>OX403619.1:16277786-21608595 GCA_948107695.1 Meliscaeva auricollis | reverse complement strand
AAGCTAAAGCTGCGCTGCACACAGCTAGATATATCGTGGGAATAAGACCAAATCGTGTCGAAATTATTTCGAGAGCTATGGTGTTGAATTACGAGTATTTCATCGCGATATAAATAATAGTAGTGATCTGGTATGTTGTGAAAGGTGGTAGCAGGCATTGAAGTTATTCGGAATGTTGGCAGCAGCAGCCAGCAGTAAGGCAGTATAACTTTTGATTGCTATTATTCGATGCTTATACTATTTTTTTCATTTGCTTTCGTGTTCGATTGGTCTTGATCGTAAATGGGAAAATTGTAGAGACATAATTTATAAGCCTGAGGTAATTTGACGCAATATTTTTTTTTTTTATTGAGTAAGATCTTCAAGAAATAAGAACTCTTTAGAAGGGAACTTCTTTTTTTTAGGATACGGAAGACAGAAAGGAATAAATTTGAAGAGGAAAATAAATTATTTTTGTATCTTTTGAATGAAGATGTGCATCTTCGGAAACACTGTTTTAATAAAATAGACTCGGATTAACGCACGTTTTGATAATGTGACGTGCTTAAGAGCATTTTGTGGCAACATGAGATTAAATTGGAGTGAACTTAATAGTTTATTTCAAGATTTAAACTACGAATCACATTCTACTTCTGGGCTGGCTTTAAAGACTACTGGTTGGAGTACAATGTTCATTTGCTTTACATGTTTCAAAAGTTTAATGGGTAACTTTTCGACCAGTTAAACGTACGTCGCTCAACAGCTCGTATAGTACATGATTCTCTTTGGCAGATATTATTTGTGCCAGCAGAAGAAAAGTGGAAGAGTTCATTAAATTTAAAGTCAATGGACGTTATTCACGATTGTCGTACTTTTCTCGCTAATAGACAGGCAATGCGACAAAAGCGCTGCTGATAACGTTTAAAATATGCAATGTCTGAGCATTGTCCCAAAAACGGTAAGTGTTGCAGAAAAAAACAATGTTCTTTAATCTAATAGCTGAGTCAATTTGTCTTTGAAAGTTGGTAGAAATATCACTTTACGTTTAGAAGTTACAGCTCTTCAAAATGTCATATGAATCCCAAAAGTATGCAATTTTTTCTTTCTTTTTTATGCTTTATAACTAAAATTATATATATTTATTGAAACATCTTGGGCTTATTAGTACATATTATCATTGTAAAAAATAAATTAAACAAAAAAATTGCATATCTTTAGGATCCATATGAAATTTTGAACTGCGGGTTAAATTGTAAGTAATATCTTAAAACTTTCAAAGAGAAATGTATGCAAAGTTAGCTCAGCCATATAATATAACTTTTTCCAACGACTACTTTGTGACATTTTGTCACCTTAGTATTAGAGCGATCTCAACGAAAAAAATTTAGTTTCAATGAAAATTTCGTTGAATCAAAAACAGCGGCATTTTAACCAATTAATTAATAGCAATCTTCACATACTTACACTTGAGTATATTATAAGTTTTTCTTACAGCTAATTAAGGTCTAGTTAAGACCCAATCAGCAAAATATTGCATGATTATCATAAACAAAAATGCAATAGGAAAAATGTTACACATAAGCCACAGTGACCATTATTTACTTAAACTACGGAAAACAATAACAAATCAAAAAAGATAATAGGTGTTGTGCACATGGGGTGCTAAAATGTTCAGAGCCGCTTATTACCTGTATTGTAATCAAAAATAAGTCAAATTTATACCCAGTAAGCAATGTACTACCTACATAAATTACACTGTGCGACTACGCGGACGGAGAGCTATTACGTTCTACAGAGCTGGTTACACTGATTACAAAACGTTATATAAAAAATCCGTGATACTCCTAAAATCTTTAACTTAGGGCCAAAAAACGGTACGGAACGGAACCTTTATCCATTGCAAGAATTCTAGCTTCGTCAAATATTCACCTAATTTTGATTTTTTTTTTTTCCTGTTTTAAAAAGTAGACATTTAGACCTTTTCAACAATGTAAAAAAACATGGAGTTTGGTTTAACCCAATTATTGCCAGTACCTAAAATTTCCAATTTCTGTATCTTGGTAGAAATCGTTAAACACTATTTTCTTACCGAATTTTAAACCGATTTTTATAAAAAATATCTCGTTTGATTCGGAAATAAACATTATTTGAGAATATAATTTTAAAATTACGTGGTATTTTAAAAAAATATACTTTAAATTTATGTCGAAGTTGGGTAAATGACGAAATAAATTGAATTTTTGAAATTGTTCAGCTTAAACAGTCTAGGTGGTTTTACCAAAACACATTTGTCGAATTGAAGGTTTTGACATTTCTCTACGTTTTGAGGTCTCTAGAGCCTGAATCAATCGTTTTTAAAATTATGTACGTACGCGTAAGCTCTTGATACTTTTATCTTTCACTTTAATGTCGAAAACACTCAAGATATTAATTTCGGATAAATTTTATTTAACAACTTATAGCCAAAAAATCTGATAAAAGGAGTTTCGACAAAACTTAACCTCATAAAATGACTTTCACAAATGAATTTTCTCAAATATTTTGAGAACAAATAATTATATAGACTTCGGGCTAGTTTTATTTTACACAATATAAAAATTTCAAAAAATATAAAACTTTTTTTAATCTACAAAACTACGAAAAAATGGTTAAAAAAGTGAGTTTTCGATGAAATATCTTGAGAATGTGAACTGCCCGTTCTTAATATAATGATTTCAGACCATTCTTATTCTTCGCAAAATTCAGTTAGACGAATTTTGTTTTGGAAAGCAAAATAATTGTAAGGAAACACCAAAAATTGCTGAAAATATTTTTTCTCTCAAATATCTAATGAATCAATAAATGAAGGATGATTTTTTAAGAGGTTTAGAACTTTAAAAAAAAAAAAACACAAAAAATTCAAAAAAATTAATGAAATATCTATTTGAATCGATAGTTTGAACATTGCAATTTAATGTTTAAAGATAATTTCATGCAAATGTTGACCGCGGCTGCGTCTCAGGTAGCCCCTCCGCTGAGTCCAACTTTGGCATATTCTTTCACACATATCGGCCAGTATCTCACGAATGAATGCATGGATGTTGGCTTCCAGTGCGTCAATCGAAGCGGCTTGTCCCTTTAGACATTAGCTTTGACATACCCCACAAAAAATAATCTATTGGTGTCAAATCGCACGATCTAGGCGGCCAATTGACCGGCCCGAAACGTGAAATTATCTGTTCACCAAACTTGCCTCGCAATTGCGCCATTGTTTCGCGTGCGGTGTGGCATGTGGCACCGTCTTGTTGAAACCACATATCATGCAAGTCAAGAACTTCCATTTCGGGCAAAAAAAAAGTTTGTTATCATCGCTCGGTAGCGTTCACCGTTGACAGTAACGCTGCGATTCGCATCATCTTTGAAGAAATGTGGCCCAATAATGCCGCCGTCCCATAAACCGCACCAAACAGTGGCTTTTTCGGGATGCATTGGTAGCTGTTGCAATGCTTCTGGCTGATCTTCACTCCAAATGCGGCAATTTTGTTAATTTACGTACCCATTCAACCAAAAATGAGCCTCGAAATTTGCTCACAATCTTCCGAATAGACTGCTCAGAAGGTCGAGAATGCCGACTATAAAATGGAAGCAGCGCGCGATGAACATTTCGAACCGAGCACGAATTTTGATAGTAAAATTCAATAATTTGCAAGCGCTGTTCATTTGTAAGACGATCCATAGTTAAATTGCAAACCAAACTGAAGCTGTTTGACAGTGACACAAGGTACTAAACACACGTCAGCTGTCAAAACCAGTGTTGCCAAAACCAAACCAGCTAAAAAATCACCCGTTATTATCAGTACCGAATAAATTCTCTTCTAAATATTGAAATAATGTTCAAAAATTATACTAAGCAAACACTAAATACCGTAAGATGGCGCTGACTACCAAATACCTGCCACAACTAACGTGTTAAGGTTTCATTAATAATAAAAAAAAAAAAAAAATCAATTACTCGGCACGCTGCGCTGTGCTGGCTGGCTTGTAAATAAAATGTTGAATTGGTTGGCTTCAGGCACCTCTTGAGCGCCTCTCTTGGGTATCGATCTTAATGGAACTTGATATAATTTTAAAGTGAATGCACATCATTTCTCAGCTATAAGCGAATGTGAATGTTACTAACAAATCGATCCTAATGCAATTATTAATTATATCTCTGTTTCTCTGCATACCCCCAGCTGAGAGCAATGAGCTAGAAAAATTGCTTAAGGCTTTGCAGAAATTATCGTTCAAGCTTATAGTTATACTTTGTAACTCCACATATCATCATAAAAATCCTGACGCTGATGGCATCTAACATCTCCAAATCAGAGAAGAAAAAGAAGAAGAAAAAAAAACTAAACTGGTTCATCAAATTGGGTGCACTGTGTACACAGTGCATCAACGACTGTAATAGGAGATCTCTCAAATAATTAAACACATCAAACGACTACTGTGTCCAATCAAAAGCACCTTTCCGTCGTCGTCGGTTCGGTCGTTTGGTAAAAGTAATTCAATGCACGCTTATAGTGCTCAAGCTCCACAAATAATTCAGAAGGTCATTAAATAGCTGCACACTGCAATCCGATCCGATCCTAAAGGATGATGCTGATCATGATGAGATGATGATGATGGCCATGTGATGGTGATGACGACGATGATAATGATTGCGATGGGTGATATCGCTTAAAAAATGTGGTGCGAGGTTTAATTGAATGATAGTGTACACACTACAACGCTACACATAGCCTAGCGTGTGATAGATATGAATGGCTTTTGCTTTTGCAAAAGATGAGCGGAATGATTTAATTACAAAATTATGAAAGGCAAAGAAGAAGAAGAAAAAAATGAAAATTCATTTCTTCTTCAATCGCACATCGGATTGCGATTATGGAAGATTAAATAATTACAATGGCTGTAATTGGGCTTAATGGAATTTTTCAGATGGATACGAGTTAACTTTCAAGAAATGCGTGCGCAGTTGTGAATTGATACAAAACGGTAAGATCCTTTTCAAGATTGTGTCATTATTTGTACAGGTGTTGTCATGTAATCTGAAATGAATGCTTTTGACATTTTATTAAAAAAATATTAGAAGCAAAAAAAAGTAGTAAAAGAAGGAAAAACAACATTTTTTTTTCGTTGTCAAAGGCGCCAGAAATAAGTTGTTAACTGTTTTCACTTTCTTTCCATGAAGTTGATGTAGGGCGTAGCGATAGCGATGTAGGCTTGAAAGGAAATTTATTCTATTTTATTTTTTTCAAGAAAATAAGAACTTTTATAATTTGCATTTGTTTGTTTCTTTGATTTGGGAATTGGTTTCTTCATTATAAGTCAAATAAACAAAAAAAAAACTTTACCCAAAAATTGTTTGGTAGAAAAAGGATTAAGCAAGGCCTCATCTGCGAAAAAAAAAACTTGCAATTCATCACTTTTTGTTAGCTTTTTGGAGTTTTTTTTTTTGAAAATGATTTGTGTTTTTCTCAAATTTTTTTAATAAAAAAATATTTAAAAAAAAACGGCTCGTTAGATTTTTTTGAAAAAAATTCTAAAAATTTATCGTTGTTGAAGAAATCATATCAAAAAGTTTAATCAAAATCGTTAGAGCCGTTTTTGATAAAATTCGAATAACTCAAAAATGTTATATGGGAGGTATTCGTTCTAGATGAGATATTCAAAAACAAAAAAAATTAACTTTTGAAATTACGTAAAAATCATCTGTATCAAATTTGAAGGAAATCTGTCCACGCGTTTGGGCAGTGGAGAAGTGTACAAATGGACGCACAGACGTACAGACGCACAGACGCACAGACCGACGGACGGCATGACGAAAACCACTTTTTCCGACTTCTCCATCATCGTAATGTTGGTTTTGAATAAAACCTCAAAAAAATTTTGGCTGAAAAAATGTCAAGTTCCAAAACCAAAAATTTAAAAAGTTAAAAATAAAAAAAAAAAATGAAATCCAATTTTTTCACAAGTGTGTCGACAACACTTAATCTAAAAGCTGTTTTGACAAAATATTTTTCTCTTTACTCTTCGATTTTCAAAATCCAAAAAAAAAAATCACTCATGCAAACATCTAAAAACGTATGTAATTTTCAAATCCCCAAAAACTCATTATAAGAACAAAAACAAAATCCGTTTAAATTACCTAAATTTTTTTTAATATCTACAAAATCTCTAAAAAATCTACTTTACTCACAATATCATCCTTTTCAAGGTCTAAAAAAATATTTGGTTTTCGAAAAAAAATAATATCTCAAAAACGTGATTTTTTAAAAATTTCGTTAAACTACTCATAGTGTCTGACAAAAAAAACAGTAATAATGGCCTATAAAAGTTTGTGTTATCACTGGTTGAATATTTTTATAAACGCTGGTAAAAAAGTTTAACTTCAAAAATATGGTAAGTATGCCATTTTCAGGAAAATATTAAGAGACACTTAAAACCAACATTTAAAAGAAACCATTTACACGTTTTCGAAAAAACGATTTTTGCATAAATAAGAATTGAAAATTTTGATATTTTGTGTAAAAATTGTAATCAAAATCCGATTCGTGTACTAGAAAGTCAGGGATCTATGGGAGGTGCCGTTATAAGCCGATAAAAAAATATTTTTTTTCCTATTTTAAAAGTAGGTACGCCATAAAGGCTGTAGTACCTACACATAAAAATTTTAATCAAAATCGTTAGTCATTTTTGAAAAACAAAAGGTTTTGTATTCTCGTCATATTGTAGTTTGTAGCGGGTACCGTTAGTTTTGGTTCTTCAAAAAAAATTAAATTTCTCCGCTAGGGGATCACCAAAAACCCTTAACTATCAAGTTTAAAGAAAATGTCTTCAAACACTTAGGCTGAAGCTCGAAATGGAGACCGACAGACAGACTAACGGATAGAACTTCCGGATCCACTTTTCTCGCGTTCCTTATTATTGTTTTGCCATGTTTGATTGTTATCTCGAGTTCATTTTTTTTAACAATCCTAGACATGCCATATAGTATACCTTTACGGTAAGTAAAAATCCGGAACTATGTGAAGATCCTGGCAAACTTACTTCAACTTGGACAAGAAAAACAACAAAATATAATTGATCGTCACAATATAATTAGTTTCCACCGACTGACTAGTGCATTTTTCTTGAAAAGAAGATGACTTTATCGAAAAAGTTGATAAAAACAATTCTTCGGTCAAAAATATCGAAAAGAAAAGTATTGCTCTCGTTTGAATTTTTCTTAACAAAAAAAAAAAACTATATCCACAGGTGTTCTTTTCCGTCCTTCAGATTTTTGTTTTTTTGTCAAATTAGCACACTTCTCAGTGACTTGCCTTTTTTTCCGCAGATGCACTGTCAGTCGTGTGGATACAGTTGCCACTCGCGTGGTAATCTACCTTGATTAGCACAAATCTCGTGTATATTTTGTTCTTGTTGTTGTTGTTTGTTTTATTCAAAAGTTACAGCAGCACTACTAACTAGAATACTTGTATCTGCAGCTTGTGAAACGAACAAAATGTCATTTAATAGTAGCACGCTATCTTTAACACAAAATCTATTCAGTTATGCCAATAAACCTGAACGCATGTCAGCTCAAATATCTAACAAAGCTCTAGCTCTAGACGACCACTGAGAATACGTGCATCTACCATCTCTATACTCGACTCGTATATCGATACTTTTTGAACCGAAGAAGTCGAGAGACCAAGCCCCAATGAGATAAACATAGGACCGACATTGAAGCATTGTACACGACGTGCTAATGATGGTTATCGCTAATGAACACGTATACGCATAACACCTCGTAATCAGCCGACCACAATGATGAAGAAAAGAAGAAGAAATACAAAACAATGAACACAATGAAAAAAAGTTAAAAAAAAAACGGCGACTTGAGAATGAAGTAGCCAGAGATTTCTGCTGAAGAGTCCTTGAATCCATCTGCCAAGTCCGGTGGTGAAGTTGGTCAGCAGTTCGCTGTTTGATATTTTTCTTTCTTTCTTGCACTTTAAGTTGTTGTTAAGCTTCCCCCCAAATACACGGGTAAAATGTTTTTTATTTGTTGTTATTTTCAATGAATGGTTGAAAAACTGATCATTTAAGAACTTTCCTGAAAACCTTTTACACATTGGTTCCGGAAAATTGTCCGAAATTTGTTTAAACAAATGGAAAATTGCATAAGTGACGAGTGTCTATTGAAGTTTTTTGAAGCTAAATATATTTTTTCTGCTTCATTCGATTCACACTCACTTATTCCTTGGTCAGTCTAACCCGAATGGGGAACGGGGTAGTCGTATTGAGGTCAACTTTATTGTTTAGCATTTTTGTCCAAAACTTCCCTCCACCAATGAAAACGCGGATGAATATAGTGTCCTCCGAGCAACCAGGAGCTGAACTGTTCCTGAAGTATTACTAGCAGTATTTCAGCTTATTAAATAAATATCTTGACTGCTTGTCGCCGATAAAGTATTAGTTCTTAGTTATTCACCAAATCCCTTCTTTGCAGTTTTTCGTTCGACGAAGGGCAGTAATAATCCCTGCTAATTGAGCTATTATTATTTGTTACTGGCGTGCCAGGATGAGTATTAATTCTTTCTGATGTACCGGCACTATTATCTGTTGTGTTCTGTGCCGCCAGGGTTCAGGAACCGTAATAATTCCTTGTGATCTAGAAGAGCTACAATATGATGTGTTTTTTGTCACCAGTTGCTTAAGTTGTCACCAGGGGCCGTTTTGATACCTTCTTTTGCTGTTTTCAGACTTATAGTGTACTTAGACCCTGACGATACTGTACTGAAGTTGATATTTTACCGGTGCGATGGGAAAACATCTGTTGGAAAGCTTTACAGAATTCAATTATACCCCTTAAAAAATGAGGAATTCAGTCTAACTTTGCCAAGGGTTTCCAGATTCTCTTTAAGGAATGAGCCCATTTTTATTTTAGGGCCATTTCTTTGATAGAATTTTTTTTTCAGTGTATCCACTAACAAAAAAAAAAACAGTATTAGTGTTAAGCTATGAATTTAAGGAAATAATTCCACCGCACTGCCATCGAAATCGCCATCGCCATCGCCATCATGATGATCGTCAGCGGGGCCTTTTTATTATATCTGCGCGTGAATATTGGTATTTAATTCAATATCCCAATCGAGTCGATATAATACAACGAATTTGCTGCCGCCTCAGCAGCCGCAGGGAATATATTCGCGCTGGAATGCAAATGTGGACGGCAAATATCAAACACCGAAAACAGCGTCCAGAATGCGTTCCTCGGTTCGATTATACGTTGAAATACAAAGATCGACTTCGATTTACTTACTTATATCGAGACCGACCCGACACCGTCCATTTCTCGACGGTATATGGAATGGATTGCCGCCCCCCCCCCCCCCCCCCCCAAAAAAAAACAGGGGGAGGGGATCTCACGTTCCTCACGCTTTTCTCACACAATACAGTCAAAATAGTTCAGCTACTGCTGCACTGGCAGTCGAATACAAAACAACGCTTGAATCTCGACATCCAGAACGACGACGAAGACGGTGACTATACGACAGACGATCGACTGCAAACGATCGTATGTCGATGATAAAATTCTCGACGGTCGCTCAGCCGGCTTGCTATGCCACGCCACGCCACGCCACACTGCGCCGCCGCTAGGGCATCATTTGAAAATTGAAATCTTAACACGGTAGCAACATGTGTTATGCCGCGAAATAAAAGATTGTTTGCGTTCTAGTTTTATATTAAATAAAGAAGGTATCTTTATTGGTTCGAGTTTTACTTAAGACTAACTTACAAAAATTGAATGTGGAAATATCAACCACAGATTTATTCTTATACTTACATACATATATATATAGATAAACAAAATGCATCGAATATGAGATTCATATTGGATGCTCAAGCAAGATAAGAAATGATGTGCTATGCATAAACCTTCTGTCTTTGATTACTGTGGATTAATTGATGAGACGTTTCGGTCCCCACTTGAAATATAAACAAAGTTGAAACAACACTTGAAGAGTATTATGTTACTTTGATTTGAACAAAGAACTCTAGGATGAAGAATAAACATTCAAAACGAAGAATGTGCAGACTAATGTTAAATTAAATTTATTATCATGCTTATGCATAACACCTCCCCTCTTAAAAATGAAAATTATATTTTTTTTTTTTAACAATTAATTTTCTTCAACTTCAAAATCATTTACTTTGAATACATTTTAGAAAACAGTAAATTACTGTTACAATTATTATTATCCCGCTCATTCCAAATAAAACACCTTGAGTATGAGGTGGTATGTCTTTCAATTTTTTAGATATATAACTTTCTTGATTTTTTATTTCAATTGTAAAATCTTGTAATTCATTTAAATTTTTAAGCTTTAGTTTTGGTAAATTGATATTTTCATAATCTAATTCTTTTAGTTTTACATTAATACAACAGTCCTCGGGTACTGGACGATATACATCTTTATTTTCCATTGTAATTTCTTGATTGGCAGTTTTAAGTCTTGTTTCTATTGTTTCGAAGGTACAATCATTTTTTAAATTTATAATTCCAATATGATTTATGAATCCTTCTTCATTATATTTGCTTTTTGAACAATTACATTTATATTTTGTTTCTTCGCTTAAGGCAAATAAATATTTATTTTCTGCGAGTTTATGAAAAATTTCGATATGATTGGAAACTTGTTTTAAATTACAATTACTATTTATTCTATTCATAAAAATAGCCAATTCACAATCTTTATCTAGAACACTATTTTTGAATTCTAATTGATTACAAACAAAATATTTATCAATTTTCTTACAATCCTTTAAAATATTATTACTTAGGATATATTCTTCTTTATTTTCTTTGATTATAAAATATTTATGTTTCTGTTCTAAAATATAAAAATTTCCTTTTGGTTTCCCATATGGTAAATTAATCATCTCATAAACTTCTGATTTTGAACTCTCTAGTAATGGAACTGATAAAATTATAACAAATCTATCCTTCTTTAAATAGGCGTTTGGATTTATTTCCTTCATTATATGACTATATGATTCTAAACTTGGTGTGAATAGCATTACGTTTTCTTTATCACTTTCTTTCAATAATTGTATGAAATGTTTCGGTTCGATTATAATCGGGTGGATAACATTATCCTGCAGGAACAGAATTGCTTCCGTTATTTGATTGATTGTCGTTTCAGTTTGACTTATTAAAAAATAAATTCTAAGTTTAAACTCTGTAAAATATTCTTTTAATGCAAAATACTTCCTATCTTTATTAATTTTGTTCGAAATTACCTCTAATGTTTTACTTAAAGTGTTTGTTAAGTTTCCCAATTCATAATATGCATTCTTTAAAACCATATTCTGTT
Source organism: Meliscaeva auricollis (assembly GCA_948107695.1). NCBI lineage: Eukaryota > Metazoa > Arthropoda > Insecta > Diptera > Syrphidae > Meliscaeva > Meliscaeva auricollis. The sequence goes on along the minus strand of OX403619.1, from coordinate 21,597,232 downwards.
TGTTTAACCCATCTAAAACTCTTATTTCTTCTTGCTGACTCTTATGTATATATTCACTGTTTTCTTTGGTTATTATAATAGCATCTTCATAATGTTTAGCGTCTTCGCTATCTAAAGTTCCGAATAGAACTTTAAGACCTGACCCTACTATGTTTAATAAACCTCTTTTATACCTTTTATAACTTGTATCTACCCCAAGTAAATGGTAAATAGTGTTAAAATCTTTTCTTAAGCTTGCAATCTGTATTTTAGTTTTCCTTATAAAATCTACGCATTCTGGAATTTCAATAAAACAGTTATCATTTACATTGGCCACAAAGTTAGTTATTACATCTATTTGATCTGCCACTTCACGAAGGTTAATATTGTTTACTATAGAGATTTTTCCACTTTGTTGTCTCAATTCTCCAATATTTTTGAAGTAGATGCCATTTGAGGGAAAGTTCTCCCATATATTACTGAATACGCCATTTAAAATGAACAAAAATCTGCAAATAAAACTTGTCAGTTTTTAAAATGTTTTATTTTGCTTTTATTATATTTAATAAATTGGTTATTTCTTTTTATGACTACGGAGTCTCCTATAATTCTAAGTATTTTAAAGGGTCCAGAGAATTTTTCTCCAAACTTATCCCTTTTGTCATTCTCTACTAAAATTAAATCCTTAACTTCAAAATCTTTAATTTTCCTACCTAAATTTTGGTCGTACCTTTGTTTTGATTTTAATTTATTTTGAAGCTGTGTTTCTTTTACTTGTTTTTGGATTCTACATAATTTTAATTGAAGTTCTTGAGTGTAATCTGTATTTGTTTTATATTTAAGAGTTCCGAAATCACTAGGTGGGTTTGCTTTCCTACCAAATACAATTTCGTAAGGTGTGAAACCTGTACTATTATGCTTTGAAGTATTATAACAAAATGAAGCGTATTGAAATAATTTTGCATATTCCGGTTTAGTTCTATCTTTTATCATTGTTCTTAAATATTCTCCTAGTCTGGCATGTGCTCTTTCAGCAGATCCATTGCTTTGAGGGTAAGCACTACTCGTTCGCAAGTGCTTTATTTTAAACATTTTACACAGATCATTCATTACCTCATTAATGAATTCTCCTCCGTTGTCGGTTAGAATTATTTTTGGAATTCCGAAATACAATATCCAATGATCTATAAACGCTCTGGCTACAGTTTCACTTCTTTTATTCTCTATTGGGATAAATTTTATATATTTACTTAAGTCGTCTTGAATTGTTAAGCTGAATAAAGTTTTGTTCCCTTCCTTATATGGACCAGTAAGATCCATGTCTACTTTTTCTAATGCGTAATTAGCAGTAGACGTTATTTTCATGGGGTTTTTCCCGGGATGCCTATTAATTTTCTGTTTTTGGCATTGTACACATTTAGTTATGTAATCAATTACATCTTTATTTAATCCTTCCCAATTGAATCTATCTCTTATTTTTGCTATTGTTACCTTTTGTCCTCCATGACCTCCCAAAAAACTTTCATGGTTTTCTCTTATAATTTGTTTTCTTACTTCTAAATCATTTATAATTTGTATATCTTCTAAAAAATTTTCGTTTATATTCTCTTCATTTACGTTTCTTTCAATTACTTGATTATTATTATGTCTGTTGACATTTACTTCTACTTCTTGATTATCAGATATTTCCTTTTCACGTAATAAATTCTTATTCAGTTTTTCCTTAACCACTTTACTCGTGCATGGTTCTTCTAACCCATATTCTTCTTCATATATTTGTCTTAGAACGTCTTCATTTTCTTCGTCTGAGGAATCATCACCAAAGATTTCTTCAATTAACTCTTTAGTTTTTTCGTCTTCCCTAGTCATTACTGGGTACGTATTTTTTTCGTCTTGAACTATATATACATTTCTACTTAGTTCGTCGGCAACAACATTATCAACACCTTTCTTGTATTGTATTGAATAATCATATTCTTCTAATTTTAACCTCCATCTAATAAGACGACTTCCTGGATCTTTAACGTTGAATAACCATGTCAAAGGACGATGGTCAGTTTTTATTTTAAACTTCTGCCCATATAAATAAGGCCTGAAATGTTGAATCGCCCATAAAATAGCTAAGCATTCTTTTTCCGTTGTACTATATCTACTTTCTGCTTGATTTAGATTTCTGCTAATGAAATGAATTGGTAAGTCCTTATTTTCTTTTTCTTGAGACAATACTGCCCCTATGCCATTATTGCTGGCATCTGTAGTTACGATAAAAGGTTTTTCAAAATCTGGATATTGTAGCATTGTGAAATTTTTCAATTCACATTTCAATTTATCAAACGCGATTTGCTGTTCGTTGTCCCATTTCCAAACTGAATTTTTCTTCAATAATTTATATAATGGTGAAGCTATTGTGCTAAATCCTTTAATGAATTTTCTATAGTAACCTATCATACCCATAAATGATTTTATACTTTTAGCATTTTTTGGACTTTGTAAATTATTTATTGCTTCGACCTTTTTTAAATTCGGTGCAACTCCGTTACTCGTTATATTATATCCCAGGTAATCTACTTCCTGTTTAAAAAATTCAGTTTTATCAATTTGAATCTTCAAATTACTTTTCTTGAGTCTATCAAATATTACTCTAAGTCTTTCAGAATGTTGTTCTATTGTTTCTCCAAAGACAACAATATCATCCATATAAACAAAACAGTCTTTTCCCTGTAACCCATCAAGAACGTTATTCATTAACCTCTGAAAACAAGCTGGAGCATTCTTAAGACCGAATGGCATCCGAAGAAATTCAAAATGTCCATAAGGTGTAGAAAATGCAGTTTTCTCAATACTATCTTCATCAAGTGGAATTTGATGAAACCCAGACTTCAAATCTAAGGTTGTAAAGAATTTCGCATTTCCTAGCTTATCTAAAATGTCCTGTATGTTGGGAATAGGGTAATTGTCCGAGACAGTGATTTCGTTCAACTTACGAAAGTCTATCACCATCCTCCATTTTGGAATTTTACTGGCATCCAACTTTTTGGGAACTACCCATAATGGACTTGACCAAGGTGAAATACTATGTCTTATAATATTTTCATCTAAAAGTTTCTTGATTTGTTTATCAACCTCTGCTTCATGTACTTTAGGATATCTGTACGTTTTTGCATTAATAGGTATATCGTTAATAGTACGAATACTATGTTTTATGGCATTAGTTTCAGATAGACTTTCACCTTCTAAACTAAAAATATCTTCATATTCCCTTATTATTCCTTTTAAAGAATCTATTTGTTCTTTTTCTTTTAAATGTTCAATCCTTACTTGACTCCATATTTGCTTAAATTTTTCTGATTCTTTTTCCTCATTATAAAATACACCTTTAGTATAATTTTCTTCAATCTGTTGGCTTTTGGTGTTTGAAATAACTAACGCTTCACTATTATCTTTGATACTATCAGAATTCAGTGACGTTATAGACGCACTTAAAGAGTTACATCCTTTAATCTGTTGGTCTATGCAGTTTGAGTATTCTTTCATATTGTTTTCATCTTTATATAATAACTTTATACACTCATTTTCATTAGTGAGTGTTTGTTCTTTACAATTGATTATGTATTTAAAAAATTGTAAGAAGTCACTACCTATGATTCCATCGTAGTAATTAATCACATCTATGGGAATTATGTGAAAACTAAACTCATTTAAAATACCTCTGGTAAATTCAATTCCTATAGTAGCAGTGCCCATACTGTATCTGCTACTTTTACCTATTCCTCTTAAAGTTAGACTTATATCTGAACGTAAATCTTTTTCGAAAATACAATTCTGTTTCAACAAGGATACTGCTGCTCCAGTATCGATTAACATGTTATATGGTTTATTTTTATAAATCATTACTATATGAGGACTTCCTGACATAATCGCCGAAATAGTTGCCTCATTAACTATTCGGGTTTTCGAAAATTTTGATTTTTACTAGTTTCTTTGCTTTGAAATGGATTTCCCTTACTATAATCTTGTTTTTGTTTTGGATTTTGATATTTATTGAAATCCCTATTATTCTGGTAAGATTTGTTGCTTTTTTGATTATAATTTTTGTTTCTAAAGCACTCTCTGGACATATGACCCAATCGACCACAGCTATAACATTTAACCGAAGTATGGTTAATTTTAATTAAATGCCTATCTGTGTACTCTTTAGTGTTAAATTCTTTGGGTTTAACATTATAATACCCTAATCTGATTTCTTCCTCCATAGCTAATTGACTTGCTTCGGAGAGGGTTTTTGGACGCTGTGTATTCACAAAAGTTCCAATCTCTCTTTGTAAACCCGCAATAAATGCGTTAAGCATATCTCTTTCAATGCCCAACATTTGACCGTCATAAGTTGGGTCTTCTGACTTTTCAGTAAAGAGGGCTTGAATCCTTCTTCTCGTTAAAGTTTCACATCTTTGTGTGAATTGAATTACGGTTTCATTTAAATTTTGACGAAGTTTCGTCATTTCTAAATGAAGTTGCAAGCTAGAATGAGTTTCTCTGAAAACTCTATTCAGTTCATATTTTAACTCTTCCCAAGTATTTATTCTTTTGTTCATTAAAAGAATTTCAGCGTTACCAGAAATTTTGCTTTTTATTACCGCAAGAAGTAACACTCTTTGTGACGGAGATGCTAACTTCATTGCATTTTCGCAATTTTGTATAAAATTGTGTGCTTTCGTAGCTTCACTATTAAAATTCGGGATAATTTTTATAAGGTCACTTAAATTAATATTATTTATTGGAGTTGGGTTGGTCGAGAGATTATTTGAAGTATTCAAATAATTCCTATTATCTGTTTCTAACCGTTTATTGATCGGGAAATTATTTGGGTTTATCAAATAATTTTCCTCGTTGGTCATGTTATAACTTCTTGCCTGCTTGTTATTATTTCCTAACTGGTTCCTTGATCTTTCTTTTTCCTCATCTTCTAATAATATTTCTTTTATATTCTTTCTTTTAGGAATAGCTCCCGTTTCTTTAATTTCCATATCTCTAATTTTCTCAATTGCATCTTCCACTAAGGATGGTGTTTTTTCTTTATTTAAATTTTCTTGATCTTCTATTACGTGAAAAAATAACTGTCTTCTATAAATATTATTTTTATAGAATACCATGTATTCTTCTTCGATTTCGTTTTGGCTTATTTTATTATTTTCCAAAATCTGAGTTAAAGTGAAGGATAATATATTTCCACTTTCTTTAGTTATGCAAGTAAATTCCCTACCAAGTAATTCCTCGCTAAATTCAAATTCAGATCCTGACTTTGCCATTTTTATAAATTTTATTAATTTTCGTTTTTTTTTCTTTTTTTTTTTTAGAGTTTATTCGTTTTTTATATTGAACAAGGCGTTATGTGTTTCGTTTTGTGCCTCTAAAATAACCTGTTTGATTTTTATGGCTTTATTGACCAAATATTTTTGATTTTTTCTTAATTGTAATACACTTTTATTTTTATTTTCCTGCTCTATTTCTTCTTTAGTTAAATCTCTTTTCTCCTGTTCTGACATTTTTTTTCACTTATTTTAACATTTTGTATACTTAAATAACTTACATTAAAATTTTCATCGTTGTTTTTCTTGGTGTCATGCTCTCCTGTTTTATGGCTGGTTTTCCTTTAAAGTTCTCTCGAAATGATCAAAATGATGGAAATGATGATGATCCTAATCACCGAATTATTTTAGTTGTAGGTACAGTCTAATAGGATGATGGGAGTACAAATGTATATTATTTTTTTTTTCAATGGGACTTTATTTAAAACTTCCGAACACAACTAGTAACTTTTATTTCTTTTATCGATTTATTGATACACCCAAAGGTTTTAGGGTTGTATTTCGACTGACATGTTTTTAGTTCTTTTATTTCTATTATCGATTTATTGATACACCCAAAGATTTTAGGGTTGTATTTCGACGAAATATTTTTAGTTCTTTTCACGATTTATTAACTCACTCAGAGGAATTTAGAGTGGAGTTTCGCGTATGAGCTAAATAATGTTTTTTTTTTTTTTTTTTATTGTGTTTTTAAATATTTAATTTAAAATTTCACCGCTGCCACCAATTTTTGTTATGCCGCGAAATAAAAGATTGTTTGCGTTCTAGTTTTATATTAAATAAAGAAGGTATCTTTATTGGTTCGAGTTTTACTTAAGACTAACTTACAAAAATTGAATGTGGAAATATCAACCACAGATTTATTCTTATACTTACATACATATATATATAGATAAACAAAATGCATCGAATATGAGATTCATATTGGATGCTCAAGCAAGATAAGAAATGATGTGCTATGCATAAACCTTCTGTCTTTGATTACTGTGGATTAATTGATGAGACGTTTCGGTCCCCACTTGAAATATAAACAAAGTTGAAACAACACTTGAAGAGTATTATGTTACTTTGATTTGAACAAAGAACTCTAGGATGAAGAATAAACATTCAAAACGAAGAATGTGCAGACTAATGTTAAATTAAATTTATTATCATGCTTATGCATAACACATGCTTACCTTTAATTAATGATAAGAAATCGTATCTATCGTCTCGGATCGAGTAATGAGAAACAATTTAGTTGTTCCTCTCACATCACACATGGCATTAGGGGGAAGCAGCACTGCTGCAGATTCCTGATGGTCGGCTTCTGAGCGGCTCTGTGACTCTGTTAGAGAGTTTTTGGTCTGGCGGCCGCGTAACACCGCACGGATCGCTATAGGTTGTGGTGTGTGTTATCCATGCGGATTATCGCACAGCAGCAGTTAATTTCTCAGCCTGGCCCAGCCCCATCAGTTTAAGCCCCGCCATGGAGCCAGCCGAAGATCGCATAGAGAACACGCCATAGAAATACGAATTGATGGGTTGAACTTTCTCGCATTATGCCATTAATTAGTTAAATTTATTAGATGAGATCGACATGGGAAATTTAGTTGTAAAGATACGCGCCATGGATTGATGGCAGCTTAGAAGCGCGAAATCCTAATGGTGTCCTGTCTGTCGTGTACGGTACGTCGATGGAGAGCGTATAATGTCGATGGTTGAGGCGGGGAAGATGTGTAAAATGAGTGTGTTTTACAGGCCATTCTGGAGATGCTAATCCATGGAAGTAATGGCGGCAAAATGGAAGTACAGATAGTTTCATTATAGGAGACAAGTTTAGCAGCGCTATTTCGGCCGTTTTGGCGTGTAACTAAAAAAAAAAAATTAAGTTCGCGATATACCAGGAGTAGATGGAACGTCTATGGTAGGTTTGGTATCTTAAACATGGATTATATGGATGTTATGGTTGGAGATTGGAAAGAATTCCGAATATTTTCTTGGGAAGAATGTGAGTTGTTGATATTTGTTGTAAATGAACTGAAAAAAGTATAGCTAGAGATAAGAACTAATTTAGAGAAGATGACAACTGGATCGTGCATCGATGTATCTTCAATCTGATGCAGCATATTTTGGTTTAAGTCTGAATTATTAACTTTTAATTTTTATCTTCATCAATTTTTCTACCAAAAAGTGATTAAAAGACGAAAAATTAAGTGAAATAGTTTTTTATAAGCCTCTTTTTTCAAAGTGACGAAATATTAGGACACAATTATTTACAGGTCTTAGGCCATAGGTAGTTTCTTTGAGGGCAATGAATGGGCAGAAGAATTGCTTAGGCAAAGATCAGCCCTACATGATTTTCTTGTAGAAAAAGTAAGTATTCTTCCAGAAAGAAGTGTTTAGTGACCTACAGGGGAGCAAGACAATTTATAACTTGGGAGAAGATTTTTGGATATATTGTGCATCGCTCCGGTTTATCATCACTGATTCGTCTGGACTAATATCACGGGTTATTTCTGTAAATATGCAGGGTTGCCCTACGGTTATTTTCACACGGATTTTCCTGGTAAGAAATTCTTTTTAAGATGAAATGAGTGGTAAAATAAATATAATTCTCTATTTTGGTTGATTTTTTGTTCTTTACCTCCTCGCCAGGTTACTATTTTTACAAGAATTTTCCTTTTGTTTCCAAGGAATAGTGACGTCTGTCAGAGACTGTTGATTAGGTTTTGTAATGCATCATTGCACTAAGAGAAGAAATCAATTGCGGCAAACGAAAAAAAATCCCCAAACGACTCTTTCGTTTGCTGCACAATTTTTCTGCTTCATTTGCAGCAAATTGGTAAATTCGTTTGAGACAAACACTTCTTGCTAACCATACAAAAAAATGTACTTAACACCTTCGACCACCCGCTTTCGAAGCGATTGTCTTGTCATTGCTGGGCGTTTAACTATCAAGATCTAATCCAGATCATGGGTATAATAAAGTGTGATTTTTTAAGAGGTTTAGAACTTAAAAAAAAAAAGCACAAAAAAATCGAAAAAATGAATGAAATATTTATTTGAATCGATAGTTTGAACCTTGCAATTTAATGTTTAAAGATAATTTCATGCAAATGTTGACCGCGGCTGCGTCTTAGGTAGCCCATCCGCTGAGTCCAATTTTGGCATACTCTTTCACACATATCGGCCGGTATCTCACGAATGAATGCATGGATGTTGGCTTCCAGTGCGTCCCTATAGACATTAGCCTTGACATACCCCCACAAAAAATAATCTAATGGTGTCAAATCGCACGATCTAGGCGGCCAATTGACCGGTCCGAAACGTGAAATTAACTGTTCACCAAACTCGCCTCGCAATTGCGCCATTGTTTCGAGTGCTGTGTGGCATGTGGCACCGTCTTGTTGAAACCACATATCATGCAAGTCAAGAACTTCCATTTCGGGCAAAAAAAAGTTTGTTATCATCGCTTGGTAGCGTTCACCATTGACAGTAACGCTGCGATTCGCATCATCTTTGAAGAATCGACATTTCGCGATCTTCTGTCACACTAGCTGATACGGCCGCAATATTTTCTTCACTACGCACAGTACGTAAACGTGTTGGTGGTTTAATGTCCAACAAAGTCAATTTGGTGCGAAATTTGGTCACAATCTTCCGAATAGACTGCTCAGAAGGTCGAGAATGCCGACCATAAAATGGAAGCAGCGCGCGATGAACATTTCGAACCGAGCACGAAATTTGATAGTAAAATTCAATAATTTGCAAGCGCTGTTCATTTGTAAGACGATCCATGGTTAAATTGCAAACCAAACTGAAGCTGTTTGACAGTAACACAAGGTACTAAACACACGTCAGCTGTCAAAACCAGTGTTGCCAAAACCAAACCAGCTAAAAAATCACCCGTTAAAACGCGGCTAATTATGTGTTATCGAATTTTAAGCAAATCAGTATGTAAAACGAAAAACATTTTAAAATCGTGGCAACCCTACGATCTGCACATTTTTTGTGAGGCAACTCTCTACTAAAGTTTTTAAGCCATCGATAAGGATACAAAAATATATTTCTAAGCCCAAAGTAACACTGACTACTGCAGGGTGTTTATTTCGTCAAATTATTGGATATTCACAAATTTTAGCTTACAACTTGATGAGGAAAGATCAATTTATGGAGAAATCATTTAGTTTCTGATAAAATTGAATAAATTCTTTTAGAAAATGTTGAGGAAGTGTAAATTATTTCTACATTACATAATTTGTTATTGACTTAACATTAATGGTTTGTTTCATTTAATTCTTTTGTTCTTCATAAAGAATCTTCAGCAAGTCGGAAATGAAATAAAAATCAACATTTTATCTGAATTCCTTCAACCTGATTCAGCAATAACAATGTAATACTCATCAATTATGATTAATATCTTGCAGAATTCCAAAAATGCTGACAAAATGTCAACAATAATATCAATTCTATTGAACTTCCATAATACAAAACGCGACAATAAATATCAATACTGTCTCGGTGCGTCCGTTGCAATTGCCACTTTTATGTCGGGAGTGTGAAATTATTACCGCTGCACCTTTAGCTAGATTTGTGGGATTCATCTTAAAAAAGAGCGATTAATGCCACACATTTGTAGCACCAACGCTAAGCCAGTTGTTGCTGGAACAGATCACTCATTCGAGTGGCCAGCTAAGGCATCGGATGATTGAAATTACGCCAAATCGATGATTTATCGTAATTGAATTAATGATACTTTGATGTGACTCCGTGGGAATTCAACGTCAAGGTGAAAATCCAAAGAAGAAAGGCAGCCCCCCCTTACAAGAAAGGAAAGTTGGGGCACCTCACATAATAATATAATCAAAATGGAAAGCACTTTGTTTTTCTTTCACCCAAGATGTGAAGTTATCTTCACACCACCACACCGCACCGTTTCTCTTCATCACCATCACTACTATAGCCATCATCAAGACCTCGACAAAAATGATCGACAACGCGATGATGGAGAGCAACAGCAACTATGCATCAAAACCAATATATGAGCTGCTGATCCACAGCATCAGCATCATCCAAGCGAATGATCAGTGATCAGTAGCTCCGCCATCACAATGATTTATTGTATCTTGGGGGATTAGTCAGTCGTGTCGCATCAAATCACCTGCACGCACGGAAGGTGCTCTTCGTGTATAACGAAAATTCAAATTTGCCACTCAGCAGCTATAACCTAATGGGGCAAGCGAGCTAGGCATTGCGATCTTCTGCGCACTCTCGGCCTCCGATCGATTGTAACATGTCAAGTTCACCACACATAATAATGTGCGCGCACCTTTTCTCACTGTCAATCAATTTTTCATTGAGAGGAAACCAAATGTGGAGGTTGCCAATTTTATATGTGTAATGGCGGTTGCTTCTTGGCATGATTCATGATTGTCAGAAAGAAGCCGATAAATGTCAAACGACATGATGAGCAATTTATCATGAGAAGTTGTTGTAACTTTGATTTGAATTACTTAGGACATTTTAAGAGGTGATGGCTGAGATGATAGTGACACCATCTTAAAGAGGTCTTCAGCAGCGTTATTATTAGGTACCATCATAGAGTGACACAGGTGTAAGAGGTGTCGGCAGTTGATGAACCAAAAAGGATTGTCTTCGAATCAAATTTGGAAGTGCGGTATATGATTTCTGTTGAGATGGATCAGGGAAGTTATTTGCCATAAAGGTGATAATTGTCCTTAAAGTGTTTGGAGAAAGTTATTATGATGTTTTAAGAAAGAAAAAAAACTAGAAAAAAAACTATTTTTAAGGAGCGATGATGGATAATGTTATTCCTATTTTGCCTTTTTTAATATTTAAGTGACTGTAGTGTTAGAAAATTGTATTACTTTGCAGACTATAGAGAATTTAATAGTGATCGGTGATCTTTGAACTTTTGTGATCGTTTCTTAGTAAGGATTTGATTGGTGGCATCCGTATCGGAATCCCCAGAAAGAGTGAAAGCTTTTCAGCTTGCAAATAGATTTTTCTCAAGGGTTTTAGCATGTAGTTGATCAAGCTAAAAACCTTGAAAAATCGTATTCTAATAAATTTGCATGGCACTATGGAGAATTTCCCGGTTCGGTCTCAATAAAAATCCAGACTTAAGGACACTCATGTGAGTTCCAGTCACCACTGCCCTTAAAGGTATTGCTGTTAACAAACAGTTTTTAAAAAATGTTTTGATGACAATATAGTCCCGAAAGAGACGGACTTTACGAGTACTGAAATTCCTTTGTTAGATTTTGGATCTTATTTGACCATAACACTTTTTTCCAATCAAACTTTTAAAGGCTTTTGTATTGGTTGTGACCTATATGTACTTAAATAATCTCATTGCTGCCTGATTGCGCTTTTCTGGTACCGTTTGCGACGAAGCTTACAAAGAGTTTGCTGCAAACGAATTGAAATCGAAAAATTATTGTCCCACAAACAAAAATTTGTTTGACGCAAACGATTCGCTCTCTCATTTTGTTTTTATGCATTCTACGCTAACCATTAATTATACAGTCCGTAGCGGAATGATAAGATACTTGCTTCGTAAGCGAGTATTACGCTGAACTTTTTTTTATCGTTCCCAAAAAGTGTTTAACCGAAATGAAATTACTTATTAACTGCAAACAAAGTCGAAAAATCGTCCAGCAAACGAAAAAGTCGTTTGGGAATTTTTTTTCGTTTGCCGCAAACGATTTGTTCTCTCATTGTCTAAGTGATTTCTTTTAGACTTAAGAGGCTCTTATCAAATTAGTTTGCTCTATATGTTACTGTAGACAAATCTTCAACTGACCCCCTGTACAGATTTTTTTGCGTCTGCGATCTAAGGTAAGGGTCACAATGAACTTGTTTCCAGCCAACTTGGTGTTAGAATGAATCTAGAATAGCCTCTGGTGGCAGCTTGGGAGTCATAATCCGTGGCTGACAAGTGGCAAAGTTAAACATGTTCAACTTTTAATAGTCAGGTAGCAGCTGCCAGCTGTAGAACTAGTTAACCAGAAATCAGTTTTCTTAGTTCGACAGAAAAGCTCGTATCAAACAGATAAAGTGTGTTCCTGGCTTTCAGGTGGTAACCACAGATTTTATTGACGAGCGAGTTACGGACTGGTCGAAATATTGAAGTATTTTCCTACGCCTCCGTAGTTTAAACATCAGCAATGTGATCTGGCCAAAACATGTGGCGTCTCTTATTATTATTAATGGTATTTAAAATCCATATACCATCAAACTAAGTAGACAGGAGCTGATCCACGGTCTTCCAGAAGCTACAGACGAGATAGTGAATCAGATGTAAACGTGTGATAAAATGCAGGTGAACAGTATGTAGTTTATATCTTCTAAAAAACATATTTGACAGCCAATTTAGAGCTGCACTTTGCAATTAGGAGTGTCAAGATAAGGAATTTGCCAGGGAACCAACCCAAATCTGGTTATTAAGAATGTCAAGGCCAACAAAATATCAGCAAACGGCTATTTCACCAGTGAGCCAGTACTGAGAGTCTTTCAGACTAATATGAAATCCTCTACAATATTGGAATTTCGGAAAATCTATTCTAAAAGTTTGACTTGATGTTTTAAGAAACGGTACTCATATATATCAAAACGATACCCAAGTTCTCACTTAAGGCCCTGCGACATAATTTCCTCACCCAGTAAACCACAAGTCTTTTTCTTCATATGTTTCATGCCCAAAGTCTTTTCATATGCTTCTCCAGATTGTCACTATCCAGATGGCTGAAATCCTTATGGTCATCGAATAAACACCTTACAAGAGCAGCTTCGCCCCAAATAACATAAACACACCGAATGTCCATAATTTAACTGTCCTCCCGTCTCTCAAGCACATATTCTATGTGCATACCAAAGCTATGCGGAATTCAAAATCTCAATCACGATATTGTCACACAGTAGAATATTGCTAGACATTTGCAACATCCTTATGGTCAGACCATAAGGTTGTTTTTGTTTATATTTTGTGAACTTCTAGAGATGGCTTAAGATTGGATAGGCTTTTGGTCTTCAATAGCTACAGGTTGCGGCACCAACACTACCTGTTAACCTCCTCCACCACCTATACCGGTCGCTAACAAATCTTATAATACAATTTGCTGACTTTTAATTTTTTCTGTTGTTGTATCAGTAGCCTGCAACTTCTCTATATAGCCCCAAGATACCTAGAGACAATAATGTTTTCTTGCCAATATCGTAATAAAAATTATAAATGTACAAACCGGGAGATGTGTGTGCAACCAAAAAGTAAAAATGCGCATTCGCATGAAGATGCATAAACTCAGAATACTCGCTGTGTAAAGTGCAGCATATTCTCATTTCTATGATCGGCGGGCACTGGAAAAAAAAAGTTAAGTAACATCATGGCATTGGTCTTTTCTATAAGATGTCGTTCGACGTTGTCGCATTTGCTTGGAAGATTGTTCTCGATTCAATAGTCCTTCTAGAAAAATGTGAATTTCACAATTTCAGTTTGAAGATTTGCCCAATTCTAAAGCAGACTACTGTTGTTAATCAATCCAGGCCTATTGTCACCAATAACGGCACATATGATTGAATAGAATCTGCACATTTTGTTAACAACTTCCACAACAAACTTATGTGAGGATCCAGTCTTTCCTAGGTAAATCGGAAGCAATATCAAACTTTTCTGCTTTACGAAGTGACTCGATTCGTGGGAGTAATTCAGTTGAAAGCCCATGCAAATCTGAGTCCCTGCATCAGGAGGGAATTCCGAAACAATAACACATCAAGCCGAAGAAATCAGCTGAGTTCGATGGATTATATAATCTACCATCGTCTATCAACCAATCCACTTCCCCACGTGAATTAAAAACTGAAAAAAAATGTCGACATCAAAGAAAGATGCTTGAAAGACCTGTACCAGAGGTGAAATGGGCTACCAGACATCCGGGCATTTATCGGAGCAGTTCTTGGGTGACCGAAAATTGCATAGCAGTCTTTGAGCAGTACCTTTTGTTCTTTAAAAGAAAAGAATGAGTATCATGGGGCCCCAAATAACCTAAATAAAAACTTTTTGTAACCCCGAAGAGTTCTTGGGATAGACTTGTTAAAGATTTCGAATCGACACCTATATTGGAGGCACTTCTATTGGAAGCACCTTTAATACAAATTTTAAGCATTTCTTCCGCAGGCTGATATTTTTAATACTTTTTCAAGTCCCTTTAACTCGTTTACAGGAGCTCATAGCTCGGTTGAAGGAAGGAAGATCTGTGGGAAGTACTTTAAGCTCTACTGGAAGCTTCTTCAGTATACTTTGAGAGGCCCCTATAGCACGTTTAGACACTTTTACGGTTGTAGTGATAATGCATTACAACTGGAATAGTGACGACAGCGTATTTCTTTAACTAAAGTGGAACAAGCAGTCTTTCATTACAAATTTATATGACCAACGCTTACAACACTACAGCCACGAGCTACTAAGCCATCACTGGACAAATATCTACTGCTTTTGGCAAAGAACCTTGTATAGGCTACCCGGATAGCTGATGAGAAAGATGACCAATCCTAATGAACACCTTGAAAGAAAAATTTCTGTGGCTCAATATCAAACAATATTATCAGTGGACAACCGGGACGAAGTACTCCGAGAAAACCTTTCGAGAAAGTTAAAGAAGACAAAAGAATTACATAATCTCTTTGCGAAGTCCTTATGTTGGGGTCACAGAACAAAAAAAAAAACAACCTCCAGAATATGTTACCCGAGTCTCCAAGATTGGGAACGAATGATAACCGAGTTTTTCGAGCGTTTGCCTTTGCATTATTTTATAACAAAAAACCAAAACAGTCTTCGATTGAAAATTGATCAACACTATTACGCAATCTTAACCACTTATTGTGGTGAAATTCACCAAATTCTCTTCCGTGCCGCAAAAAATGTGAGAGCGCGAGCTTGCAAATTTGCATAGCGCGACTTTGTGCGCTTGAAAGGTCGTCGAAATTGGCATATCTTTCCTCCTTCTGGATACAAATATGTATTCGGAGGATTATTATTGTACCTTGGCATTGGAAAATACACTTACCCCTTCTGTCCCTCTGTGCCCTCACTGTTCCAATATCAATAAATGCTCCATACCATGAGAGTGAATATTTAGAAGCAAAGTTCCAACAGATGAAAGACATCCCTCCACTAGCGGCAATCTTTCAGGCAAATCACTTGGATCATCATCATCATCATCATCATCATAGTCGTTTTTGGTCTTCTAGGTCTTTGCCGTGTCGTACAGCGACCGACCGGTAGCTTGCTCTGATGCAGTGATGCTAGAGTGCTGATGCTGCGAATGCTTCTTCTTTGCCCTCGGAAACATGGATCTTATGCTTGTTAGAGAGAAAACAGAAGCCGATGTTAGCTGCAGAAATAACATTGTGGTTTTGGTGTGCAAGGGATTTGCTCGGCTTAGTGGGTTACACCGCTGCATCACAAGATCGCTCTGTGTTGTCTTTTGGTTTTGTTTCAAAAAGAAAATTGAAAAAAAAAAAAAATGACTTGTGTTGCGAATGCACTTGAAATTGTCGATTTCGCGGTAGCTGTGCTGATGCGCAGGTTGTTGCGAGCTGCCTGTTAAACGCTTTGGTGTGTTGAAGTACCTATACTCTATGTGTGCAATGTGCATGATGGCCATTGAGGATGCTTCCACTCAAAGATGAGGCGACTGAGAGGACTCATCTCCTCTTGCGCACTTGGCATATGGATAGCCCGTCTGTTTTTGGTAGCCAAGGGAAAATGTGTTCAAGATCGCATATTAGAGTTCCATAAATAGCTTATCGTGTAATTGAAATGAAATTAAGTCAGAATAAATAATGTCGGAATGAATTTATTTAGTGACTTGTTTGCTATTCCATCGTGTAACCGCATGTTTCATATTATATGCAGATGAGGATGAGTGCGCGAGAAACACTACACACACGCTAACGCTTACACTAGGAAGTTTTTGAAACATGCTAGACATGAAATAGAAAAAATCTGTTTGAATAGATATTTATAATAATGGACATTGGACATGGAGCTCATGCACACCCCTTGCACCAATGATACCTTAAATGTTCAATGAATAGCAGATATTTTTTTGATATGTGATTTTATATCTAACCAGTGATTGGGAACTTGCAAGAATTTCGATATTGTTTGAAGAAATTTTACGTGAAAATATTGTTTTGAGAATATTCAACATTGTTCAGTCAAACTTCAACAAATTTTACACAATTGTTCAGTTCAAAATCGAAAGTCCTTAGACTTCTTACTTTGCAAAAATAATTGCTCTTTTTGGCGAAAGTAATAGATTGGTTTGGGGAGGGCAGAAGACGAAAAACTCCGAAATTTAAATTGCCAGTTCGATGGCAAGAATCGACTGTTTTGGAGAAGACTTATTCAAATAGGAAAACTATAAGAATTAGATGCTTGAGGCTTAATAATACTAACGAAATATTAACAGAAATCTAGTCCAGTGTCAAAATTTGACATTATGACCCTTATTACCACAATGCAAATGCATTAGAGAGAAGAACAATAACGCTAGTGACAGAAGTTTCTACCACTCCTTTAAGTCCAGGCGGCAGCGACCGTGCGTCGGATGAATTAGCTCATAAGGTTAGAGATTCAAATCAAAAGATCAGTTCGTACTTAAAAAAAAAAAACATAGGGTTGCCATTTTTAAAATGGGTACATCAACCTGGCAACCCTGTACGAAAAAAAAGCTGCATCACATTATGCATCAAAACGAAAAAAATAATATTGCCAAATATAAGTTAAAAATAAAGGAAAAAATTTATAAAATAAAGTAAAGACTGTAAAGCTTGGAATGTGGCAACACTGTTCTACTGAAAAACACACTAATTCTTATTTAAACAAAAAAGTAAATAGTAAATAGTGCTAAGTCTTCTACTTGGCTGATTTATTTATTTATTTCAGTAGTATATAGAATTTGTATTATAAAACCTTCATTCAAAAAAGTATTAATTTTGGTGGAGTCAGTGTCTAAAATGTACATTAAATTTTAGCCTGACACATGTGTCAACTCCAAAATAGGTAGAAGTGTATGATAACACTCCTTAAATGCAAAAAAAACACAAATTTTTCAGTCAAACTGAACCATATTTTACAAGGTTGAAAGCTAAAACCATACCAAATTTTAGATTGGATTCTCTTCTATCTAAATAAAATGTTGGGTGTCATCTCTCAAACGGAAGCAAGTTCACGGCATCCCTCCTAGATCATTCTGGGAGGATATAGAATTCCTAGAAGATGATTCAATCGATTTCTGCACCGACGGATCGAAAACTGATGATGGGGTTGTAGGAGGTGTATACCCAGATAGACTTTATTTAAGTCTCTCCTTTCGTCTTCCTAATCACTGTAGTGTGTTCCAGGAGGAACTTTAGGTGATAAAAGAAGTTCTATCTTGGCTTAAAGAAAACGTGATATCAAACTAAGATATTAGTATTTTCTCGGTCAGCCAAGCAGCTAATAAATCTCTGAATTCTGTCTCTACCAACTCAATAACAGCCTTTAAGTACCTCAACTTTTCGAACAGCATGTGATGTCTTGATGAATCTTCAGGAGCGGATGTAGTTTGGAATGTTTTTTCCGAAGCCAAAATGCATGGTGGTATGATGTTGTTATCGCTGCAAGACTTCTTGAGCTTCCTGAGTATCTGCTCTTCCAGAAGCATACTTAGATTGTTCAGAAGGGAAATTGGCCTGTAGTTGGACGTCATGTTCATAGCACTCTTCTTAGGAATCGCCACGATTTTTGCAGTGTTCCGTTTTTTTTCGGAAGTAGTTGTTGTTTATGCAGTTATTAAGAGTGATTAAGGATGATAGCTTAGAAGATCATTACTCTCTTTAAAACGAACTTAGATACTCTATCTAGTCCAGTTGATTTCTTTGGCTTAAAGTTACCTATTATTTCGGCTAGTTTTTCTGGGGAGCTCATGTTGAGGCTATCAACGGGATCACTTGCAGGATTGGTATCGCTGAATGTTGCTATGCCCATGTTCGGCAGCAGAATCTGTTGGATTGTTGGTTTAACTTCATCTAGAGATACAGGATCTGTATATAGATTGATTGGGTGTAAAGTTTCCGTCGAAATGAGCTGCAAATGCTTCTGCTATGTCTTGTGGCGTTGTTGCTTCTCCATCGTTGGTTGTAATCACTTCTGGCATTGATGACTTCTGTCCAATAATTCTGTTGATGTTCTTGAAAGCATCAGATTCAGATTTTATTGATTGTAGTTCCTTTGGAATTGTAAGTTGTTGTGATGTTTGATGGAGTTCCGGAGCATAATTTTGGTGCATTGGAGTTTGCTCCACACTGTCCGGTAGTTGATGTTAGAAGTGTTCAACTCTCGCTGGTGAATCCTTTGAAGACATTTCTTTAAACGTTGTCGATGATTGTACAGGCTTTGAACATACTCTGGATGGTGGTGGTATCTGTCCTTGTATTCCTGGGCTGCTTTTGGTTCTCCAACGTACCTGTACTCATCGACTCCAAGGACTCCATAACTGCATCTATTTCAGCAGATTTCTGTTTTGCGGTTGTAGTGTGATAGTTTCTTCTACATCCCCCTTTATCTTATCAACATCCAGTCTTCTGTAGTTGATGAAATGTTCCGCTGGTTCTGTCGATAGTAGTATGGGCTGATGTATGTTATTTACCTGCACCGCTTCATGATCTGAACAGGTGTAGCTGGTAATATCTGGAAGTATATATAGAAAATCAGATGTTGCTTAGAAGAAGTCCAATGTTGATGGTGTTCTCGGGAAGGTTGTTTGTATTTTCTCCTGCTGGAATGACACTTGTAGTAGACGATGATGATGGTAAGAGTCTCATCACTTCCTAAGTTCATGTTGATGGTGGTGGCTTTACTGGTCACGAGATTTGTGATGATCGCTTCACTGGTGTTGGCACAGATATTTTTTCTCACAAAGATTGCGGTCCCTACGCAGTCTTCTTTTTTATCCTTTCGGAAAGTTTTGATGTTAATGTTGTTTTTCCTTGTCACATGGTTCTCGCTGATAAGGGCAATATCGGGACTACTGTTCTTCATGACCAAGTTGAATCAAGTCCTCTTTTCCATGTTGTACAATGAGTTTACATTGTTCGTCAGTAAACACGTTTCAACGTGAAATTGAATTTGTTTAAGGTGAAGGTGAAGACGGACCTAAAATTTTCAACTGGTTCCGAACGGTAAGTTGAGATGTCGCAAGAAGTACTCTGTGGAAGTTTTGTCAATTCTTTGCTAGAGGCAGTACCCATGACGGTGGCAATGACTGGGAATCGAACCCAGACCTCGGGCGTGATATTCCATCGCAGTAACCAATACGCCAAATTGTGTAATTCACTGCTGTTAACAACTGCTTCATATTGTGAAAGCCTTCCTTATTTCCCTAATGTTAACAAGAAGTGGAATCTGGCTTCAATCAATTTCTACGCGCTACCTACCGAACTGCCTATAATAACATGACTCCTTACTCAATTTGAAAGATCAGTGTGCTATAAAATCGAAATACAATTTTATGAAAAATGTATATCAAACGACAAAAATGAAGAAAAAAAGAAAAACAAAATTAAAATGATCACCATAAGTAAATCCGGACTCCTCCCAACCCACAGTCGCAGCCAGCGCACGCAATTAGACTTAATCACCGTGTGCAGAACAAATTTACAGCCACGATTCGAATGCGGCAGGAGTAAAATACTCTTATGATATCTTGATATCTTGATCGGTTTCATACTCGGGTAATGCACTAGATTCTCCGCCCCTCCCCCCCTCCCCCCCATCACTTGTTGAAGTTTTCAGTAAGAAAAAAAAAATCAATATCGGTGGCAATAACGCTCCTCTCTCGGGATGCGGATCCATTTATTTGCCTCATAGCTACTTGTTGCACTCTTGGAAGTTGGTGTGATTCACCCCGCCCACCACCACCCCTTTGTATAACCAACACTGCATCATTGCTAAAAATGCGCGCCTGCGCTAATGAATGGCTACTTTATGGGCTGCAATGATCTCATTATCGATACCAGACTTGAGAGGTTCGGCCGGCATCGCATCGCATCGGCATCGGGACATTATGTTAATGCAGTTTATATTTATTTGATGATGATTCCTTAGGTTTGCACCTTGTTTTTGAGATGCTGCTTCTGCTGACGATGATGCTGATGATGGTGCTCTGGCCATATGAGGAAGTGGTATATGGGCTCTGTTATATTTTTTTTTTTTTTTTTTTTACATTTTACTCGATGACAGTTTATTAGACACCGAAAGCCACTTACAGTCCTGCCTTGGTTGTGAAGAGATCTTCACTTTTTTGTTGTTGTTGTTTTGTTTTCATTATTTGCAACAACTCTTAATGTCCCCAGCTCATTCCTTTTTCAAGTGATGATCGAATATGAAATGGTTTGCTGCAAATTTTTTGTTTTTATTATCTTTCCACCTCTATCGGGCGATTTGTGAGAGCTGTGCAAAGTGTGTTTGGCAACACCCCATATGGATAGAGGAGAAACAAAAAAAAAATAAAAAATTATATGGCCACTGATGAGATATCCTCGAGCAGTAAAAAGTGCCAGCTATTAATATTAATATTTTCCATTTCCGACTCTGCGTGTACGTGCGTCATGGTCGATTAGTTGATGAGGTATGTTTGAAATGAAAATGGAGAGATTATGAAGAGAAGTGGCTTCTTTGTCTTAGCCAAATGATACTGTTGATTAGGAAAATGCTTTTAGTGTTTTAGAAGAAATACAATTTTTAGGCACCTACCTGCATTTTCGACTTGAAAATATTTTTATAGGTATATTTTTGAAGTTAAGGTTTTTATCGGCTAGGATAAACGTTTACTTAAATGGTTTTCTTGATCAAACAAATCGGAGAGTAACGGTACAAATATTTCTTCAAAATGACTTTTAGATTTAAGTATTTTCAACACATGTGTGAAGTTACTGGATTTATTTTTTTTAGAAACAAGATTTTTCGGTTAAAGTTTTTTGAGCGTTTCAAACGTTTTGTATTTTTAACTTTTTAGTTAAATAAAGGGTTTTCCAATAAGAGGTGCTATTTTGAATAGCCCGCTATTTCGGTAGCTGTCACTTTTGAAGCTGTCATTTTTTGACATTTGACAAGTAGAAACTACGCTATTAATAAAAATGGAACGATACACGCTTCAACAATGCATTGAAACTATTAAAATTCACTATTAAAATGTTGAAAATTTGGCAGAGACGGTTCGTAAAACTAAAACATTTTTGGGTCGTCGTGAAGCACCTTGTCGGACCGCAATACAGAAATTGGTGGACAAATTCGAGCTGTTGGGACAAGTTAGTGATGTGAAGAATAAAACCCGTGCACGTCGCTCAAGAACAACTGAGAATATTGCTGTTGTAGCCCAAAGTGTTGAAGAAAAAACAGGTTTGTCCATTCCTCGTCGTTCTTTGGAATTAGGCATTCCACAAACGTCATTACACCGTATTTTGCATAAAGACTTGGGTCTTAAGGCTTATAAAGTTCAGTTAACACAAGAACTCAAGCCGGTTGATCATCAACAACGTCGTGTCTTTGCTGATTGGGTCCTTGAAATGCATGAAAATGAACCGGAATTTCATCGCAAAATCATCTTGACTGATGAGGCCCATTTCCACCTCGGAGGCTATGTCAACAAGCAAAACTATCGCATCTGGGGCTCGGAAAACCCAAGAGTTATTGTTGAAAAGCCTCTCCAGCCTCAACGCGTAACTGTTTGGTGCGGTTTATGGTCCCGCGGGGTCATTGGACCTTACTTTTTCGAAAATGAGGCTGGAGCAACAGTTACGGTCAATGGATTGCGCTATCGAGAGATGATTAATGATTTTTTATGGCCTGAATTGGATGGTATTGATCTGGACAATGTTTACTTTCAACAAGACGGCGCTACGTGCCACACAAGCAATGAAACCATAGATCTTTTACGGGAAAAGTTTCCGGACCGTGTTATCTCTCGAAGAGGTGATCACAATTGGCCACCGAGATCTGGCCACGTGAAAGATAAGGTCTACGTCAACAGCCCAGCGTCGATTCAAGACCTCAAAGATGAAATTCGTGAGGCTATCGAGGACATAGGGCAGCCACTTTGCGATTTGGTTATGGAAAATTTCATGAAAAGGATATGGTCCTGTAAGCGTGGTCTTGGCGGCCATTTGGCTGATGTTGTGTTCCATTATTAACGGCATACATGAAATAAACATCCGATCATTTATCTCCAAAAATGCCATTTTTCAAAATAACACCTCTTATTGGAAAACCCTTTACTATAAAAATTTCTCAATTGAGTTTCATCAAAATCTAGCAAGAATGTTGGCGTTGGTCAATGGAACTGGAACAGCCACCAGTGCAGTGGGGGAAGGAACCGTAATCTCAAAAAATGTTCAAGGTGGTTCGCCTGAAAAAAATTAAAACTTTCTTCTTCGAACTTTCTTTTTCGAATTTTTAAGATTGAGGCGTTTAAATTTAGCTGAAATACAAGAAGTTTGCGTCTAAAAGAGAAAGCAGGGCAGGGTACAGAGAAGATGTGAAATTGTTTCTTCTTCTTCTTCTTCGTCTAAACAGCTCCTTCCGAAATCATTTGATAGTACACCGAGTCGTTCCGCGTGTCTACTTATATGACAGTGTCCCCTTATGACACCTATTACGGAGCTGATTTGAAATCTCCTGAAGGACAGAAGACAATTTGACCATTTCAAATCTAGTTTGGGCCAGATTCATTTGGTCGCTGTACAAGTAGTAGTGTAAAGCCATCTTGTATTTGTTTTTTTCCAAGGCGATTTGTTTCAGCAGTAGTTTACTTGTAGCTATGGGAATACCTGTATTTGTCTTGTTGGGCAGGATAGGCATTTTCGTTCCAATTCTGGTGAGTTCATCGGCTTTACAATTCCCTGGAATGTCCCGGCACCCTGATAAGGTGAATATCAAACTGTTTGGCTATCTCCGTCAGAAACGATAGACAGTCTTGGGTTGTAATGGAGTTTGAGTAGACTGATACAAGGGATTTTAAAGCAGACTGACTATCTGAGAAGATGTGGATATCTAAACTGGATATCACATTTTTTTTTTAAGCCAAGATAAGACTTCCCTTATCGCCAGAATTTCCTTTTGGAATACGCTACAATAGTTTGGTAGGCGAATGGATAGACTAAGGTTAAGTCTATCTGAGTTCACTCCACCCACCCACCCCATTTTCAGTTTTCGATCTATCCGTATAGAAATGTATTGATTCATTTTCTAACAAGGCCCCTTCCTCCCAAGCTGACCTTGTCGGAATGGTGACTTCAAAGTTTTTGTCGAAAACTAGAACAGGAGTGGATGAAGTCGGAGTGACTTCGGAATGTTCCGAACAAGTATAGAATTATGGTGCGGCCAATAGGAAGCCATTCGCCATTCTCTTAAGGTACATGGTACCAGTTATCACGTTGTTTCCTCTACACAGGAGGATCTGGCATCACTATTAAAAATTAAGCTATATTAAATCTAAAATACAAAAAATATTTCTTCTCTTGTATTGTTAACAGCCAACTTTGCCAAGCTCAATTATTACTTCCAACTAGAGTCAAGTCGAAAGTCTTTGAAGTTTCTTCCCATTTCTCAATTTGAGATAACACAAACTAGATACCACAAATTCTCAAAAAACAAAACAAACAAACAAACGAAATAAAAAAAAAAAAAAAAACAGACAAACATTGTCAATTAATTTCGCTCGCTCTGAATTTCATAAAGAATCTTTAAACAATCGAGCAAAACTAACGACGACTTGGTTTGGCTCTTACTCTATAGCTTAGAACTTGCCGGACTAAATGCCATCACCGAAGCACCATTTCAATAAATTGTCCTTTAATAATTGCAACAACAGAGCACACCATTGTACCGCGAGCATTCTAATTGCAAATCGAATATGCCATTATTCTCGAAATAATAATAATAACAGTTGACTGGATTAGGTTGCAGTAGTTGCACCGACCGACATCACACAGTCCAATTCTCAACTACACTTACTGCCTGCAAAGGATGCAACCCGAAACCGGCCCCTGCTCCGCCACCATCAACGAGCGGCAGCTATATGAATACATACGTGGAAGCGATAGGAAGTCCACAATTGGAGGAATCCGCCGCGCTGGTTAATCAAACTGAGCAATCTATTCCACCAGGTAATTTCCAATGGCACATTGTCGGCAACCGGCGGCGGCGCAGTGCGCGAGCGCGAGCGGTGCGGTACAGTGCATAACTTTTCAGTCTCAACTTCTAGAACAATAATATTCCCAATAGGATTCACACACATACGAGACATACCTATATGAACATGTGTTCCTCTATATTGCAGCGACATCAGACGGACAATCAAAGGCGAAATGATTTAAACAATCCTTGGTAATTGTCCGAGACACTGCCGCCTTTGCTATGGTTGGCGTTGCAGTGCTAGCGCCGATGCCGAAACAGAGCCGATTCGCCACTGATGCTGTTCTCCCAAGTTGACACAAATTATTCGCTAATAATCGTTTGATTCCATTCCGTTCCGGTTAAGTAGTTGTCTTTTCGTAATGGTGATGGGAGATGGGACGAACGGCCGGCCGGCCGACCGAGCGCCAAGTGGCTGGAGGTGTGTGGATTGGAGTTTGATGGAGCTTGGACTTGGACTTGGATTTGTAGAGTGCATCCATTTGCTTCAGGTTAGGTGGATTATTTGTGCCTTTGTACCTAATAAAATATAAATTGGCCGATCATTGGAGTCATTAGAAGTCGAACAACTTATACAATATGACCCGTAGGAGTATAGGTTCCTTCGTGTACATTATCACGGTGCTGGACTTCCAATAAAAAGTCTTCAAGGGCCATCAGTTAAATTCAAGCGGAATTTCAAAAGTTTAGTGGCTAGCAACTTGTTGACAAAGAATTGAAGTTAGTGAAGATTACCTAAGTTATGAACAAGTGAATTAAAGCAACTTGTTGCCAAGAGTAGCCTTAAGTTCTGAGAACTAGATTCTTTTAAAAATTCTTAGTTTAAAAAAAGTGAAATGCAACAACTTGTTGCCCAGATCCGCTGCAAGCCTTGCAACATTTTCAGTTATAAAATCTGACGTTTTCAACTATGTTTTAACTTATTGCTAGCAACATATTGTTTAAGCGTTGTTTGTGGTTTCAATGTATACTTGTTTATAGGTTTCTAGCAACATAAGAAAATAAGGCTAGTGAATTACTAAAACTTGTTGCCAAAGTTGTTTCAATTTTTTCTTATTTTAAACTAATTGTTGTTGCAACATTGGGTTACCAAAGTGTTGTAAGCGGTTAAGTTTTGATGTGATGTTGCAACTAGATTATGTAGCTTTGTGTTCGTAGATTTGCAACATTCGTGAGCAAACCATTTTGTGATGTCAAAATTAGTAGATCAATCCGTCCCTGAATTTGCATCGATACACTCGTTTGTATAAGAGTTCGTTAACAATAGGTTATTTTTATAAGGGGAGTAGAGATACGCTCTGTTCCATACAACCGACCCATCCATCTGACTTTGAACTGGGGTGTACTGTATAAGTGTATATGCATGCATATTGGTTCGACATTAATGCCGGTCTTCTTGGTCCATGAAGATGTTGTATACGAAGGAAGCCATAAGAAGCACAGCATCTTGCTCTCTCAATCTCTGGAATTGTTATTTACTATTTTTTGCATGGAATTGCGCGCAACCAACTAAAGGTATCTCTCTATACTAGATATGCACCACATACCCAATTTTCCATTCGGGGGCCATCATTGGGAGCAAAAAAACAAATGCAGTGGCATGGGCAAATGGGCATCTCCAATTGTTGAAGAAACATGAACTTCGTTTCGGCATCTTCAATCTAATATGGGTTCGTTTTCGTTTTATGCGGGGAAAATGCACCGCCACAGACGCTCAAATATGCCGGTAGCCCTATTTTGTTGGGCCAAGCATCACCACCACCACCAGCAGCAACAACTATACGGTCTGCACTTTGTGGGATGGACGGACAGACTGTTAGAGATAGATTGGAAGAGAGAGATTCCTTTGGGTATGGACTGATGAAGTTTATTTGGAACGCGCGATCGTACAGACACAGTGAAAATTTACTTTGAAGTTATTTGTGGGTAGCCGACACCGCACTGGCTGCCGTAGTAGTATTTTTATTCGACCTGAGATGCCATTTTTGTTGTTAAATTTTGTTATGATGCAACATGGTTCAAAAATACTTACAGATATTATAGATTTCAGGAAGGATGTAGTAGGTAATAAGGCAATGAATATGCGATAAAAAAAAATTAAACTTACCGCGATATAATTCTTATTCGAATTAATTGTCTGACGTTTTGAAAAGATTTCAATTGTCGGGGCCGCTCAGGATTTACAAAAATTTGTATGGTCTACAAGTTTTGTATGAAATACTTTTCAATAGCTCTCACCATCACCACTAAAAAGTTAAATGAGAAAAACCTTGATATTTGACGTTGAATAACTTTTGAAACGGTCAAAATCTGTCAATCGACTTTTCTGTGAGCATTCCTTGTCTCAAAACAAACAAAAATACATTTAAAACTCTTCACTAAGAATGTTTCCAAGGTGAATGTACATATTGCCTGGGCTACTAACGCAACTGGTGGTACTGGAAACAGGAGGCAAACGGTCTTCGCAGCACCAGAAACGGCAAGTAAAAGCTCTGGAGAATCAGCATGAACAATAATGACGCATGGTGACATGAGAAGTACCAGGTATATTTATGGCCCCTTGCTGCACACAACACAGCAAGAAATCTGCTATAGTAGCGACCTCTGCTGGTCTTCTTCTTCCCAATCCATCAATAGTTAATGATTTTGAAAAATTTTCAGGGTTTTTAGGATTACTGGAATTCTATCGACAACTAATTTTTCTAGACTTCGATTTCGGTACAATTCGATTCGGTATTAATTCATTATTTCTGGGATTTTTGTCTCTGGGGAACCTAGAAATATAGAACATGGATTTCAGGCTTCTTGAAGACATCGGGAAGCCTTTTATTCTTCTGCAAGCAAAGTTGTCAACCACAATTTTGTTCAATGCAAAAAACAAACATTGTCACTGAGATAATCTAAGTACCTACCCCATTTGACACTTGTCCGATTAGTTATCAATCCTGTCGCATTGTTTTACTTGCTAGAAACATTATTTCTTGTCGCTTTAATGTTTGCTTTAACAAACACAACCCAAAAACAAACAACTCTTCTTGGCCATTTCAAGTGCATATATTAAACATTTACAATCTGCTTGCAATACCATCAGCAATTTTGTAGCCCAGTAGCACATAATTAAGTATTACGAGCTCATTCATCGCATAGCCGACACCTTATCGTGACTTCTCAAGGATTTATGCTGTATACCTTCGGCATGAATTAAAAGGCTTTCCCGCCAAACCATCGTCACCCAGACACTTGGGGCCACCTGGAGATGCATATCGCAGCAATTTTTAAGAAAACAAAACGAAAATAACCCACCATGATGGTGGTGTGTGTCGTTGTCGGTCGGCATCGGCATTCCACATTGATGTGATAGATAGTCCTGCTATTTGTCGCGATATCTTTACCTACTCCGGGTGGTGTCTCTAAACGAGTGTGTTTCACCATCAAAGCCAAAAGGTGCCAATGCTGACGAGGACGACAACAACGACGCGACGATGGATAAAAAGCTCCTAAGCGGTCTTTCCGTTTGATCTCATTCAAAGTGCTAGCAATGACAACAGACAACAACTATTGCTATACTCGCAAGTACGCTTGTGGGAATTGCCAATAGCTGACATAAAAATTAAGGACAGTTTTATTTTGTGTTTTTCTTTTTCTCCTTCTTCTTCTTCTTTAATTTAAATCCGATCTCTCTTTTCATCCTTTTCTTCTTTTCTTTTGCAAATATTTGAGGTGTCAATGGAAGATTAATGTATTCTGGTAAATTGTGTTTCCATTACTGATACTTTGTTAACTAATTTCTTTGAAAGTAACTTTTGCCTCTAGACAAAGTCAAATGTTATAAGGTAACCTGAAAATTCAAAAGGAATAAAAACTCGGCAATCCAGAAAGTTTCAAGACCCATAACCATCACGCTGAAAATAGAGTTGTTAAACTTTACACAATCTTCATTTCATATTATCGAAAGCAACATGAAGCTAACATGAGCTCATATCTAAACTTAACACATCAGAATCCATGCAGTTCCCTTAAATAAGATGCATCCTTTATGCAAGCGCAAGTGCGAACCAATTTCAAGATTCTTATCAGCCGCCCAAGCCGCTCGTAAGAGATTCACTTAACCACACACAAGAATACCTACCTCTCAAGTTATCTGCCTAATCTATCACCAAACATGCATCTTCCCTAGCTCACATGTCATCCCTAGCTACACCAACCACGACGAGATAGTTATTGTATAGCACGAAACTCTGCCATCGACTACCAAACAGTAAATTACCATACGAAACAATTAAGGCTATCGGGTGCAGGCGCATTTCTAAGCAAATTCTTGCGCAGCTCCATACAACTATTTCTCCATGATTTGGTTTCTAAGATTACCCCACTACGATAGACACCAAGAAAGGCCTGAATTTCAGCTTATTCAATTGAGACCGTGGTCAAGAAAATTTGTGAGATTTTTGTAGCGCCCACCATCTCTATATAAAGAGCGCATGTGGAGTGCAGCAGAGAGAGTATGGAACGCTCATCTTATCGCTACATGCGCATCTGCTTTTTGTGCACTTGGAATACCTACCTATAGCAATGTTTTGTTTCTGCACAGCTACGATGATGCCTTCCTGTAAACTGATAATGACGGAAGGGTAGTTCGCAGGCTTACTCCTAACATCCATACCGAAACGAAGAAGACTCTTGATGTCAGCGCATCTTCTATACAGCTATCGTCATCTGCCTTGCTAGATTCCAATTAATTCCCTCTGTCGAACGTGTAAGATATGTAATTAACACCGTTAAAATAATGTTCAATCATTTCTGCCCGAACGCCAGCATAAATAGCTATTTGAGCATTAAGTGGGTGCGTTTTAGTGAGTGGATGCCATACTGTTAAAAAGCATTCATCTTTGGCTCAAGATTGTCGACGCGACGACCGACGGTCGTTGCATAGTCATTGGTGGGTCGCAGTGATTGTTGCATGTGCATAAGAAAAACCTAATTAACCAATTACTGGATGACCTGTGTGTGGTTTGGCTATATGGTGGGTAATTGAAGAAATATGTTTGAAGCCACTTTTAATGGATCTGCATGTGGAAATTGTTTGATTAGGTGCTGCTATGAAATTTTTTTAGAAACTATCTTTGAGATTTTCTGTTTTTTTTTTTTTTTTTTTGATGTCAGCAGAAATGCAATTTGAGAAAAATGTTTTAATTTGAATTTTTTGTCTATTACGGGATTTTCAATATTGAAATAGTGTTAATGAAGTCATTATTACAAGCAATTTAGACATTCATTACAAATTGTACAAAACCAAATATGGATTTCGAGAATGTTTACTTGGAATTCAAGTTGACGTACTTATTTTTAAGGAGTTGTGACGAAATAATGCAACTTGTTGAAGATTTAGTCTATTCAGATAACAGGTTGATTGCGAACCGTCACTATTTGATCATTAAAGATAAGGTTTTCCACGTTTTAAATCGGGGTTGGTTATGAAAACTCGTCGCAAATGGAACGTCAATATTTCCATTAGCTTCAGGTGCCCTACGAAGTTGTATTTACAGATTTTTGGCCAGCTCAATATCGCTGATTTAAGGCTGCTCCATTCCATTCGAAAGAGTGATTGACAGAATTTCTGTCTCAAAGCTAGTCAGCTGGTTTTCGTGATTAGGATGATAAAGTCTTAAGCTGCCGTTCCGTCAACAAATCCGTTATCAATGAAAATAAAATTTCGGCTACTTTTTCCGTAGCGTCCGTTCTTATGTTGCTTTTTCTCCTATGCCTCTCGTCTTTTTTTGAACAATATCATCTGGCCGTAGATTGCAGCATTAGACTTATTAGCATATTTCGTTCTTAGTTGCATGCACCCATCTGCCTTCTTCGTCGAAACAGGGGATCCGTATTAAAAATCTGAACATATCAGTGGCGGGTCTTCTAATGACGATAATTCTTACTCGTCTACACTTTGTGTTATTGTTGGCTTTCCAAGAGACTGATGGACAATCGGCTAGCTGAAAAGCTCTGCGGTCTTTTGTACTAAAAGTTTACCGAAGTCAATTTTCTCATAATATCTTACCTCCCTATAGTGCCGTAGATATCGGAATTATGAACTTTAGGTAGTTACTGTTTGTTGGTAGTGATTTTTTGTTGTTTCTTCGTAAAATTCGGATTATCTGAATACTGGCTGAAAACCATTCGAACATCGAAGGTGTTGTCAGGCAGCCATTGTCTTCTGACCGTTGAACCAAAGATGCCCTCTTTTCTAACCACAGCGATAAACTCGAAAAGAAAATTCTTGATAACGTGTTTCGGCCTCTTTTAAAACGTCTTTTTGAATAGTTCCTGGAATGCTTTTATGGCAGGTAATTTTTCTCTTATTGGACTTTGGACACATGCATATTGATCAAAAATTAAAGCTACTTAAAAATTTAATCGAAAAAATCAATATTAGTGATAATCCAAATAAAAGTCTTCAACACTTCATTGGAAAGACTTTAAAGTTTTAATGCAATGAGAGACAAAAAAAAAAGAAATACAAATCCATTTACACTTGAGGATTATAATCAAAATTCCGACTGCGAAGCCTTTGCCATGTGGTTTTCACACTGACTGAGAATTGCATTGCATGACCAAGACCATTGGCAAAATTAATAACGCCTCCAGTAATCTCCGAAAGCCAACACAACATCCCCACAAAGTGTGTCACGCCTGCCACTTGTCGCCTGTGAAATACATTTCTATCCCGCCATAAGCAAAAGCATAGTAGAGGCGGCAATAAAGGCCGCACCTACCACAGAGTCGCCAGAGTCGCTATAAATACCTATACGAGTACTAACACAACACAGCTGGCCAAAATGCTATTCATTCACATCATACCACCATCGAAGATACAACTTCCTTAAGTTCCAAGTTGCTGGAAAATGCTAGAAAATGCATTAATCTCTCTCCCCGCATAGGTCGTGCATTATACTCTCGCGCCGCCACCGCCGCCGCCGCCGCCGCACATATGTGGATTGTGGATGTCTATAAGCTTTCTGTCGGACCACTAAAACGCGCTTCACAACGTCAAATGGAAACGCAGAAGAAAAAAATTAAAAATTTCTGTCTGATTCTGTCTGTAATTGGCAATATTAAAATGACATTATTATTTTGTCCACTCACAGGTGTACACTCTCAAGATGTGGTTGTCCATAGAGCTTAGCTTTAAGGAACGAGTGTGTGTACCATCATCGCATCATATCGTCGTCATCCACATATTCATGGCTTCAGCTGGCCTGGCCTGGCCATTCCAGGTGAAATATAAGCGAAGACGACACAACGCAGAGGTCAAGTGAGTGCGTGTACGATGGTTGGGAGCAATCGATCGCATCGCGTCGGTGACTTTCCCAAATGGTAAGCAATTCAACTCGGCTATATGACTTGACTATGGTTACCTGGGACATAGATCGTTTGCAGTGCGCTGCTCTCTCTAACGGCTTCACTATTGCGGAACGGCATTCAAGTCATGATGGGGCTATGTTTAGGTATGTACATATGCGAAGGCATGGTTGTCCTAATCTTTTGATTATCACACCAGGAATGTCCAAGAGAAGCAGCAGAATTTTGAATGTGCGGGACCATGTTGAAGATGGTAACAAAATTCACAGAAAACCACCGAAACTTTTTCAATAGCAAATACAGTCGATGGTGAAAATCAATGTACAGGCATACCTTAAGGAAAATTATGATTTATTAAACTCAGTCCAAATCCAAATCCAAGTTAAAGAGGTCATTGACCCCAAATCTGTTTTATTGTCAATTTTGGTATTGATTGAATTATTATAAAGGTTGTAAGAAATTGTGAGTAATGTGCAGTTGACCTTTATCCTATATATAAAAGCTTAATGGTATAAAGAGGTCCTAATTATCCCAAACACTTCTCTTGCGAGAACTATCAATATAACAAAATCTGTATGCTAGGCAGGTAACATTCCGATTCTTCATCAATTTATTTTTATCACTGACCCACTACATACATTCCTATTAAGGGTCTTAAGCCCTCCAAACCCTTTGCTTTTTAGAATTTGCATATTTGCCTACACGAATAATATACCTGCCCTTCTTATTATGACACAAATGAGCTTGTACCAATTTCAAATGGGGTCCTAATTTATTTTCCTAAAAATCTTTTATCTTACCCATTAGCGTAATAAATGCCAAAAATTGGTTATCATTTAAGAAATGTTTAGGGAAATTGGGACCCCAATCCCTTTTTGACAACTAAGTTTAATACAATAAGGAAAACCAGTACAAAATTTTGATATCGCTTACCTTAACATAACTTTCAAAGTTTAAGCTGATCATTATTCCAACTTAATTTAGTAATGGAGCAAGAGGGTCCTAAATCTCCAACTAAAAACATCATGCAAGCCATTGTATTAGGGATGCTAATATTTATGTGCATATATGTAAGTTTTTAACCAAAATTTATAATATTCTCATCGTTTATGATGCGAAGTCAAACTTATAGAGGTTTCTTGTTGGGACCTCATAGACGAAAATGTTTTTTCAAAATGCCCTTTTAAATGATCTTTATAATAATCGAGGTAAAAAAGATCCATCCTCTCTTTAGATAAATTTTACAAGACTTTGTGTAATACAAATTTGATAAGGACTTTATTAGAGGTCCTAATATTTTTTTAGTTAGTTTTAAATTTGATGGAACTAGCTTGGCATTTGTTTTTTTGATGCAGACTGTGCGTATGAAATAAAATTTTTATATTTGCACTGTTTCGGGTCTTAGTTTGTGTTGATGCCATAGTCATAGAAGCGAGGGCTGTAACAAGTAACAAAACCACAAACAACAAGCTTGTTATTTGCAACCTCTTTTTGTGTCTTACTCTTGCATTTTCACATTTTAATTTATGTTTTGACATTGCCAAAGATCGAAAGCCAGAGTGTGGTATTGGAACAACCAAAACAACAAAACCAGCAGCATCAACATCATTTTTATGAAAACAACCAGTATATGCGCCCTGTATACGCGCACTTGCAAATCGATCTATCGAGGTGCAATTGCAACAAATACACTAGTCACTGCTTTAAAGCGTCACTATGCCGCGCCGCCACGGTTTACCACCATATCACCACACCACCGCCTCCATCACCATATGGCAACGCCAAACATGCGGTCTTACACTATTTTACGTTATTCGAGAAACCTGAGAGGAAGATTAGATGCATCTTCTGCACTTCCAATTATATTGCCGACCTATCGACAGCCAAACAAGCCGATTCGGCTTCACAAACTTACACACGATGGCAGTAATGCATATGAGGCCAGAAAGAAGAAGGAGGTGGTGATGGTGGTTGCACCGACTGACGACGACAACACACTCATATATTGAATTGGCCACAAGGAGTAGAGTATCTTCAATTGCCTTACATCCCTTTGCTGAGGCATCATCATCGTCATCATATCTTTTGGTCAGGGATGCGGCCTGTTGCAGCTAGTATACCAAAAAACTATATGGAAGTCCGGAATGCATATAGTAAATTGCAGCATTTGGCAGCAGCCATGGCCGACGGTGGCGGAGGCGTCTTTATGGCAGAGCAACAGCAGCAGCAGCAGCAGCAGCAGCGGTGGCAATGGTGAAGCATATTCAAACTACGACTGCATAGTTCGAAACGAAAATATAAATGACTTGTTGCGGTATTGTTCGGCAAGCAATAAAGAAAGAATTTGTCGCTAGGTAATTCAAAAATTTATGGGTCTTTGTATGCAATTTGGCAAAGATGTGGCAGCTATGGGTTGCAGTGCGATAAAATTATTATATAACTTATAACAAGCTAGTATATAAAGAGAGGCACTAATTTGTTTTACACACAAAATTTATTCGCTACATTGGTTTTTTTAATATGAACCTTTGGTGGCAGTAAATAGTTGCTTTAATTTATATTTATTTTATTGACAAGGTTTTTTTGATGTCACATTAAGTTAAAAGATTTGAAACATATTAAAAAATTACTTATTATAGTTAGATTAGTTGCCCCACCAGCTAAATACAAAAGAGCTGACATCCGAACTTGCTTTTAGGAACTTAAGCAATTTATTACTATTGGCAATGCGATTTACGTTTTTTTTTTTAATCAAGCCTGTATAAACATAAAGTGAAATAATGAATAATTTAACAAACCTCAGATCGGTTGAAGAAAATTGCACCTATTCAGAAGAAAGTGTGATTTATGGGTTCACATTCATATCCCTTAGACTTTTGATTGTTCATGACTTGAATAGTATAGCCTCTTAAATACGCACATTTTTTAATATTCAATTTATTTATAATTAAAATGTATTAATTATTATGTGTGATCCATTAGAGTCCTTTTTATTTAATTTTAAACATAATCCATATCCAAAGACTAACCCAATTATTGTTTTTTGTTCATTTATTTCCAAGACTCTCTAAAGTGTCTACTTTAAAATAAAAAAAAAAAATAAAAAAAAACATCAGCAAAGTAAGACCTCCATCTAGTTGAAGTTACTGGCCCACACTCTCTCTCTAGAGCGGTAATTGCATCCATTCGTTAGATCCGATTTCAACATGAGATACCTCCAAAGAAGGGAAAATTACACCGGCTTATTCGTAACAATGTGATGGCAGCATAACACTCTTTCGCCTTCGCTCGCTCGCTTGCTCCTTGGGAAACCTAATCAGACTACAATTGAGATGCAATTTACACCCACGACAAAATTGAATTGAACTAGTAAACTTTTTTTTTTATTATTTTTTTCTTACTTTTTGTTGTTTGTATGTTTTACTTATGTGTGTGAATATCGAGGAAGTAGGTAGAACCGCCAGACGATAAAGTTAACAAATCCTAAAATGATCTGCTCTGACATCACTCTTAGCTTAAAGCAGCCATGCGATTTGAATTCCCATAGAAGAAATCAAAGTTTTAATAGTGACGTTTGCAAGAAAGGATACAAAAATGTTTTGAGAAGAAAATTACCGATTTTTATAAATTTCGAAAATTTGGTATGTTTAGAAATGGCGGTGTTGAGCACCTGATCAATAATCAAATAAGCACTAAAGTAGGCTGTTTGGATACCATTCCTCATGTGACCTGTGAGTGAACCTATTCTTTGACGCGATCTAGAAGATGTTGGTAGTGTCAATTTGGGACCGTAGCCTGCTAGCTTCAAGTGAGTACAATTAAGAAACTGCCGAAGTAAAGGGGCCAACCCATAGAATCATTCGCGTCTGTTCCGTCAACGAATCCATTGTCGATGAAGTTAAAAGTTCGGCTACTTTTTCCGTCGCGTCCGTTGTTATTGGGTCGATTCTCATAAGAACGTGTGTATTTTATTGAGCTGTCAGTTGAAAACGTCGTTTAATAGGATTTTATTCAAAAAATTAATGTTTCTTTTCTCTTCCAACACACTGTAGTGTAAGACTTTAACTTACAAAAGTAAACCATGTGCGGGAGGATATTAATGGCAATCATTTGAGTTTTGCCGATCAGTTGCCGATGATTGAGGGCTGATATTTGTCATCAAATGTTTTTTTTCTTTTAGTTTCTTGCTCTCTGTCTTGCCATCTGGAGTGATATTTTTAGATCAAGTCATTTCAAGAAGATGATGTATTCAACGTCATCTCATCTTGTGGGATAAAATGGTAAGATGGGGTAATTTGCATAAATAAATGATTGATTTGAGAATGGGATCGTCTAAGTCTACTTAGTATGAAATAATGCAGAGCATCATTTCAATCAGCGTGTAGGATGTGTGGGATTCTGCATCACCTATCCAAATGATGTTGAGTCATAACAAAAAACGAAAGAGCTCAATCAGAGTGGTTTTGTTTGAGAAACTTCTACCAATATGGGAATTTTTGGTTGATGAAGTTCCCCAATCGAGAACCTTTGAACTAAAGAGCATAGACGATGATTGATGGCTATGCTTATAGGTTTGAGAGGACTTAGTTGGTTATGCAATTTGTTACATAAACAAGTTGATTGTGATGTGTTTTTTGTAATTTGTTTTTTGTAAACTTAAATAAAATCTAAGTAAAAAAACTTCTAACATTAGAAGCAAAAATAAACAAAAAAAACACCACATGCATACCACTGGTCAAAGGATACTTTTTTCAATTATACTGATTAAACATTCCATTTTTTCAGGTCTTGGCTATGAAATGAGAAGTTTTCGGTTTCTTGAATGTCAAAAATGCCTCATTTGGACTAACAAATCAGGGAAGTACAAATAAAGGCAACATGAGACAATTTGGCACTTAAAAAAACCGTTTTTGGCAATTTCCCGAAATTTCCAATGTTGTAGCTAAGAAAAAATCAAATATGAATCACTATAATTGAAAAAAGTACCCTTTGACCAATGATACTATGCATGTGGTGTTCCTTTATTCTTAATTCTAATGCGAACATCGAAATATATCCACCAGTTTTTTAAATCTACCATTAATTTCAGAGGGTGATTTTGTACTCGTTGCACAACGTAATTAACTCTTTTAAGTTGCCGTAATTAAAATTAGTTATGGCAACTTAAAAGAATTAACGGTTTTATTTTTTAAAGTTTAAATTAGTTTGGTTTAGTAAAATTTAATTTTTTTTTCTTCAAAACTAGTCAATGATTTTTTTTTTTTAATTGTTTTTAAATGTTGAAAAATAATATCTCAAAAATAGTAGATACTCACTCGTACACCAAAATTTAATTTTTAAAAAATCTTTTGAAAATGTTTTCTATCAAGGAACTATAATTTAAATTTTTTGTGTGTTTTTTTTTAATCCATCGACATCGTAACAATCCTCCAATGCAATTTGACAATTTCAGGCTTGACAGATCAGGGATAAACTATACTTTGACGTAAAAGGTGTATTTAGTTACAATTACCAAAAGCGCTTAATTTCTCTTTAATAACCTGTTTACGTTGAAGAAGCAAGAATTCTGAAAATATCGAATTTCTTGGTGCTTTTTTTGATGGATTAATCAACATTCTATAGGCTAACAGATTGAGGATAGGGTAAACTATTTTTTGACGCATACAGTAGGTATATTTCGTTCCAAAGAGTATATTTTATTCCAAATTCCTTGTATTTGCTATCGTTTTCTGAGCAGAAAATTAAACTGTCATGTGTTAACAAATCAGGAATAAGCTATTGTTTGACTTAAAAGAAAATTTGGTTCTAAATGCCATCTGATTACTCTTAAATCACCTGGAAGAAAAAAAATTTAGAAAAAATTGGATTTTTTGACAAAAAATTCTGAAAATCTAGAAAATTTTATTAAATTTATTACTACACTACTGAGAAGGATCATATACGCGTTGTCTTTGCTTCTTCATCGCTTTCTAAAGACTGAAGATTACTACAACTTAGTTTTTACCGAGTAACGGATCGAATATGAGTCGATGTCAAACTGATTTCTTACTCCAACCGAAGTTAATTGTTTTTCAGTAAAGTATAAGCTAACTCGGGTTGAACAATTCCCTGTTTTTCTTAGTTGAGTCGTCTCCAGTTGATAACCCAAGCTGATACATCATCACTTTCAGTTATACGACTTTTAAATTTGTATTTTATTTTTTATATATTGCATACGGAAGTACCTAAATATTTTTGTTGAATGTTTTTCCAATATTGTTAAAAGTTCTTCTGTCTACTTGCAAATTTTGTATTCTTGATAGACCCTCAAAGTTGTTTGAAAGTTATGGAAAGATTGTTTAACTTCAATAAGATTTTTCCACACAACTTCGAATTATAACATTTCGCTGTTAGACACAAGAGTTTAAAAACATTTCAAGTTATTTTAAAATCAAATGAAATAACAGTAAGTCCAATTTGTGCAACGTACATTATGCATATCCTTTTGTGTGTTTTTTTGTAGCTTGCAGCTTCGGGCTAATTTTTGTTCTAAAAACAAATTCATACCTCTTTTTACTTACACACTACATTAGTACTAGCAAGAGTATCGTGATCAAAATTACATAAATCAAATTTATTCTCAGTTCCGCCCTAA
Organism: Meliscaeva auricollis; assembly: GCA_948107695.1. Lineage (NCBI taxonomy): Eukaryota > Metazoa > Arthropoda > Insecta > Diptera > Syrphidae > Meliscaeva > Meliscaeva auricollis. Next base: position 21,558,654 of record OX403619.1, on the reverse strand, counting down.
AAAGGATGTTCGTTTACTCCGCCAGCCATTAGTTTAAAAAGACAAACAGACAAGTTGCAAGCACAAACGAGTCCATAGAGTTTGTGTAAATGCCCGTTGGTTCGTCCTCATTGTCCTTAAAACGATAAATTCTAATTAAATGGGTTGGCAAGCTCTACTCCATCATTCTATCTCCTGACACACTCATGATGATCATCTTCATCACAACATGTAGCATTTAAACCAACGACTAGTAGGTAGAGATATTATGAAGAAGAAAAACGGGCGTTCATTCGATACGAAGAGAATTGATGCAGAAATGAAGACATCTATGACTGTGGCACGATGCAGTCTCAATTACCGAGCAAACATTATGCGAACAGCAAGCAAAACACACGAACGCGAGACATTGCATTCAGAGAAACTCACCAAACATCACAATATTATATACGATTGGACCGCATTTATACCACAAAACCACATTATTGATAGCTCAAGATGTCCAGTCTTGTAAAATAATTATGATGATGCATGCTTCAACTGCTGCCATACCGCCCGCCACACATCTCTATACATAATACTCGATATCGCAGCTTCGCAGTGCATCACGGCACTTCAACTGGGATAATTGCAAAAGTCGTTTAGCATTCTGCCTGTCCTGGATGGGCATCAAGAAGTTGCAGCACAGTCGTCGTCATCAGAGAGTTGAAGTTACTCTGTTTCCTAGGTGGAATGCCAAAGTTTCTATATCTGTTTAGTTTGGACTCTGCCAGCGAACAAACAACAACAACAACAACAACAACAAAAATGTGAGTCCACGAGTCTCGTGCGTATCCAAGAGAGGGAGACATGTCATATTTTATGCTTCATGATTTATGACAATATTCTGAACATTTTCCCAAACATACAATACCGAAGTATGATCCATTCGAAACAACCTGAAGAAGATATTGTACACACTGTTGAGTGGATGATGCAAGCAGCAAGAAACTCATACGACCTAGCCCCAATGTAAAAATCATTCAATGCGTTGTGCATTATGTTGAAGTTGTACCATTATTGTTGCAATTTCTTACAACTTCCAAAAATGGTCAAAGGAAATTGCTGGTAGGTAAGAGGTACCTGCCAAAAGTTTCAAATGATTACAAAAGTTTGTTCTGTGTTTAGCTTATTTTTGATTGTGAATGAAATGCCAAAGTTTCATTAATAAACAAAGCATAAAAGTATTAAAGTATAATCAGGCCTTCCATTAAACGTAAGTAAAAATAATAATATGTGGAACATCACCCGGTTAAGTGGTATAGATAACTATTGAAGAGCTCAGAAGGAAAATTAGCATACCGCAATTCAAATTGTTTCCGAGAAAAAACGTATGGCAGAATAATGAGTGAATGAAAGGGTACGTTGTGCAACAAATACCAAAGTTCTGAGGTATACATAAAGGAGCCAACCCATAGAATCCGTCGCGTCCGTTTCGTCAACGAATCCGTTGTCGATGAAGTTAAAAGTTCGGCTTCTTTTTCCGTTGCGCCCATTCTTATGGGTCGCTTCTCTTAAGAACGTGTCTATTTTATTGAGCTGTCAGTTGAAAACGTCGACGTTACTCACGCAACGGATTCTATGGGTTGGGCCCTTAAGTTTAATTGCATTTATCTTTAAGTAAGAAGCGCATAACAGATCACTGCCCTCACGAGAGACAAATTTGTGCCCACAGAAAACAACTAAATAAAAGCCGAGAATTTTTCAACGGTATACAGTCACAATCTATAACAACATAAGGGACGAAATCCCAAAGGAATAAAATAATATGGATTATTTTCAAAATGCATCGTAACGGTAATTTGAGCTTTATAAAACGTTTTTGAAAGTTATGTGGGTGGTTTCATTGATTTTAAAAATCAGGGAATAACGGGAAAAAATATTTTGTCAGAACAACTTTTAGATTTTATGTCATGTGTGAAGAAATTCGATCTTAAAACTTTTTCTTTCAATGAACAACAGTAAAAACAAGATTTTTCAGTCCAAGTGTTTCTTATCTACCGTTTCCAATAATATTTTATTTGTATCTTTTTTATTTTAACATTTTCGAACTTAAAAGCACCGCCATTAGATACTGGGGAAAAAAATATTTAATTTTGGAAAATATTTTTTTTATTATTGAAAAGTTAATTTCTTTTAATTTTTTTCTTAACCAAAACACTTCATCGTTTCAATTTATTTATTTAATGAAATTTATTTTATAGTTCTTACCCTCATACTTTTCGAGATGTACAAAAAGTTTTTTTTTTCTTTTACCCCATTTTACCCTAATTTCCCAGTAGAATTTAAAACAAATCCTTTTTAATCGGAATAATAACATTTTAAAGGGTTTTTCAACAGGGAAGGTACAAAAGTAGAGCAAACGATGCCATATTACTTGCCGCTCTTTGGAAATTTCTCTTCAGTAAGGTTTGCCATTTGATGATGGAAAGAAATGTGAGCCAACAAAGAGTCGAATTTATTAAAATTTACTTCCGAAATTCGGAATCAGTGGCCTCAACGTTAAGAGCGCTACGTCCAATTAATGGTCGTCATAATCGTCCTAGCAGACCAACAATATTGAGCGTCTAGTGGAAAAATTTGAATCCACAGGGACAGTAGGTACAATATGTTCCGGTGCCAGGAGACAAAGAAGTGCCCGTAGTGTCGAGAATATTGCTGCCGCTGAGGCTTCAGTTGCAGAAAACCTAAATGTGTCTCTCACACGTGCTTCGTTCTCAAGCGTTGAGCATCTCTGTGACGTCGTTGTGGCGAATTTTGAGAAAAGATCTTGGCCTACATCCAAACAAGATTAAATTGACGCAAGAACTTAAGCCGCTTGACCACCAGAAGCGTCGTATTTTCGTGAATTGGGCTGAGCAACAACTTGAAAATGATTCGGATTTTCATCGAAAAATCATCTTCAGCGATGAGGCTCATTTCTGGCTGAATGGCTTCGTCAATAAACAAAAATATGCAGTATTGGTCAGGCAGCAATCCACACGTACTCCATGAGTCATCATTGCATGCCCGTGGTAGCCATGCAAAAGAAATCGAGTTCCATACATAATGGAATCAAACGTACTTTACAGGAATAAAGAATTTCATTGATATCCAAAACCGTACTTTTGTAGCGCTCTTATTGAAAAACCCTTTATAAAAAGGAGAAAAAGAACTTTTGGCAGTTCGGGCACTTGGAAATTAGGGAACTTCGTTGGAAAATTCTATATATTTATTAGACCCACTTTATAGGCATCTGATTGCTAACAGAAGAAGGCAGAGAGTAACACACCAAAATCTAAGGCTAAGGTAGTATTTGAATAAATAGGAACCTATTCCACAAAGCTGCAAGTATCGGACGGGACGTAATTAATTGAGTTGGAGTTTTGTGGAATAGGACCCCAGAGGGACCCGAAGAAGAAGACTTAGGCAAGGGATCGCATAAGTCTTTAAGTTAAGTATATGAAAGAGTTTTACTAAAGGTTTTAGTTGTCAAGAAAAAATGTGTCAAAAATGATCAATGTTACTGCATCCTGGTTCCAATCTATAACAACAATAGCTCGACAATTAAAAATTTCTTATTAAATTAATTGTCTCACATGTTATGCTTAAATTAAAAAAAAAAAACTAAACAAAATCAATTCTATGATCGAATATTAATTGTCTTGAACTTCCATAATACACACATAGTCTCCAGCCAGACTGGCGTTAATTGTACATTGTATTCAACACTACATTCGTTTTGTTGAGTTTATTTTAATTCAATAAAATAAAAAAAAAATAAACATAAGTAATTAATTAATTATAAATCAGAATGTGTGTTGTCTATAGGTAATTCAGTCATTGCATTGAATGCACTAATAGGCGCTAAGACAATTAAAATTCTCGAGGCGATTTTTTGTATTTAATTTAAAGATTTAATTACTCGCATTAAAAGCGCGCGGCGGCCGCGGCACCACACAGTTTTGTTGTGCTGCCGTCCAAGTTGCTAATTTATTGTCATTTATATCGCAGCTTGGTGTTTAAAATTCAAAAAAAAAAAAAAAAAACAGACCTTAGTTGCGTCTTTCTATGCTATTAATGGCTATTAATTAATAAAACTCATTTAATTCAAAACCTATATCGCCTAGCAACATGATTATTTCAAGAAAACTCTGATTTCCAAAAATTGAAACTTTCTTCAAAGCTTAAGGGGTCGAATCTCCTTCCTTTCGTGACTTTCTTTCGAGGTGGAAATTCTTGTTCCATCAGTACCAGAGGTACTATTAGCAAAAGCAAGAAAAATACTGATTCGCTTGCACCCAACACACAACAAAAAAAAAGAACCGGCAATATCGATCTCGATCGATGGGAAATTCCTTGAAGCGCAGTAAACATTTTGTCACACTTAATAACTTTTCGATACAATCTGTGTGAGCGCGCTGCGCTCTGTGGTTGCTCCTCAAAGGTTATAGCCTCAATATCCTATCGAACATCATCACCACCATCCGATTTGGATTCTTGGATTTGGATGCCACCAAATAGCAGCACTCTATACAAATCCAACAGTAGGTTGATAGAAATGCACCATAGAGCTAGAGCTCGCTATTACTCGCGCTCAGCTTAAAAAGATTCTGAAAGAAAAAAAAAAAAACCATGAGAGAGTCAAGCTCCACTTATTTGCTCGATCGTATTTCCTCACCTGATCGTGACCGAATTTTTATATCCAGATATTTTTTGGTTTTGGTTGGTGTTTTGTTGGTTTTATTAGGTGCTCTCTGCCTGGAAGAACTTTTTTTTTTCTATCTTAAAGGTAGGTTACTCGTGGCCTACATGCAGGCGGCTCAAGTCTGGACTATGGAAACCTGCATACACAGTAGGACAGAGCACCGCGGAACGAATTCCTCTCTGCGAGCATTGTTCAGATTGTGATTCTTCCCCCCCCCCCCCCCCTACTTGATCACAATATAGGTGCTACTGCTACTGATGATGATGATGATGATGGTGGTTCAAGGAGCTCATCTCTAGCTTTTCTTTGCGAGAGAGAGCAAAGTCAAGTCACCACCAAAAAAAAGTGTGCGATAACGGGCAACCGAAGGCATGGAATTCGTTGAGGACATATCCACTACTTCATCCGCCTTACTGCATATATGTACTCATCGACCAACTGAATAATATGTATATTTTGGCATTGCAGAAGAAGAATTAAGACAAAACCACGACAACGGACGTCTCCGTGTGGATGTATATTTCGGTATTGCTGCCGGCATTATTATGCATGATGATGGTAGCGCGCACATTGGAATATTGAATAAGTAGCGGGTAGTAAATAGATAAGGAGTAGGTATTGGTAGGACTGGCTCTTCGAATGGGATTGAAATCAGGGCAAACGGGCAGCAGCACCAGTTTCAGTAGCAAGAGAGGTGAATTTTCACGCCGATTGCGAGAAACGGTTTATTTTTTTTTTTCAGAGTTTAACAGGATAACCATCAATGTTGGTAGAGACTATATATTTAGGTCTTTAACGTAGGGTTAAAGTGTTGAATTTTTGAGATAATACCAAACTTGGAAGAAGGAAACAATTTGTTTGATGTTTGTTCTTTGATGGACTTGGAGGTACGTATCGGTGAGAAATTGATCTGATTTTGCTATCGCATCGATGATTTTACTGTTAAGAAGAATTTTAATAGTTTTTCTACTGATTAATTGAACAATAGACTAACAGTAACATCACTTCAGCTATCAACCTCTTAAAGAAGAGAAACCTCCCTTCTAAGCTTTTTGATAAAATACCGTTGGAAACAGTCAAAAAACTTGCACTAAAAAATCTTGTTTTTTATTGTTATTCGTTGAATAAAATATTAAAAAATGTAATTTCCTGACACACCAACATCATTTTCAAAGGTCTAAGCAAATATTTGATTTTGAAAAATAATTTTTAACTTGAAAAGTTGATTTTTAAGAATTTTTTCCTTAAGCAAAGCTCATCATCATTTTAAATTAGCTATTTAATAAAATTTATTTCATAATTCTAGCCCTTAGACATTTCGAGATCGGCAAAAAGGTCTTTTTTTTCTATTACCCCATTTTACCCTAACTTCCCGGTAGAATTAAAAAAAACCGTTTTACCGGAATCTTAAATAATACCAACTATAGTCAAGAAAATGAATCAGTCAGGTTATCAATAACAATAGCCGACTTTGAAAATACGAGGTACATTCCGCACCTGCTGAATATAACCCAATCAAAATGATGACTTCTCAAAATAATTTTTTACTTGCGATAGAGGTACTATAAGGCATGTTTAGGATCAGACATACCATTACAATGATAGAAAATGCAAAAAAGTGGGTCCCGCAATTCTGTCTGTCCGTCTGTCTGTCTGTTTGAATTCTACTAACGGTACCTCCCACAAGAACTCTTCTCTTCATTTTTGACTTTCTCTTAAAGGACTAAACCAATTTTGATGAATTTTCTTATGCGGAAGGTCTTTAATAACCTTAAAATTATTTGATATCAAAATTTTCCAAAAAATAATTTTTGGATTTTTAAAAAAATCTTTTAATTTGTTGAACTTAAAATTAGTAAAACCTAGATTCCCAAAAATTAATCTTTTTTTCAATATAAAAATCTCACGAACTACCAAATGGTTCGCCAAAGTAATGGTTGAACTTTCTGTTGGATGCATTTGGACGCCATATTTGGTTTTAAATGTCAAGACGAATGTCCTTGAGTGAAGCCTTTAAGATAAATTAATTATGATAACAACATTTTGATGTTTCGAGGAACAAAATTCTGTTTTGGTCGGGTTTGACAATGGATTGTATTGATATTGAATCGATTCCCCCATTATTTTTCGTATCATTTTTCTACTTACCACTGAAACATAATATCGACATTTTTTTCTCAGTTCAGCTATTCAGTTACTTTCTATTACGCTGCAAATATCACTAAAAACATCAAGCTCCCATATTAATTAAGCCATATCGGCTTCTAAGTTGCATAAATAATCAATAATGTCAGATTAGTGCATGCAAGCCATCACACATTCTCCTCTAGATGTGCTGTGCGCATAGAGTGCGCGACAGACTGGAGAACAAATTAGCACGTGTAAACGGATCATCGGCAAGACCGTGTTTCAATTTTTTGTTGTTGTGATGTCTTTCGCTTAGATGACTATAAACTGGAACTGACCAATTGGTATCGCGCATTTATAATGTCGAGGACTTTAATTACAACAAATTAGTTTCACAACTTCTTAAATCAAATTCAATGAGCGAAGAGTGTATAGCATCGCGTTCACTGCATGGATGGATGATGCTGTGGTATAAATGCACAGAGCTTCACATCGAGACAACTTTTTCTTCTTTTCTTCTCTGAAGACACTTTTAGCTTCTGCGATGTTGTTTTTATACACTTTTTTATTTTTTTTTCTGTAAAATTATTGCAATTAATTTCACGCAAACCTCTGGGGACAAAATTGTCGCAGTTGTGCCGACACCGATGTTGTGCGTGTTTTTTGTTTTAATATCATTAAGTCGCGGCGGCGGCTGGTTCATACAAAACATAAGAAGTGGATGAGGACACGCAATCTCATCTCATAGGAGGGCAATAAATTGCTCCCTATATCCTATTCAGTAGTCAACTAGTTATGGGTTGTTGTTTATTTATTTTAATGCAAACTTGAATGGGAGAGAATTTTTAATATTGAAATTATTTACTATAAAAATTTTCCAGTCAATTAATTGTATTTAAAATATACTTACAATTTTGATTGTAAAATTGTGGGTTAAAAAATAATATTTTATGCAATCCAATTAATTTTTTTTATCTTAATATTATTTTTAACACACTTTTGTTCAATGCAAACAAGTTTGTCTTGTATCGAAAATTTTCAAATGATTGTTCGAAAAATATTAAATTATGGACATTTTTCGAAATACCTAAATGGGCAACTTTTTGAAAAAAAAAAAAAAAAATCACAAGTTATAGATGTTTTTTTGTTCTATGAAAAGAATATAGTCTTTAATTCAGGAAAATAATAAATAAATTTAAGGTTTTTCATTATATTTTAACTTATATTTCATCTTTTAAATTTTGAAAGAAATGCAGTATTTTACTATTTTTCATTTGAATTTCATTTCTATATTCTTTTTCATGTTTGAAATGTTCCAACTATTTCCCATGAGACTTTGTGTCTTAAAATTTATATTTTTAAAGATATAGCATTTGAAACTTTTTTTAAACATAGATTACATTATACGATCTCAAACCTTTTCTTGATTTTTAATATTCAATTACTGTGAAGTAGCTAAAGCTCAAAATATAGCATTATATCGGAACCGAGAAAATGCGGGTATTCAAAAATACTATAAATTGCTGTTCTGATCGGATTTTTCTTTAAACTTACCAATAAGATTTTTGTGAACAAACATTTTTTTTATCAACAAAAATGTGTTTAAGTTTTATAAATTAAACTATGCAAACAAATTTGCCGGTCTGCTAAAGGAAAACAACTATTAAAAATAGGGGTGTATTTTTATCTGTTCAGATGGAAGAGAGAATTTTCTCAAAAGCTTACTTACAGCACAAAAAAAAATATTGAAATACAACTGAGTGTATTACAAGATTATATATTTCTTGATAGCCAGATTTTTTTTTTTTAACATTTTTAATAAAGTTAATTAAACAAATAATTCAAGAAAAAATGATTTTCAAGCTCAGATTTATTTAACTTATTATTTTTTAAAAATTTTACATTATAAAATATAATTTTTCCTTCTAAAATTCAATGGTCTTTTTTCTAAGAAACTTATGCAGAAAATTGAAATGTCTTATAGTTTCTTACAAAAACTAATAAGTTTCTTAAATTAAAAAAAAAAAAAAATAGACAAATAGCATTCAAATTTGTATTTTTTTTATATTTCTCCAAAACTAAAAGACATTATTAACACTAATCTTTTAGTATATAACTAAAATAAATTAAAACCATTCATTTTCGGTTGAAAAATTGAACTCAAAAAGTATTTAATGTTATAAAATCAGTTTGAATTTTTTTTTAAATATTATTTTTTTTCCCTTAAATTCAAGTAAGTATGAATCACAGTTCTTAAAAAACAATAAAACGTAAACCATTTACTTTTTTTAGATCAGTGGACTTCAATTGAATTTTCAAAAAAAAAATTATATTTTGTAACGTAAAATTTTAGAATTTAACATTGTATTTCAATATTTTTTTTTTCTGCCTTAAGTCAACTTTTGAGAGAGACCTGGAAAATTTTTGACACAGTTTATTTTTATAAAATTCTAACGAATATTTTTGATAAAAAAAAGTTGTTTATAAAAATATTATTGTTAAGTTAAAAAAAAAAAACGATTAGAGCTCCAATTTTAAACCGGTAACTGTTATAGTATTTTTTAATACCAAAATTAAAAAAAAAAAATTATTCAAATCGAAGCGGTTCCGCCTGGTTCCGAGATAATTTGCTTCACTTTCTCCACTATACGATTCTAATAGTAAACATTTATTTGTTTTCGAAAATTTTGTATTTTAACATTAACTTCATCAACTTCAAAATACACTTTATACTTCTACACATTTTTTTACACTTTATAAAAGATTAAAGCTTTTCACAAAAAAAATAATCAAAACAAAAAAATATTACAAGTAAAAAATCATGAAAATTATCAAAATTTTATAAATTTTTTTTTTTGTTAATTATTCACTCTACTTTCTCTTTTCAAAATCAGAAACAATCTGATTTATGAATAAATTCCAAAACATATTTTATCGTTTATCTGCTAAGTTTTGAACGGTAAAAATGTTGTCAGTATAAAAATAGATTTTTTTTTTAACAAGAAATTCACATTTTTCTTATCCTCACTTAAGCAATGAATAATCTTCTCATCGGATAAGTCGTTATAAAAAAACTGATGACTAGCAGACGCTTTAATGATTATTAAACGCTAAGCAAATCTAAAATAATAATCCTATATCGGAACCAGAAGATGACGTCACGTTGAACAGCCTGCAGAGTAGTACCAAAAGTTTCAAAATCAATTACGCTACAATATTTTTCATCCTTATTTTTTATATTTTATAGGTTCTGTTTTGGGTTTTTTTTTTACAATGATAATAATAAATTATTCCTTTTATTTTCTCAATGCTATTCCCAAAAAGGTACCTTATTTCTTTATTTACTCTATTATGTGCTTCTCTTGATTTTTGTTTCCAAGCTTATCCCTCTCTGCGTCATTTTTGTCTTTCATATAAGCAGTTTTGTTTAACGTAGGTACTCTTGATTTTGGTCAAACTAAGAGGAGTTGTTTTTTTCAAATTCGTACGCTTTGCTGACGATTTTAAGTACTTTTGTTTAAATTGCATGCAAGTTTGCATCATTTTGGATCGAATTATAAGATTTTTCTATCGGAAACAAAAGAGCTGATTTGCGAACCTTATTTTAGGGTTTCTATTAATAAAAGTAAAAAGCTTTAATAAACTTTTTAAATAAAATACACTAGTTAACAGTACAAGATTTCAGTAATATTTTTTCACTCCTTATATCAAGCAAAAAAGCAATAACCACTACCCTTTAAGTATTAAATTTTCAGAGAGCAAAAAACGTCATTGAAAAAGTCTCGATGCGAATGAATCTTCATTCACAAAAAAAAGACAACAGTTTGTACATACGAGTACGATAGAACCTAAAAGGAATAAAAGTTAAAGAAAAGTGTCTTCGTGTGGTTAGATCACGATTTAGATCAGGGTCGCATATATACTCTTATGGTCGTATCAGCTTACTGACTAAATTAACCTTTTGTGAATAAAAATGATGTTTTTACTTTGTAGATAATGGATCCATTAAATATTTTTATCATTTGGGAGAATGATGCAGTTTGCTTTGATTTGACAAGCAATAACAAAAAACAAAAAAACATATTGTAAGTAAAAAGATCTACAAATTCGGTAGTCCAATGTTTAAAACTTTGATCATCTGAAAATATTTCCAATATTAATATGAAACGCCTCCTCGTTACCAAGTCCACGCAAAAGTTTTAGAGACCTCTTCAACTGGAATCATCAAAACCATTTTCTTCGATTTACAAATCCAATTGCCAACTACCATAACTATACCACACTCGCTCCGCAACAACTCCCTCTAAAATGTCCATTTGCCTAAAATTTATCTTCAAAAACATTCCTGTTAGCAAACCACACCACCTCTGTAACGACGATGACGACGACGAAGATGATGCGATCGGTGAAACCATCCAGAGTGCAAGTGGAAATCTGAATTATCTGACCAGATCACCATATGGACATGACACCGTTGCACCGCGTTCTTATGTTGCTAAAGGTGATGCTGGAAGCTTGTTTTAGAACGCACAAGCACACTACATACACTACACCACAACATGATGATAGGGAAGCCATGCGTTGTTATTCTGCCTCAAAGCATTTCTTTTTTTTCTCTATTTTAGATTTTTTTTTCTTGTATAGATCCTCGCCTTTCTAAGATGCGCCGGCCAGCATACGGGACATAAAACACGGCGAAACAGTTTATGATCTGTGGGAACATTTTCACAGGAGAATTTTTCGACTTTGCATATATTAAGATGATCAAATGAGAAACTGAGAGAATCCTCGCCTCCCAATGAACTAACATTTTTACAAGAGGTGTAGTCTTTTTTTTTTCGTTTAACTTTGAAAACCGGTATAAAATAATATGATGGCTAGAGTTGGCCATTTGTGCGAGAAATATCCAGTGTACCATACACCATCAGGCTTCATATGGAACCTACAAATGTTCTAGCACTGAAGATGGCCAAGGTGAACACATATACCATGTCCAATGTCCATGTCCGCATGTGTGTGAGGAAGAGATAATAATAATTGTATCTAAGACAGGACAGGATCATAACGTCTTCATTTTAATAACAATTTTTGCTATTGCCTGAATGACTTCTTATATGTATGCGGAAGGTGAAAAAATATCATAAGCACATGTTTTACGAACATGGGAATTATGACTCAGTAAAAAATGAGGTTTCCAATATTGGATGACAAGTGTGGGAATGGAATAAAATTGTTCACCAGAACGGTTCTGATCTAATTGGGACCCTAGGAAGTAAGCAACGAAGTAAGCAGAACAGATCTCAAAAAATTCAAATCAAATCATTCCATTTTATTCCAGTTTCATAAATTCAATTTGGGGTAGTCAACGAATCCCCTTAGTGGACACAAGGAAAATCTAAAACGGTATGTCAACACTTGGCATGCATAATAATTATATCTTTGGATTTCGTTAAACAAAAGAAGATCCGTGGAATGTGGCTTTTGTGTTAAAAATCTGGTTTCACTCAGAGTGTTGCCATCCATATCCTGTCTCCTGTCTCTTGTCTCAATAAACATTTACAATGTTGCTGATCTTTCAGTGGGTACCAAAGTTTTGTTTACATTTTAACTTTCATTGAATGGAATTCAAAAACTATGTTCCGATGTTCAGTAAAAATATTACAAAAGTTGCATAGCAAGTAGTTTTATTGATAAACTCATGTATAAGGTTTTCTGAGGTACCAGTAGACTTATATTGCAACTTGTTGTTGACGTGTCATGATTTAGACATGTTCTAGACTACGAAAAGAAACACCGAACCAGACAACACAGACAACAGACTATAACCCACCATCCCCATCATGGACCGATCGATGATTGCCTCATTGACTGATGGTGACATCTTTTGCAGGCTGACAGGCTAATCAAAACGTCACATAGCATCAAACAACAGTCAGTGGATGGGTCTAGTTATGAGGTCGTATCGTATAACTCTTGGCTCTTGCAGAGTAGCAGATTCAGTGGTTATAATGTGTAATGGCCTTCTTCGCTGGATGATAATGCACTTCTGGTGGCCGTGTATTTTCCTTCTTGGCGTGCAAAGCGGGAAGCCTCTCTTGTTGCGAATATTTTTCACATTGCATTATGACAAGTTTGTGACAAGTTAAGAACAAATTGATTGAATGAAGTTTTTTTCTTTTTTTTTTTTTTTGTATTAATCTTGTGATGCTGGCATCATAGAGCCATCGAATATACTCTCTGGATTAGATTTACAGAGGATGGAATTTTATTCTGTGGGCATAAATGCTTGACGCCATTGGCTTATAGCTGATGGCAGTCACAGTAATACACTTGCAGTCAGTTAAAAAGAGAGAGAAAAAGATGCGCTGTGACGGACATGGCGCTAAGGTGATAATTGCTTCAAAATTCCATTGCAGCTAGATGTGTGCATACAAATTGATGAGAAGTAAGTCATTTGTATCCTGTCACGTTTGTGGATGGAATTTTATTGATTAATGTGAACGAAATACTATAAGTACAAATAAGGAGTTCGTGGGAAATCAGGATTTGTGAAAACAAATGCAAGAAATTGAAGAAAATATCTTGATTGATGGGATTTTTTTGTAGTTTTTTTTTTTGTTTGTTTTGCTTTTAATAAGTTGCGTTTTATCTTTCTCTGTTAGACTATAATTGTTCTTAAAAATGTTTTAAAATTATTTCATAAGATATTGCCACAGTGGTCATTTTGTGAAAATATGTTTTTAAGGTATGCATACAAAATACAAAATTTACTTAAAAAAATTAATAATTTTAAAATTTTTGTAGCTTAACTTCAAGATGAATTTAAGTGCTAAGACAATATCATACAAGGTATATAGATTAAATTAAAATCAAAGAATGCATAATATCAATATTCAAGACTTTGCAAGAATCCCTTCTATTATATTTATTTAAGTTCTTTAATTTTGTTGCATATATTATTTCTCTTTTTGGACTAAACAAAATGTCAACCAAATTTGACCTTCACTACAAACTCCTTCCATTCATAGAACAAATTAAAAAAAAGAAGAAAATAATTGCCTGGGAAAATCTCATTAACATGCAACTCACAGTTAAGACATCTTCACTCTTAAACAATTCGATATGATCACATCACTGCATGATGCTTGGTGTGCTCGCAGTGCATATAGCAATTGTAACTATTAACCAAAGTTAAAACTTTAACACAAAAATACCGACCCCGAACTTAAACAAACAGAAGATCGTGCACTTAATTTGCAATAAAAAGAACCAAAAATAACAAAACAAAAAAAAAAACACATTTTTTTTTCTCCCAAGCGCAATTACTCCATTAAAGTTGCAACTTAAAATGGAAACTCTTAATTTCCAAATAGTTAAAAGAAAACAAAAAAAAAAAACTGTTTATCTATTGAAATTCTCATTTAGGATCGTCTGCCAAGTCTGACATTGGGTTTGCTGGTGGCTGGTGGAGATACAATTACCACGGCCAAACGAGGATATGGTCTTGTTTGCTCTGCAAAGATTTTGCTTTGCCAAAATTGTGTTGCTCTGTTTCGAGATCACGAAGAAGTGCGCGCATTGTTTTTTTTTTTTTCTGAACCCAAATCCAATGTGGCAATAAAAGGTGTAATTTCCATTTAAGAAGAAAACAGATGCATATAGAGTATAGTGCTCTTTAATTCAGGTCTTAGAAGAGATGTACTCAATAGATTTTTTTGTTTCTTAATAGTTATATAGGGAACCTTAATTAGTTTACTTTATCTATGATTATCTCAGGATAGTTTCAGAACATGGAAGGGACATGTTATCGACTGACAAATTGTGACAATATGATCACGAAGACTAAATTCAGTGTTAGAGAAGAAATAGAGTATTCCAAAAGTAGTTTGTGGCTTTTCAGTACTTATGAATGGTATTACGAAGAAGAGCGTTGAACTTTTTATCACTTTGCTGTCTAACGAAGGCAAAGTTTATCTTGCATCTGGGCCTCGTTGTCAAATTTATTGAAATTTATTTAAAACTTATATTCCGTCATATGCAAATATGCATTTCATCATGTAGTTGTTTTAGGTGTTTCATGTTACACTTTATGGTAGAATGTTAGCCTATCTCAGTCTTGAAAAATTACACATTTTTTAATGATATTTTTTCCAAAATTTAGAATGGCTAATAGAAACGGAGTATTGGCTTTGAAAGTAGGTATACCATTTTTAATACTGTTTTCATGAAATTACACCTCCTTTCCAAACGGGGGAAGAAACACACCTCCTTCCCGTCCCATAGTAAGAAATGCTTGTACTGAAGTGTTTTACAAAACAAAGTGTTTATTTTTTCTTGGTGCCACAGTTATCATACTCTCCCCGTTTTTAATTATAAAAATAAAATCTCTTCTTGGAGAAATCTATTGTTTTTAGGTGGTACCATTTCTATTTTATGTGGTCGATTTTTTTATGTGTATAAGAAAAGACAGTCATTTAATTTATTTAATTTAATTTTTTTTAAAATAAATTACCACTTGTTATGCCATTTTTGAAGAATTATACATGAATTTTTCAAAACTAGCAGCTACCCCAAATTAATTTATCAGTGTGTGAACGTTTTTAATTATGAAATAAGTTCGTTTAAACATCCTTTGTCCACTTAATAATAAAATAAAGCTATGAGACCAATATAAAACAAAAGAGCTGAGCAGCAAACTTTAATAAATATCTCAAATACAAAATCAAGCATGTTATTTTCTTTTATAAAGACTGAGATACTAATAAATTAAAGGCATCAGGAGAAAACAAAGGTCCACATTTTGTCTAAATTATAGGGTATAGGTACAATCTGACGGTATCCTAACTTTCGAAAAACAATTTAATTCTTTATAAAAAATTAAAAAGTATAAATGTGCCTTCAGTATACTAATAGTGTAGTCCGTCGATCTCTCTGTGTCTGTTCAACTGTGCGTCTAGTGCAAACAATTGTACAATGTACCAAAGCCTGAACAGTTTGATGGATTTTGTTAAATGTTTTGATAGATTTCCATGAAGCGATTTTTTTTTAAATATGCATTTGTCATTTTTCCTGAGAAAAAGTAGAGTTTGCCTTGTCGCTCACCAAAATTCACATTATAATAATACCAAAGAAGTACAAAATATGATGATTTAAGTACTATAAGTGAGGCTATTAATTTGGTAATGTTCCACAACAAAATCCTAAAATAAGTTTATCCAATGTGTGTAAACTATTTCCATAAAAGATTTGACAGTTTGTTTACGAAAAGATAAACTTATCTAAAAGTTAAACTTATCGAAGAGATAAACTTGTCCAAAAGATAAACTTATCTAGTATCTTACGAAGTTGCATGAATACCCTTACTTTTTGTCTCCAAATAACTGACCATTGAGAAACAGCTCATCAAAAAAATAACAAAACATATTCTGCTCTTATATCTCTACCGCAGCAAGGATCACATTTTAACACGTACAAAAACATCAAACGCAAACACAGGAAATAACAATATCTCTGTGAAAAAACTGATACACGTGTTAACATAAAATGCATAAAGTTTATATGCGTGCAACAAACAATCATGTAGCTACGAATACAAAACATTAATCGATGAGAAAAAAACAAAACAATTAACATCTTGTAAAACCTAGAATATATACACTCGTATAAACTGCGAACGTACACACATTTATGACAAATTCAATTCAATATTCAATAAAAAAGACGCCAAATCATTCAAATCCTCCAATTGATTGAATTACTGCTGTTGACTTGCAATATAATAAGATAAATGCAAATCAAATGCGCACCATCATCATCATACAGAAAAAAAAAACAATGCAAAAGTGCAATCTTCAGCGCAAGAAAACTGTCATTGAATAAATTATGCAAATACGAGCAATATTATTGCACTGACTCGCTTCATAAGTAAACGATCGGTAGTGCTTCTCTCGTTTGAAACAACAACAACCAGAATGTAAACATTTTATTGAAATGCCTGACAGCAATCATTGTAGCTTTCAATGAAAATGTCGCCATTCGATGTATATCCTCTACCTTCTATACCACAATCACTCAGCACACATATTTGCAATGAAAATCCAAAGCAAAACAACAAATAATGACCATCTTTCTATATTTAAAACAGAATCAACTCATTAAACATCATCACATTCATTTGCTCGATAATGAACAACATCCAAAGTGCTCGGAGGTGGTCAGCATTTGAATAACGATCTTCCACTGACTTGTGTGATGGCGGATATTGTTCCGTCCGACTCATATGCTGGATGTTTGTTGATCAGGTGCATTACAGAGACTAAGTGAAGATCAAACTCCAAGACCGCAATCACGCAACGAAGTGAAAACACAGTATTGAAAAGTTCCTATAAAAAGCTTTAATTCTGTTACAACTCTCTTGAGCTTCCCATAATTTTTCCACAGCAAACATATTCAGCTGATATTCTCTTCCATTTGAGAAAAGTATCGATTCTCTTAGTACCATCGTTTTTGTATTAGATTCTCTTTCTCTTTAAATTTTCATTTATTTTGTTACAGCCAACAGGTGGTTTTCTTAAATAGTCGATAGAAATGCGTTTGCTTGCTAACAACAACAACAACAACAACAACAACGAAGCAACGTTAGACTTTATGTGCTTGCTATAATGGCCAATAGCAAGATGATCTGTTCCCCGTAGCACTGTCATATTATTGAGAGTGGATTTTTATTTTTTTTATAGAAAGTGTGTATGTATTTGGTGTTTTGTTGTGCTTTTTTTTTCGGTTTGTTGATTTGTTTAATGGGTCCTCCGATAGATGGTGTTAGTTGTTCCAGAATTAACTTTTTTTTTCAATTTTAAAGTAATTATACGTCAGTTTTAATATGTTTTACTTTTTTAAAGGCAAATACCTACGTTATATGCAAATACATAATAATGTGGTATAGAAAATTATTAATTTTTGTTAATTAGGAAAGATGTATAAAAAGGGCGAGATTGGAAGAAAATGTTTGTATGAAAATTGTAGGTACTTTTGTCTGTACCCATCAATATGGCACAAAAATTCAGGGATAATTTATAACATCAAACAAATTGAAACAAACAAAGATATTAAGTAAATTCTAATTTTAATATTTTTAAATATTTATATTTATGTAATTTAAAAAAAAATAAATATTTATTTAAAAATTGAGGTGACAGGATTATTATTACCGTACTGGACAGTATTAGTTTTTATTTTATTTTTTTTTTGATAAATTTTTAAGAAATGTTGGGCTTGGATTGGTAGAATCTCTCCAAAAAAGTTGTTTTTTTAGTTCCGAAAAGAGCTTTTTACCAACGAAATTTGGTTTCTATTTCTTCAATATTAAATTCTAAAAAGAATTTTCATATTATGCCCCACACGTTGGACAATTATTTTAGTATTTTAGATTTCTCACTCACTTAAGTTCTTTTTTTTAACGACGACGAATTTAGTTTTCATACAAATTTCGTTCTTGTTGATTCTCATGAATCAGTATAACAAAATTTATGAAATCCTAAGCGGCGCTAAGGAAAATTTCAAAAATTCTAAAGTTTATACATATATTTTAATTGAACGACGAATTCTGTTTATACAAAAATCTATATTCTGAAAAGATTTTAGAAAATTCAAAAGTTTATATACTTTTATTCGAACGACAAATTTTGTTCCTTCGTTCCGACTGATTCTCATCGATTTCAATCACTGTAATCAGAGTTCCAATCCAGCGTTTGTTGATGAAAAAGGGTTAAAACGTTTTTTCTATACACCTAAAACAATTTATTTAAACGTTTTGTTGGTTTGAATCCTTTTAATGTCGAAAAATGAAAAAAATATTTGTTGGGCACTTTGCAGCCCTATATTTTTTTTCGCTCTAAATTCAAAGGGTCAGACCCATAGAATAAAATGTTCAAAATATTAAGCTAAACACTTGTTACTCCCAAACTTTTTCATCCTGTAAATACTGTTCTAGATCTCGTTATTTTTTTATTTTCTCGAAAACTTAAAGATTTTTTGCCATCTGTCTGGTTTACAGCATTGGACTACTAATTGATAGAAGCATTAAAAAAACTTAAAACAACAACAACAAACAGCTGAAGTGAAACGAAATTATTCGTTGGTCTCCACGAAAACAACGAAATGCTTGCGAAAACCTCAGCGAAAAATTTTTATTTAGAGTTTCACAAATTGCGAAATAAAAACAAGGACAAACGCCAACAAAATCACACAAATTCGAGATATAATGAAAGAAACAACATAAGCAACAAAAAACAAAATCAAATGTCATTTTTCTGGACACAAATAAAATGTACCCTGCAATTAATTGTTTGCTAAAAGAGAATGAAGACTTCTCCAAATAATCCAGTCTAAACTACATAATTTCTCTGGTCTAAAACAGTACTGCAGTACTGTAGAACGAAATTTTTCATTTACGATTTCGTTGTGTGAATTTTCGTCCCGCTTCAGCTGCGTATTAGGCTTAAAAAACTAATATTTTTTTCAAAATGCCGAGTTTGCTCAAAAACTATCGCCTTAAATAACTTTCAGAACAGTAACATTCAGAATCTTTTAATATACTTTTAATTTCCTACTTTTGTAAGGGTAAAACCATAGAACACGGTTTATAGCCAAAAACTAGTCCTACATAGCTTAAAATGTCATTTGCTGAAAAAAGTGCAAAAAATTGCATTTTTTTTTTACATTTTTACCAAATTTGCGTTCGGCCCTCGATAAAAATTGACTTAACATCATAAACAATTCAGGAAAAAATCAGAACTACCGAATTTAATGCAAGAGGTCTCCTTGCGACGAAACGACAAGGTTACTTGACTAATTGTCAAAATTAACAATTTTCAATATTTTTAGTAAACAAAAAAACGAAGACCTTATAATTCTTGAGTTTCAAACGTATTGTGTTGTCCAGTTTTTGAATCTGTTCTCTAAAATCTACCTCATTCAACTGATCCAAATAAGATCAGTACAAAAATTCAGAACAATAATTCCTATTCAAAACCATAATGTTGAACTACTTTTAAGTGCTCGTCTGTTGTTTTATTTTTCCTTTTTTTTAATAATGAAAGCCAAATATTTTTCATAGTCTGGATTGTAGGAGGTGTTGAAAAGATTTCGATTTTATCGTTTTTCTTCTTAAAAAAAAAAACAAAACTTCATTCCAATTATTTGGTAGGTAGTGCATTTTGATCGACACTAACGATGGAATTTCTGTAAGCCTTTGTGCTATAAAATCTATCTTAAGTGTTGTAGGTGTCATTACATCAACACGAAAAATGTAGTAGACTTAACTCACCGTTCACCAACGCATCTGAATCTATTGTTGTCCACAGCTCTTTAAAGAACTTAAAGAGATGAATTCATATTTCTTATGGTAGAGGTAAAGATATTTATCAAATTAGAGTTGCTGCATTGTTGCACACGAATATAAAGTATGAATAGACTTTAGCCGATAAGGTAAACCTTTTCACAGAGATGTGTGGTTACAAATTGAAGCAAAAGATCTCTTCAGATTTGACGTCTTCATTGACTGCTGAAGACTACTGTCGAGATTATATTTGTCAGAGCAATTTTAAGATGAAAATAAAAAAAAATCTTTTTGACACGTGTTGAAGTCTCTCTATAGATATTGAGGCACATAATTCCTCTTTTGAATTTAAAGGTTTAATGATTCATTGCACCTTTTTATGACGTGGTGTTGGCGGCATAAATGTCTTTTGAGACTTATTAGATGAAAACTTTGGTAGCTTGAACTATTGTGTTTTCATTCAAATGGACGCAGGGGAATTTATATTTTCTAACTAGAAGAAGTTTTCTGATGGCTTGAAAGCTAACCTTGATTCAATAAAAAAAATATTGGGAATTTATTGAAACCAAAAACACATGGTTAACCTGAGCTAAATTCAACAACAAAATACTCGTAACATACAACCAAAATCTCATCTAATGAAGTTGATGTAGGTAAATCACGACTTTTATCATGAATATAATCGGGAAGTTCATGTTAATCCATAAAAATGAGCTTGACATTCAAATATCAGCAAACACATACCTCTTGCAGCACATTCTAGTTGCATTTTCGAAAAAAAAGTGATATAAAATGTTTTGTATTATGCCCGAAATCTTTTCATTCGAACGCCATTTACCTCAAAACAATGAAGTGACAAAAGATTTCTTTGGTAAATTTCCATGAAAGCATAGTAGAAGAAGAGCGAAAGTTTGAAAAATGTGTTAGTAGCTCATCTTGAGAAAAGATTTTGGTGGCTTATTTAACAAAGTTAGAACTAACAGATTATTTCAGTTCGAACTGAAATATGCATTCAATCGAACTTAAGATCCGTTCTGTCTTCTGCACAGAAAGTTGTTGGTAATATTCCATTGAAGAAGATCGTGAACCCAGCACGTTCTTGTCAGTGTCTCAGGCAGTTTAACAAAACATCCATACCCCGAATGGAAGCGTAACACATCTTGTGTGAAACAACCAGCAGCGCAAAAAAAAAGAAAGAAAAAGAAGCCTGCCTTTTTACAAATCAGCTCCATAAAAGTGATAATACAAATCTCACAGCACAATCGACTGGCTATTGCTTCTGTGAGGATATAGTATGTCCGTCTCTCAGTCTCGAGTCATTCCGCCCCAATTGCCATTCCTTCCCTTTACAAAAAAAATAAAAATCCCTTCTCTTATGATACCTTCCCTATACCTACCACAACAGCACTCTCTTCTTAAAGTCGCACAATGTCGATTTGTCCAGATAGCAGCTTCCTTTTCAGAATGAAGCCTCCTGAACCAAATTGTTGCAGTTATTGGTGGGGCTATACTTGTGACCGAAAAAAATGCATTCAACCAACAACAAAAAGCAATGGCTTATGGAATATGTGTGTGCGCTTAAGAATCTTATACAGAGAGTGTTGTCTGGGAACTGAAAAGATAAATCCTTGAGGATACACAAAATAAAAAAAAAAAAATAAAACTTTGCACATTTGTCTGCACGGTAAGTAACAAGATCGCTTTGTTGATCGTGAAACATTGATAAGGCCGAACATTATTTTCAGTTTTCTTTTTTTTTCTTACTCTTTTCTTAAAACATAGAATAGATTGTGTCTAAGGACAAGGATTTTATATGAAAAATTTGAGATCACGTGACTTCGTAGGATATTACAAAAAATTGATCACACTTTGTAGAAATAATCAATATAAAAGGTCCTGTCCTGTCTTTGTCTTGAATGAAGAAATAAAATATTTTTTGTAGGAAGACCACTAATATCTACTCAAAAATTCTGCTAATAACTGATATTTTATAAAAACATCCCATTTCTGGACATTTTTTTTGTTTTTTAATTTACGAATTGGCCTTGTGAACCATTTTTCTGGTTCATAGAATACAAAATTTGTGAAATTTTGCATTAATCTAATAAAAAATATCTTGTGAATTTCAAATTTGAAAATAAAAAAATAAAAAAGATAAAAATAAAATATTGTTGGACACAGTCAGTAAACTGAAAAATCTTGTTTTTGCTTTTATTCATTGAAAAAAATGTTTAAAAATTTTATTTCTCCACACTTGTATAGACAACACATAAGGCTAAAAGCCATTTTAACAAAATATTTTTCCCGTTTATCTTTGATTTTTAAAATCAATTAAACCACCCACATAAACTTTCAAAAAACGTATTTTTTTTTAAAGCCAAAAAACCTTTATAGAGCATTTTAAATATAATCCTTCATTATCCTTCAGGGTGCATATGCTTAATTAGTTTTTCAATAAAACATCAATTCACCAATATCATTTTCAAAGGTCTAAACAAATATTTGATTTTGGTGAATGATTTTTAACTTGAAAAGTTGATTTTTAAGATTTTTTTTCTCTTCGTCTTTTTAATTTATCTATTCAATTTCAATTTTGTATTCTGGATACTTAATACTTATACTTTTCGAGATGTACAAACTTTTTTTTGTCTTTAAAACCATTTTACCCAGAATTCCCGGTGGAATTTTAAAAAATCTCGTTTTACCGGAATCTTAAATTATACCATTATTTGGTGTATTTAGTCAGATTATCAATAACAACGGCCGATTTCTGTAATTTAATAAATTTATTTTGCAAAAAAAAAAAAAAAAAGTGTTACTTCAAAATATGCGATTTACTTCACTTTGGAAATTATATACACAAATTTTAATATAAATCTTTGGAACCGTTTTTGAGATAAATTTATTACAAAAAATTGTATTTACTGGTTCTAGATGAAATAAAAAAATAATCTTCTTTTAAAAATAGTTTTGAAAAATCCGACCGTGGATAAGTATTTTTTACTCAGCTTTACAAAATTAAATTTTCCAAAACTCAAATGGCTAAGTGGACGCGTGATTTTCTTGATTACCTATATTTCCAAAGAACTCAAAATTGAGGACTTTATCGCACGTATTTGCTCTTTGGGTTAAAGTATAGACGTTAAAGCCTCCAGTTTTGTTGTAATCACTGAACAGTTAGAACCGTTTTCGAGAAAAACTCAATAACTCAAAACCGTTATATGGGAGGTATTAGTTCTAGACGAGATATTCATAAAAAAAATCAACTTTCGAAATTACGTAAAAGTACCAAACATGAAGAAAATCCATCCACGCATTTGGGCAGTGGAAAAGTGTACAGATATACGCACAGACCGACGGACTGCATGCATGACGAAAACCACTTTTTCGGACTTCTCAATCATCGTAATGTTGGTTTTGGTTAAAACCGCATACTTGCCCTTGACCAAGTAAAAAAATATTTATTTTTCAAAAAAAAACGAACACCTCGGTAATTTTGTTTAAAAACAATATTTTTTTTTTGATTCTATAAGAAGCCCAAAAAACATCGTTTTTGTACAAAATATTTTTGAAAATGATACACTCAGAAAAAAAAATTGGCCCACCAATTTTGTTAGGATAGAATGAACCCAATTACTTCTAACTCTTATAACTCAACAAAGTTAAGTGTAAAAAATTTAGAATGCTGTCATGACTGCTGAATGACAATTTGTTTCCAAAAAAAAGCGAAAATATTTTAACATACTAAAGAGAAAGCAGAAAAGTATAAGATTATAATTATACTTTCCTGCACTTGCTTTATTACTATTTTTTTTTCAAATTCAAATTATTTATTATCCATCTACTTCAATTAAAATATCAATTAACCCTTCAAACATTTCGCTCATATTTCAATATGGCTCCTCATCTTCTAAGAAAATATATTTCTGTGTCTTGTCCCAAGAACTCATTCTTATGCCAACTACTGAAAGTCTTAAAATTCATTTTTACTTCAAGAGCAAATTGTTGGGCAGACAATGTTATTCTTGACAAAATTTTCGACTGTAGAAATAGTTGACACAACAATTTCATTGTTGGGCTAACGATTATCCGTTCTTGAAAATGATTAACAATAAAAATTGTTCCATCAAGACTTTGATTGTTAAACTGACACTTTGATTCTGTAAAAATTAAGAATAAGTTGTTGCCGCAAGAACTTTTTTGTTGATTGAACAATTTTTAACTGACAATCTTACAACAGTGGAAAGCTCTTGGGACAACAATAATTTTTTTCTGAGTGAACGTACAAACTTGAAATAAGCTACCAATGTAATTGTTTTTATATTCTTAAGCAAAAGTTCCTATCTGAGACAAATAAATTTATTTGTATGGCAATTTAATGTGTCCCACTTCGACAACAAAATAAAATCCATAGCGTCACTGAATGCTAAGATTAAAAACGCAACATGACCAAGGATTCAATTTTAAGGCTCATTTTTTTTTAATGCTCAGACAAATAAATATAAAAAAAATTATTCCTACAAACTCACCATATTGCTCACACACTGACACACAACATACAAGATAGTCTTGAAAAAAGTATTGAATATCTGGCAAAAGTCGTGTTAATCTCTACGCTTATATGCTACATGTCCAAAAGTCTAAGTCGAAGTTTTTTGTGTGTTCAATTGAAAATTGTGTCTGCTCTGCGTTGTCGTGTTTTTTTTTTTATTTTGTTTTTTGTTCAAATCCAATGTAGGTATATTTTTTACGTTCCCTTAAATTGTTGTCCAGTAAAGAAGCCATATTGAACATTGAAAATAAAGGGGAACCTCTCTGTGAACTGGAAGACTATCCAAAAGCAAAGTCACTTTATTGCTGTGTTGTGCTCCTGTACCCGGATTCGAGACAGAATTGGCGTAAATTGATACGGAAAAGGAATTGGCGCTATTATTCCACCGAAATCACCTTGTGGCGGGATTATGTGCGGTGTGCCCATATAGTGTGCTCAATGCTCATGTACACGATGGGTTCATGTGGATTAACACGAGCTGCTGGATGCTTGTTACTGCTTCTGCTCGAATTAACGTGCGACACTTATCCGATGGGGTCGTGCGTCGTCGTCGTCGTCGTCTTAGTGGAAATCTTCGTCGTTGTTGTTACCGTATAATGCCCGCCACTGATCGTAACGACAAAGTCTGGACTTTGCTGATACTGGGGATCGAGAGAGGCAATCGCTTCTTTAGAAAGTGTGAATTGAAACTGCGAGTGTTGTACGTATATTGCTTTGTGATTAATGGAATTTTGTATTCTGGATACTAGCAGTAGTTGCTATTCTTGTATTCAGCTAAAGTTACTTATGTTTTTGCCACTGTTGGAATTTTTAAGCAAAGATCTATTTTTTTATCAAGGGGGGTTCTGGGTGGTTGCGAATCAGATCTTAATTATTGTAAATAGAGGTTGTGAATTTGTTTGGAGGCAATTATTTGTTTTCTTTGGTGGGTTTTGTATAGATTTTTGTAAAAATTAATTATTTTATTGCAGAAACGATTATGGATTAGCAATTGACCTCGAAGTTTGGTTTCAGTTTTTTTATAAATATTTCCGAAAAGAAGAAATTTACCATTTTTAAAATATTGAATTTTCAAAAACCTTCCACTTTGTTTTAATGTAAAAATTAATTTGATCTAATTTTGAAAATATAAATTCTCATTGAAAAGAGGACCCTATCCATTCTTGGATTTTCTTTGTTTTCCCTGGTTAAGTGGTTAGTGCACAGAAAAAAAACCCTAGTCAATATGAAAACCCTAGTCAACTTGAAAACCAGCGAAATTGTCATATTCACTACCAAAATAGTCAATATGACAAGTTTTTTTTGAAAACCGGACCCGAAATTAACAGTCAGTTTCGGTAGTCAAATTTGGGATTCGAAGTGACAACCGCGGTTATCATATTGACTGTACCGCAGTAGTCATATTGACTACCAAAAGTTGTCATTTAGACTCCTGAAGTTTTCATATTGACTACCACATAGAAATAGTAGAAAATATTACTCAATATAACACAATAGTTCTTCAGGAACATGCCATGCCACAAATTTATTTATATTCTTTATTCCATTTAAGCAGCAACCTGGATAGGGTCTGAGAATTAAGTTGGCGCTACATGGCAGAATAACTAAATCAGAAAAACTAAATTTCAAAAACTGTTGTTTTTTTTAGTTCTCGTGAAGTTCCGTTCCGCTTTGTGTTCCGAAAATATGTTGAAAATAAACTATCGGCAGGTATTTCCCTTTACAGCAAACAAAAACAAAAAAAAGGCTGATTGACTGTCATAAAGTTCACTTCCATCAGAAAATAACAAATCGCACTTTTTCTTTAAGTTTCCATCGCCAATTAGGCAATATTTTCTTCCTACCAGTTTAACTGTGAAACTTTTTTTTTGATAAAAACTAATTTTGAATAAAAAAGTCCCAAGAAAATACAAAATAAACAGCCTTTTACCATTTAGATATGCGAACAAATATAATTTCAAATTCGAATGATGTTTCATTTTTTTCTTCCTATGTGCCTCGCTATTCACATTTGTGATAATTAAACTACACATCATCTCATGTAGGCGACTTAGATGATTTCCTATCCTGTCCATTCCCATAGACCGCACATAGAAAAGAAGACTGGAGAGAAATTTAATCTTAATTGTATCCCCCAACAACCAACGTAGGTATATTATATCCTCGTTGAATCTCTCTAAGCCGCACAGAAAGGCATCACACACTCTTTAAGCCTGCGGCAGAAAATGCGATTTGTTGCGACGAAGACGCGATGCGACGATACACAATATAAGCCAAGAGATATCGCCACCAACACCTGGAGAGACAAAAAAAAAAAAAAAAAAGTGTGGAAAAGAGTTGACCAAGAAAGATCTTACATTCATGATTTTTGTTGCTCCTGCTGATGCTGTTGCTGCTGCTGCTGCTGCTGCTCCAACCAGGTTGATGCTGCATCATCATCAGCAATTCGCGCGTACAAAAGAAAGCCCTGGTCTGATCTGAGAAAAAAAAAAAAAACAAAACTAAGAAGATACCAACACACAAAAAGAGTAAAATCAAATTATTATTAAAGGTGGGTGTATCTGAATCGTGGGAAATATCATTTCGAACTGAAAACTCAGGACTATATCTCTGTGCGGGCACAGGTTAGAGGGAAACACTGGTAATGGCAGGGGGAGACCTTAGCAATTCATTCATCTAGGAGAGGTTAGATGGTGGTGTTGTTGTTAGTGTCTGTGTCTTGTTGGCTGTGTGGAATTGAAAACGATTACCGGTCCACAAAAGAGTGTTATGGAATTGGAAGGAAGAGCAGGCGAAATGTGTATGTCAGCTCGTTGGCCTTTTGGGCCACCTCTCTTCCGTGTGGTTGTTCGTTGGTCGTTGGAATCAAAATCGGAATCGTCGTCGTCGTTGAAGTCGCTTACAATTCATATCAGGTCCAATATTCTGTGGTTTATGGTGCGATACAACTTGTGATGTTTCCTCTTACCATCACTGAATGATGGTGAAGTTGGGTATAGCTAGATGATGGTAGTGTGGCTGCGGCGGTGGACATGGACATACATTCGTTTGGATAGAAGATCGCCAGATTATTATCGCCATCATCATCGTCCGTTGTCCAATATGCGATTTGGTGGCTGTTGTTGTGTGCTGCTAAAATGATTAACGTTAAAATGTGTGTTCCTTTTTGCAACTTCCAATGTGCTTCTTCTTCTTTTATTTCTTCTATCTATACTTTGCCATTGCTATGATGTGTCGACTTTGGAGTTATTGTAAAGTAATTTATTATTTCTACTTTTGCTGTTGTTATTTTGATGTTTTGAGTGTTAGGGGTTATGCCCTTTTTATTTTATGTTTTTTTTTTCTTAATTCGAATTTACCACTTTTGAAAGTTGCCTCTGCTTTGGATGTTGTGATTAGTTCGGAACACTGAAATAGCAGAAAACATAAAAATATTTTACTAGCGAAAAGCGAAGCGCAGTCAACCTTTAGATTAATGTGATTCACAATTTTTCATGTATAACTTTGATTAGCAAACTTTTACTCTTCTTATTTTATCATCTCAAATAAATCGACGATGATGGAAATGTTATAAATAGTAATAGGAATTCTGTTTTGGACATTTTTAATATTTTTTGTCATTTTCTCTGAGTTTTTAACGCATTTTGCACACAAACCTCTCGAAGTTAAAATGCTTGTTATTTTATTTTCGAGCTGTGACGTAATTGCTTTCAATTTGTTTGATTTACTACTGGAAACTGAGAAACTTGAAAGCAAAATTATTACTTTGAATTATTTCTACAATAAGAACCTTTAACTAAATAAAAAAAAAAATATTTTGAAATGTATATCCTGATGGTTCTATAGTCTTAAGGGTTCCACAATACATATGTCTCCTCACTTACTGTTTAATTTTGTTGTCATATCAATTTATAAACCTGAGTTTTGTAATGAATTTTGTTTCATTTCTAACTAATAAACAATAATTACTTTTAAAACGAAAGAGCTGACGTCCGAACTCGAAAATATATAGTTTTATCAATTTTAATGCCCATTTGTTTAGAATCTGTTCAAATTTTATTCGATTTATATTTATAAATATATTCTAATTTGTTCAATGTCATATTTAAATCTTACTGCAACTGGAAAAGGCACAAGAGCTCATCAAAGTCATCACGGCGGCGGCGGCGTCAATTCGTATAAATTGTCAGATGTCACCTTTGCACATGCAAATCAAAGTTTCTCTGGTTTGCTGCTTAGACTGAATCATCTAGGCGCCACAAGCTTTAAACACGTTCTTTAATTTGCATGTATGTATGTCAAACATGTCCTAAAAATGTCACCCGAATGTGATTGCTTTGTGATTTACGCATTCAAGGATGAACAACAACAAGTCTAGTGCACCCATCACTCGCGCTCTTAAAGTCTCTGTCTCCTCCACATGTCAATTTGCAAAAACTAAAACTGATAAACATCGAGCACGCCAATATGTAGGTACTTTTGGTCGTCGAAACAATCACCTCCAATATCAATTTTATATCGATCTTTGGCAGCAGACAGCAATTCAGTGGCAGGTGTCAATGGTTTGGGGAAATTAAAAACACAAACGACAAAATCGCGATATATCGTCTGATATGCATATTATTTTTATGACAATAATTGCCAACCAAGTTGAAGTTGAGTAATATCAACAATATATCGCCCGCCGTCGTCGTGCAGTCATCGATAAGCAAAAAATAAAAAAAAAAAAACAATGCTGAGACGACTTGAGACGATTACAATTATTATTATTATTATTTCTGTTTAAGGCCTCGTACTGATTTCGGTTTATTGCGACACCGTAGCGTGCATTTTAATAGCACCCTGTGCACAAACATGGCTGACTGGCATGAATATAAGGGTATAATAATTATTATTATTGTTTTAAACAAATAACTCTGGAAGGAGGCCATCACAGCCACACAACACACAGCGTTACTGGGATGACAACGACAACAACTACTGTCAACTCACTTTGCTCTTCAACAAAAAATGACATGACAGACGGACAACTATAGAAAGATACCAACGCTTCGCTCTGAAAAATAATAAAACTGAAATGATTTAATTTCGGCTACGTGTCAAAAATGCAAGGTACCGCATTTTGGTATGTGACTTGGGGTGACGGCAATAAAACTTTGGGTTGTCAGATTTTTTTTTTTTATTTTGTCTCTTTGGACCTTTTTTATATTTTATTTTATTTTTATTGAATAAGTTTGCCTTTTGGATATAAGTTTGAATATACCTAAACTGACAAACACGCGCCAAAAATTATTGTTTGTTGTGGGGTAGAGATTTATTTTACGAAAAGGTTGTTAATAATATTTTTTTGGTTTGGGTCCGGGAGTGTGCTCTTTGACTGATAATGTTGAGTTTAGGTTAAGAGTTGATTAAAGACAAATAAATCTGCCATTCTTCAAGAATACAGGAGGAGTCAAATTGAATAAAATAAAATATTTAAAGTAAGTTATATTGATTCTTTGGAAAACCTAGACCTCTTTTTTTTTTTTTTTTTTGTTTCTTTCTGTGGAGCTTGACGTACGTGCGGAATTTTAAATATATGCCTCTGATTTTCATAAACAGAGCAATAAATTATGTTTTGAATTTTTTTTTGAGCAAACAAAAAATACAAAATTAAATTCAGCTTGAGGTTTTTTTGGTTAGCTCTTTATTGATTTGAAGGATGGAGAGCCTTGGAGTCTATGACCTCATCACTGTTTGATTATGTATAAATAATTCAATGTTGAGGTCATTGCCCTTTTTATGTTTCTATTCTAATCTTAAAGAATACACTTCCATTTTATACGTGGTTTATTTTTTTTTTTTTTATTTTGCACACAAAACAAATTTATTAAATTACAGAAGTCAGCCATTGTTATTGATATTCTGACTGATTCATTTTCTACACTATAAGTGATAGGAAAAATCTAAATACACCAAAAGATGGGTGGTATGATTTAAAGTTCTGATAACAACGAGATTTTTCCAAATTCCACTGGGAAGTTAGGGTAAAATGGGGCAAAAGACAAAAATACTTTTTGTACATCTCGAAAAGTATAAGTGTTAGAATTATGAAATAAATTTAATTGAAGTGATAAATTGAAATGATAATGAAATTTCTTGAAGAAAAATTCTAAAAATTCAAGTTTTCAAGTTAAAAATTATTTTCCAATATCATACCAATATTTTTTTAGACATTCAAATATAATGTTATTGTGGATAAAGTTGATAAACTAAAATATGCACTGAAAGATAATAAAAAAATAGGCATTTAATACGCATTATATTCCATTTGTGGGTGGTTTAATTTATTTTAAAAATCAGGGAATAACGGGAAAAATATTTTATCAAAATAACTTTTAGACTTATGTGTTGTCTAGGCATGAGTGAAGAAATTAGGGTTTTAAACATTTTTGCTCATTATGCTTCTTGAAAAAATGTTTCTTTTAGAACTTTTCACCAAATTTTTTAAATAATTTTACATATCCAAAAAAAAAACTGTACAAAAATAAATAATGAGAGGATATAACTGGGTTGCGTTGAAGAAAAAGTTAAATTTGTTTACTAAAAGTTAGGATACCCTCAGACAGTAGGTACTCAATTAATACTAAAAGACCTCATTATTATGAAAAAAATGCTCAAATATCTTGAAGAATGTTGCCAAAGTTTCATTATTATGAAACTACATAACAAATTGTTTTAATTCAAGTCTTAAAACTTCCAATTCTTAGCGTCTTTAGTCTAACTATCAATCAGATAGAGAAAAATTTATTTCCTTATGCGAAATTGAAGCTACATTTTATGTACGTACCAATCAATAACAAATATGTCATAGAAATGAAAAAAAAATCGTTAAGCTATTAGCATTTCTGATGCTGTATTTTACAAAAACCACCATCATAAAAGTACCCTTGCATAAATACACTTTGATCTACCCAATTTCAACACATCATATTATTAAATACTATTTTATTGAACTATCAACACAAACACAGCTTGAATCTAAACAAGATCTAAATTATTTTCAAGTTCTACGAGTATAAAATATCGCTATTTTATGCTCCCAAATTGACGCCTGATGACTATAGTTTAACATCTAAAAAAAAAAAAAAATGTCAAGTTAAACTTATTACCTCTCATAAAATTGAAATGCCTCTTAATTACTACCTATCCGAAATTCCAAACTCAACAGGTAGCCTCACAGAGTCAACCAACCGTTTACTTTAATAACCCACAAGCCATCACAATATTCCATTTCACTTCCAATCTAATTAAAACTTTAAGATCTATAACTATCAAGGGAAATGTTGAAAGGTAAAAGAAAAAAAAAATCAGCTAATAAGCCACCCATTACCAATCACATACCATAACGTTCCACATAATGGCATATCTAGCGGCCACAAGTACTCCATCATCATAAAGAAGGACGCTCTTATAACGTGAATGCCTGTCTGACACTGTCTGTCTAAGCCTTTCGAACCAGACTGTACCCGCACTCTAAAACGGCTATAATTCTCCGCGAGGATAAATTAACAAATTTAATGCTGACATTAAATCTCGGTAGTTAAAAATTTCTCTTCTGCAACGCAAAACTACAAGTCCACGCACTTTGAAAAAAAAAAACAAAAAAAAAATCAAACGTCTTCTAAAACCTCCTGAAAAAAACTATTGCTGCTGAGGTTGCTGGCAAACAAAAACCTAAAATTGATTGCCATATAAAATTCAATTCGATGGAAAGTCTAATAACGCCTATCAACATAATGACGCTATGGGTTTTTCGGATGCGCGTACACTTAAACTTCTCAAGTCAAAGTCAACTTTCGCAAATGTTACGCAAAATAATGGCCGCAGCACAAAAATCCAGTTGCATTTTGAGAAAAACAAAAATGAATTAAGGCGAAGCTAAGACGATGATGACGACGACGACATCAAACGTGCGTTAGACGCCTACTCCTTGGCGTGGTATAGCATCTCTCAGGCTTACACTGAAAGAAATATGTTTTCAAAATTGCTGAGACGCAAAACTATTAGTTTATAGAGGCTTACGCCAATCTCGAAAACCAATTCTCGAAAGACGAAATCTCGAAAGACAGAATTTCGAATGCCAAGATCTTGAATGACGAAAATTTAATTTCGCTTACGTGTTTACATGCTTATATGTTTATATGTTTGTATGTTTGTATATTTATATGTCATGATAATTGTTTTCAGTGTACAATCGGATGTGACTGTATGGAAATCAAAAAACTCTCCGGTTAGTTGAATCTGTACACTAATTGACAGCCAACATGATTCTGTTTTGATTAGATCTGTCGATTTTATTAAGCAAATACATTTGAAGTCGAACGATAATCTTCACTCCGCAAATGCGTATTAGCGTTAAAATTCGAGATAATCGCGTATACACCTAAATTCGTGTATCCTCAATCCGGATAACGAATTTCCACCACCAACAACAGCGAGTGTGTATTCTTTTTTTTTTGTACTGTGGGATAGAAAAAAAGTCAACATTTGAATTTAAACATATTAGACGGTTTAATGGACTGGCAACGAACACATTGACTTGGTTCGGTTGCTAATGTTTCTGACTTCGAACCAATAATGAGGCCTCATACTCTATGGCCTTAGATGCTGGCACACAGATAAAAGATGATATAGTTCCAAGTTCTTGGTTATTTATTTTAAGTATGTTCTCTCTCTCGAAGGTTTATAATAATCAGCAGGGGTTTCAATTGATGCAACTCGAACGACACGACTGTTTCCAAGACTGTGTTTCTCTGGATCCGCAGATGCAGGTTTGGAGTGTGTGTGAAAGCACATTCCGGACATTTAATATATGTTGGAAATTGTTAGATGGTTTTGTTGAGAAGACGACACATCTCTTAAAAAGAGAACAAAAACCGGTAGTGAACTAATTATATTAGCATGACAATGATCCAAACTGGAAGCCAAAGACCGATTTGGGTAGATGAGCGCATTTGATACAATATCGCGGTTCCAAAAATCTATACTCTAAACGAAGAAGAAGACTGTTTTGACGAAGAAGATGATTTTTTATGAGTGGTTGTTGTGACGCTTTTTCTTTGGAATAACTGCAGGGGGTAGTTGAACAGCACAGAACTAACTATAAAAATCTTAACGGGTGCTTTATGACAAAAAAAAGAGAAGAAACTATTTTCAGCTCATTATTACTACTGGTTCGATGAGATTTTAAACGTAATTGCTTCCTTTTTTTTAAATAATTTTAAGATATCTGATGCTTGGACAGCGGTCCACCTATAATAGCTGCGTGGTGACATTTTGAGGAAGGAAATATTAGGCAGTTATCTTTTCTGTGTGGTGTAAGCTGTATAGTGGGAAGTTTCATAACAAGAAGATTTTTCGAAACAGAAAATTATATTAATATTTGGGAATCTGAATTTTATCAGCCTTAACTTGGAACTTATGGTTCTTCAACACTAACTATCAGAAACTGAAGGGAACAGTGTTTGGGAATCGTACCAAAAATGTTGATGAGATAGAACCTTAATGAACTTCTGAGCCCAAACAGGCCTTGAAGAGGAACTCCAAGGAAAGTTCATATTTCAATCTTACCAACTCTAACTTATTCAATACTGGTTCCCGTAATCTAAGAATTCCTTGCCTCTTCCTCTTACTGCTTGAATTTTCTACCTATACTGGCTCCAATTTATCTCTTTCGTCTAAGTTACGAAGTCTTTTGAAGTTTCTCTCTTCTGCAAAAAAAAATCGGCTCACATGTGCCGATGTTTTGATCTTGATTTTATACCATAAACCACATAGGAATCATCATGAAAGTCCATATATTCCACCACGACACGAACCACTTATGTGACCCCACTACAAAAACTCTAATTTTAACCAACACAATCCACATGGGCCAACCCATCTAGGCACAAGGTCGTGTGATCCTTATTATCTAGCGCAGAGAGCATGAAAATCTCATGCAAGTTCATACAGAGAGGCTGGTTATAGTAAATTTGTTTGGCAGGAACTTGGTCGTTTGAAATCATAAATTAACTGTTAAATCTTATCTTAAAATTTTAATCGATTTATGTCGCACAGCATGAGTTATGAAAACTTCCCAAACTGACAAAGAAAATAACAAAGGCACAAAGTACAGCCCTGCGCGTCTGTATCTTCTATTCATTTCGTCGTTGGTTATGGTCGTCTGATATGGTCTTGGCAGTGCAAGAGTAGAAATTGGTTTGCACTCTTAGCTGCACAAGTGCATCGCTTTAGCAATAAATTTTGTAAAAAAATCAAAGTGCCACTACCATACAACGGTTAGAGTGCAACTTGCAACAAGAACAATAACAATATCCATACACACACCGCCGCGCGCCGCCGTCGCCAACATATCAGTGAAAACAATATCAAAACAACAGCTCAAGCCAAAGAGATGGAAGGACAAAGCAGGGAAGAAGAGAGAGTTATAAGAAGAATTGTGCACTATGATTTGTAACCTCTGGATGACCTTTCCCACAAATCACACAACACTTAGAAACATTAAAGACAGTTACACTGTATGAGTTCTCTCTGCCGCCGCCGCCGTTGCTTGAGATGATGCTGGACGCGACTGTATATAACTTGAGGTTAGGACTTTGGGACTCATGCGAGGGCTGGTAAAGTTGAAGAAGTTTGAAGACCCTGCAATGATTGCGATTCATTAGATTCACATTTGTGGACGTGCCCAGAGCTCGCATGATGCTCGAATCCAAAATACTGAAACGCGAACACACTCTTAATGCACGATATAGAGGAAGATGATGCATGGCCTGGAATTACTGATGATGTGCTTTCTGGAATAGAAGATTGCAATCTGCCATTTCGCATTTGTACGCGTGTGTTTTTATTATTACTGCTGATGCTGCTCGGTGTTGCTGCTTTTGAATTGGAGAGATGTGTGAAATACATTGAAGCCATATAACCCTTGTATACGGTTCAGGTCAGTCAGATATGACCTAGTATATCAATTTATTTTGTTGTTGTAACATTATAGGAGGTATTATGTTTTGGTATAAGATTAAGAGGAAGATATGCACGATCTGATTTGACACTAGAAAGGCTAATCACTTAATCAATCAAATTGTAGAGGTGAATGTGTAGGTGACCATAATATGTAAGGGATATAGAATAAGAGTATCAGTAAGCCTCAAAACATGAGCTAATAGAAAAAAAACAACTTACTTATAGTGTAGAAAATGAATCAACCAGATTATCAATAACAATTCCTTACTTCTGCAATTCAATAAATTTAGTGTGTGAGCCAAATAATAAATAAAAACAAACCCAGTACAAAATATAAGTGTGTTGCTACTCTAAAACCATCATCGGACACTATCAGTGTGGTTTTATTCCAGGCAAATCAACAACTGACCAGATTTTTACCCTTAGGCAGGAGATGGAAAAATGTCTAGAATTTAACATCCCAACATACCATCTGCTTATAGATATTAAAACCGCCTATGATAGCATAGCCAGGGTAGAACTTTACAAAGCCATGAGAGAATTAGGCATCCCAAATAAATTGACACGACTATGTAGGTTGAAGTTAAAATAGCCGGATTGCTATCCAGACCAATCAACATCTTTAATGGACTCCGACAAGGGGATGGTTTGGACTGCTTCCTCTTCAGCCTGGCGTTGGAGAAAGCAATCCGTGACTCTGGCACGGCAACAAGAGGGACCATCGTCAACAGGTCCAGCCAGATACTGGCTTACGCAGACGACATCGACATCATCGGAAGAACCGAACAAGCTGTACACGATTCCTTCATCCAGATCGAGCAGGCAGCACAAAATCTGGGGCTGCACATTAGTGAAGGTAAAACAAAGTACATGGTGGCGTCGAATGCAAGAAGAACAGTTGGTCAAACAATCAAGGTAGCGGAGCACGAATTTGAAGTGGTGCAATCCTTTAAATACCTTGGGTCAAAGTAGCAGCCGATAACAACATAAAATATGAAATAAGCGGGCGGCTTCTCAAATCCAACAGAGCCTACTACAGTCTGTCAAAGCTATTCAAATCCAGAAATCTAACCATAACTTCAAAACTGCTGCTGTACAGGACCATGGTCCTGCCAGTACTCATGTATGGATCCGAGACTTGGGTTCTAAATAAAAGGCACTGTGACCTCTTAGCCGCGTTCGAGAGAAAAGTCTTACGGAGAATTGTTGGCCCCATATGTAAGGAAGGACGATTCCGGAGATGGTACAATCATGAGTTGTACAAAATCTACCTTGAAGCAGACATAGTGACAAAAATTAAGCTCGGTAGACTCCGGTGGACAGGGTACCTAGCTCGTATGAGCGAAGAGGAACCTGCTCGGAAAGTCTTTTGTGGTACATTCTATGGTAGACGGCAGTGTGATAGACCATGCTTGCACTGGAGAGATGGCGTAGACCAGGACGCCCGATGCCTTGGGGTGCGCTACTGGATGGCGTCGGCTCGAGACCGGGATAGGTGGAGAGACTTGTTGAAAGTGGCCAGGACCAGACCCCGGTTGTCGAGCCGATGATGATGATGATGATGCTACTGTCTACCTACTTAAAATGTCTGTGAAAAAAAACAGTAATAATGGGCTGAAAAGTTTTTGTGTTATTACTGGTTGAATATTATTATTATAAACGCCGGAAAAGAAGTATAACTTCGAAAATTTACAAATGACTTTTTCGTTTGCTGAATCATTTTCGGCTTTGTTTACAGCAAATAGGTAAATTCGTTTGGGTTACACACTTTTTGCGAATGATTAAAAACAAAAAGTTTATCGTAACACCTTCGATTCAATAGAACCGGCTGGCGCGGCGACCCCTCGCTTACGAAGCAAACATCTTGTCATTCCGCCACTGAATATAACTTATGATTGGCGTAGAATGCATATAAGCAAAATGAGACAACTTATCGTTTGCTATAAATGACTTTTCGTTTGTTAAAGAGTAATTTTTTTAACTTCGACTTCGTTCCGACAACTAAACCTTAGACCTCTCAATTTTTTACAAAGGCTAATACCATTGTGCCACGAACTAGATAGCTTTCATGTTGCATAGAATGCTTATGAACAGTGAACACCCCAAATCTGTCAATTATTAAGAGAATTTGTTTCTGGCAGTCATTTGTTGCAAATAAATTGTAAATATATTTACACCCAATGTGAATTTCCTTGCAAAAAACTACTTTCTGGAGAGGTTCATCACAAACTATTCATTAGTTTGCTGCAAGCAATAGAGTTTTCTAGTAAACGAAAAGGTGTTTAAATTTGGGAAGCATTTTCCTCGGTTTCCCGTAATCCTTTAATTTTTACTTTACTTTAGGTACTTGCTTGACTACGTTCATGCAAATAACATGTAGGGCACATTCAAAACCCATTAAGTTCAGATGCATTCCTCGAAACAACCAAATTCAAAATTGTTCAGCAGTCTTTCCCTTATTTATTATAATCGATTAGATGCAGTAAGTGCAAATAAATTGCTTTACTATTAACATTTTTAATCGCATTCAAGTCTCTTCCACTGTTTATCGTTAAACAAATCGATATCCATCCCAAAACTATTAAACTCACCTTCATGCCAGATCCCGCATCACTTCTTGATCTCTTATAAATTTTTTGATTCCGGGTCATTGATATTAATTCATTTCAATCGCCTCCAACTTTAACCAAACCAAATCACATAATCCCATCTAGTATCTAAAATCGATTCTCATAAAATATGTGGTATAGGCATCTCGAAGATATAGAAGTCTTGTGGGCGGATATGAAGCAGCTTTCTCAAATTTGTCCATACAATCAAAACAATGGACCGCATCCTCTACTATAAAATGCTTCCACCAAAAAACCACCAACCATCTAACAATCAAACCTCTATTACCACCAGTTAAACTATGTAACTTCTTCAAAACCTAAAAGGAAACTCATAATTCAGATTCAGAAAAGCAAACCATCAGAGTGCAGCCGCATCAGCGCGGTATCAGAATGACCTTTGATATCCTTTTAGTATACGCCTCCTACACTGATGTTTTCTGTGCTAACTTGTGGGTTTTTTATTTTTGTTTTTGTGAGCATCGTGCAACATCCAAAATCTCAACTGGCCATCACGCTTTAGACTGCCCCAACCAGCCGGCGCGTGTAGGTTTGTACTCGACATCCGAAATATCGATATGCAAGCCGTTGGCAGTAGATTAATATTGCATCAGCCATCTTCTTTAGCCAGACACATGAATTCGCCAAACCAAACCAATATCCACCCTCACTTGATTTTTTTTTTTTTTTTTAATTTTTATAAAAAAAAAAAAAAAAATAGAAACAAAAGTTACGATCAATATCTTTGGAATGCGATCGGTGAATTTGGATTGTTAACGTTGTGTTTGCCCAAAAACTTCATCAATCTTTATCGACCCATGTTCATATTACAGTCAATAGCCACCAATTGAAGGAATCACAGGATTCACTATATTTGAAGAAAGCAAATCTAAAATGGCAGGGGAATTTCACCAGTTTCTTGTTTCATAGTCGAATCATTATTTTATTTGTAAAGCAGATATTAAAGCTTCAAAATTTGGAACTGTGTTCAATATGGGACTTGGTAGAAATTTTTTTTTTTTTTTTAACCAATTCTACATCAAAAATGTCCGACATTTGACAGTCAAATGTTTTGATTTCCAAAATATTGAAACCCTGCTTATTAATTAAGCCTTAAAATAAGACCATAGAAGAAAAAATTCCTGATAGAAAATTAAAACCCAGAAAAAAAAACAAAATTAGAAAACAAACACAGCCCAGAAAAATCAAAACTCCAAAAAAAGCGACAAAGTAAATTCTTCTCAATTAAATATTCTTACGACACAGTAGGTCAGCTCCAAATTTAAGACTAAAGAAACTGATAAGAACCTAGGAGTACCTAACCAAGGCAAATTATTTCGGAACCGGCAGAAACTGCCGGTTCTGCTTCTTTAACGCTTCTTTATAAAAATGTTCAACTGGGTTTATTGTTTTAGGTTTTGCACAAAAAATAAATTTATAAACTTACAGAAATCAGCCATTGTTATTGATAAACTGACTGATTCATTTTCTACACTTAAAGTAATAGAAAATAAACTGCACGACTGGATCCACGTATTTGCTCTTATAGATAAAGTTACTATATATGCTACCCTTTTAAATTAAAAATTTGTAAATGCAGTTTTAGAAAAAAATTATAAAAGCATTAAATTCGATTTTCAAATGACTAAAACAGCTTCTAAAATTAATTTAACCTCAAAATAAAGTATGTAATTTGATTTATTTTATAATGATACATTTATAGAAAAAAATATTGAAAATCGTTATAGCCGTTTAAAAAAAAAAAAAATATTTTTTCTAAATAAAATTTTGCAAGGACCTTTACAAAAAAATTCTGGTGCGCCATTTTTAAGATATTATTTATCAGCATCTAAAAACTAAATTTTGAAAAAAAAAATATTGAGTAGTTTTCGAGAAAATGATTTTTCAAAAAAATTTTTTTTTTTAATCCAAACAAATAATTTTTGAATTTTTTTCCTCAACATTATTGCGGCAACTTAAGAGCTTTTATGTGAAAAAAGTGGTTGAAATTGATTAAGCCATGAAGGGGAAAATCAGAATTATAAAAAGACTGTTATTTGGTAGGTACCGTTAATACCGGTTTTTGTAAAAAAAAGCGTTTCGTTTAAAGATAGACCTCCAAAACCATGATTATTCAATCGTAGGAAGCATTTTAAAAAAAATAAGTTTTTCTAAAACCGGTAGGTATATGACAGGTACCGTTATTTTTGGTCTTAAAAAAAATAATTCAAAAAACGACTGGGTATAGTCTCACAAAAACGCCACATACCAAATTTAAAGTAAACGACCCATCCCCTTAGGCTTTGGTCTCTGATACATACAGACAGACAGACAGACAGACAGACAGACAGACAGACAGACAGACAGACAGACAGAATTGTCGGACCCCCTTTTTTCTCATTTTCTATCATCGTAATGTCATGTTTGATTGTTATCTCACCTTTTTTTTTTTGTACGAATCCATGACTTGAAATACAGT
This sequence comes from Meliscaeva auricollis, assembly GCA_948107695.1. Lineage (NCBI taxonomy): Eukaryota > Metazoa > Arthropoda > Insecta > Diptera > Syrphidae > Meliscaeva > Meliscaeva auricollis. The sequence goes on along the minus strand of OX403619.1, from coordinate 21,517,839 downwards.
ACCTATATCGTAAGTAAAAAACTAAACACACTAAAAGATAGATGGTATAGTGTTAGATTGAGATAAAAAGGGATTTTTTGAAATTCCAAAAGGAAGTTAGGGTAAAATTTGGTAGAAGACAAAAAAAAAGTAAATTTATAAGAATTATGAAATAAAATTTATTAAATACATAAATCGAAGATTTACTGAAGAAAACAAATTTTTAAAAATCAACTTTTTAAGTTAAAAACTATTTTCCAAATTTAAACATTTTATTAGACCTTTGAAAATGATGTTGGTTTGGGTAAATTTGACGTTTTATTGAAAAATTAACTATGCACATTGATCTTCTTCTTCTCCATTATCGATGATAGTCATGATCTCGGATGGGGTCACAACTCACTCCCACTCTACTGCTTCACACTACGGCTCCGCATGTGGGGTTCGCCGGATTGACCTCAGGAAACGTCGGCAGGCTTCTCAATTTTGAATTGTTCTATGTCTAAGGCCAACTGAATGCAGTTGTCGTTGCATTTGTCTTCTCCGCATGAGTTCTTGGGCCTGCCTCTTCTTCGCGATTGCATTGGAACGTCGTAAGCGATCGCCTTTTGAACTGGGTTCTCAGGGTTTCGTCTTTGTACATGACAGTACCAGCTTAAACAGTCATGCTGTATTTTATCCAAGATGGTGTTTTTGACGTGAAGGCTTCCTCGGATTTTCTTGCTTCTGATTCGATCAAGCTTTGTTACTCCTGCTGTCATACGAAGCATCTTCAACTCAGCTGCTGTCAGCTTACTCTCATACGTTCTGTACATTGTCCAACATTGTGAACCGTATGTAAGTGCTGGGGGAACAACTGCAGTACAGAGCTTTCCTTTCAGTTTAGGGGGCATTTTTCGGCCACAGAAGATGGCAGAGTTTTCGCGCCACTTCATCCACCCTACACTTATTCGGTGGTTGATGTCGTCATCACAAGAAGCTTGGTTGTTGATCATAGATCCAAGATATTCGAACTTTTCGCACTTGGGAAGTGTTGTTCCATTCAGGTAAATGTCCGGAATAGGGCCGTCTGGGTCAGAAAATGGACAGCAGAGATATTCTGTTTTTTTCGCGCTTATCCGGTACCCACTTCCCTCCAGAACATCCACCCACACATCAAGTGCTCGTTGCAAGGATGTTGGATCTTCACTTATGATGGCTCCATCATCAGCAAAGAATAACTGATTCACTTTTGGATCCGTCATTTTTCCTTCAAGCAAAAAGTCAAGGACTGTAATAAAGAGCAAAGGACTCAGGACTCTTCCCTGGTGCACACCGACTTTGATTGTGAACTCTTCGGTGACTCCTGCGGGGCATTTTACCTTCGTTTTTACTTCCTCGTACATGTCCATGATCATCTGCACCTAGGTTTCCAGAACCCCTCGCTGTCTCAAGGACACCCATATCAGATCTCGTGGTTGTCTATCAAATGCCATTTCGAAATCAACTAGCACAATATGCAAATCCCTTGAGGAATCACGGTGTTTTTCCATTCGGATTCTTAAACTCTGTATGGCATCCGTGGTTGATTTACCAGAGACAAACCAGCACCAGTATAGTGAGCACCCAAAATTGTACATGCACTACTCTAAAATGTTTTTGTTTAATGTTTTTTTTAAATATAAGTATGTATTATGAATTGCTTTTGTTTTTAGCTGTTTCAACTTAATTAAAACGCTTGTTTATCGATTAAATAAATATAATTACAATTGCGCATTTTTGATAAAATTTAACTCTGGAAAGCGTTTCTAGCCTCCCGCTCGAAATAGTGAACATGGCTGTACAACAATTAAATTCGATAAAATGATGTAATAAATTGTGTAAAAAAAAACCAACTTTCTAAATTACGTAAAAATCATCTTTGCCAAATTTGAAGAAAATCCGTCCACGCGTTTGGGCAGTGGAAAAGTGTACAGATGGACGCACAGACGCACAGATGCACAGACCGACGGACGGCATGACGAAAACCACTTTTTCGGACTTCTCCATCATCGTAATGTTGGTTTTGATTAAAACCTCAATTTTTTTTTTTTGACACGAAACCAATACTGGCCCTAAAGAGCTAGTAAAAACTTTAACATTAAAAAATACAATGTTTTCTTCCAAAATTCAATTACCTACCTAGACCTTTTCTCCTGCTGAAATTCACCTTCACATATTATATAAATACACATCCGTGTATTTGAATCATGAAAATCTATTTCTCTTCACGTGAGATACAATTGTTAATGGTTATTGTTATTATTTGGCGTTATTCGGTTAAAGGTCATGTGCAGTGCAAGTATCCTCAACAATTGCAAGAGTCTTGTTCCAGCTTATGGTCTAGCTTATAGAGAGCTAGGGTCTATTCGAATTGGCTCAGCTAGCAAATCGTCCCGAGGGTGTTATCCTCCATTCAATGGATATCACGTATTTGAATCAGATCAACGCTTAATCGAATTCGATTGAAAGTCAGAGCGTGTTTAAGATCGAAGATTATGGGTATATTCCGATCCAAGCTTATATAGGTTCTCGAAGCACCATCACTTGTGGGAAGAGCAGCTTTTTTTGAAATTTATGTCAGCAAGGCGAGTTGCATCTGTAGTCATGGAGATAATTACTGATGGTTTTTCTTCTTCGTTTTGTTTTTTTTTCGATTTGGAGAAGTTCAAAATAGCAACAGAGATGCTGCAACGATGTGCATCCACTTAGTGATTTTGTTTTCTTTTTATGTTTTTTTTTTTTGTTTTTTATTTATTTTTAAGTTGCAAGTTGTTGTGCTTCTTTAAACTGCACCCATCAACGCCCTGGTATGGCACCATCACCAAACGAAATCGAGAGACTTCCTCATTATAGCCATAGTTGTTGGCGTCACGTTGATCGTATAGTTGGTGTAGTAGTAGTCCAGCCATCAGCAGGCGCACGGAAGTGTCTCTGTCTGGGGCTGCTATAAAATTGCATCCTTTGCTTCTTCTTTGGGTTGTCACAATCAGCGTGGTAAACACCTCCATCATGTCCAATGGTGTGTTGCTGTATCAGTACTCGGACGAGTATACTAACCGAATAGCATAAGGAATTTCACAAAGTGTATAGAGCGAGTGTTAAGTCAAACAAGATACATCCGAAGCTTGTGGTGTTATCCGGCCAAAAGACAAGTGCGACGCATTTTATCGATGTATTTGCTGCCGATGGGATGTTTTGTGGCTTGAGGCGAACTCGAAACGCATTTTGCGTCACATTGAAGCTCATTCGTTACTTAATAAACCAATTAAAATTTTTTAAACGGTTGAGAATTTGAAGGAAGAAAAAAAAAATATGTACCTACTTTAATGGTCAGTATGTGGAACTGCATTTGCTATGTGGGGTTAGTGGAAATTAACAGGTGAATGCAGTTGTAGTTTGTCAGATTGTAATAAACATGTCACAAGTTTGTCTTTTAAACATTTTGGAAATCAAGCTAATAGCTATTAGACTTTGCGTCTTAAACCATAAGACCTTCACAAATTTTTGTTTTCATTTTGTTTTCATTTTTTTGATTATTAAAAATAAGTTTTTGAGTTTTGATTTTCATAAAAAGTGTCAAGTTAAAAGACAAAAATTCAAGTGCAAGAAACATTTCATTATTAGGGACAGGGCAACTGCAGTGATCACGACTTTGGTGTAGTCAACACAATCAAGGACAGTTCAAACCTTTGTCATAAAATAGTAAAGGGCGTTTGGATCATCTGCAACTATTTATTCAATATGTTTAAATATTTTATTTTGTATTAATTGTCATGATTTTAAATAAATACATCCAAACATAAAAACAAAAATTACAATTTTTAATTCAAGGTTTTCTACTCAGGTCTTTTGTCTTTGTATGTTTATTGATGGTATGTTTATTGTAGGATCAAATGATAATATTTGAAGTGCCAGATGTGGGAATAAAATCAAAATCCATCTCTGAAAAATAATTATCTTCTATTATTTTTCAAGAATTAAACAATTCTGGAGAAAATGGGTCTCCAGAATATGACATTGGTTGTTTTTTTGCCGCGGCTCTTCATTTTTTTAATGAAATATAAATATTTGTTATATTTTTTTGACGTATGGTATGCATGTAGATTATTATATAATATGTAATTTTTTTTAAGGACGCAGGATATATTTTTAGCGAGAACTGCAAGGATCCAGTATGTTCAGAATGAAGGAACGATTAAATTGCAGCATCACAAACCGTCTCTAATATTTTTGTCTAAAGGCTAATTAACAGTTTGCAGTGCAAACAAAATTAATTATTTAAATTTTCAAAACTATTCTCTGGCTTTTCTTGTCAATTGGTTTTTGTGAAACCAGAAGAAAATTCTTTTGACTTACCCAAAGCAACACATTTGTCTAATTTGTTTGCAAATAAATCAAAAAAAAAGTTCTTAAAATGCAATTTAATATTTCTTTGCTTTGAAATATTTTTTGAATACAAAAAAATAAAAACGGAATTGCGTTTTTAATAATATTTTAATTGATTTATAGGAAAAAATTGAGAATTTTCGTGTTGTTTACGATAAGTCGCAGATATTTACTTAAATATAGTCTAATTTTATGCACAAAAGAGACAAAAAAAAAAACAGTTTTTAAGTTTTTTTTGCACCCTAAACTGTCAACTAGCCTTAAGCAACGAAAAGCTTTTGACATTGACAAATTTAATTAAAAAATATGTGACGTTGGCAATCAAAACGGTTATTTTTTAATAGTCAATTTTATAAGAAAACGTCCACCAATCGAACATTTACAGGAAAAGAAAGTCAACAACTTTTTTGTAGAAAATCGTATGATGTACAAGTTTTGCCTTAAATACTTTTCGATAGCCAGTATTTTCGACCCTGCACTTGCTGATTATATTTTTAAAGATGGGGTAATACTAGATTCTAAATTTGCCTGACAGTAGAATACATTTAAATTCGAGGCGTTTGATGGAAAGGTATGTTAAGACAAATAAATTAAGGTATCATTTCCATCACAACTGCCCCATTGCATGATCATTTAGCAATGTATTTATATGAATCGTCCGCAAGTCAAAAAATTATCTCCAACTATCAACAGAATTTCAATCCCTCTCATTTATGAATTTGTTTTAAAACTTACCAGTTATTACTAATAATATAATTAATTGGTATCTCTCTTAGTTTTGTTTCCCACCAATATGACCGTACAAAATTGAATCCGATCAAATCACCTGAAATCCGAAAAATCTATTCACAAATTCCTCAAGAATGTTCGATATGCACAACACCATGCACATGTATACAATTTTATCCATTTCGAACTATATTGGTACCTCACTACCGGTGCAATCCGCCAGCCAGTAGTAACCACAGAGATCATGTTTCCCAAAATGTATCTATCCCAGGAAAATATTCGCCCCATTCAAGACCGCACAAAGTAAACTATACTTATAGCGACTAATCTACACTCTAAGATCCTTGCGCCACAGTTCCCACACCGCCAGAAAATTCGAAAGAGGAGTTTCAATTTTCATCTCGAACCAAGCCAACAAAAAAAAATGTTTTAAACAAAACGAAAATTCATCGAACTAAAAGAGCAAAAGCACTGTTTAGCAAAACCACCTTTTCGTAGTTGAAACATTGCAGAACATCAGAGCATATCGCACACACAATTATTATCGAATGTTTTTCCATGGTGATCGGGTACACTGGAAGGAGGAAGGAGGACGCCGACGACGACGACGAAGACGCGGGAGGCGTTGTTCCCCTATGTCGACCACAAAATAAAAATTATAGCCTCTCTGGCTGGTGCTTGGACTACGCTATGCTTCTTGCGCTAGACAATATTGTTTTGGAGCGGGACGATGCGGTGCGGTGCGGTGCGGTGCGGTTGGTGCAGCAGTGCAGACATAGAGGTTAATTTCTTTGAATCCAATTTCCGCGGTCCGCTGTGCAATTTATGCACAAGTTGATCTCGAAGCAGGTCAAATCTCAAAACGACGACGAAGAAGACAACAACCAAACGACGACCATCATGACTGGACTGTGGACGAACGGAAAAAAACTGTTTTCAACTACCAACATATCCGTTTGCATGCACGTACTTACATGGGTGCACATAACCTCTCTTCCACGAGAATCCTCTTCCACATACAAAAGAAACCCACCCCTCCGGGATGGATAAAGAAAAGGAACCATTGTCTCAAGACACTGAGAGCGGTATCATCCTGCAAAATTGTTGTTTCTGTTCATGATATTTGCGATGCTTTTTCTAATATTAACTCGAGATGTAACGGTGGTGCCCTGGAGGCTACCTTGGCGATAGATTGGTTGTGCGGGTGACTGAGGAGGCTAGTATTTTCTTATGTGGGTAAATGTATCTCTAAGCAGCCTCACAATCTGGATTATATATTTTTTGTGTAGAAACATTGATTCAGCGCATGTGGGAGAGATCGCCGGCCGGCCGGCCGTTCAGGGTCAGCAAATGAGTGCATTTCAAGTCAAACGATTTTTGATTTGATTTCATATTTGGTCAGTTCCGTGCGGTCATCATCATTGTCTTCATTTCTATTTCCCCTTAGCCTCAGCAGTTGTACTGCACACAATGCATATATGTGAGCTCAAAGATTTTGTTTGGGGCGGACAGACTAGAGGTTTGAGGTAAATTGCTATATTGGTTTGTTTAGAGCGATAGGCCGGAAGGTGGTTAGCCATAGATTTTTGGATGTGAGATGTAATTTTAAGTTCCCATACCATAATAATAATAATTTGTGCTTGTGGGTTTTTGAGATTTGCTTAATAAAATCACAGAAAACTATAACTAATAGAGGGAATTTGTGTGCCTGTGTCGACTATTTAGAAACAAATTACTCTCTCTTTAATCGAGTTAAGTAAATCTACCCGTAGTAGATACATTTAATTGCTATCTGGTTGATCGTAAACTTCGCGAACGTATATCTAATTTAACGAAGCTTTTCAGTAAAGAGAAGCCAGGATGAAATTTAACGACAACAGCAATCTGACGCGAGAAAACTTGTAACGAATATTTTAACAACTGAAGAAACAGACTAAGAAATCCTATGGAAGAGTTGTTATGGCACAAAAAAAAGTTTAAGAATTGCATCAGTTCATCCACCAAAACACTTTTGAAACTCTTCTTGAAAAGTCGCGAAAAAGTGTGGAGTACCTGAGAAAGAAACATATGAGATCGTGAAAAAAAAACTTGGGGTTTTAAAGTTCATTCAACAGTATTCCGCGCTTTTATCCATGATATTCCACGATTTTTACCGTCCTTGTCTTTGGTATTTCGCATATTTTTCCATGATGTTTCACGCAGTATTTCACGTTTTTTTCCAATGCAAATTTTCATATTCTCTTCAGCGATTCCACGATTTTCTCTGTGAACTTTTTTTTTCGCAGTACTTTACACTTTTTCTCGCGGTATTAAGTGTTTTTTTCTACGACTTCCACCACTTCATTAGTATTCCGTGCTTTTATCCACAATATTCCGCGCTTTTTGCCGTGCATATTTTTCCACTACTTTTCAGGATTTTTTCCACATTCTTCGCTTTTCTCCACGATATCTTACGCGTGGTATTAAACTCCTTTTTCGGCGACCTATCTTTGGTATTCTCCAACGATCTTCCACCAGTATTTCCATAGTCTTTTGCGCTTTTCAACGGTGTGGGCTTTGGTATTTTACATATTTTTCCGTGACTTTTCACACTTCTTTCCACGATTTTTTCTCTTTTTTCTCTTTTTTCTATGATTTTCTTTAGTTTTTAAGCTGTATTTTATGCATTTCTCTCTGTAGTAATTTTTTTTATGACCTTCCATGCAATATTTCGCGATCTTAAGCCCGTATTCATTTAAATCGGATTCAAATGAAATAAAAAACTATCGAAAACTCGAAAAAATGCTGATAAGTTAATGGTATGCAATGAAAGGAAACTTGAATTAGCTCACACTAATAATGCACACAACGCCCTCTGCTGGTATTTTTCAACCCAGAATTTCGTGTTCATTCATTTATTAACTGATTTTATTCTTTTTTTTCTCAATACATGAGAAAACTTCTCGAAACCATGATTTTCCGAAGTTTTAAAAGTTATTCTGTTATTCCTAAGGAAGACGAATGCTACTAATCAGAAATCTTTAAAATCGGTTCAGCAGTTCTTAAGTTATAAATGGTGTAACTTTTCATTTGATGCTTGCAATAAAGTATCCAAGTACTTGTAGAACAAGTTTGGACCGAATGACGCTTTCGTAAACAAAAAATGAAAATAAAAAGATGAATAAATTAAAAAAAAAAAACTGTCAGGAAGACCAATAAAATAAAAACAAGCAATCGCGTTGACCATTCAATAATAATAAAAATTAATGTTCCCGTCCCGAACCCTAAAAAAATCATTAATTTGAGTACACTAAGCTTTAAAAAAATTATTGACTATCCATTTTGGAAAAACTAAAGAAATCCTATATCAGAAAGTTTAAGGTCCAAAACTAACTCTTACATTTGTCTGATCTAGATTATGTGAATTCATCAAAGAATCTTTACCACGATGTGTAAACTTTTTAAAAGATGCTTAAAAGATACAATATTTGAATGAAAAGTTGATATACTCGTATGTTTGAATAAACTAAAAATCACCTGCCCTTTGTTGACCAAGTAAAAAACTTTTTTTAACATGGTCTTGCTTCATTTCATTTAAAACAGTTAAACTGACTTGAAACCATTAAAATGAAATATTTGAAAATTATTTCGGCCATACAAATATGTCGAGTCGATGGTCAAAAGTGATCTTCATCCATTTATGGTCACTTGATAAAAAAAAAAAAACTTTTAAAACCTAAAAAGAACTCGTGCGTATATTTCAACAATCCCATTCGTCAGTTTTGTGTCCGTCTATACCAAAAAAAATTAAAAGAACACAAAAAAAAAAAAAAAACAATACCTCGCACCAAACAAAACGATCGATTCAACAAACCAACCAACAAAGGCAACCCAGACATTTCGTGTGATATTTTATAAATCAGAAGTTAATTAAAAATACAATTTAACATTATTAATATTCCATTGGAATATATCAATATCAATGACCGCGATCGCCAATTGAACAACGAACGTCAGAGCACATACAGCCAAGATCATCAGCACGATCGCTCCAGTCCTAAGCATCATCTCCTCTGGTTGTTGGCAGGTTGATGGTATAGGTACACGCAATGGAATCCTTTTACAGAACATTTATCGGACTTTCAATCGAAATAATTACGATCGATCGCGGACACTCACACATAATTCAAAAAATTAAATTAAAAACAAAACAAAAAAAATAAAACAAGGAAATAAAACGAAGACATGATAAAAAGACTCCTTGGCAACGTTCTACGATTAAAGCCAAAAACTGATCGAGTTTGTATAGGTCCATCACCATATCGGTCGGATATGGCATCGCATCTAAGGAATTACACCAAACAGAAACCAAAGAAACTCCAAGTATTCCTTTGCCACTCTTCTGCATCAGGATACCCACAAGCCGCACAACTTATACCTCACTGCCACACAACACTTTGTCTGTTTGTCAGACGTGATCTGTCTGTCAGTTCGATCTTCATTGGAATTCAGAGCATTGTGTCATATTTAATACAGAAATTTTAATTAACCATAATTTGTAAAAGATGCACGAAATATTCGATTCCGCCTGTCGCCGAACCCAACCGAACCACACCGCTGCGCTGCCGCTGCTCTGGCTGTTGTCGTTGAATACACAGACCTCTCTCTGCTCCAAAGGTGCTTCGGTTTAAATTAAGGAACTGAGAGCTCAGCAAACGGAATTCAACATTTGGTTGTTGATGGTGTTGACTTTGTTTGCCCAAAGGGGTAGGTATCTGGCTGGATGCGATCGATGCGACGCACGGTGCAGTTACAGAAACGGATCTCACTAACTCTGTTTTGTATACCCATTTTGTGCCACTATACCTACAATATTTCGAAGGAACACAAGTTCTTCTTTTGGTCCAGAACAGAAGCCAACCATGTGAGTAACTCTTCGCCGGCTACCTGCAGTGCAGTAATTTACGCTTCTCTTCAGTTGATATCTTGAAGCTCTCGATTTTGTTTTTGTATTTGGAATTGTTGGTGCCATAACTCAAAGCCATATGCTATATTTCTGGGCTAAAAAGGTAATCAAAAAGGATTTTTTTTTCTTTTTTTGTATTGTGTCTTTAGCTTTTAGCATGAGTTTGGAGTGTGTGTGTGTGTCTTCTTGTCCTTTGTGTTTAATGTTGACCATAGATTGCAAAGTAAGTCTCCATAATGAATTATTAATATTTTTCTCTAAACAAACAGAAGCAGGTGGTACATTTCATGGCAAAGGATATACGAACGAGATCATTTTCATCGATATTTTGGATGACATGATTAATGAGTTCATAAATGTTCTTCATTTGAGAGTTGATCATTTTGCCCTGATTGGTTAAGTGAATGATGGGCTTTTTTTTTGGTTAAAAAATTTCAATTTAAATAGCCACGTTTACCACAATCTTTTCCATTTTTAAAACAATTGTCTTTGAAAACGTCATTTTCTATTTGTGTTTTATAGTTTTTAAAGAAACTATTTTACGTGTATTGTGTAGGGCTTGGGGAGCATTCACACAGTCAAACATTGTTCAGATTTGTACAAAAAACTCTTGTTGACGATATAAAATGAGAAATACATTAACTTCAACTTAAGATTTTTCAGAGAGAGATCGAAATTCGGCCAATGAAAAAATTCTGCTTAGAAAATTCTGTTTTTCAAATTAATTTTGCTTTTCAAAATTCTGTGTTTAATAATTCTGTTTCACAAAATTCTGAAAGTAATTTAAAAAAGTAAAAACTCGTTAGGAAAATGTTAAAAAGTGCGTTTTTTTTTTAATTATTTTGAAAACATGCTTCAAAAAAACAATAATTGTGTACAGCAAAGAACTTTATGACTCGGATTACAGAATCCAAAAATGATGATCTGCAAATTTTTAATTTATACGAGAAACAAAATATCATTATTTTTATCATTAACTTTTAATTTAAAAAAACAAGCTGTCATCATTTTGTTATTAATGTAGAGTTTATGACAAAAAATAATGACTCGCCAACAATGACATAAGTCATGGGGCAGTTTCAGTAAGTGGCAGTGTTCAGTGCTGCTTCTTGGATTGATAATGCAGTTCATTCACTGATTCATTGATTTGATAACGATAGAGCAGATTGTAATATTCTTGTAAGAGTTCTTAGTTTAGTTTGTTCTTGAAGAAGAATTGTCAATTTTTGCAGAAAAATAGCTTGATGATAACCATATAGGAAAAGTTAACTTCTGCCACACTGTTGCTTCTTTGTCTAACTAAGTTGCAACTTATCCAATCCACAAAAAGAAAATATTGCCTACATGTTTTTTTTTTGTATTTCTTTTATAAAATTGTTCTACTAAAGAAAAACAGAATCAGCAGAATTTTCTTTCTTAATTATAAATTTACAGAATTTTGAAAAACAGAAATTAGAAATGCGGAATTTTGACAGACAGCAAAGCAGATTTATGAAAAACAGAATTTTGACCCGCTCCCGAAGAATAGAGGTATCAAAATTGAACTTCATTAATAAAAAGAAGGAAATTTTCAATTTTCGCTATAATATGTTACCTCATGTTACAAAATCGCTACGAAAATATTGAAAAATCGTTTTCTTGTCATTTTTTAACGAAAATATCTCAAAAACTAAAGTCAATTTTAAAATTCTGACTACGGATCCGAGTTCATAACATATCGAAATCTTTAGAAACGTTTATCAAAATTTGGGAAAAAACAAAAAAAAACTAAATTTTGTTACCATGTGTTATATTTCAAAAATAAAGGACTGAAAATTTCCCCATATACAAACTTTGAGTAAAATATTTTAAATATCTTTTTTTTTGTAAACAGAATTAAACGTAGCAATGAGTCAAGTTCAATTACTAATAAGTAAGAATAATGTTTAAAACACGGTGTTCTCTTTTTGACAAATCATAAGGATGTCAAATTAACTTTTTTAAGCCTTTAAGTTAGAAGTGTCAAGTTTTTTTTGTAAGGTTTAATTATATTTATTCAGCTTCTAGTTAATAGGCTTTTTATAAAAATAGCCTTTTAACTCTAAACTAAAGTGAGTAAATAATTAACTAAAAATAAAAGAGTAAAAAAATACGAAGGGTGACCACTTTCCCCTAAAACTCGAAAATCGCATTGGAAAAAAATATTTGTGGATATGTTTTCGGGAGATCATTTTTTAATTTTTTTATCGTTTTTTCACAAACCTATCTTAATTCAGTCAAATTGTGTTGTTTACCAGAAGTTTTGACTTCTTTCATACTTAATTTTTTGGGGGGTGCTGGCTCCGAAATCTGGTTTGTAAACAAAATTTTGTCACACAACATGGGCAAAAAAGCAAAAAACCGTGAAATTTTCACGTTTTTGAAGTTTTTTTTTAGGGAATCTTACCTAGAGAATTAGTTTTTGCTTACAACTTTGTAAAAAAAAATATCAAGAAATTATGGAATTTTTTTTATGTTAAATCAAAGCTAAGACACAGCAATTTCTAAATAAACAGCTTTTCTAGGTGACAACTTGACAGTTTAATTAGACAAAACCAAAAATTGTTCAAAATAAGCAATAAAATAGGAAAATTTGACAGAAGGTCAGATGTTATTGGTGTCAAATTAAAAGTTAAAAAAATATTTTCTTCTGAAATTTAGAAGTCTTCCAAGGCAAAACTTAGCACTTTAGTCATAATTTTTTTAAAGTATTTTGCACACAAAAGTCAAAGAACTCGCTCTAACCTAAAATCAGGCTGTGTGGCTAAACGGCTTAACTTTGCCTTAGTAGGTGCCAACTTCAGTTTGTACCAACTCATTGTCATTATTTTAAGTTAAAAAATAGAATTCAAATCGATTACGTCAAGAGACGTTGATTAAAAGTTTAACTTTCTTTTTTATTGGCCGCACCTACCCCACATTACCTTATTATCCTACAGAAGCCTTGGATAAATTGTGAAATTAAGAGTTAACTAAAAATAATATTAAAAGGTATTAGAATAACCACAATGCTGCGTTAAGTATTAAAGAGTAGCTTATGTTACGTTGATTAAATTCGTTTATTTGTGGTTTTAGTAATTTTAGAAATATTTGTTTTTCTTTTTTTTTTATTAATAAACTGCGCATTTTTCTGTTCCCACCACGGCCCCATACTGTTCAGTATAATATTTTTCTTTTTTTCTTTTCAAATTCTCTCTCAAAAATCACAAACAATTTCAACCAACAAATTTAAGCACCTAAATAATGTCTGATGACTTCCATCTATCCATCCATCAATATAAGCACTTTGTTTCTGTCACACAGTCCAACCAACAACAACTGTCTTCTTCTTTTCCAAATTTGAAAATGAATAAGAAAAAAAAAAAACCACGAATCACTCAAACGCCTCTGCTGAATTTTAAGTGCACAAACAGAATAGTTTTTCAAATATCAAAAATGAACATTCAATAAATAATCGGTGCACACTCACACACAGCCAAAAATACATGCATACATATAAAATTGAAAAATGCAAAAAAAAAATGCTTCAGAAAACAATTACGGAATTTGATTTTATGAAAACACTGAATTCCAAAAATGATCATCATCACCGCTGCCGCCTCTAACGACAAAAAGACCCATAAGCACACTCATTTATTTGCTCCCCCCAATATACATATAACTTGGAATGTCTCTTGCTTCTCTCTCTACCCTCTATATTGCCTTTGCCTGTGGCATTCATTATACTTTTCAACAATTTGATCTCTGTCCGATCGATTTTATTTTGTCAAACTTGATTTTTATTCTTTTGCGATCACTTTTATGAGTTAAAAATGTGTTCTCAAAAATACGCCAAATATTTATGTGGCCAGAAGTCCATCAGCGCTCAGTGTTTTCCAAGTCGCATCAGCAGTACAGTGGGGTATTGACGGGCATAAATTGGATTTTTACCATTTAAATATTATAGAAAAGTAAGTTTAATTTTCTCATTACAACTTTAGTCAGTCCTAGTTTCAAAATTGCTTACTCCTTCGCTGTCGAAAATTTTTGATTTATTAAATTGGCACATAAATTGAAGTACAAAACTGTTACAGAAAAACTGGAGAGAGTGGAGGAAGGGGGGAGGGGGGAATTAAAGTTTTTTTTTATGCATCGATACATTATTTTGATTTATTTTAAATATATTTTTTTTCAATTTTATGCCATGTTTTGAAGTAACCCAACCCCACTGTATAAATCGATCCTCATTTGATTCCCAACAAAACCATTTAAACAGCTCCACTTCGAGCCACAATTATGTACTCCAAGTGAAAATGGACGTCAGTCAGAAAGACAGACACACTGGCTTGGTTTTGAGTGGCAATATTTTGCGGCCGTCATTACCATCGGACACAAACAAACCACTAAACCAGTGTTCCAGCTCCATCATTAGTCAGTCCAAAGAAACTGATCGAACTGAATTAATTTCGAATGCGGACCACGATCAATATTGTTATGAATTGAGTTCGGAGGCACATTAAACAACCGTCAAATAAAAAGACCACGACACCGCGCCGCGCCGCGCCGCCGCTTCAAACCCATTCCAAACCCCAGCCATGTCGCGATATCAAGATGAAAAATTAATAAAGAATTTCTCAGTCAAAAAGTATTTATTATACAAAATTAAATAATTAACCACAATCCAACGACGACGACTGACGAGAACGTTCAATGAGGCATTTTAATGTCACACCATGCGCAATGTGCTAATATTTAATAACTCACCATATTTGTAAGGCAGACCTGCAATTTAGTAGAGTGAGGCCCATTTTTCTGGATTTCATATTAATTTATTGATCAGTCGGCATCGGGCACTTTGGGCTCATCGTAACCAACAGAAAAACATTTTTTTTTTTATTTCAATGAGTCCCCTAGGTGCGAGGAGGGGAATTTTTATGGATTTTTAATCATTGTTTTGTATCCTATACTCTAAGGCAGAGTATAAAAGGTATTGATATGGCGGGACATGAGACAATTCAATCATTTTTATATGGATTGCGGTATGTGGAATATTATTCTGGCCATATTGTATGATTTTTAAATTTTTGTTGACGCATGATCTGCAAGTAGCCGAAGTCGATTGATGGTATAAAAGTTTAAGTCTCATAAAAGGCGGGACTTTTGTGATGTGATGAACATTCAACAACCACATTCGGTGAGAAATAGATTTTTTTTTCAATGTGCACGCACGTTTTCATACAAGTACTTGTACGTACCTCTACAGTCTGTACAGTGAGAGGTACCTACAGTAAACCTATAAATTGAAGTCAAATTTGAAATTTATTGATCTATTGATCGTATTTAGTTGGCGCAACTCCTTTATCTTTTATAGCTTTAAATTGTGATTATGAAAACAAAAATTGTAAAAAAATAATATTCTTTTGGAATTTTTGGTTATGGCAATAGAAAAGCTATAAGGTCCTAAAATATTTCGGTTTTTTTTTATGATTTTGATTTATGAGATTTTCGTGATCGAAATGCTGAGACTTTTTTTATAATAATTCAATACATAAACAAATTCGTCATCAACTATTAATAAAGTTGATACCTAAAAATCGAACAAAAATAGGTATTTAGCTCTTCAATTTGGGTCTTATATTATTATAATGACTTCGTATTCAGTAAAAAATTCAATTTGGTAACGTGAAGTTAGCAACCTGCAATGGTTTTGAAAGGTAAGGGTGAGGAGCAAATGTTTTGGGAATGGTGTTATGCACGAACAACAAATTAGCAACAAATTCTTATATACTTAGATTTTTTTAAATTTCGAGTTTTGAGTGTGGTTTTGATAAGTGCTCTTAGAGACAGCTGACTGAAATACGACATTTTTAGCGGCCTTTTAACACGAAAACATGTTAATTCAACGTGCAACGGTATGAAAGCAAAATCATAGCTAAAAAATGTTTAATTATAGTTATTTTTGATGATTGTGTCATACCGAAAACATTTTAGATCAATTTTAGACCACAAAATGGAATTATATTGGCCGAAATGTCATTTTTGTGCCAGTAAAACAGTTTCAGAAGGCTTCTTGATGTTTTCGGACATTTCTGGACGTCCAGTCGAAAACGGCATTAGAATCAAAATATGTGGAATCCGTAAACACAAGAAGCCGTATTTATAGATGTTTTGAGTTTATCATATTTTATTTCTTTTTTTTCTTAGAAATAGATAACATCTATGATTACGGCCCAAGAAGTGTTGGATTCACAAAACTTAGATTAAGTTCAATTTTAAACCATTTTCAATTAAATTTTCTAGTACTTACTGGTATTGTTCAAATAGAACCACAAAAAATTAAACACTTTTGCAAGGAGGGTCACCACAAAATTGCTTATTTTTGTTTAAAATTTCCAATGAAGACTGATATTGATCTGCAAAATAGTGAAAATATTCAAAACACGAGTATTCCGCGTCTTGAATACTTCTATCCACGCCACTGGGCAGTTATGAAACTCGAATCGTATCAAATTTGCTCCTATAGTGTGTCGCAATTTCAACTATTGATTCAATTGGAGCATTATTTTGATGATCCTATTTGGTACAACATATCGTGTATGTCATATTTGCTAAATAGTTTGCTTGTAAATGGTCAATTAAACAAACCAAAGAGAGTCAAAAATGACAATTATTTTCCAAATAGAAGTGACAATATTTTAAATATTGGTATTGTAAGAAAAAAAAACCCTCTAGAATGGATTTCTGTTCATTGTTTTTAATGCAAATCTTTTTTGAAAAAGATTGCTTTTGTTTGTGCAAAAATTCAAAACATGGAGCACTAAAATTAGTTTTGGAGCAACAAGTTTCCATATTTATTTGAATGAGGAAAACAAACTATTTCTCACTCATTTGGAAAAAAACTATCCATGGTAAATTTTAACAGCTCGTGGCGGCCATATTTATTTTACTTTCTGTCAAAATATCGTCTTTTAAGACGCGGCTTTCAAAGACAACATAATTGATGCCTTCGGCCAAATTCATCCTTATTTATTGTAAGCATTTGCCTATATTCACAATATTTGGTATTTTTACTTGCTCTTTAGGGCAAGTATTGGTTTCGTGTCAAAAAAAACATTTGAGGTTTTAATCAAAACCAACATTACGATGATGGAGAAGTCCGAAAAAGTGGTTTTTGTCATGCCGTCCGTCGGTGTGTGCGTCTGTGCGTCCATCTGTACACTTCTCCACTGCCCAAACGCGTGGACTGATTTTCTTCAAATTTGGTACAGATGATTTTTGCGTACATTCGGAAGTTGTTTTTTTTTTTTTTTTTAATATCTCATCTAAAACGAGTATCTCCCATACAACATTTTTGAGTTATTCGAATTTTATCAAAAACAGCTCTAACGATTTTGATTAAACTTTTTGGTATGATTTCTTCAATAACGATAAAAGTTTTGGAATTTTTTTCAAAAAAATCTATCAAGCCGTTTTTTTTTAATATTTTTTTATTAAAAAATTTTCAAACGATTTAAATAAAAAAATTGGTATGCCATTTTGAAGATGGATAATATGTATCAACATCTAAAAATAAAATTTTGAAAAAACATAAATCATTGACCCAATATGGAGAAAAACAATATTTTTCAAAAAAAAAAAATCCAAAAAGTGCACTAAAGTGGTTAGTGCGATCCAGTCGTGCATTTTATTTTTTCTAAAACGGTGCGTTAAAAATTTTAAGCAACTTCGCATTGTAAAATATATTTTTCACTAATTTACCACCTATAATTTTCGGCAATTCCTTTGAATAGCTACTTTTCTCAATTGAAATTCCATTTGATGAAATCTGAGAATTTATTCTCATTTCCCTTATCTTTTCAGATCTTCCTTACTCCTTATGAACTGAGCATTTTAAAATACTGGAGGCGTTAAACACACATTATATCTAGACACGCAAGATGCATACATCGACCAAGTAAACAAAATCACATCAACTTAACAAAAAGAATGTCTCCTTTTGTAGTTGCATTTTAATTGAAATGTGATTTTAAATTAAAACATTTAACTTTAAACCTCACAATATTTTTAAATACATGGGTACCGATTCACGATTCTTTAATTGACACATTAAAACCAAAAAAAAAGAAAAAAACTTTACCCAAAAGACTCATTTTCGGTAAATTTCAAAAGCGATTAACAAATTCAATAGGATCATTTATATGCAGCCACAATTTTAACACCTTTTTTCAAAACAACAAAATTAAACAATTTAAAAGAACCAAAAAATGTCCTTTTACAACTTTTACCGACATGGCCAAGAGTATCAGTCGATCCGACTTGAATCTTGAAATAGATTCCTTTTTCATTCTAGATATCCCTTAGGTACTCGGTTTGTGTCTGTTAAATCATCAAAGAGCGGAATGTTGGCGTCACCAGGACTCCAACGTGCTCTGAATAAAATTTGTCTATTTCTATATCAATTAGTATCCCCGAAAGTACCTTAAAAACATCATTTAAAAATCAATTAGTTTTTTGTTAACAAAGTTTGGAATTCTTGAATTCAAATAATGAATTCCGGGTGCTCATCAAAAGACACGAACACAGAACCAAAATCCATATACTCTACCGGGATACGTATACCTAATTTCAATGAATTCAATAAGAAATGCATTGCTGGAGTTGGTCTGCCCAACACAGCCCAACCAACCATCATGTTCGGTTCAAGTCCTCATCATCTATTTTACATACTAATTTGATTGGTAATTTAATAAAGAAGAAAACCTTCCAAGGCAGCAAGCAGACCACCACGAGGGTCATCCTCATCATCATGGTAATAGATCTGTTTCTGGCTTTTTTGGTTGTAGTTTGAAATTCAAAATCGATTAATTACCGACTGGCGCCTTATTGGTCTTTTGCGCTTTGATATCAGGTACGCATGCATATCGAATGAACATCACCCATCGATTTCAAAGGGAACCTTTTCTTCGATAGAAGATAGCCCACGAGAATATGTAGGCCCATGTACAGCAACAGCACTAAGGAAGTTCATAAAGTTGTCATTACACTCGAAACAACTTAATATGGGGGATTATTCGAAACAAAAGTGTCATGTCTGGTAAGGTACACATGTAAGAGCACTCCAATCATATACCCACCAATAGTAGATGAATATATGGCTGGGTTGATGGAAAACCTAAAATCGTATATTGACCCCAAAGGCTGCAAGAGAGGTGTTCTTTTATTCAATCCACGTGCTAAACACTCAGTTTTTTGTGGGTTCACTTGACTACCTTTTAGGTTTTGGGGTATAATTTTTTTGGGACAAAAAATTCCAAAGTGCACGCACATGTCCAATATGTGCATCCGGCGGCGGCTGTTAAAACCATCGTAATGGTGCAATGAAAACCTTTGCTGATCATCGCAGGTTTTGTAAGGTAAAGTCCCTTCCCCAAAAAAAAAATACAAGTAATTTTTTTGAGAATATAAATTAAATTTAAATATTTTTTTTTTATTTTTTTTATATTTTTTTATTGACTTTTTGTCATGATTTTTAATTGGCTTTAATATACAGGTGGAGGTGGTATAGGGAAGTCATATATTTTTAGTCGAAATATTCTTATTTTGGGCAAGTATAGAGAGGTAATGATAAACTTTGAATGTTAATTTGAAATTTTGGTGAAAAAAAAGAAAGATTTTAATAAATCTCATTTATAACCGAAGGCTATAACTTATGGCAAGGTGAATGACATTTAGTTTTGCAGCATGTTGTACTTTTAATGAAATTATCTACTTTAAAGTTGGGGTCCTTTTCCTTATATACAAAACAACTAACGGCATGTATTAACACTGATATGATGTGCTGCATTACATTTTTGTTGCATATATTTATTTACAAAAACCTTAATAATTGTATAATAATATAATAGTAATATTTTTTTGCATTTTGATTTTTTTTCAAAGTATATTGTAACTAAGTGCAAGACATATTGGTGTCTTGTTTTAAAAATACCGATTACACTGGTCTGCAACGAAAATCGCCTTCAAATAAAACTATACTTTTCTCATGAACCCGAATCATGAACATTAATGTTTAAAAATAAAATGCACGACTGGATCGCATGAACTTGCTCATGTAGTGCAAAGCTATTTTATGTATTAACTTAGCTTGAAAATTTTAGTTTTTGGTCATCTGATGTGTGTAGGTATTGAGAGATATGCACAAATAAGCAAAAATAAATATTTTTTTTTTTAAACGAGAACACTTTTTGGATTTTTTTTTTTTTTTTTGAAATATAATTTTTTTTTCTATATTGTGTCAATGATTTGTGTTTTTTCAAAATTTTATTTCTAGATGTTGATAAATATTAGCCCTCTTCAAAATGGCATACCAAATTTTTTTTTTTTTTAAATAGTTTGAAATTTGTTTAATAAGAAATTTTTTTTTTTTTTTAAAACGGCTCAGTAGTTTTTTTGAAAAAAAATTCCAAAAATTTATCGTTATTGAAGAAATCATAATAAAAAGTTTAATCAAAATCGTTAGAGCAGTTTTTGATAAAATTCGAATAACTCAAAAATGTTGTATGGGAGATACTCGTTCTAGATGAGATATTCAAAAACAAAAAAAATGTACTTTCAAAATTACGTAAGAATCATCTGTACCAAATTTGAAGAAAATCCGTAAACGCGTTTGGGCAGTGGAGAAGTGTACAGATGGACGCACAGACCTATAGACGCACAGACGCACAGACGTACAGACGCACAGACGCACAGACTCACAGACCGACGGACGGCATGACGAAAACCACTTTTTCGGACTTCTCCATCATCGTAATGTTGGTTTTGATTAAAACCTCAAATTTTTTGTTTGACACGAAAACCATACTTGCCCTATAGAGGAAGTAAAAATGCTTTTTTGGAACATTTAACTTTGAATTTCCTTACTGGTAGACACTTTACTACAAAACTAACAATATGAAGTAAATGAAGAGCATTTTTTTTTGTCTAGATCATTGAAAAATTCTCTTTCGATGACGGCGCTAAGATATTGCAAAGTGAAATTTTTTGATCTGTCCAAAATACTCTCTTTAATTAAAGCGTTTTTGATGGTGGAAAGTTCTGAAATAATAATTTTCAATGGCTAACTTTATGTTTTTTTTTTTTGGGATGCTAAGCACGATTCTGTTCTCCAACAAAATTTATCAGGGTAAACATGTGAAATCATTGAAAATCTTACAAAAAATTAATTTTTTTTCTTTTAGTTTTGTCTTGTGCATAATCCAAAATATGCAAAATATAAACATTTTTCGCTAAAACCGTTTATGTAGAACAAAAGTAGACAACATTTATGTATTTAACAATTTTTCTGTGCGACTTCTGGATTCTTTACAAAAAAATGTTAAAAAAATTCATAAAAATCATTCCTTTTGAAAAGCACAAAACATCCTTTTTCATTGGACTTACTCTGGTTACTGCCTTCCTTACATCATACTTAACTTCTTGGTCAATATCAAGAGTATAGAAATTCCATAATAATTAGAGTTTTTTTTTGGCAGTGTACATCCCAATAGCTACGAAATTTTGAAATTTTTGGTAATTTGCTTTTTAAATGGTTTAAAATGTGACTATACATTGATGAATAAAAACAAATCCAGTTTCAGGTCTTAGCTTATGCTATGTGAAATAAGTCTTTAAAATTTCAGCAGGATCTGCTCAATAGTTTTTAATATATACCAGGTCAACCGATTCTAGGAGAGCTCTTTTGCTACAAAACAATCACTTTTTTTAAATCAATTAATAAAATTATAAGTGATAAAATTTTTCTGAAGCCAGATTAAGATTCAGAAAATTCCATTCTGACATAATTTCAAAAAAATATATGAAGGACAAAAAGGACGAAATTCTGCCAGTGAAAAATTCTGCTTTCAAAATTGTATTTTTAAAAATTCCGATTTTAAAAATTCTGAAAATAATTTTAGAAACTCGTTTGCATAATGTTTAAAAATTAAGGCTTTTTCAAATTATTTTCTTTTAATCCAGAATTTTGACCTGTTCCCCTTTATAACATAAAATTTAAAAACAAAAATAATTTGCTTAAATATACTATAATTTTTGGATTTTTTTCAAAGACATTTTTGCATTTGCTATTTATATTTTTAACTGTAAATCAATAAATGCATTGAGCATTATAAACAAAAATTGTGTTCAATAGGACAATAATTAAAAAAAAAAATCTGAAATTCACATTTTTTTTTTCAAAATTTAGAGTCTGAAATTAATTTTTTTTCGAAAACTACCTACGTTTGGCATAACAAAATTAACTCAACTGAAAAATGGATTTGTGGCTTTTTACTTAAATTATTTTCTATTCCATTTAAGGTAATATACCTATTTTTCAAATTTGATCCAACCTATACCTCATCTTTTTAGGTTTCGACACAAGCTACACACTTAAGCCTTTTCACACATCTTTTGCAAATAATCCTGAAAGTATTGTTAACAAATAGTTAGATTGCTGGTTTACGGATTCATTGACTTTTTATTTTGCCAAATCCACTTACAAAGTACAAAAGAACAATAATAATAAGTTGATTTATCTTAAACCGTAACTGGTTCATAATATCCTATTCGTTTTGTATAATTCCAAAGATACATTTACCATTTATCTGTGCGCAGTTATAAGTTATAAGCTCATAAATGTATTTTAATAGCACATAACGTTGCAAAAAAATGATTTATGTCGAAACACAACATTTAACACGACAAGTTATTAACCGAACCGCCATTATGCAGTTATTTTTTTATGAAATGAATTAGCTACAATGTCAGCTTTATGAACGAACATTTAAGATTTAATAACTTTTCTAAAGCACAACTACCCATACTAAGGGGGCATCAAAATGTTTGTAATGCACACATAAGGTACCGCACTCTGCAGCTGGGTGCGATATCAGCACAAACTTTACGAGGTCTTAAGAGCAATTTCGATGTGTGCAATCCAAATTGAATTTCCTTCTCATTTCACATCTAATCGGATAGCGAAAAAATTAATCCCCCGTAAAGCTGAATGTGAGTGAAAAAGGTCTATAAAATTTAATAAGTGCTCTTTGGCCAGTTATAATGGATCCCAACAACACGAACACCATGAATGCGCACACTCAAACAAAAGAGCAAAGTTAAAATTAATAATTTTAATCCGCAACACAGAGATCCCTTCACCCCACGCCACACCACCGTCTCGCCACATGATGTGCGCTGCCGTGCGATTTTAAGGAGTGTCAGAGTCGCTCAAACAGTGAGTTGCATAAGCCCTCACCTTCTAGTCCATATATTTCTCATAAAGTCGCTATTTTTAATCCAGTTCACTTAGCCACGCAGCACTGCGAGGGACCAACCATGCAGCCATACGCACTCCCAGACATCAGAGACACACTAAATTATCATAAATGGTAATCATAATTTTTCGAATGCAATCCACAGGTGATTTCTACTAACATACAGGTAATAAATGTCACAACTCGGCGGCGACTCCACAAGTTGCATTCGACACACGAATTGCCCCCCCAATCAGCTGGCCTTATGAAGAGTCAATGAAACAGATTCAAATTTAATGGAATCAGATCGTTTGGGTGACGGTGACGTAGACGGGACAAGATGTGTGGGTCTGTTAGAGACCCAGATCAGTGGTTCGGGATCGTTTGGGAATTAGCATAAAATCCACTTCTGCGCATGTCTGCCTTATACCAACATCTCATCACCATTTGAGGCCAAGCCCCAGCATCTAACCGACCAGTGCAGTGACTTCCTGGGCAGCGACCCACGATATGACAATATATAAGGCAGGCAGTACAGTCCAGGTACCGCGGCAAATGATATTTTTGACTTAAATTTTCAATCGGCCGATCGATTTTATGACACTGATGACACTTTATTATTGCTCCACAAAAGACGAAAACCAAAGGGGCCGGCGCGGCGAGGTATCAGCGGCACCGGCACCGGCAATGTTCCCCACACGGCAGTAAACATATGCAGGTCGAGGAAGCTGACAGATAATCTTAACACCCCAGCTCAGCGCTGCATTGTGGAGTGGATCTGCCTGGCCTTATCCTTTATATGGAGCCATCATTTCGATTTGGTTGATGCCTCTTTCTTCTTCTTCTTCTTTTCCGTTGATCCATGAAAATCCATAAAAAATCAAAAAACGACTTTCAATCGATGTCGCTTCGGGGTTATTTGTGACGATTACATGGGCTTGCACTCTCTCGTCTGGTTTGGATTTGGGTACATATATGGGAGCCGAATGAGTTCTCTAAGACCACACAGCTCGAAAGTGGATCGATCGTAAAAAGGATTATTGGCACAATTCTCTGTTTCTATTTCCTAGTTTCTGGTTCGTCTTTCCATTTCCATATCAAAGATGATCATGGATGATGGTTATTTTGGTGTTTATACTGAAAAAATGATGATGGGCTTTTGGTGTTGCACCACACAGAAATGAGCAGACAAATTTTTTGGACGAAGTTTTTGATGTGGGGTCCGTCTAGAAAATTATTTTTATGACACATAATCTGACATTGATTCAGATTTTATTGTTAAATATGTTTTGAATGTTTGTGCCGCTGTTAGAGCTGCTGCTTTTATGAATGTTTTACAGAGGGAATTCTGAGTTGTCTTAATAGTTGTTTAGGGGACATTAGAATCGGAGTATGTTTTTAATTGAGATTAAGAAGACCTGGTGCTTATAGTAGATAAGACTTGAATAGGTTAAAAATTCAGTGTTTCGTCTTCTTTTCTTTATGTACCTACAAACAATATTTAAGTGCGGTGAAGAGGTATATTTGCTTAAAATTATTCATTAGAAAATTATAATATAAAAATTATAATATAAATCGCTAAAGCCGTTTTTTTTAAATAACTTTTTTTTAGATAACTTATTATTAGTTTCTAACATGAAAACAACATAGGTATTTAATTTATGTTTTTTTTTTAAATGTTAAATGTTAATTTTTTTAAATGTGCAAGTGAACAAAAACGTCCTGTAGAAAAATGTAGCAGTGTTCTTGTAAAAATTTTCATTTCAAAATTTATTTCTAGCCATTTGGGAGAAAATACAAATAATATATTTTATTATTCAAAAGTATTTTTAATTTTTATTCTTATCTTATTTTGCTATAATAAATATTAAAAAAAAAACTTTGGATGATGTATAACACTAGTTTACACGAAAAAAGTTATTTTTTAGAGTCCATTCAACTATTTTTGGTGCGTTTTTTTGAAATAATGCTTCAGTTATGATTTTTTTTAAATATTATATTTTTTTATCGTGGAAACGGAAAATCCAACGATTTCATAAAAATTACTGAGGTTTAAAGTTTTTTTTTCGGCACTAATAAAAGTGTAGTTTTTTTTCAATAAAAAATTTAGTTTGAAGCAAATGAGTTAAATAATACTAGTTTACAAATTTTTGGTTTATAGCGAGTACCTACACAAAAAAGTACTTGTTTGCTGAACAAAAAAGTGACATTCATTTATTTTTCCAAGGAAGCGTTCTTAAGATATCAGCAAACAACTTGATTTTTTGCTTTATTTTCATATATAAGCATAAAATCATGACTGAATTATTTGTAAAAAAAAACACCATTTCACCCAAAATAGTTGAATGGACTCTTCTAATCCAGAAATTATATAACAATTGAAATTTTTATGCATATTTTATTAGATTATTATTTTACTTTAAAGATGTTGTTATCACAAATTTTACCAAAATCGAGTTTGTAGATTAACTCTTTTGTTTAAGAAAATTTTCTTTCAATTTCTTTCTATTTTATGTAATTTTTTTAAATTGTTGATGACTGAAACTAAATATTAAGTTCAAACATTGCATAAAAATTAGCTGGTAGTTCAAATTGAACTTCACAATTATAATATCCAAAAAGAAAAAAACCGATTAAATTTCCTTGTTTGTTTGTTTACCTAGGCAAAAAGAAAACCATAAGAGAGTTTATTTTAATATTTTATTTAACTGTTAAACATTAAAGATTGTTGCACCAAAAACATCTCATCATACATATATAAAAATTGATTATTATGTTTTAAAGGTTATAATTTCAAGTTATCTTTGGTTTTATTCAATCCAGGAATAAATAAAAATGCACGACTAGGACACATGCACTTTGGTCTCAGAGTGAAAGTTGGTGTGGACGTCAAACGTGTGTAGCTTCTTACATAAAAGTTATTAAAAATATGTAAATAATTTTACAAAAAATTAAAAAAAATAACATAAAATTCATTACTAAAATGACTTAAACAACTCCCTAAATAGATTTGACCTCCAAACCATTCGATTTCGTTAAAAAAAAAAATTATAAAAAAACTGAAAATCGTAAAAGCTGTTTTAAAAAAAAAAATATTTTGTTTATATATAAAAATACTCAAGCATTAATTGAATAAAAGTTGGTATGCCATTTTCAAGGAAATATTATTTAGACATCTAAAAACTAAATTTCAAAAAAAAATTCA
Source organism: Meliscaeva auricollis (assembly GCA_948107695.1). Classification (NCBI taxonomy): domain Eukaryota; kingdom Metazoa; phylum Arthropoda; class Insecta; order Diptera; family Syrphidae; genus Meliscaeva; species Meliscaeva auricollis. Next base: position 21,491,288 of record OX403619.1, on the reverse strand, counting down.
CACGTTTTCGAAAAATCGATTTCGAATCGATCATTTTATTTCGTTAAGAGCCTATTTTTCGATCTTCTAATAATTAGTCAGTTAACTGTTCGACGAATAAAGTTATTAGGCTCATAAACAATGGGATAAAAATATGGAATTTTTGAATCACTCATTTATTTATTTTATAGAATAGCAAAATTGAAAATCAATATTGGAAATATTTGAGCTAAAAAGTCATTTTTATATAAATTTTTGATTTTTGTTTGTTTTTATTTTTTTTTAAGCTGTCGAATTTGTAAAGGAGTATGACAGATAATTTTTCCTAACATTTAAAAATTTATTCCTAGGAATATTTTTTAACAATCCCTGAAATGAGCAGATAAGTTTATTCGACTATTGAAATAATTATTCCAAAGAATACGTCATAACTGACTCTTGAAATATAGATTTTAGATTTTTCTACTATTGAAAAACTGCACTAAAAATTTTGGAAATTGTTGGAGCCATTTTAAGGTTTGCTCAAACTAAAGTGTCGCTCGACAGTACGAGACAATGGCAAAAAAAAATGATTTACACAGTGTCATTGAGATTATCCACACGAAATGCGACAAAACGACAAAGTGTTTTTCTTATGAAAGCCCTTGTTGTACTGTCGCGTGACAGAGTGATATTTTGCTTTAGGTAAGCATTAAAAATAAAATTTATAGCTCATATCTAAATATTCTGAAACCTTGTTTGAACAAAAAAAAAAAATCGTTTTCGGAAAATTAATTTTTCAAAAATAATTGAAACTTTCTTTAAAAACATAAAAAATGTATTTGCAAGTTTTGATATAATTTAAAAATTGTTCAGAAACTTTTGTGTGAAACTGCCATGTCTTATAATAAGCTAGATTGTAAAACCATTACATTATCAACATAGGAGAATTTTGGGGGACATCGGAGCATTAATAGAGTAAAATTATGGTCTTTTTTCCAAAATTATTAGAATTATTAATGTTCTTATTTCAATTTTAATTTCTGGCTCTTCTCCATGCTTGTCTCGCACCAATCTTAAAAGTTTATATTTTATAAATTGATTTTATAAATTAATTTCAAAGCAATCAAAATACTTTTCTTCTTCTTTTTAACAGAAACTTGATTTTTTCATCACTTTAAGCTCCATTCTCAACTTATTCTCTTTCATGCAAAACAAATTTACAAATGGTAATAAATTTCCAGTAACTTGGAAAACTCAGAAACCGATAGTTATGCACAATGTCGTGCTCAAAACACTACTTTAATGACGTTTTGTACTAGATTCACACTATATTCACATTGGCATAATTTAACCATTAGTTGCATTCTAATAAGCCTCACATTAAGTTCTATACAAATTCATTCCCAAGGTTGGGGAGTGATTCTTTTTCTTTTTTATTTATAAAACAAAAAAGTGAAAAAAAAACAACAACAACAAATAAAATATTCAACAAACAAACGGACAAATTCTCATCATAATACACTCATCGTACTCATTCCGTAAGCAATAAAACCGAACCAAGCCAAAAGATGCAGAGATGCAGATGCGAGCAGCGCGCATCCAAAAGCATCATCGACAAGGTTAAGGTATTCTGTATTCGCGTTCGCCTTATACAATGTATAATGGTATAGTGTTATGGTTGTTTTTATTACTGCTTATATAAAGATTTTTTATAGCAGCTGTGTGTATATTGCGAAATAGTTGCTGTTAATAATAATAATATGGTTGAATGAAGATGCAATATGCAAAAATAAAAAAAATAAAAAAAGGTCAGAACGGCAATTAAGTGAACTTTAATTATGCACCCAACTGCAATCGCGACACAAGATTATGAATCATTTTGATTAAAAGCTAAATTAAAGAGAACATGGACTTTTTCAACTGAAAGATCATTGATTTTTAAATTAAATTTAATTAAATTTAATGATTTCATGGCAAACAAAAAAAAAGAAAGAGAGTTGCAAAATAAAAAATGATTTATTGCTAGTTTTTTGAAAATGAACAAAAAAATTATTTCTTTGATTGTCATTATCTTTGAATGAGTTCTTGTATTTAATAGAAACTAGTTCTTATAAGTTTTAAATATGCAACTGCTTATGCCAAAGCCTACAAAAGCTGGATATAAAATTTTTCAAGTAAGATAAAAATTCAAGGGGATGTCTTAAACTTTCGCTTATGTCTAAGCTTAATTATAATATCATGTCAGTTCTGTACATCTAGTTTGCATATTTTCATTTAGTATTAAAAATAAAACACATAAGTCAAGTATAAGGAAGATAAGAAAACATTTAGCTAATTCTTTTGTATAATTATTATATTTTATGATGATTCAAAACTGAAGACACATTTTGCTTAAGGCATTCGAAGTGTTTATTATATCGTTTTTTCAAAAGTAACATTACACTTCTTGTGTTTAATTAAATAAAAATTATGCAATTATGTTAAATATATTAAATACAAGTAGAAAGCATATGTATTATATTTTACATAATTGCATAATTTTTATTTAATTAAACTAATTTGATAGTGATTATCACAAATATTACCAAAATCGAGTTTGTAGCTCAACTCTTTTGTTTAAGAATAATTTCTTTCAATTTCTTTCTATTTTCTGTAATTTTTTTAAATTATTGATGACTGACACTAAATACTATGTTCAAACATTACATAAAAATTAGTTGGTAGTTCAAAGTGAACTCCACAGTTATAATATCAAAATATCAGCAAAAAGTCGTAAATAAAAAAAAAATTGTTGTTGAAATAATTTTAATGCCCGAAATGTACATCGCTGTATTTAGCAGTCTTAATTTATATTTCATCAAATAATTAAATAAAAATTACTTTTATAAAGAAAAATATCAAAAAAAAACGTAGACTTCCTGAACAAACCGATTAAATTAGCTTGTTTGTTTGTATTATCTAGGCAAAAAGAAAGGCATGAGAGAGTTTATTCTAATATAAACATTTAAATCCTTAGCACTTTCACCAATTGTGTTTACAAATATGGTCACATTACAATATATTTTGATACTTTTCTAAAGGAATGTGGTATCTAGTTCCAAATATTAACCATTATAATTGATATTTTTATTTATTATGTGTCAATAAAGTTTTGAAACTTGCCCGCTTTGTAGTAAAAATTAATTTTGTTACTATTTTATCGGCATTAAATATTTTTCAAAATTTAAAACAAATATTCTTAACATATTATTTATAAAAATCTCCTAAGTCAATTACTTTTTTCAAACCCAATTCCAATCAGACCCCAAAAAAAAATATGTTTACAAAAAATCTAATCAGATAAATCAATAAAATAAATTCCCAACTCAAAAATGTTTTACTTCGAATACACAGATGTCACTACCAGTGTCATTTTCGAAATTAAAAAATCCATTGCAATTACAATATCTATGGATCGCATGATATGATGTTGGTCTGACATTTGAACATAGAGAGGAATCCACGGGAAACCCCTAACCACGCACATGTGTTGCTGCGCTTCGGTCGTCGTCGTCGATTGTAACACTCTTTTTCTAATCATCCTAAAACCGCAATCATATCCATCGAACTTCCGACCAAGGAATTTCCCTAAGCTAGGATTGAATAGTTAATCTGTAGTGTTATAAGCAGATAAAAATATACATATATTATTATTTTGTGCGTGGGAAAATCTTCATCTTATGGTTTAATAGAGTTGTTGCATTTGAGGTAAGAATGTGTGTATGATATTTTTTCTTGATTTTGCAATTCCTTTAATATGTTACTTTGTATTTCTTGAGATGAACACATCAGTCAGAAAGTATGCTTTTGCATGTTTTTTGTGCAAACTCTCTTCATTATTTTTCCTCACATAAAAATTCCACGAAAAAATACTGACTACCTCTCGCGGTAGACAATCATTTTACTTTTTAGTGAGGTACCTCTTTAACCTTAAAAAAGGCATATTTTTTTAAAATAACATTGAAAATACCCAAATAAAATTGTTAACTCATTTTGTTGATACATTATCCGTATTAGGGTTGCATAAGTTAAGTAAAGGTACATAAACAGTTGAGTTAACTCATAAAAAAAAAAAATATGGAACAAAGAAATTTACGAAGAAAGTAAAAAACTAGACTTTTTACCTGAAACAGTTATATAAAAAAGAAAAACAAATTCGCAATTTTAAAGTCAATTTGCAAGAATGTTATTTCTTAGGTCAATAAAAAATGGGCACATTTATAAATATTTGTGTTAACCAGTTTCTTTTGATTTACAATGTTTACGACAGAAATTACAGTTTTTTTTTTGTAATTATTGGTTTTCAAAAGGAATGGTAGTAGTTGTTGTATGAATGTATTTTTCCTAGGTATACTTTATATATAATGAAGATTAGAGCTCTGATAAAGAGTAAGAAAATAAAACAAAAATATTACAGATTCCTTGGAATTAATATTATGAAAAAAAATTGAAACATTTTTTTTTCTTACACTGAGATAATACAATTTGGTAACATGTATGATCAGCAACAAATATTTGAAAACGATATCTTAAAAAGTTCTTAGGTGAGACTGTGAATTGTTATTTAAGTAAGCAACCATGAAAGTAGTTGCAGTTTTAAGTCTTAAAAAGTTCTATTTGATAGTAAAATTGCTTTAAATATTATTTCGCACTAGTATGGTAAGACATAAAATATTATGTATCCAATCAATTTTATTACCTTTTGTTTATTTAAATTTGTTATGTTTTGCATAAGTAAGCAAAAATGTTTGAAAAATCAATTAAACTAATACAGACGATCGATAAACGACCATTTTGTTATTCAAAAAAAGTTTTTATGTCTCATAATATAATATTATGTAGATACCTATGTATTTGTTTTTCCTGCGGATTAAACATGTTATATCTGCTTGATATCATGAAATTCATTAATAAACATTTTAATTTTACTTTTTGTGTATTTTTTTTTTCGTTAATTTTAAGCTCCTCCTAGATTTAATAATATATAATATTAACGTTTATTTAGAATTTGAATGCAGATCCAATGGATTTCTAAATTTTTATAATTTTTATTTCTTTGACACAGTTATAATGGCAGTTAAGAAAATATTATAAAATTTAAATTCGATTACATATTTCGAGGCACTGCGCTAATGTATATTGGCAATTAATTTATATTTCTTGTTTCTCTTCTTTTATATAAATAAGTAAGTTTGTCTTAAATTTTGAAAGCCTTATAGTAATATTTTAATGAATGTACAGTACACGAATTTCAAAATTTATTTGATTTTATAAAATTAGTACTTTTTCTATAAAATTGAAAAAGTAAAATAAGGTAGACTTAACTCACTTTGGAGATATTCATTTTAGTCTTGTAGCAGTTACACGATATCAATGTCTGGGACGGAAATTTCAATTAAGTTCCCCTGTTTTTTAATGTATTCATTTATTTAGTTCTTGGAAATCGTAAACATTTTGTGCTTGATCACTTCCGACAGAAAGTGCTTCTTGAGTTTGAATTGATTTTTTTTTTTTTAAGACGATACATTTCTTGTACAACTAACTAAATTTATATTTGACACAAACAGCTATAAGTCTATAAAGTCTTTTTTCATATAGATCAATTAATTCATTGATATTTATCACAATGAATAACCAAAATCGAGTTTGTAGCTCAACTCTTTTGTTTCAGTACATTTTCATTCACCTTGTTTCCTTATTTTTTAATTCTTTTAAATAGTTAATGGCTTACACTAAATACAATATTCGAACCTAATTTACAATGGCGTTTGTGACAAATATCGTTTCATAAGTAAGTGTTTTACTTGTCATATTGGCTAATATTTCCAGCGCCAGCATTAAAATATAATTTTAAATTTATATTATGTATTATGTTCTTTTTGTTTGTTTTTTTTTTTTTTTTTGTATTTTTGGAAGGAAACTTTTCACACTTGCGAAACAAATCAGAATCATTCATTTATAAAAATACAATTGTCAAAAACGCACAAATTTGCGCTGAAATAACGACGTATCTCCCATACGTTCACAGTTTTCCGTTTACAGTATTACTCAACCATCAATCAAAAAAAAAATATATAAACATCTTTAAATCAATAAATATTTCCGACATGGATGTTGTAAAATAAATATGGCTTGTTGGATGGTTCTCAGTAAAGCACTAAATATGATGAATTGATGAATTGCCTCAGTGTTCCGTTTTTGTCCCCGAGTTAATATATCGTGTATTTACTTACCATTTTTTGTCTGAAACTTCTTATAATCAGCCAAAACTGACAAAATTATGATGAAGAAGTCCGAAAACTTGGGTTTTTTTTAATATTTTCTTTATTATATTTCAATACACACATTTGTGAAAAATTTGTTTTTCATTCTTTTAAATTTCAAAAATGTTGCCATTGCTTACTTATATTTATTATGTTAATTCAGGAGACAAAATTAATTTTGAGGAAATAGAAATAACGATAGTGTGCAGCGGGGGCCAGCAGCGTTGTTACCGAAACTTGTTTCTTTAAAAAAAATATCCAGGACCATGTAAAATAGCTTCTTCTGAGCGATTTCTTCCTTGAATTGCAGAAATCTGAAAAAAAGAATTGGATATAGAAATTTTTCACTAAAAATCTAGCAACAGACATTGTAATGGCAATGAAATACCCAAATAAAAATTTAAACACAGAAGTATGTAATTTAAGAACGAATTAGATGCTTATACGTAGGTATATTCACTATCAAAAATGTTATATCTTTTCCTCTAGAAGGAAGTGGTAAGAAATATAACGAAACACGTGGTTTAATATAAAAGCAAGTATCACGTGATAGAAACCATTTATATTATTATTAAATGGCAAACCTTTAACATTCTGGGTATATCATACAAATTTTTAAGAGTAAGTCTGCTTTAAATTTATAAAAAAAAAAAATCAACAAGTTTACCTTTAAATCAACTTTGGATTAAACAAACCCGCATAGTCTACACTACATAAAAGAATTAAAAGACAGAAAAAAAAATAATATTTAATAACCTTTCAAGTTTATTTAATTTTGTTCAAGTTTTTTTTTTTATTGAAAGCAATTAAGTCACATCTTTGCAATTTATTCTGAATGATAGAATGATGCAAATAAACAAGTCAATATAAAATGTTAAAGCAATAAATAATATTTTGCATATAAAAATTAAAATAAAGAACCTGAAAACAGGTTGTATTTGATGTTTGAAGTCAAGAAATTACGTTTTAACTATGTGGCCTTGCACCCAAAAAAATATACTAGAAGCATTAAATTGTGTATTTTTTTTTTTTAATTACGAATCTTAAAAAAAATTGATTTCTTCATTAATCATTTATTTCATGTTTTATTTTCTACAACAAATTGCACAACATCAGATTTGTTCTTCTTCAGTATTAGCAAGTAAAGTTTTTTTTTTCTATTGAAACTAAACTAAACACTTAACAGAGAAAAAAAAATGAATGATGTGATCTCAAACTTCCATATCCAACCGCACCATCGCATGTACTTCCTACATAATTATCATAATCACAACCTTCTAGCACTTGTATCTTATAGAAATACATAATGTATTTAATAAATAACCGAAGATCAATGAAATCGTAACACCTTTTCACACTGAAATCATCTTGAATCCCCGCATTAAACCTAAATAAGATAATAAAAAAAAAAATCAATTTGAAGTACCGTTCATAGTTGATCGTAGTTATAGCTCCGCCCTCCAGGTGAGTATTTTGTGCAGACTCAGGTAGGTATACAACAACGTTTTCTATATACCAACATTTTTCTCTTTGATTTTTTTTTTTTTCTATATCTCACTGATCGAAGTTTTCATTCATTTACTCACTCACATGAAGTGTTGACTCTCTTAAATTTTAACACAACATTTCATCCATAGCAACTCTGAGGTTTGCAGACAAACAGAAAACTACCACGAATAAAATTGTATGGGCAGTTATATACTTTTTTTTGTAGACACAAACTCAGCTTAAGGAGAGGCTCTGAGATGTTATGAGGAGAAAAATACTTCTTGTAAGACATTGACATGAGCAACAAATCAGTCGTCTGCTGATAGTTGAAGTGAAAGATACAATTCATCTCTCCGAAAGGGATTAGTTGATTAAAAAAAAAAAAGAGTTAAGAATTATCGCTGTGCCATATGAGTGTTAGATTACCTACAACAAAAAAAAAAAATAATAAATCTTCTAGAAAAAAAATTACCCCTCATATATAAGTGCAATGAAAAACTAAAGTGCGCTTTGTAAAAACAAAAAAAAACATTAAACGAACTGAACTTAGAAAAAAAAAGTGTTTGTGAAGTAAAATAAAAAATTGTGAAAAAAAATCAAATAATACCTGCTGACATATTCGCTCAGCCAACGGATTAATCTCCATCAAAATCATCTTCATCTTCGAAACAGAACAACAAAACAAACACATAAATAAGGTAAGCTTAATTGGATATCATTTTGCCATAACAAAGCCTTCGATAACGAACTTGATTTGTCACATTTGTATGAAAAACCTATTGAAACAAAAGAGCTGAGCTGCGAACTCGATTTTGATTATTATTGTGATTTCATCCAAAAATATCTATACAAAATTTATTAGCATCGTCATTGCTGATTACTTTTTTTTCGGAATATTCAAATTCTATGCATTAATCATTTAACGGAAGGTTTAACTCTGAAATTTTGTTGAGTAAAAATTAAATGTGAACAAAAAAAAAAATTATTCAAAGAAATCGTAAAAAAATTGTTTTCAAATAATATTTCGTGGAAGAACGGGTATTGCATGAATTACTTTTTGCAAGAAAAAAAAAAACAATTTCGTCTTTAAAAATTGTTCTTTTATTGTTGCTGGTCATATTTTAGGATTTTTTTATCCTTCCATGTACCTGAGTCGTGTGCGCGCCTACGACCACGAATTGCCTGCGCATAATTGATCACTCTTGATTGTGAGATTTTATTGCCGCAATAATATTTAGGTGCGGTATCCTGCTTTTTTTAAATGAAAATTATATTGCTAAACGTTACGCCCTCTTGCTAAGGGTTGCATAATGTTAAGCATTGTCTCTATTGTTCATTTACGCACTAACCCGCGAGAAGGTTATTTAGCACGACATGCAGAAAGAAAAATCATTTAAAAGTCCTTTGGGTTTATCCTTGGCTATTGTATGCAGCAGTAGCTGTAAAAAATAGTATTCTTTTTTTTTTGCAAAATCTTCCTCGGAAATAGGGAAAATGCGATTTTTTCAAAAGCATTTTGCCGTCGTTAAAAAGTGAGACGGATTTTTTGAATTGTTGTTCTCAATTGAATTCCCAGAAAATTATTGCAAATGTTTTACGAATATTTTTTTCTTTTAATTGCTTACAGATGAATCAAACGTGTAAGGTATGTGGCGAACCAGCCGCCGGCTTTCATTTTGGTGCCTTTACTTGCGAAGGATGCAAGGTAAGTTTGTCATTAACAAGACTATTTAGTTAAATCATTTTTAACCGAAACGAAAGGCATTCTAGAAACTAACAAATATTTTTTAAAATTTTTTTTAGTCATTTTTTGGCCGATCATACAACAATCTTTCGTCAATAAGCGAATGCAAAAATCACGGCAAATGCGTGATTGATAAGAAGAACCGTACCACTTGCAAAGCATGCAGATTGCGCAAGTGCTACACGGTGGGCATGTCCAAAGGCGGATCACGCTATGGCCGACGTTCGAATTGGTTCAAGATCCATTGCTTGCTGCAGGAACAACAACAGCAAGCTGCAGAAGCCGCCGGCAAACATGGTTTTGGTGGTGACATGAGCTCTGCTGCGGCTGCCGCTGCCGTCGCTGCAGCACAAGCACCATCTTTGGCTTCACACATGGGAATGTTGGGCTATCCCGGCTATTTGCCGGATATGATGTCAAACCCAGATGCGTTTAAGAGTTCATTTCATAGTCAATTTTTGTCGAGACATCCTGATGCTGCGATAGCAGCAGCCGCTGCTGCCGATTATCATCAACATCAGCAACAACATCAGCAATCTTCAGCATCGTCAGCTGCGGCTGCAGCCGCAGCGATGCCATTTTTCATGATGAACTCAATGCCAATATCATCACGATCTGCATTCCAATTGCCACCACATTTACTCTTCCCTGGTGCTGGTGGACCGTCGACGGTAGCTGGGTATCATGCTGCCGACGCATATCATCGTGCCGATGAGTTATTCAAACATCGTCAGTCAGTGGATACATTGTCCGAAGGTTCAAATCGTTGGAATGAAAGTTGCAGTCCCGAGGCTAGAAATGAAGAACTTATCAGTCCCGCTGCTACTGCTCGTTGCTCCTCCAAGTCACCATCAAATGAAGACAATCGCGAAAGAAGCCCAGCTAGATCAATGACACGATCCCCACTGGAAGTAAGTCGAACTCCAGAAAGTCGCGAATCACCAAATCTCCCTGCACAAGAAGCTACCATTGATATCATGGATCCTTCTGCATCCCCTATACATTCCCATCACCCATCAACATCATCATCATCATCATTATCACCCATCACCCATCACAAAACCCCCACCAACGAAGAAACCGCCGCTTATCATATGAAGTTGCAATCCGAATCTCCAGTTTCAATTTGTTCAGTTAACGATCAGGAACAAGACAGTCCCATGGATCTTAGTATGAAAGCGCAGCGCAGTCGATCCGGGTCCAGAACTGCTTCGTTGTCAGTCCCTTCCGATAGCCAAAGTTTAATTTCCGGTGGAGAAAGTGATATTCAAAGTGAGTCGAGCGAAGAAGAGATCCGTTTGGCACGAAGAAAATTTTATCATCTGAGTGAGAACGAATCGGATGTTTCTCAAGACATCGCAGAAAGTGTAAAAAGGCAAAAGCTTGAAGAACAAGGATATAATTATGGGGTCAGTAGTAATGGGAGTATGAACTCAACTAGTCTAAGGGGTATTTTTGTTTGTGTTTAAATAATTTTTAGATGCGTAGATTAATTAAAAAAAAAAAAAAAGTTATTGTTGAAAATTATTATTAAATTGTAAATATTTTATTGAGTATAAAATAAGAATTACTTCTCGACGATTGTAAATATTAATTTTAATAAATTTTTTGTTTGTTTATTTTATAGTTTAAGAATTTAGTTTTATAAGAAAATCATAAATAAATTAAAATAAAATAAAATCAAAAAATTAATCTGAATTTTTTTTATTAATTTGTCTTTGCATAAATCATAGGTGGAATCATTTTAATACTTCAGTTATTTAAAAAAAACGGTCATTGTCAATTATTCTTAGGTGAACATTTTTTTTTTTACATAATTTTGTAGATGAAAATTTTGGTCATGGAGTAAAATTCAAAGATCGTTTCCTACTCTTCTGATCTTCTGCTATACATGCTATTAATTTTTAATAGCAGAGTTCTAAAAACTACATTTTTAGTTTAGTATTAAAAGTCAGTTGCAGAAAAAACAAGTGTATAATTGCAGAAAAGACAAGTTTTCTTACATCTTTTAACAGAAGCAATTACGTTTTAACTGTCAACAGTAAATGACAATATTCTGACTGTTTCAGTTAGTAATAGTTAATAAACTGCAGCGTTTTCTGACTGGTTTTAGCTATCAAGTCAATTAAAGGAGTTCTGCATTTCGAGTTAATTAACTGCATTTAACTAACTGTTAGTCATCAAACTTATTTTATTTATTTTCAGTGACTTACAACATATTTGTCAAAAACAAAGTCCAGTAGATATTATTTGTCATGGAGAACCTGCTTTTAAAGAAATGATGTATCCACTCAATGGCTGATTGATTTTTTTTTTTCATTAATTGAAGTTTATTAAGTTTAGAAAATAACAATATCAGCTGTCGTCTGCAGTGTTTGAGTATCGTCAAGGTAACCATATTGGAAAGATGCCACTGATATGAATTTAAGTATGGAATCTTATTATACTAAAAAAAAGGACATCATCACTCAAAAAAAAAAACTCGTAATACCTACCTACTTAAAAAATGGTTCCTGAGCTTTGTCAAGTTAAAAGCTTCTCAGCTTGATAAATTCTTTCTAAATACGCAAGGAAAAAAGTATATAATTTTATTATTTTGAAACAATTAAGCGGTGTAGTAAAAAAAGTATTTATTTAAATTTGGCCGCTACTTAGCCATAATTAATTTTTTGATAATTAATATTTTGAATTAACTATTACTGTCAAAAAAATACATTATTATCCGAAGGGTGTATACATTTCCTCTGTTTTTTTGTTTTGTTTTCATTTTTTGTTAAAATTGTGCTGAAAGCATTGAGTAGGTCTGAAATATTAGATGATTTTTTTAAAGTTATATGGAAATAGGAAATTTTTTTTCCACCTTACAGTTTGACTATAAAATAACGAACGGTCTACTAATTGTAAGTTTAGGTAAATAAAAATTAATCAAAATCTAAACTTAGTGTAAAAGTAACACAAAAAATTTTTCATTTTTCTAGATTTCAACTTAAAACTATGTTAAAGTTTGAAGATTTTGATCTTGGGTATTAAGTCGGTATCCCGTTGAAATCTCAATAAAATAAAAATATTGCTTAACTCGTTTAACCTTGGTTAAATAAAATCACTTGAAAATTGAAAAATTAGTCTAAACTGTACAAAAATTGAAAGAGAACTGTGAAAACAAGTACCTATGTGCTAGAAGAGGAGAGTGTGGCCAACAATGTTATCATTAATTTTATTTCAAAGTCAAATGTGCCGAAAGTGCCCCATTTTATCCTACAATATGAACAGTTTTAGCTAATAAACTGCACCAAAGTTCGATATTGGTGTAAACGCTTCATTATACATGAAATTATTTATTCATTTAAGACTTAAAGCCAAAATTATATTATATCAGAGTCAAACCATTTATACTTCGATCATTTTTGGCTCGTAAGAAAGAGTAGGGATATTAAAAAAAATATAAATCTTATTTTTTTGTCTTAAGCCCCGTCTTTTGAACGATCCTTTTGTGAATTGTTACATAATCTTAAAAGTTTTCATAGCATTTTTTCCAAAAACCACATAAAATGAAGTTTCTGAGGTAGAAAAGGAGTAGGTTAATATTTTTTTTCAAAAACCAAACTACCAAATTAACTAAGCTTAAAAGAGCAGCACAAGAAAAAACATTTTAATTTTTCATTCTGAAAAATACACATCACTTTTAAAAGTTCAAAAACCTTAAAATCCAATTAAAGCTTTACATTTACATACATCTTGTAATTTTTTTTTATATAATTTGTGTTGTTTATTATTCCTGAAGCTCGCATCGACAATTCCAAACCCACGAACTCACGTCCCCTGATAAATCGTCAAATGATAAACGGAAATCATAAAATATCGTTCTCCTTATTGATTGTCTAACAAAATATTGTGAATTAACATTACTTTTCACACCCAAACTTTTTTGAATAAGTCAACCTATACCTTTCCCTCAAGCCCTCTTCTATAATAAAAAAAAAATAATTCTTATTCCTCTCATAAGAAAATGCATTAAAAAAAATAAGTTACCCCGTAATGGAGTCAATAGCATTTAAAGCCCTACTGGTTAACAGAAAAAAAAAATAAAATGAAAACAAACTTATTCAAATTCAAAAACAAACTGAAAAAAAAAAAAGAATCTAACGACAAAGTAAAATCAAATAGATGACAGAACGATATATTGTTTCTGGGCTCGATTCGTATAATTTGACACTTTGGCATGCCTTCTCGTCGAAAATATAATATTTGAAAACACGTGCTGATTTAAATAATAAACTTAATATTAACACATATAAAAGTCATCGAAGTTGAGGTGTTGAATTTTAATTGTACGATTAAACAATCTTTATCATCATAGATTGGGGGTCTCTGAAATGTTTGATGATGGTGATATTTGATATACATAAAGGCATACAAAGTATTTTTTTTTTAAGGTTTTGTAGGTATCTAGGTGCAAAGAAGTTGTTGGGCGCAATGTAATGTGATATTTTTAAGTACCTAATCTTTATCATTTTATTTTACATATTGTTTTTTTTTTTTTTTTTTGTGTCTATACCTGCCTACCAACAACGTTTTTTGAATTTTTATACCCATCATTTTTCCATGGCTGGAGTTACATAAATATGAAGATACACAATCGAATGGATTTAAGGAAGCAACAACTACTCCTAAATCTAAATAATGTCTTAAAAAATCATTAAAAAGGACATTTATTCGAAAGCAATAAACATTTTTTTTTTTATTATAAAGTATTATTTTTTTTGTATTGGAAGAATTAATATTAACAATATGACTGGTATTTTCTTTGTACTTTTACCTACCCTCTTGGTTGAGGTTTTTTTTTTATTACAAACATTGAGGGTCGCAAATCCCTGTTCTCTCACAAATTAAATTGACCGAATGTATTTCTTTAAAAGCTAATTCAGAAAATAAAAAATGTAGGAATGTTTTACACTACTGCATATACTTGCTCATTTAGTTCAATTTCATTATGGAGAGTGACATTTCAAAAGAGGATAAAATCAAATTCGGCTTATGAAAAGTAAAGAAAAAAATCAAAACTACAAGAAAGTTTTTTAATTTTTCATTTAATAAAACAATTATTTTTTTTAAATATTGCTCAGGATTATACAAAAAAAAATTTTTGTTTAAAAAAGTTAAACAAAATCAGTTATACAGTATTTGAATAACAGAAAAATTTCATATGGAATGTATTCGATCTAGATGAAAGCAAAATAAAAACTTTTAAAATTACATAAAAATAATACATAGAATTATAGTAAAAACAAGATATTTCAGTCCAAGTTTTGTGACCGGTTCCAACAGTATTTTATTTTTATCTTTTTCATTTTTACATTTTCAAACTTGAAATTTACACACCCATTAGAAATTGGGTAAATACATTTTTGTAACGGGTGATTTCTTAGCTGGTTTGGTTTTGGCAACACTGGTTTTGACAGCTGACGTGTGTTTAGTACCTTGTGTCACTGTCAAACAGCTTCAGTTTGGTTTGCAATTTAACCATGAATCGTCTTACAAATGAACAGCGCTTGCAAATTATTGAATTTTACTATCAAAATTCGTGCTCGGTTCGAATTGTTCATCGCGCGCTGCTTCCATTTTATGGTCGGCATTCTCGACCTTCTGAGCAGTCTATTCGGAAGATTGTGACCAAATTTCGCACCAAATTTACTTTGTTGGACATTAAACCACCAACACGTTTACGTACTGTGCGTAGTGAAGAAAATATTGCGGCCGTATCAGCTAGTGTGACAGAAGACCGCGAAATGTCGGTTCGGCGCCGTTCCCAGCAGTTAGGCCTTTGTTACAGCACTAAGTGGAAAATTTTGCGGAAGGATTTGGGCGTACAGCTGGTGCAAGAACTAAAGCCAGCCGACCTACCACAACGCCGAATTTTTGGTGAATGGGCTCTTGGAAAGCTGGCCCAGGATCCGCTTTTTTATCGAAAAATTGTGTTCAGTGTTGAGGCTCATTTTTGGTTGAATGGGTACGTAAATAAGCAAAATTGCAGCATTTTGAGTGAAGATCAGCCAGAAGCATTGCAACAGCTATCAATGCATCCCGAAAAAGCCACTGTTTGGTGCGGTTTATGGGCCGGCGGCATTATTGGGCCATATTTCTTCAAAGATGATGCGAATCGCAGCGTTACTGTCAATGGTGAACGCTACCTAGCGATGATAACAAACTTTTTTTTGCCCGAAATGGAATTTCTTGACTTGCATGATATGTGGTTTCAACAAGACGGTGCCACACAGCACGCGAAACAATGGCGCAATTGCGAGGCGAGTTTGGTGAACAGTTAGTTTCACGTTTCGGGCCGGTCAATTGGCCGCCTAGATCGTGCGATTTGACACCATTAGATTATTTTTTGTGGGGGTATGTCAAGGCTAATGTCTATAGGGACAAGCCCGCTTCGATTGACGCACTGGAAGCCAACATCCATGCATTCATTCGTGAGATACCGGCCGATATGTGTGAAAGAGTATGCCAAAATTGGAGTCAGTGGACCATTCACCAGTGGAGGACGGTACCGTGGCTCACAAATGGATTCGGGATGATTCGCTTATAAAATTTTTAACTCTTTTGTTTCTTGTTGGATCTTAAAGATTTAGGTAGTGAAATTTAGCTGAAATATCATCAATATAAAAGTAATAAGAACAACGTAATTAAAGGTAAAATAAATTTTTGTTTTATTATTCTTTTTACAAAATGTTATGAAATATTTTTGAATTTCATAAAACAATATTTTGGAATATTGTTGTTACAAGTGTCCTTAAAAGGAATTTTTTTTTTTTTAATATAAATGCATATTTACAGAATTAAGAGAGAAGAATTACATAAAAAAACATAAGAAGTTGATTTCATTCGATATAAAAATCTGTAACGTTTGTTTATGTTGCAATATTTTAATAAATTGAACAGTAATTTATTAAATAAAATGTTGGACTTTTATTCTGTACAAAATTATTAGACTCTTATTTTATTAAAAATTGCCACAGAGGTCGTTTAGTGGAAAAATGTTTTTAATGAATGCGTTAAAATTACAAATTTAATGAAAAAATCATAATTTTGAATACATTTTAAGCTTAATTTAAGATTTAATTAAAAACAAAGACTGTATATAATAAAATTACAGAAAAAACATCTAACAAAATGCACTTTGTATGCTCCTTTGAATAATTGTACCATTCATAACATCTGACTATGTCTACTCAAACAATATTAAATTTCTATATAACTATACCCAAAATGTCAATTTTTATTTTGATAAATAATAATCTTCGAAATATCATTAAAAAATATCAAAAATAGTATAAATTTGATCTCTCACAAATCTTTTAAAAAAAATCAAAATATTCTTTTTACGTCAACAAAATAGCTTTTAACTTTAATGAAACCTAACCGATTTTTAAAGTTGAGGCAAGAATGGAAAGATTGAAGCTTCTGAAAAAATACAAAAATAAAATCTTATACAATTACTCATTAAATTGTATAAATAAAGGCTCCACAAGAAAAAAATTACCAATTTTCACATCTACCTTAAGCCGACAGAAGCAGTTCTGCCCGTATCTACTTTCTATTTAATATAGCATTTTTACCACCAAGCTATCAACTATATCACTAGCGCCTTGATTTCATTAATACTTCTATAACGTCTCTGGTATATCATTTATGCACGAAATACTTTAAAAATACTAGACAAAATATACCCATCAAAAATTCATGGCTTCCAAGTAAGTCAAATTGAGCGCGTTCCTATAAAATACTCCTCAAATCAAGTAATGAGTCTTTTTTTGAGAACCTCTGGCTTTACCACCATGCTAGTTTGTGCATGTTAAACTATAAACCACACGTAGCGCATGCCAGCAAACAGTAATTAACCAATGAAATTATGCAAAGGGCATAAGGTGCGAGTAGAAACAATTGATGTGTTGACATCATGCGCTCGCGCGCTACCGAACAAAGTGTTTTATCCATGGTGCGGTGCAGTGCACCAAAATCAGAACAAACCGTGGCAAATTTGCTGTATGGTCTTCTAACAGAAATAAAAGAACATTGTCTGAAGACTTTGGTAAGAGATCTCTCGTCTCAATGATAATGGTAACCTTTGAGTTGGCATGGTGCGATCAGTGTCAACTGCTGATGTTGGGTGGCAATGTAGATTTCCCTCCACCAAGATACTGTATCTAATGAGATGAAATTGTTTCTCACCATTGTCACATACAACCATACTCGTGTGATTTTGCATGAGCATTATTTGGATCCACACAGCTCTGTGTATGAAGGACTCTTCAAAGTTGTAGCTTTTACAATAAAGAATGGCAAACTTGTAAGTAAGGTAATTGGTTTTGTAGAGATATTTATACAGAATTGTAAATTGTATGATGGAGCTAATTTGACACGCGAATAATTTTGAATTTGTGACATGACAATGAACCAGTTAGAGAGAGAGAGAGAGACTTTAAAAGCGCGAGAAGTATGGCTTTGTTAATTATAATTATGAGGTTTTATCAAGATTGGTTCGAATTAACTTATTTAAGTTGTTCTTGCAGAAATGGACAAACTGTAGTATTTGCTATTTCATACATCAATTCTGTGGACTAATTCTTTTGATGTCAAAATTCTTCTGAATCAAAAATAGACACAATTTTAGTTCTTTCTTTTTTAACAATTTGGCTAATACTGCCTGTAGTTTCACTTCGAATGAATACCCAAAACCTCCCTTCATTCTGCATGCAAGACTTGAAAACCACACAATTACCTTTTCCACAATATTCACTGCCATTAGGCATCACAACGAACGACACTGCAATAGCAACAAACGAACGATACGACGATTTAAACGTTCGACATGGAATCACTTAAAAATCATCTTCATCGTCACATTTTAGCTCTTGATTGCAGAAGTTCACAACCATCCATCGTGGCAACTGTTTCATCCATAACATTTTCAATAAAAAGACCCAAAGTGCCACCAAAATAACAACCAAAACAAACAAACAAAAATATTGGCAACAAAGAAGAGCATCATCAGCATTGTACTGAATTTACGTTCAAGTTGCTGCGATATTTGTGTGTCTGCTTCTGCTTTTGCTTCTGCTACTGATGCATAGTGATGCACCACCAATCGATGATGATGGTGCTAAACGTGCATTGATGTTACGCAAATAAAAAAAAAAAACGCTTCAAACCATGTTCCATGTTAACACACAGAGTAGCAGCAGTAGCAGTATATAGCAGCCTATTCGATTGCAAGAAGATTGCAGTGTGTCCCCATCAAGTCTCTAGAAATGCATCAAGTGCACGACCATGATTTTGTTATTTATCACGCATAAAAGTCGCACCAATAACTCCTGCTAAAGTGCCTCACGGTGTCACATAATCCGAGACTCACTTGGATCGCTTTTTTCTTTGCTTTCAGTCAGACATCAAGGCTGTTTAGGAAGCAAACGACATCAACACAGCAACTTTATACGAAGTTGAGGAATCCATAGCCCAAGTCTTAAGCTATCAAATGCATCTTTCCGAGAGAGTTCAAGTCATTCTTCGATGGTTTTGTTATTTGCTTCATTTAAATCTAAATTGTGTGATTGAAGGAATTCACTGTGTGGCTTTGCATTTTGTTCCCCCTACCTTGTCGCCCATTTTGATCGTTCAGACGATCTAATTCGGAATTCAAGCAATTCTCTCGCTCGTATATAGTCGTCGTGAAATAGACAGACGCGACTGGATGACGATTAAGTAGTCTTCTTACAACTTTCGATGGTTATTAATTTGAAAAAGTAATCTAAGCAGGAACCCTATGAGCTTATTCGTAGCGATTTGATTAGCATTTTTTTTTTTTTGTAATCCGAGAACTTGTACAACACTCTTAAGTCGCCTATCGTGATCTGGTTAAGTGCGAGCGATTTACTCAGCTATACGAGCAGACGACTGATATAATATTGATTCTTTATCGATGGCAGCATCTTTCAGTCGTTCAGCTTGGTAATGATCTTTCAAAGTGGAACTATTAAACAATAATATCGGGTGTAAATCAGATTCAAATGCGTAAATTATATTATTTAATATTAATGAGTTAGGGAGCTGTTGTTGTTTTGGTTTAAGGTTGGCTAATTTTATGTGAGTCATATTGGACCTTTTGAAACAGATCAAAATATGGGCAATGATATCGGGCTAGATTCTTTTGTCAGAGCTGTAAAAGACTGTAGCCAATTGGTACAAAGCAGTCAATTTAGTATCAGTAAATTGACTTTAATGAACTGCAAGTTTGTACTGCTGCTATGTAACTTAACGCAAAATAAGCAGTTAGCAGTCAGTACTACAATACTGACTGTACAGTTAGTGAAAAAAGTTATGTGTCAAAAACGGTTTATTGGTTCTAAGAGGATATTGGAATACTTTTCAAAAAAAAAAAAAATTGTAACATTTCCGGTACAAACCGGGAAATACGTGGAGAATTTATCAAAAAAAAAAAAACAATTTGAAAAAAGGTTACTTCACACACTCTACTGTGTTGCCCATTTTTTTGGAGATACCCCTCAATTTCATTGTTTGAAAAATTCCTGTCATTTGGTGGAAATATATTGTTCGAACGTAGTTCACTCTGTTAGGCTCCACGAGATCGTTCAGAAGCTGTTTTATGGTCGTTTATAGTGAACTGTGCAATTGTACCCATAGTATTCCTTATTGTCAGTTTTAAGTTAATAAGTAATAAATCCAGATAGGAAAGGAAATGCTTCTTTAAAGCGATGACCTATCTGTAGCCTGTTGATCGATTCTATAACTGTACGAACCCTACCAGTTATAAAGATGGCTACCATCTATTTCTACCTCTCCAATCATGATGTTTGACCTTCAAATTAACAGCTATAATGAAGTAGTTCTGGTCCAAGTTCAGTTGTAGGATTTGGAAAAGTTTTTCTAGTTTTATCGTTTCTCTGACAGCGTGCTCATTATTTTCTAATTTGCGATAAGCTAGACAGAAAAGGATAGATAAAGTCGATCTTTACTGTCTGCTCCCATATCTGGCTTCAAAGTCCTGGTTAACTGACCTTTAATACTCAACAACAAGTTGTTTTTGAGCTTCCTGACCCAAAGTAACACAATGGTTTCTAAAATAATTTAGTAATACCCATTTTGGAAATTTTTCCACTACTCTTCTATTATGATAGCTCAAACCTTATTTAATAATTTGCTTTAAACTGAAAACAAAACAATTCTCTTATGTATTTTTTTTTTTTTTTTAATCAGACTAAAATTAAGTGACTTTGCTTGAGGTAAACAATATGAATTGTTAATTTTTAAATATACATCGCCACCGGCAAGTAATAAATAATGCTATATTCAAATCAACACCAAATTTGCAGGTTTAAACCACAAAAGTCTGTTATTGAGTTCATAACTTGTTTGAATAGCTGATTGTAATTTTTTTTTTGTTTATCGATTTCTATAAAAAAAAAAAATATAGATGGTGTATCATCTATTTCAGTTTGATATTATTCAAATGTAAAATATAATAATTTAAGAAATTAACCACAAACGCGTTCGCATATCAACTCTTTTGTTTTATTATTTGTTTTTTTTGTTGTTCTTCTTTCATTATTTTTTTTTTATTGTAAACTTAAAAAAAAATGCTTTACGTTATAAATGTCAACTTTAAAAATAAGTTAAGGTCTTATCGTTGCCTCTAATTCGATCAATAACATCAAATCAAGAGTTTTTTTTTGTTTGTGTTTGTTATTTTGGATTCAGGTTAATTGTATCGTTACGGAAGCTAATTTATAAAGAAATTTTTGACTTTATTAATAATTCCAATCGTTATGATTATCGATGTCTCATAAATTTATAATTGGCTTATATTATAGATGATATTGTCATAAATTGCAATTTGGAGGTTTAGGTTGTGTGTGTGTTCGTGTGCTGATATGGCACGTGTGTGTAGTTATTAGATATTTAAAAAAAAAATATCCATTTTAAATAGATTAAAGTTGTGTCATTTGTATTTTAAGACTAATCATATTTTCAGTAGCTGCAGATGATAAAAATTAATTTAAATAATCTTTTTTTGTTTTTTTATTTTCTTATTTTCACTACTAATTAATTTTTTAATAACTTGCTTGTGGATTAATTTTAAAGTTGTTTCGAGTGAATGCAAAATCCATTCCGAGAGATAATCTAAGTTGCTTTGTTTTTTATTTAGCAACAAATACAAAACTTATAAAAAAAATAGGAGTTAATTTGTTTCATCTTTACTAATGCTTCTTCCTGCTACCATATCCAGCCTTCAACAGGCGTCAAATAAAATCAATTTAAATTAAATAACTCTAAATGTCGCGTGTGTCTTTGGTTTGTTAACAGAAGGAATTCTTTATGCAACATTTGTCGCCAGAACGGAAATCAATTGGCAAATATATATAAAAAAAATAATCATGAATAAATTCAATACGAGATTATAAAACTTAAAAAACTCCAATGGATTAAGGATTGTTGCTTAACCGAAGAAGAATATTGTGTAATGGCGCAGACGAACATTACTAAATACTACCTGTTCTAACTGCCAACAGAGTAATAGTATCAATAAAACGATGCAAACGAGCCCTCAACATATATCGCCAATTTAATAAAATATGCTAAAATGTTTTACTTCTTTTTTTTCATTGTTTATTCTTATTCTTCCATTGTTATATAGTGGAACAGAAATGTTTCAAAAATGGACATTTTTCAGAGATTTATGAGTAAGTTTCGTGCCAAGTATATTTTGTAATGCAAAAATATTGTGAATATTGTGACATTTCAGAGAAAAATTTTGTACTTAATAATATTTCCTGAGGATTTTCTGTCACACCAATTTTTCTCAGTTCTGTCATTTTGAAAACTAGAAAAGTATTAAACTTAAAATGATATTTTTGACTTTCAAACAAACGCATTTTCTTAAATCAATTATGTTTGTATAATAACATTTTTATGGTTACTTTATTTTATTAAAACAAAACGAAAACAATTTTTTTTTTAAATTATGTCAAACTTATCAAACAACTGACCCCACTGTAAGTCGCCCATCCGTCCATTTGAACATTTGTATTTGTTCTTCCTTTTTTTTTTTATTTTTAAGTTAAAAATTATACAATGAATCTCTAATAGGAACGCACTTGTTGCATACATAATCTCAATTTTTGTTGAGCCACCAAGAACCCTTGAGGCGATGACAATGTTGATGATGATGATGACCACAATGATGATGGTTGGATGAGTATAAAAAGGAAATACACTGATTTGCTTAATTAATTATATTTTTTTCTTTTATTTTATTTTGTATTTTGCATAACAGAGTGGTCAAAATAAGATGTGTGATGTGCATTCACTGTTGTTTGAGTGCTGGCACACCTCATTTCATTATCCATTCAACAACGAAGACACACCGAATTTTCGTAAAAATTCAAGTCGCGCAGTCAAATCGACACAAGTTGGTATACTGTGTTTGACTTATTTCATTTTTTTTTTTGGGCATCTCCATAAAATTATGATAAAAAAATGTATGCTGCAAGAAAATTCAAATTTATGGTTACGGTGACATAATTAGTTTGATAAGGTAGATATTTTGTATATGAACACAAAACTATTGATTAAAATACTGATCGACAATAGTGTATGAACGCCAATCAGTTTTGTTTTATAAATGTTTTCCACTACACTTAATAAAAATGAAGAAAAAATTAATGAACACTTTAAAATTTAGCAAATAGTTTGAGTTTTAGAAATTGAGTAAGCTACTTTTTTCCACATTTGGTTAAAGCTTTCAGTTGTCAAGGATAAGTTATAGAGGAAAGCATTCTTTGTAGCATTAATTCACCTCTCGCTTTAACGAAATTGACACTTCCACTTTTTAGCTATTGTCTGTGAACACTGATTGGTTTCCAAAATGTCTGGAAGTTTTCATTTATGGATGGATATTTTAATTTTTCAAAATAATATTTTGACAAATTCACACGAAATTTCCAAAATCTCATAATTTAATTTCAAAAACGAAATTCATACAATTTATCATTCCAACTATTACTTTAAAAATTGATATAATGGTTTTTAAATGTTTAATTAAGTAATTTTGAAAACATCGCGAGAATTTTCGAAAATTACTTTATTATTTTTATAAAAATCATCTTTAAATGTTTCAAAATAAAATGTCATACGAACTTTTGAAACCTTATTTATTTAATTTTCAAAAAAAAAAAACAAATTTATACTATCAAAATCTTTTTTATCTTTCAAAATATTATTTTGAAAAATTGAAATAAGACTTTTAAAAATTTAAAATAGTAGTTTTCGAAAATTCGCGAGAATTTTTTAAAATTACTTTATTAGATTTAAAAAAAAAAACAAACTTACTTCAATTTTTCAAAATAATACTGTCAAAATTTCGTACTTATTTTCAAAAACTTCTTTATTAAATTTTTAAAAATTTATATAAAGTATCTTTTAAAGGTGGTGAGTATAGCCCGACTCACAACAACTCTTGTGGAATTGGAAAGGTGTGGTGAATTGCCTTCTTTTGCTCTTCTTTTAGGGAATTCTAAAAAAAGTGGCATAGCCAGAAAAGTGGAGGTATTGGGACACAATCTAAAAAAGGTTTTAATTTGACACTAAAGTGGCAGTAACGCTGCTTCAGATCTGAAGATGTAGTTTGTTCGAGATGTCAGCTGAGCGTTTCCAAGTTTCACACAGGCGTATAATTGAAGAGTTTCAACTTATTGCGTAGCGGTATTATTCTGGAACTCTTTACACAGGCGATAGAATTCCAAATGCACTGCAAGCTTTGTTAATCCTATTGGCAAAATTAAAAAGCGTTCAACCATCCAGTAGTTAAACTCAGTGACCTTCTCAAAATGGTCTCCTCTCAAATAATTTGATGTTGTGTGTTGCAAACGGTATGAACTATTCTTGTCTTTTTCGTGTATTCTATGGGATAAAGTAAAAATGTACTTATAACGAGAACCGTTTGCAATTTGTTCATCTTTGAGCAGTGTGAAGAAATGAATAAATCTTCTTCCGTCTTCTTGGGGATATTCCAAAAGATTGATGTTCCTGAATTTTTGCAAGCTTATTGAATATAACTATTAAATAACACCTCACGCAGCTTAGTATACTGTTTTATGAATTGCTATCTAATCGCTCTGTATCGAAATGATTTCTAGTGAGCAATAATTTTTGGCTTTCAAAGTTCATCTGTGCTTGATTTTGGATATTCTAAAATCTCTAGGCCTTGACTGTATTGGCACAGTTGTAGAGCCTGTTTTTGAAATAAAATTCGGAACTTACTTGTATTCAACTTGCTAGCTGCAGCACACTCTTTGGAGTACAGTACTTCTAGCATTGTTATCAACGGTTAGCTTAACTAACATTCCCAACATCGTGAAGAGATTTCCTTAATCGTTGATGCATTATGAAGTATTCAATTTGCAAAAAAGGTCTTGCGCAGAAACAAGAATCCTTCTGCTGCAAACTGACAACTATTACAGAAGTTGTCTAGCATTACACCATTTTTGATTCTCTCATCCAAGTAACTTTTACCCAAAACACGTTCAAGATTAACGTTTTTTGGGCCTCGTTTTTCCCGTTGAAGTCCTCCATGATGATAATGTATTTTGGTGATCACCTTTATGAACAATAATGTAAACGGAGTTCAAAAGCAATTTTGAATTATTTGTAGAATCATTACATTTAACAAATGGTTATCTTGGAAACCTTAGAGCCGTCAATAACCAATATGTTTGATTACTTATCATAGCGACACTTAATGTTAAAACAAACAGGACTATTATGTATATTTTACATTATTTTGCCTTACCATCATATTTTAATATTTAAATGTAAAACATTAAATAAATTTTAAACAATTATTTTTGCCAGTGTAAATATAGAAGGTAATTCAACTTTGAGTAGACTATTTAGCCTCAGCTTAGTTACTCATAACGTACCACAGCTCTAGATTCCATTCCAAATACACACACTCGACACGTTGCGGTCAACATCGTGATTATAATGGACAGCACGTCCTGGCTTTTATATCATTCTCCTTTATACGATTAAAGCAGTAAGTATATACCCTATTCCATCCACTCTATAATACACCGCATCGAACACACAGAGCTTTAACAAAATAAGGCCGTAAAGCATTTTTTTTTTGTCTACTACCTATGTCTCATTTCATAATTCCATTCTTTTGTTCTAAAGTCGTAACGAAACTGGCAAAATAGGAGCTATTTCCATTGTTTTGTCCATCACTTTAAGATACGTACGCGCCTCATTCTTCTGCCATCCACCGCATGAGCTAGTAGTTACAAACCTAATACTGTTCTATGGGCTTGAATATTTTTGCGGTATGGCACGCGTTTAGAATGAAATTCGAATTAAATATCATCAACTTATACGAAATTACGATAATTATTAGATTAGTATTAGTTGAAAAAATCCCAGTCTTTGGCATTTTGCTTGCTCGTTGATAGCCAGAGAGTGCCATTGAAGCGCACTTCGAAAGTACTTCTTTAGTAGAATGTCTTGATATGCGATGGCTTACAGAATACTTATAGTCTACTAGTCCATAGTTTAGATAGTTTTAGACACCGTTTTCAATATTCAAGTCCAATTATTCATGCACACACATAGTTTCCTACGTGAAATACGAGCAGAAGCACACTTCTCAGAAACAGTCTAAATTACAAATAAAGCACATGTCAGGGAGCGCATCCCTGAATATTAATTTTGCGTGCTATCGGTTTGGTTTTTTTTTTCATTTTCTTTTTTGAAATTCGGATTTGAATTCGGAGTCTTGAATTTGGTACGCGTTGTTTGGCGTAAATGGGAGGGAGTTCTGATGGAGGTTCTGAATTTGTCATATCATGAAGCGCGAATGTGGTTCTGGCATTATGTTGATGCAATTTGATATTTTGCGGCGGCGACCGATGAGGTAGCTCGGTGCAGCATTGTAAAAAGGCTTGCAGCGCAGAGATACACGCTTGCATTTTGAGCGATTCAATCGATTTGTCAAATGGAAAGGGTGGGCATGGAGCAATTTTTGCCGTTCCGTCTGGTTGTCTGTCGGCGATGAGTCATATGAGATTGTGCCATTTTGGTTCGATGCACTTTTGTTGCTTTTATGCTATAGCAGTTTTAATTTTTGTTGCTTCTTGATTGCAATTTCAATTCAAATAAGGTTCGAGGTGAATTTTTAATGGGAATTCAATTGAAGGTGTGGACGGTTTTGTTCTTTTTTTTGTCGATTAATTATGAATAGTTTGATAGAAGCCGAAAAAAGGTGTTTATGTTTTTGTGGCTTACAAATTGGTTCTTGGTATTTTAACGTTAAACTAGGCCCTACACTCTAGCTCTTTTGGTTTAAAGCAATCTATGGCAAATAACTAGAATAGCGTTTGTCCATAATTTTGTTTTGAAAAAATTGAGTTTAAATATTAAATTTTTGAACAGAAAATTTGAAAAAGAATTACATTTTCGTTTTAGGCACATATTTAATATTTAATTGTTGTTGTTTTTCTTATTTGCATTAAAAAAAAGGTGCGTGTACGATATTTGGGGGGCATATGGCCATTTGACTATTTTCTAAAGAGTCAAATGGCCATATTTACTTGCGACTTTTTGCCATATGGTGATTTTGGTCTATTGTGCAGAACAACACAATATGCAAGTAAGAAAGGGACACAAGTCCAAAGGACATAGTCCAAACTGGACTTATGTCCCACTATAGTGGGACACACAGACTTATGTTTGATATAAATTCCATAATTCAATTATGGTTTTATGTCCCACCTTGTTCTTTTTTTAGTAAAAATGAGTTATGTTTGGGGGGAAATGCTGCTCCCTTGCAACCCTTCTGAAACCCCCCCCCCCTGCGTTTTAATATGAATACCAATATACCACTAATGCTTTATACGTTTCCTAAGATTTTAGCATGCGCAAATTCGTCCAGAAATTTTTTTTGTTTTTACTAAAAAATGAAACATAAAAATTATAAAAAATTTAAGCAATCAGCTTTCATCAAGCTTCATAAATAAATACACCATTGATGTCGACATTTTTTTAATAATCATTATCCTCACAGAAAAATAACTTTTTTAATGTTTTCAACTTTGTTCATCGTTTTCGAATTCCTTATCATCATCATCATCATCGGCTCGACAACCGGGGTCCGGTCCTGGCTTCTTTCCACAAGTCTCTCCACCTATCCCGGTCTCGAGCCAACGCCATCCAGTTGCGCACCCCAAGGCTTCGGGCGTCCTGGTCTACGCCATCTCTCCAGCGCAAGCATGGTCTATCACGCTGCCGTCTACCATAGAATGCACAAAAGACTTTCCGAGCAGGTTCCTCTTCTCTCATACGAGCTAGGTGCCCTGCCCACCGGAGTCTACCGAGCTTAATTTTTGTCACTATGTCTGCTTCAAGGTAGATTGCGTACAACTCATGATTGTACCGTCTCCGGAATCGTCCTTCCTCACATATGGGGCCAACAATTCTCCGTAAGACTTTTCTCTCGAACGCGGGTAAGAGGTCACAGTGCCTTTTGCTAAGCACCCAAGTCTCGGATCCATACATGAGTACTGGCAGGACCATAGTCCTGTACAGCAGCAGTTTTGAAGTCATGGTTAGATTTCTGGATTTGAATAGCTTTGACAGACTGTAGTAGGCTCTGTTGGATTTGAGAAGCCGCCCGCGTATTTCTTCTTCTATGTCGTTATCGGCTGCTACTGTTGACCCAAGGTATTTAAAGGATTGCACCACTTAAAATTCGTGCTCCGCTACCTTGATTGTTTGACCAACTGTTCTTCTCGCATTCGACGCCACCATGTACTTTGTTTTACCTTCACTAATGTGCAGCCCCAGATTTTGTGCCGCCTTGCTCGATCTGGATGAAGGAATCGTGTACAGCATGTTCGGTTCTTCCGATGATGTCGATGTCGTCAGCGTAAGCCAGTATCTGGCTGGACCTGTTGACGATGGTCATTCTTGTTGCCGTGCCAGAGTCACGGATTGCTTTCTCCAACGCCAGGTAGAAGAGGAAGCAGTCCAAACCATCCCCTTGTCGGAGTCCATTAAAGATGTTGATTGGTCTGGATAGCAATCCGGCTATTTTAACTTCAACCTACATAGTCGTGTCAATTTATTTGGGATGCCGAATTCTCTCATGGCTTTGTAAAGTTCTACCCTGGCTATGCTATCATAGGCGGCTTTAAAGTCTATAAACAGATGGTATGTTGGGATGTTAAATTCTAGACATTTTTCCATCGCCTGCCTAAGGGTAAAAATCTGATCAGTTGTTGATGAAACCACACTGATAGTGTCCGATGATGGTTTTAGCGTATGGAGTTATCCGGTCTTGTAGGATAGAGGAGAGTATCTTATAGGCGGTACTCAACAACGTGATACCTCTATAATTGCTGCACGTTGTGACATCTCCCTTCTTATGTATGGGGCATATTATACCTTTTCGCCAGTCTTCTAGCATTTCTTCATGCTCCCATACGTGCACTATATGATGTCATGTATTGCTTGACGTAAGGCTGGCCCGCCGTGGTGGAATAATTCGGCTGGTATGCCATCTGCTCCCGGGGATTTGTTTTTCTTGAGCCGTCCTATAGCCTTCTCAACGTCTTCTATGCTTGGTGGCGGTAGCATAGGGTGTTCATCTTGAAGTAGTGGAGCCTCCACTCATTAAAGTACACTTCCCATCGCTCCAGTATGCTTTGTGGATCGGTGATCAGATTTCCCTCTCCGTCCTTGTTGTATGTGCAGCGTGGTGTGTAATGCGTCATGTTTCGGACGGATTGGTAGAACTTCCGTGCCTGGTGCGGACCTCGCTCTCGGCTGCTCTCTATTTCACAGATTAGGTTCTTCTCCCAGGCTGATTTTTTCTGTCTGATGTGAAGCCGAATTCCTTATACCTACACAAAATTCAGTAAAACCCAATCAAGCAACACCTAAGCATTCAAAATCAATAGTAACCCTTGTTTATCTACTTTACTTCTATTTTCAATTCGTAACCTATTAAGAGGATCTCTTATAAAATCCATTTCGATTCGATCGTGATATTTAACCTCAACCATCAATAAATGAACCTAATTAACTATACAAAAAATGGAAACAATATTTACTTAAAAAACTGTTTTCACAACCATCATAGAACCTAATAGACCATATTTAACCCCTGGTGTAAGTCTGACCGCATCTTTCAACAAAGTCTAAATATCCTTTTGTTGCTTGTGCGTACTTATTTTTGATAAATCAACAAAACAGTAGATGAGATAGTTATAGCCATTAGGAGTTTTTTTTTGTTTTGCCTTGCCTACTTACCTTTGAAGTCAGTACCATCATAGCAGTGATGAAAGATCAGGACGAGGTCTAATTTTCACCCCAAAAAAAAAAACAAAAAAACAAAAAGCGGCAGAATATAGTGAACAAGGTCTAAAGCGTATAACCCGGGATGCCTTCCTTTTGATGAATAAGAACCGATATCGATATTGTGTAGGCCACAAGGTATAACCTTTGAATAACTAAAAATAATAAAAAAAATATAGAATAATCATTATTGTTTACATTGGCAAATGAGCAAGAAATTAAATGTGAATTTCACAAGCAAAAATAGGCAACGACTATTATTTCTAACATTTTTGATTCTGATTCTTAAGAATTCAAAACTACGGGTCTATCTAAAAATATTACTACGTGCAACTATTTAAGTTTTAAGTCAAGGGTTACTAGTATTTAAAATTCGAAAACCCGAAGGTTTGCTTTAGCTATCGAAATGCAGAAAAGTTGGTCTTTTTGGCCAAAATTAGGAATATTGAGTTCTTGAGCTGAAAAACGAGAAAATTAGGAAAAAAAAACTAAAATGGTAAGAATTTCATTTAAAATTGACAAAATAAAATATATTTTGGCGTTAAAATTTATAAAATGCTATTTCTTAACAAATAGCTGGTTGAAAAAATAATATTTGTTTGTGTTTCTATTCAAAGTGATCTATAGTGTAATTTTCTACAAGAATCTCTTCAAAATTTTAATTCTTTCAACACATTGGACTGCTAAAAATCAAAAATATATGTACATTACTTGTGAAATTCATCTTTGTAATTGACCAAACCTTCATAGAGAATTGAGAATACAAAAGAAAAAGGCATAGAAATAAGTACACAAATATTTTCTTGTAGCCGCCGCCGCGCCGACATATTGTGCGTCAATATTTGGTTAAGTTTTGTTATTAGAACACTTGGCATTCTCATTTATTAGTAAAAGAGCTCGGCGTGGCCATATAGCGGCTGATGCTATTGCAACGACCATCATACGGCGGCTTTCTACAGTGTTTTGCTATTATAGTGGTGCTATGCATATTCCATTTGGTAATGCCTATTAAACGAAATCGTTCTAATGGATACTGACCACCGGCACCCGCGCGCATCGTGGCTACCCAATATTTATATACGATTGGGTACTCACATCCATCCATGGATTGGCCTAGGTTCCTTTTCAAGTATCACTGCGAGAACTATGATGCGTGAGATGCACACCGTGCCGCCGCCGCCGCCGCTGCTGCTGCTGCTGGTTGTAGATGCTGCTGCGTTTTTCTGTCCCAGAGACTCAGACTCCGGGTCCAACTTCGACCATGATGCTGCTTTATTGTGAGCGGCTCACATCAAAGTGCACTTGCATTTATTTTAGTGTTTAATGGTTGCTCTTTAGTTGTTTCCTTAATTTTATTTTGTTTTCATTGGGCGAGTTGTATGGATTCTATTTTTTTTTTCCAAAGTTCCGAAGCACTGAAGATGTTCCACAATACTCTGTGCTGGGGTGATGTGTGCTTCTTCTTCTTCTACTTTGCTTTATTAGAGTAAATATTGGAATGATGGAGCTATATTTTTGAGGTAAATAATAAGTAGAATTGGCCGTTCGCGCATGAGGAATCTGAATGGGTTTAATGCATATTGGCCATCTAGAACTCTATGGCGGCCAGTTGATGATGATGATGATGCCATTGCCATAGCTGTTGATATACGGTCATGACCATATTTTTATAGATATACCTCTGCTACAACTGCACTATACCACTTCGTTAAAGATATGCGGAATTGTTTCAAGATGTTGTCATAAACGGGGGGTTCGCTAAGCTTAAGACCATTGAGGAATGCTGTTGAAATTAGCACATGTGTGTATATGGTTTATTGCAAATGAACTAGTGTGGTGATGTACAGATAGATTTTTATTGATCTGAGGAATAGGAAGTGTGAATGATTGAATTTGCTTTTTGCTGTGAACATAAATAATTTTTCCTCTGATTTGATTTGTTGAGTGATGCAGAATTCCTCTATGTATCAAATATTATTGACATAAAAGTTCGGAATTTTTCTACGGAAAAAGTCCATGAATTCATCTATTTTAATTAGCATTTTATGCCTCTACTACTCTGATTCTGGACACACCTCTATGTGAAATATGTATTTGGCATAATTTTAAGAATCGAATATGATTGTGTCGGAAATCATTTTTTTTTTTTTTTTTACTCAAAAGTAGATCTGTTATCGAAAAAAGGTAAATTATAACAATTTTTTCACTCAATTTACAACTCTTAATTATATCATTTCTTACGTCCCTTACTTTGGCGGACACTTTGTATAGCGGAATCAAAAAGTTATAATATAAAATTCCGCTGAAATAAGACTATAGTTAGTGGAAAAAAGATCTGTAACAGCCGAAATTTATATTTTCTTTTTCTTTTCCAAAAAATTAAAGCTTTTCAAAATCAAATTTGTTGCGTGAAAATTAATTTTGTAGCTTCCATGAGTCATTTTCTATTCTTATTGTAGCGGAATATTGAGTAACAAAAAAACCAGTTGAGGGTTTGCGCTTTTCATCTAGTTCATGGTTACTTCAAATTTCTGCAAATATTTTGTTTTGAATTTGTCATTTTTTTTTAGATTTTTGAGCTAACTTATTTTAGCAAAAAATTGAATATTTCAAAAAGAGTAGGAGCTACAAAGTTGATGTTTGCGCAACAAATGTTCGTTTGAAAAGCTAAAAAAAAAATTAAAATTGTATTTTTTTCTTTATTTACCCCATTGGCTCACTGGACCGGAAGTAGGTAGGTTCAAACTATCTTTAAACTGAAAATTGGAATAGAATATTACCCATGGGAGATACAAAATTAATTTTCCGCAATAAATAAGAATTTAAAAAGTTACATAAAAAAAGTAATAGTTTTCTTACTTTCGTCCGCTAACTTCAGACTTATTTTAGCGGAAAATTCAATAACCATGTGAGCTACAAATTGTGAGATTTAATTTTGTTGATTCCGTAACAGTGTCCGTAAAAGTAATTGACGTTAATCTTGTATATAACCTTAAAAATATTAGGAGAAATGCTAAAATTCAATTTCCTATTTTTTTTTATTTTTACAGTAACATCATTTTTTCCTAACAAAAATTTTCTTGCAGTAAAATTAATATTTGTATCTTAGACAAAATTAATTTTAAAAAATTGAAAATTAATAAAAAAAAGTTGACGCAAAAATGTGTGATTTTCGAAAATTTTCGAAATTTCAAAATACGTTCGATGCTCTGAACACAAATAAGAATTTGTTTAACGAATAAATTATTATTTGAGCTACAAAACATTGTGAAAACGTGATCTTGTTTCTGAAATTTACAACTGAAATTCTGAAAACATCACAAAAAACAGAGTTTTTTGGATGTTCAAAATTCGATATTTCAAAAATTTTGCAATGTTACAACTAGATTCAAATTTAGAGGACCAAAGTTCATTTGTAAAAGGTTAACTTGGTCTTTATAGTCACTCCTTGTTAAGTTACATTTTTTTCCATTGAATTAACAGTCTGCAAGATGATACCGAAAAAATTTATAACTTTGACATTCGCCACGATATTTTTACTTTTTTGACTTTAAATAAGAACTATTTCGTAAGATGTCATCCATAAAAAAATCGTTCGAACTAATTTATTTGTAGAACTGATCAATTAGGGTATTTTTCAATTTTGCGTCGTTTTTGGCAATGTGGGTGTGTCAGGAGAAATTAATTTGTGGAAGCATTAAATTATTATTTAATTAAATGGTTTCTAGTCCATATACTACAAAATTTTAATAATCGGAAATTATGGATTTAAATTGAAATAAGTTTGTTTTTTTTTCTTTTTGATTTTCCATGCATATTTTGAAATGTGATCAAAACTTAAAAATAACTCAATATTTCGACTTTTAGTATAAAACACAAAGCTATATTTTGTTTGACGAAGAAAAAAAAAAATCATGCAGCTAGGGGTTATCCTTTTATTTTTCCAGCAGTAAACCTTAAATATAAACATTAGCTTCATAATTTTTTGGAGGAAAATCTAAAATTAAGTAAAACATTTGCTTTTGATAAACCCTTTACAAGTGGACTGTGGGCTCTTATATTTTACCTAGCGGCACTCGAATCAATGAGAATTTTCTTGTAGTTATAAATTACCATATAAACAACACCTATGCAGTATACTTACTTATGTTTTAGAATATTTATTTTTTTCTTGGTATGCTCACCGAAATTGACTGTATACGCATTAGTCATTTAACGTGCTCATTGAGCTTTTGCCTCTGGTGCTGCAAAAAACCGTCTTGAAATATTCTTTTTTATCAGAATTTTTAAATTGTTCACTTTGAGAACAAATCGTTTGCGGCAAACGAAAAAAATTGCCCAAACGACTTTTTCGTTTGCTGCACGATATTTCGACTTCATTTGCAGCTAATAAGTAATTTCGTTTAGGTTAAATACATTAAGCGAACGCTCAAAAAAAAAAAAAAGTTTATTCAAAAAAAGGATATTCATTAGCCGCAAATATTATTTCTCTGAGTATTTACATGGATCATCCACATAAAATCTAAGGTCTTAAATACTTTTGTAAATCTTCTGTGCCTTTGAAAAATTCTTTTTATTCAATTTTGTTTTCTTACTGCTTCAACTCATTTTTTTTTTAATTTTTACAAAAAACCGCTGTACTCATATTAGAATGCTTAAAAGTTCTTAAACAAAAATAAATTGGTCCAAAAGAAATTACATTGTTTAGATTACAAGTTCTCTAAGCTAATTACTAGTTTTGTATGAAAGACACACCCAAAAATTGATTGTTTTAAACAGTTTTGCCGCAATGAATTACTGCGAAGTCATTGGTATTCACGCAATAACTATTTATGATTGCTCACACACACACACACACACATAAGCCTTCTAATGTCAACTGAAATTAATGTTCAAGCCTAGAAAAATTATAATGATTTTAGTATCCGCAATGAGATAACAAAATTCCTCTCAATTAACCAATAATCATCATAATATTTTTCGATTTGACATAAATCCGCTTTTGTGGTCAATTGAAACCAATAACGAACCAAAGACCCAACCCCTCACGATCTTCTCTCTCTCTTATCGCGTGCAATCAATTTTAACAAGTGTTACCTTATTTTACAAAAATTTTAATTAACTTTTTATTGCACTGACTTCACAGAAAGCAAATAATAATCATACCAATGTGTTATTATATTGAATTCCTTGAATACTGAAATTAGCAACATCTTTAGAGTTGATGCTTTATTTGAATTACACTGAATCGATTCTACTAGTATAATTATTGCGTGAATCACTGGCTGGCCGGTCGATATCGACGCCACCGCCGCCACCGCGACATATTATTTTTAGAAATAATATGCAGTCAACTAGGTTGACGTTGAACTAAAATCTAATAAAAATGTTAATTCCCTATCTTCGAAGTTTGGTTTTTCTTTTTGGGTAAAGTAAAACTGCACACCGCAAGAGTGCACACTCATGAAAACGTCAGTTTCACGTTGTGAATACTCGTAGACCTTTTGACCTTTTTTTTTTCTTCTTACAACAAACCTTCGTGTTATGGATTTCCCCATGTTTGTGTATCGAAAACGAAATGAATGTGAACTTACAGAGCAAAACGACTATGATGACGCGCGCCGCCGCCGCCGCCGCCGTGGTCGGTGACGATGATAAATTATCTGCTGCATTGCGCCTTGTATTGGTCATAGATGAAAATTATTGCATTTATTTTCTTTACAATATAAAGCTAACAAGATTCATAATTTGTAATTTACTTTTATTCTTATTTTAGTTGAGGTACAAAATTGTGGTTTTTGTGTTTGCGATTGAACATCCGGTCTAGAAGATATATGGTTCTGCAGATTAATCTGGACAAGCTACAACCGTGGGAATGGCAGTTTTTCTTCAAAGAGGTGAAAAGTTTGAATAAAGATCTAAAGTGAAAGTGAGATTGATGTTGGAATTTATGTTTCATTCAATTAAATGTAGTTTAAATATTTGCTTTAAATTTTTTTCAACTACTAACTAATATTTTTGTCAAAAGTACCCCCTTTTATCCACACGGAGCATAGGAATAAAAGAAGATTGAGTTCATTTTGTCTTTCCTATTTTGTTCATAATGTTAAACTGACTGCTTCTTTATACTATATGCAACTTTTAGCCTTTGAATCTATTTTCTTTAAAATTCACTTCATCTCGTATTGAATACAAATTAAGTAACAACAGTTAAGGGAAGGATAGTATAGATGAATCGTTGCCACCATCATCCAGTGCTTTGGTATCATGTACGCTAAAAACTTGTACTAACTGATGTCATCCTAATTATGTTCTTCATGCCAGGATAGCGAAGATGCATTCAGCCGCATCTATGTGAGAATTCAAAACAGCATCAGGCTTTCAAATGCACGTCTGATGTCACGGCTCTGTTCATCTTCGTCCTCTCACGGAATGAACATGAGCTAGTGGTAGTCTATTCTTCCGCTATATGAAGCGACTATATATAGTGCATTAGTAAGTGAGCATTTAAGAGTGTTGCCATTTTGACATCTGAACATAAAAACTTCTGAAGATTTGAAGAATTTTTTTTTTTCACTTTTCCACTCCTGAGAAGAAAACAAGAAATTTAATAAATTCTGTCCACTATTTGACATTTCTTATTATTTTAAAATAATAACACTTCATACAGTTTGTTGTAAATCAAAAGAAGAATATTAAGATGATATTTAAACCAATTTTGGTTTCAAAATATATTCGTTGAATAACAAAATACTTTTGTATATCAATCGAAATTCCTTTCGGCATATTTAGCATCAAAAGAATATTTAATTATATTTAAAAACAAATAATTCTATTTAAAAAAGAATTATCTTCACGAGATTTCTTAAAATAAAAAAAAGTAACAAGAACTTAATGTAATGAAAAAAAAAACAAAGTTCAATTATTCTCAATCTAAAAAAACTGTGCATATTTTAAGGTTCTTACCTCAACTTTTTCGTTTTTATACAAAATTCTAAAGATTTTAAAAATATTAAATTTTCATGGGTTTTCATTTGTACCAATATGAAAATATTATGAAGATATTTTTAGTTGTTGTTGAAAAATAAAAAAAAAAACACTAAATTCGATCTTAATATTATTGAAAGAAAAAAACAACAAAGAACTCAAAATTTTACTTAAAAAAATAAGTAATTCCGTTTTACAAATTTTATTTTTTAAAGACGAAACAATTTTATAACGCAAGCAAATATTTTCTAAAATTTTTGTAATTTTGTAAGACTATGGCCCTTGAAATTGTCTCTATGCAAATATTCATACCTGCTAGGTCGTGGCTGTACAATATAAAATCTTACAAAGCCTTGCTGTTCCATTTAAATTACGTTCAGCTTAGTGGTTTACTTTTTGTTATATTTTTCGACAGAATATAGTTTTCTTGCATTTAGCGTGTCTTATGGCATTGTATTGAAATTAAAAATTAGAATTAATATAAGGGTAATACAAAAAAGAAACCACCTTTTTTAAAAATATTTTTGCATACCACAGAGTAATCTTAATGATTTACTTTTATTTAATTTTGTTTATTTATCTTATTACATTTTAAATTAATTTAATTTTTTGATATTTCCACTAGCTATTTTTAACAATTTCATTATCGTTCCCAAACACTTCATGACAAAGATCATAGCTTGCATTTATATCAGAGACTCATCTCTCAAATTGTAAGAAGTTGTAAAGTTTGTAATTTTTTCACTTTGGTCTGAATATTCCAAAATGTATTGTAGAAATAAAAAAATAAACTCAATGGGAAGTATAATGATTGATGTGGTGAAAAAAAGTACTTACAATATATGAAAATAAGAGAAAACGTATTAAGTATGCATTTTATTGTTATAATTTTCAATTTCAGGTTCTGATATCAACTCTTTCGTTTTCGTACAAAAAGAAAATAAATATTTTTTTTTTAAATTTTTCTATAACTTTTGATTTACTATGAAATTACTTTGTATAAGCTTAGGCATTTTAATTTGTCTTGGTAACCTTACGTTAGTAAGTAAAACTAAATCCAAGGTATTCAATAGTTTTAAGACTGGATAAAAGAAGTGTAAGAGAAAAAATTACATATATTTTATTTTCCGTTTTATTTTAAGAATATGATAAAAAAAAACAATAGAAATTCCTATATTTTTAAAATATTTTAAATTTCAGTAAGTTAAGCTAGACAATATAAAGTTCCAAATGAAAAACATAATGTTTTTCTTTCATAATAAAATTCCAGACAACAGAATAGATGAAGAAAACTCAGGTTATGTTTTTCAACAGTTAATTTTATAAATTTATGAACAAAGTGGAAAAAAATGTTTGTACTCATGTGCATGCGCCTCATATCAATATTTATTTTTTTTATTTTTTTGAATAATAAATTATTATAGAAATGTATTGAAAAGTTCTAGAAGGGATATTTTTCAAAGAAGAAAAATATGTTTTTATGAATTATTTTTGCATATTTTATTCGAAAATGGCAATGCTGGTTGTGTGCCAAAGCTAATTTGGTTAAACAATTGGGCCCATTATATTTGTTGTTATGTATCGATGAGCCGCCGATATGCTTTCATAGATTAATATGATACAATCTCGATATATACCTTTCTGCTTGTCGTCGTATTCGTTGTGTCGTTGCAAAGATTACTGTTACATTAAATCTAGTTTGAAGAGATATTCGTTTGAGATATTTTTCTATGCAAAAAATAAAACCGAAAAACAACAAATTTTGTGTTTCTCTGGCATGAGGCATGCGGCAAAACGTTTTGTTGCAAACTGTGTGGTACACATGTACATCTGGAGCTGGACGACCGACGCGACGCGACGAAGCGATAGCGAGTGAAAATCTCTTTATTATTATTTTAAACTCGTACTTTGCTTTAGAATATCGTGACGAACGTGATACAGGATACCATGTCGCAAGGTGATTCCCAGGATTTGTTTTGATTTCTTTAGGTTGCAATATTTTCGTGTGGCTTTTTTTGTTGTTGTTGTTGTTGTTGTTGGTATTTTCTCAAATATACAAAAAGTTGCAAGTATTTTCACTGTTGCACTCACAAAGATGATGATGATGAGGCTATTTTGTGTGTAATATCCAATATCCATATGATAATCAATTGATCGAATATCTTTATTTTATAATGTTGGCAACAAGTCTCGAGAAAGCGAAGACAAGATGTTAAGATTGTGCCTTACTATATCGATGCGGGACAGATGCCCTAGAGATACAAGATTGCGGTAAAAACAGAGAAATTATTCAAAAAAAAATGTTGTTAGTGGACCTTGGGTCATTTTAAATGGAAGAAGATATTGTTATAATGTCTTGGTACATTCTGATGTCATGTAAGTGCATTCAACGCCTGAGAACAAGGTTTAGTTTCGTGATATGAGTTAAAGACATTTAAATTTGTAACTATACTTTGGCTTAGTATAAAGCATGCCATAGATCTATATGAAGCTATATCTTTTTTAAACTTATTTAGTATATGAAACATAAAGCTGTTAAATTTGAATAAAATATAGAAGACAATTTTAATTTAGCAAACAACAAAAAAAATCCATAATGATCGTCAATATGTTTAAGTTATGAAACAATAAATTCTTGAAATTTGATCTTATTCAAAAATTTTATTCATTTAAGATGATGTTTAACCCATTTAAAGAATCTTAATGGCTTGTAATCAAATACTTTTGCTTCGTCCCACACACACACATTTTTGATGTGGCAAATATAATAAAATCTCATTTAAATTCGCACTCATTGAAGAGTATCAAATAGCTTTTGGTTCCTAGCATCCAATTTTTTATTTGTTTATAAAAACAATAAATGCCAAAACAATTGCTAGTCATATTTAACTTTGCTAAAATATGGTTACGATTTTGTGTGTGATTTGATCAGAATGAAAGAGATATGAGAATTAAAAGACCAGATCTTCTCCAATTACTAGGAAATTTTTGTCGTCAAAGACAACATTCGTTTGGAGACACAGGCTACAAACACACACTCTTTACAGACAGTTGAGTAGATTTTGTCCTCGAGACGCATCATAGCTACCATAAAATCATGATTTTATCGGTTTCAAACCATACACAGTTGTTGTTAGGCAATATAAGTCAGTTTTTCTAGACCTACATCTGAACCTGGATCGTCATCGTTTTTTTTTTTTTTCATGGATGAAACTAAACGAAGCGTGGGTAATTCTTTAATAGGATAATTTAAATTTAAGGCCAGTGTCTTACATTGGGGTTTTCATAATTTTATAGGACATTTTGTTGTACTACGGCTGTGATGAGTATAAAATGCTCGTAGGATCAATGATTATGGGTTTCGAATGTGCTTTGCTTATGTTTATGCTGTTTTGGAACGATTACGAGGAAGACACCGATACTAATCACCATCAAGAGTAATCTTTAGCTGTGTTTTGGTCTAGCAAAATTGATAATTCACTTTTTATCGCATCAATAAAGTGTTATGGTTTTAAGTTGGGTATAAGACAAGACGAATACTCTTAGAAATATGAAAACCTATATTATTCATATTTTTACTTCCTTTATAGGGAAAGTAATTGTATTGACTCAAATGTCAACAAACAAATTCAACATTACGATGATGGAGAAGTCCAAATCGTCATGTTGTCCACCGGTCTGTGCGCTTGTGCGTCTGTGAGCCTGTGGGTCTGTGCATCTGTACGTCTAGACGCGTCTGTGCGTCCATCTGTACACATATCCACTGCCCAAAAGCAAGAGTTGATTTTCATCAAATTTGGTACAGATGATTACAATGTAATTTTGAAAGTCGGTTCTTTTTGTTTTCGAATATCTTGTAAAGAACGAGTACATAGTTGTATGGGAGACAACATTTTGGATTTATTCGAGATTTATCGAAAACGGCTCGTACGATTTTTATTAAATTTTGTGTGTATTATTCAAAGTAAGTGAAACAAAACTGCATTTTTGGTTTTTCAGAAGAACAGTGACTGTTGTGCAATTATTTTCAATGTAATGGATTTGTAAATTTACGTATTGGTGAAAGAAAGAAGATTTTTTTTTATTTTTTGAGGGGCGCTCTCATTTATAATTGTCAAAGGAAATCATACAAAATTCTAATGACTTTTAAATTGTAAAATTTTATTGGGTTTTCAATTGTTTATGAACATAAGTATGATTGATTACTACGGAGTCATACATAGGTACTTGCACGAAAGTATTTTTTGTTTTTTCATAAAACATCAAATTAGCTCTTAGAATAACTGAAAACAACTTCGTTCTCCAAACAACGTTAGTGGAATATTTAAAAAAACTTAACAACAACAAAAATCAGCCAAAGTTTTTTGGTAAATTTAATTAATTTATCTAATATCAAAGCTTCGTCTCTTAAATTGTAAGTATAACAAAATATGTTTTCCATTTCTGGAATTTTTTCACTTGAGTCTAATAATATGCCAAAATGCAACTCTGTGAGATGTATATGATTAATGATGTGGTGGACAAAAAATACTTCCAAAGTTAAAATGCATTATTCTCATAATTTTCAATTTCAAGTTTTAAAATCAGCTCTTTCGTTTTCATACAAATTAAAAAATATTTGTTTTGGTTTTAGAAATTTTTCTTAGCTTTTGGTTTAATATTGAATAGTTTTGTATATTGTAAGAAACTTTATTCAATTCGTTGCATGTAACCTTAAGGGTTCGTTACGAAGTAAAAATGAACTTTCGAGTTCCTCTAGAGGATAGCCAGGATTAAATAAAAAATTTAAAAAAATTAAAAACACAAAAAAATCCAAAATTTCTGAGTTTTTGTTTCCAATCTGGGAAAGGCTGATATTAGAGATATTGGACGATATTTAGATTTTGCTTCAATCCCAGTTCACAACAAAAACTACAAAACCATTAGCACAGTTCGTGTTGGCTTAAATGTGAAAATCCAGTTGGAAAATCTACAGGCGACACACATCTCTTAGTTGGGTACCTTCGCCCCAATAAATTTAGAAAATTTCAATTCTTTTCCATCTGCTTTGGGTTTTTATTCCAAATAAGCAATCAATTTTATGTAAAACTATTTAACCGGAAGTTATAAGCACCCATTACACTTCTTTCAGTTGCCTATTTTAAAATTTATTTTAATAATCAGCTGTTTTTGTTTGTTTTCATTTATACAAAATTTATGATTTTTCTTATAAAATAGATTGCTAATGATCCTGATTAAATTTCGATTTCAATCAAGATTATGATTCTCCTAAAATGTCTCATAAACATTTATTTGATTTTTTTTTGTATTGCTATAAAATATTTAAGGAAAATAATAACATGTGGCCTACATAACATAATTTTTGAAATAAATTTGTGGCGCTGTCAATACTGACAGTTTTCTTTTTTTCTTTTTTTGTAACCTATTTTACTCATATTCTTCGTTGGAGGAACCCTTTTCTGCCATCTTATTTTATTCAAAAAAAAAAAAAAAACAAAAACAAATAAAAATCTGTTCCACTCATCGAAAAATCTAATATTTTCCCTAATCATCTCCAAACCATCTCGAAAAAAAATAACAAAACGTACAAAAACATCTGTAAACCTAATTTCATCTAAAATAGGGGCCAAAGACAAGATCTTTCCAAGTGATAAAAATCAATCTCGTCAAAACTGATGCAACAGTCCAATTAATAGTGGCGAGGACACCATGTGAGGTCTTTTGTCCTCTATTCGCAGCTAAAATGAGTGCCCAACCATCAAAAAATGTTTGTATGATTGGTATTTTAGGTGCTTCTACCTGAAATTTAGTGCAAACAGGTGATGCAGGACGAACTAGTTAAACTGAAATGTTTATGAGCACAAAACTGATCTCAACAGGCATCCTTATAGGCTAAAACAACAAAATAATGCTGGCTCTGGGTGAAGATACATACATATATTTTGTATTTCGATCAAATCTAGAATCTTATTTCAGTTGTTGGTAGTGTGTCACACCAGTTTTAAGGTAAAACCATTGTTTTGGCTGAGATGATTGTGTATCGTATGGTGGTCCCACACTACTCTCTTCCCAGCAATGAAAACTAACTGATAAA
Source organism: Meliscaeva auricollis (assembly GCA_948107695.1). Classification (NCBI taxonomy): domain Eukaryota; kingdom Metazoa; phylum Arthropoda; class Insecta; order Diptera; family Syrphidae; genus Meliscaeva; species Meliscaeva auricollis. The sequence goes on along the minus strand of OX403619.1, from coordinate 21,448,288 downwards.
AATCGCGCTCCAAATTAAAAACGCAACAACAACAAAAAAAAAAAAGAAGAAAATATTAAGGTTAAAGTAAAAAAAAAAATATCATCTTGTTTCAGAACATATCGTGCTGGATTTGAGAAAAAACAAAGAATTATAAACAGAATACATCTTGGAACTTCACGAACAAGAGGGTCGAGTATTATATCGTTGTCTCCAATTGCATGCGTGAGGATTGAAAGGCTATAAAATTGGACCAGTGTCTATAATCAGTGCAACCAATCGACACGAACTCGACTGGACAAGAAAATGTATCTTCCAAAAACCCTCACCGTATTCCAGTTTGATCAATTCTTTTGATGGGGACCACTGGGCGCGCACGTTCAAATTAAGCCCTTATCAAGTGAACCAAATCACTAATTGCAGTGTTTTACGCGTTTTCTGGCTTTCATTTCAGACTCTTGATTCTTTTTTTTTATTTTACGTTTGTTTTTCTTTTTGTAATTTTAAAATTAAGGAAGGCAGCTTTGTCGATGACTAAGTAGCTCAAGCAGGAGTTTCTTTGCTTTAGCCCAAAAGTTGCATTGAAATAAAAAATCATTAAGGAAGTATGCACTTTGTTCGGTTATCCATTAGCATACCCTATTTTCTGAAATTGATATTAGAAAATCCATTTTATAATCTAAATTTGTTTCAGTGTCTAAAGTATCCTTTAAAATTGAAAGTGAAGATATACGTTTAGATAGACCGCACCTATAGAATTCTGTCAACAGGGTTTTTTATAAGTCTTCCATGCCTAAAACTTACAATCTTTCTCTTATAAGTCATGATATTTCATATTCACCTTAGGTCTCACAGGCATTTTATATGGTTTCTTAAATGCAATTTGCATGGCACTTAAAAAGAATAAAAGGAAAATAAAAAAATTGTATCAACATTAATTAAATACTCTTTTCCTTCAACAGAATCATCATGATTTTCCATACCGCCAACGAATTCAACCTTTAATTGTAATTTTTTTTTAACGGTGAACAATATTTTTGAATAAGTTTGTTTCAGAGCTCAATTAAAATATTTTATTCAAAGCAAACAAAAGAGTTGACCAGCGAACCTGATTTAAGCTATTTTTAAATAAAAAAGAGGATTTAATTTAAACTTTCATAATAAATCCACACAAATTAGCTGAATTAGAATTAAGTAAAATTTTTACTAGGTAAACAGTAAACGGAGCATCTAGAGTTGTAATTTTCTAGCCATAGAAAATTTGAAATGTTTTCATGTGTGTTTTTTTTTTTTGAAAAATTAAAAATAAATAAAAATAATTGCTAAAGTAATAGAAATATTTCAAATAAAGAAAACAAAATAATTGAATTTGAACTAACCAACTAATACTACCCTATGTTTCTCAGTATAAAACAAAAATCTCCACCTGTGTTTGTAGTTCATTTTTTTTTGTAAGCGCATTAACTTGAGCATGTATGTAATGCATTATCAATTTTTATCGGTTCAGTTTCTCTGACCAATTTAAGTTTTGTTCGAAAATGATCGTAATACACGCTAACTCTCTTGGTCTTACCGTTTTGTCCGATCCGGATCCTATAGAATTTTTATTTTTTTTTTTTACATTGCGTGTGTATGATGTTTTTTTTTTTAGATTTTGTATTTTTTGGTAAAAGTTTGTATTGTATTTGTTTTCGTTTCCTTTATTATAATTTTTGTTGTTTCGTTTTTTTTTTATTTAATTTTAAACTTGCACATTGCACGACAAATTGGGAGGTGGTCTTGTCCTCTAAGAGAGGAAAGTAGTATTTATTGGTAATAAAATTTGTGTGCGGGCATCTGTTTGGCAATGAACCATCATTATGCGTAACTGGTGGAGCTACTTCAAATTATAAAATTAAGCATCGTTATTTTAGTTTATTATTGCAGAGAAGGAAATCAGCGATGGACGTGGTTCAATGAGATGCAAATTTTGACATACTAAATCTGTAATTTTTGCATTTTTGTTTCATTAATTTTTTTCTTTGCAAAAATATGTTTGCAGGATTTATGGTAGTTTTTTTTTTTAATTCAAGAAATTAAAGAGCTTAAGTTTTATACAAAGTTAAATGATATAATGCTTTGACAAAGTATTTAATTAGTCCACTTTAACTTAGAACTGTGAGTAAATGGGATGTTGGTACGCTGAACAACATTGAGATCGACATCAATTACAAAAGATAAGTTTCAGAATTTACTATTAGATATTGAAATGCGATCAATGAGAGAGAGTTAGAAGGACCAAATAACCATCCTTTGCTCTTCGAAGAAGTGTTGCTACAAACAACAACTTTCCTTCCTACCAAGAAGACTTTCAAACCATATCTTTATACAAAAATCCATTTCCTAGTTTCGAGCTCACTTAAAAAAAAAGTTCTTCCGATTCTCATTTATTTTTAATTTAATTTTACTGTCAGAAGAATACAAAAGATTAACCAAAAAAAAAAAAAAAATCCCACACGGCTTAAAAACGATGATTAATCTCAACTTCCAATTAAATCAACTACTTCCGTTCATCCATTAAAACAAAAGTGTTTTTTAGGGGTCCACCAATTGTAGTTCCATGATAAAATTACCGGTAAAGTATACCTATATAATTTTTCACTACTTTTCAGCTTCCAGTGTTACACTCTGCATACATGACTCTATCTCAATCCCCACTACCCATGGACCAAAAACAAAATCCCAAGCTATTATCTCAAGACTTTAATCAAAACCAAATCATCTCACGGGTCAGTTCAGAGTATATCAGTCCCCATGTAGGTATCTGCTGCTTATAATGATTTACAGGTCATTCTATTTTGTCTATCCCATGATCAGTCATCCTCATCATCAGTGATCTACGAGTATCATTTTGGATACCAGACGAGCCTAGAGTATATAAGTATCTAATGCATCCGTACATATCCCCGCATCCACATGGAAGAACTCCAAATAAAGAAATCAACCTTAATTATGTGAAAACGTTTAATTACACGAATTACGGTGTATAGAGGTTAGATGGTTTTTGGTTCGGTTCGGTTAGGCATGATCTGATTTTGGTTTTTTCTTTCGTCTTTCTTCCCAGACTTTAACTTATACTTGTAGCTTTTGCTACTCTCACTGTAACTGTGCTGGAACTATCTGGTTGGATTAGTGTATAATAGTGCTGCGAAATTGACTATCGAAATAATATACACACAGATACACTGTATACTACATTCATTTGCTCTACAATCAAACAATATATGAAAGGTCAAACACTTAACAACTCTTGGGCTGTGCACCTGTGGGAATTTGTTTTGACTTACTTTGACTTTTTTTGTTGTTGTTGGTAATATGGTAGTTCAGTGGTAACAGGAAGCCAAAAACGAAGGTAACAACTACCAAAAGCGGAACGCGATATTTTGCTTGAGTGGTTGCCAACTTGTTGTTTTCAATTAAAGAATATTGGTGTTGTTTCTACAGCTCTTTGATAAAGCTTCCAAATGGCTTAAGAGCTCTTCTGCTCTGCCGATGTGATTGGAAGTCGTCCCAATAACAGGCAAACGCTTTCGTTAAAAATAACCAAGATATAGTGACAGATCGAACTAAAATATTACTGCACAACTCACGTGTTTCTCGCAGAAGCAGTATTTATTGTAGAAGGGGAGGGGAAGGGACGTTCACAAGGTCATGATAAGAAATTATTATAAAATTTTAGACTTAGTGCAAAAAAAACACTTTTAGAAGTCTAAAAAAGCCAATTTTCCTTTTTTCTGATAAAAGGGCTCCAAATTGAAATATTCCAGGAATTTTGTTCCGTTTTTGCTTGTAATTTGTTCTAACGGATAAGTGAAAAAATAGCAATTTTTCAATTGAAACCCTTTTCCAAAAAAAAAAAATAAAATGCATGACTGGGTCGCCATTACTTTCTTTTAGGTTTAAAGTGGCTTTCTACGTTAAAGCTTCTTATGTCTCTTAAAAATAACTTTTAACAAAAAATCTTAAAAAAAAGTTTAACAAAAAATAAAATCCATTACTAAAATGAAATAAACTTCGCTAAAAACTTATCCTTCATGGTAAAATTTTATAAAAACTGCAAAATCGTTGAAAATTTTGCGTTTTTTTTTTCATTTTTGACCATGTTGCGTCTCGAAATTTTGTTGGCAAACCTCAAATTCGGACTCAGTACCTCCGAAAACATTGAGTATGAAAAAAATCAAAACTACCCCAAAACTTTCCCCCTAGAAACCTTTTTGATCACAAATTTATCTGTTTAAAACTAATTTCAACAATTTCAATTTCTTATTTATCTTCAAACTGTAAACAAAAGAAACAACGTAATTCACTATTGTAGGTATGGCAACCATTAATCCACTATAGCATTCATTTTCCTTCGACCCCATTGCTATGGTGTATTTAACTCTCTTTTTCTGTGTCCCGACCGATAAAAGATAAAAACCAAAAACCAAGAGATTCGGTGTTGTTCTTTGAATCCATCGGATACGTATCTGTGAATCTGCAATATGCCAGGCTAAAAAAGAAGAAACAAAAAAAAAAAAAACTTTCAAGTACTCGCGCAGCTCATTTGGATCCAAATGTGTTGCACATGCAGCACCAAACACACCACTGTTAGCCTGCAGAGCCAACAACGAAGAAGTGCTGAAATTGAAATTTCAATTTAGGTCTCTAAGTGGGGACAAAAGTCGATGAAATGGAAATTCCCGACGAGCTCCTCATTCCATTCAATATAATCCTCCACAATAGGGTTGGTGATGGCATCTTCCTCTTTTGCTGGCTATACAGCAGCCGCTTTGGCTTTTTGTGGAATTGGGAATACTCTATATTAGGGTGCTTCTGGTTTGTGAAATATATAAGCACCAAGAATCTCAGCAATATAGGCTCTGCTGTTGTATACCAAAAGATACACAGATGCTGTGCGCGCATCAACACTGTGGATAATTCCCCGAGATAATCAGGGAGACTTAGCTTAAGAAATTATAACTTTGGTCAAAGGCACGTTACGCATACATACAGACGCTCTTTACCGACAACGCCAACGATATGATGATGCACTCTCTGGCCGGATGAACCTACTTCATTCGCTCCAAAGAGGAGTTAAAACATTTAAAGGATTTCCATAGCTCCTTGTACGCAAATTCTTGAGTTGCACGCATTATTTTAACGTACGGTATGGGTGGAATTTTTAATGAGATTCACTCTGTACAAATGTGTGCAGTAGCAGCGCATCTTCCATCCGAAAAAAAAACAAAAATAAAAACCGATTGTACTTGCCGAATGAAATATTTGCACCTGCAATCCTTGTGCTTTGATTAGTCATTAACACAATGTTGATGATGCAGAAAATCGATTCCTTTTTATTTGAAAAATCTCAATTAGCTAGTTTTGTTCATCTAAATTCTCAGTTTTCAAACTTTAACACAAAGCTATTCTACTCACAATAAATCTTAACGAAGAACGACTTAATAAAGGAAATTCTTGAGGAAAAACCGTTTTGTACCTCTTGTTTCATGTAGAACATTTTGGGCTTCTTAAAACTCTAAAAAGCATCCCAAGCATAAATCTTTCCTTGGACGATAAAGATAATTAAGTAAATTAGATCTTTTTTTTTCCTCTTTTTATGTAGAAAAACGTTAATTTGTTAAACATAGCTCATTATCACGGTAACTCTATAAATTAACACATGTAAAGCCTAAATAATTTATCTTTCCGCACCTTCAAAGGACAAAAGATACTAAATATATAACAAAAAAAGATAAAGAAGTGCCCATGCATGAGCGAAGAAAGACAAACCATTGCAACCAGACTGATATAGAAAGACCCGAAGACCCAGAACCACGTTGTCGAGTTCATTCTCAATCATTTATTGCCTCCATTTTTCACTCCTGATCCCGATCTTGGCTTAAAAGGGAATGATGAAGATGTCTCCAAAATTCAAAATTCTATATGGCTCAGACTTCTTAATAACAAAGCTAACAAAACCTAAACGATCATTTGTTCTTAAGTCATAAATCTTAATGAATCTTAGAGGGTCGAGTGTCTCTGGTTTTATTTTTGTGTCTTTTTGGAGGATTATCAGATTCCAGATTTATTGTAGTTGACAATTCTGTGAAATAACCATAGGGAACCTCTGAGAAGGTTGTGGTGAACGGTTTGAGTTTAAAATACTTACAGGAGAAAGAGACTTATGCGTCAATTAAAGGTCCAACTTTAGGCGTTCATTTTTAAAACTTGGCAAATAATTAGAAAAGTTGCGATTAGTAAAAATTATCTATTTGAAACTAATGAAATTTTGCACTGCAACTTCATGGTAAACTTCTAAAAACTTTGCTACAACCATAAAGGTGTAAGAAAGTCATCAATCCATTTCAACTTTTCAAAATGGTCAATCATACCGAATACTGAACTAGCCGCAAACTTAATTATTATTTTCTGTATGGTTGTTACTAACATGTTAGTCGAATCTATCTTTTCGAAAAGTATGTGATTTTTCACCACAAAAGATACTATTTTTTTAGTCATGGACTCAAAAACTTAGAAGAGTTCTGAAAAATTAAGACTTTACAAAATTTTTAGAATTCATTGTTAGTTGGCCAGAACTCTAGTCCGAACTTTTGTTTACGTTATACTACTTCTTTACTGGCGATTTTTATTTTTGTTTTTTTACACTCTGGTTTTTAATCCCATTTTTTTTATTAAAGTGTTGACAATCTGACTGATTCATTCATAATAATTGTACAGCTTATAAAATATCTGATAGAAAAAAAACATAATACACCAAAAGATAGGTGGGAAGTTACGGTCAAGTGGGTAAATGTTTAGAAAAAAACGTAAAACTTGAAAACTAGCAGAGGAGAATAATGAAATACGTTTTGTAAATAGATAAATTCAGGAAATGAATTTTTTTCCGTTTTTGAGACTTTTTTTTTTAATTTGAAAATCAAATATTACCAGATTTTCTATTTGAAAATAATTAATCATGCCATTCGATAATGAAGACAAAAATTGAGGCTTTAATACTTTTAATAACCTAATTCTTCAGTTTTGTCAAACACTTACTTTTTTCAACGTTAAGGTACATGACTGTATTTGTAAAATTTACAAAACAGTGAGTAATGGGAAAAAATAGAAAAATTGAAACTTTTTTGGCTAATTATTTTGTTATATAATATAAAAATACTTAGAAAAATAGAATTTTTCGTGAAACGAAATAAAGGAAGGCTGATTTTTCAGATCCGAAAGAAGAGTATTAGAAGGGCTTTCGCTAAAATTTTGCTGTCAATCATTAATTTTATCTTTCTATCATCAATTTTATGCATATATCAGCTAAATTTAAAAAAAATTAAGTTAAATGGTCAAAACCTCAAAACTACAGCTGCGACATGATTAAAAATCATGATTCTAATAAAAGACAAAAATATAAATTATCTACAGCTTTGGTCTAATATCCGCTTCACTTAAACTAATAGTTATGGTGATGTAGATCGATTCACGTTTTTCAAAATGACAGATTTTGTCAGGGGGTGGCGAATTGTGCTGAAAACCACAAGTTAAGCTATCCTTCTTGCAGATTAAAAAAAAATAATCAGGCTTCCTGTATTTCATTCCATAAAATGGCTATTTTTGACTATCTTTTTTTTAGTAAAATTATTTTTTTTTTCAACAGTGTTTTGGTAAAAACAGATATTTTTAAGTGCAAGTTTTTTTGTGAGTTTCCGGTGGTTTTTTATTTGTACCTCGTTAATTTTTCCATTTTGGATTTTGAATCAGACATATCAGATTTAATATTGATTTTAGAACCTTAAATTGGGTTTGATCAAAATCAAGCAAGAATGTCTGCTTTGGTCGAAAAACGAACAGCCACCAGTGGAGAAGGTACTGTTAGATTCATCGATTAGAATGAAGAACAATTATTGAAATTAAACTACGAGCGTTTATACAAAAATAAAAATAATAGTAGTCGACAACAAAACTGTTTTGAAAACAATATTAAACATCATAATCAATTGGAAAGAAAACGAAAGACGATAAGCTGAAAATATTGTTTATTGAGTGAACATTAATTTATCAATTAATAAATATTAATTAAAACCACTCTTTTATCCTTTCTTAAGGTTTCGAGGTGGTTCTCCAAAAATATCATTTTTATTCTATGAATCGGTTTTAAAATATTGAGACGTTTTAATTTAGCTGAAATACCTATTACTCTAGAACATGGTGTAATTTTTTGTATACAATTTATTATTATTATGCAAAACAAAAATTAATAAATTGTGGATGGATGGCAAAAACCGGAATACTTTATACTCAAAAGATTTGGTAAAAATCAATATTTTTTACTTTTTTGTACAAAAAATTCATGCTTTTGTTTGTACATATGAATGATTGTATGCTTTTAATAAAAAGCTAAACAAAATATAATTTTCCTTTAAAAAATAAGTTAAAGTAGGTACCTACGATATTTAAAGTTTTTGAATAAAAGAATCATAAAAATTTTGAGTAAAAATGAAAATACCCTAAAATTCACGAGCAATTAAATCTTACTGAAGATTTTTTTGGCAAAAAAACAATTTTTTGGTTTCTGCAATAACAAAAGACTTTGACATTCTTCAAACTTTTGCTATATAATTTGGTAGAGTAGTTATTTATTTTTATTTATAATTCATTAACCACGTTTTAACATAATAAACAAACCAGATATCCAACCATTTAGCATTAAGTCTCAAGTCAAAGTATGCGTTTCCCTGCCCTACATTTTATTTGACTTAGGTATGTCTGCCAAAGACTCGGGCCCCCAGATTTCAACTTTTTCTAAGCCTAAATAATATCAAATGCAAAAATAACCATCAAGGCAATATGATTTGTTATAATCTTCAATTCAAAAAGTGCTACCACTTTACCAAAATAAACATTCATCAATATTATTTATTATACCTAAATTACAGTAGCGTAGTTCTCTATACGGATTATAACCTACCCACTGTCTGTTCAATAATAACCAAAATTAGTTCTACGAGGTATTTGTCATCAAATGGCGCTCCATAACAACACATTTTTGACCAAGACTTTAACAGACAAAAATAAAGTTAATATGAAGAAGGCAAATGTTTTTTTTTGTTTATTTATGTACTAAGTCAATATTGGCAAAGCTAAGTGGACTCTACATTTTTGTCTTGAATGTGTGTCACATAGCTTAGCTGAGCATAGAATACTTTATTTACTTAACTTCACTGTAAAAGAGCATATTATTAACCCACAAATGGTGATTCTTAATAAAAGGTAATGATTTATTACATAACCTCATCAATATTGTTCAATGTGCTACTGCTACCGCAACTACTTTGTTGCCCCAGGCAATTCAAATAGGCCTATTTAGACATTTTCGCCTACGAATCCACTTCTCTATGACTGAATCCACTCTTCTTTGACTTATTTATATTTTGTTTAATCCCTCAAGCGTTGTTTTAAGCCTAAACATAAAAAAATTACAAAAAAAAAAAGAAATTTGTATTGAAATTTGTGACCATCGCTATTCTCAAACTTGGCTTGACTTTTTTTTTAAGAAGCAAAACCTTGTTGTTGGATTCGAAGTTTACTATCCATTCGATAAAAAAATAAAACAAAACGAACTATAATGTCATTTGCACACAAGCCACAAAACAACAAACCTATAAATCTTCGTCGAGGATCATATAAAAACCTCAATAACACAAAATCAAAAAAAAAAAAGGATAAAAAAGAATAATGTTATCGCTCTAAAACACCCGCACATAAAACTCTCCTATCTCTTAGCAGTGGCCGGCCGGCGCGGCGTGTACACCAACAGAATAATGTAATCATCATTTTCGTCCTTTTTGATGCGAAAAGGCAACAAAAAAGTTGACATATCTTTACCCTCGACTGACAGCAACAACAACTGCCACAACGACATCAACATCCGTCCTTATGATATTAATATGCAATCTAAGTCCGTACACATATCGCATGGAATGTGATTTATTTCTCACATCACCTGGGCTGGGAGAGAACCGCTCTCTCTCTCTCTCTGCTGCTGAGGCTGATGCGCCTCTGCCTCTGCTGTGTGCCTATTTCAAGTCGATAGTAAGGCAGATAGGGAGCGCGATGGAAATAAGACATAATATAATTCCAGGACAAATCGCGCCACAATTCAACGAGTCAGTGTTGCGTGAGAGGATCCAAGATCTAAAATCACGTTCCTTTTTCGATGTGAGGTTATTAATTATGAATGCGGTTTGTTGGTTTTTATTTATTCATTCAATTTCAATACCAGTAGTTGTTGGTGTTTTTTTTTGTTTTGGAATTGTTTTATTTCTTCTTTCGAAAGGAGAACACAAAAAGGATATCCGTTGGAAGTTTCCGTTTTTTATTAACTTCATACCACCTTGGTTTTGACAGGATCAAGTGTTCATAAATTAAAAAGCGATATTTTGGTCTTTGTAACAGAGACAAACGGATATTGATTATCACGAAGTTTATTGAATTGTCGAGTAGCTATAATAGTTCTTGGGTCAATAGCAGATCCCAAACTTCTGATTGTTGAGCAAAATTCCTTACAATTTAACTAATTTCTGGGAACCATCGGGCATAGTACCGAGTTGATCGATTTGGTACTTTAAGAACGATGATGCACTTACGTACACTATAATTTCAGGACTCTTTTGTACGTCCTTGACAAGCTTAGCGATTGGGCCAGTAGGTTAGGACTTCATTTCGACCCGCTAAGGATAGAACTGACCTATTTCAATCACTCCATGTTACTGATACTGCAAAATATTGTGACTTATAAGAGAGAAGTATTTATCCATTCCTGACTAAAGCATAATTTAGATTGATATCAAGTCTTAGACAAGGTAACCTTGCATTTATTGGTACAATTAGCTTCGTGAAAACTTGTTACCATGCATCACACTTATCCATTCAACTAATTCAGGAGTTTGCAAACTCAGCGACAACAAATCCAGTCAGTGAACCTCTTGGCAGCACAAAGTTCACAACTTTTGAGGAAATCCAACATTATCATGAGCCATCATGGTTGAAAGAAGTCAGCAGAACCTGATAAGGTATTTAACTTTTTCCTGACAAAAAATGCCCTATTCGGTAATGATCTTCCAAATTCTCATTAACAGCTGTATCAACAACTAGCAACTGGAAACTGATTAATGTATTCGCTGTTCCAAATGTCCGTCGCTTAATGAAGAATGATTTACCTCCTCTGTAACCTTAGAATAATTCTGGGAGAACTGCTACTCGAACTACTGAAATTAAAACATTTTCCCAGCGAAAAGTGTAGATTCCATGTGTAGATTCCAAGAAAAGCATTCAATTCCATGATGTTGATCTTTCACTGAACTTTCACCAGATCACTGTTGGATGCCTTTTTCAAATCAAAAAGAAACTCAACAGTGCTTAGATACAAAGACTAGTAAACAAGCTTTACCAACGCTGTCAACAACAAAGGAATTTTCCTAGTTTGGATCCTTGTGGAACTCCTTCTCTTATGGTCTTTATAAGAGCCGGAGTCACAGAAAAATTATACTGAGAACACAGAAATTAAAGTTAAGAAACGGGCCTTCTCTTCTGATAAGAAAGTCAAATTAAAAAAAAAAATGTCACTTAACCCCTCTTCGCTCCCAACGCTTCAGTTGTAATGAAAATAGTTAGTCGTCAAATAAATAAGTTTTGGATTTAAAGCTTACGCGAAATATAATAATGCAAAGACTTTTAAAAATTTGGCCCACTATGAGCCGTTCGGAATAAAGGAAACTTCCCCTTCCATCGTATTAATCCACTGAAGCAGAAAAGGCTTAGCTAGAAGACTATGCTGTTGCTTTAGAAACATACCTTTAAGACCCATCGTTAACTGCCTATAGCTTCCCAACCTAGTTCACAACATCGAAGATATATACATGCAAAAGCTAGTAATCTAGCAATGTTCGAAAGAAACAATTTTGAAAATCTGCCCTCAGACAGAAAAAAAACCCGTGCTTACTTAACTTCTCTTCATATTAACCCTAAATCAAACTATACCGTCGCTAAGGTTCCTATAATTCCGCTTAAAAATGTAAACCAATCAATAAAACTGCAGACTAAAAGGCAACAGTTTTTAATAATTCCATATCCAGGTTAGAATAAGTGAGTCATGAATTTTTCGAACTCATCAATTTTGTTTATTATAAGCAAACTTTTTCAAACGAATCAAATTCAAATCACCTATTTGATACGTGCGAAGGTTAATTGTTATCACAATCGGCATAATCATAATTCTCGTGAGTCTTGTTATCATCGTCATCGTGTCACCTCTTAAAAGTAAACACACTCAAACTCATCGTCGTCGGTCATTTACAAATTCCATCGAAGACCCAAGAATTCATATTAAATCAACAAAGTTGATCTACTGAACCAGTTCTCAATTAACATCAAAACCCCATGACTAAACCAGGTGCTCCATAATCTACAAATATACCAACAATAACGATCTTGAATTCTCGGAACAACGAGCTGATTTATTTTTACATACGAACATCTATAATTTCGTATGAAAAATGTTTGCTGATACTTTTTTTTTTTTTATATATTTTCTCATCTAATTAAAGAAACGATTTGAAGAAATCGGCGCGAAATCGATGAAACACTTTAGTCACACCTAATTCTGACGCAACTTGTTGAGTATTTTTTGCCAAAACAACCCAGAGTAGATATACCTAGATCGGAATTGAATCTAAACTTTCAGTTCATTAATGAAACTACATAATATCATTGCTTTGGGTAAATATAGACGAAGAACAAACATTGCCAATAATTTCCGTTCCGATGTATTCAAAGATGTGAGATTGAGAATTCGGATAGCAGTGATAATTACAGCTTGGCTTATCCGATGATCATCTTAAGACGAAAATGACACTCGAACAATATCGATTGAGACAGAGAATCACAAAGTTGTTGGTAAAGTTCATGCACAGGTGATCCGATCACCGAATAATAAAACAAAGACAAGTGTGTCGTTCTCAATAGTCAAGTTTTGGATTACCATGTGGATTTTGTTGCTACTATGGAGCATTCCTTATTGTACCTGAAGTCTCTCTGCATAAAAATGAAGTAGCTATAGAAGTTTACTTGAAGGCAAAGTGTTAGAGTTTTGTTTTTAGAATGTGTTCCGTGCAATAAGATGATTTTGATCGTTTTTTATTCAAATAAATTGAGTTTTAAGGTGCTAATTTAATTTGACAACAATTCTGGGGATTAGGGAGCGGCTTGCCTATTGGATGATGATGATTACTTCTTTATTCTTACCAAACGGGACGGAGACAGTGGCGCGGCGGCGGTGGTGGCGACAAAAGATAGACACGTGATGTGACAATCACTTCATTAATACATCTTCATTGAAGATAAACAAGCTGAACATGAATAGAATGGCACCTATATTTTTGATGAGGGAATTGGAGGTGAGTTATGTCAATTGCACCAATATTGTGCAGATAATGTTGCACTGTTTTTATTTTTTTTTTGCTTTTGCATACCAAAGTCCAAGGTAAGATTTGCATTCTATTATATTCTGAGGATTTCTTTTGTTTTTAGACTTGAGATGAAGATTTGAGATTATAAGTTAGAATAAGACAAAGACAAAGTGAAATACTTTATTGAGAGCCAAGTTGTTTTTGGGTTTTTCGTGTTCGAAATTTAAAAGCTTAGAACACGAAATATGCAAATGAAGATCTTACTTATTCTAATTATGTAAGCCAAAGTATTGGTCAGAGAACATAGAGGCCAGAGCAAAAAAATCCATTGTCAAAAACTATGTGGGAGCTCAAAAGCTTATAAAGGGTTTTTTTAACAGATACGCTACAAAAGTAGAGCGACTGGGACAGCAAACGACGCCATATTTCTTGACGCTCTATTGACATTTCTCTTCAGTAAGGTTGCCATGATGAATACGAGCCAACAAGTCGAAATTATTAAAATTTACTACCGAAATTTTGAGTCAGTGGCCTCAATGTTAAGAGCGCTACGTCCAATTTATGGTCGTCATAATCGTCCTAGCAGATCAACAATATTGAGCGTCTAGTATAAAAATTTGAATCCACTAGCACAGTACAAAATATTCCCGTTCTAATGAGACAAAGAAGTGCCCATAGTGTCGAGAATATTGCTGCCGCTGAGGCTTCAGTTGCAAAAAGCCCTTACAAGATTAAATTGATGCAAGAACTGAAGCCGCTTGAATACCAGAAGCGTCATATGTTCGTGAATTGGGCTAAGCAACAACTTGAAAATGATTCGGATTGTCATCGAAAAATCATCTTCAGCGATGAGGCTTATTTCTGGCTGAATGGCTTCGTCAACAAACAAAATATGCGGTATTGGTCAGGCAGCGATCCACGCGTACTCCATGAGTCGTCATTGCATCCCGAAAAAATTACGGTTTGGTGTGGTTTATGGGCCGGTGGCGTCATTGGGCTCTACTTCTTCTGTGGTGTTCAAGACCGGCACGTTACTGTGAATGGGGATCGCTACCGTTTAATTATAACCGAATATTTTTGGCCCCAATTGAATGATATGGACTTGGAGGACACGTGGTTCCAACAGGACGGCACCACAAGCCACACAGTGAATGTCACAATCAATTTATTGGAAACCAAGTTTGGAGAACCTCAAGAAATGGTCCAGTCGCTTGGCCGCCTCGGTTGTGCGATTTGACGCCGTTAGACTCTTTCCTGTAGGGCTACGTCAAGTCTATAGTCTATGCTAACAAGCCAGTGACGATTGATGAACTTTGTGTGAATATCGAACTTGAAATTGCAGCAGTATCGGCTGATTTATGCTTGAAAACAGTCAAAATTGGGTTCAGCGTCTGGACTTCTACAAGCTAGCGTATTTAATACATTTTACTTGCCTTATTTTGCCTAATGTAAGGAGGAATACCTTCAGCACAAGAAGCTTATTAAATGGCTTTTACTTAAAAATAGCTAGGAACTACGAAGCACTAAATAACTCCATGTTTTTATCAATATGTACTTATTTAGCTTAGCTTGCAAGCGAAAAACAACTTTCAGAAATTCAACTGAGTTTCAAGAGGTATACGGGTAGAGTTTTCCATTCCTATCATCTACTTGCACAATGTAATGCGCGCGTTCCTTTTGTTTTAATTTTAATCGTAGTTCACCCGCATGTTAAACACATGTTTCTTATCTCTATGCAATTCCATGTAACCAATTAAAAATCAATAATTCAATGTCCAATTCAAACAGAAGCATCCGGCGCTATTTGTAATACGCATAGTCTTGCCACTATTTTATATACATTGGTAGGCAGGCAGGCAGGCAGGCAGGCAGGCAAACCACCACACCTTCCTCGAAGCAGAAGAGAGCTTACCATCATTTTTATAACGATGGCAAGGGCAGTGACAGCAGTGTGGCACACACACGTTATATAGGATTCCAAAGTGTCCGCACGCTCTTGAATGAAGATTTCCGTTCACTTGACACAAACCTCGCGATTCGTAATTCATAATCCACACCATCTGGATGACTCACAACATTTTTAACAACCATCCTATTCCGTGACGTTGGTCACATACAAATCAGAAGAGAAGAAAGGTATAGCTCTTAACTATACTCTATCCATTTCTATGTGCCTTTAGGGCAAAATGGTTATTCTACATTTGCCGTGTGCATTGTCTTGGTCGGACATCGCATCGGTCATTCGATTGACACATTCCAACTGCAAGCCATTTGGCCAAAACAATATAGGCGCAAACTACCCATCAAATGTAAATGTTGTATAAAATATGCCTATCGCCTCCTGCCCCCAAGAAGTGCGCTTCCAAAGGTACATCGAACCACCATAATATCCAGCAACGCGGGCTTCGGATTATTTACCATTCCTACCTCGGATTCGGCGACCGATGATGATATGATGCGCTATGGACGGATGAATGGACAGGCGAACGGGTGTGTGCTGAAACATTCAAGGGAAATGGGAGCGTTACAATCAGCATACACGAGTGTGATAGGCGGTGCTGGTGGCGGCACAGACAGTGGCTCAGGCCATCATCAACCATTGAATGCGACACGTATTTTTTCTAACCGCATTATATTCTAAGCTGCATCTGGTTAAACGTTAAAATAAAATAGAAAATTAGTTTAAATCGAACCCACCCAGTGCAGTGTGGGCTTTCCAGCATGGCAGGCAGAGCTCTCCGCCCTCCGGCCAGTCTAAGAAATTTTCAATTAATATTCAACAATGGGTATTTTGACATGTGCTTCACGATGCCCCGCTCATTGGTAATTCATTCTCAGTCATATCTTGGTGAATTTTTACATTTTTTACCAAACTACTGTATGCCATATCAGAATTTGGCTTGAAGGTAGAAATACATGTTTCGACATCCGTGCCAAAAGGGCCAAGACGACATATTTTCATATACATAATATAAGTTCAGAAAGACCGCTTTTTTAAAGTACTAGTGTGGGTTCATTTATATTCTGAAATTCTTTATAAATAAGTGGGTACCACCAACATGGCCAGAATTCTCAAAATACGAACTGTTGTTCCAAAATTACACTATTTTATGTTTTTTTTTTAAATTTTTTGTCTTGTTTTATGTGTTTTTTTTAAACATTTTCAACTAAGAACAGAAGGGGGGGGGGGCAAAGCAAAACCTTAATATCTATAGTTTTAAATTTTATTTCTGAATATTTAGTACTTAGTTTTTAATTCTTCAAGATATTTATAAAATCAAATTTAAGTGGCAAATAATTTGTAACCCATTTAAATTTTTTTTAAATTGATGTAAAAAGCTGCGGTAGAATAAAAAATTAATTCTTACTCTGAAATGCAGATGGCGATTTGTGTATTGAATAAAAATAGTAGTTTGGTTTAATGAATCTAGATTCGAACAGAGCAGAACAACGCAAGTAGGTGAAAACTGTAAGAACAAAAAAGAACAGAATAGTCTAGCTTCGTGTTTCATAAATTTGACGTTGGCAATCATGCATGTGAACATTCGAATTCCAAAATTATTTTTTCATTCCATTAATATCAATAAGTCACTTTTTCAGATTCTTGTTTTACAACAAGAATGGGACAAAATAAGTTCAGATGAGTGCCGTAGGCTGGTAAGGTCTATGCATAAAAGGATAGCAGCTGTCATAAAACTGAGGGGTGGCAACACTAAATATTAATTTTTCTTTAGTAAAAAAAGATTTCCAACAATTCTGCATACTTTGTTTTTTTTTTATTCATCGTTATAAAAATATAACAACTTTATGAGGGTGCCTAATACATTTGGCCAAGGCTGTAGGTACTTTGCTGATATTTTTTTTTCCTTTGTTGCTCGGAACAGGTTTAATAGGTACAATTGATAAAACAAATGTAAATTTTGTAAATATATTTTAAAGAAAATAAATCGAGAATTTGACAAAGTTGCTTATTTATAAATTAACTCGAATCAAAAATCATTTCAAAAAACATTTTTTTAATTTGAATGTTCAATTTTATAAAACACAAAGTTTAATATTTTGTTTGTTCTGAAAGTTTTCACGTACGTGTGCTGTTCTGATCTAGATTTTCTTCCTTAAACGCAACTAAAGGGTGTTATTTTGAATAGCCCGCTATTTCGGTAGCTGTCACTTTTGAAGCTGTCATTTTTTGACATTTGACAAGTAGAAACTACGCTATTAATAAAAATGGAACGATACACGCTTCAACAACGCATTGAAATTATTAAAAAAATTATTAAAGAAATTATTAAAAAGCCTCTCCATCCTCAACGCGTGACTGTTTGGTGCGGTTTATGGTCCCGCGGGGTCATTGGACCTTACTTTTTCGAAAATGAGGCTGGAGCAACAGTTACTGTCAATGGATTGCGCTATCGAGAGATGATTAATGATTTTTTATGGCCTGAATTGGATGGTATTGATCTGGACAACGTTTACTTTCAACAAGACGGCGCTACGTGCCACACAAGCAATGAAACTATCGATCTTTTACGGGAAAAGTTTCCGGACCGTGTTATCTCTCGAAGAGGTGATCACAATTGGCCACCGAGATCTTGTGATTTAACACCTTGCGACTTCTTCCTTTGGGGCCACGTGAAAGATAAGGTCTACGCCAACAGCCCAGCGTCGATTCAAGACCTCAAAGATGAAATTCGTGAGGCTATCGAGGACATAGGGCAGCCACTTTGCGATTTGGTTATGGAAAATTTCATGAAAAGGATATGGTCCTGTAAGCGTGGTCTTGGCGGCCATTTGGCTGTTCCATTATTAACGGCATACCTTCCTCTTTATAATGAAATAAACATGCGATCATTTATCTCCAAAAATGCCATTTTTCTTTGAATATCAAAATAACACCTCTTATTGAAACCCTTTATTATTTAATTAACTTTTCAGTTTTTTTTCAGCTTAAAATAATGACAAAACAAAAAAAAAGGGACAAAATTCTTTATTTGAAATAAACAAAACGCCAAAATTATAAATATGACTCCTAATACTATTCGTCATATTATTAGGAGATATCGGTACGAGGAAAGTGTGGAGTTCATCAAGACTAAAATAAGTCCAGCCAAAGAAATTAAAGGCACATGAAGAATGCTTAATCGTTCGAAAGAAAAGGTTAATTCCCTTTTGAGAGCACCAAAAATTCTACAAAAGTAAAATTATGACTAAATTTTACGATGAAAGAAAATATAATCTTTTTGGAATTGATGGCAGAGTTATGGTATGGCGAAAAAAGCAAAAAAAATCAAGCCTACTTTTAAGCATTGTGGAGGTCATGTTATGGTTTGGGGTTACCATTCAGCCAAAAGTGTTTGCAATTTGGATGGAATTATGAATAAGAAGTGGAATCGAGTAAGATGATTTTTAATAGTTGTTAGTCAAAATTATTGTCATATTTGACTATCATATTTTTGTGACTTTTTCTGCTATTTTGCTATCATTTTCATACGAAATTGCAATCTTTTGTCCAACAGAGAAGAACCATAGAAGAATATTGTTATTTTATTTGGTCAAATTTTCTCTCCCACATACATGCCAAGGCGACTATTAGCTGTGCTTGAGAATTAATATAATGTACTTAATTATTAATCTTAACTGATTTTTTAACTTTTTCTTTCAAAAGGCGAATACTTGTAATTATGGTCGCCAAAATGGGTTTCTTTTGAAACAGTCATTTACATGACATATCAATGAGTTCAAATTTATCAAAAAGAATTGAATACTGCTGAAGTAAATATTAGTTTTAGATTTTACAAAAAAAAAATTAAAAAATTAGTTAAGATTTAATTACTTTGAGGAAACTTAAGTCTTACGGCCAAAGTTCTAGCTCTTAAAACTCGATTTAGGGAAAAATTATAACTCAATTTGTTTCAATTTCATTTCTTCAACAAGTTCTATTGGCTTAAAATTGGAATTAAGAATTTTGGTTGAGTTAGAACTTCGATATATTTGGACCCTCAGTATTTGAGGTCCAGCTCATTAGAACTCGATTTAGCTACGTTTTAATTTTTTCGTTATACACAAATGTTTATGTTTTTGTGTGAAAAACTATTCTTTTGCCTTTAATAAGTTGTGCCTTCACTTAATGGCTCTTTTACAACGTTCAAAATGAAGATTGGCGATGAGTTGAAAAAAATATATAATTTTGTAAAATTGCTTCGCGCCCTCAGTCTAGTTTCATATGCGTAAATAACCATGTCTCTTAACTCTCCCGTTTAGAAAAATGTTACAAAGAAAACAATGCTTAAGTTATTGGCCCGCACAATCCCATCAGTTTACTCGGTTTCCTAGCTTAGAGTTTAGTCCCTTTGGTCAGGTCGATGTGATTGAATCCAGGGCCCGTAGGCGAGGAGATCTGAAATCCTATTGGAAATGTATAAGTTCTGTGGTTAACTAAAAATCTTAAAATTCTATTTTAGAAACTAAAATTTTGTATAAATTTAATTAATTTAAAAATACACAATTATTGTTAATTAAAATGTTTTTCTTCTTAGATTACGTTCATAAAAGTTGACTTTTAAAAAGCTAATCTGAAAATTCTCCACAAAACATGACCCAAACTAGGGTCTTTAATGAAGATGTGCAGAAATACATTACCCACTGAGTAGGTTATCATTATCAGTTTCTGTTTGTGTGTTTACCATTTGCCTATTAGAATTTAAAACAAAATACAAGAATCCATATTGCACTGACCTGGAACTCTTTTCTACCATGATCCTAAGTTTTTGCAAAAAGTTATAGATTTCCTGGAAAGGTTAGACAAAAGTATCCGAGAAATAACTAAATGTTTCTCATTCTTTCTCAATCGACACTATTTCATGCACCTTTGTGGCCCCTTGTTTTTATTGAAATATCTTTAAGGTAATATTTGCATGTCCTAGTTTCAATGCTCCAAACTTACTACTTATTTAACAATAAAAATCTCAACAAAAAAATCATCTAGTTAAACATGTTAGCCATGGTCCCATGGAGAGATCTTAAGCTACCTTTACCATAAGACCACCAGACAAAAGCGTCAAGTCGCAAGACACTTGCGGGCAAGTGCACCTAACAAAATACAGTTGCACCGTTTAATGCCTTAGCCTTTTGTGTGACTTTTATCGTTCAGTCGGACTTGAATGGTGCATAGTTTTGGCCATACTGAGAGTTAATGCCTCTCAAGACGGATATTCGGAATTCGTGAGTGATGATCTTTGATTAGGACAGCAGCAGAGCAGTGTGTAGTGCAGTGCATCAGCAGTACTACACAGCTTCCAATGATTTCACCAACTTTGTGCAGACTCACAATCACAGGCAGTGTCTGAGTCAGTGATGGATCAGGGGACTCCCTTTGTGACACCAACGAGGATGGGATGGAAAGATGAACTATTTTTAAGTGATTTTGCTTGTTTTTCTTATTTCGTGTTTTTTTTTTTTTCTTTTTGTCTATTTCCAATCCAAGTCGCTACTCATAATGAAAACAGATTTTGTAACGATTGAAATTGGGACACCCTTGGCTTGGATGTTGAATCTATCTCGCGCGCAGCTATACGGGGCTACATTCTGGCTATACATAGCTGCCAGACGATCGCGATGGGTTAAATGAATTAAACGAGCACCGAATAAAATGTATGCAATGAATTATTGCTCAATTGAAAAATGCAGGGATTTTGTATTTCAGATTTTGGATTAACAAAGCCGAACTAGCGATGAATCGCGATGACTGTGGGCGGTTTATTGGGAAAATATTCGCGCGCGTTCGTTTGTTGTATGTTTTCTATTTTTTTTCTTAGTTAATTTTGTGTTTTTGTTGTTGTTGTTGTTTGTGAGTCTCCATTTGAATTGAACCATTTGGATGGTAATGCAATGATGATTGACTTCAAACTCTGGGCAAAGTGGCAGCAGATACTTAAGGAGCTAGCTGGTGTGGCAGCTAGAGCATCAGTGGTAGACACCGCGGTGGTGATGGATTAAGGCTGAACACAGGCAGAACATCTTTTGGATAATGACAACGACGACGACGACGACGACGACGACGTAGACAACGACAACGACGACGATGATGACTATGATGATGATGATCATGACAGAGATTTCGGAGCTGGCGGGAATGTTGACGTGGGAAAAGTTTTTTTTCATTTTTTTTTTTTACTCCGAGATGCGATTCGGGATCGCATCGTGGATTAATAACGATCATGACCGTGTTAGAGTTTCTTGTTATTCTGTGATATTGTTTTCTTAGGAGTTCATAAATTTTCAAATCCGTTTGCGCAATCTAGATGGTACCTAAACATTTTTTGTTTAATATTGGAGGGAGTTCAGTTGAAGATGAAGAATTGCGTAAGATAGTGGTATCTTTAGCTTTTGTCACCTTTTTTGTGTAATAGGAACAATTTTCCAGATATTTTAAAAGAAACTTATCAGAATTATTGTATTGAAATTTTGTGCAGTGAATGGATTTCAGAAGTTAGTGATTGGTGGAATTCTTTAAGAGCCCTAGATTTATTGGTGTCGCTGTGGATCCAACAAGTAAATAAAGTCCTTGACTATTTCGAAGTTGTAACTGCCCATAGTGAAAGAGGTTCCTGACATTAACTGCAAAAACGTATTTCAAGTTGGAACTTTTAAATAAAAAAAAATCATACGTAGAAACGATCATAATGCATTTTGAATAATTGATGGAGTTCGCTGCTCAGCTCTTTCGTTTTCTTTTTCATCGAACAAATACCTACTGTTTTAGTTCGTTTGCAATCGGGATTATGATGTCACAGTGGTACATTTCTTTAAGTTAACTTTATTTATAAATATTTATTTGATTCTCAGAGAATTTACGACAGAAAAAATGCCCTAAAATCAAATTAATGATGTAATTTGATTTTTTTGCAAAAAAAAAAAAAAAAAAATTTCAGAATTTAGATGCAAAATTTAGAGCATAGAACATAAAAAATTTCTAAAAACGGTTACTCAACTTAAATCCTTTCCTCTGTATAGTTTGAAAGAGCTTCAAAACTCAAAATATAGAAAACAACCCAACATGTACATAAGAAGAAGAAGAAGAAGAAAACTTGTTGTATCCCAAAATCCACTGGACCAAACAAAAAAAAAAATTAATTAATCCATCGAGTTGGATCAGAGATCTGAACGCGATTCACTGAAGACAACTTAATATTCACTCAGATTTATCTGATTTATCGCACCAATCACCCCGTGGGTCTATGGTGATACTGGATTGCTATGGCCAGTGATTCTCAGAACATACATCTCCATATACCTACCATATCGATGCCGAAATTCAATTTTGTCCCCACATATATGGGATGGCATATCGTTGCTTCGGACAGCAAGTTTCCCTCAACTTGTTGTTTTGTTCAGCCTCGAACTAGTAAGCAATATAAGCTGCTGATGCTGCTCAACTACACGATGATGATGATGATGATGATGGTAATGCTGTGCGTTGCGTCTCGATTTCTTTGGCATAAATTACAAAACGGTCTGAAGATTTCTATCACAAAAATTAAATTAATGAATTATTTAAAGCCACACTGATTTATGGCACTGATCGATATGAGTCAGATTGTTGATCTAGAAATTCGTGATCTCGAGGGTGTTTGAAATAGGATCACCACATTTGCATTTCTGTTTTTGTTTTTTTTGTTTGTTTGTTTCCTTCCACAATATAAATAGTTTCTGATGATTATGATGATGATGGTTTATGTGTGTTTTTTTTTTTGTATCTTCTTTTTTCTACAAATTAATTTCTGGCACTGGCCTCACCCATTTACATACAATTTATTGGTGTTAATGAAGCTAGATTGGAAGAAACTTTTGTGTGTCTGTTTTGTAGTTTTAAATAGAAAAATTAATTTATGAGGTCGATTCTGGTTAATTTATTGTGAAACAATATATCGCATTAGTCAGGGAATATTTTTGTTTAACTGAATCGTTTAGAAAAAAAAAAAAAAATAAATAAAAACCAAGAAAAATATTTTATTGAAACACGTTTGGTTATTTAATCTATACGAGTATTTATCAGTTCTAGTATTTTTGGTTTGGGATTAATGAAGCAAATAAATCACAAAAAATTTATACGTATTGTTGTTAGTTAAGTTTTCTATCTTATAGAGTAGAGGAAATGTGTTTAGATTTTTTGAAAATCTATCCCATGGAATTTTGTAAGAGACTTATCAAAAAATAGCTGTTGCTGCTAATTTTACTTCCGGCTTATGGAAGAGTGTATTCTTAACACTTTGAATTTTTAATTGAGATAAACTTGCCAGTTCACAAATGAAGTTTCTTATTGTTTTTTTTTTTTTTCCTAAAATATGAAATAGGGTTCTTTGTTCCATTTCATTGTTTAATTTTTTTATAGGGCTTAAGCAAAAGTAACTCATTATTACCTTCAACAAGAGTATTAAGTTCATTCTGAAGATTTAGTTTTTCGGTTTGGGATAGTCAAGTTTCCTATTTAATATTTAAAGAATAATACATTTTTTATTTTGATTAATTTTTCTATTGGATTACATTCAAGTTTATGACCTTGAAGTCTTTATAGATTGATGGGAACTTTTTCGCCGTGTAAATTTATATGCTCCTGTGGTCCATTTAAATAAGATGCCATGACACAATGAGAGTTGCGCTGTTAAAATTGTTAGGAGTCACGCCATTAGAATTAGGAATATGAGTTTAGTAAATATTAGAAACCATAGAGAGCTCCTTCAATACACCAATATGGTCCTCTTCTACCAGATAAATCATTCAATAATTACCTTATTTCACAGTCCAATTTATTGTTACTTACTATTCTATAGGTACAGAAAATATACACACATCAATAAATAATACCTCATCAAATCCTTCTCAACATCGTCGGTGGTCAGAAAAAAAAACTATAAGAAAAGCCCTCCACGATTTTGTTTACAAACGTGTCCGATTGCATGTTAACAATACGCCATAAGGTGTATAATGACTTCTTCCGTAAACGCCTCCAGCAGACACTCGACTCTGCATCGCATTTCGAATCATCCAGCACAATCCGACAAATGACGCCCTATAATGCCTTAATTTCCTATCCTCGATTCCGGTAGAACAATAATATCACACAACTCTCAATTGTATATTTTTTTGAATTCAAATGCTTTACCTCCAGGTACCCAGATCTGTAACACTTCGAAATTCGCACAGACCGAGAAGATAATAATTATACTCAATATTTGTCTACATCCCATCGTATGTCTATATCATGTAGGTATCAGCATGGGTGGCAGATAGAGTATTTTTACCAACACACTCGATCCCAGGGTCGCACACTTATTGCAATCTGTATAATTTAGATATCTCTCATTTTAACAAAGGTCCTCGAATTTAAGGCAGGAGGAAAATTATAGGCTATGCTGAATATTCTGTAGTGGTGGGTTTGGAATTGGTATATCTGCCTATTGATTGCCCATCTGGTGGATGTCCTAATTATATTCAGGGCAATTTAAAATGTGATTGATTTCGAGGTTAGTTTTATTTTTTCAAAAAGGTACTTACGTAGTAGATATATTCGTACTTGGAAGACTCTCATTGAATAGTGTTATGCTTATGTGATGTTGTGGTTTCTGGACAATTATTTTAAAAACACTCACACTTTGACGAGTTTCCATACTTACATGCAAATTGTATAAATGAATGAGTTATTGAGTCATTTCTTGGCTTAGACAGTAACTAATAAAATCGACAAACAATCAAAACGTGTCCTTTTTTAGGATAGAAAAACAGTTATTTTTTTTCTGCCACGATAAACCTAGTATTCTAGCATAAGCATATTTTGGAAAATGACGTATAGCCAAAATATGGTATCTGTTCTTGGGAATGCCTTGGAATTGACTGTTTTAGGTCGTTTTCTACGGACGCCTGAACGACAGCGATATTTTCGACAGTTTGACCAACCCGTTGTCTCACTGGCACGCCAACACTAAACTTGTATTGTCTGTTTACTTGGGTGAGAATTACGACCGAAAATTGGAGTTAATGCTCTTAAAGTCGCGGTCACCAACTCCGAATTTCGTTAGAATTTTTTTTATAATTTGCAGACGTTGTTCAACCGTGTTGGTACTTTGTCATGATGAAAATGTTGAGTTTACTGAATAAATTGACAATGTCAGTTTGATGATTTGTGAAAGAGTGCGTTCATAAATTAAATCCAAAGTTGTCAAGTTCCCATTGGAAAACCCTGAAATAAAAAAATGTGGAAGAAAATTATTTTTTGTTTAATTTTTTGTTCAACACTTGTTTCTTTTTTAAAAACTTAATACATAATACTTTTCTAAATAATGTGAAAAACCTTTTGGCATGTTTTGAACGATATCCATTGGGCCAGTAATTATGGAAAATTTCCCGAAAAGCGTAATCATCATATTTCCGTTATTCGAATTTTTTGAAAAAAAAAAAATAAAAATGCAGTATTATTAAAATCACTTATTTAATATCAAACACTAATTTTAATCAAAATCGTTAGAGCCGTTTTCGTGAAAAATCAAATAAAAAAATAACTCAAAACCGTTGTATAGGAGGTATTCGTTGTAATCGATATATTCAAGTAATCTGTACTAAAGTTTAGCAAATAATTCAACCCATTTAGGCTGTAGCTATCTGTACAGTTGGACTCCCAGACAAACAGACGAAACAACAAACAGACCGACGGACGTCATGTCGAAAACCACTTCTTTGGACTTCTCCATCGTCATGTTGATTTTGAATAAAGCCTTCAAATTTGTTTTAACACGAAGCCAATACTTGACCTATAGAGCAAGTACAAAATGAGAGAACAAATAGTTTGCGTCAACGGACTTTTCGTTTGTTTGACAGTAATTTTTCGACTTCAACTTCGTTTGCAGCAAACCAAGATATAAAACCAAGGCTGTTGCTATTGCGCCTCGAACTAAAAAACTTTTGTGTACCACAGAGTGTATATGAATAACAAAAACCTGGAGTCAATTCCTTAGAAGGTTTGTTTCCTGCAGTCATTGGTTGAAAAAATGCATTAATTATTTACAAAAAAAAGTGAAGTTCTTTGCCATAAACTACTTTCTGGAAAGGTGATTGACAAACTATTTATTCAAACAATTAAATTTTTTTTTATTGTTTTTAAATATCTCGTCTAGAAAGAGCGTCGCTCATAAATTACTATTCCATTGACCTCAACTTCAAAATGCGTTTCACCTATGTTTGCTTCTTAGAATTGTACGTAATCACTTGAACTATTAAATTGAATTTATATTCAGTCGCTCCGCTTAAAAATAAAATATATTTTTCCTATACCTATTGTTCGTCATAAAAAACATTTTTGAGTTATTCGAAAATTCTCGAAAACGGATATAGCGATGCAGTTTTAAAAGTGATTTTAGCATTTCTAGCTTTTCTTAAAAAAAACGAAAAAACAACATCGCCATTTTTGCATTGATTGATTGCATTGATTTTGTGTGGTAAAAGCTTTTCAAGACATATTTTATAAAACTCCAAGCAATCTTATTAAGTTTTGAATTTTTTTAATCAAGTCGACTTCCTTTTAGACGACTTTCTCTCTAACTCGAATTTTTTCGCATTCTCCTTGTTTCTTTTAGATCCAATTTAGTAATGAAAAAAAGTTATATTTCTTTAAGGACTTGGCCCTCTTACACAACACACATTTTTAGGAACTTAAATTTATAGAAGATTGGATTCTTTTTTTAATGTGACATAATTGGCCCAATACCACCAAGAATGATATAACGTAAGCTTATTGTTTCTCAACTTATCCATCCAGTATGTTTTGAAGTACCAATAACTACTATAACAGATTACCAATCTTTCATTAGCAAGAACCTAGAAGAAAAATTCGTCAAACAGAATTTAAAATTAATTTGTCTAATAGGTTTGCCTGTTGATTTAAAAACAAAAGAAAACCTTGATTGACACTCAAATAAGCTTAAAGTTTTGCGGTGGTTATAAGTTCCCAAGTAAATTTGTCCCAGTTTGACGTACATCGGTAAGAACATGACGAAATCATATTAAAATGTTAACCAATGAATATATCGAATTACTTTGAATCTATGTATTCTAAATACCCCGCACATTAAACAAATTACGCAATTATTTCAATTAATTTCATTGTTTCTAATTCAATAAAATAATTAAAATGAATCTATTCCACGTTTTATATTCCGAGAATAATAATTGCTGAGAGATACAATTTCAATTTTATTGTGTGCCATGACATGGGAATTCCCCAGCGCAGCAATTAGAACACATACCTATAATAGCAAAGCATACACACCTTATTAACATGAGACTTGCTTCCGAATATCATCATCAGCGGCTAAATTCTATAAAAGTTGATCGCTAAGTTCGTGATTGTTCAAGTCAAGAGTAATTTCCTTTATAATTGCTTGGGGGATAATTTACTTCAATCAAAAAACACCAATCTTCTGGTATTTCTAGATCAATCCCAGTGACCAACCTTTGCGCCCGTGCTATGCGCATGCGCAATCGCAACATTTTTCCAACTTAGAAGACTTTTTTATTGCCGCAGTGATGTCATGTCCTTTCACACCTCGTAATGAAATATAAAGAACTTCTATATGTATTTCTGCAAAATCCAACTACTTCGGTCTAATTGTGTGAATTGCAAAAACTGCGAATAAATTAATCGCTGAACCTAAAAATAGACTGCTGCTACGCTCTGGTACTCGATTATACTGCTGCTGACGCTTAACCACAATATTCGTGAAGTCAGTTAGTGTGGTTCTCACATCAAAGATGATGCTCGAAGTGGTGACCGAACCCCGGATAAGTAGGAACTAGCTTGACTCATATGACACTTGGATTTAAAAAAAAAGCCTGGGAAAAAATTCACCATACCAGACGATGATGATAAACGTTCCGGAAATTAACATAAGTATCGTTCTTTCTATTTTCTTTTAAAATATCATTTTTTTGCAATGATAATTATGAATTAATTGTAAATTTATAAAACAAATAGTAATTTGTGCACGATTGTACAAATAGTTCCGCTTCAGTTCGAATGTGGCGACGCGACGAACGGCCTTTAAGTTCTGTGCGCGTCACCACCCAAGGGATGATGACCGATCGGCCTTAGCGGAGATGATGATGATATTTTGAAAGCGCACACTTAACGAGATTCGCAGTGTCTGGTGGTACCCATACCCGACTCTAGGCTCTTCTATACTCTGTTGGGGCAATATTATTGATGACTACTATTAGGATGACGCAGGCTTTGGTGTTGGTGCAATATGCAAATGAGCGCCGCCGCTGCCGATAAGTTGTCTATAAATTCTGGTAAATGCATTTCTGGGACTTTTGGTCTTATCCAAACGCAGGTGTTTGATGAATGAAAATAATTATTAGATTGACGACGACCGACGACTAGAATATCGAAACATTTTTGCAAAATGAAAAATTGTATCTGGAGAATGACGTTTGGCCTGTTGCAGAGTCACAGTGTGCAGACTTGAGATTCCCTGGGAAAATAGAAATAAAATAAACGGTGATTATTGTATCGAGTAACTTTTTTTTTTTATAGAATATGCTGATTGCTTTTAAGAGTCTAAGTGCGCACAGTGAATATGAGTCAATAACTTATTTTTAAAATTACAATCATTTATAATAAAAAAACAGAAACTTTTTGATAAGTTGGTTGGCAGTTTTGACAGATAGTCTTGGTACACTGGTGTAGTGAAACATGATGATAAATAATTTCCATAGATGACGTAAAAATGCAGTAACAAATCAATCTTTGGAGAAATAAGATTAATCTTTGATAATATAAAAACTCAGCCTGGGAAATCAAAATGAATTAAGAAACTTATCAGTAGTTGGGTACTTTTTTTTTTTTTTTGATGACGATTTTTAGTTTTTTGATGACGATTTCTTGAAATAACATCGGTTTTCATTCAATTTAATGATAAGGAGGGTTTTCGACTGTAAATCCCAGAAATAAAGTAGAAAAAAGTTAGAACAATATTCTTACAAAAACTTTTACATAGCTTGAAGATTTATACCAAAACTGGCTAGAGCCTATACGAGTGAAATGATTATTGAAGCATTACATTTTATCACAAATAATTTCAGCAAATTACTTCCCCCCTTCAGTTATTAGAGGTCTTATTGTTCCCGACCGATACTTACCGCTAAAATCTGTGATATATTTATAGAAAACATCCATGGTATTTACAGGAGCAATGCATGGTACAAAACAAACGAATCAGTGATACTTATACTGGGGGCCTGTGATACTGACCGGAGTAATCCGTAATTCTTACCGAAACAGTCCGTGATACTTACCTGAGTAGTCTATGATTGATTGATTTAAGAGGTGTAAGATTACACTGCGACTCCGACCGATTAGATCAATTGTGCTCCACACTTTGGGTGGATGAGTTTGGTTCCTTATGTTACAGTTCCTTCCGTAACTTAATTCCATTCACAAAATTCAGTATTTGGAGTGTCTTTCATAGAGTGTAACTGTTCTCCTCAGCCTGGTAAATCTCCCAGCTGTTAGATTGTTTGGTTCATTAGTGCACTGCGACTGCAAAGATTATGGTCTGGTATTTCTTCGAATTCATTGCAGAATCAGCATGTATCCCTATTAACTAGAACGAGAATGTTTATTTTTTTATGACGTTTTCTCCTATTTCGCACCGCAATAAGGCTCGAGTCTCATTAAAGGAGCTCCTTGCTTTTGCTGAGCTATCCGCTTCTGATTTTCCTTTATTCCTTTGTGCCTAGATACAAAGTGAAGATGACATTTTTTTAATTTTCTAAGGGGATAACCTGTAAGGTTGAACGAGGCAACTTTTGATTTTTGTTTATCTGCCGTGGCCCATTTTGGGGCAGCGTGATACATACCAATGCAACCTGTGATAACAATACGGATAGCGTATTACCCAGATCCTGAGAATTAAAAAAACGAGAGGAGCCAGTTTCAGAAATCGAATCCGCCTAAGCTGAAACCCCTAGGAGAGCCTGGCACACGGGTAGGTATGGATACATCCTTAAGGTGCGTATCGCATTCTTTCAAAAGTAAACAAAAATCCTATAATATCAAACTGTAAGAGCAATCCGTGATACTTAACTGGAAAATCCATTATTTGCATTAGAATATCCTCTGATACTGATATCGATGATACTTACCATGGTAACTTGTGATACCAATAAGGGTAACCCATTGTAATAACCGTTGAAACCCACGATACTTGATATTATTAAACTTACCCATGATACTTCAACACTACATACCGGGCCAACCTATGATATGATTTCAAAATATCAGTCCATTATTTTATGCACCCGTTATACGAATCTAGGCAATCTGTGATACTAACCGGGGCACAGAATGATGCTTCCTATGGAAACTCGTATAATGATACTTACCGGGGCAGCCCGTGTTATTTACTAAGCTGACTCATTATACTTAAGGAATACTTACCGAAGCAACCTATGATATCATTCCGGTATATCAATCCATAATACTTACGTGAACAACCTATTTTATTCACCCGTTATACGAACCTAGACAACCTGTGATATTAACCGGGGCAACAAATGATACTTAACAGGGTAACTCGTGATACTCACCAAGAAAACCTACGTTTTACGGGGAAACCTATGATATCCATGAGAAAGATGAATCGAAGTTAAATAAAACTCGAGTTTTTAAAATGTAACATTTCTGATTTTTTAAAAATTTTCTTCACATGTTTTGTTATGTAATGACAGTCACAACCTATCAAAGAATTATGAAAATATCCAATTAAGTTTTCTAATTGTATTATTTCGCTAAATACGACAATCATTTAGATAATTCAAGTCTCGGGTAAAATTGATTTTAAAGATCTTCTAAGCCTTCATTCCAGCAATTGGGATCATTAAAAGTTTCCTATGATCTTCAATCTTCACTTCTTAAACCAAAGGTATAACATAAAACTTTTGTTATTTTAATTAACTTAACAAAACTTTCCCAGATCATCAACCCAAGATGATCTGGGAAAAAAAAAAATAACAAAACTAAAACAAAATCAAAAACACTGGTAGCACTAATTCGTATCAAGTAGTTGGAAGTATCAAACACACTTGCGTGACTGCATCAACTTAATTAGGTGACACTTTATACAACATGTTCTATAACACCACCTTTGACCACAAATTATGAGCGACATCTCTTTTCGTATAGATAGAAAATAGAAGACAACCTATCACGAAGGGGTCATCTTGTTGTTAGCTAGACAGAAATGAAAAGACACTTCTCGTACCTTGTAGCGTGTAAGCTGTACGTTCTCGACAAAACTGTAACATGGGTATATAATTTCTATGAAATTCGATGGACAAAGTGTTAAACCGTGGGATCATTTCTTTTTCTTGACCAAAGAATTTTAAGATTATCTGATAGAGAAGCTTCCTTTTTTTGAAATTCTATTGCATGTGTAGGATGCGTTAATAGATTTTTCGGTTATGTTTCATCTCTTTGAGTTGAAAAGCCAACAATTCTCCTCTTAAAAACAAGACGGGAGAGGCATGGAAGTTTTCTGCAAATGTCCCTGATGCCAAGTTCAAAAAAGAATTATGACTGTCATCATGATTGGATGTTTAAGCTGACATAAACGCTACACAAAACGTGCGCTGATGTGTCGAGAGAAGTGTGTCCATTATATTCAATGCTGACCAAGACCATGACCAAGACGCAACTCCATTCTCGTGGATTGCAATTGCAACCCTCCATCGCATCGGTCGTCCACTTTAACGTCGCAACGTTGGTTGGGTTGAGTCTTTTAAACTTACTCATCAGCAAAGAGTTGCTATCGCGCAGTCAGCGGGTGGTTATATCAGCAGGTTGTCTTTAAGTCAATTTGCACACAAGGGACACATTGCAAGAAAACCGCAGGTTCACATTCAGCAGAAGGCACCTTTTTGGGGGGGAATTCACTTGGGAGTTTTTTTTTATGAAGAAGAAGAGAGAAAGGGAAAAGGATTCTAGTTCATAATTTTGTTAAAAAAAAAAAACTTACCGGGTTGTAGTGTGTTGAACAAGAATATGGCTTCGAAGAAGCTTATCTTTCACTGATGTTCGTTTAATGTGAAATTTTTAATTTAAATGTTTGATTTAGTAAAAAATTAATCTAATGAAAAAGAAATATTCATAGAAAATCTTCTTTAAAAAGCTTAGAATTTTTACGTTCCACACCTTAAATTTTAACGGCAAATAGGTATGTTAAACTATTTTACCTGCAAAAATGTAAAACTTTGTTACACTTCCTCATCGTTAAGTATTCCTAAAGCAAAGTACTCAGTTCAAGCAGAAACTAAATACGTATTGGTAGAAATAATCTACATGAAATTTTTGGCTCTTCAAACCACCAGTCGAGAGATTCAAAATTGTTCGATTAACAAATTTCTGAGAAAATTGTTTTGTGGAACGTAATTTATCACGGACTGATTCGGTAAGTATTACTAATTACTACAGAAAGTATCACAGTTTATCCCAGAAGTATCAGCTATTAGTTCGGAAAATATCACGCATATTTCCAGTAAATATCATGAATGTTTCCAGTATAGGTATATGACGGATATATCCATTGAGTATCACGGATTTCACAGGGCCCCGGTCCTGACAAGGGCTTTTCGAAAAATATGTTTTTTTTTTTATAAAATACTTGGATTTTTTGTTTTCCGCAGGCTGCATCTGTTTGAACCCGGGTTTAAGGTCTTCATGCTAGTGGCTGTCACTTAAAGTATTAAAGTTCCAATACCTCAAGAGAGGCCTCAAAACGCTTCTTCCCTTATGGATAAAATGGGGCTGATAGAAATAAAGATACACTCGTTTGCGGCTAATGAATATCCTTTGAATAAAATGAATATCATTTGCTGGAAAGTTAATACAATCGCTGCAATAGTTATTCATTCATTGCAACTGTATTACATTTGACCCAAAGTGTAATTCTACTACAGCAAACATAATGCAAAATAGCCCATTCGTTTGGAAATCATTTTCATAAGTTGATTGAAGCAAACAAAACTTCTTTTGTTTGCAGCAAACGACTGAATATTTTGCGAAGAACCTTTCGAAAAAGTTGTTTGTTGCAAAGAACTTTACTTTTGGTGTAAAAATACAATTTATTTGCAACAAATAATTGAAGGAAATCTTTTTTCTAAATTATTGACTCCACGCTAAACAAGAGTTATTTAGTTTGTGGCGCAATGGCAGCTTCGAAAGCGAGGGGTCGCAGGTTCAATGACCATTGTTACGCTAAATTTTTTTTATTAAGTCGTTCGCAGGAAGTGCTTAGCCCAAAAGAATTTAAGAGTTTGCTGCAAACAAAGTTGAAATCGAAAATTTTATTCTAACAAACGAAAAGTGGTTTGACGCAAACGATTCGTTCACTCATTTTGTTTTTGTGCATTCTACGCTAATCATTAGTTATACAGTTGGTAGCAGAAAGAAAAGATACTTGCATCGTAGGCTAGGGTCGTATAGGTTCAATCACTGGTGTTGCTCTGATTTTTTTTATAGTTCGCAAAAACGAATTTACCAATTTGCTTCAAACAAAGTCGAAAAATGGTCCTGCAAACAAAAAAGTCGTTTGGGCAATTTTTTCGTTTGCCGCAAACGATTTGTTTGCTCAATGTTGAACTTAGATAATTAGGTCTTGTCATCCTCCTGAGGTTAGATATAGATTTCTACTCATTATTTCTTCAATTTTCTTCTGATTGCCTCTGGGTCTGGAATCGATTCTGCCCTCAGATACGGGATGTTGCTAAGCATAGAGTTTGACTTCAAGTCAATTATAGCCAGGATTTCTATAGTGGAATGTTTGAAAAAATATGCCTTTGATGATGATTCTTAAGCTCTGATTCTACAAGAAGTGTTCAAGCATTCAAAATAAACTTTAAATGAAATTTTCTTGATCAACACACTGTGAAGATCAATTTTCTCAATTTGACACATTACTGCGTTTCAATGAACAATAAAGATTTGCAGGTTGTTTTTTTTTTTTTTTCATTTGAAAGACCCCCTAGAAAGCTGACAGTCCGGGAGTAAAAAGGAGATCAACACTGAAAGACAAGCATTCGAAATTAACCAGAATAATAACCAAGAGAGTCGGGTTCTCATAAATCCCAAGACATTTCATTCGACTGAACTTTGTATTTATAGTATATCGAATGGATGCATGGTCCTTTCTCGCAATATGAATCTGTGTCCCATGTGTGATATGGACTCCATGCGATCATTTGGACATCCTTACCGCTGTGTTTAAGGTGATGCCCTCCCTATTGGTTTATGATCGCACATGGCACAAACTTTGTCGTCCGTAATAATATGAGATTCCTTTCTCTATCTCTTTCTTGGGTTCTATCAGTTTTTTTTTTTTGTATGATGTGGTTCGGGAATACTTGTACGACTCAACCCCCCACAAAAAAAAAATAATAAAACTCCCGTAGTGTACATCTGTTTTATTACCTAGCCATGATCGTCTATCATTATTGGAAATCAGCTTTCTTGATGCGGTTGGTCGTCGCGTCGCGTCGCTGTCGCATCGGTCTATAATACCACCGACCGATCGTCGACCGATGTTGACGCGACACAACCGCATCGCGTATAGGGACATTTATTTGGCAGCAATCAACAGTCACATAAATGTTTTCGACTTGTCGCTTTTTATCCGATAATATTGAACAAAATGTTGTTTTTGTTGTTGTTGGTTGATCCGATGACGATCGACGCGCGATGACGCGACGCGATGGACAATGGATCGAATCAATACAACCATAGTTTACACACACTGTCAGTGTGACATTGTTCCACATGATTGATGGGCTGTGAACCTTGGTTGAACTGCCTCCCCCTGTCGTAGTTGGTCGTAGTTCGTAGATTGAAGCAAATTAAAATACAAAAAAAATTACAAGTGCGATTTGTAAAGCTTTGTAATTTATTTAACTCAACTCGGTCTGTGGATGGTGGTGAATTTCTATGAATAATAAATACAAAAAAAAAACAAAACAAAGCTTAGCGCCTACACTCTTATACTTTGACAACAATCAGTCGGTAGGTCGATTGGCATTTTGTTAATATAATTTGTGGCAAGAGACAGAAACTCGAAACTGGCAAAATTACTGCATTTCCAAGCCAAGTTGCATTAATCTCTATCTCGACTGTAGAGCGCTGTAGGTGTTAATGTGGACTGACATGAAGTAATTGTTTAATTGAGTTCGCAATTTTCCAATGTGGAAAATAATTCATGTTAATTTTTTTTTTTAATTTATTTATAATTTAATGCTTATTAGAGAACAAGGAGAGAGTGTGGGTTTATTTTATTCATCGACAAAAATGTTTATTGTTTAAATCAAGACATGACACTTTTGTTGGGAAGCTTTGAAATGCAAGAACTATGATTGCATGTGACAAGGCTTCTTCAACTGGCAATAAAAGTTCTAAGCTGTTGCAATTCATAACTTTTAGTTGTTTGCACCCCAACGGTCTTGTACTAAATAGTTCGAATAGAAAAAGTGATCGTATTGACCGAGATGGTAGGTACACTTTGTTTTCTTACAACGCATTCGTTTGGAGATCATTTTTATGAGTTGATTGTGGCAAACAAAAATTCTTCCCACATCTAAACATCTTTTTGATTACTAATTCTTTGCAGCAAATGAATGAATAGTTTGCGAAGAATTTCTCCATAAAATAGTTTGTTGTAAAGAACTTCACTTTTGGTGTTAATATACAATTCATTTACAGTAAATGATTGCAGAAAAAAAAAAAATGTATAATTTGGTCAAAAGTCAAAAATTACGGTTTTACGTAGGTACTTAACATTTTTAAAAAGTGGTTTTTGAAAAATATTTTAAATTTACCTAATAGACTACTTGCTATCATTTAGAAGATATTGCGTTTCTGCGAGAGGACTGCATCTAAAATATAGCTCATTTTGTCTGTTATCTTTACACGGATTTGGCTACAGAAGAGATTGTTTCTGAGTTTAATTTGACTTTTTTGACTATAAAAAAAATATATTTTTAATTTAAATTACTGGCTTAAGTGAATAATACGCATTTTGTCAAATATATTTTTATTTAACTTTACACACTATTATGTGATCTAAAAACTGGGTTAAACATACTTAACAAAAAGCGAAAACGCATTATCTACAAATATTTGGAACACTTTTTTACGATAGCATTGACCATTTGATGATAACAAAGGTCAACAAAATTTAATTTTTGTATAGCTGCCCACACATTTATTAACGTTTCTAAAGGTTTTTGACCTGCTGAACTCGAATCCGAAGTCAGAATTTTCAAATTGGTCTATTTTTTGAGATATTCCGGTTAGAACAACACAAAAATAATCATTTTTCAATATTTTTGAAGCGATGTTCCAACGTGAGCGATGTAAAAATTGTAACGGAATATGAAAGAACTGATTTTCTTCTGTTTTATTAATTTTTAATCATTTCGATAACTTTTTTCTCCTTCGAGAAATCTAAAGTTGAAAATAATGTATTTTTTGTTTTATACTGGTCAATAAAGTTTCTTGTTGCCGAAGCAAAACTATATTTTTCGAAAGGTTTTAGAGGTGCTTAACTTGAATCCAATATCAGAATGTTCCTATCAGCTCGCATTTTTCAAATATTCCAGTTAAAAAACCACAAAGAACCTTTTTCGTCTCAAGTAAAAAAAATTGGTTCGAAAACTCTAAAAACGGTATTTTATTCAATAAGTTTTTTTACCTAATAAGTTAAAAAAAAAAACCTAAATGTGTTAGTAAGTTGACAAGTTATTTAAATCGTTTTTGAAATTTAAGTCAAAAAACACTCCTCTTAGGGAATAATTTATTAAGGCTAAAGTTTAAGAAACTAAATTTTGCTCAGATTTTTATTTAAAAAACTTAGAAAATGGCCGAGTTATTCAATAGAAGAGTATTCTTCCTTAAATCAAAGATGGTAGCTGAAGCATAAGATCAATTTTCCCGAAAAATGAAACGTAGGTTACTATAAGCCCCATTCTGTAAATGAAAATTGTACGAATACATTTTTTCCTATGTCAAATTCTTATCCCGACTGGAATCAATCTTCTTGGAAGCAAAAATTAGACAATATACTAGTGGAACTTTAGTTGAGATTTCTTAACTCGTATCTTATATCGTATCTTTATCATTGGTTGATTTTTGTTTTCCTAAAAAAAAAATTAAATATTTATTCTAACTTGTTTATTACTATGCCTTGTTTTTAAATTTATATTTGCTGTGCATAAATTTCTAATTTTATTAAACTCTAATTAATTAAATTCATTAAGTCGCTAATTTTTAAATTCATTAAGTCGCACACAAAATTGAAACACTGTACAAAACTTGCACACTACAAAAGATCTAACTGAGTAAAACTGTTCGATTTTTAATAAAGAACTTGTCTCTTCCCGGATCCCGGATAAGAAATTCCATAAAAAAAAAAAAAAAAAAAATTGTTATCTTTTTTTTGTTTTATTTTATAATTTAACATATTTTTTACCGACAACGACATTAATTCGTTTCTTATCTCTTGCTCTGACCAGAACTAAATAATGCATGACAATATAATATTGATTGAGAAATTCAAAACACCATACATAAAATATAAATCAAAATCATGTATTAACATTCAAAAGTTCCATAACACAACCCATTTGACCATTCCAATTAAGTTTCATAGTTTCATTAAATTTAATACCTTTTGCCTTTTCTTTGTTATTTTTTTGTTGTTGGTTGGTTGAAAATGAATTGTTATTAACAAAAATGATTGCAATAAAAAATTTAAATGGATTCATCAAAGAGACCTACTGTTTTAAATTTTAACGAGTATATTTTAGTTTTGTGTTTTATTTTATGTTTTTTGATTAATATTAGTAGATCTGATGGACTCATGTACCAATTAGCAATAATTTACAACAAAATAGAATTTCTAATTTTAAGATGTTATACAAATTTGTAGGATTTATTTATTATTTGGATTTTATGTAATTCAACCACTTAGAATAATGAAAACATACAAAAATAACAATTTGTGTTTTATTAAAATTTAATGTGACATTAATTTTTTGCTGATTTAATTTAGAAATTAAAATAAATTTATGAAAACAATATAAAGACTATTTTGATATGTGACAATTAAGAAACAAGAATTCTTAGTTGAATTTAAATATTTAAACAAATTGTTTATGTATTTTATTCGTTAAGGAAAACATATAAGTTAATTTTTAAAACGTGTCATTTGTTATTTTTGTGTTTATTTGCATTTAAATATAGACGTTGATGGTTCATTAAATTTAACGTTAAAAATGTTAAAATAAATAAACAAATAAATAAATGTATGGTCCAATCAGTTTTTGCACTCAAATTGTGTCTTTTTGTGTGTTTCTGAATATTTATTTTTGAATATTTGGAATATTATTAAACAAATAACCCGATTATGAAAAGTATCTATTTTTAAAATAATTTTTTTAAAAATCTATTATGTTTTATAAGTTAGTAATGTAATGAAACAATATCCGACAAAAATAGGACAGTAAAACCATCAATTGATTTTTTAATAAATAAAATGTACCACCCATCAATGATACCCGGTATTTATTTTATTTTGCACAAACAATAAATTTATTAAATTACAGAAGTCAGCCATTGTTATTGATAGTCTAACTGATTCATTTTTTACACTATAAGTGATAGAAAAAAAAATAAACACACCAAAAGATATGTGGTATAATGGTGGATTCCGTTAAAACGGAATAATTTAAAATTCCATCGGTAAGTTAGGGAAAGTGGAGTAATGTTGAAGAAAAAAGTTTGAGGATTAGGATTATGAAATTAAATATGGTGGATAGATTAATTGAAATGATTACCAATTTTTGGTCATTATGAAATTCTAAAAAATCATGTTTTCAAGATATATTCAATTCTGATTTTTTCCTCAATGACTCAATCAATTTCAATAATTTTTTTTACATAAGAGCTTTTACGTTTCGAAAATAATTTTTTTATATTAAATAAAAATTGATTTTTTTTTAAATTTTTTATTGAGTGTTTTTATTTTTTACCTTTAAATTAAAAAATTAAAATTAAAAAATTACTTATCAGATTTAAAAATTCTGGTCTGGTAAATTAAAAAAAAACTAATTTAACCCACCAACCATTTCTAAAATAAACCAATACGTAACAGTTTTAAACCATAAGAGCAAGTAGTTTCGGACATTAATGCCAGCATTTTATTTTCAAAATTCTTGGTTGCAACAAAAAATTAATAAAACTTATTTAACTCCAAAAAATTCAATATCTAACCCAAATGAATACGAGTTTTATTAATACAAAAACAATAAAACTTGATTAATTTTAGTCAAATAAATCAAAAAGCCGAAATTATTCTTCAAGGAACCTAAATGCTCATAAAAGACCCACACACTTAGCCTGATTAACAGATGCAGACCTAGACTTTTAACGTTTCAAGACAACCAACATGCAATAAAAACCGTTCTTTTTTTTCTGGTTCGCATCGCCTTTAAAATACCGAACACAAAAAAACAATCTATCCGGGTCGGAAATCAGACCACGCATCAACAACTTATATTATTATGTATGTCCGTTGGTATCTTGATGAATAAAAAATCAAAAGTAATAAAAGTATTCCTTTCAGAATGGTGCCATCATTCAGTGTGTGTTGATGTTTATCCCATCATCAGAAAGGTCTAATTTAAGAACCAAAATCAAATCTTTAAATGAGCAATTAGGAAGGAATTCGAATTTCCAATGAGCTGATATGGTGTCGGGGGCCATCCAGTGCGGTGGTGGTGTGTCGCCACCAATATCACAAAAGCTATTCAATACAACAACAACTGATTCGTCAATATTATGAATGACGAATGAAATTCCTCATCAATAAATTGAAATAAACAATTTTAACGATGTCATAAAGAGTGTAGCAAAGACAAAACTGTGTGTCTAGGTCTATTCTGGTTTTTATCTGTATCAAAACAATAAAACCATCGAACAGATCGAACGAGAGGCATTAAAATCATCTCAGTCGCAGAGCATCATCAGCATGATTCTATATATCTCAGATCGAACGGTAAGGGAACATGCATGGGGACATTATATGATGATGAGGGAGACGACGACGACGATGATGGTTCCACGAATCATTCAATCCCGATTTGAGAATTTATCACCCCACAGTCTCCAATTTCAGGGAATGTTTGCCATCATCTAGAAGAATCTATGTCACCAAGACTTGCTTTTGAATTGGTCTTATAGCCATAAATTAGATCAGACTTAAACAAAATCGCTTTAAAACGAAGGGGAGCAATGTTTTTCTTTTTTGTAGTTAAATAAACTCAAATCGAAGCCAAGGAGACGGGCTATAATATAATGATCTTAATTTTTGTGTAAAGCTAGTGTTATATTTCTTCGTATTACGGAGAGTATCGAGATTAAATTGATGAGCAGACACCATCGAGCGATAGAGATCCTCAAGATACACAACCGAGGGAGACACACACATTACTTGGTTAATTTAATTACCTCTTTTGTTTGGGCGTAAATGATCGAGTTGATAGCATTATTTGTTATTGTATCCTTTGGCAGTTGTTTGTGTGTTGTTTTGTAATAAATGTCAAAATAATTGAATTGAATATTGTGTTTAGTGGAACAGTTTTTCAGATGAAAAAAACATTAATAAACCGTGTTATGAAAAAAAATTAAAGGTGAGAAGCAAGGATATTAAATTTAGGACTTGTTTTAATGATGCTTTAGTCAAGTGAACAAAAAGTTTATTGTATTTCGTGGAATTCGTGGTTAAATGACTTAACCAACACATTTGTATTGAAAACGAGAAGACATAAAATCATGATCATAAAAACAGTACTCGAGTCAATTAAAGCCATTTAGTAAAAAAGTTAGTAACTAAGAAACTCATCTAAGTAACAAAAAACTAGTGTCGATAAAATAAAAACAAAAGAGCTGAGCAAAAAACTCGATTTAAATTTAAAAATGAATAATTTTGGTTTGTATTCTTAGTTTAAAATTATTTTCACTGACAAGAAAAGAAACAAGAAAAAACATAGTTAAAAAATTCAAAATATACTTTTTACGTAAACAAATAGCTTTTAACTTTAGTAAAACTTAACCGATTTTTAAAGTTAAATTATAAATAGAAAGATTGAAGCCTCAGTAACAAAAATAAAATCCTACCCAATTGCTTATTAAATTGTGTATATAGGCCTCACAAGGAAATAATTATCAATTTTCACATTATAAACATACATTTTTTAATTTATTACTTTGATTTAAATTTACTTTAATAACAGAGTGATCAGTAGATTTTTTGAAGTATCAAACAATAAAGCACATTATGCTTCTCTGAAAAAAAATCCCTTCTAGAACTTTTCACTACTTTTCTTAAATAATTTTACATACCCAAACAAACTATGCAGACATAAATAATGATAGAAAGTATATCTTCTGGCGCGTGTACATAAGTACACATACATTTTTTTTCTTAATGAATTTCACTGAGAATAAACAGATTAATTTGATTGAGAATGTACAAAAAAAGAATACATTGGTCAAACAGAGAAAAAGAAAAGGTTGATTTTTGTCAGAATTAACAGAAAGACGATCTGCTGAAATTTGTATTCATCAACCAACAACTGACTCTCATTGCCATAATCAATTGCAAATTCAAAATTGTTGTACTTTTGGTGTCCTATTTATTACATTATAGAAATGTTTCAATTTATTTTCTTATTTTGGAACATTTGTGGAAAAAGATTTCAGTTTATTATAAAACTCAGATTTCTCTACTAAAAAAAAAGAAGAAGAATAACATTATTGTCCCTGCTGGCTATAGAATTTTAATCAATTCCTTAAAGCAATGTTTTTAAAACAACAACAAAAACAAATAGGCGAACTAGAAAATATTTGCAATTCAACCGTGAGATTACTGCAAGTATCTCTTTCTATACCTACCACACACTCTCATATGAGTGTAGATAGATTATCGAATAAAGGTGAATACCAGTGTTGCACTATGCCGCAATAAAAATAAAGTACTTCTTCAAGACTGTTTTGGATTTGCACATCGATTTGCCGACATTACGAATAAATACACTGACTCCTCAACAAAACAACATGAAAAAAAAAAACAAAATAAATCCTCACACACTCCTCTCGCTCTATCGATTGCTTCTTATATGGCAGGAAGAAAAAAGAGATGGACTCAAATTAAATTCCAATTCATTTGCTACCAAGTTCGCATTAACATAAAACAAATTATTCCTTCGTGACTTAACCATAAATGACTTTGGACAGAAAATAGGAGAAAATATCAGCGTGAATAAAAAAACAACAATCGCTACAAAAAACTACAAAAACAAACAAAGTAAAAAAAAAAAAATGTTTGATTTTTTGTTCAGTTGCTTTTTTATTCTTTTCGAAATCATTTCCATTTATTGTCGCGTCGAATGTAACTATTCGATTGGCAAGTACCGAGATAATCTAGGTAAGGTTTGAAAATCCATTTACAGCCAATATGCTAAGTTTTTTTGATTATGTTTTTTTTTTTAGCTTTTATAGCTGGAAATGCTGTTCGAATAAAAGAGAAATAAAAAGTATAAAAAATGCGTTGCCATTTCCAAAAGAAATATCCCATCAGTGAATGTACCTGTTTCCGATCCAACTCTTTGGTGAAAAATATCAATAAAAATCCTCTCTCTCCCAACTTGTAATTTTCATATTAGGGTATTATCATTTGATTTTAGTATTTTGTGATTGAGTTTTTGATTTTGGTCTATGCAATTTAAATGAGCAAGATATTGATGTTTTTAACTTTCCTTACATACAGCAAAAAATATCCTTTAAACACTCACTCGAAAGCTCAATCCTTAACAGATGTCCCTATGTATTAACTTAGCTCTTTAAAAAATAGTCCTACCATCCACTAAGTAGGAGGAAAAATGCCAATATCAAATATTTGCTGTACATCAACTTTAAAACAAAAGAGCTGAGCATCGAACTCGATTTCATTAAATTCGCTTCAATGATTTTTTTTTGTTTGCTATCGATGGATGGTTTACCAGTCAGTCCTTTTTACCTTCGAGATGATACTCCGTTTTCGTGAAATTACATTACAGAAGTCGAATGTCGTGCAACTCGTTGAACCTCCAGCACCGGTGTATTATTAAAATCCACCTCACGACTGTCCGACACTTCGAAGTGTGTATTAACCACACGAATTCTGATTCTTTTTTTTCCCACCACCAGTAGTTGTTGTTCTCAAAAACAAAACAAAAAAAAATATATAAAAACAAAAAGCTGCAAAATATAAGGCACAAAATATGAACACCTCATGTTTGCTGCTGACTCAACCAAACAGAGTTTTTTTGGTGAGCAAAAGCGAGATCCTAGACCAATTCAGTAAAACACTCAGACACAACACGGCCGACGAATATGTTGGCATAATAATAATTTCCATATGGTGTGACCAGTCGATTTCGTGATAATCCATTATTAATGCGAATCAGCATATTATCTTGTGGCGCTTATCTATCGAAAAGACTGCTGGGCTATAGCGTATGGTGTCTATTTTGTGTGGTAGCCACAGTTAGTGATCTCTTGTGCTATTGTTGGTTTGCCACTGTTTGCCACACAGCCTGAATAGGCGCACAGCATATATCCCTTACAGAAATGTTACAATAATTCACATCCTGCTTGTACTTTGAGGCAAATGTATATATGTTTGTGTGTGATCAACACGCGATGGATGTAGTAGTGACTCTATGATATGGCATCGATAC
Source organism: Meliscaeva auricollis (assembly GCA_948107695.1). Classification (NCBI taxonomy): domain Eukaryota; kingdom Metazoa; phylum Arthropoda; class Insecta; order Diptera; family Syrphidae; genus Meliscaeva; species Meliscaeva auricollis. The sequence continues at coordinate 21,403,946 of OX403619.1, read as the reverse complement.
TATCGATAGATTGCATCAGGAGGTTTTTTTACTTGATATCTATACCTCGACGATGCGACGACGTTGGATGGAGAAAAAATAAGTAAACTCTCATTTTGAGCGTGCAGCTTATATTTTTTTCTTTCCAAAGTGCACATTTTGTTTTGTGAATAGCAGTGCACCCGGCTGCATATGGAATTCTTCCCATAGCCTTTCTTTCTTTTGATCCGAATTTGGTTGCACCATTCATTTCGCCAAAGATCAGCCCACACGCGTAGTTCCCCCGCATCCAGTTGGAAGTATCTACAGAAGAGGTGAGAAGAAGCGGCACCATCGCCCGGCCAAAAATGAACCCATTTGGTTTTAGCAATGGGTGAGAAGCATAATTTTTACCAGGGCCGTATAAAAAAAAATTTAAAGAAGTGCTTCCCGATCTTCCTATAAACTCAAAGTTATCCATTTTAACCCAGCGAAACAATAAAATAATATAAAAATTCAAATAAAAACAACAAAATCAAAATTGTCTAATAAAATAAGCAACAAACTACTATGATTGGACGACAGAAATTATTATGAGAGAGTTTCGCTAACTTTATAAGGACTTAGCGAAGCCGCTAAGCAACAAAAAAAGAAAATTTAAAGCACCAACATCAAAGTTGCCATTTAAAACTTTCAACAAATTGTCGTATTGTCATTTCTAAAATTAGTCTGAGGCGAACTTTAGTAGGGTGTGCTTCACTATCTTCATATTAACTCAGCGAAGCACATTTTAAAATGAAATATAGAGTACCAAAATTAGAATTCCTGTAATAAATTAGGAACAAATTGAATACATAACTTCGATTGGTCACACTCCAAATTTTTTAGGGTGCTTCGCTAGCCTTATATGGACTTAGCGAAATAGAACCCTTAAAAAAAATGTGTGAAAGAGCAACAATCGAAATCGTCCAAAATGACAATTTAAAAATGATTTATAATAGTGCTTTCTTAATTTGTTTTCCTGGTCGCTAAAATCGGCCACTAACTTAGGCAAAAGGATTTTATCAAAGCACTTTTAAAAATAAATGAAGTAGTCACATCAAAATTGACGTCACTAACAAGAGTAACAAATTAAAATTCAAGCTTTAATTGGTCAGACCACTTTTTGAAGGCTTTTTCGCTTATTTTATATGGATTTAGCGAAAAAATCTAAAAAAAACAGACTCGAAATTATTGAATGTAAAAAGCAACAAATTATATTCTTAACCTTACCTTAAACTTGCCTGAAGAAAGTTTTAAAATCATGCTTCGCTAACTTCATGTGGACTTAGCGAAGCTTTTAACAACTTGGAAGAAACAATTCAATTAATTGCACAGTGATTGAAATCAATTATCATCTCATAACACAAAAAACTTCCGAGAATGCTTATGGCTCCCTTTAGAAAACAGGCCCCAGCCATGTTGAAATGAAGCAGAACTTCTTTTTCGCGACCGAAATTCATTTCCCAAAAGAAACCGAATAAAATTTTGCAACTTCACCTCCAATTGCAACCGAGCCTGCTCAAAATGATAGGGGGCGTTGGGATGGAAAAAAAAAAAATGCTAAACCCAATATCGCCTGCAAAGTGGTACACAGTGTCTCGATATTATTTTGCATTTACATCAAATGCGTGCCATGCCATATTTAGATGGGCCATTGTTAGTCAGATTTTTCAGTTCAGGTAGTCGTCGATGATGTTTTTCTTCGTTTCCAGCATGTCTCCTGGGTTTTGTGCCTAAAACAAAGTATCAGGCATAATGTGTATAGGCAATAGCTGTGCTAGCTGCTACATAATCGCTTAGCAACCTCAACACACAGTAGTGTATAGTTGGCAATATGAGTTTTTCCTCATATTTTTCACTCCCCATATTGTGCCAACACCATCGACCCGCAGCGCAGAAGGAAAATATGTTGCAAGTAGACACGGTGGCACACGGAGAAAGAGAGACTGGGAGGGAGGCTTAAATCTCTCACGGTTTGCTTAAACGATGCGTCGCGGTCATTCAGGTTGCAGCCTTTTTCTTTGTTGGCACTTTTTTGCGACAACGACACACCAGCACAATACCTACCACCACCGGGCTAAATGCTTCTGCTGTTGACGGTGCTCATGGCGGTGGTATGGTGTACTCCTGAACCGCTGCTGCACTGCCACCAGTCATAACTGTTGGAATAATAATAATTATTATTATCAGTCGCTTGGTCTGAGGGATTATGAAATTGCAATTATGTGGAAATTGCACGCTCCATTCACGCATTGAATGGGGCTCGGGATGAGATTATATGCTGGATGCAGTGGCTGATGTTTATACTTGGGGTCATCCCAAGTGATTTATTCATGATTGTTTTTTTTTTTTTTAATTTTTTTATTTTCTTTATCGGGGTCTTGCAGAGTTTTTTTGTTTTCAAAACAATTTAATGCATTAAAATGTGTGTGAGAGCATCATTATCGGAGTATAAGACTTCACCAATGCTGGGCTTTTATAATAATGATTTCTTTTGGAATAGAAATCATTTGACTTAATTAAGGAACCTTTGGCTTTCTATACACTCACAAAGCTAAATCTTGTTCGTTTTTGCTCGAAGGCAAAAGGGGCGTTTTGTTTTGTTCACCTTGAAGCGATTATCCTATAGGATGTGTGATGGGGTCACAACAGCCATCAGAGCCATCACGTTCACATTTTTATATGAACTTGTGATATTGTTTTTTAAACGATGCGATGCAGTTCATTTGCAATCAAAAGAAAATAAAGCAAAAACATTTTAAACAATTAGTGGTAATCAGCGACGAGGTGATGGTATGGAATTGAATTAATGGATGTGCGCTTGATTGAAGCGAAAAAAAGCAAGCTATTGCAATGCGATGAGTGAATAAAAATGTGGAATGGCTGGATGATGGGGTAAAGGTGTTTTGATGAGAGTTTTTGCTCTTGATATCTTTTCCCAGACCTTAATTGATATTAAATGTTTTGTTTTTTTCTTTAACAGATTCTTTTCGAATGAGGAGAGGTTATTTGAATGGTCCATGAAGTGCGATTGCAACGTTGGCTGCTTTATATTAAGTCTTTGATTAAGATAAACAAACTAAATGTGACTAATTTTTATTAAAATTTTAAAGAAACATTTTCTAATGCAACATTTAGGGACATTGATTAACGATAATCTTCGCTATTTGAACATATTTGATTTAATCTCCATTTTATTAATGTTTTTCTACAAGTAAAATTTTCCAAAAACAACAAAACAAATGTTTAAATAAGTAATCATTAGTATACTCAACTAATGCAGATCAAAAGCTAACTTGCTGATGTATTCAATAAGAATGTACGACAAGACATTTACGGATTTGTTGAAATGATATTTGAAATGAATATTTTTGACTTACCATGAAATTCTATGAGATACAGTTTTCGAGATATGATTTTTTTCGAAAATGAAATATTTTTTAAACCTATGAAAAGGATGATATTTTGAATAAAATAATTGTTTCGGAAAAAAAGCAATATTGTACAAATTGATAAATAATGAAAAAAAAATGGCGGATTTTTTTTAAAAACGCTTTTATAATAGGTTTTTTGTGCTGCAAGAATAACATTCGTTTTTAAACTCAAGAATGTTTTTTTTATTTTAAAAATCCAAGGATAAACGGATTTTGTCTAAATGACTTTAAGATTTAAATTTGTCAATACGGGTGAAGAAACTGGACTTTAAAATGATATACGGTAGAAACAAATTTTTTTGATATGCTTTTTTTGAGCTTTTCAAACGGTTTAACTTTTATTTTTCAATATTATTGACCATTGTTGAGTAGCAAAATTTGTGAAAAACAAAAATCAATTATGGATGAATGATGAAAAATACAGGACCAAAGAAGGCTATTTTTTGCACTTCCAAAAAAACTGCAGTAAATCGAAAACCGTTAGTGTTTTGAAACAAACCCGTTTCTAAATTTTGTGATTATGTGGCTCAGTTTGAACTTTAACTTTTCGGAGATCCTGCAGTACCAAAATTCAAGTAAAATTTGTAAAAACATTTTTGTTCTATTACAGAAGAACCTCAGTTTTGTGAAAATTTCGGGTTATGAATGCATATTTGGGAAATATATATCTATAATGTTGAGTGATATACATAAAAAAAAATAATCAGCTGTAGTTTTAAAAATAAATCTCCATATTGACCTAAAAGATCTTCAAACTCAAAACTCAAAACTGATTTGATCATTCTCAAACTTTTTTTCTATTCTGCAGGAATTAAATGGCACCAATTCTGCCTATGTTTATCAAAAAAATAAGATAAATTATAAAAAAAAACGTTTTTCACTCCACCCTGACTTACATGTGAAGAAAAATAATTAAAGATGTTGCAAGGCAAAATCAATTTTAGTTTTCTATTTCTTTTTACAAAGTTGTATGAAATTTGTTAGAATTTCATAAAACAATTTACAATAATATAGTTGGTACCATTTAATCATTACCGACGTTTAACATTTGTTTACCCATGAAGCGTATTTTAAATTAGATAACCACAAGTCTTTCTACCATTTACGCTTCATGCGTAAGCAAATGTTAAACGTCAGTAATGATTAAAATTTTTGGTACCTGTTACCTTGATAGGCAGTACAAAATTTTAAACATATTAATGCATTTTTAAAGATTTTAGAAAGCTAACTTTACAAAACATAAAAAAAAGTCGGTTCCATTGCATATACAAACCTGTAACTTTATTTGTAGTTCCAAATTTATAATATATATAAGATTCTATTAGATAAAATGTTAGACTATAATTTTGTTTAAAAATATTGGACAATTATTGTATAAGAAATTGCCACAGAAGTCATTTAGTGAAAAAATATTTATAAGGAATGCATACAAAATTTAATAAAAAAATTAATAATTTTTAAGTTTTGTTCAGCTTCAAGATGTATTTATGTTCAAAGACAATGTCATACAAAGTATATTAGTATATTGATGAAGACTGTGAATAATATACAACAGAAAAAAACTTAGAACAAAATGCACTTTCAATGCCTCTTTAACGAATTGTGACATTCGTAACATCTGACTGCTTCTTAAAATTTCAAAATTTCAGAAAATTTAATGGGGCACCCCTAATTGCATTCTGTGTACCTAAATAAAATTTTGTGTAAATTTTTATACTATTTTTTTATACTATATATTTACTACCGACCTTTGAATTTTTGCACATTGTGGGTCGACTTTATAATTAAAGTTTTAAAACATTGCTTCGGCACCCCTGAGTTAGGTTCTTGTTATTAAAATAAAATAATGTGTTTTTCGGTTTATTTCGACAAGTTATAGAGCTACCGACTGACAAATTATATATTTTTTTTCAAGATTATGCCCAGAATTGAAAAAAATATTTAAAAGTATCTGTTGGTACCCATAAAAGTTGCCGAAATCGAGCGATATCTTGCACATTATCTTATTTTAATACCAAGAACCCAACTCAGGGGTGCCATGAAAATTTTTCGAAATTTTAATTCTAAGGTCCACCCAAAATGTGCAAAAGTTTGAAGGTCGGTAGCGACTCCTAAGAATTGTCAAAATCGTATGAAAAATTACATAAAATTGAATTTAGGTACACAGAATGCATTAAATTTTGTGAAGCTTAGATTTTAAGAAGCACCCTACTAAAATAAATTAGAATTTCCAAGAAACTACACACAAAATGTAAGCAAATACTTATTTTAGAATACAATTTTTTGCAATATGATACTCTTAAGTTTCAAAATATCACTAAATATTGTTAAAAATATCATAAATTCAATATCGTCAGTAAATCTGTGAAAAAATCAAAAATTAACTTTTCACGTAAACAAAACTGCTCGAAACTTTATTAAAACGGAACTGATTTTAAAAGTTTCGGTATCGATGGAAAGGTTGAAATTTCAGTAAAAATAAAAAAATAAATTTTATACGGTTTTTATAGAAATATTGGACAATTTATGTAAATAAAATTGCTACAGAGGTCTTTAAGTAAAAAATGTTTGGTTTTCTTAATAACAAAATGTATTCAATCTACTATAGAAATAGAATTTTGACTCATCAGATATTTATGTGCGTCAACTACAATCTTCATTTACACAATTTGAAATTCACCAAATGCAAAACTTAGCTAAATTACAGTGATTTGGTCGAAAAAATTGTTAAAACTTGAACAAGAGAATTAAATTGATATGCTAGAACCTACATTTAATTGAAAGCAAAAAAAAACTTCCCTTATGGTTTATATCATAAAAACCAATTCCCAAGAAAAATGTTCACATTTAAATAAAAGTAATTGCAACACCATATCACAACATGTGTGATGTGCTCATCAACTACCATAGTCTCTTCTATTTCCTTATAATTCCAATATAATTCTACTCAGAGTAAAGACATGTCCAATCCAACGGAAGTAGTTACTTCCTCGAACTTCTTCTGAACTTATAAAAGAACAAAACAAGAAACAAAAACTAAACAAACTGTCACAGGAAATCAGATTGGACATCTCACGGAAGTCGCATTGTCATAACGTAGGTATATTCTTGTAACTTTTAACATTAAGAACTGTCATCACACGCAGCGCAGCGCACTTGGTACCTATAGCCTATAGGTACGAGTACCTTCTCGTAGTTAATAAAAGAGAAAGACTCTAATTCATATTCTTGCCCTGCGATTCAAATCAAATCGACTCATTCATCCGCATTTATAACTATTTTATTATTGTTTGTTTCTTTTTTTTTTTTTTTTTTGCCCGTATTTATTGTTTAGTGCTTGCCTTTTATTTTTTTCGTTAAAGATTGTCCAGCATGTTGAGCAAGCAGGTTGATATAAATCAGTACGCGTTCACATTTTCTTATCATAAGTGCGCACATGAGTACCTACGTAGTTGTAGGTAGGTACTATGTAGAGAAGCGAGTATGACTTCTTTGAATGTTGCACTCTGACTCGATCGGAATACTAATATGCTGTTGCTGGCAACCCGAAGAAGAAGAAGCCGGATGTGGCATCCAACGTGCATTCATGTCCACCCTGCAAATGGTCAGGGACAATCCTAGAACCAGACCAGAACATTTGTTTCACAGAAAAATATAAATCGATTTGATTGCGTATAGAGCGGGTGAGTTGTTGTAAGGTTTGTTTGTTGTTGCCATGTTGTATAGGCCTGACACTCATGGGGAAGTGCCATGCAATTTGGTATTCATGCATTGTACTCGAAATGCAGACTAGACCGCCCTATGCGGTGGTGGTGGCGCGGCAGCGGGTGGATTTGGTGGACTTGTTGATTTGGATGACATGGCACCAAACTGAAAGCGGCCAACAACTATCAACTATTATATATTCTTACTTACGAGTACCTACTTGTTGTTGGTTGCTGATGCCACTAAACAACGCCAACGCCACCACCCGCGCCCGCACCCGCCATTTCAAGTGCGTTTGTTGGTAAGGTGCAGTGAGGTGTGGTTTTAGCATTGACGACATTCAAAGATATTCCACGCGGACATAAACTATTTTCGTCGTTCTAAAATGGAAATTCGTTCAGTGGCCCCTAAACCAGGGTTGTTATAATTAGGAACAAAATTCGATCATTAAGTTATTTTGAAGAACATACAAATTTGGGGCAATTTTCGAAAGTAGAAACTTGAAGACTACATTCGTAAATCCATCATGTAATTTTATTGTGTAACAAATGTTAATGATTGCTGGACTGCTATCGACTTTAAAACTTAAGTTGGGGTCCAAAAATATATATCGTTGAATCACTTTAGGAAAAAAATATAGATTTTAAGCATTTTACTATAATGTGAAGCAAAATTTGGAACAAATTGATGCTCACAATTGAATTACTTCCAGTCTCTGACGGAAAAAATGAAAATAATGCGCTACTGCACAATCGATATCGAATTATCAAAATTGTTTGTTTATGCTATCGATAACGTAAACGATAACATAAACTTACAATTTCGATAGTTTCCAAACACCAAGCTTGGTTTTGCTTATTTTATGTGGTTCCGAAAATGATTAACTTATTGCACATAAGTGAGTGTGAATTGTATGATACAAAAGAAAATGCATATGATGCATTACTTTTAGGATCATCAAGTCATTGAAAAGCGGTCAAGATGATTCTAGTTCGTTTTGCACATTATAGTCCGCTTCCTACAGAAGTCAACACTGGATAGTAGGTCCCAGTGCCGCCTTCTGTAAAATTAAATAGAGTATGAAATTGCATAAAATGTTTATCTTCAACTTAGATACAAGGTGTACTTTAGTCCTCTTACAGAAAGACTCCAAATAATTTTTGCATACCTAAATACCTTATAAAACCGTTGAGGTCCCAAAGAATTTTCTTTTTTTTTTTTGAAAATTTTCTCACAAGTAAGTATAACATCACTGTATTTTCAATTTATACCGAAGAATTGAATCCTTGAGACATTTTCTCCCAGATTGCCCCTGAAAATCAAATTGTTCACCGTGATCACGTTTTAATTGTTTTTTTTTTCAGTTTTTTTGAAAAAGACACAAAATTATCCGACTGGCGCCATCGGGCTTCACATAATTAGCATGAGTACTCCTTTACTATAAAAGAAAGCCTTCCGAAACCAACTATTTGGTATAATTCTATACCGCAACTTCACTGCACCCTGCGTGCTGCATTTGTTAAGATGGTACTCCAACATAATTCCAAATCGGATTTCCCTCCATCCCAAAAGTGGTGGTGGCCTGGGGCGAGGTCAGCCATCAGCCATACTTATGCTTACAAAAGGGCATCGCGCAAGTGCGCCGAGCGACGATGACGGCGGCACACAGACGGTCGTGGTGTTGTCGGCGTTTTTTTTTTTTTAGTGCGAGACAAATTTTCCCAGGAGCATCGTGTAAGAGTTTCTTTTGTGTTTTTATATAAAACAGTCAATTGTCATTATTTGGGGATAGACCCTCTAATTGAGCCTGTGCAGATGAGATACTTTCGATTGTGGTTGAATTTTGTTTTTATTTTTCCATCAAAATTGTGGTCATTATGCCAACACAGTAGCTGACATCTAAGAATCATCATTTCCACGTCACTTAGAGAGGAGGTATTATTTTCAATAGACCGCGACTTCTTCAAAACCAGTGGTCTGTTTTGTTTTTGATTTTTTTTTTTTGAGGGTTTTTTGAGATGAAGTCAATTAAAAAAAAATTGTTTTGTTGAGTGAAAACGATCTGTGCTGAGACTTGGACGAAAGATGACCTCGATCTGGTACTAACTGCGAGCAAAAGGTGACTTCATTTACGAGATATTATCTTTGGCCAATTTTCTCTGTCAAGACTTTTTGTTTTTTGTTTTTTTTTTTTAATTTTGTTGGAAAATTATCTCGTGCAGAAATCTGAATTTTGTAAGTCGGGTGCGGACATTATTATGTCCACTTAAGTGATTTCGAGGTTAGTTTATTTTTTTTTTTTTGTGGAAAAGTTAAGACTCTAATGGTTTTTGTTATGGATGATAAACTTTCTAGAATTGTGGGGCTATCATTTCTGGGGCTTAATTGTGACATGATAACGATTTGCGAAATTTCTTCTTATTTTGTGATTTTTTTTGTTTATTGTGATGAAAGTAGAAAGTGATTACATATTTTCATAAATATCATACAACGAAGACCCAGAAATTAGGTTACTATTAGGAAAGGAAAATTTTTTGATGAAGTAATAGGAATAGCGAAGTCACACACAGGTATATTATTTGTGTGGAAAACTTGCCCACATCTTAGTTAAGGATAATCAAAAATGAAATTATTTATTGATACAAACCGATTGCTATACTGTTTTTGAAAATTGTTCCATTTTTACGATGATGGAAGTCCAATGTTTTAAACAACACTTTTAGAGAGTAGTTCTGACTCTGTTTGCTAAAATATCATTATAACCGTTAATCAAAAGAAATTAAATTAAAATATGACGAAGTGAGTATTTGATGAGACAAACGATTGTTGTAGGTACTATTATTTTGAAAATCAGTTAAGTTTTCTGTGGTGACAGAAGTCCAAAGCTTCAGATTACAATTTTGGGAGCAGTTCTGACTCTTTTGGCCAAAACATCAATTTACTGTAAATACAAAAACGAATATGGGTTTCGAGGACTTATTGAGGAAAATCGGTTCATTTTCACTGCGCACTTTTTTCTTTATCGACCTTTCTTGTTGCAAAAATCATAGCTTTTGAACGCATAATGAAGACATTTTTTAAAGGGCTTTAAAAAATGGAAAATTTTAAGGAAATTGTTTCACAGGTTGTTTCGGAATCATTGGCTGAAGTAAGACAAAAATCGAGAAAATTACAACAAAAGCTTTTCGACACATGAATGAATGACCCATGGTTTTTGTCTGCGGGGCACCCTTTATAACTCTAAACTGTCGAAGATTGTACAAAGTTTTTTAAGAACAATAAAATATTTTCACAGGATTTTAAGAAATAAAATTGATCACGATATTGGATGCTTAAGGATAACAAACCATATTTGTGGCTAAACTTTCCATGCGCTGAAATATTATGTGTCTGAATTTTTTCAAAGTAAAATCAATTATTCGGGCTTAACAAACATTGCAAAAAATATATTCTTGTTTCTTAAAATTTAATCTCTCTTTACCCAAAACATCACAAAAAAAGTGTTTTTGGAAAGTTCACAATTCGATACCTCAAAAACTTTGCATGATAGAGAAATTCTGATACTAGATTCGAGTTTAGATAGTCAACATCAAATCCCCGTGAGCTGATATGACTGTAATTTACAGAAAAATTGATCTTCAAAATGCGTTTTTTATTTCATTTTTGGCAATGTTATTCACAAAATATTTATGTAGTTTTCGTACTTATTCTTAAAAAAAATGTATTAACCACAAAGAATTCATTTAAAGAAATCAAAAACTTTTCGTCAACTTTTTTGATTAAAAATTATACTATTTCTTCAAAATAAATTCGTCAAAAACACAAGAATTAATATTTTGTTTCAAATTTTTTTGTGTAAGTAAAAAACATAGCAAAATATGTTAAAATCAAGTTTTATCAAAATCTAACTATTTTTGAAAACGATAAAAATAAAAATCCAAAAAATTGTTTTTTTTGGAATTTTTTACAATATTTTTGAGGTTATATAGAAAAAATATTCTAGAAAAGTTGTAGATTTTTTTACCACCTACAACTCTTGTATTGAACTTTTTTCGCTACGAGGTCTACTTTAAAAAGAAATAGTACAAGCCGACGATTACCTATCGACTCCCACCCCACTTTTTCGCCCACCACCTTGCCCCCAATCTGTTGGAGGGCAATTTATTTTTTTTCCCTTTCATATACTATTTTATCAATTTTTTCCACTACAGCAGCTTAAAAACATAATTAAAAAATAACTGTTGAAACCGTGTGAAGCATTAAGGCTTCAGAAGGCAGAGGCAGAATTGTCGAATCCACTTTTTCTTTGTTTAGTTCTACTCACTTTGTTTATTACGGCCTATTTTCTTGTAGAGATTTGAACAGAAATCTCAAACCTAGTTATTTTGTTTCAAGTTGTAATTTCTCAAATTTTTAACAATTAAAAAAAATACGACAGACCAAAACACTTAAAATTATCACATCATCAATTTTTAATACCTCAATTATAAGCTCCCAAAAAAAAACTAACTTTTTATTACGGTTTCAATCTAAACTAGCAGCTATAGAAATCGTTTAATGTATATTATCTTGGCTACCATATTTGTCAAACAATTCTAAACGCTCCGCTCGTTAATATCAATAAATGCAGTCATTTAAATGTTGGCCACACACCGCAGTAATTTTGTAGTGTGTTACCATTAATTACCCCAACATTCTGACCGCATCGCACACATTGGTTCTAAATAAATCGCACGTTCTTATGCCCATTTACACCAAAGTCTATACTAAGTATAAGTACCTGCGAGCAATGAGCAAACAAGAACAACACACAACAGCAGCACAAAAAACAACAGCAAGAAATTATTAATTACGCACCAAAGCGCTATGTTATATCGGGGTATTGAATTCTATGCCCAGCACTTTAGAATTATGCCCATTAAGTCTCCATATTTGTCATAATGTTCTTCCACCTTCCAATTTAAGACCGAGCAAAATACAATTTATCATGTTCGGGTTCGGCTTCGGCTTCGGCTTCGGCTTCATGGAGCGTATAGGTAGGTATATGGATTTGTTGAAGAGACTTAGGGCAAATGACGTGGATGCCATACAAAAATTATTACCATGCCAAAAGGCTTCTTTAACAGCAGTAGCAGTTAGCTGATGGTGTATATTGTACAGCTGAACGATTCGAAAAGTTCCATCTGCACTCTCCTCTAAACAATATATCGATGGGATCATGATTATGATGGTGATTAGGACAGAAAAACGACAAGAAGAACGCAAAGGATGGACTCAGATGGACGCGTCGCTGTCGTCGTCATTGTCCGTCGTCGTCGTCATCGTTGGTTTGAAAATGATTTACTTTCAGATTTGGGTGGAAGCAGAAGAAAAAACTCTATCAGGCAAGGTGGGGTCCAGTTTTTGAGTGTACGTCCGTCGTCGTCGAAGGCATGATGGGTCGATTCTATTTACGCATTCGATCGGTGTGCGCTTGAATTTCGTCCATAGACATTAATATTTTAATTCGACGCGTTTTATGATCATTTTGAGCATTGAAATTGAAATATTTTATTCGGTCCTTATCTTTTTTTTTTTTTTTTTGTTTATTATTTTCAACTTCGTTTATGGGTGATATTTAAGAATTTCATTTATTTGTCAGATCAAACTGAAGTATACCTTACCTAGATAAACAGTGGGAACGCAAATAGGAAATATTTGGAAAAATCATTTTATTTCACTTTCCGTAACTACCAAAAAATTCTGAAATTTTGTACAAAATTGTATTTACGTATAGAATCTAATATAAAAAAGTTGCAACTCCTTAGTGGGTTTCAGGTCTTTCTATCTTTGTTATTTTATTTTTGAAACAGTCGACGTTTCGAGTGTGATTACAGTCCTTTTCGGGTCTATAAAAATGATTAATGTTTTAAAAAATCTTTTAAGAAAAAAGTTTACAACTCGAGTTTTAAGATTTCTCCCAAAATTCCTGAAAAAGAGTGTACCATGTACCTACTCATACTCAAAAGGTCAACATTTTTTAAAATAGCATAGCAAAGGTAGAAAGACCTAAAGCCCTGGAAGGAGTTTAACATTTATTACTACAAAAGTCACGAAACAACTTCAAATAAAAACCATCGAAAACGCTCAAAAAAACTTGCAATATTTTCTCAGTCAAATTATTATGGATATGATTTTACGGGTGATTTTTTAGCTGGTTTGGTTTTGGCAAAACTGGTTTTGACAGCTGACGTGTGTTAAGTACCTTGTGTCACTGTCAAACAGCTTCAGTTTGGCTTGCAATTTAACCATGGATCGTCTTACAAATGAACAGCGCTTGCAAATTATTGAATTTTACTATCAAAATTCGTGCTCGGTTCGAAATGTTCATCGCGTGCTGCTTCCATTTTATGGTCGGCATTCTCGACCTTCTGAGCAGTCTATTCGGAAGATTGTGACCAAATTTCGCACCAAATTTACTTTGTTGGACATTAAACCACCAACACGTTTACGTGAAGAAAATATTGCGGCCGTATCAGCTAGTGTGACAGAAGACCGCGAAATGTCGGTTCGGCGCCGTTCCCAGCAGTTAGGCCTTTGTTACAGCACTACGTGGAAAATTTTGCGGAAGGATCTGGGCGTAAAGCCTTTTAAGATACAGCTGGTGCAAGAACTAAAGCCAGCCGACCTACCACAACGCCGAATTTTTGGTGAATGGGCTCTTGGAAAGCTGGCCGAGGATCCGCTTTTTTATCGAAAAATTGTGTTCAGCGATGAGGCTCATTTTTGGTTGAATGGGTACGTAAATAAGCAAAATTGCAGCATTTTGAGTGAAGATCAGCCAGAAGCATTGCAACAGCTACCAATGCATCCCGAAAAAGCCACTGTTTGGTGCGGTTTATGGGCCGGCGACATAATTGGGCCATATTTCTTCAAAGATGATGCGAATCGCAGCGTTACTGTCAATGGTGAACGCTACCGAGCGATGATAACAAACTTTTTTTTGCCCGAAATGGAAGTTCTTGACTTGCATGATATGTGGTTTCAACAAGACGGTGCCACATGCCACACAGCACGCGAAACAATGGCGCAATTGCGAGGCGAGTTTGGTGAACAGTTAATTTCACGTTTCGGGCCGGTCAATTGGCCGCCTAGATCGTGCGATTTGACACCATTAGATTATTTTTTGTGGGGGTATGTCAAAGCTAATGTCTATAGGGACAAGCCCGCTTCGATTGAAGCACTGGAAGCCAACATCCATGCATTCATTCGTGAGATACCGGCCGATATGTGTGAAAGAGTATGCCAAAATTGGACTCAGTGGATGGGCTACCTGAGACTCAGCCGCGGTCAACATTTGCATGAAATTATCTTTAAACATTAAATTGCAAGGTTCAAACTATCGATTCAAATAAATATTTCATTAATTTTTTCGAATTTTTTGTGTTTTTTTTTTTTTTAAGTTCTAAACCTCTTAAAAAATCACCCTTTAGAACGACCATTTATTCCATAAAGTTCAAGGGTAAATGTTTTCAAAACCATTATTCTTACCTTTTTAACTTAGAAAAAAAATTTAAAATGTGTCAAAAACCTTAGATTTTTAGTTTCTCAAACAAGTGGTGCAGGGAACTTGGCCTAAAAAAATGGCCCACCAAGGTAAAATGGCCCCCTAGTTAGAAATCGAAAAATCGAACAGAATTACAAGGTTCTGTGAACCAAAAATCTTAAGTTTATTAGTATTATTATTAATATTACCAACTTCAAGCTATTATTTGAAATTTTTCAGGTCAAAAAACCCGTCTCTAAAACTAGACCTAATACATTTTTTGTGAAAAATTTATTGACAAAAAATTCTACAAATAAATGCATTCTGGAAAAGGCATGAAAAATGCATTAAAGTATGAAGTATTTCTTATTCATTTACTGAAATTAGTTGTCCTTAAACTATTTCAGTTTTTTCGGTATAAAAAATTAGATAAAAATACAGTACAAGGGCAAAATGACCTCCTTAGCACTCGGGTAAAATGGCATAGGGTCCATTTTGTACTTACCCTTACATTTGTAGTTTCTTTAAAGGGAAAATTATTGGAAAATATAAACGGTTTACTGACAGGCAGTCCTGGAGAAAGGAATCATTATCAAAAGGTGTAAATGTCGTGCTAAAACAGAAGAAGAAAGCTTTCAAAACATTTTGAGTTTCACGAACCAAATAAAAATAAAATTTTAAATTGATTACAGCAGGGTTTGTGGCGATTAAGGACCACCCTTTCCAAGAAAAATGAAAAAAAGGAACTCGTTCATCGGGATTCGGAAACTTGCTTACCAGGTGGCTGACTAAAAACATACTAGCATATCAGTATGCCATCTTTCCCTGGCAATTTTGATCAGCCAAATTTGAAGAAGTTTTGAAAATTAGAAAATTTTAAATACTTTTTTGAACTTTTTTAAACTTGTAAAGCTAAAACTTCTGTACTTATTCAAGTGAAAATTTAATTGATACTCAATATTCCTGCTATTCATTTCTACTAATCTGCCTATGTGCCCCTTGAACTGGGCATAAACTTAAAAGAAATTTGAAAACCAAAACATCAAATCTAGGTAGATTTTCCCCACTGTCATGTCTCACAAAAATGCATGAGTGTTTGTTACTTTTATTGATCTTTTAACAGACCTGTTCGATGTCATAAGAACTTGGTAGTTTCGAAGAAATTCAACCAATATTTGCGTATGACCAGCAGCGTACGTTCGTCCGTCTGCCATAGCCGATCGGGTGGTGCTGGTGACTTTATTTTATATTACCACTGATTTGAATATCGTTTCCTCTCTTGCAACAAATGCAGCATAACAATTTGTCTGCGCCGCCACCACTGCATTGTTTTAGCGGCACGGACGGCAGAGTTATACGAGTATAAAATAATGTTACTCGCGTTTTTTTTTCTCTGTTATTTGATGAATGAGTGAATGATATGCTGTTCAGAATGAAAAAAAAAAATCGATTTTTAATTCACCACCAATACCACCCCCTTCATTTATTTTCTTCTTCCCAGTGAGCAAAGCCCCATGTCCAGTCCATATGCTGATGATGATGGTCTTCAGCAAAATCAAAGAAGTTATTGGCTTGCGAGTTGCGAGTTCATGGTCGAAGTAGAAGAAGAACATAACGACGATTTAAGCTTTGTTTTTGTTTTTGTTGGTCAAAGATATTAACAAAGTAACAGCGAAAGGTTTTCGGGCATAATTTTGAAGGGCCCCTTTGATGTGTCGGTCGAAGATCAAAAAGGTATCGAACATAATGCGCATAAGAAATATATTTTGATTGAAGCTTTTGATTTGTATTTTTAGGGCGACCGGTGACGATACGATGAAGCACCAAAGTATAGATAGAGAAATACACCTTAGACTCACATAATATTGAGAGGCGACATCACCAGCATAAACCAAAGAAGGAAGTTCTTAACTTAAGTTTTAGAGTTGAAATGCTTTTGGAATATTTTATCGAAAATGAAGAAGTATAGTGGCAACGACATTCTCACTTAAAGATAACTGAATTATGAATTAAGGAAATTATTTTTTTTTTTTTGTTTGTTTGTTTAAAGCTGACCCTGATGGGTGTATGTATTGCATTTTAAGTGCACTAAACTCTGAGTTTTTGATCATTTGAAAGTTGTAAATTTTGATTTATTGCAAGGGAAATGTTTTTGGCGGTATTTAACATGAAAATTAATTAGAAAATGCAAATGAAGTTTGTTTTGTTTTTGTGTTCGTTCAGATATTGTTGATAAGAGAGGCTTTCTTTTACCACACACAGTGTGAGAAAGTAGATTCTAGACGATAGATAGTTTTTTTTAAGGTAGGCAAGGTGTGGTTTGAAGGAATTGATTATTTTTTTTATTGAGGAATACAAAAAAAATATGGAAGGAGATATGTTGGTAAACTAACATTTTTGTCTTTAAACTTTTGTATGAAAAAACTTATAGTAAGAAAGATGATGTTTAACATGTATACGAAGCAGGGTGATACCCTGATACAAATTCCAAAGCTATTCAAGTCGCTGTGTTTTAATATTTTGACAAGAAAGAATCATTTTCTCGAAGCAACTAAGCAGGTTTGTATTTAATTTTGACAAGGTACATGCCTTTACTCCTTACATCAAGACAAAAATAAGGTCTTGTATGGGTCTCCTTTTCGTTCCTTCTATACTGCAGAAAAATCATCTTTATCCGAAGAAATAGTGACTGCACAATAGTTGAAAATAAGCCACTGATAGGTGGCAGATCACTTTGTTCTTTTCAATAATGTCAATTTTATAGTTCATCAGCTAAGCTGGATATTGAACGGACTTTTGAAAAATGTTGTCTCTGATTTTGACTCCTGAGTAGTGAAAAATTATTAGCAGTATAATGGTGGTGGGAATATTGGTGATAAATGGTACGTATATGAAAGGGGCTTAAAATGAAATATAAATTGCCCACCAACAGATTGAGGGAAAGGAGTTGGTTGGGCGAAAAGGTGGGGTGGGTGTTAAAATTCGTAGTCTTAAACGATTTTTATCAAGAGTAGACCACCTTTCAAAAAAATACAAGAAATGTTGATGGTAAAAAGATTATTCAGGCTTAAAAAACATTGAAGATTGTCTTGTTTCTGAAAATGAAATTTCTCTTAACCCAAAACATAAAAAAAAAATTCTATAATCCGAAAACTTTTATACTAGATTCGAGTTTAGAGAGTCAAATCTTTTGCAAAAGTTTAATTTGGTTTCCATGGCCGCTGGCTACTCCTCGATGGCTGATGTTACTGCAATTTACGGAAAATTGATTTTAAAAAGGCGTTTTTTTCAATTTTTTAAAATGTTTTCACCATAAGTGTGTTGCTTTCTTGCTTAGTCTTAAAACCCAAATTTTTTTCGTTAACTTTTTTGACTAAAAATTAGGCTATTTTTTCAAAATAAGTTCGTCAAAAACACAAAAATTAATAAAGGGTTTTCCAATAAGAGGTGTTATTTTGATATTCAAAGAAAAATGGCATTTTTGGAGATAAATGATCGGATGTTTATTTCATTATAAAGAGGAAGGTATGCCGTTAATAATGAAACACAACATCAGCCAAATGGCCGCCAAGACCACGCTTACAGGACCATATCCTTTTCATGAAATTTTCCATAACCAAATCGCAAAGTGGCTGCCCTATGTCCTCGATAGCCTCACGAATTTCATCTTTGAGGTCTTGAATCGACGCTGGGCTGTTGGCGTAGACCTTATCTTTCACGTGGCCCCAAAGGAAGAAGTCGCAAGGTGTTAAATCACAAGATCTCGGTGGCCAATTGTGATCACCTCTTCCAGAGATAACACGGTCCGGAAACTTTTCCCGTAAAAGATCGATGGTTTCATTGCTTGTGTGGCACGTAGCGCCGTCTTGTTGAAAGTAAACGTTGTCCAGATCAATACCATCCAATTCAGGCCATAAAAAATCATTAATCATCTCTCGATAGCGCAATCCATTGACCGTAACTGTTGCTCCAGCCTCATTTTCGAAAAAGTAAGGTCCAATGACCCCGCGGGACCATAAACCGCACCAAACAGTCACGCGTTGAGGATGGAGAGGCTTTTCAACAATAACTCTTGGGTTTTCCGAGCCCCAGATGCGACAGTTTTGCTTGTTGACGTAGCCTCCGAGGTGGAAATGGGCCTCATCAGTCAAGATGATTTTTCGATGAAATTCCGGTTCATTTTCATGCATTTCAAGGACCCAATCAGCAAAGACACGATGTTGTTGATGATCAGCCGGCTTGAGTTCTTATAGTGAACTTTTATAGTGAATTTTAATAGTTTCAATGCGTTGTTGAAGCGTGTATCGTTCCATTTTTATTAATAGCGTAGTTTCTACTTGTCAAATGTCAAAAAATGACAGCTTCAAAAGTGACAGCTACCGAAATAGCGCGCTATTCAAAATAACACCTCTTATTGGAAAACCCTTTACTTTGGTATAAAAAAATTGTATAAGTAAGAGACATAGCAATGTACGTTACCAAGTTTCATCAAAATCTAACTATTTTTGCAAAAGATACAAATTAAAAACAAAAAACTTGTTTATGGCATTTTTTCCAATATTTTTGAGGTTGTATTGAAAAATTTATAAACATTTTTTATAACAACTAAATTTCTCATATTAACTTTTGTGTGATAGGATGTCTACTTTTGATAGAAATAGTTAAAAATCACGTTTTTCGATATTCACCTCTTAAAAACCTACCTTTCTCCCAATCTGTTGGTAGGCAATTTAAGTAAGTGTGTGTGTTATAGAAGATTGAAATTAGGTGCGTTATAATGCCCCAACTTACCATACCTAAACCAAGGGTGCATTTTTGACAAGTTCAAGGAGCTGCGCAAACTTGCAAGCAAACTTCCACTACTAAAGCTTGGAAAATCTCTATGATTTATTCGATTTTAGGTTAACTAAGAAGACCCTCTACTTCTGTTTATTTCTTGGAATCAACCATTTCTTCGTTGCAGAATTCCATTGTTTGAAAAAGTTGTAGGAACACTTTTACTGTCATACTCTACTATCAATAAGAAGAGTATCAAAGTCTTCGATCGTTAAAAAGCACGATACAAATTTAAGCAAGCAATTTTCAATTCAATTACTTAAAGTGTCTAAAAAAAAGATAAGAAGAAAAAAAAAAAAACAATTCGAAGTGATTGCCTCATTTCCATGGAATAAAATCGTTGATGTCTATGCGCTTATTGGTAGCAGCACTTGTTGTTGTTGTTTGATGTTAGTAGCAGCACGACCCTGATGGTCGCGTATGTCCTACTCTTTACAACCTAACAGGTAATTCGATGCCCAACTAAAGATCAGAGGTTACGCTTACACACGTCAGTCAGTGTTATTTGAGCACTTAACCAACCAGAAAGAGAGAGAGAGAGATTACCTCTGGGAGATGGCTCTTAGGCAAGTTTTAAACAAAAAAAAAAAAAATCATCAAAGTACCTATACCTGGATGTTTTATATATTTGTAGGTAAATTTATTGCAAAAGGCATCATAACATATAGAAATACTGAAAGTGAATATGAGATTTCGAAGACAATATTACTTCATGGATAAAATTGCTAATTTCATGTCGATATGATTGCCTCATTATACCATGATTGTAATAAAAATAAATTAAAATTAAAAAAAAAAAAAAACAATATTTTTAAACAAGACTTATGTTTGCGAAGAATGAGACATTAAGTATGATTAGACAGGTGCAGCATTTTGAATGACATTTATGCAAAATAGTGCCCAAGCAAATGTACTTATCGATGAATAAATTATAATAATAATAATTCTTTCTGAGTGATGCTGCTGCTGGCTGCTATAATGTTCTAGTAACACAGAGTTGCTACCAAGAGTGTTGATCATAATTTAAATTGTCAAGAAAATTATTAGTTATGTTTTTTTTTTAAGTTTCTCTCAAAACTAATTTAGTGGTTAAACAAATTTTATTATAAAATACAATTATTTTATATGCAAACATGCACGGATTATGGAAACATATATTCCAAAATGAATGGCATTTGAATCTAATGACATGTTCAGCTATGAACACATTTAAAATGAACATGAAAGGTTTATGCATTCGTAAAACATATGCATGCATACATGTATGAAAGCATGCAGAAAAGTTGATAGATTACCAACAAAGGTTGAATGAAAATGAACACATATACAGACATATAACAGAAAACGCATGTTAATATGCATACAGAAAAGAATACATGTATGAAAGCTGTGCATACGCATGCAGGATAACATCATGGAGGAAAAGCATTCATGTAGATTGAAAAAAGGCACACATGCAGACATAATCGAAGATATACCTATGCAGAAATAAAGAAGATATCACATGCTGCATGCACAAAAACAAGGCATACACTATAAGATAAGGAATGTATGGAGAAGATCCTTTGAAAAGTAAACATATACAGCCAAACATTATAATGCATGCAGTTTAGAAGAAGCATGTACATGTACATGATTGAAAAAGTTACATGTCAGTAAAATGACGTATGCGGCAAATTATTCATGTACATAGAAGATGCATTGGAAAGCTAACACACATGAAAATACATGCAGAACATGCATGAACGAAAAATACCATAGCAGGAAGACTATTTATATGCATGCAGAAAAATGATAAAAGTATGAAGAATATAACTGGACACACATGCAGAGCAGATAAAACTTTAAATAAATGCAAAAAGAAGAGCATCTCTCTGAGTGAAGATAAATTTTAGGTAAGTATGTATATCTAAAAGATGCATGCAGGAAGATATTGCATGCAATGACGTAATACATACATGTAAGAAAATATATAGATAACATACGTGAATTAAGAATATATATGTTACATGCCAAACGTGCATGTATGTAAGAAGGTGGTTTCATTAAAGGTCCGCATGCACGAAGAAGATGCATTTAAAAACAACGCACATGCAGATATGTAATCCATTAGAACAGAAAAAATCCACATACATAACATGTGCAGGTAAATGATGTTTAGGACATTCATGACAAACATGCATGCATTTATTATGGTATGTGGCACATTACTGTCACACCATACAAATTTAATTAAACCCCAAATACTTAATACAAAACCACATTATATGCCATACAGAATGATGCATATCTACATATTTCTCCATGCATGCATAACATTCCCCACCATATTCATAAGATTTATAATATGCTACACTTTGTGTACTGTTTTATTTGTTGTATGATATGATTTGGTATATTAAATTAAATTTTATGATAATACTTTGTTGTTGCTTATCCTCCTCTCAAAGTAAATCAAATCAAAAACCACCTCAATAGTAGGCGGAGCAATGGGCGTCCTTTAATTCATTTCGATTGCGATTGAGATTAAAATGTCTTGATATACTCTTATAGTGATCGCCCCAACTGCTCGTGATACTTTGAGCTTATTTACTCCTTCTACACACTGCACACGATGATGGTGCGCACCTATCACATCTTCTGCATCTTCATTCAAAATGCACATTGCATGCGCATTATTTGACTTTTGTGTGCAACCAAAACTTCAAACCAAAAACCACTGCTTTGCTTAGTCTTTGCTGGCCTGATCTACCTATGGGAAGAAATTTGAAGCCATTTTTTTCATATTGATTCCGATTGGAGCCGCAAAAATTAATTGCACTTTTGCACGCGTCGTCGTCGGTCGTCTCCAATGATCAAGACATTACCGCGCAGCGGCGCTGCGGCGGGTGCGCAAGCGAGCGACGACGACTATGATGATGACGACTTCGACGTTTCGATGCCGACTACTAAAAGACGTTCACTCGGCTAGTAGTCTCAGCTCGCTTGCGCTCAAAGAACGCATTTGTAAGAGTCTTAAATTCAACTAGATACTACTTTCCATTGTTGGCTGGAGCATGTAGATCTACGCGACGGACGGTACAACGGCTTCGTTCGAATTCCAATTAGTTTCCTTTGGCCATTCTCTATACACCGCTAGCCAATAATAAAAACCGACTCAATGTGTATTTCGAGCGGCAAGGTGATTTCCATCTTTCGATACGAGCTCGCCGCCGAACAATCCAACCGAACGCATAACTCTTCCGAGTCTGCAAGTATGTGCCAGGCATTCTATGCCAATATGGTACAAAGACAGAGAGTATAGGTACTTAGGTTTGTTTTGTTTACATACAAGTGAGGAGCAATAGTATAGAGATATAGGCCCGGAAAAATTGTAGCAAATGATGGAATTGCCGGTAACAAAAAACAATTTGATGCCGCGCACTTACCAATAATAATTGTGCAATGCATTCAAGCAGAATGCCACAACGAACGAGACTATAGAAAAGGCGATCCTTATCGTCCTGGTAGAAGAACAATAAAAGTCAAACCCATAACTTATTCGATTGTCAAAGTTTTCGAGCAAAGATTGATCCGGTCCGTCCTTCATGGTGACATTTGATGGAATGGTGCAGCCAGTTGCGTGTTGCGATATGGATTGTTTGGATTTGAAGATACGACATTTTACTTGAAGATTTTTGTTCTCTCTCATAAATGATGCAATGCGGAACTAGGGTATTTGATTGGAGCACATTTTTGAAAATGGTTATGTAATTTTCAAACAAATTTGATGGTCTTTTGTGGAACCTATCATGTGGAACCTATCAAAAAGTTTGGTCTAGATGCAAAAAGTAGCTTTTTTGAAGAACAATATTTCACTTTCACTTGAATCGCATGTGAAAAATTGAAACAGCGTAAAAAAAAGTGTGATATTGTGCAGGGAAATTGGGGTTAGATATAACCCATCTCACGAAAACTCGACTCCGTTGCAAAGTTGGGGGAGCATGCTGCCCCTATGCAACCGCCATGCTGGGGATCACTATATAGGTCTTAGAGTAGGCGCAAGGTTACGAGGTATGCAAAGTTTTATCTGTCAGAATTCATAATTTACGCGCACCTGAGTCGAGTTGTCGTGAGTCGGGCTATCATGAACCGCCGAAGTTTATATCTTGATTCGTTCTAGAAACGTGAACGTGCACATACACACACACACACTGACATCTTCCTAAAAACGAAGGATTCAGACTCCTCAAAACATCGAAAAATGTCAACACAAATGTTTCACAATATCTTCCAATGGGAAGTTAAAAATAGTTTGACTGTCAAATATTAAGTGTTTCCAAATTGCCTTAGTTGCCTTTTTCATTAATTTTTAACGAAAGGTGCTATTAGTGATAAAATGTAAAATAATCAAGTAGCCGAATTTTCAACTTCATCGATAACTGATTCGTTGACAGAACGGACGCAAAGGATTATATGGATTGGCCCGTTAATTCTCACTTTAGAATACTTAGAAAAACTCTCATCAAATTCCTGAAATTTTCCAAAGCTCCTCAAGGACCCCCTAGATCACAATACCTAATTCTCATATAGGTAGTCTTTGTTACCCATATTGTTCCCAAATGCTCACTTGGCGTTATCTGAGTCGTTTGCATTACATTCTTGTTATACAAACAAACTTCGTTCGTCATGCGATGGCGGATAGCCATCAGCGAATTGATCCTAGAAATCTGTACCACATCGGCGGCGGCCGCTGCTGCTGGCTGATGACGACGCGACGACTACTCTTCGTTATTTTTCTCTCACATTTGTGGAAAATCGATCTATTTCGCTTTGCATTCGTACTCACAGCATGTGGATGTCCAGTCCAAGAGGGACTATTGGAAGGTTTGTTTGGTGGTACTATAAGGTGGGTGCCACAGTGCTGAATGGTAAAATTGTCTTTGCCGGTTATGTTGACAACACTTTGCGCCCATCTATCAAAGTCGAAATTGAGAAATACCGCATTACCTTTGCTTCATGGTGCGTTCGCGTCCGTTCTTCTAGAGGTCGCTTTAAAGCCATGAGTATATAAAAGATACTCGTATAAGATAGTATTGCATCTTACAGTACGGTACGAATAGAAGAACACAGAATTTGCAATCGCGCAGTAAACTACAACTTTGGTCCTCTATAACTCAAATAAAAACAAAAAAAAAAAAGCAAAACTGTCGCGTCTGTCGTAGGGCAAACAATCTTTGTTTTGAGCCATGCGAACAACAGCAATCATCAACATCATTGCATGTAGAGGAAGGAAAAACAAGTCAACAATTTTATTGCCAACATTCGTTCCTGTCATCTTATGGTAATTTGCATATAATAAGCCAAATCAGCGGATGGCCACGTTTCAGAATTAAGGCAAAACTTTATATTTTGTGTGTAGCGATGGTTTAAGCGAACTCTGATACACAGATTGCATTTGTATTGCGGTAATATTTAGGGCTTTGACCAATGTTGTCTTCATGTCACTTACATATAGGAGTTTATGGCTAATTTGTGTTTTTGATTCGTCACTGTTAACCTGGTTTTCTTAAGTTTTAGGAATGGAAAATGACTCAAAACCTCATAAAACATAGTCCAGTAATGGTGTAGTATAGTCATCAACAGCTCACATAGGTCAGTAATTATCGTCAGGTGGGTGTTTGACATTTTTAAACATGAGAAATTTCTTTGAATATGACAAATTTCCAGCAATTTTTATCATAAAGATGTTCCTGAAGAATGCTGTGGTCTTTTAAAAAATTGATTTTAGTAACAACGTAGAAAACAAAGCACCACGAAATAGTTGTGGTACGCATCTCATGGATATAGCCATTTTGGGTTTCTTCTGATTAAGTTGGAAGCATTACTCCTTAATCGCCATAACAATCGCCATATAGGAGAAAAAAAGGGTTCGAATTTCTTTATGTCCGGCTGTTAACACTTTTTTGAGGAAGATTGTTTGACGATACTGTTAGAGAGTGAGAGAATACAAGTGAATTTTAGCAACCTTTAAGGGGCCAACCCCATAGAATCCGTCGCGTCCGTTCCATCAACGAATCCGTTGTCGATTAAATTAAAGTTCGGCTACTTTTTAAAACGCTTCCGTTCTTATGGGTTGCTTCTCATAAGAACGTGTGTATTTTATCGAGCTGTCAGTTAAAAACGACGTAACTGAGTGTATGATCACTGATCAGGAAACACAATTTCGAGAAAACCTTCAGAAGAAAGTTTAGAATCTACGACCTGAACTCTGAATGCAAA
The DNA here is from genome assembly GCA_948107695.1 of Meliscaeva auricollis. Classification (NCBI taxonomy): domain Eukaryota; kingdom Metazoa; phylum Arthropoda; class Insecta; order Diptera; family Syrphidae; genus Meliscaeva; species Meliscaeva auricollis. Next base: position 21,378,185 of record OX403619.1, on the reverse strand, counting down.
TGCTATCAAGTGATACATTTTATACAGAAGAACTGTCGCAGGAGTATTTCATCCAAAAGCCACACTTTTCTGTTGTTTAGTGTTAATGGTGAAAAGAAACCAGTCCCTTTTTAGTAAAGACAAAATGATCGTGACCCTGATCAATACTGCTGTATAAGAGGAAGCATGAAATAAAAACAGGATTAAAATTAAGGGGAGGCCACTAAATAAAGGAATTTGATGAAAAACGCAATCAAAATTACTGCTTGGGTATTACAAAAAAAATACACCTCAACTACTTTAAAATAAAAGCTCAGCTTGACAAGCTCAAAGAGTGCCAAATAACATTTTCTTATCATCCAGTGGTTTTTTTCTTTCAATTAAATGTTTCCAGTCGAATTTATTGCAAACCTTATGACATACCACTGAATCAAACTAACTGCATAGCTACCACATTCAAATAAATTTTAAAATGAAAATAGAATATACACGAATGACAAATGAACATTCAACAGTAGGGGGTACTTACCTTTATGGAAGAGCCTACACGAGTTTAAATAAAAAGTTGTCAAAATAACTATACAAACGTTTTGTTGGTGGAAGGTCTGATCCATTCAGAAAATTTCAAAGGATAACAAAACATTCGGCTAGATCTAAACACCACTTCTTGATAATTAATCATTTTTTTTTTTTTTTCAAAAAATAAAAGAACAAGACTTAAAAATCCAAGTTAACAATACTCGAATAACGGACTTTTCTTCTTCCTTTCAATCCTTCACATATCTTATTAACGCATAATCAAATGAAATTTGCACAAACAAAACCATTAGAAGGATATGTGCAAAAAAAAAAAAAAGAGAAAAGGGCCACATGTCAAGATCAATACAAATATTTACCCAACCAAGCGGCAAAAGAACACACACAAAAACACTCGTTTCCATTTAAAGAAAATCCTTGAGAGGTAAATTTTGTTCACCCAAAAAAAAAAAAAAAAAACAGACAGACACTCATTTCTTCTTTTCGGTCCAGTAGGTATAACAAAGATTACATTTTTGAAGAAATGATCTATTCGGTGTCGACTGCAAATCTTCATCTATCCCCCAAGGAAATGAGCGAATGAAAAAAAAAAAAAACAAACGTCACCTCAGAATTCAGGGCCTAAACTAATTTCCATTATTTATTTTTTAGGTCGCACTCTTATTGTTTGGAAAAAATGAATTGTCTTTTTGATGAAGAGGGCTCTGCAATGATGATAGCGCGTTCCGATATCGTTATTCATTTCAATTTGAAAGTTGGTTCCTCCTTGGGATTTAGTTCAGTTTTTGGGTTGACAGGCTTCTGGGATGATTCTCCCAGGCAAGTCCTTTGATATGGATTTTACGAAAAATGATTTATGAAAACGAACTTTTAATGAAGATCATTAATCAAATCTTCAAATTATTGTGCAGTTTTGTTTTGTGGGTTCATCTTTTTTTTATGAAACAGAAACAGAGGCATAAAATAATAAATCAAATCAAAACAAAATATTGAGTACCTTTACAGTAACATAACAAGGAAACGGGTTGGATATTATTAGAATAATTGAAATTGCTGTTCATAGAAACATATTTCCATAAGGAGTTTTCGGCTTGACTTTTAAATGAAAGATCAAAATAATGTTCTTATTTAATGTGTTTAGGTACCAAAACAATAATATATATTTAAGTACATAAAGTTAAATATAAAAAATTAAATTTTATAACACAAATTAACAAAAAAACTACCCTGGGGCGGTTGAACCTTAGAAAAAAAGAGTAAAGAATAAAAAAAACATTCTAATTTATCTAACTATTTTTCATATTTTAAAATTTTCTATTTTTGTTAAGAAAAAACCTGAGTCATTTGAAGAGAATAGATTACACATTTATAATAAAGAAAAAGTAAATAATAATTAGTCCTAACAAATTATGATAGATATTACCAAAAAATCCAATATTTTAAAAGACATTTTTAAGATTTTTTTTTACTATTTTTGACTTAAAATTGATAATTGCATCCAGCCTTTGCAACAAAACAAGAACACGAAATTTTGAAAATTTTGGGAATTATTTTTTAATTTTTTTCTTAATTTTTTGTTTTCAATTTCAAGCTTCTAAACGGGAGGAAATAAACTCCCCCTCACATACACACAGACTAAAAACATCGTAAGATCAAAGATAACCACTTTGATTTAACTATTTTTCGGAATAATTCAGCATCGAAGAAGAAAATTTCCAAATCAAAGCCAAACGAAGTTAACTGAAATTGCATTTCTTAAAACAAATAAAATGCACGAATGGGTCGCACGTACTTGCTCTTAGGATCAAAGTTGCTGTGCACGCGTTAAAGCTTCTTATATAAAGTTTTAAAAATTAATAATTTTATAAGAAATGTTAAAATAACATAAAATTCATCACTTAAATGACTTACAAAACTTCTTTAAATGTTTTTGGGATCCAAAACCATTTTATTTCGTTACGAGAAAGAAATTTTTAAAAAACGATAAAAAAACAATAATAAAAATCCTAAAATATTAATGGACATCTTAAATCAAAGTTTCAAAAAAAAATCACAGACACTTTTTCGACAAACCAATTTTTCAAAAATAAAATTTGAAACTCTTTTTTAAAAATCTAAAAAAAAAAATTGAAAATTTAGATATGAAATAATTTTTAAATTGTAAAAAAAAAAATTTTAATTTTTTTTATCGGAATTCGTAGATTTCAGGACAAGTAAAAAAATAGGAATGAAATCAACCATTTTTTTTAATGTGGATCGCATGAGGTTTCACTTAAAAATAAAGTTGCTGTAAATTCAGTTTTAGAAAAAAAAGAAAGAAAAACATAACATTCGATTTTTAAATCCCAAATAAAACAACTTCTAAAATGCATTCGACCTCAAAACGAAATATGCAATTTAATTTCTTCTAAAAAGAAACATTTAAAAAAAAAAAAATGAAAACCGTTAGAAAAAATTATATTTATAAACATCTAAAAACAAAATTTTGAAAAAAAAATATTGTGTATTTTTCGAAAGAACGATAGACCTAGATAGAATAGATAGACCTTAGCCAACAAATAAGAATGATTTTTTATTCGAAATTGTAGGATTCATTTTTGTAGTTTTTCTAAAGTCCATATATGGAAGGAACCATTTTTTGTCCAAACAAATTAATTCAAAAAACGTTTAGGGATACATTGCAAAAAACACCATATACCAAGTTTGAAGTAAATCGACCTATACGTTTAGGCTATGGCTTTTGATACATCCAGAGAGATAGACAGAATTTTCTGACACAATTTTTTCGCATTCTCTATCATCGTAATAGCATGTTTAATTATTATTTAATTTGTTTTTGTACGAATGCATATAGTACCTATATCGCAAGTAAAAATCATCAAAATTGGTTCAGTCTTTTAAAACAAGTAAAAAATGAAAAAAGCGGTTCTATGGTAGGTACCGTTAGTAGAACTTTTACAAACATTTCTTTCGTGTCAAAAGTATGACCTTACTAACAAAAGTTGGCACAAAAATTTGAATCAAAAGCGTAAGAGACGTTTTCGAAATAAACAAGTTTGCTGATCAGGTCTTTTGTTTTCAATGGAAAGTGCGTCTGAATTGATATAAAAATTAAATAAACATATTTGTTGCATTCGCTTTACCCATCGTTGATCTAGGAGAACACTGACACAAGTGGACGAGACTTTAATTGCTCAAAAATTCATAAGAAATATGAAAATATCATGGAAAATATAATAAGCGTTCTAATTTGTAAATTTTTAATATCTTCATTTTTTTTTAAATAAATTATCCTAGTAACATTTAAGACATGGAAGACATGAAACCATATCATTTTTCGATAATATTTATTCCTCAGTTTTGTCAAAATTGTTAGAATTCAAAATATAAATATTTCAAATATTTTTTTATTCAAAAAATAATTCTCTCTAAAATAAAGACCTTTAAACACCAAAGCACATCAAAATCATTGCATTAGTTCTTAAGTAGAATGAAGATATTCTTAACGAAAGTATATAAGATGTATACCGTTAACACGTATTAGAAAAAGAAAAGTCCCCTTGGGAGAACAATATAATTCCACTAATTTAAGTTTATTAAGAATATTCGCATTTCAAGCCTATTTTCATCCCACATCACATCCAGCCCATATCTCAAAATGACCAAACAAAATTTACAGATTTAATTAAGAAATATTTACAATAAACTAGCCTGGGTGCAGACCAAGCCCCATCTCTCAGACCTGTCATAATAATTTCTCTGTTCTGCAAACCAAAAGTTTCACAATTTATTTATCGTTTCTATAAATTGAGGTCTCAGCAAGTTCACTAAGCAGCCGTAACACCAGAGCGCGCATCCTTAATGTTGATGCAAGAACCATTTTGTTGCTTCTGCTTTTTCTTCCACTCATACTCAAAACTCAGCAATATAAATATTTTTGTCTTCCTCGTTTTGCTCATCTGCAACATCATTGTGGCGATTTTATCCCGCATTCACCGTTGGCTCGGTGACCTTATGACATTATGAAATATATAGATTCTTTTTCGAACACCATCAGCCACAACAAACACAAAAGTGACAAAATACCTCTTTCATCATTATCCACACCTATAGCCGAGGCAACATAGAAGCTATAGCAGAAGCATCACAGAGGCAATTTCAGAGGTCTTCAGAGACCCAGCCAGAGTCCATCTTCATTTTCAATGAGCCACTGTGCAGAGTTTTGCACTTCACTTCATTTCACTACGACCAACGACGACTACGACGCGACGATTCACGCCTGCCAAACTTTTTGAGTTATGCGCTTCGCGTCAACTTATTCTTAGCATATCGATTGGGTTGTAGGTATGGACAATTTACAGGGTCGCAATTTGTTTGTTTACTTGGTAAGGCCCAGACCTAATAGAAGACGTTACTGTCTATAAGACTTTTTACAAGGCAAGTGGTTGACAAAAAACTTAAAATGCAACAAAACTGATCATGCGACCACGAAAGCTTGGATTTCATACCCCGACGGACTGTGAAAGAGTTTTATGTATCCCTTAATTCCAATGGAATCAGTTTGATAAGGATTTTATGAAGAAAAGCCTCAAAGTGTGATATCAAAGTCTTAATCTTGAAAAAGTCCTTCCCTGTCATTGTCCCATGATGCATTCTAAAAATTCTTCCTGTGTGCCCCGGGCTATGAGCACAAGACCGAGGTGTTAAAGTGTCCATCCGCACGTCTCCTCGGGCGTTAAATGCATTTTACACCAGGGTGTGCAGCTGTTTAAAATATAAGCAACAAAATAAAATACACCGAGCCTAGATTAAATTATGAAGTCTATTTGGCGCATGTTGGTGTTCGCGCTTTGTGTCGCAACACCCTGCAATCCGCCTCAAGGACATTTAATTACTGTGGGAAGCTTCAGCTGCTGTCTTCTGCTTGTGGACAGCCAGAAAGATTCATTGTGTAATGTGCGGTAGTGTGCTTTGCACAGTAGCACCAGACATGAACAAAAAAAAAACCGTTCTTCGAAATGATCAGGTCTTGGTCTGGGTTATAGATTAACTCACCATCATCGCCATCATCATCATCATCGTCGTCGTCGTCGTCGTCTTCATGGTGACAAAATTTATCTCGAAAACAAAAACAAAATGAATTACCTCTTAGAATGCAAAGTTCCGTTTTTATCGGCGGTGTAACATCTCCCATAGAGCGGGTGCAATTCAAATTAAATTTTTGTTCTTGGTTCTTCGTGTAACATTGAAGTCACCGTGTCGTCGTAGGTTTTGAACAGAAAAAAAAAACAAAAACTTTTAAAAAAGACTGATTGCCTGGGCAACTGCAGCGATACAATGAGCTTGTATAATTACAACAAACGCGCGCTCCAAAGTAGGTCGGTGGTCGGTGCAATATGCCTTTGAGCTCTACAATGGAATGATTTTATTATAATGCTTTTCCTCTGTGTGCGGTTGCCTATTTCTCATGACATTGGCAACTATCGCAGAATTGTGAATAAAGCAGCAATATGTATACGTGCCGGCTGCACTCAGCAGCGTGAAGTTTTGAGATTTCAAGTGGGTACAATTAAAAATCTAGAACACAGCTGGGAAATCGAGGAAAAACTGCAACAAAAAAAAAGTGTTAATTTATGATCGGATTTACCTTTGTGTCGGAGGAAAGGTTAAATCGATTGAATTGCATTGAACTTGTTGAAAGGGCTCATTAATCTTGAGATTTTTTTTTTTTTTGTTTTTCTTTTTTTTTTTTTTTGGTCTTGTGTCTTGGTGTCATATGTACTGAGGTCATGAACTGAGGTCAATTGTTGAAATAAAGTGGCACAAGTTCCATCAACAGTTATAAAGGTGTTTTCAAGAATTAAGTGCCGATGATTATTATGGAGAAGAATATGGAAATATATTGAATACGATCGCAGCTAATACAAATATTAAATAAACAAGAAGATACCAATCAATTTCGGATTTGAGTCGGTGCACACATGGAAAGTCTCTTAAGCATCCTTCATTTTTGCAGGTGTATCTTGAATAATAATATTCATTTGGATTGCTTTTTTATTTTATTTTAAAATTACAATTATTGTAATTGCAAACCCATTGTAAGAATTGTGAAATCTACAATAGTAACTGCAGAATCTAATATTACAATTATTGTATTTGTACATTTGTTAGTGTATGATTTACATATACAATTGTAAAATCTCAAACTACAATTGTAACGATAGAAATTGTATTTGCAAAAAATTCAATTACAATTGTGATTTTTAAATCTACAAATACAATTTTTTTGTAATTGTAAAACCTACAATTACAGTTGTAATTGTAAGATCTAAACCTGGGTACAGTTGCAAAATCTGCAATTAAAATTAAAGTACCTACTTATATTACTTAAAAATATTATTTTAATTGTTAGATTTTTAATAGCAATTGTAATTGTTAAATAAACAATTATAATTATAATTATGAAATTTATAGTTAAAATGCTAGGGTAATGAAACGTTTACTATTGTTATTACCTATTACAAATGTTACAACTACAATAATTCAAGTAGCAAGATTTTACAATTACAATAATTGTATGTAATTGAAAATTTTAAAATTACAGATAATTTTATTGTAGCATTTGAAAATACAGTCTTAAAAAATTGTAATTGGAGTTTTTTGCAAATACAAATACAACAGTTACAATAATTGTAATTTAGAATTAAACTTAATTAAAATATGTAACAATATTATATTATATTGCTGATTTTACGATAATAGTCGTAATTTTAAAATCTTTTATAACAACTATTGTAGTCATAAATTTTAAAAGAACAATTGTATTTGTAGATCTTACATTTACAATTATATTTATAATTATAATTGTATATTTTAACAATGCTTAGTAAAAAAATTACAATTACTTACTTACTCGACTTGACCAGCAATGCAATCGTTGCCTTTTCGAAGCGTATGACCAATCCACTGCCACTTACGTCTGCGAATACTACTGTCAATGGATTCTTGATCCGTTCTTCTATAAAGTTCTTCATTGGAAATACGGTTGGGCCAAAAAATTCTTATGATGAGCCTTTGATTGTAGATAATAGCTTGCTCTAAGCTTACTACATCAAATAATCTGAAGTGTAAAAGATGTTTCGTAGACACCTATTCACGAACGATTGCAGCTTGATGGTGACAGTTGTTAAGAGTGTGCAAGTGCTGCACCCACACAGAATCAAGGATTCAACATCGGAGCGGAACAGTCTCAGCTTGGTCTTTAAGCTTATAGCGTTGTTTCTCCATATTTTGGACAGCATTCCGAAAGCAGCCTTTGCTTTTTTGTTACGGCTGTTGACATCTTCTTCGGTTCCGCCTTTGGTAGAGACACAACACCCAAGATATTGAAAGTCTTCTACTTTCTCTACCGGTTGTCCAGAAATATTGACTTGAACGGATGGGTTACTTCCAAGGCTGATCATTTTTGTTTTTGCCGTGTTAATTTTCAGCCCCACGATTTCTGCTTCTCCCTTCACCCTTGTTGTCATTTGATGGAGATCCATGATCCTATGAAAGAGTAAGTATACGTCGTCCGCGTAGTCCAGATGTTTTAGTTGGGATGTTAGACTCCATTGAATTCCACTATTTCCGTTTAACAGGGCTGCACGCAGCACATCACTTATTACTAACAGGAAAAGTATTGGCGACAGTATGCAACCCTGTCTGACTCCACAATGGACTTCGAATTCATCCGACAACCTTCCTCTATGTAAAACGTGACATTTGCTATAGAAATTGCAAGAATGCTTTTAATGTTAAAGTCGAGCTAATTGTCTTCTATTAGCTATGATCGTCACTTTCATTCAGTTTTGACGCGTTCAAATGGAAAATTCTAACTAATTTCAATATCAGTTGCACTTTTAACACTTTAAGTACCAAAAAGTACTGCGCTAATAGCTTAAACTGAAGATTTTTTAAGCAAAATGAAGCACAATAACTATATTTAAGTTTCGAAAACTCAAACTCTTTGAAAAAAAAAATTAAATGCACGACTGATTCGCACGTACTTGATCATAGGGTCAAAATTGCTGTAAGGTTATATAAGAAGCTTTAACGTCCACAGCAATTTTGACCCTAAGATCAAGTACGTGCGACTCAGTCATGCATTTTTTTTTTTTTTCGAAGAGTTCGAGTTAATTTTAAAAATAGATAATTTTATAAGAAATAAAAAATAAAATTAAATTCTTTACTAAAATGACATAAACAACTTCTTAAATTGTTTTGAGCTTCAAACTAAGTATGCCATCTGATTTTATTAAAAAAGATAAATTTTTAGAGAAAAAAATTATCAAAAAAATACAGTGACCGTTTTCAAAAAATTGATTTTTCAAAAAAAAATGAAAGATTTTTTAAAAAATCCAAAAAATATTTTTTTTTAGGTACATACTTGGCTAATAGTAGTTTGGTATGACCACAAAATACCGTTTCTGATGGCTTCAGGCGGTGGTAGCTAAACATTACCAGATAGATGTGGCCCGTGTTACAAGTGTTAAAAAATCTGTACCGAAGAAATCCTACTAAATTATCCCCCTAAATGTTTTGAGCAATAATTTGTGTCATAATACAAATCAAGTCGTCATGGTTATAGATTGTGCTATTTTTCTTTGAAACTTAATTTTTATTTAAAAAAAAAAAAGTTCACTTATAGAGTCAATTAAAAAGTTCTCAGCTATCTTTAACAAAATTCTACGCAGTGGTAAGTAAATATTGAAAGTAAAAAAAAAAACTTTTAGAATAATTTTTATTTCATTGAGTAAGACTCAAAGCAGGATGCAATGTGAGATGTAACATAAAACGTGTAATCATCTGAATACACTAAACAACAAAAATAAAACACCTGCTTACCGATGCAAATCGCTCAAGTGAATCTTCTCCGTGATTCTTTATAATTGAAATTCCTCCTCTCCCGTAATTGCCATAGTTAGATACTGATCATGACCCTCCTGTCCAATAACTGCGCTAATGATTATAATCACCGTTTCCCTGTCATCCAAATAAAGTCGTGATATTTTCATTTTAATAATTCCGTCAGTGTCTCCCTCTCTCTCTCTCTCTATACAAAAGAAGTGCCAATGATGCCTACAAAATATACAAAAAAAAAGAAAAAAAAAGAAGAACATCATTTTCAATGCATTTTTTATTTTGCTCATTTTTGCCCATATTATTATGAAATCAGCAGAGCATCATCTCTGTCACGGCCTGAACTTGAATTAAATTCCACGATCATCGATCATGCACCAAAAACTTGAAGAAATACAAAAAAAAATCCATATACACTCTATACTGTGATTCTGAGATCTCCATAGCTGCACATCACCACACCATACCACACCAGATTGGGGGATGTTGTGCTCCAAAATATATTTTTCCACACCAAAAGACGAACGAAAAATGAGGAGAAAAAAAAAATCACGGTTGTCGTGTCTCGTGTGCTGTGGCTTCATGCAAAGGAAAAAAAAAACGAACGACAATCCATCCATGCCACTTCGGGGGCAAAGTCACAATGTCATTTTCCACGCTTGAAAAGACAATGAAAATCTTTAAGTGCCAGGTTCAGCGTTCAGCGTTCAGGTAGTAACTATCTCTGTACTCTAGAAGGTATACCTACGAGTTCCATGCAAATGTCGAGCGAACTTTTTACATCTACATTGCCAGCCAGCCAGCCAGCCATCCTTCATTATTGCAGTGAACTATGAAGTACGAGTACGAGTAGGTTTGGTAAGCGGTATAGGGTACATGGAAGTGATCTTGGTGCGCTGCCTTTGTTATGGTTAAATGAGTTGCGGTCAAGGTTGCAACCTTTTTTTTTATATGAAAACTATCATTTAAGTTGCATTTACATCGTGTTTACTTGGTCAGTTACAACTCGTGTTTCACATTTGTTTCCGTTCACTTCTAGGTTATAATGTGTGTCTCCATTTATCATCATGGGTTTCAACCCAATAACTGATCTGATCGAATAACTGTCGAATTGAAAATGATTTGACCATTTCTATGCACAGTTGTAAGAATATAAGAATTGATAGTGTAATAAATTTGAAAAGGCGTTAAAACTGTAGGGAACCTATATGAAATTGGTAGGAGTTTGCTTTCAAAAGTTGCAATTATGGGAGGTACGTAATATTTTCGATAGCCTTGCATGTAGTTTTGAAGAAGTTTAGGGATGATCTAACTGCTCTTTAATTATAAGGAACCAGTTTCAATTAGATGCCTACAGTTTGTAAAATAATTTTTAATTTTCTTTCCAACAACATATAATAGATTTTTGGTGAATTATTTCTCTTGGAAATTTTTAAATTTTAAACGTCCATATCTCAAATTTTAGATTTCTTGCATTTTGTATTTTTTATATTCATTTATTTTTATTTCATTTCCAATAATAATGTATTATAATTTTATGTTATTTTTAATAACTTAAGGTTTAAGTAAAGAAAATAGCTTTTCGATCTTATTGCAACTTTACACATTTTTACCCTACCGGAATTTCAAATTTATAATATACAGAAGGTTTCGTGTAAGAAATTCATCAAAATCAGTGAAGTTGTTCAAAAACCAAAATGCAATAGCTTCAAGAAACGGTTCTGTGGAAAGTACCGTTATTGAATTTTTTTAAAAAATGTTTCTTTCCTTACAAAATTACGACCTAAAGTATACTAACAAAAGTAGATACAATTCTTTTATCAAAATCGTTTGAGAAGTTTTTGAAAAAAAATTATTTTTCCTTAATAGTCCTATCGCAGGTACCGTTAGTTTCGATCCTAAAATAAACTTTATTTTCCCCTCTAGGGAACACCAACAGCGCTCAACCACCAGATTTAAAGAAAATTTCTTCAGCTCGAGGTATACACAGATAGACTGACAGACCGACAGAATTGCAGGACCCATTATCTATCATCGTATAATGCCATGTCTGATTCTTTTCTCGAGTTCGTAGCACTGTAGCACTTTATACTGGGTTTATTCTACACTTAAAGTGATCGAAAAAAAAAGATTCTAATAAAATAGGATTTTTACAAATTCTATCGGGAAGTTAGGGTAAAGTGGAGTAACGTCGAAAATAAAGTTTTTGTACATCTCGAAAAGAATGAGGGCTAGAATTATGAAATTAATTTTGGCAGATAGATTGATCGAAATTATGAATATTTTTAATTTATCATAAAATTCTAAAAAATCGCGTTTTCGAGATATGATTTTTTTTTAGTAAAATTATTGTGAGTAAAATAGATTATTTGGAAAAGACAATTAGGGATCTCATACGGATTATTTTCTTTTTTTTTATGTTATGATTAAAATTTATTGGGCACAACTTTAACGCATGGTAACCCTATGCCTTGAGAGGATATTGCTAGGCAACCCATTTGCAAACTTTGTTTTTAGACACTACTTGTATGAAAATATAGGTCTCAACTGCTATAGCGATGCGGGTAGATTGTCTTAAGGCGGGATCGTAGACTTAATTTTCTTAGCATTTAAATAAAAGCTTTTTAAACATCGAAAACATGTGTCAGTTTGTTTTTATTTATTTCAAAATGTTAAAATCCTTATGTGCAGCAAAATTAAAAAAAAAAAAACTGTTGAAAAAATTGGGATACCCAATACCCATTCCTCATTTATTTATTCCTCACACAAAGTCAATGTCCTCGCATCTAACAAATAGATTTTATCTGAGAAAGGAGAAAGCCTTGAAATAGGAATTTTACAGTAGATCATATGTAGTTCTTGCGAGCAGTAAAAATAAAGTTTTGCTTTGAAACAAAAAATCCAACTTGTTGCATATCCTGAAAAATCATTAAAATTATAAAGATTTTATGTGGCATTATAGTTAGTAATAACAGTAAAAATGCCGAAAACGTGTTTCTCATGTAAATAATATGTCCTTCAATATCAAATTGCAATGACATTTAGGCCGAATAACTAAGGAAACTTATGTGAAAAAATTATAAGCAGGCATAAAGTTTCAGGAATAAAATATATTTAGATGGAACGTAACTGTCAGTAGTTATACGTAGTATTTTCTTTCCCATGAAAAAAAGTTCTAATTTACAATTAAGATGTCATCCCAAAAACTCTGATCAGTTAACAAGCTGCATACAAAATCAAGTATTTTAATGCCAATTTATCATTCACGCAATTCCTTGGAATTGAAATCCTATCAAACCAGAAAAATCACCTTTAATTTTCATTTCCTGTGATGGCCATCACCGATGTGCTACTGAAAATTTATTATAAAAACACAGATATCCTATCTTCCATATATCAGAAAAAAAAAAAAAAAAAACAATACCATAACTAAGAAATATAAATTACAAAAAATCCTTCACACTTAATACACTTATCGATCAAAATGTGTCCTTTTTATTCCTCACATCTCTTCTAGTACAGTACATGGTGATGGCCTAACACGAAGAGGAAGTTTGATTTTGACATATCCAAACGATCAAACATAACCTCTAGCACTCTCTAGCTGCTACCTATCACAAGGATCTTTCATTTCACACAACAACTGTGTGCCCCGCATTTTAATCCTCGTAATTGCACATTTCGCAATAAGTACAACACGCTCTTATCCGATTACGATCAGACCCCGAGCAGAGTGATGTCCTTTTGTTAAGGGCTTCATGCGATTGACGCCTAGTGATAACCTCTCTTGCTTTCAGAATAATATCAGAATCATGACCTGATGGTAAACAAGAACTGGTAGCTGGAAGGAAATTTGTGCGCCACAGAAATCAATACACTTCATGGTGGTTATATTGTTTCTCTGTGATAGATGCAAGGACACATCATAAAATTCGGAAAAAGACAACCCGCCCAGGATAGAGACAAGAGGATGTTCGTTAAATGTTCGCTCCGTTATCGTTATCGATATCAGATAGGATAAACAGAAATTCCCTTATACGTATCACTCAGGTGGTTCAGATGTTTGGATTTTTTCCTTGATATCGATCCTTGCTCTATGGAGGACGATCGATGCTCTGGTGTTGATGACGCTTGTTCATTATGTGACAAAATGTGTTATAACGATTGCCTTGTGATTCGATTTTGCTTTTGTTGTTGTTGTTTGTCGATGCTTCGGTTTATAAAAGGAGGTCCTGATGCAACAATAGAGTGACACAAAGGATGGGTGCTGGGAGTAATTTATCATTGGATAATCAACGTATTCAATAGGATTTTCGATTGGTTTTTTTGTTGTTCACCTTTTTTTTTTCAATTTTCGATGGAAGTACAAAACTGTTTTATAAAAAAAAAACGATCTTATAGGAATGTACGTGAATACAATTGGGAGAAGGATCACATCACACAATAAGGAGCATTGTTCTGAATTTTTAAAATTGATCGACGAATTGATTGAAAAACCAACATTGAAGTTGTATGTGGGTCTTGATGTGTTTGATTTATTCATATTGAGTTTTTTTTTTTTTTTATTTTTAAATCAAAAGAAAAATGAATCTAGGACTTTGTTACACTTAAGTCATAAAAATTTGATGACCTAGGGCTATTTTTGTTTTGTTTTGATTATATTTCTTTTTGTTTGTGTTTACATTGATGGTTGTTTTGAAGTAGAATGTACAGATTTAAATGTGTCAGTTTGAACAAAGGAGATTTTTTTACCTGTGAACCAGGATAAGAAACAAGGATTTAGAGTGACTTAAGAGATTTCTTAGGGATATATATACTCAATATTTTTTTGTATTTTTAGAATATTTAAGAATATTTGTTCTAAAAATACAAAAAGTATTGGCTATGGCCTAAGGATTTTGAAAAGAATAAGTTAACGATTTTTAACGATTTCATTGATAACTTAGTTCATTGATTATGGGACGTATAATCTGTTATGCACTAAAATATATTGAGGAGTTATATCTCCCCTACAAAAATTATTGTTAGATCATGCTAGGGGCTCAGCCTGGATGGGTATTAATAAATTCATTTCATTAATTTTACCAAATTTCGAACAGACTTATTAAAATCCATTACCGTTAAGTTACTCAAAAAGAGGACAGTAGAATTCGTGTTAACGTCTGCTAAAAAAACGCCTAGAACTATAATTTTGAATTTGTTTGTGAAAATTTGCCAATTTTTGAAAAACTGTAGGTATTTTTCTTTAGACTATTGGAACTTTAAAACTGCTGTTGCAAATTGTAGCAAATTAAATCTTTGTCACCTGATGCATTGTAGCTTTGATAATTATGAATTTCAACCAACAACGTGTCCCAAAAAATGTTTTCTGTAAGGTACATTACTTTTCTTGCTGAGTCCATTAAGCCTGTACCCAAGGCAGCAAGGCCAGAACGGAAGCCTGCCGAGATGAGAGGGGGAATATGGTAGACACACAGTCAGTGCTGAGGATCAGGAAGGAACAATTTTCTAGACTCCTGAACGGCGAAGATAGCCAACATTCCACTGTTATTCCATTTAATTTGGACGAAGATGGCCAACAATTCCGTCCACCTGACCTAGATAAAGTGCACTTAGGG
Source organism: Meliscaeva auricollis (assembly GCA_948107695.1). Lineage (NCBI taxonomy): Eukaryota > Metazoa > Arthropoda > Insecta > Diptera > Syrphidae > Meliscaeva > Meliscaeva auricollis. Next base: position 21,363,150 of record OX403619.1, on the reverse strand, counting down.
ATTGCCAAGCTGTAGTTGGTGCATATGCCAGTATTGAATCGGAGGCGGCAATATTTGGATTGGCTGTTAATGAAGAGAAAACGAAGTACATGCTATCAACGAGAAGGGAATCTCAACATCGACGACTCGGCCAAAACGTCACGATGGATAGTTATAAATTTGAAGCAGTCAAGGACTTTGTCTACCTGAGATCCACAATAAACTCAAAAAATGACATCAGTGTAGAGATCAAATCGAGAATTACTCTTGCCAATCGCTGTTTCTTCGGGCTGAGGAGGCATTTAAGTAGTAAATCCCTCTCTTATTGAACCAAGGAAACGCTATACAAGACCTTAATTATCATTATCGAAGAAGTATGGAGAAGAAGATTCAACTACGAGCTTTACGGACTGTACAGCGACGTTGAACTGGTCAAGAAGTCCTCAAATCCAACCCTAATGGTGTACGCAGCAGAAAAAAACAGCGTAACAGAACGACCTCAACCAACTTAGCGTGCATAACTGAAGGCGCCAAGTCGGTTGAGGTCGTTCTCCACTTGTGTGCGCCACCTGTTACGCTGCTTCCCTCCGCTGCGTACACCATTAAGGTTGGACTTGATGACTCGTCGGGCTGGTGCGTTGATGTCCATACGCTCCATGTGTCCCAGCCATCTCAGGCACTAAATTTTCAGCTTCTTGCCCAGGTCAACGTCGCTGTACAGCCCGTAAAGCTAATAGTTGAATTTTCTTCTCCATTCACCTTCGATAATGATACTAAAGGTTTTGTATAGCGTTTGCTAGCTAGGACAGAGCTGGCTGGAGAGGCATGTTAGTTGAGGCCGTAATCCTTCCTGGATTGTAAGCGCCACCTAAAGTTAGTAAGTATTAAGCCTGACCACAATGTTCTATAAGATTTCTGCTGTAACTGAAATTTGTCAACAAGGATTTAACCAAACTTATGACAGAATAAAAATCCAATAAAATCACCTCTACATGTCAGTTTAAAGTCATACCATGACCCACGCTCCACGCAGAAATTGATATTAAATTTACCCAACGTTCCACCTTCACCTACATTTCTATAAGAATTTTATATATTTTCTCGAATAAAACAAATCTTGACAATAATCATTGAAAATCTTAATTTAAATCAACTTTATAATCAAAACACAATACAAATCTTGAGAACTGAATTTGTCATAAGATTGTTAGTACTCGTTGTTTTTTTGTTGTTAGCTGTCCTATAAATCATGAAAAATAACACCCAGAATTACACCCGATAAGAATCTAGAACGCGTGGTGCATGCGCATTTACAAGAACAATAATAATAAAGTTCCCCTCGGCGACAAGTTGGCTATGCATTGCATACAGTGTAAGTAGAAACCCCTTAGCCCGATTTGAACTCCCATCATACAAGTTGTTCATCTGATTTCTCATTAAACTTACATATGCCTGCATGCAATCACCATTGAAAAATTAAAAAAAAAAAAAAAACTATGACTACTTAAGTCCGTTGCTGTTGCCGTAACCTTCAAGCAAATGAACAACAAAATTAACCTACAAAATATAAATTAAATAACTCACTCAACAATGGAAGACAATACAATATTGCGTTCCACTAAAGCACCATCAACTTCAACTATACCATATACATATGCCACCCCTGTACCTCACCATACTTTAGAACCCAATTGTACTGGGAGAAGAGAAATAAGTACAAAACTTTAAAAAACCCAGTTGATGGTTCGCTTTGGTACTTTTTTGTTTACAATGCGAAAATTTGTAATAAATTTGTCTTTGGAAACGCAATAAAAGTTCACTGAACAATGTAAATGGCACACGTCGCGACGAGTCGTCGCTCGCGTCGTCGTTGTTGTCGGTCGTCCGTTGTTCTTCGACTAGCAACGACGACGCGACGACCGGCTTCTTGGTGGGAGCTCTCACATCAACTTGCATAACCGAAAATTGTGCAGCATTTGAAGCTGCACTTTATTTTTTGAGTGAAGGTCAATATGGTTATGATTCTAAAGTTTATGCAAACAGTGTTACCAGGCAATATCAGTTTAAGTATCGTAATGCCTATATCAATTTGCATGTACGTACCGTAACATCTGTAAAAATAAGACGATATTGGTAAGCATTTTGCTATAAAAATCATGATATCGGGGAAAATATTGGTATATTTATTGCAGTACTGGTGTACATATCACCAAATTCAAGTTAAAATTGTGATATGTTGTGATATTGGTGTATATATCACAATTACGGTATAAATATCGTAATATTTGCTCAAATATTATGATATTGGTACATTTCGTGAATTTTCTGTAAAAATTGTGATGTTTTGGGTGTAAATACTGCAATATCAGTGTAAGTATCGTAATACCTATACAGATATTGCAATACCAGTTTAAAATACGCAATTTGGATGTATGTATAGTATAGCAATATCTGTACAAAGATCACGATATTGGTAAGGATTTTGCTATAAATATCGTGATATCAATGCAAATATTACTGAATTGGCGTAGATATCACCAAAATTGAGTAAAAATCGTGATATGTTGTGATATTTGTGTAAATATCACAACCACTGTATAAATATCGTAATATGTGTTGAAATATAATGATATTGGTGTACATTTAGCGAAGTTGGTGTTTAAAATTGCGTTATAATGGGTGAAAGTATTGCAATATTAGTCCAAGTATCGTAATATCTGTTCAAATATTGCGATACCAATGTAACATAAGCAATTTGCTATAAATATGGTGATATCGGTGAGAATATTGTGGAATGGTTGTAAGTATCACAACATTGCAACATATATATAGCGTTATCAGTGTTGGCATCATCGATATGTATTATAATGGCCTTATTTATATTTATAGCAAAATGCTCACCAATACTGTGATATCCGTGAAAATATTGCACAATGGTTGCAAATATCACAATTTTGTGGTAAATATCATATTATTTGAACAAATATCATGATATCAGTGTAAATATCATGATATCGATGCAAATATAGCAATTTTAGTGTAAATATCTTGAAATTTTTACAAATAGTGATATCGGTGTAAAGATCGTGATATCGGTATATCATCGATATGTACAAAGCGGCCTTATTGTGGTCTTATTCCATTAAACAAATTTTGGTTGTTTCTAACTGGTATATTTTGCTTTGTTCAAAATCAAAATTTAATTTAAAAAAAAAAAAAGTTAGTATGGTCACACTAATCCACCCATATGAAGTACAAAAATATATTTGGGCGGCTTTAATTAACGTCATAATGTGCATGTTGTGCATGCTCGCGTACTCGGCACTGACTTGTGTCGTTTTTTTTTTGTCTTTTGTTGTTGTTTTTTCTTCCAAACTTTGTCAGAAAACTATAAGAACACTCATGCGAGCATTATACGCTACGCAGTATTCATGCGAAAAGAAAACCTAGTTTAGTTCTATTATACTTACCATCGCAGTTACCATAATACTGCGCTACACCCCCTCGTCATCGTCATTGTCATTGTTGAATTGCACAGATCTAGCTATTATTGTCTTTCAAGGTGACAAGTCGTTCATTATAGAACTATGGGCCGCGGTTGATGGAGCATTCAATTGTGTATCTAATGTGGAGGAAGGGGGCGGTGATAGGGCAATTTTATGGTTGTGCAAAAGCAAATTGGCCGCCTGTGTGATTTGACATAATTTTTTCCGGCCAATTTGATAGTTTCGAGTTCCCATATTTCAAGGTCGTGACGGAAGTTGTTGTATATTGTCAATTCTCATGGTGGTTTTATTAAATAATGGCAATGATGGATGATATTATACATAGAAAGGTTGTCAAGGAAATGTGTGTAGGTACTCCAGCGTTGATATGGTACTCATATTAGCAGGAAGGTAGGTTTATGATAGGTATACTGTTGATGATTGCACAATTGAGCGATTTTATTTTACATTTAAGTGAGTTATATTAAATAGGGAATTAAGGTTGACAAAATGTTTTGAATTAAAGTACCTAGCTCAAAAAAAAATTCAAGAAAAGTCAACTGATTCCAAAAAAATAAGCCGAGTTTCTGAAAATACTTTAAATTTTGCACTTTTGAGTTAAATCGATTGTTTTTTTTTCATATTCGATAGCATCTTTTAATCCTCTAAAAGAAAAAAATATTTGCATTGCAAATTCAAGCACCAAGTTTTAATGTAAAATTTGTGAGCTTTTGCAATTCAGATGGCCATAATTGAATGAGTTTTTCTTTTTTTTAATGATTACTTTAATGTTGTCACTTAGGCCTTAGTCATAAAATTAAACGCACATAAATAAAATATTCAAATTTTTACCTACTTGAATGTTATTTCAAGTAGTTATGTTTAGTTTGTAATTTAAATAATGATAAAAGTGCATTGAAGTGTCACCATAATTTATTTAATAAACATAAACTTTTTGTAGCAGAGGATCTTAAATAATGCGTCTTCCAATGGAGGAGAGCACTTTGTTTAAGTAGATTTCTTGAAATACAGTGGAGGAAATTTTCATAAAAACACTTGCAAAATGTATTCAACTGATTTCAAACTTGGCAGCACTTTTAATTTTGTAGGTACAGAATCATCTGTTTGCAATTCCTTCTGTCTGTCTGTCGTTTAGATATCTCAAGCTACAGCCTAAGCTAAGGGTTTTGAGTGGGTCTAGAAAAGGGAAATTGACAATTTTTGAAAGACCAAAATTAACGTTATCTGCTATTGTGACTAAAACTGAAAAAAATTATATTTTTCAAAAACGATTCAAATGATTTTGATTAAAAGTATGAGCAGAAAGGTCGTACTTTTGAAATAAAAAAAAATGTTTTTTTTATAGATTAATAACGGCATATCTACCCCATAGACCCGTTTTTCTGTTTTTCTCAAAAACGACTAAACGGATTTCGATGAACATTTTTGCACAAAAGGTTGATAGTAATTTTCAAATTATTTTATTACAAAATTTTAAGAACATTTTTTTTTTAGATTAAAAAAAAATCAACACTTCGTTTCAAAAATCGATTTTTCGAAATCTCGTAAATTTTTTTTTTTTTAATTTCGGTTAAAATGTTCATTAATAGTTTCTTGAATATGGCATACCAACTTTTTTTCAATATGGGTTAAGAATTTTTATATAAAATTAAAAGGACTCTACCGATTTTCAAATTTTGTTTTCTTAAATTTATCCTTCTTAGCAAAAACAAATGGCATACCAACTTATTTTTAAGCTCAAAATAATTTAAGAAGTTGTTTAAATCATTTTAGTAATGAATTTTATTTATTTTGAAAATTTGTTATTAAATTATTTATTTTTAAAAAGATTATATAAGAAGCTATAGAATCCACAACAATTTTGACCTTAATAGCAAAAACATGCGACCCAGTCGTGCAATTTATTACGAGATAAACACAAAACCAAAAATCAACCTTCTTTTCAAGATGGCATGGCGGAAGGATGCTGTAGGTCTAGACAATTTCTTAAAGCCAGTCCAAGGATAGTTGTGGAGTTGGCAAGTTAATACGTCCTGCACATGACATTCTGGGAGTTTTTTATTTGGAACATGGTTTTCAATTTTCCAAAAAAAAAATCACCTATTATAGAAGTAATGAATAAGAGTATGTATTTTATCAAAACAGTTTTCATTTTCAGTTTTTCTCTCTATTTCGAAATAGTTCCACGTGTCATGTTACAGATTCTACAATAAAATTTTTAGCAAAAACTGCAAATAATAATTTAATATACTTTTCATATGAATTCCTAACTGTTTTAATAAATCCTAAATTGAGCTAATTTAGAGTAAAAACACTTTGAAGCGACTGCTTTTATGGTAATTTCGGTAGAATATATACCCTCTACCATTCGATTTTTTCGAGGAGGAAACACATACAGTAGTAATTCTCTCATCACTTGTTTCTTTTGTTTAAGGGTATGCTCATTTTATTCTTTTCTAACAATGACTTTCTGAGTTATTAATATAGAGCCTGGCCAGTAAAAACATGCATTTCATTTTTCTAACAAGGATAGGTTAATTAAATTTCTGAAGAATATAATTTCATGTGCAACTCAATATCACGCTAAAAGTCGGAGAAAGTGATGACAAACTTCACCCAAAGGATAAACGAGTTAATCTTACGTGCTCCTTCTTAATCTAGATTTCACAATTCAAAAACTCAAAGACTCAATTCTACGAACATACCCACCTATATTCCAAAACACCAAATTCCATTGGAATTATTTGTTCAATATTATAATTCAACACTTCAAAAAAAAAAAAAAAATAATAATAAACCACACAATCTATCAGATTTACATAAATCTCCAAAGCACATTTTTCTGCATGCCATAATTCTAACAACCGAAAAGAAGAGAAAAAAAAAAGAATTTAATATACAAAAGAACCCCAAGCATTTGTCATCATGCTAATCCCATTTGCCAAAAAGCGTTTTAAACAAAAAAAAACTCAAATAAGACCAAACAATGTGTTTGAAACAGAAAAAAAAACATTAATTTATGGCATTCCCAACACCATCGATGTGTGATCCTCCCACCGCAATCATATTTGGTCCATCTAAGTTTCATACCCCAAAAAACCATAAGCTATAATATTATAAAGCCTCTCTTATACTCTTTGGGTGCAATATTTATGAACCACCAAAAAAGGTTTCATGAACAAAAATAACACCGAAGAATTCCTCTGCTTCGTTGATATGCTATATGGACGGGAAGAGGTAGCGTATCTTATACATGAAAGATGGAGAATATTGAAGATACACATTTTCGCCTTGTGGAATTTATCTAGATCATTTCGAACCCTCGAAACCAATAACATGTCAAATCTTAACACACAAAGCCATTTTTATTTCGCTCCAACTGGCCCAATCTTACTCCAAACATCTCCCTTCCTCCCTCTGAGACCCGAGACCCCGAATGAACAATCTGTAGAGAGAAACTCACCTCGTTGACCATAGGTAGAGAGAGGTTCTCTGTTTGTATACAAGAATGCTTCTTGGAGTTTTGATTTCTTTAGAAGATATATGGCATCTGGTGTCGATGATCGAGAAAACCAATAAAGTTAAAAATATTTTGACATTTTCCAACAAAAACAGAGATATAATAAAAATGTTGGGAAAATAGTTGAACCTTAGAAACTCGAGTGTTTATGGGTTCACGATTGAGGACAACACACACACAGACGACATATTATTATTATCTTCAGACGACAAATACGAAATCAGAACATAAAAAGGTTCAACAGCAAGTCAACCAAAAAAAAAAAAAAAAAAAACAGAAATTGGAATGAGGAAATTATTGCTTGACCACAAAAGTCAAATTTGAATGAGGGAAAGGTGAGAAATAAAGAAGCCCAGATACAATCAACAAAAATGCGCACCAGAGAGCACAGAACATACACAAACCAGAGTAGAGGCTCTCATACATTTCCACACCGAAGAACGGACATAAATTTAGAAGAAACAAGGACACGTCAGGAGGTTATTGCTGACAAAGTGTGTGCACCTTTTTTTTTCTTCTTCTTCATCTTAACTCTGGTGGAAAGTGTGAATTTTTTCTTTTTTTTAAAGTTCATCGTTCGACTTGCAGCAGCAGGCCGCTGACGATGCTGTGGAACAAAACCGAAAACCAATAATAAACAAACTCAATGCACGTAAAGAGAACAAACATGATTCAGCTCAATAATTTTCAGGATCATCATTATTGTGATTGTGCTGGAGTATATTGTATGCTGTGATGCAATTTATTGCCTTCAAGTGGAATGACATAAAAGAACAGAGAGTGAAGTGTCCTGGTTGGAAGCGAGACATGAAAACTTGAAATGAATGGGTTTTAATCATAAAAGATGTGATAAACTGTTATTGTTTTATTGTTTAAAGTATTGACAATAGGACTAAGTGGATCGAAGACCTTAATTCTTTTCCTAGAATCACTATTTACTATTAAGTAGTGAAAGTGTCTATGAATGTAGATAATTTTGTTGACTCTGAAAATGGGTTGGTATACCAACTTGTTTAAAAGATCCACAAGTTGAGTTTAACTTTGGTCACTGAAATATTGATCTATTCCAAAAATGCTGAATCTTTCACTCGGACAAAATTTTATCTATTTTTTCTTTTCCGAACAATTCAGAATAGACTCATAAATTGTTTTAAACTAGGCACTCTGTCTTCTAAGTAATTAATAAGAACGGTTTTGTGTGTTTTCAAATGATATTTGCAAAAGATGTATGTACGCTGAGCCTAAAATTGCGTTAAACGTATTTTTTGATAGTTGTACTACTGGCAAAAGTTTTAGTTGCCATAAAGTCAGCGTTAGTTAAGTTTGTGGAAATGCACTCCTTAAAGCAACAAATAACTTAATTGGAAATAGGTAAATTATATACAAATATCTTCTTCCAATTAAGGTACTTGTTGCTTTAAGGGAGTGCATTTCGACAAAGTTATCTAACGTTGACTCAGTTTTTTTTTCATTCTTCTGCAAGATATTTTATCTGAATTATCGTTGACAACAAAAAAGCATTCAAATCATTATTATAAATACTTTTATCTTTTTAAAAAATTACAAAATAAGAGTGTCATTTGTTTCGAAATACATGACCTATCTAAACTCCTGTAAGGTTCAGATTGGAAATTTCAAATCTTGATGAAGAGTTCTGGAGTTTCCAATGGGCTTTGGAAATATGTAGTCCTGAAAATTATAACTTGGAAAAAAAATTATACAAAACAAATTTTTCGTTCAGAATTCCGTTTAGACTTTTAGATGGGTCCCCAATAGTTCTAAAAAAAAACCATAAGAAATTCTTTGTCCAACATAATATTTCAGAAGTTATCTACCGGGTGGAGTAACTGCTGAAGGTGTATCAGTAAAAGTCCTTACCTTATGCAGATGATATTGTTTTACTGTCTAACAGTCCAACATCCTTACAAGCAATGATAAATAGCTTCGCAAATTTTACTGTACAAAATGGAATTTGCTTGTGAACCTTGGAAAATGTGAAATAATAATTTTCCAAAACGGTGGACGCCGGGTAGCTGAAGAAAAATGAAGCTTTAACAAGTACAAGTACCTAAGAGCAACTCTTGCTTACAATATGTCGTGGACGGATCATCTTACGTAGAGACTTGCAATGTCTAAAAAAATCAATAAATGCTACTTGAATTAAAACTTAGGCTTAGTAGGTACCTAAAAGATATATGAAGCTGCTTCAATTGTAGTAATGAACTAAAATGGGACTTCCAAAAGTTCTCCCTGAAAACAGATTAGATACCAAGAAATTTCTCAGGTGTTATTGTGAGCAAGAAGATTTACTCGACTAATAAATAGTCGGAAGTCAGAACTCTTTAATGAAGTCAACATTGAGTTTAATTGGTCTACAAAATGCATTGCACACAGAAATTTGTTTAAAACTTGTAGATAGACATTGGACGGAACAAGCAATCAGAGCTCTTCAATTACGCTTCTACGACGAGTATTGTAAACTTAACTATGCTGAGGTGCCGAACTAATTCAAATACAGTAACTTACGTGACATGATTGGTATAGTATTAATGCTTAGATGCGGATGGACAAAATACCCAATACCAAAATGAAAGGGTTGGGTTCGAAATCCCAGTTTTTATAATCCCGCTTATGAAAATCCCGGTTTTGAAATTCCGCTTTCTGAAATCCCGTTTTTAAGAATCCCGCTTTTTTAAAATACCGCTTTTTGAAATTACGCCTCTAATAATCCCGTTTTTTTAAAATCCCGTTGGTGAAAATACCGCTTTTGCAATCAAAACTAGTTGTTTTATTTAAAAAAATCGTGCGAATTTTTTTAAATAAAACAACTAGTTTTGATTGCAAAAGCGGGATAAGGAAATCAAAATAAAGGAAGCAACAACTGATTTGTTTGGAATACATTTATTGTAGCGCTAAGCAAATAACAAAAATTCAAATTGTCAAAACAGATTTATTAGCTTATCAAATGGTATCTACACTAAAAAAAAGAACATAGGAAAGGAACTAATAATAATCAACAATATTTCTTATAATTTTATATTAATATAATTGTATGCTATGAGCAATGCGACGTAAAAAACCTGTTTTACTCATTTTTTGTCTATTCTTTAACGTTCTTGAATAGCTCGCGACTTTAATATGGTATTTTTTTCTATAAAGTTTTTCGTGTCCATTGTCCAAATTTAAGCTCACAGTAGACATCATTAACATTCCGGCGAATTCTTTTTGTAGAGTATTTTTAATTTTTTGTAGTTTGTAAAATATTAAAATGGATAAAAACGGGATTGGCGGGATTTCGAAAAGCGGGATTCGAATAAATAAATATTTTGATGAAGCGGGATTTTAGAAGTCGGGATTGTAAAAATGCAGTATTTTAGTAGGGATTTTAAAACTTTTTTTTCGGGATTTTTGAAAAACGGGATTTTGGAAAGTGTGATTTCGATACGCAAAAATTTTCGATACGCTGAAATTTTGGGATTTTCTCTCGGACATTTCGATTTCAGGACCCTTAAGGCCAATTTCTTGACAAAGTTCTAGCGCTTACAACTCGGTTTAAGGAAAAATTAGAACTCAAATTGTTTCATCTATAATTTTTTTTTCATAAGAAAAACTGAGAGCTAAAAATAATAGTTTGAAACTGATTAGAACTTTATCAAGAAATTGGTCGTTAGCCTTTAAGTCTTTATTTCGATCTGATTGTTTATATCATAATATTTTTGTGTAATTAATTAAATCAACCAAATAAATTCGTAATTTTGATTAATAAATTAGCTAGGAAATCCAAACTCAAAAATATCTTCTACATACAAAACCTCTAATTTTAAACCAACAAAATAATGGAATATTGACAAATCTACAAGTTCAAAGAAAACAATGAAACCCATAAATTTAGTGTGGAATTTGAGAAGATATTTTTTGTTTTCTTTTATTCAAATTTGTCGTGTGCTCTTTCTGCAGAAACAAAAACAAAACCAAAAAAAAACAAATATAAGAACCCACACAAATATATAAGAAAAAAAAAAAACTAAATTATTTGGAAACTGAAAACCTCAAAAGAAAAAATACCAATTGATTTGGTGGTAATAAATTGAAACTGATTTTCGCCTCCTTATCTGACCAAAAACATCGAGAAAGCAGAACAAACAAAACAAAAAAAGAATAAAATATTTATTAACTCCATTTTTGACTGCTTCCAAAATTTCGAAAATCAGTGAATTCAAATCCAAAATCGTATATACAAAGAAATCGGATCATGACCTGGACAGGATGAAAAAAAAAACAAAAAAAAAATATCTTGTAGTTGTGCACAAAATAAAGATCATGTTAACGAGATAATGCCAATTGTATTGTTTTGTTCTTGTGGTCCATAGTGTGGTCACCATCAGTATGATCATCAGAGTTGTTGTTTGTGTGGTTCCTTCTTTTTGGTCAAGAGAAAAATTGGTATTGATTAATTGATTTTTGGGAATTCTTCGGGCAACCATGGGTGGTAAATGTTGAGGAACTTCTGCTCTATCGTTACCAAATAAACACCCTGTGTCTGACTGATTATCGACATTGAAATAAAAAAGGTTGTTATTCTTTCTTTTTTTTTTATCTGAACATACGCTGCACTGCTGATGTTATACCAAAGATCACAATCTCTATGCGAGAAGGGCAGAAGAATTACTAAAAATAAAATGTTTGTATGTTGAAAGTGGAATAAGAGAAAGCATAATATGCGAGCAACTTCAAGGAGGGCACTCCTTGTATTCTTAAATTAATTGTTTTGCGATGTGAGAAATATCGATTTTAACATTTTTTCTGAATTTTTATTTTTATCTGCGCGCCCATTTAATTTTATTCGTATGTGAATTAATCAAAAGGAACGAATGTAGCACTGCAGAAGGATTTTTGTTTTGTTACCACAGGTGGAATACCATAAGGTGACACGGTGGTGTATACGCTGGAAGCTTAGTTAACAAAAGTTGTGTTTAAGTTATTGATTTTATTACGATAGTTTGGGTTATAGTCATGAAATTCCTAGTTAACCAAATTTTATGTACCATATTCTTTCAATACACCATGTAGACTATTAGACCAAAGCCAATAATTTTTGAAAAAAATAAATTAATAGCAGGATGGTGGGAAAAATTAGGTAAAATGATATAAGAAAGGGGGTGTTGAAAATCTTCTTTTTTTTACAATTTATATCTAAAGCAGATCTCTTAGCGAAAAAAGATCTCTACAAGAGTTGTAGGTGGTAAAAAGATCAACAACTTTTGTTTACATAATTTTTCTATATAACCTCAAAAATATTGTGAAAAATGCTAAAAACTAATTTTTTGGTTTTTATTTTTATCTTTTTCAAAAACAATTAGATTTTAATGAAACTTTGTTTTAACTCAAATTGATATTTCATACTTATAAACATATTTATTTCAGCAAAATATTAATTTTTGTGATTTTTGACGAATTTATTTTAAAAAATAGGCTAATTTTCAATCAAAGAAGTTGACGGAAAAATGATTGATTTTTGAAAATTTTGAGATGGATTCTTTTTGGCTAAATCCACTTTTAGAAGACCAAGAAAACAAACAATACAGTTATCATGGTTTACCAAAAATTGAAAAAAACAAATTAAAAATTCATTTTAAGGTCGATTTTTCTGTAAATGACAGTAATTCAGCCAGCGAGGAGTGGTCATTGAAACTAATTGCGTTTTTTGAAGACTTTTCAGAGAAATTTTTTGCACCAAAACTAACGGTACTTGGCAAATAACAGTTTCAGAAAAACTTATTATTTTTTTTTTTCAAAAATGTCTATTACAATTTCGATGCAAAAACACTCGTAGTCAATTTTTTTTGGAGAAAACATATTTTTTATAAAAACTTTTTTTTTCAAAAACTGCTATTAATCACTAAAAAATGAAACCAGATATTTTGTTCACACAGGAACCACCAAACTTAGGTCTAAGAATCATTTTAACTAATCGAAAAACTAAATCATATTCGAAATTCGAAAAAGAAAGAAACTTCTCATTACAACTGGATCAATTTTACTTTGAAAAATCAATCACTTTTATGTAAGATAACACGCGACATTGACACAATCAAATTAAATGACTCCATTGATGGTTTATCAAAGCAGTTAGCCTTATAATACAACACATAACCGGACATCTTTTGACAGAACCGATGACATCAACCAAAACCTCATGCATGACCACATAAAAACCCTCAAAGAGACAACATATTATTAGCCAGCGAGGTTTAGGTACCCACGACACAACTCAAATCACCAACACTCATATGTGTTGTTGTTGTTGTAGGTACTCCTCGCATATGAGGATCTCCCATTTATCTGCCATAAATAAAAAGGAAGACAATTTTTAAAAGGCTTTTTATAGCCCACGACAACAGAACCGATAAGAAGTGGAAAAATGACAAAAAGTCTCTCTGAACTTTAATGGCCAAATGTGTGGTACGATCATAAAGTTCCATTAATCGCATTTGAATTACTTTGGTCACATTTATTTCTCATAAACAATTTTGCCCATCATTGTGACCTCCCGCTAGCCGCAGCCACAGTCACAGCCGTCCAATATTGCTTTCTTTGCCAACCTTATGATGATGATGGCATGGAAAGAAGTGCTGCATACATTCGTACCACACGCATAACTGCGAGCCAAGATTGAAGAAACTATACGATAGGTGGCGTGTGCATCATTATGAGCAGCGACGAGTTGTGGGATACCTTCCTCGCAGTTTTTCCCCCAATATAAGCCTCCCAAAAGGCATTTGTCAACTGATTCCTATGTCAAGTGACTTCCTTCACAACTCCAAACAGACCTTATCCACCTTGTCCTGCGCTTCATATCGCGACGGACAGCGGACACAGCCTTTTCAGAGATGACTAAATGACACTTCCCTCCTGTGCGATGTGGTCAGCCTTGAAGTTATATAGTCTCAGGCCCTGCCGATCGCGAAGAATATCATGGCTAGAGAAGCAAGCGTCTTGTGTCATGATCATGAGAAACTTCTTGGGAGAGCGGGCAGAGCTGAGGAGGGAACGCGCCTGAACTGAACAGCCTGAGGCTACAGTGGCAACAGCACACGTTTTGCCGGAGAAAGACGACTCGACACGGCCAATATGGAAGTCATTTATTGTCATTATATGACACTTTATGTCCAAACATTAGATATTTAAACCAAAAGAAGACTGCTTGGCTATGTTCAAGACTGATGGGGCAGAGAGCACCATCAAGGCAGAGAGGTGCAGCAGGACGCAGGACAAACGAGCAAAGGAACGAACTTCGTGGACAATGTTGTTTGGGTGGGTATATGTGTGTGTGTGTGCGGTTAGGTCGCAATTTGTAATTCTAGAGGTTTTACCTATGCTTTTAATCTGCTGATAAATAGCACACTTGGTCCGGGTGTCAAAGTAGGATCTTCTTGTTTTGTTGTTTTTTTTTTTTAGAGCAGCTCATCTTTACTCGACCTCGCAGACTGTTTGGATGCGCGCATGCAGACAGTTCTTGTTCATTCATTTCAACCGGCAAAGCGGTCTCTTTCCACGTTTATTCTTATGGCGGGAACAAGGAAGAAAAATTTTAAAATTGTTTTGATTTTTATTTCTTCGTTTTGTTCTTTTTGACGAGGTTTTAGATTTAATTTCATTGCTTGTCCTGGCTTTATAAATTTGATTGTTTTTTCTTAATGCCACATAGTGGAATCAAGAAAAAAAAAAGAACTCAGCTGTTTTGTAACATTCCCTTGAAATAATGATGCAAAATTAGTGTCTAGCAGAATATTGTGGAACGCAAAAACCAAGTAATCTTATTTACCATTTCTCATGACGTGAAGTGAAACAGAAGTGAATTGAGTAGCAATGCATTGAAATTCGATTGCACAAAATTTTTCGAAAATTCTTAGAAAATAATTTTTAACTTCAAAAGTTGATTTTTTAGAATTTTTTTTTAGCAAAAACTCTTCATCATTTCAAATTATCTATTCAGTAAAATATATTTCATAACTCTTACCCTTATACTTTACGAGATGTAAAAAATGTTTTCTTTTGTCTTTTACTCCATTTTACCCTTTCCTTCCGGTGGAATTTAAAAAAATCCTGTTTCATCAGAATCTTTGTGAAAAAACAGTAATAATGGGATGAAAAAGTCTGTGTGTTATTACTGGTTGAATATTTTTTATAAACGCTGGTAAAGAAGTATAATTTCAAAAACTGAAAGCGTTCCACAACATGTTATCGGCCATTTAACCACTTTTTAAGAATGTGACCGCAAGCCAAAAATCATTATGATGGCATTTCAAATCTTAACCTTTTTTTACCAATCAAACAATTTTGGCTTGCAGTACAAAAATTTCACACAGACTCTATAATTTTTACTAGATTCTTCTCACTTGTGCTTTTCTCATGTCCTATTATGTGGGAAACTATTCTCTTCAAAATAATTGTGGATCTTATTTGATCTTATTTGTGTTCATTTTCGTTCCCAATTTTATGTTCCACAGCAATTTTGCATGAAACCAAACCTCAGACATATCTATCCTTTTTTCGAAATGTGGCTTAGTTTTCACGTACAAGTTTGTGGAACGCATTCGTTCATTTTCCAAACTCTTTGAATAACATTACTAAAATTATCAAGATTGTGGAATGCGGAATATTGATACAAATTGTATCCATGGCACGCCAAATTCACATTCCACGTATTTAGTTTTTAGTTAAGTACTTTCTTATATCCAGCGAAATTGAAAATGAACGCATTCCACAAGATGTCGTGGCATATATGAAATCGGATGTGATTTGAACGAAAAAAGTCTAAGGAAAAGGATTTATTTGAAAACTTCAATAAAAAAAAACTTTTATTCAAAATACCTAAATGCAGAGTGAAAACTAATACGTTCCACAATATTTCACTATATACCAACAGATAGTAATAAGTATACATAAATTCTAAAAAATTACGACAAATACAAAAATCGTAGAAGATGAGAAAAGAACTGAATTTGTTCAATCAAATGCCTTTGTTTAAAAATAGAATCTGTGGAACGTAAATTTGATAATTTCCCGGAGTGAAATTTAGTATCTGTGTTCGGGTAAAAATGGAATGATCATTTTAAATTTTCTGCGTGACATTTTTTGTTTATATTCCACAGCTTCTATTTCAAGTTAAAATTGTTTGATTGGTATCGCAACCACCTTAGAATTTTTCCCTTATGGTCACACTTTTAAAAAAATGATAAAAAGACAAATAATATGATGTGGAACGCATTCAATATTCATTTCACGAGAGGTGACTAAAAGGCTTAATCTTTCACTTTCCTTTGAAATTCATGGTCTATCTATTGGATAGAAAAAAAAGTATATGAGCAACTCGCTGCGACACAGGTGTTAGTTTATTGATGTTGTTGTTTTATCTAGGCTGCGGCGAATACCGATTTGTTTTCGTTGGTGAGTTTATCGCGCATGTAGAGGGGGCACGAGACTTTCCATCATTAATTTTCCCAAAGTGAACCACAAATGCAGACAATTTGTCATTGCACTGGCATTGTTGTTGTTTTTGTTGTAACAAAACAACCCAAAAAAAAAAAAAAAAAAACAAAAAAAACTTATAGACCCCAGCCGGTGCACTACGATGTTGAATCGAGAACTTCTATTACCTACTTGCAACTACTATAAGTGTATATTGAGGTGCGGTGGAGGAAGAGCACATCCCAGCATCCCAACATCACCCGAAAGATTAGTATGAGAGTGCACATGGTGGTCCGTATTCGATTTTAAAAGAAGGTGTCCTCCAAAAGGACCATAAGTATGAGTATTATAGAGGAGCGAGGTATATCGCCCGAAGAATATGGAATTGAATACATTTTTCATAGTGTTGGAGGAGCAGGCATTTTGCTATCCGTGATAACTATGCGACAATTAGGGACAATTGGTTGATCATTTATTATATGCGCAGGGATTATAAACTAAATAATACAACTCGCCGCCGCCGGCCGCCGAGCCAAGCAGTTAGACCATTGGTTGGTGGTGATTCGATTTGGGAACTCATGTAAGTCGTATGGAACCGATATGGATTGAGATAGAGAATGAGTAGTGGATCGGAGAATATTAAGTGGATGGCATTTGTCATATGAACAATTGGGGATAATGGATTCTTCGAGGATTATAGAGGTTATAGCTGTGGCTAGGGTGGGAATATAATTGATTCAAAAATAGTTTACAAATAGCTAATGGTATATGTTCTAGTTGGTGACAGTAATGAATTGGATACATTTAAAAAGAAAGACAAAAAAGGAATTTAGACTAGATAACACAATAGAGAATGTTTGAAGTAATACTGTGTCGGAAGGGATACACCTCAAGACCAATGACTGAGTTTTGTTCAGTTTCTTCTTATACTTGGTGTCTGGTAAATATTGGATAATCCTGGAACTGTTTAAAGCTTTATGATTACTCTAAAACCAAAAATAAATTGGATCTATCTCAAAAAGGAATCAAATTACAGTGTATTGGATGAATTCCATAAATTAATGTTGTTTTGCAGCAAATTTTCTACACTATAAGTGCCAAAATGTAGTAGGTAAAACCAATAGACCAAAATTTGAAAAAAATAAATTTGAAAAAGTACTAATATAACATAAACTTTAATTGTTTTGAATTCCAAATTAAGTATGGCATTTGAATTTGTAATGAAAGATAATTTTTTAGAAAAAAAATTTGAAAATCGTTCGAGCCGTTTTAAAAAAAAATATTTTTTCATATACAAAAATTCTCAAGCCCTGTTTAAAATATAGAAAAATGTCGGTAAAAATTCTGTTTTATTTATCCAAAACAAAATAATGCTTTATAAACAAGTACTAAAGTCTGTATGGAACTATGAAATCCAATTATGGGATTGTACAAAGAAAACAAATACCGAAATCATGCAAAAATTCCAAAACAAAGTCCTTAGTGGAATAGTAAATGCACCATGGTATATAAAATTTGCGATTTACATTGTAACCTACAAATAGAAATGGTTACAGAAGTTAAAAGAAAACACGCTGTATCACATAATCAGCGACTGCACAGTCATAAAAACTCTGAAATGGAGTCCGGGAAGCAATGTTCGGAGGCTAAGAAGAATCAAGCCACATTAGCTAATGGCAACGGAAAGAATTAAAAGTTTAAACTTCTCCCAAAGTGATTAAAACATTAAGAACGAAAAATCAATTGTCGATTTTTCATAGATTGGTCCAGATTTCGAGGTGGTTTAAGTGAGGTACGAGTCCCACACTACTTGGTGTCAATTACCGCCAAGTGCCTTTTGAAGATTTCCATCTCCTGCCAAAAAAAAGCCTTATTTAAAAAAAAAGATGGTATTCCGTTTTCAAGAAAATATTAATGCACATCTAAAATCAAAATTTCAAAAACCTACAGTCACACGTTTTCGAAAAATTGATTTAAAAATCCAAAAACTATTTGATTGGAATTTTGGATATCAAACTATTTTAAGGCTACTAAGAAGCTTCAGTATAAAAAAAAATCATCAAAATCGGTTGAGTCGTTTAAGAGAAACTCAAAAATTAAAAAAAGGGTTACCTCAGTATTGGAGTGATCTAAACGACAAAAACCTATAGATTCGAGAAATTCGATTTGGATTATTTCCAAAATCTTCAGTAGAAAAAACTTTCAAAAAATTTTCATAATTATAGCGGCTATATAATTCTTTAATGTTTAATTTTTAATCTTTAATTGAGAAAATATTCGTTTTTGCATAAGTGGCATGTTTTTTTCCAAAAATAAGTGCGAATTTGTATGGTAATGAGGCATTTAAATTTTCATACAAAATTCAATTTTTAAAATAACATTTACTTCTTATAAAGCTGATATCGTTTGCAATAAAAAAAATATGACAGATCTGATTACACTAATAGATAGATCTCGATTTTCACTTAAAGGCCACATTTTTATCTTCAAAATTTTGAAAATGTCGTTTAGATCACTCCAATACTGAGGTGATGATTTCTAAAAATATATTTTTCATTTCCATAGTACGACCTTACCAACAAAAGTACATACAATTTTTTTTACCAAAATTGTTGAAGCCATTTTTGAGAAAAATCAAATTTTCCATATTCATTATATTTAATTTTGGACCTAAAACCAAAACCCTTAACCACCAAATTTGAAGATCGCTGAATCGCTTCAGGGTCTTAGGCTGTAGATCGAGGTATACACACACAGACAGACAGACAGAATTGCAAGACCTACTTTTTTATCTCCTATCATTTCTTAAGTGGTTGTATACCTATAAGTATAGTTTTCATTATCAAAAAGTAGAAAAGTTTATACCAGTGAACATGAATTATTATGTAGAATGTAGGATCTCTTTAGAACATATCACAAAAAACTTGTAACATATAGTCCTAGGATTTTTGCATTCATTGAATACGTTGTTTATACCAATTAGAATTCACTATAAAGCTAGGCCTTAGGAAGATTTCTCAGTTGGAAGGCGATGCGATAGGTTGCAGCTACTGATGATAGGTTTAGTCTACTGATTTCAGTCCATTTATTTAATACTTTAGACCAATTTATACCCACTCCAAGAGTCAAGAGCAAAAAAAAGAACGACCTGCACAAAGTATTTATTTTAATTATAAAATCTAAGTAAATTTAATGGTTAAACAATTAAAAGCGTACATTTTATTTCGCTTTCAAACTTAAACATCTGAAAATATAGCCGTCGCCGTTGTCATTTAAATCTTTATCATCCCTTTTGTCATATTTTAATTTTTATTAGACCAGTTAATTATTTGGTATTTGTATTAAAAACTCTTTCTTAAATATTTTAAAACATCCTCACAAATAGTTTTAAAGTACACACATACAAAAAATTGTAAATTTATTGTTTATACCAGTTAAAAAAGCACAAAGCAATTATTATAGTGCAAAAACAATCCATTTCTCCTTAAATACCATACTCAGAACAATATGTTTCTCAGCTTTGTTCATATGGAATGTGAATTAGTTTAACGCGTAAGGCCAATTTATACCAATCAGCTGAGTCAAGAGCACAAAACAATTATCTATTAAAAGTATTAGTAATGAAAAACTGGTAGTTTTTGGCATTATACCAGTTTATACCAATTAACGCAACTATGCATTAGTGGATTTATAAAGAATATGAAAAATATATCGTTATTAAGAAAATATCGTAGCAACTAAGAAAAATTCTGGTAAGCAGTTCTTTCTTTATACCAGTCACATTAGATGAATGCAGACAGAACATTATTCAACATGTCAAAGACAGTCGTTACAAATATTATAATTTTTTTACATACGGCAGCAAAAACAATAAAAAAAACAAAGAAAAATCTACATAAATAATTTGATTAAAGGATCAGCTATAAATCAATCCAGCTTCAACCGCAGCCCAAGACTCTTTTATTATACCTTTACGACCCTCTCAAATGAAACAAAGCAGAACAAAATTGCTTAAACGTCTTCATTACGCCTCAATTCAATGAGAAGTTAAAGAGTGCTCTTGATTCTTTTACCCATACAACCGCACGATAACCTTTTTGCTCTACAAAAGAAAAACATAAAAGAAGGTCGTCATCTCAATTTCAATCTCACTATCATCTGACCTTCAACCCTTCCTCACGGATGTTTATTTTTGTTTTATGTGGTTGACCGTTTTTTGTGTGTTTTTTTTTTCTTGTTGTTATTCATATAGAATTTGCCACAAGAACTGAAACATACCTCTCTGTGACAACAATTGTTAAAGGATTTTTATGGGTCCCTATTTTCTTATGTAGCATTTTGTGCGTCTTTTATGGGCATTAATTATCATAATGATCCTTGAGCTACATTTTTTTACTTAAAGGCGACAATCTTCAATTGGAATCAGAGTAAAGCAAATAAAGAAATAACTGATGCCATAAGCTTATGGGTGATGTGTGTGTAATGTCATTCAATAAATAACATAGAGACCCTTTTTGCTGGGCAAGAGACCTACTCTGGAGAAGTCTGGAATCTCTGTCTCTGAGATTCAATAGCATCATCATAAGCAATGCCTGATGCAATGCCCAAGGATGTGAGACCGTTTTTTTCCGCAGTTTCTGTACTTGTATTAAAAAAGTGATAAATTCCATTTCCTGCTTATCATTCGTCATGGCATTTGCGAGCATTGTTCCGTGACAATTTAATGTCTTCATTAGGATTTTACTATTTTTCAAGGATATGAATGCGATACATCTAGATAGCTACTACTACGCATCGTTTATGCTTGTGAATATTATAACGAAGCATATAAAGGTGAGAAGAATATCACACACGTAGACACGCATGGAATGGACTTTGCGGGCTGCGCTGCGCTGCGCTGGCTCAGAGACTGGTATGAGAATAATCGTGTTATTCAAGACTAAAATGAATGTAATAAAGTGATTTTTATTGCTGGATTAATCCTTTGAGATGATTTTTTTTTTTTGATTTTGATTTTAGCGTGTCTGGTTTTATTCCTTAAATGGGATAGTTTTGAAAATCTGGTTTTGACATCTGGCTGAGAAAGGATATTTTTTTTTTTGGTTGTCCTCAAAACTATAAACTTTTGATAGCTTTTATTTTAAGCAAAAAATACAGATCTTGATTTATAAGAGGTAGACCTTCAAGTAAAAATTTTTATTGAATAGTTACAAAAAATAGTTTTATGTCAAAACTTGTTGTATATAGAATTGGTTCTATATTTAAAAAAATTAGAATTATTCGACATCCTCAATTGTCAATCTTCTCTAAACGAGTAGGTTTGCGGAAAATTAGTTGCTACACTAAAATTTCTACGTAAAATTAAAAAAAAACTTACAATATGAGGTTGTTTCTTAATTCCACGATTCAACTCTCTATGATATAAACTTGAAAAGTAGTTTTTGAAAAAAAAATTTGTTCAAACTCAAAATTTTGAAAACTAAAATAGAAACTTAATTTACGCTAAAAAAAACTAAATAATAAATAGTTTAGTGTAAAATGGCTATAAAACGGGATTTTTTAAATTCCATCGGGAAGTTAGGGTAAAGTGGGATAGTAATGAA
Organism: Meliscaeva auricollis; assembly: GCA_948107695.1. Taxonomy (NCBI): domain Eukaryota; kingdom Metazoa; phylum Arthropoda; class Insecta; order Diptera; family Syrphidae; genus Meliscaeva; species Meliscaeva auricollis. The sequence continues at coordinate 21,341,071 of OX403619.1, read as the reverse complement.
AAAAAACATCTTTTGTACATCTTGAAAAGTATGAAGGTTAGAATTATGAAATTAATTTTGGTAGATAGGTTAATCGAAATGATGAATATTTTTCCATCACCATGAAATTCTAAAAAATCACGTTTTGGAGATATGATGTTTTTGAAAAAACAAATATTTGTTTAGAGCTTTGAAAACGATGTTATTGTCAGAAAAGTACTCAAGAAAACAATCAGACATGTCATTACGATAAAAGAGATTGCGAAAAAAGTGGGTCTCGCAATTCTGTCTGTTCGTCTGTCTGTCTGTCTGTGTGTCTGCCTGTATGTCTGTCTGTCTGTGTATACCACGAGCTACAGCCTAAACTGCTACAGCGATTTTCTTCGATTTTGGTGATTAGGGATCTTTAGTGATTCCCTAAAGGGAAAAATTATTTTTTTTTTAGCCAAAAAATAATGATACCTGCCATATAACAATTAATGACAAGTTAGCTTTTTTCAAAAACGTCTCTAACGATTTTGATTAAAATTTTTGTCTGTTTTTGTAAGTAGGGTCATACTTTAACAATGCATGAAATGTTTGAAAAAATTTTAGTAACGGTACCTCCCATAGAACGGTTTTTTTTAATTTTTAACTTTCACTTTAACGACTGAACTAATTGGACCCGTCAATCGTGATGCTTTATCCCAGTCGATGGTGCTCTGGGCATCACTTCTGGATTACAGCATGTTGTACTTTGTTTTCGCCAAAACAATCCCATCTTCGACACCTCCGTTCCAATATTTGCAAATGCTTTACTGAGATGACAGCGCGCTTTGTCCTTAAAATGATGATTTAAATGTGATCAGTAGGATAACCAAGGATTTTGGACCGACTTTAATGGATCAGCTAGATTTCCTCAATTGTTATCCTACAAAAACGAAGAAGTTTGGCATGAATGTCGAATTATCGAGATTTAACTCTTGTACAGCTTGTCCGTATCAACGCAATCATATATGCGTTTTTTGAATTCAATAAAAAGATGGATCATGTATTGATATGATATTCTTATGGGTTATTTTTATTTTCTCTGTTCCCTGTAGAATCTACCGAACTAGTTGTTGGAGTTTTCTATTGCCTTCTATATGCCATCCACTTCCTGGATGGCTATAATTTTCAATTTGTGAAAAAAACAATCCATTTTATAGTGCAAACTCTGCAAAAAAAAGTTATAAGATTAGTTTCGAAATAATAATCCGTTGTTTGTGATATACAAGAAGACTTAAAGATTCTACTTCACAATTTCTTAACGTTCTTCTTGCCATACCGGTTACTTTAGACCGAGCGGGCAAGCCGAAGCCGCTCTTGTTAAAAAAACTTTCTACCTTTCAAGCAATACCTATGCCACGCGTGGAATTTAGAAGAGTTGTGTTTTTTTTCTTAATTCAATAATTTGCTTCGCATCACTTTGTACTAGGCTTGAGGCCCATTCTTCCTCCAAAACAGATTTTTCTAAATTTTGTCATTTTTATTATGACCGATTCTTTATTTGTTTTTATCTTCTTCTATATTGTTGTTTTGTTTTTGAAACTCAATAAGAGCATTATTTTCTTTAACACTCAGAAACTTCTACTGATATCTTTGATTTGATAACAAATTCTCTCTCAAATTAGTTCTCCAATTTAAATTTCATGGTAATTCAAAGAAGATGAAACAAAATATCTTCGATTTAGAATAATAACTAAAGAAACTAAACTTACATAGATCACCGTTAATTAGGTCTTCTAACAAATCTAAAGAACAAAACAATGAAAACTATTGATATCCATGAAATGTATTCATATATTTTGTATACCTTTCCACCCAATGTCATATTTTTTGTCTTCTAAATTCCCCCCCCCCCCCCCAAATACAACAACAATATTATGATATGTGAAAAATTCCAGGTGGTCCAATGTAGTAGATACGAATTATATACGAGTAGATATTACCCGTCACTGATACGATGTCGTAAACAAACTGTGATTCCAATTCATACCACCTAAGTAGTTTATGGAAATGAGAGACAATTCTTCATTAAAGAAAATGAAAAAAAAAAACCTATTCAACCATCAACGCGGTGAAGACTGATGGAATCAAATGTCTTTAGAGAAATTAGGTAGATATTATTGAACTTAGCTTGTTCATTAAAATTTATCATATATTTTTAAAGACACCAAAATAAAATTCTCTAGTCTTTTGTTTTTGTTTTTTAAGTATTTTAAGTGGAATGAATACACCGGGTAAATATTAAAGCTTTGTTAAATATCCGAAATGGTGGCAGTACGGATGCTTCAGAAACATGACCGAATCATGTCAGAAACAATGAACAGTAAACATTTGTTTTATGATTTATCAGTTTACACTTTGAGCTTGGAATTGACTGTCAATATTGGGCAATGGGCACTCCCAGAAAAATAAACTAAAATTACCAAAGTAAATTAACTTTGATTCTTCACTGGTGATCGTCAGTCAAAAATATTGTTTTGGTACCATTTCTCGTCTGCAACGTGTTTGTGTACCGAGCCTAAGTATTGCAGAGTATTTCATCAAGTCTTAATTCTGCCAATTTTTGAAGTGCTGCATTTCAAGATCTATTGGATTTTTAACTTCCGTAACCGAAGATGGAAAAAACTGAATCGACCTGTCACGAAGATAGCTGCTATCTTAAGCGATAACAGCTGGCTTAATAGATGTTACCATTCTGATTAAGAGCTTACACACCGGATATTCTGCCAGACGAACTCGCTTCAAGTCATGTGTTGCTGAATGGGAGCTAAAAGAAATAGACGCTTGTTATCATATACGTGGGTTCACTTTAGGTACACTAATTCATCAAATCTTACTGTAATCTTTTCGAACAAATTTCTGTTAGACGAACTGGTTCTGAATTGCGGAACATAAGATAACGGCCATGGTAGATCGTTACTCGATAACTACTTTACTGGGACCCTGGGATAGCAGCCGTCTGCCAGAGAGATCGTTACACCAGGACTGCTCTACTGGGAGATGGTTAATCATTTAGCAACTTTCCTACCACTAGACAAACCACACCATCACCAATCCAACGCAGGTATCTATCAGCGTAAGTTTAAACCAGCAGTCTTTTACGACCTCACACCAACTGATCACAGTTCTTATATTCCTTGGCCCGAATATGAACCATTCCACAAATATTATAGGTCACAAACAGAGTCAATAAGGCTGGCAGGCGAATTAATTTCACGGCAACCTTTTTGAGCAAAAGACTTGCGTTTTCCCTGGTTGGAGTAACACTACTTCGGGTTCTGACCAAGACCCGGAACGAGAGATAATGGCTGTTTGCATGACAGACCGTAACGCGACAACTACTCTATTGGGCGAACATTCAGCAACTTTACTGCCACTACTCGAAAAACCATCCCATTACCAATCCCAGTCAGGTATGTACTAGGGTAAGTTTAGACAAACAGTCTTTTAGGACCCCACTGATCACACAGTTTTGACCTTCCTTATTGGTCATCATCATCATCATCGGCTCGACAACCGGGGTCCGGTCCTGGCCTCTTTCAACAAGTCTCTCCACCTATCCCGGTCTCGAGCCGACGCCATCCAGTTGCGCACCCCAAGGCTTCGGGCGTCCTGGTTTACGCCATCTCTCCAGCGCAAGCATGGTCTACCACACTGCCGTCTACCATAGAATGTACCACAAAAGACTTTCCGAGCAGGTTCCTCTTCGCCCATACGAGCTAGGTGCCCTGCCCACCGGAGTCTACCGAGCTTAATTTTTGTTACTATGTCTGCTTCAAGGTAGATTGCGTACAACTCATGATTGTACCGTCTCCGGAATCGTCCTTCCTTACATATGGGGCCAACAATTCTCCGTAAGACTTTTCTCTCGAACGCGGCTAAGAGGTCACAGTGCCTTTTGCTAAGCACCCAAGTCTCGGATCCATACATGAGTACTGGCAGGACCATGGTCCTGTACAACAGCAGTTTTGAAGTTATGGTTAGATTTCTGGATTTGAATAGCTTTGACAGACTGTAGTAGGCTCTGTTGGATTTGAGAAGCCGCCCGCGTATTTCTTCTTCTATGTTGTTATCGGCTGCTACTGTTGAACCCAAGGTATTTAAAGGATTGCACCACTTCAAATTCGTGCTCCGCTACCTTGATTGTTTGACCAACTGTTCTTCTCCCATTCAACGCCACCATGTACTTTGTTTTACCTTCGCTAATGTGCAGCCCCAGATTTTGTGCTGCCGGTTCTTCCGATGTCGTCTGCGTAAGCCAGTATCTGGCTGGACCTGTTGACGATGGTCTCTCTTGTTGCCGTGCCAGAGTCACGGATTGCTTTCTCCAACGCCAGGTTGAAGAGGAGGCAGGCCAAACCATCCCCTTGTCGGAGTCCATTAAAGATGTTGATTGGTCTGGATAGCAATCCGGCTATTTTAACTTGGCTTGTTACGTTGGTCATGGGCAACCTACATAGTCGTGTCAATTTATTTGGGATGCCGAATTCTCTCATGGCTTTGTAAAGTTCTACCCTGGATATGCTATCATAGGCAGCTTTAAAGTTTATAAGCAGATGGTATGTTGGGCTGTTAAATTCTAGACATTTTTCCATCGCCTGCCTAAGGGTAAAAATCTGATCATTGGTCATCAGAAGCACCCTAAACCATTCCACAAATAAATTTGGCGCAAACCGTTCGGCGGCGGAGCACAGTGTTGCTTTTTATGAGTTTTTAATTGGGCTTTTTGTTCAGGTTTTCTAGAAGCCACCATTTCCAATTACTTGCATGATGCCAATTCGTTTTCCGTTTCTGTACAGACAATATGAAAAACTTAAAGATGGACCCCATCAATATTTTTATTGACTTTTGTTTTGAGGCAGGTGAAATTCACCTTTCAATTTTGGTTCTTAAATCAAATTTTCCTCGAAATGCTTAAAACAGAGGCAAAGGCGACAATACTAACAGGTGGTGGAACAAAAACAAAAAACAAAACCCCAAGCCCCCACACACGGCTAATATTAGAAAAGACCAAATTGTTTTAGTTTCATGTCATACAACGTATGAGCCCACAACAATATTTGGATGAAAAATTAGACAGTTTTTGTGATCATTGTTTTTTTTTTCGACAACAAAAAAAAAACATCAAACTATTCAATCTGCTCTGGCTAGCAAGATCTATGGTGTTCTTGTTTGATTAAAGCAACAAAACAAAAATAAACCCACACTCTCGCGCATATAGTGACCATTAGTATTTTTGTTGACTTGTTCAGTTAGTGTAATGCTTTTTGAGCTTTTCACACGGTTCATGGTGCAGAGTATATATTCCCAAAAAAATACTTTTTGGCTTGGGAGCCGTTGATTCCTGCTAATTGGGTGATCTGTTGTTTCTAATGAAGCTCTGTCTTCATGGGAGACAGAATATGGGTTATAAAATCAGTTTGGTTTTTTTATTTAGTAAAATGTATCTTTTCACTTTAAGTGCTTGATATGGTTATGCGGTTATGGTAAAAGGAGGCTTCTTGTGTGATATTTACCCTAATGGGTTTATTATTGGATTATTTGTTGATACATTACCAATGCTGTGTTCTTATTTCTTATGGAGTTCTGCACGGTTTTAAGATTATTTTAATAAAACTGTTAATTGGGAAGAGATTTGCCTTTTGAAGAAGAATCACGATTTAGTGGGTGTTTTTTTTTCTTCTTCTTTTATAAAAAAAAATATATATGGAAAATAAAAACGAAACTAATTTGTTAACACAAGATTTTATTATTTTTGTTTTTTTTTTCGAAATGATGAATTATATTGACCTAAAATGTTTATTAATAAATTGACGAAAAATATAACTTAATTTATGGCAGTCCAACCAATATGGTTCGAATGTCCTAAAATAGTTTATTTTCGTGTTGGGAATTATTCTGATCATGTAGTTTTAGGAAAGCCAATTTGTCAATTATTTTGGCATGATCTAGGTTGAAAAATAAATTGTATACTGATTGTATTTTTGTTCAATAAGGTCATAACTACTAAAAACTATTAATATTTCAATTAGATTGTGGGTGGATTCTAAATTCAAACTATTCCTTGGGTGCATCACTGCTCGAAAATTAAGACAAGACAGATCTGTGGTTATTACCTACTCTCTGTATTTTGATTTTGTTTTTTAATCATATTCTATTAATAAGATATTACTTAATAGGCATACAAAAAACAGTGTTTTTTTGCGCTTAGCTAACAAATACTTTGATACCCGAAATTTTAAGAAAAAACTATGTTTAGAATGTTTTAGCTATTAATATCTGAAAAACTTGCTTTTTTTTGATAAAATTGAGGTTATGACCTTGAAATATTTAAAAAAAAACCGTGCGTAGTGGACACAGCATTGCTTTCTGTTCTTATAAAAATATGTCTAGCCCTAATCCTGATTGGGACAAATATCAAAGATAAGCTTAACGTGAACACCTGCCTTTGCGGCTCTATTTCACAGTGGGCCTACCCACAATATCAGGATCATAGAATACGTTGATCATCGCCCGGGAGCTTGCGCCCCCTTCCTATAATCATCATTATTAAGATCTAAATCCTTTTATTTTATTAAGAACGTCCGAATGATTAGCTCATCTTTTGTTAATATTTTTGTTCAAGAGAAGTAAGCCAAGTACGACTCACAACTCAAGAACTTGCACTCACAATTGATATTGATTTTTATAGTACGGTTTGTCACTTGATAATACGGCAAGTGACGCACTGTTCATGCTTTTTTAATCTATAATGTTGAAGAATCACTTCAACAGCTTTCCACTTCTATACCAACCACAGTCCCCGCGATGCTCCATATAGGGCCATCCTCAGTATACTGGCACTACTTCTGTCATAGACTTCCATAGTGGGGCTTCCAGTACCCCGCGGTACTAGTTATTTTTAAAATGTCGAGTAGACATTTGTCTTTTGTTGCAGTGCCAACTTAGGATATTCCTAGTCATAATCGACTGAGACCCACTTCGTTAAAGAACGCACCACTCAGTTTCGTCGAAAATGACGTCCATTCTGCTTACAAGTTCCGCGCATGAACAGTCTGAGGACCCTGATTTTTTCAGCAATATCCACATTTGTGGTGCTGCATACCCAATACATCATTGAATTTTGTTCACGGCTTCACAAGTAAGTTTACAGGACTTAGCAGTCACACTGCGCAAGAGTTACCCTTTGTCAGCGGGCACCACGAGAAGGTAGTGATCTGCACTTTCTATGTTCATGGGTTACCCCTTGAACACAAATTTGCCCACCTCCTGATTGGGACAAGAAGCTCGATTCAAAAGTAAGTTAATGACTTCTTGCCTAAATCCTCCTCTTATCACAAAAACACATAACCACACGAAGAATCAAAGCCAAGTTATTTACAACGTTCCTGTGTTGATAAAAAAAATGGAAGGAATGGAGGGACCGAATAATGTGTTCACACATAGTTTAAGCTAATGTAAGATATCTTAAGATTCTTCCATTTAAGAATATTAATTCAAAATTGAGGCTGTTAAATGTAAAACTGACAGATTTTCTCTTAATATTTCATTTTTATTTCTAAGTACTGTTGGGCCTTAAATGAAGTCAATATTTGTTGGTATATAAAGCAAGACAAAAATCAACGGACCCATTTCTAAGAAGATATAAAACCCATCAAAAGAATATGGCAATTCTTCAGCAGAATATAACATTTCAAGACAACACATTGTTTAATATAATTTTCCACTCCCAACCATCATCTTATATAATAATAATTCTCTTTGAATCGATTTAAACACAAAAGAGGTCACATCTATTTTGCGTCCTCTAAACGTAATAATGGGTACTTCTAATGTGACATTAAAAGTCAAACGACCCCAGGCATCGTATCATCGCATCATCTTGTCCACATCTCGATCGGTCCTATAAACTCTAAATGCTTTGAATCGACTTTGCTAGCAAAAGTTATATGAATATATCCAGTATCCACATCTTAAACAGCAATATACACTGCAATCTACTTGTCTGCTCTTCTATAATTTTGTTATTGTTGTTGTTGTTGTTGAAGACTACACATATAACGTATTGCTTGATGTATATATTTCTGAAATGCCTCAGGGCACATCATGCACTCCAGTATCATTTAGTGGACATAAAAACCCATTACAGTGTCCTATATCCGCAAAGAGAGTTCAAATAGATTGCTTTTCGTTTTTTTTTTTGGTATAGATGAAGATCATGTAAAATGTACGAGACACACGGCTGCGCGACGGAGCATCATCGTTTTTATGTAGCTGACGGTGATGACGATCGTCGCCGTTGCTGTCGTCGTCGTCGTCGTATAGCTGAAGATCACCTTATAATGTGACGGTGACCTTTTGACAAGACCGCTGATTTGACGCCCACGTAAATCTTGTTTGGAGAGATAATTTAGATCTCGGCTATAGGAAAAAAACTTTCCATCAATCTCTTGGAATCATCTTCTTTGGTTTGTTTAAATTGTGCAGAGCTGGTTATGGCTGCTTTTTTTAAGGTTTTCATGATTTACTTGTATGATGTTTGATGTGTAGCTTCTAGCCCGATTACACGTAAGTATCTTCATGAGTTAAAATTATTCTGCCATGATTTTCTGACATGTTTAAAAGTGGATTTTCAACTGATTTTATTGAATTCCACTAAGTCCCACCATTTGGTAGGCTAGATTTGCCACGTGACTTGATGAAGAATAGATATGAAATCATTTCAAAATCCAAGTAAAAAGGATTTTTCAAATTCTTATCTCGTATTATGGTTTACGATACTTTTCGATTTTGATGACATTTCGAATATGAATTATTATCGCCAGTCCAACAAAAAAAAACCGATAAACAACACCTGTGCGGGACTAATCTACACCATCTTCGAATCCATCAGACATTAGAAACTACATAAAATGTTTTATGTCCTAACGTGAAGTGCATTAATATTTTTTTATTTTTTGTTTCTGTTCTTCTGATTGTTGTCGCGTATATTGAAATTGCTTTAGAAGAAAAAAGAAAAATTATTGTCATATCATATTGTTGACTATAAAAAGATTTACTGAAGCCACCAAAGAAGGAAAAATGCCCAGAAGCAGCTACAGAAAAATACTCATTATACTTTTTTGATAGGTTCTAAAGCAGAGCTGCAATATAGGAATGTCATTATATACGGTTGAAGTACAATTGCCTACATTATGATGAAGTTTTTATCATGTGACATGTTGCATTGAATACTAAAATCAACTATTTCCGTTTAAAAAGTTAAGGAGGGACAAATTCTTATCAGAGAATGAAGATCGAATGGATTTGTTGTTGACAGTAAAATTATTGATAACCTTATGTGCACTAAAATACTCTATGCTTAGAGAGGAAATGCAGCTTTATTATAGTTTTGTGAGTCTTGAACAGAGTAAGGTAATAAGATACTTTTAAAATATTGCATACCAGTTTGAATCAAATAGTGTTTAAAAATCTACAAATTTTGACTAAATGGCCAAATTTTCAGGAATAATTCTGAAAGTGTAAAAACGATCTCGCGGGCAAAGAACATTACAAATTTTCAACTTACCTCGATGATTGATCCCCTCCATATAAAAATGTAAGAAAATTTGATATTTTTATGCTGTTTGAAACATTCTTATTAGAAACTCAGGAAGAACAATTTAAAAATATATTTAGTAGTTATGAAGCAAGATATGTGCCAGCAGTCAAATCAGCAAGATTTGGTCGTGGAAGTGGAGGTTTATTATTTGGCTATCGTAAAAATCTAAATGATATTGTAAGCTTCAAAAGATCAACCGGGTCGTACATAATAGATATTAAACTTGATAATGAAATGCTGTGCATAGTTCCTGTATACATAAATTGTAATAATTGGCAGTCCGACTTTGAAAAATTAAGGGAACTCCTGCAAGAAGTAGATGCATCTAATTTAATGCTTATTGGAGATTTCAATGGCAGGATTGGCGTATCTCAAAACAACTTTTATAGCCATCATTGGCCTTTTTTTAATACTGCTCGAAAATCAAAAGATGCTGTCTGTGACAATAAGGGCGAACAAATATTGGAACTTGCCGATGCATACGACTGCCATGTACTGAATGGTAACTACACAGGTGATGCTGAAGGGGAGCTTACATTTATAAGAGGTACAGCCGGATCAGTAATCGACTATTATTTTTTATCTGGCTTCTGGAATAGTGTCTTAAATGATTTTAGAGTGATGCTGAAACGTTTTCAGATCACATGCCGCTAGAAGTAGCGCTTGAATCTTCCCAAACGCAGACAACAACCGGAACAAAACGATTAAACCTCATTCCAAAAATATACTGGGATGAAAGAAATAAACGAGAGTTTCAAATCAACTTAAACAACGAAATAATGGAGCATCAAGAATTAATCTTAACCGTTGATACGAAAACTCTTATAAAAATTATCAAGAAATCTAACCCCAGAAACCAGCAAACGAAAAAGAAAATAGTTTTTAAACAGAAGTGGTTTGACTCAGAGTGCGCAAAAGCTAGAGAATTATCCTTCAATCTTTTAAAGCTATTCCGCACCCGCAACCTGCCGATTTTCAGAAAACTAGCTATACTCAGAAGCAAATATTAAATATAAAAAAACCTGCTTCGCCAAAAAATCTTCTTTCGAGCAGCAAACAGTAATGGCTATAAATAAAGCAAGTAACTCTGCCCAATTCTGGAAAGCTGCAAAAATCATTAACGGATCAATGAATATTATTTCGCTAGGTTTAGATGCACAAAGTCTCCGGGATCACTTTAAGAACCTTCTTAACACAACGTTAATTGCACCGCTATTCCAATATGCAGCCCCCCTAATTATAGATGACTTCCTGGATGCACCTTTCTCGGTACTTGAAGTTACAAATATTATTGCGAACTGTAAAACCAATAAAGCACCGGGAGATGACCGCATTCCATATGAGTTCTATAAAAATGCTACTGATGAGTTTATCCTTCTGCTAGCTGATGAATTTAACCGAATATTCCAAAACACAGCTGTCCCGGAAAACTTCAAGAAATCAATAATTTTCCCACTATTTAAAAAAGGAAACTTTGAGGATGCGTCAAATTATAGAGGAATTTCTTTCTTAAACACCATCGCAAAATTATTCGCTGGAATTATTGAAAATAGGTTGTCGGAATGGGTTCGAAGAAAAAGTATCTTATCCGAGTTTCAGGCTGGTTTCAGGAAGAACTACTCAACAATTGACCATATTTTCTCACTATACAACATAGCCGATTATTATATGCAGAAAAAGAAAAAACTGTATGTGTTCTTCGTGGATTTCCGTGCTGCCTTCGACTCTATCGCCCGTGACCATCTCTTCTATAAGTTATCTACGATTGGTTTGTCAAGCAAAGTGATAAACACCTTAAGAGCAATGTACACAGACAACACAGTTTATGTTTGGGATGGAAAGTCTATCTCCGATGAATTTAGGACAGAAAGTGCTTTGCTTTTTGTTCTGTTTATAAACGACATAACAGATGCGGTGGACGGTGGAATCATGTTTGGAGGAGTAAAAATACCAGCTCTCATGTATGCAGATGACATCGTTTTCTTTTCGGAAAGAGTAGACGGATTGCAACTTATGTTGAACAGATTGAGGGATTATTGTAAACGTTGGAATCTGCAAGTAAACCTATCAAAATCGAAAGTAATGATATTCAGAGGGGGTGGTGGCAGTTATGCAAGAAATGAAAAGTGGTCATTCGATGGAGATACGGTGGAAATAGTACGGGAATATAAATACCTTGGAGTTTTATTTACTTCGAACCTCAGCATGAAAAAGCATCTTGAAGGAAAGCTGAAAGAAGCAAAGCGGGCAATTTCAGCAGTTTGGGAACGCTGTTTCAAAAATAGGTGTATTGAACACAGTGCAAAACAAAAACTTTTTCGATCCACAGCGTCATCTATTCTTCTATATGGTTCACAAGTTTGGGGATACAATCCTTTTGAACCAGTTGAAAAATGCCTCCGATACTTTATCAAAAGAATCTTCCGTCTTCCAAGTAATACTCCCAACTACATGCTGTACCTCGAAACAGGTCTCCCCCAATGTTTATGGAAACTCTAAACTTGCATTACAATTACATCGTTAAAATTTTCGAAATGTCTGATGAAAGATTGCCAAAAATCATACTGAAGAACACCATAAGAACATCAGGGGATATGCCAACAGAATGGAGAAACCATGCAGCTTCTTGCAATGTTAATCTAACCGTCAATCAAAACGAACAACCTGTTTTGTTAAAAAAAAAGTTTGATTCATTACTAGAACGTTTTGGAAATACTCTCTACGATAGATACTTATCTGATGCACGAACTTCATCTTTTAGATGCTACTACAGTCGCTTGATTTTCGACCATTTTTATTCAATATTTTTGATATCATTGAAAATATCGATTTTCACTAATTAGGTAATATTAATTTTCGCTTATATGATGAATGTGATAATTTATAAGGCAACCAGGTCTAAATGAGTGCTATAGACATGCCCAAAATGTCGAAACATGCAATAAAATCTAAAAAGTGAAATGAAATATGATTAATACCAAAATAAGCGCATATATACCCGAATGATATGGACAAGATTTACAGAAAATATTGTTTAAAACACTTCTGTCTTCTCGTGTTTGAAAAAAAAAAAATACTCCACTAAACAGGACATGCACAAGTTCTTGGATCAAAATCCAAATAATGTCAAATCGTTCAAGATATAAGATGTGGAACGTATTTCCATATTTTGTCTCCACGCTATTGTATACGATTTTTTTCTAACAATTTTGACATGTGTTTATACTCGGTGTGATAATGTGGAGTCACTTTAAATGCCTACAAATATTATACAAAATGTATGTCTTTTTCGATTGTAAATTCAAGTTTTCTGTTCAGCTCTTTTGTTTCTCAGATCTACCATAGTATAATTTTATTAAAAAAAAGACATTTCTGGTGCAGTTAACTCCTAAAATTAAATTATTTATTATTTAATCCGAATAACTACTTAGAATAACTATGTATTCTTCTGACATATTGCAGACTCTCAGACCCAATAATGCAAAATTAAATGCAATGGAAGAAGTTAAACTCATCATTGCTTACACATATTAACTCATCCCAAAAGCCAAAACTGCAAAATTTGTAATAATTGACTGTGTCATATTTTACGAACTCTCCAAAATAATAGCCACAAATGATCCCTTTTCTAAAATATTGCGTCTCTTCATTTATTTTTGTTTTTACTTTTTTTCATTAATTTATCAGCATAGCCACAAATTAAATTCAGGAAAAGGAAATAAAACCGACCATAACAACTGGCACAAAGCAAATCTATTAAAATTTTTCATATATATTATTCTCAAGGTCTTCAAACTGCACTGCACCAGGCACCATGCACCATCAATGTACCAACAAAAAACTGGAAAACCGCAAGAAGTCATCTTAAAAAAAACGATTCGATATCTCAATTTACCGCACACGATGATTCCGGCAATGGATATGCTGAGTCTCTGAATAAACCATCAAAAGAGATTCACTATGTGGTGGCGGCTACCAACAAATGAGGCCGCCAACAACGAACAACCAAAAGGGAAGGAACCATCAGAAGATTCGCAAGAGATCAAAAAGCATATAGCAGCAGCAACAGATCGCGCAACAAGGATGCATCCATCCTAAATTTTGCGTCGTTTTTTTTTTCAATTTTTGTTGGTGGTACAACTTTGAGCCAAACAGATAAAGACCGCAAAATAATTAATTATTGGGCGGACAAGAGGCGTTCTTCACTTTCCCGCGACTGCTATTAAATTTGGGCTATGCCCTCTGTTCTCGTATTGATGGATTCTGGTCCCTATCCCAACAACTTGCTCCTTCGTCTAATGTTGATCCTTTTTTTTTTGTAGATTTTTATTTGTTTAGTGTGCGACTGTGTGTGTTTTTTAAAGTTCTATTTATTTGTTTTAGAATTTGTTCACGGTATCCTCGAGTGTTGGCAGGATCAACAACAACTGTTGAAAGGCTAATGACCACCATGGTGGTCATCATCAATACAGGATCAGGCTCACAAGGTTATAATTATTTTTGTTGGTCTTTTCGTTGTTTTCTTTGCGGTATAAAAGGAAAAACTCAAAGGAGCTGGGAAACCGCAAAACACGGTCATCGGTAGTTGCAGTTGGAAGTCATGACTTTGAGAGGTGTCCTCGCTAAACGTCCTTTTTGGTTGAGTTGAGAAGCTGAACCGAATGATGCGGACATAATGGAGACGAGAATGAAGGTATATTTCGGATATAATGTTCTTCCTCTCATCAAATTCCCCAATTTTAATTTTTTTTTTTCGAACATCTGATACGACTTAATGATCCTTAAATGGGCATATGAGTGTCTTCTTATACACGCACACACTTTTGCTTGTGTATGATGGACAAAGGTTTGTGTTCCGAACGATTAGCTTACATGAATGTCCTATTTGCTGTTTCACAGGCAAAATGGCACATTATCACTATTAAAGCAAACCGGGCGCGGTGTGTTGTCCTTAAAGTTGATGATGTTCCGGGGACTTTCCATTCTGTTAGAGATAATCCTGTGCATTGAGAGTACACGCACCTAATTTTTTGGGTAATTACATGCGTGAGTAGAGGGAGAGTTGACGTTCTAAACAAACATATGTGTACTTTCCGGTGTTTGTTTTGCGATTTGTTTTCTATTTGTGGTTTGGAATTAATGTCCTTTTTGATAGAAACGTTTCTTTCTTTATTTTTTTGGGAAAATTTCAAGAGCACACGTTTCAAGGAAAATAATAGAAATTCCCAAAGAATCAAATAAATTCTTATACAAAAAAAATGTGAAGAGGTTTTTGCTTGCTAGAATGTGTAAGGATAAGAGTAAGGACATATAGTAAAAGGTGTGAAGCTATTGTACATTTTTATTCAAAATTATAATATGGGAATATGAATGTAAATATGAATTAAGAGGAATAATAAGGAAAGCATGCGATGATCACGCTGCGCTGGGATGAATGTGATTTTGAGTATTATCCTTGTGTAAAGGACACGTGGAAGGGATCAATGATTGTCAGCAAAATTGGGAATTTATTCTTTGGTAAATGGTGGTATTTTATAAATGAATAAATGTATTTCATGGATTGAATAAACGTACTCTCAATCGAAAAAAAATATTTGAAGTAATTTTACAAACAATTTGTACAAATTTTTACAACTTTTGTACAAGAATTTTGTACATCACATTTAAAATTAAAATTCACGAGATAAAAATCCGCTCTTACTTGCTCTTGAAAATCCTTAAGGCCATTTTTACAAAATTAATTTCTTGGTATGCAAATTCAAAAAAAAAAAAAAAAAATCAATGGAAATGTAAAACAAAAATTTCAAAAAAAAAAATTACCAACACGTCTTGAAAAATCGATTTTGCAATAATTTTTTTTTTTTTTTTGAAAATTTTGATATAAAATATTTTTTTTTATCGAAATCCGTTAGTGGTCTACGAGAAAATCCCATAGACTTGTTTTCTTTTTTCGGATTTTCTCTTAAACGACTAACGGATTTTAATGAAAATATTTTATTAATAAAAAAAACATTTTGTAAATAAATTTTCAATAAGAAGCTGTTTTATTTGAAAATCGAATTTTATGCTTTTTTAATTTTTTTTCCAAAACTGCATTTACAAATTTTTAATAAAAAAAGCTTAGCATAAATAGTACCTTTATCTAAAGGGTTTTCCAATAAGAGGAGTTATTTTGATATTCCAAGAAAAATGGCATTTTTGGAGATCGGATGTTTATTTCATTATAAAGAGGAAGGTATGCCGTTAATAATGAAACACAACATCAGCCAAATGGCCGCCAAGACCACGCTTACAGGACCATATCCTTTTCATGAAATTTTCCATAACCAAATAGCAAAGTGGCTGCCCTATGTCCTCGATAGCCTCACGAATTTCATCTCTGAGGTCTTGAATCGACGCTGGGCTGTTGGCGTAGACCTTATCTTTCACGTGGCCCCAAAGGAAGAAGTCGCAAGGTGTTAAATCACAAGATCTCGGTGGCCAATTGTGATCACCTCTTCGAGAGATAACACGGTCCGGAAACTTTTCCCGTAAAAGATCGATGGTTTCATTGCTTGTGTGGCACGTAGCGCCGCGGCGCGCCGTCTTGTTGAAAGTTGACGTAGCCTCCGAGGTGGAAATAGGCCTCATCAGTTAAGATGATTTTTCGATGAAATTCCGGTTCATTTTCATGCATTTCAAGGACCCAATCAGCAAAGACACGACGTTGTTGATGATCAACCGGCTTGAGTTCTTGTGTTAACTGAACTTTATAAGCCTTAAGACCCAAGTCTTTATGCAAAATACGGTGTAATGACGTTTGTGGAATGCCTAATTCCAAAGAACGACAAGGAATGGACAAACTTGGGTTTTCTTCAACACTTTGGGCTACAACAGCAATATTCTCAGTTGTTCTTGAGCGACGTGCACGGATTTTATTCTTCACATCACTAACTTGTCCCAACAGCTCGAATTTGTCCACCAATTTCTGTATTGCGGTCCGACAAGGTGCTTCACGACGACCCAAAAATGTTTTAGTTTTACGAACCGTCTCTGCCAAATTTTCACCATTTTTATAGTGAATTTTAATAATTTCGGTGCGTTGTTGAAGCGTGTATCGTTCCATTTTTATTAGTAGCGTAGTTTCTACTTGTCAAATGTCAAAAAATGACAGCTTCAAAAGTGACAGCTACCGAAATAGCGGGCTATTCAAAACCCTTTATAAGAGCAAGTACGTGCGGCCCAGTCGTGCATTTTATTTCTGCTGCGCCCAGGCCTTTGCTTAAAGATTCAGCTCCCTATAGCAACATAATTAAAATTAGTTTTGACATAAGAAGTGTGTTAAAAAAACAATTTTCAGAAAACAAATTACTGCAATCTAAGGTACAATTCAATCAGTCACTGTCACAACTTGAGGCACGAACCATGATGTACAACTTTCCTTTTTCTGCTATTCGTTAACTTAATAAAATGCTAAAGTTCGCTATATTATTTGAGTTGAATTCAAAAACCATTTAAAGTTCTTATTTTCTCATAACTTTTAAAGTAAACCAGGTTAAAATTCGCTTTAACTTTATAGCTGAAATGGACATCTACCTTGGCTCACTTTGAAAGCAAACGAAAAAGTGTTATAAAAGCTAAATAAACAACAACAACAAAATACAAGTTCCTAAACATTCATAATGATGTTGTTGTGTCAACACCTTTTTGATGGCTTTGTTCAATATTAAAGAGTATCAAAGACTCTATCTAAACAATTCCTTAGGTCAATCACATCAGGTCGAAATTAGCATAAAATAACAGTAACCTCATTGATAGTGCTTTACATTTTATCACACATAAAAATATACAAAACATAAAACCTTTATAATCAGATTAAAATAACAAAAGTAAATACTTCTTCCTGTGCTTATGGCCACCACCACACATTGGTAGTAGAAAATATTCATGAAAATCGATTGTCGACTATAAATACTTTCACATACAAACACTTTTGGCCTTTAGGTACAAAAAACAAATAGAAATTACTTTTTTTTTTTTTGAAAATATACTAACCCCTAAGTTTACGGGGGAATGAGGGGCAAATGGGCAATATAGGAGAGTATAATGTATTTATTATGGCCAAGTTTAGTTCAATGAACCAAAAATAAGGAAAACGGCAAGGGTGTTGGCAGCTAATGTCAAGCAGGAAATGGGCCGTATAATAAAGCTTTTTGTTGCTATGAAGAACAAAGCTTCCAAGTGTAGATATAAATTCAAAAGGATAGGTAGAAGTAGGTACGTATAAGGGTTAACCAACTTGTTGCGCTAATGTTTGAAGAGAACACAACAAAAAAAAAATCGATGCATTTCCTTGGTTTCCGGAGTTGGCTGTTGAAATTACATTTGCAATTTATTTCCACGAGTTTTGAATGCTACACTTTTAAGATGTCCTTTGGGATTTGAATAAGGTAAGGCTGAACTAAAATAATTTCAAATTAATCTGAAATCACGTTTTGTTAAAAACTACCGATGACTATCAGATACTTCATTTATCGAAACCACTTTTCTTCACATTTCGAAATATTTGAAAAATATGCTTCCATTGGAGCACTGAGCAAAATTTTAATTTCCAGTTCAGTTGAAAAGTTTCTACTTCAATATACTTGAATTATTTTTTAAGAATTGCCTTAAATTTACTTATTTAACTGCTAGATTCTTCTAAATAAAATTTCACTCATTATTATGCAGAATTTGCGAAAAGAATGACCTCGATTATGACAGAAGTAGTTTAAAATCTTCTTACTTACTTGCTTATGTACCTTCTAAATCGGTATGGCTGTCAATGTCTTGTTCAGATGAAATGTACGTAATTTATATTAGGGTCAAAGTTGCTGTGGATGTTAAAGATTCTAATAGAAAGTTTTAAAAATAAATATAATTAAGCAGGTAATGTTTACGTAAAAACTTAAAAAATCCATTACTAAAAAAAATGCTTCCCAAACCTAAACACCTTTTTGTTTACAAGAAAATTCTGTTGTTTGCAGCAAACCAATGAATAGTTTGCGAACAACATCTTCAGAAAGTATTTTGTTGCAAAGAACTTCACTTTTGGTGAAATATACAGTTCATTTACAACATTTGACATTCTAGGCTACACGAAAGTTGTCTAGTTTGTGGCGCAATAGCAGCAGCCTTTGTTCGAAATCGAGAAGTCACAGTTCCGCTGAACTTTTTTTTTATTTATTCGTTCGCATACTTTGTTTCATCGCAAAGAATTTCAGAGTTTGCTGCAAACGAAGTTGAAGACGAAAAATAAAAAAAACGAAAAGTCGTTTGACGCAAACGATTCGTTCAAATTAGGACATACTAGAACAAATTTTAATGAGAAAATCGTAAAAATGGTAAGCAACTACTAAAGGATTTTCCAATAAGAGGTTATTTTGATATTCAAAGAAAAATGGCATTTTTGGAGATAAATGATCGGATGTTTATTTCATTAAAAAGAGGAAGGTATGGCGTTAATAATTGAACACAACATCAGCCAAATGACCACCAAGACCACGCTTACAGGACCATATACTTTTCATGAAATTTTCCATAACCAAATCGCAAAGTGGCTGCCCTATGTCCTCGATAGCCTCACGAATTTCATCTTTGAGGTCTTGAATCGACACTGGGCTATTGGCGTAGACCTTATCTTTCACGTGGCCCCAAAGGAAGAAGTCGCAAGGTGTTAAATCACAAGATCTCGCTTGCCAATTGTGATCACCTCTTCGAGAGATAACACGGTCCGGAAACTTTTCCCGTAAAAGATCGATGGTTTAATTGCTTGTGTGGCACGTAGCGCCGTCTTGTTGAAAGTAAACGTTGTCCAGATCAATACCATCCAATTCAGGCCATAAAAAATCATTAATCATCTCTCGATAGCGCAATCCATTGACCGTAACTGTTGCTCCAGCCTCATTTTCGAAAAAGTAAGGTCCAATGACCCCGCGGGACCATAAACCGCACAAAACAGTCACGCGTTGAGGATGGAGAGGCTTTTCAACAATAACTCTTGGGTTTTCCGAGCCCCAGATGCGACAGTTTTGCTTGTTGACGTAGCCTCCGAGGTGGAAATGGGCCTCATCAGTCAAGATGATTTTTCGATGAAATTCCGGTTCATTTTCATGCATTTCAAGGACCCAATCAGCAAAGACACGACGTTGTTGATGATCAGCCGGCTTGAGTTCGTGTTAACTGAACTTTATAAGCCTTAAGACCCAAGTCTTTATGCAAAATACGGTGTAATGACGTTTGTGGAATGCCTAATTCCAAAGAACGACGAGGAATGGACAAACCTGGGTTTTCTTCAACACTTTGGGCTACAACAGCAATATTCTCAGTTGTTCTTGAGCGACGTGCACGGGTTTTATTCTTCACATCACTAACTTGTCCCAACAGCTCGAATTTGTCCACCAATTTCTGTATTGCGGTCCGACAAGGTGCTTCACGACGACCCAAAAATGTTTTAGTTTTACGAACCGTCTCTGCCAAATTTTCACCATTTTTATAGTGAATTTTAATAATTTCAATGCGTTGTTGAAGCGTGTATCGTTCCATTTTTATTAATAACGTAGTTTCTACTTGTCAAATGTCAAAAAATGCTTTAAAAGTGACAGCTACCGAAATAGCGGGCTATTCAAAATAACACCTCTTGTTGGAAAACCCTTTATTATACTGTAATCATATTCTTGATCCTAAATTAAGTGAGTCCTGAAATTTCATATTTCCAACCATAATAAAGTTAGGCTTCACATTCAAAATTAAATTGCATGACATTTTTCTTTCATTAAAAATCCTCCAACTTAAATTACGAAACACAAAGGTCCTACCGCTGCTGCTGCATGTGTAGCGCTCAAAATTTCCTTGCCACACACTATGCATGTCAGCTGCTACTTCCTATCACATGCCATAGCACTTAATTGGTTATTTTGTGTGCTGCCCAAACTTTTTCCTCCTCAAAAAAAAAAAAAAATAAAAAAAAAATAAACAATACTCGTGAAGGTACACGAGTTTAGCTTTTTTTCTGTTTCTTATAATATTCCATAGGCGCAAGGATTCATGTTGTCGTGTTTATACTGAATGGATACCAAAAGTACACAATCTACAGTGCTTATACAGTTCGCAATGTGTTGGAAAATAACATTATACCTCGAAACTGTTTACCCAGCCACGTTACCTAGGACAACCAGACATTGCCAATACCCACATCGAGCTAAAATGCCACAACTTAAAGGCTATATGATGGAATTTCCCATGTTCTGGCAAATAGTGTTCTTGAAAATTTCGCTTTGTGTAGACTTGAGTCGCGCAAAGACAAAACACCGCTGCTTCTGCCGCTAAGGATATACCTAATTAATTTTTGTGAAGTGAGTGGGTACTACTAAAAGAAGATTTCTGGCATTCTCTGTCTATAGTGATTTTGATGTTCTCCCTTGTGGGGAATAGATAATGAATGGTGGTGTGAAAACACAGCCTCTTGTGGAATTGAAAAGGCAGCAATGGGCTAAGGAAAGGGGTGAGTAATTAATTTCTTTCAGCAATCGAAAATGGGGTAATGACTGCATTGGGTTTTCTACTTCCAGAAGAACTGGCTCGAATGAACGAAATGTTCTCCTCGCATCATCATCAATCTTCCTCGTCGTCCCATCGATTTGAGCGTACCTCGATACGCACCTACTACTCCAACCTGGATCTCAGCCAATCGAATGGAAGCAATAGACAAATGAATACCGTTGGCAGTAACAATCTGCTTCATCGTGGGAATAGCTACGATTTGCTGAATGACGGCGATGCCACTTACACCGTCCATCGAAATCCCCAAACGACCAACCATCAAAGTCGATATTCTAATGGGGTGGCAAATGGGGGGTTGCAGAAGGTAGCGAAACAGCAACGCATTCGGAGTCCTAGTTTACCTGCCATTCGTCATAGGGACTATGCCTTGGCGATGCGCCGAAATAACAACCAAAATAATATTCAAAGTCGACTAAACAATGCCGGTTGCCAGGAAGAGGATACATCGGGATATCTTAGTGATTCCCCAAAAAATACCCACACTCCGGATATTTGGTACAACAACAACAACAACGAGGACGACAATGACGATGGCAATGGGAATGATATCGAAACTGGAAGCAATCGATCCAGACCAAATAAACGGGGTTACTACCAGCAGCCAAACAACGGGAATGGCTACCATGGCAATAATAAAGGATACCTGGTTAGGAGCGACAAAATTCAAGAAAATGTGAACAACGCCCTTGAGCCTAACCATAACCATGTTCTGGACAATGGGGGCTATCAGTCAAAGTAAGCCAAAAGTATATTGTTTGAATTGTGTTTTCATTGAGTGTTTTTCATTTGCTCTTGACTTTCAGCTATTACATTCCGCCGACGAGTCCTTCCAATGCTAGCCGAGATGTCTCCACCTCAAACACCTATCCGGTGTATCCGACAGAGCCTTTGGATTACTACCCGAAGACACGTGAGGAACGGGCGAAATGGGGCAACAACAAATACAACATGGCCGATAGTGGAAGCACGGCCAGTGGTCCAGGGTGGCTTAGTCGAGGCTTGCACGACTTGAAAGACAGCGAAGACGATACGCACTCGGTACAGTCACATATTCGAGGGCAAAATGTACCATTGGACCCTTTGGTTTTGGCGGAACGCATGGACAAGCGTCGCAAAGCTGTGGAATATCACAATGCCATCAAGCAACAGCTGCAGGAGCGTGAACGTATACGGCAATGGGAGATGGATAGGCACATGCAAGAGGAACGCATCGAGGAGGAGCGTCTTGCACGCCAGCGACAAGCGGAAAAGGAACGCTTGGAATATGAACGTCGAATGCAAATGGAGAAGGAAGAAGCCCAGAGAAAGAAACAGCAGATAATGTTGGACGCGATTTCCAAGGCAGAGGTTGCTGCCAAGTTGGAGAAACAGCGCAAGCGAAGGCACAAAATTCCACCACTTGAGGCAACACACAATGGAAGCAGTAGCAGTAGCTTAGGGTACAATAGTCCAAGTCACAGCAGTGGAGTAAAAATCTTGGAGAATGGTTTAAGTGTAGGCGGTAGTGATATAATGGTTGTACAGCATCATCAACCAGAGAATAGAATGGTAATGGAACACCAGAATTCGAAGCATTCGATACAAAACCGTGACCCGGAAATTCTGCAAGTGCTTCCCATTGATGACGATGACGAAATAATTGATCAAATCCATCAAGTTGCAGTTGAAGCTGAGGAGCCAAGTCGTGATGCACCTCCGCCAATAGTTTCAATGAAAGCCCCACCAGCTTCCGTTCCTAGCACTTCTCCAATAAAAGTCAAGGAAGAACCAAAATCCATGAATATTGATAAGGAAATTCCCAAAGAAGTTGATGAAGAAGATGATGTGGGAGAAGAGAAAGTCTTGATTGGAACCCCAGTAAACCTTCGCAAGCATTACAAGAAGCCGTCGGCAAAGAAAGTTCATCGCATTGAAGCACCGGCCCAAGACACGGAAAATATTGCAGCCACCGCTGCCGTAATGCTTCAGCCAACTACTCTGATTCCACTGCCAGTGACCACGGATGTGTTCGGTCTTCAAAATGTCATTGGAAACCTTCAAATCGCAACATACATAATGCAGCATCAACTTAAGGTACCCCCTCAAGTTCTTGACTTAAGCAGCTCAAAAGTTTCCTGCGATGATGCAACAACTCAGCGCTCAGAAATGTCCACTGAGAGTAAAATGAGTCTGGGAGATGACGGCATGTGCAACATTTGTGGCAAATGTCATGGTATTGCATCACACAGACATCGACTCGACACTGATGTTTCCCCAGAAGACTCTCTTGAGATAGATCCACCCCTCCAGCCAGTAGCAGTGTTGCCAGTTGCTGATGTAAATCCTCCAGGCCAAGAAATAGCTTTGCTTACTGCAAAGCCCCCATCTAGTCCCGATGAACTCAACGATGCTGAAGGTTTTAGGGATGTTGAGACACAAACTGAACTTCCACTCAATTGTGACTTGTGCCTCTTCCATGATAATTTCTACAAAGTTCTGCTCAAAAGAGAAGTCTCCACGACAACAACAACACAAACATCAAAAACCTCCAAGTCAAAACCTTCGCATGTAGCAAGTCCCGTAGCCTCTGAGAAGGATCATGAGACAACAACAACGACCACAACAACAACTACCACTACATTTCGAGCCAAGGCCAAGGACAAAGAAAAAGATAAAGACAAGAAGAGAAAGGACAAAATGGATGATCGACCCAAATGGGGAGTCAACCGCCCTGTTGTCCAATATGTTAAGGCCAGCGATAGAGATCCGTTTAGCTTGCGTAACAAAAAACGCAACACCACCTCAAAACCAAGTCGCAGTCAATCGGTGGATTCACGTCTAGACGTAGAAGAGGGTTTCCTTCTGAAAGCTCGCAATGTCTGCACCGAAATACTGCCAATCAAGACCGATGAGAAGGGTAGAATTTTTTTGAATTTCCGTGAAGCTAGCGCCATTATGAATGAAGATGAAATCAAAGATAAATTGAGGCAGAAATATTTTAGCTTTGGTAGAATTTTGCCACGACGAAATTGGGCTTCGGCAACAAATCACGACTTGAGCTTAATGCATCCAAGTGTTGATTTGCAAATGGCTGAAAATTGCTGATGAAGAAATTAAAAAAAAACTTATGAATTTTAGAAAATAATTTTCTACATTTATACGAGTACTTTGAAAAACTATATAAAAAGGCAAATTATGGAACTAATAAGTTTTTTTTTTGTAGCTATTTCGAATAAATTATACATTTTTATTGCACTCTTAAAATTGATTTTTTTTTGTACAGCTATTACTCTAAATGCATTTAATGGCTGTTGTTCATTCTGGATCTTCCAGGCCAACAAGCGTCCATCAGCCTCCCAAGCCAGCCCACACATAAAGTTCTTCAAGATCGGTCTTCAGTTATAGGTGAGGCCTTCCCCTAATAAGCGGAGTTGTGTTCGAAGAATTTTTAGGAACTGTTATTAGCTTATTCTTGTAGATTGAGTAAATCAGTTTTGCCATCATCCCTCAAGTTGAACGATTGTTCTGCTTGTTTCTACGGTTAAAAATTCTTCTGTCGTTGTTGATTCTATTGATTGAGTTCTTCCGCTACCGTCTGAACTGTTGGAAGTGCCTTCTTGTGAACACTTTTTCATAACGAAGTCTAGACCACGGGTGCTGATTAAAGTTCCGCAAAGTCATAGCTCATGTTATCAGTAACAGTAAAGCCCTCCGCGAAGGCTACTTTTGAGAAGTCTCTTGATCTGTAAACTTCCTGTATTATAAACCGAGAAAACTACAGGAAATCCTTCGCGAAATCTTTTTAAACCTGACCGAATATTTCCCCTAAAATAAAATACTAACAAATGTTTTCTATTAACGCTGAACTATTCCATATACGTAGCGTCATCGTGTACCCATCTATCTAAGGTTCCATAAACTCTGTTCATACAACATGACAATTGGAATACAAAATAGTTGATGTGCGACCCTATTCTCTGTTGTATCTATGCGAGCATTATACAAGATATTGCCTGCAGCATTTATTTTGACAAGCAAACAAAACACGAATGAAATTCAAATCAAAATGATATCCATGAAATACTTACATCCTTTTCCATCATCCACCAATCACTGCCAGTAACGAATTATCATTAATCACCGATTTCATTTTCTATTGTTATTGGTACTCTCCCATCAAAGAGAGAGAGAGAGAGAGAGAGGAATGGAAAAAAAAAGTGTATCTTAACATCAATTAGGTGTAAATATGATGGATTGCTTATGATGATCCTTAAACATGTCGATCCCAAAACTGACGCTGAGAGCTGTTCCACACTCGATTTTGGAGAGTTCGGTGAGTCCACAATGACTGAGACTGACTGACTGACAACAGCAAACAAATTTGAACGAATTTTCGATCGACGCAGGGAGAACACAGAGTTGGTAGATAGATGGATATCCAATCTGCAATCACTCCTCTTCCTGTCTGATGTGATGTCGAGAAGTCTATATGGGTTATTGGATAGTCTGCTATGCCTGGGCCTGACTGCATTCATGCCCTTTGGCATCATCTGTTGGACACCCCGATCAATCCATCCTTCATTTTCTATCTGTATGCGGATTTATTAAATCCTCTCTGTCTCTCCATCGGTTGAGGTACCTTTGAAAGGTTGCATTGCATTTGGTCCATTGGCATGTACGGTACTGGTACGTGTACCTTTAGTATATCCGATCTGTGGGTATTGTGAAAGTAACAAGCCGTGATATGCACCCTAACGCGATGATGCCAATAATCGATCTTTTTTTTTTGAGTGTAACAACACTAACAACGTAATCCCGTTGATCTCTGGCGCTGGTTCTTCTGCTGCCTTTTTGCTTCGGGCTTGATGGAATTTCTCAACTGAACTGAAATAGATTTTCAAAAAAAAAAAAAAAAAAAACACAACAACACACAGAAAAATGACTGATTGAACCGATGCGAGGGCAAATGAGAAACAAAACAAATAAATTGAAGCCTTGTGATAGATTAGATCGTGATATCAATTAATCATAAACGAATTTATTGATTGAACTCAAAAGATTAGGGCATCTGATGAGCCATCAGCCATTTGAAAGATTTCTTGTGATGTGGAATTTAAATTTGGCGCCCAACAACAGCCTATACATAAAAGTTATACGATTGTTTATGTGAAAATTAGACAAAAATGTGTATTTTACGGTTGATACAATAAAATAGGGTTATATTCTCTCAAGAGAATTTGTAAGCTTCTTAGTAAAGAAAGTAACTTGGACTGAGGGGTACGTTGAGCTGATGGGGCTCCGGGGGAAGACCAAATTCGGATGGTTAAAGGGTGTTTTTTTTGAAGAGAAGTGCAAATCTGTGTCCCAAGAAACCAATAATTTAAATGGTATGTTCACAAAAATTAGTATAAATAATTCTTTTTTCGCATGGTAACCAAGAACCAAATGAATCCATTACATTCTTTTGAAAGAAAGGGTGTTTTTTTTTTAGGTGAATGAAATATACGGAATTTATACTTAACATGTCTTAACAAAATTGGTATTCAACTGAAATCTGGTAAAAATGTTACATTTGGGCGAGGAATTAAGAATCTTAAGAGTCCATGACCGACCCGAAATCGGTTGGAGTTACCGGGGCACTACCCTAGTTACCCTAATGGAATGCACGCCACTGAACTTTGGGTATATCTTAAAAAGAAAACTGCAACTTCCCTTACTCACTAACGTTTGTGTTCACTGCAGAAGTGACATCCATCAGTGCACAGGCTAACTCTCCATTAAGTGCTGCTTCTTTAAAACATGGCATGTGTTGAAGAGTCTTTTTCGTTCGTTCTGCCATTATGGTCCCGGAACTTTTTATCAAGACTTTTGGCGGTGTGTGGTTGAAGAGGCAATATTCAAGCTCGTAGCGCATCTGGTCGATAAGGTTTAAGAATTTGCAAGCTACTTGAAAGCGTTAATAAATTTTAACAGGCTGTTGCCTTAGATTTCAGAAAGTTCTTAAGTCATTAAAACAAAACAAAAAAAAATGTGTTGCGAGTATCCTAGTGTATCACTTCGTCACTGGCTAATTTGAATAAGTCGACTATACTTCACTTTTTCCTTATGGTAGCACAGTGAGTTGTGTCTATAATCGAATCCGATGTTTTTATTTCAGCTTTTGAGCTGGTCTGGTGCTCTTTTGACTGGATCATAGAACCATCTCTACATCTTTCACCGATATTTGTCTGGAATTTGTACTCCTGTGAGCTCCTCGAAGATTCTACATCCAATTCTGCAGTCCCACTGATTTGCCAACTCTTCTGCTTCTCAAGCTAATTCGATAATGTTATTGCGCTAACCAGGCTGAAAGATGAAGGCTGCTTTAAATTTCTCCCATCTACATGCTATACATAGACTTTAACTAGTTCCTCCTTGCCGCTCCATACGTCGTTTTTTTCGGTCACCTAAGCACTATTTTTTCTTGCAGCACCAGTAATGAATTTATTTTTCCATTCTCTAGGAGAAAGAAGAACTCAATTGTTGGTTGATGAGAATGCTTAATTATGTTTGTAAAGATACAGGATGGGATCTTGAATAATCCAATTCTTCGCTGCTTTCCAGTAATTTTATAACCTTCTACACCAATGTGACCAGGAAGCTAAAAGAGTTTATTGTTGTTCTAAAAACTAAGAACCATTAGCCCATTGCGACAGCATTGTTACAAGCTTCGTTTTTAATCGCTGTTATTGATTTTATTTCCGCTTGGCAATCAATGAAACAGGTGATATCAGCTCGTGGTATTGGATACCATAAAGACTTGTCTTCTAGCTTTCCTCAATCGCCTTCGAAGAAGGTCCCTTCAATAACAAAGAGGGCTAGTTTGCTATCTCTCAAGGTCACAGAATTTTACTCGGACCTGCTGATTCAATCTACGTTGCAAATATATAAAAATATTTCTAGGCTTCTTCCAGTTGTAAGTTCAGAATACTACCTCACCCTAATATACGTCACTTTGATCAAAACTTTAAGACCTAAATATTATGAAAAGATTCATAATGATCATAATTAGTTATTCATAGAGTTACTCCCAGTTTTACATTCGTGAAATACAAATCTGAAAATGTTAATTTTAAAATAATCTCAAACCACATCGACAGTATTTTTGTTGTTGTTGTTGTTGTTAAAGACCACTAATTGATCATTTTACAAGATTCTATTTGATATTCAATCTTTGTCATTAAACACAATAAAAAAAAATGGTTTGTGAGAATTTGTAGGTATTTCCCATTACTGGGCACAAAAAATATTCTCATCGACCAGTGTTAATTCTAATTCTGTATTATTGACCGGGGATTTAGTTTTAATGACGGGCCGCTTTGAGAGGAGCACATTATTGTTGAATGAGCAATAATCACCTCATGAACTTGACCCCATGATAATTTGTGTTGCTCCTCCCTAGAGACATGATATTGTACAGTCGGTGTGGTGTGGCACCTTTGGAGAGTTGACAAAATTCAATGGAAGGTCGATCTAATCGGTGTACAGGTGTTCTCAGTACATTACTCAAGGAAGATGCACAATTGGCATTTCTGTTCACTATCATACCCGACCGAAGTCGTCACACCGTCAATTCACCATATCGCCGCACACTATGACTAAAAATCGTGCACAACAATTCCTTCTCTGGAGGACCCCAACATTATCATTGTCGGACATTGTTGTTGCCATAGAGAGATGCCCCCAAACACACACACACACAATAAAATGCCGACTCATCGTCGACAAAAGTCATTCCGTCCAATTCATGAAATCCAATTGAATGCGCACTCCGATTGCTGCGACTCTGTCTTGGTAACGAAAAACGCTTCTCCATCGGATCGAGGGCAAACCGATCCAAGTCGAAGCTGAAGCTTATTAGCTTCTTGGCAGCCATCAACGATTGTTGTGAGTTATGATGTCATGGTGGTTGGCATCCGGCACCCCATTCATACATTGACTCCAAAGGCAACCTTTAAGCCCCAGCAGCGGCCCGGTCGGTCGATCGGTCGGTAAGAGCCATCACTTCACCTGTGAATGTGCAGTTTATATAGAAGTGATGGCCAGAAGAGGGCACACTGAGTTCCGTTCCGAAGATGATGATGGGCCACATGGGCACTCTACTCCACTCTTGAAAAAAAAGTAGAAAAAAACATCACAATGCCAATAACTAAAATCACGAATTTATTTTATTAGTTTAACATCGTTTGTAAGGAGTGGTTTTTGTGTCAGTACGATTTTCAATAACACGGGTCGCTGCCGCACAGTTACAACTACGAACTACCTTGATTCTTCAAACCTACTAACTTTAAAAGTATAGAAAATAAAAAAAAGATGAATTAAAACAAAAGGTCCAATAAATATGAATAAAAATCGATGTTGGCCGTTTGGTTGATGATGTCTGGAGGTGTGATAGTAGTGCTAGTTCGTGGAATATTTGATCTGTGCGATCGATGCGATCGATGTCCCGCGAGAGATGTTGTAAGCTTAATGGGCAAAGCGTGCCGTTCAGCCTCCCTCTCTGATGATTATGATGATGGAATGAGATGCTGAAAGGTATTTCTATGGTCATTTGGATTTGGATGGGAAAGACAACACAAAACACAATATTGGATTTGTGATTTGATAGTCAGGACAATAATTCACATTGTGACAGGTCAATGTGAATTCAAGGCGGCAACTTGAACAGAAGGTATTTCTGTTATTGCAAAAATATATGTACTTATACTTGTGTGTAACTAACATAGATTGTACTTCTTCCATGTTTTTTTGCATGAGATCTGGGCTGAAATTTCCATAAAGGTGATGAAAACCTTGAGAAAAATAATTTATCAGTGACGTTTAATATTTTGATCTTAGCAGGTGTCGAGAAACGATTCATTGAAAGTAAATTTCAAAAATATCATTGTTGTTCTTCGGATATTATGTCACGTCTTGTTAGGGTCCCGGGTAGCTATGTAAAGTACACTTTGACAGCTAATTCTTTCATTCAAGAACGAAAGTCCTGCAAGTAATTCATTATCTTCAGTTCATTCCGTATTAAAAAGCGTATTGGAACCTCAGGAGCCTATTAAGGTGGAGTTACTTGAAAACCTATAACTGATTCAGGAACTGTGACACCTCAGTTACGTTCCAAGAAAGAAAGTAAAAGCAAACTAATTGATAGTTTGGTAACAGTCTGAAGAACAGTTTTTAATTGATATCAATGTGTTGGCCAGAGAGCTCAAAAGTCAGCAGTTCTTCCTGGGCTTCACAAATTTATCAGTCCAATACTGAATGATAACTTCCGGATAATTTTTTTTTGGGAGAACGGCCTCAAATCGAAAAATTTACCAGAATTTGGTTCCCTATTAGATTATTCATCATTATACTTACGAAATTGAAGAAGGAGAGCTTGCTGAAGCCCTAGCTTGCGGCAAAGCCGATTTGATAGGCCTGTGTGAAGAATTGGAAATAATCGAGCAATAGAAACGTGAAGGATGTTGATACTTACGTACTATTGAATGATTTATGAATGTGATTTTTGATCAGAGAAAAGCGATCCACATCAACAAAAAATTCCATCATTTGACACTTAAAAGTTAGAATGTCTCCCTTGATCGACTAGTTTTTGAGAACCAAGGCCTATAGCGACTGACACTATCAAGTATTTCCTGTGTGTGTGTTTTTTTAGAACGAATTGGGGGTACTGGAATTTTCTGCCACTTCTAAAAAATTAGCTGAGATGCACTTTTCATGATAACCAGTACTCTTGGAGGTTCTGTCCATTTCTCGCAAGAGGCAGTAAAACTGAAAAATTAAATGTGCCATAGACTGGGAATTAAACTAAGATTACCAGCAGGATAGTCCATTACACTAACCATTGCTCCAAGGGGTATATCTTTTAACAAAAAGCTTCTATTAGCTTCAAGCTCCCAAAAGCAGAGGAAATCCCCATAGATGAAGTAAAAATACTCCTGAGGGAAAAATTTGAATACTAAGTCTAGAAAGTAGTAGAAAAGTCTGAAGGCATGATTTTTATGACACCACCGCCGCCGCGCCACCGCTGCAAACGGACTCAAGGGCCCAACCCATAGAATCCGTTGGGTCCATTCCGGCAACAAATTCGTTGACGATGATGTTAAAAGTTTGGCTCCTTTTTCCGTTGCGTGCGTTCGATCCGTAGCTTATGGGTCACTTCTTATAAGAAAGAGTGTTTAGAGCTGTCAGTTGAAAACGTCGATGTAACGCACGTGACGGATTCTATTTGTTGGCCCTTTAAGTGCCAACTTCTTCGTAGCAACAACGGAGAAGCTGATAGCTTCGATCGATATTCATAAAAGAACTCCTGATGGCTGAACTAAATCGATCACTGGAAATGACGAAAATAATTCCTTCATCACACTGAAGGTTGTGAATCTCTTCAGTCTCAGCAAACACAGTTGTGTGTGAAAGTGCCAAGCTTATACGAGTCATCAATATGGTGCTGAAGAAAAATCGATGCTCTATATATAAAATGGAAGAAGATTTACTAAATAATTTAAATGTGAGATACCTTCTCAACAAGATTCTTCTTCATTGTGCTTGCGAAGGTTGTAAGAACTTACCCCCATAACTTCAAGACTGCAAGACTCCGCTTAAGGCAAATTTATTCCTTCTGGTTGATTCGTATTCCGATGGGCTTTCGGTTTCCTTTATATTTTCTTCCTGTGCAAGAACAGCCTTCGGAAAGTCGGCTGATAAACTAATTTAAATCCAGTCCATATAACATATCTATAGAGTAGAATTTCACCAATCCTAAGGACACAACCAAGATGATGAATCCACCATTATCTACTGAATCTCCGAAGTCTGTGGATCTTCAAAGCTGAACGTTAGGGGTAAAAGTATTTCAGTTCAAATTGAAGCCGGGTCGATCTTAACAGCTAAAAAGTTAAAAACCCAAAGTTGTTTTATTTTTTTTTTTTAAGGTAAAAGACCATCATAACAGGGGCATTATGTTTTAAAAATGCCTAAATTAGCCTTTGCAACAAATGTATTAGTAATAAATAATGATTTTAATAAAACTTTACAATAAATTTAGATTACCATCATTGCCACTTCATTTTGTTTCAACAATCGATAGAAATAGTCACCTAAAACATTTCTCACACCCATTGATTCACTCATATAAGACTCCTATAAGAATTTATCGAAAAAAACTTATTTTCTCATAGATATTCCAAATTAGCTATCCATTGTTGGTGTCGCTGTTGCCTGACATAATCTCGCCGTTAAAGTGCCAACATTTTGAAATTAAAGTCCAATAAACCACTGTTTAGCACAGCATTCTCCAATATCTATTCATAATTGTTGTTGGTGTCTTCCCCCGAACGAAACCCAAATGCCTCCACATTTTATCACCTTTTAAACACCAAATACGTATGGTAATCCTCTAAATTCTCATAGGTCTTGACAGCGGGAAGACCTATCTATCTATACATGCATCCTACTCTCAACCAACAACAAAAGAAAGAGAAAAATAAGTTGCGCCAAACAATGCCTCCACCTGTCACAACGTCACACCATCACCATAACATCAAAGGCACATTCAAAACATTCCCAAAAAAATAGAAAAAAAAATAATAATAATTCTCTATGAAAATGAATTCAGTAATTATCGAATCCATGACAGATTAACGAGTTGTCAGGAATCCGTAAGCCCCAATTTTAACACTTCAGATATTCTGTCCAGAGGCGAAGCCATCAAATCAGCTAACACAAAGCACTCCAACCCAAAATCTCAGTATTTATTGATGAAAATATTGAGACAATTGTAACGATTGTTGGACAAAACCCAGAACCACAACATTTTTGTGTGTTGGGAACATGAATTGTGTTACTGGTCGGTGTGGTGGAGTAGGTGTTCAAACATAAACAACACACAACAACAACAACAATAACAACGAAGAAAAGCACTTCTGGGAAAATCCAGATCAACCACCTTCTGCCGAAGTCTCTTCAGAGCAGCATCTTCAATTGGTTTGAGGATAAATAGATAGAAATTTGGAACCACAGCGGGTATCTTCCCGCGCCCTCGCAACATAGAAACCTTCAGCCTCGTGGGATGTTGCGTTGTCACATTTTGGTGTTTGATGATACAATTAACAATTTGTGGCCGATTGTTGCTTGATGGTTGGGAAATTGAACATCGAAAGAAACAAATTTTGAAGCAGAGAATTCCACTTCATTGGACAATACACAGCAGAAGAAGAAGATATGAGAAGAACATCAACCTCTCAGGAGTGTTACAAACATGTTAAGTCTGAAATTAAGTCAAGTGGTGTTGGTTGTTGGATGGGTTGGATTGATGGAGATGATGGTGGAGGCGTCCGTTGTTCTGTTTTTTTTTTCATGTTATTCGTGTCCATATTGACGTACGGGGCTTTTAAGACAACAATAAGAGCTGAGAGGGCTTTTGTAAGGAAGCTGATGGACAATGGCTCGAGAAAGGATTGTTAACATTTTTTTTTTCTTTAGATCTCTCAATGGAGAATGTGGCTTTCTGAAGCAAATTATCTTCAGTAAAATGCTGCAGGCCCTTTTTTTGTGGTATATTTGTTTGAATATGGGTTACTGTCTGATGTGAATGCAATTTCAATGGTGTCATGGGAATTTTGTATATGATTTCAATTTAAATGGAGCAACTGGTGAGATTAACAACAAAAACTTTATACTCATCACAAAATCTCAAAAACATTGGAAATGAATTATTGTGTTGAAGTTCATATCACTTTGTTGGAAAATGTTATTGAAAATGGCCTAGTGAAAATCTTCGTATAACGTCGAAATTAAGACGTTTTTGTTCCGCTTCCAATTTTCAACCAAACCGAAAGCAGGTAATACATTTCTACAACTCTATTATGCACTCGAAATTAAACATGAGGGTCAAACATAGACCAAGATTACTACCTGCTATCAGACTGATTGATATGATTTTAACATAATTTCCAACAAAATATTTTTTCTCAAAAATTTTCAAGCACCAATAGTTTCCTGAAAGATTAAGAAAATTACTTTTTTTTACTTTTGGCTGCATATTATTTTATGACATTTCAATCCTAGACAAACCCTGTTTCAGCGCATTTCACACAAAAAATTACAAAGCTAATTCCCAAAAATTTCTATAACTTTGTAATAGTCCAAGTCTATGGTTCTTAAAAAAATTAACTCAAAAAAAAAATCAAACATGACATTTAGATGATAGGAAATGCGAAAAAAGTGGATCCCGTAAATTACCGGTTACCACTAATTACAGCGATACCACTTTACTAGAATTGTAGTAGATTTACTACATTTCTTAAAAAAAAATTAAAATATACTCCCTAATTCGCACCATCATGAAAATATCGAAATCTACTACATTTTGAAAATCTCTATTTAAACCTACTTCAATTTAATAAAAAAAAACTTGGTATATGGTAAACTGGTGTATATTTTTCAATTTTTGTTCACTAGGCTATATTTTAGTTGTCTATACTCTGAACACATTTTTTGTTGGCATAACAAATTGTTTGAGTATTACTCTTTATAAAAACTTAATGGTAACGTTGCATAAAAAATAAAATTAAATAAATTTGCTCTCTACGCAGCCTTTATTTTGTGTATTTTATAAATTTAAATATGGTTGTTTGGAAATATATTGAAATGTATGTTTATGTTTTTTATAGATATGAAGTCTTAAGGAATATTAATTTAAAAATTTTTCTTTGTTTTTGTTTAGTAAAATTTAATACAAAAATAATTATTTTTTCATAGATTTATATTAAAAATTTAACTTTTCAATCTACTCCAAGTTTTCTCAATCTACTACATTTTTTCTTCAAATCTACTCCGATTTTTTTCCAAAAGTGATAAAGCTGCTGGTAATTCTGTCTGTTTGTAGTGTTCATATCTCAAGCTACAGCCTAAACCGCTGAAGTGATGTTCTTCGAACTAACCAAGTTCGTTTAAGTTAAGGGTTTTGGGTGGGTCTCCAGAGGGCAGATTGGATTTTGTTTGGACTAAAATTAACGGTATCTGTCATATGATGGAAATGGAAAAACTTATTTTTTTCATAAACAACTCTAACAATTTTGATAAAAAAAATTGTGTGTGTACCCTACAACAGGCAATGTTGTACTTTCGAAATAACAAAAATATGTTCTCATCGGTTAATAGCGGTATCGCCCATAGACACGTTTTCCTTTTTTCTGAATTTTTCGTAAACCACTTAACGGATTTCAATGAAAATTTCAACATAAAAGATTGTTAGCGATTTTTAAATTATTTTAATACCAAATTTTCCGAATTTTTTTTTTTTGGATTTTTAAAAAAGTTTCACAATTTTTTTTCAAAATTTGATTTTTCGAAAACGGGTCACAAAATTTTAAAAATTTGTGTCATTTTAGTAATGAATATTATGGTTTTTTTTTGAAAATTTCTAATAAAATTATTTATTTTTAAAAATTTTATAAAAATGAAAAGCTTTAGCATTCACTGCCACTTTGACCCTTAGAGCAAGTACGTGTGACCCAGTCAGTGGTGCATTTTATTTTATTTCAAAATAAACGACTTGGTTAGCGGTTTTTGAAAAAATCAAGAGTTCTTATAATATTCGTTATATTAAAGTTAAGTAACGTCAATTTTTTTTCCTTAGCAACGCAATCACAATCTTTTTATCAATGTTTTGATTTTACATCAGAAAATTAAAAAAAAAAACTGAAACTATCTTAAAAAAAAAAAAAACTAGGAAAGCGGAAAACACTACATTTCTTAATGAATGGAATAACTTGTTTTTCTACGAACACTTAAATAGTAGTCATGTTACAAAAAAAAACCCAACTTATGGTTTACTCATGTCGCATTATTTTCACCCAATAAGTCATAACATTATAGACGCTTTTAAACTATTTGATTCTTAGAAGGTACTCATAAATCTTATGTTGAATTTACTATTAGCTTTGATTTTGAATTAAGTTCGTTTTTCTGCTCCTAATTCTCGCTCATAAACCAAATCTAAAATTTAAACAAAAAAAAAATAATTCTTATTCAGCCTTGAAGGCAGGCTTTAATCTAAATTAAAAAAAAAAGAAGAAGAATTTTCCCTTTAAAACTGGGCGTATTTTTTATAGCGCATCATTATTAATAATTTCCGAGAATTTGAAAATCTCCACTCTCCCATAAGCAATATGGATTAATTTTAATTTACATAAGTTTATTTCAGATCCATTGTTCATGGCATATGGATTCCAATTCCAATTCCAAGTCTCATTTAGAAATCGAAATAATTAAAATTCAAAAGGTGAAAACAATATAACACACAGCACTAGCTAATGTTTATTAATAGATATTACGTTTGACCCGTTGCTGCTACTAATGCTGCTTCTGCTGGTGGTGCTAATCGAAACCCCTTTAGCGACTTGGCTATAGTATCATAAATACACAAAAATACTATCTATAGGTATTTTTTTTTTTTTTAAATTTAATTTTTGTTTTGTTCCTTTACCACAATAATGCATTCGACTAAAACCAAGTTATGTTCTCTCTATGTTATCTGTGTTTGGTGTGTCGGGAAACTAGATACTTTGCCGCTCTGTGGGATAGAAATAGCTTTTGTTTTCATCGAACTTCAATACTTTGTAGTTTATGATGTCTAGGAAGTGTTTCATTTTATATACAAAATACATTACCGTGAAACTTGGCTTTTTGAAAATATTGATGGTGCTTTGTTCCGCTGTGATAGTTTTTTTTTTTTGGTTCGATTATAATCAACATGAGAAATTAATTAAAATGAAATTAATTAAGGCGTTTTAGTGTTGGTTTTATAACCTCTTATGTTTAATCTCATATGCAAGATCAGGAAATGATATTTTTATGTAAATTCCAATCGCATTTGATTTTGAAAATGTTTTATGGTCGAATTGGTGAAATTTGAACCGATTTATAGGTAGGTTGATATAATTGAATTTGGTGAAGATAGAAAACCTATAGAAGTTTCAAGTTTTGCAATCGTATAATTTACTTAATCTTCCAATTTGGATGATTTACTGGAAATACCTATGATAAGTGTGCAGCGAAGAGGACTTAAAAAATGCTTTTTGAATATAAGTTTTCAATCAAAGGTCTTAAAAAGATTTTTGGTAAAAGGCTTCTGAAAATAAGAAAAATATGGTTCATATTTTTATCAATATTTTTAGCCTTGGATATATTAAAATCAATTAAAATCATAATGTATCGGCGAATTTCCAGTACGTTAGTAGGTACAGAAACCCTTTTGAAAAGTGAAAAGTTAAGAGATGCAGTTTCGTATGAATGTTTCATTTGGAACGGAAAAAATAAAACGTAGTTGATCTTTTGAACAGTAGGCAGTATAGCGTAGCTAGCATGGGTGGCTCCCGGCTTGTGGTATCACCCCTTAATGAAGAATAGTAAAATTATTTTGGGTGAAAGGTTTTAATTTTTAGTACCAAAGAACGTTGTTTAACAATGTAAGAATACCACCAAAGACCATTACACTTTCCTTATTTTCGATTGTTCTAGGTCTAAGCTTAGTTATGTACTATATCTTGGTAGACTTCGGTAATTGTTATAGACAGTTGATTTAACTGTCAAATTTACGGATTTTGACTTGATTATGTAGTTCCTTGATATGCTAGTCTAAATTATTATACTAAATGGAAACTCTTAAGGGTATATTAGGCTCCGTGAATTTTTGTCCTCAAGAACAAAGGCCCAAAAAGAAATAAATGAACTAAAGCCCCAACTTGGGGTATTTTTGTATTTGTATTTGTATTTTTTAATAATTTAGCTTAATTTTAAAATGTACATATTATTTATATTTTAGCTTCAAAATGGACAGATAAATATATAGAATAGAATATTTATATTATTTGAGTGTAAAAAATACACCAAACCAAATTAAATAAAATTGAAATGAAATTGAAAATGACAATGGAAAACATTTTCGTTTCTAAAAAAATTATCATGAAAGCTAATAGATTTATTTAGGGAAAAAATACAATCAAAATTATTTTTAATTCATATTTGGATTAGGAATTATGTCACATAAAATGTGAGAAGACTTTTTCTTTGAAGGTAGATAAATTATCTGAATTTCTACATGTCGTGGCAAGGAATTCCATAACCTTAAAGCACTAACCCAAAACTGGCTCTCAGTGGTAAGACATGTAAAGCGTGGGATAACAACTTGGTTGGTTCTTCTAGAAGATAAGAGCTGGATTCTTTCATGCAAGTACGAAGGATTGATGCGTTTGTAATATTTTAAGGAAAATGGTAAGAGTTCTTAATTTTAAAAGGTTGGCAGACGAAATTCCATAAAAAAAACTTTTAGAATAGAATGAAACGTGGTCATATCGGTTCAAATTGTATATATAACGAACTTGGAAGGCAACATTAAGTTTTCTGCAGTTCAAACTGTCGAGGATACTAAAGACAACAATACATCAAAATCGGAGCTACGGGCTTTTTAGATAGCATTTTCCTGGTGTTAAGAGGAGTGAAATGCCTTGTGGGCCAAATCAGTCTTAAGCGCTCCATATGCTTTACCAACAACCTGACTTATATGACTGTTCCAGCTTAACGTCCAATGTAAAAAACGATCCTGACAAACGCCATAACAGGATTTTTCAAATTTTCTGGCTTTTACAGTATTCTGGAACTAAATTAATTAAAAAATTCTAAGATAATAATATACCTGCTGAAATAATATCTGAAATATGGAGCCTGTCCTTCTAAACAGAATAAACATGAATAAAAAAAAGGACGGCCAGTAGCGTGAACAAGTATTTCTCAACGAAGGAAATTGACTTTTTATTAAATCTTTTCTTCTTTTGAGCAAAATGTTACAAATAGCATTTCGAATTTGAGAACATAAATGAGATTCTTGTTCTTATAAATTAACAATCAGTTTCTGAACAGAAGCAAACACCTATGCAAAAAATAATTTCATTAAATAATAATAAAGCCTCGATTTCCATATGGAATCCATTATGTAATTTCCTATTCTGTCGTTACACATTTAACCTTATAAAAGTTTCAATTTAAATTACCTAATAAAAAAAAGGTTTAAATGAGACCCAAAATCCTCATCATCCTCTTTAAACAAAATAGGAGTATATACCCAACCCATATCTGGTATTAAGTTGTTCGATTTTGTGTTCCCCAACACGTTAAACCATAACAGATGATCACTAATTACGTGAAACATGTATCACTTTGTTAAGCTTTAATCAGGTCTTATATTAATTTACTAAATTTTCAACAAAATAAAAAGAAATACAAGCATTTGTGACAACAACAAAAAAAAACATCATATTATGTCCCCAAATCGAGTAAAAAAAAAAATACCTACTTTTCTCCCTCCATACTTTTACCCCAGCTTAGGTGACAGTGGATAATAATTTAAATCGAATTTCTTTTCAAATCTCTTTTTGTCTTTAGTTTCTTTTCTTTTTTTTCTTTTTTTTGTGTGTGTTGAAACTCTCGGTATTTCCAAAGATTAAATTAGGAAAATTAATTGGTTCAAATAATTAAAACAGTGTTCTGGCGGTTGAAGTTGTTTATTTAAAAAAAAAAAAAAAATTAAGGCGACAACACCCAGCCCAGCCACAATGACATACTGAGTTATGATTTCGTTGGAAACATCCATATGAGGTGTGTTTTGGACCGCAATTCCTTAATTTTTTTTTTGTTTCTTTTCCGAATTAAGTGGTCTTAATGATCAGAGAAATAAAACTTGTCGTCCGATTAAGACTCGACGCTATTAATTCGGGGGTAAGAATCTGATGTGTGTTATAATTTTTGGTTTGACAATCACATGTTTTTTTCAACTATAATTTAAATAGTCTGAGAGATACAGTTTCATGTAATTATACACAGTCTGTGGTAGAACCACACTTTGAATATGGATTTGAGCTTTTAGGTCTTTTCACATTTCTAGAACAACATGACCGATCTCTTATTTTTTATATTTTTACGTAAAATTTACATTACATGCTAACTACTTGTTTACCTTGCGGTAGGCTTTTAATACCTTATGAAGTTAGTTGAGAAAGTTCAGTAGCTATGAATTAAGTCAAATGCTCCCGTATGGTATAATCTATTACCAGCATGATTATCTACCTTATGACAGTAGCTCTGTATATGATGGAAGATTTCATCAAAAATAGTGAAATAAAGACTGGCCTAAAAATATTTATGGTTTTTGTAGTTCACAGATTAGTGAGGCTACAAGAGGGCTTGAAACAAAATGTAAAATATTAATCAACCAAGTCGAGCATCTATCATCTAATTTATTTTCATCAAACAGGTATCGCAAATACCCGTATCCGAATTAAAGGCAAGGGTTTTTTTTTATTTGTTTCTGTTTTTTTTAAATTATTATGTGTGTTTATTTTGTTGCTATTCATTTTATGTCGATGGAACATTTCATATGTTGTCAAATTTGAATAATTAAAAGCAAAAAAAAAAAATAATATGACAAATGAGTTATAAAATCATAAAAAAAAAATACAGTATCAAAGTATAGATTTTAGAGATGTTTTGTAGCTTTTTTGTTTTATTTTATGTGTTGATTTTGACTAAGTATATTTATTTAGAAAAGATGATGATCTTGAGATATCAAGGATATTGATTATATTAAATCATAAATTTAATACAAACGATGCTAAAAGCTGAGCTAGGCCAAAAAGCTAAAAGATCAAGTGCACTGGATAGTCAATATGGGCATTTAAAAAAACAAATAGGTTTTAACACAAAAGTAGAAAATATGGTTTATGTCAATTTGCAATTATTGGTAACATACAAAAATAAAAACAATGGATAGTAGGTACAATAATTTGCGCTTTAAATGCTGTCTAGTATGGATTAAGGAAATAACATAGTAGACTTAGATATTTAGTTGTTACTCAGCATTAACTGAATAAACAGAGAAATTGGGTTATTGTTAGTTGAAAATTATTAAGAAATTGATGCTGAAGGTTTTATTTGAGAACACCATACAATTTTCACAATAACAACTAAGATTTCTCAAATTCACGTTCGGAGGTCAGCTCTTTTGTTTTAACTTGTGAATTTATTGCTTCCCATCCAGATTTTAAGTCGAGCCCTTTTTCCTATAGTAAAAATATTTAATATTTAAGGACATTAAAAGAAGACAAGACAGAAATGATTTCGGGTTAATGAAGTACTTTTAAAGAAGCAAAATATGCCTGGATATTTCTGATAGGCGGACATTGACAACATAATACACTAAAATACTTGCCAATATGGGTCCCTTAGCTATTGTGAATAAGATTTATGTGTAGATACTGTGAGGGGGGGGGGAGCTGCTATAGCGATCAGGAAAAGAAAAAAAAATATACAACACAAATCAATGACAAATGACCCAAAGAATATTTTGTAGAAAGAAATTTTACAATTGCACAATTCATTTTTGTTAAAAATGTATTTGTTTATTTTCCTGGAAGGAAAAATTATTTCGTATCAGGAAAATGAAAAAAATACTTTATTTAACAAAAACCAATTATGTTCGAAAAATATTTTATGACCCATTTGTCATCGATTTTTGTTGAATTTTTGTTTAAAAACAAATACAAACTTCTTAAAATATCCATTCTTTCTGGATTTTCGATTTCGCGATCTTATCCTTCTTCCGTAGAAAGAACGTATGGTGATGAATTGAAAATTATTTAAAAGCATTATTCGTCATGCTTCAAAGTCTTTTATCAAGTGAATTTTTTTTAATTGGGCTTATAGTGCAACACAAGGAACACCAAGCCACAAAAATTTTCTAAAATTATTGTTTCTGTTTTAAGTGTCCAATTTCAATTAAAAATAATTAAAAAGGGGTATTTCTTAATTCTTATATATTTCTCCCAGGAAACTGCATTTATCTTGAGTTTAAAAAAAAAAAATGCTCAGAACCAACTTTTGGCTCCCTCATAAATAATTACTTTTTGACAATTGAAAACTGAAAAACTTTTAACATTAACTTAAGAGTCACATCCTAAAAAAAAATTTTCTACGTAATTTATTTCAAAAGTTATTTAGTCATAATTTGCTTGCAAAATAAATTGAAATCATTGTTTTTAGATGGGCAACTTTAACCTCAAATAGCTTAACTCTCTCATTAACGATTTAAAAAAATATTTCAGAAACATACAAATCGCAACTTCAACATTCTTTAAACATTCCATAAGGAACCAAAATATAAAGGTTCAAGTACTATACGTACAATAAAGTGGTGTGTTTGTTTTTTTGCCTCATAATGGGATTTTTGAAAAGTTTGCTTATATAAAAAAATATTTTGTTTGATGCAAAATGGTGATTAAATCCTCCCAGTTTCCGGATGGGTACAAGAAATTTTACCAGAACGTCATTAAGTATATTTTTCAATAAAAACTTTTTATTTTCATTTACCAACACGGATCTAATATTTTCATAGAAAAACAAGATGACTAAAAAATTGTTATTTGTGATTTATAGATTAGAAAGAGAATAATTAGATAAACTCCAAGTATTTTTTTTTGTACAACAATAAAAAAAAAAAATCCAACATTTTTCATTCGTTGGCTCATTAAATTTAAAATAACACCTCTTTTCAATAAAAATCACTTCCAGCTTCAACAATTTTTTGTTGTCTTTTTAATTCAATGAAACAAAAAAAAAAAAAAAACTTCATTTAATTTATAATCACTTTATAAATCGTTATGGTTTCCTTTACACTAATACTTCATGGATTAAGCACAGTTTAACAAAAAAAAACAATTCAGTGTATGGCATGTCCATTAGGCATGCAATTAAAGTCAAAACAAAAAATACATTTTCCCCACACACTCCGTGTCCGTATAGTTAGTAGATATAAAAGTCTACCATCCATACCCGCTTGCTGGATAGCTTGTATAGCATTGCTTTGCTAATTTTCATCACCCAGATGCACTTTTAATGCTTCTGTTTTATTAATTATAAAACTTTTCATTAGGCCAGAGAGGCATGGCATTCTCCCTTTAATTCATTCACCATCATAAACGTTTAATTATAAAAGATTGTCATTAAATTGTAATTTTGCAAACGGAGGTATTAAAACTCGTAGCTAGTATATAGGTACCTTCCGATTTTATATTATGATGAGTAGATGGACTAACATTGCTGCAGAAATCCCAGCACACAGAGTATTTTTTTGAGGTCAACTCAATGGCTTGAGAATTGAACATCACTATCAATTGTGAGAAATATCTCTGATCGCAAGCGCATCTTCTCTGTTCTCTCCCATCAATGACATCCATCTCGCAAGATGAGTGCCTCGATGCCGTTTCATAATGACCCCATTAACCATTGCATACTGTAATGTATGTTTCCACAGAGGTCTTTTGTTTTGTTTTATTTTGTTTTACAATCGTCAAACTACATAACCTTTGATGGCTAAACAAATGATTAAGGCACTCGCTGAAGACACCTTCGTCACCAAGACCAATGCGAAAGCCCCTCCTCTCTAATCAAATGGGATTTGTATTGGCTCTTCCTCCTCGACTCTCGACTCTCGGGCTTGAATTGCTGTGTTCTTCTGTGAGGAACAACAGAAAAATCAATCAAAAGCTAGAAAACTCTGTTAAAGTCGTGCTTCGCATGACCCTCTCTGCAATGCTATGGCACACACCTGCTTTTGCTTGCACTGAACCCATACGACATGGGCACAAAAACTCCCCATAGCGCATTGATGGCAACTAAATGCTACACTACGCATCGTCATGGCTATCATAGAGCTAACCCGTTAAGGTGACACAATCCCCAGCAAACAGATATCCAACAGATTGTGCGACACCTAACGAAGGGAGATGGTAACAGAAAACTACACTACCCGAATGCGACTGAATTTTATCGGTGCAAAATCTAACACGACATCTATCGTTTTTCATCCTAATCACTGCAGTTTGCAGTTGTTCTATGTTCGTCGTTGTCGCAGTCTTCGTGCGTTCATATAATATTGGTGTGTGGTGGCGTGCTATATGCGATACTGCGGCTTACCGTTCGTCTGCAATCATTCGTCACTTGATTTACGTGCGATAATCAGAAAATGAAGAGAAAAAGTAGGAAAATTCTCAAAAACGCATATCTATTCGTCAGATTTTCCTCCCAGAGTGTTTGTATCAAGATTTAACTGAAGACCACACACAGTGTTGCCAGATTTCATTTAGAAGGATACAAATAATTCTTTTCTCAAGTAATTGCATATAGGTAGCCTCAAGA
The DNA here is from genome assembly GCA_948107695.1 of Meliscaeva auricollis. Classification (NCBI taxonomy): domain Eukaryota; kingdom Metazoa; phylum Arthropoda; class Insecta; order Diptera; family Syrphidae; genus Meliscaeva; species Meliscaeva auricollis. The sequence goes on along the minus strand of OX403619.1, from coordinate 21,296,622 downwards.
AATCACTCATACTCTAAAATGTTTATTTCAGAGGAGTAGCCTTTATTTGCGAGCAAGCGACTATGACTCTTTAAGACTGTCTCTTACCATGAGATTTAGAGAGACATAAGAGCCATTAAGAATTATGTGTTAAATCTTACTTAGGGTGTCTTACCTAGTGGGGTCAAAATCATTTAAGAACGAATTTTATAGAGCAAAAATATAATAATTGGATGATGGGGTGCAAGAGCGCTCCCGCCCCTCCCCTTGCGTACTCTCATGTGCTTACCCTTAATTCTGCAACTTCTGGCTAGAGGAGTAGTGTACGAGTATTTTTGGCTATACTCTGATGGATTCTCCCAAGCCAAAATAAAACGTTTATAACCCCAATATCACGTTAAGGCCCAAAATTCACGTTCAGACCCCAGAAAATACAAGTTAAGAACAAAAAACAAAGCAGACGGAGAGCAGAGAAAGACCTCATATTTGGGAGCGTGATTAGGCCTTGAAGAAAATTGGAGACAGTTAGCAAAGAAATGATTATTGAACAAGGCCTTGGAGCCCCTTTCAGAGCTGTAGGACCGTCTTCAGACAATTTTTAATGAACATCGCAAGCACGCCCCACCCCTTTTCCCTTGCGTACGCCCATGCTCTTATTTGTAATTCTGCATCTTCTGGCCCAAATAAAACGCTTAGAGCCCCAATATCACGTTAAGGACCCAAGAATCACGTTAAGAAGACAAAAATAAAAAGACATTTAGATAAAAATCGTTAAAGACCTCAGATCCAGGAGCGTGATTAGTTCTTGACGGAAATTGCAGACAGTTAGCAAAGAAAATATTATTGAACAAGGCCTTGGAGCACCTTTTACAGTTGTAGCACCACCGTCTTCAGACGGTTTAAAGTTAAAAGAGGGGAACGCCCGAGGGTCTGATTCTTCCAAATTAAATAATTTTTATTTCAGGGGTGCTGGGCAACGAAATCCAAAACCCATTTTACTTACAAATCATATTTCGCAGTGACCTACCCTTAGTTGCCCCTTCCCACCTTCTAGGACACTGTGTATACAGTATTAGAACGAGAGGAACGCCTTAGGGTCTGATTCTTCGAACTACAATAATTATTGTCTTTGGGTCTTAGTTAAAGGATATGCAGACAAATCCGAAGTCCATTTTTTCTTATAAACCATAATTACCCAGTGACCTACCCTAATTTTCCCCCTCCCACCTTCTAGGGCACCAAATATAAAGTATTAGCACGAGGGTCTAATTCTTCGAACTAAACACATTTTTGTTTCAGGGTGTTAGGGAAAGGAAATCCAGGGAAATCCAAAGTCCCTTTTTCTTACAAACCATATATAATAAATTACCCAGTGACCTACCCTTACTTTACCCTTCCCCCTTTGAAGGTATTTTGTGTATTAGCACTTTGTAGATCATGTCTTCTATAACTTCTTCTTTCATTCTTGAAATCAATGGTCATTAGACAACAAAGTTTACCAGTTTTTCTTTGTTGGTGGTGGCAACTCTGCCTAAAATTTAGTATAAACAGTCACCCCAGAGATGACTGTAATGTTTCCTTAATTTATCGCATTAATAAGAAATCGTTTCTCACCGTAACGCCTGTGAAAGCCCAAGACCATCAAAAAGAAGAAGAAGAAGAAGGTGGAGGATCCTCTAACCTCATTGGAGCGCATCCCATCCGATGGTGCAGTGATAGCGGTGATGATGGGATGCACTCGCTGTACATCGCACTCTACCATCAACTTTTTTTTGTGTGTGCTGATGTTGTTTGGCTATTTGGCTGATGCGATGATTGGAATTTCTTCTTCGACCGACTTGAGTGTGACCGACCGGTCGGCTGCCCGACGCGACGCGACCGATAAAGATGGGAGCGTCTCTGCGTCGTTGTGGTTATATTTTCGATTCACCTGGCATATCCATTTCTAGGATCCTCCGCGCACCGTATAACACGTTGTTGTGGGACAGTTAACTCCAGTTATTTATTTTCGCGTATTTTTTTGTTTTTTTTTTGTTTTGGTGTCTCATCTAACTCGAAAATAATATTTGTTGTTTTGGGATGTTTCGCAAACACACATATGTCACATGACAGTATGGCTTGGACCAAAGCCAGTCAGCTAGGTAGCCAGCCCACCTGAGGAATTTTCGTGGTTCGACCAGAGCGCGAGTGTGAATTTCCCACCATGAGTGCCCCAGCTAGCAGCAGCTCTGTGCGGAACACCATCTTCGTGTGTCATTTTGTGGTAACTGCATTGGTCCAAACACGAATCTAGAGAGGGGGTGGCATGCACCTGAAGTTAGTTGATTTTGCAGTACACCGAGAATTATAATTATTTCACTTAGTTTTGCGGGACAATCTCTGCGGTGTGATGATGCTGATGGTAATGGGTATGGTGGAGATGGAGACTTAGACGCCAAAGGGGAGTATCTCAGCAATATTCCAAGAGTTGCATGCGCTGGGTGCTATACAGCTGCGGTATGTTGGAAGACAAAAAAAAACAAGCGGTACCAATGGTCACTAGCGGTGAATATTGGGTGTTACAACAACCATGTTAAGTAGGGTGGAGACGTGTTGAGTAAAATGTACCAAAAACGGTAGGCAATTGTGTGCGCAAGTGTTAAAATGTCAGCCAAATCAACAGTACTGTCATGTAGAAGAATGCTAAGTGTCATGTTGTTATAGTTTGGTAGGATTTTGGCTGCAGATTGTTTTGTTTAATTAGTTTGATTATGGTGGTACCGCTATGAGTTATTGTCGAACTGTGGGAATTTATTTTGAATATAACAAAAAGAAGCTTGACTTACTTTACATGGTTTTATAATTTTCTGATAGGTATACTTGGCAAAGTATTTGTAAAATTTGTTTTTGAAGATCTCGGTCATAGGTGACTGTCAGAAAAACTGCTAACACACTTAGGCTCATTACCACAATACATAACATTGCGAAAATGGTCCCCATATTAAACCGATTGAAGCTTTTGATAAAACGATGGATTGTACTTCTTTGTGCAAAAAAATGGGATGAACAGATAAGGTATAGGGTGGGTTCTTCGTCCTCCTCGTAGAATGCAGCTTCTGCAGAAATCATTTGAGAAGACTCCTTACTTATATGGTGGTGTCCAGTAATGACACCTATTGTGGAACTCATATCAAACCTTCTTAGAGACAACAATCATTTAGAATTGTTTGGGTCTAGTACTGGTCAAAACTGCTTTTTCCCTCGATAAGTAGTAATACTTGGGTATCTTTTGTTTGCCATTGTCATGGCATCTTTTTAAGAATATGTTTTCATGTAAATAGTGATTAATATTCCAATATTAACCTTGTCAGGTAAAAATGGTCGTAAAGTTTTCTACCAGTCAAGTGGCAAGTTCGTCAGCTTTGCAGATATTCAAGATGTCTTTGAGTCCTGACACCCAAAAGGTAGGTAACGCCATTTAACCGTGGACTTTGAAGGTGACATTCGGTTTCGGCAAGACGGAACCGGAACTACGCACACAAAGTAGAAATTCTGAAGAAGAAATTGTGTTGGTGATGGTCAAGGTATAGGTATCACAAGCGTAATTTGGCTAGGATGAGGTAGTGCTCCGCGCAATGTTGGGGCATCCGTGATACTGGGAGAATGTTTAACGTCTATCGCTATCAGGAGAACTAAATTTGTACACTTATTACAACAACGTTTTGCCTTGCACCAAATTCGATTAACCCGAATCCCTAAGCGTGAACTATACATTAAACTGGTATTTCTTAACAGCTATACCTTTTTTCAAGCTTGTTGCTCAAATCGCTCAATACAATATTAATGGAAACTGCTCGAAGCGAAGCTTAGTAGTATGTCTTCACTTTGTAGTAGATATCGCTGTTTCTTATTTTACTTTTGCCCGATGCGGATGGAATGTATGTCCTGTTTCTTAGGAGGTGGTTATAACTCCAGTCTAGGGTGGTTTTATAGCCTCCAGTCTAAGGTGGTTTTATATCCTCCCAGTCTATGGTATCAGGTCCTATTTCGAACGCAGGTAAATTCATCGATATCCGATGCCTCGGAGGGCCTGGCCTTTTAATAACTGAAAAGACCTGGATCCAAAGCTAGGAGGAACTATTTATCTTTCCCTCTCTAGTTTGCTTCCACCAACAATCTCCCACTTAGGTTTAACCGAGATCTTCAGTTAAATTACTAGAAACTAGATATTGAACAGGAGGTTATCCTTTTGAATGCACGTGTCTACCTTCTGAATATCAAAGACTACCGCAAGATCATTATTTTGTTATAATGTCGCCTGAACTTCTATAAGTTCTTAGAATTCGCCAAACCATTCAAAAATCTATCTAAAAATCGAGTTTATTGTTAATTCTTCAACGGTTAAACCATAAAAAAGGTTATTTTGCATAACCCTGCCTAAAATTCAAAATTCTATGTCATCACTTTGTTACATCACAATACGATTTTATGACCTGCGTAACTCGGAACTCACTTCCATCATAATTATCCTCTGCCTTCGATCGATGCAATGCGACGCGCACTCTTCAAAAGTAATAAACTTCTAGGAACGAACAAAAAACTCACGCCTAAAAAAATATGTCATATCCTTAATGAACCCATTTGCACTTCAAAGAAGGTGCCAATAAAAAAAAAGTGCCTTCTTTTTTTCTGTTTTTGCAAGAATTATACACAAATTGCATGATAATTGGTAAAATTTAAGTAATCCTTCAGCAAAAGGCATCTTCAACAACAAAAAAAAAGGCACACAATGCGTATTCGTTAAAAAAGAAATAAATCTGGTGAAACCTAAATCATTCGTTCCCAACCCAATATTTAGGAATGCTATAAAACTTTATGATTACCAGAGGTCCAATATAGTTCAAATGACCCGAAAAACGATGCTACCATGTCGTAAAGTTCCAGTTCCAAAAGCGAACCAATTTTTTTTCGTTCGCCTTCTTCGTCTTCTTCTTCTTTTTCTTCCTGTCATTCTTTTGGTGATTTTTTACGATCAAATTTATCCAGAGCGATCCCAATAAATTTCTTAAAACGTTTTTTATGTACGATCATTTGGGTATTGTGTTGTGTTTTTTTTTTTTTGTTTCTTTTAAATTTAAAACTTTTTTCTTAGGTCGTATTGTAAATGAAAAAAAAAAAAAAAATTGTTTTGTATGCTCAATGTTACTTTTTACAGCTACATGTGATGTAGTAGATATATTTTTATACATGAATTTTATTTTGCTTTTGTTGTTGCTCGGCTCGGAGCTAGCAGATACCAAGACCACACGGTCAAAATTTCGAGATCGAAAATAGGGTGTGGTTGAGTTGTTCCTCGTATATCATATTTATGTTCATATCCATTCCACACATATGTGTCACACTCTATGTTATGAAATTTTAAGTGAACTTTATAGAGTTGTGAGATTGATTTTTGTTTGTATTTAATTACACAGCTCAATTTGATTGGTCAAAAATTAGCACTTTGGTATGAAAATATAAGCTTACTCTGTATTACTTGGTTTCTATTTGCAGAAAGAACCATTAACATACCAGGAAATTTGATTTTATTTCTTTATCGGATTTACTGAAAGGCTTTAATATTAAATAACAGACTTACCGTTATTTCAAAATGGTGGTTAATTTATTGGCAATATAAAAGATCTTAAACTGGAGTTTGGTTTGTTGGTTGTTATTATTTTTGATTTATCACTTTTATTTACGCTGTCATTTCAAAAGAAGAAGTGACGAAATAATGGGATCATTATTTTCAATGAAGAAAGTAAGTACCTACAACAATTTGGTGACCGAAAGCCATTAAATTTGAGTATCAGTATCGCAAATAAGGTTGTAATTCGAAGAACTTTTTTTGGGGCAAACATTTAATTGCTTAATGAAAGTACCGTGAAATGTTTTGTTTTGCGATTTGCAATTTTAATGAGAATCAATACTGTACATCGATTTAAATTGGAACACTAAGCCATTGAGGTCACCAGAATACATTATATCAAAAAATAAGAAAAAACTCTCACTAAGACATAATGCATAGAGTTTATCTATAAGGCTCAACTGGGAATTTAGTTTCCCAAGAATTTTTTTTTATTTTCTGGGAAGTTTTTTTTCTACCGTGAATTTCTCTGGAATTATTTTCGAGCGAACAACTTTTAAAATGCGAGTGATTCAGTTGGTAAGGTTGTTAAGAGACTAAGCCCATAGAATAAAATGTTGTAAAAGCAGTTTTTGAAAAAAAAAAAAAATGAAGAAAACATCCGACATTCGATCTTAAAATTATTAAACCAGCTTCATAAACTTCAACATTAATTTCTATATCAATGTCAATGCGATAAGATACTGCTGTTGGTTTACATACTCGTTTTCGGTATTCGAGTTTTTTTTGCGCTGATAGGGCAAGAAGGTATTGGTTTCATGCCCACAAAAATGTTCGAGGTTTTAATCAAAACCTACATACGTGCACCGTGTCCGTTTCGACATATTTGATTGACATTTGCTACAAGTTAATTATTGTTATTTTCAAGGGTGTCCGATATAACAGCCTTGAGTTATTAGAGGTTACTCGAAATTCGTCTTAGACCGCTGAAAATCCAGTTTTCAAGACCAAAAGTTGAAAAATTATTAGCAGTGGTGGGTGGTGGGAAAATTTATAATAGATGGTATTAATAACCCACCAAAAATTGGGGGTTCATTATCATTATCGGCTCGACAACCGGGGTCCGGTCCTGGCCTCTTTCAACAAGTCTCTCCACCTATCCCGTTCTCGAGCCGACGCCATCCAGTTGCGCACCCCAAGGCTTCGGGCGTCCTGGTCTACGCCATCTCTCCAGCGCAAGCATGGTCTACCACGCTGCCGTCTACCATAGAATGTACCACAAAAGACTTTCCGAGCAGGTTCCTCTTCGCTCATACGAGCTAGGTGCCCTCCCCACCGGAGTCTACCGAGCTTAATTTTTGTCACTTTGTCTGCTTCAAGGTAGATTGCGTACAACTCATGATTGTACCGTCTCCGGAACAACAATTCTCCGTAAGACTTTTCTCTCGAACGCGGCTAAGAGGTCACAGTGCCTTTTGCTAAGCACCCAAGTCTCGGATCCATACATGAGTACTGGCAGGACCATGGTCCTGTACAGCAGCAGTTTTGAAGTTATGGTTAGATTTCTGGATTTGAATAGCTTTGACAGACTGTAGTAGGCTCTGTTGGATTTGAGAAGCCGCCCGCGTATTTCTTCTTCTATGTTGTTATCGGCTGCTACTGTTGAACCCAAGGTATTTAAAGGATTGCACCACTTCAAATTCGTGCTCCGCTACCTTGATTGTTTGACCAACTGTTCTTCTTGCATTCGACACCACCATGTACTTTGTTTCACCTTTTTTTTTTGCCGCCTGCTCGATCTGGATGAAGGAATCGTGTACAGCTTGTTCGGTTCTTCCGATGATGTCGATGTCGTCTGCGTAAGCCAGTATCTGACTGGACCTGTTGACGATGGTCCCTCTTGTTGCCGTGCCAGAGTCACGGATTGCTTTCTCCAACGTCAGGTTGAAGAGGAGGCAGGCCAAACCATCCCCTTGTCGGAGTCCATTAAAGATGTTGATTGGTCTGGATAGCAATCCGGCTATTTTAACTTGGCTTGTTACGTTGGTCATGGTCAACCGACATAGTCGTGTCAATTTATTTGGGATGCCGAATTCTCTCATGGCTTTGTAAAGTTCTACCCTGGCTATGCTATCATAGGCGGCTTTAAAGTCTATAAACAGATGGTATGTTGGGATGTTAAATTCTAGACATTTTTCCATCGCCTGCCTAAGGCTAAAAAAAAATGGGGGTTTGCCGGTTATACTTATACTTATTTTCAAAAGTATAGACCTCTAATCGAAAAAAAACTTAAAAAGTTTTATCTGAGCAAAAGTTGTAGACTTTAACTCAGATAATTTTCTTATATAACCTCAAAAATATTGATAAAATGCCAAAAAACAATTTTTTTTGCTTATTATTTTTATCTTTTACAAAAAGTTGGATTTTGATAAAACTTTGTTTAATGGATATTGTTTTGTTTTTCACATATAACATTTTTTTTGTCGCCAAATGTCTATTTCTATAATATTTTTGACGAATTTAGTTCGAAAAAATCGTTTTAAATCAAAAAAGTTGACAAACAAATTTTGATTTTTGAAAACTATAAAATGTAGGAACTCTTTTTGGTTAAATCCTTTTTTTTAGACTTTATAAAAAAACATATGTATAAATACTATTTAACTCTCATGTATCTCTGCAGCACCCCTGTGTAAGCTTTTTGTTTAGCTTCATCATTCTTTTGCTTGACGGTACTCGCCATTAAATCAAAAATTTCGTTGTGGTGACCCTGTGATATACCAGCACGTCAGAGGCGAAACCACTGTCTCTCAATAGGTGCTCCTGATCTCTTAGCTTAAATTTATAAGAAAATAGTTACATCAATTTGACTCTAATAATCAAATTTTTGAGACCTATGAAAGTATAGGTGCCTAGATTTATACTCGTGTGTAAAATTCTTCATTTATTTTTTTATTTAAAATTTTTTGAAGGTGACATTGTAAAAATTTTTGTTTAACTATTTGCATTAGTGATATTCTTATGCTGATTTTTTTTGAATCCATGAATTAATAACAAAAGTTCTTTTCCTGAATTGTTCAATACCATCAGGTGGACAAACAAAAGCTTAAACCAAACTTCAAAAAAAAAAAAAAAATTCAACTCCTATTCAAAGCGGATATAAATCCAAAATTGGTCACCTAAGTATCTAGTTTCAAGATTATTTTTTGTATTTTCTTGACAGTAACAAATGCGCTCACTTAAAACCCATTGTGCTCAAGAAATCTCTAGGAAAACGAGACACATACAAAAAACAATATTCAAACAAAAAAAAAAAAAAAACATCGATCGGGGCGTTCTTCTGGGTGCATTTCATCAGTGTCACAACTTTTGTGAACCGATTATATCTTCTCTTTTTGGATTTTTTTTTTGACTGTTGTCAAAATTTTTAAAAACAATTTTGGAATTGATTCCTAACCACCTTCATTGACGATGACGACGATAACTTAGAGATAGAAATGCGAACATTGAACAATACCCGCACGTGGTCAGTAAGCTATGATACGCTTTTGTTTGCCCTAATGATCCAACTATGATGACTCCTCCGATAATGGTGATGATGTTATTTCGCCTGCATTGTATTTTCAACTTTGACAAATCGACAATTTATACAATTTCCATAAATTTAGTCAAAAATTTAATTCGCCAGCTGTATAGGTATGTGTGGTTTGTGGTGGTCAAATGAATGATTCAGCAGATGAGATAGTTTTTTTTTTTTTTTTTTTTTTGTTGTGTAATCAGCAGGGGTCCAAAGCGCCTGTTTCGAATGACAAATGGCTTGAAAATTAGTACACAAATTTTTGTCACGAAAGTTTGTATATCAGAGGAGAGGTTTACTTATGGACATCTAAAGTAGTTTATCGACAAAAAAAAAACACACACACTAATTTTAGACTATGTAGGGCTTGAAGCTTGAGGCCTTTTCGGTTCAACCATCAAATTTAAATATCGAAGCACAGGTCAAAAGATGTGTTTGCCCTCCAAAGTCCAAACTATTGGATTTGCCTTAAGTAGGTCCAATATTTTATTATGTGAGTATATTCAATAAAAAAATGATATTCATAGACACAAAGACATTGCCGGGAGCATATTTGTGCCAAATACTAGTCCTAACGACACAGGGGGTCGGTACAAAAATTATAATCGATTGATTTTTTATTTCAGTTTATATCGCTAGCGACGACTAAACTCAACGTTGTCAAATGAGTTAGCTGATGGGTTATTTTGTGTTAAATATTCATTAGAAAAAAAAACGAAAACGACGAAATTTCTGTTTTATGGCAAAATTATAAAGTTTTAACATTAAGAAAATAAAATCAATTTATTCGATGTAATTTCCAGAGGTATGTGTGTGTGTGTGTTGGTATATGCTTTACAACAACCTCAAATGAACCTCTATACTTAAAATGTTAACGAAGATCAGATGTGGTCTTGATATGGCTTATGAGATGAATAATGACTCTATTTTGCTATGGGATGGGCATTTTTTTCTTCATTTTGGCCCTAAACAAACTTTAGAAATTTATGTATTTTAATTAAATAAATGAGATATATAGTGCTGTTATATTTTTTAAATTGATCGATTTATGTAAATGGTTATAGTTACACGAAATATTATTAGAGAATAAATTTGGTTGCTTGCGTTTTATAGTGTTTTTAAGCAAATTTAACGTGATCTGAATTTTCATAGAAAACAAAATAAAACAGTTAATTATCAGATTGTTTTATAAATCGAACGTTTGAAGTGTGAAAACAAGTTAGTGCCCTGACTTAATAATAAGGAACGTTTTACGTTACAAACGTTTTCAATAATCACTCATTGACCGAAGAATCAGAAGAGTCTAAAAATCCGGGCGAACGACACATTAGAACAGTCTTAAGAATAGCCACGGAACTCATAGCAGTTCTAAAGAATAATAAAAGATCCATATAGCACTATGTTATAAAGGCTTTTCCAATAAGAGGTGTTATTTTGATATTCAAAGAAAAATGGCATTTTTGGAGATAAATGATCGGATGTTTATTTCATTATAAAGAAGAAGGTATGCCGTTAATAAGAAAACACAACATCAGCCAAATGGCCGCCAAGACCACGCTTACAGGACCATATCCTTTTCATGAAATTTTCCATAACCAAATCGCAAAGTGGCTGCCCTATGTCCTCGATAGCCTCACGAATTTCATCTTTGAGGTCTTGAATCGACGCTGGGCTGTTGGCGTAGACCTTATCTTTCACGTGGCCCCAAAGGAAGAAGTCGCAAGGTGTTAAATCACAAGATCTCGGTGGCCAATTGTGATCACCTCTTCGAGAAATAACACGGTCCGGAAACTTTTCCCGTAAAAGATCGATGGTTTCATTGCTTGTGTGGCACGTAGCGCCGTCTTGTTGAAAGTAAACGTTGTCCAGATCAATACCATCCAATTCAGGCCATAAAAAATCATTAATCATCTCTCTATAGCGCTGATAGGCTGGAGCAACAGTTACGGTCAATTAATTGACCGTAACTGTTGCTCCAGCCTCATTTTCGAAAAAGTAAGGTCCAATGAACCCGCGGGACCATAAACCGCACCAAACAGTCACGCGTTGAGGATGGAGAGGCTTTTCAATAATAACTCTTGGGTTTTCCGAGCCCCAGATGCGACAGTTTTGCTTGTTGACGTACCCGCCGAGGTGGAAATGGGCCTCATCAGTCAAGATGATTTTTCGATGAAATTCCGGTTCATTTTGATGCATTTCAAGGACCCAATCAGCAAAGACACGACGTTGTTGATGATCAGCCGGCTTGAGTTCTTGTGTTAACTGAACTTTATAAGCCTTAAGACCCAAGTCTTTATGCAAAACACGGTGTAATGACGTTTGTGGAATGCCTAATTCCAAAGAACGACGAGGAATGGACAAACCTGGGTTTTCTTCAACACTTTGGGCTACAACAGCAATATTCTCAGTTGTTCTTGAGCGACGTGCAAGGGTTTTATTCTTTACATCACTAACTTGTCCCAACAGCTCGAATTTGTCCACCAATTTCTGTATTGCGGTCCGACAAGGTGCTTCACGACGGCCCAAAAATGTTTTAGTTTTACGAACCGTCTCTGCCAAATTTTCACCATTTTATAGTGAATTTTAATAATTTCAATGCATTGTTGAAGCGTGTATCGTTCCATTTCTATTAATAACGTAGTTTCTACTTGTCAAATGTCAAAAAATGACAGCTTCAAAAGTGACAGCTACCGAAATAGCGGGGTATTCAAAATAACACCTCTTATTGGAAAACCCTTTACTTCGTTTTATTGATTTTAAACCGTGTGCTTGCCCTTATATGATTAACTAGGGCTAGCAATCCTGTAAGGAAACTGAAGGAGGATAACAAATGTTAGTTGACGAAACTTCGGATTTTTGTTACGGTTTGAGCAGGCCGTCGTTACTAACGCATTATAATTGAAGTCAATATCGTGGCAGCAGACAAGGCTGATTACGGTCGCCAATATTTTTTTTAATAATAATATGCCATCTGCTAGTAGCAACAATAGTGTCCAAAATTGGATGTATTTTATGAGTATTTTATGTACATCTTGCGATCTGGAAGTGAGAAAAGAACAATTTTGTTATAGGAAATCGGTTATGAGCTTTAATCTAATAAGTTATTGCCTGTCTGTAATCCGCATCAAAGTCCCAATTCAAAAGTACCTACGCCACCTTCCCTACCGATGAGGCTGCGAAGACTCAATCAATGAAGAGAGTTTTATTATCTCTTGGATCGATTCTATGGAGCTTGCTCAGAATATGATTTCAAAACTGCGCTTAGCGACATGACGTCAAAAAACATCTTTAGTTTACTAGTTGGTAAGCACAGTCTCCATAAATTGACAAGAACCAGCGCAGCTCATTACTTTTTGGAATTAATAATAAGTTGATGTGATGGTGCCAGTCATAAATAAAGTTAGGTGGGTAGTGGACATTTTTCAATACAAAATTTCACTTAAATTTCCAATTTGGACTACTTTGAAACTGGCCCTACGGATCTTAACAGAAATTTGACAATCTCCAAATTGCGGATCAACCAACAAAATGGCTAATCAGTAGCCGCTAATTGATTCACACAAAATTATACATCCAGCATCTTATACGTGCAAATATCGCTGGTTGCTGGTGGTAAGACCATCAGGAAGCAAGCTTTTCTATAGGGAAACATATCGTCATCGTTGAAAGAGTTAATTTAAAGAAGGTTCACACACTTTAAAACGAATGTTCAGAAGCTGCCAAAGAAAGGAATACTACATTTAGTCAATGAAGAACCAATACCTATGCCATCCAGCTTCAGTTGAAGAAGCTGCTATAAGAAAACTCGAGAACAACAAAGTAACAGACTTCGATGGATTTCATCTGGAACTCTTCAAGCGCAGTGTGGATACTAAAATGATAAATACTTGTATTCTTAATCCTTAGTCAAGTATTACCGGAACTGGTTACGTCTTAAGACTAGAATCGAAACGAATCAGTATCTTTTGAAACCGAATACAATGGAAATAGTGGAGGTCCTATGCCCCTCAATAGAAACCCCAAAAATGTAAAAGATTACTTCAGACTATTAGAACCATTGTGACTTAAAGGATTTTTATGACTAACTGTACTTCAACGAATTCTATTATTTTTTATTTTAAAGGTACAAGCAGTCTCTTCTGCATTGTTTAAAATATTAAATGATACCGTTTTCCGTCGTTCTGTAGTCAAATTTTGTTTTTTTGGGTGAAATAGTTTCTATTAGTTTTTCCAACATGCTTTTCAGTAATGCAGTCCATATAGAAAAAAAAATTGAATTTTTTTTTGAAGCTCGCACTTAAATTGTTGACGATATTTTAAAAGCTTATTGCTTAGTGGCATAAGAAGATCTATTTTTGGCGTTCATGGTCAAATTTTATTAAGAAAAGTAATAAAATTTAATTCAAAATGTTCAAGTGACCTCAATGTGTTTTGCCAGGGAAGTACAATGGCTCATGATTTTCAAGTTTGAGGTCACTTAAACTCTTTCAATTGAATTATGCTCAGTTGCTTTACTTTAAATAAAGTAATTTTAAATTATTTTGTTAAGGAAATGTAAAATATATATTTTAAATAAAAAATTAACTTTAAATTAAATAATACCTTTCTGAATAAATAGATACATCAAACTTTAAGACAAATATCTGTATTTTTAAATAAAAGAAAAAAAAAATCCACATCTATGCATATATTTTGTTTTTATTTCATGTTCCTTGTTAATTTACAAAATAAATTACTTTAACACCATAATCATTTACTTATTGATTTTTGAAAATAATTTCAAATTCTTTTCAATATTTATTGAATTATTTTTCATTGAAATTTAAATGTTAACATCATTTTTGAACATTTTTTCTTGTTTGTTAATTTTTTGTTTTATTGCCACACAAGGTAAAACAACTATGTTAAACTGTTATTTGATTTCAAACATATTATTTGTCTGTGTCCAGTCAATTGATGGATCACTAATTTACCTAATTGATCAGTATCAATTTAAATTTTAAGTAATTTGATATCTGTCTGATTTCTATTTCAAACAAAAATATATTTATTTTTTCTTAACAAATCAAAATTGAAAAGCTTAAGGCAAAACAAATTAGTTTTAATATACACACAAATTCTCCTCTAAACAATTAACCCTAATTTAGTCAAAAAAGCCTCAAAAAAAAATGTATAATCTGAATATAACCTGAATATTTTGTTCCTTTGTTCCACCTACAATTTATATAAATAATCGTTTAACATTTTGTCCATCACCTGTCTGACTTATCTTATAAATAACCGACTGCAAACAAAAAACCATCATATAGTAGATTTATCGTTCATCTGTTCGGTGACGTGAAAACAAATTACCTCCCATTTACCAAAACAACAAAATTTCGCAGTGATTTCGATGAAATTTCCATAGTTTCCATCAATACACCTTCTCATTCAATTTAGGTACCCCATCAAAATTAACATATTAATTTGTTAGCAATTTTCTATGGTATCAAATAGCAGACAAAAAATTGATTGCTAGCTTAACATTCTTCATTAATTTTATGGCAGCGCAGTGACGGTGAAGGCAGAGGAAGAACGAAAAAAAAAAAATTTCAACAGCATGTTTGTCTAACCTTCTTAATCGGCACTAATCGGTGAGCTTAATTTTCCCCAACAGCCAACACGCACATATGTTTTTTTTTCCAGATAGTGATGTATGCCAGTCACACACTAATACACATATTTTCTCCATATGTTATGGATTGTGCGAACGATTATCACACAATCGAACGAATGAAGTAAGAAAAACCAGAGTTACACAGGCGTTTTCATAGGAAAATACAACCCCTCCCATTCTAACATGGGCCTTTTGGATGTCGATCGGCCGGCGGTATTTCATACCAAACACACTAAAATAGTCAACAAAGAAAACGGATTATCTGCTCATTGATTTCAAACTAAAGAAAAGAAAGGACCCAAAAGGACACAAGAGAAACATTTTACGGTCATGAAATCCCTTTAAATTCCAAACATTTGCATAAAATGGGAACGTTAAAGCGTGAAAAGTGGTCAACCGGGCTCTCCGCAAAAGATTTTTTTTTTTTTGTTCGATCTCCTTCAGGAATTCCTGTGGTGTTGAATGCATATTTGAGCAAAAAAAAAAAAAAACAACAACACTAACAGTGATGAAACTGAAAAAAAAAAAATGCAAATGCAGGGCAAACAAGATATACGTCATGCGGTAGCGAAATATTAATGGGTTTATCCGCCTACAAACTAAAACCAACTTTCCAAACCTCAGAAAATACAATTTTTCTACCTGTACTTCCTTCTGGTCAACAAATTCACTATACTTCTGGACAGAGAGTGTAAAACAAAGTCAACTGGTTCAAGATGATTTCAAGAAGAAAACGATGAAAATGTGCACAAATTTATGACCCAAATTTCCCAACAAAAGGATTAGGGGTGTGTTTTTGTGGAAAACCAATTGATAAAGGGGTTATCGGTGGTAGTTAAGCATTTACAAAAGGATCAAACCACAACGATTTATAAAAAATTATCAATGGTTAGCAAATTGGATTAGAAAAAAAGTCAAAAAAATCAAACAATATCGAGAGAGAGAGTATGGCACGCCTCAAAGGCCGACCAAAAAGACCACATGAAACAATTTCTTACTAAGAGTTGATTTTTTTTTTGTTTGATGTTTTTTTTTTTTGGTATTTTGTTTTTGTTCTCTGTCAGTTGCTGTTTTTGTGAAAAACAAATGTGGTGTCTTGAGACAAAACAAGGCAGCACCACACATTTTTTTTTTTTTGTGTTTTTGGGTGCAACTATTTATAAGAAAACTGATATCCTCGCTCGTTCGCTTATGGCTTGACCACCGTTGTGTTCAATATTTTAACAATCATTTATCACTCGATGGCGACTTGCTGTGACGACATTTTTTCGGAAGAACATTATTTGTCTCGGCCAGTTAAAATGAAAAAAAAAAATCAAACCGAACCGATCCAAGCCGAAGAAAGATACTGGAAGCAAGAATATGAAACAAAATTAGAATTTGCAGGCATTTTATTGAAATATTTACAAGTATTAGTTCATATGTGTGTATAGAAATACATAAAATACAATATTGATATGTGTGCATGTTATAATGATTATTCATGACTCAGATGATCCTTCAAAAACTAAAGTAGACAGACAATTTATATGCGGTCGATTAGAAAACAAAAGAGCTGAGTAGCAAACTTGATTAATGATTGAAAATGCAGATGATAATTTTAACACAAGAATCTAATGTTTTTTTATTTTGTTTTATTTTCAAAAGGTGTTCTCTTAAAGAATCTTTTTTTGCCTTACATTAATTTAAAATGCTGATTGACCATTTAGCCGCCTTTAATGTGCGGAATAGAAAAATCTTACCAATATAGAGACAGATCGATGATTTGATCTTTTTTTCTTTTAATTTTGAATCTCCGGTAACAAAGTTCTAAGGAATTATATCAGCCGTTTTAATAACGAAAACATATTTTTCAAGGACGCCACAGCAATATCTTCAAACCCATAGTGCTAATAAAGTAAACCAAAATTTTATTCAATTGGCGAAAGAAGGGAAGAAAATGTGAAATCGAATCTTGAACCAGTGGTGGTATTCGAACCTCTACAATAAGAATATTCTAATATTGGAGCAGTTTCGTTAATGATATAGGTTTATCGGTTAATGGTTCATCAAACATTGGTTTTATTAATAAAATTGCCATGAAACCTCGAATCCCCCCTCAAGACACTTTGTGGAAGAAATTATTCAAAGATAGATAATAAATAGCTTATAGCCTTTTTTTTGTACAGTATACTGACACCGGTATCGATAGGTACTACTTTAGTTGGGTGTCTATTTGAGAGTAAGAATGCTGCAAGCATTATTTTTCTAAAAACGTTGATGGGGGTGTTTAGACTGAAAATACTTTCCCATGACTTTGATAGACCATTAGCTTATATTCTTTTTTAATATTTGAATCTTTTTTCTTGTTTTTATGAGGTGTTTTTTTTTCTTCCTTCTTTTTCTTTTTTTTTAGAACATTAGTCTTGTTATTTTAATAAGGTATTTTATTTCATTTTATCTCTTATTCGACTTTGTGTGTATATAACTTTTTTTGCAGCCTGTTGAACATCAGTAACGAATAATTTGTTCTATTGTTTCCATAAGTTGTCTGAGATTTGTAAAATGTTAAAGTTTTTCTCTTAACTCACTCGAGTTTGTTTGCTGTTTAAAAGCTATATGTATTACCTTGATCTATTATCTTTGATGCATTTTGTTTCAGATGAAACTTATTGAATTTTATTTGATTGCAGCCAAAGCAACTAAATTTATTGTGTACTATATCTATAGGGCTTATAAAAAGTATTTATTTCTGTAATTTTCATCATTTCTCTAAAAATAATTGGCAGATTATTTTGCATACTGAGTATCTGAAAAATATCTATAAGGTGATCAAATTAAGTATTCAAAATGCAAGTTTTGAAAGAACTTTGTTGGCTCTTTGTATAAATAGAACTGAAATTCCCTATAATTTCAAATAAAACTTTACTTATAACAACAATTTTTGGTGCTTTACAATAATTGGGATTTATTAAACAAACAATCAAAAATCAAAAACTATTAACTTTTCAGCTTTGTAACCACTTTTTATTTCTTCCACATATTTGATGTAATACAATAGTTTTACATTATCACACCTTTTTTGCGATTGCATGCGCTCATTAAGATCAAGTCTTACTCATAATAAGATTTATAATACAAAATAAAACTTTTACAAACATTCCTTCACATATCTATCCATTTTGCTTGATTTTTGTCATATCTCTGTTTCAAAAACAAACAAAAAACACTGCCCTTAATTTTTCATTGTCTCACTTTTATAATAATAAACGTTTTACAAAACACAATAATACGACTCAGTAGCTTAAAAAAAAAAATCTTACTTAAAAATGTAAATCAGGTAAAATCGCCATTATAAAGCACGTTCAACAAAAACGTAGACATAATTTTATTTGTATTATTTTTCAACACACCATAAGCACGAGCCGAAAGCCATTTACAGCAACCGGTACGAACGTGTGCTATATGACAAAAAAAAAAATACAAAATAAAAACTGTACTGATGCAAATAATAATAAAAAAAAAAAAACATAAAATATAAAATTATTATCAAGATAAGTGACAGATTAAATTGACTGGTATCCATTTTTGGTTGACAGAGAGGACAATTTATTTGTGATTTGTCACCAGAGTAATTTTTTGCATAATATCGAATGAAAAACAAGTTAAAAAATTCAATTTCTGAATCGACCTAAAATAAATTTCGATTTATTTTTTATCATTTTTTTGTAAAGTTTTTTTTTCTTTTACTCTCATTACATTTTTAGTTCCGCAACCTGTGGTTACCACAAAATGCTATACAAACAATATGAACAAATGATTACGGTAGGTCAATCTGAAAGAAAACCTATGTATACTGGCTTATTCAGGTAGGAACTGTAAATAACAAATACAAATTGAACTGGTTAACGCCCTAAATCTGCACAATACATATGCTATGCTTATATATTACTCTCTTGGATTATCTGTTTCTCTTTTTATTCATCACTCAAAACTATCTCTCTTAATTGACAACAAAGAGAAATCTATGTATTATGTCAAAGATCTGCAAAAAGAGCAACATCGAGCATAAAGTCTATATAAAACGAAAGAGCTGAGCAACGAACTCGATTTTAAACAAAACAGCGAATTATGTTGTTTTTGAAATTGGGTAGTATTAAAATATGAGAGAATTTAATTGAACACTTTTATTTACTACATAAAAAGTCATGAAAAGTCGATCATTCCTTAATGGATTCCCAAACAACTTGAAATTGTTATAAAAATCCAATCGAGTGGCAATAATTGGAACCCCTCAAGTAACTCCTCCCATTTTCATGAAACATTAATCTGCTCTGGATTGGTCAGCAAAATGAGAACACTATACATACTAATCTACCCCCACTCAAATTATATGTATTCGAAGAAACTGGATATATGTAACAGTTGCAACCAAATCAATCAGGCCAATGAGATCTCTCTGCCTGCTTGGTTTCGGTTCAGTTGTCTCAGTTGTGCCAGTATATAACTCACACAAAAAACTTTACAACAAAAAAAAAAAAATTAAATAAAAATGATCTTTAAATCTGCAAAGATCTCACCACCACTATTCTCTTTTCTCTCTTAGTTTCTTTCTCAATTTTCAGCTCTCCTCTACAAGCAAGAAAAAAATGAGCAAATTTATATCGTTTGCTGGGTTTGAATGAAATAAAATACAAGAAGAAAAAAAATTAAATATTGCTGTTTTGTGGATTTTTGCGCCGTCTGCATAAGGTTGTGTTATTGTTTAATACACCATACCGATGCCAGTTAGCCAGTACCGTTTCATAGAGACCATCTTCCTTGGGTGGTGGTATTGGTTGCGGGTATTTGCTTGCTGTGCTTTACGATTGATTGTTAAACTGGTTCCATAGGATTTGTTTGCATGGCAAACGGTTCAGTTGCTTGTGGTACGCGTTTCTTGTGGGCACGGTATTTTCAGTTCGTATCCGTTTTGTGTGTACACTTTTCTTAAGAGATTCTTTGCAAGGTAAACAAGCAGTAGCAGCAGCAAAACCTAAACCGTAGTATTTTTTTTTTTTTTATTTTTTGTATCTTTTGTGTGTCGTCGTCATATTTTGGGCTGTCATATTTTAAATCAGAATTTTGTTTCTCTCATCGACAACGCGACGCTTCAGTGTCACAACAGTAAGTCGGAAACCAGCTTTGGTTTTTTTTTTTGTTTTTTCTTCTGACCGATGTTAATTACCGTCATAGTGATTGTCACATATAAGATTTTGTTTATGCCTTAAAATATACGGGTGCGATATTGTGGTCGGCGAGTATTTGGAACCATATTGTTATGTCAACATTATCTGTGAGTGTTAGATGTGAATAAATTAGAACTTGATCATTGGTGTTTGAAAACAAAATTAAAACAAAAAAAAAAAACAAAAACAAATTTGTACTCATTTCGTGTCATTGTTGTAATCCATAATGAGAGTTAGTGATGATGAGTACTTTACGCTCAGTGCTCTTTCTCATCATCTATCTACAATATTGCTGCTAACCACAATGATATACCACTAGAGATGTACCAATGAAGTCTAGTGTTCGCCCCATAAAGGTGTGGTCTACTAAGTGATGTGCTATTGCACTGTTATAGTATTGTGTGCGCTTAAAGATGATGCTATATGCGATGTGATCTCCTCTGGTCAGATATATCGTTCAATCTGAGATACATTAGAGGATTAGTATATTTACACCTGTTCTAAGTGATAGACGTTTGTTTTGTAAAAAAAAAAAGAAAAAAAAGAATTAATGCGAATTGCATTCTCTAATCGGTGCAAAAATAATTTCGCGAAACAATTTTGACACATAAATTAATAAATTAAAGTGCAATTAAAATGAGAGTGGTCTAAATATACACATACATGCAATATAGAACAAAATAAAAGCCAAATGATTTTTCTTAAATTTTATTTTCTTATGTAATTAGTTGTTGCTTTGGTGCAGCATTAATGCATACAAGGATTACAACTGCACAATTATAATTGGAAATCATAAAATTCAACACAAACCAACTAGCTAAAACAGGTGAGTAGGTATACATATTTTTATGGCATTAAGAAAAATATGCTAGAAAAAAAATCCTTTCGCATATCTACATCAGGTATAAAAGTTTTCATTTAGTGCCTTAACGAACCCCTGATTGCTGATCATAAAACAAAAGAGTTGACGCAAGAGCTAGTTTTTCTTTGTGATTACCAACTCGTTGCAATGTAAACCCAACAATGAAAGTCTTTCTAGTATTTTATGAAACGAGGTTGGATTTATGATGTTGTTTATTTTCATTAAAAAATGTAAATAGATAATAAGGATGCTTAAACGCACGTAAACATAAAATAGTGGGTGGCAGAGTCGATGCTTAGGAGAATTGATGCTGGTTTTTATGTAGATTCGTCATTTTTTATTATTTTTTTTTTTATTTAACAAACACACACTTTCACTTATTTTCAAATTAAGAAACTACAATTATTTTTATTGCATCTTTTAATTTATATTTTAGTAAAGTCCAATGGAACTTTAACAAACAGTTTAAAAAGGCAATCACTTTAAGTTTAATTTGAAAACATGGTCTTTTATTTCATTTACTATTTTAATGACAGAGTTTAGTGGAATGCATTGGTCTGTTATTAAAATTAAAGACTATTTAAAAACATATTTTGTTGACTTATGTTGCTCTTTATACACATACGAGGTACCAATTTGAAGACACATATGATTTACTATAATAGGTAGATTGCGTTTCATTGAAGCAGGTTTCATACTGTGATAGACAAAAATATAGTTACCTGCACTTACGATATGGAACTTAAAGATCAATATCCAGTAATGATCTAAGAAATGTAAATTTAAAATATATGGTTTTGCTTGATTTGAGAAATAAAGCAAATAAAAGCCAGAAAAGTGTTTTTATAAGACATTTGTACTAACCAAACGCACCCATAAAATTAGACTAAACTGGACCAATTGATAAAACAAATTTTGAACGAAATTGTAAACATTGTAAACATTGTACAAAAATACACATAGAATACATTAACTCTAATTTCACTCTTCTTAGTAGTTTCAACTCGATTTTAGAGCTGCGATATTTCAATAGTGAGCAAACACTTTAGTTGGATGAATGCGCAATTACTAAACAATTGAAAACTATATAATTTTCAATAAAAAAAAACTTTTAAAAGGCGCATGCAATGTGACTAAACATACTCATAGAAAAGAAATGTAGATACGTTTGTTACTAATAATAATAGTAATATTAACTAACTGCCTGTCAGACCTCAGGTCATTTAAAAACAACTTTCACAAAAGAATTTTGGTGGTACAATGCATTGATATTAAGATTTCTATAATCGTTATTGTGGCAACCAGTCAAAATTTAGGTTAAATACTTTTCCGCTAACAACTGCTCCAAAGTAATCTTTGTATGTTCAGTTGCTTGACAAGTGTTAATATGCACATTTATTTTAATAATCAGCAGTATATCTAAGTGTCCAAATTTGACTTATTAGGGATTGTTTATTTCGTTGGCCGTCTGAAATCTGAAATTAAATTGAGCTTAGCTTAATATCGAGATATAAATTACTATTCTATACTTTTTACTTTAAAATTATCTCGATTCCCTTATTAAGGTTCAGCAAATTGCTCTAATGTCAAAAAATTCAACGCTAGTTTTTGACTATAAACTATGTTCTGCGGTTTCATCTTTGTAAAATTTGCTTTAATATCGTTTCTGAACATTTTACAGTTTCCAAACACAGCTTTTTAAAATATAGCAATACAAATGGTAACAGAAAGTAGTAAAAATTTAAAGCATAACAAAATATTAGTTTTTTTCGGTTTAAACTATTATTTTCAAAAATTTTACATAATCTTGTACCCTTATTATTTTAAGTTTTAAGTATTAGTATCAATTTTTAGTCCAATACTAAAAATCAGAAACGAAAAACCAGACTAAAAACAACGAAATCTAGATAGGGGCTAACATCTTTGTTATTTTCAGTTTGCTCGAAAGCTAAAAGACTTTTTCGCAACTGGTTTTCAGTATTGGACTACAAATTAGTAGGAACATTTAAAACTAAGAACAAAAAAGGTACAAGATAATGTAAAATTTTGGTAAATAATAGTTAAAACAGAAAAAAAAAATTAATATTTTTTGGCAAAATACAGAGTTTTGAAAATGAGTTGTTCACAAACTGTCGACTAAAATGACTTTTATATTTACATATGTTGAATATAAACACTTTTATGATCTACATTTTCCTCTGAGTAAACTGTCACATAGCTTCTTTAGGTATTTTGAACATAATATGCTTAAGCTTCGTTTCAATAAACGGTTCTTTATCCTAGTTTGGACTTATTATGTAAACAAAAATCGAAA
Organism: Meliscaeva auricollis; assembly: GCA_948107695.1. Classification (NCBI taxonomy): domain Eukaryota; kingdom Metazoa; phylum Arthropoda; class Insecta; order Diptera; family Syrphidae; genus Meliscaeva; species Meliscaeva auricollis. The sequence goes on along the minus strand of OX403619.1, from coordinate 21,273,425 downwards.
ATTAAAGATGCTCAGAAAGCCCAATTAGCACCAATTGGCGCCATTTTAATATAATAACACTGTGTGACAAAATATATACACGGGCGCAATTCTATCACATTTTGTAGCCCTTGTTGCTCTGATTACAAAACGGTATGGAAAAATTCCGTAACACCCCCAAAATCTGAAGTTAAGGGATAAAAGGTTTTTTTTCGACCTTGATCCATTGTAAAAAATCTAGCTACATCAAGTTTTTACCTATTTTATGGATATGTTGTTAAAACAACATAGTCAAAAATTATATTTATTTTCAAACCAAACGAGGTATTTTTAATGATAATTGGTTAAAAATTGGCTAAGAAAAAACTGTTTACGATTTCAACAGAAATTCGACCGATTAGGTACCGACAAAATTATTTGTTTCGATTACCTCCCCAATTTAATACCGATTTTTATAAAAAAATATTTCGGTTCGTTTCGAAATAAACATAATTTTAAAACCGCATGTTGTTCTGTAAACATTATGCTTTAAATTGATGTCTAAGTTGGGTAAGCTACGAAAAAAATAGATTTTTTGAAATTGTCAAGTTTACACAATACACTGTCTGAGTGGTTCTACAAAAATACATCTTTTTTACATTTTTGAAAACGGTTTTTATGTAGATGATAAATTAACCATCTTGTCAGTAATTTAATGATAAGTATTCATCAGATCTCATCACACCATTAATACTATTCTGTTACTATAAAAAAGAACATCAATATTTATCCTTTATTCTTTGTTTAATAGAAAATCGGTAAGAATCTCTATTAAAACTTTTCAACTTTATTTTTGTTCAATCAAATATAGAAATCTTAATCTTAATTTTTTAAATATTTCTAGAACAGAGTCTTTAATAATTCATGACTTAACATTTATTACCCATAGTCTTTTTTTTTTAGTACAAAGATAATGATGTACTCGTATGTATTCAGAAAATGTTTAAATTGCTAAAAGAATAAAGTAACCTATTCAACAAACAAAAAAAAATAAAGTAATAGTATTGTAGACTTTAATTGATATTTATTTTAATTAGCATTATTTATGACCCACAATTTGTAGAACAACAATGATGCATTTAAAAAGCAAATGTCTGGCAAATTTATTTGAATAGAAACATTTTTTTTTCGTCGTTGCTGAAGGTAGACTAACAACAATAGTATTTGTTTCCAAATTTATTCATTGTATTAGTTTAAGTCAATAAATTCTAAATTTTATCTTTCTTTGTTTATCAATTAGAATCGTTTGATTTGCAAAAAAAAAATGTATTTAAAACAAATAAATGCATCATTATTTTGTATAAATAAAATAAATACAGACAGGTTCCAAAGTACTCTTTTTTTTATTATCTGAATTAAAAAGCTGCAATTTAAGTGATAGTTTAAATAAAAGTCTGCTAGAATTTCTAGCTATTGATCATGTAGTGTCTCTTGCACATGAATATCTAGTTTGTTGTTGCTAAAACAAATATCATTATTTAATAAATAACAGATCCTGGTCAAAAAACATTCAGCTTTGGCACCTCCCTGAGGTGATTTAAAATAAGCTTAAGTAGAAACTCTTCAAGTGGTTTAAAAAATGAACATTTAAGTTTTTTGGAGCATTCGTACGTTTTTATGAAATATTTCAAATTAAATATTCATTACCCACGTATTTTTATAAGAAATTAAATTTTAGGCTTTGCGCACACTGGTCAACGCAAATTAATATAAAAAGTCAACTATTTCAATGTGTCTATGTTTGATCCTCATTGCATATGTCTTGCGAATACGGCCGCCATGTATTCGCAATATTGAATTTTGTTCACTGAGAATATTCTTGCTTGTAATTTCTGAAAACCGATTTAATGTCAAAATTTCATTCCATATGACATGAGTCCTTGCAAGCTCATGGAGTGCAGAACTAACCACAAGACGACAGTAAAAACTCCAAGTAAAATTTTTCAAATGGTTCTTGTAGTTTGAGTGGAATTAGATGGTAGTAACAGAATCCGTAACTTTATTTTAAACTCATAGCCTTTCTTTGAAGTCCCAACCCTTTTTTATGGTATTCCTAAGTAAAACTAGTAATAGCCCAGTCATACAAGACATTCTAGGTCACACACAATTTCACAACACTGATTTTTTGATATGTTGTGAGGATAGACACAAGTATAGTAGAAAAACCACCATAAATTAGTATAAACTCTAATTAAAACAAATTTTACATTGTGAAAAAGGTTATTTTACACTAGTCTACCAAATTCTACATCAAAGCTTTACATTTGTGCTGAGTTTTGAGTATTTTAAAAATCTCAGAAATTTAACTTTAACGCTTGGCAACTCTTAGCTATGACAGGATGTTTGCTAGGCAACTCGTGTACAAACTGTTTTTTTTTAGGGATTGTCTATTCGAAAATATAGGTATTAACTGAAAAACGATGAGGCAAGGTGGTATTTTAGACGATAGTGGTATTTTAGACTATTAGTGAGTACAAATCTTCCCACAGTTTGTGATTTTCCGTTGAATACAATTATTTACACTTTTCGTGAAAATGCATTCCAATTTTTTGTATTGTCAATCTTTTAGATTAAAATATATCATTATTCTTGATAATTTGTAGCTTAGTACTTGTTGTCCAAAAAAGGACAAAACGAATGAACTATTGACTTGAGTTTCTCAACTTTTATAAAAAGAAAATGTTTCACAATAATTTACTTCCGCTTACCTCAACTTTTGCAAATAATTTCTAAATCTGCTCTCATGTTAAACAAACAATCTGCTTATTTAATTTGACGGTGCAGCACAGGGTTGATTCATTACTAATACCATAGGTATCACATAAAAAAAAAAACTATTAAATAAAACTGCTTTAATGTGACAAGTGATGGACAATATTTCCGAACGTGTCTCATCGTCATCCACAAAGAATTAATTTATGGAAAATCCAGATTAAAGAAATCTAATCCAGTGCAGTTTTGTAAATGTTCACTTCACAACGTTCTGCAAAAGGTGTGAATGTAGGATTTATTTATTTTTGTTTGCTTCTCTGTTTTTTTCTTCTTCTGCTTTTTCTTGTAACAAAGTCGACTCAGATTTACTTTGTTGCAAAAGAACTATAAAAAAAAAAACTTTTTAATGTGCCAGTAATTTTATGACCACTATGACCGTGATATACATTTAACGTTAAGATGCTTTTAAATAAATAAAAATGCGCGCACCTAGTTTAGCGCGATCGCCATTATTTGCAAGAGTTTCCCCAACACCACCGCACCGCAACTCCTTGGCTTGTTGCTGGTTTTGTTTATTTTTATTAAGAATGAACAAAGCACATCATTGTTTGGTTTGACGTTATTATTGAAAGATAAAGGTGCCGCATTTGTGTCGAGTGATTAATGTTAATTATAGTTTTTTTTATTTTTTTTTTTTAATGTGAATGCAGTTCTAGTTAAAATAAAAATCTTTTCACGAGACGAAGATGTAGAAGATGTGGGAAAATAGACTACAAATATGTATTATCAAAATTACATAAAAATTATTTTGTTAGTTTGGAGGAGATGGAAGATAACATTATAGGACCTTAAAGATTAACAATATTATGTTTAAATATTTGATAATTATATTTTTGTACAATTTAAAAAAAATCGCTATGATAAATGCAATCTAGCAAATTTTTAATTTTTATAATTTTTACTTTTGTTGCTACTTAACAGCGAGGTAAGCTTGTCTGTTGTAATACCTCAAGCTTAAACCTTAACCGCCTAAGCGATTTTCCTTACTTTTATTGGTTAAGTGTCTGGCATGATTCAATAGAAGGTAAAATGTTTTTTTTTAGGACGAAGAACTAACATTACTTACCATATTATCATAGATAAATTAAAAGCTTACTCTTATCAAAAATAGCTAACGATTTTGATTTAAATGTATATGTCTTCTATTTTTAGTAAGGTCGCGCTTAAAAGGAAAAAAAAGTTTATATGCCATTTCAAGAAAATATTAATGGACATGGAAAACCAAAATTTTAACAAATAAAATCACAAATACGTTTTTGAAAATTCGATTTTTCAAAAATAAAATTTGAAACTTTTTTAAAATAATCAAAAATAAAAATGTTTTTAATATTTTGAAATAAAACTATTGGAAAATTGTTGAGAACCTTTTGGGTAGAAATTATCATAGGAATTCGTTCAGTTGTTTTCGAGAAAATCAGAAAAAAATTAAAACGGTTCTATGAGAGGTACCGTTACTAACCAAAAAAATATATATTTTTAATTTCAAAAGTACTACCTTTATAGTTTTAGTAAGTACATATAATATAATTTTAATCAAAATATTTAACGTTGATTTGGTATGAAGATATCAATTGTCATGAGAATTCCGGACCAAAAGATTCCATTCAAATATTTTGGATGAAAGGTTGTATTTTTAGTGGTTACAAAAGTTTGTACAATAAGTGCCAAAACACCTTGTTAAAATAATGTTAGGTTGATAAAAACTCCTAAGAATAATCCCATGTTTATTAGAGTCAAGGTCACAAAAAAAAAAATGGTTCTCACAGTTCTTCAATTGGTCTTAATCGCTTTTGGGAGTTTAATAATAACTTGTCTGTCTAAAACTGGCAAAATGGATAACGAATTTATGGTAAACAATACAATACTCCTCTTTTAACTTTTAAAAATAAATTTGTGGCAAATAGGCAGAACATCTTAAGTCCATTTTGTTCTTTTTGAGTAAGTTGAATTATATTGTATTAAATTGTTGTTCCTTCTCCTATTGGCATTATAAAAAATTTACATAAAAATAAATTTTCGGATTTAAGATCTCTTGCCTGAATAAATTATGAAAAAGTGGACTTATGCTATTATGAAATGTGTTGATTACAGCTAAACTTTAATGATTTGGTTCAAATTATGTAACTCATGTAATAGAGTACACATTAAGGATTCATAATCTGTCAAAACACACATTTTTGTGAAAAAATGGACTTATGTTGTTCTACCGATCTGCCACAGAAATATTCATAGAACAGCTGTAAGTAAATCTAAGTACAGACAGCTAAACTAAAATATACGTATTCTATAAGCTTATTCTCATGTCGATTTAAGCAATATAATAATCTAATTCACAGTTATAACTTAATAGTTAACAAAACAATTCATCACTCACAATAAGTTAAGGTGCAGCAACAATAACTTTTTATGTAATAATAAAATAAAATAAAATAAAATTACAAGGAAAAATATCACTAAAATGTCAACTGCATCACACTGTCATTGCATGTAGTTCACTTCTCTGTCTCATCTTGTGTAGGTTGTTTATTGTTAATGATCACTTGAAGATCACCATCGGTTAAGAAAAAAGAACTAAATAGAACACTTATCATGACAGCCCACCTGCATTAAAAAAAAAGTCATTATAATGATATTCATGATGCTTATAATTACAGTTACCGTATTAATTATTGCATAAATATTACTTCCGTTGCATGTGCAGTCATCGATGCAATGATACTTTATATTAAAGTTTATGTTCGTGGTGGTATAAAAATGTAAAAGAAAATAATGAAGACGTGATGTCTTTCAAAGTTCAAAAGATACAAATTTTAAAGAAATTTAATCAAAGTACACAAAATTGTATATTGATTGTAAAAAGTATATAATCAATTTTGGACTTTGTACTTATTAAGAATTTTGGGTAGGAAATCTTGGCTTGATTGAATTTAAGGTGGTAGAAATTTAAATTTTTAGCAATTGTTGATGTAGACTTTCAACAAAAATTCTTCGGAAAATTATAATAATGTACTAAAAAGTGTTAACTAAGCTTTCTTAATATAGTTGTGTAGTTTTTAACAAAAACAAAACTCAAGCAATAAAAGAAAATAAATTCGTAATAATTTTGTGTTATTGAATAATCAACCTATAAAATTACAAAACAATAAATTACAATCAAAAACAAAAGAAAACAAACAAAAATTTAATTCCATCAAAGACAAAAACATCAATGATAAGCCTTGTTTTCTGTCAGTCAAGCAGAACATTGATAAATTAGATCAATCCCATATCAACTCAATTATCACCTTATAATGTATTAAAAGTAGGTACCGGTTCCAAATGCTTTTAACCTTTTTTTTTATTTGTCGAGCATTAAAATTCCAATAGCTACAGAGCACAACGATGTTTACTATGGTGTTACACCTTAATCCAACTTTGAACGGATTAATGAACAAAAATATCAAAAAAAAACATACGAATTTAAGCCCTTAGTCTTAAAACAATGAGAGGCATTGTTTTTATGTTTTTTTTTTGTTTAGGCAAGATGCAAGATATATTATTTTGTTTGGACTTAAAAATTATAAAAAAGAAACAAAAAAAATAAGAATTCTATTGTGTTAAGCTGATATTTTGTTTAAAAAACAAATTAAACTGCTGCTAATTCATATGACAAAGACTTAACTTTATAATAAAAAGAAACTACTGTTTTTCGGTCATGCTACAGTTTAATCTAGATAATAAGAAAAAAATGTTAAAAAATTCAGTAGGTATTTCGGTTTCAATGTTAGTTCGAAATGCTTTACAGCTGATTTCTTCACAGAGTCCTAAGGTTAGGTTTGGGTTCCCATTTAAGCTTAAAAAAATATGCTGCCGACAGCCCTCAAGTTTCCTGAAAGGTGAATTATTTCCAATGTCAGTCAACTCCCAGGGAGCTTGAGGAATGTCCGCAGAATAATATCAACTGAGGTATGAGTCAAAAGCTGGAGTTAGGTTTACCTGATTTTATTTAAAATTCTCTTTATTTTAATAAACACTCATTAATTGTATATTTTTATTATTATTTCAATCAATTTATTTGATTCTTGATTGATTATTATAGCTACACTAAATCTGGATGAATTAGAGTCATTTTATTATGTTTTATCTCAAAAATTTAACGATATGCTGTTAAAGTTGATTTTCGAATTGTTTAATACCACCATGTAGCATGTCGTTGCTTTGAGTAATTTGAGTGCTTTTGGATGGTTTAAATTAAAACACCCATAAACACAGTTTTATCTATTTTATTACCTACACGTAAGATTTTCGTTAACATACATCAGAAACAGATATATAATAAATGCATTTAACATAAAAAAAAAAATTAGTGGAAAAAGAGTATCAGATAAACATCGCACACAAATTAGTTAGATTTTTATTGCTTCATTAGAAAGATTTATCTAAATAAATGCACAATATGTTTTAGAGATTTTATAGAGCCATCAAATTGCTAATCAAAAGCGGTGTTTATACACAAAGACAATATTAGACATAATAAAAGGGTTTGGTAACAATATTAATGTTAAACATAATGATTTGAATTATAATTGAGCATTCAATTTAGAAATTGTTTCGATGAAGAAATGAAAACTATACTAAATATTCTTATTTAACTAAAAGAAAGAACAAAAATTACATAGTTCTGTTTAAGTAAACCAAATAAGTTAGATTCAATTCAAAATGTCGAATAGCCTAGTTTCCAAAGTTCACTACGGAATAACTGCAACTAAAAATGTTTCCAATGGATTTTTGACGTACAACCAATATTTACGGAGCTATAAATCGATTCGCTTTTACCGAAATGGTTGATTTCGCGAAAGGGGTGGCGTCCCGAAAATCAGCTTTCCTGTATTTCGTTCCACGAAAAAAATTGTAAAAAAACGGAACTCGAGAAATCAATTAATCTTGAAATTACGATACTGAAGAATGCGATAAAAGTTGGTCTGCCAATTCTGTCTGCAACAAAAAGACCAAAATGTATCGAATTATTTCAAACTTGGGTATAATGTTTTTTAGAGACTGTTCAGAGATATTTTTAGAATAATTTTTTTCTTATCAACACTAGACTTTGTTTCGATGTAATTATAGAAGTGTTTTAGTAAGTTTAAAAAAGAATTATTTTACGTTTTTTTTTTATTTTAAAATACTGTACAATTGATAGAAGTTTAATATTTTTTTTAAATATCGATTTATGATAAAAAAAATAAAAAAAAAATGATTATGAGTGATGCCATAATTAACAAACCTTATAAAAAAGATTTGCCGCACACACACAAACGTAAAGTTCGATTTGTTTGGTTTTTAATTATGCCATTATCGATTTATCACACAAAATCAACCAAATTCGGATTTTATAAGATGTTTCGGAATCATTTATTAAACAAAAAAAAAAAACAAATAAATGATCAACATAATAATAACCTTTGATAAGGAACATAAATGAAGCTTATGGTCAACTTCACCAACAAGTATTAAGTCATAAAAATTAACAAACAAATATTTTTTACGGTGGGTGTGTTAATCCCTTGATTTATATATTTTAAAGAAATTAATTTTATTTTATTTTTGTATGGATATAGAAATCAAAGTGAATACATAAAAGGCATAAGCATATGCAAGTTTATTTTAATCTCATTTGTTCATTAAGGTTTTTTTTTTATATAAATATATCTCAAAAATATTCAACCTCATTAGTTTCCTTTGTTATGTTAATTCAATTTTAGTGCGACCTTGTTTTTTTTGTCACAAATTTTTATTTTTAATTGACAGAAAATTAATATTGAACTAGAAAAATCTGTTTTACAATAATATATATCTACTCGTTGAAAGGTATAAAAAACATATCTTAAAGTAGATAAACGCCAAAATACTTTCAATTTTCAACACCTCTAAGCTTTCGCAACAAAATAACCAGAAATTATTATTTAAACAAAACAAAATCTCGCAGTTATTAATTAATATCGCACTAAAGTGCTAATTAGTATTTTATATCAGGTTACATTTTTTATTTTTTTTTTGTTCACTAATCTTTCAAAAGATCAATGTCAACTGTTTTAAGTCTTCTTTATAGTACGAGTTTATTTTATTTGGATTAATTTTAAAAGGTTTTTTTTTTTGTTTGTTAAGTTGTTTGCTTTTTGTGTCTACACGTGTGTCTTTTGAATAAAGAAAATGATGTTAATTAAAAATATTTACTTATTTTGAATAGCAAAAGTGCAAATTTATTTTCAAAATATTTCAATTAACACATTTAATTAGAGGAAAACATATTTTAAAGATTAACTTTTTTCAATTTAAAAGAAAAATTAAATATAGCTACTCAGATTTTACCATGCTAGAAGGACATAAATGAACAAAAATATAAGTCAAGGAACACATATGCATTTCAGTTATTAATTTAAGCTTTTTGAATTGACTATATTGTCAAGTTGCAAAAATAGACTGTACGTTCTTATAGCTTATGAAATTCTAGATATCTTTTAGCGCTTAAGTTTTGAGGTGAATTTCGAGGGTATATCTATGAAAAACACGATCTCATATAATGGTTTTGACAATGTCATTATTATTATTATATCTGTAGATAAAATTAATAAGATTCATAATAAATAAGGTATTGTTTTTACTTGCTTCGAAAATAAATAAAAGAGCTGAGCAGCAAACTTGAATTTAAGAAAATACATTTATATTTACTAAGTATACTTTTTTTATTTATTTTGATGACCATTGGTTTATTAAATAAAAACAAAGATATATTCTTAACTGAACATGCATTTAAAAAAGTCAAAACTTACAGTCTGCGTCAAACGTAAGTCCACATGTTCCACAGTCAAATGGAATAAAACATATTATTGCTTAAAAATCTTCAGTAATATTACTTTAGCAGCAAAATCCATTTTTATTTCGAAACCTTCAACAACGTCAATTAATTCTTTCAATATAGATCAAAGCAGGTGATATTTTGCTGATGATGTGATCACCTTTATAATATCGAAGATCTTCTTGCAATGTAAGACAATAGGTAATAGATTGACATTTCAAAGACATTACCTACTCTCAATTGAGCCTCTATCATATGTCTCACATTTCTCAACCGTAAAATTGCTGAAAAACTAAAAAAATCGTGTTCCTATTTTCGATCAACAAATTGAATTCTGCACTAAACACCGAAATTTTGTTTCTATCACATCTCAAATCATATTACGAGTTGAACACGATTAGCTATGGAGTTTTTTTTTTTTTTGTATTTTTCTTCTCCAAATCAAAAGCAACCTTTCAAGTTGCAATAAGCCATACGGCACAGATATAATATGATCTATAGAAACGCGTTGTTTCTGTCTGTCTTCAAATATAGGCTACATATCTAAGACAGACGAAATAAGAAAAAGAAAAAAAAAAAAAAAACTCACATGAAGTGACAAGAAATCACACCTATTTGTAATTGCTGGCATTTCTCACCTTACCCGCACCTAGTGTTTCAAAGTGGTATAACTTATAACTTAAACAGTAAGTTGTTGCTTATTGGATCTTTAATCTATACAGCAAAGCTATCTATATATATCATCACCATCGTTAATACCTTCGTTTTTTTTTTTTTTATTTTACCATCATAGTCCGCATTTTTATTTGCACAAGTAAAAAATGTAAACACATTCTACCTGTTCAAAACTAGATTAGACCATTTAAATCTTATGTCGGTCGTTTAAGATACACAGAGTCGCAGTGTGGTGCATACCGCACAAACTGAAGTGAGTGCATTGAATGCGTATAAATATCTTTATGCATTCATGACGGATACACCACACATGGGAATTATGAATGATTAAATGGGCACTGTAGGGTCGTACGAATTCGCATGGAATGTATTTAAAACATTCACGCTCACAAATTTTCAAAAAAGACAAAAGCTTGTTTTATCAACCTCAGAAAATAAATGAGAGAATGAGAATTGATTTTATAAACAAGAAATATTAAAATAAAGTTTTATAAGATTCATTCAAATTGATTGCAAAAGATTTGTATTTAGCTTTGAAAGGCTTAACTTTACCGAAAAATTAGTTACCAGTATTTGCAGCAAAATAGGCTGTCAGAAATGTTTAGTTCCATTGAGTTCCTTTCTGTAAGACAGTTTTGTCGTAGAATTCTTTTACGAATCTATACTTTACTCTTTAAGTCTTTTTTCACGCAAAGTATGAGAAAAAAAAACTCTAGTTGGGTCAGGTTGGAGAGCAAAAATAATAATAAAAAAAATAGAAATAAAAACAAAGTCAATAAGTCATTGAAATAGTGCACAATAACTCATATTTTCAATCGTGCATAAATTAATGTTCAAATGTTAAATGTTCACATGAGAAACAACTTCATCATCATCATTACAACACACAAGAAATATAGATATGTGCTCTGTACTGGTATATCTAGATACATTATTTGTATAGATACACCAAACCATCAGGCATCTGAGATCGTATCTATGTCGTATATATTCATTTTGCCGTAGTTCAATCAATATTTGATTGACTTTGGAACTATGGGTGGCTTTTCAATCAATACGATTTTTTTATGAACAACTTACAATAAAAAAAAAAATAAATAAAGAATATAAATGAAAAAGGTAAAAACAAATAATTTGAAATGTTTATAGGCTATAAACACAGCAGCTTTGAGAATGTGCGATACTTTTTGTAAAAAAAAAATATATATACCTACTATTGCAATTGGAAAGTGGTTTGTTATTAATAAACATATACTTGTGAGATTGAGTGACAGAGATGGACAAACAAGGAAGTCAATTAATTTTACAACTTTGTTACATGATATTGCGTGTAAGCGTATTGAATTTGCTTTGTTAGCTAGAAAAGCGCGAATTTTTCACAGGTTCCAAATAATTAGTTAAAAAAAAATTCTTTAAGAATGAATTTTTGGTAGAAAATTAGTAGGGCCTGAGTTAATTGTAGCATGAGATTTTCCACAAAAAAATAACATAACATTTTTCTGTTCGAGGAACCGTTTTCAAGAAAACAATTGATAGAGCAATCTAACTTACATTTTTTTTTTAAGGAGTAAGGACGTTTCGTAACAGGTACCGAAACACACTTTGAAAATAATAGTAGATTAAAAAAAATTAGTAACGTAACAATACTTCAATGTTCATATGAATAAAAAAATACAAAGACCACATCTATATATCCTGGGTGAAAGGGTGTTTTTTTGTCAGTTAGATAAACTAATACCCCAGCAAGAATCATGGAGTTCTTATTATTGCGGAAAAAGTTGTAAAATACTGCGAAATAAGCAAAGAAATTTACATCATGAGAAAAGCGTTAATAGTATACCGGGGAAATGCTAAGAGAGAAGCAGGGAAAGCGTGCGGCGATTCAAGCAGAATGATCAAAAATAATGTTCACCGGGAAAAAGTGTAACATACCGCCAATAAAAGCATGGAAAGTCGCTGAAAATGTGAAATACTACGCACTGCCACAATTGCTTAAGACTTCAAAAAATAGCTTAGAATACCGGGGATATTAGAACGAGAAGTCATAAAAAAAAGTACTTAGTACCGCGAGAAAAACAGTGAAAGCTCGGAATACGGGTTAATATACTTTGAAAAAACGCGCTTTTTCCAAGGTTTTCCATGCTTTATTTCACGATAATCTGCGCAGTTATTTCTGATATATACCTCATATTTTCTCCGACTTTTCACAATTTTCCACACATTTTTCGGCGACTTCAAATGATTCTCACATGGACAAATGTATAAAGGATCTGATAAGGCGTCGGAAAAACTCAAAACTTATCTGCCTATGCCAAAAATGGAAAAACAAAAAATATTACATACCCAAAAGCAATTGAAAAAGAAGAGATTTAAAACACTTAACTCCAATTGTTAACAGTCAGTATTTAAGTAGGCTCTAGAGAGCCCATTTCTAGAACAAAATATTTTTTAATATTCAATTTATTTTTCTGATAGCTTAAGTGATGATTTAAATTTTTAAGCCAATTAGTGAAAACAATGGGTCGGCTGGTAACATAATAAAATTTAATTTTATTTAGCCTAAATTCATATTTTGGTTAAAACACGTAATGATTTTTATACTTCCTTGCTACTCGTAAGAAAATCAACCCCAGGAACTCATTCCCCTAATAACATCTACCAATGATGATTCACTGCATTATTTTGTAAATTATAAAAAAAAATTCATTCAAACTCAACAATCACTTTCGCCAATCAAAAAGTCTCTCACACATTCATACAAAAAACAAAATTCCTTAAAAAAAAAATTAAACCAAAAAACTCAATCTTAACAAGTTAACATGAATTCAAAATTGAAAGATCACTTGCCACCAAATGTCAAAACCTCAAAATGATTTATGTTTTCTATATGAAAATTATTCCCTTATACTCACTCACGTGTATACACAACGAGAGCAAAACTAAAGAAATGAACCTTTACAAATTAAAGGAATAAATGTATAACTCTCAATCACCTGCTGTGTGATATTCTTGGTCTTGATATTTCTAACTTAATTTTTTATGTTCAACATCAATTCAATAAAATCAAAAAAAAAAAAAAAAAAACAAAAACAAAAACAACACAACACATGTGGAGCACTTCGATCAATTTTATCATAAATTCCAATAAATCTCTGTCTGCATTTGTGTAGGAAGAAGGAAACCTCAATCAGTGATATGATAAATCATGATCTTGTTAAAATCTTGTTTTTCCTTAATTCAAAAAAATGAAAAAAAAAAAATATGTGAAAAATAAAAATTTAAACGTGTTGGCCTTGAAATAATAATCTTTTTTTTTCTCAGCTTGATATGAGTTTATATTACTCATGCACCCTGGGAATATGTACATTTTTCAAAAGGACTGTTGTTATAAGGAAAGTTATTATTTTCTTTAAGAATTAAACACTCGAATGACATTGATTTTGTTGGTTGAAAAACTTCCATCATTTAATTCCTAATACTTACAAAATATGAGATAAATTTTTTTTGAATAAATCGTGAATACAATAGAAATAATATTGTAATTGTAGTTGTAGTTGTAATTGTAATTGTAATTGTAATTGTAATTGTAGTTGTAATTGTAATTGTAATTGTAATTGTAATTGTTATTGTAATTGTAATTGTAATTGTAATTGTAATTGTAATTGTAATTGTAATTGTAATTGTAATTGTAATTGTAATTGTAATTGTAATTTTAATTGTAATTGTAATTATAATTGTAATTGTAATTGTAATTGTAATTGTAATTGTAATTTTAATTGTAATTGTAATTATAATTGTAATTGTAATTGTAATTGTAATTGTAATTGTAATTGCAATTGTTATTGTTATTGTTATTATATTTGTAATTGTAATTGTAATTGTTAGTGTTATTGTTATTGTTATTGTTATTGTTATTGTTATTGTAATTGTAATTGTAATTGTAATTGTAATTGTAATTGTAATTGTAATTGTAATTGTAATTGTAATTGTAATTGTAATTGTAATTGTAATTGTAATTGTAATTGTAATTGTAATTGTAATTGTAATTGTAATTGTAATTGTAATTGTAATTGTAATTGTAATTGTAATTGTAATTTTAATTGTAATTGTAATTATAATTGTAATTGTAATTGTAATTGTAATTGTAATTGTAATTTTAATTGTAATTGTAATTATAATTGTAATTGTAATTGTAATTGTAATTGTAATTGTAATTGTAATTGCAATTGTTATTATTATTGTTATTATATTTGTAATTGTAATTGTAATTGTAATTGTAATTGTTATTGTAATTGTAATTGTAACTCAATAAGTATTATTTTTGAACTTTTCTTAACCAACTTCAATTCTATTTCATATGAAATATAATTATACCAACTTTTGTCTTCAAATCTATGAATTTTCATTAAAACTTTTCTCAAACGGCCTTTCCACGAAGAATCAATGTAAAACTAACTTCTTTGGGTAACAAACTATTAATCTGCATGCTACCATGACTAATCCTTTTGGAAGTAAACGCACACAGCATTTGACAAAACGATCATCCAATAAAAGAGATAAGTTGCGAAAAATAAAGCAAAAACAAAAAAAAAAAAAGCAAAAGAGAAAATAAAATATATAAATCTTAGTAGCAAACGCACGATGTGATGCATAGCAGCTAGGAGCAACAGCAGCACTCTCGCTTTGTGTATAATTTCTTATTAAATGAAAAGACCATGACAATTTACCACACTAAAACACGATCACATATCTTAAGTGCCAACACACTAAACAACAACAACAACAAAAAGGCGATCATTTCCTTGGCCCCCAAGTGTATCTGTATCTAACTATTAGTGCAGAGCCAAACACTCAAAGACTATATACGCTGCCACCAGGAGCTCCTGTCCATTTTGTTCATGTTAGCCCAGCCACTGTTCACTGATGCTGCCATCACACATATAACCTCTCTTCTTATACTTAAAATTATCCACATTGTAAAGCTGGAGCAGCCGCTGCTGCTACTTCGACTCTTCGCTCTGTATCTGAACTCATGGGGGTTAAGAGATATCTTGACGTTAACATTATCACCAGGCAATTCTAATGATCCAATTCCCACGGCTGCTGGTCTCACTTAAAGTGCAATCACCACTATTACCATTCTTCCATCACCACTTCTCTATACCAACTCGAACTGGTTAGGTTAATGTATATAATAGTTGGTGGCGGTTGTTGGTTTGCTGTGACTGGCTGGGTCTAGTTGTTGGCTTTTGTTGTAATCCTTTTTCCACACAAAATACTGAGTTCCTTGTAAAAGATTTTCACTTTAACGCTTCAACCTCTAAGGAGACATTAGTATAAAGCTATGAAAATTGGCAATGGGTATATGCAGTAGCTCAATCCATCCACTATATGCGTTGTGTGGAAGTCAGTGATGGTATATTGCAAGCGAGTATCTCTGGAGTAGATTTTAGTGAAAAAGTGGGTCTTTTCTTGCCCAATTAAGCCCTTTAAGTGATAGTGGAGAATTTTAATTAACAAAACATGCAGCTAAAGCCCATTCCAATGCAGGATCATAAACATATACTCCAACTGTCACTCTCAAAGACTGCTAATAGATATAAATTCAATTCTGTAAAAAAATCGTATAACATCCCTGGCATAAAAAGTGATCTCCTTTTTGTTCCTCTTAATTCTGTGTGAGTGTGCCATAAAACAGACATGAAGCACATTTACTTATAACACTTACGTGTGGGGTGCCTCAACTTCAACTGCGGATCAGGTCGCTTTCTGCCATCATGGCATGCCATTAATGGGTTTTGCGAATTAACTCCGCTTAACGCGTACCTGATCGATATTAAACGCAGATGAGAGAGGGACCAATGTATGAATGTGTATATTTCTTCTTAAACGAGATGATGATGAATGAGGGCGAGGGCACACCTGAAACTCAAAATGACGATCACCATCATAATCATCATCGCATCATCATGACTTTTATATAAGATTGAGAGACAATCTGATTTCTCGATTGATGCGATGATGCGTGTACATTTAAATGATGAAAAATTCCTCACTATGAGATACTTTTGCATTTTTTTTTTGTTCTTTTTTCTTATTATTTGTTTTGTGAATCGATAAAATGTCGAAACAAAAGCAAATAACACCAAAGGGCCCCAGCTTCTTCTCTCGAATGTATCTTCCTTTAAAAAAAGATCCAAAAAATGTAGGTAAGAAGCGCAAAATGTTAAATAAAATAGCTCAGTGAAAAGGAAAAGAAAAACAAAAATAAACACTTGAAAGTATAATCTGTGAGATAGAATTTAAATCGTGACCGAAAGGTTTTTTTTTTTCTTTACTCTTATACTTTCGATCTCCTTTTAAGTTTTTTTTTTTTTTGTTTTTATTTTGCTTTCGAGGAGGTTAAATGTAAGGTTTGTATGAAATATAATTTGCGGTTATTCAGTGTATGTTGGGAAGAGGGCACAAAGGTTATGACATGATATCCCCTAGATCGAAAAAAAATAATATTTTATGGGTAAGAAAATTATTAGAGAGATAAATTGGTAGGTAGATATCAGAAGTAGGCAGGTATACTATCATAATAAAATTTAACACATTTGGTTGATGAAAGAAATGTCTTATTGTATTTCCTTATGAAGGATTGATAAATATACAATTATATTAATGGAAAAAAAAAAATTAGGACTTTATAATAAGTCAATTTTAACCAAACGGATAGTGAAATTACTCACTGCTAGTCAAATTATTTTGTTAAAATTAGAATATTTTTAGATTATTACGGAACTGTCTGTTCAAATATGTCGCTTTGATGTCAATATCAGGTTAAAGTGACTCTTAGTCATAGATTCTAGATAAAAAATTAAAAAGAAAGTGTGTGTACTCATTGACACGTGCCAGAAGTTATACTTCATATCATTATTTATTTTTATATAGGTTTTTTGGATTATGTAAAATTATTTAAGAAATGTAGTGAAAACTTCTAGAAGGGAAATTTTTTTTAAAATTTAAATATTTCATATACTTAATTGATATCTTATCGACCCTTTTTGTTTTTTGTTTTTTGCTAAAAATATATACAAAATTATTTATGTTTCATTGAATTTTGTAATTTTAACACATTCATTGAAAACATATTTTCACTTTACGACCTCTGTGGCAATAATTAATAAAAATAACTATCCAGTATTTTAATTTAGAATTATAGTCCAATGTTTTATCTAATAGAATATGTTCAATTTAACCAATCCTACCACTATAACTGAGTTACAGATTTTAATATTCAATGAAATCAACTTTTATGCGTCTTTTGTTTTATTTTTCTGTATAAAATGCAATTTTATGGTAAAAACTGTTTACCGCCTATCAAGGACACTATAACCAACAATATTGTAGTACATTGTTTTATGAAATCAAAAATGTTTCATACCATTTTGTAAAAAGAAAACAAAAAACAAATATTGATTTTGCCTTCCATTACGTTTTTCTCATTATTTTTATATGTAACTGTACAAAAAATTACTTAATGTTGTAGCCTGATATTTTAACTATTTTAAACAATTCAATCTTTAAAATCCGAAAATTATCAAAAAGGTTACAAATTTTATAAGCGAACTATATTGAATCTGTGAGCCAACATTACCGTTCTCTACTGGTGGCTCGGCCAGCTACCGACGACCAAAGCAGAAAATTTTGTTAAATTTTGATGAAACTCTTTTCAAGTTTGTGAAGTTTTTATAGCAGTTACGTGTAAAAAATTAAATTAAAGATAATTTGATCGTGATGCTTAATAGTTGAATCATAAAGTTGTATCATAACTTATGAAGATTAAGTAAATAGTTTTTTAAGCGCCACCCATTATTACCGTTATCTTGGCTCATAGACAACAAAAAATTGTGAAATTTTGTACAAAAATGCATTTACTTAATATCTACCTAATAACAATGTATTTCGATTTTGAAACTTTTAAAATGAACAAGATAAAAATAAAATACGAAGGGAAACGGTCAAAAAAGTTGGACTAAAATATCTTGTGTTTGCTGTTATTCATTGAAAAAATGTTTAAAACTCTTATTTCTTCACAAATGTACAACACATAAATCTAAAAGCCATTATGACAAAATTCCCGTTGTTCGCTGATTTTAAAAATCAATTAAGCCACCCACATAAACTTTCAATTTGTTTTTGAAAGCTCAAAAAAACAGTTATGGAGCATTTTGAATATAATCCGTTTTTTGTTCATTATTTAGTTTTGGTTTTTCTATAAAACATCAACTTTACCCACCCCAACATCATTTTCAAAAAAATAGAAAATTGAAAATAATTTTTAATTTGAAAAGTTGATTTTCTAGATTTTTTTTCTTGAAAAAAACTCACCATCATTTCAATTTATTTATTCAATAAAACTTACTTCATAATTCTAACCCTCATACTTTTCGAGCTGTACAAAAAGTTTTTTTTTCTTTCTTTTACCCCATTTTAAACTAACTTCCCAAAGGGATTTCAAAAAATCCAGTTTTATCTGAATTTAAAATTATACCATTCATCTTTTTATGTATTTAGTTTTTGTCTATCACTTATAGTATAGAAAATGAATCAGTTCGATTATGAATAACAATGGCTGACTTCTGTTATTTCTTGCGGTCCCTAGGTGATGACTTTACACGTCACATTACATAAAAATTTATTGATTCACCATACAAAAATTCTGAGGGGTCACGAAGACACAGAAATAAATATAATAGCTCATCTTTCAACTTTTTATCTAAATTTTTCCCCGGCCCAAGTTGAAAGCTGAGTTGAAAGCAAACTAGTTTTATTTATTCCAATAAATTGAAGGATCGACATAAAGCTCCTTCCAAAGCAAAATGTAAAAAAAAAAACCATGAATATTTCTCGTTAAAACAGTAAACTTTTTATCCATTTATCTATACTAACCAATAATTATTATTATTGGAATACCATAATCATGCACTATAACACCGCACCTTTGAAAGAAGGCCTCTGACATACAATCATCCTATAGTGCACTCACTGCACTCGCTGGCACACTCATATGGCATATCTCACCATCCAAAACTCATAGCTTAACGTCTTGCATAATAATAAACTGGAAAATATCCTCTTCATGGGTTTAATTATACCAGTTGACCAGAAACACATCAACGGCCACTAAAGAGTGCGTCCATAAAATAAAAAAACAACAACAAAAAAAACAAACTCTAATGCACGCACCACACACCACCTGACACCACCCGACCGAGAACAAAATTATGAATTTCATTCTCCATCTGCATCTGCATCTGTACCATCCACCGCAACTCCTAATAGCCTTTTTGTACAGTGCCCACCCTCTCTCGCTCGACTAAGGCATCTAACTTCTGACCAAGAAAAATTAGTCTTTTGCTCAGCGGGCTAAAATTGATTACGGCCTGCAATTCGGTACACTCAGAGAGTAACTCTTTTTGCACGGTCTTCGTCACGTTGCGTCGGTCGGTTGTACGGTGTCGTCTCTGGTTGTTTTGTATCTATTTGGATTTGCTTTTCACCCGAAGACATAATCATTAGATGGATTCATAAAAATCCTCCATGTGCGGTGCGGTTTCGTTGGAGCCGAGTGTGTGACTTTGTGTGTTTCTGCGGGGCATTCATATTCATTGGTATGTGCATCATGAATTCATGAAGTCATGGAGTTTTCTCTGGGAATTTTTTTGCTAAGCCAGAGTCAAACTCGTTCGAATTGGACCAGTTTGCTGTTTAAGTTGTTCTTTAAGATTTGCCATATGCCATGCCATGATGCTATATCCAAAACCATATTGCACAGGATTTTGTTGCTGATGTTGCTTTGCTGAAGCAAATATAGAAAAGTACGAGTATTCCATACCCAATGCCACTCGACTGATAACTCAATTAGGTGCCGCTCACATTGTGACGTTTTATGTTAAAATATTATTTAATTACTTGAAATGAATTATTATCATTATTTGGTAACGGAGAGCTGTCACATTCGGTTCTGATGAATAATTGGTAATGACCGCGGGTGAAATCATTTAATTATTTTTCTTTTTCTTTTTTCTTTGAGTTGTTTTGCAGAATTGATTAAAAACAAAACAAAACTTTATCTAAAAATATGTACTAACAATTATTTTCCAACGTTTTCTTTTTCAAATTTTCTCTTTTTTCTTAGGACAAAATTATTTATTTATATTGAAGAAGAAGACATATTTCCAAAGAAAAATAAAGATATCTTTTAGTATTATTATAAATGATTCAAATTCCGAAGCGTTTTTCTCGATAAAATAAAACTGTGTGATGTTCTCTACTTAAATGAAAGAGCTGAGCTACAAACTTTAATATAAGATTTTTAATAATAACGAGGAGATCCATATCCCACATTAATATTTAAAATATGTAGTAATACAAATAGTTTAAGGGTCTAATAATTATAAATATGAAACTTGGAATTAAAAACTATCAAATGAAAGAGCTGAGAAACAAACTTTAAAAAAATGTATTTTTGAAGTAATACTTTTTACCGGCAGTAACTTTTTTTGTAATCTTTATATTAGGATTTTGTTAGTCTGTATCAGCATTTGTGGTCCATATATTGAAATTTGTATGACATATATTTCTTTTGGGATATTTCACATTGGAATTTCCTTATCAACAAGGTCCTACAGTGGCGATAAAATATTTCTCTCAAAAAGAAGCAAATAAAATTAAAAATGCTTTTCCCACCAATGTGAATTTGAGCCTAGAATCTTCTGGATTAAATTCTTGAGTGGTAATGATTAGACATTTCAACCATATTGTTTTTATGAATTGTTGACGGGCAATTATACTACAAATTAATACAAATTAAAAATCATTGCTCTAGCCATTTAATCTAAACACAATCCGAACTAATTTAAAAAGAAACAAAAATCACAAATTTCTATTCAAGTTGTTCGTGTTATCTAAATGCTTAGTTTTATGGTTAATAAACTTGATGTGGATATTAAACAGCTTTTTTTAAATTTTTTAAATTGTATTATTTTATAAGAACGTTTTTTTACGTTTCTCTCTAAAATGAATAAAATAACTTATTAAATGCTTTTGCACTCCAAACGAAGTATGTCATTTAATTTATTTTATAAAGACTAGTTTTACAAAAATTAATGTTGAGATTCCAAAGTCATTTTATGTTTTTTTTTAAATACCTATGTAATTTTGTGTAAAAAAATTCTCTAACATTTTTTTAAAAAAGCAGTTAAAAACGCATATTTTAGAAATTATTACAAGACACAAAATAAAATTTCAAACAAAATCACTCATTCGAAAAATTGATTTTGCAAAAAGAAAATTTTTTAAACCTTTTCTTAAAATCAGCTACAAAAGACAATTCAGAAAATCTCCTACACCTTCCCTTCCAGATAGAATTAACTATAGTGACCCAGTGTCTCAAAATCACTTTTCTGTACAGTTACTATACTAAAACTGAATGTTTCATGCTTTCTTCTTAAAGCACCCAACTGACTGTTTTGTAATGCTTAGCTAGGCCATCATTAAAAATGTACTAGAACACTTCCATAAAAATCAAATTCAAAAAAAATAAAACGACGGCTGAATTTTAACCCATTATTTTTATTTATAGAATATATGTTTACAATCGGTTTTACATTAAATAAAAATGTGTATTAAAGTTTAAGGAAACCGAACGAAGAACACAACAATTGAAATTTTATTCAAAAATAAATAATTAATCACCAACAAAACCAAACTAAACAATACCACACTCTAGTAACTTTGTAACCATGACCTTCAAAAAAACTAAACCAATTTTCCGCTTCTTCAAGAAGCAAAACATAAAAAAAATAAATATACATAAAAGAGTTTCCTTTGCACACGTTCTTTGCTTCTCCGATTCGATTATTATTATTATTAATACCATTATTATTGTAACAACTATGAATTCGTTACGGATATTTAAAGAAAGCTTATACGGTGGCGGTCAAAACTTATGTTCAAAAATATCGTGTGTGCGTATATACAACAACAAAACTATGAATAAAAAACCTATACCTACCACGTTACCATAAACACTATACCGCAACGAATTCAATCGTTTGGAACTTGCCAAAGCCAAAATGAAAACGAAATTACTTTATTGTTTGGGTTCAGGAAAAAAAAAAAGCGAAATTATTTGCTCATCAGAGCCATACAAGAGACGTTACCTACAACAAAATTAATACTTATGATGAAGATCAATGTCAGATATTATTTTTAGCAATTTTTATATTATTTTTTTTTTCTTCCAATTTTAATTCTTATGAGGAAAAGAAATAAAAACAATTTATTATGAAATCCCCTGCACGCTCTAATGAGTTCCTTTCGTCAGTGAAATAAACACAAGAAGTTAAAGTACGATTTGAGACTACTTTTTTTTTCTGATGAGAGACATGTGTGGGAAAAGGAATACCCGTAGCTTTCTTGGGTGTTTTTTTTTTCATCTTCACGTGGAGTCTTCCGAGTCAAGGTCGTTTTAATTTAGTGTGACCATATTCCTCAGAAACTAAATAATTTATAACATTTCCTTATAAAACTCAAATCATATGTTATTTATATTTCAAAATAAATAAAAAAATATAAAGAGTTTTAGAATAAAAACATCTTTGACATAAAATAAAGAAAAAAATAATAAAATTTATGAAAACAAAAAGAGATGGTCACCATATTTGTTAACAAATGAACCAATTAAAAATTCAATAAAAATTTGGTCCAACAGATTAATAATCAGACAGATTTGTGTTGTGGTTGTTTGTTGTTTTCATTGTATTTTAAGAAATCAAAAAATTTATTAATATGGAAGAAGATTAAGATTAATAATAATTTTTAGAGATCGAAATGCAAAATAATAATAATCACATAATATCTAAACACGGAAGATTTATAGCTTTGAAAATCCCAAAATTAAAATAAATTATTATTGAATTAAGCTTAAATTTAAGTTAGTGTCGTGGACACGAGTATATATCTGAAACAACTGATCTTTTGTGCTGTTTGCATGTTTTTTTTTGCGCTAAATGACTTAAAACGAGGATTAGATTAATTCTGTTTTAGGTTAAAAATAAGGTGCGGCAGCAGTGA
This sequence comes from Meliscaeva auricollis, assembly GCA_948107695.1. Lineage (NCBI taxonomy): Eukaryota > Metazoa > Arthropoda > Insecta > Diptera > Syrphidae > Meliscaeva > Meliscaeva auricollis. The sequence continues at coordinate 21,250,000 of OX403619.1, read as the reverse complement.
ATAAGGTCAGCAACTTTTTTTAATGCAGTTGTATCCAAGCAATAATCATCTTTATTCGGAAGAAATAAAAGTTATTCAGTTAATGTGTAGATTTTAGTTGAGATTATTTAAATGACCATTTTTTGTTTTACAAATTTATTAAAATTTCTTTTGTTTTTTATTTGTATTTTTTTTTAGATACCGAAGAAGGTGAGTTGAAAAACCTTTAAAGGCAGCTGGGATACCTTCAGTAAAGAGTAATGATCTAGCATGTGCGATATGTTTCAATTGAATTCAGCATCAATGTATGTAAGAAAATTTATTGTTTTTTTTTCAAAAAAAATTAAATTTTAATAGTTTAAAATGTAGTTTTAAATCCATTCGATGAAAATATTATTTGAAAGAAGTTATCTTTTCATTATCATTTCTTTAAATACTTTTCTAAAAAAAAACTTCATGGAATAGATTTAAAGTCTGTAAGCCGACAGCTTATTTTGGATGAATATAACCAAAATTTGAATGTGAAGGTTTGTAGGTTCATGCATCCTAATGCCTGATCAAAAGTATGACATATTTATTTGACGAAGGGAACAACTACTAGCGGTAAAAAATGCAATTTTCCAGTCTATGTGCGAAGATGAGATTAGCCTCAAATTCCATTTAAAATATTCGACACTATACTATGTCATTTTCCTTGATTCAAATTATCTTGGTTTAAACAAAAGTTATCGTGTTAACAAATTTCCAACGCCAAAGACGATGACACAAACACCTATATCGACTCAAAAAACTTGTTTTCTGAACGTTTAAAGATGTTTCATGATGTCTATTCGACTAATTCTGAAAAAAAGTTAGGCCAATCTTTCCTTTACACTACGTGTACGGAAAAGTAAAAATACTTTATGCCGATAAAGAAATAAAATAAGCACAAATCATTGTGAGATCTTGACCCTTAAAATTTGTACAATGGCTTTTTTTCCTAAAGCTTATTTAAATACTAATACTGTGACATGGATTCGCTTAGAAAAAAATTAGAAAATTAGTCTGGCAAAACTGAAAAATATTTATAAAAACAATAGATTTGAACTCTTGCAGCCCAAAAACATAGTTCAAAGTCAAAAGTTTGAATTCAATTCGATAAATTGAACCGATTATAATAACTTCTTTAAAAAAATGTGCATAAGGGGAACAAACTGGCTCAGGGCGAGTTCGCTTGATGTACAAAATTAAACCAAAGTTATTTGACAAAACTTACATAGACTTCGTTATTTTAGATACACATCTTTCATTCTTCAAATTTCATTAATTTCTATCAAACAATTTGACATTAAGTACTTATTTATTGTTCTAAAATACTAAAACAGAGTTTGTAAATCAGTTCTTTCGTTTGCAATACCCAAGTTTTAAAATCAAACAAAAAAACGAAAACATATATCAGTGAAATTTTCACAATATCTTAACCTCAATGCCCATAGCAGTTCAATTTTGCAATAATTATAGCTCTAAAACAATTCTAGTTCACCGCACGTCTTGACGAACATATCCGCCGTTTGCAATCCCTTAACCTCTGGCAACTTGAAATTGAAATTGCAACGAAGAAGATCAGAGAAGCAAAAAAAAATGAAGAATACAAAAAACTAACAAACATTTACCCAACATTACTAACCCAGTAAACTTCAAGAACAAGCTGGAAAATAAAACGATTTTCAGTTTTCCTATTTGAATATTCAAAGCAGGTGGAAATCAGCTCACGATGATCTGAAAGACGACTCGGGCCGTCTAATTGTCTGTCTATTTGTTTTTTTTTTCTTCACTCGTTTATTCGCTTTTATTTTTTTTTTTTTTTTTTTTTGCCTACAGAGCTGAATACCTGTCTGTCGTTTATAAGCTATTTGTGTGCTTTTTGATTCTTTGCCCTACACACATATAAACAACTGTCAGAGTTTGTCTTTTTTTGATCTGCTCTATTTAGCAGAAAAATTTGCTAACATGGCAATCCTCTAGTTGTCTAGTTAATGGCACACTGATGAATATGTATTTTAACGTGCGTCCTGTCTGCACTCTGTGAACGTTTGCTTTGCGCTACGCTAGCTGATGCCTATGCGCTGTTAAAAACTTATTGACCATTCATGTAAACTTGCGAGTTTTCTGTGTGTGAAGATCGGCGTTAGGCCAGACTTAAACGTGATAAATATCACAATTGCAATGGTGATGTTGAGTCGTTTGTTTTTGTTGTATTTTTTTTTTCAATGGAATTATTGTTGGCGGTGTGCGATTTTTTTTTTTTTTTTGCTATGTAAGTTTGTTAATTGTTTAATTTCAATTATTTCTTTTTTTACTGATTTTCTTTTAAAACTGTTGTCATGGCGTTACACGTTGCAATGACAAGAAAATAACAAGGGAACGTAGAAGGAGTAAGACATAAAAATTAAAATTAAGTTGAGGAAAGAATACTGAAAAAAAAAGGTGATGGACAGAATTGCCAATTGCAATATTGGCTTTAGTGTGTACTTAACAACAATTCAAGTGTATCAAAGAGAGCCTATTGAAAATCATGATGACGACAGACTGACGACAGTGGATCAGACAACTATCAAGACAACAGCGACGATGATAACGACAATGACGACGGATGGCTGAAGTTTACCATGACAGACAACTAACACACATGCGAATTCTTAGAGACATAATGTAGTTCTGGGTCAATATTCTTTTTTTTTCAATTTTATGATTTAAATTTTAGTTAGTAAGAAATTTTGCGAAGATATTTCAATAATTTAATAAAATAGGTTTATTGACAAATTATGAGTTTTACATATGAAAGAGTTGAGGTGCGAACTTTTTTATACGATGAATATCTATAATAGAATGAACATTCCTTCAATTTATTTTTTGAATGTGTGAACTGTGAAATAATTAATAATATTATAATTTGATAGTGAAATAAACTCGGTCATCAAGCGGATCTACAACGCTTTTTGAAAATGACATAAATATTAATGACAGAATCATTTGACACAGATTGAAAGATGTTTTACACACAATATCACTTGCCACATTGCCACGTTTTCTAATAAAAACGTCGGTTTAATGAAATCGTTAATCATCGTGTCAAAGTTCAAATGTGCTTGTAAGTAACACACCTTGAGACGACCAGCAAGGCGAATTTGCAAACACCTGGTTGAGAACTAGCTAGTGAAATTTTAATCGAACAATTCAAACATAGAGTGACTTATCACCACTTAAACAGTCTTATTATTGGGTTGTGGAAGCTACTGAAATAACTGTGCATCCAGTCAAAATTGTAGTTCTAAGAAATTATTTTTAAAATAATGTTTTCAGTCGTTCTATCTTAGTTTTTTGACTACTTGGCAAGAGATTTCTTTATGAAACAAAATTTTAACAATGCGTCAGATAAAACATCAACTCGTTTTTTATTAACTTATAAAAATTGTATTGCATTGAACGAAAAAAAGTCATCTTTAAAAAAAAGATAGGTAAAGGTAAAATGTGCAAAAGTAACATTTTAAATTTAGAGTTTGTATGGAAAGCAGAATTTTAACTCACATAAAAAATAAAAATTAAACAAAATCCTTGTTAATTCATGACTTTAATTAAAATCCATCGAATTTATTATTATTCAAGCATTAAATTAGCAGAAAAAAAAAAATACTTAAATTAGTAATATAACAAATCGATGTGATGTGTGTGCACTCATTCATTCGTAAACAATGACAAAATGCGAGTTGCTATAAAGCACAATATTGCAAGCACATATTGTCTTCACTTAATTATTTAAGTCACGGTATCGAAATTAACAACATAAAACAAATCAAACAGAAGTAGTAACAAAAAAAAAAAATTGTACTATAATACTTAACTAAAAACAACCTTGGTACATTTACACAGTTTTTTTTTCGTATTTTTTATTCATGCCATCATCATTTTCTTATTTATAATTTTTTTTTTTGTTATGGTTTATTTTCTTGGCTTGAACTCAAAAGTAATGCAAAATACTGAAAATATTCACGCATCGTTACAATTTTCCCACCTTGGTATGTTTTTTTTTTTTTTTTTATTTTATATTGATCGACAAATATAAATTCATGATGTGAATTAATTTTTTTTTTTGAAAATAAAAAAAACAATTTGTATGAGTCATACTTTTGAAAAAAAGAAAAAAAAATGTTATAATAAAGTCAATCCATGAAATTGAATGTTACAATTTCTACAATTGATTTATTGTTATTTTTAAACACACATAATTTTTCTTAAAGGAAGTTCAAATCATAAATTTCCCCAGGGAGTGATCAATCAGGAAGAGGAAATGTGCGAGCATCACACAAAAAAAAAATTCGTGGGCAGTACTTTTTTTTCAAATATATATAATTTTTTCCAAACGATTATTTTTCCAACTGTCAAATGTATGATCGACAAAAATTTTATGTTCCGACACGCATTTGAAATTCATGACAAATGACCTTTCATAATATCTATCCTTTAATTCACATTTCATATTTTTCTTGTCATTTTTACGAATTGTATTTCAGCACACAAAAACACATCGTTAACAAGATCATCCATCATATTTTTTTTTTTTTTGAATTTCATAGTAATTCAATAGATACAGTCACACCTTATGTGCTAATTTTTCAGATACAAATTGCAACAAATTTCAATTGTTAACGTATTTTGTGTTATGTGCAGCAAATGTGTGGCAGGGAATTATTATTGTTTAGTTTTTAAATTGTGTTTATTGTATTTTTGTAGTTTACTTTTAACCTTTGTTGACCTTGTTTGATTGATTCTCAGATCTATCTTTTGAATATAAAACTTTGATTTTTTTCAATTTCTTAGTATTTTTATTAAAATTGAGGCAAACTGGCAAACATTTTTAAATTGGGTTTATCAATTAAAATGCCAGTCTCTAGTACTGATACTACCCCATTTCTTTGGGTTTAAGAAACAGTTGTTCAATTATAATGGCCCTTATTGAATACCAAGCACAGCGAACAAAAAAACCTTCATATTTTATGATGGCGCCCAACAAAACATATTTTTTTTTAATTTCTTTTTTGTATAAAAAATACAGCAATAAGAATTAACAAAAGATAAAAGAGTTACATTAGTTCAAGATTATTAAAAATAAAAATAAAACATGGTGACCAATGAAGAATAGAGATGTTGTACATTTCGAGTGATTGATACATCTTAAAAACTCTCTTCCTTTTTTCTTTTCTAAATTTTAGGGGAAAGAGGTTTGTTTATTCATTCTAAACCAGATATGTGTTGCACTTTCTAATTATGCATGGTGAAACGAACTATTACTTCAGAAGTGTACAATTTTAAGTTCAGTCAGCATGTTACTCCTAAAATATTCTTATAGTATTTAAAATAAAAGCAAAAGACATTTTTTTGTATTTCATATCAGGAGAGAAAGAAAAAAGAAATAATAATAAAGAGAAAACAGGAAACTATAATGTTAAAAATGAATTTGTTAAAATTTATTATTATACTTCTTTCCTGATTTCTCTTTATTACTCTATTACATTTACTAATTTTCTTTCGGAAACAAATGTCATTTTGACAGAATTCTAAAATGTTAACACTGTACGTTGTTGAGGTAAGAATTAAGATTACTTGGTTTTATTTTAACCTACAGAAGTTAGTGGCCCAAAATATAAAGTTTTTAACATTACAATATCTTACTTGCGATACATGAAGGTACTATATTGAATGTTATAGATTCGTTAAAAAAAATCGAACTCAAGATAACAATCAGACATGACATTACGATGACAGATAAAGCAAAAAAAGTAGGTCTCCTTCTAAAATTGAACGGTACCTGCCACATAATAAATATGGGATTTGATTTTATATCGAAGGATCTTGATAAAAAAATTTGTAATTACTTTTGCAAGTAAGATCATACTTTTAGAAATTCTAATAACGTTACCGACTGGAGAACCGTTTTTTCATTCTTTAGTTTCTCTTAAACAACTCAACCGATTTTAATGAAATTATACGGAAGCTTGCAAATAATCTTAAAATTATTTGATATCAAAAAACGTCTCTAACGATTTTCAAAATTTTTGTTTTAAAAATGTAAATTACTTAATCAAATCAAATGACAAACTTAGAAAAAATTCAAGATGAAGTTTATGTCATTTTAGTAATGGATTTTATTTTTTCTTACACTTTTTTTTGAGGATTTTTCATATAAAATAATTTATTTGTAAAAACTATATTATAACAGAAACTTTGAACCCAAGAGCAAGTACGTCCAACGCAGTCGTGACCAAATACATACTGCCAAGTGTCTTTTGAAGATTTTTACCTCCTTACAAAATTAGAAAACCAACTATTTCAATAACGCTATTGAAATTTGTTGAAGAACAGATTCAACAAAAAATTCTTGGATAAAAACTGCCCTCCCTAGATATTTCATTTTTTTTTCGACTGCCTATACACTGATGTTAGCTTCTGGCTTCTTTCCAAAAGTTAATGTTTTTACTCTCGATATTACCGGTGAATGGTAGCCTGCAGACTTATAAACAGGATTCTTTGCTGTTTTCCATTGACTACTGAAATGTTGCTAAGCTTAATGAAAACAATTAAATTTCCAGTTCGAGTATTGAATTTATTCCAAGACTGCTTTAGCATTTGACCTTGGCAATCCTTTGATTTGATCAATTTTCAAAATATCTATCATTCCACAAAGATGCCTCATTCTGAATAAAATTATTTTATTATCATAACCTGGATTTAAAGTATACATAAAATAAACAAAGATCCCACATCTAGATGTGTGTACTTGTGAACGTACTCGCATCTATCGTACATGGTTGTTATAATAAAAATAAATTATTTCACAAAAGCTGCACATTTCACAATTTAATAAAGATCCCTCTCACCTACCCTCTTCCTCGCTCCATCATAAATACTCTTAACTGGCCTGAACGTGCGCCTCAAGCTTGTTGTACGCGCATCACTTTAATCTCTTCCACCTGCATTTGCATTCAGGTTGCAGATATGAGATAATTTTTATTTATAGCTAATTAATTGGTTACAACAAACGTTTCCATTCCACAATTCCACATATTCATGTGTGGATCTTTATTATATTTTCAGTTTTTTTTAACATTAAAATATCCAAACTTATAATAAATTTTACAATAAATGCATGTTGTCGTGTTGTATTTTAATATTTCAAATTGTTTCAACAAAAAAATGAGCAAAAAATGTAGAAAAAAAGTAAAGATGATGATGATGGCGCAATATGGTGGTTTTTGGTTTGGTTTGGTTTGGTTGATGGTTGGTGGTGCCGAGTTGACTGTCACTGGAAGTTCGTTCATGGCTACGAAAATTGGTTTACACTTGACAACGACAACGGCATCAAAATTGCCTCTGACTATATGACTCGATGTCGACCCAGAGGAAGTGAATGCTTCGCTATTGGCCATATTCTTTGAAACAGAGGTGCTGCTTGATGATGATCATGCGATGATGTTGATGCCAGTTTCATTGAAACAAATCTTGGATGCTACAGAAAGATGTCAACTTTGTTTGGAGTTTTATATTTCTTGTTAGCTCGTGCATTCCCTGTCCAAAGTTGTGAAAAATTGAATTGAATAGATAGACGTAGAGACGATAACGATGACAGCAAGTTGCGACGAGGAAGAAATGAAAAACAACAACAACAACAATAAAAAAGGTAGTGGCAGCAAGAAGCAGGAGCACTCTGTACAGAAGAAAAAAAAAAAACAGTTGAACGCGTGCAGCAGAAATTAAATGCTAATTTAATAAATTATTCATTATAGTATAGAGAGGAGACAGGCAAAATCAAAAATAATAAAATAGTAAACAGAAAAAAAAAAAAAAAAAATACAAAAAAATGTCACAGATTGTTTGAACATTATGGTTTGATATTGCGGAGTCGGTTTGGTATTTTTTTTTTTTTTCTATCAACAAAGAGTGGGGCGCAGCTGATTGTGTTTCTCTGCGGTTGTCAACGCTTATCACTTGTGTTATATCTCATTGGTCACTTTGTTTATTCAAATTCAATTCTATTGGTTTGAAGTTATTGACAGCGACAGTGAGAGAGACACATACCTATAGTATATAAAAGATCTCCCAGCATGCCATTTACGGATAAATGGTTGTGATGGTGTGATCAATTTGATCACATCTAATTAAAAGCTTCACTGCCTATACTTTGCGTGATGCTCCTGCTATTAAAGTTGTTAAGAGACAAGAAAATTTTAACATAACTAAGTGATATAGTGTGGTCGTGGTGGTATAGTATTTCGATTTCTGTATAGTTGGTTGGGGCATACCTAGCAGTTATTATATTGTTTGAAGTTATCGATTGATATGGCAAGTTGCTAGAGTTGGTTGATTGACAAGATGTTGATTGCCATTTAAAAATATACTCGAATGCATAGTATAGGATTGAGTTTGATGGAATTAGTGATGATGTTTTCTCTATAATCGTTTGTCGACCCTGATTGGTTGGAGCTTATCCATTTTAAGAGTTAAATATTTAAATTAGAATTCGATTTAAATGTGAATAATGTATTGAAATCTTTAAGTATTTTCTTATAGAAATGGAACCAATGAAAAGAAGTAATTTAAAGGTATTAATGTTAGGGGTTTATTTTTTTGGTTTCTTAATTGATGCGATAAATGTTGGACAAAACAGTGTGTTAATGGACTTGAAACTGAAAATCATCAAATAATTTGTTTTCTAGAAATGTTTTTTTTTTTAACTCTATTCATAAATGGAAATCGAAAAGGCCTACCAATCAGATTTAGACTTATTTCTTATTTCTTTCAAAATGTTATTTCTGGTAGAATAAAGTTTCCTAGTTCATCAAAATGTGGTCTGATGATATTTGAGTAAACTATATTCAAAGAGTTCACACGACATAAAATGCGAGTGGGTTATCTACATCAACTATGGACCCATATTAACATCGCCTATTAGATTATAATTATGTTTTCATAGTCTTTTACTCATATGATTTTGCTGTTAAGCAAATCTACCGTCTTCCAAAAGATACCTGATAAAACCAAACATGTAATTTATAACCAATAGGGCGAATTCATAGTCGTTTTCAATCTCTCGTTTATCTTAGACGGCTTAGTCAGCAGCGTCTATAAACACGAACCAATTTCATTTTCATTTTCATCGATTTTAAAGCTACTTTGACATTCTTCAATTCTTTTGATAGTAATGTCCAAGTCTTTTGTTCGAACAGAGATTATTCCGTCAAATACATTTTTAAGGTTTTTTTTGCCTTCTGTGAAAAAATGAAAAAACGTCAAGGTTTTTAAACTGAGGTGGCTTTGCGACCTCCAGAATATAATTGTGTAAGCTCACATGATGAATTTAAACGTACAAAAATCAGGACGGGCTCAAAGTATCCTGGAAACCAACCCTAGTTAGCCCTATCTCGAATGTGATTAAAATTATCTCATCTTATCTGTTTGAATGCAGCAGAAAAGTGATGTTCCTTACCACTTCGGCCAAAAAACAGAAACAGTCATATGTGGCGAAAGTTGAAGACATTTTACACCCTGATTATCCATCAGCTGTTTTCTTAACTATTGTATTAGATTGTAGTAAAATGGATCTTTCATTATGCAATGTTCATTTTGGTGTCAATATTTATGAATAATAATGCCTTCTTCATCAAAATTGGAATAGGTTATACCAAAAAAGTATAACATGAGCCTGAATGACAAACACACTATCCCTGTCGTAGCTTCTTGCAATTAATTGTTCTCGTAGAAATATCTCTCAAAGATCCGTCAGATAATTTGGGTTTGCTGAAGGATTTTATTTTGGTGTCAAAAGCAAGCAAAAGATCGATTTCCATCTGAAAATTTTGCCTATACCTATCTAACAACTGCTAAAAATATAACTGCTAAAACGATAACTCCTGCAGGTCACTGTTCGTTAGGGAATCAGTAAGTAATTGAAAAATAGATAGGACCAACGAGAAGATGTTTTAAACATTTGTCATTAAGTCTTATACTCTTTTAAGAAAAAAAGCATATTTTTTTTCTTAAAAAAAAAAATCTGATGCTTTTTAAGTAAACCGAAAGAAAAAATACACTACTCGTCAACGGAAAACGCAAACAAAATTTTTGAAGATACTTTGTCTTTGTCCATTTTTGTTAGTTATTGTGCCATCTGTTGATGCTAACTGTTTCCCTAAAATGTTTGAAAAGAATTCCAAATATTTTTTTTTTCAAAAATCAAGCACGTTTTTTTCTTTCGTGCATTTGAAAAGTGTTTCTTATGCAAAGTAGGATTTAGTTTTGAGTCAGATGAATAGGTTCAACACCATTTTCTTCGTGGTTTATGCGATCAACAGCAATTGCAGCTGAGACACGAGAAATTTTAAGGTGATCATCAAATTCTTCTGATTTTGTGGGAAAAATAAAACAAAAATTTGGCGTAAACGCATCAGTGTTAAGAGTAATCAACAATTTAAGCCATCTAAAACGAATAAAACTTAAAAAAAACCGCCACTTGATCAGAAAAAAAAAGTTATGCGTTTTCAAGACCTTATATGAGTTGTACAAAAGAGGTGTCAAGGAGTTTTTTAGATGAATATTTAATTTCGATGGCCCTGATGGGTTCAACTTTTATTTTCACGATTTAAGAAAAAGAAAAGGTTTTTAAAGTGTCATTGTTGTCGTAAATGGGGTGTTCTGATATGAAGAGCAGTTATAGTTACTTTTGAACTATTGTTCTTGGGGTCGTAACATCAAAAATGACTGCAGCTGGGTATAAGGAAATTTTGGAAATAAATTTTTCTAAATTTTCTAACATCTTTGAATCCATAAACTGGACCTGCCTATATGATAACACAACTATTAACTCGAAGCGCATAATAAAAATTTGGATAGAGGAAAAATATGTGCAATTTCTTCGATGGCCGACTTACTCACCTGAACTAAACATCATTGAAAATATCTGAAAAAAAACTGGTGGTTGTTTTTGGAAAACTATTCTGAAATTATTTTTTTAAATTTTTAGGGGAATTGTTAGCATTAACAGTAACTATCAATGGTCGGAAAAAGTATTTTACCAAAATCAAACTTTTATGTTTTTGGGCCAATCTCTTCGCATTTAAGTTTATTTTTTGTGATATTAGGGTATTTTTCTGGCTGTTTATTGGCAAAGCCTCTTTAAAGCAATTTCTTACCTATGTGATTTTTTTTTGAGCAGCTAAAGACACTCATTACAACTCATAGTTAATCGAAACAAACGGGGAAACATTGCTCATTGTTTTGTCTAAATACTTTTTTTGACCTTTGTACATATTTTCAATTAATCTTACAATATAAGATCGTTAAGGCATGACAAATATTGCCAAAAAAATACAATAAACTCTTCAAATACAACAAAAAGTCTAAATTTAACTAAACAAAAAAAAATAAGTTCAGTTATTCCAGTGTTCAATTTTTGAAAAAAAAAAATATAAATATCCGATACACTTGTGAATAATTCGTGAGACCTAAGTGTTGTACATACAGCCCAAATAACAAAACTATTTCCAATTTTTTTTTTTGTAACACATACTGCTAGAGGTAATACTTAGTTTAAAGGAGCATTAAGCTCTCTACCAGACATGTCCCGGCTTTTTGTTGCGTATTTTATAAACTTTTTTGTATAGCCTTTTTTTATCTCTAGAAAATCAAAATCAATGTGAATCCCCCACAAAAACAAATCCGCATTTTTAATGTTATTAAAATTAACCATCAGAATTTGGAAAAAATGCATATTGACTTAAATTTAACGCATTGAGCACTGTTTTGAGATATGAAATGTTTAAGTGCCACTATCTCAATTTTTTTCTTTATTTCTGTTATTGATGTGATTTTAAAATTCAATTGGGTTCATAACATTTGTCTTAAAAGTCTCACCTAATTTATTTCATTATTTTACACGTTCTTCTTCCTCAAGTCGACAAAGAATCATTCATCAATTAAAAACAAAACAAAACGTAATTATTGTTAGATTCAAATCTCATCAGTTTCAGATACAAAACAAAAAAAACTTATAAAATAGTACTTCAAACTATCACTCAAGAACTACAAAATTTTACCTTCAAATGTTATATTCATGTGTGAGTAGGTATATAATTTTCTTACCAACATATCCGACATGGATGATGCGAGAAAAGAGGAAATCCGATTGAATTAAAAAGACTTTTAATGTTTTTAATGTTGTTTTTTCACTTCCAAATGCATTTAAACAATACCCACAATAGAAATACACAAATATAATGTACGCTTACGAGTATAATATCTTAAACAATGACAAAATACAAAGAAGAAAAAAATACAAAAAGAGCACACAAGGGTATAATAATTTAATTCAAGATAAAGACAAGATCATTAGAGCAAATCGTGAATTATATTTTGATTACATTCGGTTGCAAAAATATAATAGTAATGCAATTGTAAATGACTTAAAGTCATAGAGGAAGGTATATCTATATAAGACAGAGATGAAGAATTAAAAATGAAAATACAATAATGTCCAACACACTAAAAGCCACTTGACTTGGAAGCTACAAGAGAAAAGACTATATTATACAGTAGATACAACTCTCGTGCTTGTTATTGTTTTTATTGTTTTTTTTCTATTCGTTTTGTTTTTTTTTCCTTCAAGTGATGCGCTTTACAAAAAAAAGTAGAAAAAATAAATGTATCTTATGAAAATCTGAGATACATAGATATATAGTCACGTGGATTTATTATTTTCGCATTGTGGGGTAATTTATTTTGTGAAGATCTAGAACTAATGAGATTTATTTTTTTTTTTCTTCAACACACAGATTAAAACACAGAGAACGAGTGTATAGTAAGTCGCTATCTAAAGCAATGGGAGTTATTGTTTCTTTTATTATTTTTGTTGTCTGTTTCTTTTTTTTTTTGTTCATTATATAAAAATGCAATGGGAATTCTTATACTATTTGAATAGTACATTCACTATTTTAAATTTAATCTCTTTTAATATATGATTGTTTGCTTTGATTTGATGGTCAATGCAATTTATTATGAAAATTACGTGAAATTAAATTCTAATTGATTGGTTATGGGAGCTTATTGTAAATATATCTGAAGCACGATATAAATATATTTTCTTACCAATGAAATGGATACTTTTAGTTTTTAAGTGTATTTCGTTTAATAATTCAACAAAAAAAAGAAAAGTATTAAAAAAAAGGGTTCGCAAATCAGCTCTTTTGTTTGGTAGTCATTTTGCTCGTATGTTGCTGGTATTTGGTACATTTTTGGAAGATTCGTTAATATAAACGCAAGTTAATTATATTTGTTGATTTGTTTACAATATCTTAAGAGCTTTTTAAAGAAATATGAGAGATTTTCCAGTAAGAAATCTGGTTTATAGGCAGAGAGGTACTATCAAGATCTTGTAATTTTAACGTGGAACTACAGTTTAAGTAATTTGTTTTTCTTTTTCTTGATTGTTAGAATCACAAAAAATAAAACGAGGGTATGAGATTAACAGAAAAATTGATGTTATATAAAAATTCTGACACACATTTAAAAAAAAAAATAAAGCAATTAGCGCTTGAATTAAAAGGAAGATGCTTGGAAACATCTACAATATAATGATGTTCTGTTTACTATTGCAAACTTTTTATGTACCTGCACTTAAAAAACCTAATAAGAATACGATTCCATAAACAAAGTTAGTGAAAGCAACTGCTTCTTAGCAAAGACTATCGGTTTCATTTGAATTTAATAATGTGGAAAAGAAAATACTGTGTTTTCTCCGAAATTAACTGAAACTTAAAGTTCATATGCAAAAACATATTTCCGTTGAATTTTTCAACAATCAAACAACATCACAATTGAATTTTTACAACTCTTAACAAAAAAAAAAATCCTAACATATTTTTTACCTTGAAAACGGTTGCACTTCCATAAATTGTTTTACTTCAAAGTCAATACTTTATTTTTCACGCTTAGTTTTCTAGCTTTTTTTTTTGCTCCCACATATACCTACAATACTGCAAAAGTAAATAGACAACTTTATATCTATCTATATTATTTTTTTTTTATTTTTCTTCTTCTTTTGTATTTATGTACATATACTTAAAAAGGGATTCGCTCAATTAGCTATACAAACAATAATATGAACATGAAAGTGGTATAAGGTAGCACACGAATAGGTTAGTCGCATATTTATAGGTAAAATATTGTGTAGTGCTTCAAGCTATCCAGACTAAACGAAGCTTATTAAAAAAATTATTGAATGTTTAGGTAATTTTTCCCTCGCTCTCAATTGCCATACAACAAAAAAAAATGTGATCTTGAGATCAAAGGTTGAAAGTTTCTCAAAATGCTATATCTATATCACTCTGCTTCACAATAAATTTGAATGAAATGAATTCGTTGAAATAGAAGCAAAACAAAAAAAAAATAAAATCTTCCTAAGTGGCGCACTTTAAAAAAGTTTTTATGTAAACAAGACACGGCCGTGCCATGTCACTAGCGTGTGGCGTCAAATATGTTTTTTGAATTAAATATTAAAAAAAAAAATAATAATAATTTGTGGCATCATTTACTGAAATAGAAAAATAAAAACAAAAAAAAAAAAAAAACTTCTACATATTTTATTTTAATTAGATTCTAGTTGAATTGATTTAAAGTTATCTAAGAAACATCATCATCATCATCATCATCATCATAATGAAAATCACTTTTTGAATAAGTAATTATATCAATTACAAACATTCTGATTGTATGATGTGGTGGAATTAAGGAAAATAAAATAAAATTAATTCAAATTAAATGTGGGAAAATCCAAAGAAGATGCTGAACACTGAACTACTCTAGTGAACAATTTGAACAAAGTGACATTTATAGTTAAAGTATTTAAATTATTGATATGAAGCACATGAACATTGAACAATAATAATTTATTATTACTGTTATTGTGTCTGGGAAACTGTATCAATTAGGCTATTTTTATTTCCTTAATATAAGTACATAAACTTTCTCAGAAAAATAAATCTAGCAAATATGTTTTAAATTTTTTTCCACATTTCTATAATACTTCGTAAATAGTTATTTAAAAATTGCTTTGACCATTTAATAATAATAGGCAAAACCCGATTAAAAACTCTTGTTTTCGACATTTGACAGATTTAAAATTTTTTTAGGGAATTACAAGTCCTATAAATCTCAGATATACTCTTTTTTGATAGCTTCTCCCGTTTCAAATTTAAATTCGAAAAAGCAACATTTTTGACATTTAATCTTGAGTAAATTTTTATGCATACATGGGACTTTTGGGGAATTTTTGACATTTTTTTCCATCGATGTTTTAATGCTTTGTACCAATTTTTAGCTCTATGCGAATTATTTCTGGTTTGAATGTCTGTTTTCCCAGACTATATTTAGTATGTAGAAATATTATTAATATTTTATTAAGATTTTTTTCATGAAATCGAGAAGGTTTTTCTATAGAATTATCTTATAATTCATTAATTTTAATAAGATTTCTTAGATTATGAGTTCAATAAGACAATCTTCTTGTTTTTAAAGGATATCTACATTTTTTCTCTGTGTACGAGTAGTTATAAAATTCTTGATAATCACTTGGAAGCTCCTAAAGGTTTCTATTGTTCCCTCAACAATCTTAAAATCTTTTGAATGCAACATACCTAGAAATCTATGTTTTAAATGGATTACTCTAGTCTCATTTTCTCAATTGCAACACTAAATGGTATGAAAGCAATAATTTACAAGACTTTACATAACTTTGTTCCACTCGTAAAGTTTCAACAAGATTTCGGATGCATTTAGTGTAAAACGTTTTTTGTTTTTCGTCTCTAAAATATAAACTATTACCACATAAAGAAAATTCCATCATATGGAAGCATCTTCACCAAGCTGAACTAAAAAACCTACCCTGAACGCAGAAAAAAAGAAAAACGTAAGAACACAATTTTTAATGAACGGTACCCACATACCACAGTCATTTTCTAAGAAACATAAACATTACCATCCATACCATTGCTTACAACACCAAAACTAGCAAAAAAAAATAATTAGTCTTGAAATGAATTCCGCAATTTTTCTATAGGTACTACCTAAAGCCAAGGCCTTCGAAGAGCCACAATGAATCATAAATTTATGTTGCAACATTTTTATAGGTCATATATCTTTGGCATAATTCGTTTCATGCCACTACCACCGCACCGCCATCGCTGGCATTCAGTAGTGGTAAAAGTATCTATTCTATATCCCTCTGTGTAGCCATCATCACCATAAGTCGAACAGATAGAATGGACATAAAGATGTTCTGGCTAAGAAAAAAAAAAAAAAAAAAAGATTCTTTAACAACAGCTATTCTCACGGAAAGTAACAACGATTTGTTGTTGATGTTTTTCTTTCACGCTTAAGGATTTAAGATTTGCTCATATGTATGTCTAACTATCCTTATTTTTTTTTTCTGTGTTGTTGTTGGGGCGGTTCAGTGTGGAAATAGGAAAGTCAGTGTGACCGTTCTAGCTTTAGTGCTGTCAAAGTAACAGAACATGTCGAAGATTTGGAGAACTCGAGGAAGATTTCCTCTCAAAGAATCGATCTTGTTCCGAAGGGAACTAAGCATCTCATCTTATTAAAAAAAAAATCGATTTAAACCTAGAAAACCAGTGAATCTTCAACAATTTCGTTGAGGAAGACTTGAACCCAAACAATTTTCCAACTTTAACACCCTTAAGTTAGATTCAGTTAAAAATCCAAACTGAAACAAATTTCTGAAATGCACATTATTTTCATATACTTCGGTCACCCCGATAAAATTTCTATCCTTGGATTCACCTCCAATGTATGTCAAAATCTGATCTCGTGTGCACACGGCCTTACATCGGTTTAAGGCTGGCGCACATTTCTCGCAATCATAACACACGAATCTATGAATTAATAAATTTATGCAAACAAGTCCTCCGAGCAAAGTGAGCGCACAACACTCTCTTTTTCGCGTTTCGCGACATGAAGCACTCCAATAAAGAGTCTTGTTATAAAACAACAACAAAAACCACATCCTCCTCCTCCTCCTTCTGGTTGAATATTAATCACGAATTCAGCAAATCGATCTAAATTTTGAAATGCTGCCTGAAGTCACCTTATTGCGCGGAAAAACCAAGACGCGATGCTCGATGGATATAATATGGCTGGAGTGTTGGACGTATTAAATTTGCAATTCTCTGTCAACATGGTATACAAATACATATAATGTGTGAGGTGTTGTTGCAAATTTATCAACCAAATGAAACATTTAAACAAAATTTCAACAAACAAATAAATCTTGAGACCAATTTCTCACGGGATGATGATGTCCTCCGGGCGCTACGTCCAGGAGGACATGTTAGCATAGTATAGTTGAGTATATGAATCATTGGTCTTGTGGATCGATTTACCATAAGCGATAAGGACACACAGAAATTATAAAGCAATGTTTCATTTTGTTGGTCAGGCACTAACCAAGATGGCTTCTACTTCTTGTGGTAAGTGTTGGCAAGGTCTTATCTCAAAATTGGTTCGTTTAATATTTTTTGAGGTTAAATTTATTGAGCTGTCGGTTGGTGTTGTTGTTAATTTTTTTTTTTTGAACTTGTTAATTATTATCAGGACAATTCTTGGGAATATGATAGTTTCTTGTGTTTCTAATAAAATATGAGTACATTGTTTTTTTAATGTTTTGTTGTTTTTTTTGCTTCTTTTTTTTTATCACAGATGAATCAAACGTGTAAGGTTTGTGGAGAGCCTGCTGCTGGTTTCCATTTTGGTGCTTTTACTTGTGAAGGATGTAAGGTGAGAAAATTAATTTTATTTATTATGTCTGATAAATCTTTGTGTGAATATTTTTATCCGATAAAAATAAGAAAAGCTTTAAATTAAATATTTTCATTGAACTGATTTAGCTCAAATTGTGGTATGTTATTTTCTTATTGACCCAAAGAATTATAAATATAAGGATGGCACAAAAAAACACAATTTTTTGAACTACCCTATCATGTTGGTTTTGATTAAAAGCTAGATTTTTTTACAATACTTGATCTAAATGACAAGTAAAAACGGAATGTTTGAGAAACTTATGTATTAAGTCAAATTTTGGATTAAATTAAAAATTTTAAATACATTTTGTAATTAATTTAAACCCATTAGCGTTGGACACACAATTTTGTATCTTAAATCCTGATACATGTTGTGGCTGGCTGTACCCCTATAAATATTTATGTGCGATGTTTAACAGAATAGATGATTTATTTTTCTCAAAATTATTCTTTTTATAAATATGTATCACAAGAACTCATGAAACACATTTTTAAGACACTTTCTTTTCATTGTAGTCGTCGTACATGATTGGAAAAAATTGCTTCAGATACTCACTAAAAGTCCCTACCCACAATTATAGAGAGTAGTAA
The DNA here is from genome assembly GCA_948107695.1 of Meliscaeva auricollis. Taxonomy (NCBI): domain Eukaryota; kingdom Metazoa; phylum Arthropoda; class Insecta; order Diptera; family Syrphidae; genus Meliscaeva; species Meliscaeva auricollis. The sequence goes on along the minus strand of OX403619.1, from coordinate 21,231,536 downwards.
AATTTTTTATACATAATCAATTTATTCGTGAATTAAGGTAGCTCTGCCATTGGATCTTCTTGGTCACTTGGTCACAGAAAGTCCAATAATTGACATGAAATTTTATATAACTGTGCAGTGAAAATAAACTTGAAACATCAAAGAACCTATATCTAATACGTCTGCGTAGTAAATAAAGAGTTCTTACGTCAACTCTTTTGTTTCTGATTTCATTTAGTTTATAACTACATTTATTGTCTTAGAAGTAATTAATTTTTGATTTATCAATTTTTTTAGAAGTGTTTAAGGGTTTGTTTCCCTAAAAAAAATTAAATGACAAGTATCAGGAGTAGGTACTTTAGAAATAGTGATTAAATTGCTGCAAGTATTTCACACCCGTCATTGTATTCAAAACATCTCATTGATAAGGTTTCTCATTAATGATAGATCACATTTCTGCAATACTTAACCTTTGTGTGGGGATGAATGCGTGAGATCAAATTTGTGATAGTTAAAAGCCTGGAACATATTCTATTCAAAAATAAGTTTTTTAGTGAATCTGAGCAGACGCCGAGTTAAAAACCTTCGATGAAAAGATATTTAAGTTAAAATTTAAAATATTTCAAGTCAAATGTGAAAACGAAATAATCTTATGTGTATGAGATTTTGTTGCTCTCTATCTAATATCAAACGGAAAATAAAGAAATGGGAAGATATGGTCATTTGACCTTGACTGGTCAGAAATTTAATTTTGTTTTCAATGTTAAGGTTAAAAATCACTATTCTATTCAAACTCCTCTAACTGCATTTTAATGATTTTAAAACTAAAATTCAAATTGGTCAGCCACCCAATAATAAATTTAACTTCCTATCATCTTCACATCAGCACTATCATATCAAAATATTCAAGATGAAAAACTGCGAGTAGAAATCCAAAGTAATTAACATAATAATTCGAGTATGAAATATATAAAAAAAAAAGTAAAAACAATTCATTCATCTAAGCCCTGAATCCATGGATCACCAAATGCTCGGTCGATCGCGATCGCTATGCTGCGGACGAAGGCGAATGCAAAGGCGGCGGCAACGACTGACAGTGGCGGTTGTGAATCATTCGATGGCCAAAGAAATCTTTTTTAAGCTGGAGCTCCACGTTTTGTTGGAAGTCATTAACTTCGTGCTTTTTGGCGAACTTGTGGAATTACACAATTTCTTTTTTTTATTTTTTTTTTTTGTTGCATGGTGGTGTGTTATTGTTATCCAAAGAAGTTTGTTAAATCTTCTTGTTTTTTTCTTCGTTTTTTTTTTCTTTTTTGTCTTATTTCTCCTTAAATAACTTTTGAGGTCAATTTGCAACAAGTATAACCCCACCAAGCCGCATGGCTGCTGCAAGGTAGATATCCGTAGAACGCAAAACAAAATGTACCAAAAGCCACGGACAAATTGGTCTGCTGGGCGAAGACGTTTGAAAAATGATTATGGGCTACTGTGCGAACAGGCAGCCTCCCACCTCTGCTGTTACCACTAGGTATACCGATCGTACGGTTTTTCGTTTTTGTCTTTTTTTTTTTGTTGAAGATGCTCTACACACAGAAGCCCCTCAAGTGCGGGGTCTCTGCTTAGAGTGAAGGTGGTTCAAACAAAAAAACAAAAAAACAAAAAAACAACAAGAAAAAAATGAAGAAGCAGCGCAGTAAACAATGAAAACAACAACAACCACAAAAAAAACGTGCAGTGATGATACAACATTTAAGCGAACATATCTAAGAATCTATCGGGTTGAAGGCCGTTCTTGTATTTGAAAAAAAAAATGCATTTATGGACAATGAAAAGCGACAGCACTGAGACAGGCCGATGAGGCACGAACCGAGGGCCGGTCTTAAACGAAATGAGCAACAAACTACGCAGAACGGTGGATAAACAAAAGCCAAAACAACTAACAACATTAGTAATGGCTTTTGTAAGAATTATTATGCAATTTGGCCGCTCAAAACTAGGCCGATTCTTTTGTCGGTTTCGAGCTTCTATGTTGTATGTATTGTATACCCTATACCCAGATCAGAGCTATTAGAACGTGCATTTGGGCAAGAAACAGATGATTAGTGCGATGGTGCTGTGGAACTCTGCGGTTGGTGGGCGGTATTCTTTAAGAGAGGTTAAATCGCAGGCGGTGAACCGCGCGCTCAGCGTAATAATGGCCATCGGAGACGGAGAGATGATGGAACGTAATTGAAATAGAATTGTGTAATGGTTAATGCATTAAGCGTTTTTGACAAATTACTTGCAATTGTTGTTGTTGAACAACATCATTAGCGCTCAGGGGGGTATTTTTTTTTCATTTAGTTTTTTGTAAGCATAAAGATTTAGAACACACTATCAGGGTTAAGAGGCCATAAAAAATATGACGAAAAGGCTTTGTAGTTATTGAATATGAATTTGGTTGTTTATAATAATTAAGAGGTTGCTGTTTGATGAATTGATTTGCTTGGAAGCAAAATTATTTCAGTACTTATAATCGTTTTTCTACTTAATCTATTTTGTAGAGTAATTGGTGTTTGCAGGGCAATTAAGTCTAAACTGAAAAGATAAAGATGTATGCATACATTCTGCACAGTTCCTTTGATGAGGAATGCCGCCAGGCACATGCAGGTAAGGAAGAGGCATATATGTCGATGCTGCTAGAGACCAGCTAGTTGGAGAGGTTTGTTGGTTGATGCCGAGATCCATCCTAGTGTCAAGTGTCCACAAATTACTTTAAAATCAGCTATTCAGGAGAATAGGAGAAGTTAAGCAGTTTTGTACCCAATTTCTTGAATAAAACTATCAAATATCAGATAACTATCCTAATTAGCTGAATAAAACTGCTAAAAAAGAATTTCTTATTTCAGAAAACTTCGATTTTTAGAAATACCTAACATTTTCACCTGTTTCGCAGTTCTCACAGGTCCCGACGCTATGCGACACAGCTAACTGACATCTTAGTTTCCAATATTGGTCATACTTCTGAAAGTGCCACTTACTCAAAATCTAAAACTAGGTCTCACATCACTTTATAGAAACAAAAAGATCATTTTATGAATATCAAATACTAAATCCAGCGCTGATCCTATCACTTAAAAATCCATTAATCCAAACTAAACGCTAACGCTGCGCTGGATAAACAATCATTAACCATTATTTAACTTAAATCGCATGTAAATTGATTAAATATCATGCAATTTGTCCAACATATCTCTAAACTCTCATCAAAAAGTTAATCCCATAACATTCATTCATGCCGCTCAAATCCATACCATCACTTATAATACAATCTGCCACAACAAGTCCCACCGAAGAACACCCAGAACCCATATCAAAGAGTTAAAAATTCATTCAACAAAACAAAACAAACATTTTTAGTATTGAAAATTTAACTTACAACCTACTTAAGAAAAATATGCGCAATAAATTCCAATAGAATCGCAGCTCTGCGATAGCAATCTTCACAAATCGCAATGCCAAGCTGTGCGAAACAATAATGAAAAATAAAATTCAGCCTAGCTGAAAATATTGTATACTCGACACTGTAAAAGGTGAAAAAGTATTTGGGGGCGTAAAAACAAAAACTCTTCGGTGCAGAGTATAACAGCTCTGCATTTCCGACCCAGTAATCTTGATGCCCAATTAACCTTAGAAGTTGTATTGTTTGACTGTTGGGAAGTGTAATATTGTGGTACCTTGGATGTTTTTTTTCTTTTCTTGTGGCTTTGTATTGGCAAGAGATTCATTTGGCATGAACAATTTATTTGGCTTATCAGAAACAAAGCAAAGATCAACTTAGAACATCTGCGTCTGTGAGCTTCTTTCAAAGAAGCCAAAAGTTATATGCCATTGCTGCACTAAGTCAAGTTTTTGATATTTGTTTTTTTTTCTATGAATTGATTGATGTATCTTGGAAGTATTTTGGAATGTGATGCAAGCGAGAGTAATCAAGATTCAATTAATACCAAGTTTTGGATTTTTTTCTTTCAAAAAGGAAATAATGAAATGAACTTAAACAAAAAGCATGACAGAGGTTCAAGTATACTTGCCATCGTGGGGTTGTTAAAGTGTTGAAAACTGCTTGTGTGCAGTGCGAGATGCAATCACTGTCAATAGGTTTTTATCAAAATCTATGAATCAAAACTTTTATTGTTTTGTTTGTACGGTTAGTATTGGTTTTCATGTTATGATTAATTTCAAGGTTTTTGTCTGAGACATCATGTCCATATTTGACAAGGTCCATCATGGCTCTGTGCTATCTAAAATAATTGCTACAAAAATTTGACAACACAACAGCAGGTGGCAAAAACTTAACTTTATTCAGTACATGCAAACAGGCAACTTTATTTTCCGAAATACGACAATACTGGAAAACTCGAAAAGTGGTACCCTTATTAGCAAACTGATAAAATTGCTGAACTCAAAAAAATCGAGGTATTTTCAAAACAAACTTTATGAACCTATTAAAGTTGATGCCAATTAAGATCATTGTAGTAAATATTATGAAGAATAAATATGTAGAAGAAGTTGAACTGCAGTAAAACGGTGTTCAGGAGTCACTTTTAAAACACAATACAAAATAATGTTCTTTTTTGTTTTTCAACTCCAATATTTTTTTTTTATCAGAGTTACGCCTTTTGCAAAAAGAAATAAAAAAAATTCCAATTCAAATACACAAGAATATAATTTATTATTAAGAAACTATTTAAATGAAAACTAAACGAAGAATGAAAAAATTAGCTATTTAGAATATTTTATAAAGAAATGAATGTAGAGTTCTATGAAAGTTTGATATATTTATGAACAGTAAAAAGGTACGAAGTGTTTCTTTGCAACAATTTCAGGCTAAAATATCAACACATAATTATTTTTTTTTTGCAAAATTTAAATTATTTATCTACTTTCATTTGAAAAATAATTGAATATTAATTAATATAAAAATATTTTGCAAAGTCAACACATCCGGGTGTTCTCATCGTTTTGTTTTGATAACATATTTTTTTGAATCTTAATCTAAAATTAAATTAAAAATTAACCTTAAACAACCAAATTAAAAGAAAACACAAAACAAAATTTATATTTATATAATTTATTGATTAAAAAAAAAATGTGTCGAATTTGTTGAATTTATTATTTCTTAAATACATATGCTTAAATTTCTATAAGCAGATATAAGGATATAATATTAGCTGACTATTATAACTTATATATAAATTATTATTATGCTACTGGAATTTAATCTAAGAAAAAAAAAATAAAACAAATATTAAAATTCATTATTCAAAAATTATACTAATTCGTTCCGTTTAAATTTTCATCACAGATCTTAAGACCTTAATCCTATCATGATAATCACACATAAACTTAATTGGAAATAACAAATAAAACATGATACTAGTTGATTATTTTTTATTTTTTTTGGGAGTTCTGAGGTTTTCTAATAAGGCTGTATTGTGAGTTTCACCTAAACAACATCAAAAAAAAAAAACTCTTTATCTCACTTTTAATGAAAAAAATATTCATGGTCGAATAAATAGTCAAACACATTTTTTTGGCGGAAAAATGTTACTTTATTTCAGACCAGAACCATAGTGGCCTAGCTTATTTTGGCACTTCTTTTTAAAAGGCAAAAACTTATAATTAGGGTAAAAAAATCGGTTTCTTTTAAAACAAGAAAAAAGTTAAAAAATCAGTTAGACTCTCATCATCATCATCATCATCGGCTCGACAACCGGGGTCCGGTCCTGGCCTCTTTCAACAAGTCTCTCCACCTATCCCGGTCTCGAGCCAACGCCATCCAGTTGCGCACCCCAAGGCTTTGGGCGTCCTGGTCTACGCCATCTCTCCAGCGCAAGCATGGTCTACCACGCTGCCGTCTACCATAGAATGTACCACAAAAGACTTTCCGAGCAGGTTCCTCTTCGCTCATACGAGCTAGGTGCTCTGCCCACCGGAGTCTACCGAGCTTAATTTTTGTCACTATGTCTGCTTCAAGGTAGATTGCGTACAACTCATGATTGTACCGTCTCCGGAATCGTCCTTCCTTACATATGGGGCCAACAATTCTCCGTAAGACTTTTCTCTCGAACGCGGCTAAGAGGTCACAGTGCCTTTTGCTAAGCACCCAAGTCTCGGATCCATACATGAGTACTGGCAGGACCATGGTCCTGTACAGCAGCAGTTTTGAAGTTATGGTTAGATTTCTGGATTTGAATAGCTTTGACAGACTGTAGTAGGCTCTGTTGGATTTGAGAAGCCGCCCGCGTATTTCTTCTTCTATGTTGTTATCGGCTGCTACTGTTGACCAAAGGTATTTAAAGGATTGCACCACTTCAAATTCGTGCTCCGCTACCTTGATTGTTTGACCAACTGTTCTTCTCGCATTCGACGCCACCATGTACTTTGTTTTACCTTCACTAATGTGCAGCCCCAGATTTTGTGCCGCCTGCTCGATCTGGATGAAGGAATCGTGTACAGCTTGTTCGGTTCTTCCGATGATGTCGATGTCGTCTGCGTAAGCCAGTATCTGACTGGACCTGTTGATAATGGTCCCTCTTGTTGCCGTGCCAGAGTCACGGATTGCTTTCTCCAACGCCAGGTTGAAGAGGAGGCAGGCCAAACCATCCCCTTGTCGGAGTCCATTAAAGATGTTGATTGGTCTGGATAGCAATCCGGCTATTTTAACTTGGCTTGTTACGTTGGTCATGGTCAACCTACATAGTCGTGTCAATTTATTTGGGATGCCGAATTATCTCATGGCTTTGTAAAGTTCTACCCTGGCTATGCTATCATAGGCGGCTTTAAAGTCTATAAACAGATGGTATGTTGGGATGTTAAATTCTAGACATTTTTCCATCGCCTGCCTAAGGGTAAAAGGTTAGACTCTCATGGCCTGATTTAATGATCAATTTCGCTAAGTTCATGTGAATTTAGCGAAACCCCCCCCCCCCCCACTTGATATTTTTTTGCTAATTTGTTGCTAACAAATTAAGGCAATTTTAATTTTGTTACTCCTTTATTTCACGGGTTATCCGGAATTTCGTTAGAGGTTCGAGGCTTAAAAATTCGTAACTTTTTAGTTAAAAAGCTTATATGTCAAACAAAAATTAATATAAGGTGTTGGAAAGTAAAATCAACTTCTTTTTCTTTCCTTTTTACAAAATGGTATGACATTTTTTTTTGAATTTCATAAAACAAAGCTTAGCAGTATTGTTGGTATAAGTGCACTCGGTAGTATTGGCCAAAATCATGACGGTGGGAAGTTTCTCTATGCCGATCATTAAAAAATAAACTTTGTTTAATAATAAAGCTTTTACGGTTATGTGTTGAATTTTAGTTTTTCTGTCTTAGTTCATAAACGGGAAAAGCTCAAAATTATTTATTTTTCAATTTGTTGCAAAATATATTCAAGCCATATTTGCATAAGACTCTGACTTAAAATATAAAAATTTCAGATTTGATTCGAGAATATTGTTTACTGTCCCAAAATCGTTCCCGGAAATGACGTTTCCGAAAGTGACATTTGATCATTATTATCGTTTATTTTCTTTTTTTTTTCTTACAAAAGCAAACGAAATATATTTAAGGTTTTATTGTATTATGCTTGATTTTGCATCATAACATCGCCAAAAAATTCTAATTTTAATCTTTATTCACACCAAAAACAGGCGTTCCCGAAATGACACTTAATTGATGTACGCTCCTTATACATATCCTTATAATTCATGCAGAAAAATTTTTATGCAACGATATACTAATTCCATGACTTACCGGAAAGACCATTTGTAGCGCCATCTGTACTTTAGATAAATAAAAAATTAATATTTTGTCACCTTAACTACAGTCTGACATATTCCTTCCAACAACAACAACTTTTATTTAAATAAAAACATTGAATGTCCTCAATTTTTTTTAAGGCACGTGAGAATTCTTGAAGAAAATTTAGCTTTAGTAATGTTAAGATGTCCTCTTTGTGCTTAATTTTTTTAGAAGATAGGCCCAAGTATTAAACGTATTTTCCCCGTATCACTGTATCTTCAAACAAATAGGGCTGTGTTCTCTTATAGCACTTATTACTTGAAAGGCTGAAAGCCTAGGTCACCAAGGAATAATAATGAACATTTACATATGAGTGCTCATAAACTTTAACATCTAACCTATAAACTGAGTGTTCTCACCGCTCTTGAGTTATGCTTGCTTATTTTAAAAGCATTTATGTGTGCTTTATAAAAAAAAGACAATAATAGTTTTAGTTTTATTTTAAGTAGGATTTTTAAATTTCTAATGCAAGTGCATTCAAAAGCGAACAAAAAAAAAGCAGATCAGTTTCCTTACGAAAAAGCATGATCCGATGTTCTGATTTGTTCACATTCTTTACTATTCTTTAATTATGAATTCTAGTTAAATGAAAATCTTCAAATTTCATTTAACTATAGTATATTAGATACAAGAAAGTATACTAGTTTTTCGATGATTTTTTTTCCCCAGATTAAAATTTAAATGCTTTAAGAACCCATTCCATAAATTGAATGATGTCATGTCACTTAAAGCTAAAAATAAAATTAACTTGTTTTTATAATTAAAAAAAATCTAACATTTTCCCACCATAAAATTGATTGCAAAATCATAAAAATCTCTTCTGCTCAAAATATTGGCGAATAACATGATTTTTCATCCATATTTTTGTAGTGTCTTCTATTTTTGTTTTATTATTTTCTGTCGAATACTCTCAATACTTAAATGTTATTATTCAAAATTATACCATTAAAGACTATCTATGTGTATCGCAATGTGTATACTGTATAACCACCTTGTAGAACTAATTTAAAAACAATGCAAATCTCAACTTAAAATGTCATCGTCAATCAAATCAAAAATGGGAAGAAAAAAACAAAACAAGATAAATAATGCTAGCATTGAAAATAAAATTAAAAAAAAAATATAAACACAAAAACGTGTTTGTAATTATCGGCGAGCGAAATAAATGCCAAATTGTGTTTCAATCAATCAAAATCACACAAATACCCACACAGAGCAAAAATCCTTACCCGACTCTTAACCCATTTAAATCTTTTATTCCAATAATCATTTCAGTCTGTGTATCTAAATACATCAAGTCCAATAGGAGTTTTTACTTTCGATACAAAATAAAAGTTTATACTCAACATTTAATTGCTGACGTCTATCACACACCAATCCGTCTCTCACTTCACTCAACCAAACCTAACTAATTTTTGTATTATTTTCTCTTTCTATGTTTGCAGTCGTTTTTCGGCCGCTCCTACAACAATTTGTCATCGATTTCCGAGTGTAAAAACAACGGTGAATGCATCATTAACAAGAAGAATCGGACAGCATGCAAGGCGTGTCGCCTGCGGAAATGTCTCATGGTTGGGATGTCAAAGAGTGGCTCACGCTACGGTCGCCGCTCCAATTGGTTCAAAATCCATTGCCTGCTGCAGGAGCAACAACAACAGGCGGCGGCTGCCGCTGCTGCTGCTGCCGCCCACCATAATAGTCACAACAATAATCAAAAGGGCGCTGCACCGGGCAGCCAACCATCTGCAGCCACTTCACTCAGCATGCTAGGTCATCCGGGTGCGTATCCACCTGGTCTCTATCCGCCACGTACAAAAGAGGAACTCATGATGCTGGGCATTACAGAAGATTACGGTAAGCATCTTGCTGCGGCTCAGTCACCTTCGGTCAGTTCACCCGATAGTCATAATTCAGACAGTTCGGTGGATGTTAATGTGCGGAGTAATACCTTGCTGCGGCTTGGTAAGTCTCCAATGGACATGCCACCGCATATGAGTAAAGACTTGTTCCTGCCACTGCCGTTCCCCGGCTTGGGTTCGATGCCAGTTATGCCACCACCAGCCTTTCTCCCGCCATCCCATCTACTATTTCCTGGATATCATCCTGCTCTCTATCAACATCATCAAGGACTGTTGAAGCCTTCACTAGAGCAACAGCATCACCTCTTTAGCAGCAACACTTCGCCAATTTCGACGAGTGGCAGCAGTAGCACGAACAATCGATACACTCCAACGAAAAGTGTGGAAAAGGATGCAATCAGTGATCGGGGTAGTCCTGGCAGCAATGCTGCACTCTTCCTCAACAACAACAATAATATCAACAACAATCACATCGGTAACGGCAGCAAGGCAGCAGCTGAAGAGCTGACAAAGAGGTTCTACTTGGATGCCATGTTGAAGTCGTCACAACGACAGCAGCACCAGCAGCAGTCTTCCTCAACATGCAATACATCCACCACCACCTCAACCACGACTGTGACGCATGCAACAATCACACCGAATTCTGACAGCGGTGTGGTGTGTGGCAACAAAAGCTCCACCGATGACGACATTGATGCCGAAATCGAGGAGCACTGTGATGAAGATGACGACATCAATGATGCTGCAACCGACTGCAGTGAGAATCTAGTGGTTTCCATGACACCTCCAAGATCACCCAACAACAACAACAACATTCCAGGAGCTATCACAGCCCTCAATAATCAGGATAATCCCATTGATTTGAGTATGAAAACTGGAAGCAGTTCGATGAGCAGCAAAAGCAGTATTGATGGCTCGATTGATGACAATCGAAGACTTTCGCGTGGTGATAGTGATGGACTAGGGGAGGGCGACGATGATGAGACAAGAACCACAATTACAACAACAATTAAGAAGGGTGCAACATTTAGTAACAATAAGGCCAGTAATAATAATAGTGACGATGAAGCTTCATGTGAATTCGACCATCATAGTATAAAACGAATTAAGATGCATATAACCACGACGCCCTTGGATTTAACAACGAGAGTTTGATGAGTGATGGAATTTATTTTGTGGTTAACAGTTCAACCTGATTAAAGTTATTTAAAAAAAATGTATTTTACAAAAAAATTTCTTAATTTTTGTCTATTTTGTTTATCAAAGTCTTAACGAGGTTGGATTGTTTAAAAATTTTATTTCGATGTTTACAGCGTCTATTTTTGTATCCAAAAATACTCAAAAAACGTTTCCTACAGTAAAATTTAAGAATGTTTTTGGCACTAAATAAGAGTCTGTTTGGAATGGTCAAGGCTGTTTTTAATTTCATGAGAGTTTTTTCACTTTCATCTTGACATTATTTTTTTAATTGAAAATGAAACACTTCTTAAATATGCATTTTGTTTTATTATATTCCACGATGGCATTATTTTTTTATATTTATAAAATATATTTATAAAATTAAAGCAAAATAGAAAAACAAAAAATCCAAAAAATATTGCCGTTTGATATTTTACATGAATATTTTTTTTTTTAATTTGTTTATATTTATATACACAATTTATTTAATAACAACAATTTAAATAAAATAGAAATGTATGATTATTTAATTTGTAATAGTATTTTAGTTTTTAAAAAAAATAAAAAAATTGTACTTAAAAGAAATTGTGATGTGAGTGTTAGAATCTTATAACAAAAATAAGAATTTTTTTATTTTTTTTTTTAAATTAATTAATTTATTTATTTTAATAATTAAAAAAAAATACAAACAAAATTGTTACAAGTACATATAATAAGTTGAAATTAGGTTAGACAAAAACAACAGTAAAATGAGCCAAGTATTTTATTATTTATATGCAGACAGTAAAATATGTGTATATTTCTTCTTTTTTTTTTATTATAATTTAAATTGTAAATATTAAAATATTTTATATTGATATATAATAGTCAAACAAAAAATCTAGCAAATTATTTTCTTTTTTAATAGCCAGTAAGTCTATGACTTTTTTTTTAATAAAATGATATTACAAAAATTGTTAGTTGAATATTAAAAAAAAAAATAAAAAAAAATATTTTTTAAAACAATTTTTATATTATTTTTGATAAGTCTTTGCTAATTTTTTTTTTCTTGTATGGCATCTGAAGACATATATTAAATTTTAGGACAAAAAACGTAACGATTTGATGACTTACGGTAGGTACAGTAGAAATGTTATTCAGTAGAAGGTGCAAAACCAATCTAATATCTTCAAGCTTCCCTGATTTTATATAACAATAACGGCTTTGTAAGACTAAAGCAGACAAATAAACGGCGCCCTGATTGGTAAGTACTGCAATTCCCGTATTAAAAATTGCTGTAGACAATGGTGGAACGGAGAACGGCTAATAAAACAAATTTTGAAAAAAAGACTTTTGATGCGAAATAAAGTCTTAATATGTTTGATTCTTATATTTTTCATTTATAGAGTTATAGTTTTGTTGTTGCAAGTCAAACCGAATCAAGTTATTCCTTAGTTTTAGTGGCTCCATTTAAATGTGATTAAAAAATATCTTAACTCATTTAAAAAGTTAAAAAAAAAGAAATAAAATAATGCAAAGTTTTCATGGATGAAAAAATAACAAGAACTCTTAATTGAAAGAAAATTAGTTAAAGTTAATTTAAAGAAGTTAAAAAAAAAAAAAAAAACAAAGACTAACTTCCTTCCGGTCACTATTCCTGTCAACATTTTTGTCAGCGTTCCGCTCACAATTATTTTGGTCAACATTTCGTTCAATATTCCTATTCACCATTCATGGCAAAATTCTGCTAAAGTAAATCGTGCAGGTACCAATTCCGGTGATCATTCCTACTTAGTTTATACCTGAACCGAAAGACAGAAAATTTTGCATTAGAACTAGAGGAAACAGAAAATGGGCTTTCGTTTGATTTTTGGTTTGGATCTCTGGTAGCCGTATTTTGTGTATAACCATTAGTACGCTGCTAATGCGTAGTGACAAAAATCTATATGTATTTAAAAACGACAAAATCGAATGACAGTTATCGGTTCAAATGGCCTGAACTGTTTTTTGCCAACAAAATTTGTATTCATTCGACAGCAAAACATGCATCACAAATTCAGAATCGATTTATTTTAGCTCGACCACACTTGGCCTCGACTACGACCCTCAGTAGTTTAAAAACGAATCACAAGTTGCACGAATGGGACCTCCTGGAACTTTGGGCAAATCACAGACAGTAACTTTCTTCAGTATTTCGATACTGACGTAATTTTTACATCGGTTCTTGCTATTCAAAATGAGTCAAAAGATAAAGTCCATTGATATCAATAGTCCAAAGTGTTTAAGAAAAATAACGCTAGGTTGTGCTCGTGGACCAATACTGATCTCACGTTGCTAATAATACGACTAAGCTATATTTATTGATCTCTTCTCACTGCTAGACATCCCAATACAAATGTCACCGTCTTCATTTATGTTAAGCACCAACACCTGTATCATCGGCTTTTCAGCAACTCAACAAGCTATACAAAAATGCCAGCCTTCCTAATCCATTCTACTCCATCGATTGCTTTCTTTTCCCGGATCTTGATCTTCTTTCAAATTCATTTTCATTTTATTAAATGATCATCATCAGTTAACCAACATCGACAAAACCAAAAAAAAAAAAACACCAAGAGTTGAATCATTTCATCAATTAACCTCAGAATATTCCAATCTTCCTTGTTGCACGAGAAGAAATATATCAAATCTAACTTTATGCAATTAACCTTAATCTCTAAACAAAACTATACAATAATTCCTCTATACCATTTCCCCTCATTTACCCATCACCAAACCCTTCATAATTTATATATAAAACCCAAGGTTATACACGAGCAGAATAAAGTTGAAATAGAAAATTCATTCGTTAGCACTTTGCCAGCCACATCAAACTGTTTCAACATCAATTAATCATGTCGTGTTGCCTCTCTCTCTCTGTTATATTCTGATGACTTCTGAGAGAGGTTCACTCGCATCCATAATTCCATCTACACATTTAAGACACTCTCAAAATGATATTTCAATTCGATTCTATGTGACTTCTTTGGCAGCGATGACGAATAAGACGAAGACAACTTCAGCAGAACATTTTGCAAGAATATTGTTCAATGCACAAAAGAACAAAAATCGCTCAACAACACAATGATTAATGCGTTTCATTAGCTTCATGGCTATGAATTTTTTATGGTTAGGTTAAGTTGTGATCTTGACAGAATTGCCAATCTAAAAAAAATTAGTTTTAAATTTTTCCAAACTTGAAAAGTCTTAAGAAAACTACAAAAATCGAAATGTCAAAAAATCAAGAGTACCTAACGTTGTTCTGAAAAACACACAAAATACTTTTAGGCTTCACTGCCAACAACCTACTTAAAATCACTGAGTTAGTTTTCGTCATTAATGCAAAAAATACAAAAAAATCATCAAAATCGGTTCACCCAGTCGAAAGTTCTAAAATAAAGTCGAATTGAGAACCTCCTCCTTTCGGTTAAAAAAGACCGTTAATTTCTGAAAGAAAACTCGAAGTCTAACACCCCGAAGTCTTCTGACCCCCTAAGACCCGTTAAAGAAAAAAGACCAATTAATAAAAAATTGTATTTAGCAACAACGTTTACCTGGCAATGCCTCTTCTTATAATGATGATAGTTTAAGCCCAGTGTAACTTTACTCGCGCCTACGCTTTCAATTTAAATTGCCACAAAGAGCCTTGTAACAAGAAAAGAACTAAAGTTGGAGCGGCATGCATAGGCACCGCTCCACAAAACCAGCACAACCTAATAAAGTCATATTATATAGCTGATCAAACGAACCAGCACACACGCACATGTCGCCATCTCCGTCTCCGTCATCGTCGTCGTCGTCGTTATTAAGCGAGCTCACATTTCGGGGGGAACTCCTTAAACTTACGCCTCGCGTTGTTATGATAATCCAATTTCATTACTGTACCCAGAGAGACCTCCTCCGCAATTAGCACGATCATCATAAACAGTAAAAATAAAAATGAAAAAAAAAAAAAAAAATGACTGGAAAGCCCAGAAATGATGATGGGAGCGAGAGCTCGAGATCTTGGATCACATCATTTAAGGTAAGCTCACATCACAACAAACACCCATCCCATTGCTTCTAGATAATGGTAAGTGAATTGCTTATGCTGCTGCTGCCTGATGATGATGATGGCTGCTGCAGCCAACCGACAGACCCAACATACCGCATCATCTACTTACCTGTACTTCATGTAAAAGTGTATCTGAAGCTCTGGATTCTGATGATGCTGATGGCAGTTGAGTTGCACTCTGGTGTGCACCGGATTCAAGTGCCAGCAGATTCGTGGAATGAATTTGTATGCAAATTTTTTTCTCAATTTGAATCCATTAAATTTTCATTCCGGAACGTTTAGAGATGCAAAAACTATAGAAGTCGACACCATCAATGCTCGGTAAAGAGGTGTTCTGTCTGAGTTTCTTCTGGATGTTGCATTTGTTTGGGCACGTCACCATGCAACAGCAGCTTGAAGGCAGCAAACTGCTAAACTGCAGCACTGAATTTCAGAGCAAAATTAATGTGAAATGTCAATCTGAATTCATCATTTTGTAGTGTGAAATAAATAAATGTGTTGCGAGCGCTCATTTGATGTACGAATGGGCATGTCGTCCTGTGTGATCAATGGCTATAAATTTGAAGTGGCTGGCATGAAGTTGAGGTGTGGTGTTGGACTGATTTATTTCAATTCAAGAATTAGTTCACAATAATAAATATAGGATGACCGAAATAGATTCTAGATAATTGGATGCTTCGAGTTGGAATTAGCTGAAGATATCAACAAAATTGTTTATTTGATGAAATGTGGATGATGCTTTTCCATACAAAGTAATTGTCTCTTTAAAGCATAACTCCTCTAATAAATTTTTGTTTTCGCTAATTAATCCTCAAAAGAGTCAGAAATACCTAGAAAATAAGTGCTTGTTTAATTTTTTTGGTATATTTTGGTTGACAGTTTTTCTAAGCAAAATCGGTTTAAACCAATAAATCCAAAAGAGACATGACAATTTGGATTACCTAAATAAGATGTTAACACCATTGTCCCGTTTGGTATATGAGTTTTTTTTTCTGTTGGAATCACTTACGACCATTTATTATGCACCTACCCTTAATAATATAAGGTTTAAAGTGATTCCAACAAAAAGTGATTCCAAGAAAAATACATTGTTCGTTGTTTTATTAAAATCGTTATAGCAGTTAAAAAAAAAACCATTGTATTTATTATATATGAAATCTATTAGAATAACATTTTCAATGCTTTTTCATAGAGGGTCTTATAAGCCAAGAATTTTGTAAATAACTTTTTGATTCAATTGACCGTTTAAGACTAGCATGCGAAAACCTGAATTTTTGAACAATTTACATTGTCTGAAATATTTTTCTATAGCTTCTACCGTTACAAAATTATATGCGAAATACCAATATTTTTAACATAAGACCCTGAATAACTACGGACACGGATAAGATCTGTCAATGGATTTTGCGTGTGTATTTCTTAAACCAATATGAAAGATTGGCATTATTCTTCCTGGTTTATTATCTGTAAAATAGTAATTGAATCTTCAAATCTCTGTTCAAATCTAATAAATTGCTATGCCTCAACTAAATTTTTTATGCATTATCCGGTCAACTTCCTCATCTAAGGCTTTCAATGCTCGCTCATCGCAGATAGATACTTTGAAACCAGCAAACAATTTATTAATGACCTAAAAACAAAAGAGCTGAGCTGCAAACTTTTGAAAAAGAAAACAATTAATAGTTTCAACAATTTTTCATAAATAAATCGAAATAATTAGCATGGACAGAATAAGGATAGAATTTATAAGGGGATTGGTTTCTCTTACGAGAATTCGTTGTTTCATTTAGGGTATATGTCTACTGACGAGGTAAGCATTTTATGATCTATTTTATTCTCATCAAATGTTATCACTGGAGGTACTATAAATATATGTATATTCAGTGATTGATAAAATGTTTGAAAAAAAATTTAAAAAACAAGATGATACATGAACAAATGTGAAAGCTGCATTAAACAGTGTGTTGAGACCATGCAAGGCATGTATTTGTAAAAAGTGTAAAAACAACTCAAAGAGGGAGCAATATAATTCGTGTATTAATGTACAGATGTGATTTTCAAAACCTTGATTTTTAACTCGTTTTCTTAGAGAAGGACTCTTGTTATCTTATCTTTGACGTGAAAAAAAATTAAAAAAGACTAATTTTGAACGTGATGGGTTAAACAACTGTCAATTTCAAACAATATTTTTTTTTTCAAACCTTTTTACCAAAACATTTTTAATGTAATAAAAACAAACCTTTATCTTATTAGTCTCGAACTATTTTCCTAAAAACAAAATCTCAACTTTAACCCAAAGAGCACGAACTATCTTCTCCCACAAACAGAGGAAAAAAAAAAATCTTGACACTGAATAAACCACTTCAATGTCAAACTTCATTCACATCCTTGATGCATCGTTTTGCCTTTTATAATGTTTCCTCATCGAGCACGAATAACCAAGAGCACAGTATATCATCTAGTAGGTACCTACAGTGAATATGTGTGTGTGTGTGTTTGTTGTTGATGATGTGTGTAAAGTGTATACCGTAAAACTCGAATTACATTTAAATTCTATTTTCTATCACTTGACAAAATGTTTACCTTTTCTTAATTTGAAATGCTGCACTTTTAAGGCTGAAGTCGTTTGTGCGCAAAGCATTTTACTCTTGATAGTGATGATTTATTTTTGCGCTCACTTAATAGCTCTCACACACTTGTTGTGCTACCTCGTGCATACACCTATAGTCCGTTTCGTATAGAGCACTCCTTGGCCACTTTTAAAAACAATTCAATTCGGACCTCTATTGGTTTTTTTTTTGTTATAAGGTAGTCAGTGTGTGCCTATAGAGTTTGGCGTTTGAATTCCACATTTTTTGCTGTCTCTTTGGTTTACCTTTGCTTTGATGATTGACATTTTATTTCTTTTTTTAAGTTTTTAATTTTTTTCAAGGTGAATTTCACCAAAGAAAATTTAAATTAAAATTTAAATAACTCTGAGGAAAAAAACATCAGCTTTCTAAATTTGGGGTAAAATTCTTTCAATGAAAACCTTAAAAATTGTCATAAGGATTTTGTTGTGCAGATTAAATTTTGAAACAAAACTAATTTATTTGACAGATGTCAAGCTTTCGGAACTCACATCCACCAGTAAACAGTCAAAAAGATGAGAAAGTTATAGCATAAGACTTTAAATATTTAATCCAAGAGCTTACACGAAAAAAAAGAGGCTATAATTGTGTATTTTGGATTTTTTACCAACAGAATTTTGACAAACGATAGCCATGAGAAAATTCACCTTGAAATTTCTATCTAGAGATATCGTTCAGGTATAAAGTATGTGAACTAACCCAGGGTTGAGCTCTATCACCATATTTGTAGCTGCTGTCTTCAATCTTCATATAAACTCTTCTCGGATGTATAGATAGTCCTCCTGTTTTGCTTTTCCCTCTCTCAGTTAGGTGCACTCACAAAAACACTCTATATTTTTGCATCTTGTTTACTTTGGGATAAATGGGTTCCTACTTGCTTAAGTTATTCACAGTCACGGACAACCATGACGATGACAAAAAAAAAAACAAAAATGAACGTAAAAAAACGCACAACCTCAATTTATGCATAACATCTTCGAACGGTGGCGACTCCGAGTGGGTGACATCTTTGGCTTTGTTTATGGAATCTAGATGCCTTCAGATTCAGATGCAATTTTGTATATTTTTCTTTTTCCTGAGGATATTCTGTTATAGAGGACAAAATGATGATACTTGATAAACGCGTATATTGCAATATAGACAGCTGCACGGTATGGTATAGTATGCGGTGGCATATGGTGACACACGTTGATGGTGAATTGTGTGTGTGCGAGATATGTTTTCATCTGTTAATTGTTTTACGCGGAAATATGTGCGGTTGACCTCGCGGGTCAATCAGCATGGCTGACTGGACACGCTCTGTTACTGCGCGCCACCACAGCCAGAGACACATTGGCTATCATGAAACCATAAAGCAATTTTATGCTCCAAGCTTTGACTTGGAGTAGAGGATGCAAAATGAATGTTATAGGGAACTCATATTATGAATATGACCCAAACGATCTATACAGGGAAATCTCTTTTGGGAACGTTAACATATCCAGTGTTGCATTGCAAAATTTCCATTTTTTTAACCGGTTGTTTGGGGGAATCTTCTTCTGTGAGGTCTGGTACAGTGCACAGCACGGATTAATGTTGACTTTTTTGTGTGACATTTATTGATTTCCCGATGTCGATGGAGCCATCATATACTTAGTTGTGTGGTGTATGTGAGGATTCTATGACCAAAGGACAAGCACATGAGGTTTAAGTGAATCTATGGTAGACAACTGGGCACCACTTCATTTGACATCAAATTACTTAGTTAAAAACGCTTAAAAGATTTGGCTTAAATAAGCAAATGCTAGTGAATCACTTCACATCTTCCATCTCTAACGATAACTGCTCGAAAAATTGAGATGTATCCAAGCCAATTCATACAAATCGAAATTGAAGAAGCACCTCTAGATCACTTCTAGATGAAAAAATGTGCTGTCAATTTATTCCTTTATTGACTGAACTAATATAACATTTTTAAAAAATATCGATTTTTACAACAGTTTTTACAGAGCAATAAAATTGAAAACTATCAGGTTCACAGAGATGGTGTTGGGCTCAAATTAAATTAATTGTACTGGCTTTAAGATCACAGTGCATTTTTTTATCAGAAGCTTGTGTGTAACGAGTAAAATGGTCAAAAACTAAAAAGAATACATTTTTTGGCATATTTTGCGTTTTTTTTAGTTCGACACTCGAGGTGGAAAACTTAAATTATTTCTGAACTAAATTTGAAGGAAATCCACTTACGCGTTTGGGCAGTGGAAGTGCAATAAACGGGATTGGCCCGGGATTTAAAAAAGCGGGATCATAATATATTGGGATTTTGAATAAACGTTATTTTAAGAGACCGTATTAAAAAAAACAACAGTGTTTTAAAAGATGGGATTTTAAAGTATTTATTTTCGGGATTTTTGAAAAACTGGACTTAAAAAAAAAGCGATTCTTATACGCTCAAGCAGTGGAAATTTATACAGATAGGCGCACAATGTACAACCTACAGATCCAGGGACGGCATGACAAAAACCACCTTTTTTGGACATCTTCATCATATTAAGCCACTTTGCGGTAAGGGGTTGAGATTTGAAGGAAAGTTTATTCTTCGGTGGCTTGCCGTTGTTTTTTTTCTCCAAATATAACTCAAAATTAATGATAAGAATTTATTCAAGAGACCACTAAGCACCAACCATGAGCTGCACGGAGTGAATTGAAAAGAATAAAGTCATTTTAATGGACTTTTCTGATCTCACAGAATGTCCACTATTCGTGAAAAAACCTAACTTCTTTCGTTCACTTCCCGTTTTTTTATCTCACAGCTGAATGAAAAATGTTTTTAAAACATGTCCAGAAAACCACTACGCATAAACCATCAATGATTTGAAAGAAAAGTCAAAAGACACTCCACCCTAATGTATATTGTACCTACAGTGTACACTACAAAACCCGAATAATAATCTTTACTATATGGGTAACCCCAAAAATGTGTAGATTATGCATTTTTTCTCTTCATGACTCAATCAATTTCAACCATTTTTTTTACATTGATGCTTTCAAATTGCCTTAATAATATTTAGTAAAAAAAATTTCGAAAATTATTTTTTTGGATTTTTAAAAAAAATTTGAAATTTTTTTTTGAAAAATCATTTTTTCGAAAACTAGTCAATATTTTTTTTTCAAATTTTAGTTTCTGATGTTGATCAAATTTTCTTTATAAAAGTCATTGCAAAATTTTATGTGTACAAAATAGTTTTTTTTTCTAAAAATTTATCATTATAGAGAAATCAAATTGCATACTTTGTTTTGAGGTTAAATTCATTTAAGAAGCTGTTTTAGTCATTTGAAAATCGAATTTTATGCTTTTTTAATTTTTTTTTTATCTAAAACTGCATTTACAATTTTTTAATTAAAAGAGCTTAGCATAGATAGTAACTTTATCTTAAAGAGGAAGTACGTGCGACCCAGTCGTGCATTTTATTTAACTTGAAACAGATTATTACAATAAAGCTTTGCAGAAAGGAAAAACCCCGAAACCGAAGCTTCTTCCAAAAATCATTGAATTTTGAACCGCTTCTACTGTTTCAGGAATATAGGTTTAGCTACCAGTCAATCTGCTCTTTTAAATAAAACCGTCAAGATATTTACCAAAATTTTAGGTTGCGAATACGATTCCACAAATAGCTGAAACCATTGAGAAGATTATATTCACTTAAAATGTTTTTTCTATATGAAAACGTTTAGATGTTATTTCATGCGCGTCTAAAATGCCAGTCCTCACTATTTCTAAAGAATTCGTAAATTTATTAATGATAAATTCATCTCCTTTCTCTCTTCATTGTGTTTGACTAAATTAATTAAATCCTCTTAAAAGAAGATCCTTATAACAACTCTACGAGAATAAATGACTTACATAACTATCCAACGTGATTACACATGAAACTCGCATACGCTTTAATTGTTTGTAATTAAAATGAAATCTCCTGGATGGCAAAATGGTTAACTCAATTACCGAGGCAATTCTTTCAATGACTTCATCGTCTTCTTCAGTTGGTGGCATTAAAAACTATTTAAGAGTCCCTCTCCTCAATATAATATATTTATAGTATAGGTATCTGCTTGTTGTATGTATCTCACCAACAAAACTAAACCATCACTCGCAGTTGGCATCATCAGACAGACTTGTATACTCTTCCAGAGGGAATCTATGCTAGCAAGGCTCTGTGATCCTCCATGTTGTATAGTAATACTGCGGTGCCATGGCCGTCATATCGTAATTTATCCTCCGTGAAATGCGCTGCACGGCAAAGTTTAAAACTAAATTAAAACGTAAGATGCTGTGATGAATTCTCACCAATATATCACAACATTGCCTCTTTTCCCCTATCTTTCTTGCATCAGCAACTAAAGAGTTAAATGCATTTTGCAGTGCAGATACTAAGACGATGATGTTAAGTTTGCATTTTTGTATGATTTCAGTTTAATGAACTGGTCTTCGTCAGTGAAAAGATCATAATTACAAATTTCCTCTTAAAAATGATGAACACCATCAACCGAAACCAAACCGAACCCAACCGAAGGCATCAGGCATCCAAAGTATATCTATGGCCGCTCAATGATTTAGCTCTAGATTACAGCTGCCAAAACCTAAGCTAGAGCCATATTCCATTCCATATGTGCAAAAGTGTAATTGCAGTCCGGGAGCTATTCATCAGCATTGTACACAACTTTAAGACCCAACACTGGCGATGCTGATGTTGCTATGTGTGTATTTGCGCGGTGTTGCATTTTTGTTTTGTTGCTGCAGTATTTTGTATAGTCAGTTGAAGATCTCATCATCATCCATCCGGTTCCATTAAGAGTGCCATTGAGTTTCATTGAAGTGGTAATTAATTTTGTAGATCTTTCGCACTGAGCAGTGCATATAATTTCGAAAATATCATCAGAGAAAGATTGAATTGAAATCGGAATAAGAATGTCGCACGGAGTTGCGCATAAGTGATTAGAACTTTGCATCGCACTTTCGCAATGTATTTAATTTTGCGAAATCTATGAGATCGAAAACTGAGCTAAGACAGGGATAGTAACGCAAAGTTTTTGTTCCACACATCTAGGCCTGATTGAATTCATTATACTAGCGATGTATGCTAAATGAAAAGTGCTACTCAGGATTAGAAAAGTCACGTTGCACTCATCGCATCGATTTGTTTTAAATTGGATATGTTGCAAGACCTTTGCGAAATACGCAAAAATGTTAATAAAAAACAATATCGAAAAAAAACAAAATTGCGAAGAATTTTTTTGCGAAGAATGGATGGTAAGCTTTGAAAAAAAAACGGCAAATTGCAAAATATCAGTTGCAAATCACTTTTTGCCCAAGCTATTGATTTTTTTTGAAAAAAACATTTAAAAGTGTAACATTGAGCAGCAAATAAAAGTTTTACAAATAAAAAGTAATTATAAATAAGCTGAATAAAGGCTAAAATAATTTAAAGCGAAGAAAAATAGGAAGATGCAAAATAAAAAAAATGTGAAATGATTTTTTTTAACAAATCATAAAAAAAAAAAAATCATACCAAATAAAAAGATGTTGCAAAATAGATGCTGCAAAAAATTGTAAATAAAAAAAAATTGCGCATTAATTGCGAAAAGTTGAAAAGAATCAACTGAGAAGGAACCTTGAAAAATTAAATCCAAGCTCAGGTATTGAATTGTTTGCAAAATAAAATAAATATAAATGCAAAAGCGCAACAGTAAATTGCAAATGAAAAATAGAAAGAAAAGTAATATTTTTTCCAAGCAATTGAAATATTATTAAAATAAATAAAAGTTTGCAACGATAAATTCAAACAAAATAAAATAAAAACTGCGCATAAATTGAAAATGGTAACAAAATAAACTGCGAAGAAAATAAAGCTGCAAAATGACATAAATGCAATTGCAGAACAGAAAACCCTACAAACAAAAAAAGCATTCTGCAAAATGAAATGTGTCCCAGTTTAATTGTAATTTTTTTTTCGGAGTAAATCCAATTAGGAAACAATAAATTGCAAAATAAAAATCAATAAACAAAATGAAATTGTGAATAAGATAAAAAAGTTAAGAAAGGGGAAAAAACTGCGAAAAAATAGCTATACGCAAAATATAATTTCTTCAAACTCTAAACAAGTAATTTTTACATGTTTTGAATTCGAAGAAAATATATATAATATATACTGTGAAGGTAGTTGCGAAAGTGCAGCATAGACATTAATTTGTGATGAAAAATAACAACCGACGAAAAATTTTAAAATTAATTTACTGCAAAAAACATCATTTTGCAGTTTAATAGAAAAGGATATAGCTGCAAAGAAAAATCGTATTGCAAAACGAGCTGTAAAATATTAAAAATATTTTTCCCAAACGAAAAAGTAATTTCCAGTATGAAGAACATGAATGAGCTGTGAAAAACTATAGCAAAACATCAATTGATACAACCACAATAATCTGCAAAGAAAAATAGCAATATGCAAAAAGACAAATGCGAAATAATTTATTTGCTAAACGATTACCTTACAGAACAAGATAAACATTATTAACTTAAGCGGTGCATCTGCAATGTAGAAAGAACCAACAAAATATATTGCAAATGCATATTATGTATTGCAGTTCAAGTTTCGCAGCGAAGTGAAACAAAATATCGTTTGCAAAATCAAATTGCGATAAGAAAATACAAAAAAATTTAACTCAATTGGGAAAATAATCCTGCGAAGAACAGAGTTATTACTTAGAGCTCAGTTTAAAACCGTTCCAATTTAGCATGTGAGCATTTTGCTAAATATTTTCGCAATCCGATTGCACTAACATTTGCAAGGATCTGAACCAGGTTTGTGAGCCGTCATGATTGTTTTAAAACTAATAAAATGTTGTTGTTTTACAAATTAAAATATCAAGTGACCTCTACTCTAAAATGCGTTTTTACCAGAAATAACCGTGGGCTTATCAGTTAGGCGTTGGTTATACAATACCCTTCGTCATTTCTGTGAAAAATAAACATAAAATAATTTTCATTATTTTGTATTATTATATAATTTGTTTTTGCAATTCCAACACATGCACTTTATTATATCAGCAAGTGAAAAGAATTTCTCACTGACAATGTTTAGCAAAAAAAAAAAAAAAAAAAAAAAACTCAACAAAACGCCTCAAAAACGCTCTGAGCCTCTAGAAAATAGATTCACCTGAGCCTGAGTTCATGGTGTATTTGGTAGTTTTAGTTTTATGTAGGTACTCTTGTCAAAGAGCGCGCACACCATACGTACGAGTATGTAGGTATACCATCACTGAACCAGTGAGCAGTGAGAGAGATGTGTGTAATCCTAGATGACGTCTGGAATTAAGATAAAGTGCTAGCTAGTATTCAGCTGCTGGATATGGGTATAAGATTAGAGCTGCTCTTTGGGGGTAGGTAGGACAGTAAATCATTGTTTACGCTGTAGTCACAGTGAAAAAGTGCCAACCATTAGGAGTTAGGCTAGTAATCTGTCTTCTTTTCTTTCTTCCTTGCTATATGATTTTTTTTTTTTTTTTTTTTTATTATTATTATTTTTGTAAAGTTTGCAAGAAATGCTTACTTCAGATATACGGGGGAGGTATTGAAGGGGAAATCATCTTAAGTCTCTTTAAAGAAAATTCTTCAGCCTTTTTTTTATTTTTGTTACTTCTTTAATGTCCAGTATACTAGAATGAAGCTATATACTCGTATATGATGAGGAAGCAAAAATGATTTGCTAGATAAACTTTGAACTGGCTACTGCATTTTTGTGGGAAACATCTTTGCCAGGTGTGATGAATTGACGGCTAATTAAATTTATTGAATTCTTTTTTAAACCAAAAAAAAAATGAATGTTGGAAAATAACATACATATATGTGGTAACTGGTAAATCTCTTAAAAACTATATGGACACAGAAAATTTGTAAGAAGTAACAGAAGCAGGGGACACTTTCCACTGGGAATTTTAGTTTTTATTATTTTTTGCGGGAGGATAAATAAAGGTTTATACGGAAAAACTTACAATAAAAACTTACTTTTCTGTACATAATGTCTGAACTAATAACGTGAAGACTTTAGTGCGACAAACCACCTGTGGCTATGGCTAGACAGAACTGTTAACAGTAAAGAATTGGCTGACTTCTATGTATAGTGACCAACCCTCACTAATGGTTGCCTCACAACCTGTCTTTAGAATTTTGAAACTACAACTGTCCAAGAGGTCTCAGCTATTCAACAACTCTGCCATCAATTCAGCAAACAGGGAAATTGATAACACTATTATTGATTAGCGTTAATAGGGATGAGCTATACAGAGAGCAATGTGAGATCTCGACATTCCTGCCAACCTAGTCCGCTTGTGCGGAGTGCGGGTTGACAATGGATGAATCTCTTTGCTTCCTCAAAGTCAGTAACAACATCACAAACCTCTTTGATGCCGAGAGAGGTTTGAGACAGGGTGATGCGCTATCATGATTCTTGAAGCAATTGTGCGCAAACAAAAGTCAACACCAGAGGCACAGTTTTTCTCAAGCTTATGCTGCTGACATTGAGATCATTAGGAGAACGAATCAAGCTGTCAGTGGAGCATATGATGCAAGTTTGCAAGTATTCAAATGAAAAAAGCTAAGATAAGTATGGCATTTAATGAGACGAAAACAAGATATCTACTGTCATCGAGGCTGAGTCAAACTGTCTCAACTGGGTAAAGACATTACCATGGGCAGTTATAACTCCAAAGTAAGCAAAGATTTTGTTTACCTGGAATACCAACTATTACATCGTACAACGACATCAGTGTAGAGATCAAACGAAGAATTGCACTTGCCAATGCTAAGCTCTGTTTCTTTGGGCCTAGAAGGAATTTAAGTAATAAAGCCTTCTCTCAAATAACCAAGAGCTTTTTAAAACAATAATCATCCCAGTTTTGCTGTATGGGGCAAAGGCACGGACACTGTCTGTTTCGGATGAAAACCAGCTGAATTTTTTTAAGAAAAAGATTCTTCGAGGGATATTGGGTTCAGTGTGCATTGATGGAGAATGGAGAAGAAGATACAATCACGAACTCTGCGGGCTTCTCTATTTCGTAATAAAAATAAAGATTTGCCATACTAAGTTGTATGAAAAACAAAACTTTAAATTGCGTTTTTCTCGGAATAGGTTTGAATGGACTTATGCCATTTTTTCCCTAGACCCTTTATTTGTCATAAAAAAAAACTTTATCCACACCTATTCCCTCAAAAATAAAACAAAAATGCGATTATTTCCGACATGTCATTTAGCTTTCGAGAATGACACTCGCTTACACAGCTAAATCTTAAGTGTTCTTAACAGCTGTCACGAGACCGATGGATTATTTCTGGATGTCGAGAAAGTATTTGACAATGTATGGATAAGAATCCGATAAACTCTATGATTATTTGGAGTACCATCTGTCTATAATTAAACACAACAAAATCCATAGTCAATCAAGGACCAAAGGTACAACTATTCGTCTATTCTATATCCTGATGACCTGTGATCAACTTGTGTCAGCTAATACCGAGTTCCAGAACCTACTCTTTTCCGACGATTGACTCAACTGTATAAGAAGATACAAAAATCAAATCATCAGCTACAATTTGGCTGTGTGGTACTTTATCTCGAAGAAATCATGCAAACGCTGCTATTCCCTTTCCTATTCTTCGAAAAGAAATTCTTAGGATATGCATGCACGGAACTCAATAACGAACAGAAACAGCAGAAGCACAGTACCTAAAATGAGTGAATTTACGACCAGTAACCAGTAACCATTTCTTTGACAGGAACGGTTTCTTGAACAATCAGCAAAGACACAACCAGGTACCCCAACCTGCAGATGAGAGGATGACCTGGATGATTAGAAGACCCAACGCTAACTCACTGAGAACTCTAAAAATCTTGGACTTAATCCTGAATAACAACGGAGAAGCAGTTTCCCTTTAGGCTGACATTGAATTAGCATTTCACCCTGGCTATTTGCCAAATCAACATCAACCAAAACGATCTCCTCCACAAGACAACCGGGAAGGAACAGCCCCATAAATAAACAACCTCCCGTCTACTATGCAATTTTGTTCAAGTTTACCCATTTATTAAATTGAAGAATCGGGAGACCATCTATTCAATAGTTGCAAGAAGGTTGAACTTAAAGTCCTAACGGTCTTACATAAGTAGGCACTTACACTTTTTTGTATTAATTTAGCCTCATTTCGTTGGGTCTCATTCGACATCATCCAAAAAATATACGGACTTCTCCTGCTGTATCCAACTTCAAAAAATCAACTTTTCAAATCGAATCTCCCAATTCCAGTTGATAGAAATACATCACTGTTGTTGTGTGGTTGGTGATGATGTCTAAGCCATGTCTATTTTCTACCAATTTTCCATAAACGCATTAACACTTTCATTTTAGACTTATTCAACTTGAAGTATTTTTTTTCCCACCAACTTACTAATTGATTGCTCCACGAAAACATTTTCATTCATTCTCGTTTGGTTTGTGAAAAGAGCAGAAAATTAAATGGCAGAGTGAGAAGTGAACCAGAGTCGAGTGGCCAATATGACGACAGCAAAATGCAATCCTCAACACTCAAGCAATGATTCTCGCTACACATAATTGCTGCTGTCAATAAAACTCCCCTTCCAAACGCCTATCCCCCGCATTACCCCGAACTGCACCCCCGAACAACAAGCAATTGATAGAGTGTTGCACGTTAAGCAGTGCGGACTGTGAGTGTTGCATTTATATATAAGACACTCTATCGTCATATAATCGCATATATTCAACCTGTCATTATGGGTAATCCAGTAATAGAACAGGACATGATTTAGCAAAACATGTCCAAGTCCATATGGATGGCCATTGATTTGGTAATTGTTCCCTCATGATCGTGCGATAATAGCGTTGCGTTTTCCAGACATCACCATCACCCCGTCATCATCCGTCTGTCTGCCTGCTGCCAAGCCCGGTTTGTTAATATTATGAAGAGATAGCGGGCGCGAGCGTCTAGCACAGTTCAATTTTTGAAGAGGCATACGAAACACGCCTCCTTCCTTATGAGTGCACAACATATTGTGTCTATACAATATTCATAGATAGAAGAGTAAGAGTCTCGATGAGAGACGTTCTAATGTGGCCTAAAAGGGGTCTTAAACTGTTTGTCAGTTATGATGGGATTGCAAACAGTCTTGATATTGTATTTTAACACGCTCAATAGACATCAATTTGCACCTAAGAGTTGTGAAGGAGAACAAGACATGTCTGCGATTTTTCTTTATTTTTTTTTTTTTTTTTTTTTATGCATTTGTTGTTGTTTTGTGTTTTGTCGTGCAGCTCATCTTGATACATTGTTCTGGTTGATACCACTCTTGTTGTGGCAAACATAAAAGTGAATGATTTTCCATTTAAGAGTAGCACGGTAAGGATCCTCGTGTAGAAAATGCTTCCATTCCAATAATCTTAGAAGTTTTAAGACTGAATTCTTTGATGGACTTTATAATAGAAAAAGTTCGTCAGAGCTGAGTTTTCAATATGGCATTGTCTGTTCATATCAAGGATGTAGCATGTTGGAGGGGGGAAATATGTATTAAATTTATACTTTAGGAAAGAACCTTTTGTGGTAGAAAACTTTCATAGTTAGTTGGAGACTTTTTTGCCCACAACTGGAGCTGTATGATATTGCTCCTGTAAAAGAGTTCTCTAGTTTTTAAGAGGAACCCTAGTATTTGACCTACTCTGGGGTGTAGAAGTCATCTATCTGCAGTCTGCTAGCATCCCAGGTATTTGTATCGCTGCGCTGCTGGTACAAAATTTGCTCGCATGTACTGGTATATGTAATCCAGTATTTCTTCATGTTCTTTGCGTAACCTACAAGTCGAACTGTTCACAAGGTGGTTCTAGAATAAATATGAAGACTCTTAAGAAGTGTTATGTTTTCTAGGAAGGTATAGAAGTGGTGGCTTGTTCAAGAGTAAGTGCTCAGAAATCCGTATCAATCTAAGTAAGCGCCATTTTGTATACCATAACTTTTGTGATCTTAATTTTTCGTAGAATGATTTTATCGAGGTTTCGCTGTTGGCCAAGAGGGATAAAACAGTGATCAGTG
Source organism: Meliscaeva auricollis (assembly GCA_948107695.1). Lineage (NCBI taxonomy): Eukaryota > Metazoa > Arthropoda > Insecta > Diptera > Syrphidae > Meliscaeva > Meliscaeva auricollis. The sequence continues at coordinate 21,201,851 of OX403619.1, read as the reverse complement.
ATCCTTAGGCTTTGTGGAAGATTGATGGTTCTAAAAGTCTACGTCGTGCATTTCCCACACGAACCACCTATAGATTGAAAAAAAGCGTTCGGTATTGTCAACAGTGAATTTATTTGGCTTGACTTACGTAAAAGAGGCATTCCAAATAAGTTAATTCTTAATTGTCATTATTAAAGCCACTTACGACGGATGCAAATGTCACGTTCTGCATAAAGGAAGATTGTCAAATGAATTCAAAGTCCAATGTAGAGTCAGGCAGGATTGCATATTATGGCCAATACTTTACCTGTTAGTGATAAGTGATGTGCTGCGTGCAACCCTGTTGAACGAATGCGGTGAAAATCAATGCGAAGTCTGGCATCCCGACTAAAATACCTGGACTGCTCGGACTTATTACAGCAAAAACAAAAATAATCAGCCTCGGAAGTAATTCATCTGTTCAACGCAATATTTCTGGACAACCGGTAGAGAAAGTAGAAGACGTTCAATATCTTGGAAGAAGACGTCAACAGTTGCTTTCGAAATGCTGTCCAAAATATGGAGAAATATAGCTATCAGCTTAAAGACCAAGCTAAGACTCTTTCGCTCCAATGTTAAATCCGTGCTTCTGTATGGCTGCAGCACGTGAAAAATCTTAATTATTGTCACAAATAAGTTCTAATCGTTCGTAAATAGGTGTCTACGAAACATCTTAAGGATTTTCTGTCTCAATCGTATTCCTAATGAAGAACTTCATAGGAGAACGCGTCAAGAATCCATAGAGATTACTATACGAAGAGGTAGGTGGCAGTGGATTGGTAATATGCTTCGAAAAGGTAACAATTGCATTGCTGACCAAGCAATGCAGTGGAACCCACTCAGGCAGGTTAGGGGTCGTGTTTTTTTTTATTGAAAATAAGGCTATTGTTTCAAATTAAATTCTTCAAAAATCATTTTATAAAGCGATTGAGATGAATGAATGGACAGGATATCTTCAGCATATGAAAATATCCTGAGTCTTCGAATTATGGTTATTAGTTGTTTATTGGTATTGATTGGAAGTTCCATTAAAAAACAAGGCCGAAAGTCAGGGCTAATGGTACGTTGAAAGCTGATAAGCTGGGAGTAGGGAAAGGTTAACGGCAAGATGCATTCATGCGTTAAAGAAATGTGTTTGCTATTAAAAATTACTCCTTTGAACTTCGATAAGGATCTAGTATCCAATCTTAATTCTCAAGGTGGTCTGTTTTAAAAAAAAAAACTCCTTTTATTCGGAACACTTCAAACAACTACAGAAAAAAACTTACCATTTCTAAATCTGAAGGTCATATTTGAACTTTTTACTGCAATTTCCTGAAGTGACTCCCAAAGTGAAACTCTTCTTCACTGACTATAAATTCCTAACTTAACTCGCATTTTGAAAACAAGATCATATTAAATTTGACTTGGTTCAAAGGTGGTTGCTTGAGCAATAAAATAATGCCTATTCCACTCAAAGCAATCAACAATAATGCAAACTAAGTTTTGTTCATGTGTGTGCTTTTGAAATGAAGTGCATTGCAAGTGCGCAGTGCATCCATAAGGACACCTTTTGCTCATTTTCCACGTCAATTTTCCACTTCGCACAAAATAATGATTTGTAATCCCATTCGCAGCGTCAAATTCGTTTTAGGTAATACCAGCTTTGATCCTCGAGGCGATTATTCAATTGGTCATCTTCATTCACCGTCACCGCGTCACACCGCCACCAATGGCGTATGCCGTATGGATTAAAATTGCTTTGATGGCAGTGTGTTCGGTGGTCGCCCGCCGAAGAACGGCAGGGAGTTACATTATGTGTGTCTGCATACGTCCATCCGTCTGCCATAGCACACATATATGCGAAGGGACACCCGCTGTGGCTCAGCCTGTCAATTACTTTAAACAAATTATATCACAAATTAGATGAAATCTCATGCTGATTTTCTTCTTTATCAAAGACCCCAACAATGTAATAACAGCAACAAAAACAAAAGCATCATCCACGGCCAAGACCGTCCGATCAACCGGCCCGACCCACCGAGCGAGCGAGCGGGCGCATTTCGCAAGAATTGCACTCCACTAAGTTATCGCATTGCATTGCGAAAATTGTATCTAGATGTTGCGGTTGCGGACATCGTCTTCTTCTGCTTCTCATGGTCAGCTGTGGCGGTGGCGATGGCGATGGCGGCTGCAGCAGTGAGCGGCACACATTCGGATTTCGGATGTGTGCGGTGTGGTTGGTAACAGTGCAGTGCTGCACATATGCGATGCACCAGACAAAAAACGGCAGATTGCAATTGGCACGCTGCTGGCTTCAACAGCTAAACGATGGTGCAACATGGAAATATTAATAGACTTCTGTATCTCATGGATACGTTAGTTTTCCCTTCTCCCAAACTATGAGCTATAAGCATCTCTGCTTTTAGGTTTTGTGAGATCTTCCCGGGGCTTGGTTTTTTCGTTTGATTCTCTCGAAGCCATTTCTCTTGGGCGTTGTTGGTTACAAAGAGAATCGGCTTATGGGGAGAAAGGGGCAGGTATATATGTAGTATATCCAAGACCTGAGAATTCTTTTTGGATGATTTCCTGATTTTCTGGCAGAATAATTGATTAAGATGAATCAGCCTTGGGGTCAACACATGTGTGATACTTGTTTTTCTTTTTCTTTTTTTCTTTTCATTTTTGGCTTGGGAATAACATTTTTGTGTATGTTTTTGAATTATTTTCTATTAGAAGATGTTGCGCACGACTCGACCACGACCATCCGAAGCATGTCGATTGGGATCGTTCGATTGATGGCGCTCAAAAGTGGTCAAATAAATCAGGTATTAGATATGAGAATCAATCGATTTCACTTCAATGAAATGTGTTCATTTATTTTATGAGTTAACGTTATGAAGCTTGACCGCGCCAAGGTGTGCAATATGAATAATGAAGCTGCATCATCTTCTCAAAATTGAATTGATTGGTTACATATCTGGAGAGAAATCAATGACTGATCGGTGAAAATATTAGTTATACGAGTACTTGTAAATTATTGGAAGAAGCAAGTTCATTGTTTTTTTTTGTTAGTTTGGATTATATACAAAAAAAAATGCCAAAAATTAAAAATGAGGTGCCAATCTTTGAAATAATGACTTGATAGCAGATTTTGGCTTTAAACACCTATGAAATATTCTGTGTCGAAGTATTTTCATTCGTGATAATTAATATAGAGTCAAAAAGGTAAAATTTGTATAAAATTTACTGAAAATTGTTGGTAAGCAAGATGTAAATTTATAAATTTCTTCATTTGATCTACGATTGGGCCAAAAAATCCTTACTATATTTCGAAGACACCTATTCACGAAGGTTTGCAGCTTATTTGTGACAGTAGTTCAAAGTTTACTTGTGCTACAGGCATAAAGAAGCAGGGATTCAACATTGGAGCGTAACAGTCTAAGCTTGATATTTGAGTTGATTATTTTTTTTTTGACAGCATTCCGAACACAGCCTTTGCTTTTTTAATACGGATGTCTACAAAACTTCCAATATTTTGAAAATCTTTGACTTTCTCTACCGGTTGTCCAGAAATATTGAATTGATCAGATGAGTTTTTTTCTGAGGCTGATCATTTCTATTTTTGGCGTGTGAATTTGAGCCCCACGACTTCTGCTTCTCCCTTTAACCTTGTTGTGATTTGATTGAGATCCGAGTAGTCTAGATGTTTTAGTTTAGATGTCATACTCCATTGAATTCCAGTATTTCCGTTCAACAGGGCTGCATGCAGCACATAACTTATCACTAATAGGAATAATATTGGCGATGGTGTACAACCCTGCTTGACTCCACATGCAGAAAGTGACATTTGCATCCATCGTTAGTTGGTTTAATAATAGCTTTAAACTTATCTGGAATGCCCCTCCTGCGTAAGTCAATCCAAATAAATTCTCTGTTGACACTATCAAACGCCTTTTCGAAATCAATGAACAACAGGTGAAGTGATGATCGATATTCGACGAACTGTTCAATAATGATCCAAAAGGTGTTAATGTGGTCAACACAGGACGAACCAGTGTTGTGTTTGTTCTGCTATCTTGGCAACCGCAGGCACAACCTCTTTTCTTCGGAAGCTTGACGGTCATTCCCTTTTTCCACTCCTCCGAGAAGCACTCGAAGTTCCAAGCTCTTTCTATGAGCGGATATAGTAGCTCACTCGATGTCGTCGGTGCTGCTTTTAAGAGCTCTGCAGGAATATCGTCGAGTCCTTCTGCCTTGTTGTTCTTCAACGGTAATGATCTTTTCTCTACTGGGAGATGTGCTGTGTATTCGTTATTGGATGTGCATCGCTGGCGAACACACGGTTCAAGATCGAAGCGAACGGTTCCTTCCACCTTCTGAGCTGATCCTCATCCGAATGAACCATCTACATCTTTCAACGTGTTTTTTTTTGAGCTTTGTACACTTGTGAGCTTCTCAGTGATTCTATAACAAGTTCTGCTATCACACCGATTTGCGGCATCTTCTGCTTCTTCAATCACGTCGCACGCTACGGTAAACATCTCTCATCTTCATACGATACGTAGACGACTCTAGCTCATTTCGCTCTTCTGCTCGAGTAGCTGCGATGCGAGCTCGAAGTTGTTTTATTTCGTCGATCTTTGCCCATGTTTCTGCGGGCAGCCAAGCACTATTTCTCCCTTGTGACCGATCTATTCTTTCAGCACCAGTTATGACAACATTTTTCACAGCAAACACGAGAAGCCAGATTGATCACTCCTTATGCCGGCCTTACACGACACAATATTACTGCGCAATACTCAGTATTGTGCAATAATATTGATCGTGTAAGGGCTGTATTGCACAATATTTTCGGTTTGCCCAATATATTGAGTGATATTAAAAAAGTTTAATATTTTATGAAATTTTACCCAATATTTTTCGTTTCCACAACGAGCAGATACAGAAAAAGCAAAGAGACATAGAAATATTGCGCAGTAATATTGAGTCGTGTAAGGACGACCCTTTTTCGCTAAATATTTTTGGACAAAATTACTGCGCAATAATATTGTGTCGGGCATTAAATGACTGGTTGTTCGATTTGACTGAAATTAATCGGTATGAGGGACAGTAGAGTTCAGATATGAGCGACAATTTAGTCCTTTGAACTGCCGGCCATAATTTGCCCTTCCACAATGAAACAATTTTGCTAAATTTAAGTCTGCAAATTTCACTTCAGTTAGTTATGTAATTTTTGTCCGAACTGAGTATAAAATGTTGAAACACACAAAGTTCGCCACATTAAAAATACACATTTAACCTCTTTTATTAGTTTTTTCCCATACAAACGAGAATTCCAAAGCAAAAATTCTAAAATTTGAGTAAAATTTTCACACAACTCAAATCAAGTGTAAATAAATAGAAAAAAGAAAAACCTTTAAACAAAAGTTTAAGACCCATGTTAGAGGTAGGACTACACTAAAAACATCAATATAAATCATTCAATCAATCGATTTCCTATCAAAAATTCTCATGTTTGATTTTTGTTTACAAAAAAAGCTTTCTATGCCAACGATTAGTTAGGTACAAAATGACGACCGAGGTTCATAATATAAATACAACAGCAACTCTCAAAAGTTATCATGAGAATTATTATTTTAAAATGCCTTGGGTGTTTATTATTATTTTTTTTTGTATGTATTGATTCGAAAATAAAATGGTGCACCGCATTAAACATGGAAAGTGTTTTGTCTTGTTCACGATTATTTCATTATCCAAACCAGACAAATGATTGATCTTTTTTTGTTGCTTGACCTTTCTCGAATTTGATTGCAAATGAAACAAGTTTCATATTGACCGGAGTTCAGTTCTGTACAAATGTGTGGAGTGCTCCAAAAGGTCTGTCAATTTTGTATTTTCATTATTTTGTTTTTAGTTTTGAGAGGGCTCTAATTTTCACAGTCATCTGATAGTGTCAAAAAATTCTTTAAAATTCCTTTAAATCTTGACAAAACATCAGAAAAACTGTGCAATTTCAAAAATTGAACTGTCGAATGTCTTTTTTTCAAGACAAGACTCTTAATTAAATTATTAAACCTATTTTACTAGCAAGAGACCTAATTGTTATCAAAACCTTTACAAAAAACAAGGTAATTTGTAGCTACAGCTACATGCGTGAGGAGCATAATATTTATAACAACATCGTTCAGATTAACCCAATCTGGGTGTGTCAAATAATCAAAAATCCATTTAATTTAAGCGCACATTATCAAATGAAAATTAATCTTGGCGCATTATTTAGCAACATCCAACATCATCGTCGAAGTTGAAGCGAGCACAACACAACCATCCAACATGCACCTTATGCACTTGCAAAATTGCACAATAATTCAGTGCAGCAGAAATATGGCCAACTTTGATGGTATAATATCGGGACGGTCGCGGTTGGTGCGGTAGTGCAGTGCAAGTTATGGGCGCCTTTATGATGATGATGCACTCTCACTCCATCTGTGTGCCAAAGCCGACAACAAACTAAAGAAGGTCGTAGGTCATTTGACCGCACACATAATTTTCTTTACGGCTCTTGACCAGAAAATAGTTACCAATTGCGGGAGATGTTTAGTTGGTTATTGGTTACTTCGCTTGACTATAAGGCGTAGATGCAGAACTATAAAGCGTGCAACCGAGTCATAGATTTTATGTGTGTGCTTGGTTTGCTGCGCACAACCCCACAAGCGCAACATTCTGCGTGGATTTATTTATAAACCAATAAACGTTAAATGGGGTCCATCACCTATTGCGGATTTAATGTTAAAAAAAATATATATATCGATTAGATTAGATACATGATGCCGATTTGTTGGACACATCGACATTATGTATCGATAAAGGTAGGTACATATACTTTGTATACTAAAAATTATGGTCGGACAATGTTGCAAGGGAAACTTTAATTACTTGAATTTTGATTGAGAATTAATAAAAAAAAAACATAGATCTCAACAAAATAAAAGTTATTTTTTGTTTAAAAATATGGAACCGTTAAAAAAAAGTTGCCTTTTAAGCCAGGTTAGGCCAAAGTGATATGACGCGGGAATTAAGTCGCTTGCAACCCTTAAAAGCGAGTTTTCTTCATTGTTTTCAAAAAATGATTACCCTCAAAAACAAAGTTTCGGACAAAAAGACGGCTGATATTCAGAAACTTATCAAGTCTTTTTTATATTCAGGATAATTTTGAGAACATTTAACAAACAGTTCAGTTTTAGTGTAAAATTCGTAACTTTATGACTGGCAAACGCCCAGGATAGCGCAATGTTATTTTTTGTTAGTCCACATTTGTTTCCAAAGCTATGACAAAAATATTTTTTTTTTTTAAACCTCAAATATAACTTAAAATACAATCTTTTTCAGCGCAGTTAGTTTGTTCAAAAAATCGTAGTATAGTCCAATATTATTCTCCGTTAACCAACTCACAATTAATAAATTGCACTGCTGGATCGCACGTACTTGCTCTATAGATAGTGTTGCTATATATGCTAAGCCTTTTTTAATTAAAAAATTGTAAATGAAGTTTTAGAAAAAAAAAATAAAAATAAAAACGATTTTTAAATGACTAAAACAGCTTCTTAAATAAACTTAACCTCAAAATGAAGTATGAAATTTGATTTTTTCTATAATGATACATTTTTAGAAAAAAAAATTTTAAATTCTTTAAGCCTAAAATTATTTTTTCTATATTTTGCAAGGACTTTTATATAAAAGAAAATTAGTACGCAATTTTTAAAATAGTATTAATCCACATCTAAAACCTAAAATTTAAAAAACAAATATTGAGTAGTTTTCAAAAAAAAATCAATTTTTTTTTTAAATAAAAGAAAAAATAATTTTTGAATTTTTTTTAATAAACATTATAACGGCAACGTATAAGCTTTCATGTAAAAAAAATGGTTGAAATTGATTGAGTCATGAAGGAGAAAATCAGAATAAAAAAAAACAGTTCTATGGCAGGTACCGTCAATACCGAATTTTTGAAAAAAAAACTGGTTTCATTTAAAGACAGACCTTATCTAAAAAATGACCATGGTTTTTTCAATCAAAATCGTCGGAACCAATTTTGAGAAAAATGAGGTTTTCTAAGACCGTTCCGTTATTTTTGGTATTGCAAATACAGCCACAGAATTGTCGGACCCACTTTTTTCTCATTCTCTAACATCGTAATGTCATGCTTGATTGTTATCTCGACTTTTTTTTTTTGTACGAATGCAGGACGTGATATAAAGTACCTATGTAAGTATATCGCAAGTAAAAAGTTATAACAAAAAATTTTTTTTCAGAACAGTAACCACCTAAAAACCCAAATTTCTTTTTTTCAATGCACATTTTGTCATTTTTGCTCGCTTTATAGGGCAACTATTGATTTCGTGTTAGCAAAAATATTCGAGAAAATTCGAAATTTTGCACACATTTTTAGACTATAGGCTTACCCACAAAATTTGTTTAGAAAAAAATCATTATCAACGGTACCTGCCATAGAACCGTTTTTCCTACTCTTAATTCGAAATTTTGCACACATTTTTAGACTAGGCTTACCCACAAAATTTGGTTACAAAAAAATCATTATCAACGGTACCTGCCATAGAACCGTTTTTCCTACTCTAAATGACTCACTCAATTTCAACGAATAATGTTTAAAAATAAAATTTTTCATTTTTTTTAGAAAAATATTTTTTTTTAATTTATTTTTATGTTGATAAATAATTACTAAAAAATGGCATACCAATTTCGTTTTTAAAGTCCTTTGAAAAATGTATTTATTGTATTTGTAAAACGGCTCCATATTCTAAAATTAATTTTCAGCATTTATTTCCGCAAAAGCACCACTGTGTTCCGTCCGCTAGTCTATGCTTCATCTCTGTCTGTTCTTTTGTTTCGTCTGTGCGTCCATCGCCACGCGTTCATGGCCACGACATTTTATTGACTATCCTCAAATTGGGACATAGCACCCCCAAAAACATATATTATGAAAGAAAACTAAACTACCCCAAAACTTTTCTGGTAAAAACACAATTTGACTGTGGATAGATTTTGAAAAAAAAAAAAATTAAGCTCAAAATTTCTAAAAATATCCCTTCAAAATTATATAGGATGGATGCTATGGATAGTATGTACATAATATTATACTCTATGAACTATTTAATTTATGAAACCATAATATGTGCGTCTTTTCTCTCTTAAAATTGAGGTATAGCCTCTATACAAAAATATCACACAATTCATTCAACAAGTGTTCAGATCTTCGAAAATTCTAAAGTGTTTTAGGCCATTAAAGCTCTATTATACCATCGTTTTTTAGAGTTAATATTTCACATAGTCAACTCTACGATCGATCATTATTTTAAAATTGCCACACGATTGATCAATATCACGCAATTCACCTTTAACAGAGAGGCCTTTTTTGCAGTCATAATATCATCATAATATCGGTGCTCATGATTCTTATCTTAATTCTTGTTCTTTGCTGATGTACGATTATTATCTCTCTCTCGCACAGCATCAATATCTTCATTAAATCATATAGGATAACTAAATCAAGGATAATATACTCGTGAGGAGAGAGGACTATTTTCGACGAACGACCGACCATATCGACGACCAACGACGGACGACGACATGCATAAAACACTCTCTATTTCTCACATTTATTTGTAATTCATTACCTCTGCCCACAATATTTCATAATAGTCCAGTGTTGCGTTTTATATAGATACCTACCAAGTGGACGAGCAACAAGCGTTGCGACTGGACTGCGACGATGGAGGACGAGCCTCCAATATGGAAATTTTCCCAGCCCACTAGGACCAATAACTCAAACCAAAACGCCTTTTACTGTCCAATTTTCGACACGTAGTCATTCATATAGCTAGAGAGTTGCGCTAAGTTGCCGCGTCTGTTTATCGGTCGGTCGCAGTCGCGGTCGCGGTCGCTTCGTCGTCGTTGGTCGGTTCGATTGGTCTCATAATAACGTGCGCGCTTTTCTTCTCGGCGGGTAAAAATGGCTACGCTGGAGACAGCCAGCAGGATGTGGACAGATCAATCGACTTGGGCAATGTTTACACGTAATACGACAAATAAATTACACCGATCAGACATTCATCGTCATATCGGTTCGTACACATCTGCTTGGATGATGATCATGATGATGATGATGATGCTGATGGTGGTATTCATCATGATGCTGATGCTTGAATGAAGTTGAATAGTGATGCCAGGTGTAAGATAACAAAAGGGAACTTATTTGCTTTAACGTTTCACGATGTTAAAATGAAAATCATAAAGGTGGCAGATCACAAAAAGAACTTTTGGAATTTTTAACTAAAATAAATATAAACTTTAAATGCACATTTTTCTAACTTGCTATTGTGATACATGTGTCACAGTTGGCAAAGATACGAGGTAGGAAAGCGAAATAGGAAACAGCACAGTAATAACTTAAATCAAGTCAAATACACAAAACTCCACCATACATTTTTAGGTAAACCCCATTTTTATCCACAAATGACTGGACTATTAGCAGTCACACCCAGGGTCGTAGATACCATTGGGGCAACTGGGTAATGCTCTGGACCCCCGACTGACACCAGAACCCCCTTTAAAGATTATTCTTATTAAAACTCAGCCTCTTTCTCGAAACACAACACAAATTTGAAAAATAAATTAATAACCGCAAAGAGTATTTATAGAAAGACCCGAATCATTTTGGGGTCTCAAGTAATTTTGAAAAATCAATTTTTCGAAAACGGTTGCTGTATTTTTGCGAAACTTAGGTCTTAGATGTGCAATAATATTTTCTTGAAAACTGCATGCCCACTTTTTTTTCCAACCAGGTTTTTAAAAACTCAACGTAAGAGCAATTACGTGCGACCCAGTCGTGCATTTTATTTCTTTTGATAAGGTCTACTTTTTTATGACAACCGTTTTTTTCTTTAATCTTTGTTTTTCTCATTTTCTCCTAAACGACTTTACTAACTTCAACGATTTTATTTTTTAATTTTATAAAAATAAAAATAGAAATTTTGTATTTATTAATTTTTTTTTTTTTTCAAAAACGAGTTGGTAAAATTAATCGAAATATTGTTTTTAAATGTAAATAAATAATAGATGAAATATTTTATACAATATTTTTAAAAAAAGCATTTTTAATTGTATAAGAAAATTGTTTTTCTTCAACGGATTAAAAAAAATTAATTTTTATTGAAAAAATCAAATTTCATTTCTTGTTTTTTTTTTTGGAGGTCAAAATATTTACAAATAATTTAAAAATCGAATTAAGTTTACAATGTATTTTTTTTTTTTAATTTTTTTCTAAAGTTAAACATTTAAAAAAAAATTAAATTGAAAGTTTTAAAAATATGAGCAATTGTAGATATAAAAACTAGTACGAGCAACGTTCAATCTAGTCGTGCATTTTATTTCTCTTAAAAATCTATTTAACTAGTTTTTGAAAATATAATTCTGAAAAACCATTTTTGAGGATTTTGGTTTCCAAACGAAGTACCTACATGGCAACTCTATGACACTAAGAGTGATTCTGAGTAAATGGCCGACATTATTCTTTAAAATTTAATGTAAGTTTTTTCTTCACTTTCAGCAAAGTCTTCACTTTGATGTTAAACGCATGTTCATGTTCACATTAACACACCCATCGTCATCATCAACATTGTTGTTTTCATTGAAAATCAAAAAAAAAAAAAAATGAACTCTAAAAATAAACTAATAAATAAGCGACCGTAGGGATAGTTTCAATAAGAAGATGATGATTCCATCCAACGACGATGCACGATAAAATAATAAAACAGCTTCTGTTTCACTATACTTTACTGACACCTCAACGAGCTCAGCATAGACATTCAGATTATAAAGTGGGTGAAAAATTGCCTGGGAACCATTTAGTTGCAATTTTTCTTTTTTTCTTTTCATTTTATTATACCAGAAGCCATGTTAAGGCGCAAAAGTGCGTGGATGGTTTACCATTATTCTACATGAAAACGATTCATATTTTATCGTTCTTATATATCTTGACTGAGTATAGTTGATTCAGTTGTAAGAGTATTTTCAGTTAGATAATAATAAATATGAATGGTGGATATACAACAGTTAATTTGATTTTCATTTTGGGTTGGGATGCTGATGCCTATCCCTTGTTTGGGTGCGATGGCGAAGCTCTAGTGTGATTCAGAGTCATAATGTTTTGATCCATTTAAAACCTAGCAATTATCTTTTTGCGAGGTCGGTTGGTGTGGAAGTTGCTGTTACTTTATGTATAGAGGCTTTGACAGTGGCTGTAAGAAAAACATTTAAGAAAATTTGTACGTTGCTGGCTGGTACGTTAAAAATCCTTCATGCCATGTCGGAGGTTGAAAATTAAACTGATGACTTGCCTCCAGGAGTTGATAAAATAGTAATTGATCAGGAACTTTGTTTGTTGATTTCGTTTCCCCTAAAGTTGTCAAAATCAAAAAAAGTTTTAGAAAAAACATTATAGTTTAATGCACAGAACCTTTAATAAAAGTTTGCCGTGGTATTTTTTCGAAAATAAAATGCGAAAATACATGCAGTATTGAATGATCGCCTTCTTGCTGCAGTACGTCTTTATACTTTTGCTGGAAACTAATACGCATATGTCTTGTTTTTTTTTCAAATAATTCTGTTGATGTTCTTGAAATCATATCAGGTCCGTATAGAAATGGACACAAAGCGCAACTGTATTTTAGTGACCAATTGTTCCATCCTTCTGAAACATTCTTGCAAACGTTCTTAGGTGCAAACTTCCTCATATTTCCAGCTCATTAATTTCACAGAATTTTCCATTATAACTCAAATGATAAACTTTTTGTCTAGTAAACGGCTGATTTCTGATCAATTAAGCATTGCATCTAGCTTTTCTTAGTTTAAAATTATGACACCGCCAAAGAAAAAGTTACGTTCTTTATTTTTGCACACAACTGTTTGCCTTCAATTTTTCTCCAAATGAGTCACAATTTTACTTTATGGGCTCATTTAAAACGCCCAATATGGGAAAAGGTTTATGTGAATCGATTCAGGAAACAAGGTGGAAACAGCTCACTAATTTCCTCACCTATTGAAGTCTACATCATTTTTTACCAATACCAGTATAAGTACCTACAAGTATACACCTTGTATCCAAGATGTTCAAAGCCATATTGAAGGAAGTTCAACTGATGCATTTAAAGACCTACATCCAATCAACATCGAAAATTATTGCTAAGCAATTACAAGGTTAATGTGGGCTCACATTCATTTAAAATAGCTCTAAGTTTTCTATATACGATATGTATGTATGACGGTATGGAAGATGGACTGACTATTACAGCAGACTTGGACTCGGTAACAGACATTGGATGGACAGAAATAAAAGACGACGACGCACGCACGATATGGCAGTTGAAATGCATTTCAATAATTCACATGATAAGTCATTGCGTGTTTCTTATAGTGCGAACCTTTGGAAAAAAAAATAATCTTACAAATGAACGAGTATCTCTAAATATGAGATGGAAAAATATGCAAAAGATACATTACTATTGGTTTTTGATTAAAGAGTGGATAAGTAAGTGATGTTTGGATTCTTCAGCAGCACTGATGGTTTGATATGTCCGATAGCAGCACGTCTTGTTGTCTAAGAGTGTTTTGTAAATCAATCACAGCAGCATCGCAGCGGTTGGTCGCTCTTTGAATAAACGTGTTAGTGAAATATTGGAATTTCGTTCATCATACAGTGTAATTGATTATGTTAATTTAGAAGAAATTAAAATTAATATTTTCATGCTTTGGAATTCCTATGAATATTCAAAAAAAAAATTGAAACTCGAACAAGTTTTTTGATCTATAAGGTAGCAAAGAGAAAGTCAATCAACAAGATTAAAAGCCCTTTTAAAAGTTTAGCATGCTCTTACACCATAAAATGACGTTTGATCCATACAAAAAATTTATATTTATACAGTTCAGTGTAGTGAGCTCAAATTTCGGCAAATTTAGTTTGCTGAACTACTAACACTACTTACATCTTAACCAAAAACTGGACTTTCAGACATAAATACTGCAAATATTAGAGAAACGTTGAAAATTCACGTTGTTTTTGGCTTTTGGTCAACCTTGGTCAACGAAAACAAAATTACTTGCAGTGTTTGCATGGCATAAAAAGAATAATCACATTCCAAAAAAATAATCTGGTCCAAATTTCAACCAAAAATTTTTCAATTTTATTTCGTTTTAGGCACTCAAGCACTTTAACTTTTTACAATTATTTCTTATGAACAAAAAAAAAAAAAACAATTCTAAAAATGTGCTTCCTATTAATAAGCCTCACGCTTCAATTTTTTCTGAATAGCTGCGTAGCAATGCAAATTGAGAGACCAAACCGATTTCGGCAAACGAAAAAATTAGCCAAACGTCTATTTTATTTTCCAACTTCGTTTGCAGAAAATTGATACATTCGTTTTGGTTCAACACGAATTTTGTGAACGATTAAAAATAAAAGTTCAGCATAACATCGATAACTGCACAAGCAACCTCTCGTTTTCGAAGCAAGGCTGTTGCCATTTGGGCACAAACTAGATAACTTTTGTGTAGCATGGAATGCATATGAACACCACAAACATGGATTTAATTATGTACAAATTTTTTTCCTGCAATCATTTGTTGTAAATGAATTGTACATTTACATTACAAGTAAAGTTCTTTGCTACAAACAACTTTTTGCAAAGATTCTTCGCAAGCTATTCATTCGTTTGCTGCAAGCAATATAATTTGCTAGTAAACAAAATTTGCTAGTATAAAAATGAGTTTCAAAGGATTGGCTTGTTTTGCATTATGTTTGCTGTAATAGAATTACAATTCGGGTCAAATGTAATACAGTTGCTATGAATGAAAAACTATTGTGAGGATTGCATTAACTTTGCAGCAAATGATTTTCATTTAATTCAAAAGATATTCAATAGTCGCAAACGACCAAGCTGGTCGTTTATGGGCAACATAACATACAATCTGACCAGGTTCACTTAGTTTGCTGAAAGAAGAGGACGATAAAACTCTACTTATTCCTAACTGTACTCTGGATGGGTTCACAATTCACACTGCTAGATTGTGCTTCTACGTGCCACACACTGTACTTTCAGTCCGTCCGGTCAGGTCGATGTGATTGTATTGCTTCAGTTAATCAAGCCTTTTATGTTCATTAATTTCAGCGACAAAAATCATATCCGTCAGCGTTTTTTTGACAGAAATTGATGAAATTTGGTACACAGGACAAAAGTCCAGTCAGAATAAACATTTGGCATAGAAAAAATTCATTTGTAAAATTTTCTTTTACAGAACGTTTGATGAGGTCTACACAAATCTACGAATCATTTTTCGGAAAAAAATTGATATGGTGCTTCAGCCGCCATCTTAGATTGGAAGAATAAGTTTTTAGTAAATAACTCGGCCATTTTTGACTTAAAAAAATGAACTCAGCTAAAATCGAAAAAGAAATTGCAGAATGCAATGCATGATATTCCGTTTCTACAATATTAGCCTAATCTAGTTTTCACTATTTATTTTTTAAACTACAAAAACATAAGTAGGCTAACCTTGGGCAAACTAATCTTATAGTTTGCATGTATTTAATTATTTTTTTAACTAATTATTTAAGTTTTATATCAAACTTTTTTTTATGGAGGTCGTGGGAATTTTTACTAATGACGAATATATATAAATATTTTCGTTATTTTTGAAAACCGTTTAACCACGAAATTTAATTTTGTGGCTTATAAGCTAGCAATTAGAGTCAAATCCTAACACTTGCCAATTAAATTTCAATCGAGACCATATTATATTTGTTCTTTGCCTTTGCTAAAATCAGTGGCACACATCGACCCCCATTATGGTCATTATTCATACTATTCGCTCAGCCAGACAAAATACCTATACGTTTACCACGACCACAATGCCGACGACGTGAAAGCTTGAAGAGTTCCCCCATTTGAACATTAATCATATCGACACAATTTTATATGTTGGCACTCTGCAACAACGCTAACCAAACTAACAGTAATTGTATGGAGGCAAAATCATCTCAAATAGAAAGAGAGAAGACAACAAAAAAAAAATTCATATTCCCAAACCTAATCGCACTTTTGACAATCAATTCAAAGTATAATGGACCGTAATAGCAACAAGCGTATCATGAGATGTAATTTATTACATTGGCCAGAAGCAAAAGCAATTATGTATAACTCTGTGATAGAAGCAGTGATCCGATCAGCCAGCCAGCTAGCCAGGCAGGCAGGCAGGCAGAGCCAGTCAGTCTTGAAAATTTGAATTCCCAGAGAAGAAGTTTTTTTTTTTTTTTCGTTTTTGGTCAATCATCATAGCCATATAGTTGGCTATCTCGCCTACTGGGCTAATGCTGTCGTCCGTAATCAAAACGAACATATTGGACTGTTACAAGTGAGATACGATATTCCTAATTTGGAAGTTAGCGAAATTGGCCCTGTGCCACTCTAGCCATTCGGACTGGACTCAGAGGCGGCTTTTAAAAGGGGAATTAAGTTCATGTGATGATGCCTACAAATTGTGGTTCAAAATTATTAATTCGGTGGGTTTTCTGCAATTATTCGTAAGACCATGAAATGTGAGAAATCGAAAATCTTGGCAGTGCAAGTTCTTTAAAATGAAATTTCTTTTAAAATTACTCCTTTCTATGTTTTGCCAAACAGCAATTTTTTTGTTGTAAGTTTTATAGTTTTCTTTTAAGAGTGTCCAAACACCCATTTTTCCTCCTTACAGCAACCCTAAATTGAAAAAAAAAAATGTGTATAAAGTTGAAAAATACATAAAAGAATGATGGAATAGAAAGTTTTTTTTTTACTTTGGTTAAGTTTACGCCCTCGAGTGATCAATTTAATGGTCTGAACTTAAAATTTATTAAACAATGTATGATGTGTTTTGTTAAATAATTCTATGGGAACTGGCCAGATAAATATGGGTAGTTCCAAAAGTAAATATTGATTAAGTAGGTTTTGATATGATATTAGACCATTCCATAACATTTAAATTGTCAAAATTTGCGTGTTTGTTTGAGATACCTATTTAATAAATACGATGGTTCGTAAGGTTCTCTTAGAATGATTATTAGTTTTTAATTGTTTTTTGACTATTGTAGAGCTTAGCTAATCAATTCCAGAAACCGTATTATTTAAAATGTATTATCAATTTATACCTACAATTGTCATTAAGGCACCGCCCCACCTGCGATGACAGAAAACATGACTAAAAAGAATCCGACTTCCAACCCAACTCATTTATCGGATTCTGTAATAGGAACAAATATGTGAAATACTGTAAATATTAAAGTTTAAGCAAATTTAAAAACAAACTATTTTATGGATCTTGAGGAAAAATACTTTAATTTTTATTATTTTTAATGAAGGCTTTCAGAATTCCTTAAAATTTAATTTTATAATGGTCATTTATAATAATATAAAAATTGTGGCATTGTTTTGAATGTTATTAAATGTTAATATAAAAAAAAAAATATATATATTTTTTATTAAAATGTTAAAATGTTTCATTCGAAAAAAGTTACACATACGCCAATTAATGATTCCGAAACTTCTGCATTTAAAACGTAAAAATAAAAAAGTTAGTTTTAATTTAAAAACATTGAGTAAAAAAATTATTCAAAAAAAAAAAAAAAAACTATTTACTGAAAGAGAACATGTTTTGAAATTGCAATTAATGACTGGAACCCAGCCAGTCTACCTTCTACCATTTGAAGTTTGCTCTTTAAATACCTTCAAGAGCAAACTGACCAAACGGCTGAAGTGCCGGCATCATAAATTGGTCTCGAAGCCCAATCACATAAACAATAAAAATACGTTTTTCGTAGAAAAAACTAACAAAACAAAGAAACAAAATGTGGGTGCAAACAGATGTGTCAATACATTGCATATTTAATAATAAAAAAAAAACACACCCCCTCATTTAAAATATTTTAATGGACTCTTTACAGCCTGTTATAGTTTCTATGTCAAATATAACATTTTTATCATGCCTCATAAATAAATATAATGTTTAAGTCATATAAGATGACACTAATTGTGGATGTACCTCTAATCACGATTTCATCAAAAATATTTGTAAGGGATTTTTTTATTCCTTATTTCTTTTCAAATAAAACCCCATATCAAACTTCCTCCATATACCGTCTATCTCACATGGATATTTTTTTTTGTTCTATTTACAAAACAAATGAATTCACAAAGAGTCATTTTTCAAATTATTTTGATCAAGGTTCGACTTCTTAAACTAGAACTTAAATAAATATAAAATGTCTACTGTTGTTAAAACAAAAGAGCTGACGCCAAAACTTGAAATTTGTAAAATCTAGTTTCAAATTAATTTATTGTCGATTATTTCTGGTTAATAGTTAAGCAATGCACAAAATCGATGAATTATATTATAAATTTTAATTTGTTGTCTAAGTTTTTAGTATCTTTTGGCATTAATTTATTATTTATTCGCTCTACATTATTTTTAAAGGCGGCATTATAAATGTGAAATTTTATATGAAATCAAATGCAATTTGTGAATTTTCTTCGTTTTAATAACAATTTTAAATTAAATGAAGAATTTATAAAGTAGGCCTTAGAAGTTTCTTAAAGATTTACCTTGAAACCTTTGTCTTCAAGTATTTTTCTAGTTCAACAGTGACCAAATACCTATAATAATGCTATTTCTAGTTAATTAAATTCTTCTCTATACTCTGCACACTTATTTCTGTTCATGTTAGTTAAAAATCAATTTTCAGTTCCAGTTTTAAAAGTTCCTTATTTTTCTCATTCACTTCTCACGACTAAAGCAACGTGATGATCATCAAAGACCAATATAATGCAAAAGTAGCTCTTCGATTTAGCATGACACATTATTTTTGTTCTTTTTTTTGTCGACCACATATGAATACTTTTTCATGGCTCTGCAACTATTTTTCGATGAAAACAAAAAAGTATGTTTAACAGGAAGGCGTAATGAATTTAGATACTTGGAATAGTACCGAACATAAAGTTCTACTTTATAATATTTCCTAGACAACGAATGGCAACGAAGAAACCATGCCAGCCATTTCGTTCATCCAGATTTAGTATACCCTCATTTCAAGCTTGATGAGTGATAGATTGGCAATCTTACAGATTTCTTGACGGTTTAATTTATGAGCAGAAATAATTATAACATTTTCAAAAGGAGCCGTGAGGAAGTATATCCCAACTAAAAGCAGCACAAAGCGGCTAGAAAATTGGGTTTCATTTCGATATGGGCTGTTTTTAGCAGTCCTGTGGAGTTTTATGGGTTTTCATTAAAAATAAGCTCACATCTCTTGGGGCTTGGATTTGGTTTGACTTGGCTGAAGGGAGTCTCATTTTTTTTCTCTCTCTTTTTTTAAGTATTCATTTGCTAATAAAGATAGTTCGTTCAACTTAATTGTTTTAAATTAGCTTTTTCGCTTTCTTTAGGCAACAGAAAATAAAAAGGAAGGTTCCTCATTGGTGGTGATGGTGCTGCCGATGAGTTGATGTTGATGGTTGATGCCACTCTGGCCACATCATCAGTACAGTATGACTGGAACTCAGTTTATGACCTCAAGTCTATACTTGCACTTTGTAACTATGCTGGCCATCACTAAAATAAGAAGCTAGGCTATTTGAGCTATGTGAGCAACGAAATTTCGAACATTGCAACGAAGAAGCATTAAAAAGATTTATGATCGAGTGTTGCAGTTTTGTTATTTCGTTGCGCTGGTTGGCTTATTGCAGTTTTGGCCTACATCGCAAAGATGCGCTCCTTGTTCATAAGGCCTCACATAGTCTGGTCATTGCGGCATGGATGATGCGGTGGAATATGAGTAGTTGAAGGTTTCTTCTTTTTCTTCTTCTTATTTTTGTTTTTGTGGATGAATTTCCTCATCGACACACACCAGAGGTCTTTGAGTAGAGATACCTGCTCTTTTAAGACATCTCAGTGCCGGCAATCAGCCTCATAATTGGAGATCTGTTCACAATTATGGAATGCGAAAATGGACGACGCTAAATCAGGGACTTTGTTGCGTCCCCCGATAGAAGGAGGTGGGTTTTGCTTCAATATGATGCTTCAATGAAGCTCGCTCTTTCTCTATTCGAGCCCAACAAGTACTCGTATAGAAATTATGTTTGTGTAGGTATAAGGCGAGGAAATTTTCAATTTTAATTATTTATGCTATGTTATGAGGCAATTTCAGTATTTGAATGGATTGCAGGTGGAGGAGGAGATGGACGCACTGATGATGATGAGTCTATACCTGGTTTGTGGTCACACCTCTATTCTATATGAATATGAAAAAGATGCGCGGGCACTTATCAAATCCAGAATCAATATACCTCTCAAGTTAGGAATATGCATCAGGATTCAATCGTTGGTCGGTTGGACAGTCAGGTTAGGTTAAAATAGTGGAAATGCGTGGTGGTGGCCAGTGAAAATATTTGATAATTACATGAAACAGAGTATTAAATCGAATGGGTGCGTTACTTTTTTTCTGTCTAAAGTTTCTTTTTTATGTCTTCAGAGTTCAGATGTGGGGGAGAGAAGATGAGTTATTATTATACGAGTCTTGGTGATACCAGATTCAGATTTAAATTGGCAAATGCAACATGATTAGAGAAAAAAAACTTGTTCATTACAAAAACTTGATATTCAAATGGCTTGAGATTGGATAGGAGAAACAAAAGAAAGTGGTTGGAATATGAGTTCAAACTTGATCATTACTAGGCACGCAGTTTTAATTACTTGGATAAGTGTTAAATACTTCTTGTCTTTTTATCTAATATATTTTTAAATGTGATTTGGTTTTAAAATTAGTATAATAGTTGATAACAACATTCAATATTTAAAACAATTATAGTATACAATTTAAAAAAAATTCATATTATTTTTCAAAATTTTGATTATGTGCAGAGTTTTATCCATTATAATTCTTTAACAAAAAAAAAACACAAAAAATGCACGCTCACCTGATTCAAGTTGTCGTGAGACGGGCTATCTTGTCAGCATTTATGGACCAAAATCATGGAGGTGGGAAATTTCACTGTTCAAATTATTAAAAAATCAACCTTGCTTAATAATTTAGTTTTTACTCTCAAGTGCAGTGCAGTGGGCAGTGCTCAGAATTATTTACTTAGTGTAAGGGCCACATTGGTATAATGTTGAATTACTTCATAAAAATTTAAGATTTTGCGTTTAAAAATTCATTAAATGGCGTTCCATTAAGGAAATAATGGATTATGTTCAGAAAACGAATGTGATGGTCTTAAAACTATGCCAAACTAAACTAGGCATTATTATATATCTTTATTTATCAAATATAACTTTATTTCGGTTTGTCTATTTTTATACCTTACACAATACGTTTTTCTGCTATTCCAAAATACCTACAAAATACATAATTTTTTTTAAGTTTTTTTTTACTAATTTTATGGGCACAATCTTCTAACCATTAAATTCTGACATAAAATACCAAAAAAATTCAGATTTGTTACAAGAACTTATTTATAGTCCAAAAGCGTTCCCGGAAATGACGCTCCCCAAAATGACTTTTTGATCATTATTATCGTTTATTTGCTTCCTTACAAAATTAAAACAAAATATTTTTGAGTTTTTTTTGTAGTGATCTCAATTTTACATCATAAAATTCACACAAAGTTTTATTTTTAATCTTTATTCATTCCAAAACAGGCGTTCCCGGAATGACGCTTAATTGATGTTCGCTTTTTTTATATAAAATTGAAGTCCAAATCCCGCTTTAATTTAATTTATTAAAATTATTTATGAAATGATAAATTCCATGACATTCGCGGAGGACCATTTGTAGCGCCATCAGAACGTTAAATAAATACAAATATTATATTTTGGCACTGCAACATATTTCTTCAGACAACTTTTTTTTAAATAGAAATTACATTCTTCTCATTTTTTGTTGGGCACTTGAAGAAAATTTTGCGTTAGTAATGCCAAGAATAAAAGTAGATAAATTAAATTGATATTGATGTATTTTTTGGCCACTTGAATTTAAGGTTTTGAGTTATGGAAGCGTTCCGGAAATGATTTTTCAGATATAAACTAATATGTATACCCGAATAAAGCAAAAACTAGCTCTCTTTCAAACAATGTTAATACATTTGGAGATTCATCGTAATTATATTAACCGGGAAACATAAATGCACCAAAAGTATCGGCATTAAGGGAGTTACGTCTCAGACGTCAACCCAAACCATAAACCCACTTTTCCCCACACGCCCCTTCGCCTAACGGCACTCACATAAAACATAACTGTTTCCCACGCCATTTTCGCTTACCTATCCAAATTCCATTCACAAACGGAAACACCCCTTTTCCCCTTAACCTATACAAACTATATCATATTTCATGAACCCAGACGAAATATGAATATTTCGAAAACAATATTAATTGTGCAAACGAGTGCACTTTACAATTAACCTGAAGCATAATTCAAAGTTAAGTTAGAATCTTAAGTCAGTCTATTTCCAATATTCTATCGTGAGGTGCAGCCTAGCTCAAGACAGCGGCCTCCCCTTAGACTCTATAATAATACAAATGTTATTTAAATAATAAGCAAATAAATAAACCATAATAAAATAAAGAATGTAAATAAAAATAAATAAAATAAAGAATAAAAAAAAAAAAGAAAAAGAAAAAACGTTTAAGTTTTTTTTTTATCACGAAACCGCAGGCCGCGATCGTGATTGGCGCAGTCGGTATTAGTCGAGTACGCGAGTTTTTTGATTCGATAAAGAAAAATAAAAAAGAAACGCGTTAAGTTTTTACTTTTTAACTCGAGAGAACCAAAGTGCATGAGTGTTAGTATCCGTACAAGGAAAACCAAAGTGCATGAGTGTTAGTATCCGTACAAGGAGAACCAAAGTGAACATTTTTGCGATTCGATAAAGAAATCGTAAATTTAAATAAACCAAAGTGAACAGTTCTGCGATTCGATAAAGACATCGTAAGTTCAAATAAACAGCAGTGAACATTTTCTTCGCGATTCGATAAAGAAATCGTGAGTTCAAACAAACGCAGTGTTTAAGATAATAAGTACGATTTGTGAAGTGCACCATTTAAGTGTGCGCGTATCAATTTAAAAATTAGCCGAGGACGCAATTTTGATTTACAAAGAGCTAACAGAATGGCTCAACTGAATGTGGAACAGTGCCTGGAAGCACTAACACAAATCATTATACACAATAACAATGGAAACAATTTCCGTGCGCGGATTGAAAAAGAAATTCGATATTTAAATATATTTACGGGTGACGCCGGTACACTCCCATCATTCGCCAATTCCGTGAATAAAATCCTCGCGAATCATACCGAGATTGAAAGACCAATCGTATATGAAGTAA
The DNA here is from genome assembly GCA_948107695.1 of Meliscaeva auricollis. Taxonomy (NCBI): domain Eukaryota; kingdom Metazoa; phylum Arthropoda; class Insecta; order Diptera; family Syrphidae; genus Meliscaeva; species Meliscaeva auricollis. The sequence continues at coordinate 21,178,368 of OX403619.1, read as the reverse complement.
TATACGACACGAAAATTCAGGGCGCAGCTAAGAACATCCTGTATGCAGAACCCCCAACTGACTGGAATCAATGTTTGGAGAAGCTAAGAAGACATTTTCGCCCCTCGAAGGACGAACTCACTATAACAAAAAATATTGGATCACTTAGAGTAAGTTCGATATTAGAATTAGATATAAGACTTAAAAAACTCATCGAAGAAATAGCAGAAATCGCGGCGTTTAGTGAAAACGGAGAATCGATAGTCTTAATATTTAATAGTATGCTTATTCAAAAAGCTAAGGAGTTAGCAGCTGGCGCTTTAGCCCATGCGTTAGCAGATAGGTATAGTATAGGAGAAGTAAGAGATATAATTAATAAATTTATAGGACAAGACCAGGGAAATCTTAAACAATATTCCAATTATAGATCTGATATGAATAGACAAGTCAGACCAAATCATTCAAATCCTAACAGCCAACGCAACTTCCAAACGAATAACTTTCATAACAACACAAACAGATCTGGTCAACACAATCTGAATAATTCAGGTATACATAGGAACAGGTACAACCAAAACAATTTTAACAATAACCCTAACACTAATTACAACCCTAATAACCCCAATCGTTCCACGCAGGACAGAGGTAATAATCGAAGAAATAATTCAGGCAATTTTAGAAGTCCAGGAGAACCTATGGACACCCTCTCCGCCTCCTATCAAAGACAAGTAAACTTGCAGGATTCGGATTTTCAGGAAACCAGCCTACAGGCCGATTACCCTATATAATTGTTAAATCAAACACTAGAAACCTTAGAATACTTATTGACCCAGGCTCAGAAACCAGCATCTTAAATCCAGGAATTTGTCACCCCAAATGGGCAACAAATCTCGAAACGCCTGTTAAAATAAAAACTACAAGTACACCATTATTTATTAGTAAAAAAGTTAAAATTCCACTGTTCAAAGAATTTGGTAAGGATAAGACGGCTGAATTTCTAGAATTTAAATTCCATGAAGTTTTCGATGGATTGATTGGAAATAATATCCTTCTTCCATTGGAAGTAATCATTGACTTCAAAAGAAAAATTTTGCAAACAAATGAAACAGAATTACCAATATATTTTAATTATTATGAAGAATATGAAAAACTAATCCCTCAATTAGAAATCTACCATACTGAAACTAGTAGAAAACCAATTTCTGATCAAATCAGGATCGAGCACCTTAATAGTGCAGAAAGAACAGAAATTATAAAACTTGTTTCTCAGTTCTCAAACATTTTCTATCAAGACGGAAATGACTTATCTTTCACCAATGCGATTAAGCATAGTATAAAGACAGTCAATGACATTCCGATCTACACAAAAAATTACAGATACCCTGAGATCCATAAAACAGAAGTATCTAGGCAAATAAATGACATGCTTAAACAAGGTATCATACGTCCAAGTAACTCTCCATATTCTTCACCTATCTGGGTCGTTCCGAAAAAGGAAGACGCATCTGGGAAAAAGAAGTGGAGAATAGTCATAGATTATCGGAAATTGAACCAAGTTTCAATCGACGATAAGTTTCCAATGCCAAATATGGATGACATACTTGGTAAATTGGGAAACTCTATGTACTTCACTACAATCGATTTGGCTAAAGGATTTCACCAAATCGAAATAGCGGAAGAAGATATAAGAAAAACTGCTTTCTCAACTGACAAGGGTCACTACGAATTCGTTCGAATGCCTTTCGGTTTGAAGAATGCACCCGCTACATTCCAAAGACTAATGAACTCAGTCTTATCGGAATACATAGGTAAAATTTGCCTTGTGTATCTAGATGATATCATAGTGTTCTCAACATCCTTAGAAGAGCACATAACATCGTTACGAAAAATATTTAAGCGATTGCAAGAAGTCAATTTGAAAATACAACTAGATAAAACTGAATTTTTAAAAAAAGAAACTGAATTTTTGGGACATGTCGTCACTACGGAGGGCATCAAAGCAAACCCAAACAAAATTTCAGCAATTAAAAATTATAAAATTCCTACCACATCAAAACAAATAAAATCATTTTTAGGTATAACCGGATATTACCGGAAGTTCATTAAAGACTACGGCAAAGTAGCGAAACCAATGACTACATTCCTAAAAAAGGGAGCTAAAATTGACATAAATAATAAAGAATACATAGAAAGTTTTGAGGAATTAAAAACCTTAATCACATCAGACCCAATTTTAAAACATCCAGATTTTAATAAAATATTCACACTAACTACAGATGCATCAAACTATGCAATTGGTGCGGTGTTATCGCAAGAAAATCACCCAGTGTGTTTTGCCAGTCGAACTCTAAACACCCACGAAATCAATTACTCCACAATTGAGAAGGAGTTATTGGCCATTGTTTGGGCCACACAGTATTTTAGACCGTACCTTTACGGAAGAAAGTTCATCGTTAGAACGGACCATCGACCCCTAGTTTGGTTAAGTTCACTAAAAGAACCAAATACTAAACTGCAAAGGTGGAAAGTGAAACTTGAAGAGTATAATTTTGATATTCAATATGTAAAAGGAAAAGATAATCAGGTCGCTGACGGGTTATCAAGAATGGAGATTTACTACAACGAAGATGTGACAAATATCGATGATATAAATGAGGACAACCAATCTTTAATAGCCACTATTCACAGCGCAAATGAGGATAGTAGCAACCACATCCCAATTGTAGAAACCCCAGTCAATATTTATAAGACACAAATTATTTTGAATAAAACAAATAATTTAAATAGCCATAAAATATATACCCCATTTCATAAGAAAAGAATAGTTATCGAACTAAAAACCTATAAAGAAGATCTTATTCTGGATATAATGAAAAAATATATCCCTTCTAAAGGAATTCTAGGAATTTATTCTTCAGATGACCATATTTTTGCCCAGTTCCAAGAAACATATCTAAAATATTTTAGCAAAAATAAATTACTGAAGGTTATTAAATGTAGCAAATTTCTAGGTGATTTAGAAGATCAGGAAAAAGAACTTTTAGTTATCTCACAAACCCACAACTTATTAAACCATAGAGGCATAAATGAAACTTATTTTGAAATAAAGGATGTATACTACTGCCCAAAACTTAAGGAAAAAATTCAAAAATTCATAAACAATTGCAAAGTTTGTAATGAATCAAAGTACGAACGAAATCCCTACAAAATTCCCTTAAAATTAACTGAAACACCAACTAAACCAAACCAAATTATACATATTGATATTTGGTATGCCAACATAAATCTTATGTATGTTACAATGATCGACAAATTTTCAAAATTTGTAAAAGTCCACGAAATAAAGCATAGAACTTGGCCAAAATTATTAAACACCCTAAAATATAGATTTGCAAACAATGGAATACCGGAAAGGATAATAACCGATGGTGAAACAGGATTTTCATCAATAGTTATTAAAGAGTATCTAAAAGAAAATAATGTTGATTTACATATAACGACACCTTACCATAAAACTGGAAATTCGGATATCGAAAGATTCCATTCGACTCTGAACGAGCACATAAGAACATTTCAAGCTGATAAAGAAAATAACGATACCTTACGAAATAAAGTCCTTAAAGCTGTTACAATTTATAATAAAACAATCCACTCTACAACAAAAAGAAGACCTATAGAATTTACAAACGGAACGATAACGAATCAGGAATACCCTAAGATTATAGAGACTGTTAACAACAATAAAGAACGATACATAAATAAACAGAATAAAAATAAAACTGACATAGACCTTACAGAAAATAAACACTGCTACCTAAAGACAAGAACTCATAACAAACTTAAACCAACCCATATAAAATCCAATCCCATAGTTTTGAATAAAAACCATGTTATTAATGAAAGAGGACATAAATACTATAAAACTCAACTCAAGCGAAATTATAAATTTGAACAAACCACTTAATTTATATTTTTCAGGCAACACTTATTATTTTTCTGGCAATCCCAATGACAATTACAACAGGACAAAAACTTTACGTACAAAATTTAAACACAGGAAACGGATTTATAACAATCAGAGAGCAAAATTTAAATATTATTGAAAATTATACAAAAATATTACACAACATTAACTTAACAACATGGACGGAAAATCTCGACATTTTAGAACATAATATAAATGAATTGAACGAGAATAATGAATTCCCAACTGTAAAACACAATTTTAATAGTTTAGTTTCAGAAATAGAAAATACGCTAGGACATCACCATCATAAATCGAGAAGAGGATTATTTGACATATTAGGTAAAGGATTAAAATACATAGCTGGTACTATGGACCATGAAGATGAACAGGAAATAAGACAGAGTTTAGAAATTAACGAAAAGAACAACAAAAATCTAATAGACGGACTAAACGACCAAATAAAGATAAACAATAACTTTAACGAAATAACGAACAACATTACAAAACAAATTAATAAACAGCAACATGAAATTAAGAAACAATTTGAGAATTTAAGCAATGCTATAAATGAAGAACATATTAGAATAAAAAGAATGCAACATGCATTTCAGGTTAATTATGACATAGAACTACTAAGGGATCAAGTAAAGAAAGTAAAAGAAAATGTAATGCTAAGTCAGCTAGGAATTCTAAGCACAGATCTGTTAACTCCAAAAGAAATTCAAAAGTTTAACATTACTCTCAATAAAATACCAAACATAAAAAGTTCTGCTATAATTCATGAGGATCAAATAATATTTATCTTACTTATACCAAATTATTCAAAAGAAATTTTTTACAAAATAATTGTTGAACCAATTCCCAACAAAAATAATCTAGAAATTTTAATATCAAGTAATCATTTTGTTACAAATGGAAAATTAATGTTTTATAATACGGAGAATGGATTAAAGTTAAAAGACTTAAAAATTATAAACGATACTTGTGTATCAAATCTATTAAAAGAAAATGCTGAATGTAATTTTAAAGAAAATAAAAACATAGAAATTAAGCAAATGACAAATAATATTGTCATAACAAAAAATATAGCACAAACAGATATATTACACAATTGTCATAATTATAACGTAAATATAGTTGGAAATAATATAATAAGATTTGAAAATTGTAAAATTATAATAAATAATGTTAAATATGAAAATTTTATTTACTATGATAATTTCATCATACCAAACTATAAAAATATAACAATTAAAAGAATTGTAATGAATTATACTTCAGAGGATCTTCACTTTAAGCAATTAGAAAATCGTAAATCTATAGAAGAAATACAAAGAAAAAATATTACCCACCTTTCTATTAATATTGGAACATTCCTTATAACTTTCATTATTATTTCAATCATTTTAATCTTCATTTTTAAAAATAAAACAAACATTAAAGTAAATATAAAAAGCAATGATTCTCCGGAGCAGAATCTTAAGGAGGGAGGAGTTACGTCTCAGACGTCAACCCAAACCATAAACCCACTTTTCCCCACACGCCCCTTCGCCTAACGGCACTCACATAAAACATAACTGTTTCCCACGCCATTTTCGCTTACCTATCCAAATTCCATTCACAAACGGAAACACCCCTTTTCCCCTTAACCTATACAAACTATATCATATTTCATGAACCCAGACGAAATATGAATATTTCGAAAACAATATTAATTGTGCAAACGAGTGCACTTTACAATTAACCTGAAGCATAATTCAAAGTTAAGTTAGAATCTTAAGTCAGTCTATTTCCAATATTCTATCGTGAGGTGCAGCCTAGCTCAAGACAGCGGCCTCCCCTTAGACTCTATAATAATACAAATGTTATTTAAATAATAAGCAAATAAATAAACCATAATAAAATAAAGAATGTAAATAAAAATAAATAAAATAAAGAATAAAAAAAAAAAAGAAAAAGAAAAAACGTTTAAGTTTTTTTTTTATCACGAAACCGCAGGCCGCGATCGTGATTAGGGCATCCCAATATTTTATTTAATTTTTAAATAAAAAATTCTACCTAGAATTTTGTTCCAATGATTTAAATGAAAACTGTTTCGTTTTTGAAAAAATCTATTTTAGTAATTGAATCAAAAAAAAAAAGAACTGAGTCAAATTACCACATCAACTAAAATTTAATCTTCCCATAGATTTAATTCCAAACAACCTTCAACTTAAAATGCAATAATTTTTATATTCAACATCAATTCATCATTTCAATACTTCTTAGTACTTTTTTGTTGGTGTGTTAGTGAGTAATGTATATGGCGTGTACTACTCACTCTTTATTATGATTAAAGAACTTCGTGCTGCCCATTAACCGCAGCCCCTGTAAATAAATCATAAGCCCATAGAGACCATCACATCTCGCTCGATGTGCCTTCAGCTTCATAAGGAGGCAGCAGCAATCACTTTTGAGCTGATATTTTATTAACGTGCCGCATTAAATTCAATTTAACGAATGCCAATGATCCATGCCACTATTATTTTTAAATTAAATACGAGATGAAGCTCTATGGATCGAGACCATCAGAATCAAAGTGTTCTTGACTGGCTGTTCCGTTCACTTAAAACCCGATGAAATAAATCTGGTCCAAAGATGTTGCTCCTCTCGCTCGCTTTGTATATTTTCGAGCTCATGAATGCACGAAACCTGACGACAATGCTTGAACTCTCGGGTGAACATATTCAGTGCAGATACCTTAATTCCCATGTTTAACAGCCAGAAATATCGCACGCAAACGACATGCACCGCCACCGCGCACGTCCGACAGTGCTGCCATCTATATCCTTATAAAGATTGCGGGAAATAGGTAGAACTGGATATCCCTGGCGTGAGTATCGATTTTGGTCTTGAATGATATGTCGAGGGCAAGGCGGTAGAGACTCGGGTGAATCGCTTAATGCAAAAGTCGATATATAATTCACCCTCATTTCATAATAAATTGCTCTCAATTGATCACGACAAAAAGAGTTCTAGAGATATAATAGGTTTGCATAGATCTTGACTTTTGGCCATTCCAAGAGTGAGATTTAATACTTGTGATGCAATGTGATGTATAGAAGCCATTCTGAAGTGTCCATTTCAATCTGGGTTGTGAAGATCATCATCCTATTTTCCATATCCGATTTTGTTAAGCCGGAAATAAAAAAAAATCAAACCTTTGATGGCGTGATGGGACACAGTATTTGAATGCCATTACCGCCATTCTCGTCGTCGTTGTTGGTCATCTTCATTTTTCACTTCTAAATCTAATCTGCATCGTGCGGTATGAATGATTTAAAACATAGGTACTGCTTGAGGTTACATTTAGCCAACTTTGCGCACACCGCACACCGTTATGCTATAGAATGAATGTTTTCAGCACACTGTCCTGTCCATCCGTGTCCGTGTCCATGTCCAGGCGTGAATGTGGTATTATGCAGGTAAGGTAGCCGAGCAGATGATTATGTCGATGGGAAAATTTAGAGGCGAGAGTTTCAGCATTTTGCATGACTTTTCGTTTGTCTGTCTCTGGTAGCCGAATCATTAGTAGTGATGCATTCAAGCTGGAGGATGAGAAAATTATTTCTAAAAATACAACTTGAGGGGTTATTGTTGGAAGAAGAATCAGTAGCAGCACCACTGACACATCAATCGATCGAAGATCGTTTTTTTTTTTTTTGTTTCAGAGTCATGCAAAATTACACTCCTGTTTCTTATGGATTCCAAGAGATCCAAAGAGAAAATAGTGTGTTTTGGTGTGAAGTTGGCACTGTTTTAAAACTTTACTAAGGTGAAATGTGACCCGTTGAATTTTCTGAAATTTAGATTTTAAGAAGCAGCCTAACACAGGTTATATAATTATGTCAAATTTTGTATCCGAAAAAAAAGTCGAACTGGGGATGACAATCAAACATAACACAAGAACTTTAAAGAATGTGAACAAAAAATGGGCCCAATTCGCAGAGATTTCAATCATTGGGCGTCGTATCAAATTAAATGAAGAAATTGTTGTATGCTCCTGATCAAGTTATCTCCTGCTGTCATAAATAGTTCAGCTGGTAGGCTATTTACACTAGCAGACTCATGCAAACCTACCTTAGTTTGTAAATCATTTTTATAATTTCTTTTACATGGAGTATAACGTACGAATATTTTGACTTCCTTGCTAAAACCATAACTGTCGAACGCATAAAGGTATCGCTACAATTTTGTGCTAATGAATACACGATATTTTTTGGTTTTTCCACTTGGACTAGTTTTACGTTTTTCCGACGCGTTAGCAGGCCAAATAATACAGTTTGTCCATGTCCATTTGAGAAACATGGAATAATGCTGAATACCGGGGAAAAAAATTGTTGAAAATCAAGGAAAAATGGTGAAAAGTCACGAAAGAAGTGTGGAATGCCTGACAATGAAAAAGATTGAAAAGTCATGGAACAAAAGCGTGGTGTTAAAAATTTCATTCACCAGCGGGGTCATTCCGTAATTCGATTATCACCGAACGATATCGTTTTGACGATATCTATCTCTATCATATCTAAAAAGACATATAAAAAAGCAATCGTTAAAACGATATCGTTCCATCGTTTTCTTTTTACGGAATCAGGCCCCAGTATTCAGCGATTGTAATATGGCGCTTGTTAATATGCTTGTCCGTGGAATTTTGCATATTTTTTCGCTACTTTTCGTGGTACTAAGAACTTTTTTCATGAGTTTCCTTGCGGTATTCCACGGTCTTTAGCGATCATTCAGGTTGTTTTTAAAAATTCTTTCACTACATCACCAGTATTCCACGATATTTTACCGCCACTTAACTCGCATTTTTCTTCTACTTTCTTCGCTATATTCGGCAATATTTTACGTTTCTTCCCGTGGAACTAATCGCCTTTTTCACGACCTCTCTAGCTATTCTCCTAGGTATTCCACGATCTTTTACCAGTATTCCTAGCTTCTTTCCATGATATTTCGCGGTTTTAATTGCTATAGTCCGCGGTATTTCACACCGATAAATACGCGTGATGCTATTCTTGCATATTAATTTGACTGATATTTGCAAGGATTTTCATTCTGAGTTGTTGTTCCCGCATTTTACTAACGATAAAATTATAATATAAAAATCGATTTCACAATTTTTGTTATTGGTTTCTTCTTTTTGAAAATCACATAGCACATTATTCGTGCCATCATCACCTTTCAACATTCCCAAGGCCAATTATTCATCACATAACCCATTCAATCAGCAGATTTTTCTTTGGTTTTCCATCGATCTCATCACTAATATTATACACAAATCTAGGCGATTGCAAAAATTACCGGGAGAATCCACAAAACAAATCAACGAAAACCTTTTGATACCTCTCTATCTCTGGACACTTCGTGTATGATGTGTGTGACCTGCTGATTGGCCGTGCAAATCTTAAATTGTGAAATTGCGACTTTCATCTCCGGTCCGGATCGAACTCTTCGATCGTATCTATGGAACTTTTTTTTTTGTCTTATAAAAATATGTATATGAAAACAAAAAATACTGTCCAAGCGGCCATGCTTGCACCGATTGAGCTGCCAATTGGCAGTGACGGAATCCATCATTCGGCCTCCTGACCGCCATCAAGCATACCTACAGTGATGTGTGTGTAGAGTACACCGACCGCAGCGGACTAGCCTTTCGATTTGGCTGATTATGGTCAGGGCGACCAGTGTGTTCGATGCCGGCGTGAAACATTGATCGGATTTGATCGATGTGATCTATTGATACCCTCAAAGATCATCATCAGACGACCAAGAAAATATATACACACAAAAGCCTCTTGTGTCAGGTTATAGAGCATCGCATCAAAGGTGATGAAGGTGCCTTCGATGGACATCATTGATTGGAGGTCTATGTGTGCACAGAGTTCACGGGCAGGGCAAAATATGCGACGTAAAATTATTAAGTTCCCATCGCATCATTGCATTGTAGGAAATTTATGCGCCAAGGAAATGTATGGATTAAACGTAGTAAACATTTTTACCATAGAGGTCTATATTTATAGATTTTGAAGACTAGCTGTGGTGTGGCTAATTTCTAAACGAACCTTCGCAACTATGAGAACCTTTTGAACTATTGCAGTGTTTGTCGTTAAGTATAAGACAATGAAGAGAACAATTTTAAATTAAGGAAAAATCAATTCGTTTTAGGAAGAATCCCAATAAACTGAATCAAATAATTTGAATTCTATGGTACCAACAATTTACCATTTTGGCAGTAATTTTCGCATTTGTTTACTTCTTCATAGCAACATGAATTCAAGATGTTGTGCATTCGCATAATGAGAAACCTATTTGCACATTAAGTGAAGATGCATTTCTAACAACCATATTGCTCAACAGGTTCCACACCATCACACATCTCGCATGTTCGTACCCACACGTAAAATCAAGATCAGAATTGCAATATCTGTTGATATGGGGGCTCTGCAGTTCTGCACCCATGTCCTGACCAATTAAAATTAAAACCATAAACATATTTCACCCCGAGATGAACCATTTCTCACAAATCTTATATTCTCATATTTTTAATCAGATTATGTTATGATACCCAATATCCTCGAACATCGTCATGCTGAGCTGCAGCCACACTATACCAACGACTACTGCACGCGTGAGGACTGAGGACTATACCTGCTCCTGCTCATGATCTGATCATGTGTTGTGTATGCCTTTGATGGCACACTGTGTCGTATTGGAATCCAAACATTGCCATCGGATGCTTTTGCTTTATACCGGATTAGTGGCGATGATGACGCGACGATGACTCTGACACAACTACCGATCTTCTGGACAATCTTTTTTGTACGGTTCAAGCTTGGTCCTTTGATTATCACCATGCTGTGATTCTGTGCACACGGTCTTGTGATACACTTATACTAGTGGCTCTCTCTGCAGAAGCAATCCTGGACTTGAACTGCACCGTGTTTTGGCTTATTTACAGGTTTGTCTAAACGAGTGCAGTTTTATGGACTGCCATGCCATGCAGAAACTTCTCTGAAAGGACTGTGTGCTTGTTGACAAATCAACAACCACCAGGCGACTTTGTTTTATTCTTCTTCTTTATATGATAGGCTGCTTTAATTAAGCAGCGCGTTTTAATTTCTCCATATTATCGTTGTTACAAATCATTCATTTACACCTGAATTAATAACCATATGATTAGTATAAATGATGATGATGGTTTTGGATGCAGACTGCGCTGATCTTGTCAGACAGACAAGTTGACATCTAATTGAGGCAGACGATGCGATGAGCAGATGTCTACTGCTCACATAGTTATAGGTAGTGATGGGCGCCACATGATTATAAAGTAACTGATGTGAGATATATCAAGACCAGAAGACCCCTTAGCTTGAGATTAGCCTATTAAGATGCAGTTAATGTGTGGGCAAGTAAAGTAGCCTTAATTAACAGGAGAATTCATTTTAATAAAGAGATGTTTTACCAGTGTGTTGAGTGCCTTTTCAACTATATTCAGATGATTTGGTTATTAAGTATATGATAACAATGATTTGATCGAGGGCAGTTTGAATTAATAAAATATACAAATGTTGCGGTTGAAAATCTAGTGAAGAGAATTAAGAAATATAAATTCCTAGGAAACACGTTAAAAGTAAATGCCATTGAGATCTTGGATTATGGAATTTAAGATAAGATTAAGGAATTCTAAATTATTATTTTGTGTCGTCCATAACTTAATCCTTCGATGTTCAAGTGTTTTCAAATTTCCAATTAGGTATATAAGTTAAACTATCGCAATATAATTTTCTTGTTCTGTAAAAGCACCAGTTAAAATTTGTGATGTGATTTTTATTTTACATTTATTTTCCAAAAGATATTGCTCACCAGATTGAATAAAGTTCAAAAACATTTTTAGAAATGTTTTTGAAGTTTTACTTCTTTACCGCGTTTATAAAAATATTCAACCAGTTTTTAACCCATTATTACTTGTTTTCTTTTCACACAGACACTATAAGTAGAGTAAGAGTTACAACACACTTACATTTTATACTGTTTTTTTTTTTGTTGCATTTTGCGTGCAACACAATAAATTTATTAAATTACAGAAGTATGCCATTGTAATTCATAAATCTGACTGATTCATTTTCTGCATTTTAAGTGATAGGAAAAAAATAAATACACCAAAAGATAGGTGGTATAAGGTAAGGTTCTGATACAACGGGATTTTTTGAAATTCCACTGCCAATTTAGGGTAAAATAGGGTCAAAAGCAAAATAAACTTTTTGTACATCTCGAAAAGTATAAGGGTTAGAATTTTAAAATAAATATTATTAAAAAGATAAATTAAAATTATAATGAGTTTTAGCAAAGAAAAAAATCTAAAAAATCAGCTTTTCAAGTTAAAAATTATTTTCCAAAATCAAATATTTTCTTAGACCTTTGAAAATGATGTTGGTCTTAGTAAAAATGATGTTTTATTAATTAAAAAGTAATGCACATTGATAGACAATGAAAAAAAAACCAAGCGTCTAATACGGATTATATTGAAAATGCTCCATAACGGTTTTTTTTAACCTTACAAAACAAATATGTACGTTTGTGAAAGGTTATGTGGGTGGTTAAATTGATTTTAAAAATCAGGGAATAACGGACAAATATTCTTTTAGATTTATGTGTTGCTTATACATGTGTGAAGAAATTAGATTTTTAAAAATAAACTTTCAATGAATAACAGCAACAGTAAAAGTTTTTTGCCGTATTCAACGGTATTTCATTTTTATTTTTATCTTTTTCATTTGTAATTTTTAATAGGCTACAACACGGTGTAATTTTTTTTACAATTACACATACAAATAATAAGAAAAGCGTAATGGAAGGCAAAATCAAATTTTGTTTTCCTTTTCTTTTTACAAAACGGTATGAAATATTTTTGGATTTCATAAAACAATGTACTACAATATTGTTGGTACAAGTGTCTTTAATAGGCAATCAACAATTATAAGCATTAAAATTGCATATTTAAGGATCTTATAAAGAGAAATTAAAAAAAAATCCATTAATTTTTATTTTATTTGATATTATTAAAATCTTTAATTTTAGTTTTTGTAGCAGGATATCAATAAATGAAATAAATTCTATTAGATAAAATATTGAACTGCATAAAACTATTGGGAAATTATTTTACGTTGAAAATATGTTTTTAATGAATGCGTTAAAATTAAAAAAATTAATGAATGATTTGATAACTTCTAATATATTTTTAGCCCAATTTCAAGATGTATCTATTCTCTTAAATATTGCGACACAAAATGTATTTATTAAATCAAAAATAAAGACTGTAAATGATATATTACAGAAAAAGCATCGAACAAAATGCACTTTTTATTTTTCTTTGACCCATTGTATCATTCATAACATCTGACTATGTCTACATAAATAATTTTAAATTTCTATAAAACTACACCTTAAATGTCAATTATTATTTTGATACAATTTGACACTTACAAGCTTCGCAATATCAATAAACAATATCAAAAATAGTATAAAATCGATTTCTCACATAAATCTGTTAAAAAATTCAAAATATACTTTTCACACATAAACAAAATAGCATTTAACTTTTTATAAAACTTAGCCGATTTTAAAATTGACGTATAAATAGATAGATTGAAGCCTCAGTAAAAATACTAAAATAAAATCCAATACTATAGTTTAGTAAATTGTGTAAATATAGATTCCAAAAGAGAAAAATGATAAATTTTCACATTATCTATCGTAATTTTTATTTTTTCTTATTTTGATTTTGATTTAAATTTATTATAATAACAAGGTTCAAAAAGACCATTTAAATTTGTCCGAACACACTGACCCGATGTTTTTACTTATTGTAACTTGTTATTCCTGTTGATATTGCAAATACATATACCTATTTCAAAAATCATTTTCCTGAATCCCAACAAAATTTTAAAATAAAATAATTTTTAACACCCAATAAATTTTTTAATTGTTTTTAATTTTCCCAAAAAAAAAAACACACACAATTTTTATTAGATTCATTCATTAATATTTTTTTTAATTTTCTTATCTAGGTACCATGGGAGGACCTACAGAATAAAAAACTGGATGTTGAAAGACCTTGGTAAAGCTTTTGTATATCCGGCACTTTTTTGGATCAATTCAAATTGTTAGTAGCTCAGTGCAATTAGATTTTGACCCGAAGAATAACTTTTACAGAATTATTGTTCGTCCAAATTTTTTGCAGCAATGACTTTGAAAAAAAGCAAGATCGTGATCAAACTCCAAATGGGAATCGTTGGGACTTTTAAGATATTAGTAACAATTTCCCCCATTAAACAAATAAGAGGTGCACGTTGAAATTTCAAAAAAATAAAATCGAAAATTATTCTAAATCTAATGTAATTAAAAAGAGAACATTAAAGTTCATAAGATAAAAATCTTTTTTGTTGAGAGTTTTCAAAACCCAAATTTTTTTTCAGAAATTAGAAATAAATGAAACATGATTTAATATTCCATGTACCTCAAATTAAGTATAAGATTCAGTCTTTCTTTATGCCATAAACGCAATTACCCAGTACAAGAAATCAAAACATTATCTCAAAGTAGACCAGAAATGTTTATGTTTACAATTTACTGTACCTCAAAATGCAGTGCGTGTCTGTACTACCTAAATAAACTATACTCAATTTAAAAATGTGATGAGAAGCGACAATTTTTCTTTAGATTCTCACCTCAAGCCCTCATATGGATATTAAATCGACTTAGTTGATATTTTAATTAAGCAATTTGTACATCTCGCAAGACCATCGTAATTCAATCCGCCACTTTTTATGAAATGCTCATAGGTGTACCCATGGTATAGAGATTCAAGTTCACTCATATTTTTACGACTACATATACATACTTTTCCATACTCTGGTCAAATGCGAGCAGCGCAGCATAGCACAAGGACCAACCAACAAGGCAGTAATTGATTTGTCTTCCATGTTGACAGAATAAATTTTCCACGCTGTCTGCGCTGCTGGTCGTACCAATTGGGTGTCAGGATTAATGTTCCTAGAAATTGCAATCAGCAGCACTTCTTGAATTTGCAACCTATTGTATGCGAGCAATCCTGTTTGGTATATCGGTATCGGTGCAGCATGTGAGTAAATGGCATTGTTGCAGAATTGGTTTATTCTGCGGGTAGTTATAACAACTTACCGATTGGTTGCGTGTCCTAGTGGGCACCCATGATTGCATACGGTGGCCAGCCGACACTTACTAATTGCTGGTCTCTCTCTCTTTCTCTAGATTCTAGTCTTAGATGTCTGCACGCTTTCGAAATATTTAATTTGCTGTAATAAATGTATTATTGCGGTTGGGGGTGCCTCTGTGACTCAGGTTCTCTCGTATATCTCAGCAAAAAAAAAACAAAAAAAAAAAAAAAAACTGGTGTGGATTTCATCGAGTGATTTACTCACAGTGGGAATTCTTCACAAGAGTATATCTTATGCAGCATGCATGTGGTGGGATGATGGCGATGCGATGTAATGTTAGCTGCGAATGCCTCCGGTTTAGTTAGATTGAAGATCATTCGCAAATATATTCACAGAGCTATACAACTTTATATGCAAAGAACAAACAAAAATGACAAAAAAGCTCATGTTAACATAGCGAGAGCGGAACACCTGTTAAACCAAAAGGCACATAGGTCACTGTCAACATCATTTCTGTTTTTCTTTCAATCCCACATTCACTTCGATGTGGGATACAGAGTGTGTTTAAGGTATGTAATTATCATCTCAACTCCATGGTTAAATGGCATCAATTTGTGACCTTCTGGGGGGGCTCACTCGATTTTATAATAATGTACAGATACTCTTACCAGTATCTTGTGGATTTTCAATCTGAAAATTTATCTTAATGGGTTAATCTTGTAAATGCTAGCAGAAAATCGGTTTTGATAAAATCAAAACACCTGTTCTCTGATGATGAAGTATCGATTTTGTCATAGGGCATATTGGGTGTGTTTTCTATTTAAATTGTCACCTTGAAGGATATGCAATACATGTTATAATCTTCTTGAATTATCTACTAAATGATTTAAAATCAATAGTCATTAATTGAATGCAGTATGTTTCTTTTTTTAATATACGATTTCTATCGATTCTGAAAACATTATCGCTTCCTTGCGAGAACCTTGCTTTTTTGTTTGACATGACACGAATTAAAGTCAAATGACTTTTTTTACGATCACTTTGGAAAGATATAAAAATTATGTAGGAAACGATAAGTATTTTCAAGAAATTACCTCAGTAATTTGAAGCATACCAAAATTCAATTGGATCAAGTCGATTTTGATCAAAATGGTACCACGCGAGATATTGGTTCACTGTGGAACAGTTTTTTTTACTATACTCATAATCGAGTAAGATCATTTGAAAATTTGTTTCTTTATTTTTTTAAGTCTAATAAGCTATTAAATAATTAAAAACAAGCATTCAAATATTATAACTTCAACCTGAATTCTATTTCATTAACTATCTTAAAGGCAACGGATTTTAATAAATTTTTCTTTAATTTGAAAGGTACTGTCAGTTTCTCTGCTATTACTAAGCTCTTTTGATTGAATTTTGTCCACTTTACGATACTAGTTATATAATAGTTTTCTATTTTCAAAATCCATTTGAAATCTAAAATCTTCTTAGCAAAACTTAGAATCATTTTAAACACGAAACTTCATACACAATTCAAAAGTAACTAAATAAAATTCTTTTATTGCGAATAAAAATTCAATTTTTCATTGTCATCATCACGAATTAGCTTCAATCAACTCTTTTTTTATCTTTTCTTGTCTTGTCATCCGATACGACCTTCAATTTAAATTTTTCAAAACAAACAAAAAACCCCCCATAGTGTGGCATAAAAATGTTCTTTCAATTAAAAGCATCAAAACATCGTAAGATATCTTAAATTAAATAGCTAACATGCATTTGGTTGAGGGACAAATATCCAGCTGTGCAATTTTTGCCAAATTTATTGTGTTTGCTGTATTTTTTTTTTTTTTTTTTGTTTTTTTTTTTACAACTTTTTTTTTTTTTTTTATAAATTGTATACAAACATTCTGATACTGAAAGCCATAGATGCCCTTGTTCAATGAGTTCCCGTCGACAAAATATATTTTATCCTCTTTGGTCACTATATAGGAATAAAAATGTTGTCTTAATCTAATCAAACAATTTAAAATTATCTTACACTCACGAATATTCGGTAAGACTTTGTGGAGTTAACTTAAATGTGCCTCATAATTTTAATCAATATACATGCAAACTAATTAACACCTTAAAGAAAAAGGATGAAACGTTGGTCCAGGTTCCTTGGTTTAATTGATGGACTTTGAATATTGAACATAGCATTCGCACTCCAATTAAAATTTGTATCATCTTCTCACGAAGATGTGGCAGCAAAAGCATATTCTCTCTGAGTGAAAACGATGCGCTGACTATATGAACGTGTCAGGTTTGATTTTAATTTTAAATCAGCTGGGAAACAATATTCTGATTGTTTTGAATTAATATCAAATGCATTTTTAACAAGCTCAAAAAACATAATTTGAACTACAATTCATTAATTTAAATTTGCGCTGACTATATGAACGTGTCAGGTTTGATTTTAATTTTAAATCAGCTGGGAAACAATATTCTGATTGTTTTGAATTAATATCAAATGCATTTTTAACAAGCTCAAAAAACATAATTTGAACTACAATTCATTAATTTAAATTTCAAATTCATTATACTCAGTATGAAAGCATGAACAGTAGCGATAAAAGTAAACTTCTACTTGTGTAGTAGCTGCTTTATATTGAGATTTTACTAATCACAAGTTAACTTACACATTGTGAACATACCCCTAAAATATTCCCAGGTCTTAAAACCAAAATGTCTGGTTTGTAACCACAAACTTATCTATTCAGTTTAATGCAGTTTATAAGATTGATGAGAAACAAAAGAGTTGAGCAAAAAACTTGAAAATACACTATAATTATGATATTTCTATTATAAAGTACAATCTCTCTGATCAATTTGTATTGGTCCGAGAGAAAAGTTTCTTTGGAATAAGTATTGGCTTGAAATTTTAAAAATTTTATTTCTGATCCTCCGAATCTGTCGCCAAAAAAGATAGAGAGCAGAAAAATAAAAAAAAAATTGGTATGGTCTTATCTTAGGCCAGAACAAAGTTATGTTTAGTGGTGATGACTTGAAATTTTTCATACATTATTGAAATTTATTGTTTTTATTTAAACCGAGTCAATTTTTACCGTATCCTGCTCCAAAAAATGTATATTATTAAAATGAGTGCAAAAGGTAAGTTTGAACCCGAGCAAAAAAAATGCAAACACGTAAAAAAACTTTAAAAATTAACAATAAGTTTCAATTTTTTGAACAAAATATTGTATTTAAACATATTAATGTTTAGTTAGGAACCATTTATTAGAAATAACGGCACTATTTAACCTATTAACCTTCGATCCAATCAAAAACACGAATTAATTTGGAAAAAATTGGTACCATTCTGTCTCTATTTGTTCTATCAGCTTAGTAAATTGAAAGTTTCAGCTTGCTAACCTTCCGGTATACAACCTCCCAGTCATTTTCTACAAGATCCAAGTCAGAAAATTGCATAAGCCACCCCAAAAAATGAAGAATGAAATGAAAAATGGATTCATATGGTTTGGATTCGCATAAGGTAGTGAAGCTTGTAAGCGACAATTTCCCTTCACCGTCATCTATTGAAAATAATCCAAAGTGGCTGTGTATATTTTTTCTTAAGTGGAAACATTAATCTCACTGGCTGTATTATTTGCACTTCTACATAAAACTCTTATACATAACATAATATGCAAGTTTTAAGCTACCCTCTTTCAAAATTGTTTAATCATATCAAACCAATCGATTTTCGCATAGAATAAATCTGTTTCAATGCATACTTTTGGGCTGATATAAGTGTGAAGTTGCCAATTAAATCTGCATTTTAGAAAAAAATAATCAAAATTCTTCCAGTATTTTTATTAAAAGATTCCACGTTTGCGTTTAGACATTCATTTAATAAGCTTGCAGAAAACCAAATATCTTAATATTCATTTTTAAAGAAAATAATTTTTTCTACCGATAGAATTTATTAGCTGACACAAATTTCTCTACAATCATTTTGTGAGGTTTGAAGTTTTGTATATCAAAAACTATAAATACCTTGCAAGTTAAAAAGATTTATTAAATTTATAAACTTTCAAATAACTACTGACCATATAGGCGGTATTGGTCTAATCAAAATTGTATTCATTTCCAACCAAATCATTTAACCAAACTACCATTACCTTAAATTAGATAATTTTACTCAAAACATTAATTCTATTGATGGTTAGTTAGATCATATTATCTCAACTGGTGTTATATGGTTATAGCCAGCTATATCTTAAATACTTGAATAGATTCTTTGACGATCCATATATTAATCTCATTTAAAAGTATTTAGAAGTAATTTAAAAAAAAAAAACTATAAAAACTATGAATTTCTATTATTGTCATTAAGCCTCTGTTTCACATTTCCCACGAATTAAATTGTATTTAGGTCACTACTGTTTTAAGTCATGTAGTGCGGTTTGGGAACAAATCTATATCTAACTCGGTGGCTTTGAAAAAAAAAATATTAAAATTACCCAATTCAAAAGATATGACAGGTGGTGTTTATTATTTTATGACATCCACCTCACATCACACGCTTCATATAAAAAGATACAAAATAAAATCTTAAGATTACATCGCCCAAATTTTATGTTTTTTATTTTTTCAAAGAAAAAAATAAATTTCTTTACAAAAGTAAAAATGTATACATTCGTGCACAATTGGGCGTTAAAAACGTTTTGTTATTATTGTTCGATGGTCAAATTCATTTGAATATTTTATAATAAAAACAATATTATATAAAAAGAGAACCGTGAAATTCTTCTTCCCTGTAGTTCTGCATGCATGCATCATAATTGTATTGTATCTGATTTTGGAAGTATAAAGGCCGCCGATGTAGTTAAGTAGGTTGTTTTTTTTAAGGCATTCGGTCCACAACATGGGATAAGAATTGGATTAAAAATCGTAATAGGCCGACATCAATTGAGACGAATTTAATTTTATTTAGATCCAGTTCGATTGAATTTCCGATTTGTATAAGAATACGAGCAGGTATTTTGGGATTTTGTTCAAGTTGACATTTGAACATGAATTTTAGAGTAATACTCAAATTTATGACGATTATCATTATTTAAAAAAAAAAGTTTGTCTTTTGTGAATTTAAAAAAAAAAATTGATTCAAATACATTTATTAAATAAAAATAATTTTGTGTTTACTCAATGAGCAGACGTTGCTAAATTCAAAATTGTGTGCCTTTCTCTAATCAAATTGATTAAATTTCCTTATTATGCACTTTATACCCTTAAAAGCTTAATCCATAAGAACAATATAGATACAAAGATTTAAAAGAGACAACAAAAATACTTAAATGTAACTTTCTATAGCTTGACTAATTAGTCATGATTGCGGCAATAAAAATATTGCCATAATCTTTTCCTACATAAAAATACTTCTTCCAAAATAAATTTTAAAAACAATCTTTTTTTTATGATTTTTTAAGGTTTTGCCCTAGAAATATTTTTATTTATAATAAATATTTATAAAGTATTGAAAATTGACATCAAAATTAACCCAAAAATATTTTAAGCCTTAAGATGTTGTTCAAGCAATTTAGATTGGAAATATTATTAATATTAGTTTTTTTAGGGAGTGCTCGCATTTAACTTATTTAATCCTAAACACGTTTCTCTTTTTTTTTTGTGTTGATTAATAAATTCTTCTATGTTTGGATTGTATATTAATTTGTTTTAAAAGTTTAAGCTTACCAGGTAAGCTTAGTTTTTATTGCTCATTAAGTTCATATCTGACTAATTTGGAGTTGTTGTGATTTTTAATACGTCTTTTTATTGTGATTGTTGCGTCGTGTAGTAGTTTTTTTTTATTATTATATTGATAAATAAATATTATGCTGTGTCAATGGTAAAGATCTTTAATGGTTAGAAATTCTTCAAATCGCTTTTTTCCATAGCATTTTTCTTTGGCAAGGTTTTTAAATGAATATATGTGATTTTTTTGTCAATAAATTAGTTCTTGCATTTCGTATTATTTAATATTTAGATGTGTATACTACACCTTGGAGCCTTAGTTTTCTTAAATCGTGAAGTGCTACGTACCTACTTTATTCGGCCTAGAATTTTCATTAAATAATGACAACATTTTTGATTTCAAAGTATTTGAACATTTCCCCATGTGAACAGGAGAAGAAAATGTGACATAAACGTTCAACATCTCTCACTAAAGAAGTTAAAGTTGAAAAAGATAAATTAAATTCAGTGGGAAGCAAAAAGAGTCCCAACCATAGCCGTATTTAGGGGGGGGAGGGGGGGGTTCTAACACATTTCAACCCCCTTTTAAAAAGTTTTCTTAACACCAATTTTTTTTAAATAACGATTGCGATTTTAACAAAACTTGTACATTTTGTGTTTTCTAATAATCCGTCTTAAGAATTTGTTGCCATGGCCCCTTTTTTGAGGTGGTTTTTGCTATAATGTTGTTTTTTTTAAATATTATCAAAATTTAGGTATAAAAAAAATAAAAGTTTAGGACTCTGATTTTTTGGGGGAGTTTTCGATTCAATTGACACAAAAACGATTTTGTAAAATAAGATATATAAAATATAAATCATGCAAAATGTTTTTTGACGAACACCTGCATTAGCAAAATAATCCTTTCCACATTTTTTTTTTTTTTGTGTGATTTCCCCAGTAGGCCTATTCCACACTTTAAGTCATTTTCATTATATTTGAAGTTACATAATATAAAACCTTTTTCGATTTTAGTCACAGTTTCGTCCAAACCAGTTTCGACTTCATCTTTGTCGCTATATCTTATAATTGTACCGAATTTTCGAAATTATCATGGCAATTAGAACAAATAACGGAGCACACTAACCCAGTTTTTCTGCACCCACAAGCTCCATGGCATTCCTTTTTACATTTGCAAGAAATAAGTTTTAATAAAGTTTCTGGGGCTGGGGCTTCAAGCATGGTGACGGGAACTTAACCATTCTTTTTCGTTCTTTTTACCAAATTTGGTTGTAAGACTACTTTTTTCAAAAAGGAGGCGTGGCAGGGGGCGTTAATGTGTCTCATGATTTCTTATACTATTCTTAATCAAGTCTAAAAGTTTCATGAAAATAGAATCACTAGATCAGAGGTTATAATTTAAAACCGATTTTTCCTACAACTCGAACCACTGTGAGCTTTAAAACCAAGTACCCCAATATTTTCACAGTTTGCGTGCATTGTGTATGTACTTAACAAGATTGGATCAAAAGTTTATGAAGTTAACATTCTAAAAGCAGTTTTAATCTTTAAAAAAAAATGAAGTCGGATTGTCCCGAAAAACAGTTTTTAGCCGCAATTTTTTAAATGTTGAGTCACGCCGGAAGGTGAAAATTAAAAAAAAAAACACCCCAAAAACTAGGCCACTAAAAAAAAAACTCAACCAAAAATTTCCAGCTTACCCCCATTTTTCCGACGAAATGAACGGACTAAAAAACATTTTTTTATCACAACACGTCAAAGAAGTAAAGTACATTGCATACAGCCACTTTTATTATTTTTTTTTATTTCGAAAAGTGTTAGTCGGGCTACTTTGATGATGACTGAAAAACTGATGACTACCCATGTATATAAAATAATGTAAAGATTGAGCTATCTCTCGTTTCAGAACTCAAACCTAGACTCTTTTGTTGCCAATGTAAAACGATTTCAATCCAATTAAATTTCATATAATTTTTTACCACATGCTGAGTTTAAATATTTACATAAATTGAATATTTTTAGCAAATTAAAAATATTAAAACAACGAAAATAAGTCCTGTAATAAAATAAAAAGCAACAGAAAACTAATGACCGAAATGAAATGAAATTGAATATCTCTCACTTCACTTTAAACGAAATCGTATCTCTTTTGTCCAGAATTCATCGTCTTTGTTATTGTGCACAGAGTATGAGATGCAAATCCCAGCAGGATAACATTTTTACGATGACAAATACGCGTTTATTACGATACCAATGACGGACGATTATTTTATAAGTTTATTGCATAAACCAACTGACGCCGCGCCGAAGAATTTATCTGATCGACGAGTAACAACTTCGAAGGAAGAACAAGAAGGATATACATTTTTAATTGGAGCATATCCCATAGAACTCGTGTGGTGTGTAGGTTTATGTTGTATGTTTAACGGTTTATAATAGTTATAAATAATTTAATTTCTCTCATCATAATATAAATTTCACCCTTGCCTTATCATCGATCTTATAAGATTTCAGGTCAATGTACGATCACACAACTCCGGACGACACACAGCGATCTCATTTTACGCGTTCTTAATTAGTAAACATATATGAACCTATCTCTGTGTTACCGTGCTTTGACCTGGCATACGGATTCTCCCAGTTAAAGTTTTATCTTAGCATCATCATTTGTATCTGCGTTAATTAAATTCTGCGAAATGATTCGCTCATTTCCTCGGATACGGTTTGGGGTAGTCATTTAAATTAAGGCAACCCATTCAAGCGCCAAACAAAACCAATAAATTATTCTGCGGCTTGTTGACCATGCGAACGGGCAGATGCCCTCGCTTGCGCTTTTGGACCAATTAGTATGTATATCACCCAAAAAGGCCAAAGCAAAAACCACTAGGTATCATTAATGCTAACTCAACATGTCCACAACCATGTTTGAACACTGTCCATTTGTCATTGCTGGCTATAAATTGTCAGAGTTTTAGCTAGCCTTTGGCGATTTTGTTAAAACTTGTAGGCAAATTTTTATGTAGATGCGCTAGAAATTGTGTGAGGTTTTTGTTTTTAAATATAATATATGCTGCAGATGGTTCTTTTAAAGTATGAATAAATTAGTCGAGTAATATTTTTGTATGAGAATTTGTCAGAAAAAAAAAGATTTTATGGGGCATATCTTTTTTCGTCTTAAAGAAAAGCAAAAACAACTGTTATTGTTTTTTAGCCAAATCAAAATTCTAAAAATTAAAAAAAATTATTTGGTTTGAACATTTTGAACTTAAAGCTTATGACATAATTTTGGTAGTCTAGATCAAAAATTGTCAACTATTTCGATCGACAAATATTAATTTTAATCTATATTTGTAGATACAACTGGAAGTTTTGTTTTTAAAAGAGTGCTTCGATTAAAGATGATAAAAATCTATTTAACAAAGATATTAATTAAAACCCATCGACTATATGAGTATATGAATAACCTTTTCTTCTGTAAAAATTGAATTAAATTTTATTTTTTGAAGGCCATTATTTGAACACACTAGATCCATATTAATAGTTTGACTTCTTACACCAAATCTCTTTTTATACACATACCTACACTTTTACATATAATTTATTTATGTAACTCAGAAGATTACAAATGCACTGAATCACAGATACAAAATAACATTCATGTTTGAAATTGAGATAAATATGTCCACTTAAGCAGGCACACCTTTGAAATGTTAATAATAATTGATCGCACTCAAATGGATTTATGTATTTCTATATAATGATTGAAATATAGGCGCCAAGTTGGAAGCACAATGCCAATGGTGCGTCATATGCATACTCGTATGTGAACATTTATTGGTAGAGTGGTGACAGATTTGAGTAATGATTCGATCTTGAGTTATCCCTTTTTTCTATAGAAAAATAAACTTTGTTCACTTGTAACTCAGATCTAGATCTGTTTCATAATTTATGTCAACAAATAAATAAAACTATTACTCATGCATCGAGCTTAGAAAATTTAATATTTTGACTTGATTATTGGGTCTACTAGGTTTTTATTCAGTGAACGTAAAGTAAATTTGAACTTATAAAGCTGTTTATAATTTTAAACAAAATAATTATGGGTATTCAATGAAACAAATTATCATAATAATAATTTTGCCCGTTTTTCTCCATAGCTAATTTTTTTTATATCTATATAAGCGATTACGTGCGACACGTCGGTACACTTTAATTTTAGTATAAATTAGGCCTTTTTCTCAGAAAATTAAACAGAACAGAGAAGTTAAATATGATAGAAACCATTAAAAACTTGAAACTGAATTTTGTATATTCGCAAACGAAAGAGCTGAGGTAAGAACTTAATTATAGAACATTTTATTTCAACTAGCTTTCGTTCAAAACCATGAATTTTTGTTTCGAATTGGTTGTTAAAAATATTCTAAATGACACATTAGTAATATGGACATTCAAATCAAAAAGACAAATCTATTGAAAAACAGCCAAGAAGAGAAATATTTCGTTAACATGTTCCATATACATTTTTTTGTGTGATCAAGATTTAAAACATTTAATGGTAAATTATAATAGTTTTGGTAAAAATTAAAAACTACATTTTAACTTATAACCAATTAAATTATCCCAGTAAAAAGGGATATGCCTAATACATATTTGCTCAGCCATCAACAAAAATTCATCCAACACCAATAGTCCAAAATGTAAGCATAACTTTTGTCTCGATTTCACCACACGGGGGAATTTCTCACTCGTGCTGCTAGACATCATTAATGGCCAGGATCAAGGTGTCCTGCTGTGAATTTAAGCTGAATTCGACATTCCCATCTGAAGGAAGGCATTGCGCGTATACATCCACACCATTTTCCAATCCAGTGTGCGATCGTTGTCGCAGTCACTTCGTCGTCTTCGTACAGTTTTCAATATTCGCTCTCTTAAACGTTAAACGTTCGGATTTTACTTTATACAACTG
The DNA here is from genome assembly GCA_948107695.1 of Meliscaeva auricollis. Lineage (NCBI taxonomy): Eukaryota > Metazoa > Arthropoda > Insecta > Diptera > Syrphidae > Meliscaeva > Meliscaeva auricollis. Next base: position 21,152,492 of record OX403619.1, on the reverse strand, counting down.
GATGTGAATTGTATATGGTGCGGTAAAGTGTGTGTGATTTGTGCCCACACTTTGGCTTGTCGATGACATCCTGACCCTGCCCAGAATGCTGCCTTCTCATTTGGATGGTGTTTGCTAGGCTTGTTGTTGACTTTGAATCACGGTCGACGACAGTTGGACGGACAGACCAACGAACGAACCGATCTGGTTGTCGTAGTCATTTTTTTGCATCTCCTTTTGCTCATGATCATCTCGCTTGTATTCACACACAGTTCACCTCCTTACGGTTGTCTTTCCTTTTTATTCCATGCACTGCACATAGCTCGCTATGGATGAGGTCCGGAACACGAGTATAAACATAAGCTTTGTTGCCCTCCAATGGATCAACGCAGATCAGAGAGGTGAAGTGGATACCAAGTGGCTGTGGCTCCATAGGCATTCGGGTAGTTTTTTGGATGAAACATGGGGTACGTCCTCGGAACAAGATCTCCTTGTTGGGATAACTGATGCCAATCGAGGACAGTAACAAATTTGTGATGATCTCTAAGGTTCGTGAAATTATTGAGTTGATTTGGACTTTTGAACTGAACATTTGATTAACGTTCTGGGTCTACACACCGCATCATTGCAAGTAACAGTGCAAATGGTTGTTATAAATAATTTCTTATTAGTCGGGTGAATTATTTTATATCGACCAATAAATTGGAGGGAGTGAGTTTAAAGAGGGTTTCATAAGTTGTTATCAGAAAATTAACAAACCGTCCAATAAAACTGTGAATTATGTAATTAAAATATTGTTTGTCATATTCTTAAACAATGGGAAAAGTTTATTAAACTCTTGTTTTTTTTTTTTATTAATAAGGATAGGAATATTTCAAAATTAAACTCCTATAGTCATAGTGTAAAGTTGGAAATTTTAAACAGTTGTGTTTGGTATCAAAAAGAAACATATAGAAATTACATTTTTTTAATATTTGGAATGTTAGAAAATGCAATTTTTTTTTTTTTAAATAATGTAGGAGTGCTTTGTAATAAGTAACTTAATTTTAAGAAAACATAAAAATTATAATATTGCTTGATAAAACACTTTTTACCAATAATTCTTGACTAAAATGTGCATACATATAGAATGTTGTGCTATGAGACAAAGTTTACAAAAGTACAAATTTGTTTAAAGAAACTTTTAAGAAAAATTTATTTCAAAATTCAAAATAACTGCATTTTTGGAATTAACAAACAATTTCGTGTTTTGGAAATATGAAACTCACTTTCTTTAACAACTTGTGAATCCAGGACAAAATTTTATCTTAAGAAGTGAAACCATTGATTTTTACATCTTTAAGAGTTTTTAAAAAACTTTAACTGACCGTAATTGAAAATGCAGTACATTTTGTGCAGTAAAGTAGACAAATAAAAATTATTGTTAAAAACTTCAACACAAGTTGTTTTTTCAAAACTTCCAAATCAATGAGTTCTTGAATTGGGCTTCCATGTGGAAGCTACATACAAGCAAAAGATACAAGTGCAAGTGATAACTTCTTGCAATTTTAAAGGAAAAAGCATAAGTCCATTGCTAAGACTCTTGTGCACCTGAAAAAAAAAATGAAATAATTTTACGACATTCTTACAAGCGGGTAAAGCAAGAGAGAGATACTTTCTTCAGTAGAAACATTAATTTCGTTTATCTACATTAAGCCAATAAGGTTATAGACTTTTCCAGAATACAATGTTTTCAGAAATTATGTTCAGTGCATAGCTAAATATTTTTTTTTAAGTCAATTTTAAACATTATGGCGCTAGTAATGGTCATTACAATGATGATAGTGCCGGTGGCAGAAAGAAGTGAAAAACTAGCAATGGAGGTGGCGATAATAACAATTAATCGCAACGACTTTGAGAGAGCGGGGGTCTGTTGGTCGATGTCGTTTGTGTGGCACGTCGACTTGTCTGGCTGTCCGCCGACTGATACCAAAAACTTTACACCAAAGTTAGTTGCTTCGCCAGTGGTGGCATGCTGTGTCAATAAGACGACATTAAAATCTATCGAATGATATACGATACGACTGCTTTTTGATTTCTCAACGAAGAAAACCAAAGCCATCTTTGGCGGTGGTCTGTTCGTCGTCATCGTGTCGTTGGTGTCGGTGGGTATGCATGCCGTGCCGTATGCCATAGTGGAAGTTTCGTCGTCGTTGTAGTTCTCGTTCTACGGTCAAATCTCAAGTTTGTGCTGATATTTAGCACTCGTGCTATATGTGCAATTATTTACGTTAACAAATAAAATGCTAATGTAGACTATGGAAATAAAAAAAGCAAACAAACACACGACCCCATATCAAATGAAGCTCAATGTTTATTGGTCAATCAAATAATTTTGCTTTAGGCATCTTTCGATATTAATAATAAAATCAATTCACAATTTGATTGCAAGTCTGTAGAGTAACTTCGGGGTTATAAACTGGGAGGTAAAGTTGTTTTGTTGGAATGTGATGTGAGAATATTTGTTTCTTGTGACACCTTCTTGCAACTGTTTTCATTCAAAAGTGAAAATGGAACCTACTTTTCAGCTACATAAAGGTTTTTCAGAAATTTTCGATCAGAAGTCCGGAAGCATCCAGAAGTCTTCTGAAACTATTTTATTAACACAAAAATGACATATATGACGCAATAAAAACGGTTTCAGAAGACTTCTGGATGCTTCCGGACTCTTCTGGACGTCCAATCGAAAAAAACATTAGAAATCGTCTATCAGTTATTCATCTATTCCATCAGACACAAGCTTCTAACGACAATAACCAGATCAGATCTAATTTCCAAAAACAAAATACCACTTAGTGTAAGGCTAATTGTCTTATACACATCTAAAAAGTTCTCACCGTTGACACTTGTGACTTTTCGATTACACGTTACGCGCAACTTGTTCTATTTGGCAAAATCCGCTAAAGGAGAGGTCCCTATCCCAAAAGATATTCACTAAGCAGCACACAAACCGAAAAAAAACAAGAAAACAAAAAAAAAAACATAAAACCAAACCCGTGTAGTGAGGTCTCAAAATACCGTGGCAAAACATATAACCCAGTCTGTGTGTGGTTGGTGGTGGTAGATACATATACTAAATGTTGAGGAGGTGAATCCATACCCGTGGTAAACATTGTAGTCGCGACCATCCTAATTACCCGATAAATTACGTTTCGTATACGTCAACACACACTGGCGTGCGATAAAAATCTGCTCATAGGAGCAATTGTGGAAAATCAATAAAATCGGAGAAGGAGCAACCGATAACATGCGGACCTCATGTTACTGTTTGGCGATATCGTAACACGGAGACGCATGACGGTTGTAATTGCTGATTTAGCTGCTGTGCGTTGTCCGGGATTGCAACGATGCTACTACGACGACGTCTGAATAGTATATACATACACCACATCCACCATCAAGCATGAAGACGAAGACGAAGACTTTAACAACAACAACAACTGACACAACTTGGTTACCATCTCAGTTCTGAGGCTACGGAAGCACCAACGATGCAATGCAACGCAACGCAACCAACAAAACGATTGAGGATGATCTTTCGAATTGGAAGATTCTGACTTTAATTTGTTCATAACATTGAAAGATTCTTTCGTTTATTTTAGGATTAAAACTTATACCAACCAAAGAACCAAAGGATCGTTACTTGAACTTTCGTTCTTATCAAGATGTTGTCATCGCATCATCCAATGATGGGGTAAGCTAGGAAGATGTCGTAAAGCTGCAAAAATATGGCTAACTTGCAACTTATGGCGTTTGCCAGAGGCTTCCTCAGTCTCAAAACCGGGTAATTTGCTCTTTCAGTCACTATTAAGTACGGCTAATTAGCGTGCGGGTTAGTTGAATATTTTATGCATCGACTATAATTATCATGTTTTGCGGAATCCGCGTACAGCCAGTTTTGAGGAATAAATACACTCATGGTCTCGCATATATAAATGGAGATTTATTGCAATTTGTCAAACAGAAACGTGCGATCAAAAAGAGTCTCATCAATCTTAATCACGAAACAATATTAAACAAGTTGGGAGATGCCTAATAAATGTGCTTGAATCCGTAAGTCACTTTGTCGATTAAGAAGCAGGGAGTATGTAATAAAATTGAAATTGCAAGGATAAATGGCTAGGTTGGACGTTTTTCTTGTTTCATGGGGGCACTAAGTTATTTTATGCATACGAGCTATGTATGCCCATCATGATAGTATCTTTGTGTAATTTGGTTTATTATTCACTTTCTTCTGAGCAATTAAGAAAAAGGAAAATCCATTTAAATGCTCTTTAAGATGCAAAATTAAATTATGGATTCTAGTGTTCCAAAATTCAATTCCTCAAAATTTGTAGTGAAAAATTAAAAAAAATGTTACATACATTCCTGAGAAATTGCTAAAAACGGTAAATTCGTATGTTCGAAGTTCGCAGAAAGCACGTTAATGGAAATACCCTCGTTATTATTATTATTATTTTTATTCGGTACCAAAATACATCTCTCCGTTAATGGGATAAGACTTTTATAAGCTGATGAAATTATTCGATAAATGTTTCTAAAGGTTTTCGATGTGCTGTACTTGAATCCGAAGTCAGAATTTTTAAATTGGCTCTAGTTTTTGAGATATTTTTGCCTTTACAAAATCACAAGTAAAGCATTTTTCGATAGTTTTTCATTAAAATGGTAGATGCCATTTTTGGTAAAAATAAGCTTTACAAAATTTAGTATATGGTAGGTACCTATCATTTTTTTTGGTCCAACTCATCTGGGTAGTCTCCAAAATCCACTATATATATATCAAGTTTGATGTAAGTACATTCACAATTACCAAATTATTTAAATCAGAGCTTAAGAACTTAAAAAAATATCCAAATAATTAAGGACTCAGACCAATTTCATTATAGTTTGCCATACATCCATATTATCCATATACATAATATTATCTATAAATATTATCCCACCTTCATTTTTTCCACATAACTCCCAATAAACTGATGCCATAGAAAAAAGCTAAGATGGAACTTCAATTCTAATATGTTTGAACCTTTAAAGACGGTAAATATTGAAGAAGTTATTCTATTTTCGATTTCATTACTACCTACCTACCTGCAGCTAAAGAAATCTAGGAAGTGACATCGGAATGTAAAGAACTTTAAAGATTCATTGCTTTTCTTTAACAACAAAAAGAGGTCGTCAGAGTATTTGTAGTTGGTTTGGAGAATCGTTAGCACCATCAACTTTTATTCCATACGTTTGAAGAGTGTCTGCTACCTTATAGAAATAGAAAACTTTGGGTGAATCACTTGGAATGCATTCCCTAGTGCACATTGCACAAAGTCATCTTCAGGTTTATCATTCAGATTGACAGATAGATCTCCATGAAGTTCGAAAGTATTGATTTTTGTTAGAGATGTTTGTCTCTTTGGAAATGGTTACTAAGTACCTGCCTACTTATTTCTTTGCCAAAAGAATCCTTAGTGCTGTTTGAGAGAAACTAAATAGGAAGGGGACCACAAAACACACCTGAGATCATAGGTCTTATTGAAAATATGAGACATGATGGTGACAAGAAATACATATCAGAACATTTTCTAATAACGTGGGTATTTTAAATAATTGTATACCATTTTGAAGTTGAATTTGGTACTTTACTCATCTTATCAAAAATTTTCTCAGCAATTTCATGCACTTGAGTACAAAATCATACAAAAATTTTTGAAGCCCTTCGTCAATCAGAAACTTGTAATATAATCTTCTAACCCAAAGAAAAATCACATCAGCCCCATCATATTCTTTAAAAGTTTTTTTTCTGACCTCTCTTTCACCTTTACCACGAAGTTTTGTCGGTTAAAACTAGAATCACGCTGTATTATTTGCACATTCAAAAAGGCAGAGAGGTCAGCCTAACTTATATGTGACCTCCTTCATGTAGGTAACCTTCTCCTTGTCTGGGAAGTAGTGAAGATGCCACAATGAGTGTGCGTGCCTAAGTCAAAGACTATACTGAAACAAAGACTATATAACCTGGCCAAGATCAATTTCCTCATGGTGGTTAAATAATTCACATTCCTCAAATCTTGCTGTACGCCTATTTTAGAAATTTCCCTAAGTGTGCTACACAGCAAACCAAAGCAAACCAATCGAACCGAACGATACGATAACACAACCAACAAAACAACGGAACGGGACGTTAGAGGAACAAGAGTTTACTTTTCTAGAAAAGAATTCCCCATGAACGTGCCATAAATTTTCCGACCGGGACCCCGAAGATTCCCAGATGTGATTTTATTGTACCGCAAATGGGCGGAAGTTTATTCCATCACTAAGAAAAAACAACGAAAAATCTAATGCGAGTCACCATAATCGAAATATTGGTTTTGCACTTGCATCGCATCGGGGATCTTGAAGGTTGAGCACTGCATAGTGGTGCGGTGGTGTTTGCATGGCGGCTTTGGGAAGGCTTTCGGCATTCGTCGTGGTCAGGTGCGAAATAAATTCCTTTGGGATTTGTTGTTGTTGTTGATTATTGTTTTTGTCGCTCTTCTGATGCATAGTTATTGCTGCATGTGAATGTGTGGGGTCGGTGGACAAACGATTGAAGTTGAAGTCGTATGTTGGCGGCAAAAGATGGAGAAATACTCACAGCATAAAGGTTATGGTTATAGCAGGAGTAAGAATTTCTTTCGGGTAACCGTTCACAAAGCAAGATCTTCATTTCGAGGCACAATTAAAATTATTCGCGAGATGTGTGCGCATTGCGTTGAATTATTAACAAAGAAACGAATGTTGGTCGATGGATGCGACGACGATATTAGGTAAAAAAAGGAAATATAAAAAAAAGTCTTCTTGAATTCGGTTGATTATTGAACGGGAAGAGACAAAATATATTAAAAATATTAATTTTTTATTAAATTTAATAAGTTTGAAATAAATTTTGAAGATAGAATAGACTAATTTATTCAAAAAAAAAAAATCATAATTGGATTGCGATTGAAAAAATATTAAATGCAAATGTATTTTGCTTCCCTTAGGACATAAATCATACGAACTGGCAGAACTCAGCTTAAGATTTGCATGAGTTCTTTTAGTGCACCATACCTAACTGAAATTAAAATATTTTGGAAATTGGAACCTTAAATATTTTTATTTTCATATCAACCGCGTTAAAAACGTGAAAAAAAACTAATCACACAAACAGTGGATAAATAGCGTAACGGGTACAATACTTGGCACCCCTAAGCATTTTTTCACATTAAACTGGGAATTGCTCTCGCATTTAAAGAGTTACTAATAAGATTAATATGTCAAATTAAAATTTAAAGAATTTATTACTTGAAAGTTATTATATAAAAATGTTTAATAAACAAAGAATTTTATAAAAATATCTAAATAGGAAAAGCCAGCCAAAAAGTACAATCATTGCCAACAATTGTTGGCACCCTTAAAATTGAAAGAAATACAATGGTTTTTCGTGTAAATTTTTATCAAAGTTTGATTAAAAAAAACAACAGTTTATTGTAACAAAAACACTTCCTTCAACGTAATAAAAAAATATTAATAAAAAAGTAGTAAATACAAAATAAATTAAATAATTTATTTAAAAATCTCTTACAATTAAATACATTTTTTATTTGAATTGCAACAAAATATTAATATTTAGTAAAAAGGCACGTTGAACTTTGAAGAAGCTGCTTTTTTGAATATCAATCCTCTTCTTATTTCCGTTAAAGCTTGCTGGATGAAATCTGCTTTTTTTCCCCATTTTTTAATCTGAAATTTATAATATTTATATTGGCAGTGCCAATAATTGAAATCCCAGTGCACGAATTGTTGGCACCCCCCTGCCAATAACTGAACCAATACTCTATATGGGGCCAATTCTTGGCACCCCTTTTTTAACAAATTAAACAACTTTATTTACAAAAACACAGTTAAAAATATTTAATTTATTAAATTGTTATATTAAAAAAACTAAATCTTCATCTTAAAACTCAAAAAATAATCAAAAACGAACACTTACCAAATTTAGTCTCCTTAGCGGGAACACTGTATTTTAAGCACTTTTTCACGAATTCAGAAGGTCTTTACTATTTAACTGACAAAAACGAACTGGGAATGAAATAAACATGAACAAAAATGCAAAATTGTAGAGAATAGATACAGATTATGAAAAAAAATGATTTTTTGTTCCAGGGACTAGTAGTTTTTGTGAAATTCCTTATTGCATGAAAGGTGCCAATAATTAGTACAAAAATCGGGGGTGCCAACCATTGTACCCTTTACGCTAGCATCATCTGTAGTCGTGCCAGACAACTGTAGCGTTTTTTTGAACTGAGGGCATTTTGTATATTTACCTAAAAACAGAAAGTTCGCACATCAGCTCTTTCATTTAATACAAAAAAATGAAATGTATTCATATTTTTGTTTGGCTTAGTTGAAAATGTGAATATTTTATGAACAAAATATGAGAGAAATATTCTTAATATTCAAAATTGATCCAATAAACAAATATTCGTGTTTAAACAACACAAGAATTTGACACTTTAAAAATGAAATTGCTTGGTCATAAATCAAAGCTCTTCCATAAAATACAAAAAAAAAAATATTGAAAACAAATAAATGTTCACACATATTCCTATGGCATGCTTATCATCAATTCACTCATCTCCTGGTCATTATTAATGAAATGTCAAACTTTGTAGTTTCAAATATTATATACGACGATTAACTTTGCGACACAACCCACCATAAGAACTCTATCCACACATGAATCGACTATATTGTAGTGCCTTCATCTCTGTGCGACTATCCAAATTCTCCACCACCTCCAATTGAGAGAGACCCAAGATATACTCAAAACAAAATAACAATATTGTACCCACGATGTTCACATTTCGTGTGTCGCCATTTGGCCAACACTTCATTTATCAAAATGACCAATCCAAAAGAGCACCATCACACATTAAACGCACCAACCATAAACCACTTAGGATCGTGTACATGTTTTTCACTTTTTTTTCTTATTTTTTTTTTTTTTTCTTTATTTTTGTTTTCGTTTTGTTTTAGATTTCCTTTTCGAAATCGAATGTTTTCTAAATGTCATGTCATTCGTGTCACTGATACCTTATCGTAGTTTCTAAATGAGCAAAAGCAAGTAATTACACTTCACAAGAGAGAGGAGGATATCCTCCTCCTCATCGCCATCGTTAGTCGGGATCTGCTGTTGAATACGTGTGAGTTTAGAGATCACAATGCCCTCGTCGTCGTCGTCGTCGTCTGGAGGCTTACAACATGCAGCTAACAAATGACCCTTTTAAGTGTAACACTCCAAGTACATCGCTAGTTCACGTTATCAGCTATACACAAGACTCTTGCTGTTCTTTCTGTTTTTTTTTCAGTTGAAGTAGAGTGAAGAGGAAAGGAGAACATACCTGGTATACCAAACGATGACTGCAAAGACGAGACGGAGGAAGGTTGAATGGAACAAAGTGTTGACTAAGGAAGATTGTGTTGCCTGACTCCCACTCGTGTGCGCCTGTCTGGATCACACTTTATATTTGATGATGTTCTACTTCGTGATTTGTGATTACGAAACACACCCAATTGAAAAGGTGTTAACTTACATTTATTGTATACCTTCACATCGAGATCTCATTTGACATTTATTAATCACAAACTATCAAAATGTACAGAATTTATGAATCAATATTAATGTCATTGTGGATATTGAGATTAATCATTTTGTTCGTATAGGAATTTGGGTTTTCTGGTAACATGAGATAGAAGTAAATTTAACGAACATGGGTTACCCGAACAAAGTGTGATGTGCAAGAATGATACCAATTTAATTTTGGTCAAAATGTAGAAAGTTTTTTTTTTTTTGTTATTCAAAATGCTTGCTTCAAATATTTGTATTTTTAATGCATTAATTTATTCATTGTTGATTGCATTGCAGTTGTTATCAGCATTGTCTTCCTGAAAAAAATACAAATTATTGTAACCTGACCTGGTGATCTTTGGATCAGTTCAAATGATTGATTGGCCATAATCCCTTCCGTACAAAGCCATTTCTAAACAAAACTAAAATTTCAATTTGTTCAAAATCGATTCATCAAATAAATGAAAACCATTTTAATTCAAATTCCACGGCCAACGGTTCCTATTAACCCAATATAAATTAGCCACTTATCATTGAAATTTGATAGGAGCTGACTTATATCCAGAAATAAATTAAAAACAAAAAAATTATAACAATATAGCACAGACCCAATATAATATGGTTCTACATCTGGTTAAGGGCTTACATTTTTTTTTTGTCATTTTATGGAAATATTGTCGCACGAGCATATTTCCGACATTTCAATGCTTCGCTTGTGGAATCTTTGTCTCTCTAGAGTTGTGTGGTTGAAACTTTGAGCTTGTGTCCACTTGGGTTCACACAACATAATATATCCCGCATAAAGACGGCATTTTGAAACTCTTATTATTTGTCGAGTGTGTTTCACATCGAAGAGAAAATACAATAAGTGTTGATTGCCTCGATTGTATAGGCTTACATGATAAATCGGCTCGATTAGCTGGTGCTTGTAATTCAACGCCTATAAATGGACTATGGAATTGGATTTAATGAAACAAGGAAAAAAACGAAACTTGAAGGTACCATAATGACAAATTGTCTTTAATTGAAAGATTAGGTTTATCTGGCATTTCTTCAAAAGATATAGGCTGTGTGTGTCGTGTGTTGACGATGCGACGATGGCGGTATCAGTGTTGACCAAGAGAGGTGTCGGCAAGGAGAGGTGAGCTAAGAAGAAAACTTGATGTTTATCTTGCAAAAGGACATTGGAGAGCAGGTATATATGTAGATGTGGTGGAGATGAAACATTTTTTTTAACAAATTGAATGGAAATGTGAATTCTTTTCCCGAATCATTTCATTTTTTTAAACAAAACTTTTATCTGAGCCATATTTCTGCGGAATTTTATTTTGTTACATATTTTTAAATGTTGAAATTACCATAAGCATCTTAATACATAATGCATATTAAAAATATTGAATGTCTAAAGCTTTGATTACAATACCGTTCTGTGTTGCAAGAAAAAGTAATCGGAAACGCTCTAATTAAGATTATTTTGTGCTTATCTTTTCAAATTACTGGTAAGTACCAGATACTAGGCAGGCTATAAGAGTTCGCTCTATAAAAGTAGCAATTCTGAACTTTTTTGCAAAAAGAAATTTAATTAGCTAGACTCAGAAGAGGGAAACTTTGGTTTTGTCCAGAGATATCCAGGGTTTCTTTAGGATTCCCAAAGAATTTTCCTAAGACCGCCTTCCGAGGTGATCTTTGGACACAAGTGTGAGTTACGCAAGGTTCTTCCTCTAGTTTGTTTGCCAGGGACACTGAAGGTATGTTGCGAAAGGTTCTTTCTTTATAGGTATTGTCCAGAGACATTCAGGGTTTCGCTATGATTCCCAAAGAACTTTTCTTAGAGTTCCTCTTCGAGGTCTCTTTGTCTCTATAAAAACTAATGATTAGAAATAAAACTTTACTTTATAAATACAATTTTCAGAGGATTTGTCACCAACAAAATGTGGTAGGTACGCCATTTTTAAAATTTTTACCATCGACACCTAAAATATAAATAAAAAAAATAAATCCAGCCCTTTTCGATAAAAAGATTTAAAAAAAAATTAATTTCAATTTTAAAAATCCAATTTTCGAAAATTTTCGAAAGCCATTATTACGTCCGCGTAATTTGGCCGGCAATGCAGAAACGAAATCATCAGTCTGAGAATAGACCTTGGGTTCACTCTGATCTTAGTTCCAGAGGTCATAGAGGCAAATGAATTAGACAGGCATAGATTAGCCCTTCGTGATTCACTTGAAGAAATAGTAAAAATTACTCTAAGACTTGTAAAGGGCAAAATATACTTTAAATTTCCCAAACGGAACCAAATTTGTTAAATAAAGAAAACTATGGCCCAGATGCTTGTTATCGTCATTCCTAAACTATTCCTGCCAGTGGCAGCGTGATGTCCATCAAACGCGATTATTTTCTACTAACCTTTTAAATATCTCATTTTCAAAAATATTAAACTTCTAGCAACATGAATCTAGTTAAAGCATACGCCTGAATCTGCGCATGTTGCGAACATTATTTTACCTACTCTGCCCTTTTTGTTCTAATTCTACTCTACGCTCACAGTCTACACTTCTGCTGGCTTTCCAAATTCCAACTCACCTCATAAACAACACATAAAATTATAGCAACAAAAAAAGTAACCCGAAATATCTTGGGTTATAAAATTTCTCACAGGACAAACCATATTTGTTTTCTTTCCTCTTTCTTCGTATTTACTGCGTTTGGCATCTCTCTGTTCAATACACGCTTCCTTATGGTAGAAAGAAAAGGTAAGTCTCATCAAAAACCTAAGTTTGTTCATTAAACCTTTCACTTCGAACAAAATTCTCCCTGAGTAAAGGTGAGCAATTGCCTTTTCACTATTTTCAAGAACTTCGAAATTCTTTTCTTTGTACAAATTTACTGTTGGCAGTTAAAATGGCTCAAACTCCTTAAGTTGCATTGAACTACTTAAAACACTCAACTAGACTTAAATTAATGGGCTTTAAAATTTAACGCTCCTTCAACATCTCTCCAACATCTTCATATACGTATAGAAAGGTTGTCCAAGCCATTCACAGTAGATATTTTGTATTTTTCGAATTTCTCAACTTATCAAATGAGCCACAAAGAATTTGCTTCCTTCTTCAGAAGCTAGCTACACATTCTCAATGTCATTTTACTCCATCACCTTCACCATCATTTGCGGCACACTATAATCCATCTTCCTAGCTACTGAAGTAGCTGACGAAGTTATGCTGTTTCATATACCTTTGCCACTGATGCAGATTTGTAACCATTAAAAATTTTATGTAAATTAGTCTAAGGGATGCCCGGGTCGGTCGCGGCGGCGGCGTGACCACAAACACCATAATGATAATCAACTTTGTGATGGAGCATTGCGCACTGAAGCTGCGGATCATGATCATATCTATCTCTGAGGCACCTCATAGAGACGAGAGCTCTATCAAATAGACGACTTAGAATAATCTTGCCGATAGCAATGGGTATTCAGAATTTATGAGCTCACTCTATGGTCGTCTAAGTCTAGAGTATGCGAGTTCTATCGAGTATACGAAAATATTACTGCAAGGTTCCTTTTTTGGAGGGTGAAGTGTGAAGGGTACAATCTAGTACCCCCGCCGCCGTCCCGTATATATGCGAGTGAGGTGTTCCTAATTACAGAATTATTTCTTTTTTGTATATTAAAAGTTTTCGTTAGAGATGTTCGGGGCCATTTGGGCTGTCAAAAATCCGCGTCTGTTTTAAGATAAAAAGCGTTTAATGACCACAGAGAGTGGGCTAACGATCGCAAATTTTAGCCTCAGGCATTATTGTGTCTGGCTAAACCAGAAGTATAGGTACCTACTAATTGTTAATGGTTTTTGACGGCTGCTGTTGGTGCTGGTTGTTGGTTGCTATCTGAATATGCTTGTGGCTGCTGCTGGGTGTCTAATGGAAGTGCCATTTTTATGGTAAAATGGTAAAATTTGTGATCGAGCAGAAAACCATAATAGAAATTTAGAGCGTTAAAGGAGCGAGTTTTGTTTAAAATTGATTGTACGGGCGATAATGATCTTGATGGTATGGTGATGATAATGATGCTGTTGAACTTTGCTGCTGCTGTTGCTTTGGTTATGACTGGCTACTAAGCAGTAGCGAATATCTATATCAGAGTTACTGACAGGTTGAAGGGTCATCTTTCACGTTTTATGGGTGTGCCTCAGTTATGGTCCACTTTGAAGAAATGTTTTTGTTTTCAGTTTTTGTTTTTTTTTTTTTGTTTGCCAATTGGTGGGAGGTGGCATGAAATCATTTAATCGTTTTGAAGGACGGCGGCATTAGAAATAAGATGAAGAAGAAGAAAATAGAACAAAAAATTGCATTGTCTAGTATTTTTAGTTAAATCTTTTTTGAAGGTTAACGTTTTTAATTTATTTTATGCGTTTTATGGTTACTCTGAAAAGGTGAGTATAACTAAAGGGTTTCGTAAGTTGTGTGTTGGCCGATGAGTTGTCAGCACTAATGCATGTTCATTAGGGTGGTCATTATTTAAAAATAAATTGAAATTCGTATGCGCCCAGAGACTATATAATATTGTCCAAGTTTCAAGTCTCTTGCTTAATTCTAACTTTAAGCTGAAGTTTTTAGAAGTTTAGCTCTTTAATATTAAATTTAAGCTCAACTATGTATTTGTCTTAAATTTTGAAACTTGAAAGACTTTAACCTTATAATAGGTCTGTTTGGGTACTGCCGAAAACATCATCTAATTACAGCTATTTTTGGGAAACTATACAAATTATTTACTTTTATAGTTTTCTTTGCTAGGTGAAAACAAAGATATTTGTTAGCTAATTTTTATTTTCAAAACATTGCTACGTTTTTAAAGTTTTGTGTAAAAATTTGTATATTTTTGACATAAATACGGACAAAACCATAGGAACCACAAATTGGATGACAGAAAATGACATTATACTATTTCTTTTATAAGCAAACCATCTCAAATCTAAATGTGAGCCAACGGTACCGTTCGCCACTGGTGGCTTATCAAGTTCGACGACCAAAGCAGACAATTTTTTGGAATTTTGTTGAATTTTGATGAAACTCTTTGCAAGTTCGTAAAGGATATTATTGCATGTATACTTTGTACAGTTATTTGTGATATATAAAATTAAAAGTAATTTAATCTTAATGCTCATTAAAGTTGAATCTTTATGAGGCTTGGGTATATAGTGATTAAGCGCCATGAAAAAAAATATCTGTATCTTTATCTCGGCTCACAGACTACACAAAATTGTGAAATTTTGTTCAAAAATGTATTTACTTAATATCTAATGGCTTTGTAGAAAAATGTAAAAATAAAATACCGTTGGAAACGGTCAAAAAACTTAGACTGAAAAAATCTAATTTCCTTGTACATACATATATAGACAACACATAAATCTTAAAGTCGTTGACAAAATATTTTTCCAGTTATTCAATGAATTATAAAATCAATTAAACCATCCACATTAATTTTCAAAAACGTATGGGTTTTTAAAAGCTCAAAAAACCGTTATGGAGCAATTTGGATGTAATCCGTATTAGACGCCTAATTTTTTTTTTTTATCTTCAAATGTGCATAATTTGTTTAAATAAAACATCAATTTTACCCACACTAACATCATTTTCCAATGTCTTAAAAAATATTTGATTTTGGAAAAATATTTTTTAACTTGAAAAGTTGATTTTTTAGAATTTTTTTCTTTAGCAAAACTCATCATCATTTTATTTTATCTATGCAATAAAATTTACTTCAGAATTCAAATCCTAATACTTTTCGAGATGTACAAAAAGTTTTTTTTTCTCTTACCCCATTTTACCCTAATTTCCCTGTGGAATTTCCAGAAATCTTTTTCTACATGCATTTTAAATTAAAACACCTATCTATTAGTGTATTTATTTTTTTCTATCACTTATAGTGCAGAAATTGAATCAGTCAGATTATCAATAGCAATGGTCGACTTCTGTTATTGGTAAAGAAGTATAACTTCAAAAACTTTTTTTAGTTTTTAATTTTCAGAACAGAATATTTTTAATGAATTTAAGGGTTTGTTTCAAAGATTTTTTTGGCAGATATACATACTTATACTTTTCTCTTCCCTAGATATACTCGTACGTATTTTCCATGAACCAAAATAAAAATATCTAAACAAATAGTGCAATCTACAAATCTTAACTTTTATAATATAATAATGAAAATTGTGTTTGAAATACCTCTTGGTTACAATACAGTTGTAAACATTTAAACAAACTGTTGTAAAGTGAATAATGTAAAACTGTAAGGAACAAAACATATCCGCAATTCCATATACCCTAGGCTTTCCGTTAATGCATTATTGGAGGTAAAAGTAGATTCAGCTACAAATGCACCTTCTCAAAGAAAAGTTTTTTTTTTTCACACAGAAATTCGATATTGAATTTAAAACCCTTTCTATGGAAAAAGTGTTGACTTTTCCGTAAACACAAACAAACACACAAATATTGATGATGAATGGGTATAGAGTGCGGCAAAGTGCAGGATACCTATCTCTATATTTTTTTTTTTTGTTTTTCTGTGTACTATTTTGTCTGTTAATAAACTTCCGCTTCGCTCCAAGAGGTGGGTGTATGCGAAATGAATTGAAATTTTAATTGAATTCGCGTAGGCGGATGTTTAACACACATTTGAACTTGCGATAAATGTTTAAATAGTTCTTTGCCATAGACAGCTACAACAGCAGCATCAGCATTGAAAGCAAACGACTCTGGCAGGGCGATGCGATGTATAGACACACTAGACTTTATACTCTCAGGTTAAATCTATATAGAAATAGATGCTGTGCGAACTATGGGAACATGAAGTGCACAGGATGTCGACCAAACCAAGTGAATCACTCTGGGAGCTCGTATATGGTTGATTACGTACGTGGTTTGGCTGCCAGTATGTACTGTACGTATACACACAAGTTTTTACAGTGAGATTTTTAAGAAAGCGAAAAATTGAGTGAGATATTGTTATGCAATATTATGACTGTGAGTGAGTTTGTATAGATACACGAAGTGTAGACCAAAAGTTATAATAGTCAGAAGCTAATGTTGGGTTTTTGAGAAATGTTTTCGAAAAATCTCAATTACCATGGAGCTAAAGAATTTAATGGAATATTCTGAAGTCGCGTGTTGAGGATTGGGATCCGAAATTCCTTTCTGAAAAGTTCTCTTAAATACACATGACGTACATATGTATTCCTAAATGTCTCTTAAGATCAACCTGACCTCACAAAAAATCTATTACTAAAAGCTTTATTCTATTACTAAAAGCTTTATTTTTGGAATTGACTGTGAATGTAGACCTTAGGAGCAAGGCTACCTTGGACCAAAGTTTTCGGAATTTTAATTTACTTTTTGACAAAATATTGTCTATGTTTCTGAAAATATTACAACAAACAGTCAAAGTTGAAAGAAAATCAGGAAAGGTATCTATTTTAAAACTGTAGTTCCCAGACTATAATTTCAGAGCATCAGAATGTGTGGGCATCACTCTGGTTTAAGAACTTTAGAATTCAACATTATTTACCAAACACCACTTCTATGGGAATTACCTTAATAAGTTTTATCAGATAAGTCTATTGCCGTGAATCAAAATGCTATAATATTTATAGAACTATAAAGTCTTAAGTTAGATTGATTCTCTTAGAACTTAAAAAAGGACATACAAAATACTACCACAAATTGTGATGATCTGAAAGATATTTCAAATATTGGACTATAATTTTAGCCTGAAATAAGGACATATAGCAATAGTTGTGACATTAATTCTATTTTAAGGATTTATTCAAATAATTTAGGCTGTTTCTAATGTTAAACTTCAAGAACGTATTGTAGAATATTTTCTTCCAAATAAAACCTAACCTAGGAAAGGCAAGTGCTTATCAACACACCGCGATCTTAAGGAAATAGCGATCTATTATTTGTCTAAAATATGTCTGAATATTGAAATCACAGGAAAAAAATAGAAGTTAAATTCTGTGCCTAACAGCTATTTCAAAAACCTGTCACTAGCTAAATGCTATCAAGGATATACATATAAGGATGCTTAACAGGTGTATCTAATGCGCAAACATACAATTTTAAAAGAAGGTAGAAAAAAAAAACAATGTCACTTTTTCGGCAAGTTCTTATATGAAAAGAACATAAAGAATTTTTTGGAAATGGCTCAGTTTTATGTTTACAGATTTAAATTATCTTGACTCTTAAAAAAATTTTGTCGTGTTAACAAATGTCCAACGACATGTTTGAAACGTATTTTCTTATATAAAGTCTTCATTACTCTTTATGGTAAAATAGACAAATTTTTGAAAAAAAATTCTTCGGGCAATTAAACCTACATATACTTACATTAGCAAAGTAAAAAAGATAATGGATTTTGAGTACAAACTGAACAACTTATTATTTAGGTATTTAGGTATTTAATAACTAATGGTTCATTTAAAATAAATGGTCACTGTGGCGTATACGTAACGTTTTGTATTTTTAAGGCTTTACAAATAATAACATAACAATTTGTTTTGCGAAATTTTATCATTAAAAAGTTTACTTATAGGAAAGGTATATAAATAAAATGTCACAATTTTGTTTCCAGAAATAATCTATTTCACCATAAAATGTCATGAATCGCCAAACCAAAATAGCAGCGGCCGCTGTTGTCGTGTTTTTAACATGATAACTTTTTTATAATCAAGATAATCAATTAGGACTATGGAAAAGTTCAATCTGCAAAAAAAAACACTTTTTGAGGAACTACAAATTTTGTTGTTGTGTTTTAATGTTATTGATTTTTAAAATACATTATAAAGAATGTACTATAGAAAACAGAAAAACTAATTCTCTAAAGTTTCTGTAAAAAAATACGCCTTTTTGTAGAGAATTTCTGTTGAAACGATACTTAAAGGATTGGAATTACCAATCTAATTGTGTACATAATTTGTTTGAATAAATAGGTACCACAAACTTTTTTGTAAGAATGATGATCTATTTCCCGAGGAGTAATTTTTCTTAAAACTTTACTTAAATTGGAAAGATTATTATAAGATATCAGGTAGGTTAAATATTCAAATCCCTCAGACATTATTTTTATAATTTGATGAATCTATTTTTATGTAAATATAAAATTCTTAAAGAGGTTACTTCTATGGCTTCTTAGTTCTCACACTCAGAAGACAGAAGATGCTGTTCGACTACAACATACCTCTAATACCAGATTAGATTTAAAATATTAATAATAATATTGTAATGCCAATATTTTGCACAATTATATATTTAATTTTCATTTTAATTTAGCTTATATTTTGGAAGCACACAAACAATTTTTCTATTCAAATAAAAATGCTTTTAAAACATAAAATCTTAGTACAAGTATCATAAAAAAAAGGCAAGAAATTTTAATACTGTTCGAAACAATAAAACTTGAAAAATATTTTAAATTAAATTTTATCTTAATATCTATCGTATTTAATTTTTACTCCTGGCTGATTGCTGGTTGGTGGAGCTGCTGCCGGTGTATAAACCTCATAATCGACAACCGTAAAATTATAGTCACCGAATAATGGCATGTAACTGGCATTCGGTCCATCGTAGCTATGTGGAAGATTTGAGTATGAGTCCATGTTGGTATTGCAGTTATTTGAAAATAATAAATCTGCTCCTGCACCGAAAATTGGTCCACAACTATAGTCGAAGGATATAATTGAAAATTTAAAAATAAAATGAGAATTTTGTTAATCTCAACTCTTACTCTGGGTGGTAGCAAATGGCATATGGCTTTTTAACAACATCGAATTTGGCGGGTTGAGAATCGTTGTTGGAGTTGAATGTAAAAAGGAACGCTCGCTCCGAGTGTATGTAACCTCCTTTGCGACTAGTTTTAGCCCAAGCTACATCAGTAAAACCTCCACTGATTTCACCACGACTTCCCTAAAATTCAAATTGTCATGAAAATCGAAAATAAAATAGCAAAAGAATGATATTATATCACTCTTCGTTGGTTTTAGTTTGAACCATCAGCCATCTGCTGTAATTCAATCAAAAATCAACAAAGTGATGTGAATATTTTCTGAACATACCAGTCCAATGACAAAACAAGGTGCAATTCCATCACAAAATCTGTGAAAAGTAGCAGATCCAAATCCATGGGTGGATGCTCTAAAGACGAGACGCCATGTCTGCTTTGGAACTCCATACCTGCAATAATGAATTTCAAATTCAAACAAACAATTGATTTTAACTACACAAGCTACTTTAATTACCATCCATTAAGAACTCCTTGAAGATGAAGTTTATCATTTTTAAGAATACTGGATCCTGGAAACATGTTCATCATCAAACGTGGCTGCAAACGTTTATCATCTTCCGACAACGGTCCTGTAGGAATTGGAATAACAGGAGGTGCAGCACCACCACCACCACCACCACCACTTCCATTAGCACCACCCATTTTATTCGAATGCAAAGCTGCATAACGATAACGTTCCAAAGATAATTCCATTGGAACAGCACCAGTTGGTTCAACTTCTTCAGCAAATACTTGACTATCAATTAGGAGGAGTCGAACATGGCCCATAACACCTGATAAATGCTGACAAACTCTAGCACGTTCCTCTTCTGTCCAATGGGCTGTTGGTTGAGTTACACCTGCTTGATTCTTTGCCCAAGCCAGGACACAACGCCAGACGTCTTCTTCTTCTAAACAGAACTAAAATAAAAATAGATAATGATAAAATACTGTTAAAAGATCTGTGGGAGATAATATGATTCTTACATAATCTGATGAGATAAGCTTTATTAATCCATCCTTGGTCAAATTGAGAAAAGCATTCGTCTTTACACATTCAGTTGCATTTTCTCCAATGTAAATAATGCATCTTTCCATGAATGAAGCAGCACATTTTGCTCCTTAAAGAATAGATAAAAGCAATACTTAATTATTTAAAATAAATTAAAGTTAAAGTTCCAATGTTTTAAATATAAATTATTTTAGTTTTAAATTAAAAAAAAAAAATTACAAATAGTGAAAACAAGCCACTAAACACAAAGAAAAACAGTTTACGTAGGTAGCTCTGCATAGTCAATGAAAAATTACTTTGGATTCAGTGTTGAAGAAAGGAATGGCAAAAATCAGTTTCAGAACCAGTACCAACAATAATAAGGGTGCTCCGGAAATCTAATAAACCTAGTTCATAGTTTTACTAACTGCGGATGAGATTTATCAGTCTCAGATGAAATTTACCAATTTAGACTGAGAAAAAGTATGACAAGCATCTATTTTGAAAAGGATTTTCTGCATGTTAATTCAAAAAAATTATCCGACAAGAGCGGTAATTTTTAATACATAAATCTTGGGTGATATGAATAAAAATGAGTACCTACTCGATTTTTGGAGGAGAACTCTCCATTTGGTATGAATAAAATTCTTGAACATTTTCATGAGCACCTACTCACTTTTTTATGTTGAGTACCTACTCTGATCACGTCCTCCGTTTTTTCATATAACACCTTGTCTTCGTTACTGAATTGATAAACGTTTCTTGACAACTTTATCTCTATCCGAGAGTTACAGAACTGGCACAGTGGCACAACTAAATTTGACAAAATATTTGAATCGACTCTTCTGGTTCTGGATCCACATGGCAATTGAAAGCTTCACACCAAATTTTATGAATGTACCATTATTATAAAAAGGTTTATGCTACTATTTTACTCGTTCCACCGTAAATTGCATAAAAATGACAATAACTTTTCTCAACGTGGTCTTATCGAGTTAGTATTGTACTTATTCGATCCAGCATAAGAAAATACCTTTAAATCATGTCTCATATGACTGGATTATATTAACATAAATTCTACAGCTTGAGGAACCCATCACATCCCCCACTACTCTCCGTCTTTAAATACAATTAAAAAAAGCCAATAAGGGAATTTTGGGGGACTTTGAACCAGCAATAGAGGATGTCATTCTGCCTCAAATCCAATCAAACAAATTCATGAGTTCATTTCCTGGTCTAAAAAGATGTAGGTACTTGAAGACTGAAATAACTCCAAAAACGGGAATTTTTTGTTAATGATGCAGAATTTTACATTTTACCTTCCTTCGTTATTTCATTGATTAATGTACCAATTTAAAAACTTTTAACGTTTTTTGCAAAATCGAGTTTTTTGAATTATGACAGTCTTCAAGCAAATAAGTGGCATGATACCGTCAGGAGATTTCTGTGACTCATTTATTTGTTTTTTTCATCCTGCTAGAACTCAGGCCTATTATCACTAATTTTTATATTTTGCTATTCAATTCCTCTTCCTTGTTGTTGAATTTTGTAGTAGTTATATTCTGCTCTATCATGAATTCCGTTCGTATTGTGTCGTCTTCGATTGGATGTCCAGAAGAGTCCGGAAGCATCCAGAAGTCTTCTGAAGCCGTTTCTATTGTGTCATATTTGTCATTTTTGTGCCAATAAAACAGTTTCAAAAGACCTCTGGATGCTTCCGGACTTCTAATCAAAAACTACAGTAGATTGGCTACTATCCATCCATCTATCGTAATAAAAAATCTCTTACAAATTGCCATTACGAACGAATTCTACGATTGCTTTTTCGTAACAAATCTACGATACTCATCGAATTCAAATTCTGAAAATCTCAGACATCAGGCACTTTATGGCTCACATATAGAACACCTTCGAAAGTTTTTGGTATTTTTAAAAAGATGATGAGTATTCTTTTGCTATCCCATTGTGGTGCCCAGTTCCTTTTCAAGATTCACAAACACCATTTAAGAGAGTGTAACATTTCGCCAAACCAATTCCTGTGTCATAAGCTTCCGTTGAATTTATTATTTTTTGTTCAATTTAAACAAACCATATAAGTTCGGCAGGAGTACCGACACTTGACTTTGTACGGTATGACACCATTTACATCGACTTCAGTAATTAGCGATAAGTGAAGTTGATTCTATAAAAAACATTGGCTACCTACTTTCTCCACACTTGCAAAGTCTATCACACTATCTGTAAAACGATTGGGACATCCAATTGAATGCTCTTAATCAACAAGCTTCTGACTCAAACTAGAGATAGACCATAAAATAGATCCTCCATCCGCGACACCCAAAATTCTATCAAGTAAAGAAAATCTATTTAACGTCCACAATTTTGATGGTTATAGAAGCTGGATCTGCCTTTGTATACAGTATAAATCATAGATTGATCCATGGGTCTACAAAAATTACACATCTCTATTGGGGATTGGTCAAGTTGGAGGAACGGGCAGCCAAAATTGGAACAAAAAGGTCACCAAGTAATCCAGACCGTAGTGCATCGATATTGCACTGTTCGTGCAGGAATGGGTATTCTTAAAAATAAGTGACTTCTTATTCAATGGGTATAACTATGTATATCAACTATGTATATCGAATTGAAGAAAGCTAAGTTTCTTTCTATGTTTAATGCAGAGAACAGAGGAATTAAGCCATTCAACATGTTCATTGCTGAAAGAAAACACATTTTCTAAAGATCCTCTAAATTAAGAAGCTCCATATTAAGCCTGAACAACAATGAACAACAAGTTACTTCGTATTGCAACAAAGCGAAATTTGTACATTTTGACCTGATAAATTGCATCAGAAAAGATAAACCATTAAAGGAAATACCACGACCATCTACGAAATCCATTATTCCTCTGAAAATAAAAGAAAAATTAAAACAACTTTGGGTCACACAGATAAATTCTCATTTAATTTCAAACTTATACTCCAGAAATTCATAGAAAAAATCCAAATATTTATTCAGAAAAATCAATTAATATTAAATAATTGATAAAAATGCTTAAAAGGTAGACGAGTTGCTTCATTTATTACTTCTTTTTCGGTTGTGTGTTGTCTCTCAGCTTGGAATTCTTAACACACGTATTGTGTCTCATCCTAACCTTAATCCTTGGATGGGCTAACATTCTGGATCAACGTTATATTATCGCCTTTCAACATAATCCTTCCAAGATTTCTGCGAGTGCGAGTTTTAACATAAACTTCCTCAGCATCATCCAGCACCAGATTCATGTACTCATCGAATCCAACGATGTGTCCTTCAATTCGCAGCGAAATGTTTTCGTAGAGCCAAACTTGTACGCGAGATCTATTTTGGAGGTAGCGGAAAATAAGGTTGATGGGTTGCACCATCACCTTTTGTACTTTTGTATTTCCTTTAAAGGACATTTTTGCAGTTTTATTATTAAAAGAAACTTTACAAAATTTGTTCGAGAATTAAATGATTCTTTCTTTTTTATGTTTTACCGCACAGTAAACGTTTTTCTTTTTTAGGCGGCGTTCACCAAACACAGAAAAGTCAATGCGGCTGTCACTTTTTGACATGGGAAATTTATAATAAAATGGCTGCCAAAAGTAGGGAATTTTTTTGTTGTGGAACGTAAATTACAAAAACTTATGGGAGGGACAAATAATCTAAATTTAAAAGTGTCGCTATGTCGTGTGACACTGCGATACGTAAACGACAAAATTTATTTATACAGCGTCATATGAGATAACCTACACCAAACTCGATGCAGCTACAAAGCGTATTTTGATTATAGCAAATAAGTTGGCACATAATAGGCTTGTCCAAACCAAAGTGCGACAGTGCGTCACGACATGTGCGACACGATTTTTATATGAAAAACGTTTTGCGCTAAATCGTATTTGGTTTGGGTATTCTCATTATGACGCTGTGTTAATAAATTTTGGCGTTTTCGTGTCGCACCGTCGCAGTTTGGTTTGGGTAAGCCTTATATCTGTCAATGTTTGTATGACAAATAAAATTTTAGATAGTTTTCTTAAAAGAATTTACCACTTTACCACGTTTACTCAAAAGTGGTATTCATGCAACCTGGTAAACCTGGTAAACAACGTAAGAATGTTAAATCTGTGAATTGAACTGTCAAATTTTCTATAGGAAATCGTTAACACAAATTTGACTGGTAAAAGTTTACCATCTAGAAATGTAAAAATATAGAAAATTTATCGTTTAATTTTGGTCAGTTACGATATAACCAGCGAACTATCCAATGAAATGTAGCTAGTTGACAAGAATGAAAGAACCATAATTTTCTCCAAATAATTCACTTTACTAGATGAAAAAGTTAGCCAGGTTGCATGAATACCTCTAGAGCTAACGTCATTGCATGACCGCGGACTGCGCACAATAAAATTCATTAAATTTACGTTCTTCTATAGTTTTTAAACGTCACTATTTGACTTATATAATGTAAAATTATTTACATTCCACATAAAAAAGTACCTAGTACAGACAGAAACCGTAGCAGATAGTAGCGCCACCAAATTAATCCTGAACTAATAGCCAAAGACACCAACCAATCTAATAACAATTCGTTCATATAAATTTTCATAGATGGCACTGTAAATTCTTAACCGGAAATGAAAATACGTTTTATTTTATTTTTTTCAAATGAAAGGCTGCATCTGCGGATAATTCAAAACCAATTATTATTTGAACAGCATCAAGGATCAGTTTTAATTCTTTTCAAAAATTAAAATGAAGAAATGATTATACAGTTCTATTTTTGCTATATTCGATGCACTAAGTGTGTAATAAATGGAATAAATAGAGACTGCTAGAGTGTCCCATATGACCAAAACAAACATTTTAAAAATTACCCAGGTGTATCTAATTTTTGATATTTACCTTGGTAAAACGAAAATTCCATTGCGCGCGTACTAAACATTGGTTTTAAGAGCTGATTTTTTGCAAGGCTCATTATTTAGTCTAAACGAAACTTTTGAGTTCGATGCCGGGAGAAAACAAACTCGACTCAGGTGCAAAAAGTGAGATATATGTTTGGGGAAGCATGATGTCCCCCTGCAACCTCCCTGCATGGGATCACTATAGGATTTGGGGTAATGTGAGATTGGGTGCATAAAAAGTTTGATCCATTATAATTCTTTAAGAAAATAAAACCCAAAAAAATGTACGTTCACCTGTGTCGAACCTAATAGAATATATTCTAATGAATCATTTATTTGTACGCACCTGCTTTTTCATGTATTTCCATAACTGCTGTTAGAAAAGTACAAGCGTTATCAACGGACAACGTCGATATAACATGATCTTCACATGCAGCACGAAGTTCTTCAACACCCATATCCTGAGCCAAAGTCATCATTTCAAAAACTCGTGAATCTTGAAGCATTATCTTTATAGAAATTAATAAAAATACATTTTACTCGTTAGTGAATTCAGCTTTTTATCATTTAAATTAGAATTTTGAATTTATTACCTTTCCCGTATAAACATAAACAATAAACTGACGAAAGACTTCACAATTGACATGTTGTAAACGAACCGGTGTTGGTGTACCTGGTGCTGATGGTGATACAGATGATCCAGGAATTCTGCATATCTCTCCTCGTTTAGCTGTTTTGAAGCTTTTGCATCTACAAGAAAAAAAGTTAAAATTTCGAACATAAAATTATTTTTCTTTTACTCTAAATTTGAATTAATGTGATGCCTTAAACGAAGCATTGAACAAGAATTTTCTTCAACAAGTTGTTTTGTATTGTTTTAAATAAAGCCCTCTGCCTTTGCATCACTGGATGTGCAAACAACTTTTCAAACCTAATCTGGAGAGGCCTTATAATGTTTTAATTAAAATAAACTTGAGTTTTTTTTTTCTTTTGTTACTTATTTTGTCATAATAAATTCGCATAATATACACGATGGCGATATGGCGGCCTAAGCAACTACGACATTTCTTTGACGTGTTGTGTTGAACTTTTTTTAGAAGAAAATATGTATATTGTTTATGCAAATAAGAAAATCTGACGCAAGCTGTTAAATTTGCATTTTCCTTAAAGCTTATAAATTATAACTATACTCGTAGATACTCTCGTAGTTATAACATCAGCATCCTCCCCTAATGAAATTTCAATATGGTGCTATTTTCCCTTAAAAGTGACTTGTGTTTGACGTTTTTTTTTTTTTTTTGTTTTGTTCAAAAAATGGTATTTTAATATCTTTTGAAAACGAAAGGGAGATTTAAGAAAATTTGCATTTTAGATCATTGGGTGTTTGAAAACAAAAATTCCTACCTTTAATAAAGGAAAAACTATATGAAAGTATGTTTAAGTGGATGTGGGCATGGATATGTATAGGTAGTCCAGAGTTGGAATAAAATTAAATAAACAAAAAATGTATAAGCCAATGTATCGCCATTTTTCGTTCATGCTTAAATATTTATGAGGCTGCAGATTAAATAACCATCAGTGCCAATATAAGGTAAGGGGGCTTATAAATTATAATCCAAAGACTTTTCGAATGGATCAATCATGGACATTGACAGGACATGCTTTAAGCAAAAGAAAAGATAGGGCAAATGTATCTTTAATATATTTACCTACATTTCAAAATGCCATTTTGCATTAGATTCTGACTTAATATACCAAAAAACTTAAGATTTGTTTCGAGAATACTGTATAACTCATTGATAGCCTAAAAGCGTTCCCGAAAATGAAGTTTTGATAATTTTTATCCTTTATTTTCTCTCTAACAAATATAAACCAAATATTTTTGAGGTTTTTGTTGTAGTGGTCTCGATTTTACAACATAACATTGGCACAAAATTATAATTTTAATCTCTATTCATTCCAAAACAGGCGTTCCCGGAATGACGCTTAGTTGATGTAATTTATTCATGCAAAAGAATATTTATGGAACGATAAACCAATTCCATTCCGATCCGAAAAGACCATTTGTAGCGCCATCTGAACGTTAAATAAATAAGAAATTGATATTTTGTCACTTTAACTACATTAACACATATTTTCTCTGACAACTTTTATTTAAATAGAAATTACGATTCTTCTCGGTTATTTTAAAGGCACTTTAGAATTTATTCAGAAAATTTTGCCTTAGTAATGCTTAGAGTACAGGTAGCTACATTTAATTATTTTTTTTTTGTTTTTCTTTGCCACTAGAATTTCAGGTTTTGAGTTATGAAAGCGTTCCCGGAATGATTTTTCGGGTATATTAGATCAATTAAAACAAAAACTAACTCTGTTTCAAACACAAATAATACATTCGGAGAATAATCTCCATTTAAAAAAAAAAATTTTAAATCATGTAGGTGGAAAACTTGATAAATTTTCCACCTATGTACATGATTTTGGCCCATACAAATTGTCACGTTTAGATGCGCGTAGAAAAGTGGAAATAGAAACTGTGGATGTAATTACCTTTTTCTTGTGAGAAGAGTGGAAATCCTAAGTATTACGGAAGCAGACTACCAAAATTACGATTTTCGTAGAATTTTGTTTTTGAAAACTGAGCAACAAAATCCAAAGTATAAAAACGATAAGCAAAAAATTATTTTATCGCAGAAACTATTGTAGCTAAGAAATTTTCTGATAAAATGATTTACTATTCAATAGTAAAAAAAAATTATTGAGAATTGCGTACAAATTTGTTTATTTTTTTTAAATTAAATTACTTTTCTCTTTAATTTGCTTTAATTCTTAAAAGAAAAAAAAAATTTAAACATTAAAAAATTAATCATAAAATACCTACTTTTCAACAACCAGATCAATCCTGACTAAAGTCAAACCACAAAACACAATCAAGAAGTGTGACAAAGTGTAAATTAAATAAAAATGACAAAGTTAGTGTAATTACTCCTCTCATCATTACACACTCAACAGAGCAACAAAATTGTAAAAATAAAGAACAAAAAATTATTAACATAATATCACATTACCTGGCCATTAGCAGAATCCGATGTGCGTAGACACGTTCCTCCTCTCGTCCCAACAGAAAAACCACATCAGCACTGTCTTGGTCTTCGGACAAACGCTGCAAATCGTCAATCAGCTGAGGTATACCAGCCATGGCTTTTTCACAGAGTGGCGTCGGTGGTGGAACACGAGTGCCCATCTTTCTACGACCGTTAACTATTACTGAATTGGCCAGTGTAACTACAAGATTATTACTTTTATTTGTTTCAATTATAAAAGTAATATGTAATATGAATTATAATTATCACACACGTGCTTAAACTATCAAATGATATTGCAAAATGCCTTTTCCTTTCCCAATAAAATTCAACAAAACAATCACAATAATGCAGAGAGGGAAGGGAATATTTTTTGTAAACAAACCACAAATACTAACAAAAAGGCGGCAAACTTTTTCTGTATGTATGCGTGAGTGCACTAATACCTTAAACCGAATGGTCGAACAAGAATTTCAGATACTTTTTTTCTTCTTATTGTTTTCATTCGCCGAGGAAATACCTTATTCCGGCAATTAAATACTGCTTTTTTTCTCACTGTGAGATGTTGAAATCTTTTCAAGATCACTATTTTCAACGCAGTAAACACTTTGTGGTTTCTTTAATTTAGTTAATATCTGTTAAATTTTTGCAATTTGTTCAATAATTCACTTGAATTCAATTCGGAAATACAATTTTTTTTCACTAAACTCCACTAAAGTACACGAATGTGTCTTGAATCTCAACCGATCGTCATCCCAACTTGCTCAGACTAGTTGAGTTGGTGGCCGCTTCTTTTTGCCCAACAACGACGGCAACGTCGACGAACGACGATGATGGTTACCTGTGGTATCTTCAGCAGGTAAGGTACATACATACATATATCTACGCAGACGAGTTACATATGGCGAGCACTGGTTTTAGGAATAATAGCGCCAGCCGAAAAAATCTATGTGTGGGTTAAGAGAGTCGTGGGATCGTATAAATTCACTCGTGAAACTATTTTATTTGGGAATTAAGAGATCGCATTGTTTTGGTTTGTTTTGGGTTAAAATTTTGTTGGTAAATTTATTAGACCAATTGGCATGGGAAATAGTTCAAAGTTGTTTAAGGAAAAAATTTAAATTTTAAATACAAAAATTAACAAACCACATCACTTCACAAGGTTCTTTGAAATGATTTGATGTGATTTTATTGAATAATCAATAATATTTTTTGTTTAAATTCTTCAGTTCATAAGCCCATTTCTTATTTCATTGAAGCTATACAATTATCTGTTACTTTAGAATTTCGTTTTTACTGATAAAGTTCGTGCATCAGCTCTTTTGTTTGGTAGTAATAAATGCTTAATATTTTTTACCTACGTTAATTTTGTGAAGTTTAACTGCTGAGATTTTGTCTATAAACAAATAAGCTAATGCGCTTACTACAAATTTGTGCTCTAAAGCCTAAACACAGTGGAAAAGAGGTATCAAAAAATTTATCTTAACTGACTAAAACTTTAAAGACTTCTGCTAACTTCATGCACTCAAGAAATAGTTAAGAGAGTCGGTCACTAGGCCTTGGTTATTTGTGAGCTAGGCATGCCACAATATTTATTTATTTATTGAAACTTTAAAAAAGTTTTTGGTATTTTTGTATAACCTATAACTTATATTATGAAATTACGTAACATAATTCTCAATTGTTTCAGAATTTTTGAGTTAAAAACAGCGGTATTTTGTGTTTGGAGACGTTAATGTTAGGATCAAACTTGAAAGCATGCTTATTTCAAGAACTACTAAACAGAAATTTAGTAAGACTTTGTAAAAGATTTGTTAAAATGTTCAAAAAGCAACAACAAATCTTATTCATAGTCCTCGAATTTCCTTTAAAAGTCAGAGGTATACAAATTGTACATCTTCCCTTGTAAATTTATTTCATTAACAAAACATAACAAACAAAATTCACAAATTACAAAACCCATTAATGCGCAAAAGGACGCACTCATCTATCCTGGCAAACAAAAATGCCCATCAATTTCACACTTTTGACACTCAGCGTTCATTCATAAAACGAATTTGAAAGAGAGGTTGTCATATTTGGTTCGGTTTGCATCACTTGTCGTTTACATCATTATCCATCACTCTTGATTTCTGCTGATAATTTTCTAATTTACCAAACGACACTTTCTTTTCCGTTATTTTGCTTTGCTGTATAAGGATATTTTTATGTAAGGACTATAAGGACACCCTTTTCCAATTTAGGTGTAATTTCGCACTCTTTGTGTGTCAAGTGTGGTAGGATAGGCAAAACCAAAGGTCTAGAAATGCCAACTCTTAAGAAGGGTTACTATTTAACACTCCGGGTCGTTTGATTAAATCACTTTTACGTCACGATCTAGAAATCATCAAGTATTTTCTATCAATAATTTTTATATTATTTTGTATGCTCAGGGTTCCTTTTCCTTATAAGTGTATTTTCCATTATTACCTATTTTATTGATAGAAATAAGTAAAGTCATTTGAAGTAAATTGAGATCTCAATCGAGTTTACCGGATTGTACCTATACAACATCCATTAAGTGTCTTATAAGGGAAGAGTTATACGACGCATTTTGCTAACCGAAATAGCCAAAGAAGTGAATAATAAAAAAAACACCCTCGAGATCAAGCCCATCGGGTGGCACTAATCAAATATATTTGCCCATACCTCATCCGCATCTGACAGTTGATGCGAAGTTAGAGATGGAGATATGGGTATGTAGGTGGGTATTACTACGTCTCGTCAATCGATGATGGATTTGGGTATTTTTTTTTTTTTTTTGCTCTCTCCCTAAATTTCGTGGGTGGTGTGAATTGCATTATTTATATATGAAGGCCCCAATTGAACACGTGACTACCAGAGTGTTGTGTGTGTTTTTTTTCGGGCAACAACGAAAATATCCTGAAGGATCAAACTGAACAAACACACATTGCACTCGTACGCGTGGTTCAAGTAGAAAAGTGTGTGAAAGTTCGTACGTTTTTATAATGAAAATACAGAAAAATTGAGAAGTACAAACTGTCGGATATATGGAACTGGAAACGATTGCAATTATACATACGACCGCTGAAGAGATAGGGAGAGTGGGAATTTGGATTCGGTTGATTTGGATGATGGCGATGGGTGTCAGATGAAGGTTTCATTGAGAATTAAATTGAAGTCGCATCACGTACAAAAAAGGATGCTGGGGGTAACTTTTATCCCTTTGGGCGTTGCAATATGAAAAAAAAACCCCAAAAGTGCGAAAGGAATTTTGTGTTTATTTTTTTTTTGTTTCGTGTTTTCATTATTTTTTGCTCATTTGACGTAGCAGGAAGGCATGTGGTGCGTCGAAGTGGGAGAATTCCGTTCTATCATGGGACAGGATATTAAGTGCGAAAATTTGAAATAATATTATGATTGCATTTTTTTTTTTCTTTGGCTCATTCTACATGAGAAGTGTTATTTTTTTTTTTTGTAAGGGGACCGTAGAAATTCGAAATTGTTATTGTTAAGTCATTTGTGATATGTATGTCAATGTGTATGTACCTGTTTGAGTTGTAGACATGTATGGGTACATATACATACAATGTATATTGATAATTCAATATTTAGGTTTAGGGGATGATGATTATTCGAAATCATTTAAAATTAAGTATCTTTTTTTGTAGATGAAAGATACTGAGTGTTAATAAAAAAAAATATCAAGGAAGAAATCGCTAAATCAAATTGATAAGCAGAAGTAGTTTTGCATTGTGGCCATTTTGGCAAAAATCTATTTATATGAAATAAATACCTACAAGAAGTATTATTACATATTATAAATTATCGTTTATATTTGAATACATAACATAATGTAATATGAAGGTAAATACATAAAAAAATCAATCACAATTACTGACATTTTTGTGGTCTTAAACACGGTGGAAATGGTTGTAAAATGTTTTCACTTACATCTAATTCCACTTCAAATTCATTTAGATTAATGTTTTTGGACTGTTAATTCAATCAACATATATTTTCCAAAACCCAATATTTCCTAACAACATCCCAAATAAAACGCACGTACTTGATCTTTATTGACAAAGTTGCTGCGGATGTTTAAGATTTTTTTATATAAAGTTTTAAAAATGAATACTTTTATAAGAAATTAAAAGAAAACATAAAATTCATTACTTAAATGACTTAAACAACTTCTTAAATTGTTTTGACCTCCGAACTAAGTATGCCATTTTATTTCGTTAAAAAAAGATTAATTTTTAGACAAACATTTTCAAAAATCGTTCAAGACGTTTAAAACAATTCATTTTGTTTATATAAAAATACTCAAGAATTGTTTGAAAAAATGTTGGTATGCCATTTTCAAGAAAATATTCATGGACATCTTAAACCATATTTTGTATAAAAATTATCAACACGTTTTCAAAAAATCGATATAAGACAAAAAAAGATTTTTTTTTAAACCCAAACATTTTTTCTTGCAATTCTTATATCAGATAATTTGAAAATTGCTAAAAACCTTTTGTTTAGAAATTTTAATCGAAATTCATTTTGTCGTTTACGAGAAAATCAGAAAAACGGGTCTATGGGAGCACCGTTATTAGCCGATGAAAAAATATTTGGTTTATTTTAAAAGTACGAAATTTAAGATTGTAGTAAGTACATATACAAATTTTAATTAAAATGGTTAGATTAGTTTTTGGAAAAAAAAAATTATTCATTTTCGTCACATGGCAAGTAGGTACCTACTAAAAAAATTTGTAATTTCTTCTCTAGGAAATCACCAAAAAAAAGTTTTAAATTGCAGTTTAACTTTTGGTTTGAATTCAACTTTTAAATAAGCTAACTTTAGAGTTTGTCTAAATCTGAGCATTAGTGAATAAAAAAGCCTTGAGTGGGCACCGCCAAGAAAATACTCATTATGTAGCGTGATTTGCATAAAATGTGACAAAAGTGAGTGCTTAGCTTAGTCAATACAAAAATTTGTACTGTAGGGTGTCTATTTTCCCCCCTTTAAGTGGAACGAAAAATTTTCTAAAAAAAAAGGAAGAGAAAGAAAATTAGTTAAAAAAAAACAACAACACCACTTTAACCTACATTAAATTTTTTAGGTCTTAGCTATAACAAGGGAAATTTTAGGAAATTGCCATATACGATTGTTTGAGTGTCTAATTGGCTCATTTTAACAAAAATTTTAGGGAAGTACAAAGTCAAAATTAGACGATTTGACACTCAAGAAAACCATCTTCGACAATTTTTTTTATTTGGAATTATAATTTGATGTGGTTGAAAATTTCTTGTTTTGTGCTTAACAAAAATAAAATTTAAATTATAAAAATAAGAATTATATTGATAACTTCTTCGTATCGTTGTCAGAACTTTTCTACAAAAAAGTATAATTTTTTTGCGGGCTCTCATGTAAGAAATAACATATTTACCAGAAGAGAGTTTAGTATTTCATTCCTTGCATAATACTTTCATTGAATATCAATCTTCATTGGAACATTTAAAAAAAACTGCACATCACACAAAAATGGTGCAAATAAAAAATGTCCAACAAATTGAATTTGAAAAATAAGGAAAGCTTAATATTTAAATACAAATCAGGTCAATAAAGAAGACCTCTATATTTATAAACCAAAAGGCAAAATTTTTTCGTCCTCACAATCGTGTATACCATAAATCATCAGACTTTACCATTTTTTTTCTTTTCATACATCCAAACTAGACGCAATCTTATATTTGCACGATTGTAGGGGTATTTAGTCGCTTGGAAGTAATTCAAGAAATCAAAACTAGGTCACCTTCGTGTGAGTCTTAGAACTTTTCTTCGTCATATCAACCCCTAACTGTTTGAATCTAGTGTTTTTTTTCACATTTAAAGTTTTTTATTTATCATATTTAGAAACCATGAGTGCACCATACTTGCACTATATCATCATACGATGTCAAAGAACATGAAACGAAATGTCATTCTCGGGTATGCTAATAGAAATTGTGAAAGAAAAAAGAAAACAAAAATGCTACTACTTATAAGGGTGCAGGATTGAAATAGGTGGAGGTGGAGAGAAATAATAGCCTCCACTTAACCGTGTTTCCAATAACTTTGAATTTATTTTTATTTTTATTTCTTGGAAATTCCATTTATTTTTAGTATTTCTGTCACACTGTTTACTTTTGCAGTACATGGAAACAGATACACACACTGAATCGATTCTGCATCAAAGTTTATTTCAAGGAAATAACTTTTAGAATATTTACCAACCTTGTTCATAAAACACTCTGAGTCTCCCGTCTCATCATTTAACTTTTTTAAATAAATTTTTAATTTTACCGCAAACCCACATTAATATACATGCAGGAGTGCTTCTACTAATACCTGTGTTCTCTGTTTTCTTACCTTTAGCAGATCCTATGTGGAAATAATAAATCTAAATTTTTTTTGCCATAATTTTCAATTGGAACTTGCATTTCAGGGAAACATTTTGCTATGTGGCATTCACCCTGAAACCATTTTGCAATGAACATCTTCGTACTACCTTAAGGATTTGAAACCTCATAAAGATTTATGTATTTAACTCCCCTTTATGGTTATCCGTTGCTTCACAAAATACATCCACAGCCGCAGCTGGAATACTTTTGATACAAAATGCGGTTTACCTGAACTGTGCCACTTGTAGATTGGTATTATATAACAATTAGGTATATTACCTAATGAAAGTTTTAAGGTTTGGTCAAATAAGTTAACGTTTAACAATTATAAAATGACTTGGTTATAGCAAAATTAAATTCGACAATATTGGCAGAATTCTTGCTCCCGTAAACACCCACAATGTTCAATAAATAACGATAGTCGACACAAAATGCCTAAGTGCCGTTATATTTCAGCCCGCAGAACCCGGAAATCTCATCGAAAACATATGTATGGGTATGTTCTTGCGAGATATGATTTTTTTAAGTCTTTTTGTGTGAATTTGTTTCCCTTTTTGTTCAGAGCTTATCTTGAGTAACAATTTGAAAAGAATACTGACAAATTAATTTTTTGTTATGTGCAGTGTGTCAAAATATTTTCAAAAACACGGTTTTTCTGAGTATAATTTGCTAAATAAGTATTAGTCTTAAGTAAAAAACATATAATTGTTTTAGTTGTAGAAGAACTTTTTAGAAAGTTTTTTGTTGTTGCAAGGGACTTCGCTTTTGGTGTAAATATACAATTAGACCAAGAAAGATAGGACATTTAGTATGGAGAAGGTAAAGAAAAATAATTCATGAATATATTTTGTTTGGCATCAATGCAATATGTCATCCTCTACACTCAGAAAAAAAAATCATTCTTAGTCCAAGAACTTTCCATTCTTTGCAAGAAAAAAAAATCAAAAATTGTTGCCTCAACGAAAATTTCTTGGAGCAACAACTAATTGTAACAATAAAATTCCTGATACAACAATTTCTACATTGATAATCATTTTCAAGAACGAAAAATTGTTAGCCCAACAATGAAATTGTTGTATACCGAAAACTAAAAATAGGTAATATTAATACAGCCAATATTATAAGTAGGAATAATAAAAGCAAATAACATTTTTTTTGTATTTCATTTCAGGAGAGAAAGAAATAAAATGCACGACTGGGTCACACGTCCTTGCTTTTAGGGTCAAAGTTGCTGTGGACGATTTAGCTATATGATGTTATAAGAAATAAATAATTTTATACAAAATTCATTACTAAAATGACATTAACAGCTTCTTAAATTGTTTTGAGCTCCAAACAAAGTATGCCAATTTATGTGATTAAAAAAGATACATTTTTAAACAAACAATTTTGAAAATCGTTAGAGCCGTTTTTTAAAAAAAATTATTTTTTTAAATATAAAAATTCTTAAACCTTTGTATATTTTTTTCAAGAAAATGTTAATGCACATCTAAAACCAAAAATTTCAAAAAATACAGTGACCCGTTTTAGACAAATTGATTTTTCAAAAAAAAAACTTTGAAAGATGTTTTAAAAATCTAAAAATTATTTTTTTGAATTTTTTTTTTTAAGGTTGTAAAAAAGCTTGAGTATGAAAAAAAAATAATCAAAATTGGTGCAGTCGTTTAAGAGCAAGTCAAATGGGAGGTACCGTTAGTAGAATTTTTACGAACACTTCTTTCATTCCAGAAGTATGACCCTACTATCAAAATTAGACACAAAAATTTTAATCAAAATCGTTAGAGCCGTTTTTGAGAAAATTCAACTTTTCCTTAATTGTTTTATGGCAGGTACCGTTAGTTTTTGTGCTACAAAAAATTCAATTTCCCGTCTAGGGAATAACCAAATATCCTTAACCACCAAGTTTCAAGAAAATCGCTTCAGCGGTTTAGGCTGTAGCACGAGGTATACACAGACAGACAGACAGACGGAAAGACAGAATTGCGAAACCCACTTTTATCGCATTCTCTATCATCGTAATGACATATCTGATTGTTATCTCGAGTTCGATTATTTTTACGAATCCTAAACTTGCCCTTTAGTACCTATGTATATCGCAAGTAGAATGAAATAGTAATAAAGACAAAGCTTTCCTGCTTTCTCTTTAATATTTAAGTATATTTCTAAGTTTGTTGTGGAAACAAAAGTCATTTTGACAGTATTCCAAAATTTTAACTATTTCCGTTGAGTTAAGAATTTTAAGTAGGTACCTGGGTTCATTTCAACCTCCGAAAGTTGGTAGCCCAAAGTATATACAATTATTAACTTTACAATTTTTTTTTCTGAGTATATAATTGCCCAAAGTCCCCCAAAATTCCAGCATTATTAGTTGCGTTTTAGGTACTGGAATTGGAAATAAACATTTTCTTAGAATATTATACATATTTTTAAATCAGCATGTTGTCCTAGAAACATATACTTTAAATTGATATCGCAATTGGGTAAATGACGAAAAAAAATTTACATTTTCAACAATAGTCGCTCTTTTAAAAAACAAGCTCTTTAGTGATACCAGTACACATATATCCTTCCTGTCCAAAATCGTTCAAGTGGCATCAGAGACTTCACAATCACCGTGCCATGCCGAGTTCAATGCATGTTTCACCATATCAAAATTTCCATTCAAAATCAAGTTGATTGCAAACTCTTCAATTGATTATTATTATATTGTTGATGGGAATATCATTCCCAGAGGTGAAGACCTGCTGATGTGATGCTGTGTGTTTATGCATGAAAATTGGAAAACCATACCAAAAGCACACCTTTATTTGACCGATCTCCCAATCACACCGAGACCGAAATAAAAGGTTTGCAGACAACCCCATTATGACAATAATCTCTACCACCCCCTCCAGTTCCAACCTGAATTTGGCTCACCGAGGAATGTCCTTCAACATTGTTAAATTCCGTTTGCACTCCATATGGAGTACATAAACAATTTTATCCTGTCCAGAGGACACGACTCTTCAAAAACTTGATTCTATTCAATAATAATAAGTGAAAACGTAAACCAAGTGCTTCATTCACTTCACTGTCACAACCAGGGAATGAAGATATCAAAACTTTGTCCTGTAAATTGACATAAATGTGATCATACGG
This sequence comes from Meliscaeva auricollis, assembly GCA_948107695.1. NCBI lineage: Eukaryota > Metazoa > Arthropoda > Insecta > Diptera > Syrphidae > Meliscaeva > Meliscaeva auricollis. The sequence goes on along the minus strand of OX403619.1, from coordinate 21,114,459 downwards.
GCAAGGCACCGATACGGCGACGATGATGACGAAGCTATGGCTGGCGTGGGCGTCAAAGTCAGAGAAAATATTTGCGCGAAAACTTGAAAACAGGGAGGACAGTATTCTATACAACAAAAAATCAACACCCAAGTGATTTTACTCGAAGCCTTAAGGTACCCACACATAGGTAATACTGCTGCTGGGGAATTCTAAGAAATTCCTAGTCAAAAGGGATTGTGCTGCTTTTGGATAGAACAATTTTAGTGTAGGTAATGTTTGTAAGATTGAGGGAGGGTGGGCGATGCGATATGATGTCTGATGTGGGCTGAATCCTGAATAGCGCACCATCTAGGATGACAATGGCTTCCGTTTGAATAAAGGACTTCTTCTTAGAGCGGAGATTATATTCCGCCATCATCGTCATCGTCACTCTGTGGGCTTAGATCGTCCGGTTCGAGAAATGAAATGACACCTCGAGGGTAAGTTAAGTGAAATGTTGATTGTTAGTTTAGGTCACTCGGCGTTCGTCGGCACTTCGAAGGTTTTGTGGTATGACGGTACAAAGGGTGGGTTGTGTAATGAAAGTAGGTATACGAGTTTAGAGGGAGAGTGAAAGAGAGAGTATAGATAATAGACTTTAACCTGAGTTCGTCTGAAAAAGATAAAATCAAGGTCTTTTGTTTGCGAGAGGTGTTTTTTTGAAAGTGGTAGGTAAGTAAGTACGATAAGAAAAAATGTCTTTTGATAATTTTTATTTTATCTTGCGGTGGAAGAGTGTTACTTTTATTCTTTTGTTGTTGGCAATAATATGTTGAAGTTAGTGTTTAGCCTTGTTTGGATTTTAATGTGATTTCACGCATTTGAGTTAACTGCGTTTGATAAATAAATACCAAGAAAAAGAGGTTTAGAAAATTATGTTATTCTGGCTTAGGGAACACTGGTTGGTCATGTTGGTTAAAATTAATTTTGTTTCTTGGACTCCAGACAAAAATTATAGAGGTGTTTTTGAACTGATTAACTTCGACACCAGCAATTTCTTCAAGGTACAAACAATACAGAACAAAATTTAAAATGAAAATTTCTATTCTAAACCCATTTTATGCTTCTAAAATAGGAAAAAAAATTAAAACTTTACGAATCTCTAGACTAGAGGAATTGAGGCACACATTACTTTAAGTCTAAAATCAGAAATGCATCTCAGATATGGATTTTCTCAATTTTATAAGCCAAGCTGATATTTTAGAAAAAGCAAATATTATTTTTCCGTTATTTCCGTTACAACTTTATTTGACAACACTACTAAAAATACATACCTGGCCTTCGAAAATGATATAATTTGGTATTGCATTGCCGTTTGTTTTTCAATTATTTTTATTGATTTTTTTTCAAAAAGAGCTAGAGTATAAAAAAGTAGATTTGTTTTCAGGTTGTACCTTTGCTTTCGGCCTCAGACATGACATTTAAAGGTTCAAAAACGTAAAACAAATATTTTAAAGCTTTAGAGCGTATATTTTTACTTGCTTTACAGGTACTATATAGGGCAGGTTAAGGATTCGTAATAAAAATCGAACTCGAGATAACAATCACACATTACATTACGATGATAGAGAATATGTCAAAAATTAACGGTACCTGCGATATAATGAATATGGAAAAGTTGAATTTTCTCAAAAAACGGCTCCAACGATTTTGTTAAAAAAAATTGTATTTACTTCTGTTAGTAAGGTCGTACTTTTGGAATGAAAAAATATTTTTAGAAATGTTATAATAACGATACCTACCATAGGACCGTTTTTTTTCATTTTCTCTTAAACGACTGAACCGATTTTGATGAAATTTCTAAGAAAAATATTTTGGATTAAAGAAAAAATTTCAATTTTTTTTTTTTGAAAAATCAATTTTTGAAAGTGGGAGACTGTATTTTTTGAAATTTTGGTTTCAGATGTGCCATAATTTTTTCTTGAAAAATGCATACCAATTTTTTTTTTTAAAACAGAAACGACGATTATCAAATTTTTTTTCTAAAAATTTGTCTTGAATTTCAAGATTCGAGGCTTAAACCTAAAACCAGTTCAACGATAAAAAAAACAACGCAGTTGTCTGCAAGATAACTAAATATATTTTTTGATAGCCAGATACCTCTGCTTTTATTTTAATTTTAATTTTAATTTTAAACAAGTTAATGCAATTATTAGTTTAAGAAAAAAATATTTTCAAAATTAGAATTTTGAAAAAAATAAATCAAGCTGTTGAAGTCACTTGAAACTAAAAATTTAATATATTATAAAAAGCTTAAGCATCCACAGCAGCTATGACTCTTAGAGCAAGTACGTGTGGCCCAGTCGTGCATTTGTTTTTTTTTCCAAATTCTGAGTTATAACATAATTTTTTCTTCCAAAATAAAATGGCCTTATTATGGTCTATGATTTTTTGTTTTTTTGAAAAACTGTGATTTTAAGAAACTGTTATTCGTAAGACCTATTTTTCTGCATTTAGTTTCTATTAAATAAGGCTATTGAATTTTGGAAGAAAAAAATATTATTTTTGAAATAAAAAAACGAAAAATTTTGGTTGATTTTTTTTTTAATCTGAGTTTTAACTTGAGTCATCTTTTGAAAAAATTCCCCCTCCCATTTTAACGGGTGAAAATAGACTCCTATCATCAATAGTAGTTGCTTTCTTTAAACCAACCTGGAAATTTTTTGGGCTATAAATTTTATTTTGATTGTTAATTTTGACTGTGAAGAAAATACAGTACTCAAATTTACTCAATAATTTATTTTAAGACTATGTACAAAATTTCCATGGGGTATAATAAAAAATTATATTTAATTTGTTGATTTATTTACTTCGCACAAATTTTTCTGCTTTTCCACTTGCCCAGCACTATTATAATACTATCCGGATTTCACATCGTCCCATTGCTAGTAAACCCGACCTATACCACCATCAGGTCATCCATCAAATTATATTTTTATGTATTTGCTTAATCTTCCATATCGACCGCCATTTTTTTGAGAGAAAAAAATATAAATAAATATTAAAAACTTTTTCACAAACACAATATGTACACAATATACTTCCCCAATTCAATGGATTTACCAGAGGGCCATCATAACCATTCGCATGGATGAAGAATTCTCATTTTTTTCTCTATGGATATTTTTTTGTTTTTGTTTTAAGACTCTACTTCCTCATTCTGGATAAAGTGACGAGTGATTTATGAGGTGTCATCATTGGTGATTGCACTCGAGTGCCTATTTACGAAAAGTAAATAATTTCTAGACGATAGTGTGTACAGAGTATCTTCAGCCGCCATACCAAAGTACAAAACAAAATTGTATCCAGAATTTTTTTATACAAAAAGAACAAAGAAAAACAAACAAAACAAAAATAAAAAAAAAAATAAAACAAATTAACGACTGTAGTTTAAATTAAGAGAATAATCGCTGGAATCAAGAAAGATTGATTATTCAATCTGATGAGGGACTTATGCATTAACCACCCATTCCAAGAAGAAAATGAACATCCAATCCAATAGCGCAGCAGGAGTCATGATGGAGGTTGAAAACGAGAACAAGGGCAAATTTCCGCCAGCAGCAGCAGCAGCAGCACCAGCTGGTAGACATTATTTCCGTCATCGTCGATAGAAATATAGCGTTAAATTGTTGAAATGTATTTTAGAAATGTAATCATAGATTTAATGTATATTTAAAACATTGTAAACACTCGAAACAATATAATTAAAGCGAAATGAAAAATTAACGCTTTTCACAAAATATTACGGCGAATTTCTGAGTATGTAACCGGAAGGGTAAGTACTTTTACATTTCTGGTAACACACTCAAAGTAGTTTGCAAAACATTAAGATTTGCCAAGGCTCCAAGGAAGATATGCCACATTTTGAAAAGTACCTCAAAACTGGTCACTTGAAATCACAAGGCTGTGTTTCTGCAGTTGCTGTGTCGCATCGGTTGAATCTTTAGTATAGGTAGATTTACTCGTAAGATTTATTTAACAGAATTCATCCGTTTGCAACGTTTCGAAAAGATTTTAGTAAAAATGTTGCATCTTAAAGTCTGTCGGTTGCATATAAGAAATCTCAATTTCAATTCTTAACAAATCCATAAAAAAAAAAACAAAAACCAAGCAAAGGTTTTCAAAAAGAAACATTTGTTCTCAAAAAAACGCTCAAAGTTACGTTTGTATGCTAAGGTATACCTAACTTACTCAAAAGGATATTGCCCTTTTGAAAAAGAAAATTTTATAAAGAGAATGGAGTGAAGAGCTTTTTAGCAAAAACAACACAAAAAATTGAAATGCTCAAAATTTTTTTTCCTGCAAACATGTAACGAAACGAATGACATCCATTACTTTTTACCAACAGAAGAACAATTTCGCACAAAATATTCGTTTTTAACGCAAAAAAAAAATGAAGAAAAAAAACATTGGATCCTTTGAGTTCTCCGACGACGTTATTCCATCCAAACACTCACTGTGACACAAGTGTAGCCTTAGAGCTTCTGTGAACAATGCAAGCATCATGATTCACCATGACGTCAACAGGCGGATGCGTGCTAATTAAAGCGAATTTGTCTACAAAGTAAGTGCCGCCGACATTTCTTGTACTCTTCACTTTAGCTTTTCTCAACGTTTTCTTCCAAAGTCCTCCCTTACCATTTATTTTTTTATTTCATTTTGTTTTTTTTTTTTTTTGATGGAAAAGAGTAGGTATCTCTCTAGTATCCCGCACCATTCTGCCTCACAAGAGGATTTGGAGCAAAAATGGGAATTGGAATATTCATTTTCTCAAAACCTGAACAAATCCTTATACCTTATACATACACAGTATATAGATACCTAGAGTTCAGCTCTTATGAGAAAAAATATACGTACAAAGAAGGATGGATACAATGGCGCAGTTTAAGCGTAGCCCTCTGCTGATGATAAGGCTCTGATGTAGAGGCACGCGAGAAAGTGCAGATGGCGCACGAAGGATTTTTCTGTGTTTTTTTTTTTTGTTTTTTTGTGTTATGATGATAGTCCTGCAAAATGTCTCATCTCTCCGCACACTTTAAAAGCAAGTGGGTAATTATAATCCTTCATTCATTTTTACTTGTTTTTCTTATCCTTTTGCCACATATCATCATAGGATAGAGGTTGAAAATGCTAAAAACAAGGAACGCGATGTCAAAGCACGGGATAAATCCTTTGGCAGTGCGCTGTATAATTTCACTCTCCACGGAATGCAAATATAGATGATGGTTGCTGCGATGAATGGATATGTTTATACCTATTCTGAGGAAAGATACACGCGTATCTATCGCACAGATAAATAGACCGACCGAACCGGCCGACTTGACAAAATATAAAAGGGTGATGTGTAAAAACACTGGTGAAACAAAGGAAATCCTTTGATCTTTAAGGATTCCACGCGGGTTGTGATTTTTTCACGATTTTTTCGTTGCATTTCAGTTTTGTTTTTTTTTTTTTTTTTTGTTTTGTTGTACCTATTCCTTTTTGAGAGTGAATTTTTGCAAAGATATATAAAGTTAAGTAGGTATCTCAAAAATATAAAACAAAAACAAAAAAGTGTGTTTTGGGTAGGATTCAAAAATTCTGTTTGTGAACAAAATTGTTTTTTTTTTTTTTTTTTTTTTTTTTGAGTGAGGGATATCAAATAGCTGGAGGATATTTTCTTAGTTCTTTGGCTTCTTTATCACAATAATTAGCTGCTTTGTCGGGAAAGCAACTTAAATAAAAAAGAAATTCAAACAATATTTTCTCAGCAATTGCCCCTTCTTTCTTAGGTGAGGTCAAGGAAGTCTTTAGATTCGTTTATTGTTACAATTTGAAGGCGGTAAACCCATAAAAAATGCAATATGCACCGTGCCTGATATCAATATTCAAGGGGAATATGAGTTGGATCGAGTCAGGGTAGTAGAACTAGAGTCCAATCTCAAAACTCACAAATAAAGGGACCTAAATGGTTATAATAATTTATTTTTCCCCAAAATTCATTGTTAATGTTTTTTGAACTCGTACTAGTCATAAATTCACGTAACTCCTTTGTGTTAATTTATGATTTTTTTAAATTATTAATTTGGACCTAAATGGTAAAGTCATCTTAATTTTTGAAGGTTAAACAAAAATATATGGCAAAATATGGAGTTAATAAATGCAGATCTAATCCACGAGCTCTTACAGTTTTGTACAAGAAGTTTTGTTTGACAATGTTAATTGTTTAAACAATTAGCGTACATGTCCCAAGCCCGAGCACCTAGTCCGGCAATATAACAAAAATAATAAATTGCACGACTAGATTGCACGTACATACTCTTATAGATAAAGTTGCTATATATGCTAAGCCCTTTTAATTAAAAATTTTTAAAAATGCTGTTTTATAAAAATAAATAAAAAAGCATAAAATTGGTATGCCATTTTTAAGATATTATTTATCAACATCTAAAAACTAAATTTTGAAAAAAAATATTGAGAAGTTTTCGAAAAAATGATTTTTCAAAAAAAAAATTCAATTTTTTTATTTTGCTAACTAAACATTACTACGGCAACTTTAAAGTTTTTATGTTAAAAAAAATGGTTGAAATTGATTCAGTCATGAAGGAGAAAACGAGATTTAAAAAAAATGCTTCTACGGCAGGTACCGTTAATACCAGTTTTTCCAAAAAATGGTTTTCATTTAAAAATAGACCTTATCCATAAAAAATGATCATGATTTTTTTAATCAAAATCGTAGGAACCATTTTTGAGAAAAATGATTTTTTCTTCAACTGGGACAGGCACCGATGTTTGGTGCAAAAACATAATTCAAAAAATGTCTCCAAAAACGCCACATACTAAATTTGAAGTAAATCGACCCATTCATTGTGGCTTCAGACAGACAGAATTGTCGGACACACTTTTTTCTCATTCTCTATCTGTTTTTATGACGCGTATTTACAAAAATATGTTGATTTCTATGAAATTTTTATTAGTTAAATTTAAATTTTTAAATTTTTAAAATCAATCAAATCACTCATTCATAGTCTTAAAGCGTTCCTGGAAATGACGTCCCCAAAAATGACGTTTTGATAATTATTATCGCTTATTTTCTTTTTAAAAAATTAAGCTAAACATTTTTGAGATTTTGTTGTAGTGGTCTCCACAACATTATGATTTTAATCTTTATTCATCCCAAAATGGGCGTTCCCGGAATTACCACTTTAATTCAATTTATTCATGCAAAAGATTATTTATGGAACGATAAATCAATTCTATTCCATTCTGGAAAGACCGTTTGTAGCGCCATCTGAACGTTAAATGAATAAAAAATTGATATTTTATCACTGTAACAACATTGATACATATTTCTTCAGACAAATTTTATTAAATAGAAACAAGGTTTTTTTCAGTTTCTCTTAAGGCAGTTGAGAATTCTTGAAGAATATTTTGCCTTAGTAATGCTAAGAAGATAGACAGCTGAATTTATTTAATTCAAGGGTATTTTTTGGCCACTTGAATTTCAGGTTTTGAGTTATGGAAGCGTTCCCGGAATGCTTTTGTCGGCTATATCAAATCAAATAAAACAAAAACTAACTCTGTTTCAAACAAAGTTAATACATTCGTAGATTCATCTTAATTATAATCACAGGTACTTAAGTAGTGAACTTCAATTTAATGTAATTTTGATTTAAAAAAAAGCCTGGACATCAAATTTTTCACCTCCATGATTTCTACCCATATATAAATATATATAAATTATTGTCCTAGAACCGCCAAGAAAGATACTCATAAAAAAATTCATTGTTAATGTTTTTTGAACTCGTACTAGTCATAAATTCACGTAACTCCTTTGCGTTAATTTATGATTTTTTTAAATTATTAATTTGGACCTAAATGGTAAAGTCATCTTAATTTTTGAAGGTTAAACAAAAATATATGGCAAAATATGGAGTTAATAAATGCAGATCTAATCCACGAGCTCTTACAGTTTTGTACAAGAAGTTTTGTTTGACAATGTTAATTGTTTAAACAATTAGCGTACATGTCCCAAGCCCGAGCACCTAGTCCGGCAATATAACAAAAATAATAAATTGCACGACTAGATTGCACGTACATACTCTTATAGATAAAGTTGCTATATATGCTAAGCCCTTTTAATTAAAAATTTTTAAAAATGCTGTTTTATAAAAATAAATAAAAAAGCATAAAATTGGTATGCCATTTTTAAGATATTATTTATCAACATCTAAAAACTAAATTTTGAAAAAAAATATTGAGAAGTTTTCGAAAAAATGATTTTTCAAAAAAAAAATTCAATTTTTTTATTTTGCTAACTAAACATTACTACGGCAACTTTAAAGTTTTTATGTTAAAAAAAATGGTTGAAATTGATTCAGTCATGAAGGAGAAAACGAGATTTAAAAAAAATGCTTCTACGGCAGGTACCGTTAATACCAGTTTTTCCAAAAAATGGTTTTCATTTAAAAATAGACCTTATCCATAAAAAATGATCATGATTTTTTTAATCAAAATCGTAGGAACCATTTTTGAGAAAAATGATTTTTTCTTCAACTGGGACAGGCACCGATGTTTGGTGCAAAAACATAATTCAAAAAATGTCTCCAAAAACGCCACATACTAAATTTGAAGTAAATCGACCCATTCATTGTGGCTTCAGACAGACAGAATTGTCGGACACACTTTTTTCTCATTCTCTATCTGTTTTTATGACGCGTATTTACAAAAATATGTTGATTTCTATGAAATTTTTATTAGTTAAATTTAAATTTTTAAATTTTTAAAATCAATCAAATCACTCATTCATAGTCTTAAAGCGTTCCTGGAAATGACGTCCCCAAAAATGACGTTTTGATAATTATTATCGCTTATTTTCTTTTTAAAAAATTAAGCTAAACATTTTTGAGATTTTGTTGTAGTGGTCTCCACAACATTATGATTTTAATCTTTATTCATCCCAAAATGGGCGTTCCCGGAATTACCACTTTAATTCAATTTATTCATGCAAAAGATTATTTATGGAACGATAAATCAATTCTATTTCATTCTGGAAAGACCGTTTGTAGCGCCATCTGAACGTTAAATGAATAAAAAATTGATATTTTATCACTGTAACAACATTGATACATATTTCTTCAGACAAATTTTATTAAATAGAAACAAGGTTTTTTTCAGTTTCTCTTAAGGCAGTTGAGAATTCTTGAAGAATATTTTGCCTTAGTAATGCTAAGAAGATAGACAGCTGAATTTATTTAATTCAAGGGTATTTTTTGGCCACTTGAATTTCAGGTTTTGAGTTATGGAAGCGTTCCCGGAATGCTTTTGTCGGCTATATCAAATCAAATAAAACAAAAACTAACTCTGTTTCAAACAAAGTTAATACATTCGTAGATTCATCTTAATTATAATCACAGGTACTTAAGTAGTGAACTTCAATTTAATGTAATTTTGATTTAAAAAAAAGCCTGGACATCAAATTTTTCACCTCCATGATTTCTACCCATATATAAATATATATAAATTATTGTCCTAGAACCGCCAAGAAAGATACTCATAAAAAAAATGCAAGCAAGCAGATAAATAAACAAAAAAAACATTTTTATGTAATTATTTAATTTTTAACAAAAAAAATCAAACAATGGTTTTTTTAGTTAATTCTCTGTTTGCTTGCATTCCTTATGTGCATCTTGTTTGGCGCTCCTAGGACAATAATTTTTGTGAAACTCTATTATGGAGAAAGAATCATCAAACAAAAAATGAAATTTCAATGCAAAAAGTACGTATACGCCATAGTGCACATATTATTCAGTTTATAGAAACTAGTAGATAGGTACTCGTCTGATATGACTTCGGTATTTTCCTTTTGTATGTTCTATGAACTATTTTCGATGAAGTATAGGTCAAATAGTGCTTTCAATGAAAAATCTTAAAATATGCAATTTGCGTTTCCATTATAGGAACCGAAAGAGTTAAAATCTTCGTAAGTAATCATCATGTATGCGCCTATATATTACCTGTACCCGAAAGGGAAACAAAATAAAGAACTCAATGTAGAATGATTACAAAGAGCTCTGGTCCATATAAACCACAAATAGTTTTATTTTATTGCTTACACACTTGTAGTTAACCTATGCTACTGTTTTTTTTTTTTTTATTTCTAGTCAAAAACCTTTAAACTACAACAACGCTTAACTCTTCAAATAAAAAAAAAAAAAAAAAACAAACTTCAAAACCTTTTCAAAGTACACATACCTACTTCATCTCTGTAAAAATACCTTTGAATTTAAGGATTTTTCTTTTGCAACTACTGCTACAATACTTCAACGCAGAGGATCATAGGTACACACACACAATTTTACGATGCAGGACTTGCAGAATCTATTTGAAAACGAGGCGGCACGCTGGCTTTCAAACTGACGAAGGATAATGACGCTATTCCCAACAATCAACGTGAACAACCAACAATCAAGAATCGTACATAAAAGGATTTCGCTAAAAGCTTTCAAGTTTTACCATGTGGTTCCTCTTTTCTATAAATATTCACAATGAACAACACACAAAGTGAAGTGTGCTGCTGTTCCTCTACACATGAATCCTCCTAGGTACAAAGAGAAGTCCTTTTCATAGGAATTGTAGTGAAAGTAGCAATAGCGAGTTTTAATTCTTTTTTTTTACTGTTGTTGTTGTTGTTGTTGTTTTGTTCAATGGACTTCTTCCAAAAGCCTAAAATCTGTTGCGCTCTCGAATCAAAAGGAACACAACAACAACAAAAACAAAAAAAAAGTAAATGTATAAAAAAAAAATAAAAACAAACAAATAAAACTGAAAGGACAATTCCTAGGCTTGTGTTTTTTTAATTGGCTTTTTGTCGGCAAGAAGTGCAGATAGAGCTTATTAAACTTTTACGGGTAGATGATACCCGAGTCCTGAGGAGAACGCGTGCTTTCTCTTATAAGAGGGTGTCCTTTCACAAATTCTGATTGCAACTTGCGATAAGTCGTATATGTTTGGTTTTCCTGGATCAAAGAAAAGATATTTTATTATTTATTTCTTTTTTATTTTTAAACAAGTAATCAACGTGAAAGTTGATGAAGGACTAATGACAGAACGCTTTCTTTTATCTAGTATATTTTATTTCTTTGAAATTGGTAGGTACTCAGCTTTTATGTATATGTTTCCTTAAAATTATCAACTTTATGTACTTGATGCGGATGTAAAATCATTAAGATCATGATAAAGTGTTTCCTTTGGAGCTCAACTGGTTGTTTCTATTTTCAGATACGTAGCATGGCAGAGATAAACTTTAGCTACCTGAAGCGAAACTTTGTGGTTTTTATAAGTAGCTAGAAATATTTTTTCATCTTTGAAGTCGCATTTACAAATCGTCGAATCTCTTTTCATAGAACTCTATTCTCGAGCAACAAAAAAAAAAATTAACGATATTGGATAACGTTTTCTTATAAAGTTTTTCGCCGTTTTTTTAGCTGAATACGATTCACAAAGAAATGAGAGGCTTTGAGCTCAAAACTAAAAAACTTTTAATAGTACACTTTCACATGATATTTTTATTTGAATTTATTTTTACAATAGAAAGAAAAAAACATACAAGGTGCGTCAGAATTCAGAAATTCAATAATTTAAGCAGTGTGTTATATGTAAAAAAAAGTATCAAAGTTTATACAAAAATCATTAACAGATTTTTCTAACCTATTCTTTTCTTAAATTCTGAAACATAAAAAACAACTGATCACATATAAAAAAAAAGAAAAACAGTACCATGAAATAACACCGAATTTAAAAATTCGAATTTAAAAACGAAAGTGACAAAACAAAAAATTTCCGCATAAAAATGAAACATAATAATAGTTAAGTCAATGAATAATTAAAAACATTTTTTTTTAACTTATGCCTACTAATTTTTGAGACCTTAATTTTGTATTGTATTTTCAAGGACGAATCTGCATCAAAGGCACAACAAAATATGTAAAGGGTTGCACAGGTACATTAGACCCCAAGATATATGTAAGTCTCGAAAATTTTGTTTTCCAGTGAAAAATTAAAAAAAAAAACGAAGAGTGGAGGCCTGAAATAATATCAAGTTTCTATTTTTTGTGAAAGTTATTAACAAACAAAAATACAAATTCAAAATGATAGAAAAAAAAACAATTAAAAACAAGTGATGCATTACGCCCACACGCTCTAGCAAAGCACCATTTTAGTTTTGGTATGCTTAGGACTTCAAGCAACAATAAAATGCAAAGAAAAGATTAGTTCAGTTCCAAGTTTGAATTTAAATCATCAAGTTCTTAGGACGGTGACTTAACTTCATTTCGATTTTCTCACTGGTACTCAGGTTACTATTAACGAACCTACAGTATTTAGGAAGTAAAAGTCTGAATTCGATTTGGTTATTTTAAATAATTGGGTAGGTTAATTTGTTTTATATTTAATGATTGACATTTAATGTTTGGCAATTTAAAAGTAATAATAAATCATTATTTGATGATTTACCATCTTTTATGGGTGTGATTTTATTCAAAGTTACAAAAAAAAAAACAATACCTACCCAAAACATGTCAGTTAATATTGATTAAACACTCCCATGGAGCTCCACTTATAATGGTAAATTCATATCATCCATCTGCAGACTGTGAATGAAAACAAAAACAAACAAAAAAAAAAAAAATCAAAATTAAATCAAAAATATCAAGAAGAAAAAAATTTATATCGAAATTTAATTACAACCACTCTTCAACAACACAATTAAAAAAAAAAAAAAAAAACAACTAAAAATGTAAACCCGACCCCACGCTGACAACGAACCAAAATTTCAGCATTTCATCATCCCAGATGATGAGCCAAGAAAAAATTTAATTATTTTTCCATCACAATAGCGAAGCAGAATTGATTGAAATTCAATGGAATTGTGACATCGACCAGCATTGGGTGTTGACAGTCCATCTTATATATATGTATGTATAGAATTCTCCTACTGTCTGTAGTCTATGCTCCCAATATTAACCATATCCATGCGGAGAAAGGACAATATTGACGTCCGTCAATCAGAGTGTCATCGTCATATGTGGATGCAACCTGCACCTCCACCACCACTTCCACCGCTCAGCAAATGTTGTTCTTGTCATCAGTTCAGTTACACTTCTCACTCCATGATTTTTTTAAAATTATATCCCCATCATGGGACGAGAAGCGAAAATGTGAAAAACCAATTCTATAATGTCCTTATGGTGCTCCATCAGTAGAGCTCGAGAGTCGATGATGATGTCCTCGTTCTTGTTGTCGTCATAGTCATGACATGTGTCGCACAATGACTGTCCAGTGAGAGATAAATCCTTGAATACCGTAAGAGAAGCAAACTCAATTTTCGAATAGTGTTACATTGAACACCATCCAGAAGGATAATGGTTAATTAATAACATTTTAACTATAGGGAATGGGAATGTAGCAGCAGCATTCGTATATACATTATGGTGGGGCATCAAGGATATCTATTTTGAATGAAGCTCATCATAATTCCTTTTTAATTGCCTATTGGAATGGGAAAATATTGTGTGTGATGTAGGCACATAGAAATTTGTAAAAGAAAGTTGCAAACCCCACGGCTTGGCGGCAGCGGCGTAGATTCGCGTTTTTTTTCACAAAAAATATTTTATTTGTTTGTGATGTGTACCCGCCGCCGCCATCATTTCTACCCGGTGGGTAACTTTTAAAAATTCTCTTTGGTTCTAAATGCAAAAAAAAAGAACGTGGGGGAATCTAGCTTATCAAATATATACAAAAATATTCTTTTATTAATAGGAAACGACGACGATGAGTATGAAAACACGCGAAACGCAGTTTAGTGAAAAAAAAAAATAGAGGATGCTTTTTGATATTTTGTCTTTTTCTCCTTATCTGGGACGCAAAAGGTTTAATTTCTTTTACACTTTTTGTGCATGATTTTTAAAAAGTAGTATTTTTACTTTTTTTTGTTTGTTTTGCTTTGAAAATGAAGACAGGAAAACTATTACGTCGGTTGATCTAGATTTGTCATTGGAGCATTAAAGGACCTAAAAGTTTAATAGATTTTAATGAAAAAAAAGGTTAATTTTTTTTTTTTAAAGTCCATTAAAATTTCTTTGAAACTGTCATAACAATTTATATTTTTCAAAAAAAGTGGTCTTCGTCATGCCATCCGTCGGTCTGTGCGGCGGAAATCGCGTATACGTTTTGTTATGAGTGATTATAACAATATTGCATTTTTGGGTTTTCTCAAAAAGTTGGAATAATGGAAATATGATGAACACGTTTTCCGAAAACTTTTACACAATATGGTAATAAAACTTATATATCGTTACTGGCACAACCGATTAAGTTCAAAACTTGTCACTAGGTTATCAATTCAAAAAGTATTGGGAACTAAATTCAAAAAAAGGGTTTTGAAAAGTCACTACTAAGTAACTACCAAGATAAATTGACAGAATTTTGAAAAACTGAATTTTGAATAGCTGAATTTTTAAAGACAGAAACAGAAACACACAGAGTTTTAAATAACAGATTTTTTTTTTCAAATAAGCAGAATTTTGAAACCAGAATTTTTACCTGTTCCCTAAATACTATAGTACATAGGTCACTCAAATTAGGCTTAAAATCAGAGATTAATAATCATAAACTATGAGTATGAACATAATTTCCTTAAATTTCAACGACAAAACCTAATAAGTACAACCTCGAATTTGTACGGAATAAAACAAAAATTGTTTAATTCAATGAATTAAAAACTTTCTTTTAAATATTGTTAGAAAATTAAAATTAATAAATAAGTAGCGTACCAAATGTATCTCAAATAAGTTTTAACAAATATATACTTACAAAATTATTATTTATAAATAGTTTATCCAACATAGTTTAGTTTAAATAGTTTAAACACGACATTTTTCGACATTTAAAATGTTTTAAGTAATAAAAAAAGGTTTTTTTTATTGAAAATACAAATTGAAAAAAAAAAATTGAAAATGCCATATTTTTACTTTAAATTATTTGAGATGAAAATCCCCACAACGAGCCTTACAAAGCAAATATTTTTCTTAGAAATCCAATTTAGACTTAAGTTCAACTTCAGAACTTATTTTCGGCATATCATATGAACGTTACTTGATTAAAAACTATTAAAATTCAAATATCTAACAATTTGCATTTTTTTAAAAAAGCTTAAAAATGTATAAAACACACATTTTCCAACACGCATAACAATTAAAAATGCAAAAAAATGCACCCAATTTTATTTAAACATAAAGCTCAATGGTTCATTTCATTACTCTATACAAACAACTCAAAGGAATTTTACCGAAAGTAAAAAGAAAATGATTAAGACAGAAAGGACTTTAAAAAAAAAAATACATTTCAATGGAATTTTTTTTAATTAAGTCACAAAAAATGTTAAAACTCAACCTTTTGACATGAAATTTTATTTGCATACTAGAACATACCTGCATCTGCGAAATATTAAAATTATAATTAATTGAAACTAACAATTTTATTTTCTGTGATGATCCAAAAAATTAATGCTTCGTTTCAACTAACTTTGAGATTGTGTTACAGTGTTAGTAGCACTAACAAACAAAATTAAACAGTTTCTTAAACTATTGAATTTTGACTACCGATTGGTTAAAGCTTTACTTCTTAATTTAGCAATTCAAAAAAACGACTTTTGTCTCGTTTCTGCACGCATTTACTCCATAGTTGATCGTTTAGCTTTTAAGGTGATTTTATTGCAATTTTTGAAGTATAACAACTGTTATTTAGGCCTGCAACTAACCATCCAAAAGTCGTCTACTAAACGAAAGACTGAAAACGGAAAGAAATCTTTTTTATTTGAAAATATATGGTAAAAGGGTACTACAGTCCAAAATTACTTGAAATTAATGTGGCGAAACATGCTTAAATCCTAATTTTGGACAGTAGTACCCTTATACAATATATTTTCAAATAATAATAGTCTGAAAGAGTTTCCTTTCAGTTGCCAGTTAAGTCCACAAATTAGATAACATTGCAGGACTATTACACTCGTATGAGTGTCCCAGCCTTGCAGTTATTTTTCTTACACCTTATCTTTTTTCACTTTTTTATTCATTTTCTTTTCTTTTTTATTTTTCATTTCCAGAGAAAAATGGAGGTTTTAATGAAATTGAAATAAAATTGCTAATATGTGCTATTCCATTTAGAGAAGGCATATATACACACGAACACATTAACAAACCACTAACCCAGGATGGTACCCATACCGCCATCAGCAACTGCAAAAATTCTCGCTTAATAAATTTCTCTTAATCTCATTAATTATGGCAAAAATGTTTATTTAATTAACCAAGCAAATCTTAAAGATCACCTCCTGTGATGTTATGGCAAATAATTGCAGTTCAAAGAAAACGCACCATGGTTTCTCAATTCAAATGAAGCCATTGAACTAAATCGTATATTCTCAATTGCTATTTCGATGATACTTACACTTTTATTTTTCGAAAACTTGTTGTAGGCCAGCAGAAATATAAATTCTTGTTCATTTTTACTTTTTTTTATAAATTAATAATAATTTACAAAGTTTTTAAATTTATGATGGCTGCACAAACGAAAGGAGATTATACTACAGAAGAATTTTTTTTTTTGTAAATGTTTGCTGGTAGTTGCTGAATGATACTGAGGCTGGCTGGGCCCATGTGGCCTATAATATATCTTGTAACGTTGAGGATGCCAAAACAATTGGCCACCCCCGGGATATATATTTGTTTTCATAGCAATCGATTTATTTGGATCCCATTAATTTCTGTGGTGAGAAAAATAATGAGTGCAATTGATTATTATTGACTTTAAATCGCACACATGGTCTAACAATCACAGTTGTTTTGGTTGTTTATTCATGATTAATGGATTATACAAATGCGATATCAATGAAATAATTAAAAACCATATTGAATGAGAACTAGGCAGGTACATTATAAATAAAAGCTTTTTCTCTGATTAAGCTTTGATCATTTTCCAAATAATGATTGGGCAGTGAGACTTCCTGTAGTATTCAAAATAGAAAAGTTAGGTATTTAAACTGGCTTAGTGTATAGAACTTCGTGAGATCAGAAAGCCCAGTTTACACTAGTTAGTCCCATTTCAACATCATGGAATAATTCATTTTGGTTCTGGCCAATTTCTGTGGCATATTATATGTGAAAATTGAGGGATCGCCATTCGAGCCTGAATAATTGAAACACAACTTTTTAGGTGGGGTTCTTTTAAATAACATTAGCGTGTCTTCTTGGCACGTTTATTATCTTACTGCTGTTGCTTTGTTTTAACTTAAAAGAAGACTTTTCAGGCTAAATTATGAATGAAGCAAACAAATCCATTTCGCGAAAGAGTTTTGATCATATTCCTACTTCGTGTAACTTTGTGGTTGATTTTTGTCAGCATCACCTTCGAACACAACCTTTTACCAGCTTAAATCTATTAATTTCTACAACTCAATCCCAAAACCAACTTGAGACAGCATTTTATCACTTAAATCTCTTTTAACTCAATCAAACTTAATGCGATGTATGCATAAACCAATATCTGTTGAAGGAGAAAGTGTGGTCTTTTGATTGAATAAAGTCCTCCGCATCAATTTGTTCATAATACAAAAAAAAAAAAAAACAAATTGCTAAGACAACAACAACATGATTCTACATTGATTTTCTAAAAGTGCTGTGTGTTAACAAAATTCCTTAATTTTTCAAGAGCTTTTATGTATAAATTGTCACCTTCTCGTTCTCGACCATGATGATGGAAAATTAAAATGTTAAAACTTCGTACTTCTTCATTTTGATTGATCAAGAGTCTATATATACAGTAGAAGTGTGCATTTGATAAAAAAATAAATTGTGTGGTAGCGTGTTTGATGGCCCTTGAATTTATTATAAGAAGTGGGTACTCTTGGAACACTGAGTAGTGAGTACATTTTGTGGGACAATTTAAGATTTATTTAATTTTTATCATTGTCAGTTTAAATTTTATCAATTTTAATGAGAAAATGGCTGATGTGCTTGTGTGTGTGTGGGTGTTTGTTATTTGTCACTATTTTCTTAAACAAAATGTCGCCTTTTTTTGGAAAATTATATCAAACGTTTTAGAAGACCGAGAGCCGTCAGCAGATTCAGGTACAGTTACAGGTAAGGAGAGACACAGCTATTCCGTTTCACTCACATCCATTCCCTTTCATTCGTTGAATGAAAGCGTTCAGAGCTTAAGTCATGATTTATTACCAAAGATTTACATGTGTCATTTTGTTTGGTGTGGTTGTCTTACTTTCGTTACAATATTATAGGTGTTTTTTTTTTTATTTTTCAATTGGAAAAGGAGTACAATTTAAAAAAAAAAGTCATAATAACAACTATTAATGCAAATCATTTTAATATTTCTTTACTTAAAAATGTTGTCTTATTAGAATTCCAGGCAAATATAAGATCACAAAAGCTTTTCTAATAGAAAAAAAAAAATAACGTTTGTTGAAGCTAATGTCAGGCCTTTTCATTTTGCTAAGATTACAAGCCATCAATCACTCGCAATCAATTTTCATCGAACAACTTTTTCCATTACCTGTATTTTTTTTGTAAGTTCCCTCATTATATACACATTCATCGTCATCGCCATCACAATAATTCCCACAACAAGCAAGATATAATTTCAAAAATGCTGCATAGCTTCAAGATACAATTATACCTAACAAATTTCTTAAATTTACATTTACATAAATTTAATTTCAATTAACACGAGTTTGTTGAGAAGTTTAAACTGTTCCAGGGGAGTGTAGTAGGGGTATTTTAAAGGAACTTTTCCGTCATGGACGCCGACGCCGAGGCCGACGACGATGACAACGTTGAAGTTGAGGCTTTTAGGTTGCCTTGTCATTATATTTATAGAGATTTGATGTTACATACAAATTTGCATTTCAATTTTTAAATATGATAATCACGCTGTCAACATATCATTAAGGAACTTTCTTGTAATAAACATTGACACGAAAGATATAAATATAATAAACGAAAGGAACAGGTAGGTACTACACCATCACTGACACTGATGGTGCAGGTATACCTGGGACTTATATTATATGAGTTTTCCTTTACCATTGCGGAGTTGGGTTATGCATGTATCTACAGAAAAGTACGTACACAATGGCTCGCTTTATGCCGCAAATGACTAAGGCAGATTGCGAAACCAAATGTTAGATACTTTACCTATGACATGTAACGAGGAAGCAATCTGAAGATGAATCTTAGCCGAGTTTATGTAATTTATGCTTTACATGTTAGCTAAAGGTAAGTCTTTGGAGAGTAAACTCATTTGCTAGATGTAGGTATTCACCCACACACACACATTTATTCACAGTTCACACACAAAAAGGGAATGTCTCAATGAATTATAATATGAAAAGAGTTCTTGGATACAAAGTAAACTGAACAATACTTAAAAGGTTCTTTGATGTTACGTTACTGCACCTACACTTTCATATATGTATAGGTACTGGCAATGGGCTTTTGTGTTAATCAAACTAACTGACATAGGATTTTCTCAAATGAGTTCATACATCGTTGTCAATTATTATTAAGGCTCAAAATAGGTACCTGCCGTCTCCTTTATAGTCTTATTTGTGGGATTTCAGTGGATTAATGCCTTGCAATTTACGGTTAACAACATTTTTATAAAAAGATGTCCCTAATGTCCTCCATGTCATGTGCCCATCACTGGGGACATAACTTATGAAATGAAGAAACTCCGGTTTTAACAATTTTTATTTCTCAAAATGGATTTATTTCGTTAAAGAAATATAGTACACGACTAGGCCCTTTTGTATTTTTAAATTTTATAAAAAAAGTAAAAAAGTGAAATTCATTTTACTTCCAAAATGACTAAAACAACATCCAGAAAAAATTTAAGCTTCAAGAGAAACAGGTATGCAGTAGACCAATTGCCAAAGATTATAAAACAAAATTTTTAAGCAAATGAAATAAAATGCGTGACTGTATCGCTCGTACATGCTCTTTGGGTTAAAATTGTAATAAACGTTAAAGCCTTTTATATAAGGTTTATAAAAATAAATAATTGTGTTAGAAATGAAAAAAATACAGGGTTTTGCTTAAATTATACAAGAAAAGTAGAACATGTGTAAAAAGAATAAAACTAATTTTAACTTTTTTTTTGTTTTAGTTTTTTAATTAATAAATATTTTTTTTGAAAACTTAACTAGACTGTTTAAGGTTATATGATCGCTCAAACCGTTTACGAGGTATTCACAAAAAACAAAATACATTTTTTTTTGCAAAAAAACGGCGATGCAGTTTCTCCGTTGTTCGAGTTTTTTTAAAAAAGCTAAAAATACAGTTTTGTTGCAATCACTTAACAGAGCACATACACAAATTTTAAACAAAATCGTTATATGATCATAACCGTTACATGATAGGTATAGATATGTGTTATTATTTTAATACAGGGTGTTCCAGAAGTATTGGTCAAAACCGATAACGATGGAAGCCCTGGTCATGACTTTAAGTAACTTGTTCATAACGAATAAGTATTAGGTACAATTTTCAATTTATTGTACTTTTTTTTTAAATTCCTCAAAAAATTGACATTGAACCTTGACAATTGATTTCTATTTTTCGCAGTTTGTGCATTTTCATATTGGTTAAAAAATGGATATGTTTTATTTATTAATTAATTTTGATTTGTTGCAACATTTTACTACAAATGAATGTCAAGTTTAATGTTTTCGTAAAGTAAATTTTTTAAATTTAAAATAAACAAATAAAATGGAAATAAAATCTCTTATTGTAACAAAAACTTTATATTTTTACTCTAAAAAAAACAGTTTGTTTGAGTTTAAATTGTGATATGTAGTGAACAGAAATTAAATTTATAAAGTACTATGCCCGGATAGTATCTTTAGTTATATAATAGGTAATCAACAAAATCGATGCCTTCCACCTTAACAGTGAAGCAAAGATTGACAAAAAAGTGGTAAAATTGCAGTAAAAAAGACATCTCTCATGCCTAACATATACCTGAAATCTTTTTAGAACGTTCGTTGGCATTGCCTTTATGGTAAGAAACAATGCCTGCTCAGTTAACATAACATTGCACAACGTTCTTTCTTCCTTGAAAAAAAACACCCTTTAAACCAAAATATTTCGATGAACTCTTTTGTTTCTTGTATATTTTTGAAAAACAAAGTAGATTTTATTTTGACATACTTTTTATACTTAGAACTTTAAGTTCTGAGGGTGGTGTATTGAATGACTGCTGAATGAGTATCAAAAATACAGTTAAAAGATTAGCAAATTTATTAAGAGCTAGAAATCCTGACGTCCCGAGAAAATTGAAACGTCTGGCAATGCTGATTGTCAACCCTTATTCATCGAATTGAAACTACCTACCTATAGAATCTGGAATAATACAAGAAGCAAAATAACTTATAGGGGTAAAAATCGTCACAAACTTCACCAAACGTCCTGCGCATTGATTTTTTTTTTTTTTTTGATTAAATTCAGCTGGAATGTGGAACATGGAATGAACGAGACCATTGTTTATCCATTTGATTTGAATAAATTATACGATACCTACATAGAAAGCAATTCAGCATTTTACAGACATAAAAAGGATACCCTTATCCTTATTGAATTATTATTCGAGTTAAAATTTTCACTCAATTTTCATACGCACCCTCAGTACCTTTTATTTTTTTATTCCCAATACATTTGCAGTAAAAAGTAACTGTATGTATCACAAAAAAGATGTAAGTAGCATAAATAATACGAATGTAAAAACTCCAGTTGTGTTGTGAATATACCGGTTCATAGAAACAGGCGCTCATAAACAGTGCAAGCAGCTGGTCTGTTAGCAGGTAGCACAAAGGATACAGCAGTTAGTACAAGGAAAGTTATGTTATTTTTTTTTTTGGGATATAATAGGATGGGTTGATGTGTGTTTTTGTATTTGTTGTATCTCCTCTCTGCACTATCAATATAGTATCAAAAGTGCTGACACTTTACTTTATGAAGGAGACACTAACTGTAGCTATCCATATCCCATATACCTACCTAAGTAAAAAGTATTTTTAACCGACTTAAGAAAAGGAGGTGGTCTTCATTGGTTAATTTGGTTCAGTTTTGATTACGGCATCCATAAGAAAATATTAAAAGTATTATATTTGAAGTCGGTTGTTTATAAAATTAAAAATCAGTACACAGATCCATTATTCTTTTTTGCTGAAGGGTCTTCGTAAACTACATACTACCTAATACCTGTTGTTAGCTATTGATTACAGATGTTTGAAAAGGCAACGAAAAAGAATATTCGAATTCTTACAGGCTAGATTGCAAAATATGCGTTGAACTCAGTTATTTTTGCTTCAATTGAATAATTTATAGGTTCAATATCACGTTTTTGTATTTTCGGGGCTGATTTGCATGTAAAATTAATAGCTTAAGATATTTTAGTGTTTTTAAGCTAGTTTGAATGTGAAATATTTTCACTTGTGTAAATAATAATGACTTAACAAGCAAAGAGAAATTGTTGACAGAAGTTGTGTTTTCGTTAGAATTCAGTACAGCAAAGCAAAACAAATTCAAGGCGCAGCGTCAGCACAAGTCAATCTGCTTAAAACTTTTTTTTTTGTATATAGCTAAATTCATAACACATCTGGCAACCTTAAAACTCAATTTACACTTCCGCCAATTTTTTTCATGACCGATCTTATAAAGCTATTATGGTACCAATTTTCAACTTTGTATCTTGTACCGTCATTTTTTATTAATTGTTTTAAATTTGTTTGGTATGTTGATGTCTGGCAACATTACTGCTGTATCTATATTTCTGTAATTTATATCCCTTAATAATATTAATAATAGCTATTTGTACACCAATTTTCAGCTTCGTAACTCATCAGGTTTGAGTTAAAGTAAATTAAAAAAAAAAAAAAAATTGGTTTGATGATTTTGGCAACTCTATTAATCAACTTACACCTCTGCCAATCTCGTTTCTTAATAACGTTATTTAATGCTATAATAAAACCGTTGTTCAACGTTATATGTAATCAGACATATTTGCTATATTGTTTTTAATTGTTGTACCTTGCTGATCCTATTACATCCGATTATGCTTTTTCCAAATTTTTTTCCTAATCCAATATCTACCTTTGTACCTTTTCAAGTTTTTGTTATAATTGGTTTTTAAGGGTTTCAAATTAACTGTCTTCTGGCAACTCTTTGGATCCAGTTAGATTTTTACGGACTGAACTACGAAGTCTCACGAAAACACGGCTAGCGTCAGTGACAACGCCTTTGTGTTCCGTGTCGTGAGCTAGTTGATACAAACATTTATTCGTTTAGTTATTTTGTTACAATTTTTTTATAAATAATATTTTTAATATTAAGAAGCATTGTAACTTTATGTATTTTTTTAATATGCGTTTAATAATATGGCTCCTAGTTATAAGCTTTTCTTTCATATAGAAAATTTAACTTATTTTTCTGACGTTTTAAAAATATATTAAAATAAAAAACAAATTTACACCTGGCATCACTTTTCCAATGGAATCCATTTGACAGCTACACAAAAAATTCCACTCAAACCACCCCACAAAACAAACTCAATTTTATCTTCCATTTCCCTCAAATTCGCTGGATGCGCGAAGCAAAATTACCGCTGATAAAATGCGCAAATGTATGCGTACAGTGGATTTTAAATTGCCATTTTCGCACACCAACCAAACAACACCACCACCACTAATGCTCTGGCAAAAATGTTATTTTTCCAGAGTATTTGAGCTAAAGATACACCACACAATAAATCAGTTTATGGAGAACTCTAATTCGAATTGGAAATAACTCGGACGACGGTGTTGTGTTCTATCGTCGAACACGTTGCCACTTTATTTATTCTCTCTCTCTCCAACAATTTGTATATCATTTATATTACAAAAAAAAAAAAAAAACATTTTTTTATCTGCGTGAGTAAATAAATGAATTTAAATTAAATACAAGTGAAATACGAAATATAAATATTAAATTAACAAAAAAAAAGAAGAAAAATCGAAATGCAAAAGATATAAAAAGCCAAAGCAAAGTCGCAGAGATTTTTGTAATTCGATGCTGTCGGTTAAGTAAACGTTGTGTGTTTCGTTACATGGTTGAGGTTGAGAAGTATAAATCAATAAAAATATAACAAACTGAGTGTGTCGTGTCTGGCTGCTCTCAATTGTGTTGTTTGTATGTTTGAATATGTAGTTGTGTAGATTAATGTGTATCTACGAAGAATTTTGTATCGTGTGTGTATGCGCTTTTCTACGTCAGACAGAAGGAAAATAAAACAAAAAAAAAAAAGATACACAAAGTGAATTTTTCTATCTTTCTAATTTAACATGAAAATATCTAAGGATTTCTTTTTCAGAATTTAAGTGAAATATATAAATTGGAAAAGTAAATGCAAAAAGATTTAAAAAAAAAATGTCATCCCCTGGAAAATCGCGAATAACAATGGCCACGGTAAATCGCCCCATAATTCATCAGCCTTGTCTTCAATTTGAAGCAAAGTGAGAAAAAGATACAATATCTTGTTTTGTTTGCGGTGATAAATCTTACAAATCAATCTGAATTTTCTTATTCTATGTTTTTGTAATCAAATTTTCTTCCGATAAGAAGTGTTTTTTGTTGTCGTCTAATTGGAATTCCGAACATCTACAGTCTACCGAAGTTTTTTTTTTTTTTGCTCTTCTTTCACCTTTGAAGATATTTTTGTGTGGGCATACTATTGCAGTCGTCAAACTCATAGATACACCTGCTTATTGGATTCGATGCAAGTGTGTGTGTGTGTTTAGGAGGAACTGTTTGTGTGTGTAGAGAGATACCGGCATCGCGTTTTGTTATTTTTGTATCTTTAAACTTTCGTCTTTCGTGTATGTGAGTGTGTAGTGCGGCTGTGGGTGCAAGCAAAGTGCCGTTTTTTATTATCCTATCTGCTTGTGCTGGCACTTTCGTTGTATAAGCGCAGGCCAGACGCACAAAAATAACATAGAAAAAACATCGCAAATAAAAATTTGTTGTGTTGTATTGTGTACGCGTTTCTCTTCTCTATAACTTGAGATTTATTTTCCACACGCACACAGAATGTTTTGATCGTTGTCGTCGTCGTTTTATTATCCATCTATCTAACTGTCTTGTGGGTTTTTGTGTGTTTCGCAAGGCCAGGTGGGGTAACACTCTTTCCGGCCCTTCCCTCCTCCTCCAGTACGACGAAACCGTAAATCAAAAACTGTAAACTGACTAATATGTAGTGTTGTCACTCTGCTGTGTAAAAAAAAAACTGTATCATTTACAATAATTGAAAACAACAAAACAAACTCAATGAAAACTCGCCATAGTGTTTGTGTATGAATGGCGGAGCGCAGCACCGGTTTACTCTCGATTGTGTTGTTTTTAATTAGTCGGTAATTAATATCGCGAACAGTGTGTATGACAAGTTCAATAGAAAAGTATAAATTATATCGAATTTTTAATCTAGAACAGGAGATAAGATAAAAAATAAAAGAGCGCAATACTATTGTTTGATTTTTTTCTTTCGCTTGTGTTTTACTGTTATCACAATAATAATAAGTGAGGGAGTTTGTTTGTTTATTTCTATGCAATCATCTCTTCTTGTTGTTTTCCTTTCGATATTTTTCGCCGTGTTATCATCGGGTCGTGTCCAAGTCTCATCGTACTATCTAACACAGTAGTAGGCTATTCTACACTGTTGTGACGCTTTTATCTATCTCTTGGTAGATGTTTGTGTTATTTATTTTTTTTTTCCTTTCTTTACACAATCGCGCATTCTCGTAAATAATAATTGCTATTGGATTATTTTTTAATTAAAAAAGAGATTCTCCATAGTTGTTCTGGGATTACACGTACAGAAAAGAAAAGAAAACAAAAAAACGAGTGAAAGGATTATTTCGCTGTTTCTTCTTCTTTGGTGTGATACAATCTATGTATGTCTCTATATCTCTAACTACATAAATAGTGAGTGGGTGATATTATTCTATCCTTCAACTATATAATATCTCTCTTGTTCTCTATAATTTCTATACAATCGGAAACTTTCATCAGTTGGATGCGCTATTTCTGTTTGTTTGGTTAACAGACACAAAGTCCTTTGAGGTAAGTCCTTGATATTTTTTTTTTTTTTTTTTTATCTTTATCTTTAAGATACCTAACTGTAAATGAAAATGAAACAATGATGAACTAGGACTAGGCTTTCTTTAGTAGGTAAAGAAGGCGTAAAACAGAACAAGGTTTATGTGTAACAGTTCGGTGCAAATGATTAGACACATACAATTCTTGCTAAAGTTCCCGTAGTAGGTATTTATAGGTAGGTATGTACCTACGTAAACGTGAATTATATTCCTCCTTTTTTAACTAGGCTAGATGCAACCAGTGATTCGGCAACTTTCTATTAGATGGTTAATAATAGTAAAATTAAGGACTATTTGCATGTGCAAATCCATTATGAATATTATTCCAGACTCATTTAATGTTATGGTAAAGCTTGACAGATCTGTTCAGTTCAGATCCTTGTCAAAAAAAAATAGTTTTTTGAGTGTTTTTTGGGTGTTAGAAAAAGCAATGAGGAAAAGAAGTTAGTTTTGGCATTCTTTGTCAGTTTACAAATTAGATTTTTTATTTTTGTTAAATAATACATATAATAAATGTCCATAAAATGTAAACAAAAAAAAATGAGAATTTTATGTTTTAAATTATTAAAAACACTGTGGCCGGTTACTGGGATACAATTTTAATAAGATGTTCTAGAAACCGGCCAGAGAAGCGGAACTTTGACACTTCATTCTTATTTACAAAATCCAATTCGGGATAAATTCGGCCCCTACCTACATTTTCTGTGCCAAAAAAAACAGTAACTTTATATTCGCAGTATCTGTATCCCTTCAGTTACTCAGCATGAGTAGCTTCTGAGATACAGGTCTTTAAAAATTGATAGAATAATTGACTGAATATGCACATTGTGGAGCACTTTTCGTGAGATTAGAACTTTTAAAATTTAGGCCGTTAAACCCTTTGATGCGCATAAATAAATTAAAAAAAAAAAATTGGGATTTTCCATTCAATGGGCGTGGTATACACCCATTTCTACTGAAATGTTATCTGCAAAGCTTTCGAGTACTGTAGAATTTTCAAATTTGGCAAGCCGATAGAGCTTGCGATTTATACAAATGAAGAACTCTTTTGAAATTTTCCATTACGGAGGCGTGGCATACGCCCATTTTGACTGAAATTTCATCGAGCAAAATTTCTAAATCATTGTAGGTATGAAGAATCTTGTAGTTTGGCAGAAAAGACCTGAAGATGCAAATATAATATAATTAATAATTGAAGTTTTACATTCAAGGGGCGTGATGTCCACCCATTATCTGAAATATTATCAAATGCCTATATGAAGTGCTTCCAATCATCGTTGAATTTTTAAATTTTGGCAGAGTGGGAGAACTTGTAAAGCTTAAAATGGAAGAGCTCAAATACTTAAATTTTTGTCAGTAAGAATGCGAAATATCTGGCAATTATTTGCAAAATGGCATGGTGAGTGGATTTTGGTATGATTATTCCAAATACCACTTCCCTTTAGGGCTTATTGAAAATTCTAGAAATTTGAAACTTTACACAGAAGTAGGTAGAATAAAACCTACAGTGAACCCGCCGAATATTCTTGATTTTCAAAATAGAGGGTGTGAGGCTGATTCTTTTTCCAATAAGAACACATAAACAAACATAGATGTCCGCAGGGGGGGGGGGACACTTGCTTCCCTTGGCTCTGGATAATATTTCTCTAGCTCATGATAAAATTGTAAAAATTGATAAATTTTTGTTTGATTTCAATTTTTTAGCCTTAGATTTTTAATAAAAAAAGGATTTGGCTGAATAAAGAGACAAAAGTGACCGGTTACTGGTAAAACACAAAAATAACTAAACTGACACACAAAATTAAGAACTGTTATCCTGTAAAATGTTAAAAAGCAGATAAGTCAGTTCGTGAGAAGAGCGATGAATTTTGCTGAAGGATATCAGGTGTATTGAAAAAAAAATTATGAAATCCATTTCACTTTTCTTATCATTTTAATTTCGAAAAACAAACAACGGTAGTTGTCTTACATACTATTATGTCGTATAAATAAAATTAAAACAAAAAATAACAATAAAGTTCTTGAAGTGGGTCTAATCAAATGAACCTTATTGTATTTATTTTTTGCCCTGGGATACACTTAAGTAAAGAAAAAAAAAAAGAAAGAAGAAGAAAATAATATGAACTTCGCTTAGAAGTAAATACTAAATCTTAAGCTTTTAATCCTGTATTCATATAATATTTAATTAAGAAAGCGGCAGTAAGAAAAAAAAAAAAAAAAGATGATAAGGAGAGAGAAAGTGTGATGGGTAAAGGTGTTTTTCTTTGGTAAATATTGACCGTGTGAGTTATGGTACTGAATTTAATTAACCCTCTAACCTTAAGTAAACTTATTTAGGCACGTCAACAATTATTATAAATCCTAGGACTTATGGTGTCATGAATTTAAAAGAATCAAAAAAATAATTTCTAGGGCGAAGCATATTTTTATATAAATTCGGATTTGAGTAATAGATAAGCCAGATTTGTGGTAGTTCGTAAATTTAAGTATCGAATATTATATAGAAATACTAGGCCACTTTAATTTTTTTAATGTTTCCAATTTAAATGCCCCCTGAAAACTAAGGTAAGACACTTCTATTGTTATGGTCAAAAGTCTTCTTCGAAAAAATTTAGCTCTTTAGTCTAATATCTACTAAAAGTCTTAACAATTATCTAGGATTACCAAAGCTACAATATCGACAATGAAACAATTAACCCAATAAGCAACCTTTTGATAAAAATTATAGGCATCTAAGAATTACAACACACTATGCCTCCAAAGTAGGTAATTGGAAACATTATAAACACACAAAACCATTAATAGCACTAAACCGTTAATCGATCACTGTCAATTATAACTATCTATCGATTAAACTTGTCTCAAATGAACATCATCATAGCACCTGTTATATAGGTATAAAATGGCTTTGAAAAGTTTCATAACAAATCGATACCAAAGTTGCGAATCATGAAAGATGTGAAACTTGCACAATATTGTTTTTATGACAACATCTTAATTGAAGAGACAAACATCGATTAGGCATGTCTAAATAAAGAAGGTTAGGCACATACCTTAAATATTAATAAGATTTTAGTTATGAATCAAATGTAATGTAACGTAAAAACTTTGAAGGCAGCAAGAGTGGTTAGGTCAGTGAGTGGTGATGGTGACCAAAAGAAGAGAGACAAAAAAAAATAACATTCAAGATGGCAATAAAATTCTTATATTTTTTTTTTTCGTTTTCTTATCTGTCACCCATTCAACTTTACACACTACCATTATGACTAAGTCCTGAATACACCAAGAAAAAAAAATCAGAGCACTTAGATTGACGTAAAAGCTTGTCCTTTTTGTTCAGCTCCTTTTCCTTTTTCCTTTTTTTTTTTTTTTCATTTTCAACTTTATTTTTCATTTTCTTTTTTATAATGATTCCCTTCTAAGTCCCTTTCTGTATTTTGCTTTGTTCAAGTTTATTGCATTACCACCCTCCTTCACTCTTCTAAATCAGCTAATATACGTAACGTAGGTATACTTAAATACAAAGACGAAGGAAGCGCAACAGAAAAAAAGGCACAACTTTAATTTCAAGTGAAAAGATACATTCTTCTTCTTTTCTTTTTTTCTTTATAAATGTGTGCTTTTTTTTTTGTTGGAATTTGTTTTATTGAATCATTTTGAGGAACATGATTCTTGGTTATGTACGGTATTTTTTGTATGAATGCTTGTTGGAGCCCTTCATTGGGGTTCTTGTTTTTGTATTCTTTCTTCTTAGTTTTCTAGAATCTAGACAAATTGGAGACACAAATTCGATGCGATTGAGTTTCCCTTAATTTTGTTACAGATACGACGAATTGAAGAGAGTGAGAGAGTGAAAGAAAATCTGTATCCTGGAACGTACAGATTGAACATCGATTTTGATTCGTTTTTTTTTTTTTTACTTCTTTTTAATATTAAATTTGAAGAGAAAACTAATAGAATTGATTCGGTCTATTAAGTTTTGAGTACCTTTGTTTTTTTTTTTTTGCTGCGCATTAAATGTTGTTGTCAAGAAATATGTTTTCTTTTGTTACTTTTTTTTTGCATTAAAAAAAGGGTATAGGTAGTTAGGTTATTTTTTCTTAAACTTTGATTCTTAAAAGGTTTTTTATGGGTTTTACCCACAATGATAAAAGGTATTTAGGGACTCATTCCAAAATTTTAAATGGAATTACTCTATTTTTTATTTTGTGTTATTTCTTGGATGCAATTTTTTTAAATTGTTACAGGAACTTCTGAGTAGATTTAAGATCTTAATGTTGAATCTTAATATTGATGATTTTTAACAGCAAAAGAAATGCTTTAAGAAAAATACAAACTTCAAGTTGAAAAGGCAGGTATACCTGCTTGGAATGTATGGTTCTCCTTTCTAAACATTATGTAGCGCAGAGTAGCTTTATTAGACCTTAAAGGGCTCAGATATCATCACCTAAATTGCGAATTTTGAAAATAAATCAGTGGGCTTAAGGCAAATTTTGTATGGAATGTAAAATAATCCATTGAAAATTTAATATTTCCCTTAATATTTTATCTTCTTTTGTAGGGATTTTCAATTCTGATTCCCTGTAAACAAATTTTCACCTTTTCATATTAAAAATTAAATTGATCCCTAAACCACTTATTCGGTAAAAATCACATGTCAAGAAGGAACAAAATAAAAATCAAAGTCTATTTATTCATGCGAATATTTAAAAATCAATGTTTAAAGTGAAAAGATGAAGATATAAGCAGGCATTTTTGAGAGGAGAGCCTGATGACAAACTCTATGAACTTCTTTAGAAAAATATCAAGTGCAATTATCTTACTTTTTACAAAAAAAAAAAAAAAAAAAATGGAAAAATTGTTCCCCATTCTCGGTGAGATATGCCATGAAATCACTAGTTGACATTTTGGTACACAATTTGCTTCATAATGGGAAAATCTGATTATTAAGTTTAAAAAAAAAACAACCCAATAAGAGCGGCAAAAAATCGGTAAATCTTAAAGTATTTTTCAATACCAATATTTGAAAAAAAATAAAAATATAAATTACATTGGTAATCCCAAACTTTTCTGTACCGTAGTAAGAATTTTATTTTACAAAATGGTATATAACATTGATTTCAAGTATTCCGGTTCATTTTGAAAATCAGAACCATTGCTCATTAGAACTTAAAAAAAAAATGCAAATTTGTGGTACTCCCTATGCGAAATTGACATTTTTGGGAGGTTTTTGTATGAAAAGTACAAGGCTTTATTAAAAATGGGTGAACTACACCTAAGTAAAGCTTATCCCCAACTTTTTGCGTTAACAGATTCCAATTGTCTTGATTCTAACTAAAGTTATCGGGCTTACAAATTTTTGACGACAACGGCGCACGCATATTAAAATGTCTCGAAAACGTGTTTTCTTTACGTTTAATGATGTTTCATGATGAAATAGAATAATTCTGAAAAAAAAAATTGGTGCCAATCGCTATATCTATTTACACTATACACAACGTGTAGGTACGGAAAAATAATAAAATAGTCGATACGATTATTAGAAGTAGGCTTAAAACGATTAAAGGTGACCTCCCTCCCCAGGGTCCATGGTGAAAAGTAAACTAGATGTCAGAAAGTCACTCCGACGGTAGGTGTGCACAGTCTTTTCTAAACGCTATTAGTTTTTCCAGCATCTTATGTAAAGCTCATCAAAATAAAAAATACCGAAAATTGGTTAAAAGTAGCTTACAATAGATAGGTTCTTTTTAGAGACTGTTTTTTAAACACAAAAAACCTGTGTTAAGCAATAAATCTTCAAAAAATCTGTTTAAAAAAAAAATCAGCTCCACTTTTTGTACAAAAGTAATTAAAGCTTTTCTTAAATACTCGACCCTTTTTAAAAATTTGTTCACCCCTTGCTTAAAAGCCTATACAAAATAAATCAAATTATTTTTAACCATAGGCTCTCAACAGGAAAATAAAAGAAAAAATCTTGAAATTACAAGCAAAAAAAAAAAAACTTAAGAATAAATTATTCCACTGCCCACTAAAGAATTCGTCGCCGAGTCACGTTTCCGAAGACAATATTATACCTTTGCCCTGTCCTTGAACCCGCACTCTAATTCCAAAACTTTTTTGTATTCTTTCCTCGTTTTCCATTGTCTTGTCTCGTTTTGGTGGTAGGTAGCGTTTTTCTTTAACTTATATAGGGAATTGCTTTATGGAAACAAAAAATTAAGGGAAAAGAAATAATTCTAGGTAAACCATAAGACCCCTGATGGTGAGCATTGGTAGGTATATGCCATCACTCTTAACCCATGGAGCAAATTTTCTTTTGCCCTCATTCGTTATTTAAAAAGAAAATTTTGTGCATGCAACATTCATCGTGCCCCTTTCTTCCTTATTTTCTAACATGCAATCTCTAAATCGGCACAATATATAAAAATACCTTTCTACCTACACAACGACCCACAAGACTGAAGACCAAAGACCGAAGACCGAAGACGTATCTTCAACCCCATATTGCTCTGGTTGATTATGAAAATTCCCGAATAGGGAAAATCCCAAACATTTATACGACGAATTGGATGGGGATACTGAGTGACTAACAGAATACGGTACTGGGTACCGCACACTTTTCCTAATTCCACAAACCAACCCTTAAGAAAAATAAAAACAAAAAAAATAGAAAACTTTTCCAGCAAATTGGTCTCAACGATGTGTCGTGTCTTCTTCCTCGTTTGCAACAACTTCTACAATTCAAGAAATCCATAAAGAAAAATAGGAAAAAAAAAAAAAAAACAACCCTCGGGAATTATATATTATAGTGTGGATGGATGGTTGGATAGATAGATGTTAGGAAAATGAGGGAAAAATCAACCCACACATGCAATTGCTTCTTTTCTAAAAAGTAAATGTATCTATGGACTAGAAAAGAAAACTCGCAATTTTCTTTGAGCGCAAAGAAAATGAGAAGAAATTCAAATAAAATAAGGAGCCAACCCCATTTGACAACATAATCGGTATGTTCTTGTCGTTGTTTTTGTTCCGGTTTAGGTAGTCGTCGTACCGTCACCATCACCACACTATACCGCCAGCAACCACTACCGTCGTCGCGTTGCGTCGCCTGCCGTTTGCCGCCATCATTGTCGTCTACATCTATACAACGTTTCCTTCGTTGGCACTTTGAGAAATCATTATAGAAAAAAAAGAAAAAGAAAATGAGGAAAAATCTGGCAAAATCAAGAAAAATCGACTTGGTTGTCGGTTAGAGTTAAACTCCCCGTTATTCGTCCTCGTTTCATTTCTTTTCCTATTGCACAAACTTTATATTTCATATCATGAAAAAAAGCAAGTATAAAAAGGAATAACTAAAGAAGGACGAATGAACGGACGAATAAAAAAAATATCATCGTCCTTTTACCGCGCTTGCTTCTTAGTGAAGCTGAAAGTTGTAGAACACCGCCGAGAGACTTTTGTTTTTGCCTTTATAAATATCTTTTCCATCTGAATGTTGTTGTTATTTTTCTCTTCATTCTTTTCTTTTTTCTTATTCCACTTTGCTGCTTTTTCGTCTATGTTAGGGTACACACACACACACAACCACACAGAAAATGGAAAGCTAGGCAAATCCCTGGGGGCGAATCCGGGATAAAAATAATAGCTATACAACCCCCCAGCCATCATCAGTGCTAGGACAGGACCCCAGCAATGTAAAAGTTTGATGATATTCTTTTTGGATAGGTTTTTCTTAATACTATTTGAAGTAAGGCTGCTTTTCTTTTTCCAAGGAGAAGGAGAAAGCAGTACAGAGAGAAATTAATTTAAATTACAATTCGGTGTTGTTAGCCTCGTGTTAGTGTTTGGACAAAAAAAGAAGGAGGATTCTGATCTGACCAAAATGTTTATTTCAAAAGAAAAGAAAGTTGAGTTTTTTCGATGGCTTCTGCAGTGAAAAGTTGTGGTCTACTTTGTGATGGAGGGGGGGGGGGGGGGAATTTTACTGAAATTTTAAATTGAGAAAAAGATATAACTGGGAAAAATATTTTATTTTCTTATTAACTGTTTTTTTTTTTGTTTTTTTTTTTATTTCAAGTACAATTGTTGTAATTATAAGTTGTGTTTTTTTTTACGACATGGCGCATATAAAAATTGTGTCGGATAAGATTTTATTACTGAATAAAATTACACAGCTCCCCCAACCATTTACTCCTGTCAACAAATTCCTTATGACTTCCTTATTTTGTGTTATGGCACTATATAGCGGTATTCAGAATTGTGGTGTCATTTTGTTGTGAAATAAAAAAAATCATAGCTCTTGAGTGGTGAGAATGAGTTTGCGGTGGCGATAGAAAGTTTATGTGAAGTAGGTAGTAAAATTTAAACGTTTCGATCGACAAGATTATAATAAAATGGTTATTTTTAAAGTTTTAACAGTTTCTTTCTTTTAGAAACAAAAAATAAAAGCTGTAGAGATATTCAAACTTTAAGAAAACTAAGGTTTATTGATCGAATGATTTTGTCGGTCGTTCGAAAATAATAACAAGATTTATCTTTTAAATGTGTAAAACAAGGTCGGGTTAGTTACACCATTTATAACTCGAGAACTGCTTGACCGATTTTAATGATTTTGATTTGCTGGATTCGTTTCTCTGTCGAATAGCAGAATAACTATTAAAACTTCGGAAAATCATGGTCAAGAGAAGGTTTAGCATACATTGAAAATAGAAGAAAAACACAAAAAAATTAAATCCTTATCCTTATTAAACATGAAATGCTGGTCCAGGTAGTGCCAGCAGATGGCGTTATGTGTATTATCCTTTGAGAATTGATTCAGATGCGAAATCTTTATATTGCAAAGCATTAAGATAGCTGTTAAGACGTGTTATAAGACAATTAAGTTAAGAACTTGTTAAAAAATCACTCTGCAGAGTAGGACAGCGTCTGCCGGGTCAGCTAGTTTTAAATAAACTAGATGAAAAGACTATAGATGAAATGATAGACTTAGCAATCCCCCAATTTTTGTTCACTTGTGCATTTCAAGAGGTCCTGGAAACCAAACTTTTGATCGTTAATCGTTTTATTCGTTTGTCCCTCGGCATAAAAAAAAATTTTAACATTCGTTTTTTTACAGAAAGATATAAAAATGGAATATCTTCCAACAATCTTAAATTAAAATGTATAGTTCGAACCAAGTCTATTCGATTGAATTATCGAAGTGAATTATTTGTTGACTAAACTAAATTTTTTTTAGAACTAAAAACTACTTTAACTCTCATAAGTGATAACTTATCAAAACGAAAAAAAAAACAATATTTGTTTGTCTACTTAAAAATCTTGTTTGTCTACCAGAAATGTTCGTTGGCCATTAAATGATACTTAAAATAACCATTTTTGTAAGAATTTCTTTATTTAATACAAAAATTTTGTGTTTTCGGTGGGAAATAAAAACTTTCAAACTAAAAAACCAATACCGATTTTAGAGTACAATTTAAGGTGAACAAATAAACTCAATTTTTTAGTACACAAAAAATGAGATTTGTTTCCCTTTGATAAATTTACTGGTCAACAAGTTTTTTTTTGCCCTAACTTTGATTACATTTCTTAATGTTCCTTTACTTGAATCCGAAATCCGATTTTTAAAATTTGTTTTTGAGATATTCACGATATTTTTTTTTTTATTTGATTTCAAGCGAAATTATTACGCGAAGTAACCTCTAACAGCAAAAATTGTAACGGATTATAAAAGAACCAGTTTTCTCCTTTTGTATGCAGTTCAAATCATTTTGATAAGTTTTTTCTCCTTCGAGAATTCTTAAGTTGCTATTAACGTTTTTATCATTTTATACTGGTCGACAAAGTTTCACAACAAATCTATACTTTTCTAAAAGTTTTCGAATCTGAAGTCAAAAAATGTTTCCTTGAACTCTTATTTTTAAGATATTCACGTTAGAAAATCACATGAACCCCATTTTTCGCAGTTTTCGAAACAATATTTTTTAACGTGAGGCAAAAAAGGGTTTTATATGATTTTCTAACTAAAACATCTTTAAAATGAGAGCTCATAGAAACATTCTGACTTCGGTTTCGAGCTAAACACATCTAAAACTTTTAGTATTTTTGGGCAACAAGAAACTTTACTGACTAGAATAAAATTAGAAATACATTGGGGCATATTGAAAGACATTGTTGAAGCCGTTTCTAACAGAAAAACTGTAGTTTACTAAAATAACATAGGATAAATTGAACACACACAAATTTTAAACCAAAATCTTTAAATCCGTTTGCGAGAAAAAATTCAATAACCCGAAACCCCAAAACGGCTGTAATGTAATGAATCTTGATAATCAGAAAATAATGCATATTAAAACGGTAAGCGAAGAAACAGCAACGTTACCCGAGATTTTTGAGAAAAACTTAAAATGCAGTTTTGTTTCAATGAAATCAAAATCGCTATTAAGGAGGTTTAGAGATATTCAAAAATAAAAAAACACAAAAAAAAAAACCTTTCGAATTTGCGTTAAAATTATCTGTACCAAATTCCAAGCTCAACTTGTGTGTTGCAAAATGGTTATAGATTTTCATTTCAGTTACCCTTTTCAACACACCTACTCCTAGTCTATTTCAATTCGTGTCTATTTCAATTCGTTAGCCTCGTGAGCTATATCCAGTTATGGCAAACAGTGACAACAGAGCTTTGTTTTATCAAAGTGAAATGCAAAAAACAATACATTTTATAGAAATCAATATTTAAAATATAAGATTTCAGTTTGAAAATTTAAGAAAACCTTACAAATCAAGACTTAAACAGGGCAAACTTGTTTTATTTTTTTCAAATTACATTTGGTTAACATTAAAAATCTTTTTTTGAATGTCCTGGCAGCACTTTTACAGTTCAACTATTTTAAGACAGTCATAAAACTTGATATATGACATTTCTACACTTCGTCCATTGAATTTTATGTTTTCAGCTTTTTCCAGTACCCAAAAGCCATAAAGCTATCATTTACTGTTCAATGACATTAAAACCGAGTAAACTGACAAAATGTCAAGTCGGTGAAAAGTCTTTAACCACTTTACATAGGAAGTGGGGACTCCTCTTCAAAATGTATATACATAAGACACTTTAACAGGAAAAAGCAGTATAGTCCCAACTATGACCTGAAATTTAAGCAACACTTACAAATATATGATATATCACGAATAAGAGGGTTACTTTTGTACAATTGTGTAAATAATTTTTTCGCCACCCTATCCCCAACCGTAACTCAGCCGTTTGTTTAATTAATTCAAAACGCCCCTAGAGGTCCGTCATAAGTATTAGAAACTTTATAAGTCTTCAAAACATTTCCA
Organism: Meliscaeva auricollis; assembly: GCA_948107695.1. Taxonomy (NCBI): domain Eukaryota; kingdom Metazoa; phylum Arthropoda; class Insecta; order Diptera; family Syrphidae; genus Meliscaeva; species Meliscaeva auricollis. Next base: position 21,076,871 of record OX403619.1, on the reverse strand, counting down.
TAAAGTTCCATAACGAAATGATAACTTCACAGAAAACAAAAAGAAAAAAAACAATCTTTCAACTTGAGCAGAACGAAATACCGAAATAAACTTTAATCAGGAAATTCCCACAACTCTAGAAATGGTCTTACAACAAGCAATTTCTGACTTAAACGGCTTAATACTGTCGGTGATACATTCTGCATATTAAAATATGAAATGAAATAACCATCATATCGAATCAGCCCGTTCGTTGGTCGCATGCCGCCGCTGCTTGCCCCCTTCGGCTGGCAAACTAACCAGAATCAAATCCAAATCTGAAGGCAAATCCGTAAAACCATTTGCAGCGCACGCACGTATTCAGCAGAAAATTGTAAAGTAATTTTTGTATTTTTTCGCCCAACTGACTGGGCAAAAATGTGCAAAACCGAAAACCGGAGGCTACAACACGCCATGATGATGTTGATGTGATGCTTGTCGATTGAAGGAGGATGCCACAAGGATTTGATGATGATGATGGTGACGACGACCCACAACGACTTGACTCGATTCGATTCGTCGAATACAACGTGAAAGACACCACGATGATGGTTGCACAGACTTGTGCAGAGTTCTTTGGATTAATGTCAACCGCAAGAACCTCAAGTGAAAATCGAAGACAAATTGAAAAAAAAAAAAAAAAAAAACAACCAGCTTACATCTATCCCCAGTGAATTGGGATTGAAAAGGTGCAGAGGTGCAGAGGTACCTTTTGGGGTTTAGGGTGATGATGGAATGGTGGTATTGGATGGGGTTCGTTTGGTTATTAGCCTGAGAATTGATGCAAAGCATGTCGCGCTGGTATTTGCTACGCCATCCACCTAACCTATGGCGTTACATGCGATTCAATTGAAACTTGTTTAAAATCCCATTAAATGCTCAGTCAACCAGCAAGAAACATTATGTATTCGGTGTTGAAAAAAAATTGGATAAGATTATAAAAATATGATTGCAAACTGGGTAAACCAGAAGTAATCTATTTTTTTAAAAAGCTGGGTGCAAAGGTGCAACACAACTGACCACAACTGGAAAAATGTTGATTTCAGTCATGGCCTAGTCTTTAATCTGTTTTCTTTTAATCTTGCGACAAAATAATTGATTTCTATAATTTGAAGACTAATGGATTGAAGAAAAAAAAAATTGATAGAAATTTTAACCTCTTATTTGGTTGTGTTCTGTTCATGTTTCGGTTAATAACATCAGATTTTGCTGATATTTTTGGGTAGTTGTTTATGTTGTTCGGCGAATGAAAAATCCATATTTTCTAGCTAGAACGTTGATTTTTTTTCGAACTAAAAAAAAATTTTACGACTCTGAGCAGTGTTTTTCTTCTATGAATGAACTCTTTCTTATAACTGCACCTCGGTTTTTGTAAGCTACAAAATTTGCTATAACCTAAGACCGTAAAAACACAACAGTTTCCGGAGTGTAGCTTTTTCTAGATTTATTAACTTTAACCAAAATATATTCAGTTGTTACTTTAAGAATCAATACCTTCAGGCTAACAGTGCTTACAAGGCAAAGTGTAAGTAAAAAAGGCAGCGTCTTTTAAAAGGCAGCGTCTTTTAAATCTGAATCTAACAGGTTAGCCTCTTGTAGAACCGCAAAACCTGGCGAAGCCTTTGAACGGTAAACAGTTCTCCAACCACCCGAGTCAAGTTCCAATCTTCTGGCAGCTTACTTTGAGAAATTATTGAATCCTACCCTCGGGCAAACAAATTTTCAATACGCTTCTCCGGGCTTTAGCAATGAAGGTCGCTTTAAAATTTTTTTTAGGACCAAAAACGGTACCTATCATTTAACAATTAAAAGTTAACTTTTTTTCAAAAACGGCTTCTGTTTCTACTTTTGATTTTAGGGTCACAGTTCTGAAATGAAAGAAATGTTGATAAAAATTAAAAAAAAACCGTATCTACCACGGACTGTATCATACGAAAAAAAAGAACTTAAAGCTAAAAAAAACCTTCTTGGCCGCAAACATTGTTGCAATATTCAATAAAAATTAATATCATCTTGTTGGAAAAACCGGATATGACCTGTTTGAATTAGTGTTATACTTCACTTAACAGAACGCTTACATATATACAAACTAGAAACCAAAAGTAAATCTGACGTTCATAGGCATAAAATGTGCGTCACAACTTTTTAGCAAAAACCAAAAGAAAAAAAAAAAAACAAACAAAAAGGGACAACATAGTCTGCTGATGGCAATCATTGACGACGACAGCTTTAATTTGTCGAGAGAATTTTAATTGAAATCAATTGCTATGAGCATCAGTCAGAGTGTCAAATCAACTGACAGCCGACATGCATTCAACTCAGCTTGAACAACTCTTTAAGTGTGTACGAAATCACACTATGGAATTGTTTTTTTTTTTCTGTACTAATTTTCCTCAAGCCCATCCTGTCATCAATGACGGATCTTCTTCGTCTTTCTCAGCACACCGAGAGAGAACGAACGACGAATTTATGCTCAAAGAAGATTTGCTACTACGAAAAGAATTTAATTATACTTGTCAGATGTAATTATGTTCAATTCCGTTCGATTTTCTGTTTAATTTTCTTTTTTTTTATGTTCGTCCTTCAGCATTGACAACGACAACAACAATGTAAAGACACAGAGGCAAAAGAGGGGTTGGTTTTGGTAGTATCAAGCCCAATCGACATTTCGACTTAATTAAATTCCCATACAAGCAGAACTGTTCAATCGTTCTGGAGTATAATAACCTGCCTTCCCTTTCCACTTCCTTCCGTTACGGTTGGCACCCGGGCGCCACCCTATCAGACGCCCAACAATCCACCCCCCCCCTCCCCACATACCACCCCCTTTAAGCCACTTAAGTAAAAAACTTTTTAATTGGTTTTACTTCAGAATATGAACGACGTGAATCAATTTTTCTTTTCTTTCACTTTTTTTTTCAGTTTCTTTCGTGGAAAAGTACAAAAAAAAAAAAAAAAAAAAAATTAAGAGAATAATTTGCATGCACATTTAAATTAGCTGCTGTTGCCTTCATTTATTTGTTACGTTGTTGTTGCGAAACGGAAATTCAAGCTGAAGCATTCTTAACTTGTTCTGATTAGCAATTGAGCGTACCTACTTGCGACTGACGACGAAGGGTGGCACAGCATTGGAACAAAAGATAGAATTTAACTTCTGAGGAAGATACAAGATGATGCTGCAACAGATGTTTTCTAATTTTATTTCAAACTGAAAATGTTTGTTTTGCTTTTTGTTGTTGTTGTTGTTTTTTTATTTTCACTTTCAAACAGTAAATTAAATTGAAATGTACATAAGTCGTAAAAATAATCACTTTTTCTTTTATTCGGTGTAAATTTAGTTGGATAGGAAATGTAAAGATCATCGAATCCTGCCGGTCGACCTGATTTATGTTTTTCTTGGAATAAATGTTGTTTTTGTTTTTATTTATTAAGAAGAAAATTTTGAAACACTATACTTTTCTTGGGAATTGAAAAATAAACAGCAGAAAATATGTTGTTTTAAAGGTATCTTAGTGCTTTTGGAATGTTTTAGAAAACAAATAAAAGTTAGGCACATTAAATGGCTTATTTCGGAAAAGTATCACAAAAATATCCAGACACACCTCTATTTTAATAGATTTTTGACACCCCAAAATAAAATTTAATCCTGTGCATATTGAAAAACTACCTTAGAGTTGACTCGCAACTTCAAAACAGGGTTAACTCAGACTTAGCTCAACACAGACAAACTGTCCCTAAAAAACTCATTTTTGAAGTCTTATAGATTCTTCGACATGATTTCATTTTTTGTACCTGTACTAGTGGTATTGGTGTACAAAAATTAGATTACATATTGTATAGTTTTCTTCAATGGTTAGTATTACAATATGTTACAGTTATAATTTATAATAATTAGAGTATATGATACCAAATAAGAGAACTTTAACCAATTTCTAGAAAAATAGTACAGAATATTTTCTAAAAGCGTTCAACATAAAATTTCTTTTTTTATTTCTTTTGACCTCTCAAAACTTTTTCTTCTTAAACAATAAACAACCAATACCTGTTTTACACAAATAAGTTTAAAAAAAACCTAAATAAACCACAAACACATTAAGTCAAGCTGTCGCTGATAAGAGCATACATAAGAATTCTTTAGCCGACAAAAGTATACTCGACTCGAATCTATCTGTATCCTTCCAGGAGTCTTTTGTCTTCCTGTAATTTTTTTTTTTTTAAAGAAGTTTGATCGTAAAAGTGTAGCTGAAAAGTAATTAATCATTGAACATCTTCGTCAGTGTGTATTCATCTGTCATGTGTGTACTCAAGACTTCCTAAATATACAAAGTCTAACAGCAGTTTGTATATAGGTACCCCTGAAAACTCTCTCTCTCTCTCTCTCTTTTTTTTAAATAATGTTAATGCTTCGGCTCCTTCTGGGTATTAGAGATACGAAACTTTGCCCTTTTTGTTTGCTCCAACTGTATGTACATAAAAATAGGCACGTGTATTCTACATGTGCTGATTTTTCCACTTATCCTTCTTTAGCTTTACAACGCTGCTGGCTGCTGCTTATCTTACGACCAAACTCACAACCAACGTCAAATGAAACCAGTGACACTGAGAGAGTACAAAAAAAAAACGAGAAATAGAAGGAAAAATGTGTCCAAAGTGATTGATAGATTGATTAATTGCTTATCACTCTCTTGAGTATAAAACCAGCTGCGCAGGTATCCAATCTTCGATTAACTTCCATACAGAAAATAACAAAAAAAAAAAAAAAAAATCAAGTATGGGACCGAAGTGTAAACTTCAAAATGAAGAAAACGGGAGCATTCGATAATCTTGAATCAATTGCTCCTACTGGAATTTTTCACGTTCCTTAGAGGCATTTGTTTAAGACACAGAGACGGTTATTGTGTGCGTGTGTTTCCGTCATTGTCATGATAATAAATCAAATTAAATGAATGAAACGTCTTTGTCGATTTTTGGGATTAATAAATAACCCAAAACGGGCGGGTGCGGGGGCTCGTATTGAATTTATTTCAGCTAAATAAATAGTAGATTTAGGTCTTTCAATGGTAACCGTTTTGTTGAAATAAATGGGTACCATTTATTTTAAAACAGTTAGTAATGGTAAAAATCATTTCCGACATTTTCTAATGGTCACAAGGAGCGTGATGCAAAGGAAGAGAAAATGGATAAGGAAAGAAGTTGTTGTATTTCGGACATGTTTTAACAGGGCATAAGTCAGACATTTTAAATATGAGTCCGTAAAATGAAGAAATGGTGGCTGGAAAAAGTGCGACTACCGCACAGATGTCATTATGCGATGTCTTCCAGTTCTCAGGTAAACAAAGGAAAAATTCCTCCATATTTTTATTTTACACAAGCCAACGAATTAGGACCCGATGCCGAAAAATGTTCATATAGCAAATACAGGGTAGGTCCTAGGACACTTCCTTGTGGAACACCGGCTTCTATTTTCATTAGTTCTGAATATTTATGATCGTACCGTACTCTAAAGAGTCGGTCTGAGATATACGATTTTAGTATTTCATAGTACTGCCTGGGTAAATCCATTTGCAGTTTGTACTCTAGATCCTCATGGCATACCTTATTAAATGCTTGAGCAACATCTAAGAATATAGCCGAACATACTTGTTTCTCTGCTAGTGCTTTTTCAATTAAGAACTTATTTCTGAATCCATTTGATTTGGGATTTGGGACAAGATTTCTTTCTTCTATAATAAACTAAACCTTTTGCCATTATTAGTGTGTTTGCTATTCTCAGCCATTAGCTATTCCGGCTTAAAAACATTCATAATTTTGATTTGTATTGTATAATGTAGAACATTTTAACAACAACTTTAAAATATTCGACACTTAAAATAGTCGACAAAATTTTATATCAGAAACAAATTTAGCAAACGCATAGCTTCAGGTTTACCTGTAATATAAACAATTTTGATAACCATTTCTGAATCTTACCTTTAGTTCAACAAAAAATATTAAAACTAAGTTGGGAGTGTACATTATTAGATATTTGTGTATCTAACGAAATCTTAAATTAAAATCTAAACGAACCATAACAATTTACTTGCATCATCAAATGCACTTAAAATGCTTGTTTTTTTAGATTTTAATAGATTTAACTTTGAAGTCCTTATTAAGAGTCGCCTACTTATTAAAGAAAACAAACTTTAACGTTCATATATCGCGGCGGATCGTTTAATCTTAATAAATTGCAAAAATTTATTAAAATTGTAATTAATTCTGATTGCTCATTGACGACAACGTTTTTGCTTGAATCTAGCAAATATAAACAAAAAATATACACATATATGTATATCTGAACAAGTTTCTCAATTTACTCTCATAGAAGACTGCATAATTCAGGCGAAAGCGTATTCATATAATCGATCAACCTACATTGAATTCATTTATTTTTTTTCCATTAAGTCTATTTTCTAAAGCCTTAATTTAGGTCTGTGCGCATACACGTCGAAATAGTTGGGCGGAATAATTAATAAATTTCTTATGTGTGATAAATCGATATACAAAGTGTGATAGTGTGAGTCGCAAATTAATAAAATCAACGTTGTCTTAAACACAGGTACATAAATATATTGAATTTTCTTTAAGTATTTTAACTTTGTTAACTTTAAACTTATAAATAAATATGGATTTGCACTTTGTTTAACAATTCACAATGAATTAATTTAATCAGCAAATGATTTGTTTGCACGAACAATTTGCACATTAAAATACATTAGACGAGGTATAATGGGCACTTAAGATGCACGTGAATTGACTGTGTTAGCTTGGATATAATTAATTTTAGCATTGACTTTGTAGAATCACAAATTATTATTATTATTCATAAACAAGAAATTAAATTGAAACATTATGCCAAGCGCCTTTAGACGACGACACGATACACAACACATCCAACACACACGTAAGGGTGTTATTTAGTAATCAGACGGTGTAATTTGTGTTGTCGTCTTTTCGAGAACGGTCTTAATTAAATGTTGAGATTTAAAAGGGTGTTTTTGATATTTTGTTTTTAATGAAAGTTTAAATTTTAATCAAACATCCACATTTCAAATAATAAACAAAGACATTCTGGAGAGACTAGTTTACGGAGATCCAAGACTATTTTAAAATATTTTTTATCCAAAACATTTGTACCGACAATATTGTCCGGCCATTCCAAAGTGGAGAAAAAAACGCCTTAAATGCCGTTTATCTCAGTTAAGAAGTATGCAATATTTTTTCATTAAACTTTTTGGATGTTGAAAGCATTTCATAAATCATATAGTCTTAGAAGTATCATCAAAAACTAATGCTTACCAGTAAGGTTATTGAGATAGAAAGAACGTAACGGAGAAGACGCGTACTCTGTTTTCTCGGTTACCGTCTTTCTACTCAATTACTTTACTGGTAGTTATTAGTTTTTGATGAGACTTCTAGGACGATGAATTTATAAAGTGCTCTAACACCCACCAAGTTTCAATACAAAATAATACTTCTTCAATGAGATAAACGGTATCTCTGTTACTTTGGAATGCCCGTGTAGTAAAAAAATTACAACATATTTTAGCCAAATTAAATCATGTTATTCTTATAATCCGATGCATAGAAAAAGGTTATCAATCATCTCGAAACGTTTTTTGAGAATGTAGTACCTTCTTCACTGACTAGATATTGGTCAAACTTAATTTTAGGTTGTGAAACTTTTGATGAATGTACCGTGTTGTGTGATATACTTAAAGAAAGGTTATTTTACTGTCACGGTCAATAAATTGCAATTCGACAAGGCTTAGGTAAAACTTTTTGACATGCAGTTCAAATAACTTCTTTTTACTGTTATTTTCGTTCACCAGACTATTAAAAACTCTGATATTTTGTACAAAAATCTAATATTAGCTTAAGTTTCAACTTCCAAAATGAAAAAAAGCTTGAAATAAAAACACCTTCAAAAACGCTCGAAAAAACTGCATTGAAAAACTAGTTTGTACAATAACTCCAAAAAAATATATATAAGTCCAAAAAAAATTACAAATTACAATTTTTTCACACATCGCTCATTAACTGAAGAACTCAAAACGTGTTTAAAGTTTTTTTAATGGTTTATTATCAATTAAATAACGGCATATTCTCGCTTCTAACGTGTTAGGCAGATTAGGCAGACAAGATAACAACGAATAATTCTACATCATTAACTCAAAAATCCCGTCTTCAAGTAAAGATTCATTATGTGTATAATTATCTTAAGTCTTTAAGAGTTTTTTTTACCGTTTTTTTCCATTTTTAAAGTAAAATAGAAAAACACTCATGTTAACGTTTAAAATAGTATGTGTTTTTTTAAATGTTATTTAAAGTCAAAAAAATCAGTGTTAGACGCCTACCGTCTATTTTTTAATATCTATCGAATGGCATGATTAGTTTTTCAATAAAAATAAAATCTACATTAAACATTATATCATTTTCGAATGTCTTTGAAAAAAATTGATTTTCGAAAAGAAACCATATCTTAAAAACTTGATTTTTTAGAATTTTTTCTATCCAAACAGCATCCCAAAAATCAGTTCAGTTCAACTTTTTGCGACCTAAAATGTCTTGTATGACTGGTTTCTAACTAAATTAGTCAATTACCTTGAATGAATTATTATATTTTTTTTTATTGATGTAATATCAACATCAAAATCACTACAATTCCAAAAAGTTACCTATCTACCTACTTCGACGCCTACAGTAGAAAGTTTGTATAAGCATATCAGTATCGCTTTATTATTGTTTATGTTCGCCACGCATTCACCTACAGCCAGCAGCGTATCTCATAACTACACAATTAGTTGACAACTCTAGTTAGTGTCGGCATTTTTAAATAAATCTTTGATCAATTTTTTTTTTTGTATGAAAACGTTAAGCTAGATCAAAGACAATCAGCCGCAAACTTTAACTACTAAAGATGAAAAAAAAAAAACATTTAAAATAGATTTTGGGCTTTCGGTTTTATGCTCCCATCTTATTAAATAGATTAGATGGGCAAATTGGCAGGGCCATAATGTTGTTCTTGTTTCTATAATTAATTCAATTTTTTTTCTCATGCTCAGTTAGTTTTTTTTAAGCTACATATATACTCGCAGCTTACCTAACAGACTCTACCAAAAAAATCGATAAAAAGAACTAAACTTGTTCTTTTGATAAATTCTCTTGACCCACAGATTAGAAAAAATAGATAAATTTATCTCAAACTGGGATAGAATCTATGTATGTACATATATGTACCTAAATTTAACGTATAGATTTTTGCCAGGATAATGAACACACAGCAACAAAAACTGGTGGTCATCTCTTTTTTTTTTGTCAGCTCAAACTTATGCCTCAATTATGCTATACATCTATTGTGCTTAAATTTGGTGATATATCGTATAACACAACCCCCATGAAGTGACAGGATATATCGAAATAAAAAAAAAAAGGAAAAAAAACCGAACATTGTTTTGAAGGAACCATCAAATGTTTTCCAATAAATCACAAAACTAAAATCCCCACGTCCTAAAGAATTTCGAATATAAATTGTCTGCTATGACACTTTATGTGGTGTTTTATTATCTTGACAAGTCTTATCAAAATAATTGTCTTCGTTCATTGTGATTTGTTTTTCTTTTTTTTTTTTTATTTTGTGGTTACGTTTATTCTACTTAAAATTGTCAATTGCAGATTGTTTTCAAATTGACAGCTTTAACGATGTGTTTTATTTTTTTTTTGTTTTACCTCTTCAAAATTGAGGTTTATTTTTGAAAGTATTAGAAGTTAAAGGAATGAAAAAAATCGAAACAAACAAAATGTTGAATAAATTCAACTAAATTTGGATCGATACTTAAAATGGGCGCTAGTATAAGATAAAGTTAGATAAAATTTCGATAATGCATGTGTTGGATGACATTGCTACATAAATAGCAAAAATATTTAATTTGCTTGTCCACTGTAGTAGAAGAATGGGAATTTTGTAAAATATTCAAATTTATACGAATGGCTGCCGGAAAATAAATACCGTATTTTGCCATTTTATAGATATTACATACAACTAAATTCAAGTTATTAAAAGCTTACGCTTGTAACTTAAAAGAACAATAGTTGATCAAGGAGAGGTCAGAATCCTAAAAACAGAAATTCTGAAACACACAAAATCACAAAAATCCAAAACGAGCATACAGAATACCAAAAAAGAAACAAAATCCCGATAACCCAAAATCCTTAAACTCGAAGACTCAGAAAACACAAAAACACGAATACCCAAAATCTCGAAAACCCAAAATCAAAAAAAAATGAAACTGAAATAGTAGCACCGATAATATCACCGAAAAAAACACACATAATACTAGTGAAGAATCGCGGAATACTGGTGAAAGATATTGCCATTCCACCATAATTAGCACCACCCATAAAAGCATTTAGGTAATACAGCGGAAAAAGCGTGGAAAGTTGCTAAAAAAAAGGTGAAAAGCCGTGTTAAAATGCTCGTAAGACCTTGAAAAAATGGGGAAACACTGGTGAACAATCGGAAAAAAAGCAAAAAGGGATCATGATAAAAGCATTTTATACTAAGCTTAACATACTCCGGAGAAAAGGGAAGAAAAGAGTAGAAAGTTGTGAAGTAACGCGTGAAAAGTTGAGGTTAAATATGCGAAATACCACGGAAAATAGCATGTAAAGCCACAAAAAAGCACTAAGTACTGTGAAAAAAGTGTAATATACTGTGGAAGAAACTAAAGAAAATCATGAAAAGTCGCGGAATAAAGTGGAAAACTATGCGAAACACCATAATAAAAAGCGTAGAACACGGGCGAAAGATCGCGGAACATAGTGGAGAATAGCATGAAAAGTCATAGAAAAATGTAAATACCGCGGGAAAATACGTGAAATACCGCGGAGAAAAACGAAGAAAAGCGTGGAAAGTCATGGAGGAGAACGTAAAAAGTCACACAAAAATATGCAATATTAACACTTTTTTCCGCAATTTTTGACGTTTATTCTCACGTGTCGGTAAAAATTTTGCCGACTGAGTGGCTATTGAGGTTGTGGTTCAATAACTTGTACTATTTTTAAATGATCGTAAGTAAAAACTAAAAAAAAAAAAAACATTGTGCAGGGCAGGACAACATCTGCCGGGTCAGTTACACTGCAGTATTATGCGAGTGAACTGTAACTAAGTAAAGAGCTACAGTGAAAATCTTTGTGACCTAATTTTAGCTGGAAGAAATACCAATAAAGGGGCTAAATCATGTTATTTTATGTTTCACAAACGCTTATGTTTTTTGAATGCAGAAAAAAAACTATAAACACTAATTTTTCAGTCGAAATGCTCCATATTTGTCTAAGAATCAGTCTTATCATTATTTTTGTATTTTTTTTTTACATATTTTTTACTCAGTAGATTTTTCTTTGATTTTGAAAAATTTTAAAAAACAGTGATTACCACCAGTTAACCTCCCTTCTAGCCACGTTCTTCATCATTAAAGCTTATTTCTATTCCGGCAAAATTTTGCTTCCATATTACAATCAAACTATACAAAAACCATTAATAAGCTGTTGACAGCTTTTCAGGAACCCAAGTGTATAATTCATTTGTGACTATCTTTGCGCAGCATGTTTATTTTCCACCTACTTTTAGGATAACAAACAATGTCAGTTATTTGATAAAAAAAGAGAAACTTTTGTGAGGATTGATTAATAGACAAGCCTTCGATTAGCTATTGAGAAGTTGGTTTATTGTGTCCGATACTTTTGTAGAATATAAAATAATTTTGTTTTTTTTTTTCTTTTTTTGTGTCGATTTAGTAATTTGAGTTGATTAATGTATTTTTGATTATTCGTTTAGTTAAATTCGTTTAAAAAAAGGAGATATATATTTTAAATAAAAGGATCAGTTTTAGTCAGCTAGTAATTTCTGTTGACCTACAACTCTAATATTCTTCGAAATTACCAAGTTGAACCGAACTTCAGTAATTTCAATCAATCTTCAACAAGAGAAAATTAAATACCAAATGATCAATAAAAACCATTCATTTAACGACAGAGACACATCTTGAAGTCAAGAAATCTCCTTTTACGACCTTGAATACTCAGCAAAAAAAATGTTCCTAGATACAAAAACCCATAATAAAAAAAAAATATTGTATATTCGCATTATCCAGAGATATGTTTTAACATACACTACACTACACACACACACACACGAGTATAAGTTTACTATGTGTAGGAGTTGTAATGGCTGAATTTAATCGAATAAGTTTATTGTTTTATACCTCTACGCCCCCATAAAAATAATGCCATACAATATTCTATGGGTATACACATCAGATTATACCAGATACACATCCGCAAGAGGAGACACAAAATCACGCCTAATGGATCGGTTTTCCATAAAAACGAAATTCAAGATGGATTTTGTTCCTTCGTCCTTCAATTTATGTTCACTTATTTTTGTTTTATTTCATCGACATTGACAACCAAGAACAATGCCTAAAAGTAGGTACCTACATATATAATATGAGTATGTTTGTGTGTGTAAAAATGTCCTAAGTATGAACAAAATGTGTGGGTTATTTATTTTGGTTTGAATTGCTGTCGTTTGACTTAAGCTAATAGTATTTTCTCGGGACTTGAGGAAAAGGTCCTTTAAAAAAAAAGGAATACAAAAAAAAAAAAAATCACCCTCATATAAGAACATATACTATAAAAACAATGCAATAATATTTATTGTATAGAAGCTTTTTCGTTGAGTGAAAGAAAATCGCATGTGGTGGCAATGTTAGTGGCAGAGAGAGAGAGGATATAAGAAAAAAAAAAATGAATTTAACGAATGTTTTAGTTCAGTGAACTTTCTTTCGTCCTGGGCCTGGCTCCTGATCCTTCAAGCAAGCTCTTCAAATGGGCATATACATGGAAGGGGAGAGGAAGAGTTTAGAATCGATTTTTGGCAAAATGCCTGTCATGGTGATGACAAATATTTTTATTACCCTCATGGAATGTGGATTAGATGTGTTTTATTTGTGAATTATTAGAATGGTTGTGCTTTCGAGTGGTTGTTATGACTTTGTCAACGAGTTCTCTTCTACAGTATAATATAAGCTCTATGGGAATTGTTTCAATTTTATTTATTTACATAACTATAAAAAAATATATACAAATATAAATAAGAATTTGGGTTGTGGTAGGGACATACATACATATAATTAAGATTTTGACGATGGAATATTTTTGCAACTTAATGATGCAATTAGAATAGCTATAAAAATAATCCAGCACATAAAAAAAAACATTTTGATATTTTATTTATAAGTGACAATTTTTCTGAGGTTTTGCGTTTTTTTTTTCTAGTTCAACGACCTAGAGAACATTAGGGTCGATTCCACATGAAAAATTGCCGATTAAAATTGGAATTTAAATCAGTACAAAACAAATATCACGACTGGATCGCACGTACTTGCTCTTATAGATAAAGTTCCTATATATGCTAAGCCTATTTAATAAAAAAAAATTAAATGCAGTTTTAGAAAAAAAAAATTAAAAAAGCATAAATTTCGATTTTCAAATGACTAAAACAGCTGAATTTTACCCCAAAAACGAGGTATGCAGGTATGATTATACATTTTTAGAAAAAAAAATTGCAAAGCGTTAGAACCGTTTTTATAAAAAAAAGTATATTTTATATATAAAATTTTGCAAGGACCTTTATAAAAAAAAATTGGTACGCCATTTTTTAGACATTATTTATCAACATCTTAAAACTAAATTTTGAAAAAAATAATGAAAAAACGATCTTGCAAAAAATAATTTCAAATTTTTTTTTTAAAGTCCAAAAAAATAATTTTCGAAAACATTAATGCTGCACCATAAAAGCTTTCATATAATAAAATGGTTAAAATTGATTGGGAGATATGAAGGTGAAAATTGGAAGAAAAAACGGTTCTATGACAGGTACCGTTAATACCGGTTTTTTGAAAAAAATGGTGTTTATTTAACCTTATCCAAAAAATTACCATGATTTTTTTTAATCAAAATCGTAGGAACCATTTCTGAGAAAAATGAGTTTTTCTAAAACAATTTTTTTTTTGATTTTTGAAAATTTTGAGATGGATTCTTTTTGGTTAAATGTAATTTTTAAGTTTAAGTAAGAAAACAACACAGTTATTGTAGAAAACATTGTCATTGAAAAAAAATGCATTTTTAAGGTCAATTTAATGTAATATCAGCCAGCGAAGAGTGATCATAGAAACAAAATTAAACTTTTTTGATTTCGATTTTTTTGAAGATTTAACAAAAAAGAATCCATCCATTTTTGATACAAAAACACAAGAGTTAGTATTTTGTTAAGAAAAATTGTACCAACGATTAAAAAAAATTAGCAAGTTTTATCAAAATCTAACTATTTTTGAAAAGAATAAAAATAAAAAAAAATCGTTTTTGGCATTTTCCCAATATTTTCGAGGTTATTATAGAAAAATTATGTGAACAAAAGTTTTTTTTACCACCTAAAACTCTTGTATTGAACTTTTTTTTGCTAAACCAGGTCTACTTTGGATAGAAATCGTTAAAAAAACACGTTTTCGACATCCACCCCACAACCTTTCCCCTAATCTGTTGGTATGCAATTTTAATTTTTTCCCTATTCATGTACCTTTTTTTTTTTAATTTTTCCCACCTTCCATATCCTTTTATTAATTTATTTCTTTTCCAAAAATTATTGGCACTGGTCTATTCCGGATTTAAGGAACTTTTTGATTTCAATAGCAATGCGTCCCTTACCGCCATCGGTTGCTACTAAAGGTAGTAGAAAATTCAAACTATTCAAATTCAACAATACTCGTAGATACATTGCGTGGGATAGATAAATTTATTAATTTTTTTGTATCAATTGTGGTAAATCTACATTGTATTAAAGTTTATCACTTCTATTGATAAATCCCTCCTTGATTCTTTCCTCAGGAGGCCTAAACTTCAATCTGTAAATTGAATTTGTTCTAAAAACGCCATCTAAATTATTTTCCTTACAAAAAAGGGCCTCCCACTCTGCCCCTTTCTATAAAGCTTAAATCCAAGTCGTTTATCTTTTGAGATCTTTTTTTTTTTTTAATTTCGTTTAATCGAATATTTTATTATTTTTTTCGTTAATTCTATTTGCCCTCCATTCAGATTTATTCTCCATAAAAATGATGGAAAAGATGCCTACTTGTATGCTGCCTTATACTTGCTCACCCATTCTTACAACAAAGCTTGACAATGAATTATTTATATGACAACTCACAATTTATTTATTTCCACCATACAATCCACAGTTCGCCACTGCTGCCGCTGCCGTCACACCGCCTGACAACGATTTGGACTGGGATCTGGGAGAATGTCATAATTTAGAATTTAACATCTCTCGACTTTTCGAGCCACTTCCAACGCGCGACGACACACCATTGCTCACCCAGAGAGTCGCAGCAGCAATAGCAGTCGTTGCGACTTCAACTGAAAGCAACTGATATATAGGTGGAACATTATTATAGGGGTAGTGCAGGGAAGGTCCAGCTTTGCGCAGCTTTCTATATTTCATTGTATCTTTTTGATCCCACACATGTAACGCAGAATAAAGAATATTGCGTGGGTAAACATCTAGTAAATTATAATACTCGAGATACTTAAATTCAATTGGTGACATAATGCATAGGGTACGCCATTGTGTGTGGTGTTTTTTTTTTTTTCTTTTTTTTTATATTTTAGCTTGCTTTGCTTTACTGATGTACTTTGTTGTGCTCTTGAGTCTTGACTTGAAATCAATTCAATTCAAAGAATATAAAAGAAGAGTACTTCACATGAGAAGAGTTTCTTCTTTAGTTGTTGGATTATCGCATGAGAGAAAAAAAAGTCTTAAATCTATTAAATTAATGTGGCAAGGATTATCATTTTTCAAGTGGAATTAATTTAGTCAAGATGTAGCGTCATGTTTGTAACTTACTTTGGCGCCAAGGGAAACATTTTAATATTTTTTGTTCAAATTAAAACAGGCTTCAGTAAATGTATGAAATTTCGCCTATTATAAAAAAAAATGGTTCATCATTGTAATTTTGTTTTTTTTACAATAATTCAATCTTAATTTAGATGCAACCTTTTCTTTTTTCGTGTCTCTTCGTACCTCTTAGTTTTTCTGTTGTTCCTCTTTTACAAAGGGATTAAATCGAAGAAAGTACAATAAGAAAATTACTTTTCTCGTAAGGCGATTATCTGAGATTGATTTTTTTTTTTCATGTTGAGTAAATATAAAAACAAATACACAGGAGACTCATAAAAAATATCAATTAGGTTGGTACTCCATATAGACAACAGCATAATTCCAATATTTTTTTTTTGAAGAAATCTTTAATCCTTCACCGAAATCTTTGGATTATACATTGAATATGTGTGGGTAAACATGAACAGAAAAAACCAAGTTCATTTAAAAGCGATACAACCAAATGGAACAACAGAAAACATGATGTTTTATTCTTAATTTTTATCATTAATATATGTAATTTAATAATGGAATATAATTTTCTAAAAAATATTGTGAAACATGACAAACACTAATTTTTTCATTTTTTTTTTATTATTTTTATCTTTTTCAAAAATAGTTAGATTTGTATGAAAATTGGTTTTAACGTATGTACATTGATAAAGGGTGATTTTTTAAGAGGCTTAGAACTTTTTTTTTTTAAAAAACACAAAAAATTCGAAAAAATGAATGAAATATTTATTTGAATCGATAGTTTGAACCTTGCAATTTAATGTTTAAAGATAATTTCATGCAAATGTTGACCGCGGCTGCGTCTCAGGTAGCCCATCCGCTGAGTCCAATTTTGGCATACTCTTTCACACATATCGGCCGGTATCTCACGAATGAATTCATGGATGTTGGCTTCCAGTGCGTCAATCGAAGCGGGCTTGTCCCTATAGACATTAGCCTTTACATACCCCCACAAAAAATAATCTAATGGTGTCAAATCGCACTATCTAGGCGGCCAATTGACCGGCCCGAAACGTGAAATTAACTGTTCACCAAACTCGCCTCGCAATTGCGCCATTGTTTCGCGTGCTGTGTGGCATGTGGCACCGTCTTGTTGAAACCACATATCATGCAAGTCAAGAACTTCCATTTCGGGCAAAAAAAAGTTTGTTATCATCGCTCGGTAGCGTTCACCATTGACAGTAACGCTGCGATTCGCATCATCTTTGAAGAAATATGGCCCAATAATGCCGCCGGCCCCCAAACCGCACCAAACAGTGGCTTTTTCGGGATGCATTGGTAGCTGTTGCAATGCTTCTGGCTGATCTTCACTCAAAATGCGTACCCATTCAACCAAAAATGAGCCTCATCGCTGAACACAATTTTTCGATAAAAAAGCGGATCCTCGGCCAGCTTTCCAAGAGCCCATTCACCAAAATATCGGCGTTGTGGTAGGTAGGTCGGCTGGCTTTAGTTCTTGCACCAGCTGTATCTTAAAAGGCATTACGCCCAAATCCTTCCGCAAAATTTTCCACGTAGTGCTGTAACAAAGGCCTAACTGCTGGGAACGGCGCCGAATCGACATTTCGCGGTCCTCTGTCACACTAGCTGATACGGCCGCAATATTTTCTTCACTACGCACAGTACGTAAACGTGTTGGTGGTTTAATGTCCAACAAAGTAAATTTGGTGCGAAATTTGGTCACAATCTTCCGAATAGACTGCTCAGAAGGTCGAGAATGCCGACCATAAAATGGAAGCAGGGCGCGATGAACATTTCGAACCGAGCACGAATTTTGATAGTAAAATTCAATAGTTTGCAAGCGCTGTTCATTTGTAAGACGATCCATGGTTAAATTGCAAACCAAACTTAAGCTGTTTGACAGTGATACAAGGTACTAAAAACACGTCAGCTGTCAAAACCAGTGTTGCCAAAACCAAACCAGCTAAAAAATCACCCGTTACATTTTCTATTTATAAATTTTTCTTCAGCAATATATTAATTTTTATGTTTTTTCACGAATTTATTTTGAAAAATGTCTAATTTTCGATCAAATAAGTTGACGAAAATTTTTTTTTACTCTGTTCTCTACAATTGCTGTGTTGTTTCCTTACTTTGTCTTAAAAAAGAAGGTTTATATAAAAAGAATCCATCTCAAAATTTTCAAAAATCAAAAATTTTTATGACAAATTTTTTGATTAAAATCCGAATATTTTTCGAAAACAATTGGTCAAAAATACAAAAATTAATTGTGTAAGTAAAAAATAGAGCAATGTATCTTAAAACCAAGTGTCATCAAAATCGAAATATTTTTGAGAAAGTTATAAATTAAAAACCAAAATATTCGTTTTTGGACTTTTTCACTATATATTTGGGATTATATAGAAAAATTATCTGAACAAAAGTTGTAGATCGTTTTACTACTAACAACTCTTGTATTGAACTTCAAAATAGAATTTTAGAGAAAAATTTAAAAAAAAACACCATTTTTGACACACAAACCTTTATTTTACCCAAAAAGCTTGACAATATTCTATTTAAAATGTTTATTCCGACTGGACCATATCATCTTTATCATCTCATTGTCAAATTTTGATTGTTATCTCAAATTCGATTGTTCATGATTTCATAACAAACAGTACACCAGAAATCAAATCTTATTGCAAATAAAAAAACAATAATCTGACATTCCATCCTTCAAGGTAATAAAAATGCTTTCCACCATCTCTCATCGAGAAGGCTGTGGAGTTC
Organism: Meliscaeva auricollis; assembly: GCA_948107695.1. Taxonomy (NCBI): domain Eukaryota; kingdom Metazoa; phylum Arthropoda; class Insecta; order Diptera; family Syrphidae; genus Meliscaeva; species Meliscaeva auricollis. Next base: position 21,058,081 of record OX403619.1, on the reverse strand, counting down.
CTTATTTTTTATTATTATGCTGAACACATTTGCTTTATAGATTGCAATAAAAATACAAAACGATAACACGCACGCAACTCCACTGGGTATTGTTATTGTTACATGAAACGCACATACGAGTAGGTATATCTATAAAATAATCTTATAGATATCATGAATAACAATAGATATCAGATTTTCATATATAAAAATCAAAGTCAAAGATGCATATGAAATAAAATCGGAAAACATAAAATGGATATTGTTGTTTGAACTTTAAAACATATAAAATCAATTTGAAAGTAGTTGCACACATGGCCTAGGAGTTGGGACATAAAATAAGTCCATAAATTGCTGCAAATGGTCAAAGAAACCAAGTGCAGGTTGTATACTTATGTCATTCCATAAACGACAAATAGAAAATAAAAATTAAATTGTCGTGGAGAGAAAAAAAAAGGCACTACACAAACACTCAAACAGAGCATTAAAAGTCAACGGATTGATATGTTTTCAAATCTCAAGTGGATTTAAGTTTGTTTTTTTTTTCTATGGTTATCCCATATAAGGAGGAAACAGCCACTCAATTTGTTAGTTACTTTCAACAATAATTATGGACAATTACAATCTTGGGAATCGAATGTCTGATTTTTGTATTGTTTACACTTTGGAATTGATTTTCACAAGACATTTTATTTAATTGCTTGACTTGCAATTATTGTGTTTCTTTATTTATTATTTTTTGAAAAATATAATATATTGTATGGCTTAAAAATAATTTTATATATTTTCTTTCTTTTCAGGTGAGTTTCAATGGAATATTGTGATTTTAAATGGAAAAAGTTGGTAAGCAAAATTTAAACAAAATTGGTTCTCTACTTTTCAATGTTCAAATTTTTCTTAACAAACTTAACACATTTTCCCCAAAATCAAATTTGCTTCCATTAATCATTGCGGTACATAAAGATAGAGGCAAACATATTTGGTTGTTAAGTTTAATTCCCTTTTCTCACTTTGGAAGAATTGAATGAAATTGCTGATACCAAGTAATCAATTTGTCGACACAAAACTGCCAAATTCAACACTTAATTCGATTAAATGCAGTTTATATGTACCTCTTTTTGGTAATACCTTATCGGCTTGTATTTTGTGTCGGCTAGCCGCACAAAGTTTCCAATCCTTAATAGCTTCGATACACCCTTTGGTCTGCTAAACGAGTAAATATTCATCAGTTTGTGTGTGAATGTTGTTATATTGTATCAATCATCTATCAACTGATGCAATTAATTGCACGATTCTCTTTGGCCACTACGAACCTTATATAAACTAAAAGGACATATACAAACTATTGCTGAACTGCTGCTTCAGTATATACTGTCGACACTTTTTCGCTTAGCATCATCAAAGCATTTCAATTGCTAATTGATTACGGAACTGAAGCTGTGATTTGATTGAGTTCAACTACTTCTCTGCTACCTATATCGATATTGGTTATCGCCACCGTAACCACCAACTAACACCAATCAATGATACTCATCAGTCTAGAATGTCATTTTGGTTTGAAGGAGTAGATTTTCCATTGATTTGCTGATTGAGAGGAGCAAACTTTTGGAAATTAATTCTGTTTTTCCTATCAAAAGAGAATTACTAAGCGAAAAGCCGCATAGAATATTGCTTTTGGCCCCAAAAAAGCAAGTCGTCTGTGTTTAATTTGTGACACAAAGATATACATATAAATATAATATGGAAGGTGTTGATAGTTTAATAGCGACTAGTAACCCAATTCGTGGTGAACCTATCTCATATATAGCTTTGGGTCTTCTTTGTGGATTATGACAACAAACCGATTGAAATCTTTTGAGGGTGCAAGCGATAAATGTATCTTCAAGTGAGGGGAGATTTGAAGATAAACGATAGTTTATGTCTATTTGGGCATAAGAAGGTGTTTGTGGGGGTAGTGTATCAAGATTGACTTTTAAAACGTAATACCGGTATCAAGTTTATTTAAATATGAACCATTTTCGTTTTGAGGAGCGATTTTCAATGCTCCAAAGGGTGTTATTTTTTTGGTTTCTGAGTTTTAATGCCATGCGATTGCCGTACTTTTTTTTAAAATCGGTTCAGTTTTAAGGCGGTGGCAGAAATCCATCATCATTTGCGTGTACATTAAAATGTCAAAATAGCAAAGTTAAGTTCAGTCGAAACTTAAAAATCTCAGCCACTAGAGGTAAATTTTAACCGAAAATGGTAAGTTGCTGTGAAAACTGTCAAATCTCAGCCTAAATTTATTATTAAAAGTTGAAACTGGTAAACCTCAACTGAAACTCGAAGTAACGGATAATAAAATCTAAAATTGGTAACTCGCAATGAAAAATTAGAAAAATGTCAGCAGAAATTGATAAACCTCAGCCACTCTTAGTAAATCTGATCTGTAACTGTTAAATTTTACTATAAGCTGTTAGAAACATCTCATCTTGTTAGAAAAATCTTAGGGAAAACTGGTAAATTTTAGGCGTATCCGGTAAATCACAGCGACAACTGGTATTTCTCAGCTGAAACTGGTACATCTCAGCTGAAATTGAAAATCTTATCAAAAAGTTTTAAAGTTTAGTTGAGCTGGTTGAATCTCAGCGGAAATTAGTAATTCTCAGCCCATAACGATGAATCTCATCGAAAACTGCTGAATCTCAGCCTCTATTTAAATATAAGTTTAACTCGGTACTTGGAAACTGGAAAACTTTAGCTGAAACTAAAAACTATCAGCTGGAACCTTGTAAATTTAAGCTTAAAGTGAAAAAGCTCAACCATGCCAGCAGCTGGTCTGGGATTTCTCAGCCGAAAATAGTAAATAACGGAAGAATCTCAGCCATTTCTTTATCAGAATTTTAATTGTTTCCGACTAGTTTTGGACATAACATTAAAGAATTTGCAATATTGCTTCAAGACACAAGTTGTTATCTAGACGATAAATCTTCGTTTCAAGACAATTGCCACAAGATATTTGTGTTGAGCCTGTTGACAAGGCAGTTATCATGTCGGTTTGGTTTGGGATAAAGTTGAATACCCTGAAATCTAAAATACATATATTCGTTGCTGATAACACAAACCAGAAAGATACAAAAACCATCTCTTCAGATAAATATTTCTATATACAAATAAAATCCCCAACAGCTATTTGTATCTATACGTATAACGTTCATTTGTTAAGTTCTCTGTTTACAATGCAAAATGTTTTCCTTTCCACCCACAACCATCATCGAATTGACAAAAAGTTGCACCCCCTCTTTCATCTCGCATCTCCTCTCTCTGTAACTCGAACCCAACAAAACTAATTACACACACAATTCAAAAACTCCTGACGCAAGGAAAATCTTATATATGAAATGAAACAAACTATCCTATCCTCAAGAGATGTCAACATTAAACAAGAGGCAAAGCCTCTCACTGCCCCCACAAAACAATAGATACAAAACAAATAGACAAAAAAAAAAATGAAGCAAAATAGATAAACCAGTCGCCACCCAGGCAACCAACATAAATTCCATTTTCTCCAAGTAGTGGTCATGTGGCCAGCCTAGGGAAATATCTATGAGATAATTTTGTATCTGACAGCAGCCGATTTATAGTGGATATATTGTTATGTAGTGTGTCGCACCCATTAGATGCGGAACAGAGTTTCATTTTTGCTTCTCTTGCACACAAAACACGTTCGGATTTATTATGGATAGGCAGAGGCACCTTTATGTGTCTGGTTTACCTTTCTATACCTTCCTACTCTTTAATCAATTGGACTAGGTTCGAATTTGTTAGATAGTTTCGTTGTTTTGGGTGCACACACATAGCTTAATCAATTGAAACGAAAACGACCGATATGTACAACAACAAAAACTAAAGACAAAGAGGCATTTTATGGTCTATTTTTGATATAAATCCAATATAATCCGATGACGATGACGACGAGAACGACGAAGACGACGTCAAGACCAAGGAGACAACAGCATGATCTGAGATCTCGAAGGCTTCAAATACATCCGGTGGTGGTGGTGGTGGCACAGCAGCGATATAGTGTGGTGCAAGTTCGATTAATTGATTTGGCATTTTCATGCGTGTAAAAGTGTTGATAGTTTATTTGGCAAATGATTCGTTTGGACAACTCAATGAGGTCAGTTGGATGATAGGTTTGAACGTAGAATGTATTTGCTGTGGTGGTGTGACTTGATTGCCAGGATGTTTAGATAATGCAACGCCCCGACCAAACAATGACTGACACGACGACAGGCACTTGTCAATTTCAGAGGCGTTATAGGAAGAAATAACTTTGAATGTTTATTTATGGATTTACTTGGGATGAATTGTAGGTGAAACAAGTATTAGCAGTAGAAGAAAATGTAACAATTGACATGACATCGAGGAATGTAAAGTAAAAATCAACGTTCATCAGTTTCAAAATTTTTGAATAAGATAAATTTATCAATTGATTTCTAAATTTTTCATGTTCTTGCCAAGAAACTGAGATTTGAGAAAATTATTTTCAGACTGTCACTACGTTTTAACATTGGAAAGTTCAGGGAACAAATCTACTGTATAAAATACAATGTAAATGCAAATTTCCAAGTCACGAATTCTTTTCACTGAACGAGTTATATTCATTAGACTAGTTTATACCATTCAGGGACTATTTTTTAATATATTCAGAAGTACTTAACGAACTCGATATATCTGTTTGACAAATGAAAAGAATCCAATAGTACCGAAGAAAATATTTAGTTCACCTTTTAGACTCGCTTTTCAAATTTTATACCAGTTGAATTAATTTTTTGCTAAAATTACTTAAACAACTTCTTAAATTTTCTTGAGCTCCAAACTAAGTATGTCATTTAAAATGAATGCCATTTAAAAAATAAAATTAATGCACATTTAAAACCACAATTGCAAGAAAATACAGTGACCCGTTTTCGAAAAATTGATTTAAAAAAAAAATTGAAAGATTTTTTAAAAATCTAAAAATAATTTTTTTTTTGAAAATGTTCATATCAAATAATTTTAAAGCTGTTAAGGAGTATCCGTATGAGAAAATTCCTCAAAATTGGTTCAGTCGTTTAAGAGAAAGTCAAAAATAAAAAAAGAACGGTTTTATGGGAGGTACCGTTAGTAGAATTTTTACAAACATTTCATTCATTTCAAAAAAATTACAAAAAATGTAATCAAATTCGTTAGAGCCGTTTTTGAAAAAAAGTTAAATTTTCCTTAATGGTTATATGGCAGGTACCGTTAGTTTTGGTCCTAAAAAAATTTAAATTTCTCCTCTAGGGAATCACCAAACATCCTTTACCACTAAATTTGAAGAAAATCTGTACGGAGGCTTAGGCTGTAGCTCTCGAGGTATACACAGACAGACAGACAGACAGACAGACGGACAGACATTCTCATTTATCGTAAAGACATGTCTAGTTGTTATTTCGAGATCGATTTTTTTTACGAATCCTAAACTTGCCCTTATCGCAAGTAAAAATATGGACAACATTGGTATTCCCAAACTTTTTCGTACCGTTGCAATATTTTTTTTTACAAAAAAGTGTAAAGTATTGATTTTTATGAAAACTTTTAAGAATTAAGAATTCCGGTTATCAGATAACTTCATTATTTTTAAAATCAGTAGTTACCATTGTTCGTTGGAGCAATAAAAAGAAAAATGCAAATTTGTAGTACTTCCCATACAAAAGTGACATTTTTGGAAAGTTTTTGTACAAGAACAAGAAGATTTTATTCAAAATGGTCGAATTTCGAACTTAACCTAAGTTAAGCTAATCCTCAACTTTTCCAACGCCAACGACACCGACGAAAACGGTGCACGCACATAAAAATGTCTCAAAAATGTGTGTTTCTATACGTTTCATGGTGTTTTACGATGATATAGAATATTTCTGAAAAAAAAAAGGATTTTGTGCCAATCGTGTACGGAAAAGTAGTATCGGCACACAAGAGAAAAAAGGCAGTGTATATTTGTTGTTTTTTTTAGGGTTTTCAAACTGTTGCAATGGTTTTTAGCCCAGTTTATATCATTCAATGATCTTGTCTTGAGTCAACAGTTTTGTTTGCAACTTCGATGAATTTATAGTCGTGCATAATAAAAACTTAGATATGCATGGAGGTAGATTTTACAAAAATATAAAAAAAAGTACTCATACGCCGTAGTGACCCATACACGGACAAAGTCTATCAATAATGTGGTTTATACATTTGAAATTTACTACATATTACAAATGATTTTTTTTATTTATTCCGATTTTAACGTCCAGTATTATATAAACAAAGAGAGATTGCATCAATGCCCCCAAATATTTTATATTCATTGTTTTATTGCCTATTCAATTTGTCTTCTACTAACTGCACTGTTCTTGCACTTGATTATCAAGTCAATAGGTAAAGATAAAGAACAACACTTACATGAGCTTCATTTAATCCAACTACTCCAACCCTACCATCTAATTGTTCTTTTCGGTATAATTAGCTCTCTCTCTCTCTCTCTCTCTCTCTTTTGCTTGCATCATTACTTTTTCTAGCAAATCCATTATGCCACTCAATTTCTTTAGCCCTGGCATTGTAATTTCCTTCAATTCACACCTAATGGATTCACTTTATTTTACTTCTCCCTTCTTCTCCTCGTAACTCTCCTAATTGCATATCCTTGCACAAATCATCAAACTTCAAGCTTTAATCCTATTCATAGTGTAAAATTCTACACCAACAGCGATTAGATTTCACTTTACATTTCACACTTTGCATCCTTGCCGATACGATGCGATGGATGGTATGGTGATGCATCATCAGTTCTCCAAGGAGTTCGCAATGCAGCAGAAAAAAAAGGACTTTTTCTTTGTTTTTTTGTACGTCTTTTCTATGCACAGACGCAGACAATCGCTGTTTCTCTTGTTTTATTCTTATAGCAGCGATAGAGAGTTGCTGCCTTTCGATGTTTTTTGTGTCTGCATCGAATTTCTTTTTTGTCAATAACAAAAATTCTGCTAAAAAAATTGTAACTCACATAGCTCAACTTTTGCCAGTTTTCCCAAAAGGACACTTACATTTGTACACCAACGAACAAAAGAGAGAGTAAATGTGTGATACCGATTGCAGAAAAAAAAGGAAGAAATCAATGACCTCAACGTCTAGTCGTGTCGTCATCGTCGTTGTAGTCACAGGGACATACATAGAACTGGTTGCATGCATTTTCTAAAACAGGAAGAGCAAAACAAAAACAACATTCATTGCCAAGAGGAACAGGAAAGTGCAACTCTAAATGTTGCATTTGCCAGGCTACTTTTTTTCCTATTACACACACTCAAAGGAGACGACTATACAACTGGCACTGCAGTGGCAGTCGTTCATTATATTCACAGGATCGGATTTGAACATTCCTAAAAAAAGGCCAGTAAAAAATGTTTCATACGAGGGGTTATTAAACAAACATGTGGGGTGACATGTATGCATCCTGAAAATTTATTGATAATTTTGGACAACAGTTGCAACTTCTAAGAAAAAGTTTTACCTTAGTTTGTGTCAGCTGTATCGGTCATTTGCCGGGACAAAAAATCATGAACTAGGGGAATCGACTTGGAAATACACCAAGTCCACTCCTGCATAATGCATCTCTAAAGTTTAGTCCGGTCTGGTTATAGTTCTCGAGAATATACTACTGGAGCATTGTTGGTTTGTGCCCATGAAAGTTTTATGTTTGTCCATCCGGTGGTGGTGGTGTGCGCCTGTCTGACTTTTTGTTAGTCAATTTGTTGTTCTTTTGGGGCCTGGCTGGCTGTTCATCATGTTTTTATTTTCATTTTCCTGCTGCTGCTGCTTCTGCTTCTTGGCATCGATCCATGTAAATAGAGTTAGTATATCCGTTGCCATAGTAATTGACTGGCTGTGACTTATGCTCCAAGATACTGGAATCTGTATGTTGTTATTTTTTTTTTTTTGTCTACCAATACACAAGATGATGTACGTTTTTAAGATGTTTTTTTTTTTTTTTTAATTTAAATTTTACATTGTGAATATAGCAACAGATACGAAATTTATTTATTTACGGATGACTACATTGCTTTGTGTTTCTTTGAATAAAATTCTTTCTTTATGGTAATGAAGTGAAAGTAATTTTGTAATGTTGTCCAGATTTTATTGTCTTAATTTATTTATGAAAATTGAGTTTGAAATTATTCAATTGGTAATAAACAAAGTAAATCACTGAAGCAAGTAGGATTAAAAAAAAATTCTTTGACTGGTACACAAAAGAACTAAGTTAAAAACAATAAGTTGTATGCTGTATGCATAATGCATATAGAAGAGCTAACAGGAATATCATAGGCACGTTGTTATGTTATTTCTCAACTAAATTGTTGTAAACTGGTCTAATAACTTCTGCGAAAAAGTTTGAAAAACTATGATACAGTTATTTAAAAATTATTTTTTAAGCTTTATTTCGAATGCCGATAAAATATTTTAAATTATTTCATATTTTTCACGATTAAATCAAAGTAAAACGTCATTTATTTGAGTCCAAACACGGAAACTTTAGAATTAAAAACGTTTCCCCTTTGAATACAAAAACGCGAAAAAATAAAAAAAATATGGCCACCATCAGTATACGAACCAGTAGTGCTTGAGTTATCGGTGTACAATCTTACCTATTTTGCTATACTTTCTGTTGGAAATGACTTGTTTTTGTTTTAGCTCAACCTGAAAAAAACAACTAACAAAAGTTTTTGAATTCAGTTGAAGCAATTTTTTCAAACTTGATAGTTAAGAGTTTTAGTAGATTCCCTAAAAAGGATAGGACTAAAACTAACAAGTGACTCCGCGAAACTTGGCCCCAAAAAGAGCACACAAAACAAGAACAACCAAATTTCTCAAATTTTCAGGTGTTATTTCATTTTTTGGGGGCTGGATATAATTTTTTTTGGGGCATAATTTTACTATGATGTCATACCCCAATAAAATAAAACCAATACTCTTATTTTAGGGGCTTAATTTCTTTCTATTTTAAAAACAATTAGGGGCCTCATTTAATTTTTTTATAATTTACATGAAAATACTAAAATCGCGAATTTTTTGCAGATATTCTGTTTCCCCCTGATTAATTGCAGCACGATCTTTACACTAAAAACATTAAAAGTGATCGTGTTGCAAACCATCAGGGAGTAACAGAATAGCTGCTAAATAAATCGCGCGATTATGACTTTTCAATGAAAGCAACCTTAAGGAACAATTTTAAAAGGGAACTTGTGCAGGATACAATTCAAGTATTTGTATAACAGTTTGGGGTAATATTTCATTTTTTTAAATAAAATTAAACATAAAACATTTTTCCAAAAGAAATCACAACAAGTTGGGGCCTTATAATAAAATTATATAAATATAATAAAATGCAATATTGCATACAAAACTGATATTTTTGGAATGATTTTGTATGAAAAGTATGAGAAGGTTTTATTCAAAATAGCTGAATTTTAACCTCAGTTTAGCCTATTCTTATTGATTTTATTGATTTTAGCAAAAGCTATCGTGCTTACAAAGTTTTCAATGCCAATTCCAACGCCAACACCGACACCAACGACGACGAAAAATGTCTCGAAAACGTGTTTTCTTTACGTTTCATGATGTTTCATGATGAAATAGACTAATTCTAAAAAAACTTGTGCCAATTGCTATACCTATCCTGTAAACTACGTATACGCAAAAGTAAATAGTGGCAACACTTGCAACATTATGTCATAGCTTTCTTCAAATCGCAAACCCTATTCTTTAATTTTTTTTGTATCGGACTTAGTTGCTCAGTAAGTCATTTTCTTAAAAAAAAAATACTCTCTTAGCTCAAAATTATGAAAAACAAAGTGCCAATTTTTATTTCAAATGTGATTTTTTTTTTAACAAAATATTATGTACATAATTTTAAGTCAAACTGTAAAAACTGGATGCCAAAATATTAAAATTTAAAAAAAAATATAATAATGTTTTGAAAAAAGAATTATATTGAATTAAACAGAAAAAAATTTAAATCAATTTTTTTCAAAATATATTTCTATTACTTTATTTGCTTATATACATAATAGTTTGTATAAATACATAATAGTATTATTATTTTTCATTTTTTACAAAAACTGATTTTGGAAAAATTGCATTTTTTATTAATTTTGAGGTTGAAGATTATTTTTTTCAAAAGTATTGGCTGTAGCAACTTTATTCGATAATAATATTTAAAAATAGTTATTTAACTTTGGAAAAAGGATTGGAAAACTGCCTCTACTACTAAACTGAGAGCAATAGAGCCTCCTTCGCATATGATTTTTTCCAGTTTTGAAAACATATACGCTCTAGCCTTTTTTTTATCTTATTCACCTCTTAGTCACCCTGTATTAATGGCTTAAAAATATAAATAATAATTATATGCTCCCTTCAAAAGGTTTTATTTTTAAAAAATATAAAGTAGATTGCCGTCTTCTGTTTTCATTGACTATTGTAAGCCATTTGACTTGAATATTAAATACGTCTCCGAGATCTTTTAGCACCCAATTTGTTTAACTTCGCTTGACAAATTATATCACTTGAAAGATTTCAAGAAGATAAACATAGGTAAACGTCTGGTCAGGTCAGGGATAAATAAAAACTGTAGATATAACTAAACTTTGAAATTTTTAATTAAAAAAAAGTTACTCATACGCCACAGTGACCAAATAAGTTTAACTTCAAAAAATAATTATAATTAAATGGTGTTTGTAAATTTTAGTGTACTTGCAAAATTTCTTCGTCAATTACACGTTTAAAGCTGTATACCAGTTACCACCAAGTTATAAGCTGGAGTTCTACAGTCAGCGTCAAAAGTGAGTGCACAGTTCAAATTAAACAATTTGTTTGTCAAAAATTATCTATTTTTTAATCTCTTTACGGTGGAAAAATTCATGTTTTTTCCTAGCTCGCTTTCAATAAAATTTTATTTAGGGTTTATTATCTTTAGAGCCTTTTCCAATAAACAAGAGGTGAAAGCGATTTGTAAAGGATATTGTCAAATGTCAAATGAGTTAATCTGCAGGTTTTTGCAAGAGCTGCTTGTTCGATATAATGTACGTAAATTAAAAAAAAAAAATCGGTTGAGTTTTTAATCATTTCTAGAGAGGCTTTAACATAAACCACTTGCCGCATAATATGGTTCACTATCAGCAAACAAAAACTAAAAAAAAATATAAATCTAAATAAAAATACTAACGAGCATTGAACTTTTAGTCGATTAATATTCGATACCCCGTCTGTAACCTGCATTAATAAATAAACAAACAAATCCAATGATATCCCTGTAGAGCATCAAGATTGTAAAAATGCCTCTACCAGCAACAACAACAACAACAACAACAACAACAACTCTTATTAATATTTCAACATCCATTAAGTATATTGTTGCATTTTAAACCATAAACCACATCAATATCAATTGTTTCGAAGCTCTGAAACTGCTATCAATTAATGAATCAGAAAATTTTCCAGAGCAACAATATTTTTGAGTCGAGTCCTGATATGAATGCCAAACGAATAAAGGAAGGACAAGGAGTAAGGAAAACGCGTTTGTTACAATATTTTCATCATAATCATCGATGATGATGGTGATGATGATGATGGCTGATGCCTGCTTGCTTGGTCTGCTCTGATATAGTCTGAAACCATTTCCTTTCCTTTGACGTTGATTTTATGCCTGCCTGTATAGTTATGAAGGAGGAAAAACGAGGTAACAATGTGTTTATTGTACATAAGCGTCTGTTTGCTACATGCTCCGTAAAAAAAACGTTTACTTTGGTTTTATTTCTTTTTTTTTTTCGTTTTTGTATTTTGCTCTCCATCATTCCCAATCGTGGCAAGCAATATGAAATCATGTGGAGGAGTTTTGAAGTAAAGAAAAAAAGAACACAGACACAGCAACATTTTATTACCATGGCAATTTGAACCTTGATGTGATATCAACTATAGCTATATAGATTTGTATGTCCAATAAGAGCAACAACAACAACAAAATCAGCAACAAATAATGTACATACTTCATGCAACATATTGCGATTTCTTGATTGCGAACATATAATAACGAGCGACTGACGCTGAATATGAGTCTGAATCTCTGATGACAGCCGCCCTATGGCCAGACAATTCATCAATATGTATGGGGATAATGGATTTCCATGGAGTTTCGTCCCGCTGCTGCTGCTGCTGCTTTTGCTCCTGCTCTGCTGGCAGATATATATTTTTCGAACTTCGACACTGTTGCTATTCTATTTTGATGACTGCCTGCTGAACGGACGTATAAATGTGCGTTACAAACAGTGGGAAATCGATTATAGTAGACCCAGAGTAAAAATTAGACAACATTTCTATTAGGATGTATTTCAGCAATCTTTGGAACCACTTTACCAATTTTTATCAAATTTTCAGGACTTTCTTATTTGTATAGCTCTAAACTAAAGCTATATAATTAAGTTCAATAATCCTTGATGATCATAAGTTCTGGGCCGTTTTGTGTTTTTGAGGAAGATATTGTTTCTAATGTCAATAATAAGGCTAAAATGGTTTTAACGCATTTAAAAGAAAATTTAACTGGCTATAACTTTGATGCCGACAGTTTTTTTTTCCATATGATCAACATTTTTTGAGAAAAATCTAAACAAAAATGTCTTATATTCAAAACAATCAACTTTTGTATTTAATGCCACTTTTTAACTTATTCGACCCCACTGTCTTCTGTTGTCGTTGAAGGGTTTGCATTATTATGATATTCGATACATGAACTTCCACGCAAAGCAACACTCTATGACTCACATTGATTGGGTGGCATACCGTACTACATGTAAACCTATACGAAAGACTGGGCATGTAGACAATATGTGTGGTGTAAATATTGCTGCAATTAAATTCTTCAACTGCGTTATTTGCTGCCAGATGAATTAAAATAAAAAAAAAATATAAATTAAAAAAAAAAAAAAGAAAAAAACAAACAACAACATGGCAAGGGATAAAAGCGAAATAAAATATTGAACTTGAAAAAATACCCGTAGGCGGCAGACAATGGGCACTTAACACTGTGCGGTGGTGCGCCATTACATGAAACGGCATCAGCTTCGCTTCGTTTCTGACAACGCGTATATACTATCGGGTGTAAAATCAATTTTTTATTAAGCCAGGTCGTGAACGAGGGATTTTTTTTTTTTGTTTTTATATTTTTTTCACAACCAACATGAGTTTGAGACTTGAAAGTTATTGACAGATTGATTGGGAGCGATGCATATGTACGCAGTTAAAAAAATTTAAATGCAAAACAGATTTTTCTGCAGTAACATTTTTATTTTGTTTTTGTTTTTCTTATTTTTGATGGTTGTTGGAATAAATATAAATACAAAATAATATATATATACAAATTGAATTTTAAAAACCAGTGGGTTTTTTCTAAATTTAAATTTTAAGCCATTTGCCTTCAATTTGATTTTTTCTTCATCCAATTTTAGTTGAAACCCAATTAAGTTTTACAAAATTTAGTTTAATGAAAAACTATGTCCATGGACCAGATACAAACGTGATTTGAAGCTTAATGGTTTATAGATAAAGATGGAATTTGATCATTTTTGAGGTTGGACTAATGCCTTCGATATATATAATTTTGGTTTATTTAAATTTGATGACAAGCCACAAGAAAAAAAGGCTTTTGGCCAAGTTTAAGCCTTAACAGCTAGATCATTTAACTTTGAACTTGCTACACAAAAAGTACGAAAATTAAAAAAAAAAAATTGAATTTTGATTTGTTCATAATATCCTTGCTAAATCTTATATACGGGGAGCTGGTGAACGTTTTGGTGACGTGGTCGAAAAAACATTTAACTCTGGTAAGCTTCAGAGCTTATCGAAAGTAAAATTAATTCCATTGCCTCGGGATTTTCAAAAGAACTGAATTTTATGGATTTTTAAACATTTTTTTTTGTGAAGAATCCAGATGTCGTACAAGAAATTGGTCAAGATATTAAATTTGGTAATTTTGTCTACATTTGTTCTACATAAACGCTTTGAGCGAAAAATGTTTGAATTTTGGATTGCGCACCAAAAACAATAAAAAAACGATGTTTTGTAAGTTTTTCAATAGTTTCACATGTTTCCCTTTATAAATGTTGTTGTTGGATTACTTTAGATTCGTGCTGAGCATCTCAAAAAACATAAAGTTAACCAATAAAAATTATTATTTTCAGAACTTTCCACTTTTAATAAGGCTAAAGAGAGTATTTTGGAGAAATTATAAACTTCACTTTAAAATATCTTTGCGACGAATACGCATTTTTAAATGATTTAAAATGATTTAGACAGATGAAATGCACTTCATTCACATCACATTAATGTAATAAACTATTTACAAGTAAATGAATTCGACGTTAAATGTACAAAAAAACGTGTTTTTGACATGTTCATATTAGCATGTGTCGAAAACGTGACCTGCTAGTGTAGTTTTGACTTCGGATTCGGTTACTTTAAAAAAATATAGTTTGGTTTGGTTGTTCAGTGTCAACATCTGAAAACTACAATTTGAAAAAAAAATACTGTGCCGTTTAAAAAAAACGGTTTTTAATTTTTTTTCTTTTTAAACACAAAGAAAAACAGTTTTGGTTTTTTTTTTCTAAACTTTATTAAACGGCAACTTAAAGGCTTTCTTACAAAACAAATCTGGTAAATTGAGTGAGCCAAGAAATTCAGAATTGAAAAAAGACTTGAATTGCGAAGAAAGTATCAAACGAAGAAAATCATTTTTCCTCAAATTTTTTTTCCGACTTTTTTTCTCAAAAACTAAATACTTGCACAACACTTTAAAAATGATGAGAACAACCTGGTGACAAGTTTTGAACGAAATTGGTTGGGCCAGTAATGTTTTTATACGGAAATAATTAAAACTTGTGAAAAGTAATTGTTTTTATCAGAATTTCCCCAGTGAAATAACACTTTTTGGAGATTATTTCCCAAAAAAAAAGCATACATTTTAATATCAGCCTTTTAATAATTAATGGGCTTCATCGAGAATTTCCAACGGAATTCTGTTTACCTGGAAATTTTTTGCGATCTTACCTGGAAATCTTTTTCAGGAAATAAAATTATTGATACAATGACTCATGAATAAATCTGGAAATTATATTCCCGATATCACTGAATTCCGAGGGAAGCATTCCTTCGTTATTAACTTTCCCAAATTTCGAAGAATGGAAATATTCCCAAGGCAATTTGGATTCTAGGTAATGACTTTTCAACAAAAATCGTCAAACCCATCTTTAAAAATGATTAACTTAAAAAATAGATCTTGGATTATTTTGTTCTTCAATAATATTAAGAATATTTTAAAACTTCCTTAGAACAAAATTCTTTGGTAAAAAATTGTAAAAGATGTTAAATTTATTCGAACTATTCAAATACTGTCAAAAGAACCCGTAAATTTCTCAACATTTACCCAAATTATTCTTCATTTAAAAAATCCCATTAATTTTTCTTCCTTCTACCATAAACAAAAATGGGAGAAAAAAAATTATCATTGCGACAAAAAAGACATAAATAAATTTTGCACATAAATTGAGAGCAAAAACCAAGATGAAGCGAATAATAATAATAATAAAACTAACCTCAGAGAATGATGTCTATCTAAATGTGAGCATGTGCTATTATACAAGCGATGGCGGCGCCATCCAGCCAGTTCTAATATTTACTCGTTTATCCTCTTCCTACACCAGAAATCAGTTACAATTTTCCCAAATTCTTTAGCAGAAAGTCCGTTTTTGGATCTGAGTAGATGGAATTTCGAAAGCGAATAAGGGTTGCTCTGATGGTAATAAAGCTTCAGCATGATGTGGAAAGTGGTATTTCTATCTAATAAAATTCGCTGAATATGTATCTCCCTTTTTTTTTTGTGAGATCCTATAGATACGACGAGTACATATAGATACTTTGTATTTATACATCACTTTGAATGTGTAAAAGAGTAGTCGAGCGAATCGACTACGTTACACTGCCCATCAACCAACAACCATCCATCTACCATCGCCCCCTCCATGACCAACCTCTTCTCTTATAGTGGTTTGAATTTCGAATACATTTTCGGGGGTAAATAGACTTAACGAAGGTATATCGTCGGAATAACCCGACCATCATCAGATGTTTACTGTAATGGAAGCTTCGACCCACCAACCGACGACGATGACGGCGATATTATACACAAAATATATGTAGTTAAGCTATAAGCAAAGCACTTACACTTCTCGGTTGTGCATTTTATACCAAAGGCTATATGAGGCGGCGACGACGACGGTCGGTATTCATAAGAAGAAATAAGGGCGGTTTGTCCAAGTTTGGTGGTGGGTTTTTAATTGCCCGAGGAATTAGGAGATATTAATTCTTGTTTTCCGTTATACGAGTATGTATAAATGTATTTTACGTCTTTCTCTATGCATAAAGTGTTGCGGTGACCGTTGTTTTATGAGCTGTCTATAGAATTTTATGATGTCGCCCCGTAAATGTGAAGTTATTTTGATAGCGGATTTTATGTGTTTGTTAACATTTAAGAGATCGTATAATTGCAAAATAGACATGTTAACGCCGTTTAAACTGACTTAAGAGTTTTACAATGGAGGAAGTTCATAATGTTGTGGGACATCAGTGTAATAAAATTGTACACTTCAAGATAATTTAAACGATTTGAACATTTTATGATATTTTAACAAAAAACAGTTGTTGAAGGTACTTGGAAAACAGCATTTAAAATATTATATTTCAGAAATATTATCAATTTAAAGTGGTTAAAAAATTATATCTTGTTTGATAATATATTCCAATAAAGAACGATTATCCGGGCAGGATAAAGTTAGTAGCCTAGTTTGAGCGGTCCTAGCCTAAATCATGTGTAAAACTAATTCTAACTATTCTAAAAATCGCTTGCAGATACGTTGAGTAAATAAATATTTACCGTCCAGTCCGTAAAGTCATCAAAGTCGGAAGGGATGATAAACAGAAGAATAGTACGATTGCATGCTCAGGCTATTGAGAAATCTAATGACTTGGCATACAAGACAGTTTACTCAAAAGATCAAACTACCTTCTAAGGACTAAAAAGTAGTAGGTACCCTGGAGTAACTAAGAAAAAACTCAAATAGTCAGCTTTTTTACTATTTTTGATTGAAATTTTTTCAAAGTTCTGTTGAAATTTAATTTTGAAGATCAGAATTTTTAAACAGAAAGAAAAAACAGAAAGAAATAATGAATTTCACATTCGTGCAGAAAAATTGTGTCTGGAATCGAACCAAGAGCAAAATGCTTCTAGGCGTTTTTAAAATTTACAGTTTTAATGTTTAATTTTAAATTTCCGAAGTGCCTAAGAAACAAAGAGAAAACAATTTCACAAGTTCTGTTGAAACACCGTAAACTTACTAAATTTGGTCAGCTTTCTCATCAATTTTACTTGACTATTTTCGTATGTATATTTATCAGTAATATTTCCTTAGAAAGAAAAAAAAACTACCGGGGTGTCATTTATGCCTGTTGTAGGTTTTGCACTTTTTTCACCATTTTCCTACTTCATCGAAGAACTTGTACAAAAATGTTGCTATATTTTGCTATTAAATTTAAAATAAAATAAAAAGTAACAAGGTCATAAGCATTTTAATAATTTATACATGGGCCAAAATCATGGAGGTGAAAGATTTAATGTGCAGGCTTTTTTAATCATTCCGGGAACGCTCCTATAACTCAAAACCTGAAATTCAAGTGGCCAAAAATACACTAAAATCAATTTAATTTAGCTTCCTGTATTATTAGCATAACTAATTCCAAATTTTCTTCAAAAAATCTCAAGTGCTTTACAAAAATCCGAATCGTCATTTATATTGAAATAAAAGTTTTCCTAAGAAATATGTAGATACAGTGACAAAATATCAATGGGATTGATTTATCGATCCATAAATAATTTTTTGCATAAATAATTTAAATTAAGGTGGAATTTGAAGTTCAATATGACATATAAGGAGCGTAATTATTAAGTGTCATTCCGGGAACGCCTGTTTTGGGATGAATTAAGATTTAAATTATAATTTTCTGTCAATTTTATGATGTAAATTCGAAACCAGTACAACAAAACCTTAAAAATATTTCATTTGGTTTTGTTAGAAAGAAAGTATACGATAATAATGATCGATACGTCATTTACTGGAACGTCATTTCCGGGACATATTTTTGTTAATACGCATCATAAAATATAGAAAAAATTACACATAAACATCAATTTTTATATTTTAATAAACATATTTAGGAACTTTATGTAATTGAGTTCTAACAACTAATACTCAGTTTAATTTTAATTTATCCACTTTTTACAAAATGCGACAGGTCTCCGCAATATTTGTTCAGTGTATTACAGTGTTATTTATGCAAAAGCAAATCTGCAGAAATCAAAATTTGGACCTACAGGTTTTTTAAGAACTTCAGAAAATCCTACAATTTGTGACAATTACAATGCTCCGATTTATACAAAACAAGAAATTGTCGAGTGTATTAGTGGAGATTTTTGGGTACCAAAAAACGGGTTACCTGGAAAGTTTTGACTGAGGCTTTGCTTATCGAAGCTGCATAAAATTCAAATATCTCATAAAAAAAAACAAATTTCCGCCTACATCAATTTTTTTTTTTGTCCTTTTTGAATAATTTTTATATGAAAACATCAAAGGACGAATTAATCTTGAGGATATTTCCTGCCTCTTATGTACCTTTTAAACTTTTTTTCGGAACATAAATAGTTTTAGAGAACAAGCCCTAAACAATATTTAATTTTTTTTATTTTCAAACACATATTGTCCCCAAATGTAAACAAAAATTTTGTCTTCATCTATAAAAAGTTGGCCGCAAGCATTGTTATTGAACTTTTGCAACTTTTTGGTTATATTATCTTATCGGAACTCTACCGTCGCTTACAGTTGATATCATCATAAGTATAGGGTGTAAATATTTCATGTACAGTTCCCGCTACAGACAGGCCGGCTCCCTACATGTACCTAACCTATAGCTACCTACTCGCTTTTCAAATATTGCTACTCCGAAAATATACATATACAGAAATTTCTCGCTCCCAACTGATATGTAAGTATAATTTTGTTAAACACACAAATCACACCCACCGTATATATATATAAACGCATAAATAAGCTTATCTAAGAGGTCTTTCACCCGAAAACTTTTCAGCTATAAAACATTCTTATAGTTGACTTTATTGTTAAACACACTAATCCACATTATTCCGTTTGCGTTTGTCGTATAGCCCGTGCCTTTGCCTTTGCCTTTGTCGTTGTCGTTTACCAGCAAAAGCTAGTAATGTTTATAGAGGAAAAGTCTCACATGAAAGCATATTATATAAATACAATCTAGCGTCACAAAACCCTTGAAACCTATTGTTGTTACTTAAATCACAAACACACACACATACATATCCTGCTATCGCTCGCATCCTCATACGGGATATTTATACGGGCAGAGATATTTATTATAGTTTCTTCCTTCGTTATTCATTTTGTGAATACATTTTCGACTGCTGCTTTATTCTTCTTGGTTTTGGTTGATAAAATTCTAACATTTACACAAAATATATGAGTACTCCTACTTTTGTGTATAGCGAAAAGTTCTAAAATTGATTTATGATTGCCTTAATGCGAAGAAGTCTCTAGTATAAAGTATTTCCTGGTGTGTGTTTTTGTTAAGAAATCAAAAACTAACTTTCTATCTCCTTTATCCTGACAGAGAAATTTCCTCAAAAACATCCTCCAAAAAGGGACCTCCCTCGGTCGGTCGATCTGAATATTTGATCAAATTATAACTCCTATCTACCTTTACAACATAACACTAGTAAAGTTCAATGTGCGCTCGAAGGTTTATTTGGAATTCTAAACCATCCTCTGGTAATTACAGGAAAAATCGAACTTTAATATTCGCAACCATATGTCATCGCTGGGGAATCCAATTGGCTAAAGTTCCCATAACTTTGTTTCGTTGACTGCAGAATTTTGTGGGGGATATCTAAATGTGATTAAAAAGTCATTCACTTAATTCTGACGGACCCACCACCACTACTGGCTACAGCAGTACATTTGGATAGGTACGTTGCCCACTAAAAATGTAGGTGGTTCAAAGGTTTACGATTTTATGGTGACCATACTCAAATTTCTATGAAAATGATTAAAATATTTTTTTCGATTTGAAGTTAATTTTTTGAGGTTACATAAGAGGAAGAGGCGATATCGCCTATTTTATACTACTTTAGTTGAGGTTGTAAATAAAATCAGCATCAAAAGTTGATTCTGTTGTGACTGTAACTTTGGATAAAGTAGAATTAAAAAACACCAAAATATATAAAAAATGGATTTCCATTAACACATTTTACAAGATGATTGCGTGAGACTTGTGAAATCCTTATTTCAAGTTGTTTCCGGTTGTTTTTTTTTTTAATCCCTAAAAGTATTCAAAAATATATTTTTGAAACCAAAAAAATTAATTTTTTTTTTACTAATCCCTCTTTTTGAATAATTTAACCCTAACGACATTATTCCACATTTTCAAATATTAGCTATGATCGTTTCCTTATAAGGTCAAAAACTTAAGCTAGTGATTTTTTTATGAACAACACTTGGTCACCCTAGAGGCACATAGAATTCCCGCCATGTCATACTTTAAGTAA
The DNA here is from genome assembly GCA_948107695.1 of Meliscaeva auricollis. Lineage (NCBI taxonomy): Eukaryota > Metazoa > Arthropoda > Insecta > Diptera > Syrphidae > Meliscaeva > Meliscaeva auricollis. The sequence continues at coordinate 21,037,344 of OX403619.1, read as the reverse complement.
ATGTCTGACAAGTTTTCAAAATGGTGGCGCAAAATGTTACCGTTGATTCCTTTCACCAAGTAGTGCAGTCACGCAAAGTAAAAGTTTCTTTCGCAATATCAACTCAAAAACATTACTTTTTTTTGTAGTATGAATATTTTATTAAGTTTTACACAAGAAGGATATATGAAAATGGAAAATTCAGGATACATGGTAATGTGTGCGGATATGTTATAGAGTAGATATAAGATAAAACACTCTTCATAAGTATAAGGAAGAAGAAATAATTCAACCAATTTGTGGTACTACAAAAAGTGGAGACACAGAAAACGTCGACTGGCCTGGGAGGAAGGAAAAAATCTCATTGATTTATGTCTGCATATGAAAATTGAAAGACATCAAGGCAAAAAAGGAAAACCCTTCATGTAAAATAATAATTTTACAATTTATCTGCACCGTTTTTAAATTAGGATCCTCTTTCTCTGCATGAAATGAAATCGTATACATAAATATGCATTGGAAAGGTGTAACTATGCATAAATGATGAATAAGGAATGGGCGAGGATATCATTTTATGGAAACAAATGAAAATACAGTTAACTCCGTTTAACTGAAAAAGTTTTAATACGAGCAGGTATGTACAGGAGAAGTAAAACTACTTAAAGTTAAAATTCACAGTAGATAAAAGTCAAAAAAGTATTTAAGGGCAATGTTGTTCAACTAAAAAAAAAAAGGATTCCGACTGTAAATAATTTAAATAATATTATACTTCAATTTTTTTAATATTCAGTTATTGTTTTTTCTATTTTTATCGGAGTTCAGTAAAGCTAAACATTTTATACATTTTAAACATTTTAATAAAAGTGTTGTTTAATGAATGTAGTCTTAAAGTTTTAAAAAATTCCCCACAGACAAATAAAGTCCAAATAACCGAGGTGTACTGTATTCTATGGATATAATATTGAGAAATGTGTTTCAGTTGGTTGTAATTTTATTTTAAACAATGACGCAGTAAATTAAAGTACGAAAAGATAGATAGATACAAATTGCGAGTATAATCTACTCCAGTATTGGGATAACTCAGTCATTGAACTATAAGCGATGTTATAAATCAAAAAAGAAAAGAAAAAAACAATAACAAAGTTATGCATTTTTATTTTGCTTTTAAAGAAACTAAAGAAATATAAAAATGTAAGTCCTTTGAAGTACAGAATTCATTTGTAAATTTTCAACTTAACTATTTTGTTTTTTTTTTTGTCTGTTTGTTACTGACTTTTTCTTTGTTTTGCCGTAAGGCAAATAGGTTTCATTTAATGGTATAGTTTTTTGTCGCACATTTCATTATTTATTAAGTCCTAGTTGCTTTATTCAAGCTTTGAAAAATGGTACTTGCATTGAAAATATGGAGAGCTTTAAAATGAATAGAATATGCTTGGTGACACGAATAGACTTTGTTAAAAAAAAGTCTTTAAAATAACAAAAAGCTGGAATTTGGTGTGAACGAGTTTTAAATTTTGGAGTGTTTTTTTTTTTTAAGGGTCTTACAAAATTGAACTGCAAATTTTATGGACTTCCTGAATTTATCCAAATTTTGTGTGTATGCAATGTTTATTTTCGTATTTCTGAGGTTCTGCATTAATAACTTATTTGAAACGCCTCTTCACAGGTTTTCAAGATTTTAACACTCGCTTTACCTCAGGTATGTCCACTCCACAACTTGTGTGTGACGAGGGTGAAATAAAGTCCAAAACTGTCTTTGACTTTATTGCACTTTCAAGAGTACAAAAAAGTCCAAATTTCGTTCTGAACTTTATTCTACATTAGACTTTATTTCCATTTTTTTTTTCGTTTAATATAATTAGGTGCAACTACTTATTAGTAAATTACATAAAAATACGGTTTTGGTAAAAAAAATTAATGGCTTTTAGTGTGACTAATGGCTTTGGTGACTTAAGGAAACTCTAATTTTGTACATGTCAAGCACGTGGTAAATTTTTCGGGCACTTGATACAGTATTAAATTATTTTTTGTAATTATTTGGTTAAGTATTTTTTTAAAAATCTTACTATGCTTAAAGTTTTGAATTTAACCATTTTTATGTATTTCCAACATCAAAATTTTACTGAAATTAAAAGCATTTAAATTATAAGCGGTGGTAGTAAACGTGTAGAGCACGTTACGTGGACCAAATCAGCAAGTTTCGTTGCTCGTTGAAGTAATGTTAAAACAAATTCATTGGTATCGCACAGAAATGCTGTTACTGCACAAAGTAAACTAAGATTTTGCGAATATTTTCTCAAACTAGAGTGTAAATTATCTACGATTCTCCTTGCAAATGTCGGGCACGTGACTATGGAATGTCCAGATAGTGGCACATTAGGTATCTAAAATATTCGAAAGTATTATTCCTGCTACTTTTTTTTCCGCACATATAATCTCATTACCCCAATTACATTAAGTTAATATTCATTATAAAACATTTAAACAAAAAAAAAAAAGAAAAATATGATATTTGAGTAAACTGTTACTAATTATTCTTATATCTTTTTCGTTTCAGAATATCTACAGCAAACAAATCAAGGTAAGAATCACATGCATTTTGTTGGAGTTTGTTTTATTTTATAAGTAATCAATCGTAGTTCTTGGGTTAAACCATTATAAAACATAACATTTTTTCAAAAATTTTGTAATTAAAGTTTAACATTTTTGTTTCTATAAATTCACCTTAATCTCAAAAAGAATAGAAAATTCTACTTCTTTTATTTTACTAAAATGTAGGTGTAGGTATCTCACTAAAAAAAAAAAAGAAAAAAACAATTTCATTTCTCAAAACATCCATCCCAAACTTTTATTTCATTACTAAAAAAAAAGAAAATACTCTAGCATACCTCTTACATATCATTTTCATTTTTGTGTTTCTGAACCTTTCCCTAAGCTCATCAACCCTCTGAGGCATCTCATTATAAAATTGAAATGTCAGAAAAGTTTGAACAACACCAAAGCCAAATATGTTCGGAGTAATCCCTATGGCCACCTGCTCATATGTTAATGCTTTTATTTGATATGTTTGTTCCAAAAAAACTCACTTGTTATAGAATACTTAAGAATTTTTTTCATTGCTTGCTCAAATCAATCATTTCGAGGAAAAACAAAACAAAAAAAAAAAAACATAAGTCCACATAGAATCCCAAGTGCCCCTGAAAAAAACAACCGACTTCACACTTTTATGAATACCACAATAAAACAAAAAAAAAACACCTTCCTGAATCCAAAGTGGTGTACCTTTTAACATGACGTAATGTTGAAGCATTAATATCCTCAGATTCCTGAGTTAAAAAAAAAAAACAACAAATATCCACACACATGTAGAATTTTAACTTTTTTGTCGAAAATAAAATTCTTATTGTTACCTGTGTGTTGGTATATATTTTGAAGCCTTTAGAAGGCCTCAAAACCCTTATTCATCTTTTATTCTTCCATCACCTCCTCCTCCTCCTGCTCTCTCTCTCTACTCAGGGCTAAAAAATAACAATAAAAGATAAGTGAAGTTAGTATTTAGGGCACAAGTTCAATGTTATCCATATCTTTCGTTTTTCTCCCTGCGTTTACACTCTTCTATACGCTCTATACCTCCCCCAACCTATCCTCAATTTTTTTTTTTTAGTTTATATTGGATTTTTCATACAAAAAACGTTGCAAAAAGAAGGGTTAAGTTGTGGTTTATTGTATAGAATATTTATGTGTATAATGTTGGTATGTTGGTGGTGGGTACCGTTTTTTGGTGTTGTTTCCCATATTATGGCGTATAGCTCGTGCTGTTTATTATGTCGAATACAAAACCAAAAATATTAAATGGCGCCTCTCCAGCTTCAGTGTTCAACGTTCAGCAGCCTCAGCCTTAGCATTTATAATATAGAAATAAGGGTAACTAATTCCTTATAACGAGAAGGGAAATAAGTTATTACCTTCACTTAGAAATCTTTTGTTTGATACTTAAAAAGATTTCTTTTTTTTTGTTTTTGCTTTCATTGTGCTGTTATGGTGCTCTGCGTTCTATATATGCGGAAGGCAGCAAAAAAAGGATATTAATTAAAACGGATTTTTGTGTCAAATAAAACTGAAATTGGGGATTCTATGTTTTTTTTGTGGAGGAGGAACATCATCTCTTAATTATGCCTACATAATAATTTATAGCAACGAAAGTTTTCGGAGAACTGGTATATTTTTGGTTGGAAAAGTTGTGTTTTTTTTTTTTGTAACCAAAAATTGTGGAAAAGAAAATAACAGAATATTATGAGCTTAGTGGGTATTTGGAATGTCGCATTTTACTGAAAAAATAAAATAAAATCTCTTAGGGTGACAAGAAAGTGATCAGATGAGGTTGCAATCTGTGGGCATGATTTCCCCCCGGCCATATTTTACAGTTTGTGCATAGTCCTTACTGTTGAACACCTTTGCAGCAAGGATGTTTACTGCTGCTGTAGTGAACCTCAATTCGGGGTATATACCCTTTAAAGGAAGAACCTTCAGGAAACACTTCCGAACCTGATTCTTGTAATTGCATCCATCGATTTCTTCGTCTATGACAAAATTGTCAATCTGGTTAACAGTTGATTGATCTGGAGTTCTACATTTACATTGAGATTTATGTCAATTTTATATTAGCTTCAACAATATTTCGCTCGGCAGCAAATTTGACTAACTTAAATCCTATTTCCTCCAATCTGGCACACCAAATCCTTCAATAACCCAGAGAAAGAGATTGATATTTTCCTAAGATCTAAAAAATGTAACCCATATAAGGTGTTCTTGTATGTCGTTTTCATTTGGAAATCCAGAAGCGTCCGGAAGCATCCAGAAGTCTTTATTGTGTCATATCTGTCATTTCTGCGCCAATAAAACAGTTTCAGAAGACTTCTGGATGCTTTCGGACTCTTCTGGATTCGAAATCAATGCAGCCTCGAAAGCGGGTTGTACCCTTGATGTAATTGTAAGTGCAATGGACTTTCACACCAAATGACTGGGTAAAAGTACCAGCCTAAGCCACCTACTACCTTTTGCAGGTTATTGACAAATAAACGCATTTGGTTTGTTAGTGTGAGCTATGACGGTCTCCTCAGTTTGCAGTCTTTCAACGTTAAATAATTCCTATTCGTATAAATTCGGGAAGCTAAGAACAAATCGCAAAGTGGTCCGAGTCGAAGTCAGCTGATCTAAATTTCAGCACATTAAGTAAGCTGGAGATGTGCCTTCTTTCGAATAAAATATGATCGATTCGGTTGTATTTTACAACACTAGGAGACCGTAAAGTACATTTTTTGGATGTCGAAACAGGAGTATCAAGTAATGCAAAGCACCATGTTCTTCCCAGTCAATAACCAAAATCGGTAACCGCAAGTGTCGTGCGTCTGGCAGACTCTGTTTACGAATCCTAGGTTCACTGGAAACAGTAGACAAAATATTAACATTGTTTTGGAGAAAATAAGATTATTCAATGATCTTCTTTTTCAATAAATTGGAAACTACCTTTTGATCCACTCAATACAAGTGGTATTTGTTGTATTTTTTGTACCCCAAGTTCCGTTTAAACTCACTCTTTTTTCTAATATTCACTAATAATCTTCTTGTGTTTGAATTTTAATATCCATTAAATTCTTTTCCTCATAATAGCACTCTCATCTTTTTATATTAGCTTTTAGATTTGCATCCATGTTCTTCGAACGTGCAACTTCAGCGGCAATGTGTGATAAAATTATTAGACTCTGATCTGAACAACATTGTTTAGTGGGAAACAACAAAACGTGCAGAATGTAATACTGTTTCCCGTCGTTACACATGAACCTACCCACCTTACCACTGTTCACGAGTGATATCAGCATCGAGAAAACTGCTTTTTGGGTATCGCCAGAAATACCCATCAGTTTGTCGTAGATCTAAAATTTTGACGTACAGCCAAGTAGAGATATTGATTCCTTAACCGAACAACACGAATGTGGAATGCTATACCCGATTCAATATATCCCTCTCTTTAATGCATTTAAATTCTTGAGGAGGTAACCTAGGTGTTACAACTTTCTATATCCATTAAATCCAACCATTGTCTAAGTTCACCCTTTGGTTATCCGTACGATACCTACTCATTTTTTCCTTTGTTGCTAGATTTAAAAAATAAATAAATAAACTGCCGAAGCCGGTATTTTTCAAAAGTTTCCGTAAAACTCAGGTTTTTTAAAATTTTAAAACTGCCTCATTTTCCGCATTTTTGAAATCATCGTCAAATAAAATCAATTTCAGTGGAAATACGTTTAAAAATGGAAGTTTTTGACAGATTATGTAAATTTTTCAAAAAGCAAATGAACCAAAAACAAAGTGACAATTTCTTCATTCGCTTTGTGCTTGTTTTCAAACAAAGCATCGCACTTGGGATTTTTACTCTTAAAATTTGATTTCTGAGATAGTATATACTTTAATTTAGTTTAACATTTAAATTAAAAAAAAAAAAAAACTATTAATAGTAAAGAAATACACAGACCACAATCCATATTAGGGTTTTACCACTACCTAAATAATACCTCCTGAGCCCACTTTTCTATTTCCATCCTTTTTAATATTCAAACTGAAATTCTTCACATATAACAGGAAAATATTCTTAAAATTAATTAAAACCTAAGGTTCGACACACAGCACACACTGAAATGAATAAAATTGCACAGAAAAAGGGTTACACGACGACGCGACGACACGAGTGGTGTCGAGTCGGCTCTCATTCGGCTTTAAATCCTGAAACATGTTGTCGGTGACACTTTTTACATGAAAGTATGTAAATTATTCACCGCATTTACACAATCCGAAAGAGAAAATGAAAATGTTAGAGAGAGAGAAAGAAATAGAGAGTAAAGTTTGTTTGGGAGTTGTGTGTCCTTAAATACACTATTGCTATCAGCTGCTGCTCCTTCAATGGCAGCTCGTACTGTCAATGGAATTTTGTTTTTTTTTTTTTTTCATTCCTCCGCTCTATACAGTCTCCGGACTTCAAAATGGATGGTTTCGGTTTGCCATCAGGACACAAACAGAATAAATGAAGTATGGCAACGATGCGTTTTGTGTACACATATTTGTAAATAATGCAACATTGTGTTATTTTTTTTTTTGTTGTTGTTCTTCTCTCTTCTATTTCTTAGCTAGCAGCAGTGTGTTGTTTGTTTCTATGTGCGAAGGGTTGTTTTGTGTTAGCCTAGAAGTACCTATGCCATGGTTGTACCCTTAGCTTCTTTGGGTGATGAGGTATCAAGGAGGGGGTGTTTCGTTGATGGGAGGTGGTGGTGCAATATAAACTTTTCTATCCCCGTCGTCATTTTCGTCCCCACACTCAAGCAAACCAGATGATAGATTGCTCTTAGTGGAGAAATTTCACTTGCGCTAGACGCTAACACACACAGGCACTTGGCTATAGTATATCTGCAAGTTTGGAGCTGATGACGATAATGGTGGTTGAGTGAATGATTCTTGACGTGTAGGTGTACTCGGTTGAGTGTATGTATACGGTAAAGTGTTTACTGGACCTTTTTTGATCTTTGCCGATGAGGAACGATGACTTCGACTACGACGACGACGGCTGCGACAGAAACAAGACTTTGTCGTCACAGAGGAATGGGGGCAAACTCTGGATGATGTGATGAGATTCCCCATGTCTGGTGAACATTTTTCTTCAATTTGCTTTGTTTTTTTTTTTGCATGAACCCCGTTGCTGCCATCATCCATCGTCGCCGCCATACATCGTCATCATCATCATAGAATTTTCTATTTTTTTTTTTTTTTTGTATTTCTATATTTGCCAAGGGTTGAAATCGACAACGAGCAGAAGAAGTGGGGTGGTATTTTGGAGTCAAACTCCCTTGAATTTTGCACTTTGTTGTTGAAACAACTGACTGATGGTATGAATTTTAGAATCGGATTCCAATTCGAATACGAATTCTCTTTGTTATTCTCAGTGACGATGGCAAGAATGAAGATTGGTGTAGGTATCTGTTTAATTTTTTTTTCGTCGATTTTCTTTGTAATTTCGTTATTTGCCGCCAGGGAGTATAAGCATTCTAACGATTTCCATATTTGTATGTAGGTGGAATAAGTTTTGAGATTTTCCTAACGGAAGCTTTTAATTTTTGAAAGTAAGGGTGTTTATTTTTTTTTGTTTCTTTTTAAATCATTGATTTATTCAAGTGAAACACATAACAAGTCAAGTGGAAATATATTTTTTTAGGTATAGGATTTCTGTTAACATTTAAATTGACAAAATTGTTTGATGTTTATTCTTGTATAGAAGACTAGTACAAGAGTTGTGTGGTAATAAGAGATGTTAACTTGTTTTCATTTTTGATGTTAAATTAATAGCTTGTCAAGTTATGTAATTGTATAGGTATTTGATAATTTTAATTAAGATTTCGAAAGATAGCAAAAAAGTTAAATATGAGAGGGTGGGGATTTCTATTTGCCTTGTGTCACTAGTGCCGTAGAATCTGAGCTAAAAAAAGACCGAACTAACCCGAAAAACCCTTATCGACACACTCGAAGTCGATATTCGTTTTTTGACCCTTAGGTAACCACCAAAAAGTGGTCAAATTTGAAAATACTCAAAGTAACGCATTATGGGTATATTCTTACTGAGTCATAAAATGTAATTTTTTTCTTTCAATTTTGAAAATCGACAAGATGGCGACCAAAAAACACAATTTTAAAAATATGTATCTTATCGATTTTCAAAAAAATACATTTAAAAACCCAATTTTATTGTCAAATGTAAGGTATTTTCTCAAGGAAGTAGAATATTTACTATTTTTTATTTTTTTTGAAGCGGCCGATCACAATCATAAAAATCTAATTGATTTTCAAAAATATACAAAACACTTAATATGGGTGTCAAATGAAAAATATTTCTTTACTGAATTTGTTCTTTTTTTGTTTTTTCTTGAAAATTTACAAGATTCCGGCTAAAATTGCATTTTAACGATCGAAACTGTTTTAAAAAAAAAATACATTTAAACAGTCAATATGGGTGTAAAATGAAAGATAATTTGCTCCATAAATCATTTTTGTTGGAATTTGTTTCGAACTCATCCGCTATTTCTACGGTACCATTACGGAGAAACAGCGTTGCCGTTTCCATGCGCAAATTTCGTTTTTTTTTTGGAATATCTCGTGAACGGGTGAACTGAGTGATTTTTAATACAACTTATGCACAGAAAAATTTTAATATTCATCGTCTATTAAATTTTAATAAATTTCTGGTGTGGACCTACATAAATACGTGCATAATATATGCAACCCAAAAATTATTAAAAACTACCCCAAAATGTTTAACCGTGTACAAGTGCAAGTGCACTTAAAAAAGTGCAAAATTAAATTAATCAGAGCAATTACATATTCTTGCTGTTAAAATACAAACAATGAAAGAATATTTAACAAATGTTCAAGTAAATTCTTAAGTCCATAAAAATATATAAACGCATATTTTAAACTCAATCTATAATATTCATCTCCTTTCCCATTTGTCTGCACAACAGTCTAACTAAACCAACATGATGAAATTACAAAATTTATTTGTAGTCCCATAAAATTAAAATGCAAAATCACATTTCCATTGCTTTGCTAAATGAAGTGTGAAATGAAAACTTGATGTTGATACAAATGCGGCGTAAATTTGTCTACATTCTTGCTCTGACAAAAATAAATAATAAAAAAAAAAAAAACAACCAAAATCAAATGGAGAATGTGGTTTGAAATATGTTTTTTTAATATTTTTTTTTTTTAAATATAATTTATGCAAATCTGTGTAGCATTCAAGAGATTAATTTAAAGTGTCAAAGCGCTTTGTAATTTATGAACTCGCAATCTTAAGCTAAACGCCATCTGATATAAATTTTTTACATTGAATAAAAATAAAAAAAAATAATTCAGGTGGTACCAGTTGTGCAAACATATCTAGATAGAGTATACACAAAGAACCTGTTGATTAAACGTAAACGAGTTAAATTCAGAAAAATTAAATGTCTGCACCAAAGGAGTAACTTTATCGCTTCAATTAGATCAAATGGAACTTCATAAAATTTATCATTCAACGCACCACATACTTTTTTTTGTAACTCACTTTGTGATTTAGAGTTCATATATGGAATAGAACATATTGAAGATCTCATCTCACGAATTAACAAATAAATTCAAACAGATTTATAGATGGAATTCTTTGATCAGTTTTGCACTTTATAGGTGTAGGTAAACCCGGAGATAGAGACTTTGAGGTGTTGTTGATGAGAGATGGATATTAGCCATCGTTCGTAGAAGACCTCTTTTCCACCATCTCGCTCTGTGTAGAGTGAATCTTTTTAGAACTGAATAGATTTATCTGTCAGTGCAAATTTTAAGATACGAATTTATAAACAAAGGTTGTTGACAGAATTTAATATCAAAAAGAGGAATTATTGAAACACTTGCTATTTCATTTTTTTTTTTTAGAACTTACCATCAAAAATTCTATAAACAAAAGAAAATAAAAACTCATTAAAACATTTGAAGTTGTTATCACCAATTTGTAAACAAAAAAAAAAAAAAACCAACAGGTCGAATAATTACACAACACACTATGTCATAAATATTACACCAGTTTCAACGCGTCGTCGTCGTCATTTCGATAAAAGGACCTTTATTGCCACCATCATAGACATATAGGCTGCTGCCGCCACTCTTGTTTTCCCATTTACACATGTACAAGTACATATGGTCATTTGTAACTAAACAGGTCTGCCCCCGAGGGCACAACATGGTAAGAATTAGAGTTTTTATGATCGCAATGAAAATGCTTTATAAATTACAGAAAAATTAAAACTTAGTTACTTTTTGATGTGGTATCTTGAGTGTAATTAGGAAAACCGTCAAATGCCATCTCTCAAAGCTATAAAAATGATTTTTCAAAGATAAAGGTGTCTGAGCGATAGAGTAAGTTGTCAGGTTTTTTTTTCTGATAAAAAAAAGTCATAAAAATGTTCACTTTATTAATGTGAAGTGATTTCAGAACGAAGACAACCGGAACATAAATTTTATTTATTTTTTATGCGAATGTTGTGGTGATGTTTTTTTTTGTAATTTATTTTTCAATGAGTTTCCTTTCATTGAAAATAACAACAGGTTTTTTTAATATGAAATTTAAGAAGAATTTTTAAAACAAGGAATACTTGAATTATACTGCAGAATCTATGAAAACTTATTTTGGTTGGGATGATCCCAACTCGCAAGTATTTGTGAATGATAATGGAGTAGATACATTAAGGTATGTAAGTACAAAAAAAAATATTATCTCCCGGTAAGCTTTACAAAAAATCAGTTCTTAAAATTAATGTTTAGTACGCTCGCAATGCACTTTTCGTTTTTCCATACAAATTGCACTGGGAATATTTTTTTTGTTTTACTCGGAGTGCTGTAACTCACGCGCGGAACGTTGTACACTAAAGTTTTTGAAACAGTTTTAGGATTTTAAAGGGTCCACAAAAAGTTATTCACACCAATGAAATAATTTGCCCATTTTTGAAAAATATGTTGCCAATGTGACGTTAAGCACGAATTTAACTTGCTTAAGTGTGAAGTAAAGTTTTGAATGTAGTAACTGATTATAATTTAATTGAAAAATTGGATAAATTAATGCAAGATAACATTTTTTATCTGCTATAATAATTGTCAAAAAACGATTTTAGAAAGATTTTTAAGGAGTAGACCTACAAAAAAATTAAAAATGACAATTTTGTAGAGCTTTTAAAATCCTAAAAAAAACTGTGTCAAAAACTATATTGTACGACGACGCACGTGCCTTTCGTACAAAACATTATTTTATTTTTTAGCCTAAACAAACCATTTGAACTCTGTTTGTATCACCCTATTATACTTTTACGATTTTTTTAGGATCATGTTTTAACGCTGCAACTATTTGCAAATAAAATTTTAAAAAATCCCCTATTTTTTCGGATTTTTATTTTGGCCCCATACCCTTTGTAGGGCCTTAAAGTTTCTTATGGGAAAAACCTAGGATTTTTTGTATGTTTCAAAGTTGTATTTTATCGTCTGCTTAGTATACTCGGAAAAAATTGGATATGGTTGGGAATTAATCTTAAATATGTCACTTTTTGTATATTTAGAGGCCATAACCTCGATGTTATTAAAAAAAGACAAGTTTTTTTTCAGATATTAATTGTTAAAAAAGTTCTAAACATAATTTGTTTCTAGAAATATTGGTCTCGAAAAAAAAACTCTGTCAAATATGGTACATTTGGACTGAAATCAGTTTATTTATTGTGTGTTTTTTTGCATTAAAATAAGGTTGCCGTATTCTTATTCATAAACCTAATTTAGAGTTGCCGACTGACATAGAATAAGATAGAAGATAGCCTGATATAAAATTTGGCAGGTTTTTAGCTTTGAAATCTGTCAAATAAAATAAATTCTGTATACTTTTTTTAAAAAAAAAGACTCGCGACAATGGTTAATCCACCATTTTGAATTACAAATGCATAAAAGTGCTCTCCCTTTATATTAAACTCGATTGTTGTAGAACTAATGCACAAAATTATAATTAAAAACTCTTCAGGCATAAAATTACACAACTCTTTTTTGTAGAAATGCAAAAAATCTTTGCTGACATGAGCCAAAATCCGATTTGGAAAAATAGAAATCATTAAAACTATGAGTGAGAGTTTCACAAAAACGGGTTTATCTTAAAATTGTTTACGTATTTTATCTACATCTAGCAAGAATGATCTCTAAAAATTGCTAACAAACTTTTTTTTGTTACTGAAGGTCCTAACCTCTTAACCTCTTATTTTTTTCAATCAACAATAAAACTAGACTTTATGAATGAATCATAAATTTTTTAATCATTGAATTTTCTAATTTATTACTAAACTGATATCTTAAGATATTTCCATTAGCATTTAGCACCTCATCACTTGTATTTAACATAAGATGTTAATAAATATTAAACACTCCTATAATAATTTAACAAAACTCTTTGTTTTGTTTTTCTTGTAAAATAAAAATATATATTTTTTAGATAAATAACATATCAGTGTGAAGAATTATGACTTAAAGAAATAAATTAACAAAGATTCTTCTTAAAAAAATAAAACTTATAATTTTATACAAAGAGCCACATACTCTAACAAACATATATGAGAAGAGTTTCATTCTTTATGGGGTCTTATTTTACGAGCACATTAATTCATGAAACGACATTATTAAGATAATTAACATTCATAAACACAAAGACCTTAAGTACCATAAAATTGTGTATGTATAGTTGGAAAGCTGCGATGTTTAAGATACAAAATATATTAAAACATTATAATGTAGCCCTCAAATGTGAGTTGAGGTTTTCAATTTTTAAAGAGCAAAATTAATAAAAAGAAACATTTTTTTTAAGAAACATGTACATATTTCATGTGTGGTTGTAATCTAGGGTTAGGATGATGTTTTTTTATTTTTAAGATTATATCGTTAAACATAATAAGCCGTTGGTTTTAGGGTGAATATGTATAAAAATTTATTTGTTTGGTTTAGAGTTTTTTTTTTTTTGTTTTTATTGGTCGTTACTTTTTCACATTAACAAGAATGACAAATATTTTTGATTAATATTGACGCTAACATCGATGGGAAATGTAATTATTTTGTCATTATGTCGACAACTTGGGCAAACTTGTCTCAGAAAAAAATAAAATTAATTTATACCTTGATTTTCGTAAATAATAAAAAAAAAAAAATCATATCAATTTTTCGAAATCAAATAGATACAAAAATATATTTGATTTCGAAATTGTCCTGTTTATGGACCTTAATTGTTATTATTATGACCCAAAAAATAAAAAAAACACATCAAATTGTCCGCACTTCAGTTGTTATTACCACCAAGTCCTTTTTATTGATTTTTAATTATGTTTCTATATAGAATTTTTGTGTATGGGTAGGGGTAAAAAAAAACATTACAGCTGTCAAAAAGTGTTTTATGGTCATTATACTTTTATACTAGACTTGTTCACCTCCACAATATCTTTCTGTGAGATCAATGTCATTTGGGTGTATTTCATTTGAAGCTTGTCGCATTTATAAATTACACAAATTGTCCATTTGGACTGAAAATTACTGTCCATTTGGGTTAAAAATGATTTGCGTTCGCAGTGTTATAGTTGGTGATTTATGGGTTTGGCCTTTTATGTGATTTGATTTAACTATGAGTGCATTTGTTTTAAAATGTTTATGTCTTGTTATTGTTTTTTTATTATTTTTTGTTATAAATACATGCCTACATACATTATTTACTTGTTTTGGAACAAGTTCAATTAATCAATCAAATGAAATACAAAGCTTCGAACAAATTTACATTAGGTTGGGCGTAGGCTGCAGAAATGTATATATTTTTTAGAGCGTTACGCTTGATTTTAGAGATCAAAGACCAACATAAACACCGAGTGGTCAAAGAAGTAAGATTGTGGTAAGACATGCTTTTGGTCATTTTGTGCTGTTGTGTGCTGTTACGAGTGGTAAGTGAAATTTTCTGCACTAGGTTTCGCTTGCAAATAAAAATAAAATAATATTAAAAAAGTATTTTGTAGCAAGGTACGTGTCTTTGGATAATTGTCCAATTTACCAACTATTATTATGAATAGTATATCTTTTGTCCCATTGTTAATTTTATTTGTTAGCTCTTAAATATGTACTAAGAATATCGAATTCTATATTAAATATATGTAAACTTAAATATAGAGGTAGATAGTCCAGTCAATTGTGGATTTTCCCTACAAAAAGTCATTTAAAGCTGTGGCAGTTTTTCAACTTTCCATCCGCCATTTTGAATCAAAATTCAAAGAAAGTATTTTATGGCACAAAATTACACACGTTTTTTGTTTGCAAATATTTTTGTTAAGTCTCACTGTTAGGCTCATTATTGTACAGCGATAAAATTTGGCATAAAAGTATCACTTGTTACTTGCACCCAGAATCAAAAAAGTTCAGTTAAGTTGTATTACTTTACAATTACATATTTAAAACAAATTTTCATTAGAAAAAAAAGCAAAAGGGTCACAAATTAACTTAACTGCCATATATCGATTTTGGAAAAATTAAGAAGCCGTTTTATTCATGTTTTGAAAATTGAGTTTTACGCTTTTTTGATTTTTTTTTTCTTCTAAAACTGCACTTAAAAAATCTTTAATTAAAGAGGCTTAGCATATTTACATTTTTTTCATAAAATTATCCATAAACAATAAAATTTACTTCTTCGGATTTTTTTATTCAAAATGTTTCGCTCTCGAGGTAAAAAAAACTGCAGTTTTCATAAGGATCATTACCTTAACATCATATACAAAAATTTGAACTACATGTCATCTTTTGTAGGACAAATTCCGCCATTTAATGGACTAAAAATCAATACTTGATCAATAAGAATGCTGATACACATTAAAGACAAATCGTGTATTCTTTAATAAAGCTTTAAAATACATACTCGTACCAAAGTAAATACTTTTTTTTTTTTAATGTTTTTGTTTTATCTTTTGAAATTATCTGGGTACATATTTGTTATTCCATATACATACATTTTCTTTTTTTTATTTTTAATCGATTTTTGTTTCCTATTAAATGAACTTTTCCCCCAAGGGGAGTTATCCTCAAATCGTTTTCAAAATCATAAAAACCAACGTCGAAATCCTTGTTCCCAAAAAAAAAAAAAAAGAACTAAACCGAAATTATAATGGAGTTTGTTCCACGTTTTTTTTGTCGATGATGAAAATATAGGAAATTGCTTTTTGGATTAAAAGAAAAAAAAAAAACACAAAATGAAAGAAAAGAAAAAAAAAGAAGTAAACATGAGAAGGGTGGCTTTTTATGACAATTCTGCCAAAGTAATGCGCCACATCACTCCCCCTTTTACAATACCTGTGAGCGGTTCCATTTCCCCCGGACCAGTTTAAGGGTTTTTTTTTTGTGATTCTACTTTCCGATAATAATATAACACCCAAACCAAATATTATTTTTGATGGCTTTGGGAATACTAATTTAGATTTTTTGTTTGTTTGTTTTGCTTTCATATTTTCATAGAAAACAAAACAAAAAAAAATAAAACCTTTTTCCTTCTGTTCAAGTTTCAGGGTTTTATACCTTTGTCATGCTGACCTAGCAGCATATTGATGTAGTAACACAGATAATATTCATTATCATACAAAAATATTCTCAAAAACGTGTTTCAAAAGACAAAAAAAAAAAAAACACAAAAACTTAACCCACATCAAGAGAAAAAGATAAAATTTAATAAATGCACACAAATGTATGATAATATGTATAAATATTTAAATACCTTCATTAAATTTATTTAACAAAAGCAAAGCTTAGAAAATTTAACTGATTTTTTGGCGCCAATAATGTAGTAAAATTTCTCTTCGCCTTCATGGGAATAATTATTATATTTTTTAGATTGATTAAGAATAAATTATTTGAATGTCAATTTAAATCAATGAGCAGTCGATAGGTATATGTAATTCAGATGAAGATGACGGAATTAGGGTACCATTATATTGTGTGACTGAGGTTACCATACCTTCATAAATAATATAATTTTATTTTAAATGGAAAAGACTGTCACAACATTTTTTAAATCAATGTTTTTGAGTCATTTGGAAGTTGATGGAGTTTATTTCACTGACCAATTTAATGCTTTTGAGATGCTTTTTTTGAATTTCTACTTTGCCATCTCATATCATTGTCCATTTCATTTTAAGTTGCTTTTAAGATTTAAAGCTTCTTTAGATAAAAGGTCCCATTTTGTTAATTTAAGGGCTTAAGTGCATTAACCGTTTTTCATATAAAAAGAATTATGTTGGTGTACTCTAAGTAAGGAGAAGTGATCTAAAAATATGATAAAAATGAAATGAAATATAAAATTCTTTGGCGGTATATAAAATGGCATAAGGTATCATGTTTTTGTAAGTTTTCACCCAGTGAAAGAGCCACTTTTTCAAAAAAAAGTAGTATCATTACAAAGTTTAGTTTTTTCTACTGTATTTTACGTCTTTTTTCGAGGTACTAAGCACTTTATTATGACTTACCAAGCTATTTACTGCGGTATTGGCGTTTTCTCAAAAACGACTCTAACGATTATGATTAAACTTTTTTGATATTATATCTTCTATAATATAAAGATACATTTTAAGAATGTTTTTTTGAAAAATCTTTCAAGCCGTTTGTTAAAAAACAAAATTTTTAATAAAAACTTTTCAAATGATTTATCAAAAAAAAAAAAAAATGGGTATACCATTTGCAAGAAAATATTTATTAACATCTAAAAAACTAGATTTTGAAAAAATCACTGACCCATTATCAAAAAAAAAAAAAATTTTAAAAAGAAATATTTATATTTTTCTTTATTTGTTGTGTATATCTCGTAAGCGATTTAACCGATTTTGATTAAAACAAATACATAAAAACCCCAAATATATTATTAAATTTAAAAAAAAAATATTTTACTTTATTGCAAAAAAATTCTAAGAATACAGCGATTTATTAAAAATGTGCATGTAACTTGAAAACAGCTTCGTATGAAAATAAATTATATCATTTGCAAGTTCAGACAATGCTTAATTTTAGTCAACTCATCTGATTCAAAAATCCGGGATATCAAAATATTTGTAGTATTATTTGAAATGCGGATAAGAAAAAAAAGTTACGCATACGCCACAGTGACCAGTTAATATAAACTTACAAAAATAATAAAAAAATACCTATCGCTGACCAAATGTTGGTCTTTGTCGTCAGTTAACTGATCTTCAAAAAAATTATGTACCTGGATAATATTTTAGGTATGGGGTGCTAAGGTTTCGGAGCGATGAAGTATGTGCATGCGATACAAATTAAGAAAAATTGCAGTTAATATAAAAGAATTAAAATTAATACCTCTACATATTCTATGCAGAATGCAGAAACAGCCGTCATATGGACGAGATCGAATTTCGAACCTAAATTTAAAATTCATTCTTCACCTTGAATAAACATCATTCTGATATCTTAAATATTTTTTTGTTTTATTTCAGTAAACAAATTTGTTATGTCCTTACTTTGAGAAACACGAATTTTATTCCAGATTTTATAATGACCAATCACGTATAATTTTGTTTCACACAAAATAAAATTCTTTATGATCTTGTTATGGTTTGATTATCGAATAATGTATGGCAATCTTGTTATCAATCTAATATACAACTTCTGAGGTAGTTTGTTTAATGTTTTAAAAATGCTAAATTTAACGATACCTAATGAACCGTGTTCTTTTGTCTTATTTAAATTGCAAAATTATACGCACGATTAATCTGTGAACATTTTCAAATAAGATACATGAGTAGGTAAATAAAATTCACACAATTTTTTTTATTTAATAATAATAAAAAAAAAAAACAATCATATACAAATATAACACAATGGTGTGAATTATTTTTATTTACCAAATAAATTATTTATTTAAATTAATTGAATTATTATTCCATCGAAATGCAATTAAGTAATCAAAAAAATATATATTATAGAAACACAAATCAATATTTAAATTATAGGATTGAAAAAAAAGCAAAAATCTCCACTGATGTGTGCCTTGTTAATTAAAATTTATTATGCTCTTAATAAATGATAATAAGCAAATAAAGTGATAACAATAATAAAACTCTTCAATGTGAAAAAATATACATTTTTTTTTTTTTTTGATAAATTAAAATTACAAATAAATACAAAATAAATTAAGTGTACAAACAGACCCACTAGAGAATACAAAGCTGCATACGAAATCTGCCACCCTGGGGTAGGTACCCCATGTTAAATGCAAACATCTACGATTATTATGTACTAATAAACGTATATAAATTTTGTTATCGTATTTAAAATTCAAAACTTGATTTTTTTTGAAGTGCTCATTTTGCCTATTTGTTAATTTACCGATTTGTTTGTACTTTTTTTTGTATTTGTTTATATTTTTTTATTTCTTGGATAAAATGGCAAATAAATTAAAACCCACACACGTTTCAAAAAATAAAAAATAAATTCAGTGTAAAAGAATGTACAGTAAATACACGATGTGTACATTTTTCTTACTTATGAACTCAGTAAAAGTAAGTCAAAGAAAGATATTCAAAGCTCTCATTGATTTATAATATGGAAAAATTATTCAATTGACTGTATAAATTAATTGGAATGGTAAGGTTGGAAAGAAGAAATCCTTCATTAATGCGCTGCTATAACATCCATTTTCAAAACTTTATGGGTCAACCAAATCCATAGAACAGCCAATAGAAGTCGTAAATGGAAAATCTGAGAAAAATGTTGCTTCAAAGATTGCATCAAAATTTTAATGCAGTATTGAAGAGGGGTAAATTATGGGTATTTCTTGTACTTTGCGAGATGTTTTGTATTTATGTGGCTCCCTTGATCGAAGAAAAAATCTTTTTTTTATCAATATCTCGATTTTTTGCTACGACGTTTCAGATAGGAAGTCATGCAGGTTCCTTTCTATTTGAAAATAATGTTGTTCAAATACAACATTTTTATTCCAGAATCCCCGAAACCTACTTCATTGAAATATCGAAGCTATTATTTCTGTTTTTTTCTAGTTTTAGTTTTGTCCTGGACTACCAATCAAAGCCAAATGGTCGTCAAAAATTTGACTATGAGAAGCCCTCTTAACACCTGTTAACATTCCACAGGTTTGCATTTTCAGACCGAAACTTTTTTTATTTCTCTATGTTTGTTGACTACTTGCTTATTTTAAAGATTATTAGCCCATCAGTCAGCAAAGAACAAAAAATAGCTTTCAACGTTTGAATAAATTATCAAGCTCACATTTGACAATTGACATTGATGTTTGTGTTATCTTAGGGCGGGACTGGAAGTGGCTTGCTCCTTGCTCTAGTTGTCATATTGAAAAACGAATTTAATTCAATAGCCCGATTTTCAAAACTAAATGCTCTAATTGCGAAATTCATAGTCGTTACTCAAGACAATATTTTTTACTAGTGTACGCTTGTGGGTTTTTTTTTTGTTACATGGGCTATTCATAATCGAGATTGTAAGGGGGTTGAGGATTACTTTAATAGCCCTAATTTTGTCTATTATTACGAACTTAACTTGATGACTACTTCAGCAGCCTTCATTTTTTCTATAAAAACGAAGTTTGCTTAAGATTTTTTTTTTAAGTAACCTAAACATCAATTTCAATCATAAAAACTGAGCGGGTTAAAAAATTCTGCATCGCTAGGTGCTACCTTGGTGCTATCGGAGGATGTCTTAATTTATATACATACTCTCATATTAAAAATGTTCCCAATGCGATTTCGGAAAGATAAGTTCGTTGTTTAATACAAAAATAGAGATAATATTTGTACCTGGATGGATTTATGAATTCGATTTGTTCATTCACTAATTCCACAGGGGAAAGTTCCCTCATTTACAAACACAACCTTTCCATACAATTTATGATCGACTTCAAGTTGCTGTTCCAGGCTGCGTGTTTCAGAAGTTAGTCAATTTTTACAGTTTGTCTTAAAGCCAGTTGTGAGTTTTTAGGTTACAGTGTTTCAGAAGTTAGTCAATTTTTAAAGATTGTTTCAAAGCCAGTTGTGAGTTTTTAGGTTACAGAATCCCAAATTTCGCATTTTTAACGGTTCCCCTATAAGACAACAATAATTTATAAGGCCAAAATTATCTTCAAAAGGTATAGACTCTTTTCACCCATTTAGCTTAGCCTTCCTCCTAATAAGTTTTCTCCTCATTTTGTAGAAAACATTTCTTTTGTAAAAAAACAGAACAGTACCGGTCCTATTGTACTGCTTTGTGTCATCCCAGCATTTTCTGATAATTGCTGCATTACGATGTTTCAATACATTTTATGTGATACAATTTCTTTCTTTTAAATTTGCTTAACCAAACAGAACAATTCTCGGAAATCCTACTTGATTCCACTAAGTTTCATTTATTACTCAATATATTTTAGGAGCCAGAACAGCATTACAAAATCCCTCTTAAAACACAAGGAATAACAAAAAAAAATCAACAAAATTTAAACAAGAAAAAAAAGTTATTAAGTACTTATGTACCTATGCCTTCCTCAATGGCGGACGACGGACGTTTAAAACTTATTTCTCCAAGATAACCACCGAATGGCCTCTTAAAACATTCACAAAAACATTCGACGAAGCAAATCGGTTTATTCCTGCTAAAAGTTTATCTCTCGCAATGATCATAATAATTTCTTGATTTTCATCCGCATGCTGCCGTCGTCGGTAGGTATATCCTTGTACGCGTCCTTGAAATATTTCAAGTATACATCTATGCATACTCGTACAATAACAACAAAAAAAAAACAACAACACATTTCAACACTCTTTTAGTGTGGCAGAAGAGAAAAGCTCTTATGTGATTCTTCTTTCTATAGCGTCATCATTCACAGGGTGTTCCATGTTTTTTTTTTCTATTTTTTTTTTTTTTGTAAATGTCACCCTCATTTTGAATTGTTTGCCTAATGTCCCAGCTATAGCTACTTTATTGTACAAAGAACGACGACGACGATGGAGAAAAAAAAGCGAAAAAAAAAAATTTGGAAACACACAAAAAACCATCAAGAAAAATAACGACAAAGTCATTCAGAGCGAGAAGTTTTGTGTCCTACGAGCTATGAGTATCCACAATCCGAGGGCAGGAAGAGAGTTTTTTCTTCCTGGAAAATACATTCACGTCGTACATCAAGTTGATGGGTTGCCCTTAGTGCTGTTTTGCTTCATGTTTTTTTTTTTCTTTATTTGCAGAAATCAGGGGTTGATTTTTCAATTTTAACATTAGCCTCAGCTAAAATAGAAATTCAGAAACAGAGAAAGCGAAAATACAAACAAAAAAAGGACGACAATCTGTCTGGATATGTCTGTGAATTTTCAACTTCATATCGAGTCTTAAAGCTTTGCTTCCTACTTCATGGTGGAATTCTTAAGAAATCCAAGGATATAATTCTGAAACATCCATAATAAAATATTACGAAATTAGAGCATAATTCTAAGGCACAAAAGAATGTTTTCTTTTTGTTTTGTTTTGTTTTTTTTTTCTTAATTTGACGCGTAGAGGAAATTGCCCAGGAAAATAGAAGGGAGTTCGAAACTAATCTCTGTTATGTTTCGCGCTTGAGTTTTCCCGCAGCACTTACACCACCCACACACCCTTATATCAACAAAGGAAAAAGAAAGGGATGGTTTGTTTGGGAGGCCTTGTGGCAATGCGATGGGTGGCAAAGAAAAGAACCCCGCACCGGGATACGCAACGGTCGTATACCCATAACAGAGATACTATGTCACGCATTTGATTTTATGCTAAGCTTAAATTATTATGTGGATATATGTAACCTAACCGAAGCGAAGGAAGGAAGAAAAAGCAAAAAAGCTTGCTGTGATAAAGAAGGATTCGTCCTTTTTGCGTGGTTTGGAATAAAAAGGACGACAAAGGCTGCAAAGGAAACACGACGATGATTTAAAAAGCAAACAAAGAGGAAAAAGTGACGTCGGCGCTGTGCAATTTATAGTTAGTCTTGGTCGAAGTTTTTTGTTATTGTTGTTGTTGTTGTTGTTGTGTTGGTGAATGTGAAATTATACGATTGTATATGAACCTGATGATGGCGACCGTTGAATTTGATTATGTTGCGCCATCTGTTTCAGGACTTTGCCCGATATGATGTGATATGCGGGGTGAATGAATGAGGATTTTTTTTTTGTATTCTTCTATTTTTTTGTTGCCTTCATATCCTGTCCATTAGGTTCCATCTGAAATGCTTATTTTCGAATTTAGACTGTGAAATTGTGGTCTATTTTTTTGCTTTTGTTCGTCTATCATAAAGGATATTTCATCATTCTTCTATATCCTTGAATGGATATGAAGAATGGGAACGGGCGTTAAATTAAATGTAAATTTCATTCTGTGTGAAATTTCCATACGGATGTGTCATGTGGCGAGTGATGGTGTTTATATATTCTTTTTTTTTTTTTTTTTGCTTCTTTAATTTTTGCTTTTTCATTGTGGAGCTATTGTACGGGAGATGTTACTGCCTTCTTTGTTTTTTTTTTCTGTTTTGTTAGTAATGAATGGGTGGCTTATTTGAGGCTTGCTGGAATTTTTGGATTTTTCGAAGGGTTGCAGCATATTTCAAGTCTCACCGATTGATATGGTTAACCGCTTTTTAATTCATAAAGTGAACAATAGCAAGTGTGTTTTTTTTCACTAGAGCAGCTGAGGGTGGATTTTGTTGTTTGGGTTTTCTTTTAAGTTGCAAATTAATTGAATTATGCACATTTGAATTTTATTTCTGGAAGAAATTTTAAATTATGTAATTTTTCGGAAAACTGTCATAAACAATTTTTTTTTATTATAAAATTCACGTATTTTGATTTTATTCTTTACTTCATTGATATGTTAGTCTTTTCTTAATGTGAGAATAGACAAATTGTTTATGGCAATTACCGAAATATCGATAAGCATTGAAGAATACATTTTAAGCATGCCCCATATGGCTGGATTGTATTAACCTTTATTCTTCAGCTTGATAAACCTTCAAATTTCCTTCTGCATCGATACCAATGAAAAAAAAATCATAAATTAACTATCTCGGAACCGGTGCGAAAAGCTTTGCCATATTATGGAATGCTTTGAAATACGCACTAAGCAGCCTCCGACTGGCTTAATGTCCAATATTCCAGACAACAATTTCAACATTTTTAGGATAAATCTCTTTTTTCAATTCAAGAAGATCATAAAAAGAGTTTTAATAATAGATTCGCGATACACAACAGTTTTCAATTGTACCAACATTATATTCGAGACTCGAGTAAACATCATACTTCACTGCGGAACGTGTTATCTTTTATTTTTCTCTCAAATTATGTGCAGTCAAATCTTATGGCAATTTAAATTTGATCAGTAATTCACACATTTTACTTCAAAAAACCCCAAAGCGCCTTCAAAATAGTGCAAATTTGGATTTTTAGAATTTTATTTCAAAACTATTAAAAAGTACATAATAGAAGCTCATTCTCTTTGCATTCTTTAAGAATATTCCAAAGTTATTCATGAGCACATCACATTGCAGAGCATTTTAATGAAAATTATTTTAAACGAAAATATATCATACAAAATTATGTTTATGTGATATTTGGTTTTTGAGGCCCCGTACTAGTATTTTTTGTTTCTCCCATAAAAGCATTCGTGATGGTGATTTCAATAGCTGACTTACATATTTCAAAAACGACTTTTTGAAACTAAGACCACCTGTAACGACTGACGCATTATTTTTGCTTACGCTTTCGAAACACGTAGGTATGCAATCGTACTGTTTACAAAAATTCAAGTTTAATGTCCAAAGATTCGTTTTTTTTTATAATTCCAATTTAATTAAGGAAATAAGTAATTATTTTTGTTTCTTTTTCGTAAAAGGTAAATTGAGTTTATCAATAAATAAACAATTTTATTAAATTATAAAATACAACTACATAACCTCCTCTCAACTCACATGATCGTTTGTATTTGCTTAGGTACAAACAAAAATATACTCAAAAGCTATTTTTATAATTTACTTCTTCAATCGAATGGATTTAACTCATTACAACCAAGAAATTATACACAAGTAAAAACAATAACCTCAGCATGTAGTTAAGCCATTATATGGGCAAAGTAATCCACACATCACCATGTTTGCCCATGATGATGATGTCGATGATGAAATTTAAATGATTTCCTGGCTTTTTCTTCACTTTTGCTCTCACTCTCTCTCTCTCAATACTAAATAACTATTCATTTTAGTATTTCGGTTTTGTTTTCGAAAAATCAAAATCAGTTCTTTATGATGATATTCCATTCTTAATGGAACTCATACACTTTATGGATTGCATTCTTGTTAGTGTGACCAAGTTATTAAGAGAAATCGATTATGTTTTGTGATACTTACCTAAAGCTATTCGTGATTTGAATAGGACCAATATGTGATATTTACCGATGCAATACGTAGTATTAATCTCAGAAATCAAAGATATTCAATGAGGACATCCATAACATTCGTGAGAAAGTAATCCGTGATACTTACTTTATGTGATACAAACCTAAAAAATCTGCAATACTTAACTAGTAATCCATGAAATCCATGATATTTACTTAAGCAATCTATGATACTTACCGAAGCATACCGTGATTTTTGTAGAAACAATTTTTTGATACTTAAACGTACAAATTGTGATACATATTAGACAAATCCGTGACATTTACAATAATTTTCCGTGATATTTGATATTTATCAATCGTGATACTCAAATCCGTGATATTTATGTGATTTTATATTATTTAGTTTTCCATTATAGGTACCATCTGTGATAGGTACTAATAGCACTTTATCCTGACGCTTACCAGAACAACTCTTGATACCTACCAGAAAAATCTCTGCTATTTACCGGAGAAAACCCTAATACTAATCTATGATAGTAACTGTCGAAATACATGATACTTAACAGAACAGTCCGCGTTACTAACCACTGATATTCTTAACTATACTTATCTGTGACAATTATTATGTTTTACGTTAAATTAAAGTAATGTGTGATACTTATGTAAAGAATATGTTTATCACATCGCAGCAATCCGTGATACTTTATGAAGCAACTCGTCATATTTACCCGAAAAATTGGTGATATTTACTGGAGAAGAGCTAAGTACTTTCCCGAAAATCGGTGAAGAAATCCGTGTTACCTACCGGAACAGTTCGCTTTACACACCACACATATCCTTGACGTTTACCAGAAGAATCTGTGATATTTAACAGAGAAGCATTTTGAGATTTTTCTCGCAGCAATTTCTTATAATAACTTGACCAATTTGTGATAATTACCAAAGAAACTCGTGATATTTAAGGGAGAGAACTGAAATATTCTGATAGTTACTGTAAAAGTCTGTGATACTTACCGAAGCAATCTGTAATGCTTATAGCAGTAATTCTTAATACTTATCAGAGAAATTCTCAGCTACCTCGGAGATTATATACCCCTTATACTAAGTGGATTGATCTGTGATTAGTCTGCGAAAAAATCCGCAGTACCTATTAATTAAAATATATTGTGATATCAACCACAGAAATTTTAGATTTTCACTAAAGAAATATGTGATATTTACTGAACAAAATGAAATAATGTCTTATAGTTATTGCGGAAAACTGTGATATTTACTGGAGCAATCAGTGATGGATCTCATTTGAAATAAAATTATTTTACAAAATCATTAAGTTTAAAAAGACTGAAAGGTAACACTGATGACTTAACCCGATCGATGGTTTCTGGTTTACTTAGTGCGATTCTTGTAGTTTTACATTTCTTCAAATGCAATATAAAGTCTTCTTCAAATGATTGTAGTAACAACACTCTCCCAGCATCAACTTTTCAACGAACGACTAATCTCTTTAGCTACACCACCGTAGTTGGTGTGTGGGATGCTGCCACCAGCTTGGTCGTAAAATAGTGATGGCGCACGCTGTCAATTGTTCAAAAAAAAATTAATTTGGAAAAAATGCAGATGACTGCCATTATTAGAAATTCACGATTAGTGGGCGGATATGGAGAGAGATATGGAAGAAACACGCATTTCCAATTGGAAAATAAAGTTTTTCACTTGAAAACTTCCAACGACGCTATATGGTTTGACAGTTCGACAATGACAAGTTTTAAATAATTTCATTTAGTGGTGTGCATTATGCATATACAATGCAATATGCATGGCAGCATGCATATTTTATGATTGAATTTTTGGCTGCAGTTGCAGTATATTAACTAAAAATGTAAATTCTGTTGAATGTTAAATGAGTTATGTGACATGTTTTGAGTGCATTGTGTGTGCGTGTGTGTGGGAAAGTTGTCAAAATGCTTTCACATTTTTTTTTTTTTCATTTTGTTTTTTTCGTTTCAATGCATCCATCTACTGTTTATGGATTTGCTTTTAAATGGACTTTATGAAAATAATTTTAAATTGAAACTGATTATTATGGAAATGATGATGGTAATGATGATGATGATGATGATGCTGCAAGCATTGTTAAACGAAGCAATAAATATGCAATTTGAAATGCAATTGCAAAACAATTTATTAATTTGTGTGTCGCACAACATCATTATTTTATGATGTTGTCATGTTTTATTGTGGTTAGAGTTGATTGGCAGATTTAAGTGTGAGAAGAGTTTTGCTCATCGAAAAAAAGTAAAGTTTTTTTTTTGGCGTAAAAAAATTCATCCCTGATAGCCAATTTCCTGAAATATTTGTAGTTGATTGAAGACCTTTTTTGTACATCTAAAGCTTTAATAAGATAGCTGGCTGTCAAATATCTATTGACAATACCTGCTCCCTAATTTCATTAAAAACAATAATAATCTTACCTTCTCGATTAACTTCTTAAAACGATGAACTAGCTGTATTTTATTTTTATACTGATGCAAAAAACATAAACTTAATTTCAGAAATATGTCCAACTTAATTAATTAACATTTTTTTCATTTTTTTGTTTTCTTTATTCTTTACAGATAATAAACAAGCACGTTCGGATAACATCTTAAAAACCGGTAAGTGTGAAAATTGAGATGAATAAACAAAAAAAAAATAATAAGAAATACTTATAAAAAAAAAAACTGAAAACAATTCCATTTACTGCATGCACGCGCCAACACCTGCCAATGCAATCCTTAGGTATCTGCATTCCGGATATGTTATGCGGAATGGATGCGCCGCCATCGTCATACATTCACTCTCATATCAAGTGCAACCGCGCGCATATTACGTCGACATTCAATGAAAATAATGCAACTACATATGTACATAAAAACACCCTAAATCATTTGATTGTATCCATTTTTCGTGTCATATTTTACCCGTTGGAGCCTTTAAAATAAAATAATTTTCAAATCGAAATTTCAGAACACAATTTTTTCAGTTTATTTAAGTACTTTATTAACTTGAACTTTTAACAGGTGCTATTGATTTTGGCTAATTGGAATTGTTTATTATATTTTATCTGTGTTTTAAATGAATCTTTACTGAAATTTCAATATTTCGGAATAAATTGAAAAAAAAAGAATAATTTTGAGCTCTCTCCGTTTACGGTCTACTAAAAGATAACTAAATTCAACACAGGCGTAAAAATTTATTATAAAACAAAGTTGTTTTTTTAATGATTTGGACACTTACATTTCCCACCTCCATGATCTTGTCCCAAATATGAAAATAAATTTGTTACTAAGATATTGGGAATAGAGACATAAATACAAAAGTATTCTTTGCTGGAAGACGGATATTTGTCTTACAAAAAGACCAGAAAACAAACAATAGCAAAATTAAAGCCTAATGTTCTTAATGCAATTTGCATTCTTTTAACCAAAATGAAGTTTTTTGACACTAAAAACAATAACATTATCGGATCTGCAACTATACAAAATTAAAGGTAGGTAAATGATAAAAAAGAGTCAATTGGTTTTCAATGTTTAATCGACGATAGCAATAGTATTAGCAATTTTTAGTTACGGTCACTATGGCGTATGTGGAACATTTTTTTTTTTTATAGAAAGACCAATTTAACGGTTAGTAAAACAAAGTTTCAAATTACTACACTAACTGTGATATCGTTATTTTTAGTAAAAAAAAAAAAAAAATCGCGACCTCAATCAACCTACCCGGAATGTATAAAACGTAGGCCTTAATCTTGCAAAAATGAAGTGCAATCTGTTTGCTCATTAAAGGAATGAACCAAGGTGTAGGTACACTTTTTTTGTTTTCTCGCCAGTCTTCATATTTTAATGTTATCTCCAAGTTGCAGTGCAGAACTGCGCAGACAAACCCTCAAAAACATTTAATCCATGGCGGGAATTGTTATGTGTTGAGTATAATGTTGGCTTGTCTCCCTGGTTTCTTTATCCTTTTTTGTGTATGCTTGTTTTTTTTTTTTTTTTTTCAATAAAGGTTTTCTTCTTCATCTTGGTTGTTGTTTTTGTTATTTTTTTCTTTATTCTTAACAGAAGTGGTTAACTTTTCAGTTTTTCATCTTCATGTTGAGCTATCCATAAAACCGTGACACGAAAACATGATGCACACGTTAATAAGAGCAAGAGTACGGATTGTTGTGGAACTGAAAAGGGGGTCTTTCTTCGGTGCATCATCATCAGAAAACTGAGGATTGGAAGAGGGTTTAATACAATGCAAACCGAAATGAACACTTCGCCAGTGTATATTGCAGCATTGCATTTCACACAGCACAGTGTGTGCACTTTAAGTGCATCCATTCAATCTCAGACACCTTTTTTCGTTAAAAACACAGAAAAAAAGACTAAAAAAAAAACAAGAAATAATAATTATTACGTAGAAGCGCAGTAGCACCCAAGGACCAACACCAAGCAGTTACAGTTGTTGGAGATGATGATGTTGATAATCCGAGCAGAAGTCCCAAATGGGAATTTTGGCTGATTGAGAAGAATGTTGATGAACAAAACAATGAAATGAAAACTTAACGAAGAGTGAAACAAGAAACGCGCTGCATATTGAGGTAGCAAGCAAAAAGCAAAAAAAAAAACTTATTGACCTGGAAATGATACTTTTTTTTCGTTCTGTTGTTTTTGGAGTAAAAGAATAAAATGTGCAGAAATACTAATCGAAAATGATTCTTTGGATTGTTTCTTCTGTTAGAACTTTGTTGATTCTTTCGTTAAATAATTTTTTGATGGTTTTAATAGCTTTGATTTCTTTTTAAATGGTTTCATTTTTATTTACAGTGTTATTGGGGAAGGATTTTTAGCAGATTTTTTGTATTGATAATCATTGAAGAAGGAGGTTCCACCTACTCTACAGCCGTTTTCACGACTTCAAAGACTATTGTAATAGTTTGAAACAGTTTTTAATTCCAGAATCAGAATGTAGGGCTTAATTTTTATACAAGTTAGTAGTTCGTTCACCTCGAAGTTCCAACAATAAATTAGTAACTACATCCAGTGTTCCAATAATATATCTAAAAACTGCTGACTCAATAGGAGAACCGTTTATTAGCAGATTTGTGTGCTGGGATTTGAGAAATAAAAGTTAATGATTATTGTTTAAAAGAGTCAAGTTAATAGTTAATTCTTCACAAAGTTTCTCCAGTTTCTTCAATAGCTCTTAGACCTCCAATATTTGACTTTAAAGTTGTAATTTTATCAATGTAGCCCGTAGAAATGACAGTGCATTTGAAGTAACTGATTTTTCTAGGTTGTTAGAAGGGGTTTCTAAATTTTACTCAATTGGTAAGCTAGTTTTTTTTGCTCAACTTGGCAAAGTAATTGGTGCACCACCATTTTATTATAATTATCCAGTAAAATAAGCACATGAGGTCCTTACGCATACCTACTTCCATCAATCGAATTAAGGTGAAGCTTTTTTTATGCTCCTGAATAAAATATTCCAGTAATTCACCCCAGTATAGCATCGCTTCAATAGATTGCTGCACAAAAAGCAGTACGGTCCTAAGTAAGTATGGGCACTTGAATTATTGATTTTTTTTTCCTTAGTAATTTCGTTTTTTTTATATTCGTTAAAATATCCTTCCCATGTGGTCTCGCTTAGTCTTTCGATTACGAGCAAAATGCCATGTCGTTTGACTATGCCACTATAACGATATGACGATGGTGACTGCTACGACGACGACGACGACGACGATGATGGTAAGAAAGGATCTACCTTTATGTGTACAAACGTTGGAACTTATAAGTGCCCATATCTTCCACTTCGTATTCTTCTTGGCTGGCTGCTGGGTTAAGAAGTAATTTAAGTGCGGTTATGAACGAAAAACACAGACCTGTGCTGCTTCGGTATATACACACAGTAAAGGCCCTTGTATTAGGCTTAAACCTTATAACCAGAAACAACAACACACACACCACCAATAACAAGATGAAGAAAAAGAAGAAGAAGATGAGAAAAAAAAATAAAATTCAAAACAAAACAGGAATGCTGAATGCTGCTAAAGAGAACAGGTGCGAATTAATATGTAGTAAGTGGCTCGTTTGGTTGAATTTTTCATACCAACTTTTATGTATGCAATGAACCTCTTTAGCACATAGTTTGAAATGAGGCAAGCAAGCAAAGCTGTGTTAAGGCGTAAATGGGAGGACGAGGAGATGATGTTACATTTTTTTTTTTTTTTTTTTTTGAGAGGATGTGTCTTGACACCTTGGGTGTGATTTTGTAGGAGAAGACTCATGAGTACTTTTTGGATTTTTTTTTTTCATTTTTTCTTCTTGGAGGACACTTTTATGATGTTAACGAAGATTTTCTTGTTACAAAAGAAAAAGGATTTGCATCTGTGATTTTGGTGATTTATAAATCTGGGAAAAGAGGATCTTAAGCAAAATTTATTATTCTTTTTTGAATTATTAAGATAGATGAGTTTTAATTTTGTTGTTTTGTTAAACCTTCATCAAAATAAAAGAAATGTGGAATCAGTTATCTTTAACCCTTTAACTTTGCTACAAGTATTAATTCTGTAAACTAGTCTTTGACTGAAAAGGATATTGACTGACTTAAATTACTGTTAAAAGTTTAACAAAATGCATTGACTGTTGAGTTTGTTATGTGGAAGTGAGACCAATATAGCTTTTTCTCCAAAATTTTTAAAATCGGTTGCTGGTAAATTACTTAAAGGGAGCAATAGAAATTGTGTTTACGTATTAATATAATGATTAACCTGTGATAAAAAACTAGACCCTTAATTTCCTGACACAAACAAAATATTTCTTAAATCCAACTCAGTTCTTGGTTTTGTATTAATGAACACTTAAGTGTACTAAATTTTATGAATTTTCGAAGAATTGGTCACTGAATTGATTTTTTTCACTGAAATTCAAAAAAGCAGCACTGAGTGGAGTTCTGGAATAGAATCCATTTGATTGAATAGTTTTTTTTTATATTTCAAATACACATAAAGTCAAGGAGATTTAACTGTTAAATGTTCGTACAATATCCACAGTATTGAATAATCTCAAGAAAAACACAAATCGGTATTTTCATAATAATTTTGTACAAAGCTTAACTAACTATTTTCTCTTTAAAATCAAACCTTCTAAAGCCAAAAATCAAAAAGATTTGATGAATCAGAAACCTCGAAAAAAACCTGCTTCCTAAAGGAAGATAAATTTCCGCATTATTTTCCCTCTATACCTAATTGTTATATAAATGTTTTAAAGAGTTTCAAGCTTAACGGATACCGAAAATAAATCACATTTCCTTTGCTCCAGCAACAAAGAGACGCAATCTCGTTGTTGTATCTAATTAAACTTTAATTGCATACCGCACTGTTTTTTCTTGTTTCCTTATACCTACATCCAACCCGAAACAACATCAGCAACAGCAGCACCAAAGTGCGAATTCATCCCAACTTCCCTATACACACAACACATACATATAGCGAATGACTAAATTCCTGTTTTTAATTACCACGATGAAATTTGCAACTTGTATAATATATCTTAGGACTACAACATCTGTTATAGCCTGAATTCGTACTGATGACAACGCACAGAAACTCTGTTTGTATATATGAATTCCTTTTCCACTACAATTATGGTACATTAAAACCATTTATCCAGAGGCACCTTCCCAATTCCCTACAAACAAGAATAAACAACCAAAGGATATATAAACAAACACAGAACCAAGTAGTTACTTGTACTACAGTACATGCGTCAAATTCAGTGGCTGCCAACAAACCACCTATAACAACAATTCACCCGAAATGTAAATTAATAAATTAACCGAACATTAATCATCTTTTCATTCTTTCTGACTTTGAACAAAAAAAAAAAATAAAACAAAAAAACAAAAGTCATTCCCATGCGGATATGCTGGCAGTGCCACACCCCTTCTCTCATCAAGTTAATTTTATGGGCATACAATCTATAGAGGCTCAAGTTTCTTTTTAGGGGAGCCCAAACTATCTCCCCGTTTATGTCGTTCAGCTTTATAGTCGGGGAAATAGTGTTACAAAAAATAAAACTGAAGATATTCTGATTCAAACAGTATCATATAACTACGAAAAAAATTCGAAAAAGGATTGACCACTGACCATGCAGGGTTCCTTTAACTTTTACATTTTGAATCCCATGTCAACAAAATTGATCTTTACTGAAAGTCCAACATTACCTGACAGACCATATAATTCATGGAACCGATTTTTCCATTTGAGCGGTTTCATATATTATTTTTCCAGAATTTAGTTTTTCTTCTTCCTCTTTTTTTTTTTAAGTAAAATGACCCACCGCTCCCTATATTATACTAAATTCCCTCAGCTCGTAGAAATTCGCAGTTTAGCGGAAACCATGGAAGAAGAAGATGTATTATAGCGATGGTGGTGTGAAGTGGTGGAATTCCATGCAGGCGCCGCCTTCGACTGCCACAGCAGCAGCTGTCATAGCTATAATGCCTCTGGCCCCAACCCCCTTTGACACTGTTCCTGAAATTTTTATTGTGATGTGCGTGTTTGGATTTGATGTTGACTTAATTTTATTATTTATGTGTGTTGGTTTTAATAATGCGTGGAGCTTAAGTATAATTAAATAATGTACACTATATTTTGACAAATCTAAAAATCATAATTTACTTATTTAAGCATTTTATGTGACATTTTTAATGGATTGAGGTCCTCATGTCAGATATAATTATTTGATGAGTTTATATTTTGGTTTAATTGTGATTTGAATTTATTTTGTAAACATAACATTTAGAAAATATTATGATAAATGCTATTTATTGCCTGTCAATTGAAATTAAGATTTGTACAAAATCGTATTTAAACTATGCAAAAGAATTACAATAATAGTATTTATATAATTCTAACCATTTCAGAATTCAGAGATTGGTTGAAGTATATTTTACAAGTGAAGTACATAAGGACAGTTAACCATTACAAATGATAGTTTTTGAACTTTGGTTATTAAAAAAACGAAGCTAGAAGAATCATTTGGGTAATTCTTTTAACAACAATAGTATTTTTTTAAGACAACTTTCTAGCGAAATCAATAAATTAGCCGATTTTGAAAAAGTACTACCATTTTCTAATTTTGAACATTGAGAAAATGCCTCATTTAGTTTACTACATCGCTAGTTCTGATGAAGAAAAAGAAAAAAATAAACTGAGAAACAAAGGTTTCAACAGTTTGTTTCAAAACTTTTTATTGACTTAAACATTTTTTAAAAAGAAAGTATTCTACAGAATAACTTGCATTTCAATAAAATATAGTCCCTACCGTGCCAATACTTCAACACGGGAATGACGTTTAAAGGTGTTTAATGTTTTTGAATGGTGAGTTCTTGTTGACAAAAGATTTGAACCAAATTCGGTTTTGCGAATAATTTGACTAAAACAAAAAAAAAATACAGTAGGTACCAGGGGGCGTGGCGTGTCGTCCATACCGATCATTTCCGAGTTACCTCTCAAAAATCTCATTTTTAAGAACTAACAAACTCCTAGCAACATGAATTCAATAAAAGCATACCCCAATTTAAACCTATCTATTAAAAAGTG
Organism: Meliscaeva auricollis; assembly: GCA_948107695.1. Classification (NCBI taxonomy): domain Eukaryota; kingdom Metazoa; phylum Arthropoda; class Insecta; order Diptera; family Syrphidae; genus Meliscaeva; species Meliscaeva auricollis. The sequence continues at coordinate 21,002,708 of OX403619.1, read as the reverse complement.
AGCGCATTTTTACAGCATTTTTACAGAATTTTGATGTACAGTATTTTGACGTACAGAATTTTGAAATACAGTATTTTGACCAACCAGAATTTTGATAGTTATTTTAACATGCGTTAAAATAAAGACATCCCAATCCTCACTTTTTTTTCTTTTTTCGACCTAATCAACACGTTCCAATAGTTTGATTAATGTAGATGTACAGTCGAAAACTAGTCTATTATAGCTAAAAGTGCCACTTACTGAAAAAAGTGAAAAAAACAATGTGGCGTTAGGCATTCGAGGTCGAAAAATTGAATTTAACATCTGCTTAACTTCATAAAAAAAACTCAACAAAAAATCAGAACTATTGACTTTGACGCAAGGTCTCCTTTTTTTTATTTTTCTAACAGTCTTTTGAAAAATCCACGACGTCATTTCCTCCATTTCCTAAATCCAAGTTAAAGATCTACTTCCATAGATAAATAGAAAATACTTTGTATAAATGTACCTTACAAAAAACAAGTTACTCATACGCCATACAACTTTCTATACATCTCTGCACCACATCCGTACTAAATTTATTTATCTGATTCTAAATTAATTCAAAAGCACTTAAGTTTACTACATTATCGTTTAAGCATTTTACTCGTTTACAATGCGGTGTTTGCAAACATTGCATCGCAATGGCCATTCACTCGCTCCCGCTGCTGGCGTGTGTGTGTGTGTGTGTTTATCTGTTTATCAACAAATCAATCAAACTAAATAATTAACACGCCATAAAGTGCATTTGCAAACGACTACGCTGACAGCAGCGGCAACTGACCAGCACACGTACTACAATTTACAAATATACACCTTATTATAATTCAAAGAGTTTCCAAAGTGGAAAATCTTTCTCCCTCTCTCTCTCTCTCTCTCTCACTCTCGGTAACAACAAACAAATTTATGAGGTTAGGTCAACATTAAATTAATTTTCCGGTAAATTAAAAACTTCAATCAGCCAAACACAGGCACACATATTAACATCTATAAACAAATTAATCAAAATTTTTGTTTCGTTTTTCCCGCTCGGCAAAAAAACAACAAAACAAACTCAAACAAACAGAGATAGAGAATGATACTCCCATAAAATAAGACAACAAAATTGTTTAATAATTAAATAGTGTAGGTATAGAGTGGGTACCGTTTCGTTTATTAACTATGATTTTATGATGCCCATCATGGCTGGTCGTTATAAAATCTTTATAGAATAGAAGGTTATTTTTTTCTGTTTCGTTCGTTTCTAGTCGAAACTGAAAATGTGCTATTATTTTGTGTTTTATAGGGAGCTCCTCGCTAGGGTTGATATGGGTGTCTCGTGTTCAGGGCAATAAAATAAAATTCTCCCGTATATTAATAGAGGCGTCACTACTCATCCAGTTGTGTTAGCAGGCGTTTGGTCGACCGGCCGGTCGTCTATTATAACGCGATGCGTTTGAAGCTATCACCGTTTTCTTTTTATGGATACACAAATTGGGGATGGTAATCAAATTGCTTTGATGACACTATAAATAGTTTTATAGATGTGAATGCTGACGCCGCGCCGTTAAATGGTTATTTAACTGTGCATCGATAAAGGGAACGAAGAAAGCAAATTATGAGAGTTTCTTTTTTTTTTCAAAAATTTACGATAGAAATTGGCTTATTCATCGGTTTGTGCGCGGCAGGGGTCTAGAAAAGTCTTGATTAGTTGAAAAAGCAGCAATCAAAACTGTTTTAACGACAAAATTTATAATTGAAATGCTTTGAAATAAGAAGAGAATAATTGTAATTTTTTGATATTAATTTTGATTGCCAGCTGATAAGACTGTTTAGCGACAACATTAATTTTTGACCTGCTGGGTTAAAGATGAAATTAAAAATTAAGTGTTTGGAAATGAAGGTCTTGTAATACAAATTCTATGTTTTGGTAGAAAAGTCGATCAGAAGACTTAGCAATACTTTCATTTGACCTATTAGATACCTGATTTGTTTAGTTTCGTTTTGAACAAACTTAAGTAATAACAACTTTTTCTTGTAAATAAAACGAAAACCATTTGAGATATTTCAAAAATTTTATTGTTGACTAAGAGTACAATCAAAACAAGTTCATATCTTCCAATTCGGGCCAAAAATAGTCTGAGCGAAACCCAATTCTTGAGAATACCGTGGAATTGACTGATTTATATCAACCATGAGCTTGATATTACGGTGATGTTAAATATCAAGTCTTGTCAAGACAGCGACAGTAAAATTAAAAATATGGATTCAAAGGGAAGTGTCGTAAAAGTTATCGGTTTTTCGGTAAAACTTGTCGGTCGATCAACTACATACAAGGTGTCCTAAAATTAATGGTCATAGCCGAAATTAGTGAAAGTCCTGGCCAATCCAAATTTTTTAACTCCTTCATCCCACATATTAACGCATTTCAACTTTAAAAAAAAAAAAACTTTTGGTTATTTAAATTTTATCAGTATTCAAAGCACTTTCAAAATAGTGAAAATTTAGCTTATTGGTTTTTAAAATGTTGTGAGTGAAAATCTACGATTGGATTATTTGCTATTTAAATATTATAGCTTGAAAAACCCTTTAAATCACAGTTTTTAATATTTTTATTAGTAACACATAATAGGAATATTATGAATGGAAACTATTTCGAAAATATTTTACGGGATTGGCTCACAATCAAAAAATTAAGAGGAGTTTCGTACCCTTTTCGCTTTTCCTACATTTTTAACAAAGGAGGTACGAAATTTAAGCGAAAATAGAACAAACCCGTGCAAATATTTCGGTTAGGAGCACTTTTCCCAAAAATATGTCGAATTGGGATGGAAAAGAATACCGCATTGTGTCTTAGCGGAACTGCCACTAAGGCAAATGAGAAACATAAATGTGTTGACGATTGCTGTCTCCTACATAATTTTTGCAAAAATTAAAGGAGACAAATTAACAAATATGTTTGCCTTCAATTGTTTAGGTTAACAACGGTTTTGGACCCTACGCTGCGCTGTCGTTAAACTCCTGCCTTGCAAAGGAAATGGCACTGGTTTAGTACGGCACTAAGCACAATGATCGATCTAAATTATTTATGTATTGAAAACTCTAAAAACGGTTGGGAGAACACAGTTGTGGAATTTCCTATTGAACCCTAAAATACACAAAATAACAGAATTTGAATGCAAAAATAGCACCTTACAAAAAATTAAACAATAAATAATGATTAGTGGCAAATGCGTACTGTGACCATACTCTTAAGAAACCTACTGGTTGATTTAGTAGCACTTTGTGGTTTTGGCATGCTAGGATTTCAAACGAACTAATTTCAAAGGATACAAACTCACAAATAAAACTGATGTTTTATTTCTTATATTTTTCCTTATATTCAATAGCTTATTTGTGGAATATTCTCAGTAAGGATTAAAAACTCTGAGTAGTTGTATCCTTTTCCTATCAAAGGTTTCTTAAAAGTCAATAACCTCTTCATTTGATATTTGTTTTTATATCCTTTTCCATACAAAAAAAAAAAAACTTAAGATCTTCAATTATAGCTTTGAGCCTTTTACAATCAAAAAAAAAAAAAAAAAAACTAGTCATTCACTTTGTACATTGATTAACTTTCAATAAACAAGTAGGTGCTCAGTTCTCGTAACCCAAAGGCTCGTCCCTAATTCCAATAATTGCTTCTCTCTGCTTTATCATTGAATGTAACATTTCCCTTGATGATGCTGATTTGATGCATACACAAAGTAGTATATTCTATATACATTCCAACTCCTTCACTGCTTTTAATTAAGCTTCGATTGAGCAGTTGTGAATTTAAATTAACCAACCAACTTTATCAACTCAACTTCGACTCGCCTTCCCTCGCCATCGCCATCGCCTCTCCGAGGGTGTTTTAAGCCACAATCTCATTATCTGCGATTTTATTTTTATGTGATGTTTGTTTGTAGCCAAAGGATGTGTATACCAATTGCCGATGCCGACAAAGCTACAATTGTAGCTACGAGTACCTACATAGATACTCTACATCCGCAAGTACCAAAACTATAGGAATACAGTGTACAGCTATACACAGCTTGCAATAAGTGTATTCGTTTTGCGAGACTCCTTTTCTAAAGGGAATAAAAGTTCAGTCATTGCTCCGCCATCTGTGAGTCGGATAAAATAAACGACGACGATGATGATGATGATGATGATGACGACGTTCATCGTGTGTGGGACTGTGTTGGTGATATGCAGTTTGTGTATAGGTAGAAAAGGTTTATATCGTTGTGTGTCGTCCTTGTGGAGAGTGTGTTAACACTTTTAAGCTCTCTATAGCTGCTGTCCCAACATACGACAGCGACACCAGAAAACTTTCCTACTGCCACAGCTCACACAGCCATATCATACTCGAATAACCCATCTCAGCCGCTTTGGATTTGCTTTTAAGTGTGCATTGGTATGTGTGTGTTTGGTGCGGTGTTTCCTTTCTCTCATAAGTCGCGCCAGTCTGGCCTCCTCGACACTTCTGGGACACGCCGACCGGGACCGGGACACAGAAAAATCGTGCGCTAGGATCAGAGCCAGAGACGCGCCATACGAAATCAGGGAACATTTTTAATGAGAGCACATAAATTCAATTCTACAATATTCAGCCTTTTAACGGCATCATATCGTCGTCGTTGTCGGTGGTTGGTCCCGGTCGTCCTCATCGTGTCGTCGGCAGCTACGCGAAGACCGACGGTGGCGTTGTTGGGTTGTAGTGCTGTGTTTTATCCACTGCAGAAGCGCGTCTGCTAGGCTTGGTTTTTATTTCTTTAGTGAAAAGCTCTTTTTGCAATTTAGGTAAAGAGCTCCAGCTATACTACCTTGATATCAGGGAAAGAAGAAGTGAAATTAGGGGAAGGGGCAAAATTCTATAAAAATAATTTCCGCAAAAAGTACTAGTAACGAAAGGCAACATGAATAAGTTTAGTATTTTCGTTCTCTTTCTGTGTATTATTATTATTTACTTGGGAATACAGAACTTAAGTTTGTCATACAGAGGGTTAAGCATAACACACTAGCACCCACTTAATCCTTATAGTGGCTTGTTTGCGGGGAGAGGTGATAAGTGGACAGGATTTTCTGTTTTTTTTTTGCTTCTTTTTATTAAGGAAATATGCTACTGTAGTATTAGGTATTATAGGCTTTCAAAAGGTCTTATAGAAGTATCACAAATTTTCAAGTAGCTACTTATGGGAAATGAGATGGTTTTTCTTCTCTTTGTCAAATGAACTCTTGAAATTACTTTTTATTGAGATTGAAATTTTCACAATTGAATGGGAGATTATGGGAACTAGTTATGGCTCATCAGTGTTTGAGAAGGACTAAGGGAATAATATGGGTAATGTCGAGAAATGTATACATAAGTATGAGTTAAATTCAAAAAATTGGGACCGTTAATGAACACTAATATTAACCTAAGCCGTAGAATACTACGCGATACTACTCTGAGGAAAAAGCCCATTTGTTTCAATTTGAAAGGTTGTGAATTTTATAAGGATATCAATTATTTTGAATGGGGCTATTTTAGCTTTTAACACAGTCAAATATGGTATATTTTGTCTAAGAAATTTGTGTCTTTGTGTTTTTGCCTTCAAATAGAGTTGCCGTAATATTTATTTCATTTCAGAGATACGTACACACATTTTAAAATATTTTTTTTTGAAACACCCTAATGTATATGCTACCATTTAACACCTCAGTCCTATAGGTCAAAGAAGATTTTAAACTACATCTTATAATGTAAAGGTAGGTCACTGTGGCGTATGCGTACCATTTTCTTTTTTGAGAAAAATTTAAACATTAACAATAATTTTTATCACTGACCAATTTATCGAACCAATTGATCTTGTTTTAATTTTTTTTTTATATTGAAAGATTTTAAACCCTTTTTTTTGTCAGAAAGACGGAAAAATAAATCGACACGGTCTTAAAAACCGCTAATTAATAATGTTGACTCGGGTTATCAAACCGAGTCGACTCGAGTTAGGTTCAAACTCAGAACTCATAACTTAACCGAAAAACAATTTGGTTTGGCATCGACTTACTATCGACTCGGTCTACTAACATTCTGTTTGTTATGCCAGTCCATAATACGGTTTTTGGTCATATTTTGGGGTCTAAATAAGAACATGTTTACGTTAGTAAAAACAGTGTCTTCATGAAAATTGTGCCTTCTACCCAAACAAGAAGTACTAAGTTTGTGTCGTTATTTTCACTAAATTATTTTTTCTTCAGATTAAGTTCTGCGATAGCGATCATAATCCAAAGTAGGAACGCTTTTCGACCTCATTTTTTTTTTAAGTTTTGATTTTTATCAAATTTCCCCCCAATAATATCCCAATCAGTCCCACATTCCTTATTCAGGATTTATTCTTAAATCTATCCCGGGTAGCCTAACAACTAAATCTAGAATTTTATTTGTCAAAGAACATTATTCTGAGCTATTTCTCAACTAGTTTCTTTTTGATAATCATCTCATAATTCGTTCTCAATTATAGAATCCTTCTTTTTTTGCTCAATAAAACTATCATCACCTTTTAATGATATTTATTGCATTCTTTCTTTATCTCGGAAAATTTCATTGTGGCCCAAATTATATAACTTAACCAAACTGCCTATCCACCGAAATCACTTGAGTTTCCCTAACACTTTCCAAATGAGATTTTGTCCTAGTGAAAAAAAATTAATTTTTGATGTCGTGTGTCTTCGTTGGTCCTTGTTAAGTGTGTTTCCCTCTCCACTTAAGAGTGAGTGGAGAGGGAAACATTGGCCACCACATTAAAGATAGAGAATTCCTAGTACTGGTATAAATGTGATGGATGCAATGAATGTGTATTAGAAGTACTTGTCACTCGGCAGGAATCAAATAATTTATTTTCAATTTGCCACTCATCTGTGTGGATTCCCACAGAACAGACGACGACCTACGAAAGCATCCCTCCTATCCCCCTTTTCCATCATCATTCCCAGTTGAACTCCCTTTTTCTGCTCTATATAAAATTGTATTTCTTCAATGCGAGATTGCGGTGGCAACAGCAATTTATGGTCCCTATTCCTGGTCGAATACCATCAGATTCCGAAATGAACCACACACTGGGATGTCTTTGTATAAATGCTGCATGTTGGGATTTTTTAGATGTACCATTATGTACAGTGTACAGTGTGCTGTACAATTGTACAACACTCAACACTCTACACATCTTGTGCGACTTGTTTATTACAATTGACACGAAATGGATGTGTTGATTGAATTATTTGCGCAGGAATCTCCCTCTGCTATGCCTGCTTTTGCTTCGGTGTTCGGTTGCTTCCTCATTTCGACAAAACACTCTGCACCGATGATGCTTCTTGCTGCCTTACACGAGAATAGGGATGAATTTTTAAATATACATCATTCCCTCTACCTTTGTACCTTTTTGAAAAGATTTGAAGTTCATTTGAGAGGCAACTGTTGGAAAATCAGTGTTTAAATACAAACATTTTCTTCTTCTTCAAACATTGAAAAATGGACCGAAAATCAGGAGACGCATTGGCGCATACAAACACTGGAACAGTGTCGCATATTTCCGCACATAGAAATTCATGTCACGTTATAGCCAAAAAAGGACGCCCCAATGTCGTGTCCTCTTCAAATTGAAATTGTTTCCTGTCTTAAACCGCTCACACGTCTGGTTGTTAATGGTGGGTATATAATATGTATGTAGGAGGAACCTCCAAGTTTGTTCTTGTTGGGAAACATTTCTCTTGAACGCAACGTAAAAACAATTACCATTCCATGCGTGAAGTTGTGCAAATTTGAAATGTCTTTTGGTATATCTTCCTACCCCTGTGGAACCTTTTAAGCAGGTTTTTTTGAAGTGCATGGTTACCACTTTTGATAATTTTATAGGGATTTTTATATTTTTATAGCTTTTCGTCAAGCTACCCATTGATTATATTTGGCAGCCTAAAGAATATGTAAAGTTAAGGGGAGTTGCAACCCAGCATTTAGACCAAATTATACCAATAAAGGGATAGTGAAAATGTGCATATTGCTTATCAATTTGTGATTGTAAACTGAAGCTTGATATGTTCCACGATCAAAAAGTATGCATTTTCGACAACTTTATACCAGTCAGAATACTTGCTAAATAAAAAAAATTACTTATTTTGCAGTATTTTCTTTGTTAAATACTTGCAACTGAGTGTTTATCTGATTAAATGGATTTTTAAGTGAAAATATTGTGATTCTGGTATAAACCAAAAACAATAAAAAATTTATAAAAATGTGTGTTTTAAATAGTTTTTAATAAAAAGAATAAAAAAAAACTGAAAATTATAAACTTTTTTGCTTCAATTAGAATGTAATATGGTCTAATGCAAATCAAATCCAATAAAACAGGCCAACCCAGTGACAGTGTTCGCTTTTTGTGAGAAGATGTTATTGTAAGTAGCGAATTGTTTAGTTTATTTTTTGATGATTGGTATAAAGTAATCTCATTTACATATGAAATAATTTGGTCTAACATTCATGTCAAATATAATACTATTGATCATTTATTCATTTTGAATGTTATTCAATCCTGTATTTAATTTTTGTTTCTAAAACAACTTGTTAAACAATTATTTTATTCAAAAGTTGTGACTGTTTTCAAAACCAAAATGCAGTACTAATACAGAAACAATGCCTTTATTATTGCTATGTCACTTAGCTAAATTTTATTAACAAGTTTAGGAAGTAAATATTCTATCAATCTTTACGTTCAGATCATAAGAATTCACTGTATCCAATTTTGACTGGTATAAAAACTACCTGCTTGAACAAATATGTGTTTTTCATGGATTTATTTAATCATTTCCACTCATATATTATCTTTTTAATGAGTATTGATAAGTTTTACTCATTTTTCCACTGACTGGTATAAATTCGTTCATACCTTATTAGTTTGCATTCATTACTTAAATATATAAAAAAATTTATTGACTTTAAAATTGATATAAATTTACTGGTTTACAAAATATTTTTTGTTCTATTTTAGATGTATATTAACATTTCAGATTTATGTGCTTCTGACTGGTATAAATCAAAAACAATAACTTCTTAAATCACTACTTTGTCTAAAATAAATAGGTTTTTGCCCAAATTCTAAACAAGAGACGCTAGTAAAATAGAATAGGATTTATTTTGTATTTTCATTAAATGGTATAAACTGGTCTAAAGCATATACCAAAGAAGCTGGTACCCTAAACATAGTTTATATTTATTCATATTAACAAATTTATTAAAGTAAAAAGACTGTCAGTCATAATGTGAATTTAACAAGTACTTACTCCTTGCAATTCTGATTGGTATAAATGAATAAACTAGCTCTATTGGGCATTAAAATAACATAAATAATTATATTTGCCTTAAAATAATGACCTTTAGAACTTATTTTATGTTTATTGGGTTTTGTACTGATTGGTATAAAATAGTTTAATACACTTTAAATCAAAATTATTGAATAATATTTTGGTCAAAAATGAGGTAACAGTTTATATTTTTTAATCACTTATCAAATATCATTTATCACTTATCATACTCATGATTTTGAAAAATAAATTTAAGAAGAAAAACGCTTAATAGTTTTATTCAAGTGGCAACAATGATCTGTCAGTGCGTTATTATCATCGTAACCATCCATCGCATCGCCCGCCCAGGATACTTTATCCTTTTTTCGCTTTTCCGGGATTTGTTTTTGTTTGTTGTCACTCTTGTTTGTTTATAGGTGGGTCGTGTAGAGGGACAAAACGGTTTGGATGGGAAAAGGTGGTTTAAGGTCTGAGGATTTGCGTACTCATCTGTCGATATATGTACACGACATACACACTTTTGCCAATAAAATTAATTTAAGTGAATTGTGTGGAGGTGTATATCCTTGCAATTTTGTGTTTTTTCCATGTTTTTTCTCTTGACATATCCTTGTTGGTTGTTGTATTTTTTATTTTTTTTTTGTCAATCTGCCGCAAGGATACAAAATCCAGAATGTACCTATCAATCGAATTCGCTTCCCAGTTGGAAGCCATCATCGGGAGTTGAAGAGCAGCAGTTTCCGTTCCAAAAGGCAACAACAACAAAACAACACCTCTTCGACGAGGGTGACGAACACGATGAACCGAATTTTAATCGACAACGACGACGACACGTTAGGCAGACATCATCATGGCCGACTCGACTATGACTATGATGTCGATGTGTTGTACTTTTACCTCTTATATGCGATGATGGTCTTAAACATTTTGTGTCAAAGGAGTGATATGGAAATCAGTTTTGCTGTCGTATTAAACCCTGAAGCCAAAAACGAGGAGGTTGCATTAAAGTCGAAGAGAGTTTTGTTGAGGACGACACAACGACAACGACGACGAACGAGAAGACTAGATATATGTATATGGGTAGACCCCATTCTGACTGCTGCGCCACATCGCCTTTGGATGGATAATGCTGATACCTTCTTAGTCGAGATGTCGATTGTTTGGCTGCACTTAAAGATGATTGATGTGAAACGATTTATCAGATTCCCCCGGTGATGTTTGCGCAATTTGGGTGTCTGCTTGAAGGTAGATTTTCATATTATAGAGGAAAACGAGAAAGTCAAGATCTCTTTGAAGTTATAGCGGCAAATTTATGAAGAAATATACAGGCTCTTATAGCTAAAGAGAGTATGCAGTAGGTAAGATGGGCAATTGAATGCAGAGCAGCAGGATTTCAAATAGATTAAATAAAATGTTTATTGGAGTTTTTTAAGGCTTTCCGAAAGAGCAAAAGGATTTCAAATGCATACAAAAACAAAGAAGTTTGGCATAAATCAGACAAAATTAATTGGACCACGAAGACAAATGGTGGCAACTGTCAGATGTGACTTTCTTATAAAGCTTAGAAAATATAAGACAAAATTGGCCTTGCCAGGGTGACTTCTTCAAAACGTTTTCCACCTCTCCGACTATACTATTTTTCAAATTGTATTTCAAATAGTGCAAATGTATTTAAAAAATTAATAAATCTTCTTCTTTTCTAAAAATGGTTGTAACTTATTAAGCTATCCATAGATTTTTACACAAGTACCTTGTTTTTTTTTTTGCCTCAAAACAGGCTATAATTAAAAAATGGCAACCCTAGCGCAAATTACATAGTCTACAAAGAAAATCTCTTTTTAACCAATATACTTACTCTAAAAGATTTTGACACAATGAACTTAAATCTTAAGTCAAAACTACCTTAGCACATCACGTTTTCGAGATATGCTGATATGAACATGTCAAAAACCCGTTTTCTTGGTACATTTACGGTACTTCGAATTTTTTCACTGGTAAATACTTTATTACACAACTTTTAATAGGATGTGAATGAAATGCATTTTATCTGCCTAAATCATTTTAAATAATTTAAAAATTCGATTTAGGCGCAAAGATATTGCAAAGTGAAATTTATGATTTTTCCAAAATACTCTCTTTAGTCCATTAAAAACGTTTTTTAGAGAGGTAAAAAGTTCTGAAGTATTAATTTTCAATGGCTAACTTTATGTTTTTTGGGATGCTGAGTACGAATCTGAAGCTATTCAACAAAATTTATCACCGGAACTGTGAGAAATCATTTACAAACTAACAAAAAATTAACATTTTTCCCTAAAGCCGTTTATGTAGAGCAAGTGTAGACAAAATTATCAAATTTATGTTTTGACCAATGTTTTGTACGCCTTCTGGATTCTTCACAAATCCAAAAATGTTGAAAAATCCATAAAAATGAATCCTTTTGAAAAGCACAAAATATCATTTTTCATTGGTTTTCCTCTGATTTACTGCCTTCTTTACCCCATAATTAACTTGGCCAGTACCAAGAGTATAAAAATTCCATACTGTCCTCTAAATAAGAGTTTAAAATGTGACTGTACATTAATGAATACAGACAAATCTAATTTCAGATCAAAGCTTATGCAATGTCAAATGAGTCCTCCAAATTTCAGACGAATCGGCTCAATAGTTTTAAATATATATACCAGGTCAACTGAATCTACGAGATTTAAATCAATTTAAAAAAAAATGTAAGTGATAGAATTTTTCTGAAATCAGATTAAGAATCAGAAAAGTCCAATCTTACATAATTTCAAAAAAATTATAAAAAGTACAAAGAAAAACTCAATTTTTGCAGACCAGTTATATTAATTTTAACCTATACATAAATAATTGTGAACATTTTATGTGGTTTGTCAATGCGGTTAGGTAAACTTATAGCCGGATAAAATTTGACAATACTAAAATTGAAAAACAAAAAATGTCCATTTTTTTTTTTAAAGCCGTAACTCAAAACTAAAGCCAAAATTAAAAATTTGATGGATACTTCAAATAATTTTAAATTTTCTTCACAACAACATTAAATTAACATAAACAAAATTGTAATCTGTATTTGAAAATCATCTACTTTGACGTTATTGACTTATAAACGTACATATCTTCAGTGGTAGATTTATCACATTTTGAATTTGTATGCTTTCTATAATTTCACATATTTTTATATTCTATCGATTCCAATATTACTTATGTCTCTATCACTTTTGGTTAAGAAAATATTTTTTCGACCTTTTGCTAAGTTCACCCTTATTTACCCTGTTGGAATTCAAAATTTCTTAAAACCCAGAATATCTGAATTTTGAAATTATTTTTTTTTTTAGACTTGCTGCATAGTATTTGTCGTATAATTGAAAAATAAAACCCAAAAATTGAGGTCTAACACATGACAACCTTATGGCTCGACAGGATATTGCTAGGCAACCCATGTGCATATTGTTTCTTTAGACTAACACTGCCTGTCTATACGAATATAGGTCTTAACTCAATTTTTATAGTGATGAGTGTTCAATGGCGGAATCTTAGACTACCATAATCAGCCATTTTAAATATAAAAACAAAATTCAATCTAATTAAAATTACTCACTTCATAGATTTGACATGAATTTGCTTACTCTACCAGATCGTTTATAATTACAAATGGTAAGCATTGTGTCATTCCGTTCATAAACCTTCCTTGATCTGTCAATTAAAAATTAAAATTAAAAAAAAAAAAAACACCTTTCCCACATAATTATGAAATTAGATAAACTGATCACATTACCTCCTCTGTGCAGAAATTGTTTATTTTTTATTTTTGTATTAAGATACAAATTGAAATATGATCGCGACTAATAAACGTCGAAGCTTGTTAGCTGTCAGCAGCGTGGTTTCAATGACTGCATCTATCGAGTTGTCAGATTCAATTTTAAACATAATACGAACGTACATAAACTAGTAAGTGTTGTCTGTGCTGAATGCTCATGCTCACTGTAAAATTGCGATTAAAAGATATTTTTTTTTTAACTTTGTTTTTGTTTTTTCTTTTAGTTTTAGATTTTTTTTTTTTGTTTTTAATGTTTTTATTGAATTAAAAATAAAATAAAAGTAAAACAAAACCAAACTACTTCTCAGGGGAATAATAGGTAACAGACAGACTGTGAAAATTAAGACAGGTATAGTAATTATTATTTCTTATTTAATATTACCTTCATGAAAGATGGATTTTGTGTAACTTCTTGTCTTAAAGTTCAAATCTTTCTGCACAAGAGAATTCAATTAATAATAAAAAAAAACTATTTTGAGGTATTTTTTTCTGTAAAATACTTAATTAGAAGGCGGAAGCTCAATAATTTAAAGGTTTTAGTTTTTCTTTTAAAATAAATTAATAGTTTTGTAAGCAAGCCCCTAGGCTGAAATTTTTTAATGCTGAGTAAGTGAACAATTTATTAATCGATTTCTGATAATTATCTACAAGGTATCAAAAAATATGTGTTCCTTTGATAAATGTATAGGTATAAAGGCAGCTTAACCATTACTAAATATACACAAAATATTTACAAACAAACAAAATTAAAAATAACTAATATAGAGAGAAAAGAAGTTTGTTCCGAAATTCTTTCGTTTTGTATTTTTAGACTACAGGAATGCGATTGGGTTGTTTCTTGTAGAGTGTAGCGGCAAGTTTATATATTTTGCAAATTTCGTTTTTATCAAAATATTATTATTTTTATTCAGTTAATATATTTTTTTTTTTCCCACGTGCACTAGAGCAGTTTATGATCTTTCAGATCTGTTACCATTGCACTGGATAAGTGCGAAAGTAAATTTGTTCCATAAGCTTATAAAGTAGGTACAGAAGGAGTCACTTCCTCTTCTGTGGGGACAGAACCTAGTTCTTAAAAAAACATGTAAAATTGTCCTCTTACCGCTATTTTCGCTTCTATTTTACGACAAAATCTAACTTTATGTCAAAAATTTACACATCCTTTATTTACTTGAAAACTAATTAAAAAAAAAACTGTTGTCACCAAAAACCCATAAACCATAATGCCAAGTTTGATGAAAATCGCGAATGTCGAGCTACTAGGAATCGAGGGTCAGGAAATCTTGTGCTGCTCCTATCAAATGGTTGGGATGGTTTTCCAGATTGAAGACATATCTTTTATCAGATTGGAAGAGGTTAATCTGTCAATTTAGAGAAGGTTAGCTTCTAAGTAGAGTCATTTTTGCTGGGTTATTTCCTTCGTATCGATTTATTGCTTTACTCAGAGAAATAATAAATTAATTGTTTTTCGTTTGTGGCTAATGAATATTTTTTGAATTAAATGAAAATCAATTGCTAGAAAGTTAATACTATCCCCGCAATAGTTTTTCATTCATAGCAACTGTATTTAATTTGACGCAAATTTTAATTTTGTTACAGGAAATTTAAAGCAAAACAACCCATTCGTTTGGAGCTCATTGTCATGAGTTGATTGCGGCAAACGAAAATGCTTCCAACACCTAAATACCTTTTCATTTACTAGAAAATTCTATTGTTTGCAGCAAACGAATGAATAGTTTGTGAAAAAGCTTTACAGAAAGTAGTTTGTTGCAAAGAACTTCACTTCTTGTGTAAATATTTACAGCAAATGACTTCAGGAAACAAATTTTCTCAATAATTAATTCTGTTTGTGGTGTACATATGCATTTTATGCTACACGAATGTTATATAGTTTGTGGCGCAATAGCAACAGCCTTTGTTCGAGATCAAGAGGTCACAAGTTCAATCACCAGTGATAAGCTGTTTTTTTTTATTTATTCGTTCGCATACATTATTTAACCGAAACGAATTTTAGAGTTTGCTGCAAACGAAGTTGAAGTCGAAAAATTACTATCCAACAAACGAAAAGTCGTTTGACGCAATCGATTTGTTCTCTCATTTTATTTATATGGATTCTACGCCACTCATAAATTATACAGTCCTTAGTGGAATGAAAAGATACTCGCTTCGTAAGAGAGAGGTCGCCGGTTCAATCACAGGTGTTACGCTGAATTTTTGTTTTTTTAATCGTTCGCAGAAAGTGTTTGACCCAAACGAATTTCCCAATTTGCTGCAAACTAAGCAAACGAAAAAGTTGTTTGGACAAACGGTTTGTTCTCTCAGTGTGTAGGTGTAGGTCAATTAAAAACTTACTGCTTTCCTTAACCACACAAAGTTTAAATTCTTTTCAGAATTAGTCTTTGAAGTTGAATTTACTAGCAAAAATACTTGCATTTAATAAAAAAAAAATAACTGTCAAGTAAAAACATAGCTTTACAGTGCATTTTTTTGTTGATACATCTAGATGAGTAGTTTCTCAATAATCACTTCATTTAGTAGTTTTAGATAAAAGTACTCAATTGTATTCCTAAAATTTACAGCAACTTGATTTTAATCAATTTTTCCAAGAAAACACTCCTACACTAAATCCAAAAACAAATACAAGAAACAAATTAACAAAACGATCCATCTTTATTATGCAGATGGAGCTACTTTCGAAAACATGCAACTCACGAAATAGCCCTTCAATCCAAATAAACTTTACACAACATAACAAAACATTTTCTATATCTACGGAATCCGTAAAAAAGAAAAGAATTTATTATCATTGAACAGACCGTAGCGTCGTCGCGTTATCCTCAGTCGTCCGTCATGTTAATAATAATAATTATTGTTATTATAATTTTATTATCTATTTGAGAATTTTATTATCCAACAAGTCGATATGGATATATATTTTCTGTCGAACACAACAAAAGTTTAGACATCTCCCTCGAAATATCGTGTGGATACAATGAACAACAGAAAAGACTATGACGGAGGGTAGCCTACCTATACTGGAACATGAATATTTCACGCTATACCATAGCATACCGCACCGAACACCACCGTTTAGTAGACCTGGAGCAGAGAGCAGAGCCAACAGAGACAAATAAACAAAATGTCATCGTAAATTTTTCAAGCTTCCATTCAGACGATTGGACTTGACGGTGAGTGCGAAGTGGGGGAGGTATCAGCAAGAAGAAGGTTGGTGAAGCAACTCAACTATACCAAACAAACAAGGGCCGTTGGCCTATTAGCGTTTAAATGTTTACCCGAGAAATTTTTAAACGCAGTCGGGATAGCTTCCTTTTTATTTCATTTTTATTTTTTTTTTTTTATTTTTATTTCGGTAACGCCAGACACTACTACTACACAGGTCTAGGGTTCCTCCTTTGGTGCCGTTTTCTCACTGATGATGGTGATGGTTATCCCAGCAACACATATCGCGAGGAAAAATATTCAGCGAGGAACTATATTGAACCGTGTGCTGTTGCTGCTGCTGTCTGATGTTTAATTTGTTTTTTCATTTTATTTTAGGACGAAACAAGTTCTCAAAGTAAAGGGCAATATCATCAATTCTCTTTTTTAAGCGCGGCGCAGAGAAATACAAATAAGAAAAAAAAAAAAAAACGTCTGTTAGGTGAATAATTTCATTGAACCGCTTGGTAGACTGCTGGAGGTCTTTTGTAGAGCATCAGAACTTTTTTTTTTTTTTATTTTCGAAAGAGAATGAAAAAGCTAATAAAATTTGCTGCACTAAGGATTTTTTTGGGAATAAACAAAACACCTTATTGCGTTTTATTTGATTCAGTTTTAAAATAAGAAAAGTTTTTTTTCTATACGGTGGTGGTTTTTTGTATCAATAGAACATTTTTTTGATACTTTGAAGAACTGAATTTTTCAACAAGTTATTCTTTGAATTTACGGATTTATTTGTTTAAACTACCTTAACTGTCAGTACCTAAAAAGGTATATGAATGGCAGAATTTGAATGGCAAAGAAATAGGAAAGTTAACTCATTCACTGAAAGGATTTTTCAAAACGCAATGAATACAGTATTGATACATTTGAGGGCAGTAATGAATTGCATGTATTTAGGCGGTAAGGGGTTGTAGAAATCAAGCAGACATTGACTGGGGTCAACTTGGTGAATGCCAGTGATCGCATTTTTTTTCGATACATCAGCTGGGATTATTTTATTACCGAATATTGGTCTTGAACTTCCTATAACTTACAAGTAGAAGTCTTTGACGCAGAAAAATGACAAAAATTCAACACTGTATAAAAACCAGTTTCAGAACAATCTCTTCCTTTTTAGAATAGATCACGGGATTTAGCAGTCTTCGTAACAGAAACTCATCACGCGTACGAAACAGAACTATTCCTCGGATGACTGCGTCGAACATCGATAACCATTTACCTGCTATTCATTGACTTTGAAGTGTCAACAGAAATAGATAAGATAAGAGGTGTGCTGCGGGTTCTGATGAAAGAAAATGGAGGACCTCAGTGGGCTCTGACACACGAATAGAGGGACTGAGACGATATAAACGACAAGAGAAGTGGAGAGAGAAGCAAGAATTGTGGGGCTTAAAATTAATATGGCAAACACAAAAGTGATCTGCCTCAAAAGTTAACTTATCTGTGCAATTCAAGATCACCGGTACAGAAATAAGGAAACTTTCAATATCTTGAAAATCTTGTCTCCACTGAAGGTAAGACTGAAAAGGCAATCAACAGACGTATCGGTAAGGAAAAGGTTGGGTTCGGAATACTGTTCATTGTACATGGAGCATTTTTTTCAGCTCAAAATATTATAAAATACAATGAAGAATTCGTGCTTTTGTATGGCTGTAGTAAGTCACATCCGCTGTGTAAGCAGGTAAAACTTATTTTTTGGATACCAACCTTTTATTTCGGGCATAAAGGTATTTATAATGAGATATTTACTGGGGAGATATTTCACAGAGGCAATATATAGAAAATTTTAAATAATAGGACGGGAAATGGCTACCCTTATATAATATTATAATAAACATTAATAAAATTTGGTATGAAGCTTTCAATAGTCATGTGAATCCAGGACCAGAAGAGTCCATTAAATTTTTGTTGGGTGAAAGGGTGTTTATTCAGTGGCAACGAACTTTGTGCAACAAATGCTAAATCACTCAGTTAAAATAATGTTAGATTATTTAAATTCCTAGAAGTAATCCGATGTTCATTAGAATCAATATTGCAAATGGCAACATGCGTTTCATTACCTTATTTTCGATTCTAGCTATATCTTGGGAAATTTCGGTAATTGCCATAGACACGTCAAATTGACGGATTTTGTCCTTATTATGTACTTCCTTGATATGTTTAACTATAAATTCTTCAATTTGACACTAAAACAGAATGTCTATGGTAATTTCTGAAATTTCCCAAAGCCAAGAAATAGCTAGGACACAAATAAATCGAATATTAGGTCAGTGTTATTGTTATTATTCTAATGAATAACGAATTAATATGAAAGAACTTAATTTTTTTTTTTAAACTGCTATAAGAATTTTTAAATTTTTTATGTTTTCAATAACAGGCAAGGTAAAGAAAATATTTGTTCAACGTTTTATAACGTTACACCCCAATTTTTTTAAAAATTAAATTTCTCATTCGCTTATAAGAAAATACGGGTTGGAAATGCTTAATCCTACTGGTTTTTTTTAGAAATCGGAGAAAAATGGCTGAAATAAGGTATTGACGGAAAAGCTTTTTTGGTTAGACTCAAGACTCTGAAAAAGTTCCTCTAAGTTCTAATTTATTTTTAAAATATTTCTTCTTCTTAAATACTAGTCATTACTTTTTAAATGCAATTCCAAGTCATTTTTAGAAAAATTAATTATAATCTTCATTTAAAACCCCTTAACATGCACAATCGCTCTTTCGAAAAAAAAACTTGTCAATGAATGTCAATTATTCAAATTGCTCGTTACGTTCTTCATTTTTGTGTTCTTTTCTTTTATTCCATCATTCAATTAATTAATTCTATTAAACTATCTGCATTGCGAATATTCACTTTCACGGTGCGCAACAAACGAACGGATGACAGGCGGCATTTCCCATGGTGTGTCGGTTTCAATCAAAGAACTGCCGCCAACACACCGTCGCGCCGAAACCGCACATCAAGCACTGCTAAATGATGTTGGGCATCGATTCGATATCCCGGTTCTTTTCTCTTTTTTTTTGTATTAAATGCAAATCCCAACACAAAATAAGAAAAACAAAAACAATCTCGGGTGGTATACTTAAATGAGTTAAAGGGTTTTTCATAATTACCACGCGTTTCACGCCGTAACGAAGGTACTATGCGAAAACAAAAATGAAGGCACCAGGTACCTAGCCCCCCAGCCACCTTTACTCGAATATGGAAACGGAATTCGTTTCTAAAGTCACGACGATACTATAGTTGGCGTCATTTTACTTGGCGATATAGTGGTGGCGTCTGTCTCTATGTTGCGCCACTTCCTTTACTATATTTTTTTTTTTTTTCAATTGAAAAACACCAGAAAAGAACCTATCCACTCCATCACATCAAAAAGAAGATGCTAATTTTCACCTTCTTATGGGAAAATTCAAAAAACCAACTTTGGAACATGCAAAACGGGTGAGAGGGAGCTTGCTTGCAAAGTGGATATATAATCATCCTGTTGCTAATAAGTGATTATGCATGGCCACTCAATCTGGTCATCCGCACACACACAGTCAGTTGGACAAGAAAAATACCAGAAGGAGGAGGAGTTGTGAATGCCACAAGGTTACGTGTGTGGATTTCATGCCACCACCCGAACCGCCTGCAATCCCAACATTCACCAGCTGCAGGTGTATTCTTCAATCATACAATTTTATGTATATAGAAAATGTTGAAGATAGCAATTATTTTGTGAGGAGAAGTTGAGAGTATATGCAGAAGAGAGGTTTTGTATAGATACTCTTTGTGGTCCTGACTTTAACATTTAATCGTGAGCTGTTGTTGGTATCACGCCTCGGGCATCCATTCCAATCGACTAAACATCATAGAAGCAGAACCATCATCATTATCGTCGTTGTATAGCAAAGCTCATTTCGTCATAGGGTATTATTTAAACAAGGGTTCCTTGCCCGCACGGCTTTGCTGGCTGTTTAGATTATGAAATTGGATTCTACTTACAAAAATGCAGTCTATAGCAACACTCAACATAAAAAAATATATTTTTCTGGTTGACTAGAATTTGAGAGGCTTAACTTGTTTTTAGACGACAAAGTTGTATATTTTTTTTAATCTCACAACACAGTGTCTGGCCTTTTTAGCAAAACTATAATAAATATAAACAAAAATTTCACTACTCTTCACTGGATAACACTTAAATACTTAATTAAGCTAAAATTTTTTTTAAATAAAATACACGGCTAGCTCGCACGTACTTCCTTTTTTGGTTAAAGTTGTTTTGGACATTGGAGATCCTCCTATTAAATTTTTAAAAATAAATAATTTTGTAAGAAATGTAAAAAAAAACAGAAAAATGTATTACTAAAATGACTTTTACAACTTCTTAAAGGGTTTTGAGCTCCAAAATAAGAAACCTATTTTTTAAGAACAAAACATTTTTAGCAAAAAAAAAGAAAATCGTTCTCATTTTTAGTGAAATATTAATGGAAAAATAAACCCAAAATTAAAAAAAAAAAAAAAAATTGCTATGGTTGTTAGGTCCATATTTTCGAAAAATCTGTTTTTCAAAAAATATAAATCTTTAAATTTAATCTTTATTTTAAAAATCAAAAAAAACAAAATTTCTAACTTTTTTTTTTATGAAATACCTAATATAAAAAATCTTTTGTGCAAAAAAATTGGCGAATCAGAAAAAAAACGGTTCAAAGGGACGAACTTGTTTGTAGTAGTAAACATACAAATTTAAATTAAACTGTTAAAGACACAATTTTGAGAAAACTAAGTTAAGTTATTAATTTTTACGACAGTTACCGTTAGTTTTGGTCGTAAGAAAAGTTGTAGTTTCCCCTAAAATTATTTCTTTAAAACAAAACTTATATTTATCGAAACTCTTTAAATTACCAAAGTCCAACATTTTACATTAATGAGAATTTTGAGGTTTTTGAATACTCAAATCAGATGTAAACGCAATTTTTGAAGGATTTGAAAATTACAAAATTTGTACCATAATTTTTTTTTAAATTTTGAGCAGGTAACATTTATAAATATTTTGAATAATTTTCTGCAGTTCTTAAATTCTCATACAAAAAGCCCGAATCGAATTTGCGGTCTAGGTCGCACCCAAGTGAGAACTAAAGCCCAAATATTTTTTTTTTTAAGTGGGACATAAAGCCCAAGATTTTTAGGGGCATAAGCAAGTAAAAAGGTTTCGAATTTCAATTCGCAACCATTTGATGTTTAGTTTTTTTGTTTTTAGTGATATAATCTAGTGAAAACAGCAGCCCCCACCTATGTATGTGGTACGCAACGCCCCTACTTGTGAACACTATTAGCTTTGGGGTAGGTGTGAGGTTAGATGTACGCAAAGTTTCCCCCCATGCATACCTCACTGTTTAAACGCTCATGGGTCTAGGCCCTGGCTCTGCGGGGTTGCAAAAGTTCCAGGCATCTATATTGTCAACTAAAGCTATTTTTGTATGTAAATTTTTTTTCTTTTAAATCAAGGGGACTATCTTTTAAAACAAATTTTAAGTTTTTCAACAACAAAATTGTATATTTCTACAAAGATTCGCGTGAATTTTTTTTTTTGTTAATTATTTGGAAAACATTTTTAATTTTTTTTGCAAGATTTATAAGATTTCTTACACTTTAACTTATTGAGTAACACAACCATTAACTTCAATTTGATCTATCTCACAAATAACTGTACCTACATACATGCTATAAAAATTTCGCAGTCTTAAATTGAGTTTGAAATCGAAAAAAAAACTTTACAAAAATGGTCTAAGCCCATGATGAAACAAAAAGCAATTTAGAAAGTAAACATAAATTTATCTTTATCACTTTAAGATTTTGAAAACTAAAAGCTACAAAAATCGTTAAAGAAATAATATTATATGGGTCTCCTACATATGTAATCTCAAAACTCAATTTAGACCCTTTGACGCATTAATTCTTCATCTATACGTTCCTTACATTATTTTTAATTTGTTTCTTTATACTAATTAAAGAGTATTATCATCCCTTGTGTGCCATAATATTTCCTCTTTTTTTTTTTAATCTTATAAACCCATAAATCTTACACCTGGCAATAATTTCTTATTTTTTTTGTATATATTTTCAGGACCACATCGTATTTTCACTCTAATCCATTCTAATAAAGGACAACATACACCTTAAGGTAAGCACAGCTCTAAATCCAAATAAATAATTCCATTTGAAAAACACACACACAAGAAGAAAAGTCTTTTTCTCTCTCTCTCCCTTAAAAAGACGACGACGATGACGACAAAAACCATTTTTGGAATCACACCAGTTAATCCGTTTTTAATTGCAATGTTATACCTACTATAGACAAAGACATAACGTAAATTCAAATATAAACCCTATAAAATCACCACTAAGATTAGCAATTAAATATTTTGTACCTCCCCGCCCGGTAAGGGGCAGCACCTTTTTAGTTTTATGTTAAACAATTGATGTCGAAATAAAATGCCATTGCCATTTATTTAATTCATTGCCATGTCATGTATTACAAATTGGAAAAATGTATTTTTGAAAATTTATTTCGAAAAAATGTTGTTTTTGGAAATTTTGTTTTTTCAAAGAATTTATCTCAATCTGCAATTCAATCTGAATCTCAATAAAAGCAAATGCTTAGCTGGCTTTATGCATTTTATGGATGCATCTGAAATATTTATATCGATAGTATCTTTTACCCCCATTAATCGAAAAAGAGGGATGTGAGGGTAAAAGCGAATGGAATGCGATTCGTACGTGCCACTTGATTATTTACGATATTTATTCGAGATCCTCATTGCACACATTCAGTATTCCGAGATACACAGATTCAAAGAGAGAGAGAGAGAGAGAGAGATGTTGAATTTTCGATTTTGGAATTCGTGGCAAGAAACTATTTGCTTACGTGTTCAAGTGGTGCACGAGATTCGGTGAACACATAATAGAGAGACAACGAAAACGAATACATGTGGTAGTACTTGCGTATGTAAGAAAAAGGCTTAAAAGCACTTTCTATATAGTTTGGAAAATTCAAATCGAAAATTCAAGTCTTTTCCCTAAATTTGGTCTTTTTGTTGTGCATCGATTTTCTTTTTTGTCTTCTTGTTTTTTTTTTCTTTCTTGTTCTCCAGAGTTCAGGAAAGTTTAATCCTATTTTTTTTGTGTGGTTCTGAAAGCAAAAAAAAACTTATGTGTGTACGACGAGTTTTTGACAATTTCTGTCATGTATTTCGAATATATTCTAAAATAATAATTTCGACATAATTCTGTTTAAAAAAAAAAAAATATCGAAAACAAAACAAAAATGAAAACTGGTGGTTTCGTTTCGTTTATCTATTTTTTTTTGTTATTGTTGTGTTGTAGCTGTTTTTGTTTTGGGAGCCAAGAGGTTTATTTTAAAATGATAGAACTTGGATTGAATTTTGATTGTTTTCCATGAACTGGTATAATTTTTTTTTTTTTCTCTTGTATATATTTGGGGAAATTTTTTTATTGATTTTTATGAATTGATAAATAAATTAAATATTTTGGAAAATGGGATAGGTAGATATTGACACGTTTGTCTGCACGTTGAGAGCGTTAGTGAAAAAAAAAATATAGGTCTTTTTTGTCGAATTCTGTCTTTATATTTAGATAAAGTTTTTATATAGTGTAGTTAGTACTTTGATTCTGAACTCGTTTTAACCATGTTCAAGTCCTTAGGGCGCGGGCGGGGGAAAAGTTTTCAAATAACAAGTAATTTTAACAACAAAAAAAAACTTTTTTTTAACTGACTTAATGCAAATCAAAGACTTTCTTATTAAAATGTCAAACATTAAAATGCACCAGCATTCAAAAAAAGAATCATCAAAATCGGTCAAAAGTTCTGTGGTAACAAACATAAAACAAAAAGAAAACAGTAAAACTGAGAACCTCCTCCTTTTTGGAAGTCAGTTAGTAAATAACTAGCCCCATGTTTTGAATAAATAAATCTTTCTAAAAGTTTTTCGTGATGGCGGAACTTTTTAAGGCAATAGGACCAACCAAGGTCAAAAGGTTGTGATGTACTTTCAGTATAAGGCTGAGGCTTAGGTCACCGACCGATCTGTCCACGATATTACTCGAGAAAGTACATATACTTTAGTTAAATATCTTTTCTTTATTCAACTTCAAGATCATAAACTGTAACAACAAATTCTTGTATTGTCCCGCCTGGAAGTTAGCCCTGGTTTTAGCTCAGAGTTTCGGGTCGGTTGTATTATGGCAGCAATCTGGGTCGTTCGAGTTGGTTTTGTTTTACTCGTATCTCTTTTTGAATTCCTCGGCGGAGAACTGGCAAGTTGGTGCGGGCAAAACCAGTTAATCAATGGGCGAACTGGAAAATTAACAGAGGAATCCGGCATATCACGAGCGAACCTGTTAAATCTAACGAATCCGAAAAATCGGACTGGTCTGCAGAAATTAAGTTTTTTTTGTCCTTCGTATATTTTTTTTTGAAATTATGTAAGATTGGACTTTTCTGAATCTAAATTTTGTTTCAGAAAAATTCACATTTTTTTTAATAAATTTTTTTAGTGTTTTGGACAAAACATAAATTTAGCTCTGTTTACCAGTTTAGAAATCCGACGTTAAATGTACCAAAAAACAGGTTATTGGCATGTTCATATTAGCATATCTCGAAAACGTGACGTACTAGGGTAGTTTTGACTTCGGATTCAGCGAGCCAAAATCCTTTAGAAAAGTATAATTTGGTTTGAAGGCGATTTTCGTTGCAGACCAGTGTTCACATAACTGGTAGCATGCAACCTTTACACGAAAACCAATGGCCACACTTACATAAAGTGAAGCAAATGCTTTGTCTCCTCTCTGACTGTTTCGACTGTTGCCGTTTTCCTGTTCTTGTTGAGTTATTTGGCTAATTTTGCCCTAACCCTTGTCCTGGCTTTGGGGAGGTTCGTTCAGATGCGCTTGCCTTCTCTCTTGCAGCTTTTTTTGGATCTTTCCGGGACAAGTCCGAGGTCAGAAATCTACTGTACCATTTCTTTCTCTGCTACCTGCTCCCTTTCTTTTTAATTAGTCGTCCAGGCATCGGTGGAGAGTGGGCGGGAAGATACAATTATGAGTTCTACAGGCCTTAGAGCGATATCGACCTTTTAAAAAAGAAATAATTAATTACATTACACGTAGGAGGAAAAGTCTTCAAATCTAGAACCAATAGATAAAGTGGCAGAATAAGACATCATCTTGGTGGCAGGAGAAGCTTAGATCCAAACTGGACTTTAAGCGCCATCTTAAATAGGTTATTAGTATGGTTTGGAAAAAGTCGCTATGCATAACCAACATTTGGCACCTAAAAGCGTTCTTATAAGTGCCCCAAAAAAGAGTTTAATAAGAGCCTTACATGATTCAGAATGAACAAAATATTTCATTAACTAGACCAAGTATGGTTTTCATTTATTTATTTTGATGCACGGAATCCAAATCTTAAGTTGATTTTGTTGGTAGACCCTTGAACCTAAAAAAAATTGTTGAAAAATACTAAATGTTGCAAAAAAATGTTAGCGGTTTTTCGCAATTTCTTAAATATTTTAACAGTGTAAGGACCAAACAATTTGTGGACCAGTGAATTAATAGCTTCTATTCTATGCTATAGACTATCTTAGACTAAAATTATTAAATCGCGAAAGGAACACTGTCAGTTGATAAACATACATATACAATATATATCTACCAACAAACTCGAAAATTCTATTGTATTTCAACATTGCTAAACGCATTTCACTTCTATCTCGATTCAATAACAACAAAATGTTCCTTAGAACGATGCACATTCCTTGCATGATATGTTTGCGATATTTTCATTCCAGAATGCGCACTCCCGCACGGAAATATGCAGTTTGCATCTCTCATTCACTACTGCTTTCTGCAACAACAACAACAAAAATATTCCAACTCGTTGTAAGCTACTAGCTACCTCCATGGGGCACCCTTCATTGCATTTCATTTTTTTATACAATGTATAAAGAAAAATATTTAAGTATGCAAAACAAGTATGGCATGCATGACATGTGTAGCGTGTGTTACGTACTCGTTCGTACATTCATATAGGTGCACATTTTGTATAATTTGTTTAATTCCATAGTATTGGTAAATGGTAAATGTCGCATGCGAATTATAAAAATCCTTGTTTGTGACAACAAAAAAGAAAAACATCTCCTTGCACCACAACCGCACCACCGACCGGTACCATCCGATACTCATGTGGAATTTTAATTGTGTTGCCTTATTTTTATATTTTTTTTTTTTTTTTTTTTGAATACCCTAAGGGCTTATTATAGGGGAGAAGGGGTACAACTGCAAGCAAAAAGATACACATTTTTCTATCTATGCCTTCTGGTAGTAGATACTTTCGTTATTAATTACATTGAAGTCTTAACATACACAGTGTTGATGCCACATCCTCTCAGTGAATCATTATTATTATCTTCATTTCATATATAGAGTGCAAAGGGGTCTGTTGAGTTTGTTTTTTTTTCTATTTTTTTTGTATTTTCTGTAAGCACAGCAACATTAGGAGGAGACATGAAATGAAACAGTGATGTCTTTCAATTTTCGCAGACAGACATGAAGTTAATTAGATTTGCTAAAGTTTTCTCTTGTTTTTCTCCTGTTTTGATGTAAATCTTTTTTTTTTTTTTTTTGGATAAATACTTCCTTGAAACAAAAGTTTACCTTTGTTTTATGGTTTGTTTCATATCGTTGATGGTTACTCCACAGAAAAAGAAAAAGAACAAGAAGGTCATGGTCACGTGTCTAGGACTATGATTTATGTTGTCCTTCGGATTTTGTTTCATTAATTAAATATCTGCCAATATCCATCGCTACCAAGTATGTGTACATTTTTCTAATTTCAATGGATGTTCAACGAAATGAGGAAATAATGAGTAATTCTATTATCAACAATTAATTAAGGAAATATACAATCTAACAAACAAAAGGATGTTTTCGTATTGATTTCTAACA
Source organism: Meliscaeva auricollis (assembly GCA_948107695.1). Taxonomy (NCBI): domain Eukaryota; kingdom Metazoa; phylum Arthropoda; class Insecta; order Diptera; family Syrphidae; genus Meliscaeva; species Meliscaeva auricollis. The sequence goes on along the minus strand of OX403619.1, from coordinate 20,975,289 downwards.
AATGACTTGAGATCAAGAAAGCAGTTAAAGGAGATTAAAGATTTTGAACCTAATAAAAATCTTTTTAAACATTTATGACGGATTTACTTAAGGGATTAGTACATTGTACATCTTTTTTTTTAAGCAAAGAACATTCGTACTCAAAAATTCTTATATATTTTAAAGGTTAACCGGACCATGGCTCATAGTATACTGATTTTAAATTGATTAAATTTTTTATTTTTTTTTTGCTGTTATATCGAACCTTATCAATTGACAGTGATCATATCAATTTATATAGTTTGTTCATTCATAAAACAAACTTATCAAAGTGTCACACGTCTTTTAAAAAATGTATAATAGTCGATGACATGATGATGACGTTTAGGTTTTTGTTTCTTTGTTTTAATCGCAGACGTGCCAAACAAGACAAAGGTTATTTATTAAAATTGACAGGAAATGTTGATAAAATTTGATTTCAAATACAAAAAAAATTAATCGCATTACAGATCTTGAAATTAAAGAATTTATAAATGAAAGATAAATTAACACAAAAAAATGCTATGCCTAAATATTCAAAAAAAAATCGTTGGTGTTTTTAGATTCATCATTTCTTTAACTTTTCTCGCGAAACTTACCAATCTAATCTATTAAAATTATTAGATTCGAAAATCTTACAAAAGAATTCAGGTTGCTGTGATTGCTAATATTCTTTCAGGCTTTTAGTTTTTCCTGCTGAAGTTCCTCAAGGAACCCGTTAGTCTAGTCATCGAGCTTATGATTGCTCCAAAAAATTGTCTCTCAATGAACCTCCCCAGAAGCCTTATGGAAACCATAACGTGCACAGAAGTTTTAGTTAAGCAGCCCTGAAAATCTTCGTCCCACCAAAAACACACACAAAAAACAGTTCAAGTAAGTGTTTCAACTGACACAATTATCTGAAACAACCAACTCTAGTAATTCTGAAACATCTAAGGTTTTCATTAATTGAGGTTAAAAATAAAACTGGCCTCAAATGAGTTCCTTGAGGTGCATCAGACGTAAGTTCCGAAATAGTGTATTCCAATAGCGAAATATTTAATGGTTTACTATTAAGGACTTCTAAATCGAACTATTATATTAAAGTTTAAGAATAGGTGCTTAAAATTAAAGTTTAGGGTCCAACAAAAATACCAATGAGTTTTATAATCGACGCGACACCTACTAGAACCTCCAGTAAATTTTTCGTTTATTATTTCCTTTATATTTTTTGTCTTATCGTCAATAGGTAAATGCAATGATTTTAAAATGACATATCAAATCAGTCTTTCTTATCAAGTTTTATTTTTGGGTTATACCCTTACTATTAACCTTGTCACTTATAAAATATAATTAAAATAAATTAAAAACTAAACATTGATTGACAGTATTATTGGGTTTTTTTTTCTAAAAAATCATTATCGTTTTGTCGAAATTGATAAGGTCCGATATATAAAAGCCAATACTGCCATTACCTTTGAATCAGTTTAAATTCGCCATGTTACGCTTATTTGTCGTGTTGACCGCAATTCTTGCTTTAGCCGCGTCCGCTTCCATTCCTGCAGAAAAAGTGAAACATGATAATGGACGAATTGTTGGAGGAAGACAAATCAGTATTACCAATCATCCTCATCAAGTATCAATAAGATACAAAAAATGTTCAACTTGCTTCTTTCGACATATTTGTGGAGGCAGTATTATAACGAATAAATTAATTCTCACAGCAGCTCATTGTGTGGTTGAAAATGAAGCAAAGTATATGCATGTTGTTGCTGGTTCAAGTGAACGTACTGGATATGGAGTTGTTGTTCCAGTCAAGAAATTTGTCTACCATGAGAAATTCGATGAGAAAACACCTTTTGATAATGATGTTGCCATCTTAGTTCTAGATGTTGAATTACCTTTGAATGACTACGATATCAAAGCAATCAAAATGACCGATACAAGACCGGTGCCTAGTGAAATCGCACAAATCACCGGTTGGGGTCAAACCGGAGAGATGGCCTCTCTATCAGATGTACTCCTTGAAGTTGAGGTTCGAATAATTTCCAATGAAGTTTGCGAGTCCCAATATGGTGGTGATGAAAGAATAAATCAAAGTATGCTTTGTGCTGGAACTCCTAAAGGTGGCAAAGACGCTTGCTCAGGAGATTCCGGTGGTCCGCTATTAGTGAATGAAGTTCTTACAGGAATTATCTCGTGGGGAGATGGTTGTGCTAGAGCAGAATACCCAGGTGTTTATGCAAGTGTAGCAGATTTAAGACCTTGGATTGATGCAGCTATTAAAGCTAACTCGTGATATTAGACAATAAAATAAGAAGTAGAATAAATGTAATTTTAAGAAAGTTGAAAGTGTTTTTCTTATATGAATTTTGAGATTCAAACATGTCGTTTTAGATTATCTAATACTCGTAGATTTTAAATTATTTTTAATAGTATAATGAGAATAAACTTAACAAAATTGAGAGAAAACTGATAAACTGTTTGTGTGCTGTTCCTTGAATGTACTTCTTCCTAGATCATCTAATTTGTTTGCCTGACAAATGTTTTAGGGGAAGTGGACAGCATTATTATGTCCTGAAAGGATCAGCAATTCGAGAGAGTCGTGTATATTTTTGTTTTTTTTTCTGCGGTATTTGTTGTTAATGACGTGAATGAAAAAGTGAAAGATGAACAAATAATTAGAGGATATCCAACTTGAACTTTTAATCATCTGAAGGTGCTCATCCTAAGTGACCTACTCATAGAAGAATGAACATTTCTTGATGATCGCTTTGGTTGCGAGTTTGACGATAAGGATATGGGAGAATTTAGTGCCGCTAAGTACCTATCATTTTAAGTTTAAGTCCATTTCGGTCAGGCTATGTTCCTATACCGATTGTCCTACCAAAAAGGTCTTTCTATTAAGATCTCCCAGGAATATCGTGTTTGGGGTATTGCTTACAGGTTTTGAAGAAGAGCTCGTAGAACCTTTGTCTTAAATAATCGGAGTGATACTCCCTGCCATCGCGAAAGCTCTTAACTTGTTCTTTTAATTAGCTTCTGATCGTAGGTCCTCACCCGCTTTTTCCATTGCTTCTTGTTCTGTTCGCCCGATTATTGCCATTTTAGCGATTTTAATAGTATAGAACTATTTCGAACGCCAACTCCTCTGCCGAAATTGCCTAGTTTCAAATAAAATACTCTGAACAAAATTGTTTAATTCGGACCACCTCCGTTGTAAAGTCCGCCCATCATCGTCATACATAGACCTCATCTCACATCACATGCTGCTGCTGCTGCTGCTGCTGATGTTCATGTTTATTTATACCGACGAGCAATATATCTACGTTATAATATCATTTCGTCATAAATCAATTTACATTAATTTCCAATATACAATATGCAATTTGTCCAATCGAGAGAGTGCCACAAACAACTTGAATAAAAATAAATCACAACATTTTTTTTTTCTCGTGTCCCTGTCCATTATTATAAATATACGTTCCCCCTCTCACCCTGGAGTATGTTTTCGTTTTGTATGCCATATAGATTGGGTAGGTATCAGAGGTATCGGCGAAGTGGAAACCGCATAATGCCACCAATTGTGCTTCCAGATAAATTACCAACAGAACCACATCCATTTCAAGAGAGCAATGCTGCTGCGGCTAGCGTAGCGTATAAGCGTATATACGTTGATGTTGGCCAAGTCCAATATTCTTCGCTTCACAATGATTAATAATAATTTCTCTGGAAAATGACGTGGAAACTATTTTCAATTAACGATTCTCCTGCCGTTCTCCCTTATACCGTTCTCTCGCTCATTTGATGGTTTGATATAATGTAGGTACCTCTCTACTTGTTCAGAATCTCATTCCATCATATGAAAGTGACTCCCTATGAATCTCGATTGATTTCAGAGTTCATCAAACATTCTGTGGTCAGAGACTTTTGCAGCGATACCGACGACGACGACGACGAGCATCAAGGAGGAAAAATTGCCAGCAATGATGCGTGTAGCTGACGATGATGACGATGGGGATGGATGGAGTTGGCTTTTACCAGTTTGAGAGTTAACCTCGATGTTGTCTCAGGAGTCCATAATGTTGCAGCAGCAATTCCATGTGCATTGAACAAGTGAGTATACGACAGACAAATGCGTTTGTGATTTCTGATCATTTGTTTGACTTGAGTATGCACTTAACGATGAATGGTTGGTAACCTGCTTTGCCTGTGATAGTGTATTGGATGATGGGTTGGTATATCTGTGATATCTGGGAATCCTTGAATTGCTTTTTCTTCCAACGTCGAGTTGTGTTTGTAAGTCTTGTTGAGATTGTTATTTGTTTATTGCAGGCTTGTATATTATAATTAGTACAAAGATTGGTTTCTAGGATCGAGAATCGATTTGCAACAAATAGGTTGGTTCTAGGAGTATCATCGTACCTATACTTTTAGCCCCGAGGTTGGTAAATTATATGATTTGAATTTGACTTTAATGCTGTTTTATATACAAATTGGATGCATTAATCATGGATTAATTTGGAAACTTTCAAGTCTGCTATTGAAGAATTTGAAAAGCACACAACGCTGCGTATTGTTCACAATATCACAAATGTTATATTAGTTCCACTGAGAATTCGCATAGTTCAAGAATGTCAAAGAAAAAAACGCTTTTGAAATGAAAAATCGAATATTTTGTTGCCATTTTTGTAAAAAAAAGTGTTCGAAGCTCGAACAAAAATGTGCTGTTCAAACTTGTAATTTAGCTTGAGAATTAGACTCTCCAGTTTCGTTTACAGGGGGGGGGAAGGTCACAGGGTCATGTAGCTAAAGTATTGCTTTCACACCAGCTTTTGAAAAAAATTAATTTCAAACTCAAAATAAATGCAATTCTTTCTTTTTAATTTAATTTTTTTTTTGTTCAAAAAAACAATATTTCTGTTTTATTTTTATTAATATTATTTCGAAAACAAATGCACAAATAGTTTTTCAAATTGATTTTTTTGTTCTCATTTAAATTAAAGACTGAAATATCTGTTTTATAAAAACAAAAAACCAATAGTTCATACAATTTTGAAAAAAAATCAAAAAACCTACTCAACAAATCATATTTTTTTCAAAACCTACACACACACTTACACAATTTTTTTTGAAATACACCAAGAAACGTGTCAATTAGCTTATGACCCATCTAAAATTTCATAGAATTCAATCGTTTCTTCCAACACAATTTTTGTAACCCTCTCATGCACCTCCACAAACACAAGAACAAAAATCAAACAGCAACCCTAAAATTACAAACTTTTGCTTTGCAAACCAACCGACGACCTACCAAACACGACACAAAGGAATTGGAATTCTTTAACAAATTGAATTATAAAATAAAAGTATCTCTGGACCATTGATACCGCAGAAGAAATAAACACAAAAAAAAAGAAAAAACTTTTTCTTAACCGTATTTCATTTAAAGTTACGCATTTGAGTTTATTCAAGTGGATTGAAACTTTTCATCCCTAATGAAAGAATGGGAGGCCTCGCTCTCCTCCCTTTTTTTTTGCTGTATTTTCTATGTGCCACCCAAAAATTTTACAGCTTCCTTACATTTTCACAAATGTTTGGCTTTGAACGATATGATGAGAAAAACTTTCAGCTTTCTGATGGGTAATCACACAAAAAAGTTGACTGCTTTAGGATCTACAAATAAAATACAACAACAAAAAAAGATGAAACTTTTCTGATGAACAAAAAAAAAAATGATAAAAAAAACTCCATCCACCCAATTCTAAAGAACCATCACCACCCTTTCTCCATTCATCTTTTTTCTCTGTTCAAAGCCACATCGACGACGACGGCTCACCAGTCACGACTACGACGGACTATTATAATAACTCCGCCATTGTTTCTTGAGCAGTACTTGGGCTTCCGGTGCATTTGGCAGAAAACAACATGGTTTAAAATAACGTCGACCAACTTACAACGACGACGAGTGACGACGGTGCGGTTTTGTGGTTCTGTTCGTCTCCTGTGAGATCCTTTTCAGTCAAAAAAAAATAAAATAAAAACCCAAGTCAATAGAAGTTGTTTTTGCTGTTTGTTAGGTCGATAGTATATAGAAGACCTCTCCTTTTTACCTTCTAGAGTAGAACTTTATCGAATAAGGTAATGGCAGTAGCAGAGTACTTGTCCCTTAACTTTTTCTTGAGAAGAACAATCACCCCGGGATCAAAGAGGGAAATTGAAAAGTTTTTCATACACCACCACCACCACCACCACCGCATCAACATCAGTAGCGTGGCAGCAGCAGCAGCATTTACCTCAAGATGATGATGATTCTTATCCCCCTACTGGCTGGCCAGAGAAACTCAGTCAGTCAGAGAACGATATGATTTGCATCAAGGAAAATATAGAAAAAAAGGAATCTTTTTTGTTTCCCTTATTTTTGTACAACTTAAGCCGATAAGGACGACCGTCAAGGGTCTGCACTCAGACACAGTTTTGCCAAGGCAATTCAATAGCTTCGAGTAATAAATTTAAAAAAAAAAAAATCCAAGAAGAAAAAGAAAATTATATATATTTTCGGGTTATCGGAATAGGTTATCGGCCTGAAGCTGTTTTTTTTTTTTTGTTTTTTTCTTGTACACTTTCTAGTGACTTTAAATTGAATCACTGTATGTGGAGTGATTTTTTGTTGTTGTTGTTTTTGTCATACTTTTGTATTCCTTTTATAGGTTAATCTGGAGAATATCTCAAATGAGTCAAGTGGCAAAATAAAAAAAAAAAAAAGAAGAACAGAAACACTTGACGCTTTTAATTAATTTTCAAGAAATTACACTGTCGAGTGTCGCTTTAATTAGAACGGGGCTAATAAAAATAAGCTGATATTGCTATGGCTGGTAGGCTAGCAGTAAGCACAGGGCGGTTATCAAGCCTAATGAGTGGAAATTAATATACCGTTTCGCTCTGCTTATATGTATGCTGGTTTTTTTTTTTTAATAATTTTTATCATGTAGATCGGAAGTAGCTGGTTCTGACTTCTGAGAGATGTCATTGTTAGTTAATCAGTTCCGCGCATTATAATTGTTTTCTGACTTAGTCATCGAAACAATAGAACATCTACTCTGGAATTTTAATTAAAATAAAAACAAATAACTGCGACTTAAGATAGTGAAATGAAGTAAATTGTTATGTTATCTGGAAAGAAAAAAAAATTGCAAAAATTATTTGAATTTAAATCCATAATTTTCTTTGTTTTTTTTTATAGAGAAAGTGGGTCATAAGTCCACATTTAATTTATACTAGGTGTTTCCTTCTAACATTTTTAATTATCTTTCATGTGAAGTGCATTCCATTTTTATTTCAGTTCTCGTGGAATGAAATACAAAATAGTTTGCTTGAAATTTTTGCTTTATATTCCACAAAAAAAAAACCAATTCTAATTTTTCTGAATCTTATTTTGACCTTTAATACCCTTTGTAGGGGCTTAAAGTTTCTTATGGGAAACAAATATAGTTTTCTGAAGGTTTCAAGGTTTTTGCACCTTATAAGTTGATCTAAAAATAACGAACCGTCTGCTACATAGATATTTTTAAAAACTCAAGACTTTTAATTATTTTGGGGTCTACTCGAAATTCCTGTTTTTTGTTTTGAGGTCCGTTTGAAATCTAGAAAGCTTAATGCAATTTCAAATTCGACAATTTTTTGGGGTCATAAATGACGTTTAATTTTTGCACTGAGCTTATGTATCAGACAGTTCCATTCAATATAACAACAACTTTTATGGACCGTTAAATTTTTACTTAGTTTGGACATGGAACAAAATCGCTAAAGGTCTATGATTGTGATAGGTACCTTATATATTTGGAATCTTTTATCTTCAAAATTCAATAAAAACACGTTCACTGTTAATACATTTTAATTTTATATTTACTGCTCCAAAAGAATCACGAATTTGCTTTAACTGCTGCATCAATCCATGGTCTTAAATCAGCTACACTGGCATAAACACCTGGATATTCGGCTCTAGCACAACCATCACCCCAAGAATTAACTCCAACAAGAACACCATTCACTAATAGCGGACCACCTGAATCGCCTTGGCAGGAATCTTTGCCGCCATTAGAAGTTCCAGCACAAAGCATACTTTTATTTATGTTATTTTCACCATGTCGGGCTTCACAAATATCATTGGAAATAATTTTAACCTCAACTTCACGCAAAAGAACAGATAGAGGGCCGTTTTCTGATGTATAACCCCAACCTGCTGCAATAGCGATTTCATTAGAAACTGGTCTAGTTGCAGTCATTTTGATTGCCTTAATGTTAAAGTCTTTTAAAGGTAAATCAGCATCCAAGACTATGATGGCAATATCATATTCCATAAAAATTGTCTTCCAGTAATCCTCATGGTAGACAAATTTTTTGACTGGAACAACAACTCCATTACCAGTTCGTTCACTAGTTCCGGCGACAACATGCATTGATTTTGGATTGAAGTCCTTAACACAATGTGCTGCTGTGAGGATAATTTTTTCAGATAGAACACTACCTCCACAAATATGTCTAAAAGAGCAAATTGGACATTGCTTGTATTGTAACGAAACTTGGTGTGGACGTTTCATTATATCAATGGGATATCCTCCAACAATTCGTCCATCTTTCTTATTTTCCTTAGAAATTGAAGCGGAAGCAACTAAAACAAAAACTACGGTTAACACGACAAATAAGCGTAACATGGCGAATTGAAACTGATGAAAAGTTTTGGTGAAATTGGCTTTTATATCGAACCTTATCAGATTTGACGCAGCGATAAGTTTAGCATTTTGCGGTTTTAGTTCTTTGAAAAAAAAACAAATCACACTATCTTCCAATGCTTAAGATTATCTTTAATGGGTTTAATTAACTTCTTTTTTTTATTTCATTCAGTAAATGCGAATTAAGGACACTAGACACAAAAAAATTTGTGATAAGGAGTAGCTGCTGATTTGTTAGGCCTATTGGAAAGATCTTCGGCCTTTCAACCAAATTCCTTCCAATGGGTTGAGATTCGAAGACTCTTGGGGCCTGTACTCCAACGTCCACCTGTACTACAATAAGCACTCATCAGGTTTTCATCCGATCTTGAACATAACAATGCTTCTGTTCCATACAGGATGACTAGGATGATACATCGTCAGCTTTTACACCAGTTCCGGCTTGACATGATTGAAATCTTTAACCGCATATCTTAAGAATTGTGCTGAAATTATGCTTACAATTTTTTCGTATTTCGTACGTAACGGGTTTATTAATAAGAGTGTTCTGATCTATATGGGTTGCCAGCAGTCCATTTTCCATTCACCAATAAAAACACGTTCACTGCTTATAATATTTATTTTATTTACTGCTAAGAATCAGGAGTTTGCACTTACTGTTGCATCAATCCAAGGTCTTAAATCAGCTACACTTGCATATACACCTGGAGATAGTGCTCTTGCACAACCCACACCCCAAGAGACAACTCCTGCAAGAACTCCATTTACCACTAGTGGACCACCAGAATCTCCTATACAAGCGTCCTTACCGCCCTTAGGAATTCCAGCACAGAGCATACTTTGATTTATACCTTTTCCCTTATAGTGCATCTTACAAACGTCATTGGAAATTATTCGAACCTCAACTTCACGCAGAAGATCAGATTCAGGACCGCCTTCTGAAATATAACCCCAACCTGCTGTAACTGCCATCTCATTAGAAACCGGTCTCGTCTCAGCCATTTTGATTGCTTTGATGGTAAAGTCATTCAGAGGTAAATCAGCATCCAGGACTATTATGGCAATATCATGTTCCATAAACGTCTTCTTAGAGTAATCCTGATGATGAATAAGTTTCTTGACTGGAACGACAACTCCATTCCCAGTACGTTCGCTTGATCCAGCAACAACATGCATTAATTTTGGATTGAAGCCCTCAACACAATGAGCTGCTGTTAGAATAATATTTTCTGATAAAATATTACCACCACAAAAATATTGAAAGGAACAAGTTGGACATTGCTTGTATCGCAACGAAACTTGGTGCGGACGTTTGATAATATTAATTGGATGACCTCCAACAATTCGTCCACCTTTTACTTTTTCTGCAGTAACAGACGCAGAAGCAGCTAAGGCAAGAACTGTGGTCAACGCAACAAATAAGCGTAACATGGCGAATTGAAATTACAACTGATGAAAAGCTATGGCAGTGATTGGCTTTTATATCGCATCTTATCAGCTTAGACACTGCGATAAAAATTTTACATTTTTCTTTCTTGGTTCTTCGAAAAATCCATTCATACATTGTCTATCAATTTTTCGATAATCTTTGAAGATTTGAATTTTGTTCCCTTTTTTTAATTTATTTTAATTACATTTTTAGGAAATTGCAAGGGCATAACCCCAATAAGAAAGCTGATAAGAATTACTGATTTGGAAGGCGTATTAGTCGAACAAAAGCTCTTTGGGTCTACGCTTTCAAAACTCTTTACTTGAGAGTCGTAGCTCTATAAAACATTTATTCTGTCAATCCTTCTTTATCGTGCCGATTGTTTGACGGGAAGCAGAATTTTGTTTCTGATAACTGACGTCTTTTAAAGAAAAAATCTTCAACAGGTTCCAGACCCTATAAGCGAGGAAACCCATCGACGAACTCGATGAGCTTCTACTTAAATTAAAATTCCCTATTCTTTTGAAATATCCAAGACAAAAGTAAAGTTCCCAAAAATGATAATCAAAGATTCTCCAATATTCCGGGAATGAAATTAAAAGTTTCGTCGCTGAACGTAGAACTTACTGATACTGACAAATTAAATTATTGAAATAGGACCTTACAGAAAAAGTCACGTAGGACCATAAATATGCGACACCGAAATGTACAGCCTATTGTCACATTCATTTGAATCACCCTATATCATGCATCAATGCAACTTTTGTCATTCACATTTTTTGTTGATATACTTTGTAACTCCCACTCAAAAGTTAAGAGGTCCCAGATCCATGTATCCATTTCTTATTGCTTTTGAATCAGAAGGTATGACTGATGATGCCATCCATAAAGCACCAAAGCCACATACACCTTCCTTGCCTTCTATAAAGGAATATATGCGAACAAATATATCTTATAGCCCTTTATTGGACATCCATATTCAAGTCAAAGAGTGTTCCTCATTAAGCATTTCATTTGGAAACATATAAAATTTAAATACGACACTCAAAATACGGTCTAATGTTTCGTTTCTTCTCTCGTTTCATGTGTCCATATTCAAAGGAAAATTTAAACAAGAAATAAAAAAAGAAACTCCTCCAGCTATTCATTTGCTGCCCGTTTCGCCATGATGATGATGATGCGGCATAAGCGAATTCTTTCCTTGCAAAAGGAAACCAAACACTCCAGCTAGCATCTCCGTTTCATCTGGCAATGCAAATATCAGAAATCACAAAGCACAGGAAAAAAAAAAGAATCAAATGGGATGATGGCAAAGGAAGAATGTCCGGTGCAGCTCATTGCATGTGCCCATTTCTTTCATCTTCCTTTTTTTTTTTGCTTTGTGTGTGAGTGTTTTTTTTTTTTTTTGTTGCAGAATTCATCGTAGGTAGTTGTCCAATTGACTACCTGCCAGTCGCTTCGCCCGGTTTGACTTCTACAGCACTTAATCTTTTCAAAAACTGGCGTGAGACGAAACAAAAGGAAACAATCACAACAAACTGGCCCATGAGCCAGCGCAGCGACCGAACAACCGACCTGAGCCAGAACAACCAGCGACACGGCTGGCAAGGAATCGTCCTCGTCTTCGTCTTTGCATCCTCGGTCCTCGTCGTCGTCGTCATCTCACATTGCTATGCGATGATGTTGAGGTGAGATATTGTTCGCCACGAACAACCAGTCTGCTATAGAGTTTTGTTCCTTTAGTCGTCCTCGTCGTTGGTCGTCCCGTTCTCTGGCAAAGGGAAACCTTTAAGGTAATGAATATTGAACGGAAAAAATGAGCGGAGGGAATAAAGATTGTCACTGCTGCGTGGCAATAAATCAGATGGCAGTTTCCGAGGCATTATGAGTATGTTTTGTGCCTTGTGCTATGCCTTGGTGCAGGCAGAACATTGTATTGTATTAAGTTTTTTGAAATCGCCGCATGGGGGAGGACGAATGATGTGGGTCTGTGTGTATATAGGTAGTTTGTATAGAGGCAGTACCTACACAAGTCGAGGATATAGTAAGTCTTTGACATTTTATTGTTAAGGCAATAAACCAAACAACCATGCTTAATGGGTGGTTGCACGGAGGATGTTTTAATATTCCAAGGATTTTTTTTTTTTTGATTTTGTGTTTTTCTTTTTCTCCCTTGATACCTGTAGTGGTCGTTGAGTGATATGTTGCACACACAGTTGGGTGTTGGCTTGGCTGATTGGATATAATGTTTCAATTTTCTTTTATGTTTTTTTTTGTGTGTCTGGATGCCATCCAGGTGACATATCGAACGAGAGTCATTCAAAATTCAGCATAATCCGAGGATTAGTCAATGAATTCAATAAAATCTGATTTTATTTTTAGAAACTGAGATTTTTTGCAAAATTAATGGTTCAAATAACATTCGTTCAGAGTTGCATTCAAAAGTAAATGATTTTTGCCCAAATTATGTTTTGATTTAAGCAATCCAATTGACAACAATTCATGGTTCCTAAAGTGAAGGAAAACACGAAGGCACTCCCAACAGATGGAGTTATAGCCAGAAGTATTCTCTAGATGGGAATTTCCACTAGTTCCAGCGAGGTTATACGAATTCATAGGATTGACCTAAAATTATTAGTTAAACCGGCTTCAAGTTCATAAAGTCAGTAAAAAAAATCATCTCTTCAGTTTGGGTACTCTTGATGCTTGGATAAGTGGTAGTACTCCAAGATTTTTCCTTAGAAATTTTTTCTTTAAGGTTTTTTTGAAGATATGTTTATATAAGTGAGTTTCGATAAAGCTTGCAGGCTTTAGGAGATATTTTTTGGAAACTTGGTTTAAAAACTTGCGAAAGCTGCATTGGAGCTAAATACTGAACTCACCTAAAAGCATAAAAAGACATATTCGATTAATTCAGCTGTGGTATTGAGGTAAAGTTTAGTGCCTAAATCAGTACTAGTGCATTAGTAAGCTAGTAATAATTGATCTATTTTTTTAACTTCAAGGTGCCAAACGCAAGTTTATCAATTTTTCTTCAAATTCGTAAATTCTTGGTATTTTTTTTCTGTGAAAATTTCTACCCTGTAGATTGTTGGTAGAATTTTCTAAGTAAATTCATCTCTTATAAGTAACCCTGTCCTTTGTATTGCATTATCAAAATCATGAGGTACCTCAAGTGATTAGCAAGAATTCCACAGGTATTGGTTGAAAATGTTCCCGCTCACAAATTAAATTGCTGACAATACAGAAGGGGCAGTTTTTATCTCGGGGCAATCAAACAGTAAATAACAATGTGTTCAAAAAATTCTGTCCTAAAAAAAAAAAAATATTTGAGAGCAAAAGTGAAGAATTTTCTCTCAGATATGAACACTGAGACACCTGAACTTACTTTCACTTTTGGTGGTACTTACAATTCACAATGGTGTACGGTTGGACAACCATCTCCTGAGAGGTGAGAGTATAGAGTATTCGTTTTAAGTGGCGAAAACTTGTGGTCGCTTGTATCCTTTTGGTTCACACATATTTACCCTTAAATTATCTCAGACAACTGATCTTCAAATCTAAATTGCAAAAACGAAGATTTGTTGAAGATATATTTTTCTGTTCGCTTGGATGGTGGCCCAAATTTGCAAACTTACATTACTTTTGATAAAGCTTAAACATCCAGGATGAACAACGTCCTTAAATGTAAGTTCTTTTTTAGCTGAGAATACTTCATTTTACTATAATTCTATTAAATAGATTGACCCGAACTTTTGGTACAAATACACAGCAATACCATAAACTAATGAAAAATCAAGGCTTCGCTGCTGATATTAGGTGTGCTTAGTGCTTCATTGGGCAACTTAAAAGTATGTACTTCGAACTATTTTCACAATAGAGTGGAAGTAGTTGAATGCAGCCAGAAGTAATCTCCAGAACCGATATTTATGTATATTCGAAGATTGGTTTATCTATTGGTCAAACTCCCACAGAATAACGAAATTGGTAACAAATGCTGTAAATTACGGGTCACACCACTGCCCGACAGCAAATTTTTAACTTCTTTAACATCCCCAATAATAGTTGCTGCCTGTTGGCAAATGTTAAAGTGATGCAATGCTTCTATCGAATAATTATAAATAATCCCTCAAAAAAACTATCACTGAATCCACTCATAATAGCAGTTTCTATAAAAATTTTAAACTACGACCGATTCTGTGATAGTTTTCTGAGGATTCGTCAATAAATTCTAACTTCGATGGAATTTGTGACAGGGGGTGATTAAAACTAGTGAAGTTTCCATTCACCTATCAATGTGATTGTCGAATCTGTTGACTTAACACCAAAAAGCAATATCAATTGAATCTGAATTGCATATCCTGAAGTAGCAGCTTTCAACCCTAAATCACAAAAAAAAAAAAAACAAAGAATGCCAGTTATATTTTCTTCGATTTCAACCTATAGATTGACTTTGTTTTTAAAAACTGACAGAAGCAAACAAACAATCATTCGATTGAACCAAATTTCAACAGTTTTTTTTTTCAAATGCTACGTCAACATTCTCTCTTGACAGTTATTTAATCATTGTCAAAAATCAATGTTTACTAGACACGACTCTATTGAACGGAACAATGAAACAATTTATGTTCGACATCACTTACCATAACACACTCCTAATCTAAACGCCATAATTCAATATTATTCCATTTCGAAAAAAAGAACCTAGAAAACGCTTATCAAAAAGTACAACATTTTTCCCATATCGATATATTTCAATCTAATCACAAACTGTCCACCGTGAAATCAGACGTGATATACACCCCAAAGTAACTTAAACCTTTCATGTGCAACTTATATTCTTCATGGATTTACAGTCTTGGCTACACAAAAGCGGACGTAAATAACACTTGTATAGACGCGATATGAAATAAAATGCCATCATATCAACCAATTGGATCAGTCTTTTCAGAAAATGAATTACACGGCTCCACGAAGTCCATCTACTGATGAGGGCAGAGAGGGGTCCAAAAAAAAAATGAAATCAACTTCCAGATATAATAAATAAATCAAAGTGCACTCGAAAATTATGTGAGTTTTTGAGGCTAGCTTAGAACCTTAAGACTATCCGATGTCCATATCCATAATTCTCCTTATCGTATCGTGGGTTGTTGAAAAATAATATTATTTATAAAATTTGTCACGAACATTTCTCAAGAAATGCTAAGACATCCCACAATTCACATACTCGTGTATAATTCTCGTCAACATGCAGTTTAATATCTGATTCGAATTGAAGTATTTATATTTCTGCTGCTCTCTCTCTCTCTCGCTTATATTCTTGAGATGTAATTCCAAGATAATAATCGATTGCATGTCTTGGGCATTGGATAACCATCCAGCCAGCATGTGATTACCACACGAGGAACGAACCCAATGCAGGACAGCCAGCCAAACCAACACCCCAGGATGCAATCGAAGAAACTGATGGAACCTGATTTTGGGTTCGGAAACAAGCTGAGTATTATTTCTATCAAGACCCAAAGATCTTTCGACAGCAGGGCATCATTTTTCTTGTGACATTTTTTAAAATTAATATGAAAAAATTAAGCCTTAGGATGTTTTGTTTGTGGTAACAAATTACGACGTCACTTGCTTATATTGAAAAGAAGACTCATGTCTGGGTTTCTGAGAATCGAAAGGAAATAAATCTGTCTTCTATTGTATCGAGTCTGTATCTGTAGGCTTAAATTGAGGGACACATCGTGTGAGATCTATTGTCGTGTATTTGGTGTTTTGGTTTTGAGAAGCCAAAACATTGGTTATAAGAATCGAAAGGATTTCGGAATTTAAATCACACGGATTAGAAATTTTGGGTGTGTTTGTCGTTTACGTTTACGAACAGAAGCAGCAGGTATGCGCAGTGCATGTGCAACTCATTTCATGTAAATTGAATGTAATTCAATAAAAACATAGACTTGCACTCTTTCTGTATCTTTTATCTTCTATTTGTGTTTATTTTATATTTTTTTTTTGTTTTTTTTTTATCTTTTCGTACCCAATACCCATCTTATACCTTTACCTACCTATTGGGTTTGAATAAACATTACGGTAGGCTTGGCTGGATGATGGCTGGTGATAGAAAAATAAAGGCAAATGCAGCTGTTTCTGCTTTAAGGAGGTTGTATACATTGAATTTATTTTTTTGTGTAACGATTGATATATTGAGTTTTTCGATGACATACTACAGTAATGTCCGACATTAAGTAAATAATGTTAAGTAAATTTATCTACATGAAGATACACAAATCGAGTTTTTGTCAAGTTGTTGAAAAAAATATATGTTTTTTCCCTCTTGACGGATAACATAACTTGTGTACATATGTTTTAACATTCTTAAGATATTTGGTGGAGGGAGAAAGTAGTTACTTACTACCACGAAAAAAATCGGGTTTTTTTTCATTCCTGAAATTTTGATGGTCCATTATGTAGGTACTAAGCTAATCGGCAAATTTCCTTCACTGTTAAAAAACTCGCAGAATTATGAATACAAGCCTATTGTTAAAAAAGAACTGTTATGAAGTGGAAATGATTTTTAATTAATTTTTAATTAGCATATCATAAATGTTTAAAACAACGACCATAGCAGTAAAAATCAAATAACATATTCGAAAATTTTGGAAAAAAATTAAATTTCTGTAAACAATTTGTTGCTTGCCTAAGTTCAATTTTGTTTACAAAAATTGTATTTCCGTGCCAACGCAAAGTTGTTGATTCCCTTTATTAGTTTTACCGAAAAATTGTTTGATATGGATTCCGAGATTTTTGATCAATTTCAAAATGTTCTGACAATTTTTTTACAAATTTTCTGAGATTAACATGTAAGCTACGAGAAGAAAAATATTTCAAAAATTATTTTTAAATTTTTGAAATGTTTTCTGATAAATTTATCATTTATGTAGGTACTTATAAAAAACTACTACCAATGCCATTTTAGTCCAAGAATTCGTATTTGCCTTACAAAAAAAATTAAAAGAATTAATACTTACTTGTATAGAAACAAACAGTTTCCAAGGAAATATGTTTTCCAAGATGGCGATACGTTTTTAGTTCGTTTTCCATTTTTCTCGAAAAGGACTAAGCGTACTTACTGTACGCATATGACAAATTTTGAAGAAAACTAAATTTTCTATCTTATAACTTATAATACATAAGTGTTGCCACAGTTCTTGTTCATTTTTTTTAGTAAATGTAAAATAAATAAAAGGTTGTGAAGGTTGTGCATTTATACCTATTTTAAATTTAATTAAAAAAAAAAATTGTGGCAACCCTAGAACTGCAGCAATATAAATGTATTTTAAGACTCTAATTAAATTGATAATGGCAAAAATACACACCAAATCTAAGCAATAAATCTATCCAATTTCTGAAATTATATGATGACCTTTCTTATACAAACAAAAATGTAAGGCTCGTCTGGCAAGCACTTCGACCTTTGGCAACCCTGCCAGACTTAATTTATTGTATTTAAACTAAAGAAAATATTCCCAAAGCACGAGAAAAAAGTATAAAGTTTTACATATCGACAATACAGCCCTCGTGACTAGTAGGTTAGTCAAAGTCTCTGCTAGCGCTTAGACTATTACTATAATCAGCTAAACACAAATTATTTTAAAGCAAATTTAAGTTAATTATAAATAAATGCTCAAAATATTTTATAATTTTAACAATTTTCATATATTGAATAATATTTATTTTTATATTGTTTTGCAGGTAAACTTGAAATTTATTATTTGTAAGTATTTCTCGTATAATCATTTTCTCTATAATTCAAATAGCATAATCTGGGATGGAGCAATGGGCCCGTTTGTAAAAATATATTGATTCCAAGATGTTCAAATGTTCCACAGAAAACAAAAATTGTAATGTTGTGAATATTATGCTTTGGTTCAATAATTTTCTTAGGCTGAAGTTAGCCCAAGTATATACCTTTTTAAGGACTTGCAATGAAAAACACTGAGAAAAATTAAAGACAAAATGATTAACTTATTTTAGTCCAGGAAAGATAGGCGCTAGGGAAAAAAAATCGTTATTTTTAGATTGGAATCTGTCACCTTGTATAGCAAAGTCCCGCAAAATCTTCCTACTATTGTTTTTTTTTTTTAGCTCCATTTAGGTAAAGGGGAGGAATAGAGGAACTATGATTGTTTATCAAGCTAAAGAATTTATGATAGTACAATCCAGCCAAAAAAATACAGAAAAGTAATTTTGAATTGGTCCAACTTGCCACGCTAGTGGGGGCAAGTTGGACCACCTGGACTTTGTGCATTTGAGACAAAATAATTCTTCAGCTATAAGATATATTTAATTTTTACAAATTGCATTGAAAATCCGAATTGTAATCCTTTCTAGTGAGCTTGGTTTTAGTGTTATGTTATGAATATATTTTAAGTTTTGAAACGTCAAGCAACAAGTATCCCAACTGCAACAAGTAACATAAACATAAATCTTTTTAAAATACATTTTTCTAAAGTACACTTTTTTGGTATGAAGTTCCAAATATTCTTGAGATTCCAGGATCAGAAAAGTCCTTTCAAAAAGTCCATAGTTTGGGTAAGAAGGTGTTTTTTTTTAGTGAAAAAGAACGTTGTGTAACAAGTGCCGATACACCATGTGAAGTTAATGGTAGAGTAAAAATAAATCGTAAAAATATATTCAATTCTAAAGGGGAAATTACAAATTTAGCATTTGAAAATTTTAAACAGTTTGAAACTCAAAATTAAGGGAATTCCAATAATATTGGCATATTTGGAATATGTCATTGTGTTCTGTTTTTGTTGAGCGAGATTTTCGATTTGTTTTTTTAAAACCCGAGTTAATTCAGAATTTTTAAGCAATTATTATCTTTCGACCGCACACGATGTTTCTTCAAATACACATCTAAGCCAATCATAATAACAAAACTTAATAGATTCCATCACCTTTAGTGTATAACAAAAAAAAAAACTAAGCATCTTATCACTTAAATCAAATTAATTATATCTTACAGGACTATAAATCGAAGGCAAGGCAATCAATGAAAACCAATTATAGATTACAATTGTCTGGCAGATTGTCAGCGCTTAAAATTGACTAAACAATTTTCACGACTCGTTGCAACACAATAATTGCACAAATCTCCTTATATCCCTATAAAAAAGGACCCAAACATTGCATTTCTCATGGATTTTTCTAACAATTCAAAGACAAAAAAAGAAAGGAAATCTCTATTTTTCACAGGATATTATTTTTGGTGCATTAGAAAGTCCTTAAATCGTCTCGACCTCGGTCGTTTACGTCTCGTCCAATTGTCTTGACACAACACACAAAACTCCCATTAATAGTTTCTTTTCTTTATTCATATCCTTTTTCGGTCGGGACAAAATTTTCTTTGTTTTATGACCTTTAAATCACCATCTGTGCCATTTGTAAACATCGTATCTATTGTTGTTCTGAGACATTTTACGTATTTTGTTGTTTCTATTCCATTCCAGACCATTTAAGCTCTCAAATCTTGTACAATATTCCAGACATGTGTATGTAAATATTGTAAATCATCAATAAACTGGTTCTACTTTGTTTTTCTTCTAAGCCACTTCCGTCGTCGTCGTCAAATGTCTTGTACACCCCGACATGGTTTTTGTACACCCCGACATGGTTTATGTTTCGCAAAAATCTCTCAAAATGTCAGACGTGTGTGTATGTATGTGGAAATCCGTCAAAATGGCTGTAAAAGTACTAACTGAAAATTTCACGGGAATCGTCGCGTCGCGTCGTCTCCGTGGTTCGTGGCCTTCCTTTATAGTCGCACTTGGGCAATAATAAATGTACATATCACTGTAGAAGCGTAGAAGCCTGGGTATAGTACTCGTACATGGTGGAATGCAAAATGCGTGTACGACAAGGAATCATATCCTCGCCAGACGTGTGGCACCAAAGTTATTATCCAATGAGCCTGGTAGTTCAGCCCGTTTTCTTAAGCAAAAGTCACACACATATGGTGTAGTGTGTGCTGTAAAGTAGGAGGAAGAAGGTGGCAGTGAAAACGACGACGACCGACGACGTGGCAGCGGCGGTAAATATGGCGGGTTAATTCGCATGACATGACAGACATTGGAGAATGGAGATAAATGAACTCCACAGGATATTGAAGAATAAGAGAAATTGCTTAACATCGGTTGTAATTTTTGCACGGAATTGATTTTTTCGCAAGCATTTTTGTTTTTGTTTTTAATTTGTTTTGGAGTTCGAGGAATTTGATTTTTTTTTTTTTGTTAAAGGCCGAATGGATGCTGGGAAAATGTTAATTTCGGGATAAGATCAAGATTTTTACTTAATTCTTCTTACTGAAGAGTTCTAAAAAAAATAATGTTTTGAAGAAAAGAATGTCGTCCGCTTAGCTGTGGTAGTAAGTTCCAAGACTTTGTTTGCGCTTATTTGGATCCTTCGACCTTTTGGTCTTGAAGGCTTTTTCTTCTAAATTGGCCAGAAGAATTTTGTACTGCTCAGCAATATTCTGGTATTTAATTTAATCTGCAAGGTCATTGTCTTAAAACTTTCCACCCTTTACATTATTGGCAATATTTTCAAGGATGAAGAAATACTTTTGGATCTGGATCCTTAAAGAAGCATATGCGGTTTTTACCTCATTAAGTGCTGCTAAATCTTACGTTGGTTGCTACAGCCTGGAAGTTTTTTGGAATCTCAAAAGGCATAGGGCACAATAACAAACCAAATAATTTAAATTCAAATTGCGTGATGCATTCTCTTACCTGCTCATACATTCATACTCTTTTCCCTTCAAATCTCATTCAAAATCGTTTAAATTGCATCACGTTGCAAAAACTTTATAAAGTGCTTATAGAGCCCTTAACGTTCCAATGTCCATTCCTCACACACCATTATCGATATATCTTAAACAATTTACTGGTAGCTCCTCGCTCTTCGATCACAAGTTAACTCTGTTTTTTATTTATTTTTTCACAGAAGAGTAGAAAAAAAAATATCATTTATCTTTGGTTATCTCTATTTTCGTGTAAACTAATCCACGACACCGTGTAGCGACAGCACACACATTTTAAGTGTGTCTTCCACAAAATCCCTTATCCTTCCATATATGTATACCAATATAATATAGAAGACATTCAAGCCCGTATAACGAGGTTGGGTGCCCTGCTGCTCGTGCAACATGTCAGGGCTCCGCTGCGACGGCCGCACTGCCAGTCGTCATAGCCTTTTTTTTTCATTTTTTTGTTGTTGTTGTTGCTGGGTAGCGTATTCAATTTCGAGGTGGTACCCCGTTGGGTTCCTTAGGCAGCAAAGGAAACATATTTCCAACTCCCAATATGCAGCCAAAACAAACAAAAGCAAACGCAATCACAAAAATATATATGAAAACAACAAAAACAAAAACAAATAGAACAACAACAAAGCAGTATAAGGTGAACGTCGTTGTTCGCTCGTACTCATAAAAGAATGAAATTGAGAATTGAGAGTATAGAAGAGTGAGATTGAGATCAATTTTAGAGTTGAGAGACTTAAGATATTTTTAACAGGGTTCGGCCATCGAAAACTCTGTGATTTGCTGTATGAAAATACTTCAGACCTCAATCAAATAATAAAAATACCAAGGGAACATACCAATTACTGAACATTTTGGGGAAAAAAACCCTTGAAACATATTATGAGAGCAATCTTCAAAAATAACAGATGCAGTTTGATTTTCTACTTATGGTATGACATTAATATTGACAGATTTCATAACATCAAAACTATGAAAAATTTTTTTTTTAAAGTCGCTAGAATTGCGATGATTTAAGAATCGTGTAAATGCGTCAAAAATCAGACAAACTGTACCGCCTTTGAACAGAAGATAGGTTCAATTATCTGGAAACATGTCTAATAGTTGCATTTTAAACAAAGTAACTGTAAAATACCAATTTCATAGAAACAAAGAAAATAAATCAAAATCTACTCCAATTGTAGTATTTTCCGAATCCTATGCAATACCCTTTTGTGCTGACATTAAAACAAACAAAAAAGTAGTATTTTGGTTATCCATTGAATATAACACATAACTGACGTATGCTACACCTTAAACACAGTTGGAAGCACAAGTACCGCACGGGTGAATGTGCGCTAGTGGTGTATTTTTATTAAAAAAAAAATAAGAAAACATGCTGGTTAGCTGATGGAAGAGATAGAAACCATCGAAAGAAGCATTAACTTTTCAGCACGATCGGAAAATACAGAATTGCCACACTGAAGTTTTCTTCTTTTTTTTTTAATTGGGATAATGCAGATCCTTTTTTACTTGCCTAAAAGAAAATGAAAAGAGATTTATAGACCAAAACCCCACAACAGATTTTCGGTGTGTGTGAAAGCATTAAATGATTGGTATGGGTGATTGGATGGGTGACCGGACCTGGCTTGACGAGTATTTCGTGCACATTTTTTTTATTTCAGCTGAGGAAAAAACATTTTTTGTCGTTAACAAGCGATACAAAAAGCGTAGGAGATTATATTTTCAGTTTCATCGATAGAGCTATTCTTTACTAATCTAGATATTGTACCTAATCAAGTAGTTGCAAGAAAGTTTAAGAAGCTTCCGACCGAGTTTAAACAAGTGTATACTTTGATACATTTAGCTACATCTGGAAGAGTCAAGAATTGCTCCCAACGTCTTGTAACATTTTGCAGCATTTTTGACAATTTTAAGAAGCTTTCATTAAAACATAAACTGAAAGGCTTTCAGTTTATTCAATGGAAGGTCTACTTACAAGCGATAGAAAGCATTCCCCAGTGGAACTTCTAGTATGAACGATCTTCAAAACTTATAGAACCACCTACTATTCTTGAACTGTTTGGGACACCTAAAAGCGGAAATACTGTGTTGCAATAAAATTTGCTTTTTCTTTAGAGTAACAAATCTGAATATCGTTGAAAATCAACTTTGGAAAGGAAGATTTTAATTTTAGGAATTTTGTTGGTCTCATTAACTAGCTGGTGGTTTAATCGGCAAATATTTCAACATATTTATCTTTCTTCGTTTGTTGTCTGGCCAGAATAGCGAAGTCAAAAATAAAATATAGATATTTCAATCAAATGCAATGGCTAGGGTAATTGAAAACAATTTTGAAGAAAGTATCTATTTTGAACATAAAAGCAATGTGATGCAAGCAAATCAGAAATTTGATCTCAACCACCGTATGTTACTAGAACTAATTCTTCTTCCAAGTACAATCCTGTAAAAAACTACTGAAATACTTTATTCTTCCCTCTTCTTTATAATATTTCGAAATTTAAATAAATGCAATGTGTATTTTCACGGAAACCTATGTTAAACATAAAATGATAAGGGTAGTCATAAATCCTTGAAGAGGCGTAGATTATAAAAATGTAGGTAGTAGTACTAATATATATTCTTTTGATAACCTTTTAAGACTTTAAACTTTCTGAAATTGATTTAAATACTCCTTCATCGCTGTACCTATGACAAAATCCACTTCTCATCATCTTACAATCAAGCAGACATTTTTTAATGTAAATTTACAAAAGAAAAATTTCGCTGAACAAAATTTAATAAAATTTCAAACACGAAGTATTGGCAATGCCCAAATTGTCTGCTCCCGTGCTGTTTCCCTTTTTTTTACAAATTCTAGATAGAATTATATCTTAAATCTCAAGTAGCATGGCTAGCGCAAACAAAACACAAGCACCCAACTGATGAGAGAAGAAGAGAGAGAGAGAATATTTAGTTTTAATCACACTATACCTACCTACCCCTGGGCACCCACTCTCTGTTGCAACTTATAAGTTATAATAACAACCTAAACTACCTACAGAACCTAAAACCATTTAACCTAACCAATACTGCCGGTCTTCGTTCTCCGTTGTTGTTATTTTGTAAATTTTGTATCTCTCCGATTTCTCTGCTTCAACATTCGAGTAAGTAAGTATCTCAAACTGAATATACCCGCAAAAGATACTCTAACTTCAGTCCAGCTAGAGTGATCGTGGTGTAAGGGTCGTTTTACGGAATTTTTTTCTCCGATCTTTAGTTATATCGAATCGAAAGTTTCTTCAAAAAGAAAAACCAAAATCAAACTATCGGCGGGATTTTCGATGAAGCAATGTAGCCACGATTTTAATTCGTTTTGTGAAATCGATCGACTTAAATGAAAATACAAAAGAAAAAAGAATCAATAAATACTGAGAAATCAATTAATGGAAATAAAAACAAGTGAATATTTTTCTCTTTTTTCACCAAATTAAAAAAAAAAATAATACAAAAAATATGTGAAAGAATACAAAATAAAAAATGTATTTAAAGTTGTGATTTATGTGAACGCATTGTGTCCGATCAGCAAAATTTATTATATATTGCCTCATGTCGTCCCCTTAAGGATATTTTTATTCATCCTTTTATTTTTGTTTCTTTTTTGAAGAAAAGAAATTCTTTAATTGTTGGATATAACCTTAAAGCAATATATAAAAGAAACGAACAAAAAAAAATAAGAAAGAAAAGAAAACGAAAGGAATTTCTTTAAACGAGGCAATATTTCATTTCACAAGGATATTATAAGGATAAGGAAAATAGATTCTACCATAAGGATATAGAATTTATTTCTACATCTCTACACCATCCATCCCCAGGACTCTTTTTTTATATATGAAATGTTTAAAAGTGGATGAAAAAAATATATACGTAAGTATATGTGTGGAAAAATCCTTCAATTTTCTTTTTTTAAATCTAATATATCGAATGTCCTTGTGTGTGTGTGTGTGTGTTGCACCATGGAGGATATTGGATGCGGAGGTGGATGATAGGTATGATGGTGGTTTAGCATCAGCCTGTAGATGAAATGGAAATACCAGTAGCCCATAGCAAAGCAATTTGCTCTTCTTCTCCTTTAAGTGCACAATTGAGAGTAATTTGTGATACCATTTTCTCTCTATATATACGGCATTTTCCATCCTCCATACCTACTAGCTGTCCCTTTTTTTTTTTTTATTTTGCCTAGATAAATATTACGGACCCGTAACCGACCGTACCGTCATCAACCCACAAGAACCAAACCAATTCGCTTCAAATTTCTTGTTGATTCATTTAAATTTGTTTTTTTTTTCATTTTTTTCTTTCCAATTTTCCTATTCAAACAGAAATTTGATATTTTCTGTGGAAATTGTATCTTCTGCTTCTCCTACACTCCTTGTCGATGAAAGAGTGTGCTTTCCTTTTGACATAAAGAAAAGAAGCAACAACAACAAAAAAAAAATACCTCGAACTCAACCAGACGTTGCACGCACTGTTAGAAAAAGAGTCTCGGGTTCTCTATATCTTTTATATCATAGGGGTACCTGACATAAATTTTACAGACGAAAAAGAAAATAACAAGGTTGTTGTTTTTTTTTTTTTATTTTTCGTATCTCAAGCCCGCATCGGGATACTATAGTTATAGATATATAGGATTCCCTCTATGTACAATCTATGATGTCAATCTAATAAGTTTAGGAGAAAGAAGCGCAACAACCATCATAAACATCTTGACAAAGGTAACCATTGCATCCCATCATGCCCATCGCATCTTGGAGTAAAAGATATCTTTCTATACTCAACTCGCCTTGCAATCATTCTTGGTGGTATGGTGTCCCTTTATCATTTGTTTTTATCTGTTTTTCTGTATCTTTTCTTCAAAAGTGAAAAAAAAAAAATAATACCTGTAGGTACCTATATCGAAGAAGCAGCGAAAAAGATAGTTATCTTGTTCTTTTCGTTCGTTTCTCTGTTGTTCAGTGATTCTTTTATTTTTATATTTATTTTTTTTTTTTTCATAAAATTGTGGTGGATAACCATTGGGTTGATAGTCCATTTTAAACGAGGTATGACAATGTCACAGGGTGGTGGTAAAAAAATGACATTATCAAACTGAAATGCAAAAAGGCATCTTGCGGAAATTTTTTTCTAAGAGTTTGTCAAACCCAAGGGAATTTTTAGCTCTTAACTGTGAACAAATACAAATAAACCATCACAATTACTTAGGATACTCTTGTCTAATTAACAAATTTCTGATTCTTAACTGATTTCGCATGTATCTAAATCCATTTCACTTGCTTCGCAATAGTATCTTGTATGTCAATGGTGCTTTTTTAAATATTTTAGAATTTATTTATTAACAAGAAGAAAATGAATATAGTTTTTCCGGACTAATTTCTCTTTGAAGAAAGTGACCCTTAAATTTTAATCCATGAATGTTACTAAAAACCATCAACATTGAGAAAGTTACTTGTCTTTTTGCAAAATTACTTCGGATGTATCTTCAATTTTTTTTTTTTGTTTCTTTCTTAGCTAAAGTTATTTTGCAAATTTTCATTCACTCATATCGATATGGTTCGCATCAAGAAAATAATTTTCCCAGTTTTAAAAATATCTCGCAGTATGTAGTTATTGTCATTTGATGTTTGACTGATTACGCAAGAGTAGGTACTTTCGAAATAGTTCTTACATTTATCATTCTTTTCATTTAAAAATAAAATCAATGATTGTCTCATATCAGTAGCAATCGTGTATATGAAAGCTTTCCAATTTTAAAACTTTTATGGTTACCAAAAGCCATAACTGTTCTAAGAGATTAAACAAATTTTTGAATGCAAACTCGTTTGCAAGTATCAGTCAGTGCTCATGTTTGCTTCTTTCACAAAAGTCAATTCTCAAATTTTCATCAATCTTTTGTCAATTTTGATAACACTGGTCTGCAACGAAAAACGCCTTCAAACCAAACTATACTTTTCTAACGGATTTTGGCAAGCTTAACCCGAATCTTAAGTCAAAACTAAGACTTTCACGTCATTTTTTCGAGATATGCTAATATGAACATGTCAAAAACCCTTTTTTAATGAATTAGAAGATTTTTTTAAGTATTTGAAAAGTTAAGAATCACCTTAATAATTTTTTGACTTTCTTTTTTGATTTTCATCTAAACCAATTTATTGAAAATAGTTTTATGCCTTTTATGGCTTACTAAAAAAAAACGATGTGAAATTATTTTTAGGTAGGTACGATGTTGAATGTTATATTGAACATGAAGACCTAATGTTTTGAAGGTAAAAATTGTCTTTTTAAACGAAGGTTGATAAGGAACATTAATCCTATGTGAATTAGACCAGGTTATACCAATCAGTTAAAATCAATACAAAAATATTTAAATTTGTTTGTGAATGGGCTTATTCCTTAAAAAAAATATCGTTGCACGTGAAAAGTATTTAAGCACAAAGGAAATTATTCACTTATTTATACATTCAAGGGTTCGTAGTTGAGTTTGTACTATATACCAATTATGGTTTTCTACGATTTAATTAGTCTCTTATATTTGATGTACCTAATTATTAAAATCAAAATTTTTATCCTCATAAATGATACCAATTCAATGCTGAGGTGTTTATTTTATTCCAAATCACCCTGTATATCTCTTCGAATATTGTGCGTATAGAAAATTGTATACCTTGTAAAAATAAATTATGCGTAACGTGACACCCTTTCTCTGAATATTTTATTTTGATTTTGTTGTCTTTTGTTTTTTGTAATTTTTTGTCATCTTCTTTCAACTTGTTTGCATCTTTTATAAAAATTTAATGGTTGGTATGACTTTGGTGTAATTTGGTTACCTTTTTGACCAGGAGATTTCGTTGAAATTGGGTTGTTAATTTTTGTTTCCTTTTCTTTTTTCTGAAATATAACCCTTTTTTGGGTGTAAGTGTAGACTGTGTAGAAGATATGCATGGTGCAAAATTACACCAAAATTCGGGTGAATTTTTCTAGAATTTAGTTTTTTTCTTTTTTTTTTTAAATCTAATTTACTGGAACGAGAGGATTATTTCTGTTTTACCACCTTCACTTAGTTATAGGGACTAGAAGTGTATAACCATATTTTATGATTTCTTTAGGAAATAGTTTATCTTCGTAATCATAACAGGACAGCAAAACTTACCTTTCGGATTGTAAGAAGTCATTGTTATCTTCCGAAATAGAATAATGATCTTCCGAAATTCTTTCAAAAATAAAAGGGAAATAATCTGTAGGCAAAGCTTTATGACTCTCATGTTAAAGATAACTTTTTAACCTTAATTTCGTTAGGATCTTTTTCTGTAATGAAATCATTCAACAATTAATTCAATTCATTCTTCTAAAATTATGTAGTGAATGGAGTTCCTACGCAATTTCTCCATTTCGGTCATTAAAGCCTCATGCAGCACATCTCTTATTGTTATCACTTACAAAAATAATGGCAATAGTATGCAGCCTTGTCTGACCCCACAGTGATAAATTAAAAACTGTTAAAATTTCAAATTTAACACAGATCAAAATTAAAGTTAAAATTTTGCAAAAAACAAAAAATCTCGCATATTTTCTCAAAAACAAAAAAATTATAATTTCATACACATCATCTTCTACGTCCTCCATCATCACTATGCGTAGCGTTTTCTCAAAAGTATCCAATTTTTGGTTTCCTAATCTTAAAAACTAATAAATGATTTATTATATTCCCGCCCAAGCAGAATTGGCTGATTTCAAGGCGTATCAGGCAATGGCTCTGGAAAAAAAATTAATTTTACCTACTTCACCTGATTAATTGTGCTCATAATAAACAATAATCAATCTTCAGATATCGGCATCAAGTACAAATTAACAACAACAACAAAAATACGCAATCCCAATGAACATCAACTCTTTCTTTTATCAACAACAACACAAAATTACAAAATAAAAAAAACAAGACGATAAAGAAGAGGAAGGTAGGGGTACACGTACCTATAACCAAAAGAAGACACCAACAAACCATGTTGTTAGTTATTAATTCCCACCGAATATAAAATCAAAAACAACACACAACTATCGTTGTTGGATAATTGAACTCACATACAGGGTGTTTCAAAATTTAGTTTTTGAAGTTCTGGAAATCTGTCCACAAAATTTCCTCACAGTCTCTTCTTTATTGGTGTTTCACATCAAACTGGAAAAATAGAAGTGGATTCTTGAAAATATGAAATGGAAATCATGTCACTGAACTATCAACTTTAATTGAGAAACACCCTGCAGAAAACATGTGTGCATTTTTTTCCTTCTTCATCATTTGGTTGTCTGTTTGTGGCATTCACATTTTTATATAAACTGATGATGATTTATGACGATCACCGCGATGAACTGTTTTTTTCTTACAAGATACATTTGGCCACCTAAACATGCTTAAAGAAAGGAGAGAGAGGTACGGCAGGTGGGGCAGGAAACGTTCCTCTCAGAATTATATGAAACATTCAGAAAATAAAGAAAACACGTGTGTTGGTAATGTGGAACATGAAAAATTATTATTGTGCGTCTTGAACATCTGAGAATGAACAACAACTAACTAATCGAGAACATTTATTTAAAGATTAACGATTTCATTGAATGTTCCTAGTTTTTTGTTGTTTTGTTTTTTCGTTTTTTTTTTTTTTTTTGTTGTAATGAAATGTTCATTTGGGGCTTATTTACAAAAATTCTTATGGGATAAGGGAATAAAGTACTCAAAGTAAAGTCTGTTGAACTGCAAAGGGCTTTATTAGTCTTTTCCCCCTTTTTTTGTTATTGTTTAAGTTATTGATGTGATGATTATGATGGTTATGATGATGAAACAGATCATAATTACAACAGGAAAGTCTTATAAGGTTTTTTTTCCTGTTTCTTTTTTGTTTTAATAGAATTTTCAGTTCAATTTTGTTTGTAAAACATTATCACTTTGTCATTAAAACTGACTACGGTAGTGTGTTAAGAATAAAACTAGTCCACAGTCGATGTTTCTGTTTGCCAACAAGTTATTTGAGATCAGAAACCGTTTTTGAACAACTGATTTGCAGTTTTTCTTGCTGTCAAAAAATAAACGCAATGAATTGATTTTTTTTTTTTAAACATTTAATTTTTGATTATTTCATTTTATACTAATAGATTGAAGTCAAAATAAGTGTTTTTGTTCTTGTGATTTCCGACACGACAAATATTTTAATGAAAATGCATTATTTACTAGTTTCGAACCGATCTGCAACTGATTTGCAATTTGCCTTCAATCGATGAATGATTTCAAGGTTTCAACACAGGCAGTACAGATTTTAATAGTTTGCAACCAGTTTTTAAATGGATTACAATCGATATAAAACTTATTTGCAATGTTTTACGAGTCATTTTGCAATCAATATTAAACTTACTTTATGCTAAAGCTGAGATTTAAAACTTTAATCGTAGCTGTAAATTAATAACCAGTTTGCAATAGATTTGACAATAATTTGAAATCGATTTGTAACGACTTGAGATTTTTTGTAGTGGAACATTGCAATCGTTACAATGAAGTTTAGACTTTAAACTTTAAACAAAGAACACTAGTGGTAAACATTGACAACGAAATAAACAGAAAATTGCAGAATTAGAAGTAAATATTAAATATTCGTACTAAAAAGGGATACACTTTTATTTCATTTCAATTTATGGGTTTTCAAATGGACCTAGCTAGGTATTTGCATTTTAAACTATAAGCTCTTAAATTTGGGGGCAAAGAACTCTTTAAAATGTTTACAAACTCTCTCAAATACTCACTCCTTACTCCATCAAGTTATTGCTTTAAATACAAAATTTCCTACAAAACTTTCAACCAATCCATCATTTCCAAATTGATGTCAATAACAAGTGACCATAAAAATGGTTGTGTATCCTTTTACAACACAACATATTATCCACTTTAACTGCTGCAGTCTATATGTATTTGAATTGCTGTAGGATAATATGTAAATTCATTCGAATCGTATATTTATTTTGTTTGAGTGTTTTTTTTCTTTCTTCATTCTACCTATGATTGTGGCACGCAGTAAAAATTGACAATCATTTTGGGGTCATAAATCGATCGTAAATCTAAAAGAAAAAAAAAAGAAAAAAATTTTAGAAAATAAGAATTTTATTTGGCAATTCGCGTTTGACCATATAATCGTGAGAAATATCCATAGGACAGGTTGTTCTGTTAAAGTACCGGATTTTTATATTTATATACCTGTAATATATCACCGTTTTGTGTCCGTAATAAAACATATACCTTCATACAATGTCGACATTATTTTTTTATTTTATGATTTTATTTTATTGGTTGAGGGTTTGGTTCTTGGTATTATAAGCAAATGCTAGCTCTACAGCAGGGAACCTGATACAGGTTAGCATTGGGTTGGGATTCCTCATTAAGGGTTCTCTTTTTTTTTTTTTGTTCTCTCTCTCTTTATAGCCGCTTGTATATATCGTTGATGTTTTAAAGAGGAGTGTGTGTTTATGTGAATTTTTTTATTGCATTTACATTAAAATGATACAAAATGAAAAATGATCACCAATTTAGCTAACCAAGCGGGTGGTTGTTAAAGATAATTTATATATATTATATTTTTTTTTTTTTTTTGAAAAATAAAGAAAGAAAAAACTTATAATTGATTACTTTGTCCGGCGGAAACTTTGAATATATAGAGAGGAGTTAATTAAATTCATAAAAGTTAACTTCATAGAGGTGGTCCCTCATCACAATCTTTTGGAACGTTTAAATTACACTGAGCTTTATTGTTGCCCACTATCTGAATCTGAACACCACACCCACATAAGGTCCATATATTTATAATATAAGGTAGTTACATGTAATTTGAGTTGGTGTCGGTTACATTTTATAGCTTATTGCAACACTAGACGGAATTTTATAACCTCCTTGGAGGTAGGTATAGGAGGTATAAAACCTACTTCATTTTACGTGTCATTAGTGTAACCAAACTTGGTCTCATGAGTATGCGAAAAACAAACTAAAACTGAAAACTCTTTGAAGCCACAAACAACTCGTGAAGCACTTCATTTTGTTGAAGAATATAATGTAAGGCCAGAGTGTAGGGAGAGGAAAATTGTGGGTAAAAAGTTATTGGAAACGACAAGTCCCACGCCTGATGCATGCCGTCTGGGGCTCTGGCTCTGGGGGTACCAAAAGCTATATGAGCCAATGCATATACCGGTCCATATATACTACATCCCTCGTGTCGTACTCTATCTCTTTTTTTATATATAAAAGTCCTTGTGTTTCTTGGTGTCACCAGAATCCTGTTTGAGTTATAGCTCCTTATATGCACGTAAACGAGTTTATGTACCTCACTATACTAGCTATTTGTGCATGAGTTTTTTTTTTTTTTTTTGATGTAGAAAATGTAGAAATTTTGTTAGTTTTTTAGAGTGGAGAAAAACATTTTAATGGACTTTAGTGTGATGAAAAGTATATGAAACACCCACATTAAGTGGGTGGTTAAGTGGAGTTTAATTTTTTTTTTGTCTCCTTCTTCTTTTAGTTATACGGAGATAGTTGGAAAACTTTGGCAGGTGACTGCAGACAGCTCGAAAGTGATAGGAAAAAAATATAAAATTAAAATTTTTGGTTATGTTAAAGTTGTTTCTAGCTATTCTGTGTGTAGGTACGGTGTATGGTGAAGACCTTTCAATAGCAAATTATGTATCTACGTCTTTCAGTTTAAGTGTCAAACTAAACTGTTTTCACATTTTCTGCAAATTCAAAACTATTAACTGATTCGGCTGAAATTTGGATTACTTATTCCTCATAGCAAAAGCTAAGACCAGAAACCAAATTTGTTTTTATTCATTAGTCACATTTTAAACCATTATTTAAAAAAAATCAACATAAATTTCAAAATTCCATAGTTTTTGGAATGTACACTTAAAAATACTCTATTTTAAAGGATAATATGGAATTTCAATACTCTTAATAATGGCCAAGTTAATTTTTTTGTGAAGGCAAAGCGATTGTCGAAAATTTTACAAAATTTGGACTATTATTACAGGGGTACGAAAAGTCCAATTTTTTTTTTTAATTTTTTGATGAGTTTCGAAACTGTTCTAATTGCAGCGGATCATACCTATTATTGGTTTTGTACTGTAAAGTAGGTACTTTTTCGAGATAACAAACTAACAAACTGAAATTATATTCGTCTTTCACATTCCATAAACAAATCAAACGAATGAATACGTGAGAATTTGCAAATTTTCTCATCTGATGATGGAAATGTCAACGTCAGCTAATGTCCATCTTATTCACAATTTGTTTATGGCACTTTCATCTGATAGGTTAGTTCATAACTTTTGCTGACTTTCCCATTTCCTTTCTATTGTCGGTATGAATAGGTAAACACCACAGAATAGAATGCATTATTATTTGAATAAATCACAGCAAATAAACAACCGAGTATAGATATTGCAGTTTATGATTATTGAATGAACTCTCTGCAAAATAAATTTGTATTTATAAACAAAACTTGAATGAAACTATAATAGGTATCATAAATTTATTCAAAAATATCATCATTATCATCACTAGATAGAATATATTCTCTCACAAACTAATTTAAATTTTAATCACTTTTATAGGTATTTTCTACCGACACATCATTATAGATTGTGTATAGTCTATAGTAGGTTTATTAAATTATATCGAATTCCAAGAATCAAACTAACAATACTTTATGACTATTCATAAGCAATAAATTTAAAACTAAAAAAAAACTCCCACAGAATATCGATTCTCCGAATGATGAAACAAAAAAATTAAAAAAAAAAACGATTGCAAAACCCACAAAATGTTT
Source organism: Meliscaeva auricollis (assembly GCA_948107695.1). Lineage (NCBI taxonomy): Eukaryota > Metazoa > Arthropoda > Insecta > Diptera > Syrphidae > Meliscaeva > Meliscaeva auricollis. Next base: position 20,941,428 of record OX403619.1, on the reverse strand, counting down.
ATTTAAATGTTATTGTTTTTTTTTTTCTTTGTTTTTGTTTTAATTTCGTGTTATTTTGCCAACAAAATTTTATTACAATCATTTAATATAATCAACCTACAAAATAAAAAAATTATGGACATGATACATGCAATAAATTATTCCAGTTAAAAAATGTTTTTGTTTTTATTTCTTTTTGCATCTGCTTTTTTGTTAAACGTTTTATTTTCTTCGCCTCATTTAAAATTTTAATTAATCACACATTTATATTCTTAAATTAAATTAATACAACAAAAAAAAAAACATGTTTAAGAACAACCCAAGTAGCTATATAATATTATAAATTACTCAATCCCTCGCCTATAATACACTACCGACTTCAAAAAAAAAAAAAGTCAAAATGATTATTTTATTCTTTAGGGAGAGAGTGAAGTGAAAATGACAAAGCTCTACACTTTTAATGATAATGATGGTTCATGGTTGTCTCGTTGATTGTCCCAGCATAGCCATCAGACATCACAACCTCGTTGTCGTCACACTGTTTTCAAGATTGTCTCTGCTTGATTTCCAAAGAAGAATCCCCTTGAACGAGGAACTGCTAAAAAAAGAAATAAAAAAATATTTCAGAAGAAAAAATTCTCTTGATTTCGGATTCATTTCCATTCGACAAACGATTTAAATTAATTATTCTTCGATCTGAACAAGGTTGTGTCGAGATGAACAAATACAAAAACCAACAACGGATAAAAAAAACAAAAGAACAAAACTATTTTGGCCAAAAAAGTATAAAAATGTTGAAAAGAACACAGAGACAAAAGCTAACAATGTTTTTTTTTTTAACACACAAGTCTTTCCTCAACAGCAGCGTTGCCGTTTAGTTGTATTTTTAGCTAGTTATTGACATCTTGACAGGTACCTACCTAATTGCTTTAAATTCAAGAGGTATTTGTTTTGAATAAATAGGAAAATGATGGTTTGCACATACCTACTACAATTTTTGTTCAAAGTATATTTCCCTCGAAAAGGCCATATTATGGACATCAAATACAGGCTTTAAAAATACTAACTTAAAGAATCCCTAATCACGATATCTCAAACCATCAATGTCATGATCCAGGATCCTGAAAAAAAATTGAAACATTGATTTAAGAAGCAATAAAAACAAAAAACGCATTTCTCAGTAACGCACTGCAGTAGTTTCAGTAATAATGTTCGTTCTTGTTGATTCTCATAGAATCGAGTGATCATTTTTAAATTTCACGATACAAGTTTTCGTTGATTTTTTTAGTTGGATTTTATTTCTTTGTTATTGAATTGTTGACAAATGATAAGAAAAAAATTGAAAAGTGGGTAAGTACACGGCAGGTGTACTTAAAAAGTTAGAAAAATAAAGCATGATTTTCCAAATTTTACTTATCTCCAGATAATCTGCAGAAATATTCAAGAAATGTTGAATACTTCTGCGAATCATTTAGTTCCGCCTGTGTGTCACCGATAAAAGGGCTTAAAATCATAGTTTCGAACAATTTAATAAGTCTTGAGAACAACTCAAATGATTTTAACGGAGTTTTGAATGCATTTTAGTTCTGTGCTGATGCAAATTCAAATATAACAGAGACGTACTTTTGGTATTTAATATTCTTGAAAAAAGTTTTTATGATTCAATAATATTGCGCTTAGTATTGTATTGATTTAAAATTTCGAAATTCACAGCAAAAATAAAATTCACATAAAAATGGCAACGCCATTATTTCTTACCAACAAAAAAATTCCCCAAAAATCCAAGATCACAGACAATGATTTCGAGACACTTGTGTGTCGGGAATATTATTTTTGTATCTTTTGGTGTATTCCTCTTCATTTTTTTTTATTTCACTGTTTGTTTTGGAGTTTTCTGTTTTAAATGTTTTATTTTTTTTTGTCGATGTCGTTTTATTTGAACGACAGATGAAAAAACCGATGGGTGATTAATTAAAATTAATGCCTGCAGATGCATCCCAAAGATGGACAGATTGTGGTGATTTTTTGTTTTGTTTTTTTTTTTTTTTTTGAATATTGCGAGTTTTAATTTTTTTGGACAAAAAGGAGAGTTCTTTTTTATTTCTGGTTGTCGTGTTGGTGGTGTGATGGCCTCTGGTTGGTTATATCTTTGGATCTTGTTTTATTCATTATGGTATGTGTGTACATTTTGTCCTTTTTAATAGTCCGCCATGTTTGTTGAACCTAAATATCTTGATAAGAAACATTGCTGGTTGGTTGGTTATATTTGGGAGTAGCTTGATCAAATATCTATTTTATTCAAGAGGCAAAAGGATTAAATTTGTATTCTTTTTTGGTTAATGATGCAGAAGACACAAAAAACACAAACACTTGCTATCTTGTTATAGAAAAGTTCATAAAGAAATTTCAAAGATGCCGATATATTTGTTGATCTAGTTGTTTTATTCTTCTTGCGTAGGGAGAGAGATAAAGAATTATTTTTTTGGTAAATATGGCGGTAGACAATATGGTTATCATACGGTTGTAAGTTTTGTTTGCGCTTCTATGTAATTTTTCGGTGGCTTCTTTTGTTTTTGGTTGAATGCAAGCTATACCAAAAATTTCAAAGTGACTGGGTTCTTTAAAGCAAAAAAAAACTGTTCAAATATGTTTTAATATTTTTCTTTTTTTTTCTTACAAAATTAAAATTTATGTAAAAGACCGCTTTGATCAAACAAGAAGCTGAATTTTATGAGCTCTCACCTGAGATAATAAGTTGTAATTTCATTTGAACAGCAGTTTAAAGAAGGTTAATTACATAATGTATCTGAAAAAAAACACAAAATGTATAGCTTAACTTTGTTTCGAGGCAAGTTCTATGGTTTTTAGAAAAACTTATTTTTAAAAAGAAAAAGAAATGAGGTAGTTATTTGATTGCTAAATCGTAACCTTTAAGTTTTTCTGCCGACTTGAAGCCAAGTAATATCAGTGGAAAAAATAAGTACCTACGTTAGAAATAAGAGGTTATTAACACTTTTAATCAATAAACTTCATTTTATAAATCCAGGCTTGGTTGTCGACTTCAAACTGAGGTCTTCCATTTTTGTTTATATTTTTTTTCTATAACATTTCGGCGGTTTTATTTAATTATTTCTTTATTTTTATTTTCAGGTTGCCCAGTAATAGAATAAAATCGTCAGATATAACTTCAACGCCATGTTAATTTTAAAGAATTTCAACTAACAACACAAAAAATGGAAATTATGGTGAGTAACAAAATTAACTTATACCTAATAAAATTTGAAATCTATAAATATCTTAAAAATTTATTTTTATACAAATCAATTGAAATTCGTAAAAATAAATGATTGAAAATAGTCAAAACATCTACTTTTTGAGTAGGTACCGAACCGACTGAGAACGCATAAAATCCCATCGATTTTTGACTTTTCTAGTTAAAGTGACTTCTAAAATCATAAAACAACCATAAAATTCTCAGATAAAGTCCTTTGAGGTTTAAGTTCCTTTTTCTTAATATTTCGGTTAGTAAATTCATTAATCTTTGCGATTTTAATAGCTTAATATTTTAAAGTTGATGTAGCGCGCAGGACTATAAAATTTGAATTTATTTTTCAATTTATGAATTCCCATCATGTGGCCATCAGATTCTTGTTATCCTTTCTTGAGCCAAACCATAGCGTAGGTAAGGTATACCAATATAAAGAAATAAAACTTCCTTGCAAGACACCATGCACCGGTTGCATCTCAAAGTCATTATACAAATCGATCATAAATATTTTTTTTTTTTTCATTTTTCCATCTTCATCTTCTGTATAACTCTCAGGTGATGTGCAAGGATATACTTTTTTTTCCATAAGGAGACAAAACAAGACACAAACAAAAAAAGGCACATCATGAAAATGAGAAACTTTTAATACGCTTGGTTATTTGTTCAAGAAATAACATAGTTTATGCTACAAGAATATATAAGACCGCCTCTGGCGATAGCTTGTTAAAGTTGAATACATGTCGTAAAAAAAAGGAAGAAGAAGAAAAAAAAAGATACAAATATAACCCCATCAGAATGAGATGATATAAAAAAGAAAAATAATTTGATTCCGACCTTCGCTTCAACATCGACCACGGCTTCAGCAGCGGCTGTGGCGGCGGCATCCACAGTCCCAACAAACACAAGGAATATGCAAATACATTTTCTTCTGATCCAAGCTAAATATCCATAAGATGCAAAACAAGCTGAGTAAAAAATAAAACAGAAAAAAAAAAACAAAATAAGAATGCATAAAAAATGCGATGCGGTGCGTTTCGGTCTTTCAAGACACTTGCAGAGTTATGTTAAATATTTTTTTTTTTTTCAGTTTAAGTTTGAAAACATAAAATGATCAACCATGTCGTAATGATTTGCTCATTTTACTTATAGATTTGAGACCAACTAACATAATAAAAGCAGCATCAATAAAATTTGTTAATTTTCTTCTGAAAGGGGAAATTTCAAAGAAATTTTGGTACTTCTACATCTTATTAAGCTTACAACACTGAAACTTATTTGTATTCTTAAAAACTTTTTCAACTTCCAGTTTTAAATGAAAAATGTCACAGAAGCGATACTGACATACTTAAACACAGCCAACAAAGTATATCTTCGCCATTCTTAATTTCTGGGATATTTCAGAGAAATTTTTGGAAGTGGTTTATTTTTTTGAAATAATAATACATATGTAAAAATATTTCAGTAATTCCAAGATGATTTTCATAAAAAAAAACATTTTAGCACATTGTAGCACAAAAATAGAGTACTTTTCAGTTTTTAACAAGTAAATCAAGTTTGTTGTTAAACAATGCTGCCTTAGCATGTCTTTTTCTTTGTGTTTCATCTTTACCTCGATTTCGATTATATTTTTCTTTTTACGAATCCTAACTTGCCTTTTAAAATAATGCAAGTAAAAATGCAGATACAAAAATTAAAATAAATACAAAATCTGAACGCGATACATTGAAATATGTTAATTTAAAAACAATCTCTCTTTGAGTTTTGGCAATTGGAACATGTTGATTATTGATTAAATCACGCTTTTGTTTTAAATGAGAGTGTTGTGAAATGCAAGCATATACATAGCAGCATATTATTTCTGTAATTGATTTGACTTTGTTTAAATGATGTTTTGATTTTATTTGTTTCTCTTGAAGAAAATCAAAATCATTAAATGTTAAATTGGAAACACTGGTCTGCAACTAAAATCGCCTTCAAAAGTATTTCAAAAGGATTTTGGCACACTGAACCTGAATCTAAAGTCAAAACTAGCACGTCACGTTTTTGAGCTAATGAACATGCCAAAAACACGTTTTTTTGTACATTTAACGTCGAATCTCTCTGCTGGTAAATACTTTATTACAAAACTATCAATGGAATGAAGTGTATTTCATCCGTCTAAATCATTTGAAATCGTTTAAAAATTCGCTTTCAGCGCAAAGATATTGCAAAGTAAAATTAATGATCTGTCCAATATATTCTCTTTAATCCAATTAAAGCATTTTTAGAGGTGAAAAGTTCTGAAGTAATAATTTTCAATGGGTAACTTTATGTTTTTTTTTCGGATGCTGAGCACGAATCTGTAGTTATCCTACAAAATATATCAGGTAATCATGAGAAATCATTGAAAAACTTACAATAAATAGTTGTTTTTATTGTTTTTGGTGCATAATCCAAAATATAAACATTTTTCTCTAAAACCATTTATGTAGAACAAATGTAAATATAAATTTTGTAATTTTTTCTGATCAATTTTTTGTAGTACTGCTAGATTCATAAAAGGAATGATCCTTCTGAAAATATCTTTTTTCATTGTTTTTTCTCTGATTACTGCCTTTACACCATAGTTTACTAGATCAGTATCAAGAGGATAAAAATACCATACTTTGCTTACTTTACTTAGAGGTTTTGTTGCAGTGTACAATTGTACATCCCAAAAACTTCGGCATTTTGAAATTTATGGTAATTTTTTTCAAAATAACGGTTTAAAATGTGACTATATATTGATGAATAAAAAGAACTGGTTTAAGCTATGTGGAATAAGTTATCCAAATTTCAGCCAAATGGGCTAAGTTTTGAATATGACAGCATTTTAAAAGTTTTCCATTCAAAAATAGCTGAACACAATTTCGGACTTAAAACTTTTTGGGCATATTCGCCAAATATGATTGCTAGTTTAATCTCAAAAAAGAAAGAACATTTTTGCCCCCAATTTTTCAACTTTAACGAAGTATTTGGAGCAGAACTTGTTCGATTACCCCATTATTTTATGTAAAATTTGAAAACCTATAGAATTCCACGTTCAGCGAGTAGAGTATTGACAGTATATGAAATCAAAGAAGAATGTGATTAACTATAAATTTTACTTAATGTTTCTCGGAGATTCTTAAAAAATAGTAACCTTTCAGATGACATTCCGAGAAATAGGTTTTATGGACCGTTACATGTTTCTAAACGCGTCATTTTTTTTCCATGTTTTACTTTTAAAATTTTCAAAACCGCACCAATTCTTATAAATCCACTAAATTCCCTTCAAAAAATCCACCTTAACTTCCGTTCGAATGACAATATTCTCAATCAATACAAACATTTCCAAACCAAATAACTAAGTGCCATTTGTATTTATGAATGACACGTATAAATTAATACTAAACAAATATTTTCCCAAATTATAAGTGTTTCTATCAAACTGGATGCCTTTCATCACAGCCAGCATCGCAACATATTAGAGCTGTAGCTAGCTTCTGTATTCTGATGATGATGATGGCTTTCCACACTTATTGCGCGCACCCTTATAATACGGGCTATTGAATTACAATTCTGTGCGCTATTTACACAATTGATCATTATAAACACGGTCTCTCTCTTGTAGTAATTAAAATGTCATTCCATTTATGCCAGAGAGTATACTCTGTATCCCTCTGCCTTCTATTCTACTCCTGTACTCGTACTATTGTCTGCTAGATGTGTATGGAAACAGAACCAAATCAACCAACCAAAAGTATTCCATCATCGTCCAGCAGCTGCTGTCAAATGAGATCCATCATCAGGGACACAATTTGTTACTTACAGAAAATATAATATAAAGCTTGGGGTTGGGATTGGCATTGGAATATTGTTGATGAATCTACGTTCCGTTCCCACTGCCGCGCCATTCAGCCATTCAGCCACATGGAATATATCAACGAATGAATGGTTTGTTTTTAGGACCACAGATGGTTGTATTCACGCGGAGTTCTATATTCTGATGATGAGACTCTGTAAGTTGTGTTAGAGTTTCGGTGATGTGATGTGTTTTTTTGACGACGATGACTACCACTATTCACTTAAAGGACATCAGCATTTTCATATCCTGTCACTGGGAAATCACATTTCAATCAATACAATCAGTGCGATGCATCCTTAAAATTTAATTCATCCCTAACACGCCAGCAACGACCGACGACGACGACGACAAAATATAGGACTATGACAAGAGTTTGGATATTTGGATTTGTATGTATATCTGGTCCCTGCATTCACATAATGTCAACTGTCTCTTCCTCTGTATCCTGTTTGTTGGATTACAAAAAGGAGGATTTAGTCAACACATGGTGTTATGCCAACTATTCTCACCCTATATAGAAGAATTTTGTGTCACCCATATGGGTGATAGAGTTCAGTAGCGGACTTAGAGTTTTTTTTTTTTTTTTTGTTTTACAAAAGTGAAAGAAAGCTGGTTAGCAAAAGAATAGTTTGATTGATGAGATTAAATTGAATTTCAGATTGTATATTAAACAGCTCTTCACGACACCTTTAAAGCAAAGAAGAAAACTATAGAATCGTAAAAATTGTGACAGCTACCAATCAATTAGTTTTGAATTGAAAATATAACTTCGGTAGCTAAATTAGTTAACCAAAAAGCGTGACTTACACTAAACTTTTTTGAACATTCGTGTTGAAAATAAATTTCGGTTACTAAATTTTAGGCTAAGGATTTACTAAAAAAAAAGTGACTTACACTACTTTCTATCGCAAAGTTCTAGATTTTTGTGAAACATAGCTTAAAAAGTGATATGCTCGTCACAGATTATACTACAAGAACTTTAAAACAATTTTAACGAATAACACGTGAAATTTTGTCTTCAAAGACTCACTAGTTCTTAACATTTTTCAATAACATTCAGTCTTTAAGGAAACTTATTATAGACTCCAATGCCGTTTAAAATCAGGCTGCGATTAGTATTGATGACTTAAACAAGAATAACGATAAATCGAGAACAGGGACACAAGCCAGAGACGTGTTTTTGCAGTTGATGTAAGGACTTTGGCCACTTATATTATAACTCTGGTCTGCATCGAAAATTGCTTTCAAACCAAATTATACTTTTCTAAAGGATTTTGGCACACTGAATCCGACCCCAAATTTTTTTGAAACCAGAATTAGATTCAGAAAAGTCCAATCTTACATAATTTCAAAAAATTATATGAAAGAAAAAAAAAACTTAGTTTTTTCAAACCAATGTAAAGTGGCTATCTTAACTGAGGTTTTGATGGTAACATTGAAGTGTATCGATGCTGTTTGTTTTATCAAACGTCGGCGTTGTTTTTTATTTTTTTTTTTACTATTTTTTGTTTTATCTTTTCTACTGCGTGACTTACACTACAACTATGTTTGAGGCTATTTAAGAATTATGAAAAAAAATAATGAATTTTAATGTGTGCCCTTTTTCTTACAACTAGGCGCAATAGATACACTTTTCCGAGCATTTTCGTAAATAAATAGAAGTACATAGTACTCTTTCCACCCTTTGCTCTATTTACTCCCTGAGCAGAATATTGCATAATAATTATCCTGTTTATGTATAAACAAAGTATGTAGTCCTAGTCAAAACTATATATACGCATATCCTATCCAATCCACCCCACATTAATGATAAAACTCACTTAGCGAGAGACATAGTGTGAGAACTTAATAGCAGGTTTATAGCTTATATCATTTTGTGGTAGTCTCTATTACGAGCTGGTATATAAATAAGATATATATAACATCCACCTACAGAGCATAGCTATATCCTTGCTTTAATTATGTCGTAAATTATAAATATTACCCGTTCAGTTAATTTTTATGGTCGTTAAGTTATTAAGGCACGTCACTTGTATTCTATCCTTGTACTTTCGCTTAAACATCCTCACAGAAACTATTTTTAGGCGACAAGTTTGGGATAGTAATGTTTTGTTCGTGTGATGAGAATCTGCAGGATATCAATATAATTCTAATTGATTTTCAATAAATTCAATCAAAAAGAAAATTTATCATCAAATTAATGACTAAAAGAAAAGCCTGATTGCACTTTAAGTCAATTTCGATGTCGACATTGTGGCGCAAACCACAGACATTTATTTATTTCTAATAATGATACTGTCGTCTTTCACCAAGTCAGACAAATGCTACGAGATTCAACCACACCTTCTCCTGTACAAATTAATGTATACATAAGTACAGCGCGACATTATGCTCGTGTGCACTAATAATGATCAAAATCTTATTCGACGTACAATTCAATCAACGTTTGCCTCTTTGTCCTAAGAGATTTCATATCAAATGAGGTGCAATATGAAGTGTTCTCACGTACAACACGTACAAGTGAGAGGTGTGTGTGTGCGTGTGTACTATTATAATGCAGTGCAAGTTGAAGATTCTTTGGATATAATATCGGTGATGGTGGGCCTAAAATGGATTTCCCATTTCAATTTGTCATCCAATCCATCGTTCATCGATTTGGCGCCTCATAAATCAATTGGTTATTTGTTGTTGTAGTTATTCAGTTGTATGACAATGTTGTCATTAAATAACTTCCACAAGTGATTTAATAAAAATTTTATTATCAGAAATGGTGTTAGATTGTGGTCTAAGGGTCTGTTTGACATATTGTATAGAATGACTTTATAATACAAGGGAAGAGTGTTGTATTGTAGAAAGTTGTCGTTGTTTTCTAGGAATAACTGAATTCCTATTGGTCGTAGGTAAAAAGTTAATAAGATGTAAATTTTAGAACATTTTATTTTGAATCTTTTCCTTCAAGAATTTTGTACATATATTTATTATTACAAAAGATTTAGGAGTATAAAAATGTAAAATTTACTTTTAAACGTGAATTTTTACTAAACATTGAAGTAGTAGTCAGGTTTCAAAGTTCTCTAAAACGATAAAAATGTCAATTGGTTTCAAATATTCAATTACTAATTTGTAACTCTTAACTCCTAAACTATAGGAGTACACCCATACCAGATTAAAATTACTTAAAAAACAAAACATATTAATGCTAGGCACGATTTGATGTCGGTCAGTTGCTATTTTTGTCTTATCCTGTTTAAACTTTCAAATTTATCAGTCGGCCATTTTATGCTTTTTGTTTAAAAAGTGAGATACAACTTGTAGATTCCTTATCACGATTTTTTAAGTACATGCGTGAGGTGTTTTTCACTTTGATTTTTTTTTGTTCTTCCTTCATTTGAAGTTTGGAAAAAATGCCATTGAATATTGATTGATTTTTCTTCTTTTTTTTTCCTAAGGCGTTTTTTACGATCGTAGTAAAAATCGATTAATGCAAGCCAATATGTGACCAAATGTTCGTGTTTTTTGTTGTTCAGAGTTCTTATTCTTTTAACAAAGTAAAGAACCTTTTGACGTAGTTAACACTGAGTATTAGAATTCAAAATAACTTCGATTACCAATAAAAAAAACACTGCTATATAAGGGCAAAAAGAACTAAAGACGTCTGTGTTGATTAAAGTTTATCAAGGTGTTCTTGCCTCCTACTTTTCCCTGCAGTTATGTGTTTTGACCTGAGAAAGCCGTTAATTGATGACCCTGAACTTTGCATACTATTTAATAACTATTTTCTGAACTTCTGCCTCCATTTTTAAATTGCTTTGTCTTAATAAATATTCGACAGACAACTAAGACAATTTGTAAGAGCGGTCTATTTGGCGATGTAGTTTAGACTCAACAACTAGAAGTTATAAAATTCTTTTCAACTTGCATCTTTGCGATGACTTTTTAACGGAACTAACGCAAGTGTGCCGTCAAAGTTAATTCACAAATTGCGACCAAAATTGCCTGAGCATTAATATTACATAACATTACAAAAGTTCGCAAAACTTTCAGATAGAAATCTGAAGAAAAAACTACAATAATTGTAGTTTATTGCAATTATTGCTAAACAAAATTCGATTTATAATCAAATTTAGCGTTAGATTTTTGCTGAAAAAGAGATCTGGACTTTAAAATGCGTATTCAGAAACGAATTTTTCTGTTTTTAATACTTGGCTTGCCCAAACCAAGTGATAAGATTGACAAGTGTTTCGGTAGGTAATACTAGAGACAACTTTGCGCAAATTTCACTGTTTCGCAATCACCACGCTACTTCTTCGTCTAAATTTTTCAACAATTATTGAACTTAAGAACTTTTAAACTCCATTAACGTAAAACTATACTAAAAAATAGTACACGAACAACGAATTAATCAAACAAGGAATTTCGTGCTCGTAAGTTTGCAAATTATTCAACACAATATTTATGTTGATGGTGTCGACCACCTCGCAAAGAGATCCTAAATATTTCAACCGTTTTGCAAGAATTTTATTGTATAGTGAATTTTATCTCAAATTTAGCAAACAGTTTGAAATTGTGTGTTTTCGGGTTAACAAGTGCTTCACAGCGTATAAACGATAAAATTGCGAACTTTACTTACTTATTACGTAACCTGTTTTGCTTCACAAATTAATTAAAAACTTCCAGTAAAAACAAAATCTTACCTTCAAATCTTGCAACGCAGCTTTTGAAAGTGTGTCTTTACTAAAGAACTTTCTAATTTGGTTAGTTTATTCCCCCCAAATTACCATATAAACTTTGTGTGTGTGTTATTAATTTTAAGTGTGCGATCATCAATAATCTTCAACAACAATTTGTTACCCAGTTACCTTAATAACAGTTTAGCTTTTAAATCTTTTCTTTGGCAAAAACACTTGTGCCGACAATAATAATAATTGAACATGGTATGAAATGTTTGGAATAAATTTAAGCCATTCCAAGGTTTGTGTTATTATTCAAAGATGATTTATTATCATTTTTGTTTTATAATCCCTTTAAAAAGTCGTAAAGTCTTTTTGTAACAGAGTCGAATTTGAAAATGGTACGTTTGAGCAAGACCTGAATAGAATAGTTTAAAATGATTTAAGCGTAAAGCTTCACATTTGGATGCTCATTCCATTTCAGCAAAGAGACTCTTTTAAACTTAAAAGCCAAAATGACAAACGAAATAAAGTGTACACCTTTTAGCCATTATAATTATGGAATTTCCGTCAATTTATCAATGTCACTTTGCCATAAACTACGCAGGAGAAAGAAAAAGACAAAAAAACTTAATTGAAACTGAAGAAATCTTCGGTTCAAGTTGCTTACCTATACCTAAAATGAGGATATTGGCTTCTTCTTTTCTTTATTTTTTGTATTCGTTATTATCTTTACCAATCATAATCAAAAATTCATCTCACACCAAATGACAATCAATCAAGAGTCAATTTTATTTTTAAGTATCGACAGAATAAAGGACGACATTAACTGTCAACTGTCTCCCTGCCTATACCTGTCTGGGTTCTTTCGTGATGGCCATAAAAATAGTAGACGAGACGAAAGCCATAAGGAAAAATGAAGTGACAAATAAATTGATTTCTTTTTTTTCTGCTGTCCTCCTACTTTATCCTCCTCCTCCTGTTTCTGTACGATGAGTTCTTGAAAAAAAGGATCATATAAAAGTCGGTAGAATAATAGAAAACCATATTATAGTCTGAGAGGAAAGAGTGGGAAGCTTTGACTTGAGTTGATGAGTTGGGCGTGTGTATTATGCAAAATGAATCCCTTTATCGTTCAGTTACATTGTTTGCGTTTGGATTTAAAATTCAAATTTCTAAATTTTATCTACCACACACGTTTTATATTTCTAAACCTTAGATTTTCTTTTATTAATATAGACTTTAGCTGATGATGTATTTCATCAAACAAGCGTAGTGCGTAGGAATTTTTGTTTCTAGCTGTCAAACTGACAACTGTGGGCTAGATTGATGTTTTAAAAAATCAGTTGACATTTTTGTTGTTGTTGTTGTTGATGATTTGAATAAATGAGTGGGTATTATTTAAAACATCAATCATCGCGTGTCGAGAAGCCTATAATATAGTACAACATTCATGCGTATCAATTGATTGAAGGATTTACGGAAGAAACTTTTGTAAGCTGATAATCAAGCAGAAGAAAAGCAATCTGAACTCCATAGTTGGATCTTTTTTTTGTGTGTAGTAAATAGACCTTTGGTTGCTTTTTGTTTTTGTTCCATAAAAATGCATAGGTATGCCAAACACGTAACTCAGCAGGAATATCGTTTATTTTCAACTTGAGGTATCTTTTATGGATTGTTTACTTTTTTCTAAATATTGTTTTAAGGTTTGAACTGAAGTTCCTAATACAATTGTTGTTCAAAGATTTCAGCTATTGGAAAAACAGATGAAAACTCGTTTTTTTTTTTTTCGTAAAACTCGTTTTTGTTTGTAGGACCCGCTTTTTGAAACTCGTTTTTTACAAGCTCATCTAAATTCGTTTAGAACCTCTTTTTTAAACTATCCTTTTTTTTCTAATTAACATTTTATAACTCATTTTGAGTTTGGTTTGGCATTGCTTAAAGGATAAAGGCCAAAATATTTCGTTATTATTGCTTCTAATAAATTTATAAAATATGCTTGTTCCCAAGAAGCAAGGTGTTACACAAAGCTATGAAGGATAAAAACATGAAAACCCGTTTTTTATTGTAAAAGTCGCTTTTTAAAACTCGTTTTTAAAACTTTATTTTGAAGTCGTTTTTTAAACTAGCTTTATATATTTACTTCTTTTTTTGTATATTTTCTATTTGATTATCGTTTTTTCACCTTAATAACTTTTACTGAGAAGTATAAATTCTAAATTCTCTTCTAAGACACCTACCACTGTAGGATTGAGATTAACTTAGATTGTAGCTTTTAATATATGTAATGGGGAAATTGACTACTGGAATTTGTCTCGGAATGATAATGTTGGGTATTCGATGAAGAAAAAACAGTAAATTCTTTAATTTTCAGCGATTTTAACCCCGAAAGACTAATTTTCCTGTTTCCAGTAATAGTTTTCAGGACTCGGGTTATCAGCATTTCTCAAATTTAAACATTTTTTGATGAGCTGCAATAACAAAAATATTTATTTCCGTTTTCTTGGTTTGGAGGTGATCTTAAATGACTTGTGGTACGAAGTTGGAAAGCTAGCGATTGATTTGAAAGGAAGAGACTATTAAATAAGGTCTCGAAGCAAAAAGCACTTTGCAGCCATCATAAACGAGGTCATTTTACTTGAAAATTCAATACACTGACCCCGCCGCGACACTTGCAGTCGTACATACAACAATAGTTTTCCGGTATAAAGTTCAGCAATACATTATGAGAAACTCTGAGTCAGAAGACGCTAAAAAAATTGCAACCAAGCCAAAACTTTACTTATTATCATAATTTGATAACCAAACATTGACCATTGATCTCCTACACCATACACATTTCTTCTTCGACTATATTTCACAAAAAGAAAGAAAATAACTAATATTGATTGATTTATTGCAATGATATTGTCAAATGTCAATTTTCTGACAGTTGCTTTATCAAAAAAGAGACCGCAAGTCACATTTTAAATCAAGTAAGCATTTTTTTTCCTCTCTCAAACAGTACCTACTTTTTGTTTGCTTTTAATAAATGGGAACCTCTCATGTTAGTAGATTTCGTTTTTTTGATATCCCCAAGCCAAGAATATTTATGACACCACCACCTATGCCTCTATAGCCTCTCCATGACACATCAAAAATGATAAGGTACAAAATAAACTTTGGCCAACGAAGAAATCACATTTTTTTTTGTGAACAAAATCCACAAAATTCAATTTGACTTTGGTCTAGTTAAGAATTCAAAACAGACACAATAGAAAAAATAAAACCTACGATAAGCTCTATGAATCACATCATGGTGAGGTTTTTGGAAACTGGCTATACAAAACAACGACATGACGACGTTTGACTAGAAGACTTCTTCCATACTGATCCAGAGAGAGACTGAAGAATAGAACACATTGACCTTTTGCTTTTAAAAATAAATTTAACAACTTGGAATTGTGAGAGTTATGGTCTTCGACCCCAGGAGGAAGAAAATAGAAAAACAATCAATGAATGTCTGGCCAGACTATCTTAACTTTAGTATAATAGTTCTTCGTCCATTTATGTGTACTTTTTACCGCCTGAGATGTTCAACAAGACCGTTCTAAAAAGTAATTAACCTCATTTGTTGACATGATATGATTTCAAATTCCAGACACATGGTTTTTGTTGCTTAAAAGAAAAACAACACACCTTCACTTTTTTTTTGTGTACGGGGCCCGCCCGTGTCGTCGTCGGTCGCCACTGCTGAAGAAGGGAAACACTGTTAAGTGATTGAGCATTTCTCTTTCTAACGCTCTGCTGATGAACACATTTTCATACTCGAAGCAATAAAAACGCTAAAAAACTTCCAAAAACAAAACACTGTTTTGGGAATATCAAAATAAAAACGAGAAAAAAAATAGAAGACCTAAGCTGTCGAAGAAAACAAACAAAGCCAAAATGTACTCCAGGTTCCACCAGGAGCTAATGGTGAACTATGTACACGTTGCTGGCGGTCGTCGTTGATCGGCATATAGGGCTATGGATGGCGGTGGCGTGTTCATGGTATCATCACCCACAGTCAAGTCAAAGGCATCCTCTGTTGTACATTATCTTCCGTTATGAAGGTAAGGTATCTACACATCTCCGAGTCGCCAGCTCTCAAGTGCGTATAGATACGTTTACTAACGTCTGCTTTGTTTCATTTGGGTGATGTTGCTCTTTTAGCCCGCAACCATCATCGCAGAAGCAAGCAGGAGGAAGAAATGCGATGGCATAGTGTAACCATCTGCATCAACATTTCCTTCAAATCCATTATCAGCGCAGACAAACCTGAAGGAGCGAGGCGAGCACACCCACCGACGATAATACAACGAAACAACAACAGGAGCTCGCTCTATGTATCCAAGGAAGAAACAGAAGGGGAGATGGGGCTGGGGATGGTGATGATGATGATGGGGTGGGGGCTATATGTTGTTCGAACGAAAAGATGGACTACCGCTGGCGTGCAATTATTTTGTTGTTATTATTTCTCTTCTTTTTTGTTGTAGGGTATTGGAGGTGGAAGTGAAGAAGCATCTTCCATCTTCCACCGCACCATTATCAGTGCTCATACCTACCTTCCTTCCATCCGGAGAAAGAGGAGGAGGAGGTAGGAGGATTGTCGAATGAATATGAAATTCCGGTGCCAAAGATTATTTAACATGACAAGTTAACAGCTTTTATGGTCTCCGCTGAAGGCGTACGGTGTTAACAGATTTACAGCGTCAATTATATGTTCTGGTGCGGTCGGTGATGCTATAGATATAATATAGAAGATAGAGATGCGTAGGTATACACATATATTTTGGAAATATGATGTTTGTCTTAGGTGGAGCGGGCTGTCTATTTTCAGAAAATGTTTAGTTATGTTGTTGTTGTTGTTGTTGTTGTTTTGTCTGTGATGATTCTACTTCTGGCATCGGTATAATATTGTGGTGCAGGGGTGTTGTTGAGGAAGATACTTATTTGTCGGAATGAAAAATGGTTTTTTGAAGAAACGACTATTTTCCTAAACGTTGGTTAAGAAGGAAGACCGATTTTCTTTCTCTCTTTCTCTTTTTCTATCTATCCGCCATCATCATCATTTAGAAATATTTCAAAAATTTTAACCATTTGGTTAATTTATTAATGAAAACTGCTTTAATAAATATTATAAGAGAAAAATATACACAAGTCAAAAGAAGAGTGATCGGTATCTTTTAAATTATTAAGGAGAACCATTTTCAGTGTGGTTTTTTGGAGCAGATTTCTCAAAAGATGAAGAGTTATAGTGATGTTGTTTTTTTTGAATTAGGTTGAAATGGGTTGTTTTGACATCATTAAAATTAAATGGTTTTGCCTCTTAACTAAGCTTTATATTTTATACTACAAAATTAAAACTGATTTATATGAGAAATTGGTCGAATTAATCAAATTTGAAATCGACAATTTGATTTTGAAAAGAAACTGGAAATATGTTCGTTCAGTAAAATTGATGTTTTGGTGGAAAAATGTTAGGAAAATGATTTAAAAAATATCTTTTAGAGTTTTAAATTGTTGTTGAAATATTTTTTTATATCAAGAACGTAAAGTTAGGAACTGAGATTTTATGTTCTAATAGCTCTTCTTAAATATTTGTAGGAGGAAAAATTTAAGAAGATATTATATTATTTCGATTCTTTAACAAGTCATACCATTTCCAAAGGCACTGTTAAGTCTATCAAGTCATACGACCCCTTCGACAAGGCCTACGGAGACTGTCTGGAGAATGATTCTAAATTATACTTATAAGCTTCATTGCTTATCATCGCCTCCACGAAACAACAACAGATAATGGCATCCGACTTATTGATATTGAAGCAGCACTTAGTAAAGTAGCACTAGGTTCCCCCAGATCAACTGGCGCTCTGAAAACGGTCAAACCTACAGTCAAATTATCGCAACATCATCAAGAGCACTTATCAGCTATCTAAAAAAAAGAACGAAAAAAGGTGATAAGAAATGTATGAGAAAATATCCCAACAGGATATTCCTGTGAAGAAGATAAAGAACCTACAGGGAGACATCAAGCTCATAGAAATCGAAGAATCTAGTGACCAAAACCACAGCCGATATATTTTTTAATACAGAAAAATAACTCGCTGTCGGCACTAAAACCGAAACCCAAGCATTTTGAAACATCAAACCACCACGCGCAGAGAATAAAAGATGTAAAAGACAAAGAAGATCACACTTCCGCTTTCAAAAACCAGGTTCTATCCTATTCAACGTGATGCCAGAGAGCTCTGAACAATTATTGGAGAAATCGTAAACCATGGAAAGCTGCTGAAAAAAGCCCTCCATGGTCTGGGAGCTCAGTATGTAGCGACAAAAAATTTCAAGGATTATTTGTAAAAAATGGGAACTAAATTTCCGATATTAATCTTCTATCGTGGTATTACAGATTGATAGCTCAGTTTTGTTCAAACACTATTTTACTATCAGAAATAATAGTTTTTAACTTCATTGAATGCAATCAACTGTCAAATAGGAACCTTCTTCACGTTGGTAACAAAAAATTAACGAAAGAGAGCACTCTGTTGTACTTCTCTGTTTTAAACTGCAAAGAACCACTTCAGATTTTGTTGATTTTTTATTAATTTACCCGAAAGTTCAAATTTCTGTTGAGAACTCATTTAGACAGATAAACGTATTAGCTTTTGAATATTCTTGAAACCGAACAATAAGAGACCGTCGACAAGATTAGACTTAAAAGGTTCTCTTAGGTTATAACAATAAAATTTCCAAATTTAACGGTTATTTATCAATAGCAATTATTTCGTCTGTGGTGGAATGTCTTTTTTTTTATTTATAAAAACCAATTTCTTCAAGTAGCTTTGGTTATATTGTTTACAAATCGTTGTTGTGACAGTGAGGTTGCGCTTCTTTCTTAGAATAGAATATGACTTTCATAGAACCCTACAGTTCAATATGGCACAGCTCTCTATACAAGAGTCTACCTGAAGTGTACATTTATAAGATGTCGAGATTTCACCTCTAGAGCTCTTTTGTTTGTTTATCTGAGCAGCAGCGCACCTTTGCCCCAACACTTCGTCGTTATTTCGTTTCATTTTCATCCGTCTCGTCTATACATTTATTTTGGGCTGATATGGGGAGTGTAGGGTCTCTATGCTGCTACAGCTCCAGCTTCATAAGGAACATTACTCATAAACCAGATACCTATATCATAGTAGATACCTACTTAGCCATCACCATCATCAGCACCAGCAGCAGCACCTCAAGCTTCTATATCTTGTTAGTAATGTATACACAGCAGCTTTGTATTTTTTTGTTTTTCTTTCTTCATCACCGTTTTGTTGTTGTTGTGTTACTTCGAGCACCTGAAATGGGTACTGAATTACTTTTTAACTTTTCTCATATAAAGGCGAGAGATTAAAGAGAGAGAAAGAGGTAAAGTAGATGGATGGAGTGGAGCCTGTTTGGGAGAGGGGTGATGATGTTGGTACACCTTATGTCTTGAAACGTGACTTGCCTCTTGCACTGAAGAATCCAAAGGAATCATAGACAATTTTGTTTTGTTTTTCTTTGTAAAAGTCACCTCATCGTAGCGAGTTTATTCCTACTTCTTCTACTTTTTCTGATGACGAAGAAACGACAACGACTTGGGGACGACGACGACGCGACGATGAGGATGACGAGGCGGACACGATCGAGAGCAAAGCAAACACACCATATCAACTCTGCTATTATAAGGAACCTTTTTTGGAATCTCATCTCTCGACTTAATGTCGCGCTCCTTGTCTCTGGGTTCTCTTGATATTTTTGTCCACTTTTAAAGGTGACGATATTTTATTCAATCTTCATTGAGATGCATAAATATACTTAAACTTTGTTGTGTATCCAACAAACTATATACCACATTCTATGTGGCTTTAGCTTTTGCAATTGAATTCAATATGGAAAAAGGGAATATCACAAGAAAAAGAAGATAGACGCGATGCATCTGAAGAAATATTATGACAAAAGGAGAGAAGGCGTTGTTATGGTAAAGTCTTCAAGTGTTGGGTTTTTTTTGAAGTTTTTCTATTGAAAAATCTCTCATAACTTATTCATGTGTCAAAAGAAAATTGAATTTATGCAATCAAGATGGGAATTGTTTTGTTAAGGAGTTTTTAGTTTTTTTTTTGTTTGTTTTTGTTGGGTGTATTATTTTGAATAACCTGTATTCTTGTCTCTCGAAAATGGAAGTTTTCTAAATAGAGATTTTATTTCATGCAATAACTATCAATCAGAAACTTCTAAATATCAATTTCAAACAAATTATTATTTAAAGCTTTATTTAAGTTAAGTTTATCTGAATCTCCGAGCTGAATAGCTTGACTGTTAGCTGAATCGCTGTTTTTTCTCGCTCTATTGTTAGTTGAACTATTACTCTATAATTTAAATCACTTGATTGGACGCTTAATTGCTTTTTAAAGCTTATTTTTTTAATTTGAAGTTTAATCGCAATTCTAAGGGCCAAACCAAACTTAACAATACTTTATTACCTAGTAAGCCCCGCTATAATCTACTATCGCTCTATTGCCAGCTGACTTGAAGTCATATGCAATACGCAGAACTATACTACTGTATGAGGTATTTTTTTTTAAAGCTGAATATCTGGTATTCTAGCTAGTCAGCTGGTATCAGAATTATAAACGATAAACGAGCTTAACAGTCTACAGATTCAATATGATCCGAACTCCTTAATCTTAATCGCTGTAAGTAAGATCACTGCTCTAAGAAGTGAACGGTTTTACTAAGCTGAATAACTAACTTTCTAATCTAATTTCTCTAAATTAAGCTGAATTGCGGCTCTACGACCTGCACACAGAACTACTTCGATTTTAAACTTAAAAACAGTAAATTATCCTTCTAAACCATCAAGAAACTTAATTCTAAAAACTAATTCCGGTAAAGACTTAAACAACTATTTTTTTTTAATTTACACTACATCTAGAAAATTAAGAGGTTTTCAAGAAGCTGCGGTGAATTTTAATTTCGATTAAACTTTAGGCGAGCGAAATAGAACTGAAAACAAAACTTGATATCTATGCCAACTTAAGGTTCTTATATCTGAAAAACTGTGCTAACATAATCTCAAGTCTTTTAAAGTTTTTTTTTGCCTTCTTATAAAATAGAAGCTGTTCATCTTCACTTTCAAAAGCAACTGATAATTTTAAGTGGACATTTTAAATATAAATAAAACTACTTTAAAGTCTTTAAAATTATCGAACTTTATTATGGGTTCAAACGATGAGGGATTTAAAAATAGAAAAAAAGAAAGAATACTTTCACTGTCAAAGAAGATTCTTTTCCATTTCTTATTTCTTTTTCTACCTATTCTTTTTGAATGATAAATGATTTTCTTTAACCTTTCATATAAAATTGGAAACAACGCGGAAAAAGGGTACTTTACGCGATAAAAGTTAGAAGTCTGCATCAAAAAAAAACTTTCTTTTGAAAGGTAAAACAAAGCAAAAAAAAAACAGCCAAAGACCTATGCAGTTTATTCAATTTCCATACTCCTTACCTCTCCTGTGTCGGCTTGTTTGAGATAAAATATATAAAAATGTAAGAAAAAGAAAATAAAACAAAACAAAACCCACTGGAATATAATTTTATCGCACGCGATCATAAATTTAATTTAAAGTTCAAATTCAAAAGGATATGCACAGAAGAAATAAAAATAACAAAAAGATGAAAGACTTTTTTACACACCAGACAGTGGGGTAGTCTTTTTGCAACAGTGGCAAGACAATTACATACAATTATGCAGGAAAAATGAAAGTTATCAAATTCGTCCCTTTTTCATGTATTTATAGCAATTCTCACATCTGTATTGCCTATAATCATATGCTAAGACCAATTTATACCAATTGCTTGAAGAAGTACTTTAATTTGTCTTTATACCATTTACCTAATAATTCTTTGCCTGCACTTTTATAGCATTTACATTTGGAACTATTCCACCCCACTGTACATCGTCATCATAACACAATTTCATTGAGAAAGATGAATTTGGAGTTGTTTGACGTGCAATTCTATTTTTCTTTTTCTCAACATTTTCATCAAACGAAAGGATATAAGGTGGAAGGAGTGCCCTTAAGGGATGTTAATCTTTTTGCGGTGTTTTTTGTCGGAAACTTGGTACACTACAAGAAGCATCACAAATAGTGTTACTACAGTGGTGCACTGCATTTCATCGTCATCATCATCGTTGTTGTTGTTGTTGTTGTTGTTGTTAGTGTTCTTGTATCTTAAAATTTCAAAGAGAAAACGAATCCAAAGGATCAAAAGTGGACTTTACCATTTAGAAGGATATAACAGCGATATGATGTAAAATGAAGTGATGACGGTGCATAATGTTCATTTTGTTAGTTCTTTGACCTTTAAATTAACTTCGTTTGAAGTTTTCAAATGTGTTAATCAAAAGTTCTTTTTGCGAAACCTTAAGTAAAAACAAAAAAAAATGGCACACAGAAAAATGATGAGGAGAATGACTACGACAAGAGAAAATAGTTGATTTAATTAAAATACTTATGACATCTGGTTTTGTGTTACTTCGTATAATTAAACAAATTTCAAGGAGCGCAATGTTAGCACTAAAATTCTCTTTTGTCGAGGATTCAATTAAAGGAAAGAGAGATGTAATCTTAAAGGAATAATTAAGATCCTTTGAAGTAAGACTAGGATACATTTGCCAAATTCTATAGTTTTTAAGCACTCAAAGGCCTTTTCCAAAGTAATGTGGCATACATTTTTTTCAGAATCAAGACACAATTTCAAAAAATAAATGTCATACAACAATTTTCTCCTATGTACATAGAGAATTCAATTTAAAAATAACAGTTAAAAAAGGAGATTAAAAAACGAATTGAAAAAACGTGTTTTAAAAGGTGACTTTAGTAGAAACGAATTTTACGTTTTTTAAAAATCTTCAGCAAAAACATGGTCCCAAGGGGGAGCTACTATCAAAATTCTCATACTTTTGTATCGTCTGCTGTAATCCTGTTTGTAGTAAAACAAGGATTTCAATAGATTTTGATTTACTGCAAAAAAAATACTTCAAAGTTAACGCGGGTTCAAATTGATTCCCAATATTGAATAACTGACCCCCGGTTTAACTCACAGTTGAAGGGTCCAGGGGAAAAACGGCATAAGTCAATTCAAACAGATTCCAACAAAAACGCAATTTAAAATTTGGTTTTTCATACAACTTAGTAGTGAAGGCAAATCTGTTTTTTTTCTTTTGTAAGAACAAATTAACATCTATTATGGAATCCAACGTATGCGTTGCGGCGGGATTCGCACTTATTTGAGCCATATTTTCTCCTGTAGAACTCACAGGGAAGGAAATATGTTAATGGAAATGGTAAGGTAGTTCCTCGTATTGATAATATAGTTTACCGGCAAGTTCATAATTGACTAAATAGTTCTAAGAGCATTCATAAGAAGTCGCAAAAGGATTTAAAATTAAGACAAAACTCAACAAAAAAAAAAAAAACAATTTTTTATGATTAGCAGACGCAAACTAAACGTAATCTTCAAGTTTTCTTCCTTTCCATAAAACAAAAACAAAAAAAAAACCTCCAACAAGAACGCAAAGGAGAAAAAAAAACTATAAATTGAATAAAATATCCAACACTCAAAAGTTCAACAGACCAAAAATGTTTTAATGCTGAACAAACAGTTTAGTGTCAATATGGTCCAGTTGAGTGTGCCAACATATTTATTCCATAAAAGTATCGATTTTTTACTTTATCAGACCAAACAAAATTAAAATAAAAAAAAAAAAAAAAAACCGATTCCATCATCAACTTAACGTTTACCTTAAGGTATAGCAGACTTCAACAAAGGTGACCATATTTTTCTATACACACTCCAAATACAGTATTTTATGACGACGATGGATGGTCGAATAGTCGTGATCGACGACGACCGACACGACGACGATGACGACAAGATCCTCTAACTTGTTCAAATAGAAGCCATATTACATTCGTTGGTTATAGTGCTACTGGGGAGATCAGTATTTTTTTGTATCTTTATCATGTTTACTTAATTATGAGTGCTTAGTTGGAAGATCTTTAGAGACTGGACTTGAACTCCTTCTTCAGATCAGAAAATTTATCATCATCATCATCGTGTCGCCGGAGTGATCGTGTCGTTGCTTGGTTCGCTGCTGCGCTGTGTGTGTTGTGGCCGACTCAAGACATCAAAGTCTGTCTCTGATTGGTGATGGTCTGGTTGGAGTCTGCTTTTTTTTTGTATTTTTTTTTGTATTGTAATGAAGGAATCATCATTGTCAAGTGGGTAGGTTGAAAGAATTAATATTGTGATTTACAGAAGAAATAATAAAGGTGATTTGCACTTTTTTTCTTACTTCGTCATAATGTGGTCTTTATGAATTTTTTAAGTATTCCTTGAACCAAGTGGTATTGGATGTTTATTTAAGTTCAAGAGCCTCAAAGAGATCATGAATTTTTTCTTAAGTTTAAATTCAGTTTAATGAAAATAAATAAATACTAATTGAAACTGCATCAATAATAATATTTCTTAAGAAGTAACTTTAATAGTCATTTCCTAACATCTGAAGATAAAAAACCTTGAAGTGTAGAAATGTTTACTTACCGGTGTCTCCAATTAACTCTGATTGAATAGATGTTAAGTTTGTTCCAATAAAACTGGGCATTAAGACAAAAATTAGTGGAAATGAAGAAAAACATGAGTATATGAGAAAGTCTGCTGGAAGAAATATTACGAACAATTTGAAATTTTTTTTCGTTCCCATTTTGTAAGTCATTTATTCTTAAAGTTCAATGGCAAAAAAACTGAAAGAATTTCTCTGTCATGGGGTGAAAGGTACAAAACGAAGACAGTCCCCAAGTTTTAGTTGTACTTAAACATGCTCAGAAACATGATTTCATCCCTTAAAATTCAAAAAATACTGCATAGTATGCACTGAGTGCTTCGGGGCCACACTTCAGCCAATTCAATCTCTACCCAACTGTCCCCAACTTCATACCTCAAGTTGGATGCTATGTTTCTCAAGAACAATAATAAAGCATTCACGGACAGCGTACTACCTCTCGCTCTAGTGGTATGTTCAAATCACTCTAGCAGCCTAGAATTGAATCCAACTCATTTTTCCAAGAGAACTGCCTCTTCGATACAAAAATGGCTGAGAGTGTAAGACACTAGTCACTGGTTCTTCACTACCAGTATTTATTTTATACTTATTTATACGAGTCTTCTTAGTGATCTTCCTGTAGATTTTCCAGGCCTGAAATAACACTTGTAAAGTCCAATTAAATTATTAGTCAACAGCTTAATGCCGTGACAGAACAGTGTGACTGATACTACGAAAGAGCTACTCTTTCTGTTATCATACATCCTATTCTGTCAAATGCATTTTTTTTTCAGTTGAAAATTGACAAGTTGAAGCAGTATTCATGATCAGTCAGTATTCTAGAAAAACCATCCGGAGTCGAACAAGAGTTCGGTTCGCGTGGACATCGGAAAGTACCTTCCAGAAATAATTAGCGTCGTTCTTAGGGTATTGCTCGCAAAATATTTCTCTGGGAACGCCATTGCATGTTTAGTAGGAACGGGAAATGTGAGCTTGTAAGTGTCACATATTGGAATGTGTCCTTGATGATGATCATCGAAACTCTCTCACCTCACGCGCAAAAGCTCCTAACATTTGCCAAACAAGCGACATTGCAATTTTTCAAATTCCATTCTTAAAAAGTCATTAACCTTTTTCAAAATATGTATCACAAAGCCAAAAAAACCTCTCTACACCTCTTAAGTTATACAAGAACCAAACAAAACCCTATCGATTTCCGCTGTCTGTGACAGTAATTGCATCACATTGTCCCACAAAAACCACAAGATTGCTACTTTATTTGCTGCCAATATGCTTAACATTTTTTCGGTAGCAGCAAGATATGACAAACAAAAATTCATTACTTGTCGCGGTTAGCTTGCTTAAAATATCCCAAAACCTTAAATGAAAAAAACTGCATCCATACAACAACCTCCCATAAGAGAACTGATACCGTTGTTAAGTTTAAAATCAAAAAAGACAGACAACAGAGGCTCCACAGAAGAGCCATGATCAACTTCTGTTTTGAGTTTTGTCGCACCACAAAAAGAGCAATTGATATTCCCCGAGACACGCAATGATGGTGACCACTTAAATTCAACTCCTCTGTCTACTAAATAAGCCCCCCAAAAGTCCAAACCGACAGATTGGTGACACTCTTCACCATTATCATCATATAAATTTAAAGAGGTCTCTGATGTGACATAAAGACCAACACCGTCACAAGAACCAGCAATAAGACAAAAAAAATCGTTTTCAATTTGAAATCTGTCAAATTCAATTAAATCCGAAAGATGATGCCGTTGTTGATGCTGAAGTTTCTCTGTTCTTCATTGCTTTGGTTTTTGTAGGGTTTCTTCTTGAATTGGTTGGTTGGTGTTTTTTTTTTTGGTTTATTTTTGGGTTAAAAATAATTTTCCATCATTAAGATTGATTGATTTGTTAAAACAATTTTACAACAATAAAAACTACTTGTCCTAATGTGTATCTGTCATTTTCTTTCATTTCAGATGTCAACTTTTCGAACGATTTGACGCAATACGACGACGCGTTGTTGGCGTAGTCATTCTTTCCGGTCTTCATTGTTCATCATTAGAAGCTGAAAAGTTACAAGACAAGTGAAAGCGAGAAAGAGGAGCTTCTAGAACCTAGTTTTTTTCACGGAGTCCCTAGCAAAAGGGGGGATAGACTTCTTCCAAAAGAAGAAACAAACCACGCATATTGACGCGAGAGTGCACAAAGTCAGTTTGTTCTGATTTTAGTGTAGCCCGCTAATATTTACCCTCAAACAAAAAAAAATGTATAATCATACGAAAAATCTCGTCAAGATGTCAGTTAAGCACAGTAGAAGAAGAACACTGTGTAGCAGTTCATGGCGACCCCTGTCGTCGAGTTTGCGAATACTCCTTCATGTACTAATACTTGGAGTCATAGCGACACAAATTACTGCCGATGGCATGCAACACATGACAGATAATGGCGGTGGAGGTGGCGGAATGGGCGGTATGGGTGGCATGGGTGGTGGCAGCATGTCGATGGAAGTTAGCCCAGCTCCAGCCTTTGGTCTGCCGGCAATGCCCAAGGACCCGAATTCGCGATGCGAAGAAATCACCATTCCTATGTGCCGAGGAATCGGTTACAACATGACATCATTCCCGAACGAAATGAACCATGAGACCCAGGATGAAGCCGGTTTGGAAGTGCATCAATTCTGGCCTCTGGTGGAGATCAAGTGCTCGCCCGACTTGAAATTCTTCCTTTGCTCGATGTACACTCCTATTTGCCTTGAAGACTATCACAAGCCGCTGCCAGTATGTCGGTCAGTATGTGAACGAGCTCGATCTGGTTGCGCGCCCATCATGCAACAATACAGCTTTGAATGGCCCGAACGCATGGCTTGCGAGCACTTGCCATACCACGGTGATCCGGAGAATCTTTGCATGGAACAACCAACATACACCGAGAACGAAGGAACTGGCCATTCGTCAGGCGGTTCTGGGGGATCAGGTGGGTCATCGCGGGGTGGTGATTCTGGGTCGAGTGGATCGGGTGGTTCGGGTGGCAAATCGAATCGCAAACAATCGCAATCGGCCAAATGCAAAGGAAAGAATTCAAAAAACTGCCAAAATTCCCTAGGAGAAAGAACAAAGGAGTGCACATGCAGTTGCCGTCCACCACTGATACTCCTGGGGAAGGAAAACCACTGGTACAACACCACTGTCGGAAGGGTGGCCGGCGTGTCAAATTGCGGAATACCATGCAAGGGCCCGTTCTTCACAAACGACGAAAAGGAGTTCGCCGGAATATGGATCGCTCTGTGGTCGGGTCTGTGCTTCATCAGCACTCTAATGACACTCACCACATTCATCATCGACACCGAAAGGTTCAAGTATCCTGAGAGGCCAATTGTCTTCCTGTCAGCCTGCTACTTTATGGTCGCTGTCGGCTATCTATCCAAGACTTTTATGAACAACGACGAAATCGCTTGCGATGGCCGGATTTTGCGGCAATCTTCAACGGGACCACAATCATGTACTTTGGTCTTTTTGTTGGTGTATTTCTTCGGAATGGCTTCGTCGATTTGGTGGGTGATTCTATCGTTCACCTGGTTCCTGGCTGCAGGCTTGAAATGGGGCAATGAAGCTATCACCAAACACTCTCAGTATTTCCATCTTGCCGCATGGCTCATTCCAACGATACAAAGTGTTGCCGTGTTGCTTCTATCGGCGGTTGATGGTGATCCAATCCTTGGAATCTGTTACGTCGGTAACTTGAACACCGAGCATCTGAAGACATTCGTATTGGCCCCACTGTTTGTGTATCTGGTGATTGGAACAACTTTCTTGATGGCTGGTTTTGTCTCACTCTTCCGTATTCGATCGGTGATCAAGCAACAAGGAGGCGTTGGAGCTGGCGTCAAGGCCGATAAACTTGAGAAGCTCATGATTCGTATTGGTATCTTTTCCGTCCTGTATACCGTCCCAGCGACCATCGTCATTGGATGCTACCTTTATGAAGCAGCTTACTTCGAAGACTGGATTAAAGTGCTGGCTTGTCCCTGCGCTAATATCAAAGGCCCTGCCAAAAAGCCTCTCTATTCCGTGTTGATGCTGAAGTATTTTATGGCATTGGCCGTGGGCATAACATCTGGAGTCTGGATTTGGTCGGGTAAGACTTTAGAATCGTGGCGGCGTTTCTGGCGACGTCTTTTCGGTCATCCTGATCACACAGGTGCAAATCAGGCTCTAATCAAACAACGACCACCTGTTCCCCATCCATATGCTGGATCGGGAATGGGTGTGCCCGGTTCGGCGGCCGGCTCATTAATGGCAACTCCTTACACTCAGGCAGGTGCCAGTGTTGCATCGACCAGCCACCACCATTTGCACCACCATGTCTTGAAACAACCACCGGCCAGTCATGTATGACCTGGCGAGTCAGGAGGTGCTTCAACCGGCGGCATGCCAATGGGTGGAGGCGGCAGTACAATCGGCGGTAGTAGTGTTCTTGGCAGCGGTCATGGCGGCGGTGGTATGCCTATGAGCGCTGGCATTAGCAGTAGTACAGTTGGTGGTATGGTAGGAAGCGGCGTTGGTGGGCATGTTGGAGCTCCTCCTGGCATGATGACAAGCGGTGGTGGAATGGGTGGTGGCTTAGGTGGTGGAACACCCGGCAATAATGGTGGTGTTATGTTACCTGGCGGTGGTGTTGGCGGTGGCTGCTATGGTGGACAAAGTACGGCACCCGGTTCGGTTGTGGACTCGCGGGCTGTATCAGTTGTTGTTACTCTACCTGGTCCTCAACATGGACAGGCATTGAGTGATTATGGTCCTATATAGTTGACGGCACGTCCATATACCGCTCATTGGGTATCAACCAGCAGCTTTAGTCAACTCTAAGCTGTTTTGTTGGGCGCCATTTTGTTAACACTTACCACCAAAATAATGACAAAACACCCCCATTTATCTAGTCCATTGAATAGTTTTCATTAAACAAAAAAAAATTACAAAAAAAACTTATATTTAAAAAAAAAGAAAACACACACACATGCACAATTAAGTAATTTTTTTATTTAATTTTTTTTTTTTTTTTTAAATTACATTTACTACTTATATACGAAAAAATAAATAAACAATAAAAAAAATAAATGAAACAAAAACCTCTTCACATTCAAAATGCCGAGGACAGTGTAATATTTGTTTTATTATTTTTTTCCAATAGTTCTTTAAAAATATAAAAAAAAATAAAAAAAATGTATATTGTATAAATAACAATGACTGAGTATAAGGAGGGACGCCATTTTGCAGGTATAAAAAAGCACTGCCAAAAACAAAAAGAAAAAAAAACATGAAAAATTGTGTTTTTCAATGTCAAATCGAATACAAAAATAAAAAGATTTAAAATTTAAACAAAATGAATCCTTTTGAATCAAATTATTAAATTAAAAAAAAAAAAAAAAATACACAATTGTAAATATTCGTAATAAATTATTTTTTAAATTTAAATTTTACCCACAAAATAACACAAACTCTAGCTTCTAAGTATATTATGTATGTATAGATGATAACACCCGAATTTCTCTCTGTGTAAAAAGATAGATTAAGTTTAAAAAAGAAAAGAGGAAAAGTCGCTAGATTAAAATAATTAATGAATTACCCTTAAAACATTTAACTTACAAACAAAAAAAAAAAAACAGTTGTAAAGTTATGTTGTTTAATTATAAATATAAAAATGAAAAAAAAAATTAGGAATACCTACAGGTAAAAGTAATATATTGTATAAAAAATAAAAGTTAAAATGCATAAATCACTATTTTCCTGATCAAAAACGATTAAAACAAAAACAAACAAAAAAAAAAGAATGATAAAAAATAGTCTAATTAATATTTATTTTAAAAAGTAGACTTTTTGTAAATTTATTATTTTATTGTTATGTAAGTTTTAGCTTTTAGTAAAATAAATATTTTTTTTTTTTTGTTTCTAAATATTATTTTATATTTTTGGCCATATTAATGTTTAGTTGTTTTTTATTATTATTTTTCTTTTATTTTATTATAAATATATAGTTTTCATTTAGACTATGTATACATCTTTCTACATGCATAATAATAATTGTTATTTAAATTTAATTTTTCTATATAAAATGTTTTATTTTAATTAAATTATTATTTTAAATCGACAAACAACAAAAAAGAAATTCATAAAAAATTAA
The DNA here is from genome assembly GCA_948107695.1 of Meliscaeva auricollis. Taxonomy (NCBI): domain Eukaryota; kingdom Metazoa; phylum Arthropoda; class Insecta; order Diptera; family Syrphidae; genus Meliscaeva; species Meliscaeva auricollis. Next base: position 20,910,799 of record OX403619.1, on the reverse strand, counting down.
AATTTATACGAAACAAAGTTTTATTTAAACATAAAATATTGTGATTACACACAAACATTTAAATTGAAATAAAAAATAAATATTAAAAATATATTATTTTAAACCAAAATTTTTGAGTTGTTTGCTTGTTTTTTCTTTCTTTTTTTTGCAGATTATTTTCTATGTTAAATTTTTTGCTCTAAAACTTTTGAGTTGTTTTTTCGCATGATTAAGTTTTTATGTTGTTTGTTTCAGTAAAATTATACATACAGGAAGGTAAACAAATTTAATTTTTTTGCAGTTGTCCAAACTTTGAAAAACTTTTATAAGGGGATTCGATTTGCTGAACTCGAATCTGAAGTCAAATTTTAAAATTGGTAGCAGTTTTTGAGATATTCGCATTTACATCAGAAGATAAGTGTTTTTTACAATATTTTCGAAGGGGATATTTAAAAAAAAAAAACAACAGCTGATATTCCGACCACGGATTGGAGTTCAGAACATCAAAAACCTTCAGTAACGTTTATCAAAGTTTGTAATCAACAGAGTCACATCAAAAAATTAAGACCGAAAGTTGTTCTATGCTTCATTTCCTCTTCCTCTTTGATGCCATTTAAAATTTAAAAGAAAAAAATTAAATATTGTGGCATGACTAGTTAACGAAGAACCAAGGGCTAGTGAGTGCCACTTTCAACCAATCCTGTATGCGCGTAGTTAGCAGAAATGGATGATGCCATTTGCCGAGTTAATTTTAAGCAGACTTGAAAATTCTTAGTGATGGATTAAGATGGTAACCATACGAAAAATTACCCTCGATTTATGGGGATTTATCATGCTAACTTCGGCCAACTTGCAAGAGCCCTAACGAGGGCAGTTTCATTGAGCCTTTTACAACCAGATTTGACAGGTAAAAGTCCTATCACTAAAACACGACTTGGGCATTCATAAGTCTTTAATGTCTGATGACAATTTTTTCTCGGATGGTTGGCAATATTTTTTACCAGTTTGACTCGAAAATGTTCATTGACTTAAAAAATGATTGAATTTACATTCCCAAGACCCCAATTTAGAATCTGTAAAAAAATAAAACGAACAAATGTATTCTTTTCAGATTCATAGCCAAGCATTGCTTTAACTTTTTTAGTTAATTTTTAAATCAAATCGATCATTTTGTCATCGTTAATTATTTCTATTCTCCCAGTGGTTATCCTTAATTTATCTTCACTTTCAAAAAAGCAGTTTCTAAAAAAGCTTATATTCATGTTTGGCGGATGGCGAAATGTAAAAGAAAATACAGCTGTTCAAATTTTTGCCGAAGAGTTTGAAGAATAGGATAATTCAAAACATTGAGTTTTACCTTTGAAAGCACCTCAGAAAATTCTGTTACTTTCTCCAATAGTATAATGGAGATGAGCATTATCGGCCCTTGTAACCATGAAGAAGCAGGCACTAGGATTGCCAGCAGATGGCGTTATGTGTATTATCCGACGATTCATCAGCTTTATTTTCCAGTTAATAATTTAAATGAATACCAATGAAAGATCGCGAAATACTGGCATAGGAGGTCATGAAAAAAGAGCCCAAAACAAAGAACTGGACAGAGAAAAAACGTGGAATGTGGTTGAAAAAAAATGTAAGAAGTCGTAGAAAAATATGCGAAATACCACGGACTACCTTGGTTAAAAGCGCTGAATACCGTGCAAAAAAAAAAAGGGCACATGTATTAGTATCATAATTCATAGTTGGTTTATGTCGGGTGGAAACCCGGGAGTTGAAAGAAATTGAGTGTGCAAAATATGAAACCTTACTTTGTCAAGTGAAACCTGACAAGATTTTAGTACAGCATTCATACCAGATTAATTATACTGGAAGTACAAAGGAAAAGTGATTCCAAGTAATTTTTTGTTGAGCTGTATGTTAAATTCCTAGAGATGGAACAACGAAGTTTCACAAAAACACGGCTAATATTTCTCGACAACTATTCTCGAGGCGAGAGTAAAAACAAATTAGACACTTTACACATTGTGCCAAACCTATGAAAGTGCACACGAAACTTTATGAAAACAATTTGTGAAGAACTCTTTTTTAACTTTTGGAAAGCACCCATTCGAAAGTAACGGAGGGAACAAAAAAACGCTTTCAATATAGTTTATCTTATTGAAGAAGCAATAATCTTTCTTGAAACTTTGTGGGTGTTGAGGGTACGGAAGACGGAGTACGCATCTTCTTCGTAACCGTCTTTCTATCTCAATATCTCAACTTTACTGGCAGTAATTAGTTTTTGATGAAACTTCTAGGACGATAACTTAATGAAATGCCCTCAACAGTTTCAAGAAAAAATATTACTTCTTTAATGCAATAAATGGCATTGAAAGCGTTTTGGCCGAAAACCCTTAAAACAATTATTATTAATAAATAATAAACACCAGAAATGCATGTGTTCTACTTTCCCGACCTTCCTTTGCTGTCAAATATCATCGTCATCAGGTAGACAGGTTGATTACTGTTGAAATAATTATATTTAATATTGCTAAGATTTTATTTGAGTTTTTGTTTTCTTTGTTATAATTTAATTTCAAATATAAATCATATTTTTTATATTTTAAATCCCAGTTACATATCGTGGTTTTATTTTCATGTGAATTTGTAAAATGTGATTGAAAAATATGTAAAAAAACAAATATGTAGGTACTCGTAGAAATACTTGGCTACAACTCAGAAATGCAGAAATGATGATTTTCTTATAAACGTACATTTTCTTATTTTTAATAATTTTTTCAATGTAAAATAACAAATCAAAACAAAATTATTAGTTTATTAAAACCAGTTTTGTATATTTATGAGATACATAAACGTATTCTTGAAAATCATTTACAAAAATAAATTTTTCTGAGTATGAGTCCATTAAAAAATAAAAAAGAAAAACTACGTAAGTGTACCCCCATTTGCTTGATGTTTGGTGTTATTACTTGTAGTCTATAAAACTCTTATATATTTTTAACTATTTAAACAATTAAAAAAAAAAAAACTCAAATCAAATGAGTATTGTATAAAATAAAAAAATTACAAAAAAAAACTTAAATACAGTATTGCTATTTTTTATAAGAATCAGTGTAGCAATGTTAACTGAAAAACAAAATGTTGTGTTTAATCTTAAATATATTATTAAAAAAATACAAACATAAAATTTCATTTCTTTATTGCGCTTATTAAAAATAAAATAATAAATTGTTTTTAAATTTAAGCATACCAGCCAGCATTTAAATTTTTTTTAGATTTTTTTGTTTTTAATTAATAGATATAAAAATTAAGTATTACTTAATGCAATTGTAACGAATATACGTAAAAATAACAAAGACGCTAAATACAAAGTAACATTTTAAGATATAATATTTTTATTATAAAATTATTATATAAATAAAATTAATAGGTGATAAAATGTAATTTTAAGTACAGAACACGAAGAAAAAATTAATAGAGAGAAAGAAAAAATATTAAAACAAACCAAAAAAAAAAATAAATCCATACAATAATTTTATAATTTTATATAATACCTAATTAAAACAAAAAACAGTGAAATAAAACTAAATAAAATATTTAAAACCATAAAAAAAATACAACAACACACAAATAAAATAAAAATAAAAACAAAAAGAAATCACAAAGAATGAGTACACAAAATAGAATGTAAATTAAGAACTTGAAAGACGAAGACGAAGAAAATTGAAAAGAAAAAAAAATAATATTTATTTATTTAGGAAAAAAAAAATAACAAAAGAATATAAATTATTTAGCAAAAACCAAAAAAAAAAAAAAGGATAATTTTATTTCATCTGGTTTCACAGATTCAAATTGTATACGAAATGATAAGCATAATTTAAAAGTACTAGATTTTCATTTTCTTTAAGTTAAGAAGCAAAAGAAAGCCATTGTGTGTCAGTTATAATAGAACAAGAAAAAAAAAGCCGAAAAAAAGAACGTTAAAAAAAAATAAAAACGTTCAATCAGAATCAAATTTTAAATTATACAAAATGCAAAACAAAATATTTAGTAGTAGGTATAAAACGTATATATATATAAACACATTACATATATATTTATTTCTCAAAAAAAAAATAATGTAATTGTTTGAAAAATAAACGAATTTTATTACAAAAGAAATTCTATCCAATAAAATAACCATAAAATTGTAAAAAAAAACGTCTTTAGAATTTTCGTTAAAATTAAGAAGAAAGTTGGACACTGAACGCCTCTATCAATTTGTGCAGGCAAAATGCAGAAAAGTTTTACATATACGTAAAGTTTCGGTTCGGTGAACAAAATCAATTAGGTTATGTTTATTCGCTTGCCTGATGGCGAACTAAGACACTCTAAGTGAAGCAACGAAATTGCGTGACGGGGACCCTATCACAAAAAGGGATTTAAAATGCTGGGTCACCTAAAGCCAGGACCCATTCAACACAATAAGTTTAAATATTTTGTAAGTATTGAGATAAAACAAATTAAAAAAATGTTGTTTAATTAGGGTGGTGCAAAAAAATGTTTCTTTTTATGATTTCGATCTGAAGACCGCCAAGTCACCTGGTGAATATTGATGTGCGGGAATTGAGTATTTGATATGGTGATTCTTCGCACCACTGCGAATTTCAATTTTTAGAAGTTTTGTAGTGCAGTCTGTGTCCTCCCAAAAAAAAAAAACAACCTTTACGACGTTCCTTGTGGCACCTATCATAAGACTTCTCAAAAAGTACGTAGAATGCTTCCTTAGTTGCGTCGTCTTCTTCCACTGCTGAGGCGTGGAAGCGGCGTGGATTTAAATCACACAAAAAGTTTGTAAAGGGTATTTTTTAAGATAATAATAGAAAATTGAGTATTTTCATAGTTAATATTTAAAACAAATTTTCGAAAAAAAAAATTTCAGCAAGGGTGGTGCGAATCCTTAATTTCTTTTTGCTTTTTCGACCAGCCGCTTTATCAAAGTGCAACCAACGCATTTTCTATTTTTTCTTCGTTGTTTTGTAACTAACCACATTGATTTTTTTTTATTTCCATCAGTAAATGTAAAAAGTAGTTTTTTGTTGAGCCATCCTAACGCAAAAATATCAAATTTAACATTATAATGTATTATAATGTGAGTAAACGCGCTTTACAAACTTTTTGGAATTATTTTTTGAAAAATTTACACCACCCTAACTGAAAATATTATTTCTTCGATAATTTGTTTCAAATTTAATTTCACAAGTAGGTAAATGCAGAAAATTGCTTTCTTTGAGCCTCCCTAATGTGAAAATAATCGATTTAACATCTTTATCTCATTAAACACGCTTTACAAACTATTTGTGGGGCTTAAGTCCGATTTTTTCGTTAAGGGTAAACAAAATTCCACGACTCTAATGAAAATATGTACCTACTTCGTCTTCGTCAATTTATTTTAAACTTTAACGACGCAAAACTTTTTTGATTTCCAAAAGTAAATGTAAAAAACAGCATTTTTCGATCCACCCTAATGCGAAAATACAAAATTTAACATTTTTATCTCAATAAACACGCCAAACAAACTTTCTTTTTTGAGAACTGAAAAACGCACCCTCATTGATTTTTTTCCAAAATATTTAAAACATAAAATTTTATTTAAGTGCGGTCCACAATAAATTTGTTCGTGAATCCTGAAGACAAAAAAAATTTACTGCGCAATCTGCCTGACGCTGACAGAATGGCGATTATTATGAACAGTATGTACTGCAGTTGGACTATGTTAGTACGATTGCAGATCTGACTTAATGACTTAATGTTCGCGACAAATGCAGTCCTTCCTTAGGCAGACTTTTATGAACTCACCCTAAATCCCGTTCTAATACTTTTGCACAATCAATTGTGTCTTTGAGAAAATTGGATCTGTTTTTTTTTTTTTTTTAATTTAGAAGTTTCTGTCGAGAAAGTACCAAAATTACCCTTAAATTGTATAATATCCACTCACGAACCACCGACCACAAAAATAGAAAACAAATTAAATCAAAAATGTTCTCTCCATTTCGTTGAAAGCAAAATGTTAATAGTTTCTAAATTCTATGAAATTTTGGGTTTTCGAACGAAATCAGTTTCAATACTGTTAATTCTAAGTTCAAACTATTAATCATTCCACAAATTAATTTGAAACACACATTTTTTTTTTCTAACTTTACTAATTTTTATGCAAGAAAAATAAAATATTTATCTAACATAATGATGTGATGTTACTTCTCCTCGTAGTATTTAATTTATAATTACAATAACAATTTATTTTTATTAATATCCCATATCTTCGACACTTGGATCGTTCTGGTGTTTGCTTAGTTGCTTGCATCTGCATTTACCATCATTTTGTCGACCAGATCCCAATAGAAGTCGCCTTGAGCCCAATGAATTTATACCTTCATTTATTTTCGGGAAGCCAGTCATAGTCTCTTTAACGGTCGTCATCAAAACTGGCAGATACATCATTAGCTCCTTCATGTGACTCACCACCTGATTGTAATCGATGTTTGCAAAGAAATCAGCCTTTTCTTCCATTGGTGCTGATCGAACCAGCTGAAAGCCTGCCACAAACAAAACAATAATTAATCTCGAATTAAATGAAGTAGGTAATAAAAACAAAGAAAAAAAAATGAACTTGCCGACCAGAGAAATTATGAAAAAGATATGAATAGATTTCATCGCTGAGTGAATTTTAACCAAAATGTATGTTTGTTCACAGTTTGCAGTTCTATTTAAAAGAATTTTTCAGTGTGACTATTTAAATGGTTAAGGTCATTTAACGTAACAGGTGTTTGAGGAAAATGAAGCTTAGCTAAGCAAATTGACAACTCTAACGTTTTATTTTGGTTGAAAAAGTAGATTGATGTCGGAAATATGACTCGCAGTTGAAATATTTCGTAGAATAATGACCTATTTACAGAAAAATGTTGCCGGTAGGCCATAATGTAGTCATTTTACAAATAATTAGCTTCTAGTTCTCTTTGATGTCAAGAAACGCTCAAATATCTCACGGTTAAAGGTCATTTTATGTATTCTTTAATACTTTGGCAAAAATAACAATTTAAAATTCTTTCTTTTAAGAAAAAGAAAATAGTCATACAATTCATGGTTTATTCAAAGGGTGTTGGATTATATTATGTTAATTGAAAATAAAACTTTCTTCGACTCAAGCTAAGAAGTTCCTTTTGCTTACTATTAACTCTTATTTACTTGACAGGAAACTAAACACAACAGATGCAAGATATTTTTTAAACATATATTTTGCTTAGCATATTGAACCTCTTTCGTTTTAAATCCGTGCAAGTGCATTTTAGAAAGCGCAAATCAAAATAAAAGGTCTATGCACTTTGCAAGCTGTAAATAATCTGTCGAATACTTGACGGAAAATATAAATTTATTTTTGAATTCAAGACCTAAGGAAAAGAGCACCTTTCCATATTTTTTTTCATTTGATTGCTGTACATTAAATCAGACACTGTGGCGTATGAGCAATAAAATCTACTTTTGTTTCATTTTAATTTTGTAGGCTTCAATTCTCTTGGACAAAAAATTAGGCTGAGGGTCATAGTATATCAGCCAAACCTCCACAATAGAGTTTTAAACTAATTCAATACTAAGCCACATAAAATAGGAACCAAAACGTAACATTTTTTTATAAATGTAAATAAAATACACGACTGGGTCGCACGTACTTGTTCTTAGGGTCAAAGTTGCTGTGTTAAAGCTTCTTACATAAAGTTTTAAAAAAAAAATAATTTTATTAGAAATAAAAAAAAATGTATTAATTACTGAAATGACATAAACAACTTCTTAAATTGTTTTGAGCTCCAAACTAAGTATGCCATTTGATTAAAAAAATTGAAAACTGTTAGAGAGTTAAAACAGTTTTTATATATATAAAAATCCTTAAACCCTGTTTAAAAAAAATGGTATGCATGCCATTTTTAAGAAAATATTAATGCACATCTGGAACCAAAATTTATAAAAAACCATTTTCGAAAAATTGATTTTTCAAAAAATAATTGAAAGATTTTTTTTTAATCCAAATATTATTTTTTTGAAAATTTTGGTATCAAATAATTTTAAAATTGTGAAAGCTTCTATATAAGAAAATGCATCAAAATTGGTTCTGTCGATTTAGTAAAAGTTAAAAATGAAAAAAACGGTTCTATGGTAAGAACCGTTAGTAGATTTTTTACAGCCATTTCATTCGTTTCAAAAGTATGACCTTAGTAGTGTCATACTTACGCCAAAAGCAGACACAAGAATTTGAATCAAAATCGCTTTTGAAAAAAAAAAAAATTACTTTTTTTAATGGTTTTGGTCCTAAAAAAAATTCAACAGACAGACAAACATAATTGACCCCCTTTTTTTATTTTCATTGTCCGATTGCGATCGCAAGTAAAGAGATTAAAGTGAATTAAATAAAGCTTCAAAAATTAAGACGCATAACCCCAAATTTTAAAATAAAAAAACACTTTAAAACGTCTTACAAAATACCTACAATGCGTCCTGTAGTTTGTATCCTGTAGGATTCACTTTTTTTTTGTCACACTGAAGATGAATTACTTTGATTTAACTATGTTTTCCTTAATGGAAAACACTCTTATATCACTTCTTCCATCTTTGATTTTAAAAATTTGTATCTTCGAAACTAAATAAATGCTAAAAATAGTTAAATCGAAGTAGTTTTCCTTGACTTTACTTTGTTTTTTTCTCTGGGTGTAAGAATATTGCTCTACCTACACTCTTTTCCCCAGAATTCTAAACTTAAGCTTCTAAAGTGCAATTATAAGTTTTGTGTTGGATGAAAATTTTGGGCTTAAATACGAGTTGTAAAATAAAAATAATGAAAAAAACTAACAAAGTTTTAAGTTCAAATGTTTACGAATTTCTCTTTTTTTATATTGAAAAAAGGGTGTTTTTTGCGAAGACTTTATTTAGGCGAGACACACAACTTAACTAAAGCCAAAATAATTTTTCGATGGGTTGTGCAGCCAAAAACAGTTTTTTTAACATACTCTTTCAAAATTCGTATGTTTATTTAGTACAAACAGAAAAAACCTTCTCCTGAAAAAAAATGAGAAAAACACATGTTGAGTTTTGAAAAATGCTTCCCAGTTGCAAAATTCCGTTTTTTGCTTCAGACATGAAATTCTAAAGGGTGTTGGAGTCATGGCCAGTCAAAACAAAAAAGCCAACTACACCAATGCATTTTAACATCAGGTTAGGAGCATTGTTAATAGAAAACAAAGATTTATTAGTATTGAAGAAAAAGCCACAATAATTTCAAGGCTCAAAATTGGTGATTTTTTTCACAATATATGCAGCAAGAAAAAATACAATCAAGATAAATCAAAGTAATATTAATTTAGTGGGAATATCTAAGCGAAAATATTCATGTCATGAAAAGTGCATCTGACCTTCTCCTTTCGGGATGCTGAATAGAAAACAAAATTTGGGGCACGACTATCTCATGAAAAACCAAGCCCTGATCACTGGCACTCAAAACTATTTCATGCGTGCGTGTAGTTAGCTGAAATCAAGGGAACCTAAAATTTTCTGCTGGTTCTGAACGACTAACTAACTAAGATGCCTCAAAAAAGGCATTCCTTTGAAAAAATTGACTTCGATTCGAAGCCATACTTCCAGTGTAATAGGATATTGTTAAAACCATAACGCCGAGGGCTATTAAATGCAAAAAAATTTAACTGATTTTTTCTATCTTATCAACCAACAATATAATTTGAAACATTGCAATTGCATAGAGAATGGGTAGAGAAAAAAAACATAAACATTGATATTTCTCAGAGCTATTGGTATCAAATGTTAAAAGTTTAGTTCTAATAATCAACCCTTGCAAGCTTTATTTAGCTGATTAGATCAAATTCAAAAGTTAGAACTTAAATATTCGAAAACCTTTACCCTCGTCAAATATAAACCCCATATACCTGTATTCCTTCATATATTTTACAAAAACCTTTCATATGCTAACAAGCATAGGTAAAGATACGCCGAAAACAACATCCAATATAGGTTAGCTATTGTTTGTGGGGGGATAGCTATATACGTTTATATTCCATGCATCTCATCTTGTCCAAATTTTGATTGCGAAACCGAAACCTAACCAAATGTTACAAGCAAACCAAATTTTCCCAAAATTAAAACCAAAGGTAAACACCTACCTACAGTGTGTGTGTGAACCGCTGCTGCCATACACAAACACACACATCCACCTTTGGGATATCCCTTATTCCGGTCACACAATCTACATAATACTCGTATACAATCGAAACTCATTAAAATTCAGAAAAATGTTTGTTCGAAAACTCGCCTTGTTCGTGGAAAAGGGATGATGTCGATATGTGCACAAAAAATCGCCCCCACCTGATGAGATGATGCCACAAATCGATTACAGTTTGTAAAGTGGCGTGGGTTCCATTAACAATGCACACCTCTACCCGCAACACACGCCATCAACTACTATGGTTGGCAATGAACAACGAAATTCTAAGCCAGAATTTACTCTAGATAGATAAATTGCTTGCAACCCGTGTGTTTGCCTTTCTTCAGCTCAGCTCTTGGCTATATAACGACCGACACGACCGGGACCGACTACGACGACATTCAGTATATCTCCTGAAATCATCTTAATCATGTATAAAAGAGAAGGAAGCATTTTGAGGTGGAAGGTAGTTTTTGCATACATAAGAGTAGCTATGGCGAAAATCAATTAAACATTTTGCAGCTGAAATTCATGCAGTAACCTTATCCCTTTTCTACGTATTAAGATGAAATGTATATACCCAGTTGAGAAGATGAGCTCTGAGCAAAACAAAATTTAAAGGTTCGACATTCGATGGAATTGCACACTATTCGAACGAAATCACGATAATTGTGTCGGCATTTAGATGGTGTGGTTGCTACAGGGTCTATGGCTAGTTAGTTGAAAGAATGAAAAAGATTGGCAATGGCAATTGTTTGATAGCTGACACGAAGCACATCATCCAAGAAATAAAAGACTTCAATTCAAAAGGACACCATCAGTTCTGTTAAAGAATATGCTTTTCATTTGAATTAAAGGTCAATTACCTTCTGCGGTTACAGTATGTTGACGGCATTGAGAAATATACGGTTTTAAAATCATGACAGAAAGTGACACTCAAGAGAAAAACAACCTAAAATTAAAGAAAACAACTTTGTTGCAATTATTTTTCGGAATAATTTAGGTTCGAAACATACATATTTTAAAATCAAAGCGGAACAAAGTAAATATAAAGTATTTTTCTTTTACAAAACAGTTGTTGAACCAAAGTCATTAATTTTGCAAATAAATCATTTAAGTTACAATAAAAAAAGCAGTTTTAAATTCGGAGTGATATCAGACGAGTAGAAATTTGTATAAACATTTTTCATATACATAAAATTTTAAATTAAACTGAGCAAGTTTGAAAGAATCCAGGCTTATGCATACAAATAGAATACTAAAAACTTTATAAGGAAAATGTGTACACTACGGCGTATACGTACATTTTTTATTAACATTTTATTTTTTTTGTTACAAAATAATTCTTTCTCAGTATGCATTTAAAATCTCACAGGAATTACAACATATAGAGAAATAGGTATTATTAAAAAATGGCCCTGCCAAGATAACGTTCACCAGCTTTTAGACTATTAGGTGTTGTATGTCTTCTTATAAAGAAAATGGGGAGCGATCTTTTAAGACACACTATATGCAAAGGGCACAGCTAAACGTGGTCGTTTTTTATATGCATTGCTTTTTTGATGAAAGAGCAACAAAATTTGCATCGGTTACTAACGAATTCAGTTATAGAAATGCATTTATCTCATGAACATTTTGAGTCCCAGGGATATTTCATCACAAATTAAATAAATGAAACTCCTGCCAATTTACCTATGCAATGCTTCGAACGTGACAGAGAAACGCGTGCAATTCGGAATTTTTATCACACCTGCTTCAATTACGTTTTTTTCCTAAAGGAACACATTTAAATATTTTCTTTTTGCTTTAATTTAGTGCAGATTGTTTTTTTTTTTATTGAAATATGTTCGTTAGTTAAAATAATATATAATTTTTGCTTAAAATTATAATTTAACTCCAAGACTTAAATATCTAATGCAAATAATTAAAGGTTTGAAATAATTTGTTTCCATCTTCTTAAAATCAAGTTAATCCATTTGACATCTGAGTTCGAAAACAAACAACAACTGAAAAAACGTTTACTCTTCCTCTGATCAATCTACGTTTATGCCTTTCAAATAAGATTAATTTAATAAATAGCCTTAAAAAGTCCAGCTTTTTCCATTTTCAATTTGTAACTCCCTCTTAAATATGCCAATCAAACGGAAGTAGCCTTCAGAGGTCCGCGCTGAAGAAACAACCAAAGACTATAATTCAGCTGTTCCCCTGGATGATGGAGTAAGTCAATTTTCTTATTTAACGCGCTCAGAAATAAATCATCACTTGTGAGCAATTACTCACAGGGTGTTAACTGCCTATATCTTCATACATATACAACAGCCAGCCAGTGCACATAATGGTCTGCAACCCCCTTCCAGCATTTCAGCTATATCCATGAGTCAGCTCCTCCATCATTATACCCCTATCGAACTTCTTTCCTTCATTCAATGATTGGATACCAACTGCTGTTGCTGCTGCTGCCTTCACTCCTTCTTCATAAGTTGAAATTTCCATCTTTATGGATTCCATCCCCATAATGGATGGAAGAATCTACAATCAATCACTGCCATTGTGCCCGCTTAGATATTTTCAAAGTGACAGAGGGAGCGAAGTGTTGTTGCTTTTCTTCCTACGCACACACTTAAAATTTCTCTCATAAACAACATAATGATGGCACTAACGCTGATGATGCGTCTAATCAATTCAATTTAAAGGGGTTTAATTTTTAACAAATGGAATAATAATAAAAATAACTTTACTTTAATTTTAATTTGTTCAATTAGAAAGAGAAGATTTTAATTTTTATTCTTGTGAAGGTAAATAGTATTTCCTGAGGGTTGGATAATATGCTTGTATCTTGTTCCTAATTTTTGTTTTCTAGATATTTTTAAGCTTCGTTCGCTAAACCATCTACATCACCAGAATGTTATTCATCAGAAGATGACAGTTTTTTTTTGTGTTTTTACTAATCATCCCCAACCCCATGGCGTTCTTAGGCCAGGGATATTTAATTAAAGGGACCCCGTAGACTGCTTCAGTTTACCAATCAGTCTATTCCGAAAGTCAAATTACGTAAATAATGTCGGTTTCAGGTCCGAGCTTTGAAAATCATTAATTTTTAAACCAGTTATTATATTAAATAGAAGTAACTTCGGGCGATATATGTATGGCTTCCATACCAAACGAATGACAATAGACCTTTACGTTTACCTCCATACAAGAGTTCTTCCTTGATAAGACATCGATTATTTTTGGTATAATTTTGGTAAGTGGTTCATGAATATTTTTGATTACGAATTACAAAATTAATAACAAATTATGTAGGTGTAGATTTTAGTGAGTTTCTGAATCCAGAATAAAACTGCTCTATCAGCACTTGTTTTCTAGATATTTAAATTTATTCACAAGCCACACTAAAATAAAGCCTGTTAGTACTCATAAGTCGTACATCATAGTCGTCACTCAAATCAAAATTGTTCAAATCAAAATTGGCCACTTGAACACACATTTTTCTTATACTCAAAATTGGTATCGCCCAAACAAAGAACGCTCAGTTAGGTTTCTGTTGGTAAGAAAAATTGTGAACCCCTGCTCTACACAATAGAATTTTGTTTTTATTTCTGAAAGCTTTAGTTAAAAAAATATTTTTTTTACTTTGGTCAAAAATTACAGTTTTCCGTACTCAACTATTCTAAATGTGTTTTTTTGATTTTAAATTTATTTTATAGACCATGATGTTCTTTACAAAAAATCTTGAGGTGCCCAAAAAAGTTTGGGCTTGATATCATTTAGAACAAATTGCGTTTCTGAATTATCCCACGCCTCTTTCCTCTTAACATCCTCGTTACTGGTTCATTTCTACCGAAATCAGTTCTGTGAGGTGCTTGATGAAATCGGAGTAATGATCTAAGCGAGTGAGAATTAACGATCATACTCATTGCCTGAAGGAGCAATGGTGATTCTGTTACGCCAGATAAAATTTGGTCAACAAAAATAACATCAGCAACTTCACATCGTTTTTCAAAAGATTGCAAGTTAAAAAGACGCAACCGATCTTGATAGGGGGCCAAGTTGAAATTATCAACCCAGGAAAGTCCTCTTAAGGCAAAACGGAGTAATGTCTCAAAGAGGACTACATATTTATTGTATATCATCAAGTCCGATAATATTAAAACCTGAAAATAAATCAAACAGAATCAATATACTTTAGATACAGATATATTTCTTCATGCATAAAATGATGCTCCCCCACATAAATGGTGTACGAAATCAATCCTTGTCATTATTTGATTAAGAAACGTCGACATATCCATAGCATATTTCATTGTAGCTAGTTTGGAGATTTGTGTCGCCCTTAACTACATTATTATATATACGTACGAGTATATGCGCCTTTAACATTAGCAAACACCTATTCCATGTACGGAGCATGATGAAAAGGATTTCCTTTCACTGAAAGAGTACATAATCTGAGCAAAGAGAAATAATAATTAGATTTTTCTACCAATATTGTACCTCTACTATGCCATTCAATATGCGGCCTAGATATTGAAATCATCGGTAGCTGCTGTTCGGAAATAATCAGTCATTTTGGAGCGTATATATTTTATCGGGATTAACAATATTAGACAGCACAATTGTTACTACAACACAGTAATGTCAGGTTATCAATCATTGTTTTTGTTACTTTTACTTTAACACACAGATGTTAAGCAGAAAAAAGGATTTTTGGCAATGATTGAGCTTTTGCATTTGTATATTCTATACATCGTAGATGGAATTTTAAGTTCAATGATTTTAATAAATATCTTCATTTCAGAAATAAAAGGGAAATTTTCCTACTAAGTACTCAAACCACCATCGAGGAAACATTATATTTTAAACTGTTTTTCTATTTGAAAAGTTGTGAAGACCAACACTAGTCCCAACCGGTGCTCAGTAATTTACCGAGCATAGTATTTAAATAACTTCTAATCAAAGAAAGACGATGTATTAGATGATTAAAGGAAGTTGAGCCTTTGTGGTTTGGGGCTTATGGTTGGTGTAAAAAGACTGATTTGCATAAATGGCAGCAAATTATGCCCAGCATATAGGTTTGAAGTTGCTATGGGGAAAATTTTCTTACATAAGTAATTAATATTAAAAAACAAAGGCAATACTAATCGCAACAATTTTCGTTCTTAAATAGCTAATGCAGTTGCAGAAAAAACGGTTTTCCAATGAATGACCGAAACATCTAGAATTTAAGAACTGAACTATTGATTTTACAAAAAAAGATATATGTTCCATAAATTGTAGCCAATTTTCTCTAGTTTTTTATCTTAAAAGTTTTTATCACCATACCGATCTAACGAAAGAAGAAATTGTAAAAAAAAACTGCTTTGGGGAGCCATTTTTGTATATAAATATGGCGGTACGTGCGGACAAGAGGGCCAAAATGTGAAGAGCAAATTTTCAAACGATATCGTCAAGACGATAATTGTTTTGAGAGTTACGGAAATCAACACCATCGTCGAGAGGATAATCGAATAACGGACAGCATTTCATAGAATAGGACCGTTTTATTTATTTCTGATTTTCTCCTTCATGACTAACTCGCTATCGACGCTTTCTTTTAAATAAAAGTTAAGTCACCGTAATAAGTTTAGTGAAGTTTAGTTTTCCAAAATAGTTATTTTGGAATTAAAAAAAAATTTAAATTGTTTTCGAAAACGGGTGAGTGAATTTTTTTGAGAATTTTGTTTTTTTGATGTTAATAAATAGGTAATATCTTAAAAATCGCCCAACGTTGGGCGCCAGTAAATAATGCAGGAAAACTACTTCCTTCTTTCGTGACTTCTTATAAAATGCTTTATTTCATTCTGTGTTAACTTGTACCGCTTTTTTTCTTGATTCTAAGAGAACAGACGGAATATTGTTCTAGACATTAAATAATAATATCTCATCAAATTTGAGCTTTTTATTTCAATTTTTACAACTCGCTTAATGGTTTTCATTTTTTTCTATACATTTTTTATGGGAAATTCATTGATTTCTTACCAAATAAACAAATTGGTAAAATATATTATTTGTTTTGAATTAAGACCGTTTTGCACTCAGAAAAAAAAATGATAAAGTTAAGAATTTTATACTTTGGGCCAACAACTTTCGTAGGTTGAAATGAACCCAAGTACTTAAAATTCTTACCTCAACAACTTAAATTGATAAAATTTTAGAATGCTGTCAATATGAGTACAATATTTTATGTGGTGGTGGAAACTTTTCACAAATTTTCCTTCTCATTTCCAAAACTACATTGTTTGTATAGGTTTTGGAACCCTGGTATTCGATTTCTTCATTAACTTTATCATTCGAAGTCTTATTAAACAAAATTGGTCGATTGCGGTTTACCATACTTTCCGGAGTTCTTGATTTTATCGGTTTTTAACGTTCATTCAAGTTTCTCATTTTCAGAACAATTTATAAAACATTCACTGTCTGCACATACCCATAGACCTAGATTCCTCGTACATACATACAATCATACATTTATTGTATGCATTTGGAGTTAGCAAATGTGTTTCCTCTTCTATTTGTGTAACAAATGCAAAACGCACTCAATAAAACCATCCCACACCACAGACCCAACACATCACCCTTTGCCAGCCACAAACATTGTGTTGGAGCCATCGCAGCCAGCAACCGAACGGATAACCGCACCATTGATGCGCTGAATGGATATAAATCTGCCAATGCACTCGCATTTCCATTCCAAGTCCCAGTGATTTCCATGTTACTAAAACTACGCATGGTTTGCTGCGGTTTGGAGCATTATTATGTTTAGGCCGCGACCATAATTCCAATGTGTATGTTTGCATTGTTCAAACGTGTGTGAGCAAAATATTCGCACCTCCTTGGAGCCCCTGATGCTATTTTACCACATTGCGGGATGGATGCGTGTATAAGACAATCAGAAATTGTGGCGCTGCGATGGTGCTATGATTTCCCGATTCCGTTGCCGCCACCGCACCGCCGCTCCGGAATAATATACCCACCCGCACCATATTCCAGTCCAAACTAAACCGAAATGAGAAATATTACAAGCACTCTGGCGACCACAAGGCTATCAGTATAGTCCCGTTTATAAAATTCTACTTCAATCCAAGTACCATTTCCACCAGAGCCACAGTAAATCAAATTTAAATGTTTGATATAAAGTGGACTGGAGCAGATACCCGAATTTATGAGTTCTTTCCGAACTTCTTCCACACCATCATCATCCATCCCTTATACCACCCAAAATATGGTATAATGCACAGCATTCGCTTTGGTGTGCAGAAATTATATTTTCCCAAAGAAATACTTAAGATGCTCCTTCGCAAATAATGTGATGGACAATTTTGACTTTTTTATGTGGGAATTTGTGTGTTTTTTTTTTTTTTTTTTTGAATTTTTCTTTTGCTGAGGAAAATATAGGAGCAAAACTGATTTATGTGACAAGTTCGAATAAGCTCCTATGGAAAGTCAGAAGGGAAAGTGCTGTTATTTGAGTGAGGGTAAAAATAAATCATGATGTGGAGGTGGTGGTTAGAATCTTTTTGAAACTTATGACAATGGTAAGCCACTGTGTTTTTTTTTCTCCTCTTTTTTTTGGTATGGAACTTGTGATTTTTTTAAGAAATTTTGAAAAAAAAATGTAAAGAATTTTAGGAGAAGTTGAGAAATGTTTGTGATTGTGTGTCAGAAGTGTGGCCAAAAAATGATTTAATTTATAAGTTATTTTAGACAACATTTTCACATTGAATTCTCATTTTTGCAAATAAAATTATTTCGTTCGCAAATCAATTTTATTTCATGCAATTAAATAAATACACTTTTTTGATTTTTTTAGCTTTGTTACTGAAATTACAATGAGTACATTATATTGACTAAGTTCCCACAAATGTCAAGGTGGATATAATTTAATTTTTTGTCCTCAAAATTTCGTCTGGTGGTCATATTGTTTACATATTTATATTTATATATGTATGAAGGTACATATAAAATATAGTGACTTTAAAAATGTCAATCTTCAAATATATCGAACAAAAGTCATGACAACTTTCATAGCCTAAGATCCGTAGAAGAAATATCTACCCTCATCTGTTATTTGAAAATGACCAAAATTACATGAAAGAAGGTAATTCTAACGGTTATAAATGGCACAAGGTGTACTACACTGCAAAAAGTGCACTACCCTCATCTGTTATTTACAAAAATCGTGCATTTACTGAAAGAACACGACATAAGGAGTTCAAAAAACATGGGTTGCATACTTTTAACTGCTAGTCCTTGGACATCTGCCTGAAACGATTTTCAAAAAAAGTAGTGCAATCGCTTTGTATCAATAAATGCTCGGTACGCCAAAATCGTTTTAAAAATTTATTAGTTCATTTGAATACATTCAAAATATATTCATTAATTTTAAAAACATTCTCTTGCAGAATGTATTTTTAAAATTTATATCTAACACCAACATGTCCACTATTGTCGTTATATTTGAAGTTTCTCGAAGCTTGACCATAAACATCAACATTTCTTCCAACTGGATGAGTGTAGGTTACACTTGCACTTGTCCCATGACGATCATGGTGCTCGCCGCGTACTTCAACTTGTCTCTTGGGTTCTCCTTTCTTGTCTTGCTAAAGAATGTAATAATTGAAAAAAATATAATTAAGAAATCTTTCAAGAAAATTTTAACAATTCTAACTTACGTCTGACATTTTTCTTAGTGTGATGGATATGCTTCTTTAAGTTTTAAAGTTAAAAAATCAACTGTTGTCGAAATAGGCTATGTGCTCCCTTTTATACTGATTTTGATATCATTTTTGATAAATTTTCTAAAAATCCCCGCCTTACACAAAATGAATTGAATCACAATATAAACAAAAGAAACAAAGAGCGCATTAGTGAGGTTCTATATATCCACTGAGGAATCCCCGCTAGAATCTATAAAAAGCCCATTGCTGCACTCCATATACTCGTACACTCATAATTGGGGTGCGATTTTAATGTACGAGTATTAATTGGAGACAAATTGTAGAAAATTGTATTTTTTATGATTTTATTTATTTTTTTTTTTTTTTTTTGATTTCCAGCTAAATTAAGACCAACTTTGATACCACCTATCAAAGTTTAAAAAAATTAGGTATTACTAAATAAATTTCACTTATGGGTCACTAACATATTTCTTTCAATTTCTAGGTTATAATGGAAATAAGTTTTCGCTATTAGAAAGAAAGTGAAAAAAAAAATTGGAATAACATTGATAATCCCAAACTTGTCTGAATATTTGCTAGAAATTTTCCACAGTCCTACAGTTTCCCAATAGCTTCCCCATGCCTAAGGAAAAGTAAAAGTCAAAAACTCAAATTGGATTACCATTTTTGTATTTCTCCATTAGGTATACGATTTTCTATGCATAATGCTTACGCATAATCGTGCCCCATCACCGAAGAAAAAAGGCAAGCTCCATCCCGTATTGTGATCCAAGAGCTGTCTTACCTATGAAAAAAATCAAAGAGGTTGTTAGAGCAACGATAGAATTGATCAGTCTGCTGACTGAGAGATGAAGTGAAGAAAAAAGGAAGTCGAATTCAAATTAATAACAAACAAATTTAATCTAATTTAATTTATTAGCGATTATATCGATAAAATATAATTATTATCTTATCTTATCCTTCTGACGCTCGCAAAGCCTTAGTTGTTTACCTGAAGAATATGCATGCATTTAAAAATTTAAAAAAAAACAAGCTAATTAGTTATCTTTACACTGAGTTTAATATAATTTTTGGCCAGTGTGACCATACAAAAGTTAGATAGTATTTAAATTTGTATTTTTTGTTTGTTTTTGTTTTTTTCGCCATCAAGCTTACCATAAATACCGATTTGTGAAATTTAAACTTTTTCTCAAAAAACTAGTTTTTGAAAGGAGAATGGGCAAATTTGTATGGAGTTTGGACATTCCACGGCCAAGAAAAATGTTGCTATTTTTTATTGTGGTTTAGTCCTCTAAACATTGCGCAGAAGTTTTTCGACTATGACATACGTCGTAAACGAATAAAATGCATTTACGTTTTTTAACATTTTATGTAGATTTCCTATATATTTCGGTATTATTCAATCAAGAATGGAAAAGGCTTATTATACAAATCCAATTTTTACTTCACCAAATTTTAAGATTAAATCTATCTGAAAAGATCAGATTTAGTTTTTCTTAAGATTTTTGTGTGTCACTCATTTATTACACAAAAACTTGAAACAACTTTAAACTATTATTTTGTTTTCTTATGCGGAACATCCTAACAAAAATCTTTATCGCTATTACAGCACCTGTGTTTAATTTTTGTGTTGTGAGACAGATCACTACATTATTTTCAAATTCTGCACTATGATTTACAATGAGTCATATGCGTATCGAACACTAAAATCAGACGGGTGGCGCACCCGCTGGGCGCCAGCGCTACATGTAAGCTCCCCATACTTATAATTTCAAATGACCAACCATATTTATGTAATTTCCAAGTAGTTTCAGAAAACTGCAAATAAAAACCAACAGTTTTTATAATTAGATCACCCACAGATAGTTTTTCTATCACTTTCTTAAATCTATAATTTAGCAGTCACTGTGGCGTATACGTAATATTTTTTTGACAATAATTTAGGATTAGAAAAATATTAAATCACCAACTAAATAATCATATCACTTGACTTATTGCCTGCCTATTTTAACTTCTGGATACGAAGCCAGAAGAAAACATCCTCCCACATTAGACATTAGTACCTAATTTTGACTAGATTTTGTCCATTATATCTACTGCAAGAGATCTCCCGTCAAATGCTTTTAGTAAACTTTTACATGCACGTTCAATGTTTAGTTATTCAACAAAAATGTACATTTTCATCAATTTCATAAAAATTATTATTTATTAATTTTCATTATTATTTTATTTTCACATATATTGAAACTTCAACAAACAATAATTGTTTAGAACTTATATCTGACACCAACATGTCCACTATTGTCGTTGTATTTGAAGTTCCTTGCAACTTGACCATAAACATCCATATTTTTTCCAACAGGGTGGGTGTAGGTTACACTTGCACTTGTCCCATGACGATCGTGATGCTCACCACGTGCTTCAACTGTTCTCTTGGGTTCATCATCAGGTGAACGATATTTCCTTCTAAGCACTTCAAATCCACCCAGTGGTATTTGCTAAGAATAATACAAATATTTTTATTTATTATTTTATTATTAAATAAATTTAAAAAAAATAAACTTACAATTAAAGGTTTGGGTTTTGGATCAACTTTTTGTTCGGGCACAGCAAGACTCATAGCCACGGCAATAATTGCACAGAGAATTATTATCTTTAAGGCTGCCATTTTTGTATTAAATATTTTGTTTGCAAATGCAAAATTCGAAAATCAACTGATGCTTTAATTATGTTCTCAACTCTCTTTTATACTGATGTTGTTATCATTTTCAAAAAATTAAAAAAGTTCCCCGCAAAAATGATGCGCTTCAATTGAGGAAACAAAGCCTAAAATAATAAGAGATACATCACAGAAAAACAAAATAACGAAATCTATTAGTTAAGATTTACATATATACTCTAGGGGACTCCCGAAAGAATTTAATAAAAATGTCTTTCCTTATGAATACAAATTAAGTCATAATTTGTACACACAAATGTTTTTTTTTTTTTTTTTTTGATCTCGTAAAATAATAAGTTCGAATCAATAAATAAGGTGTTGCCAAGTGCTTTTTCTTTTTGTTTAGTTATCAATATTCTGAACACGATAAATTATTTTCTTTCAAATGCTCTATTGCAATGGAATGTAAAAGCATTTTTTGGAAAATAATTAATTTCACAAGTGACTTAATAAAACTGCATCATTATCATACGAATTTTGACTCCTGGATAAAACAATCATCAACGATTGCTGTCCGCAAGTTCGTTTGCAAGTTTCAGTTTTTAATTTTTTTAAATCTTTTCCTAATTTGCAATAACACCAAAATATTGAAATCTTTCATTTTGAAAATCGTCGTTTATCCTACTTCAATTTTATAAAAAAAAAAAAGTATTGGTAAAGCTTTAGAAAATTTAAAAATATTGTATAAAAATCGATTTTAAAAGGAGCTACAAACGAAGCATGCCATTTGATTTCGTTAAGGCCATTTTTTTTTTATACAAATTTTCAATTTTTTTTTCAAAAAACAATTGGTATGCTATAAATTTAGGGTGTATTTACATTTAAAAATAAAATTTCGAAAATACCAACACATTTTCGATTTTTTTTTTTTTTTTTTACCATTTTTTTTTTAATATACGTTTATTTAAAATCAGATAACTCATTTAGTTATTCATTAATACATAAAAGCTTTGCACTACACCACTACATGAGCATTTCGTGCATTTTTTTTAATTTTTTTCTGTAAATGCACTTGGGGCCTGATATTCCGTCCGAGTCTTTTTTGAGACTAATATTTCATATTTATTTTTCCTCTATATCCATAGTTTTATCTTTTTTCTTTGCAGGCCAGGATTAGTTTCGGGGGGGGCAAGATAACATCAGCCCTTGCACTAACTTATGAATTTCAATTGGTGCACTTTTCCACAAAATAAAATAATCAAATCATTCTGAATGCATACGAAAAACTAGAAATTTTTTGAATAAAATACATTTTCTAAATAAAATACATAGTTCAGTAAAATTATACAAAAAAATCAAACATACCGAAAACAAAAAGTAAATTTTATAGTTTTATCTGAACTTATTCAAATCGCATAGATTATACCATCCCCATGATGCAATTTGAGACAAAATTTCAGGTTAAATCCCTTCTAGATCATTCTGTGAGGATATGTTAGATGATTCAATCGATTTCTAAACCGACGGATCAAAAACTGATGATAGGGTTGGTGGAGGATATCAAGATATTCGTATTTTCTCGGACAACCAAGCAGATTTTTAATCTCTGGATTCGGTCTCTACCAACTCAATAACAGCCTTTAACTGTCGATTATCTCTGATGGAGATGGCGCAGCAGTTTAATATTCACCTATATTGGGTGCCAGGCCATAGCGATATTTTCGGAAATGACGAACTCGCCAAGAGTGGAACACTAATACCTTTCTTACCAGAAAAGGTAAATATAGTATTCCCATTGCTACGTGTAAACTGTTGCTCAAACATGATGCTTTACATAAACAAACCTCAGGTGGAACAATATCACTACATGCTTAGCGACAAAGCAGATCTGGTCAGCACTAAATCTGAAGCGCTCCAAACATCTCAAGTATTAAAACAGACCGCAAATACACTCCGTAATAGGTGTTAAAACTGGACACTGTCTATAAAAGGCAGGCACCCGACACGGCTTGTAGTTCCCTCCATATTGGAACCAAAATATGGAATATTTTGGGTGCTTTATCAGGGAATCTATATAAGCTTGTATAGGTAATATTTTATTTTAAATGCTATTGGGACACGGGTAAAAGATTTTTGTCAAACTTGACACAAACATGCATTTTTGACTCAAAAATTCTCCCAGTTTCAACAAATGTATGATTGCCAAACATGGCAATCTACAAGAATCCTCAATAATAAACTTCAATCCTTTCAAAGAGCCATGGAATCGATTCTGAAAGTGGGGTTAACTGAAAGGATTTAACATGCAAATTTAAGATCCCAAACATAATTTGAAGATGTGCTTCACAAAACAAGAAAATTAACATGGGATTGGGCTGTGAACTTATTTCGGACGTCAGATAATCGATGGACCAAATTAGCAAGAGTGGACTCCACTAGATGAGAAAAGAATCGTTGAAAGACAACTCAAGCGGTGAAAGAAGAGGTATTTGGGACCTTATGAGATAATCACCATCTTTATCTCAATTCACTGTGTCTATTTATATCTTTCTATTCTTTTTAACTATTGCCATGCCATTTTCATTTAAAGACCTCAGGCCTTACATGCATTTATTTAGTTAAATTATTATTATATCCCTCAGATCTCAATTATTAAAACAAAAAAAAAACGATTTTTTTGTTTAAAATTAG
The DNA here is from genome assembly GCA_948107695.1 of Meliscaeva auricollis. NCBI lineage: Eukaryota > Metazoa > Arthropoda > Insecta > Diptera > Syrphidae > Meliscaeva > Meliscaeva auricollis. The sequence continues at coordinate 20,886,513 of OX403619.1, read as the reverse complement.
TTGTGAATTTATAATTTTGTTTAAGTTTTAATAATACTCTACCAAATATATGTTTTTGTTTACAAGATTATTATTTAAAATTTATATCTGACACCAACGTGTCCACTATTGTCGTTATATCTGAAGTTCCTTGAAACTCCACCATAAACATCCATATTTTTACCAACAGGATGGGTGTAGGTTATGCCCGCATTTGCTCCATGTCGACCACTATGTTCACCGCGGGCTTCAATAGTTCTTTTGGGTTCATTATCGGGTGAACGAACTTTTCTTGTAAGCACTTCAGCAGTCAATGGAGCTTGCTATAGAGACATAAATAAAAGTATTTTAAATTATGAAGATAATTTACCTACTAAAAAAAATTTAACTTACATTTTCAGAAATTTCATTTGGACCATCAACCATTTGTTGTTCGGAGGGAATAGTAAAGCACATAGCCACGGAAAAAATCGCACAGAGAATAATAATTTTTGCAGTTGCCATTTTAAAATCTTCTTTAATTGTGAGGCTTCAAAAATCAAGTGATGTCTAAATTATGTTATACGCTGCCTTTTATACTGATTTTGTTATCATTTTCAATAAATTTTAGAAAATTCCCCGGAGAAAATGATGCGCTCATAAATTTCACAGGAGATAAACAAAAGCAAAAACAATTTTCACAATGGCAAGATTTAACAATGGATTAGGGATTCCCACTAGATTTTTTTTTTTTTAATATTCATGTGCGTAATACATAATTGCAATAAAATAAATTTTCACAAATTCGTTTACCTGGGGAAGATAGTTTATGTTTTTTTATCAAAATTAAAATTTATCAATTTATCAAAATATCTTTGGATATTAGTGAAATTATTATTTGGTATTATACTTTGTTTTGCAAGTGGGATTGACGGAGTAACATGCAAACATTTTATTTTTTGTTACTGATAACTTTATGTGCCGTGTCACTCTTATCAACGGGGGTTTTTGGTTGTTTATTTCTATATTCTGATAGAAAAAAAATCGTAGCTAAAGTAAGTAGGTACCTAAACTTAAGTTAGCTCCAAACCATTGTCTTGTGAACTAAGCTTGGCGATTTTGTGCCTTGCTCCCAAACAGTGAATGAAGTTCCCATAAAAACACTGTTTTAATTATAATGTTATTCAAAATGCTCTGAATATTATTTTTTTTTTTAACACACAATCTTTAAGAATAAATAGATTTATTCTTGATTTTATTGAACATCAGTCTTTTGGTATTCGTTGCATAACGTTCCGTCTCCCTTAGAACACCTTTCCAATTTCAATGCACTCTTTTAGTTCTTGATTCTAATTGTATATAAATTGGTCATCTCAAAGTTGAGATGGTACTATTGGAAGGGTTTTTTTTGAAAAATTAACCATGTTGCACTGAAAATAGGAATTACTTAAAGAGGACTATTATGGACACTTACAGTAGTCGTATTGGCCTGATTTTGATCTCAATAGATTCAGCATACAAATAAGTTTATTTTGACATTAAAATAATCGCCCAATTACAATGAGTAAAATATAAATATAGCTTAACCAAAAATTGCATTATTATGATGCAGTTTTTTTTCAAAATGGTGGTCAACTCTTAAATGGGATTCGTTAAGACTTTTGGTATATAAGTAAGGATATTACTCCCAACAACCGATGGTCCATGGTCCAATGCATTTTTCTTTCAATAGTTCTTATATTCATTATATTTTTCAATATTTGTATTCACAAACATATCAGGGGACAAAAAACCTTCAAATCACTTGTAGTTTTTAATTATGCCTTAGATCACAATTAAAAACTTCAAAATAAACTCGACTATAGTGTAAACATTCCTGCAAGTTACTTCTTTTAGATGTAATTTGTAAGTAAAATTGACGTGTCAGTGTAATCCCCGCCTTAGACAAATTCATATCGCTCATTTATTTGAAGACTTCAGAATTAAAAAAAAAAACTCGATTTCGTAAAAAACGTGTTTAATGTTTTCAAACGGCATATTCTTGCTTCAAAAAGGACAAGTAGAAAGGATTATTACTAGGAACCTTTTTCATAACATGAAAAATGGTAAAATGCATAATTCTACATCATTAAATCAAAACTCCCGTTTTTTTGAGTTATGGCAGTCTTCAAGTAAATGACCGTAAAAATATTTCACATACGCCACAAAGACTTTTTCAGAGAGAAAAGTTTCTATCGCCGCCCGACTTCGTAAAAACACGGATTTCAACATTGTGGCATACTTATTTTATTTACAGTAGTTGGTATTTCATTTAAAAAATATAATTAACAGATATTTTGTTTTGTTTGGAAAATCAATAGACTAGCATTAATTTATTTTAAAGTTTTATTAGTGGGCCTTAGCATAAGTCGGCATGGAAAGCTGTAAACCTTCTTTTGCTTCAAAGAAAGTATAAGATAAAGTAATTGTATCTATATTTTCCATTTTGGGGTCTCTCACAAATTCTGGATCAATGTAGAAAAATACCGGCATATCCACCTAAACATAAAAAAAAATTGTCTTTAATAAAAAAAAGAACTCTGTTTATTTAAATATAACAAACCTCTTCATGTGGATTTAATTGTTGTTCTTCAAAGCAAAAACATTGAATTTTATTAAAATATGCACCCGCCTCAAAGGGTATCACATTGTAGGTACTTATTCCAATTACTGGCAGATCTGTAGGATTTCTTGCTGTGTAGAATGCTAAAGCAGTCTCACCAGGCGCCACTTTAATTTCATATTGTTGGGGTTTGAAATTCCATCGCATTGAGGCACCAATGTCTGCATTAAAACGAATTTTTATCACTCGATCGGAAACCTTTTCCATTTTTTCTACTCTTTCGGCATCATGACCGGTTGCTGTTGTTCCACCGTAGCTGTAAGCCTTTAAATAAAAACCAAAATCTTAATACAATAAAATTTGATGGTATTAAAAAGGAAAATGATAAAATTTATAATATTTTCGTGCAATACCTAGTTAAGCACAATCTTTTGAATTTTTCTAAGAGTTGAAGTATTTACAACATTATTCAAAACTTAGGAAGCTTGAATGCTGCCCGCAGTACATATATTTACATTCAAATGGATACCAACATTAAGAACTAATACCAGTGCTACCGTTAGGTCTCTGTGAAGATGAAGCTCCCCAAAATAAATTAACAAAAACATCAATTATGTCGATGTCAGTATAAAAGAAAGAAAAATAATTTTTAGGACTCAAGTAGGTACTCATGAGGTTAAAGTTTATTTTTCTTCTTGCCTCTGAGAAGTCATCATACCTCACTTCTTTTAACTAAAAGCTGCCGTGATACCTAAAGGCCAGTGAATGGATAGTAAAGATCAACTATTTTCCCTTTCGTTTGTTCTAACATTGTCATTATGAAGTCTTTTTATGCCGTTTGAATGTTGTTTGAGGCATGTTTCCAACCTCTTGGTCGGCCGGTTGATAGACATTAGCCGTTTTGTTGATGAATTTTAACAGGTTCTTTCTTGGAATCCCAGTTCCTTCAGGTCCTTGTAGAAGTGTCTTTCGAGAAGCCCGTTTCTCAAATAATACAGCGCAGGGCAGTGAAAAAGGCAGTGCGTGATGCATATCCTCGTCACCACATCATCCACATAAATCGTCCATACTAAGTTTCATCTTTTTATTGTGAGAACCTAGTTGGCTGTGCGGTGCGCTGTGTGCAGTGCGGTAGTAATAATCTCAAAATTAGAGACTTTTTACTCATATGAATGATATTGTCAGTCCTTGGTTTGTTGAAGAACATAATTCCCTGATTATTACACATGTTTTGAGCGAATTCTAAGGATAACAAGGTGGGACCTGAACTGTTGAGTGTTTCTATTTAATATCTATTCTTGATCCTATTCTTGCCAGCTCGTCAGCACTTTCATTACATGGGACACCACTGTGACCACGAATCCAACAGACCATTACCAAGAACCCTTAGCCATTCGCGACAGTGATTTCATGTCAATGCCAGAAATCGGTTTTAATGCTGCTTGGCTATCAATGAATAAGGTTGATGGCTCGTTGATTTGACAGTCCTCTGTCAGGAAAGCGAACCGCTTGTAAAAGTCCAAAGGGGCGTTATGTAGTCAGTGCATACCTCATTTCTAGTGCATTTCTATAAAATTAACGCATGACCCAAGGCACTGTGTTTCCAGCTTCCAGTTTGGTTAAGCTGAAGGGCGCTATTAACTACTGATTCTTGTACAAACTGATCGAGGGTTTTAATTTGATTATAACTTCCAGACACGCTGTGGGGGTGTCATTTTTTTATTGGTCATGATTTTGCTTTGTCTAGCACGTTCCACTAGACTACTTGATAATTTTTGGGTTTTACTAAATATTTGCAGTAGTAGACTGCAAACATAGATTTCTTTAATCTTTCTTGAATGTTGAGGTTCAATTTCCAATCTCTCGTTTCAAACAATGTTGAAGTCTCCTTCAATGTTGAGAAAAGCAGTTGGGATTCTTTGTCCATGAGCGTTTTTATGCATCTGTCCTTACACTTTCACCTTTTATGTAAGCATTCTTATCTTTTAGGATAGTGGCGTGGCGAATTTGTTCAACACACTCTTCAATGAATTGCCAATTCGTCCTTGAGCAGGAGTGCAGTAGCGTTAAAAACATTCCTGAATTAAGTAGATTTCTTATAGTGTTTTTATGAGGATGACAATCCAGTAGGTTGATACATTAAGTCTTAAGGTGCTGCAAAATACTAGAAACTTAAAAGTATGTAGGTCAAGTGGTAGGTGATAGCGATAGCAAAACCAAGTACCAATACAAAAATACCCGAGTAGCAGTTTTCTGATACCTATTAGGTACCTATTATACAAATTTACCTGGCAAAACATTCTGTATAGTGGCACCGCAGCGTAGCTTAAGCCTACAATAAGTACTCCACCGGCAGTCACATAATACAAAGTCGATTTAATATCTTTTTTGTGCGTAGAGCCACCCGCAGACTTATCCCGAGCAAACACCAGATTCGTTCTTGTTTTGTGCAAATTCACAACTGAATTAAATACATTTTGTCGTAATCGTGTTGCCAATTTCAACATTATTCTTATTTAATTTATACAATTAAACAAATATAAACTTTTTTTATACAGAAAATAAATAAAATCCCTCGGTACTAACAAAAATTACAAAATATTTTGCAAAAAAATTGAATTTAGGTTAGAACCGAACAGCTGATGTTGACGTTTGGAATATGACACTTTTTTCCAGTGGAAATGGTGAGTCTCGCATTCAGGGGACTAAAGTTAAATTTACGATATAAGAATATTGTCATAGTTACCGTTGTTTGTACACAAAACAAAAATTGTCTTTTTTTTTCAAACCTTGTCACTTTTTTCCAAACCATTCTTTTGTGCAAATAATTTTGTTAAATAAAAAGAAATGAATTTCAATTTAGACGATCCATTGGCTGATTTATTAAGTGATAATAGCAATGACAATGATAGTTTCTTTGATAACCAACCGGGAAAAAAGAAAACCATATCCAAACCGCCATCATCATCGGCTGCAAGAACATCCACAGGAGGAAAGGGTAAAATGGAGGATTTGTTTGGGATCAAGGAGGAATCTGAACCACAATTTAAAGTTCCTCCTATAAGAACAAATTTTATGGCAACTAAAAAGGAAGAAAATCCCATAGCTACAAGTACTCCCAAAGCAAAACCTAAAGTTGTTGACGAAAACGTTGACATTCTATCTGATTTGGGATTTGATCCGAGAAATCCAAAATTTAATGTTGCTTCTAATAAGTCTAATCTTTTCGATGATATTTTAAGTTCTTTGGATACTAAGAAACCATCCTCGTCTGGTAGGATTGAAGATCAGATTGTACGTAGAGCAGAGGAAGCCATAACGTCCACTAGGGGGACCATATCCCGGCAGTCTACAGAGACCACTGACAATTCAGGAATTATTGTTGGGCAAACTCGACCAAAAACATCAACTGGAAGAAGGTCATCTACAGCTTCACCAGCCAAAAATAATACATTTGACTTATTTTCTAGAGAAAATAATGATGTTTTACGAGTTCCAACGCCAAAGTCTCGGAAAAAAGGATCCACAGCCGATTGGCTTGGATTAGGTAATGAATCTGAGGAAGAACCATCAACTAATGTTGAAGTAGTAGTTACTAGAACTCCTGATAATTTGCCCAAAGTAGACATTTTGAAAATCAATGAAGAAATTGAAGATACTGAGACGTTTGCTGTGCCTGACTTGGAGCCTTTGCCTGCAATTCCAATACCAGTCAATACTCCGGTTTCTCATCTAATGACTACTGCCAATATTGGAACCCAAAACGTAGCACATATCATTGACCAGCAGATGACCCAATTAACTCTTGCAAGTCAGATGAAAAACCAAGAAGCTGCTCTAATGGAAATGCAAAGGCGACAGTATGATCTTATTTCACGACAAGAAGTGCAATTCAATGAACTGTTGCAAAAGCAAGTTTCCAGACAGAATCAACTAGAACAGAGCATAAAAGCACAACAAGAAAGAATTAATGCACATATTCAGCTTTTATTGGCCCAACCAGTTGGCAGTGCATACCAAGCAAAAGATGTGTTACACGAAGAGCAAAACAGCCCCGAATCACAAGAAAAATCAGAAGCATTAATTGAACTACAAGCAGATGTTAAGCGTTTAGAACTGGAGAAACTTCGTTTGGAGGATTTGGTGTCTACAATCAATGCAAATTATGAAAAGGAAATCGAATTAATAGAGAAATCTTTTAGGTAACAAATATTTAAGAAAGATTAAAGTAAGCCTTTTTCATAGTCCTATCTTATTTTGCAGAAAACAAATCGAAGTCCTTGAAGATCATCTAGCATCAGTTGAAACTCGTTTGAAAAAAGAAAATGAGACCTTACATGAGTTTTATACTAACAAGCTTAAAATCGCCAATAACGAAAGAACAGAAATGCAATCTCGCTTGGAAGGATATTTGAATGATCTGAGAAAATCTCACGAAGAAGAAATTCAAAGACTCAAAACATCACATGAAGAAGATATGGATGGAATTAGAGATGACCATCGAAAGATGATTGAAACTATTAGACAGTCGAAGCTTTTTGAGTTTGCTGCTGTCCAGGAGAATGGTTCATACCTGGAAACCCTACGAATGGCATCAACTAATCTAGAAACAGTCTCGGGTAGTCTTCAATCACTTCGATCTGAAATGGAGCGTAAGATAGATATCATTCACAAAGAAAGATTAATGAGATTAGATACGCGTGAAATTAAAGTAGAAAATGCAGAAAGAAGACTTCAAATGCTAGAAAATGCAAATGAAGAGGAAAAAACACGTCTCATGGATCTCGTTACTACTTTAGAGAGTCAGCTCAAACAGCTTTCTAAAGATTCTTCTGAGGAAAACTGGATCATACGCCAAAAAATGGCAGCTCTCGAAACAGATAAATTGTCTTTTGAAAAGGAAAAATCTTTGGCCAGGGAACAGATAACCAAAGATGAAAGACGAATTGAAGAATTGAAAGAGAACCAATTGAAAGAAATACAACGGCACATGGAAGAAATTCAACAGGAACGTGTCCAACTCGGTATTGAAAAAGCCAAAATAGAAACTGCCAAAAAACTTGAATCTAGCTCTAGTCTCGAACAATCCCGACAAGAAGTTGAAGCATCTTTGAAAGTTGCTCAAGACGTAACTCGACAAGCTGAGGCTGAAAGAGAAAGATTTTTTAAACTCCAACGCCAATTTGAAGCTCAAAAACGAACTTTAGTGGATAAGGAAAATGAAATTCGTTTTAAGGAACAAGAACTTGAACAAAATATATTGCAGGCCCATGCTAGCGAGCGCAGAGCTAATGAAGCTATTCAAAAAGCTCGACTAACTGAGCAAAATTTTGATGAGAAAGTATCATTTCTTCAGCAAAAACTGAGACAGCTTAGTGAAAAAGAATCTCGTCTCTCACAGGAGCGTCTTAAGCTTTCCCAAGAACGCATTGATTTACAAAATTTAAAATCAAAACTGGATCAGAATAGATGCAGCTTATGTCGAATTGGTGAGCAAAATGGGGAACTTTCACAAGTCTTAAGACCAAACAATAGATTCACTAATGGAATACCGATAATTGACGATCATCAATACTTCATGGAACGTTCTACTAATAATGATGTTGATCGATTCTTAGATGAACATGTTTCAATTTCACTTGAAAGACTGAAAAACACTTCAAATCGTAACTGGAGTGAGCAGGAGAGAATGCTTGAAGTGAATAGTAATGGTGATCCATCACTTCTTGATTATGATTTTTCAAAATTTGCTCCAACTAATGATTTTCTAGAAAATTAACTAGCATTTTCATTAAATAAAACTTAGATTTTTGTATTTTCTACTTTAGAAACATTTTTATTCATTTTATTATTGGAACGATTTTTATACAATAAAATTGAAGAAAAATAATATCATTTGAAGATTTGTTTATTCTTGAAAAATAACTACAGCAAAGACATTAAAAAAAACCACTTTATGGAACGAAATACAGGAAAGTTCAGTGTTATAAAAACTTAAATTGTTGTTTTCGTTACGCCGAGCCACTCCACCTTATAAGTTGAAGTGGAGACGTTTTAAAAACAGAAAATATAGTTGTCTCTCATTTGCACCTACAACTATTGTTTATGTGCGAGCTGTATTTCTTATGTTATGACAATTTAACTTAATTTTTTTTAAATGTAGTACGATCAACTTCAAAAATATATCTAAGTGTTGAAAAATTAGCGTTTTCTACTTTTTATCATAGAAACAACGTTTAAATTTAAAAAATTAAACTTAAATGGTCTTAACCTCAAAATTATATGTAAAGGATGATGGACAAAATGGGTGTAAGTCCAACAGAATTGAAATATATCTCAAAGTTTATTAATTTCTAATAGCCTGTTTCGACTAGTGCAAATGAGATGATTTCGATCAAATTTGCCAATGAGCTTCCAAATGACATAATTTCCTATACAAATTTCAAATCTGAAATGAGATAATTTCCACCTCATTTGCACGAAATTAGTTCGAATTATCCTTGACATAAACCTACTTCTTCAAGTTTTGCATTGTAAATTGGTCACAATTTTTTTCTGAATAGGAGAGAAGGAAACACTGCATTGCAGATACAAAGAAGCTCGTAAGAAAGAAGGGTCAGATATAGAAAACAGCAAATGAGCTGTCAAACGAAATGAGATAATTTGTAATGAAAACGCTTTTTATGAAATTTGCCAAATTATGTCTTTTAAGCTCTAGTCGAAACAGATTATTATAGTAATCCGGACTAGAAATAAACTTTCATTTGGGATAAATGCAATTCTGTTGGACCTACATCCATTTTTCATACATATTTGCCCATCATCCTTTGCTGTTTTAGTTATAGCGTATTCAATACATTTAGTTTACAGCTACAGTTTACCAATGCCACATTTGTATATCGTAAAAATCTCCAGAATATGAAAATTTCATGTGTTCACTTCCAATAAATCCCCCACTCTTCCCATGATGAACAACAACCATATGCTGGAACTGGAAAGCCAAATGTATCCCCTCTCACTTTTCAAATACACAAATGATAAGAAATGTCATTTATCACAAAATAAAAAGATGAAGATTCTCCATTCGGAACTTCTTCTATTTTATTCGATGCGAGTGCGAACAATCTCGACCAGAGATCCACACAAATTAATAACCAACGTCGGTGGAAGTATTTTTTTTGACAACGTGCCATTTATTTTTAATGCGTAGCTATAATTAAAAGACTTTTATTAAATCGATAACGAAATGAAGTGTTTTCGGATTCTGTTCCCAACTTTATTTGGATTAATTCTTGTGTTGAGTATTTCTGTCGATAGCAGTGCACCGGCAGCTACAAATGCAGATGAAAAACTACCAACAGTTCTAATTGCAACACTCATTCGCAACAAAGAACATACTTTGCCGTATTTTTTGACCTACTTACAGAATCTCTCTTATCCCAAAGATCGCATTGCGCTCTGGTAAGTGATGCAGTGGGATGGAGGATGCAAATGACCAAAATTTGTTGACATTTTGTTTTTTGTTTAAAGGTTCCGTTCTGACCGCAATGAAGATAAAAGCATTGAAGTCATTGAAGACTGGCTAAATGTCTTCAACTATCAATATCATGATGTGGATTTCTCATTTGAAACAACACCCAAACGACACCACAACGAGAGTTCACCAACTGACTGGCCTGTGGCAAGATTTAATCATTTGATAGCATTAAAAGAGGAAGCTCTTCGAAAAGCAAAGGAGATATGGGCAGATTATTTATTTGTGAGTTGTCTTATCTTTAATTTTGTTTGGTTTGATCTTCAATTAAATGCGCCCTTCAGATACTGGATGCAGATGCTCTTCTAACTCACCCTGAAACACTCACTCATTTGGTATCGCTGCATTTACCAATTGTAGCTCCAATGCTCAAGTCCGGTGGACTTTACTCAAATTTCTGGTGTGGCATGACGAGTGACTACTACTATCAGCGAACCAACGAATACAAAGAGATCTACAACAGCGAAAAGACTGGCCATTTCCAAGTGCCAATGGTGCACAGTGCTGTGTTGATTCATCTCAACTATGCAGCCAGCGATCTGTTAACTTTCAATCGTTCCAAGTTGATTGCAAAACAAAATAATAATCTTTTAAATCCCACGTGCCGTCCGTACAGTGGTCCCCTAGATGACATCATAATTTTTGCATCATCCGCCAATTGTTCTGGAGTTCCTATGTTTGTTAGCAATGAAAAACCATTTGGTTATATTTTGGAACCATTGGACAGCACTGATCCAATCATACGTGATCAAATGCAGATGTTGAACACAAAAACAACAATTATAGTTGATCATCCATTGGGGGATGTTCTAGTAGATGATGTGTTCAAAAGTTACATCCACTATCCAAAAAAGTAAGATTTGATTTATTTCTTCAGATAAGATGTCTTTTTTCAAATTTTGAATTCTTTTTTTTTAGACATAAACTAACACTGGATCATATTTACATGATAAATTTAGAAAGACGTCCAGAACGAAAATTCCGAATGGATAATTTGTTCCGCGAACTCGGTTTGGATGTTGAGCATTTTCCCGCGGTCGATGGCAAGTAAGTTTATTTTGGTTTATTTATTTTCTTAATATGCAAATTTTATAGCACCATTTGATAAATCCATAAAAAAAATTAAAATAGTTCAATGCACTTGATCTGGTTAGGGTTTTATCTGTTTTGTTAGAAAAATATGCTAATTGAAGAAAAAAAAAACAAGATTTTATTTGAATATAGTTATGCATAGATAGTATCGCCAAAATTATTCATTTTTAAACAAGTCCACGGCTTAGAGGTCATTGTTCGATAGGATTTTATGTATTAGAAATGTTCTTATTTTGTTTGCGTTGTGAGTCGGCTTTTGAAATAAGCCTTACCAAGCCTTTGGTTCCAAAATTACTTACTTATGTACGTACTTGTTTTGTGAATAGAAAATTTGGTTTCCTTGATCATTTTCATTAGTTTTTTATTTAATAATAGTAGTGCATGTGATGATAGAAGTAAATTTTCAGTAAATAAACCAATTTAGTTTTTACAAAAATGATGATTATGTGAATTTCAATTTTTTCTTAATGTTTTATTTCCAGAAAAATATTTAAAAAATAATATTTAAATAATATTTCTTAATGTTTTATTTCCAGAAAAATATTTAAAAAATAATATTTAAGTTGCTTTCTTTCATTTTACTAAAATGTTTTCCAAAAACAGCGTTTTTCAATGTTTTCCAAAAATTATTTTCCTGGGTGTACCTTAAACTAGTATTGAATTTCATGTTCGTTTTCGTAAATAACGGTAAATAAATTGTGATTTCATGGAGTTTATATTTTCAATAAATTGTATGAAGATCTAATAGATAAACAAGCACTGGCCTTTTTAAAAGCTTCAATTCTACAAATAAGTGGTACAAATTGTATTTGTTTTCGATGCACCGATGCACTACTATTATTTTGACCGGCAATATAAGCAGCTTCGATTAATAACGGTTGTTTATTTATTCTATTTACGAAGGAACTCAACATTTTGGGGCACATGATCGTTGAAAAACTGTTCTGTCTGTCTGTCTGTCTCCTATCGGGCTACAGCATAAACAGGCTTAGTGATTTTCTTCATATACTTGGTAGTTAGGCGTTTTGAGTGATTTCCTACAAAGGAAATTGCACTTTTGATGATGGAAAAAGTTAATTTTTCTTAAAAACGGCTAAAACGACTTTGATACAATTTTTTTATACAAAAAAAATGTCATCAGCTATTAACGGTACCTCCCATCTTTCTTTCTAAACGAAATCAAATGGCTTTGGTTTAGAGCTCAAAACAATTCATCTAGTTGAAGTCATTTATGAATTTTTTGCTTTTTTAATATTTCTGTTTCATATTATTTTTTTATTTAAAATATTTAAGCTATTTGTTGGATTAACTAAGTTAATCTTTAATATCTTAAGTTTTTAACTAAAATCCAATATATGTTTTGAAATTATTATATTTCTTTTTTTTTTTAGAAAACTTGATCTTGACATAATCAAGAATATGGGAATTGAATTTTTTGAAGGCTACGAAGACCCCTATCATCATCGACAAATGACCATGGGAGAGGTCGGTTGTTTCTTAAGTCACTATCGTATTTGGGAGAAAATGATTGCTAATAATCAAAAAGAAGTTCTCATCATAGAAGATGATATTCGTTTTGAAACATTTTTCACCGAACGAGCAGTAACTGTTCTCGAACAAGCTCGAAATGTTGGAGAATTTGATTTGATGTAAGTTAAAAAGAAAAAAGTAATACTCAAATTGCATTTATATTGATTACTCATATATTTTTTATTTTAACAGATACTTTGGCCGAAAGAGGCTTAAAGACGAAATTGAACCAGAAGTTGAAAAAACTGAAAATCTTGTTCACGTTGGCTATTCATATTGGACTCTAGGATATGTATTAACTTTAAGTGGTGCCAAAAAACTAATAGCTAGTCAACCGTTGAAAAAACTTATTCCCGTCGATGAATATCTTCCAGTTATGTTTAACAGACATCCCAACGATACATGGAGTGCAGGATTCTCTCCAAGAAATTTAATAGCTTACAGTGCTGCTCCATTGATAATGTTTCCAACTCACTACACTGGTGAGACTGGTTATATTTCCGATACAGAAGACTCCGAAATAACAACACAAAAACTTCTTAAAGACGCAAAGGATGCACAGTATAAAAGCGACCGAGAGACAAATTTCGCTGAAGAAACAAAAACTATTTTAGAAGCAGAACTTCAACAAATTAAAAATGAATTTGGCAACTCTCTTACTAAGCATGATGCTGCAGAACTGTAATAAGAATGTTTTTCTGTGACAATTAAACAAATAAGTATACTCACTAACGATTAATATTGGAACAATCGTCATAATTTTAGTACTATTTTGCCATGACTTGAGTGCCTTATAAAAAATGCAACGAATCTCTTTTTTTACTTTTCTTAATTGTTTGGATTTGATTAGTAAGAACAAATTGCATGTAACTGATAAATAAGAGAGCTATATAACCAATAAGCAATATGATTGCACAAAAGAATAGTTTTAAGGTATATTGCCAAAAAATACTGTATGCAGTGCATCTAATAAAATATAATACATATACACAAAAATCGAATAAACAATTAGTTTTTTTTTTATAAAATGACTCATCCAATTTGTAGTTCATATGGTTTTGTGCATATTTATGTCAAAAATACACAAATTTTGGTGTTTACACAAATCGTGTGATACTAGCTTTAGAAACTTCATTTGTGAGTTTTCTTTGAAAGATATGTAACTATTTATATTCACTTATATGTCAAGGGAATTCCACTGGGGCTCTATTACGTATAAGTATTAAGAAAGGAGCGGCATGTCAACGATAGTCACCACAAAGATCGGAAACATCGTCTCGTCTACTTAGGAATGTTAAAAAACGAAATCTCAGCGGTAGCTTAGTGGCAGTCGTAAGGACAAACTATTCTCGTTATATGTTATCGCATTTGAACGATAAAGTGCATCACGCAACGGATGCTAATTTGATGCAGCATCAACCACGCATCAAGGATTTTCTTCCTTTTGAAGTGTGCACATCAGTTAGTGAACATTCGCCCCAAAAATTGATGCCGGTTTTGGATTTTTGAGAAGGATGAATTTGCATCATGTGTGCATCGATGCGTTTATGAACTTGCACAAAGTAATTTAAACAATTATCGGAATCAATTAACAACTGGTGAAGGAAGTTGAAAAAAGCACCTTGTCAATATAGACCCAATTTTTGTAAGTCGGTGGCGATGAAGGCGAATAACAATTAAAGTTTATTTTTGTTTGAATTTGAAATTTTTTAAAGTCGCAATTGCTCGTATCGAAAATCTGTTGACTATTCGGTTTACTATTATCTATAAAATGAGTATGAGCAAAGCGAAAACAAATATTTTTTTGGCATTCATTCAAATTAAGTTATGTTGGCAAACAAAAGTTTATTTATGTATTTGTTTGAGTTTTCGGTGGATTTTTTTACCACCTTAATGGGTGAAAATACTTTTCAAAAGGTTACCGCTAACTTAAGGCCTCTTTATGATAACAAACCCTCTTTTTTTGTCAGCTAAAAAAAAATAAGTGAGTAAAATTCTTGTTTCGATCCGAAATTAACTTAAAATTTCTCTTTTTATAAATAACTGCTGATAATTAATCAATTAAACTGGTGCGTCTAATCAAATGAATCAAAAACATGGCTGGTTTTGTTGCATGTTTTAGGAAAACTCATTTTTTCCTACTAATACTACTGTAACCGCTCTTAAACTATGTTTGTTTTATTGAGTGTTTCATTCGTTTTCATTAAGTAAGTTTTTTTTCTCATAGATCCATCTAATACGACAAAAAAATCAAGATTTAAAATGGAATTGTAGTGCGTCTAACTAACCGCACTGTGCCTACACTAATAAAAGACTAATAAAAGAGCTATAACAATCGAACTTAAATTGTATGCGATCACAAACAAATGTGTTTATATGATGCCTAGTTTCGCTCCGGATCGCAACTCATTTAAAAGAATGTTAAATCTGGGTACAATGAACTCACAGTATTTCTTATAAAATTTGTATAAAAAGAAAATCTCTGTAAAACAATTTTTTTTTTTCAATATAAAATTAAATATTCGGCATTTTGTAGTTCTATATTTTTATGTTTGTTCGAGGTTTTTGCATTTAATATTTATGTCGTTTTAGACACATCATGATTTCTTTTTTCAGCGGTACAAAATATGTATCAATTTTTCTTGGAGACAATTCTTTTGTTTCCCTCTCCGAGAAATATTTTCGGATTATAACATAAACTATAGGAGTAGGCTCAGTTCAGAACTTCAATTCACTGATTTCATTAAAAGCAAATTATAATAAAACAAGAAACAAGTAAACTCAAACATTCATTTCTTTCACTAGTTTTTTTTATTTGTTTGAACGACTGACCGCCCTTCTCAGACATATTCTTTTGTTTTCAATACAGCGTAAAAGATATAATTTTTATAAAAAAATATGTATTTTAAAGAAAGTAACTAAACAATTCCTGTGTAGATATTACAAAAAATAAAATTAAAATTAAATAAAACTATTATAACAGATCACACTTCTAAGAATGTGTGAATTTCTATCTTTATGTAAAAATAAAATAAACAAAAAAAAATATATAAAAAAATATATATGTTTGTAATGTGTTTCTCCATGAAGCAACATAAAAAATAGAAATGGAATTTAATCTCAAACAAGAAGCAATATGAATCACATTTTAATTTTGTTTATATAAAAATGCAAATGAAATTGTAATAAAATTTCACACATTCGTGTTTTGTTTGTCTTAATTTTAATTTATTGCTACAGACCAAGATTGCCCAAAAAAGAAAAGCGCCGACTGCGATTGGGACGATTACTACCGCTAGCACCGCTACTTAGTCTTCGCCGTTTGAACCAATTTATAAATAACATAAAAACTAAAAATGTTAAAATAACTAAAGCTAACAATGAATAACTGAGAGTCTCTTCATCTGAGTTTTTATTGCTGATGATTCCTACGCCACTACTTGCTCCGCCACCTTGTCGCAACTGCATTATGTGTGGATCATTGTAATTGCTATTGGCATCATCTACATACATTGCATTATCAGATTTTTTTCCACGCCAACCTGTACCAGCTCCAGCTGATCCAAGATCTAAGTCCTCAGGCGTTAGTATTGCTACAAAAGAAAAATAAGAAAAATCCAATCTTATTTCAATCCTAACATTTGTAAAGAGATGGCTTGCTGTTAGTAGTGGTGGTTAGGCGATAAGAATGATGATTGATAAAAATAAGCAAAAGCATATAAAACCCAAGAAGAAGAAAAAAATATTGAAGGAACGCAAAAACCCTCAACCACTACGTACCTCACCTTTTTGGCTTTCAAGTTTTCGCAAGTAATTCGCACTTATCTCACCATCTTCCTGGTGATTTACCACAGCGCCCATTATACGCTCATTCTGCTGCTTCAGGTCGTGCTGTGCCGTCAAATTGAGAAATATCGGCTGTTCCCAATCCATTTGCACACACCTTGGTATCTCACGCTTTTTAAAAGGACTATTTGGATCTAGAACTTTTGAATACTGGTGTAGATTGCTCCCAGCCAAACGCGATGGCAATGGTTTTCTCTTCTCCGGCATGGATATTTGATTGATTTTATTCAAATCACGAAGTAAATTCGATACGTGGGAGTTCATGGTAAATTCAAGGAGAGCGTCTAGAAGCCAATAGCATGGCTTTTCCAAATGTGTGGAGTCTAAGCAATTGGAGTCACCAAATATAGCTATGCGTCCTTCGGCCCGCTTGCTGTTTGGCTCGTTATTTGCAGACGCTTTTGCATCTGGTACATCATCTTGAGGTAAAATTTGGTCATTTTCGTTGCTTTCGTCTTCTGCCAAACCTGTGTCTAAATTGTGTGCCATGTCTACATCGTTTGTGAGGTCATCAAATTTCTCTAGTTTTTTTATTATCTCATTATTGTCAAACTTGAGCATGCGATGTTCATTTGTTTTATTCTCTTTGTTGCTATTGGTGTCCTCGAGGAGAGTTCTCTTGTTAAGAATTGGATTTTTATCGATTTGTTGTGCTTCTAATTCGAGTTCAGGCTGATCGATGGCATTCTCTTCGAAACTTGTCTGTAGAAAATCATTGCTTGGGGCATAGAGCTTGTGGAGATCGTGATTTAATTGAAGCAATCCCAGAATGGGAACAGTTTTTCGTGCCTTAAGAGTGGCATCTTGTGTTTTTAGAATCTGCAAATAAAATTTTTAGAAAATTACATATAAAAATATTAAAAAAAAAAACTTACTTCTAATCCTTGATCATGCAGGTCAGCTTCAATCAAAATACTTCCATTTGTTTTTGGAAAACGGACAATAGTCGATCCACTTGCATAGTACATGCTATGATCTCCCATCGTATAATAACCCTCTGCAACAAAATCTCCCAATGCAATGCCAAATTCACTGAGCAATTCATTCAATGCTGGCACATTTGCCCCTCCCGTATCCGGAATCCACCATTGACGAGTGTTTTCATCGAAAAATTTTATTTTCTTCATCACTGTGGTATTGTACCAATCACCAAACACAACCACACTCAGTTCATGCATGTAAATGTCGTCCTTTAGCTTGGCTATTTCCTCATCAAAGAATTCCTCTTCAGGATCAACAATTAGCAGAGTTCCGTAATCAGAGGCATTGAAGCAAGTACATGGAGCACCAAGTACCTCAATATAATAACCAGCGTTTCGAAGATGTGTATACATATCCTTAAAATTGGTGTGGATATGATCGGCGCGCCAATCGAGTGGATCAGATTTGATTTTTAAATTATCTCTTGGCAGATACCCTGGGGGGTAACGTAAACTATGGTACTGATCCCATAGAATTCTCTTATGCCTTGGCGGCTTTGGAATGATTTTCACTCGAACTGGAAAACTAACCGTACTATTGCGTGCCTCAGACTCCTCGGGACCAGCTAAACTCTGAACTGTTAAAGTTATATGGCCCAGAGCAAGTCCTTCGAAATTTGAACCTTTTTCGTTAACAACTAAATGGAAATTGAAACAAAATATTAAAAGCAGAGTTCACTTTATGTTCAAATAAAATCTCACCAATATGAACAGCCATCCACCCTGACCACGGCCATAACACCTCCGAGACAGATATGGACACATTTATCAGATTTCCGTTCTGCTTTGTGTAGGGATGCCATGTGGGCCGATTTATTATACGGCCAGTCACTCCCATTCCATTGAGAATTGTTACATTTGCAATCACAGGAGAACTTGTGTAGTATAATGACTGCGTACTGTAAGGCCACATGTAATCTTCAGTGAAATCCAGGTATGGTGGACTTAACGTCACTTTCGGGGTGTACATTGAGAGAATTTTCATGCTCTTCAAAATATTCAATTTGCCATGGCCTTGCTCAAACATATTGTTATCGGACAGGCGAGTGGCGCCTTCAAGAAGTGCCTGCTTCATTGATGATGGATTAATAACATCCATTTTGTGCAATACTCCACTGGCAATTAGTGTGACAGCTCCTGCAACAACTGGCGATGCTACAGATGTTCCTGAAAGTGATCGACAACCTCCACGGACATTGCTGCCTTTAACCTGGCTGCCATAGGTAACAATATCAGGTTTTAGACGACCATATCCGTTTGGCAATTCCCAGGTTGTCATTCCTCGCGAACTGAATTTGGCAATGTTCTCTTCAAAATTCATTCCTCCAACTCCGATCACATCGCTTTGATCGCCTGGATTGTTAAGGGTTCCATAAAGTGGACCATCATTGCCAATGGCCGAGATCATGATGACTTTGTTTGCCGTTAGCTCAAGGACCTTGTCAACAAAGGGATGATCTAAGAAATCCGGTCCGCCAATGCTCAGATTGAGGACGTTTATTTTTTTCAAAATAGCATAGTTGAAGGCGTCCAGAAACCACGACGTGTAGGATACCTAAAAAAAAAACAAATTCAAACAATTGTACACTTTCAAGTAAATTTTTAATTTCGATTTCTTCTTCTTACCTGATTATTTGTAAATACTCGATATATATGCAATTCAGCATCGGGAGCAAATCCCAAACATTCCTTTGCAGAGGCTATCACTCCAGCGACGAACGTTCCATGACTGACACCATCGTCCAGCGATTTTTCATTCGTCCAGTTGGTTCGTTCTTTGATTCGCTTAAAATGCGGATGATTTTTCGATAAGCCCGTATCGAAAACGGCAACTTTGACACCCTTCCCAGTGATACCCATACCCCAGAGTATATCAGCCCGCAGCATTGATGTTATTTGTCGCGGTACAGCCCGCAACAGTCGCCGATTGGCATGGCGCTGTTGATTGATTGCATCTTTGGTTTGATTTACTGTTTGATTTTGTTGTGCTATTGTCTCGGAAGGAATTTCAACTACTTGCTGGAGTTTTCGTTTGATGTCCCCCACAGGCAGACTTTCAATTAGTTCCTCCAACAGGCGAATCTCTTCCTCCTCATCAATTTCGTTATTTTGTTGTTGGGATTTTTCATATTCTGCTCGACGTTCAGCTTCGGATATGGGTATGTATTTGAGTGTTCTGTGTACCATTCGTTGTGGTGTAACACTTTTGACAGCTGGATGGGCTTTTAGAGCTTCTAATCCAGATAAACTTGGATCTTCTTCAAGTAAAATTACATCAAAATCACTGGGATAATCACTGGCGGGATTTAGTCGGGGAATAATTTTCCATTTATAAAGCTAAAAATATAGTAAAAGTAAAAGTAAATACACAAAAAAAAATTTTAAAAAAACAACAATCGAAAGGTTTCATTTTATGTTATCAGTTACTGATAACTCTTGCTCTTTCGAGCTGATAATTTTTCAATTAAAAACAAAAATCTTTCATCAATTGAATACAGGAAAATATCTTTGATATAAAAGACATCTGGAAACAATTAGTAACCTAGACATAAAGACATTTGATTAAAATTGTGTCGTTTAATTGAAACACAATAAATTGAATCGAATAATTTTAAGTGAAAATGTAATTTAATTACATGTATTCTATTGATTTTAATTTTCATTTTATAAGCCATGATTGATGTTGTCATCATTGTTTAGTTTCAAGGTTTTACACTTGGGAAGAACATTTTATACATTTAATTTAAATAAAAAAAACAACATTTTTTAGTTGCCCACGATGTTCGATGAAATGACAAAAGTACTGCTTGAGGGCCGTTTCGCGGGTACTCAAGATACAGCCGTAGGCAATTTTTATTTGCACAAAGTTCTTTTTTTCAGACTGCATCTCATAAACAATGTTTACAAAAATTAATGAATGACTCATTGGTTTGTTTATGTGAAAAAGTTATAGATAGGCTAAAAAATGTTGGTGAGTGCAGCTCAAGCAACTTCGTTGCTCCGCTTAAGGTTTTTAAAGTCGCCAGGTAGACTCCTATATTATTCATGTACGAATATGTCTATGGCAATTAATTTTACAAATTCTTCACAATTACAACACCATACATGATACACCTTTAGTTTTCAAAATACTTATATTCTCTCTATCAAATTGAATGAACAGAAATAATTTTGGGGTGGTTTTTCAGTGAAAGTAAAGAACAAATTTGTGGTTTAATCGTTTGTGAAATGCCATTTTATGGTT
Organism: Meliscaeva auricollis; assembly: GCA_948107695.1. Lineage (NCBI taxonomy): Eukaryota > Metazoa > Arthropoda > Insecta > Diptera > Syrphidae > Meliscaeva > Meliscaeva auricollis. The sequence continues at coordinate 20,865,727 of OX403619.1, read as the reverse complement.
TGTTAGTTTTTTTTCGGCTAATGGCCGTTTTTGAGGTTTTCTGCTGGAATATACAGTACATTTTGAAGGTTTCTAAATGAGACGAGGGGTGGTGAATCTAAAAAATGCAGGTACATTTTTATTGAAAACCTTTTTTAAGTATGGTTTTGTGGTAAAAAGTTGTTTCGCAAATTGGTGGCAATTTGAACTTTGAAATTGAATAACTGTTCAGCCAATTAACTTGGTTATTTACAAAGTTGTTTTCTTATTTCAAACAACTATTTATTTCCACACGCTTTTCTACATTTCTTTTTACAAATTTATACATTTAAATTATGCAGTTATGAATTTTATTTTATTTAATATTTGGCTGATGAAATTGTTTATGTTAATAAGAATGTCGTGATCTCAGATGCATAAAATTTAACATAGAAAGTGACTTCATTCAAAAGATACCTGACCAATAAACTTTGCGAACGAAAAGAAGATTCCTGCGAGCAGTGATTCTTTATTTGATGATTTCGCGAATTATATTCTAATTTTACTTTGGTATGCTATAAAAGTGATATGTAAACAAAAATATGTGTTGCTAATGAAACGATTCTTTTGTGCTAAATCGTCAAATTTTTGCACACATTCAAACAAGATTCATAAAAAATATCAACTTACATTTGAATAATTCAGTGCTGCCTTCAAATAGTTCTCTCTGGCAGTCGATTTGTAGTAATTATTAAACGCCACTATGTATTCATTTTGTACAACTTTGGTGCTGAATTTAACTTCGAACCGATGAGCGGCTTTGTTCGTTGTTGTGTCATTGCAACAATTTATCGGATCTGCCGCCCCGGCAGATCCAGACGACAACGACGGCGAAAGAGGAATTTCACCATTCACATCGTCTGCTTTCTGTTGTCGATTGTATTGATTTTGTCTTGGGCTTGAGGCGATAGTGTGCAGATGATTTTCACTGGACGTACTTACAACGGCAGATATGATAAGCAAAACAAACAAAGCGGCAAGTGAATGAATTTGATAAAGCTCGTGGAAGAGGTGGTGGTGGTGGTGCTTCGGAGGCTGCTGGTGGGACTTGGGAGAAACGGAGACCATAGTCGACGTTGCTGCTTTTTTGGGAAAGGAGCAGTGCACACTGAATGAGATGAGACACGACTCCTAATGTTCGCGTTGTCTTATCGATGTAAAATTCCAAAGAATGTACAAATAATTAACAAAGTAGATTGTTTTTCCCGGAATTTATTCATTGCGTTGTACAATTAGCACATTGTTCTTCTTTAGATTGCAATCGTTTTTTTTTTATTGTTTGTTCTTTCTTATTAATTTTTAATTGATACCCGTAGGAAGGGAAACTCAAAACATGGACGCACTTGAATGAGATTTTAAGCGAAGGTCGGTGGCTTTTAAAATGAATTTCTCTTAGTTATCGAACACTATTCTTTTGTTTTTTATTGTTATTGTATGTAAAATATATAAAACTAAGTTGTTTACTATGTTTTGAAAAATAATTCACTTTGTTTATCAATTTATTATTATATTAAATTCGTGATTATAAATAGAGCACTGATACAACTTGCTACTTTTTCTTGATAATAGTCGAGTCGGAGACGGAGGATGTCAATTGGAAATTCCAATGGAATGTGTGAGAGAGAGACTAACATTTTCGGATTTGTTTTGAATTGTCAAGTATTGGTATAATGAAAGTACAGTCATATTCAAAAATTAATAAAAAAAAAAAAATTGAAGGCCCGTAACACACTTGATTTTCTTTTTTTATGTTTTTGTGTGAATCACGCTGACTTCCCGGGAGTAAAGTATTGTGAATTCCATAATAAGCATGATAATTATTTGATCTAGAGCTGCGTATAATTCGCCCAAAATGTGGGAACTGTCTATCTCAATGTTGATGATCGGAATTTAGATTTATCAATTTTTCCAGTAACTTTTTTTTGTAAATAAATTTCTATCAGAAGATTTTTCTTCGTTGTCTCAACTACCACTCTGCTATGCAGAGCAAAGTGCGACAGTGCGACACGACAGTGCGTCAAAATTTATTTACACAGCTTCATATGGAAGTACCCACACCAAATGCGACGAAGCGCAAAGCGTTTTTCATATAAAAAACCATGTCGCACTGTCGTACTTTGGTTTGGGCAAGCCTTTATGTACAAATTTATTTTTGAAAAGCAGTACATAATACTGATTTTGCTACGCGTTTTGATCTTCATGAGAAATACATATAAAGGTAATCCCGTGAAATTTTGTTGCACTGCTTCTTCTCGCATGAATTCAATTAGAAAAATAAGTCGTGGCTGGAAAAATCGCAGCATGTAAATCACTACATTCCGACATGTTAAAATGTGTTCACACCCTTAATATTATACCAATTACAATTTGTATCACCCTATAAAGAGGCAATCAACAATTGTCAATTTCGACACTAGTAAACAACAAAATAAAATACCTTTTCCTAGGCAGCTAGCATACTAGAAATTGAATTGTTTTAAAATTTAAAAATAATGCCCATTAATTAAAGTGTATTTGTGTGTAAAACGTTAAATATTTCAATAAAATTACAATAATAATAATGAGCGACCCAGACGAGAACCCACCCCATCCAATAATCACACCTCGCAGTTCATTGGGTTCAGGCGCTCTGTCTTGCAGTAGCGGTTCTTCGATTTCTCCATCGACTAGCTCAAGCACAGCTTCAAACTCGGCAAAAACTGCCGTTAGTGAATGCTTAGGAGCATGGTTAAATTACCTTCAGGTAATGGTGGCATGCAGTCCGTTATTTATACCTATACATAATTTTGTATTCCCTTTGTGTTCGTTCAAAAGGTTTTAAACAATCTATGTGCTTCGGGATACCGTTTGGCGCAAACTCTTTCAGCACTCGAACAGTGGGGACATCAAAGCATTGAACAGCAACAACAACAGCAGCCAACTAGCTCAGGCGGCCAACAACCTCAACCAGGATCATCATCTACAAGTACCAGTACTTCAACTCATTTTACAGGCCCTTGGGACGATTTAGCTCGAGCTACTGCTGTTGCAACATCCACCGTTAAGTCACACATAGTTTCTGTTTTACAAGATTTCATTTCACCACCTCCACTGGGGCCGGCTATATCTAGTTTCTCTGGCGAAGCAACGGTATCTGGAATACAAGGTGCATCTCAACCGTTGCCACAACAACAACAACAAGAAACGCAAGACCATCAAAGAACTCGTGACCATAATCAGCAGATTATATTGGAAAACGCTCAAACAATGATTAATATCCAGCATCAGTTTTGTGCTGCCAGCTATGATGCTTTTTCATCGCTCATGTGCTGCTTTGTATGCCAGGCACCAGTGGGCTTTGCACATGACCAGGAATGTGCTATGATACATCAAAAACCAAGGTAAATATTTTTTTAGGTCAATTTTTTTGTTTTTCGTGTTAATTTAGGCACCTGCTAAGTTTTATATTACAGAATTTGTTGTTTAATTTGTCTATTTTTCTTAGAAACTTTAACCAATAAGTTGATTATAGCGGTGAATACAAAGCCATCTTGAATTTCTGATTAAATCTATGTCGTTTTCGATTGGAGCTCCGGTAGCATCCAGAAGTCTTCTGAAACTGTTTTATTTGCACAAAAATTACAAAATAGTTTCAGAAGACTTTTGGATGCTTCCGGACTTCCAATCGGAAATGACATTATAGCGTAGTGATTCAATTACTAACGGCTAACTAATTTCTCCAATTAGAAATTAAAATGAGGAGAGATATTAACCTTTTAGTTTTATCAAATGAATGTTTATGAAATGGTTTTATTAAAAAAATATATATATTTTTGTTTATTTGTTTCAGTTTAGTTATTTTCAAAAGATTCCTAATATTTTGTTTTATTTTAGAGTTGTGGTTCAAGTTGAGTTGACTACTAAATTTATTATTTGAATGAAACAACAACAACCTGTGTATTTTACCACCAAGTTTATAGGCTGGAATTATAGCCATTTCACAGGCTGGCTCACCCGATCATCAGATCGGGTGCTGAGTCGGTGTTGATTTATTTAAAACATGCACTACGTATTACGCCAGGCTGCCACATGATAATCGAGTTTCATTGTTTATTAAAGTGTATTGATCCGACTATCATTTTTTATTACCTAAAAAAATCACCGATTTATTTTTTTTATGGACACTCAGATCAATTAAAAATCGAATCGAGTCGTACTTGTAAATGTAAAAAATCCTGTAGCCTATATTAATATTTTCAGTGATAAGAGTGCCACCCAGGTCTTATTTATGGAGTTAATTGACCAAGTTTATTTTAATATTAAATGTTGTATTAGATACATACATATGTATTCAAAATTTTAAGCCATTCCCACGTAAAATAGCTAAGTTCTTGCCAAAGACAAGAACATACCATTTCGTTTGCATTTTTTCTGCTCTGTACATACATTCGTTCACAAACTAAAGCATTTTTTTGTTAGCCTCCCTTCTGATGCAAGATCACAGACTCCTTCTCCCCACTTTGGGCCGATGATACATCCAAAAACAGAAGTATTTCGAGGACCTACTGCAACCGATATTCGTGGCACCATGTTTGGTTCAGGTTCCACACATGCTTCTTCCGAACATGTTTTCGGTAAGAACATGCATGTAAATGCAAATAGAGTAAAAATTTAAAATAATCATATCAATTATAATCATATAGCTGGTATTGATCAAACACGAGGAGCATCACCGCATCAAGAAATTCGTGGTCCCAGCCCAATTCAAGGATTTCTTGATAATGTTCGTGGCCCTTTGCCAAATCCAGGGACACTTCTCGGAATGAAAATGCCATTCTATCGTGGATCTAAGTCGCCACTCAATTTTCCACTATTTCCACTCAATGGACAACGTCGCTGGTCCGAGGCAGCTGCTGGCGAAGTTCGCAGTGGAGAGTCGGCAATCGATGCCGAGAGTCAAATGCGTCGTTGGTCCATGCCGTGGGAGGCATCCAAGACTGATAAGAACACCGTCACTTGGCATCAAACACGCATAATGCCAACTTCGAAATTGGCAGTTCCAGCATCCAAAGCCAGTTCAGAAAGAAGTCCCAGCACTACACCGGGTAAGTTTAAAATTAATGCTTTTTCATGTTTTGTTTATGTTTTTATGTCAATTGTTTTATTTTTAGATTCATTTGTGAAAGATTCAATGTGGCAAAATGCTGTCAGCAGTCAAGATGGCTTAGCTGAAGCTATCCAACTCCTTTCATGTCGACCTGCACCTCGTCCATTCGGTCTGCAACAGCAACAATCTTTGCCAACACAACAATTACCACCAATGGGCCCACCATTTATTGAAGAACCTGTAAGTACTAATAGTTAAGCTATAAAACGGGTTCAGGTTTCTTAGATGTCAGAGATCTTCAGTATCATGAATAGTATTCCTCTGTTAAATTCGTCACTGACTATCTGGTATCAACCAACCAACCGCAAATTGAGATAGCCCCTATTTTCAGCTTTGTGTCACAATAAAAATCACCTCTGATGCAGTCGGATGTTGAGCATTCGTCAGCAATTTTTTGGCAAAGCTTAACATGTCAATCTATGGTTGTAGGCAACGGGAACTAGCGCAGCGACTTATACTAGAGTAATGTGACTTAAGCTTTTCTAACTGCGCTGTCTTAATTCATGGCATGGAAAATTCTCTGACATCCCAGAATCCTAAACTGGCCAGTTAAATACTTTTAATTAAATAATTAATTTGAAAAAATAAACAAACAAACACAGGCTGCCTATGAAATGTGGCCAACCGAGGGAAATGAAGATCGATTGCCTAGTATTAAATTTCCATTGCGCGAAAAGGAACGTGATGACACTAATCCATAAACACCGAATCACTTTCGCTTTATTACGACTAATTACGTTAGATATTACGTAATCATTAATTTGGCTCATTTAAATGATAAATGAAACTTAGCTTATGTATAATTTTACCTATAATTTTATTTATTTATAAATGTTTATTGTAAATTTCTTAAATGAAATCGTAATCTAAATCTAAATCTACACATCACACTATTTTTTATCAATTTTTATATAACTATTTATTATGTAAAATCTATATTGAATTCTACAGAACAATTGACAAAGTTGTATAGAGATTTTGTAGTTTATATTTTTGTTTAGGCAGTTTTTTTTTTATTATAGGAATTCTAGATTATTGACTTTTTGTGCAATAGAATAGTGTTTTCTAGTATGTAATAATGTAAAAGAACAAAAAAAAATCGTCTTTGATTTATTTTATGTAGATTGTTTAAAAAAAGAATAAAATGATGTCAAGCCTAATTTGTTATAAAGTCTTATCTTAAGCTACTGCAAATTCTATCTCTGATATTATTTAGCAATGTCGCATAGTTAATTTAAAAAAATCACATGTCTCTAAACTTGGAACTATTGGAACTTGTTAGTTCAAAGAATCACCAATTCCATAGTTTTTGGAAATTTGTTGCGAATGTCGAAAAAAAAACTATCAAAGAGACATGGGTCCGTAACTCATTTGCCTGCGTTAAGTTTTCCAGTGTAAAGTTTGCCCGCAGAACAATAACTCTTATGTAGTTTTCCATTGGACGTCCAGAAGAGTACACAAGTCTTCTGAAACTGTTTTATTGACACAAAAATGACACGTCATATGTATATCACAGTTTCAAAAAAATTCTGGCTATGGAACAAATGCACAAAATTAATAGGCGCCTGCCACAAAGAGAGATCTCTCCAAGATTTTTTAAGTAGGACAAAATAGCTCAGCTGTCATATTCCTGTATTTTGCGGAGATCTCTGAGGCGAAAAATTTTTTAAATTCAATATCTGAGAGATTTTTTAGTTGGTGGGACGGGCCTTAATAGCTTAGATAAACATTTGACTAAAAAACCGTTAGCCCAGTACCAGTTATATGTCATTTGAAGATTCTTAGTGTTCAATTTACACAGAGCGAATAATAAATTTAAATAAAAACCGGTATTCAAAAAGACCGCGAGTCAATAATTATCACCTTAGCCGATTGTACTCTTGTTTTCAATATTCTTTATTGACAGATTTGTTGAACGGAACGAAATTAATGCTTTTTTTATTGGTAAACAATATTGCGAGGCATTTAAATTATTTATTAATAGGTAGCAAGACCAAGCTACTTCCGGCCGATTGTTTATTATGGTAACAGCTGTGTTTTGTAAACAAAAAGACAGGTGGTTTGGTTGGTGGTGAACTTGGGATGACAGTGTACTGTCATCTTATAAGAACGAAATGGAATTCGAAACGTATTCCATTTTAGTGGTGAAAAATAAGGCAAGATGCACACTAGAATTACAATTTATTACACAAAAATATACCGGTGTTTTCCTTAAGATTTCGAAGCTCAGTAGTCCGGTATAATTAAACAAAAAATGGAAATTTTTACTAAAATCGCTAAGGAGAATTTTATTGTTTTATTGTTTTATTTTAAAGAGAATCTTTTGGTATTTATTCTAAAACCACAAACCTAAAAAAAATACCCACTGCGTCGTCCGCCATTTTGAAAAAAAGTGTTTACTCGATTTCCTTGCCTGTAATTGGTCGTAGAATAGTTAACTCTTATTGTAAAACAATATTTTCCAAAGTGTTTGTCTTAAAACAGTTTTAAGCATCGTAAAGTCGTCTTTCAACCAAATTTATTGGATTGAAGTTTTAAATCATGACTATTATGGAATTCGCAATACTTTACTCCCGGGGAGTCAGCGTGATTCGCGTTCGCACTTAAAGAACTTGTGAACTTGCCAGGTAAACTATATTATCAATACGATGCACTACCTTACCATTTCCATTAACACACTTCCTCACCTGTGAGTTCTACAGGAGAAAGTATGGCTGATATGAGTGCGAATCCCACCGCAATGCATCCGTCGGATTCTATAATAGGGGTGAATATTCATCGTAATCTCTTGAATTTAAATTCGAAAGAACATATACGGGCAAAGATAAGATCGCAGAACTGTACGAGATTACTGCACCGGATCATGGATTGGATGACTAACGTATTTCTTTGTAAGAAGGTTAGAACCCTTGGGGGCTATGATGAATAAAAAGTTTCCGGGAATGTTTCCCTCGTAAACAAAATAGGAACGTTAATTCCGAGGTAGTATTTTCCTCGGAATTTATTGCTATTTCCAGAGAAACTTATCTGTCATTTCCTGGAAAATTATTCCAGGGAAAATTCACGTTCGCTGAAAAAATCTTGGAGGAAATCTTTTAAATTTTGTGTTAAATTGATTTCGTACATGGAAACGTTTGGCATTTAATACCGTTGTTTCTTACTTCGAATTGTATTTAATCACAAGACATAAGGTATAACTACAACGGCCACTTTTTGCAAAAAGTGCATTATTACATCGGAACTTATCTCCGATCGGAGACTTCTCCGAACGGATACGATGATAGGGCTGTATATTTCGTAGAAATCCGAGAAAATTTTCTTCCGATCGGATACGATATGTCAAATAAATAGACCATACCAACAAAAATAAAAACTAGAATATTAACATTAAGAATTCATTCCGTCGATTTACTTTATTTTCGCCAAAAACATTAAATATTACAATAATTTTTTTTTCTCTGGTTTACAAATGAAAGCTTACTATTCTCACTTTTATAGTGTTTTCATCTATTTCGTTATTTTGACAAATGCAATAAATTTAAATCATGATAATTCGAAATCAATAATATTTGTTTTTATTATGATGTAAAGCCTGTTACATTTTTGAGAGTTTAGAAATTTACTTAAGCATAGTGTTTTCTTTATTTTTTTTTTCTATTAAAAGGAATAGATATAGTAAGCAATTTCTCTTTTCCGATACGTTTGCTATTTATAAACTGCCAAATTAAAGAATTTCAATAAATTAAATTAAATATTTTTTGAACTTACTTATCAAAACTGATATTAGAAAAAAATTTAAATCATAGTTTATGAAATGATAATTTATAAATTTGCCGTTAGGGTGTGTCTGTAAGTGTGGGTAGTATTATAATATATTAAAATTGCTGCTTTTCTGTTATTTTATGCTTAACTTCATCTTTTGCACATTTGAAAGTAAGTATTTCTTAAATATTTATGTTTTGTTTGTTTATATTCGTTTGGTTCGTATAAACTTAGTCTGCAGTATTTAATGCAATTTGATTTTATGTGAATTGCAGCGTTTTTTGTTTCTTCAATATAAATCGGCTGGATATTGTGAAACTTAAAACCGAAAAAGATCTTGTATGATAGGAAATAATTATACATATATTTTAATATATATTTGTAATTATAACAGAGAATTTGATTTAGTTTAATGTTTGCTTGTTTGCTTGATTATCACCTTAGCCGATTGTACTCTTGTTTTCAATATTCTTTATTGACAGATTTGTTGAACGGAATGTATTGATAATGATTCAAGTTTATACTGTGGTTCCTAAAAATGTTACTTGTAAAACATTTTATCATTTACATTCTTGTTGATATTTTGTTTGTATTCTTTAACTAGAAATGGATTTAGTCGTTTAGCACATAATGAAAAAAAAGAGAATCATTTTTGATGTCCAGATAACAGCTATCTTTCCTGATAGCTTTATGTCAAGTATTGTAGTGAGTCCTTGCAGAAAGTTAAGGAAAAACATTTAAAAAACGTAAATATAGCATAATAAGCTATTACTCCTTACTTTATAAATTAGAATTGAATTTAAATAATATAAAACCTACAACATTACTTTTTTCCTTAAAATATTATTTTTTTTTTTTAAATGAGATTAAAATGAATACATAATTACTGAAAAAAATTAATAATCATTGTTTTTAAATTGAAAGGATGTGAAAGTAACATATTTGTTGATGTTATATCAAATTCAACTATATAGTTAACAAGTACTAAAATTATTATAATAAAATAAAATAATATACTCAACCCCTATGTCAACTTAATTTTCATCTAATATATTATATATAAATCACCATGTAAAATATGGTATGCCTACTGATGTAGTAACTGGAAATTACCAACCTCAAAGGTTTCATTTGAAACAAAAATAGAAGAATGCCAAAACAAAAACATTTCAAAAATATTTTCTAATTAAATAAGTGAAAAAAAAAAATATTATAAGAATATAGTTCACGTTAGTAAAAATAATAACTAGCGATAAACCTACGAGTAAAGAAGAAATAACGAATCAATTGTTTGCTGAAAATAAGGAGTTTAGATACATAAATCTACTCTCCTTAACTTGTACTTGTGGACTGAATATGTATTCAATAATAAAAATGTAATATTGTCGCTTTTTGTGTAATACTTTATAAAAATAATAATTATAATAACATTTATACCCGATATTGAAACAAAGTAAATAAAAACAATACAATACGAACTAACATTCAAAATTGAATATGAATACAAAAGATGTTTTTTTTTTTTTGTACGTGTTTTTTGATGACCGTGTTTTGTATAATTCTATACCCAAATAAATATAAATATAAAATTTTAATGGTTTATTTATTTATTTGTAACTTTAAATAATATGAGATGTTTGCTTCTTTCATACTTAAAATATTGTGGAAAATCAATAGGAATGTATTCAATGCGCCACGATTTGGGATGTATGATTTTGAGGAAATGTTCATAACACGGAGCACACGTTTCTAGATCATCTAACGTGAATACAAAACGTTTCTCCAAGGCAATATAAATTGATTTATTTTTACGAGTTTTTGTTGAAAGAATACGATCGATAACTCGTATGAAACATTCCGTTAAATCATCGTCATAAATAACTGTAAGTAAAAATTTGTATTATTAACATTTTTTTTTTTTAAAGTAACACATTTGTGAAACTACAAACCATCAGCAGCTACAATCACATCACTTGTCTCAATTGCATCTGATAATTCTGGTGAATATTCAACTGACTTAAAATCAAATTCCATAACTTTTATGTCGCTTTGAAGGAATTTACGATTACGATCAACATTCTTTCGGATTAGATGTAGAATCCCACCAATGTCTACGTCTGTGCATATGACATTTTTGCAAAATATACCTGCTGCTATGCTAGTCAAGCCAACACCGGCACCAAGTTCTAGAATTTGTTTGTCAGCAAAATGCTGGCGATTATGAAAAAAGAAATCAGCTAACAACAAAGCTCCACGCCAAACTTGTAATCCAACTAGTTGCAATATTGTAGAACCAGAGTGCTCTGTAAAAGTAAGTGCAATTTTTTTTTTAGATCGCCGAACCCAATGGGCAACATATACCAAAAGCGAGGCTATTTACATTATAAAACCTAAACTTACCAATTTCAATAGCTCCTACTTTTTTTCTTGGAACTTCGAAATCTCCGTCCTTATCTGTTGAAGAACTTTTCTCATCAGTTGGATGTTCGAACTGAAATTTGGATATCAGCCCTGGAGAAAAGAGAATTAGATTACTCTTGTTATATAACATTTAAGAATATCTATTATTTTGAAAAACTTACTTCCGTCATCACATTTAGTTTGTTGTAAGTCCGTTTCACTATATATTTCCGATGATACTTCATACATATTTGTAATTTTCTGTTAACAATACTCCAAATAGCTTTTCGAAAAAAAAAAATATAAATTTCTTCTCGGTCACTCGGTAAACTATAATGGATGTTGAAGAAAATGAACTCAATTGTTCTACCTAGAAGATTTTCATCATTATTGCTATTAAATAAATTGGTCTTGAGCCAGAAATTAATGCTTTTTTTATTGGTAAACAATATTGCGAGGCATTTAAATTATTTATTAATAGGTAGCAAGACCAAGCTACTTCCGGCCGATTGTTTATTATGGTAACAGCTGTGTTTTGTAAACAAAAAGACAGGTGGTTTGGTTGGTGGTGAACTTGGGATGACAGTGTACTGTCATCTTATAAGAACGAAATGGAATTCGAAACGTATTCCATTTTAGTGGTGAAAAATAAGGCAAGATGCACACTAGAATTACAATTTATTACACAAAAATATACCGGTGTTTTCCTTAAGATTTCGAAGCTCAGTAGTCCGGTATAATTAAACAAAAAATGGAAATTTTTACTAAAATCGCTAAGGAGAATTTTATTGTTTTATTGTTTTATTTTAAAGAGAATCTTTTGGTATTTATTCTAAAACCACAAACCTAAAAAAAATACCCACTGCGTCGTCCGCCATTTTGAAAAAAAGTGTTTACTCGATTTCCTTGCCTGTAATTGGTCGTAGAATAGTTAACTCTTATTGTAAAACAATATTTTCCAAAGTGTTTGTCTTAAAACAGTTTTAAGCATCGTAAAGTCGTCTTTCAACCAAATTTATTGGATTGAAGTTTTAAATCATGACTATTATGGAATTCGCAATACTTTACTCCCGGGGAGTCAGCGTGATTCGCGTTCGCACTTAAAGAACTTGTGAACTTGCCAGGTAAACTATATTATCAATACGATGCACTACCTTACCATTTCCATTAACACACTTCCTCACCTGTGAGTTCTACAGGAGAAAGTATGGCTGATATGAGTGCGAATCCCACCGCAATGCATCCGTCGGATTCTATAATAGGGGTGAATATTCATCGTAATCTCTTGAATTTAAATTCGAAAGAACATATACGGGCAAAGATAAGATCGCAGAACTGTACGAGATTACTGCACCGGATCATGGATTGGATGACTAACGTATTTCTTTGTAAGAAGGTTAGAACCCTTGGGGGCTATGATGAATAAAAAGTTTCCGGGAATGTTTCCCTCGTAAACAAAATAGGAACGTTAATTCCGAGGTAGTATTTTCCTCGGAATTTATTGCTATTTCCAGAGAAACTTATCTGTCATTTCCTGGAAAATTATTCCAGGGAAAATTCACGTTCGCTGAAAAAATCTTGGAGGAAATCTTTTAAATTTTGTGTTAAATTGATTTCGTACATGGAAACGTTTGGCATTTAATACCGTTGTTTCTTACTTCGAATTGTATTTAATCACAAGACATAAGGTATAACTACAACGGCCACTTTTTGCAAAAAGTGCATTATTACATCGGAACTTATCTCCGATCGGAGACTTCTCCGAACGGATACGATGATAGGGCTGTATATTTCGTAGAAATCCGAGAAAATTTTCTTCCGATCGGATACGATATGTCAAATAAATAGACCATACCAACAAAAATAAAAACTAGAATATTAACATTAAGAATTCATTCCGTCGATTTACTTTATTTTCGCCAAAAACATTAAATATTACAATAATTTTTTTTTCTCTGGTTTACAAATGAAAGCTTACTATTCTCACTTTTATAGTGTTTTCATCTATTTCGTTATTTTGACAAATGCAATAAATTTAAATCATGATAATTCGAAATCAATAATATTTGTTTTTATTATGATGTAAAGCCTGTTACATTTTTGAGAGTTTAGAAATTTACTTAAGCATAGTGTTTTCTTTATTTTTTTTTTCTATTAAAAGGAATAGATATAGTAAGCAATTTCTCTTTTCCGATACGTTTGCTATTTATAAACTGCCAAATTAAAGAATTTCAATAAATTAAATTAAATATTTTTTGAACTTACTTATCAAAACTGATATTAGAAAAAAATTTAAATCATAGTTTATGAAATGATAATTTATAAATTTGCCGTTAGGGTGTGTCTGTAAGTGTGGGTAGTATTATAATATATTAAAATTGCTGCTTTTCTGTTATTTTATGCTTAACTTCATCTTTTGCACATTTGAAAGTAAGTATTTCTTAAATATTTATGTTTTGTTTGTTTATATTCGTTTGGTTCGTATAAACTTAGTCTGCAGTATTTAATGCAATTTGATTTTATGTGAATTGCAGCGTTTTTTGTTTCTTCAATATAAATCGGCTGGATATTGTGAAACTTAAAACCGAAAAAGATCTTGTATGATAGGAAATAATTATACATATATTTTAATATATATTTGTAATTATAACAGAGAATTTGATTTAGTTTAATGTTTGCTTGTTTGCTTGTTTTTTTTTTTTTATTTATTCAACGTCCATCGTTGAATCCTCTGGAATACTACTATTTGTTTTAGAGTCCTCCTTTTTATCTTGGTTGGATTCACCATTTTGATGATGCGACTGGTCGGTCGTCTTAGCTGTTGGTGTTGGTGGTTTTGGCTTTGGGCGGTTGACGACAGAATTAAGGCATGCGCTTAGGCTGTGCGATTCGTGGCGGATTTCGCTTACTTTGACAGGACTGTCGGAGGTGCGTGGTGTTTGGGTGAATTTGGACAGAGCGCTTTGCAACCACTTCTCCGCCTTGTCGGCTGCTTCAGAGATATTAATGAATTCAGTTTCAGTAAGATGATCGTATTTCGGGGATCCAGATCGGAATTCATTGACTGCGGCACGGGCATAATCAATGGTTTTCCTTAGCTCATCGAAGGCATGGGGAGCGTTGTCGTAGTTTTGGCAACGTTCCTTGATAGGATCCGTCTGGCTGTGTAAATTGTTTAATTTTGCTTGATAAGTCTCGCGATCGCAGGTTTCGCCATCTTCATACAGCCAATTCTCCAGATCATTCAGTTGTTTGCAAATAGCTTCACGATCGGTTTCGGCAACGTAACGTTCTAGTGGTCCTCCCTTTTTTTTTAAATAAAATTAATTTTTTTGGTTATTTCAATTTATAAGCGAACTGTTATCAAAGTTTTGTTTATTACCTGTAATTTGTTTCGCATATCATAAACAAACTCTTCGAGTGCATTACGTGCATCAACGCGTTCGGTTTCCTTTGCATCATTGGCAATCATTCTAGTCTCTTGTTGTATGTAATTAGTCAAATCAGCTAGGGAATAGCCATGTGTCTTAACATCCATTGAGAGTTCAATGAGCTTATTCGACTTCTTTTTCTTGTCGTTACCCTAAAATAATTAATTGTTTTATTTTGTTATATAAAATTTAATTTTAAAAAATATGTATTTTTACAAAATGATGATGAAAACTATTGCACAAATGTAATTAAATTAACAGTGAAAAAAAAACAGGGTATAAAAATAAAAATTTGTGATATTAACAAGAAATACAAAACTTGCTGCTTCTTTATGCGCAAAAAAGTACTAAAATGTTTACAAACTTTTTGGTCGTTTGAATTTCATTAAATTAATACCATTAACTGTGATAGCAAAGAAATGTTTATCTTTCCCAGGAAAATCAGTACATAATATAAATGCTGCACAACGGAAGGCCAGCTTTTTTTACTGGCGATATAGGTACTATAGGGCAAGTTTATGATTCTTAAAAAAAATCGAAGTCAGACATGTCATTACGACGAGAATGCGAAAAAATGGATCTCACAATTCTGTCTGTCTGTCTGTCTGTGTATACCTACAGCCTTTACCGCTCAACCGATTTTCTGAAAACTTTGTGGTTAAGGGTCTTAGGTGATTCCCTAGAGGGGAAATTGAATTTTTTTTTAGTACGGTACGGTACCTGCCATATAACAATTAAGCAAAAGTTAATTTTTTTTTTAAAAAATCTTTGAATTAATTTTTAACTATAAAATGCAACTTGCACGACACTAATCATATAATCCCACAGATGGCGTCCAGACAAAACTGGGGTAGAAGTTCAATATAGCAAGTTTAAAAAAAAAAACTGCTGTTCAAAGCGGGGATATAACTCACACCACTGAGTTAGAATCAAGTACTACATCTGCAAAATGGGAAAGAGCTGGAGAGAACTTACATAGATACATTTCCAAAATTTGTATACGATGGTGCGTAGAAGTTGTGTGCCCTATGCCACTAAAGGGGATTCAATTTAAAAGTTCAAGTGACCTCAACTCCAAAATGCGTTTCGCCCATGTACAACAGTGGGCTCATCAAGTAGTTGAGTGTCACTTTAACTTTTAAATTGCATTTATATTCAGTAGCTCCGCTTAAAAATTAAATATTATTTTACTATTTTCTTATTTTATTATTAAAGGGGATAACAACTCACAAAGGACGTACAAAAGTTCGATTAAAATGAAATTTATTTTAAATTTTTTTTTTGTTTGAGAACGTAACTAGTTCTCATTCCGGTCGGTGAGATGCAGCAGATGAGGAAACATGCTCACAGAAATCAACACTGACAGCAAAATAAAATCGAAAGTAAGACGATAACTAATTGGCAGCAGTATTCATAGGAAAGAACGATTTTCGTTTACCAAGACAAAATCGTGCTACGCAAAAGGGGCCCAGCATTAAATTGATTTAAAAAAAAAATAACAGTGAATTAATTTCAGTTAACTACTAAAGTTGATTTTGTTTTTCAAATGCGTGCAATAATATAATAAATGTCTTAAAAAAACCTAGGTACGAAAACGGTCGAAAGATACAGTTTTGACGATAGCTGCCTCTACTTGAGAAGAATAATAGGATGAGATAGATATCCTCAAAGCGATATCGTTTGACTGTTAGCTTATTACAGAATCTTAGTCTTTGCCATGACAATACATTTTTTCCATTTATTTGATGACAATTAAAAGTAAGTTCATTTAAAACAGCACACACCCTAATGTGTAAATGTGTCTATTTTGTACCCAATTTATTCACTCATATTTCAAAATGTGTATGAGATTTCATTGATAACCCATTTCAAAAGGCAATTTTAATGGAGAGCAAAATAATTGGGCTTAATGAATTATTTCAAAGTTAAATTTCCCAACCCAAAAAGTTTGTATAGTCGATAAAACATTATGTATTACACAAAGAAGCAACAAAATTATATATTTTAAAATAGAAATAGACTTATTTAAAAAGAATCCAGCTCCGGAATACCCACCCCAAATGGATCCACTTAATAAAAAACAAAAAAACAAAAAAAATGTTCCTTAAAAAGTAAATTATTAATTCACTGAAAACTGAAAATGCCAATCAGCCCTTCACCAATTAGGAAGTTTCCACAAGTTGCTGACACAAAGCACACCTTTTTTTTTGTCAGTTATAAATAAATAAGATTAAGTAACAAAAATAGGCATTGTCATTTTTTTAAATTATAAAAGTGTTGCCTCAAATAAGCTTTATTTATTTTATATAAACATAAAGCCAACAACAAGGTTAAAAGTAAAAACAAAAGAAAGAAACAAAAACATGAGGCTATAGAGAACTAAACATTTGTCTAATTTTGTTTTTTTTTTTTTATTTAGAACAATAAAATGTTTGGCATTTGTATAGTTGTTATTATAAGCAAGATTTTTCTCAATGTAAAACACAATTTTTATAACTTTTGTGGAGCACACAGGGTAGGCACATGAGCGGTCTTCTTTTTTTCCTTTTTCTGTGTTTAATTTTCATTTAACTTTTTTTTTTCTTTTAAAATGCATTTAAAAAAAAAAACAATCCAAACAATCCAATTCGATTAACATTAAGTTATTTAAAAAAAATCAAAACTTTGTTCGTAAAACTTTCACAGGGAAGGAAAATAAACACAAAAATAATTATGTCAGAAAAATACAAGATAAGAAATCGATTTAGTTTTGCTCTCTTATTTTTCTTATCACACTTAAGATTTGTTTTTGATTTAAAATTTTGATATTGGTATTCAGGATAAGCTCCTTGCAAGTTAAAGTTAAAGAACAAAAATACTCTACTCTAAATTATAAGATGGCAAAATTTATTTAATTTCATTCACTTGCTTTTTTCCGAATCTTTGTTTTTTTTTTTATCTATGGACACGTACCGAAACAAACCATCCCTTGACGCGCTGGGCCCACCCTTGTCCTCCTGGTGATGAGGCTGTTGGCGAATCTCTAATACCATCATCAATTTCATAATATTCCTACACAACAATGACAATAACACACAATTGTTTACATAATAATGTTGGTCTCAGTTATTGGCCTCATCAATAATTTAAATAAGTAATTTTACATTTTTTTTGTCACAGAAGCTTTTTCAAATCAAGCATTCAAAATTAAAAAAAAAAGTAAAGAGAATATAATGATAGAAAAGTGTGCACTGAAACACTTACCTCATGGGAGAGATCCATTGGTTCACCAGTAGCCGAAGTTGGAGGCTGTGCTTGGTCGCCAGCTTGTTGTTCGTCGTTGCCGGCTTGTGAATCATCGGCTTCTTTTTTATCAACCAAAGATGCACTTGAAATCAGCACGATACCATGGTGATTGATGCGCACCTTGACTTTGACTTCTTGTAATTCTCCCTTGTCATTGGGTTTGACATCCTTAATCAGCCATTTACCGATAATTGCATCGGGATATGGGACGGGTTGGGCATATTGAATAGTCATGTTGAATGGCTCTTTTCGATTCAGTGTGAGCATTCGACTAAATGGAGCAGCATGGAAGGCGGGGAACACTTCGATTTCTCCGCCGGTGAGGGAACCTTCCGGTTCCCAAATAACTTTAACAGCATAGTTTTGGATGTCGGTAACACCAAATTCGCGTACACGAACAGCCGGAGACATAATCGCACATTGAAGTGCAGCTCCACGGGAAACAGATTCATCTTGATTCAATGTTGTACAAACGGGTTTGGCAAATGTCTGAAAGAAAAAAAAAACAAAATTTTATTAATTTATTGTTTTGTAGGTACTTGAAATTTTTGAAACTAAAATCATGATTTTTCTTTCTCTTCTCGTATCACATTTCGGAGATCCATTGTAATAACCTATGATGGTGAAAGTCTTATGTAATTCAAGCCAAGTGGCGATTTTTAAAAGCTAAGAAGTTATTGTCTTAAATGCCAGAGGGATCATTGACAAAAGAGAGTTAAACGCTCCAAAGTCACAAACAGGCCGATCGCCATATATTTTTTTTCTTCTAGTCCCGCAGGAGTGACTCCAAGCAGAGTGGGAAATTATTTTTATTGTAAAGTAGTTTTATTATGTGTCTTTTCATTTTAGTCATATTGTGTGGGCGTTAACCGATCTAGCAGTTATCGTCCCTCCAGTAACCTAAGAATAACTAACAACAATTAGGTGGTTGGTTTCAGTCACTTTTAAAGGGTTTTATTACGTCCAACAAACACCACCGAACGCTGTCATTCTGAAAATCTTCATTTCCATAAATGAAGCGAAAAATAGGGACAGAAATATTGAAAACGTAATCGTTTTGTCCTTTTTGGTTTTTTTGAGGTCCCAGTTTAGTTCGACTATGCTGGAGTGTTTAAAGAGGATTGCCTTTTTACTTTCTTCAAGTGGAGCAATCAATTCACAGAAATTTGTGTTCTCTGCAGAAATGACAGGCAGTTGGCTATGGTGCTGTCATTTCGTCCCAACATTTTGTACCTAGTATTTTTACTGGGGTTGAAGAGTAGATTTTCTTGCCATCATCGTTTTTGTGTGGGCGTTAGAGCCCATGAAGGTTCAAGCGATTTGGAGGTGCTGATAAGTTTCTGAAAGAAATTCCTTTCTTGGATTTTTCCTAAGATGGTAGAGTGCTGAGCAATGGCGATGGTAGTAATCTGCATAAGTCTTCCATACTGAGTTTCATCTTTGGAAGTAATGTATCATGCATGTTATCAGCTTGTAGTTGTGGAATCTCTGTTTCCATCTTATCCATCATTAAGATATCAGTGACCAGGAACCCAACAGAGTCTAATAATGTGCTGTGTACCAAGAACCTTTATTCGCAACAGCGCAACTTAGATATAATTTCGTTGTAGTAATCAATTTTATTGAAAAAGGTGATATCAGTTTGTGGAACTACTGCGAGGATATTACCTTGGTAAACATTTCCGTAATCAGAAAGTAAAAGAAAGAAATAGAGCTGGCTATAGCCCAAGGATTTCTTAAAAGAACCTAGCACCGACCCTAATATCCATGTTGGAACCATCGCAATGAAAGCAATCTTCGGTTCGCAGGTGAATTTGAAAGGAAAGAAGGTCATGAAAGGTTTATGAAAGTACTAGATTAGAATCTGCGCATGGTCTATAGGGCTGTGTTTCCTGCTAACTTAGCCGAATAATGCTATTCATTATTATAATTATCTGCCTTCAGGTAAATAAAAAGTAAAAGATCATTAAATAAATTTTAAAAAATATCCCTTAAACGTGGTAAGGAAAGAAAAAACAACTTTCAACTTGAAAATCTTACTTAAAAAAAAAATTTCAAAATTACCTGTTCAATCAATCCCTTAATCGATGGAATACGTGAGCTTCCACCAACAATTTCCACTGAATGAATTTCATCGAGTGGTAATTTAGATTCTTGCAAACATTTTCTCAATGTTAAATCGACACGTTCAAACAAATGAGCGCACAACTCTTCCATTGTTGATCGTTGCATACTTGAATGAACATCGACATCATTCATGAAACATTCAATGTTCAATGGCAGTTTAGTGCTGTTTGCAGACATTTGCTTTTTCATCTTTTCAATTTCTGTTACCAATCGCAAATATGCCCTGGCATTTGTTTTTGCATTGAGTTTGTATTTCTCCTGGAATTCTACAGCGAAATGATCGGCGAGAACATAATCAAAGTCCCGTCCACCAATTTGTTCCCATGTACTAGCGAGCATCTTGAGTTTGCCCTTAGTAAATGCACAAACACTGACCTGCAGTGCTGAGTGACCACAATCGACGAACACAACATTGCGTGGCTTATCTTCGGGGAGATCTTGTTTATAAAAACCGTAGGATAGGGCCGTTGCTGTTGTTTCGTTCATCAAACGGAGAACATTGAGACCGGCAATGTTAGCTGCATCCAGCAATGCCTTTCGCTCAGCGTTTGTATAATAAATAGGGCAAGCTATTACACAATCGTTCACCTAAGAATAATTAAAGAATATTATGTTAATCAAAATCATGTAAGCAATAATTTTGTATCAATGTTGTATTGTTAATTGAAGGACTAACCTGAGCTTGCAATGCACTAACGGATGTTTCCTTTAGTTTTGTAAATAACATTGCAGTTAATTGCTCGGGCGAGAAAAGTTGATCCTGGTCAAGATAGTTGACACGAACGCCAATGCCGCCATCTGGTCGTTGTTCTACTTTATATGGAATGGAATTAAGTTCACGTTGTACATGTGGATCGTTAAATTTACGCCCCAATAAACGCTTAAATCCACTAACTGTATTTTTCATGTTTGTGACCTGCTGGTTTTTCGCTGCCACACCAATAATACGTTTCTTGCCATCGAATGCTACACATGATCTAAAAATAAAAAATAAAGGATGCAGTTTTATAAAAGTTTACAATTGAATCATAAATCGATTAAAAATTAGTTTTTAATTTAGAATAACACCACCACCATCAACGTCTACCATATGGTTTACTTCTCAAGCAGTAGTATAATAATTATATCAATAACATCGTTACCATAGATAGGCATTGTTAAACCTACAGGTGGTGTTGGTGATGCTATTACCGGCAAAATACAAAATTACGTCATTGCTTCTTGCTTCTTGTGTTGTGAAGTATGAAAGTACATAACTAAATCGAATTCCAAATTTGGTGTGGGTAAAATGAATGGCGAGATTTCTATGAAAATGTCATTAAAAATTAAGAAACAATCAAATTGTATTTTTATTTAAAAAAAAAAAAACATTTTGAAATCATTGAAAGGAAGGCGCGAAATAAAAAAAATAGTTTCAATTTGATTGAAATCAATCAAATGTGATGTTGATGTATAAAAATAGCATGTATCTACGTTAGGCGGCAAAAATAGAGACAAATATTTTTTGTTGTTGTTTTATTCAAAGATCGCCCACATATTCCACTTCTCTAAAATTAAGAAAATTTTATTAACATCGTAGTTCTTCTACCTATCAAAATTATGTTCATCTTTAGAAATATAAAATTTTATTTTTAGACTTATTTATTATTATGTATTTTATTTGCCGATATTTTGAAGTGATCATACACAGGTCGTTCACTAATTTTGCCTGAGTCATTCGAAAAAAGAAATAAAAAACCATAAATTCACTACTGCAGCCGGTATATTTTTAATTTTGTTTGGTTTTGAATCAGAAAGATTTGTAACTTAATTTACTGTTGAGTTAAATAAATAATCTTCTTAAATTATTAATAATTTTATTGTTTTATGAGCAAAAGTTGTCAAATATTTTCACTTTTTTGAAAGCGTTGATAAAACTAAGTGTTGTTAACAGGAAGGAAATCGTCTTTATTTTTTTCATTTTGTAAAGGTATATTTAATAATCATTTGTTTTCTTCAATAAAATTTAGATAAAATGTTTTATTATTCCGAAATAAAAACATTTAATTGTTTTTGGGACTTGTCCAATTTTGACCGGTTTCGAATATAGTTCTAGTTTCAATATTTTGTCCACTAGTATTTTTTTTTTTAACTTGTAAAAAATGCCTTGACATTATTACCTATCAAATTGTGAAGAAAAAGTTTAAGAATTTCGATTAATGATTTTGGATTTATGATTTTCGTATTGTCCTTACTATTGCTTTAAAATTGCAAACAAATTCTCCATCAAAATGTGGTAAGGGGTTTTTGCTGGCTATGCCATGCAGCCGGCGGAAATCTCGGTTTTCCCATGCATTCCTTGACAATTTGAGAGGTTTTCTGGGGTATGGCATCTTCTTGAAAAGCGACATCAACTCCTCGAAGCCGAAGCCGTAAAAGGCGTTCATTAATTTATCAATTTTAAAATCAAATTTTGTTCAGCTCAAGTTACAAAAATAAGTGGCGAATTAAATTATTGGGCCATCGCACACTGAAGTAATTGAACCGGGGTAACGCGAAGTTTGTGATAGAATGAAATGAAACGAGCAAAATTTTCATTTTCCTCACTTTAATATTTTAATCCTGTTCTATTGAGATCCCTACCTACCTGAAAAAAACTGTAAATTCGTGCTTCCTTAAAGGGAAGTCGCTCAAAGTGTTTTCCAACTATTTATGCAGGGAAAGACAAAAGTACAAAAATCAACCTGATTGGTATTACTCATAAAAAAACAATAAAAACCCGCTGCATAATTCAACGGCGATTAAACGATTTTTGTTCAATCAATTCGACTGTCGCGAGTTTTCAACTTTTCGTATTATACCTAGGCCCCTAATAAAATTTTCCAGCAGCTGAGTGTTATTTGCAGAGGGACTCAAACCTATTATCTGTATTTAATTGCACAAAATTACTTCAGTTCCCGATTATGGTCGCAATGCTTTTAATAAATTTATTTATAATTCACCCGACAGCATAAGCTACCTACCAAACGGAAATATGAGTGTAGTTGATTGGATAACAACAAATTTCTTAATTTTTTATTTCTTTTTTCATCGAATATTTTAAATGTACCTACCTATAGGAAGTTTACTTTTTTTTTATTATTAACTGATTATGAGACACTGGTTTTGATCTTTGAAGCCCAACAAACACAACTACATAGGTTACAGCCGGCTATTAAATAGAAAGAAAAAAAATTCTCATCGCAACTTAAAATGATTGATTGAAAACAATTCAAATTGCTGCACTATGTAGGTACTTGCTGTGCTCTAGTATTAAATATTCGTGGGAAATAAAATAGAATACAAAAAAAAAAAAATTAACGCAACAAACATGACGACGAAATCGAAACATCTAGAAACTTCTTTTTCGACGCCATACCAATACCATACCACATTGGGTGAGAGTGAGAAAGCTCTTATCGTCCAACATATGTTTGCCCACGAAAAGAGCAGAATAGAAAATCAATAAGCACGTAAAGGCCAGGCAGAAGCAAGCAAAGGCACCTGCCTGCCGCCTGTCCTGACCCGCTGCACACCTTCTTCGAGTCATTTTCATTGTAGAAATGTAGAGTTAAAAAGCAATTATCACAAGTAGACTCCAAGGTGATGCAAAACACAAACTCTATTGGTTTTTAACAAGAACTTTTGCTTTAATTAAGCAAACTCTGGAGTATTTTACGTGATAAACTATGACTAACTCTTTTTTTATAGGTTAAGTTAGAATAACGCGTTCAATTCGTGCTGTCTCATTGGAGCATCAGTTTTTTTTTTTTTTTTGCGGTTACAGACTTTAATTCACGATTATGTAGAAAGAAAAGGGCCATGATTAGTATTCCCATGCGGTGGAGGTTATGCGAATGTGAGCATGATAAGCCAACCCAATTCTAACACGAGGTTTTAGTATTAACAAAATTCTATTCAAAAATGGGTACAATATTTTCAATCTTAAAAAATTCTACTTACGGCGTTGCTCGTAAACTGTAGTCATTGGCCAAAGTTTCTATTCCTCCAGCTTTGGCAGCCGCAACATAGCACGACTCATTACCAAAATCGATTCCAATCACAGACATTTTATTAGGCAATCGTTTTCTACACACGTCTGTTCAGTATTTTTGTATCTTTACTTTACTTTTTGTATTGTGAGAAAAAAACGTTGGAGCAAGTGTCCGTATTAGCTGTTACTTTTATTTAGCCTGGAAAAATGTAAAATGTTCTAGAAAATATGCACTTTTTCACTTATTTTAAACTGAATACAGTAAAATATGGAAAAAAAGGGAAACACGAATAATCGTTTCACAAGTATATTTTCCACTTTTGTAAATTACACTACTAAATAAATGACCAATTGAAAGAAAAAAAAATATTCTGTAATTAGGGGAGGTTGGAAAATATAGATTTAAAACTTTTCGTTTTCCCCTTTTAGGATATAAAAGAAAGAATATAAATAATTCAATGTTCACGGAATAATTAAATTAAAAAAAAAGGCAAACCTTTTATTTTTCTTTACTTTATTAACAATGCAATAATTTTTTTTACAAGTTTTCTGCAAGTTTAGAAAAATGGGAGAATAAAATCGACCTCGACGTTCTTGATATCTTTTCTTGAGCGCGTTTCAATTTCAACTGAACGAACATGACGAAGACACGAAACAAAAAGGTGACAAAATTTTCACAGGCTACTGCGGTTATTGTAGTGCGACAAGGATGGCATGATTTTCGATTCCGCAAAGTAGATGGCGCTCAAAGCAATAAAGTGAAATTTTAATTAAACGAAAGACAGTGCTGCCAGGATGTTCATAATATGAAAATAATCTGAATGGTTTTACATTGGTAGGCAATAGGGTAATGAAACCTGGTAAACATGGTAAAATGGTAATTCTATGTATATACATTTTCTATAGGAAATCTTTACCAGAATCTGGTAAACTTTCCACACAAATTTGTTTGGTAAAAGTTTACCATCTGGATATGGTAATTGTGGAAAACTTTTAAAGTATAATATTTGCCAGTAGATTATAACTAGCCGCAAATATGTAGCTTATTGATGAAGACAATGAAAGAACCATAATTTTTTCAAAATAATTCAATTATAAATACATAATTTAAGGCTTGCCCAAACCAAAGTGCGACAGTGCGACCGACACGACAACGTAAAAATTTATTTACACAGCGTCATATGAGAGTACCCACACCAAACGCGATTAAGCGCAAAACGTTTTTAGCTTTGCTGCACGGCACTTTATCTGGCTTTCAAACATATTTACTTGCACATTGAAACTATTGCTACTTGCAAGTCAACTTGCATGCAGGTTTTGAAACCAGTAGACTTGCAAGTTGAGAGAAAAGTAATTTCATAGCTTCTATAAAACTGTTCACATACAGAAAAAAAAATATTTAAGAATTGGAACCTGAAAGCAGGTTAACTTGCAAGTGACGTGTCATCTCGTCACGCCAATTACACAAAGAGAAATTTGACAAATTGTACATGAAAGCTACTTGCAAACCAGTACTTGCATATGTGGCCGCAGGTATAAAAGTGGCGTTTATCTAAACGCATGTTAGGCATTTGGTTTTTATTAAACCCTAAAATGTATATTAAAATAAAAAAAACGATCAAGAGTACTCATACTGTAAGCCCAGTATAAGCAAACCCTTAAGTATCCTACAAACCTGAACGCTGACAGCAGAAAAAAGTAAAAAAAATTGTTTTGTGTTGATTTTGTGAAAAAACATAAATTTTAACTACGTTTTTATTTAAATAAACTTTCAGACTCCGTAAAACATCAATATGTCACCGCAGCCCGAATCACCTCCATTAACCTTTGAAGAAGTAGCAAAATGTTCCACCACAAAAGCCCGAGTTGGTGTGATGAGTCTGCGGCATGCTGACGTCAATACACCTGTCTTTATGCCGGTCGGAACGCAAGGAACCCTCAAAGGTATTCATCCAGATCAGTTGATTGCACTAGATTGTCGAATTCTTTTATCAAATACCTATCATTTGGGCATTAGGCCGGGTATTGATACATTGAAAAAAGCCGGTGGCCTACACAAGTACATGGGATGGCCACGTGCTATTCTAACCGATTCTGGTGGTTTCCAAATGGTGTCACTCTTACAGCTAGCTGAAATCGATGAGACTGGTGTAAATTTCAACTCACCATACGATGGTTCAAGTTGTATGCTTACACCAGAGCATTCCATTACAATCCAAAATGCCATTGGTGCTGATATAATGATGCAATTAGATGACGTTATCAAGACAACAATTACCGGGCCAAGGGTAGAAGAAGCCATGCATCGAACAATTCGTTGGGTTGATCGTTGCATCTTGGCACATAAGCGCGACGATGAACAAAGTCTATTTCCAATTGTCCAAGGGGGCTTGGACAGTGATCTGCGAAAGCACTGTGTTGCAAAATTAACCGAACGTCCCGTGCGGGGATTTGCAATTGGCGGCCTTAGTGGTGGCGAGAGCAAACACGAATTTTGGCGAACCGTCCATACGTGTACGGATCTTCTTCCAAATAATAAACCTCGATACTTGATGGGCGTTGGATTTGCCTCAGATTTGGTTGTGTGTGTTGCTCTGGGAGTGGATATGTTCGATTGTGTCTTTCCAACGCGAACAGCACGTTTCGGATGTGCCCTTGTCGATAGTGGGCAGTTGAATTTAAAACAGCAAAAGTACGCTCTCGATGTGCGACCAATAGACGAGAATTGTAATTGCAGCACCTGCAAGATGTACACACGTGCGTACTTACATCATATCGCGACCGTTGAACCGGTTGCTTCCAGCTTATTGAGCATTCACAATGTAGCGTATCAACTAAGGCTTATGAATAGCATGCGAGACGCCATTAAAAAAGATGAATTTCCTAAATTCGTGAAAGATTTTATGCGAAATCACTTCGGGGATGATCCCATTCCAGAATGGATTGTGGATGCCCTCAAAGCTGTTAAAATTGATTTAAACAATTCTGACGAATAATCTTGAAAACAATTCAAGGTAGGAAAGCTTTATGTTAGTTTAGTGACCAAACTATGTCCAAACAAGACCAAAAACGGCATTTTGTACTTATAATGTTTCCTAATAAAGTTTATTTAAAAATTTGTATAAATGCCAAGGCATCTAAGGACTTTTCGTACTTCCTAATGAATCAGATAGCAAAAATAACAACAACAAAATTTAAAAATCTTTATTTATTTTATTGCTCCATTTCTTTTTGTAATTTTTCTAATTGCTTTCTAAGTTGATTGGCAAATGATTTTGTATAACTTGGACTAATTTTATTTAACAAAGCGTAAGGAGTCTCAAAAATTTCCTCTTCTTCATCTTCTGTAGTCTTTTTATAGGAATTTTTGTCGAATTCTTCAGCAACTATTTGAAATCCATTACCTGAGGCACGAATACAAAATTCGGTTTTTTCTATTGTCCTAAGATTTAGAAATATTTCCGTAGCACTGCTTTTTAGGATTTTCGACACAGCTATATAGTTAACGTGATTTTTAACATCTTGTATTATAGCATCCGCCTCGGTAGGCCAGTTTAAAATATCTTCGGATGGATTATTTGTCATTTTTAATTATCAACAAAAATAGGTTTTATTTTTTTTGTAAATAAATAAATTTTGATAGTTACAAATAAAAAAATTAGAACTCTGACATCAGACACAGCTGATTTTGAACTGAAGTCTCCATTTGCACAGGGTGGTAGGTAAGCTCTCTTGTAAATCGATTTATATGTGGGAACAGGCTGAGTCAACAATTTTAATAGCACCGGCGCATAAATATGAAATAATTTTAGAACATTTTTAGTATTTTCATTTAGTCTTATAGTGTAGAGGTAGCCTAATGTCGTTTTCCATTTGCCACTGAGAGTATTTGCTTTTCGGCGAGATATTTATTCTGTTATCTTCTATGAATTTTCATACAAAAGTTGAAGCTGTCAAAATATCTGTTATGATTTTCATATTCGGTATTCACATGCCATTTTGCTATGAAATCTGTTATGAACTATCAATACAAATTCGAGCTTTCAAAAAATCTTTTACGAATCGGAAAAACGGAAAAACAACATCATGTTGGCTGGCAATCACAACTTTTTGATTTCTGGCGAGCATGCTCGACAATATGGTCGCGAGCATGACCATGGGAAACCCGCTATTGGTCCTTATCATGAATTCCATTCGCATCGTAAATTTGTTACGGACCCCAAAAATGCAATCATAGAATTCGTTCGTAATGGCATTTTTATGAGATTTTCCATTACGATGGATTCTGTGATAGATTTTGTTGTGGACGCCTGGCTGGGGCAAGAAGCGTCCATGAGTCGTCTGAATCTCTATTGCCCAAGAGGCACAAACACCATAATCTGGAAAAAAGAAATAAGAAAACAAAATACGACCATTAGAAAAATGAAAACAAATACCTCGTTCGAAAATCATCCCGCTTGGTCATCTTTGTCTTTATCGCTAGCCATCTAAAAATAAAGGAAAACAGATAAAATTAGTTTGTTTACTTTTAATGAATAAAATAATGTAAATAAGTTACTGGTAGCTAAATAATAGAAAAATATAATTTCATACCAATCCAATTTGCTGCTGTTGACATTTTGATTGTTTAATATTTTGATGTTGTTGTTTGATTCCATTTCCATTGACTCTGAACATATAGATCAGGGACTATCAATTGTAAGAGGGTTCCACACTATACGTTATGTTGGATGGCATACAATACGAGCATACCACACATAACCGTGTAACAGTTGATAGGATGTAACAAAAAAGTAAAAGGGCATAAAAAGTTAGTCGAGCGATTTAAAAATAGGTAAAGCGCAACAAAAGTGTACGAGCATACAGTGTTAGTCGACACCCTATTTTTAAAATTTTGCACTCGCCGTGTAAATCTACTGTGAGTGGAGGTTCTTAATGTTAGTTATCCTTGTTCTGATTGTAATCTAAAAATGCCACTCGGGGGAATGGAGAGTCAAACCTCCAAGAGAGAACTCAACCAATACATGGGTTTATGTATTTGATCGGAAAACGGATTCGGTATAAATGCATATTCTCGCGTATTGGCAGAGTAGGTTTATAGATCGGATGATGTTTTTGCAGTTATTGGAGGGGAACATATTTATCTACTCTCAATAATGTTTTTTTTGGCAACATCATTACATTCGACAGCATCTATCCTTGTCATATCTCTTTCTTCGTGATATTCGAGTTAGAGTATTATGGTAGTTTTTTTTATGACAGTGTGTGGAAGTTCGAAGAAGATTTGAAATGCCTTCTTAATTCTAATTAAACACTGAAACTACGTGGTGTGGACGTGCCGCTGGTCCACCCACGTAAATTAACTATTGGGTAGATATCAATAGAAACGTGATTTTTTTTGGTGCGTTTTGTAATAATAATTTTTGTTTTTCTGTAACATAACAGTTTAAAAAATGTAATGTGTTTTTTTTTATTTAGAAATAAAAGTAAATTAATACGATCGGGGATTGAAAATAAGTACCTTCATTTTTAATTAATAAAATATGTTCTAACTGGTGAGTTGCTAAAACAATTGTTTTTGTGTTATGAAGTGACTGAAAGGGTTGTAAATTGTTTTAGGCTAATTTTCGGCGGACCCAGATTGCCAGCAGATGACTGGGCCGCCGCATCAATTTTGTATAAGCCACAAGTTTTACTTGCAAGGCATTTTGTTCAAGCCATAACTCAATTGCAACAAATAAGTTATGTGCGGAAGAGTAAAATCTGGTCCGCCACCTGGCCACCAGTGCCCCGTGACCATACCCCGGTAGCCAGTAGGCCGGAGCACTCTTTACCCCTACACCATTCTTATGCCGTCATTTGACGGGGCTGAATTAAAAAACAAAGAATGGATACAAAAGGAAACAGGTTTTTAACAACAAAAATTAATCCAAAGAAAAAAAAACAACAACAAAAAGTACATACGTACAAAAACAAAATAATAATAATAATATTAATAATAAGTGTATGTGTGTTTGTGATTGTCCATTATTTATTATACTTAATTTATTTTCCATTTAATTATATATTAAAAATTCGAAGGCGTCGAAGTAAAATTAATTTAAACACGTTAATTAGACGATTATTTTTCATTAGTTACATAATTGTAAGTGAACGGGGATCGGTTTCAAAAGGGGTCCACGCGATTAAGGTTCTTTGTGTGTCCTTGATTATTGACTACCTCCAAAGAGCTCTATAGGGGTAGGGAAATCAGGGCTGTGTCGTTTTTTTTTATGTTTTCGTTTACTTTCAAATTAAATACCGAAAAGGGTATATTACTGTTTGTTAGTTTTTTTGTAAGACTCCGAAAGGAACCGTTTTTTTTTTCTTGTTTTCGAAACTTAAATTTAAAACTAAATCGTAAGCAAATTAACAAAGATAAAGTAAGACTGAAATATAACTATACGATGAAACGAACGGATTCCTCAACCACTTAACTGTTTTTCTGCAAGTAATTATCGCCTTTTCTAAAAAAAAAACGAATTACTTAAAAACTTGTACTCAAGGAATCATACAAAATCAAAAATTAGTTATCAAAAAGTTTTTAATCAAAACTTTTTATAACCAAAAACGAAACTGAAACAAAAATGTAATGCTAAAAAAAGTATTACAAAGTAACGAAAGATGTAATTCTCAAAAAAGAGGTAAAGTTACAAAAAAGTAACGAATACATTATTTAAAAGAAAAAATGTAACAAAATCAATAGCAATCGGTATTACAAAAAAAAAATAACAAAATGAAAAAAAAAATATAAGTTAAGTAACAGTAAGTTCGTAAACGAATGTACCAAACGAACACCCGAAAAAAATTGAACCTAAAGTAATAAAAAAAAATCCCTTATGAAATATAAAGCTGATTATTAAGTAGATCAGCAAATGATCTTACTAAATAACTTGCGAAATTTAACAAACACATTGCCAAAATAAATACTTAATGAATTACGAAGAATAATAATAACCTAAAAGGTAATGAAAATTTGATTTAAACTCAAAAAGAAAAAGTAACGAGTATCTTGAAAAACAATTAAATAAAACAAAAAATGTATCAAAAAGTAACGAGCAATGTAAATCAAAAACACGTTACAAAAATTAACGAAAAATAATAATAAATAGATAATATTAAACAGAAAGTAACAAAGTAATTAAATTAACAAAGAATAACGAAAACTTTGTATCGACAAGAATAAGTATCGAAAAACGTATAAAAAAAAACAAGAATGTAACAAAAGGTAAGGAAAAGTGTAGTAACATAAAGTATCTAGAATTCGTTATACAAAGTAACGAATTAACAAAAACGAATTTTAGATCTTTAAAGACTTATAAATTTGTTTAAATAATTTTTCAACCGATTTAGTTGGAAACAACGATTTATTTTTGTTTCAAAAAAAAAAAATGTTTCTTTCAATATTCGGGGTGCTTCAGGTAGCTTTCTTTTCGGTGGTTTCTTAGCGACATGGTATGCTCTTACTAACGATCATCACTAAAAATAAAGACATCAGACGGACGATCTAGACTCCCCTGAGGTGACAATAATGGAAAGGAAATTTACCAGAAACACGAACAAAGTACATTACAAAGTTTTTCCTCGTCGTTCCCGCGATCCTAGACTGTCTCAAGGACCTTGCTAGAAGACATGAAACGACGAGGTAGAACTCGACAAAAAATTTGGAATGATGATGTCGGACAAAACGTCACGCACAATCATCATGTCCAAGTAGAAAATCACAGGACTAAAGGATAAGAAAATTAAAAATTAGAAATTGAAAAGTAAAAAGTAGGGATAGGAATAGGGAAAAACGATACGGAAGTATGCTATCTGTTGTTACTACAAGTTTCCGCAAAATATCGTCGCGATACACCTAAATACGTCAGGGACCTTGATGGTGCAGACTTACGCATTTTGCAGAAGCTCGAGTAACCGCAAATACACACTTTACACTTACTAACCGCAGTCACTGCGAATTTTCAAACACTCGTCGCGATACACCTAGGTATGTCTGGGACTTTCCTGGTGCAGACTTACGAGGTTTAAAAATCCACAGTAAGTTTGGTTTGGGACTTCAAAACATAAACGAACTGAAACTAAGACTACAAATTGCAAAAACGTTGGGCGCCATTTTGTTATTTTTTTTTTGTAATACCGATTGCTATTGATTTTGTTACATTTTTTCTTTTAAATAATGTATTCGTTACTTTTTTGTAACTTTACCTCTTTTTTGAGAATTACATCTTTCGTTACTTTGTAATACTTTTTTTAGCATTACATTTTTGTTTCAGTTTCGTTTTTGGTTATAAAAAGTTTTGATTAAAAACTTTTTGATAACTAATTTTTGATTTTGTATGATTCCTTGAGTACAAGTTTTTAAGTAATTCGTTTTTTTTTAGAAAAGGCGATAATTACTTGCAGAAAAACAGTTAAGTGGTTGAGGAATCCGTTCGTTTCATCGTATAGTTATATTTCAGTCTTACTTTATCTTTGTTAATTTGCTTACGATTTAGTTTTAAATTTAAGTTTCGAAAACAAGAAAAAAAAAACCCTACGGTTTCATTAAGCGTTAAGGTTAAATTTTCATACTTGGTTTTGGCCGTTAATCTCGAAAATGTTTGAGATAGAAAAAATAATTTTCTGTTTTGCATTTTTTTTGTTTTGTAAAAAAAAAAAAATTTGTTGATTTTTTTCTGTTCAAAATATAATTCAAAACCGTATAACAGATTAGGTTGCTAAAACATAGTTATTGTTTTGCAACTCACCATTTTTGTAAAATTTGTCTTCGTTTAACCTTTCCTTAAACCATCGCATCTAATAATTTAAAGTTGAAGAAAAGAGGACTTCCACCAATCTGGATAAGGAAGCTTACATAATTGCCCGAATAAGAGGTACCACTAGAAAAGATAAATGTGTTCTCCTCACATATCTGCAGGGGGACATCCGATCGACACCGTAGATCTTATTAGTTCTGGCATTCCACTTCCAGGTGAGGCAATCAATTCGGCTCCGCCTCGCAGTAGTCTCGGTTTTTGTTCATACACAACCACGGTCCAGCAAGTTGAACAAGAATGATTCACATACCGATGATGCACATACCGATTAGAAAATATTACTTTTTTTGTTCTACTACAAGTTTTTTTTGTATTAAATCCTAAAATGGCCTAAGACTTTCATGTTTGTTTCGTCTTTGTGTTGGGTGTTGATGCATGTGGTGCAATTGCTTTAAACCCAATTCGACGAGGTGCAGCCTGAAGTCGTCAAATAGAAAAAAACTATATTTTTAGCACTTCTTATTGTCCGTATGCTTATTCCAAAATGGTAGTTTTTTTGTCATGTATATTTTTAAGTATTAATTTAAAATAGTTCTAAATACGATCAACCTATAAAAAAAATCCTATAATAGTACCTGATAGTTTTAAAAAAAAAAAAAAAAAAGAAAAAAATTTCATTCCTTTATGATGTACCTGAATGTTTACGTAAAAATAAAACAAACGTGATTTTTTCAAAGATATTTATTGCATGCCCTTATGTTGTCCTTAATGTTAATTATTGGATACTTATATACTATAAATTATGTATTTATTAATCCATAATTGTTAACATCTGTGATAAATATTACTTAGTAATAATTCTCTGTGATAATAGAATCTAAGTTAATCTGTGATATTTACACTTAAGTTTAGGAATAGAATACGACCTGTGATACTAAATTTAATTAACCAACTGTGATATTTATGTTAACTTACATAACTTTTTCTAACTAATTAATGCATGTGTTTGTTAGTAAAATGAACTAGGTACGAAAAAGCTTACCAAACTTCACAAAATATTTTGATGACGAGGCACAACTCAATGCAAATCCACTTAGAGTCGAATCCTCAAAATTAAAACATGGTTCAGGGTAGAATGTCTATAATTGCTAGCTGCACACCTGTGATTTCGAAAAAAAAAGACAAACAATTTAAGGCAGAACTTCGAAGAATTTATACTTTAGTACTAACTTTTTATCTGCACTTCAGTGCTACATGTGCGAAAGTAAATAATCCACTTTGCCCGGCTTAGTTTCGTGGGTTAACTCCCCACTTTGCAAAATCACTTGAGGAGCGGAGTCCAGGCGACCTTTTCTATCGCCATCGGCATTGACAGGTAAATTCCTCTGGCGAAGTTTTGTTGTGGACGCCTGGCTGGGGCAAGAAGCGTCCATGAGTCGTCTGAATCTCTATTGCCCAAGAGGCACAAACACCATAATCTGGAAAAAAGAAATAAGAAAACAAAATACGACCATTAGAAAAATGAAAACAAATACCTCGTTCGAAAATCATCCCGCTTGGTCATCTTTGTCTTTATCGCTAGCCATCTAAAAATAAAGGAAAACAGATAAAATTAGTTTGTTTACTTTTAATGAATAAAATAATGTAAATAAGTTACTGGTAGCTAAATAATAGAAAAATATAATTTCATACCAATCCAATTTGCTGCTGTTGACATTTTGATTGTTTAATATTTTGATGTTGTTGTTTGATTCCATTTCCATTGACTCTGAACATATAGATCAGGGACTATCAATTGTAAGAGGGTTCCACACTATACGTTATGTTGGATGGCATACAATACGAGCATACCACACATAACCGTGTAACAGTTGATAGGATGTAACAAAAAAGTAAAAGGGCATAAAAAGTTAGTCGAGCGATTTAAAAATAGGTAAAGCGCAACAAAAGTGTACGAGCATACAGTGTTAGTCGACACCCTATTTTTAAAATTTTGCACTCGCCGTGTAAATCTACTGTGAGTGGAGGTTCTTAATGTTAGTTATCCTTGTTCTGATTGTAATCTAAAAATGCCACTCGGGGGAATGGAGAGTCAAACCTCCAAGAGAGAACTCAACCAATACATGGGTTTATGTATTTGATCGGAAAACGGATTCGGTATAAATGCATATTCTCGCGTATTGGCAGAGTAGGTTTATAGATCGGATGATGTTTTTGCAGTTATTGGAGGGGAACATATTTATCTACTCTCAATAATGTTTTTTTTGGCAACATCATTACATTCGACAGCATCTATCCTTGTCATATCTCTTTCTTCGTGATATTCGAGTTAGAGTATTATGGTAGTTTTTTTTATGACAGTGTGTGGAAGTTCGAAGAAGATTTGAAATGCCTTCTTAATTCTAATTAAACACTGAAACTACGTGGTGTGGACGTGCCGCTGGTCCACCCACGTAAATTAACTATTGGGTAGATATCAATAGAAACGTGATTTTTTTTGGTGCGTTTTGTAATAATAATTTTTGTTTTTCTGTAACATAACAGTTTAAAAAATGTAATGTGTTTTTTTTTATTTAGAAATAAAAGTAAATTAATACGATCGGGGATTGAAAATAAGTACCTTCATTTTTAATTAATAAAATATGTTCTAACTGGTGAGTTGCTAAAACAATTGTTTTTGTGTTATGAAGTGACTGAAAGGGTTGTAAATTGTTTTAGGCTAATTTTCGGCGGACCCAGATTGCCAGCAGATGACTGGGCCGCCGCATCAATTTTGTATAAGCCACAAGTTTTACTTGCAAGGCATTTTGTTCAAGCCATAACTCAATTGCAACAAATAAGTTATGTGCGGAAGAGTAAAATCTGGTCCGCCACCTGGCCACCAGTGCCCCGTGACCATACCCCGGTAGCCAGTAGGCCGGAGCACTCTTTACCCCTACACCATTCTTATGCCGTCATTTGACGGGGCTGAATTAAAAAACAAAGAATGGATACAAAAGGAAACAGGTTTTTAACAACAAAAATTAATCCAAAGAAAAAAAAACAACAACAAAAAGTACATACGTACAAAAACAAAATAATAATAATAATATTAATAATAAGTGTATGTGTGTTTGTGATTGTCCATTATTTATTATACTTAATTTATTTTCCATTTAATTATATATTAAAAATTCGAAGGCGTCGAAGTAAAATTAATTTAAACACGTTAATTAGACGATTATTTTTCATTAGTTACATAATTGTAAGTGAACGGGGATCGGTTTCAAAAGGGGTCCACGCGATTAAGGTTCTTTGTGTGTCCTTGATTATTGACTACCTCCAAAGAGCTCTATAGGGGTAGGGAAATCAGGGCTGTGTCGTTTTTTTTTATGTTTTCGTTTACTTTCAAATTAAATACCGAAAAGGGTATATTACTGTTTGTTAGTTTTTTTGTAAGACTCCGAAAGGAACCGTTTTTGGTTTGCGTTTTTTTTTTGTTCCAACATTTTTTTTTGTTATTTATTGAAATTGTTGATTACTTCATTTTTGTAAAATTAACTTAATTTCTGATTGAAATATGTTAAAATAAACTTCAGAAGACGCCTAATGTTAATGAAAGCTTAAAGTGTGTTTTCTGTTTTACTTAAGTGAAACGATCTACATTTGAAGACCTTTTTTTCAGGGGTGCTGATGGTGGCAGAGTTTCGGTGAAGATGGTATGATCTGAAACCGATCATCCACCATCTTTGGGGGAATCCAAAATGGCCGGATTCCTATGGTAGGGTGGGTAATGGCCTCACTGCAACAACATCGCAGTGCCCTTGGTGTGACAATAGTCCGTCCGAAGTCCGTCTAGTCAGAAATTATTTTTGTTCTAGTTTTCTTGGCCTGATCTGTGTTTTTGTTTGCAGGCGAGGTTAGGTTTCGGGGGCAAGATCCCCCCCATCCGACGAGCTAATGCCGTGCATGTGCAAGCAGGCCGCGTCCCCGGAACTTAACATTCCACCTACCCTTTCCAAACACTTCCTTACCCAATTTCCTACCTTATCCTTTTTCCTACCTATTCCTCTTACCGACACCTCCTCCGCTCCTCTTGCTCGCAACAATTTTTTCGGGCTCCGAAGGAAATTGCCGATACGAATGGAATTCATGATAAGGCAGATTGCAAACAATATAATAAACCTTTCAGCCAAGAAAACAAAGCATATTAGAAGTGTATGTACTCTCGAAAACAAAACGACATACATAAAATCAATTTTGTTGTTTCTTACGTCATAATTAAGCTGGGGTTCCAGCACGTAACTTGAAACAATCGAGTTGAGTTGATAGAATAGAGTATTGGTAGCATCTTATTGAATTCAATTGAGTATTTTTCATGCAATATCGTCGATCAATCCAAGTTACATGCTACCAATGCTCGACTGTATCGATTCAACTCTATGGTTTCAAGTTACATGCTGGACCCCTGTATTCTATACGTTTCAAAGTTAAAATTGGTTAAGCTTGTTAGAAATCTTAATTCGGCCTTAAGTTAGAACAAAAAATCGACGAAGCACAACGTACGCGGTCGAACAAAACCGAGCAAATACCAGCGATTCAATGGACATGCCCATAATTACGTTATGCTACGATTTGTGCATTTTCCAATAAGTTTTAGTTTAGAGGGGAATAGGGCTCCTCGACCGCTTTTACGTACGAAAACTGACAGTAGTTGGTTGGAATTAGTTATACAAAGCAAATTTAATTCCAATCACTGAAGTTGATTATGGGTACGTTTGTCACTGTGGTCCTAAAAATAACTTACACAAATTCTAAATTTGGTATTTAGGAACTTTTGTCAAGATAAAAAAAAAATGTTACCTACTACCTAATATTTATCCCGGCAACTTTAAGAAATATAGGTCTTAAGTTTGAATAGGGAGCCAAATAGTTTTAATATACAACGTAATTTAAGATAATATTCTTCGAGTTCAAATTAGATTTAGAAGGATCTTACCTTAAATTACGATTTTTTTCTTACTAGTGATAAGTACACTACGGATCACTTGGTTGGACGCATGCAAATTTTAGAACTTAATATTTTGTTCGTAGGTAGAAGATGTAAGAAAAAAAAAGAAATACTACGCGCAGATGTAGTTAATACTGCGGAAAACATATATAACTTTTTAACGAGCAGAGGGGCATAAATGGAAGTTTTACTATTTTTCTATTGCCGCATGCTTAAAAACTATTAAAACTATGAATTTTGTAAGCAACAATATTAAATTGATAATATAGTAACATAATGTTTTTCTTACTACGCATAAAGTTATATTGGCTTTACTCACTTTTTCCTTATAGCCAGGTACTTTTTTCAATCATTCATCTAAAGGCTTAACTACAATCAAAAAGTGAATGAAAAAAGTGAAAAAGTTAAATTTATACTCATACGCTATTGTTAAAAAGCTGTCATTTGCTTAAATTATTTGTTTGAATGTGTTTGTTTTCAAAAAGTGAAAAGTAAAAGTTAAAACCATTTTAACTTTTACATTTGTTTTTGTGAGACGCGAGATGGAATTTGTGTTGGTAGAGGACAAAACATTATTTCAATTTTGTACTTTTTGAAGTTGACTGTAGTCAAGCCTTAATGCGGAAAAAATTAAGATCTTGCACACAGTTCTAGTGCATCTAACCTAAGTGCTACCGCACTGTTTGTCTCTCGCATTAAATGTGACATTTAGCCAGAAACATCCCAAATGCGTTTCTTTACTTTTCATTTCAGTCAACACTTTACAACAACAACATCAAAAAGCTCGAGCCCAAACTTTTTCCCAAACTTTACCCAAAAAGTAAAGAAACAGCCCTTATGACGTCACAGAAAACCTGCCAAAAATCTAATGAGCATACCTTGTTTTCTATTTATCACGATCTACCCAAAATTTAATTTTTCACTAGAAATTCTACTGTGCCCAAAAAATTAACGGAAAAAAGAGTTTTGTTTTATTAACGTTTAGCTTTTACCAAGCTTTTTTCAAATTGCAAATTGATACAAAATCTAAAAAAATTTACAGAAAACGCGATCATTACTTTGTTTAACTTATGTAAATAGCAACGTGTACAGTTGCCTTAATGTCAACGTAGGTGTTTGCTTTTGTAAACTTTATTATAAAGAAAGAAAAAATTGTTGTTCGTTAAGATCAGCAATAATCGAGCAATAATTTGTAGTCAGTCTCAGTAGAAAGAAGGTAGGTATCAACACGAGTATTTTCGTTTCTTAAATATTAGAATAACTTTGTTTAATCTTTATAAAGGTTGTTTGAGTCTATCTAATTATATCGAAAATGGCTGATTTGAATGGAAAAACTATTTTAGTCACTGGTGCAGGCCATGGTAAAGATAACAAATAAAATAGTTTAATAATTGTTTACGAAAAGAATTTTCCATTTATATCAATAAAGGTATCGGCAATGAATTGTGCAAACACCTATCAGCGCTTGGAGCAAAGGTTATCGCCGTTTCGAAATCATTGGATGCATTGAAAAATTTACAAAAAGAGTGTCCAACAATCGATATTATTCAAGTGGATTTGAATAATTGGAATGAAACAAAAAAATTACTGTCTTCGGTAGCTTCATTGGATGGATTAGTTAACAATGCTGGAACTGCAGTTATCAAACCGTTTGCTGAACTGACTGAAGAAGACTTTGACTGGTAAGGAGGCACATCTAAATCTATTGTTTCAAAAACATCCGTTTTAGATTATTTGAAATTTCATTCCATAATACCATAAAATGTTGGTTAACTTGTACAATTTCAGCACATTTAATGTGAATATTAAAGCTGCTTTCTGTGTAACACAAGCGGTAGCCGAAAAACTTAAGTACGGCTCCAGCATTGTTAATGTGTCGTCTTTGGCTTCATCAAGAGCGTTCGAAGGTCATGCAGCATACGGTGCATCAAAGGCGGCACTTGATTCACTCACCAAAGCTCTAGCACTAGAATTTGGTCCGAGGAAGATTCGTGTTAACTCTGTTAATCCAACTGTGATTCTCACCCAAATGGGAATTCAAAACTGGTCGGATCCACGCAAGGCAGGCCCTTTGATCAATCGCATTCCACTTACTCGATTGGGAGAAGTCAGTGACGCCATCAACTCCATTGTTTACTTACTCGGTGAGCAATCGAGTTTTGTAAATGGACATCATTTACTGTTGGAAGGAGGCTTCTCTGTATCATAATAAGACTCAAATAAAATTTCACAAAAATCCAATTGATTAATTTTTTGTATTTCAATATCAAAAAGAATTAAACATTTCATTGACTGTGTCCTCCAC
Source organism: Meliscaeva auricollis (assembly GCA_948107695.1). Taxonomy (NCBI): domain Eukaryota; kingdom Metazoa; phylum Arthropoda; class Insecta; order Diptera; family Syrphidae; genus Meliscaeva; species Meliscaeva auricollis. The sequence goes on along the minus strand of OX403619.1, from coordinate 20,825,453 downwards.
TAGCCAGCTATAAAGACCATGTGTCATGACAAAGACGAACAAAAATAAACCCAAATCACACACCAATCTATTTAACAACCCAACAACTTTAATCAGAACCTTGGCCTTAGCCATGTTTATTCCACATAGCATAAGAATAACATTCTCGATTGGGCTTAGGGGTCTGTCTAATCGGAAAATCACCAGTTCTAGACATTCTAGCGTCATAAACAGAAAAAGGACGTGTGGAATGAGTACACTAAGGCCGAGAACCAACATTAAGTAGGTCAATGGACTTGCTGCAACAATATGCACTCGGGTGGATAAGATTTTTTCAAATTTGGTTGGTGGTGTCTTGGTAGGGTTGTTGTTGTTATTATTGTTGAGCAGAGGTGAGGTGCTCCAATCCACATGATTTGGTATGATGTTTTCGGTTCGTGTTGTGTAAGTGGGATTGTAGTTGTTAATAAATTCGGGATAATCAATTTCAGGATCCGAATAAGTTTCTGTGGAATGATTGTTGCATCCTGCATAGATAAAAATTAATTCGAGTTAATGTATAATATAGATTTCTCCAATTCGACCAACTCACTGTTGTTTGCTATAGATGCTCCAGAATCCTCACCACTTAATTTGTCGAGCCTACTTTTAGCATTTTCAAGAATTTTTCGGCGACGAGCCTCTCGCCTATTGAGAATATCATTTTGTTTTTTAAGTTCGTTGGATTTAATAGTTTCTGTCTGTGATTCAGAATCGGATTCCTCAGACATGATTGCCTATTTTTTTCTTCTTTTTTTAATGAATTTTCCTTTATGAGAAAAATGTCATATATTTTGTAGAGTTCACAAATCGTTGACGTTTGATTTTTTTTTGGTAGCGAAAACAGTGATGTCATACCTTAACCAGTACTCACACTAATACATCATTTACACTACAGACTATCTGCCATTAATTACATCAACAAATATTTCCAACTTTTATGTCGAACGAAAAAGCAGGTTCTTTTTCATGGTATAGAAAAGAGAAAGAAACAAACAGCATCAGAGATAAAAAGTAGTGTGGAAGAAATAAAAGATCTGTCCAACGAAATGAAATAATTTTAGTGAAAGCGCTGGTTATGATTTTTTTTTCTGGTGAGTCAGCTATTACACGGAGACGCAACAGGCGCGCCTCTTTTCGAAAATAAATGAGTGCAAAGGGGGTGCATAGTCGTGGCATCCCTTTTGTACTCATTGTTCTTCGAAAAGAGGCGCACCTCTTGTGTCTCCGTGTATTAGCTGACTGACAAATTTCTCAGTTTCTACCATAGTAGGCCTGTTTAAATAGGCTGTAAAATGTATACAAATTTCAGCATTCGGCAAGGAAAAGAGCTTAACAGAATTTATCGCTTGTCACTCATGTAATTTTTTGTTTCATAATGTGTATCAAAAATTTTGTTTAGGACGGCAACTCTTCTGCTGCCTACCAAAAAACAATTATTTTCCAACACACCCTTTTTACTTGACACATGCTTAAAACTTAAAAGTTGTCAATTTTTTTCCTGACGAGCTAGCAATCTTGTAGTTTCGATTAAATAAAAGTTTTAGCTTTCAATTAAATTAATTATGTGGTCCGATACGCTTTTGATTGTTTTTATATCTATATGCACAGCATTCTTGGGCGAAGGTATTACACAAAACATAATATATTTACTTTTTAAATATACTAATTTAATCTTGATAAAGGTCTCACATGGGTGCTCGTATATCGCACGGAAAAATATATCAAATTGAAAGGCGAAGTTGAAAAGCAAAGTAAAAAATGTAAGGATTTTTGAATAACCATCACTATGAATGAAAAACTATATTGTTTGATAATTTTTTATACACAGTGGAAAGACGAAAAGAAATTCACGGAGATTCACTTGACAAATCGCACAAAAAGAAAATAGAGCGCGATGAGGAAAAACTCAAAAATAATAACAGAGATTTGTCGTTGGTCAAAATGAAGTCAATGTTCGCGACTGGATTTGCATTCACTGCATTATTGAGCATGTTCAATAGCATGTATGTAGATAAAGAGAATTCAAGTTGATCTCATCAATAACTCTACAAACATTCTTTTTTCAGATTTGATGGTCGTGTTGTTGCCCGTTTACCATTTATTCCAATATCTTGGATCCAAGGCCTTAGCCATAGAAACTTGTCAGGAGACGATTATACAGAGTGCTCCTTCATATTTCTGTACATTCTTTGCACAATGTCTATTAGACAAAACACTCAAAAAATCTTGGGATTCGCACCATCTCGAGCTGCCAGTAAACAAGGAGGTAGTCTTTTTGGCCCAGCTCCAGGTCAATTTAAATAAATAAATGTATGAAATTGAAAAAAAGAAAATTTCTTATTAAGTTAGAAAAAATATACGTTTTGGATTCAGGTATTCACTTCAATGAGTTTTATTTTTAATCATGTCCGGAGCATAGGTATATATAAAGCTTTTAAATCAGTCGTTCCCAGTGGGTCCAATTTCATTGGTTGTGATTTAAATTTTTTTAAATTTATTACAAGCAATACAAGGGGAGAACATATTAATTAACTTATTGTTATATAACTGGAGTACTGGAGACTAAAGGAAAGTAAGAGGCATTTAAGTACAGAAGGGGAGATACTCACTCCTATGAGGAAAAAAAATTAAAAACTCCAGGGGATTTTTTTTTAAGGGCTCTTAATTTTGTTCCGTTTTCGCTTGTTATTTATTACTCTGGAATTAAGAATAATGAACAAGTGAAAAATGAGCGACTTTTTCAGCAATATTTCGACTGAGTGCTCTTCTAAAAAAAATCCCCGGGGGTTTTCATTCCCGAATGTAAAAATTTGTCGGCTGTTTATGGAATACGAAGCGAATTGTTTAATCTGGCAAATTTGAAGTTACGTGCTTTCGCTTTCGACTCTGTATGTATATTCATGATAATAACAATAAATATCGAATTGGAAACGATCGACTTCGTATTCCATAATCAGCCCACTGCGCTGGACGATCAATGTGAATTTATGACGAGATCTGAGAAGCGTATTCGAGGAGAGGTGCTACGATTAGCAAAAAAAAAAATTAAGTAAGAGTTGCTCTACTGAAAATGTTGTCGTAGTGGAAACAAAAATTGCGTTGAGTGCCAGGATCGAGTATAATCCTCAGCCCTTGACTTTGTGGCGAGTAACGGGTGAAAATGTAAAGCTCAAGGAAGTTTATTTTTGGGACCATGCTTAGAGGTTTTTTAACAGCCCAATTGTGCTATCCGGTTCATGTGATTCTTTCAATGCATGCAACTAAATTGCTTCCATCTGGTTTTTAATATTTCCATTGTAAAACCTGCAGACCTTTGTTTATTGCACCAATAAACAAATTCGCACAAACATTTACGACTTAATTATCATCTCTAAACATCAATGCTTTTTGACAACCGGAAGGAACACCCCGAGAAGAACCAAGTCAAACGACTTTTAATATAAAAAATTTTTGACATGTAAAATATAACTATGTTACTTTTAGCCTTAGACATGTAAGACCCGTAAGGCTAGCTTACAGTTCAGCGTACAAAACCAAAAAATCAAAAATTCAAAGCAAATTTTGGTCTGTTTTGTGCATCATTTTGTACCATATTCAAATCACCGTAACCAAAACATAAATTACAAAAAAAAAAAAAGAAAAATAGCATTTTTAGCCCTTTTCTTTGATTGGTTACAAAAAAAAAAGTATTATTATGTTTTATCTGAGGCATGACAAACAAGTTTGCTTTGTTATACAATAAAAACAATGGACAGAAAAGACAGAAAACAGTTTTGTACATTTATTTGTTTTTTGCACAGAACTGGAAATTAGGCTATATGTGCCAACAATTCTTAAATATTGCCATTGAATGTGTTTGATATCATTTTTTTCCTTTTCCCAACTCTCTTATTACAAACAAAAATTACACGGGATAAGTAAATGAAGGGTCTGTTTTGGAAAATAATTTAATGTAAATTTTAAAATCTGTTTTTACTCTTATAACATTAAACACGAAGTCATTTAAAACACAATCAAAGCACTCGTAGTATGTGCTATTCTCGTTGGTTCATTTTCCAGTTGTTTAAGACACAATTTTTTAATAAATTTTCCGATAAAGTATAAAGTAAGAGTATAAGTAATTTTAAATATAGAGTTTATTCATCTGATAGCTTAACAGATGATTGAAATTTAAGGCCACTTAAAATATTATAAAAGAAATGTCTGGCATAATATTGACTTCATACCGTTTAATAAGTGTTCATATAATCAATATTAAAATTACCTACTATTTATGGTGTACTCATTATTATCAATGTTCTTTGGAATTTAGACATTTAATATTATGAAAGAAATCACTTACCCTAACCAATCTTGGTCTATATAATATTCCAAACTTCTTTTTGTAACACTGCTCGTTTAATTGTTAATATAAAACACGACTTCTTATAGCCACCCGTTTTTGTGTGAAAACTGGTCAATTGCATCCAAACGTAAATTCAAGTTTAATCTCAATTTACAATTCCCTCGTCTTTTTTTTATTAGTTCTTCATAATTCTTGGGTCTCTTTTCACTCGGATTTCTTTATATACACCACAATTCCACCAAATGTTCACTTGGCATAAATGGCTTTTTATTGAAAATATTGAATAAAGCCTTTTTTGGTTTCATCAAATTGTGTCTCGACATTATCTCACAAATTAACAACTATAGACACTATTATGAATGATTTTTTTTTTTCTCACATTTTTGACATAATGTTTATGCATGTGAGATAGTGTGCAGCCACTTCTATTAGCACTGAAAAAAATTTAATACTACTTTAAAATTATTACTAATAATATTATCATTATCTAAGCACTCATCACATGCAAAAACATTTCCTTGTGTTGACACTGCATTTAATTCGTATGCTGGTAGCTTTGTGCATTTTTCATGGAATGGGCCTTTACAAAATCCAAAGCATTTAACTTTAATCGATTTAGTAACAAACTATTGGCATATTTCTTGCAATTTTCTTCCATTTAAGTAATTTTATATAAATATTTAATTTTTTTTAAACTTTTTAATTAATAACTTAATTACTATTGGCCCAGCTTTGCGTTGTGTGATCAGCTCAAAAGCTCTCATTCTCTCTATTCTTAAGATGCTTGGCTGGACTGCACTGGTATTCTCCGGATCTTAAAAGAAATACTCTTTCATAGCTTTCCAAAAAATAATAAAATTCATTTCCAACCATTCCATAGAGAGTAAAATCAAAACAATCACATGTGTTTTGTTGCAACGAGATTGAACGAAGACACTTTAATAATGTTTAACTAAAACATTTACGTTAGATACATTTTTATAGCTTAAATAATAATTTGTCATTATATTTGTTTTTTTTTTATGTTTATGTTTATAGAGCAAAGAAGAATCAATTTTAAAAATGAATAAAATTTACTTTACCGAGAAAGACGAAAAAAAAACAAAGAAAAAAAAAATTATTTATATGTGGTTGCTAAATACTGTTAATATAATCGAAATAGATTCAAAAAACGATCTGCTGCTAATTAAGTGATTATTTAATTTGCATTTGTAGCACAATAGCCATTTACTTCTTCTTACTCTTGCCCAATGTCAATGTATGAGAAGCAACCATTTGTGCTTTGCGTCTATTAAATTCGACAAATTCTTCTTCGAGTTTTTTTCTTGATTCTTCGAGCTTTCGTTTTTCATCAGCGTGATCCTTTTTAAGTTTATCAAACTTAGCATGAAGCTTTACATATGTTAAAAAAAAACACGATATTAATGCAACAAAATTACTTTAACAAAATAATACCTCTTTTTCGCTTTCTTTGAGTTCAGCTTCCTTCTCCTTGACACGTTGAACAAACATTTGTCTGACTTCTTCTTCTTTAGATTGAAGTTCAGCTAGATGTTGTGAGCGTTTGGTTTCGAATGTTTGTTGGAATGAAACCTACAAATTACATAAAAAAATTAAAAAAAAAAACTAGAAACATCCTCTACACACTCTAGTTTACTCACTGGTTTATTATCACTGTCCACATCAGTGAATCCCATCTGTTCGAGTCTTTTCTGACGATAGAGTTCATAGTGCCGAGTGTGGGTTTTCTCGCGCATATCCTCCATATTCGTTCGAATCAACATTTCACGCAATTTAACAAAATCACAATGCGTTTCGTTCTCCACTTGAACTGTACCCCATGGATATTGACGGGCACGAATCATTTTATTAGCCACCCTGACAAATTCCGTGCTACCAACGACAGCAAATGGTACATGAGCGTTCATAGCGGTATTAGTTTCGGCAACTGTTTCGTCGTCTGTAGGGAATTGGTATATTTGAACGCCATTATTGCTCAGTTCTTGAATTATTTTTGCCTTAAATCGCTGCAATTCAGCTTTGGAAATTGTATCTGCCTTAGCAATAATCGGAATGATATTGACTTTTGTGTCCAATTTCTTCATGCACACCAAGTCGAGAGATTTAAGTCCATGTCCAGTGGGACAGATGAAATACAAGCAAACATGAATGCGGCTATCGTGACATGAAGATAGCGAACGTTTAATTTTTAACTCCTCTTGTAGATATGCTTCAAATTGTGCATCAATGTAATCAACGACTGCTTTGAATGAATCATCTTTGTTAATTTGATCTCCATAGCCGACGGTGTCACATATGGTTAACTTCAAACGGACATTACTCTCTTGAAGTTCGTAAGTGTGGGCCTTTAGTTTCACATTTGGCAAAGTGTGAGGACTTGGTGTCGACTCGAAACTGGTATTAAACAAGGTGTCCATGAGTGTTGACTTACCAAGACCAGTTTCTCCTATAAAATTTAAAAAAAAACAAAGGTTAGAAGGAAATTAATACGAGATATTTAAGAGAAAAAATCTCACCAATGCACATAATATTGAAGACAAATCCATTTTGAACGCTTTTATTAACCAGTTGGTCGGGTAGGCTGTCAAAGCCAACATGTCCGGATTGCTTCAGATTTCGCAAGTGTTGTTCGTACTAAAAAGAAAACAATTAGTTACTTTGAATTTATGTTTAGATTTGATTTAATTCTATTTTAATACAAGATAAACTATGTTCGCCATGGACGCCATGCATATAGAATGTACAAAGAATTAAATACAACTAAATCGACTTGCGATGGAAGAAAGCTTCTCATCTCACACTTCTTCTCAAATATAATAAACTCCTTAACCTAGTTTATTAGTGTCTTGGTTGTAACACTTTACATCAAGGACGTATATTGAAATAGTTTAAATGAGCAAAAATAATACCAAGAGGAAGTATATAAACGAAATTCAATAAATTGGCAGTATAAGTAATTTTCAATCAATATTTTTGCTCAGATGATGCGAAGAACGCACTACAATTTAAGAGAAAAGAGATTGAAGAAAGAAAAAAAATCAATTCAGTAAAATTCAAAGCTAAATGAAAATGGTTAGGAAAAGTTATACAAAAGTATCATTTATTTAAAGAACATAATGTAAATTACATTCAACTTATCAGAAGGTAAAAAACCGGAAACCAAAAACAGAAACTTACATGCTGTTGTTGTGGTAAAGCATACAAACAAGCTGAGGTGCTTTTTTTTCTACTGTAAAGTTTTTATGTCACTATGTATGTACATTTAATTGAAACACTTCGAACTTTACCACCACCGCCGCCAGTTAAAATGAGGCAATAAAGAATTGATTTTATTTTCAAAATATTTGTTTTGTTGTTAATTTAATTAAATTAACAGAAATTTTGATTTTTAAATTTAAATTATGTTTATTATTTCGTCTTCTAATACATAACCAAATGTACCTTCTTACATAAAAATTTAGTGACAAACAAACGCTTTCAGACATTCGGAATATTTCCAGACAACCGAATGCAGAGTCTCTCACATACGCTTTAGGATTTTGGAGGTTGGATGTTCTAGGAGTTGTATATGTAACCGAGTGGGGAGAATAAGTAACTTTTCCTGGTTCCTATTCCTATTAATCGTTATATTGCGGTAGATATTCTTTTGTAAACAAAAGATTGTTAAAGCTAAAGTATGTCTAACAAAATAATCAAGTGAAGGTTGAAGTGTTAAAGTGAATAGACTAAGAGCCCGCATCATCAGCCTGATGTTTGTCTATGGATGTCTGTGTCTTTTAAGAGGCAGTGGCTTAAATGCTACCTTCGACTAAACAGAACACCAGAGTCGAAATAAACTCACTACTATTTCAATCAGGTCATATAGGTACCTACTATGCAACGGGTCCAAAATAAACAATATTGATGATTTTTTTTTTTTAATTTCGTATGTTTCTATACTTGCAGTTAGGCTGCAGTCTTCCGTCAGTTTGATTTTTGTTAAAGCGAGGCCACATTGCAAGAGCAATGTCCAAGGCCCACTTCGGTCAATATATTACTCTATTTGGATAGGTTGGGGCTTATACAAGAAAGATTGTCAGTTTCGCTAGTCTACCATTTTAAACGAAGATCCGAGGATAAGCGGTTTGTACGACCGTGATGTTGTCGCATAAGGCGGAGCAGAGCGTCTTCAGTTCAGTAAGACTGTGCCCAAAAAAGGCCGAAGAGACAGGTTGAAATAAGAGAAACAGTTGTGGTGGTTAAATGTAGCTTCTGAGTAAGATATAAGAGTTGATTTAGTTCTTGTCTTGGCCGATTTACATTGTTTTAAAATTTAGCAGTTTTAACTAGTGGTAGTTATTTTAAAGAGCTAGTTATTTTAAAACTTATATAATGATATATAATGAAATACATATTATAATTAAAATAGTTTTAAGATCAAAAAGCCTTAGTATTAAAAAAAAATATATCTGTCACCAATACTATCACCCCTGTTACAGAATCCGACGAATGCGTCAAGCGAATATTTCAGTACAACGGGTAGAGAATTGAACAAGAAATCACCAGCCGTATCGGAAAGGCAAAGGCTGCACACAACTAAGGAATTCTTTCAACTTAGGGGATAGTTATAGCTATCATTAAAACGCATCATTGAAAAAATGGTTTCAAGCGTAATTCAGTTTTTTTTTGCAAACTACTAGTTCTATATTTCATAAGCTTCATTTTAAAATTTGAAACTAAAATTTTCAATGACGCATTTCAGTCATAGCTATAACTGGCCCCTTAAAGACTAAGTTGAGATTTGTCTACTTCAATGCATAATCCGCATTTCTTTATTGCTTTATCACGTGGACAGTCACATCGGCTGTCACAAAAAAGCTGCTAACGTTCGTGAATAGGATTTGTAGCCCTAATCGTAGGAGGACGAATCAGCAATCGGTAGACAGTATTATATGAAGTAGCAGTGGATTGGTCACACGCTTAGCATTGAAAGACAGGCATTGCTGTGAGACCCACTGGCTTGGCCGAGAAGTTAATATATGGAGCTAAACAGTCGAAACGAACACAATAAGGAAGAAAAAAAAGATCCCCTTATGGCGGAACAATGGATTCCGGGAAAATTGATTCAGATGTGTCGCATAGCTGTCGAAAACAGTTCTATGTATGTACATCTGTGGAATAGCACTTCAGAACTAATCCAAACATTGACGACCTTTAGGAGATAAGAAGTGATACTTTATGTCTTTATATTTCTCCTGCTGAGAAAAGTATTAACATGAGAGTAATATAGATAGCTATTTGCTGTTGGTATCACCTGCATCGACCGCTTACAACGAGGCGTGACTTATCACCATTGACAAAGAAGAAGTTTACAAATGAGGACAAAGTGCATCTGTTTTTATAATGCTTAATATGGACGAAAGAAGGTAACATACTCGCGGTTAAAGCGTTTGGGCTCTGTAAAGAAATCGGCTGTTGAGAGTTTAAATGTTATATTTCAATAGGACGACAGTTCCGGAAAAAACATAGACTTGTAAGATCTCTTGTTTGATAAATACTAACTCTTCTAAATTAAATTAATGCCCCTTCTACTAAGTATTCAATTCTCAAATGAAGTTAGGTATACAATAATTAACGATCATGTTACTAAACTAGGCAGACAGAAAATGAAACCCCTTATGAATCAAACCAAGGCAAAAAGTGGTCAACAGTCAAGGAATGTCTGGCGCATAGGTACCTATACTATGTTCTTGTTTAACTAAGTTTTTAAAATAAAAGCATTCAAGGTCAATAGAAGTATATGGAATTGAGGGTATGTTCTGTAAAATTTCTATTCCTGATTTAAGAGAGACCAAGCAACAATTAGTTAGTTTTGTTAAAATTCCCACACATAATGATGTGAACACAAATCTCTAATAACGGAAGCAGCAAATTGACTTCCCTTTTTAGAATTCTTTTTTGCTCCACAGCTCTCAGTCATAAAATAAATGGATCGTTGTAGCTACATATACATACCTATCTACTTTAAGAACAACGAAGCGACCCCATTCACGTAGACAACCCAGAAAAAGAAAAAAAAATAAGGTAGGTACGGGAACTTACATACATACCTACACAATATGCTGCGTAATGTAATAACAAATCTAACTAGATAGGTACAATAGTCATTTCGATAAATTAAAAAAGAAAAGATTTCAATTATTTGTTATTAATTTGTTAAAAATAATTTTATTAGTTTCTAAATTATTATTAGTCACTACAAGTGCAATGGATGTGCAAAGGATGCAACGCCCTTTTTTCTTGGAAACAAACAAAAATATTTCACGTAAAACATACGATAAGATAAAAACAAACTATTTAACAAATTTAAATACCTTCGAAAGTTCCACTTCTACAGCAGCAGCCATGGTGATATATTTTTTTTCAATTTAATTACAATTGAGTGAGTAATAACAAAATAAAATATATCCACGGAATACAAGTGCACTTTTACTTCCTGCAACTTTAATCAAATTTTTGCCATAGATAATATATATAAACATGTAGATGGCTTACTTAAACTTACGTTCCACATATTTTTTTTTGGAAAATGGCGATTGATTGAAAGCATCGTTCACACTTCCCTAAAATCTGTCAAACGCAGTGTGATGAATGTATGATAAGAAATTAGGGGTATTCATGAAAGCTGGTAAGCTTTTCTATCTGGTAAAATGGGAAAGTTTTCCACGCATGTTTCATGAACGCCCCTAATATCAACTTGGGCAAACGTTTGTAAATTATGTATTTATACTTGAATTAAGGCTTGCCCAAACCAAAGTGCGACAGTGCGTCACGACATGTGCGACACGATTTTTATATGAAAAACGTTTTGCGCTTAATCGCATTTGGTGTGGGTACTCTCATATGACGCTGTGTAAATAAATTTTAGTGTTGTCGAGTTGCACTGTAGTGTCGCACTGTCACGCTTTTGTTTGGGCAAGCCTTTATTTGGCTGGTTGAAATTACCAAAATGAAAAGTTTTCCACAATTATGATTTCCAGATGGTAAACTTTTACCAAACAAATTTGTGTGGAGAAGTTTACCATATTTTGGCAAAAAAGTTTGACAGTTCAATTACCACATTTACCATTTTACCACGTTTACCAGGTTAACCTGGTTGCATGAGTATTTACCCCCTAAACTCATTTAAGAACTAATTTTATATATAAAATAGAATGTACAAAAATTGTATAAGCATACAAAATATCGGGGAGGGGTGGCGGGCAAGTGATATTGATCTACGAGTACATCGTTTTACTTTGCAATAGCGTATATAGAACATAGTTTAAAAAAAATAAAATTAAATCACTGTAGTGTAAGCAGCCCCTAAGCATGCATTTTAAATTTCGAATCAACTTCGAAAAATATGTCAAACTGACATAAAGCTGACATTTTCGAAAGGAGATTTTTTTGACATAAGACAAATAGAATCCACAGATGACTTTTTAATTATAGCTTTTGTTTATAAAATACAAATTTCGTTACATTAATAAAAAAACACGCCATGGACGACGATTTTCCTACCGCCGAGTTCCAAAAAAAACTAAAAAGATCTTCTAGCGAAGAATTTGTTGATTTGAATTTTTTTGGCTCCGACAATGATAGCACAATGACTGAAATCTACTCACTCAAAAGACAAACATCTAATAACACAGATACCGACCGAATAAGCGACGAACATGAGAATAAAAAATTGGCCAAAACGAAAAAAGAACTCGAAGAAGAAGAACGCGAAAAAATGCAGGTTCTTGTTTCGAATTTCACCGAAGATCAATTGGACAGATATGAAATGTACCGGCGAGCTGCCTTTCCAAAAGCTGCTGTTAAGCGTCTAATGCAAACAATTACTGGATGTTCTGTATCACAGAATGTAGTCATAGCTATGGCGGGAATAGCAAAAGTATTTGTTGGTGAAATCGTTGAAGAGGCATTAGATGTTATGGAAGGTGCTGGAGATTCTGGAGCCTTACAGCCAAAATATTTGAGAGAAGCTGTGCGAAGACTACGGGCCAAAGGTCGAATGCCGATTGGAAAAACATCAAAGCAATTTTTTAAACTGAATTAGCATTTTTTTTCTTTCTTTTCTTAATTTCTTGTAATATTTCTCGATAATATATTTAACGTTTAAGTAAACTCATTATTTTGTTTCATTTGGAGATGGGTAGGTACATCAGTATTCAGAACCAACTTTATTTTATAAAAAGGTCACCGAGCGGCTTCGGTTTAAGTAAATAACAAGCGAACGCCTTTCTAGGCTATAACACAAGTTCTGCTTATAAATTAAAACTTAAATATACCTACAAGAAAAACCAACATTAGTAAGATATAAAACTGGAATTTAAGACATTTTATTGAATTTTCTTTACAACCAGCAACAAAACTAAATCGTGTATCCACCTAAAGTCGACGAAACCAGATTGAACTCTCAAGATACATTTAAATGCCATTCATGAGACCTCAAGTGAATATCTATAGTTTCTTCTTTAGTTTAAAATTATTCTTACAAATATTTTTTTTATTTTTTTACATTAGAAACTAAAAATTTAAAACCACTCATCAAGGGAATGGTAAAAATATCGTGCTATGCAGTTCGAACTTTGTCCAGCAAAAATGGAGCTGTGAATTATATTGGCAAGTATACAAAAATAATTATATGAATATTATAAAAAAAAAGAAGTTTTTGAATACTAACCTACTCGAATAGCAGCGCAGAGGACACCAAAAATGAGAAAATTTGTTCGGACATTATCACGAACGCGCTTTTGTTCCTCAGCTGGGTCAACTTGTGGTGGCATGCGAAACATTGTTACAGGTTTTTGTTCTGGTTTTTAAGTAAAAAGTTAAAGAAGTTCTCTATGAAAAACTATTTTTTAAAAATAAAAGAGAATTCTTATTGATTTTCAAAGAAAGAAAACTCGTGTGTACGAAAATAGAAGCACTCGGTAGATAAGTAGAATTTGGGGTTGTGTTGTGGGTTGTCAAAGTGACACATAAAAAGTGTGTTCAATGATGTTGTTCTGGATTTTTCGAAACAGAAAAGTACAACTTTTTGTTGTTAAAATCATGAGGCTTTACTGTTGTAGTTTGCTGTTCAATGACGCTATCTAGAACACTTTAGAATAGGATTTCCAGTACTTGCTTTTGAGTCCGAACATGTTAGAACAGATTCGTGAGAACTGTCAAATGTGTTTGTAGTTGTTTTCTCTGCTGACATTTCTCAAGAAACTGTTTTGATCTGTTCTGTTCTGTACTAACTATTTCCTCTTTAAACACAGCTAATTTTTAAATCTTGACCTATATAATTTGTGAGAGATCAGTTAATGGCCAAAAAGGTCAACTGGTTTCGTAATTTGGTCAGCGAAAGAGATTTTTTTTATTAAATAAAACGAACCATAATGCAATAAGTAAAAAACAACAGTTTACCTTACTTATTTTATTATTTTGAACTATCGAAGTTAAATTTCATTTTGTTTCTGACTTTTAAGTCGGTTAATTTAATTCAGGAAAAAAACTTATCATTTGAATTGTTCAAAAATAAAATGAATTTCAATCAATTTGGATATTCCAAGGAGCGCCGGCATTTTGGCCGCCAATGCGTATTTTCCGATCGTAATGAACTTCTTTTTAGCATTCCACAACGTAGTGATCTACGAAAAAACTATATCCTCCGAAACCCTGTTGATCGGGGAACTCAACTAAGTACCCCTAAAGGCTTGAGTACAGCTTTAACTGAGAATGTTACCCTTGCCACACATGGTATTGCACATTTAGAAGGTGGTTGGCCTAAAGATGTAAATATTCTCGATGAAGAACAAACTCTTCGCCATAGGAAGAAAATTGAAAGAGAAGATGCTTGGGGAACGCAGGTCATAGATTTGAGCAAGGTAGGTTTCACATCCTGGTATTCTTTATAAAGTAGGTAGGTACAATTTTGTATAAACTTCTTTTAATTTCAAAAGCCAACTACCCAAAATATTTTACAAAACTGTGCCGTTAACATTTACGAAGATTATTATTCAGAGTTGGAAAACATGGGCATAAAATCTACATTCACTTCGAGGCCAATAAATGTTTATCACGATATATTTACTCCTCCGAGACCAATAGTCCAACTTGACTGGTGTCCAGGAAATCTCAGACACATCCTCTCAGTCCACACAAATACTGACCATTATCCAACGAATGATGAACCAAACGACTTTTTCATCTGGGACATTGAGAATCCGTTAAAAATATTGTCAACATTCACTGGACCAACATGGACAAGAAAAGCTTGCTTTTGTCCACGTGATGATACTCTTATAGCGGGTGGATTTACCAATGGAAAAGTTGCCATATGGGATGCTCGAACAAATGGACAATGCGTTGGAATATGTCCTCTTGAGGCAGCTCACCGAGAGGCAGTCTCAGCCATATGCTGGGTTCATTCCAAATCGAATACAGAATTCTATACTGGATCAGTAGATGGTTCAATTCACTACTGGGATGGAAGGAATTTAAAAAATTGGTACATGCAGTTTCTGCTCGATCCAGAAAGAACAGACAAACAATCTCGAACACGTTCACACGGATGCACTGTGTTAGAATTTGAATACACTATTCCAATAAGATACATAGCAGGTGATGATATGGGACATGTTTATGTATGCAATAGGAAAGGAATTACTCCCACTGAGACACTCATTTTGAATTATAAGCTCTTCTCTGGTCCAATTCGAACAATCGAAAGAAATCCGTTTTTCGTGAAAAATTTTCTCATTGTTGGAGACTGGTGTGCAAAAGTGTGGTCTGAAGAAAACAAAGATTTTCCCACTACTTTAGTGGTGAAGAAAGATGCTCAGCTATTGTGTGGCAGTTGGAGTACATCCCGTTGTTCTGTATTTGCCACTGGTGACGCAAATGGCAATGTAGATTTTTGGGATCTTCTACTTAATCACAAAGTACCGGTTTTTAGCTTGAATCTCAAGCATCCTATTACATCGATTCGATTTAGAAAAGATGGAGAATTGGCAGCAGTTTCTTTGGCAAATGGAGACATTTTTATGCTTGAATTGGATAAAAGTCTACAGTATAGTGGACCTAAGGAAAAAGCACTTTTAGCATCTGTGAGATTATACAACTACTTATTTTTTTTTTTATTTAATTATAACGTACATTTATTAGCTTTTTGAAAGAGAGTCAAATCGCAGTAAACTTCTTCAAGATAGAGTGGAAGAAATCAAACTAAGATCTCAAACAACTGATGGTCAACAAGACAAGGAAGACTATAAAGAAGAAGATTTACGTGGAATCCTAGAAGAGGGCACAGAAGAAACTGGAAAAGAACCTGAAATCGAAGAACAAGAAGGCGAAGAAGAGATAGAAAAAGATTTAGATCCAGAATTCACTGAAATCCGGGGTGCATTCATTCAAACAATCAATCAAATTGTAGAGAAATGGAAAGAAAGGGAGTTCATCAGTGAACCAAGTCCATTTGAGCGTAAGACAAATTACTATGAGCTTAAGTCTTCCTCCAATTCTGTGGTGGATGATGCAAAATCTGATATAGTAAGTGGAAGTGACAAATCAATTGATTGAATTTTAATTTTATTTTTCCTTAAAAAAATGTTAATAAACTACAATTCTTTCTGAGAATTCCTTTAAACTCAGTTTCTGCATATCAATAACTTGAATGAACAAATTCTGACGAACAGGTGTTGGTTTTTTTATAAGCAGCTTCACTTCGAATCTCTCCAATAGAAACTTCCATTTCAAAGTTTCCTTATGTTTGTCACTGCTCCGCAGGAAATCTTCAGTTGTTGTTTTCAAAATTGCATCTGCTATAGCTCCAGTAAGGCGACTTTCTATTAGGGTTCCAGTGTGATCACTCAAGTGAATATTTATATCGAGAAAACGAGTAAATTTATCACCGCTGTAGTTGAAGGAAAACCCCATCTGGCATTGGTCATTGTCGCATATGAATTGTTCCCGAAGCATTCGATGGCCACAGGATTGACTATAAAAGAAATAACGGTATGTTTTACAGATTGTTTCTTATTAAAAAAGAAATTTAAATCAATTTACCATTTTCTTGCAATCACTGATGTATATCCGTCTAAATCAAATTTTGTAACAGTTGCTAAGAGAACAGCGGTAAAGCCATCTGCATCTTCCTTTGTTGTAGCCTCTGCATGGTCATAAATTTGTTTTACAGTCATTAGCGTTTTTATAGAACTCGCTGAAAGAAACAAATATTTTTTTTCTTAAATGGAAAGGAGATTTGATATTGACTAACGATCAGGTAAAGAATCGCGGAGACTTCTTCCAAAAATATCCAAATCAATAGATGGAGTGCTTGTGGCATACTCAGCCAATTTGTCCATTTCTTTTCCGATAGGATTTTCAAAAATTAAACTTCTCGAACTCAATCCCAGAGTAGTTGTCTTATGAAATTCTGAATATCCAACTCGGGCATCAATCAAATGCAAGACCGTCTTCATTTGCTTCCAATGTTGTTGTGATCGTTCAATCCAACTGCTGTTCCATATGGTCAACACCATTCCGCTGGGAAGGCTTTTATCGATGACTACGAGTTCCAAACATTTGAGCGGATATCCTGACTTTGCTCTGACCTCTTTTACAGGTTTCATAAGCGCAATGACTACAAGCAAATCTACATAATGACCCT
Source organism: Meliscaeva auricollis (assembly GCA_948107695.1). Taxonomy (NCBI): domain Eukaryota; kingdom Metazoa; phylum Arthropoda; class Insecta; order Diptera; family Syrphidae; genus Meliscaeva; species Meliscaeva auricollis. The sequence continues at coordinate 20,808,381 of OX403619.1, read as the reverse complement.
TAAAATTGACATTTGTAGAGTTTATATCAGATAAATTCAAAACACTACTCAATGGTCTAATGGATAATCTGCATAGACTCATTAGATCCTTGGAATTACCAACATGTTCGTCAATAAATCCGATGCCTTCATTCAAGACCAATTGAAATGGCAAGGTAACGGTCGGTTGAAAGTGTTGTTCTTGTTGATTATCACGTACAGGAACAGCTCTGGCAGAAATTATATCGATTACATCATAAATATTAAACTTACGATGGTATTCCTCGACTTTTTCCTTGGATGCCCAGTATTTGCAATTTGTAACGGATTTCTTAGCATCACGAATAGTGAATAAAATTACACCTCGTTGTTCGGTAGAATCCTTTTGTTGGAATATATTGGGATCGGTTTTTGAGAGTATCAGCACTGTGACAACAAAATCGTTGTTATCTTCTATTGTGAGATCACTTAGTTTTTTACGAGATACACTAGCCATTTTTTTTTATTATAAAAACTTTAAATAAAATTTTACTTTAATTGTAAATGATTGAGTTGTTTTTGAATGAAGAACGGAAGTGAAACCATTACACAAGGAAAAAGAATAATGGATTTCCTGTAGCAAATTGATCTTTTATTTGATCTATTACATTTGCTATTTTTAAGGTGTACACAGAATGGTAGATAAATTAAGTGGAATCTTTTGGGCCTAGTTGAATACATTTAAGTACTTCTGTAACTACTTTTTTCATAAAGTATAAAAAGTAACTGATACCTCTATACATATAAAGTTTGAATAAAATTGGAGAAGTATTAATAACCAATTTATCTATATTAGTTTGTAATAGGGGTACTCATGAAACCTGGTAGACCTGGTTAACGTGGTAAAATGGTAAATCTGGTAATTGAACTGTCCAATTTTCTATAGGAAATCTTTTTCACATAAATTTGTTTGGTAAAAGTTTTACCATCTGGATATGGTAATTGTGGAAAACTTTTAACGTTTAATTTTAGTCATTTTAGATATAACCAACTAGTATTATATAGCCAGTTGACGAAGACAGGGAATAAACTATAAGTTCCACCAAATAATTCAAGTATCAATGCATATAATTTTCAAACATTTATCCAAGTTGATTTAAGGGGCGTTCATGAAACATACGTGGTTAACTTTCCCAATTTACCTATAGAAAAGTTTACCCGGTTTCATGAATACTCCCAATACTATTTAGAGAATCCATCATATCAAGTTTAAAGTTTATTTAAAATCGAGGTCGAAAACATGCAATTAGCCTCAATGTCAATATAAAAGGGGTATGCATATGCAACCCTGGTTAATGACACACACCTAAGTGTGGAAAACATGTCAAAATTTGTATGGAAATGACAGTTCCTTTACCTGATTATGCACTTTACCACCTTTACCAAGAGTTTACCAGGTTGCATGAATACCCTCAAAATATTTTTACCCGTGATCTCCATTGAACTCTTCGGCGTTTAATCAGATAATACAAGATAAAGTTTAAAATGAGCTTACGAAAAACAAAACTGGCCAATGAGAAGTTTGATTGAATTTTACTCTTGACCAGACAAGGAGTTACAACATGAATGGCATCTTGATCATGATCATGTTAATACAGAAAATGAGGCTGTAGATTGGAACGTGCTTCTTGTGTGGGACATCTTTCATAGATAGTCATCATGATAGTTTAATGCTGACTGAACTACGAAGTGGCAAGAGAACACGGCTAGTGTAAATCGGAAATGAGGTAGAGGTCTAATTTAAACACCAAACATTCCAAATGCGCTTTGAACACAGTCATTCTAGTTACAGAAAGTCTGGCAGCACTTTCAGCCAAAAACAATTTTTTTTTACAATTATTTTGCAATAATTTTGGAGCTCCGGCAAAGAAATAAATAAACGTTGATAATTAAATATTTTTGCCGAAAATCCAAAACAGCCCTGAATAAAAACTTTGCATAAATCACTTATAAAATAAGAAAGCAATATGCCTCTTATGCCACTTCCTCCAATGATGCAGGTAAGTCACAAAAAAACATCCTACTTTTTGCATTATAAATTAAAATCTTTAAAATAATAAAACACAGAATGCAATTGAACCAATGCAAGTAGATGCTCAACCCGAAGACAATGAAAACAATGAAGATAGTAATTTCATTGTTGAGAATCCAACACTTGATTTGGAAGTCTATGCGAATTCCTATGCGGGTTTGGCCAAACTCTCGCGTCTCATCTTCGTTGCAAATGTATGTCCAACCCTGCGTCTGGATGCCTTGAAAATGGCCATCAATTATGTCTCAACCACTTACAATGTTCCGCTCTATCAAATTCTTCACAAAAAATTGGCTGACATGAATGTTGGAGCAATGTTGCCCGATGTAGCAGCTCAGTCCACACCTCAAGACATACCAACCTTCGATCCAGTTTGGGTTGAGACCAAAACCAAAAAAGCCGCCCTAAAGTTGGAGAAGCTTGATAGCGATTTGAAAAACTACAAATCGAACTCAATCAAAGAGAGTATTCGACGGGGGCACGATGATCTGGGAGATCACTATTTGAACTGTGGCGATTTATCAAACGCCCTCAAGTGCTACTCAAGAGCTCGTGACTATTGCACTAGTGGCAAACATGTTGTGAACATGTGCTTGAACGTTATCAAGGTCTCGCTGTATTTACAAAATTGGTCGCATGTCCTCAGTTACGTTTCGAAAGCAGAAAGTACTCCGGACTTTGCCGAGGGCAACAAAGAAGCCAATCAAACTGTCTTAACTCGTCTCAAGTGCACAGCTGGCTTAGCTGAATTGCAGACGAAAAAATACAAATCAGCAGCAAAGCACTTTTTGCAAGCCAATTTTGATCACTGCGATTTCCCCGAAATGATATCCCCAAACAATGTCGCAATGTATGGTGGCTTATGCGCCCTGGCCACATTTGACCGCCAAGAACTACAGAAGAATGTTATTTCTAGCAGCTCCTTCAAGTTGTTCTTGGAGCTTGAACCACAACTTAGAGACATTATCTTCAAGTTTTACGAGTCAAAGTATGCTTCATGCCTCAACATGCTCGAGATGATACACGACAATCTACTTCTCGACATGTACATTGCTCCTCATGTCAATACGTTGTACACTAAGATCCGCAACCGAGCTCTCATCCAATACTTTAGTCCTTATTTGTCAGCTGATATGCGTAGCATGGCAACAGCTTTTAATCGCACCGTTCCAGCTTTGGAAAACGAATTGATGCAACTGATCTTGGATGGACAGATTCAAGCTCGCATTGATTCGCACAATAAGATTCTTTATGCCAAGGACGCCGATCAGCGGAGTAGTACTTTTGAAAAGGCCATCAACATAGGAAAGGAATATCAACGTCGCTCCAGGATGCTCGTACTGCGCGCTGCTATGCTTAAGGCACATATTCATGTTAAAGTAAGTTTCTTTTGTTAGTTGGAGTTTTTCTCCTCGTGATGAGATACTAAAATCGTTTTTTATATTTTTAGAACATTCTTCGTGATGGTGGCAATCATGGAAGCGATTTATGCGTTGCAGCCGGTTCCAGCACAACAACGGGACTGAGAAATTGATAAACAAAATGGTCTCCTTCATGAATAGCTTTTAAAAATAAATATTTTACCAATATCCTTTCGCTGGCATACAATGTTGAGCAAATAAATCATTTTTTTTTTCAATAAATTTATTAAGTATTATAGTGGGTATGGTATGTCCATCCAAGATTCTGTGTTATGAATAGGATTTTCAAGCAGCACCAAGGACAACGAGTGAGCTACTGCATCCACTCAGTGGAAAAAAGAATGATCTCCAAGCTACCGAAAAAGGGAGGATGCAGGTTGCCAGATGAATTCGAAGTTCAATGTGGAGTCAGACGGGGTTGCATACTATCGCCAATTATTCTCCTGTTGGTGATAAGTGATTTGCTGGGTGCACCCCCAATGGAAATGGTGGAACTCAATGGAGTCTGACCTCCAAACTAAAACATCTGGACTACGCGGATGACGTATATTTACTCTCTCATAAGATCATGGATCTCCATCAATTGACAACAAGGGTGGAAGGAGAAGCAGAAATCTTCGGGCTGAAATTAACTCCAAAAAAACAAAAACGACCAGCCTCGGATGTAACTCATCCATTCAAGTCAATATTTCTGGACAACCGGTAGAGAAAGTAAAAGTCTTTGTCTCTACCAAAGGCGGAACCGAACAAGAAGTCGACAGCCGTATTAAAAAGGCAAAGGCTGCTGAATGCTGTTCAAAATAAGGAGAAATAATTCTCATCAGCTTAAAGACCAAGCTGTTCCACTCCAATGTTGAAACTGTGCTTCTATATGGCTGCAACACGTGGATAATCTTAACTACTGTCACAAGAAAGCTGCAATCGTTCTTGAATAGGTGTCTACGAAACATCTATGGATTTTCTGGACCAACCTTATATCTAATGAGGCCAACCATAAGACAACCAAAGCGAAGCCCCTCGTTCGATGAAGAGTGCCGCATGGTCCATGAGTCAATGCTACAGGCTAGGACCGTTCAACTGCGCCCTTGCGCTGATTGACATCGTCGGGAAAAAAGCGTCATCTCTTAAAGAGGGCTTTACTACGTCGGTGGACAGTGGAGGAAAAGATTCAACGACGAATTCTACGTGGGACTTTAGTCTTCGCCGCCCCTACCCGACAAGCCTTCGTATCCAACACCGATGGACAACGTGCCGTCGGAAGGACTAACCTTAGGTGGCGCGATGAAGTGGTCTACGACCAATTTGTAATGCGTAACTGGTGGGTGGTTGGAAAGATTTGTGAATTGACACCGTGATCCACCGTGTGAAGCTCTTGAAAAGTAAAAGTACAAGCAATTTAGGATAAATATAAAAAAGAACAAAATTTTATTAAAAAGCTAAATTACAACTTCTATCTCCTATAGCGACGTGTGTCCCTAAACTTTGTTCTTCCGTTGCCATTGCGCTCGTGCGAATGTGATCTCCGGCCACGAGATCGTGAACGATCCCTTCGTCCTCTAAATGAGCGCTCACTTTGGTCTCTTCTCTCATTGCGACCAATTCTGTTTTCCCTGCGATGATGATTGTCTTCTTTTTCTTCGTCCGACGAAGAACTGCTACTCGAGTCTGACGAACTACTACTAGACTCTGTCCGCTTGCTAGATTTGTGCTTTGACTTTTTCGACGATTTTGATGATTTTCCTCGTTTTTTGTTGTCAGCTTTTTTATCTGTTGAAGCTGATGATGATGACGAATGAGAACGTTTACTTTTCTTTTTTTTTCTTTTAATCTTCTCGATTTTTTCCAACTTTTTAAGAAGTTTCTTCTTTTGTTCTTTGCTCAATGATTTCAGAAAAGTTATTTCTGGATTTTTCATTTCATTCTCATCGTCACTCGGTATGAGCTTATGTCTAGAATCCATTTGATTTATATTTTGCAGTTCCATGGCGCTCTTTTTCATGGCCAAGCCATCCTCTTTCATTTGTTCTTCGAGGACATTTTTGGACATTAATTCATTTGCTTCAGCTTCGGAGTGTATTTTGCGCGCTTCACTCATTGAAATGCTGTACATTGTGCATTCCTTGTCAGTGTTGATGTGTCCCCATTTGTGGCATTTTATGCAGCGTACATTTCGCACTTGTATACCAAATGGCTGATCACGGATTTCGGTGTCACCTTTGCAGTAACTCTCGCGAGGAGCATTGTACTTGCGTTGCCATTCGAATTTATATTCGGGTTCGTTGTCGTCCTTCTCGCGTTCCTTGCGCACTCCTGGCGGTGGTTCGTACATGAAATTCACACTCAATTTGTCTTTGCTTTCTTTGCTGAGCATGGCTTTGTTCTCGTGAAGATTTTGTTCCTTTTCATATTGATTACGAAGTTCTTCTTGTTTTTTCTTGTATGCGTCAGCTTGTTGCTCTGCCATCCATACCTAATAAATAATTTAATGAAATAAAAATTGTTATTTATTTTGTAAATTAGGATATTTGTTGATAATAATTCAGATGAATTTCCTTACCCTTTTTAGATTGTCCCTAGAGGCAGGATGGAAGAATTTTTTACACATGTAATTGTTGAATCCCTTACCCATGTTGAAAAGATTATTTTGGTCTTTTTATTAAATTAGAATTATGATTTTTTTGTGTATTTTAAGTGAAATTTAAAAAAAGTTGTAAAACTTGCAGCAGTGCGTAAAATGGGAAATAGAAATATAATTTTGTGAAAAATGTCACGTAAGGTTAACGTAACGGGAATTTATATAGTTCGTTCAGTATGATAAGAAAGCTGACCGAAATGCCATTGAATGCAATGCAAATGGACGTGTTCAACGCTTCATAATATTGTACACAATTTGTCAGGATTTGTCCGACGACGGACGTAGCGATATTCACCGGTATTCACCGAGCGCTCATACAAAGCTGGAATGTCTCTTTTCGGAGTCACTGCTCACAACTTAAGAGGAGAGTTTTTGAAACCACCCATAAGGCCTTGTTTTTAGGTTTATGAGAACTTTTTAGCTATAAGCGCTGGATGACCCGATCAATGAGTGGTCTTCACGGGATATGTCCACAGCATAAAATATTGCAAGCTATGAAATATTATTATAGTAAAGGAAACACTATTACTGCATGAATTTAAATACAATTTTGTCTAAGGCTGATATTCATCAAGCGCTCATAAGTTATGAGCGCTCATAAACCTATTCACCAAGGAATATTAGTGACTTATGAGTGGTCTCGACCACTCATACAGTTGACAGTGTTGACTCCGAACACTCTGATATGAGCACTCATAACTTATGAGCGCTTGATGAATACAAGGCTAAATATTTGAAGCTATTCTGAATGTAAATGATCATTCCTAACCGCGTCGCGTCGACTCATCAAATTCTAGCTTGAATTTGAGATAGCAACATTTGGACTCCACTCGACTTTGCGAGCGGGATCAAGTCGTGTTATAACTGAATATTGTGTTCGTCTCATTATGAGCAAAAAAGTTGTTTTTAAAAAGAAGTTATGGTTCACTGAATTCATCAAATTTATTCATCAAAATTATGTTTTTTAGAGATTTTTCAAATAACAGACACCGAACGTGCTAATTTTTCTTTTGTGAATCACCAATCAATTTCGTTACTCAAAAACAACTGGAATAACCTCGTTTCAAGTTCTCTAACTCGCTGGTATCTACAATCCTTGGGTCTGGATTGAAAACGTATTTATTCAAATAACGTAGCCAGTTGCACTCACTTATTTCTCTATCGATATAATTTTGACGAATTGTGTTCATTTTTGAAATCGTATTGCACTGAGGAGTAGCTTCCTTTAGCCGACAAATTGGGCAAACACTTGTTGTGGCAATCCTTTGTGTTGAACCATTTAATATCGAGCGTCTTTCATACTCAACTATTTGCTCTGATAATTTCCGCATTTCCATTTTTAAATCTTCGTAAGCAACATCGATGTGGGAATTGTTTTGGGTGCCCTTGATCCAAGCTGTCAACCAAAAATTAGTTTTTTGGCAATATTGTACAATTGAAATAAGTTTTTTGATGTTGAATAGACAAAAGACTATAGCTAAAATAGCAATTCCATGGGTTTTTAAGAATGAATAATTGTTTATGCCTTCGTCCATAGTATCGTTTTCAATCTTAAAAAAATTGAGCCTATCGTTACACAAAATAAAATGAAGGATTTACCCTTGAAATGACAATTCTTACCTTGATTTGATCAACGGATAATTCACCTACAAAGTTTTTTTTATTTGAAAATGATTGTTCAAGTCTGTCAGTCAGACTTAAAGCGTTGTAGAAACACCTGATACTAAATTTTAAACAAGTTAAAGAAAGGAAAACGAATTAAAATCAGAGAGATAGTTTACCAAGAAAATTTGGACAATTTCTTTATCACTAAGACTATAACTTTTTTGTAATTGAGGACCTCGCAGCAAAAGAGAGGTACATAGGTTCAATTTTGAGGAGTTATGGCAAAATCGAAAAATGTAATTTAAAAATACTTTGGTTTGATGTAAAACTAACTCAGTTTCGTAAAAAAAAGGAAAACTGGAACTGGCTCCTTTTTGCTGCTTGGTCCTCAATTGCTAAAAACCGATAAATATTTCAAAGAAATATATGCTTATGTGCAAAGTGCAATGAAGCACACTGCACACGTATAGATCAATAATGACGAAAACATATATTTTCGTTTGTCCCTGCTACATGATTGCTCGGTAGACCATAAAGCTTTATCATTACTTTATAAAAACCTTCATATCCTGAAAAAAAGCAAAATTAAACGAAGCTTGTCGGCGAATAAAATGGAATGAATGAACATTTTGCTCGTTTCATTCCATTTCATTCTATTAGAAGCTTCGCGTTACCCCGGTTTAATTACCCCAGTGAGTCAGTCCATTGAGCTGACTTTAAGAAGTTTGACTTTAACCTATCTTTAAAACGTTAAACAATCTTTAAACTTTGGCACTTTCTCTTTGTATTATAAAGACCAACAAAATGATAAAAAGAAAAAAGTGGCACATAGCCATGAATTTAAGTTGTGTCTGGGCCTGAAGCATTTGATGTGGGCTTAATATTCGTAGAACCGAGTGAATCCCCGTGCTGAAAATATCCCCTGATGTGATACCACCGGTTCTCTTTTGTCTTGATTGAAAATGTATTTTTTTTTCTTTCATTTATTGGAAGAAAAAAATATATTTAAGAAGCCAAGACAGTATTGAATTTTAAATTAGTAACTCTTGCAGAGCTATCGTCAACACAAAGAAAACAAAATGAAATACCAATCTTTTGCTGTTGTTGCATTGTTAGGTAAGTCAATTTTACACTTCATACAACTGCTGGTATAAATTAATTGTTTTTCTTTTTTAATTAAAGTTGTTTTGAGTTGTTGTGGAGCTCAAAGTGCAATTGGAGGATATGATTATTGTGACAAGCCTTGCACAGAACGTAGTGGCATCGTATGTGCGTACAATCAGAATTGCTTTACATTTTTCACCAATGTTTGTGAAATGAGGAAGAGAAATTGTGATCACAATGATCGTAAGTGTTTAATTTTATATACCTATTTTAATAGTAAAATGAAAAAAACGATAGTTCAATTATTGAACTATCGGTTTTTTCTGAATACCTATAATATTCTTTTAGGCTAAGTTTTGAACAAAAGTTTTTTTGATTTGTGATATCAGTAAGAAAATAATTTAATTCATATTTATTGTTGATGGTGTTTAGATCAAATTGATGATTTTCATAGAAATGATCCAAATATTTTTGATGATATAATTGCATAGAAGCAAGAAATCAAAATCTTAAATAGTGTAGAGGCATCGTAATAATGTTTCTTTTATTAAAATTTTTTACAATTACTTTTTACTTGATTTGTATGTATTTTTTTAGGTTTCAATTCAGCACAAATGTCGAGTTGCTTGTTTGGAGTGAAGTGCCGGGGTATATAATAAATAAAAAAAAAAAAATATAATGTCAATTGTTAAGAGTGTAAATATAATGATTAGTTTTAACACAAAATGCAAGATTTTTTATTTTAAACATGGGGGAATTTGAAGAGCATGAAGTAAAAGAGCCATGAAATTAAAATAGATATGAAGTAAATGGTTAACACAAATTAAAATTATAAATATTTGGTACTTCATATCAATTTACCCATTTAAAAAAAAAATATTTAGATTTATCTGTAACTCTCTCCGTAAAATAGTTCTTAAAATTTATACTTAATACTTCTGTTCTGTTTCTTATTCCTAATGAGGCCACTTTTCATTTTTCACTTTTGTGTAGGATTGCATAAACTACAACATGCAACATGGTTTCATTAAAATGATAATTATAGAGAAATAAGAAATAAAATGCAAGAAAACCTCTATCATGCTTTTTACTGCCACCCCTTACAATACAACTAACGGTCAGAACAAAAAACAGAATTTATTGCATATAATATAGGACCCTTAAAATAAAAGTTCTCACAAAAATTCAACTTAATTTGAATTTTACTAACAAAAAAAAAATAATTTTAAAACCAGTTTTTTGGTACCTTTATGATAAGATTAAGACATGATCCGCCACAGTAATTTCGATATTGAATAATTTCAAATAATAATAGTTTGAGGGCCAGTTTATTCAATCTTCAAATTTGAAGACGTCATTTAAAAAAGAAAATTCAATATTTTGTATGAGCTTTCCAAAAAATTGGTCTTTGTCATGCGTCCGTCCGTCCTTCGTCGGTCTGTGCGTCTTTGCGTCCGTTTATACACATTTTCACTGCCCAAACGCATGAAAGGATTTTCTTCAAATTGGGTACAGATGATTTTTACGTAATTTCGAAAGTTGTTTTTATTTTTATTATCTCATCTAGAACGAGTACCTCCCAATTATTTTATTATTATTGAGTTATTCGAGATTTCCCGGAAACGGCTCTTACGATTTTGAGTAAACTTTTTGATACAATTTCTTCTATAAAGACAAATTTTTAGAATCTTTTTTTTTGAAAAATCGTTCGGACCATTTCTAAAACAAACAATTTTTCAAAAAAAAAAAAAAAAATTGGTATGCTATTTTTAATATATTATGTATTATGTATCAACATATTAAAATTAAGTTTTGAAAAATATTCATTGACCCAAAATCGAAAAATTGAATTTCTCAAAGAACCAAAAGCTAAAATGTGCAATCTAAGTTAATACATAATAACCCTTGGACTACATGAGCAAGTTTGAGCGAACCAGTCGTGCATTTTATTTAATGAAGATTTTAAATATAATAAAAAGTGAATAAACTGTCCCTAGAAAAATTATCTTGCAGTTGCCAGTTAAGTCAAAAATTAGATAAGGTAACAGGTCTATTGCGAATATAGTACAAATTTTATTTTTATTATTTCAATTTTACACCAACATTTTTTTCTTTAATTTTATAAAGCTTCAATTTCCGGTTTAAATATTAACAACACGACTCACTGACACGTGATTTATATGACTTTTGAGGTAAATTATAAAACACCAAAGTAAAGATTAAAAAAAAACAAAAATTGGCCCGTTAGCGCATCTATTCCGGAGTTCATCGTTTTTTTCCTTATTTTACTGTAATATAATAGAAAAATAAAACAATTTTTGATTTTTTTTTTAAATTAAATAATTTTTATTACGTAGTAAAAGGCATTTGTGGTTCTTTCTCACGTTCATTTTTTTCCATTTGATCATTTTCATTAACTGTATAAGCAAAACAAAATTAAAAAAAAAAAGAAAACACATACAATAAACTAATATAATTAAATTATTACTTTTATATTATAATGTTTTTGTTTTATTTCTTACTCAGTTTTTGTTTATTTGTTTTGATTTATTGTAAAAATTCTTATTATTATATTTATATTTTTTTTTATATTTTAATCGCGTATTTTTTTTGTTTTTTTTATTAAATTATAAACTATTTCTTTCTAAGTTTTCTCAATTCTCAAAATAAACTATTAAATCTCTGTATCACAATTATATTATTTAAAAATAATTACAAAAATATATAAGAATTATATATCATAATTGATAATTGACTAAATATTATATATTAAATTTAAACATAAAAAAAAACATAAAATAACTAAAAAAAATCATATTATAGATAGTAAATTTTACTTTGCTCAAACGAATAAAAAGTAAGAAATCTATTTTTAACGCCTTTACATTTTTTTTGTTAAATTTAAATATTTTTAACTCACAAATATAGGATTATTATATATATAGGAAATTATATTGTATTTAATTTTTTTTTTTTACTTATTTGAATTAAATAAACATTTAAATTATATTCATACGTTTCTATTTTTTCTTTTTAAATAATGTTTAACAACAATACAGACATTTTGCAGTTTAAACATATTTTATTTTTTTTTCTTTATTTTAATTATTAATCAACAACACATAAGAAACTTATTTATATATTATATATAATCTAATAACATAGCTAACTATGTATATACATAAATAATTTGCTTCTAATTTGCAAAATTTCTAAGCTTAAATTAAAAAAAAAAAAAAACTAAATAGTGATATTGATGATGCGAATATTTGTCAAAACAAGAAAAAAAGAACAAAAAAAAAATAGATATCTTAGTCTTAATAAATTATGTATTTAAATTAGTTTTGATTGTTAATTTTATTATAATTTATATTTTAGTTTGAATTATGTTTAATTTTAATTATGGCAGATTTACACGAAATATATTTGATTTTATTTTTAATTTGTTTATAAATTTATAAGATTTCCTATCCATTTGTTTAAATTTTTCCAAAAATAAGTTTTTATGCAATGCCTCAAAATAAATTTAGAAAATGTAAAGTAAAAGAGATGAATACTTGTCCCAACCAACGCATGGTCTCCAATTCCTAAAAAATAGTTTACCATTGAATTGCAGTTTTTACCCTTTTTTAATGCTTAATACAGACGAGCAATAAATTTGCTTTTGTGTTCCACGTAGCCATTGTTATTTCAAAATGTACCTACATTTGGGCACTTGCTTGCCAAAACTAAATCGTGTGGGAGCAGAGAAAGCTCCAAAATAAGAAATGAGGAATAGGTAGGTAAATGATGAAGTTAGGTAATATTAATTGCGTCGTTATACTTTACAGAATTTAAAATTCTCTCAAAAATATTGACAGCACAAAAAGAACGGGATTGCAGCACTTCGATTTGACGGAATTGCACGTCACGAGTTTGGTACTCTTTAAGTCTCTCACTTATAAGTGACTGAGCTTCGTTATGATCCATTTAAAGGAGTGTGGGAATGGTGGGAATTTATCAAGATAAAAAGTTGAATACTGCCTGGAAACGGTTATACCCTTTAAGTCTCACATGTCAAGACTTCCATTTAAACGATTTGTTTTGTAAAACCTGATGATCTAATGCTTCGATGATATCAAACATCTGGGATTCTGATCCTATCAAAACTCTAATTGTAAAAAGTGGCGCCCAATGTGAGAACCAAACGTGAGAACGAAACGAAGACTTCCATTTAAACGATTTGTTTTGTAAAACCTTATGATCTAATGCTTCTATGCTATCAAAAATTTGTGATTTTGATCCTTTCAAAGCACTAATTGTAAAGAGTGGCGCCCAATGTGAGAACCAAACGAAATTTAGCTTGAGCTGTACGAAAAGCAAAGATTGAGGCATTGTAACATAACTAAATATTTAAATATTATAACTTGATTGTTTCTTCTTCATAATTTCAAACATCAATGCTTGTAGAAAAATAAAATAGTTTTTGAATTTTACTGTAAAACATTATTTATACGATAGTTACATTTTCTTTACTTCCTAGAATTATTATGATCTTGATTTTAAAACATTAATCGATATGATTCGTGAATTTATTTTGGTGGTGAAGTCTTATAATTTCGATTTGATAATAATTATTCTTTGATAACACTTTTTATTATATAAAAAATGTTTTACTATGTTTTTTTCTTTTATAACATTTTTTGTTGATTTGTTTCGTTGTATTTTAAGAAATTAAAAAAAAAAAATACATACATTTATAAATCTTATTCTGACAAAAAAAAAAACTAGTCTGAAAATATTATGTGACTAGACTAAAGGAATTTTTCTTTTTTTTTTATAATCATAAATATTCCTTAGGCACTCTTTTGCACTTCACCGTCAAGAATCGTTTTAGGTTAAGAAAAAAAAATGTTTCTTACAAATAATTAAAACAAACACACGCACAAAGTTTTAAAAATTAAACAATACTTTCTCGATCAGGAGGTGAAGGAATTTCACCAAAACCGGGAACACCTCTTACCGTTGTCTGAACTATGCCAACTCTTCGCAGAGATGCATCACTCGAACGAATTCCATTGCCTTGAAGTAGATTCATAAACCATGAGGCAATCGATCCCCGATTGACGGATTTCTTACTATTTTGACCAAGAGCAGCATTATCGATACTAGTGCTAGTATTTTCGATAGCTTCTAGGGAACGCCATCGTTTGGAACGAAGAAATATTTCGTCTGGAGCGCAGGTAAGAGATGCCTGACGCTGCAGCAAAGGACTATGGGCGTCATCAACGATGCTTATGGAGCCATTGCAATTGTTATTGAGGTGTTTATATGGAAATATTCTGGATGCACCGATAATCAAATGGCCATTATCGATATCAAGGAGCTTGAGCTCATCATCCGCTGCACCACCATTTGGATTGCCGCTTATCAATGACACACCAGTGTCCAGGGAACGGGAGTTATTTTTAGTCAAGTTGCTTGGTTGCATTCGATCGAGAGATCGCGACTCTCGCAACAAGCTATCAGCACTATCAATTGGATAAATGTCCTGAGTTGACGCCGATGTTTTTGTGTTGATTATGCGTTGCGGTCTCACCATGGCGAGTGGTTTTTTACTGCTTTTGCCGATACTATCACAGATTGTTTCAATTTCGGAATGGTCTAGTGTACTGTGTGACGTTGTCTCCACGCGGAATCCTGAGTTGCTGCCACATACGCCACCATACCCACTGCCATTGTAATTAACAGTAGATGATCGTTCAAGTCGCCTAATGGGCAAGCGTGGTGAGTCCCGCATATGATAGGTGGAGCCCTGCAAACTGTACATGCTTTCCCCATCAGCACGTGGAACGCTTGATTGCCGTCGACTTCCCGCACCATAATAATGCATACCCGTTATACTTGGCTGACGTGAATCACTATTAAACTTTGGACTTCTTCTTGGACGGCGGAAAAGTGGTGGCGGAAGATCAGTCATATCGACGTGTTTCTTTTGAATTGCAAGTTCGTTCGCTCCAACTAGCCAATATGTTACGACATCACCTTTGCCCTTCATAGAGACCAGACCACGTTTTTCGGTGATGTATCCGCCAAGTGTATCCAAGGCATCTTTGCATTTAGCTGATATGTGAATTTTGAGAGCCTCCCCATTGGATTCCATGCGTGAAGCGGTATTAACTGTATCACCGAAAAGGCAATACCTTGGCATTGTTAGGCCCACAACACCAGCAACAACTGGGCCAGTATGCATACCGATTCGTAATTTAAGTGTTTCGTTGGGTCGATGTGCGATACGATGCTGTTTGACTGCATGCAACAGTTCGAGGGACATTGAGGCAATTTCTCCAACATGTCGATCTCCGTTTTTTATTGGTAAGCCAGAGACCTGAAAAGTAAGCAAATGTTTATTTTATAGAAATGAATGCATATTTTTTAAATCTTAATAACATAATGTGAATATCAGGAATGGTGGTATGTTTGTTGAATTACAGCCTAAAATACTCATTACTCATCTGATTTTTAAAAAAACTTAGTGGAAATACATTTTTCAGTCTAGAGATAAAGAAAGTCTACATCAATCATAATTCAATTTGTAAGAAATGCGAAGCAACGCTAGGACGGGCGTGCTAGTTTTGTTATAAATGCAGTTAAAAAATTCTTCATAGAATTTTTTTGATAGTGCTTCTATCAGGGAACGGATATGCTTTACATAGGATGAATATTTATATTTGGTAGAACAAACATTTTCACTTTGTTGGGTAAGGAAAACTCGAAGAAAAAACAAAGATTATTTTACATCGTTCCTCGTAAGGAAATGTCGTAAATTTATGCCGAAAAAAAGAAATTAAAAAATATACATATATATATAAAAAGGACTTCACTCATAACGTTTATGGATATAAACTGAAATTCTGTGGTTGTTATGCATTGATGCCCACGCGACCCTTCAAAAAGAAGAGAATAAATAAGCAACAGGTGATGCTATTACGAAGGGAGTTAATTCTTTTAATAGCTCCAAGTACTTCCATACATATTATAAGAAGGTTCAAGTGAAGGAATATGAAACTCAGGTAGATTAACATCAAGTATTATCCAATTACCCTACTATGAAATGGTCTGTCATCTGACTTAAGTCAAAAGGAATTTTTGAAAAGGTATTTCGTGAATTTTCTACAAGGTCAGCAGGGAAATCAATAAGTTCTTTCCTCACAGGGTGTTTTTTAGTTGAAAACAATTTGTTTGTAAAAGTCCCAAAATAAACAACAAAATATAAAATAAAAAAAAAACACAGAAAAATATAATAAAAACATTAAGTACTTACCACCATATAAGCATCACCTATAGTCTCTACTTTGTACACATCATAACCTTTAATTATTCGATCGAAGACCGTGTACAAATCATTGAGGAAATTTACAACTTGCAGGGGCGTACTCTCAGCAGACATTGACGTAAAACCAACAATATCGCTAAAGTAGATAGTTACCTAAAAAAAAGATAAAACACACATTTATTAAATTTCTACCAGAAAAATGAAAGAGTTCCAAAATTGTTTTCGAAAAAAACTCAATTTTTGCAGCTCTTAAGAGCAATAGTTGTAATCTTTCAAAATAAAAAAAAAAAAACAAGATTTTAACATACCAAATCATATGACACTGGCTCAACCCCTAAGCCCATTGTAAGTTTTTCTGCCACTGATTGCGGCAACATTCGATGTAGGAGATCTTCAGTTTTCTTCTTTTCTTCACACAACAAACGCGTACGTTCTGTGACAATTTCTTCTAAATTATTGGCATACTTCTCCATCATTTCCATCATTTGATCCATGATGTTTTTATGCCTACCGCCACGCATTTTTTTCAGGCGTGTTCTAAAAAAGAAAAAAGCTGTTATCAAACTTAAAAAAACAAACAAAAGTTCAAATTAATATTAACCTTATCGTTGGAAAATCCGGTCTCGCATCTGGATCTTCATTCCAACAATCTTTAATACAACTTAAAACATAATCCGGACATAATTCGGCTTCTATAATACATTCTATTTCCGGGCGGAATGGTTCGGTTCCATTGACCGGTTTCTTTTTGACTAAATCGACAATTTCCTTTGGTTCATACGTCGTCTGTCCAAATGGGCCCTTACGACTAACAATTTCATACATTATAATTGCAAATGCATAAACATCTCCCTTTGGTGTTCCATAAACATTTGAATTTCGCAATAGCTCAGGCGATTTCCAAAATTGATCTTCAGAGTACAAAAAATGTTCATTTAGTTTGAGTATATTAGAATTTTGTTGTTGTTGTTGTTGTTAAACTTACTTCTATAGTGTTGATGTTCACCAATAGATTCACTTTCAGCACAATGCCGTAAATCATGCAAACCAAAATCGGTAACCTGGAGCATCCATCTTGATGTGACAACACAATTTGATGATTTGAGATTTCCATGAAATACCAGCGAGGAAGAATGAATATAAATCATTCCCTGTTCAAAATAAAAGAAACAAATAAACAAAAAAAAAAAAAATTTAATTAACGAATTTAAATAAAACTGAATTCAACTAAATTAATAAACTTTCAAAGCAATTAAAAAAAAAACTATACGATATTTATAAAAAAAAATGATTTTTTGGAACCGATTAAGATAACTTTAGGACTATTCAGATAAAAAGTCACCATGACTTTCCCAGCCGGTTAAAACTGCTTTTGGTTCTTGGACTTCCCAAAAGTTAATGGGTGTCAAAGGTCACGGAAGGAACAGAGCACAGGATCACACTCAGGCCATTTTCGATCCCCTTCTAACTTCTATACAATATAGGCCAGAAATTTCAATATTTGTTGAGCTAGTCAAAAACACCCAGCTTAACAAATTTCATCCACTTTGCATGAGTAAATTATGAGATACAGGGCTTCAAATTTGCAAAAACTGACTGACTGACTCACTGACAGATAATCAAAATTATGGAGCAAATTTGTATAGCTTATTTATCAAATTTGTTCTTTATAAGTTGCATCTACATCTGGTTGAAAGCATTATTTTTTTACTAACTATTAACATGTTCAACCTCTGATTGTAGGTTTATCTAAGTTGCCAACGCCAACGGTGCCAACAAAGAGCAATAAGGCCGAACGCGAAATTATGGGCATTATTTTCGACGTTATTTCACGGCACTGGTCCCAACATCCAAGAATATGAATTGTAATACATTAGTGGTAAAGTTGGATACTTAAACAGTGTTGCCTGCCAAGCTTAAGCGCCAGACATTTTTGTTTGAATAGAAGATAGAGTTTAAGATAAAATCGAATGCAATTTTAAGAATTCAGCTTTATGAGAATTAGTTCTTTATGATTTTAAAGAGTTCTTTTAAGTTGCCACGTTCGTAGTCTTATGCCTACAACCTATATAATGAACATATTTCTTTTTACTTATTAATGTCAACCTTCTTTACATTTTATATCTAAAATTATTTGTTTAGCTTTAAGAAGCTTTTAGCATTCAGCAAGTTCATGCGACCCAGGAGCACATGTTCTCAAGTTAAATTTTATTCATGTTATCGTGATTGATTTTGTTAAAAAAAAAGAAAACAATTTTTTATCGCCTCATTATTTATTTTAACCCCTTTTTAAAGTGTATTGATTTTGAGGTAGAAACCTAACCTCACAAGCAACAATGAATAAGGGCGAGTTCAAATCTCTTTACTTTTTTAAATAAATAAAATTTCAAGGAGAATCCCATTTTGTATATTGAACACGTGCTTCTGTTTGTTTAAAAATGTTTTGGGTGATGCTTCCTCTGAATATAAGATCATTATGTTAATCTTTAGTATTCTATAGGCTTGGAAGCCTGACGAGAGATTTTAAAGAAATACTGTATTAAGATGCGTTTGTTTTGTGAAATATTAAAAATACGTATCATTGGAGCTTTATTTAATATTTAAATTTTTTATTTTGTATGATTTAGTGAAGATTTTATCATTTTCTCTATAAATGTCATACATTTTCATACAGTCATGCTAAATAAAAACCAAAAAAATCAACATCAACCAATCAAACATAACCCAATGATACTACCAAAAAACAGCACCAAATAGACACTCGTTGTGGTGTGGGTGTTGGAAAGGATTCTTGGAATACTTGAGTTTTCAGAACACAAGATGCGGCGGTTTTGGTTATTTGCGTAGAAACAGACATAATGTAAATGATCCTTTTCACACAAAATTATTTGTGTGGTTTTATTCAGCGAATAAAAGGCGAATAGGTGGTACTATTTGTATCCTGCTGGCTTTAGTTTTAGTGTCAAAAGCACTTTATAGGTGAAAATTGTATGCAAAAGACAGTGCAAAAAACGCTGTGGATAGTGAGTTTTATTTATTTTATTGTTTCAAATGAACACAACTAGGTTTCCCGTCACACACTTTCAGTTGCTTAGCGGACACTTTCATTATAAACTTTTAGTGGATTGATTATAAATTAAATTCCCAATCGATGATGATCAAAAACAGTACCAAAATAACGATACATGCACATTCACAAGGGGCCTCTTTCTCATCTACTACATCAGCTACATTGTATAGTACATTGATGATTGTGTAACATCATTACTGTTTCAAGTAAGCATTGCAGATATTATTGTACTACATCAATGTAGCTGACTGGACATCCTGGAAGAATGTATGGTATAGTTTTGTTTCTACAGTGCTTACATGGAACAGTAATGATGTTACACCATTATCAATGTACTACAATGTATCTGATGTAGTAAATGAGAAACAGATCCCAGATGAGTAATTTATTTGTTTGTAGGTTACATTTAAACCATATTTAAAAATGAAGAAACATAAATATTATATAGCAAATGAAAATAAATGAATAAAAAAACCTATAAACTTGGTGGTAACACAACCAAGTTATTGTTGTTTCAAACTTTTTAAATCGTTTTGATTTGTCAATTCACTTTTAAATAAAGCCCTTTATTATGTGAAAGGAGTTTTGAAATATTTTTTTTCTTTAAATAAAATGTTGGGAATCTGATTTGAGTCATGTATCTGTATTCGTTTGGTATAGAAAAGCATTTTCTATTACTGCGTATACTAAATTTTTACGAGTAGAAATCCTAAGCCCTTTTGAATATTTGCTATATAAAAAAAGACTTTAGTGAAAAAATTGCATTAAGATATTTTCAACAAAAAAAAAAATTCAACTCCCTTTTAATTTTCAACCTTTTTATTGGTTATGTATTATGTTTTACACATACATACATGCACGTACTTAAACAGAGTTAAAAGCATTTCAAACGAAAAATAAGAAGAATGTTAAAAGTTTTTATTTTGTTTCCTTTTTTTTTGTTCTTTCTAACCTTCATCCAATTGTGCTTTGTTGCAGACCAAACATTTTTGATAGCCTATTTTTCTTATCAAAGGAAAAGGGTTTTTTTCTGGCTAGCAAAAACTCTGTTTAAACTTTTTTTTTTTTGGTCGTGCGGTTTCTTTGTTAAATAGAGAATTTATATAATCTATTATTTTTCCTACATTTTTAGTAGGTATATTAAAAAAATTAATTAAATTAAAAAAAAAATACTGAAACGTTACATATTAATACGTAAACCTGAATTCTATTGCTCCTTTCTTGAGGGATTAAAAGGCGATGGAATTTAATAATGTTGGTCAATTTTTAATTAAAAAGGCTTAGCATACTTATATAGTAACTTTATCTATAAGAGCAAGTACATGCGATCCAGTCGTGCAATTTATTTCAGTTTGACATAAAAAAAATAAATACAAAAAGAAAACTAAATACATAGGTATATAATTAAAAAGAAAAATTATACATACCTTAATTAAATCATGTATTAATGATGCAATAAATAAATCATCTAACTTAATGTCTTCATTTTCGATTATATCATACAAACTGCCCTTGGCACAATAATCAGTGACTAGTAAAATTCTCATTGGCTCTACACAAGCTCCAATAAAGCTATTTATATTATCATGGCGCAATTCTCGCAGCAGACGCATTTCCTTCATTATTTCCCGTGATATATCCTTTTTCTTAGGGAATTTAAGCTCCTTAATGCGAACAACAACACCACGAAATCGTGCTGTTGCGGTAAATACTTGATTTGAGCAACGTGATCCAAACGATGCCGCACTCACTAAACTTAACTGTGAACAAAATTTAAATAAAAGGAATATTATAATTATTAGAATTGTTGTTGTTATTATATAATTACATTTACAGTTATTGAGTTTGAGGGTTTATTTTTTTTGTTTTAATTGAAATAAGATACTTTCAGGTGCAAAAGATTCTTTCATCTTGTTATGAAAACTTTCTAGTGGTTAAATTTATTCAAATTGTTTCAAATTGAATTTTGATATTGATTCGACCATGATATTGATGCTTAAAGTATAGGGTTTTTAATTAATTTCGAACCCTCAAACTTAATGTTTTTAAAAGGAAATTGATATAGTTATCGCCTTATCGCTATCAATCAACCCTCTACTAATTTTTGAACCAATTTTAATGACTTTATTTTAATTGATTTTCGGGATATTAACATTCAACAAAAGAACTCTTAGATACCCTTAAGGAGCTCCATTTTGTGTTCTTTTAAAAGTCCATTAAAAAAAAACCGTAGGCACTTGAAAACTTCTGAATATAGAAACATTTCAATTAATCAAAAAAACAAAAACCCCTATAGACATAGAAGATACAACTCAAAATTTGCAACCCACTTAATTTCTTTTAAAAATATATGTATGAAAGCACTTACCTTGCTTGGCGATGAAACAATATCATTTCCAAAATATCCTTTTATCTCGGATGAGTCAATTTTCCACAAGAGACCCTCGATTTCTAGTTCAATTTTCCACTTGCGGTATATGCTCATTGTTATGACACTTACACAAAAAAGTATCAATGCAAGGACACCTGCCACCACCACCGATGTTATATGACGGTCATCCTTTTTGCACAGCTCGTTCATGAAACCACACATTGGCTCGTCAAATGGCCGGTCGCCCCCTGTTGCCCAGTCAACTCGAACAGATCCATTGATAAGTTTATATTCCTGTCGTCAATAAGAAACATTTTGTAAAATAAAACAATATTTGCTTATAATCTTTTAAACAAATGTAAACACACACAAAAGTGAATGTCAGTCATGCAAAATCAAAGGATTTTTATGGATTGCATCAGTTTGCAAGTCAAACATTCTTTGAAGGATAAAAATGGATTTTAAAGAAGAAAATAAAAAAAAATAAAATAAAATTTAAAAAAAAAATGACGACTCACTCACTGGAAAATCTTCTCCTTGTTGAAAGTATGCAACAGGTACCATGTGATAATTACAGGTGAGATTATCACGAAAGCTATATTTGAATGGCTTGTAAGCCAGCACGGAGAAATTACCCTCAGAATCTCCATTGCGGTCGATTTTTATTGTTGCACCAGTTATACCTGTAAATGAGTTTTTATTATTATTTTTTTTTTAAATTTATACAAAATGAATTTTAATTAAATGTGGAAAAAGATAATTTCTACTCAAAGGAAGAAAATGCATAATATATTTTGTCAAATGGAAAGCTAGTTCCCTTTATTTTAATCTCGTTGATTATGATCTATTTCTACGAAAAGTTTGATAAGTTATACCATCCTTTTACTAATTAATTATCCTTTAACGTTGCAAACTAATTGCAAATCTTTTCAATGTATTTTCCTGAGTGACAAGATTTTAATTTTTTGCATTTTATTTATAAATAAAATTGCAGTTTTCCTCTAGTGTGTTTGGGTTTGGATGAAAAAATCAATAAAAAAATTATTCCCCTTTGTCCAAAATATTTCAATGCACTCTTTTGGTTCTTGATTCTCACTAGACCAGTCCTACCAATACAATTTTTTTGAGAAAAATAATTATTAGCAGGTTATGGATGTTGGAAAAATCTAAGATAAATGATTGGGCGATTTTGGGTAAGGAGCGAGTGGCCGAAAATTTGGAGTGGGTGTCAAAAATCGTGTTACGATTTCTTCCAAAATTAGACTTCCTATCGAAAAAAGTTTGGTAGATAGCAAATAAAATATTAATTTTTTTCATTTTTTATTTTTATCTTTTATAAAATAGTCGAATTTTAATGTAACTTAGTTTAAATGTAAATTGGTATGCCTTTTTCATATTTGCAGCAAAATATTTATATTTTTATTTTTGAAAAATAAAATCTGAAAATAGCCCAATTTTCAAAAAATTGACGAGTTTTGAAAATTTTGAGATCTATTCTAAAATTCTGAAAAACAATACAGTTATTGTTGAAAATATGTATTGTCAGAAAAAGAAAAAAAAAACAAAAAAAAACGTATTTTAAAGATAGATTTTTGTGTAAATGAAAGTAATATTAGACACCTTACCTCGCACCTACCCCAAATGATATAATAACCCCAAGCAAGAGGGTTTCAGGGGCAGCATGTCCCCCCATACATACCTCACGGGTGGGGATCCTGAGTTTTTTAAACAAACAAAAATTGAAAATGTATACCACGTATTTAAACAAAAAATTCAACTATTATTCCCCACTTCAAATGTAAAATAATTCCACTTTAGAAGTGAAGTATTTTCCCACTCAAAAGTGGTAGAATTTTTCACTTTAAGTGAAAATTTATTCTAATTTCAAAAGTAGTCGATGTGGAGCTGATTTCCTTGGTGTAATTTCCCTGCACCGTTAGAAAAGGTGAATAGAAATAGTAGGATTTGTAAAATTGTGTTAAAATACATATTGTTCTTGAACAAATTTCAATTTCCCTCCAGGGAATCAAAACATAAAACCCTTTAAGTTCCATTTCGATTTGTATTACGAATCCTGAACTTGCCTAATAGCACCTTGCTAGGTACTAGTAAGTACAACATAACCTCAACAAACTGCACTAGGCACGCTTATAATTTACAATGTAACCATTTTTCTTGAAATACTTTTTACTTACTTTTATAAGTACGATTTCTTATAATGGTTTCTATTATTTTAGTTCCATTACTAGCTACATCATATATCACGTCATCCGTTAAAGGTCTCTCTTCTTCACGCAAAAGCTTATCCAGTGCCCAAGCGTAGAGTCTTACCGAATCATAGAGGTAGGCGGCATATATTGATACAAACTGAAACAAACATATAAATACATACATACATATACAACTGAATATAAATTCAACCAAAACAAATATTATAATATCCTTCAATTGAAAGGGAATGAATGTTAAGGAAAAAAAAAAAAAAAACACCAATAGGAAAAAAGGGAACGAAGAAAAACATATAAAAAAAAACTGAAGGTTTCTAAGTCCACCTTCCTCTTTCTTGAGGCTGCAGTTCCTTTGAATTCGCCCATGCAAAGGGCATACATATACCCTTTCGTATACTCCATATTTACGGTAAGGCCATGGGACGAAGCATGAATTTGAAATAATTGTGTTTGTTTTTTTCTTTTTTTTTCTTTTTGTACTCCTCCGAACGTAAACAAACAGAAACAGCACCCTCCCCAAATCAACAATAAAAAACATCTAAGAAAAGCAAAGTGTAGGCACTAAAGCTATTTGCTTACACTATGATGATGATGATGATGAGGACTGAGGAACAAAACAATACTATATACTATGTATGAAGGTACTACAACCAACTACGCCACTCTCCCATCTTGACTTACCTTAAAGAAATTATTATTGTGAAACAATATGGGTAAGGAGAAGTTAAACGGTTCCTTCGTATTATACTCGCGAACTTTAGCCGTGAAATTCTCGTAATTTTCCGTAGGCGGAGTCGACACCACAATAAGGAGACTACGAGCGCGCTTCATGAAGCTATCGGTTTCATCACATGAAGTCATCTTTTCAACCACATCGGGCTTCAGGAGGTACTTTTCTGCTTCCCTATAGGAGAGACCACACATTGCTAGAATTATGTTACATAGTATGTTTGATCATAGAAAAAATTTACTTTGGCGAGTATGTCATCATATCCACAAAGATGACCATGTATTCCCCTTTGGAGAATAGCTGTACCGTTTCCATGGATGCCATCATGTCAACTAGGGCATATGCTGTGCCCAGGAACACATAAATCCGGGTGCGATTCATTGTGTTTTGTATGACCTATATGGTATGAGGAAAAGGAATATAAATTAATAATTATTATTATAGATGTATCCCAAGGTAAATGAAATTGTTAATAGGCGTGTGTGTGTGTTTGCGTGTGACATCAATGGAGAGGATGTCATTTAATAAAATTTATAAAAATAAGAAAACTCACCTGATACCAGTAACCACTACGACAACATGCCAAAAAGTTCTCACAACACTTGTGGTTATCGATAACTTTCTCATTGTGGTTGATGGTCATGTTTTTACGCAGGGCTTGTTCTTTTAGGTTGTCAGCTACAGCCGTCCATCGCTCATCGTGTATTATGGAGAACTTTTTCCAGCCATAGTATCGCAACAATGATATCACTGACTTTGTCACCTATTAAAGAATAACCCAAAAAAATTAATCAAATAACAATAGAGTTGTCTAAAGAGATGAAAATTGAATTCCTAAAAAAAAGTTCACTACGGCGTATACGTAACTTTTTTTTTTTTTTACAATTATGATAAAACTTAAAGTAAATAGAGAAACAGAGAAAATTAAGGATTTTAAAGTTCGTCATATTTTTGTAAAAGCTTATCTCAAATACATTTCCGGCTTTGCTAAGGCAGAATTTTCATGAGAAAACAGCAGACTAAGCGTGAAACCTAACGAAGATTTTTGTCGGCTTTTGCAAAACTTTTGAATGCATGCTGTGATAAATATTAGGGGGAATAACTTTTTTTATACTTCACCAAAGCAACGACTTTTTCGCACAAATATTGAATTCTTGATGCTTTGTACATAAAAACACTATAAATGTATGGATGAAGAACGTGGCAAGTCGATGCTTAAGGTGAATCGCAAATTAATAGACTCACAGATGTTATGAACCAAATCATGGTCCAGAAGTGTGTCAGCCGGAAAGCACATGATGTTGTTCACTCGAGGAAGAATCTACACAGTTGGAAAGATTTAGAGAGAAAGCTACAGGAAATATAACTTTAGCAAAAATGGATCCATGCCATTGTGCATTGTGTAACCTTGCACAAAAGCTGATAAAGTTTTAGAAGTTTTTTGTTTGAAGTACGATATACAAGTATATGAAGGAAATTCATACAACGTTGTGCGTAATGTATCAAAAATTGTATGGGGAATTTTCACCAACAAATATTAAACTTAACAGCACAATTTTTTGTCCAAAAGCTTAACATCTAAGAAAGATAATTTTGTAAAACTTTTGTTGTATGTAGTTTGAAGTTAAAAGGAGCATTGGTATCTGATAAATCACATCATTTACGACTCTCCTGTAACGTTTGGGTAAACTATAAGATTAAACGACATGGTTAGGCTTACCACGTTGGCATCAATAACCTTGTTATTTGTCCTTGTCTATTTGAAAATTGTAAAAATTCTGAAAACATTAACAGCCTTATTCATTAATGCCTCTGAACGCAACCTTATTCATAAAACTTATGCATACGAATTTTTGCATTGTTGAATAGGTAATGGAGAAATAAATCCTTATGCAATAAATAATTATTCATCTGTTTAGAGCAGATTTTAATAAATAAAGCTGCACTGTAGTTTTAGAGTGTCGATTCAAAATTAGAAATAAAAAGTAAAATTTGAACTTACTTGTGTGTCTGGGGGTTCCGTTCTGGCAAATGTTGGAATAGAGGATGCTTTGTTTTCTGCACATTTCTGAAAAAAAAAATTACATATTAAAACATAAGAAAATTTATAACTGCCCGGGCCTAAATCACGTAATTTTTATATAGTCGTTCGATCAACCGTTTCGGATTTTTTCTATAGGTTTGATAGAGAGGAAACATAAAAACGATCGATCGAACAATTTTAAAAATTTTACATGTTTTGGGCCAAGTTTATTTCCTGCTAATAGGGGGATTCATGAAATCTGGTAAACCTGGTAAATGTGGTTAAATGGTCAATCAGGTAATTGAATTGTAAATTTTTTTTTAGAAAATCTTTACCAGAATATGGTAAACTTTTCCACACAAATTTGTTTTTGTCAAAAATAGTTAAATCTTAATGAAACTTAGTTTAATCGTTCATTGCTTTACATAAATTATTGTGCTTTAGACGAATTTATTTTGAAAAATAGCCTAGTTTTCAATCCAAATAGTTAACGAAAAATTTTTGATTTCTTAAAATTTTGAGAAAATCTTTTTTTGGTTTTATCCTCTTTTAGAAAAATAAGTAAGAAAACAATGCACTATCAAAATCATTATCAAAAATTAAAAAAAAAATGTTTGATTCTCTTAGCTGGAATCTAGTATCAGAATTCTTCTCCCATGCAAAGTTTTTGAGATTTTGAACTAAAACCTAAAAACACTGTTTTTGTGATGTTTTGAGTAAAGACGGATTCTATTTCAAGAAAAAAGACGATGTTTTTTGCAATGTTTTTAAGGCACGAAAAATTGGTTACACTTAAAACAAACTAGTTTACAGCGCATCAAAAGTTTTGCCAAATATTTGGTAGTGTTTCTGAAAATGAAATCTCTCTTTACCAAAAGCATCAAAAAACAGTGGTTTTGGGATGTTCAAAATTTAACATCTTTAAAACTTTGTATGAATTGCAATTCTGATATTAGATTCGAGTTTAGAGAGTTAAAATCTTTTGCAAAAATTTAAATTGGTTTCTATAGCCACAGCTAGTGGCTGATATTACTCTCATTTACGGAAAAAACGATATAATTGCGTTTCTTTTTCAATTTTTGACAAAGTTTTTGTTTTTTACATTAATTGTACTGTTTTCTGACTTAGCGGAAAAGAGAATTTAACCAAAAAAAGAAACCATTTCCGTCATCAGTTTACATTTATGCCCTCAAAAGTCATACTTTGTGTGCATATTTCAAGTCATCCATCTTGAATAAAAACTTTTTTGTAACTTTTGTTTTTTGTTACCATAATTATTTAACAAAAACGCAGTGTTATTGCACTTTAACTTTCAAACACCCGACCATTTGCTTAAACGTAAGACGTGACATTAAAAGAAACAAAGTTTAATAATATGACGACTCTTTTTTGTTGAAATAAGGACTACAACTATATGCACTGAAAATAAACAAAAGGACATCATTTATTTAAATCAAGAATATTTGTGTTCTTAGCTTAAAATTTGTATCACATTTAACTTTCAAAACAATAAACATTTTGTGACATTCCATTTAACAATTCCATTAAGAGAAACACTTAAAGTGTTATCCTCATAGACATATCCTCTGGAACGTTGACTTTGTGTATTTTTTTTTATTAAATTCTAAGCTTATTCATAACGCAATTCTTCGTGCTGTCACTTGACACTAAATTTAATTGAAAATAATAAACCGTTCAATGTATTAACTGGGATGCAAGTCCCTCCTTTGAAAAATATTTATTTTGTACATAAATTGCTAAAGTCATAAATTTTTGCATTCTAACCTCACTTATTTAGGCAAAACACTTAAAAACTGTGTTCAAAATATGATAAGACTTTAATGAACACTCAGAGGATATTATTAGTTTAAAGTGGCTGAATATTGAATAGTAAAAGTTTAAAGTTCAGAGAATGAAAGTGCAAGTCCATTTTTATGTTTTGTTTTAATATAAATTTAAAGTTTTGTTGCCTGAAGCAATTTAAAATCTACTTTGAAGCGTTGACATGACACCAATTATAATAATTTTGAAAGAAACTTTCATTAATTATGTGAATTCTGAATTCCTCTATAATTTAATTTAAAACAAATATTTAAATTCAAGCTGCAGTAAATATTTTTAGTTCAATACTTTGTTCCACTGATGCTAAAGAAATGCTTCAAGATGGGTGGTTTTCAGATTCCAAAACAACTCTATGGACCAACAAATTTATTCACCGCAAACCAAAAAGCTGTACGATAAACTTAAGCTAAAAAGTAAAATTACCTTAAAACTTCTCATCACCTAGGAGTTTAGCGATTGAAAGGTAATTTAATTATGTTTTAAAGTGGCTGTCAAGTTTAAAGAAGATTTTTTTATAAGATCAACTACACATATTTGAGGATAGCAATAATAAATTGAAATGAATCAGAAAGACCTTAAAATAATGAGTATCATGTTCAGTTCAGATTTACATACATATTCTTTAAGATAGTTTCAAGGGTTTTTAGTTCTTCACTTCCTTGTATTAAAAGTTTGCAAAATTCTAATGATATTGCTTTTGGAAAGTGTCAAGTTGTAAATTTCAAATAATTACTTTTTGTTGAAATAAGAATATAATTTATCCAAAGTCTTTCTTTAACCAACGCAAATTATTCTGCAACTTTGTAGAGTATTACATAAACAAAAAAAGTTTCCTCATCTTAACATAATTAATTTTTTTTTTATTTTTCTTTTGCAACAAGTTTTATTGAACATCTTTTCTCCAAATCGATTTCAATATATAACCAGAAAATTTTATGCAGCTATTTTCTTATTTCAAATTTAATGTTTATTTTATTCTTAGAATTTATTCTACCGAAAAACAAAGTCAGTGGCTTATCCAACAGGCAATTTTAAATTCTTTTTAAGAACAATTTACATTTAAAGGATGAGTGTCTTTCTTTTTGTCGTTTTTTTTTGTTTTTTAAACGAACGTTGCATAATTAAAACAACAAAAAAAAAATGCCTTTGGGAAAATCAACAGATAAAAAATGCTCTTACGGAACCTAAGAATTATATATTGGGAGTTTTTGGTGGGTGTTAGAAAACCAAATAGACATTAATCTCATGGGATACGTAAATTTTTGGTGAAAATTGTAACGGTATGTTCACATGTGTACATGAGTCAACAAGGGAACATTTTTTTTTGAAAAGGTGTTAAAATATTTATTTAAAAAATACTGCCTGGGATTTTAAAACTACGAGTTGTTTTTTGGTCAAAAAACAAACCATACTTACGAGGCATGAATTAGGTGTTAAAAGATATATAAAAACTTTTTTGAAGAAGGTAACTAAGTCCACTAATAGATTGGACTGGTGTTATGATTCTTCTTGAAGATAGCGATGATGCAGGGTTTTTTGAATATTTCTTGAGTAGCACTTATAATTTATGCATAATGTTATCCTGAATTCACTTTGATCATTGATTCGGAATGGCCCATTGGAAAACAATCTGTAAAATTATGCACATATTCAATATCGGTCCTTTCTATTGAAAATGTTGATATATGTATCTTCATGTTTTGATGTGTCTAGAATCTGAATCCGTCATTTTTTAGAAAGATGTTTGTACGTGTGTGGGTGTATACACTTCAGTGGCTCTTGTTTTTGTTCACCATATCTCGAGAAAGAATCAAGATATTAAATTCAGGTTAATTTACAACTTGTCACCTCAAAACATACATGAAAGGGATTTGAAGAAAATTTAATGAGCATTTTGTTTTTACTTCTTATGACTTTCGTCTCAAATATCTTGAGAAAAAATAATGATAGCGACTTTGAGGTAATTTTATTTTATAGCTTACGATACTAAAGAACTGATAAGAATTTCAAGAAAAATCAGCCAATTATTTTTTATCAGTCACAAGGGAAATTTTCAAGACAACCGCCTTCCAATAATGGTACAGTGATAAAATTTAGTTATTTTTATAGATTAGTTCTTAGTTTTTTTTCCATTTTAATCGAAAAGCACTAAAATTACAACAAAAATGTATAAAGGATTGCTAAAATTGTAATCCTTTATACAAATAAAATGCACGACTAGGTCGAACGTACTTGCTCTATGGTTCAAAGTAGCTGTGTACCTTAAAGCTTCTTATACATAGTTTAAAAAAAAAAAATAATTTTATACGAAAAATCTTTAAAAAAAGTGTAAAAAAAATAATCCTTTACCTAAAACTACATAAACTTCATTTAAAATTGTTTTGAGCTTCAAACTGAGTATGCCATTTGATTAAGAAAGATACATTTTTGAAAATCGTTGGAGCCGTTTTGAAAAAAATGTATACATTAAAATATTCAAACCTTGTTTCAAAAAAAAAGTTGGAATGCCATTATCAGGAAAATATTAATGGACACCTAAAATCAAAATTTCAAAAAATACTGTCATCCGCATTTGAAGAAATTAATTTATTTTTTTAATAAATTAATTGTTTTTTTGAATTTTTTGATATCAAATAATTTTAAGGTTGTTAAGAAGCTTCTGTATAAAAAATTTCATCAAAATCGGTTAAGTCATTTAAGAGAAACTCAAATATGAAAAGAAACGGTTGTATGGCATGTACCGTTATTAACATTTCTAAAACATTTCTCTCCTTTCGAAAGTACGGCCTTACCAATTTTTTTTACCAAATTGTTGAAGCCGTTTTTCGAAAAAATTCAATTTGTCCATTTTCGTTTCCCTATTGACTTGACTATAATATTTAATATCTAATATCTACAGTATTTAATACTTATATAAGTATGTACTTACATAAGAAATCATTGGAATGTTTCGACTTTGCGAAACTATCGCCTCCACGTGGCATGGACCTTCTGGACCAAAAAAAGTTGCAATTCCATCGCAAATCATTTCGGTTATAGCCCGAGTAGCAGCTACAGTATCGCCCCGAGTGTCATTCCAGCGCAGAGCAAGTGTAACATTTGGCAAAAGATAATCATCATTATTTACCTAAACAAAAAAAAAAAAAAAAGAATAGTATGTATATTTCAATGAGTAAAAGTGAAAAAAAGTTTTGAAAATTAATAAAATTAAATACCTCATCTAAAGCCATTGTAAGTGCACCTGATATTGCTAAACCTTGTTTGTCTTTAAGTTCACCAGTTATTGCTGTCAAATAGCCAACATTGAGCACAGTTTTGTTATAATGACCTGGCACTGTTATGACACCCGGGACAATTGCCACCGAGAGCAATAGGAGTAGATTAAAGGGCCAACGCGTCATGGCCCCTTAGGCCGGGGCCGATCAGCGCGACACCTATTGGCTGGAATTTTTTCCTCTGAAAATACATAAGAAAAAAACAACAAATTAATTGAGTTCAAAGTGCACACCTTTAAATAGGAAATTTGTAATCATATTTCATGCTAGAAAGAATAATGACATCATTTTTCATTCAACAGTTAAGGTTGAAATTTTCCGGCGTTCATAAGGAAAAGTAGCTTCAAGTAACCCACCCATCAAGGATGTAAAAGACATCTGATACTTGCTCCCCATCACTCAAACATCTACTCCAGCATCAGAATCATCGGTTGGACATAATTCACTTTCAACCAAACGAAGGGAAACATAGTTTGAAAAGGGATATTGCAAGAGTAAATATAGGAAGAGGATGTTTGTGGGTTCGTATAAACATCATCGCATCAACAGGTCTATATTGATGCTTCTTCCCTGGCATGCTGATGTTTTAAATTATAACCAACATCCATAAATCATCAAATTTAACATTTAAAATGGTTTGAATGATACAAATTTCCTTTTATTTTACTAGTTGCAACCGGAAATCAGTAGTTTTTTGTTTTTGTTTTCATTGGTAAAATAATTAGGAAAAATATAAATTTTCTTAAAGAAAACCCAGAGTCCACAGCTCTAAAGTTGAGGTTAGAAATATTTTCAAAATAATGTTGATTTTAAAAGAGAAATAGACAGGTAAGGGCATTGGCAGAGTAAATATTTACAAAAAAACTCATGCATAATTTTAGAGAATCTATTCTGCTTAGTAGAATTTTGTGGCAGGAAGAGGAAATGAAAATTTAAATGATCTTGAATTTGGTTTGAAACCCAAAATATTTATAACTTACTTCACAAATAGTAAAGTATGTAGGAAACGAGGGCGTTTAAAAATTTGCTTCTAGAAAATATATAATAACATTTTCTGGGCCACAATTTTCTAGAAAAGATTTCTATATTGAAAAACACCAAAATATTTACATAGTTTCATATTATAAACTCCTTGCAAAAATTTATTCATAATAAGTGTATTCCTGCAACTACGGAAAACACTAGATAAGTTTATCTTTTAGATTAGTTTATCTTTTAGATAAGTTTATCTTTTGATAAATGAACTGACAAATTTTATATGGAAATAGTTTACACAAAATTGGATAAACTTATCCAACTATTTTGCTGTGTAAAATTATAAAATTTATTTGTATAAACTTATCTAAACGTCATTGTTACATTTTTTAGAATTAGATGTGTTCAAATATATGATCATAGTCAATCTCTTAGGAGAGAACTTCCATTATCAAATAACACAGCATTTATCCAAATGAATAAAAGGTCATTCCTGCAAACATTAGCTTAAGAT
This sequence comes from Meliscaeva auricollis, assembly GCA_948107695.1. Classification (NCBI taxonomy): domain Eukaryota; kingdom Metazoa; phylum Arthropoda; class Insecta; order Diptera; family Syrphidae; genus Meliscaeva; species Meliscaeva auricollis. The sequence continues at coordinate 20,775,223 of OX403619.1, read as the reverse complement.
TATTTTTGAATACAAAAGATAAACTTGTGTCGTTGCATGAATACCCTTAATATTTTATCAAAGTGATTGTTTCTTCTCAGATTATCTAAAAAACAAATTCATCAATGCTTTAAATTGAAAGTAATTAAATTGAATTCTGCATAAATGTTAAAGTTCATGACTAATGATTTCTATTGTCCAAAAAAATGTAAAATATTCGATATTATCCAGAGCCAGATTGCCATAAGAATATTATTACAATTTGATACAAAATAACTTGAAAAATATATCAATCTTTTATGCAAACTGAACAAAAAGCATTTTTTGTATCAATCAATATACAATGTACATAAAAGTTTGTTTGTATATGCTTTTCTTAGATATTTATACTTTTATTTATTTTATCACTTTTATCTAAAGCAGACATACAACATCCTTTTGGTAAGTAAATCTTGTTATGTGTGTTCAATTTTATCCGTTTAGAAACCATTTTTATTTACATACAGTTACAGATTCATGGCATACGTTGAAGTATACTTGGAATATATTTATTCAAAATGATATTATGAATGAAATTTTCTTTTAATAGTATTCTTTAGAAAGTATACCTACGTATTTTTAAATCATAACATTTAGAACATACATATATTGTCATTATGATGATATTTCTTTGAGTGAAATGTCAAGTGTTATTCGTTTTTGTATAGAGTATTGCAAAATATGAAATGCCCTATAATAAAAATTTGGTGGTTTCTCGTAATTTTATAAGCTTTGCAAATACCGTTATGAAAGTATTATTGTGTAAAATCAAATAATTTAGTTTTTGAAATTTGATTACCAGCACAGGAAAAAATAAGTTATCAAAATTAGTCCCCAACATTGTTGAAAATACAAAAAAAAAAAAAAAACAGAGAATTTTCAGTTTTTTAGTATAAATATGTATTTACATTGTTTAAGCCACTGAATTTGAACCAAAAAAGTTCTACGTTCTACGTTTTCACAACAATTTCCAAAATACAATCAGTCATATATGGTATACACCCTACCCGGTTACATACCCGAAAAATAAAATCAGGAACGTTTACGTATAGGTACAAATTCTTTTAAGGAGTTATTTAGAAAAAAAAAATTAATAATGTGATAGACTCAGGAAAATTTAATTTTATAGGTATTATGAAAGAATAAAAGATCACAATGGTCAAAGGATCATTTACCAAAACGCTATTGGACGGTGAATGATGTATCTAGACATGATTTTAATTTTTGTATGGCATTTTTAGATTCAAATGTATGTATGGAGAATATAGTGGAGGCTAATTGTTAAGATTATGACGAAAACAAGGATCAAATGAATTTGTTTAACGGAACAAGCCAAAAGAATAAATATGTACATAAATGAAGTCATATTTGATGAATAAAGGTAATGAGATAAATTCCAATAACCATAAACTAAAATCAGTATCACTTGTTAGAATTTAATTATATAAAGTTCTTAAATAATTACAAAAAACGTTTGGATACTTATAAGTATTTTTTTCTTTTTTTTTTATTGTGCTTAGTTACAAAAATATGTAAATATCGTATATAATTTGTATTAACTAATGTGATTTCAATTTTTATATTGTTTATTTTATACGGGTAGCATTTATAAAATGTTGAATTACTTGAATTATGAAGCCAGCAGATAATGATGGATGTTTTCAAAACGGCTGTGGTGCTTTAAAAATTATGCCAGCCTGAATTATATATTATTATTTCAGTTTTTCTATGGATATATTCCTTAAAAAATCCGTTCTTATACTCTTATAGAATAACTACAAAAGACATAACTTTTGCATGTATTTTTTGCAAACTTTATGATAAAGCTCAATATTCAAGCCAAATATAAATTAGATTCTGACTTAAAATAACAAAAATTTGCAGATTTGCTTGGAGAACTCATTCATAGCCCAAAAGCTTTTCCAAAAATGACGTTCCCGAAAATGACATTTTGATCACTACTATTGTTTATTTTCTTTCTAACAAAGGCAAACGATATATTTTATAAGTTTCATTGTAGTGGACTTGATTTTGCATTATAACTTTGTCAAAAAATTATAATTTTATTTTTTATTCATACGAAAACAGGCGTTCCCAAAATGGCGCTTAATTGATTTACGCTCCTTATAATATCAAATTTAATATCAATTACCACTTTAATTTAATATATTCATGCACAAAACTATTTATGCAACGATAAACCAATTTCATTACACACCCAAAAGACCATTTGTAGCGCCATTTGCACGTTACATAAATAAAAAATTGATATTTTGTCACTGTAATTACAGTCAGACATATTTTTTTTTGCCTTAGTAATATTAAGAATATAGATATCTAAATTTAATGGATTTTAGTGTATTTTTTGTAACTTTCAGTTTTTCAGTTTTTGAGTTATGGAAGCGTTCCCGGAATGATTTTTAGGCTATAACAGATGGAATAAAACAAAAAATAACTCTCTTTCAAACCAAGTTAATGAATTCGGAGATTCATCTCAGTTATTTTTACCCGCTACGTCAGAAGTAAATTTTAATAAATGTAATTTTGATTTAAAAAAAAGCCTGGAAATTAAATTTTTCACCTTCATGATTTTGGCTTTTATGTATGTTTGATAATAAATTTAAAAATAAACAACTGTGTGGTCTACCCATTTTTAAATAAATTAATAGATGACAACTAAACCCAACATTTGAGTGTGAAATGCTCATTATAAAACAAAGTTGACTTTTTAATAATACCGAAATTGAAATTTTCCACCTCCGTGATTTTTTGACTTTCATAATTATAATTTTCAATGATTTTTAGACGTAGATATCGTGCCAGAGATAAAATCCCTGGTATACACATTTCTGGACAAATGAAAGCATCCGAGAATCATCAGAATCCTCATGATGTTGACATGACAAACCCCTCACTCAACGATACAACCACTTTTTATATTTTTATATTTAACAGTTACTTCTACAGACCAACCGTGTCCATCATCCACCTGACCAGTGTTTAATCATGAAATCCGTAATATTATGTCATACATAAAAAAAAGTAGATTATTTTTTCATCCAGAGCATCATCATGACTATGCTTTGTCAGGATTTGTGGAACTGGAATTATTTGCTTTTTCCACATTTTGAATCTAAATGTGGATGAAATTACATAATAATTTTATTCACAAAATTATACCGCAAATTTGATGGCTTTGTCTGCTAATATTAAATCGGTAATCATAGGAATAATATCATCAACTAGTAACGATAACTTTAAATACCTTAACTATAATCTCACTCAAAGATACTATTTTGGTTTTGCGGAATATTAAAAACAATACCAAGAATGAGTATTTAGTTAGATTTAATTTTAATAGAAAATATTGTAAAGAGCTTAATGTCGCAAATATGGTAAACCGATGTCAAAATGTGTATCGAAAGTGAAAATTCGTTTTTTTTACTGAACGCACGTGGAATATTTAAATGATGCTTGTAAATTGTTTTGAGAAACGAATTGCCGAAGAGTTAAGTTCATAAGGTAATTCAATGGTAAGCCTGATAGTAAATATCAGTAGAAATTGGTAAATGCAAGAAGAGTCTTGTATTTTTAGAAATAATTGTTAAATCTAAGCCAAAAATAGTAAAACTTGGCCAACTTTTTTAAATTTCAGCCAACAAATGATACATTTCAGTCGAGCTTAATAGATTCCAGGTGAATCTGGTTAATTTTAATCGAAGCCAGTAAGTACCAGCCGAAATTGGTAAATCTCTGCTAAAACTGGCTAATGAGGTTAGGTTTAATAATATTAAGTCAGCAATAGGTCTTTTTGATTTTGAAGCTAAAACGATAATAAACTTGTCGAGTTAAATCAGATATACTTTTACAATTTTGTTTTATTAACAGTTAACATTTATTTTTATGTTAATTTTAAGTTGATAGCCAATGATTTAGCACTAAATATTCTTTAATTTCAATTTTTAAGCTACTAACTATCTTCTAATCTAGAGAGCTGCCATTTTTTTTGCCATCAATTTTTTTTTATTTATACCTGACGTCTGGGGTAAAAGTCCAATAGGAGTTTTTGTTCAGAAGCTTATACAACGATTTTATTAATCACTATTCTTAAATTTAACTCAAAATTAATAAAATATTGTGTAAGCTCACATAATTATTCTATCTGACAACAGAACGAATTCAAGTCCTTAAAACTACGAAAGCAATTAATCGAATAAGCACTCAGGGCTTATACGTATACGTTGGTAGAAGATATTTGTATTTAAAAATATTAAGCTGCTAGGAAGCAAACATTATTTCATCATTTTCAATACCTTGGCCAAAGACATTTCCTAGAGTGTTAACCAGAAACAGAAGCTGCTTTCATGCGATCTTTATGTCTTAATAACATAAGTATACCTGTGTTATTTACACTTTAAACTGTGCTGTGAAATATATTGTGAACAAACCTTTTTTTCAGCAAATGTTTAACATTATGTAATGAGAGTTTTTTACTCTATTTGAAAAGGTATGTTCTCAAGATCTGTCAATTTGTTGCGATTTCAGACAATTGTTGCATTCAGCGCTTAAATTTTCTATGGAGAAAAGTTGCTGAATGCAGTCAGAGGTTTGACTATTTTTAGGTTTTTATTTTGCTTCAAAACATAAAGAAAAGGCTTTCACTCAAACGTCATTCTGCCAAAGTGTCGATTTAAAGTTTAGAAACTATGAGACAGAGATTATGTTGGTTTTTGTCTAAAAAGCCACATTCTCTTAGCATTATGGATTTAACGAATCAAAGAAATTTCCTGCACATTTCCGTTTTATAGTAGACAGAACCAAAAAAAAAAACAACAACCGACCGCAATTTCACGTAGCATATATCTTTGCCTAATCTGTCAAACAAAACCATCTCCTTTAAGGTGTGAACACATACAATTTCGAGCTTTGAACGTGGGAATATATACTCTTAAGTGGTTTTGAAAAAATATTGAACAGACAATTTTGTTTACACAACTCTGTACATTTGTATGCATGTGTAATGAAACGATTGATGGAGATAGCATTGGAATGAATATACAATTCAATAGCTTGGTTGGAGTCATATTGAAAGTCCCCCAACTGGAATGTTTTTAGTCTTGTTGCCAAATACTTGATTTCTAAAAATAGAAGCCGGGAAAATAAAGCGACTCTTAAACGGGACAGGGGACAACAGGGCAAAAAGAGAGAGAGAGGTGTGTTAATGGGTTTGGCTAGAAAGCAATAGATAGATAGATAGATAGAGAAAGAGAGATAGATAGAAATAAATGCATACATATTATTGAACTTAGGCTTAGATTTTAGCTAAACCGCATCTTAATAATGCATCTCAAGCTAAACGGGGGTTTTGCTGGCATACACGCGTTTTACATGATGTGTCACAGATGTTTTGTGGTTGGGTATGACTGTAACTGGATTTGGAATCGGACGGACAGACAGACAGTGAGGCAGCATACAAATACACATTAATGTTTGTACTTATACACAAACTCGTCGTTGTCGTATTGTTGTGACTTAAGCGGAAAATAAAAGTTCAAACTGAGTTCAACTTGGCGGTAATTTTTTTGTTAGAGCCGAGTGAAACTGGCTGTCACATACCTACTATATTAGTTGGGTTGTTTATCAATTCATTCAAACGACCGACACCGACGACGCTTATGATGTAGTTTAAGCTGTGTAGTGTACAATTTATAGTTGTCATAATAATATTTGCGCTGTCATTGTTGAATAAGGTTGGTTTATTTTTGTTTGTTTGTTTTTTTTTTTAATTGGAGCTGATGATAAAATCTTAAAAAGGAAAAGTTGTAGAAAAAAACAATAGAAAATGGAGCGAAATTAAACATATTACTAATTTTTGAATAGACTCCAAATAGTTTGATTTAGCGAGAGATGACACTGCTAAGTCAAAGACTTCAATAGTTATAGCCATTTTACTGTTATAAGATTTTTGTATAAATCTTCCCCACCCATGGGGTACCTTCGTACAGCACATGAGGCACATTCGTACGACATGGGATAAAAAGTTACTGTCATAAAATTGTTAATTTTGTTCGATGAAAGTTGGATTTTAAAAAATTACAGTTTTTCGACAATCCTTCCATCTTTTAACGAAACAAATTGACACAATTTTTTTTTTTTTTCAAGAAAAGTAAGTAAAGATAACAATTACCTACTCTACGAAAAATAACAGCCGAGGAAATCGAGCAAGGGATTTTTTCAAAATGGCGGACCACGATTCTCCTTAGCAATTTTTGTAAATACCTATTTCGGTTTTTTTTTTTTGATATTTTCTGGACGAGATGAATTTCCTTTTATGTGCGTTTCATTTAAAATCAAATTAAAAGTACTCATGAGTACTTGGCCACCTCCAATAGAAAAAGGCTAGTATTTTCTACCATCGTACTGTCATGTTTCTAAATCAGTTGATAATTTTACAATTGACATAAGGAATTGTATTTTCTATTTACACGTGCACGTTACAATAACACAAATAATGTACAAAATTCTAGTGCTCTAAACCATTTCTGTATTTGAAATGGATTTACATGATCTTATAAATCATTTCTTGGCTTTCCAACAATCAATTCCATTCTTTTAAGTTACGTTAAACAGTGTAGTGAAGTATATTTTATATGATTTGGATGCTGCGTTAAAAACAAACCATTTTAAAAAGAAAATCCCTCCTCATTATAATAACTACAAGCTTGCCATTTTTAAAGTGCATCCTTTGCATATGAGTTATATAATATATTTATTATATCCTTATACGATATTTATGTATTCGTCTACCTAAGTGAAAAGATTTACATGCGTCATGGAATACAATTCTATTTTGATTTTCTGCAAAAAAGAAAAAAATGTTATCGCATGTGACTCCTTGTGCTTTGTAGGATTCGTTTTGATGTACTGTTGGAATGACATTGTGTGGATGTGGGTTAGAACTTTAGGTTGAATTGAGTTGAGTCGGTATTTATTTTTTGACGTAAATTGAAATTTAACTGCTTTATTTTTCAATTTTGAATTTAGTTGTTCATAAATTTTCATTCTTTTTTTTGTCTACAAAATACTTTAAGACACCACCTGCCAACCAAATTTATATACGTTCAAATATGAATGAATACACATCAACCATAAATCTTTTGATATTTTTTTTTAATAGACTTTAAGTTCTTTTATGGAACAAGGGATTTTATCGTCAGTTTTAAAAAATGACTTATTCTTATTGTTTGAATAGAAGCAGAACGCGTCTCCAGTTCTAGTCTAACCAACAGCAACGGATTGTAGAGAGATGTAGGCAACAACATGTGACACAATATTAGAAAATCTTAATATTTCGAATTTATTTCTTACACCTATAAGAAGTAGGGCTTGTATTATAAAGTATTTTCCAGTGTGGCATCCATTGAGCCAACTCTGCGAGGGTTATTTTAAGCACGCTTAGCCCACTCAATGGGGAATTTTGCCCTACAAAAGATGATGTTATTTCAATTTTGAAGATGCAATTTTTCAATGGAACGTGAAATATGTTTGCCTTTTTTTTATGAAACAACAAAAACCCCCTTTCACCCTAATTTTTTTTATGAATAATTTTTGGCACCTTGTTTTTATATGGAATAAGAGGTACAAATCTATGTTGAATCTTTTTAAATTATATTTTTAATTCCTAAAATTTTAGGAAAACCTTATTTTTTTAGAAAAAAAAGGTTGAGAAATTATTTATTTTCAACTTGATTTCTTTTACAAAACCTAAAATTAATTCAACAAAGTTTAAGAGAGCAATGCCATTTTACTCTCCTGCTAAAAAATTGCCACCCTTGTGGCAATTTTAATATGATTGAAAATAATCAATCTTAAAGCCGACGACGACCCGACGAAGCCAAAATTTGTACCCTCATTTTGTCATTTTAAGTGTTTATAAGTTCAATACAGAAAAAAAAACCTTTTCCAACGTATAATTGAATAAATTTACGCATTCTTCTATGTTAATAAAATTCTTTACCTAATATAGGCTATCTTACACATAATGACAAGCCAAACAAATGTTTTTGACTTTTTAAAAGCACACCTACTCATAAATTGTGTCCTCTGAAGAAGCTGTTGCTATTTTGTTTGATGGGCAAGTCAATCAATAGGTCTGGAATAGACAATTTTTCTTTTGTAATTTTCGATAAGATTTTCTTTGGAATATTATAACAAAGACATGAAAGTGGCAATTATGTTGACACAATTATTATAATCTTAAAATTTTAAAAATAAATTGAACCGCTATTTTAATATTTGATAATTTGATGAGGTTAACAATTTATATATTTTGAATTATGACCATTACAACTTATTTGTAAGTTTAAGCGTTAAGGTTGGCTATTTTTGATTCTTTTGCTTTGTTAAAATTTTATCAAGAGGATTTTATAATTTTTGTTTTATTCCGCATCTTGGAACAATGTGTTCCACTGTGTATTTCATGTGCTGTATCAGCATTCCGCACATTAAATTATGGTAATTATTGTTATTTTGTTCGATTTTTAATTTTATCCTTACAAGAATTATATTTTTGGAAAGGCAGAAAGACTGTCCTATATTAAAAGGCAGGTACTTAATAAAAGCAATAACAATTTTTTAGGTTTCCTGTTTAAAAATAAATTCGTTAACTTGTTTGAGTAAAAATAAATTGTTCATAATAAATGACTGATTGTATTTATTCAACATGTGTTGTACTTTCTTATTAAAATAATCCTTAAAAAGGTAAAGGTGGGCTCTATTGTCTGTTATTTTGTGAAACAAAGTAAAGCTTAAGCTTACCCATTAGACATAGCATTTTAATAAGCCAAGCATCTATTTGTCCTGAATATATAAATATTGGGTTTTTAAATTTATACACATAAATCATAGTCATAGGAACCAATCAATTCAAAAGTGTAGAGACGACCTTAATTATCTCATAAACTAATTTCTATATGAATATTCGACCTTTTTTAGTTATTATATTATAAAGACTTCTAAATTCTATTTGTTTAAGGGACAAGTTCCACTTCAGTTCTCATCGAATCTACTTTGAGCAAGTCAAGCTTTGAGAACTGAGAGTATGCTCTGGCAAGTCCTTTGCTAAATTTTATACTTCTTCACAAAAAAAAAAAAATAATCAGGGGTTAAGGCGAAAAGTGGCTAGTGTTAAGTCCACTTAAACCTATTTCGAGAAAAAACGCAATTTAATATTTTGTTTTTCATACAACTTATCTACTAAAGGCACATATCTTTATTTAAATTTTTTTTCAAACTGAATTACAAAAATTGTTTCCTAAAAGATGGGATACTCTGATTAATTTAATTTTGACAAAACGTGGACCTAAGCGTTTTATCCCCTGGAGCCTTTGAAGTTGATAGTTCTTTTGTCAAGCAACCAGTGTGTTTTGTGATTTATTTCTAGTGCCACAATTTGGGGTAAGGTATCAACTATTATTTTTAAGCACTGGCGAAATACATTGGTAGGTAAAATAATATATTCTATAGTACAAGTTTAGAATTCGTAAAAGAAACGAATCCGAAATAACAATCAGATATGACATTACACAAAAATACAGAATGCCATGTGTTATCTGTTAACACCTCTGGCTTCAATCTTAACAGCTGCGTTGCAGCAATTTTCTTCTAACTTGGTAGTTAAGAGTTTTGGGTGATTCTACATTGGGAAATTAAAATTTTGTTATGAATTAAGCTAACGGTACTTCCCACATAGACATTATGAAAAAAGTAATTTTTTTCTTAAAAAAACATTTACCAACCGTCTAAGTTGACACACTTGTTTCACTGTCATTTAAAAATGTTTTATTTAAGGATGTCAGAAAACTATACAAAAACATAACCCAAACATTCTTCCTCTATATAAAATTATGTAATTGATTTTGATTTCATTGTTATGAGTCCTAGACCCATAGAAACATTTGATACAAAAAAGTGATACAAATTATTTTCTGTATAAAAATGTCAAAAGCTTTTGAAATGGATGATTAATAAATTCAAAAATTACGTAACATGTTTCATAATAATTATTTGTATGAGTTTTGTTGCCAGATATCCTATTTACAAGCGACATGTTTAATAATTTTTATTTTGTTGTTTTCAAAATTTTGTTGGTGTTTTTATAGACTTAGAAGTAAGAAACCGGAAAAGAAAAAGAAAAGAAAAGCAACAATTATAATAACGTACAAATTAACAATTATTTTGTTTATTTTTATTTCAATAAACTCCATTTTTGAAAAGGTTAGAAAAAAAAAGATAAATTATAAATTATAAATAAATTATAAATAAATTAAAAATAAATAATAGTTAAATGTTAAAACGAATAAGTGTTGTAGTTGAATATACATAAAAACTAGTATTACATGATTTGTGTTAACACCAAAATTTGTGTATATTTGTCATTAAAATGCACAGAATCATCTAATCTACAAATTGTATGACAGTACTTGTGTGTTATTTGGTTTCATCTGAATTGTAGGTTAAATGGTATTGCGTATTTTTATAATAAAAATGCAAATTTTTTTTTTTAAGACGATAACTCAAAAGTAAGTAGTGGCTTTATTTTCTTTCCAGATTTGATGAGGATTACATTTATTTGTTAATATTTGTTACAAAAACAACACAAAATTCAGATTTTTTTTCATTCTATGCTTAAGTTTTGCATTTTGGACTTTTGATCAGCTTTTTGGTATAAATACCCCTATGTGCGTCTGTTCGTCTGTACGTCCATCTGTACACAGAACCACAGCCTAAACGGGTCGACGGATTTGCTTAAAATTTGGTACAAATAAATAAAATAATATTCCAAAAACTGAATTGTTGTAACTTACAAATATATTTTTACTTTGAACTACAAGAGAAAGTTCTAACGATCCAGTCGTGCATTTTATTTAATAAAAATTTATTTATAGATAACTATATGCCTGAAAGCTTTTCGATAAAGAAAAATTTAAATATAAAAAAAAATGTGCTACTGCCACCACTCCTACGATTGAATTCTTCAAATAGCAGAATATTAAACTCCAACGAATAAGTTTCGTCATTTACAACATTGAAGGTAATTTATACAAAATTATTTTTTAAAGTGACAAAGTAAAACATTGATTTTAAGTTTCATCATGCATAAAATCATACCATAAATATAAACATCTATGTGAGTTGAAATTTAAAGAATTTCGTGAAACTAAAATTCTTTTTTTGTTTCGGTTCAAAGGAATAATTGTTTTTATCACAAAAATAAAATTGTCATCCCATGTTTGAAACAGAGGTTTTCCTTTTTAGTTATTGAGGTTCATAAAAAAAGGAAATGTTTTCGCTTAGGTATATTAAATTACTCTTTGTGCAAAAAATTCAACAATATGTCGAAAAAGGACTCAGATGAAAGAATATTATAAATGTTTGAAATTATTATTAAATAAAAAAGGTTACTTGCTCGTTTATATTATGTATGGGTGCACCATTTCTTATTTTCATCGCTTTTAACACATCAAATATGTTAACAAAATTAATTTCAGATAAAAGTTTGTGCATGTAATATGTGCCATGTCATATTATGGAAACAATAGATGCGATTTATATTGGTAGGTACTCTACTTTGATAATAAAAAAAGTAGAATTTTTATCACAACTACCCTTTTATCACTTTTAACCATTATCGACATGTTTGTTTTATTAATTAATGTTCCAGGAATTTATTACCACAATAACATCACAGATGTCTCTAAAATGGTTTGTGACTTGGGGGCATATGTTTTATCGGAAAATCAATATTGACAGACTGCAGGCTACACAAAAACCGTAAAACAATATTTTCCATCCAGTGATTTTCATTGATAGCCCTCGAAATATGTCGATCTTGGAACTTGTCTGTACCTGGCCAAGTGATATTCATCAGGGCAACAAACTCGTTGACGATATTAACAGACAGGTTTCACTCCACACATGTCTCCATGGCAAAAAGTTTCAATATCCTCTTAGAAGTTGTGCAAGGCAAAATATATAACACTTATTACAATTGCGAAGACTTTCCAAGTTCACCAGATAAACAAATGTACCTACATTGATTTCTAGATTTGTTTCATATGGTAACAGAAATGATCTGTGACGGTTTCTGAACTGCATCATGCTCCGCTTTTAAGCAGCACTGAAAGTCTGCTATAATTTATTATTTTATAACATTTTCAAATACTATTTGCTGATACTATGAAAAAGACTTATTGATTTGAATATCGCCAGATTGGAGTGCTCATTTTCCTGATATTAAAGAGAAGAGAAATTCTGACCACCCTGTGGTTTCAGACCAGTTTCGAGCTGATCTTCAAAATATGATACATTTTCGTTGTTTATGAAGATATTTCATAATTTAATTTGTTTTAGCGTCAAGGAAACTATTTACCCTGTGAGAAAAAAAAACTTCAGGTGTGACATTATTGCTTCGCTAACTTGATATTCGATCTCTTACTTTTCAAATGTCAGCTTGGTCTTTCAATTATTCTACCATCATGTTATTTATTGTATCTGCCACACCACAAATAGGTTCATCTGCATTCTAAAAGCAATAATAAACGACGACGACGTTCGAAGCTCTTTATAACCTTTGAAAAAAAAAACAAGAATGTGGTTTTCTTTCCACTGACTCATGAATCATGATCATAACAATATTGTTATTCTCTTTTTTTTTGTTTTTCTTTTTCAATTGTAGATCAAAGCTATACCAGCTGTATCTACATAATGTATAATTCAATTAGCCACATAAAACAAGAAAGTTCTTTGTTTAACCTCTTAATTTGATATCAATCTTATATGACTTCAAGATCAATAACTTATGATTATTATAATTGAATGAGCATATTAATTTTTGCTAAGGCTCATAATAGGATTTTAGAATGTTTTTTTTTTTGCATTTATGACTTCGATTTGAGAATTGTATTCAATTAACGTCAATTAATGTTGCCAAGTAAGACTTTCGATCTTTTGAAATAAGTAATATTAAATGATGAAATTGGTTTGACAATAAGATCTTTATCGGACTTGCAGTTATTTCTGCCAATTATGAGCTTTTATGGTAGAACTTTGATTCACAAGCGAGAAAAAAAAAGACTTCGATGAACCCAGAGGAAGTGACAGACAAACCGATTTGAAGGGAGTCTTTTTTGATATTTTATAAGTTTCATAGTTTTCCTAAAAACACACTTATTATTTCATTTCTATAATTAATAAAGGTTTTTAAAAATATATTAGCGAATAAATTTGTATCGTAGATCACCTCAGCTAGGGCCAACACCCAAAATCTTTTCACAAATTTTAACAAAAATAAAGTAAAACGGTTTTTTCCGTTATAGGAAATGCTGTAGTTTTTTTTTTTTGAAGGAACTAACGGACGTAAGTCCTATTGATTCGGGATAAACTAATTCGAAACTGAAAGCAACCGATACGAAATATTTTCGAAACTATCATTTCCGAAATCGGTACTAATTTTATTTCAACATTTACACAAGGATGTAACACTTATTTCATGTTTTTCACTCTTATTTCTTGTATTAATAATTCAAAAACGTATTAAAACACTTACGGCCAATTTCTTGACAAAGTTCTAAAATCAGTTTAAAACTATTATTTTTAGCTCTCAGTTTTTCTGAAGAAAACAAAAATAAAAATGAAACAATTTGAGTTTTAATTTTTCTTAAACAGAGTTTTAAGAGCTAGAACTTTGTCAAGAAATTAGCCGTTAAAGACCTAATATATTTAGTTTTTTAATTGTTTTTAATATCGAATATATTACAACGCTTATATATTGCCTTAGAATATTCTTAATATGCTTGACTTTCTAAGGTCACACCCGTTACACAAATCTAAAATTTGTTCTGCTCCGTTTTTGACAGGAAATTTACTGGGGAATCCTGTTTAGGTTACTGAGATTACTGAGCGCTCAGAGATCTCAGAAACGTGAACTGGCTAATTAAAAACAATAACTAAACTTAATATATTAGGTGTTTAAGTGTTTAAATACTTTAAATAAAAAATAAGAAATAATAAGGAACTGAACATGCGAAAGGGGTAGTGACTCCAACTCTTTTTAATCTGTGATGCGAACCGCTTAATACTTGCTTGATGAAAATATTAGTATAGGGTTGCCTTACTAAAAAATCTGTATGTCATAGGGCTGCCGTAATTAAAAAATATTTTTCTTTTACATGTTTATTTCCATTAAACTTAAAAAAAAGCTAAAACCTTAAGACAAGAAAAAAATGCTTGGACGAGGGGTGTACTTGTCTGTCTTTAGGTAGGACGAGCAGTTTTGTAAAAAAAAAATTGCTTAAAGCCTAATTTACAGTTCAGCGCAAAAACAAAAAAAAAATTAATTTACGAAACTGTTTTCTGTGTTTTCTATCCATTGTTTTTATTATATTAAAAAGCAAACTTTTTTGTCATATCTCAGATAACACGTAGGATACTTTTTTTTTGTAACTTATCAAAACAAAGGGCTAAAAATGCAATTTGCTTTTTTTTGCATGCCAGAACTAAACAAAATTGCATTTGTAACCTCTGGTTTCAGTTGATGTAGGAAAAAATGTAATTTACGTATTGGTTACGGTGATTTGTAAATTTTAACATCAAAATATGGCACAAAATTATGTCAAAAATAGATTAAAATTTGCTTTGAATTTTTTTTTTTTTTGTTTTTGCACGCCGAACTGTAAACTAGCTTTAAAATAGAAAAAGATATCAAAATATAACTGCGGCATTTCATATCTCTTAAGAATTTCTCATCAAATCAGAAATAAAAATAAAAATATTGGCAACTGTACCTATTTGGCTATGTGTTGATTTCGCATTAACAAATATCTTTTTGGTGTTTCAAAATATTCACAATATATAATGATTTTATTACATATCCGGCTCTTAAATTTTTATTTATTTCAAAGCAGTGAGTCACTTTTAAGAACTTAATAACTAGATTGTTTCTAAAAAAAAAAACTATTAAAAATAATAAATTATGCAAATTTTTATATAAGTATAATAGCCTAAATACATTAAACAAAACAAAAAATCTTGAAATAGAAAGACAAGTTCAAATCTTATCTATAAAATTCTACATCACTTCTCGAAGCTTCAAAAATATACATACTTACCTACAAACAAACCGGAATAAAATCAAATTCGTATTAATTAACATTTCCTAAATGCACACAGTTTTTTTTTTAATTTCTATCGCAAAATAAAACAACAAAAAAATTGTTATTTAACTCAGCAAAGTCATGCATGCAAATTGAATTAAGAAATTTATATTAATGAAGGGAAATATTGAAGAAGATTTTTTTTCTTCAATTCAAATCTTGTGATCTATCTTCATTCATTCAGATTTTTTTTCTAAAAATACTTTTTTTTTTCTTTAGATTAGACAAATGGTTTCTAATTTTCATGATTTCAATAGTGTGTTTTTTTTTGTTAATTTATTTTAAACTGTCTTTATGATTTAGAGAATCGAGTGCTTTTTCGTTTGTTATCTCTTGGATTCTTGATTAATGAAATTTTAATTGCTATTTCGGCAAAGCATTGATAATTTTGGACATTAGAAAGTGTTATATTTAAAGCACTTTAATTAACTTAAAAGTTTATTGATGGAATTGGATTGAAATGAATTTGATCAAAATTTATGAGAATTTTATCTTAGATTTCTGGTAATTAAAGTAAAATCAAAGACCCACTGGTTAGTAAAAAAGGAATCAGATATGAAAGCTGGTATCTCAGAATAAGATTCCGTCTTTGTAATGTAAAGTTTGTTTGTGTTTTTTTTTTTTTTTTTTGGAAAATAGTTCACTATGTTAAGGTGATATCGTTATAAATTTAATTAAACATTTAATATAATCTTGAAACATGACTAAATCCCTCAAAACTTTCATACTCTAGTTTTGGTTTATATGAATAGAGTTTTTACGTATGATGTTCTATTACTCTCAGTTTCATTTTGAACAGCTTTCGCCCATTTACATCGAAAGTGTTCATTCTTTGAGTCGAAGCGATTTTTCTATTTTTTTCATTTTTGTGTTAATTTAACTGCAATTTATTTGTTTGTGAAAAACTAGAAATATTAAGAAAAAAAAATAATCAAACTATAGTAGAGATATTTAAGGAATTAGCTTACACAGCTGTTATCTAGTATGTGCTGCAAAGAATGCCAATTGTACTTCTTCTATAGGGCAAGTATTGGTTTCGTGTCAAAAAAAAATTGAGGTTTTAATCAAAACCAACATTACGATGACGGAGAAGTCCGAAAAAGTGGTTTACGTCATGCCGTCCGTCGGTCTGTGCATCTGTGCGACCATCTGTACACTTCTCCACTGCCCAAACGCGTGGACAGATTGTCTTCAAATTTGGTACAGATGATTTTAATGTAATTTCGAAAGTTGATTTTTTTTTGGTTTTTTTAATATCTCGTCTAGAACTAATACTTCCCATATAACATTTTTAGTTTTTCTCAAAATAATCGAACATAGGAAAAACAGCGTTGCGGTTTTTTTTGTATACTAATTTTTTTAATTTTGTTTTTTGCGAATATCGCGTAAGCGATTAAAGCGATTTTAATTAAACTTTTACACAGATATTTCATATAACCCTAAAGAATCTATTTAGGTTAAAAAAAAAAATTAATAATTGAAAAAATAAAAAGTTAAAATTAGTTTTATTCTTTTTACACATATTTTTTAAACTTTTCTTGTAAAAATATATAACTCAAGCTAAACCCTATATTTTATTAATTTCTAACATAGTTATTTATTTTTATAAATTTTATATAAGAGGCTTTAATCCTATAGCAACTTTAACCCAAAGAGCAAGACCTCATAACTTTATTAGAGAATTATTACAAAAGATCAATTTTTAGAAAAAATAAATATTTGTTAACCATTAACGCCATTTAAAAACAAAAAAAAAAAACAAAATGTCTTTTGTTATAAAAATTCTGAAACCTTGTTTTTGAAGAATTGACGAAAAAAATAATGTTGAAACTTTTTCAAAAATAAAATAGAGCTTGTAAATTTTGTAATGAAATAATAAAACAATTCGTTAAAACATTTTGTGAAGAAAATTTTATCGAAATACGTTGAGTGTTAACTGTAGTTCGCATACAAATTTTAATCAAAATCGTTAGACCCTTTTTTAAGAAAATAATGAATGATGAAAAAAAATTGGAAAAAAAATCGCATATTATGAGAAATTGTAATCAATAACTGCCAACTAATTATTTTGACAGTTGTTAAAAAATTTTCTGACGTAAGTAAGTAGCAAGAAAATTTATTTTCATTTCATTCAAACCATTCATAACAGTTTTTGAAAGAACATAACTGTAAATAATTTTTATTTTGTTTTGCTCTAATTTCAAAAATCTCTTTAACTGTCATTTAATGTTAATTATTTCATATTTTCCCATAGATATGCTAACCCGGAAAAGTATCTCGTTACTCTTAATCATAAATCCACACAGCAGGTATGTAATTACAAAACCACACAGTAAAAAAAAAAAAACATACATTTCTGTTCAACATAAATAAAAACAATTATTATCAACAAATCTTACCCAAACGAAAAGTTTTGTTTGCATACAAAAAAAAAAAAAACAAAACTATTTGTAGTTTTTTTTTTCAAGAACACCAAACAAGTGTATAAGCATATAACACACGTGTGAACAAGTCTATTTTTAGACTAAACAAAATGTCGTCTCTCTGTCAAACTTTCGATATTTATTAGTTTAGTTTCTATAAGTTGAGACCACAAAACTGAAAAAAAAAAAAACACAAAAATAAAGCGACACTATTTTGCTGCTTATGTGTTGAATGTTGAAATCACAAGTTCAACAAACTCGTCAAAAATACAAAGAAAAAAAAAAAAACAAAACTAAATAAAAGGCAGATAGTGAGTATAGAAAAAACTTAAACACTGTCTGTATGATTTGAATAAATAAATTAGCTGGTTGAGTATTTTCAACTTTGACATTGACAGCGCTGTTTGTTACCTTCAGGCCGTTATTTATTTTGACAGAAGTCTAAATTTTATTTTGAATCATCATTCGGAAGCGTGTAGGTAGGTGAATTTGTAGCTCACTTTTTCACTTAATTTATTATTGAGTGATCATTTAAATATGCAAATGAATTTATAGCTCACTTATGTTGGACAAAAAAATACATATCTTCATCTAATGGGTACCTACACACTCTCGTGTAAACACATAAAACAATAATTGTAATTAAATGGAGGCGCGTCAGTCATTTCACACACATATACACTGTTATACGATGCAACATTCAAAATGATCGTCATTTATTTACACACACTACATTTTTGTAGGAATAAAAAAAAAAAAAAACAAAATAGCAAAACGACAATTTTGATCGTTTTAGAGCACACAAAACAAAAACATTATTGTCTCATCACTTTATACACCGACACAATCTTTAACAAACGTCAAACTGAACTATAGAAACTGAGTGTGGAGGCTGTATCGCGGCGCGGCGGCGCTACGTAGGACCATATGTAGAATCTTTACGTTGACAGTAACAACAACGTCGTAAAAACTATAACAATGGCGACATAGTGATCGAACGGGGAACTTACTCGGAGAGACCCAAAAACGAATTGCACCTCAGCTTAGTTTGGCTCTGCTCTGCTCCACTCAAAATTGACGGCACACAGTGGACCGATTCTTGTTGCTTTGTAGTTACAACTTATTCAAACATTTATTTGTATTTTTTTTATTAACTACATTTATGCCTGTAAGAAAGTAGGTCTTTAAAATGCAACCAACACGGCTGTAGTAAGAAAGAATAGCAAGAAGATAAAGATATTTGCTGGTAAAGTAGAATTTGATCAAGATAGTTATTGCTTATCTCATAAGATCACACACGAGTGGCGGGATAAAAAAAATACTGCTGTACAGGGTGGGACTCAAACCTAGTTTTGACATTTGAATGATTAATAAAATGTATTTACTCCCTACTTTAATCATAAAAGTGAATTAGTTATAAGTAATCCAGACCTGCCCACTCATAACTAGAAAGTCGCAAAAATGGAAGAGCCAAAGGGTGCTTCATTATATGCAATCATTGTGGTGAATAAAGAGTCCTTGGCTCCTCTACTGGCGACCAAAGGTGTGATTGGGTATGGTTTCTCTTCTATTACACTGAAGATCTACAAAAAAGATGAAGAAATCAACGACAATCCTCCACAACCATCCGGTACCTCCACAGTCGCAGATTCTGTTATGGACATCGATCCAGCACTGGAAATTGATGATGAACCAAGATCCTGCATTCCGACATACCAAAAATGGGACGTACTGCATATCTTGGCCAGGACGACCTTGGCCTTCCTGGCGAAAGGCTAAAGAGAAACAAAACGGCAAAAAAACTAGAACCCTGATTGGGTGTGACGGAAACGCCCATAATACTGAATGGGGCAGTACAGATGTAATTATTCTAAGTACTAACCTTATAGTAAGTACCATTGGCAACGAACGCACCTTCGTTACCAGAAACAGACAAGAAGTGCTAGACATCACTCTTGTCTCTGACACTATTTATCAAATGATAACGAATTGGAAAGTATCAGAAGAACACTCATTCTCGGACCACAGATACATTAAATTCAGTTTAAATGATGAACCAACTAAACCGCCAGCTTTCAGTAGTTATCGGAAAACTAACTGCCAAATGTATAGGGACATTCTCAAAAGACCGCTCAAACTCGAGATATCCCCTCAAATACCTTCGATCTTGACAACAAATTTAAGGATCTCACATCAATCGGGAAAGAGTACTGCTTAGCTTACAGACCGTCTCCACTTGACATGAATGATGTCGATGAACACGGTTTATGATGCCGCAGCACTGCATGTAAACGTAGTAAATGTCAGGTAACGTCAAATGTGTGTGTTTATACTTGCAAATTGAATGGCTTACACGTTACAGTCAAGCCAGTAGGAAATAAATACAAAAATGAATGAAAAAGTTGTTATAAATGTAAACCCAGGAATAAGATTGAATGTACATCTTAAAGTCTAACAGAGGTTTTTAAAATAAATTTTGAAGATTTCTCGTTCTAAATAGATTTTGCCATTATTGAATCGAATCAACGAAAAATTAATGATTTGCTTCATTTCTGCTTTTCATCTATTCTGTCCCACTGTGCGTCTTGAAAAAGGTAAGCAGCAAATATTCGTTGACATCCACATCAGTGTGTTACAGTTTCACGAAATAATTGAGCATGTGTAAGTTCTATTGCTTTGCTAGATATCATGAAGTCGCTTCCGCTGAGATTTCACGTCTTTACGTCGACGAGGATCGACGTCGCCGCCGTTGTAGTGAGTGTGAGTTCAGCAAATTAAATGAAAACAAAAAATGAAAGAAAAAAAAAACAACGTGAAATAATGAAAAAAAATAAAATAAAATAAAAAAAAACATCATGATACACAAACAGAAATAAGAACTTATAGGTTTAAAAAACTGAGCACGTTCACAATATAATAATTCCACTCTTTTGCGCTATGCGCTGATGTATTGTGTGTATTGAGATTGAGAATGCCTTGAATGTATATGGCTAGGCGGCAGCAGCACCAGCAGCGCAAGCCATTCCCGCGCTCGATTCGATTCGATCGCACTGTTACGACGCGCCGCCGCCGTATTGTTTGCATATGGCGCGGTGATCTATTTTTAGATCGAAGTATTTTTAAATGGCCTTGAAGTAATTGTGCGCCTCTGGTGGGTGATTTCAGAATATAAATTTGTAAGCTGTGGAGTGGCGACAACAACTAACTATACTACTACTACCTACTTGTGATGGTGGTTCTGAACTGATGGTTGTGTTGTGCGGTGGTTGGTTGGCTGAATTGCTGCGGATTGCTGGACTGGACGGATGGATGGCTGGTTTGGTTTTTGTTTTATTGTAGGACAGGCCAAATGGAGAATGACATTGCGTTGCAGCAGCAGCATCTATCGATATACGATTTTACTTGTTTTCTTTTTTAGTTCAGAAACAGGCAAAGATACACCATACACATAAACAATTACTTATGTGTTTATAATAAAGGTTGGTTTTGATGAAAAAAGAAGCTAGAGATTCTTCGAAGATCACATATTTTGCGTTTTGTTTTTTTCTATTTTTATTCTAAGATTTCTGACAATTATGTATGCCGATCAAGTAGTTTTGCTTTGATTTGTAGGGTAAACAATTTTAAATCTTGTTCATTAGATTTGTTTATGTTTTGTAGGTATAGAAATAAGATGTTGAGTTGTTTTTAGATTTTAAAAAGTAGAAATTAGTTTTGTTTAACCTGATTGACTTTATTTGTAATATTAGAAGCGTTTCATTAAGCTGCTTTTAATTACTTCGAACAGCAAAAAAACTGAAAAAATTTGACGTTTAAGACGTTTTTTAATCCATTGACATTGTAGCCATCCTCCTATGGAATTTGACAGTTTATGCCTTGGCAAATCGGAGACAAACCATTTTTTTATTGAAAAGGTGTATTTTGTTCAAAAAGAACTCAATTGCCCTAATGATGATGCAGAACAAAAAAAAATTGACATTCTTCCACTTGAGAAACAAATTCCAAGCGGCAACCGTCGGAAAACTAAGCTCATAAGGCTAGAGATTTAAATTGGTATCAAATGAAAGATAAGGTGATTCTAAAAAAAAACATAGAGTTGCCACTTTTAAAATGTTTACATAAACGTGGCAACCCTATTTGAACGAAAACAAGCTGACATATTTTAGATAGAAGAGAGCCTCATTTAAAATTTGGTATGTTTTTAGTTTTTAACTTTGTCAAATTTGATACATTTTGACTAAAAAAATTAGTGTTTTTAGAGATTATTTGCATTCAAAGAGGGTTACTATGTACCTATACCTACTTTGAAGGTTGCAGCGGCCAGAGAGTTCAATCTAAAATTTCATATGTTATAAGCTTTTTACTCTCTCAAATTTTATTTCGTGGTATTAGTATTTTCCTTTTTTCAGAAACTAAAAAGTAGTTTTTTTTTCGTTCAAACAGGGTTGCCATTACTTCAGTAAGTATTTTGAGAAAAACTTTCTTTTCTGTCCTGTTCATTTTTATCAACACGTTAAAAGCTCTGAAACATCCATTAAGCTGTAACAACCCGACAAAAGACTCGGAAGAAAGAATCGTGACGAAATGACAGAACGATATAAGAAAGTGCTTTTCGGTAGGACCAATATTTAATCTAGAACGGGTCAACTAGAACGAATCAACTGTCCGTGCACTGGGGGTGTCACTTTTGCGTAGAACACCAGCGTCAGTGAGTTGATAAGACTAACTTACTCTTCGGATTGGTAAAAAATCACTTTAAGATTAGGATAGACATTTGTACCACTTGAGCAATTTTCCACATTTTTTTCTTTAACTAAATTTAATACAATAATGTGAGTGGATGTTCCGTGACAGCCTCTCTACATTGCAATCATACTTTTCTCATGACTTCTTTCTAACTTTACTGCAAGGATAATGTTATCTCTTCAAACAAAAACTTGCAGTTACTTTTCAACAATACAAAAATGACATGTTCTACGTGCAATGAAATGAGCGTTTATGATTCAAGGAAATTGGATGAAAAACTTTTTTAATAGATTTTGTTTGTGTCATAATTTTATGTGTATTATGCGAAAAAGGAAATTATTTCAATAAAGTTTTAAAGGTTTTTTCTTGTTGTTGTTTTAGTTTTATTTTATTTTTTAAAGAAAATAGTATAAATTCCTACCTTGAAAATCAGCGTGAATGAAACTTCAATTCAGATGCAAAAACTTGGGCCAGATTGTGATTTACATTTATCCATATCTGAAACAAAAAAACAAAGAAAAATAAAAAAAATCATTTATTTGATGCACATTCATTCAAGAATATAGTATATTGTTTTTGAAATTTCCATAATCCCAATCATGCAGGAAATAATTCAGTTTTTTTTTCTGAATGGAATTTAATTTTTCATGCGAACTAATTTAATTGCTTATAATATCGTCAATATGCATATCAACGTCATATTATTTATTTACTGAATGAACAATTTTTATTCAACACCTTCACGCAATGATTTATTAATATTTATTTTTTACAAAATGACTGTGTGCATGTCTGTTATATAGTAGGTTACTGATGTGTCTAGTGTTTTTTTTTTTTAATAATTAAATGAACAAATAAATCAAAAATAAATATCATTATACATGACGAACAAAAAACCACCTTAATTTGAACATACAGTATTTTATTAAATGTTTAACCGATCTATCAAATGTATATTATCGTATATCATCAATTTAAAGTACCTACTTATGATAATTGAAATTGATGTGGATATGGATATGGAACACAAATAAAAGGCTATTACATGAGAATTTTAATAAAAAAAAAATTGATTAATTCGAGGTAACTTCCAACAGTACGTGCTTAAAATATATTTTTGTCAGTTCTATAAATACAAAAAAATTATATCTAATTATACAGTCAAACCTCGATTATCCGGTTTTCTTAGAATGGGGAACTCTTTTTTAATATACTTGTTATAAATTTTTAATTGTTTTTGTGTTTAATAAACATAAACAGTTACTCTTTTAATTTGAGTAATGCAAAGTACATTATTATTGTTGGAGTTTTTCAAAAGCGAAGAACTGTTAAAGTGTTCATTTTTTTGCATTTTGTATTGAGCATTAAAAAAATAGTGCTTATAGCCTGGGTAAAATAGACATTTAACCCAGAAATAATTCGCATAGAGCTGCAAATTGGAACAGATCATTGAAACATCAAAAGAAGTAAAATGTTCAGAGTCCCCAAAATATATTCAAGGTGAATGTCGACTCCAATAGGATTTTTTGTCTTGGTTTGACACAAGTTATACGCATTAACCTTTTGTCATATCTTATGCAAACCAACCTGAATAGTAAATGTTAATTATTGTTAACAATATAAATAATAACTAACCCCCACCGATTCCAAAAAAAAAAATTGTTTAATTAAAAAAAAATCATCAAAACTGAAGCTGCATCGGAGAATTTCAGAGGAAAAATCTTTATTAACAGCTTAAACAGAATGATTTAATCCGCCAAAGTATGAAAAAAGTATAGGGCTAAAATAGAGAGCCCTACAACTATTACAGTACATTTTGTTCTGTTCATTCAGGAAAAATCGTCTTTATCCCATGTCCACTTTTAATTTTACTTTTCTTAGGAATAAAATATGATGAATGTTTATCAAAAAGCTGCCTTTGATACAAATTGTTTCCGATTTACTTTAGCTTCATGTTGAAACCTTTTAAATTTACTGGGAATTTTCTTTTTCTCTTGATACCTTAACACATTTTTCGGTGCTGCTCTGCAGTTCTTGGAACTTAAAAGAGTGTTTTCTGGTCCTTTAATGGAATTTATAAGAGTATGTACATCAGATAAACATACTGGCATCAATGGACACAAATTATAATTTTTTTGATGATTATACATTAAATTCTCGTTATTTAACTTTTGTTTTTAAACGTAAATTTTATCTGACGTTAAGTAGTGAAAAAATATATATTTTAACTCTTTAACTGTTAAAAAAGAAGAATTTTAATAACTTTGTCACTTTCGAATCGTTGTAGACTTATATAATATCCTTCAAAATTTAATTGCTTTAAAGTCCAAAATGTTTTCAAACATTGAAAATTGAATTCACTTTTAAAAACTTTAATTGTTCAAAATTGAAGTTCATTAATTTAATTAAAGCCTTTAGTCCCTATTAGATTCACTTTGAAAACACAATTTCTTTGATTGCTATTAGCTGCCAGTAGTATTATTTAATTTTACATCTTGCCTCGAAAAGTTTTATGAATACAAATTGAGAACTAATTTAAAAATTTAAAAACTTTAATAACAGAATTCTGTCTTCGTCCTTTTGAAGTAGCTCTAGAAATTTAATAGAGAAAGTGCACTTTAAATTTAACCATTGAACTATGTATGTCCTTGACGACACGAAGACGCTTTTATTCAAGAAATAATTTCCCAACAAAAAGGATAAAAATAAAAAAAAGCCGGATAGAATCTCGAAGGTAAAGAAAATGAAAAAAAAAACAAAAAAATAATAATAATGCTTCTCTATTATTTCAAAGAAAACCATGTAATTAATTGTGTTGCATAGCTCACCAACTGATTTATGTTTGATAGCAAGTTCATAAACTCGAAACCATACTCTAAATTTGAGTGACAGCTGAGTACATAATAGTAAGAGAAGGTGGTAGGACTCTTTGCAACTTAAAATAAACTGAAGGTTGACTCATACAATTTTTGCTTTTTCAATTCAAGTCACTACAAATTGCATTAATTAAATATCTAATTTTGATTCTTAAATAAAATGATGTCTGAAATTGTTTTCAGAACTCACCAAATTATGTCGATAGTAAATTAAAAAGATAAATTTTAAATGAGATTTAAGCCACCTGGAAAAATTCAGTGAAAAAAAAATCTTTTCTACAAAAAATTATCTTCTAAATATCATTAATTTATGAGAAAATTGTTTATCTTAAATATACCCTCCATCTCCTATAATAGACATCCGAAACAAGTGGCGCTAATTTTTCTCTCCCTGGGTGTTCAAGAAATATTAATAACATTCAATTAAAATAAACACTTTATCTTTTCGTTCAATTTATTAATTCCCTTTCCCGTATAAATTGTGAATTGAAACAATAAGAAAACAAAACAAAAAAATCAAATTATATTCTTCAACAAGCCAGAAAAACAATCTTTTGCGGCATTAACTCGATTAGCGGCTCTATTTTTAGCTGAGCACCATTGCAATTCACTAGAAACTAAGTAAACAATTTATAAGCATTTACCATATTATTTTTGATTAAAAATAGCATTTCCGTGCTAACAAATGCAAAAAGAAAAAAAAAAACGAAGAAAATTGCGATTATAAAATTGAATTTAAAAATACTGGCTCAATAGCTAATTTAAAATTCAAAAAGAAGAAGAAAATAAACCAAATTGTGTCTATGTACTTCCTCTTTTTAAAATTATCCAAATAGCTTAATTGAAAATGAAAGTTCAAGTTTATTTTTATTTTTTGTTGTTGTTGTTGTTGTTTTTTGAAACCACAAAGAATTAAAAACATGCCATTTAATCAGTTCAAAGAAAATGTGTGAATTTAAACAGAATAATTTAGATTTTTTAGTTCTTATTTTTTTTGTGTGTTGAGATTGTTATAGTCCTTAGTCAGCAAAACCTCCTAGAAATGACTCAACCGTGTCGTCGGCGCGGTTGCGGCGCACTACTCTAGTGTAGAATGTGAATTTTAGCTCGAATTTATAAAAAAAAATTTAACTTCTTTGAACATTAGTATGATTAGTCTCATTCGATAAATACTTAAGTTTACAGCCATATTTTATTTTTAACTAATTTAATTTTTTTTGTGTAGCAAGGTAATAGAAAGTTGCAGATTTTAAAAAATTAAGTAAGATTTTTGAGGGTTTTGTCATCAAAGATACCAGTTCTAAAATTTTATTTCGTAAATATATATTAACAATTTTGTTGTGAAAAAGTGACACTCATCAAGAAATATAATTGAACAGACAAGCAAGTGAGAAAACAGTTAACATCGAAACAGTGTCTAAAATTATTTTTTTAATTTTTTTAATTTATTAAAAAAACATTCAATCCTGAAGTCTTTTATTTTAGATTCTAAAGCATACTGTCTTTCTGTCTCTCCGTCTGTCTGTCTATATGTATCAGAAGCCACAGCTTCAAACCTGGTATGTGGCGTTTTTTTGACAAAAAAAAAAACGGTACCAACGATTTTGATAAACGTGGTGATTTTTTTCAAAAACCGGTATTAACGGTACCACATATTGTTTATAAATATTTACAGAATTTAGAGAGAAAAATTTAAAAAAATAAAACACATAAACAGTTGATTTCATTAGATATTAAAATCTGTAAGTGTAGTTTTAGTGCAGGATTTTAATAAATCGTACAGATTCTATTAGATAAAGTGTTGGACTGTAATTCTGCATTAAATTATTTTACTAAACATTTCCGTTAAGTGAAAATATGTTTTAATTAAATGCGTTAAAATTAAAAAATTAATGAAAAATTTAATTAACATTCAAGAATAATTGTTAAACTGTTAATTGTTTTGTAGAAGTCAACAATCTTTCAAAGATTTTATGAATTTGGAAATCTTCAAATCATCTACAAATAGAAATCAATTAGAATTGAAAAATATATCAGCAGCAGGTAGTTTACAAAAATTAGAAAAAAATAGGGGACAAAGATGCCTTCTTTGGGGTCAAGTAAAACTTGTACTTGATTCTTCTAAATGAACATCATTCCTTACATATTAATTTTGGATGCATCGCAAACACAGACGAAATTTAGCAACCAAGTGTTAATCAATGAGAAAAAAGAAAACATTAATTTTCCTATCACAGACTTCTAAATAGGGCTTTATAGAGATTTCATCGTAACACTCTACTTGATAAATTATTATCCGTATAAATATCAAAAAAAAAAAAAAAATAAATAAAAACAACACAAAACCTATGTAAATAAATGTGATAATGAAAAAGTGTGATTGATTCTTTGTTGACAAAAAAATCTATCTTCCAAGTCTTTACAGAAACGTGCGTGTTCGAATTCTTATTTTTTTTTTCTTATATTCCAATTACGTCCGTTTGACATTACTTATAGGTTTTTAACGTTTAACCATTTGTTTTTTCTTCGTTCTTTCATTCATTTAATTTGGAATGCGAAACACATAGATTGAATACTGATTATAAGATTTTTATCTCTAAAGTTATAAATAGAAAAATTATACATATATAAAAAAAAAAAACAGAAAAAAAAATCCGCAAACAAATTGCGAACGCAAAACACAGAAGAACACAAAAACAAAAAAAAAAAAAAATCGAGATAAAGAGTCAAGAGATTGAAATAATACTCCCCACTGTGGTTAATGTGTGTTGGTGGTGCTGCGTTCATCCAAAATAGAGTTAACTTGTGATGTGATGCTATCATATGCCATTTTTCAACTCACTTTATAGCTCTAATCAAATTATTATCATTGCCATTAATTTAATAATACATGTGCGTTCGGTTTAATTTTAATTTGATGCTGAAATAAACTTTTTGACTCATGTTAGGAATTAAACAATCATCTTTATTTTGCAATTTAATTTAAATTTTTGCTTTTTGTTTTGAGACAACAGTCAGTGGCATATAGTGTGGGAGAATTAAATATTTAGTTTTAATTCAAAAGCACGTTCCGTTTCAAATCAAAGAGCCAAACGACAAAATTGTATTTATTTGAATTGTTTTTAGTTTTTGGTGAAATGAATTAGATTATGTGCAAATATTTCATTCACGTCACACAAAACTAAATAAAAAAATAAAAGAGAAAACAAACAAATCCCTGAAAGCATTATACTTTTTATCAATTAGCAAACAAAGTTTGACGACTAGATTTTGATAATTTAGCGATAAAACTATAACAAGTATGAATTTTATGATAACAATGCGTACATTTTTGGTTTGATATAAAATTAGTCAATGTGAATATGGCCTAA
Source organism: Meliscaeva auricollis (assembly GCA_948107695.1). Lineage (NCBI taxonomy): Eukaryota > Metazoa > Arthropoda > Insecta > Diptera > Syrphidae > Meliscaeva > Meliscaeva auricollis. Next base: position 20,746,577 of record OX403619.1, on the reverse strand, counting down.
TTAATGCTTGGTAATGTTTTTGTTTGGTTGACTTATGGCATAGGTATAATATAAAGAAGTGTTATTATTTTTTTTTTATTGGTAATATGTAAATAGACATTATTAATCAGGATTATTATGACTGTAACGTATGACATTGTGACGTTAAGAAATTTAACAATAGAGTTACGTGTATAAAAAAAATGAAACAAGTCCTTGTTTCTTTTTGAGTTATCTCAATAAACTGCAGCATGAACAGAGATTAATAATTTAAGTGTTTTAGGTTTCAAGTTGAAAGCTAAAATTACTTGTGAGTGAATTTTTGTTCTCAAAACCCACTTCAATTTTGACTTTTAAACGACTTAACTGATTTTGTTGAAATTATTTGATTTCAAAATTCTCCAAAAACAAATTTTTGTATTTGAAAAAAAAATTTAAAATATTTTTTTTTGTTTTTTTCGAAAATTTGGCATTTTAACCTTTTTTTAATTAAAAAAAAAGCTATAACGTTTATTTAAAAAGTTATTTGAGTCATTTTGGTATTGAATTTTATATTTTTCCTACATTTAGATTATTTATTAAACAAAAAAAAATATATAAGAGGCTATAACTTCCACAGCAACTTTGACCAAAAGAAAAGTACGTGCGACCCAGTCGTATTTCGTGCAGGGAAAAAGGCATGTTGGTTTGAAATAAATACAAATTAACTTCACCATACCATCTGTAACTATTCATAAAAAAATTTGGGCATTTCGATTGTAACGGGTGTGACACAATTAATACATTTCTTGTTCATAATTTTTGTAGTATTCTCTTAATAAAGCATTTAAAAGCTTTAGCACTTAATACAATTAGTTGTTTATATATTTCTTAAGTGAAATTTCTTGAACCTATATTTTTATGTCGCAATTTCTTAATATTAGGTGTATTGGGTGTGACGTTAGAAATTCTGCTCAGACTCGTTCGGATACTTATAGAAGCCAAATTACGATTGCAGTAAACATTTTGCTTGAATGAATTGATATAAAGATAGGATCTTACAATAGTTTAAAAATGTAACGGGTGTGACATATTTTTGTACGGACATTGTATCAAGAAATGTATGTACAATATAGAAAAATTAAAAAAAATAAAGACGCAATAAATTCAAACTTCAAAGACTTAAGTACTATTACGCAATAAATCATTTTCGTTCGGAATATGAGTAAATATCAAGCGATTGACTGGATTTTTTTTTTTTACTTATTCCTAGTTTGGACACAAATGTGAGTTCACCGGTAAGACAGCTGAATCCAGGATCTTTAAAATAATGTTTTATTCAAATATTTTTCGTTTTTTTTTAAATTTCAGCATACAAAAATTTTAAATTTCTTTGAAGTTTTTTTAATATTTATTAAAAATCGTAGAATACTTCGATTGGAGAATTGGTGATAACAGTCGAGATTGTATTTACTACCCATTAACTCTTTTCATCACCTCCTATGCTATTTTGGAATAAGAATAGAATTTTATTTTAATTTTTTTTCAAAATTACATTTTAGAAAATATTAATAACAATCAAATTTATAATAAAAACTTTTGGGTTTGGTTCTACAGTCTGTGCTAGGTCCTTATTTAGACTTTATTTCCGTTCCTGATAGAAGAAGGAAAAACATTTACATATATAAGGAAAGCTGCGTAATTTTCAAACTTTTAAAATCTTGAAAAGTAATTTTTTGTTACATAAATATGTCAGTCATAAAGAAATTTGTTAAAAAAACACAGTAGCACTTACCCTGCATTAGATACAGACTCATGTCCACACAAACAAAAACACATGAGATGAAACTGCCTATTCTCCTTTAAACTATTCATATCAAATTTAATTTCTTGTCATTTGAAATATATGAAGCAATATAAAATATAAACAAATGGGGACTTTGTTAGGCCCAGTGGATTTCACAAAGTTCTTCCACAAGTACCGGTCCTAGTACTTAATGTGGAAGTCCATTTAAGGGTACAAATGCTGTGTGGAGCTGCCTTCAAGATATCTGAGTGAGATTTGAATGATGTTGGACATAATTCAACTCTCATAAAGCTTGATGAATGCTCCTAACATATTAACTGTCAAACTGTTGTTTGTTTATGTTTTAAAAACGAGGTTAAGTTTATTTAATAAAATCACAACATTTGTTTTTAATATTCACTTTCTAGGATGTTAAGCTTTCTCCCAGAGTGTGCATTGTGTTTTTTAAGGCATGAAACTAAATGTGAACATATGGCAAAGCTTAATGCTTTTATGTCATTCAAAATGTCCTCCTTTATCCGTTGTTTCAAATTCATCCTTCTGTAATACACATACATTATGGTCTAATTGAAGGAACAAAAGAAGGGTGCCATTTATGTATGTTTATGTTTATATATTTAAAATAGACTTGCAAAAGCAGATTAACTATACAACAAACATTTCATGACAGGATTAAAAGTCTAGGCACTATAATAATATAATTTATGAATTTTATCTAGTGCCTGCACTTAGATAAGAATTTATAAAAAGCTTGATGTCATGTTCACCTGTTGGTTATATAGACAAAAAAAAAAGGGAATGTACCTTTGTTTTAATAGTACCTACATTTATGTGTTCAAGACTAAATGCAAACATTCTCCTCTTAACAGCTTCCGTGAGTGTTTTTAGTTTTTGCATACATTTTTTCTATGCGTTTTTTTTTTGTGATATTTTTTGTGTATAACACAGGTTCAGTGCGAGCTAGTATTTTTTCAGGGCAAAGCTAAATTATGTCCTTTTTGTATTCATACAGATGAATTGAGTTATGAGAAAAAGTATTCATACAAAAAGGCATGAAGTCATAAATTGATGTAAATATACAATTCATTTATAGCAAATGACTGCAGGAAACAAATTTTCTTAATAATTGACGCTATTTTTGTGGTGTTGATATGCATTCTATGCTACACGAAAGTTGTCTAGTTCCTGGCGCAATGGCAACAGCCGTCGTTCGAAATCGATAGGTCACAGGACACAGGTTCAAGCACCGATGTTATGCTAAACTTTTTTTTTTTAATTTATTCGTTTGCATAAATTATTTCATCGAAAAGTACCTTAGAGTTTGCTGCAAACGAAGTTGAAGTCTAAAAACTAGTATTCAACAAACGAAAAGTCGTTTAAAGCAAACGATTTGTGCCCTCATTTTGTTTATATGCATTCTACGCAAAAAAAAAATTATACAGTCCGGAGCGGAATGACAAGATAAATCACTTCGTAAGCGAGAGGTCGCCGGTTCAATCACAAGTGTTACACTAAACTTTTTTTTTTTATCGTTTGAAGAAAGTGTTTAACCTAAACAAATTGACTAATTTGCGAGTCCTAAAAAATGTCCGGCAAACGAAAAAAATTGCCCAAACGACTTTTTCGTTTGCTGGACAATTTTTAGGCCTTCATTTGGTAAATTTGTTTGGGTTAAATGGATATTTTCTCTCAGTGTATCCAAGCATTTTATTCATGTTTTTTTCACTTACAAAATTTTAATCTTAAATCTTAATGTTAATTCGATTTATAGATATACTATAATGTACACATTGGTACTCAAAACTCAACATTTAAAACATAATCAGGTTATCTTCTTTTAAAATGGGTTTTTACTATACGCGCAGTTATAGGCTGCCTATTCCGTCAATTTTCATTTTTGGAAGTTCGAATGGTGCTATTTTAAGTGCTCAGTTATTTTTTTGTGTTTTTTGTACATATTTTCAAACATTATGTCATCTAAAATCAATTTATTTATTTATTTATTTTTTTTATCAATAACAAATTAAAACATTTTACTCTAATTGTTTATTCCCTTCAATTTAAAGTAGCCTATTTGCAATCCTATTAACTCGAATTTATAGAAAACTCCCTATGATTCGAACAAATTTTGATGTCCCGTGAAAATTCGGGCAATCAAAACTATCGGCTCTAAAACTAAATTTTCCAACAAAATGAGAACAAAATGTTTGATTGTTTTTGTTTTTTTTATTGTAAAACGGTGCTGTCGAAAATTCTAATTTACAAATTCCTTTCTACTGGCAAATGGAAATTCTATTGACAGCTAAAAGCTAACGGGTTCAATGACAGCTCTTGTACTACAATACGTTCGAACATGTCACGTTATCGAACATACGCGCAAATATGTTCCTGCATTTGTTTGCAATACCAAATAAAATAAAAAACAAAAACAAAATATACATAGATATCAGCCAAAATGACCAGCAGACAGAGAAGTCTACTATAACTACTTGCAGTTGCGTTATTTTCGTTCCAATTTTCATGCCAAGAGAAATAAAATTTATATCTACGCGAATATCTACATTCTATAGACTGTATATTTGCTTCCAAAGCATAAGCTTTACTAATAGATACATATACTTAGTGTTGTTTACTTTTTGTCATCGTTGTTGTTCGTATTTTGTTTTTGTTGTTGATGATCAATGCTATTCTTAGAACTGTCTTATGACTTGAAATAATAAATTAATAAATTTAATATTTTTAAAATAATATTTGTGTATGTGTACATTATTTAAAATTTTCTGCAACGTTTTTGTACTACTTATATTGAACAAAATAAGAAAATAAATAAAATTTTGTTGATTTATTTTTATTTTGTTTAAAAGTTTAATTTTTTTATATTCTATTTAAAAACGATTTCAATTGTAAGAAGTTTAGAAACATGAATTAAAATCCTTATCAATCATAACAGTTTAACATAGTTTTAAAGATTATTTACAGTTAATTTTTATAACACTTTAAATTAAAATAAAAATTTTCAGAATGATAAAAACAAAGTTAAAGTTTTCATATGCATGTGAAATATTAACATTTTGACTTTTAAGTTTGGAAAATGAGTTCGAGGAAGTAGAACCCACAATTATTAGTAGTTACGAAGCAAATTCAGCGTTTAGTTTGATTTTTGATTCATAGCTAATATTATGGCTTCACTCAGAGAAATAATATACATGTATTTGTTTTTCGTTTGCGGCTAGTGAAAATCCTTTGAATTAAATGAAAATCATTTTCATCAAAGGTAATACAATCACCAGAATAATTTTTCATTCATAGCAACTGTATTACATTTGAAACAAATTGTAATTCTATTACAACAATCATAATGCAAAACAAACTCATTCTTTTGAACTTCATTTTCATGAATTGATTGCGGCAAACGAAAATGCTTCCCACTTCTAACAAATCTTTTCGTTTACTAGAAAATTCTATTGTTTGCAGCAAACGAATAAATAGTTTGCAAAGAACCTTCCCAGAAAATTATTTTGTTGCAAAAAAAACTTCACTTTTGGTGTAAAAAGACAATTCATTTACAGCAAATGATTGAAGGAAAAAATTGTTCTTACTAATGGACTCCATGTTGGTGATGTTCATATAACCTTGCCTCGAGGGGTCAAATCGAAAAATTGTTGTCCAACAAACGAAAAGTCGTTTGACGCAAACGATTCGTTTACTTATTTTGTTTATATACATTCTACGCTTATTATTAATTATACAGTTCGAAGCAAAATGACAAGATAGTCGCTTTTTAAGCGAGAGTTCGTAGGTTCAATCATCTGTGTTACTCTGATTTTTTTATCGTTTTCAAAAAGTGTTTAACCTAAACGAGTTAACAATTTTCTGCAAATAAAGTCTAAAAATTGCCCAGCAAACGAAATAGTTGTTTGGTCATTTTTTTCGTTTGCTGCAAACGATTTGTTCCCTCGGTGTTTAAAGCTTAGTATTTGTTTTCTCAGTGCCAAACTGTTGCTCAAAATATGGAATTTCAAACAGAACAGGAATTTTAAAAAAAACTTTTTTATTTTTGTATGGTTTAGTAATGAGAATGACTATGAGGAACAATATAATTCCTTGCATATTAATAATATCTTTTAGACAAAAAATGAATGATACTTTTTGAAACCCGGTTTCTATAATTTTTAAGATTTTTGGGACTATGTTTTGATTGACAATACTAGACTTTCTGAAACTTGGTTTTTTTTACATTTTTGAAGGGTCCTTGATGCCAGTTTTGTATATTATTTGTAAAAGACTTATCAAATGCAGATTCCAAAGTGAAGATGAGCTCAAAAGAGACAAAATTTAGTAACATATTCTTAAATTTAGGCACGCAAAATTGCTACTTGGTAATTATTGCAAACCAAAAATGTTCTGTATTAATTTAATGAGAAACAATTTTAAAATATTTTTTGTTTCTTTTTGCAGGTAAGAGGATCTCTGAACCTCTAAATCTTTTTCTTGAGATGACTCCATCATTCTTGATAAAAAAAATGATGTAAGGTTCATTTTCATCTCCCCATGATTTCGTCGTGTCGTTTCCTTTATTTAAGTAACTAATGATGTAGATGAAGAAATTCTATGACTATCTTGTCACATGTTACATACCTCAAGTAAAAAAGAACTAAGTGCATCCATTCCTTTGTGGGACTACATTGAAGATATCTAGATAGATCTGGATGTATATGCTAATTATTGCTTTAAAATTGCGTAATACTATTATTTTGTCACGAAATCCTGCTTAATTTTGACCTTTTATTTATACAAATTATTATTAAAGGTCAAATTCTAACTATGTATTTGCAGAAACTCTGATATAACAAAAAATCACTTTCAATTTATTCATTTTCCTCAAGAAATGAGATGAAATTCTTAATAAATATTATCACCATATAAAGTAGCAGAAATACATTATTAACTTAGTAGTACCTACTGAACGATTATAATATTGTATTTGATATTGCACACACAATCCAGAGAAAATGTAAATACATAGATAGCTTGGATGGTAGCGTCGTCACTAGTCATATATTATACGAATGTGTACATGCATTGCTGATTCTGAATCTGAATCGGCGATGGACTTAAAACCTTCAGTTAATTAGAACTCATGTGCTAAATGAGAACAATTATTTTTGGTTTATTGTTACTCTTGACTATTTCGCCGAATGGAAAATTTTCATATCACAGTTTGATATGCGGATTAATTTGATATTATCAATTCGAAAAACTTAAAATCACGATAAATCAGTTCTTAGAAATGTATTTTTTTTTTGTAATAAAATATGTTTGTACAAATTCAATATGTATTTTGATTAAATAAGCTCTAGTTAATTAGAAATTCATTGTGAAAAATTGACAGTTAATATAGATTATGGATGAGCAATTATCGTTTAATATAGAAACACAGAATTTTTTATATTCATCAAGCTCATTTAAATCATTTAGTAATTAATTATTTAAATTACCACAAAAATTACTAATGATGCAAATGTATAGTATACAGTACATATTTAACAGCATAAAGAAGAATAATGAGAGTTTTTTGAGTCTTTATTGATATTAAACAAATTTATTACATCGATCTTTTTTGAAAAAAAAATTGCTCAGGTACACTGGGGCGTATACTTGTTTTTTTTTATAGCTTTATAATATTTTCTGCGTTATAGAGCAAGTAGAGCAAGTAGTAATCACAATGGGAGAAGGCGGTAAATATCTCCCATTTATTGTAAAAAAATAACTTTTCGCTCAAGAGTTAGGATCTAACAAAATTAAAAAGGCTCGTTTGAAGACGCAAATATTTAAGGTATAATTTACAGAAATATTGTATTAAGGACCATTTCCTGATAAGAAACTTTAATATTTATGTAGGTACTTATGTTTAACATAATAATATGTTCTTTAATTTCCAATGCATAAAGCTTGGAGAAGTTCTTAAATTTTTTTGGACAACATCATAGACTAAAAAAGCATGATATTTAATGGATACACACAAACAAGATTTTCATCGCTCAAAGCGTTTATTTTTCTTGCATCAAAACTTATCATGTCGATTTTTCAAAGCGCCCGCAGCCATACGGGGTATATTTTAGTTTGAAACTTTTTTCCACTCAACTACGCTCTAAAATTGTTAGATTTTTTACTTTAAAAATGGTAATTTTACCGAAAATTAACATGGGGCTTTGCAAACAATTAAGGATAGTCATAATTGCTTTACTTGACTTGTTAGTGAAGAGATAATAACGATCTTATTGTAGTTTTTAGCTAAAACGATTCAAGTAATTTTAGTTTACATTGGTTTAAAACATAACTACAGCCTAAACGGTTCAATTGATTTAAAAGTAAAAATTTTGTAAGGTAATTTGCAAAGTTGTTTTTATTTTTGTTTTATTTTTGAATACCTTATATGGAAGCAGAAAATACCACTTGCATATTAATTTTCAGCTATAAGATATTTCTCGGAAACACCCCTAACGATTAGACTTGATGTACCGTTGAATTGTTTAAGTTGACTGCAATAATACTACATTTTTTTTTTATTCTCAAAAAAACTTAGCACTTATTTTATATTTTTGGACCAAATTTACGGTAACTGCCATGTATTAATTTTAGTAGAACTATTTTTTTTTTTCTTAAAAATGAGTCCCAAGAGTTCAATGAAAAAAATCATGTGCATTTTGGCAAGTAAAAAATCTTTCTATGAAAACGGTTTTTTTTTTTCAAATATATCCAATAATTCCGGTGATTTCATAGAATCGTTTTTTTAATTTCTGGTTTTACTTCTAAACGACTTATTCGATTTCAACAGTTTCTTATATACAAGCTTTAAAATTGCCGTAATAAAGTTTAATAACACAATTTTTCACAATTGTTTTTATTTGAATGTAAAAAAAATATTAAATTTTTGAAATTTTGTTAATTCCAAAATTTGACCATATAGTGTACATTTTTTTTTATCATAAATATGTTAAAAATTGCTTAAAAATGTTTGTTTTGAACATTTTATGTTAGGAAATAGTTTTTGTTTTCAAAAGCGATCATTTTCAATTAAGAATCTGTTTAACGTATGGTTATGGTTAAATATGGGTATTTTTTTTTGTTTTGATTGTGCAACAGAATTCTTTGTCTAAATGTTATATTAAAAAGAAAAATGAATAAAAATGTAAAAGGTCACGAAATATTTTTGTTCTCTTCACTTGTTTAGTATTTATCCAACTAAATGAATCATCAAAACCATTCTCGGTATGCAAATGTAATCATTCAACTGAACAAAATTCGCTACCAATTTTCAAACATATTATTATACTCTCAGCTTCAATATACACTCAACTCATCATATTTCCATAGAAATAATACAATTTACTACAACAAAGATAAAAAGGGATGATATTTTTCCATTGAAAAGTTTCTGGCATTTTTTTTTTCTGTGTATATTTTCTACTGCTGCTACAGTAAGCAATTAATACAAAAAAAGGTTTTTAAAATGAATAAACAGTACAGCGTCCTGACATAAATACAAAATGAAATATCCCTTCATTCTCTTATTGATTGATATTCCGCCCGTAATTATAATTAAAATATTGTTAATTATTATTATAAATTCAAAAGAGCTTTATAAGAAGATCTTTTAAGCCTGATGAATCTCAATCAGAAAACATGAAAGTGCTGGTATTTAATTTAAATATTTTAAACACTTTGAGTTTATTTTTTCTTGCGGGAATTGAATTGTTAAATATTAATAAATTATGGATTATTGAGAATCTAAATGACATTTTAACGTTTAATTTTAGAGGAACTTGAAAGAAAATTCATAATGGTGAAATAAAACCGCAAGTAAATGGGGGAAAATTATATTTTATATGTGGAGTTGAATTTTACTCCTTATCTAATGTTTTTTGTTGTGATTTCGTTGGTTTTGACGAAGAATTAAATTTTTTTGTGCTAAGCTGGATAAAGTGGTTTACCCCTCTTATACAAAAATCTTGTAAAATTTTCAAATTATAAATTTGTAAGGGTGTGAAGTTTAATATGTGGGAAGATTTTAAATCCCAAACAATTTTCGATGTGTTAATTACTTAAACTCTACTCGGTATTTTGATTTTCAAAGGACCCGGCATTTTGTATGGAAAGTGGGAAAGGTGAAGTTGTATGAATTTTGAGTAAGTATGTTATTTTAGTGGAGCCCTTGATTAAAAATCTATATGGGCAAAAATCATGGAGGTGGGAAATTTCATAGTCCAAATCATTAAAAAACAAGTTTGTTTGATAATTAAGTTTTTACGCTCATATGTTATGGGTTTTGATTTCTGGGACCTTATTTTTAGCAGTCCATTTCATTTGTGTTAATATAATTTTTTGTGCCTTAAGTTTGACTACATGCTGTTAGGGAACTTAAACCATAATAATACCACTAAAACGATTAAGTTTATGTGAGCTTTTGGCACGAGCTGTTAGTTTTAATTAAAATACAAATCAAATGATAAAATGCATTTTTATTCATAAAATCTCCAGTCAGTTTCTTTTCTCTTGACAAATCCACTCCTTTAACCAGATTTCATGTACAAATTGGAATAATTATGACAGACTTTTGCAAAACTAAAGCCAAAGTTAAAATCTTTTTAATGGAATTTATTTAAGTAAGATAACATTAACCTCTTTTTGTATCATTTCTTTTGCATTTCTTCGTTGTCAAGAACATAGAAACTTTTAAAGGAAACTTTAAAACAAACTTTCTTTTAAAATCTCAAAATTCTTCCCGTTTCTTACTTTCTGCGAAAGTTAAAAAAAAAAACAGAAACTGTGGGTAGTGAGTAAATGGGTAATAAACACACATAAAAATATTCCCTATTTCCATATTATGTACCTTTGATGCCCCCCCTCCCCAATTGCCTAGTCATATGACTCCAATTATCTTAATAAGAACTCAAATAGGGCAGCAAAGTTTGTATAGGCAGTTAATTTATTTTATGCTTGAGTCAATCTTTTACTCGTTATTGTTGCCAAAATAAAAAAAAAAATGAGAAAAAAAAAACAAAAAACAACATTGACTAGAGCTACCAAGAAAGTTAAAACAATAAAAAACAACAAAAATACCCACCCGCACTTGCGACAAGAAAGGTGTGTTTCACTCCATTTGTATTATTTTATTTGAACAACATTTCAATATGCAAAATGATAGCAAAAAAAAAAAAAAAATAAGACAAAATCAATTTGCCTTTATTTTGGCTGAAACAACTTGAATACAACACACAGAGGGCACTGGTGTCAACCATATATTTTTTTTCTATTTTCTTGTTTAATATTATTCGATAGAATATGTAGGTACTGTCCGAATAAGACGATTCAATACATTTAAGGGGTGATATAATGTTCTCATTAGGTAAACGTGTATCTATATTATAACAATAATTTTGATGTTCATCTAATATCTTAGGGTAAATTACTCAATTACTGGTACTATAGCTATAAAACGTTCGTTACATTTTGTTTGTTTTGTTGATTTAAGCTCTCAAGTCTATTAATTTGATTTGTTCATAAGTTTTCGATTACCTAACAAAACTATAAGAGCACCATTGGCTAAACATCCATGTCATATTCCTCTTAGTTGTCAATAGAGCAATCACTTTGACTAGACCACTACCAATTAAAACTGACACTATGTGCCTATTTCAATAAACACTTCTCACTTTTCACTTTGCAACTTTTTTCTTTTAATTTGCAAATTTCGTTCACCAAATGCCAATTTCAAAGAGAATATTTATTGAAATGAAAAGTTCAAAAGTTTTCCTCTTTTCAAAATACGTATTATCACCAAACACAAAATTTGCAAAGTGAAAAGTTCTTTTCTGCAAAGTGAAAAGTTTTGTAAGTTTGCAAAGTATTTGAACTTTTTATTTCACCAAACAGAAGAACTGCTTTTCAATAAAATGCAAAGAGAAATGTTTGTTTTCTAATAAGAGTTTGTTGGAAAGAGATGTCGAAAAATAATGATATTAAATAATGAAAATTTCTTGGTAGTAAATGATAGTGACGAAAGAATAGTTCGGTTGAGAAGGAGCCGCTTTGCCGCCATATCTAATCGATATTTCTTGAGAAATCCTGAACGACAACTGATAATTGATAGATCAGTATAAAAATTTATGTGACCAAAAAGGTGTTCGATTTATATTTTAAATTTCACTAACATTGCAAATTACGAATTCAAATGAAAAGTCCTATTTTAAATTCGCGAAACACTTTTACTTTTCACTTTTCAAAAATAGTTTAAAAAATTGAAAAGTAAAAAGTCTTTACTCTTTGCAAATTTTGTAATACTTAGCACTTTTACTTTGCAGGAAATTATTAATTGAAAAGTGTAAAGTGTTTGGTGAATTAGGCCCCTGAAATTATACTTGGTTTCCAGGTTCTCAAAACATTTAAAACTTCTTTTTTGCTGCAGATTTTTTCCCCAAGTTTCTAGTGTTTGTAAAAAAAAAAAAATAAAATAAAAACTGACCCGTCACGACTTAAGGGGCCAACCCATAGAATTTGTCTTGTGCGTAATGTCGACATTTCCAACTGAAAGCTCGATAAAATACACTAGTTCTTATGAGCAGCGACCCATCATAAGCTACGGAACGAACAAACGCAACGGAAAAAGTAGCTGAACTTTGAACTTCATCGTCAACGTTTTCGTTAACGGAATGGGCGTGACAGATTCTATGGGTTGGGCCCTTAAGCATTAAGCTTTTAGCATGATTTCACGAAGGTGCAACAAAGTGTCGTCAGAAGTCAAGTGAAAAGTGTATTGAATTCCAAATCAACAGTAAAAATAAAGTTGCCAATAATAATATTATTTACCCTATACATTCAATTGATTCTGTTGATGGATCCCACATCCCACATAATCTTAAGAATTCAACAAGAAAAAAATAAAAAAAAATAAACACCTGAAGTAATACTTTTTTTTCCATTTTTTTGGATAATAAAAATGCAAAGCAGCAGAATAAAAGGCTGTATACTGACAAACAGATGGTATTTAAAAAAAAAAAAAAATTACACACAAGTTTTTGCCCCAGCAATTGGGACGTGTGTGAATATATTTAGCTTAAAAATAAACACAACAAGGAATAAAAGAAACCAGTTATTTCTAATTATAGAATTATATTTTCTATAATTTGATTAATGATTTCATTATAGCAGTCAACGACACAATCTTGTTTGTTGCATAAAAGAAAAAAAAATTAAAGCAAGTTATTTGTATTATATTTTGATATTTCTTTTTTTGGAGTGGTTTAGTTAAAAAAAAGATTACATTATTGCAGTTTTATAGATGAAGGAGAAGTGTTTATTCTTTTTTCACAAATAGGCAGAACACCATAAGTCCATTTTTCACAAAAATGAGTTTTTAACGGATTATGAATTTTAAATTTATACTCTATTACATGCGTTACTTAAATTGAACCAAATTATTACAGTTTAGTTGTAATCAGCACATTTCATAATAACATAAGTCAACATTTTCACAATTTATTCAGGCAAAAAATTTCAAGTCCACAAATGTGCGCCAAAAAGTATTTTATGCTGGAATTTTTTTTGATAGGAAAAAGAACAACAATTTTATACAATGTGCTTACAATGAAAACTTAATTCTTTTTCAAAACTTCTGTGAAAGTTTTAATATTAAAACTTAATTTACTCAAAACAAATAAAAAATGGATTTAAGCTATTCTGTCTATTTGCCACAGACATGCATATTTATAATTAAAATATAACATAGAGGAAATCCTTCAAACACTGGGAAAATATAACTTTACCCAAATTTGTATACCATAATACACTTTATAAAAACTATTCTAGTTAAAAATACATTGTTAACATCGTTTCATAATCGCTTAATTCTCTTAAAGTAATTAAGGACTTTTCCTTTATTGTTTTTGTTTTTTCAAGACCATCTTAATATACATTTATGTATATTTATATTGTTTGAGTTTTGTTCTTGCATTATTACAGAAACAATCTTCAAGTAGAAATACAATTACGATGCAAACATCACAATTTTCTCTAGAATTTATTTCAGGTGTATGCTCCTTGGCAAGGGAGTGAGGACTTATTTGTGTTTTGTTTGTCTGAGCTGAGCTAGTGTATCGAAATGCCGCATTAATTCAAGTGATGGTTAGGTTATATTATCAAAAAACTAATATTTACAAGCAAACACTGAGTAGGACGACGTATGAGCACGAAGCATTGCGTAAACAAAGAAAATCAGTCATTATGTTAATCAATTTTTTAGCTTTGGCTATTTATCTATAAATTACGGCAGCCTTTCTATATGTTTCATCACTAAGGAAGAATTAACGTACAATGTGTATTTTTCTACTTGTTTTAGTTATACTAATGAGGTTTTAGTTGCGATTATGATTTGAAAGAGTGATGTAGGGTAGGAGGGGAGCATTTGCCAGGATTTCGGAAACACGCTTAGATTTTGCGTGGTCTTAACTTCCTTAATGTCTAACATGTTTCTTTGATTTATTATCTACATTTTAAAGTATATTTCAAGTTAATACTTTAATTATTTCTATTTTAAATAATTTAATTTATAAAAAAAGTGATGTGGCAAAGCCTGCCTGGTGAGGATGGTTCGTCATGGGATAGGATTGCCAGGTGCCTAGATGTCAAATAGGAACTCTCAACATTTAGAAAAAGTACATCCAGAAAAAAAAACAACGTAAAACCAAACAAAACCACTTTGAATTAACTATTTTTCAGAATGATTTAGCTCCAAAGATGGAAATTTTAAAATCAAAGCTGAAGATAATGAATTTAAAGTACTTTTTCTTAAAAACAAACATGATTGAACCTTTAGGATTCGAACTTGTGTCCCTTGAGTTATCGATTTAGGGTCTTATCCATCTTGCTACCTCTCAGTTGTAAATTACATGCCTTTGTTGGAACTTGAAATTTGAAATTCGCAACAAAATGGCCCGGTTAAAATGGCATAGTGGGTCATTTTGTACTTACCCTTACATATTTAATTTCTTCATAGGGAATTTTGTTGGAAATACGAACGGATTACTGATAGGCAGTATTGAAGGGAGGACTCATTATCAAAAGCTCTTAATGCCGTCCAAAAACGGAAATGGACAGGAAGAAAGCTTTCAACACATTTTGAGTTTCAGAAACCACTCTACCCAACAAAAATAAAGTTTGAAATGGATTACAGATGGGTTTGATGAGATTTAAGACCAACTTTAATAAGCAAATAAACAAAAGAACTCGTGCTTCGGAATTTTGAAACTTGCATACCAGGTGGCTGAACAAAAACACACTTTGTATAACAGTAAGCCATTCAACCCCGGCAATTTTGATCGGTGGAATTTGAAGACGTTTTGAAAATAAAAAAAATTTAAATACTTTTTAGTTTTTTTTTAAACTTGTAAAGCTAAAAACTGAAACCGTTATTGATTAAACTTTCGAAAGAATATAAATTTTAAACTAAAATGTAATTTTTTACCGAGATAAGACCCACTGATCTCTATAAAACACTGTAGAGTGCATTGGATAGAAATTATAAACTTTTTCATTCCAACAGTGTGACAAAATCGACTGTCAAATTAGTCGATTTTTTCACACTGTTCTTTTTTCGCTCTGTACTGATGGAGAATAGAGATACGTAGGTATAGACAATTTCGAACTTTCGTCCTTTTCTTCTTTTTCTACTTTAATAGTGTAAACAATGTGACAGTCGACCACCTCACAGTTACACAAATTCATCAATTTGTTCAAATTATTGTGTGAATAATAATAGAGATCTGTGGTAAGATTACACAAAAGTGTATCATTTTTTGCAATATGTTTTTAAGCAAAGTGTATAAATAAAAAACAAAAAACTTCTGATACGTACAGGGATGGTACAATACAGGAATGGCTTACTAATGGTATTTAAGGGACAAATGGAAACTCAACGTTGACTTTGATCCAATAATTCATAAAAAATTACTTACACTTATCCAAAACAGTATCACAAGGTAACGAAGAAGATGTGTAAATGTTATCTTTCATAGAACTTATCCTTAATACATCTGATGAAGTGATGAGCAATTATTTGTATTCCAATATAGTAACAAATAAAATTACTTATATATATCAATCGATCGTCGCGTTGTATAAAGATTAAATATATATACAAAATGGTTGTTTTTCTTTAATTTTATTTACTGAAGTAGGTAGGTAAATATAGACTTTTATTTGTTAAGTTAAAACACACGAAGAAGATATATATGCATGTATCACACAAAAAAAGAAATACTATCATGCAAAAGTGGCAACTCGCACAGCACTGATTAAAGCTTTATCAATTATCACTTGTACAGAAAGAGATTTTAAAAGTAGTCATGCAATATAATTTCAGCACAACGTGAATTATTTTTTTTTTTTATTTCGAATTAATTATATTTTTTTAGAATTTTGATCTCGAGAGAATAGCAAATTCTCAAAACACACTTCACTCATATCGAAAAAGAAAATAGAATTTCTTTAATCGGAATTCACTTTAAGATAATTTTATGGAAACGAAAAAAAACAAGAAAAGAAACAACAAGCCAACAACGAGAGAAAAAAAAACCATCAGAAACTAATTAATGTAAATTTATTTTCCATAAATAAATGATATCGGTTTAATAATACGTGATCGTGTTACTCTCGCTCTTTGCCATTCGCACATTTAATCTTTAATCTGAGATCGTTTAGAGGAGACACACAGAAAAAAAAAAAAATAAAAAGTATCACGAAGAAAACTCAAACATGAGAACCAACAACAACAACAACAACAACAACAACACACATTATATATTTAAGTAGAATGAAGAAGAAGAAAAAAAAAATCTCGCGAAAATACTACTAATCCAAGTCCGAGATTGGATTTAGCACTGCTGGGACTACGCTAAGTGCTGATCCAAGAGACCCATAATATTCGTTCATATCACACAGATAAACGGTTGATGGTTATGCATTATGCTTTTTAGTTTTGCCAAGCAAGAGAGAAATCGCAAGTTGGTTAACATTCAAAGAGAGAATTTCAATCAAAGCTATTTATAAAACAAATAATGTCGGGCAATACATCTACAAGATAACCTACCACTACTAACGAAAGAAAAAAAAAATTATAATAAACTTATACTTTTGCATTGGCTGCCCACACAGAAAATGGTGAAGCAGTACTGCCAAAGTATATTTTTTTGTTATTTTAAGAGAAAGAAATTTAATTTTAAGTAAAAAAAACTTAACGGTTGTCACAGTTTTACTTATAGCTTTATTAATTATTCTAAATTATAAGAAATTATAACCCGTATAGTTTTAAAGCAATATTGTTATTTAAGAGCAACTGTTATATAAGAAAACTACCAAAAAATATTTTTTCAATTGTTACGGGTGTGACATATCATACTTAAAAAAAAAAATATAATAATAAAAATATTATAATGTTAAATTACCTATTTTCTTATTACAAAAATAATATTTGCTATAGAGCATTAATTATTTCATCAATATAATATGTAACGAAGTCTACCGAAACATAACAGACGCCACCTTTTGGTTTTCAAAATCAAAATGAAGAAATTTCCTATGAAATGCTGGAACTGGAAGAAAGCTGCACATTTGTTGATGAGAATGTCCTGATTCTAAACGTGCCGTGTTTTGTTTTAGATGTGGTATCCTATTGTGGCAGCCCCCAATGCCCTCTAATAGGCTCAGGAAAACAGACAGAAGAGCAAATTGAACCCCGGACAATATTGCTCTCCGACAAAAAGACCGGATGAAATTAACTGATCAACCAACTAACCCCTTAACTATCAGTGACGAACTCATACTTCTACTTAACAAAACTCTCACCAGAACGATAGTCGTGAGTCGTCAGCTATACAGATTAGAAGATACGGAAGTGAGTGATAAAATGGCTCGAAAAACACCCTTTATAGCAAAAATTACCAAAAAATTCCGTTACTTACAAAAGGAAAACAGACGAGATCATTTGAATTCTGCTCGGAAATATGTTGTCTGTTGTAGCGAAACACTTTATATTGTAAGTCAAACTTTTTCACCAAAAATATTTGTATGAACTTTTTTCATCCTTTATTCAGGACTTACGCTAGTATCACCTAAGGACCCCCCTTACAGAAACGAGGGTCTAAGATCTTTTGCGATGGACAGAATGCCTGCAAGACGCATTAAAAAAAATGCAAAAATTGTGATGGCAAGATAATTCTTCTGTCCAACGATAGAGCGGTCTCTTCTTATGAGAGCAACGAGAGTCTAAAACGTTTCACATGCGGCATTCTCCCTGCAAGAATTCTAACATAAGATAATTTTTCATTTCAAATGCAATAATCAACAATAATTTTTCTGTCATTATTCATTTCTATTAATCTTATGATAATTCCTATGAGTTCTTACATGTTCTGTTTTATTTTCTAATGTTCTTCATAGGAATGCAAAAACAAAAATAAATAAAAAAAACAGTGACCTTAGTGCCCAGTATAAAGACGAGTACGAGTTTGTATAAACTGTATAAGAAAATGTGTACACCACGGCGTATACGTACTTTTTTGTAAAAACATTTTATTTGTTGTTACCAAATAATTCGTTTTCCACGACAGAATTTTCAACCCGCCGTTAGTTGTTTTGTAGTTTATGTAGCTGTTCTAGCTTGAAAGCCCCCAGAAAGTATTTGAAGCAATATAGGATTCATTTATGTAACATATTTGTTAAATTATTTTATTTTATTAAATAGACGTCAATACGCAATCGAAAAAAAAACAAAATCTGACAAATACAAATATATTCACAAATTACATTTATATAGAAATAACCACAAAGCAGTAACCATTAATTGATTTGTGTGTGAGATATTGTATATATAAAAATCATTTGAACCACAAATGTTTGTGACACACAGAGATGGATTTTATTTGAGGATTTGTGAAGAATTTGAGGATGCTCATATACATATGACAAAAATCGCTCTTCCTGTACTATAAGTTAAACATGTTAAGAGCCCACAAATATTTTATTAATATTATTTCATTGTTAAAAAAAATATACTTAAATAAACCTCACCCAATATCAAACTCTAAAAATACACATTAGGGCCATTGCCATGAGAAACAAGTCATCAAGTACTATCTCTGTAAGATTTTCCATAAAAGCAACACACGTTTTGATAGCTCGGGGTCAATCTGTGTCAGTAATTTGGCATAGACAATTTCAGGATATTCAGTTTCCATAGATTTTGCCACTCAGTACAGTGTTACAATTCCAGGTAAAATCACCTAAAGTCACAAAGGCCAACGCACGATACGATTCTGGTGGATATTATTGAGTTATGAGGGAATGCAAACTCAAACTTTCGACCATTATTTCATAGTATATCTCGGAATACACTCTAAACGTGTTGCATTAGATTAGTTTTTCTCAGTAAACAGAATTGCTACACAATGTACATTATTACACTCTCATTTGAGTTCCATATTCCATAGGATTTATTTAATGATGTTACATGTTAGTTATTTTTTGTTCTTTGATGTTGATATGTTGAAATGGAATAAACTGAACTGAAAAGTTTAAATGAAAAATTCGTGTTTTATATCACTTACAGTTGAACATACCCTTAACTTCTACGTTACTGTTTTAATTGGAAGAGCTATAGCTTTTATCGGTTCGTCCTTTTCATGCTATTGAAGTCTGAAAAGGGTTATTCCTGTCAGCAAAGTAAGGTAGGAATCATTTTCTATATATACCATTGTTCAACTCTTTTGTTAATTAAATATCCCTATTTCCTATTTGTTCTTAGAATTGGTTCGAAACTCATTCTATTGCTAATTTCCGAGAAAACAGTCCATGTTAAATAGTTTTCCGACATTTATCTCTTAATAGAGAGGTGGTTCACCAGTGTGTGGCGTATTATCTTTTATTCTGTTAAAAAGGCACCAAAACCTACCTCTAAATTAAACCCCGCTTTTGAGTGAAGGTATGTACATATGTCAAAACAAATCTTACAAAGTTTTTGTTTAGTTCCTATTAGATCTAGATGGTTATGACAATGACATCAACACACACTCGTTTGGCGGAAACAAAAAGTTCATGAAGTCAATTCATTTTTTTTTTAATAAAAACCCTCACCCCCTATTTATGGCTCTCATAAACTCCCCCTTTATTCGTAACGAAGAATAACGGTGAATCAGCACTTATGCATCGGATAAATTTTAAGAAAAGTTTTCAAACGAAAAAGTTTTATATGAGTAGCTCAACTACCACGTGTGTTATCTAGCGGATAAATGTTTTATTTTATTAATAGGAAGTTTAAGTTTAAAAATCACAATTTTATAATTTATTAAGGGGAAGATGAATAGAGAATGAGAATAAAAATGAGTAATTGCTCAAAAACTAACCTTTTGAGTGTATAGTTAGTTACTGCGTTTGAAGAAAAAAATGTCAATGTTCATGCATTTTTGTGAGCATATTCTTTCTTATGCTGAGTACATGCTCTGAGAACATGCTCTCATTTATTAAAAAATATCAATGTTCATGCATTTTTGTGAGCATATTCTTTCTTAAGCTGAGTACATACTCTCATTTATTTATACTATCACTCAGGTAGCTGAATTTATTTTTTAATGAAAACTAAGACACTTTGGCAGTACTGGCCAACTGCCAACACAATTAAATAATTTATTTTTCAAAATTCACACATCACCGATATGTTTGTATATTTTCTTTGTTTTTTATAATATTCTTCTCGAAGAGAGCAATATAGAGAGTCAGTATCTACGTTTAGTTTGGTATGAGGGTGAACATTTTGATGATGAAACGTTGTTGGAGAGGGAAATTAATTTCAAAGACCAAGATGCATTCATACAAATAAAATAACACACGAATTCCAGCACACATTTGACCAAAAAATTACTGATAAGAATACTACCACTAAAACATACATAAGAAAGGGAACAAATAATAAAGTTTCTACAAAGATAAACCACGATGACGACGAGAGAAAGAGAGAGAGAGAAAGACAGACTTAAAGAAATCAAAACAACACCACACTTGGTGCGGATTCAGTTTAGAGATTCAGATTCAGAATTAAAATCGAATAAAATGTGAAAAAAATATTGAAATGAAAAAAATAAAAAAAAAAAAAATGGAAAATAAAGTAGAGAAGGGCAAAAGGGAATGCCAATGACACAGGGAAATTAACAACTTCACCTACAGAATTGCCGACTGTGTCGAAGAGGAATATCTGCGCGTAAAGTGCGATAACCTTAAAGTTATAGAAGAACAGGAGATTTGTGGGGCCAGTTTATTGAGACACTGAGACTGAACTGAGCTGAGACTAGTAGTTAACTTTACACAGACGACAAAACCGAAAAGAAGACAAGACAACGCATATGATAATGATAAGTGATTGCTATTATACACCAAGCAAAGTATAGAGTGTTTGGCTCTTTGGATATAATATAAACAAATGAATTATATCATTGACATTTTAATCAGGCGCTGCATTAGTTAAAATTGAAGTAAAACTATGAGTTAACACTTGAATCTGAAACGATTTTTTTTAGTTTTGGTTATTTTTTCGTTATTTTTTATTTAGAATATTGTTTGTTTAATTATTTATTTACCCAGAGTTATTTTTGGGTAAACTTTTATTTTGCTAAAGGTATACTTGCCTAATGAAATAATTATGAATAACATTTGGGTAATTCCACGTAAGCTGACCAATTTTTCGACAAAAATTAAAGTCACCTTTAAAGAAATTAAATAATGATAGGTTCTTACAGACGTACATTATCACAGTTCTTACATTAATAACCTCATATCAGTTTTATTTGTTTCTGTATATTTCTTATATTTATAAAACTCCAAAGCCGACAAACTGTTCCACCACCAGCCGTTTGTATTTTTATTACTGGAAACTAACAGGTTTTTTGCAGTGTATTTCGAGACTCTCACTGACACAACAAACTAAATAATGAAACCTTACATTTAGATCGACCATTAGTAATTATGTGATCTTTGATAAGTAAACATAGCCCATTATTTTGGAACATAACAACTACGATTTTTTAAGAATCACACCCGTTACAAAAAATAAATACATATTCATTGACTGGGTTTTTTGAATTTGTTTAACGTACTTAAGACTAAGGCAAGTTAAGAAGCTGGCTGTAACCTTTTTTCATATGTACAATTTAAGCATGGAAAAATTATTATTTAATGCAATTTTTTTGTTTTAAGAAATGTCACGCCCGTTACAAATCGGGTATGAATATAATTTCGTGCTTCGTCTTACTACTTACTTTTGTTAAAATTTGCTCAATTCAAAACATTTTAAACACGTTGGTTTTTCAAATAGAAAGCATTTTATAGAAATGAAGAAACAATAAAGTAGTGTTTAAAATGTGGCTTAAGACATTTAGACAAAATCTAAAGTGCCCATTGGCGCCATCCAAAGCCTACTATTTTCACGGCATGTGTTTGGATGAGACACGAAAACATTAAGTTGCATATCGTATTTAATTATAAGTGATGACCTTAGCCATAGCCGAAGCAAGGCTTCTGTATGGTAATTTTTTGAAAAACTGTTCTTGAACAAGATAGATATTGATTACATTGTGAAAGTGTTTTCTAGTATATGTGCTTCACAATTCAAGAGACGGTTTAAAGTACTTAATGTATGCACTGCTCAAAAAGTTTTTGGAGTTATTGTCACTTGGTCATTTTTCCACACTGCTCATTGTAAAGGGGCAGAAGATGGCATAGAAGGAGATTGTAAAAAAAGGTTTATAGGTAGTACTAAGAGCTTGACAGTTGTCACCAATTCTCCAATCGAATTAATCTGCGATTTTTAATGAACATATGAACATTAAAAACTTAAATTTTTTTGTATGCTGAAATTTAAAAAAAAAATATATATACTGCAAAGCTAACATTATTTTAATGATCCTAGATTCGAAAGTCTTACCGGTGAATTTACATTTGTGTCAAAACTAGAAATAAGTTAACAAAAAACAAGTCAATTACTCTGATGTTTACTCACATTTCGCCCGAAATTAATTAATATTGCATAATAGTGTACTTAACTTTTTGAAGTTTGAATTTATTCCGTCATTATTTTCCAATATTTCTATATTATACACACAGTTTTTAACAGAATGTCATACCCGTTGCGAAAATGCTTGAAATGTTGTAAAATCAATTTTTTATATCAATTTTATTCAAACATACTGCAATCGTAGTAAAATTTTCTTTCATATTAAATACGAAATCCATTACTTCTTCTCTTAAAAATTTACAATCTAGCTTCTATAAGTATAAGTATTAAGAAATTAGGACGTAAAAAAATAAGTTTAAAAAATTTCACTTAAGAAATATAATAAACAACTATTTATATTTAAGAGAATAGTAAAAAATATATGAACAAGAAATGTTGTAACTGTGTCAACATTTCGAATGAAACCTAACAATACCTACAAATATTTTATTCTTTTGTTAAAATGAAAAAAAAAACTTTTTATTATTTAAATAAAATATGGTCATAGCTAGTCCTGGTGATGATTTCAAATAAAATTGATGATTTTTATCTTCAAGTATTCAATTATTAAAATATTACTATTTAAATATTTTTTTTTTACACATATTCAATATTTTATTGAAGAACCCGAAAGTATGTGAGACTGCAGTGACAAAAATGATTAACGAGATAGCCAACGCGTTGGTTTTTCTAAAATATTTTTTCTCTAGGTTCAATTCCCATAAGTGACAGGAAATGTTTCAATTAAAAGTAAACAAAATATACCCAACAAAAAATAATAATAAAGAGGATTCTACTGCCAATATATGTACATATGTACAACATTTTTTCGAAATATTTTAACAAAAGAAGGTTGGTTTAAAGCTAGGTGTAACAATTTAACACTGACTAAAAAAATATAGTTTTTCCCAATTAATAAAAAAGTCTATCAGAGCATGAGATGACATTTAGATATCTTTAATTGATTTTCACTTGATGATCATCATCATACCCGCAATACCTTCATTATCGTCATCTTTGCATCAGTGAAACCATTTAAATGTATCAACTAATATAAGAACATACATATACATCATATTCTCTTCTTTGTTTACCGTGGTTTAGGATTTGAATGAAATCAATAAAATTTCAACACTAGAAATCAGAAGTTGCATGACATATACATTGTGTAAGTACCTAAATGTTTTCATGGTAGATTGGTTTGCATTAATTAGTAATTTGGTTGCTTACTTCCCATTCAAGAGTATCTAAAGTAATCAAACATAACTAAAATTAAGTTTTTCAATTTCATTTGGATAACATTTGTGGTTCATTAAATTTTTTTGATCATTTAAATTCCGTTTTATCTGAGACGAGAATAAGCTTCTGGGTAGAGGAATTAATCGTTTATATGGTTTATTTGTCCACTTTGTAAAAGTTTCCAAAATAACAAAGCGCAATCTAAGTAGGCTTGAAATGCTTTACAAACTTAAGACTTTTTCACTAGTTTCAAAAATAATATTGAGAATTAAATTTCCAACAGCCACCGTTCGCAATTATTTCAGCCATATTTTCTGCTGTAGAACTCGCAGGTGAGGAAGTGAGTTAATGGAAATGGTAAGGTTCATCGTATTGATAATATAGTTCACCTGGTAAGTTCATAGTTGATCTAAATGCGAACGCGAATCACGCTGACTGCCCGGGAGTAATGTATTGCGAATTCCATAATAGGCATGAATAATAATACAGTCGAATAAGGATAAAAATGTGGTAAACTGCGGAAAGAATGCTAACGGCCAAAATTTTTTTTCAAAGGCTTTATTTTTGTGTTCTATAACTAACCTTAAAAGCCACAAAAAATCACTTGTGAGTGAGTCACATTTTTTATGGTCATACGTAAAAACGTGTTTTTTGAGGGTAAGGGAAAATTCTGGGATGATCAAAAAGAATGTGTCCTAGAACAACCTCGGAATGAATGATAACGGCTACATTTTTTTTTTCAATATCTTTGCTTAGACATTCTATTGCTTGCATCAAAAGCCTAAAAAAATGACGTGTTCGCGGGCGGAGTTCAGTCAAAGTTATTTCCTAGAATGACGTTTGAAACCACTCTTCTGTGTTAGCAAACAAGCACTTCTTCATTCTTCATTCACTGTACCATTGCCACCCGGTACCCTATAACACTTTTTTTAACCAGTTTGCATAAACTGTATACACGAAGGATACTTTTTTTTGTAACCAATCATGAAAAAAAACAAAATTACTTTGTAGCCTCTACTACCAATTGATATAAAAAAAAAGAGTTTTTTTTTCCAAATGCTGGTATTCAAAATTACTTTAATGCTTATGAATTAAAAAACTGTCGCTCTTGACAAAAAAATTCTGGTCCAATTAAATGGAATTGTTATCTTTTTTGAAGAGGAAAATCAAATATTGAAACACAATGGAATTACATACAAGATCATGTTACATACATTTTCTATAGTTAGAAACCCCTTTTTTGATTTTTATTTCAATCAAGATAATCCAATGAATATAGGTAAAAAATAAACGATTTCCAAACTCAGAAAAAACAACTAAAACCTTAAGATGATTTTTTTGAAAATTGTACGTTCTTATAAGATAAAATTTATTTCCAAAACCAAGGTCATTCAGCCTCTGTGTCAAACCCATGTTTTTGCTGTAATACGAAAACTATTTTATTCTACATTCGATTGATTAAAAATCAATCATAGTCAGCAAAACATGATCACTTAAATCACTTAAACACTGTGGACTCGCGCCGTTTTTCCTTTGCACTCTTCACTTGTTTTATTCGTTCTTGAAAACTACCAGTTGAAACAAGGAAAACAAAATTGGTCCTTCGAACCGTAAAACTCGTAAAAATTTTAGGTTTCTGAGAACAACTTCGCTGGACAAAATTTTCTGCAATTAAGTATTCTTTATACCTATTAAACTTTTTATTTGTTGCCTACAATCGCCCAATATCAAGATAATAAGCGAAACAAGAACAAGAAAAACACATTTTGCTATGTCCTGTTGTTAGAATTTGCAAAGAATAGTTTTACAAAATTACCATTGGGCGCCACTTAACACAGAGTAACATACTATTTTTTATACGTAATGCCTTTTTCTTTTGTGATTTTCACACAGAAACTTTTAATAAATGTTTCAAATTTTGTTATTATTTTATTTTTCTGCTGAACACACTAGAAACAAAATGGAATATCCCCACATTTGTTTGTTTTATTAAAGCAAAATTTAACTGAGTTTAACTTAAAAAAAAGTAGGTAAACAAAGTTTCTATCTACTGAGTAAACTGCTAGTAGATATAAATGTTGTTGATTGTCTATTTATCAACATCACACATGTTATGAACTTAAAACACAAAAGAAAAAGAGAAATAACGCATGTTTTTGTCAGTGCAGCAACAACGGGGAAAAGATTAAAAATGCAGATCGAAAGCAAAACCAAAGTTCCATTTAGAAATCTTTGTTGTTATTTTTTTTTTCTTATTTTTGATATTTTGTCTCTCATCCTGAATCCAGATAAACGACTTTCTTCGACAGTGCGGGAGGCCTAGCAGCGGCTAAGAGTAGCCCAAGTTGGTCCCCCAACACCCCACAAAAAAAAAAAACTAAATGAAATAAAATAAAACAATGTAGGTAGGGTACACTCATATGTATGTATGTTGTATGCATGTACTATAATTTGCCACTTGTAAAGAAAAGCACACAGATTTCGCACAAATACTTTGGCATCAATGATTCCATTCATATCATAGTCACAGAGTGTTTCACAGATTTTCCATACACGAATGAAACGAGAACGACTTGTTGATTTTGATTCTCTTTTATATTTTTTTTCTTTTTAATAAAAAAACAAACACTTACGATAGGAATCTGTTTATCAGCTTTAGCTAGCAGCAGCTACAGAGAGAAAACGTAAAGCAGAACACTGAGAGCAGAGAGCACCACACCGATCCGAAATCGAGATTCAAAATCCAATCACTGACAACGACCAAGAGGAGACAACAACGAAACTAACACGACGATGTGATCGAGTAAATTATTTTTTTAACAAAGCGATCTTCGATCCAAGAGAGCGAGAGAAAGAGAGAAAACAATCACACACGAACACCACTGACTTCCAAGTGCATGCAAGTATTAAAAAAATACAGATAAAAATATATTTTTCTTTTGATGAAAAATTAAAAAAAGAAAATTCACAAAATCACCAAAAATATCAAAAAAAAAAAATTTCGACAAAATTTTTAATGCACTTTTTCCATTGTAAAATCGCAATTCAATAAATTTTGAATGTAAAATTGAAATCTTTTAAGTCGCCAGCATAATAAAATAATCATGAGATCTCAGAATCACAATAATTAGACACAATGATTTTTGTCGTTTGCACTTCCTTTATGCAAATCACTATTTTTTAATGCACCGTACGGCACTGACGAGATTTTTCAAAAAAAAAACCAACAACTTTCACGAATCACGAAGAGAGTTTTGCACGAGATTTTTTTTTTTTTTTTTTTTTTAATTCGAATTTCAAAGAAATGTCCATACAATTATCTCGGAAAAGTACGATAAACAAATGTATAAATGTGATGAACTCTTATCAAAAACCAATATGACAAAAAAAAAATACACTCTTGCACAAATCCGTGGATTAACCTGATACGAACGGCACACACAATACAACTGAACTGAAGAAGACAACGGAAAATATTTTCACATGTAGAGTAGATTATATTGTAGACGAACTGATGTTGAAGTTTTCTGTTGCCCCTGCCGTCGACGACGTCGTCAACTCGTCGTTATTCCACCACTTCTTTGAAGTGTGAGCCTGAGCTGTCTATGCCTAGTGGTGTCGTACCTACAAAAATCGCATTGGAATTGTGATTCTATTTTTTTTTTCTGTGGTATTTTGTTTACCGGATAAGAGTATAGTTGTTGTTGAAGTTTGAAGTTGAATTGAAGGTATGCCACCTCCCCCAGGATTTTACCGGGGTTGACAAATTTTGTGAACTAAAAAATACCAACAAGTGGATTTCTGTTCGGTTCGCTGGTTTCATTTGATTCGAGTTGGATTGAACAAGTTGGGATGTTTCTCTTATGGAATGCAACACGGTTTGTGCTCTTAAATGTTCCAAAGAGAAATATCTTACATACAGTATGGCATGCAAATCGATTTTAATAAAGAATTTTAAATATAGACCTCAAAATAAGGGCTATCATTTTCCACAACATTGTTGGGCGCCATTTAAAATCGAAAGAATTTTGTATTTATCAAGTTTTAGATGATATTGAGATTAATTAGCAGTAACAAAATAAACAGAACAAAATAAACTTTAGAATTAAAAGTTAGTGAACAGAGTATATCTCTGAATATATCTATCAAAGAACAGATGCTAAGTTTGAAATAAGTGCAGGATTGTACTCACTTTTAGAGCTCAAAATGATGTTTGGTTATCATTTCTTTCACTCTCAAATAATGGCGTTTTCGATAGCCTCGGATAGATAAATTCAGAATCGAAACCGGAAGCACTCAAACTAGACCAATAGTAACAAACAAATGAAGAGCTTTAGGTAGCGAAAATTGCAGATCGCAGATTTTATGGGATGTTGTTAGGAAATATGCCAGCAGTATAAGACCAAATTTGAAGCTTAGAAAAACCTGTGCTTACTGTATGGTGCACTAAAAACCTCGAAACCTTCGCACTATTGTTAGTTTTTATCTTATAACTTCTAAAATGTAAATTTTGTAGAAAAGTACATCAGGTAAAGAAGACAAAATTAGCTACAATTAAAGTGTAAACGCTCTGTAGGTTTAATAGATCTTGAAATACAACTCTTCAAAAATTGCTAAATTTTCACCAATATTTCGAATTTATTGTTGTTTGTTGTGTCTTAAAAACAGTATATTTACTTAAATACTCAAAATCCAGTTAAAGAATATTTTGGTATGAAATTAACATTATTGCACATTATTTGGAATTTTGAAGATGACGTAGATATGCGTATTTTCTAAAACAGATAAGCAGCTATTATATTTTTAGACTGTGTCTACCAACTCAACAAGAGCCTTCAACTGTTGACCATCTCTGATGGAGAGGAAAAACCGTTCAATATTCACCTATGCTAGGTGAGACATTTTCGGAAATTGTAGAGCTAACGAACTTGCCAAAAATGGAACACTAATACTTACTCTTCCAGATAATATAAACAGGTATTCCCATCGCTACGTGTACTATAATGCTCAAACATGATGTTATAAGTAAAGCAAACATAAGGTGGAATAATATCACTACATGCTTGGATACAAATCAGATCTGGCCAGTAGTAGATCTGAAATGCTCCAAACTTTTAATATCCTTAAACAGATCACAAATAAGCTGAAACTGGACACTGTCTAATAGGTAGGTAACACGGCTTAGTGTTTTCGCCAACGATTTCTGCAGAAGCTGCATGGATGAGGAAGATTAGGAATCGATTTCCTATTTCAGCTGTTCATCTGGTAGACTCTTACTACAGCAACCGAATCGAACTAGCAAATATACTTAGATAAAGGAAATCTCGCTTGCTTCCAGACTACCTGCAACATTTCTACGGACCGGTTACCTCTCACGGAAGACATCCGAAAAATTCTTGTATCATTCTTTCAAGATGAGATCCAAAGTGGCCTAAGATCTCAAAACCACTTTTATATGGAGTACTATAAACGATTTTCATCGTCCTCTCTTCTAAAAGAGCACAATTGACAGTTTGTCTAATACTAAACCACCCCACTAAATGACGAAAGCATGAAAAATGATATCATATCGTGTTAAGTGATAAGTACATCATTTATTATACTTTTTGGCTTGTGTTGTTTTTGTTTTTTTTTCTCATTATAGGTAATCTTTTGTTCCAAAACCTTTTCGGGTCGCCTCATTTGCAACAAAAATTATCAAAGATTAAATTAAATACAAGTTTTTTTTTTTTTTGGTTTATACACACTTTATTTACACTTTTTATTATTGTTCATACAATTGTGTTTAAAACAGATTTTTTGTTTAATCATAATATCAATTTAATGTTCATAGTATATTCATAAAATTAATTTATGAATAAAACAATTTATTACAAACTATGTTAATCAAATTTTTGTTTAACAGTCAAATGTTTTTTATTATTGTAATTTGTTTGTTTGTGTAATATAAGAATATTTATTTTTTTTTGATAGGTACTATAATACTATGTAAATGAAATAATCACAAATATGAAGAATTAATAACAACAAAAATATAATTATATTTATTTAACACAACAAAATAATTAAAATCTAAACTATAACTATAAATTATTATACATTTGGAAATGTTTTCTAATAATTAAAGACCACAATAAAACAAGAATACAATTAAGAGTAATTTAGTTTGCTATTTTTTTTTTTTTTTAATAAAATTGAATTTTCAAAATACAAAGAACAAAACTTGAAGTAAAGCACAGGTGTACAATATTGTGGGCTTAACAAAATTCCTTGTCACTTATTATTCGGACATAGTATTTATAAATGAAGTATTTTATACTGGCCTTACAATAGTTCCAAAGAATTGTATTTGCACTTGTAAAATTCGTTAACTGTAGGTGTATGTGCACCAATGTATTTAATTCATTTACAATTTTTATAGAAAATATAATGTCTGCAATAGTGAACACATTTTTAGCGTTTTTTTTTTTTTGTTTGTTTTATTAAAAAGCAATTGGACGTCTTTTATATTGAGTCTTTGAAAAACATTTTGGTTTTAACTGAGTTTGTTTGAATTACAAATGAAGCTGAAGCTTGTTTAGATGATTAATCATACAATTGAGTGTGGTTAGTGGCAAGGATAAGGGCGATAAATGTATGGTGGAATGCTTTATGATTGAATATTGTAATTTTTAAAATTTTTAAGGCGACCGAAATGATAAACAATCAAAAGAAATTTCAATTAATATTCAAAATTAATAAGAAAATGCTAGTGTTTTATTGAAATCGAATTCTAAGGCTAATGAAAAAAAGCAGTTAAAAACGTTGAATAATGACCATACTAAGTGTGTTATCAAATATCCTAACTACAAGCACCAAATTCAGTTTTTAGAAACAAAAACAAATTTTCTTATTCACTTCGATATTCAAACATTCAATTTTTGTTTTCATTAAATTAAATTAAATTATTTTTATTTTTGTGGACTACTCGTGGCACTTTTTTTGTTGACTTTATTCATATTGTCTTCTTTTTTATGTGTTTCTTCTAACCAAATATACATTCTACTTACAAGAAAAACATTTTACATATTTCCAAACTCGTTTTTTTGTTTCCACTATTTACATACCAACTAAAATAAAAATAAATATTTGGATTAAGCTGACAGATGAAAATGCAATGGGTAACTATTTCACAACTGTATGCAACGAAGTGTATCCTGTTGGTCCAGCTGGCATTTCATTGTCGGCAAAACAACAAAATACACGTCTCAAAACATTTACTATTGTAGAATCTCCAAAATCATCGAAATCAGTTAGAAAAACTCCTGAAGTTATATCCTCTTCGGTTCGTGTGCCAACAAATTCACGCAAATCGGATACTGGGAATCCTTCGCCATAATATCGTTTGATTGTATCGTAAGCATCCATAATGACAGCAATGAATAACGATAACACAACATAGATGTACAAGGAGATGAAGGAATAAAGATAGACTTGACAGAATACCCAAAGTAAACTGGAATTGCTGGAGAGCGTGGCAAATGTGGCAAACATATCATCACCGTTGATGAGCGAAAATAGACATTCAGATGTTGTAGCTAGGGAACGGAATTTCATGTGATACGGTCCTAGCACTAGCCATCCGCAGAAAGTAAAACCGGCATAGATGAGAAGAGCACAGAAGAGGAAACGAGCAATTTTGGGTGCTGCTCGTTGGAGTGTTAAAATGACAACATTGTACGTTTTGAAGAATCCCAGATAGCGGAGAACTCCAATCCACACAAGAAGATTTCCTATTCCAAGAAACACTGAACAGATATCCCATCCATCGATAACAAGGAATTTACGTTCGATTTGTTCCTTCATAGCCGATCCAATGATCAGAAGAAGGTCGTTGAATATGATCATTATGTACCTGCAAGCAAAAGATATTTAAGATTAAAAAGTGTTAAAAAACAAATGAGTATGCGTCAAAACCTTACTAACAAAAAAAAAA
Organism: Meliscaeva auricollis; assembly: GCA_948107695.1. NCBI lineage: Eukaryota > Metazoa > Arthropoda > Insecta > Diptera > Syrphidae > Meliscaeva > Meliscaeva auricollis. Next base: position 20,714,504 of record OX403619.1, on the reverse strand, counting down.
GAGAGAAAGCAATCAGAAACTTTGCAGCCCATGACAAGGTAGGTTAGATTCCTTATAGGATTTTAAATAATGTAGAATAAAATTGTTTAAAAAGCTAGGTGAAGCCCGTTCGGGGCAGTTATTGAAATCAAAATTTGATTAGAAAATGATTTCGAGAAAACTCTCAAAAAATTACAAAAGTAAAATCTATAATTATGCTGATTTATGTATCTGCTTTGATGTGATACTTTAATCTTAAAAATCAAAATGGAATTGCCAAACATTCAGGGATTAATAAACTAAAATTAATGAGTCACTGTGGCGTATACGTAACATTTTTTTTCTTTTTTTTAATTCAAAAACTTAAACGTACAAATATGTATATATATGCAAAAAGTGGGAAGGGATGGAGACATAGTTGGTACTGGGGATATGAAAAGAACACATTTCCTTACTGCTAAACGGCAAGGACAGCCAACCATTTACTGTAACGTAGACCAATCTATTCAAATTTTAGAATGATGGTAAAAATATCCGTCCACCTGACCTAAAATAAGAACAGCGATGTCCAAAACTAAAGACGCATAAAGCTGATGATCTGCTTAAGGTTGTGGAAGATGATTTGGGTAGGAGCATACAACAACTTATTTGTAAAAAATGGAGTGAATGCAAACTGGACCTACGTCCAGTGCTCTATCCAAAAGAAAGGAGATGAATTGAACTGCGCCACCTACAGAGGTATAAGTCTTCTCTATATCGCATATGAAATTTTTTGATCTATTGTACATGTATCCGCCTGGACCCAGATCAAATCTAACCATTACCAGTGTGGTTTTAGGCGAGAAAAAACAAACAACCAACGGTCAGATTTTCACACTCTGGGTAATCCTGGGAAACACAGACAGAACTGACTTACTTTTACATAAAACGAATGTATTTTTAAAATACATTTTTCAATTTTACCACGACTTTTCAAAATTGAAAATGCCTCCATTTGGATGCAATGTCTTCAATTCTTGCAAGAGGCAGCACAGTTGAAAAAAAAGACAACTTGAACCCAGACATCTGACAAGATAGTCTATCTCACTTACCATTACTCAACGGGTACTACAAACTCCTTGTTTATGCTGATGATATAAGAATCATCGGACGATTATGAGCTGCTAGTGGTAGCTGTTAACGAATAGAAAATCATCAATAAGAGAAGTCAGAAGCTTTGTTTGCCTGGGATCCACGTATCGCAAAATGCAGAAATCAAATGCTAATCGCTGTTTTTTTCGGGCAAAGATGGCATTTAGGCAGTGAAAATTTCTCTCGAAACCCAAGGTGGACCTATATAAAACTATTATCATCCCAGTCTTGCTGAATGAGAATAAGTCATGGGCATTGTCAAGATCGGATGAAAACCGACTGTTGGCTGTGAGAGAAAGCTTCTTCTTTGGTTCAGTTTGCTTATAGAAAATGGAGAAGAAGATTGAAATCAACCTGGTCAAAAAGCTTAAAATACAGTAACTCAGATGGCTAGGACACGTGGAGCGTATGGAGAACAACGCATCCGATAACGCGATGATAAACGTGGCAGTAAGTGAAGACTGACTTGAACCAACCTGCTGTTCGTAATAGCAGGCAGCAGACTTGTTTGGTTGTGACCGATATCTAGTATCTACCCTGTATTTTTAATGCATTCTTAAGAGTAACTAAGTTAGTCAGTAAGGAACGAACAAAAGAGTAGGAAAAATTGGGATATAAACTACAGCCATTGCTTTCGACAGCGGATCCTATTTTATTCTATTTACTATTCCCAAAGGAAATACTACAAGTTTCCTTTAAAGTATTAAATGTCTAAGGAAAAAAGCTTCTAATATATCATCAACTTCCATCAAATTATTTACTTACCACATATTGATAAATTCCATTTTTCCATCGAAACTCAATTCCTTTTTGTATGTCACTCTGAAGAAATTCACAGTCTGAACTCGCAACAACTGAGCTCTGTATATAGCTCGAGCACACAATCCAAATGACAACATACACACCAATATGACAAGCATATTGAGTATAGTCCTCAAGATTGTATCAAGTTCGGTATCAGTGATATATTCAATGTCTCCCCTACAATGCAATCGCATTGCATCAGCATCCAAGGAAAGCAACATCTGTCCATCATGATCACGATTATTAAAGAGTATTTTAATTTCAAATTTAAAACAATCCGGAGCTGATAATGGTCCATAGGCTTTGAAATTAATTGTTTTTATTCCAAATGACAAGCTAGCTTCAACTAATGCCGAAAAACTAACATTGACACCACGCTGTTGGAGGAATTTCTCAATGCCAATAGTTGATACGTTTTTAGTCAACGATTCACAGTGTATAACAATTTCCGGATTGAAAATGTAACTTTCATTGAAGCCAAAAATAATACCCTGGCGATAGCTATGAAGACAGAGTTTCATTGGAGCCATATGGTTATCCTTTGTCGGATAGTCGTAGGGTCCGATGGAACGACTTACATTTGCATAGCTAACAATTGCAAAATCAATTGTATCGTAGAATTGACTTTTCTCATAGATGGCTAGTGGACCGTTGGATGGGGGATAGGATTCGGTTTCTCTGGTTGAATCCCAACCTTTGAGGAATAAATGAGAAAACGAAATGCGATTGTCCCATGTGTAGTTGATGTGATTATAACGCGAATGGGCAAACAAGCATAGCTGCATTGTCACAAGGATGATTTTTACAACCTGAAAATAAGAAAAGAAAGGCAATGAGTATTGAATGTATGTCAAGCTGATTAGTGATGAGTATGTTCAAAATTGATTGAAAAATTAAGTATCTCTTCAATAGATTTATTAGAAAGTGAAGGAGTTAAGGGATTTATCACAAAAAATAATGGAGAAAGTAGAAAGTAAAATCTCGTGATATATTAAAAGAGAAATTGCTTTCAGAGGAAATAAGCAAAGAGGGCCTCAGTGCTTCTATTCGAGATACTCTAAATGCGTGTGTGAGTCAAATTGATGATATTAATGGGTAGTAGAGGTTTAATGAAATTGTTAAAATATTTCAAAATATTATATAAACATTCTCATCTCAAGTTCTTTACCGCATATCTTAATCATCTCTAAATAACTATCTGAGAAATCAGGTGCAATGAGTTCTGTTACGTTTTGATTATTCTTTTTTTTTTTTTAATCGAGTTTACATAATTGCGCATTCTAAGAAATTATTTAGATATGACAGTGAAAGGGCCTGGTCAAGTGCTCGCTGATATTTGTCTACAGAAAACAAATTGTCCAATATTTTAACTGATTTGTTTGATTCAGTAAAGTTTAACGAAAAAGACTTTTTTGATGAGTTCATCGTTCTGCTTTTGTACTTCAAGTGATAAACTGATAAACTATATAACTGTAATTGTGAGAACATTCATTTTTGTTATTTTTAATTATGTCTTAATTTAATTTTTTTTATGACAGTTACTTATGAATTTATTGCTTTAATAAATTATCCAGATTATGGAATTCTTTTTCGAGTTTTAATTATTTCCGATTGGTTTTTTTTTTTTTTTTTTAATTCAACCAAAAGTACCAAAGTAACCGTGTTTATATTGGTAAGAAAATTGAATTCAATTGGTAAAATAGATTTTTAAATGTTTATTTAAATTCAATGAGAAGTCAGAAACTTGTTTGTTATGAAAAACAATAAAATCAAAATAAAATACAATTTAATCAATGACTGAGTCACAAAAATAAAAGTAAATACAATTTCTTATTCAGGAATTATATTGAAAATAAAACAGAGAACAACAAAATACTTTCTTGACGAGCAATACTAATTTTAAACACACGTGAATAAAAAAGGTTGACAAATAATTGGGGGTTATGGGTGGGATCATAATACCAACGGATAAATTAAATATTAAAGCAATGAATTCATTTCATTAAGTACTTTTGTAATGGTTTTGTCTGAACCATTTGTTGGCTTCATTTATTAAAATAAAATGTAGATATTTCTAAGATTTGTAATTTACTATTTAAATAGAAATAAAAGAACAGTAATAAAACAATGTTTTTTCTAGTTATTTTTGAAGAAGAAGGTTTTCGGAGATGCCTCGCTCACAAAAGACTATACGTGCAAAAAGAAATATAAAACGTCGGTTAAAGTTCGCGAGGGAACATCCGAAAAAAACGCTCTCATTTTAGAATAAGATGTTCTGGAGGGACAAATCCAACTTCAACATCTTCGGCCTGTTAGTAAAGAACTTAATCCAAAATGTAATAACACGTAGTTTTTTTTATGTTTGAAATTTTTTGTTTACAAATATGAAGCTGAATCAACGATCAATCACATCATTTAAAGTTATAAGATATAAAGCAAAAGTCTTAGTTCGCAGCAAAAGACGTCGTTTTTAATTAGTTCGCTACATCTGTCATAGATAATAATAATAATGCAATTTATTTAGTACATGGGTTGGGATTTGTTTAAGTTTCACAAATTGGAATTAGTTAGGATATTTCAGCGATTATTTTGGCTCTGTAGCTAAGGGCCTCTTTGCGAAATTCTGAGAGAGGTTTGCATTTTTCACCTCCATTAAGAATATTAATTGTTCTATCCAGTGACAGCCTTGGGAAGTAAGGCAGAAGACCCTTCTGATCTCTATGAGAATAGAGCATATTGCCATGAAATGAATTACATGCTCCCAGGCTTAAAGATTGCAAATGAAGATCATTTCTGTGCGGTCTAAAATTCAAACTAAAAAGTTAACCTCTGGCTTTGAAAATAATGGAAATATCAGAAATACTATTTTCATCTCTGAGGTAATTAAGTTCAGCCAAGTCGGAGTTGAGTCTGAAGTAATACTGCTTATACAAAGATGACTGCGCTTGCTCTTTGAACTCTTCTCTCAGTTTCTCGTCTAGTCTTCTTAGAAAGGCGTATAAACTTTCTCTAAATTCATCTAAATTATCTACTTTTTGTAGAACAAGGATTTAGAAGAGCTGTCATGGGTTACAATAAGCTGTCAGACGGTTCGTTGATGGATAAGACCTTTCTTTAATTACATAATCAAAGAGAAATTTTAACGTTCCAGTGTACAGCGGTGACATTCCTGTTGCCAATAAAAGCATATATTTTGAAGTATTTGGCGGTAATGTAAAAATTCGTTTCAGTTAAAATCTAAGTAATTTTTCAACTTCTTCACTTTTAATTCTTCAAACTTGTGCTGCATTAAACAAGACTGATTTAGAAGTTGCTTCAGAGTTTATGCTTCGCACTTAAACTTCGTTCAAAATAGAAAAAGAAATGATATGAGAAATACGTGCAGGTTATTTCTGTTATATGCACGGCTCTGCACAGCAATGCCATTTTAATCGCATTTACCCGAAAAACGAACACTGAAAACACAAATCCGCTTTGAAGAAGAACCTTCATGTAGGGCCAAAAACACAAATGAACGTTATCAGAGGCATGTGGAATGCTTCCAGACGACCAAATGAAAAGGCTGATAGTTCTAATACATTGACGGACGGAGAGTACATCTTTCAATATGAAAATCTTCATATTTCAGTTCAAAATTTCTTATCTAAAAACCATTACTATTTGCTTATCAACTAATATCCTCTCGCAGCTATCAGAGTGTAAAGAGTTTCCAAAAGTGTATTCTTTTTCGAACCTTTTTGTCTGGCAACCAACAAAAAATTACCTCTTGCTTTGATAACATAAACAAAAACAAAAACAAATCACATGCCTACATTGTGATCCGATTTGTTTTGCATTCACAAGTGAAAATGAGTAATTTGTGAGTAATAGAATAAACTCGGCTTGAATCTCGACAGAACAAGTTGAAATTACCTGCAGTGATTGAACAGAAAATCAAAACACCGAAAAGCTATGAAATCCCACAGGAATGACATCAACATAGACTGCGATTAAACCATCAAAATATTTAAATCCACTACTATTAGAAAGCTTTGAACATATTTGTACGAGTGAAAAACGAGATTGCGCATTAAGATGAAAGGGGGGCAGTTGGCAGCTATTATTTTAAACAAAGAAGATAGTGATTGTAGTATTTACAAAATAACTCAAAAACTTAAATGATAAGAGGCAAAGGCAAAGCATCAAGGGAATAGCCATCCAAGCGCTAAGCATTTCTATTATAAGTGTGAGATAAGAATATTTACAATGCAGTACTATTGTTCTTCAAAAAAATACACATTTAACAGGAAAAACAGATAAAATTAAAAACCCCCTTACAAGTTTGACCAAATTCTGAATGTTATGTAAATACACCAATTATCACTTTGTTTCTTGGAATTCTAACACATTTTTCAGGGACACAGCTTTATTTATTAAAAAAAAATAAAAGTAATACTCACTTGGACGACAAATTTGTAGGGAAACCTACGTCGTGCTTGCCATTTCTCAATTGGATTCATGAAGAAAAATTGCAGCTTACGACGCATCCTTTCCTCGTTGAACAAAGCCATTGGAGACATTCCTTCGATGTAAGTCGATGATGCGGGCATTTCAGAATAGACGTTGTGAACTGACGACGATCTTAGTGTCGATTGTCCTGGTGATTTGCTGGTTGATGAACCAGATCCAGCTTCATTCATTTTACTTTGTTCACTTGTCATGGCAGCTGTTTGTTGATTATTTGCAGTAAAGTCCTCATCACTTTCACAGCATGAATTTTCTTCAACGTCGCCGTCAGGGCTCATATTGCTGGCAGAAGTGGTTCCATTTTTGGGACCAAGTAAACTCATTTCAATGTTAATGCCCTGCACCCCAATTTTTTATCGTACAATTCTCAAAACTACTTGGCAATTGAATTTAATTTAATTTTTTTTCTTCTTGTTTGTGGTTTTTGATTATTAATTTATTGACCTCGAGAATTTTGTGTTTTTTTGCAGCAGAAGCACGTCACTTTTTGTTAACAAATGAAGACAAAAAAACAGACAAGAGACAAGTGAAATTTTTATTTGTGGAGTTTTGGGAAGGTGTTTTTCAATTTTTAACTCAGCTGATGGTGATGGTGACAGATGCGTAGTTTACTAGTTGTTAATAGAGGGCGTATGTAAAAACTGCACTGCCGACTGGGTAGTGTAGGTTTAAATTTACAGTAATTTGAACAGCGACGTTATTCATCATTCAGTAGTTTATCTTCTGTATTTCTTTATGTCTGTTTTTATTTCAGATATAAAATTGAAAATTTGTACTCATGCACTTGTTCAAAATGTGGCTTTAGTAGTGGGGAGAGTACGATAACTGTAACGCCGCACTGTCTTCCTGTAGAAGAGTTTAATACAAGCATTTCTTACTATGGAAGGGAGTCTATGTCCTCCTGTTTAGGTTGCATTGTAAATTAAAACAAAAATGACTTCAAATTAAAAAAAAAAAAAATAAAAATAACGCCAACACATAAAATTAAGTTTAATAGATTTTTTTTAAAGCCAGACTGTTCTTTTGTTTAATTTTTAAATTTTGTAATATCTGAAGGTAGTTTTTGAAAAAATAAATAATTTTAAACTGAACTGTTTGGAAAAAAAACACGTATAAAAATTTGTATCAAAATTATTACTAAATATCAATCTATAAATCGAAAACCAAAAGAATCACACCAAATGCGATTAAGCGCAAAACGTTTTTCATATAAAAATCTTGTCGCACATGTCGTGACGCACTGTCGCACTTTGGTTTGGGCAAGCCTTTAAAAGAGGCTATTTCTAAATTTTGCGTTTAAAACAATTTTTTTCAAAAATGACGAAATCAAAAACCTTGATTTAGAAATCAGAATAAAGTAAGAATTTCTGGCTTTTATAAAAGGTATACAATCTTAATTGTAGATAATGACGTTGTGATTAAATAATTGATTCTTTTTTTCATTTTAATCTATTTTTAAGAAAATTGTCCCTCCTGTCTAAAATTCTCCCGCCTGGAGATAGATAGACCCCCTCCCATGGTAAAAAAATGCTTGTATTTATTTTTGCGGTGTTAAAATTAACGTACTCGTACCCCATAAATCTTATATAAATCTGTAATTATATTAATTACTGGAGAGAGTTCTTAACTCTTAAAAAAGCGAAATATATAAATCTTGATTTTCCAAGTTAATAAAGACATATGTACTTAAATTAAGTTGTTGTTTAGGATTAATAACAACGGCCACTTTGTGCAAAAAGTGCCATAGTGAACATTTTAAACTCATTTTTCTGACTTTTCAACTTGGTAAAAAATTCAAAAATGTGTCAAAAACCTTAGATTTTGGATTCTTGAACAAGCGTTGTACTTTTTTCCGCGAGGAAAATGGACCTAGCAAGAAAAAATATTTTACTTTTACTTCAAATAGAGACCGTTGTAAATAGTTGGTTTGTTTAAAACAAAATAGTATCTCACAAAAGAATTTCACAATTTTTTTATTTACCTAATAAATATAAACCGAACATTTAGAAAATGTTGGCGTGCTTAGTACAATTTCCATAACTGGTAATCGAAAACCAGTCTTGTGTTATAAAGATGACTAATATTTTTAAATTCTTTTATCTCTTTTTGCAGGATTACACAAATTTTTTGGAATGTGTGGAATGCATCCTGATGGTGCGTGCATTGTAAATTATCTTTGCAAAAATGAATTTTTGTCAATATAAGTATTTATGCTGTTTAAGTTTAAAGAAGAAATCATTTATTCACTTCTTAAAAGAATGCAAAATATATGTCTTGAAAACTTATTTAATTCGCTTGTGCAAGTCCCAACTCAAATTTAAAGAATTTATGCGTGTTTTAGAGTCTTGCAAAAGACTGAAGAGCTAAATTTTACCTCATCTAGATTTAGATATCTAGTCAGCGAAGATGGACCTTTGTATTAAAAACAAATACCCTTAATGCAATTTCTGCATCCAAAATTGGTCTCAAAAATGTATTTTTTTTTTTTTAATTTCATATCAGTTTTTGACTCTTTTTTAATTCAACTTCATACAATGTAAGAAGTGACACACTCTTAATAAAAAACAAAAAAAAAAAAAAAACAACGTATGGTGAGATAGTCAAAACATTGAAACAACTTTCTGTCTTGCATCGTCCCAGCGACCAGCTACTGTACGATAAACTTTCATTCGCGCGCCCGATCCTTTTACAGCAAAAAACAACAAAAATAAAATTAAAAAAAAAAAGAAAAAAAAATCCAGCAGTGGGCACGGCACGATGTGAGATGCAATGGTCGTACCTTCGTTCGTTCGTTCCCTGCAAAAGATGCATTCATAAGTTTATGTAAGGAAACACGCACAATACAAGGTACAATATCAACATATCGGATCGGGCGTATCCCAGGATGGGTGTTTTTGTTGTTGTTGTTGTTGTTGTTGTTGTTGCTGTTGATGGTACTTGGTGCTTGGTGCATCAAGCAAGCACCAACATCCAACGAGGCGAGAGATGCAGCAACAGCAGCAGAAACTCTGCTGCTGCCCCCAAGATGCAGGGCTAAAATTGTATCGGATTCGTGTAAAATTCATATAATGGAAGACCAAATAGCCGACCAGTCGACCGGTCGACTCATCCGATCGACGTCGATTAGAGTGCAATGGAATTCCTCATGCAGCAGCAGCAGCTTGGGTCTTGGGTTCACTAACTTGAATGACTGCATTTTCTAAATGTAATCGCCTATTCGATGGGATGCATGACGACGACAACCACGGCAAAAAACGAATACGATGATAATAATAATAATAAAAACAACAACAACAACAACAAAAGGCATTGCAAGTATAAAAACGACAACAACGATATGACGACGAGCAACGACGAGCGACGACGACGACGGTAACAACGACAACGACAACGACTACGACGGACGATGACGATGATGCTGATGATAAGTGTAGATGGTGGCTGAATCAATTTATCTGCGATCGTGCATTCCCCACGTTTCGAGGATTAAATACTTTTGCGCTGGCTGATGCTTGAATATCTTTGCACAGCCGCAGTCTAAGCAAGTATAGTAGTGTCCTAAGCTATAAAGAGGAATAATTTAAAACCTTATCAATAGCAAATCCCCAAAGACTCTAATCTCCTTTGGTTTTGCTATAAATAAGTTCCGAGAATTGCGCTGTATATAGCCATGTTGGAATATGGTTGCGATGTATTTTTCACTTTCGAAATAATTTCCTTTCTTACATAAGAATTTTTTTGGATTTCCTTGCGCATAAATCACCTTTTTTGGAAGATTTCATAACATTGTTATAAAAGTATCTAAAGATTTAGTTTAAAGTAATGTGAAGAAATGATTTCTATCGACTTTGTTTTTTTTTTCACACGGAATGAAACGAAAGAGCTGGCCTGCGAACTCTATAAATAAGAATTATATTCTGTACAGCTTTTGGAAATCCTAATGAAGTCTATACATGAAAGGATTGACAAAATATCATTTAATTCATGGGAATTTGATTCATTACTTCAAGCCTTTTTGGTTTTAAGGTAAAATGGATCATTGGAAGTTTTCATTTAACCTTTTAAGACATTAAAGCCAACAATTATTGGATATAATTGATATCAAAATGACCTTATGACCTATAAAATTTGTTTTCAACGGTTGGATTGAAATTACATTTAAAAAAAAAATATAAAACAAACACTCGCCATTGGTTAAAATGAGTCACAAGGGCATTCAATTTGAAATAGATTGATAAACATTCAAACAAATTATCACTTCAATCGCAAAACAATAAAGTTTGGCAATTTTACCAAATGCTGATAGGCCCTTTACAAAAAAAAATATTTCAAATATTTATATTTCAAACAGTAGCACATTTTGAATACTTCATTTGAATAATCTCATGATCATAATAAAATCTAAAACAAAACAAAGCCACAACAAAAATGCATCCCAAATACAAAAAAAAAAAAAATAACAAAAACAAGTTATCATATACTCTAGTGTGACCCTAATTTCTTTATTTTATGTCTATAACACACGAATTAAACGGTAAAAATTTTTAACATGCCTCCTAAATTACAACTTCTATAAAACCCCAGCACATAATTTAAGTCACCTAATCAGATTCAGTTTTGTATAAATAAATCTAGTTCCAGGTTTTTTTTTTTGTTTTTCTTTGAGATGGATTATTCTATACATAAAATTAGATAGTTTTATAGTCTCTTTCTGTGTCTCTATTGCATTTGACCATACAGAAAAGATATAAATGTATTTAATATGATGTTTTTAGATTTACGCATTCAACAACATTGAGCTTGTGTCAAGTTAGTTTTTAAAGAGAACTCGATGCACTCTGAACAGTGGTTTGACCGAATGACAACAATACAGAAACCTTACTCATCCGATCATTATGTAGATTTAAGAAAAGTTAAATCAGGGAATGTCAATGTGTCTGCAAGAAACGCCCAAGTTTGATACCAGAGAATACCTAAAACTAAAGGGTGTTTTATTTTTAAAGTGGGCGAATTTTGACAAAAAATTCAGTTGATTATAATTCATTTAAGTTTAAAGAATTTTCCATTTTCAAAAGTTTTGGTAAAAATTACTATATTTTAAGAACCCGCAATAAATTACTGTTTTTTGTAGAATTTTTTTGAAAACGGTACAGAAAAGAGAATAACAATTTTTCAAAGTTAAGCCCGATATAATTCCTGAGACTTTTTTTAAATCCTGTTTTGTAAAACTTAAGTCACCACTGAAAGTTGAACTGCCTCTAAGACATTATACAAGGGAACACAGCGTTTGTTTTTTAAAACGATGCAAATAACTCAGAATTGATTAATTAACTTTTTGTTCATTGAGTACATAAAGTATGTAGGATTTTCGGAGAAATACATATAAAAACAGTGATACTATTGAGAAGGTGATTTTGTAATGTGGCGCCTACCTATTTTTTTGAAAAACTACTTCTGAGCTGACTTAGGTCTAATTTATTTCTTGGATTAATTAAGGGCCTTGATCCACAATTAAATTATTCGTTTTAAAAATTCAATAGAAAAAAAAATATAGCAAAACGTAATCTTGAATCCTGGTGAGCCTCAGTTAATCAGCTGAAATATAATTTTACACATAATATGACATAATTTTCTCTTTACTCGAAATCTTACGGTCAAACTAGTTTAGTTCACAAATGTTTGGAAAAAAAAACTCAAGCGGGTCTATCAAAAAAATGCTGTCAAAAATATAGAAAATTAAGAAATCCAGCCGACTTGCCTACTATAATAGTTCAAGCTCCCAAAAAGAAATCTGATTTCCAAAAAATAAAAGAAAAGTTATTCACATCACATTTTACGCACTGAAGACAAAAACAATAAAAAAACACCCTTTAAATTGCTTTGCTGCTTTATTTATTGTGATTGGCGTTTTTAGCGCGATCGTAATTTATTACAAAAAGGCTATTGAAATTATTTTGACACAATCATTAATTCCATTCCGGATAACTTTCCTCATAAGTGAGAAATTTTTGTCTGCAGCAGCGGAACAAAACAACGATATTTAAGTGAAAATATTTGCATTTCATTTGGGATATGATAAGTTTAAAAAAAAGTTTCACACTGCATAGCATTTATGCACATCATCATATGAAAGTGGAGAGACAAAACCAAATGGACAGACGCGATTCCAATTCCATTTTATCTGGACAGACACAATCGTGTCAGATATTGAATTGTTGGTTATTATTTAGGTTTGTCAATTAATTGACCCGGTACTACAGTAACATAATGGTGATTATAATTTTTTTTTATTATGTAAACAGGAGGTATTCAACAATATTTTTATGTGTTAAGCCCTTTTGTTACGCAAAATGATTTTACTCAAAAGAAAAATTGGGAATTGGACAATTTCGCAATTATACACGATATCGTGAATACAATTCAATCAATCAAATTTTTAAGGGAAAGTTTAAGCATTTCCACTTTCGAAATACTGAATTTAAGCCGAGTAATGATACCAACATAGGTAAAGGTGTTGAATTATCTATGTTTGAGGACAGCTAAATACTATAAGGCTCTTATTCAAAATTCTTACAGATAATTATATTTCAAGTTTTTGTTTTGCTGAATAAAAATAAACTCATACAGATATTTAAACCCGAATCTAAGTTAACAAGTGTCTTCTAAGTCAAAAGACAAAGTCGTCTGTGGCATTCTTGTTTAGTTAAAAGCGGGGCTTAATTATACTCTACCTACCACCAGAAAGTAGTCTGTATATTATCTCGTTTTCTATTTTTTCTCTTTAAAATTAGTTTACTCCAGATTTACACTTTTTTCTCTGCATAATTTAACATTAGTAAATGAACAACAGCAAACGCTTAGAAAAATGTTTTGAAAAGTGAGCAAACAGCTAGCACTCATGGTAAGGTAGTTCACATGTTAAGAAAAGAAGTGGAACCTAATTTTTCAATATGGGCTACTTAAGTGTCTTTTCATTCTGAGGACCAGTTTTTCCTAGTAGCATTGAAGACTTAAGTAACATAAAAATAAAACACTGCCTTGCCGTCCTTTATTGACATAGATGTTGACTGGTAAAACTTCAAAATCGTTAATAGGAAAATTGAGATATCTTTTCAATTTAATTTCTATTACCATTTTCCTAAAAATTAATTTAGTTCATGAATCCCATCCAAAAAAAAAAGTATAAGTCTACCGTGGTTTGTCTTTTCAAAAACTTTCTACATTTCTGTAGTTTTCAAAAACGTATACCTTCAATTTTCGAAAATTATAGGATGACTGTTAAAAATTAGCATTAACTAGTTCTGAGAACGCAAATTACCTTAGCAAATCTCTATGACTTTGTCTTTCCGCACAGAGTTAGCTACTGTTTTATTTTTATTTGCTTTATAAAAAAAATTAAAATTAAAAGACACTTATCGATCAATACATTTTGAATTCCTTCATATTCCCATGTACCTATATTTATAGCACTTCAAAAAGTTGTTGGTATACCAAAAAGATCATTAAATTACTAAAATGATCAATAAATGAAGAAACATTATACCTTTAATTCAAATAACAACATCAAGCTTAAGACGACCTCAGACGAAACAACATTAAAAAGACCAACATAACATAAATAACAACGAAACAAAAAAAAAAAACAAAAAATATTGACGAGGAAATATGTATATGCTTGAGTATTAAGTGAACAGGACAAGTACGTTTTTTGGTGTTTACCTGCATAATTAACTTTTCAAGCAGGTAAAATTTCAAAAAAAAAAAAACAAATTCAATCAATATTACAGGAGGCACAATAATACCAACAACAACAACAACTCAAAGAGCAACATGAACAGCAGGAGCAGTAAGACAAAATCGCTCAGGAATGCAACCAGCGACGAATTATGGGCCGTTCCCCTTTGTGGGTCTTTTGTTGTTATATAATGTTGTACCTCCTTGTGTCAAACCACTTTTATGTCCTATCAGAGTCCTCGCTATATAATAAAACAGTAGTAGGTAACTATATTGCAGTTATGTTGTATGCCTTTAGATGATTCTCTGTTTTATTATACTTTTTAAATTAATATTGTGGTCGTTTGGAAGATTTATTTGAATAGAAATGTAAAACCTATGTATGTAGTTATTACACACTTGCACTTGCACAAGGTTTACCTGAGTCCGCAGCATTTATACCTGATTGATTTTTTGTATATCCTAATATCCAGATTGTAGTTATGATATCCCTTGTTTTCATTCCATTAGATACCATCGTCAGCACACACATGAAATAATGATCCATTAATTTGCTTGTCATAAATTGTAAATTAGTCGCACACCATTGTTTTTGAAGGACATGAAACAATGAGATTATTTTACTATTAATACAATAGATTTACTAAAACAATAGTATTGACATATGTAGATAAGCATAACGACAGAGATTCCATAACAGATTTTGGGTGTAAGTAATAGCATAAAATGATTGGTATTTTTGGTAAGGTCTTTTGATTGCATGTATGAGATGGCGAGTTCTTGCAGTCCGTTGCTGAGGCGTTTGGAAGTTTCATTCGCACTTAAACTTAAAAACGCCACCTGCGAACTGGAAGAAGAATCAAAAGACCTTACCAAAAATACCAATAATTTAATGTTATCACTTACACTTAAAATCTACTGCGGGCTTGTTTATTAGTTTTCGAGTAATATCCAAAATATTGAAAAGTAGTTGAACGAGTCTAATAAGTAATTTTAACAGGTTGTCCCATTTCATTCCACAAATTTATTCGCTTGAACTGCTCATTTATCACAGCTGGCACGAGTAGTCTAAGGGCCAGTTTCACACCAGAATTATTGTTACTTAAGTGTCTAATTAAAGTGGAGACTTAAATACCACCCGTTGGTGAGATTGAGATAGACTATCACTTCGGATCTGAGATCTGGGTTTGATTCCCAGCTTATGCTACCTTGAATTTGTCAGGAGTACTGCCTCTTGCGAGAAATTGACAAAACCACCAAGAGTCGGTACTGGTCCTATCCATTCCTGCTACATACTAGATGCACAAAGGAAGTGAAAGAAAAATCACCAAATAAATTAGGTTTTAAACTTTAATTTTCTATCTACCGCACTATTGAAAATACTAATTCCGGTTAAAAATAAATAAACAAGGATTCAAATAGAAGAAACAAAAACTCATAATCACCACCTTGTCAAAAAAGTTGTACAAAACAACACAATCTGGTTTGAAAAAAAAAACAAAAGAGCTGATGTCCAAACTTTGTTTTTTTATTTATCCTTATTTATTCCGCTTTTCAAAGGACGTCCTAAAAAAATATACTAAAAAGAAATAAGAATGTTTTTACACACAAAACATTGCAAATTTTTTATAACAAAGGACTAAACACTCTACTTAAATTGTTCTCTCTTATTAAAACAAAAAAAAAAAAAAAAAATTATAAAAGAAGGATCCCTTACCAGAAATTCCTCTATATATTAATCATCGAAAATTTTGCAATTTCAATATATTCCTATAATAATGATTTCGAAAGCAACCAATTATGATGACATACTGAGCCCTACGAACCTTCACCTAGCCTTGTGTATAGGTATATCAATCTATGCCTTTGAATCTCAAAATCTATGAACAAACTCAAGTTTTCTATTCGTTAGAAGTTTCTTCTACCATCATATTATCTGTAGTCTATACTGGATGCTGCACATCAGTTGCATACATTGGTACTATGAACTGATGTCTCCATACCTTTAGCGCTCCACACCAAGATTTAACCAAATACCAGTTTTCTTAGCACATACAGATACCTTCATGGATAACAAAAAAAAAAAAAAACAACAAAGATATAAAATATTTTTCATAGGGAACTCATACCGCTTTGAGCGTTTTCTGTATATTTTCTTGCCTCATTTTATTTTTGATATTTATTTTTTTTGTCTCTTTTTGTTCTCGTCACCAGCAGCACACCGTACTTCTTTTGTAAAGGAAAAAAAAAAGATGAAAAAAAAAAAATCAAAACTTCCAGGCCAGTGAGTACCTTACATTCCAAACAATTCGAATATTTGTTAGCTAAAGGCACAAGACACAAGACAGATTGTGCGCTCGCGCACACACGTAATACTCTCAACCAAAACTTGGCTCCAAAGTACTCTAGAGTCTTGTTCAATAATATCTGTGGCATCCAGCAGCACTGGCACTAGCACCAGCACCAGCACCATCATCATCAGCTTTAACTTTAACTTCAGCTTTAGAGCACCACCATCATACCGCAGCATATTAACCTACACAATACGAGTACACACTTTATAGATAGATATTCTCTCACTATACACCAATCGAGTCGACAACGACGACTGAGTGAATAAGTAGTACGTCAGATTTGATTCGAGTCTATACTATGGACGGACGGGGACTATCCGGAGTCGAAATACCCGTATTCCGTACTCCGCTGCCGCCATCACCATCACCATCATCATCATGATGGTCTGGCCGTATTGCATATACCAAATACCAACCAACCATAGCACCATGGATGTATGAAACGAAGAGAAAAACCAGGTTCCTGAATTTTCAATTCACCACTTAATTGGTAGTCGAGATTTGGACCTTAAAATCGAAAGAACGTTCTTCGTGCACGATGTGAAAGCGGTGTGTAGGCACGTTGTGTTTTATTTTTCTTGATTTTTTTTTTTGTTTGAATTTATATTTGTTAAATTTTCCATTTGTGGATTTTCCAGTGTACTCATATAAAGAGAAAAAAAAATAACAAGAAAATTTGCATAAAGTTGAAACCTTTTAAAGATAAAAAAGGAGTTTTGTTTTTTCAAACCCATTTTTGTACAGAAAAAAAAGTTAAATATACTTACCACACTGAATTTTAAATTTGTATTAAAATCGGTTAGGTTTTTACGCAATTTTAAAGAAGCAATTGCAGTGTTGAAAATTTAATTTTCAAATTTACTACTAGCTAATGAAGTCTCCTTATGATTTAAAAAAAAAATAAGATAATCCTACGTTAAAGTATCACCAACAACAGCAACAACAAAAATTAAAGGAAATAAATCGTTTGCTTGTACAAAAAAGTCCAATTTAAAAATAATTGAAATAAGTGCAACTAGAGAAATATTTCAAAAGAGAAAGTGTATATGTGTTTGTGATGCTGCTACTATTGGACCATTGCGAATTTTTTTGTTGAATGCAGCTCAACTTGTGGCACTCGTTTCCGCAAGGGGAATACAATTAATACAAGAAAATATAAAGAGGAAAATAAGAGAAAAAAAAAAATAATAATAAAACAAAAAAAAAAAATAAAAAGAAGAAAATAAAAGTATCTCAACTCGCAGCAGCACTCGTCGCTCCATCCATGGTTGATTGTTGGAATTAAAAGATACTTGTATGGCCAATTGGTCTTACACACAGTTCAAAACGAAAATTCAGTTATTTGCGTAGTGTCAAATACGTGATTCTTTTGTTTGGTTTTTTTTTCGTTTGTATTTATTTTTTGTATAAATGGATATTGCCAACCTGGACTTGCTGCAGATATTTTAAAAAAAGTGGTAGGTTTTCACATATTTTACTGTGAAATTAATTTTTGTATTAACTATTTTTTTTAATTTTTTTTTTATTATTATTATGTACGTGTTTTTAGAATAAATTAATTGTTAAGTTAATAACTTAAATATAAATTTTTCCTCAACAAAATTTTGTTTAAAATGTACACGGAAAATTGTTTTTGTTTTTTTTTTGTCTTGTAAATGCTAATGGTTATTGAAACCTTTATTAGAACGTATCAACAAACCAAAGAAATTTAATACCTCATTAATTAATTTACATATGAATTGATTTATTTCTTATTTGTGAACTCCCTTAATTAAGATTTTAATTTATTCATTTGCCTGAATTGATTTTGAATAAATTTTGAAAAATGTTAGTTGTTAGCTTGGGCTTACATGACTTAACTAATTTAATTTCATTAATAAACAGACAATAATTTTGCAAAATACATAAGTATTACATATTTTTATTAATTAAAAAATTCGTATAAATTTTAAAATTTAAAGCAATCTTGGGCATACAAGAGAAGTTATATGTGCGCCCAATATAATTTCTAAAGAGCCAACAGTTTTCAAGATATAACGTTTCAAAATGTATAACATAAAGTAGAGGAACATGAATCAAACTAGTAAATTCGGTTACTTATCAAAAAAAGAAAACAATTGTAAGGGTTGGGGTGCCTTTGCCCCCTCGTTAAGACAGGAGGGCCAATTGTCTAAAAAAAATTACTTCCTATGTAAAAAAAAATATTCTACAGAAGTTACTGGAGTATTAGTTATTAAGGGGAAAACAACAAATTAAAAAAAAAAACTGTTCTATGTTCACTTAAAGTTAATAGAAATTTAAAAAAAAAAAACGGTTTCCTTAAAACAAATAGACCTTACTCACAAAAATACTTTTAATTTTTTTTGAGCGAAAGCGTTTTAGAAAAATAATCTTAACTAAAACCGGTGTATGGTATCTACCGTTATCTTTGGTAACAGACAAAAAAAAAATTACAACAACTCTTCTGGACAGTTTCCAAAATACGCTTTCAAGCCAAATCTGAAGCAAATCGAAATTATATACAAAACCCTTTCCATAGGCAGATTAGACAGATTAGATTATATGAAAAATACAGATTTGCAAACTTTTTACAGATGAATTTCTTACTTCCGTTTTTTGAAATGTCATTAATTTTGACAAAATAATGTATATTTGTGTACCAACGGTGCTTTTTTGACAAACAAAAATGTACGACGAACAATTTTTACAAGAAAAAAAAAAGTTTGTTACTTTATTTTATTGCGGCAGTTTAAAAGCTTTTACATAAATAAAACCAAATTATTCATAAAAAACCAAATTATTCATAAAGAAATTTAACAAAAATGGTTTTAGGGCAGGTACCTACCGTTAAAAGATATTTTTGAAAAAAAAAAAAAAAATGGTCTTCATAAAAAGATTTAATGAAAGAAAGGGTATTTTATGGTATTTTTAAGGAAGAAAGAACCTTGTTAAACATCTACCAACACTTTTTCTTCCCTAAAAAAAAACACCTTTTCATCCAAAATATTTCGATGCAATCTTTTTATTTTTTGTTCACATAAAAAATTAAACGTTTATGCCAAAATTTGGCGCTGTACTATTGATTGGAAGAGGGTTTTTGCAGAAAAAATGTAGGTACTAAAAATAGAAACTACATCGAAAAATTAGTCGTACAATATAGCTTGTTTTGGCACTTAAATGAATCCTCAAAAATAATATAATGTACAGAATAAAGTTGGGTTCCTAAGAAGTTTGAATGTTATTAATTGATATTCCAAATTTATCCAGAGTTTTTTTGTTTGAATGCCTTCACAGACATTCCACTTTCTAAGACCAGAATTTATTATTATTACTTGTAAGTAAAGCTACAATGTTGTATTTTTGTCCCCATAAAATACCTACTATAACAATCTATAAAATGTTCATTGGAATTTTGACAAAACCACCTACCTATTACTCTGAATCCATTAAATAAGATCTAACTTGAAACCTTAAACTACTTTTTTTTGTGTGTCTTGTCTTGACAAAGACAACAATATATCTCAATATCTCACGGACAAATCATTAGCAGCTTTAAAAATAAAAAAAAAACCTCGCACAACAAGAGTAAGCCACCGCGTATATAGTCAAAAAGCCACAAACAGAATGCGGTCACGACTTTGTCTTACCCTTTTTTTTTTACCATTTTGGTGCACATTCTATTGAGCATAACATAAACAGAGTGGAATGTCAAATCGATATAGAAAAAGACTGACAGTCTTATTGGGTAACAGGTTTTTTGTGTGTGAGTGTTTTTTTTGTTGTTGTTTTGTTTTGTTAGCAAAACAAAAACACACTTTCAAATACCAAACAACAAAAGTAAAGTTCTTTCATTAATTTTTTTTTTTTTTTGTAAAATTCCAAAATAAAAGATTCGATATCGAAAGATTGATGTTGGCATGCAAATTCAAAGGAACAAATTCAAATTGCAAATAAACAACTAAATTTTAATCTATTCATTGGGGTTTTTTTTTTTGTTGTTGAGATCACTTTCCCGCCATCAATTATGTTGATAAAAGAAACTCCATCACATTCACATTTATTTAGGATAAGATTCCTTTTCCATTTATTGAAAGTTAAATGTATGAATAATTGTCTATGAGATGGAAAATCTGTGAGGCGTAAAATTCAAAGCATTGACTGGACTATATGAAGGCTGGCGGTCCTTTTATGTTCAAACACAAAAGATCTGACAGAACAACGAATGAACGTCACTCAAAAAACTGAGGTTGTATCATTTCTTAAGTGTTTAGGTGAGTCGGTTACAATCGATGTTATTTCAATTATAAAACTTAACAGATATTTCAGCATAATAGTTTTATCACTTCTTGCATAGAACAGCAGCAATACAAGAGAGCATACCAAATGCAAATAACGGTTGATCACTCTGCTGTGATTTGGAAAGAATTTTAACATTAAAAATAATTTAAATGTTAAATTCGTCCAGTATCAGTCAAAACAAAACGTAATTATCTCAACAATCACATTAATTATAAACCAAATTGAGGAATTTTGCTGATACTGAAAATCTTTTTAAAGTTCATTTCCCATCTCATCAACTTTAATTCAACTAAACTCTGAACATCTTTCCCACATTGTTTTCTATATGGAAGGACATGACAATCATTTCCTTGACACAAATTTTTGCCTGCTTGAAATAGTAAGGAAGAGATTTTTCTCAGTTGGACTGTTTGTCGCGTTATACACAATACGGCTGGATCAGTTTTTCCAGGGATCACAAGCTTCAATCATTGCCACAACGAGCTTCTGACGTTGTTAAATTTAAAGTCGATAAAAGAACGGTGTGGACCTCGACTTTTACTATGATTTCACTTGGTATGTAGAATGGGTTTAAGGCTGGTTATAAGCCATATTGATGCTGCATGTAAATTAATGTTTTCTATAGTTAGTTTTCGCTACTGTATATGTAAAACTTTATTGTACTTTTGGTAATTTAAGGTTTGCTAAGGCAGTTAACATCTAATTTCTTCTTCTTTTCGTTCAAGAGTAACGTTCGACATAACGCCTGCTTTTTGTTCAATAAGTTTGTGATTCAACCAAAAGCATCAGGTTACCATGATCTACTGCAAAATCAATTCGTGATTTAGAATTGAAGTCTGATCGGTCTCCATAGGCCTATCTCAAAAAGTTTTAAAATGTCTACTTTTACTTGCATGACATAGGGATCGCTGAAGCGATTTTCTTCAAAATGGTAGTAAGGGTTTTTGGTGATGCTCTAGAAGGGGAAATTGAATTATTTTTCTTAGGACCAAAACAAGCGGCACCTGTCATACCAAGGAAAAGTGAATTTTTATCAAAAACGGCTCTAACGATTTTGATAAACAAAATTTTAGATACCTACTTTTGTTAGTAAGGTCGTACTTTTGAAAGGAAAGAAATATTTTTAGAAATTTTAACGGTCCCTCTGGGAAAGAACCTTTTTTTCATTTTTGTTTTTCTCTTAAACGACTCAACTGATTTGATGAAATTGTTTATACGGAAGCCTTTTTATAGTTTTAAGAAAACTTGAAAATTTTCAAAAAAATAAATTTTTGAATTAAAAACAAACAAAATTAAAAATTTTTTTTTTTTGAAAAATCAATTCTTCTTTAGGTGTTCATTAATATTTTCTTAAAAATGGCAGGAAATTTTTTTTTTAAAACCGCTCTAACGATTTTCAAAGAATTTTTTTTTTAAACTTAACCGTTCTAAACAAAATCAAATGGCTCCAAATAATTTAAGAAGAGATTTTTACGTCCACACCGTTTTTGACCATATGAGCAAGTACGTGTGACCCAGTCATGACGTATTTTGGGTGGTATAAAAGAACTTGGTATACGTCAAAAATAGTCTGGTGAATAGAATAGAAGTTCTTTTAATTTTTGTATTCACCTTAAAGATTTTATAAAATGGACTTATTCCAATTTCAAAGTTCTCTATTATGTTTTGTATTCATTAAGGTGCAGGTAAAATAAGCGGTGTTGACTGTAATTAAATTCAAACACAATCCAACAACAAAACTGACGCAAATAAAAAGTTAATACCCCCATATATGATAACAACTATTTTTACCTAGATACTTAATGTGATATTTCCTTTTACAAAAAAAAAGGTAAGAAAAAATTTCAGAGTGGGATTTATTGTATTTGCATTTTATTCTTGTTTATTGGCCTGCATGTACAGATGGAGTGGAATGGAAGCTTTCAAAAAACTATAAATCTTAATTGACAGCCAATTTAGCATAAAAACAATTTTAATGAAACATAATTAACTCATTCAAGCTCATAGAAAATTATAAAATCAATGAAAAAAGTGTCAGTAACTATTTGGAATCATTATAAATTAGAGTTGCAAACTAATTTTATATTAGAACTTGTTTTTATTTGAATCCATTATTGAATTTAACTTCTTAGGAAAATAATGACTAAAGGGATATTGTAAATTAGCAAGACAATAGGTTTCTTGGAGATTGTTTCGACGTGAAACGTGTTTTGTATATTTATTTTTTTTTAAGGTGGGTGTTGATGGAGGGTTAAAGAATAGAGTTTAAAAAAAGTGTGTCTATGCGCTACTTTATGTGTTAAGTTGGGTCAAAAGATTAGACGATTTTAAGGTAAAAAATTTATTTAAATTATAGCAGAGGTGTCAAGGTGTTAATTAGGTATTTCTTTTGTTGATATTTAATGTTTAATTCATTCATTGATGTAATTCCTTGAATCTTTTCGGCTTGGATATGTTTTTGAAAATCTATAAAAAAATTCATGTTTTATTTCTTTTCTTATAATAAAAATGTTAAATTTTTATGACTTAATTTTTAATTCACACCTATGGATTAGATGTTGGTATTAAATGTGAGATTCTTAAAATGGTTGCAGAAAAATATTATTTTTTTAAGTTTCACAAGCCCAACCTTGCCCAATGTAAGCTGATAGTTTAGAGTAGGAAATATTTCTTCTTTGTCACTCATTGAACTTAGTTTCTATTCTATGAGCGAATTAAAGGTATCAAGTTATAAAATGCCCAAACAATTAAAGGTCAAATTTAAAAAATACTGTCTTACGAGCAATCGTATAGATTTTAAAAGTTATTGCGATTTAAAACATGTGGAATGTCAAAAATATTATTCCATAGTCTTATGGAAGTTTAAGGTATATTTTCTTGCTAACTTTATTAGCCCTTCTCTTCATTACCATGAAAATTGAAAAAAAAACTTAAACATTATTACAATTGATTTAAATCAATTATTAACTTCTCGTTGTAAGTTATTGTGATTGGTACGATTTGTCAAAGTGAAAATTTTGACATTTCTCGAGGTCACTATAGAATTGATCAGTCGTTTCTAGAGAGATTTCTGTGGTTGTGTGTGTGTATATGCAAATGTACGTTCGAACGATCGTGTCACTTTTTATTTCGTTCAACACATACATATGTAGTATCTCGAAAACGAATAATTTTTTTTACAACTTATAACCTCATAAGATGGAGAAATATTTTTCAAGAAACTTTAATAAGTAGTTTTTTTACTAGTGCAAATTGTAAAATGTAAAATGGCTCTCGTCCCAAATATCATCAGAACAAATTATGATATCAACTTGGAGCTAATTTTATTTAACACTTTATGACGTAATAAAAAATTTATGAAAACTAATTGATAGTTTTTTTTTTAAGCGAAAAACGTGATTTCTAAATTTCGAATTTCCAAAATCCCAGAAAACCTAAATCATAAAAACGTAATATCTCTAAAATCCACAAAACCCAACACGCCATTAACATATCAAAGATTTTCATTTAAAAATGCGTGTACGCCATACACATACATGAGTGCTTTTTATCCGAAAGTGAAACACTCATTCGCCTACAAAAAAGGCATATTGTTTTCGTATTAATTTAAGGAATATTATGTAAAGTAACCTAGAACTGTTTGCTCGAAACTTAAATATTTATGTGGGTGCCATAACCTAAGATTCTGTTCCACAGAAAATGTAAGAATTCAGAAACTACAATTTTAAATCTTTTGAAATTAATAATTAAAAAGAAGAAAAATAACATCAAAATAATTCTTTGATCTAAAGAATTCACAAAAAGTTACTGACATCATTTTGCTTCAAGTATTGTACCTAAAACAATAAGAAAACCTTTTTCTAACCAACATAAAATTAATTAAAGTCATAAAATGCAAAAAAAAAAAACAACATCTACTAGCGTATAAACCTCTATTACGATGGACGGACGACACGATCCCACCTCGTTACAAATAGCAAATAACTCTCGCTTCACAACATGATGTTCTCCATAAATTGCTTACTTTGAAATAAATTCAGATCAGCCAGAACACAACCAGAACCAGTGCTTTGTAAATGGTCGCATTCTGGCAGAAAAACAACAACTGATAAATGTTGTATAGCTGCACTTAGATGCCTTACGTGCATGCCGCATACTTTTGGTTTTCACCCATCAGCAGTGCCCGTCGGAAGAGCCTTTTCTAAATCATCGTCATAAAATGTAATTATACCCATGTCGCCATACAAATAATGTTGATGTGGTGCTTTGACTCTTCTCTGTACGTTTCGTTTCGTCTTTTGGTGTCCCATATGAAAACGATAGCACAGCGGTAGTCTGGATTTCTAGATTTCTGGACTTCTACTTTTATGGTTAGCCTATAGAAAGCCAAACCAAACCAAACCAAACCAATACTCAGAGAGGAGGGAAATACGTTTGCTGAAGGATGAAATAGAAATCGTGATGCTTAAGGTTCCATTATGATCGTTCAGCGCCATCAGTCTAATGCGGAAAGTGTAGAATTTAAAGTCTCCGTGCTTGGTGCTCTGCGGACTTTCCGTTGCTCTAGAGTGGGTTCCATTGCGTGGCTCTAGCACCAATTATACGCATGGATCTGCATTGGCAAGTAAATACAAAAAAAAAAACAAGAAAAACATTTGTAGGTAATTGATAGAAGTTTGGAGCCATGCAACATTGGAATGCGATAAGTTTTGTCGGTGTTATGCTGCGATACTATATTCACTCGTGTATATATGTTTGTTAGACGTGCTGTGTGCTAAGATGTCGTTGACTGTAATGATGGTGTCATGGTTAACAAAAAAAAAGGTGATTGATGATTAGTACAAAATCGAATATGGAATTTTTACGATTCTAGCAGGTGGTGTTATTGATGCTAGGTTTTCTGTAAATGTGCGCTGGATTTCTTGTGATGGAATGTCAGAAATTAATTAGAAGTTTGTAATTTTTTTTCTGAGCAAAAGACTCACTCTTTTCTAGAAAATCAGGAAAATGGTTTTGCAAGAAGAATCTAATCGCTAATCGTGTTTTACGAGTCGGAATTTTTCTTCTTTTTTTTGCTATACCAAGTTGATTTTTATGATTATTTTCTTAAGTAGGAATTTATCCAAGAAAGAAATGATTTGAAGATTTGGTTTAGTCTTCCTGGTTTCTACTACTAAGATTTGTTTTATTATAAAAGGATCAACATAAATGTTTCAATAAGACTTGTATTACGTTGGAGGACCAGAAAGCCCATATCCACACTGAAATTAAAGTATTACAAAACCAATATTTTACTGGGCTAGAATTGTAAGGACAAAATGCTTAAAGAACTTTAATAGCTTTTGTAACTACTATTGGTTTCTATTAAATCTTTTTTTTAGAATTTTTCCTTTGCCAGATATTGTTTTTTCTATTGAGTACTGACCTAAACCAGACCTTTAATCTTACGAAATACTATTTTCTGAACGATGAACAGCTTCTTCTTGGTTCTTTCACAACTTTGGTTTCATCAGCAAATGCCTGATATTGATGATTATTCTATATATCTGCTTGGTTTTGCTCAAATTCTCTCTTTCTTTGAAATAAGAAACATGTTTTCACAGAACCAGAATTGACCCTTTGGATACCTTCATTTTTTTTTTTAATTTAAATTTATTAAATGCGTACATTAATAAAGTCTGTGAAAATATACCTTTTCAGACTACCAAACAGAAAATATCCTACCTATATAATGAAAATCAATTAACAAATAAAAGCAACAAAACATTAAAAAGGAGGACCAAACAAAGAGAAAACTCTTTAAAACGAATACAAAAAACGCTCACTCACAACTGTTAAGTAAAACTACCTATTAAATGCAAAAAGGATTCCTCTTCAATTTATCAATCAGAAAAGATCAAGAAGATCGCTACCTATACCATCCCCATTCGAATTTCCAAAAACTGATAACTGTATAAGTCAGTTATCCGCACATGCCTCACATTCCACGTTAATTTCGTTCCAAAAAAAAAAAAAAGGAAAACAAATGGACGATACAAACCAACTTACAAAAAAAAAAGAAATAAAAATAACCAACTCTTCCACATTCCACCATTCCATTCAATTTACTGGTTTTTTTCATATTTATGTGGTCTCATATTCTTGCGGTAGTATGCCTGCAGCAACATCGCATCGATTGAAAATTGCATTGTGTTTGTGTGTTGTATTTTGTGTAGTAGCCCGTATTAGGCTCGTTTCACACGTATTCGGTTCTATTCGGTTTGGTCCGTATTCGTTTTTTTTTTAGGCTGAAAATTTCGAACTGATGAATTCGGTGCGTGTAAGAGACTATAATTCTTATAAACACCGTTAGCCTGAGTCGGTTTTATTGTTTGTTTTTAAATTCTTCTTAAGAAAATCAAAATGATAAAATTATACATTTGAATAGAGTAGGTGGCTGAATATGAACCCATTGTGTTTAAATAGATTTCGCGAAAACACCTTCAACCGAAAACAAACCGAATTCTGACCGTATGGGATGAAACTATCTTATAGATCGAGAGGTGCAGTGCATTAAGGCCCACGGAAAATACAAATTAAGCCCCGCTGATGTTACCTTATTCCTTTTTTAAGTGGTAATAATGCCCACCACAATATAAAGAACTAACGCCCTTGGGCGTAACTAACTTTTGGAATTAAGACTAAAACTCGCGGACCACTTATAATACTATTTGTCACAAACAAGTAGTCGGTGCAGCTCCGTAGGGCCAGGGCCTTCCGACTAATGAGTATTCCTGAGAACCCGCGAGGCTGGCTATCCACTGTACTGTTTGTCACAAAAAAGTTGTTTGTGCAGCCTCGCAGGACAAGGCATTAGTGGTCTCTATTTTCGTTAAGTAAGAATGTTCTAGATATATTCCATTCCGTTTTGTTCCACTTGCTGAACGCTTTCCTTAAAACTTTCTTAGAAGATGGCGCTGAAGTCATTAAAAGGGAATTAAAGGTCCGTTCATATCATCTGTTATATATGTTTTGGGTATTTTCGCTCGTATATTCGTTACAATGTTCTAATAAAAAAAAAATATAAAAATCGTCGGGAAAGAAGTACCTATGTATATAACTTAAAAAAAATACACTATTTAAATCACTGTGTTATTGGTTCTTGCAGCTTCAAGCTCTCCTATAGCTTGCCTAATATACAAAAAACGATTCCATATCTTTCTGTTGAGGTAGTTAAATCTGAAGACCTGTTATTTTAATTAAGTTTAGCATTGATGCCAAATGAGTTTAGGGAAACAGTTCTGATATTCTTGTTTCCCCAATTTTATTTTATTACGATGGAAATAAATCATCAAGACCACAAAAAAATCAATAAAATATTTACACACAATCTCAAACTCTCTTCTAATTCCAACTGATACTAAATAGGTACATACATTTGATAAACATGTTTAAATACAACATTATTCACAATAAAAAAAAAGTTCCTATATTTGTAATTTATTTGTTGCTAGGATGTTGTTTGTACAAATATAACACCCAAATGCTAAACCTAATCAAACCCGGCCACAAGCAATTAGTTATATGACACGACTAAGTTAAAAACTAAACAAGATTGCTTCAATAAATGGGTTTTCCTCTGCCTTAGTATTACTGAAGCTGAAGACCATGCGTCTATAAAACACCACAACGACGAATAAAGCCGCGAAATTGAGAAAATGGAATAAAATATATACAAAAAAAAAGCAAATAAACAAAATTGAAAATAAAAAAAGTATAAAATCCTATTAGACAGGAGAATTCCTGTCTGACTCTATCAACTCTATAACTTCAGGAATTTCCTACTGTCGCTATGATTTATTTATTATCATTTTTTTTTTTTAATTTTTTTTTTTTTTTGAGAATCATAATGCAATAACCAAGATTAGTGCGTTAGTATGCGTACTCGTATATACTCTGGCATGGCACCCATACTTATGATTTGGTAATAATAATGTGAACTGTGAACGGCCGGTGCGCGTGGTGCACACTGCACAGAAACTCAGGAACATAAATATTTTGTTGTTATCACGCCGACATCTCTCTTCGAGCTATTTTTGCTCTAAGATATCTCAGACTACGATGGCTAGCTAGAATAGATGAGCCATAGTTGCCGTTGTGAGATTTCAATTTTAGTTTCAAAATTAATAAAATCGTATGATAACTGTATTACAATTATTAAAACAGCTTTTTGAATATTAAGGACTCTAGGTATAAGCTTTATTAAAGTTTGATTTAAAATTAAGAAGAAATGTTCAATGAAAATATAAAATAGGATACATAAAAAGATAAGAAATCCAAAAAAAAATACAATTATTTAATATTTCATTCAATATTATAAATTATTAAATAAAAATAAATCATTTGTTTCAAATAGAATCCACCAATCTTAAAGTAAAGCAGCGCATATTGACCAGGATTTTTTTTTAGTTGCAAAAATCCATTTAAATACTGACTTAATAGTTAATCAAAGCAGTTAGTTGACTAAAAGTTAATTTACTGCATTACTTTTTGACTGGTGTTAGTCTTCTAGTCAGTAGAAATGTTTTGTTCTGTTGTGTTTAAAATCTAAGTCAGGCGTAGGTAATGCCACACTTCCCTGACACTTTCTTGTAGGAATATAGAGTTCTGAAAGTAACTTCATGTTAAAAGAATACACAAATAAGAACAGTACAAAAAACTTTCTGCTAACTAGAACACTAAACTAGTCAAAAATTAATTAACTTTTAGTCAATTAACTACTTTCATTTACTGTACAGTGAGTATTTTAGTACTGACTGCTAACAGCTTATTTTGCTGTAAAAGTACTTAGTAGCAGCAGTACTAAACTGCAGCTTAAATTAAAGTCATTAAAGCAACTGAATTGACTGCAGTCTTTTACAGCTTTGCCATATAAACTTCAAATAAACTTCAAACAATGTTCGGCATTTCACAATGGCAACCCTATTTATATTGCAACATTGCTTCGAAACCTAATGGTAAAGTTAAACGAAAATATTTGACTCAGGTACGCGGGCGCGTTTTATCGATCATACCTCCATATACGCATTATAAAATGTATGTAGGTATAGGAAGGCAAGGTAGGCAGTTAGGTAGGTTATGTATAGGTAGGTAGGTACTCGTCGCATATATAATCCTAGACTGGATTTTTTTCTATTTAAAATTCGTAGTGAGTGCTTAAAAAATGCAGGTCCTTGTTCCGAAACCAGTTAGTTACTCTTGTTGGTGGTGGCTGATGTGTGTTGTGTAGCGGTGTAATGGATGGAACATAATGTTGGCGTTCTTGTTTTGCACAAGTTCGTTTATAGTGTGGTGAATTTAATGGTATTTATTTCTATTTTTATTTTGGTACGGAATTAAGTTAAGAATATGAGCAAGAAAAATTTTGCGCTCAAAAATAGTCTTCCTGCATTGGAATAATAGAACATGCTGTATAGTATAGTAAGTTTAGATATAAGAAACGCAAATAGATATCTACAGAAAACCCACCACAAGTTGTTTTTCAAAAACTTGTGTTGGATTTTAGTTGATTTTTTTTTTGTTATTAGAAGAAGAATGATGAAATATACAAATTTACATATGTATAGGCGTATACAAATTTATTGAAACTGGAAGTGGTCGTACCTAGATAAATTTTCTAGAAAAATAAAGAGAGAATTATGGTGGGTTCTCTTTAATTTCTCTTTAGGTAGGTTTACCTACTTATAATGTTTGTTAATTGAAATCATGTATAGCGTAAATTCTATAGAGTACAAGGCTGCTTGGATAAAACATTTTCATTATAAGGCTTCGGAAGTCCTTTTAAATCCTCAGTACGATTAATTAATTTTAATTAATTAATTTTTTTTGTTAATTATTTTTTTATTTGTATTTTTTACTTAATTTTTCTTTTTAATTAAATACATAATACTTTCCAAAATCTTGAGAAGAACTTACTGAAAAGCTTTGAGAGAAATCGATTGAGTCAGAAAGGAAGAATATAACTAAAAATTATTGCAAATTACTTAAGAAACATGTTCTTCATATTTCCATTAATCGTGATTTTTGAGAAAAACCAAAAATACAGTATTGTTACAATCACTTATAACATTACATACACCAAGTTTAATCGAAATCGATAGAGCCGTTTTCGAGAAAAAATCCAATAACTCAAAACTATTATATGGGAGGTATTCGTTCTAATCGAAAAAAAAAATAAATAAATTGCACGACTAAATCGCACGTACTTGGTCTTATGAATAAAGTTACTATATATGCCAAGACTTTTTAATTAAAAATTTGTAAATGCAGTTTTAGAAAAAAAACATAGAATTCGATTTTCAATTGACTAAAACAGCTTCTTTAATGAATTTAACCTCGAAACAAAGTATGCAATTTGATTTCTTCTATAATGATACATTTTTATAAACAAAAAAAATTGAAAATCATTAGAGCCGTTTCAAAAAAAAAAAAAAAACATTTTTTTCTGTACAAAATTTTGCAACAAATTATAAAAAAAAAATTGGTACGCCATTTTTAAGATATTATTTATCAACATCTAAAAACTAAATTTAAAAAAAAAAATATTGAGCAATTTTCAAAAAAAAATTTCATTTTTTTTAAATCCAAAAAAATAATTTTCGAAATTTTTTTTAATAAACATTATTACGTCAACTTACAAGCTTTCATAAAAAAACGCAACAAGAACTGCATATACAATTTCTAACTTTTATTTTAAGTTTCAAAATGTTATGTCAAGAAAATTATAACAATTACAATTTTTTTTATCTGCCAATTTATAAAATTCTTCTAAATGCCAATTTTTCAGAATGGAACAATGCATTGTTATCTTCTGTTGCTTAACAACCTAAAAATAAAAATATTATATATGTATAAAAAAAATATTGAACAAAAAAAAAACAATTAAAATGTTTTCTTATTCCGTTTCAATTTGTTCTTTCTTTACAGACTTATGGAAAAAAAAGCAGAAAAATTTTAATACAAAAATCGCAACATCATTCGTGGATATGGATAAAAGCAAACAAGAATGAGCGACGGCTATGAATCATTCCATGGTTGCAACCAATGGCAATCAACTAAGTCCAGTGGGATCCACTGGACATCACTTAGTTCAAAGCACCTCGTCTCCATTACACCTCCAACAACAACAGCAGCAACTGCTCCAACAATCATCATCAACAACCAAAGTCACAGCATCAACAAAATCAAATCATGGTTCGCCATCTGTAGCTGGAGTTTCATTGCATTCTCCTTGTGCTTCGGCATCTTTGTCGTACAATCAATCGCCACCGACACATTCATCATCATGCAATTTAAATGCAAGTCAAGCGAATTGGTCGAAAAATAGTTCAATATCCACATCTGCAATATTTAGGAGCGGGTGCTCCCGAACGGCGGCGACGGCAACAGCAGCAGCAGCAGCAACTTCCAGTGCAATTACAAACGGAAAAGTTCCCACCGTAGCCACATTTAGTTTAAATAGTATTAATAGTAGTAGCCATATTAATAGTAGCAGTAATAGTAGCAGTAGTAACAATAATAATAGTAATAATAATAGTGCCAATAGCTTAATCGTGGCTAATAATAACAATAACAGCAATAGTGGGAACAGCAATACTAGCACCAGTAGCAACATGCCCGGCCGACATAGTTGGGATCCTGGACGAATCGGTGTTGAACATCTGGCTGGAGCACTAAGTCCGTTTTGCATAACTGATGCCAATCATGAAATCGTTCGACCAAAGCCAAGAAGGTAAGCATTATACATAATGACATTTTTAATAGTAAGTTGATGTTCTTGATTTAAGTTTTAAATCAATTATGAACTATAATCTGGGAGTTAGTGTTGCTAGTTTCTATGATAAATAGATTACAATTATTTCATCAGTCTTCTTGTTGGTATAAATTGACCTTACCTGTGTGCACAGCAGTTCTTGAAGAATGATTTGGAATGCAATTTCTCTACAGAAACTAGAACTGCTACTTGGGTTGTATCTAGTGATTTTTATAAACTGGTATAATTTGCCTTTTCACGTGTAGGGATGAGTTTTCTGGACTAAGCCTTGACTAAGGAAATATTGTCGATATCGAAAAGTTATTCTTTATGTTGGTTATATTTATTCGACCAGTTTATACCAATTTTTGCATAAATGTATTAAAATGTGTTGTGTCGTCAATTTTCCTGTAAAATTCTCTGTAAATGTAACACGAATCAAATTCTCTTTATTAATATAGTTTTCTTTTATAATTCACTTCAAGACTTTAAACAATAATTGCTTTTATAGGAAAAATATGATTTTAAATCTCAAGAAATGCGACTATAATTTAAGTTACCTACAGAAATGTGAATAATTTTTTTAATTGGTATAAACTAGTTTAAAATGCTTTAATCACTTCCGATTTTCTATTTATTTTTCATTAATATGATAAATGAATATTAATCTCGGATTCCATTTCACTTATTTCCGAATTTCCAACACAACTTCGCGACTTATTAATTTCCTATTCCGCAAGTCCCACGCTTTCCAATTAAATGAAGATCCATCTAGGGCAACATTGGCTGCTCACTTGAAGAGATAGATCATTGGCCTTTTGCCAGTTGTTGGCTCCAAAACTGCGTGGTACCGCCCGCCGTCATCTTTGTGAACAAAAAAAAAATTCCTTATAGCAGTTGATATTATTTATTATTATTTTCTTGTTTTCACTTTCAAGCAAAATATGAAGTAATTGTTATCGGAGTTGGGAGATTATTTAGTGTGAAGATTTTACTTCCATTGTAATAAATTGTCTTCTCATTAATAGTTCAGCTCCATCGCGGTGGTTGCCGTTGGTGGTGGCGCAGCGTGTGGCTGAATAGGTACATGTTTATGGATGTTTTGCTGAAATTATTTCATCACATTGAATTTGTTTTTTTTTCTTAAATTATAAAAAATGTTTTGTTTGTTAATATAAACAAAAAAAAAAAAATATATATAAAATGTAATACAAAGGGATTGTAGGAGCATTTCGTTTTTATTTCCCGCGCACTTGGAAAGTAAAAGTGAAAATACAGAGATTGTTATGCAAAATACTCTTACGTATCGGGGTTTTCCCTTGACATCGTGTTGTTTAAAAGGAGAATACAACAAAAAAAAACATTGTAACGAACAAAAAGATGACATGAGTAATTTATTTAAGGGTACCTACATTCGTGTGATTTTAAAAATGTTAAGTATACATTTTATTGAAATTACATTTACGATTGTTCCTATACTGAGGCTAAGTTTAATTGTAAATGTTAGAGAGTTATAGTCTCGCTGAAGTTTAATGAACTCATGGTGGCTAGTGATTAGGGTGATAAATATCTACATTTTAAGCCTAAGTTAATTTCAAAGAAAATAAAAAAAATAAGAAAGAAGCAGAGAGCTTCAAAAATTAAAGTCGATAAACTGTAAGTAAATCTATTTGTTTATGCTTTATTATCAAATAATGTTAGCAAAAATATTTTGTTGTTTCCAAAATTCTACTCTAATTCTACTGAAATTTTCTTTTTTTGAAATTTTACCACTTTCTAATATAAAAATAATAAAAAAAAAAACATAAAAACACTCCCACCCTTACGTTTTTCCCAAGAGTAGCCTAACTCTTGGGCTCTTCATTCATTTAAGATCAACTCCTGTATCCTTTTTACTTAGGCACTACCAAAACATAAAATAAAAACAAATCTACATTTCAGGTGTAAAATGACTGTTAATCCTAATTTTTTTGATTATGCGCACCAGATTCTGACATTTTTCAGAAGCTCTTAATTGTTGGCCTCATGGTCAAATTATTATTATTTATTCATTTTAACTTAAATAAAAAAAAAAATCTAAATAAATATAAATAAATGTATGGCATTTACAAATTGAGCTTGGATATGTTGACTGTTCTACCTGCTTTCATTTGGTACCTCAAGCATAAGGATCGAAGGAGAATGTTCAACTACAACTTATTATGTAAAGTTGGATCACTGTGGCGTATACGTAACTTCTTTTTTGTTTAGAAAAGACTTTAATTTAAATCGAAACAATTGATCTTTATGATCATTTTCGGTTCTATTAAATGATATTTATAACTATTCATTCGAAATTTATGATATCAGTTGTAAAAATCACAGAGCCAGACTCTAATGCTATATAATTATGTACACAACATTAAAACTGGGTTTCTTGTGATAAATTATTGTATACAATTGAACCGGTGAGTGGTGAGTAGAAAAAAGAAAACTGTTTACTTTAGAAACTAAAAGCTATTATTCAATCTTTTTCTGGGACATAAATGACAGCTAGTCACCCGAATGAATATCGCAAAGAATTGAAATACGGGCCAAAATCATGGAGCTGGGAATTTCACTGCACAAATCATTAAAAAATCAACTTTGTTTCATAATGAAACTTTTACAGTCATGTGTTGAGCTTGATTATCATTTATTAGTTCATAAACGTGCAGAGCTCAAAATTATTTATTTTTTGATTTATCGCAAAATATTGAAATTTAAAAATGAGATAAATTCCAAAAACCAAGCCAAAATCAGAAGCACTTGTTAGAATTCAATTAAATAAAGTTCTTCAATAAATTATTAATTAATTGCATATTTAATTGCATACATATTTATAATTGCATGTATATACTTTTTTGAACTCCTCCATCGCAATGTTTGACTTTATTAAAACCTCGATTGTTTTTTACTCAAATCCAAAATCATGCAAATTGTAACACAGAAAACCGATTCAAAATTTAACGTATAATTGTTTCAGTACATTCATCCGGCATACAGTCATTGTAACTTAATGTAAGTTCTTCTAGCTAATCGAAGAGTTATAGTGCACTTTTACGCGACTGAATGTTTTCAAGCAAATTTTATTATTATTTCACTTGAATCGTATTGTTTGTGATCACTATCCTATAGCATTTCAAAAATCATTAAAATAATTGTTCAGTCTGTATGGCAAGTAGGAAATCATTTAAGCTATCTAATTTTTGTAATCTTCAACATTTGAGTGAAATTTAACAAGCATACAATTTTTTATTAAAATAACTTGACAACACGCGTAAAAAAAATAAAACAGAAAGTACTTAAAAATCTCCTTGTTCTTTTCGTTTAACCTACTCGTAGGCTTGACCTAATCATAAATAACAAAAAAAAAACCTAGTATAACATATTCCAAAAAGTGACTTTCGTTTTTTATCTCTTAGAAATAAAATCAGAAATGTAAACAAAATACAAAAAAAAAAAAAAACAAAACAACAAAACCTACAAAACAAAAAAAAAATATAATTGGTCAACTGGCACAGTAACTGATTTAAAGAAGTTAATGAAGTATTTGCGTGAAAACTATCTCTTCAAGTGGATACTTAGTCTGCATTTCACTTAACCTAACTGAATAATAATTTATTTTAAGCTTCATAATAATTGCTGACATTCATTTAGCAAAAAAGTGTGTTTTCGTTTCTTCTTTAAGTCTTAGCTAACGCCACAACCGACGACGCGACGTGATGTTTGAAATTTGAACTTAAATGGGAAAAAATCAAAACCTATAATTACTTAAGCGAAGCATCAACAATTAGGTTCCATTTTTTTTGAAACCTATAAATATAATTATTGTTGGTTCTCTTTATCAGATACAAACAAAATTACTTTGTTTATTTCCAATTTTTAATGTTTCACAAGTTCAATGCTCTATTTTATATTTCTTCTTAGTTGTTAGTTTTAGTCAGTGAACTTTTTTTATACAAAAAAAAACGTGTTGCTAAATTATTCACCATCAAAATTAAATTTGTAAAGCCTGTTGCCTGTGGTTTTTGCGCAGAGTTGAAAAATAGCCAACAATTATTATTGTTAATATAATTTTGTTCGTGCCAAGTCTCACGGAGGTGGTGTTGAAGCCATTGTGCCCCTTAATGAGGTCAAACTATTATGAAAATCTGTAACAGCCTGAACAAAATATTTGTTAAGGAAAACAAAACAAATACAAAAATGTGTGTATGGAATGTTTATTAGTTTTGAATATCTAATTCCAGATTAAACTGAAATTAAAAAGTAGGTCACAGGTATTTTGTGAATATTATACAATTAGGTAAACATTTTTAATTTACAAAATAACTTCACTAAGCTAAGTAGCATTGGATAAATTTATTTGTTAAGTATTAAAAATCTTCGCTTTTAGGAAATGTTTTTTAATTTCTTCCACTGTTCAAGGATCACTTATATTTCTAGCCCAACATGAGTGACATATTTTCAGGTGATAAAAAAATAATATTTCTTCAAAATTGTTTATGAAAAGTTTAATTTGTGAATTGTGACACTCTTGCATGGGAAGCGGTTCAATCCAGACACTTCATAGCATAAAAAATCTGGACACCTTATAAAATAGAGATTACACCATGCTTAAAATCTGTTAGTTATGATTTTTGACTGAGTTGTTGGTAATTGGCGAGAAGTGCCCATTAAAATTTCACCTCCCCATTAATGCACCTTTCAAAACATTAATTCAATAAGAAATAAGATATCAAAAAACAGCCTTGACGCAATCAAGTATCAAACACTTTTCTATCTCTCATTTTTTAAGTTAATGTGGACGTACATTTTGACCTGATAATGCTTTCGCAATCAATTGTTTCTTTTTGAAAGCCTCTACATTTGTCAAAAAGTGTGTCCAGGTTTTTCTTTCAAAGTTGGTTAATTTTTTTAAATTATGCTCACTATTTCTAAATTGATTGCCCCTAATTCGTTGACATTAAACTACACTGTATAACCAATATTATATCTTTTCAATTCTTAACACCAAAACAATGAGTCATTCACTCAAAATAGATTTCAACCATTGATGCGGGTCAGAAGTCAGAATACCATGCGCGTGAGCGCTAATCGGCTTAACTATTTAAATTGCCCAAATGAACCTACGTACCTTTCTACAAATCAAATTCAAAGAAAAGTATTTTTTTTTTTTGTTTAACCGTATTAAATTGATTTGGAGCGCATTGAGTTCATCAATCTCTTGAAGACATTCATTGAATAAACAAGGTACATGAACTCTGCTTGCTGTGTGATGTGTCTTTCTGTTTCACATTTCTGACCCAACCAACTGCCATATTCATTCAAAATTAATTTCAATCAACATTTTCATTTAGAATAATTTGAATAAAAAAAAAAATACCCACAGTGCAATGAACACCACTATAATTTCTCCTCCATATATACTCGTATGTATATTTTTATCTGCATCAACAAACTTATAAGACCGCTGCTGGCTGTGGCGAATGAAAATAATTACCAGCAAAAACCTTTTTTAACGACCAAGAAAATAACAACAACAAAAAATATGTAAGAAGAAGACGAAAAAATTCAACAAAGGTTCAAGACACGAAACAACCCGTAACCGTAGTGCCATAGTCGCGTAGTTAAAGTCAAAGATGTTCGTAGGAGAAATGTGAGAATATTTTCCTCCATTGTTCATTCATAGAGAGAGAGACTTTATACGCATTATACACTTCGGGCCTCATCGCTTAATACCTCTGTGATGGAACAACAATGAAATCTAAAGCCCCTTCGTTCAAAATAATAACCAAAACTTCCCACTTAGTAAGTAAACGCGATCACTCCAACAACGACCTCCAATCTGAAGTTTTAGTTTTGTTCAGAACTCGACCGCGTCAAGACTTACTTACCTTGAAGTCCATTCAAAATATATAATACCTTTACGTATTTACGGCATCGATACCTTGCTAACTAACTATATCTTAAGCGTTAACATTTTTTTATATTTATTTCTTGAAAGGACGTTTCGGTTTAATGTTTTCCATTTTCGCTATAAGTTGCATGTTATGAGATATTAAGTACGGCAACTTACAATTTTCAACTTCCCTTTCTGGGCCTCGCTCATTTTGACACGCATCGCTGAATCTACAAATCAAAATCACCACAGCCATGGACGACTTTTCACACAAGTTTCGAGGCAGAAGTTAATTGATCGTATCGAGGAATACCTACATTTCATTCGTGTGTACTCGGTATCAACACCGGAAGGAGTTAATTTGTGTCATTATATAACGTACATAAAAAAAAACATCAATAAATAAATTAGATACCAAACCGGGAGTGCGATCGCGCGAAATGTTAACCCAGTTAATATTTGACTATTCAAAGCATGATGTATTGCTCAAAGGACTGCAATTGTAGTTTGTGTCGGGAGCTTCGAGGTTTTCGACCTCTAAAATCGGATAAGAAGCTCAAGAAAACTGAAAGTTTTGTCGGTAGTGAGAATTTTATTTTAAAACGTTGTGATATTGGCGCCCGCAATGGGATACAAAATGATGCGACGCGACTGCTTGAAAAGAAGTCAGCTCAACCAGCACCATTATCTTCATCGAAAATTACAGCTACAACTACGACAGGTGATAAACAAGAGTCGTCTCAAGCTGCAAATGGCTCCAAACACAAAGTAATTATATACTTTGGTGATTCAATAGAAAATCGACAAAACAAAGATCGTTTTAATAATAGTAATGCTGCTGGCCAGGGTAGTGATTTAAAAGACCTGATACATGCGAGTAGGTTGTGCGATGAAATAGTGTTGAAGACGTGCGAATCAGAGTTAACGACTTCACCATGTCCGCCACCACTACCTCCGCTGCCACCACCACAGGCGTTGCGGTCTTCTCCATCAGCTGGGAAATGCATTACTGACTCGGGCTCAGAACTTCCATCGTTTATTGAAAGCATACACAATGGAGTAATAAACATACGAATCCATGGTAATTACAAAACGGCAAATGATTTGATTGCAACATTATCGACACGGCAACGCAACACCAACAACAACAATAATTCAACATCATCTACCACCAATAGTTGGGATATTCGATCACAGAGTGAAGATTCATTCGATTGGAGTTTTGTACAAGAATGGAGATCTAGGTAGATATTCATATACTCAATTTTTGTTCAACGAGATTTTTTTGTCCAGTAAAGCTTTATAATGACTTTATTGCTTCATAGTTTTAGGTGTTTTAAAGTTTCCATTAATTAAGGCAAAATAATTTGTTACGAAATTTTTGCGGTTATCTATACAAATCATAACTTACTTTGCTTTAGCTTAGATGTTCTTCATTGCTGAAGCTTCAAGGTAGAAAAAGAAAATAAATTGTTCAGCTAAAACCTAAAAAAATAGTTGGAATATCTACTTTGGTTTAAGTTTCAGTCAAAAATGTTGCTTATAAATGTTCTTGAGCCTTAAAGCTTCACGATAATTTCTTCAGCAATTCTGTATGTATATAATTTCAATGTAGAACTTACAGACTTATTCTATATTTTTTCCCCTTCCCAAAACTGCTGATCACGTAAATTTAGTAGTTAAATAGGAAAAGTGATAAAATCAAGGTCACAGCAAGTGTTTTGAAAAGAATTCTAAGTTTATAGTCTTCTGGTATTTGATGTTCACGTACATAACATTTTGATCCAAATAATTGTCAAACAGAAATTCTTTACAAAAAGACACACATGTTGTTAAAGAACGTGCTTTCTTTTCGGAAGTTTCGTTTAAATGTTATTGTTGGTGGAATTCAATAGAACGAATGTTTTATATTCAAAAAATTAGTTGACTAATCATTTTCTTATATGCAGTTTCAAATATGATAATTACTCACGAGTAGCAATTTATTGTTATATAGCATAAACGTCTCTCTTTTTTTTGTGGTGAACATAAAACTGAGGTTTTTTACTTAACGATTATGGAGGAGTGTAATGTTATTATAGTTATTACCTTCTTGGCATTCTGTCCTTCGCTCTGCCTGTTGAATTTCTCTTTCTTTGCCAAATTTTTAACTTAATATTATTTGGCAAATTCGATAATGGCCAACTGGGTTAAAATGCGATCATTAGATCATCTTCAAAAATATATCAAAATGTTTACACAATTTTGTGTTTTTCACTTCTTACTATAGAAACAACTTACGTTAGTTTCCTGGGGATAAAGAAAAATGCAAAATTAAACAAAATTTTAAATAATTAAAATGGTCATAACCTCCAAACTACAGCCCGCAAATTAACAATTGTAGGTCCAAATAAAAGGCAACTTTTGTCTAACAACCTCTTTGCTAAAACAAATAGTTTTGGAGATATATTTTGCGAAATAGCTGATTTTGCCAGGGAGGTGTTGTCCCGAAAACCACAACTTAAGTTTGTTCTAATACCCTTCTTTCATATTTAAAACAAATCAGCCTTTCTGTATTTCGTTCCACGAAAAAGTCTATCTTACTTGTGCTTATTACTCTGACTCGTAATAAGCACGGAAGATACAGAAGATTTATATTCCTTTTGTAATCAGTGCAACAAAAACGTGATAGATTTCCGTCCGCGTATATTTTTATACACTTTTTTGTCACAAAGTGTAATTTCAATTTTTTTCAAATAATTTAGGAATTCTGGAATATGTTTGAAGATCTGAAAAATTAGATAGATATCTTGAGAGTTTCAAAATTTTGTAGGCTATTCCATCATGCTTTCCAACACCGTTTACTACCAAGTTTGAAGAAGATCGCTAAAGCAAACTACAGCTAGGTCGTAAAAAAGAACCAGAAGTAAGACTGGCAGACAGATTGATATACAGAATTGGAAAACCAATCCTTTACTTGTGCTTTATTACCTAAAAACATATCAGAAGCAGAAATTACGGGTAAATTCGTGATAAAATAAAATTTACGAAAATACAAGAATATTGTAATTTTTCAACTTACGATTTCAATAATTTCTTTGCAGCGCCTCATTCAACCACCACAATGGTTCATTACCATTGTGGTGGTTAAATAAGCAGCTACTAACAAAATCAATTTAGAAATCTGGTCTAGTTTTACTTTAAAAGTAGCCTTTTGCAGAAGAAGTTATATTTTTAAATCACTAGTACCTATCGCCAAGCGGTCAAATTTGACCACTCGATTGTAGCAGAGAGACTACCTGTACCTTTCAAATACAATAAAAAATAACAAAATAATCACATAACATTACACTAAACTTTTTCATCTAACAACTTCTTTTTTTTATTTTTCAGACCATCTGGAAGCACTAGAGTAGATATACTGCCATTCAATTCATCACAATCGAATTCCCAACTGGCAGTGAACATAAGTTCTGGCAATTTGAATGCGTGCGGTGTTACATCACCAACCAATAAT
Source organism: Meliscaeva auricollis (assembly GCA_948107695.1). Taxonomy (NCBI): domain Eukaryota; kingdom Metazoa; phylum Arthropoda; class Insecta; order Diptera; family Syrphidae; genus Meliscaeva; species Meliscaeva auricollis. The sequence continues at coordinate 20,672,490 of OX403619.1, read as the reverse complement.
AATAATCTACAACCTCCTGACGTAACTGCTTCGACAAATTGCGGTGTTGGTCTTTCATCGGGACGCATTCAAAGTCCAGCTGTGGCAACACCTGCACCAAGAATTTCAAAGGAAGTGGCGCAACGTTTGGCTGCGGCTGGAAATCAATCAACTACACACCATGAATCAATCGATGGATATTCACCAAATAACAAATCAGCCTCTGGTAATAGTGTAAATGCATCGGGTGTGATTGAGCGTGACCATCATCCCACAAAAATGGGAAGTGGTGGAGGTGGTGGTGGTGGCGGCTATCATTTGGGACAGTCCAAACCTGTGCCACATCGTTCGGTAGCTGGTCCAGCACGTCTTACAGCACAGAGTACTCCGGTCAAGTCACAACCACCCATGATAAGCGGGAGTCTATCGAGTCAGAATAAAACCCACTCGGAAAGAATTATCGATAACCTGCATGCTTCACAGAAACAAAATCACCTCGGAACAAGGACACACCATCATGAGTTTAGAGGTCTTCAGAGGGTACAAGAATGCCACAGTTCTTCGGATGAGAATCGATCATCGGGACATGCCAGTATGTCAGATACTGGAGGGCATGGTAGCAGCTCACCAGGAGGAGCTCTTGGTCCACTTCCGGAAGATCGATTGGCAGCTGGTGTGACAAACCGCAGTACAAGGTCGAGAGCAAGCACAAACCATTCCCGTTCTAGACATCGTGCCACACCAGCTAAAGTACCTTGGGGAGGTAGTGGATTGGAGGATATAAAGCTTGCCATTCAACAGCTAACAATGCGTTCGCAAACCAGCACTAGCACATACAGCAGTTTGAGTGCAGGTTCAGAGAGCTCAGAACCTGCGAGAAGACTTGGTCGCTATTCTTCGTTGGAAACGGTGAACACTAATGTCACTAGTGCCGATGAATTCGTTTGGGTTGACTCCCATAATCGTTTGGTTGAGCTGCAACATCCTCCATGGAGTCAACATTGTATATTGCGGGTCATTAGAAATGGCCGTTGCAAAGAACACTCCGAAAGAGTATCAATTGAAGCTGTTCCAAGGCTTGGCTACCTGCTACAACGGGCTCTTGTAAGAATCGCAAGAGAGGTCCAGAGACTCTCATCGAACCTTGGATTGTGCTCCAAACAGGAGATAGCTGGTGCTTTCAAAGTGGTTCTATGTCCTGGCTTGGCTGACTCTTGCATTAAAGCATGCCTGCGAGCTGCTGCAATGTTTGCAGTCCCTGGAGAAAGTGCATTGAAACAAAGTAAGTCTTCTCGAGCAGGTCTGCAGTTACCTGTTGGACGATTTCACAGATGGATGGCTGATGCCCGTTTGGGCAAGTTCATTCATGAGTATGCTGCCGTGTATTTATGCGCAGGAATGGAAAACCTCTTGGAAGAGATCCTCCTGCAGTGTTTTTCTTCAGATGCAAATGCAGCCCTAACTGCAACTGGCCTTGAGCAGGCCATTGCTAGCTCTGGAGACTTGTGGGGTCTGCTACAGCCATATGCCCATCTCAATGCGGGACGAGTTGCATCTGGGGCCTTGACTATGCCACGATGGGCAAGCCAAACTTCGATAGGTTCTGGTTCACATCAAAACCCAAGTGTAAACTCGAGCTTGGAACCATGTCTGCTTACCACATGTGTGGGGAGCATCACGGAACTTAAAGACTTGGTCTCGAGAGCTCAGCAAAAGTTCCAACATACCGCATTCTCAAATTCAGCCATAACAGCTTTGTTTTATTTTATGAGATGTTCACAATTGGAACACAGCGAAGTGGGAAGTTCGACCACTTCAACAACCAATACTCAAGAGTTGTGCTACGAAAGGGCCTATGTAGTTCTTCCACCATTAGTCGAATGGTTAAGGGTATCTTCAGCACATGCGGAATACCGAAACGCTATAATGATCGACAAGGACGACATTATGCAAGCAGCCAGACTGCTCTTGCCTGGGGTTGATTGTCCCACTCGAGGTGTTGGTCGTGACGAAGAGTTACCTTCGAAGAAGACTCATTTTGGACATAGCTCTACGGTTAGTGGCAGCTCAAGTGAAGATACAGCAGATTTGGGACGTCGAGCTACGTTGGCACTTGCCTTTAAACTGATGCTCACAGGACGAGCAGACCTGCTAGCTCAAGCTTCAACTTTATTGCCACCAACGACAAGATACGATACTTTGAACCATGTTGGCATGTCAGCGCTGATGATAGCCAGCATACGCAACGATGACATAGCCATTCAAGCTCTTCTCGATGCAGGTTGTGATCCAAACATCGAGGTACCAGCTGTTGGCTCTCAAGGTTGTCCAGCTATTCACCCAGATACTCAACATTGGACAGCTGTGACATTTGCCTCGTGTAAATCAAACTTCCAAGCACTGCGCATGTTACTCGATAGAGGTGGCAAAGTTGAGGGCGGTGCTCGTCTAAGCGAAGACAAATCAACTCTCACACCACTTCAGGTAGCTTGTGGATCAGGTAATCTAGAAGTCGTATCACTCCTGCTAGCCCACGGAGCACATGCATTCCTGTCAACTCAGCAAAAAGACTCAATGTGCTTTGCGAATTCTGCTCAACGAGGATGTTACTGTGCAATATCTGTAGCGGCTGCACACGGCCAGCGGGCTTGTTTGCGGAAACTACTATCACACCCCCTGGCGCCCGGTAGCCGAGAAGTATTGTCGCTGGAAGAAATGCTAGCCGAAGGCGATAGCAGTGGCAGATCAGGTGCTGAACGCCAACAAGATGTTCCACCCAGTCTGAATAAGACCCAAATTAAAAGCTTACAGGAAGCAATGTATCACAGTGCTGAAAATAATCATTTGGGTAAGTTTGATTTGACAATTTCCAAAAAAAAAAAAGTGTTTTAAAAATATTCTAAAAAAAATGTGTATTTTTCTCTTAAGATATTACTGTTGAACTACGTGCTCTTGGTGTTCCATGGACTTTACACTGCTGGATGCACGCATTGGCTGCTGCCCATGAACTACGATTGGATGCAGTGATTGATCAATTACTGCAGGATTTTCTGCAGGTGTGCCCTGATGACTATAGCCCCCAATTTGTTTCCGAATGTCTTCCACTGCTGTTCAACATATTTCGTTATAGTAAAAACGAAGGAACTACTTTGCTGCTGGCAGACATTTTTGCCACATGTTTTGGCTGGGAAGCTATCAAGTCTATAAAAGAACCAGTTCTTCAACCAGTAAATAGCTCAAGAATTGATCCAAAATTTGTAAATAATCCAGAGCTTAGTGATGTTACTTTCAGGTAAGAGAAAAGAGACCTTTCTTTTTGTTGCTCATTTTTTTATGTATTTAGAATTTTACAATTCTTTTAATCATTCCTCCCAACGACTTAATCTTGATGAATATCAAAGAATTATGTACTTAGCATCTGTTAAAATAAAACATCTTGTGAAAAATTGTTGAATCCATCCGAATTCAAGCTGTAGCGACCAATGACTCAAATGCCACGAAAAATCTTGTGCTCATAGTCGTACTGTTCTAAAGCTTGGATAACAAAACAATAACTATTTGCAAAATCCCGCTTGTCTTACTCAGTAACCGAATAAATAAGTCTAAAATCTCAACTTTCAAGGTTTTACCTAACATTAGTTCTTCTATCTTTTAAATGGTATAAATTGGTTTTACATTTAAAAAACAAAACATTTAGTGTTTGCCCATTTGTCTTAGTAACAAAGCCTTAATGGAATGTTAAATATCTCCTAATGCATGAATTTAAGACAACTTCTAACGTTAGATCAGTTTATTCATTTGCAAACTTCATTTATGTTAGTTGCGTATATTATGAGTATAAAATTTCGAATACTCACTATATTTAGGTCAGATAAGCTTATTCATTATTTGTATTGGTATAAAGTCGTCTAAAACTTGGATAAACAAGCATTTTTTTGTAAATCCGGCTCCCCGGATTAGTGCTGCACTATTAAACCTTTACATCCAAGAAATCAGTTTGTATCTTCTTATTGGTATAAACTGGTATAACTCAAATAAAGAATTAATGGTTATGTATATGAATGCATTGGTAGAATGTCAATTTATACAAATCAACTTATTTGTGTTATATGCTTGTACTTTCATATTTTTTGCAGAACTTTGTAGCTTACCTAGTCATTTTCAAATTTATACCATTTGGTAATGGACAAACAATAGTTTTAAAAAATTATGTTTTTGATTTCTTTTCAGAGTTGAAGGTAAAATATTTTACGGACACAAAATAGTATTAGTAACTGCATCCCCACGTTTCCAAAATATGCTCAGCTCCAAGTTGAGTGATGGCAACGCACCAACCGTTCAAATCAATGACATTCGGTATCACATCTTCCAATTGGTCATGCAATATCTATACAGTGGAGGCTGTAACAATTTGGAAGTATCTCACAATGATGTCTTGGAACTAATGGCCGCAGCTAGTTTCTTTCAACTAGAAGGCTTATTGCGGTACACCGAGGCAAGGTGCTCAGAAATGATTGATATTGATAATGTTGTTGCAATGTACATACATGCTAAAGTAAATATATATACTATTTTTAACTGCGTAAATATTAAATAAATTCTTTTTTAAAAGGTATACAATGCCAGCAAACTTATGGAATACTGCCAAGGATTCCTTTTACAAAATATGGTTGCTCTTTTGACATATGACGATTCAGTGAAAAGATTACTTTTTGCAAAGAAAATTCCAAATCATGATGTCCTGTCGGGACTGTTGATGACCTTGCAAGCAAGAATAAAAAATCGTAAACCTGGTTCGACGAATTTTTCACGACCACAAATAAGTTCGCCAGCAGCAGCTTTGAAGGTGTCACCTCAAAGTGGTGCTAAAAAATAAAATGCAATTTATTTTTTTGTTCTTTTATATATTTTTTTGTTCTTAAGAATCTTAAAGTCAGACTTAAATGAAACTTTTTTTTTTTTAAATCAGAAATAAGTAAAACACAGTTAAGGAAAATTTTGTATTGTTCGAACAATATAAGAAAAAGTACCTATTTCTTATTATTTGTATTTTTAATATTTTTTTGTTTTTTTAATTCATTATAGTTCTAGTTTTTATTAAAATATTTTAGACTTAGATTTTTTTATTTTATTAATATTGTATTGTATATTTAAAACAAAAATATTTACTTAATATATTTAATAGTCGAAATCAAATAGAAGTTTTATTTTTACACATAATAAGCTGTGTTTTATTGGTAAATGGGTAGAAAGCACACCATCGAATGCCAATAAAACGATTTTACTGGTTCGAAAATTTAATTTTTTCAAGTTGGTACCATTTTGATGTTTTCTGATTTATTTACTACAAAATAATACTTATTTATTTCTTCAATACGACTCTACGCCCTCTTCATTTTAATATTTCAAAGCTCCATAGCCAGCGTCGCCATCTTGCTTTTTAATGCCTTATTTTTCGGCAGCATTCGTTTTGTTTCTGTTTTCAATAGAAAGTTTTACTGCGCTACCAACCCAATAATCAATAAAACACGGCTATAATATGCAAATATGTCATTGGGACTTTTATATTTTGATGAGTTTGGCAGCGTAATTGAAAGCTGAAAATTGTTGACTTGTAATAATTCTTCCATTGGTTCTTTTTAATGCTTTGTATTTTTTCGAACAATATAATTAAATTCGTGAAAAGAAACGATCTCAAGAATATGTTATTAATCAACTTCTCTCTCCAAATGTTGCTTTTATCAGCAAAACATAGAAAACCCTTCGAGATTATTGGGCATCATCTAAGAAAATTCAAAGACAGAGAGTTATCTATTAATATTGTTTTGAAATTTAAATGTTATTTACCTGCTTATTATATTTTAACATAAAAGATTTACAAATTAAATCTCTTTAATTTCCAATACATGTTAGTACCTATAGTCTATGATCAGCCGTGCATAAATTCTATTTTAAACTCTCTTTACTCGCAACACATACAATGTCTAAACAATAATTTTTGAAAAATTTCTTTTAAAATTTAGTATTATTTTTTATTGATTGGCTGCCAGCCAATATAAAATAAACATATTATCAATTGAAAGGAAACATTAAAACAAACAAATAAATAAAAGTAAAAATCGAAAAAATTGAAAACTTATGATGCCGTGAATCTGAAAATGAAGTGTGTATGTAGATATGTGCAAGTGTATATATGTTTTTGGCATATGTATGCGTGTAATTTATAAACATTTTATTCAACCAGATCTCTTTCTTTTCATTTCGATCCACTCCAAATCAATTTCGATTTTTTTTTTAAGTATTTTATTGAAATAAGTATTGATTTTTTGGTTTTATAATTATGTGTATACGAGTAGGTATTTTTTATGGTGTTTGTTTTACTGTTTGTATGCGTGGTGTGTTTTTCTTTTAAATTTATGATTTCACTTTATTGTTCAAGAAGTGTTATTTGATTGTTTTAATTATAAACCAGACTTGCATGCTGCATAAATACAATAACCCATTTGATAAATTTATTGAAATAGAAATAGAAATAGTGGTGAACTGCAATGGATCTTGGCATAAGGAACTGTTTTGCTTGGAATCTAGTGTTTGTTTCCCTTTAAATAACATTCCGTCCTCTCTAAGCTTTTTATCTTAAATACTTTTATATTATTTTGACAAATAACTTTCATTCTATGCAAATATTAAAATGATACAAATTAAATTTTCTATGATCACTCGGGCGTATACGCATTTTTATGATAAAAAAATTGGCAAAAAACAAAAAAAAATAAATGCAACATGCTCAAATAATAAAAGGACTGACATAAGAAAAAAACAAGAAATGCAAGCAAAGGAATGTAGTTAAGAGTGTCTTTTTTAATTCAGTTTATTTTTATTAAATATTTGTTTCATTGCTAAAAGTGTTTGACCTAGCTTATTGCTTACAATTTATCGAGTAAAAAGGATACGTTGGTGTATGATAAAAATTTTCATAAAAACTCAAAAACGTATTTGTAAATACTGATTTTTTTACTTGCTCTATAGGGCAAGTATTGGTTTCGTTTCAAAATTTAATCCATACCAACATTACGATGATGGAGAAGTCGTAAAAAGTATTTTTTGTCATGTCGTCCGTCGGTCTGTGTGTCTGTGCGTCTGTGCGTCTATCTGTACAGAGAGCCACAGCCTCAAGAGGTTGACAGATTTGCATGAATTTTGATACAGATTACTTTTTTGTAATTTCCAAGGTTGTTTTTTTTTTTTTTGTTTTTTAATATCTCGATTAGAACGAATACCTCCAATAAAACGGTTTCGAGTTATTGGATTTTTCTCAAAAACAGATCAGTAATATTGAACAGATAAACTTGGTGTATCAGGAATATTGTAACAATACTGTGTTTTTAGTTTTTCTCAAAAAATTCGAATAACGGAAATATAATGAACACGTTTTTTAGGAAATTTTCGATAATTTTTTAAAATTTCCGTGTATTTCATTATTGAAATGTGAAGATTTTCCGATAAGGGCTAACATTTGAGTGTTCAAAATGGAAAAGCTGATGCGTTTTTGAAGCTGTTACTGAAATCTTGACGGGATTTATTACATTAGCTTTATGATTTCTGTCAGTTGACCCAATCGAATGAAGATCTTATTCAACGTGTTTTTCCGAGCAAAACTTTAATATAATATCGTTTAAATTCTTTTTTTTCTACTAGTTCCCCGGAAAGAGATAAAGAAGTTGCTTTGGTCATTAAAATATGTAATTACCAACCCATTTCGTTGTATCACTCGAAACTCGAGTGCCAAGGTATCTTGTATACATTTGTGTGGTGTAAATTACGCGCTCTTTTTAGCAACAGATGTCACTAGTGTATGTGTGTATTCTTTTTCACTTTTTCCAAAAACTTCCAATTGTAGAAAACGTTAATGTTTCGAAATATTGTTCCTTGAGCTCCACTAATGAAAAAAAAACCGCCTGATAATTAATTTGAGTTGACTCTTCATTTAGGGTGGTTCACCATTAACAACATGCTCATCAACTTCCGTCGTGTTGGGGGATTTTTGTGATGTGATGTGAAAAAACCTTAATGTGAATCCACCTTAATATTTTGGGTTCTGGTCTCGGGTTTATGGATTTGATATTTCATGTGTCAGTGGATTTGACATTTCCAATCGTTTTTGTTTTCCTCGCATTGTTTTGAAATTTAAATTTATTGTCTTAAAAAAATTCGGTATAAAATATTTAAAAAATTTATAGCCACTGCACATCTATGCAAAAAATGCTTTCGTTTGAATTAATTTATTTAATTTATTCCCCTTTGGTTTGAGTGGGTCGCGTAAAGTGTACCTCAAAAAAATGTTTGCCGTTTTTGTTATAGGATGTAGTTTTCTTCTTAAAATTATATATTTACAAATTTGGTCAAATACATGGTTTGGTTATGGTTTTAATATACAATTTAACTTTATCTATCAGAACAGGTACTTACATACGAACCAGTCGTTCAATTTATTTTACATCGATCGAAAGTGAATTTATTTTAAAACTCAAAAAATATATTTCCATTACCTGAAAAATTATTCATAACATTTCAAAAAAAATCATATGAAAACAGAACCCCTTAACATTCACAAAAAAAAATGTACCACCTAAAAACAAGAAGGTTGCCTTATCGCACTGTTTTACTTGCTGTTAGAATTCTTATTAAAATGAGAAAACAATTATTTAAAAAAAAAAAATCAATTTGGCGAATCATAACGATTTTTAAAATTGCTTTCAACGAATTTAACGTCTTCGTTTTTTTTTAATTACACATAATTATATTTAATAAATTTCCAGACGCAAACACGTCTGGAATTCTTGGTCATTGCTCCCCTAAATTTACTTTTATATTTTCTATCAATATTTTTTTTATAGTAAAAATCAATGTTCTGTTTTATCTTTTGCAACTGATCAAAGAAAACAAAATTCATGTTTGTAAAGCTAACACACATCTTATAACATTATTATATTTTATTGATGTTGTATCATTCTAGCCAATGCGCCTTTTTCCCTTTGCTGTCGACTCAAATAAAGCGCCAGTAAGCGGAAAAAGACAAATCAACTAGAAATTATTAGAATTTTAACTCTAAAATATAATTTTACTTTTAAAATACATATATAAATAGATTTAGGCAGGTGCACAGATATAATTCTGTCAAAACTTGAAAAAACTTCACAATATATTAATCTTTTATGATTTGTATAAAAATACAAGTCTAAAGGATAAAATAAGAATATTTCTTTACCCACACATATTTTTTTATTCATCTTGCAATATTCTATAATTTTTCTATATCAAAAGAATATTTTGAAAATGAAATTATGCCAATGACGCATATAAAAAGTTATTTTCTTATTTCTAAAAAATCTATTTTCAAAAGATGCTTTTTTCACTTAAAAAAATAGAAAAAAAAGACTGAACCGTTAACCTACAGCAGACGTCAGGATGAAAAAATTAAAAAAAAAAAAAACCATCATAAACACACTTTAGATGAACATCTTTTTAGGTATACCTCGCGCTCTACCTAAGCTAATTTCTATGTTTTTGCCTTAAAGTAATAAAAAGTTTATATTTTTAGAACTTGATATTTTAAAAAAGGAAAAAAACTCCAATCTAGTGGTTTGGTAGTCTTTGGCTGCCTTTTCAGATTTATTGCCATTAAGATACACTTGTCTTTCAAAATATATACTTTGTTTCTTTTATTTTGAGAAACAATAAATTTTGTGTTGGAAGCCCCCATGAGTTGTTTCAGCTCTACCATTTGATTGTCTGAACTCGTTCAAAATCATAAAAATAAAATTCACAAAGAATATAAATGTTTCCAATTAGACAACAACTGGCGCTGCGCTACATTACTATACCCATTGACAAAAGACCCTAATAATTGTTCTGAAAGTGCAGAGTAATTTGAAACTATTAATTTTCGAGTAAACGCACAAAATCCAATCCACTGCTGCTTGTGGACAAAATAAATTACATTTTTGACTTGAACCAAAGGATCTTCTCTGTATATGCGATGCGGTAGTTCTGTCTGCTTTTACCATCGTCGCACAGTGCGTCGATTGTATGGAGATGATGGAAAAAAATCAATTTTCAAAAACTAAGCTGAGTTTGCATAAAATATTTATTGCAAATGTAATAACAACAAGTTTTACAAAGTTTAGCAAAATTTTCACGCCCCCTGCCACGCCCACTTCTGAATATGATTATTTATATCTAGAAAACGGCATGCACGATTTGAATAAAACTGAAGAAATTTGATGATGGAGCTCAAAAATATAAAATGGTGTCGACCATATCCGCCCCCTGCCACGCCTACTTTTGTATAAATGATTCAATTCAGGAACTTGTAATTATGGCAACTTTGCCAACGTTTATTTATTTCCGAGCAAATTGTTGTTGCGTGTTTTGCTAAGATTTCTTGATCTTCAGGCTCTAAATTTGATTGTATATTTAATTTTAACTCCATAAACTCCAAAACATCACGCACTCGGGCTGTTGAGTTGGAAAACCAAACATCAAAAAGCTCCCTATTTGAACACATTCTGTAAAAAATACTTGTAAACAAACACTTGTTGCAAGAGAAAGCGCAGGCTTCTGCAAAAAAAACTTACTTTTTTTAAAAGGTATAATTGTTTACTTTCTTTAAACAAAAACACTTTTTTCCTATCGGACCCCTCCAAAAATATATAGCTTATCGAAGTTAGTACTTAACACGGACAAAGAAGCTTTGATTTGGACTCTCAAAAAAAATATAAATTTACATGCAAAAAAAAAATAATGCAGTTAGAATAATTATATTTTCTCTCCTGAATATGAATCTAGCAAAAAAAATATCATATGTTCTTTTTTTCTTCAACAAATGCTCTTTTGACCGTTAACTAAAAATCTTACTCTCATTATTTGTTTTTTTTTATTGATCTTCTGAGCATCTCTGACGACAGAAGATTGAACTTTATCATAAATTAACTGTTGATTCATTCACTCAGACTAATTACCTTGAATTTGGCATACTTGCTCCACATTTTTGGCAAATTTTTTTTTTGATTTTTTTCCACTAGTCGCCGCACTGTGCGTCGTCGTTGCACGTAAAAAGTGGTTTTTGGATTTGATCCAACTCATTTTCAATTCGTGCAATTTTGTGACGATATTTTTGCTGTTGGTTTTTTTTCAGTTATAGTTGGGAATACTACATCAATATGGCGCGTTTGTTGATTTGGTTAAGGGCTTGAAAATGATTTTGGCACAAATAAATTTGTTTTGCATATTCAAAGCAAAAAAAAAGTGAAAAATCTAACATTTAAGATAAATGAGATGATTAGACATGCGATGTAAGTTTTGATATGTTTGTCGAAAAGTGTTGTTTGGACACGTGTTTTCGAATGGGTATTGTGTATGAACATAATTAATTAATGGAAAATAGGATTAAATATTGATGATTGAAAATTTCAGTTCAATATAGAGGAAAAGGGGGTTGAAACGGAGTTGTTTTTTGTTTTATTCGATCTAATATACCCTAAAAATCATTCTGGGAACGCTTTCATAACTCAAAACCTGAAATTCAAGTGCCCAAAATATACACTAAAATCAATTAAATTTATATACTTATATTCATAACATTATAAAGGCAAAATACTCTTCAATAATTCTCAAATCACGAAGAATCGTGATTTGTATTTAAATAAAAGTTGTCCGAAGAAATATGTCTCAGTGTAGTACAGTAACAATAAATGCATTTTTTATTAATTTAAGGTCATAGAATTGTTTTACTATTGCAGAAAACTTCTGCATGAATAAATTAAAATAAAGTGATAACTGAAGTTTAATTTTATATATAATGTGCGTACATCAATTAAGCGTCATTCCGGAAACGCCTATTGTGGGATGAGTTAGGATCAAAATTATAATTTTGTGTCAATATTATGGTGTTAAATCGAGTCTTCTAAACTAAAACCTCAAAAATATTTCGTTTGACTTTGTCAAAAAGAAAATAAACGATAACAATGATCAAAATGTCATTTTCGGGAACGTCATTTCCGGGAACGCTTTTAGGCTATGAATGAGTTATACAGTATTCTCGAATTAAATCTAAATATTTTTGGTATTTTTAAGTCAGAATCTAATGCAAATATGGCTTGAATATGGTGTCTTATCATAAAATTAGTAAAAAGGCTTGAAAAAGTTGAAAAAATATGTATTTCGTATGTATTTTCGAATAGCAAAAAAACATATTTTTTTTAAGAAATAAAACATTCACGTAGGCAAACCGAAAAAAAGTCATATTTGATAAATAATGCATAATTCAGATCCCGTCATTTCCGGGAACGCTATTTAATGCATTTTTAAAAACTAAATCTTAATTTTGTATGAAGTAATTCAACATTATATCAAACATTATATTAAAATTTGAAACTCATAAATATCCAAACTCTGTACTCTCTTGTTTCAACCGTCCCCAACCCCTCCTCTAAGTAAAAAATGAATATATCAATGATAACAATAATGCCAAATCAAAACTAGTCACCATTTTGTATTTAACGTTCTTCGTTTCAAACATAAGAAAAACACTTAATACTCTCACATGAATTAAAATCAAAGTTCGAAGAAGAATATCCAAACAAAAATATTTACTTTTAGATATTAAAATACAATAGGGGAGACCATAAACAACTGAAGAACGCTTGATAGAAGCAAGAATGAGGTTCGCATCGGAACTTATTTCAGCTTCGTTCACTTCTTAGAACCATCCTTGTACCACTAACGGTTCTCGAGATATTTGCGTTGTTTCAACCGTACCCAGTCTCCCTACTATTTCCAAACTTGGAATTTAGCATACAAGTTAGGTGCTTCTAAAAGAAAACATGGAATATTTAACATTTTCAATTTGGTGGACGTCGAATCCGTGCACAGTCTGAAATTTTATCATGTAATGCACTTCATACTTCCAATAAACTCTATCAAAATATCTTATAGCATTTTTATTGGTGGAAATTGTTGGGAGTAATGTGCTTACTCATATCCAAAAATTCCCAACGGATCCCATTTGGGGTTTGGCAACCATCTTGCAAAAAACTACATAAATAATGCATTTTTTGGGAGATCATTTAAATGTCAAAATAAGCTTATTTATATGTTGAATCTATTGAGATCAAAACTAAGTGGTTATTATAGTCCTTTTTTATGTAAATTTTTATTTTACGGCTTAAAATTTAAGACTTATATGGTTTTCTCATCAATGTCAGTGTCAGAACTGAGCGAAATAGGAACCACAAACTTTTTAATAAAAATCATCAAAATCGGTTCACCCAGCCAGTCGATTGTCAAATTTTCGGTTTAAACTGTTTTGTATGCAATATATCTTTTGCAAGTATTTTAGAGATGGATAAGTAAAATATCCTTTAAATTTCAGAGTTACTAAATTTTTTTACAAGCATATCCTTACGAAATTAAATCAGGCTTATTCTATACCATTAAGATAGAGAATGGTCCATATTCGTCTGGTAACAAGTCATTATCGCATGTAAATCTACCAGTACACTTTTCACAAGAATTGCTTGAATGTCAAATGTTTTTGAAAGGTTCTGCCATCTGATATCTGAATTTCGATCCATGTGCCATGTTTTGTATGTATTATCTTTGATATGTAAACAAAACATTGATTTATTTGTACCGATAATAAAATCTTTGAATTTTTATATTTATTCATTTGATGAAAAGAAAACATTAGCACCCAATCTGATGATTTTCAATTTTTTTTTTTTGGTTTTAAAGTAAATCTTATTCAATACGTATTACCAAAATAATTTAATTAGTTTCCCCACTGGTGATCCATATGGCTGTCGATTGTCGACAAAATAAATTTAATAGCATTTTAAAAAAAGAAAAGAAAAAACTTAAATTAGGAAGCTGATGTAATTAAACTGAATACGCATGATCTAAATACTTGCATGGCAACTTGTGTATAATTTTTTTTTAAAAGTTTTCCAAATCCTAACACATTCCATTCTTGTTCTCCAAAATTAAAAAAAAAATGTGTGTGTGTTTATTTTAAGATCCACTGAACTCCAACACGTGCCACATTCATATAAAAACCCCATATTTTCTTCTAACATGGTGCTACAAAAATAGTCAAGATATTCTAAACAAGATTTTAGCTTTTTTTTAAATCTAAAAGATTTATAGGGTTTTTCTATAAAATTGCAATAAGTTCTCGATTAAATAATAAAAAAAAAAAACAATCACAAATCTTGGAGTACTTTTTCTTATTGTGGTGATGCCGTGTTTCGAATAAACCAAACAATTCTACCATCGCATACCATTCAGATAGAGATACATTGTTAGATAAAAATTTTCTTAGCACTTCCTTCTCTATACTAAATACTTTTCCAATATCCTCTCTCTTTTGCGGGATGTAGTATACGTTGCGATACGAGTATTAGAATTAGAAGCTATTTTCAGAAATTTGATGATCACCCGCCTTCAAGTGCCTTTTTGGATATAAACAAACTATTTGTGCACTTTTAGTTGATGCGTTCTATACAAACTGTATATAAGTGTTTCATTGCAACAGCAGCAGCAACACATGCGAATCGTAATAATAATTATTATTACTACGACTACGCGAGTAGTATATAGTTCAAGAGAGAAAATTTTTGCTGATGGTATAGCTGGGCGAACGAATTGAATTTTCTTTTCCTATAAACAATAAAAACGAAAAGATAGAAATGTTTATTATTAGTTTTGTGGTCGTTTTTTTTTTTGTTTTTTTTTTTGGTTTTGTTTCTTGTATATCAACTCTAGAACGCTTCGCCCACTTCCTGGATATTGAATTTGAGTGCATAGCCATTGTATGGTAAGTTGGATGATACTTGGATTATTTTCCATCTGCATAGTTCACACAGATACATACTGCAAAAAGGATTAGGTAGTTTACCAATCTTTTGAATTTCCGGCAAGTTGCGTACATAAATATCGCAACTTTTAAGGGAGATTAAATCTAATGGAATGCAAAGTTAATCCAATTGAAGAGATGTTTACAACCGAAAACAAAATTTAAAAAAATCTTGGAAAAATTTCTCGTGATTTTGTGTAAAAGCAAATTTCGGAAAATAATGTTACGTTAAGTATAAAACAAATGTAAAACTAACTTTAAGTTATTTCCCATTATTCAAAAAAGCAAACATCGACCCATTTTACTTTATGATTCTTTGTGCCATTAACGGTACTTATAGCGAGCGTTTACTTCAAATCTCTGTCGTAAATCTATCTTGGTTCGATGATGTTAAATTTTTCATATAGTTTTAGCCTGAGAAACTTGAAAATCACACCTGAAGAGAAAGTTTCCATTAATAAATGAAAACTATAGGTTAGTTACTTAGCTTAGTACAAATATCATTTTAGATGTTAGCTGTGTGTTGGGACTTGAATGGAAGCCATACAAAAAGCATCAGTGATGCAAAGTAATACCTAATTTAGCCAATCAATCGCTAAATTAATCCACATTAATTTTGCCCGTACAAATAGTATAAGACCTTTTCTCCTAAACCATAGGTGGGAGGAGAAAATTTACGGGATCAATTCATTTGCTTCAGAATGGATCTAGAACCATTTTTTTTTTAACATTAAAAAAAGGTCCAATTTTTGTAAAAAGCCTTTCACCCCAGACAAATATAGCATAAATCTAAATATTGAATCATCAATAGAATTAAAATGTAAACATTCCCCTTAAATCCGATTAACTTAACAAGTTGACATTTTCCAATGTTTGCAATATCTTTTAAGCAATAGATGTGTTGAGTAAAGAACAAGATCAGAACAAAGAAAAAGTGGTTTTCCGATCTGTGGAAATGTGAAGTGATGTATTTTAAACTTTATGGAAGCTTTCTTCAATGCTCAAAGTGGCCAAAAATCAAATGTTGTTCATGAAATGCACATAATTTTAAGACTTGCCACAGGTTTAAACATGAATGAAGCATAAGCATAAGTGCAATAATAAAAACAGAAAAGTGCAATCAATTTAGAATCAAAAGTAGGTACAGAAAATGTTGCACAAATCTGTAGGTACTGAAAAACTTCATGGAACGCAAAGCGAGTGTTTCGAGCGACTGAATTGACTGCACTTCCAATTAACTGCAATTTTTACAGCTCTGCCATCGTTGCGTCTGGGACATTTTGTACAACATTTGCATTTCTGAGAACAATTTTAAGTTGGAAATAAATATATAAACTCAAGCAATGTTCTTAGAGTTGAATTAAGAAAATATTGAAATAAGAAATTACTTAACAAATAACTGTTAGATTTGTTACGTGTGCGACAAGTATAAAAGCAGAAGCATAAAAACATTTATTTAAATCCCAAAATTCTTTGATTTAAAAAAAAAAAGTATTTTTCGGTTAAGAAAAAAAGTAATTGCGCCTAGGTTGATGTGCATTTGTGTACAAAAAATTAAATGTTCCTTAAAGTCGGAATGAAATCGATTTAACATTGCATCTCAACATCTAAAGTCAAGCTGAATACTTGTTTCTTATAAACCTTTTTTATAGGACTAACTGAAATAATTCCATTGGAAAATAAAAGGGGTGAAATGAGGGGAAGCGCTGGGAAGGGAAAATGCCATTTTTATGTTATATGCTATCTTCTTCTAGAACAATAAAATGTAAGGAAAACTCTGTCAATAATTATTGAGATTTCAAGTCCTCATTTGACTGAACAATGTGAAACAATTTGTAAAGTTTTTTTTTTCACACGGTACACACTGTGTAATTTGATTATCTTCCTGAATATTAATGAGATGGAGGAACACCGTTTATCATGCTCATGTACTTTCCAAAACATATTTTTTATAGAAGTAAATTCATTTTATTAAAATTAAGTTACGTGCGGGATAACCATACGGATACCCCTTAACTTCGACTTTGGATCTTAAAAAAATTTACAAAAAATAATATTTTCGTAATTTTTTTGTGTGTTTTATGTTTAACATAAAATTTATTTATTAACGGATATTAGTTTTTCCAAAAACTCAACCTGGATTAGAGACAAACAAATCTGGCCTAAGAATAGATATTTTAGATTTTCTTCTTTCTTTTTAACAATTCGTAATTATTGAGATAGTTTCTTATAGATATGACAGTAAAATTTCAATATCTTTAACTATTAAATATAAAAAAATATACAAGTTGTGTTTCTTGTACAAAGTGTACCGAAAAAGATCACAAAATCGATTGTTAGACATGGGCATGAGCCTTTTATAAAAATTGAATCTATAAAAATGAATCAGTAGGTACCTACTACATTATAATGCATTACTAGAATTATTTTATTTTTTGTAAGGACTTATAAGCTATTCTATTGTTTTCAACTAAATTCTGCGTAGAGTTTAACTTAAATTAAAATAAAATTTATTTTGATTAAAAACACTCATAAAAAAAAAAATAACGTGTTTATATGTATTTCAAAAGTATTTTATGGGCGTGGCCAATTTTCTAATAATGCAATCGTGTCCATACACACAAAATTATCCACTGTTTTAACATATACAATACATATGTGCAGAAAAATTCCAAATTTTTAATCGTTTCCATATTGCAAGCAAATCAATACAAAAAATTAAATCTTATTTTATAATTCACCTTAAATTCTTAAAAAAAAATATTTAAAAACAGCACGTATGTACGTACGTATTCCACCTACATCATCGCCATTTGAAAATATTATAAACCGGCAAATTATATTTTTTTATTTAAAAATTCTAAAACTGTTTTAAATAACCTGTCAACTGTCATCAAAGATTCTTCAAAATTTTATTAAAATAAAAATAAGATCGATTTGAGATATTATAGTTAAAAAAAAATAAAATAATATGAAATGACTCACCTTAGTTTTAATTATTTCTTTTTTTTAAGGAAACCCACCTATTTTTAGTCCGGTGACCGCAATTTAATAAAAAGAAAAAAAAACAGACACAACTCAAACTTTTTTTTTTTAAATACATACATTTTGTATGGGTTTTTTTCGATTTTTCAAAAATTGTTAAATATCACTTAATTTATTAATTTAACATTTTCTTTTTATTATTAAACTTTTTTTGAATGTTTTCTTTGTTTTAATATTTTTTTTTTTTTGTAATGTTCAAAGTATTTTTTTGTTTAAAAAAAAAATCTGTAGAAAAGAAAAACGAGTAAGACTCTGCCTTTTGGTGTGATCACTTAAACGCGCCGCGACGCACTGCACCCACACTCCATGATTTTGAATTTTTCTTAGTATTCTTAGGATCCAAAGTCGTCATTTTGGCATCCACCCATTGCCATCATAATAATCTTTAATGTTCAAGACTTTCATGGTAGAATACGGCAAGGTGCGGTGGCGGTGTTCGAAAACTCGCTTCTGTATAAACCAAATGTGAATGAGATGAAAATAGATTTTTCAAATTTATTTATTCAGTTTCGATTTGAAAATTTTGCTGTGAGAAAAATATATGGCTTTCTCTCTTTTTCTGATTTGATTCTTGTATTTTTTTTTGTTTTTTTTTTTTTTGTTATAAGGATGTACTAGGTAATTTTATTTCTTTTGTTTTTATTAAACAAAAAACAAATCTGCTTTTCCTCAAGATGGGTTGTCGTTTTGTTTTTTTTTTTTTTTTGTTTTTGTTATGTTTGTTTAATGTTTAAGGAAAAACCAATTTTGTTTTTGTTTTTTGTAAGCCTTTGAATTTTTGAAAGAAACAGAAAAAGAAAAGTGAATTTTCTAACAAACACTCAACTCATCATCCCATTTATCTATTAAGGTGAGCACTCATCTGAATATCTTCTTGTACACATCGCTAACTATAAATATTGTTCATCAGCATCAGCAGCTAGCGCTTATAGATACGGATGTAGGATGCAGGTAATTATAAACATTTAAAGCTATATCTTCCTTGGAAGTTGGAACACACTGTATACATAGGAATAGATGGAGAGGTATGCTGCTATTATTAATGTGTTGCTGGTTTATTTCTACATATTTTTGGAACGTTTATCGGTCGGACGGAAGAGATAGTTTCTTGGCCGCCATCGTCAGCGGGAATGTGGTTTCGACCATAAGAACACGCTCACTGGCTGTACGCGAGCTAAGCAGGAAGAAACTATCCACCCGCTTGATTCCTTGGCTTGCCCCATGACAGTGGTGTGCATATGTTGTGTGAAAAACATGTTCGTGTAAATATACCGAAACGACTGATATGTAAACAATGGAAAATTCATCTTTGAATTTAAGGTGTTTCGAGCAATCGCACTGGTCTGGTAGATGTGTATAATTTTGGATTTGTTTAGAGAGGGTTCGAGTTTGGGGTTTGCCTTTAAATAGGTGTGAAAAGTGAATGCATTTTTCTTTTTTTTTTTCAAAAATAGACAAGAACAAACAATTTGGTAATTAGAAAAATTAATTTGAGTATTGAGTAGGATAATGCGCTTCTAAAGTGCATTTAGTTTAGAGCTAATCCACACAAGCTACGGATTGTATTATTGAAAATGACAACATGAACATTATTTCCTAACAAATATAAACTTTCAAGTATTCATTTTGAAATTTACCAATTATTGGTAACTGTAAGTAGGAGGATGTTTTGTATTGAATAGGAGACCACAAAATTATTTTTAAAAGTTCTACAGTTCACAAAAATGAGTATAATAAATGCAATCAAATAATTTTGGTTTCAAATTCAAATTATTTATTTATCACAACAATAACCTAACACCATTTAAAACAGTTAATTTGTGTTCCAAAAGATTCCTAGAAGGAAAGTTTTGGGGCAGTGTTAATTTCTTGGGATCGAATATGAGGTTTTCCAAATAAATTTCGTGACGCAACATGGTAAAAAATACATTAAAAAAAAAACGAAATTTTCAACATTTTTTCAGTTTTTGGTTGCAATTATGTACCTGAGATTTCAAGAAAACATATTTTGTAAAATTTTGAGC
This sequence comes from Meliscaeva auricollis, assembly GCA_948107695.1. NCBI lineage: Eukaryota > Metazoa > Arthropoda > Insecta > Diptera > Syrphidae > Meliscaeva > Meliscaeva auricollis. The sequence continues at coordinate 20,652,528 of OX403619.1, read as the reverse complement.
CTAAAATTACTAAAAATAATCCGAAAAGTTTTAATACCACAATACAAGTACAATAAAAGAAGTATAATAAAAGAAGTTATATCTAGATTTTTTTAGTAAATCAACTGTTAAACGTGTGTTGCGCTTACAAAATAATAAAAAAGGTGTCTTTTCTGATGAAAAGAAGTAACTCTTGGATTAAACGTATTCCAAGTATATTCCATCAGGATAACGTGCTTGTACACACCTTACATGATGTTAAAGAATGTGTTGTTTAAGATTGAATTGAATAAAAATGAATTAAAATGCAAAAAATGCTGCATCCGCAAGATTTTCATGCTTCGTAAAACGTTTGCAGATGGCTTACTCGCGAGATTTATAAACGAGGCCGGTTTTACCAAGACAGCCGCAAGACTTAATTGACGCGATTATAACTGCTTGGGTCAAGAATGGTTAAGATGCCTTACAATGTTATGTGTTTTTTTTTAATGAATAGTGTTTTTAGTATTAAATTCAATTATACAGAGGGCCTATATAATTTGAATGGCCCAAAATTGATTAAACTATACAAAAATAGAGACAACATTATTGCAAACAACATTGATGTGTCTTTGTTATAATGCTTTTTCGGAAGTGTGTCTTATTAAATAAACCCAAAAATCCATAACTTTTTACGTGGTTTAGGAAAAAAGCCGTAAAATTACCGTTATGTGGGTCTCATTAAGGTTAAAATTATGCTTGTTCTATTCAGTATTAGTTTGCCTCATAGTTGACTATTTGTTTTTCCCATTGGCTTATCTAATACGAAAAATAAATCAAGATCTAAAATATAATTCCCAGTGCGTCTAACCAAGTGAACCGCACTGTATATAAACTCTCCAACAGTGTTTAAAAAAAAAAATTGGTATGCCATTTTCAAGAAAATATTAATGGACATCTTACACCAAAATTTAAAAAAAAAATCATTTACACGTTTTAGAAAAATAGATTTTTGAAAAAAAAAACAATTTAGAAACTTTTTTTTTTAATCGAAAAAAAAATGTTTGGACATTTTGGTATGAAATAATTTGAAAATCGCTAACAACCTTCTGTGTAAAAATTAAGTCGCTTACAATCAGTAAAAAGGAAAACGGGTACCACAATGGGTACCCACACCAAATACGACGAAGCGCAATGCGTTTTTCATATAAAAGTTCTTGTCGCACTGTCGTGTCGGAGTGTGATTGTTTGGTTTTGGACAAGCCTTAATGGTCGCTTTCACGAACATTTAATAGTCTTTTAAATTTTTAAATGACGTTTTTTGTATGGAAGAAACGTCATTTTAAGGTTTAAAAATTTCTTATATTTTTAAAAGAGCTTGGTGAAATCGGCGATTACTGAATAAGAAATGTACTCAATGTGGACGCTGCCTTACATGCCGGAACGCTGATATGTGTTTCCGCCTTTGAAAACATTTCGTATTTTGCTCATCTAGTACTTGACTAAATATAATAATTTAAGTTCAGTGTGCTGCCTAATCCACCATTGTGACTGAACCATATTCTTCTGTCAACGTCAAATATACAAAACACCGCATTTAAAATCACAATTTTTTTTCGACAGCGTGTTTACAATACGAGTTCATTTGATTCCCTTATTTTTAATCTAAATAAGAATCTGTAAGTAAAAAATATTTATAAATTACATATATATTTAGAATCATCAATAATAATATTTCAGAGTTCATAACAATTTCCAACCACTACCACCATGGCTGGAGTTCTCTTCGAAGATATTTTCAATGTCAAAGACATGGATCCAGAGGGTAAGAAATTCGATCGTGTGAGTCGACTGCATTGCGAATCTGAATCTTTCAAAATGGATCTCATTTTGGACATAAACTCCTGGCTATATCCCATGGAACTTGGAGATAAATTCCGTCTAGTATTGGCTACCACACTCCGAGAAGATGGATGTCCCGATAGTGGCGAATTTAATCCACTCGAACAAGATGGTACTCGTGCCGATAGCTTCGAGTATGTAATGTTTGGGAAAATTTATAGAATAGAAGGCGATGAAGCCCACAACGAAGCCACAAGTCGTTTGTCTGCTTATGTATCGTTTGGTGGACTCCTTATGAGGCTGCAGGGAGATGCAAATAACTTGCATGGATTTGAAGTCGATCAGCAAATGTATTTACTAATGAAGAAAATAGCGTTTTAATATTTAATTTTTTATTATTAAAGTGGTTTTCTAGTTTTTAAAATAATGTTTGATTTCTATTTTATGGTTTTACAGAAAAAAAAATCGATTTTGTTTTGTGATTGAGTTGATTTTTTCTTTGAATGGCAAACCTTGAATAGTAGGTTGACTTCTGAGATCTGCTGAGTTGCTTTGAAAGAAAGATTATCGAGTGATGTTCGGCCCATTGAGTTTAGCTGGAGAGGAGACGAAAATCTTTAGGATTTACCTCCAACATTACCCTAATCAAAAAGCTTAAAATACAGCTACTTGAGGGGCAAGTAAAGCGTATGGACATTGATGCACTATTACTAAAACGTAAAAGACGTTTGCCTGGCATAAGTAAAGAACAAACTCGAGTCTGTAAATGGATTCAAATAGCTAAGAACCGGAATGGGCTTGAGCGCTTTGTCGTTTGAGCCAGTTTTTCACTCCGAACTGTAAGCAACAAAGAATGCGTATCGTCTATCCTATTCTCAACACAGCAAGGCTGTTGTGATTTTAAATCCTGAGAGATCGTTTCACACTTATAGAATTCCCCAATATCCACTTACATCTCGTTTTCCATTTTTTTCCCTTTGAGGAGTCGATATTCCTCTTTTCTTTTTTACACATAAAGATCGAGGGGCTGCTCTTCCGACTGTTCTGGTCGAAATAGGATTTTCGTTTCGGTTGACTTCAGCACATCAGTAGCTACACTATTCTGATGGTAAATTGGCATGTTTCCACTCCTTGCCTAGACTTGCTGCTGGTATTTTGGTCATAAAGAGTTTGGGGAGACGCCATCGCCAGTCAGTTAAAATTCTGGTAGTTGCTCATGATACTTTTGAAATTCCGATCTTCGTTCGTGAAAATATGAGTATATCCGCATCCAGACTTAAGGCTAACGATCTGAGTCTAGTTTTGCTCCTCGAAACTTTTATACATACAGGATACTGGAGAAATGCCCAGAGTCTATCGCAACTTTATCAATTTGGTGCACAGTTGTTCGTTTATCTACAGACAGCTAGATCCGGGAGTGTTGTCCGTACACTCCCTCCTTTCCAGTCTTTGCTGAAAAGTCACCCAAGAAAAATATTCACGTCCTACTTCGGGCAGTTTTGTTTGTAAATTTGGTCCTAATGCGGATTGTAACCAGGAATTGATTTCGTTTTGGAAACTATCATCTCCATTCCATCACACTTTCTGAATAGCTGTAATGTCATCCTCATATCGGTTTGAGTGCAGTTAGATCTCCGGAATGTGAGGATAACACCCATGAAACTTATGCCCGCTTACAGCAACAACATAAATCAGACAAAAGAAAAAACAAATTAGTATCTAACTTTTGAAAGAAGTGACACGTGGGTTTATAAATGTAAAAACAACCATACATCAGGCATTTACCTTAGCGACACGAGCGAGCTACCAATCTGGATATCGAATTTCTATTCTATTGAATCCAGAGAGTCAGTTAAACGATTCGTTTTAGAATATTTGCCTGTTTACGAGGGAATAGTCCAAATAAAGAGTTCAACCACTTCTTCTGCAGAAAACAGTTTCGCAAACGCTTGAAAGTACCACGCAAGGCCCCATATAGAACCTCTGCTGATGCTCTTCGCATAAAGTCCTCAAAACTCCCAACATATTGATTGTCGAAATCTCGAAAACATAAAATTCCGATAAAATCAATACTAAGTGAAATAATACTTTTCAGTACTGAGTTTTCAAATCGACAGCTCTGTTCCAAATAAAACGTCAAATAGTATATTTACGACCCATTCACAATCATGAAAATTGCCCTTATTCCAATTTGAAATTTGTCTCGTTCTGTCAAACACTAATCAAAGAAATACAAAAAAAAAAAAAAAATACCAAAACGCTGGATGGGAGTCAAACCAAATCTTAACAAAACAATTAATTCAATTAACTTTTCGATTTACTAATCTGCATATAAATACTCGCATTACAATTCTTATATTCTAAGGTACAAAGGTAAAATGTTAATTTAGACATAAACTATCTGAAAATGCAGTAAAATTAATGGTTTGCCAAAGCATAGTAGGTAAGTAAAATAATTATAATTTTCTTTTCTTTAATTAGTTTACAAATAATTGTCTTCGTCACGCCCTTTTTGAATTTTATAATGTTTAATTTGTTAATGGCTTTATTTTTAATGAAATAAATAGCATGATTAAATGCAGATATCAAAAATATGTTTATAATTCTCAATACAAATCGTGATGGAACTCATCATAACTGGCTTATGTGGAAGCGTCGATTGATACAAAAGGGTAGGTAGAAGGTACTTCCGTTATCACCAAACCCTATCAGGTAAGATAAGAATTTAAATATTTACTTAATGATAAGCTCTGTTACTTGTCATTGTTATTATCTTTTATATACCAACCAAAAAGTGTTTGATTTCAACACGAATAAATACAAACAAAAAAAACTTATCACGTTGATTTCGGTGACAAAACGAAAGAGTTCAACGATAGAACCTTAATTTTTTATTATTCATTTATGTTACCGAAACTTGAATACCAATTAAATTCAACATTGCTGACCCATCATCATCATCATACGTCGCGTCCCCAATTCAACTTTATATACAAAAACAAATTGTAATGTAAAATAAAACAGTATTGTAATGTAATCATCAGCAAAAGTTAATTATTTACTCTTTCGATACTCTTCTGGATAGCCAGGGGTTCTGCTTCTGTTTTAGCACTGAATTTGTTTTATTTTTATTTTCACGGTCGATTTCAGTAGAAAACCCATTCGTTTCGCCCAACTTGACGACTTTTTTTTTTTGCTTTGTTTCATTATTTTAAATTTTATTTTACATTCAAAGTCAGCGATTTGTGATGATGAGGATGACTCGCTGAGGGTGAGGGCTCATCCAACCGTGATTTTCTATTATTAGTTTTTTTCTGTTTTTGTTCTTATTTTTGAAATTGATTTAAGAATTGCTGATTTTCTGGACTCGCTGTTGGGGCTCTTCCTTGTTGCTTCGCAGCCAAATCACTCGTGTCGGGGTAAGTATGAGTAGTTTTGTAGAAACATTCATAAATAGTCAATAGCTTCTGGTCGATCTTTCACCCGAAGAAAATGTTTTGCTGCGCTTCTAGTTCCTTTCCTTTCCTTCCCTTCAATGTGCTGTTTTTTTTTCATTTTTCTATTGTTGTGAACAATATGGTTTTTTCGTTGTTGTTGTTGTTGTCGTCGCTGCTGTAGTTTAATTTTATGAAGTTCCTGTCTCACCGCCAGCCATGTGTGGGACAAATGTGCCTCATATTTAAAGTAGATGAATAGCATTTTATGTACAATGTGTGTGAGTATATGAGTGCATGTTTTTTTCTTTTTTTGTGTAAACAAATTTTTTTATTGGGAAGCTAGAACCTAAAGTCATTTGGAGTTAAACGGTAAACGAGTGCGGTAGTATGTACCTAGTATTTTTTTTTAAATCAAAATCAATTAAATTAATTGGAGCTGAGAGGAATATAGTAAGTTTTTTTTTTTTTAATTATTAATTTCATATGTTGTATTGCTTTGGAAGAGTTTGAATTAAGTGCATTCGTAGTTCTATAAAAAGAAAATTTTAAAAGTAAAATGTAGCGCTTGATTGTATTGTCTTTCATAATTATTGTTAAATTGCTATTCATTATTGCTTGTGATAAGTTTCGAAGCCTTTAACATAAAGGGTTTCTTATTTATCATGCCAAATACATAATCAATTCCTTGTTTGACCGTTCTTTTAGACAAGAAGATAGTTTTTTTTATTTTTATGATCATAGCATTTGAATAATAATAAAAAAAAGGCATTGAACGATAAGGATTTTTATGAGGCTGTTGATTTTTCAAAACGGAGTTAAACATATTCTTTTAATAGAATTAGAAAATTCATTCAAGTTGTTGAATGAGATAAATACAAATAAAAACAAATTGCAAGACTGGGTCGAACGTACTTGCTCTTTGAGTTAAAGTTGCTCAGAATAAACTAACTTTCTTTAATAAATAATTCTAGAAAATGCAAAAACTAAAATTAAACAAACAAAGGAAATTTGCATATGCAAAACTTTCATTCAGGATGATTAGTTCCAGCAATTAAAATTGAAAGATGTACACTAAGGTTCTTTGTGCTTCATTCTAAACGTTCTACTGTTTTAATAATGTAAAATAAAAACTTTTAAATATCTTTAAATCCAATCTATTTATTTATTGAAGATTTGAATGAAAATTAGCGATCGCCGAAGCAATTGGCCCACTTCAAGTTGCTGGAAATTATGAGCGCTCAGATATCTTAGCAACTTGAACACTTTTGCCTGTCAAAAACTGAGCAGAAAAAAAATTGTATTCCCTTTCTCAGGTTCTGTCAAAAGAAATTGTCAGAGATCTCAAAAACCTAAACTGACTAAATGTACTATGCAACATTTCGACAAATGGTAAATCGAAAACCGGAATAAGTCTCAAAGTGTATTTGAACCCACTACCATTTATTCGTTTATTTCGCTTTTTTCTCTGAACTCTTTTCGAAAGCCAAAAATTCATTAAACATTTAAGAGGGAAGATGAGTAGGAAAAGGTTGGCACTGTTCATTTTGAATGCAGGCTAGAGTCGCCAATGGCCTGGGCCTTTATGTATATTATATTATAATGTCTCGCAAGAGGCAGAAGGAGATCTAATTAAAAGACTTATTTTGGAAAGCAAAGTAATTGAATTATCATCAACAACTATAAGAAATACAATAATTTACTTACCAAAAGCAATACAAACCGGTGATGTCGCAAAAATTAATTAAACGGCTTGCCAGGCTTTATAAAGTCAATCCCCTTACGCCAGCGTGTGAAATAAAGGACATGTTTTTCGCTGAAGTTGGTGTTGAAGAAGTTCGTAGGCGTTTACAAGAAAATGATAAAATAGCACACAGTCCGCAAAGGGTACCCTTGATGACAAAAAAAGCATGTTTGCAAACAAATTAAACTAGCAAAAGTACACCTTGACTGACCTTTATGAAAGTAGAGAAATAGAATAGTCATTATACCAATATAATGACTTGAGCATTTTTCTCATTCAATGGTGTCAGTCTCATACTTCTTATTAAAGACATAATGGATGAGCTTGCCTTTACGAAAATTATGAAGGATTTAATGTTGCCATATGATGGAAATGCCACTGAAATGGGGTTGGTAGATACAAAAATTATCATCCGAACATTTAACTTACAAAAGTCAGTGTGAAATTCCTCATAATTTATGAATCGAACTTCAATATTTAATAATTCAATTTGGGCTTTAAAATACTAAATTTCAATATTTTTTTAGTGTGAAGGCCAAAAAAAGAACAAAAATGTGTCATAAATGACCGACTTTAAATAATGTTCACTTAAACAAAAGAGCTTACTAGCGAACTTTTTTTCAGCATTTTCTTACGTCACACTAAAACTGTTACTCGATTTATTATGATATTTATTTTTGCAGTCGGGAAACAAATCACTACGATTAAGGGTCAGTTATGGATGTCAAGAAGAAATAATTTTTCTAAAATAACTGATAAAGTTCAGATAATGAATGACGTGACTAAATTAATCGATAGCTCTTCAAACCATAAACCAACCAACATTAAACAGAAATACTATTATGTTTTTGTAACAGATCTGTATTTCAGCAAGTGTTTTTTTTTTTATTATTTTGTCAAACAAAATTTCTTAACATTTGTATTGTAAACGAGGTTTTCCCAAATTTCTTATGACGTTAACACTTATTCTGCCTTGCCTTGCTTTAATTTCGTTTATTTATTTTTTTGTCAATCTACTGGCTCATTTTTCTTCTTTTGTACGAAATTTTCATCAGTATGTACATGTATTGTTTTTTATGTTTATACTAACACAATCATTTTTTTTGTTTTTTGTTGGAAAGATAATAATAATTGCTTTAATGTTTTAATGTTTGTACAGCGGGTATAATATGGTTAATTATTATGGATACTGGGCTAAATATATGAACTTTTTTTATCTTTTTCCAGCTTCTTCACCTTTTACTTCCCAAACTTAAAGACAATACAATTTTTCTGTCACTTCTCAAAAATTGTGTTAAATAAACATTAATACTTAGCCTTAAACAAAAATTGGTGCGGGTGATACAAAACAAAAACAAAAACAATTCAAATGTATTTTTATTAATAAAAAAAAAAAACACTCGAACGAACTTTATAAAGTAAGAAAACTACAATTTTCTAGACTATTTTGGTGTTTTAAATTATATTTTTATATTAACACTAATGACGGTGATGGTGGCAATCTGAACTTGAAGCTATAGTGCTTCAGTATATAATATTTTTTAAGATTAGTTAAAAAATAGTTACTTTTTTTTGCTTAATTAATATTTCGTAAACAAAAAACAAACAAACAAAATAAAATAAAATGAATACAACAATGGATCTGAAGAGGTCTCAATCCGAGGATGATGGTAGCAGCTCCCTACGAGACAGTGGAATATCTTTATCCGATGAAACGCTCGAAGAAGAAATTGTTGGTGAACCAGAAAAGAAGCGAAAATGGCGAAAAGCACCGAAGAAATATGATTGCGCTGTGTGTGACAAAGAATTCAAAGGTCTTACAGATTTGAAAAGACATTTATTGATTCATTCGAATGAAAAGCCCTTCAAATGTGATTTGTGTGAGAAATCTTATCGGCAAAAAGTCAATTTGAATTACCACACAAAAATGGTGCACAGTAATGAGAAGGAATTTATTTGTGGATTCTGTAAGAAACCATTTGCCTATAAGCAACGTTTAAGATTGCATTTGAGGATACACACAGGAGAAAAGCCTTATTGCTGTCAATATTGTACAAGCACTTTTGCACGCAGTGGACAGGTTAGTTAAGTTTTTTTTTCCAAGCAGAACTCACTATTAAAATATATTTTTTGTTTTTTAACAGCTCAAACAACATTTAGAAACAACTCACGAAGCAAACAAATTCTACTGTGAAATATGTTCTTCGGCATTTTCCAGTGAAAAAAGTCTAAAATTTCATGTGGCTCGTCATGGCGAAGAACCAAATCGTATTTGTCAAATTTGCAAAAAAGCATTTATGAATTCGAAAATTATGCAAGCTCATATGATTAGAGTTCACTCGAATGTAGAACAATTCGAGTGTCCGATATGTGAGCTCACAATCACCACAGAGGACCTTCAAACACATATGAAAATACATAATCCACCCAAGCGTTTTCAGTGTGAACATTGTGAGGCGGCTTTTGTTCAAAAATGTCAGTACAAAGTTCATTTGAGGAAGCACACTGGCGAACGGCCTTATCAATGCAGGGTAAGTTGAATGCAGACGATTAAGTTGACGAGTTAATAAAGTCTTATTATTAGTAGAATTGCAAATGTCTGATTGAACTGAGTAAAGGTTTTGCACAATTTCACCGGTTATAGATAAACCAACGAAGTTACAAAATTGAGTTTTAAGTAAATTATACCATTCGATTTGAAAAAGAAAAACACTTTATTTCTGTTAGATCGGCATAATAGTAGAAGTCTGCGATCCCATCAGATGGATTATATTTCTTGGTTTCTTAGAGTGGCATTACAATCTGTTTGGATGTGCCAACCAACAATCTTTCCAAGCAAGATGTGTTATCTCAGTTGGTTGTAATTCTCCAATCACTTGCGTGAATAGCTTCTTCCATTTATGTCTGTTTCTCTGTCGGAGTGAACTCAATTCAATTCTGACTTGAACTTACAAATTGGAACATCTTTATTATTCAGGATTTCCATTGCGGACATATTTCTCGTATTTGGTGAATGGTCATCCTTCTCATTAATTGATTTGAGGCGTTTGAGATGCTTCCGACAAGTTTATTTGCTGATAACCTTCTTCTTAGAGCCACTGTTTCCTGTAGTGTCTCTGCCGCTGTTGGTTTAATAAAGGTGCTGTGCAGATCTCAAAGTGTTTCATTTGGAACAGTTGTTTTGGGTGTATTGTATCAAACTGGAAAGCTACAGCTGATGACAGGTCTCAGGAGGAGCTTGTAAATATTAAAGATTTGAAGTTGAAGTTGATGCCTAGATACTCTTCGCGTTGCGTTTGGCTGGTAATCTTTTTCTATCGGGGAGTATCAGTGTGATGATTTTACAGTTTCTAGCCTCGTCTTCCTGTTCGTCCCCAAGGCACAATACTTCCCCGTTTACGGATGGGGGCCTCGACTTTTGGTTTTTTTGAGAATGTTCAAATTGGTTCAAATATTGAGCCTTGAACGGCTCTAATATACTTCATTGTTGGTTTAGTTTCTAACTTCGCATTTGCACAAAGTTGTTTTTAGAAGAAAAAAAAAAGGAGGGAATGCGGTGTGAATTTATTTTTCACGAAAGCCAAACTAGCTGGGATGATGTTATCGCTACAAAACTTCTGAAGTAACAGCTCTCTCAGAAACTTATTTATATTGTTGAGAAGGGAAATTGGCTTCCAGTTGAAAAGCATGCTCCTAGCACACTTATAAGGAATCGCCACAATTTTTGCAGTTTTCCATTTCCATTTACAGAAAGTGTTGCTGGTTCAACTGATAAGAATGATGACTAAGAAGATATAGCATTCGGCCCAGTTGATTTCTCTTGCTTGGAGTAGTCAGTTATTTCGGATATGTCCTCTGGGCACTCATGTTCGGGCTGTCAACTGGATAACAGAATGCTGCTTCGTCCATGGTAGGCAGCAGAGTCTGTAAAAGTGTTGATTCAACTTATTTTATGTAAACAGGATCTGCAGATGTGTTGAAGATACCCTCAAAATGAGCTGCAAATGCCTCGGTTTTGTCTTGCGGTGTTATTGCTTCTCCATTGTAGATTAAAATCAATTCCGGCATTTCATTTTAATATTTCTGTTGATGTTCTTGAAGGTACTCCGCCGCCGGGTGAAGTTGATTACTCTACACCTCTTTACTGGTTTTGGCTGGGTTTGGTCCGTTAAACTGCCTAATTTTTTATAATTTTTTAGCCCTTCACAAATTCTATGTCTTTGGACCATCAATTGCCTTCCAAGCTGTCGATTTATATTTTATAAAAATGTTCGTTGAGATAAAAATTTAAATAGTTTTTTTTTCGACGGCACTAGGAGTCCTAGAAGTGCGAATGTCCACTTATTAAAACGGATGAGGTTACAGAATATGCAAAAGGCACCATAAAAAATTGCCATTTTCGCACATATGATTCCGAATGTGTATTCAATGAATTTCCATGCTATTGAAAATCCATTATAAAATTTCCATCTTGATGCGCATATTACATAAAACAGTTTAAACAAATTGAACATTTTCTTTACAGGTTTGCTGGCAGGCCTTTGCCCATAACAGTGTTCTTAAATTGCATATTAGAAAACACACTGGAGAGAAACCAATAAAATGCTTGCTGTGCAAGGACTCCTATGTAGCATTTTCTCAACTGGCTCACTTGAAAACCCACATGCGTACCATACACAAAAAAGACAACTCCTATGCCTGCGAAGGATGTAAGGAATGTTTCAAAGTGAAGTTCCATCTCGATCGTCACATAGAAGCTTGCAAGAAATATCAATTGCTCAAACGAACTGAATCACTCGAAATGGATGATAATTCCGAAGAAGACAATGATTTACTAACACGCCTTAGATATCTTATAGCAGTGCTAATAAAGAATATATCAACGCCAGAAAAACTTAACGAATTGGGTTTTGGAAAGCGTCTAATTGATAATGTGCTTATGGCATCTCTCAGATTAGCCAAGCGAAAATGTTTCGAAAAGAAGAAAATGCATGAACTTGATCGACTGAAATTGAATATTGAATCATTCTTAGAATGGATTGTTCCCGAGGAGATATGGAATGAATTTAAAAAAGAATGTTCATCTATCGAGAGTATTTTGGAGAAGATTGTCACGATGTATTTGAAACAGGTAGAGTAACGAAGAGATAAAATATCCTTGAAGCAACACAAACCAAAAAAAAAAAAAAAACAAAAACAAAAGAAACAAATTTCGCAATGTACTTTATTGTGCCATACCAAACTTCTTATTTAAGTAAGGTACTAACATTTTTTTCATAAACCTATAACAATTGGTGGTGGGTCTTTCTTGCCATAGTATTTTTAAGTTAAAAACAAAATTCTATCGATGTTGGAAGAATGGATTCTAACAACATTAAGTATAATTTCGAGTATCTAGTCAAGTGAATTATACCAAATACAGCAAATTCGATATCTTGCCATTTCATTTCAAATGAAACAAAAAGAGTAATCCATAAAAATAAATGAATCATAAAGTGTCCCACCTAATTTATGAATAAAGAAAAATCTATCAATCAAAATTGAATATATTTGAGTTATAAAAAAATTAGTTTTTTCTTTATTATGATCGCGAAGGTTTTTGACAGATATTTTCAGATTGAGACATTTTTTCAAATTATGGAAAGGTAAGCATTAAAGATAAAAGTTTAAGTTGGAGTAAGAAACAAATATAATTATAACACTTTTATGACCATGTAATTTTTATTCAGCGCAACAAATACTGTGAGATTATGTTGAGAAAAATATTTTTTTTTTCGAAAAAACGTTCCTTATTTTAATTTTCAGGGACTTACTGACCCACACCTGTATTATGAATAACATAAGTCTCAATCTCAGGCATGATGGTTTTCGTTTGTGGTGCTGACAAATTGAGATACCGTCTATGTCTGATGAAATATACATATATATATTGATTTTGGAAATGTTTGGAAGCTTAGCAGAGGCACATATGAACATCTCGAAATGTTTAATGCAGTCACTTCTGTCCATAAAAGGTAGGAATTTTTGTTAGAAAAAAAATTATTAATGACGCTACTGACGCAAAATTTTACCCGCTACATCATTATAGTGCCCTGAAATACCCTGATGGGTTTTTTATTATGATGTTCAATAAGAAAATGTAGAATATTATAACCAATTATATTTGAGTGTATTTTTTAATAGTGGATCAAATGAGAAGTGACTTTTCAAGGGGGATAAATCGATTTTAAACATTTTAAACAAAAGGGGTAGGTACAATCAATTTTAAATATTTTTTAAACAAGTGTGCAAAAGGATATTTTTAACAACACTATAAAAAGCTATATCGAGGTTTGTATATAAAATTGATGACTTATAACTGTAGATACACTTAACATTGTTCATTACTACTATGCTTCAAAAGAACTTTATGCAACAAGTCACTTTAAACCAACTGAAAACTGTTTTCGTTATCTATTTTTAGTAAACCTTAACATCTAGATAAGACCCAAAAAGTCACGCATTCTATTTATGTAACCTCTTTCATAATAAAAAAAACGCATAATAATAAGACCAAAATCATCTTTGAAATTCTATTTGCAATAAAATATTCATTTTATAGACGCCAACTTAAATTGCTCGTAAAGTTTCCATTAATAATAGATAAATGTTGGAAGTTCGACTTATAAGAAAATTTTTTTTTTCATTTCATTTCATTTTTTTCATTTCTGAAAGGTTCCTATCCAAGATGAGCGTTTAGTAACGAAGGTGCCTTGGATATACCAACATCAGACCTATAGATATCCTTTTATCCGCATTTGGTCAACGAGTATGGGATATTTATATTACAATAAAACTTCCTCTTAAAATTTGACATTTATAGCCGGTAATTTTGTATTTAATTCGCAATTCTATCCGATGATATTGTATATGTTGTTGTTGTTGTTCCCTTATTCACACACACAGAACGTGTGTGCTCCTGCTGCAAACGCAAACGCGTGGCGTAGATATAATATACAACTAATTCGTAGTTCAGCTGACAAGTGCTTACCTTATGATTGTTGGTGTTGTCGTTCTGTATTTTTCATCGTTCTAGCTTCTTTTCTTCATGATATAATATTAGAGGAAGCAGATCGTGCACAAGTTTAAACATTAAATAACGCTCTTCTAATATTGACAGTGTACTTTATACCTATACGAACCTTTGCTAGAAAGTATCTAAGTAACACGTGCGGCACATCCTGCATTTGGACCATGCAAAAAGAACCTTCAAGCTTCCAGCATATAAGTTCTATAGTTTGCTGTTCGAATTTGTCTGCCTCCTCTGGGTTGTTTAAAAGTCAGGAAATTTGCAGAGTAAATCATAATCTGAATTAAGTTATTACCACGTGCAGTAAATTTTTAGCTCAGTTGGTCTTTTTCCATTTAGAACTTAATCTTTGAGGCATATTAACTTGTATACCAATACGTACGAGTACTTAAATCATGTTAAAGGTAGATTTAAGTTTATATCATAAAGTTGCAATGAATTATTTCTAATTACCTACTAGACTTCTGTAGTTGACATTTTTATGAATATCTACATAATGGGCTTATAAGCCTAAAGTTTTAAGAGAAATTTGAACAAGACGAAATATTGAAAGTCTCATACTTCTAAGAATATCAAATAGGAAATTTTTAACATGATAGAAAAAAGAAAACCTTTTGATACGATTATGCACAAAAATATCTGTAACTTCTAACATCTAATTACCGGTATTAATTATTAAGGTGCACCTAAATGTTCTAAAAACTCCGTAAAAAACAAAAATTCACTTTCAGATCAACCTCAATGCCTTAATTGATTCTTAATATTTTCTTATAAATAAATAAATAATTCCCATCATAAATGTAGATCACAACAAAACCAAATAACGCATTCGCTAAAGATAACCAGTTTATGTATAAAAAAAAAAATAAACAAAAAATAACAAATCTCGCGCTTAGTTTTTTTTGGCTTGCTGATGATGGTAAAGATGTTTTCAGCTTCCAGATATTTTTATTCTGAAATATATGCAAACTGACCTGCGGTTTGAACAAATTGGATCTCAAATATCATCACTTTGCTACACAATAATTCTTTACGAAGAACTTGAGCCAAATGTGTTTTTATGGTGGAGTCCCAAAAAGCAATTTCAAACGACCAAGCGAGGGAATGCAATATGTTGCGGATGGGACAATAAATTACGAGGGATCCCCTTTTTCGTGGTATTAATTCTTTTTTTTTGTTGTTTTGTTTTTGGGGGATTTAAAGAGTGGACCAATAAAAAGGTAAGGTACTGGTTTTCTCAAAATACTGGATCCGAGCCAGAAATAACTGAAAATGATAGCAATTTTCTCAAAAAGTTATGTCTTATGAAAAATAAAAATGCATTATTGTAACAAGGACTCTAAATATAACGTTCATCCAGTTAAGCCATTTGGTTTTAATTAAAACGATTATACGAAATTAGTACTGTAGGGCTAGAAATACTATAGATTAGAACAAGTAAAAAAGAAGAGGATAAAATTAGTGAAAAGTCACATACGAGCAATTGCATTCGACCATGTTTTCTCCATAATGGCTTTTAAAAGTTTCAAATTAATTTCATTTGCAGGTAGCTGGAACCTTTAACTTCAGGTTATTTTTAAAAATAGGTATAGTATAATTCATTTGAAAGGACTAATGGAAAGATAAAAAGAATATTTCTTATGAAAGTGTATCGGTTACAATTTATTTGAACGATCTAGTTCAAGCTTTATTGTATTTTGTATTAATTTTAAAGAAAATATCTGAATGAAGCTTTATAAAACTATGACTAAACTTAAATATTAACATACATATGATAATCACACAACTCAAATAAAATGCATTTTGGCATTTTGGTTTTAATTGATTTTTATTTTTTTAATTGTGATACCATCATTCTCATATATTGAATTCTTATAGCGCTTCTTCCTATTCTGCTTTAATTATTATTAAATACCAAATATTTTTATAATATTATATTTGAACAAGCAGATTTATCTTTTAGCCCAAACACAATTATTTAATATCCATAACATCATTTTGAAAAACTGCACCATAAATTTATTAAATATAACTGTGAATTTTATTATGTCGTTTGAAATTTCAATTAAAAATTTAGGTTACTATACGTTATGATTATGTTTGCATTTCAAATTTAAAAACCTCTTAATAGAATGAGATTCATTCAAATACATATTTATGACTGGAAATAAATGCAAATATACATTTTTGTATCAATAATACATTATTCGCATTCCCAAATGCAAAACAAAACTTAAATATTTGAATTTCTGTATCAAGAAGGTAAAATATAAAACTAGAAATCATCAGCATTCAAAAAAGAGTTACAAAAATCAATATGAATTTTAAGGAGCTTCCGCATTGATTTAAGTACTTGACCTTTGAAGTCACATAAACATATTATTACTGTATACATATTTATCTGTAGGTGCATTTATTTACTATAGGTATTAAAGTACGATCAAACTAACGTTTGGAAGTTACAAAAAAAATTCCAAAGTATAACAGTCCATGTGTAAAAAGTGTATCAGAATAATAACAACGTAAAATCAAAGGAAATCACTTTTCAGGAATGATTAAGCTTGAAAGACGAAAATAGAAGTGGATATGGAAGTTGATTGAAAGAATTTTCTTAAAAAAAAAATAGTGGAACCAAAGTTATTCACTTTTGAAACAAATAATTTTGAATTTCAATCCAACATACTCAAACAAGCATCGCTTGACTTACCCAGTCAGGTACTTTAGCCATCACATGTTACATGAATTATATCAGACAATATTTAAAAAGATTTAACTCGTCTGATTCATCGGTAAGTGATAGATAAAAATGTAAAAAAAAGTTGTTTGAACTTTTCATTCGCTAGCCTGATGGGAAAATAGTGCAAAAACTTAGCTGTACCAAATTATTCAATACACTATTTTTGATCAATTTTTCATTTTTAGCAACTTTTACCTTAATTGATAAAAAAAGGAAGTAAACATTTTACATAAACATTATGTACTAGAATTTTATTTTATACCTTAGTCTACAAAAAATATTATGAAATTTGGTACATAAAAACTATCAGTTGGTAGTTCAAAGAGGCAAAGTGTAAAAAAATAGGTTTTTAGCATACATCTCTAAAAAGGTGAAATATTAATTAATCAAATTAATCAATTTGTAAAGCTTGTATCGTCTTCTATGAGAAAACTTAAAAAAACGTTTGAAATTTTCCTTTTAAAATATACTAGAATTATTTATAAAAAATTGTACAAAAGACGAACATTTTTTTTTTGTGAAGTTTTTGAAAAATACTCAACCCTATTACAGGATCCGCACTTATTTCAGCAGTATTTTCTTTTGTGGAACTCGCAGGTCAGGAAATGGTAAGGTAGTTCCTCGTAGTGATAATATAGTTCACCAAGCAAGTTCATAATTGCTTTAAATGCGAATGCCAAGCCTGCGAATCACGCTGACTCCCCGGGAGTAAAGTATTGCGAATTCGATAATAGGCGTGAATAATATTTGCTGATTTTATTGATAGCAAACCTACACTAAAAAAAAAAAAAGTTTTTGTTAAAAATGGGCCTTGCTGTAAATTATTTCCAAAAATAGAGAATTCTAGAAAAGCTTGGCGACTTAGAAAACTTAAATAAATTAATAGGTAAAATTTAACTTGCAGGTAAGCCATGTAGATCCAAAAAAAAAAAAATGGAACTAGAGCTACATACATGCCTGTATTAACTACATATATTGTAAGATGAGAAGCAAAGGCTTAGACTATGACTAAAGATTAGACACATTCAATCTCAATCTCTTCTAAATCCTCCCCTGCAATATTTAATTTTTTACTAATATTTCTCTGCCATTTTATGTGTTGAATTCTTTATTTTCAAATAAAATATGTATTTGTGTATGTGAGTGGAAGCGTATAGCCTTTAAGAATTATCATTTAAGAACCACAACCCGTTGTGTCATGTTTATCTTATTTTTTTTTTTATTTTTGAGTCAGCTCATATTTTATGGATGTTGCGCATGACAGAGTGGTGTCCTTTGGGACTCAGCTTGCAATCAGAAAATAGAAGTAGAAGTATATTTGACATGCTTTGACTCCAACATCCTCGCGCATCTAAAAATAAACCACGTTCTTGGCAATCCCAATCACATTACAGGTATAAAGGTAGGTACGTTACATTGATTCCACAAATGGTTATCGCGCGACATCACGTCACATAAAAATCTAAAAAGCGCCGCACTTGTTTGACGTGGTGGTCCTCCGTAGTCATGCTTCAAGTTTGCCAAGTGCTTGACCAAAATGTCATTCAGTAATCGTTGTCGTTGTCGTCATCGTATCATCATTGTCGCATTGCGGTGCGGGTTGGGTTGAATGGCAGGATTTCAAGGTTTCTATTCGATTTATATTTTGTCTTTGAATTGACGCGCTCTTGTCTTCGTAACTTTCAATGTACATAGTAAGTACCTACGAGCTACGACTATAGAATCTCTTAAATCTAAGCTTGTTTAGAGCTCAGTGTCGAAGTAAGGTGCCGTGACTCCCATAAATAGATCTTCAGTATACACTTCATCCGATCTATCCATCCATCCACCCATCCGTCTATTGAAATTCGTATATAAACTTCATCAGTACATATTACACACAAGCCGAAAGGAGGCTGGCAAAAAACGAACAACAACAACATCCAGATAAGCAAAAAAATCGAAGATACACCCCACCAGCTAAGACCTAAGACATTTGATACAGCAAAGCCTTCAAGTGATGCACATTTAACACGGCCAGGACCAGGACGATGCGATATAGGAGATGGGACGCAACGGCCAACTGAACTGCAATTCATCTGCTGCCATATTTGTCGGTCCTCAGGTTGCCGAAGCCGATACGCAATATTATAGAGTTAGCAATGCGTGTCACAACCGGTACCTACTATACCGAGCCGAGCCGAGAGAGAGAGATTAGATTGCCAATGGAGTTAGCAATTAGACATGGTAGTTGGTATAGTAGGGAAAATCAACGTTCATGGGCATCACATACATAGAAGACAAGGATTGTCATGTTTTGTAATCCATATGATTATGCAAACCTAGGTATGCATAATATGCACGCACTCACTTACTCACTCACTCACGGAGACATGCAGTTCTTTTGATGGCTCTCTTTTAAAATATTAAAAACTCGTGAAATGTTTTATTCAGCAGAATTAGCATGTAGAAGAGGTGAAAAATGCAAGGGTAATGGGAAGGATGTTGAATGGTTTATAAATAAAACCAAAACTATGGCCTCAAGGGGTTTGCTGATGGATGTGAGCATTAAAATGCAAGCTGCGAAGTGATTAATAATTTCAAGTAAAGCCTTCATATTTAGCTGCAAGCTTGCTTTAGGTCAAATCAAATTTTTATTATAATTTATAAAAATTTAAGGTAAATAGTTTTAGATTAGAGGGTTTATAAAGTAATTGATTATCATTTAAGTCCTGCAACCTAATTGAAAATCAAATCCAACAATTTAGGCGAAAAAAAGTTGTTTGGATGAGCAACTCATTTGAAGCATATTTCCACCTCCTTATCCAAGATCACGCAGATATTATCATATTTATTAAGGCCCATTTGCTGAAACGAAATGCAATTTTGTTTCATAAGATAACTTGGTAAAATATGGTGCTATTATAGTCAACTTCAACTTCAACAATGTACAAAACATAAAAAAATAAAATCGAATTGATAACCTACTCATTTTTTTGAAGTCGGTTAAATAATCGATCAAACTTTTTTGGGGAGGATATGCCAAAGTTTATTACGATAGTAAATAAGTTTAGTGAAGACAATGCAAAGTATTGGAGAAAGGTAAGGAGCGGAATTTCAGCAAGTACCTTGACGAGGAAAAGTTTAGTGAAAAAGTGACTTTGCTTTTGTTTTCATGTTTTTTTCTGTATGTTTCGTTAACAGTTTAACTTTACAGTTAACACTGGTCAACACATCCCATTTTTGTGGCAAAAATTCTAAACCACTATTTTTAACTCAGTTTAAGAAAAAAAAACACTGTAATTAAGTCAGTCTTCCACCAGAGTGGGTGTGCTGCTGTTTCTTATTATCTTAATCAATAAACAAATTTATTATTATTAATTAAAATTATTTTTATTATTATTAATTAAAAGGATAATCAAGAGCATTTTATTTTGAATTTTGTATTCTTATGGTTAAACTTTTACTCAATAAAATGCTATAAAAACATCAATATTCAGCATAAGCTTAAATATTCGGCATCTCGGCATCAAATTAAATTTCATTACATTTTTCCATTGGTTTTCCCATTTGGTTTATTTTGACATTCGCTTTAAATCAAACTATATGCTAGTCAGTTAGCTAGAAAAATAACAACAAATTTAATTTAAGGCATTAAAGATAATAATACCTTCCTTTGAATAGCTAAATTCATTCATATAAGATATTCGCCTTAGGATACAAATCATAGAAATATTTGATGGAAATATTTGTGCTCTTACTGTCAATTCCCTTGCCTAAACGAAAGAGCTGAAAAGCAAACTTGTTTTTGATTTACTACTCCAGTCTAAATCAGCACAAACACTTGTATTTCTTTATTTTTGTTAAAAAAGAATTCCACTCCTACACATGAGGGTATAAATAAACATTTGACATCCACACCACGATGACATTTCCAAACGTTACAATTTCCTACTATAACTATTGTCACTCTTATTATACAAGTTGCATATCATTATGTAATTTTTGCTCCTTTTGAAAATCTTGTCATTTTGATGTCAAATCCAGTTTTTATTGCAAAAATAAACTTATGCCCGTAATAGGGCATATATGCGCTATTATAAGGTTCCAATAAGTATAAAATTCAATCGAAATTATACATCTATCCGTAGGTAGAGGTGTGAAAAGACAACAAGCAACTATATATGCATATATTGGCCGATGAATTAAGAGGGACAATATTATTCTCTTTCTTGGTTTTGTACTGCAACGTGGCAATAGCAAAAACAAAAGCAAAACTAAAAAATAAGTTTGTACTTCTTGTTAAGTACACACACATTATCTGTCTTGCAAATGGATATAGATATATCGAGTAGTGCAACAACACGCACATAACTAGTTCGGGTGGTATGATATTTTATGGTGACATCTACGATATGTCAAGTGAAATATGTGTCTGCGGCAATTGTCTGAGGGATTGCAATGTTGAGTTTTGAAATAATTTTCTTGGCATTTTGGAATTTAGACAGCCGGTGTAAAGTATACAACATGTTGTGACACAAAAGTTTAGTTTTCCTGAAATTTGACAAGAGCACGCGAAGTGTACAAAGCAATTTACATATTTTTGCTTTGTTTTTTTGTTTAAATCGATTTCATAATGAAATAAATTTGCAAGTTATTTTGAAGGGTTTTATTCGTCCCGCAAAGAAAATATTTAAACATTTTCACAATTTAATATGAGTTTTGAATAAAATTAAACAAATCATCAGCATTTGAAAGCCCAAATCAAAAGAGCTGATAAGCGAACTTTAAAAAACATATTCCCATCAATAAAATCATTATTATCAACATCAATACTATAATCAATTGATGGAAAAGAATATTTCAATAATTGTCAATCATAATTTGACTGTGAATGTCAAAGTACATCTTAAAATCTGTAAATATGCACGCAACTTCACTTCAGACAATATTATTTGGTAAAAAAAGAAATAATAAACTTCCATCAACATTTATCTAAGAATGCAAAAAGTTATTTGCACTGCCCTCTCTATCTATGTTTATGTTCGACAAATTTTAATCTTTTGCACACACATGCGTACGTACCAACTTCTATATACGATGAGCACCTCTCTATCTGATTATGTATGTTGTGTTAGGTTCTAATGTCTACATTTGTTCCTACAACAACAACAAACAAAAAAAGAGGTTCCCTCTTTTGCACATATCAGCAACTTAGATATGTACCACTGTATGTTAAGGAACAGAGCAAGCCCTTTGGGTATTGAATTTCAAGTATCTTGAGCACGATGTACTTTAAAATTACAGACTCTTTGCATATGTTCTTACTTGAGAGTGTTTGCACAGAGTTTGTATCTATCTTTGGCATTTTTGTCTGTATATCTGAATGAGAAATAGTTGTTGGGGAATACATTGAAAGTACGTACGAGTATATCCAACAACGGCCATGTCCATTACGCAATCACCGCCTGCGCCAGTTGAAGGGACGCCCGACCCGACAAGACAACAACAACTATACGACAACGACGACGCAGAATATTATGCATCTGAGTTATAGAGATAGGATCATTGAACCATGCTCACGCAATGCAAATTTGTAACATGCTTGTTTTGTGATGATTAAAATGTGTGCTCTTGTTGTTGGGTGGAGTTTTTTTTTCTATTGAAAATAGCTTTTTTAACGGCCTTTAATCTGGACGAGTCACCAAATTTTGTATGGAGTAAAGGCCGTGAAAAAAGCTGTATCAAATCTATAATATTTTCCTGTAAGTTGATCGCCCAAGCTTTAAGGATTTAATGGAACAATTTAAATATCATAGTATAAACAGTGGGCAAACAAGTAAACAAAACAGTTTCATACAATAGAAAATATTCTTGCTGAAAATTGTTCAGTATTCAGAATGATGGCTTTTTTTATAGATATCAAAAATTTAAACGAAAAATACATCTACCGTTCTAAAGTTACGATCAAAAACAAAAAAAAACTATGAAAAACATCATCAAAAATGAATACAGTTCTGGTTTTGAAATAGAAAAATATATGTTTGTATTGGCTTATAACAGTGCTTCTCACGGAACCATTTTGATTAACTCAAAACCTTGGGTATTATACATATTTTTTTTAATGCTTTTAACATAGTTCTGAAATTGGAAATATCATTGTAGCGAGTTCAAAAAAATATAGTATTTTGTGTTAAACTTTATTTTATGTTTTCAATCATTTCAATGATACAATGAACTACATTAAATATGGGTTCAAAAAATCTAAAAATTATTTCAAAACTGCAATAAATTTAACTCGTTAACCTTGAAGCATAAGTCATTGGACCCCTCTGAGTAGATGAATGACACATGTGCAAAGCGTTTTATGTTCCCCAAGCTAGAAAAATAAAACAAAGCAAAAAAAAACAAGACATGTCAAAAGTGCTTGATTGCATCAGAAATACACTCTTTATCAAGTATATACCTACATATATATGCACATACATGTGCTACACAGAATACACAAAAGAAGAAATACACATTGGACAGAGTCACTGACTGTGTGCAACACCAGCGACCAGAGTATAAGCCTCAAGTCCTAAACCGAAATAGTACAACGCCCGTGCGTCGTCGTCGTCAGCGCCTATAGTCGGTCGTCGTTTGTTGCCTATAGTCGGTCGTCGTTTGTTGGTCGCACTTGGCAGTGCGTGGTCCTGTCCTGGTCATCTACTATACGAAGACGGACTGTTGTATATTGCAACAAGTGCCAAACGCACACAAACATAATTACGACAGACGATGGACAGGCGTATTTGTCTTCTCAGAGAGCTTATCCAAGTGTAATTAAAGGAACGTAAGATACTTTACGATCCTTTGGTGATGATCATTCGTCTAAATGTGATATCCCAAGGGCCAAGAACTGTCAATCAACAACAAACACACAAAAAAAAAAGACGAGTGCTAGACTCTCAGAATAGCAATCTGCAAAACACCAAAAGCAACACACATTCATCCTATCCTAAAACGTTTTCAAGTTCGGAACAATATTACCAACAGATACGAGTATATACAATATAGGCTTCAAGTTGCAAGATTCTTACAACCATCTAAGCCAGTCAGCAAAGGGAGGCACATATAGGCGGGCAAAATGTGCGCACTTAAAAAAAGATCTATACTCTGTTGACCACGAATCTGCGATTAATATAGTCTACGGTGAACCACACATTTTGCACGTTCATATAGGTATGTGCTAAAGTTTAACCATTAAAAAAAAAATGTATGCCTACTATAAGTATCTGTGTGTATTTAGTGCCTCGTAGCGGGATGCCGTCAGTAGAGTGCTCTGGACGACAGATGAAATTGAAGTTCAATCTTACATTCGTTAGAAAATGGATTTTGCTTTTTTTTTCTGTGTATAGTGGAAAACTTCGTATGCTCACAGCCTTTAGCGTTGAAGATGTTTTGAAAACTAGAAAATGTTAATTGTAAGAAATAAACAGGGGGTTTTTAGTTATGTAGGTTATTTTATTGAAAGCCAAACAAATGTAACTAATAAAATCGGCAAAGGTTTAATGTTTATGATCCATGTTTAGAAAATTCATGGATACGGAGTGATGTTAAACAGTAGGGTATTTAAGTTATTATTGGGAGCAATGCTCTTACTTATATCCCAAAAGTCCAAAAGTCCAAAAGTATTCTCAAAAATCCACTATATTACTTAGCTTTTAACTAATAATTAATAAAGAATATTACCTCGTGGTGTCTCTATTATGAGACCTACTTATGACAACAAAAGACCTCATCTCAGGAAAAGTGAACGAACTTGCTAGCTTAAAATTTTCTGAAAAGAATCCCAAGCAAACCAGTATCCATTTTGGGAGTTGTACACCGATCTAAATGGATATCAAATGTTGTCAAAAGTCTGGTGCACTATGTATTATTACTCGAGTATTTCTGTTGAATTTGAGCATAAGCTGTCTAGACGTATTTTTATAGATAAATCTCTGATGAAATTTTTAAACAAATAAACGGTTCAATTTTGGTCATACTTACCAAATCTTGATAGCCATTTAGCCATTAGTCTTGCTTGGTCATTACACTCTTCCTAGTACAGTGTTGCATTTTTAATATTTTTTAGATAATGGTCCTCTAGTTATTGTTACGTTTTCTCCACTATTCAAGGTCGTTTACTTTCCATTTTCTTTATCTAAATAGAAAAGGTAAGGAAAATTCTGGTTTGAAACAGAATCTAACATGGTTTTAAGTCTGCCTGCTTAGCATGAGCTTGAACAACTCTGTTTTCAGACTGGTTGATGAGAACCTGACCTTTAATAGCTCCACTCTTTTGAGAAAAAACATCATCAAACAAATTTCTAGCTTTTGTTCCGTTTAACACAATGTAGAAAACAACACCAGTTCCAACTATGAATAACCTGTGTCACTCAAATCTTGTAATTTGCATCGTCCTCAAAATAAACTCAAAAAAATTCACACAAAGTTGAAAAAGAGCAGTTAAAATGGGACTCAAATAAAAAAAAATGTTCGCACCTCAACTCTTTCGTTTTGTGTGGAAAAAGTAAGAATTATGACAAAATACTAGATATTTTTAATACTCAATTTTTTTTTTTATTTTAATTTAATATTTTAAAAATTGTCCTTAAATTTGTGCCTACCTAAAAATGATGTCCTTGAATTTGTGCCTACCTAAAGATTAAAAAATACCAGAGCAAATACATCAAATTCGTATATTAAAACATTGAAGTGGTACACATTTTTTCTAAGAATAATTCCAACAGTAGCCAAAGTAGTTTTTCCAAAATTGGGACAAGTATCAAGATTGTGTGCATAACAAAAGTGAAGTTAGATATTAACTTGATGCAGCGAAGGAAGGGAAAATAAAAGGAATCTAAGCAGAGGTAAGACCAAAATAATAAAATAGAAACAAAAAAAACTGTGCAAAATCGAAAGCACCTGGATATACGGGTTACTCGCCACACATAATACTCTTTGATGGCAGCAGAAGGGCAAGAAACCACGATTCTACACTTGGGTGCACTTCGCATATACTGGTGAGTGCAATAGAGCGCGGGCGCGGTGTGCGAGAGTGCAAAAATACATTCTGGTAGAAATAACTTCCACTTCAAAGCAAAGCACACAATATCACATCCTATTACGGCATTGTCTGGAAAATTTCGCAATTTGTCAGACGGCGGCGATAATAATTACTGCAGCATTGGTCAGTTCGCAGTAAAGTAAAGTGAGGTAATTGGTGTGGATTGTTGTCGTTGTGTTCAATCGGTTAGACGTTAGAGCAAAAGAATATTATTATGGTGCCAGTGCCAGTAACGAGGCGGAAGTCAATTTTACTGAATTGAGTTTGTATATGTTTTTTATTTGAAACTATGCACGGAATATGCATGCACTGCACGTGCTTAATGCAATATATATATATAGTATAGCTAATATTGCAGCCAGTGTGCAATTAGGACAAAATGTGCCACAAAGAATTATGGATGGAACAATAGGTATTGAAGTTGTTGTGTTGACGTTGAAGGAGCTCGTGTGGTAAATTTTCCCAGGAATTATTTACCATACTAACAGTAAAATCCGTCAAACAAGCTGGGTAACTTGTTATGAAGCCCTGTGTTTTACCGGAGCATGGAGATACTGCCTGAACCTTTCCTAAATTGGATTGTCAAAGACTATTTCAAGTTTACCCCCAACGAATATGTATAATTGTTGTTGTTTTTTTCATAGAGTAACAGCTTAGTTATAGGTATTTTTAAATTGATAAGCATTTAACTTCTAAAAGCATTTTAAATTCAAGAATTTTGGTATAAGCTTCATTTTTGGTAGTTATAAAAAAAAGTAATGGTATATTTATTCTTTATTGGCAGTATGTCAAACGTCAATGTTAGTGAAAATCGAGTTCCCAGCTGCGTTTTTGAAATAATGTAGAGCAATGATTACACAACTTCAGAACCCATTCAAAACTAAAAAATCAAGCGGGTTTTTTGATCCCAAGAAGCTGCGATTGGGCTTGTTAATGTAACCTTCGAAAAAAATGCGATTCGTCAGAAAGAATAACTTTTCGTTTAAATGTTATATCCAATTCGATCTGCGTAACGAATTGAGCTTTGTAAAGGACTACAAGATTACTAAGAGACATCATATTGCCTTTGTTTTAGTCTCCTTATATAGATTCAGTATATTAAATCACTCAAATAGACACTGCTATGATCTGTCTATGGCAGTAAATTTTAATTTTTTGTTTTACGCTTCACTTATTTCCCTAGATAATCACAAAATAATAAATATACAAGATATCACAAAATGACAACAAAAAGTTAAACACAGATTATTGGGACTGTTCTAATATGAACAAAGATATTTCTGAGAAAAATTTCCACATATTAAATATTTTAAGTATTAATATTAAATATTTTAAATATTTTACTGTCCAAATTCCACTTAACTTAATTAAGTTTAGTTTTGTTAAGACACCTTGGTCTATCCCATATATATATGTATTACATATTGGTCTTCTACTTCTTCTACAAAAAGTTGGCCTTGATTTTTGTTGAGAATTTTCTCCTACTCATTTATCGATATTTGAGTGACTCATAAAATTATAAGTCTAAGAAGATGCGCAGCATCCACTAACCAGTACTATAACTGCTGTCTGCTTAATTAGTCACCATATCTTTTTTGTTCAGTTAAACTTTTTTTTTTTTTTTTGCATAAAAATGACATTTTAAATATAAGCATAATGTAGGAATTAGTGGTGGTTCACAAAAAAAGACTAAGGAATAAGACTGTTTATTTGTTTGGTCTTAAAGTCCAACAGGTTTTAAACTTAAATAGAGTATGCTGGATAGTTTTAAGCATAAAGACAAAACAGATTATAGATAAATATTAATCAGTTGGCAATAAGATACATAATTTATTTGCAAGTTCATGGCCTTATTTCTGAGATTTCGGTTTTCATATTATATACATATACACATATACATAGATAAGACGGTTGTTAATGCAAAATAGGTCGTCAGGCTAATGGGATGGTGTATTAAAATTCCATCATCATTTTCTATAAACTGAAATTGTCTTAAGGGATTTTTTCCATCAAGGACAATGAGGTTGGAAAAACCATTTGAATGTACATTCGCATGGGAAAAATTGGTATAATTTCTTCTTCGCTTGGATAATTCTATTAGATGCAATCAAATTCTATTGCTGGTGTGCTGACCAAAGCCCTATTTTCATCAATAATGTGCGGTAATTGGACTAGTAATCGTTTCTAAATTTATTTCAAGAACAATTGATATACATTAAAAAAAAAAGGCTAAAAGAAGATGCTGAAATGATGTTGAGGGAAAATGCTTTAGAATTTTCACCCAAGGTGCGTCAATCAACGTCGATCGTGACAATTTAATGAACCCCTCTCGTAAGTAGATTTTGTATTTCTTTTCAAAAAGGCTGTTTTTTTTTTTGCCTTCCAATCTTAAAGCAACAATAACGAACTTTCTGCTTCATGTTCAATTTGTTTTAGCTGGAAATATTCAATACCTTTAGTTTTCTAAACAAGGTTACTGAAGAGGTCAACAATACTTCGATGGTTTAATTCTTTCATGTTGCCTATGTGTATAATAGTTGCCGATATTGTAGTCACGATTCTAGAATTGTTTTTCACCAGTTTTGCTATGAGGTTCTTTTCACAGATTCTGATGGTGGTAGACGGCAGACAACGTTGATGCCGGCCGATGCGATGAAAGAAAACAAATTTAAATCCCATGACCGTGAAAATTACGAGAAGCATTCAAAATTGATTGATCACAAAAAAGACTCTTCAAAATGTGGCTTGTGCCCTAATTTTGTTCTGGGTTCCTTTTTTCATGGTTTTGCCTTATGACATAAGGTCCATCACACCAAATGGTTATTTTTGTTGGTACAGATGAAGATTAAACCTTTTGATATCACACAGATCATTTGGAGATAGGAATGTATGATTTAATATAGGTTTTTACGGTCCATACAAAATATTTCGAATTTAGTTCAGTTGATTAATGGTGTGGCCCTTTGTCAAAACGCAATTTTTCGTGTTATGTTCGATTCAGCTTACATAAACTTTTAAGCAAAAGATTAATGTGAATCATATCCAATAAGATTAAAATTGGAAAAGTTTGCCCAGGCAGGTTATGTTTAGAATGATGGTCTTGTGGTCTTCAATAAAAATCGTCATTAAACCAAACTATACTTTTTTAAAGGATTTTTTAACTGACCTCCAAAAAGGAGGGAACTTTTGACTGGTTGGATGGATTTTGATGATTTTTGAATTGGAAAGCTGGTGGTCTCCAATGGTCTATTGTTGACAATGGCATCCATTAGAAATCAATCAAAAGTCATAAATTTGAAGTCGGTTTTTTTATTGTGTGAAAGGTATTAATTAAAATTCATTTTCCAAGCAGAGAAATTGCAAAGTGAAATTTATTATGTGTATTAAATATTATCTGTAGCTCAATAAAATCGTTTTTTTTGGTGCTGTGCATAAAAATCTTGAGTTGTGCAAAAGAAGTTATCATGAGAAACACGAAAAACTCAGAAAAAGTAATTTTTACTTCACGTTACCGACCTGAATCAGTGTGTAAGGCTTGTTTCATACGTATTCGGTTCAATTGAATACGAACAAACAACAGACCGAACCGAATGGAACCAGATACGTGTGAATTGAGTTCTGTTTATCGTTTTTTAAATTCTTCCATAGAAAAACAAAATTCGCGTAAATCGAACATGAATCGAATGAAAACGAATACGTGTAAAACAAGTAGTATATTAAAAAGCTGATTCCGATGAGCCGCCGGCAGCTTATCACCCTTTTCTACCCTTATGACCTAAGTTACAAGTTCAGCTTCAAGCTGTAAATTAAATATCTAAAGTTATACAGCTTTTCGATAGAATTTTCAACATGCTATAATATCCTATTTCTTTGCTTTTTTTCTTAAAAGCAACGTTGTTTTCGTTCGATATTTTTTTAATAAAGAGCATCTACTTAAAATCAAAAGTTTTCAGCATTAAGCAAAAAAAAAATGGAAAGGCAAAATAAAATGGGGAAAGGGGACCCAAATTTAGTCTTGCCCCGGGGCCCCATCAGCTCAACGTACGCCTCTGGCCCCAGATCTATTCAAAAACGCATAGACTAGAAATGCTGGGTTTATACGAGTTTCAAATTTCATTATTTTTTTCCGGCATTATTTATTTAAAAAAAAAAATATATGATTGGCAAAAAAACTTTATTTTTGCCAACCATCAGGGTAATTTTTTGATTTTTGTCCACTTTTTTTTGTCCTTCACTTCCTTCACTGAGAATTTTTACTTTCAGACAACAGAACTGATTATTGGAAACGTTAAAGACAGTTGTTGACACTTTTTGTATGCTGATAATTTAAGCATGATAATCAGCTCACTGACCTTCAGCTCACTAAGTTTGAGGTCTCAAGGCTTATAAAAAGATGACAAGAAAATTAGATAAGTAATTTTAGAAAGTTTGGTAAAACCAATATTCGTTTTCAATACATTGAGTTTCCTGATGATAGTAACTCTTGCTTTGGATATTATAACTATACAGGTAGGAACACTAGGTACTTGAGATGAGATTAAAGGTCTATTTTGGAATATTTTTATAATTGTTACTTTAAATGGTATTTCTTTTTCACACAGCAAAAACTCAAGGTTACTGACCATTTAAGTTGTCATCGAATACAATAAGATTATGCCAGATTATCATGCAAAGGAAGATTCATTTCAATACTTACTTCCTTAAAATCATTGAACTTGAACAAAAAAACTTATAATATACTCTTCATTCTTTGTCATTCTAAACAACAACAAGATTTATCACTATAATTTTTTGTGTTTATTTACTGTCCGCAATTTTTTAATGCAATGAATGAGTGCGTGTAGTTATTGCTAGCGCGGCGGTGCGGTGCTTTAAGCGGCAGTGTCGGCATTGAGATCGACTTTAATTGCTCTCAATCTCTTCGTGTTGCTATTTTACGTCATGTTACCGCTATAATGAGTTGCAGAGATAATCATCGACATGCGCGACTGACACATCTTCGCTTGAACTTCTATTTTGCGGTTTTGTCCATTTATACGACGACGCTACGGACAAACCAACGACGACGAGTCCATTGGCATTGGACGAGGTCTCAAGCTCAAGTTCCATCACAAGACTTTTGCGCGAAATTGCTGATTGATTACAACCATCAAAGTAAAGGTTTCTTACCAAGATGCCCTCTCTCAGTTAAGATCACATCATCATAGGATTTCAAACCCGTTTGGTTGCGGTGAGATATCGAAACAACCTCAAACCACAACAAGAACCTTTTCTATGAAAATGAAAAAAAAAAAACAAAAAAAAAAGAAATAATCAATGAAAAAAATCAAAAAGAATAGAAATAACGATGAATCTAGATCTAACACATCTAGGAGCATAACTTTTCTCGCCGATAACCTGCCAAATAGGAATTGGCTTTAGGCACCAGAGTTAGAGTACCTTTTCCAAGTTTGGAAGTGCAAGCAACTCCAGAGAAAGAGAGATAGCACCACGAAATTGGTCCATTGATTCGATGGTCTGTGAATTATTTGCCAGGAGGCGACCAAAAAGAAAAGAATTCCAGCTTTTCAGAGACCGAATGAGAAGGAACGAACGAACGCCCTTTCGAAGCCCGCCACGTTTAGGATGTGGGTTTTATTCTTTGTTCGTGAAAAAGTAGCATCTCACGGTATCTATAACAGCATAACAGGCCAGGCAGGAACTGTGAAATTGTTTATTTTAGATACAAATTTGGAAATTTTGCTTAAAATGGCAGAACTGATGGTACATCCGCACCTTCACTATTCATCTAGTTACCCATAAAGTGTGTCGTCGTCGTAGTCGTATAGTCGTCTCTTGTGGTTTTGTGTGCTATTGACGAAGCACCTTTAGAAGAGTCTTCCTTCGACGTTCGTTCTATTTACATTCATCCCTTTTATGGTGGGTTTGTGCTCCTTTCCAGTCGTGGTCTTTCATATCCCTCGCTATAGTTCGAGAGGAGTGATGATCGTTTTGGTTCCCTTTTGGAATCCATTGTATTGTTTCACTTGCAGCAAACACGAATTGGCAGCTAGCAGCTGCTGTTTAAAGTACCAGCCAAGCCACAACCTATAGACTTAAGTCTGGAGTATATGCATTGGGTTTAAAGAAAAACTGTTACTTAAAGGAGCGCAAACTATACAACTTTGTGTCCCAACACAAGACAGAAGTCGTTGTTTTTAGAATTCGAATTCCTATTGAGGAGATGGAATTTATGTTCGTTGGAAACAACTAAAGCTGTGAAATTTATGTTCAACACGAAGACATAATTTTTGTAACGCGCGCGTATATAGGTATCCACTATAAAATAATATAAGGCCTGCAGGATGTCTCTGATGTTAAAAAAAAAAAAAAAACGAACATTCAAAGCTAAGTCATGTTCGAACTTCTGAGTTGAATTAAGATCTACGCATGAGAAAGGTTTAAAAAAAAAACTTTTGCAACCGATATAATGAACTTCCAAATCCAAAGTGATTAAAATACAAATATTTTCTTATTAAAGTTTTTAGTTTACATGAAAAACTAAAATATGCAGAGTTTAGCTGGCATTAAATTTTATTTTACTTGTAACTAACATTTTACGTTCAGAAAATTTAAATCTCACTTCGAAATTATTTGAACTTGACATGGGATACAGTCAAATTAACATTTAACATCACAAAACTTATAAACTTTGGTTTATTGTTTCTTGAAGTTAAAGAAAAAAACAACAAACATTGTGTGGGAATACACATTTAGGTGTTAAAATGTTCATTATATGCAAGTCCATTTTTCGAAAAAATAAGTTTATGGCAGATTATGAATCCTTAATGTGAACATGAGCCATATAACTTGAATTAGATTATAATATTTTAGCTAATATTAAAATATTTACTAAGAACATAAGTCCACTTTTTCTTAAATTAATTAGTAAAAGAATGTCCACCAAATGTCCACGACCATACTGCAATACGAGGCGAAACGATTAACGAATCGAGTATTTAAGTTTGAAAACGTCTGTATCTCTATCAAAGTTTTTATAAAGCTTAAAATGTCATTTACTACTGTAAGACCACTGGGTTAACTTTTTTCAAACAGCATAATAAAAGTACAAATAGCTTAAGTCGAATATGTTTCTAAGCAAATATTTTGTTTACATTTAATCGAAAATGGTAATGCTAACTTCATGCGCAGAAATGAATAAAAGTCGAAGTTGCATTATATCCATAATAACTAAGTATCAAACGTGGTTCTTAATGTTAATATAGATAGAACAATTTTCTTCAATTTTATCCAATTACTGGACAAAAACTACTACTTCCAACTTTATTCCCTCACAATTAGGAGCAAAAATAATAATCCCATACCGCATGCATTTCATCAGAGAGCATTTAATTTACGAACCAGCAGAAGCAGCGTGCAATCTCTGTAATTTTCACATCAGCCACATTAGTTATTGGTTTACAGCCATCAACCAACCAAAGTCAATGCTATGAATAAAAGTTAATAATAATTTAAACCAATCACTTCCTCCATCATTAAAATCAATATTAAATAATAACCACTCTGCTAACATCTCAATTATTATTTCTTGTTTTAATGACAGTCTGTCGCCTCATCTCAATTTGAAAGAGTACAAAAAAAAAACAAAAACGGGCTAGCTATTTAACCCCACAGAGTAACTAACCTGTTCTGGTTCTGATCTGAGTCCCATCCGCTGCTGAGAAGCTAAAAAGCTGAGAAGTTTTTTATAATGTGAATCAACTTCATTGGCACGGACATTTACATAGGATCAATCAATTGATCCGACATTTTTTGAAGCTATTTATAGAAAATATATTATTATTATCCTCTTGGCCATAGCCATAGTCCCGACTCCGAAATTAACAAGCAACGTGTAAGCCCGGTGTACAGCACGGTGTGTAATGTGTATTTTTTTTTTATATCGTGGGTTTGATAATTTTAATAGATATATCCTCTGGGTGACCATTTTATAATTTTTTTTTAAACAATTTGTTTTTCTTAATCTACCAACAAGAGGAGTCAATTGGTAATGCAGTCAATTCAGTCGCCGTTAATTGAATTTAATTTTAACTGCAAGTTAGTACTGCTACTAAGTACTTTAACTGCAAAATAAGCAGTTACCAGTAAAAACTTAAATGCTGACTGTACAGTTAATGAAAGCAGTAAATTGACTAAAAGTTAATTAACTGACTGGTTTTAGTTTTCTAGTCAGTAGTACACCTACAAGAAAGTGTGATAGAAGTGTGGCAGTACGCCTGACTAAAATTTTAACGACAACAGTACACAAACTTTGTACTGACTAGAAGACTAAAACCAGTCAAAAAGTACTGCAGTTAATTAACTTTTAGTCAATTAGCTGCTTTCATTAACTGTTCAGTCAGTATTTTACACTGCTGACGGTAGTTTTATAGTCAAAGTACTTTTGAAATTTAGTTTTTTTTAGTCAATAAACTGCAGTACCGAAAAGACTGCAGTTTTTACAACTCTGCTGCCAACAAAATGGTTTGACCGAAATGAAAATGTCAAGTTTTATCTACAGTACTACCGTTCTAAGTTTTTGAAGTTTTTGCATTTAAATGACCTCGGGTCTCTTAGACTTGCTTGAAGGCCTTTCTGATTTTTTAAAGATGTTGGCTGAGTGAATAGTCCAAGTTTAAGACCTCGAGAGTTGAACGCATCAGCACCGTAAAAAAATAAGCTCAAAATTCACGAAACTTCTTATCTTTTTGGCGTTTTTGACCCCAACTAACTATTTGTCTACAAAAATTATATTATTCATTCAAAAGAAAATACTATTAACAACGATTTGATTTTAAAACCATTTCTATTAACTCAACAGTTTTCAAAACATAGCTTTTCAATGTTTGCAATTTTTTTCAAATCTCTGCATTTTTTTGTCCAATGCGTCCAAAAGTTACTCATTATTGCATCTTTAAAGTTTATTGGCTGAGTAATATCTACGATTTAAGAAAAAAAAACTTACTGTTAAAGAAAAAAACACTAAGCTGGTCATCAAAGTCTTAGATGTTTCCAAAGATCCGAGACAACACAAAAAATAAAACAAAACTACAAACAAAAAAAAAAAATACTAGTTTGATGCTAGTATTAAGATCATTAGATTAAGTGAACATTAAACGTGGTGGAATCTCACTTGAGATCCTAATTAGGTGGATTCATTGCTTCGGCCAAGAGCAAGAGCACACCACAACTCCAAATGAAACGACCGACTGACGGCCAAGAACGAACGGACAAACAGACGAATGGACAGACGAACGGACAGACGATAGTGCAAAAATCACCCGCTCGACGACAAGGTGCAATTTGCAATCTGATCGCCTAGCCTGCAGTACAAAAAGATCAACGTGTGGCCATATCATCCGTTGATATAGAGCCTTCATCGTGCGAATAATATAGTGTGTGTTTGGAAAGAGACGACCCATCTTCACGCCTGGCCCAAGGATAGTCGCCGTCATCGCGATCATAGTAATGGTCATCAATTCAACGTTGGCCTTCCATAAAGCAAACGTAGGTACTGCCGAGATGTGTTCGATAAAAAGCAATATTGTAGACCATTAGAAGGTAATTGCCATATGCGTTGGTATCCGATACAATACCTAAGTACCAATGCCTTCTAGAAGAATTTTTTTTTTTTTTTTGTAACCATTTGGTATTCTTGAAAGATTGCCCAGAACCGATAGCTCACTTGAAACGATGTGATGGTTTGGTAAATTGCGGCTTGGAGCTCATTTTTTATAGGTAAAAGCACCTAAATATATGTATGGATGTGTATGCCTACACCCAGTGGCTCATTCCAAGCTTTTAGTGTGTCTATTCTTAGTAATCTTTGTTTTGTGTGCATGTTTTCTTCCTAAAGCGTTGACTTAATTAAGTTGTGCTGGTTGCGACTTAGGTATGTTTTTTGTATAAATGGTATTTTTTTTTGTTAGGTAAATTTCATAGGAAATAAAGATTATCCTCATTTACGGGAAGTATAAAAATATAATCGTATAGTTCTACTTCCCTTGAACCAAAAAAAAAATGGCATAAGTTTTATATTAACCAGCAAATATAAGTTTAGTGGGATGAAGTAAGATTCCATTTAAAAACAATGTAAGAAAATGCAAACCATACACAAATTGCTTTGCATAATTTGCAAAAAAAGCTAGCAGACCACTAAAAATAGACGAAAATATCGTAAGAAAAGGAGAAAGAGGCTGAATTTTCGAAAAAGTGGTAGAACTACCAAAAGTCCCCATTGAACCGAGTGCCACTAGGTCAAACGTCACAAAAAAAGGTTTTCTGATAATTTCTTAAAAAAGATTCATTTTATAAAAAAAACAAATGATCTATATTTTTGTAGCTGAGACTATTTGCAGTCAAAAAAGCATGTAAAGCAAACATCTTTAAAATAGTTATTTTTTATAAAATAAACACTAGTACAAACAAAAACTTACGCTTTTCATCGATGCTTAAGTTGGCATTTAAGATTTGACAAAAAACACCTAGTTTTCATTGAAATAACGGGTTTATAAGGAACCAAGATTATAAGAAAACAGATTTTATGCATTTTATTGTAACGCGCAACAATTATTAATTATTAATTATTCCAATTCAATCTTTTGCAAATCGAATTCACTCTTTTGCAATTCAATTTCACCATTTTGCAAACAAAGTTCTCTCTTTTGCAAACCAAATTCACCCTCCTCTTGCAAATAAAATTCACATTTTCCTAGGAATCTAAAATTTTACATTTTTCATAGGAAATCAAAATTTAATTGATTTCCTATGAAAAAAGTACAATTTTAGATTTTTTGCTACTGAGTTGGAATTTGTCGATATTTTGTTTCCATGAATAATATGTAAGAGTATACCCCTATTTAGTTTTTAAAAGGTGAATTTGATTTGCAAAAGAGTGAATTCGATTTGCAAAAAGGATGAATATAGTTTGTTAAATGGTGAAATTGAATTGCAAAACGATCAAAGGCATAAATTTTAGATTTTTTTTAGATTATAAAAAATAAAACAAATGTGTACCTAAGCTAGGTAAAAAATTCCAGTTGAGCATCTCCAGCGAAATCTGTATTCATAATTAAAATTGAAGATCTCTTAAAATTATTTCTCAATCAAGATGATAACTAAATTAGCTCTAATTTGAGATAACTTTGAGGCAAATATTAATTTTTATTTGTTTTAAATTTGAAATTTGTTTAAATTTCGGGTAGACATTCTTTGTTCTCCGTGCTGGGTCTTTTAAAAATAAGAATGCCCTACATAAAATAAAGTGCATTTCAGTGATAAAGAGTGAGAGTTCGGTTAAGGTTAAAACAAGCAAGAATAGATATTGATAACGTATCAAGTAAATGCTTAAGGTAGCTCCTGATATCACTTGAGTTTCGGTTGAGGTAGTCCTCAAGTGAAGACTTAAGCATTGCTTCGATTATGAATAGTTCAAGTGGCCAAAAGTGAAATAAGAAAAGTATCTCTTAACACCAAATGCATTAGAAAAGTAGGAGAAGTACAAGAATTGTTAACAATATTTTCTGAGTTCATTTACAATTTTCCAAGTGCAATTGTTTCTAAACGGTTTAAATAAAAAAGCAACAACTCATTTGTGCACGTTTCAATTGAAAAAGGCAAAGTATTTTACTTCACACTTTCTGCACATTACAACGAAGACAGTGTGACAGGTATTTTTCTCCATCACTTCTTGTGTTAAATTTCACCTCTTCTTCAACGGTCGGTCAGCGCGGCGGCATCGGAAATTCATCAGAGCCCAAATAGTGTTCGGGGTAATGGTCAGCTTCATTATTTGCTGTATGATCCTGGTCATGGTTCTGGTCCAAGGTAGTGCTGTCGTTATTCTTAAGTTCGAATGCATAGTCTTAGCCATTTTCATTATAAAGCGTAAGGCTCTCTCGCTGTTTGGGAATTGGAATTTCTCAAGAATTTACAAGCGCCTGTTTAACTCTCATTGGATCGGTATTCCTATTACGGCGAACAATGATGGTGTGGTTATAGTTTGCAGAAAACGTGGTGCTTGCTAGTAAACGTGCTTGCACTTTTGTGGTCTATCGATCGATGACGAAACGGGACGGCTGGGGATATGGTTAAGCAAACAAGGATCACGTAAGCACTTCGTCGGTATACTCAGTACGGATATGTATGGTTTTCCTTTTTTTTTTTTGCTGTTTGTTTGAAAAGAAGACTCTCTGTTAGAGACAATACGTAATTAACTGCCATTATTCCAAACACGTTAAAACTGCATGTGTTCTTTGGACTTCAAAAGCGGAGGGAGGAAGTCTTCGGACCATATAGCCATGCAAACTTATTTTCTTCTTACCATCATCGTCATCATCATCAACAAACTGATGATGTCGATATGTCCCATGCCCACTATATAGTTGGCCCCTCTCTCCCCTACCCCGTTCCGATCAATCAATGACGTCCTTCACACGACTCTACCATCATCAACAGTTGACAAACTATTGCTGGGCGTTTTTTTCTTCTGCTGTGCTTGTCCTTGTCATCATCTGTGGTAAAGAGCCGTCTACTTTTTCTCATTGTCCATTATTCTTGCGCCACTTTGTCGCTTGTCGATTTTTTATTGCTCCATTATATATATGTACGTAGACGTAGCTATATGTGTTTCCATTTAATTCGTGTAAATAGTGAATAAATGGTATCATGGCTGATGGAACGTTCACTTTCGAATCCAGGAATTCGCAGTAATGTATCTGTTTTGTGTTAGAATTTTAAACATTGCAACATCAGTTGAGGAGCGAGAGGCCATACCATCAGGCAGTTTATTACACTTCATCAATTAAAATTCACTTCGGCAAGTTGTCTTGTCTTTTATTCAATTAAATGTAATCATTTAATTTGAAGAAGAACAAGAAAACTTAGTATTATTCTTTAGCAAGGAATTTGCAAAATAAAATTTAATTCAGGGCTCATTTTATCAGAGCTGTCGTTTGTAAAAAAAAAATAAAAAAAAATCATTGAGCTTTTGAGTATTTGATGGAGAGCTGATATCGAACTGAAACACACAATATTCAAATCTTATTATAGTTTAATGTTGAATTTGGTAGGTATGACAATTACCGTAAAAATGTAATATGTAATTGTTTTTTTTCTGAAACCACCCGAAACAAAAAAAAAAACTAATGTACGAAAAGTTTATAGGTTTTAAAATATCTTTTCACAAACTGTTATTTGTTTTATACGACCAACCATTCAATAGATATTTTCATTTAAGAGGAATTTTTTAAATGTCAAAAATAACTTTTTTTCAACCCGAAAAGTATTCGTCCAGGAAGTCCATTTGGAAAAGTATATGGAAATAGGCAGCTACCCTACGCATTTAATTCGACAGCCCTGTGTTTTGTCGTTTAAATTGAAGATCATGTATTTTTTTATGAATTCTTAATGCGAAGGTATTGAAGAAGTTTCTTAAGTAATAAAAACACATGCACCTGGAAGGGATTTCTTTAATTTCGTAGAGTAAAATCATCTTCAACAGCAAGTTCAAGGATATTCGATTCTCTTCTACGCCTCATACATTTTTTAATGTATACCTTCTAAATGTGATTTTATAAAAAAAAACCTTATTAAAATTAACATAGACGTATTTATGCACACTCTAAGTGATCCCAGTCGTAGTCAGTTTCATGATGAGAGTCATTAAACTTCTTAGAGCTAAGTTAGGACGAATAACAACTTGAAATTCTATACTTCCAAGTGCTATTAAAACAAAACAATATTAAAATAAAAATAAAATAAATAAGAAACACTTAAGAACCTTTATATTCATCTGAATGCTCTCATGGGATAGAATTTGCATTTAAATGCAAATACTATTATAATACGAAGGAATTTTATTTTACTTATCAATTTATAAAAAAAAAAAAAATGCGATAAACCTTTACAAGTGCGTAGTGCTTATTTTAAAAGTTATTTGATGCACAAAAAACAGATTGGATTAAATAACCAATTCTGATTGTAAGTATTTTTAAATTTTTATTTAAAAATGTTACGACTTTAGTTTTATTGAAGTAACGAATATTAACTTTAATAAGTAAAAACATAACTTGGAATACAAATTTTAATAAATTTAGTTTTTTATGTAAATTCTAAATAATCGTACCATT
This sequence comes from Meliscaeva auricollis, assembly GCA_948107695.1. Lineage (NCBI taxonomy): Eukaryota > Metazoa > Arthropoda > Insecta > Diptera > Syrphidae > Meliscaeva > Meliscaeva auricollis. Next base: position 20,612,503 of record OX403619.1, on the reverse strand, counting down.
CACTGGGTGTCATCTATGAAGAGACGTTCTTTTCCTAAAAATTCTTATGGCGTCTATCTTGTCAAGTTCTATGAAGTGAATTATTGTAAAGACGTTGGAAAATTGTTTTATTTTGCATACTAATTATTAAAATTCAGCTTAAACATATTCTAAACCACCTTAACAGCAAGAGTATAGGTGTAAGGGCTAAATTCATGAGGATAAAAAATGATGGATGAAATTAAAGTTCACTTCTCTTTTGCCGATTATAACACATTTCAACAAAATTTAATTTATTTTTCTGTTTCTCAATCATTTATAAACGTTTCTTAAGGTTTTAAATGAGCTAAACTCGAATCCAAAGCCGAATTTTTAAATTAGATATATTCCGATTATAAAATCACAAGACAAGGATTTTTTAATATATTTGAAACGATGTTCTCACGTGGTAAAATTTTACTGCAGAAATTGTTACGAATATTAAAAGGACTTTTTTCTTATGTATTTAATTCATATCGTATTTTCTTCTTTGAGAAATCATAAGTAGAAGTTTATATATTTTTCATTTTATACTGGTCATTTTGTTTCTTGTTGCCGAATCAAAACTATAATTTTCTTAATGTTTTCGATGTTCTAATATTGAATCCGAGGTCATAATGTTTTTATCGGCTCTCATTTTTAAGATATTAGGTTTCACTTTAAAAAATACTTAAAAAAATATGATTTTTTTTTGTGTGATTTTCTATTAGAAATATCTTAAAAATGAAAGCTGATAAAACATTCTGACTTCGGATTCGAGTTCAGCACATTGAAAACCTTTATCAAAGTTTGGGAAACAAAAACCGCTCTGTAAAAATTGAAACGAATCTCAAAAACCTGATTGTCTACGTTCCCTAACTTCAGTCTTATTTTAGTGGAATTTAAAAAAACTACAATCTATTGTAGCTACAAAAATGAAATTTATACTACTTGAAAGCATTATAAAAGTTAGAAATTTGAGATTAAAATTTTTTGATTCCGCCGCAAGGTGTCCGCCAAAGTAAGGGACGTTGATTGTCTGATTGTGGTAACGGTGACAAAATATAAAACTTTTATTCATCTAACGAGCAGATGGCGCTACAAATGTTCTTTTTGTTAAAGAATTGATTCATTGTTGCATAAATAGTTTTCTTGATAAATACATAATTAAAATGGTCAATTTTATTCAATTTCATGTACATATAAGAAGGGTAATTCAATTAAGTATCATTCCGGGAACGCCTGTTTTGGGATGAATAAAGATTAAAATTATAATTTTTTGTCGACATTTTGATACAATATGAAGATCATTTCAATAAATTCTCAAAAATATGTCGTTTGACGTTGTTATAAAGAAAATAAACGTAATTTCTTCAAACGGTCTGGGTGCAAAAATGAGTTATACTCATATTATCCTCGAAATGAAAGTGTATGTTTTTGGCATTTTAGGTCAGATTACAATGCAAACACTAAAACGAATGTAGAAATTGTTAGGCAAAATTGGTTTAAACCAATTATTATAAACAATTGTTTGTGGAGAATATGATATGGTTTGCCATTATTTTATGTTTTATAACTTTCACGTTTATGATTTTATTGTATTTAGACTTAATAACTTATTATTAGAAGAAGCACTCAAGTTTTTGAAACCAACTGCCCGACAGACGGTATATATGCACTTTAATATTAATGCAAGAAAGGTTCTTACTGCTTCAGATTTTTTTTGTTGTTGCTCTACTTTTTATTTTTTCCCTGTAAATTAAACAGAAACATTAGAAATCTGGTCAAAAACTGACGAATAGTTTCTATGATATCAAATTTACTTTAGTTTAAATTTTCAAAACCAGGACATGAAAACAAGACAAAAATAAAGATTTTCCGTGTTCGATTAGTGCAACAGTCCCCAAAAACTAATTAAGCTAACTAAAAATTAAGATTTAAATATATTCAGCATCGACTAGAAAAAAAAAAAACAACATCCACAAAAAAACCTATTTTAAATCACATCCAAAAAGAGTTTATCTGAAAACACACATAAAGGGTGTTTTATTCTTTCATACGATAGTTAGAGTTAATTTCATTTTAAAGAAACTATAACAGTTTGTAAAACCATTTCAGCTCATGAAATTCCCTAAATTAACAAAAAAAAAATGAAAGTGTAGTAACAAAAACTATGCTCTTTTTGTCGATTTTTCGCCAAAAATGTTGATTAGAAACTTCTTACGTCACATCACTTTGACGAAAAATTAGTGAAAAAAATGTATGGTATATCCCATTGCAATTTTTCCATTAATAATTTTCTTCTTTTTCAATTTCAAATCTGCCTTCATCATGCGCAAGAAAAAACACCCTTTTTTTAGTATAATTTACAACCATACAGTAGCCCAACATTAAACACTGGTAACCATCTACTTGCAACGAATAGAAGTCATCGGATGGCCTCAAAGAACAAAGATTAACAGAGATTTTGTTCTTTTGCAACTTCACCGCAAGAGCACGAGAATAGTGTATAATTTTGCAGTAAGTACATCGTTCATGTTGCAACAGTAAGACATTTCCCTAGACAAACTTCTGCTTTTCTCACTGTTTTCTTAAAAAAAAAAAAAACACAAACAAACCCTAAACTAAACCCGACTTTCAACTAGCGCGCGCGGTGTGATGGCGTTTTGGCGCATTCAGCGCGCGTAGAAAACATTTACATTGCATTCGATATTTGTGTTCCCTAAAAATGTAGTAGGTACCTTTATAGGTAGCTAGAGAGAGCTCCATCATGGAACATGGCGCACCAGGCCAGGTCACTACAATTCATCACATTTAAGTCGCTTAAAATGTACACTACCGTTTCGTTAAGTTATAAGATCCAATGGAGCAGGTAATCCTCCGCCTTGAAGTCTTAGTGAAGAGCCAAAGCCAGGCAGAAGAAAAGAAAATGATTGCGCTCACGGTCGAAATTTAGATTTCCATCTTGTCACGTACGCGACGCGACTCTTCTGCGATTGTGTCTTTTTGGTTACTTTTCCCTGGGGGGCTTTGGCTCTCGCTCGTTTTTCGGTTCCACTATAGATATCCGCACAGTCAAGCCAGTCAGAGTTAGAGCCATGATGAAGGAGTTGAGAATGAGGAAAACTCTCTAAAGTAAACAGAGAAGATTTTCCCGATGGATAGATTCTTACACAAAAGGATTGGCAACCAGGAAATGTTGTACCGTAAATTCTGTCGCCGGCGGTTTACTAAATTTGTTGTTGTTTTTCCAATTTTTTTTCTAATCTTTTCTGTAGTTAGTTCTTTTTTTCTGGTTTTGATTTAGCTCCCTCTTCACTTTGGGATCTTTTACAGCGCAGGCAGACCTTCGTCGGGGTACAAATTTATTAGCAGAAAGATCTCTTATTTTCGCGACAACTACAACGTCACTAATGCATTCTTTTTACAACCTCTCCTCCCGGAAGGCATATACATTGCCTTAAGCTATCTTAGCGAACTCTGGAGAGCTGCGAAGCAATGCCAAAAAAAAAATACAAAACAGGTACTCCATCTGAGATGCATAAATTGTCCACGTATTGTTAGGAACGAATAGTCGTACTACATATAAAATGCATCGTAAACATGCGTGTGCATCACGGGCTGTGTACCTACCTAGTGTGTACTACGCGTAGCGTTGTTACTGCATGCAAGCAAGGCGCGGACCCGCCCGCCACAAAAATATGGATCTTACGGAAGGAATTTTTGATGTCGTTCCCGGCTGGGGTTTTGAAATTTTGATCACGTTCGAGAGGAAAAGATTTTTACGAGAATTAGGGACTTGATGAAGAGTTTTTTTTTGTCGATCGTGCCAATAACCTTTTAGCTACATGCGTGCACAAGTATTACATCAGAGAAACAGCTTACAATGCATATGTAGATGATGGGGAAATCTCTTATTAGGTAATCGTTCGAGGAAGAGTCATAAAGATTGGTGATAAAAGAATATTTTTCTGTCGTTTGATTTTGGGAATCGAATATTAAAAAAAATTAATTATTTCTTTTCTTATTGTTAGCAGCCCATACAAGCTATAGGCATTGTAAGTGGTGATTTTTTTGATACTTGATGTGAATTTAAAGAATTTTTTTTTCGAAATATCGTTTGAAAAAATCAACAGGTGTTCTTTTTTTGTAATACATTAACTATGCACAGAACAAATGTATTTTTATGGTTGAGTTCTGTCAACAAGTGTGAAAACTAATCATTGGATGTTTAATGGCTATTAAATTCTTGAGAATAAAGAGTTTGATAGAATAGGTATGTTTACTTTAGCTTCACTTTATGACTATATTTGAATTAAATTTATTTTAACGAAACACAACAATTAGATTTAACCACTGACAGTTTAGAATAAAGGTGCATATTCCTTAAATTAAACAAATTCTTAAAACAAACAACCAAAAACTATTATAGCCCATCAAAACCAGATGTCTCACTCAAAGATGGACCGCTTCCAGAAAAAAATATTTGTTTCTTTAAAATTTACGCCCAAAATATTTTCCTTTAGAGTAACAAACATGAATCATTGTTATCAAAACACATCAAAGAAGTATTTATAACTTCTTTTTGCCTGAAGGTAATTACTCAAACGTTTTCCACATTAAAATGGAGCTTTGGTTTTAAAAATTGCCATATTGTAAATGGACATTTATTTTTTATTTTTCAAATCGATTTTGTAAATATTTTGTGCAAATATTATTGCATACATATTGTTAAGTAGGAATCGCTTTCGATTGAAATAAACAAAATTATGAAAAAAAAACAAATCAAGTTCGGGTTTTCAAATTTAACACATTTAATTTTAATTTTGGCAGTTAGCTATTTGTTTTTACAATTTATTCTTTTTTTATACTCCTATACAGAACAAAAATATGCCGTGTTAAAACCTTTGATTTACGATTCTGTTCGAAATTAAAATAATTTTTCAACCATATAAAAATAAAATGCACGATTGGGTCGCACGTAAATGCTCTTACGTTTAAAGTTGCTGTATAAGTTAAGAGTTCTTAAAGTTTTTAAAAATAAATGACTCTATAAGAAAAATCTTAAAAAAAAGTGGAAGAAATATTATAAATAAATAAAATTCATTACTAAAATTATATAAACTTCATTTTGTTTTGAGTCCAAAAAAGTTGGCATGCCATTTTCAAGAAACAATTAATGCACATCTCGAAATTTCAAAAAATAATTTTGGAAAAATCAACACTAAAGTTCAATAGCATGCAGAACCACTAAATTAAGTGCAAGATAGTAATAGTAATTACTTTTGAGGCGCCACAGATAAGGTTTGCAGCTGCATCAAAACAAGTTCTACTTATACATGCAGCTTGACATTGCTCAAAATGAGAATGTTCACTAATTAATACACTTAAATAATGTACTTTTTTAAAATTTTACAACAGGTCACACAGGGCACTCAATCTAAATAGTTCAGGCAACAAAACAAAACAAAAAAAAACTTCTCATTGAACGCATTTCAAACAAACCACTAAACATAATTTAAAATTCAATCAAAAGCTTTTGTAATAATACTTTTGTTCTCAACAAATTAAACTTAGTTGTTAGTTCTCAAGACTAATGTAGGCCTAAGCCTTTAAACATGTTCTAATAACAATTTATAAATTTAAATTTAAATTCTTGTTTATCTTCGTAATGAATTATACCCACATTAAACATAAAAGATATCGAGCAAAACTTTTAACAAAACTAAAAACCGACTTCATCCAATTTAATGCAAATTAAAGAGTTCTATAGTTTTCTCATGGATGCCATTGTCAGAATTGTACCCAATCAAAATGAGACCACACGGGGAGCAGCAGTTTTCAAAAAAGAATCATCAAAATCGGTTCACCCGGTCAAAAGTTCTGAGGTACATAATAAACAAAAAAAAAACAGTCGAATTGAGTACCTCCTCCTTTTTGAATACGAATTAAAAAGAAGTCGGTTTGTAAGCAAATAGCTATATGGTTTATGTTTTGATAATCAACATTACATCCAAATGATGAGAAAATGACTTTTAAATATTTATATAAACAAATTACGCGTCATTACACTAATTTTGATGAAAAACATTGACTGAATTTGTTCACATTTTTAAACTTCTTATTAATTAGAATAAGAAAATAATTAAAACCTTTAGTAATGGAAATTGTGTATGTATAATTATTGTATACCCGAACCACATGCATATTAAAACTAGACAGAAGTTAGAAGACATAACAAAAATTTGTAAACAGCAGAATTTTTAATTTTAGTTTTTCTCAATATCTTAATTATTTAATAGAAAAATGGTTTAATCTCCATTAAATATTAAATGCAAGGATTTGTCATATCGCCCCGTTTCTACGTGAACCACGTATCTGCACAGCAAGTTTTGACTTGCACTTGATTACCGCAAAAGTTTTCAAGTGTGTTTTATTTTCATAAAACATTTTGCTTTGTCATTAAAACAGGCAATGAAAATCGAAAAAAGTTATAAGCTTAATGGAAAGCTTTCATAGACTTTTTTTTAAACAAACTATCTATGATTACGCCCAGTTATTTTTTTCAAAACATTTCCGCTGCAACAAAAATTTAAATTTAATATGTCACCGAATAGTTAAATACGTATGTATATGCACTTAAAGAGATACAAGATATACCTCAAGAACTAGATAAACATAAACATTAATCGTTGTTGCAAAACATCAGAAAGAATCTGTTCGTTTAACATAATCCCAACATTTATTTCCGTTAATTTATTTCCCTTTCAGTCGTGGGTTAAATAAAACGCGCTTTGTTTCTGTTTAATTAATTAAGATAAATTCATGTCGGGGCAAACATGTCGACTTAATTTTTCGTAATTATCTTAAAGAACGTTGAAATAAAATGTTGAAGGTTGTTTTGTGTCTAGGCTCACATACATATATGAAGAAATCGATAGTGTTTTTGCATAAGTTCATTGCTCTAATTCGTAAATAATAAAAATTGATTTTTACAGCCAAAAGATGTCTTTTAAGCTAAGCTTTTTTTTAGTACAAACAAAGTACATACTTCAAAAATAGTACCACACAAGTTCTAAAAAGTAAATTAAGTCTCTTGCCTCCGCTCTTTTGTTTCATAGCATTTTATCATTATTGAATAGTAATTAGTACGTAATCAAATGGTTTTAAACAAAAGAGCTGATGCAGAAGAGTTAATTTTGTCATGCATTAGTTATTTGATACACTTTTTACAATGCATAATAATCATGGTACATTTCCGTAAACAAAAAACGTGAGAACAACATCAGTCATCTACACACAAATAAAGTAGTAAAATTAAACCATGAAATCTAATCCAACTTTACTGCGTGATGAATACACATCTTTTATGATCAATCATTCTATACAACAACATAAACGTAGCTCATAATAATTATTGTTTATAAATTGGTTGCCATGTTGAATTGAAAAACCTCTAATAAAGCAACGCGTTTCGAATCTATTCAATTACCCGCCCATTTTATAAGATGTGAATTCCACTGAATTATACCTAATTGAATAATTCTTATTGCTAGGTATTTGGTGCGACCGACACAATGCGTTGTCGATGCGACGCACAGTGATGGGCTGATCATAAACAGTACAGCACTTTAAAATGCCATTGCAATAAAAATCTCATTTTGCAAACAGCTCATTATCTGCGGCACCATCTCAAGACTCAAGACTCTCGCTGACTCAAGATCCGTTGGATGGACTTCGACTATAAACCGCTGGTGGTGGTGCCGGTGTTCTGTGTACCTGTGATGCTGGAGCCGCATTTCACAACGAAAAACCGTCAAAACCACGCACACAGTCCAGTCTAATAGGCGATATCCCAAGCTTTGTGCTGATGTGCTTGTCCTATGATGCCATTTTTATTAGTACTCATAGGTATATATGTATGTGCCAAAGGAAAACGGCTATGTCTCTCGCCGGTATTTGCCACCATCATCATCATCATTCCATCATGGACAGACAGACAGATAGAACAAGAAAAATAAAAAAAAAAGAAATAATAAAAACAGCAACTCCCTGAAGGACGAACATAGAGAGCTCCGCTCGGGCTATTTAACTGAATGTGTCTGTCTTTGCAGGTTTCGGCCTATTCGTCTAGAGACTTTAGGGCTTCAGTGCAAAACTCACCAAATAGCAAAAAAATATCTGTAATTGGATATAAAAGTGCAGCCAGCACTTCGCCAAAGCAAATAAACTCGAGAACATGAGTAAGAGGAGGGCTGGCCGGCAGGAATGCTAAGGTAAAACTATTCACGAAATAAATAAAACTACAGAATCAGTCCTGCTGCGTGAAATCCCTGCGCGAGCTACAAAATGATATAGCAACAAAAATGAAAGGATATAAAGCAACAACAGCAGCCGGAGTATAAAAACAACAAAAATAAAAAAAAAAAAACAAACAACACATGAAAAAAACGTAATGTTTGCCAAGAGTCGATCATCATCATCGTTAAGACCACTTTTGCCTGTCTCATAAAATTCTAGACGTTAAGATTAATTTAACCCATCAGCATTTTTATTACTGGCTCGCTGCTTGCTGTACTACAGTGTATAATGTATGTTTGTAGGTACAAGTAATATGTTCACTCTGGGACTGCGAGATACCAAGCAAGACCTATCTATAGCGGCTAGACAGTATCTATTAAATGTGAATATAAATGCGAATGTGTGCAACGTTTATTTGGACGATCACCACCACCGCAACACTACATAGCTCAGCACTGTACGAGCGTCTTGTCCAGAGTTTAACTAAAACGATACAATTTTATTAGCAATAGCGTGGTTATAGTTAGTTGAGATGATTACTGGCAGCACTTTAATTCTAATTGTTAGAACAACAAAAAAAAACTAAAGAAACATTTGAAAAGATTGATGTTGAAGGTTTAGGTTGAGATTTAAAGAATTACACCTATGATTTCTTTATTCTTCGTCCATTGGTTGGCAGAGCACTTTCTTAAAGTAGAATCATTTTACTTTTAATTGACCTTGGGCTTTGCAAAACGGTGATGAAGGAATAAATCTAACACGTCTAAAATTAGCGTAAGAGAAGCGTTATTCTTTAATAACGAAGTTATGAGATTCTTTATAGCGTGACTAATGAGTAAAAATAAAAAGATCGAAGCACTAATTTTGTCCTTCAAAAACATTTTTTTAATTTCCTACATTATTATTTTACAGAGAAATTTTGATGGAAAATAGTTGTACATATAGATTGCACAACCCCTTTGACATGCAATGTACACTGTGTTCCCGTACTCCACTTTGCTTTGATTGAAAATATTCTAAGACTATGGTAACATTTTTTTATAATTTTTAAACTCAAAAAAATTAAGAAAAATATACACCTCGAGTCTATCTGAGGGCCGATTCTTCACAGAAGTTTTGAGAGAAATTCGATTCATGAACACATATTTTGGTAATATAAATCTAAAATATTTAGTGATATATATGTTATTAAAAAAAATCTCCATACTAACCTAAAAGACATCTTAAAAATTTTCAAGTGACTTGTGAACTCTTTAGAACTTTTTTACCCGTATAAACTTACCATGACAACTTTTGAAAATGTAATTTTTTTTTGGCTCAGTAATTGCCGTATAATTGCCGCATTTATGCCGTGAAGTCAAAAAAATTTTCACGTTCTTAGTTTGGTCAGAATTTGATCGGAAGTGTTTGTCATGCTAACTTTATATAAAGTTAGCATGACACTTTTTAATTTTTAGTCAAATCAAATTTTTTTTCGCTAATTAATTGCCGAATAATTGCCGTATTCATGCCGTGAAATCAAAAAAAAAATTGGGCTCTTGGTTTTTTCAGAAAAAAAAAAATTTTGTTTATAACCAAATTCCATATTAAGTTAGCATGACACACCCTGTATTTTGTTAATCACTGGTAAATATCAAAAATATCGTTAATCACTGGTAAATATCAAAATTTTTTTGGCTCACTAATTGCCGCATTGGGTGTATATGTAAGCTGAAAGACCAAAAAAATTTTTCAAATTTTTTTGCTCATTAATTGCCGCATTGGGCAATTAAAGAGCAAAAAAAATTTTAGTTTTGACAGGTTATTTTCGAAATACTGGATATATCATGCTAACTTTATATGGAATGACGTCAGAAAACGTTTTTTTTTTTTTTCTTTTTAACCAAAAGCGCGGCAATTTTTTTAGTTTATACGGGTAACTTTTTTGATCGTTCTGAAACTTTTTCTCCATTATTCAGGATCTAAATGGCACCCATTCTGCCTATGCATATCAAAAAATAAGAAAAACTATGAAAATAATAGCTTTTTACTCCACCCTAATGGACATGGATCGTCGACATATACATATTCGGAATACGCAGCGAAAAAATGTATTTTTTACATTAATCAATGTCGTTTTGATATTTTTAATGTAAAAATGATATGAATAATGTAAAAGCATTTCTTACCGCCAAAATTCTGCGTCAGGGAGTATCAATAAGTACATACGGTTATTGTATGTATTATGTATGTAGATATAATTAAGTATTTATACACCAGGGCTGTCGAATACTGATATTTTCCGTGTTTTCTCGAGACCTCGTAGTTCAGTCAGATAGAATTTAACATAACAGCCTAACAGTAACATCTTGCTGGTAGTGTCTTTTTTAATTTTAGTAAAAGTGAGTTGAGAATGAGATTTCAAACAAAAATATCAATGTACACCTGGAATCCATCCATACTGAAGAAATTACGAGTGTTTTGTAAAATTTGTAGACATTTTATTTTTACAGGTCATGACCCCGTAAAAACCCTACTTTTATTTAATATCATATTTGAAATTAAGAATCATATCTCTGTTTAATTTTCAATGTTATCAAATAGCATCTAGAAGTACTATGTTACTAACGACATCCCTGTGTACAAGAACACAAAAATTACCAACTATGTACAAGTACAAAGACGTCAAATACATACTCGAACAATAACAATTTTATTTTTAGGTAAATGTAGTTGAGATAGTATTAATGTGGAATAGATATATGGCTGTATACCAAAATGTCATTTTTACATTAATTAATGTAGTTTAAACATTAAAAAAATGTAGTTATGATATTTTTAATGTAAAAATGATACGAATAATGGAAAAAATGTGTGCAGCTGCCAAATTTCAGCTACGAGGAGTCTACACACAAACATGCACATCTTCGTCGTACGCTACAAAAAAATGTAATTTTCACATTTTGCAATGTAGTTTTTACATTAATTAATGTAGATTTGATGTTTTTAATGTGAAAATGATATGAATACACATAATTATTTCACACATGCATAAATTCTTATGTGTTGTTATTTGCTCGTAAAGAAGTAATACACAAAATCAATAATTTCATTCTCATTTCCAGTTTGGCTTCTCAAGTGATCATTTCTGATTTATGTTTTTATTCGCGATTTTAAAATAAAAACAAAAATAATATAATTTATCTGTATCCTCGAGTGCGTCTATTTTATATTTTCACCTTTATTGTACCAAAATACTCTCGTTATCAAAAATAAAAAAACATACATCATCTAATTTTAATATTTTCTCGTTTGACCGCTTAAGTGTTCGTTTAAGTGTACCTAATTTTTGTAATGGCCGACAATCAAAAAAAAATAATGTTGTCCGAGTGTAATGTTAATGCAGTGAAATTGCAAAATACTCTCATTGAATTTCATAAAGTACCTTTGAAATCCCAGGAATCATCATCAATTTGCATTGTAAAAGAAGATGCTCCTAATTTTAACAAACTACGAAAACTATTGGATGAATTTGAGCTACCAAAAACTTATGATGCTTTTTCTGGTAAATTTTTACTTTTCTAATTATTATTTAATTAACTGTTCTGCAAGGCAAATCTGCATTCCAAAGGATTTTAGCTTACTGAATCCTAAAGTAATGTCATATTATTAGGAGAAATAAAAGTTAAATTTTGCACTAGTGACTTTTTTACCTTCGAGTCGACACAAACTATTGAATATTTAATAATAATTAGTTTTTTTTTTCTATTTGCAGCTTGCGGATTCAATTTTAAAAATCTGAAATTTTTGAACACCGACGACTTGGAAATTATTTTCCCGGGAAGGGAAAATATTGCTCTTAAAGCTGAGCTTAGGGAAAAGATTTTTAAATGGAAAGCAAAAAATGTAAGTACTAAATACCTACATACATACCTAATATATTTATCTTATGAATTTAATTTAAAGAAATTTTTGAAATATTAAACCTAAAAAAAAAAAATTAATAAAAACCACAAAATGGAATGTTTTCTGATAGTTTTCAAAATGGGTATTTTTATATATTTCGATGTGATCTTTCAAATTTCAACTTTGCCATCTTGTATCTTTTCCGCTCTTACCACCGTCATAAAAAAATGGTGCCCGAGAACAGGTTTTTAACAATATCTCCTTTCTGACTCATCGTACAATGAAAACATCTGAAACAAAATTAATCTAGAGAAAATTCCCTTGAATTTATATCATGACCTCTTCTTGCAAGATCAACAACAAACGTTTTGGTACAAAACTCATTAAAAGGACGCAAATTAGAAATTTGAAAGAAAGAGCACATTCTCAAAACTCCCGAATCATATTCTTGATGAATTTAACAAATGATTGTACTAAAAATGTTTTTTTTTTTTTGTTTTTACTTAAAAAAAAATTTGTCCGTCTCCATATGAGTTAAATAGTAATTATCTTTTAAACTGATCTTGGATTTAAAGAGTCTTATACCTTTTTAAAAACTATATAAGTTAGTTAAAAGATAAACCAGCTAATTCAATCGATAAAATAGTACTTAATGCAGAGCAATAATTATATTGGCATATTCAATTGGCTTTCATTTGAGGTACTCGTAAATTTGGTTGAAAATACACCCAGTTTTCATACAAACGTCTTTTTATCATCATCTTTTAATTAATGCTATTCTATTAATACCACTATGTTTTTTTTTATTTTCATAGTTTCCTACCGAAATGGCAAAATGTAATTGTCAATCAAGAGTTCTTCAATGGGTCCAAAATCAAGACTTTTGCAGGGCCACTACCCCGTTATCGGATGAAACATACTAATCACTTTATATCGTAAGTGCATTTGAAATTTTATATTGAATTTAATTAAAATGCCATTATAAAATCTTGTGTTCTTTCAGCATTTAAGCCATATTTTGAAGAGAAAAAAAAAACTGGACTTGACTCATCTACTATCTACTAAAACCAAAAACAGCAGTGGAATTATGGAAGCAAACTGCAACATTTCATCAGCAAGATATTAAAAATGAAGACAACCTGCAAATAGTATCGTCAGAGTAAAGTAATTTTGTGCTTAGTCACCAAAAGCATTCTTGAATTGTAGGGACACATTTTTTGGCCCGCCAGTCATCAAAGTTATGTTCTTTTTATTAGGTTCATTCTTATCTTTTGAATAAACCATAAACAATTACCACTTATGTATACTTAAGTTAACATTTACTTAATAATTAAAAAAAAATCCTGTGTTTTTCTAATAATACAGTAAAATTGTGATCAAAAAGGTTCCTTGAAGGATTGGGGTACTTTTAATTTCTTTTATAACAATATTTTTGGACGTCCCTTACTTTGTCGGACAGCTTGTGGTGGAATCAAATAAATTTAATCTTAAATGCTTATTTGTTCCTCCAACCAAAAATTTGAACCTCGTAGTCATCCAAATTGTAGCTTTTTAAATTATTTTAAGTAGCATAAACTTCGTTTTTGTAGGTACAATAGTTTTTTAGTAATTTAAAATTCCGCGCAAACCCCGATTTTTTAGTTTTTTTGTTTGTTATTCAAGATTCCGCAAAATTAGATAGAAAACTGTCAAAATATTCAAAAAAAGCTGAATTAAATTTTTTTTCCTTTCCAGAAATTGATGCTTTTCAAAACAAAATTTGTTGCGCAAAAATTAATTTTGGAGCTCCCATGGGTCATTTTCTATTCCAATTTTCATTTATCTCCTTTTTTTAATTTTGAAGGTCATTTTTGAGCTAATTTTTTTCAGCAAAAACTTCAATACTTCAAAAAGGGTTTGAGCTACAAAATTGAGGTTTGCGCAACAAATTTTGGTTTGCAAAACTACAATTACTGGCAGAAAAAAAAATCAAAAGGGTATTTACAAATTTTTGGTTATTATTAGCTACAATTTCTGAGATAACATTTTTTTGATTTCGCCACAAAGTGTCCGCCAAAGTAAGGGACGTTATTTTTGGAGTTGCTGAACCTGAGAATTTCTAGTAAATTTCGGGATGCCAAATGGTAAAAAATGCAAAAACGCAAATTTACCCATATGCTTAGCAAATTGTTACCCTTCAGGGTATAATTTTCTAAAAACTGGTGTAATGTACTCAGGCAGGTACAAAAACATAAACTATTGCGAAATCGATCTCATTTTTCCCTTCAAAAAAAAAAATGGCCTAAGACTCTTTTTCATGCCCATTACGTTGAAGTTAATTTTTAGCTTAAATACAAAATTATTTTAATGTACGATATCAAAAAAAAATCTTACTTGACTGTCTTTGACCTATTTTCAAAAACAGTTTGTTTTTAAATCTACCAACAGTATAAAATCATATACTTGTATGTGACCTCATAGACATGATTGGTTTGTTGCTTAGTTTGTTGCTTTAAAGAGAACAAACACAGTTCATTGCCCATTGCTTTAATTCCAGACGTCCGTAACTTCAAAAAACAAAAATCCCCACTAATTATTACATCGTGGGATAAGGATCTCCGTAGCCTTCATGTCTATCTACATCTAAACAAAAGATTGATCCCACCAATAATAATTTTCAACGCCTACCTTATCATCACAAACCAGCACTCTACAAAGCACATCTATACTTCTAACTCCAATAAAAATATTATAATGTATCGTATCTAATACATTTTACTGTTATATTCCAAGATACAATACAGAACAGCCATATACTTTGTATCTAAAGCATTTAGGCTACAACCACGCTCTTAAGTATTAAAAATTCGTCTTGCCTTCAACAAAACACCAAATCTAATTTCACTGGGAAAATTGCAGCATCACGTAGCAGTCATTGTGTGCATCGCGAGGAAATTAAATCAACTTATTCAACAACAACGAGAGAAAAGACAGATTTTCAGAGAACATTTTTTATAAGAACGGGCAACGCCAGTACACTCTTGTCTATTTTTGTCTTTAGTTCTTAAGAAGATAACACCATTATTTTCTCTTCAGCGGCATCACAAGAAAATACATCAGGCGGGGTGTATAGTAGAAGTAGGTACGAGAGTATATCTGTATATGCATTGAGGCAAATTCAAGATATTAGTATGATCTTTCTTGACCGCACGATCACGTTCTGCAGTTAATTGCTGCTGCATCAAACATAGCCAAAGGTTGACATTGTTTTTCTTTCTCTCTCCTTTTATATAGCTATTTCGCGGTGCAATGTAAGGATCTATTCAGTTAGAACACTACCATCGCATTCATTTGATTATACTTGCTCCTAAAGGTATATACGACTTGTCAGGTTAAATGCGTTTCAACCCTGTCCCTCGAAGTTTAACAAAAAATTCAGTTTGAATGGAATTTTTAAATAATTGAATATGCTTGAGGGTACACTTTGGTCATGGTTATCTGTTTGGAAATATTAAGACTCTTACCAAGATGGTTTGACCTTATCAATTTTATAGCTATTTCCAGCGATGTTATACAATGGTTTTTAAATTTTTAGGTTTTTTTTTTCTGGTAAACAAATTGGTCTTCTACTTTACTTATTGAGGAATGCATACTTCCTTACTTAGTAATATATAGGAAAATTTACGATTCGTCATGGATTTGCATTTTAGCAAACAATGCTTCTTCAATATGAGTCGCAATTTGCAATGTTCTTCTATTTCTCTACCTCTACTGCAAAGTCCCACAGGCTAGAGTAGGAAACTTTACCTTACACCGAGGGGTCCAAGAACAGTCTTGGTATTATTGATTGATTCTAAAGATCGATCTGGTCAAATGAAAAACCTTAGTTGGCATCAGCTGCTGTCGCACTTTTATACCATCGTCATCCCGTTCAAATGAACAAGAAGGCCAAATCTCCTTGAAGTCATTATATAGTGAATGAGGGTCAATTTGATATAGGTTTTCTCAAAAGATCTGCAGTAACGTAAAAATTTAGTCTAAAGTCACACTGATATTCTTCTGAGCGAAAGAGATTGATACCTTATGTAAAGGAGACTGATAACTATGTAGGCTCGCACCGTTAAACAAATATTCTTTTTTAGGGATCAAACAAATAATGGCTAGGTTTCATTTTGACAAAGAGTATGCTTTCCTTCGTACATATATTTCCAAAGTTGGTTTGCTTGGCGTTAAAATCGCCCAGTATAGACGACTGATAGTGTTTTTTTTTTATTAGAATTCAAAAACTGTGTTTGTTTTACGGAAACTAGGCTTACGTCGCGTCGTCGGTGAATTTAGCGTTTAGCCTCAATGCGGATCGTAACCCGTGAAACACTCGCTCACACAGTTGAAACTGAAAACTTTAGTCTAAGTCTAGTTTCAATCTAGTTCCAATGACTTATAAACATGCAAATAAGCTCTGCTGGGGTAAAGCAAGTACCGTATAAGAGATATCCCAGTTTTCCTTTTAGAATAGCGGACACATTTTTTTTGCAGGACTCCAGGCATTCCGATAGTTGTGTGGCTGCATTTGTCTGTCAAGGGACCTTAATGTGGTACGTGCATATCCTTACACATAGGGTGCTTATTCAGATTATTTATCTGTACTCGAGACTTATCGTCGTTCCAAAACTCGTTCATACTCCTAGGGGGAAGACCCATTCTTTTAATAAACAACATATAACAACCCTGTTCAAAAATAGTGATGCTCTACAGAATTATTATATTGCAAGCTGCAAGCCTGCAAGAGGACATCTATCATTCATGATCAACGAACTTCTTGCAGGAACATAATGTGTAGAAAACAAAAAAAAATTTAATCTTTTCATTCATAAAAAGTATTGAGCCCCCACGAGTATATATCAGAAAACAAAAAAAGAGAAGATAAAACGATTAACTTTTTTTTGCAAAATGCAATTATTAATGTAATTTCATGCTCACAACACACTGAGGGCAATTTTGTTGTTATTTTTTTATTTTTCTCTGCAAACAGATTGTCACTCACTCTTTTAGAATACCCACATCAACTTTGGTGACAAGAGGCCCCAAGTATAAACAAAAACACAGTCCCCATCCCAAGTCATCTCATCCAGCCAGCCAGCCCAGCCAGCGGCAAACATGATGTTGTGGGTGTACACTAATGAAGCAATAATGGCACATCTTGACTGAATGACACCTTATTCCTCCTACGCTTTTTTTTTGTATTTTTCGCTTGCAGTATCATCTTGGAAGAAGATGAGGTGCAGCAACTTTTCCTGGCAAATACACACTGTTTCGGAGTAAATTGGCAAAGATTATGATGCTTTGGAAGTACATACGACTTAATGTCAAGAAGACCCCAAGCACGCTCTCTTACTTCAAATTGGCTTTTAGCTAACTTAATGGAATATGAATATTATCACAGCTTAAGGATCTTTTTTGTGTGAAATGGTTTCGTTTCGTTTTTTTTTTTTGCATGTTTGTTGTGAATCCATTAGTTCTATATCGGAACATCGATAAGTTGAAACAAATGATGGTCTATTTGCTTGGAGAAAACGGACTGATAAAAATGTATCTTTGTAAAAAATTATACGTAATAACTTTATAGCGAACGGGTTGTATTAAACTATATTTGGGGTCAAAGAACGATTCCAAAAATTCATAATTTAGTCGACTTTTGCTTTACTTCGGGATTGTTACCATCATCATTTGTCCACCTCAAGAAGTCATTCTCATTACTCTCGATGTTGCTTTCGTGCAAAATAATTTGTGTAACAACATTCTTCTCTCTATTTAATAGTTCTTCCTCTATTCTATACCTTTATCTAACGGTATCTTGATGAATAGCTACACATTATAGTGTTAACTCAGCATTAAAACGAAAGCAAATAAACGACTCCTAACTCCCTATAGTATATAAATCGTAAACCTTATATGTACCAATACTAAGCAATTCCGGAAATATGCAAAAGTCCAATACAATGCTTATAAATCAAAATCAGTTTAACAGTTTTCAATTAATGAAATGCATGATGTAATGCAAAAAGCCTGTTAATACCATCATGCGACAGCATCAGCAAGAACCAGATGACGCCTCTCTCTGTTGCATTGCACCAGTTTTAGGTTAACTTGAGCATCATCATGCTGCGATCAATTACCACTACGTCCGCAACATATCCACTTCCAATTAAGCTTCACGCGTGCACGCAGTGCGTTTTAATAATAGTCCAGGAGTTGTGTTAGGATTTTAGGAATTATTCGAAGAATTTGTGGATAAAAAATCCAAAAACAGAAATCAGCAATGCCAATGGGTCGTATGCAAAAAAGTGAGTTCCAGCGGATTCCTAAGAAGCAAATACGAAAAAATTAACAACTTTTCTAACATACCATAAGTTTGTTGCTTTCATTTAGTTGCTATAATTTAAGGAGCTAATTCTCTTGCCAATGCATGCGCTTGTGCAACTGCTCTACATTTTTCAGAAGTAGAAGGTATATTCTGTTTAATTTGTCTGCCTTTTCTGTTCTTTTGCTGCCTTTTCTAATCCAGATTTTTTTCTAACTCACAAATTTAAAAACTCTGGCTATGGATACAATTTTAAATTATAAAGTCTGTAGAAAAAAAGCTTTTAGAAGGAAAACACTCTCGCAATGACTTTCTTTGACACGTAGTGTAAGTCACATTTACTTTTTATGAAAAAATACATATTTTATTTAGTTTAATAACCGCATTTTTACAACAGAGCTTTAGTTGAAGAACCTACTTTGTAATATTGCTAAAGGTGAAACAGTGGCATTCGAAATACCAGTAAAAGATAGCTTTCCGATCATGTTAAAGGTAGTCTCAGCCACATATGAAAATGCTTACTTATTGTTTTGTTTTCTAAATCATAACTAAATCTCTACAAATTGCAACACTTTCCTTCCGGATTATTAATCTTTATCAGCACCGCTCTTGCAAGTCTCGTTTTTCTAACATCTAAGGCATGATTCTCATAAAATGCGTTAGTTGCCGTTAGAATCTGCCCTTCTGAATGATATGCAGTTAAACTAGTTCCATACAAAAAAAAAAATTAAGTAAAAAAAAAATAATCCTTATGCATCCCGCTTGTGACTGTGAGTTAACTTTATTTTTTTTTTTGTGTACCTATTCATTTTTTTTTATCATTGAACTCGTCTCAGAGTTCTAGCTAATCGCTTATAAGTTTTTTGCACTAAACCGCACGCGGAATGCACTCGTGTGGTTAAATAATCTGAAGTGGTCAGAGCTCGAAAGCCTAGGTTAGGTATATAGCAGCCAGCATTATATGGAAATTTATTTATGTGTTAATGTTAATGAGTTTCATTCATAAAAAAGTCGTTAAAGTCACCGTTTTATATTTCCCTTCCAATCAGGAGTTTCTCTATATAGATAGATATAGTAGGTATACCCTATACTACACTTATAGCTCTGATGATGGAACTTAGTTGTCGTTAGTACCTTAACAAACCAGAAAATACATAGTTAATCAGAGGAACTCGAATTATATCTTTGCAAATGGAACTGGCTTATTTGGTTTTACAAGAAGCAAGTATTAACTTAACTTGTTTAATCTCAATCCGGACTTAGAGGGTGACACTATCATTGAGTAAAGAAAAAGTTAAACGGATTAGTGAAAAGTAAAGAAATTAAAGAAAACAAAATATTGTACTTTGTATTAAACTTGTGTAAACTCCACATTGTTTCTACCACAGAACGAGATTGCACTCCTTTACAGCCAACAATTGAAATCCCTGGACAATGAAAACTCCCGCTAGCAAACTTTGATTTGAGCAATAAAAAACAAACATTTCAGCAATCAAGAACCTAATGCCTCAAAGAACCTTATGGGTTTGACTTGTTTTTCGGTTTATTTTAGGCAAGATTTGCAACATATATTGTGACACTTAATTTGTAAAATGGCCTACTACTTAAACTGTGTTCCTTAATTTATTGATTGTATCAAAAAATTGACTCCCAATAAGATCGTTTGTTAAAAATATTCACAGTGAACCAGGTCAGATTTGTTTCTCATAGATTTTTTTTAGAGATCCTGAAGAAGAGACGCATGCTCAGTTTTGACAGGCATTACTGAGGAATGGTGAAGAAATACGAACTTTCGCCCAAAAGCGGTAAGAAAAAACCAACTCTGAGTTAACTTACCACTGACAAACTGGTCATTGTTGAACTTAACCACAGTCAAAATTGTTACAAGTTTTTTTTTTTTTTTTTTTAAGATGTTGAAAGGAGAAAACTCTTGGTGGGTCAGTGGCAGCTATCACTTGCCCGAAGCTAGTTTATTCATCACACTTGTGTCTATACAGTAGCGAGTAAAATAAAATGCAAACGAAATGGTATGTTCTTGACTTCAGCTAGAACTCAGCCATTTTATGTAAAATTGGCTTGAAATTTTGCATGCATTTGTGAAATTTATCTTAGTTGATTTTTACCGAATATTACTCCAAAAAAACTAATAATATTAAAATTGGTGCAAAATGAAAGATTGAATACGAACATAAAACAAAAATGTAAATACGTGAAAAACTATAAAAATTAACAGATATTTTTACTTCTTTGAATAAATTATGGTATTTGAATATGGTAATGCTTGTTAGGAACCCTTTATTAGTAATAATGTCACGTCACCTATATTTTAAAACTGCTTGCTCTACAATCTTATTGATCCTCCGTCATGTTTAAACATTCAACATAGAAAGAGTTGATTTTAAATAAATGAAGTAAAAATAAAGCGGAAACTAGCAATGGGCAAAATAAATTTTGGCAAAACAGCAAATGGCTATTTAAATAAATGCTAAATATTAAAGCGCGGAATAAAGTTTGGCGAAATAATAAAGTTGTGAATTAAATCAAGGCCAAATGAAAATTGACGAAATAAAAATTGCGAAATAAACAATTTTACAAAGTAACGATTTGCGAAATAATTTCTGACGAAATGCCACGTTCCCCCACAAAGTAATGTTAAAGTTTCATAATCTGAAAAACAATTAAAGAAAATTGACTGATAGATACTGGAATACAAATTCTCTTCCCTCCATCTTCCGCGATGAAAGCACGAATGGTTTGATGTCTTTTGCAATGGAAATTGTTTAAACATTGGTAATGTTATATTCTACATGAAGGATTTCACCAAGGACACATAATTTGGATCTTTTACGATCTGAAACAGAATCTCTTTAAAGATAGACCACGTCACGATAAGCGGGCATTTTAAAAATTGTCTATTTAACTTTTGCAGAAGGCGTGGTTATAACATTGATCTGCTTTCGTCCATGGAATCTGCCACTGCTCATCCACAGGTAGATTCAGCCCTATGACTTAAGGAAAACTCCCAAATTTCATGTTTTGGGAAAAGAAATCGTAAATTTTTTGCAATTTTAATTTACCAACGAAAAAGGTCCTATTAAAAATAAATTAAAACAGTCGTCTTTTTTTCAGGCTTTTGTTTTATTTCAATTTAATTATTATTGTTTAACTAGTTTCTAACATTAATTAATAAATTCTAAAAATATTAGCACTATATGTACATAAATTAAATTTTAAATTTGTATCCTAAAATCTTACATGCATTTAAGATAAATTACAATAAATTGCAATTAATGTTAAAATACCTTAACAATAAACAAAAAGTTCGTTTCTTATCCTTAAAAATAAATTTGTTATGTCTACAATATTTTATTTCTATAAGATAAAATCTTACTTATTTTTTTTTGTTTAATTATAACGTAACTATATAATATGAACAACACATTTTTAAGTCTATGAGAAAAGTCTTTTATGTTATTTGTTGTTTTTTGTTTTTTTTTGTTTTTTATTAATAAATTTTTTTATTTTCTTGTTCTTATATTAGTATAAAAATTTAAAATGATTTTATTTTATTTTTTTTTTTTTCAATTACATAACATCTAATTTTCCATTTATACTCCCTGGGAGCGTTAAAGTTGTTTTTTTCAAAAAGCAAATTATTATTTCCTTTTTTTGATCACGGTGCAAATAATTGTACTTGAGCGATAATTTTAATTTTAAAATAGTTTTTTTTTAATGCTTTTAAAATACTCTATTAATACATCATTCCTGGATGAACGCCTCCACTTCGTTGGAAATAAACATTGGGATTACTACTTAGTGTGGGCTCCAGTGTGGTATATAAGTTGATCTCATCGGGTCGTATAAATAAGCCTGAAAAGATACAAACAGAAGAAAATAGTTTTAAATCAATAAGCAGTCTTGTAAAATATATTAGTGTGTAGTCTTTTGTTTGGAAAATTAAAAAGATGGTGAAATTTAGTTTCTAAAAATAGTGAAAAAAAAGATCGAGAGTTCTTGTAGATGTTAAGGTTTGCATTTTTAAGTTGAGTTTTCAGATATGTAGATATTAATTCGTTTAAAGAAGCTAGGATTGTTGGGTATGCTTATTGAAAGTTTATAGAAGAAATACTAAGATTTTGAGGATAGGTTATTTATGCGGATAAAAACAGTGTTTTAAATGTTATTGTCTTAGAAGTGTGGTCAAAGAGTTATCAGAAGCTTTTATCTTGAACGTTTTAGTAAGAGAAATAAGCAGTTCAAAATAAGAAAATAAATTGTTAAGGCCTAGACTAAAGGACCATGTAATAAGAATAAAAATGTAGCTTCTGTAAACTTTCCAGGTCAAATTGTACCTACATATGTAGACTATACATATCATTTTTTACTAGTTAAGTTCAAAAACACGGGACTAAAGTTCTTAATAACTGTTTACCCATCTTAAATTCAATAAAAAAAAAGTATGGCTACTCTTCAATTCCAATATACTTTTAAACTCTTATTAAACTGGTCATAAGAAAAACACAATTTTTTTAAATTATGTGATGATCTTTTTTATTTAAAAAAAAAAACTTTAGGCTCGTCTGACAACCCTTCGGCCTACGGTAACCCTGCCAGACCGTGTTGTTTGAACTTATGTTGTACTAGTACAACATTTGAAACTTTTGCGAAAGAAATTTATATATTACAACTGTGGGCTTTTTAGTTAGATTATTGCTGTTCACTTTCTAATACGCAAAGAAAGTTATTTTTTACAATTTTTTCGCATTTTAAAAAACGATTTGGCAAAATATAGCTCACGGGGCCACGGCCACGGCAACACTGTCTGTCGAAAAAAACTATAAAATATATTCCTGGTAGTTAAAGCAAAACAATCCGAAGGGTTCTATGGGTTCAAAAAGTTATTGATCATTTTTATCAAAAACAAAAATATGAACATTTCCTATAAGATTATCAATCTTATTCTTAATTTTATATAGAAAAAATTTGGTTCGATTTAAAAATTTAAGATTTAGCTTTTTATATTCACAATTTCCTTTCTTTTCTGAAAGATTAAATAATTTCAAATTCAAAAAAATTGTATGCACCTATAATTTTTTGTAGAGATAAAATCTTTAGCTTGGGTAAAACACATTATTATGTTAACAAAAAATATCACATACACCAAAAAAGATATAATTTATTTCAATAGTAAATTGTATAAATAATAACCATAACCAATTTGTTAATAAATGATAGAAAAGATTGTAGGTATAGAGCAATTATAATTTACAAAGAGACATTGGGATATACAAACCTTACCTGGATACCTTAAGGTTTGTGCTAAATGTGCTGGTGTCATTGACGCTACTGAGCTGCCAAGTGCCTTAAGGGTCGGTGGTAATGGTGGATTTATTTGTGGCGGTGGTGGGGGTTGTGGATAAAAACAAAATGGGTGCGTCACATGTGCTGGAAAATAGTGGTACATACGTGTATAGCTCGGTGGAGCTGCTGCAACAAGTGCCACATGATCTATATTATATATATCCACATTTAAATATCGTAGCAAACATTTATACATTTTTAATTTAATTTTTTTTTTAAGGATTGATGATTAATTTTTTTTTATTTTATTTATATTTTAAATAAATAAAATTATTTACGTTTAAGATGAAATTAAATAATTTGTGTAATGATATGACCGCCACAATGAGATGTATGATGTATTGTATCCATGTTTATGATTTTGTACAAATTTAATGAATATTGTATGTGTTTTTAATGTTGATGAATTAATTCCATTTAGATGATATAAAAATATAAAAATTAAAAAAACAAAAACTTGTATTAGAATTAAAATAATAAAAAATAAAAACATGTAAAAAAATACAATTTTTTAAATAAGTGTAAGTCACACCTTTTTACTTGTGATAAAATCTTAATTTTGCTTTTAATTTTGTTCAAAAAAATATCAATTAAGAAGAATTTACATTCAAAAATAAAGTATTATAATAAACTTTAATATAATAAAAGAATAATTTAACATTTTACATCAGCAAGAAAATTATGTTATGTTTTTTAACTTCCCATTGAAAGTTATTGTGATTTGTGCGATTTGTCGAAGTGAACATTTTAACATTTTTCGATTTATATATAAAAAAAACTACGAAAAATTGTAAAAAATTAGATCTTGTCAAATACTATTAATTCTGCATGAAATAATGTTTTGATAAATTGGTAGAAGTTTTTTTTTCTTTTGTTGCATAAAAATCCGAAAAATTGCTGACAAATTGTTTTTCTTTCAAAAATCTCAGCAATTAATAAGGAAATCAGTTCCTTTTATTCTACAGATAATGAAGTAATATTTTCGATTAAATGTCAATTTTTTTTTAAACTTTCGATGTTTATTAATAGCCGATAGAAACTGTTAAGTTTTTTTTTTTTTTGTGGGGATTCGCACTTATTTCAGCCATATTAAAGTAGTCCCTCGTATTGATAATATAGTTCACCCGGCAAGTTCATAATTGCGTTAAATGCTAACGCGAACCCCCGAAAGTAAAGTATTGCGAATTCCATAATAAACATGAATAACTATTCACAAGAATTTCCGGCAACAAATTTGGATGGAAGCTCCTATTCGATTCAAAAATTAAAGCCATAATGACAGTGACTTAAGCGACAAGATTAGTCATAACCTCAAGCTATTAGAATGAGGCAAACAACTAATTCAACCTACAATGAGGATATAAAAACCTCCACAAAGATAAGGAGTGCCAGACGTTTAAAATATTGTTAGGAATGTTAGATAACTCTAAAAATTTTACATTTTAATAAATCAAAACGTTCATTTAATTATTTATTCTTTGCACAGAACAAAACATTCTCAGCTTAATTAACAGAAACGGAAAGAATACATGTGGTGACCCCGATATTTCATTGATCCCTCAGGTCGAATAAACAAAAATATGAATCGATATTCAAAATTCACGACTTTAAGCCTTTGAGAAGTAGAATTTATAATGTGATAAAAATGATTTCCCAGATTACAGCCTATGTTAATTAAAAAACAAAAAATATGCTACAAACGATTATGTAGCAACGCCAACGTTTAATTGGACCCACATCCCTAAGGCTAATTTTTAATTAAAACTGAAAAAAAAAACACTTCAGTATATTTTTTGTCTGTTTGTATTTTTATTTGTAAAAACCATATTGGCATAAGGTCCGAGTCATGGAAAATATGAAACTAAACGATAATTGTTGTGAAGCCCCCGCCCCTTACCCCTATTAAACTCCACTGCCCTGCACCTTAACCCTCGCAACTTAATTTTCAAATTTAAGAGTGAAATGAATTTATAAGCACTCAACAATCAAAAGTTGATTTAATTACAACTTGCTCGTATTGTAATGAGTCTAAGCTCTCAAGCCTAAAAATAAATAGAAAGAAGTAATTAAAAATGTTTTTTTTTTCAACTACGTCATGGTAAAGAGGTAACATCTTTTAAGCTTCATATACATAGGTACTGAGCTCTAAACTAAACTAGTAAAAATGAACCAAAAACAAAACAAAAAAAGCTAAGCAAAGAGAATAGCCCTAAATAATGGGTCTTACTTCACAAGTAATACCGCACTCCATTATTGTTCCTAATTCAAGGTTTACCATTACAGTAAATGCACTTAGCTTGGTGTATAGAGTCAGCCCCATCATACGAACGGTTGGTACACGATATGATCATCATGATCCTTAGGCTATCTGGGAGATCACCACCAAGCCATGGTTGAGGTCTCTGTCTTTATCGTCATCGTCGTCGTCGTTTTAGTCGTTGTCGAAGTCTAAGTCGAAATTGTGGAGTAGACGTAGACGTTGTCGTCGTCGTCGCCGCCGGTCGTTTATGGAACGTCGCGTCTTTGACTTGGTTGTATATATAGATACTTTTAGCAGCGATCGAGTTTTTGGTGTTGAAACAGTAAGCAACAGCAGCGGCACTGGAAGAGAAGTTCAACGACGACCGACTATACGAGGTTGAAACAGGTATCTCTATACTCTATACTCTATGCCATGTCAGATATAGATACTTTGCGCTGGAGGGGCGTGTAAAAGTACATGGAGAAGCGACACCTTGACTTTGGGAAGTTTTTATGAGGTTTAACTAGCATGGATGTATTAGCTAGTAATTTTTATTTGCTCAGCGATATTATTATTAGTTTTGTTGTTGTTGTTGTTTTTCTTTCTTTCATGATTAAATAATAACAGCAACAAAAAGACAGCAGATGATTACTTTAGAGCTCTGATATGTTATTACATACTCATAAGACATTTATCTTATATTTTAGTACCTCTGGGTGATTTAAACATTTTGTTTGTGTTACAAAACAAAGGTTGAGGCTTGCAAAAAAGGTCAACGGTGATTTTATGGAGCGTCAATGTCGTATTTATCTATTATTTTCAATAAAGCTTTGGTGTACAATAATTCTGTTATTTGAAATAACGTGTTAAGTAAGAGTGTTACATTTCATTTAAATTTATTAAGTGGTTCCCGAGATAAGGTTTGGAAGGCATAACAAGGTGAAATATAAATAAAGTGCACTACTGGATCGCACGTACTTGCTCTTTGGGTCAGAGTTGCAAGTTGCTGTAGATGTTAAAGCCTCTTATAAAAGTTAATATTAGGCAGAAAAACAAAATTTAAATTTTGCCAAATTTTCACGTTTCTTCAAGAATTGCTTAAGTCAAATGTTACAAATTTTTGACTGACGGATTTATAAAATGTTTATTTCCCACCCTTTTTGTTGTTAATATTTAATTTAATTTAGTCGATCACTGTGTAAGTAACTTTTTTAGTTTTTACTGCAAAAATCGGTTAACGGGTTGTAACAAAATATCGCTGAGACTTTTATTATTAATTTTACAAACGCTTGGTGTCGGAAACAAGAGGAATAAAAAAATATTAGACACACCTTTAAATTTGTTCACAGTTCAAAAGGATGTCGGAAGGAAGCAATTTCATGGGGATTGTGTAGGTGTATGGTTTAAAGGAACCTTAAAAAAGGCCTTCAATACATTTCTAAAATATTTTCTAGGACATCATTTAGATTCGTTTCACGAGACGAGACTTTAGGGTTTAAGTTCATGACAGTTGTTGCAGAAGAAACAGTACTACTTAAGTATTTTTTTTACACAAAAATATTAAAGTTTCTGTTTTCTACAAATGGGTATCAGTGTTAGTTTTTCAGTTTAACTGTGATCAAACACTTACAAAGAAGTGCTAATAAATCATTCTGTTCACTTTGTATGGCCGCATAGATACTCTTTAAGTTGCTACCCATCAAAAATTCAAAAAGAAGAAGTGCTTTTTAACCAAAATCATATTTTTCTTGTTGGTCCTGCAAAGTACAACATTTGTGTGAGATTGATTATAGATGGACTAGAATGTCTCTGAATAAAATGAATATGGCCAAAGTTCCACCTATGATTTAGATCTGTAGGGCAAATATTCCATTTGTTCATTATTTTCATAGTTACTTTGTAGCATCTAAGCAGTGAATGATGTATTTAAAGCATTAAGCATTCGAATCAGTCGCTTTAATAGTTGCCAGACTACAAGATTACTACATGCTTTCTCAATAATTGCCAGCAGTTAGTAGTAACCTTTGAATTTTAACTGATCAAGTGTGAACATTAAATACTAGTGTAACCAGATCAACTGCTTTTACTTTTCTCTAGTTTAATAAAAAAAAATTTAGGAATATGGTTGACCAATATATCAAAAAACTGTCTATGGAAATTTCCCAAAAGACCAGAAACTTCCAAACTTTGAATATTAGGTCAGTGATATGGAAAATAACACCCTTTTATGCATACTGTCTTTTTAAATCTTGACTGTAATGCGTGTCGGAATATTTTTATTTATTATTTTTTTAAAGATACCATTGTTTTTACATGACGTTTTGAGTGCAAAAGAGATGCATAAAGTGAAAATGACTATGCATCCCATTGATTTTCAAAAAGATTCAAGACAATTTTGCCACCGTATAAAAGCTGACGAATGAAAGCTTAAATGCAAATAAATAAAATGCACGACTGGATCGTACGTACTTGCTCTTAGGGTCAAAGTTGCTGTGGACGTTAAAGCTTCTTTTAAAAAATAAATAATTTTATAAGAAATGTAAAAATATATAAAATTCATTACTATAATGACATAATCAGCTACTTTTCTTGTTTTGAGCTCCAAACTATGTAATAATGCCATTTAATTTATTTAAGATAGATTTTAGGAAAACAATTTTTTTTAAATCGTTAGAGCCCTTTAAAAAAAATAACCTTTTTAAAAACACAGTGGCCCGTTTTCGAAAAATTAATTTTTTAATTTTTAAAAATCCAAAAATTATTTATTGGGAAATTTTGATATAACATAATTTTAAGATTGTTAAGGACCTTTTGTAAAAGTTAACTTTTTCTTAATGGTTAAAAGCAGTTTTTGGTCCTAAAAAAAAAAAATTCAATTTCCCCTCTAGGGAATCAATAAAGACCCTTAAATTTGGAGAAAATTGTTTCAGCGGTTTCGGCTATAGTTCGAGGTATACACAGACAGACAGACGGATAGGCAGATTTGCGAGACCCGCTTTGATGACATCTCTGATAGTTATCTAGAGTTAATTTTTTTTATATGAATCCTTACTTGTCCAATAGTACATATAGACCAAGAGCAGACAACAAATTTTGGGAGTGGAGGTATAAGCAAAATCTGAGTATGCAGTTTTATAGGTATTTGCGCCCAAATTTCGAATTCGAAAGTCTGGCAGGTTTATTTGTCAGCCTTCTGTGGTTTCCAGGGGGTTGAAAAACGTGATAACTCCAATTCATCTAAGAAAGATGAATCCACTTCAATTGAATTATTTTTAATATTGAAACTGATGCTCCGTCATTTTTCTTATAAAAATAAAATAAATAAAATTGTATCAAGTTTCAGCTAGGTCGCCCATATGTTAAATGTCTACTTTGACTGAACTACCTACATATGTATATTCTAAAGAACATACAAACATTAAATCCAAGACAAATCATTTTCTGATTAAGTTTCCCCATACAATTTTCGTCTATTTAATTTCTGCCTAGTATCTGCGTGTCATAATTTTATTGCCCAAACATGCATCCATAGAGTCAGGCACGCAAAAGATCATAATATGTATTGCGCGTATAGAACATGAATACGGAAGACATAATTTTGAAAGCAGCTGTCAACATTTTTATTTATTAATATTTAATTCTCCCAACAAGGTCGTTGCGTTATTACTTCCGTGTTTATCTTTAACGTCAACGTTTTTATAAAATTAAATTTATTAAAAAAAAAATATTATTTATGATTTTTTTTTTGTATGTATTCTTCTTTTTCACACACAGAAAGTCGCCAATTTAACTGTTTTCACCCATATGATGGTGAAAACACAACATAACTTCACTAGGCTAGACATTTGGATGGGAAGAACTGATGAATGGTTTGGTAGTTAGAGTTGGAACTTGCAGGCAAAATACACGTGTTAGTACGAGACTCTTATACCTATATCTAACATTAAAGGCACGGGAATGGATAAGAGTCGTCGTATCTATTGCAAGTCATGGGAGGCTTTTGAATCGAATCCACAATTGTTGGCTTGTGGTTTTCTTTGCCTCCACATAATTGGTAGTTTCATTCGTTTTTGCTTTAGAGAAGAAAATAGAAGGAAACAAAATGTATAAAGAAGACCACGAACAGAATGCGAAATGATACAGGAGAACTTAACCTAATTGGGCACGCTTCAGGGTTTCATGCGAGGAATACACGAAGCGTGACCATAACAAGGTGATCAAAAATATTTCTACAACCTTCATATAGCTAGCATGGCATAGGACGACAACAACGACAACGACGACGATGATGACGAAGTCGTCATCATCATCATCCTCATCATCGTCGTGGATTTTCCCAACTCCACAAAGGTACCTATCCATTTTTTTTTTCTATTCAGTTTTTTGATAAAACCTTTTCATAGGTGAATATAGATTTCTTTTGTTACCAGTAAGGTACTGAAAAAGGTAAAGAACTATATTCTTTTCCCAAAACTGAAATTTCAAACGGTAAATCTGTAGCATACCAATCCAAAAGTTTGAAGGAAAATTCTATACCGCATCTATATAGACTATTGCAATTTATGTAACTTTCTAAGGGGGATATCGAAGAATCTCAAGCCAAAGATGGTAAAAAATGATCAAATTCGAATTGGAAAATAAAAAAAAATGAAATACAAAAAAAACCCTACATGCACTTTGACTTTGTGGAAGGCGGCTATGGTATAAAAATAATCATGGATGCCTTTAAAAGTGCATATAGGTGAGTTTTTAATGAGGGCTTCGTTTCCATACCTATAGTTGTGCCTTACCTCTTCTGCAGCCTACACACTCTTGAAATGAACTAGGTCACATTCACATCAGCAAAGCATGGTGAAAGATATGATGGTGGGTAAATGGGGCACTATATACTGTATTTGTCTATAGGGCAATAAGAATTATTCATAAGGCACATATAGTAAAAGGATATTGAAGCAGTGGTATCTTTATTCTATCGTTCAATTATTCTAAAATGCGTATTTTTCTAAGCTGAATTTAGCTTTCATGAAAAAATAGCATCGAACTATATTTTGTAATATTCATAAACTCTCGATGCGAGAGTTATAGAGTGTAGCCCCGGTGTCTATAACTTTCATAAAATTAGTCAAGGATTTTGAAAAGTTTCTAATAAAAAAATTATTTATAATATTATTAATTTTAAATGATCGTTTTTTGAATACAGCTTAACTAGCTTATACGGATATCAATAAAACCTAGTAACTTATACTAACTTGCAACTATTAGTAGTGTCGGGGTTAGCTAAAATTAACTTTTCGTATAGCAACCACTGTTGGAGACATTTTCAATTCTTCGAAAGAGGCAACACCCCAGAAAAAAATAAAATGCAAGACTGGGCCGCACGTACTTGATACTAGGGTGGGAGCGTCTGTGGACGTTCATGCCTCTTACATACAGTTTTTAAAAATAAATAATTTTATAAGAAAAGACAGAAAATCTTAAAAAAGCACTGGTAAAATGGAGTATTTCTTTAAAAATTTAATTATATCAACATAAAACGAAAGAGCTGAGGTTCGAACTTTTTTTTTTGTATATAAATATTCCCTCCCATTGCCGGATTCTATCAATTTGTATTTAGTATCGGCTAAAAGGGTAAATAACGCTAAAAGAAGGGTGTCAAAGCCCAAATAAAGAGCACCAGCTATAGCAAAGGTGTGCGATCTTATTTGTGTCGGGTGTATCGAGTACATACGAAGTTCAGCAGTTATTTGGTAAGACAAAAAAAAAGTCATTTTTAATATTTTATTGTAAGCAATTGTTCTTTGGTTTAATGAGAAAAACAAAAATGTAATTTGTTTTTAGGAAAGTTTTTTTAAAAACCCTAGCCTTTATGTTTATCTTATCTATGTAATATTTAAAGAAACAGAAACAAAATATGAATAAAACAGCAACAACAACAGATTTTATTTCATAAACTCGATTCTCCAAAAATCATAGATGGTTCTCAAAAATATATGTTTTTGAAAAGTTCGACAAGCGTTGCCATTTTTTTTAACTTCTTATTGGAAGTAATTGCAATTGGAGCGATTTATCCAATTAAAAACTTTTAGCATATGTACATATCCCGCCATTTTGAGGTTGTTAGAATCTAAATCCGTTATTTTTAGAAAGATGTTTGTGTGAACGTTCTTGACATGTTTTTTTTGTTCATCAAAACTCCCAAAAATGAAAAAAGATATTGACTCCAGAAAAATTTTTATTTCACAACTTATTACCTTGCAAAATTCAAAAATGGTTTCAAAAAAATTGAATTGGCAATTGTTTAATTTCTGTTCTAAACTGAAATCAAATGCAAAATTATTACTTATCCGTTTCACTTATTGAACAAGAATAGGTTTTTTAAGACTAAAGAAGCAATGCCCGGGATTGGAAGGCATCTTCAATTTTCTGCAGGTAGCTAACAGCTACAGAGAGCTTTAATTTTCTTGACAAGGGTACTCTGAGATTTGTCAATAACACACACTTACCAGTACCCCTGAAAAAAACAAAGCTATCGCAACCTGGGACTCGACTCAAACTTCCAGTGTGATGGTCAATTGTACTAACCATTACGGCAAGGGGCAGGTACTACACAAAAAATTAACTAATATAGCTGTGATACCTCAAAGTAAATCCATCTACTTTGAATACAAAGTAAATGATTTTGTTCCCTTCACAGAAAAACACTTGTTCTTTGAATAAACAAAGACCAAAGACAAAAACATACTAAAAAATTAAGAACACATATTTTCATGCACAAGCACTCAATATTTTCTAAAAAATTCATCTCAGGTTAATTATCAAAACCCATTTTGGGCGACCCTTACTGATTACTATTAAATTCTACCAAAACTTGTAAAAACGAAGTTGTAAGTATTAAATCTGTCAATATTTCCATTTAACTAAAATTTCATAAAATTTGATTACTTTCTTGAATTCTAATATTTGTTTCCAAATGCATAACATGATTTCCTTAAACTTAACAAACAAACACACAATAGAACTGTACACTGTAAAAACAAACACATTTTGTAACAATAAATCAATTTTATTATTTTACAAGATAGAAAGCGAAAGGGCAACATTATATAACCATATCGCAAAGCACATGCCTCTCCTATTAAACTTAGTGTAAAACACACCATTCACAATATCAAAACATAAGACAATTATTCAATATTCAAAAGTCATGTTACTTCTATGTTTACAAAACAATTAAAAATCAAACTCATACCTTATACAAATTTCACCAAATTTAAACAAAAAAAACCAATAGGAAATATATAGACTTTTATAAAATGATTAATCGCTTTCTGCACAACAATGGCTTACACTATATCGAATTGCTAATGAACCGTGGTGGCAAGAATTGAAACTTTCTATTTTATACCTATTTGCTATTAGTTATAAAATTGAAACAAAATAAATTCCATTTCTTTTTTTTTTCTTTATAAACAAAAAAAAAAAAAAAGAAACAAAAAAAGCAATTAATCCCAGCATATGGGTACATTTTTTTTTCCTTCCTTCTGATGATGGTGTCGTTGAACAAAACAAACCTTTTTATTTTATAATCTCAAGAGCCATTATGCGACGCGTAATACGAGCACAATAGCCACCGATTGCTCAATGCAATTTTTTATTGTCAGTTTGAAGCCATTGCAATGGCTACGGCATTATGCTGAGAGTGCGCCACTACCACTTCCTACTTATGGTATTCCTCTAAGTGCTGAATGAAAACGAAATCGAAATTGAATTGACCATCCAGCTTCAGCAACACATACAGAAGCTTAAATACCACTTGCACTTAACCTACGTAAATTACGTAACAATCGTAATGCTATGCCTCGGAAATGGCTAAATAATATATATTTCAACTTGGCGCATTTTATTAGAGGAGGACTGCCACTGCAGCGGAGGTATCTAAGTTGTTGGCTAAGCAAGAAAGGCCAAACAACATAATCCGTACTCGTATATAGATGCCCCATCACCATCATGTACGTACTCGTATCTATCTATCTTTCTATCTGATGGGGCTGGGTACTTCATAAAAGGCAAAAGACTCCGAGCGAGGTCCGAACTATACGAAGAGACTCCAAAGACTCCGTGTTTGTATGTTGCTTAATTAATAATCGCCTTAAAATGGATCCGATCATTGCAGTGCTAGCGCTAGGGATCATGCTTTGCTATATGTGGGTCTGCCGAGACGGACCGGGCCGGGCCGGGTGAGGTGAGTAGATATATGTTTGTTGCTGTTTCTGTTGCGCACTCACTTTGTAGTCAATAATTCAATTTCTCGCTAATTCACGTGATCAGCCTTGAAATGTATGAGGTATTAGATGCCAAGAGCGCCTATCTTCCTTCTTCCTTTCCCGATCTCGACAATGACGACGACGAGTACTATGAAAACGACGAAGACTCGACGCATTGCTACTTGGGCTATTTCTTTTTCAAAGCACCCATCAGTTCCAACTTGAACCTGAATCTGAATCTGGACCTAGGGTAGCATCTCAATTGCGCAAATGTACGAGTATGTTAGATACTTTATTCTTGTGGCAACCATCATGCCAACCAGTCGCCCGAAGACCGACGCGACGCGACGAAACGGGTTGAGCTGGGAGGCTTCATATAACTTATAGTTGATAGTTGGTCTGGTCTGGTCTGGTCACTCGGTTGGGGTTTGGTTCAGTTCGGTTCGGTTGCAAGAAGGTTTATATTTATGAGGAGAAGCAGTCTCTGATTTCAGCTAGAGACTAGAGATGGTAATGAGGAAATAACATGCTCTGTAACGAGCTGTAATAGTTGTAAATTCGCGTTTTCATTCGTCTTATTTCTGTTAGTCTTGGTTTTTTATTTTTTTGTTTGACTATTTACAAAACATATAGACGACATAGACTGTTGTAGTGTAGACGTAGAAAGACGAAATTATCTGCGCATGCGCATATGCCGTAAGATAGATGACATTTGGGCGTAGGAGCTCTTCCTCCTTCTATACCATCCGTAATCGTATACATTATACAGTGGTCTGGTATCTAACAAGTTAAAAAACATTTCGTAGCGTTGGTTTATTATAACTAGAGATGGAGTATTATTCACATTGAGAGCAATATGGACTTGAATTCCGGAGGTTAACTTGTTTGCAACTTAGCCGTTGAATGGTCTTTTAATGTTACTTTTTGATAGCAACAATATGCTATGGCAAGATCAATTAGATGAGAATGCACGCAATCGAATACTATTAGAAAATTGGTTATAGGAGCTATTTGTTTTGATGACATCCTAATTAGTGCTTTTATTTCATTGTAGATATATTATCTTTGAATGATGGATGTTTTCCTTTATTGTATGTTAGTTAACATTAGATTATATATATATATTTGAAGCAGTTTAAATATTTGTTAATAACTTTGCTGCTATCTTTTTTGGCGAAAACTTCAGAGGGTCAATTCCATGGAATGAAATGTTCAAAATGTCAAGCTGAATATTTGTTTCTCACAAACTATTTCTCTTTGGACAATAGGATTTGAAATACATCGGTTTACAAAATTGAAAAAGTGAAATGGGAGGAGGAAAGCGCTGGGAAGCGGAATACACCATTTTTATTTTTATGTTCAAGGCTTCAATGAACAATAAAATGCAAACAAAACCCTGTTAATAATTAATTTTTTAATGTACCTTTATTTTTTGTATAATTTGAATGTAAAATACTAATACTTAGTTTAAGAATTTACTATTTATGTTATTAAGTTATGAAATTTTGATGTTTTTTTTACATTTTTTATAAAATTATTTATTTAAAAAAAAAACTTTAGGCCTTATTAACGTCCACAGCAACTTTGACAACAAGAGCAAGTACGTGCGGGCCCAGCTGAGCATTTGTTTTTTAAATCATGGAAGAAAAAACTGTACGAATTAGATTTAGAAAAGTCCAGTTGGAGTACAGGAAAGATAGACTTTTTCTTGGAAAGAGTTACCGGAAGGCTGATTTCTTCAAATCTGGAAGTTTGGTTATTGTAAAAAGCTAATGTTGTGGTCGTGTCGTGGCGAAATCCAGAAAAAAACAAATATGTAGAGCTGTTGCAATACGATAATTACAAATAAAAGAACTTCAAATTTACGTATATAACCACAAGAAGAATAGGTAATATACGACTTTTGAAAAATAGATTTTTGCTCTATCTTATGAATAAGTACTAACGGAATGCTGAACTGATTATGAAAAAACTAGCCATTGAAAAAAAATGATAAGTTGTGAGAGAAAAGCTGTTGTTAAGTTTATAGAATATTGATTGTTATTATGAAGATATTCACAGGAGCAAATTTATGATACTCTAAACGCACATCTACTGTCTACTCTAAATTCAATACACAGAAACTAGAAACTTTTTAATTTTCAGAAAACATTAAGAAACACAACAAAAGAAAATTTAAAAATAAAATTAAGTTACTTTTGCTATTTATTTCGGGAAAACAGTGTGTCAAAAGTCGTAAAAAACAATATTTGGGTCAATTTGTACACCAAATAGTGGATATTCTTGAGTCTTAATACAAATTGGAGATCTTATACAAAAATTTAATAATGTTGGAAGGTAATACACAGTTACATATATCAATTTAAATGTTGTTTAATTACCAACTTTGTCTGGGCTAAGTGCATGTTAAGATTAATTCATTCATACGTTACGTATAAGTTAATTTCTCAGAAATTTTGAATGCGTGTTCAAGCTTCATAAAATGAAAATTAAATTCCATGCATTCAAAGCACGTGCGTTTTTAAATGCAATTAGACTTTCTTAAACTTAACAAATTATTAATTTTTATATTTATATAAATAAAAACTAATAAGCAAAACAAAAAAAAATTAAAACGAAAAAAAAAACTAATACTAAAAATGGTAATGATGTATGAAATGCAATATAAAGATATAAAGAAAAAAAAAAACAAACTAGGAATAGAAATACTACTGCCTACATTTTCTCTGCATAAAAGTTTCATTGAACTCACACCACCCATAGTAAATATATATATTGAAAGAGTTAAAATTCTACCAGCATTATTTAATGCTAATTACTAGAAGTGCAGGCTATGCATGTACAAGTATGCACTCGGCATATATATCTTATATAGCAAAACAGCTACAACCACGAGTGAGTACATTCAGACCTCGAGGCAATCATTAATAAATGTTATGGCATGAAATGAAAATAGCAGTTACCTCTCTTTTCTTTAAGCTATTCTAGAGCCTAATTCTAATATTACTCGTATACATTTTTCTTCTTTGTATCTATTCTTTTTTTTCTATTCTGTGTTTATTTTTATTTTATATTCTTTTTTTTTTTTGTGCTAAACAAAAACCACTGACATAAAAATCTTGTTCAAGAAAGTTGCACTCTATATAAGCTAACGGGTATGGCAGAAGTGTAGAAGCTTCTTACAGTGCTGCACATACCATGTCCCGTCATTATGTGTTGTAGTACTTGCAGAGCGTTCGAGTAAAATAGTAGAATAGTGTTGTTTAACTCTCGTTTTCTGTTTCGCTAATGAGACAATCACCAGTTAGGCTTTCACTACTCGTGTTAAGTGCATAGAGTGCCTTCTTTTAATATCAAGCTTTGACAAATGAAGGTGAGAATGTTTTCAGGAGAATGTTCTTATTTGTGTTTGTAAATCAGTGCATATCTAATATTATAAAAAATGCATATAAATAAAGTTGAAGCTTGTTGTGTGTATTTCGTTAAAAATTACTTAAGGACCACCCTTATATATAGATAATTCAGTTTCAGTTTTTTTTTATATTCGTATTCGGAAAATATCCCAACTCAATACAATTTCATATTAAAATAAATTTAGATTAAAAAAAAAAGTTTGCACATCAACTCTTTCGTTTGTGAATATGATATTGCTGAGTATTTAGAAATAAGGCTCAAAAATAAGATATGTTTGATAAAATAGTGAAAAACTAAAACTTAGAATAATTTTTTTACTATATTCTTTTTCTTTTATTCACGAACTGAAGAAAATAGCTCTTAAAATAAATTAACACATTTGTTCTCATCAATTTAGCTTAATTTTAAAAATTCCTATATTTTTTTTTTCTTATAAATTTGTGGTTTCTTCTTTTACTTCCAGCGAAAAGTTACTCACATTAAAAGGATTGATTCTTAATTCTAATAACTCTATTCACAAATCATCAAACCGCAACTGATTTTATTTATTATTCTTAACAGAACTTAATTCATTTCAAAAGCCAGAACATCAATCATTTTATCATGATTTAATTCAAGAACAAAAATATAAATAAAAAAAAATTCAATCGGTCATTCTCATAAAACCCCAAAGTATCAAACGACCAACACAATTGCATAACAAAATCAAACAAAAACATTCTTATGAGATGGAAAGAATACGGAGAAAAAAATAAAACGTGGTTGGTATTTTTCGTTCTTTATTTTTGTATTTTTTGCTTTTCTTATTTCTTTTATTTTGTTCATTGTTTTTTTTTTATATTTATATTTACAGCTATTGAAGAATACAAAAAACCTAGAAACCAGATAAACTCATAACCTACTTCAATAGCATGGTTCTCTTTGTTGATGCAAGATCGATGGATTCATTTAGCAAAATAAAAAAAATAAGATGAAAAAAAATTCAAATCAAATCTCTAGCTCAGTCATTTATATTATTTGCATATCAATAAACAAAAAAAGACACGCCAATATATGTATCTACAATATACATATATGCTGAATATAAAACGGTACTGCTGCGAATCGAATATGGACACTTTAAATTAATTATAATATTTCTTATATTCAAATCTTACCCCATTTTTTTTTTTTGAAAATTAGAATCAAGCATGTGTATAGTTTATAGCCACTGAGTTCCATTCTGTATGAGTAAATAATATATAAAAACACTTAGGAGGTGCTTGTTTAATGAGACCTGAGTATTCTAAAAATTATAGACATCAAATATATGGCTTTTTATTCAGGAAAACTATTTTGAAACATTGATTGAATCAATTTGAGATTTATCATTTGGTTTTTTATGTGAACGAATCCTATTATTTTTTAGATATTTTTGCTTAAAATACACAAAAGTATTTTATAAATCAAAATGCATTCTTCGTTTATAGTTTTAAACCTTAGA
Source organism: Meliscaeva auricollis (assembly GCA_948107695.1). Classification (NCBI taxonomy): domain Eukaryota; kingdom Metazoa; phylum Arthropoda; class Insecta; order Diptera; family Syrphidae; genus Meliscaeva; species Meliscaeva auricollis. Next base: position 20,573,216 of record OX403619.1, on the reverse strand, counting down.
AAATTTAATCAACTTTAACTATAGGATCCAGTTGTACATTAGGCTGTTATTCCAATGCATATGTACATAAACAATCCAACTAATACCGATGAGATATGCATAAACAATAACTAATAAAGCATTTTCTTTTTTTTTTTAATTTTGTTTGAAGTTTCTTTAAATTTTGCTAATATAAGTTTGCAACTTATATCAACAACAAAATTGATGCCGGTTTGAAATGTTAATGAATGTTGATGGAATTACATATTTGTGAAAACTTTATGCTCAATGATAAAGAATTAAATCTATATTTTATGGATCTTTTTTTGCAGAAACTTGAATTTTTAACTTCATAGCACCGAGTGGGGATACACAATTTTTAAATTTATGTTTGCAGTGTAAAAATGTTATAATTTGTTTGTACAAAGTTTCAACAAGGTCAGAATTATTTCGAAATTTTGAATATGTAATTCTTTTTTACTTTTACTGGGCTGAATTTAATTTTTAATAAGAATGCCGAAAAAGTGGACAGTTTTTGTTGGAATTATTAATTTTATTTTAATTTAAATTTAAATAAATTTAAGATCATGAGAAATACTTATTGAAAAATGTTGAGATTATTTGATCGACGAGACGATAAGTAGATGTACAGAACATAAATGCACACAATTTAGTTAAGTAACTCAAAAACAATATAAGAAATAAGAAAAAATGTTCGTTTTGATATGATTTATTGACAAAGAACACAAAATTAAGTTTGAAATAATTATTCCGCCTATTTAATTTTTTCATCATGCCAAAAAATTATTTTTTTTTTTATTCGTTTGAATTTTTTTTTTTTTATTTTTAATATTCCTTAAATTAGTTTTTTTTAAAGAATTAATTCAATTGGAAATTTAGTATGAAGCAAAAAATTACAAACAATTTTCAATTTAGTAGCATTTTGTGGATTAAACCTTTCGTACATATAACAAAAATAATAAAATTTGCAATATTGTTCTTTTCGTTTCTTATATAAATTTTCAATTGGTCTCATGGCAATTTGTATTTTTACTATACTTAAAGTTAGGCTGGTGAGTTACTTCAAATATACTTCAATCAAACCTTCAATTACTTAATAAAAACTTAAAATAAAAACTCAATTCAAATTGTTTCACTTACACTTTTTTTCAAATATTATTCCGATCTACAACGATTGATGAAATCAAATACAAACTAACTTAAATCTCAAAAGTCTTCCCTCCTTTAAAATAATCTAGTTTTTCATTGCCACCAAACATATCAATCATTTATAATTGAATGGAAATTTTAAACTCAACTTCATTAAATTCTTCAACAAAAAAAAGTCCCTATACAATTCTTAATTATTATTATTTTCCATTAAGCTAACAGAACTAAAATAGGTTATCACAATCAGTGCATTAGAAAAAAAAAAACTCAGTACCCATGCCCACGCATGCCGTAGTCAGCGAACCGTTAAATAATGATGCTCCTCCAGAGAGTACAACCGAAACCAACCTTTCAATTAAATAGGTAAGTTAGGTACCTACATCATCAGCCCATAAATAAGGCAGACAGAAAGTCAATTACTGTGACTATATGCGCGTTTTCATATATTTTCACTTCAAACTTCAAACTTCAGTCTTCACACTGATGTCAACCAATAAATCTTTCTCTCACTTTAAAGCAGCAAAAAGGTGTGACTTGAGTTTTATTTTCAAACTTTATTTTCTAAGATAATAAATAGACAATACCTAAGCTAAGCTGAATGTTTGACACACTCGAGTGGTTTTCAATAAAAAGAAACTATTTTTTCTTCTTTTATTTTTCATCAAAATGAGAAGAAAAAAAATAAATCACAAACTCAAGTGCGTCAACCTCGTTTTTTGTTTCTTTTGCTTTGACAAAATTTCAAAATAAAAACGAGCAAAATCGAATGAAAGATAGAAAGAACTCACCACCTCCGTTCATAGTTGCCGTATGCTTCGTACTATTTCCATTGCCCGTATTCGATGTTGAATTCGGAACCGGACCCATCACTCCATACTTGATGGGCTTGAAGTGGAAGAAGGACGGCGAATATCCCGATCCGGCCCGACTCAGCGAGCTAAACTGCTCCTCACGATCCTCCACGTAGAGACCCTCCTTGCCCATGGCAGCCAATTGACGCCCCTTCGGCATGAACATTACCAAAAAAACGGTCGCCGATGTTGCAACTAATCCAAAGGCAATGCATGCATCCTTGTGCCGATCGGCCACGGCCAAGCCGCACAGCATCCAACCAAGCCAAATTGGTATCGCACCACCAATCGCTAGACCAATGTATGTAGACTCCCGATAATTATCACGAATGCCGCGCGATTTGATCGCGAGAACCGCCACGAACACGATCAGGAAGACAATGTAAATTAAGGACAACAAGAGTTCCGAGAACTGCGTCTTGCACAGGGGTATCATCATCGTGCTACCGTGTTGCAAACGTGTGATATCACTCGAGGTGATCAGCATGGAGGACAGTAGTTTGTTGCCAACACTGCTGCCACTAGTGCCCGCACTAGTTGCACCGCCACTACCACCGCCGAATGGAACTGTCATCGTGTAAATATCTGGCGGCTGGTTCAGCAGCCACTGGGCCCCAATGGCCACTTGAATGAGTACGGCGAACAACAGTAGCAATCCCTGATACGGTGCCGGTAGGTAAACACCGCCATTCAAACTAATGAGGAACACGCACTTAACGAGCAGAGCCGCAAATACCAAGGCATAAGCGACCCCGGCCCCGAAACGTATCGCGCCACAACTCAGCACGGTCGGCTGTGCCGTGATTATTGCACCAAGTCCGGCGCAAGCAAATAGGCCCAGCAACAGCATTTGGCCCAAAAATAGATGTCGGCGTGAGGGTGAGGTACGCCATGCCTTGAATAGAACAAAAATCTCAAAGGCAGCCATCATGATCATGGTGAGCGAGGCTAGCACCAGTACGGGCACGACCCAGGGCTCCTTGCGGAGGCCGTTAGGCAGACGTGTGCTCACCATGGTTGGCGGAGTCACTGCCGCCGATGATGTGTTGCCATGTGACGGATTCTTCGGAGCTAGAATCAACACCGGTCTCGGCTGGAGGTTGTTGTTGTTCTTGTGCTGACCCGTCGAGTCAATCGATCTGAATTTCGATGTCGTCGAGGGAATGGCTGGCTTCTCGGTCGTCGTCGATGTCGGAACGATAAAGAACTCCGTCGACATTTCTATCAATCTGTCCGCCTTCGAGACGTTCAGATAGTCCCTTGATGGAGCCACTTCATTATTGTCGCTAAGTGAATCCAACGCCGATACAACGCTGGCTACTTCTTCGATGTCGTTGTCATTGTCGTTGCGTCTTCGTTGCGGTTGCAGCTGATCATCATCCTCAGTCGACTCAGTCGACGAGATGCTTTCTGTATGGAAAATTATTCGACTTTTATCGATACCGTTATCACTGTTTGTTCGAGTTTCCACTTCACTGCCCGCTTTAATATAAACCGGGTTAAAATGATAACTTGCCAAATTGAATTCGCCGCCACTACTTCTAGTCACACTACTCGTATTGAAACTACTTGAGATTTGTCTACTCGAGATTTGTCTGTTTCGTGGTAGCAAGCGGTCACCGAATTTAGGCTGCGTCGCGGGAACGTTATTTCTAAGGTCACCACTATCTAGGTTCGATTGAGCCCGACTTATTTCAATAAGTATGGTCAATGCCAGAGCCACCAATGGCAGAAAGCGCGATTGAGTATAAACTATTGTTCGCGATCTCGATTTTCTCGTCAGCACTAAAGCCGACCGTCTTGGCTGACGGGCCATGCCTAACTAAAACGTTCATTGGAATCGCGCACTATGTGAGCCACATAGCTAGACTAGACCATTCGTGTGGGCCATTATTAGTGCTCGCGTATATATATTTAGAAGCGGAGACCGAAAATGCGACTTATCTGTCCAACGGAACGATGCGATGTGCACCAGGTGAACAAGAATAATGCTGGTTAAGGTGGTTGGTCTTGGTCTTCGATGGTAAGTCTAACATTTCTTGTTTCGTTCTTCTACTTCTTCGCAATTGAAGGTTGTGTCTTGTGTGGTTTTGTGTTGTTCAAACTTAAACTAAGATCGAGTTGGAAGAAAAGTCGAAGAAGTTGGTAGGTATAGAGTTTAAAACTCTTGAATTTCGAATTCGAAATTAATTCTCTTAAGACTGTGTGCCTCTGTTACTGACGGTTGGTTTATTTTTTTCGTTTTTGTGGACTCTTTGATGTTGACGTTTTGTAAACAAACCATGTAGCAGGTTGTTTACCTTTGGAAATTTGCAACTTCGGGGTATTATATGTATTGTTTACCACCTAATTTGTGTAAGGCCTTTTTTATTCACTGATGGAGTATCATTAAAGTTAGTGAATGGGAGTCAAGTAGTCTTAGTTTGTCTACCAAATATTTGCGGAAATGAAAGGAAATTATATGAAACACACAAATGTGGACTATTTATCAAATTTAATAAATTGGAAGCACTTGGTTTGACATTTCATTGTTTCCTCATGTTCATTTCGCATTCTCTTATCATTAACCAATTTAATGATTAGACTTTCTTATCATTGCGGATATTTGATACATGTTTTGATTTGCTACTTTAAGGCCTTGAACGCTATACGCCGCGCCACGGAAAAAAGGTTTTAAAATCAGAACTACTCAACGGATTTTGATGACATTTGGCACACATGTTTAAATTAGCCTTATACATACATATTTGATCAAAATTTGGCTGAGAAAAATAATTATAAAAAGTTATTGACATTTTTCTAAAATTCTAAAATTTAAAAAAAAAGAAAAAACCAAAATTCGTTTTGATGATGTAAGAGTTTAAAAATTCTAATAAATGGTTTCGCAAAAAATCGAATATCTCTGATCTTGGTCAATGCATCAATTTTATTTTATTTTTAAAATGAAGGTACGCTTTAATCCAATCTGACTATTAGTACCGAATAAATTACAACTTTTTGATATATACCACCATCAAAACCGATTTTTTCGAAACCTGATTCAGTGGGACAAATTTGGCCATAACATCCAGGTATGCAAGTATCTGCAGACTGTGCTTTTAAAATCAAAGTAAGGAGCACAAGATTATATTCTTCATTATTTGACGTTAAGTGATGCAAAATTTAAAAGTAGAAAGTCTAAGAAAAAAAAACATTTTTTTCCTAGTACCAATGTTTGGGCTACTTATTGAAGGCTTAACTTATAAAATATATATTCTAATTCTTATTTTTTAAATTTAAGAAAAGATCAATTAAATAATGTAAGAAGTTACAGAATTTATTAAGAGGAAAAGTAAATAAGCAAGGCTAAAAAGGCTAGGAAATACTTTTTCCAAAGACCTTTCTTCCACGCTCAGACTACTTTGCGCAATAGCAAGTAGCATCAATTAATATTCGCACTGAAACCAAAAAAAAACATACTCAGGCGTACGTAACTTTAGTGGCTGTAATAAGATTTTGATAAAACTTCTAAGACAATAACTTTATAAGGTACCCTCAACACCCACCAAGTTAATATCTTCCGGAGGTTGTCAAATTATGACATCGATCAACTAGAATCTCTGTCATTTTTGAATACATAAGCAAGATTATTTTAGTGAGAATTCAATAAAGAACAAAAAAAATTAAATTATAAATAACTTCCGCGACAAAAATGCATACATAAATAACCGATGTACTGATACATAAACTAGACAAAAAACACGATGGAAGAATTTTCGTTGAAAAAAGAAGAAAATTTATTTATTTGAATGAAATATACAAATAATTTAAAAGACGTTTTGAAACTGATACCAACCAAAGGTCTGTCTGTTTGTGTACTCGCTAAAACAACAAATTTCTACTATTATTGAGTCCAAGTCCTGTCAAACCTGTCAAGAGAGAGCGTACTTAGAGAGAAAATCATTTCCCTTCTTTTTAAAATTTCTGCCCAAAGAATTTCTTCCGACTGCAATATGAATTCTGTCAAAATCATTTGATAATGCAAAAAAAAAAAAAATAAAAATGAGAAACAACATGAAAATATTTTTGAATATCGGGAATTTTAAATCAATTAACAAAAACAAAAATAAAAAAAAATCAAAAACTGAATTATTTTATAAATAAAAAAAAGAGACGGATATTTGAGATCATAGTGTTCCCGAGTATTTGAGCAGTTTCGACCGTAATTAAGAGAATTTTATCCCCATTTTAAAAGATTTGACGGATTTCATATTTCGGCCCAAAAAGTTCCCAAAAGTTCCCAGACCTTTTGAGTCCAAGTACCTACTGTCAAGTCCATTGAATTGACAGGACTTGTACTCAAAAATCGTTGAAATTTGTTGTTTTCGGCAGTACCCAAACAGACCTTAACCATGATCTCTGAAATTATTTTTTTTTTTCGATTTTGACACTCGAACGTCAATGAAAACTCGGAATATACTACTTTGTTATGTGTACTGTGATTAATAAGTACTAAATATTCTAGAAGATTCAGAAAATGATAAAATTTAAAGAGGCGTATTTTGGAAACTATTATAGTAATGCAGCCAATTTTAAACTCAAATTTTTGGCAATTTTATTTTAACACATTGGTACATAGTTGTAACCAAAAACTGACCCTTCAGTTTAAAATTTGCTAAAAACTGCAAAAACATTAAAAATTTCGCGCTTTTTTGCATTTTTGACATTGTTTGGCCAATCTCAGTTGAAGCTAACTTAAAACCCTTTATTTTCTAGCAGTCCTCTTGGCCTACTATTCGTTTGCCCTAAAATATCTGGGACAGCATTTGAAAAAGTATTTAAAGGCTTGTATATTTGACAAGTATTCCAGATTAAGGTCAATAGCATTAGGTACTTATTGTATTCCAAGAAAATTTCTTTGAGTTGTTAAAGCAAAGGGTCCCCAATTTTCAAAAGAAATAGGCGAAATAGTTTTCCAATTAAATTTAATTCAATTTCATCTAACTCGTAGAGCTTACAACACAAACCAATTACTTCAAACACTACCAAAAAATTTGGAACTTATCATAAATGGATATTACTGAAAACAAAAGCAATCTTGTTTGTTATCATATTATAAAAATCTTGTTGTTTTTTTTTTTTTTCTCTTCATAGATCAAATCAAGTTTATTTGGAACAAAGCAACTTGACCAATTTCACGGCTGATTGCTGCAACTCGCCAAACCTCAATCAATTTATCTTATTTTGTTTTGTGGCAAACTCTCGAATATATCGTTAGACAATTTCTCAGTTTGTAAACAGCATAACAAATGAACTTCAACTGCACATTCGGAGTCAAGTTCCAGAATCTTGTCTGTCACTCTCAGTCCGTAACCGTATACCTATACATATTATCATCCTCCGTCAGCAGCATAATATCTACCAGAGACTATTTCCAAGTCCTGTGCATATATGCTAATCCAAATCGGGGAGTCACCAGACAGATTGACGATCAACATATTCCCATAAATCACATTGGGAATAACGTCGCTCCAGCTCCAGAGTCCGTTTTCTTCTATGGTTCCTCTTGGGCATTAATAATATTCCCTTCTTGTGCATTAAGTAGGTAAATATGAAACGACATGACGATGACGATGCAAACGCACGATGCAAACATTTACCGCACTGTACTACAACAGAACTCTTGATGGGTTCTATAGACGAACAACCGCGAACAACTTAGTTAGGCTCTGTCCTATGTCTTTCTCTTCGTGATTATGAAATTTATGAATAAATAAACTACAATTTCAGAAGAGACAATATCTCCTTGTCGACGTGGTTCTGGTCACTGATGGTTATCCACGAAGCAATATTCTATTGGCTGCAGAGGCAGAGGCAGAGCGATGAAGATGAAGAAAAGAATCATCCATCCTGACAGACGATATTCTAGATGAGGGGGAAGAATCTGTATGGTTTCCAGTTCCCAGAGCTTGATGAACCTCTGACTGATTTATTAGTACTGCTTCGACAAATAATGGTATCCAGCAGGTAACGGTGACCGTAGTTGGTCATTTCTCCTACACAAGGCTCTAAACATTCCATGCTGCCGCACAGAGTTGGTATATGCATGCTTGTTGTTTGCTGGCTACAGATCAAAGGTTATTCACGTGGACATAAATCTACAAAATCTCATTCGAAGGTATGCGCAGCATCCGTGACGATCATGCGGAGCAGCGACAGACACACTGATTGACAGATAGCTAACCATCCTACGCTCCTTTTTACCTACCATCAGATCCAAGCCTTCAGTTTCATATGCTTTGCAGTTAAGTTTCAAAGACCCAAGACAAAACAAAAAAGACAAAAAAAAAATATCTGCACAGTGCTTATGGGGCAAACACGTAGGTCATTTGAATCGCAACACTAATTGACTAGCCATCCATAAGGTTGTTTCGGATTAATCCTCCGATAAGACTTGGCGCGTCCGTTTAAGGAAGAACTCTCAAAGCGACTTCCTTTGAAGATCGCCTCGGTTCTCGGACATACGGGGGTTCGCGGGTAAAGGCAATCCAAATCCGAATCCATGCGAACCCCAAGCCCAACACAATGTTTTTGCTTTTGAAGTGTGTTCACACCGTTTTCAGATACTGCAAATTGAAATTTATTACTCAACGAGCTGTGCACATTGATCTAATTTCCGTTAGGGTATCTTCGGCACAGTAGACAAAGCTGCGCAGGCGCGCAAGTATCCTGTGGCACAAGTGTCTTTTCTAGCCGACCGCACAACCACCAACAAGAACAACGACGACTTTTTAAGAGAGGGGACGATCGGCCGACTGGACTTAAGCAGCCTTTTCAGCCATTCAAGAGATCGCGTTGAATCGAAAATAATAATTATTTGTGAATTATTATTATTACCTGCCACAGACTTTTTGTTGCAACGCTGTGTTTGTTGTTGTTTTTTTTTGTTTTTGTTTTTGGTGGTAGTGGTGGTGTTGTTATATCTATAACACAACCTGCCTCCTGGCTGGACCGGGCGTCCAAGACTCGGATAGAGTGTGTCTGCCGGATCCACTTGTGTAGACCTTTGTTTTTAGATTTGGCTTTGGCTTTCCTCCTTTGTCTTGAAGGTGTGATCTATTGTGGTAGATTGTATCAACATGAATGATTTACAATGGTCGCATAATTGACAGATCTGGAAATTTATTACAAGACCGTGAAGTGGGAATAGAAATTGAGCAAAACGAAGAATACAAACAAACAAGCAAAAAAAAACCTTTGGACTTCGTTAGAGACATGGAAAAGGCAGAGAAGGTTTTTTTTGTTTTTGCAATCGACACCTTCGCAGGAGTCTGGAGATCTTATTATTTTTGTTTTCATTGTTAACAAAAGTGAGCCACGGAAATTGCAAGGTTTTGTCAATGTGGGCTTGAGTCTAGAGAAAAACCTGACCACCACTGTCAGCTTTTTTAGATTTTTTGATTCAACTATAACTTAAAACTATAACTAAAGAAATGGTAATTAAGAAAAGCTGAATGGAGTTTTCTATAGCTTAGTGTAAATTTGTCTAAAAATACCAAACCAAAACAAAAAAAAAATGTATACACTAATTGAGCTTCAAACTGAGTTGCCTAACTTGGTTTCCTTAAATTTCAAATCGGTTCTAATAGGGTTAGAAAATCGTCGGGCTTCCGAACATCACTAGTTTGGAAGAAATACCATAGCTAACAGTATAGTATTAGTGTGTTTGGTAATTTATTGTTTTCTTAATAAATAGTTTGCAGTACGTGAATAAAACATTATTGGAAGTAACGTCCCTCAAGTTCATAAATCATCATAGTTAAATATCAGGTACAGGTTAAATGATAATTATTCTTTTTAAGAACAGTTCAACTCGAATTCACTTAAAACTAACTGTACAATAGCTAAAAATCAAATAAAAACGAATAAATTAACTCGACACATTTCTGCCATCACGTAACATTAAACAAAGCCAAATAATTGAATAAAAAAAATATTATATTAAGTAACCGGTAACCGCATTTTGTTTTTTTTTTTTTGTTTTTATTTATCGAAAGGCATTGCACTTCCTGAGAAGTCTCTGAGTTATGCCTTCTGAATACCTAAAAAAAAAAATAAATGAAAAAAACAAAAAGTTATAACTTCTTTGACGGTCTAAAGACGGCTAAAATTATATGGCTGTGTTTAATTGATTGGTATAAGTTGGTGTTGGGAGATAATTAAATGCGGAAAAACGATACGCATTACGGGTGGTAAAGCGGCACGCGGAAACATTTACATTGGGGTACTACTCTTGGGTGGTAAACAACATAAACATTGAACGCATGCGTCCAAGAGTAATTTAAGGCATAATCCAATGAGTATTATGTTATGATGGAGAGAGAAAGAAGGGAATGGAAAATATTTTTATTTAAATTGTGGTATTAGGTATTAAAACTAAGCCCGAGGAATGCTCAGTCAAGCGATTTTACCATAGGTATAGTAATGAAAATTTTTAATGAACCGCAGGCTTATGAAAATCAAGCTTTAATATTTTTCGTGTCTAAAGGCCGCATGTAGGCTCTAAATTCTGGGCATTTACTTTTATTTTAGATTTGATTGCGTGACATAAAAAGATTAAAAATTGACTTTTAATAATGTATGTGTCAAAATGATCACTCTTTTTAAATGCCTTTCTAGAGATGGCTTAAAAAAATTAGTTAACTTTTAATTTTTCTACACATGCAAAATATAGGCCTAACTCTTAATAAATTAAAGACCAAAAAAACATGATTATTCGTTATACAATGACTTAATTTATATATTTAATGGCATTATTTTGAAGTTTTAACTTTAATTAAGTACTAATAGTGCCATATATGTAGTTTAGAAGAAAGTATATTCAAATATTTTATTGAAACCGATTTTTTTTATGAAAAATTTAGAGCACATTATTCTCTAGGAAAATTTTTACTAAGACGTCTATAATTTGCACTGAAAAAATTATAACACAAAGTTAAATGAGCAAATTGACACCCGAGAAACAGCTATAACTCTAGCCATACAATTAGCGATAGTAACTGAAAGTTGTTGTTATTATTCAAAGATTAACAATGATAACACTGAAAAATATGTGGTGTGGTTAAACCACCAAGACTGTATAAGTTGAACAACTTCAAAAAATCAATTTTTTTTCGTCAAGATTCAGAAACAAACCGACCAAGTTCATAGAATAACGGATGTAATCGAAAAAGCACTAGAAAAATAAACAAATATTCTTAGATGTTGCTCAATCATTTGACAAGGAATGCATGAGAGTTAAGATTACAAACTGCAAAGGGATTTACGCAGGCAGTACCATGAAATACAAAAATCGTATATCTCAGACCGACTCCTCAGAGTAAGATCAAGAATATTCACAATAAAAGAAATCAGACGCCGGTGTTCCACAAGGAAGTGGAATAGTAAATGCACCATGGTATATAAGATATAGCGAATAACATCGTGACCTACAAATAGAAATGGTTACAGAAGTTGTAATAAAACACTGTGCATCGCACAATCAGCGACTGCAAAGTCATATAAACTCTGAATTGGCATCATGACGCTCATTTTTGGGTGTCGAACCTCCTCATTTTCTGAAGTCGGTTAAAAAACCGCTGGAAACCCTCAAAAACATTGACCGAAAAAACCACACAATATTATCAAGAAGTCATTTGATTTGATATTTTTCTCGTTACTTGTCGATTTAAAAGAAAAACACTCAAGTAAACTTTCTTAAAAGTTTGCTTTCTTCCATTCCCTAAAACACCGTTATTAACCATTTGAGAAAAAATCCGTATTAGCCATTATTATTAATTTATTAGTGTAATTATTTTGTATTATATATCGTATGGAAAAGTTAGTTTTTGAATATAAAAAATTATCATAGCTACTCCACAAGTAACATCGCTTTCGAAGGTCTTTGGAAAAATTTGACTGTCAAAATAAATTATATCTCGAAACCGTTTTACTATTATAGATGAATTAAAAAACTTTTGTGCCACTTCCCCAATTTACTCTAACATCCTGATCGAATTTTATAAAATTCCTTCTTAGTGCTCACTTTCAAAGAACTAAGTTTTTTTGTTATCTATAATAGTACAAGCTGTGCGATACAAAATTATTGATTATACAGTCAAAGCATGACGTGACAGTTTCATTTTGTTTTTTCCCAACAAGAATGTGCAATAAAGAACTTTTTTCTAAACCTACAATATCTTCACCTGGGATAGAAAATATAAAATTAAAGAGTATTTACAAAATTTTTGCATTTTCTAATTCAATTTCTTACAAGAAAAGGAGAAAAAAAACAAAAATAAATTAAATAATTTGTAGTTATTTGATGTAAAAGCAAAAGTTTGCAAAAATTTCACTTTCTTTAAATTTTATTGCTGCAACAATGCACACAGATATGCTGGATTGGTTTTAATTGCATTGCGTTTCCCTTGAAATATTTTTTTTTTTTGTTTTAATTTTACTCCTATACTATATTGCATGACCTCACTGTATAGACTAGTGATTTTCGTGACTATGGAAGCTGTAACGGTTATTAAGTTCGTCATTTACACTTAAGCTGTGATAATACATTATTATGGTAAATCAAAAAGTTGATTAAAATTAAAATTAAAACAATGAGTGAATGAGTATGCGTTAGTATCACATGAATTATTAACGATGTTTGGTATTTGGTAGAGAGATCCAAGTGATGCATGCAAACGATGCATGAAGCGAATGTATCTGGTGAATGCTGGAAAAATATCTTCAAGTCTTATTTTAATAAAAAAGTTAACCGAATTGTAAATATTAAAAAAAATAAACGCACCACGCCATGAACTGAAGGTTATTCAAAATTATTTAAGTTTTTTTCGCAAAAACAAAAATATTTATCAGCTAAAAACAGGAACAAAATCAAAATAATTCAAACCAACCAAAACTATTACAAAACAAAATTCTAACTCTTATTCAGAACCACTCTGGTTTGCTAAATGATTATGGCACTTTCAACCTGTCTAAATAAATATCCTATCTGTCAAATGTCGTTGGTAAGATAATTTAATTTCAAACAGACAGTTGTTTTAATTTGAAAGACCTAATCTAATAACAACTAGTTTCAAATCACAATTATCTCAAACACTTTATGTAGCACCTCTTCCATGGGGGAAATTCCTTAGCACCATGATGGTCTTCATCGCTTTATAATTTATGTACCCCTAGGTCCCGCTATGGTAAACGCCATAAAAGCATTCGTTCTACAAACATACATAATTCTCCTTCTCTCTCTCTCTCAACTCCCGCCAAGACTATGCAATTGCCTAATGGATACAATCAAATTCTAAAGCAACAACATAAGCAACAACAAAAATGCAGAAGCGATTCCACTCTACCCATCTAACAGAATAATTACAACTCTTTTTCTAACTACCGGCTGCTAGGTATATTAGGGGCAAGCGCGTTGGATCATGCGGATGGTGTTAAATTGCTACTCAGAAGGCTTACACCATGATAAGTGTTTTAAAGTCCCTAAGTTGGACAAATCTTCTGGCTATCGCACATCAAAAATCAAATTGATATACGGCAAATTGCTTCCGTTTGTCATCTTACGTAATTTATCTAGAAGGATGGTACCCACCATCCACTGTACAACAATGTGTGTGCGCTCTTGGCTTGTCCCTTAACTGACATATAGAGGCATATAGGGGAAGATTCCACAAGGCCCGCAAGTTCCGAGACAGTTAAGGAATTCAAGAAGGTGCCGCAATTATTTTCCAATTGCTATTTGCCACCAATCACTTCTTGCATACCAGTTTAGAGAGCCATCCGACTACCTACACACGCCACCACAAGCCCATGAATTCGATAGGCGCTAGCAAGATCTTCCATGAAGAGAAATGAAGAGTCCCTCCATCTCCGACATGCGGACATCACCGATCCGCATGTGATGGGTATGGCATCCAGGATCGTCTTCAGCTTCTTTGGTCGCGCAACATTGAAATTCTTATTGAAATCACTTAAATGACCAACATTCATTATCACCTCTAACACCTGATACTTGAGTGTGAGTGGAAAACCATCCGGGGCTATATGTTTAGTTCTGCGGCATTAGCAGGAATAATGTTACTGCGCAGATCTAGCTGATGGTAAATAATTGTAGTCGTTAGGCCTGCAGCTACAGTAAATTACAACAAGTGCAAGTGAATCATCTACACGCTTGTGCGAGTCGACTGTCGAGTCGAGTCGAGTCGAGTCGACAGTCGAGACTCGAGAGTATAATATTGTGTTGTCTCTGATGGCCAGCGAGTCATGTCTATAAATGGTGGGTACTGACTGCGGCACCGGGAGCAAGGAAATGGTGCGAAATGATTAATCATTGCTACAAGTGAATTTTTCACTAAATAATGGGCTTTTAATAGAGTCATGTCAACAAAAGCAATGTCATCCATCGTGTCCTCTCTGCCTTCTTCGTTTGTTCTAGGAATATTATAGTAGAAGATAGGACCAATGCATAGTTATATGATTTGAACGCACCACACACCGACCGTTCCTATGTTTTACTAGGTAATGTTTGCAAGTCGGCATTAATTTAGCCTGATGTATAAATTACTTCAAATTGGTCCATCCAGAAATGCAATTATGGCATTATACGGCCTTGGGCACTCCAGACACTTATAGGTAAGAGTTTCCTGCGCGTCCATATTTAATGGGTAAATATGCAAAAGAATGTAATTAAAGCGATGTGTAGTAATGTTTTTTGTAATCAATAAACTGTTTTTATGTGTTTTTTAACCTTTTTAAGGAATGCAAGGAAGGACAAGGAAAACTATGTGTGAGGGATTTGAATAAAGTTTAACTTATTATTTTGCTTCTATTTGGATCAAATATGTTTTAAAGAAAGTCGTTGGTTAATTGAGATTCATCATCAATAATACAATACACAATACGGCCCAATCGTGTAAATTGCGAATGAAATTGCCGAACTACGCAGAAGTTAATTGCATCTGAGCCGGAAAGTCACCCGAGGAAGAAGAAGACGAGACGAACACCTCGAGAAAGAACTTGAACAGTTTAAAACTAAACGTCACGAACTCAAAAGTGCCAAAAAACGGAAATGGGAAGAACTTCGACAAGATATTAATAACAATCCTTGGGGACTTGGCCACAAGATCGCTATGAAGAAGCTTGGATCCCAGAAGAAAACAACAGACCTTAACCCAGAAAAGATGATGCACATTGTGAATATACATACTATTCCCGACTCAACCCACTACACCACCTGATAGTGATCTTTCTAGACCTCTACAGAAAATACAAGCTTTTAGTGAAGAAGAGTTGAAGATTGACACAAATGCCCTGCAAAATAAAAAGGCTCTCAAGCAAATAGCCCAATCTTGCCAAACACTACTCCTTAACACGACCAACAGCTGCTAACCTCAAGGGACTTTCCCCAAACGAAAGTGCGCAGAGAAAACTGAACCAAGTCATACGAACAACAAATTCCTGGATGGAGGAACACGGGTGCGTTGTCTCTGGCTACTGAAAAAACGAAATAGTTCTGCTTATAAGGAAACGAATCGCCACGATAATCGACTTCCGCATCGATACCGGGATTATAACGAGTAGGGACGTAGTAAAATACCTGGGATTATGCCTCGACAGAAAGCTAAGTTTCTGGGAACACATATGGTCGGCAGCCGAACGTGCATCCAAAGTGAAAGCATCCTTGGCCAGGCTGAAGGAAAACAAAGGTGGACCATCCGCGAGTAAACGGAGACTCCTGATGACGACAACATACGCCATACTTCTATACGGAAGCGAGATTTGCGCTTATGCACTGAAAATAGAAAAGTATCGGAAGCAGATGGCATCGGTACAGAGACGTGATGCCTTTCGGATCCCCAGTTCGTACCGCACGGTGTCGGAGCCAGCTGTTCTGGTAGTCGCAGGTGTGAACCAAGAGACCTCCACCAAAGTCTCTGACTGCTACGAAGTTAAGTTGGGCTTTGGCCTCGTTGCTGACGGGCCTCTCTTCTCGATGACAGCATTGATAACTCGTTGAACCCAAAATTAAATAGGCTTTAAAATTAAAAAAAAAAAAAAATACAGTGTCGTTAAACATAAACAAGTTGCGTGTATATTGAAAAATTTGGAAAAAAATCAAAAATTGCAATATTATTTCCATTAAATTTTCTGCAAAAAAAACTTACTTTAGGTTACTTGAACTCAAATTTTGAGAATATCGCGCAAGTTTAGAAACTGAGCATCTGGGTTCTGCAAGCTTTTCCAAACTTAAAAAAAAAAAGTCAAAAACTGATTTACTTTTATTATTTTTGTTAGGTAAACATTTTTTGGGTTTCAATGACTTAACAACTAAACTGAAGCAACTTTAACTAAAAGGTTTATTTTTTTTTTGTTTTCATTAAAAAAACTGTCACTTTTTTATATTTTTTAAAAATTTAAGTATATGGGTACCTCATCTAGCACAAATATTTTACTATGCGGAAAAAACCGTCTCAGTGACTTATGGAATCAGAACCTTCAAAATATTTATATGATCTTTTGTATTCTTCCTTTAAAAATAGAACAAGTATGTGGGTTAGATGATTAAATGCTCACATAAATTATATGGTACCTTCCATTTAATATCTCACGATACCAATCTTTTTAATGAAAACAAAACAAAAATAAACTGTCTTTGATTTAGTTTTTATTTTTTTATTTTTTACAATTTGGGTCGAAACGTGCTTCAGCAATTGAAGGTCCTTGAAGGTGAATGCGAGGAGAAGGATAAGCACCCAAAGACAACATGTGCACGATTATAACAAAATCACATCAATTATATTATGTTTGCATGATGCAAGAGAAGCCTTTGGCCAAGCCAGAATCATGGCCAACAGAATAATGACAATAAAAATTGGCAATGCACATTCACACAGTGCACATCAGTTGACTTCTGCTTCTAATGTGGATATACCCTCAGGAGTCAGGAGTGTTGTGTTGTATATGGACGAGACTATGTGTGGTGTGGAGATGTGGTGCGGACTGATCTTGTCCCATCGTATTTGGGTCTGCTATTGTCTGGCCTGGTCTTCTACTTGGTCGGCTATATGGATGGCTGGCTTTGGCTAGTACCATCAGCAACAAGAGCCTTTCCAAGGACAAAGTCTTTGGTTTGTTTTACAAGAGATAAAGATGCAGGTGCTCCAGCATGTAGGTTGGATGCGATTTGCCGACAGGACGTGGGCATTGGGCAGCTTTATTCCACCTCTATATAGAGAAAGAGGGCTGTGTATAGATTGTATTTAGTCGCATTATCATTTCATTGCTTGGTAAACATAGCCACCAGCACTTTGAATTTTTCTTTGTTATTTTTTTTTCTTTGTTGGTGTACTAACTGAGTTTCTAGGAGTTTTTGTTTGTTGGTTCTTTTTTTAAATTGTCCCTTTTTGTGATATGAGTGGCTGTATAGTAGGTATAGCCTGTGTATGCAGGATATAGACTCACGATTTCTTAGGGACACAGTAACCGATTTGAAATTTATTGTTTGCTGATCATAGAGGCTGATTGTCGGTGACAATCTCAAGGTTTTCTACGAATAGTATGTGTTGTCTGCTGCTGTTGCTATTGCTGACCACGCAAGAGATCGTATAGACTCTTAGGTATTTCATGAGTGTAGACCTTTTTTTTTTTTTCTTTTGAGTTATTTGTCATTTTTTTTTTATATTTTTCCTTTTTTTTTTAATTTTTTGTGCAACTTTTTGTGCAATATTACTATTTTGAATTTTTGGCGTTGGTTGCGTAGAGTTGAAACAAGATGAAGACAGTGTGATAAGATATCCAAGGATACTCTCATCAATTTTAAATTTTTTTTTTTTCTGTAGCATGAGGCAAAAAATAAATAAATGTGTATTGTGCGAAAGAAAGAATTTGATCATTGTGATTAGTTTATTTATAAAGGTAATGTTTTGTTTGCTGGTTTATATCTGCTGTATCCGTTTCGGCAATCGAGTTTAAGCTTACAACACCTTTATCTATAGCTATCTTTATGATAAGATAATAAACTGATATGTATTTGAAACAGAAGATATGAATTTTCTTAGTTTCTTGTTTGAAAACACCAAGAGTGAAAGCCCTAGAAGATTTGAAAGCAAACTATAACTGAATAAAGATTTTTCTTCAAAATTTCATAGAAACGAAAGAGCTGAGCTTCGAACTTGCGAACACATGATTTATATTTAGTTTATTTTAGGTTTTCTTTATATTCTTTTTGTTCATACAAGATCATTGTATGCCATTTTGAAAAGACAAAAATAAATTCTTAAATAATTATATGTTGCAGTTCCTTCACAAAATCGAAGTATAAATACAAGATTATTAATTGGATTTGAACTTCCCTACGGCCAGCACCAGCACAACAACACTATCAAGACCGCCTATATATTTTCATTTAATATTCATTTACCCTGCTGGTGCACTTGTTGTTCTCTTTTGCGCACAACGCACGACGACTAAATAATATGCACTTTTGCATCCTTTTAAGTTAAGTTTTTTTCTTTTCGTTTTGTTGCCCTCAACTATAAGAATTATAATTTAATAATAATTCTGTTTGACTCATAAATGAGAAGATGACTTCTTCAGCTGTATGTCGAATGCTTATAAGAGGATATAAAAGCATCGCCCATCTCTATCGACGACCATTGTGATTTCTCTATTTGTTGTCGTGTCCGCCTTTTTGTATGCTCTATCGAATGTAATATGGTAAAACGCTTTTAAAAGAATATTATTATCTGCTTAACGTTTTGACATATTGATGCAGGTAATATCCAATCATCATATTTGAATTGCAAATGGTATTATAAGCACTCCATAGGTTCTTCCCACAAAATGCGAATGTTAAAAAGAGTTTTTTTTCTTTTCCATGGCAATATTCTACTCATATAGGGGAGCGCAATGTGCATTTATTCTTTATGTGTCCTGGGAAGATTATGATCACCTTCATATGGGATTATAATCAATTGCTTTATTTGTCTGGCTCTGGATAGATGATGTTTTTAATTTGTTTTGTAGCAAAGTTTTATGTTGTTAGAGGCTTTTGGTTGGACATTAAAACTGAATTTAATTGTGTAGGGAAACGCATAATCTACAAATTGTTAGAACACTATTCTTCGATAGCATTGACTATTTGATGATAATAGGTAAAAACCCGATTTTTTCGACATAAATTTCTATTTTAAGCACCCTACCTTCCGAATGAAAGCTTTTAAAAATAATTAGTTTTTTTTTTCTTGTAATCTAAAACATTAGTGGCTTATGAGATGTCTAAATGCATATAAATCATTTAAAATCTCTATTTTAGTATTCCACCTACACTAGAAAAGGGTCTTACTATCTATAAGTTTGATCCATAAGATAATAAATGTGACATAAATTGTAAACTTTACTTCTATCTTTTTTCTTTTACAACTTCATAAACACAAAAACCCAACATGACACCCAATTGTCATTCGTTGAGATTTTATGCCTCTTATATTTTGCTGTAGGTACCTTTGTGTTAACCCGTTAAGCTTGAGTTTGGTATAAGTTCATCAGATTTACTTGTTCAATATTCAATTCCATAAGAAAAAAAGGTGGTAGCTTTAATACAATAAAAGAAAAATGACTTCCATAAAACTTTTTTGTAGCTACCCAGCAGCTGCAAATTACAATTTATTACAATTGCTGTTTTCTTTAAGCTCAAAGCTGTAGCAATTTATTGTTGTTTGGGTATTAAATTCCACAAAACTGGAAAAATAAAAACAAAAAAACACAAAGTAGAAATAGTCCTAATGCATTTACTTCGTTATGAATTATGTATGGATCGCTCACAAGTATACAATTCTGATTAAGAAATCTCAAAAGACAATGGACTTTTTTTCGATTTTGATCTGATTAACTTCAAGGTGTTGAGGAGCTTTAATATTTGAATATTTTCATTTCATTTTTGTATTGCAAAATGACTTGTTTTTCATGCTTAAGGCGCTTTGATAAATTATGTATAGATTGAGCAAAATGGTAAGGACAAGAACATTTCAAAAACAAAGAACCTATAAACCGTTTGAAGTTCGCAGTTAACTAAACAAAACTTTAGAAGAGATTTTCGATCTTCAGTCCACACTTTATTGTAAAATAAACTACACAACACAAAAACTTCTAACGCCTTCAGCTATTCGCTGTGGTAATGGAATTCATGCAAGTAAAGCATTCTTTGAAAGAACACGCAATTCCTACTCGATTCCGTTACTATATATCACTGGAGACGCATAAAATAGTAGATGGACTGTGCGATCCAGTGAACTTACCCACACTTTCTACAACATTTGACAAGCGTTTCCAAATGCAGAATAATATTATGTCCCTTCCCTATAGCCTATGTGGCCTTAACGCGATCTATTTGTGTGCCATGCTTGACTAGGTTTGGAACATCTAACTAAGGATAATAAATTCTGACGAGAGTAGACGAGATGAAGTCTACGTTAGCCGGCCTTAATAGCGAAAAAAAATATTGTAACCTACAAAAAAAAACAACAATTCTCTTCTTCGGACCTCGACTATATAGAGAATGTTATAACAGAGCATGTGGTGTCCCTGTAAGGCTCTCTAGCGCTCACAGTTAATAGATTATCGCACACACCATTGGCTAATAGTGGCCATAAGAACGAGAGGGACACTTTGATAAATAACTTGAGAGCTGGGCTAATAGCCGCACTTGTAATTGATTTTGTATGCGCGTTTAGCTGTCTCCGTGGGGGTGAAATACACTTCGTTCTAAATTGGACATTAAGCTGTTTGAGCGCGGGTTAAGTTGAGAGTTTGCACCGCGATGCTATTCAATCCTATTCACGATGCGATGCGAAGAAAAGCGGGAATCTTATATAAATGTGTATGTATGTGTGTTAGATGTGACTTGAGTGATATATTATTATCACATTTAGCTGGAAGAGAAAATGTGGGCGCGATACTGGTTATTTTTAGTTTAGTGACAGTAATAAATTTATATAAAATGCGAATAGTGCGTACGGGTTTGAGTTTGAGTATAGTGATTTGAATCTTTTGCGAAAATCTGTTTCCGCATTTTAGTTCAAAATTAAACAAATGCCTTAGCTTTGATCTTGGTTTTATAGCTTGGAGAAAGAATCATCATAGATAACGTGTTTTTTTTATTTCTTCCTCATGTGCCAACACAAATACATGGACGAATTGTTTAAAATATTATTTTGACACATCCGATTTGAAGAAATTCTTCAAACAAAAAAAAAAAAATCATCAATTTGATCAATTAAAATTTAACATTAAAAGTAAAGTCACCTCGGCAAGTAATTGTAATTTTCTCAGCTTTTCCAAAATAATTATACATAAAAAATTTAATTTGGAAAAACTAAGTTTCAAATGGCTTTTCTACCTTTAACATCTTGGCAGATTTTAAATTTCCCAGCTGAGTTACGAAACAATTCCTCATAAACAAGTACTCATACCAAGTTTAATCAAAATCGTTAGAGCTGTTTTCGAGTAAAATCCAATAACTCGAAACCGTTATATGAGAGGTATTCTTTCTACGTCCTTGGAAATTACAAAAAACTAATCTGTACCAAATGTCAAGATGCACGCACAGACAAACAGAAACACAGACACATTAACACACAGGCACACAGTACACATAGAGCGTGCGGCCACTTTACTCATCGAGTTTAAGAAAATTTCAAATGAGAAGTGAAAGAAGACTATTAGCAGGTACGAATACCACAGGGCTTTCCGTCCGCGTCCTGACACGTGGTAAGATGCATTCGGTAGCATTTCTGAGATGTGGTTGATATTGGTGTCAAATTCAAGGCGATGACGTTTTTTTAAGTTCAGAGGTCTTCCTCGTCAAAGCATAATAATTTCGCCACAAAAGCCGTTTTAAGTTTTTTACAAAAGGTACTCTGTGTACTCATCTAGTACTACTCAGAGGTAAAACTAGACAATTTCCACAAATGTGACAAATTCAACACTTGTGTATAAAACACATTGTTTTACACTTGTCAACATTTAGAAATAGATGGTTGTTATGGCACCATTCCCAAAACCTTTGTAGATTTTCTTGCAGAAGTACACAATCCATTATTGAAGTAATTTTTTGAAAAATTTTCATGTCATCGGCATAAATAAGCGACAGAGAATTTATTAAAACAGAAAGAAGATCATTCATAAATAACAAAACCAATAATGGACCAAGACTACCCTGAGGTACACCAGAAATAACTATGAAACATTTAGAACGTTCACTTTTAAAAACAATACTATATAATCTAAATTGTAATATCAATTGTATTAAGGTGTTCTGTTTACAGTTAACGTATTTACATGAGTAAGATTTTAATTCGTTTTCTGTTTTAGAAATAAAATTAGAATAGAGAAGATAAGAGTAGTTTATAAAATTCATCATTTAGTACATTGTAATTAATAAGAGCTTCATCAGTCCTAAATCGATTCAACTTTACCCAAGAATTATTTTTTTTTTTTTTAAGTGTTTTAATAATGTTGATCGAACCAAGGTAGGCTATTATTAAGAGCTCGTATTTTGGGCGAAGGAATAGTTTCTAGAAAACAATCAAATAATAGTTTATAAAAAATTAAAATCATATCATCGATGTTGACATTAGAAAATAAAACCAAATTATGCAGTTTTATTATATTTCACAAACGTTGTTGTTGAAAACTCATGTTTCAATTTTTTCGTGGTAAAAGCTGGTTTTCGTTAAGTACTACATGATTCTCTTTTAGGCAAATTCAAATATCTAAAGGCTATCGAACTGATATTCTCTACCATTCCTCTATGCATTGAAGTATAAGGAAAACGAACCATAAGGAAAGAATATCAATGAATTCACCCATAAAGTGGCAATTTTCATATAACAAACATCTATTTTGCATCAATGGAACAGTTTAAAAAGTTCCATCAATTTTTTCCTCAGCAAATGACTCTACTTATTTTAAAATTAATAAATTCTCATTTGTAGTCAGATGTAAATAAATATTTATATTGGATCCTTCATGCTAAGAACATTCCAAGATTTCTTCATCCTCCTCCCATTTGGTCAAATAAAAACACCTAAGCAAATATACCCATCGGTGGTGTACCTATAAACACGTTAATTTCCTTATTTAAATAACAATAAAAAATTAGCTCGCAATATCATGCAAATAACCGACAACGTGACGTGACGATACTATTTGAAGGCTTAACATCCTGTTTGGTATAAGATTGAACAAAACAAAAAAAAAAAACACAAAAAGGAAGCAATTTTCTTTCTTTGCATTGCCTTGCCTTGCCGTTTGCTTCAAAGTCAATAATTGTATTTATACATTGAATGACATTTGCGAGATGTGCTGTGACAACAGCATCAGTATCTTTAATAAGCACTAACTGCCGTTGAATAAAAATGAAATATTGGGACAAGTGAAGTCTTCAGCTCTGGATACACACACCTTTATCCCTGAATTATGAGTAAAATAACGACACGACTCACCGTGCGCTATATAATACCATCACCATGAGATGGTTTCTCCCTGCTGATGTTGGCTGGCTCTGGTCTCTGGACTCTGTCGCTCCCTGAATATGAGCCTGCGAGAGCGCGCGATACAATAAACAGAGAAACAGAACCCTGTGGGATGATTAATAAACCTGACCGCTGCGAAGAGGTTTTTGTCCGGATGGCAATAACTCACCTCGAGTGCATAAACATCCAACCAGCATCTCTGATTGTTCTATTCTTCTTTTTTATTATTTTGCCAAAGCAAACAGGAGCAAGCCAAGCGAAGGTGGCATCATCGCATAGGCTAAAGGCAGCTGCTGCTGCCTCCATTCCATAGGCATATTACAAGGATGCGAGAGTTGAGTATTATTTTAACTCGTTTCGTTTGCGAAGCTCTGCAGTCTGGACGGACTTTTGATGGACTTTTGCCCCTATGTGCAATTATAATAGACAGGCCCTTCTCACTTTTATTTGCCATGCCTGGTTTCCACCATCAGCAATAGTATGCAAAGACTCAAGACCTTCCATCTTATATGCTGCAGTCGCATCAAAAGGTGTGCAAATTTTACCCAAAACTGTATCGAGGAGGAAGCCTGCTCCCATGTACTTGGACTTGCACTGAATAGAAGTTCTGATGGAAGCATCCGAGTATGGGACGGATCGTTCAGTGAATAGAGAAAGAGTGAGCCCATAACAGCCTCTCACGTATAGCTAAGCCGCGGCCAGCCAATGCGCCTGCGCTGCTGTGGCTTACCGCATGACAATTCTTTTAATGAGTCTGCGCACCTTTCGAAGCTGTCCCATTGCATCGCATCGAAGAAGGTGCACTCGCTTTTCTTTTGCTTTATGGTGATGGCTGACTTGGATGATGCTTGCTTTACTGAATCAATAGACCAAGTGATGTTGTTCTTGGCCATGATTGTCTGGGATGTTGCCTCGAATATATGTTTTTTTGTTGTTGTTGTTGTTTTTTTTTTCATTTTTATGCGCACAAAACTGAATGTGTATAAAGGTTTTTTGTATTTTGTTTTTTTAGTATATTCTCGAAGTCTTTGTTGATTTTTTCGCGATTTTTGTGTTTGGTTTGTTGAAAAAGTACCCACCATCAGCCACACCAGACGTGAAGTTAGATACGGCAAGCCATTTTGAAGGACAAATTTACAATAAGGACATTGACTCTTTTTTGAACTGAGAAAAAATAGTGTAGGAACAAGCGGTTATGGCCCTTGTGTTGTAATATTGGTGTCTTGGGATGTTTTCAAGTGTAATAATGTTCATATGCATAATAAGGAGTGTTTGTTCGAGAGGTTTTCTTTCATTCCTTCGGAAATCATCATATAAGTGAGATTTGTTAAACCGCACTTAAGTGCATACATACATTATGTTGTGTGGTTTATTATTTTGATAGATTAACAGCATGTAAATTGGTGTGTCATGCCTGACGGATCGGAGGTGGTGCGTAATGAGGGGTGTGGTAATAAACAATATGGTGTTTTCTTAAGAAAAATATTCAAGAATTATGTTCTCCTTCGGAGTGGCGATGCGATATCGCCAGTAAAGCGATCTATTGACAAATTATTTTCACCTTATAAAAGTTGTTTATTTGTTTTTTTTTTTTAAGTCTAAAGTGTAATTTAGTCATGTTTGGGAGCGTTCATTTTTATGGACCTATGCATGCTTCCTAGCTGCTGTGAAAACCATGGGCTTGTGAGGTAATTCTAAGTCCAAAAACTTGTGGGATAACTTTCTTCTAATTGATTCGTTTTCGATTGATAAAGGTTTTTATAATTCCAAGTCCCATTTCTTTTGAATGGCTGTATATTTCAGGTAGGATTACCCCCTTTTGGAGGCACTGTCCCCATTGACAACGTTGAACAAATATCTTAGGAGCAAATGTTTTTTTGAAAAGTTAATAGATTACATTGAAACTCGTTTTTTTCTGAGTAAAGGCACCTGAAAAAATTGTAATTTTACAGTTAAGAACTTTCTTATAAAAATAAATAGAAAAAAAATTGAAGTGAAAACGACACATGACAAAGATCTGCCAAGTTTCCAAGCAAAAGTGTCAGAAAAATCAAAAAAATGGCTGGGAAAAGTAAAATTTATTTTCTTTTTTAGTACATTTTTAGTACTTATTTGTCGACACTTTAGGCTTTTTGTGTATATTTCTTACGCACTCACTCTTGATGTGTTTTTCTATTTGGAACATGCCGTACTGGTTAGTTTAATTTTTAAAATATTAAAAATAAGAAAAAAAAAGAAGAGGGCTTTAATCAAGGTTCTTTCCATTTTTAAATTGTATTTTTTTTTTTTTCTTGTACTTGAAATTGCAAAAAAACCCAAATTGTTCTGCTCAACGATTTTAAGAATTGTTTCTAGTTTAGCAAAGATAGAACAATTTAAATGGAACGACAAAAAAATCGACCTTCAAATGGCAATTAGGACAAAATATTTAAAACATTCAACAAACTGCAACAGAATGACAACAATTTCAGCTTCCATTTTGAAAAATAACCTCTGCCATTTTAGATTTTTGTGGTTTAGCAATATTCTTGGACGCAATTGTATTGTCACAGATTAAATACAATATATTTTAATAAAATTAACACAAATATGTATATTTCGGGAGTGTTAATTTTTGAATATTATTTTAAGAAGTTCGGATAACAATGAGTTCCCAAAACTTTCATCTGAAATTGAAAGCCTTGTTAAACTCAAAAATATTCTAAGAATCCAAAACGCATTGTTAACGCCATAAGACACACTGCCTTTATATGTACAACCAACGACTCAATCCACCATAAACCGATAGTCCGCATGTAAATCCCAGGCTCATTTCAGAGAGACAACAAAAACAACACATCAACTCCGGGTTTTAGCCAGAGCCAGAGCCTAAAGTGTATTTTTATAATCCTCTTGTAGATATGGCTACCTCAACACACAGAAGTGCAAAAGGAGGGGAAAAAACGTACATTTAATCAGACAATAGCCAAAAGGTCATCGTTTGCAGTTGCCCTCGCATAGAAGTTATGTTCCTATAAGTCACACTGCTGCGCGACGCGATCTATAGAGTCAGCAACCACTGAGCCAGCATGTGTACGATGCGGCGGCGCAGCGCGGCAGTTGTGGTGGTGGCGTATCGAGCTGCTTCAGGTAATGCGTCCAATTGACAAAGACATCCATGATGGTAGTGCATAAGCTAACCAGAGTCCTGTGTAATTATTATGAGCTCTATTGCCCATCCAATGGCATGGCCATGGCTATGCGATGATGGCCAAGCCAAATCCAAAGTCAAAACCAACGTACACCATACTCGCGCGCATAGCCCTCGAGGAATTTGATTTCAAAAGATATGCCATGTCAAGTAGTTGTTGCGCATCTACGCAATTTCCATATTCGTTTAGGTCTTTTCTGATTTAAACAGCAGCGCTGTAGCAGCAGCAGCAGCAGCAATAACAGATCCCCTTATAAGATGGTTCTCTCTGATGGTTAAGCTCACAAGACGACAAGGTTTTGGATTGATGCATCCAAAATAAAAACCAAGAAAAACGATGTGTTTTTTAATGGATGACAAGATAGTTCCATGACAGAATGTCTGCTCTTCAACTTACAGTACAGGGCATCAGCAATATAATAATATTAGAAGGATCAAAAAGTGTGTGTTGGTGTGTGCGTCAGTCTTCTCATGGCTCTTTATCCTCTCTTGAGATACCTTAAGTAGTTTGGAACTTAACAAAACTTAAGATCCATTTGCCGCAAAACGATGAAAAGTATTCTTAAAGCGAATCAAATCAATAGAACACGGCGAATCATCTCTTCTGCAGCTAACCAGTAAAAGCCAGAGAATACCTACTCCAAAAGATTTGATGGCCGATAAGCATTCGATTGGACGTTGATTATCATTGCATTTTGCGTGCATCTTCCAGGGCTTATTCAAAGTTAAGCCTGATGCTTATTCTGCCGATGCAATTACCTTTGGATATGCTTGTATGTTTGACAAGATGCGCGCATAGCCCCATGGACCAACATATACATGCACTATAGATAGTATAGTATAGGGAGAAAAAATAAGGTTTTTCTTATTTAGGTAAACCTATGAAAAGATGCTATTAAAGGACCATGGGGGTCAACCAAGATCTTGGCAGTAATAAATTTTACTTAAGGAGATTCTCATTCCG
Source organism: Meliscaeva auricollis (assembly GCA_948107695.1). Classification (NCBI taxonomy): domain Eukaryota; kingdom Metazoa; phylum Arthropoda; class Insecta; order Diptera; family Syrphidae; genus Meliscaeva; species Meliscaeva auricollis. The sequence continues at coordinate 20,545,493 of OX403619.1, read as the reverse complement.
AGCATATATGTTTGTAACGTCAATGCTCCTCTGTAACGTATAGAACGCATTTAATCTTGGAATTTATCGTGCATAAGGCCGGGGTATGCCTAACGATCGATTATATCAATCAAGGGATATACGTTGCTGTTAATTATGCTGTCCTATAAATTATTCTATAAAATTATATAAATGGTTGCACTTGTCAAAATGGGTTTTTGTCGTTAAAAGTGTCACTTGTGAGCAAAGGACATTTTTAGATTATAAAAATAAAAAAAATTTGCTTTCCGTATAAAATAAATGGGTGTAGAAAAAGAAACTAAAAGAAAAATCTCTTCTTGTTAAGTTTATTAATAAATTTTGAGAACTGAATCTTTCAGAACTCACCCGCTAGAGGGCATAGTTATTTATACGTATACATATGAATGTAGACATACGTGGATGCCGTTACCTTTTGCCATAAAACTATTAAAATTTGTAGATGGTGTGACAGGATGATGTTAGTGGGAAATCTTAAATATGCCATTTGGCCTTTGCTGTGAGACGTTCCAATTTTAAGAACATACAAAAAAAAACGGCTCAAATAACGATTTTTAATAAGAGTTTTTTTTATGAAATACAAGAGAAAAAATATTTTTTCGTGGGCTAATAACGGTACCTCCTATAGAACCGTTTTTCTTTTTTCTGATTTTCGGATTTCGATAAAAATTTTAACACAAATGTGTTTAGCATTTTTTTTTATAATTTCTTACCAAAATTTTGGATTTTTAAAAAAAGTTTAAATTTTTTTTTATTGTTTAAATCAATTTTTCGAAAATTAGTGAATGAAAAGTACCGTTATTTTTCCCAAAAACGTCTCTGGACAGTCTCAAATAAAAAATGTGTCCTGCATTCCCGCTAAGTAAAAAAAATCGGTTAACTGAAAAAAAAAATATTACGAGGCTTTTTTCAACAGTTTTCATCCAAACTACTTCGGATAATTATGCTTCGCTTAAGTAATATCTCCTTTTAATTGAATCAAATGAATATTTTCACCTTATCAGCTCCGCATAAACGCCGAATTTTCAATCGAACACATCTTTTTAATTTGAAATATGAAAATGTATCTTACTTCTTCAGTTTTGAGCTTATTTTTATAAAACTCCGCTTAGTGAAAATAGTTTCAGTTGTCCGAAGTTCGTTTAAATGAGATATCCGCTTAAATGAAACAATTTTTTTGCAATTTAAGTGTTCCAGTTAAGGGGAGCAGGCTATAATGTATATTATACCAAGTTTGTAATAAATCAACCAATCCGTTTAAGCTGTGTCTTCTGATACATATAGACTGAATTATAAGACACAATTGTTTTGCCTTGTCTATCATCATAATGTCATGTTTTACTGTTATTCCAAGTTTTTTTTTGACAATGCCTGACTTTACATCTCTGGAATATATATAAATAAATAAATTAATATCAAACGAAAGAATTTCGGCCATAGATGTGCAGTGGCTATAAATTATATAAATATTTTACACCGAAATTGTTTAAAATTGGAAAAACAAAAACAATTGCAAATGTCAAATCCACTGACACATGAAATGTCAAATCCATAAACCCAAAACATTAAGGTGGATTCACAAAAGTGAAAAAGAAAACACACATACACTAGCGACATCTGTTACTGCTCAGGCATCTATCGGTGATTTTCTAAAAAATAAAATTAAAAATAAATTGGCACTCGATTTTCAAATGCTCTTGGTAGGCTAGTTCAATTAAATTGTTGCTTTTCTTCCTATTGGCATTAAATAAAATTCCAGTAAAAAAATACTGTTTTAGTATAGTGAAAAAGTGGACTTATGTTGTAGTGAAATGTGTTGATTACAGCTAAACAATTATGATTTGGTTCAAGTTATGTATCATGTAACTCATACACATCTATACACACTTAGGATTCATAATCTGTAAAAAACTCATTTTTGTGAAAAATGGACCCATGTTGTTCTGCTTGTTATTATTGTAAGTTATAAAATAAAGCCCAGTTTTATCTCTTAAACTCATAATTTTGTGTACAAAAGAAGTAACTATGAATGTATTGTGTTCGTTATTCTTAGATCATCAGTTTCTGAATTCGTTCCAGAGACAATAATGATCAGGATATTATTATTTTAGGTTCCATTCATAGAATTGTGATTCTACTATCTATAACTGATAGTTTTATCCCTATATAATAATTTTAAGTGTAGCTTTTAACAATTGTTTATTTTTCAAATTTATTTCAAAAGAATTTTATTATTTTAAAATTCCTACCACTTAAAATACATGTAAATAAATAGAGCTTGACAGAGCATTCTCTAAATAAAACATTTCGATTATTTCAAACTTGATTTGAATATAATTTTTTCATCAATTTATTGTTTTCATTTCTTATTTAAGTTAGCAAACGGAATGCCTTAATTGATACGGCTGACCACCCTCTAATAAACCATCACAAAATATGAAGCCGCATCAAATGAAAATTGTTGCAACTTCAAATCATAAATAGTTGTAGCTTGTAGCATGCTAAAATAATTTCACGAATGAAAATGAAAGTGAGCAAGTACTTCGCGAATTCGAATTCAAAACTAAACAAACAAAAAAACCTTCTTTTTTTTCTTAAATTATCTGGCTCAGTGGAACGTGAAGACCACTTAACGAGTTGGCACGTACGTACATATGTAAGCCTTTTTCTTAGCCAAGCTGAATGTTACTAACCTACCCGTTCGGCCCACAGAGTCTAAACATTCAACATCAAACCTATTATTATTATTTAATATCAGAGGCTTTACCTAGGTATGTCTTTGTCATTTATATGGAAGATCCTAAAGGCAGCCGACTCTTCCTGGGATTTTATATATTTTTTTTTAAAACAAATATTAATCATCACTTGGAAGTTGGAGGAATTATATTTCGATTCCTGTATAATACGAAGAAGAAGGAATTATTCGTTCTTGTCGAGGTAGTGGAGAAGGAAACGAGGACTATCAACGAAGCCGTAGATCATACATCACTTGCATCATCAGTAGTCCGCCCATTTCCAACCTTGCTGACTGCAAAGAATTTCTCGAAAACTTTTGCCATCTTATTCTTGATGGCGAATAGGTCTTGGGTGTGTTGTGTTGTGTTGAGGTGTATACCTTATACCTCTAGAAGTCCGGAAAAAAAATCGACACTCGATATTCGAAAATGAAATCCAATTAATAAATGTCTTCGGTCATTCTGCGATATGATGCCACTTGAGCCCCAACTATTCTGTCTGCGAAAATCCCTGCAGCGTACTTTTGTACATGGATCACAGCTTCAAGGCACATTCGTATAGGTACTTGTATAGCCGAACCAAACTGAACTATCTATAGTAGAGTGGGGACGTGCTGCTGCTGTTGCTGCCGCCTTATGGAATTATAGGATGGGAATTACTGAAAGCAATTGATCGGTACACAAGGCGTAGTAAATCTATTTGAAATATTGAATCAAAATAGGGCTTCGGCGGAAGAGGTAAATCAAGTCTGTGGCTGGCAGAGGGATTGTATTCTGTTCTGTTCTGTTCTTTTTTTTTTTTTGATAAATAAGTGCGCGATGGTTTGTGATGCGGTATACGAGTACGAGACCTTTGTATGATAAAGATTAAAAATGTGATGAAGGAGAAAAATATTGTTTAAGTTATTATTTATTTTGTATTTGATTAATTATATAAGAAAACAAATAATCTACATTCTTTTATATTTGCCGATGGCGGCGAGAGGGGGGGAGTAGCTGAAACCACATCGGGACTGATGCTGCGGCTGTTGCCATTTTTTTTTTGTTTTTAAGGGTCATTGCTTCTTTTTCAAGGGCAGTTATTTGTTCGGAAAGTGAAATATAGTTGAATCTGTAAATCTGTACTTGATTTGAATAAAAAGTTTAGTCATTAAAATGTACATTGATTGATAACTATGGTCATGCTTGATTTTCACCAGATAACTCAGAAAATAATAAACTTATAGAACAAATAATTAGTTAAAAGAACTTGGGTGGCAACGGTTATGTGAATGTAATACGTAAATGCTAACTCTCAGGTTGGAGTTGCAAAAAAAATTGTAATTTTGTTGGTATCTTATTTTTTGTTCAATGATTTACCATGTACTTTGGACGGGCCAAAATCATAAGGGTGGAAAATTTGATGTCCAGGCTTTTTTTTAAATCAAAATTAAAAATTAGTTATATTTACGTAAAAAATTACGTTTTGGAACTGCACCAGAAGTTTTTCATTTCACTAATTAAATCAAAATTACATTAAATTAAAATTAACTTTGTTTAGAACAAAGTTAGTTTTCGTTTTATTCCATCTAATATAGCCAAAAAATCATTCCGGGAACGCTTCCATAACTCAAAAACAGAAATTCAAGTGACAAAAAATACACTTAAATACACTTCATGTATTCTTAACAATTCTAAGGCTAAATTTTCTTCAAGAACTATAACCTGTCTTACGCGAATTATATATTTAAAATAAAGTTGTCCGAAAAAATATGTCTTACTGTAATTATAGTGACAAAATATCAATACATTTTTCAATCTAACTTGCAGATGGAGCTATAAATGGTCTTTCCATCATAGGAATTGGTTATCGTTTTTGAAATTAAATTTGATATTATAAAGATTAAGTGTTATTTCGGGATCGCCTGGTTGGTATGAATAAAGATTTAAATTAGAATTTTTTGACGATGTTATGATGCAAGATCAAGACCACTACAATAAAACCTCAAAAATATTTGGTAAGCTTTTGTAAGAAAGAAAATAAACGATAATAATGTTCAAAACGTCATATTTAAGGAATGTCATTTCCGGGAAAGCTTTTAGGCTATGAATGAGTTATACATTATTGTCGAAACAAATCTGCATATTATTGGTAACAATTTTGACCCTAAGAGCAAGTACGTGCGACTCAGTGTTACCCTAATGAAAATTGGTATAAAATGTTTCAATTGTCATTGGAAACAAGTACCTCAAGAGTCCATAAAATTATATGGGGTGAAAGGGTGTTTTCTAATGAAAATGTGATGCTTGTAATACGACTCATGAATATGAATATGAATATGAATAGTAATAATAGTGAAACAAGAAGATTAAATTTGAAACAAAAGAGCTATAGCAAGAACCTCTTTTAGATTTCAGGACAATTTTAACTTTTGAATAGAGTTCCAACTGTGTTGAGGGGCAAACCTTGGCCTCTTAACTCGTCTATTGAATAATAAAGATGCATTAACGAATTTGAAGATTGAGGTTTCTTTTATATACGTATGTACTATAAATCAAATTCAAATCCTGTTTTACTTTGTATTTTTTTCAAAAATACGCCAGTCATTCACGTTTCACGTCAGCTCATTTACGGCTGAATGCATATAATGTGACTCAGTACTTTATGCGAAAGAAAATATGAAAATCTTTAAGGGAATTTTTCAGCTGTCTATTCGTTTATGTGTCATCATAACTCAATGTCACCAACGATATGCAAAAATATTGATAATAATGATGATTTTTCCACATTGTATATTATCTGTTGCAAGAGATCTAGAATTTGCTTTTTACGAGTAATGGAGAAAAAACAAAACATCAAAGAAACATACCGACAATATGCGACTACGATGACTATATGACTACGCGACTGTAAATACGACAACAATGAAACCTGTAAAGAATCGTTTGTATTAAGATTCCCGTCATTTTCCCACTCATTTCTTTTTTTTTTTAGGTATTTGAAACAACAATACCGCGAGTATAAAATCTCATTCCAATTTCACCATGCTTAAGAATCTTCGATGATTTGTTGGTTAAATTTGATCAACGTCCTAGAATGCGCAAGAAAAAATGAATGGTTGTCCAAGTATTGTTTTTTTTTTCGTCAAATCCGCACTGGTTATGCGAGATTTCAAGTGACGCCGCCACTACCACCACCGTAGCTATATTACTGCTCATCTTTAAATAAAAGCCATAAGCCGACAATATTCAGTATTGTCTTGGCATACAATTCTGCGGTTCTGACTCTGGCGCAACAACAAAATCAATCTAGCAAGAAAAGGGTTAACAAATTATCGACAATGTTTAAATTTATCATTTTGCCCGTAGATGGTGTCAGTGAATAATTACACGAGCTACGCGAGAAAACCAACATTAAGCCGAAACGGGGGGCGTGCAGCATGAAGAATTTACATAGAACTCTTAACGCATGGCAGTCGCACATAAAAGGATGAAAAAGGAAGGCACATACATAGATATGGCAGCAGCAACAGTACTGGTAATGGTGACGATGGGAATCGTCTTCTTCAACCAAGTATGCGCGAAACCACCGCCTCCGCCGCGTCACTTCTAGAACCTTCACTCTATCGCAGGCGCAGAACGCCTCGAGTGAAGAGCATTTGTGCGTGGCAAAGCCATAAGTTGTGTGCGCTTGTGCAGCACACCTCACATACTTGCACTCGCGCATTCGGACTCTTATATTTGCCTAGATCCTTGATGCATTGCTTCTAGGGCTGTGAACATTATGCTCGACTAGTTGCGATACAAATTGATAGACATTAAGAATGACACGCACTCTATCGAAGATGCCTCTCGGTATATACTGCGCTGGCTGAGTGGCACAGCAACAGCTATAGAATTGCTATTCCAATGCATTTGTCAGTACTGCATAATGTGCATCTAATGTGTGAGTGGTTTTTTCATGCAAAAAAAAAAAACAAAAAAACAGGACAGTCACAGTCACACCGAGGCAGAGACACGTGCCGTTGGGCATCCGCACATCCCCATCCACATCCGCAGCACAAAATGCACGTAAAAACGAAGAAAATTTCTTAATTTCTGCTAGATAATTATTCAAATTGTGAGCGACAGTCGTGAAATTGCCCTTTCTGATGGCGATGGCGCCATCCATTCAATTGAGTTACTATAAAATTGTGAAGATACAGAGACCCCATTGACTATATATATGGGACCAGTTTGACGATATTTTATAGTCGGACATTTCTTTATAAAAACGTCTCAGTACTAAATTAAGGTTTGGATTTATTGTATCAATTTGGCAAGTTTGTTATTTGCAAAGACACGACAGAAATTAATCGATAATAATTATGAGGAAATTGCTTTTATAACACTGTAAAAGCACTAATTTTTGTGAAATCTAGTTTCAATGACAATTTCTAAAGAATTATGAAACTTTGAATAAAACACTGCTTAACTTGAATACACTTTTTTTTTTGGACAACCTCCTTGTGCTTCAAGAAATTCGAAAAGAAATTAGTTTTATCATTAAAATTTGGGCTTGTGCCACTTTCTGCGCTGAAAAAATTAAAGAAATTGTACTACACCTCATTTTATATGAAAATGGTGAGCATATTTAAAAAGTGCGCTATATGTCAATATATCCTTTATTAAATAAGTTTTATTATTTCTTTATTCTTATCGAATACTAATTAAACCATAGTTATTTTATTAAACCATAATTTATGCAACTAACGAGTTTTTAACGCCAGTCCACAAATATTGACAAAAATCTTAGAATATACTTTCAAAAATATTACCAATAGCTGAACCAACTGTTTTAATAATCGATCCAATACCCCTAAATAAAGAGCTGATGCCAAAATCTATCTTACTATAATCATCATCATCATTATCATCATCGCCAGAAATTGACTGTTGTTGACTTATAACAGAAGTTCCTCCATTTGCAAACATATCAATATTTATGTCGACAATTTTTCCATTATTTGGTTCACTCCATAATTTCTCTTTAAGAATATTATTGCTTTCGTCATAGCAAATATTTTCTCGTCTCAATTTTGCAGAACTTTTACTGATACTTTGTTTAACAACATGACAACGTGCGGTTCCTTCGGGACATTCTATTTGATCACAATGAAGTATTCCTAAAAGTGTACATTTGTTATGGAAAATGATTGAAAATTTAATCAAAAATTTGAAATAAATTTACCATTTTCGTTGGAAATTTTTAAATCACCAAACTTTGAAACTGAATATTGGATTCCCGAACTCAAAACGAGCAATCCGATTCCGTGGAAAACAAAAATTAGAGTCTTGAGAGACATGGTTCACGAAAAAATGAGAAAAATTAAATATTGCCTTCTTGTTTCTAAAACAAATCATACTAAACTCACTATGATATAGTCTAGCAGTGATGGCTTTTCTAAAAAATTGTATTTAAAGTCAAAATAATTGCAAGTTTGTTTATGAGTTAGTTTACATTTTTGTAAAAAACAAAAACCAATTATCATGGAAACCAATAACATCAACCACTATGTGCATTGTCAATAAAATTTAAATAGTTGTTAACATTTTTGTTAATAGCTTTAAGCTGTATTTAATTGAATTCTTAACCATAACTTTTCAAACCGCAATAGGTATATCTTTTTTTTTTTTAATTTAATTTTATTTCATTTTTTTTACAATTTACAATTTAATTACAATTGTGCAAGCTGAAAAATGAAACGTTAGGTATTGGAATATTGAATTTTACTCTGCTCCAATATCTGTATCTGAAAATATATGATGAATCACATTTGATCCAGCTTCCAATGAGACGATTATGGATTGATTAAAACTTCCAGTTGGTTCTCGAAATTTTTGTTTCTTCAGTTCACTCCCATCTGAGTCAATGCATCGTCGAATGCGTAAGAAATATGTTTTATCATTTGGATCGAATATTTTTGTGACACGACAAAGTGCTGTTTCCGGAGGACACAAAAACGAATCACAAATTAGATTTTCTAGAAAAAAAAAACAAACAAAAAATTATAAGAATTTTTAAAAATTACAACAAAAATGCAATAGAATTTTTGTTATTTTCAAACCTCCTCTGTTGTCTAATGTGATCCCTTCGATTGATACTGACACATTTGATGAAACACAATTTACAATTAGTATAATTGCAAAAGCCAGTAAGGCAATTTTATTAATGTCCTAAAAATATTAAATAAGTTCAAATTAAATGTAATACAGAACATCAGAGATTAATAAGATTCCTAGAAGGAAAGTTTTCTCTAGAGACCTCAAAACGTAGAAATTTTGATTTTAATTATCAACAATCAATATTCGCCTTCGCACTAATTTCAGCCCAGTTTTTTTTTGAAAAAAACAAATTATTAGTTATTCATAAAAAAATATCAATGATTTTACTGACCATATAATCGCACTTTCCTTATCAACTAAATATAGACAAATTTCAATTTTTTGTATACCACGTCACATTTTTAGACTCTACATTTCGATGGAATTTTATATGAATTTATTCGTTTAAAAACTAAGCTTACCTTCATAGTAAAACAAACAAAAATATTAAAAAGTTTTCAGTAACAAATTGTGTTGACTGCACTAACTAACCGAAATGAATGTAAAGCTACAAACGTAATGTATTTGTATCTATACAAACTTTTCCAATGATGCTGAAATAATAAAATGTAAATTTTTTGCTACTCTGTTATTTTAGATGTAATAAAATTATAATTTTGATGATAACACAATTATTTAATTTATGTAACATATCAGTTGGGATTCACATTTGCTTATCAGTTTTTTGTTTCTTATTTATTACTAAATAATTATCAGGATAAGATCAGAGAATCGCTAGAGCAATTTGCAGTGACAGTACCGGACTGTAATTGTGTTGAACAAGGTCAGAGAGAAATTATTTTCTTATGACTAGATCATCCAAAAAACTTTCAAAATTTAATGTTCCAAAATCAGAACAAAAAATAAATATATGCAGGAACTTAGGTAAGACATAATATTGTTAAAGTTGTTTATATAGTTGTTTTAGAGCAGTCAGAAAATGTTTGGATTCGAAGAAATAACCAAAATCCTAGATATAAATGCGATGATTTATTACATTGTGTGACGGAAACAGGGTGAACAAATACACGCGGGTGAAGCCCTTTCAGGTTTTGTAGAGCTTGGTACACTCATTACAAAACGGTATTTAAAAATTCCGTAACATCGCCAAAATCTGAAGTTATAGTCAAAACAACTTTCATTCATTGAAAAAAAATCTAGTTTTCCAAAATTTGTACCCACTGTTTCAGAAAGTAGACATTTAGACCTTTTCAAAAATATAAAAAACATGTGGTGTGGTTAAACCACCTAGACTGTATAAGCTGAACAACTTCAAAAATTCTATATTTATCGTCATTTTTCCCACTTCGGTATCAATTTAAACCATATGTCTTAAAAACAACATGCTGTTTTAAAACATATATTCTGAAAATTTTTACGGTAATTCGTTTAAAAAAATATATAAAAATTTAATTTTTTCTTAATAATTATCTGAAATTCATTTTAATTTTATACTTTTCCCGTTACTCGTCGATATTTAAAATTAAAATAACACTCAAAAGTAAGCTTTCAAAAACTTATGTTTTTTTAATACTCTTAAACACCGTTTTTGAGCATTTAAAAAAAAATCTGTAAGAAACCCCTAATTTTTGTTTCATTAATTATCAAATGGCGTAATTACTTTTTCAGTAAAAAATATATTGTAGCCACACTAACATCGTTCTTGGAAGATCTTTGGAAAAATGTTATCTTACAAAAAAAATCATATTTCGAAATTGTGATTTTTTCATCATTTCGATTAATCTATCTATACAAATTTGTTTTATTATTCTAACCCTCTTACTTTTCAAGATGTATACAAACGTATTTTTAACATTTCCCCACTTTACCCTAACTTCCTGATAGAATTTTAGAAAAAAACCTCTCACAGTGTTCACTTTCAAAGTATTGCCAATCTGTTGAGGGGAGAATTTTGTTTCTATCTATATTAAATAGTATAAGCTGTGCGATAATTATAAATGAGTCACTAAAAGCATGTCGTGACGGTTTCATTTTGTTTTTTCCAGCCCCTATCAATAACATACAGTAAAAAACTTCATTCTAATAAATAAAAACAAAATTTATGTGTGTCTTCTACTTTTTACAACACAGCTAGTTCAAAAAACAAAAAATGATACAATCTTCTGCATATTAAGCAAAATATTAAAACTCTTTATTATTTACATATTTTTTACAATTCTCTCAGTAAGTCAAGTTTTTTTTTTTAATAAAATGGAAAACTTGATCTTATTTGATTATTTAAATTTGTTGCAAAACTTCCATCTAAAAGAGGACCAAGATCCCTGTGTAATTGATTCATAGAAGAAGAAATTTGTTGCTGGATTTGTTCTTGTGACCGCCTTAGGTTTTCTTGCATCAGCCTCATGCTTTCATCAAGTTCTTGTTGTTCTTGAGGTGTCATTTCACGTACTGTTCCACCATTTATAATTGAATTACCACCTGCTCCTGATGTAACCACCATATTAACACTGCCATTGTATGGATTTGGTTCATTTAATTCTTCCTCAGCCAAAACAGAACCATTTCCATCATAACATCTACGACGTCTTACTATTACTTGAAAATTATTTGGATCATTTTGTTTGGTTACTTTGCAACTGTATGTTCCTTGTGGACATATCATCGAATCACAATAAATACTACCTAAAATAGTAAACACAAAATAAATAAAAATAATTTGATTGAGTGTTTTTCTTTTAACAAACCATTATTTAGTGTCTGAATACGGACATCTCCAACTACAGTCGAACCATATGAATATGAATAAGATCTGGCTTGAGCAACCAATACAAATATTAGCAAAGCAAAGATAGGCATTAAAAATCTCTGAAAAGAAATAAAAATATAACAAAATTATATAAATCGAAAATACAATATAACTTATTCTTTCAAGTTCCAGCTTTTCAAAAGTCAGTTATCTTTATTCCTAAGAAAAAATGTTTTTCTTAAATTGTTAAAAAATGCAATCGGTCTTGAAAATTTTTATTCAAACAGTGTGATCTTTAATTCTTATATAATTCTATAAAAATGACGTAATTAACAATTAACAAATTGGGTTTTTGTTAACAAGAAAAACTATAACGTTTAAAGAACAAATTATTTCGTACATATAAAAATCTTCAAACCATTTTCAAGAAAATATTTATGGACATCGAAATGCGTGGAGTCGCTTACGAGAATTTGGGGATAAAAAAACGGGTCTATGCAAAAAAACCATCCATATAGACCGTCCATCGGTCTGTACATCTGTTCATCTGTGCGTCCACCTGTACAGAGATCCAAATATCAAAATTTCGTTAGGACCGTTTTCGAGAAAAATCCAATAACTCGAAATCGTTATATGGGAGGTATTCGTTTTAATCGAGATATTCATAAACAAAACAAAAATCAACATCGGAAATTACAAAAAGTTATCTGTACCAAATTTCATGCAAATCCGTCAACCCATTTAGGCTGTGGCTCTCTGTGCAGATGAACTCTGTGTTAGTTATTTGCAAAAAAAAGGAATCCGACACGGGACGTAATAGCAATCCTGATGAACAAATTCGCATGACCAACTATATAATTTGAAAGGTAGGTGAATGGTCAACAAAGAACAGCTTGTTTCGTTATTTGGTTAGCGATATACAATTATACATGGTTTTTTTTATTGAGCTTTAAAATGTTTCTATCAACAACAAAAAAGTTGCGTATACGCCACAGTGACTGCTGGATTTTAAATTTTAAAATTTGATAAAAGATTTTTTTATCGCCAAACACAAAACCAATTGACTTTTGTTATTCATTAACTGACCTTTCAAATTATATTGTTAGTCATATCACGTTGCTGGTTTTATGTAAAGCTACAGCAATATGTTTCCCTAAGACACCCACTCAAAATGTTGCACGCATCTTCATCTCAATATACATATCTGTATCTACGTAGTTTAAGTTTTTTTTTATATTTCAATCCATCATCGTCACATATTTTGCAATGCCGACCGGCCAGTATAAAGAGATGAATTCAATATTAATTAACGTAGTTTTACTCTTACAATATATATTTTCCAATCGAACTTTCCCCAAATTTGTAATTAATTTTTTTTTTTTCAAATCTGTGCCACGTTTTACTACACGAACTTGGATCTCTTGACTTTCATGACACTAAGCAAATAAATTCACTCTATTTAAATTCTCACCAAACTAAAAAAAAAAAACTCTGACTCATCTTTAATTTTCAATCGGCAATAAATTGCGCACAATATTTTATAAACACTTTTGAGCTTTTCCTCTCAATTTTATTTTTACACATTATTGCCCTCGAAGGACTTAAAAGGACTCACTTTAATCGAAAACATAAAACTTATGCTATTTGTTCTCAACAAAGCCTTTACTCGATACATCATTTTTTTATTAGTTGTCGTTTAGTTCACAGACTTTTACTATAAATATGCGAGTTACAAAATGCCAGGGGTTAAAAATAAATTGAAATATCAATAGTTCATTTGGAAAAACGTGACTTTTGTTTAAAAACAAACCAATTCTATCTAATATTGCAAAAATGTTATCTATTTCAATTTAAATTTTACTTTGTACTCACTTTCATGATAACAACAAAAATAAGGTTTGCTATGAGCAAAATTTGTTTATTTTTTGTAAAATTTATAAGTTTAACACGAAAGCACCTTTACAGCGAGAGCAATTTGAAACGAATGTGTTCTAACTAGAAGTGCACTCAACTTAAAATGTATTTTATGGGCCGTGAAAATGTTTACATTATGTGAGCTTTTTGTTAGAACAAATTGAAATGACATCACAGAGAGAGCACCACAGCTAGCAAATTAAATTTGATATTTATCATCACAAGTTGATGAGAGTTCAGCTCTAGAGTTTAGTTTGATAAAGTCGCAAAAAAAAATTCAAATTCGGAAGCAGGAAAATTCGTAGAAGTAATAAAATGCAAAGTTTTGCAATTTTAACTGATTATACTAAAATTTAATGTTTGAATTCTTTTCTATTTAGTCTTTTATTTACGTTTGAAAAATTAAATAGATAACATTTTTTTTTTTTGATTTTGCACAAATATTTCAGTTTGTCGTGTAAAATCTGACTTCTGACATTTGTCATTTTAAATGTGGTCTTTCAGTTAGTACGAGTATTTATTGAAATGCTTTCAAGAAAGATTCTGAGGGGTTTAATGAAATGTGTTTATTCAAGTAGGTACCTAATGGATTTGTGAGCACATAGAAACTGTTAAATTGTCCATTTCAAGTTTAAATTATGTCTTGTTTATCAAGAAACAATATCATTCTAGAATCGCCATTTAAAAAAAAAAAGATTTTTCCATTTTTTTTTTTAACTTTCGAGTCAAGACTCCGCATTGCTATGGAAGAGCATCATATTCTGTAGCATGATATTCTAAGTTTTGCTATATTTTAAGTTTTGCCATTGTGATTTAAGAGTTTATTTTTCGGAACAGTTTCCACTTTAACATGTATGGATTAAAAATTCACGCTCTTGTTTGATCTTTATTTTTTTAATTAAGATTAAGATTTTTGTGAGCAAACATTTTTTGTATTAACTTTTGTTAAAATTAAGTTTTTCTTTTTTATTAAATTTTAATAAATAAGTTAAAGTAAAATTGATTTATTCAAACTCAGAATTTTGACAAAAAATATAAACCAAAACTATAAGCTGATCATTTTTTTAGTCAAGGCGGATTTTAAAAGGGCTTCTGGCTATAGAAAAAATATACAACGTGATCTTTTATTAAACTCCGTTGTCTTTCAATTGTTTTTTTTTTTCCTGCTTTTATTCAACTTTTGAGAAAATTCCTCCTCGGACCTGAACCAGAAAAGCAAAATGGCGAAAATCATGGAGGTGGGAAATTTCCCTGTCCAAATCATTAAGAAATCAACTTTTTTAAATAATTAAGTTTTTACGCTCATGTGTTGAGTTTAGTTATCACTAATTATTTCATAAGCGGGCAGAGCTGAATATAATATTTTTTTTTTCAATTTATCGTAAAATATTAAAATTTGAGTGTAGATTTATTTAAAAATGAGTTAATTTCCAATAACCAAGTCAAAATCATTATCACTTGTAAAAATTCAACTAAATAAAGTTCTTCAATAAAAAAAAAAAAATCGTTCGGATACTTAATTAATTTTCTTTTTCCGTTTTTTATTGTGCTTGTTTACAAAAATATGTGAATTTCTTATAAAATTTTTATTAATTCGTGTCATTTAAATTTGCATATTATTTATTTCATACGGGGACAGCATTTAGTATTGATTTGATAAAATGTTGAATTACTTCATAAAAATTTAAGATATTGCTTTTAAAAATACATTAAAGTGCGTTCCCGGAAATTATAAAGCTATTAGAAAATGACAAAACTACTGTTGTGTTCTAAAAACTTCATCAATCTGAACTATACATTATTATATAACTTTTTCAATCAAACATTACATCATTTCAGTTTTTCTATGGATATGTTCCTTAAAAAAATCCATTTTTCTACATTTCCAGAAAACCTACGAAAAAGATATTTTTTCCAAGTTTTTTTTACAAATTTTATGATAAAACTCCACATTCAAGTCATATTTGCATTAGATTCTGACTTAAAATACAAAAAACACGCAAATTTGTTTCGAGAATACTGTATAACTCATTCAGAGCCCAAAAGCGTTCCCGAAAATGACGTCTTGATCATTATTATCGTTTATCTTCTTTCTAACAAAATCAAACAAAATATTTTTTTTGGTTTTATTGTAGTGGTCTTTATTTTGCATCATAATATCATAAAAAAAATGATAATTTAAGTCTTTATTCATACCAAAACAGGCGTTCCCGAAATAACATTTAATTGATGTACCTTCTAATACATATATCAAATTTTATTTCAATTACCAATTTAATTTAATTTATGAATGCAGAAAACGATTAACCAATTCCATGACACATCGAAAAGACAATTTTTAGCGCCACCTGTACTGTAGATGAATAAAAAAATGATATTTTGTCACTTTAACTACAGTCAGATATATTCCTTCGGAACACTTTAATTTAAATAAAAATAATGAATCTTCTCATTTTTTTTTGTAAGGTACGTGAAAATTCCTAAAGAAAATTTGTAGTTAACAAAAAAGCTTGGGCATCAAATTGTCCACCTCCATGATTTTCAGGAAAAAATAGACCCTATACTTGCTGATCATTTTCCTTAAACAGACCTGAGAAATTTTCGGCATCAACAGTTTTTTTTTCAAATTTGTTCACAACAATGTTAATGATAATTTAAGAGAAAGATCCGAAAAGATCGACAGTTTTTAATCCATAAAGGTTAAAGTAGTTTTTTTTTATTACCAATAATTGATAGAAAAAAATCCAATTGGTATCTGTTCGACCCGTTCCGAAAAATGCTCTGTTTTAAGCCCCACTAAATCGAACAATTAAATTACTTATCACTAGCAGACTCTTGCTGCCGTTGCTTCGTTTTTTTTTATAAAATTTTCAAAATAAAAAAAAAACATATTTATGTATAATGTTTGTACATATCGCTCATTAAAAAGAACATCATCATAATTCAAAAATATTCATTCTCGTGAAAATGATTGTTAAGATTTTTGTTTTATTGTTTCCTATACCTTAAATTTTGAAGTTTAATACAGTTTGAAGCTAATGAAGAACACTTTCTGTTAATTTCAATAAGTAACTCTAATTTGATGGTTTTTGATGATGCTCTTTTTAATGAACGATATATACAATTGTACATCTTAAGACTGAAAGAGATATCATCATTACGTTGCGTTGGTAAGATATTTATTGCAGAATATAAACTCCCATTAACAGAAAAATAAATTTTCAAATTTTATAATTTTATCAAGCTTTTATTAATGTAAAAAAAAAATGTATGCATAAATTGGTTTTAATATTAACATCAAGTAATTAAATGATACAATCATATAAGACCACGAAAAATAGGACTCCTCATACTATTACCTATTCTATTTTGTAAATTTGCTGCAAAACGTCCATCAATTAGAGGTCCCAACGAAGAATAGATTTGATTTAATGTTCCACCAACTTGCGATTGGATTTGTTGTTGAGTCTTCTGAAGATAATCTTCGAGTTCCTTTTTTTCTTGAGGTGTCAATGGACGCGAGTTGGATAGTCCACCTCCCGATGAAACACTAATATTTACAATACCCAAAATGTTATTTGGTTCATTTATTTTTTGCTCTTGTAAAACTTTGCCATCTGGCCCAAGGCAACTGCGATGTCTTACAATAATTTTAGAGTCGTTTGGATCATTTCGCTTTGTAACACGACACTGGGCAGTTCCTTGTGGACAAATTAATGTATCACAAAATAATGAACCTAAAACAAAGAAAAGAAGTTAAAGTTTGATAAAGAATATATTTTTGTTTTGTGATAAGAAAAAAAACAAACCATTATCCAGAGTTTGAATCAGAATATCACCAAAAACTGTTGAACCAAGCGATGATGCCTCGTCAGTTAAAAAGAGGCAAACGCATATTACACATATAGTCCTTGGAAACAGCTTTAAAGATAAAAAAGAAAAACAATTTTAATTTGGCATTAAAAAGCTGGGCCTTAAGGATGATGTAATTTAAAAAATAACTTAGTCCTTCCTCACAAATTTATTTCAAACATTCAAACATTTTATAGAAATAATTTTTTAAACAACCTAATATTTTTTTTAAAATTAGACGTGACAACAAAATGTCTTAATTACTTTTTTTACAGCACATTTTTTGTCCGATGAGCAATTACCTACAAATTAACTTTAAAGTCTAGAAACTAGTTACGAAAACAACCCGATGACAGACAACACTATTACAATGTATTTTAAAAATATTAATAAAATAACAATTGTCCATTTAAAAAAAAAAAACAAATAATACTTGGAGCCATTGAAATGACCCATACCAAATAAAAACTCATTTAATTTTCTACCACAAAGATTTTGATATTTTACATCATATTGATGTCGATTTATTCAACACCCCGAATGATTTACCAACACAATCCTGTAACAATCAGTTATTTAGCTTACTTTCATCATTATAGCAACTTTGATATGTAGTTTTGTTTTAATATTTTACAAACAAAAATGAAAACAAAAATTAGATAGAAATTGAAAAAAACTTTCACAACGACAGTAAATTATATCTCACAAACAGATCACAATAACACAACTTAAAAACTGTTTTTATACTCTGCCCTAGCATGGACATATTTTGTTTTTTAAAAATATTTTATATAAACAGGTGAATAATGCGGGTTGGCATATTAATCATCATTTTTATTTGTGTTCTATTGTGTTTGGCTGAAGTTTACTTTACTTTACCTATGAGAAAGCAGCTTTGTTATTTGAAATACAATGTACATAGGTTTTTATCAACCAGGTTGTTAGTAAAAAGATAAAATAAAAAAACATTTTAGTTCAAAACTATACCAATATATGCCATTGGCCTAACGGGAGCCTTACAGAATTTACCCGAGCGATCATGAAAGGCGTTTAAATGCGACTAAAATGGCGCTGTGGGCGTTAGTTTTGTCACCTGACGTCGAACTTTTATTTTTCCAACGCAGAGTCAATGGAGCCGTAGTAATTATACTAGTTTGTTTTATCAAATCAATTTTAGCCAAGAACAACAACTTTGCTGATATCAATTAAAGTTTTTCATTTGTACAAAAATGTTACGCATACGCCACAGTGAACGTTTTTAATTAAACAGCAATAATTAACAATTTTCTATCGTAGACAAAATTTAAAAACTAGTTGATCTTTGTTCACCATTTACTGACCTTATAAAAGATATAATGGGTCAAAACTTTACACAGTATGCATAAGATTTTTTGCAATAAAAAAACCCAGCGTTGTTTTGTACGTATAACGATTTTCTTTTTTTAGAAAAACTAAAAATGCAGTTTTTTTGCAATCATTTCGGACATTACATTAACCGCCGTTTTTGGAGAACGGCTGAAACAAGCAATGAAAAGGATAAACTGAAAACAAATCGTTTTCTAAGATATATTTTTGGCTAAATTTATTTTAAAATAGGCCACATCTCATAGGACTGCAACGTAATTATGCATATTTCAGTGATAAAAAGGACAAAAAAATAACGAGTTCACAAAAACAAGACCGTTTTGGACCGCTATGTACACACATCTTAGTGTACAACCTTAGAGCTAGTTCTTGGACTATTACTTTTAATTTTTGTTTGTTATAAGAAAATTTGGGGCCTTACTAATTGATTCTCATTAAAAAATTGACTATTTTGAAGTATTGTACTAACCAGCTTTTAAGTTTCACAGCGCATCGGCTTTCTATCCGCCACGATCGTAATCGTGCTGCTTTATGTCCTCTAGACTAAGAGCTCTGGCATTCACTTTAATTTGGTCCTTGAAAATCCGTCTTTCTTTTCGTTAAAATACAAAAATAATTCCTTATTGGAGCATAGTCGTCTCTTCAGTCGATTTGTCGGATCCAATGTAGTCCATGTGTGTTAAAATTTTGGACTACATCCATATCTTTGTAAAACTCATAAAGTTTGCTGTTGTATCTCGTTTTACAATCACCCCCTTCGTCCACAGGACAAAAATATCGGTCGAAGAGTTCTTCTCCAACATAAAATAGGAGTTGCAGAATAAGGGTTTTGAAGATGGGATTTTTCATGTTAAAAAGAATACTCCACTTGCGTTTAAGTTCAAATCTCGTTTGAGAGGTAAAAGCTGTAGAAAATATTTTCGGTATTCGCTGCAAGATGGCGCTTTATTTGTACTTAATAAGTACATTATTTAGCTCCCCCTTCAAAAAATTGAAAGATTTACATCTGGAACTCAAGTAATCAACGTGATATTGGCTGTATTGATCTGTCTTGCAATTCAAGAATAAAAAATCCCTAATCTATAGCATTAATACATAACCCGGTTTTAGTAGTCTTGTATGCTTTTTTTTCAACAAAGTAAAACTTAAGAAATAAATGCCCACGAAAAGTTGTCTTATCTTCCAAAACCTAAAAAAAAACCACATCCATTGGTATTTCCCAAAACATATTTTTTCGTGTCATAAGAGCAAAAAATAAATAAATACAAATATTAATTTTCCATTTGTGGCATTTGTTTATTACCAAAACAAAAAAAATATTTCTAGAATGAATGATCTAATATTATCTACACAAAATATTATACATTATGCCAATGCATTTTTTTTTTTTTATACATATAACATTATGTTTGAATTTTTTTTTTGTTTAATCTTTGTTTAAGTCAACATAAATAAATAATCACAAAAAAAATTATTTACAATGTATTTTATTATTGTTGTTTTAGTTAAAATGGTTTTTAGAATTAGTTTTTATTGTCAGCTAATTTGAGCTCATCCATAAGTGACATTTTTAGCTGCGGGCTAACTGCCCTCCCAGAAGACGATACATTTATCACGGTACATATTTGTTGTACATCTTCACGCAACCTATTTACAGATGTGGAAATATTTGTTAGTTTTGGCACGAAGCTGTTGCTTTTGTTGATTAATTTGTATATCTCTGAAGTTGAGGGTTGTTTTGTTTTTATTTGTGACTGTTGGATTAGCTGTAAGAAAAAAAAAAGTATAAACTTATTAATTTGAAGTGAAAAGAGTGCAAAGAAAATGAGATGATAGTATTTAATTTTTGATAAGTTTTCGTTTTGGCCATACCAACAATATTGTATGGAGATGGCTTGGTTGAATTATCATACCCAAATTAAGAAAAGCAGTCAAAGACACAAACAGAAACATATAAAACTTTGTTAATTATGATTACTCATTCTAACTAGTATAAATAAAACTTTATGTTTGATGCACATTTTTGAGTAAAATACGTCTTTTAATTTGTGGTTTAGTTGCGAATATAAAAAAAACCGATGATAAAGAAAAAATGAGGTCACATTTGGTCTTATAACTCAGATATTAATTTACTGACAAAAATTAAAACATTTTACGCCACTTTTAATTGGAAGGCTACCCAATGTCAGGGTAAATAGATACAATTTGCGACCAAATATTGCTTCATTTATGTATCTGTCTCTTTTATCTTTCAAATATAAAGAAAGGCTATCTACACCCGCACGGCTTGTCTATCAAACGATTTCTGCACGAGTTACATAACTGAGGAAGAATAAGAAACAATTTCGAACCTTCTTTGTGCATGCCCTGCTCTCTGTTACAGACGCAAACTTCACCTATTCGCTTTTCAATATGACAAAACATATTTTGCCTGAAAAAAAAACTGGATTGTGGATGAGGTCGGGGAAGAGAATTTGGATTGGATTTTAACTCTTGTAGAGACGCGGGGCAAGTCAACAATTGACTAAGCAAAAAACTGGAAGTAACAGATCGATACACACCGCCTCTTTAACGATTTTAAAGTCAAGTGAAGCAGGGAGACGCGGGATAATGAGCCAAGCTTCATTAGAAGCTCCAAACTAACTAATTGGGAATTTCCTGTTCCCTATTGTTCATGGTATCGCAATGGATATGTTATTGATCTGGGTGAGTCAGTAGCTTTAAATGGCAGCCACTTTTAATCTACGCTAACGTACTGGAGGGAACAGACTACCTGGAGATGAAAAGGCTTGTTAGTGGTAAGCCCTCATCCACCTCTGAACACGTTTTTCTAGCTCTCTACTCACCTTTTTATAATCGTCCATAAGATTAGTCAAATCCATCGCATTACTACTTTTGCATGCATCAGTAGCATAAAACTGTTCATTCATAGTTTTAAGTTGATGCTTCAAGTTCTGTAACAAATTTTTTTTTTTTAATATTATTTAAAATTATAAACAAAAGTGATTTGGTTTTTAATATTTACATTAATTTCCTTCTGACTATTCTCAAACTGTATCCGCATATCTTGCAAAGCAGTTTCCATTACTCGCAACTGCTCAACTTCAACCATATCTTTTGATTTTGTTATCAATGCATCATAACGATTTTCAACAACTTCAAGATTTTTCTTATAACTTTTGACATTTGACAAAAGTGATCTTATATGTAAATCATAACGAATCATTTTTCTTTGATGTTCTGCTTCGAGAACATTTTGTAAGATTCTATCTTGTTCCGACCTTTGTTGCTGACCATGGTGGTGATCCCTATCAATTATTGTTTCTTGAAGTTTTTGAGATGATTTCAACTCATCTAGCTCAGCTTGCATCTTTTGTCGTAACATATCACTTTCTACATTGCGTAGTTTGGCCTCCGATTGGAATTGTTTTATTTGTTTCTTATGGCTTTGCCGTTCCTGTGAAAAGTCTTCATTGAATTCTTGTATGAGACGTTCATTGGTTCCGGCAAGATGTGCTATTTCTTTTTGATAATCAACATTGGCACTTTCCATGGCTTGAAGTCGGCTTTCCAAATCATTTATTCTTAAGCTGGCACTTTTTAATTGTTCTTTGAAAATTTGGTTTTCTTTTTGGGATAATTCGAGGGCTTTTTTGAAATTTTCGCTCTGCTTATGATAATTTTCGTTCAACTCATCAAGCTCAATATTTTGCTCGTCAAACAGTTGATTAAGATCATCGAATTCATTGCATGGCACGTGGTCTTTCTTCGAGCTATCTAGAGCCGTCAGCAAGTTCTCCCACTCTTGCTGCTCTGCATTTAATTGCTCAACTCTGCCAGTTTGAAGTGACATCAATTGTTGCATCAATTCAACTCTACTTTGACTTGATTTTCTCTCCTGCAAGGTTTTCACTGTATCAGTTGAAATAAGCTTAGCATTTAGTTCCTTTACAGCCAATACTTCTGCTTTTAAATTCTCAATTTGTGACTCCTTCTCATTAAGTCTTTCTGCACTTTGGTTTGTTTCAACTTTTAATTTGACGATTCTATCAATATTGCACTGGTTTTCCGTCTTCAGTCGATTCATTTCTTGTTGAGTTTTTGAAAGTAAAAATTCAAATTCCGTACCTAAAGTCCTCTGACAATCCAATTGATTTGTGACTTCGATTAATTTCTCTCGCAACAATCGTATTTCTCGAGTATCTTTTTCTTTTTCAAATCGCAACTTTTCAATTGTAATGTCTCTCATATCCAAGTCGAATTTGGATGTTTCATACAATTTGCATACATTTTGATATTTGTCAGATACTTGTTGGAGTTCTGTTTTAGATTTTCTTAAACTATTGTGCTCTAAGCTTTGACTAGACTTTATAGAATCCAATTCGTATTGTAATTGTTTATTTTGTTTTAAAATTTGTTCAATTTCTTCGTTACAGATGATGGGAGCATTTGTGACTAAATTAATTTGTTTTTGGTTCTCCTCCAATGCTTCACATGGAATTGATTTTTGTTCTTCCAATTTTTCAATTTGTGACATTTGTTCTTGTAGTTTTGATTGAAGTTTATCAATTTCAAATTGCTGTTCATTGTAACGTTTGTTCAAGTCTTGCAATTCACTGATCTCGATTTTTAAGGAATTTATAGTTTCGGTATGTTTTAATATCGATTGTTCCTTTTCGAATAATTTTTTTTGATGTTTCATTGAGAGATCAGTGTCGGCATCTTGTTTTTGAGATAACTCATACTTTAGGGAGGTCAGTT
The DNA here is from genome assembly GCA_948107695.1 of Meliscaeva auricollis. NCBI lineage: Eukaryota > Metazoa > Arthropoda > Insecta > Diptera > Syrphidae > Meliscaeva > Meliscaeva auricollis. Next base: position 20,522,018 of record OX403619.1, on the reverse strand, counting down.
CTTGATCTTTGTGTTTTAATTCAGCAATCTGCAATAAAAAAATTATGATTGTATTGTAACATAGTGTAAGAACTTCATATTAAGGAACTAGAATGCAATAGTGAACAGCAGGTGCAATAGGTACCCGTAGGATGTAGGTATATAAAAATAGAAAAGAAACCAGAAACGAGTGATGCATTCCACTTTCTATTTCTAGTTATGCGGCACAAAATGATATCTCACGACAATCAAAGCCATTTCTTCAATCATCAGAAAGAAGTGAAGTTGATTATGAAACAAGCGGAGAACGCAAGAAAACATTCGAACAAACAGTTGAATTGTTAATCAGCCAGATTTCAAATCACAAACTAGGGAGCAAACGGTTTGAAACTGCCATGACCATTTTTTGTATATCTGCCAATTTTAATCCATCTATCACGACGACCCTGATGAAAATGATTCAGCCGAAAAAAGCGGTAGAGTGAAGTATTGTAATGTACCTCATTAAATATTGCTATTTAAAATATAATAGCCAGGGAAATACTAGCGACAATATCTTCTCCAAATGTTTAAACGATACCTTGACTTTCCGCTTTTAATCATGGAATCAGTTGCGAACTGTGAATGTCGTTTTCGATTGGTTTCACTCGATGATTCACTAATTCTGAAATCGAATGGAAGAAATCGCTTCCACTCAATTCTAAAGTTTTGTATCTTAAGGTTGGTGAGTAGTCAAACAAAACCCATTTGATATTTGCACCACGAAATTCGGTTTGAGTGGGTTCTGACTTAAAATCGAGAAGCGATTATCATTTCTTGAATTACACTGGTCTGCAAAAATTCATTTTTTTTCCTTCACATTATTTGTTTTTAAATTATGTAAGATTGGGCTTTTCTGAATCTTAATCTGGTTTCAGAAAAAAAAAAAAAATGTGATAGTTTTTTTTCAGAAAAGAGCTTTCTTAGATTCGGTTGACTTGGTATATACTCAAAACTATTGAGTCAATTCGGTTGAAATTAGGAGGACACATAGCATAAGGTAAGATCTACAACCAGATTTGTTTTCATTCATCAATCTATAGTCCTATTTTAAACCGTTTTAAAAAAATCACCATAAATTTCCAAATTCCGTAGTTTTTGGGATCTACATTGCAAAAAAAAAAAACCTAAAATTAAGAGGATAATATGGAATTTATATACCCTCCATACTGGCTAAGTTAATAATGGTGTAAGGAAGGCAGTATTCAGATGAAAACCAATAAAAAAGCATATTTTGTACTTTTCAAAAGGACTGATTTGTATGGATTTTTCAACATTTTTTTGTGAAGAATCCAGAAGTCTTACAAAAAAATGGCCAACACATAATTTGGTAATTTTGTCTACAATTTTCATATTTTAGATTAGATTAGAAACAATTAAAAACAATTTTTTGTAAGTTTTTCGATGATTTCTCATGTTTCCCGTGATAAATTTTGTTGGATAACTTCAGATTCGCGCGCAGCATCCCAAAAAACATAAAGTTAGCCATTGCAAATTATTACTTCAGGACTCTTCACCTCTAAAAGGATTTAATTTAATTAAAAAACGGCTTTTCCGACTTTCATTCATTGTAAAAAATCTAGCTTCGTCAAATTTTTACCCATTTTTGATTTTCTTACTGTTTTAGAAAGAAGACACTTAGACCTTTTCAATAATGTTATAAAACATGTGGTTAAAATGTGTATACAAATTTACAAAGTGACCCTGAAGTCAATATTCAGCACCGCAAGACCATATAAGAGGATGATTCGGTCGAATATAGGGCTTTGATAGCTTTCTATTTGTAAGAATAGAAAATTAGGTCTATAAGTTACAGCAAAGTAGGGGCATTACTTCGTCCGTCACAACGTTGTCACATAGAAGCTACAACTATTTTAAAGGAGATTCTACCAGTATGTAGGAGCGAGGAATTACTCAGTCACTGTACACAATGTCGCGTGGGAGTGTATAGTGCAAACTAGCAGACCATCAATCTTAATGTCCGTTTTAAAAATAAATAACAAACATAGAATAAGAAAAAGAATTTGCTTCTTACATGAGAATGAAGTTTTTCCTGCAACTGTCTCACAACTATCTGCAAATCCAACACCTCATTACTCGTACTCCGCCAATCAGCTTCCTTACTCGAAATTTCATCGGTCAAAGCGATTTTAGACTCAACCAGCTGCAAACATCTTTTGGTAATTGTTCGATTCTCATCTTCCAACTGAGCAATATTCTTCTGCAATTGCACAACAATTTCGTCCTTTTCACAGCCAAGCTTTTGCATATCATTCAACAAGCTTCGTTTCTGATTTCGAAGTATATCAATGAGTTGGTTCTGGTCGGCGAGCCTTTGACGATGTTGTTCCAATTCGAAATCCTTCGAATCAACTTCGTCCGTCAGAACCATCGGCCGGGGATTATTGCTTTTTAACAATCTCATTGCCGAGTCCTTTTCTGATTGTAGCTGAGATTCTAGCTCGCTACATCGAGCATACAATGCAATGCGTTCATTTTGAAGATTTTGATTGTCCTGCGTGTATTTTCTTTCGTTTGTGTATAATTTTTCAAGGACTTCCAACTTGGAGTTTCTTTGAAGCTTCAATTCACTCTTGTACCATTTCTCCGACTTACTCAGACGTTCGAGTTCGCTTTTCAGCTTTCGGACATCTTGCAATGCCAGGAAGAGTGATTGATCCTTTTCCCGAAGTAGAAAGTGAATTTTATTTTGTTGCTGCAGGCTATCACTTGAGATGATGGAATCATCATCCGCTGAGCTTGGTGAAGCTGGGCAAAAGTTCAAATTTAAATCACTGATGTTACCTGAATCGTAGTGGGGCGATGTTGTGCTGGAAGAAATTTGTGACGATACTGATTCGCGCCTCGAATTCGGGCGCTCCGCCCCAACACCATTTGCATTTTGTGTTTTCTGACTTGGAGTTGGTAAATCATTGTTGCTTATGTTATTTTCTATCATTATTTGATTTTTTAAGTAAGTTTTGTTATAAGGAGCATTTTTATGCTCTCTAATTTATTGAATTTCGAAATGGTCTTTTGTATTTCTTGGTTTTTTGTCTTCACATCATGACGAAAACTTGATGGTGGTACTTCAGAATGGTGATGTCATTATTTTTTTATAATTTATCTACATAATCACATTAATATAAATTATTTGCATACACGAATTTATATAGACACAAATTCATAATACAAGTTTGTTAATGAAACAATTAAGTAAATATACTTTTAATAATAAACACAAAAACAAAACACTTTTTTTAGAATTTGCAGCGAAAATCCAACCACTTGAGCTTGTTTTCTTTCACTTTCCCGTTTTGTCAGCTTTTTTTTTTTTTGGGACATGTCAGATGGCAATGGGACAGATGATGTTTACTTACAGTTTGACATTCTGTGTACAGTTTTTTTTTTTTTTTATTCTAGCAAAGACCATAACCAAACGGTTAAAACTCAAACCAAACATTGGTTGTTAAAAATGTTAAATCGGAAGCGGAAGTAGGGTTTATAATATGTAAAGGCGGAAGTAGCCAATCGGTAAGGCGTTACTTTTCAAATAAAGTTAAATATTAGAGTGCATCGCACAATAGCTGCAAATTGTAGATAAGCATTTTTGTTGGAAATCTTTGAAGAAATGAATGACAACAACAATGTATGTATGACCTTAGAATATATATAATAATACTTATATGTATAATGATGACAATAACGCAATCTTGCTACTTTTACCATGTTTCTACTGGAGCCCAAATAAGATAACCTAGCAAATTACACAAGAAGGGTTTTTATCAAGGTTCGTAAAATATCGCTCGTGAATTTCAAAGTACGGACACTGTTTGCCATCTCTGAAAATCTTCTTAGTTCTCTCTCACGAACAAATTAAATGATTATTTTTCTGTTTTTTTTTTCTAATTAAATTTTTTCGTTCTCCGAACCTTTATATTTATTGCATAGTGCGAAAAGTTTTTTTTAGTTAAAACATATAAAGACAGTCGAAAATTAAACCTAAAGGTTAGTTTGTTCTTATTGGGACAAAAGGCCAAACTTCAGCACTATGATCAGGAAAGTCAATAGACTTAGTAGTACAAAACAAATAAAGAGCTTTAGGTCGAAAAAAATTGCAGATCGATGATTTTTTTGGGATGTTGTTACGAAATATGGAAGCAGTGTACAACGTTAATTTTGTGTTGTATACCCTACTGCAAACTTATACCCTACGGCAATCCTAATATATTATAAGACTCAGATTATAAACTGGTCATGTAAAGAAAAGCACCAAATTTAAACAATAAAATAATATGATGAACTTTCTTATATTTACAAAAACATTAGGCTTGTCTGGCAAGCACAATGACCCACGGCAACCCTGTCAGACTTTATTTTTGGTATTTAAATAAAACAAAAGAAAATATTAAGAAATCACGAGAAAGTATAAGGTTGTACATATCAACAATATAACCCTGAAAGTAATTTCATGTTTCATACCTATTTCATGTTTCATACCTATTTCAAATTTAGTTTTTAAAAAAAGTATGGCAGCCCTAATATTGTAAAAATTAGTACCAAATCAGTTGAAAAAAAACTATTTCATATCTTTTTGGAGACTTTCGTTTGATTTTTTGTTAGTTTGATTTATTAAAAACTCTCCAAAAGAGCATATCACTATGAATAACCGTTTTTTATATCGATTATATTTATTTTTAATTTAAGATAACATTTTTTATCGTATTCGCATAGTCATTGTCAATGTTTATAACAGCAAATTTATCAGCTGATCCATGCAACATGTGCTTACGAAAAACCAATATAACTGTGCTAGAATTTGTCACTATTTTCTTCACGATCGCGTAACGCACACCATGAATCAACTTCTGATGAGTTTCTTCTTTTTGTTTTTCGTTTTTCATGTCAAATAATAACATCATTATATTATGATGCATTGACGTATAATTGGTAACATTACTCAAGCTTGTAATAGACACAATTACAGCTGCTGGTCGAAAATGAGAAATTCGAATGGCTTGCTCACCAATGCTTGAACACACAACTATGGCGTCAGCTTGAAAATCTAAAGATGCAGCTGCAATCGATCGAGCCAATGAGCTGCTTGAACTAAGTGGCTTTTCCAAAAAATCTGATGATTGGATAAGCTTTTGAAAAACAGCTTCAAAAAGTCGAAGAAAATCCGGCTCACAAGGAAGAATGTACTTGTCAAGAAGTTGAAATGCATAATGATAGTCTGAAGTATCAATGAACTTCGACCAACAACCTTTTAAAAATATTGGTTTTCTTTTGTGATAAGCTTTCTTCATCAATGCTCGAGCTCCAGATGAAAGTTTGATGATTTCATTTTCTAGTATTTTGTTGGAGCAGTCTAGTAGGAAACCATCATATCCTTCCGATATCCATGTGGCGTCTTCCAAGCTATCAACATTAGACAAAGTAAGTCGCGTGAATAGATAAAAATGATTGCATTTTAGTTCTGCTAAGGTCGCATGCAACTCATTAAAATACTCCGGATTTCCAGGTGTATGTGATATAATCACATTGATATTCGTTCCAATAGCAAAGGTTATATCTTCAAGTTCTTCAGCTGATATCTTTAAATGTGCCTTTTCAATGTCACTGGGAAAGCTTACTACCATTAGTGTTTTAACTACACCAGGTTCAATGACTTTGCATTTAACATGATCACTGATCATATTGGTGTCAACCACTTGCAGCTGAATATGTTTACCAACACGAATTATGTCACATTTTTTTACATCGGCCATTAGGAACTTTGCATTCACATAGATAAAACTATGACATGATCTGGAAGCATATTCCCGATTTGTTGTCAAGACAACCTGCATATTGTGCTTTAGGTTCAGGCTTATTTTATTTCTCTTAAATCTTCCAGTGTACGGATATCTGGGACTTAGTTTTAAATAGACTGATAATGGAATTGAAAACCCCAATAACTCAGATTCTCTTTTGGCTGCATCTTTAAGCCTTTCAATAACATCCAGATTTTGCTGAACCGAGCCGAAAAAAAGATCTAGACCAAAGTTAAAAATTCCACTTCCTAAATTAATGATATTAAAGCTTAGCATATGAGCAAATGAATATTTGTAATATTTTTACTTATGTAACTTGATATTGTTTCTTCGGTGTCATCTTGGGTTATTTCCACAGACAACTTATTTCGTGTGAGGATTAAATTAGTATTTGTATCTATTCTTTCATTTTTGAAACAAAAATTGCCTCCAAATGCATGTTTGTTCATCATGTTGTGCGAAAATTTGTCTTCTTTCATTGATTTTAAATAAATTTAGAATTTTGAAACATAATTAAAAAGCCGTTCCTACTGGTGTAAACATTAAACTGACTGCCTACCCCATAAAAATTAAAAAAAAAAATATTTTACACAAAGAATTTGATCCACAAGTAGGCTTTGAAGATCTGAAATTTTCCAGACCATACCTAGTGCATCCAACCGTGCTAGATTATATTTTGCCTTTAAACACATAAGTGGGTTTAAAATAGGAGTGTATTATCAGTATATAAGTGTTGAAAATATCTTTACAAAAATCGAATTAGGTATAGAAATATTTCTGTCATCTTAAAACGTCCGACCTGAAAATCTGAAAAAAATCGGGATTTTTTGTTTAATATTTGGAAATAGTTTTTCCACCTTAGAGCTTGATCCTAAAATAATAAATTGCACGACTGGATCGCACGTACTTGCTCTTATAGATAATGTTACTATATATGCTAAGCCTTTTTAATTAATAATTTGTAAATGCAGTTTTAGAAGTATGCAATTTGTATTCTTCTATAATGATACATTTTCAGAAAAAAAAAAAATTGAAAATCGTTAGACCCGTCCGCAAGGACTTTTATAAAAAAAAATTGGTTCGCCTTTTTAAAGATATTATTTATCAACATTTAGATGTTGATAAATAATATCTTTAAAAAGGCGAACCAATTTTCAAAAAAAAATATTAAGTAGTTTTCGAAAAAATGATTTAATGATTTAAAAATGCAAACAAATTATTTTCGATTTTTTTTTTTTACTGAACATTATTACGACAACTTAAAAGCATGTAAAATGGTTGGAATTTATTGAGTCATGATGGAGAAAATCTGAATTTAAAAAAACGGTTCTGTGACAGGTACCGTTAATACCGGTTTTTGAACAAAAATGGTTTTCATTTAAAGATAAACCTTATCCAAAAAACTGACCAGGATTTTTGTAATAAAAATCGTAGGAACCATTTTTGAGAAAAATGAGTTTTTCTAAAACCGGTATATGATAAGTACCGTTATTTTTATTCCAAAAAAAATTGTTCAAAAAATGTCTGGGGATAGTCTCCAATAAACCCCACATACCAAGTTTTAAGTAAATCGACCCATCCGTTTAGTCTGTGGCCTGGGATACATACAGACAGACAGACAGACAGAATTGTCGGACCCACTTTTAAAAAAGTTTGAGAATATTTTACAAATCTGTGTCAAATAGGCAGATTAGCTTGTCCATTTTTTTCGTTTTGAGAAAATTAAGTTTTAATATTTAAATTCATCGACAATGGATTACCTAATGGAACGGACGCGATCGATTCTATGGGTTGGCCCCATTATGTTTGTTGGTTCATATTTTCATATATTTCAAGCAAAATCATCAAAAGTTTTATGAATTTAATGCAATAAATATAAATTGGGATATTTCTAATAGGATGGAAATTTCAAGTTTTATAAAGGTGGGCCATCTTAGGAAATCTGAAAATTTCTATGAAGTTTCCAGGAAAAATAAATAAAAATCAATTAATTTTACAGTAATTAGATTTTATTATCTATCGATTTTGTATAATTTATATTAAATTTCTTATTATCTAGCAAAAAAAAAAACAAAAAAAAACAATTTCACTTAACTTATTGATTATTATAAACATTTTAAAAAAATCGGACGACATATTCATTAAAAAAAAATAATAGAAAATGAAAATTAAATAGAAAAAGAAAAAAAACAAAAAATTACTCGTATATAAAATCAAAAACTACGAAAATCAAATATTATTTTATTGTAATTTTAGGTGACTAGACTAGTGCAATGAATTATTTTTTTTTTTTTTTATTTGATTTCGCTTTTTATCTTCCAATAATTTCTCTGATGAATTCTTATTTGCAATTCATAAAAATTAGAAAGATTATTGTGTTTGTTGTTTAGAGATGATGTATATTTTTAGTTTTAACTTTTTATTTTGTATTTAATTTTAATTTTGTGTTCATCCTTTTGTCAACAGTTTTTTTTATGTTTTTTTATTTAAAATTTTAGAATTTTATTTTTGGTATATAACACACCTAGAAAATGCCCTTATTAAAATATTGAAGTTAAGGAATGAAATAATTTAACCCTGTTTACAGTAAGTGAAAGTGTGCGTAATAAAAATATATAATTTAATAATTAAAAATCCTAAACCATAAAATTACAGAATTACTTTTTTTATTCTTGTTTTATTTTTTTTTATCGAATATGAGTCGCACAATAATTTTTATGTGAATTTTTTTTTTTTTTTTTTTGTAATTTAATTTACATTATACTTATCAAGTAATTAATATTAAACTAAATTGAAGATGAACTATGAATTAAGATATTATATTTAACGTTTTCTTTTTTTTATTATATATATAATTATGTATATATATAACTATGTTGTATGTATGTTGAATTTTAAAGGATGTAGTAATATTTCTCTAAATAAATGTTTCCTCTTCACTTCAATACTTTTTGTTTTGTTGTTTTTGTTTTATATAATATATTTTTATAATTTATTATTGTTATAATTTTTAGACGTTCATATATTTTATAAATATTTGTTTTTGTTTGCTTTTTTTTTGTTATTATTTATGTTTAGGTTGTATAGAGTTTTGTTTTACTTTTTATTAATTTTGTAGTCTGACATCAAGAAGTTAATCCGTTTCGTTGAGACGACGAAGTAAGCGAAAGATAAAAAATGTATCAAAATTTAATTTTTAACGACATAATAATATTTTTTTTTTTATAAGTACAACACTTATTTTTTATGTTTTATTTATTTGGTAAATTTTTTTTTAACATGTAAGCAGAAATAAGAATCACATATAAGCATGTTTTGATTTGTTTACGAAAAATGGTTGGTGTTTTGTGGAAGTTTCATTGTATTTTTGTTTGGTTTAATTTTTTGTATGAAAAATAACTTTTAAAAGGTGATTGATATTAAAGCTAATTTGTTAAGTTTTAAAGCAAGTTGTTGCTAGCTTATTTATTTGATCTACTTTGTGACGAGAATAAAGTGTCGTGAGTTGAAAGTAATAGGAAAAAATGCATTTTAGCAACATTGGTTTACAATATAGGTGCGGATAGAGAGTTGGTATTTGTTGACAACAGAAAACAAAATAATAAACAAAAGTAAATCAAAGAATTAAAATGCGTTCTCTTGAAATTATAAGGGTCTAGTCTACAGCCTCAGATTTTTTTTCTCTTTGTTAATAAAAAACGCCACGGTCTAGAAGCTATAATTCGCGCCCAATAAAAAATTAACTTTACAGATCTCTTCGTTCCGTTTCGCCCTCCCCATAACAGTGTGGTCGTTTCTTGAGCGTGGCGTTTTAGCACAAACGCTTTGCGGAATAAGGGTGATTAAAAACTTGTGTGTCTGTATAATATACCTCATCAATATTATGCTTTCTCTATGCTTCCTCTTTTAAGGACTAACTTTAAATTTGGAAAAGTAAATGTAAATAAAATAAAACCAAATAAAACTAGATAAAATGGAGTTAAATGAAGTCAAAATACAACGCAACGCAAAAGGAAGCACATGAAAACAGTGCAACAATACACTTTTAGTCTTAACATAAAACGACTTTTGATCATGAATAATAATAATGACATATGAATAAAATGTTTATTTTTATTTTCAATGCATTTGCATGTCTACGATAGAACGCAGAATAAATTCAATTTTGAAATTCAATACGAAAAACTAGTAAACAAAATAGAGCTTGTTCCAGTAAATATTTTTGTTTACATAGAAGCAAAGAACTTAACTAAACAAAGATTTATTTAGCTTATGTATGTTTTTTTAATTTGTTTAAATATGAAATTTTTGTTCAAAACAAAAGTATAGACTCAATTAACAAATCTACACAGAATTGAGGGCTATTCTATATACTCTTTCTTCGCAGTTTATTTTGCTAAGTACTCAATATCTAGCAAATATATGTAGATGTCATAAGTTTTTAACTTTTTTAAGCACTAGATTCTGAACTATTTTCACCAGAAAGCACTTCGGATGGTGCAATGGGGAGCAACTATTGAAGTTAAATGTATTAGCTGATGTAGTTGAGAAACAGGCATAGCTCAATACAAGTTCCTCATGGCGCAAGAGTTGCATACGATGGACTCACAGTTATTATCATCTCCACATCTTCAAAATCTCACGAAAAAACGCATAAGCCTTAGCAGTTGTTGAACTTGTGTCAGTCTTAACCATTTCGCATCGAACACTGGCACTCCGGAATAAACGATTAGAAACAAATAAGATAAACAATCTCAGAGGTTTATCTCGTCAGTATGTTTTATTTGGACCAGCTAAGCTATATGAAAATATGAAATGACTTCAGATTTTTGGCCAAATACAAGAAAAATAAGCGACATGAATTTCAGGTTATATTCAGAGATAAATAATTAGAACTCATGAAGGTAGGAACTTCAAGGAGCAGAAATAGAATATAGATCATAATTTTATAATGAACGGAAATTTATAGAAAATCTGATCCTGGACCCAGGTCCAGGATCTATAGTTATTGTAAATAATTTCCTCGGATCCTCATATTATACGATTCTTGAGTAGCTAACACAATTAAAGAAGCTTTTTCTTTTGTGAAATGACTTCAGACTTCGATATTTTCCAAGAAAACTACCAGTTTCAAGAAGAAGATTAAACAACGACTTACCCCCTCTCCCTCTTCCTTACTATTATTTGAACTAATCAAGGTATATTTAATAGTTTTTTTTAAACTTAATTTAAAAAGAATAGAAAATAGAAAATAGAATACAAAGGAGTTTTTTATAATTAATTAATTTCAAACCTCTTTTTCTTCCACATAACACTTTTTCCAATATTTTATTTTGCCGATTTTATATTTTATCATTTTGTAAGCAATGAGCATATGCATATAACGATATATTTGTGTACTTAAACAAAATTTTAAAAATCACTTCTTTGTACAATAGGGGTTTTGATTTTTTTTTTAACATATTTACAATCAAATGAAATCGATTTTTTTGTTATTTACTTACGATATTTTGATAAGTGTAAGTGTAAATTGCAATATTTGTTGTATACTTTTTCACAAATTCACAATTGAAAAACGAACTAAAACAAAATAAACTAAAATCGCTGGGCTTAATCATACAAACATAATAATTTTATATACTTTACAAATGATATGATTCTACATTTATAACACAACAAAAAGAGAGTAGCAAAATCAATAGAAATGAAAGAAAAATATATGTAAATAAAATATTTGAGAATGATTATAGACACCTGAATTATTACGCTTTGTAACAAATGCAATACATAAGTTTTTATGTTTGTTTTTATTTTTTGTAATTTGCGAAGACTCAAAACTTGAAACTGAATAAAAATGGATGTTATTAACATTTTGTTTGATGTTGTTGTTGTTTACTTTTATTATTTATATAATATTTTTTTTTATTATTTGTTTTAAAATACCTTTTACCTTAGTTCTTACACTGAGAGTGCAACGTCTCCTTTGTCCTTGACAAGTAGCATTTAAATGTCAATGTCTTTTAAACCGTTTTCATGAGTTTATAATAAGTTTTACACATACTGATAGTTACTTTCTGTTGCACCACCGCCACCGCCACTACACAGCAATGGTTCGTGTTCGATGCCTTTTTCGAATTCAAAAAATTGCATCCAATCGATTTTTTGCGGCTGGAAGAGTCCGAAACAAGAGCAACCAACAAAGTCAATCAAATTATGGAACGGTCCACGAGTGAAGGGACTTTTGCCACCCTTTGCTTGGAAATGACGATATCTTCCACGATTCATTCGTTCATTGGTAGTCATTCCAAGGCAAATAACCTGATAGGTTTGACAAACTGTCAATAGAATCACCCATGACATATGAAGTAGAGCATTTGCCATTACCCAGCCGACCCATGCATTGCAATTGCCAATGTCATTAAGACTTTCAAGGAAATCTAAATAAAAAAAAATGAATAAAAATTTTATTAACTAACTGTAATTTGTAGTTTTTTTTTATAAAATTACCATTATTAAGGGAAACATGACATTCGTTAACATAAAAATTAGCTCCACCATATAACATCCAACCGCACATTATTAACAAGCACCATAGGAATCCCATAAAGTAAGTGTGATTATTTAGGCCAATACAATTGCCCACCCATGGACAGTGATGGTCGAAACGAGCAACGCATCGATCACAGACGCTACAATGTTTGGAGCGAATTGGTCTTCTGACTAAACAAGCCGAGCAAAATGAAGATGGTTCAAAGCCAATTCCACCACGTTCAGAAAGCTCTACAATGGTCTGAAATTAGGAAAAATAAATAGAAATTTTAAACATAATTAAATTATTTTTTAAAGTAACAAAAAAAAATTATTGAATGGCAATTAAGTTTCGTTATTTTATATTTTTATATGTATCTACATTTAACGGCGATTTAAAATTAACACTGAAGAGACGTTTCTTGGTATCATATTAACGATTGTGTTCTTAATACAACACATAATAATTTGCCAAATTTCAAAGAACAGTAATCAGAAACGTAATATTTGAATTTTTACTGTAAGAAGGTGGATGGATACAACACAATACATTAGTAGCACATCTCATTTTAGCCGACCGGACTCAGCAGAATATTGTAGGATTTTAATGGAAGAGCTGCTGAATTTCTGAGGCCATAATTATAGTACCTACCCAAAAGAATTATGAAGAAAAAGTGGTACAATTCATTGTTCTCCTCAAATTGTTGCTGAATTTAACTTATATATTAATAATTTTCAAGGCTCGGTTTTTCTGTTTTTGAATATTTTATTGCGATCTCCCATACAACGGCTTAGAGTTTTTTTTTTAAATATTTTCAAAGTTCTTGAATTTATAATAAAACTATGAATTTTTTTTTCTTAAAGAAATCCTTAAACGGAAATATGGTGTTCGAGTGTCGAAAATTTCCACAATTTGGTTCTCCTTAACGTTTTTTTATGTCCTGCACGCACTTAAAGGGTTATGATTACAATTGCTTACATAGTTCCAGCGTTTAGGAATGTTAGATATCAGTTAAAAGGAGACATTGATTAACATTAGTTTTGTATGCCTGAATATCATAGTAGGACGGAATAAAAGAACCGGCTATAGTATTCCACATTCGTGTTGTGGGTCTCTGAACTGAAGAGTACAACTTAAGTTGAACCCAAGGGTAAGCTGATGGACATTCTTGGCAACTGGGTATTGTGTATAATTATGTATAGTGTTTCCGCCTAGATATGAGAGTTGTGCTCGTGTTTTGAGCGAATTCATTCCTCGTAAATCATAGCAAGATTAGATGGGGAAAAATGTTTCTCTCATTGTCGCATGAAACTTCCATTTTTGGCGACGTCAAATATTTGATTTCATCCACAGAAGATGGTTTATGAAGTTTTCACGATGCAAGTGCCACTTATGGACAGAGATAGGATGGCATATGTTTAGCCAATTTTCAATTGGAATATCAAGAATAGATCGCGGGTTACATTTTTGTTGTTGTTGAGCATTAGTGACCAAAAATGATAACAAAAATTAAGAAACGAAGAGAGAACCTCAAATGAAATAGTGCAGGTTATGCAGTACTCTGACAAAAAGGATTTATTGGCTTACATTCGTCTCCAGAAGATGCAGAAGATTCTGTTGGATCTGCACCCAACAAATTTACACTCATACAAATTTGCCCATCATCCTATGCCCATCTTTTTTTGAAATTGTTGTCATTGAAATAAGTGTTAGTGCCTTTTGTATTTTATTTTTATATTTTAAATACTGTTAGTCTTCTCTGTTTCGCTTGCATTAAGCCAATAATAAATAATAAATAAATAATCAACTGCAACATTTCTGAAGTCGTCGTTCATTAAGTAGTCTCACAAATTCCTTTGAAATGCAATTTCTTAATGATGAACTTTGAAATTAAAAAAATAACTTTTTGATCTTCTTAATTGAAAGTTGCTATACGGATTCGTACAGAAGAACAATTGGCTATTTTTCGTATCGCCATAACTACCCTCAAAGAAATATCTAAGAAGAAAATCACTTTAAATGAAGTTTTACTAAAATAAACCGATTTTTGCAATATTTTTCATTTCAAATGCAAGTAGTGGAAATAAAAAAGATGTTAAATCAACTATGCGCAGTAGAGACGCGTTTCTAAAATCTATTCCGAGTATCAAACTCCTTATACACCTTCTCTTTCTGGAAACTACCCTGGACTCTGACCGTTTGATTTGCTAATGTTTTAATTAGTTTTATCAACAATCTTTTCAAGTAACTACCTTTTTTTATATTTTCTCAAAATCAACTGACAAATGAAAAGTGAAAAATTAAATTCACTATCACCAATTCGTGATAATCATTTGCTCTTGAGGAAAAATTGTCCTTCTAAGTCGGAGAAATGTATTGAGGAAGTAGTGTTATCTATTGGCTAAATAATTTATGACTTTGTAATAATCTCTTAAAGCTTCTGCTTTATTTGGTGCGTTGTTGTTTTATTAAAATGAGATTAAATTGCGTATTTGAATTTTACCTACACATTAAAGATTAACCCAATATTACTCACCCTAAATCGTTGTTCTTGTGTTGGTTGAATAACTCCAGGGTCACCCTTCCATGACTTGAGGAAACACACCCAAAGCAATCCCGAGCAGAAGAGAAATCCAAGTGTGGCCGTAGTCGAAACTGCATCCACTATATAAGTTAGCCATGTTACATAGAACCATAGCTTTGTGGCCAAGTAAACACTCAAAGGCAACAGAGCCATCAGATGGTCATCGAAGAGTGCCTTGCCAATGGAGTGAAAAGTTGCATACAAGCAACCCAGCAGGAAGAACTTAATAATAAATAAAGTATTTGCGGCAAAGACAATTCCAGCCAAGTAGAATGCGAGGAAAGGAGAAGCTGCCATTGTCCACCATCGCAGACGTTTGTCGTTTTTTAGGCGGGATATCAAACTGCGACGCAATACGGCCTGCGATGATTCGCGAACACGTTCCATTACCTTCTGGCTAATCCATATTGCGCCGGTCTGGGAGTCTAGCATTGAGAGGGGGGTGTCACCGCGTAGATTGGGTGCATCCAAACTGCTCTTGCCCTTCAATATTAGCGTACTAATGGCAGTACTGTTGCGTGCCAAGATGGACCAGTGTAAGGCCGTGTTGCCATGGGTGTAGTCGACTATTGCCGGATTAGCTCCTAGTGTTAGCAGTAGGCGCACTGGATCCAGTGCACACACCTTCCAGGCAGCCCACATCAAGGCAGTCATGCCGCCACGGTCTTGTGAATCTGGATCCACGCCTTTGGCGATGAAATACGCCACTAGAGCGGTATGAGCAAATTGTGCTGCAATATGAATGCAAGAGCAGCCCTCGGCATCTCGAATCTTGGGATCAGCGCCAGCGGCCATCAAGAGAACAACTGCCCCCAGATGACCTTGCCGTGTGGCCCAGTGCAGAGGAGTAGCATTCAGTTCTCCACCAATGGCATCAACCTTAGCACCTTTTTCCAGGAAGTATTTAATTATATCGCGACGGTTGTTTATCGATGCCCAGTGCAGAAGTGTGACGGTCTCACTGTCTGGTTGATTAACATCCCAGCCAGCTTCGACGAGTTCTTTGACGCGGGCTATAGCACCGTACTGTGTTGCCTTCACTATATCGAAGCCACTGTAATCGGGTTCGATTGGCGCTGTTGGGGGCTCTTGCGATATGAGGGCTGCCTCCCTTTGGTGGTCGTGATCGGGCTCAGCGCACGAGCCCGTCGTCGCTGCATTGCATGCGCTCTTATACATTTAATAATAAAATTTTTCACCAAAAACACAACGCAAACATAAAGTTATCGCGGACTTATTCGGCCAGTTTCAAGCACCACCGATTTTGGGTAATTGTTTTAAGTTGAATATCGTAGTAGGAAATAATTTTTATCGCAAGGCTTTGTTATCAAGTTTTTCCATGAAAAATAAAAGTGAAAATTTATTTTTTTTAGATGGAGCAGGAAAATCGAATGACAGACAAATCACTAGGGGTTGATTTTCTTTTTTGACATTTCGTATGAGTCAGCTTGGTTCACAATGAATTGACTTTTGTGAATTTTTCCTCTGCAGGGTTGTTATAATAGTTCACTGTTTAATACCGTTTTCCTTTGTTGATTGCGTTTTACTTGTTACAACAGATTTTTTTCTGATTTTGTAATTATGTGCAGAATAGTGTAATAAATTTTTGCAAAAAAACTGCTCCAAAGAGTTTCCCTACCTAACGCTTTTTGTAGTATCACAGTGGCTGTGGTAAGAAAAGTGCATTTATTTCTTCATAAATGATCTACAATGATGTACCATAAAACGCTGCTTAGCGAGATGACACGACAGCAAAACTTCCTATAAAAATCTGCATTTACACAGTAGGGGTATTCATGAAACCTGGTAAACGTGGTAAAATGGTAATTCTGGTAATCGAACTGCCAAATTTTTGAAATTTTGAAAGTTCGATTACCAGAAACGTGGTAAAATGGTAATTTTGATAATCAAACTGTCAAATTTTTGAAAATTTGACAGTTCTGACAGAAAACAGGCGGGAAACGAGGTGTGAAATGAGGCGGGAAACGAGGCGGGAAACCAGGTGGGAAACCAGGCGTGAATCCAGGCAGGAAACCAGGTGGGAAACGAAGAGGAAAACTAGGCGGAAAACCAATCGGGAAACTAGGTGGGAAACCAGGCGGGAAACGAGGTGGGAAACTAGGTGTGACACCAGTCGGGGAAAACAGGTGAGAAAACGGCAAGCTATAGTTTGCATAATAACCTGTTTCGACTAGAGTCCAAATGAGATAATTTAGCAAATTTGATAAAAAGTGTTTTCATTACAAATTATTTTGACAGCTCTTTTTCTGTTTTATATATCTGACTCTTTCTTTCTTACATGCCTCTTTGTTTCTGTAATGCTGTTTGTTTCATTCTCTCCTAGGCTGAACAAATTTGTTACCAATTCACAATGAAGTATGGGTGTGTTCATGAAGATTTGGGTTAATCTCCGAGCTAATTTCGTGCAAATGAGGTGGAAATTATCCCATTTCGCGTTGAGAATTTGTAAAGGAAATTTTCTCATTTGGAAACTCATTTGGCAAATTTGATCGAAATCATCTCATTTGCTCTGGTTAAATCAGGCTTAAAGCAAAATTAGAGTTAAGAATTGCAAGTTATCCATTTTGTAGTAAAAAGCGGCTTTTTTAAGGACTTCTACAAGAGTTCCTAAGAAGCCTTGCATATTGTAGGTAAGAAAGGTCTCTTTAAGACCTGTTTTAAGAGATATAAGATTGACAGGAACCATTACATCCATACTTTTTCGGTGTAAGACAACCTCATTTGAGAGAAACTTTTAACTGCATTAAAAAAGTGTCATAGGGGCCTAAAGTACCCATTCAGAAACTTTTAAGTTTCATTCACAATAGTTACTTTTCATTTGACATTTCCATTTTTGCAAGCAAAAAACCGGTGAATTATCTTTTAAATTGCGCCATCAAGTAAATTTTTTGTTTGCATTACTATTATTATTTTCCTCAAATATTTAACAATAAATAAATAAAAATGAATGCTAAAAGAAAACCCATTGTTCAAGGTGGAAATTTCTCAAAGAAGCCACGGTAAAAAATTTCCCCAATCTTATGAATTTTTCACGAATCTACGTCTTCAATTTCTATTCCTCAACAGAAACTTTGACGAGGACGAAGAAGATTTCGGCAGCGCCTTTGAAGCTGAGTTGGCTGCTTTCGAAGGCGATGACATAGATACGACAATTCTTCTGGGCGAAGGTCCAGAAAATCAACAAACATGTGCCAAATGGTCGCGTGTTGACCCTCCAAATATAAATCCAGATATTGATAATCTAGTTTTCCAACAAATCGATGTGGAAAATTATGTGGGAGTACCTCTTTTTGGAATGCCCGGATCACAGCTTGCACCAGTGCCTGTCATGCGAATGTTTGGTGTAACAATGGAAGGTAATTCCGTGTGCTGCCATGTCCATGGCTTCTGTCCATATTTCTATATGGCCGCACCGCGTGGCTTTGACAACAGTCATTGCCATAAATTTCGTGCCGCTCTAGACAAATCCGTACTTGCCGATATGAGAAACAACAAAGATAACGTTCAAGAGGCAGTGCTCGAGGTGGAGATTGTCGAAAAGTTGTCCATCATGAGCTATCAAGGTGAAGAGAAGAAGGAATTCATCAAAATAACCATGGCTATGCCAAAATTAATTGCCGCTGCCAAGAGATTGCTAGAAAAAGAAATTGTTTACCCTGATTTTGATTTTCAGGACTGTCGAGGTTACGAGAGTAACATTGATTTTGATATTCGATTCATGGTCGATACTGGAGTTGTGGGCTGCAGCTGGATCGAATTGCCATCAGGATGCTGGCGTTTGCGAAGTAAAAATTCTAAACCCATTCCCGAATCTAGATGTCAGATTGAAGTTGATGTTGCATTTGATAAGTTTATTGCTCACGAACCGGAGGGTGAATGGGCAAAGGTAGCACCATTCAGGATTCTCTCGTTCGACATTGAATGTGCAGGAAGGAAGGGCATTTTCCCCGAAGCTAAAGTTGATCCGGTTATTCAAATTGCTAACATGTGCATTAGACAAGGAGAGCAGGAGCCGTTCATTCGAAATGTCTTCACATTGAACACCTGTGCCCCAATTGTTGGATCACAAGTTCTATGTTCCAAAACGGAAACGGTGAGCTTATTAAATTTTACTTAAGAGTTGTAACATATAAAGGGCAGTGATGCCAATGAGAAAAAGATAACTATTTTGAATTGTGCCATGCTGACGTCCATGTATTCAATGTTATTGCTTTTTAGGACATTTTTCCTGTACCATTCTGTTGTAAATAATGTTTCCAAAAATGGTATACAACTATCCAAAGACATGCTGAGTTTATGAGACATGACCATTTGAACTCATATAAGCGGCAGAAAAAAACAAACAATTTTGTTCAAATGACGGAATTTATTTGAATTTTATTTGTTGTTTGTTTTTTTCTTCCTTCTGTATGAGTTCAAATGGTAATGTCTCGTGAAATGAGCATGGATTTGGAAAGTTTTTACCTCCTTGGAAACTGCAAACATAGTGCAAGTTTTTGAAAAGATAAACCAATGTGAAGTTTAGTTAGTTTTTTTTTTTCTTTACTTTACTTTAATTAGTGGAGACATATTGGTGAATTTAATGGGCTCTATCTCTTGTCTCCGGCGTTGTTGGCTAATAAGCTTTCATTTGAGATACATTTCAATTCTGTTAGACCAATTATTGTTCATACGAATTTGCCCAGCATCCTTTACAGTTAACTGTTTATATGTTTGTCGGATTTGTTGAATGGATAAAGGAAAAGATAAGTCACAGAAACAAGCTGATACTGGCTCAGCGTAGATCCTATGCAAGAATTTCCTTTGAATCAAGGTTCCCAGGGTGTTTTGCGCGGATTATAACATTTTTGATTAGTGGATTTGGGTGGTTTGTCAGATTCTGTAGGAATTTTCTGCTAGATTCGATGAGGTATCAATCGAGTTTAATAAATTAAACAAGAAACTTTTGTTGCTGACTTTTTTCCTACGTATCATGTCATAGTGCATTTCTATACACATCGGCAAGATTTCTCTCTATAAGATTGTTTAAATGGAATTTTGGCCACCGTGTACCAAGTGAAAAATCATTAGGTGATGATAAACCTGATAAGTTGTTAGTACAGAAGAAGCATTGTCCTATGACTAAAACCGTTCGCTTTCCGCTTTAACGGTACATGGCGTTTGACTATATTTCCAGATCTAGGTATTTAACTATTAACTGGTAAAACTCATAGAGTCATCTTCTATGTGCTTCGACTCTTTTCATCCAAATATAGGTGACATTGATTTCGCGTATGTGAGAGAGTCATTTGCAAGCAGAAGAATATGTACAAATTCTAGATGTTGCTGGTCTGATGAGTAAATATTGAAAATAAATGGTCCTAGTTTCGATCCTTACTCAACTCAAGCACTGATTGCCCATTTCCATTTGTTTCCTATTTGTACAAAGAACGATCTGGAATGAAAGCTAGTATAGTATAATTAGATTTGTAGGAAATTTTTAGCTAGAAGAGTTTATGAACCAGTCCAGTGTGTCAATACACTTTCAAATGTTTTTTCTGTTTCGAGAAAAATGTTTTAGATGGTAATTTTAGTGGTATTGTTTTATAAAAACATCTATTCATTTTTTGTTCCACATTGAGGCATTTTTGGGAGTGATATCCATAACCACTTCAGTTTCTTTGTCACCTATATCCAAATAATAACTGTACCGTTTTTGTTAACAGGAACTTCTAGAAAAATGGTCGAATTTTATACGCGAAGTGGATCCGGACATTTTAACTGGCTACAACATCAATAACTTTGACATTCCCTATCTCTTGAATAGAGCTCAACACTTGAAAGTAAAAGGCTTCGAATACTTGGGTCGCATCAAGAACATACGATCAGTAATAAAAGATCAAGTTTTGCAATCCAAACAAATGGGTCGACGAGAAAATAAATATGTCAACTTCGAGGGCAGAGTACCATTTGATTTGCTGTTTGTTCTGCTGCGAGACTATAAACTACGTTCGTACACTCTTAACGCTGTCAGCTATCATTTCTTACAAGAACAAAAAGAAGACGTCCATCATAGTATCATTACGGATTTGCAGAATGAAAACGAACAAACTCGCCGTCGACTGGCTATGTACTGCCTTAAAGATGCCTATCTTCCCTTGAGACTGCTCAATAAATTAATGTCGATTGTGAATTACATGGAAATGGCACGTGTAACGGGTGTGACACTGGAATCCCTTTTAACCAGAGGCCAACAGATTAAAGTACTCAGTCAGTTGTTGCGGAAGGCACGAACAAAAGGATTCATAATGCCAGCATATCACAGTCAATCAACTGACGAGCAATACGAAGGAGCTACCGTTATTGAACCGAAACGTGGCTACTACGCTGATCCTATATCCACCCTCGATTTTGCCTCTCTATACCCAAGTATTATGATGGCTCACAATTTGTGCTATACAACTCTTGTCCAACCGAATATGAAAGACAAGCTAGGATTGTCTGTGGAAGATGACATGGAAAAAACTCCATCAAACAATTTATTTGTGAAAGCAAACATTCGCCGGGGATTACTGCCAGAAATTCTAGAATCTCTACTCGCGGCGAGAAAAAAAGCCAAAAATGATTTGAAAGTCGAAACTGATCCATTCAAACGCAGCGTCTTAGATGGCCGACAATTGGCTTTGAAAATCTCGGCAAATTCTGTGTATGGTTTCACTGGAGCACAAGTTGGTAAATTGCCATGTTTGGAAATATCTGGTAGTGTGACAGCCTATGGACGGACAATGATTGAATTGACAAAAAACGAAGTCGAAGCTCATTATACGCGAGCTAATGGCTATGAGAATGATGCTGTTGTCATTTATGGTGATACAGATTCTGTGATGGTTAATTTTGGTGTAAAATCTTTAGAACGTAGCATGGAGTTGGGCAGAGAAGCAGCTGAATTGGTCAGTGCAAAGTTTGTGCGACCAATTAAATTGGAATTTGAAAAAGTCTACTTCCCATATTTGCTTATCAACAAGAAACGTTATGCTGGATTGTATTTTACAAACACCGAAAAGTACGATAAAATGGATTGCAAAGGTTTGAAATTCTCTATTTTTATATCCCGAGTTCTATTAACCAGTTTTTTGTTTATTCTTTTAGGTATTGAAACTGTTCGAAGAGATAACTCACCATTGGTGGCAAATCTCATGAATACCTGCTTACAAAAACTGTTAATCGAGCGTAATCCGGATGGTGCTGTGGAATATGCGAAAACGGTTATATCAGATCTTCTTTGTAATCGCATAGATATTTCACAACTGGTCATCACCAAGGAATTAAGTAAAACAGATTATGCAGCCAAACAAGCTCATGTCGAGCTGGCTGCCAAAATGAAGAAACGAGATCCTGGAACAGCTCCAAAACTGGGTGATCGAGTTCCTTATGTTCTGTGTGCAGCTGCAAAGAACACACCTGCCTACATGAAGGCCGAAGATCCTATTTATGTATTGGAGAATTGTGTACCCATCGATGCAAATTATTATTTGGAAAACCAACTTTCCAAACCTCTTCTTAGGATTTTCGAACCAATTTTAGGTGACAAGGCCGAGTCGATATTGCTGAGTAAGTTTATTTCTTTTTCTTCCATTCAATATGTCCCTTTCATGGATCATTCATTTTTTAAGAGGGTGAACATACTAGAACCCGAACAATGGTAACATCCAAAGTCGGTGGATTGGCTGGATTTGTGACCAAGAAATCGGCATGTTTAGGTTGCAAGGCTCTCATGCCAAAGGGCTATGAAAACCGTCCCCTTTGTCAACATTGCGAACCGAATATGGGCGAATTGTATCAAAAAGAAATCTTTGCAAAGAGAAGTATGGAGGAGAATTTTTCACGCTTGTGGACCGAATGCCAACGGTGTCAGGGCTCCTTGCATGAGGAAGTGCTGTGTTCGAATCGAGATTGTCCCATCTTCTATATGCGACAGAAAATACGCATGGAACTAGACACTCAAGAGAAACGAGTACAGCGATTTGGAGCCCCAACTTGGTAACCAACATAAGTTCCGCTATTGCAGGATTCGATGGATATTTTTAAAATTATGTTAAGTTTCGTTTTACATTTTGTTATCGAATTATTTTCTTTCGTTTTTTTTTTTATTTTAACTTAGATTTATTTTTCTTTTTGCTTTATAATTATTAATATAATATTAAATAAGTTTTCGTTTAGGCTAAACTTCTGTTTGTTTTTTATTATTACAAATACAATGATGTTGTTTTTCTTGTATGTTTGTTGTGTTTTCTTTGTTTAACTTCTCAAAAAATGGGTGTTACTTGAATGTAAACATTAAAACAAAAAAAAAATAGAAGAGAGTTTCATCAAAACATCATGATGACAATATACAAATTATATAATACAAACGTTTTGGAATAATTAATGATATTCTCTTTGCCGTTCGTTCTTATTTATTTTTTAGTTTTTTTTTATGGTTAATTACTTTTGTTGTATTATTTTTTTTTTTTTATTTGTAATTTGGAAATATTTTGAACTGATAAACTTAGCTGGGCTATTTTCGGGTTTGTAATGTATTTGATAACCAATCCATTGCTTGGTCAAGTCCTTCACCTTTGGTCGCTGATGTTTTGAAAATTTGGAACGTTCGATTTTTCAAATGTTCAAGACCAAGAGCATGATGTACTTCGGCAACGGTCATACAGCCTTCCATGTCTTGTTTGTTAGCCAGAACAACAAGTATCGCTCCAGCAAGTTCTTCTTCCTACGTTTTGCAACATAAATTATAATTAGTAAAAAAATTGAGAAATAAAATCAAATCTAAACATACTCTCAACATGTAAAGTAATTCATCTTTGGATATACCGATTCGGTCTCGATCTGCTGAATCAACTACGTAAATAATAGCATCTGTATTGCTATAATAACAACGCCAATAGGGTCTAAAATATAAAACAAAAATAATTTGTAAATAGATTTTTTTATTGCTACATTGATTTGTAAATTTAAGTAGAATAATATTGTTTGTGAAAATATTTTGAAAGGCGTTTGCAATAAATGTACGTTTTATTGAAAGAACCACACATAAATGGGAATTTATTGGCAGACTTATAGCGACATTTCTATAATAAAAAATAACACAAGAAGAGGTACTGCTACGCCACAAGGTGAATTTTAATTTTTACTACTCTAGACTAGGGTATGATGTTATATGAACTACTAAAAAACCTGGATGCAGAGGGATTAAAAGTGATACGGAGACGACATTGCTGTTTCTTTTTAGCGAAAATTGTTATGACAAAAAAAACGCTGCTTTAAATGAGTATTTAAACTAAATCACAGCCCCGGTCTGTAGATCGTCTCTGATGGTGAGAATCTATGATGGGTGGGGCACAGAGATATTCCAGGGAATTACAAAGCTGATGAACTTGACAAAATTGGAACGCACATGTCAATTTTGCTTGATTGGGCAAATAAAGATATACACATTACATACACATTACACATAGCTACATAGCTAACAGGCGAATGGAGCCCAAACTAGATATAAAGTTCTTGTTGCCTCTCAGTAGATATCAAGTGATCCGTAATAGATGTCATGACTGGACACTGTTTTATAGAAAGACATATATCACACTGTTCAAAGTACTATCAAACAATATGTGCCGGAGTTGGTCGAGGAAGAAGAGAAAACAATTAAACATCTTTTTGCGCATGCCCTGCTCACTCACGCAGAATAGACGCTAATTATTATTTAGAAGACCACTTTTATAATAAACCCAGCGATCTAATCAAAACTGCCAATAAAAGTCTTTCCTTTCATGAGAAGCTCCAAATGGCTTTTACTAGTAGGTTGGTGATGAAAAAAAGGCCACCTAATATACATGGTTTCACTAGTATGTATTTTCATGTTCCCTATCCCTCGTGCCTCGTATCACAATAGCATTTATTGGTCTCTCAATAAGTGTATCAGATCCTTTAAATGTAAGCCACTAAACCTAACCTAACCTAGCATTGCTAGATTAGCATGGCGTTGAGGAGTTATTTTTAAAATTTTATCCGATGGTTTAGCAGTCGAGCCCTTCATAGCAAAAAGAGCAGTGTTAGTGAAAAGGGAAAAAGAAGTCTCTCACAAACAGTCACCTGGAATAATATAAAGCAATATTTAGGCAACTTGCAATTTTTTCTGGGTAAAAGCATTGATTTTGTTAGTGCCCAAGTATTAGATTCTACAAATAACATCGAGGTTAGACATTTAAAAACCCATCATAAACCCTTATCCTCAATATTACTAAAATACAACCCAGAAGGAAACTTGATATATTTTTTTCTTTTTTCATTTTCCTAATGAGGAAGGTATTTGCCATTCGAACTGTCTTTGTTAATTCTTTTCTAGACTTTAATTTCAGCAGGATTGCACACACAACAATTATAATTGTATTAAAGGAATCGAATATGAGATTTGACACGTCGTTAAAGATCATTATTTGTTTTTGAAAAAGTTCAACTACCTAGCCTTTCTTGTTTCCAAATTGTATGAGATTAGAGACAATTGCGTGGCAAGTACATCAACAACTCGCAAATGATTTCATCAAATAAAAATAATGAGATGTTGTTTCTAGTATCGATCTATACAAAATCGTCCTGTAAATAACAAGCTAGAGCAAAAACGCATGTTTTAGAATGTAAAGCAAGCAAGTAGTTTTAGGAATTTAGAGCATGACTCATAATATGGAATCATGAACTTTATTTCATTCGAGGAGTAAGTAATTCACTTATTTTACAACAAAAAAACAACATAGCTAATACAAAAGATGAACTTACCTAATACTAGTTTGTCCTCCCAAGTCCCAGACTTGAAACTTTAGATTTTTATAAGTGACTTGCTCTACATTAAAGCCTATCGTCGGAATTGTTGTCACCACCTCACCAACTTGTAAACGATATAAAATTGTTGTCTTTCCGGCACCGTCTAGTCCCAAAATAAGAATTCGCATTTCCCTTGATCCAAGCAGACCTCGAAAATAACTAAAAACTCCACCTGCAAAAGGATAATTAATTGAAAAAAAAAAGAAGAAAAATAATTATTGTTCCTTGTTCGATTTTTTTTTTCTGCGTCCAGTGTTCGCATGTTGATTCAGCTAAGAATCACAAGTGATAAACTTACCCATTTTGATGATAAAGTTATAAATGCAATAATATTTTAAACTTGTGAAAGATTAGAGGAATTTGTCGTGAAATAAATTTAATTTTCTTTTTTTTTATTTCCTCAGTTGTAAATATGCCGAAAATTATTTCTTTCCATTCCAAAAATTTTGACGGCGATAAATTGTCAATTTTGACGTTTGATAAAATTTCAAATGACGTGTCGAATGTGTTTAAAAACGGCAGTACCATGTAAGAATTTGTTGCATGTGTTAATTTTCTTTTAAAAGTTGTGTTCAGTGAAAAAATGACAAAATTAGAAGACCGTATTTTTTAACGAATGTTTATGATGGCTTTCTTAAAATAAATGTCGATTCGTTAATCATTTCAAATGTCAGTTGTAATTTATTGTTCTTGGTATTTCACTTATTTAAATCTATGCGTGGTATTCATGCTAAAGAGTAGAAAATTGTGAATTATTATTTTCAAATGTTAAGCCTTGCCCAAAACAAAGTGTTGCAGTGCCGCATGGCAGTGCGACAAGGGCTTTTATATGAAAAACACTTTGTCATTTGTCGCATTTGGTGCGTGGGTACTCTCCAATGATATGTAAATAGTTTTTTTTTGTCGTCGTGTCTCATCGTCATGCCGTAGTGTGACACTTTGGTTTGAGCAAGCCTTTAGGCTGCCCAAACCAAAGTGCGACACGATAACGCCATAATCTATTTACACAGCGTCATATGAGAGTATCCACACCAAATGCGATTAATCGCAAAACTTTTTCATATAAAAATCGCGTCGCATATGTCGTGACGCACTGGCGCACTTTGGTTTGGGCAAGCCTTAAAGGCTTATTTACACAGCGTCATATGAGATTACCCACACCAAACGCGACTAAGCGCAAAACGTTTTTCATATAAAACCTTGCTCAAACCAAAGTTTCGCACTCTTGTCCGAAAAGTCGACAAGGGCTTTTGTATTAAAAAAAAACTTTGCATTCTTAAAGGCTTGCCCAAACCAAAGTGCGACAGAGCAGCACGACAAAGCGACACGACTGCGCCAAAATTTATTTACACAGCGTCATATGAGAGTACCCACACCAAATGCGATTAAGCGCAACACGTTTTTCATATAAAAATCGTGTCACACATGTCGTGACGTACTGTCGCTCTTTGGTTTGGGCAAGCCTTAACGGTGGGTAAATAAATGTTGTCGTTTTGCACTGTTGCACTTTGGTTTGGACAAGCCTTAACCCGCCTGAGGCCGCACTATGCTAGTACTGGCTTGCAAGTAGCCTTCATGTACAATTTGGCACTCCACTTTCAAGTCAACCTGCTTGTAAATACAAATTTCAGAACGATGTTATTTTTCTGTTTCAATAGGGATTTTTACCAAATTGTCAAACTAGCCAACACTTTGGACCAATGACAGTTATAATATGAAAAATATAAACGTCAAAGTGTCGATTTGACGTTTATAATCTATGAGGCAGAATGAGACCGAGATGTATTGCTTGTTTTCTAAAAAGCCCTATAGTTCTAAGCTGTAAATAACTTGCGTCTCTCCACTTGCAAGCCTACTGGCTTCAAAACCTGCATGCCAGTTAACTTGCAATTAGCAAAAGTTTGATTGTGTGACCCCGAGGCCACAAGTTGTCATACATTCAAACGTTTCTATTCACATATCACTTGTGTGACGCTGAAATTTTTGCGAGTCCAAACAAACAAAAATTGCAACCTGATCAATTCTATCTTAAGAAAAACATTTAATAATAAAGAAATTTACACCTGGCAATGATTTGCAATACCAACATCGAAAATTAAAAATTGAAATTTTATAATAGGCGGCGGCCATTAAAGTCTTCATCGCGTCTTTCTAAGGTTTTTTTCTCCTAAAATCTACGAAAAAACCCTTAAAATCATTAAATTTAGCTTAAATATTTGCTGAAACTTTAAACAAAAACAATTACTTGATCTAGATCTATCTTTCAAAGCATACAAAAGTCTCATTGTGCATTTTATTTTGGTTAAAATGTGGAAGTGAAGTAGCAAGTCTGCTAGTGAATGTGTGTTTTTGTCTAATTTAAAGTCAATCGATTGTGCAGCACCTTCGAGAGAAAATGGCTTCGCCCTCACCGGCAAATAGCCCAATGCCACCTCCACAAGCTCCCAGTCCTATGGGTCCTCCATCGCAAAGTCCAGCACCCTCTCCATCGCCACATAGTCCATATCCACATCAGCAAGGGCCCCCGGGTCAACAACAATGTCCCCCTATCGGCCCACCACCACACGGACCACCGCAACATGGTCCTCCTCAGCATGGACCACCATCTTCTGGACAACATGGACCGCCACAACATGGTCCACCAGGAGGCCCACATATTCCACCACCTGGGCAACACGGTCAACCACCCCATCATGGTCCCCCAGTACCCCATCCAGGTGCTCCATATGGAGGACCTCATTCACATCCGCACAACCAACATGGTCCACCTGTAGGACCGCATGGACCGCAAGGCCAACATGGTCCACCTCCTGGCCAACACGTTCAACATGGTCCCTCACCACAGCATGGACCAGCTGGTTCACATGGTCCGCCTGGATCGCATCCACCAAATACTCATGGGCCTCCCGGTTCGCATCCACCGAACTCTCACGGACCACCAGTTTCGCATGCTCCTAGCTCACATGGACCACCCTCGGCTTCGCATCCTTCTGGTTCCCATGGACCTGCTGGAGGACATGGTCCTTCTTCACATGGCCCCTCTCCACATGGTCCATCTCCTCATGG
Organism: Meliscaeva auricollis; assembly: GCA_948107695.1. Classification (NCBI taxonomy): domain Eukaryota; kingdom Metazoa; phylum Arthropoda; class Insecta; order Diptera; family Syrphidae; genus Meliscaeva; species Meliscaeva auricollis. The sequence goes on along the minus strand of OX403619.1, from coordinate 20,493,133 downwards.
CCCCTCTCCTCATGGCCCCTCTCCTCATGGGCCCTCTCCTCATGGCCCCTCTCCTCATGGCCCCTCTCCTCATGGCCCCTCTCCTCATGGGCCCTCTCCTCATGGGCCCTCTCCTCATGGTCCTTCTCAACATGGACCTTCAGGCTCCCATATTCAACAAGGAAATCAAGGTCCACCACAACATATGAATGGTCCCCCCGGTCAGCCACCACAGTCTCACCATATGCCGCCACATCACCAAGGAATGGGTAAGTTCTCTAATAAAACAGTTTATCCCGGATAAATATTCATATAGGTATAATTTGATATTTATTTCAGGTCCTCACATAGGTATGCAGATGGCACCACAAGGACCATCCATGTCGCCAATGGGATACCAAACGCATTCAATGCCATCAAATGTAAGTAGAAACTATTTTATCTTTTTATTTGTATTAACAGGGCAGAAACAAATTCACAACACAGCATGTTTCCTTGGGATGACGACCTCCAACTTCGATACAATACCATCTGAATTAGTGCGAAAATTATGTCAAATGCGTATTGATTTCGTAGTTTCGACCTTATAATTAAACAAGGATTTTGCTTTCTTAACTTAAAATTTTGTATCTACACATTATCAGGTTCCTGTCTGACCTACAAACATTTTTTTAGTTTAAATCGAGTTTGTTAACACCATTTTACCAAAACTTTTTGTCGCGCAATATTATAAAATTACTTACCACGGACATGATTTTTACAATAAGGTCCAATTTTTCCTGGTTTCAGAGTTAACTCCTCGATTATGTTTTTGATCGTGACAACAATAGATTTTTGAGATACAAAGGAGGTAATACTTTTATTTACATAAAAAACTGCTTCTGAGTTATCTCGATTTCAAATAATTTACTAGGATTAGTTTACACCGGGGGGATACCTCAGCACTGAAAATCTGGCCATAAGATATAGACTCTGCTTTTGATGAAGACTGTCTTTGGCTAAGCCAACAAATACATAAATACGCGACTGTAAAGTCCCTTTAATTTCATGCATTATTAAAATTCTAAAGTGAAGTAATGTTATTTTTTTTTTAATTTTGTAAAGAAACGTCATAGTCAGGATAAATAGTCTTTGGGTAATATTGGACCAGTTTAGGTACTCATGCATTTTTCTTATATTTGCATAATCATCACGTTTCAGTATAATGCGCATTGCTCTGTTTTGTAAATCGCACTGTTCATTGATAAGCTAGTTTTAATTTTTCCAAGCGATTACATATAACCATATTCTTTTAAGCTGAACGAATCGTTTTCTTTTACGACTTCCATTTAGCTATCGTTAGGCTTTCGTCTTCGTTTTTAATTTTCCCAAAAAATTTTCGATAAACACTGCGATGAGTAAATTTTTATCAACTACATCAGACTTACACGAAAGCCGGACTGGTTTACACTTAGTATATTTTGACTATTAAAGTGATCCTGAAATTGCATCATAACGATTTTTTCCAATCCAATTTATTGGGCGATAGTCTTTGCGTCAGGAAGCTTCTTTGTAGGGACAATCAGTGATTCCTTCCACATTGCTGGAAATATTTCAGACGCTACAGAAGCAATGACTATTCTCAACATTATAGGACCTATTTCGTTTATTACTTGCATACGTCAATATTTCTTAAGAGAAATATACAAGTTTTTTTTAATAAAAATAGGTGGAACTAAAATTTAAAATACAGCCGAGGTTGCAAAAATAGACGTTTACCACGCGGAAGGTTATTCTGACCCCCGAATTGCATCAAAAAAATGAGCGCGGTGCAACTTGCGTTGACAATCTCATAAAAGATACTCTTTTCTCTAGAAAAAAATACAAAGGAAGAACATCTACAGATTTGAGCAAGAGAAACTATTTCTAATACTCCATCATGGCAAAGAGGGTGGATAAATGGCTTGGTGGATAAATGGTTTGGGGTAGAGTCACCTAATTGTGAAGCACTGGAGCTAAATGTTTAAAGCACAACAAATACGTGAATAACCTACAAGGAAGTATTGGAATCAGCATTCCCTAACCTGAAAGGCTTTTTTGGACCTTTGCCATGCAGTTTGCGATAGGACAACTCACCAGTCCATTCAGCTCGTACTGTAAAGTCGTATATCGCAAGGCAACAAGTTAAAGTGATGTATTAGTTGCAGTATTCACCTGACCCTATCATTATCGGTGGTGGCTTACACGCAAGCTATACGAAGAAGAGCGGGAGTACAAAAATAAAGAGAAAGTTATTCATCGCATTAGCATTAGGCGTGCTTTTGCTGAAATATTGCTGAATTATATAAAATCTATGTATATGACTCAGTTCTAGATCGGACTTTTAAATTTATTTCAAAAACCCGTGATCATACTCACTATTAAATTATTTGTTTTGGGGGGTTATTGATTTTTTTTTTTTCATAGCATTGCCCTAGGTCGTAGTAATAGAAATTTTAATTTTTTTCCAAAAACCATAAAATGAAAACTCATAAACTTGAAATATGGTTCATTTAATGTACAAAATGAAATATAATAATTATCTTCTCGGAAATATTTGCTTTTTTTTTGTAAAGAGCTAAACAATATAAAACTCTTTATCACTCAATTGTATATTGTGTAATTTGATCGGCTTCCTTTATAAGTGACATTACAACTTTAAGAAGCTCAGAAGTACTAGCCGATGTCAAGTAAGGATTCATTATATCGAATTCTGAACCATCACTTTTAACAATGACTCCTCCAGCTTCACGTAGTATAACAGCTCCAGCAGCAATATCCCATGGTTGTAAGTCTTCAACATGAAAAACGTCAACTATACCTTTGGCAAGAAAACAAAGTGTTAAAGCTGCACTTCCAAAGGTTCGCGTTCTAAAACAACAAAAATGTTAGTGATTAAATTCAATTTAAGTTGCCTATTTTGTTATTAAAAAAAATAAAGAAAAAAAAATAGATAATACTTTAACAGAATTTTGTTAAAAAAAAAAAACTTACCCTGTGGCATTTGAACCCAATTTAGTTAATCTCTTGACATTTTTGTCGCGTACTTTTTTCGAGTGTATCATTGAAGTTTCGTATACAACAATGGAATCATTTATCTAAAACAAAATTTGATTCAATTTAATGATTATTATGTTGAAACAAACTAAATTAGATGAAATAAAACTAAGTTTTGAAAATTATTTGGAAGCCCACTAATACCAAAGATTTTAATACTAAAGTCTACTGGCACTGATGCTATTGTTGAAAGAATCTGTATATCACATATAGTTTTAAAAGCTTAATTTTGAATTCTTTCCAACAAACGCAAGAGTGGTATACAACTAACTGTCCAGATGTAAAAATTGTACTCAAGTTTTGAACAAATATACACCTTATAAATCGCTGCAATGTTCTGTTTTAATAAGGTCAAAACAGAACTCTCAGCATCGTATCAAATTCGTTGGACACATGCATCGCAACAATTTAACTTTGTCGAAAAATATGTATTGGCTGTCAATAATCTTGTGTTCTTCGAGATATTTCTTGATAGCAGTGTTTCCATAACCTTGAAAAAAAAGTACGTCATTACCAGTAGTATAAGTCTTACGCAGTGGTTTTGACAGCTTGGGAAAATAACTCTTTAGAGCAATGAGGGAGCCCAGCAATTTGTGTATGTCAAGATCTCTGCCCCTCTAAAAAAACGAAAGAAGATTTATCGAATTAAATTGTTTACGACCTCAATTACAGGAGGTTTTATGAAACTTTTTGGCATCAGTTACGGTAAGTTATTTTTTTCTAATGATACATTTGAAACTTTTTACGTACAAATTTGGTTCTCCGAATATGAACTTTACTGGTCTTTCTTTTTCGGTTCTTATCAGTGGTTTTGGCAATATGACATCGAAAAATACTCTAAATTTGCTAGCCTTTTCAAAGTTTCTGAAGAAATTATGTCAAATATCGCACAATAGTCTGATGTGCATAGAATCGATAACACACTAACAAAGCATTTTGTAGGATAAGAAATACTTAAAAATTATCTTTAAAAATATGTATTTGAACCTTTGGGTCCAACATCTGACTTTGGTAATTTTCATATATCAGTTTGGACTTCAAAGTACAAATAATCATATGCAGTTTCATTATCTCAGAGTGGGATTTCCATTAAATCATTTGGTGAAATGCGAGTTAAGTGCTGAATCATGGTATTTTGAAGATAAAGAAATAAGTTTAAACAAATAAATATAGTCATCATTTTTTATCTAAATATAAAAAAATAATATCAGATCAAATTTAAATAGCTCGCCAGCAAAATCCAATACAAAAAAATACCTTTTCTCCATTTTTTTTTAAATAGAATAAAAAGATAAGCTATCCCGTTGAAAATATATTTTCATAATAGACACAACAACAACAATAAAAAAATCAAAGCAAACATTCGTCTAAAAAATAAATGCATCTCGGTTACTACATAACTTAAACTTATCATCACTTACCGCTTTTCGATTGCTCACACTTATCTTTTTTCCATTTAGATAAGCTCCATTACCCTTATATGCAGTGAACATCTCATCATTGATTGGATCATAAACAATTCCCAATACTAATTCTTTTTTAATGCTCAATCCAACTGAAATGCAACACAATGGTATTCTTCTAACGAAATTCGTTGTTCCATCGATTGGATCAATTATCCATGTTGGTTCATCGGTTAATTCAGGTTCAATTTTAGTTGCTGCCGAATCTTCTTCACCGATAAATTTACTATTTGGAAATTCTTTCTTGAGGCCTTCAACTAGTAGAACTTCGATTTGTTTATCATAAACAGTAACAAGATCATAAAAACTTGATTTAGTTTCAAATTCAGATTTATTCTCGTAATATCCCTCACGAAATGTATTGCCACATTTCTTTACTAAATCAACAGCTACATTGTGATAATTTTCTAAATTTTCTCCCATTTTTAGGTATTTGTATATTTTGATGAGGACAGATCTTTTCTTGTCAACGACGATATCTACACTAAAACATTTGTTTGGTTAAATGTATAATTAAATTCAATTGAATTGAGTGCTAATAAATGTAAAAGCTCTTTCTGTTAAACTTTACCTTAAAGTTCTAAATTAACAAGTTCTATTCAAAGTCGAAAAGAGAAGGTGTGATATTTTGAAAACAAAAAAAGGAAAATAGAATCTAAAACCATATTGAATGAGCAGTGTAACTGTATAGTCATAAAGTCTCCCCAATCTTTTGTTTGTATTGAACTTTATAAAAGTCAGACGATATGCAGTAATTGTTTGAGTTTTCCTAGACAGCTTATCATTGACAAATGTAGATAAATAGATACTTTCAACAAAATAAAATTCAAATTGCTTACTATTTTATTTGTTTTTATTCTGCAACTATTCTTATTTAAATTAAATCTATATTGTTGGGATTATAATAATGAGGTCAGCAACAGATGTGCTAAGCTCTCAGGTAACAATTAAAAAAAAGCTAAAATAATTAAAAATAATGTGTTCTGTATATATTTCGTGTAGTTATTAACATAAAATTCATTTCAGTACAGCACCAGCATTAGATTATTGATCCGATAACATACTATCGATCGCACAAAAAAAAATAAACAATTTCTAATTTCCACCACATGATTTAGATTCATCAGCTTTTTTTATAAGTCCAATTATTTCACGGCACAAGCTCTCTGTCCCCGCACAAACTAAATCTGGTTTCATAATTTGAAAATCTCCGCCATATGGGTGATAAACAACACCACCGGCTTCTCGAATTATCAAAAAACCGGCAGCGCAATCCCATGGATACATGTCTTCGATGTGATATGCATCTAAATTGCCACTTGCTACATAGCATAGGCTTTCAACGACACTTCCATACGATAACATTCTGAAATAAATAGAATAACATTTTATTTATAATTTTTGTTTGTACGTATCTACTCGAAGTTTAAATATTTTTTCGTTTGTGTGTTCGAGTTATATTGCTTAGTTAGTTGAAATGAGATGGTATTGATCGATTTATCAAAGTTCTCAAAAAGAAAAACTACTCATAGGAGGTGTAGTAAAAAAAAATAATTTGCATTAGAGTACAATTTTTTTATGAACAACAGCTGAATGGTTTGATAAGCGATATTGATAGTTGGATTAATTGATTATAAATGATATCGCATCTGCTGAAAAAAAAAATTAATTTAAATTGAATATAAAATGACGGATTACGATAAATGCCATAGGTTGACGATGTGATAACTGTAATAAGACAACTGATACTAGCATTTGTTCTAGAATTAAATTTAAAAAAAAAAAAATTAAAAAAATGTGTTGTTTGAAAATTCTGTATTTTTTTTATCTTTTTTTATGAAACCTGTGACTGTTTATTTACACCAACCATCTTCTGCCAATCTTTTTTAAAGTAATTTTTGATGACATGAAATGAGTCGGTTTCACAAAATTTCATGTTTGATTTTGTATTTTCTCGCTTTCCATTAACTGGCCTTCGAAACGACGTCCGATTCTAGAGATTTTTTTTTATATTCATTCAAGAATTTTACTTATTAAGGTGTTTTTTTTTTTAATAAATGATGTAAAATTGAGAAAACTGCTTTAAAAAACAATACAAATTGGGTTTAATAATAGATTGCGAAAAAAACGTTATTTTTACAAAAAAAAAAATGTAGTTCAAGGTAAAAGAGTTCTAAATTCAATATTAAATAAAAAAATCTTACGATTCAGACGTCGTTTAGCAAACATAAAGCCTGTTAAAGAGAAATAAAGCTGACATCATAAAAACCGTTTTAACTCGAAAACGAAGAAAATACGAGAAAATTTTCTCATAAGTTTTTCGTCTTAAAATGGCCTCTGCGGCGGTGACTGTGGGGCAACCTTTATACAAATTTTCATTGCGGCGGGATTCGCACTTTTTTCAGACATATTTTCTCTTAAGGAAATCGCAGATGAGGAAGTGTCTTAGTCGCAATGGTAAGTTCATAATTGCTTTAAATGCGAATGCGAACCCGTCAAATCACGTTGACTGCCCGGGAGTAAAGTATTGCGTATTCCATAAAAGGCATTATTTTTCATCTTCGAAAAATTAATTTTTCAAAAAAAATGTTTGAAATTTTTTTTTTAAATTCAAAAATTATTGTTTGGAAAATTTTATTCAGTCGACCCCGCATAACTACACCACGCTTAACTCAAACAAATTGGTTAACTAAATCAAGAAATTTATAACGAGGCTTTTTTCAAAAGTTTCCATGCAAACTACTTCGGATAATTGAGCTTCGATTAAGTGAAAACTCCTTTTAATTGAAACAAAATATCTTGACTCAAATCAATATTTGCACCTATTCAGCTCCACACAAATGGATTCGACGTAACATTAAAAATATTGAAAACCCTTTATGCACCTACAATTTTTTTTAACCGATAAAAACCTATTTTTTTTACTTAAACAAGTACTACAGACAAAATTTTAATTTTTTGATAAAATTTTAAGTTTTTTTTCATATTTGTTGTAGGTTTATTCAAGCACATTTGTAGGCAATTTCGACGACAGAAAGCAAAATTGTTCTAAGTCGTTTGTAAACCCTATGAAGTTAGAACAATTTCGCTTTCCGCTGACGATTTGTTCATACTTTAAATATAGAATAAAATAAGTGTTTTGGCTGTGTTGAAGGGCAGGTACTGTTAGTGGTAATAAAATAAAAATCCAGTTTCCACTCTAGGGTATTTCCAAAAACCTATATCTACCAATTTTGAAGGACATCGACTCAGAAGTTTAGGCTGTAGCTCAAGATGCATTATAGACAGACAGTTATCTCTTGTTCAATTTTTTTACGAATTCTAAATTTGTTCTGTAGTACCTATGTTTGAACTGCACAATGTACATAACCAGTAAAAATAGCATTTTGCAATGAAAAATTAATCTGAAATTACACCTTAATTCCCTTTTCCTCAATTAAATAAAAAATTATGTAGTGTAAATTTCACACCATTTGAATGCTTATAAAAAAAATTATTAATATGGTACTGTCATTGCACAGTAAAACTTTTTTATGAATTTACGGTCCAAGTTATTTAGAAAAAAAAGAAAAACATATTAATTTCTAGCATGAGTGACGCGAATGACGCTATGGTATCAAATTCAGGAAATTGCTTATTTATGAAAACCTATCAAAAAAAGTAATAAAGGAATAAAATTATTGGTGCAGATCAAATAAATGCGATTCCCTGCAGTTGAAAACCAATGGCAACTTAGATAAATTCTTAATTTCTTTATGGTTTTGAACAATAAAATATTGTTACCAGATCAAGTTAATTTGCTTATTTGTGTATCTCATTTTATTTTGTATTCTTAATAAATTTTGATTAAATATTTTATAATCTTATCAGGTTATACGCAAATAATTTTATTTATTTAGAAAGTAGAGGTTACGGTTGCATTATTTTGTTTAGTGGTATATCTATGACACCATTTGAAATTACTATTCATAATTTCTTGAAAATTGTCGACCTACTTCCAACAGAGTTTATTGTTATACTTACTTTCCTATAACAATGTAATTGTATTTTTATAAGCTTACCTTCTTGCTGCTGATCCTATGTGATACATTCGCTTGATGTGCTTGTCGCGCACTTTAAAAGCATGCAACAAAGAAACTTCATATGCTATATTAGCATCTTTTACCTGAAAACAACAAATCTATTTATAGCACCAATTTATATTGTAAGCATCAATAAAATAATTGTAACTTACCTGCTGGCAGTCGCTAACATTTATCTTTTCACCATTTCTGAATGCTCCTTTACCTTTAACCGCCCAATAGACATTATTCAAAACCGGATTGTTAACAATACCCAAGACGATTTCTTTGTTGATGGCCAACCCAATAGATACACAAGTGTGTGGAAGCATTTTAATAAAATTTGAAGTTCCATCAATTGGATCAATTATCCATGTTGGTGCATCAGTTAATGATGCAGTTGCATTGTTCTTTGAAGATTCCTCCTCTGCTACAAACTTATGATCTGGATACACTGCTAATATTTGTTGCATTAAATAATTCTCTATTTTATTGTCGTATTCTGTAACAACATCATAGAAATCCGATTTGATTTCTACATTTTTCTTGCTGTTGTATCCCTCTAATAACATTTCGCCAGCTTTAATTGCGAGTGGTTTTATAAAGCTAAAAAGCTTATCTATATCGGCACTTTGTTGGGCAACAGACATTTTGCTTGTTACAATAGAAAACCAAGACTAACTTCTTATTAATTAATGCAATCGTTTTTATAACGTTGTCATGGTTTGTTTTTATGTTTTTTTTTTAAATAAATTATATTTTGTGATTCATTAAAAGTGGTATGAAGGGCAAATAGAGAGTTAATCCATTTTTGATTAAATTCATATTCGTGGGTCCTTTATTTAAATTAGATACTATTTAAACTTCATATAAATTTGTATATTTTGGGCTATTGCATTGAGTATTATATTCTTTATCGAAAAGAGCTTTTGTTAAATAAAATCACGGACAAGTTTGAACTTTTTGATCTCACTGCTTGGGAAAGTTGAATTATTTTAAATTAATACAAATATTAATTAAAATAAAATTCATGACTGGATCGCACGTACTTATCAATTGTATATCGTTTTCGATTTTCCAGGTGTGAATGGTAAATGATTTTTATTTAGTTATTCACCAAAAACCATATAAAAGTTTGGAATTGAGTGGAAGCAATTTTACGTGTTTCATTAGATTTCAGAAAAGGTTAATTTCCGAATAGGTTAATTCACTCGGGGATTCACGTATTTACTTATTCTGAAATCGAATGGAACAGGTTAAATTGATTTCACTCAACTCAAAAGTTTTATATTTGTGTTGGTGAATATTCTAATCAGAATTATTTATTTGCAATTTGGTTTGACATTCGAGTGTTTATGTTTTCCTTCTCGCTTGAAGTTCTTATACTCAATTCTAAAATTTTGTATTTGTGTTGGTGAATAATCAAATTATTCGCCATTTGTAGCACGAAATTCATGTCGTTGTTAATTGGACTTCCAAAATAGTCCGGTTCTGGAACCATCCAGATGTCTTCTGAAAGTGTTTTATTGAAACAAAAATGAGAATTCGCTTCCCGGTTTCAAGACAAGTCCAGCCAGAAGCAATTATACATAAACGCTCACACGTCGAACAAATTGCGTTGGTGAATTCTGCATTGAAGCCAATTGAAAACGACTTCAGAAAACAAGGATTCCAAATTTGCTTTCAAGTATTTTTTTTTTGCTAATGAAAAAGCGTTACGAAAGACAACTTTTTTAGAAAAACTCTTGTCAAAGAATTTTTTTTTAATTTTAAAGTAAATACTTATTGTTTTTATTTTAATCATTTACAGGGCCCACCAGCACCTGGCCAGCCACCGTCAGGAGGACCTGGACAAGAGAACTTAAATGCCCTGCAGAGAGCTATTGATTCGATGGAGGAAAAGGGCCTTCAGGAGGACCCTCGGTACTCACAACTATTGGCACTTCGTGCCACATCTAAACACCAGCATTTTACTGGAAATCAAGTGAATATGCTGCGAACTCAAATAACAGCATATCGTTTATTGGCTCGAAACAAACCGATATCAATTCAAGTGCAACAAATGCTTCAGCAGCAGCAACAACAACAGCAGCAGCCGCCGCCACAGCCACAGCAACATCAACAACAACAACAACAACCACAGCAACAGCAACAGCAGCCTCCGCAAGGACCCCCACAACCACCAAACACAGGTCCTGGCCCTCAATCTCAACAACAAAACCAACCGCCTCCAGGTGGCGTTCGTCAAGATGGTACTCCACCACAATGTCCAACACCACCCAGTAGCCCATTCCAACCAGGCGTTAATAAAATGGTAGGCCAGCAGCCAATGCAACCACCAATGCAGCAGCAGCAGCAACAGCAGCAACCTCCTCCTGATCATTCAATGCCAAACGGAGCAAAACCTCCAATGATGGGCGGAGGCCAGCCACCAATTTCGAGTCCAATGCAAGCAAGTATGGCACAAGGCAATCGACAAATGCCACCTGGAATGCCAATGCCACAGGGTCCGCCAGGGCCGAAGCCCGCAGCTCCACCACCACAACAACCGATGCCAAAACCAAATCGGGTTACCACCGTGGCAAAACCAATCGGTCTCGATCCGATAACCTTATTGCAAGAGCGTGAGAATCGCATTGCTTCAAGAATATCGCTCCGCATGCAAGAGCTACAAAGACTCCCAGCAACAATGCCTGAAGACCTCCGACTCCAAGCTGCTATAGAGTTACGTGCGCTACGCGTTTTAAATTTCCAACGCCAACTTCGAAGTGAAATCGTCCAATGCACTCGCCGTGACACAACTTTAGAAACCGCTGTCAATGTCAAGGCCTACAAACGCACCAAGCGCCAAGGTTTGCGTGAAGCTCGAGCAACTGAAAAACTCGAAAAGCAACAGAAACTAGAAGCAGAACGCAAAAGACGCCAAAAACACCAAGAATTTTTGGCTGCAGTTCTTCAACATGGCAAAGATTTTAAGGAATATCATCGCAACAATAAAGTACAGCTGGCACGTATGAACAAGGCAATAATGAATTACCATGCCAATGCGGAAAGAGAACAAAAGAAGGAACAAGAGCGCATCGAAAAAGAACGTATGCGCCGTTTGATGGCAGAGGACGAAGAGGGTTATCGTAAGCTCATTGATCAAAAGAAAGACAAGCGTCTAGCATTCCTGCTATCGCAAACCGATGAGTACATCTGTAATCTCACAGAGATGGTCAAACAGCACAAGGACGATCAAAAGAAAAAGAAGGAGGAAGAAAGCAAACGTAAAGTTCGCTACAAGAAGGAGCTGCTGGCAAGTGGTGAATACCAATCAATCGATGAGAACTGTCTTGCAGCTGATATGCGCGTAAGTGTTATGGAACAAGCAACAGGAAACAAATTAAGCGGTGATGACGCCCCATACTTGAAGGATCTGCACCGTTGGTTGGAATCACACCCGGGATGGGATTGGGTCGAAAGCGATTCCGATGACGAGGATGATGAAGAGCGCCAAGAACGAGAAAACAGAGAACGTTATGAAGCCCGGCATGGCAAGAAAGAGAAAACCGAAGAAGACTTAACCAAGGAGCTCATCAAGAAGGCCAAAGTTGAAGATGATGAATACCGTACCGAAGAGCAAACTTATTACAGTATTGCCCATACTGTTCATGAAAAAGTATACGAACAAGCTAATATTTTGGTTAATGGTATGTTGAAGGAGTACCAATTGAAAGGCCTTGAATGGATGGTATCCCTCTACAACAACAATTTGAATGGTATTTTGGCCGATGAGATGGGTTTGGGAAAGACCATTCAAACCATTGCCCTTGTTACTTATCTGATGGAACGCAAAAAAGTCAATGGACCATTTTTGATTATCGTTCCATTGTCAACACTTCCCAATTGGGTGTTGGAGTTCGAGAAGTGGGCTCCATCTGTTGCTATTGTTAGCTACAAAGGAAGTCCACAAGGTCGTCGTTTGCTACAGAATCAAATGAGAGCAACCAAATTCAATGTACTTTTGACCACATACGAATACGTTATTAAGGATAAGTCCGTCTTGGCTAAGCTGCAGTGGAAGTACATGATTATTGATGAGGGTCATCGCATGAAGAACCATCACTGCAAGTTGACACAAGTTCTCAATACTCACTACATGGCACCATACCGTCTGCTCTTGACTGGTACTCCATTGCAAAATAAACTGCCCGAATTGTGGGCTCTGCTAAATTTCTTATTGCCGTCTATATTCAAGAGTTGCTCGACGTTCGAACAGTGGTTCAATGCCCCATTCGCAACCACTGGTGAGAAAGTAGAGTTGAACGAGGAAGAAACCATTTTAATTATTCGTCGTCTGCATAAAGTATTGCGTCCGTTCTTGTTGCGTCGTCTTAAGAAAGAAGTAGAACATCAATTGCCCGAAAAGGTCGAATACATTATTAAGTGTGAAATGTCTGGATTGCAACGCGTACTCTACAAACACATGCAGAGCAAAGGTGTGCTGCTTACTGATGGTTCTGAGAAGGGAAAACAAGGCAAGGGTGGTGCGAAGGCTCTGATGAACACCATTGTCCAATTGAGGAAGCTGTGCAATCATCCATTCATGTTCCAGCAAATCGAGGATAAGTATTGCGACCATATTGGGGGACATGGTGTTGTTTCTGGTAACCAAAACAAACTCACTAAACTATTATTTTTGAGTAATTAATTATTTATTCCTTTATAGGTCCTGATCTGTACCGTGTATCTGGCAAGTTTGAATTACTCGACCGGATTTTGCCAAAGTTAAAAGCTTCCAACCATCGAGTTTTGCTTTTCTGTCAAATGACTCAGTGCATGACAATTATTGAGGATTATCTAGGATGGCGTCAGTTTGGATATTTACGTTTGGACGGTACAACCAAAGCTGAAGATCGTGGTGATCTTTTGAAGAAATTCAACGCCAAGGACTCTGATTATTTTGTATTTTTACTTTCGACTCGAGCTGGTGGTTTAGGTCTTAATCTTCAAGCTGCCGATACTGTTGTCATCTTCGATTCCGATTGGAATCCTCATCAGGATTTGCAAGCACAAGATCGTGCTCATCGTATTGGTCAGAGGAACGAAGTGCGTGTCCTTCGTTTGATGACTGTCAACTCAGTCGAAGAAAGAATTTTAGCTGCAGCAAGGTATAAGTTAAACATGGATGAGAAAGTCATCCAAGCAGGTATGTTCGATCAGAAGTCAACGGGCAGTGAGCGTCAACAATTCTTGCAGACAATTTTGCACCAAGACGATGGCGAAGAGGAAGAAGAAAATGAGGTGCCCGATGATGAGGTTATAAATATGATGATAGCTCGAAGTGAGGACGAGCTAGAGTTGTTCAAGAAAATGGATGTTGATCGCAAAAAGGAAGATCAGGTTATTCATCCTGGAAGAGAACGTCTCATCGACGAATCTGAGCTCCCCGATTGGTTGACCAAAGACGATGACGAAGTTGAGAGATGGCAAACATATGACGATGACATAATTCTTGGTAGAGGATCTCGCCAACGCAAAGAAGTCGACTATACAGATAGTTTGACCGAGAAGGAATGGCTAAAGGCAATCGATGATGGTGCTGAGTTCGAAGAAGAAGACGACGAAGATCGTGATTCGAAACGCAAACGCAGTCGTAAACGAAAGAGTCGCAAAGAAGATTCAGATGATGATTCACTTATATTGATGAAGCGACGCAAGCAACCCATTGATAAACGCCTGAAAAAGCAAATGCACAAAATCATAATGACCGTAGTAAAGTACACCAATGAAGATGGCCGAAATTTGGCGGAACCGTTTATAAAACTTCCGTCACGTCAAAAACTGCCCGACTATTATGATATTATTAAGAGGCCTCTTGACATAAAAAAGATACAACAACGCATTGAAGACGGCAAATATGCAGAGTTTGCAGATTTAGAAAAAGATTTTGTACAACTTTGTCAGAATGCACAAATCTATAACGAAGACACATGCTTGATCTATTTGGATTCAATTGAATTACAAAAAGTATTCTCGGCGGCACGAAATCGAATTTTAAGTTCAAACGAACCCGCGTCACCAGATCAGTCGGATAACGAAGATGACGATGACAACTCGGATGATGATGGAGGATCATCGTCTGTTAAGATGAAATTGAAATTAAACAAAGGTGCTGGCAGCTCGGGTAGTGTACCAGTAACACCCACTCCTGCTTCGAGTGCATCTAATTCCAATTCTTCGACTGCAAAGAAATCAAGTCGACGAAAACGTTCTCAGAAAAAGTATACTATTTCAGAAGATGAAGATGACGATATGGATTAGAAGTTGCAAGCATTTCAAATGCATCTGCTTATTCATTAGTTTTAAGTGTACAATAGAATCTTATAGTTGATGATGGTTTTTTTTTTTCTTCGGAATCAAATTCTTTTTTTTATTATTATTTCTTTTTTTTTTCTTTTTAATTTGTTCTTTTTAATTTAATTTTAATTTAATTAAATGTATGAGATATATAAATTTTTACTCGTCCTCTTTTGATTTATCCACAGCTTCATATTTTTATCTTTTTTAAATAATATTCAAATTTAAACTTTTCGAAAACATATTTGATTATTTTATCATGATCAAAATTAAGGCTAAGCAATTGCTAAATTTGAACTTAAACATTATTAGAAATAGTTATAATAACAACAACTGCTATCTTGCAGGTTTATTCATTAAACTAGGGAATTTCCTTGATTTTTTTTTCTGTTTGATGTAGAGAACAATAAAATATATTTAAATGTATAATACGCTTTTCTTGAAGAAGAATACCCTAGACTTGTTGGTATTGAAGTAAATGAGAATTGTAAGTAAACAAATATCAGTGTTGATAGCAGCGATTTCCTGGTAGTAAATGAGTTCTTCTAACTCGGAGTATACATATATTGACTACCCGAATGACACCGACGAAGAATTACTCTGGCACACAGTTGTTACTTTGATTTTATGGGTTTCAACTTCAATACTGCTAACACGGAAGACGAAATGTTTGCTTTGTAAATGCCTTTCTTTGCCAGTCTTGGTTTAATTTGTCGAGTGTTAAACAAAACGCAGAAAATGTTGGTTAAAACTGGACTCCCAGAACAGAAATATTTCGATGGATACTCGGACCTGTATGCGGTACGGCGAGTGATGAAGAAGATACAACCGCGAATTCTGTAAGCTGTACACGGATGTGGATGCTTTATATAAGATAGGTTAGTTAAAGGAAGTGAAGACGATGATCCAGCATAGAAATATCTTCGAATCCCAAGTTCAAACGATTGAAAATTCGTTTCAAAGGCCAAAATGGCCGTCAGTGAACGATTAGATGCATCTCAAAAAGTAAGTAACACTTTTATTTATTCATTTATTCATCCGTCCCAATATCGCACCAACGTCGAAGACTAGGGTTTCTCAAAAATAACGGTCCAAACTGAACAAGTGGTAAAGCCCTGAATTTAGTAATTTGCTCATCCCGAATCGTTACGGCTTTCGATTTGAACTATTTAGTTAAATACAGGCACAATTGAAGGGCCGCTGCAAAGAACGATTTTGCTATTTTTGGCTCAGTGTAAAAAATCTTTGGCCCAGTTTATTCAACCTCCATTAAATCTAAAATCGCCATTTAAAATATAAAATTTCAAATCTTGTATGAGATTTTATAAATTTGATTTTTTTAACGGTGAGTTTAAATATAACGGAGAGTAAATAAATTGGGCTAAATGTAACAGTTTATTCCAATTCTAATTAATAATATAGCCAAAATTCTTATTTAGTAAGATGCAACTTTTTAATAAAAAAATTAAAAAATACCTATAATTGATCATAAATTCCTAAAACGAGTCGTAATTCAAATTCATGTTTTGTTAACATGCGACTTTTGTTATTCTATATTCTTTGCTGATTAAGCAAGCATACAAGGTGTTGTGCATATGTGATGCCCCTTTCACTTTTTTGAAAATTGTTCCACCTCCCAACTCCTTTTTTCTGCATTCAGCCCTTTTATTACTGTCGTTTTCTCCAAAAAAGCCAATAAAACGAAAGCATCTAGATCTGACATTAGCCGTTTTATTGAAATTCTGTTTTCAGCGTTCTTTCCAATTTTCACATTCCTATCCATTTGAAGAAGCATCAAATCGTCCCGTTTCTGCGTGAACCACGTAACTGCACAGCAAATTTCTTTTTCGAAATTTAATATTTGGATTGAATAAAAAGAAATTAATTTAACTGTAAAACATATAAATTGAGGTGATTTCACTTTTTCTTCTTCTTCACTCATACTTTTCCGGTGGTGTTTAATGTTCTGAGAAAATCTTTTAATCTTTGGAGAAAATGTTACGAGGTTTACGTGAAAACGGGATGAAATATCGCTTGAAAAGCGAGTCGTTTTCTTGTCGTTTTGTCACATGTCATGCAAATCACCCTGTAAAAAGTCTATATGAAGGCTACGAGATTGAAATCTATTTTAATTAAAATAACCATCATTGTTAGGTCAGCGCATTTATTGGTTTCAACTTTAAACATCAAACGTGACAAATAAAAAACATGCAACAACATTTTTTTGTTGTAATATTTCGCCGCACACGTTTCTAGTTTGCTTCTATTACATTCTCTTAAAATATAATATCTTTTATGATTATGTGGTAGTTTTCTAGGTGGCAGAAAAATCGTCACTTGCAACATGTTGTTAGCTCTTCAAAACAAATAATAAAAGAAATCATCAACTGCAAATTCGTCATCACTATCTGAGCGCAGTGCTATTTTATGAGCATTTGTATAGAGATCATTTATATCAGGTTCTTCATCTGAAATAAATAAAAAAATATAAATATAAAAAAATCAAATTCCAGGACTGGGTCGCACGTACTTGCTCTTATAGTTAAAGTTGCTAAGAATATTTAAGCTTTTTGTATAAAAATTTTGCAAATGTAAAATGTTAAAAGAAAAATGTAAAAAGAAACCATAAAACTCGTTCTTAAAATAACTAAAATAACTTCTTGTAATGTTTGGAGCTGCAAACGAAGTACGCCATTTGATTTCTTCTATAAAAGTAAATATTTAGAAAAAAATGTGAATCGTTAGAGCGGTTTTTAGTTTTTAAACATACATAAATGTACACAATGTTCAGACAGACAGACAACAAAGACTGAAAGATGTGTGATTTGTGATTTTTATCTCAAGTTCTATTTTTTTTATGAATGCGTAGCTTCCATATAATGCCTACCTACACTACATGCATATATAAATTCATATTAAAAGTAAAAAAAAAAACAACAAAACATACCCTTAAACTTTTGTTTACGAGCCAGTCTCGATGACGATAAGATCGCCTCATCTTCCAAATCAAATTCATTCTGTGTAGACCTAATTGAATATCTTGTTGGTGGAACAAAGAACCAGTAGGACTTCAAAATTTCCCGAAGACCTGGCATTTCTTTGAGTTCTGTCAATAATGATGGTTGTTTGGAAAGCGCTTTAAATGCCCTCAATTGCAGACAGTCCGATTGTGATGTCGAGTTTATAAGACGAATGGCAGATTTAGCGGCAGTCGAACATACCATTGGATAAATTTGAATATTTGGATCGATTGGTATGTTTGTGTAGGCAATTCCAAGAGATCGTCGATTAAGGAAGAACTCCAAGTGTCCACGAGTTAAGTCTAAATAAATACCAACAATGCATCCTTGGGAAAATTTACTTCCATATGGAATTTGGGATCCGTTGTGTTGTTTCATACCATTGTATGAAAATCCCCATGATTCTCTATTCGTTCCCAGAGCCGAAACGAAGTGATGCTTGAATTGATCTACATTGACTTTATCTGTTCCAATTCCAAACATCTGAAAAACAAATACATAGTCAATTTAATTTTTAATTATAAAAAAGATCATTTTAAATAATTGAAAAAAAAACTGTTGTGAAATTTTATTATTTAAACAACGAACAACAATTTAAGTAAACAATTTTTGTTTTATGAATAGCAATAAAGAATTTATAACGTGTAGTGTATGTACTGATTGTTTTTATCAAGCTTTTGTTGGGTAATGTTTTTTAAAGGTACAAAATAAATACACTCTGCCACATTTGAATCGAGACCAAAATAAATCCTGGAAAATATTCCTTTTGTTTTAGTTAGTGCTGGTGGTGGACAATGCCTTAAAATGGAAAAAAAACCATTTAAAGGTTATCAGCGTATGACTAGAAGACAATTTATAGTGGTTTTTGTGCTGATAAAAAATAGCTTAATGCTAGCACATCTCCTTACCACTTGCCACAGTAAAGAGGAAGCGCAATTGATCGTTAAATATTATAAAGGATGTCAGTTAAAACCGAAACTAGGTAATTTTCTTTCGGTTTCTAATCTCAGTCATACTCGGTGTTTTTTCTTACACTTGTTATTTATTTTGTGTTATAATTATTAAGTATTGCTTCCAAAAATAAATATCTTGTTAGGCGACTAACTCGAGGAAAACTAAAGCCTAAAACCAGCATGGGACTTGAACTCAGACTCCGGAGAGAAGATACTCCATCACACTAACCATTACACCCAAGGTAATATTTTAAATACTTTGCATCTAAACATGGCGCTTCTTACATACAATTCTTAACGTGCAGAAAAGTTTTTAAAAAATGTTCGTTTATGTGCTTCTGTTTAATATTTTGTTCAAAACATCTTGAATTTAAGTTTGGGCATTCTGTAGTTCACAGTAGAAGAGTGATGAAAGCTCAGCGGCTTGTGTTTTATTTTGTTGCCACATTTCCAGACACTGCTTAAGCTGAATAAAGAATAATTCCCTTAGGGTATGGCCAACCCTAAGGGAAATTTTCTTTTTTTTTCAAAATGTCTCTATTTCTGTAGTATTTCATTGTAACAAGCATCAATCAATTAAAACGGTGTGTATAGTATAAAAATATAGTCCATATCTTACAATAAAGATAAGGCGTTCGTTGTAAGCGTGAGCATTAAATCTATATTTGCCTGAAGTATGTACATATATCAAAATAATGAAAACGCTTGTTTAACAAACAAACAAAGTGAATCTTTAATGAAACTTCAAAATGAAATTGTTTTTCAAGTCTATTCTGAAGATAATTATACAAGAGCCGTCTTCAAGAGGGACAAAAAAAAATATAATTTGATTAAGAATAATTATAAAAGTTTACAAATTAAGTTCATCAAAGTTCTTAAAATTCTTTTAATAGTTTTTCAATAGATCATTTTTAGTTGATGTCAAAAAAGCTTAATCATAGAAAATGTGGAAGGGGATTTCAGTCTATAATCTACAGTTAACTTTTACATTAAAATTATAACCAAATTTAAACAAAAAAAATAACTTTTAGTTGTTTTAATGTTCTCAAGAAAAAATTGTCTTTAATAAACTGTAATTGTGTTTCAATAACCTCTCATCAACCTGAATTATTTCAAATTAAGTCAACGACTTTCAAAATTTAACTCACCGCCAATACGAACCTTAAAGATCATTCAAGGCTATTTTTAGCTTTTCGTGCAACAAATCAAAAAAACATAAATTTATTTCTGTATCAAAACAAAATTATCAAAAAAAACATTGTTTGTATAGTTGAGACTTGAAAGCCAGACAAAAACATTAGGGCCAGTGATCTTTTGAAATAAAAATGAAAACACTCGATAAGGTATACAACACCATTCACACCAAATCGTGATAACAATAATGTGATCTCTCTCTCAGTCGCCACCATTTCCGTCAGTCTCCTGCTACTCGCAAAAATATTTCTAATAAATTCTCTAAAAAACAAAAAAAAAATCAATGCAGTGCAGGTCAATCGTCAATTGAAATGTTAAATGCTCTTTAATAGATTTTTGAATGAATTCACTTCATTTTATTGAGACTGCTTGTGAATTAAATGGAATGCACTCCGCATCAAATGAAGATCTAAAATTGAAGATTCTAGAGAATGCTGCATTTAGCCGCCTCCTCGCCCTCCTCTTTGTCGTTTTGGCTAGTTTGCCACTGAAATCATCGCTTAGATAAGTACCGTTGGAACAATCGGACTTAGCCCCATGTGGCGTTAACCTATGATTGTTGATGAACTGACGGGCGCGGGCGCTGACTAAGTTGGCAACATATTTGTATTATGATAAAAGCGCATGACTTTGTTTATTTCTCGCGATTCAATGGTAACTAACTATCCAAAAAAAAAACATACAAAAATTCTACTTACCACATCAGTTCCTGAGAGTATAGTTATTATCCTTATTTCCCAAAAATGTACCATTTGAGGTTTCAGTGGTTTGTCCCCTCGAACTATAGTCGTTCCTTGACTGTAAATTGGATGAAAAGTTATATCTGGTCCATGGATCATTTTGTCAGGGTCACTTTGGTCCCATTGCCACTCCATTGTATGGCAATCTTCTTCACCACACCGACAGGTGACCAAGTCTGGAATATTGCCCTTGAACGCAGTTATCGCTGTACATTTTGGAAATGGGCAATCGCAGAATGGAGGCGAACGCGCTTCTTGCCAAGAACTTTTGACTAAAGATTCACTTGCCATTGAAGCAGAGAAAGTTATGGAATGCTGTGTTACTAATCGCGAATGGCTTTTCTAAACTGAGTAAGCAGTACTTTTCCACTTGGTCTAGCTGTGGGGATAACGATAAGGTTTTCAAAATATTTATTCTGTGGAGCGAAATATATTGCACTAGATAATCGCAGGAGCTTCTTATCATCAGTGGCGTGGAGCGACTGCAATCTTTATGCAGGGTTTTATTAAAGTAAACTGTGTAAAAATAAAACAAAAACCAAATTTATAGAGTGCTCGGTGTTGAGTTGACAAATAAACAAATGCATCTGCAGCTGTTTGGGGCCGCGTTCAAAAACAAATGACAAGTGAAAGAAAAGGTATGATTTAGAAAAATATATTTATCTCATATAGAACTGTTTAAATTTGTTGAATTAAAAATGAGGATTTACACGACAGACAAACTATTGACTATTGTTATAATTTCGTTTGTAAAAATTATAATTTTGTTTTAATTGAAGCAATTTCATTCAGTTCATTATGAAGAATATGCTTTGTTGTCCTCAGGACTTGGACTCGATATCTATTTGGTTTCTAATCAAAAAGTATAGACCAACAACAAACAAGATCGTTATAACCAGACTGCATATTATGGATAAACACAAACGAATTGGATATGTCAAGGCACTGAAAGTATATTTATTGTAAAACTTTTAATAACGTTTCGATTTAATGTTACTTACGAACAAAAAACCTCCAAAATACAGCACATAGTAAAAAGAAATTTTATGATTAACTAAATTTTTAAATGTTGATTGTTTTGACTTAAAAAACAAAAACAGTTTTAAAAAGAAATTTAAAAAGCGTATAGTTGAAAAAGTTGTGCCATATTATAATTTAATTTTGTAAAACTATCACCCATTTTACAGATTCCGAAGACTGCACGCATTGGGATTCGCATTTATTTCAGCCATATTTTCTCCTCTAGAACTCGCATGTGAGGAAGTGTGATAGTGGAAATGGTAAGGTAGTTCCACGTAGTGATAATATAGTTGAACCGCCTTGATGATTGCTTTAAATACTAATGCGAAAACTACGAATCATGCTGACTCCCCGGGAGTAAAGAATTGCAAATTCCATATATTTGTTTGTTCTACCGCATTCTGGGAAATGTATCAACCAGACTGTCATATCTAGGCTAGCCTCGATGGTTATCTTTTACCAAACAAATTTGTACGTAAGAGTTTACCATTTTCAATCTACTATTTTACCACGTTTACCATGAATACTTCTAATCATTTTTTTTTTGTTAAATGAATTCAACATACAAAGTAGAATGGTCCCATCTAAATGCTTGGTTACAACCATTTTATATTTATTTTAACACTTTCACAACATGGAGTGCACGAACACCAAAATGCTCTTATGTCATCTTGACATCAAAAGGAAAACCAAAATTTTTCCAATTCTAATGGTGTGCTTCTTTTAAAAACCTATTTTTGTAAATAAAATTGAAAAAATATTGAAATGAAAAGCATGCAGTCACTCAACAAGATTCCCCACCCAACTTATCTTGTAAATTCAATAATTGGCAGAAGCAGTCTTAGATTCTTTGCAACTGCTAAAGATGAAGAAATTTTAGAAGTTCCAGACAAACCACCATCGTTTGCCGAAGAAGAAATCGAGGAACCAAAACCAGAAAGTTTCTTCAACAAATCGGGTCTGCTAGTTCAACATCGAAAATTCCTTCACAATGAAAAACCCTACAGTGAACCACATTCGTGGATCCATCTAACAGAGAAATACCAACGCAAACAGCTGGGCCGCTATGGTTTGGCTAGCGGTGTCGATCCTAGAATTTGTTTTCCCACAAAGAGTGATCTTGAAGCTCAGAAACGATATGAGCAAGTAGCCTTCCCATATACATTACAAGAGCTCATGACTCGATCTAAGAATGAAGAAAAACTAGCAAAGGACGAAATCCAAAAGAGAGAGGATGAAATCACTAAGAAGCTGGAAAAACTGGAACAATGGAAAGCCGACTTAAATGCTAAAGTTGCCAAAAAAGAAGCTGATGCATTGGCTGCCAAACAGCGCAAAGAACGTCTAGTCGAAGAGGTTCGCAGGCACTTTGGCTTTAAGGTGGATCCTCGCGACGAACGATTCAAGGAAATGCTCGAACAAAAAGAAAAGGAAGACCGCAAAAAGCAAAAGGAAGCCAAACGCAAGGCCAAGGAGGAGAAGCTCATGGCCAAATTGATTGCAAAGCCCTCTGGCAAGGGTATCGTAAAAGATGATTCAGTGCAGTGAGGTTATAATATTTTTATCGCAAATTAAAACAATAAATTGTTAGTACACTAAAGTTCTTTATTTAAATTTATGATAAGAAATGCAGAACATTGACTAAGATGGACTATTTTAAGATGTGCATGTTTTCTACTTGGCACCATCTTGGTTTGTTGCTCCAGATATGAATACCAAGAGAACCACGGGTACAATGTACATCCACTGAAATGATAAAATTGTCATTTATTTTGTTGGTCTATCATCAAAGTCACTGGTCGTACGTATTTTGCAAAGAATCCTCGGTTGTCTCGAACCTCGCCCTTTTCCCTTGCCTCCCTTTCTCGTTCGACTTTTTGAATGAAGCTAGCCGTGTCTGGGATTGGCGCTAGTTCCATGTGTTTGATGAGAATATCTGTGTTGAACTCATCCAGTCCGGTTATCGATATTTCGCTATTTTTACAATCAGCAAAGCCGGAACTGAAGATTGTTTGGGTGACCGCTGTGACGAAACCACTTCCATCAATGGAAACCCACAAGACATCATAAAGGTCTGATAGCACAAGATTACATGCCTTGGTTGCTGTAAGGAAAGTGTAGCTTGTACCGTCGGGATAAACAACGTTTGCTTTAAGTCTGTAGAATTCACCGGTTTCGGCAAGTCTCTGGAATAAACAAGTATCGATATGAAGGACTAGGAAATGAAGACCGTTGGCCTGGTTAATTTAAAAATATAAAATGAGAATTTAGCTCGAATAGTTCTAGCTATTCTTTTGTCGGGTTCCTACATAAGTAGATCTTTTCTTAAAAGAATATTTAATTTTCTAAGTAATACATATGTCAATAAAACAGTGGAACCTGTTTCTATGAATTTCGTAATTTAAGTTGTGGTCTTGGAACATAGTAGGGTCCTCGTCCTTTAGATAATGTCTGCCTCTAAACGCTAAATGTAAAAGTAAGTACCTTCAAACTCAATCGCTCTGATTGAGTTAGGACTTCCTGGTAAGTCTTAGCTTGTCCAAATAAACTAGGAATCGTTACATTGCCACGATGAGAAAATTTATCAGGATTCGACGAGTCCAGGGCATGCTGAAGCTCAATACTTATCCAGCCATCGTTTTCGAGATAACACTAAAAGGAAATGAGAAAGCATTTAAAGATATTTATTTCAACTATTTTATTATTTAATATAAGTACCGATCCGATTAGGATAAATGAAAAAGTTATTAAAAGAAATAGTAATTTTGAGGAACCCATTCTTTAGCTGTTTTGTCTGGAAAAAAATTATGATGATGGTGCTGTCAATTTTGTCTAATGAAGAATGACATTTGGTTCTCTTAAAATGAATGTGGGAAAGGTGTTAGAAAATTAGTTTGCACAATTGCCACTTTGTCGCATGGCAGTGCGACACTTTGGTTTGTGCAAGCCTTAAAGACTTGTCCAACCCAGAATGTCTCTCTATCACACGAAAGAGTGACACTACAACGACAAGAGCGTCATATGAGAGTACTCTCACCAAACACGACAAACCGTTATTCAATTGAAAGCCCTTTTCACTACACTTTGGTTCGGGCAAGCATTATAGCGTGGTTAATTAGATAACCTCAAGGGTCGCATAACTACAAAAGTAAAATAATTTTTTTTGTTACTAGATCCACTTTTTTGCGAAAAAAGTACAACAATGTTCATTTTATCCATCTTTTCATATACTTTTTTATAATTTATTCGGATATAACTAAAACATCATGGTAAACGTGGCATTAATCAAAAGTTGGATTTTGGCATCACTGATACCTCTACTACATTTGCGGGTCATTTACTTTTTCCATGCACAATTTTTGTTTTTTGATTCAAAACAAATGTTGAATTTACAAAGAAGATGGTTAAAAAAATAATTTAAAAATAATAACCATGTTAGACAAATTGAATAAACCTGTTAAAAATGGTCCAAGTGATGTTGTTAATTCACCAGCTCACAAAAAAATTCGTATCGATAATCGTAGTTCACCAAAAACAACACAATATGCACCATTCTCATGGCCCGACAGTGACGAGGATAGTTTCCTTTCTGATATTAAACTTTCCAACGAACCCCTAAATGAATCAAAAACTCAAGAACTATTTACCAACGATGGTCATGATAGTTTGTTTTCTGATATCAAAATCGATGATATGGCTGGTCCGTCGAATAACAATAATAATAATGAAACTCTGCAAGAATTCAATGATAGCCTCTTCAAGGACCTAGAACCGCCATGCAATGCGTTTAGACAAACTGAAGATCTGATGAAGTATTTCGATGATGATATGGTTGACGATTTAAATGTACAAAACACTCAAAAGTTTCTAGATGATATCGCATTTAAAGTGCCAAAACAACCAATTTCTTTGGGACCTAAGGATAATAATCATCTATCTAGCTCGATAGCTCATCATTTCGATATGACAAATTTTATGCAAGGCACCCAGTATGAGACACGGGAAGAAATAAAAAATCGCACTATTGGTGGAGCCCCTGGCAGTTCCTTCAGGCAAGAAGAGCAACATCTTTCGGCCATTAACTGGGAAACTCAAGTTTTCAATGAAGATCCTCCGATTGATGAGTTCCCAAGTCGTGGAACCTTCTATGGACTTCCAGACAGTGTCCAAAAAATGATATTTGAGCACAAAGGGATAAATAAATTGTATGGTAAGCAACAGTCTTGTTTTCTTTATATAAAAAAGAAATAGTTCCCAAATAAAGTGAAAAAATATTATTTGTTATCTTTAAGAATGGCAAGATGAGTGCCTTAACCTTCCAGCCATTCGAAAACGAAAGAATCTCCTCTATGCATTGCCAACAAGTGGTGGTAAAACTCTAGTAGCTGAGATTCTTATGCTGCGGGAAATAATCTGCCGAGAAAAACATGTCCTCTTTATTCTGCCGTATGTATCGATTGTACAGGAAAAAGTCAGTGCAATGGCTCCATTTGCACTAAGTCTTAATTTCATTGTCGAAGAGTATACAGCTGGCAAGGGCAGATGTCCCCCACCGCCACGAAAAAAACGTAGATGCATTTTTATTGGATCAATTGAAAAGGGTGCCGTTCTATTTGATAGTTTGATAGAAGCTGGAAGGGCAAATGAAATTGGACTTGTTGTGGTCGATGAGTTGCATTTAATTGGCGAGAAAGGTCGAGGAGCCACATTAGAGGCTTTCCTTACAAAAGTTATGTACATCAATGGTACGTACGCATTAGTTTAGTTTTAAATATTCAAAAAATCAAATTTTCACCTCTTTTCTATTTTTTTTTTCAAAAAAATTTGCAGCTAGTATACAAATTGTTGGAATGAGTGCTACGATTGGTAACTTACCAGAATTGTCTGATTTTCTTGATGCTGATGTCTATACGAGAGGATTTCGCCCTGTAGAGCTGAAAGAGTACATCAAATGCGGATGCGATATTTTAGAAATCAACACATCTGGTTCTTGTTTGGAAGAAATATTTGCCTTTAAGAGAACCGTTAATTTTAAGGTAAGTAATAAACTAAAATACTGCAGCTTTAAACATCTATGTGTTATGTGTCAATTGTTGAGTTTTATGTATTATCTGAGTTGGCTTTAGTTTCGTTATCCTGAATACGGATCCTCACCCGAAAAAATTACTTAAGCATTTTTGCTACAAGAAATTGTTGGCAGCAATGCCCTTTCTCATATCCCAAAATTTCTAACGAACTCCATTTGGGTTTTGGCCACTATTTCGAAAAATGTGACAAAATGCACAATGAGACACATCAGGCCATTGTGCCATATCTACAAACTTCTCGTGCCAACAAAATTCAGTTAAAGAGAAAACTCCTAAGACAATCACATGGCAATATGAGAAAGCCAAATGGGTTGGCCTCAATCGCCATGACTTTATGGACTTTAACTGGTCACTATGCCTCATCGATAGTTTTTCCCGTAAACTCAATCGCGGATATTATTACAATTTTTTCCAAAGAAGTCTAAAACTAACCAGCCGAAAGAAAGTGCATAAGTGGTTAAAAAAGTAAGTACTATATATTTAAGCAAGCTAGGAAAACCAGAAAATTTTTGGTTATTTGTTGAAAGCATTCGAAATACTCCCTAATGGGACGAATCTGCTTTCGCATTCGTACAGTGGCAAGAGTTCTGAGCGGTCTTGACACACACAAATCCTCTAGGCCGGATAATATCCCTTTCATCATTGTGAAGAAGTTTTCTTACAAGCTGGAGAAATCACTAAGCTCCATTACTTGAGCTTCTTGGACCGGATACAAAGTACAGCCTTAAAAAGATAAGGTTAAAGATCTATAATAGAAACAATTATGCCTCCTTAGCATCGACGCAAGTAATGTCTCATAACTCTATTTTTGTTTTGTCACTTTTTGTACAATCGGCGAATGTGGAACGCATTTTCCGCCTCAAAACGTCTCATTTTTTTCTCTTTAACCTTCCCTATTTTCTAAACCCTTTTGTGTGCCCGAATTATAAAAAAAAAACATATTTTTTTGAAAAATAAAATCTGGCAACATAACTTTTACTTTTTTAGTACAGTGCCCAAGTTGCAAAATCAGACCCAGATCACTTGGCCGGTTTAGTATCAGAAGTTGCACCAAAAGAATCCTGCCTTATATTTTGTTCAACTCGTAAAAACTGTGAGAATGTAGCAATACTATTGAGTCGAGTGTTGCCAAAGTAAGTCGATTTTAAAATACGTCCACACGTAAACTCAACTCTTAAATATGTTTTAGGTCTAAATTTATCGAATATCGAAGGAGTGAAAAGGCCGATCTAATGGATGCTCTTGACAAAATTTGTGGCATCTTGTCGCCGATACTTGAACAAACTATCCCCTACGGAATTGCATATCATCACTCCGGCTTGACGATTGATGAAAGGAAAATGCTCGAGACTGCCTATCGAATTGGTACAATCAGTGTGATATGCTGTACATCGACTTTGGCAGCTGGTGTTAATCTACCAGCCAAACGAGTTATCATTCGAGCTCCATACGTTGGGATGGAATTTATGAATTTGTGTAAATACAAACAAATGGTTGGGCGTGCCGGTCGCGCGGGTATGGGTGATGCTGGTGAAAGTATACTCATATGCTCCAGCAAAGACAACATTCGTGTGGGTGAGATGTTGTTTTCACCCATGGATAAAGTTTTGAGTTCGTTAGATCACAATGATGGCATTGGACTGCAAAGTCTCATATTGAGTGCTATTGGTCTCGGACTGGCTGATTGTCTTCAGGACTTAATAAACCTCAATAAGAATACCTTGATGTCAGTGCAAAGTGAAAAGTCAGGGGTTTCAGTGAGAGCTTTGATAACATCAATTTTGCGGCAGATGTTTAAGCATAGAGTATTGCAGTTAAAGGACTCGAACAAAGCTGCTTCTGCTAATAGTTCTGATATTCTCACAACTCAAGAAATGCGAGAGATAACAAGTGCCAATTTATTGAATAACCCCCGTCAGCTTGTGCTTTGCAAAACAACACGATTTGAATTGACTGCAATTGGTAAGGCGGCCTTCAAGGCAGGAATTGATTATAAAAAGACAAATTTGATGTACAAAGAGTTGAAAAATGCACAAAAATCGATGGTACTTTCGAACTATTCGCATTTGTTGTACCTTGTAGTGAGTTTCAATTCCAGCGAAAGCGGTGATGTTTTATTTACTGTAAATCCATCGATTTTGTTTAGGGAGTATACAAGATTAGATGAGAACACACAATGCTTGTTTAAAGTTCTTGGCATTACTGAAGCACATGCAGCTAAAATGGCCAAAACAATGTCTACCAAAGGTCCCATGGAAGTGCAATTAAGTCGATTATATAAAGTGTTGATTTTGTTGGATGTTTTAAATGTAATGCCGTTGCATTTGGTTGGCACAAAATTTTCCGTTGAACGTGGTATGCTGCAAACGTTGGTTAATCAATCAATAGCTGCAGCAAGTGCACTTGTGCGGCTTTGTGAACAAGTTGAAGAGTTCTGGTGCTATAAGCCTTTGTTTGAGAAAATAAGTGGAAAAATGGATCGATGTGGGACACTGGAGTTGGAACCGTTGTTGGATCTGCCAGCTGTTAAAATTGTAAGTTTTTTTTTTTTTATATTAATTTGATATTTTATTTATAAAATTCCATTGCAGAATAGAGCAAAACAATTTTACACTGCTGGCTTTAGAACAATTGAAGATATCGCTAAATGTAAGCCTATGCAATTAGCTAAGAAAATCGAGCATTTAAGTTTCAAAGCAGCAAAGGAAATCATTTCGGCTGCCAAGGTACATAATGTGTAAATATGATTGATGATGTTTCTAATTTAGTTTTCCTTTATATTACAGTTAGTATTAATGAAGAAACTCGATACTTTACAAGAAGAAACCGATGCTATTTTAAGTTGCTTTAAAAATGATGGCGACGAACTTTTACCACAAGTGACCTAAATGCTTGATTTTATATATTTTGCACTTATACTAAGACTATTTAGGAATTACAGATATTAACTTATTTAAGATTTCTTTTTATCAAAACACATTACACTATGTAATATTATTTAAATAAGATGCATACAAGAACAAGGATGTGAAGGTTGGATCGAAACAAGGATTTAGGGTCCCTTTCACATTTTATAACTTTAATTAATTTTTTCAAAAATAATAATTTTCAAACTCGAAACATTTTGTTTTTGTTCAAAATTTTACCTTAGTAACTCCTCTATCTGAATGGTTCTTTGAATTTGTTCATGATCACTGAAAAAAGTTTGCTAAATGCATTTTCGAAAAGATTACAAATTACGAAATTACCTTTCCTTAACCAAGGACCATAGTACTTTTTTCAAAGCACTCGAAAATTTTAGGATTTATTTGAATTATAACTTTCATTAAAATATTAACTAGTAATTTAACTCCTTGAGTCACATATTTTTGCGTTAAACAATTACAAAAAGGACAATGACCAAAAATGTATTGGGTTTGGTGCAAATGTTCACCACAAACGAGGCCTACAAATGTACATAGTTGGATAATCTACTAAATATGGAGTAATTTTCATCAAGGTGTCAAGGCAAAAAATCAATTGGGTCGAAAGTTAAAGCCAAAAATTAGACTACATGATTAACAGTACTAACAAAACCAAAAATGCAGTATGAGGAATACTATTTTGTTGATACGAACTAACAATACAATGTCTAACACATTTTCGTCTAAAATGATGGACAAAACGCTTTATTGATCCTTTTGCGTTAGGGTGGAGCGTTCGATTTTCGTATTAAAATAGCCTTAAAAAATTGCCTTATTGGATTTTCTATAATTTTTTCTAATTTTTGTCCCTCAAAGTATAAAAAATACGAACAATTATTCCATGCAAAAAAGAAAGAAATCGAATTTAGTAAATTAAAAATGTCGAAGAGGCAATTTGTTAGCATGTAGTTGCCATAGGAACGGTCTCTTTTACATCGACTCCATCTCCAACCAGTTTTTGTAGCTGTACCATTAGCAACCAACAACAGATAATTTACTTAAGATTCCTCTATCCTAATCCACTTTTGTTTTCCGTTGCGCTTCACTCTATTTTTTGATACATTAATTTAACAAAATGTTCGGACAGGAAAGAGTTTCTTATTTTAAAAAGTGAAAAGGAATTTCAGCGAATTTGAATAAAATGATACAGAAAAAAATCATTGACCGTTTCCAAACTACCTGACCTTCCCTGGACAAAATTGTGTTCCCCGACTTCGCAAATTAGCGGACACTATGCAATGTCTTCTGATGTAGTCTTGTACCTATATATGCAATTCTCAATGGGAACGGATAATTCTATACAAACAAAAATTTATTTGCAATAACTCAAGTTAATTTTGGGCGATGCAACGTTTGTATTTTGAGTTGCGAAGAGATAGTTTTAGTTCCTCCAAAAGTAGGAAAAGTGCGTGTATATTCATAAATTCAGAAAATCTGCGTTAGTATAATCGCAGTTCTTTTCTCATGCATTTATGAATTCACTTACATGGCAGAATGTGTGCAGGCTTAACTTAGTACAATTTTCATGTAAAATACGTCGAAGAAACCATTTTTTAAATTAAGAGTCTAATTTGGTTGTTTTGCGAAATGGGTCCCAATAAAAACAATTTTTTAGAATGTTTTAATAGGGTGGTGCAACAAATGTTATTGTAGAAGATGTCATTTCTTTGAGCGAAAATACGCAATTTAACATTTTTATCTCAAAACTTTTTTCCATTCATTTTCCAACACTGAAAAAGGAGAATTTTTTGTGAATCCTGCAGCTTAACAAATTTGGCTAGTAATCTGCCCGACCCTGACGACAGATTGACGATTATGAACAGTAAGTACTGCAGTTGACCAAAGTTAGTACGATTGCAGATCAGATCTTAATGAACGCGACTAATGCAGTCCTTAGCTAAGCATTTAAGCCGTTGAACTGTGCATAAAGTTGTAGGTCTCTATCGTTTCTGTCGACTTGGATTGGTTGAGAGTGTTAGTCACTCCTTGGTTTTCTGTGGCCTAGTTGTGCAATAAATATATTTATTTAAAAAAACGATTTTTAAACTCCTCCATCAGCTGCTTTTATGGAATACTAAAGTTAATAAACTTAAGACTTGTTAACGATTGCTTAAAACTTTATATTTCTGTTTTTTTTTTCTTGTATCGAATTTATTTTCGTAATACAAAATGTGTGCCAATATTGTTGGGTTTTCTATGATAAACGTTTCTTCTTATATAATGCGACATAATAATAATTATTATATTTTTATGTAACTTTATCTATTGCAAATCAAAAACGTAATTATAATGATTTAAATATCATTACTCAATTTTGGTAAAGAGTGGACTGACGGCTCTTAGGAAATTAACTTCGAATTCCTTTTCCGAAAACCGTTCGACTGATGATCTGAAAAAAATATAATGAGAACTTTAAATTAGGAAATTTGCTAAATCATTTATTTTTTAAAAACAAACCTCGCTGCATTGCGTATTGCTTCATTCTCCTCTTTGGTATTGTAAAGTATATTATAAAAACATGTGGCATATTCAATTGAATCCACAGCCAGAAATCCGTTCTGACTGCCCTCCGAAGTCTCAATTATATCCAAGAGTGGCCCACCCGATCGATTGGCAACCATTATCAAGCCAGCTGCCATGCACTCAACAATACCAATTCCGAAATGTTCGTTCCACATGGTGTGCAATCCGATTCTCGCCGATTGATAAAGCTGCAGCAATTCTTTGTAAGACACATTAACTTTGAATTCCACATTGTTTTCCAGTGATAAATGCTTGGAGAGATCTTGCATGTTCTTCAATCGGATATAGTCTTCTTCGTGACGACACGAACCGGCAATGATAAGTTTAACCTTGCTCCATAAGTCTTCGTTTTGATTGAGAAGTGTTCGCAGTTCGTAGAGAGCTTGAAGTTGTAGGGGATGGTCTTTTTCTGGACGAAATTGTCCCACGGAGAGAATGACAATTTGTTCGTCTTCGTTTCCTGTGAATTCCAGCGACTTGAGATGGTCAACCTCACATGGGGGATAAACACGATGTGTTTTGAATGGAGCATTCCATAAATCTAAAATGTGATTCTCTGTCCAAGTTGAATTGACCATGATCGTTAATGCTCGACAGCCGACCCAAGCGTAGAGCTAAAAGAAATGTTTTATTATGCATTCGATCATCACCTTCCTAGATTAATGCTTACCCTGGCGAATATCTTATAATACATTAATTTACACGATGTAAAGAAAGGATTGCGCACCACGTAGGCTTGATTGTTGTGAGCGTATTGCCTGCATCGCACTCGCCTCAGCATGTCAGTGCTTATTGTGGGATAGTGCACATAGCAACCGACTTTGCATTGTCCGAGAAACCGAAACAGGGGCATTGTAAACGCATATCCCATGGTGTCGATGTAGACATCTGGAGGGAATTTGGCCAGAGCTTCCAGGCCCAAAATAAGCGATCCAAGGCTCTGGCCAAGGAGAGTAAAGTATGGATACATGTTGGCCTCTATCCAATGTCGCTTTTTGAGATAGACAAAGCTTATGTTATCCTGATCTACAGCCACATTGAACATTCCTTCGGCTCTGTTGAGAATTGTATTTGGGGAGGCATCAATGTCGCCGGTATAGATAATTATCTTAACATTGTCATATTTTGCCTTTAAACACACAAAAATTGATTACGTGATAATTTTGTTCCGGCGGCGGCGGCGAGATAAAAGAAAACACAAACCTGCAGTGCTCTGACAGCACACCAAAGTACACGTTCGCCTCCTCCACCGGCATTGCAATAGGGATGGAATATGCCGACGCTAACATCGTTGTTGCCTTTGTGGATTTTTGCTTTTCTTATCAAGATCCAGCGACGTAGAGCATAGATTGCAATGAAGAAGATTGTTATAGCCAGAAAAACTAATACTAGAAGTAAGTACAACCTGAATGGACGAGGGAGGAATTTTTTTTTGTTCGTTTTATAGAAAATCAATGTTTTGGTTTCATGTAGTTTTTTTTGTCTTCTTTTTGTTTTGCTATTTTGTCAGATATCTTACTTACAGAATTAAAATAACTCTCATTTTAATGGTTGATAGAGACTAGAAGAATGTATTCATTTAACAAATATTGGGATCAACATTGTTTTTAATATGAAATTTTAAGTTTTAAAATAAAAGAAAACCAACACGAAAAACAATTTTTTTTTAGTCACGAAATAAAGGTTGACGTGCCTTTTGGATGACAGTTTAGCCACGGTACTGCCAGCACAAAAATTTTGAGTATGATAAAATGAGATGTAACGTGACACCTTAAAGTGAAATACGTTATTACGTTTGAAAGCACATTCATCGACGAATCAGAAAGAAATTTGTCCAAAGTCTAAACATCAAAAGCGAATTACTAACGAAAACATAAACAAAAATATTCGTTGAGTCAAAACTGAAAAAAAATGTAAACCAAATAAATATCGCAAAATCTTTTAAAATTAAATTAAAAACTGTATGTAAAACCAGTAAATTAATTTGTGGAGAGTTATCCAAATAGTTTGATTAGTCTTCCATTTCACTGGTCAAAAGCGAAATTTTTCTTTAAAGGCTTGCCCAAACCCAAGTGCGACAGAGCGGCACGACAATGGCAAAATGTATTTACACAGCTTGCCCAAACCAAACTGCCGCACTGCTGCACGACAAAAAGACAAGAACATGTCATGTCAAAATTATTATAGACAGTTGTTTTACCAGATGTGGAGCTGTACCAAGTTTACCAAGAGTTTACCAGGTATACCCTTAATGTTCTTATATCTCAGATTTCAATTTTTCCCTTGCATTCGCTCAAATTTATTAAATGACTTAACGTAACGTTAACAACATTTCAAATCGAACTTAGTTGGCAGGCATTTTTCGCTGAGTCTCCCACCAACACACATGCAGCTGAAACTGTCAAAATCTGACAGCTTTTATCTCAGGCGACTGTCTGTAAAAATCAAAATAAAAATTTAATTTTGATAATTTATTGAGGTCTGCCTTCTTTATTGTCTGGTGCTGGTGCATTTTTCTTTTTGTTTTTTTTCCCGTAAATCTGTAATGCGACTTAATTATTTAGCATTAGAAAATTAAAAATAAATCACAATTAATCAAAATGGATTTCGTACGACCCATCCTAAATTGTTTGTCGAAATTCTGCAGTTGTATCAACTGTGCTGAAGACCTTGGTACTCAGGTAAGAAGAATTCATTCCAATTGTTGTTTCTAAGTTCCAGGATACATTCATTGTAATCTTCCTTATTTAGGGCTTAGAACCTAACGAACGCACACATCTCCTTGTTGATCCAGTCAACAATAGTCCTGCTTTGCGTCGAACCAATTCCGACAATCTTAGCAATGAATATTCACAATCTTTGCCAAAAAAGGACGAGCAGAATGCTCTCAGTCGACTTGTCCAAAACACAGAAGTGTAACTAACTATTATCTTTTTTAATATCTTCTTCTTGAAATGAAAGTTTTATTCAATTTAGAAACATGATTGATGTTGGTGCCATGGATTCCCATAACATAGAACATCAGGAGTACAACGATAGAATAAAATTGTATAACCAGCGTCTCATGCAGCAATGGAATACGGTTCAGCATCCTGGAATAGTGCCAATGGGTAATTTTTCAGAGATATTCCATGAAATGCAACAGAATGTTTATCATCATCTTTTCCATTGTAGGTTTCCTTAAGGATATACCAAACCCGGAATACTATTTGACTTCTGTTCCAATTTCTGCCGTAGATCTTGCCCAAGTATTCTAATCAAACTCACTGCTTATTGAGTCCACATTTAATAATGTTTCTTTCATTTCCAGATCAAATTAGCTGTTAGTAAAGCAAAAGTTGCAGTCAATGACATAAGAGTTGAACATAATGAAGATATCGTGGTGCCTTTTCGTATTCCCTAGACTTTAAACGAACAAAGAGCTTTTCTTTTGAATATGTTCACAGCGACATCATTTGAATTGGCTTAATTCATATGGAAACCTTAACAAAACAAAACAAAACACACACCTATCAACTTTTATGTTTTTTTTTTCTTTTTCTTTAACAAAATATTCTACACATTTTCTAAATTTGGGTTTAACAATTTAAGCAAGTGCATTTGTAGCGCTGGTCAATATTCTAACAATTTGTAATTTTAAGAAATAATCTGGAAAGTTTGTTGAAAATAGCACGTACCTATTTTAAGTTTACCGCTGCTTGCGCTTACGTAAAATACAAATAATCACAATAATTATAATTATAGCTCTCCTGGAATAACTGTACCCTACACCTACACACGTATCAGTTCTTTCATTCTATATCCTATTCTTAATCTTTATAATTTACAGTAAAACTTAACATTTATGATTATTAATCGAAATAACTATGTGAAAAGTAATAAAATCCCTTTATTCATAATTTTGTTGTTGTTTTGTAATTTTTGTTGGAAGATGCTCATATTATGTACCCATGAGTGCATATTGCGGGCAAAAGTAAATTTTCATATACCGGACCAGAAAGATTTTCTCTCTAAGGTTGGTCATTGATCACCTGATTTCTTATTAAACAAACAAGGAAATTAAACAAACAAGTGGTCTGACCCGAGCAAAATACTTGACAGCATTTCTATTGGTGGAATTTGTTGGGAGTAATGTCCTTACTCATATCCCAAAAGTCCCAACGAATCCCATTTGGGGTTTGGTCACTACCTTGAAAAAACTGCATCAATAATGCACTTTTCATTTTTTTGAAAACTACTTAATATTTTTTTTTCAAAATTTAGTTTTTAGATGTTGAAAAATAATATCTTAAAAATGGGGTACCAATTTTTTTTTATAAAGGTCCTTGCAAAATTTTATATAGAAAAAATAGTTTTTTTTTTTTTAAACGGCTCAAACGATTTTCAAATTTCAAATCAAATTGCATACTTCGTTTTCAAGTTAAATTTATTTAAGAAGCTGTTTTAGTCATTTGAAAATCGATTTTCTATGCTTTTTTAATTTTTTTTTTTCTAAAACTGCATTACAATTTTTTAATTAAAAAGGCTTAGCATAAATACTAACTTTATCTGCAAGAGCAAGTACGTGCGACTCAGTCGTGCATTTTATTTTTTCTGATTTAAGCCAACTTTTGAGAAAATTTCGCCTCCTACATGAAAGGCTTAAAATTGAACTCTATTTTAACTCGTTTATTACGTTTAATAGACCTGGAAAATTGTTGGCATAGTTAATTTTATAAAATTTTAACAAACATTTTTGATAAGAAAAATGTTTGCTCATAAAAATCGTATTGTTAAGTTAAAAAAAAAATGACAGAAGCGTAAGTGAGGACAAAGGGCTGCCAGTTGTCATTAGACAAAAACAAAATTAAAAGAAAAATCTTATAAAATATTAGGTACAAGACTGAAAATTTGTACGATACTATTTGTTAATATCAAAACGGAGACAAATCGGCAGAAGCGTGGGTGGCTGTAGAGTAGGTGGCTGTTGGTAGAGTAAAGATAGTGTTATAGCGGTTTTATAACTTTGTTGTCTTGCGTTGAGAGTTACATTTTTTTCATACTTGGTGGGTGTTTACGTTTAATTATTTGTCTGGGTTAAAAGAAACGTCTTGGGAATCCTGGGATAGATATGTAGCAACAGAAATGTCTATTTTTTTTTTTCAATTTGTGCAACAGTTACTAGATTAACTCAACTAACAGAATTAATTTACTTCTTAATTTTTGCTGAACATGGTACTTAGTTGTACAATTGTACACGCTAAAACCCAAACATTTGTTTTACTTTGTCCTCTGAGTAAACTATTACCTAAAGGCTTGTTTTGAACTTAAATGCTTTAAAGGATTCTTCCCACCGATTTGGTCAGTTTGTAGACAATTTTGGTACGATTATTTTCTAAATTTTTCTGAATCGAGTAAAAAAATTCATGTCTATTATGGAATTCTCAATATATTACTCCCGGGGAGTCAACTAGATTCGCAGGATTTACATTCGCATTTAAAGCAATTATGAAACCTGCCAGGCTAACTATACTATCGCTACTAGGAACTATACTTTACCATTTCCGTTGGGGCAATTGCGAGGTCCATGATAAAAAATATGTGGCTAAAAAGTGAGTCCGACTTCCGACGCAACGTATTCGTTTCATTCTGTAATAGATTTGATCATCATTTTTATTTAAACTCAAACATCTACCAGTTTTTTAACAGAAAAAAACAATTTATTATTATTTTGTTTTAGATTTTTTGTTTTGTCTCGCTAACAACTCTTCTTGCAATTTCATCATTTTTGCACGTTTTTTGGCCATAGTATTTGATTTTCTATACCACTTTATAAATTTTTCCCATGCCTTAAAATTAAAGTTTAAACAATTACATTCATATTGATTCATGGAATAAAAAACAAGCACTCAAGTTTATATACCTTCAATTCCAAAGGAAATTGTGGAATATCTTTATCCAAAAACTTCTCTAAAAACTCCATTGCTTGCAAAGGACGTTTAACCAATTCCATTCTACGTCTCAAGTTTAAAGTTTCTTCTATATTATTTACAATATCACCAGAAACATAATCTCGAGTAACCAGAGCCAAAGCTGAGAAATCAAAATCCCTTGGAATTGTTCGAAATTGCATAGTTACATTTTTACGTAGCATAAAGTTCGTTGCATATTCGGTTTTTGGAACTAGGAGGATTTTTTGAAATATCTTTTTCATTTTTCCATTTGCTGTCCATGGAGCATCTGTGGTGGCAAGAAGTAAAACTTTATCTTCTTTCTTGATGGATTTCAAAAGGGTTTTCTTTAATTGTGATTGCAAAAGCCGTGGAGCCAGATCGACAAATTCGGGGGGAATTTTTTTCCAAAACACTCGATGCACATCGCGAATGAAGAGTATTGTTGGTTGCAAGATTTTGGACATTTTTAAAATAATATGCATGAAGTATTTTAAATTCGATTGGTATTGGGCAGTGTTCTCAGGACTGATATCCAGCACAACAGCATCTATGTTAAAGTAGGAAATTTGTTAGGAGATTTGTAATTCAGAAAAAAAACAATATTTTTTGTTGAACAAAATTTTAAATATCACACAAAACTATAGTATTCCATTTCAACATACCGATTTCCGTTGCTAGGATATCACATAAAAGTTTCTTCCCACAATTTGTAGGTCCAACAAGACATATCGACTTGGGTTTTGTTATATTGAGAGGACCCATTCCCAAAACATACTCCATTAAAACATCTTTAATTTCACCTTGATACGGTGGAGTGTCTCTGAAAAGTTAAAGTCAATAAGATTAAGTCTTTTTTATCGAAGAACAAAAGGTCTCTCTCACTTCATTTGTAAATTGAGAATATCAAAGGCACAGTGATTCCGCTCACCAATATAGTAATCAATGGTTTTTCTTGGATACGTCTTAACAATACCAGCATCTTTTAGTTCATAGAAAATAGATTCTATCGATCGATCAGCAGTTAGATCTTTAGAAAGTTTCTTCTTTTTGCCTTTTTTGGTTTTAGGTTTTTTCTTTTTAGGAGCTTTGTATTTCTTTTTCATGTCTTTGGCTAAAGCTCGTTGCAAAAGTTCAAATTCGAGCCTTTATAACAAATAAAAATACAGAAATTTTATAAACCCCTTATAAAAAAAACACTCTTAGAAATGTTGAAATCATTTAATTTCTAAATATAAATTTCCAACAGCAGATTTTTTCCATTAAAGTCCTTAAAGTCCTTAAGCTAGAACTAGTAAGTACTAGCCTAAAACAATCTAATCTTAGCTTCAGTTTTTTTTTTTTCTAAAAAATTGGTAGTTTGGCATCGATACTTACCTCATGAGTTCATCTACAGTCAATTGAAGTTCTTCGTGTATTTCCGAAAAGTAATCTGATGTTATCCAATTCTTAATAGGCTCGTGATTTCTATTTAATTTTTCATCAATATCTTTCCATTGTTTTTTGTACATGTCAATTATGTTTTCGATTTGTGCTTTAAATAAATAAACACACAACTTTATTTGGCAATATACAAATGATGGATATAAGAGCTCAAATCACAATTGTTGAAAGATTAAAATTTTTGATTTGGGCACTTTAACGTTAACTTCAGAGGGCCAGACCAAAGAAGCAAGAACAGAAGTGGCTGAGGAAGACCATATCTTAGGTACAGTGCCTTGTTGGTTGAGGACGAGATCTATCACGGATTGCAGTAACAATAGACTTAAGGAAAAAAAAAGAGAACACTTACCAACACTTTTGCTCCTTTCCATTTCATCTTTCAAGTCACATATCCCCGCAGCCTTTAACTTTGCTCTTCTCTTAGCAATTGCTTTTTTTTCTTTTTTAAGTTTTTCTTTCTGTTTTTTCTTCAATTCCTTGGCCTTTTGTCTAAGTTTCTGCTTCTGTTCTTTTGTTAATTTCTTCTCTTTAAGTTTATCTTGATACTCAAAAACGTTCAATGTTTCTTCTTTCACTAACAATAAAGTTCCTCCTTTCATTTCATCAGGATATGGATGAAAGCAACCTAGCTTGTCGTAGCTGTTATGAAAAAAAAGTATCATCAAAAATGTTCAATGTGGTCTTATTTTCTTACAATTCCTTAAACCACGACCGAATATTATCAGATATATCTTCCATAATCCATGGTCCTCTAACTCGAAGTATTCGTGATCTTTCATCTTCACAGAATCTGATGAATTCATCATCATATTTTTCTTTCATAAATCTGTGCTTTGCCGCTTCTTGAATTCGTTCTTCATATGATTTTATTTTCATCGATCTGGGCTTAAACTCCGGTGTCATTCCATAAATAATTGACTTTTTCTCCAATAAAGCTTGATATCTCTTACGGTCCCTGTAGCCTCTCCAAAACGTTTGTATTTTAAAGGCTGATAGATCTTTAAGTTTTTCTACAAACTCTTCGAAGTTTATAGCTAAATGGGATTCTTTGGGCGAAAAATCAAAAACATTAAAATAAACTTTTGTCAAAAGTTTATTACCTCTCTCGCAAGTTGATAATTTGCTTTCTTCGGACGATGAAATTTCTTCAATATTCGATTCGACTTCTTGAGCTAAAAATTCATTATCTTCCTCAGATGAAGATAATGAAGAATTATCTTCATTTTCGTCAACAGAAGTTTCATCTTCGGAGAACCTCTTCACTGGAATTGAAGTGGGTTTCACGTAGTAATTGAATGCCCCTATGTCCTTTTTCTTAGTATAATAATTGGCATCGAAATGTGTCCTTCTCACTGGAACGAGCATAGTTTGTATCGGCTTGTGGGTGAAGTTATATTTGATAATTTCATCGTCACGCATTTTTGGCTTATACACTTTTGGATTGTACCGAATGTTGGTTAGGTAAACCCTTCCAACACGAGCTCGCTCATGAGATTGAATTAAGGTCACAGCGTCCATGATTTTTTTCTTTACTGGATCAATTGGGACTTCGATTTTCCCTCGCATTCTGAAATTTGTTTTGATCGTTCTTTTCAAAGCAGTTGAATCTTCCTGCTTTCTTGATGAAACCGTCATTGATGTTGAATCTTTTTCAATCCTTTGTTGCTTGATGGTTATTCCTTTCTTTAATATTTCATCATCCTGCTTTAGATTTTCTTCATTTCTTTCCAATTCTAGTAAATTTTTGCGAGGGCCATAAATCATCTCTTGAATGTTTGTTGGGCGCCAGTATGGAAAATACTTTGGTGTCCATATTGTTATATCATCGGGGGTTAATCTTTTTTCAATTAACGTCTTGTCAACATAAATAAATTCAGATAGCTCAATATTTTTCAACTCATTTTTCAGCTCGAGAAGTCTTTGTGTAGATGCCTCAACAAGCTGTTTAACAACATCACGTTTTTGAACTTGAAACGTATGATGGTACATGTAACTGAGTTTATTTACAAGTTGAACATAGCGAACATAGAGTTCTGCAAATAAATAATGTGTCACCGATTTATCTTCGATGGGTTTAAGTTTTTTGAAAACTTCTTGACGCTTTAAAATATCATCGAGATCTTTTTGTGTTGCTACCCAAAATTTGTAGTTGTAGTCAAATGACATCTTCAATTACTTAAAGAAAATTAGTTGAAGTTTCTTATAAGAAATTTCGAGTTTATTTTTTTGATTTACTAGGTATGTTTACTGATTTTAAAGTGCCCTCAATTTGCTAAAGGAAACTTGTCAAATTGAATAGGAATTTTACTGTCTATTTTCTATTTGTATCATTCAACAAAGGATTTTCTGCTACTATTTTGGAAAAGATAGAGTCATTAAAAAGAAACGTCACCAAAATT
Source organism: Meliscaeva auricollis (assembly GCA_948107695.1). NCBI lineage: Eukaryota > Metazoa > Arthropoda > Insecta > Diptera > Syrphidae > Meliscaeva > Meliscaeva auricollis. The sequence goes on along the minus strand of OX403619.1, from coordinate 20,450,941 downwards.
CCTTAAACTAGTAAAGTATAATTCGAAAACTAATAAACGAGAAAAAATATGTAGTTTAAAGGCTTGTTTGCAGTTCAGCGTGCAAAAACAAAAAACAAAACTACTAAGAAAATTTTAATCTGTTTTGGGCATAATTTTGTATCATATTTTGATGTTTATATTTTCCAAACACCACCGTAACCAATTCATAAATTACATTTTTTCTTATATCAATTGGTACCAGAGGCTACAAATGCAATTTTTTTTTTCAAATTGCATTCTTAGTCCTATGTTTTATTTAGTTACAAAAAAAAAGTATCCTACGTGCTATCTGGGTCCGTGCCTCTTAAATATAGTCTGCCATGTTAGCACATATAAAATATGTACAAAGTTTTATTTCGATACAATAGAAGTAAGCTTAAATAGATATGAGGTGTTTTGACCCCCAATACCACTCCCCTGGTTCCAAAATATTGTGTTGTCACCGAAACTACATATATGACCAAAGTTTCCATTCGATACGATTATTGGAAGTAGGCCCCAATGGCCCTCTCCTGGGTCCACACCATCAAAATATTGTGTTGCCACCCGAAATACATGTAAAGGGTTTTTCACAATAAGGACTTGCCAACTTGTTTTTAAATTCTGAAACAGAACTTTAAATACCTAAATAAGTAAAAAGGAAAACAAACAATTTAAACTAAAATTGATTCAATATTTTTATTTCAATATATATATTTAAATAATACTTTAGAAGATATTCGTTTCTTTTTTTTTCTTGTTTTTTTTTTTTTTTAATTTGTTTATAATGCTATAATTTAATTTAATATTTTTTTTCCTTAATAATTAGGATTTTTATTTATTTAATTTTTTTTTTGTTTTTAAATGCTTTTTTATACTTATAGTTTAGTGTTTATATAATTTACAATTTTTTACAGAAATGCTTTACATATTTACTTTTCATTTTTGTTTTGGAAAATAAAAACTTCCGCAAATATTCACATATACATTTATATAATAATTTTCTTATTTGATTTTTTAGCTAAGTTTTTATTTCTTATATCGTTTTTAAACAGTTTATTTTTTTCTTCTTATTTTTCTATGGCTAATTTAAAATTTTTTTTTTTATTTTATTATTAAAAAATGGCAAGAATTGGAGATTTTCTGTGTATCGTTTTTGTTTTTTTTTTTTTTTTTGTTAAATTGAAAGGGCAATGTACCTTAAAGGTGGAATCTTTTAAATTAAATTAAAATATTTTTTTTTTAATAAAACAGTGAAGGAAAAAATGAAAAAAAAAATAATGTTTAAGAACAAGCCTCTTTTATTTTTTTTTATTTTTTTTTGTGTGTAGTCAATTGAGTATTTTATTCCATGTTATCATCTATAAAAAAGTATTATGGCAAAAGAAATGGAATATAACAGCTAAATAAATGGCAAACCTTTTGGCACATTACAACCATTATTTTTTTTAAATATTTTAGTAACAAGAAAAAAATAGATTAGTGCTTTTTGTAATCTATAGAACTCAAGCTTTTTTCAATAAATAATTGTAATCTTAAAAAATTAAATAAATGCAACATTTTGTGTGAATTACTTAAATAACAAAGATTGTTGTGTAGAAATACGAAATAAAAATAAATAATAAAAATTTATATTCCGGTTGTTTATTTTACTTAATTTTATTACAATTTTTGTATTAATTATATTATTTTACATATAACTAATTTACATTTAAATTAAAATACTATTTATATCACAAAACATTTTTAATGATTTCTTATGTAAGATTTATTTGTTGTTGTTGTTGTTGTTGTTTTTTGTTACAATAAAAGTGTATACACATTTTTATTTATTCAAAAATAAAACAATTTGTTTTTTTTTTTTAAGAATGAATTTATATGCTGGCGAATATCCTGCATATTTTAAACCCCATTTTAATTTATTTTTTAATTTAATTTTAGAAATAAGTATAACTTATCTATCTATTTTTATGCATTATTTTATTTTAAGCTAGTCGTGTGTTGGAATGTGGTTTAAGTTCTTTTTTTTTTTCTTTTTGTTAATAAATATAAATTACGTATATTTGTTTTTTTTTTAAATATATTTTTATATATGTATATAGCAAGTATAATAATTACAACAATGTCTAAAGAAAAACAAACAAAAAATCGATGCAATATTTTACGTTTTTTACTAAAAGAAAAAAACCAACGTCCATGTCGTTTTTTGTTTTTTGTTTTTGTATTTACATCATAAATTTCATATTTTCTATATATCAGAAGTGTGATGCAACACAGGAAGGAGCGTTTTATCATTTTTTGTCGCTGTCCATTTTACTTTTATCCAAGGACGATGATACCATGCCACCACCATTTGGGGGATATAATTTGTCTAAATAATTAAGAGATTCGTTTAGGAAGTTCTGCAATTAAATAAAAAAAAAATTAATATTGTTATACGTTTTAAAAAAGTATTTTTAATAAAATTTACCTGGAATGCATGGAGTACGGCCATAATAGCTGGAGATCCAAATGAATGAGTTATTAACGAAAAATGCGTTAAATGACGTTGCATTGATGGCTCGAGCAGATGTTGTGATCTTGTACCGTATTGTGTCGTCCTATCTTGACTTAGTACTTGCATTAGTTCTTTTGTTATCTAAAAAGAAAAAAAAAATATTATAAATACCATCATGCAAAAATGGAAAATCATTATCATTAAATACTCATTGGGCCATTTTTAATTTTCTTTTTATTTACCGCTATTACGAAGTTATAGCCAAAAGAGTCAAAAGTTCTTTAAAAAAGTGGTGTTCGAAACTTTGGCACTCTGCCACTACCGCAGAAGTGAACCGATTTTCAAAAAAAGTACGGCAATCGCTTTGTATCAATAAATTCTCGTGGTGCCAATTTGTAGTTATTTCATTTACCGTTTTAACGAAATTATGGCCAAAAGAATCAAAAGTGATTTAAAAAATTGTAGCTGAAACTTTGGCATTCTGCCACCGCCGTAAAACTGAACCGATTTTCAAAAAAAAGTACGGCAATGTATGCAATTCTGCATATAGTATATTTACCTGCTGTGAATGCATCAAAAGCTCCTTTCGTCTATATGATTCTTGAGGCTCGGTTTGATGTCGCACAATATATTCAGCTAATTGTCGGGCGGGAAATTCTGTTTCGCATACAAATTGAAAATCTTTTGCCAAATGTCCAGCTTCACCCTCGACTAAAGATGTCAGCAATGTCACATTGGCAGCCTTTCTTCTACCAGCTGGTAAATTTAAACCAATTTTTTCCAGCTTTTCTCTTAATAGACGGCCTCCGTTTTTGCTTTTAGCTCTAAAAAAAAAACAAAAACGATTATTATTTGTAGGAATTTGTTTGCCAAAAAGTGTTTTTTTTTTTTTAATAAATAAATAAAATAATGATATATTTCTATAAAAAAATGTACCTCCGTAAAACACCTCCTAACAATGAGGCATTGAGACACTCAGGTGGCGATAGTCGTCTTTGTACTTCGGCAATTGTCACTTTATATTTCGATGTACTTGATAAAAGGCTAAGACGTCCGGGTACTGCACAAAATACTTCACTAGGTGAACCTGATCCAATGTTTCCGACATCTTTGCCGCTCTTAATGCCTAAAAAAAAAAAATTATTATTATTATTTTTATCATAGAGGAAGGACCAACAAAAATATCTATACAATTGTATTTTGTCGGAGGGTCGATTTACATTAATCCTGCCAATTAGGTAACTCGACGACTTCAGAATTGTCGACGACGGCGAAAGGATCTCAGTAGCATCATCATTATAATGATGATTATGTACTGGAACAATAGCTCGCGTAAACAAACCAGGTGTGAATATTACCGCCTCAAAACTATGTACCAGATACACACACACACACAAGCAATAATAAAATAAGGATATTTTCAAATTTTGGCATTGAATCAAACAGGCAGTAGTCGAGTTGGTCTCCTGTAGTGAGAAGGCTAAGGAATTCTGTGTATATGCCCACCTCTATCACAAAAATATAATAGAAATGTGCATAAGAATGCAGCAGGAGATGTTATGCGAATACGACACCTCACCTCACCCTTATTTTGTGAGGCATATCGCAGGAATTCGAGCATACCTTATTGTTCGATAACAAAAAAAAAAAAAAAACATAAACTAATTGGCAGCGGATTATGAAACCAAATACAAAAATTTTCTTCTTTTTCATATACATATAAGAGACCAAATTCTTCCTTTATTTTTTATACGTGTAATATATATGTCTCGACAAATTAGTTGTAATGACGTTATCATGAATAACTAGGCCAATTTTCTAATACAAAACTTATTAGGTAAACATATTTGTTAAACATGAATGCTTAAGCTATTATCACAAGATTTGTGTAAACAACAAATTTTGTGTAAAAATTAGTGTATTTTTGACATTAATATGCACAAAACCATATGAACCACAAATTGGATGACATAAAATGACATTGTAAACATTATCTGTATATCATTTAGTGTCATCCAAATTATAGTTTAGATGATATTGTGTATTTTTATTGCAAAAATACACAAATGTTTGTGTATACACAAGTCGTGTGTTAAGCTTACAACCTAAAGTTTGGTTCAGCAATCGGCTCTTAAGTAATATAAGTAAAAATGTCATGTAAAAACAAAAATATGTATGTATAATTGCGGCATGAAATTTGAACCTAACATTCCACAGTTTCTGTTTGCAAATATGATATTATTATCGTTCACCTCATGTCAGATAAGAAGCAATTAAATCAAAATTGATCGATCAGTGTCTTCAAAAATTGAAATTTTGATTAGAAACTATAATGTAATTTGCCGCTTATTTTAATGTCCGAAACATCAGAAAAAATACAAAAATATTTATTTTACCGAAGCAACTAATAACCTCGACAAATGTTATTTTCCATATTGATAATTTTGGCAAATTTAGTTCAAACTTTAAGATATGGAAAGTTAGCCGAAATTTGCCCTTTTTCGGTGTGTATAATATTGTTCATAGGGAAAACGAGTCGCAGAATTAATTTTTTTCTTAAAACGATAAGTACAGTCATTTAGACGGAAAAAAGGGGCTACATCACAATCACATTTTACTGTTCCACGAATCCTAAAGTATAACAAACAAAAATGGCAGGTTTCCTAGTGCCTTTACATTTCTTTTCATAGGACTGACCCTGCAAAATACTGGATCAAAGAAGGGTTTTTTTTAACTTTCAAAAAAAAAAAAAAAACCAAACAAGTTTAAAAGGTCATGACCAGGGCCCAAACCATTTCCAGTTTGAATCATATCTTTTGGGAGATCCTGCAGTAGCAAAATTTGAATGGAATTGGTAAAAACGTTGTTTTTTCTACTCAGAAGGCCCTCAGTTTTGAGAAAAATTCGGTTCATGAATACGAATAAAAAAAATGATCCACTGTAATTTAAACAAAATCTCCATCTTTTTAAAAGTTCAATTGATGAGTCAAAATTTACCCGCCAAAAAAATATACCCGCCATACAAATATTCTTCTACTACTTAATTCCATTTTTTTTTTGCTTTGAAAATTGCCGGCAAATGACAACTCGATTAATAAATGTAAAAAAAAACGAACAAAAACATCCATATCCGTGCATTTACAAGCAAAATTTTAAATAATTTTTAAAAATGGTCCGTAACTTTTTACATTTTACACATTTTACTTAATTACTTGGTTGAGTTTTTATTGCTATAACATTTAACTGCTGTATATAACATCTTCTTCAGAAATAGATCAAAATGTTGGATATTTTGTGCTCTTAACTTCTTATAAAAAAGACAAATTACGTATGTTTTTTTTGATTACAAGTAAAATTCAAGAACTAAAAAAAAACTAACAATTTAAATATCATAACCTCAAAAATACACCCCAGTTTATAGAAAACGCAGGTGCAAATAAAAGAAAAAAATAAAAAATATCGTCTAATACCAATAGCTTAGGTTAGGAGATATAAATCGATTCGCGTTTTTCAAAATGGCCGATATCACGATGGGGGTGGCGGGCGTCCCGAAAACCCTTAAGTTTTTCTAATACCCTACTTTCAGACAAAATCAGCCTTCTTGTATGTATTTTGTTCCAAAAATTGGTTATTTTTTTATTGTCTTTACTGTACTATAAAGGCTATGAATGAACATTTTTAGTATCAAATTGGGTTCAACAAGGCTTAGTGTTCAACGATTATCTAAATGTTCGTGTTAAAATTATAACCCTCCAACAAAATATTTTCTTTAACTACGGCCTTGCTACATATGTGACTCCCTCATACGTATTTTTATAATATTTTAATTTGTACACAAAGAATGTCCTTGTAACTTACTTTTTATTAAGGGCAAATCTGACATAAATGCCACATTGTCATCCATTCCGGCGTTTTGTCCATCATCAACGGCATTCTGGAGTGCTTGATGTAATGCTAACGGATCATGTTCATGTCCCAGCCTCCCACCGTGACCTCCAGCACCGCTTATTGCACTTCCATAATCACCCCGTCTATCTGTATAGGGAAATCCATGTGAAAGTTGTGTCTGCAAATGAGTTGAGAATCAAAAAAGAAGAAGAATAAAAAAAACAAAAATTAAGTTTTGTGAACAATTTTTGTGTACTTTTATGATTTTTATGTGTTTTTTTTTTCTGAATGAATTTTAACAATTCTTTTCGCACAAAACTACAAGAATTCCTGAATCTAGAAAAATATTTTTATAAAAGTTATTCTTAAACAACTCTGATGCGTTCTTCTTTTTATCCTGGATTATGGTCGACAGAAAAAAAAGGACAAGGTAAAAATTCCACCTTGTGTTTTTTTTTTTGAACTGCTGCTAATGCAGTCCACCATCACCACCCTTCTATTGCTATACTATAGGTTATAAAAGCCAGGAAAGGATATGCTAAGGGTTGATTCTGTTTTCTTCGAAGAATGCATTCTTTGGAAAGATGTTGAGCCATCGAGCGATTTCTTGTTTGTGAGTTCAAAAATTCTTCTGCGAAATTCTAAATAACTTAACTGATAGTTGAAAGGATGTGGGCTGGGATTATACCATTGATAACATTACAAGAGGTTTTTCATTGCTTTTCATATACCTACTGCGTACATAAACATGTGTTTTAATACTTGATTTTTTTTGCTTGATTTTATTTTTGGGTATAATCATCCCTTTTGTATATGAAGTTTTCTACCCAAAGACTAAAGATTTGTTTTCTATTTTTTTTTGTTTTAAAGAAAAATTCATTGCATATTTTCGTAAGATTTTCTCTATATAGATGCGAGGAGAGTATACTTATATAGCGACAAGAATGTTAAGGATAAGGATATTTTCTTCTTTGAATATTCTCTCGGTGATGATGGTATGATGATGATGAGGAGAGCCTTTTTTCTCCCCCATCTTATCCCAATGAATTGTGGGTATTTATACGGACAACAGCAGAGAAGCCGCGGCGCGCGTTTAGTCCTTGGGTTTTAGTCTATTATATGAAATGTTTTATATCGTCCTTGGGTTTCAATTTTATTTTGTATTTTTTTGGGGATATAGAAAATTCCAAAGCATGATGGATGAAATCCACTTATATTTAATAACTTGTTCATATGTTTGGCTATATTTGATCAGTTTATTAAAAACAAATATTGTATTGGAATATTTATGGAATTTATTTAATGGTAAGAAGCACAGGCTGTGAAAATATAAAAATATTGGAAATTGAGTTGTTTGATTCTATTTTTCATTAGAATCCATTATAGGGATATCAACATTTATGAAAACATTTTTAAGCTTGTTGGCTGAAGGACATATAACTAAAATTACAACCTAGAAGGCAAAAGGTCTTTTAAACATTTTCCTGATATCCGAAATGCATTTGCCAAGAATGGAACGTCTAAATGCTGAAACACCAAACTAATTATGCTATTACCCTCCGCATTCAGCTTATAAGGTTAAAGGTGAATTAAGTGGGTCGGAAAAAACGCATAGAGATAGAGAAAATTACGAAATGACCCTCAAACTACAGAAAAACCCACCCCCTTTTAATTTAAGGAAAAAGCTAACCTCTTTGTTGGGAATCTTGCGAATGTTTCAAAGCTATCCTCATCAAATGCAGCTGAAAACAGCTTATCATTTCAAGAAAATATTGCCACACTCAGGGAAATAAGATGTAAACATTTTGCAACATCACACTGAGAAAACAAATCGGTTGCGGAAAAGGAAAAAATTGCCTAAATGACTTTTTCATTTGCTGGACAACTTTTTGGCTTCGTTTGCAGCAAATTGGTAAATTCGTTTGGGTGAAACACTTTCTGGAACGAAAAAAAACTAAAAGTTAATCGTGACACTTGGAATTAAACCAACGATCTCTCGCTTACGAAGCGAATATCTTATGAATGCTACGGATTGTATAATTAATAATAATTAGCGTAGAATGCATATATGTAAACAAAATGGGAAAACGAATCCTTTGCGTCAAAAGACTTTTCGTTTCTTTTATAGAATTTTTTTGAATACAAATTCGTTTGCAGCAAACTCTCAATACAGTGCTATAATTTCAATAGGTACAGTAGAATCTCGAAAACATGAACTGTTGTATAACATGAACAATTTGTAAAGCTAAACGTTTTTTTTCCAATCTACGATAGAGCAGTTTTTTAAATGACTAAATAAGTCTGTGTTTTTTTTATAAATTCTTGTCAACAACTTTTTTATTTAGTTTAAGTTTATGTTTTTTTTTGTTTGTTAAATAAAATAAATTGTTGTTTTGATAAATACAATGTTTTTATGTAAAGCTATTTGTTTTTTTTTAGTCTAATTATTTATGCTTGGAAAGATAAAAAAATCGAAAAGATGAACGGGGCTGTTTTATATCTGTTCATCTTTTCGAGATTCTACTGTATTTTTTCTCCTTTGTGTCGAATATGAAATCTTACGGAATCGTGATAGAAGCTTGGGAAGCACATATATAAATCGAGTTTATAATGTCATTTTCTGTCATCCAATTTGTAGTTCATATAGTTTTGTACAAATTTATGTCAAATATAACACATTTTTACACAAATTTTGATGTTAACACAAATTGTGTGATTATAGCTTAAGTACAATTGTATGTTAACAGCTTATCATTTAGTATGACAATTTTTCTTACTTTATGTTCTTTTAAGAAAATTAAAGGCAATAAGATACTTTATATTTACTTTTTTGGCTTGGTTCACAGCAAACTATCTCATCTATAGAAATCTGCAAATTATACAAATGGATAGTGTGGGAGATACTTCCAAGTCTATTGAATATTTGTCAATCAATTGTCAGATTTTCTCTTAATTTGAACGCTCCTTAAACCTCAACAAAATATTATAACGCACGATTTTCGGCCCATTAACAAAGATAATAATAAAAGTTGCGTAGATTTATATTTTATTTAGCTTTTTTTCTTATAATAATTCATAACCGGTAGACGCGCTCCAATTGAACTGAAGCGTGAACATCGTGCAAGTAGTCTCTTCTTATTAGGGTTTTTTTTTGTAAATACCAAAGCAATTACCTACTTTATCTTAGATTCGTGTACAATCATTTTTTTTCCTCTTTGAACTTGAAATTTATAAGATTTAATGACCTCTCTCTAATTGATTAACACTTTTTTTTTTAACTGATTTAAAGTGTGCGTGTTCACAAACTTCAATTAAATTAGAATTTTGTTTATAACACAAACTTACCACGTGTCCCTGAAGTTCGGCATCTCGATGGGATCTATGAATGCCAAGTTGATCCTGCGTAGATCTTAATCCAGCTAATTGATTGTAATGATGCAGAGGAGCATGATGTAATGATGAGAGCGGTTGACCATATGGATCGGTTCCTAAATATTCTAGAGCACCATGATTCTGTAAATAGGCAGGTAACTAATTAATGTTAGATGATATCTGAATACTCATAACATAATAAAACAAAAAAATATCAATATATTTTGTACAGAAATGATTTTGTATTTGCATAAAAGAAAAAAATCATATATTTTTTCAAAGTTCGGATAAAACAAGTCTTTGGGTCAAAAACAACTCTTGTAATTAAATTTATAATTTCTAAGTGATAATGATAGTATTTTTTAATGTTTTTCGATTTTGATAATTCTGGTGCTTTCCGTATGGTCCAATTTCAATTTGGTCTAGTTCCTACAATGGCATCCATACGAAAACCATATAAGTCTTAAATTTGCATTAAATTGGCTTTTTTATTGTTAAAATTTTAAATTATTTGAGTTAGTTAATAAAGTTTGATTCCAAACAAATTTCTACACACATTTTGGAGGCACATATTTTTTCTAGTGATTCAAAAACGGTTGCCGTTTAAAAATAAAATTTTTGTTCAAAACTGTAAAGAAAAATTACCAAACATAAAAAAAAAGATAACATAAACAAAAGATATTATTTATTATAATCAATTACAAAGATCAACAAATTACCAAAACAAATAAACAAAAGTTACAAAATTTAGCGAAATCAATGAAATTAATGTGCTCCGAGTTTGTGCATTCGGTGGTGTATCGGTAATGTACATATTCAGCCCTATCGGGAATGGAATTTCCCGTGGAATTTTTTTTTTGCAAAAAGGGTTCCCAATCGAGATTTTACAATAATTTTGTTCCGTTTTCTCTTGTAATTTGTTCCTCTGGTATTAAGAATAACCGAATAGTTAAAAGAAAGTGACTTTTCCAGAAGTGATACGAAAAAAAACGAGCTCAATCCATTTAATTTTTGAGAACATCAAAATTTATAGTCGAGTTTGAAGAAAAAATTACCAAATGGAATAGAAAAGTACCAACGGATTAATTGAAAAAAGGACGAACTGTTACAAATTTCAAAGTTCGAATTGTGTTTAAGATGGTCAATTCTTATTTTGAAGAATTGGAAAAATTGAAAAACTTGCAGTGATTGTATTCTAACATTTGAACAGCAGTTTCACTATCACAAATGCTTTTTTTGTGTTTTTGTATAGACAGAGAGTTTTTTTTTCTTTTTTCATTTAATCAATTTTAAGCAAATTTTCTCTTCTTCCTCTTTTCAAACAACATTTTTATGTTCAATTAAAAACAAGATGTATGACAAGTATGACGAGCATTGAATCATTTATAGAAATTGAATTAATAAAGAAATTTAGATAAGTATATCCCAGGAGTAACTTTTATTTGCGATTTTAATAAGAAATATTACACGTGGTTGCCTTGCCTCTTGCCCAACTCTCCGCTACTATTGAATTTTTCAAAACTTTAAATATACAAAAATAAAACTGCGCAGAAAATGGTCCTATATTATGTAATGTATATATGCTTTGTCACTAAACTGCAGTTATGAATGTATAGATCAAAAAAGTCATAAAAGCTAAACTGGTTAAGTGCATAATTCACTTTTTGATTATCTTATGCAAATTATATAAAAAAAAACCCTTAAAATTTTTAATTAACCATAAACTTCACTATCAATATTTTTTGTTATATGGGATCATAATTTAATCATAACACTTTGAAGTCACGCTCATATTTTATATATTCATTCAATGTTACACTTTGCACATTCACAAAAGTATATAAGCCACAAACTTGAGTTGTGATATAATTCACCGATATTTCGATTGTTTATCGAGATTTTCCACCGGTTTTTAACAACAAACAAAATGCCACACATGAATTAAAGTTAAAAAAAAAACAAAAACCACATAAACGTCAACTAACATGAACTAATTCACTTTTAAGCATAAAACATCTAAGAAAGGAACAGGAAAATCAACACTACATACTTGCATAAATCACAATTGTTCCTTTTATTTATTTATACTTTTCATATTATTATTCATACATTCATGTGACTTTCTTATTAAAGGGTGTTTTTTAGATGGGAACAAATATTGCTCAGAACATAAATGATCAATAAAATACTTGTCATGCTAGAAAAACGAATGATTTCGAAAAACTATTTTTGCATTTTTAGTGCTTCTTCAGAGCAAAAAAACTTTGCAATATGCAATAAGTTCATCAAAAAGAGAAGATTCTCTATTACATCTAACAAAACTGAACTGGCTTAGTGAGTGAGCGAACGCAACTTTAGAATTAGATTTAACTGAGAACTGTTCATATTACTGAAATCTCTGAGTTCTAAGACTCATTTTTCTTATCTGTCAACATGATTTTTTTGAGAGTTCATTATATTTTTTGCTTAACAATTTTCAAAGATTGTTTTTTTCTTAAAGAAACATACAAAAAAAACACCCTTTAAAACCTTGTAAACGCTTAGTACCAGTACATTTTATAAAGTAAACTTTTCATTCTATATCAGAAAATAAATCAAAAATCCTTACCTGTTGCTGAGGCGGACTCTGTGTTGCGTGATGGAACGGCGGCGGAAAATACGGTGGTTGAAAGTCCGATTGCAATGATTGATGATGCATTGATGCGGCAGAGCCATGCGAACCACCATGCCCACCATGGGCACCAGTTGGTCCGCCACGTCCCGTATGCCCACCAGTATGTGTCGTATAGGCCGGACTGCCACTTGACAGTCCTATACTCCCATGACTAGTCAAGCGTTCCTACAAGAAAAAAATCGAAAACAAAAAATTAATTAGCATTAAGAATTATATTAAAAATTTGTTTTTTTTTCAATAAAAAATTGAATTTTTAATGCATAAATGTGTTGTGTAAGAAGCCCTTTGAATTCCAATAACTAATATTAAATATGTAATTTATCTGTTTTTATTGATTTAGTTATTGTTGTTTGTTATTTTTACCTGAACATCTATGACAGTTGGCATATCCACATATGCTAAAGTCATAATCTCATAATAATGAGATGACAAGAAGCCTCTTCAGAATTTGCTGTTTTTTTTTGCTTCTATAGTTCTTTAAAGTGAGTTTTTTTTTGTTCAGTTTACGAGATATTATTATTAGAATAAATTAAATTATGTTTTGTATATTGATTTGGTTTATTAGTTGTAATGAATTGATGGCAATATATTTAGATCCATATTCTGGTTTTGTTTGACTGTGTAAATTATTATTATTCACTAGTTAAGGTTTTGATTCAAGTAGTGTCAGAGGACACAGGTTTTTTTGTTTTTTGTTGGTTTAACACTTGACAGTTTCTCAGGAAATTCCTGGTATACCTATTTTTTTGTAAACAACACCGAATTCATGATTTAATGTTTTGTAATATTTTTTTATTGTGAATTTTTGATAGTTAATTAGTTTTTATTAATAAAAAACAAGTTATGTACATGTTTTTAACTTGATTTTTATGATAATCATAGAAAAGTTGTTAAGTTTGTATGAAATGTTTTTTTTTGTAAATGTTGTTTCTATGGGCCGCTGACCTGAAGCCCAAGGGTGTGTCAGAGGGTGGAGATTAGTTAATAAGAAATAATTATTCAAATTTATATACAATTTTGTTCATTTTAATAACTTTGGCATTATAAATATTAATTTTATGTATTAAAATTATTTTATGCCTTTTGGTAATGCGTGTGTTTCTGTGCGTTTTGCTTGTCATCAAGTTCTGAGCTTTGTATTAAAGTTTATAGTCACTTAATAAAAAGAATTATATTAATAGTCCTAATATTTTCCGTAACGCTGTCATAAATTTACTATATAAACAAGTATTTTTTCTTGAAAAAATTCTCTTAAACGTCCCAAGGTACAAATTTAAAGTCTATATTTGTACAATTAATTTTTCTCAACATTCTTTCTGTCACAGAAGGCAGTTTTTGGCATGAAGACACTTAGAAACCTAGATTTTTTTGAAAAACGCATCACTTCGATTCTTAAAAAAAAAATCGTTTTTCTTCTCTCTTTTTGAATAAGTTACCTTAGCTTTCTACACAAAAAAAAATAAAATAACACTTTTCGCCCAAAAAATTCATATTCTATTTAATTTCGAAGACCTGAATTGATTAGCAATTCACATTAACATCTTTGATAACTATTTGTGGTCTAATTTAAACAAATGGTCCCATTAATTCACGCACTAAAGATTTAAGTGTGAGATACATATTTGAAGCAACCAGTAGTCACATTAATAATAGCCTACTCAATAGCTCATGTGGTATATTTTTAACATAGAAAATCAATTGAATTTAAAATACAACCAATTCATTGATTAAATTTGATTGATTAATTAAACAAATTGGTAACATGCGAAAATTATTCGGTGTAGAATGAAACCATTATATCTCAAAAAAAAAAAATTAATAGTTAATCTAAACATTTAAAAACTAGAAATTGGTAGCATAATATTTCTTTATGGGATTTTGTTGAAAAACGCGTAATTGAAAAATTCGCATTTTAAATTAATGAGAACAAAAGTTTGAAATACAGAATACTTTGTTATACATAAATTGTAGATGAATAATAATGTACAATTGTATATTCTCCTAGAGTAATTTGATTTTTAAATTTATCATTTCCTGCTCAGGATTAGAGTACAATTTCGTGTTACGTAGATTTCTTTAATTTTAGAAATAATAACAACAAACAAATTATTTTTAAAAAAGAAGGATTTGCTTACGAAAAATCTATTTCAGTTACTCTCAGTTTTTTTTAAGAAAATTTTTCATTCTTTATTATGTCAATTTCATTGAATTTTAATTTTTCTTAAGAGCTAAAACTTTGTCAAGAAATTAGACGTTAGAATTTTTTCTTTTTTCATTTAAAATAATCTTATGTTAATTTTTTTTTTGTCGGAATATGGGTCAGTCACCGTGATGATTTACAACTATTTTCATAGTTGTGGGTTCCAGTCATATTCTTCTAATACTTTTATTACTTATTTTATATAATTTTGTAAATGAAGCAAATAAGTTTCTATTCTAGCAAAAATATTCATGTGGCCAAGTTCTTAGCAACAAGGTTTTAATACATTTTATCAATAAAATGAAATGTATTGTAGTCTCAAACTTTTTCGCCGGCTATCAGGATTTTTTACCATAGAGAAATATTAAAATGCTAGAAAAATGTTGATATTTTCAGCAAAATTAATGAAAAAAGTACAAACGGCTAGTTTTCTTTCTAGCGGTGTATCTTTTTTTCCTGTATCGTTTAAAATTGGGTTTTTATAATTTTTGCAGTTTTTTTTCGCAAAAAAAAAAATAAATAATGGATAATTTGGTAACACAAATAATTGTTTTATGAAAAAAAAAATGTAAGGAATATTTTTTTTTCATTTTCTAGATATCTTAAGCGTTGGCTCTTATTTTCCCTTCTGCCACAACCTATCATCAAACTTCTTTAGTGGTGATAAGTCGCTTAATGTTCAATTAATTTGAAGAAAACAAATTGCTATCGATTTGATTTTGAGCAAATGATGAAGCGATTCCAAAAAAATTTTTTTCAAAATTAGCTCGTAAATGCAGTAAAATTCAAAAATCCAACTGTATGCCTGCCTTACGGCAGCATTTCGATATTTGCTTTTTCTACACAGGGAGCAGATTTTGTTCTTTTCCCAAAATCTGGCCAACTCAACCTGCTACAAATATTTTAGGTTTACAAGTGCACTGGAATTTCTACGCCTTCATTAGTCGGATTAAAATTTTTGTTTACGAACGCAAGCAGTTCAAATCTTTGAAAGTCAGACGATTACAAACTTCTAAATTTTATTCAAAAAACTAATATCGTTTTCGGTTGGTCCAGAAGAGTCCGAAAGCATCCAGAAATCTTCTGAAACTGTTTTATTGGCGAAAAAATGACAGATATGATACCATAAAACAGTTTCAGAAGACTTCTGGATGCTTCTGGGCGTCCAATCGAAAACGACATAAGAGCATAGTTGGACCATGAATATCTTCGATAAAACCAAATATGTTTCAAAACAAAGATAATTGCGTTTATCACAACTATGAGTTTAGAGTTCAAAATTTGTATTAAAAAATATTAATAAATCATGTTGTGATTTCTTTAAGTTGATTGAGAAATGGTAATGTTCATAGTATTTGAGTTTATCTATATCCTTTTAAGAGAACAAAATGTCTTCACAGAGTTCTAACACTAGTGCTGATAGTAGTCTCGGAAATAGGTTCCCATTTTAGAGTTAAAATGTCCTCAAGCTTCTTGAGAGTTGAATGGTGTAGGAAAGTATTTAATTCTAAAGAAACTTGATTTATTACTCTCAAATGGAGACCCACCTTCTAAAACTTTCAATGATGCTTTTCGCATTTAACATAGTTTTCCGAACCATTGTCGTAGTAGCAGTATTAAATGATATTTTGAATTCAGTGCAGTACACCACACTTGATCGTTGTAAAAGAGTAAATTAACGAAGATTAATGAAATTTTTGTAATCAAAAGAATACAAACACATGGAATAAAATGGGAGGGAAATCGAGTTCTACAAAGCTAGACTCCCAATATCCCAGACAGGTTATAAATTCTAGTTAAAAGGTGTTAAAACTTGGGCAAAAACTTACAACTTAAACCAACTTTCAACTGCTAGAATTTTTTAAGAATATCGGCTATGAGGGCTTCATAATGAGATGTATTTAAACTTAGCCCCATTACATAAAACTTAGTTCAAAGGGAAGTTAAGTCTAGGTAGAACGAAATAATTTGAGGTAATGAAACACTTCAAAAAGGAAAAAATAAGTAAAAACTTATAGAATTTTTGGGTTTTGGAACATGTCGCAAGTAGATAGAAACAATTTCTATTGCCTAGCTACTCTCAATGCATTGCTTTACATTGAAAAAAACATGTTATTTAATTATCTATACTGGTCATTTACATGAATCCAAATACTCAGACTGTGAATAATTGTATTGATGCGTTATTTTCAATCAATCAAGAAGTCTATTCGTTTTAAGTTAAGGTCAAGAATCTGGTTTAGAGTTATTAAAGTTTGTCAGTAGAAAAAATACAGCAACCAAAGATATAACAACTAATATTCTAAAAGTCTCTATAATCATAAATTCACAAAGAAAAAAAAAAATTAAACCACTCCTGATGGATTAAAAAACTTCATTGCAGATATTTTGAATTCCATCAAGTAATTTAATCGTAATTAATTTCGATTTCATTGACAGCCAAATTTAAATGTTAAAACCATCAACATAATGTTTTGAGTTTAAAAACAAATTAAAAATTTAAATCAACAAGAAGCTTAAGGCAATCGCACAAACCACACTTAGGTATTATAACGACGAACTGCGGCGGCTGCTTCTGATGTATTTTATAACTACGACTGACGACCGACAACCGACGACGCGACGGTAAAAAGATGAACTACGATGACAAGACGGTGTTTATATTAAACTCGGTTTACCGTTGGCAATTAATAAATAATGCTATTCACCACCATCGAAGCGATTAATGTGTGACAAAATCAAACATTTGATATGCAAAAAGATGCCCGAAGATCTGATATAATAATTCAATTTATCACCACACAAAATATTAGGAATTGAGGTGTTATCAATATGTATTTTTCGATATTAGTTCACACACAACATCACATTTTGCATCAAAGAGCTTAAGCTTTTATTAAATATCAACCGTGTCGTCCACGTCAAAACTAAATAAACATTATGGGTTCAATATTATAACTTTGCCGTTGGGCATAATTCAAAATGCCCGGCAACCGTTTGTGAAGGTTTCTTTTTTTGTTTTTTTTTTTTGTTTTTTTTTTTTTTAAATATTCATTTTTATTTCTTTAATAGTAATATCGTCACTCATTTAAATTACCGAAATATAATTTAGGAATAAAAAAAAAAAACTGTCAATGAGACTGCTTCGGTAGTCGCGCGATAACTAACCATCAAATATAAACGGTTGCCATCTTACACCGTCAAAAATTCAAATTACAAATAAAAAAAAAAAAACAAAACACACAAAAAAAAGTCCCAAACAAAATAGTTTACCTTACCATCTCAGCTGAAGATATTTTTTGTGCTTCACACAGATACTCCATATACCAAAGAATTGCAAAGTCAAAGAACAAAAAAAAAAAAACAACACACAAAATAACACAGATACACCGAAACAACTTGTATGTTATGCGAACGGTGGTGGATTTCTACAAAAGACTTTTTTGGTTCCTCCATCATCAGCTCAGTAGTTTTGGTTTCGACGCGCGCCAGATACAAGAAATGGTAGCAACAAAATAAGGCAAGGGCAACTCAGTATATTAGTATGATTACCACTTTGGTTGATTTAAAACATTGAAAAAAAAGGAGGAGAAAAAAGAGAAAAGACTAGAAAGTATTAAATAGTTGATCAAACTATATTTTGATATTTTGAACATCCTATTCTTTGCATTTTGAGAAATTTACTAATTTTAACTGATATTTACTGGGTCCGCCCCTTAACATATTGTAAATTATTATCTATTTATTAGTTTTAGATTTTCGAAGTTTAATAAAGAAACGTCCTAATACTAATGTTGTCAGTAGTACCATTGCTAAATCGCTGATATAAACCTCAGCCCTAGACAGAAAGTACCTATCGCGGTTTAAAGTTACAAATTGTTCGATAGATTATTTGGAAGTCGATTGGATTGAATCCGATAATACTAATTCATCAATTTTGTTGATAATTGTCGATTATCGTGTTGATTATAATTGACAAGCATTATAGGACCCCTAATTTGCCGTAACATGTTTTTCTTCTATTTTATTTTATAATCGAGAGTGGTAACCATATCCACAGCACCATCATCAACACCAAGCACCATTAGAAGCAGCTACTATATAGTAAAATATACATCAGATCGGCAGCAGGAGCAGCACCGACCAGTAGGAGTAAGGAGTTGTTGGCTCTGTTGGTGGCTTTGGTAATTGTCCGATTTAACTGAGTTTGCGCAAGCGGGTATTTGTCCCGCTCGCTGTGTATAGTTAAAGTAGATGTATTCATCCCATTCAATAGATGGATAGATAGATGGTTGATATTAATTTATACACAAACCGCATTCTATCATCTTCTTCAATTATTATAATATGAGAATGTCTAATATTAACTTGTCTCTGGCATCCTTAGCACCTTGGATGATTTGTAGCGGACTACTGTTAACAATTTTATTGCTATCCAGTGCATATTATGAAAAGATGTGTGTATAAAAGTTAATATCTTATGGATCTCAAAGGATACATACAGTAGAGTGTTATAATTGTAGGCAGGTAGGTAAGTTATATAGAGGGTGTTGATTCGCATCAACAACAAGACTGAGTGAGTGTATATTTTTTTTATTATGAATGAAAAGATCTACAAAAAGTGATTGCCAAGATCATAGCAGACCATGAGGCGCGATGCACTCACTATCTAGTTTTTCATTTTTTTTTTTTTTTTTTTTTTTTTTTTTTTTTTTTTTTTTTTTAGAGCAAAAGATACAGGAAGTGTTAAAGTAAAATTAAAATTTGTTTTCCATTTATTAAACTACAAAAATGAGGCTAATGTTAAACAAATTTTATTCATCCATAAAATATTTTCTAACAAGTAATTAAAAATTTTTATAACAAGTCTGTCGATTATAGATAGAAGAAGAAAAAAAAAGGTCAACGGCTCAAGTGTGTAATTATCTTACCTCATTGAATATTTATTGCAATATATTGATAAAATGTAGGTAATATATTTATGTAGATGAATATTGAAAACTTGTTTAAGTTTTTTTTTTTTTATGTCAAGAGAAAGGAAATTTATATCTAGTATGATGTTTGTTAGTTCGAAACAATCCATCAAATCATGACATTCATGGCGTCAAAGATGAATCTTTAATATTTTTTTATGACAGATAGATTGAGATAAGATCTGTGAAAGAAATACAAATAAGAAGGTACAAATTAAGATAAATATACAAATTTATTTTTGTATGAGATGTTAAGCAGGTTGTTCATATTTAATTTTTTAATAATTAATTTTAAATTGTTTCAGGTTCTGTTTGATTTGTTATTTCTAGGAACTGCAACTGTAAAATTGATTGTTAAAAAATGGCCCGAGAAAATAGGTTTAGTATAGTTTAGTTCAATTAGCCCTCATTTTTCAATAGTAAGATAATGCTCAGTTAAAGCCTATTATAAGGAATAATAGTTTTTCATTTGCAGCTGATGAATACACTGAGGGAACAAATCTTTTGTAGCAAACGTAAAAATTGACCAAACGACTTTATCATTTCCTTGACAATTTTTTGGCTTCGTTTGCAGCAAATTTTTAAATTCGTTTGTGTCAAGCACTAAAGCTAGCACTTCTAAATAAAAAAAAACTTCAACTTCGTTTGCAGCAAACTCTTGAATTCGTTTCGGTGAAACAATTTATGGGAACGACTAAATAAAAAAAAGAAAAAATTTATAATCTCTCGATTTTGAACTAAGTCTGTTGCCATTGCGCCACGAACTAAATAACTTTTGTGCAGCATAAAATGCAAATTAGCACCACACACAGAGTCAATTATTAAGAATATTTGTTTAATGCAGTCATTTGTTGTAAATGAATTGTATATCCACATTCAAAGTAAAGTTCTTTGCCATAAACTACTTTCTAGATATGTTCTTCACAAATTATTCATTAGTTTGCTGCAAACAATAGAATTTTCTAGTTAACGAAAAGGTGTTTAGATGCAAGAAAATTATCAACTCTAATTTCCTTATCGTTTACTAGCAAATTCTATTGTTTGCAGCAAACGAATGAATAATTTCAGAATAACCTATCCTGAAAGTAGTATTGTTGGAAAGAACTTCACTTTTGGTGTAAATAAAAAATTCATGATTGCAGAAAAAAATACTCTACGTTTGCTGTGTTCATATGCATTCTATGCTACACAAAAGTTGTCTAGTTTGTGCCGCAGCCTTGCTTCGAAAGCGTGGGGTCGCAGGTTTAAGCACCGGTGTTACTCTGATTTTTTTTTCTTATTAGGTCGTGTTCGCATAAAGTGCTTAACCCAAACAAATTTAAAAATTTGCTTCAAACGAAATTGAAATAGAAAAATTACTGTCTACCAACAAAAAAATCGTTTGACGCAAACAATTCGTTTTCATTTTGACTTCGTTGCTTATGCTTATTATATGTATAGTTCGTGATGGTGGAATGACAATATACTCGCTTGCTGCAAACGAAAAAGACGGTAATGAAATTTGTTTCGTTTGCCGCAAACGATTTGTTCTATCAGTGGTGTAGATACAAACATTATTTTAGTGGCTTATTTAATTTTAGGTTTTGGTCTCATTTTCTGTGTTTTTTTGTTGATTTTTCAACCTGCCAAAGGAAATGTTCAGTTTTTTGTAGATAAAAACGGTTTGTTTTTTGGTAGTAATTTTATCTTAGATTTTTTCTCAAGTAGTGCGTAAAATAGAAACTTTGTTATTCGCCCAATAAGTATAGTCTCCACTTAATTATGAAAAAGGCTTGGAGCATTATTTTAATGGAAAAATTGCGATGTTACATTTTTAAGGTTTGTTAAAGTAAACAAAATCCGTTTCAAAATCTATTGCAGATAAACAAAGTGGTGATAAAGTTTAGATTTGTTAATATTGTGAGACTCTTTCACAATAGATGAAACATTTCTAATATTTAATTTCATTCATGATCTAAAACAGTAATTTAAAAATATTTAAGTCACGAATATGCAAACCTTTTTCAAAAAAAAAAAAAAAAAAGTTAATAGATGTGAAGAAACACACATAGTATCTTTTTAGTACCCATTGCTACCACACGCGGTCCATTGAGTCAAATTAAAAGTAAAATTTGAAATTTCCATGACATATGTTGCGCGCAGCCAGAAGCGTCTCTGATGTTGAATTTCGGGTACCTGTCCAATTAGCCATCACATCTCTCTTGGTTTCAAATTCAACACGTAGTCGGCATTACTCGTGTTTTCTTCCTTTTTTTGTTGCTGGTGTTGTTGTTGTTGTTATTTTTGGACTGCTGCAAGAGCTTCTGCATTTTTCCGCATGCATTCTAAAATCATTAGGTTGTTCCAACTAGGTAATTATTGAGCCGGTATTTTGTTTAAATTATATAGAGCTACTGGTTGTACACGTATTTTAGTGAGAGGGCTCTGTTTCTGTTGTGACGTTGTTAGAATGGAATGTTTTTGGTTTTGGGTTTTTTTTTTGTGTTATGTGTTTCCCAACCAGACAAGAAAAAAAAAAAACAAAATCAATGCCAATTATGAAGAAATCACAATTTGAAATTGTGTGTTTTGACCCCAACTCGACTCGACTGACGAAATTGATCGTCTGTCATCGTAATCGTATAGGTAGGACATTTGGTTAAAATGGTTGTAATCGAAATATAAATTAACCAAAGCAAGTCATACGTGTCAAATGATTGAGAAAGGTCCTTTAATATTGCATTAGGGCTGTTTTAGTTTCTTTTCTTCCAAATATACGAATAGGGGTTGAAACTGGAAGTATAAAACAGTAGCAGTTGTTACTTATACAGAAATCATTTCCTTATTTTATATTTCAATTTTGAAATTGAAGCTGCTCTCATCTTGTTTTTTTTTTATTATGTATTTTAGAAAAATGCCTGAGGCCATTTTGGCCTCACACTGTGGTGTAAGTACACTTCATATATTTGGCCATTGATGAAATGTAACGTATGGTAGGTATTTAACTTTTTTTTTGTTTCATTTGCTTAAGAGCTGGGTTTTAGAATTTTGATTTTTTATAAAATATAAAAAAATGCTGATGACATGAGTTATAAACCCAGAAGATCTATTGTTTAGCGGTTCAGTGTAATATAAAAAAAAAGAAAAATAGCTACTTTCTATGTTATATAAAGAGATAAAAGTAAAGTAAAATATACATTTTAAACGTTTTGCTCTGTGACTTTTTTCGCCTTTCTTCGCGGTATTTTACGCTTTTTCCGGTGGTACTTAGCATTTTATCATGAACTTTTGTTTATATTCTCTGCGTGATATTTCTTAAGTATTCCGCGCTTTTTTCCACGGTATTCCGCGCTTTTTATCACGGTATGTCATTTTTTAGTGACTTTTCACAATCTCTTCTTGACTCTACCTATGGTTTTTCTCGCGGTTGTAACTTCCAACGTGGTATTTCGCGATCATTCACGTGTTGTTTCAAAGTTCTTTCGCCACTTCGCTAGTATTACGCGCTTTTGTTCACGTGATTCCGCGCTTTTTGCCGTGCATATTTTTCCACGACTTTTCACGCTTTTTTCTGCTATATTTAACTAATGCTTTTTTCTCTGATATAAGAAGAGATTTTTAAGAGGTTCATATTATTTTTGTGAGGTATTCCATGATCTTTCACCAGTATTCCGCGTGTTTTTCATGCCATTCCGCGCTTTAAAGCGGTAGGCCGCGGTATTTCACATATTTTCCACGACTTTTCACTCTTTATTCTGTGACTTTCTTTGTTTTTTTGTGCTATTTAATTGAAATCGGATGATATGAGTGCGAAAGCCGAAACCATCACACGCTGCCAGTTCAATAATTCTGATATTGCTCAGAACTAAATCAAACTAAAGAAGAAAAATATTTACATATCTTCTGAATGAATTAAATAAATTAAATATTGTTAAAGTAATAATCTTATGTTTAACAAAAGTAATTGTCAAATACACAAATGAACTTAAGCTGTCTCAAGGTCCAACTTCTTATACTTTCATCCTGCGTTAAAAATTACTTTCTATCAACCAAATAACGGAGACTTCTAAAGTAACATAAACTTATCTAAAAGTTTATCTTCAAAAATGATTCCACGAAACATTTATAGAAATGTTTGAATCATATAAAAACCCAATATAATTTGTTGGTGTATTTCACTAAAATCCATTTCAGAATTTCCTTTATGGATTTTTGAAGAGACATCACATATTTAACTCTTTATCTCGGCGTCGTTGAAAAGTCCTATTTTTCCTGTTCCCCCAAAATTGAATCTGTTCGATTTATCAAAATTTAAATCACCTCAAAATTTGTTCTACTACAACATTTTTTATGCCCCATACGACAATGGAATGGCCATTAAACATGTCCGTTTGTAATTCAAGGAAATGTTAAGCGAACTTCAAAATCATTTTTCACACACTAAAAACTGGCAGTTAAGTTTATTTTCACTCTCAGGAAGTGTTAACCCATTCAGGATCACATTTCATATCATAAAAGAGAAAAAAATAAATTCTCAAACCACCCTTGGATGGGCGGAGAGAGACGTGGAGGATGGGATACATTCTTAACTTTTTAGCTTAATGTGGTTTGCCCATCCATATTTTTTTCATGCTCCTAAAAAAAATGTTCAGAAAAAAAAAAAAAAAAAAAAAACAGAATAAAAGGAAAACACAATGCATTGTGATGTTATACCTGGAAGTTTACAGAAATATTATGCTTATAGAGAGACATCCTTTGAATGTGCAGGACACTGGCAGGATGTCGAAGTGTTACAGATAAGATGTATACATGATGGTTGTGTGTACCTTAACATACATCATCGTGTTTTAAACACAATTTGGCCATACCTGGTTGGAAAACGATGTTGCAACAAATTTTACCCTTTTTTTGTTGGTGGACGTTGGAAAGTACGACCCTTAATAACCTTACGTCTAATACTCAAACGATAACAATTGCCCTTGAATTTATTCTTTTAAGTTTTTTTTTTCTTTCTATGCATTTTTATTCGAATGAAGTATTTTTTTATGAATTGTTAAATAATCAAAATGTCCTTGCCTCCGGCTAAAACTTACCTCCTATTCTTTTTATTTACAGTTGTATTGTTGTGCAAGGGGTTGGAATAGGTAACACTGTGATTTTTTTTTAATATGCTATACTCTTGGTTACGTTTGGTTTGGTGTAAGGCAGGAACACCATGGGGTAGTTCAATGGCCACTGAATTGGAAATTTGTAATAGTCCCTATATTTATTTATGGGAGCAAAAAAAAAAAAATTATAATAGTGTGAGTTTAAAATGGCGGTTAACTTTCGTTATAAATAAAAGGTCTTCATACATAATAATATGGGTTTGGTTCAATGATCTTGAGAGGAGAAAATTTGTACACTGAAAAAAAAAATTGTCTTGATACACATCAACTTTGTAATTTTGTATGTTAAGTGGTTGAGGAAAATATCCTCAATATATCAGTACTACGCCACATCCGATTAATATTCTTTAAACTGAACAAATTATTTTCTATCAAATGTCGTTTTTTAACAAATAAAAGTTAATTTTGAAAAGAAAAGCAATTTAGGTGAACCGTACCGTACCTAACAGAGTTGTTAAAACTGCAGTCTTTCGGTACTGCAGTTAATTGACTAAAAAGACAAAATTTCTTAAGTCTTTTAACTTACAAAAGTACTTTTACTGCAAAACTCCAGTCAGAAGTCAGTAGTAAAATACCGACTGAACAGTTAATTAAAGCAGTTAATTGACTAAAAGTTAATTAACTGCAGTACTTCTTGACTGGTTTTAGTATTCTAGTCACTAGAAACTTTTTGTACTGTACTAATGTGTATAAAATTTTAGTCGGGCGTACTGCCACACTTCCATGGCACTTTCTTGTAGGAATATAGAGTTCTGAAAGTAACTTTAAGTTAAATGAATACAAAAAAAAAGAGCAGTACAAAACTTTCTTCCGGCTAGAAGACTAAAGACTTTTAGTCAATTAACTGCCTTCATTAACTGTCAGTGAAAACTTCTTGGGACAACAATGATTTTTTTTCTGATTAAGATTATTAAATTTCAAAATGTTTGAACAAAATTTTGGGTACAACATTTTTTTTGGAAAAAAATCAATTTTTCGGCACATAATTTTTTTTTAATTTGTTGTCCATTAATATTCGCTTGAAAATGGCATATTAATTTTTGTATACATGGTTTGAGCATATTTTCTTTTTTAAACCGCTTTAATGGTATACCAATTTTTTTTAATTTTAAAAATTAATTTTCTAAATGAAATCAAATAGCATATTTTGAATCATACAATAATTCAATGTTTTTTTATTTCTCACACGACCCACGAGCTACAAATTATTATTAAAGATCAAACTTCCGTGATTTGTTTCTTTTACCAAGCCAATTAAGTCAATTTAACGCCCCTTCGCTTGTTTGTATTCTCTGTTCAAACAAAAAAAAAAGAAAAAAACATACTATTAGTGGAACATAAGTATCTTCAAATTTTCCGCCCACTTCTCCCTCTGATATGACTTCATGGTTCAATATATTCGCTGAGATGCCAAATATATAACTAGAATGATTCATGTGCACCCTTTAGTGCACAGCCATCATCATCCAGCAGCTACCGTCTATAACCGAACTCGAACATGAACAAATTAGCTACTTTATTTCACCGACCACCGCATAACACGCGTCGTCGTCGTCCATACATCGCAATGAGTGCCTTGACGCGATAATTCCACGCTTTATAATATTGTAAGTACGAGTTGCATCGCGACTTAAACTGTGGAACAACATAAATGGAAACATGGAATTAATTCTATCATCATTGTTAAAATTGCTGGATTGTAAGAAAAAGGCCAAAAACTCACCGATTCTTAATTTTAAAGAAATTTACTGTCATTTAAATAAAAAATTAAATAAAAGTTCAAAAGATTTTAGAAGTGGGTATCAAAACAGTATTAAAAAGCTTGCAACCAATTTGAAACTAAATTTTAACCGATTTGAAATTAATTTGCAATAGATTCGAATATTATTTGAGTTTATTTGAAATTTAAATTGCAATTGATAAAAAAAATTATTTCCAATTGATTTGAAACTGATTTGCAACCAAATATCAACTATTTTTTGTAATAACTTTCCGATGAGCGTAAACTTACAAAATTCGAAAAAATCACTGTATTTCGATGCTCCTAGACAACTTGGACTACTGTGAGGCTAAACCTTTGCGCAACATGCCGCATCGAAAAAAAAAAAACAAACAAAGCCTACACTATGATCTTGGCATAGTGGTTTAGTTTAATAACTACGAGATACTTAAGCGTTTTTCCAAGCCCTAATGAAGAAAAACAAGTTGTATAGCATCTGTCTGGTGATCTGAAGCTGCTAAAGAGGGGTCAGTAAGGGAATTTGTTGCTAGATGCATTTTCGCATGTGGCCAGTAAAGTGAACCTTTGCGTTCCATAATCTTCCATATCTTACACGTTGATCCATTGCTTGATGATGGTTTATTTTTCATCTGGCTTCTCCTTCTTCCTAAATGCGGTGCAGCAACCGATTTCGCTCACCTATTCGCGTTCAAAAATATAAGAAACATTCTAGCGGGAAGTATACGTATATTGACTTGGTACGCTCCTGTGTGATGCTCTTCCCGTGAGGAAGCGTGCAGCATTTGACTCTTTACCTTATCGCTGGAGTAAAAATGAAAAAGAAGTTTTGTACTTTTTGTTGTTGTTGTGTGTTGCTAAATTTGTTGGTGTTTTTTTTTGTTTAGTTGAAAATGTTCCTTTAATGATTATAGTGTTCAATTTAGTTGCATTGGCGGCGGTGGCGGCGGCGGCGCTGCGTGCGTTACTTGCTTGAAATGTGGTAGCACCACATGTATCTATTACTTATAAGCCATGGGTAAACTGTGGGCGCGCACGAGCGCGTCTAAAAGCCCATTAGCTGTAAATTGTTGATAGCGCGTTGAAATTTACACAGCATGCCTGCTAATTTTCTACAAAACTAGTCGTATAGTTCAATCTTTTTCGCATGTGGCTTTCTGATGACTGGTTGGTTATGGCCTTTGAATGTTTCGATTGCTCTCTTCTGGAGGAAGGAAGGACACATTTAGCAAAAGGAATTTGCTTAAACTCCATGTTTCTGGAAGTAAAATGTAGAAAACAAAAAAAAAAATGAAAAAAAACACAGCAAATCTTACGACAACACGCCTTGCCTTTAACATTATACGTATATTGTAGGCTCTGCTGTGAATTGTTTGTTGGTCATTTAATTGATTTCATCGAAAGAGTCTTAAGTGCGCACTTTGGTCTTTTAAACGATGAGGCTTATGGATAGCATATGGACGTGACACCATTTGAAGTTTCTTTTTTTTTTGTGTTGCTTGCGATTAGATATGTCATAGTTGTAAAATGCTACTGCTTACAAGAATGCCTTCTACTTTCAGGGAACATTTAACATAAAAGTGGTTCAGCTGAAAAGTACGAGTTTGTGGAAAAAAATTAAAAAATAAAAAAAAAACAAAGGGATAGTGCAGTCCGAGTGACAATTTTAATTGCTAAGGAGACTTTTTGTTAAGTTTTTTTGTGGGTTTTAGTTTTTTTTTTTTCAAAAAGGAATGAATATTGATGTAATTTTAACTTTTAAGCTTGTACACGAACAACAACAATTCTCAGTCTTCAATTTGTAGGTAAAACCTTTTTGTACGGTTTACTTTTAAGCTTTTGGTATTTGAATGTAGTATTATTTGTTTTTAAGCAAAACCTGTGTTATGATCGAAGAAACTAAATTTTTGAAAATTTGGATTGTTGGTGTGCCTGTTTCTTCATTATGTCTAGTCTGAGGGTTATGATCAACCATTCACAGGTACTAAATTTAATTAACTTGCATGTGGCCTTCAGCGTTTCATGCGCACTAAGGCCATATCTTCTACTACTGCTACTTGAGTCCTTATGAATAAATGTCATCTTCCATCTCGTAAAGGACCTTGAAAGCTGAGTGCCGTAGGACGTTTAGAAATGCAAATGCTAAACGGAAACAATCACCGGACAGAAATTGTGACTTCAATGGTTATCGGAAAAATTACAGATATAGAAATAATAACGGGAATGGTTTTAAGAATTGTTCAGGAATGATGAGAAGAATGACTATTGTTACAGGTACCTATAGTGACAGAAATGGTTACCGTAATAGTTACAGTAAGGATGATAAAAATAAATACAGGAATGGTGAAAGAAATATTTACCGAAGTTATCATATGAATTGTTACCGGAATGCACCTCGGGGAGACCTTTAAGTATTTTTTTTAACCCTGGAGCCGAATCGGCGCATACGAAAACGAGCGAACGTAAAGGTATTTGCTATGTCTCTCTCTATCTTTTTGTAGGGATTAGGAATAGCAATCGCCAATACGTTAACATTAGTTCATTTTCGCATGCGCTGATTCGGCCCCAGGGAACGAATGAAATGAATAACAAGATGATCTGAAAACCCTATAAAAAGTTAAAGCTTCGATGCAGGACTAATACATACGATAAAAACATTTATCATTTTCTTTTTTTTGGTACCTATTTTTTTATACAAATATTTCTAAGAAAAATACAAGAATCACATAGAATTTTACTGCAACTATAGATTTGAATACTTCTAGTATGTATAATTGAATGAATAATGTCGAAAAATTGTATTTTCTTTATGTATCATTTGCTGTCGGTTGGTGCTCCAAACAAAGTAAACATTTTAGAACTTTGAGGTCTTCCCGATCCGTTATATTGAACTCAATTTTCTAAATATTATTTTGCCTTGGTGGCTGATATATTGGCCAAAGCATACTATTGTGAGAATTTTGAAGTTGCCAAAAAATATTCTTGTTTTTTGCATACAATTGGAAATTAGAACTACAAATGCTCCAAATTTTATCAATAAGCGCCTCTATGAAAGAATCGTTGGAACTAATTTGTTTGTCAAAGCAGTCAATAAGGCTTTATATAATTATAACAAAAAAAAAACTAATTAATTATTTTATTAAATGGTTTTAATTCCATCTACTGGATATATAAAGCTAATCCATTATTGATTTAAATAGTTAATATTGGGTTTCTTTTTAATTTTTTGGGCATATTGGCAAATAGGGTCAAAATAAGAAATACCTGTATTATTCGACTATTACTCAATAAAAAGAAAATTCCTGAAAGACGTGGAATTTTATTTAACATTTGCTGCTACATATATTTGTTTCATGAAAAAAATCATGCAGTAAGGGGTTTTAACCTCCACTTGTTTATAATCATGAAATTTTTCTATCTTGAAAATGGGGTAATCATAATCGGAATGGGAATCAGCTACGAAAAAGGCGAAATTCTTTTCACCTCTAAGAACTGCCCGAAATTTTGCAAATCTTACCATCAAGTTATTCTATGATACAGTTGGAGTAATCGTTAGTAAGAAATCTGGACGTCTGCTCATTGTGCGAGCACCTAAAAGCCATCAAGAATAAAATTTGTCGAAATCCAATATTTTTTTCAAAAATTTATACCCATTAAGCAGGGAACAAAGTAAGTTTTAAAAATATTGAATTGTATGAATTTATTTTATTAGATAAAAACCGTGTACCAAACATTTACTAGTACATCTACTATAGGAAGAAAATGTAGGAAGCTTTTTTTCTTGATTTCGAGGAACAATAAAACCGAAACAAAAAACAGCTATTTTCGTATAGTTTGACTGTAAACTAATATTAAACTCGCATAATGATTGCGGAAGATCAATAAAATAGACATAAAAACTTTATCTAAACTACTCCTCAAACTGTGTTTACCTTTTATGGCAAACGCATTGACATCAATTTATTATCAATTTCTAAATACAAAACTACTCGTAATATAACCTCATTATCAAAAATGTAGATTTCAAATAGTTAGACATTAATTTGACACAACTTTAGTGACTGCATTTGCTCTGTCATATTTTTGACATCTTACAACTTCATTCACTAACTTGGTTATTTTTATTGTGTCAGCCTAATATGGTATCATCCATGGCACTACCATAATATCCAATCAGTGTTTCAGATATTCGTAGAAAAAACAAAAAAATAACAACAACGCATCCATTGAAAGCCGCAACGGAAATTGATCAGAAAATAATTCCTTCTCCTGGCTCTGGGGGATGCGCTGCGCTACGCTAGCTGTCATGACACGCACCACATAGCCATCGACCGCATATCAGCATGATGTCCTTTTTAATCCCACTTTATGCCTGTTGACAACTTGTGGTTTTTTTGTTGTTGTAACAGGTTCCCAAATCGGATTTTCATTACTTCATTCCCCGGTGCCAAGAGTTCCAGGCATTAATCTGATGATAAGTACCGGCAACTGATAAACATTTAGCGCAAGCATTAAGAGATTAAGCTGTTTGGCAGCTTGACTTTTTGTAAGATGTGCGGTTTACTGTGGGGCTATTGGGACTTGGCATTGTTACGGGATTTGTATTGGATTAAGAGTGAGTTGATGTAGAGTACCTTACTGTTAGTTGTTTGTTCCTTGAAGCTCGTTAATTGGATGCCTTGAAAAAGATGAAGTCAAGTGGAATTCCGCATTCACCATATTATCTTAGTGTCGCCTGTTTTTATGTTTGTTTCATATCTTTGTTGGCCTTTGCGTTGCGTTTAATCTTTGTTTCTTATTCAGATTGGATGGTATATCGTAGATCGATATACATTTTCCAATCTATTAGCTGCCTGCGTTTTGGTTCTATTCAAATCATGCCGAGTGAAATTTACATTCTATTGTGTTGTCATTTCGGCAGCAACAGCACGGCATGTACCTTATACCGCATTTTGGAAGCTCCATGATGGTTTACGTAGGTATAAAGTGGGGCGTTTCTGTGGGTTGCTACCGAAAGGCCTCATAGGCCTTGCGTATGTCTCTAACAACTTGACTCTTGCGACAATTGTCCATTTCTTCTATTTGAAGAAAAAAACAGGTACGTCATTACGCAAGCTAAGCCACCACAAGTAGAGAGAGGTACGTAGGTAAAAGTGAAGTGACTTGGAACTGTGATTGTGATATATTTTGTATTGTGTGTATTTTTGTTTGAAATAATGCGATTAAAATGGATTAATTTAATTGATTACAATTTAAATATTCTTGTTTTTTTTTTTTACTTTCTTAAAAATGCGATCGGTTTGTAGAGATTTTAAGATTTGTGACTACTGATTAGACTCTTATCCAAGCCATTGACACATTTTTTGGATTTTTTTATTTTTAAATTATCTGTGCGGGATTAACTTTTGTGATATTTGACAATTGCTTTCAAAGTGACATTGGATTTTATTTTTGTCATTGGAAAATAACTGTGAATGATGGTTGTTTAATGTTTACTTTTAGAAATTATAGAAATCGGTTTCTTTGAAATATTCGTAAAAGGAATGTTGGAAACGATGATGTAAGGTTTTTTTTTTGTGTCCAATTTGAATGATTAAAATAGCCCACTAATTAAAAAAAGAAAAGGTTTCTTAAAAGCGTCAACCATATCCTTACCTACAACTGTAAAAAAAGAAAACAGATGAGTGTTCTCACGAAGGCACTTCTAAACGGGTGAGACACATGGTAGCGGATGAATTCTCTCGACGATATAGTTGTAGTCAGGTTGAACTGTAAGTCTACAGATCTACACACTTCAGCAGCGGCGCGGCGGCGCTCCCATCTTTAACTTTTTATTACTTGAGATATTTCTTTGAAAACATTAGACGCTAACAAAGGTTAAATCTTTATCCTTTAAATGCAATTTCTAGAGTCAGTAAGAAACCCTAAAAAAAAACTGCGTGTCCGAAGTTGTCAAAAGATTTGTGTTCTCTAACTCCTATGTTGCCATATTCGATTTTAAGTTTAAAATCAACAGTTGTATTGATTTCTGCTGATGCTTTGTATGTATGTTCTCGTTTGCAAAACAAAAATTTGGTCAAGAAAGCTTGTAAATAGTTATAAAAAGCGTGTAAGAAAACTTTGAAACAACTTTCTCCCTGAAATTCCAAAGTTAATTATTATAAAAAAAACACACTATACAACCTTCCCTACTGTTAACATTGGTTTTCTATTACATGCTACCTTTTTTAAATTAGGCTATATCTTATGTGTATATCAAAAAGGTTTCCTTGCATAAGAAGCACATCAGGGCTTACAAATATTTCATTTCAATCCATATCAATTTTACATTATTAAAAAGAGAATTACAATTATATTAATTAAGAATTGATTGCCTACCAAAAAATAGTGATCCCTATTTAACGTCCAAAATACTCGTATCTACATAATATTATATTTTTTCAAACAAAAAGTCCATTCATAAACAGAAGCCCGTGTCAGATATATCAAGTTAATTATCTTTCAATCTTTATATGCCTTTCGGGTGCATACTACTTCATATAATTTCAACTTTCTACAAAAAAAAAAAAAAACCTCACAAATATTTTGTAATCGTTCCAATCATTAATTGTTTTTAAATCACATTTAATCGGTTTTTAATAGTATAACCGACAAAATACAAAATATTTCGATCCAAAAACTTATAAGAAAGACTCTTATAGTGTGTGGTTTTATTTTAAAGATTTTTCATCCTCCTCCTTCTTTCTAAATATATGTGCGCACGCACTTGTCCCATGCGCGTAGTTCTGACAACCTATGATTATAATTATTCCATATATACATTATTTAAAATCGTTTCAATAGCGCGCTATCTTAAACCGTATCTATATCAACATAACTTTGCCTATACAAGGGCAAAATACCGCATTATTGTGTACCTTCGCATATGAGACCAAGAAGAAAAACGACTCACCAAAAAGAAATATTATATATTTTCAAGTCATCAATCATTTGAAGTTTCTTGTTCTTCGACTTACAAAATATATAGACTCGATTATAAGACATCAAATACAACAACAACAAAACAAAAAATAAAAACACTTAACTTCTTGCGATATATGAAACCACTACATTCAAGCACTGTAGTCTATCAATATTCAAATAGAACAAAAATAAAGGTAGAAAAATTCTTAAGAATGTATCTGAGAATCACCTACAAGAATAGAAACTTTACAAAAAAAAAAAAAATTGTGTTTGAAACTTAAGATATTATATTATAAATTATTTTTTGCCTATTTTGCAATTTGAATATAACCTTTGACAGTCTTGAACAGGCTTCAAATAAAAAAAAAGAAATAATGTTTAAAAATAACAACAAAAAAACTATCAACTTGTTTGATGATGAGGGCAACTTGTAAGAACAACACAAAAAAAAAAAAAAAAACATCTACAAGAATATTTTAAAAGATCAACAACCTAAAAACGATTTTGATTTCATATAGAAACAACAACTCATATCGAAATTTATGTTTGAATTTATTTTATTTTTGTTTTTGGACTTTGAATATCGAGTTGATGGATATACTTTGAGATATGAAAAAATATTTTCAAGAGTTAAGCCAAAGTCTTTGAGATATAATAATTATGCTTATGCTTATAAAAATAAACAAAAATCTATAATGAATTGACATGAAGTTTAAATGAACAAAAGAATATTTAAAAGCACCATGTTTCATTTAGATTGTAGGTGAATTGAGAAAATATTTAATTTTAAAAACCTGAAAGGACTTTTATATTGAAACATGTTTTCAAAATGAAGTTTAACTTTTAGTATTGATGCAAAGTATATAAAAATTCGAGGTTATATTTAAATGCCAGGTGATTTGTTAGAGCATTTTTAAATTACCTGTTTTTTTATTTTCTTTAAATCCCGTTGAATTCATTCTGGTTGCTCTTTTCTTCTCCGACAAAATGTAACAGTTCTTAGATCTCTGAAAATTTTTTCTAGTAGAAGCTTAGGACTTAGGAAGCGAATTTTTTCTTGCTCTGATTTTGACAGGGAAAAGTGAAAAATTTTACTTAGAAATCTTATTTAGGCTATTGAGATTTTTGAGCACTCTGAAATTACTGAATGTTTAACTGAATAAATGTGAATGGTATAAATGAGTCTATTAATTGACAGACAAGTTTAAAGTACCTTACTTGAAAGATTATTTAAGCATTCTGAATCAAGTCCTATAAAAAAAATATGCAAAACAAAAAGTACGATCCCGCTGTGAATTCTATTTGTTTTTATTTTGAACCATTTGATATTTTTATTTATCAAAATAAACTTTAATGTCATACATATAATATTGATCATGAATATAGTTTAGTCAAAGAATTATTATTCATAAGATTAATTTGCATATCAAATTATAATTTGCAGTTTTAATAAATTTCTTCAAATTTTAAAATTAACATTTTGATTGAATTTTAAAGCGAACATTAACTAGTCAATTAGCTACCAAAATACCCCTGAACTATAAAAAAACAATTGTTTGCGACCTTATCGGTGCTCTTAATTTTTACTTCATTTAATGTTTTATAATTCTACTCTTACAACCGCCTTAAAGTGTTGTCTTAATTGAAACATGTTTTTTCTATCAAAACATTAGATCAAAATTCTTCCCAGTTACAAGAAATCATCGTGTTAATCCGGTGATTAAAAGACTGAATGAAAAGAATAGTAGTTTACCTAATAAGGTTAAATTTAAATTCTTAGAATTGCCAAAATAAAGATACCAAGAGATGAAATATTAAATTACATGTCTATAAATGAGTTCTCAAGATTTATTGGATACTTAAGATAAGTTTACATCAAAGAACCTTTTTAAATTCTTTCTACGAATACTTTAAACAAAAAACAACACCGAAATATTGTTTAAATGTTTTTGATTTATTTGCAATTTTTTTAAACAACCAATTTTAATTTTTAAGTTTATTCTATTAAACTGTAGATGTTTTTGCATGCAAAGAATCTTACCCCTGATAATATTACCAATTATACTAATTAAAAGAGAAATTATTTTTATAAAAATATCGATGATTCTTGTCAGTGAGGTAAATTTGCAGTCATGTAGTTTTTTTTTCTTAGTTGTAAAAGTATTTCAACTCTAATAGCAAATGTTAGATCAAATCGATAACTGCCTTTTGTGGATTCAGATACAAAAAAAAAACAAAAAATATAAAAAAATACCTGCTCACATACCTATCACAATCACATACCAAAGTATTAGTCTCTTGAGGTAGCACACCAGATGCATTAAAACATCTTATGTACGACCGAGAGTATTAAACGTACTTACCATCTATTTTGTCTGATCTCTTAATTAGGTTAATTAAATATAAGAAAAAAAAATATTTTGTTGTTCTTCGAACACAAATTCGTTTTAATTGTGACTTCAACGAGTCAATTTAACAGCGTTAAAGATAAAACAACAAGAACATGGATGGCTCCTAGTTGGTTTATAATGGTAATAGTTGAATCAACACGAAATAAAAGTTATAAACACGTTCAGATTCGGATATATGTATGTATGTAGAAGGGTTTGCGGGCTGTGGTCAGTGTTTTAATAAGTTAGCGAGGTAATGTTGTAACTTGTAAGGAGATATTTGGATACATTTTTGTTTGTTTTTATTTTATTATTTTATTTTTATGATTGACTTCCGATTAACATTAGAGAGTAAGAGAGTAGTAAGAAAACTCACGATCACTTAGGAAAAAAAAATCAGAAAAGGAAAACTTTAACACAGATTATTTGTGTGTGCCTATATACAGTTGAATGGTTTTTTAGTTAACATTTACATGATTTTCTTCACATATTCAATAAATAAAATAAAACAACATCAAAAACCATGATTATAAGTTCACGTGTGATGGTTAAATTGTCTACTTAACTACATTTATAAACTTGGCAAGAAAATTAGGGCCGCGTTCCTAAGTAGAACAACTATTCGGTTCAGTAAACGAAAGAGTTGACCTTAAAACTTTGTAATCTTTAAAGATTTATATTTTTTTTAATAACTTCTTTAATCCCTTCTTTGTTTCTTGTATTTTCAAATAAAATATCAAAATAATTCCATGCAATTTACGGAATTATTTCGATAAGTTCTTAATAAACAAAAGAGTTGAGGTAAAAACTCTTTTACATTTATACTGCAAAAAAATCATAAATTGATCTACTTTTCATATAGTTATCCACCCATTTACTATATTTTATTCAAATAAGTGAACGCTAATTATTCAGAAAGTTGATAAATAAGGACAAATTCCTATGTTTTATAGATAAACACACATAACCATTAACTATACTAAAAAAATAAAACACAATCACGCGATGGTTTTTATAGAGCTGAAATATAAAAGAAAAAAAAAAGACTACCAGAGCTGACACTTCTATACATTATAAGGAGATTCCAGTTTGTCTAGCAATCAATTTATGTTGCAGACTTGTTTTTTTTTCTTTTCTTTCATTTTCCTCTACTTGCCAACCTACGCGCTGCCGTTTTTAATTTTCATTGACTCTATGATAACTACGACGACGATACGAGATATAAAAGTAATGGAAATCTAACGAGTAATTAACAAACAATTATCGTTGACTAAACATAACCAAACATAAATGGTAATCGAAACGATAGTTGTATAATTTGTCATTTTGTGTCTGCAAAAAAGAAAAAAAAAATTGACATACAAACATTTATTGTTCTTTCGTTCGTTCTCGCACCTATAAGCTACACATAAAAAAAAAGACGAGAAAAAATAGCAAAAAAAAAAAAAACAAACTAAATAGTTGCTCTTCGCAAAATAAAAAAAAAAAAATGCACTCTCTAACGGGAACCTTAATTCTTTTGCGCTTGTGATGATAAAGATCAGTTGGTCGCCCTGGCTGGCGTGTGGTGCATGTTGTCTGACCCAGAATTGAAAGAGGGCAGGGCGACATAACATCTTATAGTATGATATGTGAGGAAGCGTTCTCCGTGTAGTGTTGTGTGGTGGAAAAGCTTGACTTGTCTTGGCTGGGTTGTTCAACGACGACAAGTCTCTCGTGAATGTAAGAGGAGAATCATGTGCATTGTGTATGATCGTTGAGCTATAGTATTCCCTCGTACACTTTTTGTTTTTTTTGTGTCTTTATACCGTTGCAATGGAATACATGCTATTTGTGCTTGGACCTCTTGGAATCAAATCTTAAAAGTTTTGAACTATAACCACCTACACAGTGTAAGAGTAAAAGATGTACATTTTACTTTTTAATTATTATTGTTAAATAGACTTTCTAATAAACATTATATAGATTTAATGTACATGTAGGTCCCTACTAGAATTTATTATTTCCATTTCCATTATATTTCAGGTCACCTTACTTATCATATTTGTATAGGAATCTCGATACAATTTGTATCGAGATTCATAGATTTTTGTTGAATCAGGCAAGATAATTATTCATTTACTAGAAAAGCAAAAATGAGTGGTCCCTGAAGGTCAACAGAAGGATGTTCTGAAAACTAATTGATACTTGAACAGCCACAAAAAAAAAAAAATCTTCAGTTAGTTACACCATTTATAACTCAAGAACTGCTGGGCCGATTTTATTGATCTCTGATCCGCCTCAAGAAGTTTTTTCATGCATTGAAAGAAAAGAAGAAAATCACAAAAAAATTAAATCCCTATACAACACCATCTCTGATACATTACAGAAACAGAACACTGAATATCGCATAGGAGGTCGTGAAATAAGAGCTTACTTCCGCGAAAAAGTGGAAAATATAACCAAAGACAAAGAAATTTATGTGAAATACCGTGGTAAGAACCACGAAATACAGTGAAAAAAGGGCGAGATACTGGTGAAAGATCGCGTAATACATCAGAGAATAGCAAGGGAGGTCATGAAAAAAGTGTTATTACGGGAAAAAGCGTAAAAAACCGCGAAGAAAGTCGCGGAAAAAAATGCGTAATACCACAGACTAGCGGGATAAAAATCTCTAAATACCGTAGATAAAGAAAGAAGTTTTTAAAACACCACGCCTATTTTTGCGATGTCCGCATTTACTTCAACTGTGTGACACCTGCTCACGCCTCGGAAAAACTTCAAACTAATTTGTCTATATTCCAAATGGAAAAATTTAAAATGCTAAAACTTGTCAATTACTGAAATCTAAAGAATGATAAGTCTAGCGGGTAATTAGCTACTGTAGTTCAAAAAAACAAAATAAAAATCACACTGCAAGGCAGGACAACGTTTCCCGGGTCATCTAGTAAAAGATATGAATAACACGGGTCTGCAAACATATTGAATTTTTTTGTTCTTCATATAATTTTTTTGAAATTATTTAAGATTGGACTTTATGAGTCTAAATCTAGATCCTCAAAAATTCTAATGCGTACATTTTTTTTAATTGATTTAAAAAAAAAATGTGATTGTTTTGTAGAAAAGAGCTCTCGGTTAACTTGGTATATATTCAAAAATATTGAGCCACTTCGTCTGAAATTTGGAGAACTTACCTAAAACTAGATTTGTTTTTATTAATCCATGTGTAGTCACATTTTAAACAGTTATTTTAACAAAACAACCATACATTTCAAAATTACGTAGTTTTTGGGATGTACACTGCAAATTAGAGAATAGTATGGAATTTCAGTACTATTGATACTGGCCAAGTTAAATGTACCAAAAAAAAGAACGTGTTTTTGACATGTTTATATCAGCATGTCTCGAAAACGTGACGTGCTAGGGTAGTTTTGACTGCAGGTTTAGTTTGTCGAAATCCTTTAGAAAAGTATAGTTTTGACTGAAGGCGATTTTCGTTGCAAACCAGTGTAAATGGAGTAAAACGAGTTTTTAAAAATGAAAAAAAAATATATACAGAATTTTGCGGCAAAAGGCTTACAATTACATTCAAATTAGCAATTGAGTTCTCAAAAATTGTTAAAAATGTTTGCATTTTATTTTACCTTGAAGTCTTAAACATAAATCACACAAATGGTGCATTGTAAGGCTGATTGCCCAAAAAAGTTCATGCGGATTCAAGGCCACGCCTCCAAACCTTCTGAATGAAAACTATCTAATCCCTTTCGCCATAATTTTGGTACGTAATTGAGACGCCAGAAACCTGATAAACAAACATATTCCAACGATAAAACTGCTATTTTTTTCAATTTCTGTATGATGATTAGGTAAAATATTTTTAGAAAAGGATACCAAATTAATGGTCTTAGGGCTTGGAAAATCAGTCGACATCAGTAGATAATTCCAGGGACTGAGCTGGATATAAGATGTATCAGGAAAAGAAAAATTGAGGGGTACCTTCTGTAACAGATCTTTGTCTTCAATTGGTTGACATTATTCATTCGAAACAAATTTTTGGGTGATTCGAATGATCGCTTGTAGATTTTTAAATAGTCCTTATATACTTATAAGGTTGACAAAATATATATAAGCTTAAGTTGCATGCTCCCAGTGTATTAAATCCACTTTGATTGCAACATCATCGCTTTTCTTATAAATGTGATCATCCAGAGACCATCAACCTGCTCTTTCTCACTTTAAAGCGTTTTGTCGAGGCGACATAAAAGATTCCTCTTCAGAAATATGAAGGTGTCTTTTTTTCTCTCCATTACATTTTTATAAATTTGAGTCCTTGAAGGAACAGCATCGACCGATTAATATTATATTTTCAACACGAACTGATTCATTTTACTTTTGTCATTTAAATAATATTCAGCACCTGCATCAAAGATCCGAAAATTCTTATGGAACCATATGAGCTGGTTTCATAGCAATAATTTTTTCAGTTGACATTTGCATATTATGTGCACCATTTTCACACCTAGAACTAATATGCCAGCACATGAATTTGTTTTTTTTTTCGTTTTCATCGTAACTATTAAACTTGATTTACAATTTGACTTGCTTCAAATTTGCAACTTGTATTTCATGCAAATTAAAAACAACATTATAGGAGAGCTCTATGAGTTAGGCTCAGCAAAAAAAAAAGCAAAAAAAAAAAACAAAGTCCCCCTTAAATTGAACTCATTTACACCGAAAGACAAAGTTGTGTACTGAAAAAAAAAAAACACACACAACGCTCTACAATTTTGTTTTTCAACCGCCAAAACACAATTCATTAGATATCAATTCAAGATTAAGCTCAACACAAAAAAAAAAAAAACAGGTATACTCGTATGTAAAAAAATAAACAAGAGAAGAAAAAGAAAATATAAAATCAAAAGTAGGTACGTATCTTAGAGATACTTATTACGAACAAGGTGTGCCCAGGCACACATAATAGACACTTCATTCAGCACTCTTGATGTGGTTATACATATTGTCAATTTAATCTAATCAAAAACTCTATATACTCGAAACCTAGCTACGACAAAATAGCTCTTAAATGGTCTAAAAGCGGTGAAACCATCATTACCACGCAATCATAATGTATAGTTGATTTTTGAAAGATTCTTGTGGTGTTTGGTTGTGGCGGTATTTTTTGATGGTGCGCTCCCGACACCGCCAACGACTCGATGCCACACCACGTTGTTTCAAGTGCACAGCAATTGAAAAGCAACGCACCTTTGTGTTCTTTAAAATTGGTGTAGGAGGTGCCTCTCGACCTGGTATGACAGAATATAGAAGTCAACATCAAAATTTAATATTCATTCTCCTTTTTTATTCTACAATATTGGTCGGTTTTTTTTACAGATTTTGATAATTGAAATTGATACTGCGAATAAAGTTAAAATTTTTAGGTTGTCTTGATCTTTTAGGGATTCAAGTAGTTCACTTCATAGTAATGTTTTTTTTTGTTATTTTTGTTCAAATTAGTGCTAAAAAAATTACTACAGTAGTGTTAAACTCTTTTTAAAAAAATGGCGGTCATCATGAAAGAATGTTATCTCACCAAAAAAATCACTTTACAAAGAAAGTTAGTTTCCCAAAAATTATGAGATGAAAAGACGTTATCAGCGGACATAGATCAATCACCAAACCAACAATAATGTCAAATCTAAAAAAAAACCCAGTTTCTATAATGTAAATTGATAGTTCATTCACTCTTTCAACCATCAAAGCAAATCGACAATAGTTTAGCATTTCAAAAAAAAAAAAAAAAATATTAACAAAAGGAAAGTCTGCAAGCACTTGACAAATATTGATTATATCATTCTTTACGCATAAGTTGAATTTTTTTTTTCAAAACAAAAATCTCCTGTCGAGATGTCATGTCTTGTCAAAAACAAAATTGTAAGCTATCTTTCAATCTTAATCCCTAATAATTCATATTAAAAATAAAAATAAATAGAAAAAAAAAACCTAAACAAAAATATATTCGAGTGACATTCTCGAAAAAAGCCCATTCATAGATACTTTTCGGTTAGTTTCGTATCAGATATCACACAAACAAACGAAAAAAAAGAAATAGTCATCTAAGGATCACCTGAGTATTTTTTTGTGTACATTTTTTGTTTTGTAGGTACTCTATTGTTGGGCAATATGTGAAAGCTCATGAATGTGGTTTATGAAAACCACAAGATCATAAAATGAATTTCAACGTGAAAGGTGGCAGTCGTTGAATTGTTGAAATTCTTTTTTTTTTTTTTTTTTGAAGATATTTATTTCTATTATAGTCATCTCACCTTTACATTATGTATTATGGGTGGAGAATGTTAAACAAAAAAAAAAAAAGCAATTGCTTTTGACGAGGTTCATCAATTGAATTAAAGTTTCAATTTCACATAAATGATCTCTTCAAAATTGCTAGTGCTTTCCTTTTATGAGAAAACAAAAATTTGCACACAATATTATTAAATTAGAAATTATGCCGCCACTCAACGCAATTCTTTGTATAAGACTCTTGACAGTTTTTTTGAGTGCTTAAAATGGGAAACTTCAACAACTGTATTGATGTGTTGTTTTTTTTTTGCGAATGAGGTGTTCTAAGAAAACTATGACTTCATCTAATTTCCATAGAACTTTGCTTTCTAAAAGTTTTTATTGGAATGAGTATTGGTTCTTCAAAAGTGAGAATATAATCACTAGATTCAAAATAAAAATCCAGTTTCAGTAGGGCAAGTGACAATGGAATGCACCAATAGCATCGCACAATAACACAAGTTTACGACAAAAAACGCACAAAAAGTGCCATTATGTTTTTTGTTTAGATTTTAGCCTGTAAAACTCAAAAAACGCAGCGAAAAAAATGTTTTGTGGATAGATTTTGACGATATGATTAAAACAATTCTTTTTGTCGTATTTTACAAAAGTAAAATATATTAGTATTAGGACCATATCTTGAGTTATAATTTGCGGTCTTATAGCAATAGAATCCACACCTAAATGACAAAACTTACAACTAACTTTACAACTCCTAAAGTCTGGTTTTGATTTCCAGCCTTTGTCACTTTGATTTATACCTTTGAGATTACTGATTTTCGAGAAAAGTTCATCCCAGTTAGCCGTTCGGAACCGGTAAAAAATTGTAGGTTTCCTCCATTCCTGCTAACTATATGCATAAAGGAAATGGTTGAGAGTGTCAGTCACAAGGACTTAGTTTTATGTGAGTTATTATTTACTTATATTATTAAAACTGCTAAGAAAGGCCAAAAACATAAGAATTTGAATAGGCATACCTATATCTCAGCAAGTTTTAATGTTTTTTTTTAAAACCAAAGTCTAAGGTATTTTCTGTTTTTCCTTGGGTGTTTTGTTTTTAATAATGCTCAGTAAAAAAAAATGTTTTTTATTTTTAAAAATTATTTTTTGTTAACATTTTTGCATAATTATTTTCGAAAAATTTTAAGAGAGGCATTCTATTTCGATACAAAATTGAATTCTCAGCAAAAAGTCAATTAAGCTAACCTCTTTACCAAGGCAAGAAAAATTAAGAAGATTTTTTTTGCAAATCTTTCCAGTATTCAAGTGTTGATATTTTTGTTTAGATCCGTTATTTATAATGAAAGTTTTTTTGGTCTTTAAAGAGCAAGGACTGAAGAAAAGATACGTCAGTATAAAAATGCTGAAAAAGTTATTGTCTATAAATAGGTCAAAATACAATTGCAATTTTGAATTTGTTATTCTGGGCGTTATTTTTAAGGCAAAAGATTGTCACATCGAGCTGTAATTTATGGATATGTACTTCATATGATAAACCCTGTAATTGTTTCATAAATAATTTTCATAAGCAACTTTATTTAATATGAATTCATATATACAAAATATATTTATACGTCATATTTTACTATTTGATTTTTCTGACATGCAAAATTTAATTTTTTTAACGATCGTTTTCAATTTTTCAAACCCGAAAATTTAAATTTGTCCTAAAACAAATAAATGTAAACATGTAATTACCTAATTTGATACTAAGGCCGTGATTTCAATTCAAAAGCAAAATAAAAACAAATAAGACTACTTAACATGTGTTTTACAAATTAAAAATGAGTAACTACTGAGTGCTGAAAAAATATTCATCTTATATTAATTTTGATTTTTCAACATATTTACCAATTTTTTTAAAATTTATTTTAATTTTTTTTTGATAAATTTATGCAGAGATAAATCTTTAAAGCCATTTTTAAATAAGACTTTCATGCAAATGAAATTCTTGGAGCT
The DNA here is from genome assembly GCA_948107695.1 of Meliscaeva auricollis. Classification (NCBI taxonomy): domain Eukaryota; kingdom Metazoa; phylum Arthropoda; class Insecta; order Diptera; family Syrphidae; genus Meliscaeva; species Meliscaeva auricollis. The sequence continues at coordinate 20,406,822 of OX403619.1, read as the reverse complement.
TAATAAAATCTGCGATGTATGCCAAATCTAAATCAAATTTTAGATAAATCCTCGATGGCTTGTTTTTATTTATCAAAAGAAAAGACATAATTTACAATTACCGCATAAACATGATGTATAACTTTTTGTATTTGAAATTCAAAATTTTTTATTTATGTATATGTATCTAATTTATTTACTTTTTTTTTGTTTTTGGCCATGTGCCAGAATAATTTTTAAGCCGGTTTTGCAAAAAATAAATATCCTTAATCGGTATATACAGACAATTTATAATTTTAATCGAATACATTTCATACATCATTAGAGATTTTATTTTTTCTTTATAAATTTAAATTTGAACATTTTGATTAATTCTACTCTTGAACATGATTCTGCGTACAAAACTTGATCGCTTACTATCTTTTTTGTTTTATATTTTCTATGAGAATTATGTAAATAAGAATTTAAGATAATTTATATGTATGATGATTATTTTTTTAGCACGCGATAACTTGTCTTACAACTACTTATAAAAATTCATGGCAGATGGATAACTTATAAAGATAAGCAAGTATAAAGTATAATTTAAATTATTCGGCTTTAAAATCTCTTAATAGGGGTAGAAATAAATTTGTGAATTTTAACATTATTTATTATTTAATCAAATATGTTGTTAACTTTAATTCAATATTAAAAATATTGTCTCCCACAAACAAAAGAGCTGACATGAAAACTCTCTTTGATTTTAATAAAAATGAAAGAAAATCAAATGGTGCATTTAAATCATTTAATTGAACACAATTATTAAAATACAATTTTACTGTCAAAATAAGTAACTACAATTACCAGTAATTCCATTCATTCCAAGGCACAAGCCAATACTACAGCTATTTTTATAAGTTAAAAACCAACAAACGTATATAAACAACCATAACTATGATTGTGAATAACTAACTAACTAACCATTGAAAAGGAAGTCAGCAGTACGTTAAAAAAAAAAAAAACTGGATTCCTCAATGAGCTGTAACTAGTGCTATGCGTAAAAATTGCTAGCACCCGTCCATGTTGTCGTATACCTACCTAGTCGAGTTTATTAATATGGCAATAACTACAGAAAAGCCTACCTTAGCAATTAAAATTTGTGTGATTTTTTCGCACTAAATAAAAAATCAAAAAATCAAAAAAAAAAACAGAAAAATAAGTAAAACATTTTTGTTGTTTTCAATTAAATTCGATTTCCAATTAAGAAAGGAATTACTATATGGAACATTAATACAAATTACAGCAATAAATTAGAAGACTCATTTACAATGCAACTACACCATGTGTATTTTACTACAAATACATATACTCATAGGTACATATCTGAAGAGTAGTAGCGTTTTTTCTTAACTACAAGAAAACTAGGTTCCTTAATACACCGCTTTATGCAAGGCTTGGTCTCAATGATGTTACTTCTAAATTGGTTGTAGCCTTGTTGTTTGGCATTTTGCTATGTGGGATGTTAGCAATTAAAATTCATGTTGGTAATTTTATCGACAAGCTTGTATGTTAAATTTATGCTTTTTAATGCCCTGCACTATTACACATGCAGGTAGAAGTTTTGCTTCTGCATATTTGTATATTTTTTTTTAACTCATAATTAAAGTTGGAGTTAACATTTGCTAAGTTTTAACATAAATCTTAGCAAAACTTCAATTACGATTCGAGTTGTTTCAGAAATAAAAATGAGCTTCCTTACTTTCAGTATAATCTGAACACAAGTTTGGTGTACAATAAGTTTGAATTAAAAAAATAACGAAGTCTAAAGTGAATTTTAAAAGATAACAATCGCTTTCGACTGTGCCAAAAAATAATTTCTATGCAATTGTGTTGCAGATTACATTAAGAAAAACCGAAGAACTTACTGATAAAAATACAAATAAAAATTGAAAAAAAACACGAATTTTTGTGCCTATTATTTTATTAATCGAAATATATTGTTAAAATAGCTAAATAAAATAATCTGATTGTTCAAGTAAGCTTTCAATTTTATTATTTTGTTTTAGTTTTTTTTCCCATGATTATAACTCAAAAGTTTGTACAATTTTTTTAATCGATTTATTCAGAAAATATCGCAAGTAAAAAATAGAATAATAGTTTTAATTTCAAAATTGATTGCTAGTTATTAACAGAAGTAATAACCGCAGTCTATAAAGGATTTGCCTTTTTTAGCAAAGAAGATCAGCAAATGTACGTTAATGGAAGTGGGAGGGCATAATCAAATTTAAGTACTTGTGGTTACGCATGTGTGTTCTTTTTATTATTAATATTTCTATGACTAATATTAAGTAGAGGAAATTCAAGATTTTTTAAAAGGAAATATTGACCACTGTAAAGTAGTCACAAACAAATTGTAACTAGGACTGAAACTATCAGGGGAGGCAAAAGTCTTAAAATTAAATTTAGTTTCTTATGTCCTTAACCTCCTGTACTAATTCAAATAGACACAAACTGAAACGTTCGTATAGGTTATGGTAAGTCGAAAATATATACGTCTAAATCAGGCCGTGAGACTGATTTTTTCCACTTTTCCTGTAAATAGCAAATCTAATGTTTACTTTAGCAGTATTGAGTTCTTTTTGAAAAAGTTGAACTTTTTGATGTCGCATAAATTACTGTTTCAAAAGAAACCAACTTTCGTGACAATAACTACAAGTTTGCCTATGAAAAAAAATTCAAAAATCAGTTAGGCCACTATGGTTCTCACGGCCTGAAATATGGTAAAATATGAGGCACAAATGAGACGAAAATTTGCTTCGGTTTTGTTTTTTTTTGGCTTACTGAACTGTGAGCTTGTAATACCAAAATGTTTTCAATTTTGTTTTTGGTTGGGAAGATTTTTTACAAAATGTATGAAAAAAAAAATCATGTTGTTGAAAATTTACTATAACATCACTCTTTCGGTCAAACAAATTGTGGGTAGTATTTGTGCCACTTCTAAAACAAGAAAAAAAAAATAAAAGCGAAGGAAGTTTTGGTTCGACGAATTTATAGCCACTGGATAAATACAATAACCAGTGCCTCCTTTTGCATCCTCTAATAAATAACACGATTGCAATGATATGTGCTATTCTTTAAGATTGACTGACTTTTCAGAAGATATTAAGTAGAATGAAGAATTTTTTTGATAAGGTTGAAAAAATTCCTTGTTTTCTAAAAGTTATTTTTAAGAAAAAAAAACAATATTATATCAAAATCTACCACCACCATCTAAAAAGAACAAAAACAGAAAAAAACTAACTTACACCAGCATCATTCGAATGCACGTCCAGTGAATTATTTTGTCGATTACACAGCAAATGTGACAATTGCAAGCGAGCATCATCCTCATCCGTTGCCGTCGTCGTTGACTGCCCATCGTCCATATCATTGGCGCCACAATTACCAGCCACTACCGTCGATGGACTACCAATACTGTTCGTCCTGCCAATTCCCAACTCCGATATAGCATTTCCATTTCCATTTCCATTATTATTATTATTGTTGTTGTTATTCCGATCGCTCATGCATTGTGATTTGTTAATACCATTAACACTGCCCGCTGCCGCAGCCACCACCGAACAATCATTATCATCGTCTTGTGTCATTATTTCAATTGAAGACGATGAAGAAGATGCTGCACCAATGACACCAGTTACAGTAGCACCACCACCACCAATGCTTGGCTCATTATCACGCACCGCATTGCTGATGCTGCTGACCATTGATGCCAACGATGAAGATCCTTCATTAAACGTCTTATTTGCAATCATTATGTCACTTCCATTATTACCAATGTCACTAGTCATGTTGTTGTTTCCCTTAACACTGATGATGGTATCACAAGAATTCTTAACTTGACAATTTTGCTGCGAATGATGTTGATGTTGTTGAGGCTGCTGATGGGATGATTTTATTATTTCTATGGTATTCTTAAGAATCACATTCAATGAGGAGCAATTTTGCTGTTGTTCATGATCACCATTATGATGATGGTTGATGTTATCTTCATCGTTGTTGTTGTTTGTAGATGACATATCAACATTAACACTCGCTGCTAATGCAGCAGAAGACTGCTGCAGAAAATCTAAATTGTTTTTTAAAAGAACTTGTTTTAAAGCGTATGGATCTAAGTCACCAGAATCACCACCTAGGCTGTTATTAGCGTGATTGTTATGGCTATAGGCCGGCATAGTGTTGGCGGCGATGGTGGTGTAGTTGGAGGTGGAGGTATATACCATACAGCGAGTTGTATGTGAAGGAGGAGAAGGTGGTACTGTGCAAAGCAATAGTTGTTTTAAAAAATATCGATTTATTTGCTTGTTCTTGTTGTACTAGAACATGTTGTTGTTGTTGTTGTTTTTGTTGGCATAGTAAAAAAAAATATCTTAAAACCTGTATATATTCTAGAGTTATTATTATTATTAGTGAGGCAATTATTGTTGGATACGCAGAACTAATAAATCACGAATGTTCTTGACATTATCACAGGCCATTGGCTTTAAGCGATTTATACTGCTATCTTGGTTTCTCTCAGCTTGTTGAACAAAAATATCGATTTCGATTTTATTTTATTGCCCACTATACCGTTTTGTGTGTGGTTTAAATTATTGATATCTCTGTAAAAGTTGTTAATTACTTAATTGCTAACGATAAGTATGTTTTTATTTAAAAAAAAAAATTATTCTTTTATAGCTTCTTGTTTACAAACAAGGCTACTATAGCTACTACAACATTGACTATGGCACGATTCGTCTATATACAAAACAAAACCATATAATTAGTATTTCCATCCACCACGGCACGTTGAATGATTTTCTCGCACTCACTTTAAAGACATAGTTTGTCGATTTGAACTTGCAGCAACAAAATAAATTGCACGCATTTATTTACATTAAAAGAAGGAAAAACTCTAAAAAAGTTCTGTTTGATTTTTTTTATCGGTCGTTCTTTCAGAAGGCGCACATTTGTTGGATTGAATTTTATAAAAGAAAAAAAAAAAGATACAAAAAGTTCCGAGTCTCATAGACGACGATGACGACGACGATGATGATGATGATGACGAGAACAGACATAAAAGATGACGACAACGTCGATATAGCTTTAAGGCACGGCACTAGTACGTTTATAACATCTCGAGTATCACATATTAACTGGAGAGTCCCGAAGAGATCCAAATGGCCCCCAGCTATGTTGTGGAGAAGTTGGTTGCTTTTATTATACACACACAACGTTCATTGACTAGCATCAAGTCGAGTGGTGGGCCACTCTTGTGGTCTTGCACATGTGTGTTCTTTAGTTGGTATTGAACTGTAGCTTTTTTTTTTTTTTTGGCTCAACTTGGAAGTAGGGATATTGGTTGTTTTTTTTTCTTAAATCCACCTGATGGCAATTTTCTTAGCAAGTTGAGTGAATAAGTATAAGAATGCATTTGGAATAAGCTGACCAGACAGTATTTCGACAGTCGGTGGGATAGTTTGACACATCAAGCTGATTTGTTTTTTTTCAATTTCATTTTGTGCGATGTGATTTTCCACGAGATGTATGACGTTGTTTGAGCATTGTGGGTGGTTTTCCTCTATAGCCACACATGCGATCATATCCTAAAATATAGATTTTTGACATATAAACAACTTTTCGTAGATAAAAAGTACTCAAACCACGCATTATGGCATTATAGTAAGTACAAACAAAAGAGCTGAGGTGAAAACCTTGTTTTTTCGCACTCATACATTTGTCACAGTTGCAATAAAAAAGGTGCACTATCGGCTGTTGAATCACTTGCAAAACAGGCATTTAGAGTATAAATTACTATCATACTCAAACCACGCATAAAAATTATTATGATGTGTGGAGAGTATAGTGGTAAAACAAAAGAGTTGGCATTTCACACTTTAGTTTTGATTTTCTTCTTTTTGTTTTTTTTTTCTTCTACTCTCAGTGGTTTTAAGTGAGTAGGTGCACTCTATCGATTGTTGAATCACTTGCTAGACAAGCATTTAGGATATAATTTGCTCTAGAGAATGATATCGAAGCGTTTGTATGTACAGAAAAGATTTACACACTTCGATTAGGCTCCTTAACATGACAGCGATAATCAATTCGATGTGTTTTTCATTTTTATTATTTTTTTTTTCTGTTAAACTTGTAGATACATTCGTTTTTGGAATTGAAGTGTAGGTTGAGATTATGCTGTTGCTGGTGCTGCTGCTGCTAGTTGCAAGTTTGCTTGTTTGTAAGTATATCTTGTGTCTTGGCTGCATATATTGAGTGTAGATCATAAAATAATAATTATTATATTTTGTAAGTGTTACTAATAAAGTTGTTTAGCAAAATGTATGTTTCCTGTGATCATTGTGAGATTATAGGATAGCAATTGGAGTGCAAATTGGGTAAAGTAATTTTTTTTTCTTTTTATAGATTGGTATAGATGGTTAAGTGATAGAGTTTTGTTTTTTGTTCGATTTCGAGTAATTTATTTTATTTGTGTTAAGAGAGATTGTAATTTTATTTTGAAAATAATTTAAATTGAGATATTAGGGCAATGAATCAGCATGATTGGTATGAGGTCATAGACAAAATAGAGATAATATTGTTTGAAAGATAATTATTTACAATTACCTTTTTATTTTTTAAGTCTGGCAAATAGTTGTTTGGTGTGAATTTTAAGTTTTTTTTTTGCACTTTGATGTTCTGACCTGGTTCTCTCATCCATTTAATTGATTTTTTTTTAGCATTCGTAAATTTTTTTTATTAAAAATAGAAAAGAATTATTGGGATTTTTTGAAGACTTGTATATCCTTACCAAATAAAATATAACAACAAAATGTTGAAGCATTTTGTGTGAATAAGTTAAAAATATTTAATTTTTTGAGAAATGTAGAAAAAACATAAAAATTTTTTCTGAACTTCGACTTTGAGCTCCAAAAAAAGTATGTAACGCTTACTGTTAGAATCATAAACGGGCTTGTTATGGAATATGTTCCGCTTTAATGTTGAGTCCGGTGCTTTTTTATGGCTGAAGCACGAGCAAATTTACGTTCACTTTAAGGATTTTCAGTCCTCAAATGATTTACTTCAAAGTAGAACTGGTGAAAAATCTATAGAAAGTACTATACACTTACGTCCTTGCAGTGAATTGATCACACGCTTTTTAAAGCCAAGTATTTAATTGCAAACTAAGCAATCAAACGATCGAACGTAGGCACCTAAAAGAGCGGATGCGCCAAAAGCACGTCGAGCAGGACAGTCGAACAGAAATTTGCATAACTGGGAAAGAGTTTGAAAAAACAAAGGTACATTCCCAGAAACCGTTATTAAAAAGGAGTGGAAACCCTATTCCTCTTAAGGAAATCACTTTAGATATAAAATCGGAGAACCTTCCAGGATTTCAAGTAATCTTAGAAATTATAATTACCCAGACATTTTTGAATAAGTCCCCCTACCGTTTCTTGAATTTTTTCATCAGTTTTCCAACTGGCCAGCCTTTAATTGCCAGTACACCTATTATCAATTTTGCACTCAAAATTATATATTAGCTTTTATTTATGTATATTGAGTCTGATGAGCCTGTACTTTGAATAGTTTTTATGCCGAATAATTGTAAAACTCAAACTCTCCATACAATCCAACACGTGGTTCATTTTTTTGAGGTCGAGTCACACATTGAGTCCATAAAATCTGGCAGCAAATCACCTTCATACTATTTCAACAACCCAATAGTTACATATGATCAATTAGAGAAACCAAAAATCTATTATATTCAATGTACATGCACAAATCCAGCCACAATGTCAAGCAATCTCTCATTGGACCAAAACAATTTAAACTAAAAATTCCTTGGCCATTTTAAATTTTTATTTCGAGAGTGAAATTTTTAAACTGTGTCTCTATCCTATCTGTCAGCAATTTACTTCTTCAAAAAAAAGAGAGAAAAATAAATAAAAAAAACAGAAAAATTCTTCATTTTTATCATCCAGGGCAAAAGTACGATCATCAGATGGCCTTATACCCATAAAAAGATTTAAGTTCTGTTTGTCTCATATATATTCCTGAGCCAGCCAGTAGTACAAGAAAAGCGATAATAGTACCAAACCAAACCAAACAAAAAAAAATCGAGTGTAAGTAGGTCCCGCTCTTGCTGTTTTGTGTCGCATCCAGTTTAAGCATTAATGTATCTTTTCGATACAAAAAAAAAAATAAAATAAAAACGATTCACATTCGCGAGAAATTTACAGAGAGATCAGCTCTAAGTTTAGTCAGCCAGCTATAGCAGCATAAACAGCAGCCTCCCTTCTAGACGATGAACGACGATCATGGTAAGCTGCTGCTGCTGTTGCTCTTGTCGGGTACCACACCACACAACACTTAACTGTGATATCCAAGAAGTCGTTTTTTTTTTTTCATTTTTGTTCTATGGTCGGTTATAGGACTTGTGCCAGTCAAGGAGGCACAGAGTGAGAAATAGAAAGGCGTGCGAGCAAATGCACTCAATTGAAAACTATCCATTCATATTTTTTTTTTCTTCATCTCTTTATCTTTCGGGCGCGTTTTTTTATTTTTATTTTTTTTTCGTTTTGTGTGTAGTGACTTCTCAATATGTGGTACCTCTTGGTGACGGTGACCAACTTTTTGCACACCCGGGTGTGCATTTGCATAAAGTCTTTAAATAGGAGCTACCACACTGTCCGGTCCCGTCCTTTGGTCCGTTTATATACGCCTGATGTTAGAGGCGATAGCTGGAGTGTGGTAGGTAATTGTTTTGTGGGGCGACTCAAATGACCCAACAACAACGAATCATTTTGAATAGCTTAGCATATAGTCTGGGAATACCATACAATTCCTGAAAATTGCTGATAAAAATTTTCATATAGATTTGTTCCTTGAGAGGCCGGAAAAAGTATTCAATTACCATCAGAAATCCCAGACGTCATCATTATACTAACTTTAACCTCAAATCGTCCTTCGTCTTCTAAACAAATTCAAGCAGAACTCCTTTAGAATGGGATTTTAACTGGTCTTGGTTAGAACACAGTGTGAATTATAACTTCACAAAAAAACTCACTTATAAAAATCTTCTATCCATCTTAAATCCATCATTTATACAACTCTACCTCCAAGACTATCCAATTCTCAGATAAACGAAATAATAATGAATGAATAGTAGAGCATAGTTGGTGTGCGTAGAGCATGAACCTGGCTATCACGGGTGAACAATTTATCGTTATTAAATTGTTCGCAACCTGCCTTCAGACTTCACTGAGACTATAGGCACATATTATGTAGCTCGCTTATATAGCCTGCATTATACAGCCCTGAGTCTGCATCAGCAATTCTGAACTATTGAAGCAAACAGAAATACATATATTCACCTATGTATGGCTATTTTGTGTGTCCGTTGACAGCTAAGAGACAAGCGATTAAAATTGGCAGTTAATTCATTTGATGCAAATTGAACTCGAAAAACCTTAGTTGGTGTGCGCGCTGTGCTGTCAAGTTATTAGCTTTAAAAAAAAAAAAAAATAGCAGTGGCATAAATATGAAATATGGGCGTTTTCTGGGAGAGTACATAGACCGATGGCGAACTATCTACAACGCACTCTAATATGAGAACATATAGACAGACAGTTCGAATATTATATTGGGCAGGTGCGTGCCTGAGATTAATGCGTTCGTAATTGCAAGTTACGAAATCAAGAGGTGTACTAAAATAAATAACATAATTGTATAGTCGTTAAACTTTACACTTTTTGAATAAAAGAGATATACTTTCACTGGGTTGTTTTTGACATGTCCAATCGTTGGAATTATGTGTATGTCGTTTGGCATTAGAGAGGCGTTTTTGTGAAATATTGCTTTATTCCTTAGGGTTTTTTTTTTTTTTATCTCTCAGAGTAATAAAAGTTTAATTCGAGGATTTCTTAAGGGGATTAACATAAATTATTTAAATTTTTGAAAGTATATCTGTACTAGTAGGAGTTTAATAGGCCTTTAAGATTATAATTTTTTAAACATTATTAAAAAATGTGTTACATCATTTATTGCATTTTCAATAAAATTTTATAACAATTAGAAAAAGTACTTAAATTCTTCAAATAAAAGTAGACTGCTCATGCCCAAATAATATGGTTTACTGAGTCCACTTTATCTCAAGGCTGCCTTTAAAGAGTGTGGAAAGAAAGCGTTAATCAACTCCCCAGAGTGCAACAGCTCTTTGCAATGGATTTTTCTTACGACCTTGGTATAGTCAAATGTATTTCGAGCTTAGCTTCAATCAGAGGCATACAAGAAATCTACTTGTGTTTTCTGTGTCATAAAGGTTAGATTTAAATTTCTTAATAGAAAACTTATCTAGGATATATTCAAGACACGACGACAAATATGTTGTTTTTTCTGTACCGAAACAATTGAATTAGAAAAACAAACTAAACAAATTTGAATGTTTGAAATCTTCAATTTTAAGTTAATTTGTTTGGCTCTTTAGGTATAAATTAAGTTTTCAGTCATTTTCTAAGTAAGCCTTAATTTATGCTATTAAAACTAAGAACTTATTAAAATCCCGGATGTCTAATTTCTTAAATTTGATGTTTTCTAACATGATTTTTTTATATCTTTATAAGCTTGTCATATAGCCAAGTCAGGTAATTGAAAAAAAAAAAATTGAACTTAAAAGCTTGGCAACCCTATGTCTTCAAGCAATACTACTTGGCAACTCTAGCGCAAAATGTTTATTTAAACACTATCTACAAAATTTCATACAAGGCATGTGCTTTTTTATGTGGCCGAACCTTCTACCATAGACATACTTCATTTCCTAATTAACAATATTTTTACGGAATTCGAAAGCTTTTTGACGCACGTATGAAATATAAATATACTAAAATGTAGGAAATTCAATGTCTTATAAAAAGTGTCTTGGGTAGTTTTTGGTTCGGAAGAACATTGGTCGAGATAAACTTTAACATTTACTTTTTAACTAAAAAATTAACAGTTTTGCGACAGCAACTTTTTATTAAAAGGATGTGTCAAGAAATGTAAACACAAGAACATTAGAGAATATTTTTTCCAACAAAAGTATACAAAAATAATTTGTCTACGACCAATGACGGCCAAGAAAATCAAGAAGACGCTTTTTTCAAGATAAGGCACATAGTTTTTTTGTTAGAGTTTTGTGGTTTTAGAATCCCCAAGAGATAATGTTTAAAATACAACAGTAAAATTCTCTTTGGAAGTTTTTTTTTGATATGCGTTTTTTTTGGACAATTTTATTGGACTAGGACGATATGTATGTACATATGTATTTTTAAAAATCAATAACTAAGTTTTTAGACATTCAAAACAACATTTGTTATACTGTATTATAATTTTTTCATAATTTCAACAATTTTTGAAAATATTATTGGAATAAAACAATTCAATAAATTACAAAACATATCAAAGTAAGTAGATAATACCTATGCAAATTTTGTGTGTAGATATTGTTTTATTATATTTCTAAAAATTTTAAAGTAGTCATTAAAAATATCTCCCTACTAAGTTAATTAAAATCAGTTTCTTTTGTTGTTCACAAGAATTAAATAACAAAAAAAAAAAAAAATCCGATTAAAATTTTAACATACTTAAATATTAAAAAAAAAATCGATAATAGATTTGGCGAAAATATCAAATTCACTATCACAGAAAAAAAAGAGTGTAAACCGAAACAAAACCGGCCTCCGAAATCAAACACTCCCTCCCTTCGCTCGGCCAGCCGCACTGACCAAAACATTTTCTTTTTCAATCACTCAATTTCATTTTCAGCAAAACGAATATAATAAATAACGGCTGCGTGATTATAAGCTGCCCAACTGGTTGCCATTATAATGTATCTATGTATTTTTTTTTTGTTTGGCCACCACCACCGCCAATGCCGCCGCCACTAACTTGAGTTTCGATCAAATTGTTATTTTTTTTTTCTTCATAACACAAAAAAAAAAATTAATAATGAAGAAACTGTGTGGTGTCTTCAATTAGTTTGGCATACTATAGCCATTTGTTCTGGTTTTTGTTTGGATTTTTTTTTTTTGATTATATTATTTTTATTTTTCTAAGTGAGGAGGAGGAATAATAGAGGTTCCGGGGTCATTTGGGGTTCATTGGGGCCAATGATGTAAAGATTTTATTACTATTTTGTTAGTTTTGGTTGAGGTTGGTCAATAAAATATCAAATTCAGTTTTGAGAGAGCATAGGTACATTATTACTCAATAAAAAAAAAAAAAACTCAAAACTATAACAATTAGAGTCAAGCTATGCATCTCACATAAAATATGATTTGATTCTAAAAAAAAAACTATGGCAGATTAGTAGCTCAACTTATTTATGTTCATAGGCTGGAATTATAGCTATTTCAATCAAGAAATTGTTGTTGCTTCATTCAATCTCTTAAAAAATAATTAGATACACTAAACCCAGTTAAATTAACAATAAATTTGATGAAGTTTGATAGAATTTTCACTTTTACAAAGTTTACAAAATTTTCTGATATTTATTAGAGCAGATGTAGTTTCGGGAAAAAATTCTATTTGAAGAAGTTTCCAAAGCGAAATTCATTCCGAAAGATCTAAAGATTTCCACTTACAACTATCAATCTCAAAAAAATACACAAAGTACAAAACTGTACAGTTTCATAAACTAAAGGAACATCAAATTATTATTACATATCCAAAGAACGAAAGTTTTATAAAACCAGAGCAGGTTTATAGCGAAAAGGGAATTAATTTCTATCCAATCACTTGTCCAAGACCTCAAATGACTTTAAAGATGACAATATAAGAATAATAATAAACTAAATTGATTAAAAATCAGTTCTTATACCCTTTTTGTTAAAAAAATCGTTTCAATTTAACTGAACTTTATATAGACTTCATAGAAACTTAAAACGAGTTCGCATGTCAGCTCTTTTGTTTTCATTTTAAATTTAAATTCTTACCGTGCTTTCGGGAACGTAATCCGTTCGGTGGGTGTATCATATGGATGCCATATGTCACTTACATATACTTTGTGTAAAACAAGTAAGAAATTCACCACCATCAATACACAATTTCCTTCATATTTTATTTTTCTGTGTATTTTGTTTCTTATTATTTTTCTTCTTGTTTTTATTTTGCTTCTTTATATTTTCTGAGATTGCGCACACAGCAAGTACTTCAACAATATCCTCTGAAAGAAAATCTTTCATTCAAAGTTGTGTTGGCTTCGTAGCTAGTATCAATTGGGTTCCAAAGCGCATGTACGCAACTATTTCCAATACATACCATAGATTTTTTTGTTTTGTTACAATTTTTGCTGTGTGAATGTTTCGTTTGTTAATTTATAATGCAAATTTATTTATTTACAATGCATAAAACATTTCCTGTTTTGTAAGTAGATTTAAGTGATGATTTTTTCCCATTCATTTTAAGATACATAAATAAAATAAATAACAACTGTAGAGGGCGTTATTGGATTACTTATCAAAAACACAAACCACTTTGTAGTACTGGGATTGAACACAATGTTGATTATGTAATAAGTGGCGTTGCGTACGTTAGAATGATTGGAATTCAAAAAACACTCTTTGTTCTTTTTTGAGGCAATTTATCTTTATTCCACTTACCTGGAAAGAAAAGAAAACAAAAAAAAATATAATTAATGATTTTGTGATAAATAAATATTAGTAGAATAAAGGTGTAACAATACAATTTCTATTATGTAGGTGAGGTACTACTGAAATAAATCAGCCAAGTTAAGGACTATTAAGACTTGTTAAATTTTATTGATTTGATATAGCTTTTAACGGTTTACAATAGACTTTTTCTAAAAAGTTTATGTAAGATTTACCAACCATAAACAACAAAAAAATTAATCATACTCACTTGTGATTATGTTTTGGCTTGCGTGTTAAAATTTGCTATAGATACACATTACCAAAAAATACCCTTTTAATATCTACAAATAAAAGGCCTGTGTATGCCAAAGAACTTACTTTTTAAGAGTTTCACATTACAAAGGTGGTATTGGAATTTCGCAAATTAAATCTTAAAGAGGATATTGGTTTAAGGTAGGTATCATTAGAATGGTTAAAACCAATGATCATTGAAGAAAAATTTTAGTTTGAGTTAGTACTTTTCTAATGGATTTTGGCACGCTGAAACCGAAGTGAAAACTACCCTAGCGCGTCACGTTTTCGAGATATGTTAATTTGAACATGTCAAAAACAAGTTTTTTTGGTTAAATTAACGACTGGTACATACTTCATTACAGAACTATTAAAAGGATGTGAATGAAGTACATTTCATCCATCTAAATCATTTTAAATCATTTAAGAATTCAAAATTCGCTTTCGGAGTTAATATCTTCCAAATTGAAATTATAATTGAATTGAAGTTATAATTTCCAATTTGTGCTCAGCACAAATTTGAAGTTAGCCAAGAAAATTTATCACGGGAAACATGAGAAATCATTGAAAACTAACAAAAAAATGTTTTTTTATTGGTTTTGGTGCATAATGTTGAAAAATCCATACAAATCAGTCCTTTTGAAAAACACAAAATGTACTTTTTTATTGGTTTTCCTCTGATTACTGCCTTCTTAACACCATAATTATTCTGGCCAGTATCATGTATCAAGAGTAAATTCTGTACTATCCTCTAAATAAGAGTTTTTTTTTGCAGTGTACATCCCAAATACTACGGAATTTTCAAATTTCTGGTGATTTTTTTTTAAATAACGGTTTAAAATGTGACTTAACATTGATGAATAAAAATAAATCCGGTTTCAGAACGTAGCTTATAAGTCCTCCAAATTTCAACCAAATCTTCTTAATACTTTTAAATATACCTATAACAGGTCAACCGAATCTAGGACATCTCTTTTTTTTTAAATCCTATTTCCTTAAAAATCAATTAAAAAATATACGTGATAGATTTTTTCTGAAACCAGATTTAGCCTCAGAAAAGTCCAATCTTACAAAATTTCAAAAATTTATATGAAGGACAAAAAAAAAATTATAATACGTAATGTTGCTGTTCGCATTATTTTTTTTAAAGAAGGCGAAATATTAATTTACTTCTACTGCAAAATGCTCAAGCAAATAAAAGCAGGACTAGGTCAGAACTTCTTAGTCTGAAGAAATATTTTTTTTTTTAAACCAGAAGGTACAAATGAAACTAACAGACAGCTTAAAACTAAAATAAATTTTAGTTATGACTGTATAGCAACTATTTTATACATATCCCCTGTTATTAAAAAAATATATATGCTTTATAAATATCATCCAATCTGTCATTCGCGTAATACAATTTTTTCCCTTTAAAAACTCCTTATATATTTATCTGCTGCGAGTTAAGAAAACAAAACCAAAACATGAATTCCTTTCGCAAAGTAAATCGCAAATTCTTTAATTCACATTTGTTGTGTAATTATACAGTAGCGCGATGTATTTTTTTTTCCCTTCCTCTTTTTCAAAAGATGCTACCTGTAGTACACACCTTTCTGGGGGACTTCTAGCCTCATTTCTTTCAGCCGCGTCATCAAAATGCCCATAACCCCGCACAGTCAATAATGCCAAGGAAGCACAGCAACGCAGATTGCAGTATTACACTCTTGTCGAAGTTATAATACGTAAGTGGACCCAACAATGTCTGGGTCTGGATACGCGCGGCTACATGTCTACGCTGCGGCTACCACACTTTGGGGGCTTTTCAATCGCAATTAATCGTTAAGAACAAAAAAATAAAGAATACCTGTTACACATTCCTCTAAGATGCATCGCGATTTGTTACTTTAGCCTCTTAGCCAGATACTATATACGTGGCAGTTGAGCATCCGTGGCACTTTTTCTTTTCGTCTTCCCTTCTGCCAATTCAAATACGGGATAAGGAAAAAAATCAAGAATATAATTATTGGGGTGTCAGAATGAAGATTACCGGTTGGGAATCAGCCAAAGACTATGTGGTCCTACCAGAGTCGCTTCATTAAACAGTTTGTTGTTGTCTGAGTGCCATTATTTCAATTATATTGACTCTTCTTTCAAATACTATGGAGAATGCTGTCCTCGCTAGCTGGATGGCACAAAAAAAAAAACTCCAATATCCTTATTCTCTTAATCGAAATTATTCGCTCTTCCACTAGTGAATGTCGAGTTGATTGCAATTCAATACAAAACAGAGAAACGCATACAAAAACAAAGACCGCTAAAGTTTCATCATTTGCAGTTGAACTCTGCTACGATGGAGGAAGAAACAGAAGATGGATTCAAATTAATCTACTTTAATAATTTATTCCACACACTTTGCTTCCATATCATCTTCTTCGTTGTTCTTTCTGGCAACATCAGAAGCAACAACATGACCAAAATACAACGTCAACAGGGTCGACGGAAGCCCTCCACGAAAACTAAAAGCCAATTTCCTCTGATTGTCCTTGTCAAAACTTTGCCCATTAAAAAAGATTGCAAAATTCATTTCGCCTGCCAACCAACGCAAATTGCTCAAATTGTATATTTCACATTTGGCATCCTCCAGTTCGGAATCGTCATCATCCTGGAGCGCCTTAAAACACATATGCACGAGTACCAATCCATTCCATACAAAAAAGTTTCATTATTTGCACGCATGTACCTATTCCGTTTTGTGATGCTGATGATGCTGATATATACTGCAACTGGAAGCGAGATGTCGTTCAATGAACACCACAAAAGGGAAGCAATCCTGTGTGTGATGGGGTCCTATCCCGGGGCCAGGGGTGACGGTATGGTACATCAGAATATACGCCCGAAGGAGGCCAACAAAACGAAACTAATCACATTTGGGGAAGGAAAAAAAATTACTTCCGATGGAATTAATTTCAGCACCCACTCTTCGCGCAAGAGACTCGTATCATCACCGTATCACT
This sequence comes from Meliscaeva auricollis, assembly GCA_948107695.1. Taxonomy (NCBI): domain Eukaryota; kingdom Metazoa; phylum Arthropoda; class Insecta; order Diptera; family Syrphidae; genus Meliscaeva; species Meliscaeva auricollis. The sequence goes on along the minus strand of OX403619.1, from coordinate 20,389,910 downwards.
GCTGCACCAACCGGTCACCCCAATAAACTCTAAGTCCAGTCACCGCATCACAACACACCGTCGGGCATGTTGTTGAAATAATGCACCCAGGAGTCCGCCGAATCCAAAGGATTGGCGAACAGCAGCCGCACAGAAAAGAACACAACCGGATTCTTCTGAGTTTCTGCTGACACTCACTTGTGGTCCAGGCCAGGGTCTTATGATTTAAATATATTTTATGCAGATCAAAAAAGCCTACGTCTATAGATGGAGGCAAATATTTTCGATTTAGGTACCTATACTGGATGCTGCTGCTGTTGCAGCAACAAAACGAAAACGAATTTGAGATCATAAATCATAAACGCAACGGATGCTCTTTGGGATGACTACGCGACGCGACGCAGAGTTGAATCATAATCGATTTCTGGTTATTATTACGAGTTGATGCATCATCTTTGCCAGCTTCAGCATTCAGCTACAACTACAACAGCTCTCCAGCGGATAAGACAAGAAATGCATATTTCTTTTAATGAAGTAGTAAAATCTCATTCATAAAACTACAAATCGTATTTAAAAAAATATATAAATACAATTCCAGCGAGGATTGTTGAATGTTTTTCCTTTAAGCTACAACCAATCATGAAGTTTGAAGTGATTGTGACTGTAGAACAGTGGTGGATGTGGTATAATGGCTGTCTGTCTGTTTCTGCTATGCAGCTTCATGAAGGCTATACTGGCCGGGTGATGAGCACGAGCTCAACACACTTTCGCATCATCAGTTCAATGGTTTGGAGTTCCTTGACTGATTTTTGTTTGTGTTTACGCCTTTGACATTTACAAGATGCATGTTCGTTTTAAATGAAAAAAAATTTAAATTGCTTGTTTGCATTCCTATTTCCGATAGGTTAGCAATTTGTACTTTATTTTTAAATATTCAGAAATATTATAGAAAAATAGCTGAGGGGCGAAACATTGCAATTCGTACATCTCAACAATCACAAGGGAACTTGGAGATGTCCAGATCAGTCAATGGTCAATCTGACCATTATGTCGATGAGCACTGTATGAAATGTACTGATATAAATATTATGATAAGAGCTCAAGCAAATACTGGAAAGTATATAAGAAATGGCAAAAGATTTCTGAGGCCGTTTCGATCAGAGCGCGAGATACAGCTTGAAGTCCTTAGCTACCAAAACTGCGAAGAAGCTATTAAAGACACCGCATCTGACTCTCAATGTTTTTTCTTGTAGTGCTAAATGTCTTATTAATGAGGTACGATTTTATGATTATTATTAATATTAATTATATAGGTATTCTAATTCTGGTATTCGCGGTTGTGGTAATCTGAATTCTGAAACGGTTTTTGGGTTTCTGGTTTCTTATATCTGGAACGGTTTTTGGATCTCGTGGTAGGCAATATTTGCACCTCTTTGACGGCATCTATACAGGCATTATGTTGGCAGTTTTTCACTTTTTACTGGCTTTTGTTGGCAAATCAAAGGGTTTGCACGGAACAAAGCTGTTTTTTCCCCGTTTACATCTTTCGTTACCAATCAAACAGATTTCGTTGACAATCAAACAGTTTTTACTGGCAATCAAATAGTGTAACCTAGCACTTCCCCGTTAGCATAGCTATAAAAACTGCAGTCTTTTACTCAATGCACATTAAATGAAACTAGTTAAATGGTTTAAGTCACACAATATAGTAGACGCTTTCTAGAACCTTTCTTATTAAACACTTAAAACGGTAAAAAGGTACTCCAGTTAACTAACTTTTAGTCAATTAACTGCTTGATCTCAGTGGCGCTTTTATAAACATTAAAACGAAGCAGTTTGAAAAAATCACCGCTATCGGTAATGAAATTTCCCGTGAATTTTTTTTTAAAGGGCTGTTGTCTCTGCTCATAAAAAAAAATTGATATTTCATTTTGAACCCGAGTCAAGATCAATGACTCAACCGTGAAATTTGAACACAAAACACCAAACAACAACAGCAACAAAAAATGCTCCTTAATTTTCTTTCCCATTCCGAAATTAATTATGTAGAAGAGTCCATCATCTCCCAGCATTCGAAGATATTCGATTTCTTGAAAAATTCCCATAAAACAAATCGAATTAGAAAAAAAAATATATCTTAAGCGTTCTTCTTATATGTGAAATTTCACTCCCCTCTCCTCAAAAATCATCGACAGATTTTATTATATGAAAAATAGGTAATATCCTTGTGTGTCGGTTTCAAAATTTATATTCTCGCACAAAACCTTTGCGTGATGCGTTGCCGAATAATTTGCAATTATACGCCCGCCAAGAGCTTGCGTGTGCTCAACTAAACCAACCTCTCTATCTCTTTCTAGCTCCCTGTCAATAATTTGGAAGTGAAAAAAAAAAATCTTAAAATCTTCCCACAATCTTCCATCAAAAATTTAAATCCTTTCCGATGACGAGACCATCATTCTCAAAAAAACACAAAACTTTTTTCTATTCGCATCCAAATCGAGATCGGCGTATATTCATTTAATTGAGGAGGATTCACTCAAAATGAAATGATTTGCTAACTTTATTACGTTTGATCTCCTTTTTAACCCTAATTGCTTGTGCAATATTCCTTCAAGAAAAAAACTGATTCAAAAAATTGTAAAACAACAGAAAAAAACAAAATTTGGTTTGAGGTACAAAGAAAATACTCGAAATTCTTTGAATATCCTCACGTGTCCTACAGGCACTTACATTGGCGGTAATTTGTTGCGAAATTATTGATTTATGAAATGTTTACGCTCGATCAGAAATTATTTCAGCGTGCGCGACCGCTTATCGTCGTCGTTGTTGGCTCATAAAAAGTCAAACGCAGTCAGGAATTATTTTTTTTTTTATTTTGTATAGGTACCTCTTTTACCTATCCATGAAACATGGAATCCTGTGAATTCAAAATAAAACAAAATCCTCAAATCTGTGCATCTTAAGTTGAGGGAGAACAAAAAATGAAAAAAAAAAAAAAAAAAAATAAAGTCAGACAAAAATTGCACGAAACCTCCAGCCAAATCAACGGGATAAGAGATCATCCGTGCGGGATTAAAGACGTCTTATACTATAAAGGGTAATCATAGGGTTTGGGCGCACACCGCACCACTCAGTGCGGGGTCCTTATTCCTTAAGGGGCCATATTTAATGTACGATTTATAGTGGTCTGTTTTATATAAGAAAATGGAAAAAAATTACAATATGAAAAGTGTAATGGAACATTATACCAGTTTATACCATTCAGCCGTTTAGTAAATATACTCTTTCATCCTGTATTTTAAATCAGATACCACTTTTAGATATGCAAATAGTCAAATTATTTATTCAAAAAGTATTTATTTTCGAGTGTAGGTAATCTTTTTATACCAATCATATTCGGATGAAAAAATGTAACTTCGAACAGATAAGATTTATTCTTTAATTTGGTGTGATGTTTGTGTATACTACTTATAGAAAAAAATTTGTGTACTGAATGGTATTAAAGACCCCTGTTCTAATAGTAAATAGAAGTTTCAGTCATCTTTTTCTACCAATCATATGATTTAAAACTTTTATGCTCGTGAAATGGTATCCGCGTGCATTTCGGTCGTCAGAAAACATTAATAACTGGTTTTTGACTGGTATAAAGTCATAAAAATTAGTCCCCTAAATTGAATTAATAAAATTATTTCAATAGGCACACAAAACGTTAACTTTAAAAGTTTTTATACCAACTATTTAAATAAAAAAAGGAAAATATTATCTGAATGGTATAAATGGGTCTTATTCTTAAAAATGTATCCAAAATGCGAGTTTTTGGTTAGCAAAAAAATTGTTAAATTGTCGTTTTAATGTGTGTTACTTTTGCCCACTCTTGTCCCACTGTCGAATGTTTGGCAGCTTGGCTAACAGCGACAGTAACGGCGGCATGCATGAAGGATTGGAAAATTTATTTTCATTGTTTTTGGCACGTTAGTGTGGACTTATTTTGGCCTGTTTTTTTTTTTGTTCTTTAATCTGAGTCGACGTCCTCTCGTCTTCTCGTCCTCATCATATAGTCATCGTCAACGTGTTAGTTGTAACGTAACACATGGATGTATCACGTATATCTGTTCAAAAATGTATTTAAATACATTTTTCCACACAAAAAATATAAAGAAGATTTTTAACTTGACTTGGACTGGACTGATTGGCCTAATGACTATTTAATTAAGCACAAAATCATAAATTATAGCCAAGTTATCATTCTTTTGTGAGAGTGAAGAGGTATCTCTTTGACAGATATAAACACAGAGAGATAGCCTTTACAATAATTTTCGGCATCATAAATCTTTTTTTCATCTTTCTTTTTTTTTTTTTTAATTTTATATTTATGTATTTTGATTTCTGCTAACGTTTGTTTGTCGTGTTTTGAACGAATTATGATGTGTGATTGAATGGAATCAAAAATAGAGACAGAAGTTGGATTTTTTAAATCAAAAGTGATGTCTACTTTGGATCACAATAAACGATCATCTTTAAAATACAATCTATGAAATTTAACCAAAAGTAAAGGAATAAAAAAAAAAAGAGGGGAGAAAAATGATATAATTTGGAAGATTAAATGCAATCAAAAAATAGTTTATACAAAACGTGTGTGTGATGGAGCTGCGCGTGTGGTTTTGTATATTATTTGTTTTAATATGCTATTAAGTTGTCAATGTTGAAATAATAGACCACGCAAGATGTGAAGATGTGTTTTGTTTTTGGGATGGTAATTTTGTTTTAAATTCAAATTGTATTATTGTGAAACTATATGCATTTTATTGGAACTTTCTCCTGGTATTGGCTTTTTGAAGTTAGGTTTGTATAAGAATAATTTGACATGTTGCACGAAATGTTTCGAATGTAATCTATGTAATACAGGTTTTTTGCCAATGTAAGCATTTGAAGAAAATGTATTCAAATTTTACGTTTTGACGCCATTGAAGAAAATATAAAACTTCTTTTGTATAAACATTGGGAGAGTTCATCAAATCATTGAAAAATTTCAACAACTATTTTCTCATTTTCAAATTAGATGGTAAATTTTTTTAGTCTTCTTTTTCTGTTGCTTGGAATTGTTTTTAGTTTGAAACATTAACCCGCAGTTCGACCTTGAACGTGCATTGAAACACATGACATTGATTGTTTCTACCTGATGGTCGTTCATAGCGAACAGGAATAGTATGTCAGAAAAAAGAGCCTAGTGTTTTCTTTTTTCTAATTGATTTGCATCCGAAACAGTTTTTCGTATGAAATTCTGTCAGTGAAACAAGGGAAATTGAAATTGAAACTGTTTGTTTCATTTTGTGTCAAAATATCAACCAGCTGGCACGGAAAAAGAATTTGCGTCAGGAAAATTAAGAAATACTAAACAATACCAAAATAAATTATTGAATGGTAAATTTTTTTAACCGAAAAATGTTTTGATTTATTTGGCATCGATTAGTGTATACCTAGTAGTATTTGAGTTTTAAATCGATTGAAAGCAATCTAAAAACTTTATTAGAACCTGATTCGTTTTGCTGATAACCGGCCCACAGTGTTTTTATTCTATCGGCACAGTGGAGAAAATCAATAACAACTTAAAGAGTTTACCTGATAACCAACAATGTTTATAGCAAAATTTCATAAAAATAAATGAATGCACTATTATAAAAAACAAAAAAATAGGTACAGATTATATAATATAACTCAAAATTGTGTACCAACAAAATGAATGAAAGTGACCGTTAGTTTTTGCGTAATTATAAGTTTTTTAAGAAGGGCTAACAATATATACAATTGTTAAAAGTTAGGAATGCTTTGCTCAAAGGATATTGTTCTGTAAGTAACGATTTCATGTCATTTGTATGTAGATTTTGGGTTTTTTTTTCTACCTGGAAACCACTGTCCGGCCCCTAAAACAGTAAAAATCGGCATTTCACCAAAAAGTTCAACACGATTTGAGTTTATGAAGGAATGTCAAGAAAAGCATACAATTATGCAATTTTTTTGTGCATGGAAATGTTTGCCACTTTAGTTTTTAGCTGGGAGGGAAGATACAAGAGTCTTGCTGTATTCCACATGTAATTTTGAATTTCATTGTACAAGAAGTGAAACGTCCGTACTCACATGATACATCACTTTGGGGTATTTTGTAACACCTAATCGAATAAATCTAATACCAATGCAATCCAACCATTGCGTAAAAAGTTATTGGCATTTATGTGAATAGTCTTTTAGTTTAAGTACAATAGGCAGAATATTAGGAATTACTCTTTGAAAATAAGTGGTAGACGAAGAAAATTTGGTATGAACGTTTCATTTATCATGCGAAAAAATTGTTCGCTTAAGGATGATTTTTTTCTAATGTGAAAGAACAGTTATGTAATATGGTACCACTGCAGCATATCATGAAAATGATATATAAATTATTTATAACTGATAAAAGTTTAATATTTAATAACTAACTATCTCGCCTGACAAATGACTTTTTCAGAAAACTAAGTGAGACTAAAGGAAGCCATTTTTTGTCCTTTACAAAATTGTAGATTAAAGTAAATCTTTCATACACTCATTTTTTTAAAAAACATCTATTTGAATATTTTCGTTAACATTTTCAACAAATTTTGATCTAAGCAGCAGTGGTCAACCATTTTTTTTTATTGTAAAGTGCTTGACCCATGCGTCTTCAAGAAATGTTAGATATTAAATTTCCAAATCATAATAAATTATAGCCTTGGGGCACAAATAAATAATAGTTTTTTTTAAATATTAGATAAACCTACACGATTCAGTAAAGTTTATGGCAACAATTACTGCGCAAGTTTAAAATGCATAATGTAAAAAAATTAAAAGGTTTCAATCATCTTTTGTAAATTATTTTCGTCATTCAACTTTCAATTGAATAATACAATGATCATCATTTATAAATAAATATACTTTTAATGGCACGCTTAGTACTCAAAACTTAAAGTAAAAATAAGCAAACATTTATTAAAAATATGTTTTTTATGGTTGCCAACTTCTTAAAAATCGATTGAAATAATAAAATAGCTCAAAAAATTGCCCAATTCAACATAAATCTTATTGTTACCTGATAGCACATTAAATCTTTATACATTCTGTAATATTTTTAAATACTGTCAATTTATAACTTAACGAAATCATTAAATGTTCAGCGCACTTAACATGACTTTTAAAAAGAGACTTTGAATGAGTCATGATTGCCAATGGAGTGTCCTTTTATTCATTGTAAGCAGCAATTAACTACGTCTGCTATAAACTAAGAAAAATGTATTGAAAAAATTGTTTTAGGCAATTTATTAAAGTAATAAATCTAAATTTTAGGAAGCAAACACAAACAATAATGCTTCTTTAAAAACCTTTACACAGAATTTCTTTTACTAGTGTTTTTTAAATGTCTCGAACTTTAACACTTTTTATGTGAAAAATCGTAAGGGATTGTGTAGTGCTTATATTTATTTAGTAATAATTAAATTTGCTAAAAATCAATACAATCGATCTGGCAACCTTAGTACTGTCAATTTGAACATTCTTAGATGCATTTAATAAACAAAGCTGCAAAATAGCAAGATATTTGTATTGACTTAGGTATATTATAAATATTTAAATCTGATGTTGAGTGTTGGTCTATTCTATAATGTTTTGGCATTTTGTCTAAGTTAAATATTGAAGCATATTTAATTGGCCCTGATGGTCAGCATCAGTGTTGCTATAGGCATAGGTTAGGCTTAGGCACCTATAGGCTTACTACGAACAACTCTTTGGCAGCAAATAATGCAGAAAACAAAAACAAAAAAAGTTCTTACAGCTTTTTTATTTAATTTATTCATGCATAATTGACATAATCCGGTATCTTACCGGGGCGCGAGACCTTGTCGATGAGGTATGCCACGCAAAATTAAATGCAAATTACATTGCACTGGATGGCGTGGTATAAGCTGAAAACTGACTGGACTTCGACTGAATGACTGACTGAGTGACGACGACGATGGACGTCCAAGACTAAAAAAATCAGGTTTCAGAGATACATACGTATCTCAAAGATATATCATCAGCATGTATCTAGATACATTTTGTATATTAACTAATTTCACAACCACACCAGAGCAAAAGAAGGCGCATTAACAAGCACAAAAATTCAAAAAAGAGTTGCTAAACATGAACGCGAGTCGGCGTGCATCGATCGCACATGTTAAATTATTACCATTAAAATAATGAGCAATTTTAATGTTACTCCAGAGTGCACAACACGTGAATGAACGACCGAACGAAAAGAAGAAATAAACGCTTCAATGCAACATAGCGTTCGTTCGTCTTCATCATCGTTGCGTCCCAAGTCTGCAACAATTGATGACCATATCCAGCCAGCGTTATATCAGTTCCAAATCGAACGAACGAATAAACGACCCACGACGACGGACCCGACGGATAGATAGACAAGCCTTATGTTTTATAGATGGACAATTTGGTTTAAGATAAGTGCGTTTGCTTACGTTTGATTGACATGTTATCGAGTTGTAAGCTCTCGATTGGTTGTTTTTTTTTTTCTTTTTTTCTGTACCCAAGACACGCAATCTGGATTATACAAGCAATCAAAGAAAATTGGAATGCGCCTGGCATTTCATTTTCAAGCAAAATTCTTTCAAAGATTTCGTTTTGCATACAGTTTTTAAAATTTCATACTTTTACACTCAGAGAAATCGGTTTAAATTGAAAAATAGTTTTTTTTCCTTACATAAATTCCAAAGGAAGTTTTTCAAACTTATAATGCAAAAGTTTAGAAAAAAATAGAATTTCAAGAATATTGCAAAAATCCTTCAAAGGTGGCGTTCAAATCCTAAGTAGAATTTTAGAAACATTAATGAAAAGTTTTCTTTAGAATATTTCATCCAAGTCCAATTATTATTATTGAATTTATTTGTTATTGAAATGTATTCATATTTCTTCAAGTGTAAGCCAAAACCATCCATAATGAAGGAAATTTGAGGAAATACCTAAAGTACCCAGGTATCTACAAAAAAGACAACGTAAAAAAAAGAACTTAACTCTGCAGTATATCATTAAAATGTGATGTGTTAAATGCCCATAAATCATACGATCGTTTAAAGGTTACTCTGCTTGTGCTCGAAAAGAAGGATTTTATTTGAAATTTAGTTAAGTAGGCAAAGGATAGCTCCCACAAACGATGTGGACTGGACAAGACACACACAAGACTTTCGAACTGAACACAATGAAAATGAATTTGGATTGACCATTTAACATTTAAATTGCTTGAAGTAAAACATTAAACACATTTAAATAATTTTAAACCTTAACACCAACCACCAGTCGAGTTATGCTCAATGACTTTAACTTAACTTATTTCCTTCGTTTTTGTTCGTTAAAGAACAACTTATGGATCTATAGAGAATAATGTGTTGTTGAAGTTTTACGACCCAAACGTTAAACTTGGACGCAATAAAAAAGGAAATCATTGAAATGTGATTTCAGAATTTAATTTAAGGAAATTGAATTTGTCTTATTTTTATTTAGTTGAATGCTGCTAGCACATAGAGTTGAAGAACAATTTTCTTAAATAGCCAATTAGATTGATAATTTTCTTATTAATTGAAGTGATATTTTTATATGCAAAACTAAAAATCTTAATGGCACAAAAAATGTATAAGTCCAGATTTTAGAATACTAATTCTATACAATTAATAACTGGTATTCATAAGGCTATAGCATTATTTGAAATAAGCTTTTGGAAGCTTACTAAAACTTCAAGATTCCGACTTTTATTCATGAAAGGGTATGTTAACTAGCATGTATTTGCTAAATAAAATTACATAGGATTGTTTCAACACTGATTCAAACTGTCAGCAAACTGGCCCAAATCGAGTTTGCTGTTTCAACAGACAAAATTCAGACCCAAACTATCAGACAATTGTTTCAACACGCATTTTAACAATAATCAAACTGATTTTTGATCAACAGAACAAATTCTTTGCTTGTTGCTTTCCTACAGACAGTATGTATTGTATATTTCCAATCAAGCAAAACCACGACTATGATTTGATTTAACAAAAAAATTAGTGAAACGTTTTAAGACTGTGTGTTAGAATATGCACTACCTTATAATCAACAAAGTGCTTAATACATTCATACAAAATAATCTATGAGGGACGAACTAAATATAAACGAAGTATTCTTATTGGTAAGAAGCCTCATTAATCAACCCTATGATGATTTAAAGAAAAAGCTAAATACACAATCACTCTAAGACTTAGATATTTAATTTATCAATGTTATGAAATATAAACAAAAATAGAATAAGGAATAATATAACGAATCATTTGCATTTGTAATCATTAATCAAGTTTTCTACTCAGCTCTTTTGTTTTTAAAATTGAATGCATCTGAAGTTATTTGCAATCGGATTTCAAACCAATAAATTGACTTTAATTTTATTTTAGCCATAAAGAAACTTAAAATCAAAAACACAAATAGCATTTTTATTAGCTAATAGATTAACCATACGCCATTATCTCAAGTCATTCGGCGGGTACTATTGTAAAAATCAATATATTATTTTTGGCGCGTGATATATATATCATGAAAACGTTCCTATATTATTCTATATTTATAAATAAGACAAGAAAACACTTTATTCTGAGATCTGAGGTGTACAAATCTCCAAAGAAAATTATTGTGTGTGTTATGTTATGAAAATTTAACTCGATTCCTCCATTTAACTATTGAGAATGAACTCTATGTATTCGAATTAAAAAAAAAAAAACAAAAAAAAACCACAGCATTGTTAAGAAAGTTCCGTTCAAAAAGATAAAAAATACGAATTTTATCTATTAAAACTAGATCATGTCTTTTGTGCAGTTAAATCTACAGTCTATTAAATTTTCAAAAATAAAAGCGAAAACTTCTTTTATAAGCTAAATATGAGAAAATCTTAAACAAAAGAAATTTTCGAAATTTTAAAGAACTTGAACCTTCACATAATTTTAGGTTTTGTTGAAAAAAATATAAATAAACATATACCCGTATGATGTTAAATTCTTTTATGTGTTCCTTAAAGTACTTCAAAAAGCCAAAGAATAAGAGCAATTACAAATCATTATTTATTTATGTTGTGTTTTTTAAAGCCCCAAATATGACAGGTGGTAGGGTATGAAAAGAAACAGAACATAAAGAATTACACTAAGCAAACAAATGGAAAAAGCTTTCGCTTTATAAGCTTTTGGAAAAGTTGAAAAGATTGAAAAAAAAAGAAACTTTAAATGGAAGGAGGAGATACAAGGTTTATCTATCAAATTGTAAACAAATAAAACATAGACTAAGAAAGTAAAAGGTATTCCATTGTGTCACTTTATCTTAACACCTTCACTACATCTAAGCAGATAATTATGTAGATATTATGCGTGTATGTTTTGTTGAGTTAAAAAAGCAGAATTTTATTTGAACTCATTTATTTATTATGAACTCAATTTTTATAAGAATTTGAAAAAGTATGGTATAAAATGTATTATGTAAAATCTGAAGTTCCAGAATCAAAAGTTAATCTTAAGAAATTTGTGAGGGTACCTACCTAATTCTTTAACTTTAGATGCTTTCATAAAAGCTCAAGTCCACTTTTTCACAATTTATTCAGGCAAAAATACAAAAAAAAATTCCACTAAAATATCCACCAGTATTTTGTTCTGGAATTTTTTTTATACCAATAGGAGAAGAAACCTTAATTCTTTTTCAAAACTTATTTGCAAAAGTTTTGATATTAAAACTTAATTTACTCAAAAAATAATAAATGGACTTTAGTAGTTCTGCTTATTTGCCACGGATTAAATATATATTAAATGTCAAACTTTATTGATAACCTTGCTGAACCAATAACTGTGTTTTAAGAAGACCCCTTGGCTACTTGCAATTTTTCATAAGTTTCCGACGGTATTATAAAGCGAAGTCGGTTGTAAATTTACACAGAGTGTCAATCATGGGCAAACTTTTTATTTCATAATATCTTTTTTATGGGTAGGGTAAAGATTTTTGTTATTTTGGAGAATTTAAAGAATTCTGTGTCAACTAATCTGTTTTTTATTAGCTTTAAATTATAGCAAAGATTCAATAAATGAAGCCTTAAAAAAACGTTATTTCAGAAAGTTGATAACTAAAACGTTTCATTTATTGAATTTTTGAGATAATTTAATTCAAAAATAGATAAATAGATCAAGAATTTTAAGAGAGATCTTGAATAGCTATTTCACGGGGATCAACTTTATTATAATAATCCTTTTGGAATAACAAAAAGTTGATTTTATATTGTCAATTTTTAATGAAATTAAAGTTCAGATCGAGAATAAAGGTTGTTCAATTAAAATTAATATTAAAATCAAATAAAGACCCTGCCTCCAATTTCAAACAAAGTCGGTCAAATATGACAAGGTGCTGTGTGAAACCGTGAAATTGATAAATTTCTTCAGTCACACTTAGTGTCAATTTTATTTAATCAGCCAATATTGGAAACTTAAGTGACTCATCGAATATACAGATGTGCATTTAACTTCTCCCACTTATATGTTGTCTATTGAACAGATTCTTTTACTATCAACTAGCAGTGATAATGTCAGTAAACTGTGATCTATTATTTTCCGGTCTTACAATATATTTAACTGATTGTGGTTCTTCAAATTTCTTCACTTAAGTAAACTTTTTAACGCTAGGTAAACTTTATGAAGACCATAAATTGCTCGGTAAACCCCATAATTACCACTTTTAAAAAATTTTTTTTCATGTTTGCCCTGTGAAGTCCTTAACAATACAAACAAAAACCACTTAGGATAGTACATAAATTTGACAGTTTTCTAATGGCAGGGCTATGCTATCGGAAATGAATAAGGCATTTTTAAAAGATTCACACCTAATATCTTTAACAGTATGTAATCAAATAAGTTTGCAATATGAAGTCATATTTTTTCACATTAAAGCTTTTAATACGATTATGTGATATTTATCCTAGGAATCAGTATGATCATTTTCAACCCCAATTTCTAGGTTTTTAACCATTCATCAAGCTTATTTAGAAGCAAAGTGCCCCAAAAACATAAAAAAAAAATATTGTATCATTTCGGAAACAGTTATTAAATAATTTAAAAAAAGGTGACTTTAAGATATTAAACAACATCATTTTGTTTGTTATAAACCTTTTGACATTTCCAAAAAGTTTTAAATGATTTTAAAGTAGTTTAACTAAGTTTTAGGTAAGTTCCAATGTTCAATAAATTTTTTTAAAAATTCTGTAAAAATTCTTAATTATTTTCAAAAACGATTGATTCAATCTTAAAAAGCAGGATCATAAACAGAATGTTTAATATTTTATCAGCTTATATTTGAAAAATCTCTTAAAGTCATAATTCAAAAACAACCAATAAAATTATAAGTAAGAAGAAATGCAAACTTACCATCATAAACTTTTGATCCTCAAATTGATGATCATTGGTCCTGTGTAGGATATGCATTTGTGTATGTTTTATTTTCACAATGATGAACACAAAAAAAATATAACCAAAACAATTCTTCACAATATAACACACTTGCACAGATTTATTTTTATTCGATAGATAGAAAAGTATTTACGGATACAATTCTGATGTTATAGTTCTCATGCTAAATTTAAACTTTTGTTATAGATATTTATTTTTCTTATTAGCAGATTTTGTTAAATGTAAAACTCAAAACAAATGTATAGGCACAGTTTATAATTTTTATTTTTTTTTGTACTCGTAGGGCACTGTTATAAGGCAAAATTGTGAATATTAACAATAAAATTAAAGTTATCCTTTATTGGTATTTGAACTTTAATACATTTCGAAAACAAAAACAAAAAACTAAACAAAAATGAATAAAAAAATCATCAAGACGACAGTAGCTGTTTTAGAAGTCGGATAATCCGTTATTTAAAAATGTGCGCCAAAATAATTATTATATAGCATCACATGTGATGTGCTGTGTGTGGCTTGTCCCTCTAGACATCAAACACATGTTATCCCAACAACACGACTATACGACCGTATGTTGCTGCTGAAGCGTAAGCATAAAATCAAACTAGGTATATTACCGCCAACAGTGATACGTGTTGACTGGGCAATTTCGCGAATGTATCTTTGAGATAAACTAAACTGTATCTTGTTACTGTTTGTTGTTGTTATTTTCGTTAGGTTGGCACCTCGGTAGTTTTGCTTTTGGATGTTAACATTTATTAGAACAGGTGTTTCACTATCTGCTATAGGTGCGATGAGCGCGCCTACACCTATGCAACTATATAAACACACAAGACTGCAGGTGTAGGGGGATCATGTAGAAACTGCACAAGTGGATGTGAATTGTGATGACGATGATGTAGAGTAGCGAGATTGCGGGATACCGTAAAAAGTTCAGAGTGGTTAATTAATATAGATGATAGCGGTTGTTGACATACCGGGTTGTCAGATGCAAGTCTCAAACTTAACTGTCATCAAAATGTCATTTAAAACGCTTGTGGCACTATTTTCTTTTTTTTTTGTTATTGTTGTTTCTTATCGATTGACAGATGTCACAGTTTGTATGTTTTATTCGAATTTTCTTTGTTTTGATATTTCACTCGATATTCAATGATGGTTAAGAAAATATCCTTTCAATATTCGCGATGTTTAAAGCAAACAATGAACGAGATAAAACGACAGGCAGGCAAAAAAAAAAAAACAAAATAGAAACTCATCCAACACACGGAAATAGTATTCTTGCTGGACAGTGGACATACGACGCGTACACGACCACTCTTGCGCACTAGACGGTTTTCAACTAACTGAATGTTCGACCACCAAAAACCTTCGGGGTATTCGACGCCTCACGCTGTATAACGTGAAACGTGTGATAGATACAAAAAAAAAGACATCAACACATAAAAAAAATGCGCTGCGGGTAGGATTCGGAGGTAGGTAGTGGAAGAAAACCAGCTACCATTGGATAAGTGGGCAGAAGAAGAGGCCTCCGCCACCACCATTCCACCAACACTACCGCACAGCACCTTAACACACCACCACACCGCTATCTCAATATGATAGCCATCGACAACATTGCCGCCGTGCCATGTGGTGGGGTGGGCATCTATCTATCTGGTTGCTGGTTCTGGATGTGTGACGAGTATGATGGGGGTATAATCGCCAGCATTCGCTGGTTGCCGTTGCCGAATTCGATTTGCAGTGCCATTGTGTATCTATGAGATACACAGAGAGAGGAGAATGAGCCCACCAGCGATATGTTTTCGTCGCTCCGGTCGTCGGCGGTGGTGGCGGCGAGAAGCAACATCTGCTGCTGTGCTACTACAAAAGATACACCATTTGTAAGTGTGTTTCTGTGTACATTTGTGTGAGTGATGGTGTGAGATCTGGTTTTGCGAAGCAGCCATTTATGAGTTCCACAGGCCACGCCCCACCACACGTACAATGCGCCCAAAGCCCGCCCCTCGCACGGTGGCCGCATTCATCTGCCTATCAGAAGAAACACTGACGCACGTTTATGCTCCAGGGACTACGAGAGATGCCCGTTTCCTTGAGAGAATGTTTGTCTGAATGTGTGTTCATGTGTGTGTGTGTGTGTGAAGAGCTTGGCTGTGTGTGCGATACGAAGCTAGTACATAGAAACGGGTATTAGCCGTAGGGATGTGGCTATCGGCCAGGACTTTGGCGCTGATTTACTTAAGTGTGTGGGGAAAGAATCCTTATTCGTGTGCTGGTGTGTGTGTGTTTGGTACATATTTTGACGAGAGTATCCTTTTTTTTTTTTGTTTGTAGGTAAGTAAAAATTGGAAAAAAGGAAGATATAATGGTGGTGTCAGTGGTTTGGTGGCATGCAATGTGGTTTGTGGGTGCAATGGGCAAATTAAATGGTAATTTTCTTACTCTGATGCTGGCCGAAGATTACCTCAGCAGAGGCTAAAGGGTGGTGACTTACTGGATGTGGCAGCTAGCTTAGTGCACCTGAGCCATTTGTCTGCTTGCTGAATGATTGACAAAGGAAGAAAACAACAAAATGAATGGCTTGTTGCTGATGATGATGCTCGCTGAAGACCCAAGTTCTTCTTCTTCGGACTCTTTTATTAGGTATGTGTGATGCTGTGCAATGATTTAGGGAAGAAGAAATCCTTGACAGTTCAACAAATAATCATCTTTTTGGCCAACCTTGCGGCGGCATTGGGTTGATAGAAGGATATACCTATACTATCCTTGAGTCTCTGTATAGCAAAGGGAGCGCAATGGACGACGAGATGGATGGACGGATAGACAAATTACTCTTCCAGACAGCTGGCTGACGTTCGATGTAAGGTGTGATCTGTGATGAGAGTGTTTCAGGGCACACACACATCACGTGATGAACATGAACTTCTATCCTATCCTCTCCATAACTTCAACTCCACAATGGACTTCTATTTTAATTTTTGTTGTTTTTATTTTTTGCGGAAAGAATATTCGTCTTAAATTGGCCCCAAGGACCAAAACAAAAAAAACAACAAGTTAGGTAATTTTGTTTTAACATAGCGCACATGCTGGTAGGTATACCTTTTCCTTCCATAAATATTAAAAAAAGTGGCCCCTTATGCGCCAGTCATGTGGCATGCAACTTTAGTTTATACTTTTATAGCGTGTGGCATATTTAGTTAGGATTTTTCTATAAAACATTGTTTTATTTTTTTAATGTGTTTAGGGATTTTTAGTTGTTTTGATGCAGAGCGAGAGCGCTCCAGTCATTTTGACGCCAAATTGCCTACGGGATATGCACTGATTTTGACTGATTTGTTAAAGTTGAAGTGCGGAATTCAGTTTTTTTTTTGCATCAATCGATTTTTTATCTATTCCGCATTGAATGAATTTGCGATGGAATTACATATATTATTTATTATTGTTTCCTGATGTTCTAGTTTTTAGTTTTTGTTGTTTTTGTTTATTCTTCTAACAGAGATGTTGTAAAGCATCTATAGAACAAACTGTATACCTAACTGTAAGGATATGAACAAAAAGTAACTTTATATGACATTAATCATGTGTCTAAGTTAAAATGTCGAAGAAGTAAGGTATTGATGGATAATAAAAGCAGTTGAGTAGTTTTATTAAGCTGCTGGCTGTTTTGTTCGATAAAAGTATGGAAGAGTAATTAGTTGAAAGTTTCTTGATAACTCTTCACCTTGATGGTTTTTCCATCCTTTTTTAAACGGATACAAATATTTTGATTGGGAAGCATCCGATTGTTGTAATCGATTGTTTTTTGATGCAGATGCCAGTTTCTTTTCTGTAGTTTATAATGATTTTAAATCATTGCATTAATTGCTTCTCTTCTCAATGTGTTGTCCATATGGAATTCCAGTAAAGTTATTTGTACGGTCAGTCACCCGATTCTTACTTTCTGATTTTAATATTACCTCTACTAGTTCACTTTCCACTTTTGCATAGGTACAGTAATTTTAAATCTCATAAATCAAAACCATCTAAAGCGCTCTATTTGGAACATAGACTGATAGGAACAGATCTATATTCATGTGATGAACAAATCAATTTTCTAGTAGATTTTTGTAATTGGCATTTTGATGGGCAAGTTCCACTGATTCGCTCCACTAAAGATCATGTTTTAACTAAGTAGTTAGACCTTTCTTTGAGTAGTAAAATGCTATGGAAAAATATCTCTGTAATCTGTGTCTGACAAGTAAAACACTCCATTAATATTGATGGAATATTATCATGGAAGAATTTTCTGCTTTTCTATGTATTTTAGGGCCGACCAAAAGCTGGGTGCTGTTGAGTACATAATTTAAATAAAATCAAAGACCAATGGAATAATTGGTATCAATCCCAAAATTTCTAAAAATTTTATTGTCTACCCAGCCTGCCCAGCAAGGCGTTGTCCTGCCCTAAACTATAATTTTTGTTTTGTACTTATGTATGTTTAGTGTCTTTTTACACGATCATTTATAAAATTTGATATTCACTGAATAACAATTAAAGCCAGACTTTTCTTTTTCAGTAATTGGCTTAGTAGGTTTAGTATTTTAAATGTTTTTTTTCCCCTACTTTGAAATATACAATATTTTTGGTTTTTCCATCTGGAGCATAGACAAAGTTTGAAAAAAAATGCACAACGCGAAAAAGAGTGTAAAATTGCAGAAAAAAGTGTGTAGTCGAAGAAAAAGCGTGAAAAGTCGTTGGGAAACTTTGAATTAAATAAATGCTTTTTTTCGTATTACTAAGTACTTTTTCATGACTAAGTACTTTCCCTGACCATACTATTTTCTGCATTTTTTTTTCACATTTTTAATACGTTTTCACGCTTTATTCTACCACTTTTGACACCGTATTGAGCCCCTTTTCAAGATTCTGTATGCTTTTTTCTCGGTAGCTTTGTGAGTGCTTCTGGTTTCTGGTTGCATTTAAATCCAGAAGTTAATTTCCCTTCTATACAGAAGAAGAACTGTTATCCGACTAATTCCGGATTACCAATCGAAAACAACATAATGCATGAATTTCTTCGGAGTTTACATATCTACATCAATTTTCCAAAAGAATTTGTTATATCTTTTTGACGGTTTTTGAGTCCATTGAGTAAAAATCAAACAACCAATAATTTTTTATTTTATTTATATATGTAGATATCTATACAAAAAGCAAATTTATATTTTTTTATATTTTTCTGCTTTTCCTCAAGGATTTTTTGGAATGTCTTTTCTCCGAAACCACCCCTGATTTAAGACAAACAAATCTAAAAAAGAAGCTTTGAAGTCGGTTGATCCGTTTTTGAGTTTATTGCGAGACTAACGCACAGCTATTGATTTTTTTTTTTATATAGAAGTTTATACTGCTACAAATAACTGAAACAAAATATTTACAAGAAATGTTTTTCCTTAAGTTTGAAAGAGAGCCAAAATCAAAACAAATTCCCGAGAACTGCTGTGGTAAAAATTTTCGGCCTGTTTCTGTTCCCTTTTGTCAAATACGTCTGCAGCAAATAGTCTATCCCTTCGTTTTTTTGACTTATGTCGACTATTACCTTCAAAAGTTATGCAAAGTATAAACATTACACAAATAGTTTCCATTTTGTTTTCATGTAAAATTTTACACATGCGTGGCACTTCAGTAGTGGCGGCGCACGCGGTTCTTCTTTTTAACTCATGAAAAGCTGTCAAATGGTATGATTTTAAACTTACTTCTATAAGTTATAGCCGACGGAAGATTGCCAATAGGTATATTTTATCGTCCCCCTCATGCCAGAAACATGAATTTGCAAAAATGAAAATGTCGGGAAATTGTGCTAAGAGGTTTGTTTGTGTCGTGAAATTAGAGAGAATGTTTTTTGAAAAAAAAAATTAAAACGCTTTCCTTGCTGTCTGTGTATTCTAAACTTTGGCAAATCATATATCACATAACAAGGGCGTATACAGGGTGGGAGTCACGGAGTCATGAGCCCTCCCACTTCAACTCCCACCAAACTTCACCATCACCTGTAAAAAAAATGACTACAAATTTTACAAAACACTCATACTTTCTGCACTATGTATTTAGCGGTAGCCAAATGTCCACTCATCAATATGCGCGTTAGTCTATTGTGTTATGTATCTTGGTTTACAATTACAAGTTATGGCAAACTTTTGACTATGAGTCAGAGAGACCAGGAAAAATATAGGCCTTTGGAGAAAATCTTTATTAAAAATTATTTTTATATTAGAAAAAAGGCAGCAAATAAGTAAAAATGTTGCACCATGTTGCAATGTTGCTAATAGAATCGCCCTTATGTGACTGACAGGGTTATATGGAAAAATCAAAGTTAATGGAAATTTATAAGTCTGAAAAGGAATTCAGGTACGATCAATAACAAAAAAAAAACGAAAGAGCTGAGCAGCAAACTTGATAAAAAAAAATATAAATGCAAACGATTTTTCATATTTATTTCAAATACAATACGCAAATTTTTATCCAAAGTTGCAACTTAAAAAAATATTTTAATAAATGTTTATAGTCGTTAAAAGCACCTATGGAGCTTCTCTTGAAGCCACTGGTATTGCATTTCCTTTGGTTGGTTAATATTGAGTTCATAGATTGTTCACCGACAATGAGACGTTAGAATAAATTTTCAGGAAAATCTTCAAACGGATGATAACTCAGATATAAACTTGTTAAAACTAATTAAGGGCCTTCAAATTATGAATCTTTGACAAAATTTGAAAGGATCTTTTGTGTTGGTAGTGCAGTGATGTGTTACAAGAAGTAGTATCTAAGTTCGGTCTTAATTAGGTATGGGAAAAAGTTATTAGTATGGAAAGAAGTAAATAAATATCGAAACGGCTACCATACATATATAATTACTCTGCAAATATTGACCGTTTTCTTCTTATATAATTGTTAAATATTAAAATAATTCCTTCAACCCTTTAACTACGCTCAACATACAGATACCAAAATTAACCAACAATTATTTTTCAAACAATTGCAATGGAAAACTTTTTTCCATTTATATTTCTGCTAAAAAAAGATCTAAGCAAATTTTAAAACCATATAATTCTATTTCAATCCGAAGATTATCACATTGTGCTGCTCAAGACTCCAAGAAGTCTCCATCTCCTTGTGCTTTTCTCTAATATACTTTTATTATTCTGAAATGAAATAATAACAAAAACAACAAAGAATAAAATAATTCCTTGATGAAGGATCAAACACCCCCAAACGTAGACAAGGCAACAAAACAAGCTTAACTTTTCTCCGAACCTTATGATGATGACCAGTAAATTAAAATGAACGCAAAAAGGACTCCCTCACCGTTTTGCCATTTTTTTTTTAACTCTGTTTCTGTTGTTGTTTTTTTTTGGGGCAAGGATGAGGGTTAAACAAGGGAAAAATCTAATTAGAGTTAGGCAAATTGTTTTATTTTCTTTGATTCTTATCCCTACAACTTTGGAGGACTCACGATTACTTTTTACTTCTATGTGCCGTGAACAACCGTGAACCATCGTCTAAGGACAAATTAAATATTTTAATTGCCAGATCTTGCTCGGGGGGTTGTTTATTGTTTTCTGTTTTTCTGTTTTCTTTCCAACGATGCTTTTTGTTGTTATTGTGTTTGTTGTTATCGTAAATAGTTATTTAGCCTTTTTGCTTGTTGATGCATTAATAATAATATTCGAATTGTGTTGATGGCAAGGAATTGCTCTATATTTTGAAAAAAATAATATTTATGTCCCAGGTGCAACTGAATGCGATGATGGTTTGGACACGATTTCTTATAAGGAATTCTTCATACAAATGGTATTATTACTAAAATGAGTTCTGAATTGAGTCGAAATAACACGAACACAGTTGCCAAACGCCAACTACTAACCGCAGAGCCTGTAATTTGTGAACTATACTTTCTGCCAAACGCACAGGAGTCTGTTTTTTTTTTATATATATATGTAGTTTGAGCGGGCGATGAGGAACAATGCGGCGTGGCACGTCACGAATCGACTTAAAACATTGCGTCGCTTCGCAGTAAGGTATGATAAAAGTTTTAATTTGATACCCTAGAGTGGAACTCGTGATTAGCCTAAGGACATTCTAGACGTTTGTGATAGTTGATGGTTAAGAAAGAAGCCAAGTTTCTCCGTCAATTTTGATTCCGTGTTTTTTTTTTCTCTCCGTACTGAACGTAAACCAACTAAAATTTTGATAGTGGGTCATTTCGTATTTTCATCACGTTTTTTTTTGAGGAATGATATTAATTAGGCAACAATTCGAAATAAAAGTTCATTTAAGGAGTGAAAACAACAATGTATAGATATGGGAGGATAAATTTGACAAAGTACAATAAAATTGATTATAGTCACGGAGGTAGTGTTGTTGAAAAAAAAGTAATTTAATGCAGAGGGAATTTTTTATGAACTAAGTGACAAAAACCTTAATCGGTGTCGGCGTCGTCGACGGCGTTGGAAATTTTTAAACACGATAACTTTTTTTAGAATCAAGATGATTGGAGTCTGTAAACGCCCAAAGTTAAGGATTAGCTAAACTCAGGTTAAGTTCGAAATTCAGCCATTTTGAACATAGAAACCTTCCAAAAATGTCACTTTTGTATGGGGGAGTAACAAATTTTAATTTTTTTTAATTGTTCCAATGAACAATGGTACTAATTTTCAAAATAATGGAAGTATCTTGAAACCGGAATAGATAATTCTCAAAAGTTTATTATTAAAAAAAATAAAATTGCTCTTAGATATAGGTACAGAATTATAAATGGTGATTTTTAAATAAGTACGAGTACAAAAAACCAAACAAAAAATAAAAAAAAGCAACAACAAAATATAATACTGTAAATTTATTCCAAACTTAAAACAATGTTTAAAATACTAAATTAAAAATGTAACTGCAATAAACTTATATAGAGTATAAATTGGATTGTCAATCTGGCAGACGGCATAGATCCATGCTCAAATGATTTTATGTAACTAATATATTGTATACAATCTCTAAAAAAATGTGAACCAATAAATCTAATCTAATCTAATCTAATCTAAAATCTAATATTTGTGGCTCTTACTCTGAGATTTTAAATCCCATAAAAATATTATTACGTTTATAGCCTAGCTGAACAGGCTTATAGATGAGAGGTTTCCAATTGCAAATAAAAGACTTGTTTATTTGTTTTTACCTATGTTGGATTCTGTCCACTTTCCTCATGTGTTGTTTATTGAAATGCTATCGCATTTGATTTAAAATAAATAAATAATTAGGCGCTGAAGAAATTTAAGTGATAGTAGCTTAAGCTTTTTTCTATTTCAAAAGTCTAAGTATTATTGTTAATTATAACAAAAATTTATTCGAAAAATGTCTATCAAACAAAAGTCTAACAGAAAATCACCAGAAGTTGAGGCGAAGGGGAATTTATATGGCGTACCTAACCTAATACCACTCTGATCCTAGAAACAAATTCTGGAATTTGGTTAAAATATTTATAAGTTAATTTTCTTAAGATTTTATTGAAATGTAATTAATTTCTTGTTGTTAGTGTTTCATAAAAAGTGGCGTTCTCTTCCTTAGCTATTAAAATTTTATAAAATACAATGAAAAAAAAATGAAGTGAAGAAATAATTCACTACCGTGTAATTTTCATATATATACATATGTAATTTTCAAGGGAAACTGTACCACCAGACACCAACCAGACGGTCAGCATGTTAATCCAGGTCGTATTTGGTAAAATAACATAATATAAAAAAACGAAAGAGCTGAGCAGCAAACTTGATTAATAAAAATACACAATGATTGTTATAGGTACATTTGAATTTTATCTTAGACTAAGATTAAGTTTACTTGTATGAGGCTGGAATTTAAATTGAGTCTTATGCCACGGCTTTGCTCTATCTGCGTTTAATTAGCGAGCTTCTTTTTTGTTTGTTTGCATAAACCTGTGATTTAAGATGTTTTAATGTTGCAGATCAGCCCAGTATCCATATAATCTAGTTAAGTCCGCAATAAAATATTAACCATCGATTTTAAGAACTTGCCAGGAATATATGTTGATTGTGTGCGGTAATTTTCAAAATAAAACCTAGAAAACCTAAAAATCCGTATTGAATTTTGGATGAGGCCTTACACATACATATAAAAGCATATAAAAGTTAATTCGGTTTGCTGATGGTATTGCCAAAATTCAATGGGTTTTTTAAATTTTTTATTTGCAAATCATTTTTTAACAGAAATCATCGAAAAGTCTTCTATTCCGTTTCAAAGGAAATGTATCATTCATTGGGTACATTTCATTTCAATAAAATATACTTTTTCCCCACACTGTAGGTATTTTTTCTCAGTGAATAGCGAAATAACAAATACAAAACAAACACTGATAGTATAGTTATTGTTACTTGAATTATAAAAAGAGCAGTGTACCTTTTCAGTATCTAATCGTGTATCTAATTGATTGTAAAGTACCGGAAAATGTAATCCATTTTTTTGTTGATTAGATTTACGTAATGCTCATCCAACTAGATACACGTAAGCCACCAATTGATTTTCTTGAATTTCTTTATTGGTATTCATAGCAGCTCTTCCTATAGATTGCTTACTTATTACCTGTTAACATTGTGTAAATACTTGAGGGCACGGAAGCAATACACTTCTTTATTTTGTCGACGTTGTCTATTGAAATAAGGATTAAGCCCCCGATGGAATTTATTTTCTCATGGTATCGAGCTGACCTGTTGAAAAAGATTGCTCAATTAATGTTAGATCCTTAAAGTAAAGATTCACAGATTAATAGAACATGATGTAATAGTGAATCCTCGTATTATTTTCCATCGGTTTTAACTTCTGAAAAAAGGTCGGTAGTTTTTATATTTATTGGAAATAGATTTAAAATGAACAGAAAAAAGAAATCCCTGATAACTTTGGTTAATAATTAATTTCCAATTTGGCAAAATGGTTTCCATGAACATTTACCGTTAATACGAGTACATCAAGTATCTATACACATTTCAACAATAGCAACAACCAATTCGGCTGCAACGATTGCAGCGAAATTTTAAATGAAATGCATGGCTGCCTCTAGCGCGAAGGGGCAATTTGGATGTTTTGTGTATACCAATGCCTCTCAGAGTGGATGCAACTATAGCAGTTTCTTTGTAAAAATGCAAATGGCCATCCACCTCTGCTGCCACCGCACACTGCAGCTCAACATCATAGGATGAAATCATATCGAAAGGCAATAATCTGTATCTTGCAGCCTCAGCCTCCAATATCGATTGATTTAGGCTCCGAAATGCCTCTTCATATTCCGTTCCGATGCGATGTATTGTTATTGAAAATCCACTACCGCGTGTTTGTGATTTTACAAAGAAGTGCAGGTACGTGTATTGATTATTGCTCAGAAAAGGGGTGGAGCAGTTTTTGTATATTTTCAAAATGGAATTTTGCAAAGGGGTCGATTGAAAAAACATGATATTTTATTTTTATCTGTAACCCTAAGAACGGATCTAAAGGATATTTGAAGCCCCTGCCTGTTGATCATATGTATATTCAGTCAAAAAGAGTTTAATGACACCCATAGCCCCTCTTCCCTCTTTGTAGAAAACGCACCTGGATAAAATAAAGAGAACTGGTCTGGCCATATTGGTACCTATATTGAGGGATATTGGTTGCGGGTTGGTACCCCTGATGATGCACATGAAACAGGGAGTTGTTGAAATGTTTACGAAAAGTCCTGATAACCGGAGGGTGCGTTCACAATCACGAATCGCCCGCCAGTTGCAGTTCCAATTGCTGGGCTGGGTAATTTAGCCGGGACGTTGTTATTTTTTTTTGTTTTTGTTTTCTTCTTTTGAGCTCTTTCTCTCTCTCTGCCAATCGACTGACTGTATAGATTAGATGTGTATTATACTTCAGAGTATATTTTCGGTTTATAAAACCAAAAATGCAACTCTTCAGATACAAATGAATGTTGCATATTGCGCACCAGCAGCAGCAGCAGCAGCAACATCTTTTTTGAGTGGCGCGTCTGTTTTAGCTTGAAGGCATAAAATAAAAGATCCTATACTCTTGGATGCATGGATGGATACCAACAATTTGAGTGCTGTTTGATCCATAAAAATATTTTGTATATGAATTTCAAATATGTATACGATTTTAGATGCATTTTACCTATGCATGCTTGTATACCCAGAGTATGCGAGCTTTGCAATCGAAATAATTATTATTCGTTTGAACAAAATTCTGAGTAAAACATAAGTATCTACTTTGTGCATGTATTTTTACGAAGAAAAAAAAAAATAAAATAGAAAGACCTAGTTCTCCAAATTATTTGAAACAAACATTTTTAGAATGATTTTGTGTTAACACTAAATATTTGTAAAAGCTCTTCCTGTTTTTGTATACAGAAAAATATCATGAAGGTCGGATACACAAAATGTTGTTCTTTGGGTGGTAAATCTCTCAAGACCGTTCTGTAAGCCATTTTTGTTGGGTGGGGTGTTTTGTAAGTTTTCATTTAGCCTATATCCGTTTTTGGACGCCATTTAGAACTTTTGATAATGAGAACTTCCTTCAGGTCTGCCTGTCAGTAAACCGTTCACATTTTCCAACAATTTTTCTTATAAAGAAACTGAAGAGTTAGTATAAAATGACTCACTATGCCATTTTACCCGAGGGCTAAGGCGGCCCTTTTTGCAAGTTTATGATATTTATATTTAAATTTTAATACTAAACAAATGATATAGTTCAAGGTCAACTAATTTCCATAAATGAATACAAAATACTTCATACTTTAGAGAGAGGTAGACACATTTTGACCTGTAAAATTTCAAATAATGCTAACATTTCGTATAGTTGATGATATAAAATAATCTTAAGATTTGTGTTCACACAACCTTCTAATTCTATTTGCTTCTACGATTTCTAGCTAAGGGGCCATTATATCCATTTTAGGCAATCTGCCCCTACCGAAATTGTAATGCGTCCCAAAAATTCTTAAATGAGGGGGAAATATATGTGAAATCGCCGTGCTCAATCATCTTTGTACGAAATGAACACTTTTTGAAATAGAGATTGAATCAGAATCCAGCATCTAAAACCCCTCTTCCGTTCAACCAATATACAAACGGTAAGCGAACAGACTCCCAAAATCTAATATTCAGAAATCCAAAAACCCAGCATTCGTACAACCCAAAATCCCGAAAACTCAATACGGAATGCTCAGATTTCAGAAAACCCAAAATACCGAAATCAACTTTCAAATTCAACGAAGACACAGCAATTCAATTTAGCAAATAAGCAGTTTTTCCTTATACCTATAAAATTTTCGTAAGAAAATCTATATTCCAAAATCAAAATCCCGAAAAATTTTATAAATTGAAAATTTAATAAAATGAAAAATTTGCAGAAATTATTTAATAACATTTATATAAGCTTTGATTTTAAATAAAATCAAAACCATGGTTTTCGGCTGGTTGGAAATCTAACTGAGCACCAATTCAACTGTAGGAACGCTTTGTACATTCTACGTCTGCTTCAACATAATTTGAACTACTAACGATAAAAACAGACTGAATTTTGTTTTTCATGGCTCTTCGTTTTCATCGTGTACGATTTTCATCCCTTTAACCCAAACTACAAGCACGCTCTAATATTAATTTGAGAAAAGCTTTCTGCCAGTTCTTATGATCATTGGTAAAATACGTGTAGCAACAGGTGTCTGAAAGTTTGGGTTTAATTTTTCTCGGTTGGAAGTTTAAACAGCAAACTCAGGTTTCGCTAGTTTCCTGATCAAACGAGTGCATGTTGGAAAAAACCTTCAGGCTTCTGGGTTTTTTTTTAGGTTTTTTGGTTTTCTGGATTTTGGCTTATCGGTATACTGATTTATCGGGATTTTGTATGTTTGGTATTTGGGGTTTTCTGGATGCTGAATTTTCGGTATTATGGGTTTTCAGGATTTTGACCTCAACCAAATCCAAACTACTAAAGAAACGAACACAGTTATATACAAAAATTCAGCCGTAGTCAATAGGTAAATAACTTCTCTACTTTATTTTTTTTTTGGATTCGAAAATGTTTGGTACTACACACATAAATTTGCCCTTACTTTTCTTTGTTTACATAACTTTTTTTTAGATATCTAGAACTCTTGATTTTGAGTTGAAAAACATTCTCAGAACTTCTTTTCTCGAAAAAGTCCTTGATGCCTATGAGTTAACAAAACAATTTATTTTTTTTCGAATTTGATGACCAGAACTTGTAGGTCATATCAAAACAATAAACCCAGAGCAATAAATGAATAGCTATGACAAAATCAGCTCTTTTGAAAAAAAACATTTTTTTTTTTTTTTTTTTTTTTTTCTAAAAGATTTAAACACTCCTAGAAGAAATGCAGAATCTAGTAGATTTTTTATTGGGAAAAACATTCGAAAACAAAAAAACTTTTCTTTTGCAGTGAAATTTGTGGCAATTGCCGCCTGTTTAAAGAATATTTGTAAACGCAAAATAATTACTTTTTTCCGGAACGTGTTCCTTTATTTTTCCATCTTGCATAAAGTTACTTAGAGCAAGATTATGTATATATCATAGAGCATCTTATCGCTCAATAATAAAGTGTTTATGAACTTTATGCAATAAAACCACACACATTTAATTGGTTCTGAAGGCACACGTACATGACCCAACGGCCATCATCCAATTAGTGCGAACGACATCTTGAATGTAAGAAAAAAAAAAAAAAACTAAATAAAACAACAAAATTAAAAATAAAAGAAAAAAATCTTCCGCAATTTATCACAAAAATAAACAACAACAAAAACAAAAAAAATCCAGTGCAATGTTGCGTTCCAACTATATGACAGCACGCAACATCGACAATTCCTCGAGGCTGACATCGCCCAACGAAGTGCAAGTGCACAATGCTCCATCAAGTATCTTGCCCTCGTAGTATATGCAATTTTCGTCCGCACTTCTTTTTATTTTGTTCCTTACCAAATCTGATGTTTATTTTTATTTTTTTTTCTTGGGTTTTTATGCATCAAGAGTTGAAGGAAAAAGTTTAAAGAATATACAAAGAGCATCTCTGACCAATGGCAGAGGGTTTGAGTTTGATAGAAACCCACTGCCACCATCCGCCATACGAGAAGATCAAGAGAAGAGTTAGCCAACCCGACTGCTGTTGTATAGTCTTGTCGGCCTGGGTGCTGCTGTTGTTGCTTGTTGTTGCCCTGCATCCGCCTGTGGTATCGTTCAATTTCAATTGCAGCCGTATCCGTTCGCTGTTTTAACAACACAAAAAAAAAACAGCAACAACAAAAACAACAATTACCCAAGACCAGTAAAGTTTAGTACGCAGAAAGGAAGACGCAGTTGAAAGTATGGCAGCTATCTCGCTCTCGCATCAGGGGACGTTAAGCGACGCGAGGCGACGGATAGGTGCCAGCGCAACTGGTTTCACCATAGGAATTCCAGAGCGAATCCTTACAGAAGCCCCTTAGGCATTTTGAAGACATTATTTCAGCCAGTAAGCGCTTCTTTTTTCTCCTCCCGAATAGGCCGACTGGATTTGGATTAAGCGCGTCTCACTTGATGATGAAGCAAAAGGAATTGAATTCAAATTAAAAGATGGAGGAGGAAAATATGTTCATGGCAGAATATTAAATGGTTGAGGTAACCTAACTGCCCGCCATCCGAGCATTCGCTATATCCCTCTACGGAAACCGACCGATGACCGCGATGATAGTTTAGCCAAAGCCGCACTGTATAGGACTGCGATGCAATTGCAGCATCAAGTGGATGCAAGCATGTCAAAAGCAAACGCGTGCTCTACGGTGTGCCCGAATTGCTGGCCATAGTCCAATCTAGCTTGCAGAAAACATGAAAAGCCCCGTGGAAATTGTTGGTTGTTCAACCAAACGCACGGGGCTCTGCAGCCATTCAATTCAACCGACCGACCAGTGAACGACGACGAAGACGACGACGAAGACGACGACGATGTTAAATTCTGCCGACTATATAAATGCTTACTACACGGAGGACATAAAAATATCCGCCCTCGGGTTATCCTGCACTGTGATCTCTGAGTATCTATCTATCTATCCAGTCTTGGAAACATTCAGGCATGAGTCCTCGCTGAAAGCATAAGCTTGTACGTTGCACCTTTTAACGCAACAGACCATAGATGTTGATCGGCCATAATAGCACTGATAATTCATATATTGGATCAAGTGACACTCAGGCATATGATTAGTGATGTCTGTGACTTTAGGTTGGATTAATAAGAGAGTTGTTTGTTGGGATTAGTCATTGGCTGTAGTTTGTCCCCATAGACGAATTATTATGTAAGCGGGCATGTTAGATGATAGTTAACTGGCGGCTAGGAAACCATAAAATTTAGACCAATAAAGCTGTCAACTTAATTTTTTTTTTTAGATTGCGATCAATGAATCATTTTGTTTTATAATTTTTTTGGAAATAACTGGAGAGGCGTTATGCATATTGACATTCTCTATTATGTAGGCTATAAACCTCGAAACAGTTTAATACATTCTTTTTAATTCGAACAAATAAAATTCAATTTTTTATAGGGTAAGTAAATATTGCGAGAATATCTTAAAATAAGCTTAGCTATTCACTATTCATCGCTTGGTAGATCAAAGAATTAATTTCCTAGATGTGAAGCTCTTAAATAATTGTGGTTTAAGACCCCATTTGTTGAGCCTTGTGAAGTTAGAAAAAAAATTTTTTAAATTTTTTTAAGAAAAAGGATTTTTTGGTATAGCAAATTTGATCCAAATTGTACTTCTATTACAGCAAACACAATGCAAAACAACGCATTCGTTTGGAACTCATTTTTAAATTTGATTGCGGCTAATGAAAATGCTTCCTACATCTAAACACCTTTTCGTTTGCTAGAAAATTCTATTGTTTGCAGCAAACGAATAGATAGTTTGTGAAGAAAGTCTCCAGAAAGTAGTTTGTTGCAAAGAATTTCACTTTTGTTGTTAATATACAATTCATTTGCGGCAAATGACTGCAGTAAACATATTATCTTGATAATTAACTCTATGTTTGCGGTGTTCATATGCATTCTATGCTACGCGGTTTGAAATCGATAGGTTACAGGTTCAATCACCGGTGTTCCGCTGACCTTTTTTTTTTTTATTTAGTCGTTCGTAAAATTGTTTCACCGAAACGAATTTAAAGTCACGAAGTTGAAGTCAAAAAATTACTATCCAACAAACAAGAAGCCGTTTGACGCAACCGATTCGTTCTCTCATTTTGTTTATATCTATGCATTCTACACCAATTAAAAATTATACAGTCCGTAGTGGAGTGACAAGATACTCGCTTCGTAAGTGGGAGGTTGCCGGTTCAATCACAAATGTTACGCTTAACCTTTTTTTTTAATCGTTCGCAAAAAAATGTTTAACCCAAACGATTTTACCAATTTGCTGCAAACGAAGTCAACATATTGTCAAATTGTTAAGATGTTGTTATAGAAAAAACTACCAGACAACAGATAAAGAAGACGAAATTTGCGAAACCAAAAATTTGCCAAATTTTCACAAATATATTGAATTTATAGTTTTAGATGTCTTTCGATCAGAGTATTTACTTAAATACTCAAAACCCGAAAGAATAACGTTTTAAAATTAACATTATGGCATATGATTTGGAAGTATTTTTTAACGCACTATTCAATGAGACTAATATTAAGACAATGCTACTCACACGGTGAAAGTTATGTCACTTTTTCATGTAGCGCCTTAAATTTCAGTACAAATAAGTAAACTTCTTCTACAGAATGCCAAAACTTGGTAGTCGAATTGTCTTGATATCTGTCTCTTTATAGTGGAGAAGACCAGTGTTAACTGCATGTTGCACCAAAAAAAAATTTCTTATTTTTTTTCAATTTGTATCTTATAACTTAAAAAATATGCATTTAATGAAACAAGCGACAAAACATCAGGTAAATAAGACAATATTTAAAACAATTTTAGTGCAACCACAGGTTTGGATTTTGTTCGCTTAGCTAAAAACTTGCATGACGTAATGTGTACATACTAAAAAGCTATTACAAAATCTTGTAGATTGATATTTCAGCTAAATTTAGAAACCTTAATCTTTAAAATCCGACAATAAACAAAAAGTTTAAATTTTTCTAAGCATTATCTAATCCTAATGGCTGTGCAAATTTAAAAAGTGAAGAATAAAAAACCATTTAAAACGCTCAAAAAACTTGGATCGAAAAATCTTGGTTCTGCCGTAACTTCTTAAAAATAAGATTTAAAAATTCAGTTTCTTCGCACATTAAAATCTAAAAGTCGTTTTTCCGTTATTCTCCTTCTCTATAATTATGGCTCACATATTCCTAATTCAAATTTTAGATAGATACATAAACAATGGTCGAGAAAACTATTTTGAAATCTTTGAAAACCTGTAAATTTTTTTCTTAAATTTTTTAAAGAAATTTGTTTCAGTAAGTATTTTTAAAAGTAAGTTCTGTCGAAAACAGTTTTTAAAATAGTCAAGTTAGAAGCTTTGACAATATTTCAAAAGCTTCAAGAACGTTTTTAAAAATTGAAAATTTTCGACTTTAGTTTTGTTTAATAAAGCCTAGATTATTGTACAAATATCTTTGCTGAAAAGTATATTTCATAATATTGTTTCCAAACAAATTCATCTTTATTCCACACAACAATAACTAATAATTAAAAGTAAGAGAACTGTTATTATAAAGAGAAACCAAAATATGACAAAGAATTTCTTTAAAATTCTGAGAATGCATCGGTGAATCTGAACTGAACTGGACTGGACCTATATTTAACGTTATGTGGGTGTGATTTAAAGAAATGGCAACATACTGAGTTAAAAAAAACTAAAGAAAAAAAAAATAAATGCGCACATCTTCAAGAGGTCAGATCAAACCATAAATACATTTATAATTGCCATTTAGAGCCTGATAGCTAAGATAGCGCCGCCGCCGTAGCAGACAAACCCGTAACGAACGTTACTGGACGATTCTTTTTCTCTTCTGATATTTTATTCCACTTGCCGTTTTTTGGCTTTCGACCTTTTCGGTGATCACTTATTTAATTAGAGACTACGGTCAAAGTTTCTTTCGCTGATTTGTCTTATTTTTATTTTTGTTTTGGTCCTCTTTTCGTCTTGGGCTTGGAGTTTATAAAATGATTATAAGGTCTGTTCGATGTTTGAAGGCGGACAATTCCCTCTAAAATATACGATTTGTTCTTCAAACTATTGCTCTGCGAACTGCGATCATGTGTTTCATTTTTACGAAACTTTAAATCAAATGACACGAAATATTCTTGTATTTCAACTTCATCACTAATTAAATATTAAAAATAAGGAACACAACACGACAACTAACAAAAAAAAAACTAAAAAATATAATAATTCCTCTTCAAAAACTGTGTTAAGTACCGTCAAGGTCTGAGCAAAAAGTAGCACGTACTTGACAAAACAAATTCATCCGCAATTCGTTGATTGCTATAACATGCGCTTGGTAGTTAGCTCGTTGGTTATATATATGTTATGTGATTCCTCCTTCATGTCTTCTTTTGGTTATTTCTTGGAACCTTGCGGGCATCCTTTAAAGAGAGTGCTAATTGCAAAACTGGATTTAATAAGACTACATTTTATAATTTTTAATTAGAAGGCGCATAAACATTGTCAAGTGGATAAATGCAATATAAATACTATAATCTGATGGTTAGTTCATGTTTCATGAGGTATCTTAGCAAAAAAAAAAAAAAAAACATGAAATAAGAAACAACACTTTAAGTGAAACTAATCTTAAGCACGCATTCAAGCTTGGGTTCTGATGTTCTGTGTGTCATCTTGCATAAGAAAAACTCTTCAGTATGATGAAGTATTTTTCTAATTATTATACATTATGCATATACCTACGTATAATTTGAAAAAAATATAGTAGTTATATGGTAAGTTCGTAATTGCAAATGTTATTTTTTCATTTAGCGTGAAAATTGTTGAATTATTGACAATTTTGTTGGGTTTTTAATTAAGGGCACAAAATATATTGATATACGAAAAGACGTATTAACAAAAATTCCTTATACTAAGGAAATGCTGGTAAAATGTTATAGATGTGATTGACCGCCTATTAGACAAAGATTTTCCAGTTTATTTTGTCTTCTTGACCATTTGACATCAATGAAATCAGACAAAGATTCTAAGCAAAATGAAATCATATTTTGAATATTTTGAATAGAAAATAACAATAAATATTTTCTACCATAAGCTTCCTATAATTGAATGTAATGAAATGATATTCGAAAAATTCTGGATGGCTGCTTTTAGAAATGTGTTTCTTCTATAAAACTGCTTATTCATGAAACCTGGTAAATCTGGTGGTAAAATGGTAATCGAACTGTCAATTTTTTTTATAGGAAATCTTTACCAGATTATGGTAAACTTTTCCACAAAAATTTGTTTGTTAAAAGTTTACCATCTGGAAATGGTAAGTCTGAAAAACTTTTAACGTTTAATTTTAGACAGTTTAGACACAGATATTTAGCTAGTTGAGAAGAACCATCATTTTCTCCAAATAATTCAAGTATCAATTCATAATTTACACACATTTACTCAAGATGTGTTTTGTGTTGTGTACATTATTTTAGGGGCGTTGTTTGTACATTATTTCAGGTCATCAGAACAATAGTGACCTAACTGATTTTTTAACTTAATTTCTGAAAATTTATTATTTACATGACATGTCAATGATAACAAATTTATCAAAAAGCTGAATACTGCTAAAGTAAATAAGGGTTTTGGACTTGGACAAAAAAAGTGACAAAATCAGGTAGGTCACTATGGCTCTTACGGCCTGATTTTAGGGGCCTTTTTGAAAAATGCGTGGTAAACTTTCTCATTTTTTCAGATGGAAAATTTTATGAGGTTTTATTAATACCTCTATTATTCTAATATTAATTAATTAAAGAATTTTGAAATATTACCCCAACCAATGTTTTAGTACATTTTCATAAATAATACCCTCAAT
Organism: Meliscaeva auricollis; assembly: GCA_948107695.1. Classification (NCBI taxonomy): domain Eukaryota; kingdom Metazoa; phylum Arthropoda; class Insecta; order Diptera; family Syrphidae; genus Meliscaeva; species Meliscaeva auricollis. Next base: position 20,355,359 of record OX403619.1, on the reverse strand, counting down.
ATTCATCACTTAATTCTACGTCCGCCGACTTTGAATTGGCTACAGAGCACTACAAATTAAAAAAAATCTCTTCTTAGACTCTTTTAAAATTCATAGCTATATATAAATGAATCTTTTATTAACATGCTTAAATCAACAATAAAGTTGTTTTAGATATAAAACTTAGATTCATTACAACTCTTAGAGCAGTTTTCCGTTTGTTATTTCACTTTAACTTCCAAACGCCCCAGCTACGGACTGCAAGAACTCAACATCTGCTACATACAATCATAAGACTTTTGCAAAAATACCAATCATTTTATGCTATCACTCACACCCAAATTTTGCTGTCAGCTCTTAGTCTATATAGAAACCCATTTTTTGTTTCAAAACAAAAAAAAAAAATGTTTCTTCTAGCTTGGTTGTTTACCACTTTTAAGAATGACACCTTAACGAATCTTGTTACACAAAAAATATTTGTATTGTTTTTTTAATTATGTTATCCGGATTAGATTTTGCTGTCAAAATTTTACGTATAACAATAACAACACAAGACCCAACATTCTAGTATTCAGACATTTTAACAAAATTCGGATCGTTAAATTTTTGAAATAGAAACTATATACCTTCAGAATTTGTTTAACTTCCCAATCCAAATAAATAGAAACCAATTTTTTTTGGTCGTTGTTTATTTTTGTATTATGTTGCAAGAGCTTAAGATTTAAATTTATATTTAAAAAAAAATATTTCGATTTTTATGTTTGATAGTGAATTTAAAGCTAGATCACTTATTTTCCAGAAAAAAACAATCCAAAGGAAAGTTTAAAAGTTTGTGCATCAACTCTTTCGTTTTGTTTTTAATTACTTTAAAAAATTTTGCTTCTTAAACGTTTTTCTTCGCTTATATTAATTTTATGTTATAATTTTTAGCCTAGACTGCACTAAATACCAAATTCAACCAGTGAATTTAAGAATTCACCAAATTTGTTGTAATTATCGCATACAGTCTTTTGCACATTGCGTTGCGCGGCAATTACAATTATTTTAAAAACGATCATATGAATCGCTTAAAAGGGTACCTTAGCACTGTATTTGCACTTCTAAGAAATTCATAAATTAAATAAAAATCAAATATATATTTTTCTTTCGCTCATCCTTTTAAGCAAGAAAAATATGCACTTCCTCTACATAATGATCTTAGTCAAAATGCAGGAATTAAATGAAAACCTAAAAAGGTCACCGTTGGCAGAAAACTCATTTTGTTTTTCAATTTCATAATTCCAAAGCCCATTAAGCATTTTATTAAGTTTTTTCCATCTGAAATTAAATTTGATACTCAATCAAAATGCATCCAATCACAATAATATTGATTAAGAATTCCTTCCTATCAACGCAAAACCTCGTTTTACATGCAAATGATGGTCTCTCGTAACAAAATGTTATGCATTCTGTTTTATGAAAACGAATAAACAACAAATTGATGAAACAATCTGCAACAAGAAATTCAAAATGCAATCGGAGCACAACACAGGAAATGCAATTTGTCATGGTTAAATAAAACGTCAGTATTTTTAATTTCCTTCCATGGATCATATTGCAGAAGTTGATTGGATGAATGAGCATTTAAATAAGCAAAATGCGTACGACGACACGGCACGGTCTGTATAAACGATACTCCTTCAGAGAATAATTCAACTTCACATCAGAGTGCAAGTAGTTCCAGTTTTTAGCCAGCAAATGAAGTCGGTGTAATTTTTCCGGCGGGCATTTAGCAGAAAATTGTCGTCGTTGATGGCGTAATTATTCAAGTACTAGCATAGACACACCAAATGTTGTTGTTGTTTTCTTAAGGATCCAACATTTTGTGTAGAAAGAAGTTATATCAGCAACTGGGATGCAATTCATTTTAAAATACGAAATGAAAGAAAAAGTTGCATATTTTCGATACAAGATTAATCCCTACGATAAATAGTTTGCAACCGATAAATTGGATCATCTGCTTCTTCGTCTTTGGGTATAGTGTCTTTATACGACTACGATGGGTACGACTGGAACGATAATGGCGCAAAGTAAAAGTCCACCTTTAGATAGTTTTTTTTTTCGGTTTCAGCCGGGCGAGTGAAAAATGCGCATATCGTTTAAATGAATCCATGCACTGCCCCTGCCCATCAGGAAGATTCAGTGATCTGCCACAAAGATAAACTCGTATGCCGCAGATCCAAAGGCCATTATGCAGATCGCTATGCAGCGCATCAGAGTACCACGCATCATAATATTCATATGTGCTCCCCATAAGTTCGCGGACGCGCAACTCACCCCGAGGCAAAAATGTTTGTATCCTTACCGATGGTCTTGTGGTTTTTGAATTAGAGGAGGGAAATTGCGGCAGGACCTTATATGCAAAGTGTATTTCTGTATGCATTCTATATGGTGAACCGAACCCTCATCATACGCACAAGAGGAGCGCACTACCATTTTTGCTGGCGGAAAGAAACACTTGACAGCAGCATGTGTCCGACGGCAGGTTTTTGTTTTGTTTTTCTTGATTTTTTTTCTTTTGTGTTTTTGTTCTTGGTTTCTTGTATTAGAGGGTAGTAATTAAAATTTACTTTAGAGCCCCAAAGTCATAAATTATGATATCATAACATATTTATCAAAAATCATCTTTCAAGAGAAGATTTTGTGATATACGAGTATTGGACGATACATTTTCGGAATATAGATAGTGATCTTTCGTAGACGATTTTCGTGTTTTTCATCTTGTATTTTTTTTGTCTTACATTAAATTCTAAATTCAAAAATAGATTTAAGGTGGAAAAGGTTTCAGTTAAGTACATCGGAGTATAAACAATAAAAAAAAAAACAAAAACAAAATTACGTGCACAGTAAGTTTCGTTGTATTTTTCGTATAGATTTTATCCCGTAAAACTCGAAAATGGAACAAAATATTCATGGATATGTTTTCGAGACATGATTTTCTAAAGTTTTTGGTCATTTTTTACAAAAGTATCTTTAGTGTTTGGTCCCTATCTTGAGTATTAATTTACAGATCTAAACAAAAATCAACATTTGTTTACTGATAAAATTTTCAACAAATTTTTCGAGCAGGCATATCTAAGCCAGCTATTTTTACTTTTTTGGTCTGGCATATTAAAATTTAAAGCATTTTCTTATATTACTTTTCATATTTCCGTTATATATACATAAAATAATGAAAAGTTACTAGGATAGGCTAACTAAACTTTATTATCAAAAACGGAATACCTTATTTTCTTAAAAAAAAACAATAAAGACACTAAAATTCATTCTTTCCGAAAAATATGTGTTGCAGTAAATTATGTGTGCAAAATGCGTAGAGAGTTCTCCAAAAATGTTTAGTAATCTCCAGTTTCACCGATCGAACTGCGTACGAATAGACTAGTTCACAGAACGCAGCTGAAGGGAAACGAAATTTTCCTGTAGTCTCCTTATAGCGACAACGAAATTCTAACGAAAAAACAAACGGAAAATATTCAAGGATTATTACGTCAAACAAAAAATTAACAAAAAACTGATTAAAAACGAATAAAAAGGCATTCTTCAAGGGTAAAACTAGTGTTTAAAGCCATAAAAAGAACTAGGGCGTACGCAGGATTTTTATCAGGGGATATGGGGACAAACTCATTGAAGAAGGCATTTTATAGTAGGACAAAAGTAAAAATATTGTATGAGCATACAAAATTTAAAAAGTGCAAGCGCCCCCCTATGAGTATTTTTTCTTTTTTTTTTCTTCCACACAAATGAGTGGAGACTTCTCCAACTAATCAGCTCAATAGCTTATTTAGCATTGAACTGCGTACTGTAAAACGGAATTAATTAAGAATTTTTTTCTTTTACGATAATTTAAAGCTGGGAGCAGATTTCTTGCGCGAGAGGTAACCGATTCATATTTATTAGGCCTTGTAATAGGGATGACGAAATAATTAGTCTGCTGCATGTATTGGGGGCGTTGCCCAGAAAATTTGCAATAATAATGCAGATTCTTAAATAATTATGGTATCAAAAAAAGGTTGGTTTATTAAAGTTTACATGAAGCCATCTGCATACAATATGCAGTCGAAATATGACAAGAATATTCTAATCTCATCACGAACTGTTTATGTGTTTATGTTATTTTATGATAAGCATAGAATGAAGATGATCAAAATGAAAGTACGAATTGTTTGCATCAAACTACTTTTTATTTGTTGAACATTAATTTTTCGATTTCAAATTTCGATTTAAAATGGTTTACTTTATGCGAACGTCTAACCCCTCGATTTCGAAGCAAAGCTGTTGCCATCGCGCCACAAACATAATGAACAAACATGGAGTCACTTATTAAGACAAAATTTTCCTGCAATCATCTGTTGCAAATGAATTCTATAGGTACCTACTTCCACTAAAAGTGAAGGTCTGGGCAACAAACAGCTTTCCGGAAATTTTCTTCGCAAACTATTCATTTGTTTGCTGCAAAAAATAGAATTTGCTAGTAAGTAAAAAAGTGTTTAGGTTGTTTTGCATTATATTTGCATTAAAAGAATTACAATTTGGGTCAAATGTAAAACAAATGCTACGAATGAAAAAATTTTTTGCTGGGATTGTAAATATTAACTTTCCAGCATATGATTTTTATTTAATTCAAACGATATTCTTTGGGTGCAATTGAAAAAAAAATATTATTTCTCTGAGTGTATTTTTAAAGTCCCAACGAATCCCATTTGAAGTTTGGCCACTATCATGTAAGAAGTGCATTAATATTCCATTTTATGGATCACCTACCTACATCTATTAGTCTTTGAAAGAAATTAAATATTATCTTTTTCAATCATTTTAGAGAGAGTTCTTGTCTTCAAAGGTAATAATTTTTTTTTCGTCTTCCACAAAAAAAAACCCTTGAAATAGTAACTCATTTACTTACAGTACGTTGCAACCTTTTAATTTCAAAACCAATTTCATTTATCGTTCATGCGTTTAAATTCGTAAAAATTGCGCTGTGCGAATTTCATATGCTCGCATATTCATTCATCTATATGGGAGGACGCGAAGAATGAGGGACATTTACCCTTAAAAAATAAAAACCCGGAGTCTATACAACCGGAGAGAGACTCTTCAACATAGATTAAAGTTGTTTGCCACACTCCAACCATATCAAGGAACAACTGAAAACACATATTTATATACAGACACACCACCCACCCACACAGTGTCATGAAAAGAGGGCGCACAGCACAGCATCGCATCCTCGAGGGCTGTTCTATATCTCCAGTAATAATACTCGCCGTAAAGAACCAAAAAGGGGTTGCAAAAATCAATACTGTTTTCCCTTCATTAAATCTAACGAGCCTTGATGATGGTTCTTTTAAATCTTCACTCTCTCGTCTTGTGTTGTGTTTTTTTTTTTATTTTATTTTCTTTCTTGTTGTTTTTGTGTTTTTTTGTGAGTAGAGTATATATAAATTGTACCCAAACATTGTGTACATTAATAAATGGAATATCGCAGAATGATGACGAGATTTTTCGTTCTTTCAGTTTGGTACTGATGTCTTCTCTGATGCTGGTACTGATGCAAAAGTTTTATACAACATTGCCTCTCATTGAAGAAACTGAACGAGATCCTTCAAATGGCAAAGCTTATCAGGGTTTGATGGTTGACGTTGGCTTTGTTGTGTGTTGTCCAAACAAAGCTAATGATTTCTGTTCCCAAGTCCCATTGTGTGTCGGTGTCGAAGTGCGTGGAAAAACAGTGGCTGCTTGCTATGGCTGCGATGAAGCATTCCCATAACCCAGCATTTCGAAATTTCACAACACCCTCTTGCACTGCTCCAAGGATATATATAATATTCCTATGTTGAAGGTAATATAAATAAAATCATGCGAAATGGCTAAAATGCCGCCTTTAATTTGGAACTTAAATCTTGGCTTTCGTTGGAACGCGCATACAAATAATAATGATTTGATTGTCCAATTTATTTTCTTGCTAACGATCACTTGAACCACTTTTTTTTTTTTATTTTTCCGATTTCGGTAACAAAATCTTTTTTGATGACGACTAAATATATAATTCCATAGGACTATGGTCTCAAGATCATCGCGGGGAATTCACATCAAATGATGACGTTGTTGGTGTTGTGTGGTGTGTGGGGATGTGTGGTTACCGTGGAGAAAAAAGGGCGCCTCACGCAATGCATCGTTTTATTACTCCCATGCGCAGCGTATATTGCATGATGGGGACTTTCTATGGAAGAAATAATCATAGGTCTTCTATACCATGGACTTGGGCACTTGGACACTGTGAATGCGGCTAATATGACAGTGATGCCATTTTAAAGAAATTTTGTGTGATATTTTTGGCTTTCAAGATGTTTGTGTGATACGTTTTTGTTTTTTTACTTTCGATTGTTTCATACATGGACTTGGACTGCCTCCACGAAATTAAATGAACACAAAACTTTTTCAGTGGCGTACTAAGATCGTTCAAAAATTTGTATGGGCTGCAGATACTGCAAATTTTTCGAAAAATCATTGATTGCCTTTACTTACATTTAGAATTTAAAAAATAAAATTGTTATCCCAAGATTGTGAGGTAAAAATTATTAGCTGAACAAAAAGTTCTTGCAGCAACAACTTATTTTTGATTTTTCAAAAACCAAATTGTTTGATTTACAATAGGTTGTTTTTACAACAATTTTATTATTGTTAATAATTTTCAAGAACGAAAAATTGTTTGCCCGATATTAAAATTGTTGTGTCAAGTATTTTTATAGTCAATAAATCCTTTCAAGAATAGAATAGTTAAACCAATGATATGGGGTTAGGTAAATTTCAACAAAAAAGACGTGGTAAGTTATTTTTGCATAAATTTAAATTAAATAATTTCATTTGCATTATTTTATAGGCGTTTTGCATTTTTCCGAGGTAAAATGTGGTTAGTTGCACCATTTATAACTAAAGAACTGCTGGATCGATTTTAATGATCTCTGATTTGTTGGATTCGTCTCCATTCCGAATAACTATTAAGACTTCAGAAAATCATGGCCTCAAGAAGTTTTCTCATGCATTGAAAAAAAAGAAGAAAATCACAAAAAGTTAAATCCGTATACAACGCCATCTTTGATACACAGTGTCATTTTATCCAGGAACTTCAGCTATGTGGGGCCCCGAAAGGCTTGAGCAAAACCAATACTTCGCGTTTTAGAAAAACCCAAACTAAAATCTTGAAAACTTGCGGACAAGCGCAGTAAAATCGTGGATGAAAGCGCAGAGTACAGGCGAAACAAGTTTTAAACACCACGCCTTTAAAAAAAAATATTGGTGTGCATGAAATATAAATAGGTACACGAATTTCAAAAAAAGAATTGACCTATTTCAGATTGTCAGTGTTAACGTTCTTGTACTTAATCAGTATTACTTGAATAAACCAACAAATTCATCATAGTTCAGTCAAAATATAGTATTTACCCCCTAGAAAAAATCGTTTAAAACTGAAAAATGGTTCAGACTCTTGATTTATCATTTAAAATAAATTGTAAAAACTCTTTATCAGTCGTAAATCTGCAAACAAAAGATATTCCAGGTTAAATGTCAACAGCATTGGTTTCCACATTTTAATTTTAAACGGTGAGTGTTGTCAAAAAGTGGTTTTCCAAAAACTTTTGCATTTTGGGTTTTTTTTACGAATTATGAGTTAGATACTTCTTTTTTATAAACATTATACAAAAATATAATTTTTTGACTATTGTCGGATAAGTAAAAAAAAAAAAATTAAAGTATACCTATAAAATGGCATCACTGGTTGATGGTTTACTCCGTTTATGAAAACTTTAATTCAGCGAAAAACAACTAACAGAAAAAAAAACCAAACCCACCAAAGATTAAACGAGTTATCGTGCTCGTACTCGTGCGGTATTAGCTTGCTGATAATTACCTATTACGAGGATATAAAGGATAATTTTCAACAATAAAAGGATAATCGTTGATGGCGGTGGCGAATGTTGTGCTGCGATGCACACGTTGACCAATCTGCCACACGGTCCGGTTTGAAGCGGTTGCCGCGGTGGCGTTGGCGGCAGTCAATTTTTCTTTTTTTTTTCTTTTTTATTCTTATTCCTCGAAATAATATTCTTATAAGGTCAGTTTATAACTCACTGGGATATGAGATCAAGAATTTATCTGCAAATGCACTTTTGTATAAAAAAAAAATTACAAACAAAAAAAAGAACTTAATAGAGGATATATTTCCGTTTTGTGAACTGAACAATTCGCATATTGTTTATTGCGCTGCCAACGAACATTAGCACAAGTATCGAGTAAATTGAACATAATTTTATTTAATGTGCTGTGGTAAGTGGCTGAAGATGAATGTTATTTCAAGAATAACTCAATTGTGAATGGGGCTTAGCCTTTTGAGGTCTTAATCTCATATGTATAGTATTGAGACTTTGAAGAGTTTAAGTTTTGAGAGGTGCACTTATGTGGAGGAAATTTTTGAATTGTTTCTTACTGATGACGTTTTGGAGTAATCAGCATCAATTTAAGCAGGGTTGTAGGTAGGTGATATTTTTTACAAATAAAGTATTAAAAAGGTCCAAAGAGGTAATTACTATGACCTTAACTAAAAGCTTCTAGCAAATGTATTTGACTTTGCTAAAACATTAAAAATGGCCAAATTATTTTTGGTTATTAAAGTTGAAATGTGACCCATCACATTCACATGTTTTAAAACTACATTATAGGGAAATTCAAAATGAAGATTTAGCGTGTGGTTGTCACATGTCAAGAAAGAGGAAAAAAAAAACAAATGAATTTGCTAATTTCCATTGCCGAACCACGAAACTAATTTCATTTATTTTGAATACCACCCGGCAAGGCACAAATCTATTGCGGATGGCCGAGTTGTCGTGTGCGTATAATGTTGTACATGCCTATGCCTTCATATATAGAAGCCAAATTAATTACCTATAAATTAAATTGCCTCTAGCATTCGAATATCATTTCACATTTATGCATGCAGATATCCTAATCGTTTGGGGCGTCTCATAAGATAAATTTTCATCTATCAACTTAATATGCTAATGTGAAATGATACCGACTGCTGCGGTGCGGACTGCGGGGTCCAATCCAAACCAAACTACTTAAATCCATCAATTCAACACCTTGAGCTACATAGGCGGTCAGAGTGGCGGCAGCGGGGCGCGGTGGCAACAGCAACCAGCCAGCCAGCGCCGGCTGACGTGCTACTACACTGCTCCGCACGAAAACGACATCACAATATCCCCGCACCCGCCCGCCCGTCTCCAGTGCGCTATTTAAATCTTGAATTTGTATTTATTTGAGTTGTGTCGTTTTTCGGGAGCTATCTTAACCGAAAACGAATTCAAAACACTGCGAGGCAAATTAAATTATTTTGTTGGTAAAACAGTCAAAACATCGTATAACTATTTGCATGTTTTCCATATAAAATAAGTGTGACGTCATTAAAAAATTGCTGTAGTACAGGAAAAGTAGTAAAAAGAGACCCATGCTGAAGAACAAAATGTATGAAGGAAGATTCATTGAAATATGAAAGAAGGATATTAGAAAAGTTTAAGTTATGTTTTCCGGGAAAAACGTATTGAGGGGGGAGGGGGCTCTGGGGGCTCAAGCGTTGCTCAACAGTGACTTTTTCATGATGAAAATGTTGAGTTTACTGAATAAATTGACAATTACAGTTCGATGATTTGTGAAAGGATGCGCTCAAAAATTAAATCCAAAGTTGTCAAGTCCCCATTAGAAAACCCTATATTTGAATTGATCTTACAATAATGCCCATTATGCTTCTTTCAAAAAACTTCACTTCTAGAACTTTTGACTAGTTTCTTAAATAATTTTATATTCATTAAAAAAACTATGTACTTACCAATAATAATATGTGATAGATAAGGAAGTATAACTTCTAGTGCTCGTACATGAGCACACAAACCTTTTTTTTTAATTCAATATGTATATCCACTTTGTTATTGTGTCAATTAAATATTTTGCTTGATAATGGCTTACATCTTGTCCCTTAGATTCCTACAATAAAACCAACTATTCGTTTCAACGCATAGAAATAACAATTTAGAAAAAAATGCATTATTATAATTTCGACAAAAGCTATATACGAGGTTTTTACTGTTTGCTTATAATATTTACGAGTCAATAATATGTTCTTTCCTTCCATAGGTTAAACTTATGACCGAAACAGAGTATATGTAACACAAAAAAACACGAATAGATACAATTTAAATCGCGATGGTAATATGATTTAAGAGTCATCCTATACATATAATGTCGTGCATTCGAATAAAAATTAAGTCCAAACTCACATTCGACCGAAATATTATTATTATGTGTATAAAGGAACCCCATAAACTTTGATGCTGCGCGTGTAAGGTTTCGACGGTCGTTTTTGTTTGCTTTTTATTTTTCTGGTCTCTACCTCCTCCAAATAGCTCTGGGGGTTAAGCATATTTTAGGGAATTCGAAACGAAGAAATAGATGATGGAATTTGGGTAAGTAGCTGTATCTGAAACTTCAGAGTTGCGAACATGTGCTGTGCACAGACAAAATCACGAGCCTAGCTACTGGCCATGATGTCGAGCACACTTCAACGTGTGGCCACACCGAAACAAATTAATTCCGTTTCTTTTGTCGGGAAGCTATAAATCACTGATAAAATTTAAAAAAAAAAAAACCAAAAGCTAAACATATTTTTTTTTTTTATAAATTTCAATTTTTTGTTGGTCTTCAAAAGACAGGTGGCGACTTGGTAAACAAGAAAACTGCATTTGAACAAAGAAAGCCAGCTCAACTTGGACATGGCTAGATTTAAAAAAAATATAAAAAAAAAACACACCATACCTAGAGGCAGTTTTTTGAAATTGTAGAGATGTGGTTGATGTGTGATGCTGGAGGGTTTTTTTTTTGAAAGATGAAGACAAAAAATGTGTGTTTCGAAGTTGGAAACAAACTTATGATGCTGCTGACTAGAAGTTGATTTGGGGGAAAAAAATGTTGGTAGCTATCAAAAAGTCATTAATTGTATAGACTAACGAATGGCAATCAAATGATTGACTATGGAAATAATTCGCAACTAATTGGTAGGGTATAGCGATTAAATGTGTGTTTTTCTGCTACCTACTAAAAATTTAAGTTGAGGTTTTGGGATTTTTGTTTATTGAGTAGGCGTAAAGTGATGGCATCGCATCGGTATAATACTGATGCCTTTGGCTATGGAAAATAATTTAGTCACCACAGCAACTGTTTTATGTTCTGGTTAAGGGTTAATGCCCCAAAGGGCCATTGACATTTTTGAAGTTTAACAAATCAGGAGAGAAAATAAGAAGAAACTGACATTTCATAGAAGGATTATGGTATAAAGGTCTTCTGAAGCTCCTAACCAATAAAATTTCAGTTTCTAACTTAACTTTACAGTCAGCAGCAATTTTTTTTGATATTGACAATCGGAATTAAAAAAAAAAAAAAAAACAACTCAAATACCATAAATACTCAATTTAGTTATATTTTCGTTCCGTTTGTCCACTTCACGCACATCATAACCGCACCACGTCTTTCGAATGAGCCGCAACATCTTTCTTGATGTCAAGTCCAAAAGGTGCGTGGCGTGAATTAAAAATTATTACTGAACGCAGTGAAAATCGCTAATCGTGTTAAGGTACACCATGTTAACCCTAGTCATCGGTGGATATTATGCCTGATGTCGAAACACCTAGCAAGTCTGCGTGCAGAAATTCCCCGAGGGGTGCCCGTTTAACGACAGGGGTTCTCATCCACTATATATTGCTGATGCTGGCCCCCACAGTAATCATCCTTTTCACTTAGCCAATAAAGTTAAGTCTTCTCTTGTCCCAATATCGTCAGGTTCCACTCTCCTTATACAAAGACTTGATCATTTCTTTCAAGCCATTGAATCGCAAAATCGGGCAGTGGTGGCGGCGGCAAGGCCTCTAACAGCTGGAAGCCTTGTGAAGGAACATGCGCGTGCCAACCCCCATTGACAAATTTGTTACTTGGCCACATTAAATAAAGTTATACCAGAGAATTAATGTCCGTCCGCATAACATTTGAGTGCCAGAGTGTAAATCATTTTCTGATTCTCGTGCGAATTCGAAATCTCAATGAAGATACTGATGCGTCTTGGTAATAATTAAGGATATCTCTCAATCCATGAGCCACATCATAATATCGAGAGCAGAAAGGGTCGGAGCGTTGTCGAGTCGAGTCGAGGGCTCGTTGATTCAACCCAGTAAAAGGTAAACACTCTTATGTGTTGGAGTAGGAGCATCATCATCATCATCATCATCATCATCATCATCATCTACCGTCGACATCGACATCGACATGTCAAAAGGTACTTCATTTTTTATGAAATTAATAAAGTACGTTGGGCAAACACGAGACACGTGACCAACGTAATGTATCCGTTTTGCATTGTGGCCAACCTTTAGCTTTAAACCAATAACTGCGATGCTAAGAGATGATGAGGCTGAGAGCCAGAGGATTGGATTTGGATCCCCGCTTGATTCCCACTCTTCTTTCTTCCAGGTGAACCTTTGCTGGATGTATATGGTTGGAAGAAAAGAAATAATAAACTACAAGAGTCCTTGCCTCCTTCTCTTCGTTTGCATGTGCCGTTTGAATAACAAACTCTTGAGCTCAGAGATGCGAGTTATGTATTTTTTTTTTGTTGTTGTTCTGAGATGAATGTGTCTTTTGGACTTATTCGATCTGGAAAACTTAACCAGTCTTGACTACGCTTCAAATAGGATAAACATGGTCACGTGGCAGGTTTTTTTTTTCGCATTACAAATTATTGACACGTATAGGTATAGAAGAGCACCCCTCGTTCATGTTAGAATCTATGAAGTTCATCATCAGCATATCGTGTTAGACTTTTTCACGGGTTCCATAAATGATATGATGGGATAATATTGAAAAATTTGATATTCACATCTTTTTTATGGTGCTGCACTGAAGATGTGTATTCTTCATATCATTTCATAATGCCAGTTTTTTTTACTAATAAGCGGGCGTTGGTGCAGATAATGGTATCAACTAATTGTACAATTATTAACGGCAGATTATTTTTCAAGTTTTTTTTTTTTTCGTTTTTGATTTAATCATAAGGGTGAATGCAAATATTAAGGCTTTGTTTGATTTTTTATGGGGATGAAAAAACTGAAACACATTTATGTACTTGTGATGGATTTTTATTTGCTTTATTTGAAACTTTATACCCATTCAAGAGTTGGAAAAAAAAGGAAATAATAGTTTTTGGTGTGGTTGTTCATTTCATAATTAGGTGCTTCAAATTTCAGATTTGCTGGATTTATAATTGAACAATATCATTGACCTTATTTATTAAAAGTTTTGCCATAATCCTGTATTTAAGAGTCTACAATTTGCTTTTTGAAAAAAAAAAAAATAAGTAAGAAATCAAGGTTTGTAAAAAATTCTCGATTTTAAGGGCGAAATTCAAATTCGTTACTCAAGTCAAGAACTCCCTAACGTTGGGAAAAATCTTAAGCCCATCTGGAGTCCGTGTTCCAAAAACAAAATAGAGGGTACTGTGGTTGTCCTCAAGTAAATGCTTTAGAATTTTCCTTAAAAGCTCGATTATGAATAGCTCAAGTGGCCATAAATCTTCTTAAGCGTACACTGTGGAAAAATTTCGACTTGAGTGACGACTATGAGTTCCGCCTTAACCATCTACTGCATGAATTATAAAACAAAGTGAGAAAATTTTTTTTTGACATTTATTATACTTATATCATTTGGGGTTAAAAAATTGTTCTCCATTGAATTTTTTTTTGTACTTATATGTACCATTTTACTTATAAAGACAAAATAAAAATTATCATAAATATATGTACGTAGTTAAATTTATGATTTGTCTAAAATAGCCTCTTTAGTCCAATTAAAGTGTTTTTAAAGGTGCAAAGTTCTGAAGTAATAATAATTTTCAATAATGCAAAATATGAATATTTTTCGCTAAAACAGTTAATGTAGAACAAATGTAGACAAAGTTACCAAATTTACCAATTAAGTTCTTTATATATTTTATGTTTAAATCTAATTAAATTCTTTTATTTTCTATATTTTAAATAATAATACAACATGGAGACAAACACACAAATATAATAACAATTTTTTTTGGACTCTTCACAAATGTTGCAAATTTCCAAATTTACAAATTGAAAAAGCGAAAATTAGAAAAGAACATTTCAAAATCTATCAAACAGACAATTTCAAGATTACACGAATTTATTTCATAATTACTTTGCGATCCCAAAAAATTAGGTATAGAGTATAAGAATTTACTTTCATAAAAAAATTGAGGTTTTTAACCACATGTTTTGGTTAAAAAAAAGTGGTTTTAGCCATGACATCTGTGTTGGCCTCCGAGTCTGTTAGTTTGAGCATCCAAAGTTGAGTATGTCTAATCAAAGTAATTTCCGATGTTTGATTATAAAAGTTTGCTATATTTAAATATCTTCGAAACGCTCATACTACTTACTTAAAATCAATTCAGCCATTTTTTCTATTTCACAGCTATGCCACAACCTTTTTAAATGTTTATTTTCAAAACCGAATTACTTAAAATTTAGTTCAATTTTAGTATCATCAAACCTTCAGAAACCTCCCTAAAAAAAAAGTCCTCATAGAGGAGACTCTAATTCATATTTTCTTACCCTGGATTTATCCTAACAACTTTTTTGTTGTTGTTTAAAAATAATTTTAAATCGATTAACAACTTGTAGCGTTCATATACATACTAAAAGGAATCCGCCTTGAATGCGGCTAACACTAAATCAAATCATTGACCTGTATCAGAAGGTAATCAATCAGAAAATTTAAATTACATAAACACCAAGTCAATATATCACATCGATGATGATACACCCTGTAATTACATTTCTGGCTCTTATAATAGATGGCAGGCATCACCATACACTATGCATAGAAAGAAGGAAGAGCCAACACACCTTTTGGCAGATATGTATAGCATAGGCTTCAATCTAACAACATGTCCCGCATCAGACTCTATCGATCGATGATATACTGATGACTTTGCATTGGATAAAATATCTTCCACAACATAAAATTACTCACAGAAAATTAAACCGGGATCAGTGAATGGATATTAGGTTTGGGATGTGATGGAATATGTTAGTTGAAGAATTTATGCCGTGAAGATGTGCGAGATTCACTTTGATAGATGCATGGTCGAGCACATGACAGAATAATGAGACCTTAATTGGATTTCGCCGATGATTGTGGCACAAATTAAAGGATTTTTGCATCAAAGAAGCTTTTCAACTTCCAGGAAGAATGTGAGGCTCTTTGATTCTTTTTCTTCTTGTTTCTTAGCGAGTTTCATGGATTAGCTTAAAATTTTGTTTCCATCTCTAAAATATTCCACTAAGACCAACCGTCTTTCAAGTGCAAACTGGATTCTACAGAATTTTCATAAGAAAACGAAATGATTTGCAGAATATATTGCTAACTATCAAAAAAAAAACTTAGTATCAGTGAAAATTAACAAATTAAGGAAGTCTTCTACCAGCAATTATTCGCTGTGAACAAAATAAAGCTGTTTCATTGCCATTTCTTTGTGAACCCAATCTCCTATACACCCTTAAAAAAAAACCTAACAATATTGTAACAATTTTAAATTTAATCCAATAATGGTCTGTTCTTGAAGAACAAACTAAAACAGAGAATATTTTGCCTTAAGCGACGTTTTTTTTCAGAATTTCGGTATTGAATTTGACTAACATCAATTCTCGTGATACTCCAAGCCAATTATATCAAATGGAAACCAAAACAAAAACGCAAAAAATATGTAAATCAATAATTTGCTCGTCTGATTTCATGTACCATATTCCCATAAACGCAATTGGGGGTGACGCAGTGCGAAACCGAAAAAGTCTTCTTCAGACAAAATATATAATTCTTTGGCTCACGTTTTCAAAACATACCAAGTTCATATACTATATACATATACCAGCAGAGGTTAAAGGCGGAGAAGGCGGACAACTCAGTTGCTTCCTCTAATTGTAGATGCATGCCATACCATTAAGCCATTACCGCAGTCTTCAGCAGAGTCGTCGCAGACTGTGCTGAGCAAAAAGACAACCCCGACCCCGAATTCGAACCCGACTCTGAATTGCACTCCTTGTACGCTTGTACCTACTTGTAACCAGCTCTTAATGTCAGCTCATCACAGTGAGAAGCAGCAGCTATAGCTGAGTTGGAGGATCGAGGATGGGTGCATGCCTCTCTCGAATATCGTTTTGCGCACGCAAACTCGTGCTGGTTTGAGGCGAGAAAATAATGCCGCTTCACTCCATTTCAATCGGAGTTACAGTCAATAGGGAATTATACATCAGAATCTGCAGGCAAGACCCTTGGGCAACCGCGGGTGGCATCAGGCTTTACTTACATTGAATTTTTCTGTGTTGATATTGTTTTCATTTTATGTGAATTGAATATATGTACTGTGAATAGCATTTTATCACTTTGCAGGCGGCTGCAAATAATAAATATCTATACTTGACTCGTATTATCTGGAATTTAACAAATTAATATTTTTTTGTATAAATTATTGGTTAATTTATTTAGTTGCAGCTTTGTATTAAAAGAATAAATTAAATACTTTCAAGAGTAGCATATAGGTTCCAAAGACAAATTTAGAAGAGTACTTTGAAAATATACGTAGCGTACCATAAAGTTAACGTAGGTAAATCTCAAAAACTACAACTGATGGAGAGTTGAAATAAATAGTATTTTAGACATACATTTATAAAATGAAAATTCGCATATAAGTCGTGTTTTATTCATCACTGAGTAACTACTTATTTTTTTTAGTTCGGTCAGCTTGTGGAAAACGAAACATATAACAATTAATGAGGAATGCATTCGTTAAAAATTAAAACTACTAGTACCTATTTGCGAAATGTTTTTTTTTTTTTAGCTAAAACAATTTTAATTTGGAGTATTAAGTATCTATCAGCAATGTTTAAATCTCTAAAAAAAACAGACCTGTGCATCTCATATTACAGCTTAATGTAATGTAGAAAATTAATTATCCCCTTCTTAGGAGATTCCATTAAAAAATAAATATTTTTTTTTTGTAAATGAATCGAAGTGCGAAAGAGCTTTGTTTTCTATCTTTAAAACTGTTGAATGCATCTATTTTTTGAACAAAAAATCAAATGAAGAAAATGTTCATACTTTTTTATCAGCACATAGTAAATGCATTGTGATTATATCCCTTTTTGATCGGAGTACATGCGTTTGAAGTCTAATATCTATTAGATAAAACGTTGTTTGATGAGGTTAAATATTGGGGGAAGTTATCTTAAAAGTTGGCTTGGAAAAGAAAAAATAAATCTAGTTGAGCACAACAGATAAAAGAATATGATACATTTTGCTATTGAAGAAACCGAAATACATATTTTTTCGCATTTTCAAAAATTTAAATTTAAACTAAAACGGTCACTGTGGCGTATTTGTAACTTATTTTTAATTGAAATATTTGACCGGATTAATACGACGAGGCGCTAATAAAAATGCTGTGACTCCAAATGCATTGGATAAACAAGAAACACATCTCGACCTGTGACGTCAGTGGTCTAAAGTGGTGGAGTGCGTAGTGCACACGACTTCTAAGACTGAGCTAAGATCTGATAGCGTGGGTTCGATTCCCATGGTGGTGTGCATAGAAAGTTTTTCATAATAAGATTGGATTAAAGCTCAGCACCACAAAAAGGAGACTGATGAGTGCATAAGTGGCAAAGCACGAAATAGCTATATCTCCAGCCAAACAAGAGTGGTAGCGCCTTTAAGTTGTTGTTGTTGTTCAAACATTCAATGGAGTTGATTTTTGTTAAACATTCTCTGACCTTTCAAATAATTCAATTTGCCATGGTAAATTTTACATATGGAGCCTTACGCCTTTAAATGTGAAAAATCTCAAAAAATTTCTTTCGTTGAAATGAAACTTTTAAACATTTGTTGACCATTCACTAATGATCTTCAAAATTCTATGTTTGGTCTTTCAAAATCTTACACATAGGCTGATAAGATCTTGGAACATTTAGTTTTTTATATCGTCAGCGAAATAAAATTGTGAGCATTGTCCCCCACCACACCATGTACAAAATTATCACAAAGAAATGACGGAACATTTTATTTTTGTACTTCTTGGGCAAAAAATGCTAAATTTTTTGTTCAGTATAATAAATTAAATTGCAAAATGTGACTGATATTGCATGCAAATATAATGTTTCATAACTTGGCCAAATATTGATTAAAAAAAACTATAAACAAATTGTAAATTAGGATTTATTGCACCAGTGTAATTTTGGAATTATTTTAAAATAAGTATTATGATTATAACTAACAAAAGACACTATAAAAGTACTAATATCGATGAAAAAACCTTAACTCTTAAAAACATGAAAACCTTTTAACTGTATAAAATTATTTTTGCCGAAATAAAACATAACCACAATGTAGAATTCCAAAAAAACAACGGTTTATCTGTTCTTTTAATAATAAATTACCAAAACCATTAAAAGTTTCACGCAATTTCCAGGCAATGAATTACATTAACTTATACGCACTTTCAGAAGGCATGCACCAGAAACTTCGGTAACGCCTCCAAAAAAAATTGCAAAAACTCTATACTAATTATCCCCCGAAGCCGTTCATAGACAAACAAAAACAAAAACAAAAAAAAAAAAGAAAACATTGACAAACTGCCAGTTCTCATTAAAGAGAAAAATGCATTAACATATAATACCGAAGGAGATACGAAATCTTATGGGTACCGCCTACGCACTATATATTTGCGCTCTTTGGACATTTTTGACCAGCGGCAGCAGATTATTATTTAGAAAATACACTGCAAAAAAAAAATAAACAAAAAAAATTATTATTGAAGATAATGACATTATATTATTTAGAATTGCATTAACTTACAGGTGCATATTAAAAAAGATTTGATAGATTGAAGATTGATAGAAACATGAGTCTAAAACTTAATAGATGGTTCTATAGACTTGATAAAACACCAAATAACTTACAAAAACTGAATCACATGAATAATGCTTCTTTTAATTGATAAGTCACCAAGTTATTGAGGCTTAAACTGAATTTTCTATCCGCTTGGTTTTAAATTTGATCAAAAATTTAGTTCAGTGTACTTGCATAATCCGACCCCATTTTTACGCAATTTTATCAAAGGCGAACCATCATTTTACTGTAATGCATTTGAGTTCCATGCGTCGCTAGAGAAATCCAAAATCCAACTGTAGCGTGAGCTACAAAAATGTAATTCATCGTAGAAAAGATGTGGACAGCAAACGGACACAAAAACACGGAACTTTTTTCTTCTTTTTTTGTTACTCCCAGAAGGTATAAATGCTTCTTCATGGCATACGAGTATAGAGGACAGTAAAGTTAAAAAGACACAAGTACAGCATTATATTCATCAAGTCTTTCTACCAATGTGGATTCAACATTATTTACCCTCGAGGGTAGAAGATATACAAACTGAAACTGCATGCTGAAGAAAGGAAAGACTCCCTCAACTAAAATGGAACCGTGTACCACATAAAGTATGAGCTTGAAGTTTGCTGTCCCATATTTAGAAGCAAACTTCTGGTTTCTTTTGGTTTTTGGGTGTCGGGGCGGTAGTCGACCTGTGCTGACCATTTTGGCCCCAACTGGCACCGATTCAACGACGACATGACACAACATCGTAACGCAAAGTGCAGACAGAGCTGAAAGTACAACCTATCAAATTTGTCATGATAATTATAGTAATCATCATGAACTTATATAAAATAAAATAAAAGCAAAGCGTTTCGTGCGTCTTTATGTTATATTAGTCTGTGGAATTTTCCTCAATATAAGTTTGTATATTTTTATGAATTTTTGAAGTCGCATATAGCTACGGCTGCTTGAGTAAATCTCAAGCCGATCGCATGCACTTTAGCTCAAGTTTTGAGTAATAGCCGCATTGGCCGCCCATAATAACCATCCAGTTTGGCATCATCGTTTCCTTGTTGTTTTTTTTTTGTAGTCGTCTGCTTGGTCGTCGTCATCTACGTCGGGGTGATATATTAAACATATTTTACATTAAGAGATTCAAGTCATTTCGCTGACTCTGGACATACGTGCAAAGTTTTTTTTTGTTTTCTTTAAGAATGTAAAGCACGTATAGTGTGGTTTTGCATATTAAGTATATAGAGAGCTCCTCCAGAGGGTCTTCTTGGCATGAAAATCATCTGCTGACCGCGAAGATGACCGTCGATCATCTTGATGTGGACCAATTTCTCAATATGCATCATTCATTTGCTTTCAAAAATAAAAAAAAAAAAAAAATACCAACGATGAACAAAATTGTGGGCATAATATGATGAGCAGAGTGCAGGTATATATCCTATCCACACGAGTTTGAAGCGAACCATCAAAAGCGTTTATGCGAGATGTTTACAGAATTTCAAGAACAAATTTTCTTGTCCTATTTTTGGCAATCCATCAAGATAAAGTTTCATCCATATATGCAGTTTTTTAGGATATCGATGGAGTATATATTTTCTGCATTGAGAAGGCATATCATAAGCAGCATGGTGGAAACACTAATAAATGTTATTAAAAAAATTCTCAAATTGCCTACCTCAATTTTGCCTGACAACAATTTTGTATTAATTTTATTGAAAATTTGTTAACGTCGCCAATATTTGAGTCACTTAAGGTAAAGTGTTTAACTGGTTTGCATTACTTAACTTGTCTTATGGCAAATTAAAATATTAACGTTAAATGTTTATGTCATTTGATTTAATAGTTACACAGTTAACGAGAAAAAAAAGGCCTTGTATGCAATTTATTGATTGAATAATTGATTCCAATATGACCTTGAGTAAGATAAAAAAATGAAAAATGTTTAATGATAACTATAGTGGCTCACTGAGAAGTGAGAAACATTTTATTCTTCTTAGACAAGATTCCAATTTGTAAATTTTCTTTTAAACCAGTCATCCGATTTAAAAGAAAGTTCTTAAACAAACGCTTTATTTTAAAAAAAAAATAAAAAAAATGCGAAAAAAATGGGTCCGGCAATTCTGTCTATCTGTCTGTCTGTGTATTCCCTTTAGCTACAGCTTAAGCCACTGAAGCGATTTGATGTTTAGGATCATTGGTGATCCCTGTAGGGAACAGGGGAAATTGATTTGTTTTTAGGACCAAAATTAATGGTAAATTTCAATTAAAAAATTACAATTTTTGGTTTTACAATATATTTTAACTTTGAATTTTTTTTCAAAAGCTGTGATCTAAAAACCAAAGCAACTTGAATAAAAAAAGAAATTATAGAATAGACTTGCTCTCCAAAAAGTGATATTATCATAGTTTAACTTGCTCTATAGGGCAAGTATTGTTTTTGTGTCAAAGACATTTCTTCATTCAAAAATAATAAATTCAAACGCAATAAGGAGTGGTAGGGACTGAAATCTAAATCCACAATTTTTTAAGCTCTTCTTTAACAGTTCCCAAAATTTCATCGGTTTTGGAATAGTGGTTCAGATTATATCGCGCTATGACTGACCATGACCATGACTGATATGACCATCTGTGCAATTCTAAATCTCTCACCTATTAAATTTGGGAGCAAATATTTAATTAATATGTTGAGCATTGCTTTAGTAACAAAGAAATATAATCTAAGTCCAAAAACTTGGTGGAAGAACACTAAAATGTATGATCTTAAATTGAAACGTTTCCAAAATATTTGAACCGATAAACGAAAGAGTTGACGTTCGAACTTTGTAAAAAAAAAAAAACATTAAAATGTTCCTTTTGAGTTAAGTATAATATTATTTTTAAAATTATTGAAAAAAAACAAGCAAAATTCTTTATTAACTACCACATTCAATTTAACCTCTAAATATTTGATTTTTGCGAGTCATTGAGTTTTTCAAGTATTTTATACAAAAAAAAAATATTTTTCAGATTCACCATTCAGTCAAATGCATTGATTTGGATAACCAAACACGCATTAACAAAATAAATCATTAACTCATTGAAGTAATTAAGCAACAGACACGTATGAAAACCACTGGAATTCATTAGGATATAATCACGTCCACAACACACACAAAAAAAAAAAACAATACAAACTCAAAACAATTTGAGAACTTGTTCTGCTGAATTTATTTTTAAAACCAATAAATATAGTGTGGTGGTATAGGAAACAAAAAAATAATAATAATAATTCTCAAATAATTATAAATCCATAAGCATAAAGTTCTATTCGTGCCATATAATAATACTTCAGTTGGAAAAGCCACCCGCGGTAGCAATTATCGCCACACTGCTTAAGGGTTTATTTTTCGGTTGTTCACCCCCTTGCGCGCATCACATCATCACATGTACGTAAAAATATTTTATTATTTTTCACCAAAAAACAACGTCATCGTCATTCTCATCGTCATCATCATCGTGTATACAGAATACAGCACACCATACGGGAAAAATAATAATAATTGTCCTTTGCGGTTCTTTTCTTATACAAAAATATCCTTCTCGTTTACTCGCTTCTTCATCTCATCGTTTCTCCGTTCATTCGGAATGAAAATCAAAACCAAAAAAAAAAGGACGCGACACCATCATCACCGTGTCGTCGTCGTAAAAGAATATACCATTCATTTCAGTAATCAACTGTTGTGGATTTGTCACCCCCCATTTAGGGGTGTTTGATGTATTATTCGGTTCATTTGGTCGACAGGTCTAGGATAAATAAAAAAGAACGTTATATCCGTTCGGAGAATTTAAGATTCGAGTGCAGGAATGAATGAATGTGGTATATGTGTCCATATAAAATGTCGGTCGATAAAACAAACTCACCATCTCATCATATTGTCGTTGGTCTTGGTATAGTCATTTATTGAGCAAAACAAAAGCAAGATTAAATACAAACCTTATAAATAAAGAATCTGTCTGATGGTTCTGGACTGACTGACTGATGTTGTTGCATATAGGCGCGTATGTTACAAACAACAGCCTTATAATAGAACAAAGGACACGTTAAAGTTTACTTTTCCTGTTGCACTCTCCATTCAAAGAGTGAAGCATTGTCCAAACATCAACAAACAACAGCAGAGTGTATAGCGAGAGGGCGATATGTGAATAACAACCCAATCAACGAATCGATTTATTTACTCCTGCAAGGATACACACCATCTATCGCAACCGATAGGGTTTTGGTATTATGAAGTGAGCAGTGACGAGATGGTGATGTGTTTTTTCAACAAAAAGGACATTTTTTTGTTTGTCATTTGCATTGGAAATAAATTTTAAAAACATGAACCTTTAAATAGGTCCTGATGACAACGCTCAAATCGTGTGCGCTTATTTACTCAAGACATCATGCCGTCAACCGCAGCACATCCCATCGTTTGTAAGGACATTAGTAGTGTCACGTGTCGGCTGTGTTATCCACTCGACTCGACACGAAATTTCAACAACAAGGATCATAAGTCAAGATCAAAGGAAAACAACTTCGGAGTAACCTAATTTGAAAATAAAGTCCTCAAGTACTTTCGTTGAGTATACGGGTTTGCTTCCCACGTTTTCCGATGCCAATGATATTACTTAGCTCAAAGAATGAATTTCCTGTTGGGTCCTGCTCCAAAGATGTCCCATTGCCACTTTCACTTTTACTTTACTCTATTTATAGGTATTATGTTGGACCTTGTGCTGCTTTTTGGTCAAGGAAATTGAATTCTGTCAACTTCTGCTATGTGAAAAATTATCCCAAAACTCAGCGAACCAAAAGTTTTTCAATTTTCTCAAACCAAAAAAATTGTATTGAGGTGAAGGCAGAGTGTTTTTGGATCAAACGACTAACCGAACGGACGGAAGTTATTTCCCATTATCCAGTGACCGTCTCTAAATTCAATAACCTTCTGGAGGAGCGCACGGATGCGTGTCCTTATTTGGTGCATTTTGAAGCATAGCAAGGTTGGGGATAATATACATTTTACATTTCGTCTGGTTATGTAGGACTTTAAGTGCTAAACTAATTTGCTTCCTTAACAGTTTGGGTATATGTAAAAAGTGAATTTCAATTTTACAGCACGAAAGTACATAAGTATCCTTATTAACATCTAGCAGAAGTACCTACATTGCGCTGTCAATTTATCCTTTAACTTCTTTTCGCCCCCACCTACATTTTCGTCCCCAATGTCCATCTACACACCCACACACTATAATTGTGTTGGTACAATGTATGTGCGGAGAACAAGAATATTGGCAGCAATCAAGTATGCTTCCGAAATTTTCCATGCATCAGCAGGAATAAGCAGCAGGAAGGATATCAGATTTCATTGGTTATACCTTTTACCTCTGAAATGCTGATGCGTAATTATGTTTATTCGACGGGAAATTCAATTTGACTATGATGGAAACTGTTTTAAGAGCCAAAAGGATATAAGCTCAACACATACCTTTACTGATGTTGATGCTGGCCGAGTCAATATGCAATGGCTGCTGCTGCTGTTTTCATTGAAGCAAATGGTAAATTATGCAGATCGAATATAGGTATACTGTGTGTGAGAGAGGAGCCTTATCCAAACACACATGGTATGGTATACCTACGCACGGACGATGAGGAGGATAATTAGTTCACGATATTGTATGTGGTGAGTGAGATGGTAGGTATACATTCAATGTGTGTAGTATAAAACGAAACAAGTAGATGGTCAATCCAAATGTGTGTGCATTATGCATAAATGTGAACGGAAAAACGGAGGAAATGCATTTGGCATATGCATATAAGCATTTTATGATGATGCCATATCTCTCTTTCTATACTATTCGTTGCTATTGATAAATTTATTCGTAAAGTGGTATAGCTCACTTACCTGCCAAGCATTTGCATCCAATGTGGCCAGGAATGACATGTCCAATTCCTGCAAAAATATCCAAGCGGAAAGATTACATTAATTATAATTATCAATCAATTGATAGATGTATTTGCGGGGTTGGTTGAAATTTATGAGGTTCAGTATTTCAAATTAAATGAAGTAAATAATTATAAATTGGTTTATTAAGGTGATTCTATTTTATATGTACAGCTACACTTTATACAGACAGAGACAGGAAGATCTCTGGACCCAGTTTTTGAGCACGATATTATTGCATGGATTTAGACTCGGGTTGACTTCTCAAATTTTGTAAATTAATTTTGGCTTAGCTGTTGATGTTTTAGGCCAATCACAACTCGTGTACTGGCTCTGACTATCCCGTTTCTCGAAAAATAAGTATGATTTTATTCAAACTCCCTAGCAGCAAATAATTTTCACAAGCTCAGGAAGCAAAAATAATATTTTTGGTCAAAGTACATAAAAGCTCAAAATCAGATTAAAATATGGACAAAGAGCATAACCGATTTTGACGAGCATCTGCCAGCTAACCGACCCTGAATTAAATTGTCTCCAATAAGATGGTAATAGTTTCCAACAACACGGTAACCTAACCGCTACCTTTAGGCCAGTAGCCGATTTTGTAAGAAATTGACACTTTCTCCGATATTTTTGGCTTATCCGCCTGCAAGCATTGCTTAAAAACTTCTTTCTGATATAAAGTTTACTTGGCTTAAATTTATTTTTCTGAAATATAAATTAATTCTGATGTTTAAAACAAATCACTCCAGTTTTTTCTAAGGGGCCAGTTATCGCTATCATTGAAATGGATCTTTGGAAATTTTCATTTCAAATTTAAAGGCATTTGGAAAAAATAAGTATTGGATGCAATTGATTTCAATATGAAGCTTGGAAATTTGTATTTCAAATTTAAAGACATTTGGGCAAACAATTATTGAATGCAATTGATATCAAAATGAAGCTTATGACATATAGAATTAGTTTACTAAGAAAAAAAACTTAATTATGCTAGAAACTTTCCTTTTAATCCCATTTCGTTATTTCACTGATCATTGAAGCATTTCAATGGATTGTATTTTTTTGTTTCCAAATTCTGAGTTTAAAAATCAATTTTTCTGAAACTATTTATTGGTGTAACTTGATTTAAAATGTTAATAAGAGAAGGGTTTTCTGGATATCTGGAAATTAGACCCATATCCTTACTAGTTAATTACCTTAAAGAGATCTAGAAAATTTTTGACACAGGCAGTTAATTTTATAATATTTTTACAAGATATTTTGATAAAAAAAAATATTTGTTCACAAAAACCTTATTGTTAAGTTAAAAAAAAATCCGATAAGTGCGGCAATTATTTAGCGGTAACTGTTAAAGAATTTTTGATTACCGACATTTGAAAAAAAAAAAATCATCTAAATCGAATCAATTTTGCCTGGTTCCGAGATACTGCCTTATTTTGAGCTTTAGTTTCTCCACTAAGTATTATGAGTGAAAACCTACGATTGGGTTATTTGCTAAATGAACACCATAGCTTAACAAACTCTTAAAACTTAATTTTGAACAGCATTATGCTAATACCTTAACACGAATTCTGTTGCTTCCTTTTCATCTTACTTTCCGGCAACCGATTTTTATAATTTTGGTGTTATTTGAAATCAATCAGCGTCCTTCAAATTCTGACCGCTTGCTCGCTGCACTATTCTGAATAAAACTCTAACGGAAATATTTTGCATCAAGATTGACCCCCAATCGAAAAATTCCTTCGAATTTACATGGCTTTTCGTTTTTTCCTCGTTTCTCAACACAAAAGGCACAAAGTTTAGTTAATATTTTGATCGGTATCTCTTTTTCTAAAACGAGTTTGATGTAGACATTTGAAATAAAAAAAAACTTGATTATATATTTTGACTGACAAGACTAAAACCTTTCTTGAACTAAGAAAATGTATTCGTAAAACAATTATATAAATTATATAAAAACACATTTAATATTTTGTTTGGTGTTTTTTCTGATATTGTAAACTTAAATTCATAAAATAAAAGGAAATTCAATGTTTGCATTATTGCTATGTACTGGAGGTACCATTTTAATTCTATTTTTGGAATTAGCGAAGGTGATACCAATAGTTCTACAAAAAAACTCTTTCCTTACATTATTGAATTATGAAATAACACTTCAACTTTTATACTTTCATGTCTTTGAACATAAACAATTAAATTTCTATTTATTTCAGTTGCCGACGGCAATGGATATAAAAACTTAAAAAAATCAATTCAAATTGATTTAACTAATTAAAATATTGGCCTTCAATTAATAAAGGCTATTGATTAAAATAAAAAACTTAGCTAAACAACAAATTTTTCGTACCTTCCGGTTTCTGAAATTTGCAACGAAGTCCAGAGTGACAGCTTATTTCTCCCGTAGTCGTTTTTAAAGTTGTTAGATATTATGAATTCACTTGTTTTTATTCCAAAAGAAATAACAAACAACAACAAAATAACGCACTGACCTTTAAATTTTTTATCTAAATTACACTCATGTAGAGCTTTTTTTTTTTAATTTTTATTACCAAGCCACTTAATCGCACAAAATTAAATTTACCGACGGCAAAATTAACACTTTTCGCATCGAAACAAGAGACTTCTAGAAACTCTCCGATAAAGAGCGAAAAAATCACCCGTAGGCTATAAACGTTTCACTAGACTCTGTGTAGGTATAGGGGTTGATGATGGTTATAATAATTCGCAACAAGACAGAACAGTAGAGCAGCAAAAAAAAAAATATATATAATAAAATAATAGACAAAGTGAATATAAAAAAAAAGAAAAAACGTCAGTAACAGTAACAGTAATATAAGAGAACACACAAAATAACTTCAAAAGAGAGATAACTCCCAGCGGAAATAGGGAATTAAAGTAATAAACTGTCCTTTTGCGTTTTTTTTTTTAATATGGATGACGAGAATAATTATAATTGTAGCGCACTTTTACTGTTTCTACTTCTAGTTCTTCTTGTTGTTGTTCCCAGATGAATATCCCTCGAAACAAAAGGCCAATTGTAGAGTCTTTTTCCTCTTTAGGTAGGTTACCTACCAATGTGTGGTAAAGTTAAGAATTTTTCAAACTTACGCGTTAAGCGTTTCAATGCGACTGCAACGATTTTTCAGCCCTCGGCTATCCAATACCTGGGGGTGTATACTCCACACATATAGAAAACTCCTGTGTTACTATCTTCATGCGTACATAATACGAAAACGACGACGAAACGAACCATTCGGGAGATTTTCGTCAAGCAGTTTTCATCGTCGTCGTTGTCGTCCTCGTCCTTAACGTCTGTTCTCTGGTTTTCTGCTGTACTCTATATGTACACATTTCAACGTCGTCGTTGTTGTTCGGGCAGGAGATTTTCTCCCCGGCTCTTCTGCAGCACCTCTGTGCTCCCAATTTTCCGAAAATCATCCTACAACCATCATCACATTCCATTCCACATTTGGCCTGGCTCTGTTTTCGTGGGCTTCTACCATCTTAGTAGAACAGAGCACCATCAGCACAGCTGCTGTGTGATGATGGCAGGGAGTAAGAGCAGAAGCTGGAGCAGAAACAACATAAGTGCGGTATCTATAGTTAAATATCTATCTATGCTTCCACCATAGCATTTGTATGATGCCATGTGAACGAACAGAACTTTACGTGTTCCTAATTTCTGGAACTACTGTTAAAAGACGAAATCTTCTCTCTATATAGTGTAACACTCATATTAGAGGGAGGGGGGAGTGAAAAAGGGAATAGAGGTGATAGAGGGGAGAACCAGAGCATACAGG
This sequence comes from Meliscaeva auricollis, assembly GCA_948107695.1. Lineage (NCBI taxonomy): Eukaryota > Metazoa > Arthropoda > Insecta > Diptera > Syrphidae > Meliscaeva > Meliscaeva auricollis. The sequence continues at coordinate 20,326,549 of OX403619.1, read as the reverse complement.
GTGGCAAAGAAGCATCACAGAAGGTACATGGCTACGGGGCGAATAGAGACCCATATATGGAAAGGAATTACATTAATAAAGCTCTGCCTGCTGGTGCGGGAGCAATGCACAAGTGTTGTGCCTCCGAAGTATGATGCTCTCTCCCAGAGCCATTTGCAAGACAAGGAGCACAAATTAAGGGACAGCATGTTGTTTTGCATCACCCTTGGTCTTCCGGTGATGCTTTCCTCTCCTTCATCTCAAACGAAAACAACTCACCCTTTTTGTCCCCATTTTATGATGGGGGGCTGTAACGAAGCACCCTCCTCGTTGTAAATCCACAAACGCACACATTTCCACTGATGCCATCCACTACCGCAGCCATATCACCAATATCCAGAATATCAGACTCTCAGACCAACTTGAGAGCAAGGAAACACACAAAACGCTAACGCACCGTAGATATGTATTTCTGTATGTACCTTCTACATTGCTTTGGGGGGTGGACAATATTTCGGGACCATTTACGCAATACTCTTACACCCGTACACCAGCAAAATGCGCCATACTGTGTTCGTTATAAAGGGAGATACCCCTAATGGGGCATTTGGAAAATAGCCGTCAACTCCATTTCGGCGGCGACGACTATGACTACGACTACGACTACGACGACGGTTGCGGCAATGGCGGTGGCGGTTGTATACGCCCCAAGCAAGGACGAAATACAAACACAAGACATCGTATTGCTCCTTTTGGTGCGCCACTCTCATCTCGCAATCGTATCATCATGGAAGGAGGTTTTGGGTTTGGTTGGCTTTGGCTTTTCCTATTTTTCCTATGGCTTTTTAACGCTCTCCTCTTCCATGAACTCATGATCACTACTGAGGATGCGTCATATGGGGCATATACACACACACACACACACAATAAGGTTCTCAAACTCTTTAGCTTAAATGTGTGTATGAGTATGTGGGGGGATAATAATAATAATATGCTCAACCATGAGGCATCTTCATTGCGCTTTTTTTATCGCTTAGTTCTTATAACAATTAATATTTGTGTAAACGTGTTTTCCACATGAAAAAAAAACGCCATAATCATAAAACACTGAGAGTACATCTATTATTTTAGACGAGCAATACAATAACCCCATATCTCGCAGTGTTACATGATTTTTGTTATAAGAAATAAAAACTAAACCATTACACACACATACACACAGGCAGTCAGAGCAAACCCATCATCAGAAATGTGGAGAAATTCTAGTTGAAAAATTTCGTTGAAAAATAAAGAGGATATACGGAGGATGACGATAGAAATGACGTTGACGACAAAGAAGACTTCTTGAACAATCATTATTTCGGCAGCAAAATGTGGTAGTTTTGTGGCTCATGGCGTAGGAATATCATCATTTTTTGGATATAATAATAATAATAATAAAATCGTTTGCCAGTGAGAGAATGTTTCCAGGATATCTAATAGTTGCGGTAACGGTATAGAGATACTACTGGCATAAACGACGACGACGACGGCCATTATAAGAAAAGGACATACTGACTGCCATCAGTATACATCTAGTTATTCCGAAAACGAGTAATGTCTACCTATACCTATACCTATCTACCTACTACTACACAAGTTTTTATATATATATAAAAATATACTTTCACGAGTGTTTTAGGATATTTTCACGGAAATTTATGGTGATGATATTTTTGCTTGGTTCACAATTTTTTGTGTGTTCATTACCATAAAACTACCATCTGGGGAATCGTTAATCGGTTTTTGTTTTGTTTTTGATTTTTTTTTCTATTTTCTTTTTTACTTTTCAACAACGGTAGGAATTTAATTTATTTTTGTTAGAAAAGTGCGTAGAAAATAAACAAGTAAAAAAATTATAATAAGTGATTCAATTTTAATGGTGATTTTTACTTTTATCGTTTGTTACTAAATAAAAAAAAAAAAGAGCAAAACAATAAAAGGATGAGAGTTCAAGTATACTTTCAGTTGAATAATATTACAAGTGTAATTGGTATATTTAAGTGAATTTGCTGGAGGCTTTTGATGAACTTTAAAAGAAATTTCTTACATAATGGTGACCTCATGGTGTTTTTGTTTTTTTTTTTTATATATTCAGAATTGCAGACTAAGAATACTTTTAATTATTTTTAGGATACATTTTATTGAATGAAAAGTGTTCTGTTTAATATACTTTTTGCAAGACATCTCCACCATGGATCTTATCTTATCCGAAAAATAAATTAAATTAAATTGGTTTCATTCTATATGCATAAATTAAAGTAGTGTTAATTAATGGACTTTTGTGGTGTTTGTTTTGTGTATTCTACAGTCTACTTTTTAGTATTAATTGTTTACTATTACTATTACTATTTTTTTTTCCGTTGCATATGCATTTATAGCTAAAAACTTCAGTCGTAACTGCAGTCGTAACTTTAAATATAATTATAGCAGTTAATGGAAAATATATTGAAAAAGCATTTGATTTCGTGCTGTCTATAGATGATTAAGTCATGTATACATATATTATGTTTAAAATAATCAAGAGCGTCTTGAATAATTGATTTTTCCAAGTTAATGTTAAATTTTGTGTGTCTAATACTGTGTTCCTACTTTGATTCTGGATTATTAGTTTGCCCAGTTTTTTTTTTAATATTTTATATTCTCAAAATTTTGCATACCTTCTACAAAGTGAAACAATTGTTTATTGTATTGACAATGTAGTATTCTCATAAAATGAATCTGAAAAATACTATGAGAGTATCTACTCAAAATATATTGCAATAGATTGAAAATAGACTTTCGTGTTTCCAAGAAGCTGTCTTCTTATAGATGGACATATCTTTGAAGTATTTGTGACTTCATCTTCCATTGTATCTCAGTTTTAATCAACATATGCTAAATAAATTAAAGTGGTACAATAAAGATTGTCTAGTCTTTCAGCCAAAGAAAATCTTCAAGTTCATACAAAAATAAGATCTCCGACTTTGATTCGAAGTACTATAATAGCCTGTTTCGACCTAATTTGCCAAATGAGCTTCCAAATAAGATTATTTTCTATACAAATTTCAAATGTGAAATGAGATCATTTTCACCTCATTTGCACGAAATTAGCTCGAATTATCCTTGACACAAACCTATTTCTGCAATTTTTGCATTGTGAATCAGCAACAATTTTTTTCTGTATAGGAGAGAAGGAAACAAACTGCAATGCACATACATAGGAGTTTGTAAGAAAGAAGAAACAGATATAGAAAACAGCAAATAAAATACTGGCTGAATGCATTTAAAGTTGCTGCAGCATAGCTTGCATTGGAATTTAAAAACTTTTATTTAAAAAAAAAAAAAATAATAATTCATGATCCGAATAGTTTTGTTAAATTTCTTAATTCAAAGTCTTCTATTATCACACAATATTTTAATGCATTTAACTTTGAAGCCAATAATTTTCTTTTTGTATTGATTTAAATAAATTATGAATCACTTGAATTTCAATCGTTGAAATAACTAACTTAAACCTTTTTATATAATATAAGGTTATATCAAAATTAATGATAATTTCATCGACTTTAAATAAAGAAAACCCAACTACAAACGAAAGAGCTGAGCAGCGAACTTGATTATTTTTTAAATGTATATCAAATTTAACAGTAGGTACTTGTTTAGAAATCCTCACGAGTTAAATGAGCTTGACACAACGAAAATTTCCTCCACTTATAAAGTGCTGTTTATTGCTTATGCAGTTTTCATGAAAAACCCGATCAACTGATATGTAAGTTCATTTAAAAGTTTGACTGCGAATCTATAATTTTTTAAATAAGATTAAATTTAGATCTTGAGATTTGGGGTTGTAGTCAATCGTATACCTACTGCTAAAACTAAACTAAATTTACTAACCGGTATTCAAAAAATTTAATTTTCAAAATAAAAATTCATGTGTAGCTCTTTTCAAATAAAAAAAAGCGATGAATCATCAATATTTTGTTTGCCGTTAAAACTTTTTACTTATCTTAGTTTGTGTTTCCCTTGAGAATTTTGCAAACCATATAAACTTCTGTAATGCATTTTTCTAAATACAAAAAAGTTCTTTATTTATTCACTAAGATCTCAATTTTTTTTTATCACTACAAAGTTTCTACTGATTTTCAATCACGCATAAGCTTATATTTATTCCATTTAGCTAGAGGCTATATTTATTGCTTAGCTGCCAAACTACAATTAACCATAGCATATGTATATGATTGACTGCAGCTACTGTTTGAATTTTTTTCAACACCAAATTATCTCCTTCCATATAAGATTTTGCCAAAGGCTATTTAAACTTATGATTTTTCAAACACCACCGCACCAAAAAAAAAATTATGCTTTAAAAAAGTAAATACTTAATAGTTTTGAAACAAAAAAGAATTATCATGCTTATCTTCTCACGGTATCTATTGCGAAGGTGTTTATAAAAAATGACTTTTGTGTTTTTTGTTCACTTTTAAATTTGTTTATGGTTTCATCACTAACAATTTCTTAATTCAACTTAATATTCACACACAAAGATCGAATATAATTTTGTTCCCACAATACAAAAATGCAATACTCAATGAAAAACTAATATTCTTCAACGCCACCAACAATAACATTCAGGAATCAGAATCAGGATCACGCAATGGTAGCCGTAGCCGCGGCCATATCATATAAAAATAGAAGGAAAAACGCACACGATTCTCTTCATACCATTTCGGGTAAGCGGGTAAGCGGGTAAGCCAATTATCCTTTTCACCATGGGAAACTTGACCTCGTCATGAATATTTTCGTAATGTGGATTTGGTTATATTGCATCCTACTATCTGTGTATTTGTGTATCTCGGAGCTCTTTTTGTTATGCTGTGCGATGGTATCGCAAAATATAAATTGTATGCTAATTATGAACGCAAAGATAATCCGTTTATCTGGACCACTGAGCGTTTGGCTTTTTTGTTGAGATAGTGCCGCTAATGATTGAGATACTCAATTAGGTTCGCATTACTTAATCGTATTTTAGGGAATATTATATTATAATATATCCGCATGGCGTTGGTTTACTTCCAGAATTTCAGGAATTATCAGGAGTTTAGTGTAATATTATGCGACCATAGTAAATTTAGATATTTATTTATTCATGTTTAATGTACCTGCTACAGTTTATGTATCTAGAAGGCAAGATATATATTTTTGTATCTAAACACTGACATGTGTGAAATGGAATGTGCTATTTACTTTAATTATGAAACGAATAGTGAACCTAAGGTTTTAAATCTTGAATAAGAGCTATTTACATTAGTTTGAATTTTTTAAATTATTTTCAGAATTGTGTACAAAAAAATATTTTAGAAACATGCTTTAAAGGATATGTTCGGATTACAGATTCCAAAGATGACGATCTGGCAATTTTCAACGGAGTAATGTCAAAAAAGTCTGAAAAATGGCTGAAAAAAGTACATTTATTTTCATTTTTAGTACATTTTTAGTACTTTTTTTTTTGGTTTTTTTATGTATATTTTGTACACACTCACTCTTGGTGTGATTTTCCATTTGAAACATGTCGTACTGCTCTCTATTTTTTTTTAAATTTTGAAAATAGAACAAAAAAGAATTATCATACTGCTTTATGACCTACTAACTGACTGCTTATCTGACTATCGTTCTCTGTTCGGGATTTTTATTGCACACACGTGCATCGGCTCGGGAAGTTTTTATTGAGCGGTCATCCTTGTAATCAATGGTTATAGGTTGGTTGGAGACGAGGTTCTTTGACGATAGTAGCAAATATTTGTCTAGTAGGATGATTTTGGCTAGGTCGTAGAGTCATATAGAAGAAAAGTCCGGTGCAGATCCTTTGAAGTTAATAATTGGAAACAAAATAGGGAAATTATATTGTGGCTAGCCTGATGCGATCCTACCAAACTGCCACCTGAGAGGAAAATCAATGAAAAGTTATCGTAATTTGAAAAAAATCTTTGTTGAGAGAACAAACCTGTTAAAGGACCGCTGACTTTTGAGTGAAAAACAGGGATAGGTGAAACTAGTACCTGAATTTTATCAAGTTCCGCATAGAATATACGAAGCTGATTTAATGACGAAACAGATAATTAGGGTAATTGTTATTTATAGAAAATTGGAATTTGTATGCTTCCAGAGGCTTATTATCATTATCAGTAAAATGTTGTAATAGTTCGTGGCTCAATGGAACAGCCTTGGTTTAAAATCGAGAGGTCACAGGTTCGATCACCGGTGTTGCGCTGAATTTTGTTTTTTTTATTTACTCGTTCGCATAAATAGTTTCACCGAAGTTGAAAAGTTACTGACTAACAAACGAAAAAGTCGTTTGTCGTTTTTTCATTTTGTTTGTATGCTTTCTACGCCAAACATAGATTGTACAATCAGTGGCGGAATGACAAGATACTCGCTTCTCGTTTTCCAAAAAACGAAAAAGTGGTTTGCAATTTTTTCGTTTGCCGCAATCGATTTGTTCTCTCAGTGTAAATACTCTGTACACAGACAAAAATGTACCACCTAAAAACAAGAAGATTGCCTTATTCAACTCTTTTACTCAGAAAAGGTGTCCGATTGGTAATCTCAAAACTCCAGATTCAATCACATGTCATGATTCAATTTTTTTAAAATAAAGTTAAATAAAATTTCTTCTTGGATATAAACCATAGAGAAATCTTATTGTTTTTATGTCGTCTTTAATGAAAATAAATTACGATATATGTAAGATTCAGGTCAAATCAATAATAACATATATTTGTTCGTTAATTTGTGTTAATTAAATATTAATATTGCCCCATACAAATGAAAAAAAAAAAAAACCTAACAAGCTCATATCTTTAAGGCATAAATTATTTAACAAATTAAATCACTTGCTTTTCGCTATCATGACCTTTTCCAGACTCTAATAAGCCCTCTACTGAACTCCTTTGAACAAAAATAATTGAAACAAAAATCCAGACAAATTATGTTGTTATGAAAATTAATCAAACCAAAAATTATAGAAAAACAAACTTCAGGCAAAACATAGGCCTTTGACAAGTACAAAAAAAAAAAACAAAAAAAAAAAAAAAAAATAATACAAAATATAATATCAAGTCACACAAATAATCATCATCATTATCCAATGGATGATACCTATACCTAAAACCATTACAAAAAAAAAAAATAATAATAAAACCAAAACAATATAAATGGTAATATCAAAACAAACCTTTGCGTTTCATTCACGAATCAAAAAGTATAAAATTCGAAATAGAATTAAATCTGCTATTGCTCGAGGCATGGCGTACCACATTTTCTATACTATATACACAAGTAAATAGTAGTAGAGTAGGTAATAGAGAGAGCGCTATAGAACCCATGCCTATAAATATTATTTATACAATCCTCCTTCCATTTTCTTTTTTTTTTTTTTCATTTTGTTGCCATCGCATTATATATTGGTGAATCCCATTTTCACAAATCAAAATTCTTGCAATCGTTTTTTTTTTTTATTTTTTGTTTTGTTGTTGTTTCAGCAGCTGGTGATTTTTCACAATTTCTTATAAAGGTTACAACACACAGAGAAAAAAAAATAAAAAAATATAAACCAAATACAATTTAAATACATCAAATCACAGAAACATTTTGTATTCATTGGAAAAAAAAAACCAAAGAAAAAATGGGGTTGAATGTGGTTTGGTCCGAGTCTTTGATATATCTTCTCGTTTTTTCAAAGGATCAAAATGCAGATATCATTGCCTTTGTGTAAATAACCAAGAATTGGAGTCAAGATGTGAAGAGGAAGGTGTACCAACATGTAACTTTCTGCAGTAAGATTTGGGCGAAATTATAATACTATTGGCAAAAAAAAAAAAACTAAAAATTTAAATCCAGCAAAAGAAAGTATTCCTAATATTCAAATAAATTTCGAGATCTGGGATGCAAATTTGGGGAAAATCAGAACAGCTGTTAAGGTCCTCCATTCATTTATCTACTTCAAAGTTTATAAGTTTTTAATTAAATTACAAAAATAGCCAAATTTAGTAACTAATAGTAATGGTGTATTAAAAGGTTAAATTTGAATCATAAGAAATTGATTCTATTTTTCTAAAAGAAGCTTAAACAAGCCTCACAGAGCATCCTATGTACTAGGGACTATTTCAAAATTACCATTGGAGTGCACCATTTTAAAATCCTTCATGTAATTTCCTCCTTACAATTATTTTCGTTATTAATATATCAAATTATATCGCCCTGGGAATAAGAAATCACCTTAGGGTGCATTTTATTAAAATTAAAGTAGTTCTATAGGTACCTACATTAAATTTATGTACTTTTTTCTTAGTGGTAAAATGTTCCACCACTGCATTTGGACAAAATTCAAATTGGAATTATCAAACTTTCTAACCTGATAGGGGACATGTTGTTGTCAAAAATTTCTTTTTCGCTGCAAAAAAAAAAAATGAAAACAACATTGATTGCCTTTCTGTGTTCGTTCATCACTCTCACTCATGCTTATCTATTATATTTATATTCTCTTCCTTAAACCTATACTGCAAAAAAAAAAGGACTGTAAAACTATAGAAACAAAAAGGAGGAAAGACAAAAAATAAAATTTAACAATTCTTTCAAAGCAAAATGCAGCAATGGAAATTGGTCGTCGTAGTGAGTTTGATTCTCCCATATATTCACCCTTGTGGCTCAATTGATCCCGCCTTCGGGCTATTTACTTTCATAAGATTTTCTACCCTCTATTTTAAGTATATTCTGTGTATACGAGTTTAGTATAGAAATATATAGTTGAAGTGTGTAGTAAAATATTATGTGCTTAGGGTTTTTATTTATTTTTTATTCTGTTTTGTATGTAAACTTATCCGAATTGTAAACAAGAACTTAGTATTAAATAATGACAATTTTGGTAGGACATATGCAAGAGTGTGACTAAGCGACGATGGCATATAACAAATAAATAAAATAAATTAATTGTTCCAGATGGTAGGTACTTAATTATTAATGTTTTTGATAACTTTACTTATTAAAAATAAATTATTTTAATATCATATACGCCTTTTACGCAAACCTTTGACATTAAAGTGTTCTAAACTTAAAATTCAATATTTTTTTCTACTTTTTGTTTCTTCGGATTTGGGAAATTGCTATCATATAAGTTCACCTTAACTACAGAAAGAAAAGCTGAATTTTGGGGTACATTTTAGTATTTTTTTTTTATTAAAATTTAATATACGACAAATATTAAATTATTTTAAGTTAACAAAAAATACGATAAAATTTAATATATGGAAGAATATTTGATAATGCAATTATATTACTTTCAATACAAGTTTTAATAAAAGATTATTATAATGTTATTCTTTCCTTTTCTTTCTTCTTTTTTTCTTTTTTATTCTATCTTCCCTCTATTTTTTTTAAATGAAGCAAAATGTTTAATATTTTGTAATATTAAAATGGTGATATCATTATATTTCTCATTTTTTCGCAAATTATGTGAAGTTATGGCAATTTAATTTAGTCAGGTAGAGAGTAACCTTTGGACTTTTGTAACTTTTATTGTATATGGCTGTAATACAAAGGCTGTATTCGTATTGTAAGCCAAAATTCTTAACCGTGATAACATTTTACGAGCATGAAATTGTGAATGAAAAAGTTATAAAAATCGATAATACCGTTACTTTGTCACCAATTTCAGTTGTATTTATTTCGATTTTGATACCAAAAAAATTAATAAAACATTAAAAATCGATTTTTTTGATATGAAATATACTAACGAGAATAAAAATAAAGGGCAATTATGTTTGGTGAAAATAGATTACCGATCGGCGGGAGTTTAATTTAATATGGTGAGTTATCAATCGCATTTTCTGTTATCGTAATATTATGTTTGATTAATTTCTCGACTTTTTTTTGACGAATGCATAACTTTAGGTTCCTATATCACAAGCAAGAAAAGTTTACTGCCGTGACAAATTGATGTATTTACATTTCGAGCGTTTCGATTTTATTGTGTTTTTATTTTTTTCTTTTGTTTTTTCTTGAGTTTTTCATTTCTATTTTTCTATTTGAACGAGAGCCCACAGATTTTGGTTGTGAGTGATAGCATAACATTATTGGTATTTTTGAAAAAGTCTTTTTTGATCACAATAACATAAGTTTGATACCGCAACAAAAATGGATGCTAAAAGATAGATCTTCCGTGTATGCTACCAAAAAGAATGTTTCAAGACGGTTAACTTGTTCCATCTGTCCGAAATATGAACACAAAGTATGAATTTTTAGTGCATCTTAAGAGTAAATGGAAATATGTTAACTGACTTGAAAAAAAAAGATCTTTACTTTGGAAGTAGGTAATATTATTTTATTTTAAACGTCCACTCCATTACAAATTAATATGACAAAAGAACATCTAAAACAAAAGAGTTGAGCAGAAAACTTGATTTAGAATTTAAAATACAATAAACGACTCTCTGTGGCTTAATTTGATTTTATAATTAAATCGTTTAAAGATATACTATAAAAAGATGTTAAAACATATTTGTATCTTGAAAAAAAAAATATACACGCATTGGCCTTCTTTTTGTGGGTAGAAAATAAAATTCATGAACCTAAGGTATTCTTTCATGTATTTTTTGTTTGTATTAAGATACAATTAATGCATGGCAACTATACAAATCCTAATCTTTTTTCTTAATTTATAATAATGCAGGTAAGGAATCGATGATCTTGAAGCAGCCGCACGCGCAGCTTCAAACAATCATATTCGTCGTCTAGTTGCAGAGATCTTTCTTTAAACCAAAATTCCTTTGGATAACCCAAAGCCAGCAGCACACCAAACAACGCCCTTTTGTCTGAACACAATATGAACATCAGACATCACCGATGAGTAACGTTACTAATTCATTTTTAATCATTGATCAGCACAAACCAAACAAAATCTACAAATATCTGAAAACACTTGAATCCCATGATGTTTCTAAACTGCAACTTTAGGATTCTTGGATTTGAATTTTCTTCATCTTTCACTTTGCCGTTCATATATTGTGAATCGAATCTCCCCTCAAGAGGTCTATATGGGAGGTTCAACTAAAGCTCATTAATTCATCCACTGACTGTTGGCTTACTCGACTCAACTGGACTCGAGAACTCAGTGCTCTGTTTAGTGCGAGTTGTTAATGGAACTCGGCATCACGTTAACATTTTCCTTAATTACTGTTTGCGTTAAGGAATATGTAATCAGGTGTATAATTAGGCATTCTGGAAACTTTTGTGTTTTTGTTTTGGAAGAAAGACAAAACAAAAAGGCGCAAGTGTATCACCAACATCAACAAAAAACCAAAAAGAACTTGTACATCGATCTATGGAAAAAGGTACATCATTGTTTCAGGAGTCGAGTCCAAAATGTTGCGACTTGTCTGTGGTGTGGCTATCGTGCATCCTTAGAAGCTTCGGCTCCGACATCGCCCCACATAGGTATGGATATGAATGCGCAGAAATCCTTGGTAGGTACTGGTACATTTATAATATTGTGGCATGTTAGGATCCAAAAGGGGCGGAGTAGAGCGCAAACCGAGTAAAGATGAGTGTAAGGCTTCGCCCAACTTGGCTCACAGTCCAAAAGTGGGAGTTGCTATAATTGTTTAATTATAGGCTTTTTATTTTGTTGTTTGCTGGGGATCCTTGAGTTTGTGTGTCGACTATCGAGGAGCTCGCGTAGGTACCTTATTTCGCCACGTAACATTAGCAAAAGTCAGAACCAGAATATTATGCGTTGGCTTAGAAACTGGCTTAAAGGTGGATATCGTAGTCTTATAGTAGAATAAAATATACTCTTCTTTCGTTTTTTTTTTTTTTGTTGCCAGGTATGTGTCATAAAGACGAACGCCAGGACAGAAATATTCGAAAAATGTTTCAAAGTTATTCCTCTTTTTTTTTTTTTTTTTTGTATACAGCACAAACCTTCGTATGAGCGCAGATTTATAAGATGCCAATGTCTCGGAGGTATGGCGAAGCGTGCACTGGCTGATGCCTCCTTCCTTATCTGCTCGAGGGCAATCTTGTATGATCTTTGATATTCAGTAGACACACAGATGAACACATCTCATACAGGTCGCAAGTCACAACAATCGCAGTGCATGTTTTCTTAGCCTCTATGTTCATCTCTTAGCTGGAATATAAGGTGCGTGGAATGGAATGTCCCTTCGCGGCAAAGGTTTATTGTGTTTTTGATGTATGTTGCGAATATATTAATTTAGATGTGGTGATGTGCTTGATTAAAATACAGCAGAAAATGTATATTTAAATGAAGTTAATGTGAGAGTATCTTTGTATAATAAATGTTATTTAGCAAGTTGACAATGATATTTGTTTTTCTTTGTGGCATTTATCATTTGAAAGTGGAGTAGAAAATAGTTTGGCGCTCAAATTTCTTAATTGATCAGACTTATGATTTGTCAATTATTTATTGTGTTGTGAAAACAATAATACAATGAAAGAGAATGATAAAAACATTGGAAAGAAGAAACTAAATATTAGTAAGTATGACTCTGTTTACACCGATTTTGTAACGAATTGAAGGATTTAAAAGAAAACATCATTATAAGGTGCATTCAAAAACTATGGATTGAAATATCAGAACAAAAATTCAAAATAAAATCGATAAAAGTGAAATAAACTATAAGTAATAGTCAAAACTTATTTTCAAAGTACAATCTGCAATTTTGGTGCCTCTGCATCTTTTAAATAGTTGATCTTCAAAAATTATATAATAAAATTACAGTGCAAATGAGGTCAAAAGAAATACGACAAATTCCAAAATTTGTAACACATAAAAAACATTAAAAAATATAAAAAAAACAACAACACGAAAAATTAAGCAAGTATCACCCGATTTGTGTAAACACCAAAATTTGTGTAAAAATTTGTTAATTTCGGACATAAAAATGCACAAAAACATCTGAACGACAAATTGAATGGCATACAAATACGATTTGTGTATCATTTTTTGTCTTCCGAATTGTGTTTCAGATGGCATTGTGTATTTTTATAACAAAAATACACAAATTTTTGTGTATACACGCATGAAATTTGTGTATTTTTGCAATAAAAATACTTTATATCATCTGAGCAGTAATTCGGATGACACCAAATGATAAATGTACAAATCGTGTTGATAATTTTCTGTCATCTAATTTGTGGTTCATATGGTTTTTTTTTGTCAAAAATACACAAATTTTCGTGTTTACACAAACCGCGTGATAAACGTTATTTAAGCGCAAAGAAAAATGTTGAAATCAATTAGATTTTCGAAAAACATTTTTTTTTGTGGCCATCTTGTCAGTTTTCAAATAAATCATATTTTCTTAAAATATTAATGCTGGATTAACTTTATTTAAAATATTAATAAAAGAAGCTTTTTCTGGCTATCAAAACATATAATTTGATCTTGTATCTAACTCCGTTGTATTTCAATAATTTTTTTTCTGCCTTAAGTCAACTTTTGAGAAAATTGTTGTTTTCTTTGAATAGCCCGGAATTTTTTTTGGCATAGTTCATTTTTTTTTAAATTTAACAAAAATTTTTGATAAAAAAAAGTTTGCTTAAAAACATTTTACTGTTCAGTTAAAAAAAAAGAATCCCATAAGAGGGGCAATTTTTAACCGGTAACTGTTAAGAGTTTTTTGAATACCAACACTTGTCAAAAACAAAAAACGTTACTCCACTAATAGGTTTGCTATATAAACTGGATCGAGTAGTGTAAAAAACAAACGTAAAATTAGATTTTGAAGCGTAGCAACTCTTAAATAACCGCCCAACATAATTTAAACACAACAGGTTGCAGTGAGTAAGGTGTAACTGTTTATTTTTAACAGAAAATCAAAACTTTAAAACGATTTTTGAGGTAATTTTTGTTGTCACAGAAGTTAGGGGCAGTTGTACAAATATTAAAATCGTGGTTCAACAGTTTTTATCTTCTGAAGTCGGTGGTTTGCTGAGCTGAGTGAAGCTTTGGTTTAATGTTCGTATGTGCAAAAATAGCCAAGTACATGTTTTAACCAGAATTGAGCCACAGGTTATTTGCCAAAAACCGGTGATTTAAAATTCTGAAACAAGACTAAAGAACGCTTGTATGTGAGAATTACAACAACTCTGATGCCCGCTTAAGAATTTAAAAATATGAAAGTACAGACGGTGTTTTTTTTAATTTTAGGCAATGAGAAAAAGCTTCATCGCAAATGACAACAATGGACAATAAGGTTTCTTTTTTCTTGTTTTTTGATACACATATAGCCAAAACGGGTGCCAAAGTTTTAGGCCAAAGTATAAAATTCCTAATATTGCATTTTTTTCTGAGTGCAGAGCTTAGAAGACGGAATTTTGACCCTATCCCGGTTTAGGCTCAGCAGCTCAAATTTCAAATTTCTGGTTTCAAAATTCTTTATTTAACTTATACTGGAACATTTTGTATTAGGGTTTTTTTTTACAAAAGACACAAAGGTAAATCAACCTACACTACACATCGACGCAGTATATGCGATCAAGATCTGGGAAGTCAAATTTATTATATTTAAACTTTCATGAACCCATGTATGTTACATTAAGAGAATCGAAGAACAAATTGTCCTCGAATTTTCCAAATCTCTCCAAAAATGGCATCGATGAAGAAAATCAACAGATGTTAGATCTAACATTGAATCCATAAAATAAATATACCAAAAATACACAAAAAAATTAAGTCAGCATTTCAAATTGACAGGTCAATCGTTTACTCATCGTCGTCAGCGAATACCATATTTCAATGAAGACCTGTCGGCCAGCTTATAGCTTATCAATTGAGCATATATTGTGCGAAAGGATCATACGCCTCAATTGGCCTTTCGATATGGGAACATATGAGAAATACTGAAGTACCTTCTTCTACATCGGAAGCCAAAAATCGACCATTCATTGCCCGACCAAACAGGATTATAGTCCTAATCTGGTTAACAAATTTATTGAGCATTGCAAGTGCTCTTTTGAACGTTTGATGAAATGCTTCTTCTATTATTATTTATCATGAATCCTGGGATTGGGATAGGAGTTTGCATCATTTATAGTACATAATGTGAGCGTAATATTAGGGGTGCATTCATAATTTATTTTCCGATGCTCAGTTCATTGTCAGTCTATTATTCTTCTCTTTAGTAATTGTGATGGTGTAATAATTGTGAGAAACGATACAACATGTTTTACCATTCAATTGGTTTTGGTTCTGTGCAGAAGTAGTCATAGAAATAAAAAAAAAAACGAGGACAACAGGAAGTTTAAAGGACATTACTTACAAAAATTAATTTATTAAAAACCTCTAAAATGTTCGTACATTTTATATTTTAAGAAGCTTAACCGAAAACCTTGACAACAGAACAAAGGAGATTTTTATTTTAAATATCCTTAATATCAAAATGTGGAAATAGAATTTAATAAAATCGTCTTCTTGTCAGATTTCAAAATACTACCCATGTTCTATATCAACCCCTAATCATCACATATATCCCTTTCGATATTATTATGATGATGCTGGCGCTCGCTGGCTGGGTGGTAACATTTTTCGAGGTCTAAGACTTAAGGACAATACACTCAGAGGATTTAGTCAATCTACTCTTTTACTGAGTTTTTCTTATTTTGCAATGATAAACAAGAATGTTTACTCTGTACACGGATAATACGTTACTAGGAAAACATCCTTTGCTCTTTCAATGTGAGAGTTTCAAAAGTGACACAAGGCTGACGCTTGTTCCTTGATGAAAGAATAATTACAAAAAAAGGGATAATAAAAGTGAGAGCTGATGTGTATTTGGTGTGGTGTAGGGTGCTTCAAACTAATTGTAACTCATTGCACTTATAATTTTAACAAGAGTGTTCTCTTCTCAATTGGAAGCTGATATGTAAACATTCAAACATGGATTTGTTATAAAAGGAGGGATTGTTATGAAAAAAAAAAAAATCATGAAGAATTATTTTACTCCTTTGTAGGTTTTGGTTAACGATTAGCTGATGAAATTGGCTTCTGCTCCAGATGTGTAAACATTTTGGATTTCATCGGGCAAAATTGTGGGTAAAAGTGTTCCAAACATCTGGAATGTTTCCATTTTCTACAATTAAAAAAAAAAATAGGGAATTCTGGTTAATGAACTTTCTTTTGCAAAAAAAAGTTAAAGAAAATTTGGTAAAAGAGAACCTTTATTTTTTTTCGAAAACAAACTGCAGACGGTTTTTACTATAAAATATGGTGAAATGCCTTAAAGATAGCACTTTGGGTCTTAAATTTGACTTTTGGATTGATTGGGTTGGTTCACATTTATTATATCACTAAGCAACTGCAACGTAATACTATATAAAAAAATTAAAATAAATTTTGTGACATGACTAGCTAATGAAAAACCAAGGCCTAGTAACTTGGTCTCTCTTAACCATTTCATGTGTGCGTGCAGGAATGAAGGGAACCTACAATTTTCTGCCGGTTCCGAACGGTTAGTTGAGATGCACTTTGGTGGTGGTTTTCTCAATTCCTCTCAAGAGGCAGTACCTCTGAAAAAAAGGTTGCATAGGGTTAGAATCAAACCCAACTCTCGTCCGTGAGAGTCCATCGCACTATCCATTACTCCAAGGGGGACCAAAGCGTAATATTAAACTTGCCAATTGAGATCCAAAAGCCAAAAGTCTTATCTTGACCAATGAATTGCGAATAGCAATTCGCTCAAAGTAAAAGTTTCAAGTTACAACCTAAAGTCAAAAATTCGTTGATCTGTTTAGGACAATTTCAGTGACTATGCAGTTACATTATTTTATAAAATTTAAAAAATGTAATTTAGGACCATTTTACTTGTTAGGACCAAACTTCAAGGTTAATTTTTTTTTATTGAATATCTCGATTGGAACGAATACCTCCCATATAACAGTTTTGAGTTATTGGATTTATCTCAAAAACGGCTCTAACGATTTCGATTAAATTTGGTGTATGTTATATTATGAGTGATTGTAATAATACTGCATTATTGGTTTTTCTCAAAAAATACGAAAAACGGAAATGTGATGAACACGTTTTTTGAGAAATTTACCATAATTTTTCGTTATCTTCTTCCTTACCGGCTCAACCGATTTTTTTCAAAACTTGTCAACAGGTTCTTCTTATGATTTCGAAAAGTATTATGTATTTAATTTTCAAAAAAAAAGATTGACTAACTAACAAATCTTTCATAACTTTTGAACTACAAGAGCAAGTTCGTGCAATCCAGTCGTGCATTTTGTTTTCTTTTAATTTCATCTAGAAGTTAGCGTAAAGTGGGGTAGTATCAAAAAAAAAATGTTTGTACATCTCGAAAAATATGAGGGAAAGGAAAATGAAATAAATTCGAGTGAATAGATAAATCGAAATGATGAATATTTGTTCCCTTATAGAAAATTAAAAAAAAATCACGTTTTCGAGACATGATTTTTTTTTATAAAATCAATTTTTTCAACAGAACTTTGAAAACGAAGTCAGTTTGTGTAAAGTAAATTAGACAATGAAAAATAAATATATAGGCTTCTGATACAAACATTTTTTTAATCCCCCATAATGGATTTTTGAGCTTTGAAAAATAAACACTTTTTTAGACGTTTACTTGAGTAGTTTTTTTTTCATTTTAAAAATCGGGGAAAAACGGAAAAATATATAAACAAAAATAGCTCTTAGATTTATGTGTTGTCTACACATGTGTCAAAGAATTAGATTTTAAACAGTTTTTTTTTACGAGTACGGTAAAAACAAGATTTTTTGGTCCAAGTTTTATTACCGTTTTCAACTGTTTTTATATTTAGCTTTATTATTTTTATAATTTTGAAACGGCTATTAGATGTTGGATAGATACACAATTTCAGAATTTTTTGTAGGCTGTAAGCGGAGATGACGGTAAAAAGAGTTTTTTTTTTACACGGCGCGTCATAACTTTTTATTAAAGCTACTTCAAATTATTTAAATTATTTTTTTTACAAAATGGTATGGAATTTGTTTGAATTTTATAAAACAATATCCTGCAACATTGTTGGTAGATGTGTTCCGGACAGGGAATAAACATTTTTTTAAATTAATGGAATTTTGTAACCTTAGTTTTAGTTTCAGAATTTTTATGTTTGAGATAGATTCTAATAAATAAAATGTAGGAAACAGAAATCTTTTATTCAAAATTTAATAATTTAATTTTTTTTAGCTTTATTTCAAGATATATTTACATATCTTCTAATTGATTAAATTAAAAAAAAAGATTAAATGATATATTACAGATAAATTTATAGAACAAAATACAATTTGTATGCTCTTTTGGAGAATTGAACCATTATTCATTACATTTAACTATGTTTCTTTAATAATTTTAAATTTCCAAAAAAATTATAAGAAAATAAATAATGATATTATATTATAGGGAAGTAAAATAGACTTTTTACTTTAGCATTGGTTATTTTAATTATTCTTATTTTTGCACTTTTTTACGTAAGTATTATTTTTGTTTTTCAATCAAGGCTGGCTTATTTCATTTCGTTCAAGCACAAAAATAAGTTTGGAAATTTCTTTCACTCTATTTGTTATTCTATGTATAAGTACTAATTTGAACATATAGCTTCTATATGCCTAAATTTATCCATTTAAAATCGTTCATGTTAAAATTTTAAAAAAAGCTATCCATCAAACTTTGTTCTAAAGACAATTTAACATCATTACTTGTATGACATTTTAGTAATAAAAACCCAAAATCTCAGAGTAAAATGTAATTTCCAATTCATTCAGTTTAGTTAAGTTTAAGTTAAAAAGAATTTAAGACAAAGCAACCTAACAACAGGATATCAATTTTCTAAGCTTTATGAATATTTATGTACATTTATTATCTCTCTTTATGCATGCTCATTTATATCTTAATCCTTTATCTACATAATATGTACTATTTTGTAGTTTATATCAAATATCCTATTGTGAATCTATTCAATAGATTTTGTGATAAACATTTTCAGCTGAATAAATAAATATCTACGACTATGGTATTGCATCATTATATGCATACATAGCATATCTATCTATAATATGCGATATAGGATTTAGTAATTTCATTAAAACTGATGGTAGGTATATAGGAGAAGCTAAAATATTGCAATCCATTTGCGTATCCTGCCAAACTCTCAAAACCAGAATCCATAACATAATAAATGGTATGCGTTTGACTTACCACAATAAGATCTGCACTTCCGCCCGGGGCAGCAATATCTCGTTGATACAATCATACGCAGAGCACACGCAGGATGTGATGTTTATACGGCAAGAGACGGCTATGGTACTATACACGGATTAGGGATGGCCCGGCCAACCATGTGCTTGCTTCCAATTTCTTCTTTTGTACTTTTCTCCTGTATCGCATTAAAAAATAAGGAAAAAAAAAATAAAATATTATTAAACGCTGCAAACCGATTCGGGGAAATAAACTTATTTACAGATAACCTTTTGCCCGATTTTAGCATCCGGCAGTTGGAGCTTTAACGGTCGGCCGATAAAATGCATTCGATTTATTACATCCCGTAAGGCTGCAAAACTAATGTACCACCTGTCGAAACTGTGGTATTTTTGTTGTTGTTATTCTATAAACCTATAACTATATACCTCTCGCACTATCCAGCTTCTTGGACATTGCACAGCGGTGCGGCGGGCGGCGGCGGTGAAAGGTTTTTTTTTAGTTTTAAAATCGGTGCACCGCCACCGTTCGCAGACAGGAAATGTTGCGGGTAACCAGAACAAAATTGAAAATTACACGCCCGCTTAGGCACCCCTTAACACATTCAACATACATATTTTTACCCAATTTTTGTTTTTATCCATCCGTAATTAATTTCTCGATTGTGGTAAGGGTGTTTGACAAAACGACCGACACAACAACCGGGCACGAACGGCTATTTAGACATCATTGACACTCGCATAAGAGACAGGGGGTAAAACAAACAAAACAATGAAGTATAGTGTCATGCGTGACAATCTGACAATATTGAAAAGAATGATGAATGCTTTAGAGGGTTTTTTTTTTAACACTGCGTGGCGCCACCCTCGTGCTTGCAGAGGCCGAGCATGAGCATGTGGCAACAGCTCATTTTGAATTTACATTCGAAATAAAGGGATTTTTCTGATGTCCTCAATGCTGTTATGTTGACTGCGGTTGTAGTTAATTGCATCGTTTTTTAGTTTTAGTTATATACAGTAGGTTTATTTTTTTTTATTATTTGATGATAGTGTCGGTTTTGCCTTAAGGCTCCATGTCAAATCGAGAAAAAAGGTGTTGCAAGCAACTATAATTGAGAGTTTCATGTAAGAAAATTTAGACTCTTTTTGTTAGAAATATTTGATGTACACATATGGCAGCGTGAAATTATGTTAATATTTTTGGGACCAGTCAAAGTTCATAAGTATACGGTAGTCGGAAATATTTTTAATAATTCTCGACGTCAAAGAAATATTTTATTTCATGAGATTTATCGTTGAAGTTTGAATCCTGAGAGCAAGTTACGTTAGTAAACAAGGCTGAAATTGGTAGCATTTTGGAGGCCTACTCAGAGACAAAGTTGCTTCGAAAGATGCTGATTTTACTAAGGGTTCTCCGTAAAAATTGAATGTCCCAAATTTTAGAACACAAATTTACATAACTCTCATATCTTTCTCATATTGACGATTGGATGAAAGAAGTCACTAAAGAATAAAAAAGAAATCAAATTTAAATAAAAATAAACAACAAAGTTTAAAAATTTGATTTGAAATCGTTTTCTTACATAATATTCCATTCAAATTGCCGATGTTTATCAATCTATCTCAACTTTCAATTGTCAAGATACAGCACAATCATTTGTAGACAGAAAAAAAAACTCCCCTTTATCATTTCAAACTAAATTGTAAACCGAAATGATTCATGTGTATGCAAATTAATTTATGCTAAATCGAAAATTCATCTTTAATTTTCCACTCAAAGACCAAAAACGTGGGATATCACACTCTCGGGGCAAGTAAATCAAGGGTTGTAACTTTGTAAGAGAAATTTTAAATTGTATTTTCCCTTCATGTCAAGGACATTTTTGAAAAGAACATTTGTGTAATAGATTTCAAAATGTAATGTGGGAGCTTAAATACATATTTTCCATTGCGAAAGAAATTCCTTAAGAGAAAGTACGTGCGACCAAGTCGTGCATTTTATTTTATACTTAACTTGAAAAGATTTAATTGAAAACTCGAATAGAACATAGCACTTTCCTCTAACCATAGGCTTGTTTTTTTTTCAAAACTGCAAAGCTGCTAAGTTTTTAATTTTATTCACAAAACGAATGCTGAGAAAGTAGTCTTACTCTCTTGCTTGTTTGTGTTTTAAGAAGAAATGAAATAAAATGCACGACTGTTTTTATATTATTATTAATATTATTACTATTATTATTATAAAATTATAAAACAATAGCATAAAATTCCGTCTGTCGAGATAATTGTTAGTTTTTTATAGGCACCAACTCATATCTCAAATGTTTAGTACTAACGTTGAATGAAAAAATAAATAAAAAGTCTTTTTTACAACTATCAAGTGGAAAATCCCACATCACACACATCCAGTTCCTTAAATTTTATTAATTTAGCCCTAACAATCGAAAATCAAACTTCTAAGTTTAATTTTGAAGCAAAATAAATCTTTTCCACGTTTTTTACAACGTGTTAAGTAAACAGCTTCGGCTTTGTTAATATAAGAACGAAATCAAGCTAGCTTGTATTTCAAAAAGCTATTAATTTTTAATTGTAAAAAAACCTGAATAGGAGACTTGAGCCAATCTTTTAGGGAAGACTTGATCATAATGATCCGGCTATTCCAAAAGGCTGCTCCAAGTGTTTTTGAAGTTTATTTATTGTAATTTTACTGTTTTCAGCCTCTTATATCTATTTTATGCTTGAAAGTCTAATAAATTTAAATTCGTTTGCTTCTGTTTAAACAGTGTGTCTTTTGTTCATTCATAACACCGAAAATATAACAAAACACTAATTCTATTAATATATTAACAGATCAAATTATTTGTTTATTTCTTTTTACTATGGTCAAGTCTCCCGGCTAAGTGGGAGACTTGAGCCAAAAATCTGTTCCCAGTCATTGAGCATTTGGCAAAAACCACTTGCGTGTATTTAAAGTTTATGATACAAATAAATGTATCTTATGGATGATTTAAAAAAAAATAGGCTCAAGTCTCCCGCCTTCCCGTACCTATTTAACTTTTTGCAAATCCTTTTTGATTCTACCTATAGCTACGCCTTGTGTGGGTTATGTTAGCAATAACCAGCAAATTCCAAAAATCTCCACTAAACTTTGACAAAAGATAACCTATTTTTTAAAATGGAAATTTATTGAACATTTCAATTGTGCTAATAAAAATGATAAGGGATGTGTTTGTATGTTAACTTATTTTGTGAGATCAAAGATTTTCAAAACAAAGTGAACAGATTGTTTCTGAGTCGTTTTTTTTGTTTGTTGCTGTTAAGCCAACTCGATGCCTGCGTATAATGCCACATTAGAAAACCACCCTCTTCAAAACATCGATGGTATAGAGGCAATTTAAATAATCCTCGAAAAATGTCATATGTCTGCGAGTGTCATTGTCGAGGCTTAAAAATTTCGATTATATCCTGGAAATGAAGTATCCAAAGAAAAAAAATTTAAAGAAAATGTTTACTTAGAGCGCTAACTACTCTTAAAGGGTAAACCGCTCTAAACAACATATACTTCAACTAATTCACTTCTAATTGGGGGTGTAATAGCTCTATTAAATGGTCGGTTAAGTTCCGGTTTAAAGTCTGTCAATTTTCAACACCCCTCACTTCTGCACTCTTTTTTTTTTTGGTATCGTTTAACTGATAACTTTAGAAGGATAAGCAAGGGTGCATTTTGTGTAGACGATTGATGATGGATGGATACCCTCACAAAAGGGTGCTATAAAAACCTGTAACTATATGATTGTTGCTAAGATAAAGCCCACAAAAGAATTCGACGTTACCTATACTTAACTTACCCCTTTGTAGAAAAATTCAAACAAAAAAAATTGAAATATTTTTATGTAATTCGAAATTGGAAAATTTGACAGATGGCAACATTTCAATTTTAAACATTCACAATGTTTTGATCTTCTAAAGTCTTACATCAATGTGATACTTACATATATTGAATTGGAAATGCGTATAAAATAATGTGTAAAGTAAAATGAGTGTTTGTTTTGTTGGATTGAGCCTTTAATGAGCTTTGTAGGAAATTTCTTTTGAGGTTATTCTTGTATACCGAATGGGTACAATAAGAGGATATCAAAATATTTTGATGAACTGTAATCAAAAGGTTCATCTTAGTTTGTTGTTATCATAATCGGGGATGCCGGTTGAACTTATTCAAGAATGAAGAAGATTTATTTTTTTGTATTTTAAATACAAAATCATGTTCCTAAACCCAAAAAAGTTAATATTAATCTCTGTTTTTTTGAACATAGTGCTCATGTGCTGCTCTCTCAGCGGTACTGGTTTTAGGCGGCAGCGAGTCAATTCCAGTCATGGCTCTCGTCCCTAACTACTTGCGCTAACCTGCATTCCTCATCAAAATAGCAGGGATTTCAATTTGGTTCTCTTGTGAAACTAACCACATAAGGGATTGCTCAAGTCAAGATAATTAAAATCTGTAAAAACCGCCAAAAATTCAAATTTTTATCGTTCCGTTTTATTTCTTTTATAAATATTTTATTAAAGAAATGTACTAAAATTAATTTACACATAAAAAATAATTCTACATAACACCTCTGTTCTTCTTAAGAAGGATCCTCTTTACGCTTCTAAGTATTCATTGATGGATAAAGCGATTCATTAAACACACATACAAATGCATATACGATGCATGGCTAAACAATTTGTTAAAACAAAAAATCATCATCATCTCTGAATTTTGAGAAATCAGGCCAAAGGAGGTCCTGCGGACACGCAGACAAAAAATAAACATTTGAATTCATTTTTTCAAAATACAAAAAAAAAATACAAAAAAAAAGAAAAGGAAGATGAATGCCAATAAACTATAAAGGACTATTCACATCACAAAATAGTTCACTCATGATGTTATTTTAGTTTTTCTTTCATTTTTAAACTGAAAATTGTGAATTTTCATCTCATAGCTATATTTTATACAACATTTTTAGTACCAACACACAAAATGCTGTTCATGATATACGATTCTATTCAAAAAAGGAAGAAAAAGAGTATCAACGTCCTTATAATAGTCGCTCAATGTCCTTATTCTTTGTGAATACCAAATTCACTTGATTTTATATTTTCCGTCGTCATTCTTTAAATGCATTGCTGCATACGAGTACCATATATATACCAGTTCATCCGAATCGAAATTTTCCTCTATTTTTCTTGTGTATATTCACCCAAAAGAGAATTTTAATTAAAATTTACACACTACCAGCATGTAGTTTTGCATAAAGCATTCTGCGTTGAGTATTTTTTGTTTTTTTTTCCTTACAGTTGATAGTCCTTGGAAAGAACCAAAGAACCATTATTTTTTTTTAAATGTCCATCCTTTAGTATAGGTAGGTTTGTATAGTTACCTTTTTGTATATATTTAACTCTTTTTTATTTCTTTTTTATTATTTATTCATTGGGTTTTAGAATATAAAATGTTTGCAACTTGAAAATGCATCCAATACTTAATGCATCCTTGCATATATTTTTTTTAAATATAAGAAAAACCTTTATGGACGCAGATAAGCATGTAGTATTTCTATGTTATGCAAGAAAAATAAAGAAAATCTTTGATCATATATTCAAGAAAAAGATAGAAAAAATAATGACTGTCTGGCTGCTTATTCAAAGTGCAATATAATATAACTTTACTTATCTTTACATTTTTATAAGCTTTGATACTCATATAAATATGAAACATATTAAAAAACGCAATAACCATGCAAAAACATACTCTTTTGAATTTATATTTCTTAGAGATTGACAGTTCTTTGCAATGCTTCTTCAAATCATATTATCTATGTCCATCTAGAGTTTTACAAATATTAAGCAACCAGCAGAATTATTATTTTATTTAAGCTTTTATGCATTTTACATGCCTCTTTTGCACTCGAATAAAATTGTGCAGATAACCTTAACAGACGGATAATTTCAAAAAACTGATAAAAAAAAACACAGAACCAACCTTGTAAGTAAAAGGTAAAGTGTTTCAAAGAATTTTTCAGAACAATGAGCAGATAATGGGGATGAATCAATTTCAGTAAGTAATGCATTCTTGAGGAAATTGTTCTTCATCGACGCACGTTTGTATTCGGATCGTTTTTCTTTTGGCTCTCTGTGCTGGAAACATTTTGTTATTGACTTAAATTTTAGTATACTTTACAATAAACACGACTTGAAAGTTTCCACGTAAGTACGATGTTAGGTATGAAACCGAAACTATTTTGTAACCATTTTTAAACTAGTTTGAAATCGATTGGAAATTAACTGGTTTTCAACTAATTTTAAACTAATTTGCTTTCGATTTTAAACCGATTTATTTATTCATTTCGATGAAGCTAAAAATAGATATGACTATTATAAAACAAAAACAAATTAAAATCTTTTTAAAAAGTACGTCCAGTGGTGTATTGAGGATGGCTCGGAGGATTCAAGCCTCACCAAGCCTCCAAAATCATGTTAATTTTAAGGTGATTTCATCATAATGCACATGATTAACTGAAATTTTTTCGTAAATCTTAGAGATTTAGAAAGAGCTCAGATCCTTGAAATTTTCAAAAAATTTTGGATTTTTAAAAACGTTTAATGTTTTTTTTTTTTAAATCGATTTTTCGGTTTCGTTTTTTTTTTTTTAATTTTGATTTTAAATGTCTGTTAACATTTCCTCAAATATGGCATCCAACTTTTTTTTTTTAAACATGATTTGATGTTCTTAAATATTAAAATTATTATAAAAAAAATTGTAAATATTTACCTTTTTCACCAAAACAAATGACTTAGTTGGGAGCTCAAAAAATTTAAGAAGTTGTTTGAGGCATTTTAGTAATAAATGTAATGTTTGTTGAAAAATTCTTATAAAATTATTTATTTTAAGAACTTTATACACCGAACACCCTGTTCGGTAAACATTGGATTATTCTAAAGTACCCACTAGAATGAAAAAAAACGATACAGTATTTTCTTAAAAAATATTATGCTTATCTTTTTGATTGTGAGACACCCTGTACAAACTTTTGTAGTAATGAATTTTTGTAACTTGTGGCGACATCTAGTAATAATTTTTAAGTACAGCAATATCTCATATTCGAACCACAACAGAAAGAGTTGCAGTTTAATTGTCATGAACAACTTGGCGCTGTAAGCAGCTCTCAGTACTCAGTAAGAAGTGAAAAATAAAGAAAAAAAAAACAAAATACCTATGTAAATATTTAGGTTGAATTGAATTGTTACAATTCAAGACTAAATTAACTAAAATCTAATTACAAAACTTATTTCATCCGTTTATATTCAATTCAAAACTAATGAATTCCTGTCCAGTGAATTTCAACTGACACATAAAATTATTTAACCTGAACCGGATGAATTTTGTAATTTTGTTTGGAATTTCTTCAACTCCAACAAACTTCACTCATAATTTAAATATCTGTTGAAATCGCGGAAAAATGTCGTTGTTTGTTTGGTTTTCGTGCGAAAGAAACATTTAATTTATTTTAAAATACAAGTGATATATTTTCTCATCAATTTTAATAAGAAATTAGTAAAAAAAAAACATAAATAAAGATGGAAGTTGATGAATTCGATGATACTGATCCAAACTTGGCTGGAAAAATCAAATCGATTTGGGTTAAAAACTTTGTGTAATAAAAAAACACTATTCGAACTTATTTTGTGAAATCTAAAACATGTACTTAACTTTACAGGACCTACGATGAATGTGTTATGCATCCTGCGGAATATCTAAACATAATTATTGGTCCCAATGGCACAGGCAAGTCAACACTTGTTGCTGCAATTGTCCTCGGAATGGGAGGCAGTGCGAAACTTCTAGCTCGTTCATCAGCTATCCAAGAGTACATAAAGAATGGCAAGACTGCGGCAGCTGTTAGCATTAAGATTTACATAAACAATCTTCGGGAAACTAAGAAATTCGAAAGGGAATTCGATTCAGATGGCAAATCAGAATTCAAGGTAAGGACTTTCTGTAATAAGCAAATAGCAAAACTTGAGATGATTTTTTTTACAAAAAGATAAACGGAGTTGTTGTGACCCACAAAGCTTATATGAGATGCATTGCAGAATTTAACATTCAAGTCGATAATTTGTGCCAATTTCTACCACAGGATCGAGTTCAGGTAAGAGTTTTGTTTTAAACTTATCTATGTAATGCGTTTTACTTTAACTCATCTTTAATCGTCATCCATAAACGTTATCTACACCGAAGTAATCAATTATAAACCGCACGATTATCAGTTCAAATGATAAAAAGCACTGCAAGTTGATTATATTCATTTTGAGATAAATACAAGATATATGGAGCTCCTTTAAAATCAGTAATGCACTACTGTGTCTAAGTTTTGGGATACTCCGAATATAACAAAGTGGAAAAACTACACAGGTTTTGTTTTCCTTACCTAGTAACACACCAAACTATGACTTAATATAGAAAAGGGACTTCCAAAAGCCTACTTTTCAACACTCGAACTCCATTTCAAATACATCCAAAGAGTAAGCACGGTCCCCGTAAACGGATTACCAAGAAAACGCTCAGATGTCATTGTGAGAAAGCAGATTTACTGGGCTAATAAATGGTCGGAACTCTTTAATAAAGTCAACATTGAGTTTAATTGGTCCACAAAATCTGAGTGGAAGGCTTTGCACACAGAAACTTTGAAAAACTCGTAGAAAGACATTAAACGGAGCACACAAACAGAGCTATTGTAACCTTAACTGTGCTGAGATGCCAAACTACTTCAAAGACTCACGCGAGATGATTGATATGGTGTTAAGGTCCAGATGCGGATTGCTCACATTAAACCGACATCTAAGCAATACTTATAGAATTTATTTACAAAAAATACTCAGTTTTTATCCTCACTTTTCTTTGAATACATTTTGATTATTTCACTGATCATTGAATTGTTTCAATTGGCATGGACCAAGGTATACCAAAGCAAATGGCTCTTAGTAATAGAACCGAATTTAGCCAAAATTCGATTTTAACAAAAAAAAATTGGTATGATGTCTCACACATCTCACTTCTAATTAAAAAAATATATGCTTAGAAGCAGCTCACCTGTAAATAAGTCAAATTTAAAATGATATAATCACAATAGGGCTGTTTCTTTTATCTGCCAAAAGCTTCAAAAAGCTGTATCAGCTCAAAATAACGAAAAAAACACAATGATTGAAATCAATTAGACTTTTGTTATGATGCTTTCAAATGTCATGAAAATTCAGGACCATTCAAATATTTTAGGTGAAAGGGTGTTTATTTAGTGTTAAAGAACTTTGTGCAACAAGTGCCCAAAACACCCTGTTAACATAATATTAGATTGATACAAATTCTCAAGATTGGAAAAGATCACACGCGTTTAATGAGTGAAAGGGTGTTTTTCTTCCCTTCCCCATATGAGATGGGGCAACGTTGAACCCATACCGGTTATCCATAGACAATCATCAGCCTGATAAGGACCATATAGTAAATCACCTTAAGCATGCTGTCCGGCCGGCTCCTTATAAAAAAAACAAAGCAGAATCGTGTCTAATTTCTCAAAGGTTTATTGCACCGTGTACGCAACATGTTTATGTTTTGTTCTAGTTTCTAAATACATATTTACTTGAATTTGAGCTACATTTTTAATAAATATTTAAAATATTTATTTTAGGACTTTGCCAAAATGAACGCACAAGAACTCTTAAATAATACAATATCTTCTGTATGCCAACAACCTGTTATCGAAAAGTTTGATAAACTCAAGGAGTTGCAAAAGAAAAAGCAAAATGTAAGAAGTAGTTTAATTGACGATGTAAATAGATTAAATGACCTAAAACACCGTAATGAAGGGTATGTTTTAAATTTTATTTTTATTTTTTTTTTTAATTCTTCTTCTAATATGTTTTGTTTCTTAAAATTAGTTTAAAACAAATTCTAGAACGAATGGCAACAAAAAAGAAATTTATCGAAACCATTAACATATGCAATGCAAAGAAATTATGGATTGAAGCAAAAGAACTTAAAGAAAAAGCTGCCGAAATACGAGGCAATTTAGAAGATGCTGAAAAAATTGTTAAAGAACGACAATCAAGATACAATACTCTACTGAAAGAACAAGGTAAAATAATCAAACAAACTGCTGACCTTGCAAATGAACTACAAAAACAAGTAAGTTTCTTAAATTTTGTTGAAATACGTTAAAGAAAACGAATAATGTTCATCTTTTCAAAGGGAGCCAAATGTGGTGAAGCGACAACAAAAATCGAAAACATCATTGGAAGCATTGATGAGTTGGAAATGAAAATACGAAGAGCAAAGCAAGAAATTGAGGTTTGATTCATCATTATAACATTTTTTCACACATTTTCTATAGAAATTATAATTCTCTTATTGCAATATTAGATTAAGAAGAAAGAACAAATTGAACGTGATAAGGAAATTGAAAAAGAAAGTCAGAGTTTAAAGAAGAACAAAGAAGAATTAGAAAGAGTGGCGTCATCTAGTGGCAGTACAGCAGAACGTGTCGCAAAACGAGAAGAAATCACAGAACGCTTAAGTAGTTTAAAAGTACAAATAACAGCTCAGATGGCAAAGCGTTCAGAAATCAATAAAGTTCTGGACGAAGATTATGTGGCAGAAATAACAATGTTAAAACAACGTATACAATCCTTGGAAAGCTTTAAAGATCAACGTTTGAAGGTAAATTGAGTTCAACTAATAACCTATCCTAAATATTTCTTCTTAAAAAAAAATAATACTCTTCAGTTGCTAGAAGGAAGATATCCTGATCAGTACAAAGCAGTTATGTGGCTAAGAGAAAATCTAAATAAATTCTCAGGCCGAATATACGAACCAATGATTTTAGAGGTATTTTTTTAATTTCACCTTTAAAAATGTTTATTCTAAAAATTAATTGCATTCCATTCTTCCAGCTCAATGTACCAGATCCAAATCATGCTAAATATTTTGAGAATACCATTGCCCAAAGAGATCTGTTGGCTTTCACATGCGAAGACAAACAAGATATGTCCAAACTGATTGATTGTCTGAGAATTCAACAACATCTATCCATCAGTATTTTGTATTCTCCTCCAGCTGAACAATGTCAATATCGGCCAAATCAACACATTAGTTCTTATAGGTGAGTGGAATTTAAAATTATATTACATTTGAATTGAGATAAAAACTAATTTAATTTGTTCATCTTTCAGTGATTATGGGTTTTATGCATTTCTAATTGATCTTCTTGAAGGACCACCGGCAATTTTAAATTATCTTTGCCGAAATAATAATCTGCAAGGAATCCTCATTGGAACGGAAAAAGTAAATGATTTTATAGAATCATTGCCCGGCAATCTTAGACATTTTTATGGAGGTAAGATAAAGATTTTGTGATATCAGGGCAAAATGTTAGTTAGGAACTGTGTAATCAGCAAAAACAAAGTCATCGTATTGGTGTTAAAAGTTATATTCATCATGGGTTGGTCATGTCATCTCAGCCGCTGTATTTTCAGCTTCTTGACCAGGTCAACATCGCTGTACAGCCGTCGTTTAATCTTATTCTCCATACTTCTTCGATACACACAGGATTAAAAATCACTGGGAGAATCGTTCTCTCAAAGCAACCAAGGAAATTTTCATCCGAATCTTTTAAGGCCATGATTAAGGTCTTGTATAGCGTTTCCTTGGTTCTATGAGAGAGGGCTTTACTACTTAAATGCCTTCTCAGCCGAAGAAACAGCGATTGGCAAGAGTAATTCTCCGTTTGATCACTGAACTTATGTCGTTGTTTGAGTTTATAGTGGATCCCAGGTAGACAAAGTCCTTGACAGCTTCGAAGTTATAACTATCCATCGTGATATACTTCGTTTTGTCTTCATTAACAGCCAATCCCATTTTTGCCGTCTCCGACTCAATACTGGTAAATGCACCGACGGAGCTCGCTCTGTCCTGCCGATAATGTCTATGTCATCTGCATAAGCAAGTAGTTGAACGGACTTTCGATCAAGAACGAGATAAAATAGGTTGCATGATAACGCATCGCTTTTTGTTATACCTTTCTCAACATCAAACGGTTCAGTGGTGTTCCTACCGACTATGACGGACATAGTCTTAACAAATTCGTCCGGTAATCCATTGGAGTTTACCTAAAAATAAGAGATGTTGCTTAAAATACAGTGTGGATCACGGCTCCAAGTTGGTTCAGCTCATGTCACGTTCTCGATCAAGATTTGTTGCGAAGACTCGTCGGCTAGGTGTGTTTATGTCCGTAAACTCCACGTGTCGGAGACAATTCGGTCTCTGTATTTTCAGCTTTTTAATCAATTCGTCGTTATATCTTCTCCTTTATCAACCGATGCACACTGGACAGAATCTTTATCTCAAAGCAAACCAGCTAGTTTTCATTCGAACTTCAAAAAGGCGCATATGTATAAAATTGAAGTAAATACAAGCAGCATTTTCTAAGACTTTTTTTGTTTATGAAAAATAGTAAATACTATAAAATCCTTCTAATCAACTTATTAATGTTGGTCGAACAATATGCTGAGTGATCTATCTTTAAATATTCTTAAATCCTGCCCGATCTGTAGCTTGTAGTCTTCAATTTCGCACCACGTCGCCAGAGAGCACCTTTAATTGCTTCGTGACTCTTTTTCTTCGTTTTTCCTACCTATGCAAAATTTACTGTATATCGCGTGTAGGATTATGTTTTGTAGTACGCCAAGAAACATACCTTTCATCTGTCTGAAAGAGAGTTCATGCTTCTGCAAAATACAGTAGCACCGGGATGAATGATCACTAGAATGATATAACGGGTTATGTTCTTACGCCTTTTATGTTTTATTTTATGTGCTGTTCCCCTTGAGTAAAAGTGAGTGGCGCTCGTCCTCATAGTCCAATAGCTTTAGTTGATGCCAGTCTATTGAATTCTTCAATTTTCGGTCGTCAAGGCTGCGCACATCACTTATCAGATCAACAACATAAAAGATATTGTGGAAATGTGTGTAGACTTTTCTTGCCTCGATTTTATCGTGTGGTTTGACTTCTTAAGGCTTAGTGTATAGTTGAAACAATTGTTCCAGCTCCATTTTTGTTCTTCTTTATCCAGTACCCTGTTGTTGATTGTTTTTATTTTTCATTTTGCAGGCGATGTCCAATATCACGTTTCGATATCGAAGTATTCCAACCACCCAATTAGATCACAGCAAAGAATTCAGAGTCGTAACTTCTTATCGGGTGTGGACAGAAGTGAGTTGAATACTTTAAAAAAGAGGTAAATCTAAAAAAATATAAAGAAAAAATTAATTTAAAATTAAATTACATATCAAAAAATATAAAAAAAAATATAGATACGCTGACAAAGTTCGAGCAACCGACACCCTTCGTAACGAGAGAGCCCAAATTGAAGCTAAAACCGATGAACTAGAACATCAACGTGGTGAAGTAATGAAAGAACAGCGATCAATCGAAATGGTCGTTCATAAACTGAGGGACCTGAAAGAACGACTCCAAAGAAGTGTTCGAAGAGTAAAAGCTTTGAAAGACTCGTCTTTAGGTAAAAATATGCAAATCAATTATATTTTGTTTAGTATTTTCTAACGTCGAGTCTTTATTTAGATATTCCTCATTTTCAAGAACTTCAAAAAGAGAAAACTAAGCTATATATTAAAGAGATTATCGAGTTTCAACAGATGAAAGCGAAATGTTTGATGGAATATCAAAGAGCATTGCAAGAAAAAGAATGCGCAGCCGCTCGTTCAAGCATTTACAGGCTTGAAAATGAAGATCTAAGTCGGACAATCACTGAGGCAACTGATATCTTGGTACAAGGAAAGGTATACAAATTCAAAACATTCTTGAATAAGAAGTCAAAATTAACATTTTTTTGTTAGAAACTTGTTGAAACTGTAAAAACATCAATGGATGCTGCTGCCAAAAAATATCGTTTAAGATTAGTGGAAGCTAAAAATCTCACCAGTGGCTTAAAACCTACAGATCCAAATTTTCCATACACCCAGCAATTTGCAGACCTTCCCGATGATGTGGACGGACTCAAAGATGTCATAAACGACACTAGTGCGCGGTTGGAATGTTTGGGCGAAAGTGATAAAAATGTATAAAGACATTTCTTTTTTTAATCCAATTTATTTTTAATTGAAATTCAAAATTGTTTTAAAGGTTGCCGAAGAGTATGAACGTCGCAATGACCAAATCGAAGCTTTAACAAAGACCATTGAAGAGGCTAAGAATGGAGATGAACATCTTATGCATCAAATACAATCACTCTATAATGAATGGATTCCAGAAATCAATCGCATTATTGAAGTTTTGAATGAAAATTTTGGTAATTTCATGAAAAATATGGATTATGTTGGAGAAA
Organism: Meliscaeva auricollis; assembly: GCA_948107695.1. NCBI lineage: Eukaryota > Metazoa > Arthropoda > Insecta > Diptera > Syrphidae > Meliscaeva > Meliscaeva auricollis. The sequence goes on along the minus strand of OX403619.1, from coordinate 20,292,874 downwards.
TTCTTTTGGCAATGAAGGATCAGGTAAAATTAATTTAAACAAAACTGTTTCTAAATATTTCTCACGACAAGTCTGTTTGTCAATTTATAGTGGGATTTCGAATCGTATGGCATTCAGATATTAGTACAATATCGAAGTGGTGTTAAACTACAAGCTCTTGATAGATATGTCCAATCTGGAGGAGAAAGAGCTGTTGCCATTGCAAATTACACTTTGTCACTTCAACAATTAACTCATGTACCTTTTCGGTTTGTTAAGAAATTACAAAAGTAATTATTGAATTTTATTAATTAAGAAAAAATTGGTATTTTTCAGTTGCGTCGACGAAATAAATCAAGGAATGGATCCCAGAAATGAGAGAAAGATATTCGATATGCTGGTGGAAGAGACTACCAAGACAGGAAGTTCGCAATATTTCTTTGTGACGCCAAAGGTATGTTAATATGTACAACATTTATTTAATAAATAAATTCATACAACAAAAATCAAACGGGGTATAAACTTGATAAATTTTATATATGACACAACAAAATGGGTACAGCTTAACCACTAAACGGTTGTCTTGAAACATTTTTGGGATTCTAAGATTAGCAATCTCAAAATTTAATTTTGTAACACCAAAAATAATTGAGCCTCCCATAAGTCTAAAGGCTTGGTATAAATAAAACACTTTTGCATTATATGCAATACTCATTTTCTCATATTTTGTTTTCAAACCTACCAAAAAGCATCTACCGCAGCTTTCGACATCAAATATGGTCTTTACCATATTAGTTGCTTGTCGTTTATATAAAACATAACTTTATCTTATAGATATTTGCATTTCAATGGAAACAATTATGTAACTACAAATGACTGTTTACAAATTGTATCTGAATGATTTTATTTTTATTTTCAGCTCCTTCCAAATTTAAACTGCAATGAAAGAATGACAGTGCACATTGTTTACAATGGAAAATTTGTGAAAGCCAAAAATGCATTCGAATCTAATGTTGGATAAGTTAAGTATACTCTACTCGTTCTAATTTTACTTTTTTTTATGAAATAATTTTCTTTTTCTAACTATCCAAATGATGTTTATTATTAATAATGTTTAATGTTTATTGTAAACAATTATTTGTTGATTTAATTTTCGTTACATGTCAATTTTGAGATCATTCCAAGTTAATTCCTATTTAATTTTAAAGTTAAACAAAAATATTCATCTTCAAAAGCATTTACAGAAAAATTACTTACTTATATCAGATGTTTGTTTTTGTATTTTTTATTTATAACAAAAACTACTCAAAGGTGCATTTTTAAAATAACTTGTGTTATAGAAGGAACTTATGTGCGTATTATCTTTCATAATTGTTTTCTTAGAACTCAAAATTCACTTTCCATTACAAAAACTTTGCGGTCATTCTTCTTATTTCATGACCTCATATTTATTTTTAAATAAAAATTTAAAAAAATCAATTTTTATATGATTTGAAGTGTCGTTTCATCGTGAGAAAAAAATAATTAAGAACTATAACTAGAAGTCCAACAGTGCCTGGCAAAGTAAATCTATCCGCCATTATGCTATTGACAAAATGAAATTTAAGAAAATTCTTTAGTGTTGTTTTTTTTTAAGTTTAATTTAAAGCCTTGCGACTGAATAATAACAGTTCTATCTACATCGATACCTAAAATGTATTTCAAAAACTAAGAAATGATTTTTTTCCTAAAAAAAAAAAGATTAAGATTCTAAGCAACACCATGAACATTTTATTTAAAAAAGTTAAGTATCATGAAATTATTTCTGAGTCTTCTTTTTCTTATGATTTTTTTTTTTTTTTTGTTTTTAAGAAGTGTCTAGTTTATATATTCAAAGTAATAATAAATAAATCTAGAAATAAAACCACTGCTAATATTTTTGTACTTACATTTTAAGGAATTGATGTTTATTTAAAAGAAATGAATAAAAAATATATTTTTGCAGTATGAAACAATTTAATGTGTATTGAGACATAAATAGACTAAAATTCCGCTACAAAGTAATCAGTTGCTGTGAGTGGAAGCAGAAACATACAAATATGAAATTGAACATGCAAGGTTTCTTGACTGAATATGTTGTAAGTACATATATGTGAAATTGAAGACCTTCGTTGGGTGGGTTTCTGTTAGGTATAGAAATGCAGGTTAAATGGGATATCTGTACAAAATGGATTTTTTTTCGTATTTTCTTATAAAACTCCCATAGCAATTAAAAAAAAACCTTCTTAAAAGATCGCCAAAAAATATTGGCAATGTGCGAGGGTGATGTTCATGATTTAATTGGACCGTAATGAATATAATTATTTCAATTCAGAACGATGTCAATAATTAGAATAAAATTATCGTAAAATCTATAGCAAGACAAGCTTCTAAGATCGAGTTTTACATCACTTTAATTTGATTTCCAATAAAATTTCCACTAAACCATGATTATATACGATACAAACGAACCGGCTGCGGCTGGCACTGAACCAATAATAAAAAAGGACTGCATCATTGACCCTTATATTCCTATGGAATGTTATCGCAAAGACCTTTTAGGTGGAATAATATCTATTAGAGGCAAATTATGCTGAAACCAAATTTACTCTTGTCGTACACAAGGAGTTGTTGAGCATTGAAAATCTAAATGGGAGTAAAATCTAAAAACAACCCAGGTGGTGATGATAGACAGAAGAAGCGAATGCGGGGAGAGTAATCGGATGTGCATTGTAAAACAGAAACAATTACAAAGTTAAAAGAGGAGAAATGAGGCCGATGTAATGCAACCGATTGAATGAATGAACCTCACGACTGGCCTTTTGTATGTATATGCAAACGGTTCGATGCGATGCGATGGATGGAAATGCTTGCGCTGCTGCAAGCTTCCACTTGTAGTAAGTAATATCAGTGAATTAATCGGCGCGTGCTTAAAATCGTGACTGGAGAGAATTTTTATTTTATTTATTTTTTATTTTTTTTTTTTTGTTGATTTTCTTCTAAAGTGAACTGAACTGGGGGGTTCTTCATAATCGATCTTTGCATATAATGAGGAAGAATTTGTTAGCAATGAAAGCCAAGGATGGCTAAAAACTATAACCAAACCCAAAATGAATAAGACTGTAGTGGCAGAGTATCGTCGTCGTTGTCGTCATCGAATGCGACTACGACGACGGAGTTTTGGTTGCTGATCGTCGTCGTTCGTTATTTGTATTCAATCGCCAGTTTGGCTTGTTGTTAATTGGCTGATGTATAGATCTCGCAATGACCATTGAGGTCAGACATTGAATAATAGTTGAAGTTTTTTGATATTAATTAGAATTCATTTATGATAAATCTACCATTTTGATGAGCTTTGTGCAAAAATGGATTTCGATAGTTTGGTAATAAATTTTCGTTTTTGGAAAATTAGTTTGATCCCAATTAAATGTTTATTGATAGCTTTTGCTTATAATTCTAGGAGTATTTTGATATACATATTAGACTGGCAGCATTAAAAGTTAATTTATCTGTCGGATAATAAGAAAGAAAGCCAGATAATTTGGTATTTACAGACTTAAAATTTAATTCGATATAATGTAGTTTGAATTATTTACTATATACCCCATATTGTATGAATTTTTCAAACTACATAATTTTTTCTACAAAATTATGAAAAAAAATAATTTTGAAAGCTGATTTTTTGAAAACAGAATTTTCTGATGGGCATACATAATTTCAACTCCGACCCACATGATTATAAAATAGGTACGTTTTTATTTTGTTTTTAAAAAATCGATTTGTCAAAAACAACTTTACGAAGCTGTAACGTCCTCAGCACCAAGAACAAATACGTGTGCGACCCAGTCTTGAATTTTATGTCTTCAAAAATAGATATATGCGTATAATAATCACAGTTGAAACAAAAATTTCTTTAAAATTATATGCAAATGAATATGTAAATCATAATTGATCTGCGGTTTGTGATGGCTTAATAAAGAAATACAGAAAAGGATTACTGAATGACCAATAATAACGCTAATTCAAAAATTACAAAAAATTATATTACTATAGAATATTATTGGGGCTATATATGTATATTTTTATTTTCATATTTAGTATATTTAGCAAATCCTTAATCGGCTTTGATACTCGTTAAAATTTAATAGTTTGTCATAAATGAACGAAAAACACATTCATGCTCACATTTTGAGACCGGATACACACTTGTAAGTCACTTATTCATAATAGCTACTTTTAACTGTTGATGATGATTTTATTGCAATTCAATGGATAGTGGTAGGTCTTAACAGTAAAAAAAAATTAAATTATGAATCCCATATGTTTTTATAGTCACACTTAAAGTAAATATGGGTGTGATTAAGTAATAAAAAAAATATCTAAAGCTAATAAACTTCAATTAATTGAGAAACAAAATTTTCAAACGATATTTTTAAATGACATTAGACATTTATAGCATTTTATTTTATGATACCAAAAAGTAATTTTCGTGTGCATCGTAAAGTTGTATGAGCTAATTTTTGAATAAAGTCATGTAATTGGTTTGATCAACTGAACTATGAATATTTGTGTTCAGCTTAAAGTTTAAGGCCAAGTTTTTCGAAATCATACTATTAACTCTTAGTTAACTCCTCAGACATGTTTTTTTTTAGACATATTTGTGTTAACTCAACAAAGTGAGTTAACACTGCACTAAAAAACTGCTCCAGAATTCCCAGGATAACCTTATCATTCCCTGGGTTAACTTAGAGTTAATTCAGAATTGAAAAACTTGTTCTAGAAGTACAAAACCTGTGGATTTTGGATTTTTTTGTATTCTCATAACATGGCCAGTTAAATTGGATCTCGTTACTAATAAAAAGTAAATCATATTTCCGACTCAACTAGGGTCTAATTTTTATTTTTCAGCTTAACAAGTTCTACGTAAAAAAAATTTTTTTCCACCCAAACGATTCCGGTTTTCGAATTCACCGGTAAGTCGTTGAAAATACCAAGTTAAAATTCATATTAACCCTAAAATCTGATTTCAGACAATGATACTCTTTGTTCATCTTGAGCGACCATCACAACCTCAAAAGTATTAATAAACGTTAACTAAATTTGACATTGGACGTGATTAATCGCCACTGTCACAAAACCAAAATGACAACACAACCAAACGAGTGCTGCAGTTGCAGTCACTCTTTTATACAACAAAATGTCAACATACAATTACACAGATTAAACAAATGTCCATCTAGGGCATTTAGAGTTTGCTTTTTATCAGCGTCACTTTTCTGGACCTTGATGAATTTATGTTGCTCATTTAATTATTTAATTAATCGTCAAAAATATGTCAAATTAATTCTCCGATTTGTCTGTCTGTTACGTGTCTTATATATCGCTTAGATTTTTTGATTTCTTCCTTTCAATTTTGAAATCAAAGACATTTGCAGATATTGCCGCATTTACTCTATTCTATAATAAAGAGTGTCCAGTTCACTATAATAGTGTATAAGGACTGTGATACTCAAAGAACCAAAGCAAAGGATTGAAAGCAGCGAATGCTATATACTGACATGTTAGAAGATGAATTAATGATGTTGCCGGTTTTGTTTGATTTCTAGGTTTGGCCACGGTGGTGGTGGTGGTGGCGCGCGACGGCCAATTCGATGGATTTTATTGTGTATACTAGGCGCCAGAAGTGGTTTCATGTGTGAGAGCATTAGAGATGACTTCTGTGTGGAAGGACATTTTTATGGTGATGGGATATAAATTTTAATCCGTTCTGTAATGTTGACAATTGAACAGACCATTTTGTGTCATATCGTAGTTAAAGGGTTGACATATCTTTTTAATCAAATTTTTGTCTTTCAATAATATAAGAATACCTATACCTAACCATGAATTCAAAGTGAAGACCATCTCAACTGCCTATTGAAGTTTTCACGTAGATGACTTCAAGGGTAAAATTTCAAAAATTTTCTAATATTTTTTTAAACAAAAACATAAAGCCATACCCCAAAAATTCTACGAGCTATCGGAAAAAAAATCGAAAATGAGATGTGGATGTGGATGTCATTTTTACATGTTTTTAACGTGGAAAAATGATTTTCTAAGCAGCATACATCCCTGGTAATTCAACGTCAAAAAAAAAACGACCTTATTTCCTAAAAATGAAAAATTTAGAAAATATATTTTTCAGTAAAAGTAAGACCAAGAGCCGACAGCACATTTTGGGAGTGGAGGTATAACCAAAATCTGAGTATGCAGTCTTATAGGCATACGCGTCGAATATGAATACGATCTTGACCATGCTTTTAAGAGAAAAAATACATAAAAATACATTAAATGATTTTGAATAAATAAATCGTCCTGATACCAAAAAGTTTGTTGCAAGATAGTTTGGTTGCTGAATTCTACCCGAAATATACACTCGAAAAGTCATATTTCGAGTGCATATTGTAAGCAGATGCCTCCATGTAAAATTTCATAAGCTAAACTTTTTATTAGCAGGGAAAGACGATCTATTGTAGTAGTAGCAATACTTTTTGGTACAATAACTATTTAAGAAACTGCATTGTTATTGCACATTATCTCTATAACCGGATCTAATTATTCTATTAACATGAAACGGTTACCTCTCGCGAAAGAAATCTGCACCCGGATCTTAGACTAGGTCACTGCTGCGTATGTGGAACATTTTCTTCTATTGAAACAATTAAATAATTAAATTTTGAAAAATTTCTAATTTCAAAATTAACTCTCTAAAATCTATTTATTAAATGAAATAAAATAAAAGAATAGATTCTTAGTGGAATGTGATATTTTGAAGTATTACCGCTGTTTTTTTTTTAATATTAAGTACGCTTAAACTGCAGCAAATAGAATGATCGGGATCAAAGTACCTTGTCTCCCTTCAACCTTTACACTTAAGGTTCAAAATTTTTGTCGTGTGTTTTATAAAATGTTCTTAATAAAAAATATAACACACAAACTTTTTGATATGTATCTGAATTTTTTTAGTACCTACTTTAGGCAGATCAGTTTGAATGAAACTCTTATTTACCAATAAGTCGGGCTTAATTTGAATGCTCCATTTGAAACTACTTGTATATTTTAAAGTAATAGATAAATATCCTGATTTAATAAAAAAAACCGCAGAAAAGAAAATAAAGTTATAAATAAAAGGCCATACCAATTAGTGAACAGATAAATTAAAATTGTCTACTACTATTTGTTTGGGACACCTGACATAGCAGGTTATTTTGTTAAAAGTTGACTTACCCACCAAAACAACAATTGAAGTGGAAATAATTACATATTCCTTAAGGCTTCTTGAACAACCCGGTATCAAGCGTTGTAGGATAGGAACTTGGGTTCAATTCATTTAAATACGTAATTTAGGGTCAAATTCCAATCTCTTTGATTGTCAATGCAAACGATTTTTATTGCTTCCAAGATACCTTTAATAGTCCACAGACCACAGTCCACACCATATACGAGTACATTATGATAATCAACCACAACAAAAACAATACAATTGTTCCGCTTTGTTACAAAAATTTTAAACTGACTTTCAAGCCTCTTGCTCTTGTTTGATCTTTGTCCAATGTCCACACCCACCACTCCTTAATATTTCTATTGCACATGTGTGATTATTTATTACACAACTTTGGTTGTTTTTTTTTTGAAGTTTTTGTTCCAAAGACACAAAAACCGATAAACAAATTTTTATCAAAGCGACATTCATTTCAATTTCCATATTTTAAAATCACAATCTGTGAACCGGATGACAACTTAAGTATGTAGGTATGTCCAAATCATACAACATTGTTGCAACAACGCAACCAACATTACTAACTAGATATTATTTTTTTTAATGAATATTGTAATTCCTCCTTGACGATGACCAACTGAGACGCGCCATTATAGCTCATTTCTGGTGTGTGTCTATAAAATATCATGAAAGTGAGTATGAGTATGAAGTAGTGGCATTCAATTTTGAATAACCAGTAACTCAATAATATACAGAGGAGGCAGAGTGTTAGCACCATATACTATACATATACCCACAATAAATGGAGCTGTCAAAAGATCAAGACTAGTGGCAAGTCAAGATTATTTGGTGCGATACAATTGTGTGGGATTTGATTATAAGACCGCGGCGGGTGGTGCATGTCACATGTTGCATGATTGCATATTGTGACTGATACTTCTAATTCAATATGATCTAGTGTCCTTTATGGAGAAAAAATCATTATGATTCAATCATTGGACCATGTACTAGTAACAATGACAAAATGCCAACCTGCATTTATGCATAATCATACATTATAGGGTGTTTTCTTATTCCAAACAAGGTGTCACTGTTAAGTTAGGTTGCACTTCTACTAATTATTCTACCCAGCTAAAAATTTGGAAACTTAATGAATAAGTATAGTCGTTCTCTAAAAATGTATTTTTGAGGTTGACCAACTCCACCCATTAACTTTTGGTAACCATTTGGTGCATTGAACATCTGCCTTAAATCTAGAACTAAATACCAGCACTATACTTCTCTTCTCAGCGATTAAGCAGTTCTACTATTGATTAAAAGACTTTTAGGAGCGGCGTTGACCGTATACAATCCGAAAACGTACCGAGCCTATTTGCTCATAAAAAGCGACAGATGAAATGATAGGTCTGCTTGGGTACCCGCCAAAACAGCTAGTCGAAGTCCTGCCAAAACTGTCAAGATAGAGCGTACTGAAAATCTCTTTTGAAAATTTCTGCCCAAAGAATTTATTGCGGCTGAAATGTGAATTCTGTCAAAATCATTCCATACATCAAAAAAAAAAAAAAAAACATGACAATATTTTTGAATGTCGGGAATTTTAAAAAAATTAACAAAAAATTGAAATACAATCAAAAATTGAATTAATTAATAAATAAAACAAAAAGTGGTAAATATTTTTTATCATCGTGTTCCCGTGTTTTTGAGCAGTTTCGGCCATATTTGATAGAATTTCAACCCCCACTCTAAAAAAAAATTGACGGATTTCATCTTTCAGTCCAAAATGTTCCCAAACGGACCTGATAATTTTGAGAAAACTGTCAAATAAAACTTAACACAACCAATAGTAAATCAGATAGTGTGGAGTTTGTCAATGTAATGCTTCGAAAGAAGGAAAGAAAGACTAGACTGTAAGCTATTAAACCTTAACTTTATGCCTTCAAGAACAATAAAACTACATAAAATAAGTTAGGAACAATATTGGGAAAATTACTAACGTTCGCAAGATACTTTGACGAAAACTTAATACTCCCTTCATCTTCAGATCCTGTGTATTTGGTTTGGACGAATTTGAGCAGATTGGATCTTATAACCTTACATGGAAAAAGTATGATTGACAAAAATTTAGATACTGATATGATGGAAAGTTAATAACTGCAGTAGAAATCATCAGCCATTCCTAGCTAAAAAAAAAAGAACTTTATAAGTCTCTAAGTTATATTTGGAAGACAAACAACAAGTAATGTGGCAATTCCAAAGAAATGGGCAAATCACTTGGTTACGAATTATAGGCCTATTTCCCCCTAAAAAATTCCATACAAATATTGGAAGAAGTGACACACAGGACTATAATAGCCTGGTGACTTCTAAATCTAATCATATGTCACACCTGTAAGCGGAATCATGTTTTTGCCGACGATTTCTTACTTACACAACATCGACTTAACTAGTAATAGCAGTTCTCAAAAATCAAGGCACACATCTTCATACTGAACTCTACAAGAAATACGGTCTTCAAAAAAAGCACCACGAATTCGAAACATGACTGGTTTCAGAAGACTAATCCGTTATGGTAGAAACATTGAAACTCCCAAATAGACAGCAATGTTTTAATTAAGCTAATAAGAAACATATTTTTCGGTCCATGGAAAAATACTATTTTGGAAAATCTATAAAATATGCAAAGCCATGTGAACACGGTTCTGCTATTATGTTCATAAAGCAATTATTTAATTGCTTTTGTTGTGTACAATTTCAGGCTTAAAAGAAAACACCCTTTACTTACAACAACTGCAACAGTGCAACTAGTGCTTGAGTCCCATATTTGTACCAGAGCACAAAAACTAAAACAATTAGCAAAGTAAAATAGATAATCAACAAATAAATTAAGTGCTGGACACAAACTGTTGCTAAATTGTAAGTACCAAACTGCTTGCAGTAGGATAATAAACCTCCAAAGTGTTGCATAAAACAAACAAAAAAAAAAAAAAAAAACTAAAAAAACTTAAGCTCCCAAGATAGTCAAAGTATATAGATACTTCCAGAGCAACAGGCATTACATTATTCCGAAGATACAAATCGGAATTTGAGTTATGTAAATTTTGCATTAGCTTATAGTAGAAGTCTACTTATTGCAAGTCTTTCTCGAAGATACAATCAACTCTGGAAATATAATTATGGGTGGTTTTCTTCTTATCCTTGTTGAACAAAAAAAAAAAAAAGTCCGCACTCACCTGGTGCCAGAAGCCCAGTAGAGCCCAGTAGATATAGTTACAAGTTAAGTTAAGGTATTTTCTTTCGTATCGACGCGTCGTTGCCGTCGTCGCCATCGTTGTCGTCCTCGTCAGTAGTTAGTTGGCTATGTCGTTGTCGATTTATTTGTACCTAGTGACTTCGAACTTGGGAATTGCTTGCGGGAGATGCAGACACGACAACATCACACACATACCAGATATCCAATTTCAATGCAACCAACGACTAACTGGGTGCGTAGCACTTAACTAAATTATATGCGAGAACTTATGTTCGTTGTCATCTGAAGGTGACAATATTAATTTATGAGGTTTAATACCCAGATTTATATCTTTGTTCACACTAACGATTTCTATTTATGACTTGTTCTGGAATTGGTAGAGAGTTATTGAAGCCAGCAGGAAGAAGTTTTATTATGTAAGTGATAACTATAAGGAACTGTGAGGAGGTACACGCGTGTAAGTACTTAAAGGTAGTTACGCAACTTACAAGTTACAAATGGGAGCGATCATCATTAAAATAAAACAGAGGGAAGACACTGATTGGGCTTACAGTCGTTGATCAAAAACAAGGGGTATAGAAGTCATTGATTATGCGGGAGAATGTATAAATACGATTACATATACATGTTTAAATAAGATTTAGAACTATAACCATTATACTTAGTCTCATGAAAATTGGTCTTCTTTGAGAATTCAATTCTCGATAGTTAATTGTAATTAGCTATTATAAGAAAATGGAATTTTGAAAACGAATTCTGCTTTCAAACAAGAACTACATAACCATACGTGCTGGAATTCAAAAAAAGGCTGCTTGACATTAAATTCTGTGTTTAATTTATAAATGTACTATGAATCGAATATTAGTGCTACTTACATATATTCATTTATAAAGTACACACAAAATTTAATGTAAAGCAAAATCGATTTATATGAAAGGACTCCAGAGTCTTGAATTTATGTAATTCCAAACAAAAGAGTTGAGGCCAAAACTTTTATATAAGCTTTTTAATCATTTGAATGCGCATCCTTCAAAAATTAATAAATTCATTTAACTAAATCAATATGAAGTTCTGAAAATTTGTATTTACTGTCTGCTTTCATATTTTGTGTATTTAAGGAATTTTCGTATCCTTTAAAAATTGCATTTGATTTTTTTTTACATTCTCTGTTATTTACAGGATCCAATTCAGACCAATTCGACCGACTCATGTAATAATAATTCCAGCAACGTCAAATTTTGCAGAAGTAAAAACATCAAACATTTCAACTTATATAATTACCAATGAGTTATAAGTATAGTTTCGGAGACACGCACAGACTAGCAAAATTAAAGAGTATTTGTCGTTACTGTAGAACTTTTAAGTTTTTTACAGCGTTAGACCCTGTGATGCATATTACAGAAATTTTTCTATTAGAGGGCGTGGAGTACACCTATTTCTAATTAAATGTTAGAAAATAATACTTTTGCTATCTTAGAATCCAATTTTCAATTTGATAAAAAAATACATACTAATACAGATAGGTTTTCATTAAAATAATCAAATATTAACTTAAACAAAATACACACATACAAAAGTAAAAAAATTAAAATAAAATGAAAGAAATTATTCTCAAATGAGATATATTGCCAAAAAGAACGACAAACATAGAACTAACTATCAACTCGTAGTCTTTTGCAATAATTTAGTATACCTATAATGGGAACAAGTTACACAAGAGCCTTTATCACATTCCTTAAACGAACATATCCTACCGGTGACTATCATCCAACTATGTGCTAATGAAGGAGTCATTATAAATGAGGAACTTCTGCCTAGCTCAAGATAACTATACTTGACAACTTTTTATCTTCATGATGAGACTGCCATTTATGAAAAATTATTACCAAACTATCCAAAGATTGCATCAGATATCAAGACCTTGTATTTCATAAATAAACATGTTTCATAATTAAACGGCAAACATCAACAAGTTGTATAGACAATCTTAAGAAGCTCCAGTCTTTTTTTTTTTGTTGTAAGACTTTTTATGGTGTAGGATGGATGTTACATCTCGTTTTCCTTAAGAAATATTCAATTTTTTTGTTCAAGTTTAAAGAGCCAGGCAATTCGTCCTATATGGCCAAACTAAAAAAAAAATAAACTATAAAAAGACGTTTTACTTGATTATACAGTGAAGAGCATGTTTCGTTTTTAACCAACTAAACCATGGTCATCAGATTGTCGATCTATCTGTAAAATAACTTCAAACAATCTTGCATTCTTCGAATTGTGGTGTTAATCCGCTTGAAATCAAAGACTATGACATCGACTCAACGTTTTTTTTTTTCATTTCGACTTCGAGGTGATTGTCATACACCCCAGCTGATGATGACGACTGAAACCACACGCTTCAATCTGCACGCAGCGACAACGAAAAAAAACGCTATAAATCACTCCTGCCGCAGGCAATTATAAATCCATGTCGCCGCATTGAACCGTATACATACTTTCCAGAGTAGGTACCCGCACTACCATCAGAGTAGCAATAGAACAATGCTTTAATAACTTCATTAGCTTTGAAGAGTGCTCGTCTATAGGTGCCCGTCGGGGAACTCACCACTGATCTAATGCCTTTGCGATCAAAATGAAGAAAATATATATAAATGACAACACGCACCAGATGCTCTGACGTACAACTTTAATTACACACGTCAGATCATAGTGCTCGACAATGACGCTGCTATCTGACGGCCGATGGAAAATATGCGTGCACATATTCCGTAACTGCTGGCCCACAAATAGCAATCAGCAGCAGTATATAGAAGCATCAGGACTTTGAACAGCTTCATTGGATTCAAAGTCTGACAATTAGCCATCCGAACATGGCAAAAGTGGAACCACTTGTGACAGTTGGCTGCTGAGCACCAGCTATCATGTGTCTATCATGTTGAATGTCTAAAATGGCAGTGTGTGTCGTCTTTGCAGAGTTCGACTGGGACTCTCTTCAACTGACAGCAACCCACTGCAAGATCCCTAATGACGGAAAATCATAACCCAAACGTGTTAATGTCCAAGCAAATGATTGAAATGACGTTAAGAACTAATTCCGCTTTGGACTAGGAGTCACAGTCTTCTTGGCCATCAGCACACGAGTATATAGCCCATCATCATCGCTTGACATTGTGCAAATCTACTTTTTTCTGTAAGTGGGAACTGTTGTAGCCAAAGGAGTGAAGTCGTGTCTAGTAGAGTGTCTCTAGGTTTCAAGGCGAATGGAGGATAATTGATGATCGCTTCCACTTTACTCAACTGCCACCATACACACAACTTGTGTTTCCAGGTTTTATAAGAGTGATGCAGCAGATGCATGCAGGTGGATGGACTGACAGACAGACAGACGAACGGAGTCGAAAAGTATTGATTTTTATTATTGATGATATTATGCGATTAAAAGTGTCAATTCCATTACGTATGCATGCCGTGTGATGATTTCTCCAAGGCTAATTCATCAGCGTACGTTAAAAATGCAGAAGGTACCATGTCAACGGGAAACTTTTCTAAAAAGCGTTCTCGTCATCATCGTCGTTGTCTTGGGTGAAACTGTCAATTAAAATGTTTACCTCTGGTATAATCTTTAAGAGGCGATTTCACTATTTGGTATATAAGTATAGCTAAGAGTACAGTCCAGCTATTCAGTCGTTCAGTTTGGTGGTCATAGAGGCTCAACTGCAGAGAAGTGCATCATCAACTGGGATACCTAATGATGAGTAGTGGCCTGGCCATATAAACTATGAACGGAAGAAAATTGCTTAATCACAGGGGAAATGATGGTCAATTGATGTCTGAATTAAAGGCACCGCCAAGCGATGCACCTTTTAAAATCAAACAATTTGCAGTTGAAGTTGAAATTGATGTGATACTACGATTGCCATGTGACAGTTTATGGCAAGATTACGTGCACTGCTGCATCCGAGTTTATCCCTTAGAGTATCAAGTCGAGTTATTTATTTAGAGTGGATCAATTAATTAGAGCAATATATGTATACTTTGTTTTCTTTCGTAGAGATTTTTTTTTTTCAAATTAAAATTCTGTTTGAGATTTTAATGCCGTTATGTAATCTGAAGCTTTTTTTTTTGAGCTATTTTAATCTGATGGACTAAATGAATTGCTTCCAAGTGAGTTTGTGTTGTCAGAGAGAAAGACTTAAAGGCGAAAAGATTTCAGAGTAAGTATGACGAGTCCACATGTCTCTACGAAGAATAAAAATTGTGCTAACAAAAACTTAATGTTAAAACATCCTTGCTTAATCCTTGGAACCATGTAATATGATAAAATTAAGATGTACGTAGAGGAGTTTAATGTGAAATTTGGATAAAAAGAACTCTTTTGTAAAGAAGTCCAAAAAAATAATCTGGTGTCTAGCTGCACGAGATTTTCTTGTCTCGAAATCCACAAAGTGACAAAGTCATTTTCTGATGGTTAAACTTGCAACCAAACCACTAATATTTAGATTAAACTAACTAATTTTCAATGAAAGGTGTGCAATGTGCATACCTTCACAAGGCTAGCTGATATTAATTGGATTTCTGATTAGTTCGTGATGAGGCTGGTTCTTAGGCGAACACCAAATTTTGCAAAATATTCTGATCAAAGTACTTTGGTGTTATGGGTTGCGAGAAACCTTCACTTAAAAAAAATAAAATTACCTAGGAACTCACTAAAAAAGGTAATGTATATGTTCGTGAAAACGTATTAGATCGAGAGGCCTCAAGAGGTTTTGGATGTATGAAATGTCGAGTTCTCACAGTCGCTAGGTGAGCGTTTGGAAGTTAAACTGCTTACTTAGCATAACTGATTCACTTGTTGTAAAGAGAGTGAGCCATTAAATACAATCTAATTCCGTTAATATTTTAAGTTACTTGCTTCACATTGCTGCTGCAATAGGTTGAACCTTTGTCCCGCGAGGTTTTTCACAAAGCGAATAACGCTTGGTAGGAAATGTAGGGTAGGGTATGCAATTTAAAATATTGATGGAATCAAATTTTTAATATGGCTTTTTTAATGCTTCAATCTCCCATCGACAAGTGGATCAGTTATGCTAAATTACCACCCAGATGATTGCTCATTTGTATAGAAAAATTCTGTGAACCATATGATTCCAAAATTGGGGTCCAATATCTCTGAACACATTTTATTTCACAGAACAGAATGGGACCAAACTAATTAGTGTCTTTGATTGGCTCTTTAGTGCCGTTATTATCAATAAAGGGTTCCTAACAAAACATTTACATGATTAACTACAATATTTTATTCAAAGAAATGAAAAAAATCTGATAATTTTTAAAAGTTTTAATGTGTTTTCATTTTTGTTGCTCCCGTTAAAACCTAAATTTCGAACCAATTAAAAATCGACTCGGTGTAAAGAAAAACGATAAATTTTACAATTTTGTGCAAAATTTTAAGCTATTACCACCTAAAATAGCTTAGTTTTTGCTTAAGACAGGACCATACTATCTCGCTTGCATTTTTATTGCTCGCTGCTGTATGAGTTCATATTTCTTTTAGAACAGATAAAACGGCTGTCAAAAAGTCAAAACCAAAATTCTTAAAATACTTATTTCTTAAATTGAAGTGAGTTACTCTAAAATTAAATTGTTCGAGTAGTAAGTAACACATTTTTACTTCGAAAATAAAAAAAGTTCGTACCTCAACTCTTTCGTTTAGCAATAATAATAAATGATCGTTTATTGATATCGACAAAAAAAAACGTTGATTTTTTGGAGTATATTATATTGTCAGATAGGTTTCCCCTATCTATGCTTGAATCCAATTTAGTATCGTATCGGAGTAGAGATTGAGTGTCACAAAAAGCAGCAAATCCCCTTTTTTTAGACTACAACTTAAACTAATGAATTCATTTACTTGAGCTTTAAAAAGTATTTGCGGCTTAACAAAGGACTTTAATGAACCAGACTAAAATTTGTATTAAAAAAAAAAAAAAAAAAAATAAATGCGTTATTGTTCCACTCTAATTGTGGTTTTATTCGAATTATTTTTATTTTTACTAAAAACATTATAACAGTTTTAACACTTATAAATAGTTTGTAAACTTTATTTTTTAACATACTTTTTATTTATAAGCTAAGTTATCATTTCTACACACAAAAAAAATATTCGAATAAGACGTCTATTGATACTTTGAGCAGCTTTTACTTCTATGGCGTACATCATAAAACAATGGGTCTTAATATGTCAAATCCCGAGCTTTAATTTCAGCAATCCATGTTTTAAGGTTGAGATTCTCATGCGTTACATAGAGCTTATAAGGATTTCGATTCCAAATAGCAAACACATTTTCGGATTTATTTTTGGCATCACTGCAAAAGCTCCGGTAAATAACATGAGGAACTCTGGGGGGTATATAAAGTGAAATTTGTTTGTTAGTAAAAAGTTTAAAAAAAATTTATTTTTTCATATAATATAACTGTGCGCTTATCTATAAGGTTTCTTGAACCCAAACAATAATTATTATTTCATGTCTTTTAGGAAGAACTATAATTAAATCTAAGTACCCTCTATTACCATGGAGTCAAGAGTTTTGATCAGTCGACTGAAGTAAGCATTGCTTTTCGCAAAAAAACTACAACATACATTTTTGTAAATAAAAAAGAATTTTATTTCTGCTTCTAAAAATTAAATGAAATATAAATTAGGACGATTTTAATATTTCTTCAAAAACTCCTAGAGTCATAAGTTCAGACAAAAAGTATAAGAAAGCCTATATAAAAGAGTAAATTTTAATCCGTTTTTGAATTCCTCCATTTCCTCAAATAACACTAGCAGAAGTGGAACAACTATAAAGGCAACCGAATAAAGTAAGCAGTTACGATTCGCCTTTTCGAAAAATAACATAATTAGAATATCAGATGGAAATAAATGCATAAATTTATATCCAATTGAGCGTGTACAAGACCGCATTGCACATGGTCTATAAAAATGTTGGCATGAATCTGCGCGCAAACACATCCAGTCATAATAGATACTTAACTTCTAACAAACGGCTTGCACAAGAAGTTACACAAATCGAAACAAAACAAAAAAAAAAAAAGCAAAAAGATCGAAATTCATAGTGATATAATATATACAAATGGTAACTGCTCGAAACGGATCTGAGGCCTGAGGGGCCTACCTATATGATGCCTCCTAAACCTGGCGATACACAAAATCGCTCTGATGATTGAATGAATGAGCTCTCTCGGCGTGCCATGGTTGAATGTAAAATGATCAGCAACAAAAATAGGTATATAGTATCTAGTTGAACCAAAAACAACCAACGAACCATACGTGCAAGTTTACACGTTACCTGTCATTATATTTGGCACTCTATAGAATTTATGTCCTATTTAGCATTACTTTATTGTTATAGCTATCTGTAGTCCATGTTCATACACAATCACGTTGCAATCCAATCCTTGCTGATGATGCAGCGCGAGCTTTGGTAACTATATGGAAGATACTTTAAACAAGGGCCACCACAAGAACAGCACACGGCCGCCGAATTGCATGGCGAATGGCTGGACGGGACAGGGACTTGGCGCTGGCGAGCGCGACGGGACAATATTGTCGATTCTTTGGTGTCTCACTCGACAGTTATGCCATACTTAATATTAACGGGCTCTTTTTAGTTTGTTTGAACAGTGTGGTGTTCATTCGATGCCACATATATACACCTAAGATCCGAAATGCCACGCCAAGCTGCCTTAGCACCCCAGAGTACCATCACCATCATCAGCAAACACCACGAGGACCGCGCGAGGCTGCCGATTAAGATTGAAAGTCATGACGCTCTGGCGACAATGTCATCATTGTACTATCGCTGGCGAACAATAGATAATTGAGGGGGAATTTTTTTTTTTGAAGAACAATGGGCGAACGGCATCCGTGGTTATTTATTGCTTGTTTTCCAAGAATGTTATTATGACGCTATTAATGGGCGCACAGGATGCATTTGAAGGAAGGCGCGCGCGAATAATAATAATTGGCATACATGTATGTATATGGGTGAATTGTAGTTTTTGTTTTTTTTTGTATATTTTTGGAGCGTGATAATATAATAATTGATACCAAAAAAGACAGAAATTGGGAAAATATTTAGTCTAATCAACAGGGGACAAATCTTATGGGGACACACTTAAGAATTGTTACAAGATCTGTTGCTTGTAGTCCGGTCAAAAAAGAGCTGAAAATTGGTACCGTTTAAGTATCAACAGATAAATGAAATCCAAAAAGTCCTTACCAATTAAAGTTAAACTATCAACAACAACAAAAAAATTATTCTGAAAAGTCTCACCAATCCGACACTTAAAAAGTATTTCAAGGTTAAATGTTAAATACTTGTAATTTTTTTCATTCCTACAAGATGTTAGAAATTAAGATTTTGCATTCACTTCCAGTCGGTTGGTCGGAGGAGAGGCTACTGTATAGAAATGCTTCAAGTTTTGATTTGTAGCTTTTCAGTTGCACAAAGAAGTTTCTGAAAGAAAGAAAAGAAAATATTATTTTTATTAGTGCTGAAGGAAAACCAAGTATGTTTAATTT
This sequence comes from Meliscaeva auricollis, assembly GCA_948107695.1. Classification (NCBI taxonomy): domain Eukaryota; kingdom Metazoa; phylum Arthropoda; class Insecta; order Diptera; family Syrphidae; genus Meliscaeva; species Meliscaeva auricollis. The sequence continues at coordinate 20,273,788 of OX403619.1, read as the reverse complement.
ATGAGCAAGGGCTTCAATCCATACTCTGTCGAACGCTTTCTCGACATCAAGGAAGCATGCGACGGTGACTTGAAGGTTGTTGAGGGCAGACGTGATCTCTTGATGAAACTTCAGGAGGGGATGTAATGCGAAAGCCGAACTGCATGTCTGGGATGACCTTGTTATCGCTGCAAGACTTCTTGAGCTTCCTGAATAACAGCTTTTCCGGTAGCTTACTTAGGTTGTTCAGAAGGAAAATTGGCCTGTAGTTGGAGATCATGTTCTGCGAGGAATCGCCACGATTTTTGCAGTTTTCCATTTTTTCGGGAAGAAGCTGTTGTTGATGCAGTGATTAAGGATGATGGCTAAGAAGATCATCACTGTCTGTGGAAGCCTCTTAAAAGCGAAGTTAGATACTCCATCTGGTCCAGTTGAATTCTTTGGCTTGGAGTAACGGATTATTTTTTCTGCTGGGAAACTAAGGTTCCGGCTGTCAATGGGATCAGTTGCAGGATTGGTGTCGTTGAATATTTTTCTGTCCATGTTAGGCAATAGAATTTGTTGGATTGTTGCTTCAACTTCATCTAGAAAGACAGGATCTGTTTGGTGTGAAGTTTCCCTCGAAATGAACTGCAAATGCTTCTGCTTTATCCTTATCGAAAAGTTTTGTTGTAAAAAACTATATTCAATGCTTGTAAGATTCTGCAATATAACTTGTCGTTAAAAAAAATATATATTTTGATTTGGTCAAAAGTTAAAAAATGGTCTCTTAAAAACTGAAGCTTTATAACAAAAAACTTTTTTATGACTTTTTTGGGTATCATCGTAATGTGGGTTTTATGTAAAGCATCTATTTTTTTTACTTGCCCTAAAGATAGATCAAGTTATAAAGATACGCCAATAGTATTTCAACAGAATAGACTAAACGAACCATTCGAAGACACATCCGGCAATAAATCTTCTATCATAAAGATAATGGTTCAGTTGTATATTAAGTCACTATTGGACCTGATTTTCTAAAAGTAAATATTGTATAACTACAAAACTGATATTTCTCTATTTCATTTGGCCCGCTTCAGATTGTCTCTCTTTTTGTAGAACTTTTTTCTGTCTTGCTTAATGTTACAGATAAATAGGGGTTGTTACAGTAATCGTAGTCCAGCAAAGCAATTAAATGGGTATTCTGCTAGGTGGGCTTGACTAAAGACAAAAAAAAAAAAACCATCAACTTAAAGTAGATACTCATTTGTGTTGTTAACATGGACCTACCTCTCCAACTTTCAAACAATAATGTAACCCTACAAAAACTATAAATGTTTCCTTAACAATGTTACATTACAAATGTACAATCAAAACCAGTTTTTCAATTTTAATTGCTATACAAAAGTACAAAAAAAAAAAAAAAAACAATTAAAAATTTAACTTCAATTGACGTGGTGCTAATCTTCGTGCAAATATCTCTCCTTCTTTTATTTTTGTTTTTTTTTTTGTCCACCCAACAACTCAAATTGTGAACAAAAACCCATGTCTATATAACATTGGTATTAAACACGACAGCCATTTTCACCATGACCAGAACGAGTCGAGTCGTTTAACACAAAACATTGCAATCGAAATAAAAATGTTGTCAATTAAAACACACGACTAAATAGCAAGCTAAAAACATACGCCCAACGCTCGCCTTATTTGACCTTAAATGAGCTCCCCGAGCCCGACTTATTGAAACCGTCTAAGAATTATAATGGTACCAGTCATTTAGAAAAAAAAAGGAAAGAAAAAAAGCACAACGGAAGACATCAGCGTACGGCCGGCAAGCCAGTCAAGATGATGATGGTCTGCTCCCTTTTCACCCAGTAATCGCCATCGCCTAATAAAGTGCAGAACAACACACCGCTGCCGCCGAACCAATTGTCACGTTTATGTGCCTTTTTTGGTGGCAACAATAGCTGCTACAACTGCTGCTCCAAACACGGTTTATCATTGGCCCAATTAATACCTACTTACCCGGAATCCATATATCGCATCGCAATCGCAATCGCATAGCCATCGCAGAGATAGCTAAATGCTGATGCCAGATACTGGGGCATTAATTAACCACTTGGAATCAAAGCGACTTTAAATCGCTAATTACTACCATAAATAGATTTATTGAGGCAGGACTGCATTCATCTGACGGTTTCTTTGGCATAATGGGTATTTCACTTTGAACACTAACATGGAATGTTAGGGTGCGTTTAATTGCATTCTAACCATTCCTCGGCAAATAATGATTAACTTTGTGTTGATGATTAATGCGTTAATTATTATGGTGATGGTTTTTTGTTTGGTAAATGATGTGTGTCTTATATCCTAACTGTATCGATTCGAGAATCCATGCAATACAATATACAACATAATTTATTATACGAATCAATTTTATATAAAAAAAATGGTAAAAGGTAGATATAAGAAATTAATATTTCGATGCTACGAGTATTTCATAAGGAGTAGAGTTCAGTGTTAATTGAGAAATTAAGTTCCCTCATTTAAACATTTTGCTATAGAGCATCGTGAAACATCTAATTTTGATTCGATTTTTAGCGCACGGAGACGCATAAATAGTGATATTTTAATAAGCTATGTAGATTATGCAGCTGTACAACGACTGCTATAGATTGAAGGATCTAGGACCAAAAAAGGACTTTTGGCCCTTCGTATTATGCCTCGCTGTATGTCTGCGAAGCGTTAAGGCCGTTAATGGATGCGTTAATTTATTTAAAACTTGGAACTGTCCAAACGGGTTTGACCAAAATGAACGGTGCCTACCTGACACATTAATTTTATTAAAACTGATTTTTTTCTTAATAACAGCTCCAATGATTACGAAAAAAATGTGCATTTTTTTGAAAAAGGTCTATTATTCTATGAAAATCATTGGTTGTTGTTTGTTTTTGAACGTTTTATCCTGCTTTTGAAGCGTTTTTCTTCCATTACAAGAAGTTTTAATACACCTTATAAAATCCAAAATCTGGTTTTTGAATTATAACATTTTTTTTTGTATAATTATTGTTTTAATAATTAAATATTTTGAAAATTAAATGTATAAAAAGTTGTTTTTAAATAGGATCTAGCTATTTTCCAAAAATAATCCAAAAATTAATTTTTATGGAAGAAATCAAATGGGCTCGTTAAGAGGTCAAATTTATTAAAAAAAAAAACAGTTTTGGGGATTTTAAAATCGAATTTTTCCATACTTAAAAACATCCAAAGGCATATGTTCTGAGATCTATGTTGAGTTGAATTTAAGTGACCACCAAATACTCGAACATTAGTAAATATAGATAGTAACCAAGTAAAAAACACTCTTAGCCTTGCTTGTCACTTCAACACTGCTAAGATTCTATTGATGAGGTTTTTCGTCTTATGGCTACTACTGTTAAAATGTCTCGTTCCAAAAAAATTGTGATAGCCAATTAATGGTACGATCTGAATAAGTTCTTCAAGAACTTAACTTTAACTGTTTATTTAATTCTTTTCAGAATAACATATCTAACCGAAGGAAAACTCTGGGTAAGTTAAGAAAGCGGGAGTCGATAAGTTAAGATGGATGAATAAAAATTCGAAACGCGTCGCTTAAATTATAAAAATATATATTATTTTGTGATAATATTTTAAAAATTCATAATATTTTTATTATTTAAAAAATAACATGTTAAAGGAAAAGATATTCAAATTCTATACGAAAATGTTGGACAATATAAATAAAGCCCTTTGAAAGTAGAATATTTTTTTTTTCAAGTTGAAATTGCATTTAATTTTTCTATTTTATTTTATATTTTAATTATTTTAGGTTAATTATTATAGCCAAATTATTATTATGAGCCAAAATATTACCAACTTCTATATTAAGCTTAAACTTTAATGGTCCATTTAAATATCGGCATTTCCACATCCATCATTATATTCTCTTGTGTTAAATTTTACTGCTCTGCATTTACATAGCCAAGCCATTGTCTTTAAAAATAATTACTTTATAGAGAGTTTACATTATTACTCACTATTAAGTATTTCCCGTAATTTTCTCATATGAATAAAGGTAGTTTTCACTAACACGATTATTGCAATTACGTTATTGCCTTAGCTAGTCTTATGGGTTAAATACGAGTAGTCTTGCATGCAAACATACAAACCCCACATGCACTAAAAATAAGAAACGCGTCTAAACGTTTGCCATATAAACATGAAATCCTTAATAAAGAAATTTAGCAGAGAAGATTAAAAGTTTATTGACTTGAGGCAATAACTAATGTTAACCTTCCAACAGATAGTTAAAATAGATTTATAGCTGGTAATAATATGAAGTAAAAAAACCTGAACTGAAGAGATTTTGCTCTTAGCCTGAGGAAAAAAATGCAAAAGAAAATTTAATTGAAAAAAAAGACAAGCAACAATTAACATCACAAATACAACACACTCCAGATCAGTTGGATAAGGACGAATTTAATTCCACAGAACTGAAATTTTGCGTGATTTTGAAATAATAAAGAAACGGCTCAAGTTGTATGGAGAAACGGTTTTAAAATATAAATCTGAAACAGCAGCCAACTTCCTTAAAAATTTAATGAGTAATTAAGAATAGCATTATGACATTAAATTTTCGTCCAAACTCCTACTTATGAAAAAAAACGTGACCTAACCACCAAATTTTTGTAACAACAAGTATTGGGTTTTTCAGAAAACTTATAGATTTATCTATGTACCTATGTGGTTTATAGGAAAAGAGAAATTATATTTTTATTATAGATACTAATTAGACCGTTCGTTATATTTATATCAAGCTTTAATGTGAAAAAAACTATTTTCAAATACAGTCAAGTTCCTCCAAGTCGATCTTTCACGGGTTATCAAAATTCGTTCGAGTTAGAGGGAGTCTTGGGAAAATTCGAGTTAAGCGGTGTTCAATCTCATTTTGATAATATTCTTATTTTTTATACAATTTTAAAATGCTTTTCTCATTTTACCTTAATTCAGTATAATTTGTTTTAACCTTAATTTAATACTTTTCATTCACTCGCTTTTAATACTATTGTCTAGTACTTTTATATATAAAAAACTACAGTCCACTGACTTTATAAAGAAGTGATAGTATAGATCGAACCAACATAAAAGAAACACGAATCTGAACCTTCGTTCGGAGTCAAATAAAGTAAAATCTATCATAAATTTTCGTGTTTAGTGTTTTATTTGAATTTTGTGATTCAACAAGCGGAATTGAGGGGAATGAAAAATGTGACGAAAAAAATTGAGTTAGAGGGAGTTCGGCTTAGAGGGAGTCAACTGCATAGTTAAAAAAAAAGTTTTTGAGGTCTTAGTTGTTAGAAAAATCGTTTTTTTTTCTAAAAAATTAAATATTTGCTCCCAAATTTTGACACCAACAATTCCAGAAAAAAATATGTTTAGAATCTTCGACATTCTGCCACTACTAAGAAATTAAACGATTTTCAAAAAAAGTACGGTAATCGTTTTGTCCCGTTTAATACTCGTGGCTCTATTTTTTAAGTTTTTTTATTTACCCTTACAACAAGTTATGGCCAAAAGAGTCAAAAGTCCTCCGGAAAAGTGCTGTCTGAAACCTTGGCGTTTTATCACTGCCATAAAACTGAACCGATTTTCAAAAAAAGTACGGCAATCGCTTTGTATTGTATTGTATTGTACCGTTATAACGAAGTTATTGCTAAAAGAGTCGAAAGTTATAACAGTCGTTCTTCTTTTGAAAATCAGTTCAGTTTTACGGCTGCGGTTGCAGTTGTCCAAAGATTAGCTTTTAAATTGTGTGCAAGGTGCAAGGGCATATAATCCTATGAATATTTCCCATTAAAAACTTTAACAGCCTACGGGCAGTGACGTATAGAGGGAGCCCCCCCCCCTAATGTTATTTTTAAGGTGATAATGTACATAATAAACTTTTTCGTAAATCTTAGAGATTTAGAGGGATCTCAGATGCTAGAGCCCCCCACCCAATTTTTTTCTGGACACGCCACTGGCTACGGAGGGTATGAGAGTATCAAAAATAAGCAACGAACTTAAGAATATATACATAAAATGAAATAATCTTCTACATTTTTATTCTTGAATGAATACTTTAAAGTTTGGGGGATTGCCCTTCTTTTGAGTTGCAGGAGATTTCTTTTACTGGTCAACCTCCAAGTAAGTTCCTTAAGGAATATTAGTATTTGGATTTGTAGTACATCGAAAGATAGTAGTGAACCAGTGGCGTGGGCGTCCCAGATATTTATGAAGTTGGTAAGTTAGTGCCCCACATTTACGGAGTATATTATCCGGTGTTTTGTCATGTAGGTACTGTGCGTTGCAGAATCTTCAGGTGGCACGGCTTAACAGTCCAATGTTGATGAGGTGTGTCCTCATCTTAAACTGGCCTGTAAGGAAGTCATTTAGTATTCTATTTTTAGGTTAATCCGGTTTCATTTTCATTCACTCCGAAAATGAGAAAATGTTAAATACATAAAATTCTTATAGCCTGGTTACTTTTTGCTGGATTTTAATTTTTAAGAATTTCATTAGCATTCAAATTAAAACACATGGATCTTCATTCATTTTATGATTTATTAATTGCAATCTCATCTAAGATAATAATTGTCCTCAAAACTCTTTACCAGCAATCAATATACTTATACCAACTTGTTGGACCAGTATAAAAACCATCAGTAAATGCCATGGGTGCGACAACAATCTAAGTATGAATTTTTTGTTGCCATTTGATTACCCAATGGTATCCTAAAACTTACAATAAATTCAATTTTGATTTATTGAGAATGCAATTGGAATAAAAAGTTGTTCATATTTCCTAGCCCACAAAACAACGCAGGCTTTTATCTCAAAAAAAAAAAAAAAAATTGCAACTTGGCGAAATAAAATAAATACGCTTTTAAATTTTTGAAAATAAAACAAAAAATCAACTAAATCAGCTTGAGGCTTAAAATGTACCCAAGTACCTAATGGCGGTAATTACAATTTTCATTTGTTTCATTTTAAATCTAACTCGAGCTACCCACCCGTACCCGGACTCTAACCGACCAACTAGTTGAGAAACTCCAAGAAGTTGATCCGGTATTTGTGTGAGTTGATTTATTCAGTTTCTTCTTTTTCTGTCTCTCTCCCTCACCCTCTGCAGCTGCCATATAAACGACTCCTGATAATAATCAAAAAGTTGAAAGAACTGCACCCAGCGCAATCAAAATTTTCAAAATCTCAAACCACCACCACAGTTGTGTGTTGGGGCTTTATGCTCGACGATAGTGAAAAAAAAAAAAAATGGTAAAAATTATTATAAACTCGTTGCTGCTAATATTAATTCTAAGGATTGCATAAATTCCCAAGTGACAAGTGGAAACTAAACTGCAGACATTTGGAGATAATTTTATATTTTTTTTAACGAACAAACGTGGGAAAATATTATTAGCTGTTAGAGCTGATATAAGTATTTTTGGCTAGAAGCTTTATCTACATCTGTCAGGGGCTGGACACACTGGACAGATATGGCTTAGGGGCTTAAATTTAGCAAGTGAATTAAAGCCACACAAAACAATTTTTTTTATATTTCAAATTTTATTGCGTTTTAATGATTTGTCATATGAAATGAATGATTGCAATTAAAATTAGCTCACCGATTATGTACATAAGTTGATATATTTTATCAGATTTGTGTAAATTGAATATATGGTGCAAATAGATTGTTTTTTTTTTTCAACTACAATTTCAAGCAACAGTTCACCAATTTTCAGATTAAGATCGAAAGGCAAGTCCAACTAGCTACAACTGTCAAGTTGTAAAATCTGAAGTGTCGGAAAATTGCTCAAGGCTTGGTTTATTTTTAAAGCCTTGTTAGTAAATGTCTGTTATTAAAAAGAAATAAAGAGCTTTTCTTATGACAGTCAAATTCAGATGGCAATTTAACAAAAAACTAATGCCTTAAGAATACATATATACCTAAACGATTTATGAGCTGAGCATGCATGTTGCCTACGTCCGAAAATGTACCTACTTGTTTAATGTGAATCAAAAAACAAAATATAAATGATGGAGTTTAGTTTAAAAGTTTAATGCCCATTTTACTAACTCTTGTTTACGACACGCAAAAAACCACTATAACCAAACTTGGGGCTAGCTTGAAATCCACATTTCTAATAGGTTCATACCAATAATTGAGGGAAAATACTGTAAATCAAGGTAAAACGTTAATACATTGGGTCCAAACATGCAAATTTTAAAAACAAAAGCTTTTCTACTTTAAATACGCAAAAAGCAAAAAAAATTATACCTTTTTGGCTATGTCTACCGGAAACTGGATTTAACAACGATTCTAGAATGATTTTTGGTTTTTTTTATTATGTAATCATTAGTTTCATTATAAGAATGACTCATTATTCATGTAATGGGTTTTGGTAAGAATATTTGATTACCATTTCAATCCGTTGGGTTCGCACGAACCCCAAGTTTGGTTTGTGACTTTTATTTAGAAACAAAAATCCAGATTGGAAAAAGGAAAAGCACGTTAGGAAACCTAATTTCGGTCACTGATTTTGTATCATAGGTGGAAAATATGATTTTGATTTTTTTTTCGGGCGAACCCAATTTTACGTAATTTATTTTAATTTTAAATATTGAGAGGCTTTCATTTATTGAAGACAAAATGCTAGACTGGATCGCACGTTCTGGCTTTTGAAGTAAAAATTGCTTAGTTTTAGAAAAACTGACTAAAAAAACGTTAAATTCGATCTTATTATGACTAACATTTATACCTTCTTAAATGAATTTCACGTCAAAAAGCATTATGCAATTTGATTTCATTTTTAAAGACGAATTTTTAGAAAATAATAAATAAACATCACTGATTTTTTGGAATGTTATTAGCATAAGTCATGTATTCTACTTGTTTCATCTTACTATTTATTTTGGGGGTCAAGGGGGGCATTAAAATACGGGCTTAGTGTCAAAATGTTGACGTCATGTAACCTATCTGGCAATACTTCAAAAGATTTTTAGGACCTCAGGTTTACCAACGGGAAGCATTTAACCGGTTACTGTTTTCAACCCTCTTTTTGAGAGTCAACGGGTCCCTGAAAATGCAAGTCTGGTGTCAAAATGTTTGGATCATGTATCATCTATCAATACATCTATGATTTCTTGAGACCTCATTTCAAGTAACCGGAATAATTCAAGCAATTAGTGTTTTCGACCCCCTATTTGGAACCTCTTTTTGGTTGAAGGTTGAAGCCCATTTTTTTGGGTCGAGGGGATCCTCTAAAAATACGGGCCTAGTATCAAAATGTTGGGAGTTATATAACCAATCTGGCAAGACCTCATATAATTTCGTGACCTCAGATTTAGCATCGGACAGTCCTTTCTAAAAGTCAAGGAGTCCCTAAAAGTATATGTCTGTTGTCGAAATGTTTGGGTCATGTCAATACCTCATACGATTTTTTAGGACATCAGGTTTAGCAACCGGTTACTGTTGTCAACCCATTTATTGAAGCCCCATTTTGTTTGAAGCCCCGGTTTGGAAGCCAATAAATTCAACAAAAAATAGTCCACCCACTCGTTATGTCTTCTATTTGAATATCAGTTTTTTTTTTTTCATAAAATGTACAAAAAAGATCTCCTTCACTTTCCTCTAACTCAGCATCATTTGAATGAATATTAATTATTATTATCGTGAAGACCTAAATTTAAAACTCCTTCCATAACTATTTCCTCTATCATAAAAGTATATTTTAATAGAAAAATAAAAAAAAAAAAAACCTGAAGTCATTCATTTCCTTAATTCAAAGTGGCACTTAAACCAATAAATCGGTGTCTAAGCATAATAATAATAATATATCTGTCCTCTTTGAACATTTCAATGAACATTATAGCAGAGGTAAATAGAGGTGCACTTGTGCCACCCAACCTTCAAAACTATTTTATTCACTTGACCAATATACAACCGGCCAGTCGGTGCTCTGCCACCATCGCCATTTAGGAACCGCACGATTCAACTATTTTTTAATTGGATCTTTAGTTATGGCCTGTCTGAAATATTACTGTGCCGCCCGGACAAGAGTTCTTAGAGAGATTTATTTATAAAAATATTTTGTGACAACTGGCCAGACCGATCATTCCAGACCAGATCTAACATTCAAGATTGTCTCTCTGGGTCTGTGCTGTCTTCTCTCTACATATGATATGTATGTGGCGAAATATCAATGAACATGAAGGTATGTAGCGATATAGGGACCGGACCTGTATAAGAGCACAAGTTATTGACAATAAAAAGTAAATAAATAAAAGCAAAGATTCCCTCCTCTCTTCTTTATTCCGAGCTTTATGATGACAAAGTCAGAGACGATGCAAGTTGGTGGAGGCAGCGTTTGGTGCCATGTCCAGTATACAAGTCCAGTTCATGATCAACAACTACTTCTACTAGGTATACTCTCTCACAACTCGAAGGAATTTTCATTGAGTTCATCTCCAACATCATATCGTATCGTGTCGTCCATCTGCTTTCGTGCTTCTAAAATTTATGATTTATTTGATTTCACTCAGATTAATGAGACAGCTCTGAACTGTTTCAATCGTTTATTATCATTAGCAACTTGTAACATTTGTTATGATAAAATAATTATTAATATTAATAAAACGTGCACCTTTGGTGCAGGTTCCTGTATAGGAACTGCAGTGCGCGCTTTTATTTATAAATTATTCGAAATCAATCGATATGGTTGTAATAAGTACACTCAAACATTTATTTTACAACAACAACAAAAGTAAAGAAAACAAACAATGTTGTGGTGGTCTAGGCCTACACACAGTAGGGTTGTTCAATTTAAAAATTGGAGTTAAATCAACTGATGACAATGTCAATTTAGCATTTGCAATTTAAAAAAAATTCTTTTTTTTTTTGTTCCAAAAATACTTTTTTTTTGTTCCAGTTAAACTTTTTTTTGTATTTCTCACTTTTATTGCACATCTTTTTAAATATTTTTAAATTATTTTTTATTTAAATAAGTTTTCTATGATTTTGTGTTTCATACACAGAATTTAATAAATTTCAAATTCATTCCAACTCTCGCATCTAGGTTGCCCCAATGTGTGCCTATCGATAACACCATGATACCAACCCTGTGTTGGTGTTCCTGTTCATATTGACATTATCTCAAATTACAAATCATGTTCACATTATTTTTAATAACATGTGCGGTAATATAGTGAAATAAAATATTTAATGCAATGAATCATGCATACAAAAAAGGGTAAATTGATCTAGTTGCGTTCGTGGAGGGAACCACGTTAATAGGTTGACAAGCTTAACCGAACTGTGCGTCATAATATCAGTTTTTCCTCGTTCTATCAGGTTAAATCGTAGCACTTGTGGTAAATGGTATAAGGTGTAAATATTAATTTTCCATATTATGTCTGTGGCAGATAGGCAGAACAACATGTGTTCATTTTTTGCTAAAATGAGTTTTTGACAGCTTATGAATCATAAATGTGTACAAAATTAGATGAGTTACATAACTCGAACCAAATCATTATAGTTTGAATGTAATGAACACATTTTCTAACAACATAAGTCCACTTTTTCACAATTTATTCAGGCAAAAAATCACAAGTGCACAAATGTCTACCAAAATATATTTTTTTACTGGAATATTTTTTAATACCAATAGGAAGAAGAACAAGAGTTTAATACAATGTGCTTAAAACGAAATCTTAATTCTTTATTCAAAACTTCTGTGCGAAAGTTTTACTATTAAAACTTAATTTACTCAAAACGAAATAAGCTGTTCTACCATTGGATTATTTAATTTAAAATGTTGGATTGTAAATTGTTTTTGTTTTTAAAAACTTATTCTATTTCCGATTTGTAAGAAAAAATTGGACTTGAGTTGTGACAAAATTGTTTACAGGGGAGGAGGGTCACATCAGGATCATGACGAGAGTATTGAGTGAATCTGTTCAACACTTCTTTCACAATTTCTTTTTCATTGTCTATCGAACGAAAATATAGCAGATATAATTTTAACCGCATTAAGTAAGTAAGTTTAGATAAAATGTTTGGTTTCTAATCTAAACTACCCACTGCTAAAAATCATTAGAATAAACGACTCTCTGTGTTAGTAACTTGTATTTATTATCGAGCTAATGTCGATTTATATAAATAAAGAATATATGAAAAGTCTGCTGCATTTATAATTTAAGTCAAACAATTTTAATTCGAGTATAGTCAAAGAAGTATAACTTCTACCGCCTGTAAAAAAATACCTTTCTTTTTGGAAGTTTGATATTTGTATATATTATAAATCAAATCTTTCTACGCATTACCTTTAGAATTTCCATACGTAAATACCTACAAAAATGCATATCAGACGTAATTTTTTATCAAGATTTTGTTTATAGGCCGCTTAAAAGCCGAAGATCTCCTTAAATTTTGTTTTCGTTTTGTTGTTTTTTTTTTTTTTAAGTAGGCACTTGTAAAGTTCATCGATTGCAAGGATACCTGTTATATTTAAAATATCAAGACTCAGGAATGACCAAACATCTCTTGGCACGCGTATAGAATGTAAAGTCTTGCATTTTTTTTCGTTGTTTCTTTTATATCAACAAACATAATTGGTTCGCTAACAACTGAGAGGAGCTTCAAGCATTCAATGTTGTCTGACGCTCGCACGCCACCATGCTGTCAATACTTTGTATCGTATATTTTGTGTACAAAGTTAGCACAAGTTGGTCAAAAAAACAACAAAAAACTATGCTAATCCTCATGTAAAGGTAACATTGTGGCGATAAACATAGCTCCATAGCGCAGCAGCAGGTTAATTAACAATTATCGCAGATTGGGGCACGTTCGAGCAATTACGAATTAACAACACTGCGCCAATATATGCGCAACGGCGGCGGCGCGCGGCGGTGACTGCTTCAAGTCTGCGCAAGTTACTACCTACTCGTATAGTGCTGCTACAAGCCAAGTTGCAAGGGTCTATATTTAAAATTTAAATTGCAATCAGTGCAACACATAAATACAAATTAACAAAATTGGTACACATTCATTTGGTAGTTGGTATTTGGTATATTCTTCCGCATGCAGATGCAAAAGAAGTGATTCGTTCGTGGTGATGGGGTCTGTCCGTGTCCGACCATTGCCTTCGGCATGCGTCACATCGTGTCGTCAAATGTTTTTCTTGTGTGAAACCGTTAAAATGTCAATCCATTAGCGGCTAACCTAACATGAATCAAAGGATGGAATCTGTTGTTTTTTTGTTTTATTTTGTTATTGAGTGGGTATAGGGTGTATCAAAATATGTTTTCAGCTTTTAACACAAGCTTTTTCGTTTTTTTCTTGCTTTCTGGATTGGGGGAAATATTAGGTATTGTTGAAATCAAGTAAGGTAGGTAAGCATGAATAAATTTAAATCACGAAAAAAAAATAATTGTACTTTTGTACTTTTGAAAAAAGTTGCCATTGTAGTTAAGGCTTAAAGATTGATAAGCTTAACCTAAGTATATCAGTTTTGTTATCTCATTTACTGTTTACTCTTATTTTGAGTTAGGTAAATTGAAATAAAGAATAATGTTTTAATGACGAGGTATGCAACATTAATCAGTTTTAGAGAGTTTTTATGTTTTTTATTTGCAAATTTCGGCTTGCATGCCAAGAATGTAAGATGAACCCCATGTGTAATAGTGTGGGCACTAAACATGAGAGTACGTTGCACATCCCATACCGAGCAATTTAACATGTGTTTATGCATTAAAATTTTCATATACGTTTCAGTTTCTAAGTTTATGAACACTTCTTTTTTGTTCCGATCGAAATTGTCGTATTCTACTTTAATTTTGACATGTGCTTATACTTTGTCAGACAGTGTGGAGACACTTTAACAGTTAATCCCATTGAACAGGATTATAATTTTTTTATTGGCTAAAAAATGAAGTAGGTAATGAACATCAACACTCTAGTTGCTTTCAATGGAGGCAAAATAAAAAAAATTGCCGTTTTCTCCCTCTCACAGTGGCGCCTTCTGTGAGTTTCAGAGAAAACAAAAATTTCCCTGGACAATTTTTATGAAAATTATTGACACATATACATATTTAATAAAAAATATGTGAGAACACTGTGTGCGTGCACATTGTACAATGTGTCTTGGGGCCAAAATATTAAATAGTAGCAATTAAATAAAAATTTTAGAACCTTTTAAACATCAGTAAACAACTTTATTCCTTATTCTGACTGCCATTTTTGTTACCATTTAAAAAAAAAAAATGAAGAAACTTTTTGTGTTTAGCGAAAATAATTTTTTTTGTGTATCAACTTTTATCAATTACCAACTGAAATGATTTTTGTCGCTAAGCGACTCACAAAAAACACTACTTTTTAAAAACATAATACAAAATTAATAAAAACACGTTTGGTCACCCTGTATATGTTGTTTTTTTTTCTTGTCAATACAAATCACTTTTCATTTATATATGTGATGTGTTTGCAGAAAGCTAATGTAATTTAATTTTGTTAAAAATATTTGTTTTATGTTTAATTTAATTTTAATAATATTAATTTAACACGAATGACTTAATATAAATTTATGGTGATGAGGGAGTGCTATGCAACTGAGTCAGCTAAAATGATTAACAATGACAAACAGAAATCACAGCCTTTAATAAAAAAACGTGTAAATCAATGGTCACATGAATTCAGGAAGGTAAGTGATTGATGCTAAATTTGATATTTGTGTTATAAAAATATAATAATTATTAGCTTCAATAAAATATTTTAAATTCTTAATTAAGTTATTAATATGTTTGTTTTTAGTTGTACACAATACAAAAACATGAGAGTTTAGGGTTGTGCCATTTTTTGGAATTTCCAAGGGCATTACGAGTACAATTTAATACGCAATTGCCACAGGGAAATCCCAAGTCAGCGCAAACGATGATGTCAAGTTTTTTTTATTTTTGTTTATTTTATTTAAATTATTTATTTAGTTGGTTATGCAGCCGTTATGTTGGGACTTAGTAGGCCAGTAGATAAACAAAATATCGAAATATTTATCATTGATTTTCGAACTGCTGGTCCAAAAAATCCCAACCATAACGACAACAAAATCTGTAGGTAGGTATCCTACCAATATCTCTTAAATTATAACTGTAAAAGTTTTATTTTTATGTAAGTAGGTACTTCCACAATCTGGTCTTTGATCATAAGTTTAGGTACTTAGGAAAAGCCTACTAAGATTGGTTAAATATACTTAATCGTTTGTAGATTTATGTGAACACCTGTCATTGTCTTTGTTTGTTTTTTTTTTTTTAATCATCTCGCAAAGTTAGATTTTGCTTAGACAAAAGTTTCATATTTTTTTTTAACAAATACTCAAATAAATGTTCAAATTGCTTGATATTTTTTTCAAAAAAATAGTCAATTATATTTAATTGCATCACTTAACACTTCACTGGCTAACTATTTCACTTAAAGGTAAACAAGTTTGAATAAATAGTTAAAATTAATGCGACTGTTTTAATAAATTCGAGGAGTCACTGAAATAGCAACAATTTATGTGACAGAAAAAAACTTAGTCTTCAAAGAGCCGATATTTGTTAAACTAATAGATGCCATTCGGTTCATACAAGAAAAACTTGCGAACCTTTGTGTTCTTCTTAAATTAAAATTCAATTTCAATAATTAAGCTCATAACTTAAGTCTCATTAGCACCAGGTGTACCACAATTTTCTTCTTCATTTGTGTACTGGCAAAACAAAAAAAAAAAAAAAAAAATACAGAAGCGTCAAAGCGTAAAGGTTTCTGCATGCATCTGATTTCTGATCACACAGCCAATTCACGATTTGGTGCTAATTGTGAAACAGTGGAGCGCCGTCACTGACACTCTGGCGCTCTCTGTGTCCTCCATTCAAAGGATGCACTACATTCACGAGAATTTATGTAAACATGAGCTATGAATTTAAAACGTTGCCGTTGGTTGTCGTGCAGAGTGCGTGGCCAGGCAGCCACTGCCATATGTCATTAATCCATTTTGGTTTAAATGACCTGCATTAACACAGTTGATATTCTTGAAAGTCCTTATTGGATTTAATTACTGCCGTTTATCTCTGACTTCTGTACCATTTTCGCACATATAGGCAAATACTGTAAATAACGAAGCCAGCCCCAAGTTATATTGAGTATCGTTGGAGTGAAGTTCTATATAGAGACTTTTAATAGAATTTATAGCATCATAGGACCTGTAGCACTTGAGGCGGAATGTTTAGTTTGCGGAATTGGAATTTGAATGGGAGTGATTTGGCGAATACCTAACTATGGCGGGATGATATCTTTGTGTACCATTTGTTATTTTTGTGGTTTTAATTGCAAACGAGAACGACAAAAAGGCATTTTGTTTTTTTTTTTAATAAAATATTTAAGTAAAAATGTCTTCCGCCTATAATTAATTGGATTTATTTTAGGAATAATTGCTAGGAACGTATCAGGGTAAATTAGACTTTATTGCAAACGTTTTTTTTTTTCCAAAGTTGACTTTAAATTTTTATGAAATTATACGAATTTTGTCTCCTTCTTCTTCTTTTTTTTTTCTTTCTCATTGTTCTTTGTGTTTTTCTATAACATTGACCCATATAATACAATAATTTTTGGATTGGGTAGGAAATCCCGAGGAACAAAATCCCTCCGCACGAAATCCCGCCGTTTCAATAACTTTTTATTTTTCTTTTTAGTGACTCGATTTCATGAGAATCAACAAGAACGAAGGTTTCTACTACGTAAAGTTTTTCAATGTCTTGAATATGCAAAAAGCGAGGTATATGTTTAGGGGGGACCATGCTTCCCTCCAGCAACACCCCTGATTGGGCCGACTATAGGATTTGGGGTATACCGAAATACATGTGTATTTGTTTAAACATCCTTATGCATGTACATTACACAGGCAGACTGCGCTAATGCAGAAAATAGATCCAATTTGTTCATCTCTAGTATTGTAATATCATGTTCCACAATACCCAACAGTTTATAACTTACCATATGTGTGCATTTTATTCGACACTTTTGATAACATTCCAAAACTTCTCAGTATTCTAATGGAAAAAATAATTCTTTATCCACTGCAAATTATCACTCAGTAAAAGCAAGTTAATGCAACCCATCCGTACACCTTATTCAAAGCGTTTAGCAATAAAAATGATAATCAAATTTTTATTACTGATGGTTTTTCATCCTGACTTTTAATAACCGTGAGATTATAGATAGATGCAGCATTAGATCAGTGTGGCGTTTTTCTATTTTAATTGCTTCTTCTCACCTCGTTATTCCAATCGCAGTTCTAGCCATGATTACTTCTTCGTTTTCTTCTTGCTTACCAGCACGCAGTTTACTTGCAAAATAATTGCTGAAATAAACTGCTAGGCGAACAAATTGCAACTACGACGCCGATTTAATCCAAATGAAATTGTCAAGTCCACAAATGATTGGAGTGGAGAAGCGTTACATCCGATCACTTTTGCAGCTGAAGTTGAAGCTGTTTGAATGCATTTTACGCCCCGCTCGGTCGGTCGATCGGTCGCTTCAACTGCACATGTAATTATTTAGCCAGCAATCTGTAAAAAGGAAGAAACAGGTATTATGATGGTAGTTAATTAATTTGATGAGTTATGTGCTTAAATATGTTAAATCTCATCAATGGCCAACAAGATGCGAATGCACTGCAGCAGCAGTATGCAGTGCATTGTGAGAAATTATGTGAATTTTGCGTAAATTAATTATGGGAAAATATCACGACAAAATGAATTGTATACAGAAAGAGAGATTTGAAATCATTTATATGACATTGTTAACTTTAAAGTTTAACTTTGTTTTCATTTTTTTTTAATTTGTCGAAAAAGATAAACTAATTTTATTTATCGAATAAACTTGTTTCTCAGAGATAAGCATAAGTTATGACATTCAAAATTGGACCAGTTTTACGGAATTGACACTCACTTGAGAGAGACGACTACGCCAATGGCCGAAGGCGCACTTCCCTCGGTTATTGAATTTCTATGGAAAATGCGTTTAAAAAAGTAGGACGTACGACTGCGATAAAATGTTGAGAAATATGTAAGTGCATTCCGTTTGGCAAATAGTAGTGGGTTGTTCACGTATAAATAAACTGTTATAATAAGCTTAACGATTATTTATCGGCAAATTATCGGCATTATATTGAAATTGTATTGACAAGATAACCAATTTTATTTAATATGGAGCTCATTTTAAGGCTTACAAAGTTGCAGTCAAAATTATGGAATAGTAGAAAAAGTTTTCTGGCCGAGTTTAATGTGGCAAACTGCACTGAAGTAAGAAATTATGATTGATTGTTTTGTACTTACTTCTTGTAACAGCTGGCTGACAAAAAAGTTTTGTGATTGTACTTTGAATGAGAATGAGAGTGAGAACTCTCAACTTTTTGCAACGTTAGGTATTGTTTTGAAGAAAATTCAAATAACTCTAAAATTTTGTATGGAAAGTACTCGTTTTAGACAAGATATAGAAAAATAAATTGCTCAACAACAGATTGGTGGAAAGGGTGGGCGAAAAAGTGAGGTGGGTGTCGAAAATCGTGTTTTTTTTACAGTTTCTATTTAAAGTAGAACTCTTAGCGAAAAAAGTTCAGTGGAAGAGTTGTCCGTGATAAAAAGATCTGCAACTTTTGTTGACATAATTTTTCAATATAACCTCAAAAATATTGTGAAAAATGCCAAAAACTAATTTTTTTATTTTTATTTTGATCTTTTTTATATATAGTTACATTTTAATGAGACTTTGTTTTACCGTACATTGATATATTTCTTACTTTCACAATTATTTTTTTTAGAAATATATTAATTTTTGAGTTTTTGACGAATTTATTTTGAAAAAATAGAATTTCCAAAAAGTTGCCGAATTTTTTTTTGAATTTTGAATATTTTGAGATGGATTCCTTTTGGTTAAATCCCTCTGTTTAAGTTGAAGCAAGAAAACAATACAGTTATTAAGGAAAACTTTATCAAATATTGAAAAAAAAAACAAAAACTGCATTTTTAAGGTCGATTTTTCAGTAAATGACAGTAATATAGATAGAAATCAAATTAAACTTTTCGAAAATATTTTGAGTCTTTTAACTCGATTCAGTATCAGAATGTCTCTAGAATTCAAAGTTTTTGTGATATCGAATTTTTAACTTCCCAAAAACACTGTTTTTGTGATGTTTCGGGTAAAGAGAGATTTCATTTTAAGAAACAACAACCTGTTTTTTAAGCCCGATTAATTGATAACACTTTTAAAAAATTCAGACTATTTTAAAGCGCATCGAAAGTCTTACAAAAAAAAAAAAAAAATAGGCTATTTTTACTTTTCCGTATAAGGAATGGCACAAACATTTTTTTTCAGAATTACTCTACTTCAACATCATGAAACGTATAGAAAACACATTTTGGAGACATTTTTATGTGCGTGTGCCGTTGTCCGCGTCTTTGTCGTTGGAAATTTGTAATAACAATAACTTTTGATAGAATCCAGATAATTGGCATCTGTAAACGCCAAACTTATAGGTTAATTTTGAATTTGACCATTTTGAATAAAACCTTCGTGTACTTTTCATACAAAGACCTTCCAAAAATGTCACTTTTGTATGGGGAGTACTACAAATTTGCATTTTTTTGAATTATTCCAATGACCAATGGTACTGATTTTCAAAGTAATGAAGTTATCCAAAAACCGGAATACTTATTAATTCTCAAAAGTTTGGCAAAAATTAAGTTTTACACTTTTTTGAAAAAAATTTTTTTGAAACATTACGAAAAAGATTGGGATTACTAATGTTTCCCCTTTCATATACCATTTATCTTTAATTTTCCGACTAAATTTTTCAACTTTTGGCCTCTTTAAAACTGGATTGGCACTGGTCTATAAGTACAGGTAGAGCAAGTCAAAATAGTCTTGAATTGTTATTTTTACCGACAAATGGATCACCGAGTATGAACATGGAATCTTTATACATTGTACTAACCACGAAATAAGTCCTCCAAAATCCCCTCCACCCCTCCTTCGTACGACCTTGCATGTCCAAAGATTATGTGTAAACAAAAAAATAGAAGATGGCTTCTGCGCTATTTTAAGTGATGCAAAATTTACGCGAGTTCAAAGTTTTATGAAATTATAAATGCCAAGAAGCTTTATCTCTAATCACAATTTATACTTTTAGGGAAAATAATTATCTTTTGTACAAATTATTTTGCTTATAACAAAGTTAAATCTAAATAACCATGCAAATAATACTTGAATGCGTTCCTTTTAGACCTGTCATTCAAAGTCTGCTAAAAAATATGTATAAACCTGATTTCAAGAACTCCTCAATCAGAAGCTGGAATATATGTAGAATAGCTACTGAGCTGGGCCACACGCAAGCCATCTCCCACCATCCATGACGTATGACGTATTCCTGACACATGATGTCTAGAAAACAAAACAACAACAACAAACTAAAATAACAGATGCATAATTGAAACGAATGCAGTTGAATTTTGAATAGTTTTGCGCGCTTTTTACTGCCTCGTGCAACTTCACTTTGTTGAAGGCCTCCGACGACGATGACGACGACAAGGCACGCGATTAAAATTATAATAAACTCTTGTTTTCACTTGTTGCATTGCTGCACGGCCGGCCGTTGCGGCCTTATTGTCGACAACACGATGAAGCTGCTGCTGCAGCAGTCCGAGAGTCATACTCAGAATAAAAGAGTCAGAGATCTCGCCAACCGTAACATCATCAGGAGGAGGCTTTAAAGATTGAAGCTTGAAGCCACCGAATGCAGAGCATCACATCATCTGATGGAACATAATTACAATGCTACTCCTCCATTACACTTTTGCAAGTGCAGAACGTTTTGATTGGACCCGAAGCGAATCACGACGGTAATATGCCTCCGGGCCGCATGTAAGTGGGAGGCGGTTCTCAAGTAGTGGGTTTCATATAATATGATTTATGTTAATTACTAGCCAGTTGAGTTACCGTGATAGACGGTCATGACAGCAGCCAGTAGCTAAAGAGATCGCGATGGATTACACTGATAGCGTAAACACTTTTCCGAAGCACTACTTGATGATGATGATATGCCCTGTACTTTTTTTCGATTTTGTTCGTTTTGAGGAAATCGGAGCTTAAATGGTTTGACGACGACCGACGCTACGGTGACGAGGAAGGACGGAGTATAGCAGTGTACACCGGCTAGATGCGTTATAAAAAGTTTAAGTGGTAATTTAACTCGTGAGATTCTTCCATCCGAAAAATTGACGTTTAACAATAAAATCTACTTTGCCAACAACAACTTGGATGATGGAATTTGCAGCAGCAATTAATTCAGGGTTTGTCTTGTTTTATGGAATTAGATTTTTAATTCGATGATGGTGATGGCGGTTTGGTTGGTTGGTTGGTTTGGTATAAATGGCGTAAGTGTATCCCAACATACTTAAGTGCTAATGCATTTGATTGGGGTGTACTTCGGGCGTGTTGCACAAGCACTAATTGCCATTGCTGAATTTATAGCTACAATCACTTTGGTGAAGGAATTACAACTATTACTGGATTACAGGATATAGAAATACGCTGTGCCAGCCGCAAGGCTTTGTGTAGCATGTCACTACTGGTGTTTTGTGTCAATGTTTTGTAGAAGAAATAATAGTTTTGTAGCAGTTGAAAGCAATAAAATCGTTGAATTCTTTGCTTTAATGGCAATTTTAGCTTTTTGGTGCATTTAGATCTTGGACTTTCACCACGCCTTGAACATTTAGTAATTGACGATGGATTTTTTCAGATTGTTGGTAATTAAGGCTTTTGAAATTTATGTTATTAGATGAATTCTAACACTTGAGGTTTTTAGTTTGAAATTTAGTTTTATTATTTTTTCTTTGTTTCAGCAGAAATAAGTGAAAAATTCCAGCAGACGAATTATTAAAAAATCTTAGGACGTTTTAAACGTTTTCAATGATAGTAAATTCCAAAACTCTTGAGAATTTCAATAGTTATTTATGTATTATACGCATAATGCCTGATGGCAGTATTTAATACAAAGTTTATTGTAAATATGACCAAAAAAGGCAGATTTCTCTTTGAAAATATGTCAAAAAAGGCAATATATTTGTCGAAGATATCTTTTGAAAGAGTATTAGTTAATTTTTTCTGCTTACATTATGCCCAGCACTTGGTACCTACAACTGAGCAAGACTGACAAAATTGTAGACTTAGCAACTAATTTTCTGAATAAGGAGTTTTGAAACTTTTGTTTTTCCAAGTCAAAGTAAGACCGTAATGTCTTAAGGGATTGAAAACCAACACATTTCCCTAAGTTGTCTCTTGTTGTGGTGTGCATATTTTTTTGAGGGTAAGACCAATTTTGGAGAAAACATGGCTATCATAAACTGAAAATATGTAACTCAGCTAAACCACGTAAATGAAGCTATAAGAACGAAATTTTAAGTCGAATTTCTAATGTTAGTTCTGATTTGAATTTATTTTCCGCCAGATCTTGTGGTGCTTGGTAGCATTATTACAAAGCTCACGTCAGCAGTTCAAACAAATGTTCAGTACAAGATTTTCTTCGACAAATAGTATAGTAGTCTAATATTGCAGGGTTATTTGTTTAAAAATGGGCTTTTGCCACTAGGAACCGTAAGACACAACCAATTCCCAAACTTTAGACCACCGAAGAGTTATCTGATGAAGTAGGGGAGCATTATCGAAAAAGTACCATTTATCGGTGGAGTAAAGTTGAGTTTAGATTTTGTTCGAGCTCTTATTGCATACGAAACCAAATTTGGCTTATAGTCTTTTTGTTTAAAGAAATAATTATTTAAACGTTTTTTTTTTTAATAAAATATGTCTGAACATATCCGGAAGAATCCACCTCAAAGGTTTTTTATTTTTGTAACTCTTTAAACAATAATTTATACAGTAGAGGGTTAGGGTATAGTTCTTCATCAAATCTTCATTAAGATGCAATTAGTAAAATTGATTTTTCCTCTAAAGAACAAAGGTGAACTCGATGTAGTAATCGAAATGCAGCTTAACAGTGACGTTTAGTATTAAACGACGAACAGTTGTTTGTTTGTTTCTAAAAAATATACTTAGTTTTTCCTCATGTACTTTTCAGGTCATACAAGAAGTATCATAAATCTGGCAAATTGAATCATTAGATGCATTTGTGTCGAAACAATCTTAACCTACTTATTCTAAAACTTTAAATAATAAGTGGATGAGAAACAACAAGTGTTCTTCAATTGATATAAAGGACTCTAATAGATGTTATTTGGGACTTGCTAGCACAGCCAACTAGTTAAACAGAAACAGAACAATTGAAGATAGTATCTTCCGCGTAAATGCCTGCTTGTACCAGCAAGTAAGTGAAATCCTTCTTCCCCTGTAATCTCCATGTCCTTAATGAAATCAACTGTATCCACAAATACCTCGGCTGGACGATTCGCAAAGTATACAGTAACATCCGGGTATTTGGCCTATTTTTAGCTGCATTTTTCCAGACCAATAACGAATACCGGAAAAATTGTCCATAAATGTTATGTGTCAAGCAGTCACTTTCAACTAGATGCGTTCTATGTTTTTTGAAAATCAACGAGTTATTTTCGAGTACTAAAAAAATTCCAAGTAAACTTTTTTGTTTCTGATTATTACTACTGAAAATTCAAACAATTTTAGAGGATTAATTTATTTCCCTGCCGTCAAACCTGTAAGTGTTTAAGTACATAAAATGTTTAATAGATAGCTAATTATATCAGTGAATCCACTGATTTAAATTATGTAAATATTGAACTTTTTTTTTCAAGAAAAGATTTATTGTCCTTGTTCCCAAAATGTAAGACAGAAATCCTGATAGTTACTCTGCCAAAAACAAAACTTGAATAATCTTTTGGTCATAAATAACTCGGTTCTCAAATTCAAAATATCAAAAAAGTTAAGTGGTCTCTGGCTACCTAAGCAAAGAATTGCAGGTTCAAATCACTAAAACCAATAAATCATAGAAAATAATTTATTTGATCGCAAGAAACCGTTTTTTTTTTTTTTAATTTATTATTGTAAATCACACTATTAAACCGGAAGCAATTTTTTTTATATGCATAAGATGCCCCAGTTGGCTCTAGATAGTTGTGTAGCATACACACAGCTGTCAAATTGTCATTCCAATTCACCTTTGATACCCTTGCGACAGTTGTTGCACACCACACACACACCGTCAGTACAGCGAGAGAGTATAAAATATTTATAGCCTAGCTCCCAGAGTGACAGGATAAATAACTAAAGTAATATAATGCCTACATATATATGATGTGACCTTAGAGCATGTGTGGGCAACAAAACACCGGTAGAGCTAAATTTATTGAATCCTACATGAATTCTGACTTTGCCCAGTGAAGACCTGAAACTGAAAAAAAATTGTAAAATCTTGTGTTTGCTGTGTGTGTGTGTGTGTGTGTGTTGGTCAAAATTATTGAATTTGCTGAACATTAATTTCGTCGTTACCCAGCCCCAAGGCGTACATAATACAAGTTTAGCGATGTCCAAAATGAAAACATGGTTTTTCTCTGATGGCTTATATAGCTTTGGTATATTAGGTCTTTGCAATTTGAATGCACAGTGCGCAGAATAAAAGAGTCAGGAAACTAACTAGGATATTTTTGTTTGTTTTTTTTGTTTGTGTTTATTTGTTTTATTGTCTTGTACAAAATCAGTTTGATTTTGTAACTTGGCTTGTACCGTTTAGCATGAAGACACAAAGATAGAAGTTTCTATTGAAGAAAGTTATCTTTTGTGTGGCGCTTAAAAGTGGTATGTTTGGAATGCGAGACAAGACAAATAGAATTCCAGTCAAAGGATTAGAAATATGAAGCAAGAACTCAAGCTACGAGATACAATCGAAGTAAAAACTGATTGTACAAAAACAATTACCGGCTTTTGAGGCAGTCTCGTTAGTAAATGCTATCGGTCTTCTCAACGAAAAGTGATTTGTTGTTTTGAGTAGTCGAGCGTTATACGAGGTTAAAAAAACTTATCTCAGATGGCCTAAACTAGGGGAATTAAGGTAGATACAAGAGTGACTATCCTTGCAGAGTTCAGAATCGGTTTTCGACTATAAAAACCTTACAACAAAATATCCTTGCACACAAAAAACAATTATTTGTAAAACAGAAACCGAAAAATGGTGTGTAAGTGTAGAAAACCGACCGGGTAGGCCGGAAAAGGGTAACAACGAAGAGAGGCGATACATTTACAATTACTGAAAGGTATCCTTTAAAATGTTAACAAGAATCGGGAAAACAATATTGTGAAAAAAATTACTTAAACATGTTCAAAGCAAGTGAATTTACATTTTACCTTGTCCAAAAAAAGCCCTTCATTACTTCAAAAGAAGTAAGAAAGTAAGTAACATTTCTCTAGGATTAATAAACCACAAGATTTTTATTAAGAATGTCACAATTTTTCCTTCTACTACCAAAAAAACTAGTAGCATTTTTTACAATCAAACTTCATTTAAAAGCAAAAACACCCTATAAACAATTCATATAGCCAATTTCATCTTTGATACATGAACTATTGCGTTTTATCATAAAGAAATATAGCGTGTCTCGAGTTTCCATTACTCCATTACCAGCATTCTTTTCAAATCAGATTGACATGACGGTGATCTTACAAATTTTCAGTCGCTCACTGTATTTCCATCCCACTTCCATTTTATTACGAATTCCAAGCATTGATTCAACAACCATTCATAAGATAAGCGCACCACTGACGGCGCAACTGATATTCCGCGCTCAGTGCACAGACATATTTCTGCGTCGCTTCGTCGTCAGTGTGGAAACGATGGCAATAGGTAGGTCTACTGTGGCTTGCAGCCTGGCTGAGGCATCTCACTGCATTAGCCATCAGCAGTAGGAGCAAACAGCAGTAAACAGGCAAAGCAGAGCAGCCAGCTTTCGGGTATATAGTTTTCAATTCCTCAGGATCAGATTGCTCAAATGACCACCAACTACCGCACAACAGAACTCGAATCTAGATTACACGATCCGAGCGTTTCCATGTGGCATTATTCGATGATTTATACTCATGCTACTATTAAATAATAATAATATCTCCGATGCACGGAATTCAAAGATTCCTTCTATACACCACCGACCGCACTGCTGCACCGATGATTATGTTTTTTCTATACCTACGAGTAATCGAATAAGGTACCTATACTTCGTTGTACTACTGGCCTCATCTCAATTTTCGAGTTGTTTCACTATCGGAGATGTACTGTGCACCTTTTCATATATAGAATTCCAATATAATATTGCCTACCGATTAAGTGGTTTAAGATCTGTTGATGGGCTGTATGTATGCTGCCCTCCTTCCAGGTCTTTCCCGATTGCAATCCCTCGCAATCCCGATTCGATTCAAAACGAAAAATGCCTACCATCAGTTGGGCCAATGTATGTAGGTGTTGCAGAGACTGAAGTTTACGTCTGCGATTGCAATAAATTTAAGTACAACGAACACGGGAGTGCAACACAACATGCCTAGAACTGTAATTAACCTTTGCGACCAATGGATGTTATTTCTTCTTTTGGTTGTAAGGTACTTTATCCAATTCCTGTGTTGTGTTGCAGAGTTGTGCATATACATCTACTAATTCTTCAGAATGCAACGGATAGAACTGACCATGGCGACAAAAAGTCACCACAACTTTCTCTCTATGTGTCCTTTTTGGATGTCACCGTCATCGTCACCATCGTCGTGGTGCGTCGTCGTCTTCCAACACAACACAACCTGGCTATTTGCAGTTAACTGCTCTCGCTGTTCCTACGGACATTTTCAATTAGAGTGCCTGACCGAAATAGGAAGTTCCCAATTCCCAGCTGAGATCGTTGAATTGCAAACCAAATCGCTCAACCACCAACTTTTAACCAAAAAAAAAAAAAAAAACTATAAGCAAAACAGAACAGAACACTAAACACTAAACACTGAAGAGGAAGACTCCGACTCACTGATGCAAACAGACCAACTGGAATGTGGAACACTTGTAAGCATTAATCATCGATGAAAACCCTACAATTTAGTTTTGGAAGACTTGGGAGAGAGTGGGTAAGTTCTTCCTGATGGTGTGGAGCCTGGAGGTACTTTAGAGATCTTCAAAGGCTAGAGGTGGCTTGCGAAAAATAGTTTAACACCATTAACATGGATTACAAAAGAAGCCATAATAAAAGTGTTTTATCTGAAAGGATCGGTGTTAGCGAGAATGTTTCATTATATGCGGAATACATCAAGACTTACTGCTTTATAGTTTGTAAATTATATCTATGTCGCTATTTCATTGGGAGGATATCCCGTAACAGGGACGTCGAAATCAGTAACAATGGAGCTTTAATATAAGTATTAAAAGCCCTTCATTGCCTAAGACAATAATCCAGCTTCGTATGATAAAAGTATTAGAAATTTGTCTTAATCTTAATTGCCGGGCAGATTCAGCTAAAAAATCACATCAAAAACAGTGTCGCTTCTTTAAATACTACCAAATTCAAAGTTCAAGTGGCCTCAACTCTAAAATGCCTTTCGCCCATGTACAATAGTGCTCTCATCAGTTAGATGTTGTTTTACCCTTTTAATCGCTCTACTTAAAAATAAAAATAATAATAATTAAATAGCTACTACCTGACCTCTATTAAAAATTTATAATATTCTAGAACTTTTTCATACCGGATTGATAATAATAATAATCGGAGCGGAGTGGTAGCCCTTTATGTCTCTTACAAATTTTAAGATTCTTCAATAAGATAAGATAATAATATGCAGGTGGAATACCCTTCTTCTGATTAGAAAATCTCAAATTGTATATCGCTCATTTTATATCATTGTTCTAAAATTCAAGGTGCTAAAGTGAAGGGAATTACTCCATATTTTTTTGCAATTTTTGATTACCTACTCAACGTTAAGTATATTATGAGCTGGTTGCTCTTGATTAGCTTAAAAATAACGCAAGTTTGAAGGTTCTGGATTTAATGGTACAGAAGTTAGAACAGGGTAAGAAAAATTTGTGTTGGGTTCCTGTATATACGGGTGTAGTGAACAAATTGTTAGTTTTGTCAGCTTCTGTGTATTATACAACTTATATGTTTTGTTATTTTCAGAGCTTTCTGCTTTTCTTTACAATTGCTAAGCCACTTTTTCTAGGTAATCTACGTTAATATACGAAACTGATTTAAATCTGAGTCCAAATTCTTCTAAAATTTGGGAACCATTTATGTCGATGTATAGAAACGGCAACTCTTTGAATTACGAAATAATTTAAAACAAAAGAGCTGATAAGCAAACTTGAAAAAAAGAAATGTACTAATTTGTGTGTAACCATTAATTTGGTATAGAATATGGAATGGATAAATCCTTTGTTAAGGCAATGGATGGTATGGAGAAATGAAGGCTTGTTATTATTAATTTTTACTAGAAATCTACAGAAATAATTTAAGAAAAATATTTTCGAAGTGTTTGAGCATTTAAAATCTTCGGAAAGTTACTTTCTGTTCAGTTAAATTTCAAAGGCGATTCTTACTTGCTTTAATAGTTAAAGTTGCTAAGAAGGTGAAGCCTCAAACCACACAACCATGCAGGTACGACAAAATATTTAAAAGGATACAAATTGTTAGATATTGTTCTGAATAATCACCTAGTTCATACTTCAGGCAGTGAGAACCATATTGGCCTATCTAATTTTGGCACTTCTTTTTCAAAAGGCGAAAACTTGAAACTAGTGTCACAAAAATCGGCCTCTAATTATTCCATTTTAGAGTAATGCTGCTATCATTTTCCGGATACGCCTTAATTATTAAATGCGGTTTGGTAATATCTTTAAGCACTATAATTTTCTTATAAAAGTCAAACCAAAGATTATTTTGATGTTATTTCTTCTACTAAATGGAATGAAACCGAAACTTAGATGATATTATATTTCGGGTTTCTTTTTTCTAACTTTTTCTTCAGCAGACTTTGGTGACATTTCTGATACAATAAGGCTTTTAGTAATTTTAATATTATGGCATGTGTAAAAACATTTTAAAAATAAACATTTTTCGATTTAAAAAACGTTTTAGCATTTTTTTTGAAAAATAATTTGACTAATAAGTTGATTAGTGTTTTTTTTAAACTTTTTTTTAAAAACGTTAACTTATAATAATTCGTTAAAAATGACATACAATTTTTTTTACAATAATATTTCAGAATTTTTCTGAATAAGGAAATATTTTTTTCAAAAAAACGGCTTTAACGGTTTTTAATTTTTTTTCCCATGATTTCATCCTTCCAAAAATAATTAAATGACATATTTTAGTTGTAGCTCAAAACCATTTAAAAAGTTTTATTTCGTTCATTGCGAATTTTTTCTTTTTTTTTCTTTTTTTTTATCAAAATTATTCTCAACAAATCGAAATAGTGTTTATAATGTTTTTTTATGCACCTCACAGTTTTTAATGAAAACGCTATGAGACTAATTTCTCCGGACTTAATCATCACACTCTTAATAGATATTTTTGATCAAGTTTAAGGTTTTTCTAGTTGAAATTATTCACTATCCAAGTGTTATCTCTCAAATAGTAGCATGCGAATGGCAACACTGTTCAAAAGTCAACAAATTATTATTTTGTCCATTAAAGAAGGATTGAGCCAAGTTGTGTCCTCTCTGCTCAAGGTTCTCAATTGAACTATCCTCTTTGTAGTTTTTAAAACGACATCCCTGATCCCTACTCAACCCATGTGGAGTGAGGATAAATGTTCCATGAAAATCTGATTACTATCTTAAGGAAACAATGTATAGGTGTTTTTTTTTCTTTTCATTCATTTTATCATGTTGATGCAAAGGTATACCTTGAAGCTGGGCCGACAGTTGAACAACGGACTTGAAAGGCCGACATGACACCCCCAATAGAGGAAACTTCCTCACCTCATCAGTTGGTTGGTCCACGCGACCAGCCGCAGGAGCATAGACCTTGTGTATGCGCAGGCTCACCATCTGGGTTATCCCTCTGTCGTCGTTTGTATGTCGGTTGCGGCGGCTGTGGCGTTCGTTGTAGGCATCCTTTCCGATAACGTGTTTGGTTGAAAAACGCTTACGGTCCGAACGTGTTTCCTGTCACTTTGCGATCTAAGTTCATAAATCAAAGCGGCACGGTGTCATGTCGTTTAATTTGCCGCCACAATTGAATTTATTTTGATGTTATTTTTTTTCTTTCGTTCGTTCGTTTGTTTAGCTTGACGAATATAATGGCCAATTCGATGTGGAGGTTGCCCAGATAGATATACCACCTTTATTCTCTCTGCTCTGCTCTGCGGGCAAGAGTATCGGTATCGCAGAGCAAATTGAAGAAAAGATTTCAGCTTGCAAAACCAATTCAACTGCAGTGCGACTGCGCGACCTACTGACAAGTTAAAACAACACGACAATAACCTCAGAGCCTATGGTTAGAGTCGTCGTCATCGTCATCGTCGTCGTCGTTTTATCGTCGGACGAAGCTGAAGCCGAACCTGGGCGAATGTATCTGTTCTCGGATTAATTACGATTATGTAGAAGCACAATAATTATTGTTGATATGAGTCGGCAGCAGCAGCGGTGGTGGCGGTGACGGCAGCAGCGTGAGTTACAAACTTAAAGTTTGCGTGACAAATTGATATGACATGAGGTTGGCAAATTGTGCATGGTAAGCGTCGGGGTATTTTGTTAGAATAGTGTTTGGCACGTTTGGACGTTTTTTTTTTTTTTTTTGGTTTTTATACACAAGCTGCAGCGATCTGTCTTGGAATGTTGTATAAATACACACTCGACGCTCATGAAGAACTTTGGAATTTGTTGGTACAACATATTCGATGTTAACATGAGTTTTCTGTAGTGTCGGCGTTGTTGCAACCGGGACACCGCCGCGTTGCGCCGTTGGGACATCAGCAGCAAAAAAGCCAACCGTTGCTCGTTATAATTATTATGTTTAACTCTAATCTCAATAAGATAGTCACTATGATATGGGTATCCATACACAGAAATATCTCTATATAAATATATAATATCGGGGCAGGAAGACTTCGATCAAACGGATCCAACAGCTGCTCTGAGCAAGGATTTGCATAAAACATCGTTTACATGATGAGGATGCCGTTTGAAATTTATTAAATCACAGAGTTAGGAGAACCATCATGAGGCTCTGGCGACAGAATGTATATAAGGGGGTCGTTAGAGGTAGACATAACTTGGTTTGGTTGTGTATTCCATTCCAGAAATGCAAAGAGAGCATCAACTCTATACAAGCTCAAGCAGGAAGTCATGTGCAGATGGTTGGCACCACGATCATCGGTGATGAGTACACCCATTAAAAATCGCGTGACAAAACCTTCGAGAGGAGTTTCATGTTGCTTTGCACAAATTAGATATTTTCAGAAGGCCGTTTGAAATAATTATGTTAAACGGTAAATAAGAAAAATTGTTGATGATGGGACTAATTAAAATCGGGGCTAGGCTAAATGAGACTTATATTAAGAAAAACGAGGTTATAATTTTAGGTATACATAAGAGGTTTGGTAAGTGACTACTTCAGGAAATAGATTAGGGTACACTTATGAATACGCATTATTGCGGAGCGTTATTTTTAAAAAGTACGTCTCAACTAATTATTGAATGTGTAAACAAAAATGCAAAGAACACAGACACTTTTTACAACATTGTTTTTTTTGTTACATATTTTTGCTGCTCTAAATTACAATATTTCAAGGTCACTTTGAAGGAATTCCTAGCTCTTTTTTGTTTATATTTAAAACTGGTCATAGTGTTAGTTTACCTTCATACAAAATAGAAAATAATAATGTCATTACCAATTGCAACTTCCTAGAATTGCACAACAATAGCAAAACAAAAGAGTTGATATGCAAACTTGAAAAAAAATTCTACTTCCTCTAATAGTTAAAGTTGCTAAGATTAAAGTTTAAGTAGTTAAAGTTTTTAAGATTGTATTTTTTAAATGCAAAAATAAGAAATAAAAACATATAATTCATTTCTTAAAAGACTGACACAATTTTATAAATGGTCTTAAGCTTCAAACAGACTTTGCTTTTTGGTTTTTTTTTCGCGAAGAAGTTTTTAATAAAACATTTTTTTATGTGTGGTTGGATTTCAACAATAGGCTCATTAACTAGTTTCTAGCAACATAGAATTAAAAAAAACTTAAAATAAAAAAAAAATTCAAAACTTGTATTATTCTTTGAGTAGGTTTTTTAACAACTAAAAAATTAAAGTATTTAGTTTTTAGATTTTGTCTAAAAATTACAAAATGCATTGAATTTTAAAGACAAAAGTAGTTTTGGAAAGAAACTAAGGTATTATATTGTTAGTGTTGCCATTGTTTTCAGTAATTTTGTGTTTATTTTAAGTATTTTTTTTTAGAAATGAGGGGAAATAAACCCTGCATCTTAACGAATTTTTTTTTCTGGGTTTGGACACAAACTACATATTCTTACCCTCTGATAAATCTAATGCGATGCG
The DNA here is from genome assembly GCA_948107695.1 of Meliscaeva auricollis. Lineage (NCBI taxonomy): Eukaryota > Metazoa > Arthropoda > Insecta > Diptera > Syrphidae > Meliscaeva > Meliscaeva auricollis. The sequence continues at coordinate 20,241,203 of OX403619.1, read as the reverse complement.
ATAAATCTAATGGTTTTTGAAATACTTTAACAGTTCCAGGTTAAAAATTGCCACTCTTATCTAATTTTTTTTTAACTTAACATTAAGATTCTTATCAAAAAAAGTGTTAAATTTTTTTTAAATAAACTAGGCATGCCAAAAATTTTCTAGATCTTTTTAGGGATAACAACCACCAACGATAGGTGTCTTTTTTCACTCGATCAGACAGGAGGGGAGATTTTGTTTAATATTGGCTAAAAGCTGAAAAAATAATTATTGAAAGAGAACGGAGATATGTAAATGCAAAATCAAATTATGCATGTTTTTTTTTACATTTTAAATCAATAAAGTAAATAGTTTAAGAAAAAATGATTTTCAAATTCGGAATTTTGAAAAAAAAAAAAAAAATCAATCAAAATAATTAGATGATTAGCACAAACATATTGTGTTCTTCCAGAATTCAATGGCCATATTTTTTTCGCAATGAAATATAGAAAATTAAAAGATATTATTTATCTTAGTTTTCTAAAAAAATTAAAGAGTTACTTAATTTGTAAGGAAAAATTTCAGTAAAAAAAAAGATTCAGTTTTTTAATTTTTTTAATTTCATAAAAACTTGAAGACATATTAACATTACCTTTTTAAACTCAATATAATAAAGTCATTTAGTTTTTATGGAAAAGTTAACCTTAAAAAAAGTAATAAATGTTATAATAGATTGAAAAAGAGTTCAAATATTTTCATACTCCTAAATTTCAAGTTTATATCGCAGTTTTCCAAAAACCCAAAACTATAGACCCTTTTTTTTGGTCGTTGCATTTTGGAAGAACAAATTATATTTTAAATAAAATTTAAAAAAAATGAACTTAAAACTTTGAATGAATTTCTTTTTCTAAATTTGGGTTTTATTTTAATTTAAATTTTTAGTAATCGTTAAAAAAAAATTTAAGTGAATTTCCAATAATTTTGTTTGGAAACTGGAGAATTTTTTGTTGTTCCACAATCACCACTGGAAAACAAAACCACGAGTTCTTGAATTCGAAAAACTTTTGAACTAAATTTCTCGTTTTCATAGTTATTATAATTTTGTATGGGTCTTTACTGAAATGGCTTCATCTTCGTCAAACTACAGCAGATTCTTAAAATTTAAAATTTTTTTTAAGAAACATCGATTACCAATAACATTTGGAATTCATTTTTTTCCTGCCCACATAACAGTTATTATGAAGTCTATCACTAAACACGACATTAATCATTATTAGTTTTTTTCTTTTTGTCTTTTTTAGCTTGGATAACATTTTATTTAACAAAAGAATATCAAAAGTTGGTCAGTAGTTGTCATCTTTTTCCAGCTCCATACAGGGAAAGATCCTACCACCCAAATATAAGAAGATTCCCTTATTGAGCTCTTTCTTTTACTAAGAAATTTTATTAAAATGACTGAATAATATGAAATAGAGAAACCTTCTTATTTTCACGAAAAAAAATCTTACTTAAATTTCAATAAGATTTTCATATATTTTTGAACTTGGCTCTTCAACCAAAATTTCATACAGCAGGCTAGCCAGTTGCAAGGTACCCAACTGGTTATCTTTACTCTCAAGTTCAATTCTCGGATAGAACCAATTTTTTTTTAATGTTTTCCTGCTAAAATTTAGAAGATAATCTTCTTAGATAAAAACCATACAGAAAACTTGTTTTTATTCTAGTTTATATGGTCGATTGTTTTCTGTACATGTCATCCCAGGTTGTCAAACTATAAACTTCTATCAATTTGATCAAACCAGAATTTGAAGCCTCATTTATATTATTTGATCCATGCTATACTATCTCTTTACTTTAATTTAAATTCCTATTTGACAAGTTCTTCAATATTTGATGCAAATCATCTTTGCTAATGGCTTCGTGGTGGTCCTTGTCTTGAATGCATATCAAAATAGATTCTTCTGTTGAGTACACACAGACTGAATATATTATATTGCCCGCATTTTAATCTTCACTCTGCCAAGCCCCATTGTCGAGATATTCAAGTAGGTGCCGCCATTTTTTTATAGTCTCTGATTTCAAAACCAGTGCAACTTCTTCCACCTATCAAAGTAAGTTGAATAATAAGAAAAAATAAGAAACACAAAATGTTGATCTCAAAATTTTTCGCTTCAATTGTCGTGTCCTTCTTTGTGTGTCCTGTCCTGGCGGGACCATATGGACATTGAACATGAGCATAACACTTGCAAACACCTGGAATGTTTCTTGCAATTGAAAATTCAAATGTAATGTGGGACCACCATAAGTTGTCAACGTTTGCCAACCGCCAGCCGTCCACCATTGCCACACCGGTTTTCATAGCAAATGGCAACCAAAGACGACACCCGCCTACATCAGATATCCATGCCGCCACCACCTCCACCGCCGACGCCGGCCGCCGCCACTGGCTGGCGGACAGCTCAGTCTTCCAAGTTATAAATAAATGTTTATAGATACCCAGATACCTATTCTCCTAGTGCGCCCAGAAATGTGGACAAGCGAGGAAGAAACAGAAACCCATCAAAGCCAAAGCGAATTCCTCGGGTGACCATGTTAAAAGTCTTTTTTTTTTTGCGCAACCAACTACTCCACCAACTCCCTGTTGAGAAATTTCCAAAGTGCCCATTCCGAGGCGCTTACGGTACACTTCTTTGCCGCAATACCAGTAGCTGTTGACGTCGCATCGTCGTCGTCGGGGACGACAACGCGGATGCCGCTACCGCTACGCCCGTCGGAACAGCTTCTTATGGCCGATTATAATATATTCGCTATAAACGGCCGGAGAATTGTGGCTATCAGCCGGCATACACTTGGCACCTCCTTTGGCTGCGAAATGTGGAGGAAGATGAATTAAGTGCATTTTCTTTCGCATACGAAAGCGAGTTGTGCGCGGTGAAATACTTTTGCACCGAACAAAAGTCAAAAAGTGAGCCTCCAGCTTCAGAAAACCAAAAAAAAAAAAAGAAACAGAACAGAAAATGAATGAATTTCTCTTACGACCACGACGATGACGACGACAACGACGACGCGGACCACAAATAATGTCAAAGCAAGGGTCTTCGTGTTCCTTTCATGTTTAATGGACCAAAGGCCCAAGTGCAGAAGTTATTGGGTGTAACTATGGGCACCTCCTTAGCGCACCTCTCTCCCATGTCCCAATCCGGCGTTTCCCGGCTCAGTTTGGTTATGCTGTTTTGCTGGTTGTATGTATAGTGTTGTCCTACGGCTGTTTATTGCGATTGTGTTGCATAGAAAATGCAGTGCGCTATGCACACAAAACTCGCCAATATTCCAGCACGATTCAAATTGGCCAGGCTGTGGAAGCTCCAAGCTTGCTTCTATACGTAAGAATATAGGTACACCTATAGGCTCGCAGAGTACCTATAATAGAAGACAATAAACAGGAACAATGAAAACGCTATACGGATTTTGTGTTCCAATGCACTCCTTAATTGCTGTCGGTGTGATGGGTGGTGTGTAGGTGCAGTTGGACACTTTGACATTTTGAAACTAACAAAATTGTTTCGAGGCATTTATATTAGGTTTGCTATTCGGTCAAATATGTCCGCAGGGATGTTTCCCTGTTGTCAAAATGCGTATACCTATGTTAAATTCATAAACGATGACGAGGATATGGCAACGACGACGACGTGCCGCTGCTGCCGACAACGAACAAGAACATGATGAAGGCCACTACGCACCAATCAATTTACATAATCTGCATAGGAATTGTTTTGCCATTGGCTAGCTGACTGGTTGGCGTTCCTTATTGATGATTGAAGGCTGCTGTGTTAGTAAAAGCACAAGATAACGTATAAGGATCTTAAAAGTTATAGCTTGGATAATTATTGGCTTATACGGTAAAAATCTTACATGAAACAAAAAGCGATACAAATTTGAAGAATATAAGTTTTAACCTTGCAAAAGGAGAGTTTTAACAAGTTAAAATTTAATTTTATTTAAGATTTAAGATACTGCTGAAATTTTACATATTATATGCCAATGTTAGGCATTCAAAAAAATTATAGTGAGGTTTGAGCAACTTTTAATAAGGCTATCTCTCACCGAGCTATAATTTCGAACTAGTTTGAACCATATTAACTCGAAACCACGAGTCATGGTCGAAAAAAGCACCAGAACTTCTCCGGATGAAATGCCATACATACCCGAAATATAGAAGGCAATCCTCGTGGGCTTTGTTTTTCTCTTTAGTATTGTAATTCTATGGTTGAAAGGGAGCAAAAAAAAAAAACTACATGAATTCCCCATACAATTTTAGAAACAAATTGTAACAGTGAACATCTGTCTTCTTTTTTAATCACTTAGCCCAAAACAAAGCTTATATCTAAAATCTGGTACACGAGTAAAATTATTTTTCATTTTCTTTGCAACAACATTACAATATTTGTATTTAAAATAAAGTTTATACAAAATTATATTTAATTATTTCTCAAATATTCTAGATTTTAGACATTTTTTGTTCGTAAGTGTAAGTTGGAATCGATGGAATTTATATTCATGAATTTAATCGATTCCAATATTAATTATGCCTATTCGTTAAAAAATAAGTTTTGCTTTCTACCTTTTTTCTAAGATCATCTCAATTTAAACCACGAATAACCAAATTTTTAATAATTCCAAATATTTAAAATATTTTATTTTATCCATAAGGCTTGCCATAAATGTTGGTTAGGTAGGTAATTAAAATAAAACCAAAAGTTGAAATTTATAGCATGGCAACCCTATGATTTCACTTAAATTGTTTGTTTTAACACTAGCTAAATAATTGTAAAGGTCTAAATGTGGTTTGTCGATGCGGTAGTAAGGTAACCCTATGGCTGGTTTTTAAACTATAATAATTAAAACAAGAAAAAATTGTGTAGTTTTTAAAAAAATCGCGTACTTAAAACCAAAGCTAAATTAAAAGTTTGGTAGATACGTGTCGTAAAATAATTCTTAATTTTCTTTGCCTAAACATAAAATTTATTTAAATTTAAATTTTAACTGATTTTTGGTTAATTATTTATCAAACATACATATATTTTGATGTTTTTGACTTTTAAACGTCCATATTTTGAGTTGAAGATTTTTCATATTTTTTTATTTGTATGCGTGACTCTCATGTTTTTTTTATAATCTATGGATTTCAATATCCAATCATGCCTTTATCACTTTTAGTTAAGAAAATAGCATTTAAGCCTTTTTTAAGTTCACCCTTATTTACCCTATTGCATTTTCCAAATATCTAAAATTCCCGAATATCGAAATTTTTAAATTCAATTTTATCTGATATCATATTTTTTTCACCTCTAAGACTTGCCGTGTAGACTGGGTTAAATAGTTACAAAAAAAAAAATAATTGAACACTAACACATGGCAGCTCTATGCCATGACAGGATAGTGCAACAAATGTTTGTTTGTGTCCAAACTACCTATTATACGAAAATATGGGTCTCAACTCAACTGGTATAGCGATGATTGTATGTTGTCCAATGGCGGGATCTAATAGGTACTATTAAGGGTTATATGCAATAAACCGTTATTTTTGAAATTATGTGTCATAATGTGACATATTTTAAAATCGCAACATCTTCTAAGCGATTGCTCGTAGGAAAAAATTGTCAGAATTTTTTTTTTAGGGAATCGCAAAACCTAAAAGTCTTTCTTAAAATTTTGTTTGGAGCTTCGTTCGTTTCAGAGCTATATACGAAAATCGTACATTTCCGACATTTAATCTTGAATTACTTTTTATGCATAGTAAAGGGACTTTTCACATTTTACTTTTATCGATGTTTTAATGCTCTGTACAATTTTTTTCTATTTTGTTTTGACTAAAATGCAGTGCTAGCTGTCCGTCTGGTTTTTCTTATTTTACAGAAATAAAAACCAAGAATTCATTAAATCATATTTCTATTTTTCCTTTTAAATCTAACGAAATTAAAACATCCACATCTTGTTATGCAAACGTGCGTGGGTGGTCCAGCTTCAATTCAACTTGTATAACTTATGTATTTTGTGATAATCTAAATGAAATCCTCTGTGAAAGCGGTCATAGTGATAAATATAGATTCATTAAAGATTTTGTAGAAATAAAATGACTATAGAAGTGGCCGCGTCGAGTTCTGCAACAGAAATGTGCAATATGGTTTTAAAAAATGGAAATTGATGGTTTAATCTGACAGTTGCAGCTGCAACGATGCAACTTTATGTATAATATTTTATTGAACGATATTGAAGTTGGTCCAAAATTACTTTTCAATATTTGTTGAAGTAATAATAACTGTCAATTGGTATAATGTCTTCTCTACAAGTGTGAAATATTATGATGGAAAATAAAGCAAATGATTATAGAAGGAATATTGAGGTAGAAAAAGGAAATATAGGATAGAAGAAGTGATTATTCAATACTACCGTTTTTCATTTAAGGTATATTTCAACCGGGAAACTTAACATTAAATTTATTTAATCCTTACATCTTCATCCAATGAATTGCTTAAAATGAAAGAATAGAAACAAATTAAATATATTTCCAATAGATTTTGTACAGAAAGTACACACTTTCTTTCAGTGAAAAAATAACAATTCAGTTTTCAAAATCAATTTTCTGCCGATTTCTTGCAAGGATACCTAGAAAACATCTAGTCAGTTCGAAGGACCAATTTATACCAAACAGAGAGTAGATAGGTTCTTCACCAATTATAAAGAAGAAATTTATTTATAAAAACAAAGAAATTGGAAAGCATTTGGAACGGCCAATGGTTTTCAACCATTTTATACCAATTAGGTGACTTGGGCTTATTCTGTTTCATCTTTTTTTTATTAAGTTAAGACTAGTTTATGGAATATCACCGAATACTAAGATGAAAATGTGTAGAATGTTTCACTAGACATCAGCTACTGTTGTTAATTTCTCGACAAATTTTATAAAAAAGTCTGTCGATTGGTATAAACTGTTCTAACTCCCGCTTTAGCTGAGTAATTTAATGAAATTTAGTTTGATTAATTGCTTAATTATTTTTGAAACTTCAAAAAAACAACTACAAAAAAACTAAAAACTAATCAGCTGATACAAATTGTTTCATGGCAATACCTTCATTGTGTGTTTTTTTTTTTTTTTGTAAAGATTAAAGTTACCCTATATGATTTCAATTAATCAGGAAGTCGAATTATTTTAATCGGTTAACGTGCTTTGAAATTGTTCCTCTCTGCATTCACTTCTTGATAAATTGATGGCGTGTCCTCAACTGAAACCTAATACACCTTGATGTAACGCGGGCAAAAAGTAAAAAAATGGCACAAGAAAAAAAAAAACAAACAAAATCTTTAATATGGAGTAATTGCAATAGTCGCTCCACACAACACAGATAATCATTACTCTTCAACACCACACTCATGGATCTTCTGCTGATCCCGGCAGAACCGAACGGAGAGGATCGTCGAGGCTCCGCTCGCTCGGTCAAAAGACTAAATCTACCATGTCAGAGACGAACATAATCGATGACCGCATTCAGCTGCTGACTAATGATCGATCCAGAAGCAACAGCAGCGAACTTCACCGTCAAAAGAAACAAAATTAGTTTTTGTCAGTCGCTGAAATTAGCCGCAGAAGATCCGGCTTCGGCAACGACCGACAACCGACGACGACGAGCTGCACGTTGACTGCGAAGACGGCGACGACGATGATGATGACGATGAACGTGGTGCGCAGGAGTCATAGACATGCCATGGCATGCCTGATGCCATGCGACCAAGACCATGCTGATGCTGGATGTTGCCTATGGTGTGCAACCGAAACAGAAAAATAGATGACGAACGTCGTGTACGCGGTCCGCTTCTGCATTGGCTTCTGCTGCTCCTGTTCCTAGGTTTTTTTTTTCTTCATTTTCCTGCGGCTCAGACTAAGAGGGTGTCAATGACGCTCGTCGAAACTACATGGAAGGAGAGCTAAAGCTGAAGCTTGGATGCGAATGTGATGGGAGTTTATGCAGATTTGCCTTTTGCTCGAAATTGGAATTGAATCGTGTTGACGGCTTTTTGCCTAACCCTAATGAGCTCACAGGAGTTATTTTGCGACTTGCGAGTCGGTTTCGTGTCATTTGCTTGTGATTTGTTGGATGTGATTATGAAGACATGATACTGTGATACTATTAAAGGATTTTGTCCATTAATTAAGTGTAAGTCATCGTTGCATTCGAGTACCTATATATTGGAGAGTATTTTCATATTATTTCGTCACGGAAGGAATGTGTTCCTTTCCTTCTAATAGCAACTTCAGGCAACTTTAAGAAGCAATCCCAGATGGTATAAGATCTGTTTGTGTGTGTTTAAGTTAGTAAGTATAGGGTATATACATTATAGTCAGAAGCAAGCGCGGGTGTTGTTCACAGCTGTCGCTTGCAAGATGACGATGACTTGTGAGGCTTTTTCATGATTGTATACGACAATTTGAATGCCTGCTGTTAGGAGCTGTTTGTCAATTAACAAAAGAAATATAAATTGATGTTGACAACGCCGTCTCTGAGGGTTATTATTATTCTATGTGAGGATATAAACCCATTAGTTATATAAGCTTCACATGATTTAAGATTCGAAAGGAATAACATACACGGGATGAATGATTTACTTGATTACCAGCTTGGGGAATGTAAATTGTCATTTATACATTGAAGTAACGAAATGAAAGCCTTCAAATAAATTTTAAGTTATTGCATTTAATTCCTTCTCCTAATCTTATATTTTTTTTATTTTAAATCGATTTGTTTCGGTTCATATTGGTTGGAGAAAAAAAAGTTTCTGCTTAAATGATTGAACTTGAAATTTTAGGCCGTAAGTCGAAATATCTGCTGTTAGTTTTAAAAAAAAGATAGAGAATATCCGAGTTTTGAAAAATATTTTTTAGTATATTAGTCTTCTGTTGTGCTTCACAGTATTCAAAGTATTGAATATCAGGCCAGTGGGAATATGAATTAGAGGAAGACTGCTAACTGGTGTTCCAAATATATGAAGAATGATATTAATGACGAATGACTGAAGACAGAACTGGCTAAAAAGGGATAGTTCAGCGTTTGACGAAACCAGCACTTTAATTAAAATTTAGAAGCGCTGATGACAAGACTGTGAAATAGTTAAAAAAAGAGTTCTTTCCAGATAATCAGCACCGATAATCATATTCTCATCCTTTTCACGACAGGCTTTTGCTTCTTGCTGAAAGTGCTGCTAATTCAACAGTTCCTGTCCTAGAATATATAGCATCGAACTCGTTTTTGGTGCATTTGTCCCAGCACTCTCGTGTAGTAATTTGGGTCCATATGGGCTTCATACATCTTTCGAAAATCTGCCAATTGTAACAAGTATAAAAATCTAAATAGTTTATTGATTCGGAGACCAATAAGTCCCTTTCTGAACATTGAAGAATTGACTGCTTTATGTGATCAAATTTCAACCCCTGATTAGCTATCGGGCAGATTGTGTCTTCCAACCGTTTCGTTGACCCAATGAAGCTCTAGTCTTCAATTTTTCCGTTAAATTCTCTAAGAACATTTTTGATGTCATACTTCACGGGTACTTAGTATAATTTTTTCCCTCCATTGGGATCAGCTAACAGATCAGTGAAACGTTTTAAGATTTGATCCTGACGCTTGTTTGTGAAAAGGTTTTGGCCTTATACTAAATTCAATTATTCTTGCATCTTCTAAATTTTTTTGCTACCTCTTCATGTATGTAGAATTCGTCGTCGTTGAAGCATTCCTTCGTTGCGGCGTACAGGGTAGTTAGAGTTACTAGCGACAGCTGCTTTGGTGGAAACGAGTTCCACGATCATACAGCTTTAAGTTTCATAGTATGTTGGACATAGTGCGGTCTTCGTTCAAGGCTTACGCTCTGGTAGAGAAAAACTCGTTCTAATTTAAGAAGATCATTTTTCAAATTGCAAAAGAAACTATTCGTGTCATGACTTAACTTCGGAAGGTGACCCAGTTTAGTGCCCAAAAAACTTTGTTAAATCTTCTTTAGATAAAAAAAAAATGTGCCGACCTTTTAAACGGGCCCCAATTTTGTACAACGAGCACTCGTTTCTCTTCTTTTGGCAAAATGCTTTTTCTCAAAACAATTTCCTGTTATAACTCGCTATGCAATATTCGAAACATGGCCTTTTAAGAAACCCCCAAAAAGATATTACTAAACTTTGTAGTCAAATTGTCCTTAATTTTTCAATGATTGTAACACAACTTTTTTTTCTGAATTGTAAAGTTTTTTTTCACAAATTATGAAAATACAACATTGTGTTCGCACTCCGCCCATTAAACGTCGTGTCGGCTTAAAAGAGGTAAAAATCCAATAATTTTCTTACACATGTAGGTAGGCAAGGCATAGCACTTACAATATTCGGCTTGCCTTTTTAGGTAAATACCAGTTTTTTTTTTTTTTTACATTTTTTTCCAAACTCAAAATGTTCAATAGTTAATTTTTGAGTAATAGATCAGCAATAGTATAGAGTCGCCTTTTACTACTGCGACAGGGGAACAGCGCCAAAGTGATATTTTACTTACGGTTTTGACAATTCAAAAGTAATTTATTGCCAGATATCAAATGCACCTTGCGGGAAAACCAGCAACCGCATGCTAAAGAAATGAATGAAAAACCGAAACGGAACGGACCCAACATTATATTGCCAAGACCACGACAGACAACTTGCCTCCGCCACACAACATATATAAACAAAGATTTATGCGAATGGGAACTCTTTGGCATCACCTGTAATTTATTGGTACGTTATTTCACGCATCAGCAGCAGCAGCAGCAGTGCCAGTGGTGTGGAGGAACGGAGCAGATTATAGGCAGGTCCATGGCTCCATCCTAATCTGAACTTAGAGTTTTAAGCTCAAGTTTTGTTTTCTCCTTGAAGTCTTACAAGACATTTATAAGCCTTCAATTATGGGGCACCAACTCCTACATCTTTAAAGGGTACCTACTATCGTGGATGCGAATTTATTGTCGGTTACAATATAACCCTCCGGACAATCTTATTGTGAAACTCTCTCTCTCTCTCTCTCTCTCTTCCTCTCTGTCTGTTCTGTTCAATCTTCAATTAAAGTGTAACACAAAAATTGAAAAAAAGGTGTGTACACTTTTCTATTTATCAGATTGTTATGTACAGTACGATAAGGATCGGGGGCAAATAGTTGATTAATATGGTTTCAGGCAACAAGATTGCTAATGAAATTGAAATGCCATGAAAATGGAATTGAATTACTTCAATTCAGGACTTACAACTAACTGCTAGTAATTAATTTAAAGTTTGAGGCTGTTGGAACTTGGGACATAAGATATTATGCTATACAGCCTTTGGGTTGCTATAATGTTTAGTGTACCTATAGTTGTTCTATGAATTTTTAATAAGAAAAAAAAAAACTAACTGGTGTTACACTTGTTTGATTAAAATTTTATCTATTAGATCGCACATCAAGATTTACAACCACGATAATCATAATTTGATAAAATGTCATTAACTAAGTTTTGAATCGAGCTTAGCAAACAAAATGTATAATTCAGTTGTTAGAAGTGAAGCTGGTGGAAACCAGATTGTAATTTTTCCAAATGATTTTTAGGAGATAAATTTGAGTTTGAGTTTGGGTTAAGACGACGTAATTTGCGTCAACCACTGTAAGGGACAAATTTCATCGAAATAACTGAATTTTGTTTTCCTAAAGTTTCTTTTTTCCAAAGTGACCACAATTGAAGAACTACTTTTAGAGAACTTTATGCCCTTAATTTTTCCTAGATTTTCCATCCCTAAACCACACTAGTAGAGTCCAATCAGGTCATTGGTAAAAGGTTCTAGGCGGACACACAAAATAGCCGTACGAATTTTATATGCGATGTTGAGGTGGACGTTGGTTCAGTTCAGAGCATCTCCTTTCTTGTAGATTGAGCTCACTATGATAAGTTTCCATTCATACATTTCTTCAACCAAATTCTAGAAATGAGTTTATGTATGCACCTGTCATCTCACGGTGGCCTTAAGTAGTTCTCATTTCTTCTAGGTCGGGGGACGAGTATATTGGTAATCATCGTCCACGGCAAATGAGTTGTGCTGCATAACATCGAATGGTTGGCTAGTTTTCACACAGTTTGAAAAAGTGTTCTTTCCAGATCCTAAACATCGATCGTGTCTCCGACGGTATTCTCGTTTTCACGAGATACCTCTATTCTGGGCTGATATCCTGGCAAGATTGTTCCTCCTTTAATCACTTAATAGCTTCCACTTGCTTTTTGTGCACCCTCTTCTTCCTTCAAAGAAGTCGGTGTTCCTCTCTTCTTTTTTGACCATAGACTTCATAGACTTCTCTCTTACCAGTTATTGTCCTAGACTGCAGCAGTGACTCGTATGCTTCGTCATTGACTGCTTGGGTTTTCACATTGGTTGTTTTCAAAAGCACAGCGTATTAGAGTTGACACTTCTAATGGCAAGTTGGCAACAATATTCTAGTGCTCGTTTATAATTGGTGCTGTTGGTGGGTTTTCCAAGAGATTGAGAGAGATATCTTGCTTTATAAGTCTATCCGCTTTCTTCGCTAAGGCGCCGCCGTGGATATCCGGATCCGAACTCTAGAACCTAACAAGTATTGAACGTTAGGTTCGGAACGTTGATGTCCAGGCAATAAATGCTTGGCGTCGTCTATCGCAACATTATCAATATTTTTAACGATAGCGACCTCTTACTACACTTTGGCCTGTCGACCATAGACGGCCCTTTTGCAGATCGCATAGTTCTAAGTTTCATTGTAGTAGCCACCTCTCCGCCACGTCATGGGCCGGACATGGGATCAAAGGTACTTCCGGGATTTTTAGGAAAAGGGCTTCCTGACATTAATATTGGGCCCACAAACATTATTCTGTGGGCCTCGAAAAATCCAAAGGACCACAAACATAATTCTTTGGCCCTCGAAACATTCATAAGTGACCCACAAATATAATTTTATATTGACTAAAGGGTCCAGCAACTGAGTTGTGGCACCATACCCTGGTCTTATTTGATCAAGAGTTCATGAAAAGAAACTATATTTTCTTTAAGATATCTCGTGAGTGGAATTTATGAGAGGGTTTTCTTTTAAAAAATAGCCTTTTAATAATTTATATTCTTGTTCGAGGGCTTACCGAGAAAGCTCCCGAGTGCCCGGTCAAGGCTTACCCCCATGGAAAGGTATATTAAATCTTAAATATAACTCACCAACAAAATTTACCATTTGCTTTGATGAATTCCTGCTTCTTTTCCGTAAAGTTGCCCCCCAAATCAATTCATCCACCAGTAAAGTTTCGAATATTAATTCAAACAAACAGTCAGCCAAACATTTAAAAACAGTAATTTAAGTTCAGACATAGATTTCGTTCATAAATTCGTGAGTTTGAACAAAAAAAAAAACCTAGCTAAACGAATAATGACATTCCATAGACTTGTTGTCTTCAATTTTGCAATGTTTAGCAATATCATAAATAATTTATTGCTGTCGCTCGTAAAATAAACAAAACAAAAAGAAAAAAAAAAAAAAATACAAATACTTCTCTTATTAAGTGCCTTGTAAAATATATACTTCTTCCGGTTGAATCATGAATTGCATTCGTATCAATTTCAGTTCAAACATACGTGCTCCACAAAGATAGGTAGTAAGTATAAGCTATAAGGTAAGGTACACAAATCTATAATACCTTATCCATAGAATTTCTAATTCAGAATTCCCACTGTTAGCTATGACCATAAATTACACTAGAAATGCTCTGAATTGGCGCATGCAATTGGTGCATTGATTTCGTTTAGTTTAGAGTAGACATCAGGCATAGAGAAGAGCGTTCGGTCTTCAGTTTGCTCAGTTCGTGTTCAGCTGTTTTCTGTGTTTGCTGTTTGGTGGGTCTTGTTCTCGTGCCACAACAGCCACACAAGAAGATTGTCAACCGCAAATCGGTTAAATGTTTTATATAAAGAAACCAAATACAGGATATAAAAAAAAAGTTTATAAAATCAAAAAAAAAAAAAAAAGATCGGCACAGTACTGGATATAGGTAAAAGAAATGCAATTTTCAAATTGACTGCTTAGCATGGAAACAAGCTCAGAGCACTCAAACAGTAACAGCAGAGTGTTCTGTTCTGTTCAGTTGAGTTCTGTTTCGTCGTCGTCGTTGTCGTCTTCGTCGTGGTGCGTGGTCAATTGCCGTCTATCGTCTGTCTGTTTCTCTAAACGTGTAGGCAATAAATTTTGTTGACTAATATGGTAAGGCATTAGACATGCCAAATGCCTAACGAGACAATTTGATCCAATTGCAAAGCGAAGCCTCCTGATTCCCTGCTGTGACTGTAAAATAAGCACACAAGTATTATTAGGTATGGGTTTTCGTTTATAGAAGTTAAATATTTCTGCCTTTTTTCCCCTACAATTTGCTAAGAACTTGAAGAAAAGGTAAGAGGAAAAGAAGTGAAAAATTTTTTGTAGGGTTAAAAAAATATGTATTAAGGTTTCATATTTTAAGATTTCAGTAATTTTTGTAAAATAAACAATTATTGTAAAATTTACAATTAGATATGCAAAGAGGAAGGGGAAAAGAAAGAGGAGTGAGAGTTTTTATCGAAGTAAAAGCTCCGAAAAACAGATGGATGATTTCAAGGACGTTTGCAGACAAATCGAATTGTCAAAAATAAAAGAGGTCTGCCAGGGGTTCTTCTAAAGATTTTGATCTTTGTTTTGACACTAACAGTTACGAGTACTGACAGTAACAAATGGCATCAAAGCTGTAAAAATTGCTATTGGTTGTGGTTTAAAGCACAAACACTTAAGAAAGAAATTGATTTTATCTAAAATAAAATCGAATTGTTACTTTTATAGTTTTAGGTTTTTCAAAGAATTCAAGTCTGTATTTTTACACAAATAATGTCCGAATATATACTATATTAGTCACTTCCGATTAGAGTTTTATACAATTTATGGATTTTTCATTAAAAAAAATAGAATTTTAAGCATTCAAATTTACTGCCGTGGAATATTATGTAACAAATTGTATTATAAAAAAAGTTATACATTTTACTGTCAGTTAAGAATCAAACTTACAAAATTTTGCCATTTTTAATTTTTTTCAGACTTTGCTTTAAATTTTACTTATGTTGGTCATACTAAAATGCAATCAGACAAAGCGATTCTTGTCTAACTCCCAAAGACCTTTCTATTGATAGGTGAGGTTTAGAACTTTACATAAGTGGTTGCATTCTATACCTATGTCGTTGGCTCTCAGTCTATCAGGAGTTGCACAAAAAAGGGTATGTGATAATAGCGATAGGAAAAATACATCTAAATGGGGAACTGAGAGGTTCACTGGTGTTTTCGTTAACAGTTTCCTAGAGAATGAATGACATAAAAGTAAAATGGTAGAGGAAGATCAGAAACCATCAAGATATGAAAGAGATGAGTTTTTAATACCTTTAGCATAATAATTATAGAAAGCGTGATGGTATTTTACGCCACCGTACTTTAGGCCAAAATGACTTTTCCCGTTGCAAAAATCATCGACCAACTTTGCAAAATTCTATAAATAAAAACTAAAAATTTTTGCAAAAAAAGTTTTTTGAGTTTTTTTTCGTTTATTGTAAGGGTGAAAACGTAAAACATATTTTATAGTCCAAAACTAGCCCCTCAAAGCTAAAAATGTCAATTACTTAAAAAAGCGCGTACAAATCGAGCTTTCGTGTATTTTTAACAGTATTGCGTTCGGCACTCGGGGTAGAAAAATTGCATTTTCGACTTAATATTATAAACATATCAGGAAAAAAATTGGCAATTTTTTTTTCATTAGCCTATTTTAGTTGTTTATACTCTGAACACATTTTTTGTTGGCTTAGCAGGTTGTTTCAATATTACTCTTAAATATTATGAAGAAAAAGTTTTTATTTTCCTTACCAAAACTTAATGTTAACGTTTTTCAAAATTCAATTTTGTTAAATGTCCAGTGCAGTTTCGACATGCAATGGGGAACATTTAGCATTGGAAAAAACTTTTAAGAATACGTGACAAATTGATAGAAGCGTATATTTATACTTCTGTAAAAATACATTTACAATTTCAGCACCTGCTGAAAAATGTGCCCCCCATCAAAATGACGAATTTACGCAAACTTTTCAAAAAATCATACATATTCAAAATAAATTTTTTCTTAGTTTAATTCCTCGTTCTTACTTATTCAACGAAAAAATTAGTAAAACTAGGATTTTCTAAAATTATTTTTTCAATATAAAAATCACCTACTTATTCACTACCCAAACTACAAGAAATGTCAAACTAAGAGCGTTCTATTTTATTTCCATTTCTTAATTCAGAGCGTTTTCAAACGAAAATAGCTTTGACGAATGTGCCCCGATGATGAATGTACCCCAGTTTTCCCAACTACCTCTTTTCTATGAAATGACAAGATTACTGGACAGTTCTAGGGTTCCAATACATATGTATTCCGGATTTAAAAATTTAAACTGAACATTCAATCTTCATAATTTTACTTTTTAAATAGAAGGTATCTCGAGTTTGATTTATTGACGAATGCCCTCAGTACACTTTATCACCAAATATAAATTAAATTGTTTAATAACAAGACTCTATGTGTTAATCGACCTACTGACCCAAAGGTCAAATGAAACTTCACATAATTTCGAACTTCCTTTATCTATTATAAGAAATTATTACCCCTAACCAAGCCTGCATGCTACATCACTCTTATAAACCTCCATTTTTCTGCTTCATATAACATTTTCGGTTCTAAAGCAGCAAACAAAAATTTTAAGGACCCTATAATGTCCATAAATGGAGATTCGTTACAGTTGCTTTTGAGCGCCTCTTGTGTGTCGTTGTCATAAAAACGAACATGGCCCATGGTTAATTGCTTGCCGTCTACGCAATGACAGTGTCGCTCAATCACTAATGCCGAACCGAAACAAGCCATGCAACATCAAGCGTCTGCGTCTGCGTCTGCGTCTGCTATGAGCTTGCGCGTTTGTCCTCATCATAGACTATAGACACTGATTGGAAGCAAAACCCATCGATCCATTGGAACGATCGATTGCGCTTGTTACACATTGAGTCGATGTCAATTTGATGCAATATATATGAGATGCCCAGGGTAAGCTTATAGTTGTGGTAATTTGATTAATGGACAATTGGCGCGTAATGAATTGCATCGAAGCAGGCAAAGGGGACAACGCCATTACAATAGCAATTGCAATGCATCGCAGCGTCGCGTCGTCGTCGGCATCGCGTCGGTCGGTCGTCAGTCGTGGTGTTCCTCGGCCTAAAAATCAATATCAATGAGTAATTCACTCATAAAACCTAAATGCCTTACATGACCATAAAGGGTAGCAAAGTATATTTATGATTGAAATGCCATGTTGCTACAAGACCAACTAACAAATGTATTCGATGTTATTTGATGGCATGTTTTAGATGTGATTTTACCTCGGACATCATCAGGAGAATAATGAGACGAGCGACGACTATACGACATGACATGGAATTGGTTATAGTTTTGCTTTTTTTTTCGCTGTAAAGTGTCAGTTGAAATTAAAATTATGAACTGCTCGATCCACTTTGAAAATGAGAAACTATAACTTTTAATAGTTTATTTTTTATCAATAAATAAGCTGATCTGTCCAGCGGATAGTAGCATCGACCATCAATGATGGGAATCAGTGTTGACACACAGGTAACTTATGTACGAGATCCTAACTACTTGCATCGAAAGCCAAAACATGTGTCATAATGAAGGTTTGATGGAATTTTATCAAACTTTTTCAAGGCACTAGTCTACTCTGATGGATATTTCATGTCATTGATGAAATTGAATTGAACTGGAAGAATTGCCTGGAGGAAGTTTAATAGCATATAATGCCAAACGAAATTGAATGGAGTAACTTTTGAATACCACCCCATATCAATGCCTCGCCCTCTTTATATCCAAAGGATATGAAGCACCAATATGGAGCTGAATGCTATTTAAAATAATGACTATTATGCGTGCAACAATGTTGAAACCAACATGATGTCAATAAAATTGGAAAACTAACAATACTGGTTGTTGAAGTTTGGATATCTTTTGAGGAGCAAAGCAGACAAGCTTTGATTTTCCATTTACATTGATACTATTCTAAATCACATAAATGCTTACATTAAATTGGTAAAAGGCTTTGACAACAACTTAGATTCTAACAAGAGAGGTAAATTTAATCTTTGAACTACTTCCTTACATAGTGGATATTGTCAAAATTAATTGACAGTTGCTAGTTAATTTGAAATCAAGCGAATTATTGTACAAAAGGTTGGAACTGCAAAATACTTTACATCACTAAAAAGGTACAAAGTCTTGACGGAATAATAATTGAGTTGAAGAGTTTCCATTATTGATTTTTTGTTGGGAATTTATGTATGTTAATTCCTTTAAAGTAGAGTTTTGGTTTAGTAAAGAGAATAGTTAACCAAGTGGCATACATTTGAATTTGTAAACAAAAAGCGATAAAATGTGTTTTGGTACTGACATGTGTAGCGAATCAAACTTTTTGGATTAACCCCCAAGTAACCGTTTTTTCTTCAAATTAAAAAACACAGTTGTTTGCTGCATAATTCTGCATGGGGGCGTTTAAATTAAATTCCATTTTCGGACCCCTGGAAAAAATCGTGTTTTCTGCATGATTCTATCTAAAGATTTGTATGATATTTAACAGTGGCGCGGAAAATACCAAGCTGCGCCACTGATTTACTCGTAATGGTGTGTTGTCTTTTCCTTATTTTTCAAGGGACAGCGCTGATCAGATTAACGTAGTTTCTATGAGGTTACAATGAGGTTCTACAAAAAGAAGTATCGGCCATTTTTTTTTTAAATAAGAAATAATAATTCTTTTTTTTTTAAATGTCGATTTTTATTATTTTAAAATGAAAACATTCAAACTAAAAAAGTAATTTGTAATACAATTTTACCATTTACCATTGGCCATTTTCAATTCAGGTCATAATCACCGTGTAGAGAACGTTTACTTTGCAACTTAAGATTGACTGGGACAACAAAGTATTTCGACTAACAATCTGCTCAGTTCGTTTGTCAATATTTCGATGTGTTTCTCTTTGAATCCTAGTAAGTTTCAGAATCTTCTGTATTTTTACGTTTCCATCAAACCAACTCCTGAGAATTGAATTACCCAAGCTTAGAGATTCAAAAGTATATGATGAAGAGAAAAAACGGATCTTAAATCGTAAAAAAATACGTTAAATGAGTCTTAAAAGGCTTATAATGATATCAAAATGGACAGTTGATTTCCCTCAAAACGAAACGATACCTGTTCGCTCAGCCTCACGTATAAAATTTTATATCGTGATTAGTTTTGACAAATAGCGCATCTATTAACTTTGGCATCCCGCATGCTCTCACATCTCTATAATCACTTTGTTACAAAGCTTAAAAAAAATTGTAAGCCCATCTTAAAGAAATGATAAAAAAAAACAGAATACCACTTAAAGAAAATAATAATTTCTTCCCAAGATTGGAATATTTTATTCCTAAAAGGCGTGGCATTCGAAAGAAAAATCCAAGCAAATTACCTACAACTCAATTCTTTTATTGCAATATTGCAAGATCTTATTCCAAATCTGTTAAAGCATCGCAGCTGAGGCTGATGTATACGTATCTTTATCGACAATAAAAATAGTTGAATTACCAAGCAAACCCAACGAGACCAATTATTATAAAGCAATAATAGCCAAACAATAAAGAAAAAAATAAAATAAATACAAACTCATCTTTGCTTACAACCACTGCACACTAAAAGAATCATCATGTCAGATAACTATGATTCCATTGACCAATTAAACTAGCCTTGCCCATAAGGCAATAATGGAATATGCTGCCAAGCCACGCCGCCGCCGGCCGTGCCGCCGCGCTCTAGTGGTAACGCGAAACGTGGTAACGCCAACAATTCGAATCGACGAAACCTTGCCACATCGAGAGGTGCCTCTTAGCAGCAGCGTCAGCGTATTCAGCAATATTGTGAGAGAAAATTGCGGCTCGATTTAGTCACCAAAGAAAGAAGCCGTCGATTTGATTTATGATTGACAATTAACAACCAAAGTGATCAAATATTGACATCAGACCGCGAAGTGGTTGGAATGGCGTTTGGCGGGCAGTTGGATGGCCGGAGCATCAGTGCGGTGCGGTGCAGCTTGGTAACGCATCCGCCACCACATTGCGTTCGCGTTGAGTGTCACCGATGAACATTGTAAGGCAGTTAAGCCACCACACCACCATCAAGCGATTGACATCTTAGGAAACATAGATTTTCTCGCACGATCTGAAGTTCCACAGATCTTTGCGTCGTCCGTCGTCGGTCGTCGCATCGCATCGATGCAATAAAAAGAAGAATAATGTTTATATGGGATGGACTGCGACAGTTAAGTGAAACGGTGCGACCGCGAGAAGAGTTTAAAAGAAAAACGCCGCTGATGTCGCACCGCCTCACATATCTATATGCGACCGACAACAAACGAAGACAGTGTCACAGTCCAGTCTTCCTCGCGTCGGTCGTTCTCATCTGTTCTATTCTGTTCCGTGCAGATGTCTAGTCTACATGTACTCTCTTGCCACAATTCACATCACTGACCAATTCGACACAAGAATCTTTTGGAATGCAATAGCTCTTGGTAAGATGTCAGGTGGAACTGGTGTGACGACCACGATCAAGCGCACAACAAAATCCAGCATAAATGAATTTAAATTCTGATATTAAGGTGTCGCCATGAAGCATGACTACAATAATTCTAGCATTTTGCATTTTCAACTTAAACAACAAAATAAATAAAAAAAAAGTTGCTCTTTGCATGAGGAGTAGGTATTATAGAGCGCGTCTATCCATCAAACAGTTTTCCTCAAATGGGAAAATTATACTCGATATAGTGGTTCAAGGCAGGATCATATTGAATCACAAAAAACCAAAAAAAAAACGTCAAAAAGTACAAAGTGAGCAGAGCACATCAATCTTTGCCAAAGGGACATTAAATGTTTGTTCAAATATTGCATCAGTTACATTCAGTGATGGGGGTTTGGTGATTTAGGTACTTTAGCAGCTCTTCGAATTGAATATATATATTTTTTAATTCTGATAATGGAGAAAGCATAAAGAATATTACCACTTTGCCAATGAAAGAGTTTTGTACGAAGAATAGATTTATAGCACATAATTTGTAAGTCAAAGCAAAATATTTATTTTTTCGTTTGTGGCTAGTGAAAATCCTTTGAATTAAATGAAAATCATTTGCTGGAAAGTTAATACAATCCCCGCAAAAGTTTTTCATTCCATTTGTCCTAAATTGTAATTCTATTACAGCAAACATAAGGCAAAACAACGCATTCTTTTGAAGCTCATTTTTATGAGTTGATTGCTGCAAACGAAAACGCTTCTCACATCTAAACACCTTTTCGTTTACTAGAAAATTCTATTGTTTGCAGCAAACGAATGAATAGTTTGTGAAGAACCACTCTAGAAAGTAGTTTGTTGCAAAGAACTTGACTTTTCGTGTAAATATAAAATTCATCTACAACAAATTACAGCAGGAAACAAATTTTCTTAATAATTTACTCTTTCTTTGTCGTATTTAAATAAATTCTAAGCTACACGATAGTTCATGGCACAGTTGCCCTGAACTTTTTTTTTTACATAGTTGATCGCTTAAATTATTTCACCGAAACGAATTTAAGAGTTCGCTGCAAACGAAGTTGAAATCGAAAATTATTATCCAACAAACGAAAAGTCGTTTGACGCAAACGATTCGCCCTCTAATTTAGTTAATATGCATTCTACGCCAATCATAATTTATACAATCTGTAGCAGAATGACAAGATACTCGCTTCGTTAGCGAGAGGTCGCTGGTTCAATCACAGGTGTTACGCTTAACTTGTTTTCTTTATCGATCGCAAAAATGTTCAACCCAAACGAGTTTACAATTAGCTGCAAACGAAGCCGAAATATTGTTCAGCAAACGAAAAAGTCGTTTGAGCAATTTTTTCGTTTGCCGTTTTTTCTCAAAACATTCCTTTGCTCAATTATTATATTTGAAAGATCTTGTTCATAATAGAGACACAAGTTCTTTTTCATATTTTTATAGATTAAGAGCTTAAAAACAGCATCAGTCAAAAGAACATTCCGTTATGCGCGTTTTTATTTTCTTAATCTAAATCATCTCAATCAACCATTTTTAAGAAAAGAGATTCATAGAAATTCACTGCCCACTGCCATGTCCATTTTTTTTGTTTGCAAATAATGAAATAAAAGCGAATTTTTGTAATGGTTTGTTAATGTCAACATAAAATATGAAAAACCTTATACAAAATCGTCAAATAACCTAGCAATGCGTAGTTTACGTATTTTTTTGCATTTCGTTCACTGTGGCGTATGCGTAACCTTTTATAACTTTTTTTTTTAATGAAGTGTGTTTTCAATCGATTTGCATGAAATTTTGTGTAGAAGGGCCAAAGATCGTATTAGAGATATAAAAAATTGATAAAATACATGAATCTTGGCAAAGGGTCAAAGAATTTTAAGCTACCATTGTTTAAATTGAATTAAATGATGTCATGTGATAAATTTTATTTCTGTCCGATCCGAAAATACCTATTTTTTTTTTATCGTGAGATAAAAAAAAATACTAAAGTTTACTTCAGCACAATTCAGTCTATTTTGATTAATTTATATTAATTGATGTGTCATGTAAATAACTGTTTCAAAAGAAACAATTTTTCGTGAAAATTTATAAAAGTTTTCGCCTTAAAACAAAAAGTTAAAAAATCAGAAACGACAGTAACGATTTTCAGTCAAAATTTTGTGCATACTTCAACATGCAAGATCGCACTTTTCAAAGGGTTAAGGTAGGTGTACCTCCGATAGAACCATTTTTATTTTATCTGTTTTTCTCGTAAGCGACTAAAAAGATTTCGAAGACAATTTGTACGCAATTTTTATATTCAAGACTATTATGGAATTCACAATACTTTACTCAGGGGGAGTTGACGTGGCTCGCAGGGTTCACAATAGTATTCCAAGATTATGAATTTGCCGGGTGAACTATATTATCACTATGAGGAACTACCTTACCAATTCCACTAAGACTGGGAGTTCCTCAATAGAAAATATGGCTGAAATTGAAATTCAGTTAAAAAGCAGTTTTAGTCGTTTTAAAATGGAATTTTATTTTTGTATTCATATCAAATTGTATTCATGAAGAAAATTTCTAAATTTTTTATTTTATTTGAAAATAACCAAGCAACTTTAATTATAAGAGGAAGTACGTACAATCTAGTATATAAATAAGTAGGTAAAGTGCTTTAAGAATATATGAACGTTAAAATGTTGCATTAATTGACATATATTTGCACACCACACGTCTTGTCAATCAATTCAAAATTATTACAAATTGAGTTTTTAATAAGAGCAGTGACAAAATTTTCAATTTACGACGTATCCACCATCATACTCAAATAAGGTAGCACCTCAAGCAATTTAGTCAACAAGTTTAACAACTCCAACCAGTACCAGATCAGTTGATCAATCTTTTGCTTAAAGGTATAGAAAAAATATTTTCATATCTGGATTGCATCGACCGACGACGACGTGACGTTGTCGCTCGTCGTTGGCATCGCGTCAGCCATCATGACGACTTGCCATGATATGATCTAACGAATTGAAAACATTAAATAGGGAGCGATCGATGCACAGCAGCACAGTATTTGCAAGCAAAACTTTGTCTAGTGCGTGCAGAACTACACTATATCCATTTCCATATAGGCATTCAGAGGAAGAATAATTCACAATATCTTCGTTACTCTACGTATTGCCTGAGGGGCAACCAAATTGAGAAAATCGGCGCTATGGTTAGAGGAATCATTTTGAAGCAAAATGATGTTATAGAGTTGGGCTTGCTTTGTGCTGCCACTGCCTCTAGGCTCTAGGGAATAGCTAAATTCTGAATGCCTGTCAATTGCATAAATAGATTGACATAAAGAAGTACTTCTATGGATATGAGTATATAGTTGGCTGAAATGTGATTGGAGTCAAAATAGGTTAATATAGGCTGGATATTGACATTCTTTGTTAAAAGAAAGAATTACACATTATAAGAATTGGAAGAGAATATATTCATTAAAAATTAAAAATCACTTCTTCAAATATTCCAACTTTGATAACTGTCATATTATGGTATTGACTTCATAGATCTAATTTCAATCAACATTTAACAAAACTTTTCGATATTAAAAACTTATTTTTTTCTCTTAACGACGACGCACGTTCACCAACAAGACACCAAGACATCACTATCGCATTGAAAAGACGAGTTTTATTATTGAATTGTTGCTTTACAAACATTTTCGACTCAATTTCAAAAATCTCACATTTGCACTCCTCTTTTAGATTATTTCAAAATAGTGATGTGGGCATTTCATTAAGAAATAGTTTCAATAATCTTGCTTCGATGTTTTATCTTGATTTCAATGAAAATCAGCAACATTCTCAAAACCATAATAATAATTAAAACAATGGCAAATATGAAAGTTATTTAAAGTGAAAATCTTTTACAATATTATAATAATTCGGGAGATTTAGTTGCAAATGTTTAAAATCAAATCACAGGTCTAGAGTATTCTTTTTGTCTTTAAAAAACCTGCAACAGCCAGCATCGTTGAGATGAGATCATGGGCAAGTATAGTACACACTTCATAGTTTTTCAAGTAAGCTGATAAATCGCTTCATTCAATCAAATGAAATTTTCAGAAAACATGGAACATAAAACAACAACCCATTTTCAACCACTGACACGCCCACTTTTTTGAAAAAAAATCATCTGATTCTTTTAATCGCCTGGAAAAACAGGAAAAATAAAAACATTTAAAAAAGCTTTTTATACTGTCGATTTATGTGTCCATTTGAACATATTTTTACTGCCTAAAATGCGTGAACAGATTTTCTGGAAAACGGCTGTAACGATTTTGATTAAAATTGTGTGTGTGTACTAAAACAGCAAAGGCCGTAAAAAAACTGTTTATCGGTTCATAAAGGTAATTCCACTTTTCTTTTTTTTAAATTTGCTCGTAAGCGTATTAATACATTTTGATAAAAATTTATATATAAAAGGTTTTTAGCTATTTTAATATTATCTCGTATCAATAAAAATTCCAATTTTTTTTTTCAAAAAAATCAATTTTTGAAAGCAGATTTATGATTTTTTTATTGAAACTTTTTACGTTTTTGTCTGCGACCTGCTTTGTTTTATTTTTTGTTCGCTTTTTCCACTACATAAAGAGCGTTTTCAAGGCTTCTTTTTCTTTTTTTTTCGTGGAATTTTAAGATTTTTCACCGTTTAAAGTAACTGTCGAAAACTACTT
Organism: Meliscaeva auricollis; assembly: GCA_948107695.1. Taxonomy (NCBI): domain Eukaryota; kingdom Metazoa; phylum Arthropoda; class Insecta; order Diptera; family Syrphidae; genus Meliscaeva; species Meliscaeva auricollis. The sequence continues at coordinate 20,215,760 of OX403619.1, read as the reverse complement.
TCTCTCAAGAATGATATCCCCTTCTAATAAAACGACAACTTAATCTCCCAAACTATCGACATTATCCTTTGTATTTTATTTCCCATCGCTATTTCGAAGACAAACATTTCTCTTAATGAAACATTTTTAATCGTGTGAGACTGTAGGAGGAATGCGTTGATTATGCGTTGAATGCGTTCGCAACATTGCAATGTAGCAATGCATTGAGCATACCAGATGCGAAATCGAAAAGTGATTCATAAAAAAAAATCATCTATCCAGTGAAGACTGTGCGTGGACTGAGGAGGCTATAGAATTCTGAATCAAAGTGCGTATCCAGTTTATTAATGTACGAGTGATGTTTTGTGCGGTTGCATGTTGAAGCATAAATATACGCTACGCGCAATCGCAATCGTAATGATTATTATTATTTTTCTTTCACATTTCGAATGAATATAACGAACAACCAACGATCGATCGACCGACCGACGATTGATGTGCGATTGGAAAAGGACTTAACTGCCGCAGACACCTGAATTCCCACCGGGGCGCAACAAACGACCACGACTCGACTGCTTGCTATATGATGATGACAGCTGGAACTGAAACTGGAACTTGATCGTGAAAAGCACACCACCAATCCTTCTGATATAATATTTTGCAACAAAATCCCAACACAACGCAACACACAACACACAAAGTTGACTCTATTTTCTGGTGTATGTTTTATTAATGAAGCTTGACATTAATAAAACATCTGCATGGATTATGCTGATTCCCCTATGGAATGATGACGATGATGATGATAATGATGCGATGGGGACCGGAACGCCCGTTCTCGTTCGAGAGTTCTTGTCTTCGATTCGTTTCGCCGCACCATCATGCTGCTAGCCGGTCCAGTATCAGTTTCGCGGTATCCTGCTAGTGCCTCTAGTTGATTTGAAGAAAATCAGGCACAAGGCTGTGTGGCTTTTGTGCCGCCTAAGAAGATTTATTTGTAAAAGTATTTCATTTCTTATGTAGGTACTGCAAACCGCATGGATAGAATTTTCTCTCAGTCAATGTTAGACCTGCTGATCAAGTTGGGTATTTGAGCCTTCTGTCCCCACTGCACATCCCGGCTTTAGCGGAATCCCAATGTTTTGATTTAAATCTAATAAACTCCCAAATGAATGCCTCAGAGTGTTTAACAATATGAATACTCTTCGATGGTATTTTTATTGCCCACTTATCTAACGAATCGCTACAGGGAGAGCGAGAACGAAAACAGCTTCGATTTATTCAATATGGAGAAATGAGCAAAGAGTGGTTCTCTTCCCAGAGCTTGTTTATTCATAAAACATCAACCATATGGCCACTTTTTTCTTCCGACCGACCTTATGAATGTGATTTAGCAGAATTATCTCACCAGAGGCTAGCTCGCAACATTTTTTTTTCGTTCTTTTCTTTAAATTGATTGAGACCTATTTGTTTTGATTGTAATCAGGTCTTTTCAAAAATACAAACGCAAATCATGCATCTTGATACAACAATTTATTTATGTTGATCTGATTAAGCTTTAGTGAGCGCGCATCGCCTCTAAGGTTTTCAATTTTCCAAAGCATCTCATAAAGCATGAGACATGCATATAGTGATGTGTCCTATAGCCTTTCATGTACCTTCATACCTTACTCACCTACTATTTGCTATATCGCATCGCATCGTGAGGAAGGCATATTCTTTGGTTTGGCGCGTGTTGGCATAGGTAAGGTATATAACTTGTTGTCAGATCGTGGGTGGATAAGATATACTCAATTGATTTACGATTTGCAGATATAATGTGCCGTGCATGTCTATCAATATTGCATTTTACTTATTTCTGAGTAAAATAAATAAATGCAGGAATTTTTTTTTTTTGTGATGACGAAAGGTTTCTCGAATTTGTTCAATTCTGTCCGATGGTTTTAGACAATTTTATAGCGGAAAGGAAATTGGGTAACAAAAAAAAAAAAAACATTCAACGGACATTTGATGAGGTATGGTTTTTCAAAATTTAAATCTATAGGCATAGAGAGTAGTGTTTTTTAAATTTGTTTTTTTTTATGATTTCGAAGTTTTCCCATTTTTTCTTTTTAAACATATTTTCAACTTAATATTGATACAAATCAGCCAAGTAGAAAACTTAGTGTTTGTTTATTTTATATGCATTGCACATATCGCGCTTATTTACCTGAATACTTTCATAATTCAAAAAACTCGCAAGAAACGTGTTTGAAGTTTTCAAATTGGTATACATTATCATTGACATTTTTAATACGTAAAATCTGTTTATGTTGCATAATTCTAAAATAAAGGCATTGTCTCGGAAATGTAACATGATTTCTTTTTATAATGTTCACGGCTTTCCGAAAATAATTAATTTTTTAACTGCCACAACAATTTTTAAGAAGAAACAATTTTTTGTTAAAAACTTTTGATTAAATAAAACAAAAAAAAACTATAAAAAAGATTGTGCAGATCTGTGTAGAAATGATTTTCCCTTGTTTGTGTGGAAGTTTGTTTCATCAAAAATTATTGACGTTATTGAACACACAAAATTACAAAAAACACCATGCTTTATGTTTTTTGTTGCCAGAAACTTTTTATTTTAAATCAAAAAAATTTAAACTAGTATATTGAGCTGTTTTTTCAAAACTAATTTTCTGTCTATACAAATCTTTCTATCAAGATTCAATGCTCTTATCTATTTATTTTCACCAAATACAGAAAAGTTACAGTCTTATAGTTTATGAGAGAAATTTCGATAAAAATAGTATCTTTTAATTTTTATCTGAAATTTGCTGAAAATTTTACCAACAATGCAATCACTGATATCTGAAAAGTACCATTAAATATCACCCATGCGTGACCCACCATTTAAAAAAAAAAACAATCAATTATAACACATTACTTTGACATCAGAAATTCTTAAGCTTTGAAGAGGTGTATTTTGGAGATTAGATTGACTACGTTTTCGCTTTTCCAGTTTCCTTGACACTTACTCACAAAGTAGTTACCAAAAACTAATTCTTCAAGGTAAAATTTTCCGAAATCTGCAAAATTGTTAAAAAATTCACGGTTTTATGCATTTTTGACCATATTGCGTCACGAAATTCTGTTGACAAACATCAGATTCGGATTCAGCACTCCCAAAAACATAAAGTACGATAGAAATAAAGACTAACCCAAAACTTTCCTTCTAGGAACATTTATGATAACAAATTAACTGTATAAAATTACTCGGTTAATAATAGTGCAGCTCACACAAAACATTTCCTATTGGCATTAAAAAAAAAAATACTTTATCGGTGGACATTTGTGGACTTCAGAGTTTTTGTAAAAAAGTGGACTTATATTGTTATAAAAATATGTTGATTACTACTAAACTATGCTGATTTTGTTCTAGTTATGTAGCTCATGCAATAGGATTTTGAGGATTCATAATCTTTCAAAATCTCATTTTTAGTAAAATGGACTTATGTTATTCTGCCTATCTGTCACATATATAATATTGCAAGCATAAATTAAATGGCATGGTTACTTTATTTGCACCTCAAAATATTTAAATTGTTTTAGTCTGTATACAGCCTAGGCCCCTGAAGCGATTTTTTTTTAAATTTGGTGGCTAAGAATCTTTGGTGATTCCGTAGGGGAGAAATTGAATTTTTGTTTAAATTGAATTTTGACTAACGGTACCTGTCATATAATGAATATGGAAATGTTGTCTTTTTTAAAAAAAAAACGGCTCCTACAAAAATTGTGTTCACTTTTGTTAGTAAGGCCGTACTTTTTAAATGAAAGACATATTTTTAGAAATATTAATAACGGTACCTACCATACAACCGTTTTATTTATTTTTGAGTTTCTCTTAAACGACTCAACCGATTTTGATGATAAGGTTAAATTTATTTAATATCAAAATTTGAAAAAGGAATTTTTGGATTTAAAACAAAAAAATTATATTATAATAAAATTTTCGAAAATAGGAGACTGTATTTTTTTGAAAATTTGGTTTTGGATGTGCATTATTCTTTTCTTGAAAACAGCATACCTTTTTTTTTTAGTTTGAGAAAATTTATTTATAAAAAGTTATTTTTTTTAAACGGCTTCAAGGATTTTCAAAATTTTGTTTATACATGTATCTTTTTTAATCAAATTAAATAGCTTACGTAGTTTGAAGCTCAAAACATTTTTTGTATACACTTTTTTTTTGTTTATAAATGATAACATAAAAGAAAACCAGAGTATATTTTTAATTTTATAAGCCTCCGAAGAAATTAATTTATCAATGTGACTTCCTGAAGGTTTAATTTTTTACTCTGATCAAAAAATAATGATTTGCAATTTTCAAACCAATGAATAATAGTAAGCTTTAGGTATTTTGGAAGCTCTTTAGAAATCGTGGAGTTCAGCTGAAAAGATTAATAAGCTGATAAACTCTATGAAACTTCGATTTATTGCTATTTTTTTCAATAAATGGTCATGAAAATAAATACTAGTTACAGGTACAAACACGGGTAAAAAATTTTTTGTGATATAAACTTTTGAATTATTTTTCTTCCTTGTAGTAATTAAAGATGGACTTATGCTACTACATTACACTACTGTTTTTTGACCACTCATTTTGGAAAACATTTAAGTAAATTGAAAGAAATCACCCAAAATAAATAATATTTAAATAATTTTCTTCTGGAAACAAAACAATAAAAACGTAAGTTTAAAATTTTCACAACAATTTTTTTAGTTACAAAAATAATGGGTTAATTTATTTAAGATTTAATTTAATCATCAGGTGCACTTCAATTATTTTGACCGTAGCTGTATATGCTTTGTATGTGTGTTTTATAAAACACAAAATCCTTGCTAACACAAAGAACAAAAATTAATTTTGTGCATATAGCGTTAAACTTTAACACCAATAAAAATAATGTACCAACTTAGCAGGCAAACTGAAGGCTATAGCTGATGTTATTAAATCAACTTGTATATCAACTAACAAATAATCATATGAGAAATATAATTTTAACTAAGCCTACAAAATCGACGAAGATAATTGATTTCATTCAAGTCAAAATTAATTAAAAGAACTCGTTGCTATATGTAGGTAAATGCCCCAATCGATCATACTTAAAAAGGTGTCTTAAACTATAGCAGCGTATATACCTACGATAGACTAGGCACATATGCATTTTCGATTAACCTGTCAGCTAAATATGACAACTATTTTGATTGAACAAGATTTTTTTTTAGGTTAACTTCTCGCTATTAGTGCAAAAATATTCAAAAACAAATTAACACAACAACAAAAAAAACCTCTACCAGAAATAACTCTGTAGTCAATTTAGACAGCTCTTTGAAGGTATATTTAAGAAAACTTGAACATTTTTGATTAAATCCAGTTAAACAGATTAAAGTTACACTTAGTAAACCTATTAAATTTAAGGCTAGTAAATAGTCCTTCAGCATTTTCTTTAAGCTTCTTCAGGATGCCTTGATACTCTTATCAACAAAAAACATTAACGGACATTTAATTAAATAAACAAAACGAGTATATTTTCTTGATTCATCATAAAATGTATAAAAAATGTTTATCAATTCATTAATTCAAGTGAAAAAGGAACACTCGTCTTGTGATGCACCGAAGCTTTCAACCTTTCAAAGATATTTGCAGATTTGCTCCTATTTTTTTTATTGAAACATCCTTCTCCATACCACCGCACCGACCGTATAAATGCTAAACTGTTGTACACCTTGCAAAATTACTCTCAACTGCACAAGCGATGATGCTCCGAAGGATTAATATGTAAATAATAATATCACACACACCTCTAGTTTATTTATAAAAAGGCCTACTACAGAAGGCTAGGCATCTGTTTCGGTTTTTTTTTTTTAATGTTAAAAGTTTCAAGTACCAAGTTGCAAAGTTACAACTTCAACCGGTACGATTTCCTCCGTCAATAACCTCTCTTTTGAAAACCTGTTGATGCGCTGCTGTTGATGCAGAGCAACAACGTTAACGTTCAAGCCCTTGCATCTTAATCAATATTTCTTCCTTTTTCATGGGCAATTTTTTTTTTCTTTTTGTACAAAAATCCTACTTCACGATGGATAAATTAGAGCAGGAGGTGCTTACGGCTACACACGCTTTAATGGCGCTATAGTTGGCATTTAAATGGCAAAGTGGCACACAGTATAGAAGACAACAACTACTACAACAACAACAAAAAAAAGGAAGAAATAAGGAATATAATTTGCTGAGATTTGAAGATATCATTAAGTAATTATCATCTTATTATGTAAATTGTACCTGCTTCTGCTTTGAATGGCAATGCTGACTATGAAGACGACGAAAAAATAACGACGACGACGACGTTGAGGACTAGGACATTGCACGTCAGATGGAGTTTAAGTCGAAGTCTTGTTGTTCAAGCTCAAGATCTACAAATTGAGTTTTTGCATTCATTGAAGTATGAAGTTGAAGATAATGTATCTTTTTTTTTTGTTGGGGATTTGGAGAGCATTAAGATGAACACGGGTACCGTTATATTGAATAAAGGTTCGATGACTAGGAGCAGACAACATTGATGTTGACATAATTATGGCTATTGAGATACAAAATAATATTTTTTTTTTTCTTTTATAAAAAAGAAAATAATGATTAGGTATTTTTGGTATAACCACTCTTTTTACTGGGCACAATAACATTATTTTGTGTATTTATCTTGAAGCTGAATAGAATAGAATTATATTATTTTTTAGTTAAAATTATTTAAAAAAAATCAACCAACCAAAAAATTTTGTTTTTAGGGTTATATTTTTACATTTTATCATACTGAAGAAAATAAGGACACATTTAAAATGGGACTTTATTACAATGAGACAATTTAAATAACGTCCGACGGGTTTTTTTCTAATACATTCTAGAAATAAGGCCCTTTATTAGCATGGAAATAAGGTCTCATGCGGCGTAGAGTGTCGATGGTACGCCATGAGAAATTTAATAATTTTAAAATTACTCTTTGAAAATTAGTATTTTTTCAAATACAATTTGGGACCATCTTAAAACTTAAAAGTAGAAATATTGTAAACTTAATTTTTCAAAACTAAAGCTTTTTAGAAAACCAATGAACATTTCTCTCTATCTGCCTCATTCCTTAAAGCAATGATAAACGTCAAACATTAGCAACAGGCTAAAATTTAAACTAGCAGGCCAAATTATGATGTCCGTATTCACCTCAGTAATGTCGAAATGCAACCAAATTTATCCACGCAATTGACCCATGGACTTAGTTATTCAAATTTCCCATAAAATAAGACTAAAATTAGCAGACAAAATGAGAAAATAGTTCGTTTTTTTATGTTCGAAATTGTAGCTTTTCAAATGCTAACTTTTGGCGCAAAAATTAGTTTTGTAGCTTCAATAGGCTATTTTCTATTTTAATGTTCAATTTTTAAAGGATTTGTTCTATCCAATAGAGAAAATTTCAAAATGTTAAAATTTTTACTTTTGTTATTGCCAGTTTTGTTTCAAACCAAAATTATTTGGTCAAACCTTAATTCTGTTGGTCAAACGTTTTTTGAAATATTTAATTTTTTGCTTAAAAAAGTTATCACAAAAGGTCAACAAAATGTAATAAATTTTCAAATCAAAAATAAAATTGCTTGCTGGTTTTGAAGTCACCATGAATTAGATTAAATGCGCTAACTTCGATTTTGTAGCTGAACTAAATTTCTTTTCCATTGAAGATTTCGATAAAATAATACGAGAGTTACAAGAAATTTTTTTAATTTCCCTTTTTGTTTTCGATTTTGGAATTTCACTTTTTTAACCAAAAAACTCAAACATTTCTGTGGGTTTTTTGTGTATCTTATTATACTTCCAGTTAGGCTGCCTTATTCCGTCAATAACTATTAAAGGTTTCAATGAAAAAAAACAACAATCTGTAGTGAGTATTTAAAAAACAGTTTCAGATACAAAATTTTGGTTTGCACAACAAATTTTAGTTTGAAAAGCTTCAATTACTGGCAAAACAAATTTCAAAAAGGTCTTAATTTTTTAATTCTTTCTATTTGCCGGAACCGGATGTAACTTTTTAAAATTGAAAATTGGAATAGAAAACCATACATAGTAGCTTACAGAATTAATTTTTGAGAAACAAATCAGCATGAAAAAAAAAATCAATATTAACGAAAACCGAAAACGAGGAATCTTTTTTTGTATTTTTGACAATGTTACGTAAGGACATTTTAAAAATTGTTAAGGTACTAGTTTAAGAAAAGAAAAAAAAAAAAAAAGAAAGAAGAAAACATTTAATATAAAAACATAGCTTCAATTTTTATACGGAATATTTGAAGTGTGAATCTTTGAGCCCTACCAATTGGAAATACAGCAATATCGCATACAGAATGCAATTTATTTTATTGAAGAATGCACTATTATAGACTATAGGGATATGTTTCCTTTAAACTAATACAAATTTATAATATTTCAAACATTTTACGAATCAATCTGCTAAAACATATGTACAACTTCGTGTACCAAGGCGACGAAGATTGTTTTATTCTTTAACTCGCCATATTTATACTTTTAAAAGTTTCAAACTAAAGAAAATATAATATATTAGAAAATTATATCACAGCTCTCTCCATTGGAATGCGCTATAGTCCTTTTAATAACCACATGCGTTCTAAGCTGAGCGTTTACCGACATCATTTTTAAATGCTAAACATCAAATCATAAATCTTTGTCACTTCTAGTCCCATACTGTAAGTCACAAAAAATGTATTTCCTAGTGCAATACTAATGTCAAACCTGAGTTAACAACACTGGAATTTTTTTTTTGTCCTCCCACTTTATAAGGCCCTTCTGCATGCATCCTCTAAGAAACTGCATTGTGAGTTAACTCTGATTAAATTTTTTGAAAAAATCCGAAAACCACAATACAAAATTCCTTCATATTTGTAATTATCCCTTAAACTTCCTAATTGCTTTTATTTACAAAAAAAAAAACTTTTGACTTCCAACTGAAGCATTAGTTTTGTCAAAAAGATCCATAAACTTAAAATGGGATGTTAAATAAAGATGCTGAAGAAAAGATGGAAGGCAATTTTGAGGAGTTTTATTGAATAAGAGGATTAAAAAAAACCCTTACTAACTTGTTGTCACTTAAGTAAATATCATTATAAATAAGAATAAGAAACACACATAAGTTCTACACAATTATTTAAAACTTACCTTCCACTTGAGAATTCCTTGCGTAACTAATTCCCGTAATTAACTTATTTTGATTTTTTTAAATGCATATTTATTTTTAAAAAGAACACTAAATTCCATTTATATTAATTTTAATGCAAAACATTTATTTTGACATCAAAACGTAGGAAAGTAATTCACAATTCCCTTATTGCACCTTGCATCCTTCAAACACTCAAAATCTTCACAGAATTTTCTTTTTAGCTTATCACACTCAACAACAACAAAAAATACACCAATAATCCGAAACTTGTAAAAATTTAAATCCTTATAAATTGAATATCCTTTTAATATTTCTTTTAAATGATCCAGTTTACAAGTATTATAAAACACAGAAAAAGGAACAACAATAATAATTAATTTAGAGCTTAGACTCATTACAAATATTGCGAGTTAAATAATTCCCGATCTTTACCCATCAAACGTTAGAGGCCCACTAAAGACAGCATCGTGCTATGTATCATTAAACTCGATCGGATCGGCTTATTGCAATGACTCCAAAGCTAGGAGTACACTGAGGCTGGCTTCCACCAGCACCACCAATAATAGTGGTGGCACCCGACAACGACTATACGATGGAGACGACGGCAACAGCAGCATTGGAAGCAGCAACAACGAGAATCGCCCAAATAGTGTGCATGTGTTTCAAAAGTAGTCTAGGCTAGCAAGAAAAAAAAAACAAATATCTTATAATCTGGAGTAAGTATCCACAAGACGAGCGAGCGAGCGACTTGCATGTGCTCACGCTGTAAGCACCTACCTAGTATATCTAAGAGGATGGACGGTGGCTTCGGCGGGCGAGACACGTACGGAACGGAAACTCTATGCACAAACAGGGATGAATGGCTCAATGGTCACCTGGGTTGGTCTTGATTGTGGCCTTTCTTCTTGCAAAATGTTGTGTGGCTCTAGCTCTTGCTCTGACAAAAAAAAAACATATGCTGCTCCGAGCGAATATAGTTACTTTGGCTTGCTCTGGACCAAACGAAGAAGAGTAATGGTCCATTGCGCACGAATGATTGCTCGCTTGTGGCTTTAACTGGCAATTGAAGTTCGCACTGCTCTGGGATCTTATCGTGGTGGATGGCGGCTAGCGTGCGGCAAGCTCCAAACTCCACACCACACAACAACATTTCTCTCTTAAGAAAACTCGCTCTTATTTTTCTCCTAGAAAAACTACGATCATAGATAAAAAGTAAAGAGATTTGGGCTACAAATTTAAATTGGGCTACAATTCGAAGAGAAGTGAATAGAGTGGTTAAATATATGCTGCATCCAGGAACTAGGTACTCTGCATCTCGTCCATTCAATGCAACAATAAAAAAAAAAATACAAGAAAAAGGAAAATTTAACATGGAATTTGTGTCGAAGATTAAATTGGAAGAAGAAGGAATAGAATTTGTAAATTGTAAGCATCGGCATGTGGATACAACTACTCCTCATTGTCAATCGGGAGAGGCGCTGTTGCTGCTGCGCGATTCGATGGGTGAATTTGAATTTATTGTGGGATGCAGTCAATAGGTTGGGTTTGGGGTTTTGGGTGCTGCGCAATTTAGACATTGCAATCGATCCGATCGATCGTTTTTGGTATTGGCTTGGTGTGCTTGTTTGTTTTCTGATATTTTTTTGTTTCTATTTTTAGTTTTTGTTTCAAGCAAAAGCATTTCGATTTCGTGTTTTTAATTTTGTAATTTGCTGCAATTAGAGTGGTAACGTTCATGTTTGCTAGGTGTAAGGGTACAGTGACAAGTTCGGTTGTCAGACTAAAATTTATTTGACATAATTGTGGTATTTTTTTCGATCAAATAAAGCAGTTAACGCTCATGTTGCTGTATATACAACATGCTTTTAATGTTTAAACACGAAAAATAAACACACTTAGAAATAGTATAACAAAGAAAGAAAACCTGAAGCTTACGAAGGAATTGAAACTTTTTTAATTCAAAGTTCACGATACAGAAATATCCAATTTGTTATTAATATCCAATCAAATTGTGATTTTAGCATGAAAATTTTTTTTCATACTTTATATTTTTGGAAGTCCTGCAACCGAATTTGAGATTTGCAAAGAAAATTTCGTGACGCAACATGGTTAAAAATGCAAAACCGCGAAATTCTCAACGTTTTTTAATTTATAAGATATTTTACCCTGAAGAACTAGTTTTTGGTACCTACGTTTAAAAAAAACTGATTTTTCAAAAATTTTAATCCAATTCCTATGTAGCCATAATAGTTTCCAAAATACGCCTCTTTAAACTTTATCAATATCAGAGACCTCTTAAATGTTTAGTAGGTATGTACCATGTGTGCTGTTCAGTGTAAATTAATTTGGACCCAGGAACATTATTCTAATTCTGAAATTTGCTGAAAATGATAACAACAATAAACTGATATCTTGAAAAAAACACCGCCATATTGGATTCAGTTTTCTTTAACACGTAGGTATGTAGTTGTAACCAAAGTCTAATCCTTCAGGGTAAAATTTCCTAAAAACTGCAAAAACATTGAAAATTTCGATGAATTTTACGTTTTTGACCATATTGCAGCACCTCAAATCCGTATTCGGCAGCCCCAAAATCATAAAGTATTAAAGAAATAAGAAATAGCCAATAACTTTCCTTCAAAGAACCATTTTTGAAAACCAATTTGCTGTATTATTATTATTGATTGATATTTTGCTTCCTATTTAGAATACAAAATTAAATTTATGAACAAAATAAGTTTACGTTAATATTTTTTTCAATCTTTCTTACAGAAAATTTGGGAAAAGTACTTTTTTACATAGTAGATACAGTAGCGAGCACAAAAATTGTGTGAACCATATAATGCCAACTTTGGGGTGCAAAATCTCTTAAAACAGCTTATTCCAACACGATCATGACCCAGAACACACCAGACAGATCGTAGAAGATTAAATTCTTCATTTTTTTCGGATGGAAAATGGAACCACGTAAAATCAAAGAAAAACACTTTGATTTGATTATTTTTCTGAATCAAAGAGACAAAAAAAATTGCCTTCAGCGAGATTTGAATAAGAAGCGCCGCTTCTGAGTTACGAGTAAAGTTCCTAAACTCTTACCCAACATGCAAACTTTCTGTTGGAAATAAGTTTTATAGTTTTATATCATTGAATTGCTTGTAACTGAAAAACCATGCGTCAGAATTTAATGTTAATGTTTTCAAAATGTTACCAAAAAAATACGAAAATACTTTATATATCTTGGATGCACATTATTATAATAATAAGCGAGAAAAAACGCCAACATGAATTCGTCGTTCAATTTCAAATAAAGCTAGCTATTTTTATTTATTTGCTTAATTTAGAACGAATTTTGATTTTATGGTCTAAAATGCAGAAAATAAATTATAGTCAAGAAGAAGAAGAAGAAAAAATTAATATAACGAGGAGAACCAGTACTAGAATTCTAACCAACTGTTTACAAAACCCTTTCCCAAAGATTATCTTGTTTGTGTTCGAGGAAAAGACTAATTTATTTATTTATATGAAATAATTGGTGTGTCAGCTTCTACATTTCGGCTGTTATTACCATTTAACAGCTGGTTGAAATAAATCTTCCAGATACTAAACATGATACCTACATGAACTACAAAAATAATATCTTTCATTTCGTATCTGATGAACTCTTATGAGTTTTCTGCCTTCAAACCAACTCCCAACTGATATTTTAATACAGGTTGTATACAACATCAGTTAAATGAACTGACAAGAATTATTCAAACACTGACATAGAGTAGGTTAATAAATTAAAACTGTCCGATCGGCAAATTGTACAACAACAACAACAGCAAAAGCAAACATAAAATAAAAGTTTATCTCAAAATCATATACAACTTGTACGCGGAATTAGTTCAGAATATCAGAATTCTATTCTGTCAAAACCAAACACCTGTTTGAGGAATTCCTACGATCTGCTGAAAAGCGATTAATTAATATGAGAGCCCACTAATCTGGATATATTACGGTTGCACGCAATTCAACTAAACTCTTGTTGGCTGCTGTTGGAGCTGCCATATGCATACAAATATATACTCAAAACCCCCCGAACCAAACGGAACGTTGTTGGTCGTCCTCGGTCTTCGCGTCATCGAAGACACGATCCTCCGGTTGCATTTAACAAACATTTCGATGTAATGTTTCAATGTTCTATGTACCTATTTGATGTAATTTGTATGGCGGTCCAGAGGTCTGCATCATCATCAGGCTCAGCGCTCAGGCCTTGAAGCAGACACGGACTCTATATCCTATCCACCACCACCACCGCCGCCGCCGCCATCACTTGGGTTCTTTATTTAGGCCATCTAAGCATCTCAACGTCTTTCAACATTTGGTAACATCAGATTTATTCAGGAAAAACATTGCAGGCGCGGTTGCACAAGCTATAGCATCAACGACGACATACAGCAAAAATGTGCAACTGCCACGGAGGAGTCGGGAAAATTTGCAAACAAAATATATATATTTTGCTGCTGCTGCTGCTGCTTCAGCTTCCACCTTCCACTATACCCATGCAGCAGGAGTAATGCAACATTTTCTGTTGGGAGTTGAAGTAATCTATCATCGGACAGGGAATTGTATATTTTTGTGCTCTATGTGTGATTTAATTTATATGATTTTGTTTTGTTTTGTTGTGAATGAGGGATGTGATGTGAATGAGGTGCGCTGATGTGTGTTATATGGCTTTTGGTCAAGGCAATTGAGGTTAGGTTTATTTTGTTGTATAGATGTCGTGTATTTGGTTTGAAGGTCTTTTATTCATCTGCATTGCATTGATTTGACATTAGGAAATAGTGCCTACCAATATTTGGTTTACGAGGCTTCTTGTAATGTCTTCCTTCTGTTTCTGTTTACATTGTCATGTCGGTCGTGTTGATTTAAAAGAGGCTTACCCAATAGGTACAATGAAGTCTTTTGGTCCAATTTATAGTGGTTGGCTTAAGAAATGTAGTTTTCTTTATGTAATATTGGGATGATGGATAAAATGGCCATTCTATGGATAACGTAATCAAAAAAGTATTGCAATTTCAGAAATTGTGATTCGAAAAATGAAGCTTATTAATACAAAATCTTCTTAGTAAAGAAGCAAATTATTGAAGGTTTCTTACCATCAACCCCCCCCCCCCCATTTTACGTTTTTCGACATATTAACACAAAATAATACAGTAGGTCTTATCTCTTACCTTGAAATATCACTTTTGGGCACACCCGTTTCATTTAAACTTTCGAAACAAGTGATTTAAAGTGTTATTCAAATTTGAGTCGAAAATGGCCGAGTTATTCACTAAAAACGAATTCTTCTTTAAATCCAAGATGGCGGCTAAAGCACAAGGTCGATTTTCCCGAAAAATTGAACTTAGGTTTCTCAAGACTCCATCTAACCTTCTATAAAAAAAAAGTGTACAAATAATTGTTTTTTTATGTCAAATGTTTATCCCAACTTCACTATAAGAAAAATATGTTCTTGTGACCTTTGTATATTCGTGTACCGTTATCGTGTCGTTTGGTTATTTCAGGAGAATCCTGTCAATCTGAAACTTTATTTATAGTTTCTTAATGTTGGATGTTGCATCTAATAAAACACATGTCTCTTTTTAAACTTAGCATCGAAAACTTTTTTTTAGTTTTTTCCAACATTCACTTTTATTCTGTTTGTTTTTTTGTGGACTTTAAGTTCCTTACCCATACTATTTCACATATTTCAACTATTTTAATGTTGTTCTTCGTTTCAGACAATCACAAGCAGCCCGGAAAGAGTTATACCTCTTTTCTACGGAGATCGATTTATTCCTAGACGATATGCCCTCAAACAAAAAGACACAAATGAAATATTTCTCTTCATGGGAGAAAGGGAAGATTTTCTGAGCATGGTAAGTTAAAAAAAAAAAAACTTTGAAATAATATTATTTGCAATACCTATGACTTAAAGGTACAAAGTTCGTTCTAACATATTATTTTTGTTCAATTTTATTTCTTTTTTTTTTTATCTTACCAACTAATTTTTCTAGCGGTTTACTTCGAGTAATTTAAGATACAAAGGGCTAAAAGTGGTTATCAACAATACTTTTGGCATTAAACAGAGAAAAATGCTCGAATTTAGTGATTTATCAGAAAAAAGTTCATTTCTTTTTAACTCCAATGTCCTTCCATCGGTTTCAAGTTATGATTTTATTTATGGCAATCTGAATGGATACGATTGGCCTTGTGCACCACGTTCAAAGTTCTTGGCTTGTGCCGAAACAACTCATGATTTACCTCATTTCGATATGTTTACTGGTAAGTTAGGTAGTTGGTAGTTCAATTTTATTATGAAACAATTTACTGGCAGAAATAAATCTTATTGACTGGTCTGTGGATGGTCAAATTGCTGCTTCATTTCGAAGAGAGCTGGTTCTCTGGACTCCATCGTTAGACCTAACACTAGCATATAAAATTCGACACTCCAGATCCATATCTTATTGCCCGAAAGGAAGATTTTTGGCTATCGGTTCAAACAAGCATGACTATCCAGGTAAAGTTCATAATATTAGAGGCTTTAAGTGTTTGTTTTTTTATACTTTTTATTATTTCAGCGCTTGAACTTTGGTATGTAAATTATCAAAAGGAACTTTATATGTTCGAGGGATATAATTTCAGCAATAGAAATTGTGTTATTCTTTGCATCCAATGGGTTCACAGTGGCAAAGCTGTTGCATGTGGCACTAGCATTGGTTGGGTGTATTTGTTTAGTGTGCCAGCATTGAATGTAATCAGAGTTTTAAGGCACCATCAACAGCCGGTGTTTATGATCAAGTTTTCTCCAAATATGCGTTATCTAGCGACTTCGGATATCGAAGGAAATATTTATGTTTATAATTGGCCAAGCTATGAAGTACACGTGGTATTGAGATCGAAGAGGAAGCTGAGAGTTGTTATAGATTGGCATCCATGGAATGGGACAGATTTGGCAATTTGTAAGAGATTGGGAGTAGTTTTTTACCCCTTTTTTTGTAAACTTAAAAGGCTGACTGGTACTAACAAATATTTTCAGCTGAAGACTCACCTGCATCGATTGTGATTCTGCATGTTCCTTCGAGGGAAATAGTGGCATATTACCAACGCAGGGATAGAAGAGTTGAGATTGACTTTATTACGTTTAACAAGCTTACAGCGGAACTTCTTGTCAGCTATTCAAATAAAGGTAAGTGAATCTCATGGTATTTTAGCATTACTCATCATTTATGTTGC
The DNA here is from genome assembly GCA_948107695.1 of Meliscaeva auricollis. NCBI lineage: Eukaryota > Metazoa > Arthropoda > Insecta > Diptera > Syrphidae > Meliscaeva > Meliscaeva auricollis. The sequence goes on along the minus strand of OX403619.1, from coordinate 20,199,267 downwards.
CCAAAACTTTAGATGAAGATGGTTGCATTAACTCTGAAATACTGGTTATGTCATCACTGGATCGCATTGTAGATGTCTTACGTGTACCAGATAGTTCTGTTCGATTTATGATGTGGAGTCCAACGGGATTGCAACTTGCAACAGCTGGCAACGATGAGACTTTGACAATTTGGAATTTTTTACCAAATCGTTACAAGAATCGTTTCGGTCGATCAGTGGGTCGATCAGAAGTTGTTGCAGAAAGAAATCGTAAACTTCGTCCGGAGGGAAAATCTAAATGTGCTTTTGATTTGTATTATGGGAGTGAATTTAGAAAATGGTCTCAAATTTAATACAGACGAATGAGGTTGTATAGAAGTTCAAAATTTGTTAAAAGATTTTTGTTGTAATTTTTGTTGATTTTTTTGTGAATATTGTATTTTGTAATTTTTATTGTTTTATGCAGGCAAATCTTTGTAGTCAATAAAGAGTCATAATAAAGAGCCAATACGACCCTTTTTATTTAACGTCAATCATCACTTTCCTTGCAACAACATCATCTTTAGCATCATTGAGATTTATGTGGTATTCGGAGAACATGCCATAAGTCTCTCGGGCAAAGCTACTCCAGGCAGTATTTTGCATTATGGAAGTTTTGTTCTCTTTCTTAACTGACTTCTCATTTCTCCTGTTCTCATTTGAGGCCAAGCTCCTTTCGACATTCGTGACTCCTGCCAAAATTTGTGTGTTTATTCCCAAACGTTTTTAATTTTTCACAAAAATACTAACAAGGTCTGGTAATTTCTTAGAATCGGATAGCCAATAAGTTGGTGATCTGGAGAAAACAAATATGAAACCTTGCTTGTCTAGGGTTGTCAATACCATTGGTAGACCTGGTTAAGCTACAGCTTAGGACTTCCTTGTAACCTTGAGCTTAGGTAAGCAGGTGGACTGCTGTAGAAAGTGGGAGGTTTCAATTTTGTGTGGCGATACCTCTTTTGTTTCAAGACTTTCTCTTAAAAAAGATGATTGCATTCCTTAACAATCTTCTGGTAGCGTATTTTATCTGCGGGGTCATTGTCATAAGTCATTCCAAACTTTTCATTCTTGGCAATATTGTCAAAAATAAAAGATGGCTGCTTGACTGTATCCTGAAGCAGCACTGCATGGTTTTGTTACCTATAAGGATTTGAGTTCGGGTTTTATAATTTGAAGCACATGTGAACTGTCTGCAATTCATAGGCTAGGATCACGAAAATTTCTTAAAAGGACTGTCCATCTATGAGCAAATTGCTTTGCTATGGATTGAACATTTAGAGGCTAAAGAAACTCCTCAACAATTCAACCTGACCTTAGCTCAAAATTGAGTCTTACCTTTGCAAGCGACTCAACTCTGTGGTAATTATTTCCTACCAGTTCCCACTTGAAGTTTTTCGTACGATATTTTTCACCGACCCAAAAAAGCCTAACTAATATAGATTGCTCATGCAAAGTGAGGTTAAAACTAGCATAAAAATTGTTTTACCCTCTCGGTAGTATATAATCTGCAACCGGATACCTTGAAACACTTTTTACGAATTTTTTTGTATATGACAAAACTTATCAACCAAAATGAATATCTCCATCTAAAGATCATTTTAACATCTAGTTTGCAGTCAAGCCTTATTTCACTATGTCATCAGGTGCAACATATCAAATCTTACAACAGGTATATCAATTTAACCACCTACTATGCTGCCAGTTCGCTTGCAATATAGATACAATATCGCTCCAAATTACTATAACTTTGTCTCAAAAATTGTGCAGCACCAGCAGCAGTAACCAGCACCGCAATAAGTCACCTTATACCTCAAAGTATAGACATACATTGTGCGTTCCACTTTTCATCGAATAGATCTGCTATAGGTACAAATATTTCCTTGATATCGATAATATTATAATGTTGGTACCTCGCGCTTAGTTATCTGTTTGAATATCAATTCTATTCGATCAACTAAAACCAGCAACAACAACAACAACAAACATCCCCATACATAAAGCCTTATAGAGTGCGGTAGTGAAGCGAAGCTGCAGTCAAAGTCGATATAGGTATACCGATATGCGGTGCGGACTGGACAAATGATAGCTATCTTGTGCAATTTGAATATCGATGTCAAAATGACATTCGACACAATCTCCAACAGCTTAGGTGACAGTGACGCGAATGGTGTGTGTCTTTTGTGTGGCGTGCTGCGTTTTAAATGACACACTCGCACCATGCTACACCGCACGCCGGCCGCACTCGCTGCTAGCTGCCTTTTGCTTGTGAATTTTCACGCCGGACGCGATATTGTTAACAAACAGCTTTCGATGTACTCATAGCTGCTAGAGCAATAAGTCGTAGGTATAGAAGCCTCGAACACAAAACAACACCCATGCATCAGTAGGGTGTTAAGTGTTTGACGCGGCGAATTGCATTCCATTCAATTTCTTGCCAGTTGCAGTCCTATTATACAATTCAACAACGAATATAAAGCTGCCAAAGCTATCTTACTATAATATAGGCAGACATTAGACATTACAGCCACTCCTTCTCAAAAGCCAAAGGAGTGTTGTGTTCTCTCGCAGATGGTAATAAAGTGATTTGTCTATTATTCCAAGATCCCAGAGCTATCCAAAGATGACGAATTCCGTTGAAAATATTGTCCAGTGGTTGATCTATCACCACATGCAGCGAGATGGCGATCTATGCGCGCTGGCTATACCGCATTCAACTTTGATTCCGGAAAATATTCCTGGGCTATCTGATCGAAAATGCTAACACGACCTCATTCGAACTTCTCCGCGTGTCTCTCTTCCATCAGCAAACAGATATATAGAAGACATTGCAGAGTGTTATTAACTAAGAGTTGTTGTTGTCCATAAGGCTGCGGTATCTCGATATTATAGAAAAGATACACAACAACAACAACAACGATCTTTTTTTTTTTTTGGTTTTGAACATCAGAGACGAAATGAGCGGATTATAAAAGTCATACGGGCGAATTTATCTGCATGCAGTGAAACTAATTTGAATATAATAAAAATTAAGATATCGTCGATAAACGGTGGCCAAATGGTTTCTTGGGGAGGATCCGCGAAGGCCTAGCGCAGCCAGCAGAGAGAGAGCTAAATGGGGGCGCATGAAATCAGAGCGTGCATAAAAATGCATTTATCCTACCTTAACAGCAGCAGCGCGCATACGAAGCAGCATCAGTATAAGCGATGTTCACATGTGCTTAGCAGAATGCAGCGCGATTGTTTCACAAACAGCAGCCGCAATGACGGTAGTGGTGGTGCATTTCGGTGCGGTAGTTCATGCTGATGTTGCTACTTTTGCTGCACCCAAGATCGATTTAATTTTTCTCTTTTTTTTTATGTTTTTGGTTTTTGCATCATCCTTAAGCACGTACCCACTATTTATACCTTAATAGCATACTAAGAAGTTTTCGTATACAAAAAAATCATAATAAAACAGCATGCCCGGCCCGTTTCTACGTTGGAGTCGGTCTCGTTGTCTTCTTTGAGAGTGAAGGAAGTCAGCTGTATTATCCGCGCGCTGCCGTTATCATATCACCTATATTTGCATAAGCCGAGCTAAGCATAAATTCAAAAATAGCCGATTAGCTAGCTTTGTGTTTGTATAAAAATGAGGCGAATTGAATAAATGCTAGAAATTAACCCTGGATTGTGCAGCAGGCAACAATCTTATACCATAGTAAAGATGCGCATCCATAAAACTGTTCACAAGTAGGAAGTTCACATAATCTAGACCCATAAGTAGGTATGTGTTTAGAGGACCATGTGATGACGGCGGCGATGGACCTGATGGCTGGTATGTATAGGTGTATCGTGTCCGGTAAGCAAGATCTTTTCGAGCGTAGGTTCTAGGCTCTAGGAAGAGATACGCAAAATTATCATATCGTCACGCCTGCGTGAATAAAATTGATACAAAATTATTAAGGTTTATCAAAAAAGGCGATTAGCTTAGTTTTGCAGGTTATTAAGATATGCAAGTTGTGGATCGTGCTTCAAAGATTTGATACAGTTGTTCTATGAAACTTTAGAAAGGGAATTTACTGATACTTTTTGAAGATAACAAAATTATCCACAATCATTTATTTGGGCATTCTGAAGTAAGTTAAGTCAAGAATTCCAAAAACGTGAAATTTTCTTTTCGAACCATGAACATAAAGTTATGATTGATTATAAACTCAACCTCTTACGGTACGGCAAAAGTTTACATGTGGTGAAGGGACTTTTCCGCTGAAGAGCCACTCATATTTTAGGGAGAAATAAAATCTGGCCTTAAAAGTCTAAAGTTCCTGCCTTTAGACGATGAAAAAAAAAATGAAAAATTAAAGTTAGCCATTGAGACTATTGAAACAGTGGTAGAATTAAATGATCTTCCCAATGATAAAAGTCTTGAAAAGAAGTCTATCGAATTGAGAAAAGGAATGCACAAAAAGATATACAATTATTGCTAAGAATCTGGAAACGACAGTTTTTCAAACTGTTAAAAAGCGAATTAACCAACTGTTCGTAGAAAAAGAACAAACCATTCAATTCTGGAAACACAAGGAGTAAAATGTAGTTCGTGCAGAGGTTCTTGTAGTAAAGTTGAGTAAAAAAGTACTAATAAATTGGCAGGACTCAGAGAACATCCTTATCTCTTAAGGAACCCAGAACTATGCAGAGAAGTTACGAAGCTAACCAGTTCTATAAAAAGCTAGGAGCTTTTTTCCCAAATAGGGTAGCATCTGAGCAGTTTTCGAGTAAACTCGAATATCAAAAATGTTGTAAGGGAGGTACGCGTTCTAGATGAGATCTTCAAAAACAAAAAACAAAAAAAACACTTTCAAAATTACATTAAAATCATCTGTACCAAATTTGAAGAAGAAATGAAAATGTGTACAGATGGACGCACAGCCACACAGACCGACGCACAGTGGTCAAAAACAAGAATCTAGGTTAGAAAAATTATTTTTTGTTTTGAAATGAGATTTTTTTTTTATTGTGTTTATGAAAATTTTATTATTTGTTTATAAATTTTTCGAATTTTAAATCGATTTGAGGAAATTTGGTGGAAAAATCAGTTATTTTCCTTGAAATAAGAAAAACCCAAACTTAGATTGTTTTAAGAGTAGGTACATAAAAGCTATAGTATATGACTTAGCCTTTTACCGTGCTTAAATTTCTTCCACAATTCAAATGAATCCATTTTCGATATGCGGGTTAGGTCTGGAAGAATATGTCGTAGCTTTGTAATAGGCAAAGAAAGGCACACAAAACTTGGTACACGGACATGACGAATACCACTTTTTTGGACCTCTTCATTTAATGTTGGTTTTAATTAAAAACTAAAATTTAGTTTTGACACAAAACCAATACTTTCCCTATAGAGCAAGTAAAAATAAAAGAAAAGTTGTTACTTTTTGATTTTTTTGGAAAATTGACAAGATGAATTCTAAAAAATTCAATTTTGAAAAAATTTAATCGATTTTCGAAGAATCCTATGAATCAACATTTATTGAGTGTTTTATTTTTTGAAAATCAATTATGTTTTGAAAAAAGTGTTTTTTTATCGAATTCTTTCATTTTTTTGTGTGTTTGGACCCAGTCTTGTCGATTTTAAAAACAATATAAAAAATAATTAAATATTTTGCTGTAGTATAAAACTTCCTTTCTTTTGATACCCATATTGTGAACTGTGATAATTTGTGTGTTTTGAAATTTAGAAATTTTTGTTTGGACCAAAAGAGCCAAAAATCATATTTGCCCCAACATTACAGTAGGAATGCCGATTTTGACTATTTCGAAATAAAAGATCTCACCTACACTGTCTTTAATCGATGTGATATGAAACTGTTTTGACTAATGCTCATATGAGATAATTTAGAAATTCGATAAAAAGTTTTCTTACTACAAATTATCTCATTTCGTTTGACAGCTGTTTCCTATATCTGACTCTTCTTTCTTACACAGCTTTTTGTATCAGAATTCGCAAATAGTTGTGTGTCATCCGAGCAAATTTTGTGCAAATGGCAAATGTGATCGAAATCGTCTCATATTTCCTAGTCGAAACAGGCCATAAACCATCAGTTTTAAACAATATTTTGAATGGGTAACGTATAACAATATAGACAAAGATAATTTTAACAATATGTTATTTGATTTAAAACTAATTTATTTTATATTAAATTTATGTTTACTGCCATCTCCGTTCATTTTTAAATTAAAACATTCTTTCCTAATTTATCACATCCAGCAATATAATCTATTTATCATGTTTTCCATAATGTTTAACGGGTTTATTTGACAGCTAACTAAATATTTCGTTGGTTCTTAAAACTTGTCACCTAACTGTCACAAACAAAATTGACAACCTTATTGACTAGCTATATAATTTTAATCAACATCATAACTTATGTCAAATGGATAATGTCAAATTTTGCAGTAAATGTAATTTTTTGAGAATTTCGCCGAAAGGTCTTACATATAAAATATTAAACCAATACGCAATAAAAATACATTTAAAAAAAAAATATATTTAACAAATTTAAATATCGATCAATCAGTAATTAATTATGGTTAGAACTCGATCAACAGGCTTTTACAATCACTTAGTTTTATTACAACTTATAGGTAGTTATGGACGCAAAAGACTGTTATACCTAAGCAAAGACTACTTAAATGCATTATACGTACTTTGTTGGAACTTGGAATATCGATCGGTCGAAGAGACAAATTTTCTAACAGACCAAAATTCAAGTAATTGAATTCTTTTTTTTGAATTCCCATCGATTTTGCATCCCCTATACTATAACGCGCTTCCACTTTTGCTACTGCTGCAGGCAGCATGCAAGCCCCCAACTGCTAGAAAGATCGAACATTCGATTTGAATTGGTGTCATAATTTGCTTTGCCTGGCGTGGCGCACCAACATGCAACACCTCCAGTTGTGAGGCTGAATTGCGTAATTCAACCTGTGCTCGTTGGATCGGATGGACGAAGTTATAGAAAAAAAAATAATTTAACAACGGTGTCGTACGTTTATGCTCTTGTTACAATTTTTTTCTTTTTTAAATAATGTTTGCTTTTTTCAAAATTATTTAAATACCTGTAAGACCTAAGGTTTTTTATGCCCTTTTAACAACTAGCCTCTAGTTAGCTGTTATTCGAATCCCTAAATCAACGAATCGTAAGATCGCGAAATCTTGAATCCTGAAACTCCGAAAAAAGCTCCAAATCGATATGGATTGCCAATTTTTTTGGTAGGTCAAAAGATTTCTAAGGCCCAGAAAGCTTATAAAAACTGCAGTCTTTTCGGTACTGCAGTTAATTGACTAAAAAGACTAAGTTTCTTGAATCTTTTAACTTACAAAAGTATTTGACTAAAAGTTAATTAACTGCAGTACTTTTTGACTGGTTTAAGTCATGAAACTTTCTAATAAAACACTAAAATTATTACTGTATTTTATTAAGTGTTAGTCAGTTAACTGCTTTCGTATAGTCAGTATTTTAGTACTGTTTGCTCTTCTGCTAACTGTTTACGAGTATAATGCAGTAAAGGATTTAGTAGCAATACCTACTAATTGCAATTAATATTAAAGTAAATTAATTGCGACTGAATTGACTGCATTACCAATTGAATTTGACTGCAGCCCTAAGCAACAGCAGTCCTTAACAGATCGGAAATCTATAAACGCCAAAATCAAATTAACCTTAAACCAGAAAAAAAAGTCTTGGGACCAAAATTTTTGGAACTTTGGAGCTCCCTGATTTTTGGTTTTCAGTATTTTGTTCTTATCGGATGCTGTGATTCTGTATCTTAAAGTTTTTTTGAGGTTTTAGATGGTCGAGATTTCGGGTTTAGGGATGGGCTTTCCAAATAATTATTAAATTTTTTTTCGGATTATTCTACTCTCATAACTCTACTATTCTACTCTTATAACATTTATCGGTATTTCGCAGTTAAAGACTTTGTATTTCGATCGGCGAAAGTTGTGTATTGTGAAAATTTGCTTTGAGTTTTTCTCAGTACTGTACGTTCTTTTCATTTTGTTTCTAAACGATCTTAGACATTTAATATTGTTAAACTTATTTTTCTGAATTGCCAGTACTTAGCGTTTTGTGGTTTCAGAGTTTGAAGTTCTGTAGGAATTCAGGCTTAATTAATTTTGGGTCTTCTAGGATTTTTTGATATTTTCCAGAAAAAATAAAGCAACATTTCTAAATTGTATACAATTTTTCGGAATTTTGTTTTCGAGGCTTTGCAGATTTCATAAATTCCTGAATTTTGGGTTTTCTGAATTTTGAAAATTTTTAGATTATTGTGTTTGCGACTTTTTATGTCATGAGTTTTTGAGAAATTTATTGTAATGTGTGTATTTTTTTTTATTATTTTCAGTATTTTGAACTTTTGGATTTTTAGTTTAGGTAATTTTTATGAATTTCTGGCTCTATTTGTGAGGGGTCGAGTTTTTTGAATAATTGGTTACATTTTTTTCGGCAGCTTACAAAAATTAACTTTTAATTTGGCTCGTACTCCACATTTTTATTTTTATTTTTGAATCCAATACGTATCCCTTAGAAGTACTTACCAACTTAAAAAGAACAAAAATAATATTAAACTAAAAACCCAACCGACAGACGTTTGAGCGCAGATCGACTGGAAAGAAATTAATTTCGTCGCTAGCGCTGGTGAAATCAAATCGTTTATAAATTGAACACGATATCAATTTCACAGCATCAGCATTTCAGCATCTATGCGCCATCTCGCCAGTTAAGTTAGTTAGATAGCAGCTATAGCTAAGCTATCTAGCTTGCGTATATAGGTACACAATTTGCCGTGTATCCAGAGCATGGATCTTTTATAGGAGATATAGGCCTCTTTTATACTGGACGACGATAATGTCCGCATCAGCGATGTCAGTTTCCTTCTAGATTTTGCCCACCACGGGCGAATTTTCGCATTGAACCCTGGCTTGACCTAAAAAATTCTTATAACGTTGTCGGCCTTTTGGATACTTTTAATAACGAAATTATGTTTTTGCTGGTAACATGCTAATAAACCATCCGGGTTTTCTAAGCCGGAGAGTGAGTGTGAGCGATTTTAGATTTTTTTTCTAGTCCAAGTGCTATTGGTGGTGCTCTCAAGAGGTATGTGCGCAAGTTGAGCGCTCAAGCTATGTTTATAGTAGTAACACTAGATGGACTTGCAGTTGTTGTGGTGTTAAGGAGGATCGTTGAGGAGCATAGTCGCTAGGAGTTCTCTCTACGTGTGAAATTTATTTATCATGTTCGCGGGTATCAGTTTTCCTTAACGATAAATCCACTTATCTTGTTCGAGAATTTTTATTTTTGTACTTCATATAAATATACCAGGCATCTCTCTGGGCTTAGAGTCCATAGGTAAATGCATAGACCAGCCACAGGTGATGAAGCAGATTATGTGATCTCTGGGATTTTTGTTTAAAGTTTTTTTCATATCCCCAAATCGCTATTGGATGGCTTAGGTAATGCTCTGAACATGCAAATTTTTTTTTAATGGAAGTACTATATGGTTATAGTTTGTGCATCAAATTAACTAAATGTAGATAAAAAGATTGAGTAGTGGTGGCTTTAAAAGGAAGGTTTTAGGGTACCAACAAGCAGTACTTAATCGTAAACGTTTGATGAACACAAAAGATAGAAAAATATGGGTGTGATCCGGTAATTTCTTTTATCATAGAGGGAACATTTGTTGCTCTGAAAAATAGCAATAAGTTTTTAAATGTAAATTCAGTCTGACGAGTCGTTCTTCATTCAAAATTTCACAAAGCTTATTGTTTGACTTTATGACATAATAACTGCATGATTGAAGATGCCTTTAAGCACCAGACTCTACGGTGAACGATATCCCAATAGGAATAGCCCTCATTCAACAATTTTTCTAAGAATTATCAAAATTTTTAGGATCAAAATTTTGAGTATTAAAGGAGAAACAAGTCATCTGTATCATCTGCTATATCAAGAAGCACATTTTACAACGTAATTCCACCCTTAGTACAGATGATAAGTCTGCCATCGGACCACTCGATTTTGTTGGCGCTGCTTGTATGAGCTCTGCGGGAATACCGTCGAGTCCCACCACCTTGTTGATCTTCAGTGTTTTAACCGCTGTAATGGTATCTTCTTTACTGGGATGTACTATGCGTATCCGGGCATTTGTTGCTTTGAAAGACTCATCAGATATTGGGTGTGCGCATCGCTACCGAACACACGGTTTAAGACTGAAATGAAGGTTCCTTCCACCTTCTGAGTTGGTCCTCATACGAATGAAACAGAACCTTCTACATCTTTCACCTCATGTTGTTTAGAGCTTTATACAGGAAAATTCTTGCAGTAATAATAAAATCTAGCATACAGAAAATGAGATACACCATCTTATAATTTTGCTGAATCACAAGAGCTATTGCTCGTTCCACCAGGTACGGTGATAACTAACCAGACCTATTGTATTCCGTTTCTAGTATCACCAGAAGCAGCCGTAATAATTCCTGCTGTTTCTCGTGCCCCCAGGTGCCGTTCATAATTTTTGCTGATTCACCAGGACTATTGCTTGCTATTTTGTGAACTGCCAGGGTCTATAGTAATAGGTACCTCTTAATGGCTACTTTCTGATTTCTGTGATTGAAGTTAGAAGAATGCGAGCCATTCTATTAAAAAAGATTTACTTACTTACAAGATGGCCGGCGCTTTCAATCCAGGAGCTTGGATTTTGCTTTTCTAACTTCTTCTAACTTCACCCGATTTACGTAAGTAAATTTTTTAATAACGATATATTTCTGTTTATATTTTATATATGGTTTTATATAAGGTTCTATAAGGACCCTTTCCTCTGTGAATTCGTGTTTCCTTTAACTGGAAATCTGACGACTAAATCCTTGGCATGAAAGCAAAAAAGCACATCACCAGTTTCTTGATAGATGTAGCATCAGCTTTTATTTTCCGCCACTGCCTTGTGTTTGGCGGATATTGTAAGGTTTTTTGCTTCACTTAAGTGTAAAAATTGTAACTTTCCAGAAAAAAAACAAACAAAGTTAACAACTATTTGTGTATCGCGCGATGTAGAGTGCTTTCAAGACTGAAATTCTATCAGTAATTTATTACTATTAAGTGCATTAACACCCACAGAGTGTAAAACAAAAAAAGATTAAGCATTATTGTATACCCAAAAGCATTTGACAGCTCTAAGCATGACAAAACAACTAAATTGTTCATATTAATTTATTACATTCATAATCAGGTCTCAGCCCCAAATGAACCAAAAAATTATGAGACACTGCTGTCTAGTCTCATTTATACCATTTCATACAGAACACACATTATGGTATGTCATTGAACAACAACTGAACTGTCAAAACCCTCAGCAGTGTAAACTTTGAGCATGGCAAAAATTAAGTTAACAAAAATTCAACATATTTTTACGATTGATCAGAACATTCATATACAGGAATCAGAATAGCAACATTTTGCCTTCCGGGCGGTCCGAAAACGCCAGCAACTTCCATTTATCTTCCAGCTGCCATAAGTCCATTTGCAACAATCCGCTGTAATTTCGTCCCTAAACCCAGCATCCGTTCGACGGTCAATATTTCATTGCGATTGTCTGTTTCTGTTTCAAGAAGAAAAAAAAAAAACCAAACGACCGACGACGACGACGTTTGTCTATGTTACGGTTGCGGCAATAGCAGAAATCCGCAACAGAATGAAATATCGTTAACACGTTTCCAAGGAAATTAATTTTCCTGCTGTGAGCATTATGGATATTACACCTTTATGGATTGTTCTTTGAAGTATAATATCTGGTATGGAGGTGAGAGATAGAATTCTAGCGCAGACTTTTCTATATACCCCGACAAAACCACACATTGCTTCAGTTAGCTTCAGTTCAGAGGAATCGGAATACGTCGCGTCGTCGTCATTGCATCGGTTGTTCGTAGGTACGCATGAGCCAACCTATCCTTGCGAAACCTTAACGGATGCAGATGTTGGCATTTGGCCGAAACTATGGCGCACGACGACGACGAAGCGATGATGGTAAAGCAGCGGTGGCTGCGAGGCGCGCGGTCATTGTGTAGGCATTGTTATTTAGCATCAATAAAATTGTAATCGATATGACTTACAGTCAGTTCGGTGCAATACCGTATCACACAATAAATCTTTTCGACAGTCAAATGCAGCACCTTTGCTTGGTTCGAGTACTCCATGCCAAGACACCGAGAGGGTTACACGGTTCAAAAGACTAAGTGTACAACTCACCGAAACGAGTCGATCACTGATTGTAATTCAAGATTGGCTCAATGAATCATAAAAACCACCACATGGCTTGAAACAAAAAAAAAATATTGAACAAAATATAAACAAATATGTACCGTTTTCTGTGCATAGCTATATATTTTGTGTGACCGAAATCTGCATTCAGTGCGCGCATTCGTAGAGAGAGAGAGAAAGAGATATTGATACAACAAAAATGTGGTCTGCTACATTTGATACCATAGTTGTGGTATTGATTGACAATCTATGGTGGTACATCATCTGTATATAGCAGTGTTATCGGGATGCAGCTGAAATTCCATATCATCCCTCAAGGTGATTTCGATGATTTATCAGCAGTAATGTGTTGCGTAACGATGAACAACAACTGTGTGCAGTCAATTGATGTGGATATGATGACATTGATATACCATGTCAATTGTTTTGAAACAAGTTTTTCCTATTCAAGTTTGTAAAGGTAGTTTGAGTGGAAAGGAATATAGGCTAATACAAGTGCAATCAGTTACAGTTGATAAAGACTTTGGCTTAAAATTATGTTATTTGATAGCCAAACCGGCTACGTCGGAATGACATCGATATATATTGGTTTGAATGAGGCATATTCCATAAATACTAGTGTTTCCATGGTAATATTCATAATCAATAACAAAAGTACGTCGATTTTCTTCGAAAAGAAATGTCATTCAACAAATTAGATGGAAGAGGACGGTTCTATTGAAAATTCCCCAACGAAATTACCGTCTTCTCTACCTTCCGCCCAAAAAACTGGGGAGCTATTTCAAGAAGCTAAAGAAAACAAGGTTCTATAAATTAAAATACATGTTGTTATTGCACAAGGTTCTAAGGCCTAGTGACGGACTCTCTTAACCATACTTATCAGGTATACTTAGGAGGTTCCGAATGTCTAGTTGAGATGCACTTTTCGTGACAAGCAGTAGTTTTTAAGGTTTTGTCAGTTCATCGCAAGAGGTAGTAGGTACCCCGGGAAAAAATCAGTATGGTAATGACTGGTAAACGAGCCCAAACCTCCGGTGTGAAAGTCCAGTGCACTAACAATTACCCCAAGTTGTACTCTAGAAGACAGGTTCAGGCGCACTTATTTTACTACTAACAGTCTCTTATCAAAGACGATGAAATAATTCTCTCAGTACTAATAGTAGAAGAGCTAGCGAAGAAAAATCAACGTCATAAGGTGCAGGGACAAATATTGCCGGAATTGACAGCCCTACTGCTAATTACGAAAAATTCCACTGGCAGAAGTAGAAAGTGGTGCTGATGTCAAATTTGGGGGGGAGGGAGGGGGCGGTAGTTCGAACATGATACTTTTTTTTTAGCAAAAAATGTCATCGGTGCAAGGCTGAAAATTTGGGATAACATAGTTCTTATGATTCTTTGTCCCTAATTACGCTTCCTCCAATTTGTTTTTCCCCCATAGAATTGAAAAACTATTTTTTTGTCTTGTTGTGCTTCAAAATTTGAATGTTCAAACCCCCCCTAACCTTCGACATCCGTTAGAAGGATTTTTCTTACATTACCGGGTTGTCGATTCCCGAAAAATTTATCATTGCACCTTTTGAAGTGTTACGATGTCCGGCTTCGGATGCAAGCCTTTTGATAGAATACCTCTTATTCTTCATAGATGAATCACATGAATCTGAAACTGATTGCAAAAAAGTATTACTTGGGCCCTTGGTGGTACGAAATACAAAGAGCGATAGTTCTGGTAATTCAGTAGGATAACCTATGGATTGGCGGGTCGAGAAAAGGCAGCCAATAGCTCTAGTTAATCAATTTACAGCCTCTAGAGGCACGAGAAATGAGAAATACACAGAAATAATTACGGCCCCGCATCATGAGAAACGACAGACAGTATAGCTTTGAAATGGCAAGCAATAGTTCTGGTGAATCAGCATGAATTAGTATGGCACTGTTGGCACATTTAGCAGTAGGCAATAGCTCCCGTCAATTTGGAGGTACGGATTACTCTTATATCACCTTAGTCCGACTTAAACTGTTAAGCGGAAGCCAATAGCAAGAAATTTGCTGTACACATAAAATATTACATTTTCATTGAAACTCCTTAGTACTGATGGGGGAAGTGCACTCCTAGATATCGCTGCGAACAAATGTTAAGTTCTTTGAATTCGGAATCTAATGGAACTAAACATTTAAGGGAACTTGACAGTTAAGACTGTTTTTTTTTGTTGCTTGATTTATGAAGGTTCATACATGACCAGATAAATGTTCCCCCGAAAGCCTTCTATTTTCTAAAATCCAAGTCGAGATAAGAAATCGTAAATGGACAATCCCCACGGACATGCAAAAAATTGTATGTTTGAGTTGTTTTTTTGAATCCATCTGCAATCCTCGTGATTGCATTGACAAGCACACACAATACCTTGTATTGTTGTATCAGAAACAAGATGTAAGAATCTAAAAACATTTTTTTGTCCACGATTTCTGTCGCACCAACTACGCGCATCACACGTATTCAAAGGGATTTCCTCTTTCCAAACGCCCAACCAATTGTACCTTTATGGATGCAGAACGTATAAGAGTACGAGTACGAGTACTACGTTTTTTGTTCTTATATATCTTTTGTGGATCATGTTATCATTGTAACACAACAAAAACGGATGACACTGACATTGAACTTTTATTCGTCTCCCATTGCCTTGTCTATCAAAAGTATAGCGACTTGCACGTTGTACTCTTTGGGAACGGTGTTTGTGCCATGTGCATGAAGAAAAAGCATATAAAAAAAAAACAACTCCAGTAGTAGGTATGTTGTAGGTAGATAGAGCAGAAGCAGGTCCTTTAACAGAAACACTCACTGTCGTGTATGTGGTGTCGAGTGTCAGTAAAAGTGCATTCAAGTAGATGATGCACTAATAGACCGAATACGGAATACAAGTTGAGCAAACTTGACAAGCGTTTGAAGTGGAAGAAAATCGGAGCATTTTAATGAATCCATTCGCCTTAAACATGATTTATGTGCGAGATGTGACTATACGGATTCAGAAATGTTTTTTTTTTTTTTTTTTTCATCTCCAGTAGGTATACTGCTTTTGTGAAAACTCTAGAAGTTTTAATGTAAAACGTTGGAAAAGCTTATAAGCAACGTAGCCATATTGAATTTGAGAGAATTAAGTAAATTTACTTAACCTATGCATGCATGGACGTAGTCTATGAAATAAAAGGGCAAAAGATTGGGTATTAGATTCCATCCTGAAGTAAAAGATCAGGAATAAGCGATGGGCACCTACTTTAAGTTTAAAAATGAGTTGAAAACGTGTTTAAGGTTTTCAAATTGGAATTCTTTATGATTAACTCAAAAATTAAGTTTTTTTGTTTTAAATTATGAGAGTCGTCGAGTAAGGGAGCGATATGTGAACGGATCCTTACGGCAGAATTCACAGTCGGTACTCGATTCAAGATTTTTATCAACTCCCGTGAATTGAGAAAAATCTTGAGCATTTGCTCAAGCGAAATGCGTATTCAAAAATAAAATGGAAGCTCTCTTACTTGAGTGGAAAAAAATCTTGACTGGAATAAAATTATTTCCCAATCAAACTGACAACGAAATTCATAGCCCTAATTTGATATAACTACTGTCAGGAGGAAGTTACGATTTTTTAGATTTTGTGTAGTTTTTGTTTGTCAGAATATCCTCAGTTACAAAATTGCATTTCAGTGATAAAGAGAAAGAGGTCGGCTAGGTAAAAACAAGCAAGAATTGACATTAAAAGAATATTAAAGAAATGCTTAAGGTAGCTCCCGACCTCACTTGAGTTTTGATTGCACTTGAGGTAATCCTTAAGCATTCCCTCAAATTCTCGATTATGAATAGATTAAATGGCCAAAAGTTCCCTCAAGCGTATATTTGAGAAAAATCACGACTTGAATGAATTCAAGTCAAGAAATACAAGCTTCCACGAAAGCTTTAAATGCACAAAGCCTTCGGCGCCCGCAACAAAATGGAATCGAACTTACCTAAGACATTTTTTCTTACGAAAGTAGCGACCTCTAGAGCTTTCGAAGATAACTCATTAGAGTTTTAAAACGAGGTGGAAGAGAAAAATATGTACGTTTGGAAAAAAGTTTGTGTTCGTTTGCCCAACGATATCCCAGGATAGCCCACCATTTTGTTCACCCAAAGTTACTAGGAAAGTTTTAACAACAAATATTTTATTCACCTCAAAAATCCAAAGTTCAAAAGATTTAACAAACGAAATCATTTTTCAGAACAGTAACCACTTAAAAATCAAATTATTTGTTTGTTCTTTCAGTGTGTATGTACACTTTATAATTTTTGGAATTTCATCAAATTGGCATCAAATTGTTTGAAGTGCAAAAGAAAAACTAATTTAATTTAAATTTTTAAGTGTTTGCTGTTCTGAACAATTTTGTATTGTTCGTATCAGTGCTCTTCCACATTTTTTTGAGAAGTAAGGGAATTAAATACTAAATCCATTGAAGAAGTTTTTTGAAACTTCACTTAGTTACAAAAAAAAAAAAAAAAAACAAATACCCCTATAAATCAAACAAAATGGGTTCATGAACTTCAATGATTTCGAACAATGTTCAATTCAATTCTATAATTTTTTTTTCCACATACCCCTTCTTGATGCAATTAAAGCCACGGCCTTGAATATTTTATATTTTAAGGGAAGATTTATTATCATATAAGATAAGAACCAAATCCCATATCAAAAGCCCAGTTCTATAAACATTGACTTCTGGTTACACGAATATTTACTATAAAAGACAGTCAAGAGTAACAGCACCCATGCTTCCATCCTGCTATTGTATAGTTGGTTTTGTAGATACGTCCATGTTCGTTTGTTATCCGTCAGACTATATAAGTTCAGCATCATTGGTCAATTTGCAGAATGCTCACCAACGAACGTCCGTCGTCGTGTGAAGACTTTGCAATACCCAAACTCTATGGCATAAGACTTTTTTCCCTCATAAAATAAATAATGTGTTTTTAGTTTGTGCTTGGCGCACTTCTCTTCTGTCTGTAAAAAAAAACCTATGCTTTCTTGATTGGCAGTGCTCTTCTTATGGAGTTTCGTAGAACAACGTGCAAGCAAATACAGATTTTGGAAAGAGAGTACCACCATCAAGATATCCTTGCGGCAGATTCGATTAAGCTACCATTTATGTGAATCGATAATTTTTTTGTGTGTAGAACACACGGCTTTCAATTAACTCAAAGTATTGGTGTTGCACTCCAGAGTGCGCAGTGTGTTTGGATAGGTGCAGGCTATCAACGACTGAAATCAGTGAGTTTTAACAAAAATTATTTTCATTACTTCACTAGGCATCCCACTCTCTCTCCTTCAAGTTTCAAAGCGATACGATATGAGTCAGATCCATTGCTTCTAGAACATTTTATCATCGCAATGATCCCTAAGGCATTACGCGTGATCAATAGTTATGTGATGGTTTCAATATGAATCCCGTAGAAAAGGGCAATTCCATATAGAAGAATGCGTTATCGAAATTGAAATCTCATTCAGTGGAGGCAACATAATTATCTTTGGTTCTAAACAAGGATATCTCTTGTCAATCTCCGATTAAGCCCTTTGACGTGTTTTCTCCAGGGAAAAATTGTTCACTCTTTTAACAGGTGGGTGCGATTGATAGCCATTGACATTGACGCGTCCTCGCGTCTTTCATATAGCTCGAATGCTAGAAATGGTCAGTGATCGCAGTCAGTCAGTCATATTATTTCCAGCTGACAGATACGCTTTTTGGTTTTACTTAAGCACCCTTGGGAATATTTCACTCTATTGAAGCGGAATCTCTTAGAGATGTTGATGCGTGTGCGAAATGAAACACTTTAAGATTTATGAAATTCAATATATTCAAGACAATGTGGATATAAGAGACACATGGTTTTTGGATTATGGATTTTGCTTTGTTCTTTTTTTTTTAAACCGATGGATCTCAAATAGCAGGTTTGCTCCATTGATATTATTTTATTTTTTGATTGCAGGTTTTGTCTACTATACTTTACAGGAAGCTTACTGGTAATGATCCCTTGCTTGGCTTGTACCCACTACCCTACCCGGAGTATTTTTCATTGTGAAAAAATTTATTGAAATATCTTCCTATTAGTAAAGTTTTTTGGGTCGGGTCTCTTGTAATGTTATAGGAAGGGGAGGTCAGGTCTAGTTGGACCGATAGATCGGGCATGTAGGACAATCTGTACTACATAAAAATATAAGTTCTACATGAATGCGATCAACGCGTGTTCATAACTCAACACGTCGCCCATTTGAAGACTGTCATAACTCAGAAAATAGTATTTTTGAGTTAATGATGCAGAATTATTCTTTTTATCATCCTTCATTTGTGGAAAAAAATCCTAGTAATAAGCTTGTCTACGTTCCCCGTAAGAAGTGAGAATTTGTCATTATTTCATTGAAAGTGTAGGGGAGAGTGGGTACAAAAGTAACATTTTGTATATTTTGTGCCATAACTTTAAAACCAAAATTCATAGCCAAACAAAACAACGCGTATATTGATAAGTGGACATTTGGCTATAGTTAAATACTAATTTGTCTTTTGACTTTCTATGTTCTACGAAACCATGCTATGTAAAAGAGGTGAAAGTCGAATGTTACAATCGTCCTTTCCGGTGTACCAATTGTAACACGATGAAATGGCGGTTGTAACACCATATAAATGTAATAGAATAAACGAGAAATATTGGTTTAACTTCACGTTTTCTGTACAGATCCAAAATTAAAAATGTTTTACTAGGTGTTCCATTAGGTTAATGAACTCCGATTGCATCCATTTTGATTTATTAGCAGCTTCAATACTGACGTTTGATCCTTATTTTGAATCTCCGGATAAATGGCTCCGAGTTGATTTTTTTACGATTTTTGTAATGATCTTTATTGGTTTATAAACAGTAGTTGTAAGACCCGTTTAATCGATGCTAAATATATCTTGTGACTGAAATTCACTGACCCTGCTGATGCAGTTTTCGTTACAAACTTCCACTCAAAAAATGTTACAAACGTCCACATCCCTTGTTTTTGTATAAAAGATTCGATTGAAAAAAAAAACTATTGAGTCGATACTAGGAAGATTTACTCCTTTACGTTCAGGACAAAATTAACTTTAGTTAGACCGCTACCACTTTATTAAAAAATAATTGTTCGACAAAAATTAATTGCAAAACTCGCAAAAAAAATAACTTTTTCATAAAAATTTTACATTTTAAACGTTATGTGGCACAATTCAGTACTTTGACATTTGAACTTTTGTGGGTGCATTTACAACTAAATTGAGAAGAATTCTACATTTAAAAATGAACGCATACGTTCCCAGGTTTTTGTTAAAACTCAATGTTACAACCGTTCCACGTTACTTTCGTACCCACTCTCCCCTATCAATTCGAAAACTTAAAACACATTTTTTTGCAAAATCAGCTTTTTTTAAATTATAACAGTTTTCAACTAAATGTGTGACGTGTCAAATAAAATGCCCGACTGAATCGCACGCTCTTGAAATCTTGATATTATAGCTATAAAGTTGTTTAGATTGCTTAGAATTTTTAATTTAAGTTTTCTAAGTGCAATTTTAGAAAAAAAAAATGAAGAAATATATCTTAAATTCGATTTCAAAATGACTTAAACATCTTCTTAAAGTTCAAACTGGGTTTCTATACTTCTCAATACTATTCCGATATTTAAAATTTTTGCGTTTACTTGTTTTTTTTAGAAAGGTCAAATTTTTGAAATAAAAGAAATGTTTGTAAAAATGTTACTAACGGTACTAACCTCATATGGAAGCGTTTTTTTAATTCTTGACTTTCTCTTAAATGACTGAATCAATTTTAATGATTTTTTTATACGAAAGCTCCTGAACGTCTTTAAAATTATTTTATATTATAGATTACAAAAAAAATCAAATTTATTTTTTTTTGAAAAAATTATTTTTCAAAATTGAGTCACTCTATTTATTTTGAAATTTTGGTTTTAGATGTGCATTACAATTCGCTTTAAAAAAAACATACCAACTTTTTTTTTTCTAAAATTTTATAAAAATCCAAGAAATTGTTTTTAGAAAGATTTAAATATTAAATAACCATAACATTATACAGAAGCTTCCGTATACAAAATTTCATCAAAATCGGTAAGGTAAGTCGTTTAAGAAAATAAGTCAAATATGAATAAAACGGTTTAATGGAAGGTAACGTGAGGAATATTTTTAAAAATATTTGTTTTCATTTCAAAAATACAATCAACAAAAGAAGACAGTTTTCAATTTACATTGATTCAATTAATCAATTTAAAAATCATTAGTTAAAAACACCAGTAAGGTACAAGAAATATAAATTTAACATACAAAATCTTAAAAAAGCTCTTGATAACGAAATATCCTTCCATTGGTTTTTTTACCAATTAATATTCAAGACCCTCAAAATTTATTATTTTCTTTAAATATAATTTGTAAAATATTTTAAAAATTCATTATAAAAAAATAATATTTTGAATGATACCTCGAGAGAACGACAACTGCAACTTCCCAAAGACCAAACTCATCATGCAGTAGATACATGTACGGCATATTACATTAAGAACAGACAAGAGAGTTACCATCCCAGGCATACCTATAGTATATGTTGACGATAGCATCTGGCAGAGTGATTTGTTGTGACAACGAAAAAACATGTTAAAGTTCGATTGAATGGACAGGACAGTCTACCTGTGTTTGTTGTCGATTGATTTAAAATCGTTTACTTAGCGCTGAAAGAACCATTCGTGAGCAGTTCCGTGAGGTGACCTTTGATGGCGGTCGGTGTAGTAATTTTTGTCATCCATCGTCGGTTGGTATCGGTCGTGTCGCTATAGGGTCTTGCTTCAGCATCAGCTTGGCGTGATTTATAATTTCGATTTTGGTCGATGATCTTTCTTTTTTTTTTTTTTTTTTTTGTGAAATTTATTGTTCCTCAGAGACTAAAAGTAAATAAATTTGAAAAGCCATAAAGGAATGTGTGCATGCTTACTATATGATCACATTGAACTTGATTTATTTTACTAAATAAAAAATAAAAAATAAAAGAAAATGCAACTTTAATACATTGTAGATTGAACTTTGTAGATATGCTTGGAATCTTCTCAAATGCACTTACCAAACGGTTTGCTGAAATAAAGTTTTGTTTAAGGAGCTTTTATTTTAAAAAAAATTGTTCTGAATTCTTTGTATCCTTAAAGATTCAAGTGACATACAAGACCCTCTCTCAAAACATACAAATTATAGAAACAATTCCAATATGATTGTAGCGCCGCCCTGCGGCAAATAAATCATTAATTTGAAATGTCTACAAATCACATAACAAAAATGCACCAATAATAAAGAAATTGAATGCAGTAAATTCCTCTAATCAAATCCTATTTCTTTATTTTTATTGGGTCTTAAAACCGCTATTCTATGCAACCTTCAATTATATGGGTAAAAGTGGCATCAACCGCATTGGAACGTGTGTCTGATTGTAGGCGAGTATGGCGATTGAAAAGGCGATTTGAAATGCACCACGACCATAAATTCCTTCTCCTGGAGTAACTGCAAACGAGAATATGTGTGTAAGTGTCCATTGTCAAAGTCACAATGTCCACTTTGGATATGCAATCAAACGAGGGCCTCTTGACTTTGGTTCAACTCTGATTGCTGAAATGTATCTTATACTCTAGTAGTTTTTGTTGAATTATGCCTCTCATAGTGGACGACTGTCGAGTCGGAGGTCTTAGCTGATTTTGTACCTACATTTATGTATTGCTCCAGAAATAGAAAGAAAAAAAAAGAAATGCCTATACCTACTCTCGCAACTGTCTTATGGACAAAACCATGAGGAGAAAGCATCACGTAGGTACCTACACAGTTTAGACCTAGGTACTTTTTCATCGCTTCATCTCAACTTGGCCACTCTACTCTTGGAGTGGAGCGAAGGAGGTGAGGTGGCAGTTGCTGTCTGGGGGGACTCTTTATACTATAGGTACACCGAATTCCAAGCGAGGAGGTGCCTCCTAATGAACAAGTCACGATCCGCATTTATAATTTATTTTGGTGAAAAGATACTCCCGCTGAATTTACCTACTTTGGGTGTGGGTCTAATTGCATTTTACCGTTTTTTTTTTTTATAAGGCTGTTACCTAACTGACCACTTTATGCGATTAGTGGCAGTTTATCATTGCACAGGTTGTTCAGGTGGTCGATGAATGCATTTGATACAATATTTTCGGCATTCACAGCCTCTCCTCTGGGGCTGGCCTGGGCTGTCGAGATTGTCTAACTTAAGGCCTCTGTGTTGTATAGTACAGTGCCATAGGCTTTAGACTCATTTACGGCACGAATGATATTTTTTTAGCACATACTCTTGAGCCTCATTGAATTGAAAATGATTGTCCCCAAAAGAGTGTGCGACTTTTTCAGACCCAAAGAAACAAACCAAAAAAAAAAAAAAGAAACCAACAACAACAAAAAAAAGGTCTTAACTGTTTGGATATGGAGTGTTGCATGCGCTGGCTGCTGTGGTACCTACCGTATAAATGTGGAACCTAGTTTCTATACCTTACAACAGGATGGTGTTCTTATTTGGAAATATTTTTCAAGTGAATTAGCTCATAATTTACCATTGGAATAGTGCGCACTGTGCTCCTCCCACGCTCTGGACGGGACAAGCCTATAACAACACAGTTTGTTGTGTGTGGAGCACAGAGAATTATAAGAAACGTGTCTTTTTATAATATCATGCAATGTGCAACACTGAACACTGAACGCTGAACGCGCTCATTGAAACAAGTGCGCTCGAGGTGTTTTCTATATGGGCTGCTGAAGCTGGATCTATTGCTGGGATAGGTACATACTGCAAATGGAGTTGCCGTAGCGGCGAAGTCGGCTCCTTGGAATTATTTGTGGCTGAAATTAATTATGCCGCTTAGGGAAAACACTTGACTTAAAATGTGGACTAGCGTTAAATCATTTTGACGTTGTACTTGTGTTCAGCATGTAGAGCAAGATTTAATTTTTCAATCGAATATTTTCCCGTTCCTGGACGACCGACCGACGACGACGCGACGGACAAAGGCAAATTATTAGGCACAGGTGTTTCGGTCGATATGAATATTTTATTTTAAGGTGCCGCTTTTTTGCCTCCGCTGCAGCTCGGCGGGTTGAAGAAGAATTATGGGGAAGCGAATAAAACATTAAAACATTAAAACTCAAAATCAAAACACGACTGACTGAAGGCGGTGGAATTCTGAACGCTATGTCTAATTTGCTAATAAATTGGTTATGTGTTTTTTGTTGTTGTGCGAGTTTCACATGTCTATATTTGCAGAGTACAGGTGAGGTAGACAGAGATCCTTTCATAAATTAAACGGAACAAGGTGTTGAAAGATCTCTTAAGACAGAAGCGAAATGTTTTTTCTTGTATTGCGTGGGTTAAGTGTTGAAAGTTTATATAAATGACACTCGGATTTAAAGAATTATGCAGAACAAAGATTGATGGAAAAAGATTTTGTTGGTTGTGTGGGAAACCAAAACTAGTATAGTTTTTTCGAAACAGGTGCAGAATTTTTGAAAGTATGTAGCTACACGTACAATATTTCAATAAATCATCTAGGCAAGAAATACCTATTGTAAACTTGTGTGGTTAATTGGAAAAGAAATAATGAAAATATCCCATACGATTTTATACTTTGTTGCTTGCAGTTCACACTTTCTTGTGTTAGAATATTTGATGAGAGGAGACGTTATTTGAAGAGGATTTAAGGCTCCACAGTCCGCATTGTAAAAAAAAATTATTTGACTATTACACGCGAAACATACCTGTTTTTGGGATGAAGTCAAAGCCTCTTTTCCACAGACCTTGCAGGCTTGCAGCCAAACATTTATAAGTTATTATTTCATCTAATACATCAAATGATTCATTGGACAACGCTGACACTTGAATGGCCGAAATCATCCAAAAATCCAAAGGAGTCAGTGCCTCCTACTTCACACTAAAAAGGCTTCCATCAAAAGCAGTTTCTAGCTCCAGGCCGTTATGCTACATCCCTCCTCAACCACATCAGAACAATTCTGGAAGAAGTAAGGAGGCTAACTACTACAAAAATACTATCATTCCTGGCTTTCAATTTTTCTCTAAAGAAGGGTGCAATAGATACAGCATCCGTCGATGAAGTTTCAGTCGAACTTCAGCTCAGCGTCCAATAGCTGTCGAATATTGGATACTTTTTGATCTTGAGAAATCATTAGACCGTATTAATTGAAGCCCTTATAACTCTGATGACTACTTGATACTCTTTGTAGAAGATTCGTTCACCTCATATATACGAGAAGTTTCAGTTGCCTAGACTTACATAGAGGGCCGAGGCTCACATCACAAGAATCTAGAACAACTCAACCAAACCACCAAAAATCCGTCAGCAGCAAACAGCAGGTGTACTTTTTCCGGATTTCCTGCACTTTTCAATCCATAATTCCTGCAGTCAATGCATTTGAAGGCCCTGCAGTACTCTAGCAGCAAAACAAAAAAAGGTACTTTTTTCGGAAATGGAACGATCTTTGCTAATTTCCATGAAGCTGCTGGAAATTAGCCTTGTTGAAATGACAAGTGTTGTTGAAGATGGCTGATGGTAGACGATTGTTCAGAGGAAGAAAAGGCATAGTATTTAACATTTTTTTTATTTACTAACGACTCACTACTAAATATGTCAAGAAGAATTCGTTGATTCACTTTGGAACTGAACAATTACTGACTTTGTCAGTGTGCTGACAACAATTTCTCACAAAAATCTGATTTTGAATGATAATTTATTTTTCGGACAAAATCAATATGGGCAAGTCACTTGATCATGATCATTCCATTGAACAGTATTTTTTCAACAAACGATGTGACAGCTTCCAATCTTTTAAACCAACTCTTTTTGTCACCAAGGCTTTCAAAGTAAATTTATCGATTTTATCAGTTTTATCAATTCCAACGCATCGCAAGCTACCTAATAAATGCTTGCTGCCACAAAAACCTAAAAAACTTGACAACAAAACAAATCGAATACCATTTTTGCCTCAACAAAAAAGCCAAAAGCACTGCCTTCGGCTACTAAAACACTATGCACAGTGCGAGCAAACTGACGATAAAGATTACGTCTCCAAATTGGATTGATCACTTGAAGATTGATCACAGCAATTGGATTGGATTTTATCGATTCAATGGCACACAAAAGACACACAGAGTCAATCTAAATTTTATATAAATAGATTTTCAGAAGCAGGTAACAACAAAAGACCACAACACCCGACCAGAGCCAGAGCCAGAGCTAGATAGACAGACAACTTCTATTCAGATTAACTCGATGGAATTGGATGAAGATTCCAAGTGACCACAGTGGGACAGTCTTTTGTCCATACACGTTTGCTCCTTTGTGCAAATGACTGGAACAAATTACCATGCCACAGAAGAAGTGATTTTATTTTTGTTGTTGTATGTCTTGAAATCTGTTTGCACTATTCTCAGCTAATCCACGTCGAAAATCTTGTCACCCAGTATCCTGCCATTTGGAATAGTTTCACACACAAACACACAAAATAAGTGACTGCAGTCAACCCTCTTTCATTCTTTGAAACGAAGACGTGGACGTAGACGTTTACGGCGATCACTCAAATAGAGGAACTAACTATACTATAGCAGCTCCTGTGTTTGTGACAAACCCGATTTCTCAGCTTAATCTCGGCGTTCGCATGTCCAGAGGCACTATAGTGCGAGGATTTTTATCTGACAGATGGTCTTTTGGTATCTCTATCGCAATTCTCGTGCAAGTCGTCCTTCATTTTACTCCTACGATGCACTTTTTTCAACTTATTTAAGTGGCGGCATCTATAAGTACATCCACACGGTATATCCGATTGTAGGCGAAAGGCGATTGAAAAGGTGATTTGTAGAATGTACCACGGTCATTGATATCTTTTACTTGTTTTGTTTTTCTTTTGGCTAGGGTATGTATTGGTTTTGTGCGAGAATATTATGGATTATTTAATAAAATATAATTGATGAGGATGACAGAAAATTTCAAAGTGGAAGAAGTGGATGAAGTGGCGTAACAGTTTGACAAAATCGAAACTTTTTCGGTTACTGGGTCCACCTAGTTGTTGAGGCATCTTCAAGCTGATAAATAGAATTTTCTTTGAACTCAGTACCTAATGTTTAATTAGATTTTCTAGCTCTTTAATCAAATATAATCACCTTCCAAACGCAGTCTACCTACTAGATTAGGAAGAAATTGCTACAATGTTGCGGAAAACTGAGTCATTGTTAACGATGTTTCACACTCGTAGTGTTTCACATTTGCCATAGTTTGTTGTTTGTTGAAACTTTTAATATAGATACAAATTTACATTCTTTTCTCAGTGATAAAATTTAACAAAAGAAATGCTTCAAAAATTATTCTTTTAGACTTCCTCGCATAGTGTGTTGGATATTGTTATTATTTTACACATTTCTTTTGAAAAAATGTAAGTTTTGTTGGTTCCCGAAATGAAACAGACCATTTTTATTTATTAGGAACATGCTATTTGGAAAGGTAGTTTATACCTATCATTTAGAATAAATCATCAATTTTTTACCGAAATTGTTGTCTTTTTGAATTCATACACAAGTTATTGTTCTATGCCTTAAGATTTCAATAAGTTTGGAAATCCATAATTATTGTTCTTTTTCTTTAAATTATGCATTTAACAATTGCTTAAAATTTAAAGCATTTTGTTTTTTTTTATATCTCGCCGTCTATAACGAGTGCGTCCCATACACAATTTTTGATTTATTTGAATTTACTCGCTTTAAAGATTTCGATTAAATTTTTGTGTGTTGTGTTCAAGTGATTGCAACAAACTGCTTTTATAGTTTTCTTAGAAAACACGCAAGTAAAAACCAGTGTTGCCAATTTTTGTTTTGGTTGTTCATTAATTTAATTTAATAGCGTTTGACTACATAATCAAGTTCGCGCGACCCAGTCGAAGATTTTCTTTTCTTTTGAGGCTTTTTTTTTAATGTCTGAAATAATTTTTACAATAATTCTGACGATTTTGAAAATCTGCCTGAACAAAAAATAACGGTATGCAATTCAAATGATATTTTTTTCAAAGCTCTTATGAGACAGTTTTGAACCAAAAATGTAGGTGCCTGTCTTACAGCTGTTTAGGAGAAAAACTTATTCTTCTCAAATATGGCTTCTAAGATTTCAATAAAAAAAAATCTTTGTAATTTTTTTGGATAACCGTTTTGTATGGAAACAATTTTTTTCTAAACCGCTATAAAGGACCTGCCATAGAACTGTTTTTTTTTTTAATTCCGTCAATTTTGTTTGCATGAAAAATTTTAAGATGCCGTTATAAAGCAGTTTGTTTTTTGTTTTTAAATTAAATTTTTGTGTTTCTTTTAAATCTCAAAAAAATAATAGATATGAAATCGCAACAATGCATACTGCGTTTTGAGGTCAAATTCACTCAAGAAACAATTTTACTATCTAGTCTTAGCCGCTAATGCAATTTTCTTCAAAACTGGTTAAGAGTAAAGTTAAAAATTCGAAACAGTTTTTTAATTGAAAAAATATTAAAATCCAAAAAAGTGTTTTCAATAATTTTTTGTGACTGATATTTTTGATACGCTTTGCTGCGACAACTCATTAGAAATATCAATATTCCCTTGCAATGATTTGAAATATCTGAAAGTCATCCGTATTGAAATTTTCTATTCCACCTTGTCTATGAACTGTAACCCATTCACATCTAAGATAAAAACAAAAATATTATTAAATGCTTCGATTTTTCATAGCCTAATTTAACTTTTCGATTTATCTTTTCCTTTCATGCACTTATCTCTGCTCAATATACAAAAGCAAAATTAGTACATGTATTTTGTCACGTAAGCTGTTTATTCCAACTTCGATAAAAATCTCCTCAGTGCGGTTCATATAATATATTTTTACTATATAAAACACGAATGCCCTATAAAGAGCAAGGAAAAATGTTCCGAAGTGTAACCAATTTGCATACTGTCATTCTTGCCCACCCACATTTGGACTTGACTTTATCAAAATCACGACACTGAGCTGACTGGCTTATTCGCTACCGAATCTCGCACGCTATACATTTCCCACAATAAAACAGCTAAAACGCAATATACTTGTCAATTTGACCATTCATTAGGTCCAAAATACAGCAACTGCCTCGTCTGAATAAAAATAAAAACAAAATTGAAAAAAAAAAAGAACAACGGCGCAGATCACTGATTCCATTGACTTGGCCATTAATGCTCATATCGAAGAAGGCAAAAGCGCAAAGGAACTGTCTGTCATAGTCCCCAGAGCCTCTAGAGTCTAGAGTCTGACCAGAGCTAGCGAGAGCGACTATATGGCCAGAGGTGCTTGAATTTAACATACACTCGATGTTGATATGTGTGTTTTGTGTGCGAGATAATCCCGTTGAACCTCATTTTTTATTATAAGGCTGAGCTTCATATGGGTACGGAAATCAGAGGTGTCTTGTTGCTGCCGTGCTACGGCTGCACTGCAACTGCGGCCTCCTTGGCAATATACGGACGCAACTCCAACCAACAACAACGAGAGCCCCCCCACGAAAAGGACCAGTTTGGACCACGAGTGATAAATTACTCTCGCCTTTGCAAGCGCACTCAAACAAGCCCTAATGATTTGCTGACGGTGCGCGCATGCGCATGCGCACGGCCAACATTGCCGTGCGATACGGCCGTCATTCCGTGCAATCTGTTTTTCGGTTCTTTTCATTTGTCCATCAAGTTGGTAGCTAGCAGCCAAGTTAGTCTATCGCTTTGGCGAGACTGTTGGGGCTAACTGTCGGCATAAAATTAGCTCCATTATTTCACATAATCATTTGCTACTTTATGGTGGAAAGCTATACATTGAGAGTAGGATATAGGGAGCTCGCCACATACATTAAGGTAGAGGTACTGGTAGTCTGCATTCAATTCATATTACTGAAAGGCGGTACATTAGCTTAACAAGCTTCATTGGGTCATAATTTGAATTTGCATACGAGTTTATTTTGGGTAAGTTTAAAATTTTACTTAACTGTCAATTATAAGACTTAATCTGAACTCCTAGTTGAACATCCGGTGACTAGCTGTCGAGAAAGGCATTCCTCCTTGCACACTGAAATTGTTACACAGGGTGTCTTACTTTTTAGTATGTTATGAAGCCAAATTGAAAAATTACACCGAGATAACAATCAAACATGACATTACGATGATAGAGAATGAGAAAAAAGTGGGTCCAAAAATTCTGTCTGTCTGTCTGTCTGTCCGTCTGCCTGTCTGTATGTAGCAGAAGCCACAGCCTAAACGGATGGGTCGATTTACATCAAACTTGGTAGGTGGCGTTTTTTATTCCCAAAAATTTTTTTTTAAATATTTTTTTTTGCACCAAAAATACCGGTACCTGTCATATACCGGTTCTAGAAAAAATCATTTTTCTCAAAAACGGTGCCTACGATTTTGATTAAAAAAATCATGGTCATATTTTTGGATAAGGACTATTTTTCAATATAGCCCTTTTTTTTAAAAATTGTTATTAACGGTACCTTCCATAGAACCGTTTTTTTTTTAATTCTGATTATCTCCTTCATAGCCCAAACTATCTCAACCATTTTTTTTAAATGAAAGCTTTTTTCAGTTGCCGTAATAATGTTTTAGCAAAAAAAAATTTTAATTAAAAATCTTTTTTTCGAAAACTACTCAATATTTTTTTTCAAAATTTAGTTTTTAGATGTTGATGAATAATATCTTGAAAATGGCGTACCAATTTTTTTTTTATAAAAGTCATTGCTAAATTTTATATAGAAAAAAATAATTTTTTGGCTCTAACGATTTTCAAAATTTTTTTTTCTCAAAATGTATCATTACAGAAAAAATCAAATTCCATACTTCGTTTTGAGGTTAAATTCATTTAAGAAGCTGTTTTAGTTATTTGAAAATCGAATTTTATGTTTTTTTAATTAATTTTTTTTAAGTTCTTCAGAGTTTTTTTTTTTTTTTTTTTTTAAATAAAAAATATACATTTTTAACAAGTTAAATATTCAAGTCTTTGGATTTTGAAAATCAGGACTATATTCTTTATTGGAACACTAAAGAAAATCTAATCTATTCTCCATAACAAAAGAATTATTTCTAATAGGTTTTTATATTGATGCACTTATCCGGGTTTTACTGTAATTCTTTTATCGCTTTTATATTTTTGTAATCGCAAGCAATACTAAATTGATAAAGTATTATCGTAATCAGATCTTAAAATCCAATGGGTGGCACCCAATCAAAGCTGAGAGATAGAGAAAAAAAAACTGTTGCCCGGAGTGGGGCTCGAACCCCATACCTCTACAGGTTTTTGTAAAAAAAAAACTATAAAATGTTTATTTGGTCATTTTAATGGAATTTGATTTTTACATAAGAAAACACCCTTTATTCCAATTTTAAACATTGTCTTCCAAATTCAAACAAAACAAGGTTATTTATCTACAATATTCCTTCATTTCATAATATGGCAGAGAGAATCAAAAAATAGATTCCACAATAGCTATCAAATCAGACTCTCAATTTATAACAAGCACGATTCAATTTTATGAACGACCACCTATGTTCCTACCTCAACAGCTGCATACGCTTCTCCGATCCCCCATACTCCCCCTCCCCATCATTCATTCAATGTATGTACTGAAGGTTTAAATCCTCGTTTTAATTAAAACTGCCAATTTTTATCTTTAATCGAATTCAAAAGTTGTGAATTTAAAGAAATTCCATGAACGCCATCACCATCAGCACATACGAACACATACAGTAAGGTATTCCACCCATCCAGTGAGCCTAAATCAATGCAATAACAACAACAACAACAACTATAGATAGAATAGGTATTATAGGTTTGTGGCATAGGTAGGTACCCTATACCAGATGATATCCATATTTTGGTTCTGTTCATGGTGCGCGCAGCGGCGGCGGATATGGAATGGAGATTTATATACGCTAGGCTGTCTGTCCGAGAGGAAATATGTTGGCAGATAAGATATAATCCTGGACGAGATCCAAATTGAATTGAAAATGTCGGAGGCTCGTTTAGAAGTACTACGTCTTTAGTTTGTATATCTATCTTTTGAATATATATGAAGTTGCAGTATATACACTTCGACTTGGACTCGTAACATACATAATTCAATTCGTTTGTTTGCAACATATTTCCATAAAATTAAAAGCTTTTGATTTAAGTTTGAATATTCTGTGTTTTGTTTGTTTTTCACTTTTCATATAGTGCATTCTTGAATGTTCATATACTCGGAAATCCTTTTCAGGATGTTTATGTGTGTAGAAATTGTCAGAAATGCCAATTTTTGAGGGTAAACGGGTGTTTGACTTTTTAAGTAATTAAAAGACGTTTGATATTGATATTGGCATTCATATACCCCCGATAAAAGAAGTCTCAAAAAGAAGTTCTACAGAACAAGTATAGCTTTTATAAGACAATGCAGGTCGCGTTGAACACTCTAAGTCATAATCAAACACTAAAACCCACATTCAATAGCTGAATTGTATATAATATCGACTGATGGTAAAGAGAAAGATCTTGAAGGGTGGAATTAATAGTCGTCCCTCAATTTTCTTTAAGTATACACTTGAGGAGACTTTTGGACACTTGAGCTATTCATAATAGAGATTGTGAGGAAATGCTTACGTTTTCACTCGAGGATTTCTCCGCAAAACGGATGAGTTTGACAGGGTTTCCATAACAAGAAATTGTTCTATTCAGCTTGATGCTTTAGATGTGAATAAGCTATCGATTTGAAAGCTTTTTTTTTCGATTTGCCATCATAATGTGGATTCTGGCGAAAAGCTTTAAGCTTTTTTCACAGGTGGTGTAAATTCATGAATTTTGGTGCAAAAAAATGCTGTATAAAAATTACACCATTGTCCTTTCTGTGCAACATTTCAACATTTCTTTTGGAATTCGGTGCAAAAAGTAAACTGATTTTCATTTGTGTTTATATTATACCCTTACCCTGGTGTATAAAATAAATAGATCTTGAAATCAAACACCATGGAAATTTTCTTACACCAATTTTTAGATACAAAATACACTACTTGAAATTTCGTTGTAGGATTTATGTTTTTTTTTATTGTTTTAACTGTTGCATTTTTTCACTAAATTCAAGATGGCGGCCATATTTTTTTTTTTTAATATTTTCGATTAGAAAATAAACATCGGTGTAAATTTGATATACGAATTTACACCTCTGAAGTATATTATAACCCAAAAACCAGAAAAATGTATGCACCGGGTGGTGACACAATTTAAATACCAATTTTTGGTATAATTAATTTATGTACAGCATACACCGAAATGTGCAAAAATTGTATTCAAAAGTGGTAAATTTTCATATTGAAAATGTTTATCACAAATGTGCAAGAAATAACCCCAAATATTCTGGTGAATTTTTTACTTTTGTGATACTTAAGTGTCAGGGGTGCCTCGTGGTTGGGACACTCTTTTTCATTTTTTTGTTGTTCGAAACCTTAAAATAAATATAAATAATTGTTTTAAGAAAACTCAAACATGTTAAAAAAGTTTAAAAATACCAATACTTATATTAAAAAGGACACTGGGTGACACTCAAATTATACGAGGCTATCACGTTTTTTAGAGCTGGTTACACTGTTTGTAAAACGGTAGGTATGTAAAAATTGCGTAACACCCCCAAAATCTGGAGTTAGGGGCAAAAAACGTTTTTTTTTTTACCTTCCTCCATTGTTAAAAATCTAGCTTTGGTAAATTTTTACTCATTTTAGATTTTTTACTATTTTGGAAAGAAGACATTTAGACCTTTTCAACCTTAAAAAAATTATGTGGTTTATTTAAACCACCTAGGCTGTATAAGCTAAACAACTTTAATATTTAAATTTTTTTCGCCATTTGCCCAATTTCGACACCAATTGAAAAAATATGTTTTAAAAATAATACGCTGTTTTAAGAATATATTCTAAAATAATGATCATTTCCAAACCGTTGCTTTTAAAGTGTCAAAGGGTGGCAACTCTACCCTACTACCTCTAACGAGAATGGACAAACCTCATAGGGTACTCGTGTGTCGTGTTATGAAAAAGTGCATCTCATCTAAGGTCTTACTCGTTCTCACTCGACATGAAAGAGGTCCTTTCCATTCCTCACTAGGACGATGTTTTACTTTTATGCAAAATTTACCCACAAATAAAATCATCACATCTAAATCAACTGCATACAAACATACATTAAAATCGAGAAACAATGTAAAACATGCTACTTATGTGATATGGAGTGAATTATTATATTTATGTCAAATAAGAAGCTCATAAATTAAATGTACGATTGCAAACTGATTGCTTTAATAACACCTGCAGAAGCCAAAGTTTATGCGGTAAACCACTGAAATGAAATCCGCAAACTCTCGCCATCACATTGCCATCGCCAGAAAAAATGAATGAGGCGAAAACCCCCGCGCATTCGCCCTCAGGCTATAGATTGTTTTGGCATGCAATCAAACACCACAACTTACTTACAGCACACCATACCTGCACCATCAGTAAAAAAATACCTACACACAGGTATAGAGCATAGGCAAAGCTATATAGAAGTAATAACATCAAAACCATCTGTCTGTCTGTCTTTCTGGTATAGCGATGCAGTGCAATCCGAACTGCAACAGTATCAACACCGGTTATGTTTTCATATAACTTACAACGATTTAACGTAATTTGAGAAATAATAATGTAAAATTGAAGATCCAACTGCGGAATGCGGAATACCCTATCCCCGCTAAGCCGAGCCGAACCAAGCCAAGCCAAGCCATTGTATAGGGAATTGAAGCACCCATAACGAAGCCCATGATAATCCAGTTCATTTTAGAAGCTCATGCAACAAGCCGTATGCGCCGCTCCACCGCGCCGTATCGCATCGCCGGAGTAGAAACAATATAGCAGACTACAACTAATAGCCATCGTAAAATATAAACGAGGATATCGAAATATCGACCGGGTTAAGCCGCCCCCATCCGTTACCCGAACCCGCAAGGTCCCCGAACTTGCATTCGTATATCCCCCTATACTAGCTGTTTTGGATGAGTTTCCATCTTCATAAAATGATCACGAACTCAAGCACGCGCCCGATCAATTGAGCGATATTGTGATATTACCTTTGGAAGTTGGAAGCAACGGCAGAGACGGAGTAGCACACGATTTCGTTCGCCTAGATATGGGATAGGGCCAGGCCACTTATACAACTCAGAGCTTATATAGCTTAGCTCAGCTTCAGCTTATACAGACACATACCTATAGTATGCGATTGGGGTTGGGACTGGCACTGGCGTAGTATATTTCGAGATTAAGTGCACTCTTGGAAGTGGCGATGGCGAGTGGATTGGTTTTCTGGAAAATTATTTATAAGAACCCATTACGGTACACCTGGACTTGCGGATAGATATACTTTCCCATTTGATTTGGTGGTTAGGTTGCAGAGCGTATATTTCACAAGAAAACCGTGCAATCAGTTGCTGATGTTGCAAGTGGTTCCATATAGATCGTGAAATCATCACTATCTAATTCCATCCATTCAATCGTTAAGGTTTGCTTCGGTATAGGAAGGAACCTACTCGATACTCGATACTCGATATCGATACACACACAAAATAACTAAATCGATTTTTTTTAGAATAAAAAGACAGAGCCAATTTGCTGGATGAAGATTCTTACTATATTAGCGGAGTAGGTACATCGCATCGGTAAATATGTACTGGAGGAATTTAAACCAACAATTAAGAGTTAATTGGAATGATTACAGGGAAGATAATTACTTTCTTTTTGGTGGCAGAATGTGGCACGACTCGGTCGCACGTACTTGCTTTTATAGTCAAAGGCTATGTGGACGTTAAAGCCTTTTATGTAAAGTTTTTTTTATCAATAATTTAATACGAAAATGTAAGAAAAATATAAAATTAAATACCTACTACAATGACTCAAATCACTTTTTAAGTTTCTTTTGATTTTATTTAGAAGAATTGAATTTAAAAAAAAATAAAATAAAAATTGAAATCGTTAAAACAGTTTTTAAAAAAGTGTACATATGTATAACAATGCTCAAACCATGTTAAAAAAAATTAAAAAAAAAAAACATAAAAAGTGACCCGTTTTCGCAAAATTGATTTTTCGAAAAATTTAATATCAAACAATACCTAATCTCAAAACAATGAAGAAGTTTAATGAAAAAAATTTCATCAAAATCATTTAAGTTGTTTGAGAAATATGAAAATGAAAAAACAGCCAACATTAACATTTATAAAAATATTTCTATCCTTTCAATAGTTACTAACAAAAGTAGGTAACATTTTTTTTGACTTCTCCTTAATGTCACATATGGCAGGTACCGATAGTTTAGCTCCTTAAAAAAATTTCACTTCAAGATCTTTAAGAACTTAGCAATAATTGTTTAGAATTTAATGAAGTGAAGACTAATGTTGTTGTTGAATTTAAGCAATGTTAAGTTAGAAGTTATTTTTTTTTTGTTACAAAAAAAAAAAGCGTTAGTTAGGTTGAACTATTTCTTCATTCTATATTGAATACAATTATGATATTAAGGATTTAGGATAGGAACATTCTTAAAATCAAAATAAGTTATCGAGAAATAAAAAAAAAACCATTGATAAGGAATTTTACTAATTTTTTTGCAGTTTTTGTCGCCTTAAAAAAATAATAATCAATTGAGTTTTCTCTACCCCGGAACCAATATCTTAGTTGATTCCTGAAAAATCTGAGAAAAAAACCATTTCCGCTATTTTTGGTATTTTCTTGTATTTTTTTTGGTTAAAAAAAATACTTTCAATAGTATTTTCATTTAAGTATATACTCCTTTCTGAAGTGTTAAATAAAATTTGCCTGTGGAGTCAATATAATTCTCCGTTCTCAAGTTAATTGACCCAACACTCATTTTCAAAATTTTAGAACAAAATATTACAGCTTCAAATTACAATTTTTTTCTATTGGGACAGGCATATTTTTGTATTCCAGTTTCAAAAATGTTTGTACTAAAAATAAAGTTTATTCATTTTACGCTCTTCAGGTATTTTTAGTATTTCCGTAAAAATAAATAAAAATATGAATTTATAAATTAAATTAACTGAACTCGTAAGAAAAAGATCTTATTTTTGATAACTAAAGCTGCTGCTTCATTAAGACTTTCGTTGTTCGGTGTTAGGTTTAGAACGATCATCACACACCGGTGGCGATAAAACTGAAAGTCTTAATGCAGCTTAATGCTACCTACATTATAAATAGTGTATGTATGTAGTTGTTTTTCTTTTCAAATTACTATTTGAAAATTCAAATTGAAATAAACTGCAAATAGTCGGTAATGTAGGGCTGGGAATATTAAAGACACAAACCACGTACTAAACTCCCATTTGTTAACTCTTACAAGTGAATTTATATCTACCATAAAACTCTCAGTCTACGTCCTATAAAAGATATATTTGAATCTGAGTAGATAGGTATCTAAATAAGGTAAATACGTGGTACCTCATTTGAATCGAGATAAAGATTTATTCTTTATTAGAATGTTTAACATATACCACAACATATAGTGGAGTAAAATCAAAACAAGTACCTATAAAAAAATACTATAACAGTTCCGGGTTAAAAAAACTACCACTCTTAGCGGTTTTTTTTTAATTAACACCAAAATTTTTGTGAAGAAACACTTTTTCATCAACAAAATTTGTTAAATTATTGAAATTTTTTATTCAAAATTTTACGTTATTTATTAACTTTTCTCGCAATAAATTAAAAGTTTTTTTGATTTTTGTTTTTTTTTTTTTAAACTTCAAACTTGAATTTTAGACGAAAAAAAATATTATTTAAGATAAGGTCCGTTTGGGAACTTTTTGGGCTGAAATATAAAATCCGTCAAATTCTTTAGAGTGGGGATGAAATTCTCTCAAATGCTGCCGAAACTGTTCAAAACACGGGAACACGATTATCAAAAATATTTGCGACTTTTTCATTTTTTTCACGTTTTTTCTCTATTTTCAAAAGAGGTGAAATGATTTTCTATCTCAGCCCGCTCTTGGCATTACTTGGAATTGGAATCAAAAATAGGAGAAATTCGTTGTTTTGGCGAGTACCCAATCAGACCTATAAAATCAAAATTGCGATACATGGCAATGGTTACTATGAAAAGTCCAGTAATACATCGACTTTCGATTTCTGAAAAGGTACTTTTTCAGGGAAAGGACATTCTGGGTTGAGCACTAAAAACGTCCATGAAAAACCCCTCGAAGGAATGCTAACGGTCACTTTTTTTTGTCAATATCTTTGATTTGTTACCAAAATTTATACCTTTAAATGGTATAAGTTTCAAAAATATTTGTTGATCCGAAATCCTACAAAACTTCAGCGGGTGGTTCATTTAATTTCCTGTTAAATTTTTTGTGAACACCAAAGATAGGTACCACATATTATTATTATTCAAAATATAAAAATCGATTTCGACTTTGCCAGCGTTTGCTGAGGAATGACCCTAAGATTATAAGATATTGGAGAATTCAAAAGCACCTGCTTCCTGAACGAGGGTTGTTTTGTAAAAGAAAATTGCAAAACGGTACCAAGAAAATAATATCGTCCTTCTTATGCAAGAAACATGTATGTGCAAAAATGAAAATTTTGGAAAACCAGGTTACAAGTTTTATCGGTATCGTAAAAATAGACAGAGAATGTTTTCTGAAAACAAAAAAAAAATTGCACGGTAAATTACGTGCTAATTTTGCTCATCAAGGATCAAGCTGACACAGTTTTTATGTTGCCTACATTACAAATCCGCAATATATTGCACATTCAGCTTTCTGGCACAAAAGAATAACACAAAAATCGGACCTTTTCTTGCACAAATTGTGTGCTTGTTTCACGATTGTTTTATTCTGTACACTTGTTAGTTAGGGGAAAAATTTAAATTATGGATGTATCACATTCGCGTTTTTGGCTGAACTTAATAAAATTAAACTCTATGTTCATTTGATTTACACCATAAAATAATGCGGTTTTCTTGCTGTCTGTGTATTTTAAATTTTGGTAAATCATAGATCACCTTAAAGTTAAACCTAACAACCAATATAGCACATTCATGCTTCTGGCCTGAGGGGGGGGGGGGAAATTAGTGGCGTATTCAAGCCCCCCTCCTCCCAAGCTTCCATAATCATGATATTATTTAGGAAATTTCATCATAATTTACATTATTTACTGAGCTTTTTTCGTAAATCTTAGAGATTAACAGAGGCTCAGGTACTAGAGCCCCCCCTCCTCTCAAATATTTTCGAGAGAGTGTTTCAAACTGACCGATTACAATTTTAAAATTTATGTCCATTTATTCATGTACCACAGAAATCAATTAATGTTACCAAACGCCTTCTCAATGTCAATTATAAAATATTTCCATTAATAAATTTCTAGCAAATTTTCCCTAATCAAAAGTCCTTGCAAAAAATAAAATCTTTTACAACGATTGCGTGCGTGTGTATAATAGTAGTTAAAAAGAAATGTTCTGGTTAAAATAATGATTTTTATATTTTTATATGTGTCGCTTCCGAGCGCCGGCCGCGCCGTTGACTTCCGCCTACACCATGATTTCTACTTGCTAGCTTTGTACACATACAAAAATAAAAAAAAAAATGAGAATAACAAAAATGTTCATGTTAGGGATTTAATGAAAACCTTTTATATTATATTAACAAGTTTGAGGTGGTCAGCCGTCAACGTCAGTTACAACACAAAAACCGCTGTCAACCTACTTGGCTCATTATTTTCCAGTATGAATTCTCATTACAATTTCAATCTTAGTGTTTTCATTTTGCTTATTTTTGGTTTAAACTTTTTTTTTTTTTTCATTTTAACGAGGAATGGTAATGGTATTTATTTTATTTAAATTTACATAAGAAATACAAAAATATTAAATCTTTTTTTTTAAATTATATTTCCCGCTGATTCCAATTAAGATAATTTTATGATTTTTATATTTAAAGAAAATTTAAGGATATTTTTTTATTAAAATTTATTTTTTAGATTCTTGTCATTTTATATGACTATGCTATGATCTATTGTACAGAAAATAACTATCCAAATACACAATTTTTGTCGTACTCCTCCGACTACGCAAAAAAAGTTCATTTGGGTATCAATTTGAAGTGTTATTCAAATTTTGGTTTGTTTTAATTAATTAGTTAAGACTTGAACCATATGTTTGAAAAAAAGCGAAAAAAGAACTTCTAATGGAGTATTAATTGGACAGGCAAATGTGTATAGAAAAAAAACTATATACGGCTTATACTTTTGAATACGATGAGTTTGAGTTTCACCA
Source organism: Meliscaeva auricollis (assembly GCA_948107695.1). Taxonomy (NCBI): domain Eukaryota; kingdom Metazoa; phylum Arthropoda; class Insecta; order Diptera; family Syrphidae; genus Meliscaeva; species Meliscaeva auricollis. Next base: position 20,159,480 of record OX403619.1, on the reverse strand, counting down.
GGGAACGAGTAACCTTCTTCTAACAGAGAGTGACCTAATTCATAATCTCCAGATGGAGGATTTCTCCATAGCCTTTTCTTGAGAAATCCTTTTGAATAAAATACAACAGTCTTTGAATAATGCAAAAGAGTATTAAAAGTTTTCTATTTTCTCTTTAAAATATAGTAAAATGCTAAATTAGAAAGACTTGCATTGACATTTGAATTAATAAAGCGCACAGTTTTACATTTCCAAGAAGAAGAAGAAGAAGAAATAAACAACAAGAACAAAAAAAAAAGCATTAAAAACGGACATTAGAGCACAATTAAAACTTCCTGCAAAAGGACTTGCACTACACAATGTAGCACCTGTCGTCAATGTTATTTAAAAATTCAAGCTTTATCAAATGCAATGATTTCAAGTAGAAAAAAAGGAACGAACAAACAAAACAAGTAGTTGAAACTTTTACTGTTGAATTGTTTAAAGGATTTCATTTTTAAGTAATTTTTTTTGTTCATTTCTTTGGTTTTTTTTTTTTTTTGCTATTTTCATTTCGTTGCTTTTAATTTTGTCCCGCGCTGATGATGTTTTTTTTTGCTTTTTTTTTCAAAAATCTACAAGAAGCAAATCTGCAAATGGAAATTTAAGTCTGTCCATTAAACACGAGAAGGAATACAATCTATATAGACTGCGACTACCACACAATCATCAGCAGGAGCAGCAGTAGATGTAGCATAGCAGCAAAAAGAAAAGAGAGAACTTTCTCGTTGTATGCTCAGCTGAATGTACTCGCATTAATCTTACGAGTAAATTACATGACCATTACAAGAAAATCACCTCCTCATCTTTATCGTTTAGTCTTTTACTTTCTATTTATGGTATTTTCTATTTTATTTTATTTTTTTTTTTTGTCTCCTAGGACTTTGACGCTGAACAAGGATGGACACTCAGCTTGCGTTAACTGCTTTTTCATTTTTGTTTATTTTCGCAGGCACACGCTTTATTATTTTTATTTTTGTTTTTTTTTTTTTTTTTTTCATTCTATATTTTGTATAAGAAAATGTTTATCATGTTTTCTCATTCATTTTATTTTATTTTATTTTTTTTTGTAACTTTATTTTATTTTTATAATGCGAAATTGTGAATGGTATAACAGAGTGTTGTGTCCTTATGTTTGAACATTTTTCGTCCTGCTCTCTTAAAATAAATTAAAATTGAGTTTGTGTTAGTACAAAGGAGCTGTTAATTGAGTTTTATGGATCGTGAAAATTATAAGGCATGAAATACGCGAAAACAGAACAAAAAAAAAATAAATAAATAATGTTTTTGTCGAATGGTTAGAGTTGCAAAAAGGAAGTCAGGAGTCAGGACTACATCAGTAAATTGAATAGCAAGGGAGATACTTGGGTGGTTTGTTGTGTGAAATAATTAATTTCGTAAAATCATGTTTCTACAAAGTAATTTGTTCCACAAGAATAATTCTAATTTTTAAACTTAAAAGGATTCATAAGTGCTATTTCTTTGAAAGTATTGGTTACGTGTCAAAAAAATAGTAGATGTCAAAAAAAAAAACGGTTAACGTCAAGCCGTCCAACTGTACCTACAAATTTTCACTGGCCAAACGTGAAGACGGATTTTCTTTTTTCTTTATTGTAAGCTCTTCCGTTTTGCTTGCAAGAAAGGAGAAAAGGATACCCCTCTTTATCAAAAATGTATTCTCGTATTGATCCAAAAACATTGTGTGATAAAAAGACGGTAAAAATATATACGCGGGCTGAACCCTATCACATTTTGTAGAACTTGTTTCACTGATTTCAAAACACTGTGCCAAAAATTCCGTAGCACCTCCAAAATCTGGAGTTTAGGCCAAAATACGGTTTTTTTTCGAAATTTATCAATTGTAAAAAATCTAGCTTCGTCAATTTTTTACCCATTTAATATTTTTTTTACTGTTTTGTATTTGTTTTGGAAATGTTTGAAATTTTGTATCTGATGGGTTGAAATCGTTAACATTTTTTTCTTATCCCTATTTTCAACTGATTTTCATACAAAAATATTTTAGTTCGGTTCGGAATATATATTATTTTAGATTATATTTTTAAAACAGCATTTTGTTTTTAAAACATAGGCTTTAAATTAATGTCGAAGTTGGGTTAATGACGAAAAACTGGAGATTTTGAAATTGTTCAGCTTGTACAGTCTAGGTGGTTTAACCAAATTACATGTTTTGTACATTGTTAAAACGGTCTAACTGTCTTCTTTTCAAAGCAGTAGGTACACAAAATTTAATAGGTACAAATTTCACGGAGCCTTGCAAAGGCTGAAGGCCCTAACTACAGATTTTGGAAGTGTTACGGAATTTGTACATACCGTTTTGTAACAAGCTCTTCAAAACATGATAGGTCCCCTTCGCGTATATTTTGAGTGTCACACACTGTAATTCGTATTTTTACTTTTCCGTACACGAAGTGTAAAGGATAAGTATAGCAATTGGCTCAATTTTGTTACTGTCATTAAACATACAAAAAAACACGTTTTCGAGACATTTTTATGTGCGTGTGCCGTTGTCGTCGTCGGTGTCGGCAACGTGTCGTTGGTGTTGGAAATTTGTAAACACGGTAACTTTGGTTAGAATCAAGATAATTGGAATCTGTAAAAGGATTAGTTAAACTTAGGTTATGTTCGAAATTCAGTCATTTTGAATAAATTCTTCTAATACTTTTCATACTAAAAGCTTCTAAAAATGTCACTTTTGTATGGGGAATACCACAAATTTGCATTTTTTTCTTCTCGTCACGTCTTTTCTTGCATAATCAGTGAACTTGTTAAAATGAGTTATTTGAGCATCTTTTTTTTCCATTCCTTCCAGATTTTAAGATGGGCATTTTTGTTTTCATTGGAGGCCAAAAAAAAAATACTATTGGTGACTTTAAACTTAAGCCATCAGAACAGGTAAAGTATAAATGTTACCTTTTTGTAAAAAAATTAAATTAAAGAAAAAACATTAAGAAAGTGAAGGTATCCTGTAACATTTCTTAACAGTTCTTCCACTCATACCATCTTAAACTATACATCTCTGACAAACTTTGTCGAATACAATATGAAGAAAAAGCCAATTTCTATTGGAGAAAATTACTTTTAAAAGTGAAAGTCAGAGTGTTTTTTTTTTCTTTTCCTCTCAACTCAACAACCAGCTCAGCATTATTATCTTTGAAGTGAATCAGCCCATTGAAGATGAGAAATAATGTTTCGCTGAACATCAAAACCAAAAATTCAATTACACAAATGAGTTTGTGGAAAACTAAATGTTAACAACAACTGTCAAAGAAGATCCTTTTAACAAAGTGAATCTTTGCCACCATCATACCATCACTTTATATTATCAACTCAAGTCCCAGTAACAAACTTGGAAAGCAATTTTATATATTGTTGTTGTTTTGGGAAATTTAATTGATATTCTCACTTTAGGTATGTTGTATGGTTATGCCCACATTTGGCTACCAAAGATATTTTGTTGTAAACCACTTGAAAACAAAAAAGAGATGAGCTTGAAGCTTGCAGAGTATCAATTAAATCCTATAATTGATTGAATAAATTTTATACTGAAATCATCCTTTGATTTAATTCCCAAAGGCAAGATGATGAGGCGTAAGAAGACGAAGATGAAGATGAAGACGAAGACGAAGTAGAAGAAGAAGATGAAGGCGTATCTATATAGAAAGTCAAGGCATATTGAATTCTATTCGGTTCGGAAATTTGGTAAAACGACTTGAAGACTTCTTAATTAAATTATTTCAAAGAGGATATCTTTCATGATTAATATCTTGCCTTTCGTTTTATTTATATTTGTGAAACAAAGATCGTGTATATACGACCGACGACGACGACGACCGACAATGTCGAGGACGACGACAAATAATAATGCTTTTCATATATCCCATCCCTCGGGTGCCTTTAGGTAACGAACAAGAACAACAATTAAGCTTATGTCCTTAGGGAAAGGATTTTGGAATAATTGTATTGTTTTGGCAAAAGTCGTATCTTGTGCGTAGAAAGTTATATTTGCATATTGAATTTGTCAACCCTCTGTTTTGATAAGATTAAAGGATTTGTAAATACATATAAAAGGTTGAAGAGAAGAGCATAGAGTAGTAGATAGAATAATAATAATAATAACAACATTTTCAATTTGATTTTAATGGCAACACAACAAAATCCATGCAATGTTTGAGTCACCAGTTAATGTTTTCGAAATAATTTCAGTTTCATTTTGATTTGATTTTTGATGAAATGTGATAGCCTTTAGGTTTTTGGATGGGTTAAGATATTAAAGATTCATTATCAATTTGTAAATTAAATTAAGATGAAATACTCCACAATCACCGATGAATCGCAAAAACCTACTCTTCATCTACAAATGTCAAAAGTACCTTTCAACGAAAATATAGAAGCATTCTTCAAATAGAGGTAAACGAAATGAAGGATCCAAAGTGCAAAGGGTAGTTGTGAGAGACACAAGCGTCTTAAGGTTTTTTTTTTCAAAATCTACCTATGAAATGCCAACTCTTTTCTCTCAACTCCCGGTGGTACGAGCAACAGGAGCCTGGTTCTTCAATATGAGAAGTTGTTGTGGGCAACAAAACTAAATACGGGGATCAGTGTGACCTTTAAGGCATTTATCCCTTCATTTTAAGTGACATAGAAAGAATTTTCCAGATGGAATCAACGTCAACAGTTCCATGTTAGGCTACTATGACGTTTTGGGAGCACAGGCCGATAAAGAGTGGTTTTATCTGGCTCTTTACTCTTGAAGCTAACTCTTAGACTCTTAGTCTGGTCGTCTAGAAACCGTACAAGCCAGGAAACGAAAGAAGGACAATGAATTTTGGATTTGTCGGTGGAATGTACCTATTATCGGTCGTTACACGGGCCACTTGCAGCAAAACAATTCGTAGAGAGGAATTGCGAAGAGAGTGTGATAAAGAAAGACTTAGCCAAGAAGTCTTGGGCTTTTATGCAGTTAGCATGCGCTTGGTTACAATCCGCATCAAAACAAAGTTTAAGAACGCGATGCTGATCTTTATGTTCACAACCCCCATGAAGAGAAGGATGACTCAGTCAAGCATGCATTCTACGTCAACGTAATGGATGCGATGGATTCTATGGGTTATCCTCTTAAGAACGTGGCCTACCAGGCAATGCTGCAAACATGAACCAAAACTGCTGAGATATCAGCCTGAGAGCTCTAAGGGCAGAAGAGAAGAGAAGAGCACAGGATACTCAGGAATAAGATAAGAGAGTTCAGGAAAGAGGCAGTCCAATCTATAGAGGGCCGGCTGTACCAGCACGGGAATGTTCGTAAACTCTACAAAAGAGTAAGAATACCTGCGAGGCTAGAACGGAAACCTGCCTAAATGAGAGGGAGAATATAATAGTAGAGGCAGTACTAATGATCTGGAAGGAACATTTTTCTAGGCTGCTAAACGGCGAAGATTGCCAATATTCCGCTATAATTCCATTTCAAATGGACGACTACTCGAAATAAATAAAGCACGGTTAGCGATTGCCAAAATTAAATCGAATTTTGACTTTTTAGGTAACTTAAAGATTGGAAAAATACAGATTTTGCAAGAAAATTTGCCGTTAGCATCCATTCCGCAGTTTTAACGAGCGATGAATATACTTCAGGGCAAGTTTAGGATTTGTAAAAAAAAACCAAACTCAATACTTGTTTCAAAAGTTGAAAGTTGTTAGTCAACATTAAAAAAAAAAAACTTGAACCAATATCTTCATGCACTTCCTTAACCACACATTTCCATATTCTAAAATAAATTAAACGATTCAATAGAAAGAAACTCTTCTTGATTTTCTTACCTCCTACTAAAAGCTTTGCAAATGTCTCGATAAAAGGAAGAAATATCTATACAAACGTTCTCTGGGTTATTTTCTTGGCTTGACGTCAGTTTCCTAGCAACCTCTCTTCGCCATTATGTATGTTTAATCGATAAATGTTAGTGCAGAATACTTGCTTCAATTGTATAAAATTTTCTTTCTTTTCATTTCCCAAAGTACCTACCTACTTCCTTTACAATTCGCTTTCCTAATTAATCAAATTCTTTTCTATACATTCGTACATACATACACAAGTAAAAATGAACAAACTGGAGGACATTCTGAGTAAAAAGAAAACCGTTGTTCCAGTTTTGGACCTCAGCAAAAATATCATCCAATCTAAAGAAGAAATAAAACGCTTGATGGAGAAAGTGCCCGACTATAAAATGCGCCCCATTAAAGTTCGTTCCGAAGAAATAAAAATCAAAGATAAGGATTTTTCATTCAAGGCTCCAAGGAAAGAAGTGCGAAAATTACTTAAGCACAATGGCGAACGCGAACCCATGTATACGTATACGAATCCAACCCCAAGCGAAATGCGCGACGTTGTTCTAATGGAGCTTTGTGCTGTTCCCATTGATTGGAAAATGCTGACCACACTGCGGCCAAAATCCAAACTCGAGGAGGAGTACTTCAGTCGTTTGGTCGAAATGGGGAAGCTTCAGCTCAAAACGGAAGCACGTGACAAGAGAGAATTCACCCTTAACAATGGCATCAAAAAAATAAAAAACAAGTCCGGGGTCATCGAGACTAGACTGCTGACATGTACTGAATGTGGCGAAGAGCTGTGCTATGGTTTGTATTTTTGTTTTTTTTTTTCGTTTTTCAGATTTTTTTTTCGCTTATGATGAAAATGGAATGAATGTTAGACAACATTTCTGTGTGATGTTCAAAAATTTTAAATGTTTCATTCAAATTTTTCGTATTTTTTTGTTGTTGTTTTTCGTTTTGCTTTCAACAGGGCGCACATGCATGGATTTCAATTATGATTTGTTTGTGAGAGTTGAACTGAAACCACCAAAACCAAAACCACCGCCAAACAATTCCGTCAATAAGGGAAAGAGTATCCTGAGAAATAGCAGGAAGAAATCTGCTGCAGCTGCGGCAAGTTCTGGCAAACAAAAAAACCGCAAACACAGTCCGAGTAAAAAGGGAACAACCGACTCATAGGCGAAGAGCTATATAGAGTAGATAACCTACACTCACACTGGCACAGAACAAGAAGTATTAGAAAGCTTGCCGTTGCAGTTGCAGTTGCACACTGAAATGAAATAAAATTCAGATTAATTACATTTCTGGAAAATAAAATAAAAAAAAAAATCTAATCCTAGAAAGTTTTATCTATGTGTTGTGGGAAGTGTGTTGGGTTTGGGGTGCATTTATATGTTTGTGTGCAGCCAAAGAAGTGAGGTTAAGGTTGAATTTGACTTTAACTCGTTCGGATTCTGGATTGGAATTTATGATTAAAGAATTGATTTTTTTTTACTTGACTTGTGGTTTTACGAGAGGTACTGAAGTCGTGTAATAGTAACACATTAAATACCTACCATTTGTATAGCCTTGATGGGTTATATTCTAGATGGTCTAGATTGAGGAGCTCCTTTCTGCACAACTTATTGTATATCAACTTTCTTTATAAGACAAATATAAAATTTGGGTCAGATAAGTTTTCGGGGGCTTTAATCAAGATGAACATTATGGTGATGGAGAGTCGTGTCATCTACTTACAGCTGAATTGATTTCCTTGAAATTACGTAAAAATGATTTTTAACTACAATTTCAGGACCTGTTTTTTGTTTCAACTTTCAATTGGTTCATGCATATGCCATATTCAAAGGGTAGGTACCTCCCATTGAACTCATAATACAAAGATTTCTAGGGCTGAGCGATATCAATTAAATCGTTTTTGACTCTTAATGCGTTGGTATGAGCAGATTTAAACATCGAATCCAGTTGAATCAGGGTTCAATTTCATACAAAATATATACAACAACATCAGACTAACCTTGACTGGCATTAAATCCAGATTAGTGGAGAACCTAGACATGATCAAATCAGCTGCTAGAAAGTGGAAAATGATTGACAATGTGTACGGAAGATTAAATACTGCGGTGCGGTATTTACTTCGACAAGTGTAACAAGGTGTAGATTTTTTGGATGTTGCTGAGCTCTCTTACTCAAATCATAAAGAGATGCAAAGGAATCCTAGTAAAACTCCGCCAACAACTTTATGGTTTCCAGTGACCATGACCGTGTGGAAGTTTTTGAAGTTATACTTTTATACTGGTAAATATAAAATATATTCAACCAGTAACAACACATAGACTTTTTCAGCCCATTATTAATGTTTTTTCACACAGACATTTTATAAACTATAAGTGATAGAAAGAAACTAAATACACCAAAATATAGGTGATATAATGTAAGATTCCGATTAAACGGGATTTTTGGAAATTCCATCGGAAAGTTAGAGTAAAGTGGGGCAGTGTTGAATAAAGATTTTTGTACATCTCGAAAAGTATGAGGGTTAGAGTTCTGAAATTAATTTTGGTAGATAGATTAATCAAAATTATGACAATATTTTGATAATATTGAGTTTTTATTTTGATTAATTACAAGATGTATTCATTCTACTAAGTACATGGTGGCGTCGAATGCGAGAAGAACAGTTGGTCAAACAATCAAGGTAGTGGAGCACGAATTTGAAGTGGTGCAATCCTTTAAATACCTTGGGTCAACAGTAGCTGCCGATAACAACATAGAAGAAGAAATACGCGGGCGGCTTCTCAAATCCAACAGAGCCTACTACAGTCTGTCAAAGCTATTCAAATCCAGAAATCTAACCATAACTTCAAAACTGCTGCTGTACAGGACCATGGTCCTGCCAGTACTCATGTATGGATCCGAGACTTGGGTGCTTAGCAAAAGGCACTGTGACCTCTTAGCCGCGTTCGAGAGAAAAGTCTTACGGAGAATTGTTGGCCCCATATGTGAGGAAGGACGATTCCGGAGACGGTACAATCATGAGTTGTACGCAATCTACTTTGAAGCAGACATAGTGACAAAAATTAAGCTCGGTAGACTCCGGTGGGGAGGGCACCTAGCTCGTATGAGCGAAGAGGAACCTGCTCGGAAAGTCTTTTGCGGTACATTCTATGGTAGACGGCAGCGTGGTAGACCATGCTTGCGCTGGAGAGATGGCGTAGACCAGGACGCCCAAAGCCTTGGGGTGCGCAACTGGATGGCGTTGGCTCGAGACCGGGATAGGTATGGAGAGACTTGTTGAAAGAGGCCAGGACCGGACCCCGGTTGTCGAGCCGATGATGATGATGATTCATTCTACTATAGAGAAGAATTCTGACTCATTATTTAGGTGCGGCAACTAATATCTTCATTTACACCATTTGAAACTAGCCGAACTCAAAATTTAGCTAAATTACAGGGATTTGTTCGATAAAATTGAATTCATATGATAATATTTGAATTTATTTCACAAAAATTCACATTATGTTTCTTTGAAAAAATTCCCTTCTAAAACTTTTGACTACGTTTTATTAAATAATTTTCCATTAAAAAAAAATATGAGTATACAAAAATAAATAATGATATGTGATAAGATAGTATAACTTCTGGCATGGGTACATGAGTACAAACACCATTTTTTATATGAATTATGCCGTGCGTCGTGGGCATAAAAAAAAACTTAAGAAACACAAAAAACAAACAATTTCTTTCTTCAATTGAATCCATTAGATCTGTTATTTTTGAATAAAAGCTTAAACCGATACGTTCAATCTTGTATGTAATATTTTTTACATAAAATCTATCGTGCAGCAGAAAATCGCATGCGTGTGCTTTCCGTTATTTTCTAGTTCTCTGAAGTATTGTTTCGACTGACCAATTACCTATCGCCCATGAAGATATCTCACATTTTGACACGATTCAAAAGTTAAAATTAAGTGTCAATTGATATTAAATTTGTATGTAAATTTAAAAATAATAAAACACTCAACATATACTTTTATAATTTTTGTTTATTTTTATTTTTTTCTCATGCAAAAGAAATCCAAATTTGACACCATCATTAACTTAGCAACTATTCTTCGACATAACTTTCCTAATCCATGATATTTTCTTCTGCGTTGATGTATAAACTCCCGCATATTTAGCTCGTCCACAACCTTCGCCAAACGAAACAATACCCACTTGAGTTCCATTACAAACCAAAGGTCCACCAGAATCGCCTTGACAAGCGTCTCTTCCGCCATTCATTGCTCCCGCACACAACATATTCTCAGTTATTGGAATATTTTTATTTTTGTAGTCCCACCTACATTTACCCAAAGTAATAATCTGAACACTCACTTCCCGTAGACTTTTCGAAGGATTTTGCGATGACTCACGAGTTACACCATAACCCGACACCCGACAACTCGATTTAGAATAATTACCAGTAGCGGAAGGCAATTGGACAGGCATGATGAATTTGCTTAATGTGAGAGGCGCACGTAATTTCATTACTGCCAAATCATTGTTGCTTGTTCTGGAATCATATGCTGAATTTATTATAAATCTCGATACTTTCCTCACTTGACCTCCACTATAGTATCTCGAAGAACCAGCACGAACTGAAAGTTCACTGGGTTTGGTGCCTTCTAGACAATGCGCTGCTGTCAAGATTAAGCATTTGCTAATCACAGAACCTCCACAACCGAATTCATTATCGTACAATATGGCCACTTGCCATGGGGCTTTGGTGATATCAATTGGTTGACCTCCTATTATTCGTGTGTCATTGTTTGGTGGCTGTCGTAAAATTACTTTTACTGCTTCCGTTTTAACCGAGGAAATTACGAGAAGAACGATTACAAGATAAAACATCTGCGTGCAGGTTATATGTGATGGGGCACTTACGAGCAACTCAAAACATATAAAAAGCTTTCAAGTTCTTTTATAACAGACAAACCTTAGCCATAAAACATACACATTATATGGAAAATGAGCCTTAGGTCATAATAAAACAAATAAAAACGCAATTCCAGATTCTTTTATATTTAAATTTTATTATTATTTTTTTTTTTCTGTTTCTGTTTGTTAGAACTTTCACCAATAATGCAAAATTGATTGCCATTTTTTTATTGATACAAAATCACATCTAAATCAGAGAATTTTACAATAAAAACAGGTAAATTACCATAAAAAAAAACATGGTTAACGCCCAGAAGTTATGTTTAAGGTTACATTTGTATTCTAAATTTATTCTTAGCCAGTTGACCCATAAAGTTCACCAAATTATTAGTTAAATTATGCAAAACACGCATACTTAAACCACCCATTCACTTCTTAAGCATTTGATTAGAGGTGTTCGATTACACTGTGATACGGTAGCGGTGCGTTAAGCACATTTAGAAAATAAGAAAAATATTCTAAGTAAATTATACGAAAAGGTGAATCTCAATTTTTGACATAGATCTTATTTTAGAAAAAGCAAAAATATGCCATTAGGTTAGAATAAAAATGTATCAACTCCTATTAATTATTCAGACGAAGTTTAACACAAAAACATAGGTGGGACTATTTTTGTGACGCTCAGTGATATTTAGTTCTTTGTATTGATTTTAAAAATTAATTAAACTTAGGTAAATGAATGGCTAATAGGTAACAAGATTTCAGGCCTTTTTGAAGCAGGTAATACTTTTTACGGTCAATTTTTATTATTTTTTTTGTTTTTAGTAGAATATATACACATATTTCCTTTGGGACATTTCATATTGAGATTTTTTTTTTTTTACTTAGAGACTCCTGTGACAGTGAAATAAAAATTCTCTCAGAGAGACCAGTCTACGAAAGAACCTGGGCTTCTCATCCACTAATTAAATGGAGCAACAGTCGACTACTACTTTGTGTGTAAATCAAGAGGTAGAATATGCAAAATTACACTAAATGCATCCGTTGGACAAGATCGAAGTGCCCCTGTGGTACCTACTCTAACCGTTCTTTGTACTTTTTTAACTTATTGATATTATATGACTTCTTAAGAGCAGTCCACTATACTATAGAACTGTAAGTAAGGATTGGTCGTACCACTGCTGTGTACGTCCAGTAGATCATTTTTGATTGATAGCCCCATTTTTTTTTACCAAATGTTTTACTACAGGCATAGAAGGCTATGCAGGCTTTTCTTATCCTTTCTTCAATGTTTACTTTCCAGTTTAATTTGGGGTCGAGTATAACGTCTAGATATTTTGCCCTGGAAGTTGAGTGATAAAATTTGCCCGGTAAGTTTAGTTAAGGTAAGGGGAGGTATTTTAATCTTAGTAGTAAACAGCATCAGTTCGGTTTTGATTTGGTTATCACCTAGTCCATAACTCATGGCCCAGTTGTTAATTTTCCTCAAAGCAGTTTCCGTAATTTCACTGATTACGGGTACAAATTTTCCTGATACTAATACTACCAAATCATCCGCATAGGCAACTGCCTTTACTCCACATATATCTAATTTTAAAAGAATTTTATGACTATAAGCCATAGTAGAGGAGATAGAACCCCACCCTGAGGTGTGCCCCTATTCACAAAGTTGATTTTAATTGAATTACCTAGTGCTGCTTGAATCCTTCTACCACTTAGCGTTAGCATATTGATACTATCCACTCTCTGATGTAGACCTCTACTTCAAAGTCAACTAGGGATTCTAGAATGGATTCAGTTAGGACGTTGTTAAAAGCACCTTCTACGTCTAAGAAGGTAGCAAGAGTATATTCTTTGAAGTTAAGTGTTTTCTCGATTGTTCGCACAATTTCGAGCCAAGGAAATGCCAATTCTTGCAATTTCTGTAGCATAATTGGTAGTATACCGTCAAGTCCCGGTGACTTATAAGGAGATAAGGTATTTATAGCCCATGCTATACTTTCCATAGTTATATGTTCAGGCTGAACGGACTGAATGCTCAAAGTTCTGGGCGTTATGGGGTTGCTGTCCCCTCAGCCCTGACATCAGTAGTTCCGGCTGGAGAAACTGTCCATGATCTGTCGGACTTTTTTAGAAACGAAGGATTGCAGTGTTCCTTCGATAGAACTTTGCTTAGCCTAGCAGAGTGTTTTCTGTTTTCTATTGAGTGACAGTATTCTCTCCAGTTTTGTTTTTTGGCTGATGCAAGTGAATGCTTGTAGATTCTTAGACAGTCCTTATGAGGTTGATAAAATTTGTGTTTATGGCAAATCTTGAAAATTGTTCTTGTCATTTTCCTGAGATTAGACAAATCTTCGTTCCACCACGGGGGAAAAGTTTTGCGACTATATAGTCAGCAGAAACCACAAAAAATATTTTGAGTGGGAGCGTGTTTTTTTTGTTTTAAGGGAAACTAAAATATTGGATTAGTACCTACCGAAGGAAAAACTTCGATAAAAATGTTACCCCGAAGAAAATTGGTACAAATGCTTTCACAGGGTGTTTTTTTTTCAAGGAGTAACGATATTCTTTGATTGGGCCCAACGATTATATTTGTTCGGTAGCTTCACTATTAAATCTTTTTTTTTTGGGCTCCTTAATGAAAGAGGTCACAGAAAATATTCTCCATGTTGTATAATACAGTAGAAACTTCACTAAAATGCTATATTTTTGTATTTCCAAATTCCCCATTTATTTCTTGAGGCCTCTGAAGTAACATTAATTTGTTTGCCATTAACACACTCTAATTATTTTTATATTTTGTTTTGTTTAAAACTAATAGCGACATCGATTTACAGTGGTAAATATTGTCCATTTTTACTGCACCAATGTATAGTGGTTATAGTGGAATAGTGATTTTCTTTGTCACAGCAAAAATCGTTTCAAACACTGTTCATGTTGATTCCAATTTACAATTATTACAGTCCCGAATTATGAGAGACTTTTAAATTGACTCTTTTTTAGAGAACAAATATACCTAAAAAGCAATCTAAATATACATATCACGGACATTGTGGTTCAATCTCATTACATTTTTCAAAACAAAAAAATAACAAATTCATTTATATCCTTCGCTTTGCGTGTTATTTAATAGTCATTGTGAAAAACAAAACAAAAAAAAAAAAAAACTGTTTGTACTTTTGATGTCATGTCAATTGAAAGAGGAAATCCAATACCGAATATAATTCCCAGTATGGAAATGTATACACAGAAAAACGAGAACAAAAAATAAATTATATTCGAATGCTCAACTATTTTATCCGCCTAAACACTTCAGAAAATTGAGCACAAAAACGCCAACAAAAGAAAATCTATATGCAATCTATGGAAAAAAAAAACACACACACAAAACAAAACAGCAACGAAACAGTTTTTTATAAAAATAAAAAATAAAAAAAAAAAACAAAAAAATGATAATATATGCCAAAGGGCATGATTTACATATGAAAACGAGAATTCAAAAACCCTCGAGAAGATTGTATGAGTACACTCGTATATTGGGTTGTGCTAGTGGTTTCGAAAACTATATAATATGTACCTACTGGAACTCTCGTAGTCGGTACCTTTACACAAGTTTGCAAAGTTTCGTTTCGTTTCGTATAGATGCAAAACATCACCATAAAAAGGACAAAATGCAAATCTACTTTAGCCCGGTATTTCAACAACTTATTCACACATATCCCGATCCCCACTAGACACCGAAACCGGCTACGACTACAACTATGACGACAACGACAACGACTTACTATTTTATTTTTGGGTGTCATGAACATTTGCAAATCCCTTTGTCCGCATTTGAAAGCACAGAAAATTACACACCCACCCTATCAGTATATCCACAATCCACACATTATATCCACATATCCTTGCTACTCCATCGTAGTATTTGCCTATACTATACTCCACTCCTACTGCAAATTTTCACAAGTGATGACAAGCGATGAAATTCAAAAGTTTAGTATGGTTTATGGTTGGTATTGAAAGTCATTACCATATGAATGACTTGAAACCCTTAAGAATGTTAAAAATGCATTAATTTTGAGGAGATACAAGTAGGTGCGCAGATCATCTAGGGAGATATTGACTACATAATTGTTGGGAATGAAATTCTGTGTTGTTTTGTGTTGATGCAAATGAAACCAGTTTCCTGGAAAGGGATGCAGTTTTTAAGCGATGTAAGGGATGTTTGTATTGTTGAATAAAATGTAAGTACTTCTAGCCAGGATGATGGATTAATATAGACAGATACCTATAGGTACTGTCCAACTTTATCAATTTTTTGTTTTTTAATACCTACTCGTATAATTCAATTTCAAGAGGCACGCTAGGTATTGTAGACATCAGGTAGGTACTAATCTGATGAGGGTTCAAAAAGTAGTCCTTAGAAGACAGGATCCTAAAAGTAAGGTTTCGAATAAGAAAACAAATTCTTCCTATGATTTGTCTTTCTTTGTTGTATTAATGTCTTGTGTTGTATCAGCCTATGGTCTTAGTTACCCAGTGCTGCAGTGTTTCTAGTCCGTAAGATTTATCTTCGGAGTAGATTTGATGTAAATGTAAAAAAATGTACACTTGCATAACAGCTACTCAAACAGCAAATAAAAACAAGTATGAGTTTTCATATTGCAAAATGATGAAGGAGATTTGCTTGCAACGCGACGTGATAATCGAAACCACACCAAATTATTGGCTGAAAAAATCTCAAAGATTTGTTCTTAAGCCGGTGTATTTGCAACCGATAAGCACCAAATGTTATGTTTTAAATAGCAAAAAAAAAAATTTTCAAATACTTAATTTAGCAGAGAAAAGATCACTATCACTGAATCCATACAAAATTGAGCAATTTCACTTGTAATACAAATACTTCTTGTTGTTTTAGGCCCCTGGTATAGGGGTTAGTTATACAATTATTGTTGGTAAGCTTGTTGAGTGCCCTTGCCATGATAATATAAAACTAGTACAAACTACATAGGTAGGTACCTACTATAATTTTTTTTATGGGAACTTCCATTGTAACGGGTGTGACAAAGTTAATTTTGTACTATTCTCTTGATAAAGCCTTTAAAAATTTTAACACCTAATATAATAATTAGTTTCTTATTTATTTTTTATGTGAAATTTCTTGAAACGTCGCAATTTCTTAGTAATAGGTGTAAGGGGTGTGACTTTAGAAACTCGGCTCAGGCTCGTTTGAAAAATTTTAGAAACTAGATTGTAAATTTTTGAAAGAAAAGTATTGGATTTCACATTTAATATAAAGGAATATTTTATTACATTTATTGCAGTAAGCATTTTGTTTGCATGAAATTAATGTAAAGATTTTATTTTACAATTGTTAAAAAATGTAACGGGTGTGACATTTTATAAAGAAATATTGTCTGCCATATAGAAAAACTAAAAAAAAGGCTATTAAAAGGATTCTTGACTAGATTTATTTTTTATTATTTCTCATTCATTTTAACTTTCCATAAAGGTGGGGCTGCAGCCATAAAGGAGAATCTGTTATATTTGCTTTCGATGTATTTACACGTACATCTGTTATAATATATTTGTTCAAAACAAAATAATTTTGAATAATTTAATAAAAACTTTAAAGTTTCCAAAAAAAAAAATTGAAAATTGTTGGAAGGGACTTTAAAATATGTCACTTTTGGAGAAGCCTTCTTTGTTTTCAAATATTTAAAGGTCATAAGCTCGATTTTAAATTTTCTGAAAATTTTCAAAACAATGGCCTTATTGATAACTGAAAAGCACGGAGCTACATAGAAACAAATTATTTCAATTATTTTTCAATTATTTTTTTAATCGTTGAAAATTTAGCGGGAAAGAAATCAAAACTACGCAAAAATTTTTCCTCTAAGAAACTTTTTGATTGTAAATTTACTGTATTACTAGGGTAGGGCATCGTGACAAAATAGTTAACTTGAAGGTGAGCCGCTGAGCCGCCACCTCGAGCTAAAAAAAACTGGGAATCACTAATATAGAGAGATGCACATGAACAATTATAAAAATTCAAGTTTGTTAGATATCATTTTTTGGGTAAATTTTGATTTTTTTTTCAAACCTTCGAAAAATAGTTTATATTGTCTATATTGTTCACAAACATACAACGCTTCTGGTAATCAAGCGGCTTCAATTCTTGAGTCAATTTAATCTTGTAAGGATATAGGCCAAGATCTTTTCGCAAAGTTCGCCACAACGACGTCACAGAGATGTCCAACGCTTGAGAACGACGTGTGAGAGACACATTTGGGCTTTCTGCAATTGAAGCCCCAGCGGTAGCAATATACTCGACACTACGAGCACTTCTTTGTCTCTCTTTGAACATTTTGTACCGTGCCTGTAAATTCAAATTGTTGATCTGCTAGGACGATTATGACGACGCTCTTAATGTTAAGGTCACTGACTCCGAATATCGATAGTAAATTTTAATAATTTCGACTCGTTGTTGGCTCGTATATCTTTCTACCATGAAATGGCAAACCTTATTGAAGAGAAATGTTAAAAGAGCAGCAAGAAATATGGTGTCGTTTGCTGTCCTTGTCGCTCTACTTTTGTAGCGTCATTGTTGAAAAACCCTTTACATGTGAAAAAGAAAAATAGTATCGTTTTAACAATATTCAATATAATGTTTTTATTTCTTATTTTACAGTTATTATTTTATTTTACCATTTTTATTTATAAATTACCCTATGCCCCTAATACGCGTTTGTAAAATATATAAGAATAAGAGAGTTTTAATTGGACCAACTTTTATAGTTGAGGAATAAATTATAGCAAATTTAAACCCAAATCACGTTGGTTATTTAAAACCAAATTATTAAAAACAACTTACCGTACAAAACATAAACATATTGACAGGCACTCACATTTTGAGTGATGTTTAAATATTTAAAACTTTGTACCAATCCAACCATTGTGACCACAAACTTTATAGCTTTTGAGTCATCAGGTAGGTATACATTTACGAGGGACAGACAAAAAAAAAAAAAAAACTCCACCATGTGTATATTTTTCCATATTATTTTGATGTATTATCATGTCAAAATAACTAATTGCCGCAGTCATATTAACTTACCACTGAGGCAGGACCAATTAAAACATTTTATTGCCATTACATTTTAAAATGTTTACCTCCTTTTACCGCCATTTGTGGGGTTAATTAAAACAAATAAGGGCGATGTGACGTTGATTGCGTGATGCGAGCACCACCGACCACCGACCAGCGACAAGTGAGTATAAATGTCCAATACCTCTATATAGCCACCATTTTCGAAAATTCATTAAGTCTAATTAGTTGAGCTTAAAAATTATTGTGCAGGTGGAAATAAGTAAATTTTTTTTTTTATTCTCTCATTGTGCTTTGATTTAATTGTTGGGTTGATTAAAAGCCAAAAATAAAAAAAAAAAAAAATCATGTACAAAAAAAAAAATTTACTGCACGCGAAAATGCAATGTCCGTAAGTATTTTCATTTAATTATACGGGGAATGTCAATGCAGTCACCATCATTTGCATTCCATGGTGAAAATTATTTTTGTTCCCCGAAGGCGAGAGAAAATGTAAATAACAGAACACAGAGGTAGGTATACCATGCATTTGAGAAAAATTAAGAAGTCAACACTTAAAAATATAATTTAATGTTCTCATTATTAATTAACTCTTTTTGTATTGAATCAGATAAAATATGCCAACAACTGAGTCGAACTTACTTGCTCTTGTTTGAGTAGTTGAATAGTTAAAATTTTACAAACAAAATGTAATTTCAAAACGAAGTTTTAACAATATTCAATTTTAAAATCAGCAATATCTATTACTACAACTACTACTACTGCTACTACTACTATTGTTTATAATTATAAAAAAAGGCTTTCCAGTCTTAATAAGGGCAGATTACTTTTTGGCCAAGCTGCCAAATAGCTTAGTTCTTCCTTTTGATCTTGAAATCTTGTTCATTTAGTTTTAATACTACACTTTTATTAATTTTTAGTTAAACTTGGAAAATCGAATGCTGTAAGTAACAAATGACAGCTTTTTACTACAACTCTGCAAAATTTTAGAGTTTTTTTTCCAATTTAACTGCATTTTCTGGATGAGTATTAATAATTTGTTGAATTCCTAATAACTGTATGGGTTAGGTAACAATACTGTTTTCAAAATACTGTGAATCAAAATACTGTATTTCAAAGTTGTGTATGTTCAAAATCCTGCATGATTAAAATACTGTAAGTAAAAATACTGTATTTTGAAGAATTGAGTTAACAAAGTTCTGTATATCAAAATTCTGTATTTCAAAATGATGTTTTTCAAAATGCTGTAAATAGGAAAAAGAAAAATCGTTTTGATACTGTAAAAATGAACTCACTTCTTAATATTATCAAAACGATTTTTCTGGTTAACCCTTTTTGCAGCATTTTGAAATACATACAGTATCATACATTATACTACAGAATTTTGATCATACAGTATTTTACGATACAGCATTTCGACCCGCTTCCAAACTTACTGAAACCACGTGTTTAAGCTTTTTTTTGTGTAATTCTGGTGGGTTTTATGACCCCCAGGCCTCCTGATACATTTACAAATTATGTAGTAGTTGATTTTGTTGATCCAATAAAAATATACAGGGTGCCTCACAGTCACCGCCGCAGACGAAAACCATGGGTTTCTGAGGTCATTTTAAGTCGAAAAACTTAAGAAGCAAGTTTCTCGTTTTCGAGTTATGACAGTTTTAATGATTTTGGCTCTATTTTCCTTCAACTGTCTAAATTGGGCCATTTATTTTAGACCAAAAAACCCATAAACCATATGTTCTAACCAACAGTACGAATTTCAATTTTGAGTAGGTACGAGTACTAGGTCCCAGATATTTGTTTTGTTTTTTTGGCGAATACAGTTTCCTGTGTGAAATTATTTAGGGAAATGTGGCCTAAATGCGGCCCACCAAGGTAAAATGATCAAAGAGCTAGAAATAGCAGAATCAAACAGAATCAAAAGATTTTGTAAAAACAAATTTTAATTTTATTTGGCATGCCCAACAACTAAAAAATGTTAGCAACTTCAAGCTATTATTTGAAATTTGAAAAAAAAATTAGAAAAAATTCAACATAAAATTGAATTTCGAAAAAGGCGGTAAGTGCATGTAAAAATGAAGTATTTCTTTTTCATTTGCTAAAATTAGTTGTCGTTAAACTATTCCAGTTTTTTCGGTGGTTAAAATTAAATAAAAATACCCTAAACGGGCAAAATGCCCCCCTTGGCACCCGGGTAAAATGGGCCATTTTGCACTTACCCCTACATTTTTAGTTTCTTTATAGGGATTTTTTTTTTGGAAATACCAACGTTTTACTGACAGGCTGTCCTTTAGGGAGGTCTCGTTATCAAAAGCTCTCAATGTGGTCTAAAAACGAAAAACATTTTGAGTTTCACCCTACTCAGCAAAAATAAAATTTTAAATGGCTTAAATATGGGTTTGGGGAGATTAAGGACCAAAAGAATTCGTGCATCAGTATTTGGAAACTTGCTTGTCAGGCTGAAATTACCGGGCAATTTTGAACAGTTGAACTTGAAGACGTTTTGAAATTGAAAAAAATTAATATTTAAATTTTGAACAGTGGAACTTAAAGACGTTTTGAAATTGAAAAAATATTTGAATACTTTTTAAAAAAACTCTAAGCGTTATTGTTTTAACCACGAAAAGAATATAAAATTTATAGTGAAATGTCATTTTCTTACCAAGATATAGGACATTTTCCTTAGGGGAGCAATTTTAGGCCACTCTCCCCTACCTATTTTACCAAAAAAAACTGTGAATTCTTCTTCAAGAACATAAATACAATTTATAATGATATATCATTCTCTTTTTAGGCTAATTGAATAGTTGATAAGTTCTCTAGCTTGTATAATTGTATGGTTTTGACATTTTTGGTTTGAAAAACTATAGTCGCTAATAATAAAAATAATAAATTTTTGTATTCCGAAAAAAAAACTGAGATTTCAGTACAGAAAACAGAGAATTTAGAAATTAGAGAGTCATGCGTTTTTAAAAACAGGATCTATTGTTTAAAACTTATGACAAAAAAACATAGGAAGTAATGCAATTATTTTGTGTTGCTTTCTATTACTTGCCTGAAAAAGTCATGGTCTTCCTGAAATACAGTCCTCAAGTCCTGACATTACCTACGCTTATTAAAAAAAAAGTATGTGCATATTTTTTTTGTTAAATCCCATTGCGGTCATTAAAATTTAAATTCTCGGAAAACCTTGCCCTGCAATTGCATAATGCATATGCATATAGTATATTACCCACAACGCATGTTTTGTTTTTTTTTTTTTAATTTTTACATTTTTACACAAAACATGCGTATTATTATAATAATTACTTTCGTAACCAAACCTGAGATTACATTTTTGTGTTTATGTTTTTTTTTTTAATTTTTAACCAACAACTTCGTCTTATGTTCTTTTATTAATGAGTACAATGAATAAAGCTTATTGAAACGTTGTTGTGGAGAAAAAAATCCAAAAACACAATGAAATATTTTTCTCATTTCCAAGGTATCTTTCATTTCATTTTTTCTTCTCTTTATTTATTTGTTTTTTTTTGTATATTTTTGTTGCATTTTGTTTCCACCTTCATTACGTAGTAGTAGTACATAGTATAGTAGTAGTTGTTGATGATGGATTCCGGCTTTACTAGAGCGCAAAAACTCATCTAAAGAAAATTATATTCTCCGGGTAAATAAAATGGCAACTTTAATTAAAAACTGTAAAAGCAACCGATTGCACATAGTATGATGGGAAATGTGGGGGGGTGGTATAGTTAGGGCATCAGGCATAAGTAGAACTACCACAATTGAATGTTCTGATGCAGACCCATAGATATGCTTGCTACTCCAGAACTAGTTATTTCCCTATCTATTTGTATAGATATAGACAGACACATGCTCCAGCAATGATCTGTTGAATACCGGTGAAGTAATTAGTTCCTTTGGTGAATGCAAAATAGCTCATTGTGTTATAGAGCAGCTCTGCAAGGATATCTCTCGCCCATCCATAATAATGCAGCTCCCTCTGTATAACTAGCTACATTTATACGTTGTATACCTTCCTTATTGAATATGTATGCAAGATTGTAGGACTTACTTACTTTCTTGCCATTGACTAATGAATACCAAAATGTTATGTAAACTTCCACTTAAAACAGAAGTCGGAGTTCTTCAGAACAGAACATTTTATTCAAAACCTTTTACTCTTGCACTTTGAAAAAAGAAAAAAACAAAACAAAAAAAATAAGAAAGAAAAAACTGAATTCGGAAAAATACAACCATTTTCTGTTGGAGAAAAGATTGAAGGGACGAAGTATCGGTACGAAGGAATAAGGAAAAGCCTGTCTGATGCTATCATTTCATTGCTTCTGTTCCTGGTTTTGTTATTGTCTTTTTAACTTTTATTCTCTCAGTTCCAAATGGTACCGAGGAAATTCTTTGTACTTTTGACAAAAAGTATAAAAAAAGACGATAAGGTTGCAACATTTTTTATTTAATTCATAAAGAGCAGACATTTTTTTTTTTGTTTTTGATGAAGTTAACGTCTGGTGGTCCTTGAAAATGGAAGTGTATTCTTATCGCTAGACATACTTCATTTATCAAAAAAAAAAAAAAAAAATTATTACTGAAACATAATTCTATTGTTTCAAGTTTCCGTAGCCACCATCATCGTCGTCATCGCCAAAAACAAAGTTTTTAGTTTCTGTCAGTTTTAATTTTTATCAAAAGAAGTACTAATGTTACATAAATATAGATATGTGAATGTCATCTTGTGTTTCTATGGACCTTTTCTTCTCGTCTTTTTGGAGTACTCACTTTTTCATGGCTAATATTACAAATGAGGTCGTTAAAAGTTTTATGTATGGGAGGACATAACCATTGGAATGTATATTTTTTGGAAGCGTTATAAGCTTTAATCACTTTTGCAAGGGAAACGGACAGAATACTGCAATCCAAAATCCAAAATCCAGAAAGCCCAAGATCCTCAAAAATCTAAAATAGCGAAAACCCAAAATCTGAAAAAAAACAAAATCCTGTAAGTCCAGAATCCTGAAAACACACAATCCCGAAAACAAAAATCCCATAATTAAATTTGAAAAATTTTTCCAAAATATGTCAATACTCCAATTTTTGAAACATTTTTAAACAATAACATTGATGTTATTTTTAATTAAATTATTTTCAACTTTAAACCAAATAATATTTATTTCAAATTTTTCATTTTACAGAATTTACCGGAACTCCGATATGCACAAATTTTTAATTTTATTAAATTTTGCGGGATTTCGATTTCGGGATTTTGGGGTTTCGGGATTTTTGGTTTTCTAGATTTTAAGTTTCCGGGATTTTCGGTTTTTTGGATTGGGTATTTACGGGATTCCGGGTTTTCTGGATTTTGGGTTTTCGGGATTTTGTGTTTTCGGGATTTTGGGTTTTCTAGTTTTTTGGTTTTTCGGGATTTTTTGGGAGATTTTGGTTTTCGCGATTTTGGCCCCAACTCAATTTCTTGGGATTCCGATTTCGGGATTTTGGGTTTTCTGGATTTTTGGTTTTGGGTTTTCGGGATCCTAGGTCTTCGGGATTCTGGGTTCAAGGGATTTTGGGATTTCTGGACTTATAATTTTTTGGATTTTGGGGTTTCGGGATTTTTACGATTTTGGTTTTCGGGATTTTGACCCGAACCCCTGCTGAAAGGTTTGCATTATTCAATGGAATGCTATATCTCATAAAAGATAATTAAAATTTATGTGTTTTTTGTTTGTCTACATTATATAGTTCACACTAACTTACGTGTAGTATAAAACCAAGCTTGCAGCTGCAAAAAACCGGTGTTAACAATTAAGTTCAAGTTCAAAAGACATGCAGATTTGATGTTGAAGAGGGCCAACTGTTTTTATCACCTCATTCCAACAAATCAGGGTTTACTTTTGTTGTCTTGTATAACTGGGCTGATAATGACAAGACACCATAGATTCTGTCTTAAAATAAAAAAAATATCGAGAAGCTACTTAATTCATTGATAGTTTCAAGGCGTATATTGGAGAATACGTTCCCAGAAATGACCTTTGGATGATTGGCGTTCACGGAATGATAGTATATTTGTGTACGCTACCTACTTAAATATCAAAATTAACTCAGTTATCAAATTTATCTCAATTATTGTTAAGTCAGAAAAATATTCATTTGAGGATGAACCAATTCAACGATATATTAGAAAAAAACATTTACAGTGCCATCTGCTGGTTATATGAATTAAATTTTAATATCTCATGCTATGACTATGTTCATAATTAGAAGCATTTTATTAGGCAACTTTTATAAATAAAAGTAAAAATCCTCACCTGAACACGTTGCAAGTTGAATTATGGATTTGATTTTCATTTCTCATATTTATGAACCATGAACAGTTATTATCCTGTGTAGTTATTAATGAAGCTGTCAAGTTATTACATTAATTTTCCTAGCTAATATTCCTTCTTATACAATTCCAACATCCTTTATATAAATTTCAATAGCTCTTGTAGTAGTATATCGACTATATCACAAGAAGCATAAAACAGCAGGAGAATCACCATCCGAGAGAAGAACACAGACTTTATTCGTGTATTATTGCAAACCCTTGCGGTTATTATCTAAATCGAATGAACGTGAGTTACTGCCTGTCATCAGTGAAGAAATTGACCTCAATTTGAGAGATATTTGTGGCAAATCTCCACAAATTCACAAAGGACCAAAGTTCCTCGTTTTCTCTTTCTCATGGCTTTGGCTATGATGGTTTCGGCTTGGTTGGCTGGCTGGCTGGTTTGGTTTGGTTTGGTTTGGTTTGGTTGGTGGTGGAGTGGTAACGACATCAAATCAATTAGGAACGTGATTCCTTGTTTCATTCAAGGAAAACCAATTTTATTTCTCTTCTGTTTTCTATCGCCCCAATTTTACCTTTCTGTCATGTTAACTTAGCTTTATTTTCGACATCAATACAATTTAGTTAAATTGCTCTTTAATCTTTTTTTTTTTGTTTTTTTTTTTTGTTTTGTAGTTTTGTTTTGTTTGTTACTTTTTTATTTTCATTATTTGAAAAATGCTTCGCTTGTGAAATGTAAAGTTCAATTAGATAATGTATCTAATTTACATAATATATCACATTTTCCAATGGTCAAATTTGATTGAGATTTAAAGTGGAAAAGTGGATTGAAATATTAAGGAATTTGACCATCTGTTTTTGTCTTGGAATTATCTCACTCACTTACTCACTTGCTTTAAGATAATCTTCCTACCTTTGATAAAATTGAAAACATAATATTGGAAAATCGATTTACAAAACATTGAAACAGAGGTCTTTTACGGAAAAAAATATTTTTAATGAATGCATAAAAAGTACAAGATTTGCTAAAAAACTTAATAATTTTGAATTTTTTTTAGCTTTGTTTCAAGATGTATTTATCCTCTAAGAAATATCATCCAAAAAATGTATATTGATTAAATTAAAAAAAGAATAAATGATATATTAAAGATAAATATCTAGAACAAAATAAAATTTGTTTGCTCTTTTGGGGAATTGAATGATTATTCATTACATTGGACTATGTTTCTTAAATAATTTAAAATTTCCAAAAAAAAAGCTGGCTGATCAGTTACAATTTGGTTCTTTAACATCTCAAATTAAATTAAAAATTTTGATTATTTTTGTTTGACAAAATTTTTCATAACCTCAAAGGATGCTCAAATGGGTTTCAAAAAGTTGTAATTGGCAATTTCCGAAATTCAAAATGTTCTAAGCATCGAAGCACAAAAAATTCAAAAAATCTAAAAAAACAGCAGATTTATAAAAATACAAAAATCGTGAATCGCAATAAAAAAAATGGAAATTGGAAACTCCAAAATAACACTGTGGGTGATTAATATGTGAAACCCAAGTGGGACACAACTTCAGTGATCCTGATCAGTCAGCAACCAGGCGCTTTAATAAATATAGCACTTTACTTCGAGTCAACATTATTTCAAATGGACAGAAAAAGCCCACTTAATTCCCATTGTTGTTGTGTGCGTGTTTAATTAAAATGTTTCCAGCTTATTTCAACATTTCTGCAAAGCCTAATTCTTGTACTTTATATCCATTTTAATTGAGATTTGATTTTATAATTGCAGGTTCTATTTAAACATTAAATTTAAATTGCTCACCATTATCGTTTAATTCACATCCCTCTTAAAACAAAAAAAAAAAACCTATTTTAGCTCATACAATTAACAACATGGCCGGATGTAATAAATCAAGAGTGTATATAGGATGTAGAATAGCAGCAAAACTCACCCACCTACACTCGCACACACACACACACACATACAATGTAGACACATTGTTTTAAATCCATTAGTACCTACAAATTACTTCTCTGCATTTAGTAAAAGTTGAACGAGGAGGGGGAAGGTGGGGGTGGATAGGGGGCAATGAGCATGAAATAAAATTCAAACTGTCAGACGTACATCCTCATTAAACATACATTTTTTATCAGACAGAATACAGTAAATACCGAATAGAAAGGAGCTCTCCCTCTACTCATTCGCGTCGTCGCTACCTGTACCTACCTGCCTAAAATAGGCAAATTGGATATATCACCCAAAGTCATAAAGAAGATTATATGTAAAACTGCAGCCCCC
Source organism: Meliscaeva auricollis (assembly GCA_948107695.1). Classification (NCBI taxonomy): domain Eukaryota; kingdom Metazoa; phylum Arthropoda; class Insecta; order Diptera; family Syrphidae; genus Meliscaeva; species Meliscaeva auricollis. The sequence goes on along the minus strand of OX403619.1, from coordinate 20,132,959 downwards.
AAGCAATTTCTCAGTTGAGGAAACCAAACTGAAATTGCATTTTATTCCCCAAAAAAAAAAAAAATGAAAAACCAAATCGGCTTAACAGTAATCCTCTCTCAGTTACATTCGCAATGAAAAAAAAAAATAAAAATTCTCAGAGAAAAATCAAAAATACAAAAAAAAAAAAAAAAAAAAAAACAGAAAAAAGAGGAAACGAAACAAATGCAATCTAATTTAAACACATATTCTGGCACATTTGTTATGCGCGCATAGCCATGATGCTTCCCGATTCCACAGGAGTAATATTGTTATACATCCAGAAATTTTTCTTCTCCCAAGAATCCTCATGAGGCAAACATCCTGGTTTTCCTAGCAACATCTCATATCTCCATTAAAATAAAATTGAATTTGAAATTGCGACGTTCCAAAAAAATAAAAAAAAAAATATGTTAAAAAACTTTGCCAACAGATTGAGATCCTCATCAAATCCGAAAAAGCGATTTCTTCACTCGCCTTCTCTCTCCCATGAACATACCACGATATCGCCTTCGCCATGTTTCGCTTCTTGACTTTGTCGATGTGTGTGTATGCATATTTTATGTAATGCAGAAATTCGGCTTAGGAATCTCTCCAATAAAAATTTTTTGTACCTTCTTAAAAATTTAATATAATATCCATGACTGGGACATTAGGGAAGTTCCAACTTTTCTAGTACCTGTGGGATAGGACCTTGTCTAACATGTAGGTAGGTATATGGGATTGGGAAATAGAACTGTTATCCACCGGATAAACTCGCTGCTCCACCGCACCGGTACCATTTGGTTTTATTTTTTTTTTGTTGTTCATTGGTTTAACTATATAAAATGTTTCTATGTTCAAATTGCGTATGAAACACAACATATCTGCACAACACACAAACAAACATACAACACATATGAACATATAATGTAACATAGAAAAACTCTTCAGCTTAAAAACAACATGTGTGCGGTGCATTGTGTGAAATAACTTTCATACATGCGGTGGTTCTGGTCTCGTGAGGTGGTGGTCATGTCACCTGGGTTTTGTAAATTTTTGACGGGTCATGACCACATGTCAAACTTGTGTTACACATTATAAAGTATGAATGTAAAAAGCCCAGAGCAAACGTTAAGAGTGTGAATACAATATTTAGGACAGTGTAACTTTGCATCATTGAATATAAACCTACCATACGTCAACATATGCATGCATGTGATGCAATGTTGTCACGATGTGCTTCGGTCGCATCGTCATCATTGTTGTCGTCGTCGTCGTCGTCGTCGTTGTCGGTCGTTGGTCGTCAACGTGCCACTGGCATATTATGGTTGTTTTGTGAAACCATAATTATGTGAGGTGATGATGGGTTTTGGAATGGACAAACACAATTTTACAGCTTATGTGTCGACTTCAATAAAACATGAAAATACATTAAAATACACATATTTTGTAGTTTGTTAAAAACTTGCCACCTTTAAATCTGTTGAATACAAAATATAAATAGTTGGAGCGCAATGGTAATGAACAGAGCTTGGGTTTTTAAGTTGCTAAATAAATGGGTTCATATCCTTAAGTTTTGTGGGTTTTTTTTTTTTATCATGAGTTATCAGCCATGAAAAATAACTGTGATGAAAGACTGGTATTCTGCAATCGAAACTACGACAGTGGAATCTCAAACTCAGGCGTTATTAGTTTAGTGAAATCTTCTGTTTCATGAAACTTATTTGGAGTTAGTCCCCAGTCGGAACATACATAAGTTTCTCCGGCTAGGGCACGAGAAATCGGATTTAGAGGTTTGTTTTATCGACCATTGGCCTTTTTCAGGGTGTACGTCTAGTATAGGTGGATTATGTTAATGTAAAAATCATGGACTCGACATCACATCGAAAATTCTATTACGACCCTATTTTTTTTTTATATTTTTGAGACAGAAACTCACGAAAAAGAAAAGAGCCTTTTGGGACTAAAAGAAGCGTCATCGTGAGGGCTATAGCTGTTTTTAGGGCTTCAGAACTTCAGTTTTCTTGAATTTTCTTTCACACGATATTGAATTTTCGAAATTGACGTTTTTACTTGCTATAAGGTACAAACTGTAGGGAAAGTTTCAAAAAAGACTAACGATTTTGTTAACTGTCGTACTTTTGCAATTAAAACTTTGTTTTTTCATTGGCATAACGGTACTGCCTATAGATCTGTTTTTCGTTTTTCTAATTTTCTCGTAGATGACTAAACGGTATATGCCAAAGCTATATAACCTACTGTGTTTTCAATAATATCACCTGCATTTTTCTGTGTATTTCGTATGAGGAAGTTCATTGATAGGCAGTGGCAACCCTAGCGTATTTTATTAATTTTAACAGAATAATGCTTACTAAACTGTATGGATCAAGAAAATTTATGATTAAAAGGGATATACATTTGCATGGTAGTTTCTTGTACCTACTATCCTTAATACTAAAAATTGAAAATAGTACGTATACGCCATAGTGTACATCAATGAAAAAAAAATCATTATGTATTAATTTTTTGCATTATTCAAATAACCATGTACATTTTAATGTTTTTTGAAGACTGAAAACCCTTGTAAATACATTTTCTTGGACAGGGGATGGAGAAACGGGAATATATTCTGACTTTCCGATAAAATTTTGAACCCGTTGTTTTTATTTATTAATTTTTCGAAGAATAAAACAAAATCCTATATTTTCAAGTTTTGTTTTTACTTCCGACTTCTCAAAAAACTATGATGAAACTTCAAAGTCTATGAAACCTTGAATCCTTGTAAGAAAAACTAGATTTTTGGCCAAAAAGTTGCTCTAAACAGATAATTGCTGTTAATTATTTTGCGAACAGTTACTGAAAAATGATTAAATTCTAACCCTTATACGAAGACATCTCTTTTATTTTGTTCTGACCTAATTTCACATAATATCTCAAACAACAACTGTCAACCATAAAGAGCGAGTACATAATTTGTGTAGCCATTATGTCGTATATATCTTTCATAAACCTTATCATTGCCGAAAAATAATTTAAACGCATAATCATTTACGTTTTTGGCGTATTTATTTATAAATTATAAAGCTATGTCAAGCAGATCCTTTATACACGTACAAAACCACCATCACATACACCACAGAACCAAAAAAAAAAAAAAAACAAAAACAAAAACCTTTTGAATTTCCATTTAGCAGGTCTTTTGAACGTTGTTGCGCTGTCTATCTGCTTCTAAAGGAAGAAAATAAAAAAAAAGCCAACAATGTGTGGACAAAGAGAATTCCAACTGAGCTTTGCTTTGTTAGCGCCCTATTTTCCCTCATGACCTTGGCACACCGGCATTTGTCATCAAACCAGAGGTAACTACGTGCGCTGTATTTTAATTTACTTTCTTTTAGGGCATGAAAGTAATATTAAGGTTTACTTTTTAACCAAGATAATTTCAAACAATTTAACAAATTGAGGAGTGTTGTAGGCAACCTTCAACGTGAATTCATTTGAAACATTGACTGGAAATATACATGCACGCAATTAAGTAACCGTGTATGATTATAATAACACCTACAATTTTGAAAATAATAAAAAAAAATCCATCTACTCAGAGTTTTTATATGTATTTTTGAAAATGATTCAGCTCAAAGGAAATTTTAGTGGTTCTTGGGAAAATGTTTGCTAACATTTAAGGAATATAGCACCCTGAATTTATTTGTGAAATTTGTCAACCCTAGGTGAGATGCAATCAACAATTTTAATGATGGCATTTCATCGTATTTCCCTAACGATTTATTTGCATTGATTTATATACTTTGGTGTTTGTCTGCTTCGAAAACTATATCAAATGCAATTCATCAGCAAATCAAATTTTATTTCCATGTTTGTGTTCAGAAAGAGAAGTGTGTTTGCTGTTTATGCAAATGAAATTCGAATGAAATCAAAGTATCTAGAAACTTGTATCTTGTATTTTCTATCTGCATACATCAGTGTAGTTTTAGTTGATACATACAAACATTATATTTGAACTTCTCTGTTGACGTTCAACTTGTAATATTTTTTTTTTTTTTTTTTTTTTAGTTTTCAAGTATTTACCCACTTTGGTGTAAGCTCTTCGTACCATTGGCAATGCAAACATTCAATGATGTAATGGAAAATACCGCACCGATTTTAATTTACTAATTTAGTCAAGAAAATTTCCGGTAGCATAGATACATTTAAGGAACTGGTGGCAGTTTAATTTATATAATTAAAACTCGTAGCAATCAAATATTAATTTAATAGTGACGCAGGTAGGTGATGTAAGTGCTGACAGTTTTGTTCTACAAGAAAATTCAATTTTTCATGGAGGCAATATCACCTAAAATCCTTAAATAAGAAGTTTGAGGAAGATCAACGTTTGTTTGCAAATAAAATTCTATATTTTAAATATAATTTGTTACAGAACTCGATTATGGTGACAAAAATCTTTCATTTCAACAAATGGCAGCCCTGACTGGGACATGGTTATAGGACGGAAAACTTAGCACGTTTAGTTTATTACGGCAAAATATAACACACTATTTAAAATTTTACAGTGGAATTCATTGAACGAAGATCAAATGATTCCAAAATCTTGCAAAAATTTTCCGAATGACTAAATCCCGAGTTTTAAAATACCAAAAACCGGAAACCGGTCCTCTACCGAAATCAACATGATGCTATGGATAAGATCTGATCACATATTGAGGACATCGGAATTTATGATGGCTTTATGAATATGATGACGTTTCTTGACGCTGCGCTGGAAGGTACGAAAACGCACAACGCCAGATTCCTCCAATTATGGATAGAATTGCACAGAAGGCACAAAATGGAAATTTTATTAGCACTAGGTAATTGAAATAAGACGCTTGCCATCCAATTTCGAACCGTTAATCAAACTTTTGGCTGCTAACCAAAATTTTTCGTGCTAATCACCCACAGTTCGTGGCAACATCTTATCTTTAAAACAAAGTTCCTGACTAGAATGGGTACTTTGCGTTACATTTCAATAGTGTTTTTGATTTAATGCGGACCTCTTTGATAACTAAATGAAGGCTGGAACACCGCTATAACAGCACATTAATCACCACAAAGAGATATTACAACGATTATGGGAAGTTTGATTTCCAAGGTTGACAACAACTACGAAGGGTTCATGTATATATGGACGGATTTGACAATTTACAAAGCAATATTTGGTCGCAAGAAGCAATCAAATAGTGTTTGGCAAATGCATTTGACATAATTATCGTCATCAATGAGTTGATGAGACCATCTTTTCCTAAGATAACTTCAGCAAACCTAACTTAAAACAAACAAAGATTAACAACCGAGCTATTAAATTCATCTACCACACGTGGAATGGAGCCTACGGCCGTGATAGAGGGAAATATCATCCATGAGCGGTTCAGGAAAGTAAAACAACTTTAAAAAGCATCAGAGCCAAGAAATTGCGGTTTTTCTTCTGAATCATGCTATTATGTAACAACTAAAAGTACCCTCCGATATCTCTGGCTTGCTGAAACTCAATACCTCGAATGGACTTAAATGACATAAAATTTCTCATAAGTTTTATTATATTCATTTCATTTCAGACGGACAGACAGAATTGTGGAACCCACTTTTTTGCGTTCTCTATGATCGTAATGGCATGTCTGATTGTTATTTTAATTTTGATTTTTTTTTACGAATCCTAAGCTTGCCCTATAGTACCAACCTATATAGCAACTAAAAAGAATGTAGGCTAAACAAGAACAGCTACATTTTGTAAGCAAATTTAGAAAAACTTTGAGAAATGCTCAAAAAACCTAAGATATTAGTTTAAAAAACAATAGTTGTACTCTTTTCTGTACGGAAACGGGGTACAAAAAATTTATTTTGACACCTACTTCGATTATCCTAAATCTAATTTTGATTTTTCGTCAAATCTAGTGCAATTCTTTAGTTTTCGAGCGTATGATGTATTTTAAGCTGAACGTCCCCTTGAAATTAGTTTTAGAAAATTTAAAAGCATTAGAAAGTCTTGTTTTCCTTACAAAGTTTAAGTCCTAAGAAAATACTTCGGAACGATTTATAGCCAGCAAAACAAACATTTCAGAAATAATTATAAAAATTACTTAGGTTTTCATCAAAAACAAATTCTTTTATTTCATGGAAACTTTTACAATATGTATTGCTTAATGAGTGACGGTTTTATATGCAGATCAACTTCTTAGGATGAATTAGTTGCAGATAAACTAAATTATAAACTAAGATTTCAAGATTTTGTAAGTTATTCTCCTTCCTTTAAGAAGTTTCAATGAAGTTTGAAATACTTAATTGAATCTGAAATTGTTCTTTGAAACTTGAATTTTGTAAACAAAAACAAATAATAGTTTTAACTTAAATTTCAACATCAACGACTCTCCAAAACCACCAGCTCCCTAAAGTACCAGCTCCCATGGATATTTAATTTCCTAGCGCTATATTATTTATTTGTTATTCAATTTCATAGAAATAACTATCAAAAATGAAATGAACCAATTGACGGAGAGCTTTCGAAAAACTACCCCCTTTTATATATTTTTAGCTTTAGTAGAGTTAATTTAATAAACTTAGGTAGAAGTTCACCCAAAATCAAATATAGTATCTGCTGGGTATATATATAGAAGGAATACTATGTATTCACTGCATAATCAGCTGAATAAAATCAACAAAGTTCAAAATGTAAATGTTCTACAAATGAATAACTCTCAGCTGGCTAGGTACGTCCCTCTCTCTCTCTCTCTCTCTGCGTTTCGCTCTCTCCTCTACCCATTCAGATTTCTTCTTTCTTCTCCAAATGCACTTGGAAGTTGGAAATAGCTCTAATTGGCTTCAATTCCATCAGCAAAAATGTGAACCCGTTGCTTCATCTAGAGGAGTATAAATTTCGACCAAACGACCGACAACGAAGTCGACGATGATGTCGACTCCAACGACGACGATGATGATGACGACAACGACGACGACGACGACGTAGACGACGGTGATGACTATTGGAGATGGAAGAAGAATGCAAAGTGCACTTGAAAAGAAATTTCTCCAGGGATAAACCCTTTATTCCGCTAACTTTCATATAAATGGAGAATATTCAGAATATGGTATATCTGGGCAAGTCTCTGAAGAACCAGAGTCCGTATAACCTAACCTAACCTAACCTTTACCTAACCAATGCGAACCTCTATACCATATACCCTACCTCAGATGTAACCACCGCCGCCGCCGTTAACAAGTTAATAGAGAGATGCAAGTTGAGCTCAAGTGCCCTTGCAGACAAATTTTCTGTTATCATCTTTTATTTCCTTCAACATCAGCCATAGTTGTTTAGGTTTTTTTTTTTTTTTTACTCTCTTCTTCTTTTCTGGAAAATTCGTTCTTCTATCGTTTCTCTTCGTAGTTCTCTGGTGTATGGGGATTCTAATTTAGCTTACGGTTTTATTTCAATTGAGTTTCATTTCAATTTTTAATTGAAAAATGATTTTCAGTTAGAAAAGTGAAATATTTACTTGAAATTGTGCAAAGTCTACAATAGGAAAAATCTGATGTTCTGGTTTTGGAGGAAATAAATTACAAAAGTCAAAAGTTAATTTGCATTGTTTTTTTTGAGAGATTTGTGATGGTTTTTGATGATTTTTGTGGAATTATAGAAAGGAGTAGGATAATTGAAAATGATAAAATTGAAATCAGAAATTTTGATTATCTGTTGAAATTTTGTTAATCATTTTTGAACTCAAAGTAATAACTATTTCTAATAAAAAAAAAGGAAATCCTATGGAGTAGAAATCCCAAGGAATAAAATCTGCACCAATACCATGGCCTTATCTACAATTTTCATAAATTAACTTGAAATTGACTGCGTAGTTTGGTTTCCAAAAGTAATAATAATTTAGTTCTTTATGCCTGTAAGACCTGAGGGCTTTTAAATGCAAAATTTCGGGTAGAATATAGCAAATCAAACCCACTTGCAAAAAACACTTTTTGACATCAGGAAAGTATGTTTTTTTATTGTAAGATAATTATTTTAAAAACTGTATGTTGCTGCCATTGTTTTCGACAAGCAGATTAGAGGTTTCGTCATCACTATGGACGGGTTAAGTTGTTCACTTATTAAGAATCAGTCACCTCTCTCACGCAAGAAATCTACTACCGTTTCTAAGACTTTTCGTACACTGAGGGAAAAAGTAAAACGTTTAAAATTTAGGTAAAATCTTTTCACTTTAAATACGCAAAAACAAAAAAAAATCTTAAGTATCTTAAAAAGAAATCATGATATAACCTTATGCTAGTTTTAATTCATATTTATAATCAACTGATAGGAATTTAAACATACATTATAGGCCTTTTTTATCAGAAAATAAAATAAATGGTAGAACTGGATTGCACGCACTTGCTTTTATTGATAAAGTTACTAAATATGCATGCCTTTTTAATTAAAAAATTTGTTAATACAGTTTTAGAAGAAAAATTTAAAAAGCATAAAATTTGATTTTCAAATGACTAAAACAGGGTTTTAAATGAATTTAACTTCAACACAAAGTATGCCATTTGATTTCTTCTATAATGATACATTTTTAGAAAAAAAAATGTTGAAAATCGTTAAAGCCGTTTTTTTGTTTATAAACAATTTTTCTATATAAAATTTTGCAAGGACTTTTGTAAAAAAAAAATTGGTACGCCATTTTTAAGATATTATTTATTAACATTTAAAAACAAAATTTTGAAAACAATACTTATTTTTCAAAAAAAAAAAAATATTTTTTTTTTTTTTAAATCCAAAAAAATTATTTTCGAAATTTTTTTTACTAAAAATTATTTCGGATACGAAGCTTTCATATCAAAAAAAATGGTTGAAATAGATTGATTTATGAAGGAGATAATAAGAATTAAAAAAAAAACGGTTCTATGGCAGGTACCGTTTAACGTTTAAAAAAAAAATAACCATTTTTGCGAAAAATGAGTTTATCTAAAACCAGTGTATGACCGGTACCGTTATTTTTGGTAAAAAAAAAAATTTAAAAAACGTCTGAGTCTCCAAAAAACACCACATACCAAGTTTGAAGTAATACGATCATTCTCTATGATCGTAATGTCATTTTTGATTGTTATCTCAACTTTTTTTTTTTGTACGAATGCATAACTTGATATATGGTACCCATATCGCAAGTAAAAAAACATAACTCCAATAATTTCAGTTGAAAAGGAATTCAGTTTTATACAAATACCAAAAAATATGCTTCTTCGAATTTTATTTCTATTCCCGTGGCGCTGGCGATATAGCTTCGTCTAACGGGTGAACGATAAACTTGAATGCGTTTTTAAGATTTTTCTTCTAATAACAATAAACTTGAGTTATGATTTTCTCCCAGAATTGATGTGTTTATAAAATATTTCATTATTATTTTCTCTGTAAACCAACTTCCTAGCCATATGAAAATAATGATAAAAATAATAAACTTATAGCAATGCTTATACTTTGGAGCTCATTATAATGAATAAAAAACAAGAAACACCATTTAATGCCTGACGAGAGAGAGAGAGAGCTTACATATTGCGTAGCGTAAGGTAGCGTATACGCGCTCAATATAAACGAGTCCTTTTGTGCGTTATTATTATTATATTATATTTTTGTGGACGTTTGCGGTATTTTTTTTCCGTTTGAGAAAGTTTGAATCGCACAACTCTTAGCCTCTTATTCTTGAATAAGAGATTTATAATACCATGTAAGTACTTGACAATTTTTTGCAGGAAACATAAAACCAGCAAAGCGGTTTTTTCATATTTTTTTTTTTTTTTTTTGGAATATTATAGTTATACCGCTTTATACCTACCCGAGTACCAGTACCTACATAATTTTCCTCTATGTAATATTTTCCATGAAGGTTTATTTTTCTTCTCATTTTCTGTTCATAGCCCCGTTTGATGTGAAGCGGAGCCATCATGGAGGGAGTTGTTATATTTCGCCTGCTTAATCAAAAACAAAGTAATGGTTACGAAATGAGGCAATGGAAATTCGTTCAGCAAAAATGTAAGGGAGAACAAAAAAATACAAAATACAAGCACAGTCTCAGCACCTGCTGATGTGTGGGGGAACTTTTGAAGAACTCCGGTTGATTTTGACCTGTTAGCAAGTCATGCATATTTACTATACGAAAGCAAAAAGTCGCCCTCTTGTGAGAGGAAGTATAAACGACATGGGGCATATGTATATGCTTGTGTTTAAACCTTTGAGGTCGTTCAGGACCATTCAAAGAAACTGACTTTTAAAAAGGTGTACTCGTGTATTCCAGACTTATTTTATTATTTTGTTTTTATTTTTTTTTGTTGCCACAATTTACTGACACACACATTCAAACTGGGATCTTTTATTGTGAAAATCAACTTTTATGTCAAAAATATGAATAACTTTACACAAGAAGTTTTTTTTGGTTTTTTTTTCTTAACATTTACTCGTATATGAATTTGAATGGACTGCTAAAAGGTTTAATATGCTTACGAAACTTGATTTAAGTGCATTTTATTCTATATGCATTCATATGATTATCATTAATGAAGAAATGAAAGGTTTTATTTTTGTGCATTGAATAGTTTACTTCATTTTTCGTCTGGAAAAAGGATATGATATGATGAAAGGAAATAACAGACTGTGAATGATTGAGAACAAACAAAAAATAAAAAAATTGAGTTTAATTTGTATTTACAGTTCTTCGTTCGGCATGATCATCAATGCTAAAATGAAGATTATGATGCATGTTGAGAGTTTTGAGAAACAAATCCTTTTTCCAAGAACAATGGAATAATGTAATGGAAAAAGAAAAACCCTTTACAGAGGTACCTTATTAGTACCTTAATCACTTTTTTCAGACCTATTTTTGAGTTTTTTTGTATTATATTCTGGGACGACAGCAAGGATGCAGCGATTAACTCACAAATAATTGCATTTAATCCTTCCTCTACTTGAATGTGAGAAATGTCCAAAATAAATTCATATGGAAGACAAAATGACGATATAGAGTGTAAGGCTAGCTCCCATTTTATAATAGTTTGTACCGGACTTTTCCCAGTAAGTTGTTTTTTTTTCAAAAATTTTCGAAAATTGGGTTTTAAACGAAAACATCGTTTCGGGTCTTGTGAGCTTTTGAATTTATATATTTAGTAAATGTGGAAATACAAAATTGCTTAGACCTTGTATAAGGATACCTTTATACGTAATTATTATTAAATATTATTTTTTCTGGGAACTAATTTTTGGGAAAAACATTTTTATGGAGTTTCAAAAAATTTTGTATAGCCCAGATATCCGTAAAAATATAAAAAACCACGACCTGTTCAGGACAAGAAAACAAATTGAGTATATTTCCATAATTTTTCGAATTATTGAAGTTAAAGGTACAAAATTTTCAAAATGTTCAAAAACAACTTTTACAACACGCAACAGCATCCAAAATTTCAATTTTTAAAAACTATGGATGCAAGGTCAAAAACACCCATTTTTGCATGTTTTTCCAGTAGGTACATCCAAGGAACAATCTGGAACAACTTCCAAAAATAACAATAGCTTCAGAAAATACGCGCGTAAAACGCTCGTAAAACTCGCGTAATACGCACGTATAACGCGCGTAAAACTCGCTTGATATGCTATAGCAACCTTTCAAGAAGTCATATTCTACCAGAATCAGGTATTGAAAACGAGCAGAAGCTTTAAAAAATAAAATGAGCTTAAAACGCTCGTAAAAAACGTAAAACGTGCGTAAAAGGCGCGTAAAACCAACGTATTACGCGAATTTTGCGCGCGCTTTAAGCGCATTTTACCCGCATTTTATTTCTTAACGCTTCTGCTCGTTTTCAATACCTGCTTCTGGTAGAATATGACTTCTTCAAAGGTTGCTATAGCATATCAATTGGCAAAAGGTTTAAATATCGCTTCTAAAAGCAGCGGATGCACGTAAATTTTGACAATAATATAATACTCCATGATAATCTTCTTATCAAGTCTATTTTTCCGGGAAAAATTACATTCAGCGAACATTATCTTTAATTTGTTCGGCGGCGTTAGTATGTGGTTAAAAAAAAAAAAATACTTCCACAGAATATATTCTTAAATATTTTTTTGTTCTTTTTAATGAATTTTTAATAACAGTTAATTTAGAAGTTAATTGAGTGGCATCGCGATAAAAACACAAAGTAATTCATGTGAATTATGTTTAATGCCTTAACCATCTCCCACACTCCCACACACACTCGTTACTCGTATACCTAATGATATAGCCATAAACAAGTTTTAAGCAATCTTAAAGAAGAATTTATGGCAACTGAATTCGAAAGTGAGAGCTATTTATTTAAGACTAAGCTCTTTTAAAGACTTTTTTTTTAAATATTCAAACTGCCAGCTGCAAATAATAGGAGCCTATGTGTACCCACTTTTGTTTTTGTTTTTCTTTGTTTGTTGTTGTTGTTGAATTTAATGACGAACAAAGATTTTTTTTTGCAGAAGAAGAGAGAAGGAAGAGTTCTAGGGAGTGTGTGTTTTTCATTGTTCCATAAAAGGCTTCGCTTTTCCATAAAGGCTTTTGCATTTAAGTATCCTTTTTTATAGCCCCATTTTATAGTAGGTATCGATTATATTCATTGTATGTCATTGTTTTGGAATTTACTTTATGTGAAGAAATGGCAAAACTCCCTAATAAGTCAATAAAGTACCTATACACCGTACAGAAACAACGACTAATAATTTCGAGGAATATTGTCATAAACTGGTTTAATAGCATCACAAGGATATACTCTTGGAATGTTTTATGTAATAAAAGTTTCCTTTTCGCTTCACAAAAGCACTTTCTTTTTGCAAAAAGAAAAAAAAAACGTAAAGCATTGTATTTTATGGTCAAATGTTGAAACCTTTATGCTTGAGCGAATTAAGTGGGGTTTGACTTTTTAACAAAGTCATTTTGTTTTCTGTATGACAAAACAAAACAAAATGAACAAAAACAAAGCCAACCAAAAAAAAGAATGGGAAATAGAAATAAAAATAAAATCGCGATTGTGAAACGGGTAAAGGAATGAGTAGTTTTTTTTTTTTTTAGAATAAATCAAAGGCTTTACAAATTATTAACTTTATTTATGCTTTGAAGGAAAGTTTTTATTGTTTGTTTTGTATTTTCAAAGGAGTCAATACCCAAACCATCACTTGGGTATGGCTTTTAGTGAAACCACTCTTTCGGATGAAATTGTTTAATTATGTTTCTGATTTATTGAAAAACCCATTATTGGCCACTGTTTTGGGTTTGAGGTCCGTGATTTTTCGAAAAAGTTGTTGTGGGGTGCATTATTGCTGGGCTATAAGATTTTGAAAAGTACACAGTTTTTTTTTTAAGTGCTTGGGGTCTTAGAATTTAGCTTGTATTGGATGTATTCCTTAAAAAACATAGTTACTTACTTTGAACATTCATCAAGTTTTTTTTCTTTTTCATAAGTTAAAATTGTACTTATTGTGCAAAATATCATTACATATTATTGGACATGTGAGCTTATACCGTTATTTTGCGAGTCAAATATATGTCATTAGCAAACAACAGTAAAAAAGGAAATGTCTGTTGTAACCCAGAAGTCAAAACAATCATACCTTGAATTTGGTAGGTTCTTACTTCTCCTAAAAGCTTAAATGGTTTTTCTAAGACACTTTGCCAAGACTCTTATAAGATCTGGGAAAATTGTTGTCAGAAGTGGGATATTTCTCTATCATATTGTAAGAGGTCGACAATTATACAATACAATTTTTAACCTAGCAAAACGAAGAAGTGACCATCAACATTAGGAGCAATTCCATTATATTTGAGCCAAATTGTAATTCTATTACGGCAAAGATAATGCAAAACAACCCATTTATTTGGAGCTCATTTTAATGAGTTGATTACGGTTAACGAACATTCTATTGTTAGCAGCAAACGAATGAATAGTTTTCGAAGAACCTCTCCAGAAAGAAGTTTGTTCCAAAGAACCGTTTTTAGTGTAAATATACAATTTATTTACAGCAAATAACTGCAGGAAACAAATTTTCTTAATAATAATTGACTCTAATGTTTGTGGTGAAAGTTATCTAGTTCGTGCCGCAGTAGCAACAGCCTTTGTTCGAAATCGAGAGGTCACAGGTTCAATTACTGGTGTTGCGCTGAACTTTTTTTTTATTTATTCTTTTGCTTAAATCATTTTACCGAAACGAATTTAAAAGTTTGCTGCAAACGAAGTTGAGGTCAAAAAATTACTATCCAACAAACGAAAACTCGCAAACGATTCGTTTTCTCGTTTTGTTTATATGCTTTCTACGCCAATTATAAATTAAACAGTCCGTTGTGGAATGACAAGATACTGGCCTCTAAAGCGAGAGGTCGCCGGTTAAATTACAGGTGTAACGCTAAACTTATTTTCTTTAATGGTTCGCAAAAAGTGTTTAACACAAACGAATTTACCAATTTGCTGCAAACGAAGTCGACAAATTGTCCGGCAAACGAAAAAGGCATTTTTTTCCTTTGCCGCAATCGATTTGTTCACGTAGTGTTATTTTTATTGATCGTATAATTAAAGCTCCACAAATATCGGTTTAGAATTTTCCAATGCAAACGAACGACGACAATGGGACGGATGTAGACTATTTAGCATAGACAAAATTAAAACAAGCTCCCAATTAGTTTATTTTAGATACAAAAAAAAAAAAAACCCTTAAGTTAAATGATTTCTATGGGGAACCCTTACATCGAAGCAATTAAAGTGTATCGAATATGCATCCGCAGAAGCTATTTACAGCCTTCAGGGAATAGTAGGTACCTTGTCCCACTCCCCATAAATAAATTATTGCAATCATGTAAGCCTCAATCCACAGTAATTATTATTATTATTCACAATATTGAAGTTTGCTTTGTTTATTTTTGCATCAATCTTGAAACTTTGATAAGGCAATAGGCAACAAAGGCGCATTAATTAATTAACCTGCCAATTGTATGACAATTCGCTCTGAATCGCTACCGTCTGATCTGAAGTATCAGTTAATTGGATTGCACTTAAATTCATCCTGATTTTATTTATTCGAATTGAAGCAAACAAACCAGAACAAACAATGTTAAATTCAACCATTTCATCATGTTGTGTTCGCTGTTGGCTGTTGTTATGCAGTGCGGGGTAGTATAGCATCCAGTAGCAGTATAGTGGCAGTGATGGTTTGTGTGTTGGTGTGTATAGCTGTGCTTCGATGCTCCGAGAGATGCTCAGGGATGCAAATATTCGATGCGAACGAAAAACATTTTATATTGTATTCCCTTCCCCATATTTTTTTTTTTGTTTTTGTTTTCATGTTGATACAGCATCTCCCACAAACACCAGACCTATCCCTATCCAATCTCTGCATACTGTCTATTTCATGGAGCAATGAAATGTAGTTTTAATCATTCGTTCCGATTCGTAACGTTTGCTTCAATTTATTCGATAAGAGCCAATCGTTTAGCCCTTCGTTTAAATATTGTCAGAGCAACTTAATCGCGTCAATGGAATTGTGATGTAATTGAAAACTCTGAATGTATTTTTTAATAAAGTAAATGACAATTGAATAAAGGTATAATTGTATAGCTACATTCTTCTGCCAATATACCAATATAGCTCTATAGCATCCAACCTAGACACTATAAGCCATAAAGGATTCTGCGACGACGACGGACGACACGATGGCAACGACTATGGACGAATGCAGTAGACAGATTGAAGTGTGCTTGCAAATGCTCTAAAATCGAGTGAAAAGGACAGTTCTGAAATTAGATTGGCTACCAATACTGCATACCATGTATACCTATACGAAGGTTTATGCAGATTGAATGCAATTTATGGCTTTCAATTAATATTTGATGCGGTTGCATGGCATCCAGGGATTTATCGACCTACATAAATAATAAAATCAAAAGGAAAAAACATAATGTTTTTAAATTATTATTATCATTTGTGCACTTGGGTAACTTTTTCATTATTAGAGGTAGGTACTTGAATCAGTCTTTCATTATTTTTGTGTGGAGTCCCTAAATGGAAATGAATTACTGGAATTTCAATTTTATATGATGTTTTCACAATAAAAAGTTTTTCGGAAAATTATGCAATTAAGACTGTAAACAGAAAAATTACAAAATTGCAAAATGATAAAATAAAATAAATAAATAATGGTTGGCTTAATGAGCATAAACACAAGACATACCGAGCAACCTTAAGGTAAACTGCATACCTAACCAAAGTTCTACCGAGCCAAAAAAAAAAGAAAAGAAAAAGAAAACTAATAAGTGACAGAAACAGAAGAAACAAATTCAATACACTTACCATTTCCATACCGTTCCATTGACAACCATGACCTAGACCGAGACAGATCGATGCATTAAATTATTAAGACCATCAGTGACACCCCTTTTTCCTACTGCTTCACCATATTTACTTTGCAGATCATAATGCCTAACAAAAATGCATTTGTGTGTTAAAAGCTACTCTAATGGCTCCAAACAGTTAGTTTTCTCTGGAATGAAATGCGTACGTGCAAGTTTAATCTATAAATTTCGTCGTCGTCGTCTCATCGTCTGCGATCTTTTTGAATTAAATTTAACTATCCGGTCGTAATAATTGTTAAATTTTCGATATGCGAATGTAAAAAAATGTTAAGTTAATATTATTTGTTGTGAAAATATCATTTTGTATTGGTGAAAAGTTTATGCTCGTGTTTTAAGAGTTTGTGTGTAATTTTATTTCGTTTTAATGAATTCTAGTCGTCGTCGTCGTCGTCGTTTTACCGGTGCGGTTGTTTGAATATTTTTTTAGTAATGGCGGATAAAATAACATTTCCTTGTCGGTGAGTGTGATTGAATGTGGAAAAAATTAAATTTAGGTAAAAATGTGTTTTTTTTTTCTGTTTCATTTAAAGTTTAAAGTTGTAGAAGTGATTTCTGGAAATTATTTGTTCGAAAAATCATGATCTGCGCTGTCCCCGCTCCTAAAAGTATTTAATTCGGTCTTCTTCGGTTTCTTTAAATAAAAAAAAGTCTTTAAATTAATTAAAAGAAGAACTTTCGCGTTTCTCGCGGAAAAAAAATATAAAAAATCGTGGTTCAGTTATTGAATGTGATGTGTGTAGTGTAAGCCCACCTATTTAAAAAAAAGGGCCATTCATTTTGGTAGTTCTAGTTTTCTGCTCATATTAATTTGAAAAAGTTAAAAAAAGCATAAGTAAAAGTTTTTTGTTTTCGATTTTATTGCAAATTATTTGTTTGTGTGTGTGTTGTATTGTGCGCGTGTTAGTGTGAGTGAATATGCCTTGGAAAAGTCGTTGAACGGTGGATGGAAGATTTGAATTTGAATTTGACACGGTGAGTTGTTTGAAAATGTATTTTCTTAAATTTCATAAAAAAATTTATATATTTTGTGTTTACTTTAATTTGAAACGAAGATGGGATAAAAAAAAAAAGGAAAAAAGAATTGGAGAACAAATTCGTAAAAAAAATATTTTAAATTTGGGATGCAAAGAATTCATCAGTTTGAATTTAAAGGTGGTTTTTTTTAGAATTGACAGAAAACTGAAAGCAAAACAATTAACAAATTTTGAGTCAAAGTCCCGCCAATTCCCCTTCCCAATGCTTACTCCCATTTCCCATGGCTTCAATGTCAGTTGAAAGGTACTTCTTATTTGTTGAAAAGATATCCGTTAGCATACATAAAGTGTGTTCAGTGACTTTGTAGGTACTGGACTGTTCGAAACAGAACAGTAAGTATACAACTTTTAGCTATTCAATGAGGTTTTCTGTTCCAGACTGTTCTAGTTTACTATTCACTGACGTTGTCTGGAACATAGAACAAGATTTTCTGTACTTGCTTTTGAGTCAGAACAGATTCGTAACAACTGTCACGAAACTGTTCTGATCTGTCCTGTTCTGATCTAACTATTTCCTCGTTGAATGTTCCTGTTTCCTGTTTGTGATTAATTTTTTTTTATAACCTTAGTCAGAATTTTTGAACAGACTATCGCCAAGAGGTTTCACTAATCATAAAAATACAAAAACTATTTGGACCAGCATTTGACATGTAACCTAAAGGTTATAAAACAAATTTTAGAGTAAGCAGAGAGATCTCTGAAGGAGTTGGTGATAGGAAAATGTCCAAATCTTAAAATGTGTTGGAAGACTTCTCAAAGCAATCAGGGAAATCTCGGACGAAACTGGTGATCGTAACAGGTCTTGGTTCTAAAATAAGGAAAAAGGAGCTCTGGGTTTTAGAAAAAGTTTATAGTAAGCAAGGAGATCTCGGAGGAAGCTGTTGAGCAGAAAAATCCCAAAATTCAAAATTAAATTTGAGCTGGACGGTCGCAAAAGGTACAGTTTTCAACATTTTACAGTATTTGTAAAAACTGCTGATCGGAAAAGGCCCTAATCTCAAAGTGAGATTAAAGCTGGAGACTAGAAAAATTACAATTTTTGACATTTTTTTGTCCAAACGGTTGCTGACTGGAGGCTGATAACGTCTATTGACTGAATATAGTCTGTTTTGTACGGTTTAAATCACACTTTTTAAACATACTCTTTGTTAAAGAAATCCTACAACTTCCTTGCCATCTTATTGTTTACCAAACACAAACACAAATGCTAGAGGTCACTAAAACCGGTACCCAGAGAAAAACTGCAGTCCGAGCGTATGGTAGAATCAGCGCAGTGGTGAGGTTGAATATGCTTTCAGTGAGTTTATGCTATATCAAGTCCATTAATTTGACGATTTTGAACAAAGAGTTCCTTTTGATGAAGATTACTCAAGACTTCACTTGAGTCTTAAAGAAGTCGAAAATTAAACTTGCTAACAACAACTTTTAACCACTTATCATGTCTGAATCAAAATAATTTGTATAAATACCATTACTTGAACAGAATACTCTTATGTACATCTTTTATAGTTTCTCAAGATATTGGCTCTTGAACATTTTTTTGATATCTTGGAACAAATTCTTTTCTTATCATTTAAAATTCTTCCAAAGCCAGACATTATATTTTATTCAAATAAAGAAGGATTTCATTTGAATATCCCATCATCAGAGATTGCACGCAAACAAAAAAAGAAAAACTAATCAATAGATTAATTTCTTAGAGTATCTAGATTTTTTTTTTGGTTTATCTCTAAAAATATTCATTCCATTCCGTGATTACCTTTGCTACTCGTACCTTCTGTTGAAGTTCACAATGCGAGCAACAGAACTTTGCATATCCCGAGATGATGAAAGAAAACCTTTTCTTTTTCCTATGCTGATGCAGAGGTGAGGTGCACACAGGATCAAGGATCATGGTGCCGTGGCGGGTGTAATGGCATCCGCTTGCCATTTAAATTTCCCAATCAATTATGTACGTTAAGTACACCGCGACTTTTCCTAACGAATAACGAACTAACAATGGCAAATACTCGAAATGCCAAATGCCTGCAATGATGGCAGAGTTATAAAGGAAACCACTCTCCGCCATCAACTTCATCTTCAGTTCTGTATATATAGTAGGTTGAGCGTAGAGCGTTCCAGCAGCACCATTGCATCGCATCGCATCATCGTCATCGTTAAGTAAACAACTCCGTTTTAATGCAACGCCAAACTCCAAATTTGAATAAACTGAGAGAATTGAATGCAAATTCTTTAAGCTTGCGGAAATAATAAGGAGCAGTTTTTCCTAGGCAATCCCATTCTCATATTCCAATCTGAATCCGAATGCGAATCCGAATTGCAGTCATCACAGAGTCCTAGACTCTCTCGTCCTCTATAGTCTCTAGTAGGTATATAGTACCTATACCCAGTAGTCAGCGAGCTTAGAAGAAGAATATGGCATCTTCTTCAAATGAAGTCTAGCGAAAAAAGGGATGATGCAGGAAAATTCCTTATTGTTTGAGAATACAATTCAAGGATAAAATGTGCATTTTCTGCAGTAATCGAATTGTTCAGATAGAAATGATTTCACCCCGCCGCCGCCGCCGCGCCGAGGCGTTCTCGCTCAGCCTCAAGTCGACAGCCCACTCAACACGATCCCCAACCGAAGAAGTAAAAGACCGAACCCATAGCGCAAGGAAACTGATGATTTCCTCTGTCTAAGGAAATTTATAGAAATATCTATGTATACTCATGATGATGAGTGAGACGAAAGAAGTATGGACTCGGATGTGCGCACATAAAGATAAACACGTATACTCGCACAAATTCAAATTGAATAAAGATTTTTTACCATCATCATATAACAACTACACATGGTGGATGCGGATACGGAAGCGGATTGTGTATGACTTCGTTCTCTGATTTGTTCTTGGCGATGGAAAATGCAGTTAAGGCAAGACATAATAGAAAAAATAGTGTCTATAGGAAAAAAAAAAAAAAATAAAATAAGAAATCAAAAGAATACGAACGTTTTTTTTTTTTGTTTTCAAGAGATGATTTCTTGACGTTTTTCAAGTTGCTTAATATTTACTTAGACTTTTTCAGAAATTCAGAATTTTGGTTAAATTTTTCTTTAAAGGGAAACATTTAAATTGCAGAAGAATCTTCAATTTGGTTAATTTGTTCGTTTCAGGATATTGAAATTGATTGAAAAGTCAAATAGAACCCGTTTATATAAAACGTTAGGAGTCTTTAAGAAAATGGCTATATTCCTAAATTAAAAAAAACACGAAACAATATTCTTCATTGTTTTGGACATGTTTGCGAACATATCCGACATCTTTACTTTTATTTAATAATACACCTTTCACTGTTTATTTTTTATCAATACATATTTTTAGGAATTATTTTAATTCTAGAAACTAACAACTCCAAACTTCGTATCAGTAGAAACAAGTCCCTACTAATAAAACTATAACCTTGATACTAATTGATGACATTTGAAATTTTGAAATCAGTGTGTGGGTACCTTTAAATGAGATTTATTTATTTTTGTTTTCACCGCAAGGATTTTTTTTGTGTTTCTATCGAACTTGACTCTTATAGATTTTCAAATAATATTGTGTGAAAAGCTTTAACTTTGCTTACAATGTTTTTATTACTAAAATAATTATAATTGAAAAATAAGAAAAAACTGCGAAAACCGCATCCCGCTACTAAACCACTCCCTCGTGTATCCCCCCCCTTCTCACTAAAAAAATAAACAAACGGTCTAAACAAAAAATATATAAAGGTCCTCACAAAAATGTTCAATAATTTTTCTAATTTCACTGGGCAAAAATATTTTAAAATCAGTGTGTGGCGACCTTAATCATCTCTTCCACCACAGTTATTTCTGGTAGTTTTGTACTGCACTGCCGTGTTAAGTCAAATAAACGTAAATACATTTTTGGCATTTTTGAGTTAGGACCACTTTTGACATCTTGGATTTGTCTAGTATTTTATTCTTTATCTTTTAGTTAAATTTATCTCTTCTTTGATAGAAAAAAAAAAACACGTAAGAAATGTAACTTAAACAGACCTGAAATTCTTTAGCACAGTTTTTTTTTTTGTAAATTTTTAACAATTTTTTTTATCAAAAAAATGGTTTTTTTCACAAAATTCTTGATGCTGAGTCAACAAAAAATCTGATTAAAGCGAATGTTTTTGACCCGTTAAATTGTTATTGAATACCAAAACTTAAAAACAAAAATCATCCGAATTGGAGCTGTTTTGACTGGTAATTTTTGATAAAATCAACTTGTTTTCAACTTTTGCAAAAGATTATGACCCTCTTAAGTCGAATATAGAATTTTTGAAAAATCAAATTTTGAAATTCCTAAAATTTCAGAAACAGTCCATATTTTTTTTGAAAATTTATGTATGTTTGGTGCATTTTTTTTTCATTTTTTGACCATCATCTTATAAAAAAGGATTTAGCCGAAAAGAATAAGCCATCTTGAAATTTTCAATTTTTTTTTTGTCAATTTTTTTGATTTCAAAGCAAATTCGTCTAAAACACACAAGTTATTATTTTGCTGCAAAAAATTTAAAAAAGTAAAAATGAAAGTAAATTTTTGTGAGCTCAGTTTCATAAAATCTAACTATTTTTGGTAAAAAAAATATAAATTAAAACAAAAAAATGGTTTTTACCATTTTCCCAATATTTTTCAGGTTTTATAGAAAAATTATATGAAAAAAAGTTGTGAATATTTCGACTAGCTACAGCTGTAAGCTTTAAACTATTTTCGAAAGCAGAGGACTACTTTTCACAGAAATCGTAAAATAACACGATTTTCGACATCCACCCAAGATTTAAACCCACAGACGACCCATCACCCCATTTCCCCAAATCTGTTGGTGGCAATTTATTTTAACCCTTTCATAAATCATTTTTCCTAATTTTTCCCACCATTCATTTCTTGCTGATAATTTATTTCTTTTCAAAAAAAAAAAAATACTGGCACTGATCAGTAAGTCTTAATTTCTTAAAATGGTATAACGTTCCAGATCCATGTTAGTTTGTAATGCAAATAGGTGTCATTAAAATATCTGCAAGTCAGCTGCTCAAGAATTGAGGGGTGTGGCCACGAGGGGGTGTAGTTGTTCTTGTATAAAAATGAAAACAATAAAGTAATGACTTTAGATAAACTAAAATAGCACAGCTATCTCCGATGCTACTACTAATTCAAGTTAGAGACTCCAATTCAATTGACTATCTCTTCATAATAATTCAATTTTTGTGCCTGTTTTAGAAAATTCTCAACGCTTAAAAATAGGCTCCCAAGTTCGTATACTTCACTTCGAATTTCTAATTCAAAAAGAAACAAAATTAAATTTACAATTCTGTAGGTATTATTATTCTTTGTGCTGTACCTTATCTCAAGTCAGGAAAAGTATGTAGGTATAAGTAGGTAATTTAATAGATGGAACATGATATTTATAGGTTCCCATTCAACCATCAAAAGAGGCAACCTCGTATAGTCGTAACGTCATGTTGAAAGGGGCACCTACTACCCATTATGTGGCACACACTTGCTGTAATACCTATCAATAAATTCTCTCGACATCTGCCCTTGATAACATCGACATAGGACTTTTCACACCCCATAGGATCCTAACGTATAGCATTGATTACAATGACAAATGTGGATTTTATTTCCGGAGTAATCATAAAATACATTCCCCACTTGTAAGGCGAGATTTATTACGGGAACCCTATCTATCCTATTCACATCCATTTAAACAAAATCAACGAAAAAATACAAAAAAGAAGAAAAATGCGACGGAATTTTATCACATTCCAAACGCTCATCACGATATACCTTTCGGCTTGTTAGATTCTTGTTCGTTTTTGTTTCCGTTCTACTTTGAATTTCTTTTTTTTTTCTTTTAAATATTATTATTCAAAATACCAATGGTGTGATTTATCATTTGGAAAAATATACACCAAAAAATAAAATTCTGTAAAAAAATGCAAATATGAGTCCGGAAATACTGAACAAAAAATAAAATAAGATGAAAAATCTAATTTGAAATAAATATTATTCTTCTTCGATTTATCTGCATAGGTACTTTTTATGGGAGTTTTCTTCTTTTTTTTTACGAAACTGATTTAACTCATTTTGAAGAATTTTTTTGTTTGTCAAAAGTGTTGGTATGCATTGAATGTTGGATTTATTTTGTTATCAGAGTTTGTGTATGGTTGTAGACAGCGGGGCTATAATATATCATCAACCTTAAAATTTTTGATGAGAAGGTGTTCTATAGCCTGGTCAAGGATTTTAGTCCCTTTTTTGTGTGACCTAAATACTTAATATTCATATTATTTTTGCAACGAGATTGGAAAATTTAGCATTTGATCAAATTCTATTATTAATGACGTTTATGTTGAAGAATACCTGTGGGACTGTTTGATAACTTTTTCTGTTTTTTTTTTTGCATAGACAGCAACAAATCAAATTGATAAATTGAGTTTGGGGTAGGTCCACAATTTTTTTGTGTGTGTAAAACAACTTGGATATGTTAATGATGATTAAATGTTGTATACATGCAAGTAACGCAGTTATGAGTATTACTATGCACAACAGGGTCACTCCTGCCCTGTACCTCTCGGCTATAATACAGGGCTATGCAATTATGCATTGACAAAAGTCAGATTTCATTTTTTTAAATTAATTTTTCTTTTCAAAATCATTGAAGAATTTTGAAGATTAGGTTTCAGGAAAACAAGTTAAGAAGTTTTGAACGTAATTGTGTTCAATATTTTATCAGATCTACTCTAGTTTTCGTAAAAAAAAACGACATCGCCGTTTTTTGTAATACGAGTATTTTGAGAGAAATCTTTTTTTTTTTTTTGTTATCATTTAATCTATTATCGATACAAATTTTTGTTTTTCAATTTTTTTTTCTGAAAATTTTAATGCATAATTATTATATTTTGAAATGATTAGAAACTTTTGAGAAGTTTTGAACAAATTCCATTACCCCAGCAATAACGGTATAAGGAATCAAAAATTAACATAAAATTATGGCATTTTTCGTAAAAAGTGTTTTCACAATATTTCGTTTATTCGAATTTATTTTACATTAAAAATTCATATTGTTACAACAACTCTTTACATAAGGCCAGTTTCGCAAAAATTCCAATAACCAACGACGAAACAAAATCAACGAAATCTAGGTAGCTATTTTTAAAAGTAAGCTAGCTTTAGTCTCGGAGAAAAATCATAGTCTTTTTTTTATAAAAAACCATGTTCTTTTCAAAAGCTGCTATTAACGGTAGGTACCTACCATAGAACCGTTATTTTTAAATTCTCGTTTTCTCCATTGACTCGATTTCAACGATTTTTAGCTTAGTGTTGAAATATTCAATATTTTTTTTTTATTTTAAAACCAAATTAACGTTTTTCTAAGAATTGTATGAAAGCTATACTGAATAAAGGTAAACAAAGTTTGCGTATTGACAAGGTTTCTCACTAATAAGTCAACTGAACCTCAAGTGAGTCCCAACTGGAAAAAGTGCCAACTTTTTGTTATTTAGATTTTTATAATTGCCTAATTTTATTTTTTTTTACCTACAGGACTTTTTTTTTTAAATTTCGCTCCCCCTTTTTGAATTCATTAGATATTTGAAATCATATCCAAATACAAATTTATTGATAATTCTTGTTGTCAAAACACCGAAATTTCAACCAAAATTCAAATTGACAATGAAATAAGCATGAACCAATCTGTAAAACTGCTCACCCGATTTTAATAAAACCTTCCAAGCCTCTTAGATTTATGTAGCTAAATTATTTTATTCGCTGTAATCTTAGCTGTTTGACAAGATTAATAACACTGTAAGCATGGGCATACGTAAGGGGAGCAGGGGAAGGGCGCTGCACTAATGATATGTGAATCTCATTCTAACAAAGTCTCTAAATTCTTCAAATTTATATCTGTACCATTCAGGTTATTCAAGTTGTAAGATAAGGTCAATTAACACGTAGACCACAAAATTCACTTGAAGGTTGCAAAAGATTGAACTATACTAATTTTTTTTGGAAAGTTGTTAGCACAGACCTGCGTTGTGCTCGAAAAACATTGCAATTTTCCTACAATTTTTCAGTATGTGGCTTACAACTAAAAAGTAAATTCTACGAAAAATTCGAGAGTATTGTAGGAAAAAATATCATAAATTTCATTGCAACTGCAGTTTATTGCATAGATAGGGGTCGAAACACAACAAAAAATGATTTTTCAGAGAGCTCAGTATTTTATCCCTGCTGTCGGGCAAGGTTATTTCATCATTTTCCTTATTTTTGACAACTGCTGCTTGTATGACAGCAGTGGTACCAACGCCGCCAACGCCAATTCCTTGGTTGGGGTTTTTACCACAAGACGAAAACCGATGCTTTATCAGAGACAAGGCCGTTGTCGAAAAAATTGTTTAAATCGTATTAGGAAACCTCTTATAACTCAAAACCATTATATCGGATTAATCTACTTGTTCTTAATGAGATATTAAAAAAAAACAAACTTGGATATTACAAAAAACATTACATGCTGCAGGTACTAGAACCTAACGTACGAGGAAGCGAGGATCTCAATGTTTTGTGTTAAATTCGGTCTTATCGTGGGTTGCTCTAGGAACTCGTGACATTTGTTCAAGTCAAATCAAAGCTATAAATAGTTTATTGCTATAAGCTATATTGTAAATGACAGCATACAATTTTCTCTAGACCAGCCCACTGTGGATGCAAAATAGACATAAATACAGGGGTATTGGAGAAAAGGTACCTACTCATAAAGTGGAAAACATGAAATTGTCGGTAAAATTTTAATGTAAGTCGTTTCCCAAAATGACGGAGTTCGCCAGGCAAGTGGAGTATTCTTTGAATATTTCTTTTTCTTGATTGCAACATAAGTATGATTTTTTTTTTAGGTTACCATTTTTTTTTTAATTCAAATACAATATTAAAGAAATAAAAGAAATAAATGACAAAAATATTCTTGTAAAATCTGGAGTAATTGCTACTCTTAGCAAGTCCATCTAACAAATAATTTACATAGGTATGGCTATTGGGTCATAATGTTTTTCTGTTTTACCGAAAATCTCATTTATTTTAAACGAACATTTACTGAAAAAAGTGTACCTATTCTTTTTCTATCTATCATAAGTAGTCCATTAATTGAAAAGTCATTTAGTTTTCTAAGAAGAACAAAATATATAACTCCCACACTTCTTTAAATATTTATTTAAGGACATTACTTTTCGACTCAACTTATGCTACCTACTTTGACATCCAAGATCCAATCCAATGAGACAGAATTCTTCAGATAAAAAAAAGAAAATCTACAGGAAAATGCTTTTTCTGTGAATCGAAAACAATCTGTTCTCAAAAAACATCATAACTTTGATGGCGAATCATGAACCTTTAATTAATATTTATAAATATAGATATAACCTTTTGAAAACATCAAAATTATAGGACAAGTTGCAAAGGTAAAAGTAGGTATACTTATAGTTACCGCAACCTTTTTTTTACTATTAAAAATTCATAAGAAAATAAAAATAAAAAAAAAAAACAAACCTAGTTTAATTTTAAAAGCAACGAGTGACAGTGAAAGATGACCTTTGCATGTTACCCTTATTACCCCCAGGAGAAAGAAACCAACAAAAAAAAAAACAAACGAAACAATCATATTAAATCCTGCCAACAAATCTGGACTTGTTTTTATTTTGTTTTTTTTTTTTTTTTTTTTTTTTTTATTTCATAAAATTTAATCTCTTATCTAAGCTAAAGCAAACAAAATTATCTTCAAACATTAAATGCCATGGTTTTATGATATAAACTTTAGTCGTCGTCGTCGTCGTATATGAGAGAGAGAGCGGCACTCTGGCACTATTGGGTGCTGCTGGGGACACGAATATAAATCATAAACATTTTATTTCCTGAACCATAAACCTTACTTCCGTTGAATCACCATTTTCTTTTACCACACGAACTACAAAAAAAAAAAAAAAATAACGGAAAAAGTTTCAATATACATGGGGAGTGAGACTGAATAAAGAAGCAAGAGAAAGAAGACGAAGAAGAAACAACGAAAATGAGAACGAGAACGAGGAGAAAAAGTTATGACTATGAGTATGAGTAAGTATGACCAACAAGCACAACATCGTCATTGTCGCCGCCGCCGCCGTTGTGAAATTTGAGTGCTATAATCGTTGTTGTAGTCCAGTCTGGCATTAAAAATGTCAGCTCATTCATATTAGAAGGCCTTTCCTTTCACATCCGTTCAACACACAAAACCCAACCGTGGCACACTTTATACTCAGTAGTTGACCCAAAAGCCAACCAACAGCACAAATCTTGCCTCACTTTTACCTATCTACCATGCCAAGCCAACACAAAATGGGTAAAGGAACAAAGGAAGGAGCCAAACTCACTCACTTACTTTCCGCGTTGAAGTTGCAATTTAAGGGAATAACTCTTTGTTTTTATTCCGTGAATTCCGTTACACATTATGTTTTCCCAGGATACACTGACATAGATTAAGAGAAAGAGAGAGAGAGAGAGAGTTTCTAGGGAAGGGAAGAGCATGGAATTTAGATGGGAAGAGCGAAGTGAATAAAAAAAACTGAGTTCCTGCAAAAGCCATGCGCAAAATGGATGCCGGAAAATCTGGAATCGAAACAGGCGACATTTGTGCATCAGGACTGCTGGTCTGGTCGGCCGGCAGGTCGGTGATGCATGGCAAGGACGAAATTTAGTGTTTATATGTGTCCGAGTTCCGTACTCGTTTAGTAGCACCGCGACTTTTTTTCATTCCAGACACAAAAAAGAACATGGCGAAGGTACCTCTTTATAACATGGCCGCAATCGCTGTTTTACTACGTGTTTGTAGCCGCTCATTAAAATTGACATACGAACGGTGGAAAACGTGCCTCTCTCTCTCTCTGTTTCGACTGATTACTTACCATAAAAACCGGCAAAGGTACGTTGTTGTTGTTGCTTTTTTGTTCAGGATTCTCCTGATATACGAGGTTACCCTTTGTTCGAATACGTTTTTTCTGTCTTTGATTTGTTTAATAGTCACCTATTTGGAGGAATATCTAAATATTGTTTGCTTATGGGTATTTTTGTATTTACACAAAGAGGGAGTATAAGTCCAGGGGCTAGCTGCTGCACAATACTTCATATTATTTATCTATAATACTCCTTGCTGTTTACTCTTGTCATATGTAACACACACGTACATTCGTAGGCGCACATACCTCCATATATACCTACCTATGGCGTGTGGGTTCTTTTGAAATTAAAAAAACAACAACAACAGCAAAAAAATGCCTGTACTCGATTTACTTTGGCATTATAAGCTCATATAATTGCACCCAGGGGAGTGCATTGTTTCCGTTTCGTGCTTGCTCCCGGTCTTGATGAATAAATGGATTTTTTAATAACCCCACACACAACGATAATGGTGGCCATGATTATGATGGAGATAAACCGAAGGACTACCTATTGTAAATTTTCAATATTGTTTTTTTTTTCTCCTTTTTCAGTGTTTTTTTTTATTTTTTTAATGAATCATGTGGTTTTTTCAGTGAAGGTGGTTTTTTTTTTTTTGTCAGTAAAGTTGTTCAATTATGTGTGTTTTCAGTAAACCAGACAGGGTGTCCAGTGTCCACTGTCCAGTGCAGGCAACTGTCCATCTATAAAAGGATGATTGTTAAAAGTTTGAGCACGAATGGATGAAGTTATACGATAACAGGATGCAAATAAATAAAAAAAAAATTACTGTGGTTTTAAGAGAGGTTACAATTTTCGCTAACGAGTAGATATCGACTATTGATATCCCAGTACCTACCTAAATGTTAAACTTTCAGTGTTTTTTTTTAATAAGTATTGTTTTTTGTTCATTTTTTTTTGGCTGGAAAAATCAAATTTTTCTTGAAAATGAATACAGGTATCTTTAAACGTAAATGCACTGGTAGTAGACACAGGGAAGGATTTGGTTTTGTGGAAACTGCGGGCCTTGCATGCTTATACTCTGATTTGTTAAATACCGGCTACCTTTCACAACTATTTCATTTACATTTCTTTCCTTTTTGCTGCAAGGTCCACGATTTCTCTGCTAATACGAATTTATTAAACACTTTGATCAACTTAGGTACCTACGCCAGAATTAATTTTCGGAAAAAAACGCTAGAAAATTACGCCAGAATTTATTTAAAAATTGAACGCCAGAGGAAATTACCAGAATTATTTTATTTAAAAACGCCACAAAATTACGCCATACTTTTTTAGAAAAAATGATAAAAAATTACGCCAGAATTTATTTTTGGAAAAACACCAGAGGAAATTACCAGAATTTATTTTTTGATAAAACGCCAGAAAATTGCGCCAGAATTTTTAGAAAAAAACCCAAAAAATTACGAGAGATTTTTTTTTGGAAAAAAACGGCATAAAATTACGCCAGAGGAAGCTACACCAAAACATATTTTTTGGAAAAAACGCCAAAAAATTACGCCAGAATTTAAAAAAAGACAAAAAACAACGTCAGAATTTATTTTTTGATAAAACGCCAGAAAATTACGCCATATTTTTTTTAGAAAAAATGCTAAAAATTACGCCAGAATATATTTTTGGAAAAAACACCAGAGGAAATTACGCAAAATTTATTTTGTGACAAAACGCCAGGAAATAACGCCAGAATTTTTAGAAAAAAAAAATATAAAAACGCCAGAGAAAATTAAGCAGGATTTATTTTTTGATAAAACGCCACAAAATTACGCCATAATTTTTGAAGAAAAATGCCAAAAAATTACACCAGAACTTATTTTTGGAACAAACACTAGAGGAAATTACGCAAAATTTATTTTGTGACAAAACGCCAGGAAATAACGCCAGAATTTTTAGAAAAAAAAAATAAAAAACGCCAGAGAAAAGTAAGCAGAATTAATTTTTTGATGAAACGCCTGAAAATTACAACCCAAAAAATTACTGCAGAATTTATTTTTGGAAAAAAACCCCCAAATAATTACGCTGGAATTTTTGGAATGAATGCTAGAAAATTACACCAGAATTTTTGGAAAAAACACGTAAAAATTTTGTTTGCTCAAAATTAGAAAAAAAAAAAACAAAAATTGGCTCCCGAAAATTACAGAACTTAATTTAGGAGAAAAACGCCAGGAAAAACCTCAAATTTTTTTGGAAAAAACACAAGAAGATTAAGTTTGATTCGAACTGAAAAAGCCAGAAATTGACTACTTAGTGGAAATAACGTAAGAAAAAAAGGCGCTAGTATTTATGTTTGCAATTTTTTTTTTGCAGGAGGTGGAAATCAAAGACACTTGAAAAAATACTTGTATTTCTGAAGAAAAAAAAACGTATTAATTTTTGGTAAAAACATAGGTAAGAAAATTTTTTTTGTAGAAGTTTGAAGTCTTCGCATGAATTAGATGAAACGTGCAAACCCTGATTTTGTAGCTTGAAGATACAACTAAAATACACTCCTCGTCAACTGAATACGCACACAATTTTTTTAAGATACTTTGTCAATTTCTTCGAAACATTGATGGTTATTGTGCCATCTGCTGATCCTTACTATTTATGATTTAAAGGAAAGAATTGCGAAGGAATTCTCGAAAAACAACCGCGAGTCAGTTTTTAGAAAAAATCTATTTAAAAATTTTTGTGCATATTCAGTTGACGAGGAGTGTAAGACGAAAGCTAATCTTTGTACGGTCAAAATGTAAAAAAAAAAGTCCACTGAAGCCACCTGTGAGTAAATCAATGGGTGTTTCTGCTTCACAAACATTCGATGCCTTGCATCCTAACTGATTCTTTTGAACCACAAGCCCACAGGATTCTCAAGGATACCAAGGTAGGTATAGGTTATCCAGTCGCTCGAGTATTTGTAGGCAAACTTGCATCGGCAAATATTAAAAAAATGAAGTTTTTTAAAAGCAATTTCATGTGGCTTTTTGTTGCTTAAATTTATAAAAAAAAAAACAAATTCGACAAATAATGGTGAATTGCTGTTATTTACTCGGAACTAGACTGAACTATTAACTAGCCTGAAACCAAAATATTATAATCTATTTTTATGTACCCAATAATAAAAATTCACTAACTGCCTTACAAATCTTTTTTTCTTTTGAATAGTAATTTGTATTTCCAGTTCAGTGAGTTATTTTGAGAATTTTATTTTTGGAGAATTTAAAATGGACAAACCATTTCACTGGACAAAAACTTCTATTTGTTTCTGAGAAACTCGTTAGTCCTTCAATAAAACAACAAATTTATTTTCTAAAAAAAGTTTTTCTTCGAAACCGAGAAATCCTGCCCACAAAAATAATATTGATTGAAAAATATTCTTCTGAACTGATTATACAAAAAAATAAATTTATTTTATTTGGCTGTTCAACTGCAATCAGCATAACTTGGTCTTGAATTCCTATTAATTTTTCCAATGAAATTTCTTAAATACTTATTGTGTAAGGTCCATTTTCAAAAAAACAAAAAAAAAATATTAATGTTCCCAAGATAAAACTTTAGTATATTTCAGCATTCCTCTTCTTCATTCCATGGAATCTCATTAGAAGTAATTCTCATTCAACCTTCAATTCATTTAATCTCTAATTTATTTCTACCAAAGCACTGCCTTAATGGGATTAATTAACCATCGTTCAATATTTTTTTTTTGTTCTGGGAATACAATCTTAATTTCGTTGGTATTAATTGATTATGCGGTAAGTAATTCAAATTAATATTTCATCTTTGGAATGAATATTCCATGAAATTCAATTCAATGAAAACAGAAATTAGTGAGAATTTGGAAAAATGTCTATTTCTCTCTTGGTTGTAGATGTTTTGCTTTTATATAGAAATGTTTTCCTTCTGAAGATTGAAACTTAATAGGGCGAAAACCCGCAAGGCTGTCGGACTACACATTATAGTAAGTAGAACGAATGAACGAACACTATAAGGACTTTTAATCTGGTTGTCTTTGGATGAAATAAATAAGTCGGTACAGCAAGGGACGCAGTATGATACCATGGGGATCCATAATCTATTAAAAGACACTGGAATCAAAATCAATTTTAAAACTTAGAACCTTTCTTCATAGATGGTTTCATAAATGTTTTCTATTATTCAATTCATTGTGGTATGTTTTCAGTTTTAATTGAATTGAAAACAAAACAAAACAACAACAAAAAAAAAAATGATAAAAAAATAATTTATCTAATTTTCTAAGTAGGTATCGAATTTTCATTTTTTTTATTTTCATTGAAATGATGTTTTAATAATGTTGCTTTTTCAATATATGTACACCCTGGTTCCGTGTACCAATTTTCTAAATCTATATTTGAGCGGAACCGTAATAACAAATAATACTTTATTTTAACATAAGATAGAAGTTACCTAGAGTTCATCCAATAACCATATACAGTTTTTTCAAAGCCGTTCTTAAACTAAATAATTTAACTAGAATTTTATACCATAACGATTTTTACAGATGAAATAGTTTCAAAATGTCGCTTTTAAAATCTATCACATTTTTTTAAATGTGTTTTTAAAGTCTTCGGCAAGCATTAAATATTAATTGTTGATAAAATATATAAAACAAAGGCGTGTACGTTACACCATTTATAACTCAAGAACTGCTTTACCGATTTAAATGATCTCTGGATTTATTAGATTCGCCTCTCTTCCGAATAATATAAAAACTCTTAAAGCTTCGGAAAATCATCGCCTTGAGTATTTTTCTCATGCATTGAAAAAAAAAATAGAAGAAAATCACGAAAAAATTAAATCCCTAAACAACGCCATCTCTGATACATGACGGAATGCTGGCTCTGGTGATGCCAGCAGATGGCGTTGTGTGTATTATCCTTTGAGAATTGATTGAGTTGCAAAGTCCTTTCATTGCATACCATTTATCTAGCTGTTGAGGCGTGCACAACGATTTATCAGCATTTTTTTCAGTTTTCGATAGTTATTTCATTCATTATTCATTAAATTTAAATGAATACCAATGAAAGATCGCGAAATACAGCATTTAAATGCATGAAAAAGTGCTTATTACCGCGCGAAAAGCATAAATTCTGCCCGAAACAAGGAAATTCACAAAGAAAAAGAGTGGAATGTGGTGGAAAAAAATGTGAAAAGTCGCAGGAAAATTTGCGAAATACCGCGGACTACCGTGGTTAAAAGCGCGTAATACTGCGGAAAAAAGCGCGGAATACTGGCGGAATACAAAGGAAAATGGTAAGAGAGGTCATGAAAAAAGTGTTACTATTACGGGCAAAAGCGTAGAACACCGCACAGAAAAGCGAGGTAAGTCACAGAAAAAATCGTGTAAAGTCGCGGAAAAAAATGCGAAATACCGCGGTAAAATTCTCACAATATCATCGTTCAAAGCGTGGATTACTCGTGAAAGAAGTTTTAAACACCTCTCATTTTTCGCATTTATTCACCATCTTCTACGTTTCTTTCTGAGGTATTTCACACTTTTTGCAGCTAAATTAGAGGTTTTTTTTCGGTCTTTCGAGTTGTTCCACTAATTCCACATGAACCATAACTGTATGTGGCCTACTCACGCCTCGCAAGAACTTCAAACTAATTTGTCTATATTCCAAATGGAAAAATACAAAAATATTGCTTATCCGAGGACACTTGAATACAAAGATTTAAAATACTTCAATCAGCCAATTAAAGATTCATGACCCGTTCTTCTATGACGTTCTTCATTTCATACACAATTAGGCCAACGGCATACGCAAGGAAATCCATACATTTTTCCAATTTTTGTTCTAAGAAATTCGTTCTTGAATGAGAACCCCTGATCAAAGTCCTGCGTACGCCCTTGGATTGGGTCAGAAAATTCTCAGCTTGTTTTTTAAGCTGATAGAATTATTCCTCCATATTTTGGATTAAACTCAGCCTTTGCCTTCTTAAAGACTGTTGTTGTCTTGTTTAGTTTCGCCTTTGGTTAGACATACAAATCTTAAACTATTGAAAGTCTTCTAAGTTCTCTCTTAAAAATATTGTCTTAAATGGATGAGTTACTTCCGAGGTTGATAATTTTTGTTTTTGTCATATTAATTTTAATCGCCACGATTTTTGCTTCTCTCTTCACTCTTGTTGTCATCTAATGGAGATCCATGCGCGTAGCCCAGATGTTTTAGTAAGGATATTAGAGTACATTAAATTCTTCCAGTACCCAATTTCTGCGATTGCCAAAATTAAAGCAAAGATTGGAAAGAATAAAAAGAAGACTGACTAGTAGTTTCTCTTGACATAATGAAGATCTGGGTTGGATTCTCTGCCTATGCCACCCTGATTTTTGCAGAGGTACTACCTCTTTTGAAGAATTGACAAAACCTCCAAGAGCACTGGTTACTAGATGTCACAAAAAGTGCATATCAGCAAGCCGTTTGGAACCAGCAAAAAATAGTAGGCCCCCTTCATCACAAAAACAGTGTTTTTGGGAGGTACAAAATTCTATATTTCATAACTTTCCGTGGTAGAACAGTTCTTATACTAGGTTCGAGTAAAGAGAGTCAAAATCTTTCCCAAAAATTTAATTTATTTTCTGTGACTACTCTTAGCTGGCTGATATTACTGTCATTTGTGGAAAAAGCGATCAAAAAATGAGTTTTTTCAATTTTTCGCCATTATTTCTACAATAACTGTGTTGTTTTCTTACTTAGTCTTAAAAACGAGGATTTGACCAAAAAGAATCTATTTCAACATTTTAAAAAAATGAAAAAATTTGTCGTCAACTTTTTTGATTGAAAATTACTTATTATTTTTTAAAATAAATTCGTCAAGAACACAAAAATGAATATTTTGCTTGAAAAAAAATCATTATTCCTAATGCCTTTAACGATTTTGATCAATTTTGTCCTGGAGATCTTCTATGAAACTGGAATCACCTTAAATTTTGTCAAATTCGAAAAAACTACGAAACGTATTATCAAAGCGTAATCATCATTTTTTTTATTTCAACTTTTACCTTACTCTTCTCTTTTTATCGACAAAACATCAAATTGAATAAAATAAATTAAATCAAATCGAGAATGCAAATCAAAATCAGAGAACCAAAAAAAAAAACAGGGAGAGAGAAAAAAAAATATTCAACTGAATCCTTTAGCTTTTGGCCATTATTGTGCTAAAAGATGGAAAACTTCTAATGAGTTTCTGCTGAAACTAAATGGAATTTAGTAATTTTCCTGTGACACAACAATGGTATACAATACTATTTACTCCATCAGTTAAGGCAGAAAAGGGACTCATCGTCATCGTGTTGTGTCGTGTTCACTTTTGTTAAGAGAAAACTTCAAGGATTCCCAGGCGACAAAATCAGTTTTTTTTTTTTATTTTTTTTTTTTTTTTGTGTATGAGATGTCCTCTTGGAAATAAATTGAATTTCCCGAAGCAGGAAACAATCCCATCCTGTGACCAGCCAAAACTTTTGCCAAAAACTCTTCGCTAAATAATAAATGAATCCTTATCCATACACTATGATGTGTCCTCACGTATATCTATCTAGAGATGATGGCCACAGAAATCACGCTCCAAACGCAATAGAAATCAACCGGATTGGAATTTTCCCCTAGGGGATAAAGCAAATTGAAAGGAAAGCATTGAAGCCGTCATATTACGAACAAAATCAATGTTCGGATATTAACTTATAACGGACGATGAAGCGAATGCCCTCAAGTTTTGTTTTTTTTTTTGTTTTTTTTTTCTATTTCTTTTTTGTATTATTTTACTTTTTTTTTTCCAGTTTTAAAGTGTTCCTGCAAGAGAGCACACACTAACACTACACAGAGCGAGAGCTCTATCCTTTTTGCACGCAGGACTTATTATTTGTAAATCCGGGATAATGAAAAAGTTTTGTGTGTTCAGTTAAATTAAAAACTTTATAAGCTGGATGGTAATAATACGTCATCATCGCCAGCCAGTCAACCCAGTTCTAGGGATTTACTTTAATAATTTTTAAATCTCTTCCCAGAGTAGTAGTATAAAGCAGAAGACGAAGAAGAATAAAAGAAGATGGAAGAACCTCGAAGATTTTGTACAATCTTCAATGTGTTTGGAAATGGGATTTAGGGATATCAATGAAGGACGTTTTTCTCACAATAAAGAGATACTTATATAAATTTTTATTAAGGACACTTTCACTGTTTGAGTGGCTGCACTCTGTTGTGTAGCATTTTCGGCCTAATTGGGTAATTCTTCTGTTGGAAAACTTACAACTTGATGAATAAGTTTTGTGACAAAATTAATTTTGTATTCTACGATACATATAAATACAAAAACAAAAACAACAAGAACAAAATGGCTTCCAAACAGCTGTGTGTTAAAAAAAAATTAGCTTCAAGGATTTGTTGAATTTATTATTATTTTCAAACTTTTACCAAGGAAGCTGGACAAAATACGAGCGGAATTAAAAAGGAATTTGTGTAATTCTAATTAGGCTTGAGGACAGGAGTGGTTTTTTTTTTTTATTTAATTTTTTGTTTGAGCAATTGGGTTTGGGATACTTCCAGGTTTTAGTTCAGGTACTTACTGGAACGTGAATTCAAGAAAGGAAGAATAAATGTATAAGCGTTAATAGACAATCAAATAAGCTTTAAATGTAGGTATTTTAGTTTTTCCTAGATATCAATAAAGCTTATAAAATATTGAACAATAATTGGGATTGTATAAAACAGGAATAAAAAAAAATGATAGAACAAAACTAAATACACAAAAAACAGGTGTTATGATGTAAGGTTGCGTTAAGACGGGATTTTTTGAAACTCCACCGGGAAAATAGGGTAAAGTGGGATAGTGAAAAGAAAAGTACAACTAAAGAACTAGGAGTTACAGTAATAAAATACAATTTTGAGAACAAATAATTTTTATAATGTTCTAAAAATTACGGTTTTTGAGATATGATTTTAGTTTTTGTTGTTGTTTAAAACTTGAAGTTAACAGAGATCAGAAATACATAGACAAAAATAACATCTAAAAAAATACCTATTCCCTAACTCCCTTATTGGGGTCTTTTATTAAGAAATCTTATTAAAATGAATGAATATTGATTTTATGAAGAAATCTTAGTAAAATTTCAACAAGTCTTACATATATTTTTGCAATTGTCAGATTCGATCACCAGGATGATACTTTTTTTATTTTTTTTTTCAATAAGGTTTTCCTACTAAAATTATGATGATAATTAGCTTGGATAAAACCCATAGAGTAGGTAATATTATAGTTTTTTTAAATTTAATTTATATGTTCGATTTTCTCTGTGCAACGGTAAAAAACCGGAATTTCATAACTTTTCACCTATTAAACGAGTGCCAATAACTAAAAACAAAAAAGAAATTATTAGCAGAATATATGGACGGTAAAAAAAATTACGAAAAATGGTATAACCTCAAAAATACAGGGACAAAGAGTAAAAATGATCGTTTTTGGTTTTTATTTTTATCTTATACAAAAATAGTTAGATTTTGATGAAACTTGCATAAAATAGCCTGATTTTCAATCAAAAAACTTGACAAAAATACTTTTTGATCTTTGAAAACTATGAGATGGATTCTTTTTTGGTTAAATCCCCTTTTTAAAGATAAAATATAAAAATATCAACACAGTTAGTGTGGATAACAATGCCATGTTCATAGTTTCCTTAAAGTTCATTTATTTTGTTTTGTCAATTTTTCCATATACGTAGCACCTACATTTGCAAAGTTGTTTGAAAAGTTGCCAAGCAAAATAAATGAACTTTAAGGGACATACAAACTTGGTACTCTTTTACAACTTACTCCTTTTTATGGAAGACTTAATGAATACAGATGTATCTATAGGAGAACTTCGTTTTTTTTTTACACTTGTGTTTTTGTTGTGATTTCATTACTTTTTGAAAAGAACGAACATACATATTTTGACAACAATATTTCAAATACATAATAACATTTTGAGTAGTTAGTTGACCTAACGCTCCCTTTATTGAAAAATCAGGCAGATTCCACAAGAAATGCGTACCACCTTAAATACTTCCACTGTGTAAAGTTTAAAATTTTCAATATCGAATTGATAATAGTGAAGGATACCACGCCCCATTATTGGAAAATTTTAAACTTTTGGTCTATCTGTCAAATTATAAGTTTCTAGGATGCTTGAAAGACCATCATATAGGCATTTGATCATATAGCAGACAATGGGCGGATACCACGCCCCCTGAATGCATAATCTAAAATTTTCGATTTATTTGTTTATATTCATCGCAAAACCAACTATTGTGCAAAATTTCAAAACTATACGATGAGTTTAGACTTATTCAGGGAAAATTGGTGGGTACCAGGCTCCCTGAATGGAAACTCTGAAATTTTCAAATTTTTCCCTTATATGCACCGAAAAATTTCAAATGAATGAAAATTTTCGATATTTTCCTTATACATATGCACCGCAAAGTCTGTCATTGTGCAAAATTTCAAGGTTCTAGGGTGACGTGCCCCTTAATTTTGATGATCTGTCAGTGAGTGAGTCAGTATAAGTTACGGTTTTTGCAATTTTTGAAGCCCTGTATCTCATAAACCACTCGTGCTGAGCTGGGTGTTCTTGACTACCTCAACAAATATTGAAAATATTTGAAATTCCTGGCGTAATTTGTTTAAAATTTAGAGGGGGGGTCGAAAAACAGTGTTTGTTTATCTGATGATTGAAAAATCGGCTCTGAAATATATAAATATAGGCAACAGAAGGCAAAAAGGATATTTTTTTTTAGATTATTTATCGGAATATCAAACATTATTTGCGTCAGCTACAATCTTCATTAAGACCATTTGAAATTCATCGAACGCAAAATTTAGCTTAATTACAGGATCATTCTTTAACTCGCTGAGTACACAAAATACCTTTTTACGTATATACTAATTTCGAACAAACTTTGGGTCTTTCTAAGAAAACTGTTATAATAACTTTGACGCGAATGACCTCTGAACTTTAAAAGTGGACGTCATTACCTTGAAATTTGAAACCAATTTTAACCGTCTACCGAAAACACCATACCACGCCAATCTTGTCAGAATACAGACGGAAAGTCTTGCGGTTCTTCTACCTACTAATTCCAAGCCATATTTCACTTCTAATTTGAAATTTAAGTCAGCTCAATGAGTAAAACAATCTTGAAGTGGGATGTGGGCTCCCGGGCTCATATTTAATTAGTAAATTTCAATTTGAGTTCTGGAATATTTTAGATATCACTCAAAATGATGAGAATCAACAAGAACAAACATTTTTATTTAATTTTTTTATTATTTTGTCTCTTTAATTTAAATCAAAAGCACCAGACATAATGAATCGCTATTTAATTGTTAATGACAAATGTGACAATTATAAAACCATTTATGAGACAGTCGTTAACAAAATTTAACAATTTTAATTAAAATTATGTAAAACAAATTTACCTTGAAGCATCAAAAGCAATAAATCAAAAATTTTTCATTGTCACTAAAAAGTCTGTTTTGTTTTTTTTTTTTTTTTATCCTTAATTTGATTACCTTGCAAAAGTTTATTTGTCAAAAAAAATATATATATTCATATATTATAAGGGACGCATGTGGTGCTACAGAATAAAGTAGTGTCAGAGGTTTAACATAAAATTAATTTTATGTTTTAATTAAAAAACTTTTTCAACACCTACATACACACAAAATAGGTATATAAACTTGAAAAGTACCCATGGTTGTGCTTATAAGCAAAAAAAAAAAAACAAAAAAATAAATAATACCAAATCCAAGACACGTCTTTGGCTATCATATTCCTTAATAACATCCACGCACACGACAAAAGGATATTCATAAATTAATTCCTGCTGTTTTAATTGCATATAAGCTTTGACATTTCAACACTCACACTACGAGTGTATAAAACATGTTAGCTTAGGCAAGGTCATCAGTTTAACTTATAGAAATAAAATAATTATTTCTGCGTGTTCGCATGTCCTAGCATACTTCCGGATTAAAAGAAAATCCCTAAAATTTTATTAAATATTAACAAAACCACAATACGGCTATGAGGTTTATATTCGTCCCGATATCTTAATTTAATACAAAGTTGTAATATTTTTACGAGCGTCCAGTGAAAATCGACATTCGTAGCCACTTTGTTTAACTTTGGTTTTTTGTTTTTTTTCAGGTGGGCAATATGGGCGATTGGCACGTTTAAATTGCTCCAGAGACATAGCATAATGCTACAGAAAAACACATCAGAAAGAAAAAAAAAAACGATTTAAATATAGCGTCCAAGAGTAAATTACTTGTGGCATTTACCACCAACATGTGGCATTAAATGCCAGCCGAACACGCAACCCATAAATAACTTGGCGCTTGAAATTGTGCGGCATAGCGCAGCAATGGCAACGCTCCGTGGCGGCGGCGGTGGCGGTGATGGTAATAATTATAATTAGGTTTAATAATAAATTAAGTGCTACACTCAGTGACTTAAACAACTTTTCTTTATCGTGATTAATTTAATGGCTGATTGCGATCGCCACGTAAAAAATAATTTTTATGTCTCCATTAGGTGTTTTATGTTATAACTTTTTGTGTTGTGCGCGCGGAAGCCTCTGTAGACCTACAAAATTGTACCTTCATAAGATTTTATGGAATATTTTAAAACATTTCAATGAAAAATGACTACCGAAATTGCTGTACCCCGATACAATGTTTTTTAATGCTTTGGACTTTCTATTTTGGAATTATTAAACACAAAACTGGTTTTATATTTAAACTTTTAACATCATTTCTAGTAGCTTTTCATATTGAAAAGAATTATAGTGAATATTACTTTAATAAATGAAATAATGTCCTTTAACGATTAAAATAAGAAAATTTATCTACTTTTTTGAAATTGTGCTTTGGACTGATTTTACTTATTCGCCAAAAAATTGGTCAAATCGGGAATTCAGGGAATTTGTAACTTATTAATATTTTAAGGAGAAATTATGAATAATGTAAAACTATGTTTAAGATTTTTCTTTATTAAGTGGCGCCCAATGAAAGCAATTTGACTTTTCCTTTTATTCTATGGGGCTTAGATGTTATCTATCAGAATACACAGTTTTATTTCACATCAATGGTAAATTATATTATCTATAATTTAGTTCGGTAATGGTTTGTTTGCTTGTTTTTTTTTTTTAATGGCGCCCAACAAAAAAGTTCTTTTGAATGGCGCCCAACAAAGGAGTTGTTATTTTTTTTTTCAAATGTTCACTATTCCAACATATATCTTTCAGAGCAAATGGATAGTTGAGAACAATCTAAAGGTGAGAGAACTCAATACATTTAATATTCTTACCTATATTTATTCATCAGAAAACTAATAACAACATTTTTCGGACAAAGTCCCTTTTACTGGCCTTGTCCTGATATCTCACTTAAATTTATTCAGAACTCATTTATGTAGTAAATTGGATCGAATAAAGTGCATATAGGAGTTTCAGAGAGAACGGAAGTCATCATCATCCATGAAAAGTATTGATTCTAACATAAATTCTTCATTCAAATTGAGTCAAAACAAAGTTTTTTCCGCATTAAAATTTTACGAATTCTTAAGTATTTTAAATGCTTCAATTTTAAAGGACTAATCGAGCTCTAGAACACAGCCGAATAAGCACCGCATACATCAAATCGTATCATAAAATTGTATATAGTATATGAACGTAGCATAATAATTATACCTATTGATAGCTTGGTTTCTCTCTAGCTATCTGCCATTAATTTTGTTCGTTCTTCAA
Source organism: Meliscaeva auricollis (assembly GCA_948107695.1). Lineage (NCBI taxonomy): Eukaryota > Metazoa > Arthropoda > Insecta > Diptera > Syrphidae > Meliscaeva > Meliscaeva auricollis. Next base: position 20,090,700 of record OX403619.1, on the reverse strand, counting down.
ATAGCTTTAAGCTTCACTTTTGATGTTAAACAAGCAAATTACCTTTGTTTATTGAATGAAGACTCATCTATATCTAATGAATAAGTAAACACTGCAATAATACTTAAATACCAAGCCATCAAATTACGTTTAAATGTATGTACTTAAACTTAAACATCCTTTGCTCTTAAAGCGGCTAACTACTAAACCAAAAAGGAAGTTTCCCCAGATGCGTGCTCCTATAAATAAACCTAAACACATACATATAGCTGTGTCCTGTGTGTATTATATGCGGAATGGATATATATTTATGTTTGTATGTGCGTATAAATTCAACCCCTTCTATTTAACAAGGAAATTGCCCCGTTTTGTATTTGGTTTTCCTGATGACCCAACTCTGTCTCAGACTTAAGCATGCATCTAGCCAAAGTATTTCCGGGAAAAGAGGAAAATAGCCTTTTGTATTATAACCTTGCCATGGAAGCCATAAATAATTTATTTCACTTCCCTCTCTCACTCTCTCTCTCTCACTCTCTCTCTCTGTGTTGGCGAATAGAATGTGGGTAAAGAGGAGTCACTTTTAATGGTCACATCAGCTTTGCTTATAGCTGGAAAGGATAAATGTGAAATAATAATATAGATGATGGAGATACCTATAGGTGGTATGAAATTTGAAGAATTTGTTGAAAATGTTTGCAGCTCACTTCAAGAAAATGTCAAAGGAAACCGCCTAGGAATATGTTTCCGCACCATCATAAAGAGACATCCTTATTCTATAATGGCCATTTTAATACCAATATATCATTTGAAATCCCAGTTTCAATGGCACCACCTTTAAGCTCTTGTGGGTATTTTGGTTTTTTTTTTTTTAACTTTAATAAATTTATGGAAAGTAAAAAATGTTTAGAAGATTTAAAGTGAGTCAATTGTTCTTTTTAGCTGAAGAAAAAAAAATACGTCGTGAGATAAAGTACCCATTGGTGTAGTGGTTAAATCAATGGACGGTCATGTTGGAAGGTCTTGATTCAAGGCCCAGTCGTATTTCTTCGAATTTTTCATTTTTAAACTTTTTTTCCGTTGTACCCGTTGTATTAAGCGTTTTTCTTTTTTATCTCATTCACTATTCTTCGCTATATTGCTTAGTCTTTTACCAGTGTTTTGCCATGCTCCTTTTCCCTTGCTATTCTCCGATCTTTCAACAGTGTTCCGCTCATTTTTCCACGGTATTTCAGAGTTTTTATAGCAGAATTATGCTTTCGTATATTTTTCTGCGACTTTTCTCACTTTTTCCGCGTACTTTCACGGACTTTCACGGAATTTCACGCTTTCACTTATCTAGACCATGATTTTCCGGAGTTTCCTTCCTGTTCTTTCTGGGAAGATAAAGATGCAAATAGTTTTCTTTAAGTATCTGAAATGAATGAAGTAAATCGAAGAATTAAACAGAAATCCAAATCTCTCAAGTTATTTGAGTATACAAGTAAAAAAAGCTTTGAGTATGCCCAGGTGATGATTTCAAACAAAAGATATCCAACTGTATTTTATTTTAATACAGAATCAAAGTGGCTTCACTTTTATTTCTATTTTAGCTGTAAAAGCCTTCAAAATCTGTTTTTGATTTCCATCAGTTAACACTTCTTCTCGAGCCCCAACAAAGTTTCTACCTCAATCTGGTAATTTAATTTTTTGTTACTTGCTCTATAGGGCAAGTATTGGTTTCGTGTAAAAAAAAATTGAGGTTGTAATCAAAACCAACATTACGATGACGGAGAAGACTAAAAAAAAGTGGTTTTCGTCATGCCGTCCGTCGGTCTGTGCGTTCGTGCGTCCATCTGTACACATTTCCACTGGCCAAACGCGTAAACGGATTGTCTTCGAAATTGGTAGACATCATTTTTTTTTGTTTTTGAATATCTCAGTTATCTCAAAAACGGCTCTAACGATTTTGATTAAACTTTTTGATATGAATTTTAATTTTTGGAGATAAATGATCGGATATTTATTTAATTATAAAAAGGAAGGTATGCCGTTAATAATGGAACACAACATCAGCCAAATGGCCGCCAAGACCACGCTTACAGGACTATATCCTTTTCATGAAATTTTCCATAACCAAATCGCAAAGTGGCTGCCCTATGTCCTCGATAGCCTCACGAATTTCATCTTTGAGGTCTTGAATCGACACTGGGCTGTTGGCGTAGACCTTATCTTTCACGTGGCCCCAAAGGAAGAAGTCGCAAGGTGTTAAATCACAAGATCTCGGTGGCCAATTGTGATCACCTCTTCGAGAGATAACACGGTCCGGAAACTTTTCCCGTAAAAGATCGATGGTTTCATTGCTTGTTATGGCCTGAATACCATCCAATTCAGGCCATAAAAAATCATTAATCATCTCTCGATAGCGCAATCCATTGACCGTAACTGTTGCTCCAGCCTCATTTTCGAAAAAGTAAGGTCCAATGACCCCGCGGGACCATAAACCGCACCAAACAGTCACGCGTTGAGGATGGAGAGGCTTTTCAACAATAACTCTTGGGTTTTCCGAGCCCCAGATGCGACAGTTTTGCTTGTTGACGTAGCCTCCGCGGTGGAAATGGGCCTCATCAGTCAAGATGATTTTTCGATGAAATTCCGGTTCATTTTCATGCATTTCAAGGACCCAATCAGCAAAGACACGACGTTGTTGATGATCAGCCGGCTTGAGTTCTTGTGTTAAATGAACTTTATAAGCCTTAAGACCCAAGTCTTTATGCAAAATACGGTGTAATGACGTTTGTGGAATGATTAATTCCAAAGAACGACGAGGAATGGACAAACCTGGGTTTTCTTCAACACTTTGGGCTACAACAGCAATATTCTCAGTTGTTCTTGAGCGACGTGCACGGGTTTTATTCTTCACATCACTAACTTGTCCCAACAGCTCGAATTTGTCCACCAATTTCTGTATTGCGGTCCGACAAGGTGCTTCACGACGACCCAAAAATGTTTTAGTTTTACGAACCGTCTCTGCCAAATTTTCGCCATTTTTATAGTGAATTTTAATAATTTCAATGCGTTGTTGAAGCGTGTATCGTTACATTTTTATTAATAGCGTAGTTTCTACTTGTCAAATGTCAAAAAATGACAGCTTCAAAAGTGACAGCTACCGAAATAGCGGGCTATTCAAAATAACTCCTCTATAGTTTACCTCTTGCCCAAGGCTTTCATATTTCTGATCTTAAAATGATAATATAATTACTAGAAGATTGACGCATGTCACAATCCAAATAAACCTTTCTATCATTTACATACGTTATTTAACTTAACTTGACACACTATAGGTACCTACCCCCTGGAGCAATATTGAAAAATGAGAAAATTTATATCTTATTTAAATTTCACTCGTCACACATTTGGTTTTCGCTTAAAACATGAAAGGGTTCCCCCCAAATAAAAAAAAAAAAAACAAAAACAAAAACACCATTACACCCTCCCCAAAAGATATAAGTAAACAAAAAACGGTCTAATAGGTATGTGTTGTACACCCTGATAGACATTTCAATGGGCTCAAAACTACCTACCAGGAGAGCACACAAGATTATCCAAAAGCAGTTACAATCAAAATCATTTTCCAAATAGCAATACAAAAGTAATAAAATATAAAGAGGGTTAAGAAAGTATCCGTTCGTTCCGTTAAGGGTATAAAGCCCCTTTATATTATTTCGACTGTTTTATATATATATTTTTTTTTTGTTTTGTTTTACAAAACCTTCACACATATGTAGTATAGTATGATGGTATAGTTGGAATAGTCCAAACGCTAGTATAGATGACGTCGATATACAAGAACGAGGATATGGCCCTCATTCTAAAACGAAAATGGGCACTTTATTTAAGAAACTCCCCGTTATCCAAAAAGGCTTGTTTCGATTCTACTTATCAAAAAAGATAGTTGAACGATGGCTATATATGGAGGAAGAAGAAGAAGAACAACAAGGGGGCTTGAGGGTCGAAGGAATAAGGGCCAAAAGCTTAGGGTACCTTTACGAGTTTGAATTATTGTGCAGTTTACAATGTGTGCTGAGGAGCAACCGAAGCAAGCGTTTCTGTGTTCCTTTCGGAAAATGCTTGGCATCCGACCTTTTGTGGGTTATTATTTTCTTTTTTTAGTCATTTCGTTTCGTCGTCTCTTTACTCTATATAGTCTTTCCAACTACCCCTTCCTGTGTGTTGGTCCTTCCTTAAATTTTGCTTGCTTTGAACGGATATCGGATTAGAGCACAAACTTTGGAGTCAGCACTATAACGATACACCCAACCCATTGTATGTTGTGGGCTTGGGCTTGGGTGGGCAGGGGCAGGGGCCTGGCACATATACGAGCCATGTATAGTAGGTATTTGGAAAAAGGTATAAGCTGTTTTCCTTGTTCTTTCAACTTTGTCGGTTTTCGTCATTGGGAGAGTTCATTATGAAGCTCCACTCAGTTGAGACTTGTATTCTTGTAGACTAAAAGTGATGTGATGGGTGGTACTTAGGAGAGTATCGTGAAAGCTTCATGTTTGTTCACAATCCGAACCAAAGTCGAATGGAGATGAAGTTCCAGTCTTGCAGTATCGAGTATATTGGAGTGAGTCTCTAATACTTCTGCTAGAAGCAGAAGTATAACAAAATAAGTAGGTAAGACATAAGTTTCCATTGTAATGGCTGGAATTGTTCTTAAGTATTAATATAATTTATGTACGAGAGGGAATTGGACTATTGCCTAATGCATTTATAGGTATAATATGCCTGCCCTAGTTGGACATGGAGACATTCAGAGTAGGTATCATATAAAGGACATGGGCAGGAGTAATTATACATTCATTTATGTTAAATTCGTAAATGTATCTTCCGAAATGGAATGGAACCGCATGAGAGCACTTGAGGTGATGCTTTACACTCTAGAGAGAAAGCCAGGCTATATCTAAAAGCGTCCGTCCTCTTGATCAAATTCAAAATGCGACGAAGGTGTTGGGTCATGTTTGGCACAGACTTTTATTGCGGTGCGGCGGCGGCGGCGGTGCGGTGGTGGTTGGGATAAAATTTATATATTCCTGCTCACAACTCATCGAGATAGGTTCTATATAGTACCTACCACCTACTTGAAGGAAGGTGCCTTTATATTAGATTTATTGGCAAACGAATTTTTATGGCCTTTCGTGGGAGAATTTATTAATATAATTCCGTAAACCTAACCCTCTTCCTTGCTTAGGTTTGACCTTTTTTTTTGTTGTGTTCAAGGCATTTTCAATGGGTTCGTTATTTGTTATCACTTGAATGTTGAAATTTAGAAATTTATATTGAAGGTTTATTGGAGGACAATCTCGATTATATTTAATTCATGTGTGTTTTAAAGAAAAGAAGCACAAAACTGTGATGCCAAGCTTGATTTTATTTACAGATTTTACAAGAAGTTATAAATTATCGGAAGATTTATTCAAAATCTTTAAGTTTTTTTTTTCAGGAATGCAATTTTTCTAAAAAATAAGAAAAATGATGAAAAAATGATAAGCAAATGCTAACAAATCATGAAAAAAAAATGTAAATCATTGATTGGTGAGAAAATAGTGACAAAGTGATGAAAAAAATGATAAGAAAACGATGAGAAAATGGTGGGTTCATGATAAGCCGATTTTTTGGGTTTTTCCAAAACACATTTTCTTGCATCTTCTTCTTAACAAAAATTTAATACAATTGAATTTGTAACCGTTCAATATCTTAAATATTTTTTTGAAGTTCTATTTCCTAATGCAAGTTCCTGCATAAGTCAAGAAATACTATAACATTATCTAGAAGAAACAACAACTAATACTGCCATTAGTCCATACATACCTTAAAGATAGAGTCGTGTTGATGGTCCGACTTTAATCAAAGATAATAATTACGCTGTCCGTCGGAGAAATCAAACTCATGCCATTATGATAGTCATTTCACCCTCATAAAAGTTAACAATAACCTTCTCTCAGCCCAGCTGGGAGTTGAAAAGAATAAAAAAAAGGAAAAAAAAAAACGGAATTAAGACCTTTTCATGGGGTGAAGTCCCTTAAGTCCCATCAGGCTCAAAATATTAATACCGTTAAAATTAAGCTCTCCACAGTAATATCACTCGTGAATAGTTGATGACAAAAAATCCAATAAGAAGGACAAACATTTTACTTTCGAACATTTTATCTGTGAACTTTTGCGTGTGCAGGTGCATTTATTAGTGTATGGGTATTGGGTATAATGACCAGCAGTTCGTATAAGCTATTTGGCTATCCAGAAAATCGTATACCTGGTTTTCTTTTTTTCGAATGCAAGTAATTCAGTGGAAAGAAAATGTGCAGTGGCTTTTGTCTTGGCGTTAACAAGAGTAAGGCTCAGTTTATGATCTTCTTATAATTTCGGTTTTGAATGCTCTCATTGACTTTTGTTATGGAACCCCTCCGAATCTCATGATTTTGATTTCAAATATTGGTATTCAAAAATAATTTAACAGTTATGAGTTAAAAATTCGCATTCTTAATGAATTTTTTTAAACTTAACAATAAATTTTTTGTGAACAAACAACAAGCAAGATGACAATTTTTACACAAGAGGTTCTTAAGAATTTTCATGTGAGATCGTGAAAAGGTAAATGTGTGGAATATCACAAAAAACGTGGTGTTATGAGTACTTCACGCTATTTTCCATGGTATTTTGCTATTTTCGCGACTATACACAGTTTTTTCCGTGACTTCTTGTGGTTTTCTTTGCAATAACTTAAGCTTTTCTCACGGAACTAGCGTATTTTTATTACTTTCCTTGATTTATTTGGTATTCCAAACTACTTGACCACGGTATTCCGAATATTTTGCACGTTTTTTTCGCTAATTTCCACGCTTTTGATCGGGATATTTCTTGCTTTTTTCCACGCTATGCTACTGGTTCTCCCGCATTACTTAGCACTTTTTTCAATGTTTTCCATGCTATTTTCCGCAATATTCCGCGATTTTTCACTGCTATTCATTTTAATCGAATTCAAATCAAATAACTTTCGACACAAATATTCTGATAAATCGTGGATTCCATCTTTAGAGCTCTAAACTCAATTGTTTGCTTTGAAGAAATATCGCAACTGAATCACAAAGCGCCATCTACTGGCATTAGCCGAACCAACTTTCCAGTTTTTGTTTCTGTTGCAAGAACTTTAATAAATCTACTTTCATCTTATCCCTTTCAAATTCAATAGAATAGCCATATTTAAATTTTAAATTAGACCAACACAAAACTTAATCAACCATTTCAGTGGAAGACACTGAATCACTCAATGTTCGAAGGTATAATCAAAATCGTTCAAAGTTATTAAAAATTCCAATTTCAAAACACAAACCCCCAAAACGTATGCCCAAAATTAGATGCACAACAACTGCAACTACCTTAACATGGCTTTGCATTGTGTTTGAATTAAAACCGAAAATCTGAATACATTATAAGATGAACAATTCAACCAAAAACATGTTCCACACAGAACGAGTTAAGAGGTAAGTATGAGAGCTTGCCTGTAGCCTACCTATCCTATATGCCATCATAGTTAACAGTTAACTCCCTTTTCAAATTCCAAAACTCTAAAACAATTATCAAAACCTAAACAAAAATTCACAAAAACCAATTATCCCTCCACTTTGTTTTGTGTTGACAAATCAATGCAAAAACCAAAAACCATCGCATTGAATCGCTTATGCTCCGAACCGTCCCGTCCCAGGTCCCAACCCCCGGGCCCGTTTTTGAATCGGCCGAGATTTGAGAATGGCCAAGAATTGCAAGTAGTTGCAATAATAGTTCCATATAACGGTAGCCGGGTATGGCCATTGTCCGAGAGTTCATATCCCATTTAACCATCATACTCGTCGTCGTCGGTCGTCGTAGTTAGGTTGGTCAATACATATACGAGTCGAGTATGAAAAGCAAAAGCGCTTTATTTGAAAACATTGGGTTGCTCATTGGTTCGTTGTGGGCAACACACAGAGTCTTATTTGCATTTTGAAACGAGTTGATGAAGTAAATGGACTCGTTGATCGTCCATGGACAAGAAACGAATTTGCTCTATGATGGTGGTTGGGTTCAATCAATCTGAAAACCAAATGCAGGTAAACAGAATTGATTAATCCCATTTGGAATGTTATGCTCTTCGTCCGTCTGTCCGTCCGTTCTTCCGTCAGCCCGTTCGTACTACCATCCGTTCGACAGTTTGTTCGCATAGCGTCGTCGTTAGTTGTTATAGTCGTTGGGGCGGGCACAGTAATTGTTGTTTGAAATTTGATTTGTAGCTGCTATTGAGGTGATTAGTGACACGCTAACACTTGCGTGGTGTGGTTATTTTAGTCACGTAGTTTTGGGGTGAAAATGGTAGAAAAAAATACACGCTAAAAGCAACAATAATATCGGGGAACAAAACCAAGGTAAACTAAACAAAGCTAATTAACGACGGTGAAGGCTATTTCCGCATTAAATGTTGCATTTAAAGTGTATTTTGTTACGAAATCAGGAAACACAAATATAGAGAGATGGGGGAGGGATAGTCAAATTTTAAGAAATTTGCGAACATTCAACGGAAAAGGGAGAAAATACAATGACCTCACCGTCACCATATAGCCAGGCCTCAAACCATGGCAAAATATTATTATTTTTTTCAAACTTATGCTGGGTTTATACGAGTGTCAAATTTCATTACTTTTTTCACTAACTCTGCATTAATGACAAAATAGTGACAAAATTTGTATTAATTTCAAGTAAATGACAAAATAATGACATTTTGTCACTCCTATGAAACCATCATTATAACCCAGAAAAGATAGGGTCTAAGGTAAATACAATTAATTCATTATTTTTTTTTGATTGGTATCGATGCAGAATATCACTCTCTGTAGCTAATCCAAAGTCCCACCAAAACCCCCCTTATGGCGTTTTCTAAAACTGAATTATTTAAAGAGGGGGAGTAGTGGGGAATATGAAGGTTTATCATGCTAATGTATGTTAAAAATATCCGAGATTACGAGATATGATATAATTTAAGAGTATTTTTTTAATGCTGGATTAAATTAGATCAAAAATAATTTGATATAACAACGAGAAAAAAAAGTTTTTAATCATTTTTATGCAATGAAGAGTATATTTTCTTTTTAAAATAATGGTACAATGATAAAATTTGGTACGAAGCTTTAAATAATCTTGAAAATCCAGGACCAAAAGAGTCCATTCAATTGGTTTTGGTAAAAGGGTGTTTTTTTTAGTCGTACAGAACTACTTTGTGCAACCATTGCCAAAACACCGTGTAAAAATAATAATCTTAGATTGATAAAAACTCCTTAAAATAATTCGGTATTCATCAGAATCAATGAAAAATAAACTGAACTTTCATAAAAAGCTACAAAAAGTTTTATTTATTAACGGTTTTTTTGAATAAAATTGTACCGAAGTGAGAAAACAACTTAGAAAACCACTAAAATTGTGTTTGATAAAAAATTGGGGAAAAATCGTTATTCAGACTAAAATACTTGTCAATTTTTGATTGAATGAACGAAAATTCTTATAATTTGGACTATTTTTGGCCAGTAGCCAAAATCATAAAAACCGTTATAACTCGAAAACTGTTTCAAAAGAAATATAAATAAAATGTATTAGGTCAGGGTTGTGATAACCATTTACCTGAGCTGTATCTTGGAAACTATTAAATCTACAGAAATGATATTCGGGTCGAATTAAAGAAATCGTAGAACACAGTTTATAGTCAAAAACTATACCTTCAATGTTTTTTTAAATTGTTTTTGTTTTATTTTTTATTCTTACCAAGTTCCGTTTCTATTTGTTTGCCATAATATTAATCAAACTAGTACAATGTGTTAATATGGTAAAAAAAATTGTAAGTGGTGGAATGTCTATTTCCCTTATTTCGGGCATTAAGGGCATTTTTTTAAAAATTCCTTCACATTTAAAAAATACTATTCAAAGACAATTTACCGTTATCTTTGAATATACTGCAGCTTCTCTTAGAGCCAGAAACTTATTCTTCAATTTAATTTTTAAATTAAGTTATTTTAGCCGATAGTTTTGTGAACAACTTTTTTTCAAACTCGGCATTTAGCAAAAAATATTAATTGTTTTTTAGCTTAACATTATAATAAAATGAGCAAAACATTAGAACTACCGGATTTGACGCAAGGTCTTCTTCCTACAAAACGACAACGTTACTTTATAAGTAAAATATTTCTGAATAGGAAAATTTGGTATGGCTCTCTTACTATCTAATTTATAAATTTAAAAACAAAATTTCGATATTTTCTAAAAAATTAGTTAAAAATGAAATTAAATGAAATACATTTTTTACGAATTTTAGTTTACAAAAATATGTTAAGGCTATTTAATATATTTTTTAATTCAAAAATCCTTAAATCAATTAAACTCTAAGATAAGAGTTAAAAATGAAAAAAACGGTCCTATGTCAAATACCGTGATTAAAAAAAAACGGCTTTTATAGAAAAATTGACCTTGTTAAATAATATGCACATGATTTTTTGATCGAATAGTTAGAAGCAATTTTTGAGAAGAATAAGTTTCGTAACGGTACCGTTCATTTTTCCCAAATAAATTAATTCAAAATACCAATCAGGACAATCCCTAAACAAAACTCTCATTCTAAAAGAAATCTTAAACATACATTTTATACATCCATTGTATTATTCAAACCATTAGGTCCTGCAAAATATGCACTTTTTTTGTCAGGAAATGTACATACTGTGTTACTTTTAATTTGTTCTCATTTAACTAGAATCTGAATTGAACAATTTCAAAAATTAAAATTCAGATTGAGGTCCATGAAAATATTTTCCATAAACCCATTTTCAAAGTAACATCTTAATCCTTCTCAAATGATTTTATGCCATCATAATTTTAAAGCACCTTTACATTATTAGTTAAAAATACACAAGAAAAATTGAAGTCTTAACTAAAATCAGAAGAACGTCATTTTCATTTGAAAAGCTTATACTATACCACTTAATCAAAAAGAATGTTAAAACTTGAGTGTAAGAGTAACGACACAGAGTCAAAGTAAATAATCCAGTCTAAGAAAATTACATTCATCAGAAACATTTTCAAAGTTACAGAAGGCGAAACATTTGAAAAATGTGTCAAAACCTATGTATAAATGAGAAATGACGAATACCTACTTTCTTTTCATAAAGCAAACGTGAAAAGGACAAGAAACTCTTCGGGTAAAGGTGTAGTAGGTACCTTACCAAAAGTATGTTTCCTGTCAAAAAGTTCTTTAGATAGGTGCTATATTCTACATATTCAGCTACATGTAGCTGGTGAATGTGTGTGTTTACTTATATGTTTTCTAAGATGTGAAAATATTTAACGTTGACTGCGTAATGGGCCCAATACAAATTGCTCTTAATTTAAAATGTTTCTCAGACTGAATACCTTCGGTACAGAGGACCATATTATATAGCACCTTTACCAACCCAGTTCCATAGTAGTACCCAGAAGAAGGGTATACAAGAAATCTACGTCTTCGTCATCGTCATCATCGTCTCTCAGGTATTCATTCACTTTAAATAACTTTCCGAATACCCGGGGGTGTAATTTATTAAACTCGAAATGCACCATAGTAGATTTATTCTGGATCTGCTGGATTCTGGTATTCTGGATTCTGTGGATTTACTGATGGAAGAGCGAGTGTGTGAAAAAGCAGCATGGCTGCGGTTTCTTTCCTTCCTCAAGTAAAAGCATCCTACGGATGCGGAAACAAATTGCATGTAATTTTTTTGTGAAAGCTCTGTATTCTCTTGTTTTGAGAAATGTATTCCACTTTCTGCAAAGTTTAATGGATTATACCGGTTTTGGTTGGGAGTAAGAAAGAGTAATCGAATGTGTTGCCAACTTTTCCACTCGAATCGAGACAAGCAATGTGAAATATTGTCTTCACTACCTAGATATTTTACGGAACCATCAGCGGGCTTTGTTTTTCTTATACTTTTTTGTTTTTTTGAATTTTTGAAAATGTGTGTTGGAACTTAGAACTTGGAAGTTTAAGTTTCCAAGTGCGGCATGAGAGCATGTGGACGCTTCTTCATTCAATCATGTGGTTACCCAGTAAACAGGATGATTGTCTTTCAATATAAATCAAAAACACGAACTAAAATACAGCCATTTATTTCCTGTTTAAATAATTCAAAACCCAGGTGGGCATAGATAAGTATAAAGAAGTGTGCTTGTGCATTCAAGCTTATAACAAACGAGATGGTAACTTATGTTTTAAGTCACGATGGAGGAGTCTTTGAGAGTTTTAATTATATTATTCACGATTTCGGTTTACTTTGGACGTGAACGAGGATATCAAAGTGAAATTGAACAATCCACCATTGATTGAGTTTTGTCAATGGAAGAAGAAAACCTGATTATTGGTGGTCGGATGAAATTGCCGAACTCCGCAGAAGTTGCTTGCATCTGAGGCAGAAAGTCACCCGATCAAGAAGAAAACGAAACGAACACCTCGAGAACGAACTAGAACAGTTCAAGTTTTAGTGAAGAAGAGTTGAAGATAGCCACAAATGCCCTGCAAAATAAAAAGGCTCCTGGACTAGATGGTGTACCAGTAGTTGCTCTCAAGCAAATAGTCCAATCTTGCCCAACACTACTCCTTTACATGTACAACAGCTGCTTAACTGAAGGGACTTTCCCCCAACGCTGGAAAAACAACGCCTTGTACTGATAAGTAAAAAGAAAGGACACCCAGATTCCCCATCCGCGTATGCATGTTAGAAACAACTGGAAAATTGTTCGAGAAATAACTGCAAACGCACCTCTTAGCCGAGATACAAGAAAGAGGGGATTTGTCTGAGATACAATATGGCTTCAGGAAAGTTCGCTCCACAATAGGAGCGATAGAAGAAGTAGTTAGAGTTCCGAAACCGTCCAGCGCAGAAACGAGAACACTAGAAAGATAGTGCTATTAATTCTGCTAGGTGGATAGATATACTGGCTGCATTATTAGAAAGAAAGTTCCAAATCCCTGAGTATCTCCTGCGAATGCTGAAAGACTATCTCAGAGAGCGCGAAATTGTCTACCAAACAACAGAAGGATCGATGAGAAAAAATATCACAGCACGAGCAGCCCAGGGATCCATGCTCGGACCAGACCTCTAGAATATCTCTTATGATGATATCTTTTGCATGGAGATGACTGAGGATTCCTTCTCTAGTTGGATACGCAGATGATGTGGCCGTGGTGATAACAGCAAGAGACACTGTAAGTGCGCAGAGAAAACTGAACCAAAACATGCGAAGAACAAATTCCTGGATGGAGGAACACGGGTTGTCTCTGGCTGCTGTGAAGACCGAAATAGTGCTGCTAACAAGGAAACGAATCTCCATAGATACAGAAATAATAATGAGTAGGTACGCATTTAAATACCTGGGAATAAGACTCGACAGAAAGGTAAGTTTTTGTGAACAGATACGATCGGCTGCAGAATGCGCATCCAAAATGACAGCAGCCTTGGCTTGGCTGATGGCACACATTGGTGGAACATCTGCGAGTAAACGGAAACTCCTGATGCCGACAACACACACTATTCTGCTATACGGAAGGAAGATTTGGGCTGATGCACTGAAAATAGAAAAATACCGGAAGCAGACGGCATCGGTACAGAGACGTAGTGCCTTACGGAGCGCAAGTGCGTATCGCACGGTGTCGAAGCCAGCTGTTCTGGTAGTCGCAGGTTTGACACCAATAGGCGATGGTCAGTCACACAACGTAAATGGCAGAAACGGTGGGAGTCTGAAAGCAGAGGGCGTTGGACTGCGAGACTTATCGGAGATGTAAACGAATGGAGTAACCAAAATCACGGTGAAGTGAGCTTTTACGTCATCTAGTTCCTCACCGGACACTTCTACTTCAACGCCTTCCTGCATAATATAGGAACAAAAAGAAGCCCTTCCTGCCGGTACGGTGACGCGGCATCGGATGACGTCCACCACTCTGTCTTCGAGTACAGCAGATGGGAATCGCCACACCAGAGTCTAAAAAGAAACCTAGGAGAAATCACAGAAGATGCTTGAGAATAAAGAGCAATGGATTCGAATAACCGCGTATCTGACCCAGATCCTGAAAACTAAAAAAAGAGAGTAGTCAGTTCCAGAAATCGAACCCACCTAGACAAGGGACCCCCTCGAAGTAATGCGCGAGTAGTCCCGAGGGGGGAGATCATCGACACACTTTTGGGGGCTTAGTTGGTATACCAAAGTTGAAACCCCTAGGAGAGCCCGGCACAGGGGGGGGGGGGGGGCACTAGTGCCCCCAACTGCTCCCTTTGCGGACGCCATTGATAAGCTCTAATCTGAAAAAGTGGATTTAAGACTAGCTTGTATCTAAGAGTCGTAAAATTAATTTCTTTTACGCAGAAGGCTTTGGACCTTCTAACTATTTAATTACCTGATTTAAAAATAACAACAGATATGTTTTAGGTTTTCAAAACGGAAAGGTTTCTAATTTTATAAGTGTGACGATTGATTGAAAATTAAAAACGTTGTTTGTGTAACTCAAAATATGCTTTCGTAAAGTCCCTTTACCATAGAATTAATTTATTATTTTTCGGAACCAAAGTTATTGTAGGTACTTGCCCTTATTATCTTTCCTAGCTTCAGTACCTACTAACTAATTTATTTTTCCTGAATTTCAGCCTCAAAGTTCATTTTAATTAATTCGAATACGAGAACAGGTACTTAGATGTTTTATTTTTGGGTCGATAAAAAGTTATACATATTTTGATTTCAGATGTTATCATGTTGTTTTTCTTCATTGAACTTTGAACTTTTAAATTTAATTCAAAAATATCCCATTTGAAATACATTATGTTTTGTGTGTGTGTATGTATGTAGCCATGTTTAATGCAGTTGTATAGATGTCTAGGCTGTTGTCAAACTTTGTCAGAATGTTTATCATTGAAAACAACCTTTAAAAGTTTTTTTTTTCAACAACAATTCATCTTAAATTACTTTCTTTCTCAATTTAGAGTATTTGGGGTTGACATTAGGATTGACATTAAACAAAATCTAACTGATATGTTTGTCGTTATAGGTAGGTACTATGACCTTTAAATTCAAGGAATGACTCACTTATAATTTTTGGAAAAAATGTCCTGGAGTAATATTTGATTATTTTCATTTTTATTAAATTATTAAATCGAATTAATTTCATAGAGCATATGTATAGTTTAAAACAGGTTTGTCACAGGTGGTGCAACCTTGACTGTCCCTCTACAGTCAAGGCTAGGTTACTTACGGTTCCTTTTCAAGACAATTAAAGTGGAAATATCTAATTTTTGGACTGTTTTAATAAGATTCTTCATCTGGGAATATTGCATGAGAGTTTTAAGCCACCATCTTGTTAAGGAAAGTGGTCACTATGGCGTATGCGTAACATTTTTTGTTTTTTGTTTTCATAGTATTACCCGAACAGTTAATCTGACATATTTTTATGGAATCAATTGATCTTCATTGAACATTTTTATTTTTTTTATTGAACATTTGCGACGGTGTCAGAATACACATTTTTAAAGCACTTCGGACTCATTTTCGTTGATTTTCTGACCATAATTTCGTTGTACCGGTTAATACAAAATAACTAATAGTCTAAGGTCCCGCCATAGAAATTTTAAAATACAGTAGGGTAAGCAAGGGTGAACCTAGAAAAGGAAAAATGGTTGATAATGGAATCGATAGATTACATATGCATGCATACAAATACAAAATGTTAAAAACCTACAACTCGAGATATGGACGTGTTGGACGTTTAAAAAGGTAAGAAATATCAAAATATATTTTTGACAAATAATAATTAACCAAATATAAGAGTATCACACTAATTTTTGATTTAGGCTTTGGTTTTGAATCAGTTATTCTTTAAAAATCGCACTTTTTTTCAATTATTATAGTTTTAGAACGGGCCATAGGGTTACCCACCCTCGTCGATTAACCATAAACAATTATTTGAGTACTGTTTAGTAAAATAATTTTAAATAGGGTTGCCTAGCAATTGTATCCTGTCAAGGCATATTTCAAGGCATGTGTGGTGTTGTCAAGGCAAATTCCTGAGCCCTGTCAGTTACTCGAAAGCCAAGGTTCATAATTCCCACTATAACTTTGATCTTCCATTTTTATTAAATAGTAAGTTCGTCGTGGAAGAAGATCCACCAGAAGTAGTCAAATTGAAAGTTTAGTTTAGTTCAAAATGCACGATCTACAATTTGATGTCTTTTTGGTAGGACAAAAGTTTTGAAAATCAATTTAATGTTTTAAATGACCTTTATTATTAATTTGAGATCCAAAATTAAAATTGTATGAATATTTTTATACACAAGTGAAATAATTTCCCACAAAAAAGTCAATTGGCAACTAATTTCATAATAGTGAAATTTTCTATAAGTGGTAAAGTTATTTCTCATGTGAAGTAATTTCCCAGTACCTTTTTTTCCGGCACATTTGAGTATACGCTTTAAAATACATACAAGAATACAAAAAAAATTAAATCGTTTTTATAATTTTGAAGATATTGAAGATCAAGAAAAAAGATTTCGCAAAACAAAATGTGCGTATAAAATGGATACGGAAATTTTGTTTTGCTATTATTTAAGATGGAATTGGAATTGGATGGAATTAAGATGAAAAACCATAACTGTGTTTCAAAATTATTATGGTGTTTTATAACTAAACTAGCTGACCCGACAAACGTTGTTTTGTCATATAAATTATTTCTAGTGAAAATTTCGCTAGAAAAAAAAACTAAGGGATGTGGTTTATAAGTGAAAGAGGTAGGGAGCGCTGTGATCGGTGACGGAATATAAAAATAACAAAACACCGTTCTACGTTTAACACGATAGCCGTTGTTGACGGGAGCCCGCGACAAGTGTAAAGCACCTTTGAGGTTATATTAAGAAAGTAACTCAGAAATAATAATTTTATGAATTCTTAATAAAACAGGAATAAATAATTACAGCCCCTGCAAATTAAAAACAAATTCACTTGGGAACAACACTGAAATGGTAAAATTACACTGATATTTGTAAATACGTCACTACTACGATCGATGCACAAATAATAATGGCCGTCTTCGGTCTCACCCACTGATGTATAGTAACCGGGTTAGTATACATAAGTGGTATCATCCATACTCTGGATGATACCAGTAAGCGAGACTCCTAGCAGCGACACATGGCGGGGTAGACTGGTATCAGCTGGTGAGGAGCAATTATTACTTGTGCAGTTATCGACCGAGGCCAAAAATCATTAAATTAAGAATATTTATTAAACAATAGCACTTAGGAGTATAAAAAATAGATAGTGACCGATTCTCAGACCTACCGAATGTATATGCAAAGTTTCATTAAAATCGGTTCAGCCGTTTCGGAGGAGTTTGGTGACAAACACTGTGACACGTGAATTTTATATAGTACATAGATAGATGCAACTATTAACTAATTTTTAACAAATAATTTATTTATTTTATTCACAATCAACAATTCATAGTGCTTCTATGTCAATTTTTTTTTTTTGGTTTAAAAAAGTAGGAGTATTTTTTATAAAATATCCATTTTCCCTCTTGTAATTCCCAAGTTCTGAAGAAACAGGAACTGTGGGATAGGAATCATTTTAATTGAAAGCATCATGATTTCTGAGTGCGTGAGTGGTTAAAATACTTTTATGCAAAATTTTTAAAATATAAATTTAAATATAAAAAAAAAAAAAAAAAAAAATGTTGTAAAGTCAAACACTTGTAAGTACTTTAAGCTGAATTCTCTATTTATTTACAACAAATTCAAATTTAAACTGAATTCATTTTTTGTTTTGTTTTGTACTTTGCATATTGCCAGAAAAGAGAGGCCAAAAGCTTTCTTTTTGCAGTCAGTTATGCTGCGGTTAATATTTGCAAATCTAAAGCACTTTAATGGTTGCATTGAATTTATACTTGGTCTGCCGCACTTCACTTCAAGCTACAGCACATTCTGAAACGGTTTGTAAATACAAAGAAAAAAAAAATCAAAAAAAAAACTGCGGTAGAACCTAAACCCATTCCCTTTCACAATACATCTCTCTAGAACCATGATTGAAGTGCCTACTACAGCGGGAAGAACAAAAAAACAGAAAAAAAGGAAAAATACCCTCTTGATATGCACTTCCGCCAGTGTTTATGTTGAGCGGATTTTTAATTATACTTTCAATAAAAAAAAATCACTGTCTGTGCGCGCTCTCAACTACTATACTATACTACTGAACCCTACCTACCTCTACCTTATCTCGCGCCATTTCTGGATTGTATGGTGTTGTTGGAAGCTCTTCCGTTATGTTTCCTGGTTTCCTCCATGGCATCCTCGGTGTTGGAGTTGGCGTCGTCGCCATCGCCATCGCCATCGTCGTCGTTGTCGGTCGACATCATAAAAGTGCAGGATGTACCGCAGGGAGCTCTTCAGTTAGTCTGGTCTGCTGGAAGTGATTAAAAAACCCCAAAAAAATTCACTTTTATTGATGTTTCGTAGTTGCGAACGAATATTGTGTTCTTTCGACGTTTTTTTTATGCATAAAAGAATAAAAGCTTTTTGAATAAAAAAAAAAAAAAAAACTCAAAGGTCATGGGAGATTTTTTAATTAAAGTATAAGCGCAAAGGAAAATATCAGTTCATATTCAAATTGGAGCTCTTCTCAACACACACACCCCAAACCCTCTCATTTAGCAACCCACATAGACACAAAGTTGGCGTTTTTGTTGCTTGTTTTTTGTTTTTTTGTTTTCTTTGCAACAAAAAATGCCAAGGGCTTAGTTTGGAGAGAATTTGCATTCTCGCTACAAAAACTAATATGAGAACTTTGAAGTAGCAAAAGCAACCATCTGAATTTCCTGAAAAGTACTCTCATCACACATTCAATTAAGAAACCCAAGTTTTAGTAGTGACCACCAACCAACAGGAAGCAGGAAGGTCTGTGTTGATGGGAGTTGGGAGCCTGAATAAAACCCATCAGCATCAGATTCAGAGCACCCAGCCATCATCATCATCATCATCATCATCATCTCACACATAAAGATAACCTTTTTTGCAAACGCAGATAGTTTAAGGTTATGTGGGGTCAATGTGAGCACTTTTAGAAACTTTAACATACAAAAATATGAATTGAATAGAGGACGATAGTGGAAGAGAGGCAGGAGAGTGCTTCATCATGCTCATCATCAGCATCGTATCAAAGTTAGGAAAAAAAAAAAATATTTGCTTAAATGTTCAGTGTTTCATAATAAATATTTTTGGTCTTATCCTGTGGGAAGATTGATGGCAAAGTAATAACCCTGCTGACCATTTTGCAAAACTATACATAAATCTAAGCAAACACATACAAAATTATTATTGGCTCTCTCTCTCTCTGTCTGTTTTTTATAATAATAAGTTGCTGGTGATGCAGCATAGGTATATCGAAAGGGAGTCTATAGGATGTGTGTGTGGGATATACTAGGGAAGGTATTCAAAAATGAGATTAAATTTCATCCATTTTATAATAAATCTGATTTTGATTGTTTTTGCTTGTTATATAGACATTTTGTAGTTTTTGTACCAGGAGTTTACCATTTATAACATCCATAAATAGATAGTTTTGAATAATTGTATAACTTCTACATATACAACTATTATAGGGCTTATATAAAATTTATTTCACATAAATTATTTTTTATTTTTTTTTTTTGGTTTTGTTTATCGTTCCTGAAAGTGGTGATTTTGAACCGGCATCGGAACTGAATTTGTGGTAGGGAAACATATCGTCAAAGAGTAGTGAATAGGAAAATTTATCGAAAGTGATTTGACTATAACGAGCTTTTCTAATTTATTTCATGATAATTTTATTTATTGGATGGAAAGAAAATAATAGAAATTAAGTGTACTGACAAGATTTTTACTTAAGATTCCTAAAAAAAAATATTTTAATAATTAATCAATCATGACCTTGCGATGACATAGAGGCTATACAAAAAGTGTGATAATATGACAACAGTCTTAGCCGGTGATATTAGGACTTTCTTCCAACTATTAACTTTTTAGATTCGAGTTTTAAGTGATACCCTTCCTTTTCCATAGACAAGTGAACATAAAATGCCCGACTGGATCTTGCACACGTACTTGCTTTTGCGCTTAAAGGTTATCTGTGGACGTTATAGTATCTCATGTTAAGTTCTTAAAAGTAAATCATTTTAAAAGAAATGAAAAAAATAAACACAAACATTTCAGTACTAATATGACTTTTTAAGCAACGCCTTAAATGGCTTTGATCTTTTAAAATAAAATGCACGACTGGATCGCACGTACATGCTCTTTGGGTTTAAGTTACTATAGACGTTACAGCCTCTTGTATAAAGTTTATAAAAATAAATAACTATTATAGAAATTAACAAAATAGGTATAGAGTTTTGCTTGAATTATAAATTTTTACAAAAAAGTGGAATATGTGTGAAAAGAATAAAACTAATTTTAACTTTTTAGCTTTTTAATTAAAACATATATATTTTTTTTAAACTTAATTAGATTTTTTAAGGTTATATGAAATATCTGTGCAAAAGTTTTAGTAAAAATCTCTTTAACCGCTTACGAAATATTCGCTAAATAAACCTCCGATGTTCGAGTTTTTTATGATTCAATCACTGAACACAATATATGTATACACAAATTTTAAACAAAATCGTTAGAGCTGTTTTCGAGAAAAACCCAAAAACTTAAAACCGTTATATGAGAGGTATTAGTTCTAGACAAGATATTCAAAATCAAAAAAAAGACTTAACTTCCGAAATTACGTAAGAATCATCTCTACCAAATTTGAAGAAAATGCGTCCACGCGTTTGGGCACAGACCGACCGTTGATTTGTATATTTTATAAATTTATTTTAATAAAAATTTTGACAGAGAAATACAGCTTTTTTAACTACAGAAAAGTATTTAGTGTTGCTAGTTGCAGCCCTCTATACAAACAGACAAATTAATGCTTCCATTTTTATAATAGAAATAGAAACACAAAATTAATTAATTTGTTGGTATCCAATTATCCCCATATTTCAAAACACAAGAAAAAACACAAAAAAACATTTTTTTTTTCATCATAATTTATTTATACACACAAAACTTCATCAGGTCTTCTTTTTGGATTTCTATTCATTTGATAAATTATATTTTCCCTTATTCTATCAATTTATTGATAAGAGTGCATGTAGCAAATAAATTGTAATTAATGAGAGTTATAAGCATAAATATGCATAGCTATACAATACCCATGCATAATACAAGGACATCAGTCATGCAGATAGTTAAATTTGCACAGACACACACAAATGTATTAAAATTCTGCGGTATAAATGAACAGAATTGAAGTACAGGCGGATTTCTTTTTTTTTTGATTTTTTTTTTTCATTCGCAATTCTAAATAAATAAAAATGCTAAAAGTAAAATAAAATAAATTTGGCGCAATCCAAATTGAGTGAAGTTTTGTAAAATGAGTTTATGTAAAATGTCGATTGCAATCAATCATGTATGAAATTTAGTAGTGATGCAGGTACAGAGAGTTAATTGCAATTTGACGTTATTTCTATTGGATTTTAAAATCGTATCTTTTATCTTTTATGTTTTATGTTTTTTTATTTATTTATTTTTTTTTTTTTTTTTGGTTGTTCAGTGCAGGTTTTGAAACATGTTATGTAATTGGTATCAAATAAAATGTTGTTACTGTGAATATTTGGTGGCTGGTACATACACATCTATACACAAACATATCTCACATACATATGGATTGGATATGCTTTAATTGAGGGGTCCCTTTTCCGTGTTGTCTTTTTATTTAATCATTAATGTTAAAATAAAATTGGATTCTTTGCATCATGGCGTAAGGTTTTAATTAAAATTAAATTACTTATACTTATTTATTATTAATTTTAGTAAAGGTATCTAAAAAAATCCAATTAAAATATTTGTAAGCAATGCATTAAATAAAAATTCATTTCATACAGACATAATGTATGAGGCATCTATGGAATGGAAGGGTAAACGGTTTTTTCGATTTTAGTGTTGGGTTTTTTGTTATAAAATTTTTAATTTAAAATTTTTTAAAATATTAAAAGTTTTCATGTTTTAGTGATTAAAAGTATACATCGTTCTTTAAAGCAAGAAACTGTTATGGTTTTTTCTTGGCATGACAAATACTTACTTTCTTGTCTGAAGAAACGAAAAAGTTATAGTGGGAATACAGTTTTGTTGAGTAAGAATTGCAGGTTTTCCGTTTTAAAGCTCACGTTTTCTAGAGATGGTTACAAAATCTCTCAAGTAAAAATCTCGACTTTTTTTTAAATCTCGAAAAACGAAACCTCGCAATTACGCATAACCACTTTTCACAACCTCGCAATTACAAAATCTCGCTTTTTATAATCTCGTATTTACATCTAGCATTAAAGAACCTCACAAATTTTAACAGAAATCTCGCAAATCAAAATCTGGCATATTAAAAAAAAACTCAGTTAATATATGATTTTGATGTACTCCCTACATTTTGTCTTAGTTGACTGTACTATAATATTTCTTGACTTAACAATCTAAAATCTAAATAATCTAAAAATGTGAGGCAAAAATGTTTTGTGAACCATTTTTCATCCATATTATCAAATCTAAAAAAAATTCTTCAATCAAAATTCCGTATTTACTATATTATAGACAGAAATAAATTATTTGCTTAACTTTTTAAGCTAAATTCTAATTAATTCGACGAAAGCTTTTTAATTTACAAAAAAATGTGTAAATAATACATTTTTTGTATAAGCATACTTTTATTTTCGATTCAACATTATGACTATTATAATTTAAACTCTAAAATATTATTTAAATGTACCTGCACTCATTTAAGCTAATTGCTAAATAATTTTACAGCATTTTATGTAGAATATATAATTAGATTGCCATTAGAATATAAATTAAATGCATAAGAATTTGAATACATAAAATAAAAAAAAAAAATAAATTGCTAATTACATAAATATCATTTTAATGATGAAATTTCTTATTTTTTTTAAATATTTTTTTTTAATTCATTTAAAATGGAAATACTATAAATTATGTAGAATAATCATTAAAAACAAACTAAGTCATTAATATAAATCAAATGATTTTGGTAAATTGGGTTAAATTTTTGTACAGTCTTCTATTCATTCTGAATAACGGTGATATTAAATATTTGTTTTTAAAATTGTATTTTTGGATAATTATATTGACCCCTTATCTATGTCATTAGATCTGTATCAGTGGAGTAGAGAATAGTGTGAGCTTTTGCCACCTGTGTGCAGGGTCGATTTTTGCTGCTCCACTCAACTTCTTTTTACTCGCGATATAAGTACTATAGGGCAAGTTTAGGATTCATAAAAAAAATCGGACTCGAGATAACAGTCAGGCATGTCATTACTATGATAGAAAATGTCTGTCTGTCTGTCTGTCTGTCTGTGTATACCTCGAGCTACAGCCTATACCGCTGAACTGATTTTCTTGAAACTTGGTGGTTAAAAGTCTTTGGTGATTCCCTAGAGGGGAAATTGAAATTTTCTTCTTAGGACCAAAACTAACGGTACCTGTCATATAACCATTACGGAAAAGTATACTTTTTTTTCAAAAAATGAATGAATGAATGAAATGTTTGTAAAAGTTCTTCTAACGGTACCTCCCATAGAACCGTTTTTTTTTCATTTTTGACTTCTTTATACGGGGGCTCCTTAACAATTAAAAAATTATTTGATATAAAAATTTTCATAATCAGAAAAATTCTATCTCTCATATTTTTTTTTAATAGATTTTTTAAAGAATGTGATTGTTTTGTTGAAAAGAGCTCTCTTAGATTCGGTTAACATGGTTTATATTCAAAACTATTGAACCAATTCGGCTGAAATTGGAGTACTTATTTCACATAGCATAAGCTCAGATTTAAAACTAGATCTATTTTTTTATTCATCAGTGTATAGTCACATTTAATACCCTTATTCAAAAAAAAAAAACATCACCATAAAATTAAAAATTCCGTAGTTTACGCGATGTACACTGCAAAAAAAAAACTCTAATTTAGAGGTGAGTATTGAATTTTTATACTCTTAATACTGACCAAGTTAATTATGATGTAAGGAAAGCAGTAATAAGAGAAAAAATAATAAACAAGGAAATTTTGTGCTTTCCAAAAGTACTGATTTTTATGAATTTTTCATTATTTTTTTGACTTGAAACAAACACTAAAATAGGCTTAAGTAGATGGTGTTTCTAGATTTTAAGTAACGTGTTTCATTCAATTTAGATCTCAGAGCTCTTATTTCAATTTGAAATGTGTTCTCGCCAAGGCGACATAGGATTCAAAAGCATCCCTGAAAAATAATATAGCATTTTTATATATTAAATTTAAGGACTGGAATCATTTCGTGGAGAGGGGGGGGGGGGGCTTCAGCCCCTCAAGCCCAAGGGCATAGGGCCTCCAACTTCATATAGGAAGTAAGAATCTGCAGATGGTTTTAGTTCGAAATAAGCTACAATTGCTTGTAATTACTGATTCGTGCGCCGTATTGTTGTATTAATGTTTCCGCGCTGTACCAAAGAGTTCACACAATGTATGTCAGTAGCAAGTATATTTCTTTCAATTGAAATATCGATTTTATCAAAACTATAAAATTATCATCAAAGCGAAAATCTAGATCTTTTTCAAAATTAATTTTCTTAAAAGCCAATATTTTTATTTTTTTTTTTAATACTTGGGAAAATATAACAAAGCATAACAAAAGAAACTTGAACAAATATTCACCTGTTCTTTTGTAGTGAGTGACAAGAATTTGAAAATTTCTTCAAACTTATCGAACGAAAATAAAATAATATTAAAACAAAAAAAAAAAAAAAACTACAAAACTTTACCAATCCATCTTTGTCCTGGTTTGTTAGTTTATCCTTGATTTTTTTTTTGATATTTTCCTTCTATAAATTCTAGTTTATAGAAAGTTTCGCATGTATCAAAAGTTTTAAGTTCTCTCATCAAAGATATTGTTCATAAATCCCTTCCATACCTTTTCATAAAGCTCACTATTTGCACCAAACACGTACTTTTGTGCAGCGTCTTATTATACAAAAGAGTGCACCTATATAAATTGTATCCCTGCGTGCAACCGATGATATAAGCTACGAGTAGGTAAGGTAGATACGCATAAAAAAAAAAAAACTTTTTGATAAAGTCACTCCATCAAGCTAAGGATTTTTTCGTGTTTTTTTTTTTTTTTTTTGTATTTTTATTTTTGAACCGATAAACACTTCAGATACAAATTAACAAACTTTATTCTGTTTTTTTCTTTTCTTTTTTTTTGTCAAACCGTGCCGTGGATAGATGGGGGATCCCGAGAACTTTCAGGTGGGATACGATGAAAAGAACACAACCCGTCTATTTTATATAGACGAACAACAAATTCTCTCTGGTTACTGTGTATTCCCACTGCCACGCATCTGTCTTGATTTTACATTGTTTGTTGTTCCATAAAACTTTTTCACCAGCAGCAAAGCAACTCTCTGGAAAGACAAGTTTTAAAATTGAAAGTATTGAACCGAAAACACACAAAAAAACTACAAAAATACAACAAAAACAAAACACAAAAAAAAAAACAAAAAAACTCAAAACTACTGGCAAGAACTTGTGTTTTTTACTTTCAGATATTTTTTTTTTATTTTGTAGCAAAAAAGTTCAAAACAAAAAGTCGAAAAAGAGGTTGTTTTCCAACGACGACAACGACGAGATAAGTTTTATTGTTAATGTTCTCCTAATAAATAGCTTTAAGAGGAAGTTGCACTTTATTAAGTTTTGAAACAAAAAATGACTGAAATATAGAAAACAGATTTTTTCTTTTTGAAAAAATAATAATAATCAAAAAGATTGCATCATCAAAAATGGAGGTAACTCTCTAATCCTGATTTAACTGGATGCAAAAATGAAATTACCCACATTTAACCTAATTTATTATTCAACGTATTTTAAAATGCAGGTAGATAAACACTAACATGACCATCCCTAATACGTGGGATAAAAATCTATAAAGAGCCATTTTTGCTTGCGTTCGCTCGCAGTAGCCATAGCCAAGCCAGTATAGTTGGAGATATGGAGATGGAGGTGTGGAAAAACGCCGATGCAGACAGGAAATGCCCCTAAAATAGGTCAGCTTTTCAACTTTCATCCCATACTCGAATACCCTTTTTATGCTAGTTTTTTTTTTTTACTTTTTTTTTGTAGCTGGGAAGCAAAGCCTCGCTCGACCAGGGGAATGTGAAAACAATAAATCACAATGAAAAATGTCTAAAAGTTCGGTTGATTAAATTTCGTTTTTAGTGAAAGCGGTAGGACAAAGAATCTCATAGGATTCCAGCCGAAATCCTTTTATGCAATTTTTTTTTGGTTCTTTTTTCTGCTCCCAGTTTGGATTTTCGTTCGTCTTTGGTGCTTTCGAAATTGAAATGCGGATAGAGAAGATAGGACATTAGGGGGCGAGCAAGCGAGCAACTTTTCTCTGGAAAATGTTGTTTTTTTTTTTTTTTGCTTGTTCGCCAGGTGGTACAACCCGAGGGACCCAGATATGATGGTGATGGAAAATAATGTCGGTCATTTAACGAGGAAGAGAGGTACAAAATCAACGAAAAAAAGAGGCAACTAGGTACCAACGTTCCTAGCTATATTCCAAATGACTGTTCATTTGAAAAAATCAGTCAACCCGCTCGCTGATGATTGTAGAGGGAGAGGGGTTGGGGGGGGACTATACAATGCACAGAAAAACGCTAGAGAACAAATGGTTTAATATGTTTTTTGTAGGGTAAAAGTTTCGACTGACACAGTTTCATTGTTTAAATGAGACCGGACATTGTGATAATTAGCTTCTTTTTTGTTCTGTGTAAAAGGCAAAAAGGATACGATTTTATTTTATTTTCTATTTGTTTTTTCTTTTTTATTTAATTTTTTTTTGTGTAAGGTTTTAGTAGAACATTGAAATATTGAAAACTATATTTCATTAGAATCTATTTATATTGGGTCAAAGAAAGGAGTTTAGTGAGGTAAAAGAATTTATACAAAATGGAAAAATAGTTCCAAGGCTGTCATGATTATTTGTTGAGGGTTCTTACCTATTTTTTTTTTTCATACAGTGAGGGAAGACACGCAACGGAAAGTTTAATCTGATTATGTTTAGTTATGAGTTGTGATAAATTACCTCAAACGTATTTAATTTCACATTAAAACGAACTTATTTGATTAAAAACTGCAATTTAACTTTGAAGTGAGTTCGAGTAGGAACATATAAGCCAATTTTAATATACTAACACAAAAAAATTAAAGAAAAAAGTTTTTTTTTATTTTTTTAGTGATTTTCACATTCGGATGAATTAAAATGTATTTGAATTTTGTATTTATTTAATTTTAATTGAAATATTTTCTCAAATAAATTTTGTTGAGCTTCCATTATGGCGAAACCATAAAAAAATGCCTTTTTACCAAAATTTTTGATTTTGTTTTTTTGTGCCAAACAAAAATGAACAATTTTTTTGTTTAGTTAAATGAATACAATTTTCAGTTAGTAAATTTATCAAGTTTTAGTTTTATTTTGTCTGTTTTCTCTACAATTTTTTTTCGGTCCGATTTCCGTTTCAAATGAAATTTTTTCCAAAATATGGGCGGGACAAAATTTTTGATAGCGCCATCTATCTACGACAAAATCACGAAAATTAATGACGTTCTTTATTTTCAAATGTAAGCTTGTTTTAACAGTTTTCGAGGGGTAGTAGTGCTGACTTGTATATCAAGTAAGCATTACTAGGGGTTATTTAAAAAAAAAAAAAAAATTAGAATTTTTTTGAGTATGCCACTTTTCAGCGACAAATTCACGATAATTAATTGCATACCCAGTTTTTGTATTTATCGTCGTTTTAACACTTTTCCAGGGGTGGAAGTGCTAACTTGACGGATGTCGAACATATATTAAATTGATAAATTCCATTGTCATATGCTATTTGGTGTAACGACTGAATGTGAATCATATGAAAACACGGAAAAAAGTAATTTTCCGTTTGATCTCTGCCCTCATATCATTATTAGTGTTGATAGTGATTCTCAGGTAGGCAAAATCATTTACTCCTTCGAAATTATAACCATCCCATCTTGAAACTGTGGCCAAGCTACGATAGTGTCTTTTGTTTGAGTTAAAGGTACATACATCGCGTTTAAATAAAAGGTACACAATTATAATTTAGAAGCGTTTTTTTCAGGAAAAAGTACTTTTTGTCTGTATCGAAGAAACAGCTAATTTTGGAAAATTATGATTAAAAGACTGTTTTTGGCTGGACAACCCATCGAAAGTTTTATTTTCAATACAAAAAAGAGACATTTTGCGTTGTGTTTTGATCGAACTTTGTGTAAACATTTGAAGTTAAAAACTAATTTACAGCGGACTTGTTAGTTTTTTTATTATATTTTTAATTCACCACCTTGTGTAGCTGTTTAAGTTTAAGCCCAACATTTTTAAACCCACTATCTCCTTTTCGGTGTGTTGGTGTTTGTTGAGTTTTGCAAAAACGCTCCTCAATTGGACCAGTACACTGCCTTGTGCCTGGTATGAGGGGGGCGGTATATTTTTTTAAGAATTGATATTTCTTGATCTTTTTCCAAGACTTGCTGTAATGTGAATATCTGGCCGATGGAACTCGCAAACTTTGTCAAAGTTATTATGTTTAATTATGAAAACCTTTCTCAATCGTTCACTAAGATAAAATATTGTTCACTTCTGCCCCTTAACCATTATATTTATCTTATTTTTCGCCATATTGAATCCATGAAAATAATTTAAAAAATATTAAAACCACATCATTAATTAATTCAATCAATTTTCTCTGTTTACATTCAAACCAAAAAAAAAAAAAAAAAAAACAATTTCCTTCTATTTAACTTTAAATCCAATTGTTTTTGGTTTCTCTTTATATAATCAGATATTACAAAAGTAAGGAAACAAAAGAAAAAAAAAAACATCATAGAAGAAGAAAAGTCATGTTTGTTTGACTCTTCCTAAGGCTCATCAAAACGTAAATCACAAGTAAACAAACAGAAGCAATAAAAAAGAAGAGAAAAGGAAAATCCTTATCCTTTCCATTCTAGAAGAATTGCATGCCAAGTTTGAAATTAAATCAAATTACACAAAAGGAGTGAGAATGTATTCATGCATAATTTATGAGCCGCATGAATCAATTCCTTGAACTGGACTCTGAATTGATGATGAATTTTTGAAATAGAATTCAAAATTTCTGCCAACTACTGACTTTTGCTTCGACTTGTGTAAGCTTGCGATCATATTTGCTGACGACTTTTATTTGAATATTGTATCAATATTGTTCCTCTTCTTCTGATGATGTTTGATGTTGATGATGATGATGATGAACTATGAGAAGCCAGGAACAACAAACTCTTCTAATACGAAATGATTTTACATATTTATCCTTCCTTATACGATATAATACCTCATTCTCTTCGTACACACACATGCAGAGTTTAAGCTCATTTCAAATTTGCGTTCGCAAACATAATATTTCGCATCATTGAGCTAAAAGCAAAAATGTTTATTTATTACTTTTTTTTTTGGAAAACATTCGAAGAATATTAGAAAAGAACTTGGACTAATATGTAAACACATTTCATAAGAAAGTCATCACAGTATAGAATATTTTCAATGCGAAATTTTTATTTGCTTGGAAATGCATTTCATTTATTTTGAAAGATTTGAATTTTATTTTGTGTTTATTTAAAAAATTGAGAACCAAATGATGAAAAATTGTTGATGCATGAACATTATTTGCCAATAATAATGTGAACAAGGTCCGATTTTACTTTTTTTTTTTATCTTATTGATTTTCCAAAGAAGGACAAGCAGTTTAGGATCTGAATATTTATTGGTTTTGTATTGAAGTCAATGATATTAAATATCGAACAGTGGTCTATTGACTATTTGAAATAATGTTTGTAGTTTTTTTTTTTGCATCATATCCTTGTTTTACTTTGAGTCCTATGCAAATAAAAAGTTACTTTTATTGAATGTTTGCATCCTGAAGAGAAGAATTCTGTACTGTAGATTCATTTATGTATCATAAATCTAAAGAAAAATACTCATTGATTCAAACAAATGGTCATCGGTTACTAGAAACGTGCGGTAGTTTTCTTAATTTCTCATTATGATCACGCTATAAACATACACACTCAGTGCTCGAATCAAAGCCGTTTTCAACATTCTCTTCAAGTCAGCATAATTTCCAGAGAAACGTTTCTAATTTTGCAGCTGTGTTTCATTTTCAATCTGGTAACTCCATCGAAAATGAGGCTTTTCTTCTTTTTCTGTACCTTATAGCCTAGCATTGAAGAATTAACGAACTGGAACATCAATATTCATTCGATCTTCATGTAGGTACCAGCAATCCGAATTTTTTAAAATTATCTTCCAGCTTAGTAACAGCTTTTGTATATTCAAATTCTTCCACTATATCTGACCTTGCATGTAGGGGTATTTGACAAAAATAAGTGATAAAAATTATATTTTCTTATGCGCATGGGTTTTCTGAACATGATCTGATCATTTTTCAAAGTACGATTTTTTTTCAGTGTACTTCAGAGCGAAGTATACTGCCAGATTTAAATTTACGAGATTTTAATATGCGAGATTTTGATTTGCGAGATTTCGTTATCATCCACTTTGGTTCCTATGATTACCTAGAGGAGAAAATGAATTTTTAGTTGATCCAAAATTAACGGTGTCTGCCATTATAGTGAATATTGAAAAGTTGAATTTTCTCAAAAATATCTCCAACGATTTTAATAGAAAAAATTTGTATTTACTATTGCCGGCCGTACTTTTGAAATGAAAGAAATATTTGTAGAAATGTTAATAACGGTACCTACCAAAGAATTTTCTTTTTTTTTTCATTTTAAAGTTTCTTTTTAGCGAAAAAAAAAATAATTTTTGGATTAAAAAAAAAAAATTCAAACTTTATTTTCGAAAAATCACTGCATTTTTTTTTTTTAAATTTTGGTTTTAGATGTGCATTAATATTTTTTTTGAAAACTGGGTTTTAAGGTTAATTACATTAGTTTTCAAGTACTTATTCATCCCTATTCTAAACAAAAATTCCCGGGAAAATGTTTTCGGAAAAAGGGAAATTCCCAATCGAAATATTGCCGGAATTTCATTCCGTTTTCGCTTGTAATTAGTTCCTCTTGTTTTCATAATAACGTAAAAGTGAAAAGGGAACGAAATTGCTAGCAACTTTTTGATTGGAAGCCTTTCACCTTTGTATTTAATACATACTTATAAGATTTGAAAAATCCACTCATTCTTAATATTAAAAAGTCTCATTTTTTTTTGAAAAGGAGTACCTTCTTCTGTGGTTTCCTTTTGTTTTTTTTCTCCAAAGGTTATCCAAAAATACTTTTTTTGTAAGAGGAGTACTACCAATTAGAATTTTTCTTAAATGTACCAATGAGAATTAGTATGTATGTAATTAAATTGTTTTTATTTTAACCAAAATTTCAAATATATACAAAGATTTTCTTTTGCCTTGTTTTTAAATATTGTTAAAATTTCAAACTTACGACAATGACCTTAAGAGTCGTCTGTCGAGTAATTTATTATATAATTTTCATTAAAAATATTGTTATTTGTAAATAGAATTTTTATCAACATTAAACATGAAAATATATGACAAAAACAAAAATTTTAATTATTAGCAAAATTTTAAACTTAAAAACTTATAATTTATGTTATTTTAAAAAGGCATTCAATATTATTTGCAACATTATTAATATATATTTTGATCTTTATTTCCTTTGTTTAATTAAACTCTTCAACAAGAAATTTTCTGTAGGCTATGGCCACCGTGAGATAATTGACCACTTGGTCCCAGGCTAGTAAATCTTCGCCATTAAGCACACGTATAATATCGTTTTCTTCCAATGTCGGTTTTTTGAAGTATCTGACTCTGAATTCTCGCAGTACTGGGCATCGACCCAGAAAGTGTTGAATATTTTCTTCTTCTCTCATGTTGCAAAGGCTGCATAAGGATGATTCATTATTGTTATATCTGCTTCCATTCAGAAAGATTAAATCATATCTCGCTTTGAAGATCCAGGTTATTTTAGAAATACTAAACCCTGATGTGATATAGTTAAGACCCTTTGAGTGATCTAAGACCTTGTAGATGCGTGAGCTGCTGGACAATGCTTTCCTTTTATTTTCTTCAAATGTTTTGAGCTTGAGAGAATCACACAGTGCAACACATTTCCTCTGACCCCAAAAGTTCATCCCAATGTATTCCGAATTCAGATCCGATTTTATTTAACTCTTTTACCCAAAATTGATTCTTCTGTAAAAGAGTTTTTGAGAGTCGATGTGGTAGTCTACTTTCGTTAAAATCGAACAGGGTTTTCTTGACATATCGCAGCTGAAGATCCAGAGTATAAAAATGGCCTTCTTCAGCACCAGTTTCGAGTGAAAGCGCGTAGTTTGGTGTGCTCGCTGGTAGTTTTAATATCCGTTTTATAAAATAGCGTTGTAGCTTATCTACTTCTTCGAATATTCCAAACCCCCAAACTTGCGCCCCATATGTTTGGATAGCCCTACATACCGCCAGAAAAAGTTTCCATTTTGCACTCAGACATATATTTCTCATTGCCGAAAAGTTTTGCCAAGTGGCGCTTATGCTGTTTTTTGCTGAGTTGTTTCTTACTTCCACGTGCTTACTAAATGACATCTTTGGAGTAAGAAGAACACCTAAGTATGTATAGTTAGAAGTAATTCTTATTTCCTCTCCTTTAAATGCCCATTTTTCCAGGTGAGAGAGTCTACCTCCATTTCGAAACACCATTATTTCAGATTTTCCCATATAAACTTCTAAACACCAATTGTTGCAATACTCTTCTAGTCGATCTATCATATTTTGCATAATTCGGATGTCGTCTGCAAGGATGACCATATCATCTGCATACAATAGCAGTCTAATATTATTATTTTCGATTTGGAGACCTCCTTCTAAACATTCATGCAGATCATTAATGAGAATTAGTACTGAATCTCAAAACAATGGAGGGATACCTCCGGAAGAAACTGAACCGAAATATTGAATTATCAAAAGTTTTGGTGAAAATATATTTTATTTTTTTTTTTAAATAGTGACCCGTAAAAAGTTAAACTATTTGGTAGATAATTTTGGGCAAGGGTACGGAAAACTTTGGGATTACCAATGTAATTCATATATTCACAATTATTTTAGAAGTTATGGCACATTACTTGCATTAACAATTTGAAAAATAATTTTAGAAATATAACAACCTTAGTCCTACGTTCTTGTTCACTCTGGACCAACGCTATCCATAGTATAAAGTGGACATTCAATTTGAAGAGTCTAATGAACATTAATTAGGTTTTGAAAAAAGTAATATTTTTAAAAAGCAAAATAACATTGTTTCTATATTTTCTAAACATATTTTTGTTTTATTTTAACTACCTAAGATCAATATTAACAATGATGCCCACTGGTAAAGAGACAAATAAAAACTTAATTTGTAAAAAGTACAGTTAGGTTTTTTTTTTATTATTTATTTCTTTATGAAGTCGAAGGTGTTTTTCGAGGTAAACTAAGTCTAGGAATGGTAGTTTATCCTCAAAAGATATAATAAATTTAAAAAAGTTACTGACATCGCTTTATTTATTTCGCTTTTTACAACTTTTTCTGCATTCGATTCAACATCGTACATCATAAAAAATGTTCACACTTAAAATTGTCTTCTATCTCTTGGCAGTGTTTGAAGTCTTAAAGTAATTTTTTTTTTTTTTTTTGTTTCTTTGCTTTCTTGAAACGCAAAACGCAATGACAAATACGTTAAATTCCTGAACTCAGCTGCTGTTATTAAACACGTTTGAAATATAAAAGCTGGCGTGTCCTTCCATTCTTTATGGACGATATGACATTTTCTGCAGGACATGTTTGCAATAAAACTTAATGTCTACAAAAAAAAAAAAAAAAACAAAAGTGTCGTAAAAATTTTTACTCTTCAGATGCAGACGACCATGAAGTTGATGTTGACAATTTAAAAATTTTCCAATTCTTGTCAGAGCGTTTTGCTCCAAAAGACTCTTGCGCTTCGTTCGTTTTCATATATCTTGTCTTTGCTAAAAGAGCGAAAGAGCAAGATATAGAGATATGGTGTGAATTTATGAAAAACGATGCACTTTACAAATGCACACGAATGCAATTGACACGTTTTTCAAGCATTCATTTTAATTTAATCTAAAAGTAGGGCGTTAGTTTTATTTCCCAACCTATCAAGCATTTTATTTTAAACATAATATTGGGTTTGGGTAAATGGATAGTATAGCAAATGCAAGTATGGTTTTCATCAGAGTTATTTTAGGTCCTTTTTGAGGAATATGTCCTTTTGACGAGGTGCACATCAGCATCAGGTATAATAGATAGGTTTTACTCCGATGTTATAATAAATAAGAAAAACGTAATTTTAGAACATTTCGGTAGGTATAGCACTTAAAAAAGCTGATGCACTAAAATTTTCTCAAGAAATATTTTTTTACAGAACACTTCAAATTTTATAGAAACTTACATTCCACAGGCTTAGAAATGTGAAATTGTCCCCATAGTTGCGTTTTTTCCCATACAAATTAAAACCGTTTGCGTTTTTTGCTTTTCCTTTAGGTTATATAAAAGAAAAAAAAAAACAAAACAATTAAGGGAATTCTGTTGCTAAATGTTATGTCAATTTTAAGAGACTTGCTTAGCTTTTAATGGCACCACATCACTGATTTCATCGAGAAAATGAATTAATAATCTCTTTCAGTCAGTTAGATCTTCAACCAATAGCCTTTAATTTTGCGCCTTAAATCGATGGAATACTCTGAAATAGTCTATACTGGTTACTCCATCTGAGGTGATGTATTCCTCTGTTTCGTAATGCTCTCCTACCTGGAATTAATTAATTAAAAGACTTCGTAGGCTGGCTCGTTAAGACCCAGCTATTCTTAACTTGTAAAACGATGTTTTCCGACCAGTGGCACATTGCTTCGTAAGTTGAACAGCGAACAGCAGATATTTTTTGTTCTACTTGCCCAGAACGTTAGGTGCGGTAAATTGCATTTCTTAACGCGTTTCTGGTCGTCATGATCTATCCAAATGTTTAGCATTTCTTCTGTGAGCACTATGGTATTACCCGTTCTATATTTGAAGGATTCAGAACGGGTTGTAAGCTGGTTGTGGGTTGTTTTACCCTACGGTAAAAATTCCGCAACTCCTCGAGGTTATGCTGCTCTTGTTGATATTTCTTCTTCTAAATAAGCGGTACCATTCATATTCATAGAGCTAGCAGTTTTCCTTCATAGCCACAACTTAAAAACCTCTGCTTTGATCTGGTTTCCTAAGCCCAAAGATTGTTGATCTAAACATATCCTGGTCAGATATGACCTTCGTGTAATGAAATTGTGTGTTTAGTGGCAGGAAAGTTGACTTGTAAACTTATTGTCCTACTTATCTCAGACCCTAGGGAGATGTTCACCGTTTCCGCTATGAAGGCATGAAGGACTTAACCCTGTTTAGTTAGTTTGTCGGCATATTCTTTTGCCTTGAATTTCACTAAGGTCGAAACGGTAATTGAATGCCAGGAAGTCAAATGTAAAGATCAGTTATCGAATGAATTTCTTACTAAATGTATTGCTAAAATTATCACTGCATAAGTTAATATAAGACTTAAGTATGTTTTATATGCCAGGAACATTTTAGAAGACCATCAAAGGCTTGCATTTAGAATATTTAGATACCCAATATGGAAACAAAGTTGGATGGCGGTTGATTCCTGAAGACTAGGCCATTATATCAATACTGCTTTGTATTCACTAATCAGTTTTCAGTTTTTCAGCCTTAAGAGCTGTTCGACTGTCATTAAAATCGTCAGCTCGGTTCTTAATTTTTTTTGAATATTCGGTTCTATTCTATTGGTTGTTCTCCTGAAGGCATTTGCTAGACCTCATTTACGACTGGTACTAAGTTCGCTCATTCCACCATTAAAAATAAGGAACATAGTAGGTAAAAATTGTCAAAATAAATTATTGATTGGTTAACAATCCAAGTTGTAAAAGGGTACCATAATTAACCTTAGGTAGCAAGACATTGGAATCTTTTGAAAAAAAGGTTTTTCGGAATATATTATCCTTTTATACATTTTTTCGAAATAAAGGAACCAAGGTGTCAGAGTTTCCTGGATCCAATGGATCCAACTTTCGCCTCAATTTGCCTTTCGGTTATCCAGCACAACCGACGACGACGTCAACGGCACCACGTGGGAGTTACGTCAAGCTTTCAGCTTATTTAGTTTAGGTGTAGTTTATGCAACTTGACCATAAAAATGTATTCAAAAAGATAGTTCTTGTTGTTACTGAAAGTGTTACTGCAGGTATTATTGCCTACTATTAAAGTTGCACATATAACCTTCACTGAATAATATGTTCTCCCTCTCAAACCAATCCACTATATAACTGTCATATCGTAACTTATACACATACGTACGTGCAAACTGCATTTCCGCCTTTACAATAACATGGCTGCAACTAAAACTGTTCAAATATAAAATATTCCCGGCAAAAAAATTAATTCAAGTTGCCCAAATTAACGTTAACAGAATAATTTTTTGCCTCGCGAGAGAGAGGCTTTGCTATTTCAATTGCCATCTTCACCTCATACAAATCCCAAATGAGAGCCTTTTAAATTAGTGCAGATGTAAAGTAAATCATACTTAGAAATAATATATTTGCCCAAGGAGCAAAATTATTCAACCCTCGAGTACATTTTTACAGTTATTCTCTTTTTTTTTATTATATTTTGGCTGAGCATACATATCAATATCCTGCCACCAAGCACGTTCGTTCTCCTTTATGTGCTTTTATATCCTCCTTCTAGTCCTTTAAGGGAAAATAAAAGAAAAAAAAAAAAAAAACAGAATAATAAAAGAAAATAAAAAGGAGTCCTTAGCAAAAGAATAACGTGAGTACACGTTCAACCTTGCAGTGTGCTAAACGTCACAGCGTTAATCTAAAATGTGTTCAGTTTTATAGCGATTGCATTGTGCAGAGGAATATCTCACACCCGGGACCGGGACGGGATACGCCATACACCACCACCACTCGGTATACTAACTCTTGAGGCACAAAGATATACGAATAGTGCGGCGAGGCGGCTTTTGTGAGCACTTTACACAGCTTTAACTTTACCTTGCCGTATACTTTCCGTATAATACGAGTTGGGTATTGTATGGTGGCGATGGCGTAGTGGGTCTGCGTGCAAATGATGCTTTAAAAGCTATTGTGGGTACACTTAGATAATTTAATTCGGAAAGCGCTTGCGATGTTGGTTAATCGATTTCTGCTCAGCTGTAGGTAATTCGCATGCAAATGCACATTTCCATTATCGTCCTTTCCACTCTCCACTCTGCCTTCTGCCTCTGCCTGCTTGAGCTTGCTGTGCCTGTAGCTGTATATGGTTGTTTTGTATCCAACATCCAAGTGGGAAGTTCTTCCCGTTCTATATCCTGATTTTGAAACACTTAATATACTTATTCGGTATTATACGATGGCGTCGTCGTCATCGTCCTTTTTTTTTGTATTGCAAGGGATTTTTTCTTGTGTTTTCTCTTCTTCGTGTTTCTTATCGCGCAAGCAAAAGGAAGCAATCTGTTGGGAATGTGTTATTAACTTTAGTTCATCAGCCTAAGTACCTATTGGAGCAGAGGAATGGATATATAAACTTGTAACACTTTTATGACACACAAAAGTTGAAGGACTTTTACTTAAGATCCAATTAGTTTTGCTTTTCTTATTTTATTTTTTAGCTGCTGCTGCTTCTTCATATTTTCTTTTTAAACGAAAGTACAAGTATATCTTGAAGCACTGTCATATTGTTTAACACAATTTAATAGTCTTTTTTTTTTTTGGATAGAAACGTTTAAATTTCTATAAAGATGGAAGGTTCCCTAAGCATTTTGCAGTTTTGTTAGTATCAACATCTTGATTTGAGGATATTGAAGAATATATCCTTGGATATGAATTTGAAGTGTGTTTCAGGAAAAATAAAAATCCCATTTACTCTTGCACATTCTTTTCCATATAATGCTTCTCGAGTTTCTTTTAAAAATTATGAGGGAAAAAGGTTGAATCAACATGAATTTCATTGATATTTCAAAATGAGTGACCGGAGAAAGAAGTTGTGGGATGTTTTGTTTGAAATCTTCACGAAATTTTGTGCCGATTTTAATTTTTAAGCCCATTACCTTTAAATCTACTCATATAACGAAAATTAACATCTTCAATGACTTTTATGTATTTTAATTTTTTATTTAAAGATGAATTTTAAAAAAAATCGTTAGAGTCGTTTAAAAAAATAAACAATTTTTCAAAATTTACAATTTTCATCGTTATACCAGTTGATACCTATATTTTCGTATAAGTAGTGCCTAAGGAAACAGTTTGCACATGGGTTGCCTAGCAATTTCCTATCAAGGCATGAGGTTGCCATCCGTTAAAGTTCAATTTTTAGATTTTTTTCAAATACAAAACCCATACGGAAGGCTCTAAGACCTTAATGTAAAAAACATTACATCGAAGAAAATTAAATTTAAAAATTTAAATACACCTACAGGATTTTAAGAGATTTGAAATTCCAGTAGGGTAAATAAGGGTGAAGTTAAGAAATGGTCGATAAGCTACATATTTTCTAAACTAAAAGCAATAGAGAATTATTTCTCAAACCGCTATATCACAATTTTACACTTTCAAACGGTCATATCTTAGAGTAGTAGATTTTTCACATTTCAATCATTTTTATTCTATCGATTCCAATATCAACTATGCCTTTATCACTTTTCTTAAAAAAAAAAGAAGAGTAAGACCTTTTTCTAAGATCACCCCAGTTTACAAAACTGAAAGTGTAAATATCTTAAATTCACTGATGTTTAAATTTTTGAATTTTATTTGATTTACTATTTTTTTACATCTGTCAGAATTGCCATGTAGGTGGGTAAGGTAATTGAACAAAACAAAAAATGAACTTTAAGGCTTGGCAAACCCTGCACGTTAACAAGATATTGCTAGGCAAGATATTGCTAGGTTTATTGATGGCCGGATCTTAGACAATGATAATTAAAAAAAAAAAGAAATATGTTCAGTTTTGCAAAAATCTGTGACTCAAAACCAAAAAATTAGGTGCATACTTTAAATATAACTTTAAATTTTCTTCCCAACGATATAAAATTTACTTAGACAAAACTGATTTTTGGTGAATTATTTTTCAAACATCTGTTTTGACGTTTTTGAGTTTTAAACGTTCATATCTTGAGTTGTTGTTTAAACAAAATTGTTAGAGCTGTTTTCGAGAAAACTCGAATAACTCAAAAATGTTGTACGGAGAACGAGTACGTTCTAGATGAGATATTCAAAAACAAAAAAAAAAAAAACTACTTTTGAAATTACGTTAAAATTATTTGTACAAAATTTCAAGATGATCCGTACACGCGTTTGGGCAATGGAAATGTGTACGAATGGACGCACAGACCGACAGATGGCATGACGAAAACCACTTTTTCGGACTTGTCCATCATCGTAATGTTGGTTTTGATTAAAAACTAAATTTTTTTTTTGACAAGAAACCAATAGGTAGTTATACTTGCCCTATAGAGCAAGTAAAAAAGAACTGAAAAGTTCTAAGAATAGTTAAAAATGTTCCATGTCTAAGAACATTAGTTTCTATGAGCAAAAAAAATATTCAATTTAATTTGTTCTTGGTTTAACCCTCATCCCACTCCACTCAACCAACCAGAATGAAGTTCCCGATGTAACTTAACAAATAGTTTTCCCATAAAACTCAAGAAATCTTAAACAAATTGACAGAACACACAATAAATACACGTTGAGGCTAAGAAGAATATACATAAGTTGAACCTCTTACGCGAGAAAACGGGACGGTTCCTATCATATCTCCCCTAACGATGATACTTTTTGTCAAACATAATTCCAAAAAAAAAAAAAAAAAAAAAGGCTTAATGGTAAGTTGCACAAACAGATGTTCCAATCAAGGACTCCATAGAAATGTTAAGGTTAACATTTCATGAGCTTCAACTTTTAAGCATTACCATCACGGAAGAAATCACATCAACTCAAAGTTGACTTCACTATACGAACTCTCTTGGATCCTTCAAATCAAAAAAAGGAAATAAATAGAAAAAAAACACACAAACACAGTTTCCGCAATTCTTTATTTACGTTTCTCTCGCTGTGTCGTTTGCAAGTTTTCTTTAGAAAAATAAATCTACATCCAATACAAAAAAAAAATAAAGAAAAAAGAAGAGTTTCCAGCTATACAAATGTTTTCCAGCAATCTGCATTGCTTACACGAATCGGGACATGAACAGGAACAGGAACGGGATACCACACACATAAACATTCATTCAAATAGATAGGCACCACCCTAAATATTTTACCATCGCATCCACCTACAAACTATACTTGCCGCCGCACGCTGCTGCCGAAGAGAGTGAGAGAAACCCTCAACCAATTCAGAGACAAACTTTCAAGTAGTCAATTCTCTATCGAAAGGTAAACTTCAATCCGTAATTTCTTGTTTTGCTTGATATCTTTCGCTTCACAGCCAGCCATCAGCCAGCAGCAGTAGCAGCTAGAAAAGCAGAGTGAGAAAAAGAAAAACAAATTATTTGCGCAAATGGTTGTTTATTCTTCGTTGATTTATCGCCAAACTTTATACGAAGAGACGTAAATTCTCGAGAGAGATTTTTGCAAACAAGTCACAAAATAGAATTCGAGATTACAGCGCTAAAGAATCAGAGACAACATGAATTATACACTTAGGAGCAAAGTAGAGAAGAAGAATAGAAAGGAAAGATTTTTAGCAGATCGACATCGGATTTTGCCTAGAGTCTCCGTATTGTTGTAGTTTGCCTAGAAAAAAAAAAAAGAAAACAGAATGAAAGTTGATTTTTTTGTTTTTTTTTGTCCTCCTTAGCACACAAAAATGTCTAAGTAGGTTGTTCAGTTTATTATAGAAATAACAATAGGGATGTTTATTTTATTTGTGTGCCTATTGCCTATACTCGTAGAAGTTGCCTTTTAATCCATTCAACAAACAATAAAAATGGCTACGGATAAGTCAAATCTATTACAATATTGTGTTGTCGCATAACCGTAACTTTTAATACATTATATGAGGTATTCGAATATTTTATACATTTATACGCGCCAGGATAAAAGCGAATTGAAAGAATCTTAATATACTGAAATCTTTTGTTTCGTCGATCTTTATTATTCATAAATTACTTGGAAGAATATCAACAACAACAAACAAGAAGAAGAAGAAAATGAAAACGAAGAAGTTTTTAAAGACAAATTCTTGTATTTAATTGTGTGGCTGGGATAGAGCTAATAAATTGCCGGAAGTAAGACCCTCGTAAACTTTATTGTATCCTCTATTGTGCCAGAAAACATGTTTCAACAAACAACTATTCTTGTTTTTTTTATTTGTCGTGGTTGAAAGGAGATTGGATAGGTTTATTGGTCACTATGGCGTATACGTACTTTTTTTTTTTTTTTTTTAGTTAATTGCACGATAATATTATTGCAAAAACTGGAAACAAATGTTACAATAGAGCTTTTATTGGGAGAAATAGAACATTAAGATAAAATAGGCAGAGAACATCAATATAATTCTCGATTCATGGCTCAGAGTTTTGAGTAGCGTGGCATGAAAAACTCTGTTTCGATCATATAGAAAGTTCTGCAACATTAACTTGGGGAAGGATTTCGTTCGAAGATCTCGTTTATTATGACAGAAGCAATACAAACTTATGGTATGATCCCACTAGTGCACTTCTAAGAAATGAGGCTTTAACCTGAAGAATTCTCTTGAAGGAATCAGCGATAATGTCTTTAGTTCCAATCAGGTTGAACTACTTGATGAACACAATATAATTAGTAACACATTCAAAATAAAGAGTTATAAGGAGCCTGGGATTGTTATAATGGAACAGATTCTCAAATT
The DNA here is from genome assembly GCA_948107695.1 of Meliscaeva auricollis. NCBI lineage: Eukaryota > Metazoa > Arthropoda > Insecta > Diptera > Syrphidae > Meliscaeva > Meliscaeva auricollis. Next base: position 20,048,497 of record OX403619.1, on the reverse strand, counting down.
TTGTTTTGTGTGGAAGAAATTTTATAGCCAACCAAACTTTAGCAAGAAATTTCGGATGTAAATTTGGAATGTCCGGCTACCAGGTCCTTAAAAAGACTATATTTTAAAACGAAGGAAGAGAACAGCCTAACTGCAAGTATAAAAAGCTTACAAATTTAAAATAATTGGAGAACTAAGAAAGGATCAAAGAAAATGTACAGTACAGCAATAGGATTAAAACACAAGAGGCTAGGTACACTCTTCTTCAACTGAATACAAACATTTTCAATGGATTTTATCCATTTTTTTTCAAAACTGATATTTACTGTGTCATCTGTTGATGCTAAGAATCCCTCAAGACGTGAAGAAAATAGTTTTCTTTAAACAACCACCAGCTGTTTTGCCACCACCAAACACTTTTTACTAAGAAATATTCTTTTTTTTTTCAGTCAGCTGAATACGTACAAAAAAGAAAATAGGTATTGGAATAGAATAAAACAATTTTTTTTAAGTTTAGTACTGCGTACTTCCGCCTTTATTTTTAATCAGTTCGGAAATTTGATTTGGTATGGAATCCGTAAAGCCTTTCAATGTAGTTTAATGAAAATTTGCTCCACGATAAGTTAATTGCAGAAATTAAGCATTCCTTGTCTTCAAACTCATGACCACCTTTATAAAATTTGTGTGCTAACCATCCCCAGACATTATCAAAGATGTTAAAATCAGGTTAGTACTGCGGTCATTGAAGCAACTGCACATTTTGCTCATCTATCCAGGTTTTTAATATGCGCGCTGAGTGAATAGGTACGTTATCATGTTGGTAGGTCCGATTTATGGGTCCAAAGATTTTTGAAAATTCAGAAAAATTGCTTTCCGAAATTCCCTTACACCGAACTGCAGTCATTTTTGATGGTACGACCTCAAGCTCAAGGATTCCTATGATTCACGACTATGATGACGCTTTTTTCTTTCCTCAAATCAAACCCATCAGGACCATGAATGTACAACTTTTTTTCGTCTGAAAAACCACGTTATAGCATTTTTTTTCTGCAACTCATGCAAAGACTTGAAAACTCTAATCGCATAGCTTTTTTGTTTTTCTCATCCAGTGGTTTTTGATTACTCCTAAAACTCTTCAGTGACTTACGTTAACGCCGACTTTGTGTTGTATTTTCGCCACAAAATCAGAAGAATTTGATGCGCGCCTTAACATTTTTCGTTTCTCAGCTGCAGTTGTTGCGGTTTTATTACCTCCCATCATGTTTTCTTCCGTACAAATCTTTATTTTTCAACTAAGAATAAACTTCAATAAAACTTCGGACAGTTTAATCAGCTATCGCATGTCCGGTTAGGCCTTGGTCTCTTAAAAAAATCGATTTTAGCTTTTTCAACACTGTTGACCTACCCATTTTTTATCTCATTAACTATTACACTGGGTACTATTATAATAGCGGTATCTTCTAGAGAGGATTTAATAAAGCGGATAAATATTTTCTCACATCACAAGGGCAGTTAATCTTGGATTAACTATCATCTTTTGGTAAGGTCCTGAGCTAGGCCATTAAATATGTCTTTTGAAACAGTTGGAAATATGTACTTGAGGAAATTAGTGAGACCATTAATGAACCCTTCTAGTCCAAACTGCAGCTTTGTTGGTTCTATTATGAATAAAATGACGTTCTCGTAAGAAAAGACTGCATTTGGTACAAAAGTACTTAAGACCCCTTAAGGTATTAGAACATTGATTTTTCTTCTGCCATGGAATATCACTAGTTAGTACAAAATAATGCTAAGAACATCCACAGCACTCAAATCCAACATATCCTGGCTATACACTTAGCACACTTGAAACTTCTTCTTCTTCTTAATCAATAACAATCCCAATTGTATTTCCTATCCAAAAAATAACAAGCTCTTGAATCTACAAAAAGAACATTCTCATTTATAGCATACTCTCATATATGATGTCTACAAGGAATTAAATGAAACTCAACCTAAGACAAACCCAATGAGAAAACAAGAACGAAAAAAAAAACCGAAAAACCGAAAACGCAAACTATTTCTAGTTTCACGTATTCCCAAAGTGATTCAAATGGGCATAGCATAGGATAACTGATAGAAAAATAAACTATACATGTATATGCTGCGCTGATCCCACAACCATCATATTGCAGTAGTGAAATAGCGCCAATCCCTCTGGTCCATTTCAGCTACATTGAGTTGGGAATAAACCATCGTTAGAGATATACTGGTGGGGGAAAAAGCTACACCAATTTAGGTTCACTGATGGCAATTCTAGCGCAGAAATGAACGAACAAACCAACCAAACCAAACGAAACCCAACCAACGAACAAACGAACACCATCAGGACCAGAGAATCGATTTATACCTTTACCTTCCTCTACAACTCCTACTATGTTACTGACAAAAGATAACAAAGGAAGTTCATAAATCATGACGAACAATTCAGAGTGTTTTTCTTTTTTGTCCTTTGTGATATTTCTTGGTGTAGGTATTTTTTATTCTTTTATTTTTTTGTTGAATTTAGCTGGGTTAGAAAACGTGTTTCAAATAGATACCTGGGGTTTGTGAATAGTTTGCAATATTTATTTGTTTTATATTCTTTGGTATCATAGAAGAATAGAAGATACGTTTTGAAATGCGACACATAAAAATGCTGTTATGCTTTAGACAGATGATGTTTCACTTGCGACTTATATTACCTAAAGCATTGTTACATCAAAATCTAGTTAAGCTTAATTGTTTGTTTTTGTATTTGAAGTCTATGTTTGCTTTCTATTATAGGTATGGAATCTACCTACATTCCTAGACAATTTTAATTCTTACAGTAGTAACATTTCGAGGAAACTTCTTTCTTGAATAAGCCAAAGTTAAAATTTGTATCCCTACTTAGAGGAAAAACTTCAAGATTTAGAGCTTAGCTCGAAATAGAGAAATAAGAATTGGAATGAGGTCAATTAATTTTATAATTACCTTTCGAAATGTATAGAATCATATAAAATATTGCATCACATTGCTATCTTTTGCAAGATATTTGGCATAATATCAACTTGTTTTCTTCAAATAAGTTTTTTTATAGAAAAGAATACCTAATAAAGGGTTTTCCAATAAGAGGTGTTATTTTGATATTCAAAGAAATATGGCATTTTTGGAGATAAATGGTCGGATGTTTATTTCATTATAAAGAGGAAGGTATGCCGTTAATAATGGAACACAACATCAGCCAAATGGCCGCCATGACCACGCTAACAGGACCATATCCTTTTCATGAAATTTTCCATAACCAAATCGCAAAGTGGCTGCCCTATGTCCTCGATAGCCTCACGAATTTCATCTTTGAGGTCTTGAATCGACGCTGGGCTGTTGGCGTAGACCTTATCTTTCACGTGGCCCCAAAGGAAGAAGTCGCAAGGTGTTAAATCACAAGATCTCGATGGCCAATTGTGATCACCTCTTCGAGAGATAACACGGTCCGGAAACTTTTCCCGTAAGAGATCGATGGTTTCATTGCTTGTGTGGCACGTAGCGCCGTCTTGTTGAAAGTAAACGTTGTCCAGATCAATACCATCCAATTCAGGCCATAAAAAATCATTAATCATCTCTCGATAGCGCAATCCATTGACCGTACCTGTTGCTCCAGCCTCATTTCCGAAAAAGTAAGGTCCAATGACCCCGCGGGACCATAAACCGCACCAAACAGTCACGCGTTGAGGATGGAGAGGCTTTTCAACAATAACTCTTGGGTTTTCCGAGCCCCAGATGCGACAGTTTTGGTTGTTGACGTAGCCTCCGAGGTGGAAATGGGCCTCATCAGTCAAGATGATTTTTCGATGAAATTCCGGTTCATTTTCATGCATTTCAAGGACCCAATCAGCAAAGACACGACGTTGTTGATGATTAGCCGGCTTGAGTTCTTGTGTTAACTGAACTTTATAAGCCTTAAGACCCAAGTCTCTATGCAAAATACGGTGTAATGACGTTTGTGGAATGCCTAATTCCAAAGAACGACGAGGAATGGACAAACCTGGGTTTTCTTCAACACTTTGGGCTACAACAGCAATATTCTCAGTTGTTCTTGAGCGACCTGCACGGGTTTTATTCTTCACATCACTAACTTGTCCCAACAGCTCGAATTTGTCCACCAATTTCTGTATTGCGGTCCGACAAGGTGCTTCACGACACGACCCAAAAATGTTTTAGTTTTACGAACCGTCTCTGCCAAATTTTCACCATTTTTATAGTGAATTTTAATAATTTCAATGCGTTGTTGAAGCGTGTATCGTTCCATTTTTATTAATAGCGTAGTTTCTACTTGTCAAATGTCAAAAAATGACAGCTTCAAAAGTGACAGCTACTGAAATAGCGGGCTATTCAAAATAACACCTCTTATTGGAAAACCCTTTACCTATGGTACCTAAGAATAGATATTTTAATGAAAATGTCCACTAAATCTGGCTTTTTTTAAATTCTCCTTGGAAATAGGGTAAGAAAAGACCTTTTTTTTATGTATCACTCGAGTCAATAGGGAGAAGTTGGTTTATTTCGTCAAAAAATATTATTAGGCTAACCAATTTTTTTCAGTTTTTAAAAAATTGCAGAGAAATTGTGTTCAATTGCAAAACAAAATATTTTTTTGATTCTAAGTTGCCATGATATCTGCATTTAAAGTTTTTTTTTATTGAAAAAATGACTTAAAATCAGTTTTGTATGCACAATTAAGCTTTCAAGATTTTAATTAAAATTAATCATGCACAAATTGAAAGAGATATCTACTTTCTACAGGCAATTTGTTAGTGCAAACCAAAATATTTTTTGATGCTTAGTTGCAGAGATATATTTTATGCATTTGCAGTTTTTTTTTGGAAACTTTTTTCTTACAAAAAGTGCTTATGAGTTTTGAGAAATATAATTTGCTTGCAAAGTAGGCGGCCATTGCTTCCCGTCCTCATCCTGGAGCGATTGGCGTGGTAAGGTGCATTCGGTACCATTTCTAAGATGTGGTTGAAATTTGTGTCAAATTAAATTGATTTTGATGGAAATCTAGCAAGAAAATCGGCTTTGGCTGTCGGAACTCGATTATAAGAGAAGCTTTCGAGGTAGTTTTTTCGGATTTTAATGAAAAACTTAATATTTCTTAGGTAAATTTTAAGATCTCTGTTCAAACATGATAACATGCTGTACGTATTTCCAGATAACCAATGTTTATGTAAATAAATAAAGATAAGACAGATCATGGTGAACATATACTGACGGAGATAAGAAGTGCGCATCAAAAAGAATTAGATAATTACGAATATAGGATAAGATATATGTAAATAGATAAATGTTCTTGTAAAAATAGTATTTCAGGACGATTATATTGTTTAACAAAGTTAGTATTCAATTCGAACTACACCTGGTCGTTACACAGTTTAGTATTTATTTTGTAACCATTTACTTTACTAAACATTTCATCCGGCTCGAAGGACCAAGTTTTAAGTAAAGTAAATTTAATTTTTTTTTAAATATATTCTTGAGGAAGGAAACCTAAAATCAAAGTAAAAAAAAATGCTATTTTGTAACGGTTTCTCTATAGATTATTTTGATATAAATAACATTTTTTAAAACCCGTTATTTATATTTGTAAACAATTAAAAACTCGAAAATGTACCCATTTTGCATTAAATCGATGCTCACGCCCTCTAAATATAATTTTAAAAATCTGAAAAAATTCTGGTAATATTCTTGAGCTTCTTGAGCCCAAAAGGACCTTAATTCGGAGAAGCCGAGGAAATAACAGAAAATTGATATTGTGGACCACCCTAGTGTACATTTATTACATTTTATTTTAGTTGAACTTTTTGTTGGGTATTTCCAGAAGAATTTTAGTTGGAGAGTAAAAAAAAACAATAGTGCAAAAAAAGCACCCTAAACTATATGTATAAAAAATAATTTTGTTCAGAACGACCATAACGATTTTCAACAAAAATGAAATGCATGACTGGGTCGCACGTACTTGCTCTTGTAGATAAAGTTACTATTTATGCTAAGCCTTTTTAATTAAAAATTTGCAAAAGCAGTTTTAGAAAATAAAATTAAAAACCCATAAAATTCGATTTTCAAATGACTAAAACAGCTTCTTAAATGAATCTAACCTCAAAACAAAGTATGCAATTTGATTTTTTCAATAATGATACATTTTTAGAAAAAAAAAAATTGAAAAAAAAACTAAAATTTAAAAAAAAAAATATTTAATAGTTTTCGAAAAAATGATTTTTCAAAAAAAATTTTTGAATTTTTCTTAAAAATCCAAAAAAATTATTTTCTAATTTTTTTGTACTAAATATTACTACGGTAACTCAAAAGCATCCATGTAAAACATTGATTGAAATTGATTGAGCCATGAAGGAGAAAATCAAAATTAAAAAAACGGTTCTATGGCAGGTACCGTAAATAACGGTTTTTAAAATAAATGGTTCTCATTTAAAGATAGACCTTACTTAAAAAAATGACCATGATTTTTTTCAATCAAAATCATATTCACCGTTTTTGAGTAAAATGAGTTTTTCTAAAACTGGTATGTGACAGGTACCGTTATTTTTGGTCAAAAAAAAAATCAAAAAACGCCTGGGAATAGTCTCCAAACACGCCACATACCAAGTTTGAAGACAAACTACCCATCCGTTTTGGCTGTGGTCTCTGATACATACAGACAGACAAACAGGCAGACAGACAGACAGAATTGTCGGACCCACTTTTTTCGCGTTCTCTATCATCGTAATGTCATGTTTGATTGTTATCTCAATTTTTTTTTTCGTACGAATGCATAACTTTATATATATCGCAAGTAAAAAAAACAAAAAATTCACCTTTAAAGAAATAGCTCAAAATCATTTAAAAAGTTTTTAAGGTAGGTAAGTCATTATAGTATTGTATTTTATATTTTTTTCTAAATTTTTATAGGTTCTACAATAATCATTTTTTTTTTAAATTTTAATATCCACAGCAACCTTCACCGTTTGAGTAAGGCGCAGAGTCATGCATTTTTTTTCCACAAACTTCTGGCAAACTAAATATTTAAGTTGAAATGATTAAAATCATCAAAAATTCTCATGAATATGTTGTATATATTTTTTTTTACAAATTTCACTAAAAATGATGGAAATCAGTCATTACTCATACACACAAGAAGTACCTACGGATACGTGTCTTACATAGAAAAAAAAAGCCAAACAAAATCCTGTGTTAAAATCATGAATATTTATTAATTCTAAATATAATTGAATTTACACAAAGTTTATTTTTTTTTTCTTTTATTTTAAAAAAATCTATTTCCTTTTATCCGCATACCCATTAATAAACTCAAGAAAAAAAAAACTCGTTATAAGGAAACATTATTTACATTTCTATACACAAAAAAAAAAAAAAAAAAAAATTAAATAAAAAAAATACATAAGCTCTTTGAGAGAGAGAGTTTTTAAGTTCAATTATAACCTCTTTCATCTCTCTACATAAAATACACTTAATGCTATTTACGTCATGTAATCCTTCAGCTAAGCACCAACGACTGATTGAATTTAACAAAATCGTTGGTGATGCCAAGCGATGAATTTCATTAAAATTATCCTTGTGTTGTCAACCATTCCTCTCCTGCCAATACCTACTCCCCGTTGTCGTCGCGCAGTTGCAGGCGGAAAGGGCTCTCTGATGATGATTTTGAAAAGGAAATTAATTAAAAAAAATTAATTCTGCTTAAAACAGAAACAAAGACGTAAACGAAAGAGCGATAGAGAGATAGCGGAGCGCGGAGTGCGGAGGTCAAAGGCAGAATTCTATATAATTTTTTTCGACCGTTCAGTGTTGAAATGGACTATGTTGGGCTGCATTTTATGAAAAGGTTCACAGTCGTATACAGACACACTCTTTTATTCAAAACGAACAAAAAAAAAAAAAAAAAACATAAAATCAATTATGGTTGCGAAAATATTAAAATGTGTTTTTATAATTTTTTTCAATTAAAAAAAGGGTATTGAAACACTTTGCGAGTCTAGCGGAACCAGTGATTTTGTTATTTTAATTTGACCATTTATACCCACTCGATGAGGGTTTCCCGCAGGTACAAAAGCAAAAGGGTTTACTTTATGTGCCTTCCTAAATTTTATACGATTATTAAAAAGGTGAATGGATTATAAATTTTGTATTTGTGTGGGTGATGCCGTCCATCGGTCGTCCTCGTCACTTGAATTGAACTTCTAGACCAAAATGGGTCTATTTTAATGAAATAAGAAAAGAATATCAAACAAAAAGGTTAAAAGGCGCTATTTGGTAAGATTTTTTTTCAAGAAAAGATTGAAAAATAAATGAAGATTTTTGGTTATAATCTTTTCAACTTTGAGTCTAGCTTTTTGACACAAACTAACTTATGTCGAGGATAATAACTCGAAGCAATTAGTCTGGTACTACTTTGGTCAAATCAGAAATTGATTATAGCCTATTATCTTAAATGTCCAATTAAAAGTTCACATAAGAGCAATTTCTCCAAATTGAATATCTCAGCAAGGTATAATTACTAAAATCGAATCAAACTCTTGATTCAATTCTTTTCAGAAAAAAAAAGAAAAAGAAGAAAAAAAAAATCAAGAACTGTTCCTAATTGGATCGTATTCTTTGAGGAAACTTCAAAAATTTCAAAAGACCGACACACCATCATCAGAATATTTCTTTATAGTAAGTCCTGATGTCACTTTTTTTGGGGGGTGTTGCAATGGGCCAATCAAATGGCCACCGTCATGGATGAAATCCAATTACACATCCTACGTGATTTTAATATTTAAGGAATTTCATTGCAATCAATATTCACTTTCATTCATTTTTTTATTTACACCAAAGACCAATTTCTTTGGAGTGAATTTTCAATGGATGTGAAATTGTCGTCACCAGTAGTTGTCATTATGGCAGGACTGTTTAATCGCTTTCGTAAATTTGTCATTTCCGGAAGAATTATAAGATTGTTTCGAAAGTACTTTGAAGGGGAGTTATTTCAATTTGCCTCACACTCATAATAGGTTTTTTTCTTTTCTTGTAAGGAGGTTTCTGCTGATGAAAAAATATCTGAATTCCGTTTTAGTTTTTGTGATAAAACAACAAATTTCTTAAAGAAGATTTTATCGATTATGAACTTAATTTTTGTGGAATAGTATCACCATAGTTTAGATATGCACTAAATTTATTTGCATTCGCGAATGTGATACTCTTGCGATACCTTTAATTTCCACACAATTAAAGGTGATGATGAGTTTCAGCAGGCTAGAGCCTAAAATCTCAGAACGTACTACTAAATAGTTGAGCAGATTACTACTGTCAGCGCATCTGGTTAAAAAGACAGCGCACCTGGTTTTTCTGCAAGAATTTTACTCCTTTTCGAGTGATTGATATTGATGGCTTACCGTAGTTGTGGCATCCATCGGTATAAAATCAGTGGGTTCTTTCATCGTTGGGTGCTGCTTTTCAAAGAAACACGTGCGTTGTGCAAAATTTCTTGTTCGCTTGGCCGGTAGTAACACTAAAAAAAAACCTTGTCAGTCTTCATCTTGTTGAAGCGAAGCAATACTTTCATTTTTCCTAATGATACAAAATGTGTTCTATTAAAGGTTATAGAGTGGGATCTGAAATGTTGTCCGATTACATCAAATCACACTTTCGAAGATTCAACGAAGTGTTGATTCTATTCTTGTCAGTTCGTATGCATTTTCATAACCTAGAACACCACCAATTGTGACCAACACCATACATGTATGTTAGTACGCAATTTTAAAGGGTAAAAGTTGAAAAAATTTCATTTTCAAAAACAAAACCAAATTTTTGGCAAAGCTTTCGATGCGCTTTAAACTAGTGTGATTTTTTGTAAAGTTAAATCAATTAAAAAAAAATCCAAAATATCACAAAAACAGTGTTTTTGGGAAGTTCAATATTCGATATCTTAAAAACTTCGCATGGTAGAGTGATTCTGATACTGATTTGAGTAAATAGACTCAAAATCTTTTTCAATTGTTGAAAATTTTATTGTACTGTTTTTTTAATTAATCTTAAAAAAGAGGATTTGAACAAGAACAATCTATCTCAAAATTTTCAAAAAATCAAAAACTTTTTCGTAAACTTATTTTCAAAAACACAAAAATTAATATTTTGCTGTAAATGTACCTTTCTGTAAAAAAATATGTCAATGTACGTTTAAACTAAGTTTCATCAAAATCTAAAAATTTTTGAATAAGATACAAAAAAAATTGCCATTTTTCCACTACAACTCTTGCATTGAACTTTTTTCGCTTCAAGGTCTACTTTAGATAGAAATCGTACAAAAACACGATTTTGGACACCCACCCCACTTTTTCGCCCACCCACTCCATTTCCCCCAATCTGTTGGTGGGCAATTTATTTTTCCCCTTTCATTTACCATTTTAACTAATTTTACCCACCATCCATATCCTGCTGGTAATTTACGCTTACTAAAAATCAATTTTAAGAGCTGATTTTTCTTAAGGCTTATTTTTAGCCTAAACAAATTTGTTGAGCTTGGTGCCACGGAAATCTGGGAGAAAATATTTTTTTTGAATCACCCTAATGTACATATGTACATTGTACTTATTTTGGATAATTTTTTTTTTTTTTTTTCTGAAAAACGGCTCTCACAATTTTTAAATGAATAATACCTTTTAAAAGAACAACAACTGACTTCAAATTTAAGACTTTTGATATTTTCTAATGACTGCAACTGTCAGAAATGGACCAAAATTGAAATGCGACTCACCAGCTGTCAAAAACAAAAACCATCTTAATCGATTCAGTCAGTAAAATGTTCTGAGCTACCAAGCATACAAAAAAAAAGTCAGTTCAAAAATGTAACCTTTTTTAAGAAATTTCTGTCAATATTTTGCTCATTATGAGGTTTTGTTTTAAAAGCAGTTTTTAGCATAGCACAGTTTGTTTGATTGCTTTTTTTAAAATTCACTTTGAAGGAATAAACAAATTTATTTGTTTCTTGTTGTTTTGAAATTTGTTCGAATAATCGATTTTTAAGGATATATGCATCTTTTTTTCCAAAAAAATTAATTTTTCAATTTTTTAAAATTGTAAAATGTTGATTAGTATGTGTAAATAAATTTTAAGATTGTTTTCTTAAAATTCACGGCAATAAAAATAATTATATGACATGGACATTTTTTATGAAAACTTAAATTTCTACAATCTTTCTGTCATGTTTTCAAAAAAACAAATATTATGGCTATTTTATCAAATATTTCCAAATATCACTCAAAACTTTTATCTTGTAAGCTCTTCAATTGATTTTGTCCTTTCAGAAACAAATTTTATTTTTTTGTTTTACTTTTCACATAAAATTATAGATTTATTATTTGTCTAACAATTTTGTATATAAAGTTTTTAAATTTTAAGTAATTTTAACAATAAGAGCAAATTCTAGCAATCCAGTCGTGCATTTTATTTCCTATAGATAACAATGTTGCCTTGACGCTGTTACAGATTTAAAAATATTTGAAAAATTCTCACATAAATTTGCATTTTATATCCATATTTTTGTATGCTGAATTGCTGAATTCATATCCGAATTGCTGTCAACAATTTACCAGTTTTAGCGTGAAAATTTAACTTACAACTTAATCTTTTTAGTTCAGTGAGTCAAAAAACGTAACACAAACTGAGGATGAAAAAAAAAAAAAAAATTATGCCACTTTGAATTCTACAGAGCAAGTAACATTCGACTAGCGTTTTCATGTAAAATTCAATAATTTAATACAAATTAGTCTTCTAATAAATAACTCAACATTGCATGTCTTCTATAAAAACGGACCTTAAAGACGCTTTAAGAAAAATGTCGGAGTCGGAGTCCCCACGTAGAATTTTTGAAGTAAGATATTGGCATTTTTACTTGTCACGAGCGCATACTTACGTAGATTTGAATATTTTTTTTTTTTTGCTTCCTCCTGCATCAACACACTCATATAGACTCCTAAAAATATACAGCAAACAAAAATAAAAATAATAAAAACAACAAAAACAGAAATATTTATGGTGGAGTGGAATCTTACTTAGTGTGAAGAACGTTTATGCCATGTGGATACGATTTAACTTTCCCAGAAAAGTACGGAACTGAAAACAAGGAGCTGGGAGCTGGAGCCCAAGCTATAGCTCTGATGCTGTCTTTGCAAATATAGGTACACACATATATAGAGAGTATATGCTTTGCTGCTGTTCCTGTTCCTCATCCGAATAAAGGCGGCGCAATGAGCATGGAATGGGACTTTTGTTTTTCCACCCTGAAGACATTTGCATGAATAATTTGGCAAGCTAATGTAATGGTGTCTGAGATAAATCTAAGCAAACATTTGTTGTGATATTAACTGGTAGCTTTGTTGTACAATATTTTGTTTGAAGAAAATATGTTAAAAATATGTGTATTCCCTGCGGAGGTTAACTTTTGTACATTTTGTAGGTTCTATCCTCTCCTCAGTCTCTATCTTATTGTATATATATCTAAGAGGATCTTTTATGAATGTTTGTATATGTTCATATGTAGACTTAGATTATATGTAAGAACGTGTATTTCTATTCGATATTACGCTCGGGTGTTAACTTTAATGTTGTTGTTTTTGTTTTGTTTTTTTTTTTTTTTTTTTTTATTTTGTTGCTTTTATTTTATTTAGACGTAGACGTCTAAAGGAGAGTGATGATGTTGTTCAAAGTTAAATATTCCAGATAAGGCATCCAATGAAAAAATCAAATGGCCCGATGAGTAGGAATGTTAAATTTAAGGGCACGAATATTCTCAGGCATTGAATGGAGATAGAAAATATCTTTAATATGGTTTCTGTGAGAGTGTAAGGGTGCGAAATTAGAATGACACCACAAAATTATATTTTCGCAACAAATTATTTTGAATAAAATTTATATTCAAAGTTTTTCTAACTTAAGATTTATTTGTATGAATGGTTTTGAACACAGAAATTTCCTTATCTTTGTTTTTACACAAGAAAGTTTTGACCCTTAAAACATCAAAGGGATTATACTATACTTCATTTCGATTACATAAATTTAAGGTTTTTCATTTTTAATCCTGGTTTTTTAAGAGAAAATCCTGTTTCAATGAGAGAATAATGGTGGACCTTACTGATTAAAGTAAAAAGCCTATGAAGCAATAGCTTTTTGGTGATATCCTAAAAGTCCTAACGACTCTCATTCGGTTTCTGGCTACCATCATCTTGACAAAACTCTATCAATATTGACAATGAGAATGGAGGCAGGCGGTTCCGTCTAATTGGTATAAAACATATTGTGATCTATATCGTTGGAAAGGTCTTGAGTAGTGCATTAATTTTTGCATGGGGATAAGTCCGTGTCCGTGCTTCTTTGTCAAAACCAAAGTGCATTTAATTTTTCATTAATTTGTTAAAAGTTAGAAACTTGGCCTTTCAAATGGGACATACTTAGCGGTCAATAAGTTTAATTGCAATCGATAACTTAAAACCCCCCCTCATCACCCCTAAAAAATAAATCCTTCGGGATTCCGTCCCTGGTTTTGACAAAGGAAAAATTATGAGACACAACTTTAAGCTAGGTTTTGAGCCGAAACAAATATCTTACAGCATTTTTATTGGTGTTAATTCCTTGGCATAGCTACTCATTCTAAAAGTCCATATGGGACTTTTTGACTAAAACCAGTCAAAAGTACTGCAGTTAATTAACTTTAAGTCAGTCAACTACTTTCATTAACTGTAGCTACCAATATTTTAGTTCTTACTGCTAACTGCTTACTTTGCAGTTAAAGTACTTTGTAGCAGTACTAACTTGCAGTTTAAATTAAAGTCAATTTACTGATGCGACTGAATTGACTGTATACCAATTGAGTGCAGTCTTTTACAGTTCTGCTTTCTATTGGATCGCACAAACTTGCTCTTGTTGTTCAAAGTAAAAATATATTTGTCAGGCGTTGAAAAATGCAGTTTTAGTAGGAATATTTGTAGGAATATTACTAAATACATTGAAAAAAAAAATATATTAAAGAAAATCATTTTTCATTTATTTTTCTTGCGATATAGGTACTTAAGGGCAAGTTTAGGATTCGTAAAAAAATCGAACTCGATATAACAATCAGACATGTCATTACGAAGATAGAGACTGCGAAAAAAGTGGGTCTTGCAATTCTGTCTGTCCGTATGTCTGTTTGTCTGTGTATACCTCGTGCTACAGCCTGAACTGCTGAAGCGATCTTCTTCAAATTTGGTGGTAAAAGATCTTTGGTGATTCCCTAGAGGGGAAATTGAAGTTTTATTTTAGTACCAAAACTAACGGTTTCTGTCATATAAGCATTAAGGAAAAGTTAAATTTTCTCAAAAACGGCTCTAACGATTTTGATTAAAAGTTTTGTGTCTACTTTTGATAGTAAGGTCATACTACTGAAATAAAAGAAATGTTTTTAAAAACTCTACTAACGGTAACTCCCATAGAACCGTTTTTTTTTATTTTGGACTTTCTCTTAAACGACTGAACCAATTTTGATGGTTTTTTTGATTTTTAATAAATCTTTCAAAATTATTTTTTTTGAAAAATCAATTTTTCGAAAACGGGTCTATGTATTTTTTTTAAATTTGGATTTTAGATAGATCTTTTTTAATCACATCAAATGGCATACTTAGTGTGGAGCTCTAAACAATATAAGAAGCTGTGTATGTCATTTTAGTAATGAATTTTATTTTTTTTTACTTTTCTTTAAAATTATTTATTTTTAAAAACATTATATAAGAAGCTTAAACGTCTGCAGAAAATTTGACCCTTAGAGCAAGTACGTGCGACCCAGTCGTGCATTTTTTTTTTTAATCAAAACATTTGTTTTTAAACTAAAAACACAAAACTTTAAAATGATAAAACATCCTGGTAACAAGTTTTGAACAAAATTAGTTGAGCTAGTAATGATATACTATACGGAAATAACTTAAAATTATAGAAATTTTCCTGAAAAGCGTGTTCATCCCCGCTGCAATGCATTATTTGTTGTTTTCTGAAATGTTTGAAATTTTCGCAAAAAATATTTGTTGCCACATTTTTTCGTCGAAAAACAAATTTTAAAATAAAAAAAAATAATTCTAATAGCTAATCGAATTCGGTATCGTATAATTTTAGTACAAAAAAAAAAAAACATCCGGTGGAATACATCAATTTGTGGCCCAGGTGTCCAAAAAAAACATAAAATACGGCGTAATTACTTGGGGTAGAATTTTTATTTTTTTTTTCGAAACAAGCAAAGTAAGGAATTTCCAGAGCAAAACAAAAAAGTAATATTTATTAACAAACGTCATAATCAGTTACCATGGGCAACACGTTTTAATGACAAAAGATTAACTGAATAGATTTTTATCAGTAGTGCTAGGGAAAATAAATCAGGCATTTACTTGTCAACTTCACGTTTAATGCTCAAATGAAGTGAAATATGTAATTTTTGTTTGTATCTCACAAAGCCCCATCGCGATGTTAAAAAGAATCATTCTCGCAGCTTCAATTTTATTTGATTAGTTTCAATTCAATAAACACACACAATCAGAAATCCATCATCTGTCAATCATTTTTCATTAACTGGAATTATCTGTAATTTGCATTAAAAAATACACATTTTTACCATTCCCATTCGCATTCCAGCTCAAAAATCAAAGTACCTAACCAATATAACTACTGTTTCGTTTAAATTGAGACTCTCAGGCGAACTGAAGCTTACCCCAACCATATATAGGTGTGCCAGAGTGCCAGTTCCTAAATGTATTTAAATGTAAATGTGTTAAAATGGTGAGTTTAATTGAAACTTTTTATTTTTTTTTGTATTCCGGTTTGAAACTTTGTTTTGTCACATATCACATCAAATAAAGCAACAGCCAGTGCAGAGCGTATCAAAGAAAAAGCCCCACAGCAAATTCAATTTCGTTAATGGAATGTGAATTAATTTGCCACATTTGATAATTCAAATTCGCAGTCTTTCAAACCATCAGACCATCCTTGCCACGTTTGCTGGCAACACAACATAATACCATTACCCAATACTAGTAGTTAGTCTACTGCCACCAAATACTCAAATCAAATCATAGATACTCAAGGGTAGCAGCTATGGAAGAAGCTGAAGTTGAAATCACTAAAAAAAAATAGCAACAAAAAAAAAGCAGAAAGGAACCTGCAATAAATTCGACATGGCATGCAGTCGGGTAACTTGTAACTTTTTGTCTCCCACCTATTGTCGCAACTCGCAAGTGTAGTGTACGAGTATAGTGTTCTTGTGAATATTTAACTAGAACAAATTCAACCGTGCACTTAAACGACGCTTGATTGAACATACAAGGAGTAGTGGCAGGATATTTATGTATGTATGTTGTGCTTTGTGGAGAAGCACTGCACACCAGAAGTTGTACTCTGTTTGTAGCTGGAGCAGCAGTACTAACAGAGCAGCACCATCAGCAGCAATAGAAGACGAAGAAGAAGAAGAAGAAGAAATACACAGCAGGAACTGGATAGGAGTAATGTACGACAATAAGTGGATGGGATTGAAGCCTCGAGGGAAACTTACATCCTTGTTGGCTTTCTAATTAATGGAAGTGACGGTTGCACCTGATGTTGCACAAACGCTCGTTTGTATGTAATTTGTTTTAGAGAAGAAGATTTGTGGAAATGGCATCGTCAGGAAGCATTTAAAGTACACCTACATGCCATACACACACACACATCTATCCATCGTTCTTTACAGCGATACCACCTCTACCCTAAATACAAGCATATAATCTGAAGTTTATAGTTCTTAATAGTTTCGATGCGATGTAGACATCTAGCATCAAGGGAAAAGCTTCCTATTTCTTCAATATAACCCCCCTCCTCCTCCCCCACACACACATGTATATATTTATATTTATTTTATATAAGACAGAGGTACCTTACCTATACGCGCGAATACATCGACTATACCTACGTGTGGCCTAAGAGGATTGAAGAAGATCGTTATCACTATAAACTTTGCCAAAGTGTCTTGAAAGTATATATAGAGTTTACCTGACTACAGCTGATAATAATATTGGAATTTGCATAAAAACCAAACTACCGCATGAAGTTCGAGCAGAGTCTCATAGATTTTAAGGTTTGTTGTTTTTGTTCCTTTCAAGCTTTCAAGATGTATGTATCTACCTAAAGTTTTTTTTTTTTTTTTGTGTTCTTAGAAATGGCAGTTCAATTGTTTGAACTTCTTTTATGTGTCTTAGTTGCAATTTACATGAAACATGATAAATTTCTTGGATGCAGCGCAGCGTGTGATGAAAAGTTATTGACATTTTTCAACTTGACTTGATTTTTGGTAAAACAAGAATAATTGCATTACAAAATTTTTAGGAAACATTTTTAGGTAATGAACTTTTGAAGATTTTTTTAGTAAATTGAAAAAGTTAATTAAAAAAAAACAACAAAAAAAAACTTGCGCTTAAATTTTGTATCTGAACAAAGGCGAACTCTTGTCAATTGCGATGATTAGAAATATTTGAGATCGATACTTTCAACAGGGAGGAAGAGTGAGGCAACGATGATGATATCAGACATAAAGCTCGTTTCACAAACTTTATTGAATGAAATGGAGGAGAAATTTCTTTTATTTCTAAGCTCAATCGAAAGACACTATCAGACTTAAAAAAACGTTTCTTCATTTTAAGTCTTCAATTCAGTGATCTACAAGCAGTTAATTTTAATAAAAATATTGAAGACAGCTGAAATACTGAAATTCTTATGAAACTGACAGTCTTTAGTAAGAAAAGGTTTAAATTAAAATTCAAAAAAAAACAAAAAAACACAAAAAAATTTAAATAACTCCCCAAAAATTTGAGAAATTTTGTTCTTGTCGTTTTGTGTGCTCTTTGGGGTCTAATTTAATGGAGCCAAGTCCCTGAAGCAGGGAGTTTTAGGCGGGAGCGAAGTACAATTAACCTAGGAAAAACTGAAACATACACAAAGTTTGAAGGTTTTGAATGAAACATCAACAACCTGTGTGCTAATATACCAACAAGTTCGTAGGCTGAAACTATAGTAATTTCAACGGCTGCCGCACCCGATCATCACATTCCTTCCTATAAGTGGGGGTAGTTGTGCGGATACAAATTTACCTATTTCTGATTTGAAAATCATACAATTCATCCAATTTTTAATTTTACCAGGGAATACTTCCGGTCCACTGGAGGCAATGGAGAATTTTTTTAAAAGATGACACTTAAGCTTTTCTAACCAATTTTTTTTTTGTGCAAAACAAAATTTTGTAGTTTAAGCACTTTTTGAAATTTCAAAAGTTTTTGCTCTAAAATATTAGCTCCAAAATTTAATTCTAATAAAAAAAAAATATTATTCGCAGAAATTTAAAGTCACTAATGAACTAAATCAAATGCGCAAAGCTTAATTTTTGTTTTTCTTACTAAAGATTCCGCTAAAATAAAACTAAAGCTCACGTAACGGTCTAAAATTTTCAAAAAATTTAAATTTTTAATTTATTTTTTTCTTTCTAGAAATTGTATAGCTTTTCAAAAAAAAATTGTAATTGTAATTGTACGTGTACCTATCTTTTTGAAACAAAATTAAATGGAAATTTTGATCGAAACATTGTATTAGCTTTTGTCTTATTTTATCAGAATCTTGAATAGGTAACAAAAAAAATTGAGCTATAGAATGTCGGTGTTCGTACGATTCATTTGGTTCATGGTGATTTCAAATTTCAGCAAACCAAATTTTTTGAATTAGTATTTTTTTTTTTAAGATTTTGCAAGAGTGATTACCTACTTTCAAGCTAACTTTTTTCTGTGAAAAACCTAACTACATATTTCAAAAAGAGCTTGAGCAACAAAATTGAGGTTTGCGCAAGAATTTTTTTTTTGGAGCTAAAATTACTTACAAAAAAATTTAAAAAACTCGTTTTTCTAAGTTTTCTCCATGTGCATCAGCGGTCTGGAAGTATAGAGTACTTCCAGACCGCTGATCCTCTAAAATTCGAAATTGGAATACAATCCATGAGAGCTACAAAAATAATTTTTGAACAACAAAATAGGATTCCAAAAGCTATAATTGAAGACATCAAAGAAATAATTATTTTCTTATTTTTGTCCGCTAACTTCAGGCTTATTTTAGCGGAATATTGAATAATTAAAAAACTGTTGAAGCTATAAAACGAAAGTTCTTGCAACCAAAAATTGTTTTGTTTTTTTTATTCAATAACTCAAAAACCATGCGAGCAGCAAAGTTATGGTTGGTGCACAGAAATTCTGATTTCTGATTTTTTTTTAAGTCCAAAATATTTTTATTTGTGTGTGTAGTCTATTCAGATCAACACTAATATTTATGAGACAATATCAATGTGCTCAGTAAATTGTAGACCTTTTTATGTTGTTCTAATTTGTAGGAACAGGTAAACTCTTTACGCAACAAATTTCAAACATAAGGCATTTCAAGTTTTGTAACATTAATTTTTTTTTTGTTTTTATAATTAAAACAGAAAAAAAAATTAAAAACCGCATAAAATAAATCAATAAATCTAACTCATTTTAATCATTAGTGCCTCTTCCCTCCTCGTCTTCTACATATCTGTTATTTACTGCCGCAAAACCAAAAAATTGATTGTCAATCTATATTAACAAATTTGATTTTCCAAAACCAAAAATTCAATTAAAGTATGGAGGGAAATTGTTTCGATTTGTGTTGGCGTCACATCCTATACTCATATTGTACCTACATGTGTATAGGCGATTATTTGTATATATTTTATATATAAATCCTAGAAAAAACCTCAAAATCCACAACAACTAAATTACGCGAAACCACCCGTATTTCCCAAAAATTCCATATCAGCAAATTACCAGTTAAATAATAAAGTAGGTGGATATGATGTGGGTATAGATATACTATAGAGAGAGAAAAAGGGTTGGTTTTTGAAAGTTTTTCGGTGCCACAACAAAATCCCAACAAACGGGGGTGTATCTAGTAATTTCAAAATTTAATTTCATCTATGGATATTATAATATGTATTTACATGTTGTTCTGTCGAATTATGGCTTCTAAATGGTAATGCACCACACTCTGCATTCAAATACTGAAATCAGAATATCCCTACCTACACAGAAATTCATCTCATTTCTATACATGGTCTTACCACGAGCACATAATGTGGTTTTTGTGGGTGTTACGTATATTCAAAAGCAACATGGTCTGAAAATCATTTGTCAAAGTTTGTGGAAAATTTGTGTTCTTAAATAATTTTTTGTCAGTTTTATATTGCGATGCAAGAATAATCTTTTATAACGTCATATACTACCTCCTACATGCGATGTAATGAGTTTTTTCTCGGCTTAGCGAAAGCTTTTTAGGTACTTAACTGAAAATCGCATGTTCTTGCTCTTGTAGATAGTTTCCTAAAACATTTTTTTACTTTTGAGTTGTTAATTTAAAAATATTTTGCTTCAGAAAATATGAAAACAAAAAATAAATGGTTTAAAAAAAACAATCAGAGCAAATTTTAGTCTGTTTTGTGCATTAAAAAATCACTGGTCTGCAAAAAAAAATTGTATAAGATTACAGTCTTCTAAATTCAAATCTAGTTTCAGAAAAATTCTATCACGTACAGTTTTTTTTTAATTGATTTTACTTTTGATATAGGTACTATACATACATATATCAAGTTCTGCATTCGTACAAAAAAAAATTTGAGATAATAATCAAACATGACATTACGATGATTGAGAATGAGAAAAAAGTGGGTCCGACAATTCTGTCTGTCTATATGTATTAGTGGCCACAGTATAAACGGATGGGTAGATTTACTTCAAACTTGATATGTGATGTTTTTTGTAGACTATCCTTATACATTTTTTGAATTATTTGTTTTGGATCAAAAATTACGGTACCTGCCATAAACTGGTTTAAGAAAAATTCATTTTTCTCAAAAGTGGTTAATACGCTTTTGATTCAAAAATCATGGCCATTTTTTTGGATAAGGTCTGTCTTTAAATAAAAACCTTTTTTATCAAAAAACCGTTAATAACGGTACCTGCCATAGAACCGTTATTTTTTTTAATTCTGATTTTCTCCTTTATGACTTAATGAATTTCAAATAATTTGTTTATGTGGAAGCTTTTAAGTTGCCGTAATAGTGTTAAGTAAAAAAAAATATCGTTAGTTATGTTTTTGATTTAAAAAAAAAAAATTGTATTTTTTTTTGAAAAATCATTTTTTCGAAAAATATTCAATATTTTTTTTTTTTAATTTAGTTTTTTGATGTTAATAAATAATATCTTAAAAGTGGCGTACCAATTTTTTTTTATAAAAGTCCTTGCAAAGTTTTATATAGAAAAAATTGTTATTTTTTTTTAAACGGCTCTAACGATTTTCAATTTTTTTTTTTTTAATGTATGATTATATTATTTTGAGGTAAAATTCATTTAAGAAGCTGTTTTTATGCTTTTTTTTCTAAATTAAAAAAGGATTAGCGAATATAGTCATTTTATCTATAAGAGCAAGTACGTGCGATCCAGTCGTGGAACTTAATTTTTTTTGTTTTCAATAAAAGTAAATTTTTGGTTAAATAAATAGGTATGATTAAAAATTATGAGAACAGTTTTTAAAAAAATGTTTTTTTATATATTTTATTATAAGATTTTCAACATATTGTTAAAAAAAAACTATAATCGAGTATTTAATATTTGCTTATTAAAAACAAAATTTAAAAAAAAAAAATGAACAAGCTTTTTTCGAAAAAAAAAATAAACGAAAAACTTTTTTAATTTTTTTACAGAAATAAGTTATAATATAGTCAATTAGTGATCAAAAAAGTTCCTTGAAGGATAGTGTTAGTGTAGTTTTGATTTTTTTCATAGTTTTTGTTTTTGGTGAAGCTGAATGCGATTCTGAGGTAGGTGTGTGCCAATAAAACTTCATGACGCAACATTGTCAAAAATGCAACAAAAAAAATTTGAAGTTGTCCACGTTTCTGCAGTTTTTTTTTGATATTTTACCCTAAAGGATTAGTTTTTGGTTACAACCATGTACCTACTTATGTGTTAAAGAATATTATTTTTTTCAAAATTTAAGCCCCAAAATTGACTAAAAAATACTTTATCAATTTCTGAGACAGTGATATCGCTAAAGTGTTTGGGACCTACTTTAGTAATATAGTTCAGTGCAATTTGATTTTGATCCAAGAACATATTTTTAATTTTGAAATTTGCTAAAAATGTATGTTTTGGTTTCGTGTCAAAAAAAATACGATTTTTTTATCAAAACTAATATTGCGCTGATAACTACAAGCCGTCCGTCAATATGTGCGCCCATCTATGCACAATGCACATTAGACTGTGAACTGTGAACCTTTGAAATTTGGTTTTGTTGTTTTTTTTTTTTTTTTTTTTGAATCTCGTCTAGAACGAGTACCTACCTCACATAAAACATTTTCAAGTTCTTCTATTTTTTTTTCGAAAACGGCTCATCTGATTTTGCTTAAAAAAAAACAATTTCTACCAACAGTCTTTGACATTTTATATTCATATTTTTATTCAATCTTCTTAACATTTTAAGGGTATTCCTGTAACGATATAATTTTCCTCTTTGCAGAAAAATATAAATTTCCGCAAAAGATTTACATGAACACCCCATTTAAAATATTTGCGTAAACGTGGGAAACAAACAGCTGTTTGTTAAACGTCAAAGTGAACTTATAAGATTAAACGTCACAAAGCTTATCAGTTTTTTTTTCTAGGTTTTCTTCTTCAAATTAGATAAGATAAAATTCTATGTTTTGCAGAATGTTTTTCTCATATGGTTTTTAAGGTTCCTATGGGTTTTCCGCGTTAACGGGAATACCCCTTTTAGTTCAATCATTGAATAAATCACATATCCTTGAAATGTAAATAATTTAGAACTACTTTTATAGGGCATACACTTCCTGCTATTGAAAACATAAGTTATTTCTTTAAAAACAGTTCCTCCCAGAATTTGTAACAATAACTGTAACTCAAAACACACAAAGTAATTGAATGCTCCTACGACAACAACAATAACAATAACAACAACAACAACAAAAGAGAAAAACAAAACAACGTTTGAAAGATCAGAGTTCTTTCTTCACTGCCCCTCCTGAAATCTGTGTAAATTATTACCAATTTATTCTTGCAACTATTTTTGACACACACACGACAACAACAAAAAAAAACAACAATCCATGAAGCCAATTTGTTATTTTACACTATCCGAGTATTATTTGAATTGTTATGATTCCATTCATGTATACAAAATATACAACTTCCACACGTAGAGGTACAAAACCAACGAAAAAAGGCAAGAACGATGGAAACTTTATCCATCATTCGAGGAATGTTCACGTTGAATGAATTTATGTGAAAACTTTCAAAAACATTTTTATTTCTACAAAAAAATAATAAAACTAAAACTAAAAGAATGTACATTGGGAAAAAGTGGTATAGCTCTCTCTCTCCACTTATCTACAGTGGAATATCGCACCTGAGCTGACGGGGGTTAAAGTTTTATCTGAAAAGTTTTTACATTAATTTTCACACTAGCAAGTTCGTATTCTTACTGAGCAGTTAAGGACGTTTATTCTTATTTTTAAGTAAAATAGATTTCGACAATCCCTAAGGTTAAATCGAAAAAGTTGTTTATTATATGGATGAAGGGTATAATATTAATGGTTTTTCATAATATTACAAGAAGACAAAGACGAAGAAGACATGGTCTTATTCCTGATCCAGATGCCCCCTGACAGGTATCTCTGTGCGTCTTATCGTTTTGAAGGAGAATCATCCAACACTACACACAGAACACACCTACGCTCAAAAGAGAAAATCGCTTCTGTTCTCAATATTGTTTAATTGGCATTTTCATACAATTTATGAACAGCTGAACCACAAGTCCCTTTTTTGTCTTCCGACCCTTGTATTTATAATTTACGGCAAGTGAAAAATGAATGCGTTCCACAATATTTAACAGGTAATATATTAAATTGCTGGGCATGTAGATTTGAGGGATAAAGGTCACAGGAAGTGTGGTAATGTTTGAAATTTATCAAAGAAGCTATGGAATTTAAAGTTGTCAATTTCACGCTCACGATTTTCTAGAAACTGTTAATACTAGGAACCTGGAATGGAAGTAATTTTCCCTTCAAAATAAATTGGAAGTTATTGACATTGAATGAAAACGATGTGTAATAGTTGCAAATAAAATGGGATCCCATAAATTTGAATAAAATTAGTTCCATGGTTGGTGGTTTAAGTATAAGATTGTCAAACGTCCTTAAAATGTAATTTTTTTATTACCTTGAAATAAAGGTTCGGTTGTTTCCAGCCAAAGTGATTGATTTCTCCCTTATTTACAGATTAATATCAAAAATTTGGTATTTACTATTCAGGAGGGCAATTTAACTAAAATATACATATTAAACTTTTTTTAAGGTATTAGACGCCGATTTTTTTCTATATTATCTATCAATGCGTATCATTAGTTTTTCTCCAAAAGAAACTACTTTACCAACAATATAACATCATTTTCAAAGGTCAAAAAAAAATATTTGATTTTCGACAAAAATTATATCTTGAAAACGTGATTTCTTAGAATTGTTTTTAGCGAAAAATTTACATCATTTTGATTTACCTATCTACCAAAATTAATTTCATAATTCTTACCTTCATACTTTTCGTGATATACACATTTTTTTTTTTAATATTACCCCACTTTACCCTTACATTCCTATGAAATTTCATTAAATTCCGTTTTGTTGGCATCCAACACTATGTTTTGGTGTATTTAGTTTTTTTTCTATGATTTATAGTGTAGAAAATGAATCAGTCAGATTATCAATAACAATGGCTGACTTCTGTGATTTAAAAAAATTATTGTGTGTGCAAAAAAAAGTTTGAAATGTAAGTGTGTTGTTATTCCTAACCTACTTATAGTGTTTGTGTGAAAAAAAATCTGTAATAATGGACTGAAAAAGTCTATGTGTGTTATTACTGGTTGAATATTTTTATAAAGGCCGGTAAAGAAGTATAACTTGAAAAATTCAAAGAACATTTTTAGCGGTGAAATTCTTTACATACACTAGTTTGCGACTTTTACTCAAAAGTTAAAGGTAAGAAGCTTAATTTATTGTAAGTTCTTACTGACTCCATTATTTAGTACGGCATCTTACTTGTAAAATCTTGCATGACAAATAAAATCATTTGAATGTTCAAAAAACAAAGAAAAAAAGTTCAACATTAATGGTCTGATAAGTAGATCAAAAACTAACCCGTGATGTTGAACACAAAAAAATGGTACTCATACGCCGCAGTGACCGAGTTAAGTAAAAATTTAAAAAAATAATACAAAATGTTTGTCGCTAACCCAATGATAAGGCCAGTTGCTCTTTTTAGACTATTAAAAAAAAAACTACCAACAAAATGACACAAAAATCAAGTCAATTGGCTTCTAGTTGTAGAAGCAGCCAAGGTATCAACTCTAAAAACTTTAAGAAATCAACGTTTTTCGTTCTAAAATTTCATCTTCCGACTACTAAATCTATTCGTCGGACAAAAAATTTTTAAGAAAATCAGTCACGCGTTGAGGATGGAGAGGCTTTTCAACAATAACTCTTGGGTTTTCCGAGCCCCAGATGCGACAGTTTTGCTTGTTGACGTAGCCTCCGAGGTGGAAATGGGCCTCATCAGTCAAGATGATTTTTCGATGAAATTCCGGTTCATTTTGATACATTTCAAGGACCCAATCAGCAAAGACACGACGTTGTTGATGATCAGCCGGCTTGAGTTCTTGTGTTAACTGAACTTTATAAGCCTTAAGACCCAAGTCTTTATGCAAAATACGGTGTAATGACGTTTGTGGAATGCCTAATTCCAAAGAACGACGAGGAATGGACAAACCTGGGTTTTCTTCAACACTTTGGGCTACAACAGCAATATTCTCAGTTGTTCTTGAGCGACGTGCACGGGTTTTATTCTTCACATCACTAACTTGTCCCAACAGCTCGAATTTGTCCACCAATTTCTGTATTGCGGTCCGACAAGGTGCTTCACGACGACCCAAAAATGTTTTAGTTTTACGAACCGTCTCTGCCAAATTTTCACCATTTTTATAGTGAATTTTAATAATGTCAATGCGTTGTTGAAGCGTGTATCGTTCCATTTTTATTAATAGCGTAGTTTCTACTTGTCAAATGTCAAAAAATGACAGCTTCAAAAGTGACAACTACCGAAATAGCGGGCTATTCAAAATAACATCTCTTATTGGAAAACCCTTTATTATCTGAGACAATTTGGGGGTGAAAAAAGTTATAATTCCAAAAAAGTCAAAATTTAGAGCCAGTTTAAATGTACCCAAAAAAATACATGAGTATATTGCAAAAAATGATTACGGAAACGATCAATCCGAAACCTTCCGGTAAAATCCAATTAAACTACACCCTCAAAATCCGCATGGACCAATTTGTCTCTAAAGTCCATATAAGATAAATAAAATCCAGTAAAGTATCAAATTTTTAGCTAACTATATAATATCACGCCCCCTAAAGGCCAAAAAACAAAAAGTTGCTAAAAATATTTATGTACTGCTATTTAATACACTATATTTGAGTCATTTATCTTCAAGGCTGCTCCCTCTAATGCTTAATAATATTTCATTTAACCTACAACAATAACATTTTAACCTGCAACATTCTTCTTACATCAGTTAATAAAACACCAAAACGTAATTGGACAACATTCATAATAATTAATTAGGAGTTCAAAACTCTTAATTTTTTGTTCATCTCGCTATCGTTTATACACACATACAGACAAATACACACACACACACACATACATTCCACCACACAATAGATAGTACAATTATATCAGAGTCCAGAGCGAGGTAGAGATAAGGATATACCATCAGTTTGGTACTTTGGTATAGTTGGGAAAATATACATCCCGACACCGACACCGACACAGAGGAAAGGACCTACATTAGAGTAATGTTTAGAAAGCCAGGAAGAGCACAAAGATTCATTTCCACTAAATGTTGCTGCGCTACCACAATGTGATGTCAACCACCAAATTAAAACGTTCTAATGGGATTTTACGCTCCGAAATACAAATAGCCTCAATGAGGTAGTGTTGGCACGTAGTTAGAACAAGTTGTTTTATTTCAACAAAATGACCGGGACCAGGGATTCGTCGTATATACTACATATATATTGAGACAAGAGGACATTTATACTAGAGACGAAGTCAGCTCTAGAATAGGGAATAGGGACGTAGGGCTGTGAGGTATAGCAGAGGTTGTTCCCACCGTATAATCAAAAGAAGCTAAGTAAATAAACACTCTGACAAAAAGCTTAAATGTTGGTTCACTGATTACCCTAGTTTGGTGTTATATTCGCTTCCTAAATCAAGCTGTTGGGTAATTCAAATTAACATGTGATTAAAATATAACGACGACGACTGACGACGACCTTTGTAACCTTTGGGCGAAATTTCACTTACCACTTGCATCATATTGTATGCAACAACAACAACTGGCAATTGCATAGAAGTATGGTATGCGAGTGCATGCTTGTAATTAAGCAGAACTGTTCACAAATTGACACAATAAGATTCTAAATTAGTTAAATTTTTCGAGTGGTTAAGTACAGTTGTCATTATTTTGAGTGTTGTTTTTAGTTTTTTATTGATTTCAGTACGTGTTTTGGCAACAACTATTGTGCACAGAAAGCACAACAGTTCAATTCCTTTTAGAGTGAGGGTAGTGTCCAAAATATTGTTCTTTTGGATTTCTTAGCCATGACAAGGTTTTTTGCAGTTTCCCTATCAGTGCTGCCTCCTGATGGATTCTATTAAAATTACTGTGTCAATGAAATGTGCTTTTAAATGTGCTAATTTTTATTTTTCAAAGTTGTTCCCCTTCCCGTTCCCGTCTCATAACCTTGGTTGGTTAGTTAAGTTAGAGGTCCAAAAGTTTTGAAAATTTTTTTGAAAGAAAATAAAAATAAACGTTTTTTGGGTCTAAAAATACAATTTTTTGAAATTTTCTCAAAAAATTAGAGTTTTAATGTTCTTTCAAATTTTTATTTTAAAACATTTAGACTTCTAATTAAACTATGTATGTTTTTCCAAAGACCAATGTTACACGATTCTTTTTTCAGTGTACAAATTATAAGTTTGATGATTTGGTTCGATTTCCCAAGGATATCCCAGGATACCCTAATTGTATTAGTTAGTCCACTTTTATTTCCGATCCGAAGTTACGACGATTTTTTTTGATTTTTGTACCACAAAGATAACCAAAAATATTTTTTTAAGTGCAGAATTGTTCATCCCTATTAATTTTGTAGTTCGTTTGCCCGAGGAAATCCTAGTATAGCTCAATAATATTTTTACTTGCGATAAAGGTACTTCAAGTTATGCATTCGTACAAAAAAAAAAGTTGAGATAACAATCAAACATGACATTACGATGATAGAGAATAAAAAAAAGTGGGTTCGACAATTCTGTCTGTCTGTATGTGTGTCTGTCTGTGTATGCCTTGTGCTACAGCGATTTTCTTCAAATTTTGTGGTTAAGGATCTTTGGTTATTCCCTAGAGGGGAAAATGCAATTTTTTTTTTTAGCAACAAAACTAACGGTACCTGTCATATAACAATTAAGGAAAAGTTGAATTTTCTCAAAAACGGCTCTAACGATTTAGATTAAAATTTTTGTGTCTACTTTTGATAGTAGGGTCATACTTTTGGAATGAAAGAAATGTCATTTTGGACTTCCTCTTACACGACTGCATTAATTTTGATGATTTTTATACGGAAGCTTCATTATAATTTAAAATTTTTTTGATATACAAAATTTCAAAAAAATAATTTCCGGATTTTTAAAAAATCTTTCAAATTTTTTTTTTTTTTTGACAAATCAATTTTTCGAACGGGTCACTGTATTTTTTGAAATTTTGGTTTTAGATGTGCATTAAAATTTTCTTTAAAATGGCATATCAAGTTTTTTTTTAAACTATACTCGAGAATTTTTATATATAAAAAATTAATTTTTTTTTAAATTTCTCTAACGATTTTCAATTTCTGTTTTTCTAAAAATGTTTTTTTTTAATCACATCAAATGGCATACTTAGTGCAGAGCTCAAAACTATTTAAGAAGCAGTTTATCTCATTTTAGTGATGAATTTTATTTTTTTTTACTTTTTTTTTAAATTATTTATTTCTTAAAACGTTATATAAGAAGCTTAAACGTCCACAGCAACTTTGACAGTAAGAGCAAGTACGTGCGACCCAGTCATGCATTTTATTTCTTAATAATTGCAAACATGTGATTTTCAAACAAAATGGTATAGTCCTGTCTTAAGCAAGAACTAAGCTATTTTAGGTGGTAATAGCCTGAAGTTTTGCACACAGTTGTGAAATTTGTCGTTTTTTGTAAATCAAGTTGATTTTCAACCTACTCCCAAAAATTATTAATATTAAAATTGGCAAGTTTGAACAGGAGCAAAAAAAAAAATTAAAAGACATGAAAAAACTTCAAAAATTACCAGATTTTTATTTGTTAATATGTGTATAGGATATTTTTTTGTGAATAAATTGGTATTTAAATTTTATCTGTGGGGTATACCGGAATTGAGATATGTATTTGCAAAATTACATTTTTACCAATAATTTTGGTAAAAAAAGTTGTCATGTGGTGCAAATTTGGTTTCAAGATTTTAAATAAACTTCTATCAAGTCATGAAAACTGGCCATGCCTCTGCGCGCAAGCTCAAATGACGCTTTGACTGCACTTATAAGTTTAAACAACTATCTCAACTTTTGTATTTCGAAAAAATTTCAAAGAATTGTAACTTTATAGAACCAAAACAATTCTTTTTACTTACCCTTAAGTTTTGACAAATATTCTTGGTTTATTATATTCCTTCAACCAGTTATGCACTGTTCGAACTCTAACTTAATTAATTCCAATGTTTTTTTTTTTTTTTTTTTGCTAAATTTGAAACAATATAAAACAGTTTACCTGCACCAAAAATAACAATTTCTAAAACAGGGGATATATTTACTCAGTTTTCTATACCTACTCTAGGAGGGCATAGGTACAACTTCTGAATTGATTGAGATAATATTAATATGGTCTATTAACTAACTTGAACTGAGTTTGAAAAATAAATTTTGATTTTGTGTTGTAAACACAGAAATAGAAAAAAATTAAAAAAAAAACTCACAAAAGATCGTTCTTAATACAAATTTTTTGTGTCACGTAAATTCCTTGCATATACAAACACTCTCAAGTTTGGTATTATTTCAATTACCAGAAAGATAGCTATTTCAAAATTCTTATCTCCCCAAAAAGTCCACTTGTAAAACTGCGAAGCAAATAATTTCAATAATTTTGTTGTAATTTTAGTTTCAAATTATTCCAGAAATCACACAGTCTTGGTTTTAATAGTTTTAGATCGCCCTGGAGCCTTCCCAATCAAACATCATGGAAGAAGAGTGTATCTATAGCATAGCTATAGGAGTCTTTCGCATCGAGTATAGATGTGGCACGACTACTTATATCTAAAGCCCACAATGCCAATGGTCCTACAAAACTCTGAGAACAGACTAATTCAATTTTAATGTACTTTCGAAATACAAACTCCATACACACACACACATACATGAATATGGACTGGTGAAAATTATGTCATCCCCGAGAACATCTAGTCGTTGTCGCCCATCACCTATATTATAGAGGAGAGCCTGAATAATTCTAGAGCCTTAAACCTACTCAACTTGCACCCCGTCTATGCAGAACCCATTGTAATAGAAGATGGCTTGACATTGGCACACAGTCGTTACAACTCGTTGTACATAATTCCCAGGGCGCACGTTGGACTCATAAGTTTTCCGAAATTTGCATAAATGCGTTCAAATGTTCATACTCCATCCGTTTCCAACGTCCTATACATGGACTCTCGTCGAATCGTTGTCGTCGTCGTCGTCGTCGTCGTCGTCGTCGTCGTCGTCGTCGGTTGGTTTTGGTTTTTGCATGCAGGTGAGGAACTGAGGATATTTCCATTTAGCTAAGTTTTCATCGAGTCAAAAATATGAAGGTGAATATGTTGTGAGAGTGAGTGTGTGTTTGAAAGGCAAAGTATTTGCATTTCCTATAGCTTTATAGGTGTGCGAGTATATGGAATGGATGCCCTTTGAATTTCGGAAGTTAACGTTCAATCATTTTATAAATCCACAAGAATGTTTCATACCACTTTTGGGTTATTCATTGTTTCACAATACTTATGCTCAACTTTTTGAAGAGAAAAGTTTTTTTGTTTTTTTCATTTTGTAAGCTTTGCCTATGAGGTGAAAAAAAAGGCATTTGAATTGTAACAAGGTTTTGTTTTCACTGACGTTTATTTGTTTTATTCCTTTGAACTTTTCTATAGACTCAATACTTTAAGGGATTTAAAATTCGAGCTTAAAGTAGTTTTTTTTGGGAATATAGTGGACTTGTTGGTTTAAGCTTTTACTGTTTGAGTTTAAAAGTTTTTCATTTTTACTTGAGTTTTATTGACTTTATATATTTTTTCCAGCAGGTAAAATAGTGGACTTTATAGTTTTGAGGATCCTTTAGAACTGCTGCTGCAGGAGTAAGTGATGCTTTCATAGGTAACTTGGTTTTTGGGATAATTAAGTCACTTTGAACATGGGCGTACATGGGCTTTAGAAAATGACGTTTTAAGTTTTGAAATGGAATACATATTTTAAGAATCTTCAGCTTAATAAATGAAAAAAAAAAAAACTTGAAACAAAAGCACGTCTGCAGTGTTGGAATATGAACGATCTATACCTAATATTATTTTTTTTTTCTATCTTACACTTAAAATCATCAATTTTTGATGTTATACTGGTAAAGGTACACTCAGAGAAATAAAATTTTGTTTTCGTTTGAATGAATATCCTTTGAATTAAATGAAAATCATTTTCTGGAAAGTTAATACAATCCCCGGAAAAGTTTTTCATTCGTAGCAACTGTATTACATTTGATCCAAATGGTAATTCTACTACAACAACCCATTCGTGTGGAGCTCATTTTTATGAGTTGATTGCGGCAAACGAAAGTGCTTCCCACACCTAAACAACTTTTCGTTTACTAGAAAATTCTCTTGTTTGCAGCAAACGAATGAATATTTAGTGAAAAACCTCTCCAGAAAGCAGTTTGTTGCAAAGAACTTCACTTTTAGTGCAAATATACAACTTATTTACAACTGCAGGAAAAAATTCTTCTAAATAATTGATTTATTCGTTCGAAACAAATTTAAGAGTTTGCTGCAAACTCAGTTGAAGTAAAAAAATTTCTATCCAACATACGAAAAGTCGTTTGACGCAAACGATTCATTCTCTCATTTTGCTTATATGCATTCTATGCCAGTCAGAAATTATACAGTCGGCAGCGGAAAGGCAAAATACTCGTTTCGTAAGCGAGATGTCGCCGCGCCGCCGGTTCAAATCACAGTTGTTACGGTAAACTGTTTATGAAAAAAATGCTTTTCATTAAAGATAGACCTTATCCAAAAAAACTACCTTGATTTTTTAACCAAAATCGTAGGAACCATTTTTGAGAAAAATTACTTTTTCTAAAACTCGTATATGACAGGTACCGTTATTTTTGGTATTGACCAGTCACAATGTCTGCAGTTTTTTTGTGTATTTGATAAACTTTTCTCGACGACAGAGATCTTTGAGTAAAAAAAAAAAAAACTACTCAAAGAACAAGAATGTCCTTTGAAATTTTGGTCATCGTACCGTTTCCTTACAACGAATTATATTTCCTTTTACATTTTTTACGCAATATTCTTTCATTTATTTTTCTTGTACTTATTTTGTGCATTTTCTTGTTCAAAAACGTTCGCAGTTTAAGTTTTACAATGACTGATTACTCTGTGGTTAATTAATTATTATGTCAAAGCAAGGCAGACACAAATGAGAGACCGTCTACTCTCTACTCTCTACTCTGGTACAAAGCTCAAGTTTCAATTTTTTTTTTTTTTTTTGCAAAATTTCAACTACGATTATATTTAACTTCAAACAGGTACACAGGTAAAAGTCTGCGGCTATAAAAGAAGAACAAAAATTCCGACCATAACTTAGAAGAAAATGAAAAATGACAAATTTCAAATGTTGTTAATTTGAAAGTTTCATCAAAGAATACTTTTTTTTTTGCAGTTTAAAAAAAAAAAGGATGAAAAAAAACAACAACAACAACAATTCTACTTTCTACTGAATCAAGTAGCAAAATACGGAACCAAACGCAACGTTTGCAACGACAACCATAGAACGACCAAAGTCAGAGTTGTATCTAGAATAGTTGTGCAACAAACATAAATACGATGTGAAAGCACCTATACCTACCTACAACAGTTAGATGTAGGAAAATTGAAAAAAAAAAAAAAGAAAAAAAGAAAACCCAAGATGCTGGTCCTTCAACATTGTGAAGGACTTTGCAACGCTGCAATGTATGTCGTTGTGGTTGTTTTGCTCTTGATGATAGGATGCTGTGTGATGGTATATACGAAACTCAACACTGGGTGCTATATTGCAAGAACCACCCAATCCGAAGTTCTTGAAATGAAAATTCCCTCTGCAGCCAAGCGTACTACACAAAAGAACTCATTTGCGTCAAGGTGCTCTTTCAGCAGGCATTAATTTTCAGAATTCATTACAACTATTTCCAGCAAAAGAAAGCAAGTAATTCAGGACCTTGCCTTATACCAACTATACATAGTATTATACCAGTTACCACTCAATGTGAGTTTCAGTTCACCGCTATTAAAAGCAAACGAATCCATCCGTAACGTACAACGCAAAGTCAGTCGGTGAAAATAAAGTTATAGTAGGTTCAGTCATACATAAATATGTGTACCAACCAACAACCATTTCCATCCTCGTCCTTCTTCATCCTTCCTCTCGGTGTATACTTGGCTCGTCTCTCTCCTTATACAAACTGAGTGATAATATACGTTAAGAGGCATGTTTCCCACTTGAACATTTTGAGCATGACGAATTATTATACTCACAGAGTATTAGGACAAATTAAAACTTGCTTTTTGACAATTGTAAAGCAGA
Source organism: Meliscaeva auricollis (assembly GCA_948107695.1). NCBI lineage: Eukaryota > Metazoa > Arthropoda > Insecta > Diptera > Syrphidae > Meliscaeva > Meliscaeva auricollis. The sequence continues at coordinate 20,014,323 of OX403619.1, read as the reverse complement.
ACCAGAAGCACAGACGGAATTCAAAGAAGTAATGTTGAAGAGGTGTTTCTGTTTAGGGTTCATTGACATCAAAAGGATATGGATGGTCGTTGTAATATGAAGCCATGAACTGATTTCTGTCAAGAATGGTTACGACTTAGGAGTATGACAACACATCATAATTGTTCTGTTGTTTTTAAGGCAGATACATAATGCGATGTAAAATAACCTTTTTGCGACAAATGCTTTCATAAAGGATATTGAGACACATAATGAGATCTCTTGAGGAGTTGATATAGAAGATTGATTGAGTGCTAAATAGGGGCTCATAAAATTTATTTTTCAATGTTTTTGAACACTAAAAACTGCTAGATTAATATTTTATTTTAATACCAATCACATTACAAAGTATTTTGTTTTGTTCCCCAAAATTGTGCCTTTTTTTGTACGTTTGTAGGCCAGTGTAGACATTTAACTTAATCGGTAGCAATAATGTGCGAGTAAAAACTGCTTCCATTAAACAAACCCATAGCCTGAGCCACTAAATCGATTTGCTTCAGGCTTGGTAAGTTAGAATCATAATTCTGTTTTCAATTTCTTTTAATTTGGTCTTTCATAATTGTGATTTACAAAAGTAAAAAAAAGTTTGACAAAACACGTCAAAAAGAGTCTCCTTTCTTCAAATGTTCCAAACAAAATTAAACTGTATAAGTTCTGTTTGATAAAAGTTTGCACTTCTCAAAATAAAGCGGTTTTCACTCAGAGAAATAAAATTTTTGTTTTCGTTTGCGGCTAATGAATATATCCTTTGAATTAAATACAAATATTTGCTGGAAAGTTAAAACAATCCATGCAAAAGTTTTTCATCCATTGCAACTGTATTACATTTGACAGAAATAGTAATTCTATTACAGCAACATAATGCAAAACAACCCATTCGCTTGGAGCTCATTTGTATGAGTTAATTGCGGCAAACGAAAATGTTTCCTAACTCTAAACACCTTTTCGTTTACTAAAAAATTCTATTGTTTGCAGCAAACCAATGAATAGTTTGCGAAGAACCTCTCCAAAAAGCAGTTTGTTGCAAAAAACTTCACTTTTGGTGTAAATATGCAATTCAGCAGCAAATGACTACAGGAAACAATTTTTCTTAATAACTGACTCTATGTTTGTGGTGTTTATGTGCATTATATGCTACAGGAATGTTATCCAGTTCGTGGCGTAGTAGCAACAGCCTTTGTTCGAAGTTGAGAGGTCACAGGTTCAATCACCGGTGTTACGATGAACTGTTTTCTTTTTTTATTTTCACCGAAACGAATTTAAGAGTTTGCTGCAAACGAATAGTCGAACAATTTCTATCCAACAAACGAAAAGTCGTTTGGTGCAAACGATTCGTTCTCTTATTTTGTTGATATGCATAAGTTATACAGTCGGTAGGTCGCCAGTTCAAAGCACTGTCCAGCTAACGACGGATTAGCTTGAAATTTGGCAAATATTACTTTTTTGTAATTTCCAAGGTAGTTTTTTTCCTCCTCCCATATAACGATTTCGATTTATTTGATTTTTCTCGCAAACGGCTCTAATGATTTCGATTAAACTTTGTATATATAATGAAATGAGTGATTGTAAAAATTCTGCATTTTGAGTTTCTCTCAAAAAATTCGAATAACGAAAATATGAACACGTTTTTCGAGAAATTTTCCATAAATTTTAGATATTTCCGTATATATCATTACTCATTACAAGCGATTTCGTTTAAAATTTGGCAACAAATTCTTTTTATGATTTTGAAAAGTTTTGAGAGAAAAATTGGTCTTGTTTTTTAAAAATGGAATCATTCTTTACCCAAAACATCACAAAAACAGTGTTTGTGGGAAGTTCGAAATTCGATTTCTCAAAAAAAATTGTATGGTAAAGAAATTTGATACTAGATTTAAGTCAAGAAACTCAAAATCTTTTGCAAAAGCTCAGCTTGGTTTCTATGACCACTCCTGGCTGGCTGATATGCTGATATTAATATTACTGACATTTGTGGAAAAATCGACCTTAAAAATGTATTTTTTTTTTTGTTCAATTTTTGACAATTTTTTCCATAATACCTGTGTTGTTTGCGTGCATTTAATTTTTATAAAATTGGCTAATACATATATATACACTATCAAATTGATCACATTGATCCTGATTCGTGACATAACTGATGATGGAAAACCTTGATTTCGAATATTGAACAAAAAGTAAAATTTCTTTGAAATTTTATATTCTATTCTCCATTATTTATATCGGTCAATGCAACAAAACTAGAAAATAAAAATTCATGTCTGAATATGGACTAAACACATTTAGAAACCGCCACTATCTACCAGATTTTATATACAAAAATTCAAGCAACTTTAACCCATTGCCGTAATTTATCTTTTTAAGAAAAAAAGTACGTATACGCCCGGGTGTACCAGAAAATCATTAAATCCCGTAGATGTTTCAAAATCGGTTTTTCATTATGATAATAATTTTTTTTATTTTTTCTAAGAATTAAAATTTCTAAATTTAAAGTATATTATCCCCCTCATGCCAAAAGGATGAATGTGAAAAATTGAAAACTTGAGAAATATTTTACACATTCATGTTTCTTGAATGGACAATATAGTAGAAGTTGCAACATAAAATTTGTCTTGAAATTTGTCTACATTTTAATCCCTCTTAGAAAAAAAAACTCCCATTGGAAAAGGTGAACATGTTGTTTTGAAACAATGAAAAAAAAAACATGAATACATCTAACCCAAAAGCACACAAAATAAAATAAAAAAAATAAACAAACTGAATCAATGTTTTTTTCCAAGTGATTAGCTTAACAGAATTTCTCTTATTTTTTTTTTGTTGCCATCCAGAACTTATTCAATAGAGATTCTCTCACCGAGCGGCATGCGAAGTTTTATCTGATGTCAACGTGTCAGGAAAATATTGGTTCTACAATGTTTTCCAACACTTGTTTCTGTTCTTTTATCGAACAGAGTATAGTAACAGTCCAGGTGATGTAAACATGTTCACCCTGAGGTCACAAAAAAAAAAAAAAAAGATTTTCCCTTGGCTTGATTTTAAAGTAATTTAATACAAAAAAAAAAATTGAAAAAAAATACTTTCGAATTTTAATTGATTTACCAATAAAAAAAAAATAAAAAATAACATTATATGAAAAACACTTCGTTAGAATAACATTGCTACCGAGGAAAATCAATGAGCTTTTAATTACATTCACTTTGATGCGGATTGAGCGAGCGAGGACAACAAAACCAGGCATTCAGCCAGCAGCAGCTGAAACAATGGAGAAAGGGTTGTACTTTATTCTCTGTCGATATTTTAAGGCGATTTATGGTTGTTGTCGTAGATATAGTGTGCGCACATATTCACATCAAAAAACTCATTAATATTCCTGTGTTGTTTGGTCATCGATCAAAAGTAATGGGTTCTGATGATGTCGAACAGAAATATAATTATGTAACAGAAAAAAACAAAAACAAAATATAAGTTCTGTCGATTATGCTACTTGTTAAACTTTCTATAAAATTAATTACCCTTTTTGTGGGAGTTTAATGCTGTTACAACTCATACAATCGTATAGTTACTTTATTTTGTCGCAGCTCGAATCAATCCAATATGAAGGTATCTATAATTCGTTTTTGAAAATTTGTAATTAGATTTGCGCCTAGGTAGTACACTTGTTGGCATCACCAATTCCCCATGTATTGCTCTAATCCCAAAATTTCTAATGATATATCCAATAAAGCCTTATTTTGAGCTTCATTGCATACAATAAATGAACTTTTCTAATCAACTTATATTCAGAGGGGGCATTGCTGATTTTCCAGGCCTGATCCTTCGTTTGTTCAGCACGTGTTTGATATTTTATCTATTTCTGGTCAAGCAATGTAATAGAACCCACTTATACAGGCTGGTAGAGGGTCGGTTCGGCCGAGAAGCACATGGCGCAGGACAGTCGAAAGGGAAACTGCACAGCTGGTGAAGAGTTGAAGAGAACTCCGATATATTTTCAGAAACTGTACACAATGGCGCGTAGGAGTAGTGGAGACCCACAACATACTCATAAAGGTCTGAGGACCTAAGTAAGTAAGTATGAAGTACGGCGAACGTCAAAATTGTGTTTGGTGACTTTAACGTCAGGATATAAAAAGAGAGCATTTTTTAGTCTGACGATTGGAAGACATAGCCTGCACAAGAAGCAGCAATCCAACCCAAAATAAATTCAGACTGATCAACTTCCATTCACATTTTGCACACTTTAATATTGGCGGTCTCTAGATCAACAATTTATGCACCAATTTGATCTTGTTGCAGTGAACACCATTAGGTGTATTTAATTTTCAGTCACTTGATGTCGCAAGGTTTCGCGAAGCCAAAAGATACTCAGATCACCTCAATAACTCAGCGATATTATGTACAGTAGCGAGCAAAATAAAAATGCAAACAAAATGGTATGGTCTTGTGGTAATGACTTGAAATTTTGCATACATTTGTGGAATTTATTGTATTTATTTAAACCGAGTCGATTTTTACCGTATCTTTCTCCAAAAAATAATAATATTTAAATTAGTACAAAAGGTAATTTTGAAGCAAAGCAAAAAAATGCAAACACGTGAAAAACTTTAAAAATTAACGGATAATTTCATTTCATTGAACAAAATATTGTATTTAAACAGACTAATGTAAAGTTAGGAACAATTTACCAGCAATAACTGCACTTATTAACCTTCGAGCCAATTAAAGACACGAAATAATTTGTAGAAATTTGGTGATATCCTTTCCCTATTTCTTCCATTAGCTTAGTAATTTGAAAGATTCAGCTTACAAGCTCGCATTCATTTTCTACACGTAACAGGTAAGAAGATTGAATTAGCCACCCCCAAAAAATGAAGATTATATTTTTCTAAGAAGTTTCCTACCAGCCGTCTGGTGTTTTCTGAGTCATGATCTGATCGTATTGTAATAAGCTGCTTTCAGGGCTACTGGACCCCAAATGTGGATTCGTATGGTTTCTGAAATAACCCTACACAAAATGAGCAATAATTCGGGTGCTTACTTGAATAACTGAAGCAACTTTGTTGACGGGTGAGTGAAGAATTAAAAAAATTCTTAATACCAACTTGATTCCATTAATATTTTGAATTGCTTGTCTTATCGATTCTTCCTAATGTTTAACTGTTGCAGAAGGTTACATAAAATAGCTAAGTTCTGGATCAAGATAGGACCATACCATTTTATTTGCATTTTTTTTGTTTGCTCAGATCGTGTCTCCATAAATCTCTCACGAACTCTGTTTAAAAAAAAGAAGAAAGTAAAACACTGACTTCAAAGAGAATGAGTTTATCAACTTCTATCAACCTATTTCAAAGGATATGTTCGATAGTTCTATCTAAGCCCAGACAAGAAGGAAGATACGTTGTCGCCCCTGATGATCTCAGAAAACAATATCAGTGCTAAGATCAAACGGAACAATACTAATGTTAATCGCTGTATTTTTAAACTGAGAAAGCAAATGAGTATAGCAAAGATCTTTTAAGAGGCATCATCTTAACCCTGTTGTATGCCACAGACTCTGTACTGTACTACAGAGGCATAAACTCTGTCAAAATTAGATGAAGATCACCATAGGTTTTTTTAACGAACAATTCATGAGATCATTTTTGGTGATGTTTTTGGATTATGTGGATCGAATGGAAAACAATATTTTGTTCTGTAATGTTTTCGACTCCACCTGGAATTGACAGCGCAGTTGAAGAACACCTCTACTCAGGTGGAAGTAAATCTCAACTGACCTGCCGTGTGTAACTGGAAGCAGCTGGATTTGGATAAAGTTATCACGAGAGACTTGTTATAGTTAAGGCCCTAAACCTAAAACAGATTGTAGCGCCACCTTTAGGCGCTAGTCAAAACAAGTAAATTCAGCCCAATCTTCTTCTAAATGCTTGCAAACCTCACCAATTTTGTTTCTTTTGAAAATTAATATTAACTGACCGGAAACAAAATTACCTAACGGTTTTCTAAAGTTCTAACATTTCTTACATCTTCAAGCATAAAGTAAAGCGATCATGTGCTTGCCAAGCGTATATGAATAGAAAACTTTCTTACAGAGTAAAAGTTGACATAATGTTGGAATTACAAAAAAACCTTTCACACAAAAGGGAAAAACGTCCATTTCGTTCTTCTTTTTTTTTCAAAAATTCATGTCAAACTTTTTTGTAAACATCAAAGATGAAAAATACAAAATTCAAAGGTAAAGTAGGTAAAGTGGCGTTAATTTTTAATAAAAGAAATCAACAAAATTAAAAAGGAAAACATCAACCATATATCCCCCATTTTGTCGTTTTTTAACGGGTTCTCCGCTTATATACACAGAAGAAAAAGAAGAATTACAAACGCATCTTGCGTATAACTTTTTTGTGTGCAGGTAATTAGAACTTTTGCCGAATGCAAAAACTTTTGTGGAAAAGCGTATATTTTGTGGTAAGAAGCGGAAATTAACTTCATGTTCTCCTCCACACGCTGGCGCTGGTGCTGCGCTGGCTGGCTGACTTCGGCTTGGCTGGTTGTACCCAATTTCCAGCTCCAGCTCTCTATATGGCACAAAACTTATGTGAACTTTCTGGTTTAACTCTATGCGATTCAGTAGTGCGTTAAGAAGAAGGAAAATTGTCAAAGTTTTTAAGTGACAATTATAGCAATGCTCATTTTAATTGCTTGCATGTGGTGTAGTAATGAGTGTGGAAGAAGTACCTCTCCATATATGTGTGTGCATGTATGGTACTCTATATGTGCTAACTAGAATCCTGCTCTTTCTCTATTGATATAATAGTCATCATTATGACTTTTAGTTTGACATCAAAAAAACGAATTATACAACACAAAGTACACAATTTAAAGAGATTCGTTACCCCCAGTACAACCCCATCCCTCATTGCCGCACACTTAAGACCCCAAATTGAAAGGGTTTGTTACAATTAGTTTCTTCCACGAAAAGACGTCAAAATCTTATGAGAACACAATTTCAAGTGTATATTGTCGGCCTTAACACCATTTAAAGCCTCATCCTAATTACGTATGCAGATACTGAATTCATTAGCCTAAATCTATTTACTTTTGAGGCCAGGCTATAGGGTGGGGGTGTGTAACGAAATTTTTAAAAGCTGGACCTTAAAGCGGATAGCTTCACTTCACGCTGTTGTTGGTCGCTTAACGCTTCTATCTAGCTCGCCTGTGGTGGTGCGATCAAGTTTTTCTTGTCTTCTTCTTTTTTGTGTTGAACTTTTTTTTTCGAAGTTCCTTCAACGGTTTTTTCTCATTAAGTCATTAAATTATTTTGAATGAAAAAGGATTGTTTACCTAACACCATCCTTTTTTTGCTCCAATATAATTCAACAAAAAAAAAAAAAAATCTACTCAGCAAAAGGAGACGACAACAAGGAATATTGAAGGAAAGGGATGGGTCTCTCTGTTTTTTTTTTTTCTTCGTTCGTTGAAAGCAAAGTTACTCTGAGTTAAGTCAGCGGATTCTTGCTCATTAGTATGTAAATTCTTGGGCCAAAAGGGAGGAAACTTTGCTTTTTATTTCGTCCTGATTTGATCAAGATTTGCATTTCGTTATTAAATTCGATTGCTCGCTGTCACTAGCTTTTTCATTCTTTTACTCTCTGTGTCTGTCTTTGTGTTTCTCAGTGTGTGTGTGTGTGTCTATACATTGTAGAATGATTATTAAAATTTATCGAAGTTAATGGATGAATTGTGGAAAGTTTCTCACTGATAAAGTTTGTAAAAGTGTTTTTTCAAAAGCTTACCCTCTTCTAATTTTGTTATTTGAACTCTTCCTTCGTCAATCTTATTTCAAATCAGGTCAGGTACTAGCTATATATGTATAGTGTATGGTGTTCATGGTAGTGTATGAGTTTGGTTTTGGTTGTTCGATGACTAAAACTTTATCTTTGCTTTTTGTGAATGTCAGAAAATGGGTTGCTGAGGAAAGTATTAGTTTTTTTTTTTTGTTTTTCTTCATGGAATCGCTTAAGCCAGGAAATTAGACATTTCGAAGAGGTGTGAGTGTCAAGGGAGTAGGTATTCAAAGTTAGGAATAATTATAATATAGGAAAGGTATATGGTATTCATAACTTCTAACTCAAACGACACGTGAGCTATGCATAACACGAAATTGATGTTAAGATATTATTTAGGGGACTTTTTTTTTTTGGTTTTCTTCAAATATTTGTATTAGTTTTAGAAAATTCTGATGTGCCTCAAGACATGCCAATTTATTACATTTATGAATTCTCATTAACATCGAGCGTCTTTAATACACAAAAAAACTAGGAGTAATTTAAGGACGTATGGGTATGGTGGTGCTTTTTGTAAACATTTGCGTCAACAATTATTTCCCAATTCCTGACGGAAATTGGCGTAATGGTTTTTGCGATGATCTTTCTTACCCTATAACGCCTCGTTTTCTGTAGTCGTAGTACTGTCTCTTGTGAAGTATTGCCTTGTCAAGAAAAGTGCATCCGTTTAGAACCGGCATTCCTGATAACTACACGCACACAGGAAATGGTTGAAAGTGTCAGTCAATAGTATTTGGTTCTTCGTGGGATAGTCGTCGTGCCACACATTTTTTTTTTAATTTGTTAACAAGAATTAGAGAAGTTTGTTAAACATAAAAATGCTGAATCAGATTTGTTTGATTCAAACTCTATAGTCAGTGAAAAGATTCCGGGCTAAATGGTAGAGACCCCGTTTGCGTCTTACTTTACTCACCGATACTTTTCGCAATATGCACGCACAAGTTCCGATTATCCTGCGGCTATCTGTGAGAAAAAAGCATCAGACGCGGTTCCGATGTGGCACCGCAAGGCACTTACATTCTTTGCGTTACCTAACATGCATCTCCTCCTTCCTACCTCTGGCAGTTGCTGTAATTCGGAAAATATCCCCCGATTCAATTGTACATATAAGTTGCACCTGTTCTTCCTTGTTCCAGGTCATATAGATTTTTAATTTGATTATCAGTGGATAACTGTCTGCCTTAGCCGTTTGATAATTAAAGTGTTCTTTTAAAATCCTTAGCACCAACTGCGTATTTCCTACGATCACGACAACCTTTTGTTCTAAGTTGATATGTTCTCCTGTAGATTGTTTGACCATTTTCTAGAACTTCTAAGTGTTACATAGACTCAACGGCATGTTTTTCGTGGTCCTTCTTCTTTTTATCCTTCCCTCAGAAGTCCTCTCTTCTTTTTTGATCATAGAACATGAAGACTATGCACCAATTCTGTATGCTCCCCTTTTGGTCAATGTCATTGCTACCTGTACGGGACATTAGCCGATAGTTACGCATTCTATATAACACCTTCTGTTGTAGATGTAGGGACTTTCTTGAAAAAAATGGATTTTCAACTTTTCTGTCCAGTGTTCTGCTCTTGCCAGAACAAGAACGCAACTACTCCAAAAAGCTTTTTATTATGATCTTGACAAACTTTCCAATTGGAAGATCTATTCCTGATATCTTTTCTAAATGCAACAAAATGCCTGAAGGGCTTCAGTACTAGGGGCTTCATCTAGGGAATACGTCCGCTTACATTTTATCTGTTGGAAGTTGGCGAGGAGGGAAAATGGTAGTGACAAGCTTCTTCACTTCTACTATCCGACCATGGGTGACCAATCTGCAAAACCAAGTTTTGTCATCGCATAGAATTTGCAGGAGTTGTTACCAGAAGTCCTGTCATCACATCAAGACTTACTCGCATCGAGATAGTTAAACTAGCAGGGAATTTCTTTTCTCTTAAAATTTGTGGTAACAGAAGTTTGTCAGAATTTTTACTGACAGCCTAACTTAAACTTACTTTGCCCACTTACCAGAAATAATCGAAAATTTCTTATTTCCTAACTACTCTTGATTTTTGACATGTTTCTTAAGACAACGATATCTATTTAGAATGGTTGCTTTTACTTTTTGTCAAAAGATATGGGTTCATTCAATAAATTTCGTCTGAATTAGTCATCGATTGGAAAACCGATACTGACGACATTTGGTATTGAAAGACTATTTTCGGTCAATTTTTGTTCAGCCCTCACAAAATGGCATTAACGTCAAAATTCATCAGTATCTACCTACCTTCCTACCGTACTCAAAGGAAGTCCTCCTAAAAAATAAATTTTTCGTGCTAAAAATAGACCACATACATCACATTACCTCATTAGAATAAGGTTAGTATGTATCTAAAAATAAATTAATCCAAGAATCCAATCAAGATGTCCAACACTTAAAAGGTCGATACCTACCCTCTTTAATAAAAAACTCAAACATCAACCATTTAGACAGGATACCTCATTTTAACAGCAACCCCCGCAAATAAGTCAACCATTCAATGGCCTTCTCTCTATTATGAAAAGGATGATTACTTCATTTTCAATTTTATGTTATCGACAAAGTAAAAATAATCTAAAAACAAAAAAAAAATAAAGCAAATGACCCTCATGGCCACTTTTGTATTTTGTATGTTTGTTTACCTAGCAGCTATGCTCTATCAAGTCAAACAAAATGACACAAATACAAAAGAATAACATTTTATACTCAAACTTAATAAAACTTTTACTCTTTCACTGAAGTAGAGGTGTACTCGTACATAACACAACTTATACCTACTAGGTATACCTACTCTGGGTACAGGACAATTGTTTCGTCTTCAAACAAAAGGTTGTTCGTTCGTTTATTCGTATAGTTAGTTGGTTGGTTGGTTTAATAAAAATGTTTTGTACGAGTATTTACCGTTTATATAGCTTCAACGGAAACTGTGTTGCTGTTCTCCCTTAAATTTCCAATAACATTTTATTGCTGAAACTCGCCCCGAGGTTCTATCCTTTCCAATTACAAACGGTACAATTCCCGAATAACGAACATTATCGACTGATGCGATATGCTTTGTGTTTGTGTGTGTGTGTGTGTGAGTAGATATTGCGCTTTGTCGAATTTCGATGTCGATTTCAATTGACTTCTATTTTCCCTTTGGCTGCTTCGAAAACTAATAAGAGCCAGTCAAAGTGTTTGCGTTCAAGTCAGCCTTAAGCGTATCTCTCTGTACAAAAGCAGCTTCATTTTGGTGATGCTAGCTATACGTTAGAGGTATTGGAGATGCTAAGAATAAAAGGTGGTTCCTTGAAGCAACTTAAAAAACAAAAAAAAATGAAGAAGAAGAAAAAGAAGAACCACAAAATAATACCAATACTTTAGTTTCGTCTCGTTTGGCATTTTCTTAATAAAACTCTTGACTTTTCAGATGTTTACAAACAAATACGGTTATATCTTGTACGAGCATAATATAGTCAACTTTTGTGAACTGCTGTATTTATCTAAGTGTATAGTGGGAGTACCTACCGAAATGGTAAAGTTTTTCTTATTTTCATTTATAGCTCGCACCTTTTCAAGTATTTGGTGTTTAATGAAAAACAAAACCCCGATTAGCTCCAAGCCATAACCTCTAAGACAAATTCTTTGGAATTTTCCTCAAAACAGTTATCTTAGACAATCAAATACTTTGGCTGTTACTACTTGTGATTTTGGAGGTAAGGTATATTTCGGATCAGACACAAAATAAATCAAATACGGATTTTTATTCAATACTTTTACAAAACAATGATGGAGAACACTGAAATCCATTTTCTGACATAGAGTTGAAGGCAGGGTTACATTTCGGACACTTTAGTGTCAATTTGATAATTTTATAGTCGTTTGGACACCTCGCTTTTAATCGGAAACTAGGCTATCTTTTTTTTTAAATTTCCGACAGCAATATCAGTATGACAGCTCAATTATAATTGGGCTGTAAATAGCCCAAATCTAATCTTGGGCGATATTTTTTTCGTACAAATAAATCATTTGAATAAAAAACTTTTCTAGCTCTTGATAAACCCTTTGCACAATTTGCTACTACACCTTTTTCACTGAACAAACTCATTGGTTTTGATACTTCCAATCGAACGCAACCGCTAAAATAAATTTTATATTTCTTCGTTTTTTTTTTTAATTAAAATAAATTCTGATTGAAATTATCAGAAATATTTTTTGTATTGGAATTGTTCTACTATTTGGGCTACATTTTCGGCTCCAATTTTAGGTTAATTTTTTTTTTAATTGTGCAACTAGTCCTGAAGATGGCAACCCTGCTAGGCTATCAAAATTCATGTCAACTTGCCAAGCTGCTGCAATCTTCCTTAAGATGGGAAATATATGCCTGCACTTGCATTGAAGCCCTAAAGTCACTAAAGAACCACTCATTTCCACTAATATGTCTTCGTTTAATAGAAGTCCAAAAATAAAAGTAATTTTAAATAAAGGTAGCCAAATCATAGATAGGAAGACGATAGTCTTGGACATAAATTTCTTCTCAGTGTCAGCTGTCCAATGTCACAGAAATGTATTACTTGCATCGATTGAATGTGAATTGTATGAATGCAAAAAAAAAACATAAAACAACCGTCACTTCTGTAAATATGCAAAGTAAATTAAATGGGGGTGTTATGAAGATTCATTGGCTGATGGCTGATGGTATTAAAATAGGTGACTGCTAGATGCAGTGTTGGCTTTTTATAAGAAGTTAATGGAATGGTAAAATTATTACATACACATGCGGGAAGTTTATTTATAAAAGAAAAATCTTTTCTTTCAAAAGTGTATAATTCCAAACTTTCAATTATACCTTCGTTTACTGCTGTGCCACTTCAATATAATTTACTCTTTATGAGTATTTTTTTTTTTCTTTCATGTGAAAAAAAAAGTTTTACCATAAGTCAATGTTGGGTCTACAAAATACAGAAAAAAAAAATTAAAAAAACCCTTCAACAATAACCGGAGGTTCATATAAAAAAATGAATTATTACCGAAAAATAAAAAAAAACACATCACAATCCGTTGGTCATGCTCAGATCGAAGAATTTTATTGATTTTAATGTAAAAAACCACCGTTTCCCAATATGAGTGTTATAAATGGAAACCAACAAAAAAAAAAGGATTACACCAATAAAAAAAAGTCCTTTTTTTACTTTAGTTACTGTACATCATTTGACTCCGTTTTTTTGATTTGAATTTTTCATCGGTCCTCTAAACAATACTACTCTATCTTCCCTTCGATAAGAAAAGAACATTTAAAAAACACTACAGAAATAAAACAAAGGAAACTATGCGACAATATCCTTTTACACTTCATACAATTTATTAATATTTCTCAATATCTACAAGTTGTTTGCATTAAAAAAAAATATAAATAAAAAAAAAAAACTTAAAGACTTTCTTTAACATCTCTTGCATAACCATCATCCATCGTTGTGTATTTTATTTCATGAGAACTGAAAACATAAAATGAAACAACAGCAGCAGTACAAAAAAAAACAAAAAAAAAATTATATCTCAACTCAAGAAGTAAAATAATGGCAAAAGCGACGTATCTTGAGTAGCCTCAGAATACTCTTAAAGTCTTGTGTCTTTTTTCCAAGTCTGTCTCTGTATTGTTTAGATTGCCATAGATTAATGTTATCCCTAAAAGCAAATCTCCCGGAGACATCCATCCAACGGCTAGACAAGACAATTTCTTTGCCTTGCGGGGATTACCTCTTCATTTATACTACAACTACAAGATAAAAGGAAGATTTGATAATGCTTGTTGTAACTTCCTCCTTCTTCTTCTATTTTGTTTTTTTTTTTTATATATTTTATCTTCGTCTACTTAGTTCTTGTGGATGGAAATATACATCTTCACATACACACCCACACCCATATAATATAGAAGAGGAAGTAGTATCAAGCAGAGCAACAAAAAATTAAACAAAAAAAAAAAAAAAACAGAAGCGGAATTTGCATGTTTAATTTTTTGCGTTTCTTCTTTGCATAAGGAACTTATATTTCTGATAGTTCTTTTAATTGATTTCTTATGTATTTGTTTTCTTACTTCAAAGCACTGAAAGAAATAAAAATAACTTAAGTTCAGGAGTGTGTTGCATGTTCTTCCTCGACAGAGTTATTTGAGAGTAAATTTTAAACTTGATTTAACATTCTATAAAGGATTTTACTTTTCATATCTAAGCTTGCAACCCAAACTTCTATACTAATCTTCTTAAGTAATTCTAAAACACTGTTTTTTTAAAAAAAAAAAAAAAGAAACTAGCTCACACCTCAGGTCCACATCACGTCCATAGTAACTAAACAAAACGAAAAAAAAAAATAACAATACTATCGACAATTACTCTTTGCAGCCATATAATTCACATATACTTTTGGAGAAAAGTAATATAATTTAGCCCTATACTGCTAGATTTAGCATATTTAGCTGAGAATTACCAGTTTCAGGTGAAGATTTCCAGTTTCGGGAGAGATCTACCAAATTTTAACTGAATTTCTGCTGAAATACACAAGTTTCAGCCGGGATTTACCAGATTCGGGTAAGGTTTGCTAGTTAAATCCGGATTAACACATTGATTAAAATTGGTTTATATTCGTTTGACCAGAATGATAAGAAATCTCAACCAGAGGGAAGAAGCAAGTAAGCCATTTACCTATCTTGAATAGCATCTACTGAGTCCTGAGCCCTGGTTCGCCAGATGAATTCTAAATAAAAGTCCAGAAAAGGAGGATTGACCCAGAAATTAGGCTTAATCAGAATGATAAGTGAATCAAAAATACTGAATCAGAAACATGAAATCCTGAAATCAGCATTTTTTTTATTTCGGGATCCCAAGTAAAAGTATAGGATAAAGAAGGAAAAAAAAGTAATTGATGCAGTTACATCCTGGATTACGCGATGAGCTCAAACTCCTAGTTTAACCCAAAGAACATTACAGGATTACATATTCAAAAGCCAACTTGATATTAGCAAGTAAACATGAGAAACGACTCTAAGCTAAACAAGGAAATTTCGTCTTGTAAGGCAATGGCCCTTGACAAAAAATTGTTATGAAGCCAATCTAAGCGGTCAAAATGTATTGCGCATTGAAAATTGTCACTTCTGTCTCTGTCTCCCGTGCTCACTTAAATTTTTTGCATCACTTAAAGTATGTTAAGTCTTTAGGAGGATGCCTTTGTCCACCGTTTTCTCGATAACTTAATTCTTCGATTCAAATATTTGACCTAAAAGTAGCACATTGCGCTTTGGATTGCTATTTGAGCATTTTACAGTTCATCCCTATAATTTCTGCCACACTGGTCTCACGTTTTTTATAAACTTTGAATGAGATGAGACATAATTAGGATAAGAACCATACCAATAAGTCAAGAAACAAAAAAAAAATAGATTAAATTAGACCAGATTATACCAATACGCTTTCCAGTGCTGTAAAAGACTGCAGTCAATTCGTAATGCAGTCAATTCAGTCGCAGTTAATTGACTTTAATTTTAACTGAGAGTTAGCACTGGTACTATAAGTACTTTAACTGCAAAATATGCAGTTAGCAGTAAGAACTAAAATACTGACTGTACAATTATTGAATACAGTTAGTTAACTATTAGCTGCAGTACTTTTTGACTAGTTTTAGTCTTTTTGTCAGTGGACAGTTTTTTGTCTCTTTTTTATGTATTCTTTTGACTTAAAGTTACTTTCAGAGCTCTATATAACTACAAGAAAGTTTAATGGAAGTGTTGCAGTACGCTTGACTAAAATTTTAACTACAACAGTACAAAAACTTTCTACTGAGTAGAAGACTAAACCCAGTCAAAAAGTACTGCAGTTAATTATTTTTTTTTTCAATGAACTACTTTCACTAAATGTTCAGTCAGTATTTTAGTAATTACTGCTGACTGTAGTTTTATAGTCAAAGTAATTTTGTAAGTTAAAAGACTTTAGAAGTTTAGTCATTTTAATCAATTAACTGCAGTTTATTTGCAGTCTAGATCTAGATCGATGTTTTTTTGTTTGCTTTTTGAAAAACTACATAAGTATGCATTAGTGGAGTAACTAAAGTAAATTATCTAGGAACCGGGCAAAACCGCTCCGGTTTGGATGATTTTTTTTCAAATGTTGGTGTTAAAAAATACTTTAACAGTTCCTGGCTTAAAATTTCCTCTCTAATCTGATTTTTTTTTTTTAAGTTAACAATAAGATTTTTGTGAACAAACATTTTTTTATCAAAATTATGTTGTTGCCTAAAATTTGATAAACTAAACTGTGTCAATAATTTTCCACGTCTGTTTAAGGAAAACAACTAGTTAAAATTGGGGTTTATTTTCACTCGTTTTTATGGGAGGGGCAATCTTCTCAAAAGTTGACTTAAAGCAGAAAACAAAATTACTGAAATACAACTTTTTTTTATAGCCAGAACAACTTTCTTTTAATAACATTTTAAATAAAGTTAATCCAATAATTAATTTAAGAACAATTAAGCTCAAATTTTTGAAGAAAAAAAAAATCAGTCAACATTTTTAACTGATTTTTTTTTTTCAAAATACATTTTATTTTTTCTTTCCAAATTTTACCCAAATTCTCTTTTTCAAAAAAAAAAAGGATCGTATCGTATTCATCCTCCAATGGAATTTGACAGTATATGGCTTCACTGATTGAGAATAAACCATATTTTGACCCACAAAGTACATTTTCTTCTAAATATCACCCAATTGCCGTAAAATTACGGAAATGAAAATCTCGAATTTCCTCATATGATTTTCTTCAATGGCTTTCACAGATTAATTGAAACTGGTATAAACTGTTATATTCCATTTAAAAAATAAATACAAATTATTAAAATTATTAGTCAACATCTTACGTGATTATATTCTCGAGAGCTATTTAAACATACCTTCATAAAAAAAAGAGAAAAAACAACTTTCTAAAAAAAAAGGAAAAAAGTTAGTTCAAGTCCACTTTAATTATGCCGAAGTACACAAAGACAAAAAATAGTTGCAGTCTATTGATATTCAAAACATATAAAATATTCTGTAAAAGAAATATCTTCTTTTTTTTATGCAAGAACTCAAAGAATAACTTTTTCCACTGAAATATTAATGACTTAATTAAAAAAAAAAAAAAAATGTCAATGAATGTTTTGAAGTTTTCCGGCTATGATGTTAGTGTGTTGTGGAAATTCATTGAAATTGCAAATCAATTTGAATTTGTTTTTCCTTTTCCACTCACATTCAATTAAATTTGTATGCATAGGAGTGGTCGTTATTATTATTTATATACGAGTATATCTAATATAAAAATCAGTAATTACAACGCTTGTATACTAAAGGTATTTCGAACTTCAAAAAGCCTATCAATTAATTTTTGTTTTTGTAGGTTACAAATTGAAAAAAAAAAAAAATATATAAAAACTATTTAACAAGTGGTAATTTTAAGTTCAAAAATTAATAAATGAATAAGGGCGTAATGGGCAGGGCACCTACGCAATTATCATACAAATGGATAATTGCCAATATAAATATTTTGTTCTATTTTGCTTAAGGGTGAGTTTTTTTTTTTTTTAATGTATAAATATTTGTACATATTAGTTTTTTAATTATTTTTTTTTCTATCGATTTGGTTTTATTCAATTAAATTGAAATAAATACTTTTACTTTGGAAAATTGATGGTTTTGTAGTATAAAACAATTCAACCATTTTTTTGTAGGGGAAAAGAGGGTTCGGTTGAGCATTTGTTTTCTAAAAATAAAATAGAAACATCAATGATCTTTTGCGTTTTGAAAAGCTAACATTGTTTTTTTATTTGGAATTATTTGACCAAGATGTTTGTAAAGAGATATTAAAAAAATTTTAGCTTTTCTCATTCAGCTGTATTTAAGGTAATGTTGTTTTTAATGTAACAAAAATTTTATTGTTTTACCGACATTTTTTAATGGAGCGTCTTGCCCCTGGTATGGTTAAAAAATTGAAAAAAAATCGTCGTGATGGCTGGGCCATGGCGGTTGCGCGTAAAACGGGAAACCAGGTGAGAAAAATGTGGAAGACAAGGCGTAAAACACGCCGGGAAACAAATCAGCAAACCAAGTGGAAAAATAGGCGAAAAAAAGGTGAGAGAACAGACGGGAAAACAGACTGGAAACGAAGTCGCAAACCAGTCAGAAAACCAGTCGGGAAACCAGACGGAAAACCAGGTTGGCAACTAGGCGTAATAATAGTCTGAAAAACAGTCAGCAAACCAGGCTTGAAATCAGGCATGATAACAGACAAGAGACCATGCCGGAACTCGTTTAAACTTCAAAGAGTTCAAAATCAATGTTCTCTGGTTTCTCCTTCTTGTCTTATTCTCTTCACCTTTCCGTATTGCTTCTTGTGTGTGGAAACATTAATAGTCGGAGAGCAGGAAAACGAAAAATTAACGTCAGAAGGTGCAAGGAAAAATATTGCGCTAATCGACAGAAAAAAAATCCATTGGTAGAAGTCGAAAGTGGGGGCGGAGGGACGGGTGTGGGTTCGAACATGCAACTTTCTTAGCAAAATAACGTCATCTGTGCAATGCTGAAAATTTGGAATAATATAGTTTTTATAATTATATGTGTAAAACAAATTAGCAGAAGCGTAAGTGAGGACAAAGGGTTGCCAGGTGGCATCAATCACAAAAGACAAAAAAAAGATACAAAATAAACCCGATAAGATACGAAGCTGAAAATTGGTACAACAAAAGCATGTATAGGATTGTTGATGCAACAAAATATCGCAAGAAGTGTAAATTGAGTTTAAGGGTTTGACAGATGTTTTATAAATTTGGCAACCCTAAAATTTAATTTACGACTTCCGCTCGAGGGAGCTTTTGAAAAATGTCAAGCACCTCTATTTTAGAAACACGTATTTATTTTTTTATTTTAAACTTTAAAGACTCAAATAGAAATGTTTAAGACCTGAGATGCAGCTCGGTTATGCACTTGCACTTAAGAAGGTACAAACAATTGATTAAAAAAACATTTAAAAAACCATTAACAGGAAAACAGGGGTTCTTCTCAGAAAATATGATGCATACGCTGGTTCTTCTGTTTTTTTACTTTCATGACATCCCGAATGATTCGACGAAGGTCAGTGAATAATAAAAATATAAAGAAATGTTCATAAAGTCAAATGCATTTAATTCGAAGATTCGAGCATCTACCTCATTTCCATGGGTTACCTATAGTCAACATTTGTATAAAAGCTCCATGTAAGAAAAATGAAAAGAATAACCAAGAATCGGCAGAGAAAATCTAAAGTTCACTATGTAGAGTATAGAAGAGGGTAGGTATTATAGAGCTAGGAATGATTGGTAGATAGATAGAGAGATATGTAGGTGCACCGACTTTACCAAGTACAATTTCCATACGAAACAAAAGCAGCCATGCATGAATTCGCATCACTATAAAAAGCATGAATTCCCTGATGTGAACCCTTGATTGAAAAGCAACGCCATGCACCAGTGATTTCCTTTCTTATGTACAACACTAATGAATTGGTTCCTTCCCTACAGCAGTTTTCTCTATACCTAGCTCTAGTCCTAAACTTCATGCACAGTAAACGGAGTTTCTGCTACAGTAAACATTCCAGAATTTATACGCATAAGGAAAAGGAATTTCAAGCTGTTTTTGATTACACCACGACAAATTGCAATATGAGAATGTTGCAAATACGTGTTGTAGGTTGTTGTATAGCAGACCGACAACAACATCTACTTTTCTCCATATATACCTACTCTCTCTCTCTCTCTGTATTTCTGATGTACATCACAGAGTGAGAGAGCGAGAGTAACCTATGTTGATGTAAAGTACGAAAAAGGGCGTCAGAAGAATCACCCGACCCTGAAACCATTTAACATGATGCTTAGGAGGACAAGCTCATACTTCTTCTACATCATTGCTGTGTAGAGTTCTGTTCTGATATTACACAAAAAAGTCCTTGGTATCCCAAAAGCTAGTCAATACACAAATATGTTTGGATTTGTAAATGTACAGTTGGTTAGTTGGAATGTGAATAAACGTGTAGCAGTATTGTAGTGAGATATGTTGTGTGACTATGTGTCCTAGAGGTTCTAGAATTTTATCTAACTACGAGTACGTATAGAGTGTATAGGTTTTATTCCAATTGGCAAATGTGTTTCTCGATTTCTGTATGTCAAAGTACTCGCACTTCCTCAGTCAAAAATGATAATAATGAATGACTACGCAATGCTTTTTGGTGTGACTTTCGCTTTGATTAGGTAATGGAGGTATAGTTTCTATACTTTTCTGATTAGTTTCTACGAAGAGATATATAGAATCTTCAATTTGGTGTGAATCAAGAGAAAAATAACGAGTACCTTACCGTAGAGTTTTAGTGAAATTCGTTACTATTTCCAACACAGATATTCCTATGTTGTCTAATAGAAATTTGTCATTTTTAATTGGTTCTCTCTCCCTTAGTTTTTATTTTATTGGAAAAATTTTCTGTAACTAAGGTCTGACAAAGTTAAGCTATCGTTGGAAGCTACAAAAACACATGCTCGTAGTCAGTAACGGAATCAAGCTTATCGAATTTGTGGTAGAGAAGAATTTCAACTAATAATCACTCGATTTCCACACCTCAGTATACGCGAGGGGATTCAGCGCTTTCCATTATTTACAAACTGTCATTAAAAGTGAACATATTGCGATTGATACGAGGCATTATTCAAGTTTCCAGGATTTCGGAATATTTTAAAAGGAGCTACAAAGACTTAGATTTATACCTGATAAAAGCATCGAATAAAGGATATTGTAACAAATTTATCTCAAAGAACAGACCGCTGACCGCGTCTCCTATAATCTCTCGGAAAATACACCCACCCACCAGTAAGAAACTGCAAGGAATCAATATGGAAAGGCAACCGCAGAACAAAACCCCTGCTGGTTCCATTAAGCATGCCGATAGTGAAGATGCTACAGACTATTCGAGCAAATTTGTGTTAGAGAAAGAAAAAACGAAAATAATATCGACTTTTAAAATGATTACAAAAATCTAGCGGTCAAGTCTATTGAAAGTCGCTGTGATAGGGGTACTAATTCCAAACTTCTATAGAAAGATAATGTGATCTACGAAAAAATACCAAAAACCTAATGAAAATTAGAAAGAATCGTCTGGAACAACACTGGACAGTGGACACTGCTGATAAACAGTGAATTTACTGCTTGCACTTCCAACAAGACTAACAAAATAAAAAACACAATTTTTAGAGAACATAGAGAACAAGTAGCACCAACGAAGTTAATTACGTAAAAGAGGAATGGACCGGGCTTAAATTTCGTCTCCCCTAGGTAGGTACGTAAAAAAGCTCCGAGGCTTCTAGAAGAACTGTTTACTTAATTGTTTGAGGAATGGTTTAGTTTGATTCTGAACGAAGATTTAAAAAAAACTGTGTGATCACTGATCAGCGCTTTCGTAAAGACTGTTTGTCTTCACCTACATTGGTAATATCTGCAATGTATTGGTAATGGGATGGTTGGTCAAGTGGAAGAAAAGTTACTAAATTATTATCAGTAAGGATCTGTCACGCAAGCGGCCTTTATATATTAAGTTCCGACTACGATTCAGTAACTCAGAGCCTAAAGATCAGTTTGTCTAATGAGAAACCCAGTGTGCATTGTGCAAGTCTCTTGCTCAAATAGGTTACTGTGAGATTCACTCGCCTGATGTGGCCTTATTGCCTGTGTTTGTGACCTAAATTGGTTTGGGAAAGGGTCAGTGTGATTTTTATCAGTGGGGTCGTAAAAGTCTAGACCTTCCCTGATAGATACCTGCGTTAGACTGGTAATAGAATTTTCCCTCTCCAGTCATCACCTAACGATCTGTCACATCGATGGCTGATATCTAGATTAAAAGATATCATTCCATAAACTGAAAGCATTGATAAATTAGTGATGCTAAAAGGAACTCACGCATATGATAACAGCCGTCTATTTCATGGCCCCTTGCTTTCAATCAAGCTCCCTTTTAGCAGAACACAACTTGAAATTTGAATAACCTATGACCAAGTATCTTACGCAAAAGGGTAACAGTGGATATCACTTCCGCTTGAAGGCTTATTGTCTTTGCTTGATTTTAAAGCTCTTAAGCCTACTATTAATAGCGTTGAAATATGAAGATATTGTTTTGTTCCATCGCGAAGATATCAGCTTCTGTCCGCGTGGCAGGCCACTCGCTTGAAATTGGATTCATATTCAGCATACCAAGTACTGAAGTTAATTCGTACAGCAGAAGACCCAATATGCAAGGCTCTTACTCAAAAATGGTTTCTCTGGATAGATTATAATTATCCTGCTAAGAGCATGCCGCCTTTATGGCCTTATTGGCGTTGCTTAGTGTTGGAGCCATTGAGGTTTGTTTAGGAAAATTAGTCAATCTTAAATATTTTCAGTAGCTCCAAAAGCCTGGTGTGGGATTGGGATAGGCCTGAGGAAATGCTCTGGTGTCTGCTTTTCTTGTGTTGTCTTTCAACTATGACATAATATTTTGTTCTTTACTACTCCAACAACGAAAAAGACTATTTTCGCCATGATGGAGACATGAAGGGCTGAACCTTGCCTTGCTTGTTCTTTCGCTATGGCCGGGTACCCATATTCCTAAGTAGCCTGAAGAGACTGACTGATTAAAATCCAAGCTGTCGCCACGTCTTCGCGCCTACGAAGGCCAAATTTACTGAAACAATTGAATTACATTGGCATGGACAAAATGACTAACCGATCGTGTAATCAACAAACCGGATGAAATGATGGAATTCTGCTTCGTGTGTGTGCACGCATTCGGTCAGTCTAAGCTAGGTTCTGTCGGATTCCAGGTGAGCGTAAACAATGATACAATGATTGAGTTGATTGGGTCATAAGGAGACTATGAAACAACCTGTAACGGTCTGGAAAGCTTTTCAATTCATTCAGTAGAGAAAGATTGCGACTCAAATGGCGCAAGCAAGTAAGCACGGACGGACTTTCCAGCCAATAGAATTTGCGTAACAGGATAAAACTGAAAACTAGCTGACTTGGAAGGCTTTTAGTTGAGCCCCAAAATTTATAATCAAATCAATGAAGTAAAAAGTAATAACTGGTTTCGTGATTGGTACTCTTTTTTATCTCAAACACTCATAAGACAAAAATCGTACAAAAATCCTATCAAGAACAATCTGATCTTCAAAAGGACTTTCTATAGAAATTCATTAATCCATCTTAGTCTTTCCTATGACTTCGTTTTTGACATGACGTTCTTTCTGACCCACTCCCCTAGCTATCTCCCTTAAATGTATTTACTACCATTATCAGTCGGGCCTGTTTCAAGTGTGCTATACGAATTGAGAGAGTCTATTTGATGACTCGATGGTAATATCGTAAAATTTTCTTTAATTTTACCAAACAAGGATGCCTTGCTCTGTGTTTATCCGGTTGATTTGAATATGTCGTCAAATCCATCCAAGCAGGATACACCATCATCATTGATTTGATTCATGTGTCCTAAGCCGATTGAAATAGAGGGTCTCCACATCCCTGTCCCTATATTCTATACCAAAAGCCTTAATTCGTTGATTCGATATTTTTGGATTTGCGTCTTTCATTCAATGTTTTTTTTTTTTGGTTTCTTCATCTTATTTTTGGTAGTCTATTACTAAATTGTGAATACATCAAGCGAGAAGCGTATTCAGGATCCGTGAATTGCAAACAAATTGAACAAAATGGTTTCCTGATTATTCTCAGCTTTGTGCATGAACAACTTTTCTTGGTTGTACAACGTGAAAAGAAAAATGGTTAAGAGTCTGCACTAACCCAATTGCTAGCCGGAGTGGAAAATTTAATGGAAACGAATTCATGACCCGTACATAATATGGAAGAGGTATGGTTATTCAGAAATGAAGTATTATACTTAAAAGGAATGCTCTGCTCTGCCTCTGATGTTGTAAGAGAGAGTGAATGTTTTCTTGTTTCGTCTTTTCTATTATATAAAATGTGTTTATTTTTTGTTTTTTGTTCAGCTGCCATGCTGTACTGGTATAGATACTCTCTCTCTCATTTTTGATAGAGAACCGGAAAGATATCCTCAGGGATGAGCACTACATTTTTTCTATGTGAAATTCTCTCCAAAACGCACGATGAGATTTACTTTAATTGTGAAACTAAGAAAGTGTAACAAACCCAGTTGTTTTGTTAAATGAAGTTTGTAAAATTATTTTTTTGCTGTGGGTGTATTCGTTTAAGGAGTGTATTTGGTTTATTAAAACAAAATTCCATCTTAACTGATGGTACTGTACTTGTGGGAAAATGTCGACTTTCAATTTAATCTAACTTCGCTTTACTTGAAATAAAAAGGGTTTAGAGCAGACTTTTTCACATTAAAAATGAACAAATGACGAGAAAGTGGGTGCCGGAATTTTGTCTGCCCGTCTGTGGATGGGGCCGCAGACTTATCAAATAGATGGATGGGCTTACTTTAAATTTGAGCCCTAATTTAAAATAAAAAAAAATATATTATGAATATCATGCTCTGGTTCCATTGTTTCTCTTATAAGACTTATATGACAGTTCAAGAGTATTATAAGATTATAAAGTTAAGATCAAAAGCTCTTATAACGTACTATAAGTTTATACTAAAAGAGTTAAACGACCAAAACCGAAATTCACTCTTGTTGGAAGGTTCTTTGTCTCCAAAAAGCCAAATGCATCTCGTTGCAACTTAGCTCACTTTATGACTGTTCCGAAACCCTTTATTGGAAGAATGTCAAAAAAAAACTGGATTTGGACTTTTTGTCTTACCAACACCTTGATGCTGTTTTTGTTATACGGGTTCGATCAAGGAATCACATCTAATATTATTTATTTTTTGAATAATTTTTTGTAAAGTTCTACATTAACCACTATTTTTGTACTATTTTGAATAATACGACACGAGTACATATCATAGTGCAAAGTTTAGGATTCCCAATCAAAATTTGAGGAAAATTTGACTTGACGATAATAGAGAAATTGAAGGTTTCGCAATTCAGTCTGTCTTTCCTTTCCTTTCGTGGGGTGCCTACATCTTAAATTACTAAAACAATTTTAGTAGGAAAATAGAAAATAGAATTGAATTCAGTTATAAGGAAAAATAAAATTAACAACAAAAACAACAACAGAATACATTCTAATTACAAAAAATTAAATAAAGTCTCACAATTATTAGCCCAAAATTAAATAAAAATACTTTAAAAGCGATACAAATTAGTGGCCAAAGTTTTTGAGTTTCAATATATCTTCGAAAAGTATAAAAATATTGGAAGTAAAAAAAACAAAATAGCAAAATTCTTATTTCAGTGGGGAAAATTGCACCACTTACGGTCCAACTTACCCCTCACCCACTTTGTTGTATATTTCGTGTCGCTAAAAAAAAATCACATCAAACATAATTTCACTAACGAAAACAGCGGTTAATGAATATCTACGCTTTTATCGTGTTCAATTAGACTTAAAGTTTCTGAGTAATTTAGGTGGTCCAACTTTTCCTGAGACCCAACTAGCCCCACTATAGGGTGCTTCTTTAAATCTAAGCTTCAGAAAATTTGATTGGGCACCCCCTAATTGTGTTTTATGTACCTAAATTAAATTTTTATTCAAATTTCAGACAATTTTGACAACTTTTGAGCATCACTACTAACCTTCGAATTTTTGCACATTGTGGTTGGACCCTAGAATTAAAATTTCAAAAAATTGTCATTGTATCCCTGAGTTTGGTTCTTGGTATTAAAATTAGATAATATCGATTTCGACAACTTTAAGGGGTGGCAACAGATAGATTTTAACATTTTTTCACATTTTCGGGCATAATCTTAAAGACTATACATAATTTGTCAGTCAGTACCCCAAAATTTAGTCGAAATCAACCAAAATCTTACACCTTATCTTATTTTAATACCAAGAACCCAAATCGGGGATGACACGGCAATTTTGCGATACTTTAATCCTGAGGTCCAGCCACAATGTGTAAAAATTTTATTTTATATTTAAGACAAAATTTCGTTTTAAACTCCCAAATTTGGTTTTATTTTTAAGTCAACTTAACAAGTAAATATTATGATTTTAAACTCACCGGCACTCTGTTCCTATTTAAAAAGTGCCAAGGCTTCAAATCATGTGGTTAAGGGTCTTGCTTAATTCCAAGGGGAAATTGAAATTAATTTTTTTTTTTTACCAAAACTAACGATACCTGCTATAACCAAAGGAAAAGTATTTTTTTTTTTTCAAAAACGGTTCCAATGATTATAATACAAAAAATTGTGTCTTGTTTTGTTATTAAGTTCGTATTTTTGAAATGAAAGAAATATTTTTAAAAATGTTATTATTTTTTTCATTTTTGACTTTCTCTTAAACGGTCCAACCAATTTTGATAAAATTTTTACGAAAGCTTCTTGGTACCATACCATTTTTTTTTAACAAGATTTAAAATTTTTTATGTATAAATGTTTTAAGCTTTAACGTCCATAGCAACTTTGACCCTAAAAGCAAGAAGTTGCTATTTATTTTTCCTAAATGTATAAAACTCTGTTGGCAGATTTCTGCTTTCAAAAAGTTAAAGTTCTTATAATTTTGTGTGTTTCAGGCCGTTGTCACAGAATATATATTTTTGTGTTCTAAGTCTTTTATTTTTAAATGTCCTTCCTGTCTATAAGGATAGAGACATAGATTCCCTCCCATCATAAAAAAATGCTTATATTTAATCCTTCTACATGAATCCGTTATTATATTGCGGTGTCAAAGTTATCCCCAATATTTTATGTATGTTTCAGAAGCATAATACAGTTTTAAAACTTGGTTTTCGTTTTTTTTTGTATTCTTTTACTATAAATCCCATCGCAAAATTAAATAAAAAAAAACTGTTCTTAACACAGAAAATAAAAATCCTTTCAGAGTAGGTACTGCTCCTACACGATCCCTGATGTGCCTTTATAAAATAAATTGTTAATTATTTTTATTATTCCTTTTGTTTTATTTTTCAATTAGGCGCTTTCCCAGCCCCCAAGTACACATCCATTGAATTCATGATTTAAAAATTGCTTTATGATTCAGGTTTCTTCAATTTGTGTGCATATTACAAAAAAAAAAAAAAAAACTATATGTAATGCAAACCTAATTAGTTTTTCTGATTTTTATTTTTCCCGTTTTTCGTTGTGTATTTTGTGTTTGTATGTGTTTTTTGTATGATGCCAAAATCAGTGTTTTTTTTTTTCCTACAGACAGAGAGGCCTTATTCCCGCTTTCCCTATCCGTCGACGAGTCGCGTTGTTGCGTCGGCGTCGCGTCGGTCGGTCGGTCGATGCCATTATTGCTATACCAACACAGACAAAACGCCTGAAACTTGTGGCATTAATGGTACTTTTTCGCATCCCCAACAAGTTTTAAGTGGTTAAAGTAGTTAAAACTGTATAATGAGAGTCAAAACGAATACAAAAATTCACAGGATTTGCATATCTAGTTACTACGAAAAAAAAAAAAATTATATAAACTTTCAGAAAAGTATTATATCATAAATCCTCCTGTAAATTTCTTATCCTTACTAGAACAAGTGTATCTGTGTGGTCAGACACCGTTTTCTATTATTATTTTTTTTTTTTTTGCATGTTACGGGCGTAATTGGGTAGTTTCGGAAGCAGTCTTGTGTTTTTTTTTATATTTTTTATTTTTGCAAAATGGTTGTAAAGAGTATAGTGTACAGTGTATACGTATAGGTAGAAAAAGGATGTGAGGCATAATAAAAATATCATTTGTGTAATGTTTCGGCAAAATTTTTGTCGAAAAAAATATAAGGTAGGTTGAAGAGGAGCCTTTCTTTGTGTCCAATTATATGTAGTTTATTTTTTCTCATTTAACCTATCATGTGTTTTAAACGACCTGATGACATTTCGCCAGGTTGATAACTTTTTTGATGAACTCTGGTATTGAGGTTTAATTGAAACTTGTCGTTTGGAAACTTAAAATTAAGAGGCCTTCACTTAAAATTTCAAACATTAATTCGAAAACAAAGAAGTTCAAAATCAAAATATAAAAACCATTTTCTTTTAACAGTTTGATTGATAGATAGCTTCTCCGAAAATAGACTCTATGTGGCAAAAATATGATCTTAACATTCAAATTAAAGTAAAATTATAATTTGTTTTGATAAAAAGTCATTTTTGTAAAAAACACAGATTTTACTTAATAAATTTTAGAAAATTTAAAAAATGACTCAAAAATTTGGAAGAAATATCCCAGTTTCTTATATGCAATTTATATTATGGCTATAATTTTTTTAACATATACTTCAATAGGTATTAAGCAATTAATATGTGCTAATTTCTCGTTTTTTATAAAAAAAAAAAAAATGCGGAGGCCCCTGAATAAATTTCGATACCAGTTTCCTACATAAACTGAACACTTTTGACGTATTAGTTTCAGAAGTATTCAAAGATGGTTGGAAAAATAGCATTTGCCCAGCCTGTTTCCAAAAAAGGCTAATTTCCCCCTCCCTCTAATAATCGTGCAGGCGCACAAACGTCCCTTTCTGTTAAAGGCCATGGAAACGTTGATAAACCGTCAACTTGTAAAATATCTTGAAGAATGAGAACTTCTAACTGGCTATCGCATCGTCAGTCTCTTTTATCGAAAATGCCTGCTTTTGGAATCGATGAGACTCTTCATAAATGGATCAGAAATTACCTCTCTGATCGTTCAATAAGAGTTTTTTTTATTATTATTGTTTTTACTGTACTATTCGTACTAGAATGTCAGCTTATTAGACTTGACCATTCTTTATTCCGTCAATTTTTTTTTTATTTTGACGCATTCAAGTCTGACACTCACCTCATAAACGCTGGTGTGCCACAGGGCTCAGTTGAGTCTCCGATTTTCCTTATCTTTATAAATTACCTCTTTTCTATAACTTCTAATCATATTAACTGTTTTGCTCACGACTCAATGCACAACTTCTCATATTCAATTCCTACTTAACGTCCTTGCCCTTTATTTGGAGCACTAGAACGTGTTAATAAAGTAAAGTTCATTGAATTCTAACCTAAAAAACATCGTAAATTGGGTAAATAATAACCGAGTAGAATTCAATGCTTCGAAAACCCAATGTTGTCGTTAAAACTCAACATTTTTCCTTGCCATTATGGATGAATACATTTGCATCAATGAAACCGAAAAGCTGATTTTTTTTTTGGGACTACCACATATTTCAAGTCACCCAAAATTGCTACAAACATCTTAACCCCTTTTGATCTGGCTACAATCTTTAAAGCTGACATTAGCCCAAAGTTTGAGATCCACATAATCCCGATATTCAAAATCCAGAAACACACAAAATCCCGGAAATCCAGAAGAAGCCAGACTCCCGAAACCCCAAAATTTCAAAAACCCAGAATCCCGAAAACCTAAGATTCTAAAAAGCCGGATTTCTTGATTTTGGGTTTTCTGGATGTAAGGTTTTTGGGATAGATCACTTTGCACGAGGCCACTTTTTAAAAGAAGTGCCCTCGGCGTTCATCAAGAATAAAAGAGGGGCAGATATGGTGATGGCCTGGGGCTACAATCTTTTGATAGCTACTGGAAAACTACGCACAGCTATTGTTCGGAGATCCCAAGTTAACACCTGAATGCCTATCAGAGGTTCAATACCGACAGACTTACTTTCAGATAAGAACAGAAAATCGGTAATGAAAGAATAGTCGGTCGGAAACAGAAAAGAAACAGTGCAGCAGATATAAATGAGTGAGAGAAGTTTACAGTAGCGTGCGAACAACGTGATAAGCTCTAATATTAGTTATTCTAAACCACCACAGCGTTATATTATTATTTTGTAGGTACTTTTCAGAGCTGCAGTCAAATGCTTATGCAGTTAATTCAATCGCAGTAAATTAACTTTATTTTAAATTGCAAGAAAGTACTGCTACTAAGTACCTTAACTGCAAAATAAGCAATTAACAGTCAGTACTAAAATACTGACTGTACAATTAATGAAAGCAGATAATTGACTAAATGTTAATTGACTGCAATACTTTTTGACTGGATCTAGTATTTTATTACAACATTTCTTGTACTGGTCGTGTGACTAAAACCACAGTCAAAATGTACTGCAGTTTATTAGTGTTTTTAGTCCATTAAATGCAGTATTTGAAAGACTGCAATTCTTACAACTCTGATACTCCTTAAGAGCGTAAATGTCATGGTTGTTGGTTCTGCTTGTTAAATTATGAAGATCTATTTAAAAAAAGATTTCAATAGTCCATCTTTGCCAAAGTTCGTTTTCAAATTTCTTACTTGGTGAAAAAATATAATATCAGTTAAAGTTGACTTTTCTCATTTCTTCAATTCAGTAGCTCAAAATATCAACGAGAGTTAATTGGGACCAAACTAATAAAGGCAAGGATTTTTTTTTGTTTTTGACATAATTTTCATGCATATTACTTTCCATGTAATTTCATCAAATCTTTTTCTAACCTTTTTTTTTTAAAAAAAAACATTGACTCGACCAAAAGTTAAGCCACCTACTTACAATTCCGCACAAAATAAACAATGCGGTTGGCTTTTGATTTGATTGGCATCTCCTTTAATTACAATTTTCCTATATTTGCACTCTTGGGCTGGGTAGGGTATACTGGCACTGGGTTACTCGCTATATCAATCTCTTTGTAATCATTTTTTTGGCTCAAAGAAAATATAAAAAAGAAAGAAAAAAAAAACTTTCAATCTTTTCCCTTCTCCTTCTATTTTTAGATTTGTTTTTTTTTTTTTTTTTTATCTAAGAAAATCAGAGTTGCCTAAGGCTTAAGAAATGCCAATGGAAATGCCATTCGAAGCGATTGAAATTGATGGGATAACATATTGAGGAAGTCCTTTGGAGCCCAAGGATATGTTTTGTTTTGTTGAAATACCTAAATAAAATTCCGGCAAAAGTAATTAAATTCGATTTGAGATTAAGAGCTTGAGAGATGTTACTGCTGAATAGAATGGCATTTGATTGCTTGTTTAGCTTCTCAACAACAACAGGTTGAAAGGAATTTTTGTTATTGCCAAGGATCTCCTTGTTCCTTGCTCCTATGATGCTGTGTCAGTGTGTGTGTGTGTGTGTGCGCAAGTGTGTTAGTGTGTGTGTATCTTCTTTGGCCAAAGTATAGTGTTAAGGATATTTCTTTTGAGGATGAAAGAGCCTGTTTGCTGTTTGTGATGGATTATTTCGGATGAATTCCGTTTATTGTGTTTGCGGAATGCTTTGGGATATGGTCAATGGCTCCAATGTGATTGTGCAGTGAACGTTGTTGTGCTCTGTGTGTCCTTGTGATGTACGAGGATAATAAACAAAGTAGATGTTGTGTTTTCTTTCGTCCTTGAAGTGTTTGTATTGTTAAGAGGACTCCTGACTCCCATCACTCCCATTTGCTCTCTCTTTCTCTTTCTCTTTCTCTCTCTCTCCCTATCTTTCTTCCTCTCGCTCTCTTTTCATACACAAAAATATACAAGCAACAAAAATAAAGACGCTTTTGTTTATTTTCAAAAGGTAGCCAAACTTTGCCCGAGAAACCACTTTATTCAATGAAAGTAATTTCATCCTTTTTAAAAATATCGATCCATAAAACTTTTTCGTTATCCTTTCTATTCCTTTCATCAACAATACCCTATACGTGGAAAATAACTTGAAAACTTAAAAATGAATGAAAAAAGAGGAAAAAAAAAAACATTCACACACTAAACTAGACCATTCATGTTGGTGGAATATGAACAAGGATATAAGTCAGAATGCATTAAAGTTAGGATACATTTAGTTTAG
The DNA here is from genome assembly GCA_948107695.1 of Meliscaeva auricollis. Lineage (NCBI taxonomy): Eukaryota > Metazoa > Arthropoda > Insecta > Diptera > Syrphidae > Meliscaeva > Meliscaeva auricollis. Next base: position 19,982,583 of record OX403619.1, on the reverse strand, counting down.
CATGCATTTAATATGTTTTTGTCACGAAAAATAGAATTACTCAACTAAATCCGTGTCAGTAATCACCTGGGTTACACATTAAAAACACAAGTCCTTCTCACACGATATAATAGTACGAGAGTAGGTATAAGTAAAGTAGTGTTATTGCACTTGGTTTTTTTATTCTTTTGTCCTTTTGTTTTAACCTGGTCGAAGGACGAAGGACATGTAATGCATTTGTACAAAAAATTAAACCAATGTGTGTAATGGAATATTTCACTGGAATTTTTCAAGAAAAAAGGTCCTCCAAATTCATATTTTAAATAACTTTTGAATTTTAACAAAAAGTGTCCTTAAACCTGCAAATGGAAAGGACATAATTAGAAGGTATATCTGTAGTGCCATCTATATGAACATGTTCGTGCGACCTAAGCGTGTGCTTCATAAAAATAATTTCGTGTTAATAAGTTTTCATAACTTTGTACTGAGCGTTGAAAAATTAAATAACAGTTTATTCGCCATACATATAAAAATTGAATACCAATAATGGTAGCATTTCGAAAGGATTGTATTAGCATAATTGCTTTCACCTATTAATTTGTAGATTATAAAAATAAAACAAAAAAAAAATAGAAAATAATAAAAGAAAAATAAAGTGCACTTTGAGTAGGTACCCACTAGCTTATTTATTATTGACACGAAACTTAAAATGTATAGGTACCTACTTTTAAAGATGCATTTAGTGCATCATTGCATGTGTACACAATGTAGTTTATGACCATTTGTTGAAACTGTTTTAATTTTTAATCATTGGATGTTGAGGGAATATTGTGGGTATCCAAGACAGGATAATAGAATTTGAGTAGTGTTTTTTTATTTAATATAATTACTCAGGTATCTCCTGAGTGCTTTCTAACACGCAAGTTGTAAATTTTCAAATTATAAATTATCTAATACACGTAAATATGTATTTATGTACGTTTTAATTGAACCGAATAAAAAGTTTATTTTTTCGTTACTGAACAAATTGTATGTATTAATATTTTTAATTTAGGATAAAATAATTTTAAACTATAAAATCAAACTGATTTTAGAAATGTTTGAGTTTAATTTTTCCACCAAAGTTTAACGGTTCTATTTGATAGTAGCGGAATACTAAAACGTTAATGTTAAAAAGGATGTCTTATAGTTGAAATTTTCAATTTGTATTTATTTTATTTTTTTAATTTAAAATTATTTTTTTCTTAAATTATTAATTAAATTAACTACATTTAAAATAAAAAAAAAGAACCAATAACCAAACTAAAATCTGTATCACTTGTAAGAATTCAATTAAACAAAGTTCTTACATAAATAAAAAAAATCGTTTGGGTACTCAAGTAATTCTTTCTGTTTTTAATTGTGCTTATTTACAAAAATATGTTAATTTCTTATAACATTTTTATATGAATTAATTTAAAATTTCCATATTATATATTACATACGTGAAGCATTAAGTCTTACTGGCACATTGATAAGAGATGTTGAATTACTTCACAAAAATTTAATGTTTTGCTTTTAAAAATACATATTCTATCCATATTTGCTTAGATTCTGACTAAAAATACCAAATATATGCAGTTTTGTTTCGAGAGTACTGTACAGTGTACAACTCATTTATAGCCCAAAAAGCATTCCCGGAAATGAATCACACAAGATAGACGTTTAGATCATTATTATGGTTTTTTTTGTAACAAAACATTATAGTGGTCTTGATTTTGCACCATAACATCGTCAAAAAATTATAATTCATAACAAAACAGGCGTTCCCGAAATGACGCTTAATTGATGTACCCTTCTTATATATCAAATTTAATTTAAATTACCACTTTAATTTAATTTATGCATGCAGAAAACTATTAATGCAACGATGAAATGATTTCATGACATACCGGAACTACCATTTGTAGCGCCATCTGCAACTTAGTTGAATACAGATTTAATATTTTGTTACTGTAACTACAGTCAGACATATTCCTTTGGAAAATTTTTAAATTTATAAGTACGAGTAGCTAAATTTAATTGATTTTAGTGTATATGTTTTTGTTACTTGAATTGCGGTTTTTAAGTTATGGAAGCATTACAGGAATGATTTTTCGGCTATATTAAAACAAAACTAACTCTGTTTTACACAGAGTTAATACATTCGGATATTCATCTGAATTACTTTATTTTCCAAAGTAAATTTCAATTTACTGTGATTTTGATTTAAACGATTTGAAAAAAAAGTCTGGTCATAAAATGTTTCCCGTCCATGATTTTGGCCTTTAAGAGCCAGTACGTATGCCAAGTCATGCCTTTTTACTTGTTTTATTCAGTGTTGAGTCAACTTTTTAGAAAACTACCCCTCTGATATATAAACGTACGAAAATAGAAACCTAAACTTAATTGTTTGTTTTTTTTAAACAGACTGATAACATTTGTTGCATTATTTATTTTATGAAATTTGAACGACTTTTAGTATAAAAAATGTAAGAAAAAGATCCGACAAGTGCAAGATTTAGTCCATAAAAGTTGAAGTATTTCCTAATAATACCATTTGAAAAAAATAAACATCCATATCAGAGTTAATTGACTACTTTACTAATATTTTTTCTTATTTCTCAAGATTTCAAGGTTTGGACAGAATGAAAGCTATTTATTATTCTTTTCATACAGGCTTCCCTAAGGAATTTGAGAACTCGAAAATTTATCAACGCAGAAACTGTCAAAACAGATCGTCACCTCCGTATTGAAGTGATCTAAAAGACAAATAATTTTGTGAAAAACACGTTTTGATTTGTAATATTTCAAAAATCTTCAGTCGAACAACTTTCAAAAAAAAAAAAAACTTAAAATAGTGGCTATTGAAGTCTTCAATTTTTCTTTTGATCGGCCCATTGGTTAAGTTTTCTTATACAAAAGTCAAAAAGATGGAATTTCTTAAAACAACCGTTACTTCCTGTAAGGCTGATATCTTTTGCTTTAAAAGAAAGCTTTCATTATTTTTAAGACCACAGTTTTAACTCTATAATTATAAAAATGTCATTTAGGCCACAATAGTAATGTTTTTGATAATGTTGAGTTCTCGTGCAAAATAGTATTGAACGTCAATACCTATGTTTAATTCTTGTATTGGATCAGAAGGCTATTGTTATAATTTTTAGCAGCTTTGATTATTTTGATTTAGATTGCTTACGACTTGCATTACTGATTCATCACAAATTTTGAAAATATAACCCATTTTTGATTTTTGATCTTTCAAATATCCTTCCCAATCAGCATCAGCGTATTTATAAGTTAAAAATAAAACTTCCTACGTATAGCCTATTCCTTCTAGTCCTTTTAAATATCTGAATACACGTGTTCAGTCCAATCAGTTTGTGATGGTTTGTTGACTTATCTACTTAACAGCGAAAGAATATCATTTGGGTATGTATCTTTAATACTGCTACAGCATAACCTCTCTTACCGCCATTTGAAATCTTGAAAAGTTTTTCTACTTTTACACGTTTGTAATTTTTTGTATCTTTTCCAAATCCCAAAAATGCATAGGTACCGATCTCTCTTGTCGGAATGTGACTCTTATCAAGTAGATGATATCCCTCACCCAAAAGTCCAAAAGAATAAGAAAACATCGAAAATATATTCCTGGAAATTTCGCCTCGCCAGTAACAAATTCATTGCGCAAAATTACCAATACTTTCAATAAAAATTCTAAATAATGTATTAAAAAGAAAAAAAATATTTTAACTCACCCTATTTTCATTTTACATTTCTTTCCATATTACTTTGTATAGCAATGAACCTTTATTCCCTGATTTATGTTTTGTCTATCCCAGGATGCACTTCTCTGCACAAATATAACGTAGATAGGTATTTTAAAGTGTTTTGGGTTTATAATAAAATGGAATCCCAAGAGTCTTCCTTGTTCTCCCAACTTTCGCACATATCTTTTTTTATAATCTTTAAAAATAAATCTTCATCACGATGTTCACAAATGAGATGCCTTTTTTTATCAAAAAAAAAAAAATAGGTCAAAATTAATTAATTGTGCATAAAAAAATAAAAAAGGGATCGGATCACCCTCTTCTAGAAAAATTATTTCTCCTCAAGTGGTATGGGAGTGAGCTTTGGCATGAGCTGAGCAGAGGCTCAAAAAGAAGAAAAACACTTAACACGAATCTTATAATGTGGCAATATTTTTCAAGTAACTTATAACGAGGTCATTTCGGAGTGCACTTCAATGCATAAATATTCTTATATTTATTTTTAAAATTATTTCTTACTTAAACAGGAATATTTTTTTTTTTTTTTTTTTTCTCATATTTTACTCTTTTTTTTGCACATCTAAATTCCTTCAGAGTTTTCATTGGACTTTAAGTGATTATACCTTCGAGATAAAAATATTTTTTATCCTGCAGGATGTGGGTTGAAAAGAATTTTATGCTCTATCATGATAGAAGAGTGAACTGGAGGAACCAAGAAGAAGGGGTTTAGCGTCACATTTTTTTATATATCCTTTTTTTTTTTTTTTGATTTATTTTCATCATTGAAAGAGGACAGTGCGAAAAATTCCTTTGGGATACAGAACTAGGTATATAGATGGTAACTATATGCTGGATATTGGTACAGCTAGGATATACGACGAGTAACCTACCAGTACAGTACGTACGTAGTTATACGTCGACGTCGTCATTCATAGTCAGAGTATAGTGTGGCCAGCCAGGGATTATACCTGGGAACAGGATGATTCATAATTTATTCACTTTTTCTATATCCGATCACGTTTTATATGCGAAATGGGAATTCCTGTAATTGAGGACCCCGTACATAGGAGCGTTCATAACCGGAATACGTGCTCTTTCGGGTTCATCGGTGCTCTCTCTCTACACACATACACATACCTATTATTAGTACGTAACGTAACCCAGGACGAAATACCCCAAGGAGTGAAAGTATGTGTGTTTTATATTCAATTATATTGAATAATTTAAATTTTAAAGCTGCAGCTAAATCTGGAAGCTATACCTGCTACCTTATACCTTATACCTGCCACATACCGCACTTTAGCCAGACATTTTGATTTAAGTTAATAAAACCAACGAACGAATGAAACCAAGTTATTTTTTTTTCTTTTTGGCGAATCGCTTGGTGTTTAAGTTTAAAGCTTTAAAATGGTATAAGCTTGCTGAGGTGTATTATAGGAGATGTAGGTGTGTAGAGTACACACATATACGTGAATCTTTTGTCAATATACAGTGCATTGAGCTGATAAAACACAAAGTCACTAGCTTATGAGCTGATTATCCGAAAAGACCTGTTAAAGTGTGAGGATTTAGCTTTATATCTTCTTTCTATAGCAAAAATGTACGGCGGCGGCGGCGGCGGCGACGGTAACCAAGAAGCAGTTTGTTCGTTTGTGGTCGTTGGCGTCGTCGTCGTCATCGTTTTAAAGACAACGATTTGGTTTAAGTGGTTTTAAAGGTTATGGCATGGTGATATATGGCGTTTTGGATAAGCTCAAGTTTTTTGGAGTTTCATTTAGTAAAGTCACCGTCAATTTAACACATGGACACACTTATCGGAAAAGATGTACATAATTTGTGAATTGTGGCTCATGAATGATGGTTAAGGATATAATGATGATAGTATAATGACCAAACACTCTTATCTGATTGATTAATTATAAATACCTAATTGGCGGTTGTATTGGTCTTTATTGAGATCGTGACGATTGTCTAATCGTTGGTTTGCTAAATTTAATGTGAATATTGAAATAGCTGCCCTGTAAAACAGATTAATTTTTAGGAAAAAATGGTAGAATAATGTCGTAAGGAGGAGGGACATAGCATAAATCATATCTAATTTCCAATTTTGGAAGAAATTCAAAAAAACTGTCAAAATAAATAAAACATTTCCAAATCAGCAACAGAAAGTTAGGCCAGTCAATTATTAAAACTATTGATTTGGCTACCTTAGCGTCATTTTAATTGGTACCGCATTGTCAACATGCACTGGCTAGCTTTTTTATCTTTTTTCCGAAATAAGAATTGGAAATTAGTCGATAGTGTATTTTGGCTCTTTTTTGAAAAAAAAACAAACGTTTCTAGAGTTTTTTTTTCAAAAACAAATTCTGTCGTAATTGGGAAACTTTTTGAGGATGTTCCCCAGGACTATAAGGAAGTAAATCCATAGTGATTTAATTTTGAATTGCGTTGCTAATTTCGAACTTTTGGAAAACGTCACTTTTATGTTATTTTAGTTTTGCGCCTTAAAACTTTTCTACTAAAGATATCTTTTTGTTTAGAACGGCATTTTAAAGCTTATAAATAGTAGTTTTTTGTTAAAGAATAAAAAATGAGGTATCAATTACCCCCGAATTAAAAACAATTTTTGAAAATACTGTAATTTTTGTTGATTTTATGTTGCTTTTGACGAGCTCTAGAACCTCGGCTATTATGTGTAGGTGGCTTATATTTACCAAATATTAAAAATACACACTATTTAATAAAATAAACCTTAAATTATCTCGATAGGTGTACTCCTTATGCAAAAAATGTAACCTCAAAGTTTTGAGTTTTTAAAAAGAACACATTTTGTATGCTATGATGTCACTAGGTTTGACTAGAGATAGGAATATGATACTTACAGTGTATTTAGTTCTAGTCTTTAACTATCAATTCTGAAAATAAAAGTTGTATGTTTTTCATATCTTCCAAGTGAACTACTTGTTTAAAAAACACCACAAAGGCTAAACGGGCAAATGTACCCCTTTTTAAGGCTATGATTTCACTATGTTTGACATGAAATAGAAATATAATAGAAACTTACAGTTCTAGTCCTTAACTATAAATCCTAAAAAAATCATTTCTCCATCAAATTTAGTACAATTTATAGATTCTTTCTTTCAGCGAAGGATATGCATCGGGTTTTTATTAAAGAAGAAAGCTTAAAACAAAGTTTTATTGATTAAATTGATTTTTTGGACTGAAGATTTTTGAAATATTCCAAATCAAAACTTCAAACGTGTTTTTCTCGAAACTAGGTTTTTGTCGTTTAGATAACTCCAATACTGAGCCAATCCAGTTTACAAAGGGAAAAGGTTAAAAAAAAATTATTAACAGGAAAAATTAAGGAAAAATGGTTTACAAAAAGAGAAAAATAACTTATCCACCAAGAGATTGGAGAAAAATGTGTGAGTGGGCGAAATAGTTAGGTGAGTGTTGAAAAACGTATTATTTAGGATTTCAATAAAAAGTAGACCTACTATCGAAAAATAAAATTTGATACAAGGACTCCGGACTTCCGTAAATTACAGTAATATTAGCAAGCAAAGACTGGTCATAAAAACCAAATTAAATTTTTGGGAATGATTTTGACCCTCTGAATTCGAATTTTGTATCAGAATTACTTGAACACACAAGGTTTTTAAGATATTGAGTTTTGCACTTCCCGAAAACACAGTCTTTGTAATGTTTTGGATAATTAAAAATTTAATTTTCGAAAACAAGATCATATTTTTGGCAAATCATTCGATAAGCTGAACAAGAACACTAGTCTGAATTAGTGTAAAAGTGTAATTAATTTATTCGTTCTTAAAAAACATTGCCAAAAACATGGTTCTGTTTCTGAAAAATAAATCTTTCATTATTACAACAGTGTTGTTGGGAAGTTCAAAATTCAATATTTCAAAGCTATGAGAGCAAGTAAATGCAATCCAGTCGTGCATTTTATTTTTTCTTTAGTTCAAAAAAAAACTCTTTTAATGTTAGTCCTCCAAGATTTTGAATAGCAACTTGAATTCAATCTTATGTGAATTTTATGTTTTTGTAAGTATGGGGCAAAAGTTGGAAGGCAACTTAATTTTCAATGATGTTCAGTTTGTTTGAATACTTTTTTCCTTTGAAAATAGTTTTAAACTTCATGTCTGATACTTTTTCTAAAAAAAATAAAAAAAAAAAACACAAAAAAAACTGAAAAAGTTTTGATGTAAGACGAAAACTGTATTTAATTAACTAATTAATACGGCGAGTACCTATACTACCTAACTAAGATGAATGCAATTAAGCAAATGGACTCATTCTCATAATATCACAGAAAATTGCTTGCATACTTGCAGGTAGGTACTGCAAAAATGATGTGAAGTTATCGAAATTCGATAGCTTAAAGGGTATTATTATTTTCTCTTCTGCTGGGAGTGAATTGAAATCAAAAATGGTTATGGAATTCTGTTCCTCAATGTTGAATCAAACTTCTAAAGTTGAATTTGTTACGTTGGGAAAGAAAGAGACAGAGAGAGAGAAAGAGTGAGAGAAAGAAAGATACAAGGTGAGAAATGAAAGATATCCTTCCTGCATATTTCATAGCTTATCTATGGAAATAAATGAATTGTGTTTTAGCAGACGTAGTAGATACCTCTACTCGCATATGGAAGAAGGAACACAGTACACGAATATTCGTTAAAATTTATAATCCCAGATATATGGATGTTGATTAAGGATCAGAATGGATTTGGATGGTTGATGGTTTGTGTGCCAGAGTTCATCAGTCTCTCCGAACCCGAACCGAAACAGTATTATTCCACCAACGATATTAAATTTCCTAATTAATTATCGTTGCATTTGTTTCCCATTCTGGTGTTCTATCGGATCCATCATTATTATATTAATAAGCAAGTATTACAAATGAAGGTTATTATGATGGGTACACTACATACCTTTGTATCTATATTTTCTTCTATATAGGTAGGTTATATAGAGAAATATGACGACGACACATTGATTGTATACATTTGTTTTTATGTAGGTATGAATATATGTTTAGTTCATAAGGGAATACCTAGTGTTTTGATAATATCGTTAAATAAACTGAATGTCTCGCGCCTTCATTAGAATAAATTGAGTTGTCATTAGTTTAGAAAAGACATTAATTTATCAATTAATACCTATTCATCTCTCGTTATCCCTTCTGTGTTCTTAATTAATGGAATTTACGTAATTCATTAATTTACTTTAAGGCGCAGATTTAGTAGTCCAGAAAAAAGCAAAGCAAATACGAGTAACAAGAGAACTTCATTAATACAAACCCGAACTTTCTTTCTAGGGGGATGGGCAAATTGCTGTTAAATGTTCGATATTCACCTTTTTTAACTATTTGACAATATTTTGAAACATTCCTTGTTGGGTTTCAACCATTTTTCTAAATACATTGATGATCAATTTCTTAACTGCATTTAATTTATAATAGTTCTCTCAATAAAAAATACCATCAGCTTAAACTTTTTGATGGCTTTTTTTTTAATTTTTTATCAAAATTAGTAAAATTAATAATTTAAATGAAAAAGAGGGAATACAGAATACATCTGAAAGTGGTGAAGGCAAAGTTTAACTGTGACCATAGAACCAAAATATTATTTAGTTTATGTTTAGTGAAGTTTGAAAATATTGAATACCGCGGTAGTCAATATGACAACTTTTGGTAGTCAATATGACAATTTAGGAGACAAATTCATATTCAACCAACATGAAAATTGAATTTAAAGATTCCGACATGAAAACTTTTTTTTAACTTTAATATGAAAATTCAGTAGTCAATATGACAACTTGACAGTCAATAAACTAAAATAAACTTGGCAGTTAATATGACAACTTGGTAGTCAAACTTAAAATTAACTACCGCAGTTGTCATATTGACTACCGAAGTTGTCATATTGATTACCAAAAGTTGTCAAATTGACTGCCAAAATTTGTGATATTGACTACCAAAGTTGTCATATTGACTACCTTAAACTCGTAGAAAAAGTTTCGGTTGTCATATTGACTATTGGAAATTTTCATATTGACTATAGCGGTTGTTGGCTAAAAATTATGACTACTTAATCTATAAAACCGAAAATTTCCCGGAAAACTTCCCCGGAATAAACTTGTACTAAAGGGTTCGAAAAGAAATTAAATTATTTTTGAATAATTTGATTTTCAAAAACCATTAGGAAGTGGAAAAATTGAAATTTTCAATGGTCAAAATTATAGTAGGTAAGGTACATAGTAGGTACAAATACTTTAACAATTTTTATTTTTGTATAAAATAATCAACTTTACTACCACCTTGTTAAAATCTAAACTTTTTAGATATAATTATTTCGAATTTATATTACTGCCGGAAAAAAATTACTATATTTTTATGAAACCTTCACTGTATACAAACATTATCAAAGTCCTTAACCACTTGAGTGATAAGACCAATTACATCTTAGTTAGGGGCAAACTAGTCCAATTAATTTCACCTCGTTTGCAATAGAAGAAAACATTTAAGTATCCTTTACCAAGATTACAACGAAAATGAGTTGAAAAAGTGTGTGTCTTAAATGTGTTTTTTCGCCTACTTTGTACTAATCATTTCAATCTTCAAATAATATAAACTTACTACAAAAACAAAAACAAAAACAAAACATTCCCCAAATCCACATTCAATTACATAAAGTAAGGATTTATTTTTATGAAAAATTAAGGTTAAATCCTTACTAAGACCCCCAATAAAAATTATAAATAGGAGGGTAATAGAGGAGACTATATATACTATAGTACGTACCCACATAATTGCAAATAAGGACATACACCAAAAAAAAAGAACAAAACAACAACAACAACAAAAAAAAAGAACATGTCTGGATCAATAATTTTTCGATTTATTCTCACAGAACAATTCACAGCTGAGATCTAATATTAAAACCCTTTCCAACAACAAAAACAAGATGAAAAAAAAATGGAGAAAAAAAAACAAAATAAACGACAAAAAACCGTATTATCCCTTCTATGATCTTTTAGAGAGGATTATACCCAAGGAATAATATGTGTCTCGGTACTTGTGTTTGTGTATGTGTCGTTCCCTAAAGTGATAAATTGGAATAAATGTGAAAGCTTATCCCTTAGTTCTTCTCTCCTTTTTTGATAGTTTACAAGACAACAGGTCCCAACAAATGTCCTTAATTTATTATACCTCTCTTATGTGCACATTCACATGTGTTCCTGGCATTATATACGTTTGATTAATAAGTCAATGTAAGAATGCTTCAAATTTGAGAAGAAAATGTTTAATCAACTATGAAATATCATTAGGTAGGTTCCTCTGCCGTCCCTTGTGTATATGAAACTCCTAAACCTACTCGTATATTTGAAATTCCAAAGTGTTTTAATAGTAATAGAAGATCTGATGTATCTATGCTTTATAGGAACAGGATGTTTGTGGTTTGTGGTTGTGGGCGTTTGGTCAATTTTAAAATAACTCAATCAATAAATTAAATGAGATCTTTAATCAATTTATATGATTCTGTAACGTCTTGTACATTGCAAGAGAGTACCTACCTACTTAGAACTAGATAACTGCCGTGATATAAATTATTTTCCTTCTGCTTCTATCATCATTTGAAGAGGGAGGCATATAAATTATAATAAAGACTTACGCATTTGCCACCCATCAGCCATCACCATCATGGACGAAAAAAAGGAGCAATTAATAGAACGATATATGTAAATGAGGATTGCCGACAGCCATTTACCATCACCATTAAATGATAGATTATTATCATAACGACCCACCGACGACCGACGATGCGCATTTCTTTGTGCCCCCAGAAGTGGCACAATCTTCCAAGTCCAAGTGTATGGGATTTTGTTTTGATAAATTAGAAGCGATTGAGGGTGAATTACCTAACAATTTATCTCAAAACACGAACTTTTCCAGTTGGTAGTTTCCACCAGCTTCAAAGTCCGACCAACGACACTACGAAGACGACGCAGATGATGAAGACAACAACAACAACAACGAACACAATGTTATAAGATTGATTCAATGAGAACAATAACGTTAATGTGAACGCTATAAAAATAGAATATATTATCATTTTACATATACATTCATATATAAAAAAAAAAATATATATATATTAAAGACGGATAGCTAATATTTATGTTCTCATTGTTATTCGCATAGACAATGAGCCTAAACAAAAAATAGCTTCACTTAGTTTTCATAAGCCTTATACAATATAAAGGCTCTAGAAAAAGGATATAACACGGCTTGGCGCCTGGGAAGTGGAATGAAATAATTGTTTCTACTTTGTTGTAGGTCTTTTATCATTTTTTTTGTATTTTTATTCTTGGTATAATGATCAAAATGTTGATTAACATCATTTAATCATCAATCATTTATTCCAATTTAATTTATAAGATAAATAAATTAAATTGAATAAAGAGACAAATATTGAGATTGAATTTCTTGGTATCCTTGGATTGGCTCGTTTTTCATCTTGATCTGTGAATTTTTTGGAATTGGAAGTTAAAAAAAAAACAAATATGAAGATCTGCGGAATATAACCTTTTTATTTTGAATAATTCGTAAAGGATTTAACTGTATAATATATACAAGGACATAATATTACAGAGCAAACATATGAAACAAAAATTCAAAACTGAAATACTAGAGAGCAAAGGACTGAGAACGAAAATTCTCTACGATAACTTCAGCAGCAGCTCAAACACACAAAACCAGCGCAAATTCAAAATAGCGGTAGGTTAACTGCAAGCGGTACAAGAAAATCGTTTCTAGTGGAACAACAGCTGCATTTGCGAGTGCAAAATCCAAAATGACGTTAACGTGCAAAGTATGAATATCACGTTCTTATAAACATGAAAGTACGACTTTTTGCATACAAAAGAGTTGAGCATCGAACTTATTTTTTTGATGTTTTCTTTAATTTTAGTGATATTTAATTTATATTTCCCATATTTTAAATGAATTCTAAAAAAAAATAATAGGAATACAAAATAACTACTCTCAGTATTTTCTTTGCGTAATCTGTCACAAAAGTTCTTATTTAAACTTAAATGTTTCAGTTTCGTTTTAGAAATTGGCTGGAAGAGCATTTAAGTTCCATATAGGCAGCTTACACAGAAGAAGTAATATTTATGTATTACTTTTAAAGCGTCGAGTTTTCAAGATCGTGGAATACCTCGGAGAATAGCAAGACAGGTCACAAAAAAGGCGTTTAATACGCGGAGAAAAGCAAAGAAAGGCACTGAGTAAAGCTTGAAAAGTCAAGGAAAAATATGCAAGACAAAAAAAAAGGGGAATCAGGTGGACAAAAGCGCAGAATACTGGTGAAGTTGTGAAAGAACTTTTAAATACCACGTGAATGATCGCCAAATACCTCATGGCAAGTTATTAAAAAAAGCACTTACTACTGCGGGAAAAGCGTTAAATACTGCAGAAAAAACAAACAACGTCACAGAAAAAAGCATGGAGTCACGGAAGAGAGTGTGTAAAGCGTCAAACCGTGGAAAAAAGCACGGCATACTAATGAAAGATCACGTAATACTGCAGAGAATAGCAACAAAAGGTGATAAAAGTGATAAAAACCACGACAAAATTTGAAAGCAAACGTTGAAAAAGTGTAGTTAAGTTTATTCATTTATTTATACGAGTATATCATGAAAAGTCGTAGAAAAAGCGTGAAACTTCACGGAAGAATATGCGAAATACCACGGACTACCACGATAAAAAGTGTGAAAAACTGGTGAATGAACTTTTAAACACCACGCTTTTTTTACGTTCGACACAAGGTTTTTTAAGGTATTTAACTTGATATTTTCTCGGTTTGTATACCGCATTGTTCCATGTTTCTCACATGGACATGGAAAACTGTATTATTTAGTCAGCTATGGCGTCGGAAAAACTTCAAATTAATTTGTCTATGGTCCAAATGAAAAAAACCTAAAATGTTGTGTATTCAAGAGCATTTGAATAAAAAGATTTAAAATACAACAAATTATGAGGCCAATGAAAAATCTTGCGGGTCATAAGAACATAAATTTAATTAGAAAATAAAATTCAATGTGCAGGGCAGGACAACGTCTGCTGGCTCTTTGTTCTCCAGCATCTTCGGTATGATGTTTTTCTGATTTAATTCACCTATGTACATATGTTTCTTTCCAAGTTCTGGCGGAGGGTTACCCATCCCGATTTCCGGTTTTTTTTCCTAAACAAGTTTCGTTCCGCTCCCAGAAGATCTATTGGCGTTACTCCTGCAACTACGAGGAAGGCTGGCCGTGATACAGTGCAGTAGAAGCTGCCCACCCGTAAGGCTCCATGTTTCTGTACCGGTGTCATCTGCTTCCGATACTTTTCTTGTCGTATAATGCATCGGCACAGATCTTGCTGCCGTAGAGAAGAATGGAGTATGTTGTCGCCATCAGTAGGTTTGAAAGTAATGAATAGTATACTTCTGCACAAGTTTTTTCAAGGGTTGTATTATGAAAAATAAATGTTATTCAAATAGGTCTAAGCCAAGTACCGTTAATTTTGGTAGCAAATATAAAAACAAATTTTATTTGTTCTCTTGGTTATCGCCTCCAACCCTAAACTGCAAACTTCTAACAATTACTCAGATTTTTAAAGCAAGCAAAAATAAAACTTAAAGTTACTGCTGAGGTCAAAAACATTTCCAACAAACCAGGAAGCTACTACATGTAACTATTAGGTACATGTGTCCAATGCTAACTAAAAATTATCCAGATATCCTATACTTTTATAACTCATAAGCACAAAGTCAAATAAAAATTATTATACTTCTTTGTGTGATATTCCATCATAATGGGTGAATGCATTATTATTGTGCCAGGAAAGTGTATCTTTCTTCCGCAAACAAAAACTATAAACTACACAAATGCACGATATCAGCCCTCTAGAAATAAATAGTTGGTAGTATATTCAACTTGATGCATCAGACGAATCAGAAAACAACAAAGCCAACACCATAGCACTCGAATAATGTCGCAACACCATCAGCCATAGCTACCAGTACAATCATGCTAGCAGCTATATAGCAGCACCAACCAAGAAGTGTCATGCTTCTATTGTCATATGGTAATTTTTTACGACACCATGGCATTAGTTTCTTGCATTATTCATGCAAATGTCTCGAGGCTATACAGCGAGAATCAAGGCTTATATCGAATGATTTTCTACCATAAATAACATCCCTTGCACTCCCACCCGTCCGATCTCCATCATCGTGTCTTTCTCTAGCCATCATCATCATCATCGTATATAGCTACGCCATGGTTATGGCTACACGTTACGAAACTTACTGCTTCTTTCGTTTTCGTCAGAGTAATCACTCTTGTCAACGTTTTTCCATACAAATACAAAATTTTTATGTATTTGTTTGTATTTTGTGGATAACATATTGCATCTCGAGAGGATACTCCCTTTCCATGTAAGAATTTGAAAGGGCAACGGCAAGGGGCCGGGTTGCATAAGGACAAGGAATAAAATCCAATATCTGAAGCGATACTTTTTTGGCACCAACATCATCACCACATCGCATCGCCGGATATTCCTCAAGAGAGGAATGCATCACGTGGGTCGTGGGTGGATTTTTTCGCACAAAAACTTGCCTCGTGCATTCACTTGGGTGAAAAATCTCTCATAATTTGCTGAAACAAAGTTAGGAGAAAACCAACAAAACTATACGACTTACCCATGTGAAAATGGAACTGTTTACCCTTATGCACCGCATATATATATTATATATGTACTTTTAAACAGGATGTTACACTACGTCGACATCCTGACATCAAACATTTTTCAGAGTCAGCGCTTGCAATATGCACAAAGTCTGGTGCTGACGTGATGTATCTAAATGCACTTGTATCTCTATGCTCAAGTATATATCAACGTCATTTTCTCCTCGGATGGGTGGTCTTTCTACTCCTGGTCTCTCAGGTGCACCGAGCACAGTGCACCTGATCAGGTATAGAATAGAATGCTTTCAAAAATTGGATATGATTATTTTTCTTCGTTTTATATGTAGATATGCTGTATGGGTTGGGAAGGTTTAGAATTTTACTTGGCGCCCAACGCCAAACCCCAAACAACGAACGTTTAGTTGCGCGTGGTATGGAAGAAAAATTGGATTTTATTCAAGAAAAGATAGAAAGATTATAAAGTGGATGTTTTGTGCAAAGCGAAAGCAAAGAATATAAGAAGAAGAAAAGAAGAAACCTTAGATGTGATGCAGTACGAATGTACGGATTCCACAAAATGAGATAAAACGATTTCGAGATTATGTACTTTGTGCGAGAAAAAATGGTAAATCTTATACGAAACTAAGTGTAGACAGGCCACATTGAATGGGGGTAATATATTTTTCAAATAGTATCTAAGTTTTGAAGCTACAAGTAAGTGATAAGCAATATCTTTTTTGGGTTTTGTTATCACAAGAAGAGACAAATGACAAAGTGAACCGTGTGTACAACTTGAATGAAAGTATAACTTTTGGCCTATTAATTATATTCTTAAAAGACGGTACACAATTATATTTAAGATGTAACACCTTTTGCTTTCTCAAAGATTTTGTCATACACCCTTAAAAACTAGAAGCCATTTCATTCTGACTCTGGAACTTTATTCAAGAAATTATAGAGTCTTTTGATCTTTACTTGCATTACCGTTTGGAAACATTACTCGAAACATAACACTCAAAGCAGAAGGTTTTTATCAGATCTTGACAAGGTCAAGGATCTTTGAGAAAAGGATACAATGCTTAAATCGATCTTACCGAGAATAAACCAGTTTTTTTACGATTATTTCATTCGATTATTCAAAATTTGAAAAACAGGATGGCTTTATAAAAAGTTAAACAAAAATCTGAATGTCATGTCAAAAATATTGGTCTTTTGAAATTTTTAAAAAATCGAATTCAAAAAAAAAATTAAAATTTCGGTATTCATGGAATTTTGTTTTGATCATTTGGTTTCAGTATTAAATCGAATTAGGCCTAATTTTGCTTTGAAAATCCAAATGAAGCCAATTAGACCAAATTTTAAGTGAAATGAAGCCAAATATTTCTTAAAATTGTAAACATGCCAAACCCAAAAAGTTGTAGAAAGAGTTGCACTGCAACGTAGACAAGAATATTTTTCACATTATATAAATTACTTTTCTTTAAAATGAATTTTAGAGAAATCAGTGAAAAAATTATAAAATTGTCTGCCAAAGTTGCTTTTAATGTCTCAATTTTTGCTGGTTTATTAGATTTTCTTCTTTTTTTATTGGGATTTAGTTTGTATTTTAATTTTAACAACATATAGACCCTAGAAATTAAACAAATAAGAGGCCTGACCCGGACAAAATACTTTACAGCATTTTTGTTGGTGGAAATTGTTGGAAGTAATGTCCTTACTCATATCCCAAAAGTCTTTACGAATCCCATTTGGAGTTTGGCTACCATTTTGAAAAAAAACTGCATCAGTAATGCAATTTTTAGCTCAGTTATATCTGTAGTCAACACTCATAGAAATATTTTTTGTTTCGTTTGCAGATAATGAATATTCTTTGAATTAAATGAAAATTATTTGCTGCAAAGTTAATACAATCCCCGTTAAAGTTTTTCATTCGTAGAAATTGTATTACATTTGACCCAAATTGTTATTCTAATACAGCAACCCATTCGTTTGGAGCTCTTTTTTATCAGTTAATTGCGGCAAACGATCTATTGTTTGCAGCAAACGAATGACTAATTTTGCTATCTTTAAATGAACCGTTTTTTTTATAGATCTGATTTTCTCCTTCATGATATTTTTTAAGTTGCCGTAATAATATTAAGTAATAATATTTAGAATGGATTAAAAAAAAAAAATTAATTTTATTTTTGATAAATCATTTTTTCGCAAACTATTCAATATTTTTTTTTTAAAATTTTAGTTTTTAGATGTTGATAAATAATATCTTCAAAATGGCTTACCAATTTTTTTTTATAAAAATCCTTGCTAAATTTTATATAGAAAAATTAGGTTTGTTAAAAAACGGCTCTAACGATTTTCAAATTTTTTTTTTCTAAAATGTATCAGTATTTAAGAAATTAAATTGCATACTTCGTTTTCAGGTTAAATTCATTTAAGAAGCTGTTTTAGTCATTTGAAAATCGAATTTTATGTTTTTTTAATTTTTTTCTAAAACTCCATTTACAAATTTTTAATTAAAAATGCTTAGGATAATATAGTAACTTTATCTATAAGTGCAAGTACGTGCGACCCAGTCGTGCATTTTATTTTTTTTTCGATTTTCAATTAAAAAATTCTAAAAATGTATCTTTATAGAAGAAATCATATCAAAATGTTTCATCAAAATCGTTTGAGCCGTTTTCGAGAAAATTCGAATAACTCCAAAATGTTACGTAGGAGGTATTCGTTTTAGGCGAGATATTTAAAAAAAAATAAACCTTACAAAATAAAAATTGTCTACATTAAATTAAAAGAAATCCGTTCACGCAATTGGGCACTTGAAATGTATACAGATAGACGCACAGATTGACGGACGGCATAACGAAAACCACTTTTTTTGACTTCTCCATAACGTTGGTTTTGATATAAACTTAAATATTTTTTTGAGACAAAACCAATAGAGCAAGTATAAATACAGGTCTCAACTGGTAAGTTGTTGGTAAGTCACGTCCTATGGCAGGGATCTCAGACTACCTCATTTTCAAACAAACAAATTATATCGCATAAATTTTTAATGGCCTATAACCCTTTTACAAACACAACTTTGGCATGTTTTTGTTTTCGTGAATAAGTTAGGAAGTGAGTACATAATTTATTTTATTGATTATTTTGATGTATTGATTTACATTTTAAAATGAATATAAAAGCTATATGGCTTCTAGCTTTATGAATACATTAATCCACACCAATACAATTACAAAAATGAATCAATTGCACTGCATTTAGACAAGAGCATATATTTAAATCACCACAAAAAAAATCAATCAAATTACAGAAACGAAAGTTTACCAGACGAAACCCCGATTAGCTTCCGTAATAAGTGCATTTATGTCACTGTCAATAATTGGTTTATTGTTCGAACAGAGGTGTTATTTTGATATTCAAAGAAAAATGGCATTTTTGGAGATAAATGATCGGATGTTTATTTCATTATAAAGAGGAAGGTATGCCGTTAATAATGGAACACAACATCAGCCAAATGGCCGCCAAGACCACGCTTACAGGACCATATCCTTTTCATGAAATTTTCCATAACCAAATCGCAAAGTGGCTGCCCTATGTCCTCGATAGCCTCACAAATTTCATCTTTGAGGTCTTGAATCGACGCTGGGCTGTTAGCGTAGACCTTATCTTTCACGTGGCCCCAAAGGAAGAAGTCGCAAGGTGTTAAATCACAAGATCTCGGTGGCCAATTGTGATCACCTCTTCGAGAGATAACACGGTCCGGAAACTTTTCCCGTAAAAGATCGATGGTTTCATTGCTTGTGTGGCTCGCGCCGTCTTGTTGAAAGTAAACGTTGTCCAGATCAATACCATCCAATTCAGGCCATAAAAAATCATTAATCATCTCTCGATAGCGCAATCCATTGACCGTAACTGTTGCTCCAGCCTCATTTTCGAAAAAGTAAGGTCCAATGACCCCGCGGGACCATAAACCGCACCAAACAGTCACGCGTTGAGGATGGAGAGGCTTTTCAACAATAACTCTTGGGTTTTCCGAGCCCCAGATGCGACAGTTTTGCTTGTTGACGTAGCCTCCGAGGTGGAAATGGGCCTCATCAGTCAAGATGATTTTTCGATGAAATTCCGGTTCATTTTCATGCATTTCAAGGACCAAATCAGCAAAGACACGACGTTGTTGATGATCAGCCGGCTTGAGTTCTTGTGTTAACTGAACTTTATAAGCCTTAAGACCCAAGTCTTTATGCAAAAGTGTAATGACGTTTGTGGAATGCCTAATTCCAAAGAACGACGAGGAATGGACAATCCTGGGTTTTCTTCAACACTTTGGGCTACAACAGCAATATTCTCAGTTGTTCTTGAGCGACGTGCACGGGTTTTATTCTTCACATCACTAACTTGTCCCAACAGCTCGAATTTGTCCACCAATTTCTGTATTGCGGTCCGACAAGGTGATTCACGACGACCCAAAAATGTTTTAGTTTTACGAACCGTCTCTGCCAAATTTTCACCATTTTTATAGTGAATTTTAATAATTTCAATGCGTTGTTGAAGCGTGTATCGTTCCATTTTCATAAATAGCGTAGTTTCTACTTGTCAAATGTCAAAAAATGACAGCTTCAAAAGTGACAGCTACCGAAATAGCGGTCAAAATAACACCTCTTATTGGAAAACCCTTTATAATTTTAGGGCATATAAAAATTCGTGCTCTGAAATGCATATTTGTGAAACCCGCTATGAGCCGGATATCAATTGTTTTCACTGGTTTACCAAATTTTTAAAAAAATCTATATTTTCATCACGACCTTCTAAGAAATGATTGCAAATTGATATGTCAACTTCAGAATCCTTGCCCTGGAAATTCGTTTCATTTTATAAATCTCTCCCTTTTTGTATGTCTTTAAGTCGAAAGTTATTGACTTGAAGACTAAAAAGGAGAAAGAAAAAGTCTCATTTTCTTTTCAAACGATTTCTCGTCATTTCTTTTCATCAAAATATGTTTTTATTTTTTTTTTTTTTTTCATTTTCTTGTAAAGCAATTTCAGATAAAATTCCTTAACAAAAGTTACATGTACCTACACACAGTAGGACAGTAGGTAGGTACACAAGTTTGATCAAAGTAAAAGTAAAACACCTTCTTCAGTTTTTGAGAAATTACTTCAATATTAAAAAAAAAAAAGGAACTACAAAAATATACATGGTAGCAAGTCCTGCTAAAACCCATAGCGTGTTCACTTATATTCCAAATATTTTGCTTTATTTGGTCTTACTTCTTTTATTTTTTTGTTTTTTTTTTTTGTTTAATATAAAAATGCCATTATTATCGGTCCAACACTTCATATCGTCCTTTATATTGCATTCATAAGCATTTCGTGCTTACAATTCATTTTCGGGAATCATTTTTTCTCGCTATTCTGTAGGACTTCCTTCCAACTGGGTACATTATTCGGGTACGGTTCGGATAAAAGCAAGAACAAAAAAAGAATTAATCATTTTTCCAATTCAACTATATAAGCGAGGAGGCTGCTGAAGCCGATTGCCGATGCTGAAGCCGGCCAGTCATTCAGTCAGCTCTCTATCTCTCTCACTCTCTCCTCTTATATTGGCGTAATCCCATCTGCTAATTTGTTCGGCCCATAAATCGGATCTGAAGCATGAACCGTGAAATTCAATACATTACGATACCAAAGTAGAGATATAGCTACTCGCACATAGAGAATATTTATGGAGGAGATTGTAATCTTTCAGATAAATTGAAATTGGCGAAACACAATGCCTATTGAGCGCATAACATTACTTTTCCTTTATCATTTTTTTTTTTTCTATTTCTTTTTTTGCAAGTGTTACGATGACGCATTATGTTATCCTTTGACTCTTATGGGATAATTTTTTTTTTTTTCTTTTTGTTCATACTTTTTCATATTTTGTTTTGTTTTGGTTTCATTCAACAGATCTCTTGGATAAGAAAGATGATAGAAAAAAAAAGAAGTAATTGGCACAGCACGCGCCGAGCTAAATCATTTTCCTTGATCCTTAAAAAGTGAAAGCTTTGTTTCATTTCACACACAAAGTTATATTTTATGTGGGGCTGTTGGGAATCGAACTACATATACGAGTATGTAATATTCTTATCCTTATCATAAGAACAAAAAAACTGATACCTTTATAGTAATACATTTTGTGTCTTTAATTCTTCATTTTATATTAGGAACCTATGATAGGACAGGTGTAGATATTCTGTAATGGGTATTCTTATAAATTATTACGGGATACCTTGTTTAATAAAGGTAATTATTTTGACTTAAAAAATAGTTTATTGCCAAAATAAAGCCTGAAGATTTTTTTTTTTAAACACCTGAATAATAGCTTCAATTTAGGGGATCGTTATTTACCCAAAGCAGTTCGGAAAGTAGAACTTTGTAACTTATATAAAAAACAAAAATATGTGTGTATTCATGTACGCGCGCCAGAAGTTATACTTCCTATCATTATTTATTTTTGTATAGATTTTTTGGATGTGTAAAATTATTTAAAAAATGTCGTGAATATTTCTAGAATAGAAATTTTTTTGAGAGATTGATTTTTTTAACAAATTTATGTAAAAAATCGAATTAATACTATTTTCGATACTGTTTCATGATATTGCGAAGCTTGTAAGTTTATTATTGAAAAAAATTGTGTACCAAATTGCTAACATTTTAGGTGTAGTTTTATAGAAAATATATTCAAAATTATGAAATTTTTCATAAAATTCTGTAATATTAACGCATTCATTAAAAACGACCGCATTTCACTTAACGACCTCTGTGGCAATATTTCATGAAATAACTGTTCAATATTTTTTATGCAAAATATAATAAAATCCTGCAGAATAAGAAAACAAAAATTTATTTTGTTCTTAATCATCTTTTACTCATTATTTCTATACGTAACTGTATACAAAAAATTACACCATGTTGTAGCCTGATATTTCGGACTAAATTTAAACACCTCAATCTTTAAAATCCGACAAGAAACAACAAGATTACAAATTTTATAAGAGAACCATCTCGAATCCATTTGTAAGCGAACGGTATCGTTCTCCACTACTGGCTGGTCGAGTCCGACGACCAAAGCAGACAATTTTGTTGAATTTTGTTGAGTTTCCGATAAAACTCATTTCAAGTTTGTTTAGCATGTACATTTATGTGTGATATATCAAATTAAAGGTAATTTTATCGTGATGCTCAATAAAGTAAAAACATAGTTTTATGAGGCTTACGTAAATAGTAATTAAGCAACGCGTAAACAAAACTCTTTTTTACGTTACGTCGGCTCACAGACTACAGAAAATTGTGGAAATTTGTACAAAAATATAATATCTAATGGCTATGTAAATTTCAAATTAAAAAATATAAAAATAAAAAAGATAAAGTTGGAAACGGTCAAAAAACTTGGACTGCAAAATCTTGTTCTTACTGTTAAAAAATGTTTAAAAATCTAATTTTGTCACGCGTTTATAGACAACACATAAGCCTATAAGTCGTTTTGACAAAATATTTTTCCTGTTATTACCTGATTTTTAAAATCAATTGAACCACGCACATAAACTTTCAAAAACGTATTTGTTTTTTAAAGCTATAAAAAAAAAACGTTATGCGGCATTTTGTATGAAATCCGTATCAGACGCCTAATTTTTTTTTTTATTATCTTTCAATGTTCATAATTAGTTTTTTCAAGAAATTACCGACAATATCCATAGTTACATCATTTTCAAACGTCTAGAAAATTATTTGATATTGGAAAATAATTTTTAACTTGAAAAGTTGATTTTTTTAGAATTTATGAAAGTCTAACTTCTGTATATGAGAACACCTACACACCCCTTTTTTACTCTTAGTTTAAAATTATTTGAAAATTCCATAAATTTTGAATTTTGGCCTTCGAAAAAGGTGGCATAATATTTAATGCATGACCTGACCATCATAGTATTTTATTCTGATTAAAAACATATTAGAATGAATATAGCTTTAAGACCGAAATGAATTATAATATTAGAGTAGGTAGTAGACCAAGTAGGTAGTAGACCTAGCAAATAGTTATAATACTAATTAGTAGGGTAGTTTGTTAGAATTGAGTTAAATACAAATGAAATAAAAAATTGAAAATATCATAATTATTCATAACCATAATGCTCTTTTCTAATAAAAATTGAAAAATTGTTTAAAAAAAAAGTATTTTCTGAATCACGATATCCGATGTTTCAGTAAGTAGTTGCTAGTAATTTGTATTCTGTATTTAATCGACAGCTATTACTGAAAAATAAAAATGATAACAAGCATCAATTAATACCAATTATTTTTTAAATTTGTAGTAACCTTAATCCAGAATTTTAAAATAACTCCACATGAAAATAGACTTCTTACAAGAGGTATAGGTACCTGCTAGCAGTATTATAGGTAATCCAACATCCAATATAAAATTAACAATGACGATGCACAACCCTCATCATTAACGAACCCAAAATGTCTCTATTTAAAAAAAAAATAGGTAAATAAGTAAAATTAACAAGAGAATCTGAAAGCCTTTTACAAATGAATGCATACAAGGAGTATTGAATAAATTAAGTTCCGATAAAACCCTTCAATTCGATTTTAATTTGATCAAAATATCTATACCTTCCTGGTAAATTATTCCTTCGATGAAAATAACTCTGAAAAAAAAATATTTCTTGCCCAACCCTCACATACCTGTCCATAATCCACCCTCCACACATAATATAAATACACACTCGATGAGTATCTAGTGTGTCGGAGTGTGTGGTGGGTAAGAGGTAGACTAAAATAAATTGCTTTCATCTTTTCTTTCACACGCTCCAATGGTTAAATGATGAAATAAAATAAAAAAAAAAATGAAATAAAATTAAAAAAAATAAAACGGAAATCCTTTTTGTAAATTTTCAAAATGAATTCAACCCAAATATTCATCTCGACTCGATTGAGAACTGAGGAAGAACAAAAAAAAAACTCTTTATCCTGCTCCAGCTTTGAGGAATGTTCGAACACGTAGAATAACTGATGAACGCACCAGCTATAACGAAATCATATTAAGTCCGTTAACAGCAAATTATGTGATGAACTAAGAATGTTTCTGCTTCTCGTCCTCCTGTTAACTTTGAAGATTTCTATGCGAGGACATTTTTTTTTTTTTTCGAGAATTAAGACAACCAACCGCATGATAGGAAACGGAAACAAAAATACGCAAAAAAATAAATTAGACCACAGTTCAAAGTATAGATCTTTGTAGTGCTTCCGCTTGGTTTGCCAACTGACTTAAAACGAATATTTACCACTAGGGTGAGCACATCCATAGAGCGGGGGTCGTTCCATATCGTATAGGTAGCTCGTCCACTTTTGGTCTATGTGAAGCTAAATCCAGGGGATGATGGATAAGAATCCTGCTGCTCCGTCTATTGCTGCTGCTCCATGTGCGGTCGCTTCACATCAATCCTCTCTTCCAAAGATGTGTGGTGCCTGTCCCTGTTCCTACCCCTATGTATCCCTCTGTGCCAT
The DNA here is from genome assembly GCA_948107695.1 of Meliscaeva auricollis. Classification (NCBI taxonomy): domain Eukaryota; kingdom Metazoa; phylum Arthropoda; class Insecta; order Diptera; family Syrphidae; genus Meliscaeva; species Meliscaeva auricollis. The sequence continues at coordinate 19,957,511 of OX403619.1, read as the reverse complement.
TTTTCGATGTAACAAAAGAGGCTATGTAAATATATCTACCTTCATAGCTTTAGCTTTGTCAAAGAGATTTTTTTCTTTATTTTTTTCCTTTATTTTTTTTTTTTTTTGGTGAATGAAAATAGAGTTGGAAGGAATTGAAGCAGCTAAATTGGTTCGACAAGCGTTTATAATACTTTTGCCAGTCAGTCTTTTTTTAACTAAATAAAAAAAAAAAAGAAAGTAGAAGGTAGATGAAGATATAGTCAGATAGGTGAGTTAAGTATTGGAACGAACAAAAACAAAAAAAAAAAGGCGAAGGTATGTGTGGCGTCAATTTCGTTTTATCGCATTCTCGCACTCGACATCGGGCAAAAAGGGGTTTTTGTCAAGATGGCGATGAAAGACTTAAGTCAGTCTTATCGTCAAAGTTTTTCTTAAACTTTTAAAAATTGAAACTGTACGATGTACACATATATACATTTAAATTGGTGTGTGGTATAAGGATCAGCAGAATAATATAGAGACAGAAAATACTTTACCTACCAACAAAAATACTGAAGCAATTTTTGTGAATATCCTTTTGCATTTTATTCGTTTTTATGTTCGTGTCACATGGAAATTGCTTTTTTACCTCATGCTCTTTGATTTCTATAAGGACTAAGAATATTGTACCTTCTTTGGTTTTATAAATTTGAATAGAAAAATTGAAATTAAAAAGTGAAAATAGTTGGACATTTTCAAAAGAGGATGAGAAAATATAGGTACTTTCCAAAAGTGTCAAAATGAAATGAAATGGTATGAGTGGGTCACACGTACTTGCACTTGTAGTTCAATTCTGTAATAATATTGGATATTAATTGAAAACATTAGCTTTTGGTTGAGTGATATTTGTAGAAAAAAGAAAAAAGTAAGAGGCAAAAACGTGAACACTTTATTTAGCTGTAAGAGTTTTTTCGAGAAAATGAAAATGAAATCTTGTTCAGTATAACAGGTAGATTTTTTTCGTGAAACTTACTTCAGATAGTGGCACTAATTAAAATTTGGCATTAAATTTCATTTGCCCAGAGAATCCAGAACTCATCTAATAAAATGCAGGACTGGATCGTACGTACTTGTGGTCAAAGTTGCTGTGCCTTTAAATAACGTTTTAAAAATAGATAGTTTTTTTTTATAGAAATGTAAGAAAAACAAAATAGTTAATAATAAAATGGCCTTCTAAAATAAAGAGGCCAGCACATGTCCACTTTTTGTGGAAAATTACCTAATAATGAGGTCTCGGAGTATTCATTGAGTACTGTCAAAGAGTATCCCAGCTTTTAGAAAACGAATTCAATTCTTTCTTAAAAAATAAAACAAAGATATGCCTTGTGATCCTACTAAGTACAAATAAAAAATATAAAATTTAATATTAAAATTATTTAAGGCTCCAAATAAAGTTTACTATTTGATATAATTTTTAGGAAGATACATTTTTAGAAAAAGAAAATTGAAAATTGTTACAGCGGTTTTTAAAAACATTTTTTTTTCATACATAAAAATTCTAAAATCATGCTCAGAAAAAATTAATATGTCATTTTAAAGAAAATAATAATCGACACCTTAATTTAAAAATTTAGTGACCCATTTTCGAAAAATTGATTTATCAACCAAAAATTAGTTTTTGGAAAATTATGATAATAAATGATTTTAAAGCTGCTAGGAAGCTACTGTTAATAACATCAAAATTCGTTAAAAAGTCGAAAGCCAAAATAGTAAAAAAACGGGTCTATGGGAAGAACCTACCATTGGTAAATTAAAAAAAAAAAGAAGTTTTTATTGTAAAAATATGACCTTAGTAGACCCAAAGGTTTTTTTTTATAGAAATCATTATAAATAACTTTTAAATAACTTTTTCTTAATAAATAAATATAATAAATACAATTTTGTCCACTAGGTCTTTTAACAGAAATAAAACGGACGACTGGGTCGCACGTACTTGCTCCTAGGGTCAAAGTTGCTGTGAATGCTAAAGCTTCATATAAAAAGTTTTGTTTGACCTCCAAACAAAGTATGCCATTTGATTTGATCAAAAAATAAACATTTTTAGAAAAAAATAATTTGAAAATAGTTAGAGTCGTTTTTCAAAAAATTAATTTTGTATATATAAAACTTCTCAAACCTTGTTTAAAAATAAAATTGATATGTAATTTTCAAGAAAATATTATTGCACATCTGAAATCAAAATTTAAAAAAAAAGTACAGTTTTCGAAAATTGATTTTTCAAAAAAATTGAAATTTTTTTTTAAATCCAAAAATTATTTTTTTGAAAATTTCTATATCAAATAATTTTAAAATTGTAAAAGAACTTCCGCATAAAAAATTCATAAAAATTGGATTGAGAGCTACCTACCGTTAGTAGAATTTTTATAAACATTTCAATTATTTCAAAAGTATGACCTAGTAGGGTCAAAAGCAGACACAAACATTTTAATCAAAATCGTTAAAGCGGTTTTTGAAAAAGTTAACTTTTCCTGGCAGGTACCGTTAGTTTTGGCTCTAAAAAAAAATTTCAATTTCCCATCTAGGGAATCACCAAAGATCCTTAACCAACAAATTTTAGTTATAAGCTTTTTTAACAACTTAGGCATCATATCTGTAGTTGATTAAATCAATTGTATTCATCATAAAAATAAAAAAGTATGCAATTTTTCCACTAATAAATTAAAAAAGATTTCTAACCAACAAATTTGAAGAAAGTCGCTTCAACAGCTTAGACTGTAATTGAAGGAATATACAGAAAAACAGACAGAAATGCTAAGACCAATATTCTTGCATTCTCTTTTATCGTTATTTCTTGTCTAATTGTTATATCGAGTTCTATTTTTTTACGAATCCTTGGCTTGCTCTTTATTTGGTATATAAATCACAAGTTAGAATCAATAACCCATTATCGAAAAATTGATTTTGCCAAAAGGAAAGTTTTTGTTTTTTAAATCGATTTGTTGTTTGGAAAATTGTGTCCAAAAATAATAAGTTTTATGTAATTAAGAAATATTAATGTCTTGTTTTCTAAATATTGAGCACTAGTTTTGTTTTTTTATAACGTTTCTTTTTTTTTTAAATAAAAGTCACAAATTTAAAATTTTTCCTTTTTTTAAAAAAAAATATTTTTTTAATTTTTCTTAAAGAATAATAAAGAATAAAGAATAATAAAATGGAAACACATTTTAACATCTGGTTCTTAGATTTCGATTAAAAACCAACAATACTCAAAGTATCAAACACAAAAATATTGCTTCATAACACCATAATTTATTCTTGAAAAAATAAGTTTAATAAGAAAAATTTGCATATTTTTTTTTTCAAAATTCTGAAATTGAAGATTATTTTTCAAAATGAACAGTAAAGGTTTTCTGATATTGACAAAAAATATGACTTATCCATTTTATTAGTTAAAAAAGTGAATAAAAAAAAAAACTTTTTTTGATAAGAACATACACATTTAATAACGGATTTTTAGTTCGAAAATAAAGTGAAGCATTATATATTGTAAGCACAAAATCTGGGGCTGCACATTAGTGAAGGTAAAACAAAGTATATGGTGGCGTCGAATGCGAGAAGAACAGTTGGTCAAACAATCAAGGTAGCGGAGCACGAATTTCAAGTGGTGCAATCCTTTAAATACCTTGGGTCAACAGTAGCAGCCGATAACAACATAGAAGAAGAAATACGCGGGCGGCTTCTCAAATCCAACAGAGCCTACTACAGTCTGTCAAAGCTATTCAAATCCAGTAATCTAACCATAACTTCAAAACTGCTGCTGTACAGGACCATGGTCCTGCCAGTACTCATGTATGGATCCGAGACTTGGGTGCTTAGCAAAAGGCACTGTGACCTCTTAGCCGCGTTCGAGAGAAAAGTCTTACGGAGAATTGTTGGCCCCATATGTGAGGAAGGACGATTCCGGAGACGGTACAATCATGAGTTGTACGCAATCTACCTTGAAGCAGACATAGTGACAAAAATTAAGCTCGGTAGACTCCGGTGGGGAGGGCACCTAGCTCGTATGAGCGAAGAGGAACCTGCTCGGAAAGTCTTTTGCGGTACATTCTATGGTAGACGGCAGCGTGGTAGACCATGCTTGCGCTGGAGAGATGGCGTTTGTTTTACCTAAAACTAGTTTTTGGTCACAAATTATTCAAATCTTTTTGGAATGCTTTCTAGAAGTTCAGTTAGGTTTCTGTGCTCTCTTAACTTATTAAATATTTCAGATTTTATAGAAACAAAATAATCATCGTCTTAAACTGAAATACAAATAAAATAGGACCAAAATCACGTTCATGACTTAAGATTTTTTAACTTGATAAAACACAACTTTTTTTGTAAATTATTTAGTTTGATGTCGAACAATATTTAAATAAAATAAAATATGTATAAAATTATATTAGCTAGCTCCTAAGATATTGGGTTACCTGATTAGGATACTTTTGACCGAAATATCATTGAAACAGTCAAACGCGAAATGATTTTTTTCTTCTTTATTTCCCTTCTATGAAAGACCTCGGGGTAGATAAAATTTAACTGACAGTTCTTCCTACCTCACTCTAAACTAAACATAAATTTTGGTATTTATTTACATTTTTTTTCTATGCGGTCAACCTACTTTAATACAACTTTTGAATATTTCTTATTTTTTATTTTTTTTTTATTTTGTCCTTTAATCTTTTGCTAGTAAATTAAATGATGGGTTGTTTATCCCGAGGCATTGTTACACAATATTCCTTGGAATCAGATTTAAAGTATCTCAAAGCGCCTTATATTTCTTCTATACTAAAAAAAAAAATAGAATAGCGATAACCTTATTTTGAATGACAAGAAGAAACGCTTATCTCTTTTTGTTTGTTTTTCCAAAAAAATAGAAAAAAAAAATCATGAGGAACAAAATAAATGCTTCAGGCGAGGAGTTTACTCTATTTCTTTGAAAAATGATATAAGGCGGAGAGCATGTTGAAGGAATGGACATAAATATTGTAATGATTTTTTTGTTCTCTTTACTTTTTTTTTTTTGTTCTTCAAAGGTAAAAGCTATTAGATTTTGTTTGTTGGGTTGGGTTTGGTCGGATTTTGGATTAGAAGGTTTTTCTTTGTGTATAAAACACACTTTCACCTTAATATTTATTTAAATTTTGTTAAGTTTGATTTTTATTTAAACAACAACATCAGAGAGAGAATAACGAGTGGAAGTTGGGGAAATTTCAAATTTTTAATATTATTTGCCCAACTTTGAATATTTTTGTAAGTCCAAAAGTGGAGCTAAATTCCTGTCAAACAGGACATATTCTCAACGACGGACGGTAATTATTTTTTTAAATTTTTAAGCCTGTTATTATTTTAAGCGTTCTTAAGACTCCGTTTTGAGTTCGTATCCCGAAATCAACTAAACAACTGTTGGACTAAACTTAAATTACTATCCCTTTTGAAACACATAACCTCCCACTCGTTTGTCGGGAAAGGCTTGGACTTTCTTTCCAAATTTTCAAAACTTATTATTTCTAAGGTAAAGACAGTTTTCTTGCTTGGGGTTGAAAACACTTTATTTTCTAACAAAATTATATCCAAAGTCCAAAAGCGTTGTGCGTATAATCGAGTTATCCTTGACAAAAATAGAAAAAAAAAACATCTCAGCTGATTATATGCATTTACATGTTTTACATGTCGACGACTTCCACTCGAACGAGTACGAGTATCTACCGTCTTAAGATTGCCCAGCAAACAATTTATCAAGAGTTACTTAACAACTGAAAAGGAGAATAAATTGCATTTACATGTTTTATTACAAACACCCCAAGCAATATATTTATACAACATTCAATAGAAAATATAATGTTTTATATGTTTAGGGTTGATTTTGATTCTGCCTTTGGTTTTATTTTATTTTATTTTATTTTTTTTTTTCTTGTTGTTTCGTTGGATGGTTTGAATAATGTCGTGCGTGAGCATTGTTAGAGAAGATATAGAGCTTTCTCTAGCTAGCATATCAAAACATGCGTGTTCTAGTGCAAATAAAATTACAAATGAATATGTAGCTGAAGGCAATGACTGATTTCCTTTCAGTTGTTCATTCATGGCCATACATACATATCGGTGTAAGATTGATTTAGATATGGCGGGTTGGTTGAGAAAATACATTTTATTCAAATGGCAAAATGTATGTTTTTGTTTGGTGGGTTAGACGAATCACTTTTTGGTTTGATCGAAATAAAATAAAATCAGCTTTGATTTCTAAACAAGAACCAAGGATAAACTTTGCTGATTTCGTTTGTTTTCAAATGATATTTTAGTACAATGTACCTTTGTGTACCGCAAAATATGGGTTGGGTTGTGGTATCAATGTTTTATTCAAAGTTTGTCTGTGGTAAAGAAATTTGCCTTACAAATATCAATTTAACTTGTATTTATTCAGCTTGGAATGAAGAATACAACTCTTTGATTTTTTGCTGAGTTTGTTTTTAATTTTCTATACCCATGGCATGTAAGGGATTGGATATGAAATCCACAGAAATTTATTCTGGTACTATAAAAAAAAATCATTCACAATTTGAAAGAAAACAAATCAGTAACTTTAAACATAATCTTTTGAAACCATTTCTTAAGTTCTAGAACGATCTTTTGCATCAGACCCATTTTTGGAAAATAAACACGATCGACACAAATAGCTTTAATACTTTAATTAAACGCAGATTTCTGAAAGTCATTTTATCATAATCTTTTGACCAAATCTTTAATTTTGAGTCCTCAAGATTGAAACACCAGGTCGCGCTATTATGAATTATTGATGCACTGACAAACGTCTCTGGTTAAGTTAAACATTTTGTTCCTAAATATACTTATACTGAAAAATGCAAAAAATTTCATTTAACATCTTCTTACTCAATAACTTCACTTATATGCGATTACTAACTTACGTAAAACATATCAAAAAACATTAAAAACATCAAAATATATCATTTTAAGTTATTTAATTTCGCTGGAAAAAGAATTTAGCCAGTACCTTTACAGTCGATTAAAACAAACGAAAGAGCTGAGCAGCAAACTTGATTTATTATTATTGTTTAATTTTAGGAAGTAAAAGTAGAAAAATGACAAAGCTTCTGCCAGAATTCTTTTGACAAAACTGACACACACCGGGAACGACAAAACAAAGTGAAGGAAAGTTAGTATAGGGAAGTACAATCCAAGGGAATTCTATTTGGCATCGAAAGTTATCAGTAAAATTTCATTTGAAACGATGCTGGCAACAAAGAAACAAAATTTAAATGCATCTCAACAAACGATCAAGTTGGAGGTTAAATGGCAAAAATTTCTGAAGAAGTTATTATATTATAGTTATGGTTCATCCTATTAGTAGTCATATCTTAAATCGATGTTTTAGAAATATTTTGTAAAAATTATGAAAAAAATAACAGGACCAATATTTGGGAGAGAAAAAACACTGAAGATTACTCTCAGCACGTATGCAGATAATCTACCCCCCACATACTACCCAACAGATGTTGTAAAAACTATTTCCTCTTAAATCTTCGGATAAACCTCAAACATTTAATCTCTGAATGAGCAGGTACAGTTTTGATGTAACAATTTTAATTATATAATGAAAATATGTATAATCCCTACCACAACCGGATATAAAACGTGCCATTTCCTCAAATCTTATTTTAATTTAAATGTTAGTTTCATTGTAATTATGTGAAGAACGAAAAAAAAAATATCTATATGCTGGAGTGTATCACTCTGTTAGCTATAATAATTATTTTGTTTAACCAAACGCGACATTCAAAATACGCGACTTCCTTGCTACTCATTCTGGCGTTTACCCAAAGGCTTTTATTATTTTTATTTGCTTTTTCTGAAATTAATTCAATTAAATACTCGTTAGCATGAATTTTGTGCACCTTTACACCATACACCACCGTGTTGTCGTTGTCGTCGTCGTCATCATAACAGAAAACATAAAACAGAAAACATAAAAGAAAACGCGAGCGGTAGCAGGATATGATTTAAAATTGTTACATGCGCCGTTGAGCTTTCCAATTAATTTATGTCCTCAGCAACTTTAATATCGATTAGTGTGCTGCTACTCTCTGGTGTGCATCACCTGCACCAGCAACACAAACAACACAAACAACAACAACAACAGCAAAAAAAAAAACGATATGATCCTTAAAAAAATTTATTTTTTATTTTATTTTTTTCTTATTCCCTTTCCTCATGCTCATTATAGTTTTTTTTAACGCTTCCTGTTTTGTTGGGAGAAATATTTACTAAAAGTTTTGAAAATTCCTTGCTTCAAACATACAAGACCACAGAGCAACGTGCAACATTCTACATTTATAGCCACACAGTGCCTCTCTTACCATCCAGTTTTGTGTGTGTGGTTTTGCTTATTGAAATTTTGAAACTAGTCAAAGTCAAAGACCAAGTTACCGTTATAATTATGTATAAGTGCATTTTTAGTTGGTGCTTTTAAACTTCTCAGTTTACAGTTGCAAACGGTTCCGTATTTTTTTTTCCAATGATTGAAACCAATGACACCGTAAAGTAACAGTTTTTGTTTTTGTTTGAGTATTGAGTTTTTCATGAATTAAATTGGCTTCGCCAGCCATCAAAGGAAGCTTTTTGGTTGTGGTGTGGTAAGTGGTGATATATCGGAAGGTACGAGTTGAGTATTGTTTACAAAAAAAAAAAAAAAAAAAGAGCTTGATGGCAATTGGAATGGGAAATGGGAAATGGGATATAATATACGTTATTCATTTGCGTGTTTTCATGAATAACTAACCAGGAGAAAAACTTGTATATATCGTCCGAGAACGAGAACTTTATTATCCCTGGGAAAGATATTAACGACAAGCTATTGTTATCTTACCTGTCAACAGTTTTACATTTGTAGGGCGAAATTGGAAAACCTATACCTACCTACCTATCCCTACATCATACATGTATCTGGGTGCCTTATAGCTATCTAGCTATTGTATTGATGTAGATGTAGCTCTATTGTATGAACAGGACCTTTAAAGGACGAACTCAATTGTATGTACGTACATATGACTACATTGTTTGTTTGCGGAGGGAGTCAAACTGACATTGTCCTTTAACAAGAGTGCTTGATTGCTTTTTGACGGTGACGTTTATCCATGTTGGATGTTGGATGTGTTTGTGTATGGGTGTTTCTCGGTCTCCATATAACTGCGCTGATGAACACTCTGCCAACTGGTTGGGTATATGTCGATGGTAGGTGTACCTACCTACTCTCGTACTTGGGGGTCGGGGTGGGCTTAATTGCGCTATCGAATTCGACATTTTCGCAATCTCGTTCGCTTTGGATGAGTAATTTTTCGACATTTAGCAGGACTATGGACTGACATTGAAAAATGAACGGTTAAGCAGAGGAACGTTAATGCATCCATGCGAATAAATTCTGTTTTATGTCAGGATTTTCACTCTTTAATTAACGAAACTCACAAGAGCCCCTCCATCACCATAGAAATAATTTTGTGTAGGATTGTCGAGTTGATGTCGAGGTACAATATGTATATAAACGAACAAGTACCTACTTCTTCTACAACACAACTGTTAGTAGTAGGTTCTCGCATATGGCATTACCATCTCTATCTCTATCTCTCTTATACTCATCCAATAAACGTTTAAAATGTAAATAAATGCAAAAGCTAAACCTTTCGGGAATTGGACGTAGACAGATGTGTACTTTAATTCGTTTGATTTATTAGTTGATTTGACTTTCTACACGAATTGTTGCCTTTGGGGGTATTTTATTGAACGACGAGCTTTGTGTGCCATAGTGATACAAGTATATATCTTTGTATCTATTGAAAGGACTTTTGGAATGTCTAATTTTGCTAAATCAAAGGATCTGTCAGATAAAGTGGAAGTAAATTATGTTGTTTTACTTTTGTTTCTCGAAGGCAATAAAATGAGATTTTGTAATTGATTTTTTTTTTTTTTCAAGAAAATGTATCTTTCTCTTCTTGATACATTGTTTTGCTTTGGGGATATTGCTTTTTTTTCTTAAATCAAATTGTTAGGTGTGCAGTCAAGAGTAGGGAAATGGTTTTTTTGATTTAAAGTTTAGTTAAAATTTAAGGTAATGAACTTTTCAGGAAATAGCTTTTGTTACATTACATCAGAGGCAGTTTCTTTTCGGCGTTTATAAAAATATTCAACCAGTAATCACACACAGACTTTTTCAGCTTATTATTACTGTTTTTCACACAGACACAATAAGAGGGAAAGAGTAACACACACTTACGTTTTATACTGGGTTTATTTTTTTTTTTATTTTGCATTTTGTGTGCAACACAATAAATTTATTAAATTACAGAAGTCGGCCAACCATTGTTGTTGATAATCTGACTGATTCATTTTCTAAACTAAAAGTGATAGAAAGAAATACAAAATAAATACATCAAAAGATTGGTGGTATAATGTTACACTCCGATAGAATAGGATTTTTCTAGAACTCCACATGGAAATTAGGCTAAAATGGAATAAAAGACAAAAAAAAATTTTTTACATCTCGAATAGTAGAAGGGTTAGTATTATGAAATAAATTTTATTGAACAGATAAATTGCAATGATAATGAGTTTTAGTTAAAAAATTCTGAGAAATTAACTTTTCAAGTTAAAAATTATTTTCTAAAGTCAAATATTTTTTTACACCTTTGAAAATGATGTTAGTGTGGTCTACCCACACTATTGATGTTTTATTTTAAAACTAATTATCCACATTGATAAATAATGAAAAAAAAATAGACTTCTCATACGGATTATATTCAAAATGTACCCTAACGGTTTTTTTTAACTTCAAAAAAAATACGATTTTGAAAATTTTATAAAAAAATTTACAATTTTCTATAGATTTTTAGCCGAGATAACGGTAAAAAGAGACTTTTTTACGGCGCTTCGTTACTAAATTTTTACCCAACCCACATAAAATTCAGATTTATTTTTATTGAGCATCATGATCAAATGACATGTATCACACAGCTTCCCAAACTCAAAAAGAATTTTATCAAAATTCAACAAAATTAAAAAAAAAAAAACAAAACAATAAATAATAATGGGGAGTATAGCTTCTGGCGCGTGTACATCAGTACACACATCTTTTTTTTTATCAACATTTCTATACCATTATAACATACAAAAAATCGATTCCTCCTAGTTAAATAAAAAGAAGCATTTCAAAACTCTTTTAATTTCTTAATTTATAAAATCAGTAGATTGGTGCTTGTGTCAAAATCATCTCAAGTATATTCTAAGAGACCCACAAAGTATCTCTACAAAAACCAAATTATCAAAAAAAAAAAAAAATAATAATAATAAAAACTGTGCATCCATCAATGTTTGATCAAATATTAAATATAATCAAGTTGGAAACACTCTAATCAAGCATTCTTCAAAATTAATTAAAAATCTTTATACCAAATTTCTTCTTTCTCCAACTACTCTTCTACTGTCTCTAAACTTTATACGAGTGCATAAGACACACTAAAAAGGAAGATTTTAAATTAACTTGTCTTGTGATGTTCGTTATATTCTTCGACTCGTATATGTACCTTTGCTCTTGTCCGGATTCAGGAAATGAAGTTGTCGAACAATATGTATACCTATACCTACATGTACCCTACCTATAATACTTCTATACTCCTATAACAGGGCTTAAGTCTTTTTTAAAAAAATTTTAAAAAACTTTAGACTCAACTCTTGTAATGTTCTTCTTTTGCTGCTTTCCTAAATGCCCTTTGTGCACCATTGCAGCTAGACATTCATCTTCTTGCTCACGCTCCCATATATCCCAGTATGATGCTGCTGAAGGAAGAAAAGAACACACAGTATAGAGCAGCAGCCATGATTTCCTCTGGGCAAACGACAAATCCTTTTTTAATTGGGGATTAAAACTCCCTACAACATCGGACAGTCTAATATGGTATGTGATTTAAAGAGCTCTGCAACAAAAAGCTAAGCAATTTAAGTTTTAATCATAAGGATGATATATTTTCTGTATTTGTTAAAAATATATCTAAGCAGATTCCAAGCGGATTGTATCTATAAACTTGAATACACATGAATCATGTCGCGTCGCTGCTCCGGTAGCGGCGCTAGTTGTCGTCCTTCATCCATAAGTTTATTTGAATCAAATTGTGACTTTCTTCTTTTGAATGCAACAACTTTTGCCAGGCAAAATAATTTCATTTTCTTGCTTTTGCAAATGTATTCCACTTCGAAACGTAAACTTATCGTTTTCGTTTCGGATTCGTCTCCCTTTGTGTGTCGTGTCTTGTGTGTGAACGTTCTTTTGTATGGGAAGACGAAATCTAGGAACAAAAGTTCAAAGAGAAGAACCAACCGAACCGAACCGAACCGAACTAAACTAAACCAAGCCAAGCCCGGATCCGGGAGTCACCCTTTGCTCTTGTTCTTCTTCGTTTTCGTTTGCAGCTTGGTCGAAGGACTTATTATACGTCTAGTAGGACCTTAGGAGTGAATTGAAGAAGAGAGGCAAAGATTCAAAAATATGGATATGTATAGAAATGACGATGAAGAAAGGGTTCGCTTGTGTTATTTCTTAACCAGTTTTCATTCAACAAACCCGTACCGAACCCAACCGAACCCCAAACCCAACAGCATGTTGAAGATTTTCTAAACGGTTTAAAATCCTATTATGGAACAAATCCGGGCCACATGTGTTCAGAATGTCACATTAATCTAAGAAACGACATTGTATTCCCATTTGTCATGGTTTTGCAATAAATATATTGAACTTCTTCTTTCCACATCCATATCCTATATTCACATCCACACACAACATTTCTAAATAGTCTTGAGATAGATAGGTGTGTTTGGGTTAGTTTATCCGCTTTGATGTTTTCTTCTTCTTCTCTTCTCATCTACATCTTTTTTTTATTTTTGTGGTTTGGTTTTATGCAAAGTAGACTTGGATATTTTATGTAGATATTGTGTTGAATAAGACTTAAAGAGACCTTTGGGGGATGGTTTTATATTCTAATGTGCTATTGAGATAATGATTTTATTGTAAATTTATAAGGAAAACACATTTCTCAAAAACTGAGCTTGCTGGAATTTTCTATATTTGTTGTACAGTCGTTGGCAAAATTATTTGCACAACGTAAAATTTACACAACATCCCATCATTGGAGCTTTATAATTTTTAAAATAAAAAAGATATTTTTAATATTTATTTTTATTAATAATGAATACATATTCTCACAACGGTAAATAAAATAACAAAACTGAACTTCTAACGGTTCATTTTAAACACATAAAAACAAAAGTGGCAAAATTACTTGCACATCATAATGAACCGGCGAAATTATTTGCACAAGTGTAATGAACTGCTTAGACTGTCTAACGGTAGTTTTTTTTCTCGACTAATCAAAGGTAAACGGTGCAATTAATTATTTTTTGTAGTTTGTTGTGGTGTTTTTGTCGGGCAGGTCGTTCAAATGGCTAAAACTAATGAAATTTCAACAGAAAAGCGCGCGGCTATTGTTTCTGAGTTCCGATCTGGTGTTTCGGCAGCAAAAATTTCGGCTAAATATCGCTGCGCCCGGAGGACAGTTTATTACCTAATAGATAAACAAAAAACTCATGGTAGTGTAAAAAATCTTGCTGGTAGAGGAAGAAAAAGGGCTACGACTAAGAGGGAAGACACAAAAATTATCCGTTCCTTTAAACGTAACCCCTGTGCAAAAGTTCGAAATGTGCTTAGCAATTTGAACAAAGATCGTGGAAACGCTATTAGTGAGAGGACGATACGACGGAGGCTGAAAGAGAATAATATTAACGCCTACGTCATTCAAAAAAAGCCCCATATATCAAGAAAAAATAAAATCCTCAGACTAGAATTCGCTAAAGAGCATATTAATAAACCGCCGGCTTTTTGGAGAAGTGTACTTTGGACTGATGAAACTGCTTGTTCGTTGGATGGTAACTATGGCCGGAAATTTTATTACTCCGATCGACAATCTAAAAACAAACGACCCGTTACACAACCCACAAGGCATTCCAAAGGAGGTAAAATAATGATATGGGGATGCATATCATATTGTGGCGTGGGACCAATTGTTAGATGCTCCAACCCTATGACAAAGTCGCATTATTTGGAAATACAAAATGATGTTGCACTAGTGGCAGGGTCAATATTCATCGGGAGTAATTTCATCCTTCAACAAGATAATGCTCCCATACATACTGCCCGGACAATAAAAACTTTTTTATCTGGGGTAGACCAAGAAGTTTTAAAATGGCCCCCGCAGAGCCCTGACCTTAATGTCATTGAAAATGTTTGGCATCTTGTAAAATCGAAAATTCCTCAAGACATTGGAAGATCTTCAAATGAAACCTGGGAAGAGTTTATAACAGCTTGGAGTACGGTTCCGTCAGAACAAATTCAAAACTTGATAGACTCAATGCCAAGGCGCCTCGCTGCTGTTATTGCGGCAAAAGGAGGAAGCACGACTTACTAGGTAAAGCTATTTTCAAAACAGAGTTTTGTTTTCCTAAAAAAAATTTTTTTTTTTGCTTCCAGTGAGATAAATGTGCTAATCCAAAGATGTGCAAATAATTTCGCCGGTTCATTATGATGTGCAAGTAATTTTGCCACTTTTGTTTTTATGTGTTTAAAATGAACCGTTAGAAGTTCAGTTTTGTTATTTTATTTACCGTTGTGAGAATATGTATTCATTATTAATAAAAATAAATATTAAAAATATCTTTTTTATTTTAAAAATTATAAAGCTCCAATGATGGGATGTTGTGTAAATTTTACGTTGTGCAAATAATTTTGCCAACGACTGTATATGGGATGCATCCATTCTACCTTGAACAACTTTATCCTTAGTAACTTATTTTGAAACTAAATTAAAATATAAAAAGTCGACACAAAATCTTTATGTAGTTTAATTGGATTAATTCTTGGAATAATATCAATCGTATACCAATATTTAAGAAGTTTCTTAAAAAACTTAAATAAATAAAATACACGACTAAGTCGCACGTGCCTGCTCTTTGGGTCAAAGTTACTGTACTAAAAATGCAGTTTTGTTGCAATTACTTTAAACAATACATACAAAACTTTTAAACAAAATCATTTAAGAAAAATCCAATAACTCAAATCGTGATATGGAAGGTAATCGTTTTAGACGAGATATTCAAAAATAAAAGTAAACAGTTTTCGAAATTACGTTAAAATCATCTGTACTAAATTTGCAGAAAATCAGTCCACGCGTTTGAACAGTGGAAATGTGTACAGATGGACGCATAGCCGCACAGACCGACCCGTCGGACGTTCGTACGGACGGGCATCGGCATGAAGAAAAACACTTTGGTGGACTTCTCCATCATCGTAATATTGGTTTTAATTATAACCTCAAACTTTTTTGTTGGCACGAAACCAATACTTGCCCTATAGAGCAAGTTAAAATCGGTAATATATGCCTAATTATTTTTTTATTATCTATCGATGTGTGATATTTATTTTTCTTAAAAAAAATCTACTTTACTCACAATAACATCCTTTTCAAAGGTCTAAAAAAATATTTGATTTTTGAAAAAAAAAATCATATCTCGAAAATGTGATTTTTTAGAATATCATGGCGAGCCAAAAGTATACACCATTTCAATACTTAATCTATCTACCAAACTTAATTTCATAATTCTATTCCTCACATTTTTCGAGATGTACGAAAACTTGTTTTTCAACCCTACCCCACTTTACCCTAACATCCCGATGGAATCTCAAAAATACCCGTTTAATCAGAATCTTACTTTATACCACCTATATTTTCGTGTATTTAGTTTTTTTTTCTATCACTTACATATAGTGTAGAAAATGAATCAGTCAGTTTAGCCATAACAATGGCTGACTACTGATGCAAGTGTGTTGTTACTGTTTACCTTTTTATGGTGTCTGTGTGAAAAAAAAATCCAGTAATAATGGGCTGAAAAAGTCTATGTGTTATTACTGGTTGAATATTTTTATAAATAGCGGTAAAGAAGTATAACTTTGAAAATTTGTGTCTACTTTTAATAGTAAGGTCGTACTTTCGAAATCAAAAAAACACTTTAAAAGATGTGTATAACGGTACCTCCCATAGAACGTTCTTTTTTTCATATATGTTTTTCTCTTAAACGTCCAAACTTAATTAAGCACTCCAAATTATTAAAAATCTTCATATTATTAAATTTTGTATTTCCCTTACATTTCTTATTAAATCATTTATTTTTAGAAACTCTTTAAAAGGACTTAACTAATTTTCAACGCTTAGAAAGTTAGCTCCTAGTTCAATGAAAAAAACATCATCGAAACCGAATGCACGTATTTTCGATTAGGGAGCTTGGATTCCGAATTTATCCCAATGCACTTTTGTTTCGGATATGTAGTTTTAGGTCCTATTCGATATAAAATTTCTCATAACCAAAAGAATTAAATTTGTAATCATATCTGCACTGAAGCCCTGGAAAGTGACCGTCCAGTTAAAGTTTCTAAAGTTTGATTTCTCATATAGATTCAATATGGAGAAACAAATTGCTCAAATATTAAAAATTGAAAATCAATGATAAATGTGTCTACTTACTACCACATATTTGTATTCCTTAAAAAAAATGCCTGTACATGTATAAGTACCTACATCGTTTGAAAAAGCTTAAGAATTGTTTATTATTTTTTGTTTTTAAGATGATTACGCTATTTTTCCAAATTGGTTAAACTAAATTATTTTAAAATG
The DNA here is from genome assembly GCA_948107695.1 of Meliscaeva auricollis. Taxonomy (NCBI): domain Eukaryota; kingdom Metazoa; phylum Arthropoda; class Insecta; order Diptera; family Syrphidae; genus Meliscaeva; species Meliscaeva auricollis. The sequence continues at coordinate 19,940,733 of OX403619.1, read as the reverse complement.
AAAAGTTTTGAAGACATTTCGACAAGGAAAATTTACTTGAAATTGGTTATGGCCTGGGCCTGTGTGATGGTAAATAGAAAGGGGAGCCATTGTCAAATCAGATTAGAGTAATAACAAAATTATGAAGGTTGAAGTTCGTTAAGTTGCTGTGTTGTTATTTTATTGGGTGAGTGGTTTGTAACATTATTAAAGAAGGGCTTTTTAACATCTTTATGCATGAAATAAGAAGACCTTGTTCTTTTCAAAGAAGATTTAAACAACAACTGTAAGCTGTAAGGAGCAATAACATTTTAGGGAGAAGGTAATTTATAAAATTTTGTGTGATATTTTTATATAAAACTTGTTTTCACAGTGCTAATCGGTTTTCTTTCGTTAAGAGGATAGAAGTTTCGTGTCATCCCTGTCCTCAGGCTTCTTATCAATTTTCAAAGCATCGAAACAGTCACTTCAATTGTTGGCCAATAAATCTTCCTCAAGAAACAAAAAAAAACAAAACAATCTTGCAAGATATGATTAGCTTTAAATATCAATTTCTTCCTTGAACATAAAAAAGTTATTTGTCTCTTTTAGATACTTTATTAGCCTATATCATTCTAATTTCAATCATTATATTTCCTCAATTTTCCAATTTTAAACGCAAATATTGTCCCAAAATCAATGGTGTTTACTTATCAAACGAAGCATTTTGGTATTAAGGAACAACTTAGGCGTATAATTCACAATGTCCAATCATCTATTTTTCTTTATTGTAGGGATTTACAATCGCTTGAAAGAACATCTGAAGATAATATACGAGCATCAGTATATGTATTGTATATATAGGAGCAAAAGGATACTCTCTCTATTCTTTCGAAATCCTGTCCAAACCATGTGTTCATATTATACCTAACCCAAAAATTGTACGGGTGCCTGCATATATTATTTTATAAAAAAAATAATAAAAAAGAAAATTTGTCTTCTCGTAGAAAGGAAATATTGGATTTTTCAAAAGGACACAGTTTTGAACAATTTAGAATGAATGTTTACTTTTTTGCAATTATAAACTTTGTAACAAACAAATTGAAGAATGTTATCGTATTTGTTTGGTTAGGTAATCGTCTTTCTTTTGTTTTTTCTTCGAGTCGAAATAAAAAAAGCCAGTTGAAATTGAAGTAATTTCCTATATTTGTTTAACCTTATTAATAAATAATTAATGTCGGTTCAAGCTGATACTTGCAACGAAAATTTGTTACTTTTTTTCAGGATGGTACTCTCAAATTGAATAAAAACGAACGCACTACTTGTCCGAAAAATATAACCAAAGGCAGGTGATTATTCGTTTTATATTTTTGAAGTTAAACTTCTTTACCGGCGATTTTATTTTTTTCAAACCCGAGTAATACTATTTTTATCAGACTGATTCATTCATAATCAAAGCATTGTACAGCTTATACTATAAGTAATAGAAAAGAACACTTTTGAAATTTTAATAACATTTTATTCATGAAATCAAGCAGGTTTACTCTGTGGATATATGTATCTTATTATGCACTCATTTTTATTAGATTTATAAGTAAAATAGCTCAATAACCTTGATTTAAACTAAACTGAATTTAAGGCTGTGAAACCGTTATGTGTGAAACATATTAAAGGAAAGGTAATTTTACTAACATGCTCAGTAAAGTTTAATTAACATCGCTACGATGAAAATGATTTGCCGTGGAAAATAACTCTGCAGAATTTTTTTACGAAAATGTATGTATTTACCTAGAATCTTATATATCTTTAAGTTTCAAGTATACCATATTGAAAAAAATAAAAATAAAAACTATTGGAAACCCTCAAAAAACTTGTTTTTACTGTAACTCGTTCAAAAAAAAATTCTAAACTCAAATTCTTTCACATAGTACCTAAACTTATGTTTAACTTATTTTTAACATTCCTCCTCCCTCTAATCGAACTAATTTGAGTTTTCCGAAATTCTTTATGTAGCTATTTCAAAACGCTCAATTTTGTGATTACAAAATTTTGAAAAACAATATTGTTTCCCAATCTTTTTCTTTTATACACAAATTGACAAAATTGAGAAAACTCGTTAAAACACAACAAAAAAAAAAGCATAAAAAGTTAATAGACCAGCCATTTCCAAATACTAATGTTAACGTTTCATTGTTTTTTTTTTTTGTAACAAAACCTAACCTTAATTCTACGTCAGAAGCATTTATAACCTTATACCAACCAACAATTTCAAAAACGTACAAAAGATTAAAAACCTCCGATACCGAAGGCTTTATTATTTTATAATTTCCATAAAAGTTCACATGAGCGGTCAAAAGCCGATTGCAATGATAAAAAAAAGGTCAATCCATATACCTATACTACATCCTTTATGTATGTATGAATAGGCTGTAGGCATAACAAAAGCCTGTACCGCACACACCAACAAAATTAAAAATCCACAACAACTGCAAAGTGCAGATATCTCTCCACTATAAGGCCAACGCAGAAAGGCACAACGAAAACAAATAAAATATAAAAATAAAAAAATAAAAACTGAAAAAAAAGATTCTCAAAAATTCTGGCCAGGATTATTCCGTGGCACTGCACTCGCGGAACGATAATTGCTATTGAATGCATATATCCCTGGCCCATCATCAATACACACACACACACACGTAAGTATACTCGAATATCCATATCATCGCAAGAATAAAGGAAAAAAACTATTATTTTGTAAATTCAATTATGAATTCCGATAACCTTTTGAACATTTATCTCTATTCCAGTTCAGTTGAAATATTGTACACACACACAGATACAATTGTATGTTGGAAAATGAAAAGCGACGACAAAACCCATCATACCTCCGAATATCGTTAAATTTGAAGTTAAAATTGTAACGTATCTTTTGTATACGGCTATCCCTCCATTCAACTGAGAACAAAATGGTGCGGTGCGGTGCGGTGGCGTGCGGTGTAACGTTCATATATGTTTATGACATAAAATTTGAAAAACAAAGTTAGCTGAAATACTGAAATTGGATATATTCTCGTAACAAGTTTAGGTCAGTTGGCAATAACAATTAATTGATAAAATGCATTTTATAAAAAAGTTTTTTTTTTTTTGTTTTTAATTTGATCAGCAGATAAGAATTTACTGATGAATAAAATGGAATTTTAGATCAATCTGCTTATGTTTTAATGGATTCCAATTCGATTCAAAATTGTAAATGGAATAACATATACCTTTTATTAAGGGCAGTTAAGAGATTATATACACGCAAGTCATATAAAATAATTGGAATGAGAATAAAAACTCAATAAGCATACTTAATTGGATATTTCTCAAAATTGAAAAAAAAAATACTCTAGCTTTTAGATTTTTATAACATTTTACTATTTCAGCTAATCCACAAATCTAGCTATTATTTTTAAGCCACTTTTGTAAGAGGTTTTGAGTTTGGCTGTTATGAAATGGCATTTTTAAATGTGTTTTTTAGTCTTCAAATTAGTCTCTCATCGTGGTCAAAACATCACTAAAGTTTTTGGTGTCGAAAAAGCTTAAGATAAGGTGATACACCACTATGCAACATCTAAAAGATAACTGAACGTATTTGTGTGCATCACAGGAGTTAAGATCATTGCTTTTAGGTAGATTTTTGTTCTGAAAAACGTTTAAGTGAATCACGTTTTACTGAAACACAATTTTACGAATACGTTTTATTTACATTTTCCTGAATGAACATTTCCAACTACCTACATACTTTTTTCCAAGCGACACCGAATAATTGAAAAATTATATTAATAATTTTTATTTTGAACGATTTTGGAACTTGTTGCATTGAAATTCTTGCAACTGACAAACCACGCAACCGATTTTTAAGTTTGTAGCCTTAAAATATTAACATTATATTAGTTAAATACCTGCTATATTTTTAATTTACGAAGAAATGAAAATAAACGAGTAAAACGAGTGACACGAATTTGTCGTTGAATTAGAAATAAAGAACTTCACCGAAGTTTCTGATATCGAAAAGGTTTAAAATAAGAAGAAGCGCTGTTTTGCTGTGTAAGATCATTGAAAATAAGTGCTTGTATTTCAGCTAAATGTCAGGTCTTCCCGAAAAATAATTTTTTTCTGCTTGACTTTTCTGCATTACCTCACTTTCGGAACAAATTTTTCCCATTACTTTTTTAGGAGACACTGAATTATTGATAATTTAAGCTTTAATTAAAGTGCCTCCACAGACCATAAAAACATGCCTAAAATGTGAGAAGAAAATCATGCAAAATAGTCTGGAGACATACACCCACATTTTAAGGATCGGTTCTAAAACCATCATACGTTCTAAAGTATTTAAAGTTATTAAGACATTTTTTTTTGTTCTGATCGAAAATAATTTTCAATCACACAAATTTGAGAGTAGGATTGTATCGTATTCCAGTTTTAATACGACATGTGTTTATACTTTGTGAGATAGTGTGGAGGTACTTTTATGAACAATTTTTCGACCTCGTTGCACTAAAATCCATACAACTGAGAAACTAAGCGATGGATTTTCAAGTTAATAGTCTTAAAATTCTAACATTAGACTATTTAAATACATGCCATATTTTTAATTTGTAAAGTGATAAAAATAAATAAGTAAAATGAGTGACACGAATTTGTCGTTCAATTAGAAATAAAGAAACAAATAGTTCCACTTGGTTCTGTACAATGATCCAATATAAGAATTACACTACAGATTTAGTTTGAGTACAACTTATAACTGGACAGAATCATGGGACCACTCATCAGGTACAACTCATCACAGTGGACAAGACATCATGGGACAAGTCATCAAGGACAAGTCATCATACGCCAGCATTACGGCGGAGGCGTATAAACAGTATAACAGAAACCCCTCTGCTTGGGGTCACTTTATGATTTGGGGTAGATGCTGGTTTGGGTGCATGCAAAGTCATATTGTCCGTATGATGATGAAAAATTTCTGTATGATGACTTCTTGTTCGAAGTCATGGGCTCAGTCATGTTGGGTTTGACATGATGAGTTGTCCCGTGATTACTTGTTCCATGATTGGTTGTGTCGACCCCGATTTTATAATCTAATAATTTTATTGTTTAAAAAAACATATGTAAAAAAAAAATTAAGAACATGTTGAGCAGGTTCCCAAGATTTTAAGAAATTTGTTTTTTGTTTCCAGTATGCTTACCGATGTAGAGCCCTACCTTACTACATCAGAAGTACTAAGATAACTTCGGCTGATGTTTTATTCAATTTACATGCACAGTTTCATGGAGAGAACTGGAGACATCATGCTATATGGATACCAATCTGGCTGGAGAGACTGGTTGTATGAGTTCATGGTCCATCCTAGATTGTTAGCGCCATCAAACATAAGTATAAGTAAAACGATAATAGCCCATTTTTGAGAGAACTTCACAAATGTTCTATTTTTGTGAGTGAAAGCTAAAAGCACCTTTTGTATAGTTTCCATAAAGATTATATCAAAAGTAATTAAGTCTTTTCTCCAACCCAAAAATATAAAAAGTGATGCGAAAAAACAGCTAACAAAAATTTAACACGAAAAACTGCAACAACCAATTTATTGTTAATTTGCATCCTGTGCACCGACACACAAGGACGATGAGTACGACGACGTCCATAAGCCACACTAACAAACTACAGGGTCGTTTATTCATCTGCTCGTTCGTTCGTTCGTTCGTTTCCTTAAAAACGTTTATTATATTTCGTAAAGCAAAGCAAACATCGCTTGCATCAGTGCAGTACCTAAACCGTATACGTTGGGTTGGTTTCTGATGTTTAAAGGAAAACCGTACCTACTTTCAGAGAATGAGAAAGAGAGAGAAAGAGAGTTTAACCTAACATTACCTTTTACGTCAAAACAATAAAAACCGCTGCAAGTAAAGCTTGAAACTGTTTGTATAATAAATCATGTCTGAGCTGAAACTCCAAAACTCAATTTGCAAAAGAGATTTCAACCAACAGTGCATTTTCTTGGCACGTCTCTCACAAAAACTTCACCCAAAACTTTCTATACCTTCACATACACATAATATCATCGCTTTCCTAGGCTAAACTATATAGAATATTCGTACATATAAACTCAAAACTCAACTTGACTCCCATACTTTCGTTCATATTTTTGTGTCTATACATACGAGAGTGTATCTGTATCTTTTAGTTTCTAGCCGGCAAAAGAGCATCCCATAATAAATTGCATATGCTGAAAGCCACAAAAATATGAAATGTATAAAGGTCAGATATTTTTAGGGTATATCCTGTATATCCTGATGGTTTTTCTCCTAGAACTGGTAATGCTCTGGGTACTGGGTACTGGTTGAGTATTGGTATAGCTACAATGGTCCTCCACTCGTCCTCTTTATCTCTAGATACTCCCATATATACTCTCGAACTCGTAAAAAAGCAAACAACCATGGTTAGATAAATGAAAGGGTGAATTCAGTTTTAGTGCAATGCAGATTGTGGAGAGTAGATGATGAAAAATAGAAAAAAAAAACACAAAACCAACAACAAACAAAAAAATCGAACGCAGATATAACTGAGCTACACAATCAAACATAAAATATTTTCTTTCTATTTTTATTTCAATAAATGTGTCAAATGGAATCTTTCGCTTTTGTAATCGCCATATGCTATGACATTGGGCGATGAATGGGTGTATAGTGTATAGTGCGGGGTGCGGGGTGGTTTCTCTCCAATCTCGCAGTCTGCACTCCACACCCCTCCATCATCAACTAATGTTATTTCAAATGTCAACTTGAAATGGGGATGCTTTTAAGGAACTGCATCTTATTATACTTATACGAGTAGGTATATAACATCTATAGACTATAATATAGTCTTATTCAATCTTCTGGGTTTTGATGAAAAGAAAAGTTTTAAAAAGAGGTCGCTCTCTGCATAATGTTATCTGAGATCTTTTTTGTCTAAGAAAATACTTTTAGTCATTGTTCACTTGTCAGATCTCATAAGAAAATGAATTTACTGAATGAAACAATATTCAGGGTGTATTTGGCAGAATGAAAAGTTTTTTTTTTCTTTTTTTTCTTTATTATTTCCTTGTCGTCTTTGTATGTTTCCTTTAAATTGGGAAATAGCTATCTGGTATATAAAAGTATGTGTGTGTTTCGCATATAGTAGTGGTTAAAGGATGCGTTGTATTGAGATTCACTTAGAAAATGAAATGTTTTAAATGTCAAAATTTAATTTACTTGGTTATGTTAGGGTAAAGCAAGGAAACCATCTGTGAAGGTGTTCATCTATTTCATCTATGTTCGTCACTTCTGATTTAAATCCTTTTTGTAATTCTTTTTAGAAAAATTAGTGTTGAAGTGGATAATTTAGAGAAGGTAAGGTATAGGACTTTTAATGTTGATTTTTATGTTGTAGTGTAAAGGATACAAATTTATTCCAATATGTTTAGTGGCGTTGGAGTATTTATATGAAAAAAAGTCTAAGTTAATCTATTTTCCATTCGTGAAGTGCGGCTTTTAAGATGTTTTTTTCTTCTTGACAATAAGATCGTCCAGACTTGGGTTCAATTGATGAAAACTATAAAAGTGTACAGGTGATTCAGGACACTCCGCTTGATGTCATATAAATTGCGAATCGATTGGATTGTGGTGAGTGATCTTCATGTCAAAGATCCAAACCAGAATGTAGGATAAATCTCAAGGAAATTCCTCCTGGGATCTTGCAGAATTAGGCAATATTAAGAAGAATGCTGACTTCAAGCAAATGAAAAATACTTTCTGTACAAAAATAACAATGAAGATTGAATAATGAGCCAAATGTTCTACCATCGAAGAAAAGAACACCTTCCGAGAGAAAAACAAAGATGGCGTCAGCGATAGGAAACGACCATTGCCAATAACAGTAATTTCTAACAGGAGAAGAAATAAATCAAAAACAATAAAATGCATGAACTTATGTACTTGCTTTCAGGGTCAAAGTTGCTGTGGACGGTAAAGCTTCTTAAAAATAAAATGCACGACTAGATCGCACGTATATACTTGCTCTTTGGGTTAAAGTTGCTGAAGACATTAAGGCCTCTTATGAAAAGTTTATAAAAATAATTAATTGTGTTTGAAATTAAATAAAATGCATGTTTTTTTTAAGTAATTTATGTATATGTTTTTTTAGAAGAAAATTTCACCATGTATAAAAAGAGTAAAACTTATTATTATTTTTTATTTTTTCTTATATTTTTTAATTAATATCTGCTTAGGTATTTATTTTTTAACTTAGTAAGATTGTTTGAAGTTATATAAAATATCTGTGCAAAAGTTTTATTAAAAATCGCTCAAACCGTTTACGAGGTACATATTCACATATAAAAAAAAAATTACAAAAAACGGTAACGCTGATTCTCCATTGTTAGAGTTTTTTGAGAAAAACTAAAAATGTTGTAGTTTTGTTGCACATCACTTTGAAGAATACATACACACTTTTTTAAGAAAAATCTAATAACTCTAATATGGGTGGTATTGATTGTAGACGAGAAAACAAATAAAATTGCACGACTGGATCTCACGTACTTCCTCTTATAGACAAAGTGACTATATTAGCTAAGCCTTTTCAATTAAAAATTTGTAAATGCGCAGTTTTAGAAAAAAAAAACTAAAAAAGCATAAAATTCGATTTTCAAATGACTAAAAAAGCTTCTTAAATCAATTTAACCTGAAATCGAAGTATGAAATTTGATTTCTTCTTGATACATTTTTAGAAAAAAAAAATTGAAAATCGTTAGAGCCGTTTTTTTAAACAAAACAATATTTTTCCATATAAAGTTTTGCAAGGACTTTCATAAAAAAAAATTGGTACGCCATTTTTAAGATATTATTTTTCAACACCTAAAAACTAAATTTTGCAAAAAAAATATTGAGTAGTTTTAAGGTTCATAATTTAATGCACCGTAAGCTCCTCCAACACGTCAAAGCTCACCCATATGAGAAAAAAACACAGTCTTATTATCTTAAATATATATTGCCCAAAATAACTCATCCTGTTGTCTTTGCCTGCTACAAATCACCAAAGTTTTCTAATTTTAAACCTACACTTACTTCTTAACAAAAATTTAAACAAAGTCTTAAAGTCAAGTTCCTTCAACCCATAACCCAAACACATTTCGTCCTTTAACCCCCTTTCCCACTTGACTGGACCAAAAACAGACCCGCCTAGGTATATACTGTCAGAGGCAACAAACTTTCGATCAACAACATTACATAATATTAAATCCGCATCCACTATCCCAAAGTCACATAATTCAACAACTTACCCTCAAAGCGTAAATAAACTTAAGGCTTTTGTCTATAATGAAAATATTTCAATACCACCACAACTATTTAAGCAGCAAGCATTTAATCCGTCCAAATCAAATTAAACGCTCGGTCTTATGCCATTATGCTTTGTGTGTGTGTGTGTGTGTGTGAGTGTGAGTGTATTGGCGGCAAATAACTCGTTTATACTCGGATAAACGCAATGAGATGACCCAACTAGATAATTGAACTTCAATTACAATCCACATATCACATGCGTTTCCTAAAACTTTATCAAAGGACATACACATTCATATAAATAAGAGACGGTCCTATATAGGTTCGGTATTACATCAAAGGACACCCTCGCCCATCCTGATGATTCCTTTTCATCCGCCTATAGTTAATTACACAACTCTCCCTACATCCCTCTTTTGCTTCTCCCTCTTCAGACTTCTCGATCACAACAACGTCCGCATAAACATCCTAAAAGGCACATTGACATTACAAAGGCAATGAAATTCTCGTCCTTAAATGCCATTTCAACGTCCAACATGTATGGATGGCGATGGATGGATTTATTTGATGGTAAAACGCAATAAGGGGTTAAAGTTAAATCGTTTTTGATTAATTACAGTTCCTCTGTTGTAAAGCCTTTTCGCAGAGGGATTTGTTCCTCTTATTTTGAATTTTTTTTTTTCTGTTTGTTTTTTTTGTGTTTGAGGAATTTGTTTGTTGTGAGTTTGTGAAATATAATTTGACATTTATCTAATGTGCGGCTTACAAGAGTTTTTTTTTTTTTTTTACAGAAAAAATCTGACTAATGCTGATAGCAGTAATAAATTTTGCCAAAAAAAAAAGGTGACATGGAGTGATTTTGAGTCAATTTAAATATTTTACAAAAAAAAAATGTACATTTTTAGGTGAAGGTTAGGTACTTTTACATACCAAGCCTCATGAGATTTATTTATTGAATTTTTTTCGCTGGAATAAATCCCTATCGTCCTATCGAGAAAATATGGGCCTTAGGTTGTCATTTTCAATATAATTCTCTTCCTTTCTTTATTATGTTGTTTGAAAAGTGGAAGGACATCTTAAAGCTTGATTGCATTGAAAAAGTATTTGAAAGGACATCATTCCAAAGCCTTCAGAAGCTGTGTGTTAAATGTAAAAATGGAAAAAACCTTGAAGTTTTGAGATCCATGTCACTACATTAACTCCAGTAATATTCTTAGCAGTGTTTCAGTAAAGCATTAAGGTTAACTCACTGACATTTATTGTTTTAACTCTGACGAAACTTGGGATTGCTTGGAAAACATTATGTATATCATCCCAAATTAGGATATTAAACATACCTTTATCAGGTGGTGCGAAGTTAGCACTGCAACAATAGAACATTTAAAATTTAGGTATGCAGGAATTTATTGCTAATTTATTACCACAATCCCGAATTTGTTGTGCCACGTGATGGCCTTAAAATGCACTTTAAGAGTTTCATAAAAAAAATAAACCGGTCAAAAATTACCACATAGTGAAAAGATTGGTACCAAATTAAAGGCTTACCTCTCACCTTCTCAAAAAAGTGCACACTAATTTTTTAACCCAACTCCTTCATGGCAAAAAAGGATTGTGGATCTTGTGGAACGTATTTTTTCCAGCTACTGAAAGCACTTAGCACAACCACGCACTCAAAATTAAAAAAATCTAGGTATGAGGAATTTGTTGCTTACTTTCTGGATCGCAACATAGCATCATTCCCAAATTTGTTGCTGCCAAAAAATTTGGCCACGAAAGCTTTTAAAAAAAAAAACTAGCAAAGCCATAATATTTAGCTTCTTAAAACTCAACAATAAAAACAACATCGCTTTTTTACCCTTAAACCAAAGATTACATTATTTCAAAAAGGAACGGACCACAGTTGTTATGTCGGTCTAATGTACACAACAACAAAAATAAGGCAGTTTTACCAAAGATTGGGGTACTACAGTGAGCCTTATGATTCTTGGATCCAAATGCATTTGAGCGAAGTTATCAAAAAATTGATTTTGGGGGAAGGAGTTTAGCAAAAAAATTTTGTATGCACTTTTTTTGAAGAGCAAAAAATACAAGCTAAAAGCTCCGTTAGTTTTTCTTATTTACAAAAACCTTTGCTAGATAGAGAACAGAGATAGCATCTGTGACAGAAATACGTCCCACATGATCCACAATGTGTTTGGCCGTGGAGTAAAATTTGATGTTTACTTTTTTGAGAATGTGAAGAGTAGGCCTTTAATTGGGTTTTAATCTTTTCACTACGGGATCATTTTTGAGCGATAATTTTTCAACGTAGAGTAATAAATTTGGAATTGTGGAAACAAATTCCTGCATTCTTGCATTTTTGAAATTTTGAGTTTTGGAAATTGGCGGTGAAGTTAGCTCCGCCAAAGGTTTGGGGGGTAAGAATAGAAGCAACAAATTCGGGAACGCAACAACAAATTAGCAATAAATTCCTGCATTCTTAAATTTATGAATTCCTCATGTACAGGTAGAGGTTTATATTCATCAATCTCCTTCCCTCCATTATAATGTCCGTTTCTAATTATTTTTTCTATTATTCTTCTATTTCTATTTTCTTCATCTATCTCTTCAAAATATTATTCCCCTGATTCTGAATACCAGCTCTCTCCGAGATCCTTATGCTCATTTCCAGTCTTAGGCCACATTACGATCAATACTTCTTTCCGAAGACTAACTTAAAGAACAGGGCATTTTTTCGATCATTAGCTTCTTCCCAGAACTCACTGCTTATTTTGTGATTAGAACTTTTTCCAATCACCAGGTCCTTCAAAAATCCCTCTGCTAGCTTTGAGATTAGGGCCTTTACCGATTACTAGCAACCCCACTTTCACTATATATTATCACTAAACTTTTCGTTCTGACTTGTCAGTCTTACTAGACCGTCATAAGGTAAACTTCAGGGAACATAATCGACAAAAATTCCGGTGCTGATACCGATTTTGATAATGCGCTGGTTTAGGCGTTGTGCCTTATAGCCTGGTATTGTTTTTGTATAGTTCTTGTGCTGTTTCCGTTTGTTGTCTGATCCTGGGTCTGGTCTAGCTCTGATTTGATTTTAGTCTGGTTCTGATTAAATTGTGAAAGCGCACTTATTTAGCAACTCTTTAAGTTACCAACGCTTCCCAAATATGCAAAACCTTTCTAGTACCTACTCTTTACCAACTAGGTATAATTTTTTTTTTTTCCTTTTATAATGCTAGTATCATTTTATTTAACAACACTGATAGAACATTTGAGAAACAAAATACCGATATTGAACAAAGTTTTTATTCTTCCATTAAAACCAAATTCATATTGAAATGGTTAGTCATTCATCATTCATCCACACCCTTTCCTTTATTAATTATTAGAAGAAAGGGTATGTAGGTATAATATATTTTCCCTCAATTGGAAATGAAACAAAACTAAAATAATATTAAACTAAAATGTAATAAGCAAAAAATAACAACTCAGTCATTTTCGTAGATTGGTTTTCTTGTATTTTCCAGCAGGTGGCCATGAATAGCAAAATTGAAATGATATATCCCCAAAATAAGAAAACTATAGAAAATAGAATTGAGTTTTTGCGTAACAGAAAAGAACAAGAAAAAAATAAACAATATTTTTCTCAGCAAAAAATACAAAAAAAAGAAGAGAAATATAGTTCGGAAAGACTGAAACTCATGATGAAATGAAATGTATAACTGTAATGTAACTGCTCGTTTTCATTAATCAACAATTGTTCTCCTTTTGGTGCATGATGATTAACGATTCATTTTTTTTCGTCTGACATTATAGCATTAGTCTTCTTTGGACTTTGGACATTAGCTAGTAGTTGTAGAGAGATAAGTGATATGTGTAATATTATATCTTTGTATTTGGTCATTTTATTTTTTTTGAAAAAAAAAAAAATAAGACTCAAACACCTTCTTCTTCTATTTTCCTTGTTTTATACATCTCTTAGCGTCACAATGAATACTGTTTATGTAGAACAGGACTGCTTGAATTCAGGATTGGGTGTTTTATATTTCGATTTAGAAACACTTAAGGATAATGATTTATTTGTGTTGTGCTATCGAAATAGCTAATCGGTTAATTGAATCACTAAAATAATATTAAATTAAATGCAAGTCAATGTGACTTCTTGACAGGAAATCAGATATGAACTTTGAGTGATGACAAAAGTTTCTTTTATGATACTAAGAAAAGTCTAGAAGACTTGGGTCTTAAAGAACAAAAATACTATTACTTGTATTACAAGTGAATTCTTACAACTTTCAAACTCTTACTAGAGCAATTACACTTGTAATACAAGTACTTGTAGTTTTATGTTATAATCCCCTGGACGTAAGTACGATTCGTATTCTAACAATTATTACTTCGGAAATGTTATCAGTTATTGAGTGCAGATCGCTGGTGTTGTGCAACGTTCTTTTCACCTTGTTAGCTGGTCCTCATACGAAGAGATGACAGTCTACATCTCTTACCAGATATTGTTTTGAACTTTGTTAGGCACACTGTTTCTTCCCTCTGCCCTGAGCAAACATTTTTTCAGCACGGAAGAGGAAACAGGTAAAAATTTTCAGAGGAAACTGTTGGTTTTCGGTGGAGGCATGCTTTGTGGTGATGATTGTTCTCAGTCCTTGAGAAATAAAATCCAGGAGTTGTTAGTGTACGGAGGGATATTTTAGTTATCGATATTCCTGTACTTGTTGGGATTTCCAAACTGCAGCTGTGCGACATTTACCGGAATCTACCATTGCGTAGTGGTTATAGTGCAATGAATTAAAACGGATTCGATTCCCAGCCTATAAAGCCTTGATTTTTTTCAGGGGTACTGACTCTTCCTACAAAACCTCCAAGAGTACAGCTGTTTGTCACAAACTTGTATCTCGACTAGTCGTTCGGAACCGGCAGAAAATTGAAGATCCGCTCTATTCCTGATAAATAAACACGCGAACAGAAATTTGTTGACTGATATTCAGTCACTAGTAGCTGGTTCTTCGTGAGCTAGTCGTACCACAAAATGTAATGTATGTACTTGTACATATATGTACCATCAGATGGTGGACCCAGACCATCCCCATATTCATCTCTACTCCTCTGTTCCTGATCTCCAGGAGAATACTTTTAAAACATAAGCTGGATTGGAAAGTTGTCAATTATGTTGACTTGCCTTTGTGTTGACATCAAGCTGATGGTTTTGTGGTACTTCTTCTATTCAAACATGAAGCCATTTTTTTATAACATGCCATAGCCCGCCGTTGGTACCTATGTCTAATTTGGCATTAATATCTCCCATAACCATTATGATTTCTCCGCTAGGTCCCCAGGCGGTTGCAAAAAGCTTTCTTTTGATCAATTCAGAAGTGGTATTCTTTCCGCCTTAACACTATATAATAGCTTCGGGACGTACCTTACTCTAATCGAATACCTGGCTGTAAGGATCCTGTCTCCTAGGAGCTATTGGTAAACAGAAAGCCAATACGTTATTCTCGGACATTTGCAAAGGTTTCCAGGTGGTTTTAAAAAGCAGGGTAATGCCCTGTTACCGATTTGAGATTTTTATTTAACCGAGTCAATCATCGAACTTCGCTTTATCTAAAGATGTCCAATTATATCGCATGAATTCTTTCTCGTATTGCAGGAATCTCACATTTTGGGCAAATTCACTACTATTTTTGAGAAGGTTACTTACATTCCAGAAACAAATTTCTGTCCGTGTTTAATCAAAAGTTAGGATCAGGAGAATCCTAACCTCAGTACCCTGTCCTAGAAATAGTATTATAGTGTTCCTTTTTATTTCGTTCAGCACTTGCACTTATTGCAAGTCATGTCTTGGTAGACGAAACAAGTATCCGATAGTTACCTACCAAAATTGAAGTTTAGACAAATTTTCGGGTATCACCAAGTTGATCCTGTTCAATGCCTATCCGATTTCTGAACTATCGAAAAATCAATACTAACAACTTCCACTGATTCTCTATCGTAGTTGGGAATAAAATGTTCTGAATGACCCATATAGAATTTCATAAATGCACTCTTGGTAATAAAAGTTATTTTTTCTTCTCACTAAAATATGACTAACTCCCTGAGTGTACCACAAATACCTCCTATACATTCCATGCAGGTATTTATCTGAAGAAAATACTTTGAAAAGAAAAATTGATTAATATAAAATTACACTTCCCTCAATTACATTTTCTACCTTTCGCCGTGTGTGTGTCGTCATCGTCAATCTTAACTTCGTATTATATTTGCACTGATCTACAAAACTTTGTACATATACTCACTCGTAAAACCTTCATATATGGATTTTGCCTGACATATTTACGTTCAACAAGAACGACACGGACCACTACTTACATTGATTACTCTTCAGATTAAGTTATATTTACTTTGCTGTTGTATTTCGAAACAATTATTGCTTTCTTCAACAATCCGTACATACTCTTGTATAGTTTAATCTTTTTCCATGCCATTTGATAACCAAAGTTTCCTTAACCTATATATTTTGTAGGAAAATTCCACATTTGAAACCAAAACCACATACACGTAGTGTGGTAAGCCCACTCCAAGTATAGTTTTGTATACTTATATGGACGTACAAGGGGGGGTAGGGGGGTTGTTTTGGTCATCCTCATCATCCAGAAGAAACTAAAGAAGATACTCTTTATAATAAATTGTTTCCAAGAAAGTGAAAGCGGATAGCAATTATGTGCGGACGAAAAGTAGTATTAAATTTCCTTGTTTTGCTCAGTAAAAATTTATTTCGGACTACAATACGACTTAAGTTGCAAAATAGAATTTTTTTGTGTCTTTGAAGTATCATAAAAGTGCGATTGTAATTGTCTTCAATTCTTCAGGGATATTTGAAGAGTATGAGGCAACAACATCGAAGGTATAATTAAAATGTTTGCACGGAACTTTATAGGCCCTGAATCAAATCGAGTGTTTTGTCTTTTAGGTGCGAAGCACCGCATGCGGGCGAAATAGAAATGTCTTTTAGATTCTCTGTACAATAAAACTTATAAACTAATATTGGAATGCATTCCTACCGTATCTTTTTTATGCCAATTTTTTTTGACAAATCGTTTAAAAAAAATTTAATAAAAAAATATTTTGTTCATAAAACGGCTCGATAGATTTTTTTGAAAATAAATTCTAAAAATTTATCGTTTTAGCGGTTTTCGAGAAAACTCGAATAACTCAAAACTGTTGTATGGGAGGTACTCGTTCTAGGTGAGATATTCAAAAACAAACAAAAATTGATGTTTCGAAATTACATAAAAATGATCTCTAATGAATTTGAAGGCTATCCGTTCACGCGTTTGGGCAGTGGAAATGTGTAAAAATGGACGCAAAGCCGGTAAAAGAAAACCACTTTTTTAGTCTTCTCCATCATCGTAGTGTTGGTGTTGATTAAAACCTCGAAATTTTTTTTTTTACACGAAACGAATACTTGCCCTATAGAGCAAGTAAAAAGGCTTAAAATTCGATTTTCAAATGACTAAAAGAGCTTCTTAACTGAATTTAACCTCAAATTAAAGTATGCCATTTGATTTCTTTTAAAATGATACATTTTTTGAAAAAAAAAATTTGAAAATCGTTAGAGCCGTTTTTTAAAAAAAACTATTTTTTCTATATAAAATTTCGCAAGGACTTTTATAAGAAAAATTTGGTACGCCATTTTTAAGATATTATTTATCAACATCTAAAAACTAAATTTGTATATTTGAGTAGTTTTCGAAAAAATGATTTTTCAAAAAAAAATTCAACTACATTTTTAAAAATCCAAAAAAATAATTTTCGAAATTTTTTTACAAAAAAAAAATAACTTTCATGCAAACAAAATGGTTGAAACTGATTGATTTATGAATTAGATAATCAGAATTAAAAAAAAGGTTCTATGGCAGGTATCGTTAATAACGGTTTTTGAAAAAAATGATTTTCATTTAAAGAAAGACCTTATCCAAAAAAATGACCATGTTTTTTTTTAATCCAAATGAGTTTATCTAAAACCGGTATATGACAAGTACCGTTATTTTTGGTCCAAAAAAATTATTCAAAAAAACGTCTTTCCAAAAAACACCACATACCAAGTTTGAAGTAAATCTACCCATCCGTTTAGTGGCTTCTGATACATACAGACAGACAGACAGACAGAATTGCGAGACACAATTTTTCCGCATTTTCTATCATCGAAATGGCATGTCTGATTGTTATCTCGTGTTCGATTTTTTTTACGAATTCCCCATAAAGATTTGTTGAAGTCTACAAGTCTTTTAGTTTTTGAAAGTTGGAAAGCTGAAAAAATGATAAATATTTGTAATAAAAATGCCTTTATTGTATTTTTCTACAGTATTTCAAATTGTCTTTGGACTTTAATTCCAAAAACGTACATTTCATATCTTCTGCCCCGCCCCGGTCACCATATACCACTTGAACCCACATCTAATCCTTCCTTGCAGTCCTTTGAAAACTCAGCCAATTTATTTCACTCGAGAGCGTTAATAACCGTACCAAATCCAATATCCGCTAAGAGTTGTACCAGATATACTCAATCTCACTCGTAGCTATATTTCGTATACCTCTACAGCCAAGGTAGCAGTGGTATGTGTTTGGATATGCCTTCATCTGACACATCAACCACATATGTTTTCAATTGATTGTATGTTTATTCACAATTTCCATACCGCCTACAGGCAAACACACAACATATAGTACCTGCCACCACAAGCTGGAGGGGCAATCAATATATTCCAGATCCTTCTTCGTTTCAAATCATTTGATGAGTCTTATATTGCCTTTTATAACCAATGCCAGTGACAGGTGTCAAAGTTTTGGCAATGGAAAAAGGTAGGCAATTCAAGCGAGTGTTGTGTTGTGTTGTGTTGTATTGCGTTTGGTCCTTGAAAGCTTTTGTATTGTTTAATAAATTCCTTTTTATTCACCATCGTATAATAATAATAATAATATCCTTATGCACAGAAGATATGAAATATAATTTCATATAAAACTCACAAAAATATTGAACCGTTTCCGTATTTTTTTGTTCGACTTGAGGATATGGCGCGAGACGCCGCCGCGCCGCGCCGAGACGAAGCCCATAAGGATAGAGCTCAAGATTATTATGCCCGGACCCTCATTCATAACAAACACAGAAACCAAGACCATCACTTCTTCTTCTTCTGCTTATTCTTCTTGCGTTTAGATAGATTTTATGTTTATTTGGTGTGCTTCGAGGAATAAAAGTCTGTCTTGATGAGTTTCTTATGATGTTTGGGCGTAAAGTTAAACACTCGTTATTCACCTGAAAGCACTTGGATAAACTTTTGTATATTTCAATGGGTGCGAAAACGAGGCGTCCCCAACTGAATTGTTAAAATTTTGAAGGTAGGTACGACGAAAATAAAATGAAAAAAAAAAAAAAAAAACAACATCTACAAAACTCACACAACTCAAACACAAGATGCGGAAGACGTGAGATATAGAATTGCTTTCATTTGTGATTTAAAATGCGACAAGGTCATCTATAGTATATACACAAATTCGTGGCCAGGGTCGTTTTCATCTAAGATAGGGCCTCAATTCTGTAAAGTGTGTGATGAAATTTAGAAATGTAAAAAAATAAATAAACACAAGAAATCCAAAATCAATGAATTATTACTATTAGGTACTTAGCAGGTTTTAGCTTAGAAACAACGCAAAAATCACTAAGATTTCTAACCTCTAATTGATCAAGCAAACAAATAATATGTAGTTCCATCAGTTTTTTGCATTGTGTAATATTAGAGAGAGGTGATGGGCAAAGGAATATGCCTCATAAATATCACCAATCATTTATAGCAATTTGGAAAGTCAAGGCTCAGAAACCATAGAATCTTTGGTTACAAAAAAAAAAAAATTGAAAATCCCAAACAACGCATCCAAGTCAGAACTTTTGTGCTTAAGAAGACATCTGTACAGTGATGACAGTCGATCAGCAGCAAACTGCAAAAAACTGGTTCTGAAGATTCCTGACGGGTCAACCATTGCAGCCAAAATCAGTGTGAGGTTCTTTGGAACCTATACTTTAACAAACTGCTGAAATTCAACCCGCACTTATGTGAGCTGTGCTGAGGAAAGCCTGCACCCCTTTATGATAAGCAGAACCAGACTTAAGGCACCCATAAAGGAGCATTAAAAGTTCAAAATGTGCAAAAATAAAAATCCTGAGGATCATCTGCCACGAACTTTTCTTTGACCAACAACAGAGTTTAGGAGCAACCAGTGACTCTACGACCATGAACTCTAAATGGCCTCATTGCACCAATACCTTCTATTTTCGGGAAGAATAATTGTTGGCAACATCACCAACAACTCTAATTAGCTTATGAGAACGTTCTAGTTTCATACTGAAAATTCGACGTATTTTTTGACGTTAAAATTTAACAGGAAATAATAAATGGAATACTGATTCATTCAAATTATTGCCACCAACAGTTTTAACCCTCCTTTACATCATGGGGACCCCAGAGCATGTTTGAACCTTCAGTTCAAAAATTATTCAACAATTTTTTTTTTTCTAGGAAGTCTGAAAAACTGAAAAAGCTTCTATCTTCAAATCTTAACTTATCTCAACGAAACCAACGGAATTGTCTACCTCGTTTGTCCACTTTATATTATCGAGAAATTCAAAAACTAAAATTTCAGATCAAATTTTATTTTTTGAATTTCTTGCCAAACGTAGACAAACGATGAGCAAACGACTAAACCCATTTCCGGTCAAAAATATTGCATCCACGGTTTTGGCTTCACGACAATGGGTTATCAACAAATCTGCTTCCGACTGAATTTTGAAGATAGATCAGCTTTAAAATCATCCTACTACCTACAACTTAAGTTAGCACTGAATTATTTTTAAAAACTTTCGAAAGCTCTATTTTAAAAACTCGCACTTCATGAAATAGATGTACCACCATGAGAATGGATTAAAAAATTATGATCGAAAACAATTAGTCCCTTAGGTTTTTTTTTTTCATTTTTGACAGTTGGAAAGCTTTCGACATGGATAACATAGAAAAATCAATCAGCTAACATCATAAGCATCTCAGGTTAAAAATTAGATATTCTGCAAGCATGTCCTTCTAGATTTTTTTCATTTATTAAACATATTGGTGCCCCCCAGAGAGTTGGCGCCTAAAATTCTTCACTTCCTAAGAACATCATCCTTTTTGAGTAAAAGCATATCTACGTGCATACCTAAACCTAGGTATTGGTTTAGTATATAGAAACAAAAATACTTTGGCGAAGAAACTGCTGAGCTTTACTTGGCAAAGCATTACAAATTCGTTGCCAGAAGAAGATGGTTGGTTTGTTTCATTTAATTTTACACCGAATGACTTTCTTATTGCCAATTGATTTAAAAAACAAAGCACTTGAATTGGAAGGAAGAACTCAAAAATACATCTTCTATGAGATATAGAGATAGCAGCATGAGTTTGAGAAGTACCTATACCCACCACCTATATAGAAGATATAGTAGACATTCTACGAAATCGTACATCTTGAAGAAAAAACAAAATTCAAACTTTTTTTTTTCCTTCACTTCTTCTTTTTTGTTTTTTTTTGATTTTTTTTTACAAACTCATCGATTTTGAAAAAAAAAATATAAAATCAGACTAAATGATAAAGAAACTAACAACATCAGCAGTTTTTCCTTCTTTGCGATGCGATGGTGGGTTGTTATTTTTTTTTTTTTTTTTCATTTTTCTGTATTCGGAGGGGCCACCCTCTTATGTTCTATTTTGAATTGAAAAGAATAAAGCAGATAATATGATGAATTTTCTTTGCTGTCAGAGCAAAAAAAAAGGAATAAGGGTTGAAAGAATCCTTAATTTCATCTTGGATTTACCTAATTCAAAATCAAATGGTTTTTTTCTTTCATTTTTTTTTTCTTCTTTGCAAAACACCCAAAATGCGGTAACATAATGTATCCACTTCAATAAAGTAGGTTAGATGAATAAGGATAAAGGGCGGGGGAGGGGGGGGGGAGGTGAAGGTTGCTTTGAATGAGAGCTAGGGGAAAGGACTTTGTTAGTTGTTGCCATTGCCACCCTTCTCTCTGGCTCTTATTTATTTGTAAACAAACAACACAACGGTTGAAACTCTAGGCCTTTTTTTTGTATATTCTTTGTCAGAGTTTGACAAAGAATTTAAATCCTAATGTGCCGGTAAAGTTTGACGACTGTTCAGTTTTTTTTTCGTTGGTTTCTTTTTTTTTTTTTGCTGAGATGCTGCTTTTGTATGAGTTTCTATTGTGTATAAAGTTTTGACTTTTGAATTCTTTTCTTGTGTTAGATTTCCTTGAGCTTAATGTTCAATTAATCTTTCTTGAATTTTTATAATTAATTATAAGGAATTCTTTTTTCGTTTTTTTATGAGCAAACAATTAAAAAAATGTTAGATGGCTTTTTTCTGTTTTGTTTTTTGCCTTAGCAATGATATTTAGAAATAGGAAACGGGTAGTTAATGGGAAATACTTAAATAGGAGATGAATGAATTTCTAATAATTCTTGAGAATTTGCGGTGGATGAATTTAAAGAAGAATATGGCATTCCTATTTTTAAGAAATTTCAAAAGCTATTTATAATTACCAATAAAACTTACACCGGATGTTATGGTACAGTTAATTAATTATAAGAGTAGGTTGGTAAATGATTTTTTTAACTAAGCATTACTTACCAAATATTAACTCGGTAAATTGAAATTAAAAACATTTGTCTTCTTCTTAGTAGTACCACTTAGCGTAATTGTTAGTGTAATAGACTATCACTCTGGAGCGAAGGTTTGGTACTGCCTCTTGCGAAGAATTGAAAAAACCTTACAAGGGTACTGCTTGTCACGACAAGTACATCTCAACTAGCCAACTAGCTAGAACCGACATAAAATTGTTATCCATTGGGTTAGAGAAAGTCAGTCACTAGGTCTTGGATATTTGTGAGGTAGCCGTGATATAAAACGTTTTTATTTATTAACTTCCCATTGGAAGTTATTGTGATTGGTGCGATTTATCGAAGTGATTTTGACATTTTTCCACGTTTTGAAGTCACAACAGTTTGAACCCGGTCGTTTTTAGAAAGATGTCTGAGTCGGTGGGTGTCAGTGGCATATTGTCGTGGGAGCTCAGGTGGCTCAGCCCCCCCCCCCCCCAAGCCTTCAAAATCATGTTATTTTTAAGGTGATTTTGTCATAGTGCACATAATTAACCGAAACTTTTTCGTAAATCTTACAGCTGAAATACTCGATCCCCCCCACATTTTTTTCTGGATACGTCACTGGTCAGTGTATGTACATCGTACGTTCGTGACACTTTTTGTCGTTAACCATATCTCGAGAACGAATCAAAACATCAACATTGGATATATTTTGTTTTACAACTTTTACCTCAGAAAGGATGCAGAAAGGAGTTTCAAGAAAATTTAATAAAAAAATTTTGTGAAATGGCTTTTTTCAAATATCTTTAAAGCAAATTATAATATCGACTTCGGGCTAGTTTTATTTTACAACTTATAACTAATAAGAAACTGGTATGAGTGTCAAATAAAAATAAGCCAGAATTTAGAAGAAAATCCCGTTCAAAGCTTTTTTTTAAGCAAAAGAACTGCAAAACATACCAAAAATTGCTGAAAATGGGTTTTATATCAATTATCTCAAGAATAAATAAGGGGGTTGGGTACGAAATCCCGCAGAAAAAAAATCCCTCCGCACAAAATACCGCTGTTTCAAAATCTTTCTATTTTTCTGTTTAGTCACTCGATTTCATGAGAATCAACAAGAACGAAGGTTTCTGCTACGTTTTGTTTTTCGATGTCATGCCTGCCTTGAATTTTTGAAACTTTTTTTACTTTGGAGACACGAATCCATGAGAATCAACAAAGTATGAAACAAACTCGTCGTTCAATTAAAATATATAAGCCAGTGAGTTCTTGAAAAAATCTTCAATTTCGTGTCGGATCTCAGAACGAAATTGAATTTGTTTTTTTTTTTCAGTTTCGCGTTCATTTTTGTCAATTACAATTATACAAAAATATTTTAGCCAAATGTCCTAAAATAACTGCCAAAATGCTATTAAAAATTGTCAAAAAAAAATATCCAAAGTATTTTGCAAAAAAAAAATCCAAAATATTTTGATAAACTAATTGGATTTTTTCCGTAAAATTAAGAACAAAACAAAGTTGTGTGCAACAAATTAGTATCTCTTATTGAATATGTGAGTGGCAAACCACTCCTTTCGAAATATTTGTCACCTTCTTGTATTAGAATAGTATAGTAAATGGCGGAATTTTTCGGAGGAATTCTGTTTGCGGCGGAGTCTGGTTACGCTCCCTTGCATTATCCTCTCAGGATCAGAATGCAGGATAATAAGGAAGTATGATAAGGCAGGATGAAAATCGTCAAAAATTCAAAAAAAAAGTTCTAGCTATCTAGTGTTTGAATTCACAGAAATTACAACTTAGAAACAATAACTTCTTGAAACTGACAAAAAAAAAAATAGTGAGTACAACCGCATGGATAAAATTATGAATATAATCGTAAGAAGATTAAAATAAACCACAAAATCTCAAATTTTTGTTCATCTCTTGGACATGGACAGGACATATCCTCAAGGTAGGACTTTCATTTACAATTTGTTTTTTCTTAATCAAAAAAAGAGATTCAAAATATAATATCCACTTTACTGCGAGGAAGAGGAGGTAGGTATACCAACTAACGTACCTGTCTTACCACTTAAAACAATTTACATTGAACCACAAAAAAGATAATTGAAAATGTTACACTTACAAACATACTTACATACATATACGCACACATTTTGTACAAAAGTGAAAACTCGGCATCATCATGAGTAAGTGTAATCCTCTTGAAAAACGAAACTCATTAATTTTTTTTTTCTCATCTTTTTTTTTTTTTGTATACAAGAGAAAGAACAAGTGTTGAGTTGGTATTACAAAATATCCGTTTTATCCAAGAAGATTGTTATTTTGTAGAGAAAAGAAAATCCTTGGTTGTGTGTTTTTTTTTTTGTTTGTTTTTTTAATGAATGGACAGGACATAGTTGTGAAGACTATTGTCATGAAGTCATTAATTTTTTAAAATTTACTTCATGTTTGTTTGCTTTGTATTTTAAATTTTAAGTGAATATTACTTAATTCGTGCAAGTACGTAGAAGTAGATACCTTAACTGACTAAAATAAAGGATGTTTTTTTTGTGTTGATTCGTGCATGTTGTTGTATTCGCTCATGTTTAAACTTTCCAACTAAATAAGTGTTGGTGAATGTTTAAAACAAATTTTGTAATTAGTTTATCAAAAATGTGTACAAAGTTAAAGGTACTGCGTGACCAAAAAAAAAAAACATGAAACGTTCTTCTCTGGGAACCTAGGCACGTTTTCTAGGGGTTGTTAAACTCAATAAAATAGCAAAATATTTCATTCTTTCTATGTAGGTACCCCGAAAATCGGAGCTTACCGGCAAAAAACTTTTTTCGGTAGTATTGTGAAAAAATTTGTGTGGCTATTTTTTTTTTATTTATTAAAAATAATAAAGGTCTGTCTGCATTATTTTTTCCGATATTAATTAAAATGGCGTTTAAGTAACGAAAACTTTTATAATTTTATTAAATTTTTTTTTTGTCACAATTTTCCAAGTCTTACAAAGAATTTGGATCACAGTTTGTTCAACTGCACTGTGATTTTTGACAATAAGCATAAAAGTTTTAATTTTTTTAAGCGACTGATTGTGGTGCTTAATAAAGTTGAATCATAATTTTATATAGCTTGGGTAAAAAGACATCCATGTCCCCAGCCCAGAAATATCGAAAAATTAAAAAAAAAATGCTCTTATTTTCTACAAGTTTTATACAGTACAAAGACATAGATAAGACAAGTTTTGGGACTTTGACATGTGTCCCCAGCCCGGCATATCCCAAGCCCAAAAAGTGAAAAATGCAGATCTGATCCACGAGTTTTGTACAGTTTTGTACAACAACAAAAAAATTATCTTAATTCTTATTTTGTGAGCCTGAGGCACAATATATGCAAAAACGCGCCATACACAAAAAAGTTACATATTTTATAAGCGAATAATTTGAATCCATTTATGAGCCAACGATACCGTTCTCAACTGGTGGCTGGTCGAGTTCCGATGACCAAAGCAAACAATTTTGTTGAATTTTGATGAAACTTTTATATGAAGCTTTTTTAGCATGCACAATTGCAAAGTTAAGTGTGATACATCAAATTAAAGGCAATTCGATTGTGATGATCAATAAAGTTTAATCATCATTTTATGAAGCTTGAGTAAATAGTAAAACTTTTTGTAAAAAAATGTATTTACCTAACATCTGGTGGCTGTGTAAATTTCAAGTTTGGAAATAAAAAAGATAAAAATAAAATACCAATGGCAACAGTCAAAAAACTTGGACTGAAAAATCTTGTTTTTACTGTTATTCATTGAAAAAGGTGTTTAAAAATGTAATTTGTTCAAATATGTTTAGACAACAAATAAATTTAAAAGTTTTTTGACAAAGTATTTATTCCCTGATTAAAAGCAATTAAATTACCCATATAAATTTTCAAAAACATCTGTGTTTTTTAAAGTTAAAAAAAAATCATATCTCAAAAACGTGATTTTTTAGACTTTCTTGGTAAGCCAAAAATATTCATCATTTTGGTTAATCTATCTACCAAAATTGATTTCATGATTCTTTCCCTCATACTTTTCGAAATGTACACAAACTTTTCTTTCAACATTACCCCACTTTACCCTAACTTCCCGATGGAATTTCAAAAAATCATGGTATAACCAATCTTTTGGTGTATTTAGTTATTATTTTTCTATCACTTAAAGTGTAGAAATTAAATCACTCAGATTATCAATAACAATGGCTGACTTTTGATATTAAATAAATTTATTGTTCGTGCAAAATAAAAAAAAAATGAATACAAAAATGTATAAAATTTAAGTTTTTGTTATTCTTTACCTGCTTATGTGTCTGTGTGAAAAAAAAAAAAAACAGTAATAATTCGCTAAAAATTGCTATGTGTTATTGCTGGTTGAATTTTTTTATAAACGTCGGAAAAGAAGTATAACTTCAAGAAAACAAAAACGAAATTGCAGAATGAAATGTAAAATCAAAATTTTCAAAATTTGTTTGTAATTCAGTAGTAGTCTGGCAAGTAGAATTTTATAATTAATAATAAGATAAGTTCAGCCTTTTTAATATTTTGTCCTATTTGCTCTGGACAAAATCGATTTTAACAATTTTTATCGTGCATTCTTTTTTTTTATTTTCTTGTATCTAGTGTTTGTCGTTTTCAAAACATCGAATATATATCTATGATTTATAAAGACAATTCAAGGCTCTAGAGGTCGTTAGCAATTTTGGAAACTTTTTTCAAATTCTTGGAGGAGATATAGAAGATCCTAATCAATGCTCTTGACTTGACCATTCAGACAATCGCCGCCGCGCGCCGTCTGGCAGATAAAATATACATAAACTCTTCACGGGTTATTTATATTATACATTAAAAATTGGGTCCCACTGGCTCTGACAGACAACAATATCAAATTAAAATAAATGCCTCGAGATAGTCACTATAGCATTTGAAGATGCCGAATAACTTTCAAAGAAATATATAATTTCAAAAAAAAAGAAAGACTACCAATCCTATTTCATTACTTTTTTGTTTGGGTAAGATCCTTAAAGTTTTGATTTTCAGCCTTCAATTAAGTTTAATGTCAATTTCACTTTGCTTCGGGCTTACCATAAACAAAAAAAAAAAAAAAAGAAAACATTCAAAACGTAAACAACTGAAGCTGACAAAAAAAAATTACATGAAATCTTATTTGAAAAAAAAAAAACAACTTTAAACGAAAAAAAAACCCAAAATAATTTTAAGCTACATGAACGTGATTTATTAGATTTAATGAACTTTTGCCACCACAGTAACGTTAAACCAAGCTGTTGCCATAAAATGCTGGCCCAAAACCCCATCCTTACACGATTACACAGCTAGCGAGAGCGTTTTCCTTCCATACAGAATCTCAGCAGTTGTAAAGTAATATTAGCACAAGAGAGAGCGAGCGAGCAATTTCAACCTCAAACTCATTACACAGAGAGTTTTGTGTGTGTTGGGTGTTGTGTTGGTGTTGCTGTTGACCTTGTTTCTTGTTAGAAAATATTTATTACTGGGGTTAGATTTCGGGTGTCCATTTCATTTTTAAAAGGCATAATATATTCTGTGGCAATACCTTTAGTCTTCCCATTAAAAATGCCATTGCTACTTGATTTATAGAGATATTGCCGGTCTCTTTGGCTTTAGCTGCGATATGGAAAGGGAATGGAATTAGAATTTTTCTGCAATTTTATTTATTTTCATTTTCTGTATGGCTACGCTTCACTTGTTTCCTTGTCGTCCTTTTTTATTGTATTTTTTTCTTTTTTTTTCTATTTTTCTTTTTTAAAGGTTGGCAAGAAGTCCAAACCTTTGCTGGTTTTGTAATGTAACCGTGTTCAGATGTCCGTTTAATTTTTTTTTTTTTTTTATTTATAAATTGATACATGAAGGTATTTACGATGGTATTGATTTAAGAAACACACACAAGCACAACAACGTGTGTATACCAACGCCGCCCGCCGTTGCCTAAATGCTCCTTTCAAAAGACTTATGTGCTTTCAGAAAGAAAAAAAAATCTTTTAAAAATATACATATTTTTAAGCTGGAAAAGCGTCCAAAGCTAAATATGAAATATTTAAAATAAAACTAGGAAAATACGAAGAATCTACTACACTAACACCACAGATGTCAAAATAATCCACTAAAAATGTAATTTTTTTTTAATTTTATCAAAAGAAATTAAGAAGTATTTGTAAGCCCTACGTCAGTGAAGAAAGTTTATTCTACAATCAACGTGTTTCTTTGAAAACATGTTAGAGATTTAAATTGGTGTCAAATGAAAGATAAGTTGGTACTGAAAATAAAAACATAAGGTTGCCATATTTCAAATAGGTACATCAACCTGGCAACCCTGTTTGAACGACAAGCTACATCACTTTATGCATCATAGCTTTTTGGTTTATTTAAAAACGAAAATATTAATGTTGCCAAACAAAAGCCAAAAATATGGAAAATAAAATGCACGACTGGGTCGCACGTACTTGCTCTTATAGATAAAGTTACTAGTATATATGCTAAGCCTTTTTAATTAAAAATGTGTAAGTGCAGTTTAAGAAAAAAAATTAAAAAAGCATAAAATTCTATTTTCAATTAACTAAAACAAGTTCTTAAATGAATTTAACCTCAAAACAAAGTATGCAATCTGATTTCTTCTATAATGATACATTTTTAGAAAAAAAATTATAAATTAAATAGTTTTTTAAACATCTATATAAAATTTAGCAAGGACCTTTATAAAAAAAATTAGAATGCCATTTTTAAGATATTATTTATCAACATCTAAAAACTAAATTTTGAAAAAAAAATGTTAGTTAAATTTTTGTTTTTTAATCCAAAAAAATAATTTTCGAAATTTTTTTACTAAACATTGTTACGGCAACTAACTTAAAAGCTTTTATGTAAAAAAAATGGTTGAAATTGATTGAGTCATGAAGGAGAAAATCAGAATTTAAAAAAACGGTTCTATGACAGGTACCGTTAATAACGGTTTTTGAAAAGAATGGTTTTCATTTAAAGATAGACCTTATCTAAAAAACTGACTATGATTTTTTGGATCAAAATCTTAGGAACCATTTTTGAGAAAAATGAGTTTTTCTAAGACCGGTATATGACAGGTACAGTTATTTTTGGTCCAAAAAAAAATCAAAAAAGGGCTAGGGATAGTCTCCAAAAAACGTCACATACCAAGTTTGATGTAAATCGACCCATCCGTTTAGGCAATAATTTTCGTCATTTTTACTAACACCAACATCATTTTCAAAGGTCTGCAAAAATATTTAATTTCGGAAAATAATTTTTAACTTGAAAAGTTGATTTTTTAGAAAACTCATCACCATTTTAATTTATCTATTCAATAAAATGTATTTCATAATTCTTACCCATATACTTTTGAGATGTACGAAAAGTCTGTTTTTGTCTTTTACGCCCATTTTACCCTAACTTCCCGATGGAATTTCAAAAAATCATGTTTTATCGAAATCGTGCTTGTCGTCTTTTGGTGTATTTAGTTTTTTTTTTATCACTTAAGTGTAGAAAATGAATCAGTCAGATTATCAATAACAATGGCTGACTTTTGTAATAAATAAATTTATTGTCTTGCACACAAAATGAAAAATAAAAGAAAAAAAACAAACCCAGTATAAGATACAAGTGTGTTGCCACTGTTAAATAAACCAGTAATAAACCAGTAATAATGGGCTGAAAAAGTCTATGCGTTATTGCTGGTTAAATATTTTTATAAACGCCACCGGTAAAGAAGTATAACTTAAAAAAAAAAGAAAGTGCATCGTCAAGAATTGAACCAGCATCGTCTAGCTATTATAGTGAGACTATTTACATTGCAACACCAGCTCATTTGATATTGGGCTGCGTGGAATGCAGATGAACACATTTAGAATTATGCAATTTGCGGCTGATCCTGAGGGAAATGCGCCTTAAGCGGCCCATACACACAACTTTTGTGCATTCACCGGTTTGGTATTTCGCCATACACATGACATGATCATCATATATCCGGCACTTGTATCTGTATAACTATAAAAAATAAAAAAAAAAACACTAGAGTTAAATATGTATAATATAATTTACATATGAGTTTTGACACTTTTTTTTTTAATATAAATACATAAAATTCTTAAAATTATATTTTTGCTGAATTTCAGAGGAAACAATCTTTAATTAACATAACTTCTGCAAGCCACAAGCTCTCAAATAATAGTTGCTTCTTTTCAGATCTGTCAAACACAAGTCTGCTAATAGTTCAAAAATGGATAAAACTATTCAAAGCGATCTACTTAATGCAGTCAGAGACAGACAGTTAGAAACTTTAAAACAATTAATAAATCGATATGGCCTTCGTTATTCTCAAGCACATGGATATGTTCTTCTTCGTGAATCAATAGAGAATCATCGCAATAATGAAATTGCTAAATTGCTTCTTAAGAGCGGTGCCAGAGTTAACAGTTTAAGAAGCAAACAATTCCCTTCAAGTACACCACTTCACTATGCTATCAAAAATGGTGATTTAGAAATTACCGAAATGCTCCTAAACCGTGGTGCTAATATTGAGGCACGGAATGAAAATGATTTTACACCTCTTTTAATCGCTATTGAAATGCAAAACGTTAGAATTGTTGATCTTCTATTGGGAAGAGGACCTAACTTACATAGTTGCAACAATGACGATGCTAACCCCCTTTATGTTGCAGTAAGAGAACGTCTGTATACAATAACTAAAAAACTTGTACAAGCTGGGGCTAATGTAAACACAATTTTCCAGTCGATAGAAAAATGTACTCCACTTCATTGTGCAGCTGAAATAGGACATTTTCGTATTGCTGAACTCCTCTTACAAAACGGAGCAAGTGTAAATTCTATAACAGCGAAAGATCTAACACCGCTACATTATGCAAGTCAAAATGGGAAAGTAGAAATAATCAAGTTGCTATTAAACAATAATGCTGATATTAACGCTCGTGCGAATAATTTAGTAACCCCACTGTACTTGGCTGTATGTAATTCTCACCGAGAGGCTGCTAAGTGTTTGATGGATCGTGGGGCCAATATCAATTATGAATTTGAAAACGGAACAACGATACTCAGTTATGCTGTGGGCAAGGGCTTATACATGATAGTTGATGACATTTTGCAATACTCTCCAGACCTGAATAACGAAAGCAATAGAAAGTCCATCAAAATAGCAGTGTATAGATGCGTTCGATGGATTGTTAACAGTCTTCTAAAATATGGTTTTACTGTTGAACCTGATGACATTAATGATACTATTTTGTTGCATAATGCTATAAAAATGGGATGCATTGTCATCGTAGAAGATCTCATTAATTATGGACTTGATGTTTGTGAAAAAGAAGAAAACTATATAATTTTGCACATTGCTGCAGAAAACCGACAGTTTAACATAGCGGAACTATTACTAACCATTGGAGCTGATGTAGATGCAAAGGACCGACTTGGTAAAACTGCGATATATCTTTCAACCCGAAACTCCGATGTAGAAATGACTAAACTCTTACTATTGTATGGGGCCAGTGTTGGAAGAAATCTTGAACTGTTAAGAATTGCATTTGGCGGAAATTGTATCGAAATAATTACGATGCTTCTTGAAAAGGTTGATATTGAAGCCATTGATGAGCTCAGAAGAACATCTTTACATCTGATTGTAGAATTTGCAAACGGCATCAGTAATAATGAATCAAAAATTGTCAAAAAGCTACTTAACATGGGAGCAAATATTGATGCTAAGGATTACAATGGCAATACACCTCTCCATATGGCTATTATTTCAAGAAGAACTCAACTTACTAAATTGCTTCTTTATTTTGGAGCGGATATTAATATTTTGAATACCAATAACCAATCAGCTGTTGATTTAGCATTTTTTTCGGCTGATGTGAGAGACTGGGACAGCGTTGGAAAAATTGTGCTATTCCATGCAATAAAGTTGAAAGCTGCAAATTTATTCGTTTACACTGGTAAAAATGAATTTAAAAGAACTCATAATGAAATGATATTCCAATCACACGAACAGAAATGTGTAATTGAAGTTCAAAAATTGATACTCGATAAAATTGAAGGAACAACATTCAGTTCTCATGATATTTTGACCAAAAGTAAACATTCATTGACCAACTATGCTAGAAATCAAAATATCATACAAAAAATTGAATCAAATTATTATAAACACAATTTTCCAATTTATTCTGCTTTAATTGAACGAAATTTCGTGAAAGCTACTCAAAGATGTGCAGCTTATGAGTTTTTCAATTTTTATTTTCAAATTCCATATGAATGTGTTGATCAAATATTGAATTATTTAAATGATGCAGATTTAAGGAAATTACGAAATTTATGGAATATGCTTTCCACTTGAATCATAATGCGAATGTTTTTCTTTAAAAAAAAAAATAAAATTATTTGTACAGATTTTCGATTTATAATAAACTAATGGGGATTTCGTTTTAATTAAAATTAATAATTAAATTCGTCTTCAGATAGAAAAAAATTCTTCTAGAAAATTATTTTTTTAAACTAAACCTATTGCTATTGTCAACTATCAATTGATAATTGATGAATACTGAAATTTGTCATATTTATGAATTTTAATTCAATAAACTACAGTATGCACCTTTCTCAGCTATCAAAACTTTTACCAATTGATACCGATTTTCAGTTTTTATCAACTGGCAGTTGATAGTTGACAATGGCAATAGGGGTGGTAGATTTTTTAACGTCTTTAAAGCACTAAAATGCACATTTAGGTAGGTATTCAGCGAGTGCTCATTTTCATAACCAGATAGCAAACGACAAGACTCTCTGTCTAGTGTCCCCCTTCTCCCCCACTCCACCAGTATACTACGTAGGGACTTTTATCAGTTTGCAGATGTTCAAAAGTTCAACGGAGTAAATTTTTACTTTACCGGAAAACCCCTTGATTTTAGCCGATCAATTAGTAATTTTGTCGGAGAAACATTTGATTTTACCGAAGTGATGCTTGATTTACTGCAGTGATTCATAGTTTTATCGGGGTTACCTATGAGTTTACTAGACTGATCCGGAATTTCACCGTGAAAACCCATGAATTTACTATTGCAATACTTGGGTTTTAACCGAAGAAAAATTGAGAAAAAATTTACCAGAGACATCCATCATTTACGTGGGTGATGCGAGACCTTACAGGGGTAACCCGTAAGGTTACCCCTGCACTGCAGAATCTTCTGTTTTTAACGGTCAAACCGTGATTTTTCATCAGCGATTCCTTATTTTCCGGAGTGATCTGAGATCTTGCCGAAGAAAACTTAAATTTTACTGGAGACATCCTTGCTTTTATTGGGGGACCCTTGGTTTTACCGGAGTTGTCTGTGATTAAACCATCCCGTGATTAATCCAAAAATAAAACTCTTTTATTGATGCCAAGCACGTTTTCACCCAAAAAAATCGTAGATCTAAGCCAAGGAAAAGTAACCAGGAGAACGAGCTGTTAGAAAAATAATAAGAAACCTGCATCGGCTTTCGGAATACAAAATTTTTCATCAATATCCTTCCGTCCCTGTGGAATACAGACACACATCGACTTTGGATAACGTTACATTTTGATTTATGATATATCGAGCCATTGAACCTCAAATCCATTGAAGCATTTTAAAATGTCAATCTGGATGTTGAATATTAAACTTTCTTGATGCCTTTTTTTGCATAATTTTTGTCTAAATAACCCAAATTGTAAAAATCACGCATAAAACTAAGCTGTGTTTCTTTCTATCAAAAGTAAATAAATACAAATCGAAACATTTGGTTGAAATAACAAAACCGCACATTATTCCATTCTCATCATAAATATAACCAAAAAAAAAACAAACAAAACCATTAAACTCATTCAAATTGAATAAATGCAATTTGTTCATAAACTTTTTTCATACAGCTAAAAATTTTCTCTAACTCAATTCAGAATGAAAGGAAAGAATGAAACAAACAAACAAACAATATGAAATTATGTCTGCCATTTTGAATGTTTATTGAAAAACTCAAGCTGAATTAATTTAGTTCATCCAAATTGAAACGAACCGAAACTAATAAGCAGAAGTTTTGGTTTTGATTCTCTCTCTCTCTCTGTTTTTCTTGGTGCGTTGTATAATAATCTCAACTCAACCAACCAACCAGGCAACCAACCAAACAACTTGAAGTTGGTAACGAGTTCCGGATGTAAATTAGATTTCCTGTCAGATGTCACAATGTTCATCGATTCAAACCGATGGCACGCATTAAAATGATATTGTCAGCACTTCAACAATGTTATTCCACAGAAAGAGAGACAGAGAGAGCAAGCAGTGTTTTCTCCCCAAACAGTTGTAGATAAATTAAATTTTCTCTTTCTCTGGACCAAGCATCAGCGACGTTTTGGATGTAATATTGTCATAAAATAAATTTCCGGTGACAGGAAATTTCTATATAACAACCTCACACTACTACTTAAAGGCAATTTTATGAATGACGTGCAGAGGATGATACTTGATTTGTCATATTGAACGAGTTGCGAGTTAAGTTTACATGAGTGTATAACTTTTAAATAAGAATAATTAACCATGCGATGAGTTTTTCTCATTTGTAATGAAATTAAATGAGCTCTTTAGCTCAGGAAGAAGGAAGATGATGGAGAATGAATAGCGGCATTGTAAAAAGGACTTTGATTAAATATCAAAGTTTAAGTGGAATAAGTATGTTAGAGGTGTTAAGCCAAGGACACGTCTATTCTTCATATAAAAAAGCGGAAGACTTAAAACTTCAGAAACTCTTGGAAGATAATGTCTAAATAGAAGAAATAGGTCTATTAAATGTTAAATACCTCAGTTGCACTTGTGCGTCCTAAGCTTAAAAGTAAAGAACAGGTCAGGGGGACCGATACTTTGGTCATTATTATCCAAGTCTAATGAGTTGTTCTACATAACATCGGATGATTGGATGTCACCGTTAAGCAGTTTCAAAAAAATGTTCTCTCCATATCTTAATACCATGCTCTCATTCTCATCTTGACAGGCCTTTATTCTTGGCAGATATCTGTTGGTAGATTGTTTCACCTTCTGACAGATTTTTCGAGCACTACCCCTGGCCGTAGAATGCCTCAATTAACTTGACCGCTTGCTTTTCGTGCATTCTACTCTTCCTTCTAAACATTCGTTATTTCTCTCTTCTTTTTTGTACACAGACCTCGCGGATAACTCTCTTACCAGGTTCGGGACCTAGCCTGCAATATCGACTCTAAGAGGCATTGGCTGCATGTGCTAGTGAGGCTTCTCATTGAATCAGAGGTTTTACTTTGATTGTCCTTAGAGAAGAAGCACATCAAAGATGACACTTCTGATCTTTAGATTGCAAGTTAACAATGATTCCACTTCTCGTCTATAGTTGGTAGTTGATACTGCTAGAAGGTTTTTTCGAGAGATTGAGGGAGACGTGGTCATCGAAAGTTCTGGCTACCATGTAGTAGTCTGAATGTTGGCTCCTCGGAAAGTTCGGATAGCTAAGATACTGGAGGAATTCCTGCGTATTCCTTGCAACATCCTCCTGTGAATATTTAGATCTTGTGGCTTGTTGGAATCAAGTGCTTGCTCGATAATCACTCCCTTCGGAACGACTTCAAGGGGGGTTCTTTTTTAAATAGAAATAGTGTGTCTTCGCGAACTCTTTTCTTGTTTTTCAATATCTGGGTCAGATATATTTACGCACTTACTTGCTGCCATCCCTCTTGGTTTTCTAGCTTCTTAGGTTAGATGTTCTCCTGATTTATTCCGAAAATTATTCTTTCATCTGAATATGAGTCTCAATACCAGCAGGAACGGTTTATTCCTTGGCTAGAGTGAGACCATATTTTTGTACCTTGTCAAACTTTCTTTACGCACATTGAGTGTCTCTTACAGTAATTACCCACGGTCCAATAGTCAGGTCTTAAAATTGATCTTTACTGTTCCGGAGGTGATTGCCTTTCTCTTTGGGCTTTCAGTGGTAACATATGTCAACTCTCGGTCACTGAGATAATTCTATATTATCCGCATATAGTATAATTGTGTGTTGAAATTTTTCTAGCGGCTTCAACATGTAACTCAACCTGTCTGAGTTGAAGGCTTTTCGTGCATCCAGAGTACCCAGCAAGACAATATTACTATTAGTTTCTCTACTGGGCGGCTTTTGTAGCTTTTACTACATCCTTTATAGCATCGATTGTCAAGCGGCCTTTTCCTAGGACAAGTCTCCCACCATTTGAACTGCAGCCGTAAGACTGTATGCGGATGGAGAATCTGTGTATCCCTTTCCATTGCTGATCAAAACCTTCCGCCAGATAGCTGCTGTGATGTAGTTAGGGACATTCTTTAGCGATGACTGTCTGTACTTCCGCTGGCATACCGTCTGATTCGAGGCCTTTTTGGTTTTGCAAAGATCAACTCTTCTTTACTGAAATGTGGTATGTCCTGTTGTTAGGCCGAGGCTGAGGGTTTAATATTGTAAGTTGGGAAAAACGCGTCCACGATGCGTCCTATCTTTTCTTCAGTTTACCTGCAGGAGTTCAGAAACACTTTGCTTCTTCTACCCTGCTACTGATCCTGGTTCCATACAATTCTCAGGAAGGGGGTCTTAAGTACCTATGAGGCTGTTCGGGCGCTTGTTTGCTATCTGTTGACATCTTTCGAACCTCATTGCATCTTATCGAACTTCTGTCTGAAAACACGCTTTACGAAGAACACAACACCCCATGACGTTTTGTATTAATGTCAGGATTTGCTGTAATAATTTAAACCTATTTATACTTTTTTTAATCTATTTCCCTTAAAATGTTCCCAAAAATTAAGATTTATCACATTTTCATACAAAATATCTTGCACTCAAAAAACTTTGAAAACTTAACCCTAGTAACCTTCCCTCAAAACTCTGAACACCATTCTTCCGCAAATTCTCTTGCTTGTGCCGCGTGATATTTTCAAATATTATAAAATGCTTACACCACCACCGTAACTCCTTGTCAATTACTTGTCCCGTTTTTTTTTTTTTAAACATGTTGTGTGATGATGTTAACGTAAAAGTAAGTGTATGAGTAGGTACTACTAGCACACAGTAGGTATAAGAAACTCGCACATAAAGTTACGTGGTTTTTTGAAGATAAGAGCAGAAAGCACCACATTAATTAAATTGTGATCCTAAATATTTCTTAACTTGCATAACATTTACGTCAGGCGGCATCACATCAGCATACAGTATTGTAGGAGAAGAAAAGTTGAATATTCATTTTCATGCGTCAAAGCCATCCTGATGCTTGATACTGATGATGATGATGATGATGAACCAAAAAAGGAACTTAAAGTGTGTGTGTGTGTTCCTTATAAAACAAAAATTCCAATGTAAATTTTCTTCTTCATATACACCACGACCACGGACGAATAATAGTTAAAGTTGCTATCTGAGGGCTGATGGCTTCGAATATTTTCGTTAAAAAGCCCATTTTCTGATGCTACTGGCAGCCAGTACACTTCTAGCCACAAGGCGAAAAGAGATACACTTCAGAGTGTATTACTGGAGAAAGGGGTGAAAGATGTCGAATTTAACACCGCATCCACTCTACCTTCTACCTAGCTCCTTCCTCTTAATGTTGTTAATGAATGTTGTACACTTTTGTCTGATGGGAAAGAATAATGATGGCACGGATACCCTCAGGGGTAACCCTTGAAATATTTTGTTAATTGCACATTCTCTAAGGGAAACATTTCTTCCTTTTTTTTGCCTTATTTTTCCTGCTGCTGTGTTTCCCCTAATGTGTGTGTGGCACATATCACACGATGAATGTAAGAGTATCTTATCCTGTAGAAGACCATATCACCTAGAAAGTTCTTTTACCCCAAGCCCACTGAAGAAGAAGAATCTTTTGTGAATATACTTAAACATACCAAATAGTGGTAATGAAACGATTTCATCATTTTCCATTTAATTTTACCCAAAGAATATTATAAGAAATACCACTGACATCACACTTTACCACGACTGCCATTACCACACTGCTTGCTATGATACTTGAGTTCTATGCTTGGGACATTAACGACGACGCCTTTGTTTTGTCAGTTTTGGGATAAATATGAGCAATGCAAATTGTTTGCCACAAAAGTTTAGGGCGATAACGGCACAGCGGGACTTTATATATTTATAGTTGAAGTTTGAAAGGTACACATACATTTACAACAGGAATACTGTTTATTGTCCCTTGAAATGGGTTTTTTTTTTTGTTCGAAGAGAAAATTGAGGTGTTGAATATGAATTTTGAAAGTACGAGAATATACATATTAGAATACTTGAAGACTGAAGAAAATACCTCCACATTTTGATTTAAGAAAACGCTAAAAGCAAAAATTAGCAACACAATGCATTCAAAGAATGGGGTTTTGAACTCGTTACTGGAAGGATGTATATTTTCTGAATCTAACTTTATTAAACTAAAGAGTGACGCTGCGGATTGGCTATTGCCGCTATTGGTCTTTTAAATTAAAAACAACGATAACTTCTTTAATGCCATCAGAGTTTGCGTCGTTAACGTTCCATAAAAGCGTAGTTTAAGACTGAAAACTGTACACTTTCAAAGTTTATAGAATAGATAGGTTTGACTTAGGTACATTACTGCTTCCCTTTCTGAGACACTGTGCCAATTCATTGATTACTATGCCCAGCGTGTATATCTTGACGTTTAGGACATAGCAATGGCTCGTTCCTTGAAGTGGAGGTTGGGTCTTTCCTTTTTCGGAAAGCAATCGATTTTTAACTATTTAACAATCTTCTTTCACTTTTTAATGATCTCCGATTTTCTCCGATTTTTGATGCGGTAATCTCCCGATTTCATAAAATATTGTATGGCAATACTGATTCGTTCTCAACTACTGTGCACCAGACACAGACAGGTCCAATAGTATACGGTGGGGGG
The DNA here is from genome assembly GCA_948107695.1 of Meliscaeva auricollis. NCBI lineage: Eukaryota > Metazoa > Arthropoda > Insecta > Diptera > Syrphidae > Meliscaeva > Meliscaeva auricollis. The sequence goes on along the minus strand of OX403619.1, from coordinate 19,901,724 downwards.
GGGGGGGGGGGAAGTGCATTTCTTTATGAAATAAGGTATCCCACAAAAGATTTTTAAGAGTAAATGAAGAAGAAACTGTGAACGAAGTGTTAGGAAAATTCACTAAGGGCCCACTATCGGACTACCGACGGACGCACGTAGGGGTACTACCTAAAAGTCCAAAATAAGAAGTAAGAAATAACATACAAATATTACCGTTATGTCACAAATAAATAGGCACTTGACACTCATATTTGAAAAACCATGTCGATCCGTTACTTTTATAGTGTGAGTCGAAAGTACAGTAGAGAGCAAAAAAAATGGTATGGTCTTGTCCTAGTCCAAAACTTAGCAATATTTTAAATTGCTTGCTCCACAGGCTTATCGATCTTCCCTCATATTTAACTAATGCAGAAGGTTGTACCTTTGCTCCGCGAAGTTTTTTACATATCAAATGAAGCCTGGTACCTCAAAATGTGATCTTCGTGATCTGAGCACCTCCTAAGTAAGATAATATTTGTATAGTTTTAATAGTCATTTAATGGTAAACAAAAGTTAACTGGTTTCATAATTTGATCACTGATAGATATTTTTATAATTTTTTTTTTAAGTTTAATTTAGATGGTCACTGTGGCGTATGATTAACATTTTGTTCTATTGGCAATTATTGTGAAGGTTAATACAGTTTTGTCTATGAATCTTCAATTTGTCCGATGAGTTGTCCTTATTTGTTCACAATTTTCTGATCTTTTTTATACTTTAATTTGTGAGGCGTCATAAATTATATTTAACCAAAATTGACACATACTTCCTGTCGAAGGGGTAGAAAGACATTTTTTTCATAATATCTAACTAACTTGCTAGTTTTTTGGATAGTTGTTTGAGAAAAAGGTGTCATCAACCAAAGTAACCTTCTGGAAGAGCTGATTCTCAATTCGCATTTCGGTTTGCATTAAAAAAAAAACCTTTCATTATGCATTCGCTCCTGAAGTTTCGTTAAAACACAGCATTTAGCAACTATCAAGTCATCATCGCATGCTTCCTTGAAAAGTAAAACTTTTTTTCATTAAACTCAAGCCTTGGAAATCTAAAAAAAAAAAAAATACATCCTTTAGTTAATACTTGACGTTCTGGGGGGTAAGACATCATCCTCTGACTCAACTTACATTACATCATATGCAATGTGCACCATATTATGCAAAGAAGGACAATAATAAAATCTCAAAAAAAAAAAAAAAAAAACATGTCACTTCAAATTCAAAACATTTACAAAAAACGCCTCCAATTCGATTTGCGTCACCCTGATGCCTTTTGGGAAATTGTATTTTCAAAATTAATTTACCTCAACGTGTAAAATTATTGATTTTGGATATTTAATTACAAAACTTTCATGATCTTTTGACTCAAAACAAGGGTATATGTACGACTGGGGCTGGCACTGGCAACAAAATATTCGAAAATAATCCCCAACAAAGTTAAAGGGTGTTCTTCACTGTACAATGTACATTTATTGTGGGTAAAGGAAAGCCCAAAACCAACCAAACAACCCCTATCAATATGCAAGAGAATATTTTAAAATATTGAGGGGTTGAATACAAGATTTACATAACGTATTTTCAATTCCAAAAAGCCCATAGTCCTATAAGTTATTGGGAATACGAAAATAGGCTTATCTAGTATTTACCAGGAATGGAATATGTTCCTGCTTATACCAGCATCTAGCACTCTCACAACTGTATAAAATGATGTTTTTTTTTTTTTTGGAGCAGTATAGAGGTATAAACTTAAAATCATAAAGAGGGTGGTTCTATACACCTTCAGAGCAGCACCCCATAGTACTTCGAACTTCGAAGGTATACATCAGTATAAGGTATAAGGCAAGATAATTGCTTTAGATTGTTTTATAATCCTTTAGGTTTTGTGGGTGATGTTGATTTAATATTTTTGTGTTATCATCCGAGCCAAATTGTATCGAATGGCTTTATTTGAATTTAAATCGCTTAATTTCCCCTGAGAGCATAAATGCTCGTTCTCTCTCGTTGAATTTACTAAAATAAATCTTTTTTGAAATTTAAATAAATCGTTTACCTAGTTTTATTTAAATAAACCAAAAATGGTATATATAGGCACGTATTAGAGTCGAAATTGTTTATAGCTTAAATCTTTTTTAGTGCGTGCTTTGAGACATAAATGAATTAAAAATGTTTTTATGACTTAACCTTTAGGGAGTGAACTTGCACCTAGAGGCACGAAGATTGCTGATTACCATTTATGTGGAAAAGTTTTGTCAGGTTCTCATTATGTATGAAGATTATCCCTTCAAATATTGTTTGCTTAATTACATTGCTAGTTCTATGCTCCTCTATAATGATAACTGGATTCTGGATTGAACATATGTGTTGGTGTGAGGGACTTATCTTTGACGTGTTAAGAGAAAGTTAGTTTTCCTTATCAGCAAGTAGCTTTTGAACTTATAGCCATCAATTCAAAAATAAATCCTTACACCACAAACACAATTTAAATATTTCATTAGAACGCACGTACTTGTTCTTATGGTTAAAATTGTTGTAAGTCAAAGTTATGAATGCAAATATATGAAATAAACATCCGATCATTTATCTCCAAAAATTTTTTTGAATATCAAAATATCACCTCTTATTGGAAAACCCTTTACTTACATCATATTGACAAAAATTTGTGGAATAATATTTTATATTTGCTAATTACAAAGAATACCTACTGTATGAAATAATTTCTGTTTCATTTACAATTCAACGACGAATTCACGTCAGCGTTTTTTTCACGCACTTTCAACAATTCTTTCAATTTAATAATTTTAAATGTTTAATGAGAAGAAGAAAAATTTTAAAAAACTGAATTTTCGAGAAACGAATGCTTAATTACTTTAACCGAAGAATTCGTTTCCTACTGATTTTCAATATTCTGATACTAATGAATGCTTCAAAAAGTGTTTATAATTATTTTGATATCAATTACTTAAGTTTTTAAACATAACTTACTAAAAATATTTATAACTACCCACTTGTCTCTAAGCTCAAAGTTACACAAATAAAAAAACAATTTATTTCCAAAAATTCCTCACGTTCACAGCATTTTCAAGGGAAATTAATAAATAAGGACGAGAAGTGTACATAAAAATCAACGTGCAGAAATATTATTTGAGTTTTGAATTATTATAAATTATTGCTACCCTCAAACTCCTAATTTCTAACCCCAACACAAGGAAAGATAAAAAAAAAAAACAGAAAACTCAGCAAAAGACCCTTCGTTTTGTATTCCTCTATCAGACAACGGTCATCAGTTCAAGCACGCTAATTTAAATTTTTGAAATCAACACAGAATTCTCATTTCCTGTCGGCTGGCTGCCTCTTCCTGTTCTGCTATAAATGCTTAGAAAAATCAAAGGGTGGCTTTTTAATAATAACAAAATGAAAATAAAAAAACAGAGTAACAAATAAGTTTTCCGTGCAGAATAGGCTTATCTTATTGGGCTTATCTAATGGCAGTTAAAATATTAAAAAAAAAAAAAATATAGATGTATGATTTCGATAGGATATTTAATTAATCCTCTCAACAAATCTATTTATTCTTTTAAGTTTTATGAATGAATAGCATGAGCAAAGGGTATTTGACGATGTTGTACAATTTTGGTCTTGTATTTTTATTTCAGTTTCGTGATTCATGCATTTCATGGAAATATTAGATGAAAATCATAAGAAACAGTGAATTGAAAAAAACTATAATTGAATTTTAAAAGTCAAGGGATTTTAAAATGTGAAAGGGGCCACGTCTAATATTTGTATAGTTTTACAACCACGAGCATTGAATAAGACTGAAAAAAGTATTGCCCTGCTTGCTACAGAATGGCCCCATGTTTCTCAGAACACTGTACTGAGTTGGAGTAGTAGGTACTAGCATGTTCATATACCATTCCTACCACATTCATTCCTACCACAATAATAAAATGCATTGAACGCACTTTACTAACCTCTTACCCAGACGAAAAACAGCTGTTAAACATTGAGATCGAACGATTCCGAGAAAAAAACAATAAAACTCAATGAACATGGTTTGATATCAAAATTCAAACAACGTGACAAAAAGAACATGTACCGAAACGGACTTCTAGCAAGATTAAAACTTTTCATCTTACAGCAGACATAGGTCTACAAGATGCAATTTCGGACAAAAATATTGTGATTACTGAGCTGCTTTCCAGCAAGTGCTCAAGTGGAATGTAGGATTTGCAGAAGACGACTCACTTTATAAATATCTTCGTGATGAAATTACGCAGAGGTGATCGGAGAACCTTGGTTTCATTGAGTTTAATGAAGACCACTTGCCAAACGTCATTATATCCTACCAAATTTGCTCGTTGTTTCTATTATTTCTGAAATGTAAAAGGAGTCATCAGTATAGTCGATTTGCTTGCGCTAGCTGACAATCACGAACAGAACAGCTCCAAAGGTTCAGGTCATCAGAATTTTTTCCATCGTGAATGCGACAAACCCAGTGGTATTCTAATAGCTGGTAGTTGAGGACCCTTGGGTTTTCTAGAAAAACTGGTTATGGTAGGGTTATATGGATATGTACCTAATGACTAGAACGACTGTAGCAAAGCATCGGAGAAGGTTTAATAGCAAAGAAGCCTTGATTTTATACTTAAATGAATAATTGTTTAGAGTCCGTAATGGATCCACGTTGCCCGATCTTGATTTGGAAAGATTTGGATATTCCATGCTTTAAAATTCTTACATTACACAGAATATTAGGGAACGAATTTCTCAGCAGATGATTAATTATTAATGTTTAATTTTGGAATGAGATTCTAGTTGTTTCCAGTAAACAAGAAAGTGATTGAATGAATTCACCAGATTAACTCAAAGAGAGGGAGTGAAAGTCTTATATAGACTTCTTCTATTCCCAAAAAATAAAATTCATAATCAATGCAGTTGAAGTGAGCTGACCGGCCACCCGCTCATCAATTAGGGAACCAGTTGAAAATCAGAAGCTTAAAGAACTTCACAAAAGTACAGACAGACCCCGAACTTTATGCCAGAAAGACGACCGAGGGAACAATGGAGTGGAGTTTTTGTTGATGATGAAGATTTGAAAATAATTATTTCTACAACCTTTATAACGGCGATGCCCTATTGTGCATTGCTGAATGAAGATTAACGTTTACTTCTTCCTGACCTGGATGAAGTGAAGGAAAAAGTCCAACAAAGTTTCTGAAGCTGAAAACATTGTTGCCGAAATGTTCAAAGTTACTATTGAAAATAAATGAAATTGAAATTACAAATTAAATTAATACTTACACACTACTTAATTACTACTTAAATTTAAGTAACTAAATGGCAACACTTGAACTCTTATACTATATTTTGCTAAACTATGTATATATGAAAACTTAACCTATTCCTGAATTATACTTTGAACTATTAACTCGTGGTGTTTTAATTTCTCTATACTAGAAGATCCTAACAAAGGTTATGGGCCATCGTTTTCCCGCGTTTTGCTAACTTCTATATTTTTTTTTTATTAATTGCAAGTAAAATGTCAAATTCAATTTACCAAATCGAGAAATTGAGCGAACAAAACTATGATTCGTGGAAAATTCTAGTGAGAAGCGTTCTAATTCACAACGATTTATGGAGCTATGTCTCTGGGCGTTCTGTGAAGCCAGAACCAGACAAAGTAGAGGAATCGACATTATGGTGCACGAAAGATGAAAAAGCACTAGCTACAATACTTTTGTGCGTAAAGCCTTCGCAAATAAATTACATTAAAAATTGTAAGACATCTGCAGAAGCTTGGGAAAGTTTGGAAAAAATCCATCAACCCACAGGGCCGGCAAGGAAAGTCACACTTTTCAAGCAACTTTTACAATTGAAAATGGAAGGTAATAATGTTCAGCTTCATATTAATTCTTTCTTCGATTTGGCAGAAAAAATCAAGGAACTAAACATCGAGCTACAAGATGAACTACTGGCGATAATCTTACTTTCCAGTTTACCGAGCGCGTACGAAAATTTCATCATCGCAATCGAGTCACGGGATAAGTTACCATCCGTCGAAATTTTGAAGGTGAAACTTCTTGAGGAAGGCCAACGCCGTGGAGAGACTGAGCCAGCTGAATTTTCATCAGAAAGAGCATTATATTTGCACAATAAGCAAAAGAAAAATAAATATGCGCACAAAAATTCTGCATATCAAAAGCCTGCTCAATCGAATGGCTTATCAGATAGAGCGCCCTTCAAAGGTAGGTGTTATCGATGTAAGCGCCAGGGTCACGTGGCTTCAAATTGCGAAAGGCAAAAACACTCATCAAGTGTTGCGGTCACTTCAGCGTTTGCATTATTAAATTCTATATGTACGAAAGAATTTGATGAAAATACATGGATTATAGACAGTGGGTCAACGAGTCACTTGTGCTGTGACAGAAAAAAATTTTCTTTCTGTACCGATCACGTAGAAAAAATCGAACTAGCTGGAGGGAAGTTTATTAATTCAGCGGGAATTGGCGAAATAGATTTATTCGCGAATAAAAAGATCACATTGAAAAATGTATTATTTGTACCAGATCTGCAAATGAATTTTATTTCTGTGAGTAAAGCTACTAGTGCTAGAAATAAAGTTGTCTTTTTAGATAAGCGTGCGGAAATTATTGATCGGTCATCTATTGAGTTGCTGTGTGCAATCAAGGTCAACAACGTTTATGTTTTTAAAGAAAAGCAATTTAACGCACTTGCTGCTTGTTCAGCCAGCTCTACAAAGGCTGGAGGTACTGTGTTGGATAAGGGAATTGGAGAAGCTGCGGGTGATGGTGGAAGGTTGGATACTGAAAGTCTTGTTGTTGCTGATGGTGCTGGGGTTAGCTGTGATACTGGAGAAGTTGTTACTGTTGATGGATGGGATAAGGTTTTTGCATTGTGGCATCAAAGGTATGGCCATTTAAATGGACAAAGTTTGCATAACCTGTTCAATAAAAACATGGTTCGAGGTGTAAGCTCTCAAAATATCACCAAAGCTGCTCTCAAATGCGAGATCTGCTTGAGGGGAAAAATGTCATCTTTACCATTTGCGTTATCGGAAAATAGAAGTAAGTCTGTGCTTTCAATTATCCACACCGATATTTGTGGACCCATGAGGAGTGTATCAAATGGAGGCGTAAAATACTTTTTAACTTTCATTGACGATCACTCTCGCATGATTTTTGTGTACTTCTTACGTCAGAAAAGCGAGGCATTGAATTTTTTTAAGTCGTTTAAGTTAATGGCAGAAAAACAGACTGGTAACAAAATCAAAATTTTGAGAAGCGATAACGGGAAGGAATACGTAAACAAAGATTTTAACAATTTTTTAAAATATAATGGTATTCAACATCAATTAACTTCCCCTTATACTCCACAGCAAAACGGGTGCGCCGAGAGAGCAAATAGAACTCTTGTGGAGATGGCGCGTTGTATGCTGATTGCAGCTGATATGAAGCAAGGTTTTTGGGCTGAAGCAATAAACACATCCGTTTATCTGAGGAACAGATCACCGACAAAGTTATTGGAACTTCAAACACCATTTGAAGCTTGGTTTGGATTTACACCAAACGTGTCTCATTTGAGGATTTTCGGATGTAAAGCATTCATGCTGAATAAGAAACCAGGTAATTCGAAGTTTAGCCCAAAAGGCATTGAATGTTTAATGGTGGGTTATTCTGACGAGGCTAAAGCCTATAGATTATATGAACGCAGAACGGGTAAAATTCATATAAGTCGGGATGTTAAATTTATTGAAAATCCGTCTAAAATCTGTGTTACAGACTCCGATTATGTTCTTATTGAATCATCGAGAGAAGATGAGGTCGATAATCATAATTTCACACAAATTAAATCTTTTAAAGAAGAAGGTGATGACGTCGAATTTGAAGATGCTATCGGACAAGACGATAATGCTCGAGATGTGTGTGAAATTGAAATACCCGTCGAAAAATCTGCTCCACAAGATGCTGTTGTTGTTGGTGTTTCACAAGATGCTGCTGTTGTTGGTGCTTCACAAAATGCTGTTGTTGTTGGTGTTTCACAAGATGTTGTTCCTGGTCACGTTGTTAACGAAGATGCTGGTACTTTTGAACGCGAAGCTGCTGTAGAAGAATATGAATTTTCTGATAATGAAATTCCTGTTGGAGTTGATGATGAATTCGAGGACTGTGAGGATGACGAATTGCAAATGAATTCCAATGCAAGTACTAAAGAGGCGTCTACTGAAATTGAAAACCAGGTTAGTCCTAGCATTTTAAGAAGTGGTAGAGTTAGAAACGTAGAAAATATAACAAGAAAAAAGGTAAATCCCAGGCGAAGGTCAAATTCTTTGAACTTTATGCTTAATGTTGGTAAAAGTTGCGAGAACGTACCGAGTACCGTTAAAGAAGCCCTAAGTGGTAAAGATTCGCAATTGTGGCAGAATGCTATGGAAGCTGAATATCGTTCGTTATCTGAAAATAAAACCTGGGTTCTAGTCGATTTGCCAGCATATCGTAAGGCTATAAAATCCAAATGGGTTTTTAATATTAAAAAAGACAAGAATGGTAAAATTGAGAGGTACAAAGCCAGACTTGTAGCGAAAGGCTGCAGTCAAAAATATGGCCAGGATTTTACTGAAACTTTCTCTCCAGTCACCAGATACTCAACAATAAGGCTAGTAATTGCTTTGGCCGTAGAGTTAAAATTGCTTGTACATCAAATTGACATAACTTCTGCGTACCTCAACAGTGAGCTGGATACAAACATATATATGGAGCAACCTGAACATTTTGTGAGCAAAGCACATCCGAGAAAAGTATGTAAGCTGGTGAAAGCCTTATATGGACTTAAGCAGTCCGGAAGGCAGTGGAATCAAAAACTAAATAGCGTCCTGCTAAAAATTGGTTTCGTGAGATCTTCCTACGATAATTGCGTTTATACATCATCTGGTCAAAAAGGAATTATAAATATTTTGGTCGTTTACGTAGACGATATTATTCTCGCTTTTAAGGAGGAAGAAGACTTAAACAAGGTCAAGTTAAAACTTGCTATGGAGTTTAAACTCGAAGACAAAGGACCCATCAACTATTTTTTGGGTATGGAATTTGAAAGAGAAGGTGATAGAGGTCCGATTAAACTGGGTCAAACAAAGCTTATTGCAGAGGTTTTAGATGATTTTCGAATGCTAGAATGTAAGCCAGTTAGCACACCGTTGGATCCGGGATCGAAGTTGGAAAAATGCACATTATGTCCAAACTGTGCAAAGGTTGATACAAGGACTTTTCAATCACTTATAGGGTCGTTAAATTTCATAAGTCTAACAACACGACCTGATATATCACATTCTGTGATTAAATTATCGCAGTTCAATACGAACCCTCATAAAGAGCATTTGACAGCTGCAAAACATTTGCTCAGGTATTTGAATAAAACAATAAATTTGAAACTTATTTTCAGAAAGTCTGCTGCTGAATTGGTTGGGTACGCTGATGCTGATTGGGGTGGAGATTCAAACGACAGACGATCTTTTACGGGCTTTGTGTTCATGCTCGCTGGATGCGCAGTTTCATGGGAGTCCAGAAAACAACCTACTGTGGCACTCAGCAGTACTGAAGCCGAGTACATGGCACTTTCTTCTGCATCTAAAGAACTTCTGTACTTGCGCAACCTCATAAACGACATTGGATTTGGATATGTTGCTACAAATCCCATTGTGCTATATGGTGACAACCTAAGCGCACAACAACTGGTTCGGAATCCAGTATACCATGCCAGAAGTAAACATATAGATATCAAAGTACATTTTGTAAGAGACATTTTTGAAAAAGGTTTTATTAACTTAAAATACATATCAACAAATAATATGGTTGCCGATATATTAACGAAAAATTTAAGAAAAGTAAAACATTTGTATTTTGTTAACAAGCTAGGATTTAGTATGCAAATTTAATTTGAGAAGGTGTATTGAAAATAAATGAAATTGAAATTACAAATTAAATTAATACTTACACACTACTTAATTACTACTTAAATTTAAGTAACTAAATGGCAACACTTGAACTCTTATACTATATTTTGCTAAACTATGTATATATGAAAACTTAACCTATTCCTGAATTATACTTTGAACTATTAACTCGTGGTGTTTTAATTTCTCTATACTAGAAGATCCTAACAGTTACATGCGATGGTTATGCAAACTACAAGATCTTATAAGATCCTCTGTGTCTTTCAATATCGATGTGGCTTAAGACTTAGTTCCTGTTCCACAAAGCTACAAATAGTGTACAAAAAGCATGAATTTAACAAATAAAATAAGTTTTTGTGTGGAGAAATTTGATTGACTTCTTAAATTACATCTTGCACAAAACTTGTAGTAGATCTTTCAGATTATCGATGATACGCAGAAATGCAGGAGCACCAAATGTATATTTATCGTCTTCACGACAGTATTAAAGAGACGAGCTGTATAGCAATGTTTAGTTCTGAAATCCCCGTCATTTTTTTGTGGTGGATGTCGGTAAAGGCCGCACGCCACCCGCTGCGCTGGCTGCTCTGTCAGAAGACTCGGTGAAGATCCCATCTAAAAAAAAGACAAAGAACATGTCGTCATCACTAAAAATTAATTCGTATCAGTTTTAGCAAAAACTAAATAATTCAATTGTAAAATTTCTTCTTTGAGTCATTTTTTCATCGATTTATGTTAAAAACAACACACAAAACCCATTCGAAAATTGTTTCTGATTCGTTTTCCTCATTGCCATAAACGGCCTTTTAGTAAAAAATTTTGTATCAGCTTAAGTAAAACTAACCGTGTGATTCTAAAAATAAGAGTAAAAACAATTTTAATATAATGGCCAAGCGAAACAGCCCTTCATCAATTTATGGTTCAACATTTTGTATTCTTTTGATACCTGATTGATACAAACGTGAATTTCGTTGAACCCAATACTACGCTCATAGAGACCTAATCACAATTATTATTAAAAAAGTACTATACATTTGCATACAATTAAATTGCACTTCACACAAAAAATTACCTAAGGGTCCTTATGCAACATCAATGCAGCAAAACATCGCTATTTCATAAAAAAAAAAAAAAAAACATCCACAACATACAACCCTCAGCCCTTATAATTATATCGAGATTGAATAGAATAATAAAAATGCACTCTAGCTCAACCAGAAACTTGTTTGTATAACAATTTTCCATAGCTCTAGAAGACTCCATCTGCACATCATGCAAATCGCACCAGACAGCATCAGCAGCGGTGCTATCGTTAAAACTAGAAAATCCAAATTAGAGGGAAAAATATTGTGCCAGTAATTATTGTATATCTACTTTGTTCGGGTACGCGTACGGTACGGGTGGCAGTAACTAACGGGAGAGAAAAGTCAAATACGTTACGCTTTATAATAGATCCCCTTGGTCAAATTATTAACGCCTAGCCGACTTTGTGACAAAGGATTTCTGCATAGTAAATCGTCACGTGTTCAGCTTTAGATAAGAAAACGTGTAGCTTCTGCTATTCTGGCATTATAAACGACAACGACTGTCGACAACACGACCTACAACGTCCGTTTGCAAAGCATCGTTTTTGAATTAAACAACAACAACAACAGGCTTCAAAAAAGAACAGCTCAATTTAACCCCTTTAAAGTAGAAATAATAAAAAAAAAAAAATAGAAACATGCATAAAGACTTCTGTTTGTCTAGAGTGTTACTAATACCTTTACCCTCGTACGCATATACAATTGTCATTTGGACAACAGGAAAACATGTTTTTTTTCCTTTTTGTTAATCAATGTTAGAATGGGTTCTTGTACACTCTCGTATATAGCCTAGGTGTGTACCTAGTTTATTTGTTTTAAATTAAGGTACGGGTTTTGAATCACAGAGACACACACACAACTATTGCTGGTTTATTTCCGCTTGAAGTATTTTTAATAAATATTAAAAAAGTCCTTGTTGTAAATTAGATATACTTTTCAGTTGAAGAAGGGTAAAATGACATTTTTGTAACTTTTTCCCCAGGGACTAATAAATTTTTATTATATTTACTTTGTTTATATATCCAAGTTAATTTGAGAATAATAACTATTTTTATTTATAATTGCCTAAGTTTTTTTTATTTTTACCTACAGGACTTTTTTTTCAAAAATTTGATCTACCGCTCGCCATTTTGAATTGATTAGATATTTGAAATCATATCCAAATAAAAATTTATTGATACTTGTTTTCACAACACAGAAATTTCTATCAAAATTCAAATAGACAATGAATTAAGCATGAACCAATATTTCAGCAATCTCGAAAACCGCTCTTTCGATTTCAATAAAATTCTCCAAACCTCTTATTTTTAGCTATCTCAATCAAGCTGTAAACTCATCTGTTTCATCATCATCATCATCGGCTCGACAACCGGGGTCCGGTCCTGGCCTCTTTCAACAAGCCTCTCCACCAATCCCGGTCAATTTTGAATTCATTTGATATTTGAAATCATATATAATTTCTATCAAAATTCAAATAGACAATGAATTAAGCATGAACCAATATTTCAGCAATCTCGAAAACCGCTCTTTCGATTTCAATAAAATTCTCCAAACCTCTTAGTGTAAGCTATCTCAATTATATTATCCAAGCTGTAATCTCATTTTTTTGACCAGGTTAATAACACTGTAAGCATGGGTGTACACAAAGGGGGCAGGGAGTGGGATCCCATGCTAACAAAGTCTCTAACTTCTTCAAAGTTATATCTGTCCACCATTTAGATTGTTAAAGAGACTACCCCAATTATCGCGTAGACACAAAATACGCTTCAAGGTTGCAAAAGATTGGCCTGTACTTTTAGTTTTGGAAAGTTGTTTGCACAGACCTGCGTTGTACTCTAAAAACATTACAATTTCCCTACGATTTTTCAGTTTTTATGGCTTAAAACTAAAAAGTACATTCTACGAAAAATTCGATAGTATTGTTGACATTATTTTCAAAAATTTCATTGCAACTGCAGCTGTATTGCTTCGATAGGGGTCGAAACAAAATACTTAAACAAGCTTAACAGCTTCTCCCTCCAGTTTATATGTATCATCTTTTTTTTAATTTTAAATGGGGTACACTTTGTCAAGATTCCATTCATTTTGGCATACTTTCCTCCAATCAAGTTGCACCGATGAGCTGCTGTATTCTACAGAACAAATCATATTCCATTCTTTTAAATTGTTTGGCTGAAAACCATCTACTCCAGTATTTCTTCAGCGTCTGAAGTTTAAATATATCACTGTTCTAACTAATTCAAAGGTAGTTTGACGAAAATTTTTACCACCTTCTTTGTTTGGCAGTTTTGGAAAAGAGTTCGTTCCAGATTTTTAGCACTGACTGCGGCCATACCGTATTTTTATTCTCATTACAACCAGTAGTTTCTGGTTTGAGCTGATATCTCTGGAAAGATCATTTCAGGTTTAACCCTTTGATATAACTTTTAAACTTTACAACTGTCATAGCAAGAATAAAAATATACTCGACCGCTAGCTTTTTGTGCTTCCTCCTCTTCGTTCAAAATAGAAAAAAAGAACTCACAATCTGCAGATCTGATTTATTTCTACACCTGTCCAGTATTATATTCGCTTAAAGTGCCACCCTAATTCATATATTTCCACAAACAGAATATTAAGACATTTATATTTTGTTTTATTAACATTATTTTCGACTTATCGGTTTTAAAGGTTCATTTTCTATCAAATTCTGATTATTTTCTTTTCTAACTGGTCCCTTCTAGAATACCCCGAAAATGTGTATCGAATGAAATCTCATTCCACACTTAAAATCACAATTTAATAAGGACACCCAACCCCCAAAAGACAACAAACACTCATATCCTTTGTTACCTTTTTAGTATGTACGTCCAGTTACACTGGCCATAAACTTCATTACCTCTACAACATACCTAACCTAGAGCAGCGATAAAATCTAGAATTTACAACAATTTTACTGGCGACGCACAATTTAAGACAATTCCATTAGACTTGATTACTTTTAGCAGGCCATTAAATGTATACCCACCTTACCTACATTGACAAATGAAACAAAAGTGTGTCCGTCCGTCCGTCTGTACGCTCTATAATATATGTACATCAAGCTGAGTCACCCACCATGGCCAGGCCATCACCAGCGACCATCATGGTAAAAAGCTGAAAACCTGCTGAAGTGTTAAAATTTACCTATTGTGTCGGTAACGCCTGAATTTTATTCTTCCTGAATTTAATCGAAATAATAACGCAAAAAGGCAACAAAACTTCCAAATCAGCACGTGACAGGATTGGTTCTGGAAAAGCAACAGTGCACAAAGTAAAACGTCCATCTCCATCGCCATTGCCAATCTTCAAGAGCAAATGGGACCAAGTTTAATGATGGAGGCGTGTGTACCTATTCCGCTCATCCACATCTTCCGTATAGTGAATTTGCCTTTTTTGAAAAATGATTTTCGAATGTTTTTGCCTGAAAGTTGAGCATCATCATCAGCCGGCAAAGCAATTGCTTCTACACTACCTACTTCTCGTGTAGTGTACATATATTGAAATTGAGGACAGAAATGAGGGTGGAGGGTGGATATATGTAGCTGATGGATCTTTGGGTGGGTGGACCTCTATATTCCCTGTCGCTGTCCCACACGGATACATTTATTTAATCGGGCAAACTTGAAGGATGTCTGAACTGTGTGAAGGGCTTTGTTTAATGGGGGCCCCAGCTGAGCACTGAGAATTGTGGTGATGATGTGAGAACGCACCATACGGTCGGCTCTCGGCTTTTGGGTTGTTGCACAGAGGCAGAGAGTCGAGCGACAGTGTCGTAAGATTAAGGTAACAATGAAACGAGGTGGTGAAATTTATGAATGTGATTAAAATGAATCTCGCATTATGTTGTCTACTTTTGTAGCACTTATAGTTCACCCTGAGCCCCGAGCCTTTGAGCCGATCCGATCCGATCCGAACCCATTCCATAAAACGCACAGTCCTAAGGGAGAAACGAATTATCATACGCGTGCAAGGAAAGAACCTTTTTAATGACGTTGTTCATGCTTTGTGGAAAGTAAATGAAGGAAATACTCGTACAACAGACAGGAAGTATTGTACTTTTGTGTTGTGCGAATCTAAAATAAAAAAATATGTATTTGCATTTCCTTTAGAAAATATTTCAAATGTTTTCTTTTCTTTTATTTTTATTTCTTTTTTTTTTCGTTTTCTCCTTCATGAAAAAATTTAATGAAAGTATGTTCTCTGTTTTTGTTGTTCACATTTGACAGACGAACATACACATTTTGAAGAAAAAAAAATCGCATGTTAGCTTGTTTTGTTCGTTTGTTCTTTTGTTCCTTTATTCGTTATGAAAATAAAAAGATGATTTTGTTTGCATTTGCATAAGAGGATTATAGATTTGCGCCCGCAATTGAAAACTCTTCTTCACCTTTTTGAAAATTTATAATTTGCAAAAGAAGGCGAATTTTATAAAAAAAAAAAGAAAAAGTGTCTTATTCGATTGGTTTAGGGGCCTTACATTTTGGAGAATGAAGCTAAGTGCGTTATTAGGGTTCCTTTTTTAGTTCGTGTTTACTTGATTAAGGTGCCAATTATTTTTAGTGCCTTTCAGTTGGAATATTATTATTTCCATATGAATCATATTTAATGAATTGAGTATCCGAATTGTATCTGTTTGCATGCATTACACATACGACACGTGTTGTCTTAATGCATGCATGTTTTCTCATTAAATTAAGGCATTTAGGAGCATTAAAAGCCATCCAACAGTAATAGAGCGATTGTATTTGGAGGTCGAAGTAACTTCTGTGTTCATATGTTTTATGATTGACTGATTTCAAAATATTACTCGCCTTGATCTTTTTTGTGACATAAAAGTTTCCAATTTTGCAGTAAAAGCTAAAGTTAAGATGAAAGTTGCTGTCAATTTTGCTACCAAAGTGAGAGCTGTTCGTTTCTGGTGGGAATGTCACTAAAATCAAGAAAAGGGACACCCTTACAAACCTTCAGAAACGAATACATAGTGCTGTACTAGAGAGTAAAATAGCAAAAAATTAAAGCAGTTTTCAATCACCCTATAATTTTGCAAGGCGTTTGTTCTAAAACGCCACGCTCTAGAAACGACAGAAGACTTTTCTGCGAAACGACTTCACTGTTGTGGGGAGAGATGGAACAAAGAGAACCAAATATGTATAAAGTTTTATTTAAACTTGGATG
Organism: Meliscaeva auricollis; assembly: GCA_948107695.1. Classification (NCBI taxonomy): domain Eukaryota; kingdom Metazoa; phylum Arthropoda; class Insecta; order Diptera; family Syrphidae; genus Meliscaeva; species Meliscaeva auricollis. The sequence goes on along the minus strand of OX403619.1, from coordinate 19,885,459 downwards.
CGAATTATGGCTTCTAGAGCGTGGCGTTTTAGAACAAACACATTTCGGAATAAAAGTGAATATAATCTTCTTCACTAGGATAAGCAAATATTCTGATCTGATTATTTTGCGCATAGATAGAACTTTACTGTTGAACAATTTTTTTCTTAGAATATACCCCAAAATCAAACTAATTACGGGACACCCTGTATGGGAGATATTCGTTCTAGATGAGATATTCAAAAACAATACAAATCTAAGTTTCGAAATTACATAAAAGTCATATCTACCAAATTTGGAGAAAATCCGTCCACGCGGTTGTGCAGTGGAGAGGTGTACAGACGGACGCACAGATCTACAGACGTACAGAAACAAAGACCGACGGACGGCATTACTTTTTTAGTCGTTTTCATAATCGTAATGTTCGTTTTGATAAAAAAACTCAATTTTTTTTTCTAAACGGAACGAATACTTGCCCAATAGAGCAAGCAAAAATGATAAAATTCCCGAGCCCTACTTTCAAAAACATTTCCTTATGAGTTTTCATATTCGCCAACCAGCGTTGCCGTTCGATATTTTCGAAGAGTTGCACAAAAAGAAATAAAAAGGTGGCACATAACAAAGGAAGACCATTTTTGTATGAAAATTGACTTCAGTGAGAAAAAAAATCACACAAATCGCACCAAAATCTTAAGAAAGCAAATATTTTAAACAAACCTTTTATAGTCCATTGGAGGAAAAATCGTAATAAAGGCATGATGAATTGCTTGCTTTTGTCTCCTTTTAGAGAATTCTAAAAGTGGCATATTCAGAAAAGTGGTTGGACGGTGTTACATTCTGAAAAAATGTACCAAATTGACTTAAAGGTGGCACAGCGGTATCGCTGTCGCCAACTATAAACGAAGTGGAAACGTCGGTACAGAAACTATCCCCGCCCAATTAGAAGTAGTATAGTTCGGGGACACTAACCCCGCATCACAACCCAACTTGGTGAAAAAGGCTCAAGAAGCTCTGCAGCCAAAATGTAATCCTTCCAAAGACACACTTTGGCTTTCAGGAAGGTCAATTAACGTCCTTTATTGAAATTCAAATCTGTCATCAAGAAGCTTTCTGGATGTCGAGAAGGCATTTGACAGCATATGGGTAAAAGTCCATATCCACAAACTTCGACTACTTTTTTTTCTTTTCTTTCTTTCAGACAAATTTTGTTCATGTCGGAAACTTCAAGTCTAAAATAAAAACATCAGAGGCAAGAAATCGAAGCTTGGACCATTTCTCTACAGCCTCTCTACATCTCACTTCAATGAAGTGCTGAAATTAACTTGGAACTCAAGTGATGAGTTGGTAAGGCTAAATTGGCGTTCGATCGCTTTTACCCCTAATAAGAAGAAGAACCGGACTGCGCCTTAGAATAGAACTCCTAAGTTCTATCCTTGAAGTATCTTCTGAGACCAAGCTTTCCAGTGTTGTACTAGTACACCATTTCTAAAGGGGCCAACCCATAGAATCCGTTGCGTGCGTTGCGTCGACGTTTTCAACTGACAAGTAGCCGTACTTTGAACTTCATCGACAACGGATTCATTGACGGAATAAAGCATTGAAGGACATATAATTGTTCAAAAATACCAACAGTGGTAGGTATTGGACCAATATCTTCCGCTTTTGGCGAGAAAAATTCTAGGAAACATTGGCAATCCAATCATCTGATAAGCAAAATGACCATATTCACCACGCAGGAACGACATCGGGGGCCAAGGCAACTCAGTGCCCTAGACATCATCAATAGAATCCTAAAAAACAACACAGAAAAAGTTATATTCTACTCTAAGATAGAGTCAGCCTTTGATCGCGGCTTTTAGCCAAACTGACTAACCAGAACGGGACTTAATAACCGGAACGAGACAGTAATTGTTTGAACTAAAAAAAAATTTGGGTGATATTTGGTTTTCCATCACCCCGAAGGATGATGCAGTAGAGGAATAAAACAAAAAAAAAGCCTGATTCACGGTCAAGCGGAGCACGCAAATGGAAGGGGACCTCAACCAACTTAACTTGGCGTGCATAACTGGAAGCAGTCAATAAGGGAGTAACATTTTTGCCATTGAGCGTGTCTCTTTAATCAATTTTCAAAGAAATGAAAATATTTAGGAAAGAGCTTTAGTTTAATTGGTTCCAGTAAGCCCTCAGAAAAATCCAATCATTCCACAAACAAACATAAAACACTTTCGATACAATTACAACATTGCATAACTTCATTAAAAAAAAAAAAAAAAAACGAAAAATTTATATTTCCTTTCAGGTCTCAGTTCCATGTAAAATTCTGAAGTTCTATATCAACAATACCTGGAATTCAATTCATCCAGAGATAGGTAAGCCTTATTTTTGATGATGATGCTCCTGATGAGGAGAATAAATGTTGTTTGGCAAAATTTTCTTTCATTTCCTAAGGTTTCTCCGCATACTATACCTACACAATTTTCCACAGATTATTTTTCTCTGAACAAAGAGTTAAAATTTCACTCCAAGGTAACAACATGGTAGGTTACTCGTAGCACAGGAACTATGATGGTTACTGGAATGCATCAGCATCAGAAGCATCATTGCGTAAGTCTTCAAAATATTATGGCGGCAATGAATTGTTTTCTAACCCCGGAATTATCTCGAAACATTGTGCATAATTTGATTAAAGCGGAAAATATACTTCCCACAATGCGTTCGGATTTGGGATGTCACTCGAGACTATAGTATATGACAATGACAGAACCTATAGTAGCATACCCAAACTCACATCCAAAGGTATCCCTGCAGTTTCATGGGTACCTCTATTATAGTAGATTGTAGTTATATATCCTTGTTTGGTTTTGTTAGGTATAGCATGTGTGGAGGCATTTTGCATCATCATCAAGGACGAATTCAACACACACACACACATTCGCAGACAATTTCAATGGGATAAGCCTTTTGCACTCACCACAACATAAAGTCGGTGCCTTAGCATGCACAAAAGGATTTTGATCTCATAAACTGGTAGCTGGATGGGCTTTGATCTGGAAACATATACCAACCCATGTAGCCAACCATAATTCTGCCGCAAACTAAGCCTTATGAAATATTGCTTTCAACTACCTTAAAACCTATTAGACAAATGCTCCATACAAAATTTCGGTATCCCATATACGAGTTCGTAGATATGGCACGAAGGATTCTTCAGCTATGCATGCATCAGAAATATGGGCGATAGAAATGGTTACATAAAGCAAAAGGCGCTTTGTTTAGGGTCTACAAGAGTCCAGTATGTACTATCCATCCATTTATTTGCTCTGCTCGTATGGGGTCTTACGAAAAGTTCCGACACAATTGTATTATATTCCGCAAAGAAAGAGAAGAACTTTTCGGCATAAGGGATATACGACGTACATATACACGATTTTCTTGTTATTCGTAAATAATTCTGACTAAAATTTTTGTTTTTGTCCTTGTGGGAATTTCCCATTACTGCACATTTTTGAATTATGAGAATTTTGATGTTGGAATATTGATGTTTTTGGAAAGTTAAAGAGGTTTTATTTAGGTTTGGAAAGAAGATTTTATGATGGAAACACTATTTTTACTTTTAACATTATAACACTAATTGCTTGAAAAATAGATATAGGTGGGGTCTTTTAAAACGACTAGAACTGTAAATTAGAGAGTTTGAGTGTGCAGTTAACAAACATATTGAATACAAGTGTTTGTATCTAAAATGTATAGGATTTTGAGATCGTAAACATGTAAAATGTTCATTATTGGAATTTCTTTTGGACCACACTCTATCGAAACAATATTAATTATTGTTTTTGAACTTTCTACAAAGGATATTTCCTTTTTTAACTTTCAACTAATGAAACTTTTTCCCTCGAAGTTGGATTTAGCACTGCTTACTCGACTATTGGTACCTAACTGAATCCAGCTCTTGGATGTTTCAAGACTTCGGATTGCCAAAAAAAATATAGATGACTTAGTTCCTTTGTGCAGGACCGTTCTTGGTAAGCTGCTAGCGAACCCCGGAATTATTCGCAGTGACTTCGAAGAAAAGCAACACTTGTTCCTTGACACAACAAAACAACAAAAAGGAAAAATACAAATGAAAATCAATACTCTACTGCACCACCGTACCTTCGGGTAAAGTCAGAAATTTTCCCAAGAACTGGAACATTGTTGTCGATGGCCTCCGCATGACTAAGAGACCTGAAGCATTTTTCATTCGAAACAATTACAATAGGCATCATTTACTAGAACTATTTATTTATTTAGGAATAGGGTACACACCACTTGCTTTTGATAGTTATTCTCCTTCACCAATTCTGTTTCTAGGGACATAAATTTCATTCTTTTGGGTCCTTAATTCCTGAGGCTTAATTTCCCGGAGCCGATAGAGACATGATCAGTTAAAGTTCTGGCGGTCTTTTGCGAAAAGAGCTTTTTCTAATCTACGACCTTTGTTGTGGAGCTATCTGCATCTGGGCTTTAGTGATCCTGGACTATATTGGCTTTTCGTAACGTTTGGCGTCAATAGCAAAGCAACATAATCAATTTGTTTGATAGTTCGTAGATCTGGAGAACGCCAAGTTCCCTTGTGAATATTGAGGAGTGGGAACCAAGTGCTTTGCTAGAACCCCAAGGTGATATTAATAGTAGTGTTTCACTAATACATGAGCTGCCTTCTTTATCAATGTTCGTCAATGGTTTCAGCTGGGATTTTGATATTTACTATTTGATTTTCGATATTATGCAGTGCTGTCTTCTGTAACTGCAGCGGTGGGATTGAATTTTCACTATTATTCAGTGCTGTCGTCTTCTGTATCATTTATCAAGGTTGACTAGAAGGTCTCACTTGCAGTGTTGATTAAAATTGTATTTCCACTTCTATCTGATGCTGTCTTCTGTAGTTTAATGGTTTTGTGGATATTAGTATTCTTATTTGCCTGCTCAGGGGTGTAAGTTCATGCCATACTTTTAACAGCAGTTTTTGTTTTATCCTCCGTTTTAGACTAGATGCCACCTGGTGGATCATATAAGATAATAATCATCTTTATTTCAATCTACTATACCATCAAAGTTCTTTTCTTTCTTTCCATTTTTTCTAACTTGTGTTTTGAAAAGAAATTTTTAGTAGTATCCAGTGTTGTCTTCTGTTTAACACTTGGATAAAAGGTTTGGGATACGATTGTTATATTTGCGATATATTTTCTACTACAATCCAGTGCTATTTCCTGTATAATGATTTGTTTTATCTGTACTATTTATAATTTCCCTTCTATACAGTGCTGTCTTCTTTATTTAAGTGATATTAATAGTAGGTACTTTTATATAAGAGAATTGTGTCAAGGTTCGTTCAAGATTCCAGTTGTAAGGTAATTCTACTACTACACAGTGCTGCCTTCTATTACTGTTGTGATATTTTAATTGAATTTTCAATACTATCTTATACCTATTGTATTAGGTAAAATGTATCAAGTTCCTGAATACTTTGCTTCCAAAAGTTTAATCACTTATTGAACTGATTTCAAAATCTTTACCCCTGAAAACATAAAACCAATACCAACATTTAATTTATTAGAGCAATTTAATATGCCTTTTTTTGTGTGTACTTTTTGTTTTTTTCTTTACAAATTTTTATCTTTAAAACCAATTTACGGCAGATTATACTCAATGTTAATTATTCGAAAAAGGATTAATCCTATGCAATATTATACATTATGCGAGCTGATATGGGGCTTCCCTATTTCCATCATAATTATGTTTTGTAAGTGGAGTTAGTGTAGTGTTTGTTGTGTATATGTATAGGTATTGTTGTTTACAAACAACATTAATATTTGATAAAGTTCGGTGTAAGTGCAGTCACCTTCCGCTTCTGTTGTCTGTTCTGATATCAATTTATTGTGTGTTTATAAATAAGCGTTTTCGAAACAATAACCTGTTTATCAAGTTATGCCAAGCTATTGAACAATGGAATTAAGCGATGAAATATTAACTCATGCATTGCATTCATGATAATTGATGTGCCTCCTGATAATAAAAATATGATGTTGTCTTTTCACTTCAATGCTGGGACTCCAATACATATATGAACAGAACATATATGTACTTTCCCAGAGAGTTTAAACAATAATAATGCATTAATGCAGCCATTGCTGGCCATCACCGTCACCATCACCATCACCATCACCATCATCGTCATAGTCATCGTCATCATGTCGGTCGTCGCGCAAAACCAAAGCAAAAGCAGAGCATGGCCATCAGCTTAAAACAATCGTCCTTCGATATTCTCTCTCTCTCTCTTTGGAATTGCCATCATGGCAGGTCGCTTTTAAGTGTATGTGTGTTACCAAACAAAACGACGAACGTATGGGGTAATAAGGTCAGCATGTAGTTGTCAATTGCGCCTAAGAGCCGGAAATCAATGAACGGGGATTACACAATTTAATAATTCATTATGTGCCATCGGAATACACTCTGGCCTGGCTCTGGCTCTGGCTCTGGCTCTGACTCTGGACTCTATTCGCAATTCAAATTAAACCGATTAATACTCGTATAACGGTATATAGAGCCGCACATATAGATAGCTTGGGTTTGCATCTCACTATAAGGACACGAACTGGCCAATGCTTTTTGTTTTTTTTTTAAAGTTGCAACCCCCCTCCATTGTTGTGTGTATGGAATATGTGGATCGAATGTAGATAAGGGATTTTTGTGTTCAGATTGTTTGCATTGTTTTTTTTTTTTTTATTGTTTTTTTTTTATATTATTTTTTGTTTAATTTAATTTTTTTTTTGGTTGTTGCTGTGCAATAATTGGGATCATTATTTTGCATGCGGACATTGATGTTTTTCCGAGGTAGTCCACTGATAGATAAAAGTCCATAAATTATGTCGTAATTGATAAATTGCGTTTTTGATATTTCAAATATGCCATTGTTCTACCGTATTCCTATGAACTATGGATCAGTTAGTCTAGAAAATTATAGTTCTAAATATGCGGAATATTCAATTCGGATGATATGGTCAATTTGATTCAGTAATGACCACTGTAATTAGTAAGTTTTTGGTTTTAAATTTTATTGGTCTTAAATTAGCATTATATTATAGTGATTCGCCTTCACAATTATTTATAAATCGACTCTGGCAAAAATTCTACAGGTTATTTTTTCCTATGCAAGAGGGTGTCCAAAAATATAATGGTTTAGGCAGTGGAATTTGAAACCAATTTTATCTAGAGACCAAGGTAATGGGTTCCCAATTCACGAACAACTCTCTTTCAGAGACACGTCTCACATAGCGAGTACGATGCTCATTTTTGGTTACAAAAATCGTAAAAAAAATCACGGTTGCATAACTATCATTTTTTGTAGGTTTTTCATTTTTATTACACCCCTAAATTCTGGATTTAAAGTCCAAAATTTGTTTTTTTTTTAACTTTCAGTTAGAAGAATTGGAATGGTTCCAATAAAGCATTAAATACGTGGTTTTTAAAAACAACCTGAGGTTAATCATCCCAATAATTTTGAAAATATTATTTTTTGCTCATTCTCTCAAGTTTGGCATTGATTTTAACAAGAAAATTTTATTTGTATTCAATATTATAAGTAGGTAGGAACCCACCTAATACTTATTTTTAACGTGTGACTAAAAAAGCTAAGAACATTTAATATTAAAAACTAAAACCGTACCTTTACTTGAAAACGTAAGATTTTTTAAAAAAATATCAGTTAAAAAAAGATAGTTTATTGTTTCAAAATCCCGAATTCAAAGTTTTTTTTTTTCAAAAACAATCCCCCATTATATTTGTTGTTTCACAAAACATATCCATGAGCCAAGCGATGGATAGAATCCTGAAATCAAAAATCCAGAAAGCCCAAAATTCAGAAAATCCCGAAAACCCAAAAACCCGAAAACCAAAAAACCCAGAATCCCGAAAACCCAAAACACAGAAACCCCGTAGATTCGAAAACCCAAAACCCTGAATAGTCAGAATCCCGAAAACTAAAAATCCAGAAAGCCCTAAATCCCGTAATTAGATAAATTTGGAAATGTTGCCAAAATATGTTAATGCTCCAATTTTTAAACTCTTACTAAACAATATCTAAGAAAAAAATAACAACAAAAATCATTTAACAAATAAAAATTTAAAGAAAATCGAATAACGAAACATAACATCAACAATGCAGCTAATATCTTAAATATCATAAATTTAGGTTGTATTAAATTCCCGTTAAGAATATTGTTTTTAAACGGACAAAACGTTTTTTAACGTTGTTAGAATGATGTTATTTTGGAATCGAAGTTGGTCAACATTCAATGATTTTCAACTTAAAGAAAAAGGTTTTAGGATTTTTGGTTTTTGGAATTTTGGGTTTTCGGGATTTTGTGTTTTCTTGATTTTGAAATTTTGTGTTGGCTGCATTGTGAGCCCACTCACCCAAATGCCCCGCCCCCCAAACGTTTTTCTGTATACACCACTGGTGGCACCAAGTTGACCCCGATCTTTGCCTACCCGATTTCTACACACCGAACCGGCTCTGACTCTTCTCAAGAACTTCTTAAAAAATACTCGTAGTTAGTAGGTACACAGTTTCCGTCAAATTGAATAACTATCCTTTTTGCATATTGCAATTTGCCATTCCAACATTACCATGAGGGTTAAATTGATTTATTTTCCACATAAAGTCATTTTTGAAATATTAAAATTTCATTTCTAGGTCTCGAAAGGTGCTGCATTCTGTTGCGAAATGAAAAACAAAACTTTGCATAAATGCATATACTCCTTCAACCAATTCGCATTTATCAAGCAACAAAAAAAAGAAACCATTTCTTCCAAGTGTAACACAAAAGTCAAACTGTCAAAGGCAAAACCATATCGTTAGTCAGAGTCAGCCTTGCCGGTTCTACTTTCCTGTTAATAAACTTTCATAAGAAAGTGTTAAAAACTCAGAAACAATTATTTATAATTTTTTTTTTTTTTTTTTTTAATAATTCAACAACTTACCTTTCGCTGACAAAATGCGCCCGATTCCCAACAATCATTAATTAGCGACCAAAACAAATGAAAGAACGTTGCCGTCGTTGTCGTCATCATCGTCAGTTGTTGTTGTTATATGTAGCGTTGGTAAATTGACGATGATGGGACTGTGGGACGCGCATTTGGAAAAAGGACTTTTATGACAGTTCATCACGAAAACCAATTACTTTGTGAGCCTTTTGTGTCGATGTCCGCCTTCCGTTCCATTCTCTATATCATAGGAGAATGTCGTCTTATATAGTCCGATGCCGATCCAAGAAGGCAACAAGAAGTCAAGTTCTTTTGTTCTTGCAATGGCTTTTGTTATTTTGAAAATCCTTTGACATTGCATTGACTTACCCTACATAAACTAATTTCCAAGAAAACTATTCAACTTAAAATTACTTTTGTTTTGTGTATATAAAGTTTTCAGTGCCATTTTAGTAAAGAGTTTTGTTGGTTTGAGGGTGAGGGAAGGGGGGGGGGGGGTTGGGGTAGACTGTTTAAGGGGTATGTATATGAGTAGCTGTTGTATAGGTATCCATACAAATATGCACGTATCTATAACTCTTAAGTCTTGTTTGTTGTCGACAACGTTTACCTTTTGGCGGATAGATGGTGCTGAGGGAGGCAATACCGGTATCGGGGTTGATGGGTGTATCCTTAATTCCTTATCCACTTGCAGTGCAGTCAAAGTAAACCTTAACTTTGCCAATTTGACTATAAGTTTCTTCTATGAAGCTCCGAGAAGAATTGCTTTATGTTGGGTGTGTGTTTTATTAATACCTTTATACCTTACTTTCAACTCGTACAGCCATCACCTACCTTCGTTACGTAAGATGTTGTTATGTAAAAGGAGAACATTGTTGGTACTTTAACTTTAACTTCTACCTACCTTATACTCTCTTCCATGCACAACAAAAACACTTTTATATCAAGGATATTTGACTTGCAAGTTGCAACTTATAAGAAGAAAACAATCAAGTTCTTTGCTTTTCAATGAAGTAAAATAACATAATATCCACCACCACCAGCAACACTTTCAAGGAGTTTTTAAGTCCCAATTTATTGGACATGGACAGGATATCCTTTTACATAACAAGATTGCTGGTATTTCGTTCAATCACGTCAAGTTGTTGTTTTCTATCCGGAGATGCTGAATAACAATAGGTAAGTTCATTGCCTTGGACGTTAGGAAAAAGTTGTTAAGATTCAAGATGTGTTTTTTTATTTTCAAAAAGTTTCTTTTCTTAGAATTATGCACAAAATATTTTACATTAGAGGCCTTGTTAGATCTTTCTGTACAATCCTAAGCTTTTTGTGACAAAGTTTTGCAGGAAAAATTGATAAGAGAATAAAACTAGTCTCTTTAGAAAACAAATGAATTAGAAATAAATTTTTTTCCGAGAATTTATAATTCACACTGTCTTCAAACAAAATATTTAAAAAGAGACCAGAAAAAATTTAATTCTGTCTGTATTTGGTAAGCTGTAATCAAGAGTATGAGCAAGCAACCACAGTGACCGTCAAAACAGCAAATCCAAGCACTCCCAGAAGCTATCAGGGATGCCATCAGAGACGACAATTTATCGGAAAAAGCTTGACTTTGAACTATTGAATCTGAAGACAGTCATCACTCATCAATAAGTCTTTAAGAAATCGTCTTTAAATTAATCGTTCACGCCAAAGGATCATCTGGCCTACCTTGTTTTGTTGAATGGTGCCCAATACACCGTCATCAAGTTGGAAGAAGAGCTCACAGTTGAAGGACTGCCGACTGTCAAATCACCAAAGACACCGGACCAACTTTTTAACAACTGCTTGAACGAGCTCACCAAGGCATGTGACATCGCAAAGGTCTTAAGCAAGACCCTAGAAATGAAGCATAAGGTAAATACTACACATGAGAGCGACTAACAAAACATGGCAACAACTGCGGGATAAACTATGAACATCTGTGTTAAATGCAAGGACAGTGTAAGCGGAAGGACAACTCCAACCGTAACGTCTTGTGTGTCAACCTCAAGACTTATGGACACCCATACAACTATTAAGGATATCCTAAACGATAAAATCGAAGCAAGTCAAAGCTCCTCATCAACAAAAAGGCTTATCATCATCAAGAATTCGTAGCAAAGTCGGCCTGCACGATGACCAAACCAGCTGTTAGCTTAGCGGAAGTTTTGAAGAAGATCAGGCATGCCTTAATGCTTTGCTAGATATATAGGTGGAATTATCCTTAATTGTGAAAAAATTAACAAAAGGTTTTTTCAAATTGCTAGCAGTTAATAAAATAGTGAATACAATCACCAGCGCAGCTACTAGAAATAGAACCTAAATGGTAGTCTTCAGTTTCAATTCGAACCAATTAAAGTAGAAATTGGCAGGCGAACATGAAGTAAAGCATCCTGAAGTGATGGGGCCTCAGGCAGAACGCTACAGATGATCATCTCGAAAGCGGCATTCAGTAGCTCATCAGGAGCATAAATATGGTCGAAGGAAAGTATGCCTTCAATGAGTTAAAATCTATGATCCATCCACGGCAGGATTTCCGCTTGGAACACGCTACAATGGCCAGGGAGACTTAGGTTTATTCTTTTTTAGAACACTCCACCTCTCCCAGCCCGTTTTCTGTTTTTGAGCCATCCGTATAGAAATAAATTGCTTAAAAATTCATCGTCGTCCCATATGGATCTTGATGGAAAAGTGACTTGGAAGTTCTTACCAAAAACCATCTGAGGGTTGGTGTAGTCAGAGTGTATAGGTATTGATTCGAATGTGTTCAGAATCACCCTGTGGTGTGCCTCTACTGACAGATCTTTTCACAGACAAATCGACTAGTGTTGAGTTGATAATTCTGCTTCTCAACATCAGATTTATCAACTCTCCAAGTTAACTATCAACTTTCAAGTTCTTCAGCGCGTTTGTGATTGCAGGATTGCTGACGTTACTAAAATCGCATTCGATATAATGGAATGCGACCAGAGTGAATTCTTTACGGTGAAGGGAGTATTCTATAGTGCGTACCAAGGTGTTTAGGGCAGTTTCGACCGATATCCTTTTGCAATAAGCGTGTTGTAATTGAAGATGATTTGGTTCTACGGTACTACGCAATATCAATTAATCCTTCTAATGTTTTGAGAAGGAATGATGGTAGCACTATAAGAACTATATAAATACGTATGTGTTTTAAGTAACGATCCTTTACTACTATTGGCAGGAATTCAGTAGCAAGAAATTACTAGAATATAACTTCACTTCCTTCAGTACTCACTAATTTACTATATGTTTCAACAAGCAGCGATTTGTGTAGTTTGTCCTCAACAAGCATTTCATCATAAAATCGTTTTCAATATTTAGCCAAATTATAGTGACATGTCGTTCGTTTCCTTGTTAAAAAAAATCCCAATTGCAAAAAGAACCTCACGATTTGCTTTGTTTATCCCTAGCACTTATGTAAACAAGAAATAGGATTAAATTATTTCAATTCAATTAGAAGTGTCATCTATCAGAGTATTCTTGCCTCCATAAATATGTATATTTTGTCTGCGGCTAATCCTATTCATTTCTATACATCCACGACTCAACGAACATATTTTATTTTGCGGGGGTTGAATTTGCGATACCAATACCCTTCCCCGTTTCCCATACCGAACCCATTGCCAATATCAAAACTCAACCTATCAAAAATTAAAGACTGTATAATTGAAAAAACCTCTCTGTCATGTAGAAAGGACTTATCCTTAGTCATATTTAACTGCATCTGCTAAAATTTCCTTACCAATCAAAATGTGGTTGCAATCGTAGCCGCAAAAATACTAACGTCCTTCGGCTACTTCTGATGGGGTAAGGTATAGAAATAACATACATCACAATAATATTTCACCTCAAACGTACAGTATAAGTAGTATGCGGTTCTGCATGCATGCATAGCATCTAGGCAACCCTCAATACGCATTCTGAAATTCCAACCCCTTATTTGTAGTGTCCTTTGAATATAAGACATTTCTGTCCAAAGGATACTATTTGACGCCCAGCTAGCATTGGCTAAGCTTAAGAGTCAATAAATCGAGTCTGATTGTCAGTGAAAAGGAGAGATATCCTGTAGAAAGGACATGAAAGAGGGTGATTGTGCTGGAAGTATGTTGTATATATGTTGGTAATCAGCATTTTAGCAGGAGATGAAAGTTAACTGCTATATTGCTGTTGTTGAACCGACAAGCCAGTTAATGCATTCCATGTAGCTTTTGCTAACAGTCAGGCCTGGGTCTAAATAAAAACTGCGCCCTCCAGCAGTGGCCTATCCAAACTTGTGTTTGTTGGTGAAAAAGTGATTTCCAGTATTATTTGCACGGATTGGAAGGTATTTCAAACTAGAAACCCAACTAGGTAATAAATTTGAAGTAAAGGGGCCAACGTTGACGTTTTCAACTGACAGCTCGATAAAATACACACGATCTTATGAGAAGTGATCCATAAGTGATGGATCGAACGAAAGCGACGGAAAAAGTATCAGTAAGGAGGGTATTTTGGGTCGACAAGGATCAATTCACAGCTTCAATATTCAGGAAAGGGCTTGGCGGACTCAAAAGATTAACACACTGTCAAACAAATTGATTTTGCTGCGATCAACGCTAGACACCGACACAAGCTAGAAGAAGCATTAGTCTAAATGTGGATACCAGTGAAACCACGTTTTGTAAGAAAATTTGACGTGCGTCAGAGTCGACAAGGTTCTTAACAAGAGACCAGGATCACCAGAACCTTTGCTGATCACATTTTAATAAGACTTTAAAGCCACTAAGCGTTAAAACTGGAAGAAATACTGCTTATCGGCCTTTAGAAGCTCCTTCACAAAAACTTAACCTATTATTCGATGAAGAATGCAGGCGAGTGCATGCAGTAAATGACTAGAAAATGCTACAGAACAGAGCCAAAACTGTTGTTAATGTATCCCGTGAGCTCTACGTTCAAACAAATAGAGTAGAACACTGACTGTTCAAAGTTTCTTTCAAAGACTGAAAGAATCTTCCCATAGAAGTATGATCAGTCCGGCCCTGCTTTACATAGAGTCCAAATAATAGTAATAATAGTAATAATTTTATTGATTTGGGGGCATTTTCGAAACTATTCGCATTCGGATAGAGAACATTCACATTTCACATCCATATAATAGGTAACCTACGCATGGAGAATGGCAATCTTGAATGCATATAAATGTATGACGCAGTAATCAAATTACTCTATTATCGATAAAATAGATTTTCGATTGGCAACATACGTACATACGTTTAATTAATTAAATTAGATGAAACTTCCTGTCTCTGTAACATAATTAGGAATACCATTCTTACTGATTAGGATGTATTTCGAAATCTCGTATTGGTAACAAATAGGTTAAAGTTATAGGTATAGGAAATATCTCAATCCAAAAGATTGATTACTTATTATGGTTGTTACTTATGGCAACGCCACTAGACATACCGCTTTCAAATTGACTGCATTACTAGAAGGGTTTTTGAAACATAATATGCATTTTCAAATTGGTAGGTATATTTATGTTTGGCAGTGGAGGCAGGAGACTCTTACGGCCAGTTCAATTTTGAGAATTTGCGTCAAATTATTTCGGAATGTATGTCGGTTTGAGGTTTAATAATAACCAAAATGTATGAAATACAAGAAAAAAAACAAAAATAAAGTGAAACAAATTCAAAGAAATATAGGGTCGTCGTTTATTTTTCGAAGTTAAATAAGGTAGAGGAAAGTGACTAGGACTAGGAGTCTTCTCTAATGATTTCTGCAGAAGCTGCATAGATGAGGAAGAAGAGGAAATCATCCCACACCTCCTCTGCTCATATCCTGGCTTTTCCCAAAGACGTAAAACTCATTTAGGAAATTATTTCTTTGAAAATTGACATTCACAGTCTCCATTATTTAATAGGTCCAACTGGTTTAATAAGAGAAGCTTCCTCATATTGTTATGTGGTATCACAATGGCCCAATTGTTGGCCTAAGTATGTCAGAAGTTTTCCTGACAGCCAACCAGGAGCCGCACTAGTACCTGCGTATCGACCAAAACATCGTGCTGTTATTTCTTAGTTCCACTAGGGTCCAGGGACCTTACTATTACTTGTTGATTTACCAGTGCTTGGGCCTGCTATTTCTATCTGATTTTTGAAGATAGTGGTCCGCAGGAGCCTAGACAGCTCTATTTCTCGGGGGTCATACTGAAGAAAATATACAAAATTTTAAGAAATTTTTCCAACTAGTATTTATGTATTTTTCTGATTTGACAGAAGATACGAAGTTTGCGGACAAGTCTCTTCCGTCTAGGGCAATTAGATTGATCTAGTTGCATGCTCGACCAACTTAGAAGACTATCATTTGCGTTTGTGAATAACGGACGAAGCTATCTCATTTTGGTAAATATCATGTTCTTCTCTGCTACAAAGTGAATAAGTCGGAGTCCGTTCAAGGAAGGGAGGGTGCAGACTGTGTTTTCCGACAATTATAGGTACCTCAGAGATCTTCCTTTCCAATCTTGATATAAGAATCTGCCAGGACTATCTGTTCACCCGATGTATCCCGTTGCATTTTGCACCTTGCACCTCATGGATGGCCGTCACACCGACTTTGATCTTAAAGAGGACTTCAGCAAGTGAATTCTACTTTTTGACGAAATCAGTCCTTCGCATAGTTTAAGCAATTGTCGTTTGGCGGAGTAAAATTAGAAAATCTCTTCCCAATATTATCTATTTGGGTATCTAAAAAAGTTTGAAGATCATCATTCATAACAATAATCCTAGACATCTCATCAATTAGTTTGTATTAAATTAAATGGATTCTTAAATCATTTCGAGCTATCCACTCAAGCTTAAAGTTTTGTTTTACCTTTTTCCTTTTAAAATAGCCAAACTCCTCTCCTATAACACTACTGGCGAAACAAAGTTGCTTCACAACTTCAAACTCAATAAAATATAATAAGAAGACAAAAGTTTGTTATTTGTCCTCACAACAAAAAAAAAAAAAGTCAAAAAGTTAAATACAATTTATAAAAGATAATATTTTAAATTCGTCCTGACAACCGATGGATTATAAAAACTTGTTTTTAATTTTTAATGGGAACCCCACAGGGGATTAACCGGGGAGATTCCCCATCATTATCTCTGACTATCTCTCTATCTATCTCTTTCTCTCTCCCTCTGGCTCTGTCTCCCTCTCTTTCTCATTGTTAAAATTCCATTGGTTGGGTTGTTTCTCGGGCTAATGTGTTTGATAAATGACTTATGAAAATGCGATAAGGAGTTCATCAATCATTTAGGGTGGTGGCATTTTACAAGGTACTAATGACTTTTCCATTTGAACACGTTGCCTTGGCTGGGATAAATTAGACCGCCAGTGCCGCAAATTTATTATAAAACTATGATACCCAAATGTATATTGTTTTGGACTCAAATGATAATTATTATTATTATTATTATTATTGTGTTATACTATTAAGGATATATTATCATTTCTGCAGGGTATTACCGCGCTCAACCTAATGTCAAATGGTTGTCAACCTCCAACAAAACAAGAGGTTGATGTGGTTCCAGACAACCTACCCACAAAAAAGAAAAAAAAACAAAGATAAGGTAGGAGGTATTGAACTTTTCATCATATATTATTATTATAAAACGATTAATAAAAATGTGGCTTCACTTAATGCGTTTTGGAATGATTTGTTTTGCAAAATAAAAAAAAAAAAAAAACAAAATAAACTATTCATGAAAAACGGTAGGATTAAAATTTAGCTTACGGAATTAGGTAAAATGGATTTGTGCCCTGAGTAATTATTAATTTTAACAAACATCGCCTAATGGCTTTGAATAAATTGAAATTAAAAATTGATATTCAAATTTAAAATTAATGAAGTTTGCAGGAAAAATGCAGGCATTTAATGGTGTTATTAAGGAGAAATTGGTACGAATTTGGTGGTATAATACTTTTTTAGGTTAACTTCAAGCGATGGATGGCTAGTGCAACTTAAACATTTATTTTTATTTTTTTTTTCGAAAACAGGTCAGCTAATTTTCTCCAAAATTCGTTCTTAAGTACTTATTATTTTAAAAATGGCGTATCAATATTTTTTTATTCTTCTTTTGTTAATTTTCAAAATTAAAAACTTAAAATTTATATTTTATCACAGCGCCCAAGAATGAGGATTGAGATTTGTAAAAGCTTATGCCAGAGCGCTTGGTCTGGACTACAAATGGCCGTACTCAAGGAAACGATGGAAAACCACTGCAATGTTGGCCGATTTTTTGAAATTCGTTTGCAAAAATACTTTTTCGAGTGCAAAAATACTTTTTGAGTTTTTAAGTTTTAAGTACTGGTTACGGAAGTCTGGAGATCTGAAAAAATATTAAGTTCGCTCAAACAACGGCTATGCCGTTGCTGATGCCAAAGGAAATTTTTCGTTGATGGTCTCCACGAAGAAAACCAAAAACAATCTTTTTCGTTAACGATTTCGTTGTGTGATTTTTGTATAGGATGTTTCGTTTAGTTTCAACAACGTACTCGGCCTGAGACTGATAGTCTGTTATCTAAAAAAAAAAAAATATTTTTTTTCGTAAACTTTTTTGAGCTTTGGCGTAAAATCTTTTAAAACAAAAAATGTTCAAAGTTCTTTTTTTCTTGTTTAAACTTAAAAAAAAAAAAAAAGTATAACTGAAGACTGAAGTGTTTTTCCTCTAGCAGACCTTGACATACATTTAAAGAATCAACTTCCAATTTTTTGTTGTTTAATATTCTTGTACATACCTAATTTTACACATACTCACATTATAATTATACGATATACAATGCTCCAACTATCGAAAAATCAAACTTTCAAAAACTTTTCTTCACTTATTTTCCGGGTCCTTAAACTTTATACCTTTTGCGCGGTCATCATCCAATTAAGAAGCTAAAACTGTTTTCGTACTCATACACATTATATGTAGCTCTTTTTTTCTTCTTGGAAAGTCCGGGTCTTTGAAAAGACAACTCTACACTTATCTAAAGCAACATCGTTGGATAATATTGAAGGAAAAGCAAAGTTAAGCAACTCACTGATATATGAACTTTGTTTCTTTTAAGATATACAAAAAAAAATAAAAAATACTCCTTGAAGAACTCTCGAATCAATTTTTATATTTGTACAAAACTGTGCACCATTACCATCACCATCTCGGCATCAGCAGTTAAACTCTGAATCCATTTTTTATTCAAAAAAAAAAAAAAAAAGAAAAAAAATATAGAATTGAATACAACAACTTCTGTGTGTAGTAAACTTTATTCATTTTATTTTTAATGGTTTGGTTTTATTCCAAGAATAATATCTTAAAGCTTTCCATACATAGATAGATACATTTGTATATATTTATCTACTTACATATATCTGAAAGTATATTATAAAGATAAAGTTAAGCAGCAAAAAAAAAAAAGAGTGAGTATCTAGCAATCGATGTATAGAACAGGAACTACCTTAAACTGTATAAGTACATTGAGTATATACTCTTCTCTTCGATATCTGCATAATGGCTGTAATATGGAAAAGTAATGGCGGAAATCCTTGCGGGTAAAGTCTGAATGTATACCAGTACCAGTACCAGTAGCAGAGAGTTGTAGAGTCGGAAGAAACCCAATAACACTTTAGTTATTTCTGTGGTAGAACGTGGCAGCTTCATCATCGACCAGGAATATACTTTAAAATGCATCATCTATTATGCAGATTTTTATTCTCTAAGGAGCATTACCTTATCTTTATAGCCACAAAAGAATGCACCGCATCATTCAGATAGAAAATTCAAGAATTTATATAGAAATTTACATATACCTACATCCTACAACTACATATATAACAAAACTACAATTCGTATTCGTATACATAACTGTACTTCAGTTTTTTATTTTTTATATCTTCTTCGACTATAGGTAGTAGATAGAGTCAATGAAGTGTTGAGCATGAAATGTTGGCCAATACCTTTCTTTACCCTTTCAAGAGTTTGGTAGTTCTCAAAAACTCATGCCATGAAGAGTATTGCAAAGCTAGTTTTTTTTTTTAATTTTTCGGTTAGCTATCACTATGTCATTCAAAAATTTCATGAAAACTCATTTATTAAGAATGAAAAATGCATTTAGATTGCAGTATCAGTTCAGAATAGACAGAACTCAGATTCGATTGATGGAAATTAATGAACTTCTGGGTCGTGTTTGCTTGTACTCTACAAAAATTTTATCAATTTTAAGAAGAACAATGTAGATGTAGTTAATGCTAAGACAATTATGCAGAAAAAAATTATGAAACTCAAGGGGTCCAGTCCAGGCCAAATCATTGTAATTAAAAATGTGGGTTTCTTCTTGGTCTAGCTAGGACGTTCTCTTACCAACCAACTCCCACGATACTAGAATCAATTTTCCTAATTTAAGCAGTGAATCTAATTTAAGAGATTCCGTCAACTCAAAAAAGACATTTTCAAAGCAGGTATGGAAAGAAATCAACCAAAAATATACAAAAAAAAACGGTAATCACTGCTATCATGAATTAGAAACTTAAATATCGAATTTTCGAATGCATCAAAATGTTATGGAGTAACAAAAATTATTAAAAGTATACTTGTGGGAGATAGTGATCGTGTTGGTCCTCGCTTGATTCCATTGTCCAAAAAGTTGTATTCTTTACAATGAACAAAAAAAAATCGTTTTCGTTGGCTAAAGTTTCCAGTCCCGGTCATTTTTTTGCTTTAAATCAAACAATTTTGAAATAAGTAAGAACATAATGTAACTGATATGATATTTCACCAACACAATAATTTATTATAGATTCTTGTTTTACTTCGCAAATTCAAACAATGTGGTTGGGCTTGAACATTCTGTCGATAATTTAATATTAAAATTTATAAAGCTTAGCTCCTAACGTTATTCAATTATTGCAATTCAGTTCAATGCCTGAAAGTATGCCATGTTATTTTTATAAGTGCGGTGAGTTTTCTCTCGTTACGTAAACGTAAGGGTCAACGATCACATAGCTTATGGTGAGAATATTTATTTGAATAATTGATTTTAATTTCGGGAATATATTTATTTGAATGCTGAAAAATCCTGTGTATTGGTTGAGGTCTACAATTATTACAGAATTTAGGAAAACATCAGTCCCAAGTGTTCCTACAAAAACAAAGCTTACTCTATTTTTCTATGTTTAGGCCACGTTTAACTTGCATTGGTTTCGTATCAATCAAATTTATAAAAAAAGTGTTTTTCCTCATGCCATCAGTATGTTGGTATTATGCGTTAATCTGTTCATCTAGTAAGAGCATAAGCCTTAAATGATCTTTGAAAACAACTTAGATAATAAACATTGTGAATAATTTGAATGTTACTTTTTTTTAATTTTACTTTTGTGTTTTAAGCCATATTACAGTTTACGCAAAGTAAAATAAAATTCTCAATACAGTTTTTTTGTTTTTTTTTTTCCTGTCCACCGTTTTTTGTTACACAAGGATTTCCGGGGATCCCGCGTGGCTACTGAAGGTCTTCCACGCGGTTTTCTTGCTGCTACTGCACGACTACCACATGGCTCCTGCAAGGCTCCCATACCGCTACCACATGGCTACCACGCAGCTACCGTATAGGAGTAAGGGTCGACTTCCCCTCGTTTAAGTGGAAGGGGCAGTTTTCCAGAAATATTACATAAAATAGACAAAATAAAATGCACGACTGGGTCGCACGTACTTGCTCGTATAGATAAAGTAACTATTATTACTATGCCTTTTTAATTAAAAATTTGTAAATGCAGTTTTAGAAAAAAGATTAAAAAAACATAAAATTCGATTTTCAAATGACTAAAACGGCTTCTTAAATGAATTTAACCTAAAAACAAAGTATGCATTTTACTTTCTTCTTGATACATTTAAAAAAAAATTGAAAATCGTTTCAGCCAATTTTCAAGTATTTTTATTAAAAAAAAATTAGTACGCCATTTTTAAGATATTATTTATTAACATCTAAGAACTAAAATTTGAAAAAAAAATATTAAATAGTTTGCGAAAAAATGATTTTTCAAAAAAAAAAATTAATTTTTTTTTTTTTAAATCCAATAAAAATAATTTTCCAATTTTTTTTTACTAAACATTATTATGGCAACTTAAAAGCTTTCATATAAGAAAATGGTTGAAATTGATTGAGTCATGAAGGAGAAAATCACAATTTAAGAAAACGGTTCTATGGCAGGTACCGTTAATAACGGTTTTTGAAAAAAATGGTTTTCATTTAAAGATAGACCTTATCTAAAAAAATTACCATGAATTTTTTAATCAAAATCGTATTAACCGTTTTTGAGAAAAATGAGTTTTTCTAAAATCGGAATATGGCAGGTACCGTTATTTTTGGTCTAAAAAAAAAATAAAAAACGCCACATACCAAGTTTTAAGTAAATCGACCCATCCGTTTAGGCTGTGGTCTCTGATACATACAGACAGACAGACAAACAGACAGAATTGTCGGACCCACTTTTTTCTTATTCTCTAGCATCGTAATGCCATGTTTGATTGTTATCTCAACTTTTTTTGTTTACAAAATATTATTAAAAAGCAGCAGTAATACTAACAATATAAATTTTTTGCTTCCTCTGAAGCCAAATGTCTGTTCTTTAGTTTTGTTGTCAAATAAAATTACATTCCCATCAATTTTTTGAAAAGTTATTATGCACATTATCCTTTATTTCATTTTTTATTTTATTTTGATTTATTTCAAAGTTTTATGTATCTAAAAACTATTTTTGTCTAGTTTAACTATAAACTGAACCACTAAGCATATAACTTAAAAAATTGAAAAAATATTTGTTCATTTATTTAAAAAAAAACTAATATAGTCCAGTAATCTTATCGTTTCATAGGAAGGAGATCTTGCGTCAAATCCGGTAGTTCTGATTTCTTGCTGAGTTGTTTATGAAGTTAAGCAGATAACAAATCCAATTTTTCGGCCTTGAACGCAACATTGGTAAAAATGCAAAAAAAAACGCGATTTTTTGCGCTTTTTCAGCAAATGGCATTTTTAGATATAAAGGGCTAGGTTTTGACCATTTTAGATCCAAACCTGGTAGACATGACATGACAAAACATGACTTTGTTTACGTAGAGTTAAATTCATTGCATGCACAATGTTTTAAACTAAATCGGTGTGCTAACTAGATGTGGAAGACTTCTATTGAAAGAGTACTATTAATAGTTGTCCTCTTCCCATTTTTCACCTGTTATATTATTTATGTCGAATAAACCTTTTTATACAGATACAAAATAGTTACATAAAATTTCCAATGTTTCCAAGAACTAAAAGGCTTTAAAAATTTAAATTTAAGAAATGTCTTCGAAACCCATTTAGTAACACATCAAACGAAATAGTCTATTAGCGCTCAATTCTTCCGTTAAACAACAAAAAAAAAAACACACAAAAAGTGCTCAACACGAGCCGTGAAAATAATCGCGTCTGTAAGTATGTATTTTCAAATTCTAAGAAAGTATACCTCTGGCTGTTTCCTTTCCAGTAAAATGTAATTTAAAATAATTCAAAATTTCAGAAACGACGAGTCTTTTACACTCGATTTCAAAGGCACTAAAAGGAAACTCATTACTTTTTTTTTGTTCGTCGCGTCGACGCGACGTTCTACTTCTTGCATACACTCTTACCCATCAAAAAACACAACTTGATTGGTTTTATTGTTTCGACTATTTTGAAAATGGGACTTCTTTATTCATGTCGAATTCCCCCGACACCCGATTGCCTATATACATATTTTTTTGTTGTTAAATATAATCAACAAAAATGTGGACACTTCTTGGGCGCCAGCTATAACTATTTGTGTGCAAAGTTTTAGCTCTTTAATAGTATAGCCTGTCCCTGTGATAGAAATTGATTCTAATTTCGGACAAAGCAAATGGCTACTTTTATTGTCAAGGGGGGATTTCCTCAAGAGATAAAAACTGCAACCAGTAGATGGTAGTTAAGTGATGGCGTGAAGCCCAAATATAACAAGACAAACTAGGGTATTCAATTTGTTTGGCCCTTAATGTGCGATGTTAACGTTTTATCCAATCTTGTTTTATGGCTGATATAATGCTTCTTCTTCCTTCCATTTACCCATCTCCCTTTATATCTTTTGCTGATATTTATGACTAATTTATTGTTTCATGATTGGACTAATTTCTATTTATCGTGAGAAAAATATTATTCTATCAGTGGTGATGGTTTGGTGGTGGTATTTGGTCACGAAGGCTTCCTCTCTAACCACGCAATTTCTATCTATTCAAGGGTTCTAAAAATGGCCATCATAAGTTCTTCTATCCTGCCCCCAAACTATAGTGAATTTTTTGGTGCTCGCAAGTTCATAGATATTTTTATTTCGTTTAGTTTTTTTTTTTTTTTTTGAGGAGGGGGGTATCAACTGATTAATAATTTCCGTGTTCAATACAAAACATGATAGCGTGCTGCTTGCTGCATCGAGCTTCGAGTTGTATAGAACGACCGAACCGAGCCAGCGACCGTAAGAACAGTTTTAGAAACTTCCACAGTAATGGAAGTGTTTACATGCACCCGAAATAAAATATCAGAATAATTTATCAAAGTACCGTTGTTGTAGTGTCGGTCTCGGGCTCGGGATCATACATATAGATTTTTTGCTACCCTTAGCCTCGTAATGCATTTTGTGAGCCATAAAGTATAGGTACTGTGTGTGATGGTGTTATGTTGGAAAACCGACACACTCAACTGCGTGAATTTAATTTATTTCTTTAGCTGTGAAGGACTAATCCTGCTCAATTGCCCCCTCAACATAAAGTGCAACCGAACCAATGTCTCTTGCTTCTTCGCTTGCTTTTGCCACTTCATGTCTCTCCAACTACTCACCGATTCTCCGATCCGATCCGACTCCCCCAATTTGGTCTCGTATATTTTTCTTCTGGATATGTGAAGTGAAGGGATAATGCTATGCCTTGCGGTGTAGTTGCGGGCAATCCAACCCCGGTGCTTTAGTCACGAAATGCGCAGAGGGAGCTGTATAGAGCCTGGCTGTGTGTGTTCGCTGCTTGCTCGATGCTGAAGGTCTCATATGGTTTTCGTATAAAATCGTTCAACAGGGATTTATGTGAATCGCATTAAATGGAAACAACTGCTTGTGATTTGGAGTAGATAGTGTGGGAGTGAAATTGTTTATTTCTGCCGAGAACGACGAGGACGAAGAGAACGACACGACGACGGTGGCGACGAACGGTGCATTTGAAGTGAATATTAAATGTATTCCATCGAGTTTTGTTCTTTGCGGTGGCAATCGTTGGAATTACTTACGAGTTGAGTTCGAGTAAAGAAGTCAAAGAAGAAAAGGGTCGAATATACTAAAAATGTACATAGTTTTATAAGTACCTGCCTGGCTCTACTTCCACCTGAACATAAACATAAAATGCCTATTTATAGTGATAAAATAAATGGAACAATCGAACCGTGCAAATGTTGCTTTGGATAACATCGCACTTAATTTTTTTTTATTGGAAAACATTAAATTAACAAAAACAAAAAAAAAAATAGTAATAAGTAGGCCAGGCTAAAAACATTAAGTGAGTTGGAAATAAAACTCATTCTTAACTATTTGTCAAATTATGATGTAAACGTAGGAACTGATATTTTATTGTAATGCATTTGCATAAATTTGTATAAAAAAAATTAGTTTAAGATAGTTCGTTAGAATAAAATATACATTTAGGTATCCAAATAGTTGAGTCAATGAATACATATACATAATGTAGATATATAAACAGGACGGTAAGGTAACTTAGCTCTAAATAGTAAACATTCAACACCGCCCTTGCATAGAAGAGGTTGAAGAAACTATTAAAAGGTTTTAGATCATAAAGTCGCACAACTCATTAATCAAGTACGGGTGGCAGAAAACTTACCAGAAACTATACTACCAACTCCATATGCCCCATCTTCAAGAAAGCCGATCCTATATCCATCAAAAACTGCCTTTTCAAACGGACTGTGTGAACGTCTTGAACTCTTTTCCATTATTTTATTCTGCACGTACCCCTACCAGTTTGAAAGTCAGTTGTCAGTTCAACCATAGACCAAAGACTATTATATTTTATTTCAAGACGCACCATCTCTGAACTATGAATCCAATCATTGAAATGTGCAACTGGAAAATATCACATCAGAAGCTGTCAAGTTATCTCTTCAATTTATTAAAGTAGAAATCCGGCGAAGAATTATAATCAAGAAAATTGTTACTACTTTGTTTAAAACTCTGTAATAGGAAGATGAAGTGATTTCTCTACAAAAATCAGATTTAGCCAGTCTTTCTTTGAAATACCAAGCATTGGGCGCCATTCGGTAATGTCTTTAAAGAGTTAAAGTGGAAAATATGATACTTTTTCGAATTTTTTGAACTACTTGAAGATGCAAATATGGCCGTTAGAGTCTGTCGAGAAATGCACCAATCTCGAAAATCTTCCAACCACCAAGTTTGGGAAGACAATTAAATCTGAACATCCACTTCAAAAACCAAGTCAAAGGGGATAGCAGGTATAAACAATTGGAGGCAGTACTTAAGGGATCGTGAACAAAAGCCACTGTATCAGGCAACAACCCTCCAAGGGTGGAGCCCCTTAAATGATAAGTTAGTAAGTACATTAAGTAATATAATATCAATCAATGTAACTATATTCCTTTTTTGATGCTCTGGTCTTAAGGGTATGCATATTTAAGCCTGCTGAAGGCATAGATGCATTTTAAGAGTCTCCTGCCTGAAATTCTAGAAAGTTCTTCTCATAGTCATTGAAGAAATAATGTTAGTTGCATTTGCATGAGCTCTTCCAAGTCGGAGCATAACAGAGTTTCATCACAATAGCTGTTTTAAGGTTGGAAGTGATTATCGCAATTTTTTTCTGTTAATTCTAGTTTATTGTGTTTTGTTTAAGATTTTATGGACAATTTTTAATGTCAAATCAAAATAAAGCTTTGGCTTTGGGTCTTTATTTTATGTGCATAACACTTACCAAGAGGTATCTTCCAAACTTCCAAAACCGTATTGACTCCATTGAATTGCTTCTCCGTTTCGGTATTGGCCGTATTACGAACAGTTGGTACTTTCTTCATTAGATACTGCACTTGCTGGAAAACACGTGTTGTACAAACTTTTGTTTACAGTCTTGAAAGCAAACAATTCTCTTCCCTTATGAATAATATAGCCTGATAAATAAAACACAATGAGTTTTATAACTGTAAAGAAAGGCAAATTCATTAATTTATTTACTGCGCTTCATCAAAAACTATCGATAACATATTTTAAACCATTTGCACTGAAATTGCTTAATTTTCGATTCGATTTTTCAATTTGTGTTAATAAATTAAATCGAAACATTGACATCAAAAATAAAAAATGAATTCTATTGTTGAAATCCTGCCAAAATCTAACACCGATAGCGATAAAGAAGGAAAAAAAAACACATTAAAAAATATATATAAAAATAACATCATGTTTTACTGCACTCAGGGACTCACGCAATCAAGCTGAAGTAATTGGGGTCAGGCCAGTGAAATAATTGATATGAAGAAACGAACCATATTTCTCTAGACTGTATGACGATGCCTTTATATAATTTTTCTAGAGTCTATACCAACTATAAAGTCGCCCCTATGTACTGTCGAATGCATTGCCAAAGTAGTAGAGTAGGTATATCATCTGAGTAGAGGAGAGTAGAGTACGTTGCACGACATACCTCTATTTCAATAAATGCCCAGGGAACCGGAAATATTAGTAGTTTCTTTTTTCCATTCAATTTGTTCAAATTACTCACTTAGAGAGACTTCAATACATTATAAGAACCACGATATAAAAGGACAACCGAATTGACATAAATAATAAAAAAATAACGACCACGGAATAAAAAGCGGGACATCTCTCAGCTCATCTTGTCGGGGAAAGCAACTTTACTTGATTTTATTGACAAAAGACATCACTAATGCGATGTGCAGTGCATTGTGAACTCACAACAATCCCTTAAGTGATCAAACTACTATACCTTCCTACAGATATGTATTCTATATCGAAAGATATCAACATATGCCATCATCAGCCAGCATCACATCAGAGAAAGGTTTAATGTTTAATGCAATTAATTTTTAGCAAGCAAACGACCGAAGCAATCGGCATAGAGATATTATTTTACTTCTGCATTTGCGAATCCAATCAACTGAGCATCCAAATACAAAGAACGAATAGCGAACAACTAGAAGGGGTCGGTCGCAAACGAACCATGTTGATCGCAATAAATTCATGAACATAAAATTACACACCATTAAATGTAATTAGTTTCGTAGAAAACCCTTTTCTTTGGATGATGATGTTTTGGGGGAAATAACCTCAAAGTAATAATTATTATAAAAATTTAGAAAAAAAACACATTACCACACGGCTCACACTATATTCAATGATGGGGGTCTATTCAGAGGGAACTTAAACATTCACATGGTTCGAGTCACAATTTATGTATACCTACATTTGACATAAGTTAGAAGTCGACCGAAAGAAGTTATTAGTTTTTTTTTTTTATAAATACCCACAACACCTCAATTACAATTAAGTATTTGTACTTTTTTTTCATGCAACTGCAGTAATGATCTTTTTTTTTTTTTGTTGGAAAATTACAATTTAAATGTAACTCTTTTTTCAACATCATGAGTCATGAGAAAATTTGAAATTTATTGACTCAGTACTTACCTAATTATAAAAAAAAAAAACTATTGATCCTGTTTTGTTTACCAGAGCGCAGTCCTTTGTCGGAATGTATACCTCAAGGATATTTTTAACTGCAACTGTCATACTCAAGGGAGGAGATCAACTTTGAGTATCCATGAAATAACATTAGGGTAGCGAAAAAATATATTTCTATTTTTGAAGATTAAAGAAAAGAAAGGGTTGAAGTAATTTTTTTAAGTGGTTTGTTTGTCTCTGCTTATGCAATATCAGTGAGACCTCTTATGTATAATCTCATAAGGATTTAACATATGCCTGTTACTTCTAATACTACTTTTCTAATGTTCTACTTTCAATTCTGTAAATCGTAAATCTAAAAATTGTTCATAACTCCTTGTTCAAAAATCGATCTTTGCCCTACAAAATTATATTATTTTCTAATTTTTGTATAATGTTGTTTAGTATTGAAAACTCAATTTTTTGGCATCGGGGTACTGCCGCTGGAGACGCCATTTTAAAAAGATAAAAAGATAAAGATACTAAAAAATTACGTTTCACCTAGTAACTCAATTCGTTTATATTCTTCAACGTTCGTCTTTTTTTCGTAGTATAAAAGAAAAATCGTTGATCACCGTGAATAACAGCAGAAACAAGAATAGAAAATAATAAAAAAAGAGATTAGTATCACGAAAATAAGCATAAAATAGTGTAGGAAGGTATGCCGTTAATAAACTCCAAATGGCCGCCAAGACCACGCTTACAGGACCATATCCTTTTCATGAAATTTTCCATAACCAAATCGCAAAGTGGCTGCCCTATGTCCTCGATAGCCTCACGAATTTCATCTTTGAGGTCTTGAATCGACGCTGGGCTGTTGGCGTAGACCTTATCTTTCACGTGGCCCCAAAGGAAGAAGTCGCAAGGTGTTAAATCACAAGATCTCGGTGGCCAATTGTGATCACCTCTTCGAGAGATAACACAGTCCGGAAACTTTTCCCGTAAAAGATCGATGGTTTCATTGCTTGTGTGGCACGTAGTGCAGTCTTGTTGAAAGTTAACGTTGTCCAGATCAATACCATCCAATTCAGGCCATACAAAATCATTAATCATCTCTCGATAGCGCAATCCATTGACCGTAACTGTTGCTCCAACCTCATTTTCGAAAAAGTAAGGTCCAATGACCCCGCGGGACCATAAACCGCACCAAACAGTCACGCGTTGAGGATGGAGAGGCTTTTCAACAATAACTCTTGGGTTTTCCGAGCCCCAGATGCGACAGTTTTGCTTGTTGACGTAGCCTCCGAGGTGGAAATGGGCCTCATCAGTCAAGATGATTTTTCGATGAAATTCCGGTTCATTTTCATGCATTTCAAGGACCCAATCAGCAAAGACACGACGTTGTTGATGATCAGCCGGCTTGAGCCTTAAGACCCAAGTCTTTATGCAAAATACGGTGTAATGACGTTTGTGGAATGCCTAATTCCAAAGAACGACGAGGAATGGACAAACCTGGGTTTTCTTCAACACTTTGGGCTACAACAGCAGTATTCTCAGTTGTTCTTGAGCGACGTGCACGGGTTTTATTCTTCACATCACTAACTTGTCCCAACAGCTCGAATTTGTCCACCAATTTCTGTATTGCGGTCAAGGTGCTTCACGACGACCCAAAAATGTTTTAGTTTTACGAACCGTCTCTGCCAAATTTTCACCATTTTTATAGTGAATTTTAATAATTTCAATGCGAAGCGTTGTTGAAGCGTGTATCGTTCCATTTTTATTAATAGCGTAGTTTCTACTTGTCAAATGTCAAAAAATGACAGCTTCAAAAGTGACAGCTACCGAAATAGCGGGCTATTCAAAATAACACCTCTTATTGGAAACCCTTTATTTGAATTATAGATATTTTATCTTCTTCATTTGCCTTGTAACTTTTTCTAAGGGATGTCCACGGATGAAAACTACAAAAAGCCAACGATTTAAAGGCTTCTGCTGCACCGTTTAGTTAGAGGATGAAAAATGTGTCTTTATTTTCTACTACTGGCGTGGTATATCCTAACAACATCCAAAAAAGTCTGTGTTCTAACACTACCATTCAGAAAAAAAGAGAGACCATTTCTTATTTCTTTGAACGATGATTAAATATCAGTTCTTGTTCTTATATTGAAGTGAATTTATTGTTCTCGCATAAATAGAAACCCCCCCCCCCCCCCTCCCAACTTCCCTGAAACCATAAAATACGGCAAAAAATTTATTCCACACTAGAATTTGAAATCAGGACACTTTAGTATAATTTTGTCCAGTTTATCCAAAATGACGATGGAAGCAAATCACCAAAATCAATTTCTGCCATAAAAGTTTAATAATAGTGGGTCCACTTTGCATTATGAATCTTATGTCCACAAATGTCGACCAAAAAATTATTTTTTTGACTGGAATTTTGTATTAATGCCAATAGAAAGAAAAAGAATGTGCTTAACACGAAACCTTAATTTATTTTTCAAAGCTTCTGTGCCAAAGTTCAAATATTAAAACTTAATTTACTCAAAACGAATAACCAAAACATTAAGGTTTCTTCTATGACTTGCAACGTTTTTTCCTCAGAGCTAATTTTCAAGTAAGTAGGTTTCTGAGCTAAGGTTAACCCAGTAAAGGCATAATTTTTATATCCAAATGTTTTAAGTTAACATTTATCATGACTAAATTTGAACACACAAACCAGATGTTCCGAAAGAAAAAGCTGTTAAATCAAACTAAAGCCTAAAGGTTAAATTCATTTTATTTTCGAAGAATAATATAATTCCACCATCTCGCAATTCTCTTAATTACTCACATTAATTAATATTTTTTTTTTTTTTATTTATTTTGTTTATTTTGCAACAACTCAAATTGCCACTGATGTGAGAACGAAAAACAATTTGTCATCTACGCTCACGACAATCTAACTTGAACCAAAAAAACAACAAGAAAAAATTTAATTTCCCCCACTCATTTATGTGCAATCTACATTCCATTAGTAATAAAAAAATAAAAAAAAAGAAAAAAAAATACAAGAGCAACAAAAAATATTCTGAAATTGAAGAAGACGATTGTATCTTGAATGATTTTCAAACAACAAACTACACATATTAAATTATGGTAATTCCTCTTATACTTAGAGCAGCTTGTACCTATCCTATACTCGTTGGTACCTCCACTTGCCATATATGCGAGGGAATATAATAAAGATACTTTCTGAGTAATTTTTTTTTACTTACACATGCGGACGCGCGCTGACTTATTATTGTTGAGTGCTGGCTGAGGCTGACTCTTCTTGTGTTTATTTTATTTGGCACACCATGATCAGAGAGAACGGGATTCAAGAAGAGACATGAAAGCCCCACCAAGCACGTCGTCGTCGTCCCTCCCGCGAACCAACCAAACCAAGTTGAAGTTGATGCTGCTAATGGAAACCAACCATCTGATGATGATGATGATGAACTCGCTGGGAACGTCCGCGTTCCAATTGGTACTTACCTACCCATATAATTTTCTATTTCTGATCCATTAATATGTTATCAATAGATTATTGTTATTTAATGGCTTTCCTAAAAGCTATTGATATCTACAAGTAGTAGTTTTAGCTTGTATAGGTATAAGCAGTAGTAATTAAAAAGGCTTTTATTTATTTATTATTATTATTTACATACCATTCTTATACCTAGATTTTAGATATGTAAATTCTTAAAAATCAATTCAGTGCAGAAGTGCAGAGTAACAAAGAAAAAAAACAGCTATTAAATAAATTCGCAGCTGGTAATCAATATCTGAAATATCAATATTGACAATTTACAAACCACAAGATAGGAATTTGTTATTTCTAGCGACCTTCTTCTTCCCTTCACTAAGTATGATGGCATGAGGTACCTACCTCTCTATAAATGTAGGTTTAATGCTGATAACGACTGATAAGTCAATTTAAATTCTTTCTTTGATTTAGGGGACACTTAATTATTATAGCTATCAGTAAAAACCATCAACAGATACAAATTAAAACAAACAAAAACAGTAAAATTATGTCAGTCAGTAAAACACCACCAAATTCCTTCTTAAAGCCTTACTTATGCAAATTCCATCCTTATTTTTATTTGGCAACATTCATTATTGAAACATTTTAAAAATAGCAATCAGCTTTTGAAGGCTATTTTCTAATTTCAACATAAAATTATGAAAGAAAAAATGTACTCATGGATGCATTTTACTGATCACCTTAACTGGTCCCTTAACCAAAAATATACAATAGCAAAATAACTGACATTTTGACATAATCGCTATTTGGTTAAAAGGTCACAGCAAGCAACTAAACAACATTACCTACAATTACTGTTATTAAGTAAATACATACGTAAATTTCAATACCCATACTACAGTAAATCCTTAATCAAAGATGGCCATCTTTGTTGTTTTGTTTTTCTTTTGCTTTGTTTTTTTTTTTTTGTTATTTTACCATTTCCATCAAATTCAATTGGACCGCAATTATGTTTTATTTCAATTTTGTTCCTAAGAAAAATATGCAATTTCTCTTAGAAATGTATATCTCTCTTAAAATGGGAAAAATTATTTAAGAGATTAACTGGTGTTGGTGTATGAACCAAGTGTCAAATTGAAATGTCATTTCATTCATTTGATTTTCTTTCACTCAATTTTGATTTTCAGTTTTCCTTGTTCCTTATCGGTTTGTTCCTAGATATTTGTTTTTCCCTCTTTTTCTCTCTCTCTCTCTCTCTTACTTTGATTTTATGTTTAGGAGTTTAGATTATTTTGAACCGGTGTGTTTCTTTATCATCCCTGTTCGTTGTTTCATGTAACTGTAATAAGTACAACAACAACATCGACAAACTGGAACAGATAGGTATGTCTTCTTTTTAAATGTTAATTTACTGTTAAGTTACTGTTAAGTGGCATAAAGACGAGCAATAAATTTTGCCTGCAGTAAAAATTGCATTTGGAATTACAGAGAAAATAAAACTCTGTTGCTTTTAATATTTAATATACTTATGTGATGCATTTTTGGGTTGAAATATTATTTATTTATTTGAATTTATTTTGAATGAGTACGGGTTTAAGATCTCGAAAAACTGCATGGAAAGTCTTGAAAAAAGAGATAACTACCGAGAGAAAAGCGTAAAATACAGCGTTAAACAAAAAAAAATCATAGAAAAAAGCGAGGAAAGTTGTGGGAAAAAGTTTGAAAGTCCTGAAAAAATATATGAAATACCACGGCCTATACTGTTAAAAAGCGCGGACTACCATGGAATAGTGGTGGAAGATCGTTGAAAAACTCGGAAAGTAGTAAGATAGGTCACGAAACAGGCGTTACAATATACAATACCACGAGAAAAAGCATAAAATATTGCGGAGAAAAGAGAAGAGAATCACATAGAAGTCTGAAAAGTCGCGAAAAAAGCCGGAAGAGTCGTAGAAAAATATATGCATGGCAAAAAGCTCGGATATTATCGATAAAATCGCGGAATATTGGTGGAAGAACTTTTGAAAATCACGTAAATGATTGTGAAATAGCGCATGGGAAGTCGTGAAAAAAGCGCTTACTAACGCTATAAAAAGAGTAAAACCCTGCGGAAAAAACAAACAAAGTGACTTAAAAAAGCGTGAAGTCATGCTTAGTACGGAGTCACAAGTTAGTATGTGCGACACAGTGTATTTTGCTTTTGATTCAGTTGAATAATGAAGATACCACGCCCCTTTACTTAATATGGACCACAAAATCGACCATTGTGCAAAATTTGAAAACTCTTTAATGAGTAAAAGTGGTCCATATCGTCTGCCTACAAGCAAAAAAAAAAAATCGTAAACATGTTCTATCTGAAGTTGATCCTTTTTTAACATTTTCTAGTCAATTGTTTTAGGAAAAATACCAAAAAGGCAGATTGTACAGAATTGTTCACTTTCTGTTTTAGTCCTGAATGTATTCAATGGCACAAAATACATTCATTGGTAGTTGGTCAGTTTTGTTTTGAAAGGTTCATTAAATATCTTTATCTGAACTGATGTTATGATTTGTTGAGTGTTTTTAAATGACAAAAACCATTTTTTTTCGAAAAGTGTTTAAACTTTTCCTCTCCCTTTGTTAACTTGAAGACCATTAGCAGCAATCCAACTAATTAACTTTGTGGTTTTTCTGGTAGTGAAATTAGTTTTAATTTAAGTTCCGAAAGTGAAGGATTGCTCTCTGAAAAATGTGCATGAATTTGAAAGCTTTACTTTGAACACACAAATGTTTTTCCATCAACATAAAATGCATCCCAAAAAACTGGTTTGTTTCATCTTAAGCCCCGAACAATAAGTATTTAATAAAAAAAAAAATAAGGACTTTGTCTTTTTATATTACGAACTTTGTTCAATATGCAAAGCTAAAGCATAGTCAAAGTTTTGCCTTTTAAAAATATCTAAAGTTTGACTTTATACTCTGAACTCGTGCTTATCAATCTCGGTGTTGAGCTGTCTTTTCCCGTCGTCGTCGGTCGTCATCGTCGGTAGTCCTCTTCATCGAAATCGTAGTCGTTGTCGACCAAAAGAAAAACTTTTAATTATTTTGTGTAAAATTCTCTTAAAAAGCTTCTTACTAACCAAACAACCGGGTGTATGAAGTAGGTGGTTTTGTGCTCCAAGAAACAAAAGGCCAAATATATAAAACGGAACCCATTAAACGAGAGCAAAACAAAAAAAAAAAAAAAAACAAGCCACATAGTCGTATCGTCCTCATCCTTGTTTTTGTCCTTTTATATTGCATCGGATAAATAAAAAGAAGAAGAAGTAAAAGAAGCACCTAAACCAGCAGCATATACTTTTAAAAATGCTCCTTTCGGTGGTGAAAAATGAAAAATGAAAAAGTAAACAATCCAAAATAACAACAACAAACAAGAATTTGTTGTTTTGTTTTTCAAAGTTTGTGGCAGAAAAGTAATATTTTTCGGGGGGCTGTACTCTTGTTCTTCTTTAACTTCTCTAATACCACAGAAGAAGAAGGTGGAAATTAATGGCATCTTTGTAAAAGTATTTTCGTCGATTTGTTTTTACCCCACTATACCCGAGGAGGTGGGTACATAAACAAAATTTCTCCCATACTGATGATAAACTGTGGTATTTGTTGTTTTTTTGGTTTTGTGTTTTTGTTTTTATTTTTATTTTCTAACACCAAAATAATATAATATTTTTTTTTTTTGTTTTTCTCTAAATTCTTTTGTTTTTCAAAAATTCTTGTTGACTTTTATATACAAGTAGAAGACAAAAACACTTAGGGGAAGCAAACACCAACCGACAAAGTGTACCTACCTACGGCGAGTATAAATGGAATTCCTTACCTATACAGAATATGTTTGCTGTTCAATTTATGAAGTATAAAGGCAGGTAAAGGACCCCCTAATTTCATGGAATTTGCCAAGATTAATAAATTAAAAATAATAGAAAATTAATAAATTAAGATAAAAGTTAAAAAGTATCAGTGGAAGTTAGAAGTTGTGCTTGTTCATTCCTTTTGCTCTCGGAATATTTTTACAGAGTTCCATTGGTTGTTCATTGTTCTTGATACTTGAGATAATGATCTTCGTTTCTTCGTGGCTAAATCACGATCTCTGCTCAAGTCATTCCTTTTCATTCTTCATTACAACGGGGCCATGTTTTAGTATTTTCACTGCACTTGGTGCTCTTCCTCTTAGTTTGAAATTCGGTCAGCAGAAGTCTTCTAGAAAATTGTTATTAGTTATTAAATTCCTTACTAGTATTTTATTGACTTGGCTTTTTTTGGAGTAGAAAACAACACGAAACTGAGTTTTACTAACGATTACGATTTCATTGAATAATATTTAAGTTTTTCTTGAAACTAGTTATCTTTCCATTTTAAGGAGTTTTGCTTCTTCGTAGAGCCTCTTGTTGCTGGAGTATTCCCGTTGTATTCCTTTCCTTTGCAGATTAATTTGATTCTTTTCAAGATTGCCAGCTTGCTCATCTCTATGCACGTCTCCTATGCTGTGAACCAAATTGAAAGCTGTAAGTGATGGTGGGCCCTAAAAGCCGCTTAAGTTTTCTGACTGAGCCTAGCCCGTTTCATTTCTCCATTAATGGATGGATACGGTTTAAAGCGAGGTTAGCTTTCTTGAAAACGGAATTTGCAACGCTGTTAAACTCGAACAGGTGTTGTACTCTTAGTCTTCTGGTAGCTAGAATCGGGGGCTTATGTCAGGGAGTCATCGAAGACTTTCCGCGTTTTCAGGTCTAAGTTTCTGAAAAATTGTTGCCAGTTTCCATTTGCTAGGAGCTGTTGAGGACTATCGCTAGGAATATCATCTCCGACCGCGTTGGTTTTTTTCAGGATACAGTTAGTGTTCTTACCAGTACCTAGTGACTTCACTGAATCGATTAGCCTACTTCCCCTAAGAATCCAGAATCAGTGGTTAGATTAGGTTGAGAATGTTTTTTAACTAGTCCGCAAAAGCTTTGGCTATTTTCTCGTTGGATGTTACTTCACAGTTATAGGCCTGTTTCCTATGAATCTGTTTATCTTCTTGTAAGCGTCTAGTTCTGGTTTGATGGCCTGGGGTCTCTTTTGTTAATTTATGTCCCTGATGTGTTGCATATAGTTCCTGAACGTGATAGGCCGTACATCTAAATAAATGCCGTACACTCTAAGTGATTAATATCGGTGTCGATCTTTAAATTGGGAAGATTCCTGTTGGTTGTAGGTAAGATGATTCACTCATCGAAGTAACTCTGCAGATAAGCAACACTAAGCTTGGCCTCGTTTATGTATTCTTATGCTTGGATATCGATGAAGAAAATAGTTTAATTAAAGTGGGTTCTTTTATATTTTATTATAATCGCAGTTATTCTGCTTATTCCGTGCTTTACAATCACCAGGTCGATGGTTCAATCCCAGTTCGGGCATCAGCTTACAAATAATTCGAACATACATCGACTTACGAGCAGCACCACTTAAGGAAAGGAATCTGATCTGATCGGGTGTGGCGTCCTGTGAAATAGTTATAATTCCAGCCTATGAACTTGGTGGTAATCTAATGGCTTATTAGTGAAAACTTCCGAAGTGTGACTGTAAGTCCTGTGAAATAAACACCCAAAAAAATCCAAGGTCCTGAAAATGGTCATGTACGGAACTTGTAAGCCGAAGGGACCGCTGGTATTCGTCGAAATCGAGCGGTGCATTCTCTAGCGAGATGGATCCAAGTCGATACAGCGCGGAATACCTTTCCTAAGTTAAGCTGGGCAACGATACAGATAGTGCCTACCCGGCATTGATTGTTGAACATTAGCAATGTTTCAGTTCTCCTAGTAATAAGAATTGTAACTAAAAGAATCATAATGGAAATTACGGAATTCTTGGTTGCAAGCCTGCCAGGCTAATAATTAGACGGATGAGTTGAAACGAAGCTAATCATTTCACCGTTCACAAAGCTGTAAGAGGAACTTGATTTTTGCTTATGTTGATTTTAGGAAGAGGGCCAAAACTTTCGGGTGATGATCAACGTGTTTTATGATCCTGATTGGGGATATGCCCACCGATAGCTTGTGGCCTAACGGCTAGGCACTCTTGTTAAGCATATTTAACTTTAACTTTCTTACTTTGTTAAAAAATTACTAGAAAATGTACCCACTTGAAATTTTTCTTAGCTTTTTTTTATCAAAGAAAAGCTAAAGATAACAAGAGCAAAACTTTTCTTGTGTATTTTTAGCTACACATATGCACCTGCAACAACAAAACCGAGACCCCCAACAGCTAAAAGAAATCTTCTTAAAAGAGTTATATGTTCTGTTTAAAGAACTCAAAAGACAGTCTCAATTGAATAAAGAAAATCAACATATTTTCTTCATAATAATGTTCTATGGTTCTTAATGCAATCAAAAAATGTATATGCATACCTTTTTGACCTAAAAAAAAAAAACATTGATAAGAGCTCATCTCAAACCATCTCTCTATACTACTTATAGATGCTGTGTATATTTCTTTCAATTGCGAACCCCATTTTATATAAAATCTCAACACATTTCTTTCTACGACACCTTAAGTGCAGAAACCTGCACAAAAATATATAGGTAGTATAAAAAAGGGATCGTTTTGTTGTATTATTTTTAATGACAAATTTCTGAATACATGGTTAATAAAAGACTAAGCAAAGACTTACTTCCAAAGGACGAAAATGAACCCCAGGGCATTCTACTGTGATGTGCTGTAATCATAATGAAATGAATGATGGTATCTTGTAAAAATGAATGTTCAAGTAAATATAAGGGGAAGTCCGGTTTTTGAAAAAAATAAAAAAAAAAAAAACTTTGCGCATAAGGAAAGGTTGTACTTTTGAGGTTACTTACACTTTTAGCAGCTTTTATGCTGGTGTCACAATCACCTGCATATACAAATGGAAGGGTCTTTTTTTCTTTGTATACGGAAAACAAAGGCTTTAAGAATGTATATGT
Source organism: Meliscaeva auricollis (assembly GCA_948107695.1). Classification (NCBI taxonomy): domain Eukaryota; kingdom Metazoa; phylum Arthropoda; class Insecta; order Diptera; family Syrphidae; genus Meliscaeva; species Meliscaeva auricollis. The sequence continues at coordinate 19,847,196 of OX403619.1, read as the reverse complement.
TCCAAACACAACTTTTTCTGTCGAAGCAATTTTCTGCACGACACACTCATGACTCCTTACAATTCCTAATAGTTAACCGAGAAATTCTTTTGACAGCAAGGAATTCATCTGAATCCTGCTGATGTTCGTAGGGGGAAGTCAAGACTGTTTCGATTGTTTGCATTGCGAAAGTGAGCTTGAGGTACTTCGTTTGGCGAAAGATCAACTACCAATTTTAAAGTTTATGGCATTAGAAAGCTCTGCATGAAATTTTTGAAAACTAGATTTTGGCAAGTTTATTACTGTAGACCAAAATTTCTTTTAATAAAGCATTGATGGTGATTATTATTAGATGTTCCCATTGTCAGCTGGAAAGGTTTTCAAAATGGAGAAGCAAGAAAGGTTCTGCGTTTTTCTCTTCTAATATGGTTTTCATATGCGAGGTTTCAACCAAATTTTGACATCTTACGTAAACACGGATATTGCCATTTGTTGTTTTAAGAACGTTCGACCTAAGAGAACTAATAGTCAAAGTTTGAGTTTGGCTTACAAAATTATTTACATATCCTGAGAAACTTATTGATTTTCACTAAAATAAAAATCAACGAAAAGCAATTGCAAGTTAATTAAGGTCTGTAACAAACAATTACTGAAACAAAGTAAATACGAGTGTCATCTAAAATTCTCAACCAATTTGTTATTGTTACTCGTTAATTATTCAAGTGTTTACCTTAAAAAGTTGGTGCGAAAAGAATTTATTTCAGCACCTCCTTCTTGAATATTGTTTCTTTGAGCACTTCTTCTCTTTTTGGTTTATAAATAAATAATTAAGGCACCTGAACCTGATATATAATTGATATGGTAGTTTAACTGAAAACCATTTAAATAACCGCAAACATAACGAATTATAGAGAACTCCTTACTTACTTTTAAGATATTTTTCTTAAATATTTAATGTAGACGCCATAGACTTACCTCAAGGGAGGTGATATCCTTGTCGTCTTGTATTATAACCTAACTAATCAGTCCTTTAGAGACAGGAAAATTGGAAAAAAAACTATAGGTCTGTGGATTTTTCGATATGGTTTTAGTAGTATTGGAAAGATTAACTCAGATGCTTAACACTAGATTACCTAGAATTTCTGCCAATTTGAATATGTCTCAACTCATTTATTTTAACTTTTAATTTTTTCCATATGGGAAAAATAAAAGAACTTTGTACGTGCTTTTTTTAGGTTTTTACGAAGCTTCATTTGTGATCGCATATTCCATTCCACTTGTTGAAAGCTGTTCCTCCAGTGGTTGAAAGCAGCAAGACGCATTAAGGTTGCATGTAGGGATAGTGCCCAGGATAATTCCCGTATGCTCCCTGTTTCCCTCAAACTCACCTGGAGCTACCTTCTCAACTCCCAGGCCCGTAGGGGCGGAGTGCCCGATGCAACGACTATTTTGTGTGTAAGGTAGCTTTTTGGTGTTGATGTTAACTGGGTCCTGGGTTGAACCGGTAGTTGGTTCATGTCGTGTGTCGGTCTTTGTGTGTGTCGGAGTGATTGAGACGGCCGTCCTTTCCTTTATGATATTTTTGGCAACACGTGAAGCAGGCGATCCCATCGATCCCCTCGCGCTTGTGGTTTCCGTAGGAGAAGTCCCCGAAGACGGGAGCTCCAACTGCAGAAAGGCACGTTCGTTGTGCAGTCTTACACTATCCGCGTCTGTTAATTCTTCCCAACCCTTTTTACCAAGTCGTCCTGCTGCAGTTGAAGATTCTACTCCACCTGGAGGAGGTCGACAATCCAGAGAGATTAGAACTGGAGACGGAACAGCAATCAATGATATCATCATCACTGCCAACTGTTCCAGTGCTGGCCCCCATCATCTACACCGAGATTGGCAAACGGATTGAGGATTCTTCCTCGTCAGTCATTGTCACTTAGTTGTCCTTGTTGTCTTTGTTTTGTATGTTGGGTGTCACTGGCGACTTAGCATCTTGTGAAGCCAAGCCCTCGCCGACAGCCGTGACTTTTGCACTTTAGCGTATATCCCCGCTAGATTTTCGTTTGTGTTGGTTGTGTTATCATGGTCTTGTCATAGGCTTAGGGTTTCTTAGTTTGTTTAAAACTCTCCAAAAACTTTCCAAGCTTTTCTCTGTGACTTTCTTCGCTTTTCTGCGCGATATTTTCCGTTTTTTCTCTGGCTATTCTCCAAGGTATTCTACGATCTTCGATTTTTCGTGGTTTTATAAGATGTACATACGATACACCGATGTTTGCTTTTCTATATTATTTTGGCGGGGACCAAAACTAAGTCCAGATATTGGGTTTCTATATTGATTACTTTTTCGTAAATATCCAACATATTTAAAGCAATGTCTAAAAGTATAGCGGTATGTGGTGGAATTAAAGTTGAAACTGGTGCTTCACACTGTTGGGGTCTTTACTTTTTCATACATTCTTTGATAGTACTCCGTACAAACGCTGTAGCGAAACCATTTTATTCGAACAGTAAAGGCTATGTAGACAGGAAGGTTCCACCAATTCTATAATTTGTGCATTTAAACAACAAACCAGCTAATTATAAATGTTGAGGTCTCAAACAGTAGTATTACGCAGTGAATTCTGAAAATAAAAAAAGAAACATTAAAATAATATTTAATAGTTTGAAACATCATTAAGGTCACATAACATCAAAATTGTTAGGTTTTAATTCCGTCACTTCTAAGATCTAACCTCCACTTAAAATTAACAACAACAACAACAACAACAACATTAACAACAGCAACACAACTTAGACATCCCAATTAGAAAATAATTATCAAGCTTATCTAAATTTTCTCTTCTCTACCTTTGCTTGGGTTGAAAGCTTTTGTCATCTTTTTCGTCATTTGTCTATTTTACTTTTAACTGTTAAACCAAAAAAAAAAATTCTTCCCAGATACATAGATACTCGTAGTAGATAGACAGATACTCTTCTAACAGGAATGGTTGCCCAACGGCAGATGTAATTTGTCTTTAAGAAGTAAAGCGGTAGTTTTTCTATCTTTCGAATGGACCTTAATTGCTTGTCTTCAGCTTTCATTTCATTTCGTTGTTATTTTTTTTTCATTTTATTTTTTTTATGGGGTTCTTCTTTCGTGAGATTTTCTTTCTAATTCTGTTTCTCCTCCTCGCGTAATAGGTTTCTTTGCTTCATTGTAATAAAAAGTGTATAAAGCACTTATATACATCACACTTTATGATATTTGTATTAAGTAAACTCATTGTTAAGGGCTTTAAGAAGAATACAAAAAGAGTATAAAAAAAAGAAGATAAAAGCGCTACTGGGACAGGGCTATCGCACAGTCACATTAAGTCGAATGAATGTTTTGTGTTTTTGGCCTAAATGTGTGTTTCTGGTTCGTTCTGTGAGTGGGTCAGTTTTAATTGGAAAAATCGTGGTTTCATTCTTTTCTACATATTACGAGTAAGACTGGTAACATCTACCCTCGACCTCGACCACTCAACTGTTGCAAATGTGTTTTTGTATTCAAAAATGTTTCTATGATTAAAAAGTAAATTTTGGAAACTGGTGTTTTTAGATAGGTTAGGAAGTTTTAAATAATGTAGGATTTTCAGATAAACCGTTGAGTAAGTCTGGACGTGCGGTTACTACCATGCAACTTAAAGCTATGTGATTGCGGAAGAGTCACCAATGGCCGAATGGTTGAAGTGAAGTAGGATTATCATCTTCATCACTATCCCCTGACGAAGGAGTGTTTCCTTTATGAAGGCACTCCGAACAGACAGGATGGTATCGAAAAAGTGCTCTGGAAAGAGTCAATGGTTGAGTCAATAGTTCCAGTCAGGTCGGAATAACAGGTGAATACTTTATGAGGGGTAAGGAGTAGTAAACTAGTTTCTCGTTGGAGTCGTAAAAGAATCTGGCTCTTCAGTTTAACGAATCCTTATACGGATCTTATACGGCTAATATAGGTACAAGACTGACATTATAAGAAGACAATACAGGCAGTGCAATGGTGAGGGCATAAGATAAGTGTAATCTTGTGATATATCTGGTGAATATAGCTGCTGTTTGAGTGATTCATTTAAGCGATCGCCAAGTCACATTTCCCATCAGAAACATACAAAAACTACGCTGATTTCAACGATTTTGCAGTTTTTGGAAAATTTTACCATTAAGGATTAGTTTTTGGTTACAACTTTACATATAAGAATTCAAAAATACTGAATATGCATAAATTTGAGCACAAAATTGACTACGTAGCAATAATAGTTTTTCAATTGCACCTCTTCAAACTTTATGACTTTTTGAGATTTCAGAAATTTTTAGTATATGGAGTTTAATTTATACTTCAGTTCAGTTTTATTTTGACCCAGAAATATTTTTTCAATTTAAAAATTGTCTTAAATATTAACAACAATATCCTTAGTAATATCGGAAAATTACCAACAATCATCTCTATTTTATGGTCCACCATCTTAAAAATACTGCCGCCATCTTGGATTTTTTTGCATTTCGGCAACAACTTGTTAGGTTATTGTGCTAAAGATAGTGTTTTGGTGTCAAATTTATGTGTTGTAACTGCTTATTATAGTAAAAAAAATAAGATATATCGGCTATTGACAGTAAGTTTATAGTAATTTGTATGTCTAGTACAATATTTTTAGTACCTACAACAAAAAATATAACAGAAACGTCTTAGAAAATAATGGTACATTGGTACAGTTATGAAATTTGACATGAGTGTTTAATTTGCCATACAAAGCTAAAATTTAAGGATACTCTTAAAATATTTTGGACTTACCACTATTTTTCATTAACTGTTCAGTCAGTATTTTAGTACTGACTGCTGATTGTAGTTTAACAGTCAAAGTACTTTTGTAAGTTAAAAGACTGAAGAAATATGTTGGTTTTAGTCAATTAACTGCAGTACCAAAAAGACTTAGCAGTTTTTACAACTCTACACGGTACATATTCTTTGAATTTAGGTTATATCTCCAATGCAAAAGTTTGCATTTGGCTCCTGGTCTAAAAAATAATTTTTGAATTATTGAATCTTCAGGTAAAATAAGTCTGAAGCCATGTTGAAGGTTTTCAAATGCTTTTAAGTTAGAAAAATATAGTTCTCATTGCTAGCTTTTGTGTTGTTCAAAATTCCGCTAAAATAAGACTGAAGTAAGCAGACGCAAATAACAAAGTTATTATTTTATTGATGTTCAAAATTGTATCTTTGATGGTTTCAATTCTTATCCTTTTGATCCTTACTTACTGGCACATATTTAGCTATTTTAAGATTTGTATAACATCGATTTCCTCTACACATAACTAGGACAAGAGGTAGATGCAATACAATAGTTTCGATATCTTTTCTATCTATAATTTACAGTGGCTGAACGTTCATTGGTCTTATTAACTATCTTAATGCTATGGTTGTCATTGTTCTTAACAAACGGAGATAATGCCATTTATACCTCCTACCTTAGTTCAATAAACCCAACAGATTCAGGAGTAAGAATTTATCAATTTTTCCATTTAGATAAAACGACACGTTGATTCTTGAATGTTCCTATAATCCCTTTAATTCTGAAATACTTACCTTCAATAATATCTTTGTGTCATTCTACTGCTCAAAGCGCCATCCCGGCTTCCGGAAATAAAATTTCATAGGCCATCACTATCTTTCTATTGTTCGTTGCAGGAGGCCATCTAAAAGTAAATTTCACAACAACAACCAAAACTGATTTATCGAAGAAGACCACAACTCAGGTAGATACCTAACCTACGTAGGACCAAAATGTTAACATTATTTTGCATCATCGAATATCCCAGAAATATCAACTTATCGCCAATCTTATTGCTTAATCATAAGTCTTCTCCAGACAAGGTAGGAAAAAATTGCTGCTACACACGAAGGTAACTCTTAGAAACAAAACAAAACCAAACAACAACAACAAAAAAAACAACGTGAGACCTCCTCAGTTCTTCAGACTTTGCGCTCAAAATCACAACAGGCGAATTTAATCTTCACCACTTCAACAGTCGTCCGTCAACACGACATAAAACAATAAATACAAAAAAAAAACCGTATTTTATTTGGGTTTCATACCTGTTTGCTGTTTATTGCCTTGACTGTACCAAAATATTTTCAGTATCAAATTTCAAAAAAGGACATCTTTATACCTCTTCGCTCTGCATACGGTTCAATGAATAAAGTGCGATCACGAAAGTTAGACTCAAACTCAGACCCAGAGACCCCCGACGGGATGGACGAAGACCGACAACGACAACGACGTCGATGACGACGTGACGTGTCGATACTTCATTCCTCCATTGACAAAAGATATATGTATAAATAAATGTACCTAACTTTCTATAGATAGTTTTCCAGCATACTACAATCAAGTTGGTGTTGTGAAATTCTGTAAATAGGTCTCCCAGCGGCCGGCGGCGGCTGCGGCTCAGTTCGATGTGGATTGTGGATAAATTCAAGAACAATTAGGGTCGGCAGTAGAAGAGTCACTTGTTATATTGTGTTTTGATATAGAAATTTGAGATCTTAAAAGGGTTTCCCTCTGCGTTCGAAGCACACAAAAAAATAAAAATTGTAAAATATTGGTATTATGTTTCTTCGGGTGTCTTTTTTCCCTCTCTTCTGGTTCAGTACCTGTTGATAAATGGATTGCTATCAGTTGAAAATGAAAAACTATTTTTTAAGTGCGTGCGTATAAATATTGAAGGAAGAAAAAAAAAATAAGCAGTAATATTATAAACACAGTTTCATGTTTCATTTTTGAATTTAAATAATCGATAGAGTGATGAGTTGACTTGTATACAATTGGTGGTGCAGCAGTGGTGGTTTAGATAAGAAGAGTTTTTTTAGGTACTGCTAGATACGAGTTATTGGAGAAATTGTTTATCTGAATGAGAACAATTTTCTTTTTTTAAATACAAACAATTTCAAGTGGATGGCGCACTGTTTGTTTAAAATTTTGATAAAATTTATCAATACTGTTGGCTAAGGTGTGGATAAGCGTTTACAAAAAGATCTTGTTAAACTAAATATTGAAAGGGATTATGAGCTATAAATTTCCCCTAAATATTCTTTAAGGACTTTGAAAAAAGACTCCCAGACAGAATAATATTTCTAAGGGAGGTGGAATATTTCTGTGACATCTTCTTGACTCACTTCTTGATACACAGCAAAGGGGGCGGAAAGCTTCCCAATGTGCAGAACGAAACACCAAGAGTTGTTGTAGAATTCTTAAGTAACACCAACAATTTTCTCAGGGATACCTCTAGGAATAAGCGATCTTCAGATGCATTCACAATATGTCTGATCGAATACTTTTTGCAAGTCTACAAACATGAGGTACAGAGTGACTGATATTTGGATGATTGTTCACTTCTTCTTGGCTCTAAATAGCCAATAAAGTAGCAAAACTGCCTCTCGAACAACTGAAGTGTGTTTTTACAAGACGATAATATCCCGGTCCTGGTTTTTGGTAGAAAGGCACTGTCTTAAATGAAAACTTCTTCGGGTAATTTTGTCTCCCGTTCACTCTTCCCACAAGATCTCTGATCTTCATCCTAGGCAATTTGTTCACCCGTGTATTATTTTCGAAGCCATTGGTGATCTGAAATTCAGAAAGAAATGACGCTGAGGTCAATGTTTAACATCTTGAGTTCATCTTAACACTGTTGGACCTATTTTATGGATAACGTAGTCGAATCAGCTGTATGTTGCATTCCTCTAGGTTAGGGACATTCCGATTTTTTACTGGATTTTGGTCAAATATTCCAAACCATCAGAATAACTGGTTGTGTTAAGTACTCTCGTCCTGGCATTATATTTTCACAGTCTTACCTCCTAGAAGACCTTATTTGTTGCCAAATATTTTTCTACCGCCTTGACATTACCCGCCGCGCGGGCCATCCATCAATATTAATTAACAGTAAGATTTATAGTCAAGAGTCTTAATCAAAGGCTCAAAGAATTTCAAGAATATTTGTCCTTACAAAGTTTTATTTAGTTAATTCTTTCAGACCTGTTGTAGCAATTAAAAATATTAAAAATATAATTCCTACCTCAATATATACGACGCAACGTCAAAAGCACTTAAGAACATTTTAAGAGTTATCTTAAATTTATTGGAAGAAAAGAAATGAAAAAAAAAAAAAAAAAAAAAATATAAAACATTCGTATCGCTGGGATAATGAATATCAAAAGCATAAGCCTCATATATATGGCAAATACTTGTCTCTCTTATCCTCAAAGAATATACAAATCAAAGAAAAGAAGATTTGTAATTATTGTTATTCGGGATAAAGAGCGACTTGTTTCAGTTGTGTCTTGTGTGGGAAATACTTTAATCTGCTGGAGGAGTTGGTATAAGCCAAACCGAGCGAGAACTGCTCCTGCTTCTGCTGAAGCAGAAGCTACCTACTATATATACTGATGCTGATGATGATGCTGCCTCAGAAGCATTCTTCAGTATTTTTGTGAATCTGACTTGAGAGTGGAGACGAAGAGATAGATGTAGTCGATAAGTCAAATGTGACAACTTAAGAAGATTAAAAATTTTACGTTTTATTATACAAGTTTGGTGTACAGAGAGAGAGAAAGAAAAAGATACAGTGTATAGGTATTAATGTTGAGTCAGTTGCATTTGCTATGGCATTACCTTTAAAGTCCGTAACAGATATTTTGTTTAATACGAATAAAAAAAAAGAAAACAGATGCTTCGTGTTTATTTTTGTTTTGTTCTTTTTTGTTTTCTTGGCGTTTGTCCTTTTAAATCTTATAAATTGGCTAAGAAATGCATTGCTATCGCTTACTTCTTAGTTACTTTTTTGTGTACATGTTATAGGAGCTGTTAGCAGCAGGTATATGCAGGCTATTAATTAAAGTTGAAGAAGGTCGCAGGATCCTTAATGCATTTAATCCTTTGACGGAGACTTTTAATCAAAGATAAGTCTCAGTTTGAAATTCCACAAGATGAACGTCTTTGCTGATAGTAAAGGTAGACACAGTAAGGTACATACCAATGGGTTTGAAAGGGATTATATCTGTGAAAAATTATGCAACTTAAAGTCAAAGTCTGAAATAAAAAAAAAAACTTAATGAAATCATTTTAATCCTTTTTGCATTCAGAGAAAAAAACAAAAAGTAGAATCAAAGGATAATATTTTGGTGTAACTATTTTTTGGAATCATTTAGTTCCGAAGATGAAAATTTGTAAATCGAAATGGAACAATGGGAGTTTAAGGTCCTATCCTACTTAACAATAACAAAATATTTGAATAAAAGTCATTAACCTATAAAACACAACATTTGGTTGGTTAAAATTGGAATATGGAAGTCAGCAAACTCTTAAAATGTGAGAATTTATAATTTTGTTTTGCTCATAATATTTATTTTTTATTTTAATGTCGCTCCAAAAAATTAATTTTTTGGCCAAAAATTCTCGTTTCTATTTCATTCATTCTATGAAAGAAGTAGTTGTTACTTTTTCAATTCTCTCAAAAAATATAAAATGTGACACCTTTTACTTGGCTTTTATACACCTGCCTCTAAAAACATACACTTTATTACGATATATGTTAAAAAAAGAAAAGATTACAAAACCATTTTCCAAGAACTATTCTTTGGAAGAGACCTAATTGTCTAAATCCCCGCTATAGGGTGACCTACCCTCAAATTTTAAAAATCAAACAATCTTATAATTGAAATAAAAAATAACTGTGTATTTTTTTAAATCGCTCAGCCAAAAACAAAGTGTACATCAAAAATTTGGTAGGCACAACAAATCAAAACAACAAACAAATCATTAAAAACTAGTTCATATTAATTTATGAAAAATTATTTCTTAAATATCTATTTAGTAATTTTTCACTTTCAAACGGTCATATCTCGAGTTGAAGATTTTTCACGTTTTTTTAATGGTATGTATTACTTTCAAGTATTTAAAAACTCTATCGATTCCAATATCAATTATGCCTCTATATCACCTTTCGTTGAGAAAATAGGTTTTCGACCTTTTCTAAGATCACCCCAATTTACCCTACCAAAACTACGAATTATATAATATTTTTTTTATATCTGTAAGGTTTGCGTGTAGGTAGCTGGATCAGCTATGTTAGTGAAAAAAAAGAGAAAAAACGAAAAATTGAACTTTAAAGCGTCCCATGCTTTGACGGAATACCACTAAACAACCCTAGCGGTAGTGTTTTAACACTACCTTGTGTACCTCTTATGAAGTTTGTCAATGGGGTTAGGTAAAAAAAATGTGCAGTTTTTTAAAAAATCTGTGGTTTAAAACCAAAGCTTATGTTAAAAATTTGGTAGTGACGTGTCAAATAAATATAAATTTTCTTTCCAACAACATAATATTTATTTTAAAAAATGGTACTCTGATTTCTGATAAATTTTATCTCAAACATCTACTTTGACGTGTTTGACTTTTAAACATCTTTATCTCAAGTTGTGGGCTTTTCGCATTTGTTTATCTGTATGCAATATTTTCATGTATTTATATAGTTTTTTGATTCCAATATCAATTATGTCTCTATCACTTTTATTTAAGAAAATAGCTTTTCGAACTTTTCCTTATTTCACTTTTATTAACAGTAGGTACTGGAATTTCAAATTTCTCAAAATCCAGAATATTTAAATTTTTAAATTTAATTTGGCATAATATTTTTTTTTATAAATGCAAAAATTGAACTTTAACACGTGGCAACCCTAAGCCTTGATAGGAAATTGCTAGGCCACTCATATGCAAACAAGTTTTTAAGACACTACCTATTCGAAAATATCGGTATCAACTGGTATAGCGAAGAGGGTAGGTTATCCTATGGTGGGATCTTATACTATAAGAAAAAGTGATGTTGAAAGTGTTCCTGTTTCGCTAAAAATAAATAAATATATTGATAAAAAAATAGTTTGTAGGCACATATCAAAACTTCAAAGATGCTCATAGATTAAATAGCATAGCTCAAAATATCTAGAACTTGAATATTATCTCAAAAGCCATGCTATATTCCAAAAAAGATCATTCTATTGTAAGTTCTTGTTGACTCGCACTATTTAGTGCGGCTCCTAGCACCCATTAGTAAAATTTCACATGACAAATTACATCAATTGAAAGGTCAGAGAATGCTAAGCAAATGCCAAGTCGTCTTAATAATTTATCAGGTTCACAAAAAAAAACTGTATTAAAACTTAAAATGTTCAATAGAAAAAAAAGGTTACGCATACGCCACAGTGACCAGTTAAATTAAACTGCAAAATATATAAAAATGTCACTGACTAAATATTGAAACCAGGTGACTTTTGCAAGTAATTAGCTGACATTAAAAATTATATGTAGAAATAATTTTACATTAAGGGTGCCAAAAGTGCCCTAAAATATCTATGTAAATCGATCGTAAGCGAAAATAAGTTATGTAGTTTGAATATCATTGATAGATTTTGATAGAATTAAGTTATTTTAAACTTATCTGATGGACAAAAACTGTGCCAACATTTTGTTTAACAAGTTTGCGATACACAAGGTTGCTATATTACTTTTTGGATCAAGTAATTTATTTATTTTTTTTTTATCTAAAAAAAAACTAAAAACTTATAGTCCAAGCGGCGCTTGGATTACTTAGCTCACTGGTGTCAAATGAAAGATAAAATAGTACTCAAAATAAAAAAAAAACAAAAACACAGGGTTGCCATTTTTAAAATGAGTTTATCAACGTGGAAACTCTGTTTAAATGACAAAAAAATCTACATCACTTAAGGCATCATAAGTTTTTGAATTATTGAGAAACAAAAATATTAATATTGTCAAACAAAATATGGACAAAATTCCAACAAAAAAAGTTAAGAATGAAGATCTCAGAATATGGTGACCATGTTCGACTAAAAAAAACACACTCAAATAATTTTTTTTTTAAACAAAAAATTATAAACTTTGGTGGAGGTAATGGTTAAAATGTACATCAGAAAAAACATCGGTTGCCAAAATTGGTATAAAAACACTAATTTTTCATTGAAAATTTATTATTTTTGACAAGGTTAAAATCTTAAAAGGTTCCTAATTTTAGATTGGGTTTTCTTCTATCGAAAAAATTCGTGTGCCAAAATTTGTATAATTATACAGCAACTTTATTTGAATGACCAAAACAACGGCAACTTTATTTGAATGACCAAAAACGTGTGTTTTAGATAAGTTTCTGGAAACAATTTTTCCTAGGTATTACCGTTGTCCTCTTACAATTTGTTTCTGTTTTTGACCCAAGAAACACGTTCTAATAGTTTAATTCATGTTATGGGAAACATTCCGAATCTGTTAATATACTTTTATTTCGACTACTTCATGTTATACATTTTTTTTTTTGCTATATTTTGAAAAGCTTTATCTTAAAAACTCTTGGCTCTAAAAAAATATGGGCTCAAAAACTAGCAATTCATAGCTAAAAATGCAAATTACTAACAAAAAGCGCAAAAAAAGTTATTTTTTTTGCAATTTCAGCAATGTTGCATTCGGCGCTCGAGGTCGGTAAATTGGATTTAACATCTGCTAAACATCATAAACAATTTAGCATAAACTCAGAACTACCGGATTTGATGCAATGTCTCCTTCCTACGAAACGACAAAGATACTGGACTATAGTTCGACGCATTGGCAAAAAAAGAAAAACGATTTCTGAAGTCATTTTCTAACTTTATTATAAGGGTATTCATGCAAAATCAATTTTTTTTACTTTCTTCGTAAAATGGAAAAATTGTATAAATTCCTTTAGAAAAATGTGGTAAGCTAATAAGATGTTCATTAAACGTCAACTATGTACTATCATAAAAATTTTAATAATGCAAACATTTTTTTGAATGCAATGAATACAACTGTAATTGTGTGAGCCACGATCACGGTCGAAAATGTTTAAAATTTTAAGCTCTCTGTATAAAAATCAAGGTTTTTTTTATCGTTCTGGAGTGTATTTTTACATTGCTTTGCTTGAAAATCCATAGCTTCTGACCAAATATTGTAAAAAGCTAGTAAGCATGAATTTGGCCTATTTCCTTCTTGCCCACTAAATGTCTTGAATTACGATCCTGCAATCTCTAAACACAATTTTATTTGAAGGTACATTAATGTCCAAAATATCCAGCAAAATTACAAATTAAAAATATCTGTTCGTTCGAGACGATTTGAATTTTGTTTAGATTTCTTAATTTAAGAAAACTTAAATAAAAAATTTAAATAAATCCAAGCAACTTTAACTTTAAGTGCAAGTACGGGTGATTGGTATTGAATTTTTGTGGTTTAAAAAAACTTTGGGTTACAAAATTAACAAAGCGTGCAAATTTAATTGCTGCAATCAAATCAAAACTCTCATAACGGATTTCCTCCTTCATCAGTATATCTTTGTGTGTGTGTATCTGCATTCTGCACTCATAGATACTTCAAAATTTTGATCCCTTCGAAGATTGTCTGTCATATTATAATGAATTTTGAAATAAAATGCTATGCGGTTGGTTGACAAAATCCAGTTTCTCCATGTTCGATTGCTTTACTTTCAAAAATCATTAAATTCTGTGAGAGCTGACATTTTGACAAGCATTTGATTATGATTATGTGTCTGTTCCAAAAGGGCACTTATAAAACATTGTTCGGGGATGATCGAAGAATGCCGGACTGACAGAATCAATGGATTTTCGATATTGCGGGATAACTTCAATTTTGTTATGCGGCATTCATGCCACTTATCGTTTGTTCTTTGCTGTCAATGTACTCCTATATAATATGTATGTGAATGTGAATGTGGAGTTAATATTGCTTTCTATAAACAGAGTAGATATACAAACTTATATGAATAGAAGAACGTTTACCGTGACACTCACAGACGGACATTGAAATTATTATGATTGACATTATTTGATGGAAATTAAAGGAAAGCTGAATTCATATTTAGGGTGATATATTATTATATATAAGTTGCATTGTATGTGTGTAACTATATTGATGTTGATATACAATATACACTATGTGTGCATTTGCAACAAAATGATTTGTGTATCAACCATTTATGTCATTTCATGTAAGTTAGATTATGTATTTCAATGACATATTCATGAAGGCAATATTTATATGTAGGTACCAGCATAAATAGGAGAGCATTTCGATTTTGCTATTGTAATTCTATGACTTGACACTTTTGCCCTAAAGCAGCTGATAATATAATATTTGATCATAAGATGGTTAGACATTATTAGGTAACTATGGAATACATAAGCCAGTATAAATCATTTACCAATATCAGTCAAACAAATCATGATTTTCGAAATCACATTTCCATGCTAACTTATCCAAATCTAAGGAACAGGCTCTCAAAAACTCATTAGCAATCTTAAACAAATGTTGAAATATTTATTTTATTTTTCTTAATTGTTTTCCGTATTTATTTTCTTAACGTCAAAGAAGAGGTTGTAGGGGCATGTTCCCTTAATGCTTATCGAATAGGCAAATATGAGATTTACTTGGGTACTTTAAAGTTATTTTTTAAACAATATACATACTTCTTTACGGGCGTGTACTTTGTTTTAACACTTTTACTGAGATTTATTAATTTTAGTTCATTTAGATTAAGATTTTGGTGTAGGAATTTACTCCAGTGCCACTTGAAGATCAAAGCGAATGATGCTTGGAACAGATTTTTGGTTTTAATTTTTTTAAATATATGCATTAGGGTGTTTTTTTTTTTTTGTTTGTTTTGTGACTTTTATCTTTTTTCTACTCTCGTTTCAAAATTCTGTTAGAAATAACAAAAAATTCCCCTAAAAATCAGTATTTAGTATACGTGAGCTTAAGTTCTTTTTTTTTAGATTTCTATAAGGGAGCAGCATTTTATGATATTTCAAAATACTAAAATAAAAATTGCTCTGAATTAAATGATCTATAGTAAGTGCCTTACTTTTGCTAAATCCACCTTTTTATTATTCTTGCGTTGTGAAACCAGGCATTATACTGTGCAAGAGTATCGTTCTACTTAGCGAAATGTTTTAACAATAAAATTTTGTACGAGTTTACCTGACGTTTTCGCTCTAACAGCTGCTTTTTAACTAATTTTAGTGGCAGAGTCAATGCGTTTTCGGATGTGGATATTTTCCAGACCAATTAATTGTTGCTTCAGTTGGATGAATATTACCGATCGAACACCGTAAATATCGCTAAATTTAATAAAATTGGAAATAAATGACAAGTTTTGTGTTAAAGCTAGTTTTTAAATAGTTCGTAGATGTTAACGAAAACATGATCAAATGGCCCTAGTCCGGCAAAGGAACATTTGTTGAGTTCAAGTTTACAAAACATTATATATAATTCACAAAACAACACCTTGCTTGGGGTGTCGAGAAGATGTATATTACCTATACTTTCCAATCTTTTGAAATCTTTTTAAAACTAGACAAGGTAGGCAATAGCTCTGGTAGATGAGAAGGTATTAATTAACCCTCTGTTGGCATTAAGCCCAATAAATGCTCAGAGCTACGACCCCTTATCTCTGATAAGACAATTCTGTAGCAAGAAACTACTGCAAAAGTTTTGCATTTGGACCACATACAAACAGTTTGAAGTTTTTCCGAAGAGTGAACAGACCACATACATTAGTTGTCCATAATGACCATAACGGAACAACGCAGAAAACCGAGCAAAAAAAATGAAAAGTCACGGAAAAAAAGCGACATTCCTCAAAGAAAAACGTACATAAGATGTCGTAAATAAACGAGTTAAATATTAAGGGAAATAGTGTGTATAGTCATGAAAAAAAAAATTGTAGTGCTTAAAAGCTATTTCAATAGTATTCCACGCTTTTATCCACGCTATTCCGCACTTTGTACCGCACCACACTTTTTTTCGTGACTTTCTACGCTTTTTTCTGTGACTTTCTTCGTGTTTTCCGCAGTATTTTCTGCTTTCGCCGCAATTGAGAGTGCTTTTTCATAATTTCCCATGCACTATTTTGCGACTTTTCATCGGTATTCATTTAAACAGGATTCAAACGAAATAACTGGCCGATAACTGAATGGAAAATTTCTTTCTTTTATTCTTTCATTGCATAAAAAACGTCTTGAGACCATGATTCTTCGAAGTTTTAATAGTTGTTTTGCTATGTGGAAGGGAGACAATTGGTCCAGCAGTTCTTAAGTTATAAATGGTGTAACTAACTCGACTGGTATAAAACTAAAAAAAAAAATGTCCATACAACGTCATCTCTGATCATGTATCAGATATGAAGTTTTATAGACATTTTTTTTTCAACTGAAGAACAATTAAAACTTTGATTTCTCCGATATTTTGGGAAGTATCCGAAGTCTTCTGAAGTCTGCTGTAATATTTTTAGATAGCACAATTTTTTAAACTTTTGAATGCCACTAAAGCTTTGCGTCTTGGTTCATGATCATTGATTAGCTTAGAACTTAAAGAAAACTTTAAAAAATAGCAATACCGTTGACGTACTCGTTTGTCCGATGCACTGCCCTGCCAGAGGTCTGAGTTCAGGTTCGAGTCTATGCCTATTTTTTTGCAGGGTTACTGCCCCTTGTAAGAACTCAAGAGTACTCGTGTCTTGTAAAAATGCATCTCACCTAGTTTGACAGAAAACTCATCCATTCCTGTAAACTTAGGTACATGCACACACGAATTTTGCTGAGAGCCTTAGTCACTATGCCTTGGTTCTTTTTGATATACATATTTTTTTTTGTTTTCCATAATGGGGTCGTTTACAACTTTAATTCGATTGGGCTATAAAAACCATTTTTACTTGTATCGTCAAGTAAATTAATTTTTATAATAAAGGAATCCAAGTAAGCACTTTAGATGGCCAATAAAAAAAAAACTTCCCTCTCTTAAAAACCTAATTGTTGCTTGCAATATTCATACTTTAATGGTTCTATCTCAAGCTCTACCATAATGAAAAAAAAAATTAATTCAAGGCTTATCTCTTTTTCATTAAAGAAACTACTTACAGTTTATTTACAAAAGTAGAATAAATTTTTGAAAAACAGCTCATCACACTAAAATAAAGGTAATTTTTGTTATCAACTCTTATACAGAAGAGCTCATTAATATGTATCTGCAACACAGAATTCTCTCGACAATAATAAATGCCTCCAATCTTAAGCACAACTTTGTGTATTTCCATTAAAAATGAAAACAAAAAACGAAAAAATGTCCATAAAAGAGCACTCATTTTCTGAAAATTTCATCAAAGACAAGCAGCTGTAAAATTATTTTTATGTCGGTAACTAAAATATGTCTTCGGCTAACTTTTCTTGTCGGCCATCATCGTTTATCTATCTGAGAAGAGCGAGCGAAGATGTTGATGTGCACACACTTCATTCCAACAATTACAGGCTTGTTCACGTTGTGTACCTCTAAGCTATACCTTACCTACCATAGACATTTTTTTTTTTTTTTGATATCTTCTATTCCCCATTTTAAATTCCCAGAACATTAGCTGCTTCAGTGGAATTCGCAGCAGCAAATCTTAAGGCCAATGAAGAGCCATCAAACAAAATGAACAAGAAAAAAAAAGACAAACTTGTATTTTAGTTCGCCAAGTCGGACGGCATCAAAGTGTCCAGAGCGTGCGGATGTCAAACTGGATCTGCATTCTGCCGTGAAATAAAAGTTATTATACCTCTTTGTTTAAAGTTACTTCTTTCAATGGCCTGCCCTGCGCGCTCTGGCTGTGATGGGTCTCTTGTGGTCCTCCTGCTGGCTCCATCCGCCAAAATGATAGTAAAGAACGCTAATAGTGACTAATTGCATCTGCATCGTGAATGATATTGACGGGTCGAATCAACAGACGTTCTTTATATCCTCGACTCACATGACCACAACGACCGACAACGACCAACGACGACTACGACGACGAGGACGGCACAATGACATGGTCAACGGTCAGTGGTGGTAAGGAAGGGAGTTAGTTGATACAGTGAGTCACTAAATTAGTTGACTTTTACAAAAGATCTCAGGTCAGCATAAAACCTATATAATCTGAAGAACTTGGACCCTTATTTTACTTAATGCCTTTTGAAGGCGTTTTTCTAATAGTTAAAACCCTAAACTTGACAAGGGGTCTGGCAGCGATTTAAAATTTTTGGGGGAATCAGTTTTTCCTGAAACCCCCGTTTTGTGTTTTTAAGAATTCTATTCTAGGAAATACCCAAAGAACTCAAGTATCCAACACTTTTTCGGTGTTCACTCCAAAAACAAATCAATACTTACTATTTCTAAGCCTATCAATTCTTTACTTGACTCACTGTAGATGGAACTGTGTACACGGATGCAAACCGCACTTTGTTAATTTCAGGTGATGTCGGTAGCAAAGATAGGCAGTCTTTGCATCAGCTTCAGCAGCAGCAGCAGCATGCTCTACCATCATCAGAGTAAAATTGCTGGTGACTCTGACTCTGACTCTGACTCGTTGGACTTGTCTTCGGCTAATGGATTTGGAAACCAGTTTTTTGGCCTTACATCGACTTAATAGTATGTTGACATCTCCGCCAGATTGGAAGCCAAATTATAAGTACCTGTTTGAATTCCATTTACACATACACATGTTAACATTTGTCTGAAAACGTTCAAGAAGTGAGAAAGGCAAAAAATGATAAGTCAGTTTTATGGCCGCAATAAAACCTTTTTTTGAATTCGTTTTTTTTTTTTTTGTTTTCAAAAAATAAGACAGAAAAAAAACAGCATCAGTTATTTTGCAAAATATTGATAAAGTGAAGAATGCAAGTTTAGTGTTTCTGTTCTTGGAACCTTGAGTTTAATTTTGATGAAGACGACGACGATGATGATGATGATGATGGTGATGGTGATGCAGTTTTTGTTCGTTTTGCGTGCTTTAGTGAAATTAATTATTCTTTTTTTCCGGGGATTCATCTTTTAATAAAAATTGATACCTAAGCTATAAATCAGGATTTTTTACAGAATACATTACGTATATAAAATGGCATGTCTATACTTTTGGGTTAATGTCAGAGAGCTTGTAAGCGTTAGTCATTCCATCAATTAGGAGAAATATCTTTGCCGTGTTGAATTTTTTTGACGAATATTAATGTCTGCAAGTATTTTTATGGACCATCAGTGCCAGAGCTTAGACATCATGCACCTTCGATATAATTCTGTGGAACACATTAATGCTTCAATTTTTTGCTGTAATCGATTCGTCACTGTTCATTTTTAAAAGGTTGCAGTTTTTTTATTTTTATTTTTTTTGATTGCTGGACGATGAAACATTATAAAGATGGAATTCTGAAAACATTTATATGATTTTCCGGCTACCATTTAAGTTAAAATTGAATATTGCACGACTGTGTCATCATTTATTGAGAAATATCGAGAATATTTTTTTATTCTACAAAACGTTTCTGTTTTTTTTTTATCATCAATTCATCAAATTTTCATCGTTTAATGTTTTTCGCAAGAAAAATACACAAATAAAGTTCATTTTTAGCTTTAAATGTTTGTTAATGAATTTTAAATTTTCCAAATAGAGTTGATTGTATACTTTCATTTGCAAGTCAGCTATTACACGGAGACACAAGAGGCGCGCCTGTTGCGTCTCCGTGTAATAGCTGACCAATCAAGTCAATATTTAGACGTGGACACGAATTTCATTACTCCCTTTTTGACTTATAAACGGGCAACTGGGACGTAGAATTCTACCACACCGAGGAGAGGAATAAAAAAAAATATTTTTTAAGAGGTATCCTGAATCTTGTTTGTTTCGACATATTGAGTTTTCAGAATTATGGGTTTGAGGGATTATAAGGTTTTGATATATCGGGATTTAAGGTTTTCTGAACTTCAGGTTTTCGGAATTTCAGTTTTCGGCATTTTGACTCGCAAAAAATATATGTATGCATGAGCATTAACACTTATTTCCAACCAAAATATTGCTGTCAGTAGGTTAGAAGGTGTATGGCCCGGTGCTAAGCTCGAATTTTTAGTAAAGGAAGACAAAACTTGCCAACCTGGGGCTCATTTCAGAATTCTAATGATATTCAGGTTCGGGAACCCAATTTTCGCTAGAAGCTATAGGATCTTGTTGGCCCTCATAAATTTACTATTTAAGTTTTATCATTTATCAATATTTTTTTATCAATTATATTTGCGTTTTTCTTCACTTTACAAATTAGAAGTCGGTGCTCATACTCAGAAAACGTTTGTGGCCGGCCACTAAGAACCATGTTTTTAACAGTTCTAATTTTTTTGTGCTTCATCAATATTTTTTGGATGGATGCTGGGCTCCTGTCTACAAGTACGGCTTATTGACGAATCGATTTTCATTCACTTTAGTTCTTAACAATTTACTTTTTCAAGTCAATGGATGGCAAAATCTTTTCCTCGTGGTGCCATTTTAAGTTCTAAAAGGAGTGATTTTAACTAAAATCGGCTAGTCAATAGTTTTGCTATACCTTTTTGGCAGCACCTTTGAAACAACAATTGTAAGACAATTTACGTTTAAAAAAGTTTTAAACGTAAAAAAAGGCTTTAAAAAAGGCTTTGAAAAAGGCTATGAGTCTACAAGAAAGGGGGAAAAGTGCAAGCTTTTAAAGAGTCACGATTGTCTAACCGCAAAATTGCAGAGAAATCTAGGAAGAAACCATTGCGTTATAAACAGTTTATTGAAGAACTTCTCCGGGTACGGGAAAAACATGAAAGGTGGAACCTACCAAGCCACACCAGCCGCCGGTAAAAGAGCAATCCTCAAAACTGCTTGGAATTCACACGATACTGCTTCTAAAATTACGCTAAAACCAGGTGCTAAAACTAGTCGTTCCACCGTGACACGTATCATAAGTAGAGCTGATCTTTTGCGGAGGTGCAAACTGCAAAAAAAACCACCACTATCCCCTAATCGCAAAAAGGCACGTCTACTTGTTAGTCACAACCATATGATGTGGAAAAACGAGTGGCGTGCGTCGGGTTGGTTTTTCGGATGAAAAAAAAAATCAACACGGGAGTTATAATTATTATTATCATGATTCCAGAAAGGAAACGCACCAATTGAACCGTTTTCACAGGTGTGAGGGTGGAGTTATGGTTTGGGGAGCAATTTAATTCTATGGCGTCTCAGAACTACAGTTTTTCTCTTCAAAAATTAACGCTGTTTCGTATGTTGGTGCATTGGAAAAAGCCTTTCCATATTTGTTTTTACTATTTTTCAAGATCAGCCATGGACATACCAACACGATAACGCGCCTATCCATACCGCTCGAGTAGTGAAAGAATGGATTAGTGGTCAAAATGTTTAGTTACTTGAGTGGAGTGAAAATGTGTGGGGTAGGATAACGTGCAAGATCTATGAGTCAGGAAAACACTAAACTACCAACGATGAGCTTATTGATACCAGCAGAAAGCATGCAGTTCCATAACCTTGGATTATTGGCCAAATTCTATGAATCAGTACCGAAAATAATTTATGAAGTTACACTTACCCAAGGTGCAAGTACTCATTATTAAAAAAATTCATAACAATATAGCCAAAGGTTTACTTAACGTATTCTGTTATTAAAAGTTACAGAAAAAACTTATTTATTGCATTTTTTTAAATCCAAGCTACAGGATGTATTCAGATGAGCTAGAAGTAATTTTTGAAAAGAATGGTATTTTCTAGACGTCTAATTTTTCTTAACTACAAAACTGAATATTATGTCGTAAAAGAGGTGTGGGTTTCGAACAGTTGTTGTTGCCACTCTGTCCGAAGAAAACTCAACTTGAATTTTTTCAAAGCATTGGACGTATTCAAGCGACCGGCAGTTTATATTTCTAGTTAAAAGTCCACCCCATTCAAACTGCAAGACGAAAGAAATTGTTTTCACAAAATGTAAATTATACATTCCTATTATAGAACCTGACGAATGCGTTGCGGCACTTATTTCAGCAATATTTTCTCCTGTAGAACTCGAAGGTGAGGAAGGGTGTTAATGGAAATAGTAAGGTAGTTCCTCGTATTGATGATATAGTTCACCTGGCATGCTCATAGTTGCTTTAAATGCGAACGCGAACCCTGCGAATCACGTTGACTCCCCGGAAGTAAAGTCTTGCAAGTTCCAATAATCTTTTTGTTAAAAAACGCCAAAAGATAATTAAAAATTAGATAAGTACCTACATTAAAGAAGAAGAACCGAACATAAAACGTGGGACCTTCACAGTTTAACAAATGTCCATTGAAAACAATTTTCTAAGATGTCATTTTCAAATTAAATTTTCACACTGAAAAATAACTAAATCACTTTCACTACATAATATCGGTATCGTTTTCACAAGGTATTATTTCCAAACAAAAGTTTTTTTCAAAAACTAATAATGTTATTTCAAACAGGAACAATAAACCACATGCAAGTACCCATACATTGTGCCTTAACTCGTTGAGGATCGGCATTTAGGATCAGGATCAAAGTTGTCAACCCCGATAAATATGTAGAAAAATGAACAAACAAAATCCTCTCTCTCTCTAACTGACATTTGTAGTTTGTTTTTGACAATAGTTGACAATGTTCCAGATTCATTCAATTTAAATTTTTTTGATATCAAACAATGCATTACTTATCCACTTGTTAGATAGAAACAGCTGCCGTAATCCTTTGCATTTTTTGTTGACAAAAAGGGATCCCTTCAAAAATGCATTTATAATCCCTATAGTGATGCACTTACACACATATAAAGAAAATTGTATAAAGGTTTTATGTCGGTCGTAGAGGCTTGTCAAAATCTATGGAATAGATACATAAAATTATAGTCACTGAAATGGAAAAATTATTGTAACAAAAAAAAAACACATGATAGGCCTGACAATGTATTAATTTATCCCTGACAGCTCATACTACTACTACTACCACTACTGAGAAAAAGGCCTAGGTACCTGCAATATCAGTTTTATTCCAATAGGTCCTTTTTGTTGAACGAAAAAAAAAAAGAATCTTGATGTCATTAAAGGGTCCAACCTATACGGACACAGCCAGACCTTCAATATAATAATGTAAGTTTTTTTTTTTTTGTTTATTGTCCTTACTAGGGAGAGAATTCTAGGTCATTCCATTATATCCCGACTTAAGTTGTCATATATATAAGCCAAATGTCGTCGTCTTTAGGCTCCATAAGAAAAACCTTGTATTCTTTTTTGATACAAAGAATGATTTAAAATATCTTCTTTGAACTCAAAGAATGGATATGAAATTCTTTGCCTAAGTTTTCATCTCCCTCACTCTCTGTCTTTCTTTCTAATTTTTTTTTTTTTTTTTTGCTTTTCTTCATCTTTTGAATGACTTACAAAGGAAATATATAAAGGTATAATAGAGACGCAATGCCTTACAAGGACATGGTGTGATTTTGAACACCTTTTCCTGCCATTTCGTCAAGGATATTCCCTCTTTATTGTTTCGATGATTCTAAAGGTGTTTCTTCTCATTGAAGTATGCGAAACTGGAAATACCTAAAAATCATAGAGCAGCTGTTATAGCTGATGCTATTGCTGGTTGCTGCTCGTTTCCAATTCGAAAATTTAATTGAATTGCCTCCTTTACAAAAGGTAGGTACATTTCCTGACTCAATAGGTAGATTCGTAGATTCTATGATGGAATAATTCGAATTAATAATTTTTTATTTTTTTTTCATTTAAGGGTACCTACCTTTTGAGTGTTTTTTTTTTTTATTTTTATTTTTCATATTTGCAAGGAGAAGCTACGAGTAAATTGGAAGTAAAGGTTTTTTTTTTTGTTGAATGATGCTTCAATAATGGATTGTTAAATTGCGGTCAGGCTTCATAGCTTCTGCTTAATTTAAATATAATTTATGATTTAAATTAAAAATATGTTATGGTGAGAAATACAAAAGGATGGCTACACAAAGACCACACTTAAATTTTTTGGAGAGATACATAGGAACATGATGGTTGGTACCTATACAGAACATCCGTTACATAACGACCCTTTGGGAACATATTAATTTAAAATTCTTTTCTTTTGTATTTGATGCTAAGTTAATTTTGCCGGGTGGTTCTGTTAGAGTCAGCCTCTTTTGAAAATTATATTAAGCAAACATGGACTTACTTTTTTTTTTTAAATATTATAGGGAAAGGGGTTTAAAATATTGTTTTCATTTGGGAGTACACATTCTTTGAGTTTATAATTTATTAAGTCTTATGCAAAATTATTGCTTTTATAAGATTCAAACTTTGTGAATTTAGTCTTTGTAGAAGTAATAACCTAACCAATCATTTCAGACAATTCATCTAAGTGAAATTCCCTTAAGAAGCATTTTGTGTGTGCTTTTTTTAAATGGAGTCGTAAAAACTTATTTCGTTTTTCAAGACATAACTGGTGAAGTTGGATTTCACTAAAAGCAAAGCATCGATTACATTGTGAGACAAAAACACGGTAAAATGTCCTAATAGATAATGTTACTATATGCTTATCCTTTTTAATTAAAAATTTGTAAATGCCAGTTTTTAAAAAATCGATTTTTAAATGACTAAAACAGCTTCTTAAATGAATTTAACCTTAAAATAGAGTATGCAATCTGATTTCTTCTATAATGATACATTATTCGAAACAAAATTTTGAAAATTGTTAGAGCCGTTCTTTAAAAAAAATATTTTTCTATATAAAATTATGCAAGGAGTTATAAAAATAATTGGTACTCCATTTTTAAGACATTATTTATCAATATCTAAACACTTAATTTTGAAAAAAATATGGAGCAGTTTTCGAAAAATTGATTTTTCAAAAAAAAATTTAAAATTTTTTGTTTTAAATTCAAAAATATAATTTTCGATTTTTTTTTTACTAAACATTATTACAGCAACTTAAAAGCTTTCATGTAAAAAATTTCATTAAATTTATATAATTTAATTTAATTTCTTTCCCAGTAAAAAATATCCAAATTTAGTTAAAATTTGACGAAGCTAGATTTTTTCCAAAGAACCGTTTTTTTGCCCTAAGTCTAAGTTTTTTTTTGTAAACCGTTTTGTAATCAGTGCAACAAGCTCTACAAAATTCCACTTAATTGGGAAATTCTTCTGGATCTCCGAGTTCAAATCGTAAAAACTTTTTTTCTTATCCAATTTACAACCGATTTTCATAAAAAGTACCTTGTTTAGTTTGGAAATAAATATTATTTTAGAACGTATTTTTAAGCATGTTGTTTTAAAAACATATGCTTTAAATTGATGTCCAAGTTGGGTATATGGCGAAAACATAAACAGTCTATCGCAAATCGCATGTCTACAACTGTCTACTTTTCAAAACAGTAAAATAATCTAAAATGGGTTAAAATTTGTAACTCCATATTTTGTGTGTGTTACGGAATTTGTACATACCGTTTTGTAAACAGTGCAACAAGCTCTACAAAACGTAATAGGTCTCCGCTTGCGTATATTTTAAATGGCACACAGTGTTATCGATCGCCGATTCACCTACTTTTCATTGATTTCGATAGCATTAATTGATAATTTATTAAGCCTGTCAAACACAGCAGGGACATTTCAGATAAATTTACTGCTACTATTAAAGTAACATACGCGGGTTGTAAATGACACGTTCTGCATAGAATAATTTTGTCAAATGAATTTTTTGGTCAAATGTGGAGTGAGGCAAGGTTGCATACTATAGCCAATACTTTTCTTTTTAGTAATAATCGATGTGAGTAGAACCCGATGCAATAGATTCTGTGGTTCGGCCGCCGAGCCGTACAAATTTTACCGCAGAATTACCGATAACGATAACACATAATGATATAAAATTGCACTGCAGTAGAGAAACGAAACTGCTTGTACCTTTCAAAAAGGACCAACATTATTATAAAACCCGTTGCCGATAAGTTGCTCAAAAAGAGAGCAATAGAATTCGTGTTGAAGTAAAAGTATACAGATTTGTACAGAATAAGTTGAAATACTTCGCTTATCACTTCCAGCTACCAAATGTACATTTTTTTACAAACATGAACTAATGTAATGTATACTTGCTGACAAGTGACAACACACTTACTCTTGAAATCAGCTGAATCTTGCTGAATTAATTAAGCGTGTCATCTCGAGAACATATTCAAATGAAGATTTGTATTCTGGTATTTTGCATCATGCAATTTATAGTATGGAACTCCAAAGATTGCAAAATAACGAAAAAAAAAATAAAAAATTACTGACCAATACACGTAACCTACGTGACGTCGTTTGTATCTTTTCTGTATGAAAAATAGAAGTATTCTTTTTTTTTTCCTTAACACTGACTCTTTTTTTGTGTTCTTCATGATGATGATGATGATATCCAGCAAATCCCAATAACGTGCAGTACGAGTACCAACCAAGAGTTGTTGGCGACGACGGACGCCGCCGCCGCCGACCGACGACGAAGGTTTTAGCTAAGAGAGTTCTGTGCAAATTCTCTCGTTAGATAAAATCATGTCACGCTTTGTAATTTTTCATGCGATATGAAAGTGTTTTTTTCCTTCTTACTTTACTTCATTACGAATTTAAAATTCAAATGTTCCTTACACCTTATATAGCCGACACGGAGCGACCGACCAACCGACGACGCGACGATCCAAATGAAGTTATGGAAACAAAAAGGAACACAACTATGTGAAGCGAGAGGTTTGTTTTAACATTTGATGAAAACCTTGGTGGTGACCATGCAGAAAACTGCTAAAAAAAATCATGATAGTTTCGTCTTTCAACAACGCTTTGTCTGAACCCAATTAATTATTTCAAAATCATCAAAAAACCCTTCTGTGAAGCATAAACGCACCTAATTACCCAGCCATTAATAATGTAGCTGCTAGGAAACTTAATGGGATATTCTAGAGAAGCCTTTTTGTGAAAACAAAACGGAAGAGCTGGTCACCCTAGTGATGATGCATGTATCACCATAGTTTCATAGTCCACTAAGACCTGTGGCTTTTTCACTCAAAGAAGTTCGTTACTGGTGGCGCAGCGCGGCCATCATTGGTGGCGGTGAGGTGCAACCTGCCGGTATTTTCTTTGAACATAAATGTTAAAAAAAAAAAAACAAAAAAAAAATTGCATAAAGGTACCAAAGATGATTACGTACGAGATACTAAAACTTTATTTCCATTTGCAACACCTCTCCTCCACGCGCCCCGTTTTAGGATTTTCGCGCTAACAGGAATGTTAATGTTATGGCAGGCCACCACCACTGCACTGAGGCACACAGTGCAGTTCTCCGGTAGTCAGGATATTCCAATTGAATTTCCACTGCTGCATCTATGTTATGTACGAGTATATGGTGCGAGAAAACCAAAACCTATACCTATTGCAGACTCTTAGTCGACGTGTGAAATGTACCTACAAATTGATTTCGTATCCTGGGATAAAGTATAGTGCGCTCTATATGAACAAGAAATTTTTGCACGCGAGTATTGGTGTTTTGTAAAATCTATGACACTATAGTGGCATAGTTTGTTTTCGTTTTTTTTTTTTTTTCATTTTTTTTTTTTTGTTTTAATTTAAGTGCTGGATTAAAGAGGTGAGTTTTTAAGGTGATAGATGTTATACCATTGAAACAGGCAGAAAGCGAAATGGCCGTGCTTAAACAAATCTTTTAAAGGATTTATATATCCCATGTAATTTTTTTTCTGCTGATACATAAAAACAAGGCAGAATGGTATTATCCTGCACTATGCAATGTTTTGTTTCCAACTACTCGTTAAATCCTGATCCTGGAATAAAACTTTCAGTTCACCGAACGTAAAAAAACAGTCATGCCTTAACCTGGGCGAGGAAAACATTTATAAAACTTGGAGAACTAGAATTTATACAAAACTTAATTTAAGCAGATTGGCCGGAAAAAATGCACTTTGCTGTATATAGTGTCCTGATAGACTTACAGTCAGAATGTTAATGATTTTGACTTTGACCTTGTTTCAGACATCAACAATTCTAGTCTTTATTCGCTGAAAAAAATCACTCGTGTTAAATATTTTTCCTGTTCTACCTGTGAAGCTTAGTTTCCAACATTCATTCAACTCTCAAGAAGATTGAGATCTGTTCCCAGAATTTTAATGCTCAAATTGACAAACAGCTTTAAGACTAAAAGCATTAGGACTCTGTGAAGAAATCGGCTCTGTTATGTTGTCATCTTTTTAATTCTGAAGAACGTAGATCTCAAAAATCTGTGCAGTTCTGAGAAAACTTTGATTTTTTTTTTATGTAATTATGTGTGAAAACTCACACATTTTTTTATTAATCACTAAACAACATAAACTTAAAGGTGCTGCCAACAAGTTTATGGCTAGAATAATAGAAATTTCAAGGGTGCCATTATTTCTTGTTTCTAATTAGTTTACTTTAGAAAATTGCATTCTTTCCTTTTAATGTCGATGCAGTATTAATTTCTCTCACCGTACTAGATTTAATGTCAAAAAAAAAAAAGTTTTATTACGTTTAAAATTAATAAAATAATTTGAACAGTATTAAGCTCAAAATGTGGCAACCCTGTTCAAATACAAATTATTTATTTTAAACAAATAAAAATCAATTTTGATAGAGTTAGAGACTAAAATTTACATAAAATTTTAGCGTAAACACTCTTTTGTCTAAAAAAGGTCGGGAGCCATGTCTAAAATAGGAGTAAGTTCGCGGCAACCCTTTGAAAAGACAGAATATGCTAAAAGCAATCGTTTTTTAGTAAAAAAAAAACTCTAAAAAAGTTGTGTGTTGTTTTGTGTTTTTTAGATCTACATTGTAATTTTGTTGACTAGTGGATAAGTGACAATTCCTCATCCTTAACTCAAAAGTGCCATTTTCTGACTTATCGCTCTATTGTACTGAGGGTGCGATATGTTCTTTTGGTTCTTCGGTAAGGTCTTTAGTGATAAGTTAAAGTACTTAAATGGGAAATTCACAAATCGCAATAAGCGGATGCAAGGACGTTACGGTCTGCGGTTGAGCAAAAACAACTGATTAAATGGTCCGCCAGTGATGACAAAGTTTGGTTATCACATGTCACACCTCACACTCACACCAAACTGATGGTAGCGGCTTCCTCAATAAGTCATGGCTGCAGAAACTAGCTAAAACCACGAACAAGTGAATTTCACTCTGATTCTATCAGCATAAGATTTCCCGGGACCACTTTCTTGGCAAGCTGCTTTTCAAATAAATTGCTTGGCTTGGATTGCATTAAGCGACAATAGCTAAATCAGAAGCTTTTAAAACTGGCATTTTTACTCTCTAAATAAACATATTTTTAGAATAACTTTCAATTGCTTAAAACTTTACAAGATATCCGGAAAGTTTGTTCAGTTGACAGTTGGAACTCTATACACTATCAAAGTATTCTTTTCCTATATTCAGTATCCAGTGTTAAGGAAAATACCGATGTAAAAGAAATAGATGTTCCGCAAGGATATGTTCTTGGTCCAGTTTTTTTTGTTATCAGCCCTCTCCATAAATGGTTATACGTGTAACTTGTACTTGAGCTACCCTCTGTAAACGATGTAACCGTAAGTTTCTCACTGAATCACAAAAATGATATGTTTCAAAAAAAATAAAGTTCTACAGCAAAGTTTATTCCTTTTGCCATTTCTGACAGAAGTGTAAACTTAAACGTTAAACTTAATATGGCACAATCACAATGCATGTTGATATTTTCAATACCTGTATGTCTTGTCTACATACATGTAGTGTGTGGTATAACCGCTTGATACCTTCTTTTTTTTATCTGTTGTTTCGTTAGCAATGTTGTTTCATATTAACTTGTCCATGCATCTTTTTGAATAATGGCGCTTACACCATCAGCTGAAAACTGCTTACACACGTAAGATTTCGAGAGCGTTTCATAAAAGGGGAGCATATAATACCTGTACGAGACGAGCATACAACAAAATGTTACATGTCACACTATGTAATGTTTGTGACAGTAAAAGGTGTATGCTTGCTTACCAACCAACCATCAAGCGGGTAATGTTTCTACTTTTAGTAACTTTTATTTATTCTTTTTTTTTTTTTTTTCTTTTTTTGCTACCCCATCTTTATTTCATTCAGTAAAAAATTGTATTTTTATATATTATAGCAGGTATATGTGGGAAGGTGTGTATCATGTACATGTTAAAAGATACATGAAGGTACCTACAATTGAATAATATGTACATTGTGTATATCACAAATCTGTCTAGGAATTGTACCTACTCTATAAGCAAAAAAAAAAACCTGAAGAAAAAACGCTCTTCTTTTCAAAGAACTTTGTGAAAAGATGTATGAAAAAAAGGAGCAGTCCTTATTGTTGTCTGTAGAGGTATAGCTGCTCGTAAAGAGCAAAAAGAAATAATTTTTGTGCAGTTGATTACCTAGAAATGGTTGTATAGAGGTACCTTGCAGGAAGGTATTGTGTTGTTAAAAAATGTTTGAGGGTTTTTTTTCTGTTTCTTCTGTTCTGTTTAGTTCTGTGAAGGACTGTAGATTTTATACATTGAAGAAGGTAGGTATGCTGTGTGGCGAATTCTTTAAGAGTGTTAAGTATTATATCAAATCTGATTAAATACTTACTCTATAGCAATTAAAAGAACACTTTAATCTGTGGCTATAGAAATTTAATTCAATGGAAGTTGTTATCAAATAATGTTATTTTTTATTCAGTACATTCTTCGTACCACATAGGTTGTACTTGAAGGTCGGTTGTTGAACGACAAGAGCGGTGTCGTATTCAACATTACGTCTTGTATTTCAAAATACCTACATTGGAAAAGGAAAAAGCCAAAGAAACTGTGATAAAATGATTATAAGAATACTTTGAAGAATTTCACTTAGAAGTGTTTGCAAAATTTCAAGGTTTTATAACTCATAGGTCAACAAAACATAAGATAGTGCCATCATCAACACTGGCATAAGAAAATAATATCTGGTTTCATAGATTATACTTGCGTATGTTTTTTTTTTACATTTATTGTGTATCACTTGTCTCATAGTAAACAAAAATCATTGTAAATTTTAATAAACTCATTAGTGGTAGAAACCTAAAACACTAGTAAAATGGTTCCTGCAATAAATAAGAATTATGCAAATCTTCGCAGCCTAAAAACATATGAAAGGTGCCACTATGTTTTTATTTGTAGAAATATATATTTCTCTGATAAGCACATTGTCCAATTGGGAGTAATATACTGCGTAAAAACATGAGAACAAGCAATAAGCATGAAACAGCGAACCAGGGGCTAAATTATAAGATTATTTGCAGCTTCAAAAAATGATATGTTATGTTCTGGAATCGTTGTAGCCTCGAAGATAAAGTTATATACTTCAACCTGATAAGCGATAATCTGACTGCAATCTTATGTTCTGGAAAGCAGCTCTGATAAAATCCCTCTCAGAACAGGAATTTTATGACCTCCTGAAAGAGTCTACGGAGTCTGTACAGAGTACGAAGACAAATTGTTTCTTCAATAGTACCTCTAGTCAGCATCAATTTTTTTTTTGAAAACTAGTTGGTAAACCCAGACTCACCTACCTAATTTTGAAACAGAAACGGTAATAAGTAGCAGAAAATTCCCCAGATTAAGAATCGTAAGAGCACTTTACAGCTTTCCAGACGGTCCAAGCTCTAAATAAAATTGACTTTGTGCTAATCGGCGATGGTAACTAAATTAAGACCTGTTCAATGAAAAGAGACTCCGAGCTGATAAGAAAAAAGCTTCGACTTTGGCTTGGCGCACCTGAAGTCACCAGGGTCTACAGTAGACTCCTGGCTCAGAAACTCTCAACCGGCGTTCAACTGCCAGAGATTCCAACAAACAGTGGCACCAATATCGTGACGTCACTAAGGAAGTAACCATTATTATAGAATTGTTTCTTAATTTAAATAGATCCTCTTTTTTGGAAAATAAAACACTGTTCTGAGGTCGGGTCGGCTTAGTTTATATAGAGATTCTTGTTTTATTATTATCTAATAACGAGTAGGGCATTTTTCTGGTCCTCAGCTTCTTCCGATTCCGACATTCGCTGCTTACTCTGAGCTTAGGGCTTTATTTCGTTAAGTCATGAGTTTATTTAAAGTTCTAGTAAATCGATAAAAAGAACTTAAATGATAAATTGGAAAGAATTTGTGTTTTGTACTGTGCTTTCTTTGACAAAACACTGGAAACTGACAAGCTTACCTCAGCCTTAAGAAATAAAGCAACACAATATTGTCTCGTTACATCAAATAGACTAAAAAGCAGCTAGGGATCGTGAACAATCGTAATCCACAGTGCCTCAAACAAGAACCTTCCATGGGTCATGAGCCTATAAAGCAAGTAGGTATTCACCGAATCAAATCGCAAATCAAAAAAAACTTACATAAAATGTTTCCAGCAAAAAAAAATGTTGTCTAGTCATTCACACCCTGTAAGTTGTATTTAAACCAACTTGGCAACCATATTTTATCTATGCGTTTCATACCCAACATAGTGCGTAACCATTAAGCACCTGGGGGTTACAAGACAGGGTAGTAGAATGTCTTAAACTCATCTCTACGTTGACACTTTACTCGCACCTATTACTCCCAAATAACTCCCCTCGCGTCAATCAATCTTTATTTGTGCACTTTTGCTTAAATGTCAAGAGTTTTCTAACTAACCAAAGCCGAAAATGGCTTCTTACTTCAACCATGCCGCATAGAAATCCCTAAAGAGTTTCTCACCTATAACAGAAACAGAGTGTCCTATACCTATACAGGATAGATACATTTCAGAAGAACAAAATTTTGGTCCTTTTTCAATATAGACAGGTAGTCAAAATGCTGTCAACAAGGAGCATCATAATTCCAATTTTTAATGTATGCAAAATGCCAAATGAATTTCTCAAATGTCGTTGTCATCGTCCGTCTCCGTCGTCGTCGTCGTCGTGCGTAGTGTATCGGTCGGTTCGGTACGGTATTCAAAAAGAGATTCAGAATTTTAAATCAAAAGGAGACACACACAAAATTATTATATATATCTTCTCTCTCTCAAAAAAGGGGGCTAAATGGGTTATGAAAGATTTTTTTTTTTTTTGTAATTTTCTATGGGAAAAAGGAAACAATGAGCAATTGTCCATTATATTTTGCAAAACAAAGTGAAAAAAAGAAACCTTTGAAATAACAAGTTTTAACACTGTCGATGCAAAACAATAAGGTTTTGCAAATTTTGCAACTTTAACCTAACTTTTTTCTTTTTCTATCACTTGATTTCATTGTTAACTGTTTGTTTTGTTGGACATCAATAACAGTAAATACCCACAAACAATACAACACACGAACAAAAAAAGAGAAACATACCCAATGCGCCGTTATTCGAGAATCGACATTCGAACTACATTTTCGAATTTCTCTTAAGCTCCCACCACAATTAAATGCAACAAAGAAAAAAAGATCTGTTTCTCTTCGTTATTTTCTCAACCCGCCGAAACGATATGGAAAATGAAACAAATTTTGTAAGTCGTGGGTAAAGTTATTTTACGTGAAACAAAAATAAAAACAAACAAACTTCTCTCTTACAACAAGAAAATAACATTCTCTTTCAAATGAAAGAAAAAAAGTGTACCATCAACTCAACTATACCAAAACCAAACAACCATGCGCCAAAGTTCGTGTTTCCTTCCATTACTTTACTTTGAACTGAGGCAACACCAAGACTCAATGCATTTTAATATTTTTTTTCCACCACCATAGAACCCAGCGCCAACAGAGAGATAGAAGTATAACGACAACGAAACGAATGGGAAAAAAAAAGTTGAAGAATAACGAAGTAGAAGATGCGACTTAGAGGAACGGAGCAACCAACACGGAGGTGACCTAATCCAGGTATTCCAGAAAATAAATTCAGTTACTCCGTGAATATGATGCTGACGGGTCGGTGTGGGGGTGCTTCACGTTTATTTTTTTTTGCGAAAGTTCCATACCCTTAAAAGTTGATGTATATTAAAAATATTTTAACATCCAAAACGGTCAGAAAATTTATTCACTCCAAGTGCTGCTGATGCTTACAACAGCTAAAAAATATTCACTTATCGTGTGAATTCGATCGAACAAAACAAAACTGAGTGTGAATTTTAATTAAACAAAACAAAAAAAAAACACACACAAAAATTTGCGCATTTTGTTCTATATAACATAAAATTAAAGTTATTAATTTAATGAAAAAAATTGTTATCAATATATTATAAAATATTATCGATGTATATATACAAAAAAAAAGTTAAATGTAATAAATAATATAAAATAGCGGTGCACAATGATAAGGTTTCCTCCTCTCTCTCTCAACCAATATTATATTAAGTGAATGAAAGTGAAAATATACCTAGGTATAAAAAGCAATCTGTGTTTCTAATAAAAATATATAAAAAAAAAAATAATATATATAGAAATAAAAATACAAAATCAATTTTTTGGGAAAAGTGTTTTTTCTGTTGGTTTTTTGGTTCAAACAAAAAATAAATTTATTTGTGTGTGAAAAATTCAATATCTTCCAAGAAGTATTTTTATTTTTTCTGTTGTGGTGTGTTCTCAATGAGGATTATTTTAGCTCCAAAAAGGATTACGCTCAATTTTTTTTATAAAAAAAAAATATAAGAAAAACTAAGGAAAAATAAAAAAAAAAAACCTTTAAAGGAAGAAGAAAAAAGTCAGTCAACGATTTCGAGGAGAAACATAGATAGACGAGAAAGGAATAATAATATTCAAGGTGAGTTTTTCTTATTGGTTTTCTGGATATTTGATATGGGTACAGCGAAGAAAATTATTATTTTCCATTATGTCTAGGTATATTTCACGTGGAAATGGTTAAAATGATTTTATTAGATAAAAGTTATGACGAAAGAACAGACGGGAAATCTAGTTTCGTTTTTTTTTTTTTTTTGTTATACCTCTGTGAGTCTTTGTGTGGTTTTTGTTGTTGTTTTTGTAGTCCATTTTACCATCAGGTGCACACAAACAACACGTTCACACGTTACATTTCCACAATCCACAAATCAAAAAGCAATTAAAAGATTGGTTTCATCACAATCGTGAAAATGAAACTTGTAGTGTGTTGTTATGTGTAGCCCCAGCCAACTCCAGTCACCAGCCAGCCAGCGCCAACCATCCAGCCAGTACCAAGAGTGTAGGTATGCGGTAAAAAAAGATAGTCGAGTGTGAGGGCATTTTTTTGCACATCTGATCCGTTACCTACTTTAACGAATTATGTACCACACCGCATCGTTACGTTACGTATAGGATTGATGATAATTTACTTTTGAATAATTAAAATTGTAATGTAACTTTTCGTCCCCTATGCAATTAAACTTTGCTATAGATGTTGATGATGATGATGATGGGTAGCCAGAGTCGCGTCTCAGTCGTACCTCTACCTAACTGCCTTACCCTACCAACTCGTTACTTTTAGTAGTTTATGTTGTAAGCCAACCCACAAGTTGTGTTCGTCTTTTTTTTTTACATTTTTGCTTTTTTCTTTTTTAAATAATAAATAAAGTTCAACGAAGAAAATATTCAAAAAGAGAATTTTCATGGCGGCCACACATAACGGGGTTTTCTTTGTGCGGAAAATGTCAAATGATGAAGATGATGATAATGACGATGACGATGATGAGGATGACGACGACGACGACGTACACCGGAAAGAAGAGATTTTTGAAAGCAAAAAGAAAAAGAAATATACTTTTCATGAATTTCAATGGATTATCTTTTCAAATAAAAATTATTATTAAAAGGATTGGCGGCTTTTTCTCTAATGAATCAAAGAAAATGCAGAAGAAGAAGCAGAAGAAGATTATGTGTGTTGAAAATATTTAAAAAAAAAAAAAAATGCATATACAACAAAAAAAGAAACTGTGAATTAAGAATCGATGATACTGTGTAATGGGGACTATACTACTGGACTAATGGCTATTTGAGAAAGAGACAGAATAATAAATTTTCTTGTGTCTTTTTTGTTTGTGATGAAAAATTATTATAAAGCGTTGTGGTGCTGCGTCAATGGATGGTGCTAACGAGCGATTTAACGGTATGATAATAAAAATAATGAATGATGTTGACTTTTGCCTGCGATGCATGGAGGAAGTAGGTATGGGTATATGCAATATTGACAAATTGTTGTGCATTTAGTTTTAGAAGTGATGGAGAAAAGTTCTGTTTGATTGGAAAAATACCTACCTGTTATGTTATTGTTAAGTTTTTGACATCTGTCATTAACTGCTGAAAACGATCTTTAGTGCATGTGAATGAGAAAAAATTAAATATTCTTTGTTGGTTTTATAGAACAAAAAATAGCCTTATCTGTTCGAATGAAAGATGTGAATAAAATTAGTGATTCATGGGCGGTTAGACAGAAAAGATTTTGGTAGGAGAAAGGGAAAATGCCATAATTTGTTTAATTTTGTTTCTGTCTGTTGGTGGGTCTTGAAAATAGATTCTTTTAGTATGAGGAAGAGTTCCACAATTGAGTTACTTGCACTCAAGCGGCCAATATTGGAAACTTATATGCCACTTTTTTTAGACAAATGTTCACTGCCTTACCCTACTTTGACTGAAGTGTTGGCTGGGAAACTGGCTCTGAGATTTTAAAATCCGAGTGTTTTTCAACCTACCCATGTTTTAAATTTTGCCGGTTGCTTTCGTTAATAAGAGTAGGGAGTAATAATCTTTTTTTGTGGGGTTTTGAACTTTTTGAAAATTGAACTTTCATGGTTTTAAGTTTCAGCAATTTCGACTGCTAGGTAGTTGTATGACTATAATACCCATCTTACCTATCTAGTTATGAAAGTAAAAGCTATTTTATAGCATATGTGTGCATGTGGTTGTGCGATGGATAAAGGTCCTCTAGAAGCTGTATACGGTAAACCTGAGCCCACCTTTTATGTAAGGGAGTAAGTATACCTACCCATATTATGCGTATCTAGGTATATGGAACATAAATGAACAAAAGGGTTTTTCTTGAAATATTATATCGGTAAAGGTAGGTATGACATATTTTATTAATTCAATTGGAAAAAAATACATCAAAATAAGGTTTCTTAAATATCACATGAATGGTAGACGAATAAATTAATTTCTTTAGACTGACTTTTAACCGATACCTTTCAAATAATGTGTTTTTTTTTTTGTCTGAAAAGTGCTTTTGAACAATAAAGTCTAACGTTTGTAAAGTCTTTGATTTTCAATAAAATTGCTGTAAAATTTGTTCATTTATTTGAAAAAGGTTGAGTTCATTGGCACCTACAAACATAAAAAATGAGCATGTACCTACCTATACAAATTAAATTTGTCAAAATTGGGCATTATACCTACTAGTAATTCAGACTTTCCAAACCTATTCTGGAAATTTTTTGTTTTCTAATAAACATTTGTTCAATAATTCATGGAATTTTGTAAATTTGTGTTTATATATAAACAATTTATCGTTTAGCTATAATAATAAAGTAAGCCATAATAAAAATAAATGAGATACAAAAATGAATTTTCCATATTTGTTTTAAGTGGAATTTTCGAAAACAGGCTCTCAGGAAAAAAAAGATATGAATTCAATTTATTCTATGGTGATGTTTTCATATAAACTACAACAATAAGCAAAAATATTACTATGAATTGTTCAAAATAGCTTTAAATTGCTAGGAAGTATTAAATATTTGAGTTTTCAAATTATCATTGCTGATTCCATCGTTTTATAATAATGTTTTTTGGGAACTTATTATATTATTCGAAGAAAACGGCTGTTATGTTCCATCTATTTATAAAGTTATTATTTTTGATTACACGGAAATGAAATTAATATAAAAAGGACAAAATAACTTGTTCAGTAAAATAATAAATTTCACTTCATTTAATATTTAAATGGTTTTATAGGACGCGTATAAGTGTTAAACCATCTTTAGACGAACTACAAACAGCTATTAGAGTGTAAAGCGTAGATTTTTCAACACCTAAAATATTGGTATCCTTTCAAAATGTATTTTTTTTTTTCTTCATGAGTTGATATCATTATCAACAAATGAAAAATTATGGACAATACAGCTATAGCCGAGATTTGAATACTCCTCAAAAATATCAAATATTTCAAAGTCTGTACAAATCCTAAAACCATTTTTCTTTTAAACAAAATGGCAATAAGAACAAAATACTTCACAAAAAAAAGAAGAAATGATTCGTTTTATTCCACACTCGTAATCCTAGATTCATCTGACGAGAACTAATAGTGTGATAGTAATGAGAGAAGAAAAGAAGAAATTAATGAAGATAATCAATAGAGATACTCAACTCTAAGAAATAATTCCAGGTGAAATGTATTGATTAAAAAAAAACTCTCCTCTTTCGCACCTGTGCAGTAATATGTTCGAAAATGATAAAGATGATGACGATGACGGCGAGGTGTTTATAATTAATGAAACATAATTAATCAAACTTGTTGATCAAGATTAATTTCTTCAAATAAACAACTATAACAAAAAAAAACCTCTACACCAAGAATGTTCCTAAGTGAAACACTTTAAAATCCTTGAGGATGGATGAAAAAGAGGAGATAAATCTGAAATAGTTTAATATTTCTTCAAATAGAAATTTCAGAATTAGAACTGATTTTTGTTTGAAAAAAAAAGTTGGGACTATCTGAAAATGACTGTTGGCGACTGAAAATACGAAGTTTTGGCACCGCAAGAAAAAAAAAATTATAACATATAATTGTAAACTGCTTTAATATGTGTCTTGCCAACTGATGACAGTAATATTTATGCTTCCTTAAAAAGGTTTCTTTCACCCTCTTTCGATGGACAAAATACTTTTTACTATGCCGATTGGGTATACGCTGCAATAGAAATGATAAGGCGGTTTGATGTCGACAAGAAACTCATTTAACAGTTTCATTTATTCAACGAAAATCATTTTTCTCAGACTAAATGATTCGAAAAAGTGAAAGCAATCTTTGTCGGCGATTATTAAAACAATTTATGTTTTCACAGAACTCGAATTGACCCCATGGTTAGCCATGTTTTGTAGTTTTCTTTATTACGGCGATCGGCTGAAAAGTCTTTTACAAAAACAAAAAAAAATACATAAAAAGATGGTGACAAAAAGCCTCTATCAATTCTTTAAATCCAACAATCAACTGGCTGAGCACAACTGATATTATACTGCACAATCATCCTATCAAACATTTACACCAAATAATATCGTGACCAAATAATTGACCCTTTTTATGACAATAAAAGTCTGAAGAAACAATAAAAACCACGAACGCTTGAAACTAAATCTAGTATTAAACTGTTCACATGTGATCTCATAAACAGATATATTTATGTATATCACCTAATAAAATTAACAACGTCATAACTTAAAGATCTTTATTCTTGTTAAAATGATATTTGAAAATTGAGAATTCTTCAAGTGATTTCTTTCTATGTAGGTATGCTGGATGGAGAAAGCAATTTTGTTGGCATTTTTTTTTTTTCATCTTTTAATTTTAGGGTCATAATATTAAATGAGATTTGATAGTTTATGTATTACAATGAACGTTATATTGTTATAATATGAACAGTTATAAGAAAGTTTAGATGAAGAAAGAAAATTCAACATTTTTATGAGAAAATGTGTTATAGAAAAAGGCTAAATATTCGATCAAACATCAAAATTAGAAGTCTGATATAAAACTAAGCTTGAAACACTAAAACTGAGAAATATAGGTAATGTTTTTCAAAAGTTACCTTCAAGTTTTAAACTTTTGTAAAATAGCTATTTTCAAATATGAAATTGACTGGAGCCATTTCAAAAATTTTAAACTTAGTTGAAATGGGCTATTAGATAAATCAATTGAAAAACGCTTAATAATATTGGTAGCTCTTCTTCCGGCTCATTAAAATAAATATTTAACTCTGATTTGAAAATTCTAACAAAGCTTTTGCAAAAGATAAAAAAAACTTCTGTTATCAGATAAGAATTCTACTGCAATCTTAGCGATAAGGTTTACGTAAACAAATTTTAAGCAAGTTTTTTCAGCTTTCTTTTAAAACAGTTCCATTCTGGTACCTTTTTTTTTATTAAAACCTACCCAAAGTCTAAAAATACCGATAGGTCTTGGTTCGTAGTGAGCCACAAATGTACTTATTATTCTAATTGAGAGATCCAATCACTTAGTTACCCTATCTTAAAAAAACAAATAATAGAAACGTAGTATTCGTCTTGATCGCTGCGATCTTGTAGGCCAATCAGCATCACTCTCTCCTGAAATTATTCATTCGTAAAATATCTGCTGCACTAAAAGTGCTTATTCGTTGCTTGGAGACTTGTGGCCCCACCTTTATTGTTTTGAAGCCGCATATTGCTAACGCTAACAACGAAATCGTTAGTATTGATGAGTGCCACGATCACGAAGAAATAATAAAATGATATCCTTAGCAACTTTTACACCGCAGAAGCATAATAATAAAGTTGGTACAGGCTTGACAACATCTGTGACCGATCTAGTTTCTTGAAATTTCTACAATTTGTTTAAAAACTATCGCTAAATTGAACTATATTGAAACTAAATTGAATATAACTTTGGTTGACATAAGCTTTTGACAGCTGTCAGATGACAGTATGATAATGATTTTATATACCGATTTCTTGGTACTTACGATACTGATTACATTGCAGATAAGAATAGAAATCTCTTATGTTTTTTTTTTGTCACACGATTCCCACTCACTTACATCAAAAACCCTCAATTAATGCGCCAATGATCCTCAGCCCTGACCTTTCTAGCTGTAAGAAGTTTTTGTTTAGAGCTAGGCTGAAAAATTATTTATATATATAGATATAGGTAGGTAGGTATATCTAAATCATCAAATATGTATTCTTTCTTCCTTAAAACACACAATTTAATAAATCTTACATTCCCTATACAGATCCTAATACTTTCGAATACAATATTCTAATTCCTCATTCAACTGTTAGTATTAGTTCATTTGAAATCAATACTAAGGCATTTAAATCTCATCTAAACTGTTATTTTCGCTTCATCGGATCTTAATCAACAACTTTACTATACGCGCAAACACTCATGATAGACCTAGTTCAATATAAAATATCTACTTTCATTCCCCCATCAGATTACAACAATTTCAAACAATGCGAATTCCAGAATAAGGCCAATACTGGCATTGGCATACCTTTTACCTTGCCTTTTTTTATTTTTACTTTTTTTTTTTTTATGCGCATATCTTTCAATTTACCGTTTAAATGATTCGAATCTAGGTCTCTTGCCACAACAAAACAAAACAAAAAATCGATTTTGTGGTTTGTAATCATGCATTAAAGGTAGGTGCGGGAGGGTGTAAATTTACCTCATCCCTCCATATACACTAAAACAAAGCCATTAATGATGGGGAAAATCTTTAATCGTTTATGTCAATACAAAACAACAATAACGGTGCATTAATTTACGCAAAATTAAAAAAAAAAAAAAACCGAAAAAACACATAAAGGGATTTTTGTTTTTAATTGAAAAATTTCTAAATTAAAACAAACAATAAATATTTATTATTATTATTTTTTCATTTACTTTTTGTTTGTGTTAAATAAACCATGAATTGGAATTAGTTTTTTGCTTAAATTTTGTCTAAATAAATGATTTTAAATTTAAATTTAGATATTAATTGAATTCAATGATATTTATACATTTTTTTCGTTTAAACACTCAACAAATAAGGATTTACTGGGAATTGCCAACATTTAGTTGATTATTTAGAAAGCTATGATTTGGTGAAAGTCATGTTTTACTAATTATTACCTCATATAAACTACAACCTGGAAAATTAAAAAAAAAATAAAAATAAAAATTAAATTTTAAACATAAATAGGTTTCTACTCGGGCGCCATTTCTTCACTTTTTATATTGATCTAAGAAATCTTTGTAAAATTTGTATCATAAGTAAGTACCTGACATTTGCCAAGTGCCTACTTATATTTTCAATCCTAATGAAAT
Organism: Meliscaeva auricollis; assembly: GCA_948107695.1. NCBI lineage: Eukaryota > Metazoa > Arthropoda > Insecta > Diptera > Syrphidae > Meliscaeva > Meliscaeva auricollis. The sequence continues at coordinate 19,805,242 of OX403619.1, read as the reverse complement.
CCCTGCCCGGGCGCCATTTTGCAATTTGTTCTATATTTCCTGAAATCTTACCTATATTCATTGCTGTTGACATCTTAAACCAACCCAGCTAAAAATAATTCAATTTTGTATTAATTCTTATGATTTTTTGAGCTTGGCAAAAGCCAATTTTAAATTACATAAAAACGTTTGTGTCTTATTATGTGTTTTTTCAATACTTCACTTCATTGACTGTCTATTTACCATATCATTACATTACAAATTTTATATGGGAATTTTATTAATTTGTTTTTTCTTAAATTTTCACCGCCATTCAATTTTGGTTTTACTAAACGAACCTCCAACCGCCCGCCAGCTGTGTAGTTGTAATTTGTTTGTAATGTGTATGTGATCTGCATACTAATCATACGCACACCTTTCGTTATTCAAGTTCTTTGGCGTAAAGTTAAAATGTATTCATGTACAATTCTACCTCGATGACGTGTGTACTTGTTGGTTGGTGACGTCTGACGTTTCATTCATTTGGTTTTTTTTTTAATTATACCTACTCAGAAGTCAATTCTGAAGTACCTATACGTACATAATTTTATTGATTTTTTTGCTGTACTTGTATTCAGAAATAAAGTTATTTTGGTAAATGCTAGCCATTTAAGTTAATTATTATCTAACATTTTGAATAAAACATTAGTTAGTGTTTTCCATTTATTACAGTAAATATTTCTTAGGTAAATATGTTTTTAGCTGTAAAAGTAAACGATGAAATAAGGATTTTTCAACGAATTTATTTACCAGCTTTTTTGTTCCTGGAACGCAACAAACAATTAACTTGACCATGAATTATCATATGAGGCTTAATTAAGGGCACATGTTGGTAAAGAAGAGGTGTATGAGGTACAAAGTGAACAGAGAATCAATTCCAAAACTTCTCTTCCAACTAAAAATGAAACAAAACAGCTTGAACTTGCATATTTGAAGAGTGAAAAAGTGCAAAAATCAGGCAAAATTTTGGATAAACAGGCTTATGAATCAATTTTCGTCCAAACAATAACTGCGAATGTGCTGCAACAAAAGCAGGAAGGTTTGAAGTCGATACTTAGTTAATTTGACGGGTTCCTTTATCCATTGATTGGTAGTTGCTGGATGTCAAGCCTACTAGTGGCCTAGTAATTGCTGATCTTCTAAAGATTTTGCACGAAGTATTGAGTGCCGATCAGAAACTGCCACCAGACGCTAAGCTGATCAACAATCGGAGCTTTTCCTGCTACGTCAACGTTCATCGAGGGGTGCCTACTGATCTACGGTATAGCTTTTTCAAAAGAGGCTTAAAAACTGCAGAACATTCTCACTTTTTGTTTGAAAATTAGACATTATTATGATGAGTTTATCAATTTAATACCGTAAAAAGAAGAAATAAACATATGATCAACAGTTCAACAAAAGAAATTCAAATCTGCAATATTTGGAAAGTATTGTTAAGATAGTGCAGTGCTTACTGACAAAATATGGTCAGTAAGCATGGTTTATTCAGGCTTTTTACCCCGTTAAGTCTGTGATACATGAGACCAGCTCTGTAATCTACTAGGAGAACCTTTGATATGCCAGGCTAAGTCAGTGATAGAACAAAATAAGTCCACAATAACACTAGGAAAAGTGATGTGTGAGGCTAAGTTTAGAATACGTCTTTAATACTAGATCTTCAATCTACGAGGAAGATATATGATGTACGGGACTTAGTCTGTGATATACCATACTAGATCTTCGATCTACCAGGAAGACCTTCTATGGTGTACATGGTAAATTTTGTGATAGGTTAGACAAAGTAAGAACTCAGAATAAGTAATAGCAGTTAACTGTATACTAGATTTTCAATCTACCAGAAAGAACTTCTATGATCTACACGGTAAATTCTGTGATAGATTAGACTTAGTCTTAAAAGTAAGAACTGCGATGTGCTAGGCTAAGTCTGTGATTAACCTATCATACTAGAGATATGCGATCTACCAGGAGGAACCATGAAGTACTAAGTATAGTCTGTGATGGTTCATAGTAAGTTCTATGAGTAAGAACTGTGATTAGCTAGGCTAGTTCTGTGATGGATCAGATTAAGTTCTAGCAGTAAGAACTTGTGATCTTTCAGATGAAAAGCATTCCACCAAAAAGAACTGAAATAACCACGTGATCCCTATGATGTGTCAAACTAACAATGTAAAGAATCAGAATAAGTATGATCTGCCAAAAACAACAGTTCTAAATCAGGAAAAGTATTTGATGTACCAGAATATCAGCGACCATCCAGTAAGAAGAGTGAAGTATAAGGCTTAACTTGATGTGATGAATTCTACTAACAACTGACGATGTTTGTTTGGTGTATCAAAATCATATACGTAATTCTCAGAAATTAAGATTGATTAACACTTATTTTTACATTGGAACAATGGTTTTAGTGATTTGATTCCATTTAAGTCCCGGGGTAAAAAGATTTGAACTTCTTACTTCGCACCATTCACGCCGAAGTGACTTTATTGTTTTACTTATTATACGTTCATTGTTAAGTGTTTGGACCATTTTAATAATCTGTTCCGTCAACAGATTCAAAGGATTTTAACTGACTCATAGCTCTCGTCCACGTAACTTGGTTGCCCTACATAGGGTATGTTCAATCACCAGACAGGCGCCTATATCAACAATTTTCTTAAACAAAAGTACCTGCGTGATCCACTAAAGTGTCCTATACAACTAAAGCGTATACATTAAATCCGATCCCTTAACTGATGATGTACGAACCACAACAACAAAAAAAGGTTTGATTTTTGACAAATTTCACTCATTGTCATTACCTTAACAGATTGTCGAATTGATTAATAACTCAGATTAAAGCAACTGAAACATGATAAATGTGTATCGTTAAACACATAATTGCCTTCCCGCATTTGATATGAATCAATAAAGCTATCATCCTCTGGGTTCCTATTCCTATTATCCGCAATACCATTATTATTATAACTCCAACTACGTGATTGAAAACGAAAAAAAAACTAAAAATCTATCATATAAATGGTTTATTTATTGACATTTACTCATATATGTATGGTAAATGTCGGTATTTGTTCAAAAGGGTCACAAACCAAATGTCCAAATCATATATTTAATCTCATTATTTTTTCATTTTTTTTTTTTTTTATAAATATTTGGACGAAAAAAAGGTATTCACATACAAATACTCTCTCGTAAATGTGGGATTGTTGTTAGTATCTCTTTATCGATTGAAATATACTCATACTACGTTTACGATGTTAGGTTACATGCGACCACCATAACACATCATAGAAAAAGATTGTGACTTTGAATATGTTTAACCACATTAAAGATATACAAAAGTTGATATTCCTCCAAGAGTTTTTATATCCATACGTGACTAAAAATCATAAGATTGCATCCATAGATACATTGATATTTATTTGTTTTTATTATTCTTTCTATCTTGTATAAGTATAGTACCTATACGTATGTACCTTAAACAAATTTATAACCACTACATGCTGGCATGCAGGATATCCGTTCGTATTATAGATATATTGGAGAATTAACTGGTATTATTTTTCTACAAATTTGAGTTATTTTTATATGCTTAGTCAATGCTAATAATATTAATCCTATAGGTATCCTCTCAACTATCTTGTACTAATTTTATCATTTCACAGTTGAACCAAGTGACTGGAAAATGTTGTTTGTTTGGTGAGCGGGATAAAAAAAAGAGTCAACTGTCAGTGATGAATGGTTTGTTGTTGTTGTTGACATTTACATTTTATTCATGGGCTATAAATTTTGAACAGAGATGGTAATGATTTCTTTTTTCAATACTAGCAGAATTTAGTCACTACTTTTACAGAATAGTTTGTACTCTATAAATGGGTTGGACTAAAAGTCAGCTATGAGCTGACTCGAGATTAATTTAAGCAGAAAAATATGTGTGGAAAGAGTCATTGTCTGATCAACCAATCCGCTCAAAAGGGCGGGGGGGGGTGGAAATTCATTAATAAACGAATTGTATTGAATTTTATAGAAGAAAAATAAGAACATTGTATGAGCATACAAAACTTAGGGGGGTGGCAAGCGCCCCCCCCCCCCCTGACATCCTCCCCCTTCTTGTGTACGCCCATTTTAAAGATAACTCACTTCAAAATTGTTGAGTTAACTTTGTGTTGATCCGGAATATCAACATTGACAGAATAACTTCTGTCATGGGAAGGTCTGCTGTGGAACAGTACTCCACCGCAAAAGTAATAATAATACTCGTAGTATCAACAATTCCTCGGAGCGCAATGAAAATTTTAAAGATTTGATTTATGAACGTAAACGAGGCTTCTAGAGCTATTTGTTTTGGAATAAGCAAAATGGAATTCACACTGCATTGAAATAGTTCAAAAATGAAGTTCTTACAAAATTAAGTACAAAGTACTTTTTCGTACTGTGGCAGTTAAAGTTGCTGGCCGTTTATGAAAATTGTTATGAGATGGTGTGCAGTGTGGCATGTCTGGATTTTTCGCTGACAAAAAGCAAATGCATTTTAAATAGAAAATTATGGTAATTGTAGTGTGAATATTTTGTGCGAAATTTTTGTGACAGCGAAACTTCAGGGTTACACATTACCAAATTACTTTATTACAATATTTCAAACTGTAAAAAAAATATTCAAATAATTGATCTTGACACTTAAAAAAAATGATAGAGCTGCCAGACCTTCAAATTACAAATCGTAATTTTAGTACTCACTATGGAAAAATGACATAATTTAGTTGAAACAAATTATATCTCAGGTTTACACACTCCGAAATAAGTAATTTGTCAACAAATTTGCACAAATGCAAACATACTGAATGGATTTTGTATAGTCATGAATCATTATTATTTTTTTATGAAAGAAGAATGAACATCAAAACAAAGCAATTTAAATTACAAAACAAAATTGTGAATGTGACAATAAGTCAAAAACAAATTCATTATTAAAACAAATTGAAGAAAATAAATTTTGATTTCGGCTTTGATGATGGGTTTTACTTTTAAACACACACGCCTATAGCAATTTAATGCTTCTGAGCTTATTTGCATTCTGCAATGCAGTCAAAAAACTTAAAATAGTTTAAACAACTTAAAGCTAAATGACTGCAGTTAGAATTAAAAATGATTACAAACAAAAAATAAATGAAGATCAACTTCTATGCAACTTATCAACATTAAGATAACACTAAAAGCAGTCAGCAAGTACTGCAGCTAATGAATGAAACTGCACAGTCAAAATATTAGAAGGTACTAATCGCTGAAGTTTACTTAGCAATTGTATAGAACTTGTCATATTTATAAACGACATTCAAAGTGAGCCAATTAACACTAATTTTACTGATTGCATAAACTATGATAGTACTGCAGTCTTTTTTTTTTCAGCGTTCGTTTTTACAAGACAAATGGAGGAAATTACTTTAACATAATGTTTTTCACTGCATTACCTTTCGTATGGTCGTCAAAAAAACAAATTTCACACTGAATTCCTGAAATACCTAACGAGTCGCAAGTCGATATAAGCTCTTATAGTAGTGTTTCCCGAACGAGGTGTCCTGCCGAAATTGATTAAGCCATTTCGCTTTAAAAACCGGGACACAGCACTTCAGTTAGCACATGTTAATCTCTGGGTATGATTTAAATACAATTTTTCAAATGTTGCAGTAAAATATCGCTGAATAAAATAACTTTCAGTCGACATTGGCATTGTCGACTTAAATAATAAACTTAAATAGTAGATACCTAATTTCTTGAAAATTGTCATTCGATTCAAATTTTGTATACCGATCACACTTAGACCAATTTTTGCAACAAGAAGTTGACTGATACGCGTATCAAACACCCTGCTACGTCAAATGCGTCGTTAGTTGAAAATTGACAAGGCTTCCACTTTTCTTAAACAAAGCAACTGGAACAACAAACTCTTGAAGAATCAAGACCTAATGTCGCATTCTCTCAAAATATTCAGCCGCTGGCCACGTGTAATTAGTCGGTAAAAATGGAGGGAATCCACAATTTCCACCTTGACCGAAATGCAATTTTCTATGATGAAAGATCTTTTTGCAGACTTTTTATATTTCTTGCAAGCTGGATTTCAGTCCAAACATTCGGTGTGACAGTCCATCGTACAAAACCAAGACCAGTGGGCTTGGATTCATTTCCTTAGAAGTTAATTGAGTATCCAAGTAAAGTTTTGAGACTGAAATTCCAAATCCGATACCTAACCATCTGTCAAAATAAAATAATATGAGTTTCAATGACATTTCAGTTCGATGTGATGTTCAAAGTTCATTTCAGTCCTTCTTTATGATATTTTCTTGGAATAACCTTAAAAATTACATTCTCTGAACTCTTAACTTACTCTATGTTTTATGGCTGAGATTTTGATATTTACTTACAAGGAATCTTCACAAAAAAAACTTGAATTAGACCAACATGTAGTAAATTCACATCATTGACTTTTTGATGTCGAAAATGAAAGCATCTTTAGATATAGAAGGTACCTATACTCGTACTGTACTATACAACAACAACTGTATGCATGATGATGACGACTGAATACACGACGACGCGACGTTTTGTGCTGCAAGTAACCTTCTCATCTCATAAACAGCACAAACCTGCATCTGCATGAAAGATCAGAGAGCAATGTGTTTGGCCTGATTTCTTTTAATATAAGAAATAAAAAAGAGAAGCCCAACAACAAAAACAACAACAAAAAGACGAAACGACGAATAACAACACAAAAAACCTACAACAAACGAACAGAAAATGGCCTGAACATCAAGCTTGAACAACTCCGTGGTTGCATAAATAACACTTTTGCCACAAAGAAGACGATGTAGAGAGAGGCTTTGCCGGTGCCGGTGTGTTATAAAAAAAAATGACAAAAAAAAAGGTATTCTGGTTGACTGTTGTGTTGCCACTCAAGAGATGGTCGTTTGGATTTTTTTTTTTTTTTATATCTACCTATTTTGAAAATCTCCTCTGTTTCCCGATCCCGATGATGCCGAGTTTCACAGGTCTCCGAGGGAACATTTTGCTCCTTATAGTTGTTTTCTATGGAGATATTCTCTGTTGTACCTTTTTTTTCTTTACAACGCTGCTAGTGCTGTGATGTTCCTTTTTTTTCGTTGTTGTTGTTGTTGATTATTTTTGTTCAAAATGCTGAATGTTGCACAAAGTTCACTTTGCGAAGAATCTCTTTTGGTACTACTTATGCAGTCTTCACACAGCCACCCATGCTGGTTATGGAATGGATGCACCCAGGCCAGGCCAGCCACCATCACCATCACCAGATAGTGATATAGAAGATGGAACGTGTATTATAGCCGTGTGTATAGTTTATTTTAAAAGAATACATTTCATTCTCGGTTGGTTATGATGAAAAATCTCACTCCTTGAAGGTGTAGGGTACCTACAAGAGTCACCTAACCTAACCTACCCATCGACTCATCGTCATCGGCATCGCACACCGCACATCGCACATCGCACATTGCGCTACGACGACGATACATTTTTTTGGTCGCACACTCAACTCAACTCAAACTCAACTCAGGCATTATTATTACTATTATTTTCTGATTCAAAATTGGCGATAAGGACGTGTCACGTTTTGCAATTTACACATTCAAGAGGAGCCATAGCCATTGTTTCTTCGCTGCTCATTGTTTGTGAATTTTAAAATGATTTATAAATTCCTGTGGTTAACTGACACACAACGTTTCGTTATATGGGGTTGCGCCGCACCGCGCCGCGCCGCGCTGCGCCGGGTTGGAGTTTGCAACTTTTAGTCGCAGGCAGCTTATGGAGCCTTGCAGGGCTTCACAAGAGAGTTATAAGAGTGAAGCTGTATAATGCTGTGTTGTGCGGGTTATATGGCAAAAGAATGATCATTGCTTATAAGTCGTGCTTGCATTGTTTTCTGTCTGTTGTATATATTGAGCACAATCTGCGCACGCTATATACATACTAATGTTATTTTTCAAAAAAAAAAAAAAAAAAAACATAAGAAACCTCCACGATGGACCTCTCTGTGTGCCTCTCCAAAATATTCTAAAAACTGAAAATCATAGTTTTGTGAATAAATTTTGCCTTTAAAATCCATTGTTCTTGGAAGTACCTATACGTACGTGTGAAGATGGATGACATAAAATATGGCGAATTCTTTGTGAAACAAAAATAAAATAATAAATTCTCTTATTGTTTCCTTTTGTTTTGATTATAAAACAGTGGACACTTGTGGATGATTTAATTGCAGATCTTAATTGCATTGAAACTCTCTCTCTCTCTGCTCTTTCGACATGGCATTTCCATTGCCATCGCCATCATCACATCGTCGCGTTGTCGTTAGCATATAAGAAAAAGAATAATATTTTATTTTGTACCAAAAGAGTCACATTGTATGACTCTTGACAGTCCTTTAAATTGCAAAATCCAATGTGTGGAAAATATATAAAGTTGATTTATTGAATTTTGTTTGGTGTATTGTCTTGCATAAATTAAGTTGGCTATACTTGTTTTTTCTCTCTCTCTCTCTTTTGGACGAGTCTTTTCTGACCATGTTTGGCTGGGCAATTAATATTAAATGAACACCGTATAGTCTTTGGCACGATGATGATGGCATGACGATATTATGGCTGCAGGAAGAGGATCTCAAAGATTGAAAAGTCGTAGTAATGTTGATAAAATGTTAACCATAAATTTTTAAAGTAATAGGATACCAATGAAAGAAATTTGAAAAAAAAAAACAGTTTAATCAAAACCTGTAATAAATATTGATGACAAAATATCATGTGATTTTTAACCCTCTCTTTTGTGCTATAAAAATTCTTTTGCGGAAATTGGATACGACGACGGCGGCAGTGATCAGAAAAAACGGGTTTGTTGTGATCAAACCAATAAAAATTCTTCAAGTGTGTAAGACACCGACTATATTATTAAGTTGCTATTCTAAAAAAAAAACGTATATAAAGATATGATATTACAGTTAACTTATTTTTTATACAAATTAGCTCTCATGTCTCATTCTATCGTAATCGAAAAGTTAGTAGAAACAAAGTTATAATTTATAAGGTTCAGAGATCGAACACAAGTAACATAAACTACTAGTGGTCATTTAAAAATTTAGGCCTCAAACTATTTTATGGCGTAAATGGCCTAGATTTTCTGGCTTAATGCACGACAAGTTCGTTTTGACAGTTTGGTGCCTGGAAACATATTTTTTTAAGTTCGAAGACAAATTGGGGTTAATTTGTTAGTACCTAATTTTTTGAGACCTTTAGCAGAGCCCCCCCCCAACATATTTTCACGCGCACTTTTGGTTCTTGATTTTCATCGGAAATTAAATGTTCATGCCAAACTTTATTGGAAGATGGTTTTCAGAAAAAAAAATTCCTAGTTTTACAGAAAAAACTAATTCCTTGAAAGGACTATTAGTTAATTGGCGCAAGTTTTTCAGTGCTGACATGACTCTAAAAATTTGATAGCTTAATGTTTTTTAATTTTTAATTGAATGTTTATGTTAAAAAAATTATGAAAAGAAGCCTTCCGAAGCGACAAAATAATTATTTTATTTTGAACAATAACACTTGAAATCAATTGTCAATTTACTTAAGTAATGTGCGGTTTTTGAAAACAATAAAAGATTCAAAAATTGCTCGCAAAAATTGCTGACAACTCAACGCAATTTTGTTTTCTATCAGAGAAGATATTAATTCATTTTCGAAAATGATTATACTGTCGATATTAAAGTTATTGGTTATAATAAGTTGGCTAACAGAACAAAATTAGGAAAAACGTGATATCTTAGTCAGGGAATGACAAATACAAATTGCTTATGGTGACAACTAAGTTGCACGGAGTTATTGAATTGCTTGTCGACGTTTACAATAAAACTTGAAACCAATTATCAATTTATTGTAGTGAAGTGTGGTCTAATTATAATAAAAGAATGCAAAATTGACGATAAGAAGCAATTTGTATTACTGGCAAATTGCTGGCAACACGATGCAATTTTGTTTTCTAGCAGAGAAGAAATAATTAATTTCTTTTCGAAAACGATTATACTATTGATCTCGATGGTTATTCGTTATTGGTTATTTTAAGTTGACAAACAGAAACAAATTAGGAAAAACGTACCTACTTAGCAGTACCTACCAATGCAATATTCTAATGGTGACACTTTAGTTGCACAATTATACAACTATACCAATTAGTAGTGTAGTGAAGTGCGGTCTTCGAAAATAATAAAAGAATGCAAAATTGACGATAAGAAGCAATTTGTATTGCTAGCAAATTGCTGGCAACTCGATGCAAGAAGATATAAATTCCTTTTAAAAAACGGTTATACTGTCGATATTGATGGTTATTGGTTATAATAAGTTGACAAACAGAAAAAAAAATAGTAAAAACGTTCTTACTTCGCCGGCGAATGACAGATGCAAATTGCTTGTAGTGACAACTAAATAAGTTGCATCGATTAGTTGAATTGCTTTTCGATTTTTACAATAACACTTGAAACCAATTAATTAATTTAAGTTAAGTGCGCTCTTCGAAAACATTAAAAGAATGCAAAATTGACGACAAGAAGCAATTGTATTGTTAATTAATTGCTGGCAACTCGAGGAAATTTTGTTTTCGAGCAGGAAAATGACAAATTTAAATTGCTTATGGTGACAACTTGTCACTATTATTGACAACAAAGTTGCATCGAGTTGTTAAATTGCTTATCTATGTTTTCTTAGCTGATTTTTTTTAAAGTTAATTTTTACCGTATTGAAAGACAGTAAGGCTCGTGAAAAGCCAGCATTTTTGACGCTCACAGTGATTTGCGAGCAACTTTTTTTTATTTTTCACCAGAACATACATAATTTACACTAATTTATTTCAGATTTAATTATAATCATCACATTTGATAAATTTATTGTTTTAAAATATTGCATCAAATTACTGGTTGCTTTGTTCGTGTGATAAACGAAACACTCTTCGATTTTCTTGTAGTTCAAAAAAAGCATCACTATTTTACACTGATCAAGTCTAAAAATTATCACAAGCCATATTGGATGTTATAAAAAAAATCAATTTAAAGCAAATAATAGCCAAACTCATTTTCGAGATCGCATAAGGATAGTGCACATTTACAAAACCCTCCATCAGCCTCATTAGCAGATGACTATAAATTGCACCCGAACAAAAATTCCCAATTAAATATTCTCCACAAACCAAGATGAGGTTTGTCATTGTAACAAAAAAAATTAAAAATAAAAAAAAAAAACAGATAGTTGAAAACGACCATCTCATTTGGAGCGCAACCTCCAGAATTTCATCCAACAACAGCACTATTTCAATCAAGGAATTATGTCAAGAGGAAGTAGAAAATCGATATAAATGAAGACTTGAAGAAAATATATCTATCTACGTAAATTTATATGGAAAACGTCTTTGTCACTTCTGAAGAGAATATTCTTGGAATTCAACCAAAACGTTTTTTTTTTTTTGTTTTGTTCTTCTGCTTTGGCCAACTAAACCATTTAAATAAATCAAATACTTTCTTCTAAGAAGGTATGAAAAACTTATTTCTTAAAATCTATCTTAAGGAATCTTGAAATGAATTCGTTCCTTTTGCTCCTTAATCATTAGATACATATATAAATATCTACCATCCATGACTGCTTTTAAATTATACTTTAGAAATTAATATTGAAGAAAAACTATATGACATATTGCTGACACAAATAAACCTAGACCACAACTACGAAAGTACTATATACATCCAAAATAAAAATTCAACTCTATAAAGGAGGCTATACCTACTTGTGACACAAATTCGTTTCTACCTTTTTTTAGTCATCATTTTTGTTTGGATTTTTAATATACCTCTCTATAAATCCCTCAATAAGCACCAGAATGGATAAATATATAGGGCACTAAATAATCGATTGAAATCATAAAGATATACCAACAAAAACAACAACAACAACAAAAAACAGAACATAAATGTATTCGGTACCTACATAAACATAAGGTTGTTCATCTGATTTTTTGCCTGGAAAACGATAAAAGCTAATTTTTCACATTTTCCTCTTTATTTTTTCTGTATTTTTTTTTTTTTTTTTTTTTGTAGGAGGTGAACAACACATCGAGGTAGGTAAGTCTTTTGGATAAAAGAAGGAACATTTTGTGATTGTTCAACATTTTTGTAGTCTAGTATTTTTCATTAATGAACATGATGTTTAAGGAATATATACGAACAGCAGCCACTTGAGCTTCAATTTTGTATCTGTACTAGGTGCAGAAGGTAGGTACCCTCAATACCTTGTATATGCATATTATAGGGACTAACATCTACATAGTCGCAGAACAGAAGTTCCTTCTCGAGAGTTTTTTTTTTTTTTTTTATTTTGTTGTTTTTTTTTTGTTTTTGTCGCTATCCAAAATTAAAGGAATAGTTAATTTCCTTTTAGCTAAGGAGTAGCATGTTCTCATTATTTTTCTTCCTCCATAGGGAAGGTATTGGTTTTGTGTAAGAAAAGTGAAAAAGGATTAAAGCTTATCACAGTTTAACATTTTATTCGTATACAATGCTTTTGGATAGTTGAAGCTGACTGGTATAAACAAGAAAGAGGAACGAAACACAATATACTATGCAAACTATTTTGATTTGGTAAATGATTGGTATAAACTCATCTAAGGCACAAGTGAGTTGTTATTTTCAATTCTTTACGAAAAGGCTTAAACATATTGATATTAGGGTTGAGACTATTTTATACCAATTAAAACGTCATTGTTCTGGCTTCGATTGGCTTAAACGAGTTATTTATACCAATCATACACAGTCCCTAGATAACTCCGCTTGATGTAAGAAAGTAATGAAATTCCATTTTTTCTTAAATGTCAATGTTTTGGTTTATAGCAATTTATACCAGTTACGTATATCAATCTGACCCACATTTGCAATAATTAAAAAAATAAGAACTGTACTTAATTTGTTTAAATAAATTTTATCTAAATATCTCGTTTGACGAAGAAGATATTTCAATTTCTTCAAATTAAGACTAAAAAAGTTACGTATACGCCACAGTGACCGTTTCAAATTTAATTTATATTAAATCTTTGCCTAAGTTATTGATTACAATAACTATACAAAATAGGCATTTACCACAAAAGCTGGTAATTGCCATACCATTCCTAAGAAATTACTGAAGATTTATTAGCTAGGGATCATAAGGCTTGTAAAAGAATGCAACCTTTTGTTAATGCAGTCTTTAAAAATTATTTAATGACTTCAATAAAAAGATTGCATTCATTGACTTTGAGACTTAGACTTCAAATTATGCAATCACCATTAATTTTTCACCAAAATGCTTTCAATCATTTTTTTACCCATTCATTTAACAGTCGTAAGTTGACTGCATTCTTTTGAGAATGTATGCAGTTTTTGCATTCCTTTGCAGTATTTGCATTTCTTGGCAGTCTTTGCATTCTTTTGCAGTCTTTGCATTCTTTTGAAGTCTTTGCATTCTTTATCATTCTTTTCAAGTCCTTGCATTATTTTGGCAGTCCTTGCATTCTTTGCATTATTTTTCAGTCTTTGCATTCTTATGAAGTCTTTTTTTTCGCATTCTTTTGCAGTCTTTGCATTCTTTTGCAGTCTTTGCATATTTTTGAAGTCTTTGCATTCTTTTGCAGATTTTGAAATCTTCCATTCCTTGGCATTCTTTGCATTCTTTTGCAGTATTTGCACTCTTTTGCAGTCTTTGCATTCTTTTGCAGTCTTTGAATTTTTTTGAAGTCCATGCTGTCTTTTGAAGTCTTCCATTCCTTGGCAGTCTTTGCATTTCTTGTCAGTCTTAGCATTCATTTGCATTCTTTTACAGTCTTTGCATTTTCTTTAAGGTCTTCGCATTCATTTGTATGCTTTTTCTATTGTTACCCCTGGAATTCCACCAAACTTAAGGATTATACAAAATTGGGTACAAATTAATAAAAAGTCTAGGTTACTACTACTTACTGCCAAGCGCTCGGATAACCGGGTTTTTACCGGCTTTTGAATTGAAATGAAACATAATAAAAAAATAAGAAATATAGAATAATAAAAAAATTGAAATCGGAAACTTCGTAACTAATGTAACAAAATGTGAATATTTGTTACTTAAACTTTCATTCACTTAAAACTCTTAGCGAATACGCTTTTTTGAGAAACAGACTGGGAAATTAAAATGGACCCTTTCACAAGATATTTTGATATGGGTTCTTTTGCTACTCAATTCTTATTTAAAATGTAAAATTTTTGCAAAGTTTCATCAGGGTTACATTTTTTTTCAATTTATTCCTACTTATTTTACCTGTACTAACAATTTTTAGTGTGGGTTTTTTTCCAAAGTATTTTTACACTTTACTTCAATTAAATTTAACCCCCAAGAACATCATAAATTATACATTCCATATTTTTTTTAATTATATTTTTAAAGGTAATACCCCTATAATACATATAAGGCCTACTTTCTCACCTTGATAATCAGAAAAATCTTTAAATTCAAAGCCCTAAATTATAATCTCAAGTAGATACGTACGACCTACTCGTGGATTTATTTTTGTTTTTTTTTTGTTCCTTTATCAAAGTCATTTGAAAGAAGAAAAATAAATGAAAACAGGATGAGGATGGTATAAAAGCGACGACGAACACCAAGAATAAAATGTGTGTGTCTCTGCTTCAGCCTTCGAAGAAGAAAAATAAGAAGACGAAGTAATTGGTGATTGCCAAGAGTGTAATCTCTGGAGCACTCCATAATTTAATTCAACCTCTTTGATGATGTTATTTTTTTTTTCAATTTCTTAGTTAACTTTTTGCAATCAGAGTTCATGTTGCAATAATTAATTTCATGTTTTATTTTTAACTAAGCTATCTTAATAACGTATACGTATACATACATACCTACCTACTCGTATGCATGAGAAAAATATTATCCGGATAATTGGTTTCTATGAACGAGTATATATAAGAAAGATACTTTAAGGGTATTTAACATGTTGCAAGAGAGTTGTGTGTGGGTTGATATGGAATTTACTTCTTAATTATACAAAATGATTTAATATTCTTCATCTTTAATTCAAAGAAATAATTTTGTATTTTTTTTTTTTTGTATCTTTTCAGGACTGAAAACACAATGTTGTAGACCTAGACGACAAAAAAAAAAATAGATAAGAAAAGAAAAGCAGATTCCTTAATTATAAAGAGCAAAAAATCCCAACGACAATGAAATTTTGCTGACAGTTTTCAAGAAGCTTTAGTCTCCGCAAAAAAAAAAGAATATATAAAAAAAAAATTATATCAAACATATATATTATATAAATACAAAAAAATAGTCCTGCAATCTATAAGTATTAAGCCTTTGAGCAAAAAAAAAAAAAAAAAAAAAATTTATTATTTGGCTCCTTTTGCCTATACTCGTATAGTCTCGTAGATTGTTAAATTTTCAAATACAAAAAAAAAAAGAGAAACAAAATTGTTAATCAACGGAAAAAGGAAATACATAAAACTATTTTCAGCTGTGATATAAATATATGCAATATGAAATAACATAAACAAGAAGTCAACACAACTATTGAAATAAATTTTCGAAGGAAAGAGTAAAAACAGAGTAGAATCAAGAATAAATAGAAAAGAGCTTTATTGAAATTGGTCTCGAAAATTGAAACAAAACACACAAGAAATCATACAAAACAAAAAAAAAAAACAAGAAGAAGGAACAAAAGGATATTAAATTTGTATCTGAAAAACAAAAAAAACTGAGAAAACTGCAATAAAACAACAACAACAAATATATATACATACCTTAACACATTATTACATATAAATATAAATCAAAATGGTTTTCTATAATATAAGACATAACTTGTACTGCTCATCTCTATCATCGTTAATCACACGTTTTGTATCCTGTTTAGCTGTGAGTTTGCTTTATAATAACATTATGTATCCAGTTGTTGTTGTTGGTGCAGTCAACTGGGATCATGCTGTAGATTTGAATGAGGATTTTCGAGTTTTATGGACAATCAATAATCAGGATATAACATTTGAGGTTCAGGCCCGAACATTGGGCTATGTTGGATTTGGTTTATCTACTGATGGTCATCTGCCTGGAGCTGATTTAGCTGTAGGATGGGTGGACAGGGGGCAAACATACTTTCAGGTTTGTAGTTGTTTTTTTTTTTTTTTTTTTTTTTTTGTTTTATTGCAATTTCTTAAAAGGCTTTTATTATGGTAAGGTATATTTCAATATCTGTAATTGACCCAAATAGCTTTTATATCTGGGAAAATCAAAAGTCATACAAGTACACAGGAGATACCTATGCAATAATTGTAGATTGAAAATGACCTAGATACATTCAAACACAAAATCAAAATTCGAATTGAAATTGATTTGTGGAAATGTGATTTCTAAATTTTACTAATAATAAATCAATTATATTGTTAGAAATTGCATTGAAAGAGGTACCTATAGGAAGTGACAAAATTTTTGATTTTAAACATTTGCTATCAAAATCTATTTTCATGGTGAGAATTTGAGGTTTTATAGAAATGCAAAAGATCTCTTTTATGAATTTATGACAGACATGTAATACCACAAACATCTTTTGAGTCTTTTGGTTGTAGTAATAATAATTGATATGGAAATGAATCGGAATTCGTTTTTACTTTATATCCAGCAGAATGGAAAATATCTGTTACTTAGATATAATTACTTAGAATTCTCATACCTACATTCCTACATTTTAGTGTATAAATTTAAAATTTGCTTAGGTTCAAAAATATTCAAAATATGGCTGCAGGTTGAACAAGTTCAATTGAAAAAAATTGCATTGAAATGAATCTACTTATTGTTTAAGTTTCTTTAAGTCCTTAGGCCTTAAATATTATAAAATTTTCCAAAAAATGTAAAACCAATATTACGATTATGTAGAGTTCAAAAAAATGGTTTTCGTCATTCAATTTACACTATTTAGTTTATAAAAAAAAAAGCTTCAATATTTACAGTCCGTGCAAGCGTCTCTGCGTTTGTACGTCTGTGCAGCTGTGCGTATGTGCCACATACCAAGTTTAAAGTAAATCGACCCATCCGTTTAGGCTGTGGTCTCTGATACATACAGACAGACAGACATACAGAATTGTCGGACCCGCTTTTTCTTTTTTCTCATTCTCTATCGTCGTAATGTCAGGTTTTATTGTTATCTCAACTTTTTTTTAAGAAAAATAGTTTGTGAAAATGTTATTAATGCTGAAATGTCACTAAAACAAGTAAAACTTTTGAATTTCTGCTCTATTTCTCCCGCTTCAAAAAAAACTACATTCTTAAGCAAGCAGTTCCTCTATTCAACTATAAGAAGAAACAAATAATCTATAACATCTCATAAAGATACTGTAAAAAAAAAGTAAACTCCTATTAGTGATACATAATAATATAAAATTTATTTTCATCATCATCATCGGCTCGACAACCGGGGTCCGGTCCTGGCCTCTTTCAACAAGTCTCTCCTCCAAAATTTATTTTACAAAAACATAAACTCCAAGATTATTTCGGTAATTTTATTTTCTTATTCTCTTCTCCTTCTCAATTTTCTTTTCTTTTTTACTTTTTAGCAATGAAAAAAAAATAAATATTAATGAACAGATATTCGAATTTGAAAGGATACAAATATTTTGTAGAATAAATACTCTTTTCACTTACGCAAAAAAAAAAACAAACAACGACTTCCCAGGCAAGCTACAAAATTTATTTGCTACACTTGAGCACACCATTTAAGTGACAATTCCAAATAATTGCCATAATAAAAACCGAAAAGCAAATTCTAAATTTAATTCTTTAGGATCTTTTTCTCTTCTCCTTTTTTTTCTGATAAACATACAGAGGCATAGAAACACAGATACTCGTGCATAATAAAGATACTGGACCCTAATCCCTTGAAATATTGGTGATTCTTTTAGTAGCTTTTAATCTTAAACAAAATAAAAAAACATTCTTTTTTGATCCAAGTTGAAATAAAATACTGCGGAAGTTTATCCATATACAACGTGGTATGGTATTAGAAACACAGTGTATTTGTTTGTATGTAATTTAAAAAATGGATTAGAAACTTGTAGAAATAATTGCAGAGAATTTTGAACTACAATTTTCTAACGCCGATTTATAAAATGTATAGAAAAGAAATTGAATACATACAAATAAATCTAATAAATGAAAGATGTTGGGCTCAATAAAAATAGCCAGTTTACACAAATTAAAAAGTACTTCTAGAGTCAGTTTTAAGTGATAGTTAATTTTGAGATAAAAAATTGAGTCAACTCAGAGAAGAACTTTTCGAAAAGCGATTGAAGTCAAAGTGCAACACCATGGAAGTCACCCTTTTGTTATCAAAACAAGGTGGAAATACTAGTGAAAGTAGGTCTTCTATATTGTCTTGCTTAATTTTTGAATTTATTGTACACGAATCTGTCATTAATATTTGTTCAGAGTTAAGTCAGGATGTGTTTTAAGAGGTAACTCGGTTTTGGGCTTAACTCCGATACTAGATTACAGAAATGTATGACTCTGCCGACTGGGACTCTCAACTACCACACCACCTTCGGTAATAATTGTGCTAACACTTTATTGCTTGTAAAAGACTTGTTTAAAGCTTTCTAAAATGTATTCTTTTTTAATCTTTATAGCATTTTCGAATCTTAAATAGTTTAAAAGTATTTAAAAAATAATTAAAAAAATTATTTTATTTTTCAACAGCTTTGATAAGACTTTGTATTAAAAACCTATGCAAGCTCTTTCGAAATTATTTATCAAAACTCACAGCTTCGTATAGACCATATGAGAACATTATTACGGGCTTCAACTTCTATAACGTTTTCCGAAACTGTACCGATGGTAAAATGTATAAAGTATCAAAGTTATAGTAGTTCTAAAACAAACAAACACGCAAAATCTATATTTGGCAGGAAATGATAAGCTCTTTCTTTATTCCATTGACTTAACAACACACAAAAAACCTAAAAATAAGTGAATAAAAAACAAGTCATTAATTTTATTTCTGAAAATTATGTTCCAAGCTTGAAGAATCACAAATTACTTAATTCATTTTAAAGCTTTTGAATTTTCAACTCTGTATTTAATTTAGACTTTTTTTTATTTTTCAAAAGTTAAAAAAAAACCAACCACAAAATGAGAACAAACTCATTTGGTGCATGATGCATGACTAAGTGCGTGACACACATTCAAATCAAAAACTTCACTATCTATTATTCATAAGCGTACAATCAAACATACCTACACATTATATAAAGCTACTATATAACTACTGAGTTAGTGACTGCTTCTATTGTTTGTCTCAGTTATTTAACTGCAAGGCTTATTTAACACAAGTTTCCAGTGAGTGCTTATGTAAATTAGTCCTCTAATAAACACTCGCTGTATGTGACGATGGCGCTGCAATAATGGAATAATAAATAATAATTATTCGCTTTCCAACAGCATCAGATTCATAATCATAATCAAATCATAGTTGCCTGCTTTCTATGGTTCAAATAGATTTTGTTTGTCAATTAAATCGAAAAAAAAAACAAACAATAAAGTCAACATTAAGTTTAAAGTATGATCGCTTATTTCAATCAGTTTTGTTAAAGATGTGAAAATATACAAGGTTCGCCATGTGATTTTATCAAAAACTGTGGTAAAAAGTTTGCTTTTTTGAAAGTTTCAAACTGATTTCTCGAGGGGTCTCACTTTTTTATTTTCCCCCTTAAGCACCCCATACACAATGCTTTGATTCTTCATGTTGTTTCGTAATTTTTCTGCCGTATTAATTTTTTTCAAAATGAAAAACAAAATACCTAAGTCGAAAAATGTTTTCACTGGTTTCTGGTCTTGAAACTTTTTTCAATATCGTTAATGTAACTTTTGAATGAAGTTTTGAGAACTGAGCGCCGCACAAATGCCTTATGGCAACTTTATCATTTGACAGTTCAATTAAATGTGAGGTTTTTTTAAGGGAAACTTAAAGCATTGCAAATGAATAGTATAACGATTGTAAACCAGTTGATATTTAAGCGTTTAGGATTTTAGGATAGGGAAACACCTTGAATAAAAGATTAGGACGTAAATAGCTTAGTTTTTTTATGAATGGTATAAAAAAAAAATAAATAAAAAAAAACGAAATAAAAAGGCATTTTGGAAATCGGATTTATTAAAATATTAACAACGCCAACGTTCTACATTTCGATATTATCTATTTGGTATAAACTTTCTAAAAAAAAACAAGGGACTGAATAACGTGGTAGCCAAATTATATGCGAAAAGAGTCCAATTCTGATATTGACACTTATTGACTTTAAGAACAGGGGAGTCTCTTTTTTTGTTTTATACCAGTCAAAGGCATGCATAGAGCAAACACTGGAGTATTTGGAGTTTGAAGGTATCAACATATTATAAAGAAAATCAAAAATGAATGGTATAAATACTTTACATTCGTTGTTAAAGGTGTAATCTAAGAGTTATAAAAGTGAGCTTAAGAGGTAATGTTAATATAAGGGGAGTCGTAAACTCTAATTAAAAAAGCTTTTAGCTTTGTTCTTATGACTGGTATAAATAATCACAACTTTCTTTATATGAAACTAAATATATACTGGTTTTAGTTTGAAGTAATGAAAATATTCACCACGCTTGCTATAAATTATTGCAAATATTTGTGTTCCGTAATTTATTTGATTGGTATAAACTGCGAAATTTGTATCACCACTTGCAAACATATCTTAAGCTTATAGACGTTTGTTCTTGATTTTAAACTGCATATAACTATGAAAATAACACAATTATCAAGTAAATGACGAAAAACACAATTTTCAACTCACTGACTTATATAATTTCATTTGTTGCCTGTTTTGTTTGCTTGCGGTTATGATAATCAAGAAATTATACCATTAAACCATGTGCATAAAATTACTTTATACCAGTCAGTCCTATATTAATTTCAAAACTGTGCAACTGTTTCGTATTCTTAGCATTGCTTAGCACACAGCAAAATGCACCACTTGATATTTTATACCATTCAAAAAATCATGAAATATGTAATCTCTCCTTTCAAACAATAGAACTGAAAATAACCACACACCAGCTGACCCTCTTAGTAAATCTATCACATCCTCTACTAGAATTCGAAAACCGTTAAAAAGTTCAAAGTGAAATGCTAATCTGTTGGAGACCTCAAAAGTATTGTTTTTGGGTACAATTTAAACTCACGTGTCATCGCTCATCACTAAAAATATTTAACACGGATTAACATGGTTAACATCGAGGATTACCCAGTCGAATTCCTTTCAATTTAAATTAATTTTAATTCTACATGCACCTACTATCATATCATTATACAAAAAAAACAAAACCTAAAAACCAAAGTTTTTAAGCTTTTCGGCATCAACTTGTCATTTACTCCACAAAAAAAAAAACACAAAAACAGTGATTTAATACCAAACACTTTTTGCCATCGTATGCCATATATGCAGCATGTGTAGAAAATTAAGCTCATTTAACCTTAATCAACTTGATATTCTAAAAGCCTTACGTAAACACAACAGCTATACCCACCTCACCAAATAGCATATATACCTAACCTAAACAATTTAGTGGGTTTCCTTTGTTGTGACAACATTCCTCGCTGAGATTAAAACAAAACAACAAAAAAAAAAACAAAATACACGTAGATATACCAATTTGAATGAAGATTTTTCGAAACAATAGTTTTAGCTGGCACAATTACTAGATATACTGTATAATGTACATCAGTGTGCACCCTAAAGGCTTCTCCACTTGAACACAAAACATGCCCCCAAACCTTTTATTATAAAGGACTTGATCTGTCCCATACACTAGTCTGTTAACAGAATTGTTATTGTTTTGAAATCGAGTATAAACGGCCCATCCTATTTAATATTGTTTAACATTATCCTGTAAAACCTACAGGGTCTTTTTTTTTCTATTTTAAGGTACAAGAAAAATGCACAAAACTGTAGGACAATTCCCTAAAATTTCTACAATTAGTGACATTTAAAAAACCACTTTTCATACTACCATTAAGTTCAGTCAAAAAGTGCAAAAAATAGCTTCAAACAAAACATTGCTTGAAAAAAACACCCTTTATTTGGTTGAAGAAAAAATATTACGATTTTGATTATAAATTCAAAGTTCGTTAGCAGGAAACTACTTTGCTTGACAGGTTGTTGACGTCTTCGAAGTTTTCAATGAATGACAGGTTCTATTCAGGGGGGGGGGGGGGGGGGTACATACAAATATGCATATATGTTAATGGTGTTTGATGGGATTACAAATCATATGACAGGTTGGTTTGTTGAACCCATCATCATGTGACCATCAGAAGGCCACTGCTGTATGCTCTTCTTGAGATTTTATTGATTGAATTAATATTTAAAGGTTTTCTGGGTAAGGATGGATAAGCGCATGCAATAATTCATTCTGGGAGTATCTTGGAACTAGAAAATTGTTAAAAAATATCATTGACAACTTAATTGTGATAGTCAAAGAATGATTATTCCAGTTTTTGTTTAATACTATTAACGTTGAATTTTTGTGCACATAGAACAAAATTACAATATTAATTGAAGGGTTGCCAGAAAATAAGAAAGAATTTCAACGAGGAATTTTTATTTAAAAATCGCTTGCAAATTGGCTTTAAACGATTCGTATACAATTCTCATTACTTGTTTTTTTTTTTCGATTATTAATTGTAATAACTCGTTAAACGCAAAACTAAATTTGAGGCAAGCGAAGCCGAAAAATTGCCCAGCAAACGAAAATGTCGTTTGGGCAATTTTTGTGTTTGTCGTAACCGATTTATTCTCTCATTGAAGTGTTGAGTAAGTTGTTCTCCAATTTGTTTGTTATAGCTGAAAAATTGCGAAAAAATGCAAGAAATGCAAATTCAATAGACGCTCGATATAGTAAGTGTCATTGGAGTGAACTATCCAATATAGTGAACACACCAAATTTTACACAGACTAATCTAAACAGTGTCTGACGAAGTGCAGTGACGAATAACCTAATTCAGTGAACTAATTTTTCGTTGGAATCTTTATTTTTGCATAGATTATTACTGACATTAACCTCCCTGAAACCTCTCGAACTTTTCCATATCTTTCCGAACACTCTTAAATCTTCCAAAATCTTCCGGAACTTTCCAAAATTTTCCGAAACCTTGTAGAAGCTTCAAAAATGTTCTGGAACCTTTCGAAATCTTCTTGGACCTTCAAGAATCGTCCGATACCTTCTTCAAAGTTCTTATCAGCTCAATCTTCAATAATTATTCCTTAGCCTTGTGATGTAAAAATTGAAAAGTAGAAATTTGAGGGATGATTTCTAGGCAATTTATATAAAACCTGCGAAAATTTTCGAATACCCCAAAAAATGTCATCATTTATGTACCTACTATAAACCAACTCCTCCCAATTCAAATGATTTATGCATATTCACACTGGCAAACAAAAAGTTAAATACCATTTTGGTATTTCGGTACAAAAAAGAACTTCCTACACAAAAGTACATATTTATTTATCATTGTCATTGATATGCAATAATATCTGGGTGTAACTAGCTCAGGAAGTAGGACATTACTATTTTATTTTTTTGTTGTTATGAAATATTGCATGTTGTTTTACACGCTTCGGGCAGAGAGTAATGTGTTCACAGCTGAAAAAAATTACAACAACACAAAAAACAACTCAACTATTACCAGGAGTAGGTAAAACTCTATAGGTATACTGATTTATTAAATGAATTAATCTGTCGCTCAGATATGCACCCGTCAACCGACATAAGGTCTGTTTTTGATGCGAGTGCAAAAAAAAAAAAAAAACTAGCTTAATCGCCGTTATAATTCCAAAACAGCAGTGACTGTCTATAATATTTTACCACGTTTAGCGCTCACCCGAATCGAACCAAAAACCAAAATATGCATATATTCTGTCCGAAGTCCCGAAGGGCGAGAGAGAGAGAGAGAGAGAGAGTGGTGTTAAAGATAAATAGACTTGGGATAAATTCATCCCTAATTTTCATTTGATTTATTTATCTGCATTGAATGATGCAAGCAAATTCTATGCTCTAGCAGCAGCAACAGCAGTGGCAGTAGCAGCAAGCGCAAACAAATCTTTCGCATCTAATTTGCCCCCAATTCTAATGTAGAGGTAGTACCTATACGAGTAGAGTATATATTGAATAGATAGATAGATAGACATCTTCTCTTATGCATATTTTATACGTGAAACCCTTTTGGTGTAGTTTGATTCAATATGTTTTGTGTGGGATATACAGCTTGCACATAATAACATCATGGGTGTGTATCAGAACTGTAACATCTGACGTTGAATTATCATAAATTACGCAGTTTCACCACTCCCAAAACATTTTTCAGCCGCGCGCTAAATGATTATAGAGGTTGTGTCTGGAATATCCTAAATGTTTCCATGTATAAATTCCATACCACACATATACGTACATCTTATCTTCATTGAAAAGCTCAATTTCATGATGTCTATCTATCTATCTTTATCCATCCATCCGCATTCATTCATCCGATCCGGTCTTGGAAGAATTTTTTTTTTTTTTTTTTTTGCCTAAAGATTGAGGAATTGGTATTCATGAGACAAGCTTCCCACTTAAAGTTAAGTGATAATGAATCCTGCCGGCATAACATTCAGATAACTGCTTTTGGTTGTGTAAAAGTTGAACAAATGATTAACATTTTCGTATGCTATCTAATCTCTCAGATAAAAGATATTCAAATAGTATCTTTTATTAAAAAGGAAAACACCAATATTCTTGTGTACCTATAGGTGCTCGTGCTCGTAGATATTTGACTCCTGATGCGATATTATCCAACTCCTAGAGCTATTTTATTAGCATAACTTTTGTTTTGTTCATCTTTATTATCTTTTATACGCTCATAGTGTGAGCATGGAAATAATATTTGTACCTTCAATTAATTTGTTCGTAAGCCCGCATCTATATATGGACACACAACAAGGCATTTGCCAGGTCTTCGAATAGTGTGTACTGCCAATGACTGCGTTGTGTGCAGGAACGTAGATAAATAGCAGCTTAGAGGGTTATCAGTTTTCTCAACTACTGTTCATAATGACAGTTAGCGGGTGTTCCTTCGGCTGTCCTATTTAAATTGACGTATGTATAAAAGTTTCAAAAGTTGTGGTGTATACAAATGAATGATAAATTTAAATATTTGGAGTTTACTACCTTTATGTTCGCTATTACCGACCATACATCAGAGATTAGATACTATTTGTAAACTACCGCTAAACTTCTTCAGCTTAGAAGATTAACCACACAAATTTTTTCGTAAATATAGGATGGTTAGTTTGGTGCTGAACGCACTCTTTGCACTAGATCGAATAGGTACACAAATGCCGGTATTCGTTGAGCGCTCATAGCTTAATAACGCTCATAAACCAATTTACCAAAGAATATAAGTGACTAAAAAGTGGTCTTAACCTATTTATTCTCGATTTTATAAAAAAAAACAGTAAGCACTTGCTTAGAATCAATCCAAGTACCGGTTAAAGAGATTCGAAGAAAATTAAGAACAACTACGACTCTTTCATCCGAAATTTGTTGCTAAAAATTTGTTGCAAATTTTTCATTACCAAATGCAAAAAAATGGTATAAGATAAAAGCGTCGAACAACTTGCGTCACTCAACTTCATTGCCAAATGAATACAAACAGTAGAAAAAAGTGTAGAAGAACCGTAAAAACGTGTGTGCACAGTAGCTTTGACTTGCAATCAATTCTTTCAGATATGAGTTCACCATATTAAATGAAATCGCGCCCAGTTATCAATAGAAATTGCCGTACCATGCAATTTTCTAGTACTATCAAATGCCAAGAACGTAAGAACACATTGGCGACATTGTTGGACTGAAGCTTAGGTGTGAGAAGTTACGACATATTCAGTGAAATCAGGCTCAATAAATTAAATGAATTTTACTAACCTTTTTTGTTGCAACTTTCAAATAAAAAAAGCCTAAGAATCATACAAAAAGTTGCGAATTTCTTATCAGTTTTCTCAAGTACGATAGTAGATAACCATGTTTAGTGAAATTACCCCCAAAAATCAATTAAAGTTGCAGTCACTTTTTATTGGAGGATTAAATAACAACAAGTTGCGAATTTTGTTGTTACTTTCAAGCATAAAAATGCCCAACAACAGGAAAAAAAAACTGCAAACATCTGTTGGCACTCAGAGTCAGTCTTTAAATAAAATTTTTTCCTAACTTGATTTCATTATGAAGTAAATAGAATTGCTGAAAGTTATAATTGAAAATTCTATTTTGTTGCACAAGATTGGAGTAATTAAGTTGCGACGTTCAAACTTGCAATTATTTGCCGCCACCTTTTAGTTGTTTTCATTTTCAGTGCATAATATTAAATAAGAGGTCCTAAATATGCTGCATCTTCCATTTTTTCTCAAATGCTATCAGTTTTCATTTTCTCGCAAATTTATTTCAAACAACTCAACCCATAATGACTTCAAAATTTATTGTTTACACAAAAAAACATCCCTATCTATCCTCATTATTGTATACCAACATAAAATTGCTTGTAGCTTAAATCATTCTCATTGCCAAACTATCCCAAAGGCTTTCCAAATGTTTTCCTTGAACTGACTGCGGAATCCTGCCTACGGCCCTGACTTGGATGTAAAAAGCTGTGTACACACATAATACAGATATGTTCTGGAAAAGCAAAAAAGAAAATAATAAAAAAAAAAACAAAACTTAAACCAGAAATACATAAACGTGTTTTCTGGGTCCAACGAACCATTTTGCTGAGGTATTTCTTCTTTTTCCAGGGAAGAGAACGCAATTACGCTTTTTAATTGCTCTCCAGGTGTTGTAGCTGCCCTCATTAGTAACTTTTTAATAGGAGAAAATTACACAACTGAAATACTTTTGAGAGAGTAGCTGCTGCACGTAGTAGAAAAAGGGACTTCACATTTAGGGTACGTCGTATACTATACTCTCATCGTTCGTTGGTCGTTTTAGCTTCTATCTACTACCATCATATCGTAACAACACACAACACATATTATAGACCTAGAGGTGCTATCTCTGTAAAGTGTAAAGCTTGAAAAATTTGGTTCATTTATGGCTACGGCATGGATGCTGTTAAACATCTTCATGTAATTTAACACAATAATTCTGCCCTTAGCGCTAAAAGTCCATCCGGAAGTGTTTCCTATCCAATAAAATAACTTAAGTTTGGTCCTCTTCAAATTATGTTGGAGAACAAAAAACCCAGGCACACATAAATTTATTTAATGTTTAGGCACAACATAAAACTTTCCCTAATAAACAAAACAATGTGTAAATCAACCCATTAAATTGTTGTTTTTATTTCATTTGTACATAATTTGTATTTTGTTTTGCAGGACCGACACATAGCCAGGAATGGGGATACGGAACCAGTTGTCGATCCATCACAAGATTACATACTTATATTGGGCTATGAAAATGCCACGCACACAGTATTGAGATTTCGCAGAAAATTGGATACATGCGATTCTACACATGATATTCCTATCACGGTAAGTTGGTTTCTTATTTATAATGTATTTGATTGATTAACAGAAAGATGGAATAGAGATTAAGTGAGGCTGCAAACAACAAGAACAACAACAAAATAGGAGGAGTTGGAGTTGGAGTTGGAGTTGTATGTTCTGTTTGGTGATGCGTTTACACATTTTGTACGCATTTAAGGTTAACAATTTGCATTTAAGGTTAACATTTCTTGGTTGCATTTATGAAGTTAATATAAAAAGATCGGGCTCATCCATCATCACATCTTTTGATCAAAAAGTGATTGCAGTCGGGTTTTTTTTATAAGCAGGTTATATGAATCATCTACATTACATTCTTATGTAATATGCATATGGTGTGACACTTTGAAAATATTTTGCATTATTACAGTCGTGACAAAAGTCCAAAGCTTTTTTTTTTAATTTCTTTGGTTTGTTTTGAATCTTTTGGCAAAACGTTTTTTTTAAGACGAATAAAAAAAATACAAAAAAAATATCAGTATAGATTTTGCTGAGACAAAGCTGTTGCCGCAAGTTTTAAGAAAATCGGTCCATTATTACGGTCATGACAGAAGTCTAAAGCTTTTATTTTAAATTTTTTGGACGGTTTTGAATTTTTGGTCAAAACTTTTTGTTTAGACTGATAAAAAAACTAAAAAATATCGCTTCTAGAGATTTTAGAGACAAAGCGATTGGAGTTTAGTTTTTTTTGTTTATCGGACAAGTTTTACGGCTTCGGTGGCTGTTTAAACTTTAGCAGTCTGCAAAGTTCAGGATCATTTGAGGGGGAAAGTTATGGGTGAAAAAAGTATACCAGAGCATCTGACCACCACGAGATTCCATTAAAATATTTTAATTGAAACGGAGTTTTTTTAAGGTAAACAAAAATACCGCATTAGTACTGAAAAAAACTAAATACAAATGATAAGGTGATAAAAATTGGTAAAAGTGCTTAATTTGCCATTGGAATGAAGAGTCCATAAAACTATATTGATTAAAAGGGTGTTTATTTGAGGAATAACGCAGTTCTTTGATTAGTCCTAAGAAACCAATGATATAAATGGTACGTTTAAAAAATGTAGTATCACCTACTGTTACATATTTTATTTGTCATGGGAACCAAGAAAAAATGAATCCATCAATTTTTTCAAGGAGGAGGAGCAATAGGCACGAGTAGGTACGATAAATTTGTCACCGCAAATAAATACGGTTTCCTTTAGAATGTTATTCAAACCCCCCAGGGAGTCCAAGAATTACTCGGGGGGGGGGGGGTCTATTTTTAAATCTTCCCTGCTTTGCGCCGGTATTTTGAAAAATTCGTTCATTTTATATGCTACCTCATTAATAACCCTGAACTATGAAGGCAGGTTGAGTACAAATTATTCCCCAGCCACAAAAGTCATAAAAAAGTGCGATTGTTAAAAATGCTTTGTCTGAACAAAATTTCGATGATCTATTTTATAATTTTTTTTTATTAACCATAACAAAGAAGTTATGCTCAGTGATTAAAAAAATAAACCTTTAAAGCCACCAAACCGTTATAATAATCCAATTTTTACAAAAGTACGGCAATCGCTGCGTTTCAAAAAAAATCCCGTCTCCAAGGGTTATAATCATTCTCATTAATTATTTCCATCCAATAGTTTTTAAAAACAATAATTCCAAACTTAAAATTTAAGAAAAAAAATATCAAAATAACATGGAATTCTTAATGGAATTTTAAAACCATGGTTATGGTTCTTAGTTTTTGAGAAAATTGGAAATTAGAGTTAAAAAATAAAAAAAAAATATTTTCAAAAATAAAAAAAAAAATCTAACAAAAAGTATGGTTTTGTAATTTTTAATTTTCTCAATAATTACGGACTAAAACTTCAACTAAAGCTGAAATGTTCTAAGCATCTTTAATTGTTACAGCCAGCAGGTACATACAACCCAATCATGCATTTTATTTTAATTGAGTCAAACACCCAGACCAGACTTCTTATCTCATCCTATACTAACCACCCTTTATACCATCAATATTAAAATGTTGTGAATGTTTTCAAAATTTATTTATTATTTTATTTAAAAAAAAAAAAAATAAATAAATTTCAACACACGAAGTGTGCAAGTATTTGGGCAATGTCATGTAGTCTCATGCGTCCGCTGGTTTTTTGGGGCCATCCGCCACCACATAGTTATCGATTTGAAATGCCATGCCTGATGGGGTGTAGCAGCTGTTCGTTATGATCACGAAGAGCAAATCTAAATTAATTAATTGTGAAGGTGAATGCGAATAAAATTTGAACTCGTTGGTCCCTGATGTGTGGCATGAAATTGGAATGCATTTATGGTATGTGGTATGAATGAATACGAAAAACCACGTTTGTCATTTTCATTTCCAGAAATACAGACAAAAAAAAAATAGAACAAAAAAAAAGCTAGAACATGTACCTAATACAATAAATTTATAAAAAAAAAATAATCAAAAACGAAAAAAAAAACTTTACAACATTCATTTTTATATGAAGGTGAAGTAATTTATTTCGATTTATGTTCAAATTTCGATATTTGTTGATTAGAAACCATTGAATAACTCGTTGAAATATGTGGTTTAGAATGAAACTTTTGATAGGATATTAATTCGGTATTAATTATTAAAATAGAACTATTTCAAAGACATGCTTAAAACTCTGTTTTCGAGCTATTTAGTATGTCGTGTATTTGAAAAAGATAAAAGAAGGTAAACCTTTGTTGAAAAATGAGTCACAAATTTATTTACTGTCGATTGAATGGACGAAGTAAGTGTTTGGCAGTATACCTTGTCGACTGTTAAGATGATACTAATTTTCAAAATATTTGTTAAGCTGAACAAAATCATAAATATTAATTTTTTCTTTTTTTTGCAGGAAGACACAATGCGAATTGTGTACATGTACAGTGAAAATGATCCTAGATCAAGCTCGATGGGACCAGGCTCATTACCAGACATAGCTGATGCATATCGTGCATATAGACCACTTTTGCTAACACAAAAGTCACAACCTAAATCCCACAGAGATGATAGAGTAAGAGTATTGGAATTACGAAATGAAGACGTTGAACTTCCGAGTGGTGATGATACACTTTATTGGTGTAAAATGTTTAAATTAGAAGATATTAATAGGAAGCATCATTTAATTCGGGTAAGAATCTTATAGAAACTAACCAAATAAATTACTTTGTTTTGACATTAAATATATAAATTATTTTTCTTCCCTATAAATATAGTATGAACCTATACTCGATTCATCAGCTAGTATTCAATATTTACAACATGTAACATTACACGAATGTCAAGGATCACATTCGGATCTTGAATTGATGGCTCGCGAACAGGGAAGACAATGTCTGGGAGCCAGGGATATGCCATTAGCTTGTAATGCAATTGTAGCTTCATGGGCAAGGGGTTCAGAGGTATGTGAAGTTTATTCTGAGGGATGGTTTTTTTTCAAATTGTTGAGTCAACTCTGAGTTAAAACGGTGTTTGTTGATCAAGATAAGTAAATTAAACCCGAGTTGATGTTGAAGCTGTTAAAATTGAAGAGCGACACCTCATAAATAAATATTTCGCAGTTGGGAGCAAACCGAGACACCATGGAAATCAAATTTCAATATTGAAAACTAGAGGGCGCAACAATGGAAATGACTCTTCCCCCATTACTTCTTTTCAACTTCAATAGTTTCTTACATGCATCTCTAAGAAATTTCAATTTATGTTAACTTGGAGTTAAATTGGAGTTTTTTACAGTCCTGAGTTAACTCGGAGTTAAGTCAGCATTAGTTAATACTGCCAATACGATTTTACCCAGGTTAACTCAGACTCTATTAGACTTTACTTGAGTTATCCAAAAGCTATTTAAATAATTCGCTTCATCAAAAACAAGTTGTTTCAGATTTAACTCAACAATTTTCTCTAATTAACTCTGCATTAACTCGAATTTAAGCTGAAGAGAAGGGATATTTAAAAATATATGTACATATTAACATTTTGTGTTTTTTTTTTTTTTTCTTTACAGGGTTTTTCTTTTCCTGAAGAAGCTGGTTATCCTATTGATTCGCGACAAGCAAAATACTTCCTGATGGAAACACATTATAGCAACTTGCAACCAGATTTTTCTCAGCTGCAAACAAAACAAATGGCTGACAATTCAGGACTTAAAATTTATTTCACTAATGTTCTGAGACCAAATGATGCTGGTGTTCTTTCAATAGGTAGGTAGCTGTTGAGTCAGTAAATATCACAAAAAAAAACTCAAAAAAAACAAAAGTCGTCTTTATAATAACAAACCCTCGCATCACGGGTTCAAAAAAGTCTGTTATCAGTTTTTTTTTTAATCGGTCCTCATGGAGTTTCTACATTGTTCAGCTTTTGATGTGTTGAAGAAGCCATAACATAAATATTTACCTGGCCACTGTGCATGTCCTAAGTCGAGCAAGGAAAGTACTCGAACGGGAAGGATTCCGAAGAAAGAGGTAAAATTTGTTGCTTCATAAAAAGTAACTCCAAAGAAGAAATTAAAGTTCTTTGAACGCAAGAGTTTTCGACTTACTTCATCAGTTTTTTCATGAAGGCTATGAATCATACAGTTTGTCTGTCATAATTGCAATGAATAATAAATAATAAATTTTTCAACAGACGAAATGCTAAATCAATTTTATTGAAAGTTCATTTTGTGAGTAATTTGTGAGTTAAACCAAATCAAAGCATCAATTGAACAACTGATTGATTGGAGATTGGACACTGCTGGCTAGTTCTTGTCTCTTTCACAGAGTCATCGCCGTCGTCTATCTTAATTGTTTCATTAGTTTGTTTCGGCGACATTGTTATTTAAAATCTGAGGGTGTTGCCTTCATTAGGGGGAATTTTTATTGATGGATGACAAAATACACGCGCATTTGCTCATTTATCAATAAAAATTGAAACGATACCCTGAAGTATAGTGTCGACCAATTTGTTTTATTGCCTCAACTAGTGCGTCGAAAATATGTACAGAGACAAAGTAGAAAACAATTTATACAATCATTTTCTCTTTATTTTAATTTGTTCAATTTATGTACATACAAAATTGGTTTATATACATGAGTTTCTGTTAACAAAAGAAAAAAAAAACATGGTTAATTCTTTTTTATGATTATTTACTTTATGTTTTTTTTTAAGGGATTGAAACACAATTATTGTTGTCATTTCAATTTAAAATTAACGAATATGTAAATTCATTTTTTTTTTTCAGGAATGGATCCAAATTGGAGACACATTATTCCCCCGGGTCAAAAGCATGTTGTCTCTGATGGACAATGTATAGAAAATTGCACAAGTTATGCATTTCCACCGCAAGGTATTAACATTTTTGCTGTTATGATGCGAACTCACCAAATAGGCAGACAAATAAAACTACGACAGGTAAATTAATTAAAAAAAAAAGAAAACAACGACAAAAATAAATTTGATTTAAAAAAAAAATATTTTTTCATATTTTGTTAGATACGAAAAACTGAAGAACTAAAACCGATTGTTCAGGATAACAATATCGATCCGGATTATCAAGATTTTCGAAGATTAACCAGTTCTGTGCGTTCAATGCCTGGAGATAGACTGATTGTGGAGTGTATTTATGATAGTTCAACTAGAAAGGCTATCACTTTGGGTAAAATAAATTATTTTTCAATTTAGACCATTTAGACCAGTTTATACCAATCAGAAATATTCAAACAGTGTTTTTATTTCTGCGAAAAATAACGTTTTACATGTGAAAACATTTAAAAGTACTTCCTGTCGTAAAAAGTAAATTGATTCTTGTTTTATACCATTTAAAAACACAAAGCGATTTTTCACTGATATCAAACAAGATAAAAAGAGCTATTATTGTGTTTTAATATGGTTTTTTGACACAATAAGAATTTTTCGCTCTGTGAATATGATTGGTATAGTAAAAAAAAAACAGACCCCAACGAAACAAATGTTAAAAAAAGTTATTGATTGATTACTTAAACATGTTTTGTCATAAATTAACTGAAAAGATGGCAAAAACATTCCAAGGACTGGTATAAATTGGTTCCTTACGATGCAACTTTTTAATTTTTTAATAATTTTCATTCACCGTTTTGTGGACCCCAAAAAAATATTTATTTATAAAAAAAAAACAAAAGTTAATTTGTATTCTTTTTTGTATTTAAAGGTGGCCTAACAATGAAAGAAGAGAGCTGTACAGTGCTAACACTTTATTATCCTCGTCAAAAGAAACTAACCACATGTCATTCGCTGCCTAGCCTTCCGACGGTATTACATTCACTAGGAATCGAGCAGCTAGCAACGTAAGTATAATTCAGTACTTAACATAAAATAAATACTTCTTAATTCATACCTTATCAGACTAGTATAAAATTATAATAAATTGAGTGGTATAAATGAAAACAAAAAAGTTACCAACAATAATATTGACAGGCAGAAATAGCCTAAGATAAAGTCACAAAAGATTTGTGTTGTTTTTATTTCCCTGATTGGTATAAACAGATATATCACATCTATCATATAACATTTTGTGTTTATAATGCAAGTATAACTACTATTCCTTATCAAAAGAATTGAACTCGTATCATTTCTTGCCAAATATGTAACTATTAACGTTTGACTGGAATAAACATACAAATACTACCTCCACGTGACAAGTAAGGTGAAAGTACCAAATATGCACAAAAGTACAAAATGTGGACAAAAGTTCAACAATTGCACATATTGTTACCCTATCCAGTTATTGGTATACATTTATCTAACACACATCTGTCTTCCAAGTCTGTATTACTTGGCAAGTTCTAACATCTCAGAGCTAATTAATGATATATGGAATTTTTTCCATTTCACTATTACTGTTTGACTGGTATAAACATGAAAAACTGACTTCCCACATGGAATGTAGTGTTGGAAATAAATTGTATTGGCAGGACTTGCTCTACTTTCATGTTGTTGCCTTATTGGATGATTGGTATAACACACACATGCAAAAGTATACTATGTTTTTTTATATGCATTTTACGAGTCCATACGACTCGACGTTAAAAAAAGCAAAGACATAAAACTAGTTTTCAACTCCACTTCTTGGGTTTGACTAGTATAAATATAAAAAAACTGATTTCGAACACAAAAATTGTTTTCGGTAATTGGTATAAGCTTCTATTACTTGTTTAATATAAGCACAGACACCTAGTTTTATTTTGTGTTCCTTTTGCATTAGATCTACATACTTTTTAGTATTTAAAGTTAAACAAAAAAATCACAAAAAGCTTAATCAAGGTACCTACATTGCGAAAAAGTATAAAGAAAAATAAATACAAGATGCGATAGGAATATACTTTGTGAAATATTGAACAAGACTAACATAATATATTTAATACTTTCAGTGATTCAAACCCTGTACTTATATCATCACCACCAGAGTTAGCTGGTATGACGCTGGAATCACGGCTCGTGTCATATGACTGGGAAAATCAATTTGAAAAGTTTCAGCAAGCGACGAGACGTGGCTCATTTAAGCCACTTTGTTGGGGAGCGAAAAATCATTTAATACCGGTAAGTTTTTCCAAACTTTATGTTATATTTCTTTCAATTCACTGTAATAACAGCAGATACATTTTTACCGTCAATTTAAAATTTCATTTGTTGGAAGAAAATTACATTTTTTCTAATGACATTTTTGATTAAATTATAAGCAATTGTTCTTAAGAACATAAATATATTTGCATTTTGTAACTGTGCAAAATGTATTAATTTACTTTAAAACAACACCAAAGATTATTATTTTTTAAAAAATATATTAAAAACACAATTTTCATTGGGCGCCATTTAAGGTATAAATGGCGCCCAACGAAAGTAGGTAACTTACATATCTATGCATCCTTCTTGCGATGTCTACTTCTTTTCCAAAATGTATTTTGTTTATCTTGATTGGCTTTTATCCCTTAAAAAATACACAACACAAAAGGCTTGTTATAGATACCTTCATCGTTTGTTTTATTAGTATGAGAGGTGGATTAAGTTTTAAATTTAACATGCACAACACACTATTACAAGCTTGTGCAAATAATAAATTTAATATTAATCTGTTTTCTTTTTGAAAATTAATTTTACACACACATAATATGAGTATATACGACATATATGTATAATATTATCTATTTCAGGGACTGGATTATCTCGAAGGATATACCATTAATGTAACAAAAACATGGAATAAACCTCGACGTTGTAAACCCAAGCGATTATTTGTCACCGAAACTATTCCAGAGTTAGAACTACCTGTTCTACATGAACTGGACAACAATAATATTATTGAAGGAGCTGCAAGGAGTAGTCGTAGTTCAGCTACTGAAACGATAGGATTAAGTAGAGCTCATCAAGGATTCAGTCGAACATTTGCGACAACTTTCTGGTATACGAGTGTAGTATTAATATTAAAACGACTAAGTAGAGAGTCGTTGACGTGAGACTGGACTAGTTGTTAAATTAATAATTAATATTATAGTATTATTATTATTATATTATTCAAACTGTTTTTTTATTTTTTTTTTTATTTTATTTTTTAATGATGAAAAAATGACTTTGTATGATGCGCGAAAAGAAAGGCATAAATGTCTTAAAAAAAATTAATATTTATTAAACCTACTTTTTTTTTTGTTGTTGGGGGGCAATACATGTTTTTTGTAGACCTATAGTGCAGCATAATATACATTAAAAAAAAATAAAACAAAAAATTAATACTTCATAATGGCTAAATAAGGCATGTAATGTAGTCGTTTAGTTATTTAAGATATTATTAAATAAAAAAAAAAGTAATAATAAAATAGCCCATGGGGCTATGTGTAGATAGATAGTTGAACTGCATTTGAGGGGAGAGATCGCGAACGATGGTGAGAGAAGTTTGATATATACATAAAAAAAGACTTTGTTTTCATATACATTATACTTGAAATTGTACCTAAAAATCACAAATCATGAAGATCACAACAATTTAATGATTTATTTATCTTATTTTTGAACAATTAGTTGATTGGAGTTTTTTTTGTTTTAAATGCACTGCACTAAATCGGAAGTTGCAACAATTTGTGGGAAATTGTTCACCAACTGACATTTGCTAGAACTTCCTAATTGCAGACTGATGAAGTCTCGTTAAGTTTTGTTTCCTTTTTGAAATTAGCTTTCGTTATGCATATAATAACAAATTGTCTTAGATGAACAGTTAACGAAAATATGCTACATGTGGCGTCACACGTCGGAACGCAATGTAATACCACGTACGGAACCGAGCGAATAGAAGTGTTCACCTTAAATAAATTGATTCTTGGTGCAGTTTTCGATAAGTTTTACTTTGTGAAAGGAGAGAGCGTTCCCCGAATTTTCCTTACATAGGAAAACTGACAGCTGGATGCAATTGTTTTTCTACAAAGTAAAATTTACTCCTATCAAGTTTATTATAAAGGGCGAAAGCTAATTTTCGTACATTTTCGGAACCAATACTTCTTGCACAAATTATCATAAAAACGCGTTTCTTTCGCCAGTTCAGGTTTCAGAGATCTCAGCTTAGTAACAGAAACTGAAGGAGGAAATGCAACTTTTTTTCTGCGCTCAGTTTTTGAAAGCCAAAACAAAAACGAATTTGCTGAGGAATTCTCTCTGAGGTATCAGAAACGCAAACAGGCTAAATTTAACTATATGTTTTCCAAGCACATTAAAGATGTTTAAAATACAGAAGCTAAATAAAATCTAATCTAGTGATGATAACTAGTTAAGTTTTTGACATTTTTGTGCAAGTATTACACATTTGTGTCAAAAATCAAGCTCAATAGAAATTATTTTATTAAATAATTTTGGTACCTCAACCACTCGTTTGACAGAACCCTTTTATTTCTGCTGCCCAAATAAATTCTCTCGGGATTCTCCATGGGAATTTTGCTTCCCTGAAAATATTTTATTCTCAAGCATTTTTTTAGCGACAGATAAATTTTCCGACAAAAATAAATTCTGAGGTAAACATTCCCAGGGAAATTTTTATTCACGATAACCCCCAATAATGCACAAATATGATTATGTATGATTGGTTAAACTACCGGCACGTACGCAAAATGTTATTCTGTAAGAAAAAAAATAGTTAAGAATTCTCCAAATAATCTGGTATAATTTCCAATTCCATTCATCAAAATGCGTAGTACATATCGAAATTTATTTGTTTTTAATTTTGCTGCGACTTTTTGTTTCGAAGTGTATTAGACTTAAGAAATTAAGTATCAACATACATAGATGCATTTTTAATAAATTTTAATGTTTAAAACACCAAATCTATGTCTAGCTAAAATTAAAGGACAACAACAACTTCATGGTTTGTGATATTAATATAAGTTTGGTTTTATTTAAATTTAAAAAGAAAGAAACTCCTAAGTTTCGACAAACTCTCACTTCAACGACATAAAATCAGTAGTTTTGTATAGAGCTCGAGGTTTTTATACCAAAAAAAAATATAAATATATATATTTCAACAAAAAAAAAATCAAAAGCAAACAATAAAAAAAAGAAAGAAGATTTATGTATACATAAAGAGATTAAAAAAAAAATATTGTGAAAAAGGATAATTAAACCTATAAAACTGGCCAGTTAATGAAATGCTTTACAAATCTGCAATTCAATTCAATATCTACCTTTTTCTCAAATAGCTTTATGAAAAGGTATTTTATATTTAAAGTATAAATTAATTTCGAGAGTTGCTGTATAATTATTAAAGTGGACGACTAATGACCTATTTTTCTATGACTATCTTGTGTTAATTTCCATGCCTGATTGTAATTTCATTTTAATTAATCTGTTTTGTATTATTCTTCTAATTAAATTTCCGATATGTATAAATATGAAAATAAAAAAAAAAAAAAACAGAAAATCATTGAACGGTATGTAGCAATTTGTGAAAAATAAAAAAAAATAGTAGCGCAGTTATAGAAAATACAGGAACCTATATTTATAAATATATATATCGTTTACTATTTTTAGTACCTAATATACTTTCGTAGGTGCGACAAAATATCAAATAAAGTATATATATAAATATTATATATACACTTGATCAAACAAAAATAATAATGTGAAAATAAAGCAATAAAACAGTAGAAAGTCTAAAGTAAATAAAAAAAAAATATTTATAACTAATTTATTTAGTTGAAGCAAAATATGAAAAACAAAAAAAAAACGAATCAACTAAACCGAGTAAATTTAAATAATCATTCGTAAATGTGTGTGAACAAATAAAAACAAAATAACAAAAAAATAATATTTTAGAGGAATTTTATAAAAGTATCCTCCTTCCTGTTCCTCCCGTTCTTTTTCATCAACCTTTTACTGCGTAAAAGTCTCTAAGTGGAAGTAAAACAATTTAAAAAAAGAAAACAAAAAAAAAACTTACTCCACACACTATTGTTCTGTTTATCTCTTTTATTTTTTGTATTTTTTTTTTAATTTATATATAAAATATTGTACATAAATATGTGATTTTTTTAAAAACTATTTATAATTTTAAATCTACATATATTTTTAATTTTTAAGTAGTAATGTGTACATTTAGATATTCCCTTTGTTGTTGAATAGTGATCGATCTTATTTGTATTTTATTGAGCTGATTATATTTTTTATTAAAAAAAAACATGAAAATAAATGAAAAAATAAAAAATGAAGTTAGTAGATATAGCTAGCTACTAAGAACAGGTGCAAGCCAGTACGTTATAAGCAACTAAAACTTAAAAGCCATGATATTTACGTCGAAGAACAAATCACATTTTATATTTTGTAAATATTTTTAGTTGTAAAATTAAAAATAACAAAAAAAAAACAAAAGAAACAAAATAAAAAGAAGACCCAATTTTTAGAAAATATTGATTAAATTGTTGTTTTATTTAAGAAAAAAAAGAAGGTAAATAAACTATAGTACTTACCGCCGGAGCGGTAAACATTTTACCGCAGAAACATGATATTGAAACTGAATTGTAGTAGGAATAAGGATGGCATGTACCTTTCAAATAAAACCAAAATTAATAAAATCGGTTGCTGGTAAGTTAGTTAAAAAGGGAGAAATAGGAATGGCGTTTACGTATTAATATAATGATGATGATGTGGATGTCTATAACAGATTATTATGGGTATGGTAGTAGTATGACTTCCTGAAGGAATACCTGTACTTTCATAATAAAAACGGAATAAAATGTACGCAGGATTTTGATCAGGGAGGGGGCAAACTCATTCAGGAACGAATTTTATAGAACAATTGTATGAGAATACAAAATTTAGGGAGGGCCAAGCATCAATAAAACTCTACACTCACATTTTGCTTAATTTTTTAAACCCGAAAACCCCGGGATTTGAACACTCCAATCCTAGGATTATTTCCAGATTTAATTTTTTTTAATGCTGAAATTGCAGGATTATGAAAACATTCTACGATTTTAATCCTTACTTTGAACCAAAAACAAGCTTTCAACTCGTAGGCCTATGTTCATCAAGCGCTCATAACTTATGAGCTCTCATATCAGAGTTTTCGGAGTCAGCGCTGTCATTTTTAGGAGTGGCCGAGACCACTCATAAGTCCCTAACATTCGTCCGAAAACTACCAGTCTTAGACTTAACCAGAAACTATAAAAATTCCTCAAGAGTTTTAGATTCTTCGTTAACCTATGCTTCAATGGTTCTGCTATGTTAACTGTGGGACACCGTATACAATCCAGGATATTGGTATATGCCTGACTATAACTGTGTTGTTTTCGGCAAAGCTATCCGCAGTGCAGTAGGATCCAACATTCAAACACATAACGTATTACAAATATATTTCACCAACCTGAGTGGCTGAATCCAGCTAGAAATAGATTGTTACCCCGCGTCTCCACAAGAATAAAATCTAATCCCACTTTTCTCCCGCAATCTCATCCACAGTCCATAACCTATGCAAGCAATAGAATCCCACCCCTACATTCAAATAAATACATCCGATGACAAAATTTTGATCCACGCAATAAATCCAAACTGCGATAACCGAATCACGGAGTAGATGTAGGATTGTTGGTCTTCAACAATCGCTCTCAACTTTAGGAGTGGTCGAGATCACTCGCATCCTATCTCTTTCACTTAGGTGACATCAGCTTAATTTTTCTACTTTTTTTATACGTGAAAGTGTCGTGAATTCAACTTTTGAATTTCCTGAAATTGAGCAGTTTTCAATATTGGCAAAACAACAACATTTGGATTCAGGTGTCGTCAATAAAATGGCAGTTGTATATTACCTTGTTTTCTGAATATCTTGAACGCTTTATAAAATATTTTGCCAAACAAAAAACATTTCTTCTAATCTAATAGGGGTATTCATGTAACCTGGTAAGCTCTTGGTAAACGTGGTAATGTACAATATCTGGTAAACTAACTGTCATTTTCATACAAATTTTGACATGTTTACCACATTTACCACGATTGCTGCATGAGTACCCTTTATTTAAATATTTTGATCTTCGTGCGGAGTATTAAAAATAATTCCAATTCTATTTTCTATAAAAACTAAACACACTCATCGAGTTTGCCGAATTTTCATTTCTCATTCACCCTCTGAATGCTTTCATTCAAATGCTTCCAACTTCAGCACAGTCGCCATCGCTCAAAATCAAACGTCAAAGAAAAAAAATCCGTGCAGTGAAACAGAGTGACATAGCTAAAAAAATACAAAAATGGTCTTGGAAAGTACAATGATCTGGTAATTATTTAATAAAAAACCATTATTTTATTAAAATAATTTCAATTATAACTATTTAAAATCAATTTATTCTTATTTCTTGTAAAAAATCTACACCCATAGTTGCATTACAAAATTGCATCAAAAATGCCGAATTGATGAGAAACATTTTTCTTCATTGTTACATCCAATTTTAACTGTGATCATTTTATTTTTTTTTTTAGTTTTGATAACAGTGATTACCAGAGAAATGGTGATTACTTTCCAACACGCCTAAATGTCCAAAAAGATGGAATAAATTTAGTTTGTTTGACCAAAGTTCGCTCGAATCCAGAAAACAATGTCGGATTGATGACATACTCAAAGTTGGTGCTCCTCATACACATATTTTTCTTTGTTCACATTAATTTAATGAAACTTTAACACATAATTACAGCACCGTAGAAGTTCTTGCAACTCTAACTAGTGATGTTGGTCGCATATTTTCCAAAATGCATCTCATCCAACCAAAAGGAGAAATTAATCTTTTAACTGGAATTCGCATTGCTCATGTAAGTATCGGCCATTATGGAACTGAGAGTCTATAAACAATCTTTGATTTCTTTAGTTGGTTTTAAAACATCGTCAAGGAAAAAACCATAAGATGCGCATTGTTGTCTTTGTTGGTTCCCCAATCAACAACGAAGAAGGAGAACTTGTTAAATTGGCTAAACGCTTGAAAAAGGAAAAAGTAAACGTTGACATTGTTAGCTTTGGGGATCATGGCGACAATAATGAACTCTTGACTACATTCGTTAATGCTCTAAATGGCAAAGATGGTACTTCATCGCACTTGGTCAGTGTACCCCGTGGATCTGGCCTCTCAGATGCACTTTTATCATCGCCAATCATCCAAGGTGAGGATGGTTTGGGAGGAGCTGGGTTGGGTGGTGCTGGCTTTGAGTTTGGTGTTGATCCAAATGAAGATCCAGAACTGGCATTGGCTTTGAGGGTTTCAATGGAGGAGCAGCGCCAACGTCAAGAGGACGAACAACGACGTGCAATTGCTGATTCCAATGTGGCTGGCACTAATGAAAGTGAAACCACTGATACTAATGCAACTGTTGCTGCAACTGAAACTATCGATGAACCAAGCAACGAGGAGGCAATGCTACAACGTGCTCTAGCTATGTGTACTGAAGGGGTATGTTAATAATTGTTGGTTTCTTATTTTGAACAGATCACGACGGTATGGAGGTGCTTTTGTCGAGGTTTATTATCGTTTGAAGACGTGAAAAGATAATAAATTACTCTATATAGCTTTTTACCTTTACTTGCACCCCTATTGGCATTGTCAATACTGTCTACCCATTAATTGATAAATATTAAAAATCGATATCTTGTTATGTTTCAATTTTGAGTAGAATGAACACAGAGAATGAACCTAATTTTTTTTAATTGAAAAATTTAAATATACAGCCCTATTCTAAACAAAAATTCCCGGGGAAATGTTTTCGGGAGAAGGGCTCCAAATCGAAATATTCCCGGAATTTCATTATATTTTCGCTTGTTATTTGTTCCCCTTGTGTTCAGAATAACGTAAAAGTGAAAAAATAACGAAATTGGTTGCAACTTTTCGATTGTGAGCTCTTCTCCCAAAAACATTTCCCCGGGAGTTTTCATTCAGAATAGGGCTTATATACTACATTTAAATCCGTATTTTCCAATAATTTTAAAAGTAAAACATGGTAACTCCTTAAACTCCAAAGATATCAAATTCTTAAAAAACAAATTGATGCAGTTTATCACATGAATCGAAAGATTCAGACTTCAGATGTGTGATTACTGTTTTTCCAAACAAATGCTTTTAAACTGATTTTCTTCTTCTCCTACAATAGATATTTTTTCATGATTTTATTTACTTTTTAGCCAGAGGATAACATGCCAGACTTTGCCAACATGACTGAGGAAGAACAAATTGCCTTTGCAATGCAAATGTCGATGCAAGATGCTGGTAAGTTAAAATTTTTAAATAACCGTTTTTTTTCAAGATAATTTTTCTAAAAAATTGCTTAGATGAATGAATGTACAGGTAAATTAGAGGATTAGTAAAATATCGTGTAACACATACTGACCTAATATTTTTTTCAGTATAGAAATCTCTCTTGCTTCTCATTGTCTTACATAAGTGCGCTATTGAAATAACTAAATGCATTCCTCCGCTGAGACATTTAATTCATATCGTTATCTCCTACTCAATCCAATTTCTGTCTCACAAATGCTCGCACAATGTTAAAACTAAACATAAAGACAATCATAACCCCTTAAGTCTCAGTAAATAGTTGAGAGGATCTGATTAGCCAAATGTCACAAAAAGTTAG
Organism: Meliscaeva auricollis; assembly: GCA_948107695.1. Lineage (NCBI taxonomy): Eukaryota > Metazoa > Arthropoda > Insecta > Diptera > Syrphidae > Meliscaeva > Meliscaeva auricollis. Next base: position 19,761,440 of record OX403619.1, on the reverse strand, counting down.
ATGTGTTTCAGTTACTTAAATTACCAAACATAAATTACCTTTTTTCCCTAAATCAATTGGTAACAGAGGCTTCGAACTTTTAACTTCATCGATAACAGATTCGTCGACGGAACGGACGCAACGGATTCCTTAAGCCAGAATCCACTCAAAAACACTTATACATAAACAAACAAACTTGGTGCATATGTCAAATGATTTTTATTTGAATTGAGTTGAAGCGATTTGACCTGTTCCATTCAATTTGAAAATGAGTGAATCCCCTAGTGAAACCAATAGGGCCATCCCACCAACAAAAAAAAATCTGTGAGATATGGAGCCAAAAATTTTACGTCTCAGATTTTTTGTCCCACTTAAAAAATCTTGGAGTCCTCAGAGATCTTTCTATCTGTGGGGCGCGCCTTTTTGAAAGAGGCTTTTAATTCAGTGTTGTGTTGAGAATAAACATTATTTTTCTAAAAATCATTTAATGTTTTCATTTTTTTAAATAATTGCAGTTCTAAAATATTGATGGTCAATAAAAGTTGCTACTTTAAGACTTTACCGTTTGCCATACAACATTTTTATCATAAAATACCTACCAAAAAAGAAACCTTAGTTTCAAAATGATTTTTATTTCAGCACTTTATGAGCATTTTTAATTTAAAACAAAATATCCCTTTTCTTTAAAACGGTGGAAATAAAATTCTACACGTCGAAAAAAAGTTGGTTTCCTCATTTCAAGCACACAGAAAATATTGAGAGTGAGCTACAATGGTTTTACAAATAATTTTAATGTATTTACTCGAACATTTAACACACCCTTACCTATGGCAATTCTCTGAGACTCAGGCTATGGCAATTCTCTGAGACTCGGACACTTAAATAAATAATATTTATTTTGATTTTCAGATGAAACAGTCACTCAACAAGCCAAGCGTCCAAAAACTGACGAAGCTGCACCAATGGAAGTAGACGAAGACTATTCCGAAGTTATTGTAGATCCGGCATTTTTGCAAGTTAGTTGAATAAATAATTTCTCTAATATAAATTGATCCTCAATGAAATTTTCAACAAAATAATTTCTAATTTTTTTGCTTTTAGAGCGTTTTAGAAAATCTGCCTGGAGTAGATCCTCAATCTGAAGCCATTCGTGATGCTGTTGGTTCTCTCAACAAGGACAAGGATAAGAAAAGTGGAGATTCTGATAAAAATAAGAAAAAGTAAACTATTAAAACACAAAAACACATCAATGAAGCCTCCTCGTCTTTAAAAAAAAAAAATACTTGTGCTTATGGATAATTCTGCATAAATTCATTTGCGTTATATACGCTCATTTACAAGAAATAATAAAAAATAAAATAAATATATAATAACACTACTTTTCAATAAAACTACATTTAAAATATAATTTACTCACTGTTTGTATGCTTGTTTTTTGTTGACTATTTTTCCAAATTTTGTGAATAGGTCAAATGTTTAAATAAAAGACCATCATCAAAGAATAAACAGGAATGGGTGCTGGAGGGCGTGCAAATAGTTTTCACACACACAAATGCATTGAGACAGGGTCGAATTGGATAGCAAGTTTAACTCGCACAGGCACCAGGTTAAACGGTTTTGTTATTTGGTCTATGGCTATGACTCCATATTATTTATGTCCTCTATTTGGTTCACTTAAGCCGTTGCATATTTTTGCACGCATAAGCTTTCACAGCAAGGGTGTTTCACCCTTGCATTTTGCTCAAGAGTGAACAAAACGACCCTAAAGCCGTTTTATTTTCGTCTGACATCATTATGTGGGGAAGTCGAATTTATTTTAGATTCTAATGGCTCACAAAACCTTTTGTAGCAGGGATAATTTCCCAGCTGGCATCTTTTAATTAAGCAAGGGTTTAAACTTGCTGATCCAACCGCAAACCATTCGTAATCCGGTGACCATTTTATCAACGGCTGGTAAAGTTTAACACGTTCAACTTTTTCGAATGGCGACTGGCGCCAGCTTGATGAAACCCATGCTTTACACAGAGGCACGTGAGAGTAACCACACTAACGCGACAGCGTTTTTCTTATCGCTTTAATTTGCGAGAGCCCTACAACATCTTGACTTTACCGTTTTCTTAATTTTTATATTAGGTTACCGTAGCCGTACCGTAGCCTTATAAAAAAAAAAACGAATTTGTAAAGACATCTGTCGTCAATCCGATTATTCGTTTTCGTATGCCCGATTCGAGTCCAAATGCATTTTAGTTAAGCAAAAACATTGGGCGCCATGCATTTTTTGTCGCGAAAATCTCCGCATAATACATTGACCACTCAGCTTAGATTTGTTGCCACTCTTTAAAACATTTCTCAGATCTCTTTTTGTAGGACTTTCTAAATAACAAATATTTCACTAGTGAAAATCGATAAAAAAACAAATAAGATCTAAAATAACCTCACTCTACGGTTATTTGTTGTAGTGCCTTGCCATTACCAAGGAAAATAAATGCGCTCCTGAATTGTAGTTTAGAATTGTTTGACAGTTCAATAAAAAATTGCCTGCTGTTAAAACGATGCAATGTTTCATTGTAACTTCTTCTCACGACGGAAAGGAACGTATTTAGTCTCGAAGGTAGACAAATTGCTGAGTTTGGGCAAACTGCAGAGCTATTCCATTATTTTGTGTAATTTTTTGAGTTTGTGTGCATTCTGAAACCTAATTATTGTTATTCCGTCTAAGAAACAAATGGAATAAAATAGAACAAAGAAGACAGAGAAGATTATTGTAAGTCTTTGCAAGTGACAAACAAAATAAACAAAAATTAAAAATTGCAACAAATTCAAAAACATCAATCGCCGAATTACTTTGCAATTTGTGAAATATTGCACGCAAATCGACCCAAAATGAAGACGATGTGGGCGCGCGATTTAACTGAAACATTAATTATGAAATATGAGTCTTTACCCATACTATGGGATACATCTTCGCCATACTATGCAGATAAAAATAAAAGACAAAAAGCTATTGATGATATTTCAAATGAATTAAATGTTTCCCAAAGTGCTGTGAAAAGTAAAATACACAATTTGAGAACCCAATATTTCCATGAAGAACGCAAGCTTAAACTAAAACTGAATGCATCATCAGGAGCTGGTTATAATGATCGACACGACATCATCAAGTGGAGATACTTTGATGACCTTTCGTTTATATCAAGTGATAGAGTGCCATCTTATAACGCAGACAATTCGGTTAGTAAAAAGAACTATTTATATTTTTTTCTTGAAAATTCCTACCAAAACTTAAGGCGTGTAAAAATATTAAAGGTAATTGCATCGGACATGAAGCACACAGTACAGTCCAAAAAACTAGATTTTGTTTTCATTTTGATAACAGAATGTAAGCACAGAACATAAACTTTGATGATGTACATCAACAACTGAATACTTTCCATGGCTGAGTCAGCCGTTTTGCCCCATTTTATATGACTGTGTGTGTGTGCCTATCCCTTTTAAACTCGCACAAATAGCAAAGAAAGGTAGGGTGGAGTAAGTGCGGCCCATAGCATCCAATATTATTTTCTTTTATTGAAAATAAGAATTATTTCGGCACTGATTTCTATGACCTTGTGAAAATAGGTATGATTAAGTTGATGTTGTTGGTAAATGTTAGCTCCATGTAAACAAAAAATGATATTCCCATTGAATTCTTTATTCCACCCTTTCTTGATGTTCTTGCAGGTCATTTTGTCAAGTGAAAATGAAACACTAGAAGATATGGAAGAATCATCTCCTTCTAAAATTCAAGAGTTTAAAATTAAAACAAAAAGGAAAAGGGACAGTTCGAATATTGAAGGTGTTCATCCTAAAAGAGAGACATCAATTGACATAGAAATTGATGAATTTCATAACATGTTAGACATTCCATCTACAAGTCACGAACACGCAAAAGAACACAGAGTTAAAAAAAAGAAGAAAAGTGAAACTTCTACCCACAATGATGATGATCTATCTGAAGGATCACAATCTCCAATTGTCACACAAACGGATGAATATCAAGTGTTTGGTGATTACATAGCATCGGAATTTAGAATATTAAAATCAAATAGAAATAGATTGCTACTTCGCCGGAAAATTCAGAAAGCTATTCTAGATGTTGCTGAAATTGATGATATAGAAGAAAGTTATTCGCCATCGTGAGAGCATTCGCAGATGGAATATTTTCAAGCTCAAGGTAACTATTAATTAATACAAAAGGGATAGTCATGCAACCTTGGTAAACGTGTTAAACCTGGTGAATGTACAAAACGTCTCAAAATTTGTGGGTAAATGACAGTTCATTTACCAGATTAAGGACTTTATGACGTATATTAAAAGTTTACTAGGTTGCATGAATACCTCTTTTATATCAGTCCAAATTTAATTTCAAATTTACGTTTTTCAGTTATTTATATACTTGGAGCTTCATAACACACTTGGAAAGGATCTGCAACACCATAATGCTATCTATTATGAAGAAAAGAAACCTACAAGAATAGTTCGAATCAACTTGGCAAATATAAAATCTAATAAAATTTTTATTTTTCTAAAAATCGATGCCTTTAAAATTGAATTTACTAAGTTAATAGTAAATTCAAGTCTAATGCCTGTCTTAGTTTCTTTATTACTGACCATCTTTGTGGGCCAGACCGACGGAGTATAGCTAGCTGGTTGAACTGTGGATTAGCCCTAAGAATTTTATTGGAAATATATCTTTTAAAAATTTATTTTTCTGGAAGAAGTTTGTGTCTGTTATCTTTTTGTATTTTACTAAAGTGAAAATTAGACAGCTGGAACGACAGCTAATATTTTTAATTGACAGAACGAATTCTGTTATTTTTTTTTACACTTTTATAGTAAAAAAAACCGGAATTATAACTAAAAATCTCAATTAATTTGATATAAAATTAATTGAATTGTGTGAAACTTTTGCATTTGTATCCACAATTTAGTTTTTATTTTAACTAAGTGGCTAATCAATTGAATAGACAACAAAATATTGAAATATTTTTGCAACACGTGCTCGCAATAGTTGATCCCTCTTCTTAATTTCTGCCCTGCAAACAATGGTAAGTGATTTATAAATATTAATTTACAATCCTCTGACAAAAACTTGTGCTTTCATAATTTCAAACAGGACATGCTAGAGAAACCGGCTGAAGAATTCGTCAACGATGGCCTTGTTGAAGAAATGTGGGCAATGAAAGCAATGGAACATGCCGAAGTGTATTTCAATGTAAGAACGTCATCATTTCTTTAATCTTCTCTCCAAGTAACTGTTGGTTTTGTTTTTCGTTGTTAGCTTATTTGCAACATTGATCCTAAAAGCGTTAAGTTATCACCTTTCGATGATATAATCTACGCAACATTCAGACAAGACTTTCCAAATTTAAAAATTGATAAGATCCAAGATGACGATCTAAAAACACCCGAACAAAAAATCAAATGGAGAGCTTTTATTGAAAAATTCAATAAATTAGAAGACTTCTCTTATGGAACTCTGTTGAGAGCTGAAGCTGCTAAAGAATTCTCACCTGAGAATTCATTGCTTGTTGTGCGAGTGCAATTTCTAGCTATTGAAATAGCAAGAAATCGCGAAGGATACAACGATGATGTGAGAGAAAAGTTTAAGCCTAAATTCCTGCCCAAACCAACCACACCTGTTGAAGAAACAACATAGTTTTTTTTTTTAATTTTTTTTTACATATTTATGCAACTCGAATTGTAACAAACTTGTGTATAAATTTAGATTTTAGTAATGATAAATAGATATTTTTTAAGGGCATAGCACAGGTTGGGTTTTGATTTGTACACACATAGCTTCCTTTTCCATTTCAGGTGAAAAACAGAGCTTAGAGTAATAGATTTAAAAAAAAATCTGCATTTTTTAGGCTTGGAAATCAAATAAAACCATTTAAAAATTTCAAGTCAAGTCAAGTTGTAAGAATTTGAATATTAACATGGAAACGGTATATGTATATCAATGGAGTCCTATTTATTGGGCTACTGCATTGACTCATAAGGAGACTTTGGAACTCCGTGCAGTGTAAACAGGAAATGATCCTGAAAAGCTCTCGATGGAAGGAGATATGATGCATCTAGAAGATACGGTGGGCGGCGAAAAAAGATCCGCCGTGGATTCTTCTAAATTTACCGCATAAACACCTTGCGGACCATTACTTACTTACAGTTTAGATGAATTTTAAGTCCATACATATCACGAAACCAATTTTGATCAGAGAAATAGGTTTAATGAATGCACTTTTTTGCAGACGGACTATTGAAAAAAAAACCCAACACTAACCCCAGAATCGATCTTGGAGCTTAGTTAGTAGTTATCTTGGCAGTAATCTCTGCTATGAATGGTTTCAAAGAGTCCAAGCGGGATGTTATGCATGCATGTATTATTTCCCGTGAATTTTCTATAAAATCTACACATGACCGAACGAGCTGTAGTTTTAGCTATCAGGCTGGCTTTAGCACGGATTACATCTAGCTGGTTGCCAGCCGTGAATTGAGTCACTCTCTCTTGTCTTGGGGTTGTCCTCAACTACAGTGTTGTCAATACATGCCATTCTTTATACTTTGGCTATAGAGTTTCTAACTGTTGTCCATTGAATAAATCAAATAATCATGTCACTTGGGTCTAAGGTTTTACTAATATATTTTAGGAGTATAATGGAATCATTTCATTCTTAGTTCCTTCTTTAATGTTGAAATGTCAATTTAATTTTCTATCCAGAACTGCACTAGGGTACTTCGTGTGATCAGAAATTTTGAGTGGGAAGAATTTCTGGATTCACTTTTATATGTATATTTCCTTAAGACATAGCCAGCCGAATTCTGAATGAAATCAGGAGATGGACTGTGAAACCACCCCTTCAATTGAATTTTGTTCCCATTTCATTCGTTGATTTTGAATCAACTACTGCACCAAGCTGCAAGAGTCGGGACTTTTTTTAGAAATTCAAAGAGTGAGAATACAAAATTAAGTATAGACATTTTGACTTCACCCTTGTTTTCCTCTCGATACCGAGTAGATTTCGTCTTTTTCTTACCCTTTGCCTGTCATCGAAAACTTCGCTGAAAGAGCCGTTACAGGCTTTCTCAGGGATAGAACTAAGAGATTCTCTTTCAACTTCACAGGAAAACCCCTCATATAATTAAGAGCTTGTATAATTCAGAAAAAAGGACTCGGGTAGTCGATGATGAACTAGATACTCCAAAGCAAATTCCACTAAATATAATCACTATGGAACAATTATTGACCTAGTGCTTTGGTATAGTTTATAAAAAACCATTTCGAAAAAAACGAATGGTACGGTATTTCCACAACCTACCTGTTGGCATTTAATACGATGTCGTCTGAGGTTTTTTCATGATTTGTCAGTCAGTGCGGTATCGAATTAGTATACCGATTTCATGCTCATTGCAATGTACGTTACGGAGAAATCGGAAGTACCAAGAAAGCACACAAAAAGACATGACGATACAGGAAACATCACCGATTACTCAGCACTAGGCTTGACTGTAAGTCCATTATCGAACCTATGAAAAAACCATGACAACTTAAGTCGGTTAGTGACCTTACAACTATGGATTCTAAAATTCCTCCGACAATACATTGAGAACCCAAGTTACACTTCTAATGCATCTGCAGGAAATTTTCATTGTTCTAATGAACCAGCGTTCCTTTAAAATCCAAGTTGTCGAATGCATCAACGTCCATTGGAAGCAAAATGTAGCTCCACTTTTTAGCTTCGCGTTATCCGAACTGACCTTAAAATGGGAACTCCCAAAAAAAGAACCCACAACAAATGTTATTAAAAAAAGAAGACGGTGTGTTTAAGATTTTTTTTTTTTGTTATTTTAATAAAAATTTCCTTATTTACAGAAGTACTCTCTATGCGGCTTCCATAGGTTGAGCAGCTGTTTCTTCTGTGTATTTGCCCTTGTCCTTGCCGAGAGCAGCCAAACGTCCCTTGCCTCTCCTCTCAAGAATAGCCTTACGATCCTTGTCCAGCTTCAATTTAACAATCAAACACTTGGATGGATGAATACCAACGTAGACATTGGTACCGCTGGCATTTTCACGTTGGATTTTCTCGATGTAAACAACGAACTTCTTACGATAGGATTGTACAACCTTTCCAACTTGGTTGCCCTTGTAGTGACCACGAACTACTTGCACTTCATCGTCTTTGCGGATTGGCATTGAACGAACGTTGTACTTTTGGCGCAACTCCTTTGAAAGAGGTGCTGACATGAGCCGCCGACGGATGTGTGAAGGAGCTTGGAAATGACGTTTGCGATTCTTCCTGCGGGAGGAACTCACAAATTTGTTGCACTTCATTTTATTCTAATTGTTTTCTGTGAAGATAGAAGAAGATAATATTCAAAACACATCAAAATTAGTCGCACGAAGTCGTAAAATTAAATTGGCGTAAATCATTTTGGAAAAATGCATGAAAATTCACTTAAATCACTTAATATTTTTGGAAAATCAATATGGATGCGTATAAATCATAACGCAGTGAACATTTATTTGATTGGATAAGTAAATTTTCATTAATATTTCCACGGATTTCAAAAGATTTAAAATTGTAAAAACTCACATCAAACAACTATCGTAAAAACAACGAAAAGAAAGAACTTGACATTTGGGTTGTCGGAAGTACCCATTTTTTTTTCATTTTTGACAGTTTAGCGTGAAGTTGGGTTGGGTTTGTATGGTTTGTGCATTGGATGAATTTCCGCTGAATGTGAACTTTTATATTGGGCACAGCCTACACTTTGTCAAAAACATTTTTAACTCAAAAAAGTTTAAAGTCTTGCCCAAACCAAAGTGCGACAGTGCGACACGACAGTGCCGCAAAATTTATATACACAGCGTCATGTAGAAGTACCCACACCAAATGCAAGCCCAAACCAAAGTGCAACAGTGCGTCACGACATGTGTGACACGATTTTTATATGAAAAACGTTTTGCGATTAATTGCATTTGGTGTGGGTACTCTCATATGACGCTGTGTAAATAAATGTTGGAGTTATCGTGTCGCACTGTCGTACTTTGGTTTGGGAAAGACTAAAGGCTTGCCCTAACCAAAGTGCGACAGTGCGACACGATAATGCCAAAATTTATTTACACAGCGTCATATGAGAGTGCCCACACCAAATGCGATTGATCGAAAAACGTTTTTCATATAAAAATCGTGGCGCACATGTCGTGACGCACATTCGCACTTTGGTTTGGGAAAGCCTTTAATTTGTTTCTGGATTTTTAAAAATTTACAAATACCTATTCAATTTCTATTTCTTTTGTTGATTTTAACTTAAAAATAAGTACAAAATGCCTTGAAAATAAGTTGACCATAATTGAAATGACATTGCATATTCAAATCAAATGCACGTGTTATTTCTGTTTTACTTGTTACAATGATCTAGATCCAGATCCATATGGATAATAAAATGCAGCTATATAAGCATACGTATAACAGCAATAGCCTCATTCAGCAAACTATGATTTCTATAAGGAGGCCTTTATATGACCTTTCTAAGCTGTTTGTCACAGGCTATTTGCTTGTGAAAGAAGGTCTTAAGGAATTTCGCAAATGTGCGCCAAAATGATTTGCATAAGAACTATTCTTGTTTCTTATGGAAGTCAGAAAATAACTTGGATTAAACCTAATGGAAGCTAAATTGTTACCTGGGAAGTTTCAACTTGAAATCAAAATTTTTTGAATTTTTTGTTACAACTTCTATTATTCCGTTTTACGTTGCGTCTTTTCCCTAAAGTGTGCTTTCAATAAGCTGCTTCCTAAATTTAAAATTAAAATTACGGAGAGTCATCAACATGTGACTCTGATCGTTCTTTCCTGGGCCCTTCAATTGATAAAGGGAAAATGGGAATTAAGGTGTTGTCCAATTTGATGCACAAAGAGAGAAAAAAAAAGATTTGAGTTTTTTTTGCCACCCTGAACTGTTAACTAGGCTTTAAATAGGCTAAACTTATTCAATCAAGAATATTACAACTGTTTTACTTTAACCTATACATTTTTTGTTGTAAAATAACGGTTTTCCCAATTTGTACTATTTTTAAGCTGTTTTCTCATATTGCTATAATTAAAAAAAAAAAAAATCATTTTAATAAGTAGTATTTTTACTGCAAATTAATAATCCTAAGAAACAAACTGAGTGAAATTAAAAATAAATTGAAATTAAGCAAATGTGGGTAAGAAAAATATCGCAAATTAGCTCAGAAGTAGTTGTTATTCATTTTTATTAATTTTTTTATTTATAATTTCAATTTATTTTGAATATTACTGTTTCTTTTTTTGAGAATAAATAAGAATGTTCTTCTTTTTTATCCAATAAAATTTATGTTTTTTAAGAAAACTTTCTTATTAAGCATTAAAATGTTACCGAAGTGAGAAAACAGCTTTCAAAACAACAAAAATTGGGTTTGATAAAACATTGCGGGATAACCGTTATTTACACAAACCCTCAAATCTTTTACTCGTGATATCGAGTTAGAATTTTTTGATATTTTTTTTTTTAAATTATGTGTAAAATTATATTTTATTTTGAAAATGTGAATTTGAATGAATTTAATTTGCAAAAGGGTGAATTTGATTTGCAAAAGGATGATTTTAAAGTGAAAAACATGTATGAGAATAACGCGTGGGTAAAGACCCCCTCGCCCCTAGGTTGCTACGGGCCTGTATGTTTTGTTTTCAAACTCTAGTTTTCTTTCCTCGATAACTTTTATCAGAGAAAATAAAGCAATGTTGTTGGATGCATGCCGGCCAGTGCGGTAGGTAGGTAGAAAAAATTTTGGAATATGGGTCTACTACCTACACTTCGTATTTTCTCGATTGATTACTTTTCAGTCTCTCTACAAAATAGAGAGACGACAGAAGATTAAAAACCAGAATGGGATTGATATGCTAAAAGCAATCAAGCCGGTTTGCTAATAGAGAATATTTTATTAAAGACTAATGTTGAGTCTTGAGACTCTTGAGTATGTTTTTTTTTCTATAACGTGTCACTTGTGCTGCGATCTTATTGGTGTTAACATCGCCGCGATCATATTATTCTCATATATTATCATAAATTTGTGATTTTGATAACAGATTCAAAATGAATTACCTTAAGAAACTACCAATGCGTTCGGTATGTAATCATAATTTCAAAAAAAAAAAATAAGTAGTTTTTGATTGTTCTTTAAATTTCTGATCTTGTTGTGTAGATCGCTCAGGCTCTTCAACGTCAACAATGTGCAGCCTTTTCCGAAGGAGTTGGTATGCTCCCTTTGACTTTCCTAACCGAAGACGAGAAAATGATGAAGGAAACAGGTAAAAATGAAAATTTATTTATTAGTGCGGGTAGACAAAAAAATTGAAGGCATCAAATTTAAAAATATCGGTTTTATTTGTGAAATTTTAAGTTATAATAATTTGTAAGAATATTAGAAAAAATATGATTATAAAAAAGATATTATTTTCACTTTGTATCAAATTAAGTTAATAAAGATACAAAACACATTCAAAAAACACACCTAAATTAAAGATAAATTCATAATAATAACTTATTGTTACTATCTACGTAAATGTGTGTTTGATTGTGAGTTAAAAATATACTAGAGCCACAAAACATATCATTGTTCGAATCTCAACAAGGGCAATTTTATTCAAATTATATGGCACTTGACGATAATATTCTTTTCATTCTCGTGTGTTTGCGTTAGTAGAAGAATGAGACGTCACAACTTCAACCTTATCTGTGTTGTTGTTTTTTGTTTTTAATCTTATTTGTTCTACTCCGCGAATGGGGGTGTGTTAGATTTGCCTTAATCGTACAAACAATGAGTTTGCAGCAAAATAAAAATGTAAACAGGTACCTACATAATGTATGTACATATGTACATACCTACATACATACAATCTTTATGTGGGCACCTATATGTAAAATATAATACAAATTAATTTATTAATTCATCGAAATAAGATGCGAGCTTATTTATCAGAATATATTTCCCCACGGAAACTTAATCACACGTGTATACTTTTGCTTATTTGAACGTCAATTAAATTTCTAATAATTGTTATTGATTTATAAATGAAGCCTTATCAGCAGAATACTTAATTGTTTTTTAGGCGATTCTTATGATGTTTGTTTCAATTTAAAAACAAAAAATATTTTGAACTACATTTAAATTAAGGGAAATTAGGAGGAAAACGGGCATGATAAAAATCACTTTTTTATTTCTTCACGTTTAATTCCAAAACGTTTATTTTTTCGTTGAGCTATTTGCATTGCAGTAGGTTCTAGTATACAAAAACGAAGCTGCCGATAGAAGGAAAATGTTAATGTTTTGACTTAGAATAAAATATTCATATCCGGATCCGAAAATATATCTGCAATAAGTTTTATTCAAATCGGATAAGTAGTTCGGATGCAATTCCGCACAAACAGACAAAGAATTTTTCACAGTTTTAATACACAATGTTATCGAGACAGTAAAACAGTAGTTTTGTAAACACTGTAATTTTGTAATAGTCAAGATAATTAAAATCAGTAAGTAAGCGCCAAAAGTTAATAATCATCAAAACTTAGGTTATGTTTAACCACTGATAAATCCTTCTTGTATTTTTTTTGATACGAACAACTACCATTTTTATTTACATTTTTTGTCCAATTAAGGATTATAATTGATTTCCTAAAAAAAATTATAGACTGTAAAAAACGAAATTCTTAATAACTTTGGTAAAAAAAGAAATTTTTTATAACATTTTAACCCCCGAAACAGTGTATTTTTATGTAGAACATTTCTAGCAACAGTCCAGAAAAACTTTGGATTATCATTTTGATTTTTATTTAATTAGATAAAATCACTGCCGGTCGAAAAAATTGTTATGTGAAAATTGGCTCATTTCAGTTATGAAATTAGAATATTCATTCATGATGTTTCCATTTTATAAAAAAATCTTTAATATTCTAAGAAAGTTTAACCATACATGCGACTCCCCAGTCACATTTATTTATTTGCAAGTTGTGATAAAAAAGATTCATATATTTTTACATACGTTAAATATACCTATTCTACTATACTAGAATGCATTTAAGTTACTTAAAGCCTCTTCATGTCATTGTGCCAATATTAAAATAAAACTGAATGAGATTGTCATTTAATGATTATTTATTCTAGACGTGTAGTGTCCAGTTTTCTTTGGTGTTATTGAAACTTGTTCTCCTAATTGAATATTCGTCTAATGTCGGATACCACCATTATGTCAATGTTCTATACTAATATTAACTTTAATACATTCTAATATTCTTAGTTTTGATTTAAATACAAATAAAATGCACCACTGGGTTGTACGTACTTGCTTCTATAATTTATATTTTTAGATAAAATCTTAAAATATTTAAGTTTTTTTTTTTTTAAATTGGACCAACATTAAAACTCTTAAGATAAGAAAAATAACAATCGAATTTCAATTGAGATACATCGACCATTTGATTTGTATCTGTAAGGATGAAGTTTAAAAATAGAGTACTTAATTGATACGTTAATTATTAACAACATGTCGATTAATAAAAGCATAACCCAGTGTTCGAGACATAAAAATAGTTAATACACTGTTTAATAAAATCTGTTATGTACCTCCTTTTTATATTTAAATGTTGCATTTTCTTACATTTCAGTCGCTAAACTTGCGAGAGAAACTATTGCTCCTTTGGTTAAGAAAATGGACGAAGAACATCAATTTGATCCCTCAGTGGTAGAGGCTATGTTTCAAAACGGTTTAATGGGAATGGAAATCGATACTGAACTTGGTGGAAGTGGTTGCAATTTCTTCACTACAATTTTGGTAGTTGAAGAGCTCTCCAAAGTTGATCCTGCTGTTGCTGCATTTGTTGACATTCATAATACTCTTGTTAATTCATTGATGATGAAAGTTGGCACTAAAGAGCAAAAGGAAAAATATCTTCCAAAATTAGCTCAGGAATATGTAAGTAAATAATACAAACTGAAATTTATATTTAAACTCCTTTCGAAAAACTTTATTACATTTAAAAAGGCTGGAAGTTTTGCCTTGACTGAACCAGCTTCAGGATCTGATGCGTTTTCTCTAAAGACTGTTGCTAAAAAAGACGGCAATCATTATGTTATAAATGGAACAAAAATGTGGATTTCCAATTCAGATGTTGCTGGAGTATTCTTAGTTTTTGCCAATGCTAAGCCAGAAGCTGTAAGATTATGTGACCCTATACCATTTAAAAGCACAATATTTCAAAAAAATATTTCATTTTTCTTAGGGTTACAAAGGTATTACAACATTTATCGTAGACCGCGATACACCTGGTCTTAGCGTGGCCAAGAAAGAAGACAAATTAGGAATTCGTGCTTCCGGTACATGTATGGTAAATTTCGACAACGTACGTGTGCCCGAAGAGAATATTTTGGGTGAATTTGGCAAGGGATACCAATATGCTGCTGGTTTCTTAAATGAAGGCCGCATCGGTATCGGCGCTCAAATGATTGGCTGTGCTCAGGGCTGTTTCGATGCTACCATTCCATACTTGATGGATCGTAAGCAATTTGGTCAAGAAATCTACAATTTCCAGTCGATGCAACATCAAATTGCAACAGTTGCAACAGAAATTGAAGCTGCCCGTTTGTTAACGTACAATGCTGCCCGTTTACAAGAACAGGGTCGTCCTTTCTTGAAGGAGGCTGCTATGGCTAAATATTATGCATCCGAAGTAGCACAAAGAGCCACTATTAAGTGCATCGATTGGATGGGTGGTGTTGGATTTACCCGTGATTTTCCACAAGAGAAATTCTACCGTGATGTTAAAATTGGAGCAATCTACGAAGGAACTACAAACATGCAACTGAGCACTATTGCAAAGGTTATTAAGAAAGAATATTCTTCTTAGTTATTTGAGCTTATTTTAGGTGAAGCTTGTGATAGATTTTGATATATGATGAAGTGGTTAGGTGAAATGTAATAAGTTTTCCGACCATATTCATACGATAAAAAGAATGCAATATTAATATGTTTTTGTTTAAAAAAGTTAATTTTAAGTACCATTTCTTTGCAATTTTAATGTTTTTTTTTTAATGATAACACAGGTGTATTATTTTGTAATCGTAACAGATTTTAAAAGTGCATTTACTAGTTAAGCTTTATACCTCTACCTAAATATAAATATGGTTGTCAACTTTTATAAACAAAATTAAATAATGCTAACTGAAAACAATACTCAAAACTTGTATTATTTTTTTTTTTGATGAAGTATGAGTTTGAATTTAGAACACAAAATTATTAAAACAAAGGAAGCTATTTTATCCTTAATTTGACATAAAAATGAGAAAAGAAACTGCTCGAAAATTAAAATTAACTTTATCCTGTTACTAACAATGTCTTCCAAGCTTTATTTTGTCATGAAGAAAAAAATGAAATCGCTATAATCGCACGCCCATCACAACACACTGTAGATTTTCAGGGCAGTTTATGGTCAAATAGTCAACAAATGTCAACTGGTTTCATATACATATTGGTTTGCGATTAAAATTTTTTATTATTTTTTTGAGTTTAATTTAACTGGGTCACTGGGGCGTATGAGTACTTTTTGTTTGAACATTTTTTCTATCCCTGATCAATTTACATATGTATGTATGTATTCATAAGAAGAGTTGATCTTGTTCACTTATTCTCTGCCCATTCAAAACCATTCAAACCCGCATTCCGCTAAAAAAAGTAATTTAAAATTTTATTTTTCAATTATTTTCAATGCAAAAAATTACAATAAACACTCGTTTTCAGTCAAAATGCACCATATTTAACAGAGTTAAAAGCAGCATTTTTTTGGATAGAAAAAAGGCCAATCTAAAATTTGATATGTATTTTAACTTTTAACTCTGTTAAATATGGAGCATTTTGACTGTTTCTCATGATAAATTTTATTGGATAACTTCAGATTCTTGCTCAGCATTCCAAAAACTATAAATTATTACTTCAGAAAACTTTCCACCTCTTAAAACGCTTTTATTGGACTAAAAAGAGTATTTTGGACAAATCATAAATTTCACTTTGTAATATTTTTCTGCCGAAAGCGATTTTTAAAATGATTTAAAACGATTTAGACAGATGGAATGCACTTCATTCACATGCCATTAATAGTAATTTTAATAAAGCATTTACCAGTTAAGAAATTCCAGGTTAAATGTACCAAAAAACGGCTTTCTAAAATGTTTATATTAACACATCCCGAAAACGTGATGTGCAAGGGTAGTTTTGACTTCAGGTTCGGGTTCAGCGTGCCAAAATTCTTTAGAAAAGTGTAAGTATATAAGTATTGGTTTTAAGGCCATTTTCGTTGCAGACCAGTGTAACTATTATCATCATCAGATATTAACAGGGGTCAAGGGAAAATAAAATATATGCCTTACACGTATGTATACTATAAATCGTGTAATCCAATTATACTTCCAAAGTAGTACAAACATTAAAAACTTATGTTTAAACTATTAAAACACAGATTCAACACATGTGATAAATGTGAGTTGATAATTTGTGCTTTAATTTCATACAAATTTTATAGTTTACCTGTGGTGTTTACAAATAATAAAATGAGCTTACCACCGCAGAATGCTGAATGAGGTAAGTTACTAAATAAGCTTTCTTTTTCAGCACTTTCTCTTTTACTCACTTTTGAATAGTATGAGCTATTTGTACCACCCTTATTTTGATTATATTTGATATCCTTTTTTTTCTTGTTTAATTCGGTAAAAGTTTTTGATATTGAAGAAATGTGTGCATGCATGGTAGGAAGAATCGGTATAAATCCCTTCATTTATAATAAAATCTACCACACTGCGCTCAGTCGGAAGCCGGTCAGGTGCTGTTTGTTGTAATTAAAAACGAAACTATTGATTTTATTAAAGAAGAAAAAAAAAACAGTCTTTAGTTTGTTGTTGTATTTTTTTTTGTCTAGATTAAGTGTTACCTATATCAAAAGTTAATTCTAGCCAATTATACGATAAAATTAAATTAAATATATAGTTTAAAACGAAAATAGAACAAAAAAAAACCAAGATTAAGGTTCAATAAAAATCTGTCATTAAGTTATTGTTTAGCAACGAACAAGTGCATTCAATTTCGAACATTTTGTCATTCATAAACGACACCAACCAGAATCAATACAATAATAATAATAATTCTTCTCTTTGAAATCTATAAATGTAAGTTTTGAGCAATTAAATTTCTTTATTTCATCAATAATAAATCTGGGAATGACCCAGTTGTAAACGGTGCGGTGGTGGTGTGCTTAATTGGCACTTAAAAATTCGAAGAACTCATGTTCGCTAGGAAAAATCAATACTTCCAGTTTTACAAGAAATTACATAGTGTCGTAACATTGAACTTTTTTTTGTTTTATTATTTTGTTGCAACTTGTTTATATTGTTTCATCGTTCATCATTATATTGGTTGTTATGCTAAATTACCTGTAATTAATTAAACAAGGTGAAATTGGTGGATGTTTCATTTTTCTGAAATATTAAATTTGAGTATAATAACGTGAAGAAGAATTTTTGGTAAAGAAAAAACTGATGTTCTATATGCACGTCATGAGTAGTTATATTTTCGAAGGATAGAGAAGGTATGCATTTGTTTCTATGGACGAAAAATATGTTCAATGCGGATATTTTTCTCATCCATGTGACGATTGTGAGATTGCATGCGAATATACAAGGCCAAGGTTGGTTTGTGTTGTTAACCGTTTCTTGGCACGTTTTTTGGATTTTTATGGTGAATATAGTTTTGGTTTTAGTTTCATGTAAAAGTATTTGAGAGTATAGGTATTTCAACTACTTAATAACATAGTTTTGTAGAAAATTATTATCAGTTAAGGATGATTTGAAATGATTTTTATTAAAATAGTTGATCCCTCAGTGATAATAGTATGGCGAGGTATTTTTATTTTTATTTCTTGTTTTGGTCATGTTTTTTTTTGTTTTTAATTCTTTCTTTCTTTATAGTTCAATGACCCCAAAAAAATGGGGAAGGTAATAGGTACATTTCATGTTTACCTATTTCGTTTTTTTAAGGTTTTGGATGGAATGTGAGAATGAGTCACAAGAACTGTTTTTTTAGATGCTTGGTTACATAGAAGAATATTTTAAGGATGTTTTCAAGCATAAAGTGAGGGTTGATTTAAGGTTGAGAATACAATTGAGTATGAAGTTTATAGAACTAGATAAAATCAAAACTGAATTGTTTCAAAGCGAATGCCCATTTTACTATTGATCCTTGGCCTAGAGTGCAGCAGGTATACGAACGTGTTTGGTATATTATATGAAATGTGACATTAAGTTTGTTACATAAGTGAAATATTTTCAAAATCATTAACGGGAAAGTCAAGATATTTGAGCTAGAAGTAAGTTAAAAAAAAAAATGTATTTCTTGATAACTATAGCGAAATAAATTACGTAGAAAATTGTAATGTATTTACTCAGAAGGACTTATTCATTTTATTGAATAAGTGACTCTCTGAAAGTGTTGTCAGATACCATGCGAACGGTAACGATACAATTCAAAATGTTTAATAAAAGTAATAATTACACACCAAGTAACACCATTCAAAACGACTACCATCTTCAAAAACTTTGTCATTGTTTGTGGGACATTAGAATAAGAGGACAAAAGACTATAATTCAAATACTTTTAGCTGTAGTATAAAACATCATTTTCGGACCGAAGCATAAATGTCGATTAGAAAATTATAAAATCATTTATTTTGTACCTTTGTTTTGTGAGAGGTAAAGTCTGTAAACAATAAACCTAATAAAAACAAAAGTCACGCAAGAAATAATTAATTCTTTGAGGTAATTATTTTATCTTGAATGACTTTACTTGAGCATTCCTAACTATATCACAGTAGGTACTTAATAATGATCTCAGTCCTTTCTACTCCTGCGTGTCATTATAAATGGTTTTTGGAGTTATACTATTGTTTCACAAATTCCCAAACGTAATCCGAATAGTCTAGGTTTTTCGGTTACAATAATACATTGATTCTACTGTAATTCTCAAACTAATATCTACCGTTGACAGGCGACTGCCACTTAACCAATGGGTGTTCTCAACAAAATCAAAAGTACTTAGAATTTGCAGTGTTCAAGTGTAGATAAACACAGACACGAGTCAGTGATGTCAAGTTCAATAGTCAGCGAACAAGTTAGCTCACATGTTTGATCTATACTTCAGATTTCGTTCAGTAATAATAATCAAATACATAAACTGATGGTTAATGACATCAAGTCGCAAATAATTATGATGTCCAGTAGACTAGTTTCACTGTCTGGTAAGTTTATTCTATAGTAATTACAGGGTAAAATATAAAATAAGTATCTTTATAGGCCTTTAAACATAAAATGTTGTTAAAATTAATATAGCTGCCAAACTTTTGCCAATGTTAGAGAAAAATGTAAAATAGTTCACAGTTTTTTTACTTAATAAATACGAATAAGTGTACAATTCTAAAGTTGGTATTTATTAAACTACACCGAGTTCTTTCAACTTTGACTATAGTAAATTCAATAAAATACAAATATTATTTACTCTCTTTCAGATCACTGAACTTGTACCTCTTAAATTCTTCAACTAAATCACACATTCGCAAACAAAAAGGACTAAAAAGAAATGAAATGCAAATTATTTGAATAGTAAATAAAAAAACTGAAATACTTGTACTCAACATCTCTCAGGAAGCAATAGATATCGTACATAAATATTCTTTATCATCAAGTTAACTTCAAAGCACTTTAAAAAAAAAATATATATATAAAATTAGCAACACTATTTTTTCAATATAAAATTAATATCAATATAATGACGCCAGAAAAGACATTTTGGGCCTATTGGAATCACTTAATCATGAGCAATATGACATATTTTTGTAAGTGGCTGTAAAACTAAGTGGCTGTTAAAGTTTTAATTTTTACTTTTGATGCAAAAAAAAAAATTAAGAATATTTAATTTTTTTATTAAAAAAACTTAAAGCAAATGTCCCTTAATAACTTAAAAAAATATTTGATGAAAGCTGCTTTTTTGTAGTTTAAAAGGCATTTTTTATTATTTTTCGGTCATTAAGTCATGTTTAGTTAATTGTATTCTTTTTTAGACCATTCTTTGTTTGATATTTGTGGATATTTTCGAATTTTGAATAGTTGAAAGTTCATTAATAAACTATGACTTACAGTAACATTTATGTGTTTTTGTTCTCTTTTTTTACTCCAAAGAATAAAAAAATTAACATTCCATATCTTTAGGAAAACCATTAATTTTTTAATAGTTAACCTATTTCTACAGTATATCCTATAATCTTAATTTTCTTTAGTTGACGAAATCGATGGGTATTTAAATTATTTTGGAGGAACTGCAGGAGCATTAACGTTAACAGGAATCGCTGCTGCATCAGTGTATTACTTTGCTTCGCGGCCAATTCCAGAGAAACCGTTAGTGCCTCTTCATAAGCAATCACCTATTCTAGAGGTAAGTAAATTCTAATATAACTTTCGATGAACAATGAAGGTGGTAAGTGTAATTTAAAAACATTTGAGTAATCAGTGTTTAAAGTTTCTTTATCTTAAGTTCAAAAAGAATTTAGAAGAGATAGAGAATAAGTGATAGGAAAGAAATCCAAGTATTCATTCAAGGATTTCAACTGTTAGAAGAAAGAGAAAACCTAAAAATTACTCTTAAAATATGAAATGTGTTCAGCCATTTTGAAAGTCTGTATTTCGAAATATTTTGACCTTATAAACGATTTTAGTGAAATTTTATATACAAAAGATGGAATTTCTAGAATTTATTTTAACTTATTGCATCACAAGTACTTAAAAATAGCGTAAGGACCGATTTTTATGCAACAAGTCAAACAAAATAATAAGGAAAAGTATGATCCTGAACTTTGCAGGCAATTTGTCCGCTTAAGTTTGAACAGCCAGTAAAGCCGTTAAACTTGACCGTTTAGTAAAAAATTAAACTGTAATCGCTTTGTCTCGAAAAAGAAAAACTCATTTCATTCGTCTTACAAAAATGTTTTGGGGAAAACATTCAAAAACGTTAAAATTAACAAAATCTAGGGAAGGTATTTCTTAATTTTTTTTAATTTTTCTTAACAAAAAAGATTCAAAACGTTCCAAAAAATTAAAAAAAAAAAAAATTTGTACTTTCGTCACAACTGTAACTATGGACCGACTTTCGTAATTTACGGCAAATACATTATCTTGGCAAAATCTACGGGTAATATTTTTTAGTTTTTTTTATTCGTTTTAAAAAAAAAAGTTTTAGCCAATAGATTCAAAACGTTCCAAAAAAAATTTAAAAAAAGCTTTGGACTTTCGTTACGACTGTAATAATGAACCGATTTACGGAAATTGCTTCATCTTGGCAAAATCAACCGGCGATGTTTTTACTTTTTTTTTTATTCGTCTTAACAAAAAAGTTTTGGCAACTATAGGTGATCGGCGTCAAAATAAACCTGCCATACCTTCTGAATTCGGTATCAGGCAGGATGCAAGAACCTACAAAGCTACATACTCATCTTTTGGTTATATCTTTATTCCTAAAATAAGCTGTTGGATTCTAAGATTCAAATTTGGTTTTATTTCGGGGAATGTATCCTTATTTGTCAGCTCATCACCTAAGCAAACAATTTTCAATAGTTGAAACATTCATCGCAGTAGCGTTATCTAGTGCAAATAGAAGACTAAATCAACACCAACTACCAATTTTTGTTTACATATTTACCAGCTGATTTTAGAATAATGTGGTCTAATGAACTTTATGACAAAATAAGACATTTTTACGCCTACGCATAAACGTACACATGGCTGTCTTCACTATACGTTTCCCGTGTGGGCTTTCATTTGTATCTTTCATTGCTGTACAAACAAACACAAATACTGCCCTTGGTAAAAATTGTAATAATTTCCGTTCATGCGTTAGTCATTTTTTTTTTTTTATTTCGTATAGATGTTTTTTTTTTTTTAAATTAATATTTTATTCATAAATAGAACACGTGTGTTTTCACAAAAAAAGAAATAAATGTATGTCTTAATTCTTACAAGGCCGCTCATAAATTTTATTTAGTATTTTTTTTTTTTAGACTTTTCTACATAAAGAACTATCAATTATTGTAAAAACAAAAAAAGAAAACAATTAACTTATGAAGCTTTAAATTGATCTCAAATCACACCCTGTAAAATTATAACTTCTGCGCCTTTTCAACAAGTTAATATTTCAAAAAAACAGCAAGACATTAAATATTGCATAGTTCTCTCAGCAGCGCGGCGCGATCGTAAACAAAAATCAACAAACAAAAAATTACCATTAAAGATCTATACCTATGAGCTATTGACAGTTGAATTAATCAAGCTCCACATTCAATTAAAATCCGTGTGAGCACACGAGATCGGTGAGAATTAATTTTCGTTTTTTTTTTCTTTTAATTTACTCGTGTATTTGGGAGAGAAGACAAGAATTTAAGGAAGATCCCCCGTAAAGCTCATCCATCGGTGGTGGTGGCGATAATATGTTGGATGGCTGACCGGTGCGGTCGGTGATGGTGGCGTATCTAGGAATCCGAAAATAGTCCTCCTCCTCTCGTGAGAAAATTTGGTCAGATGGTCGGTCGGTCTTATGATGATGATTCGGAGCACAATCTAAAAATTCGAAATTTCTGTCAGTACGAATTCAACCGGCGCGAAATTTGTCTATCTATTAATTCATACAACACTCTTGTCTCTGATGTTAATGTAAAATTAAATTCATCTTTTCGTTTATGGTTTTCTTTTTTTTTTTTGTTAAATTTAATTGTATACATAAATAATTTGGTTTTTTGTCGAAGCGAATAATTGGGTTTTCATTCTGAGGAATATTGTTCAAAAAAATTTATTACGTAAAATCATTACATATACGCGCGGATGGAACTTTAAGTCAAGATATCAAAAGTGGTTGCGAAATTTTGAATTTATTTTTTTGTATCTTTTGCGAAATGTGAATGAAGAATTTTAATCAAAGATTTTTTCTATATTTCTAATTGATCACTTTAAAAGTGTTCTATCTATGTATATCTTTCTATATTTTTAAAAAATATCTAAAATGTTTTTTTTTTTTAAGAATTTTGTTGCTATATATTTTTTTTTTAAATCTTAAATTTTTAGTGATGAAAAAATTCTTGTGTATTAATTTTTTTTGTTACAAAAAAATGGCAACATACAGAGTAGTCGAATAAAATATTAGCGAATTTTTGTTGACTACCTACTGCTTGTTTCAAATTAGAGACGAGAAATTAAAAAAAAAAAAAAAAATGTCTTTCCGTGCGTGTATTTTCTCAAAGTATTTATATTTAGAACTAGGTTCTTAAAGTGACAGTGTAAAGTGTATTGACGGATTTAATGTAGTGTTATTGCACTTTACAATTTATTTACAATTAGTTTATTGTTTCAGACACATGAGTTCATTCACTTGAAAGTCTTTAAGCATTTTGAAAATTTCTATCTACATAAATATCTTATTTTGTTTATTTTTTTTTCTTGTTTAATTTATTCACACTACTTTGGGGTGGATATACATACATTATATATTTATTGACTCAATCTACAACGGCTAGTGTGGAAATAAAATCAATTTGTTTATTTCGTTTTCTGACATTTATTGGTTCTTTCTGCCAATAAAAATCCAATTTCCGATTTACCAAAATAATTGATTATGAACTTTTCATTTTAAGGCGTGTATAGAGAGAGAAAGATTTAAAAATGGTGTGTAGTATTGAACGAAAGCAAAGATAATAATTAATCAAAAAAATACACACAGTAAATCAAACGAAAATTATAAAAGTTCTACCAATTGTGCTAAAAGTTTTGTTTATAATTTTGTATAAAAAAGTGCATGAAAGTGTCAACATTTTATAAGAATATTACAAAATGGCGTGTTGTGGACAAATTACTGTTATTCGGCCCCCCATTGAAATGATCAGTCAAAGTGATGTCCTTAAGGTAAAAATTACATAATTTGTAATTTATTTATTTTTATGTTTTTCTTTTTTGATAAAAATTTAAATTACAAATTTTTTAATAACAATTTATTGGTTAAGCAAGATTATAATAATATTTTTAATAATACTAACAATATGCAGCAGCTTTTATTGAATTTAAATATAAACTAATATTATTTTGTTCTTATTTATATGTAGCTCCGATATGACTACTTAAGCTTAGACGATAATTCCAGGGTAGGAAATTGCTTGCAAGAGAAAAATGGAATGCGTTTTTATTATCATGTTTTTTTTTCTGTTGGTCATAAGAAAAAAATCCATAAAGGTGCCATCAAATAAAGCTTAAAGCCATAGGGTTTTGATTACAAGATAGTTGTGGAAGTATCAGTGCACGGCGCGGCGGTGTTAACCATAGTTTTTGAATCTTCATTTAAAAAATGGTTAATTTTATCTAAGAATGGTATAGGGTCGTTTATCGAAAAGCCAAAAGGTTAAGAAAATAAAGGACTAGCAAATTTACTATTTCAAGGCACTTACTAAGAAAATCACGTTTTGTGATGTGAAGAAAAATATTATTTAATTAGGTTACATCAAAATAATTTTATTTAATGAATCATTTAGTTTTTCTAAACATAAATTCTAGATTTAAAATTCCTTCACACATATACACCGATCGATACTTATTTTTTTTTTTATATTTCATCAAGATGCGATGAATCCGTGAAGCTTCTTGAAATACTTTCTGTTTATAAGAGTGCCAGACAAGTTAGTTTTTCAAAATTATCGTTTTTTTGATTGAAAAAATTATGCAGTCACTAGTTGATTTTTACTTGCGATATAAATACTATTTTAATATATCAAGTTTTGCATTCGTACAGTAAAAAAAAGTTGAGATAAATAATCAAACATGACATTACGATGATAGAAAATTAGAAAAAAGTGTGTCCGACAATTCTGTCTGTATGTCTGTATGTATCAGATACCACAGCCTAAACGGATGGGTCGATTTACTTCAAACTTAGTTTTTTGGAGAATGTCCCTAGACCATTTTTTAATTATTATTTTTGTACCAAAAATAACGGTAGGTACCAGTCATATACCGGTTTTAACTCATTTATCTCAAAAATGATTCCTACGATTTTGATTAAAAAAATCATGGTAATTTTTTTTTTATAAGGTCTATCTTTATATAAAAACCATTTTTTCAAGAACCGTTATTAACGGTGCCTATCATAGAACCGTTTTTTTTTTTAAATTCTGATTTTCTCCTTCATGACTCAATCAATTTCAACCATTTCTTTCATATGAATGCTTTTAGGTAGTCGTTATAATGTGTAGTAAATTTCGAAATTCTTTTTTTCGATTTTTAAAAAAGTATGAATTTTATTTTTTGAAAAATCATTTTGCGAAAACAACTCTAAATTTTTTGCAAAATTTAGTTTTTAGATGTATAATAATATCTTAAAAATGGGATACCAATTTGCAAAATTTTATCTGGAAAAAATAGTTTTTTTTTTAAAACGGCTCCAACGATTTTCAATTTTTTTTTTCTAAAATGTATCATTATAGAAAAAATCAAATTGCATACTTTGTTTTGAGGTTAATTCATTTAAGAAGCTGTTTTAGTTATTTGAAAAACAAGTTTTATGTTTTTTAAATTTTTTTTTCTAAAACTGCATTTGCAATTTTTTAATTAAAAAAAAAATACTTACTAAGGGCATTGTTGTGAACATTTAAGACAAATTTCAGATCGAAAAAAATGTTTCAGATTCAAAACTGAAACTAAACTGAACTATATCATTTTACCTACTAAAAAATTAAACAATTTTGACGTCTCAAAAATTAATAAAGTTTAAAGAGGTGCTATTTGGAAACTATTATGGCTCCACGTAGACAATTGTGGGATCAAATTTTGGCAAATTCAGTTTTCTTGAACTCTTACGTATATAGGTTGTAACCAAAAACTAATCCTTCATGGTAAAATTTTCTAAAATTTGCAAAATGGTAGAAAATTACGTGTTTTTTTAAATTTTTGACCATGTTGCGTCACGAAATTCTGTTGGCAAACCTCATATTCGGATTCATCACCCTCAAAATTAAAACTACCCCAAAATTTTCCTGGTAAAAACACAACTTAACTGGATTATTATCAACTACATTTTTTTTTGTTTTCGTCCGCTGTTGTTCACTTTTATTGGTGTTTTTTGGTGGCGTTGCAAAATTGTGAATATGACAACTTTTGGTATAAAAACTATATGGTTGGAATCTTTCAAACCCAATGATTTTATCGGTATTAAAAACTTAGGCTCGTTCAAATTTAACACTGCTATGTATTCATTTTCTAAGAAAAAGAGTTTTCTAATGAAAGGAACTCAATACCATAGGTTAGAATCATAATTTTTCGAATATAATATCAAGGATGACTTTTTCATGCAGAAAATGTCTGACAACGGTGCGGAAAGTCTAAAGTTTTTATAGCTAAAGCATTTGATTAACTTGAGATTCATTCACATCAAGGAGGCAATGTTATTATTATTTTTTTTATTAATACAAATTTTACGATAGTCGAAAATATTTATTTTATTTTTTATTATAATATATTTTGGCTTTGTGATGGCACCTTTTTTTTATACATGAGTGAAAATATCATCGTGTGAGTTTTTGTCATCAGTTTTTGGATTGAAATTTTCGTTATGTTTTATAGCGTACATAAAAATTTCATTAGGTTTTTAGTGCCCATTTATTCATTGAATTAATTGTTTTTCAGTTTAAAACATATGTACCTATACAAAAAATTATAAATATTTTGTTTTTGTCCAATGAGAAATTTTATTTTTTTATTAAATTTCAAACAATAGTATTAAAATTATTAACTGCAAGAAAATTTGGAAGAACAACCACAAGTTAAACAAATCAAAAAAAAAAAATAATTTATAAGGTATTTTACTTCACATATTTTTACTTTTTATTTTTAATTGCATTTTAAAAATAATATGTGGTCCTAATTTTTTTTCCCTGACTACAGAAAAATTAAAAACAAAAAGCAAAATAAACTTAATTGAAAAAAAAACAAGCAAAGTTTGATAAGAAATAACAAAAGGAAGAAAAGGAAGTGACATAATTTTTATAAAATGTTAACTTGGATGCATTAAGAAAAAAAAACGAATCTAATAAAGCATATATTATTACCGTCCCTCTTAAGTCCAAAATGTGATGCAGCTGTATAATATTTATTGCTATATAGAGTACTAGAAAATATTATTATTTAATACCATTCTCCATTTAACAGCGACTTGTTCCACTTTAGGAACAATTTTAGCAAAGTAATGTATGGCATATGGATGACTTTTCAAAAACGCTCGCCAGCTCTACTGTTCTTATAACACATAATCGTGACGAAGGAAATTAATTCGGTTACTAGGACTGTGTCAAGAATAATAGATTTTATAAAATTGATTTGTCGCTTTTTAAAAACAACAGATTCAATTTGAATCAAATAATGTTGCCTACAAAGGACATTCATCGAAGTCTACAGTATAATTCATTTAACAACATTTATTCAACTTATTTGAAGTTTTATATTTATAATTTAAAAAAGAAAAAAACAAAACTCAGTAGAAATATTTGGAACCATCTTCAGCACTGTGTTGTTGTATTTCATATTTTTCTACAGTTTTTTGTATGATTTTGCTAAACAAATCTCCAATAGTTTGCAAACTTTCAGTACTTCGCATTTTTTTAACTATAAAGTAGAAAAGTGGAGTTATATCGTTCTTGCAACGGATGTTGTAATTATACTTGAGTTAAATAAAGGCGTATTGTTAAGAACAGATATTCTATTTTCAAACATACCATACAAATGTGGAGTGCGCTACTTGTTTTTCCCTAAAATTGCGTTGTCTTATTAAGATTTTGGGAAATGTGTAACGGTTTTTAGTTTATTAAAGAATAATCATTTCTCACAAAAAAATTGAAAGTTTTAATATTTATCATACATACACAGATTACAATTAAATGGCAAAAAAAAAAAAACACTCATACGCCCCAGTGAGCTAAGCTATCAATTTTGTTTTCTTTGTTTGTTTTATTCGCCATAAAATAAAAAATCATAAATATTTAGGTAGTAAAAACAATTATGTATGTTTTTCTATCAACAGGGTGTCCTAAAAAGTAAAATGATCAAGGTTTTATTATTATATATGTATGTACTTTGAACAGCTTGTACCATTTCCCGATAACCATATATTTGAGTTTTCTTATTGTGCAATTTTTACCTTGAATTTTAGAGAAGTATTCTAAAAAAAAATTGAAGGACTACTAAAGTACTAGAGTAAGAAACGTCAATAAAAGAAATAATTTGAATGACTGCAAACTTGACATTTAGTTGGCGTAAAATGATGAAAGTAATCAAATTATTTTAATAATAAAACGAAAAAATCCACGCATCTATGTATACGTATAAAAATAGGTCAAGGCACACTGAAACTACTCCGTATATAAACGTTCTTATAATGTGTGGTTGATTAATTATAAAAAAGCGTAACATATCTAGGCAGTCAAAATTAAAAAAATCTGCAGTCTTTTTGTTACATTTAATTTTACAAAATTAATTTTATCAGCTCTCCGGTAAACAATAGCAGTGAATTAAGTTTAAGTAATTTTTACTGGCTCAAGTCAATCGAATAGACGAAGAGCTGGGGTCTATTTACCAAACACTTTTCACTTTGCATCTTTGCAAATAAATAATTTCCTGCAAATTAAAAGTGCTAAGTTTTTTCTCAAAAATTAAACACTAAAAAGACTTTTCACTCTTCAAACTATTTTTGAAAAATGAAAAGTAAAAGCGTTTCACCAATTTGAACTGCATTAACTAAAGTTTTTTTATTTAATTGATCCTTTAGTATCTAGTGATGAGTTAAAGGGCTTTTACTCGAGTAATGTCAACAATTAATGGTAAATTGTTTCTGTTCATGTCGCCTGCAATACCGGATCCTCCTCAGGTGAAAGCAGTTTTGCCAACAATTAACACCTTTAATTATGTAGACAATATTCACTGAGAAATCTAAATGCGAATCGGAGTTTTGGGTTTAGCACCACCCCTAACATAGGGAACCATGCAATTTTGAAAAAAAATAAATCCTCGTTGGTCTAAGGACAACTGGAACTTTTTAGAATTCCTCATTTTTATTTCACTTTATGCACATAAAACTATTTCCTTTTTTTCCTAGAATTATAATTATTATAATCTTTTTGGAACATAACTTTTGTCTCGCAGGGCAACCCACACAATAATATGTTACCACCATTTAAAGGCCTTGTGACCTTTGATATTTCTTAATTTTTTAAGAAAATAATCTACAAAATTAAAAATCTTTAGAGGTAATAAATAAATTAATATAATGCATTTTATTCAGTAACGATTGTGTGTGCATTTCCTTTGTCTCAACTCCACATGTAAAATTTTTCTAGATACAAATAAATTAGAATAAAAATATAATGTAAAAAAATACTAATGACAACATGGAATTTATTTTTATTCAGCATTGACATTGACTTTTATTAACACTAATACAAATTTTTGAGACGTTTTCATGGATGTGAAATTTCAAAAATAAGAAAAAAAAACATCAAACAGACGTTTCCAATATTTGAGCTATTTCTAAGAAAAAAAAAGAAACAAACAAACGAAACAATTTTAATGGTCCATTTCAGAAATAATGGAATTGGAAACAATAAATGAAACCACTTAATTTTTAAAGTGATTTTTGGCTTCTTGAAGCTATAAAACAATTTTTATTGATTTTGTTCAAATTGCAGCAAATCGTCATGCAAATACGTAAATGTTATTACGTAAATTTTGTTCATCATAACACACGCAAAACTGGACCAAACTCAATTGAGTGTATCTGTTAAAAGTTGAGTATATTAATAGAGAGAGAGTACTTTTTGTGCGTGGTTTTCTAAATACAAAATATTCTATCATTTTGTATCTGTGTGTTGAGTTGTGTTTTCAATTTTCGAAACACTTGCAGATTTTATAGAGCAGCAAATTTTGTCCCAAATCAAATTCGCATCTAGTATATAATAGATACAGAGTCAGTGATGTCTTGGCGTAAATTAGTTTTATTTATGGATTTAGATAGATATTTTCTTTTTTGTTCATAAATTCAGCACTTCGCTGACCTCGTCAGGCTTCATCAGTCATTTCAGGGATATAAACAGTTTAAAATATGCGAATTTTTAAACATTCTGCATTTGAAAATGATTTGCTTTTCAATATAAGTATTGAATCCTGTGTCATAAAATCGCCATTTGTATGTTAAAATACATGTAGATGAGTGTCGGAAATATCATTCAGTGCTTTAAGTAAACAAAGCACTTTCTTTTTCACTCATCACGTAAATGCCATATCATTGTGCAGTTTGAAAACAAACATTTGCAAAATGGAACAACAATAAAATTTTATCAGAAAATTAAAAATTTTTTTTTTGGAGTGCCAAAAATATGTAATATTTTTAGCATTTAAATTCAGAAATTCGGGTTGCATTTGATTACCTACATAATAATTGTTTGGAATTTGGAATATATGCATTGACATTTGAATGACGATGTGTTTAAATTAAAACAAAAAACAAAAATGTATTTTATTTTAGATTCAAGTTTTAAATATCGAACTGAATTTAAATGTATTGCATAGAAGGTAATAGAATTGACTTTTCAATGCGATAATCACACTGAAATCTTAGTATGGATGAATTTTGTAACCATTTATGTTCAGTAACACAGAATTGTGAATTCAAGCGATTTATTTTGACGGTAAGATGTCATGAAATCAAAACAAAAATCAATGTAACTGGAAGAGTTGACCTCAATTTGTGGGACCAAATAATAAATGTGAAATTTATTTAAACAATGTATCTACTATAATTTTTGTATCGTCTTTCTTTCGTATGAAGGTTGAACAATAACTAAGTTTCTTCTAATGGAAAAGCACTTGTTTTGTTTTTTGGTTTGAAAGATAGGAGTATTAAATAATAAATACCCTGTATTTTAAAATATTCAATAGACACTCAATGATCCCAAATGTTTCGCCACTCTGGGCAAAAATAATATTTTTATTGACACCTACTAATAGATAGTAGACGTAGACCTAGCGATGAATCTAAATACATTTTAATAAGCCTGGGTACAGAGAAATTGAGGCCCAACAAACAAAAATGCCAGTCTTACACTCCCGCTCCTTTAATAAGGAATTTTGTTAAAGGTTTGAAGTTTTAATACATAATTCTTTGATTTATGTTGATTTTTAAACCAGAAGTGTATTCTATAATTTTATTTTGAAATGTCATTTTTTTAAAGAATAGTTTTTGGTATAAATGGTTTTCAAATCCAAAGCTTAGAAGAAAAGAAAAAAATTAAAAATGTTAAAAGTTTTGTTATTAAGTTTACCTAGCTACTTAATTGCACATTTGTATTCTAAGAAAACCTGCTTGTATTTGTTCTTATAAGTAACATGCAGACAAAAAAATGTATTACTTGGAAGAAGTGGTAATCCTTATTGGGTTTAAGCACTTCACTCGCATTGCAAATACAAAGAATTGATGTTAGAAAAAGAACCGGTCGATTAAGAAGGAAAATAAAACTAAAAAAAAAAATATTTTTGAAAAAGCTTAATTTTAAATCAAGATATTGGAATGCATTTAGAACATGAATGCATATGAAAGCATGTAGGTTAAATCTATGTTGTGGATAGAATGATAAGTCTCGAATTTATGTTTGCTTGTTTCATTAGAAATGTTAGTGCCATTAAAAAATAAAAAAAATGTATCTCGCGAACTTAAGAGTACCATTTCTTTGGATTCAATAGTGTCCAAGACACATCTTTTAAAAATATAGCAATAAAAAATGTATAACAGAAAGAAGTAGAAATAAAAAGTATATAAAGATTCTGATTGTTACCCAGAGCATTAATCAAACTATTAGAACGTGTTGATTAGGTCAAAGCAGAAAAAAAGTGTGATGGGTTTCTATCTATCACCTCGTTCAAGCAGGAGGTGCAATTTTCTAAAAAAATTGACTAAAATTACTATTTAAAGACAACGTTAAAACCTAAAAGAAATCCCTTAGCCAGAAACCTATTCCTGAATTTAATTTTCAATTTAAGTTTTTTTAACCGACAGTTTGTGAACAACTTATTTTCAAACTCTGCATTTAAAAAAAATATTCCACAGAAAACTTTCTTTAGTTTTTTTAAGAAATTTTAATCCTTCTTGAAACTGAATATTTGGATTGAATTAAAAGAAATCGAACTTACCATAAAACATTATTAATTAAGTTTATTTCACAATTTATTCTTTTTCATCTTCTTTACTCATATTTTTTCAACGGTTTTTAATCTAGTTACGAGGTTTACGCAGAAACGGTAGGCGGAACGGAGAGGCTAAAAAAACATTTTCAATGTCATTTATCTTTCTCCTACTTTATAAAGTTATCGTCCTCGAAGACTCATAAGAAAAAACTAATAACTGCCAGGAAAGTTATTGAGTAGAATTACGGTAACGGAGAAGACGGAGTACTGGCAGGCATTACTTTAAGAAAAACGGCATTGAAAGCGTTTTTTTTCCTCTCTGTTACTTTGGAATGGCCGTTAGGGTGGAGTATAAAACTGTCTTTTCTTATTTTTTTGATATACGTAGGCAGAATGGGTGCCATTTAGACACTGAAAAATGGAGAAAAAGTTTCAGAACGATCACAAAAATTTTAGTTAATTAAGTTAAAATTGAGATTTTTTTTAATTACAGGTGATTATTTTTTTTTTATTTTTTTTTATGTACATCACTGAACATTATAGATTTATATTACCAAAATATGTATTCATGACTCGAATTTCTCTTCAAACTGGGGTTCTTTTGTAATAGAAAACAAATGTTTTTACCCATTTTACTCGAATTTCGCTACTGGAGGATCTCCCAAAGAAGGGTAACGAATACATATTTTGGTAATATAAATCTATAACTTTGAGTGAAAACATTAAAAAAAATAATTAGCTGTAATTAGCAAAAAATCTCCTAATTTTAATTAAAATTTAATTTTAATTTTACTATGAAAAATGCAGAATATGATAGAAGTAAACTTTAGAGGTTTTTGTTAAATTTGTCACCAAAAATACATTCGAATCGTTTTCAAGATTTTAAAAAGTACTTTTGTGTGTAAATCATAATAAGGCAAAAAAAATCCCATTATTATGTTTGTTTCTAAAATCAAATTTCCTTTTCACAAAATATAAATATCTTCATAAAATGTTCGCACAAAACCATACCATATCGTTGGCTAATTGCATCCTATCATTTTGTGGCCTAATTTTTTAACTGTTTACTAAATTCTCAATAATTTTATTACAGGGTCCTGATCAAATTCACGTTTCGAAATTCTATAAAGAATCAAAAAACGGCAAATTCGTAAGTTATATTACGGAAAATGTTCGAACTCTATATCAGACTTTCCGAGAGGGAGCATACGCATCAAACAATGGGCCATGTCTTGGATGGCGAGAAACACTATCATCACCATACCAAGTAAATTATTATTATTTTCTATTCTCTTTTTATATTTTTTTAATATTTTGTTTCTCGTTCAGTGGATGAATTATGACGAAGCGCTATTGCGGGCTAAAAACTTCGGCTCTGGGATGATCTCATTAGGCATTAAACCAAAACAACTAATTGGTATTTATTCATTGAATCGTCCCGAATGGATACTTTTCGAGCAGGGATGTTATTCGTACTCGCTGGTGGTAGTTCCTCTATATGATACCCTTGGACCAGATGCATGTGCTTTTATTATCCGTCAAACAGAAATGCAAATTATAGTTGTAGAAGACGATGCCAAGGCAAATATGTTATTAGAAAAGGCTCCGCGAGCTATGAAGATATTGGTATCAATCAAGGCAGTCAAACAAAAGACTATGGAACGAGCCAGAAGCCGGGGTGTTCAGATACTTACATTCGATGAAGTTGAGAAGCTTGGAGCAAAAGGGGCCCATTTGGAAGTGCCACCAGCACCAGAGGATCTTTGCACAATTTGCTATACATCGGGTACAACAGGAAATCCAAAAGGCGTTATGTTGACACATGGAAATGTTGTAGCCGGGGTGTGTTCAGTAATATTACAACTTGGTAAGTAAATATGCTCCTGGCAACAGTATTGGTGTAACGTTATAATTTAAAAAATTCGAAAGGTGATCACAAAATCCGAGCTGGAGACATCATGATTTCATTCTTGCCACTTGCCCACATGTTCGAAAGATGCTGTGAAAATGGAATATATTATGTTGGTGGAGCTGTAGGATTCTATTCAGGCGACATAAGAGAATTAACCAATGATCTGAAAGCTTTAAAGCCAACAGTTATGCCTGCTGTTCCAAGACTTTTGAACAGAGTTTATGATAAAATTCAAGTGGACTTAGCAAATTCGTCAATTAAGCGAACACTGTTTCGAATGGCTTTGAATTCCAAAGAAGCCGAAATCCGCAGAGGAGTACTGAGGAGAAATGGATTTTGGGATAAGATAGTTTTTAAAAAAGTTCACCAAGGTAAAATTAAATTATTTTCGTTTTTTTTTCATGAAACAGTTATCAATTTGCTTTCTGTTTTCTTCTTCAAGCTTTCGGAGGAAATCTTCGATTGATGGTTGTTGGATCAGCACCTCTTGCTGGAAATGTACTGACGTTCATACGTTGTGCCTTAGGATGCCTCGTTGTAGAAGGCTATGGCCAAACTGAATGTACTGGAGCAATAACCCTTACTGTTCAAGGAGATTTTGTGCCAGAACATGTTGGACCACCAGTTTCCTGTAATGCTGTTAAAGTAAAATATACTATTCTTTTGTAAAAATATAAAATATTTAATACATTGATATTCTACTTAAAGCTTGTAGACGTTCCAGAAATGGAGTATTTTGCTAGCCAGAATACTGGCGAAGTATGTGTTCGAGGTTCAAATGTATTCCACGGGTGAATCTATACAAACAATTAACCATAATTAAAGGGCACTTTTTAATTTTTGATTTTGGTGTCCATTAGATACTTTAAAGATCCTCAAAAAACAAGTGAAGCAATTGATTCTGAAGGATGGCATCATACTGGTGATGTTGGCAAATGGCTACCAAATGGAACTCTGAAGATAATTGACAGAAGAAAACATATATTCAAACTAAGTCAAGGGGAATATATTGTGCCTGAGAAAATTGAAAACATTTACACAACAAGTCAATATGTGAACCAAGTATTCGTTTATGGTGAAAGTTTAAAGGTACATTTTTTGCATATCATAGATTGAAGTTTTTAAACCTAAAATATTTCTACGTGTTCAAGATTTAAGATTTTCTCAAGCAAGTTAAAAGCTTATAATGCTAAGCTCGGTATTAATGTGAGAGGAATGCGTAATAAATTCAAATTTAAATTTACAATTAATTAAGGGTATAGAGTAGATAGATAGATAGATAGATTTTTACTTTCGTAGAATAAAGCGTTACAATTTACATGAATTTGTGAATATACACAGCTTGCATAGAGATATGATATTTAAGTTTATATCTTACAACTGCTTTATGTGTTTATGGGTTGTTCAAATTGATTACAGATTTTTTTTTTAAAGGCTTCAATATAATATTTTTTTATAAAGGGGTCTTAGCAAAAGGGAAAATTTAAAAAAATAATAAAAAATTCCGAAACAAAAAAAAGTATTTAAAAATAACGGAAAAATTAGTGGAAATTGTTCACAAAAATCACCTTTTACTAATATCTAAAGAGGTATCGCAACTCTTTAATAACAAGCATACCTGATTAAAATATTTAAAAAATCTTTTAAAAAAACAAGAGGCGTAGTAAACTTTACCTTTCAGGCGATTTGGAAACGAAGGATTTTGAAATATGGATAATAAACACGATTCACTACCGGAAAAAAACTACTTTTATTTGTTTCAACCAAGCCATATTTAATTATATATTTTTATTATTAAAACGAATAATTTACTTACTTATTTATCTTGATCCAACAGAGCTGTATAGTTGCAGTAGTTGTTCCTGACGTCGATGTTCTCAAATCTTGGGCTATAGAAAATTCAGTCAAGGGCACCTTGTCAGTTTTATGCAATAATCCAGATGTGAAGAATTTAATCATGAGTGATATGATTTCATGGGGAAAACAAGGGGGACTTAAATCATTTGAACAGGTTTGTATATAAAATTTTGTATATAACAAAAGTCAAAAATCAAAAATTGCCCTATTATTGATACCGATAGTGTAGAAATAAAAAAATTCCTTCAATTCAATTTGATATTTATTGTTTTTGTATTTTTATTAAATTAATCTCAAATTTTTTTACAATTTCAGGTCAAAGATATCTACTTACATCCGGATCCATTTTCTGTTCAAAATGGATTACTAACACCAACCTACAAAACAAAAAGGCCGCAACTTAAAAGTTATTTCAAGCCACAATTAGAAGATATGTACAAGAATTTGGACTAAAAAAAATTATGCTTTAAATAATACTTAAAAAATTAAATAAACTTAATTAAATAATCATAAAACATGATAATAAATTTTCCTTTATCTAGTATTTTATTTTTTTTTTAAATATCTAATAATAAAATATTAAATCAATCAATAAAAATGGTTGTAAATACAAAACCTACTACACAAAAAATAGATCAAACAAAAGAAAAACAAGTCCAAGTTAAATAAAAAATTATAGATTGATATTTATTAATAATAATGTAGATATTGTTAATGAGGGCCATAAAGGGAGACTACTTAAAGTGATATATCTACTTAAATAATTAAAACAATTTTAAAACACACAAAATTTTCGAATCAAATTTTTAAATTTAATTTTAATTTTATAGCCACTATGTTCTAAATGCTTGAAAATGGTTATTGGTTATAATTTTAGTGCAATTTTATTCAATTATGATCACTTGTAGATTTTAGTGAATAATAAAACAAATAAATTTAATTCCAAACTACTGATACTTTTTTGAGAGCTATTTTTCTACTACAAAGTATAAATATCATGTATCAAAAGTAAGTACATAAGGAGTAAAAACAAAGGGATAAGAATGCAATTTGTTATTTTTTTGCATGCAAAAATTTTGTTGCATGCAAAGAAAAAACAAAATTGCCTCTGGTACCAATTGATATAGGCAAAAAGGTAGTTTAATTTATGTACAGATTACTGTGATTTGAAAATATATACATCAAAATATGGTAAAAAATTATACCCAAAACAGACTGAAAATTGCTTTGAATTTTTGTTTTTTGTTTTTGCACGCTGAACTGCAAACTAGCCTTTACTCACAATTATATTTTTTTTCCAAAATCACAAATTGGGAAAAAATAATTGGTATTAACTTCAAAAAATCCTTATAATAATATTTAATTTTTAGTGTAAAAATCGATGACTTAATATTGGGATTCGTTTGCTAAGCTTTAGCCCATTTTTTATTTCATTTAGCCCATACTTAAATTTAAAAAAAAAACAGACAATGTTTTTTTTTTGGTTAGCAAGCCTCAAATAAACTTAAAATCCTTTTTGAGTTCTGACGACTTTAGATCTCGGTTTAGTGAAACGGAGTTCTAAGACAACAAAGTTTTAACTCTTTAAAAAAGTGCTAAATCCAATTTTAATGCGTTCGGACTTGGGAAAGAAATGCAATACCAATACTTTTTAATGTTTCTGTCTTATCAGTTGGTACTTTTCTATGGCCTCTAAATTCTTTTTTTAATTTTTTTAAAAATTGATTTACCTTTAACGATTTATGTATATGCTAGTAGTAAAAAAATCTTCTTTGAAAAATAAATTAATTTAATTTTTTTGTTCAGCGACCTTAAATTAATCTAAAAAGTACTCTTTTAAGCAGTTATTTTTTTTGTGGAAGCTAGTGTAATCAATAAAATGTTCAAACGAAAATTTCTTTTTTACATTGACTTTTTTCCAGTTTACCTCCAGAAATGTTACTCAATGAAAAGCTTACATTCTAAATACTATTTGTTTTACAACCAATCTAAATGGTTGAAATGAATTCCTCAAAATTTTTTACAATTTAAAAGCAAAAACATCGCTTCAGTGCATTTGAACTTTTCATCAAAACATTACCGATTAATGTTCATAAATCATTCACAGTAATAAATTAATACGCAAATTTAAAAATGACATAACAAAATTGTAAACAAAAAAAAAAATAGTTTTACTTTTTGTACGTATTGCAGATTGCACTAGATTCAATCAGCAAAATTGTTATTTGCATATTTGAACTACTAATTGCGCTGTTCTGCCTATAGTTCTGCCTTGTTTGTTTTTGTCGGCTATTTTATTTCAAACCACTTATAGTTTTTTTTTTTTTTTGCTTCATTTTTGTTATTCAGAAATACTTTTTTGTGAATTAAAAGTTTAAAGTCATACGCGTAGCTGAAATGTAACGATTTCTATATTTGATATTTTATTTGTTCTTTAAAATGGCTTTAAATAAATAAGAGTAACCGCCGATTTCATCAAGCCCTTTTTAAAGTTTAAAAGGCTCTTAAACCATAAAATGACGTGTGTTCGATAAAAAACAACGTCATTTAAATATTTAAATATATAAAATAAAAATATAATAATAATAAGATTGAAATTTTGTTGAAATAGTAAGTAATTGTACAAATTTGTCAAATTATTTATGGGACAAAAATTTGACAATTGTAAAATTGTCACTTGACAAGTTGTCACTTGAAAAATTGTCACCTGTCAATGTTCAAAAAATACGGGGCCTGTAGGGTACAATTTCCAACAATTTTCAGTGTGTTAAATATTTGTTTTCTAATCGCACTGAACAAAATCGAGCTTACCAGTTTTTAGAGTATGTTCAATTTTCCCACACTGTACTTATTACAGTTCCTGTTAAACGTAATTTTATGACTAACAAGATTTGTATCGACACTTTTTATATGAAATTGATCACAAATATTTTTAAATATTGTAGCAAAGGTTTCGGAAAATAGCTGTAGGTTTCTCTTAATCCATCCAGAAAGGATAAAGATAAAATACAATAACAGATAGAAACGTTTTTGGGAAATGGCAAGAAAACTTCTTCCAAAAAAAATTAAAGGAGTTAAAAGATGAAGTTAACAAGTGACATTTTTCTTTTAATCAGAAATGAAATGAATACTTGTGTTTCTCTCTTACTAGTACTTTTTCAGTGACTCTCTATGGACATAAGGTGACGATCAGTGGCTCAATACACTTTGTATGTCAATGAAAAACTTTAAACGCTCATAACTCAAAATTTTGCAATTGCCGCTTAGCGCCTTCATCTTCTAAGCGCTTTAGAATTTTTCAAGATAGATGCTAATTTATTGCAGTATTCCAAAACTAACGATTAAATATTTGAATGGACAAACGTTAAAAAACATTGAGTTATCTTTAACAAAACATTTACCAATCTCACACAGACAATTTTGTGAATTTTTGAAGTCTTCGAAAGAAATCAATTCGTCCAAAAATTCGACCGCACATTCCCCTTTTGAATGCGGACCTGTTCCCATTGATTCCTTGGCATTGACTTTCGTAAAGACCTGCGCAATTTATTATAGCATCTCTCGCAATCATACACACATTTTTCCAGTTTCCCATGTTTATTTCGTTTGTCACTTGCAATTGTGAGGAGCCACGTGAATCACCCAAATCTCACCACTTTTCATTCCACCCAACGCAGGTGTTAAGGACACAATTTTCGTTAAATTTAAGAAAACTTCTTTACATCATCGTTCAATATTTAATATGTAACATTCTTTGCGCTACACTTGCACAGGTCGATGTCATTATTTTTCTCTTCTCGGGGCAAATCGTTATCGCTATCCGTGTGCTGAGTTTTTTTTTTGTCGATAATATATTAACTAACCATAAAAGCAAGAAAAAAAGGTTAAATAAGTGAAAAAAGTTAAAAAAAAAATATTCTACTCGTTAATGTTGAAAA
Organism: Meliscaeva auricollis; assembly: GCA_948107695.1. Classification (NCBI taxonomy): domain Eukaryota; kingdom Metazoa; phylum Arthropoda; class Insecta; order Diptera; family Syrphidae; genus Meliscaeva; species Meliscaeva auricollis. The sequence continues at coordinate 19,721,353 of OX403619.1, read as the reverse complement.
TGTTAAATCTATCAGGATGGAGAATACTTTCACTAGTATCTATTATCTTATGTAGGTTTTTTTCAGTTTTTTGTTGAAATAATCGATGAATACCTACCCAAATAAAATTGACATTTTTTTCTTCTTTTTTTTTATCAAAAAAAAAAAAAAAAATCTTGCAGTACATATTCTCAGTTTATGTGATGGATTGCAATTAAGTGCTTTTACAACCAAGACTCCAAGGGTCACTAAATACACAACAAAGTCTCCTGCAGTTAGTTTATAAAATTGATTATTACAAAACATATTCTAGTAATAAAAATTACATCTTTTCTTTTTTCTCAGGCATCGAGTGCTTCAACAACTTCATTGTACAGATTTAATGCAACCAATGGAATCACTTGTATTCTTATTAGCACAGACGGCCTTATAAGCATTAAATATCGAAATAAATTAAACGAGGATGTGGAAGCAGACCTTTATTTGCCTGATAATCCAGTTCTTTCGGGGGAATGTGTTGAATCTAATGAGGAATTGTTCACGATGACTTTCAAGGGATTCACTCTGAGCATAATCTTTAAAAAGGTATGACTCCATAATTTAATACACAAAAAAAATTAATGAATGACGTTGTTGTATGACCTTTTATAATTAAAATATATCGACCCAAATAGGGCAGATTTTTTTCCTTTTTTTTTTTAATTTGGCAATCCCATCACAATGTGTTGCGCCATTTGTGACAGATGACCTATTTATCATACTATTTTATACATAGAATATGCATATACAATGAGTGTATTTTTAAACTTTTAAATGTTTTAAAATAACTTTTAACCTTAGTGATGTTTTTATTTATTTTTGTATGACGATGAAAGGGGTTTCGGAAAGGTGGCATGTTTGAAATAATTGTGAGAATATTTGATAGAGAGCAAGCTATTGAATTTGTGTAATTGGTCATTTTAATAGCATTTTGCTGGTATTTCGCCAATCTCTTGCAGTTAATTTGAAAATCCATAGGTATGCAAGCTGTAAGATTGAACAAGACAATGCATAATTGAGTTGCATGTTCTTGCCTTTAAAAAACAAAGCTAACATGAGGTGTTAAATTCTTATAGTATGCAAAGTTTTCATTAAAAAAATATTAAACAAATATTAACTGGCTTGAAATATGTTTTTTCTTAACTCTTTTTTTTTAAATAATATTTAATGTACGAACGAGTTTTGTGACAAAAACTTCAAATATTTTTTTTAAGTTGTATTAATGATGACAAATGACTCAAAGTAGAATTTGAATAAATTTGTCCAATGCAATAAGACAAAAAACAACATAGACCCGGACAAAATACTTTACTTTACTTTTTGATGGAAATTATTGAGAGCAATGCCTCTACTCAAGCTCAAATTAAAACAGTTCAAACGAATCCCATTTGGGGTTTGGGACAATATTAAAAAAAAATCAAAGTTGCAATTTTAGGTTAAATTTGTCCTTTGAAGATCATTTAAATATCATGGTTATTTATTAAGATCAAAATCAAGGTAATACAACTGCTTTATGTAAATTCCTATTTTCCATGCAGCGGGGGGTTATTTTTCAGAAAACCTCCTCTCAATAATGGTACAGAGATAATACTTGGCATGAAATTCTTATTTGTCATAAACAACCATGAAACGAAAGAGTAAATTGAAATATGTTGGTTTAAAGGGTGTTTTTTTTTAAGGGGAAATTATGTAACAAGTACTAAAACGGTGAAATAATTGGTAGACACACAAAACTTCATAGAAAAAAAAGCACCCTTTGACCAATGATAAACATGTGTGGTATTTTTATATCTTTTATTTTAGTCAACATTGGAATATTGTTACGATTTTTTTTAACCTACCTTATGATTATTGGAAGGGGGCTTTCTAAAAACTGAAAATATGGATTTACATAAAAAGGCTATTATGACCTCTTTTAGTTAGTTAGTCGTACTACTTAGATTTTCATCTTTTTGAGCAAGGACAATTTGTTTAATATATTTACATAGCTTATATAAAATAGCAACATTGATGCAGTTTTTTTTCAAGATGGTGGCCAAAAGATTTTTGGGATATTAAAAAAAAGAACAACGATTTAATACAATGCGGTTAAAACGAAACCTTTTTTTCTTTTTCAAAACTTCTGAGTAAAAGTTTTTATATTAAAACTTAATTTACGCAACACGAAAAAAAGGTCTTAAGGTGTATTGTCTTTTTGCCACAGATTATTTGCTTTGGGTCCCACAAATTATATTTCTTTGGAGTCCCTTGAAGAAATTTTAATGGACTGTTTTTTACCAGCCGTGCAAATTATATATCTGTTTGGCCTTAGAAATTCGTCTGAACTTTCACAGAACACAGTCCTATTTATTTTGGGGGCCCATGATGGTAGAAACTGTAAAACTATTTTATTTTTTTTTATGCGGTGCATAATCTCCAGTTGGGGCAGAGCTCCAGTTGCGCCAATGGTATGTACGCCCCTAAACACTACATAGGTTGTTAAAATATTCATTTGATTATTTTTAAATTGAGCCCAAAAATCTCAATTTCCAAAAATTAAGTCGACAGGACACACTTTAGAAAGAATATGATACATACATATGTGATATGGATTCTTATTTCTAAAAATGTCTATTTAATTAAAATCTTGCAAGCTCATTTACTTAAGAATAAATAACATCTCAAGCATACAATTTGTTATAACATAAAAAATGAAATTATTTATGGCATGAGTTATGATGACAACTGAAATTAGTCAAATTAAAAAAAAAAATGATAAAACATCTTGTTTCTGTCAATGTATTTTTTATATTTTTTATTTAAGGTTGTTCATTTATAGAAAATCAAATGTTTAGGAATTTTTTGTGTTTTTTTTTTTTTTAAAAAAAAACAAGAAAGAGCACTAAATAAAAGTTTGACAACTGAATGTTTGATTTTATGTACATATCTTGCTTTCACATCAGCCTTGAATTTTTGTTTTTTTTTTGTTTCATTGGGACATAATGTAAATTTATCATTGCAAAAATATTTTTGATAGAAGAAAAACAAACACTTTGGGAAAATACTTTTTCAATAGTTAGCAGAGTGATAGCAAAATAATGCTTTTGTCTTAAATATTTAAATTAGATACCTTTTTTTTAATAATAATTACTTATTTATTTGATAACAATTAAATAAAATGTATTTATATTGATTTGTTAAAAAAACAACTTCTCGAACTTCAGTCAATTGATTATATAGAAACAACATTACTCAGAATTGAGTGAATTTAACTAATAGTTTATCTGATGATTGAATAAAACACTTGAAAACAGCTACAGATTTTGAACTGAATTCGTACTCTAAAAATTAAAAAAAAAAATAATGGAAAATTGTTAAGGATTTAACATTTTTAAGAACTTTTTAGGGCGGACCACAATTTCAATTTTTATTTGTATTTCTTGGACTTAACTTGGAATTAAGTTTTTTTGAGCTCAAGAATATTGCCAGAATTTTTTTCAGATTTCAAAAATCCATTTCCCAGTTTTGAATAGTTTAAAAATGTAAATAACGGGTTTTAAAAAAAATTGTTATACATGAAAATAACTTATAGAGAAACCGTTACAAAATAGCATTTTTTGTTTCTCAGTACAGATTTAAATTGATAGTTTTTTTTAAATATTTGAAAGTTTGCTTATTGTTATAATTGATACATTAACCCTCCAAACTACCCATAAATATATTTTTTAAGAAAAACCGACAATCTAGATATAATTTTTAAAATATGAAAAAATTCTGGTAATATTCTTGAGCTCAGAGAACCTAAATTCCAAGAGAAGTCAAAAAAACTGAAATTGTGGCCCTCCCTAATATGTATTTATATTTTTTTTTCTTTTGTTGAAAAAAAAACTCATTCTACTCAGGCTACCTTAAAGCACTTTGATAACACAACTTATTTAAGATCCATCCCTGACGTTAGAACTTTAAGCAATTTGAATAGTTAAGAGTTTCGAAATACGCGCAACCATCTCATTAAAAATATTGTTGCACAAAATTTTGTACTAAACAACTAAAAGTATCCAATAAATTCTATTTGTTTTTTTTTTATAATTTCAGACATCTGGTGGTGAACGTTGGTATATAAATCATGTCGAACTATCTTATTCATCTTCAAATCCACTCTTCGAACATATCGATCGACCGAATTTGGACGTTAGACTTAATTCACCAGCCAGAACTCCAATGTACTTCCCCACCCCTGTTGGCAAATCTTATGTATGTGATAAGGAACAAACCATAATTATGTATGCACCACTTGAATCTGGCGACAAATCAGGACACATAGCCAAATTATATTTGCGAGAACTTCGTATGCAAAGTTTTATGTTTAAAGACAGTGGCAAATGGGGTCCATCGTTTCACTGCAGTGCCACTGGTTCGTATCGCGATGAAACAATGCCATTAGCTGTTGGTACTGCTTTGGCTATTTCTGTTCTATTAACAGTTGCTGCCTATGGTGGATGGAGGTAAGAATTTTTCTGTTTTTTTTTTTAATTCTAATAAAAAAATTTGAAAAAATATCTCGTTTTTAGATATTTCAAAATAAAGAAAGTTCAATATGGAACAATGGAGTAAAAGCACAATACAATATTAGTGCAGGACTATAAACTACATAGAGTCCCAATAGCAAATAGAATTTTGTTTCATTAAATTAAGCTTTACACAAAAAAAAAAAATATCAAACGTCACAACTTTTCAAAAATCGACAGCACTTCAAAGAAAAACAAAAATTAAATCAAATCTGCTTTAAATCTTTAATAACAATAATTTTTTTTGATTTTAATATTTTTTTATCATTATCATTGTTTTTTTACTAACTTGTTAAATATGCACAATCTTTTTTATTTTATTATTATTAATTAAGTTCTTTTAATATTAACAAGGTTCCAAACAGAACTCCATAGAGAATGAACTTTGGCAACGTTATAAGATGATCGCAACACAAAATATTTTGATATTGATTTTCAAACGATTTTTTAGTTGCAAATTATATTTAAAGACAAAAAACTGCTGAAAAATATCATGAGCCAGGTACCTGCTTCTGCGTTTCCGTTGCCAAAAACAAACAAAAAAAACATGGTCTAATATGCTTCTATCATGTCGTGCGTCGCCTATTGTTCAAATATTCCAAGGCTCAATATGAAAGTATCTGAAGTGTGCATAACATTGACCCAATAGCAACCATCGATTGTTGCACAACTACATATTGAATACATACATATTATATTATACACTCATTCCTTATAGTAAATAATATGTTTTAAATATATATGAAAACAAAAAATTTAAAATTATAATATTTTACATTACATTATATAGATTTATGAATAGAAAAATATGAAATTTACTAAAGTTGAAAAATGTCTTCCATAATATAAATAAATAAAACTAAAGTAAAATTAAAATAATGTATTTATAAATAAATAAAAATTATATCCACTGTGGAATTATTATTATTATACAAAAACAAAACAAATATTAGTTTACACATATCGAGTATAAACGTTGCATTTGTAACTTATAAACTTATTAAGTTTTTGAATTAGCTATTTTAGATAATATTGAACAACAACAAAATTAATTACAACATAATAATATAGAAATAATACTCAACGTCATTACAAAATTATATTAAAAAACAAAAAAAACCTTCTTATTTACTTGATCAATAATATTATTATATACAATACAAGAACTTATAATAGATATTATACCTATTATTATTATAAATATATAATATATATATATATATTTCTGTTTTGTATTCATGTGATGTATTTGTATTTTTACCTTTTATCCATCATTGACATGTTTAACATTATACCATACATTTATGGAATTTATGAACTCAAAAAAATCTAGATGTTTATTATTAAAAAAACAAAAATCATTACTTTTTAAATAAATTATCTTGGTGTCAATTTTTCAAACAAAATATTTATCTTTATCAAAATATAATTGTCATATCAGTCCATAAACATAACATACATAAATATAGTTTTTTTTTATATTTTTGTTAAATGATTTAATAATTTGAACTTTGTAAGGAAGAAAACTTTAATGTTTTGTATTTCATTTGATTTTAAATTTATTATCCATAAAAAATAAATAAAAAATATCAGCGTATAAAAATGTGCAACAGTAAAATTGGCATCGTTATAATAAATAATAACAGACAGTTTGTTTTCAATAAAATTTAAATCCTAAAAAAATTTTTTTGATTTTTTATTTTATTTTACAGATAAGAGAGGTGTTGTTGGAATGTTAAAAACTACGCGACGTACAGATAATTTTTGATCATTTAAATATATTAATTATGCAACCTAGCTAAAATTTACCCTCCATTGTAAAGTAGAAAGTAGTAGAAAAGGTAATTTTTATTGTTTTAAAGGTGTTTTTCATGAATCTCTCTCAGACAGAAAAGAACAAAAAATATCAAAAAATTACACAAAGCTGGACTCTTCATTTTTTTTGTATGCTCTGACAGTTTTCACACACTTATGCTGTTCTGCCTTGTTTTAAACTAGATTTTCTTTATTAAATACAGCTTTAGTTAGAAATGGTAGGTAAGTTCTTACTTGATATAAATAATTATATTTGAACCATCAACAATTAGTTCATTACGATTATACTAAATAAGCTTTAAGAGCTGATTTTTTGCAAACTACTTTTTAAGCTTTAACAAAACTTATGAGCTTGAGCCAGAAGAAAAATATTTTTTAATCAACTTAATATAAGTACTCGCTAAGTTTTTGAGGAAAAGTGTTTTAAGCTACATAAGATCTTATTCGAAAATTAAAAAAAATAAAATATTGACTTTTTATGAAATAAGTTTTGAGTGTTTCAAGTTTCAAAGTTTTTAATATCAGTACTATTCATAAGAAATTTGACATTTAAACATGAAATTTAAAATCATGTTTTAAATAAAGGCTAGTTTAACATGTCTTTTTATGTCAATTGTTGGTTGCTTTAAGCCAAAGAAAACTTCTTCTTCTTCTTCTTACCCCAGACACCACATATGTACATATATACTGCTATATTTAATTATAAATCAAATAAAGGTCTAATTTTGCTTGCAATATTTTCGCTATTATTTTTTAATAGAAGCCGTGTTTTATTGATTGTCGGGTATTAATTGTCAGTAAACTGTATATGGAAAAAAAAAAAAAGCAGAAACAAATGCTGACAAAAAATAAGCCAGTAAAAAGCAAGATGGCGATGCTGATTATAGAGTTTTGAGATATTGAAATGAAGAGGGCGCAGATTCGTATTGAAGAAGAATTTTTTTATGTGAAGGTTAACAGTTCCACGTGCGAAGGATGCGTTCTTTGATTTTTTGTTTTGAGTAGAAAAAAAATAATATAACGAAAATTTATCCAAATTTGATTTAATTAAGATGTTAATTTTTATCTTAATTATTGCGCAGAATAAGAATAAAATATTTGCTTATTCGTATTTTTTTTTACAAAAGAAAGAAAGGACAAATCGAGAGCACTTCCATGTTGCAGATCAAAAACGACTGATTTTATTTTTTCATAAATTGCATCAGGTACCAAAATTTTAATAATTGAATGTTCGAACGAGTAAAATCGTTTTATTGGCATTTTATGCTGTGCTTTCTACCCACCTACCAATAAACACAGCGGAACCTATCAGTTTTTCTGTTTTTAAATGCACATTGCGCATACTTCAAAAAAATCATTTTAAAAAAAGTTATTTTTCCAACAACAAAAAAATATTAAAATCAATTTTACAAAAATTGCAATGTTTTTCAAAAATTAGAGTTGGAAAGTGTTTTTTTGCAAAAACTACTTGCAAAGCAACTTTATTTGATAAGAAAATTAAGGAATAGATTTCTGGTTTAACAAAAAAATATAGCAGACTATATTTTTAATATATTTTTTCAAGAATATTTTTTTTAGAAACAAGGGAAAATAGATAGATTTTTTCTTGTTTAGGCCTAGTACGCTGCTGATGCGAAACGAATTGTACGTTGGTCTCCACCAAGAAAAGTAAAAACAAAATTTTTCGTTCACGATTTCGCTGTGTGATTTTCGTTTAGAATTTTTCTTTTCGCTTCAGCAGCTTTAGACTTTGCCAAAACTTTATAATTTTTCTTCCGTCTTATCTTCATGTTTAAATAAAAAAAAAAATAGTTTTGTATTTCATTTTCACTTTCGACTTTATATACAGAATGAATCTATTACTACCGAAATTACGTATAAATAAATGTATGACTGTCAATAGCGTGAATAAAGTGAATTAATTATAAACTAATTGAATTTAGAAGAAACCTAAGATTAAATGTGTTTTTAAAATACATTATGTTGAGAGTAGAGTCCATAATTTGTGTATGCTTAGCTAAAATTAAAAGTATAAAAAAAAAATTAACAATAATTCATTTAAAATAACATTCAAAGTTTGCAAAATGTTTGAGAAATTTTATTTATAGCAAAAGTATTTTCAATTGTTTCTAAAAAAACAAATAGCGTACTTCATTTTGAGCTTTAAACTATTTAAGAAGTTGTCTTAGTCATTTAAAGACGAGTTTTATGTTGTTTTTTTTAATTTCTTAAAAGACTATACATTTATATCTGACATATTCGTACATTTTATTTTATGCACTTTTAAAACAAACATATTTTTTAGTGTTGTTTTTTTAATCCTCGCTAATATCAAGCAAGGCAATATTTCACCTTGCTTGATTTTATTTTATCTAAACAAAATTATTTTTACATTAGATTTTCTTAAAATTTTCAACGAACAAAAAAAACTAATTTTTTTTTAAGACCTTAAAAAAAAACTCAGGAGAATAAATGTCCAAAAATCAAACCAAAATATTGCACTTATTTTCTTAAACTTTTTTATTTAAGAAACATTTTTAATTAAAATAATTTTAAATAAAGTAGATCTATTTAAATAAGTAGGAATTTATTATAATTTTTGTTTTGCAGTAAATATATACAAAGTGACCAAATTTTAAATAATATAAATTTAAAAATTAATTATTTTGTGTTTGTAAATTTAAATTAAATTATTTTATATTTTTTTTTTGCATTTGTGTTTTTTTTTTTTTGTTACTATTGAATTGTGCTTTGTGGTGGTGTGAGTGGAGTCCAATTTTCAGTTCTTTGATTTTGTGGAGAGTTTTCAAGTTTTGATGATGAAGTCTTTAAACCCGAGCACTCCAAAGTCAGTACAGAACTTTCTTCTGATTCTTTGTAAATCGACGAATTCTCTTCGATTGCTTTAGGAACATCAATTGGTTCAAGTGGATGATTGTAAGTGCTATTAAAAATATATAAGTTGATAGAGTTAATTGTATTAAGAGCTTTTATTTACACCTACCACATTTCTGACACTAACGGTATATACTCTGGCTGATATGAGTAGGCATTCTGATAGAGGCCATATTCCGTTCCATTATAAAATGAACTGCTGGGGTAAGTGAGGCTAGCAGGTGGATTCAGGACGTTTGTATAAAGCTGATGCGATGGTGATGCTGGAGTAGGGTGGTAGATTTGATGAGCACTGGTACTGTACGGCTGTGGAGATGACCCCGTTCCGTTTTGATAAATATCAGTTTGGTTTCCAGTGGAGCTATATTGAGAATGTGATGTCAGATGGTGTATTGTATAGCCAGGAGAAGGGGTCGTATAGTTGGGTGAACCATTTGATGGAGTTGGTGATGCATTTGAGGCTAAATAACATAAATTTAGTTATTTAGTTACGAAAAAGATGAGAGATAATAAATTCTTACTTATTGGAGAACTAGGATTGGGAGGTGTGCTCCAATAGCTTCCGTTACTTTGCCAGCTCGTCGGATATGAGAAGACAGTTGTTGCTGATGATTCAACAGGAACAAATCCAGTTTGTGAATGAGAGGAAATTGGTGTTGTTGGTGGGGGTGTTCCAGGATTACTAGACGTCCCCGAAACGATTCGAGGCCTGGCATATGGAGCAGGTCTTGCAGCCCTTTGGGGAGGATGCCTCGTATACCGATCGCAAGAATTTACAGCCATTTGTGTATGTGTGGGTGGATAATGGGTTGGCGGTGGAATAAACCAACCGTAATGGGCATCATGACTGTATATCGAATCAGGACGCTCCTGAAATGAATATAACCTGATGTTTAAAAAGTTTAAAATTAATGGAGAAAAGTGTACCTTAGCATCTAGAAAAGCTTTTGCAAAGGGATTATATTTAATTTTCAATGATGTCACTTCTTCATTTTGATACGCTGTAACGGCTATGAACTGCGTTTCTGGAAATGGATACGTCACAACATGTCTCTGATCAGAACCTACTCGTACCAGATGCACACGTGGTTCATATTTATGTAATGAATTCAGCATAATCTAAAAGAATTATTCATTATAGTCAAAATGTTGCATATACCAAGAGAATGTAAGAATTATTACTTGTCCATTTCCGTTGGTTTTATTTGTCAATTTCACTTTAGCAAATGATATTGGTTCTTTCATCCAATGTGCTCCAAAATTTGGAGACTCAGGATGAACATAAATTGGATTTGAGGGGGGAACTTCTGCTTTACCTCCAGGAACCTTTATAAAAATGTATTTGTGGGTATTATTTTTTGATTGAAAATCAATCAATATTGCACTTACCCATTCTCCATTGACATATTTCCATCGATGATTATCAACTTGAACGAATTCAAGAAGTATCGTATACATGGCAGCTGGATCGAGACCTGTGGTTGTGACTTTTACAACAGGAAACATTCGTCTGAAAATAAAGAAATACAAAATCTATCAAGAACTTGAGTAAAAGATGACTTGCTTAAACGATTAATCCCTACATGTAATGGATTCAATTTTAATCGCCAACGAAGCCATTACTTCGCAACGGACAAGAACTAATCACATATTACCGAAGATTTTTGGCTACTGTACCACGAGATAGATTGATTTCTGGAATGAGGAAGTAAAGGATCCGACAGCGCGATATTTTTCCAACTGGAAATTAGGTCGTCATTCAATGATAAACTAAGCAATCATCTTGCATTCCAAAACCAGAACTAAATAATAGGCCGTGCAAATTTAAAGTGCAAAATAAAAGTGTTGCTGTGAGTTAACCAGTTATTGAGAGATCATAAATAAAAATCTCAACAAAAGAGTGTAATTCAAAGATACCTTTTAATAGATTGAGTTTTACTTTCAGATCTCTGGCCTTGCAAAAAGCCAACGTTTAAGAAAAATTGTCAGACCAATTTTTCTTTTTTTATAATTAAAAAAAAAAATGCTCGATAGATTTAAAAAAAAAGTTTTTTTTAATTTTATCGTTGTTGAAGAAATCATATCAAAGAGTTTAATCAAAATCATTAGAGCCGTTTTCGAGAAAACTCGAATAACTCAGAAACTTAAAAAATTACCCTGAAACAGCTTCTTCCTCAAATTTGTAGATATGTTTGTATTCTCTACTTTGTAGGCGATTTGCCAAAACAATCTCCAAACATCAAGATACCTATATTTTTTCCCAAAAGGATATTTTGAAACCTGAAACAAATTCTCTTAACTCTTGTATAGATGACCTGCCTAACGCATGAATTATTATGGAAATGCATTTGTAGCTAAGCTATTTTAAGAAGCAACGAGTATATTTCTATGAATTTAATGCATTCTAAGAACTATGTGCTCATTTTCAAAATAATAAAAAAAAAACAAACAAAAAACAAATCCAAGAAAAAAACGGTCTCTATCCCTATTCGTATTGTCTTAAAGAAAATAAAAAATCGTGCATTGCAAGTACACTCTGATGCAACGGCAGTGTTCGCATCGCAAAATATATTTACATTCAAGCGTTCTCTCTGCACAACCAATTAGCATCTATAGTGAGTGAGTTAGCCGATTTAACAAACAATCACTAACCACTTTAGTGGTCATTGTATAATGAAAAGTACCTAACTTCTACATCACATAATTAAAAAGTGTGAGTTTATTTTTCTCAGCAAAAATCAAAAACAAAAATAAATTTTAACTTACATAGACCTCTCTCATCAACGTATTTAAAGTTTGTTAATACATACATGATGATTATAATGCATATTAATATAGTTTAAATAGGATAATGTTAGTCATATTTACCTTCCGTTCTTAGTAACGATCATTTCATTTGTTAAGTTTTGAAACCGAAGCCAAAGTTCTCGGTCATCTAATGTCACGTGTAAATTTCTATCTAAACCAGGACTACGTGTTGGTCCGCTATGGCTGCTGCCATTTGATGATGTTGGTGTTGAATTTCCCAGAATTACTGGATCCACAGCCGATAGAATATGAGATGTAGCCATATCTTCTGAAAAGAAAAAAATATGAATATTATTGAATTTTTGTATTTACTTACAACATCAGGGTACACAACATAGAATCACTTCTTGATAGCAGTAAAATTAAACTATTGCTATCCTAATAGAATATCGTATGCATATTGGATAGGTTTACCAAATTAGCAACATTAACTCTTAATACACTGCTGGAAAAAATTAGCGGAACGCAGGCAAAAAGAGAACATTTTTAGTTTTTCACTTAACTAAAGTTTGTGGATGAGGATTTATTGGTTGATTTTCATGTAATTTTACGGAAAAACTAATTCTGTAACTTTGCACAGAATAAAATGCATTTAGACCGAAAGTAGTAAAATTTTTCAATGAAATAGATTTTAATTAAATTAATTAATTTCAATTTTGCTTCAAGGCTCGGTCGAAATTAGCATGATTAGGGACTTTGTCGGTCGGGGGGTATTGTCGGTGCACGAACAAGTGTAATTTTGCATTAAAAGGTAATGGTTCAGTTGTTGCATTTTCAAAACTCCCAAACTTTCCCGTTCCGTTGCAAGAAAAAAATTGAATTTTACCTAAACTTTTGAGAATTAAGTATTCCGGTTCATGGATAACTTCATTATTTTAAAAATAAGTACCATTGTTTATGGGAACAATTAAAAAAAATGCAAATTTGTATTAAAACCCATTCGAAAGTTACATTTTTGAAGGTTTTTGTATGAAAACTACAAGAAGATTTTATTCAAAATGGCTGAATTTTTAACTTTACCCAAGTTTAGGTACCTAATCCTCAACTTTTGGCGTTCACAGATTTTAATTGTCTTGATTCAAAAGAAGTTATCGTGTACCTATACAAATTTGCAACGCAAATGGCGACGCTGACAGTAACTCCTACAACGGTTCACACACATAAAAACGTATCGAAAACGTACTTTTTTATGTTTCATGATGTTTGATGGTAAAATAAACTAGTTCTGAAATAAAACAACTGTTTAATGCCACTCGCTCTACTTATCCTTTATACTACGTGAACGGAAAATTAAAAAACGATCGCATCTAAATCGCACTTAAAATGTTTTGAGGTGTTTCGACCCCCCAGTCCGAACTTTATACATATATGCACAAAATTTCAGTTCGATACGATAATTTTATTAGCAGGAAAAATTGGATTTCTTCTAGCAATATAATTATCGACCTATTTTCGTAAAACTTTAATCGTTTCGTCTCCAGCAAAATCTATTTTAATTTTGTATTTATTATTTGTTTTATCAAAAAAATTTTAGCTAAAAGAATCAAAACCTACCAAAAAAATAAAAAGAAAAAGCTTTGGACTTTCACAACTGTAATTCGTCACCCTAGAACTACAAAGACGGATCTCAAAATTGAATTTTTCAGAAGACCCATTTTGATTGGTTTTTTGTTGGCATTTATAAAATTACTTTAAAAAAAAAGCACTGAAAGGTATAACAACTCTCTCAGTTATTAAACACTATAATTTGTAGGTACAATATATTCGATAATTGTAAGTAGGCTAAAATCAATTTGGGGTGTATTGACCCCCAAATGCCCCTCCCCAGTACAAATTTTCACTTCGATACGATATTTGAAGTAGGATAAAATCGATTTGCGGTGTTTGGACATTTTTGGAGGATTTTTGTATGAAAACTACAAGAAGGATTATTCAAAATTTTTGGATATCTTGGCTTCTATTAGTCAAAAAGACAAGTTGTTTGGAATGAAAAGAGCTACTAAATTAGTAAAAAAAAAGTCTACCACAATATGAGCTTTTTTCGAAACAAAAACGATAAAATGTATTTTTAAAACACTTTAATTAACTGCATTTTTGTACGAATGCATTTGAACCAAAAGAAATTGCACTTTAATGATAGAGAATGTTATAAAAATAAATCATTTGATATTTGTGTTTTGCTTAATGGCATACTGACACTAAAATATTAACAAAAAAAATGAATTTTTGTTCATAACTTTGGTAGGAAGAGATGGCAGGTGGTGCATATTTGGGTTCAAATAAACCCATATCGATACACTGACAGTGTCTTTGAGCACAAAATCAAATGACGGTTTGACTGGAGTAAATGAGATAGATAGAGAAATTTGAGGGTTTGTTGTTTTTAACTCTTTCGCGGTGAGAATTTATTTCACTCCAACTAATGAAACAGATTCCCACTTAAAGTGGAATAAATTCCCAAGTGAAGCAGATTCCCGTCAAATTATTTCCCTGCACCGTACCTTTTTTAAAATTTCAAAAAAACATGTTGATAGAAATGACAATTTACTTTACATCCATTGAAAGAATAGAAAACATTAAATGTATTCCATCATAAAATAAGGTCACAATCAGAAAACAAAATTAACATTTGTTATATCTACTAAAAACTACCAGCCAGGTTGTTGTCCTACTTTATCATTGCATAGAAAAAAACCTGTTAAAATGTTCAATCCTTTGGTTAAGTAAGTCTTTTCTGGCTAACAGACAACTATATATGGAAGGCTTCAAAACCATTTGCATCAACTAACAAAAACCGCTCAAACAACCTCTGATATATCCACCTTATATTTTCTGTTCAATAGTAAAAAAAAACCTTACGTATATGTATCTGTATATGATGGCTAGATATATGTATAACTTCGTGTTCTTTTGATTAAATATGTGCTTTTTTCCTTAAACAAATACAAATTACAGGTTGCCTCACACGAATTCAAATATTGGATAGCAACATTGATGCGATGTATGTACTTCTTCCACAAGATTAATCGAATTCCACTTCAAATGTGTTTGCTCATATTCATGTGTGCTCTCAGATGCCCCCAGCCACCATCTTGGATATTCACTTCGTGACTTAAATATTTGTTATCCCAACATTTACATATATACAAACTCGTACTACACATTCGTGTTTATAAATAATTTATATTCAACTAAATTCTTATTAGTTTAAAAAATATGAATTTATATCGAATATAAAATTGCCAACAATACGATTTCAAGTCATTTGATTGACTTTGGAAATTTACGAGAGGTTTCTTTTATTTTGGAAAAATAATAAAAAAAAAATCTCTTAGCTAAACAAAGGAGCTGATGCACGAACTTTAAACTCTCTCAAACAATAAATATAATTGATAAACTTGTTTTCACCAGTTTTTTTTTTTTTTTGTTAATAGATTGAATGTAGCTAAGGTTTAACTTAACCCAATATTCCACATTTATTCTATGATCAAAAAACAACAATGCGAGTTTTAAGGTTTTTCAGCTTTAACTCCACAGGAAATCAATGCAGGATTTTTAAGAGTAAATAAGATGTCGGCATTTATTTGACGTTTGCATGGGTAAGTAGCCTTTCATCACAACTTTAGCCACCATCGCGCTTTACTACATGAGTACCTCTTACCTCTATATAGAATCTTCAAAGAGAACCGCGAAAAGCGGGCGTTGTGATCATAATTTTATTGATTTATTGCAGATTGTAAAATACGTACCGAGATGGTAATACTGCATAGATTTTATGTGATGGTTCCTATACATTAGGTCGGAGGATGAGTGTTTTTTATTACCCTGTAGTCCAATAAATTCCGCATTCAATTTTATTCTCAAACCGATTTTGCTGCCTTAATTTTGTGTAAGAATTCGGATTTAATTTTTTTTTTCAAATATGTGTGTAGGTAAGTTGTCGGTATTCTTTTTAGTTTTAATCTTTGACCAACAAACAAATTCCGGAAGCACAGTTTGAAAATTAGAAGTGCCAAGAATTCTGTAGTTTTTTTTTTTTTTTTGTTATTTATTTACTGATACAACTCCACTAAAAAAATGGTTTTAGTAGCACTATACTCAGTTACGGTGAAGTGCCTTGCAATTCCTCCTGCATTTGATCGTTCGCAATTATTCAGCTGTCCAACGTGAATAATGACCACTTTGGGGAAGTTATCCCGCTAATGAGTCTGCGAGGACGTTTTCTGAAATGTGTCGCTTCTGGACCTTAGAAAATAAGGAATCTCCCGAAGAAATATATCAAAGTTCACATTTTAAACCCTCAGTTGAAAAGAGCTTAATAGATAAGAGATTAAAATACTGGATAATAACAATTCGATAACTTCAAAGTTTTCCCGCCGGAAAAAACTACTCCAACAATAAGTGAAATCTAAAACTTTATTCAATATCAATGGTGAGTTGTTTTGAATTAAAAAAACAATTAAGTAACTACAAAAAAATACAGCTCTTCTCGTCCGGTGTGGTGGGGTGCTTTGGAGCCGGTGAAATTATACTTTTGAACTTCAGTGACCTTCTGCGTCAATACTTTGCAGTTGTCTTGTCACACAGTCAATTTTAATATTTTAGGGTTAGAAGCAATTAAGTTTTTCCTTCAATTATTCTTTACTGTGTGGTGCTCGAGGAATCAGTGTCATTTTTAATCGACTTCAAAAGAAGAGGTTATCAATTCGAATGTATTTTTTTTAGAACTTTTGACTGAGTTAATCAATTTTGATGATTCCTTAATGAAAATTGGTGGTCTCCATTGGATCACTGATTTCTAAAAAGCATGCGTTAGTGTCAACAGAGAATTTATTAGGATTGCCTTGAACAGGAGAGGCATTCCAGATAATTTAATTACTGTTATTAAAGCAACTTACGATGAATGCAACTGTCACGTTCTGCATAAAGGAAGGTTTTCAGATGAATTTGAAGTCCAATGTTGCGTTAGGCAGGGTTGCACACTATTGCCAATACTTTTCCTGTTAGTGGTATTATCCCAACTAAAACATCTGGAAGACGTATACTTCTCCTCTTATAAGATCATGGATCTCCTTCAAATGACAAAAAGGGTGGAGGGAGAAGTATGAATCGTGGGACAATGTCTTGAGAGTTGTGTCTGTACCGAAGGCGAAACCGAACAAGACGTCAAAACTGCCGTTTTTAAAAGGCAGAGGCTGCTTTCGGAATACAGTCCAAAATATGGAGAAATAACTTTATCAGCTTAAAGACCAAGCTAAGACCATTGCGGGCTCAAAACTAAACTTCTAGAACTAGTAACAAAGTTCTTCATCCACTCTCCCATTGCCACCTACTTTTAATTGTCAGTGTCTAGCGTTTTGTTAGTATTATCGAAGCTATAACAACTTTCATCGTTCCTGTTCAACCTAAACAACTCCTTGCATACAAATCAGAATTGGCTAGAAAACTGTATTACCTTTAATGCGTACATTAATGTTTTTAGAAATAAAAAAATTACTTGCAACTAAAACAGCATAAAATATTCTGTCAAGTTGAAAATGCTAATATGACAAGGTTTATCACAAAACAGTTGGCAATATAATTTGTTGAAGGTTTTTCTATTCCTCAAAACATTATTTTCGATGAAATGATCAGGTTGAAGAATCACCTTCAACGACTTAAGTTAAAAAAAATTGCAATTAAGCTGGCAGGAAGAGGCTGATGAGCGCACCGACGCAAGATGGCGACACACGTATGCAAAGCTGTAATGCTATCATAAATAATAAAAATAAAAAATTGGAAGAACATTTAAATCTCGACAACTTAATGCAGTCTTAATAAACAGTTCTTCTTTTAATCAATGTTTTTTTTAATTTGAATGAGAAAGAGCCCGAATCTTAATTAAAAGCTGAACAGAATGCATCGCTCGGTGCTGACCGACGACGATGCCACTGACAGATGAAATTTGTACGGTAGTCGCCCGTCGGTAACAGAACAGAATGACGTTGCCCATCGCTCAGCGAGTCGCCCATAAGTCTAAATATTTTTGGGTTTTTTCACGCGACTAATTTGACATAATGTCAGCTATACTCCATCGCTCAGCGACGAGCGATGCATTGTGTTCAGCTCTTTAACGACAAAAAAAAAACTCCGAGTGACCAATGTACCACTACCGGTGGTTGCCCTACCCCAATAAAAACTATTTTTTCAATACATTCAAGATGGTGGTTAAAACTATTACTAAGGGCTAGTTTTCTTACAACTGTTTATCTTAAATTAGTAATTCTCTAGCTTGTAAGCCATGATGTGCGTCTGTTATTTAAAATTTTAATCAGGGAATCGATTATGTGAGCTATTAATGATAGAAAATTGAAGGGTAATCAAATAAACCCGAAAATTCGAAAAACAAAACTTAACCCACTGTGTACAGACTCTTCTTAATTTTTTAATATTCTCCGGAATCAAACAAAATATGTGTTAGTTTGAATACTTCATGATTTAAGAAGTAAAAATAAAATGTAGGTACTTACGCATGTTAGTGTAATCCTGGTTTTGAATGTCGATAGATATGCGTGTAAATTATTTGAATTAAAATGATAGGTGAAAATCCAAACAACTACAATAATTTTCTTTATATAAAACTCTTAGATCGAACACATTTTATTTTTAAACTTAAAAAAAAACACAAATCAATTCAAATCATAAATTATAGAAGCTATACCAATAATAATTAATCCAAATTGTTGCATAAATATGTGATTATACTTCCAATTGCAATTGCATATAGTATACGATATAATCGATAAGCAGTATAAATTCTTTAAACAAACCGTAATTAATTAGTATATTTCTGTAAAATGATTTATAGACACAGGCCGTTATCACTACTATTTATATTGAACCAGGCTGATGTTAAACTTTATGTGGTAGGTATATCCAATTAACAAAAAATGGTTATTTAGTTGTTTCGGTTGTCGCACAATGCATATAATAGCGCAAATTTTAAAATTGATATAGGAACGCACTTTTTATATTAACATGCTGTTAATCCTTTTATTATGATGGCAATGTAAATTTTAACACGTACACACAATTTTTCTTTTATCTTTTTTTTTCTTGTACCAAATGACACCAAATGACAAATCTTTTTTTTTCAACAGGTAGCGTTTTTTTTTAGTGGTTTCTTAATCAATAAATATAACAATTAAACACAAAAAGAAGTATTCTTGTTGAGGGTAAAATAAGTTGATATTTTCCGTAACCGTAACTCGGAAGAAATGGTGCACATCCGGCTGTCAACTTTGCAGATCATGTTATGGAATCATATTGCTCAGTCTTAACTGATCGTTTTTGTTTCTTCTTCAAGGAATCATCTTCTTTGCTTTAACCCCACCTCCGGCTTAGTGTACTCATCAGGTTTAGGTTTCAACCAATCAATAAATCGTTTTGGATTTTTCTTTGGACTTGGTGCTCGTTTTTGAACAAATAAAACCCTCCTCTTTCGGCGAACAGGTAGCTCTGAGATGACATGACGATGAGATACTCTTTACTCACCGGAATCTTTCGTAGCTGAGCTAAGGTAAATGTACCGATTTGAGATCTGCTGAGTATATCTCATGACGAATATGTGAGTGTTTACAAAAAAGTCAATAGGTACCTACAACGTTTATGTAGATATTTATACATTCTAAAGCGATGGGAAGTTATATTTGTTGTATTTATAGTTGTCAGAGCTGTTTGACTCAGATTTAACTGGTAAATATTGGGTTAGATGTATGTAACTAAAATTTAAAAATTTTGAATTCTTTCTGGGAACCTACTGTTGCAGTGGGAAGGAATTATTAACGCAGAATAAGTATTTCACATTCGTGTAGTGCGGCTTTAAAAATAATATGAATATCTAAATATTGAATATTGAAGAGCCGACAATAGTTAAGCCCGATGATGGATGAATACAAAATCTGGAACACGTCGCTAAATTTAAATAAATATATATTTTGTGATTATTAAAAAAAAATAGTGTTAAATAAATAAAAACAATGTTGTTCTTGAAGTTTTTTTTATATATATTTTTATTATTTTATGTCAATTATTTACTATTTCCCTTGATCGTTGGTCCGATAGTTTAGATGCGAGTTTGAACTGACTACAAATCCAAAAAAACCTAATAACGAATTTCTCCATCGTAAAGATTGTCGTACCCATTCGATATAATTTTGCAAAATGCATAAAAAACCGTCACGTTTCAGTTGAGCTCACTTGTTAGTTTTCAATTCATTTGATCGAAAAGCTTGAATTAGAATTTCCGATTTTCAAAAAAGTGAGTAACTTTAAAGCGACTTTGTTCAAACTTTGATGGCCAAGGTTTTGGTTAACACTCTCAAAGGAAAAATCTATTTTTTTTTGTAGGACCAACCTTTGAGGTTAAGGAAAACCCATATTTCTCAAAGGAGCTTTAAAATAAAAATGAAACATACGACTGGATTTTATAGCTGGAGTTACTTAGAAAGTTGAAGCTTTATTTTAATTTTTTTTTAAGGTATAGTTTTATATAAGAAATGAAAAAAAAATTACACTTCTTTCCTAAAACGACTAAAAATACGTTCAACCTTCGAACCTATGCCATTTTGTTCTCTTATCAATAGATAAATTTTTGAATTTTGAAAAATTAAAAAAACTGCATGCACATACTTGTTTTTATAGATAAAGTTGCTAAGCCTTTTAATTAAAGTTTTGTAATTGCAGTTTTAGAAAAAAAAAATTAAAAAAACATAAAAATTGATTTTCAAATAACTAAAACAGCTTCTTAAATGAATTTGACTTAAAACCGAGTATGCAATTTGATTTCTTCTATAAAGATGCATTTTTAGAAAATAAAATGAAAACCGTTAGAGCCGTTTTTTAAAAAAAAAACTATTTTTTATATATAAAATTTTGAAAGAACTTTAAAAAAAAAAATTATATGCAATTTTCAAGTTATTATTTATCAACATCTAAAAACTAAATATTGTAAAAAATGTAGAGTAGTTTTCGAAAAAAACGATTAAAAAAAAAACCAAAAGTTTTTTTAAAAAATCAGTTTCGTTTAGGCTGTGGCTTCTGATACATACAGACAGACAGACAGAAAGAATTGTCTGACCCACTTTTTTCGCGTTCTCTATCATCGTAATATCATGTTTAATTTTTGTTATCTCAACTGTTATCGCAAGTAAAAATGAAATTTTTTTAAAGCTTAGCAAAACCAAAGAGGAAATGTTTGGAATATATAACCCGTTGTTTAATAAGAACCCATCACTGAGACTAAAACTGTTGGCCGAGCAAAATATTTTATTAGCTCAGATGCATTATGTTATATTAATAATGTTTGTAAATGTCGTTGTTTAAGAAACTTTGAAAATAAGTCTACAAAAAAATTCATTATAGCATTTAAATACATGTAATGAAGCGATCGTGAGATTTCGTTGCCTTGTAAAAATCTTCTTTTTTTTTGCTAAATGAATTTCAATATTAACATCGCATTGTACCTATGCATTTTTGATTATGCTAAAACCCGAATTACCCATTTTAGGCCTGCAACACGTTAGCTAATTTTTGGACTTAACGGGCAACTAAAAGAAAATTCTTTTAGACTATTATTTTTTGAAAATAAATGGTATAAGGGTACTGCATCATGTACTGCATAATGTGGAAAGCTATATATGAACCACATTTTTCTTTAAAGTGATAATTATTCAGAAATAAAAAAAATACTAAAAGAAAACCCCTTTCCTGCTATTTCCCCTCTTCGAAAAAAACTTACGATTCAAAAAAAGGTTCTCACAAAAATTCAACTAAATTCGATCATTTTTCTAATTTTACTGGCCAAAAAAATAATTTTTAAAATTAGTGTGTGGGGATTTTTATGGTACGATTTAAGCATGTTCCGCCACAGTAATTTCGAGTAATTTTGGACTACCATATATTTTCAAATAATAATAGTCTTAAAGAGTTTTCTTCCAGTTGCCAGTTTTTCGTTAACCCGACGACTTTTCGATGGTTAGTTGCAGACGTATTTTGTAAAGGGTAGTTTCTGTTTTACCCCCTTACCTACTGATCTTACCAATTTAACGTATCTTTACTTATTGAAAAAATGTTTTTGTAAAATCTGTATTCTATGTCGTATTCTGGCCACCATGGTGGCAAGTGATCTTCACGAGTATTTGCTCATACAAAATAGTCTCTCATTAAATAAAACATGATGTTCTTTCGTTTGAAAAGTCAACAAAAACAATTTTATTCTAGTAGTTTTATGTTCTTCTCTTGGTGTCTTTGTAAATTACACGGAAATCGTGATCAAAAATAAAGAAGTACAAATACACAAACAATCTACATTATTTACAAGACAAATAAAGTCACATTTTTGTTGACTTTAAATTGTATCCAATTGGAAATTTGAATTCCAAGTTAGAAGGCATTTTCATAATATAATAATAATAATGTAGGTACCCATCACCTTCAAAAAATGAATACTTATTTTCTTCAATGAAGTAGATCAAAAATGATAGGGTCTAGGGTTCGACTTATTAATTACTTAGTTTTGTGGGTACGCTTAGTATCGACGAAGAATCTTAACCTCTACCTTATTTAAAGAGTGGCAAAAATCCAAACTCAGAGTAGTACATTTTTTTGTGGCGAATTTAGTAATTGGAATTACAAATTTTGTTTTAATTCCAAGCTGAAGGTGGTTTCGGTGTGATATTTCGAACTAAACGTCATTTATTTGGAAAAATTAGAATTATTGGCTTGGTATTTAATAAAATTGGAAAAAATAAAAGATGTCAAACAGAAAACACTTTTCACATCTTGCTGCAGGGCTTCGCCCCAGAGCGTTTCCGTCACGGTATTCGTGAGGCTTAAACTTTAAGCTCGGCAACCTTATCAACTATTATAGTATAATGAAGAGGTGATTTGTTACTTCTAATACCACATTGTCATCGCAATGGATTGTCAGAGACGGAACTTGGAAATGCAAGCTTCAATTTCCCAGTCAGTATTTGAGTCAATCAATTAAATAAATTAGTGTAATATCCTTATGAGCAATATCGTAAACCAACGTGATAGGTACCTGAAGGCCTATCGAAAAAAGCCGATAAAAATTGGTATTACTTATCTACATATATGGACTTGCTAGTTTAAAATGTATCTTTATTAAGTTAATTTTTCTGTTAACGATCTCTATAACACGAAATACTGAAAGAGTTAATACCATTTCGTATCCCATTTTATGACTCAACTCGTCTTTTTAAACTCCGCCTTGATGGAGGTACCTACCACCATAACTAATGCAGCGTTTGTTTAACTAACAATATGGCTGACTTAAATGTAGGTATTGTTTACCTTCTCTTTGCATTCATTATTATGCATACGCAGCATCGCTCATACTCTTGTCTTCTTGCTGACCGATCGCGATCGCTATGTGAAGACAGCACACACGATCCATGTTCAAGATTTTCAATGAAACTGCCAGAAAGACCGGAATCTCTTCATTTCTAGTAACCATTTCCCGTGAACTACTGAACTGAGATGTTCAATAGTTTAATAAGTTTTTACCTGTTGAACTAATTAAGGAAAAACAAAGTTCAATCATTTAACTCGTTACTTTTTACCTTTGTGTCCTTTTTTTCATTCTGAAATGCAAAACACACAAAAGGCGCCGGGTTTTTCCGTTAATTTAATAAAATTTTAAATCTGAAAAAAAAGTAACAACACGTGTGCCTGCATTTTATTTTATTGTTTTATGTTGGGTTTAGATTATTTAAGGATTTTTCAATGCTTTGTAACTTAAAGGAATAAACAGAAGAAAATTTTATATTAACCGTTGTGCCAACAGCGGCATACAATCTTCTAAAGGGTTAACAAAATAAAATAGATTAACTATACACTTTGTTTAGACATTTTAGTCTTTTTGTACAAGAAATTCAATGGGTTTATTGGGGATTGTATAATAAATGAGTCAAAAGGTACATCATAATAAAAATAAACAAAAGACCTTAGTCTTTAGTTTAGTGGCAGATATCTCATAATAATATTTAAGCTACCTAGAACTAAGAACAAGAATAAAATAAAGGCATTTCCTATCCAGTATTATAATAAACGAAGTGCAAAGATGTTTGAAGTGTATTATTGCGGTATAAATACTTTGATTGAAAAAAAGAAATTTAAGACAAAAATCGCATAGAAAACATCATTTTATGGAGAAAAAAAGCGAAAAAAAAAGAGTTTATTTACGTTGAGTTTGATATAAATGCAAACGTTTTTGGTAGACCTCAAGCTTTACATGAAAACTGTTTGTTTGAATTAATTTGCGCTGTAATAAAATAGTTGAAGACCCATAGTTCACAGTTTTGATATGTACCTATATAAACCTACTGATATTCAAATTTGATTCTTAAAAGTTTTGATAATAATCCAAATGTTATTTATTTTACAAGGACCCCCAAAAACTTCTGAAATTCTGGAATTACTAATAGTATAAGATCCCGCCATATGACTATACCTACCCTCACCGCTATACCAGTATTTTAGTAATAGGAAGTGTCTTAACAAACAGTTTGCACATGGGTTGCCTAGCAATATCCTGTCAAGGCATAGGGTTGCCACGCGTTAAGTTTTGGATAAAATCAAATTTTGATCACTATTTTTTTTTCTGAACACAAAGCTAAATAGTGCTAAAAAGCTAAGTACCTAAAGCTTTGAAAAAAATCGGTTTCAAAGAAATGATTTTTTTTAAACAACGCTATTTCTGCTTCAAGTGAAGTAACTTAAACTCAAAGTTAGGCATTATCTCGGAACCGGGCAATACCTCTCAGATTTTGATGATTTTTTTCAAAAATACATTAATAGTTACCGGTTAAAAATTGTAACTCGTATCGGATTTTAACTTAAAATAAAATTTTGGTGAACAAACATTTTTTTATGAAAAAAAAATGTTTTTAAAATTTTATAAAATGAACTATGACAAACAATTTCGAGGTCTTTTCAAGGAAAATAACTAGTAGGGATCTATTTTCACCCGTTCAAATGGGAGGCTGAATTTTCTTAAAAGTTGACATACAGCAGAAAAAAAATTATTGAAATACAACGCAGTTAAATACAAAATCAAATTAAATGTTTTTTGATAGCCAGAAAAATTTTCTCTTGCTAACATTTCAAATTAAGTTAACCCAATAAATAGTTTAAGGAAAAATGATTTTCAAACTCATAATTTTTGAAAAAAAAAGTTTCAATCAAAATTTTTAACTAATTACACAGGTCAACAATTTTTTTTTTTATCTTCGTTTCAAAAACAAAAATTTACTTTTCAGAATTTTTGTATTACATCACGTTTTTGAGATATTCCTGTTTGAAAGGAATATCTATCCCGGTTTTTCGAAGCAAAGTTTTAACGCGAGGTGTTTTGCTACCGCATAATTTGTTACGGTTTCTGAAACACCTCGCGTTAAAACTTTGCTTCGAAAAACCGTGTTTTTTGACTTTCAAACAGGAATATGTAAAAACGTGAAGCGAGACAAAAATTCTGACACCGGATTCGAGTTCAGCATACCAAAGACCTGGTGTTATTTAAAAAAAAAATAATAAAAAATATAATTTTTTTCTTCCAAAATTCTACTGTCTTATCTTATCAAAACTAAATCAATTTGAAATTGTACTTCATTTGCAAAAAAAACATCATTTTTTATATATAAATCCGATTCTTCCAGTGGAAAAGTCCATAAAAATAAAGTCAATTATAAAATTCAAAAATAAAACCGCTTTATTTAATATCCATATTTATTCTCCTGAACATAGCCGTAACATGTACAGATCATAATTTTTTCTGGAATAGTTAACTTGTATTTGTAAGATCTAAATTAATTTTTCAAATTATTCAGAGGAGAGAAATGTATTTCCAATAGGTTTATAAATTCTGCTTTAATTAGTATTAATAAAAGCTTACTTTTGTATACTATTTGTATAAAAATCGTAAAAGCTGTTATTGAGAAAAATCTATTTTTCTTGAACGGATTTATGATAGGTACCGATATTTTTCATTCTAAGAATATCCTAAAAGCCCCGGATAATCGGTTTTTGTGCCGATTTCTTATATCCCATGCATAGCAAAAAGTAAGAAGTATGAAATATTTAGCATTAATTGATGGGAAAATGATTGTGCTCAAATAATTATTTACCGTCCATATTAGACTAAAGCGAATAATCCATAAAATAAAACAAAATGTGACGAAAATGGAATAATCGAAACTGGTAAATTTAAACAATCATTTTCAATTCACTTTCGCTTTCTCTATAATCGGCTCACTGAGTGTCCAAATATCGTTTGCAAGATTAGACTACATAAAATACTCAGTTTTATCATGAATTCCATTCGTATAGTGGAAAAAAAACCATGACAGAAACCATTTGCAGTTGCAATTTGTATGAAATTTTCTATTTCGACGGATTCTGTAATGGATTCCTAACAAATCTACGATCTACGGAGTTAATGATATGGTCGAATGCTTAAACTCTAACTCCTTATAGGTACAACTAGACAGATAAAAATACAAAATTGTACTATCAAGACTATGTAGCGGTGTTACTTTTTTCTGCATAATTTAGCTAGCAATTCTTGAGATCGCAGAGATTTCTCATGACAGCAGCTGACGAAGCTAATTCAAACTTTTTCCGTTTCAGTTTTAGTCAGACTGAGGAATTCTGTTCAGATTGCCGAACGCTCTGAGATCACAGTAACGTGAACTTGCTAATATTTATCTAGATTCCAAATAAAAAAGGTTATAAATGTTAAATTTGACTTGTAAATTTTATTTCAACAATAATTTCAATCTACAACACTAATTCGACTTTGGTTTGATAATCGCCTTATCTTTTAAACTAACCACCCAGCCGGGATTAAGGCCAAAGAATATTTGTCTGGCATCCTTCAGAGATGTTAACATTTCATAATCGGGGTCTTGTTCGATCTTAGGCAACTCATATCCGTATTTCTGAGCCAAGACTAGACGCTCTTGACTAACTTCTTCCGGATTTGCCAAATAACCTCGATTAACTCCCGACGTATAGTAGCCAACACAATCTTGAGGTGGTAGAGCTCTTTTTGGTATGGGAACGCATTTCTCAAACCATTTTGCAGGATTAACTAAAATCTGTAGACTTAATGGGTCATAGTAAGCCGTCCTTATGACTCCACCATTTCGTTCGATTGCCGCAATCACTGATTCCTTGGCGTGTTGAACTTCAATACAAATTTTTGCTTTAAAACTATCCGCACCTTCATCGGTTAGCTGGAAGCCAAATTGCATTTCATTGGGGGACAAAGGAAGCAGTCCAGTTGCGCACAATGTTGTGACATCAATCGGCTGGGTGATGTCAATTCGATTGGTGTCGATAAGAACCTGTAATTGCTTGAGAGAAAGTGGAGGATATTGTCGGCGAAGATGGTGTCCCTTGTAGTATGGTTCATAGGGGAAACGAAGGTAGAAGGGTGTGTTGCCTGTTTCATAACCCAATCGCATGAAATTCTGTCTCTGACCGGATCCCTTGTTGCCAGCACCATGTTTGTCTCCACCATGTTGACCACGACCTCGTTTATCCTATTTTAATATTAATAAATAATATTTTAATTCATATAATGGAAAAAAAAGTAAGTAAAGGTACATTTTGCTTTGAGTTAGGATTTGGTCGAATATTTCCAATTTGTACTCGAGGTAGAGTTCGTAACATTTTCAATGCCTTGTCGGCAGCATTTTGCAAGTTTGCCATTTCTTTAAGAATTAGCTGACAAGTTTATTTTTAATTGAAAATTCATACAAAAAATAAATCAAATTCACTTTTAACAATAAGAAAAATATTTTATGAAATCGAAATGCTGCACTTGAATAAAGTTGAAAATTTGACACATGATAAATTTGACAGTACACTGACAGATATAAAGATATCGTGATACATGTGACATGCAGATGTCGCTTGAAAAGTTAAATGCAGGGTGCCTCCAAAATAAAAAACAATTATTATTAAGGCTTGCCCAAACCGAACTGCGACAGGGCGACACAACAGTCTGACAAGAACTCTTTTATGAAAAACACTTAACACTTTGTCGCATTTGGCGTGGGTACTCCCATTATGACGCTGTGTAAATATATTTTGCCGTTGTCGTGTTGCACTGTCACACAAACCAAAGTGTAGCTCTGTCGTACGACAAAAATTATTTACACAGCGTCATAATGAGAGTACCTACACCAAATGCAACAAAGCGGAAAGTGTTTTTCATATGAAATTTCTTGTCGCATTGTCGTGCGTAAAAGCCACAAAGGCTTTTATATGAAAAACGCTTTACGCTTTGTTGCGTTTGGTGTGGGTACTCTGCGTAAATAAATTTTGTTGTTGTCGTGTCACAATGTCGTTTGACAGTGTGACACTTTGGTTTGGACAACAAACAATTCAAAAATAGTACAAGACTTTTTTCAAAATTAGGGGACCGGTTAATTTTGTCTATCCTCTTCCCTTTTTACCTCCACTTTGACCTCATTTTTCAGAGCCATGCATAAAAAGCAAGGAAAAATTAATCTTGACACATAAATCATGACAAATCGATCACTTATATGATGTATAAAAAAGCTGAACACGTTCATTCTACTGATCTCGTCATTTTCCCCACTGAACGAACAAAAAATATGTCAAAACTCAAATCAACAAAAAAGTCTTGTTAATTCTTGTTTTTGTGAAATCAATTTGTTTATTTATATGAATAATTTAAATGTTAAATTAATACAAAATATATGCTAAAAATCCACGATGAGCTGTACAATTTGTATTAATCAAGGAAATATCAAAACAATGTACAATGATTGTATCATTGAGAGCTTGGAAAAAATTAAATTTCATTATATGAGTAATATTTTTTTATCAAAATGTTTTTTATTTATTTGATCATAAAAATAACTAATTTAAGGTTTAAAAGGTAAACTACATGAAAATGAGGAACTAACAAAAACTCTGCAAGAAGAAAATCATAAACTTAAACAGATTGTAAGCAACCATGAGCAAATTGATAACAACGAAACGAAAAAGCGTCGCACTGCTAGCTGCGAAGATGATAACACTGATTCCGAAATTTCCTTTTCTCAAAATGTTGTCAAGTCTATTGCTCAAAAATCTGCAGATGATCTCAATATGGCTTTAAATTTCGATGATGAATTTGAATTATCATTCATACCCAGTACACAGGTTGAAATTGAAAGGAAAAAATTAAAACCTTTGACGCGGGAACCCTTAAAGGTCTTACCGGCAAAAACTCAATTAGAAGATAAAGTATTAAACATCAAACAGGAACACAAAGTAAATGATAAAGTAGATGAGCAGTGCAATAAGAGCATAAATGTTAAATCATCTTCATGGATCTCAAAAGAAAATGAAATAAAAAAATCAGTTATGGGATCTGTAAAGAGACCAAATAGAAGTATAAGGCATATTAAACAGGAGCATAAGACTGCAAGCTTGTCCCTGAAGCCAGGCAAACTCAGACAGACAAGACTGCAATTGGACGTTAGTAAAAATATGTCAAGCAACTTCTCTGTAAGTAAAAAAAGAAAACAATTGTTTAAATAATTTTTTGATTAGTTATAAAATCTTTATAAATATGTAATCCCCGTAACCTTAACTTATCGTTATTCTTACCTTCATTAATTCTTTAAAAAAAACCAAAGAATCCTAGATTCATAAAATTTTTTGACTGATCGTTTGATCTCCTCTAGATTTGGAACCTCTATTAATTTAATTCATTTAATCAAATCAATAAATGGCTCAGTACATATACGATACTCAATCCTTTTTTCAAGTTGTTAACACACCTACCTTTTTATAAAAAAAAGATCATGTTTTTTTATAAAAAAAAAAGAATTAAAGCTCATAACCATAAGAGGCTCATAAGTCGTAAGCCTATTCACCAATGAATATTTGTGACTTGTGATTGTTCTCGACCATTCTTAATTTGTGCGCACATGCTCCGAAAATAACTCCAAAATAAGCCCCTTACGTTATAAGCGCTCTATGAACACCGGCCTAATATATTTTATAATTTTTAATTTAAATGATTTTCACAGGACACAACATTCTGTGATGAAGCAATCGAAGCAAGTCCAAATGCGGATTCTTCAATGAAAAGAATCAATTCTTCAAAACAGTGGACACTCAGGTACTTTTAACTAAAATTCATATATTTTTTTATTTTCATTCTTAATAATTTATTTAATTTTTTTTTTTTTTTGTTTAATTTTACAGAAATATAAGTTCAAAAATAACAAAATCAGCAGATGACGACTCAATTTTAAATTTCACAAATCCCAGTCCAAAGAAATCAAAATCACAAAGTCCACCGCAAAATAGATCACTAGAATCTTCAAGTGTTGTAATGTTTACACCAGCATCGCAGGATATTGTATTTTTAGATGATAGTTGTGAAAGTTTTAACATTGAATCAATGGACTTGTTAAAGGATTTGATGAATCCAACTGAGAATCTGAGTAATTTGAAAAGAATAGAATCAAATGGGTGAGTTTTGTTTATGTTTCTCTATCAGATTAATCTTTCTATTTTAATATTTTCCAGAATAAAAATGCTTCAAAAAACTAACGGTGGACATGTCGGTGGACACTTTCCAAATAAATGTTCAGATTTTGATGAAAAGCAAAATCTGAAAACAATTTTCAAATCCGAGCATGAATTCGCTAAACCCAAGGCAGTTGTTGATAGAAATGAACAAAATAAAACTATCATTGATGATAAAGATAACTTTGACATTGGAAACAATAATAATAAACTCCATGATTCCCCACCTAAAACGTCATCAGTTGATGGTGTCAAGAAAACTAGAAAATTTGATATAAACTGTAATGAATGCCAAACGGTAAGAAATGCTTTTTAAAATTCTGTGTGTTCTGTAAAAATTAATTTTTGTATTTTTTATTTCTCTGGTTAGTATATCAAATACCTTGGGGCACGTTTAACTGACGAACAGATTGAACAGCACATTCGCAACTGTACAAATCATAAAAAACCCATCGAAGACGACAATTTAACACCAGATGGATTTTGGGATCCGATGATAAGACCGTTTGCCAGTGACGATCCTCGGAATTTAACCATCATTGATGATCCCATTGTAGAGAAAAAAGCCTAATATTTTTGTTTGTTTTTTTTTTTTTTGGTTTCATTTTTTTTTGTAAGAATATAAAATATGCAATTTTCTATATAAAAAAACAACTTCTATAATTTGTTTCACAAACTGAAGTTAGCAATCTTTTCCCAAATGTTGATGATCCTACAAATTGCCTCTCCTTTCTTGCTCTATTTCTATTGCTGAAAACAAGGCCTTGAAGTTTCCGGCACCGAATCCCTATTTACAAAAAAAAAAAAACAACATTATCATTTATCTATGGCTTTGAAGAATATAAAAATTAAACAAAATATCTCACATTATGATTGTGTCGCTGGATTACTTCGATGAAAAGTGTCGGTCTATCTTGCATGTTCTTAGTGAAGATCTGCAAAAGGTATCCATTTTCATCGTAGTCAATCAATATATTCAGTTCCTGCAAAACGTCCATGTTTTCCTTGATTTTAGTGCTACTACTCTCCAGTTGCTTCTTCAAAAGCTCATAATAACTATTCGGCACTGACAGAAACTCCATACCGCGTGCCCGTAAATTACGTATAGCTCCGACAATATCATCGGTATTTAGAGCAATATGTTGGACACCAGCTCCACCATAATAATCAACAAACTCTTGAATTTGTGATTTCTTTTTACCATTTGCTGGTTCATTAATGGGAATTTTAACTGTTTCTTGGAAATTACTCATAACAATTGAACGTAACGATGAATATTCTGTGTGAATTTGTGAATCATCTACCGACCAGAAACGATGGAATTGCAACATTTGTTCGTACCATTTGGCAACAGCTTCCATTTGCAGATCTGGTTGATTTCCAACTACATGATCGATAAAGTTTAGATTTATTGGAGGCAGCGATTGTAATAGTGGATCTTTTGGTGATGCCTTGTAGCCAGGCAAAAATGGACCGTTATAGTTTTTGCGATCGACTAGGGTGTGATGGGTGTCTCCGTACTGTGAAAAAAAAACAAAGATTCATCAATAGAAGTGTTTCATTAGCTGACTATCATCTACTCTTTTGATCTGTAGTTGTACTTACAGTTTGTAAAGTAGCAAATCGTACTATTCCATTTTCATCACTCTCCTCCCATATATATCGGATAATTTTTGCACCATGTTGTTTGGCATACTAATTGAGAGTTAATTAATTTTTGATTTAATTTCCAACTAGATACTGTGTTTATTTTCTATACTAACTTGTACAATCTCATCAAGCTGTTCGACTTCAAAAGCAATATCCTTAACACCATCACCGTGTCTAACTAAATGCTCGCCATGCTCAGAATCATTTGGCAGGTATGATGATACAAAAACAAAAGTAATCTACAAATTTAAATAAAAACAAACAACAATAAATAAAAATTAAATTTTATTTATGAACTCCATAAATTCCAAACGATAATTGATATTTTTTTTTAATGTGCAATAGAATTTAAATTTATTGTTTTCAGTAAACATAAATGATTTAGAATTATAATTTTTGTAGCAAATTATTGAACTTACTTTATTTTGTTTAACAGCATGTTTGGCGTATTTACGACTTCCAGTTTCTAGCCCTTGATAGCCTAACGGTTCGAAGCCCAATCGGGTAGTATAGTAGCTGGCAGCTTGTTTGGCATTTCCTACATAAAATGTTATATGATCGAAGCTGAGAAACTCACCAGCTTTTGGCTAAGTGTTTGAAATAGAGAAAAAAAAAAGAAATTTGAATTAGCGAAGAAATCATCGTATAGAAGTTCGTGTTATTTTCTAACTTTAATGCCATTAGAAAAACATACCTTAGGACCCTTGTTTGTATAAGAGGTCTGTAAAGAAATAAAAAAAATAATAATAGTAGTATCAGTCAGCTGTTCTTTTCAATACATATTTTACAAAACGTATTTATGGAAAGTGCCGTTAAAATAATTTGAATACCTAAAAATGCTAGGTGCCAAGGGTTTTGAGTAAAATCAATAAATATGCATTTTTAGAAAAATGATGCAGTGCTGAGTTTCATGCGAAGGGCACGAGTTTCACATAACATTTTTAAACAAAAATTTTCGTTTGATACAAAAAAATTTAAATGTTTAGTATTTTCACAGATTTTCCTTAACGTTAGCTTTAAATTCAACCAATGCTTATCCACTTTAAATCCTTGACTCATATTCATAAAAAACAACAAGGCACATTCTTAAATTAAAAAAAAAAGATATTTGCTACTAATTATAAAACAGCAAGTCACGTTCGTTGTTTATAATTTGTTTTCTCGGTTATATAAGTTATGTAAAATAACGTGATCGACGATAGCTTCAAAGTCGAGATTTCGCGAACATTCACTTCAAAATTTTATAATAATGTTATAATTTTTGAGTAGATATTTATCGTTAAACATCAAGTTTTGATATAACAGCACAGAGTCATTCAATGGGAATTTGGAAAAAAACAATGGTAAAGCCAAAATATTAAAATACATTTTTGGTAAATCTTATTTTCACAAACAAGAAAAAAAAATTGAAAAAAATATGTATCACAAAACTTATAAGAACAGTTTATTAGATCAAAAAAAAAATATTTATTTACAAATAGAACACTTCTTTTTTAAAAAATTAAAATCGTACCATTTTTACAAGTATTTTACAGGTATATTTCACTCAGTAATTTTCCGACAATTTTTAATTCTAATAACCACCTTCTTGACTAACTTTCTAGTTCTAGACTTGTCTAATATTAAGTCTTTAATTCTTTACACTTCAAGTTAAACTGATAACTACTTTGAGATTCATTCGATTTATATATAAAAACACTAACGTCCAGTATAATCAAAAACATCAATAAAAATATCTCCCGCTTATAACAGATCAGAAAAAAAGAATTCAAAACATTTAAAACAAGTATTTTGTTTTTCTGGTTCTCGTTTTAAAAATAAAAAATTTACATAAGAGAACACCTTACCTTAAATATTCATTTAAATAACCTGAAGCAAGCCCCTTTTGTTGATGTCTAAGAAAATCTGTACCTATACCAGATGGAACATTTTAATATTGATAATTTAAGACAACAAAAATGTAAATTCTTGTTTACCAGCGCGGCATTAAGAACGACCTAGTTAATAAGAAAAAATCATAATTTACAAATTACTTTCTTGTTTTGTTTTGTTTTTTTATTTAAAGTTTTGGTCCTTAAGTGTGCTTTTAGTCAAAAGAGGCAAAATCAATGTTTTTAGAAGCATCATATCGTTGGTGCTTTAAATAATTTAAACCACCAGTAGAAAATTGGTTAGTTAGATTCAGATCAGGTTAAAGATACATAAATATGATACCAAAATGAAGCCTAGTAAATATTATAACTTGAGGTACTGAGATACGGAGTGGCAGAGGTTCACAGTACTCAAAGAGGTTCACAGTTGAAAGAATTAATGTTTTAGAAAAAAGATTGTGCTACACATTGATTGTAGATGTACTATACTGTTAGACATCAGGAACATAAAAAGTCTAGTGGAACCGCTTGTGGGTCTATTCCAAGAAATTAGTCATTATTTAAATTTAAATAGATAGGTACAGTCAGTAACACTTGACTAGCTTCACTTATAGCACATTCTTAATTGGCGATTTTGGCTCCTCTTCTGAAGCAAGAAAGCCTTACTATCTTTCAGATTAAAAGAAGTTTTTCTGGATTTTTTTTAAAGTTATTAGCTAAAGAAAAACATTTGTTGTCACATTAGAATAACCTCACCACATTAAAAATAGTTAAAATGACAATTATTTGATTATTTTTCTTTTGAAAACACTTTCTTATTTATTTTTTGAAGTGAATCAAGTAATTTAAGATCTTTTAGTACCCCCTCTTATTTTTAATTACCCCAAAAATAAGGAATGGTCAGGATGTTTCAATAGGTCTAGAGCAATTGGTAGCCAGGGTAGTTGTCCCAAAATTAAATTGAAGCTTTCCTGCCTCGTTTTTATGCTGCCATCAGCTCTGTTACTCGGGGTGTTTTCTAGAATTGTAAAAAGTCGTTTCCGGTTTTCGCATTATAAAATTTAGTTTCCATTTACAATTAACAAAAGTTAATTATTTGGAAAATCGTTTTTACAAAAAATTGTAAAATATTGATTTTTACCAAGACTTTTGATTTATGCATTACGGCTTTTGGATACATCCATTATTTTAAAAATCAGTACACTCAGAAAAAAAATTGTAAAGTTCATATTTTATACTTTGGGCCAACAACTTTTGTAGGTTGAAATGAACCCAAGAAAAAAAAAAATTGTGCCAATCGCTATACCTACGTATCCTTTACGTGTACAAAAAAGAAAAAAAGTTATTAAAATTTTCAACTGATTATGTTTTATGGTACTAATAATGTAATAAGTTCCTAAAAATTGATGAAATTCATCCATTTGCAGTCGTGGTATTCAAAAACGTAAATTAAGCAAAAAAAATACACTGAACCCAAGGTTTTTGGGAATTTGATTTGCATAGTGGATAGTAATTTTTAACTGTGATATTATTAGTTTTAATCAGAGTAACGGTTTTGTAAAACCTTCCCGTGAAACCTCTCGGAAAAGGAACTTTTCAGAAACATCAATTCCTACTTTCTTCGGAATTTCGAACACTTTTTATATCTAAAAATTAAGTCTGATCTGTATCTAAACTTTAGCCATAAAACTATAGATTCTATGTTCCAACATACTTATGTTTTTATTGTTGTTAATTTGAAATTTTCCAAAGTACATTAGTAATGTCATCATCATCAAATTTACTTCATTATTTCTTCATCAGAATATTCAGAATATCCCTGCGCTTCGCGGGAAATAATTTCTAAAACGGCAAGGGTGCTAAATCTGCATTCTTTCATATGCAGTTGATGTAATCAATATGACGTGTATTCTATACCCATACTATAATAACTAGGTAATAAAGGGTGTTTATTTATAAATTAAAAAATGTTAAAATTAAAGCCTTTGACTAAAAGGTTCTTTAAAGATTTTGTGGACAAAAAAGAAATTTTCCATCCTGAAAAAAAAACGAAAAATAATATAAATCTGGACCATAAATTTGGTTTGAACTTTTAATTGTTACATTTAAAAGTAATTATATTTATATTATAATAGGTATTAAACCTATTAAAATTTAGAAAAAAAACATACTAACCGTTTTAACAACAATTAAAACTACATTATTTGACCCAAATATAATTTTTATTTTATATACTTTTATTCAAAGCTCGCTATTAAAAACAAAACACTCTTTGTCCCTGATGTTAGTTGAAGACGAAATAATTCTCTTACATATTCAACCAAAGTGAAATGAAAGTACCTAACCGATACCTACTTTTGGAGTAAATTTTATATGTGTGGAGCCTTAATATACAGTGTAATTTTGAATAAGTTGCATGACTCACATTAACATGACAAAACAATCTCGAAATGAATAATAAAGGCATTAAGGTTCTAGAGGGGATGTTTCTTAAAGCTATCACAAAACAAAAAAAAACTACCAAGGTACTTCACCAACTCAAATGACAACCCTTAACATAAATCCTGTGTTGAACTTGTTTTCCTTTCCTTCATTTAGTTTGCGTGTAGCTTTTACATTGCATACATCTATTTCGGAAGGAATAATAATATAAAAGGTGTCATACGAGAACGAGAAAAAAAAATAAATAAATAATAAAAAGTTCGCAACTTCTATCCCATTAAAGTTTTTTTTGATAGTTATTCGTATAGTAACCGCAACATTGTTTTTCTTCCATATATTTTGTTGTTAAAACTTTTTAGTACGCATGAATAATATTATTTCAGTGTCATAATTTTAACCGGAAGACAAAATTTGAAAGAATATAGAATGTTACTAATGTAATTAAAAAATAGATATAAAACATTAAAAAAATTATACATTTATTAAAGAGTAGGACTGGTATTCTACACATTTTCCTTCTTCACAGTTTGTAAAATATTTGTTATTCCTTAATAAACTTTCCGGTTTAATTTGTACACATACATATGTTTGAGTAATGCTATGACGTAAATAAAGTGCATTGTTTTGATAGTCGGTAACGTAGTTACAAGAAATAGAAAAATGTGTCAGATAGAAGACTTCGTTCTTACATCAAATTATTTATTATGTACTAATAAAATGTTAAATATCCGTGAATTAGAATCAATACAAGAGCTTTACTAAGAATATCTCCTGATTTAAACATTACTCTCAAATTCATTTAGAGAATATATGTAAGAAGTATTAAAAATCATAAATGTCCCAAAATTGATTTGTTGATCCTATTTAAACAGAAAAAAGTGAAAAAAGGCTTTCAATTAGTGGATGTATTTCGACGCAGACTGTAGTCTCTTTAGTAAGTCTACACACTTCTTTCTCACAGCGACGCTACCTTCTTGTTAACCTTTCCAAATGTAACAGTAACCTACTCGTAAACATTCTCTCCAAAACAGCTTATTTGATTTGATTTGTTATTCCACTGATATCAGGTAGTCAAAATGATTTTATTTACATTTAAAAAAACGTCTATGGCAATCTATTTTTAAATACAGTCGGCTCCGCTTAACTGGAACACTAAAAGTGGAGAAAATTTGTTTCAGTTGAGTGGAGTTTTCATTTAAACGAACATCGGGTAACTAAAATTCACATAAGCGAAGTTTTATAAAAAAAAGTTCGAGAAATAAGAAATAAGAAACATTTTGACATTGGAAATTTGAAAAAAAAAATAAATTAAAAATTCCCTGACAGCGTTCAGTGATATTTCCATTCATGCGGAGCTGAATAGGTAAAAATATTCATTTGAGTCAAGTGTTTTGTTTCAATTAAAAATAGTTTTTATTATTGTTATTATTGTACTATTCGTACTAGAATGTCAGCTTATTAGACTTGACCATTCTTTATTCCGTCAATTTCATTGAACAACAACAACAACTTAAAGGCGCTACCAAAAATAGTTTTCACTTGAGCGAAACTACGTAATAAATTTCTTGTTTCAATTAACCGATTTTTTCAGTTAAATGGAGTGAAGTAAAGCGAAGTTAACTGTATACCATTATTTTCACAGGGCGTTTTGGTACTTAATCTCTCTCTACGTTCGTTTTCCCTTAAAAAAACACCTTTTTAACCAAAATATTGCGATGCACTTTTTATTCTTGGTTTTTATTGCAAATGAAATATTCATATCAAATTTTATCGTTGTACCATTATTGCATGAGGGTTTTTCTAAACAAAAAAAGAAAAACTCCCCGGAATATTTATTAATTTATATTACATAAAAAGGAGTATTATAGCCACTTAGAGTAATTATATTAGTAGTTGGTTTTGATATTAATAGATTCAGCATTTGAACAAGCCTGTTTTGACTATTAAATGATTTCCCAAAGGAGGAGAAGATTTTGAGGGGCCATCCTTATTGTGCTATAGCCTTTGCCTTCCGCAAACTCTTATCATCCCAAGTAAGTTTCAGAAGAAGCCTTCTTACTTCGCAAGCTTTATACACATGTGAATATTTCAGCGACAATGAAAAGACCTGAACTCAAGCATATGCTCTTCACCCAACAGAGAGCACAAAATGTAGGTGTTTAAAGGCTGCGCTACATAATGATTCATTTAATTTGCGGTACTTATGATTCATTTAAAGTTTTTAAATTGAAAATTTAAAAATTTTAGATATTTTTCGGTAATTTTAAAACCGTTATATCAATCATAAGTGCTCACAAATATTTTCACACCATTTTTTTTTTGAAAAAAATTATGTTTAGAATTTTGTAACAATTAATATCTGAAAAAACTTGCCCTCTTTTGATAAAATTGAGGTTATGACCTTTAAATATTAAGACAAAAAATCATTTTTTTCTCTGGAAAAGTGACATATTTTAGAAAAAATTAGGTGATTTTTTTTAAATTATTTTCAAATAGTTTGGCCCTGTTAGAACTTGATTCCATAAAAAAAAATTGAATAACAAACGGTGTAATACATATTTATTTCTATACTTCGTCAATTATGGTATGTCTAGATACAAACATCTTTTTTCTTAACAAAACAATATTTTTTTGACCCAAATTTGTGTGCCTCAGATCAAGTTGAAGAAGATTTCCAAACCATATTGATTATCATTCATCATTTCTTTATCAATCTTGAATAGATTATGCTCTACATAATAATAATGCTGAGTAATCTTCAAAAATAACAAAAGGATTCCTATTCAAAAAAAAAAAAATAAAGAAAAAAATGCCAACAATTTTTAAACGTTAGAATTATGCATGCAAAAATGCTTAAAAACGCACTGCAAACAATGAACATTATTGTAATCGTTATCACTTAGCTCCAACATATTAGAGCTCTAGGTTAACTGCATTATACTTAACAAAAAAACAACAAATTAAGTTATAAAAAGCTTACAAAACTAACTTGCAACATGCGATTAATTTGGTAGCAGCAGCCAGAGAGAGTATATTGTTGAGCATTATTATTGAATTATATTCACCCCATTCCCGCCCACACTCTTGCTTTTTGTTTTATTTAGAAATCAAGCACGAAAAAAAAGCTCTTATTCAACCTATAAGTTGCTCACATGGTGGTTTTCGTTTTCGCCACCCGATTAGAGAGACTGCTAGACCGACCGAATGAAGTAGCCCCTTTCGAGCAATAGCAATCGAGTGAGTCTAAAAAATCTAGAAGATACGCGCGTCGTTGTCGGTCGCCTGGTTGATTGTTGTCTTTGTGCCTTTTACACTTTCGCGGATGTTTCTATATAAACACATGGACGACTCACTGCGGATAGTCTATAGAAAGAGTCCATTCGGTATTTAAACTTTTTTTTGTTTGTTTTTGTTTTTCGAAACTTTATGAATAACAAAAACCAAATTTTATAATGAGTCTAATGAAACGATGTGTATATATTCGAACCTAGAAAAAAAAATATATGCCAGCAGTTAATAATTAATAAATTGTGCTTATAGTTTTTAGGAATAACGAAAAATAAATTTTTGAAAAAAACACACAACTCATAAATAATGTCATCGTCAAATGAAAAATGGTGAAGTGGATAAGAAGTGATAAAGGCCATTTCCATCAACATTTCCATTTCCATCGAGATTGTTTAAATAATAAAATTAGCAGTTATTATGGTTATTGGACTGTGAAATGTAAAAAGGCGATTTCAACGCAGAAAGTGTTAATTCTATTAACTACTTATGTGTTTTTAAGTGCACTATTCATTTCGGAATCGAGTGCGCAATCATTGAATCGAACTACTAACGTCGTTGCCGCTGGCGTTGGCGTCGGGAAAGATGCTTCGACCGCAAACTACGAGGAGTTTATATTTGAACATCAAGTAACACGACAAGATGCAATTGAGGCATTACAAAAATTGAATCAAAGTTTTTTCGATGGTAAGCGATATCGATCAAATATAGATGTGCGATACAAACGAGTGTTGTGCGAGATGATTAGTTGTTGTTTATTTACGTTTTTTTTTTTTCAAATCAATATTTAATAAAATTTACTTAGGTCCATCCGCGAGTACCTGTAAATCAATTACGTGCACAAAAAATGTTATGAAATATTGTTTGGGACCGCAGTTCATAAATGATCATTGTTGGTGTGAACAAGGACATGCAAACGGTGAGTTAAATGATTTCTCGAAACTAAATATGGTCGTATGACAAAGCCTAGTATTTTAAAAGTAACTCTGAATAGGAAGCTCAGTAGACAGTTCCATGAGTATAAATGCACGTGCTCAGAATTTTAATCATACAGCAAAAAGGAAAAAAATTAACAGGGCTTAGCTTTTTTCGTTGATTTGTTGTTGTTGGTGATTAGTTTCTATCACAAAATCATCAACATTAGGATATTACAAAGACGAACAGATTTATTCTGAGTTTCTTCTGTTAGTTTTTCCTATAAAAATTTTTTTGTTTTCCTAAATTGGATCTCAAGAATTTAAGCAGATTGCATAGCCTATGTATGTACTATGTGTGAATGGACAACATGGCTATTTGGGACATATTTTAATTTAATTTTAATTTCTTAAGATGCCGCTCACAATCCAGGGTGGAATTTGTCAGTGTTATCGACAAATAAAACATTTTTTTCATCCATGATATGCATGAAATTTCAACTTGCCATTTAGGTACCTACTATCTACATAATAATGTATGTATCAGGCAGTGCTATATCATAGTGGCCTTTCTGATTTTTAACTTTTGTTTTCAAATGTTGGTAACTAAAATTGAAACAGTTCTTTATATGACATATCACTTAGTACCTACGACTTTTTCAAAAAAAAACTGAATACTGTTACAGTCAACATCAATTTGGGACTTTCAAAAAAAAGTAAAAATATCAGTTAGGCCACGATGGCTGTCACGGCCTCGTATCATATTATACATTCGTTAAATAAAAACAAACAAAAATCGAGATACATAACCTAAAAAAAAAAAAAAAGTGGGTCCCACAATTCTGTCTGTCATGTGACCTGTTTTTGAAAGTCAAAAAAAAACTGTCCTTTGAGTGCTACCTTATTTGCATTTTTAAAAATATTTCTTTCATTTGTAAAGTACGATCATACTAACAGAAGTAGAAACATGATTGTTAGAGCCGCTGTTGATGCAAGTTAACTTTAACTTAATGATTAGAAATATGGCAAGTACCATTAGTTTTGGTGAAACAAAAAATTTCAATTTCCCCTGCAGGGAATTACCCAAGACCCTTAACCACCGTATAAATGCATTTCCCCGTTAAAAAATTAACAATATTATATTAAGCATGTCATGTTTTTGCACAAAAACAAAGTTATAGTTTAATATTGATGTATAGAAAGGGTTAAAATGAAGTTCAAATAGCTGGATAGATAAGCAAAAATTCTGATTAGACACCTACGAGTGAACACAATCAGAAAAACACTATATTCGTTTGATTTATATGATTTCTTGATAAACAATAAAATTATTATGAGCGGTATTTTGAAATGTATTCATTTTAACTTCCTCTATAGGGCAATTATTGGTTTCGTGTCAAAACAAAATTCGAGGTTTTAATCAAAACCAACATTACGATGATGAAAAGGTGGGTTTCGTCATGCCGTCCGTCGGTATGTGCGTCTGTTCGTCTGTGCGTCCATCTGCATAACAGAGAGCCACAGTCTAAACGGATTGATAGATTTGCATGAAATTTGGGACAGATTACTTTTTTGTAGTTTTTTTCTGTTTTTGAATATCTCGATTAGAACGAATACCTCCCATATAACGGTTTCGAGTTATTGGATTTTCCTCGAAAACGGCTCTTACGATTTCGATTAAACTCGGTGTACGTTATGCTATGAGTGATTGTAACAATAATGCATTTTTATTTATTCTCAAAAAATCGAATAACAGAAATATGATGAAAACGCTTTTCGGAAACTTTTACATAGTTTTTAGTTATTTCCATATAAATCATTACTGGCTCAAAAGATTTTGTTCAAAATTTGTCACCAGGTTGTTCTCATCATTTTAAAAATTTCTGTGTATATAGGTTTTCAAAAAAAAATTTAAAGTTATTACCAATAAAATAGTTTGCCAATATATCCCCAAAATATGACGCAGAGCACGAATTGGAGTTTCTTAAGTTTCAACAATGTTAACTCTAACTAATTTTGTTGTAATTTAAAAAAATGCATAAATTATTGTATTATAAAATTTTTTTAATCACAAATCTGATTTAATAACCTTGATGGCTTTTAAATCAAAAACGATTTTTTAAAGAGGAGACCTACACAAAAATAAGAATGATGCTTGTAAAATCCGAAAAAAAACTGCGATCAAAAGTTTTTCATTTAAATCGGTTTTTCGGTTCTGGAGCTTAAAGATGTAGGTTTTACAAAATGAAATATTATAATATCGACTTTTTTTGAGACACGTTTGGATTTTAACACTAGCTTAATGAGATACATTAATATTTGTGAGAACATTGATTAGTTTCCTATTCAAAAAATTAATAATAAGTACCTACTTTTTAAATGCAACACGGTGGCGCTTTCTTAGAAGGAATCGAAAGTAAGGACAGAAATTTAGATCTGCTGTGGGATTGAGAATAAAATGATTGTCATCTCATAAAATCGCACGCATAGCATTCAGTTAAGTTAACAAATCGCAATGGAACCCATCTCCACATCTCGAAGTTACCAGTTAAGGACCAGTGCCTTCTTCATCTGCGTGAAAAACTTAGGTACCTATGCTAATTTTGAGATTTTCTTTAAAAATTTGCATTTTAATGCGAGACATAGTCCATTTAACAGCCCTGTACATATTATAAAGATCTCATTATTATTGTATTTTAACATTTTAGTTTATCGTTATGCATGAGCAAATTATTGCACTTCAACCATACGTATTGCATATTTTTAATTATAAAGCTTGTAATTACAGAATTACTCAATTAAATATAATTTTTATCATTACCTGAATTCTGAGACCCAATAAACATAGAGATGTCCTTTTTAGATTAAGAAA
The DNA here is from genome assembly GCA_948107695.1 of Meliscaeva auricollis. NCBI lineage: Eukaryota > Metazoa > Arthropoda > Insecta > Diptera > Syrphidae > Meliscaeva > Meliscaeva auricollis. Next base: position 19,677,618 of record OX403619.1, on the reverse strand, counting down.
AACAATAGAAACAACAAAAATATGATATGATGTGACAATGCAAGGTTTACATTTTGCAAATTGTATCGTTAGTTTGAAAATTTACCAACTTTTTTTCATTGCGTTTTTCTTATGGGAATTCAACCATAATAGTAATTTAGCTAACTCTATACACTGCGTGTCTGTCACCTATTAAATTATTTTGCATGCGGTAGGTATAGGTACTTCAGCAGAGGGTACACCTTTTGCTATTTATGAATATTTCAACTTAATTAGATGGGTACGGTGTGACACACTCATGATTCTAAATACCTACCTATGCAAATTGGTCACATATAAGATTTTGAAAAGCCAAAGTTGGAAGAATCGAATAAAGTCGCAAAGTCACAAAGTCACATTTATGATTTAATTTTGTGCTTTATAGGTACTTTGAGGGGCAAAATATTCATAAAGTAGACAAAAATTGAATAGGAAATTAAAATAAACTATCTATGATTGTTGTGATGAAAGCATGAAATAAAAAAACAAAGTGGATTCCGCTACTCTATTGCCTTTTAGGTGGATAGGTTTAACCGTCGATTTTCTTTCAACTTGGCGCCTTGTAGATTAAGATTTATGTATGTATGTATATATGCGTACATAGATTCATCAAAGAACTTTTTTTACAAAAAATACTTATGTGAAGAAGCCACTTAACATTCAGGAAAGGTATTAAAGTAAAGTCGTAAATCTGTCGCGGTAAAGTCGTATAAGGGTTACTGTCAAAATTTGTACGGGATATCTTTGTGATCCGAAATTGGTAAATATAGACAGTTATCAACTACTGGTCCTCATAAATCGAAACTGGTGGACGAAATGGCATTATGATACCATATCATTCAATAATTTTTGCAATCTATAGTTTTCTATATTTTATAGTTTTCTATTATTACAACATTTTTGTTTCCGTTATTTCTGGAATATTCTCAAAAATGTTATATTATTTTGAAATACGAATCGAATACGCCAACTTTTAAGGGAACTTGCCAAAATTTCGTAGTACATTTTTTTTTACACTACAGTCCATTGAATTAGTAGTAGTTGAATTTCAAGTAGTTGGTCAAAAAATTGATATTTTCCTTAAAACTTGTTTAAATTTTTCAAGGTTCCAAACGTACTTGCTTCTTGGGTCAAAGTCGCTATGGATGCTAAAGCTTCGTATATAAAGTTTTAAGAAATAAATAATTTTATAATACAATAAAAAAATCATAAAATTCAATAATAAAATTACATAATCAACTTGTAAAATTGCTTTGAACTCCAAACTTAGTATGCAATTTGATTTTGAAGAATTTTGAAAATCGTTAGAGCGGTTTTAAAAAAAACTAATTTTGTATATATAAAATTAATCAAGCCTTGTTTGAAAAAAAATTTGAAAATATCTATGGACATCTAAAAACAAAATTTAAAAAAAAAATACCAATATGTTTTCGAAAAATCGATTTTTCAAAAAAAACCACCATAGAGGATGACCATTTTTTCGATTTTTTTATCGAATGCCCATAACTCACTAAATACATGGCTAAGATTTTTTTAATTACTTTTCCGATAACTTTCACCACCTACCCTATCACCCGTTTTCGTGTCGATGTTGACTTTTTGGGACACCCTGTATAATTAATCTTTTCCATATATTTCCATACTCTCTGGTAAATTGAGCCACTCGCAGTTTTATATTTTAAGTGCAACTTGAATGTCTGGCATATTATTTTCAGTGCAATTTTGAAAGTTAGGTTCTGTACATTTTTCTATATCTAAAAATTTCGAGCAAATAACTTTATAACTTTAAACTCAGTTAACGTTTAACAAAAGTTACTGGTTTCTTTTTGACACAGTGAACTTGTTTACTTTGTTCAGCAATAGAAACATTTTTAAACTGCATATTAAATTTTTTCAAAAGAAGCAAATATTACTCATACGCCGTAGTGACCGGTTCAGTTGAAACTTTAAGAATTAACACAAAGTTTTCCATCCCTGAAAAAATAATAAAACCAGTTGATCGTTCTTGACCATTTAGTGACCTTTAACATTGTAACTTTGTTATCATATACCCTCTAGCGGAACATCAAGAAAATTGGTTGCTGTGGCCTAGAACGGGGAATATATGTATGTACCTCCTGTCTTAGACCAATGCATTAACTCATCCCAATTCTTATTCGCCTAAGAAAACATTTCTTAATAGTATTGATTTAACAATACGCAGAACTAAGGTTTTTTTTATAAAGATGAGATGGGATGAGAGTCTTTGACTCATCAAAATTTGTTTTGCTTTGTCTTCTAAATTAGATTCACCGAGTTGGATTGAAAAACCTAAAAGAAGGAACTTAAAAAAAAAACTACTTCCAACGTATTTTTCCCATTATAATTACCAAAAAAAAAACAAACAAACTACATACCTACCGTGCTTTTTAAATTAAGATTCCATTTCTGCATTATAACCAGATATTTTTTAAGTTTAAAAAACGAAATGAATTATTCTCAAACGAAAAACATTTTAATTTTATTAACTTTTCTATTATGCTTTTTTTTATTTTACCAACTAATTGACCATAAAAAACAAGAATACACATATCTTTATTAATTTTCTAATTATTATAAATCTATTTTTATCTATGAGCATTATCAGAAGAAAAGCTCGCTTATATGTGGCTTCGTATGTGGAATCTTAAAAAGAAATTAGAGCGGCTAATGTTTTGAGAAAACCAAAATTCAAAGCAAATTTATGTATAAATAGTGTACAACAAATTAGAAACAAACAAATCAGATTTTCATATTATTAATGAGTGAGTAGAAGGGTCGCTGACAAAAAAAGAAAATTAATTTTCAACAAATTTATTTGCCACGTAAAAAAGATAATTAATATTAATAAATACTTTTCTTTGTTTTTAAATTTCAAAAAAAAATAAAAATCCATGAACAATGATTTTCCATTTCCTTTAGAAGTGTAAAGATTTGTTTATAATGTAGAACCTACATATTTATGCGTTGGTTATTTACCTTTTAATTTTTTTGTGCAAAGAAATATTTTTCTAAACTAGACATGTATTTCAAAATAGACTGAAGAGTTTTAGGTAAACACTTAATAAACAAAAATAAAAGAAATAGATTGTGTACTTAGATTATGTAGTAAATGTAAAGATGCAATAAGAAAACCTACCGATTTATTGAAAATATGTGAAGTAATCAGGGACAGGTTCTATGTGATGAGTTAAATGAGAATATTTTGACCTTGAAAAAATATATTTTGCATGAGAAAATGCGTGCGAACAAACTCTAAGAATAAACTTCAAATGCAGCTGATAAGTTCACCCGCCAGAGTTAACTCACCAAAATTTTACATGTTGATAGTTTAATTTTTTTTAATGTTCATAACTCTCAGTCCTTTATTCTGATATCCTCTTCGTTTAGGAATGAAATCCTTAATTACTCTTGTGACATATTTTTGAATCAACTAATTGTAAGTTAAATTCACATTGTATAAGTTAAATTCCGAATCATAACTCGGAACTGAAAAGATGTTCTTAGCAAAGCGGTTTTAGAACTAATCACCTTGTTATGCATTCACCTTTGGATGCAGGATCAATTGCCCTGGAAAAATGTACATGTAGGATTGTAGGGTACAAACATGCATCTGTCTGTCTGCCTGAAAGACGCACTCAAAAAATGCAAAAAAATTAACTTTCCATTTATTTGTGATAGCAAATAAATTTTTTTTGCAATGATGCTGAACGCGGGTTCAAGACGTTCAACAGGGGGCGTTCTGCCCGCATGACGCCCTCGAAAAATGCAAACAAAAATCGATTTCCGAAATAATTGTGATAGGAAGATAATCCTGCTTTGTAATTATAGAGCCAGTCTTTCCTTATTACCAGAACGCGAATATAAGTCCTTTTACATGGGGAATTTTGCCTGCAAGAAAAAGTCGATATTCGAAATAATTTTACCAGCATTTAACATTTCTTGTTTAAATGTTAATTTTTCAGGCGCGGAATACACACGTAATTTTTATTTACAAAAGTTATACATATTTTGAAAATATACTAGAATAACAGCCATTTCCTAATTTACGTAAGTTTCAAGCTAGAGAACAATTGCAACCAAAAAAATACATTTTTAAAAACTTACGGAATTCTTACAACTTACGCATCAGTCAGCATCTGTAAGTTTTCAACTTAAGGTAATTTAATTTTTCATGTTTTGTGAATTCTACCAATAGCGTTAACATTCCTGTAAGTAACTTCTGTAGAATAATTTTGTAACAATATAATTTAAAAAAGGACGTATACGCCATAGTGCATACATTTTTCAAATACGTATATACTATATCATACCCTCCCCCCTTAATTTATTTCTATACAATAGTTTTAAACCAAAAATAATTACCAAAAATAATTTATAAACCAACAAAATAATTTATGAACCAAAAAATGATTTGTTGTGTCCTTTCGGATAATTATATGAGGCACTACCACTATCGACAACGAAGGAAAAACATTATTCTAAAAACGTCACATTAAAATATAAGTCATTTATCATGCCATAAAATACGATAAGTACATATATTATTTATTAATTATGTTAATTATAATTTCCGCACATATCAAATGGTGGTTGGGCTTGTTGTTTTTTTTTTTTATAAAATAATTCTTTTCAATAATAAATGAAAGCATTTGACGATCATTGCCAAGTTGAAATATAATATTCCAAGCGCGTACGATAAAAAAAATATCAAAATAATTAATCATCGCAACAATAAGCGGTAGATATTGTAGGTATGATTTTTCTGTAGGTTGTTTTATATAGCTAAGCATTTTATTATAAAATGAAGTGATCTGTTGCAGCAATGAAACTATACTTAGAGATATCAAATTGCGTTGAGAATATCGAATAAACGATGCGACGCATATCAACAATTGCAAATCAATTGTCTGAATTCTAATCAATTTACCTACCTAGGTGTGCGAAACAGTTTTTTTTAGGAAGTTGCATTATATTAATGATTATATAAAATATATTTACTATCACATACCTACTCATAGTTCTGGAAGATTGTTTTACACTCTCATACCTTGTATTTGTAAGGTCAGTAAATGTTCAACAAAGTCTAGTAGTTTCAGTTTCGTATTTCCTCAGTGATAGAATTTTTACTACAATTTTTCAAAGTGTTTGCTTAAATGGGTCACTGGGGCGTATGTGGAACATTTTGTTCTATTGAAAAATAGAGTTTGTACGATTTTGATCTTAAGAATGGGAGTCTTTCTATTTTTAATTAAAGTATAAGCTATTAGTGATCATCAACTTAAGAGGGAATAAATAATTTTCAAAATGTTAAATTCTCTATTTTTTAGTCTTATTTTAAAATGGTGATTTTTTTTTAAATTTTATTTTTATATTATTTACTTTTAGAGGGATTACCTTTTATTCCGCACATATGCTATGTTGGAGAAAAGCAGTACCAAGCATCGGTTGGATCGTGTTTTTTCTATGAGGAAGTAAAGGAATGTTGTTGTTCTCGATCTTTGGCAAAACGATGTAAGTGCAGAAATCTGAAAATAAAAATATGTCTCTTGAATATAACGAGTCCTAGTAAAGTAGTAATACATTTGAAAATCTAAACAAATCTCTGAAAATTTAGAATTAACAAACAGTAGAAAAATCAATCAACAATTTTTATATCGACAAAAAGAATACTTAAGTATGTTTCGGATTTAATAATAATTTAAAATTTCAATTTTAACAAAAACTAAGGTACTTATAAAATCTGTATACTAATATTATATCTTTTTTTTTTGTTCATTCCAGGGAAGCATATCTCAGCTGGTCCGATAAATGCTGCATATCCTCCAGCAATTATACTTTCTTTAGCGATTCTTACAAAATTTGGAACACATGTGCTTTTAAATCATTTTCATTTTCAATGAAAAGAAATATTGTGGCTTTTATAACAAAAAAAAACAAATAATTTGTATTTTTTCTTTTTCTATTTAAGACTGTAAAATATTTTTTTAAGACGAATTATAATGTAATTTAAGAGAAACTTTTAATTTATTGAATATAAAAGCTGAATAAATGGTGTGTTGGTACCTATCTTTTTACACAACATAAAATGTTGCATGGATGGTATATCTGGGCAAATCGAAAAACTTGTTTGTTTTCTTTTCCAATTCCAAGAAGTTATTAATTTTATATAAAATGTATTTTTTGATTTCTTAAGTTCTTACTAACTTATTATGTGCATATTGACTTAATTAGATGAAGATCGAACGATACAAATGGATACATCGTCCCCTTGACCTTTGGGGCAAATGAAACAGTGGAAAATAAAGTTTTAAGAAAAAACCAATAACCCGTATAAGAAGATTTCCAAGTTTTTCTTTTAAGGACTTATTTAATTTTCAGGCCTAATATTAAATAAATCAAAATAAAGTTTTTTTTGATATACAAATAAATATACGACTGGGTCGCACGTACTTATTCTTATAGCTTAAGTTGCTTAGATTGTTTAAAATAAATGTTGAAAATGTTTAAATATAAAAAAAATTATAAAATTCAATTTTTAAATCACTTCTTAACAAAATCGACTTCCAAAAGAAAATGACTTTCATTTAAAATAAATTAAAATTTTTTTTTTTTTTACAAATCGTTAGAGGCGTTTTTTTGTTTAATTATTTCTGTATTTACAAAATTTTCAGAAAAAAGGCATGCCATATTTAAGCATTTATTTAATTACATTTAAGAACAATATATTGGTTCCCCAACCAAAAATATATTAATGCTACTTAAAAATTTTGACCGTTTTTGAATACAGTTCTTTTTTCAATATTTTGTTCACGAGGATTTGTTTTTATCACTTGTAAACAATGTCTTGACATACTACCTATTATGTTGTAAAGAAAAAGTTTAAGAATTCGGCAATATTTCAGCTAAAATCCACCCCAAAGCTCATTAGCGTTTTTCGTATTGCCCTCACCATTGCTTTAAGTTTGCAAAGAAATTGTCAATCAGATTGATGCCAGGGGTTCGTGTAGGCTATGCTGCGGTCTAAAATTTCTGTTTTGCAATGCATTTTTTGAAAATTTTAGAGGTTTTTCTGGGGCATTAATCTACTTGAAAAGCGACTTCAAACTCCTCATAGCCATCTTTTCCCAAAAATTTAGATAAATTGAATCGTGTTAATCTATGATAACGTTTCTTGTTCTTTATTCTCTCGAATTGTATTGCATTTGACCACTTTTGCTCGTGACTGTACATTCAAATTAAACAAAAAATGGTGTATTCCCCTCCCAAGCGCTTTCCCCCCCCCCCCCCCCCTTTTCACTTTAAATTTTTCAATGGATGTACTATTTAAAATCCTATTGGTCAGAGAGAAAATGTTTGTGAGAGTTGAGAGACTTTTGGCAATATCGATGGATCCCTTTTTTCAGGTTGCTACAAAATTTTTGTTTCCACGGCCTTAGTAAGTTTGTCCTAGGGAAATGTTTTTGGGAGACGGGATCCCAATATTGACTCAAATATTAACGGTGTTACTCACTTTTAAATCTATTTTCACCACTGTCCAACAAAGATTGTCAGTTCAGTACACATCTTATGGGAAAGCTTTTACCCGGCTTTTTACATTCGATAAACTTATGTAACACGCTGCAAACGTCCTATTTTATCTGTTACTGACAATCTTTGTTGGCCAGTGAAAAACAAAATTTAAAATTGCGTTTTTCTGGGTTTGAATGGCCTTGTCTCGTTTTTTCCCTGGACCCTTCAATTCCAGTTTTTGTTTAAATATGTATGTAAAAAACAAAAGTTATTTATTTTTGAGGTATTTTACATACTAAAAGAGACTTTAGTATATTTTCCATGTAGTCTTCAAGAAAATACAAAAAACATAACGTGTACCGTATATAATGTTTATTTTATATAATTATATTTATTCTATACATAGACAAACAACAAATAAAGCTAAAGCTACATAATGCGATTAGTAAAAGTTATCTTAAAATGCAAATAATTAGATTCGTGTAGTAAATGTACTTTGTATTGGAATATAATTATGTATGTAGGCATGATGATGATACAATTTACATACTCGATCGGAAATTAAAAGTTTTATTAAGGGCATTCACGCATGACAATACATCTTCATGGTCCTTTGACCAATCGGCTAGATTTCGTTCCAAATTATGCAGCCTCTGACTACCCACTCTCAGTCCACCATGTTTGAGTGCAGCAACACAATGACAAGTCAAAACCTTAAAACATTGCCGCCTGATGGCATTGTGCGAGTTATTGTCCCATATGGGTGTTGAACGAACATAGTTCCAAGCCATCAGAACATAGTCGAGCAGAGCATCCCAGTGTGATGAATCGTGTAGTTTACGTGTATGGCTTATGATGGCAGTTTTAAAGGCTGATACATGCATAACAGCTTTGGCATAAGCGGTGCTATCTGTTTTCTTACACAAACGTGATGTTGGGAGACTTTTGAAGATATTGCGTTTACACAAAATCAATTCGTCTTCCAGATATCTTAAATTTAATAAAGAATATAATGTTATTATTGATTTATTTGAATGATATCAGAGATCTTACCCAATATCTGGCATTGGAAATTCATTTCGAATGACTTCTTCTAGCCTACTATCTTTGCTCACTAAGTTTCCTATCATCTCGACAAGTTGATTGTGACTGAGTCCTTTGAGCATCAAGTTCAAACTGGTGTTGCGATTTGTCTGAGCCACCGGAGTTTCGTCAAGTTTTAGTCTCTTTACAATTGGAGTCATATTACAAGCAGATCTATAGCCTGATAGTTTTTGAATGTTGTCCGCCGCCGCACCAGATTCCATTGGTGATTTGTTAAAGGACGTTTCAGTCATGAGAAGGCGTTTTCGGGGAGAACTTCTCAATGTCATATGTGTAGCTATTTTAGTTGGAGTTTTCTGAAATGGACTCTGTGATGATAGCTTGTCTGGGGACCAAGTAAGTGTAAAGCGACGACGTCCTCTCTGTTTAATAACAATTTCATCAGGTGAAGCAACAGGGGATTCATGCTCCATGGACATATTATTGATAGCATTATCAAAAATAGTTTGGTTTAAGATATTCGCCGGAGTTGGTTCGGCTGCTTCGGGATTTGTTGGTGTTGTTGCTACTCTGAGGAGTTCTAAACGGTCAGGAATTTCCGACAAAGCTATTCTTGTATTGCGAGGTGAAGCCATTGTTGAGTTATTTGTTTTTAATTTAAATGATCCAATGAGCGCGTGTATAGTAACAATTTCACTTGCAACTTGTGAGAAAACTTAGAAAAATATATTATTCTTCAAACGGTAGGTATAATAAATAAATACTTTTGCTCGCACATAATTGTTTTTAGTCTTTTTTTCTTTAATTAATTACAGAAAATTTAACTTTTTAGCAAATGCATCAGTTTCGCGCTCAAATACAAAACAAACTTCATTTGAAAAAAAATGTCGGTAATCATTCTACCTGTTGGAAAAATACACTGACAGCGAATTTCTTAAGTTCAGAACAAAATGGTGTAGTCGCGTCGCGTAAGCTCATGTCTCGTTAGTTTTTAATAAAAGGTTTCTGAAGTCCTACAGGGTTATACCCATTGCCAGAATGCTTCTAATAATTTTTTTGCTGCCACTTTGGGATGTTATTAAAGAAACTTCTCTGTGAAGTCAAAGCTCAAACTATTGAACTATTTATAGAAAGGAAATTCAAACACTGGATTGTGGATGAGATCACGGAAGAGAAGCTGGATTGGATTTTAAGGCTTGCCCAAACCAAAGTGCGACAGTGCGTCACGACATGTGCCACGCGATTTTTATATGAAAAAGTTTTGTGATTAATCGCATTTCTTGTGGGTACTCTCATAATGACGTTGTGTAAATAAATTTTTGCGTTATCGTGTGGCACTGTCGTGTCGCACTGTCACACTTTGGTTCAGGCAAGCCTTTACTCTTGTGGAGACCTACACCGCAGGTTCAAATGTTTTTAAAGAGCTGATAAGAAATTATCGCTCCTTGCTGAACGACGTTGCTGACATGTGAGATTCGTCGCGCGAAAAAGTTAAAAAAAAGATGAGCGACGTCATTCTGTTGCTGATGGGTGATGTCCATACAAAGTTCATCTGTCAGCGACGAGTGATGCATTCTGTTCAGCTCTTAAATCCCGACTTAAAAAAATCTTTCGAAAATGATGTAGCAAACTTACAATTTTCAGATGGTTACCTTATCCCACAAATTTCTGTGGTTAAGTTTACTATTTTAGGGTAAAGATTGCCTTTTGGAAGTCACTCCTCAAATAATAAAAACAAAACTTCTTTGCATAATTAAATAAAATTTGTATTCATTTTCTCCTTACTTTAAATTAATTGTTTCTACTGTATAACATTTCCAGTACTTTTGGTGACCATGTTGCAAACTGGAAAGTTCATTGGAAAGTTTGATATTTCTTGTTGCTTTTTCTTTTCCCAGTTTAAAAAATGCATTTCTCAATCTGTCATTTTAAGAATTCTTTTTATTTCTGAAAAAAATATTAAAAACAACAAAATAATAAAAAGTTATTAAAATGGAATCTCCGAGTCCGAATAGTTCGAAGGGTATAAGTTCTCTTTGTTAATACAAAAGTTAATTTCATACATAAATAAACTATTAACTAAACTTGTAGAATTTGAAATAACTGGTGTGTCAAGAAGCGGACGAGTTCGAAAGAAATCCTCTAAACTCCTTGATTTCCGGTCGCCAGATGAAATTGAACCAAAATCGAAAAAAACTGCAAAATCAGCTAAAAATCAATTGAAATCATCACCTGACATGGGACATAAATCCGATTATGAACCAGCTGAATCTGACGAAGACTTCGAAACAGATGCCATCGATCCTGATGATAATACTGACTCTGATGAGGATTTGGAAGGCGATGGCGAAGTTGATGATGATTCTGACGAACACTCTGAAGATCCAGTTGTACATCAAAGCTTGTACATGAGTGAGAAATCCAACAAGAAGAGAATATTAAAAGATGGAAAGGCAAGAAACGAAAACAAAAAAAAAATTACAAGACTCAAATTAAATAAGGTCTTATGTTTTGTGTTTCAGGTTGTAATGGAAAAGGCGCAAAGAAAGGACAAGGGCAAATCAAGATTTACAGCTTACATGCTCTGGGCTCGAGATGTCAGGCGAAATGTCTTGAACAACAAAAACAACAGTATGGGTAGTGTATTATATCTTATCAAATTATTTCCATTATTCAATTCTTTTGTTCTACAGACTTTGCCAACACCTCACGCAAATTGGGAGAGATGTGGGCAAATGTCCCTGCAAATGAAAAGAGTATATGGAGAAGACGGGCAAAGCGACTTGCCAAAAAGACTAAACAAGGTGACGATAGCCCAGGAAACACCAAGTCAACTTTTATAAACAGAGCCACCACAAGTCGAACAAAGAAAATTGCTCAGCAATCATCAATAGCAGCGACAGCGGGTCAGCCTGCTAAGCTAGGCTCTCCAACTCAATCGCCTCCTAATTCAATATTTTCTTCAACAATAAAAGTTGGAAGCAATACTGTGACGCAACCGGGAGCGTTTAAAGTGACTGGCATTGAACCAATCGATGTGGCTGCTCACTTGAAGCTGCTTGGAGACAGTTTGTCCATTATTGGCGAGCGACTGAAGGAACACGAAGGACAAATTACTGTTTCGGGCAGTCTTTCTGTGCTGCTCGATAGTTTGTTGTGTTCTATTGTTCCGCTTGTTTGTTTGACCACCCAAATACCGGGCATGGAAAATAGAAAAGGTCTAAGCGATAATTTACATGCGACTATGGACAATATTGCCTATGTAATGCCTGGGTTATAAATACAGAAATATGAATACTTATTGTTTTATTTATAATTGACTTGAGTTTAAAAATTACTATAAATATATGCTGAAAGTGTATAAAATAAAGCTTAAGAAGCGGATTAAAAGTTGTACTTGATTGAAAACTGTTTTAGGTCTTAAAAACAATTTTTTTTTGTTTTTAATTTGTATTGAAGGAAATTCCAAACTATGTAGGAACTTATAAGCCCTATGGTGAGTTTCACCTGGAAATCTTTTTACTTAAAAATGGTTTCTTATACGTCCCCAAAATTTAAATGAAATATAAGAGCCTACAATTGCTTACATTTCAAACGAAAATAAAGTTCAAAATAAGAGGAATTTTCGGATAATGATCAGCTCCTCTCTTGGCCCCTTGAGGGCTCCAAAATTGTTTGAGTGGGACAAAAAATCTAAACTGTCAGTTTCCTGGATTTTGGCGGAGATCTCTGAGACGAAAATAAATATTTGGATTCAATTTTTTCAATGATTTTGTAGTTGGTGGGACGGGCCTAATGAAAGGACTTTGCAACTGAATTAACTCTAAAAGTATAATGCAAACAACGCCTTCTGCTGGCATTTTCCATGTTCATGTTCTGCGATTCATTGTCTGTTTCTATCGTGTATAAGAGATGTCGTTTTTTGTGATTTTCTACTTTTTTTCAATGCATGGGAAAACTTCTCGAGACTATGATTTTACGTGGTTTGAAAAGTTATTTTGTTGTTTGAAAGGGAGACGAATTCAACTAATCAGAGATCATCATCAGGTCTACTTTTGAAGTAGGAACAGATTCAGCACAATTTACTCTTATTACTTTAGTCAAATGTAACAGTGTTGGGGAATCTAAATGAAAAATTCTTTTATTGAACACTTGTATTATTTTTTTCATTTTTCTGGACATCATCAATTATAAGTTATGGCATTAAGCCCTCTATATCCAGAGATTAACTCAACAAAAAAAAAAAACCAATAAAATAAAACAACAATTGGCTTTATATTTTGCTAACAAAGTTTTTTTTTTTAATGAAGCCGATTAAATTAATTTATAAAAAAAAATACATATATAATTTTTGTTTTAATAATAATTATATCTTAACATTAAGGTTGGTTTAGGTATGTATGTATAAATGTAATTTATTTAAATAATAATTTTTGCTCAAACACATTAAAGACATTATGTAAAAAATAATAAAGTTGAGTTGAACAAATAAAGTTTAAATTAAACATATAAATATAATAATATTATTTTTATTTTTTTTTTCATTCTGTGAAATTAAAATAAGAAACATTTTGCAGGACCATCGCCATATATTGCAACAATTTTGTTCAATTTTTTGTAATTTTTTTTTTGTTTTTGTTTTATGATTTTTGGAAACGTCCACCAACAACAGCTTGTAGGATGTTAAGAAAAGTATTTTAAGGCTTCGAAAAACGTTTCTAAAAAATATATTGATTCGTTAGAATAATTAATATAATAATAATAATATAAATTTGCGTGTTTATTTATACTTCTTCTTTTTCAGTTGGTTCGGTGTCGTCCTTTAAATGACGAGATCGCCTCTTATCTCCACTATTCAGTAATTGAGCGACTTTTGTTTGTTTGGCCAAATCGAGGGCCTCTTTCTTGCTTCGCAATGCACAATCTTCAAGGGTTTCGGCAGCTTCAAACATTCCCTGTCGCCGGTAAAGAGCACCTAGATTTTTTAGAGTTGTTGTTACAGTTGGTGAGTCGACTTTAGCAGCCTTATGCCAACCACCATACTCGCCATATGGTGTATTCTCACGATTGTCGTACTTGTGTTCTTCTCGTTCTTCGGCAACCTGAAAATTTGTTTGAATCGTTTGTTTCTTTTTTTTTTTCTTTCTTTCTTTTTTAGTGACGAATAAACTATAAAAATAATACTTTTGTATAAATGCTTTAAAAACTTTGATTAACTATACTTTATTACTTATGGTGCACTCGCTGCTAATTTTGAATATCTAAATGCAAAAAGTAAATATACTTTTTTTGTCGTCTAAAATTTTCCCACTATCTTATCCTTAAGGAATCTGATATTCAAGACAATCCTGGCAGTACTTTTCCCATATTTCCCGTTCATGCGAATAACGAGTTTATTATTCAGTCATTTGATTATTAAAACAGAATTTTTTATTATTAAATTGACCCGTTTTATAGTTTTTGGGGTCTCTTTCTGAATTTTTACTTGAGAATTTGTGGTTTGAAGTTCCTAAAAATTTTATCGCAGCCAGTGCCTGCACAAGTGAGCTTGATACATTTTAAGGATTAAAATACTTAGAACACGTACAAGACACAACTCATGAAGCAGTAATTTATCTCTTGATGGCTATTTATCGTTAGTTCTTAAAATAACTAAACATCACGGCACAGTGAACAATTCACAAGGGATAGTCCAGTAAAATTAAAAATAGTATGAAGCTTCGTGATTCTCATTAAATCGAGTGATCTATTTATAGAACATGCAGCAAAATACATAATAGGTCTGTTTCTTTACTCGCCCGCGGTATCCCAAAACTACCCAAAAAGTGTTTCTTTCCTTAAGTTTTCAATAGTTTTGGGATCCTCCGGGATCCCGCAGGCGACTAAAGAAACAGACCTAATGTCATTTTTTAATACAAATGTAGGATAGGGAATGTTTTTTTCCGGGAAAATGTTCTATGTGATATTATTCTGCCGGCAAACGTTACACGAACAAAAATTACGCGGGCAAACTTAGCCAACCCGTAAAATTCCTTTTTTAATGGATAAAGCAAAGAAAACTTGGCAAATTACATCCGATGTCAAAGTGAACGCTCATGATTAGAATTCAAGGTTCCAACGGATTGAGCAAACGCTTCGAAATGGTAAAGACTGCCTTTGTGGAACCCACACAGGGAATATACACAACTAGAGAAGAAATTAAGGTCCATTTGTCTGCACTTTTCATGCTGGTTTCAGAGTGGTTAGCTCCTTAAATATGTTTTTCAGTAAAATATGATCCGAGTAAACTCAGCAAACTTGGTAAGTTAACTAAATTTTAAGATACCTGAAGTACATATAAAAAAACAGAACACGTAGCACACGGAAAGAGTACCTATTCAAAAACTATAAAACAAGCCATTAAAAAAAAACTTTCCAACCAACTCCCATTGTTCGTACCAAATGCCTAAAGGTCTTAAACCATTGTTTTAATTTTGTTAATATAATTTTAAATGAAAAGTTAATATTATGTCAAAATGATTGAAATTTAATTCAATCAAATTATTTGAATATTTATGAATTATTGACTTTCCATACACCAACTATGAATCGCACACACAAATTAAAATTATTAAAAAAAAAAGAGAAAGAAAATTGCGCTATAAAATTACTTTATTCATTTGTAGCAAATGCTCAAATATACAAATCTTAACATCACTCTATGTACGTACAATTTTAATTAAATAGTTTTTTTATATTTTTTTTTTGTAATGGAAGAACAGTTCTGTACCTATGCTAAACTTATTGCAAAACTTTACACAGTTTGGTTAACAATAAAATTACTAAGCTCGTATAATAGTTAATCTATAATTGAAATTTTTTTAAGCTCTTTCGGAACAAGAAAATATTTGAGAGAGAGAGAGAGAGAGAGAGAGAGATAGAGACAAAAAAAAATACTTGTTTTTAGCACTTTTTGTGTTTGATATTAATTTATAACAATTTGTAAAATTTTAGAAAATTATCTTTTGTTTCTTCTGTAAATTTAGTTTCTTTTTTTGTTTTTTTGTTTGTTTAATTATTTATTTTATGGTAAAATTATATGCAGTGATCTCATGATGATTTGTTCGGTAAGAACTTATTTAACATTTCCTTTACACCTTTCTATAAGAAAATAAAAAAAAAACATGAAAAAAAAAACAAAAAGTGTTAGGTCGGAATTAATTTGTTGGTCAGTTAATGAAATGAACATTTCGTTAGTAAACAAGGACGCAGTTAATTTCAATAAATGTTAATAACTACATTTTGACATTTTTTTTGTATTTGAAAATTTACTATCGCTTGGTAAGAAAAGTGTCGCTTTTATAAATTAATGCGATTTATTTTTAATTTGTGAGCTGTTTAATAGTGTGTAGTTTGTTTTGTTTGGTTATTTAATTGAATAAATTAATATATTAACGGATAAGGTAACGGTTTACATTTAAACTTATAAAAAAAATAATTTAACAGCTGATATAAGGAACTCCGGTGAAAAAACGATCCAATGCAGTGAGTGAACGGTACAATCCTCGTAATAACTATGTGGTACTCGTGACTGTCCAACAGTTCGGAAACCACTTCAAGCACACATATTATTCGATCAGACATTTATTTATGTATATTCAATATGACTGGCTTTTCACGAGCCCAAAATTCCTTTTAAAAAACCCAAAATAATCACATTCGGGCTTGCTTTCTACAAAACATAAAACTAAACTGTCGAACAGTAATTGTAACTATAAAACACATTTAACAATCTATCGCAGAGAGTACAGATTGTAGATTTAAAAGCTTGTGACAATGTGCTGTCGCGTACAAGCATCGATTGAGTGAAACACAGCACAATCGTTGCATACGACAGCAATTCTGTAAAACTATGGGAACAATTTGTTTCGTGTATTCATTCTTAATCATCCCAGAAATCCAACAAGTTGACCAGTTAAAGATAATAGTATGGGCATACAAAAGGGCAGCGTCTCATTGGTGTAACACATAGTGTTGACTAGTACATCACTTTTTTGTATGGACATATGTGCGTATCGTGTGGGAGAAAACAGTTAGGGGGACTCTTTGCCAAAATGAAAGTTGCAAAAAACTTGAAAACGTTAATAAAATTAAGTGGAACCTGCTGGGCGGTCAAAGTGAAATGCAATCGATGTCACAGCACCTCCTCTCCTTCTATTTCCCAAGAAAAAAAAAACATGTTTTTACTATTCCTTCGGGATTTTGTTCCTGGTGTTGTGACACACTATAACCTACGCATAAAGTTAGAAAGACTTCGGCTAGTACTTGATTCTTTTCTATGGGCAAAAGTTTGTATCTCGTGAAGCCCAATGTAACTTATAGCTTAGAGCTACGAGGTCCTGACCAGAAAAAAATAGTTTACATCATTTTTGGTGGAAATTGCTTTCCCTATTCTTTTCTATGGGCAAAAGTTTGTATCTCGTGAAGCCCAATGTAACTTATAGCTTAGAGCTACGAGGTCCTGACCAGAAAAAAATAGTTTACATCATTTTTGGTGGAAATTGCTTTCCCTAATAATATCCTTAAAGTCACATTGTATTGAAATGGAAAAAAAATGTCAAAGCAAGCTTATTTGTATGTTAAAACAGTTGAAATTAAAACGAAGGTAATATAACTACTCTTTTTATGTAGTTTCATTTTTCCAATAACGGTACAGCCATAAAATTCGACAAAAACGTTTTATTTTTCATGAGAACCAAGAACCAAAATATTGCATTGCAATGAATTTTTCAAATGCTGGTATTTAAAAATACATACTTGGATCTTTATGGGTTAAAAATTGTATCTGCCATGTATACCATTATTAAAAAAATGCGATTTCTCTGGAAAACAACCTAAACCCCATAACTACAAAAATTGAAGAAAATAGCTTCAGAAGCTAGGGCTGTAGGTCACAATAAGTCCAGATAGACTGCTTTTTGCGTACTCATGTCTGATTGTTAACTCGAGCTCAATTTTTTTTTTAATTCTAAACAGTGCTGTGTAAGCACGAACATACACTTATGTATGCATGTGAAAAGTAAAATGGTAGTAGAAACGAACCCATACCTCCTGTGTGAAAGTTCATTCACTAACCATTACTTCATAGGGCACTACATATGTATATTAGCCGTGTTTTATTCAAAACTGTGTAGCTACTCAGTATTTCAATTTATTCGCAAAACAAAAACAAAAAAACTTTGAGTAGTCTAATTTGTTTTTGTTTTGCGTGTAAAATAAAAAAACTGAGTAGTTACTGAGTGTTGAATGAAACACGGCTATTGTATAATAATGCCTAAAATGAAATTGTGAGAAATCGGTCAATTTATTAATATTAGAATCAAACAAACAAAAAAATTAAACTGATCACAATTGTATGTAAAGGAAATGAAATAAATTTATATTACCAATAACCAGATGAAAAATGAATTTAAATAATAATAAAACAAAAACGAAAAAAACAAGAATTTATTAGTTATTTATATTTAAATGAGATAAAAAAAATACAGGGTACCCATTTCATAATTCAATTATTGTCAGACGGTATCGTGGTCTTGAACCGATATCGTCTTTACGATATTATTTTGGTGAATAAATTTGTTGTTTTTTTCAAATCGACAATCATAATATTGTAGAATTGTAGATTTTAAAACACAAACAATGATTTTTATTCATTATTTTGAAGATTTCAGATTATTATTTGTGTGAATATTAAAATACTTAGAGCAAATCAAAGACTATAAAGTTGAAAATTATAGATTAGTTTTAAGGTTCAAACATTTTAGCTTGGGTGCCAGCGTCATTAATTTTTGAATTATTTGTGTATTGATGAATTAATTTTGTTCACTTAGTATGAACGTTAGAACAAACGATGCTTGCAGGCGCACACATGAGCATTAATTTATAGCTAATATTCAAGTGTATACATTTTAGACAATGAAAAGTGACGCTGGCTCCCGGGATATTACAGAATGAGTACCCAGAAAAAAAAATTAAACAAATAACAATATTTGAAACCAGATTTAATGCTTTCGGTTTTTTTCTCTTTATATTTCTTGCATGCAATCGTAATGTTATTTGTATGTATAAAGATTTGCTGCCTATTAATATTAGATAATGTACACAAATATCTTTACCAACGTTAAATATCAAAGAAAACATAAAAGGCTCGAGAAAGTAATTTAAAAGTCCTATGAGGTATATTTTCTGTAATGCATATTTTTTTTAAATTTCATAACAACTATTTCAAGGTCGTATGTAGGAAATTTTCAATTTCGAAATATTAACCCTAGACTATTCAAAATAAAAAAAAGAATCATTTTCATTGTCTACATAAAAAATGATAATAAAAAGCAAAAATTTGTCGCGCGTTCATGGTTTTGTAGTTCAAGGCTATATCGGCTAACCATTGATAATGGAAGCTTTCGGTGCAGTTACATTTTGTAAAGGACAGTTGAAAAAAGTCAAAGTAAAAAAGAAATGTGTTTAAATTTGTTTCTATTTTTATCATTTAAAATCCAAACATCCTAACTCAACAGCAACAATATCGAAAAAATGCCCATACATATTGGCCAGTAATAGCGATCAGGAAAACGCATTAGGAAAAGCTGAAACTGAATGAAATAAAATATTTTTTCCTGATAGTCAGTTAAAGCAATCAGGAAAATTATGTCAGAAAAAATAAAAAAACAACCATCCCCTTTTTCCTGATGGAAATGGACACGAAAAAGTTTTTCGTATCCAATTCTGTCAGTGGAACAAAGGAAATTGAGATTAAATCATTGTCACAATTTGTTCCATTTTGTTTGAAATGTCAGTCAGCTGGCACAAACAATGAATTTGCGTCAGGAAAATAAAAAAAAATACATTTTTTACAATAAATATTTATTCCATAATTGAATTTATCAACACAAGAATTCTTTGGGTTATTTGTCATCGATTAGTGTAGTAATTGTGTTTCAAATTGATTGAAAACTACCGAAAAAATTCAATAAAATATTTTTCCTGATTCGTTTTTCTAATCGCTATAACCGGCCCCTAACATACGTTTCGTACTTCGAAAGCCTTCAATAATAGGGATTTCCAGTTTTTTTTTATTGCAAGATATTAATATGAACGACATTGACAATAATGTTATAGAGCTTAAGTAACTTAAGTTACAAAACAGTGAATGCGTCGATTCTTGGTCGTTTAATTTCCTATTTTAATGATCATAATTGGCCGCATGGCCGCCCAGATTAGACAATATAATATTTAACCGATCTAAGTTTGTACGAACAACCCCTAGAATCTGCCATAATTCTAAATACTTAATGTGACAATAATAAATTGAACTTCATAACAAAAAAAAAAAATATACAACCCTTAAGTTTTCAATAAACTATTCGAATTAAAAAAATATTTGGTCTCAACTTAAATCTACACAAAAATATTTTTACAATTCACGTTTCTGAGATCTTTGAGCACACAGTAGTCTCAGTCAGCCTGTCAAAATCTGAGCAGAAAAAAAATTTGGATTCGTTTTTCTGTATTTATCAAGAAAAATCTCTGAGATCTCAGGAAACCTGAACTGACTAATTAAATTACAAAAAAATAATTTTTCAAGAAGAAAAACAAAAAAAAAATTGAAACGAAACATAAAAGCGACACTCATCAATAACAAACAAATATCTTATAGAACAGGAAGCTAATACAGTACCACCTGTGCTATAAAAGATTTATTTCAAAACAAAAATACTAACTATTTAATTCAAAAGCATTGACAAAGAGATACAAATAACAAAAAAAGAATGTAATGAATACAATTTAGCAAACAATTCAATAACTTACCTGCCAAATTGGTTTATTTTTGCTATCAATAGCTCCGAATTCTCTTTCATGGGCTCTTGTTAGCACTTGTTTGTATAAAATCTCAGCCTCAGAATATTTGCCCTGTTTCAAATAACAGCTGGCTAAATTATTTTTGGTTTTTGCTACATTTGGATCATCTGGGCCTAGTTTAGTTTCATAAATTTCCAGAGCTCGTTGATAGTACTTTTCGACTTCATCGTATTTGCCTTGATTTTGGCACAAAAGAGCTAAATTATTGAGTTGCTTAGCCACATCTGGATGATCTTTGCCAAGAACCTTCTCACGGATTTCTAATGCGCGTTTACATAAGGGTTCGGCGTCCTTATATTTGCCACGCTTGCCGTACAAAACTGCCAAATTATTTAATGTAGCAGCAACAGCAGGATGATTTTCACCGAGTGTTTTTCCTCGAATTGAAAGAGCATCGTTAAGAAGATTTGCAGCCTCCTTGTACTTGTTCTATTGGAATTTGTAAGACATCACTTAGCAATAGAATCGTTTTTAAATTAAGTGAAATATACCTGATCGCGATAGACCAAGGCCAAAATATTTAACATTGTAGCAACATCTGGATGATCATGTCCACTGGTTTTTTCCAAATCTTCCAATGCTTGCTTACACAGAGGCACCGCTACTTCGTACCTAAATTTGAATTAATCCATAAGAAATAATTTTATCAAAGAAATCAAATGAACTTACCTTCCTTGTGAGGCATATTGGATGACTAAATTGTGCAATGTGCGTAGCCTTGCTGGAATTTCATAGCCTGATGTTTGATTTGCAAACTGGCTAGGTGGAGTTGGTGACATATTATTGCGTTCCTCGTGTTCTTCATCAGGGAATAGTTCAACTACAGGATCAGTACGTGATTTCTCATTGCATTCCTCCGGTTCTTGGTTATCATCATACTTCTTAACCGAAGCCATAAATTCCAAATGCTTTTTCTCTTCTTCTAATTGAGCAACTAATTGCTCAGAAGCTTGGAACTTTTGTTGAGTGTTTGCCAATTCATCTCTCAGCCAAGCATTTTCCTGATGCAAGCGACGCACTTGGGTTTTGAGTTTTTGTTTTTCAGCTTCGATATTTTGGAGATGTGATGCTAGAGCCATCATAACTTGAGCCTCACTAACACCCAATTCAATGTGCTCGATATTCTTTTGAACAATATCAGATTTTTCATTATCACGATGGGCTTCACCCATTCCAGCAATAAGAGAGACATGTTCAACACGTAATGCCTCCAAGCCTTGAAGGACTGTTTTCGTGTTGCTGACTATTTCGTCTTGTGTCATTTGTGTCATTTTGCCAATGTTTTCGATTTTTCGACTGCAAAAGAGAACAAGAAATTATACATATATTATTGTTTATCTCGATGGCGAAAGGCTGTGAGTTTTGAGATGGTACAAGTATCCCCCCGTAGCGGTGAAGATTCGACCACAAAAATGTATAAAATCTTTTACTTAAACGTAAAGTCCTGTAGGCAAAGTCAAACATTAACGTAAAGTCAAACCAGTGTAGGCATCAAACTAATATTTAGTCTTGAAAAAAGGTGTTTTTTTGTGGAAAAGCTATCCGCAGTACTGTAGCACCTAACACGTATTACTCAAACAACATCGTACTGCCGCTAAAAGGAAAAGGTAAATCCTACTCCCAATAGATTTTTGAGATTCTTTGAATCATTGTCAAAAAGCTATTAGCGGCTAAAGTTAAATTTTCGTTTTATCGGCAGTTTATTTAACGCGGAACCTAAGATCTAAGATTTGCATAACGCATAGTCTCGCTGATACAACTGATGATGTGTGTACCGTAGACGGGCCTGAATGTTTTTTTTTTTCAGCAGCAAAATAACTTCCCTTAGGAAATGTTCAGTCGCTTTACAGGAGCCTTTGTCAACAAGGTAAAAATATGAAAGTATTTAAAAGCTGATTTTATGTACACTGAATCAAAAAAATCTCCGTACAGCTCCAACTTTTAACTGTTTGAGACAATAATGCCGAGGTTAACACGATTAAATTGACCCCAACTCAGGGTATGGGGGTGTATGACTTCTTTGAATGTTAGAAATTTTCTCTTATTTGATTCTAGAATGGATGGCTGTGCCTACTTTAAGATTCTCAAGGATATGGCAAACAAAATTGGGTCTAAACAGGACAATTGGACAATGATCCAAGCCCACTTTGGTTTTATTGAAGGAATAATTGCATTGCAATGTGCCAAACCAGCTTAAACATCCGACGCAGTCCCCAGACTTGAAACCCATCGAGCACTGGTTATGGAGAAGAAAATTCGATAACACACTATTATTAATAAAAATCAGCTAAAAACTTTGTCAACGCAAAGAATGGGAACAAAATTGGACCGGAAGTGATGCCTAAGCTGTTTTTTTGTATGGAAAATCGGTTCACAGAGGTCATTAAGAATAAAGGAGAACCAAGCACACATTAAAAAAACGAAGAGTAGTAAAAGAAGAAGAAGAGTAGAGGATATTTCAAGTATGCGAAATATTATTGAAATTTTACGAGCGATTTATAAGAATTAAACAATATACAAAGTCGGCGTGGCGCAGTGGTCGGAAAGAGTAGATACTCACCTTAATTCCGCAAGGCGTTTGTGTTAAAAAGCCATGCTCTTGAAGCTACAATTGACGTTTCTGAGAAACGACTTCGCTGTTATGGAGAGAGAGATACAGAATGAAGATAACTATAAAATTTTATTTTAACTTGGACGCGAATTATGACTATTAAGTGAGTTTAAAATCACTTAGGAAATCAAATTCCTTAAATTTTATCCAAATCGTGCAAATCATTCTTAAGATATATGTAAATCATATAGAATAGTTGGCGTGGCAGGAAGCGTGCAAATTTCGTAAAATCTTATAAAAATTCTTTTTATTACATTAAAACAATTCTTTTTTTGCAAAGTTTAGTTATGGAAAATAGATTTTTTGCCCACCATATCCATACAATCGACGCACTGTGCAACAGTATAATGAATTATCAACCTCTAACCCTCTGTATTTATATCTTGACATGTTAAGAGCTTATCCGGTCATTTGAAAAACAGTTTTTAACCAACCAGAAGTTCACACAACACCATAACAAGTATCGAAACGGCGCACTCCCGGCTATTTGAGTCATCGAGTTGCTTGGGACCACCATTGCTCGTCTACACAGCTCTATCACCAAAACATCGAACAAATAAAACCATTAAACATAATCTGTATGTGGCAAATTAAAATAAAACATGAAGGTCAACAATACTACCGGAAGCTTATTACAGGAGTATAAGGTTTACAGCACAATAAGGACTCCAAGGTAAGTACTTCTTCAATAAAAATGTGTTTCTATTGTTTTTTTTTTTTTAACTAATTGATGGTGCTTACATCAGGTCAGTGCCCTAAACTTTTTTGTTTTTTTTTCTTACCCGAAAAAAAAACAATCATACAAAAAAAGGAAAATGTAATCGTTAACGACTCTCTTTTCATTCTATTTATTATGCCCTTAACATACCTCGAAACAAAATTAATAGCATTTCGACACTTCGCAAAGCAAAAAGAAAAAGGAGAACCTAGAGAACCTACGAATGGAAGTTGTTTCCATTCACACTAGTTGTTGTTATTATAATTTTATAACTTGGAATTTCTTATTGATTTTTAACAAATTTTTCAACTGACGAATAAAACACATCCATGTCAAAAACTATCCTAAATTGTTGTAGTAGGTACTTGTATGTGTATTGATTGATGTTTTATAGGAATTTTCACCGAATATGATTTTATTTTAAGGAAAATAGAGAAGAAAAAAAAAATAAAATTTAAATAACAGGAAACAATACTTACATCCTGTAATCGTTAATGGCCTTTGAAATAATCATTTTTTTTTATTTAGAATAAAAAAAAAATTTAAATACTTTTTTGTTGTTGTTAACTATGTTAGCTGTATTATTGTTCTTAGTAATTATTGTTTACTCATTGTTTTTAAATATTTTATTTTTATATTAAGCAGTAGATTTTAAAATACACTCATTTAATAGTTTAAAGGCAAAGCACTGGTTATAATTATTATGTACGAGTATTTTTTTTTTTTTTTTGTTTTGTTTGTTAAATATTTATTGTTAAGTTTTGTAAATATACGTTTATGTATAAGAAAACATTAAAATTGTCTCAATATTTATTATCTCTTAAGCTGCAATAAATTAGAATTAAAAAACAAAAATCAGTAAGATTATAACCACACTTTAAGCATTAGTACACAGAGCACAGCACCGAACAAGAAAGAAAAGAAAGTATAGAATCAAAATAAATATTAAACAACAAAAGAAAATGAGTCACCACTCTATGCTATCCTATATATTTTGTATGTGTAGACGAGAAAAAATTACACACACGTGAAAGCTCCGCATAAAAAATACACACACACACACGTACTATAATATTCAATTTATTTAAAAAAAAATATATTCCTTTTTTATCCTGCTAGTTATATTTTTTTCAATATTTGCGTTAACGACTTTCAAGATGTATCGTTTTAAGTTTGAAATATTTCCAAATGTTTTGTGTTTTTTTGGGGTTTAGAATACAAATAAATTAGGACGGACTTCGAGTACTTTATGTGCAGTGTAAATGAATTCCAGGAATGAAAAAATTAAACCACCCCAACTGAAGCGAGCTACACAACTTTGAACAAACCAACGAACGACTAACCAACCAATGGACGAAGGGGAAATATTGATTATTCCAACAAAAATTTAAATACGAAGTTAAAGCTTTTAATTCGAAAAAAAAACAAAAGTTACTAAGGGTAAACGCACTTGCTCATTTGAGTGAATAAATTTTTAGAATAAATAACAAACCCACACAAGGGGTAGAGAAAGGTATTTTATTTCGTTTGAAATATTTTTTTTACCGGGAAGTATTTGGTGGTGGTTTTAAAAGTTTCAATAAAAAATGTTTTTTTTTTTTTTACAAAGATATAAAGAAACCGGTGAAATGTTGGCCCGATACAAAAGGACAACCACCAAAAAGCTGTAAACCAAAAGAAATACGCATGTTTTTTGTTTAGTTGTCACGAAGAAGCTACAATTCTGTAATAGGTATAACAGCTGTTTCAAAAATTCCGGACAGCTCAAAATCAAGGCATAACAAAACAATTATTATAATTTTTTTTTTTCAAATGGTTCATGGTTAATGGGAACTATTTGTCAACCATTGTCAATGTTTAATTATTCGCAGGGATATCCATTAACAAGAGCAAAAGTTTGCATTCCCTTGCAAGTAACTAACCCTTTTCAATGTACTATTATTCGTTCTGAACCCTTTCGTGAGCATAAAACCGGCTAATTTGTTAAGTGTACCTCTTTTATGTTGGGCCTTTGGGCGGTTGTCATTTGACGGTGGCATCGGTAAGGGTCAATGAGCTTGTTCACTGCCAGTGCAGATATTTAGTAGTAACAAATATTTACATACATATGTGTGGGCGTTTGTTTCAAAATACCAATTCAAGACAGAGGTAAACAAAAATTTGATCAATTAAAAAACGACACTAAGGCGTAATAAAGGGTTTAGGCAAGAGAGATTTTTTTGTTTTTTTTTTTTTATTTTAAGAGGTCCCAGTCCTGTCATAAATTCTATTACAAACATAAAACGTTATATTTTTAATTCTATTTGACCATAATAAAGTTTATAGAAGAAAAATAATACCCATCTGGCCATAAGTTTAAAGCAAGCAATATTTGTTGGATAGTTTTGCACCAGCATCGGTAAGTGCATTTTTTGTGGGCTTTTCATAAATACATTGAGTAGTACTTATAGCATTTTCTAACCAAACTACAATCTCGGATTTCGACATAAACATAGACTTTGGTTAAAATTTCTATTTTTGCGATGCCTAAAGATGCACTCCACAAAAGACCCAAACGAACACCGCTCAAAATTTATATTTTTTATGCTCTTAGAAATCCAAAAGTCCCAACTTGACTGCACTGACTGAAAGGTCTTTTTCTCTTCTTCTACAGGTATGGTTTAACTGTTATATCAAAGAGAAAAAAATATTATAAATGTGTCTCCGCTAACACAACGAAAAGGATTTTGAGGAAATTTCGTCAAAATCTAGATTATAAACTAGATTATGTAAACTGAAATTGCTAGCAAGAAACTAATGAAGCTCAGATTTGAAATTCAAATCTGAATTTACTAAATTACTTACTGAGATGCCCGCACCTTTGACGTTCATGGTAATGCCTTTGAGGAGCTACTCCTTAAAGGCATTGTATACGGATTTTGGAAATTTTAGTTCAAATTGTATACGAGTCCTACAACCTCTGTTGGAAGGTATGGATCCTATTCGGGCTTTTGTTACTGCGGACGAGTCATTAGGTATTACATAGGCATCACTGGCAAACACACGCTTTATAACGGAAGCGAAGTATTCTTGTCACCTTCTGAGCTGGTCCTCGTTCGAATTAAGCAGAGAACAGTCTACATCTTTCAGCGGATTTGTTTTGAGCTTTGTCAGCTAATTACTTACTTAGGTCCTCAGACCCTAATGAGTCCATTGTGATACCCTTGAGCGGCATAGGGCCTGCACTACTCCTACGCGCCATCGTGTACGGTTCTAAGAAATATACCGCAGTTCTCTCCAACTCTTCCCCAGCTGTGCAGATTCTCTTTCGACTGTCTTGTGCGGCTTGTGCTTCTCGGTCGACCCGACCCTCTACCTTCCTATGTGAGTGCGTTCCATTGCATCGCTTGGGCAGCAATGCAATCGTTGCCTTTTCGAAGTGTTAACCAAACCACTGCCACTTACGTCTGCTTATATGTAGTACTGTCTATGGATTCTTGACCCGTTCTCCTATGAAGTTCTTCATGAAAGCAGCCTTTGCCTCTTTAATACGGCTATCAACGTCTTGTTCGGTTCCGCTTTTGGTAGAGACAAAACTCCCAAGATACTGAAAGTCTTCTACTTTCTCTACCGGTTGTCCAGAAATACTGACTTGAACCGATGAGTTACTTCCGAGGCTGACCATTTTTTTTTTTGCGGTGTTAATTTTCAGCCCCACGATTTCTGCTTCTCCCCCAACCCTTGTTGTAATTTGATGGAGATCCATCATTTTATCGTCGTTGGGATGTTAGAATCCATTGAATTCCACCATTTCCGTCCTTCAGGGCTGCGCGCAGCACATGACTTATCCCTAACAGGAAAAGAATTGGCGATATTATGCAATCCTGCTTGACTCCACATTGAACTTCGAATTCATCTGACAACCTTCGTTTATGCAGAACGTGACATTTGCATCCATCGTAAGATGCTTTAATAATAGCAATTAACACATCTGGAATGCATCTTCTGCGTAAGGCAATCCACATAAATTCTCTGTTGACACTATCAAACGCTTTTTCGAAATCAAAGAACAGCCGGTTAAATGGTGATCGATATTCGACGCACTGTTCAATAATGATCCGCAAGGTGTTAATGTGGGCAGCACAGGAATCAG
Organism: Meliscaeva auricollis; assembly: GCA_948107695.1. NCBI lineage: Eukaryota > Metazoa > Arthropoda > Insecta > Diptera > Syrphidae > Meliscaeva > Meliscaeva auricollis. The sequence continues at coordinate 19,649,667 of OX403619.1, read as the reverse complement.
AATGAACCAGTGCAGAAACCTGCTTGTTGGGCGCCGAGTGTGTTTTCTAGATGTCCCTTAATTCGCTCGAACACGCATTTTGCTGCTATCTCTGCAACCGCAGGAAGGCATTAACCTTTGCTAATAGTTGCGTAACTATCATTGTGAGACAATCGACGTACGATACAAAAGATAAGATAAAATTTCCATTCGCACTTGATTATATTTTTAATCAATGCACCTTTACCTACCTTATTTTGATATTTTGGGTCTAAACAAACTTACGGAACAATCCTGCTCGGTTTGAGATGTCAATTGTTTTAAATTTTAAAAGTCGCCTCTTGTTAAAATACATATTTACTTACCAAACTTGTTCTACATTTCATTGACCTTCTAGAATGTTTGAATCGAATCTACCTCAAAGGTTACTCCTTCTTTTTTTTATTTCCTTTTTTCCTTCGCAAGTTAAAAAAAAAAAAACAAAAATAAATATTTAGAAGACTCAAATCGATTTTTCCCAATCGGAAAAACCGACACGAATAAGGAAAGATACTTTTTTGCAAAGAAAGGACAATGCTGTAACATAAGCCGAGGTGTGCGAAACCGCTTGATGGTGTGGAAGATTCTTTTGATGTCTCCCAATCCCAACTTCTTTTAGAAAACACCGTGAGCGGTGGTGCAATGAGTTGTTGCCGCAATGCACAGTAGAGTAGGCCAACCCCACTTTAATTGTTGTTCAAATTGAAAGACACAAAGGGGCAGGCATTTGAAAAGAAATGCCACTTATTCAGACATTTACCTGCTTTAAGGCTAAAGAGAATACTGCTTTGTGCTGATTTGCTTTGTCTATATACAAAACTAGATAGCAACTAAAAAATGAAGCGCTGTTTAATGGACAAACCCATATTTTATGAAAATAATTAGAATGATTGCCATAAATTCGGTTAAAATATGCAATGCAAACTTCTCGCATTTGGTTCCTCGATTCCATCACATGATGACTCACACTGAGAAAGTAATTATTGAGTATGAAATCATGATGTTAATGTTAAAAAAAAAATACAGTTTGAAGCAAGACACAGCTGGATCTCCCACAAGAAACAACAACAAAAAAAAACATAATCGTCACACAATAGATTCCAGGTTGCAGCACTTACCTTTATTAAAAAAGAAAAAAAATTAAATCCAGCACAGGAAGTGCCAAATTAGATCATCCAATCTCTTGAGCGTAGTGATTTATGAAAGAATAATTTTCGAATCAAAATAAAGATCGAAATTAGCAATTCAACTATAATTTATTAATTTTTTTGTTGCATGTTAGTTGGACCAATTAGTTTTTTTTTTTTCTTTCTTTTCTTTTTGACAACCAATCACAAATCACTCGGAGGCTAGATAAAATGGCGTTCTCTTTGAACAAAAATTTTAAACACGGTAAATACAATTTTTGCAGTGTTATTGATCCTTTCCAACAGATATTTTCTTTTAGATTGTTTTGTTCGTAAATATAACAAAATGGAAGTTTAATTGATAAATAATTTTCTATAAATAAAACAAGCCACTGCACAATTTGTGCGATTTTTTTAGTTGAAGAAAAAATTTCACTTTACATGAAAACAGACAGAATGAATGAAACGAACTGAAGTTAACAGCAGTTGACAGATATCACGAATCAGATGATTAGATTTCGATTTGTCAAGCAGGTGGCGTCGTAAGAGTGGATAAGAAAAAGTGGATTTTAATTGATTGCATTAAGCGGGAAACAAAATTTTGTGGATGTTATCTCACAGACAGACGGTGCAATTTTTGAGTGCAAATTATTTCTCGTCACCCGTTTGTTGGAGAAAAATGTTTGTGATGGCAGGACGGGTATTACAGGGCGCATGTTTAGTTGCGAATGTATGAAGTGCATACGAGAAAGGAAATAAAACTTTTATACAATTTTTTTTTTCTTTTGCACTTGATACATGCGCAACTAAACATGTGGCGGCCGTGTAGTACTCGTCCAGGGGATCAAAAAATAAAAGAAATGTGATTCATTCTTCTTCAGGATTTCTGTTGTTCGTCAAAGTGACAAACGAGTCAAAAACAAACGAATTGCAAACAAACAAAAATTGCCACGTGGCTGAAGTCATAAAGGCTTGCCCAAACCAAAGTGCGACAGTGCTGCAAAATTTATTTACACAGCGTCATATGGAAGTACCCACACCAAATGCGACAAAGGGCAAAGCGTTTTTCATATAAAAAATTGTGTCGCACTGTCGCACTTTAAAGCTTGCCCAAATCAAAGTGCGAATGTGAGTCACGACATGTCCGACACGATTTATATGAAAAACGTTTTGCGCTTAATCGCATTTGGTGTGGGTATTCTCATATGATGCTGTGTAAATAAATTTTGGCGTTGTCGTATTGCGCACTGTCATATCGCACTGCCGTATTGCGAATTCCATAATATATATGATTGAAATACAGATCGATAGCGAACTAAAAATATTGGTGGAGCATTTCATAGCATACTAATTTTTTAATTTAAAGGAATTAAAAAATCTCCAAAATAATTGTGGAGGAAGGGAAAGGAGACAAATCAGGGATCAAATTGCTATACGGAAACGAACGAAAGCTAACGTATTGGCAATTTGTGTCTATCTTTTTTACAGATTTAATAGAGACCACAATCCATTTCAATTTTCAAAACAGGATCCTACCTATATGGTCCTAGCTCGTAGATGTTGCAGTTGTTTTTTTATTAATTTTGTTTTTAAAGTAAAGCAGCGCCAAAGGCATTTTATTCTCTCCATAAAGTGTATTTTTTTTCAAATTCGGAGTCTTTTCCGAATTAAGTAAGCTATTCCTCAACGCTTATGAGATAAATACTGTAATTGTCCTCCTACGGCCTGGTGGCATCCCAAGTTCTTTTAATATTTGGTGCATTAGTGCACTGCAGCTGCCCTGCCCATAATGTAGTCTGGTGTTTCTTCGTGTTCGTTGCAGAATCTGTGTGTGGGACTACTTACTAGGTCTAGAATGCATAGATGGCCTTCTTAATTCCAAATGGCCCGTGAGGAAACCTGTAATTATCCCGAGGTTATTCCTACTCAAGCTGAGGCAGGACCTGAAACGGTCTTTGGTTGTAGTTCCCGAGAAGCATTTTATAGCATGCCTCAGTTAAGAGTTTTCGGATTCACCTACCCATCCAGCATGCAGTTCAAACTGTGCCTTGAGAACACCTTCAGATACCATTTCTAAGACAGAAAATTTCTGAACCAATTTTTTCGAATTCTCTACCATCGTAATCTCGAATCCTAAATTTGTCTTTTAGAACACAAAACGCCATTAAAAAACCTTGTTGTTTGCTGATATATAATGACCAATGAACTATACATATTAGTAGGTATTATACAACATAGATGTAAAAAGAATAACAAAAGAAAGAAACCTTATAGCAACATAATTACCAAAGCAACTAACTAAAAAGTAAAACATACAACCATAATCCAAGTCCTTTTCAATTGATTTGGAGTGTAATAAATGTCCAAATCACTAAACGTGATAAAAAGCAAGAAATTGTGAAAAAAGGTGCAACTCAAATATTGTCATCATATAAATTTTATGCGTCTCAATCTCAACACGTGGATGTCGGCCGGTGCAATCATAACACATCAACATCATCACTCACATCAAACCGCACTTTTTTTTTTTTTGCGACGACCGATATGCACGGACAACTAGTTTTTATGATTGAACTTCACCTTCATTACAACTTTTTCTACAAACTTGTTACAAACCAACAATGTTTGTGTTTCATATTGTGGTGTTAATTCACATAGTATGGAACCATGGACCTTACCTTACCTGCAACAAGTTATGCATCAAGCTCAAGCTTAAGTCCAAGGTCTTGGTTTTAATGACGCGCTCAATCAAAAGTAATATTATACTACATGCGAGATTGCATCTTGGTGGCTAAAATCAAGTAGGTAGAATAAAGTGTCATTTTAGAAGTAACTGCTATCTAGTACAAATAACATCTTATAAACGGGAATGATTTTTAAAAGTTCGTGGTTATAAGTTTGATCCTTATAGATATTAAGAACTAAATATTGAAGTGAGTAACTGAGCGTTGTTTTTTTTTTAATACTTCCTTGTGATCTCCTGAAAATCCTTAAACGAAGTTTTAATATACAGCCTAAAAAAAGGCCCAATTTATGAAATCGGAACGTAAGTTTAAACTCGGTTTTAAATTTCATTTGTCTCTTTTAAGGTGCGTTTGGCAAAAATGAGCAAATTTGTAGTTTGTTTTATTCTTGTGTTGTACTTCATGATTTCTGTGACGCAAGGACAACAGTACAGTACGAATATAGACCGACAACTATCAAGACCTTTTGGAATGATAAGGCATTTTATGGCAAATTTAACAGCTGCAGAAAACCAGATCAATAACATTTATCGAATTAACAAGAAGACAGGGGTAATTGTTTTTTTTTTATTTATTACAAAGTTAAGGGTGTGGCCATAAAAGGATTTTTATTTAAATTTGGATAAGCAGTTACTTTATCTATAGTAGTATAATAAATACGAACAAATTTATTAGTTTGTAAGCGTATAGGGTAACCCCTGTAACGAATGAACTGATTCTAAAAATTCTTTCACTATTAATAAACTACAATGTCCTTGAGTGCTTTAGGCTAGTGGTTATTAAAAAAAAAATAATAGCAGCCCTTGGACCTGATTAATTCCCTGATATATTGCTTTTTTTTGCGAGATCATATTTATTTACAACAGATCCTAGATTTTTATACAAAATTTTAAATAAGTTTCTAAGTTTTACTTTTATGGCGGTAGCTTGAATTTTCTGTAACACTTTTCAAACTTAAAGAAGAATTTATGCAATTTTAAATTCTAGAAAATTCAACCACACGTTCCTCCGACACGACCATTTTTTTGTGATGCTAAAAATGGACCTGGTAAGCGTAGCTTAAATCCTCCAGAATCTGTTAACGAAGTCCGACCTGGAGATATTGATATAATTGCTGGGATCGGCGATTCTTTGACAGCAGCAAATGGTGCAATATCTACTGCTCTTATTAGTTTAGCCAATGAGAATAGAGGAATATCGTTTGCAGCGGGTGGCCGAGGGGATTGGCGCAAATATCTTACGATACCCAATATTTTGCGGGAATTTAATAATAATCTGTATGGATATTCAACTGAAGACTCTACAACACTTGATCGTGCTAGCAAGTAAGTTTATCACATAAACATAAAAATAAAGCCATATCGAGGTTTTGAAGACATTTTTACAAAATCGAATTTTTTAATCTTCCCATACAATGCAATAACTCGAAAGGGCTAGCTACGCAATATATTGATATATATTGATATACTGATGATTGATGATTATAAAAATGATTTATACGAATAAATCTTAGATTTAATGTTGCAGAACCCATGACCCTTTTCGAAGATATGCTATTTCAATCGAAAATTTTACTTAAACGCCTGCAAAGAGATCCCAAAGTAAACATGACGTCACACTGGAAACTGATAACAATTTTCTTGGGAAACAATGATCTATGCTCAAAACTTTGTGATTTATCAAAACCAGAAGATTTGATTGAGGAACATGCGAAAAATATTTATGAAACATTGAGATTTTTGAGGGATAACATTCCTAGGCTTATAATAAATTGGATTCTTCTGCCAAATTTGGTTGTATTGACAACATTTAGAAATGTCCCTATGCAATGTTTTCTTGCTGAGAGAATTGAATGCCGCTGCATGTACAGTAGTAAAGTAACACCAAAAGTCTTAAAGAGGTACGAAAGTGTTGTTCAGGAAATGCAAAAAGTTCAGAAGGAAATAATTAACAAGGATGAATTTCATACTAAAGTGAGTTAATTTTATTTATGTTCTTTTTTTCGAATTTAAAATATTCAATTTTATTTTTCTAGACATTCACCGCTAATTTACAAATTTTCACACAAAATTTTACAGTGCCTAAATTACCTAATGGAGACACGGATTTACGATATTTTGCAAGTGATTGCTTTCATTTCAGTCAACTGGGACAAGCAGCAAGTATGTTTTTGTTTTTAACCTTTTTATTATAACGTTGCGCTGGTATCTTTGGCGTAACGGAGTCCCTACTACTTCTTAGCGAGAATTGCGAGAATTGAGTCCTCGTGTCATGAAAAAGTGCGTCTTACCCAAACCCCATCCATAAAATTCGAAGCGTTAGTTCCGTCAACGAATCCGTTTTCGATGAATTTGAAAGTTCGCCTACTTTTTCATAGCGTCTGTTCCTATGGGTCGCTTCTCATAAGAACGTATGTTTTTTGTCAAACTGTCAGTTGAAAATGTTTTGCGTTGGCCCTTTGCCGTACCGGCTCGGGGCTATGGCCCAATGACTATGATATGCGTTCGACTTCAAAGTCGATAAGTGCGATGACGCACCTTGCCTTTGGGCCATTCCCCATAAGAATACATAGGTTTTTATTGAGCTGTCAGTTGAGTGAAACGTCATAAAACGTAAAGAAAACAATTTTTCGAGACATTTTTATGTGCTTGTGCCGTTGTCGGCGTCATCGTCGTTGGCGTTGGAAATTTGTAAAAACGATAACTTTTGTTAGAATAAAGATAATGGTTTGTTGGTACTGATTTTCAAAATAATGTAGAAAAAATTTTCACCTACAGAAAATTTTGGGATTTACCAATGTAATTCATATTTGTTTATTCAAATTCCGAGGGTTATTGTCAGTTAGTTTTTTTTTTATTAAATATTTATGTTGATCATTTTGTACTTTAAAATAACTCTATTATACCACTTTCTACAATTGTAATAGAACACAAAATACGAACGGTCTTTTTAATCATTGTTTTTATTTTTTTTTTTTGCTTTCTTTTTAACAATTTTTATCGTGCGGTTTTTGATTCTCTTATATTTTCTTACATTCTGCCTTTTTAATTTCACTACTTCTTTCATAATTTTATATGCGATATTGTTCCACAAACGCCCTAGTGTATGGAAGTTCGTTTAAATGAGAACTCCGCTTGAAATAAACTTTCTGCAATTTTAGTGTTCCAGTTAAGCGGAGCTGACCGTATTTAAAAATTTATTCGCTCTAATTTTATCTTAAGAAAAATGAATGAAATTGGTAGATACGTGGTTAACGGGACGATATTATGTACAAAAATATTATTTTTTTATTTCTTCATAATCACTGTGTTAGGCTTAATTTAAAATCTTCAATTTCATTAGGTACACGACATCAATATTTTTTTTTTATATCGAACAAATTTATAAATTATAAAAGCTACCGCATCAATCATTCCGTATAATTGCATTGATTGGAATTTTTTAATGATGTAATTTCCACACGCACGAAACTTTTTTGAGACTGCTTAGTTTTCTATTTGTACGTTCTATATATTTGCAATTCATCACAATTAAAAGAAATTATGTACTCGTACAAAATTACATAATAATTCATTTGAATTAACTGATGGTTGCTGATATTATTTGCGCCTTAAAAAGTGCAAATCGAGATGCTGTAAAAAATGAGAATGGCAACACTTTGGCATTACTACGTTTTAAGTACAATTTTTTTTGAAGATTTGAATATGTATGTATATGGATTCGTATTTCCAAGCGCTTTTTAATGAGTTCATCGGCGTGTCCATGCACCTACATATATTTCCTTAAATAAAGCGATAATCGCAAAAAACTCAAAGATTCAATTATGCATAATATAGTTCACAATCACACCTAGAGTTAAAAGGTTTTATGTAACAAAAATGTGATATAGAAACTTTTTTGTTTTCCAGTAATATCAACAAAACTAAATTACTTACATAAAACTTTATTTATATGTATATGACCTTGTAATTGATATCAGAAATTATTACAAAGTTCTATTTCCATCAATTTACTGCCGGATTTTATATCACTTTTTACCATTGTGTGTTTATTTTTACAAAATAGCCTTGTGTATACAAAAATAATTATTTGATAGTTAAGATGATAGTGTTTATTAAATTAACAATTCTTTAAATTCATGAATGACATTGCTTGCACAAAGTGAGACATTTAAAAATTACAAGGTTCTATGTGCTTAACCAAGTGGTCATCGAAATATTAATTTTGTACATGAAATTGACCTATAGAATTTAACAAAAATAAAAATTAATATTTAAAAGAAATTCTTCAATAAATAAAAAAATAAAATCTATAAGGACTAATAAATTTTATTATTCATAGCCTATTGTTTGTCTTCACTCAATAAATCAATTTGTAGCCATTAAATACAACATTTACTCCTACATACATTATGTATGTACATTAATGTGGGACTTTGATTTTAATTATTTTTAGAGTCAACGTTTTGTAACTTACTTCTTGGGGACTCAAAAAGGTATGTTTTGTACCTAAAAGAATACGCATACTTGCAATTAAACTATCTTGAAACGTCGACTAAGAATAATTAAGAATCTAAGAATGATCTTAGGAGTAAATAAAAATTTAAATTTTAAGTAAGGTCACGTAAAGAGGAATCATCAAAATACAACAGCAGAGCATCAACAATTTAACGACTTAGGAACCCTAATTCTCAGTCGACGAGTTGCTGATCTGAGAGATGAGAGTCATTACTGCCAACTATTATGCTTCCATGCCGCAATGAAGATTGGATCACTAAATGTAGCTGAGCCGAAATCCTTTTATATCTGTCTTCATATTCCAAGTCGGTCCCTCAACTTGCCGGGTGAACTACTTTATCACTATGATGCACTATTTTACCATTTCCACCAACAAACTTCTTCACCTGCGAGTAATAAGATTGAGGTAATAAGATTTATGTCGAAATTTGGCCTCTGTGTTACCTACTTGACGACAATAATATTTTACTTACTCGATTTCTGTTGAGTGGGTAGGTATTATGTAAGGCAAATGAAAATGTAGCATTTAATTTTTTAAATAAGGAGTAAGTTAAAGAGCAGCATTCTGAATAAAAATGTATTCATAGGTTTGCGTTTAGGTAGACTAAGCTAAAGCACTTTTTTTGTTGATACATTTAACGAAACCTTTCTTTTTTTTCTTCCTTTAGCTGCTAATGCTCTTTGGAACAATATGATGGAACCAGAAGGAACAAAATCAATTGATTGGATGCCTGCTTTTCAACGTTTCGAATGTCCAACCGATGGAAGTCCATTTATTGTGACACGAGAAAATAGTAAATAGTATTTTCTTTTTTCATAGGTCGATTTAATGAAATCAAATAAAAAAAAAACATTTTGAAAAACCGTAGGTATGATCATAAATTTTAATGCATGATGAGTGAAATTGGAAAAAAAATGTTAATGAACTCAAAGGAAATACATACAACGCTTAAAAACGACAGTAATATCATTCTTTTAGTGAAACCGAAAACATTCTTTTATTGTTTCATATTTAAGGAGTAATTTTTTAAAAGGGAATAAAAAACTTTTTGTCCAGGGCAATATAGGCATAAAACAAGTCTTCCACAGAAATTCGATCGTGAACCCATCTTTCAAACGAATACTTACCGATTCAAATGAAACCAAATACGTGTAAAACAAATCTTAAGCATGGAAAACACCTTGTAGTCTTTAAAAACATCGTCGTTTTTTAGTAAAAAACAGTTGAACAATAAATAAAATAAAGCTTATACATCCGTGACAGTCCAAGGAGCGCCAACTGTTACAATATATTCACACAAATATTTAATTTACCTAATTTTTTGAACCGTTGCAATAATTTAGTTTCAAAACACCAGCCTTTAAACTTAACAATTCATATACACACATACATAATCACAGCTCTAAGAAAGTCTTTACAACAAAAAAAAACCTTAACAATAAATTTTATATTATTCTGAACTACCGTCAAAATGACTATTACTCCTTGTTACAAGATATGGCATTTCGAATGTTGGGCATAATATTTTTTCAAATGCTTCTCTCCATTTATGTGTCTTATTGCCATTCGTTTCCAGCATATTATTCCATAATGCATTTGCACCTAAAATATATGAAAATAAATCAGCAATTTATAATTAGAAATTAATTTTAAAATGAAAAAAAAAATACTAACAAGAAGCCTGTCCTCTTTGGCTCAGATGAAAACAATCGACAGATAAATTACGATAATCTGTAGCACCATTGGATCTCGTTGGAAGTTCGCCAAACTTTGTAAATGGTTGAATGTTCACGGTAAAAGTCTTAAAATAAAAGCAAATTTAACAACATAAATACAAGATTTTAAAAAGACTGGGATAAATGTTAAATTTTGGTTTGTAATGGTTTGTTTTTTTTTTTTAACATAATAATCTGAATCTCAACATTATAAGAGTCAAATTATATTTGTCTGTTTGTGGAAAATTGTAACCAAAAATACTTGACTGATATTGATGAAACTTGGTGTGTGAAATTGCACTAAATTTCACTGGTATTTAATTCTTCTTTTGCTTTCTGTCAAACAAATTACTGCCAGAAAGAACAGTGGGTTCTTTACAACCAAGTAAAAATGATTCGCGTCTACTAACGCCTTTTCTTGAAACAGCTCTGTTTCTATGCCCGTCTTTCCTACAGAAAAGGCGTGTTTTTTCTAAGTCCCAAGGCAATGGAAAGAATATCAGATGTTAGTACTAGATCCGTAGAAGAAAACATATATAAATAAAATTAATATGATTTTAAAAAGTACTCGTAAGCGCATGTTCACTATGGCGTATACGCAATTTTTTTAAAATTTTATTTTGATGCATTTTAACAAATAACAGATGAGGGTATATTGCTTCCATTTTTATAACGTTAAATAACAAACAACACTAAAAGTGCCTCCACACTATCTCACAGAGTATGAACACATGTCAAAAATGTGAGAGGAAAATCATTTGTAATAGTGTGGAGACAGAATATGAGAATACGTTCCACATCCTATACACAACAATTTGACATTTGCTTATACATGAAAGTTTTTAGGATCGGTTCTCTCACATTCTGCTACGTTTCATTTTTTTGAGGTTATGAGCACATTTCTTTTTTGTTTTGAACGAAAATAAATTTTTTTTTGACTTAAGAAAAATGACAGAGCATCATTTTCAATGTACGCAAATATTCTGAACACAAAATTGCAAGAAATATATTTTATAATATATCTTTACTAGCTCAACCGGCTTCGTTCAAAAGAATCTTTTTATGATTTCGGAAAGTATTGTATGTTTAATTTTTCAAACAAAAAAAATCTAAAAAAAATAAATACCTTAAATAGAAAAAAAAAATATAAATAATGAAAAATTTTTCCTACGAATATATGTATATTTTTTAAATGTAAATGAGATTTCAAGGACAATATTTAATAAAATGTTTTTTTCACAATTTCAAAAGTTGATACTGGCATTTTGTGTGTCTCAAATATCCTAGAGATATTTTAAAAACTGAAAGTAGTCAAATATGCTATATTCAACTTTGGAATTTGAAATTGAAGTAGTAAATAGACATAAATTTCAACTTGCCTTTCAACTCACAATTTCAGATCAACTCCGTAGTAATCGAACTTTGAAGTTTTCGGCAGCTGTACATTATAGTTTTTTGTCTGTTGATCTTGAAATGGTCGCATTTTCCATTTTAAAAAAATATTTTCTTAAGGTGAGTGAAAACAATACAATAGTAATAAACAAAATTATTTCTAAAGGTTTCTCATTCTTTCTCAGAATTGTTTTGTCCCTATTGAAAACCATTTAAAAACTACTAATCTTACGCACCTCAGTATTGAACTCATCTCTATTTGCAATTATTCCATCCAACTCAATCCATTCCAGCATTATTGATTCCAAATAATTTAAAGTACCCCTATCCTTGCCTACCAAGCATGGACACTCAAATCGAAGCGTTGTCTGACATTCATTTGGCAAGTTTGTCAATTTCGTTAACAGTCTCAAATTGGGAGCAGGAACAATATTAACCATAAGTCTTGGAACATTATCTCTAAGAAATCGCAATGTCTTGAGCATATTTTGCTCGTGCCATTTAAGAACCGATTTTGGATTAGGATAATAACACATATCTGAACAGAAGTCATTGTTGCCAATTAAAATTGTTATCAATTTCCAGTGTTCATTGAAATTGACCTTTTTATCAGCTGTCAAACGTTTAACTAGAATTTTAGCTTCATATGGTAGATCTCGTGACATTGCTCCCAGTTCAGCAACATTAAATCTAAAAGAAGAAATAAAATAAAATTGGTGTAACATTATTTCATGAAACTTTTGAACTCACTTAGAAGAACGATCAGTAGTCAGTCCATCCATGAGTGAGTATCCATATAAATTTGGATTGAATTCCTTAAGAATATTTGGCAGAGTTAAATATTGTTTCCAATTGCCTTGTCCTCCTATTGACCAGGACACACCTCTATTTTCAACGCCTATATCGAAAATATTTGAAGCTAAAATTCCATTTCCAGCTGTTAGAGAATCACCCATGGCACCTATGATATCAATATCGCCTGGTCTTAAGCGATGCACGGATGTTGGCGGTTTGGTACTTCTTTTGGGTGGTCCAGTTTTTGAATCACAAGGGAATGAAAGAATGTCTCGCTCCAATATTGTGGTGTGCACTTTCTGATCAATTCACAAAATTAGTTGTTTAATTACTTTTCCAAACTATTTTAATAACAAATTCAAAAAGATAAGAGAAACAGAGTCACTGCACCACTTACTTAACTTTGTTGTTACACTTAAGGCCAGTTTTAAAACAGTGGTTCAAATTCGCGTTAAATTTTGTACAAATGAGTAATAACTCGGTTGGTTTTTTGGCAATCTAAAGTTAAAGTGTGGTTTAGAAGTGGTTTAAGAGCTAACCGACGGATTTACACGGATTAAGTTAAGTTTAAATGCGAGATAACCGAATTTCAGTAATCAGCCACTATTGTAAACCAGCTCCTAAGGTTTCTTCGTTCGCAACAAACAGTATTCTCAACAATAGAAATATCAAATTTAAATCGGAAGTAGTTTTGATTTGGAATAAAAAGAATGCATTCCGAATATTCCAGAATGGATAAAGAAACAACATAAAATTTATTCGAAATATTCTGTGAAGTAAAGATACGCAAACGTTTGGAATATTCGGAAAAAATAAAGAAACACACTCAGTATGTTCGTGCTCGTACTAAACGCCCTACAAATTTTCATAGGTCATTTTTTTTGTAGGTGTACTCCTTAAAAAAAATTTTAAATTGTTTTTTGATGGATATTGTCTGAAATTTTTGATTAAAAAAATTTATCATACAGTTAAAATTTTAGTTCACACATACATAATTCAAATTCGTCAATTTTAAAAGGGTCGAAAATGCTTGATATTTTCAGGAATCAATCTCAATACATGACCCATACAAAATCAATTATTTGTTTTTGTAAAATGCTTCTTTTCATATAAAATTCATGGTCCACTACGCCCCACACGTCTATATATTTGTTAATAGTTTTAATGGACGTTATAATGTTGATTAGACCGTAAATAGTTATTTTTAGATCAATCTATAAGTTGGAAAAACAATTGTTGAAAAGGACAAAAACTTTGTAATATTTAGGGGTCATAAGCTTATCAATTAAACAGGTAAACTCATCACAAACGAGTTTTGGCGCTCTAGATTTCCATTTCATCCTACTGTGTGGCGTACCGTTCGGAAATCGGAAGTTACAGCACTTAGAGTAAAACAGGGAAAAAAATGTAAATGTAATTTGTATGGAAAAACCTAAAACGTGCATTACGCGCGTACTAAAAATTATTTTTAGAGCTAATTTTTTGCAAGACTAATTCTTGAGGCCTACACAAAACTTTTGAGATTGATACCGGGAATATTTTTTTTTTAATAAAAAAAAAATAAAATTTACTGCAAATGCTTACTTTTTTGTTTAATTTTTACTAATTATATTATTTTAAAGGCAAAAAATGGTTGACAAAGTTAATTTGTTAAACTTATTTGTCAGTGATAAAAAAAAATTGCTTTAACAGATTGCTTTTATAGAAGAAAAGGTTACGCATACGCCACAGTGACCAGCTATGTTTAATTTATAAAACTAATAATAAATAAAATTAATAACACCTTTTTTAAATAATGCTTAAATTCATTGCTTAATTAAATTTAAAACTGTGCATATTGCAATTAAAATTAATACCTCATTATAACAACGCCAGTAAGAGTTATAAATTAAAAAAAAAAAAAATTTGTATGTAACTGTTCTAGGGAGCGGTTCATTTGGTTTTTACAAAAAAAATCGAAGATAAGAAAAAAAGAAGGTATTTTTTTTTGTACATAAAATAAGAATAACTTACCCCAACTCTGTCAACATCATAAGTTTTATTTTTATTTCGATTAGAGCTACGAGCTAAAGAAACACCTAATAGCCTGAAATTTCTGTAATACACACCAAGCTTGTCGTCTATGGCAGTGCGCTGTGTTGCAACATCTTCAGTCCAAAAAAGTATCACAATAGTAATTGTGGTAGCATAAATTAAGTTCATTATATTTGCTTTATGTAAAACGTTTAATTTTTGTTTTTGTTGTTGGCTAAGAAAAAATAAAATTAATAAAGGTTTTTTTTGTTTTTCCAATTTACATAATTTTGATAAAAACTGCAGAAAAAAAGGCAAGAAAATTAATTAAATATACAATTTTATTATTTATTTACATACATACGTCTTTTGTCTTAATTGTATGACAATTTTTAAATCCAGCTATGTAATATTTTAAATATTTTAAAAGTTCCTTTGATTTAACCCCAATCAATTGTCATTTCAGTCTCATTTGCAACTAAGACAATTATTGTTTATTACATGACAACTGCCTATAAGAATATACCATTACCATGAATATACATTTTTTAAGCCTTTTTATTGTTTAATGTAATTATAATTTATGTTTGTTTTTATTAATATGGTTATTGTCTGATCGGCCAACAAATAGTGCGATGACATGCAAACAAATTTTTGTATGAATATATTATATTATATTAAAATATTTAAGTAGTTTCACAGACATTATTGCATTGATTTTTATTCTATGAAGTAGATTATGGCTTTATATCAGCAGCGAAGAATAACTAGAAGGTAAAATTTGCGTAAGCAAATTGTGACACAACCTAAAAAAAATTGTATTACAATTTCCTTGTAAAACACAATGGTAAAAAGTCTAACGCTCTATCATGATGCGTTTGACCAATATTTCTGTCATAGCTTTTTATATGGTCATGTATTATGTTATATATAACATTTTATATTGTTTTGGAGTCAGGGAGTTACAAAAATGGCACTTAAAACAGTGTCTGGATTATCACAATATCAAATAATTGTGAAATACATTCTATATTACCAAAACTTGTATGTTATGTGTGATTATAGAAAAAAAAAACAATATTTTTAAAAACAAGATTTTATTTAAATGATCTAAAAAGAAGAAAATACAAATTAAATTAATTCAATTATTATATTATGCAATTTATATGATATAAAATCTTGACGCGATTTGACTAAATTTAAGGTAGAGAGTACCTACACACTGCATTTGGTGCACTGTGTGAATCCATCAGTATTAGCAAAATTTCGCGATAAGATTTTATATCAAAATCTTACTAAAACAATCATATTTCTAACGCATATATGATAATTAAATAATTCCTGGAAATAAATTTAAAATGAAATATTATTGAAAAATATCTGAATTTAAGAGGAGTGTTTACTAAATGACTAGCTTTCTGATCTTTCTTGATATAAACGAAAATATTTGTCTAATGTCTTTAGGTCAATTAAGACATTAAAATAAATTATTCTTGAAATGTTAATTCTCTGATTCATAACAAAAAAAAAATCCCTATGTACATAATATTAACCGCTGAATTTATGAACGCATTATAGAGACAATATATTTTAACTTTAATGCCTTAAGCAAACAAAATTTATTTGCAAAATTAATGCAACGTTCTATAGAGATCATTAAGCTAAAAGCGTTTGGAGATGTTAAAAGCCTTAATAATAGTTTTATTTCTTATTAAAATTAATCTCTTTAATATTTTATGATAAGATTAGGGAATTCTGTTGCACAGTTTATGTGAAAATGATAATTTCATACAATTATGACGGCCAGTTCACAGACATGGAATCCCCAACCAGAGATGAGTACCAAAATGTGGATTGGAAAAATAAATACTTTCCACATTGTTTTTCACGCCTACATTTCCGAAACGGTCAACCACTAGGAAAAAATTCAAGTGATCATGGAAGAGCTTGAAGTTATTTATTTTATTTCAAAATAAAACTTAAAAGTTTGATTTTCGATTGTCCGGGCTGAATTAGTAAAATTTAAGGAACTGCATGTGTGATGTGGGATTGTCATATAACTTCATTCCACAAGAACTGAGTACTAGGCTTAAGAGTTTAAAAAAAAAATATTTTTTACAAATCCATAATTTTATTATGAAATATTAAGGGTATTCGTGAAACGATGTAAACCACTGAGTAAAATTACCATTTGTGTAATTTTCCCACTTGGTTAATGAACGTTCATGCAAACTTTTGTGTAAAAATACAGATTTACACAAATGAGAAATTTACGCCTTTATATGAATACCCTTATTATTAATAATATGACTAGAAATCTTAAAAATATTTGTCCAAAATTCGTTGAGTACAGACAGACAGACAAATTTAATTCTAAACTTACTCTACAGTACCTAAGTATATCACAAGTAAAAAGTGGCAGAGGCAAATGGAAAAAGATATTTTTTTTTCACTGAGAACGATAAATAATATGGCAGATATTTTAAGTGGGACCAAACCACGTCCTCCAGGGGTTTGGTCCCACTTCAAATGTCTGCAATGGTTATTTTTGCTATCAAAATGCATTTTGTTATCAAAATGCCACAAAATGCAACTATAAGTTCAAGTGGTTACAACGCCCCCAGTACATGCAGGTAGATTAAGGTATTTGTTATCACCATAACCAGGACTACTTGTATCTTACGCATAAAATCTGCTCTCATCTGGTCTATTAGTAATATGTTAGGCAATGGGTCTAGGCCCCGTTTGTGATTAAATCTTTTTATTTTATATTTAAACCGTTGATTTTAAAACTACAATTTTAAAAAATATTCTCTTCATAAAACACAAAATTGCAACAAAAAATCCGTAGAATTATTATTTCAGTTTCATTACCATATGTGCGTTTTTTTTTTTTAAATATGACACTATTTCACTTTCAAAACTATAACACCTCAATTATATTACTTTTTTTTAATTTCATTTTTACTAATACAGTCCATAAAACAGCACGTTTATTATTAAATTTTAGCTAATGAAATTTTGAAATTAAAAAAAAAAACAACGTTTTTTTTTTATAAAATTGCTTACTGATGTATGAGAATGTACATACAATTATCTTTTTTTATCAATTTAGAAACTTTCCAAAACCACTTAATAAACTCAAATTCACGCATCCAAACATCCTTTTTTTAAATCCTACAATTACATTTTTTCATAAAAATCAATCACATTTTTCACCAACAAATACATATTCATCTTCTTAGTTATCATAACGTTTTTTTTCTTCAACTAACTGTTTACTATTAACACTGTTACTCTACTGATGTGTAGATATTGTTTAAAGTTGATATCTAATTTGCATAGGCATATGGTTATATATTTTTATTTTTAATAAAATTAGCAAATAAACTTCATAAATAACATAAACATCACAATTGATTTGAATTTGAACGTCCATGAACCTATAACTTTCGCGTCCGCATACAGAATTACTATGACTTATGAGACCAACATAAACACGTGTTTTTTTTTTTCTAAAAAGTTTATATTTTTTTATGAATGAAGTTCAAAATATATGTAGGAATTACCTACACTATTTGTAACGAACACAATTTTCCTGAATTTTCTATAGAAAAACTAATTTTCCTAGAACTTCTTGACCACCTATTTTTTTTTTTTTTCAATATAAACCGTTCACTACTGAATCTAGTAAATGATAACCTAAATAAGCTCAGTGGTCAGATCTTATATAAGCTTATGAAATCTCAATTTGTAAGTTTATATGACAAAATGCTGTTAATCCAGAAAGTTTAATTTATTTTTTTTTTTTCTCTAAATAATAGAGTGTGATTGGACATCACAGAAATCAGATGATGATTAGACTTGCTTTTATGGAATTGACATCACACAGAGTAAACGCACAAAGTATAAACTCATCATGTTGCTTATCTTAACAAAAAAAAAAAAAGTTCGTTGAGCTAAGTCAACGGTTTTTGATATCTGACCAATTCAAATTTATACAAGTTTACTTCATCCAAATTCAAAACACACACACGATAATTTGCATAATTTTTTTCTGTTTTGTCTTATTTTATTTTTTGCTTTATAAACTAAATATGAAATAAATTGAGAATGCCCTTCAACTTCGTACGACTCTTTAAGATGAATAAGGAAATTTATTTTATTTTTAATTTTTTTTTTTTTTGGTTTTGTTTTGTTTTTGCAATCGAGAATGATGAGTCGGCGAAAAAGTTCCTAGGTATCTGTATAGTAAAGACTAAAAGCTAGGTAAATGTCGTTGAGATATTTAACAGATATTATCACCAACCTATACCTACTTATTATAGTTATGGCAAGTTAAGCTAGACAGACAGTTTGAAGTGGGCTTGCTGCACTTTGAAGTGAATTATGTGTTCTGTTTGTTGAATTAAAAATAATATTAATCGAGACTCAGAATAAGGGGAATTTACTTTTTAAGGAGAGCCCATCAAGTTAAGATGATAATTAGTTTATTTTATGTAGGGGAAACTGAGATGGGTTCTTACAAGAAAGTTTCTATAAGAAAATATGGAGTTTTTCCACAAGTTGAAGAACATTCCATTGTCTATTTCTTATCCTGCTATCAGACGACTTTTATGTTGAATGTAGTAGTGCAAGTAGCGAGTGCCTATTTATTCCATACACTTTTTGACTTTGACTATTTACGAAGGCTGGTTATTCGGGTGGTAAGTTCTTGGAGTTTTCTTTCAAATCACTGTGTGCAACTCATGGGTTATGCGTAATGGTTCTTTGCACTATGGAGTTCTGATTTTTTGAAGTTATACTTCTTTACCGGCATTTATAAAAATATTCAACCAGTAATAACAGATAGACTTTTTCAGCCCATTATTACTGTTTTTTTTTTTGTTCACGCAGACACTATAAGGAAATAAACAGTGGCAACACATTTACATTTTATACTAATTCTGTTTTTTTTTTTTTTTTTTATTTTGCAGTTTGTGTGCAAGACAATAAATTTATTAAATAACAGAAGTCGGCCATTGTTATTGATAATCTGACTGATTTACTATCAACAATATAGTTGATAGAAAAAAAAATACACCAAAAGATAGGTGGGATAATGTTAGATTTTGAAACATGGGGATTTTTTGAAATTCCACCGGGAAAGAAGGGGAAAATGGGGTAAAAGAAAAAAAAATGTTTTGTGTATCTCAAAAAGTATAAGGGCTAGAGTTATGGAATAAATTTTATTGAATAGATAAATTGAAATTATCATGAGTTTTACTTGAGAACAAAATTCTAAAAAATCAACTTTTCAAGTTAAAAAATATTTTCACAAATGAAATATTTATTTAAGACCTTTGAAAATGATGTTGGTGTGGGTAAAATTGATGTTTTATTGGAAAACTTAATATGCACATTGATAGATAATGAAAAAAAATAGGCGTCTAATACGGATTATATTAAAAATTCTTCATAACGGTTTTTTTAGCTTTAAGAAACACAAACGTTTTTGAAAGTTTATTTGGGTGGTTTAATTGATTTTAAAAATCAGGGAATAATGGAAAAACAAACTTTTAGATTTAAGTGTTTTCTATACAATGAATAACAGTAAAAACAAGTAACAAAACAAAACAAGGTAACGGTAGTCAGCGCTTAATTTTAATTAATTTTATAAAAAAATAATGAGAAAAACGTACGAAAACAATTTTTGTTTTTGAATTTCATGAGTACACACACCTTTTTTTGTTATTCTTTGTAAGTTTTATTTATTAAACAACTCTACAAAAAAAATTGGGCCGAATCGTCGGATACGAAAACGAGCGAACGTAAACATGTATTGATTATATATTTCTTTCTCTTTCTTTTTGTACAGATTATATAGAGACAGCAGTCGTAAATACGTTTACGCTCGTTTGTTTACGTACATATGTGACGATTCGAAACCTGTAATGGTTTGTTTAAAAAGCTTTTATCTTAAGTTCTATTGATTGGACTTTTAAGTTTGAAGTTTCCAGGCTCAGAAAAAATGACAAAGCCCGCCATTAACCTACATACATATATTATGCCAGTCCTCCATTTCCTGCGGATGTGTTTTGCTTTGTAAAACTTGCATTTAGGAAGTTGGTCACAGTTATAACGTCCCCCATATAACAATCTGTCCCGGAATCCCCTATATAAAATTTTATAAAGTCAGCCTGCACGTTTTATTTGCTCTTAATTAATTATTATTGACTTGTTGTAATTTTTTTTCTCAATATTGCATTCTAAACACAATTAAGGGAAATCAGAATCTACCTTATTACCGTTTTCAAAATGGTAATTATTTTTGATCTCTAAACAATATACACCATACAATGCATAATATAGACTTTGTATAAATATAATAAAATTAAACATGCACAGGTATTTGTTTAGGAGCAGGTGCACGCAGCACGATTTATTTTTTTTTTATCATATGTAAATAATGGGGCATCTGTTGTCTTGGCATATTATATGTTTTCATACAGCTTCAATGATCTGCTAAAGTAATAAAAATAACGACTTCAAGTAACCAACATAAATTTAGTTGGTAGATGATCTATGTTTACTATCAACCTCTTACCATTTAAATAAAATGAGTGTTTGGGTACATTCCTAGCATAAAGTGTAAAGAAATCACTAATGCTTGCCACGATGACTTTAATTAAATGCTAAAATGATGATTTATCATATAACTGCATGGTGCACCAAAAACTTTTCAGAAATTTTTTTAGTTTTTTTTTTATAACTTCTAATGTGTATTTTATAGAAAAAGGTACCAGGCATCAGAAAACTATAATAATATTTACTAAAATTTAAGTGCAACCAAACCTGTAGCTCCAACAGGTCTTGAAATATACAGCTCTTCAAATATTGGGAAAAGTTCGCAAATATTTTAAAATTATAGCGTATCAACTCAAAGCCCAGTTAAAAAACATTTTGGTGTGAAATTAAAGTTTAAGTTAAATTAATTTTAATAAAGGAATTAAAAGTATTTTTTAATGCACAATTTAAAGCGCCTAATTTCAAGACAATCTGACTCACATGTCGCATAAGTTATGTCACTTTTTCATGTAGTGTCTTATATTTCAGTACACACAGTTAAATTCCTAAAAAAGTGCCATAACTTTCGTCATAGTAGTCGGATTGTCTTTATATAAGTCGCTTCAAATTGTGTATTAAAAAAAACTTTTAAATCTTTTATAACAACAACAAAAAAAAGAATGCAAAAAGAACTAAAAAAATTAAATGTCATAACCTCAATAATACATATCGCACATAAACAAGTGTAGGCGCAAATAAAAGACAGAAACATGGATTGCCTTTTCATTCAAACCTCAGAATGTTTAAATAACTATTCTCTCCTATATTTTTACAACCTACATTGAGTCTAGAATAAAGAGGTGTGTAGCAGTTATCGAGAACAATCGTTTTTATGACAAAATATTAAAGAAAAATCATCTCAGAAAATAATTCTTAAAAAAAAATCTTAAAAAACTTAAAATTTTGCAAAATTTTGCCCGCAAAAACGAATAGCCAAGCGACCGATTTTAAAAAAGCATTTATTATATTACTAAGACCTCCAGAAACACTTCTGGATCTATGATTTCGTCATTTTTGTATGGGATTTTCAGTTTCGCATGAAGATTGAACAGTGAAGATTTAAGCCTGAATGAAATGTTTCTCATAAGAGGATTAATTCGAATAGGGAATTTCTGTCACTCGAAATGCATTATAATAAGCGAAAAAAAAACACTCCATCCGAAGCGAGGTACCCGTCGCGTCGTGGTCGGAGCGTTTAATTCTCCGATTTGAGACGAATCGGAAGATTTTTACTCTCTCTAGGAGCAAAAAATTCTTGGACACGTATAAAATCGACAATTTTTCAGTTCTGACGGATAACTCGCCAGGGCCGATTGACAATTTCGAGTGAATTGTTTTCCGAGCGAAAGCAACGATCAAAATAACGCTGATTGTTTCCATTTGTTTGAAAATGGTAAGGGTCATAAATAATTTAGCATTCAAATAAAAACTAAAAATAGAACATTTAAAAAAAAATTATAGAATGAGTTCTAGTATGTATCTGGTCGGTTGTTGTACTTACTTTAATTGATTCTTGTGATTCCTCCTGAAAGTCCAGTAACTTTTCTACCATGGTTCAGAGTATTTTAAAGTGAATATTTCGGGAGGATTCTCCTCTTTAAGATTTTTGTATCCGGTATTATTCTAAAAATACTAGAAACTAAAAAGAAAAAACACTTTCATGTCATGTCAAGTTAAGTCACATTATGCATTTATTGTATGTTTTGTTTTTATTAATTATTTTTAATAAAATTTGTTTAAAATACCCCGCGAATGAATTTGGTGATTTCTATTTTTGATTTCTTTTCAAAGTGTAAGTGATATACGAAAAAATGTTAATTTCATGTTTCGTTGCCATAAATTTAATTTTCACTTTATATGGAAATAGAGTATGGTATTGATTTAATATTTTCTTATTTTTTTTTAACAATTTGATGTAAAAAATGTTGTTTTATTTTTTTGTGGCAGTCTTGTGTGTAATAGTTTTTTTTTAATAAAATGTTATAAATAAATACATTTTATCTCTCAAACAAATCATTCGATTGGGTATACATATTTTGTTATTTAATATCTTAGTTTTAATTTAATATTTTTTTTGTAAATAAATAGGTAAACAATGTTGACATTTTAAATATTTAAAACAATATATACCTAACATAACATATACATACATAGGTAGGTATGTGTGTACAAAATTGAAATTGAAAAAATAATTTCCATGTTAACAATGTAAAAATATAATAATCAGTATTATAATATGTATTTGAATATATAAAATTTTAAATTTTCTTAAACATAAACAAAAAAATACAAAAAAGTAACCATATTTTACAACAGCTCATCAATAAATTATATTGTTCTCGGTGTTCAATATTTTTGATGATTTTTTTGAATACAAGAATACAAGAATATTCATGAAATGATTTTAAATTAATGCTTAATGCTAATATAATGAAGAATCTAATCACAATCATTTCTATAATTTTTCCTACGGAATGCTGCTAATCTAAGTCGTTCAGTTTGTAAAGCCTGCTCGAGCTCTAATACTTTTACTTGAATTTCCATTTCAAATGTTTTCGCTTGATGTACTGTCAATTTACTTAAATCGAAATCTTTAGAATCTTCCAAATGTTGACTACAGTCTTTGGCTGTGGCAACAACATTACCAGTTGCTTGGGTGACATTACGTGATGCAGTAGAGAGATCTGTTAATTTTTGGCTGTTTCGTGGAGCTTTTACACGGCTAGCAACAACCAATTGAGCAGTACAGGCTGCAATTTCTTGAGCAGCCACAATTATATCAAGATGATGTTTTGCTTCTCCAGATACGGCTTTATTGGCAGCTTCGACTAATAGATTTGCCCCAGTAGCTACACTCTTCGATGCAGATATTAGACCTTCACTCCATTGATTGTTTCTTTTGTAAAACTCTTTGGCTGATGCAGTTCCTAAAAATAAATATTATATATCTGTAATAAAATAGAACCCATTGAAATAGAGGAGTCTTACCTTTGCCAAGTGACACTATTTCGGCTTGTAATGATTTAGCTCTCTGAACCAAAAGACGAATACTCTGCATTAGGTTCGTACATGCATCCAATATACGTTCATTGACTTCTAATTTTATTCCAGAATCCGATGCTCTGGAGCTGGATAGAAGTTCGACAATTTTCGAAGCGGCTTCTTCAATTGCTTTATCCATTGTGGCTAATTCAGATTCAACTAAATCTCCCAATTGACCGCTGGCGTCGGACTTGGTGCTTAAATCATGTATCATGCCTGTTATGCTTGTGATTTTTTCTTTAAGAGTAACAATTTTCGGGAGAACAACCGCAGGTTCTGATAACTGAAGAAGAGCTTGGAACATACCATTTATATCGGTATCCAATGTTTTAAGCTTTTTGGCAATTTCTACACAAGAAAAAACATCAGAAATAATTTAAAATTGAATGAAAAATAATAATCATACCTTCACCAGCCTCAATATCTGCCGATGTATTACACACAGTCATTCCTTGTATTTGAATAATGGAGAGCAAATGTCCTGTGAGGACAATCTTTCTTGAAAATCCTTCGACTGCGGATGTGTCGCCTGAGTACTTTTCATACACAATCTGAAGTTCGTTTAGGGTATTTTGTAGCTCTTCGGCTAACATCATGAAATAGGTAGAAGTTCCAGCTACATTTGAAAATTCTTTTTCTGTATAAGCACGAATAGCTAATTTCTCAGAAGATCTTATGCAAGCTTCTAAGAGAGCACGTAGTGCACTTTCACCATGAATTTTGGTAGCGGATAGAGATGATTGTAGTGCTGCAATTGTTTCTAAGGATTTTTTATATTTACTGTCAAGTTCTGCTTGCTGATGGAGTGAGTCTTGCAAATCACATTCCATTGAAGCCTTTTTTTCAGATAACCTTTTGAAGTTCGAGTTAACTGTCTGTAAATTTTATACAAATAAAAATCAATTTAAATTCAATGGAAGACGACAAACAAAAAGAAAAAAAAACATGGAATCAATGTTCTGGCGTATCAACTTACCTTAAGATCTTCATTTTTAGTAGAAATTTCTTCTTCTATTTCAAGAATCTTAGTTCTTTTCTGCTCAAGTTCTGTTTCAAACTTTATTTTACAAGCCTTCATTTCCTCGTCATTCCTAACACTTTTCTCATGCATTGAATTTTCAAGTTGTTGGATTTTTTGTTGAAGATCACTCTCAAGGTCCTTGGTCTTTTCTTCTACCATCGCACGTGATAACTGAAGTTCATCTCTTATTGAAGTTAAATTTTGAATTTCACTGTTTAATGTTTCATTTTTCGTTTTATACTCATTGTTTACTTGGTGCAAGTCCATTGCCAATTTATTCTTTTCTTCAATTGAACATTTTAATTGTTCGGTTAGTTGAAGACATTCTTCTCTTTTTGATGACAATTCTTGATGAATTGTCTCCAAAGAGGCATTAGCATCAGTTTTTGCTTGGGCAATTTGAATTTCTAGTAGATGATATTTTTCTTTAAGTTCAGCTATCTCAGCAGATTTATCCACTTGTAAATCATCGAATCGTCGTTGAAGTTTATTGTGTTCTTCGTATAAATTCTCATACTTGACGCTGTGGTCTTTTGTTTGATTTTCTAGTTCTGTAGTTTTGCTAAGAATTTGTTCGTGCTCAATTTGCTTTTCGGCAAATTCATCCAATTGAACTTTGATTAGTTCTTTTTCGGCCACTAGTTCGACATTTTGTTTTTTAATTGTATTTAGTTGTTTAGATGCTTCTGCGTGCTGGAAATATATTGAAAATAATTTTTGTTAACAAACATCGATTCATTTTAACTGAACGACCAGGTAAAAAAAGATTTAATTGAAAAAGGGCAAAACTCCGCCACAAACGTGACCTATGTGACTCAAAAGCCCGATTTATTAAAAGTAAAGCTAAATTCGTTTCTCTACACGTACATATATGCTTATAGAGTCATCTAACAATGGGTCAATGCACCCACTAGTCTGATATCTTAGACTGTGTAATAAGATAGTATCAATATCAAAAAAAAAAAAATCCACATGCATATTATTGATTCAAGTCTAACCTATAACATTCTGGATATATAAATAAAATTTCGGGAAATTACCATAGACAGTTTTTTATGCCTTAAATCGACTTATATTGACTTGATTTGTAATTCCTTGGCATGTAAGTCAAAATGAAGCGATTTGCCACTGAAAACAACCGTCGTTTTTTAACACAAGATTCTGAAATACCCTTTCAAGTGGCCCAAATTTAATCTAAACTATTTTATTTTAAACTGGACCAAATATAAAAAAAATTGCAGTGATTAGAAATTAGACGAGTTCCAAATCGTCCCACTTACAAAGATCTGCATTTGTCCTAAAAGTGCTAAGTAGACCCTAGGAAATATTGAAGAAACTGCTTTGATTCGGTTTTTTCCCCATTTAAAAAAAAAACGAACGTTTTTGTTTCACCAAGCAACTCACAATAACAATTACAATTGAAAGCAGATTCTTAACGATCTTAAAATAAACATACCTGCCTCAGTAAATTAATATGCTCTTCGCGAATCTGTGTATACATATTCTTCAGTTTGGTGAATTTTTCTTCTGTTATATTGGCTCTTTCTTGTTCTGCTGTTGCTTTCTCTGAAAAAAGAAAAACAAAAATATAAGACTCGTAAGCTTTTGTTCATTATTTTGTAAAAAAAAATGTGTAACTTACGTTCTAAAATCGGTGCAGTTTGGAGCTTCAATTCAAGATCATCTTTCAAAATTCTCATAGTCACTAACTCTTCATTGGCATTAGCCAATTCTGAATTTAACCTTGAAATTTGTTCTTCCAAATTATTTAATTCATCACGTTGAGTTATTGTCATGGATTTCACACAGTTTCGCAATCGTTCAATTTCAAACTGAAGTTCTCGAATAAATTCCTCTCGATCTTGTAGCAATCGTTCAAAATCGATTTGTGGGGTCTCTGGTGTATCTAGCCGATTATTTTGCATCTGCTCTACACTCACATCAACAAGATTATCAACGACTGGTTCGGGTTCGGGTGGAACAACCACAACTGGAGGTACGTAGCTTCCAAAATCTACACTCGATGAGAAGTTTGGAGCATGTGATGGAAGGTGTGGAACTTGTATTAAATCAGCAAAATATTGTAACGGGCGGACGGCATCATAGAATGTTTTTAATTGATTGAAAACCGTTCGAAAACGATCACGATGGCCAGTTAGAATATCATTTGGTAAGTTAGCGTGCAATTTAAACATAAGGCGAACTGATAGATCATAGAGAGGATTAGAGTCCTGTATGAGCGGAATTAATGGAGCTAGACGACATTGACCTTGCGGGGTCATCGATGACATTCTGTATGTATTGATTGATGTGAATACTTTGGCTTGTAATGCAATTATATCGTCAAGATAATCGAAAATTTCTACCCCTAATTGAAAACTGAGTATACCAAAAATTTGTATAAATTAATAAAAAACTCATTTCATACAAAAAGATTCAATAATACTTACTAAAAATTAATATCCTCCCCAGCAACTCTTTCGAGTTCTTTAAAATCAATCACTAAGCTTCCGGGAAAGTTTGGATTTTTTTCGTGAAACTCCAATTTAGTAACAATTAGTTTTGTATACGATTGTATACAATGGCCAACACCATCTTGTAAATGGCCCCACAGTTTTCCCATTTCGTGTATCATTTGTTTATGACTGCGTGAATGTTTAAGTGCACTTGGATGACCTTCGCGTAATACTTTGTGTACTAGATGGCAGAACTTCCATGCTGTAAAACGATTTTCCATTAATGGTTGTTTGGTCACAACAGCCCAAAATGATTTTGTCTCTTTGGTTCGGTGTGTTGATATTATAGCCGATCTGGCATGTTTCAGTTTAAGTGGCGTCTCCATTGGATTAAGAGCTTTGCTTATACTAATTGACTGGGAGTGAAACAAGATTTAATTTTAAAGTGAATGAGGGAAAATATGCATAACAGTAATGTAAAGTGTTGAAATTGTTTGTACTTTCATAAAAACAAACAAATTAAAATGATGTTTCTTTTATGTCTGAGGGCAATAAATCTGTTATTGACAACTTAAGTTTGAGGAAATCAAGAACGTCTAAATAGGTATATTAAAAATCCGTACAAATAAATTATTGAGTTATTGAATTCCATTTTGCACCTTCGTGCATCGATGGATATACACGAAACTTTAATTTTAATATGAATATTGGAACTCTAATGCTCATGGATCAGACACAATATTTATGCGGAGGCTGGACATAAAACACTTTCGGTTGTTATTCTCAAGTAGAATTTTTTCTCAGTTTAATAGTGGCTAATGCTTTCTGGAGTATAGCTGCATCAGGAATGGAGAATCATGAATCATCAAAATCACCCAGTCAAAAGTTATGAGGAAACAAACATAAAAAAAAGTCGGAAGTTTGAAGTCGGTTAAAAATGGGCAAAATATTTTTCTGATGCATTTTAATTATTTACTACGCATTAAAAGCAAGATTATTTGTTTTAAAAAATGTATAATTACTTACTGAAAAAAATCACGGAATATAATTTTGTTTATAACTTTTAGAATAAGAAGATGTTCGCTAATTAGTTGTCCGTAAAGAAAAGATAATGAAGACAAAGGGTAACGGGGTAACGTTACAAATTCATGTAAATTTGGGGATACAAACTTATTTTAAATTCACTTTGTTTTCAGTCCTAAGTTCAACTGTGTCAGGAATTTATTTAGGCTCCAGACTCAAAAGTTGTATAAAATTCAAAGTGCGAATGATATGCGAAATTTTCGTTTTGGCACTTTGTCCACATTTTCGTGGAATTTCCCTAAACTAGATACATATTCCTTCTCGATACCAAAAAGTCTGGTTTGTGAAAGATAAAGTCTACATGGAACCATCTGCCCACAATATGCACTCGTAAGTATCTTGTAGTTTAATAATAAATATATAAAGTTATTAAAAATCAGTTTAAATTCGTAAAAATATGAAAATATAATTTCCCGAAAAAATATATTTGATCTCCTTTTAAATTTGTAATATAATTAAGGTTAAGCAAGATTTAATACTGAAGAAACTTACCAGCTGAAAGAATACTTTGTCGTTAAGTGACATGGTGATGTCCTTTGTTTTTATGAGCTATAAAAGTTAAATAAAATTCAAACTATGTATTTTTTTTCTATTAAAAAGCAAAAGATTTACCTTGAATTTCACCAAATATGATTATTTCCACAAAAAAATAAACCTTAAACAAAAATAAATAAAAAAACATTAAAACAAACATCATTTTTATAAGCGATTTAAATTTATTTCATTTATTTAAAATTCTAAATGTTAATTCTTTAAAAAAAAAAAACTATCACAGTTTAATATGCATTATAAAACTTATTTGATATACAAAAACAAAAATGCAAACCCATTCCGATATACAAAAAGGAAGTATAACAAATCTCAGAAAACTAATAAAAATTAATTTTCTAGAATAAAATCAGGAAATATTATATTTTAGCACAAAAAGTTTAGCTCATCGTCAGGCTATTTGATTAACGCAAAGAACATAGCACATCAAATAAAAAAATAATTTTTGTCAGTCAATATAAAATACCCAAAGTGCAGGAACATAAAGAGCAATTTAAGATTAAGATAAATTCAATGAATAAACAAAATCACATAAAAATGTTTAAATACATATTAGGCACTAGCCAGCTGTCAGTGGGTATCTTTTTTCATCACTTTAAATTGACTGGTTTTATTTTTTTGTTTATTATTGAATCAATGAAGGCTGTTTGCATCAATGCATCAAAAGCAGGTTATTGTTTTTTCAAATCGTTAATTTTTATTATCAATATAACCAATTTGTCGTTTATTTTATTGTTGACAACAAAATAGTGATTAAGTTCGAAGCAGAGTATTTATTTAATAACAAAATGTCCATCTTACTTCATGAGGCTTTTATAAGTTTTGATTGATCAATCAAACAATGGGCGGAAATAATGTTTACTGAACGGCATTTTTCTGAATAAACTGAGACAAAAATGTCATAATTTCAAATGTCAATAGGTGTGAATTTGTAGTAATAATACCTTTATAGATATATTTAAGGCAGCAGTTCGGCAGAAGTTTTGCTTCAACCATAGGGTTGCCATCATTACCAATTTAATGTCTTTTTAGGTTTCTGATTTGGTGATGATGGCAACTCTATGGTTGAAGCAACACTTTTGCCTTAAATATATATCAATAAAAGCTATTATTATTAACCTTGTTTTCTACAAATAATGTATTGACGATTTCAAGTAAAATAGCTTCTGGCAACCCTATGGTTAATTCTACGCTGAATACAACAAGGATATTATAGTCAATGTTTTTGTGTGCTCTGAGGTGATTAAAATTCAAAGAGATTTTCAATCGTCTACCATTAGACATAACGTTGTCGCAAGGTCCGATGTACGACCACCGCATTCATGGTCAGTGGGGCTGTCAAAAAGAAATGCCAGTGCACTGAATATCGTAACTCTTCTTGTGATAAGATATTGCTTATCGAAATTAAACAATATTTGGCTAACATGAAATACTCGAAGATTTCAGGTTAAATTAAACTTTTATTTTTTTTTTAAATAAAGAACTAAATGTATTTTTTATAAACTTAAACCAATTGAATGGTTTAATAATACAAAGAAAAATTAAAACTCAATTTTATCTTTATTGCACATTTATAGCTGGCTTCGAAGAATATGACCAACTTTCACAATATTTATAGTTTAAATGAATAAAAGTGTCTTACCGTAATTTAAAAAAATATGCAGAATACCCCGCGGCACTAATGTTTTGAAATGCCTACCTTCTTATAAACAAATATTTGACCTGCTTCGTTGGACTACAGTTTTAATTGATACAAAAGAAAAACACAAAATGTTAAACTAAAGCTCTAATTTTTTTTGTTCAGATAACTTGTATCTTATCAGTTGCTATTGATAAAATATTGATGTTTGTTGGTATTTTTGTTTTGTATGTCTCATAAAAGAGCAAATATGTTATTTATTTAGCTTTGAAAACAAAATCAAAGAAAGAGAAACTTAATTAAATGACCTTTTCTTTACAATATAAGAATAAAAAATGATTTTTTAAGAGCACATACAGAATTGCAGTCATAGACAACTTTGGTGCTACATATTTTTAAATATGTATTGTTGGTTGAATTATATGGCAAAAACTACGATAAGCTGGGTCAGGTGCGATAAATAGATAATTTTTTTTTTTGCACTTATTTTCTATTTTCATAATAAATTCGAGTGATATACACAAGCAGTAACAAAATAAGAATCTATAATATGTATTATGTATTGCTCATCAGGTGTTTTTTTTTTAAACTGTACGTAAGTTAAAAAAAAAAAAAAAAAAAAAACAGTTGGGAACATAATAATTGTGTAAGCTGTTGTAAATTTTTAATTAAATTAGACCTGCGAACAAACGTCATCTATTCATAGTTTAAAAAAAAATTTACTGTCCCCAAAATCAAAGAAAAAGGCTCTTCAAATGGGGTTCCAAGACTTTGGAAAGTAATGCCCACCTTTCGGCTTTCTTAAAATACCGGATTAACTATATACGACAGGGAACTTTATAACAGGGAAGCAGTGTGGAACTAAAACTCCTTCTTAAGTCTGTCCATCATCAGTGGGGATGCTTGTATGTCACCCACCTACAATATTCCATCTAGATGGGAAGAACTAAATTATTTTCATTCCAAAATCCGATAAGAATGGGACGAAGATTCGTTTTTTATAACAGAAAAATGGATTTCACTCAATTGGAGGAGCCCATTATAGAAAATATAGGAAAGCTTACTTCGCAGTGGTTTTGGCGGCATACAGTATACAGCATACAGGAATAATGACAAGGATATCATGGTTTATGGATATTGAGATTTTAAGCCTACCATACAACAAAACAAATCTGAGTTGTGTGCCTCCGAACGGCCTCAAGGTATACGCGCCTACGGCAGCGATGGCCGGGTTGACGCAGTTGAATCACATCAGCCCGACCCGAAAGACTCAACTTTCAACGTATCGTGTTTAGCACATTGCAGTCCAATCAGGTGCCATTTGATGGCATTTCGTAATTGGTGCATCATCACCGGTTAAAACGATTGGGACAAATTTTCGAATGCATTTTTTGTTTGTTAACAAAAATACAACATTAATCAAACGACTCAAAGTAGATGTTTTTTTAAAGAAATTTTACAATTGAATAATTAGTTTTTGTTAAAAAATATATTTGTTTATTTTCCTGCTACCTACGACAAATTAATTCGTATCAGGAAAATGAATAACTGAAATTTAAAAAAAAACTAATTATTCAATTGTACCATTTCTTTCAACAAAATACTTTTAGAGTCATTTGTTATTGATTAATGTTGTGTTTTTTTTTTTCTAACAAATAAAAACAACATAGAAAATGCATTCGAAAATGTTTCCTTATTCGTTTTCCTGATAGCTATAACCGTCCTTTTAGTCGTGAAAGGTTTAATTTACTAATAAGTCATACAAAAATGGAGTCTTCTGATGTATATGAACATTCCACGTAAAATATTTCTGGTTTGTTTGAACATATGTATACGTTGGTTTTCAGATTCTATAAATACGATCAAAAACGAAAGAAATTGAGCGATAATTTCAGAACAAAAACTTTAGCTATCCAAGTTACATGAAGCAAACCGTTCTTAAATACGAAAATATAATTGTTTTATTTCCGAAAACATTCTTATTTTATCCTAATTAATTTGTGCATAGAAAAATTCAATCCACGAATTCCTTGACGATGATCTTATTTCTATGAGGAATAAAGTTTCTTATGTGTCGTTGAGAATTACATTAGGTACCATATCAGCGAATACATAAACCTAATTTTGTATTTATCGGAATGACCTAAAATTAGGTGATTGGAATCGCCCGCAATTGCAATTGAGGTTGGTACATACCTCTTTTTACTTTACAAAGTATGTACCTACCTATTAGTTTATTATTAAATTTCAGTTCGAATTTGCTATTCATTTGCATTTGTTTTGAATTATTTCGCGTCAAACCTATAATGCGTTATGCATTCCAACTTACTGTGCAATGTTGCGCTCTATAAATTTTAAAAAAGTTGGTGAGTAATAGTTCAGACTTAAGACTTGTGGTCGAGTAAGTTTTTACATTTCGAAGGCAAGTACGATATACCTAGTCTTCTGTATAAGTACCTGAATACTAATCTAAAAAGAGAATGTACCTTTTATCAATTTTTTCAATAATTCCTTACAAAATATATGAGCTTAACTGTCTAGAATTGAAATAAAATTTTCAGGGCACTAAACAAGTTGGGTTTATGTTGGTTTACTTGTCAATTATATACAAATGCAGCGCCAGGTGCAATAAAAAAAGGTGTGGGATGCGAAATTATATATACTAAGAGCTTATACATGAGATACTCTACAGGCTACCACTCATTTTCCCAAATTAAAACATGAATAGATATTTTTGTATTTTAAACCAAATTAGTTAATTAAATTATTAATATAGATTTTCAATTTTCCAACCTGATGGTCCTCAGCGGTGGTGGTGCTTCCTTTTGTTGTTTCTTTTAGAAATAGGCAAAATTAATAAATTTAATTATAAATCTACTTTAAGACAAATAAAAAAAAACACTTTTTTAAGTAAATCACGTAGATAATATTAATGCAATTTTAGTTGCACCATAAATTTATTGAGACCATCAGAGATCAGGCCAATGCACTTCCGGTGTTCGACATGTAATGTTCAATAACAAACAACATTAAATTTGTTTTATATATTTTCTATTGATTTACATTAATTATTACATTAGGTATTAGATTATTAATAATTTAAAATGTTAAATTGAAGAAATATTAACAAAACAACACTTTTTAATATAAACACTCCCAGTTTCCAGTGTGTTTTTTTTTTATTAAATTAAAAAGAAAAGCAGAGTGAACAAGAAAACTGCAGATGTCAATTCTTTTTAATGGAAAATTTGAATGGAATATTTCATGGAATTTCCATTTAAAACCTAAGGTTATGCACACACCATTAAGTATTCCAGTTTACACGAACACACTGTATATCAGTTATATTTACAAGTATTTAAACCGTGCTTGAGCAATTTGTAGATTTTTTGATCGGCGATACAGCTAAGTCAGCATTTATATTTCCTTTGTTGATCTCTATAATACACTGGATAGTGTATTATTCCCTTGAAAGTCCATCATTTTCTTGGTTTAAATTGAAAACGTGATGGTGTACCCTGCAATCGGCATTTTTCTTGCTCTTTATTTAAAGGAGAAAAGAGAAAGATTGCATAGTTTAAACAAAAAATTGAGACAATCAAATTTCAGGTTCTTCAATTTGTACCAACATTTTGTATGTATCCATTATCCAGTGTATTATAGAGATCAGTGATGTAATTTCATTAAATTTCGTTCCTATTTTTGCTTTTCAAGCGATTATAGAACAACATACTGGAATAATCTGTGTAAATATTTCCAGTCTCCAGAGCAATATTTAAAATTTCAATAAGGTTTGTTACCATTTCCTAGCTCCACCTGCAACCTAAGTCATTTGTGAGATTTTCGGGACGAATATTAGTTGTGTTTAATTATCACAAATGATCCATATAGATCTTCTTTATATGGTAACAATTTTCTATCTCTTATTTTTCTCCTAATTGACTATTAAAAGCCATCTGCTTATTAGAATAAGAACTTTATTTTGGATCTTTAAAATAGATTCATGTACATGTACATGTTTTACGTATATGTAGATAACAAAACACACCTATTGAATTGATTAATTGCCCTGGGTGTGTTTTGTTATCTTGACGGATCTGCATCTAGATTAATTTAAAATGTAAAACGAAAACAAAATATTGGGAAATTTCTAAAATTGTTTTACATGTATTAAATCAAGATCCTGATCCCGATAGAAACTAATGAAACTCACCTCCTGTTACAATTTTTTTTTACAAGTCCGGAGATATGAGGCACTTTGTACTTATAAAGACCTCGCTGTAGACGGGTTAAATCAACTGGAACGTGGTACCCGTACCATGTGCAGGCATCTTCAAGGACCTTAAGTTGGTCAGCTTAATTGTATTTTATTTAATATTAAAAAAATCGAGTTCAAAAACGATAGGATTTCCAATATTATCCGAAAAAAATGTATTATTGGTCTAATTTTAAAATCACAATTTAATGATGCCAACAAAAACAGCATTTACATTATATATATTTTTTTATATACCTAAATATCATTTGAAAGATAATAATAATTCATTTAATCACCAAGAACATTTCAAAAACTATCACCTAAGATGGCAAATCATTCAAAGAAATCCTCGAAAACATTATGAATTTCATTTATCATATCACCCGTGACCATGCTACGGCCGAATTTCTTGAATGCATATGAATTGCATTGCTTGGTCAGAAAACTACTTGCAAATGCCGAAATAAATGTCGGATTGGTCTGATTGGACTCAAGGGCCCAATGGTAGAATGTGGCAAGAGATCCACTTAGGAGGTCTCCTTGTCCCCCACACCGACGACCTGATCCACCTGTTCCAAGTTGATAGATTTCAACGGTATTTGTTATGTATATCTTGTCACGACATCCTTTCCGCATTACCGTTACTCCATTGCCTAGACTTTTCATATTTTCTTCGATCGTCTCTGGTGAATCACCAAAAAGAACCTCAAATTCTCTTGCATTTGGAGTTAGAATGACGCCAGTATAGTCTTTGATAAGGTCTCGATTTCCACTGATTAAGTGTAGGCCATCAGCATCGATGATTAGCGGTTTGGATGTATTTCTGCACAATTCAATAATTTGACTAACGGTTTCGAAAATGGTCGGCTCACGTCCTAGTCCTGGTCCAATAACCTATCGTTTTTTTTTTTTTTTTGTTTAATTAAGACTTTTGTTAAGAGAAAAGTAAGAATGTTAAGTACCAGAACATGTAAACGCTCCAGCCAAGGCTCGATTTGACTGACAGCATCTTCCAAGTCCAATAGTGGATGGACAATCAATTCAGGACTGTAAGATTTGATAACGTTGGCTGCTTCCCGTTGGCAGAACACATGAACCAAGTCAGCTCCGACCTTTAAGGCACTAATAGCTGCAAAATAAGGAGCTCCTGTATACTCCAGAGAGCCCCCAATAACTCCGATTCTTCCTGACTGGCCTTTGTGTTTGCCATTACTTAAAGAAGGCACTACAAGTCTGACTAGACGTAACAATTTGTTTGTGTCCACAGAAGCCTCAACTAATTGAGTCATGTTTGTTGTTTTGCTTCTAGGCTTAATATGGCTAATGATGGATTGGTTACAGGAGTATTTTAAAAGTTCTATTTGGCCCCGACAGAGTCCACTTTTAATCATTATATTGTAAGTTTTTTTAATAGAGACAGTATTGTACACATTTTTCTGTTTTTTTTTTATTCAAGACCTTGTCATCTTAATTTGATTATGAGAGAGTTTCAAACTTGAAGAGACAGCAGAACAGTAACATAATGTTAACTCTTGAGTTATTATAAATTTATATTATATTGAGGTCTTAAAACAGATAAAATACAATTTGGCAAATTTTGTAGGTCAATTTGAATTTTCTTTTGGTTACAAATTATGGTAATGTAATTTTGTGTTAACTTATCATTTTTTTTGGCTAATCTGGATTTTGACATAAAGGAAAACAAAAAAGTATTGCACAACTGGTTAACTTTCCAGTACGATGTTGATGGGCATTGGAATGTTCTAGGTCTTCCTCTCTTCGTGGGAATAAGGTGATTTCTACCAAATGTCAATAAAAGGGATATTCATGCAACGGGAGAAAACATCAGATAGAGATGATTCATTACGAGGCGTTTTTCTTTTATAGCACTGAGCTGGGCCGGAGCGAATAGAGCTCGCTTTGAACAGAGCAGCTGTGTTTTATTATTTATACGGAACTGTATCTAGATCAGTTTAACATGTAAAGCAAAACCAAAATAATGGGAAAACAAGTTGTGCTTTTAGTTTTGATACACTTAGATCAGATCCTGATCCCGATAGAATATCAATATCTATTTCAGAAACACAATTGAGCACTGAACTGTCATTAGGTGTGTTTTATTATCTGGATTTAATACATGTAAAACAAAAAAATATTTTGGAAATTTCCCATTATTTTGTTTTTATTTTACATGTTAAATTGATCTAGATACAGATCCGTATAGATAACAAAACTCACCTATTACTGTTGATTATCGTGCCAAATTAGGGGTATTCATGAAACTTGGTAAACTCTTGGTAAACGTGGTAACAATATCTGGTAAACTAGTTGTCATTTCTATACTAATTTTGACATGGTTACCACATTTACCAGGCTTACCACTGTTGCATGAGTACTCCTATTGTCTATTTTACGTTGAGAATCTTGAGACAGAAGATGTGTTTTATTTTCTATACGTATCTGTATCTATATCAATTTAACATGTAAAACAAAAACAAAATATTGGAAAATTTCCAAATTGTTTTACGTGTATTAAATGCAGATCCTGATTCCGAAAGAAGATAATAGGGATACTCATGCAACCTGGTAAACCTGGTAAACCTGGTAAACCTGGTAAACCTGGTAGACGTGGTAAAATGGTAATTCTGATAACCCATGATAAATCGAAAACAAGGTATGCTCATTAAATTTTTGGCAGGTTTTCTGTGACGTCATATTCATCTTTCTCATCGGCAGTTCACCCGAACGTCAGTTATGGATTTGGACAAAACATTTTTTTGTATTGAAAACAACAACAATGAAACTAAAACTGTCAAATTTTTTATAGGAAATCTTTACTAGAATATAGTAAACTTTCCCAAACAAATTTGTTTGGTAAAAGTTCACCATCTGATAATAATTGTAATAGTTAAAAAAAAATAGTGGCCAGTTAAGATATAACCAGCAACAAATATGTAGCTAGTTAACGAAGACAAGGAAAGAACCATAATTTTCTCCAAATAATTCAAGTATCAATACATAATTTACACACATTTACCCAAGTTGATTTTATGAAACATGCGTAGTAAACTTTCCCATTTTATCAAATGGAAAAGTTTACCAGGTTTCATGAATATCCAATACAAAATCCAATCCGTAATAGAACTAGGGTAAAATAAAATACAGCTTATAACGGTCGTTCACTTTGCCATGACAAATTGTTCATATAGATCCCTGGTTATACAAATGAAATATCCCCTGGAATAAAAATAATACACTTGGAAAGTTTGATATGCCTCTTATAATTTATATACATATTTTTCCATTTCTTATCAGTTGGTTTGGTGTTGACTGTTGACAGTGACAGTACATAGTACGAGAATTTTGTTATTTTGTTTATTATTGTTACTTTGTAGTGCAATCTTCTATATTTGTGCGTGCTCTTTGAGTGTTAAGTTCTAAACTTGCTAAAATCATAACTATCATTTTATCAGAATTCAAATATATCTTAGAAACTTATTTAAATATATAACTCCTTTGAAGACAACGTAGTTGTTTACGTAACAAACAAATTACATCACTAGATATAAACGCAATAAGTTGGGATGTGTAAAATCTAGAAATCTAGATCAATCCATTAGTTGAAATTAGTGCATATTTTGCTAATGTAAACCTTTTTTTTCATACCCATATGAATAGGTACATACATTTTTAATAAGATTAGGCGGTAAGACGATTCGTGTTTAGCAAGCTGCAACGCATGCTAATTTCTTGTGTACCTAATTGAACCAAATTTAAGCCGGTGGTGTTGGTTGTTGGGCGGGTGCTGATAATTGATAGCATTTCAAGATTAGATGAAGTTGTAATAACCTAACTTTCTGTACTTTATTGATCACGTAAATAAATCAATTTTGTTTGTGATAGTTAAACAATCAAAGTAAATTAAATTAATAATCGTCCAACTACAAGTGTGATAATTGGTTGATTGAAAAGATACATTTATACCTTATCAGTTGCTAAGGTCCGATGACCTACTGGGTGTCAAATAAATATTCCATATTTTCGTATGATTATGTAGTTGGTACCTACAGCAGTAGAAGATTGACAATTTTGTCGAAATGGGTTCGACGATAATTTCCTCTCTGTAATAATAGTATCAATATAGACTACTAGCTTTAGAGAAGATTCAAAGTTTTTCTACTTGAATTCACCTTACAATAGTGCAAAATAGCCTTTATTTCTTTGCTTTCAAGACAAAATAAAAAGCAAAAAACATAGATTCTAGTGGATAAAGTCCAGAGTTACTTGATTTGACAAACGTAACTCGTGGTTGTGAGCGATTTTGTCTCCCTTCTCATCATGCAAATCAAAATCTTGTTGCGACATCTCACATATGTATGAACAATATATATGTACCTGCATAATAATTGGATACAGCTTTGTGTTGTTAAGTGAATGCAATCAAAAAAAAAAAGTCTTCTTGTCCAATGGAAACAAATAGGTATTATGAATCCAAATGAATTCGCTGTCATACCTACTTCCATTGTAAGATAAAACAGACGTACATTCGGCTAGAATATTTTTAAATAAATAAAGTTCATGACTTCTTGATTAATGAAGAGTTTATTCAAATACACGATTAAGGTCTGCGTAGTCTTTTCATCATTATTGGGTAACAAACACCGCAAGAGCCCCCGCACACTATAGGCTATAGGTAAGCTTTCTATCGGCCTTATAATTTGGGGTTCTAATCCTAGCCAGCAGGTTCAAGGTCTATTGAATCAGTCTTGTCTACTGAACAGTTCTTTGGAACACTATATAATTTTGATGTTAGTTTAATTATACCTTTTTCAGTTTTGGATCAGTCATTCTCATATCGTCTTGTTATGATAAAAGCCATTGTTTTGTTGTAGGCTGCCATTATTAGCTTTTATAATTTGTGTTTTTTTATGAAATGTTATGAAATTATTCCTGATTGCCTTCCTTATTCTGTTTTCATCTTTTCCTTGTTCGGTTTTGGTCCATGTCTTGTGGGCATCTGTCTTTGGGTATTGTAGCCAATCAAGGTCTTGAAAGACTTGACAGTTTTTTTTTGTTCATGCATACATTTTATAACACTCTTGTTACTTGACACAATTTCTTGTGCCGGAACCTAATCATGCTTTTTTAATCTGTATAGTTAAAAGATAAAGACACCGCCATGCCGCCTAGTCGCCTCGATAGTATATATCGTCGACTATTGATTACGAGATTCTTTGAAAAAGGATGGGGTAAACCGGAAAACTTGCAAAGGTAAATATTATCTAAAAAAATTACATGTTAATTTTTCTTTAACTATGAAAATTATTTTTTTAATGTTCAGATAACATTATTTTTTGTGAAAAGAAAAATCAAACCTGCTGAATTTTGAGAATTATTAAAAAAATGTATATTTATTAATTTATTCATGAAATTGAAAAAAAAACTCCAGAGTTTAATGATATGAAAAATTATTTATTGAATTTTTCCTTCCTACTGGGACCCCTACCAATTTATTTATTTATCTACTTTCGACTCTATTCTAAAAAAAGGATTCGAATTATTTTTTTTGTAAGCGCACTCCGAAACGGATGTGAGTTCTAATTTAAAGTTAATAAAGTGTACTAACTTTAGTTAATAAATCTTAACCCAAAATTGGCTATTATTCGCGATTAAATTGTGAATTTAATTACAATTTGAAGACTGTCTGAGACTTGTGATCAACTTATCATAATGGACTAAAACTTATTACATTATTATCTATGAGTTACATAGTGTGGTTCGTGATATTTATATAAAACGTGGGCATTCTGAAATTCAAATTCATAAAAAAAATCAAATAAAAACAAAAAGTACCTACCTAGAATTTTCGGGATTTCCATAGATCTTTAATTTCTTCATTTTAAAAAGCTACTATTTTAATTAAAAAAGCTTGTAATTTATTTCAGTTCTTTTAAAATAAATTGGAGTTACATATTTGTGTTTTTCTAAATTCGTGTGTTTTCCTTTTCAGGTACAAAAAAAAAAAAAAAAACATTTTGAATTCAAATAAGGTAGCAAAATAGTTGTACCACACAATCTCTTCTGTTTTCTAAATGACTATGAGGAGAACAAGAGAGTAAGTGGAAATGGAGAAATTATTGTATATCATCTTTGATCATTAACATTTTTTATCATTCAACTGTTTAATTTTTTTTAGTATTTTTTTTTAACCTTGAATATGAATAGCGGATTGAAAATTGAATTAAAATCAAGATACTTCAATTACGCAACTTATAAGCTTATATACAAACAATACAAACAAATACCAATTCGCTATTCATACAAAAGTTTATCTTAGTTTTTTTTTTAAATGGCTTAAATTCTTCATATTAAAGAGAGCAAAACAAAAAAGTGTTTACTATGGAATACATTCATACCAATGATTTGCCTTAAAATTGCATTTTGAAAATGCACCTTTTGTAATTACTTGATGGGTTATTGCTCGCATTTTTTTAAAAGCTTTGTTTTATTTCAATATTTCTAAAGTGGCATCACTGGTTATAATATTCTCAAAATTCGTTTGTTATTTTGAAGGTTTTATTAAAACGATTTCTTCATACAAATAAACCCCCATACATTTATTTAAAAAGAAATGAAATAAAAAAGAGTTGAATTCAAATACTACTTAACACAAAAGTACCACATGATTATTTTTCATGAAAAACTATATTTTTTTAAATAAAATTTAATTGATATTTTATTTACATACAGTAAGCGTCTAAAAAAAGTTTACAGTTACAATTTTATTTGGATTGTTCATTATACTGATTTCTAGTTTTTTTTTTTTTTAGTTTAATTAAAAAACATAAGGAAGTTTGTTCACATTGAACATATAATTAAAAATAATTAAAGTAAACACGAAAAACCTTTGGCAGTCACGACTCGTGATTTAAATTTAAAAAACTTCACGACGTTCAACATCAATTTGTGACTGATTGCTAGTACATATTAGTGTTAGGCTTGCAAAAAAATATTATCAGTTTTAAATGATTATAAAAAGTGATGAAATAAATCATCGTAATTTTAATCGAGTCTTAAAGCAAAATTGAAATTAAACAATTTATTTAAACGATTTTTTTTTCTCAGGGAAAACAAATTGCAGAATTAGTTTTTTTCTTAAAATGATGTAGAATTAAACAAACTATAAATCCTCATGCACAAACTTAATGTTTTTAAAACCACTGCCTTAAAGCTTTTCCTGGTCATAAAAATGAACGTTCAAAATTCGATACAGATTGTTGGCACCGTTTTCGACATATCCAACTCGTAAGAGACGTTTCCGAGAAAAAACGCCTTTGTCACGATTTTCATCTTACTCTGATCTTTTTTAAGCGATTTTAGAAAATAGTATCAAAGGTGATAAAGTCAAAATGTTAAAAGTGGTCTTCAAAACTATAAAATGCACTGAAAACACATCCACAAAAAATTTTCAATCACCCGTCACTTTTCTAACCAAATGAAAGAAATATTATTCGAGTGATATTAGGTCCAGTTTGAATAGGTGGAGAGTCTAGGAGATGATACAACGACGGACTCTGCGGGCCCTACAACAATATGAAAATACTGAAAATAAAGCGAAAGATATGGCAAGGTCACGTGGAGCTTATAAAGGTAGACACCAAAGCACCAGCCCGTCGAGTCAAAATGTTTTTTTTATTATAAAATCGTTTAACATTTAGCTAATGCTTACCTAGTAAGAGTTTTCTTTTGAAATCGCAGATTTTACTAAAATAAAACTGTGCCCCCGTATTGCACATTAGGTAACAAAAGAGAATAAGTAAGGAAAACAATAGAAACGAAACAAAATGAGTATCGTCCCATTGTAAATTGTTAGCGTAATTCAAAAATAACCATGAATTCTTAGTAAATATCGTAATTTATTGAGGTCATGGCATCTGGTTTTCAATATAAACTGTAAACTTTCTACTGGCGCTAACTGTATAGTGTATATTTTTTATTAAAATCATTTATCTTTCTGGTCTTTCTGATTGACAATTCCTCTCTTCTTCACAGACTTTTTGAATTCCGCAAAATTATGTCACGGCGCGAAAAATGTTTCAAACTAGTTCCGCCCGATTATCCCATTGAAATAACAAAAAAAGCAAACTACCCAGATTGTACGATTCTCGAAGGCAATTTTAAAACTCCTTTTGAATTTCATCTTCCTGGACTTGTACCTAAAGCATCCCATAAAGCATATTTTCAAGTTATTTTACCAACTCAATGGGCTGACGAGAAGCACAAACCAATGTGTATTCATTTGGCTGGCACTGGAGATCATGTAATGTGTAATTTAAAGTTATAACTCTATACATTTTTTTAATAAAAAATTTAAACTTATGCACAGTTTTTTTGGCGAAGAAGAAATTTTATTGCCAAACCATTGCTAAGGGAGGCTAAAATTGGTAGTATTATTTTGGAGAATCCTTTCTATGGACTTAGGAAGCCTGAAAACCAAGTGTAAATAAATAATGAAAACGAAATAACGGTAAATATAAAAGACTTATTCATTACATTTATATTATTTTTGTAGCCGTTCGAATTTGCGAAACGTTTCTGATATTTTTGTTATGGGTGGTTGCCTAATACTTGAGTGCCTTGTGTTGTTGCATTGGTGTGAACGA
This sequence comes from Meliscaeva auricollis, assembly GCA_948107695.1. NCBI lineage: Eukaryota > Metazoa > Arthropoda > Insecta > Diptera > Syrphidae > Meliscaeva > Meliscaeva auricollis. The sequence continues at coordinate 19,606,028 of OX403619.1, read as the reverse complement.
AATGGTTATGGTCCCTTAGGAGTCACGGGAATGTCAATGGGTGGTCATGTAAAAATAACTAAATACTCTGTTCAATAACTGTTATACTAATGGTTTTTTGTTTTATTTTTTAGATGGCCTCTTTAGCGGCTACAAATTGGCCAAAGCCTCTTGTGTTGGTCCCTTGCCTATCGTGGTCAACAGCATCTGCAGTATTTACTACGGTATACAATTTAGTTTGAAATTAAAACAAAAAATAAATATTATTTTGTTTGCGTTGTGTGGTACAGGGAGTTATGAGTCATTCTATTAATTGGGATATGTTGGAAACGCAATACTTTGCCGATGGAATATACCGAGAACGTCTATCGAAAATGGTAACCATAATTGATGACGCCTTTGCAGCTGGAAAAAAGTTTATGAAAGACTTTAATCAGTCGATAAATGAACTCAAAGAAGACATACGAGATGTTTCACGTATGAAAGACACCAATTTGAATATAAAACAGGGAGACAACGAACTTGAATTTATGAAACCGAATGGATTTTTTAGAGTTAATAAGGACACCCTTGATTTGGAGAAGCAATTGCAGAGCAACTCTTCTAACAAATATCAGCTACCACAGACTGAAGCTACTGAGCTTAATAAAAACTTTAAAAATACCAAAACTGATGAAAATATGAGTGAGACTAAAGAATTAGATATTTATAAGAAAAATACCGTACAACCGTCGACACTGACCAAGCTAATGGATTATATCTACCCTCGAGGACGCCAAGACACCAGTGAGAAAATTGATATAACAAAGACAAATTGGTGGGAACGGGAAGCTTTACAATTTATGCGTGGCGTAATGGATGAATGTACACATCTGAAGAACTTTTCTGTTCCATTCGATACATCATTGATTATAGCTATTTGTGCCAAGGATGACGCTTACGTTCCACGAGAGGGATGTTCCAGTTTGGAAGAAATTTGGCCAGGAGTCGAAGTAAGGTATTTGAATGCTGGCCATGTGAGTGCTTATATTTTACATCAGAAATTGTTTAGGTATGTTTAATTTTGTGTTTCTTTTCTTTATAAAAAAAAAACTAACATAGTCAATTTTGTTAGATCAAGTATAATTGAGGCTTTTGAAAGAGCTAAGAAAAAATCTGAAGAAGAAAATGCAGAACTTGGTTTTAGCGATGATATAAAGCCAACAGTAACTTATGATGAGCTACGCAAAAGATACGAAAAGCATATGTTTTCTTAATGGGAATGAATGTTTACACTCTAACCTTATACAATATAATTATGCATTATAAATTTTTTTAAGTAAATTTTACTTTTTCTACTAGCTTTGTTAACATCGATGATGAACACAAAAAAAAATATTAATCGACTGCTGGGTAATGTAATCTTTTTGAAAGTGCGTTATTTTTGTTTTAGATTTTGTGATATTTAAAAATTATAAATATAATAATGTTAACCTGTAATAAAATATACATAAATATATGCATAGCATAAATAAATAAATTAAAACGCTTGTGAATTTATCAAATAATAAATGCTTACTATTTTCTAAGTCTTATTTTATTTTTTTAGATTTTGTTTGCAGAAAATAGTATGGTTCTTTTGATTTCATACTCAACTAGAATTTAAGCGTTTTGTTTACTTTTGTATTTAGTAGTTTTGTCTTTTTTTTTTACATCTTTGAAGAAATTGTAATTTTGCTTAAAACAAAATGGCGCAAGTTTTTCTTGTCGGAGAAATATCGGAAGATCTGACCGATCAGTCAATCAAAATGGATTATACCTCGGTCAAAAATTATCTGATTTCAACAAATTGGAGAAAAAGATAGGAGGTTATGTTATGATTTTTTGCTAATGTTTTGCATTGGTTTTTTTAATTGTAAAAATAGATATAAGCGATGCAAATTTGGAAAGAATTCTGCAGCAAGAGATGTCTAATGAGAGAGGTATTCAAACGTAAGACATCTTATATTTCATTTGCAAGGCATTTATGTAGAGTGAATGAAAAAAATATATGGGAATTGCCGCGAAAAATAATAAATGTTGGTGGGCTGCAATTTTGTCGAAGTTTTTGTTCTGGAATTTTATTAGTATTGTTATTTTATTTTTTGAATTCCTAATTAATAAAAATAAACAACAAAAAAAATAAGTTACTATTTTTACAGATCTCCTTGAATGATCATAGTCATTTTTGTGCTAAAAAGGTTAATTTGTACAGATTACAAAAAAAAACTATGAAAAGTTATTTTATTTTATTTTATTTTTTCTCATTCTTTAAAATAAAGCTTAAGAGTACTAGCAACAATGATATTATTTTTTTAATTTTGTAAGTGCCGTAAATCCCTAAGGTACTGAAATAGGTGGTAGGTGGTTCAGGGTTAGTAAAATTATGTATATCTAATGCCTAATATAATTTTGTTCTGACAACACAATAATTTTGTATAGTTTTTGCTCGTTGTTTTGAAATCTTTTGGGATATTATCTTCTTTACTTGAAGCATTGTACTCACAATTTATCGCCTTTCAGCTGCTAAATCCTCATCGATGAATGTTAAAAACAATTAGGTTTAATTCTGTTCAAAGTTCATCGTTAGAACATATCCATTGAAATGAGCTTGTTATTGACCACAGGGCGGGGGACTTTAAAGAATTTTGAAGTAGGACGGCCAGCGATATGCTTGTCGAGGCTCAGGTACGCTCACGCTCATTAGACGAGGAGGTTCTTGTCAAAGTTTTTTAGCTCAATCTCACAAAATTACACGCCAATTGTAAAAAAAGTGAAAATTAAAAAAGAAAAGAGAAAACTACCAGGGTTATGTGAAGCGCACTTTGGACGAACATTTGTAAGAAAAAACATACATATGTAGGTGAAAGAACGGATGAATGATAATTTAGGTAAATGAAAATATGTGGGTACGTGAAAAAAAAATAAACTAATTTCTGCACTTTCAATATTATGGCTTTGTTCTTCCCGAAAATAAATATACATCATAATTGGTGTACTCACGTTTTTACACGTCCCTCGCAGTCCTACTGGCAGCAAACATCAACTACCCGAAAATAGCTGTTTCAACACTGTTAATTGGTTTTACACAGCCAAGACTTTAAAGATATTTAGCTTTAAAATTGTGTTCATTGTAAATTCCGGGTATTGAGAAATTCTATGTGATGATTAATGCAAACATTTTTCTAAAATAGGCCCACTGAAGTCATAAAATTTAGTAGCAGGTGAATTACTATTTAGATTTGTTCTTTATGTTTTTCTAGGTAATGTCAAATTCCTTTCAACCCGAAAATGAGTCATTAACAGAGAAGGAGCCTATCTTTTTCAATCAAAGTACAAAACAATAAATTAGGACTTCTCTCAAGTGTTTAAAAAGAATTTCAAATATTATAGTAAAAAAGCTTTATAACACGTGAATGAACACTAGAACGGGTCTGCTAATACGATAGTAAATATAACATTGTTAACCTATCCGAGCTTCGCTAAGTGTCAAAATAACACATCGCTAAGTAAATAGATCAAACCTCTTGTAAGTTGCTGTAGTAAACTGTGTTGAACGACTGCAAAAGAAAACTTTAAAAGCAAAACAAAAAATGAAACTCCTACTTTAATTATTATTACCAAATGTATCTTGAATATTTATTTCATTAGAATGCAACAACATCTATAGGATTGGTTTGAATATTGCCTTTGAGGACATTTCTTTCTTTTTGATGCCAGGATTTATTTTTAAATAAAAATTATTATTTTATTTTTTTAACTTATACCAAACCTTTTTCATCATACAAAAATAAAACTGTTTAGGAAATCCCTACTTAAATTGCAAATGGAATTTTTTTTTTAAAGCCCATCACTCAGAATCTTTTTTGTCAGAATCAGCATCCATATCGCGTTTGCCACCTAAGAAAAACATTCACAGTTCTTAAGTTTATCTCAAAGCAATTATTTTTGTTTTGTCAATTACCTTCAGAAGGAGGAGCCCCGGGTGGCATTGGTGATGAAGCACCTTGTTGCATTGGAGGAGTAGATGCTAATTGAGTAGGATTGTAGCCTGGATGATGACTCTCATGCGGACCATGTGGTTGCTGTTGACCCGGAGAAGAAGAATGATCCTGATAATGAAGTGGTGGTCCGTGTGGTGGACGCGTATTCATGTAATGCGAAGGTGGCGGTGGAGGTCCGTACTGTTGATGATAAGGATACGGAGGATATTGACCGTATGCTTGTGGAGGATGACCACCATATTGTGGGGGATAGTAAGGAGACCGATGAGGTCCGCCAGTAGGTGCGTAGCCGCCATAGCCAGATTGGGGCATACTAGGGTGTCCTGGCAAGGACGGATGACCAGCCATATGAGGTGGCAGGTGATGCTGTGGTTGTGGTGGTGCATGATGCGATTGAATTGCCGGAGTTTGCTGCACACTTGTTGGTGGAGGTGGCGGAGCGGTCGCCGGTTCGGCTGTACTTGCTGGAGGTACAGGCAACTGAGGGGCAGTATGTGGTACCTGCGGTGGTAAGCCGTGTGGCATGGGAGAGCTTTGCTGTGTTACTGGAGGAGGTTGTGGAGTTGTCGAAGGAGGGCGCATATTTAAGCTTGGACTTAAACTGACATTTGGTGGCGCAGCTGTTGGTTCAACGACTGGCTCTTTAATAGCTGGCATTTGCGCAGGTGGTGAAAGTTGCGACTCTAAAGGTGGCCTTTCCCAAGCTTCATTCTTACGCGGATTTCCTGCCTTTTTAGGACTTTCCGATCCAGGTTCTTTGATCGGAACTGGTTTCGTTTTTTCTGGTTTAGGCGGTGGAACAGATGGCTTCAAAGTTGGTTCTATTTCCATAGGCTAAAAATATTTAAAAAAAAATGTTTTGTTTGTTTTGTTATGTACAATCAAAAATTTAAAAATAACCTCGGGTTCCATTTTGCTATTTTCCAAACTAGTTGGCCCTTGTTTGGCAGGAATTGGCACAGGACTGTTCATTTGAGGCGGAGCAAAAAGCTTTGGTTCTTCGGGACGCACCGGTGGCGGTTTGTTAAGCATTGGATTAGGAGACATATTATTGGGTGGATCTTCGGAACATTTTTGACGTTCCTTACGCATTTCTTCATACATTTTTTGGACCATCTTTTGAAAAGTTTCCTCATCAACTGCTGGTTTGCAGTGCTGCAAACAATCATATGGAATCGAATTATATTATTTTTTTACATTTTTTTTTTTTTTTTGTAAATACAAAATACCCTTTTTAATTCTTCTTGAAAAGTATCGCTTGACTCAATCATTTTACGTTTTTTTGTCTCAAACTTTTCTTCCATTTGCTGTAGTTCAGCTTCGAGTTTTGTTTGATGCATTGTTAGTGAACTGACTTGTTTCTTGAGCACTTGCATCCGATGAGTTGTGACAACAGAACGAACATCAGGAACTACAGCATCCGAAAATATTTCATTGATTAATCGGTGGTTTCGAAGGAAACGAGCATAAGCTACATGCTTGAAAGAATAGCCGTCATCTTGATCTAAATTTGTATAATATTGTTATGGTTAGTTAAATGCTTTTTAATTTTATAAGGGATTTTAGTTTTATACCATCTTCGTCTTCCGCTGGCTGGATATCAATTCTACGTTCTTGTTGGCCTTTTCCACTTGAACGTGATGGAGTCTCATGTACATCAGTATCTGGATTAGCTATTTAAATAGGGAAGAGTATTCAAATAAAAGTTGAAATAAAATTCGACTTTTCGTCGATCAATACAAACATACCAGCCTTAGTTTTGTTTTTAGCAGCGATGAAAGCCAAATATGGTGGCGAATTGTGATACGACTTGAGAGCTTTTTCATATTCAACCTAAAATAATAAAAAAAAACAAAGTCATAGTCGTTTGATTTGATTGATTAATGCATTCAGTTGGTCAATTTCGGTCAGCATATCGGAAAATATTAAAAAATAAAATAACTGTGCAGAGTTTTCCCGGCATCTTGAACAAACTTGTCATCTAGAAAACTAGCTGCTCCGTCAAAATTAAATAAAATGCACGACTGGATCGTACGAACTTGCTCCTCTAGCTCAAAGTAATAATATATTCGTTACTCATTGAAAAATTCAGTTTTTGGTATTTTTCATATTGAGAAAAAAAAAATTTTTTTGAAAAATTAAATAAACAATACTTTTTAAAATCATCATAAAAACCTGTTGCCAAATTTTAAACGAAATCGCTACAGCCAGTAATGATGTATAAGGAAATTACTAATTTATTAAAAAATTCTCGAAAAACGTGTTTATCATACTTCCGTTATTCGATTTTTTTCAGAAAAACAAACAACGGAGTATTGTTACAACTACTTGTTACATAACATTCACCAAGTTTAATCGAAATCGTTCAAGCCGTTTTTGAGTATATTCTAATAACTCGAAACCGTTATAGTCGAGATATTCAAAAACAAAAAAAAAATCAACCTTGGAAATTACAAAAAAAGTAATCTGTACCAAATTTCAAGCAAATCCGTCCGTTTTAGCTGTGTACAGATGGACGCACAGACGCACAGACCGACAGGCGGCATGACAAAAACCACTTTTTTGGACTTCTCCATTATCCTAATGTTAGTTTTGATTAAAACCTCGATTTTTTTTGACACGAAAACAATACTTGCCCTATAGAGCAAGGAAAAATAAATGATCACGGAAAACATGAGAAATCATCGAAAAAAATCGAAAAAAAAATTGTTTTTTTTTTATTGTTTTTAGCGTGTAGTTGAAAAAAATTAACAATAATAAAATTGATAAAAATCAGGGCCCAGATCACGTAAAATGAAAATGATAGGACGATATCGTTTCGACAATATGTTTCTCTATCATTTCAATAGAAAAATAGAGACAGAACAATATTCAAAAAGATTTCGTACTATCATTTTCATTTAACGTAATTTGGGCCCAGACGACTAATGTCTTGGGTACTTGTTTAAATCAAACCATTTTGGTATCAAAATAGCGCTAGTTGCGTTTTAATGACAAGTGCTCTTGAAACCGACATTTCCACTAGTCTCTTCTATTCCAAGGATTGACGCATAAATTTTAAATTTACCTTTTCAGCTTCATATTCGTCAATGAATTCTTGTTTATCCGCATCGTTTGCATTTTTCCACATGGTTCCAATTTTTTTTCCAAGTTCCCATAATTTAAGATCCGGATTAGCTGACTTTACAGTATCCCAGACTTTTTTCGAATACCGCATGTAAGGTAAAATTGGCTTCTCTGGTGGTTTTGGAGGTTTCGGTGCACGAGATTCATTTTGAGTTTTCTTTTAAATTACAAAAAAGGGAAAAATATATTAATCATTTAAATCAAAAACAATTTTTGAGAGAATTATTTACCGATGATGATTTTCCAGTTTTTTGTGGAGTGAATGCCGGATTGCCGTGATTACTGTGTGTAAATATTGGAGTTGTATCTTTGTTCCTTTCAGAACTGCTTCCACCCCCAGATGCTCGTAGCCTTTCTGTGTTATTTCAAAAAATAACTTTATGAATTATAGTTTTTTTTTTTCAAACAGTAAAAAAGTTTTAAACAAGTAATAAAAACCCAAAATAAAACTAACCATTCCAAAAAGAAGAAAGAAACAAAATAAAAACATGAATGTTAAATGTTTGTTAAAATAAAGAATTTCTTTTGCGAGGGGATGAAAGCTGAATTTTATATTAAATCGGTGTACTTTCAATAAATATTCGAAAGTACATTTACAAAAAAAAAAGAAGATTATTACCACTACAATGTTGCACTTACAAAAAGAGACTTGCAAAATAATTCGATATTATTACCTTTAAGAATGTTGAACGATGCAGGAACGGCAGACGACTGCATATCTGTTTTAATTAATTTTTATATTTTGTAAAAAGAAATTTTGAAACGTATTATTAAATTTAACAAAAAAAAAAGTCGTATGACAAAAATGTTTTTTTTTTCAATTTAAATCCAATTGGGTATGAAATCAAAACATAAAAAAAAAAAACAAACAAATAAAAATATGAACAAAAATTGCTTTAAAACAAATTTAAATGCAAACTTTAATTTAAATTTAAATGAATGTTTTTAATGAGTTTGAAAATGTGGTCGCCCGTTTCCATTCTTTGTTGTACAGAAAAAAAAGCAATTTATTATTTATTTTTTTCTTTAGAATAAAATTATTTCGTTTAAGCAAGTAGAAGTACAAAAAGCTAGGACTTGAGAGAAAAGCAGGTAAATAGATTTTATCGGCGCAAAATCATGATAATATATATATATATTTTTTTTTTACTTTAGAACTTTTGACAAAAAGAACTTTTCATCATTAAATAAAAATTTGAAAAAGAAGGACTTCACACCAATAATCATTATTAAATAAGATTCTATGACATGGACTTTAAAATATAAATAAACAAACTTGTGGCAAATCGATCTCATGGAGAACCAAGGCTCTGACTGACACTCTCAAACATCCCAATTGGCGACACTCTTTACCTTTTATATGATATAAATTACTTAGGCCTTGTTTTTCAGTGCGAGATTATCCTGGTATCAGGATTAACCCTGAGTTAATCCCTAAAGTTAATTTTTGAGTCAAATTTGAGGTCTGGGTCAAACCGGGGCTAACACACCGAAGTTGATTAAATAGGCAATATGTACATTCACCTCGGAAGAACTCTAGCCCAATATTTTTAGATGCAATTATGTTTGTTTTGGCACAAGGAATACGAGTAATACGCAAGAGTTTTCCAATCTTCGGTTTTTGGAGCCATTGACCGCGATATTAACTCCAATTTTCGGTCGTAATTCTCGCCCTAGTAGACATGCAACAACAAGTTTAGTGCAAAAATTTGAGTCTACATATTCGTTGCGTGATGTTGCCGTGCCAGTGAGACAACGGGTTTGGTCGAATTTTAACAAATATCGCTGCCGTTCAGGCGTCCTTTAAAAACGATCCTAAACAGTTTTCTCAAGAATTGGGCATTGCCTATTTTGCGTAAGGATCTTGCTAACCACCCATATAAGATCAAGCTGACTCAGGAATTAAAGCCGATGGACCATTTGAAGCGATTTGACTCTGGAGAAGATGCGCCAAGATAATCAATTTCATATTCAGTGACCCATTAAGCCAAAAAAGAGCTTTTTTGGCTCAATTGGTTCGGCAATAAGCTAAATATGCGTTATTATATCCACAAAAAATAGGTGTTTGGTGCGGTTTGCATGTCGGTGGCGTTACTAATAACCCCGTAAGGCCATATTTTTTCGCCGACGATAACGATCGTTTGTCACGTTACTGTGAATGGCCAGAATTATCGCGCCATGATTACCGATTATTTTTGGCCGGAGTTGGAAGATTTGGACTTGAACAACGTGTGGTTTCAACAGGATGGTGCCACTAGCCGCACAGCACTATATTTATTGAAGAGTAAATTTGATGAGCATGTTATCTCAAGAAATGGGCCAGTCGATTGGCCGCCTCGTTCGTGCGATTTAACGCCACTAGACTACTTTCTTTGAGGCTACGTTAAGTCATTGATTTATGCCAACAAACCGAAGAAGTTAGAGATAGCTCTCACCGTTAAAAAGTTATGTAAGAAAAAAAACAACATTTTCGACATTTAACCTTGAATAATTTCTGATGCGCACACGATCCGTCGATTGACTTTTCGGTGCGCATTCCTTGGGACAAAATTAGCATAATTGCATTTAAAAATATGACCTTAATTCTAATATTCCTTTAATTTTTTTTGTTACTTACTTTACTTTTTCAATAACTTAGAAGTTCGCGTTGGCGCACTATCTACGAGAATAATAGTAAGTGACCTGACCTTTCCTGACAAAAAAGTATACTCAACACGGATGTCTTGAATAGAAATGCACCATACGAAGGACCTAGAGGTAATGCAAGAACACAAAGCCAATTTCTGAAATGAACTCATAGAACTCCGTCCCTCAACATTGGGAAAGATTTTCATTTTACTTGGGTATGCTATTAAAATTGATTATGGGTCTAATAGTTCTTGAATTATCTAGACTTTCAAAACGGTTTAAAAGCACCGACTCTATATCTTGTTGTCCGTCTATGCTTATTATTTCAATTTGATGAAATCATTTTCATTAACATTTGTAGACCATAGACTTCCTTTCTTATTACAAAAATTATAGAGGTGGTATACAAAATTTGATATCACATCGATGACGGCCATGATTTAAATAAAACAAAATCATTGCTTTATGCATGAAAAATTAAAATAAATGTTAACCAGACATGCTTTAGTTAAATATTATAATTATAACTATACATTTATATATTTTTTTTTGTATACATACTTAATAAGAAAAATTACATTATTTTTGTACATTGAAAATAATTTCAGAAACTTACGACCACCTGATCCACTCGGCCCAGAGGGTAGATTCATTGCAATTTGTTTATAATTAGCCGGCAAAGCCATTTTTTTTAATCTTTGATGATTATTTAGAAATTTTTTACACGATTTTTATTCAAAATATTATCGAAAAATTCTTCGGTGGCGGCACAAGAAAAGGAAAATATATATATCTGTTTTTGTTGCTGTCAATGTTGCTTTCGCGTCGTTTTCAAATGATTGCATTCAGCGACGAGGAAGAACGTTCAGACAAAATTTGGATCAAATGGACTTGTTCAGTAAATTGTTGTCAATTTTGCGTTGTTCACATTGGGCCTCTTCACATGAGACTAGTTATTCTAGGATGAAAATCGGTTTAGTTCGTCTGTTCGACATCACAAGGGATGAACTATGCCGAAAGAAAAATTTGTATACATGAACCATATTCAAATTTATTGGTTCATATTCAACTGCTAAATGTGGTAAGCTTTTGACATTTAATTTTGATGAATTTAGATATAACCAGCCACTAGTAAGTAGTTTGTTGAAGACAACAAGGAATGAAATCATCATTTTCTCCAAATAATTCAACTATCAATACTTTTTACTAGGTACATTTCATTAGGGGTATTCATGCATCTATGGTAATCCTGGTAAATCAAATGTAAAAATATGTCAAAATTTGTATGAAAATGACAGTTTATTTACCGGGTATTATCACAAGAAAAAAGAAACAAAAACTTATCGCCCCTATTACAGAATGAGTTGCGGTGGGATTCGCACTTATTTCAAACATATTTTCTCTTGTAGAACTCACAGGTGAGGAAGTGTGCTAGTAAAAATGTTAAGGTAGTTCCTCATAGTGGTAATATAGTTTATCCACTGAAAATTAAACCATTTTGATTTCGTGCGAGCATGTTGTCGAAAATGCTCGCCCATTTGCTCCCCATGTTGCATGAAATATTGCATTCTCTGAAATATGTCTCATGTAAGCCGTGTGTAAAGTACCGCTCTTAGCTACCAGCCGCCGCACTTATGTGCAAAAGAGACAAACAACACTTAAACGAAATCTATCCATCTCATTTCTATTTCCATTTTTATGATTTTTCATTTGGTAGAGACAAAAGTTTTTTCTTTTTCACAAATGAGTGTCGAGATTGGGATTTGTCCGGCTACCTCGTTTGTTTAAATAAAAAGCAGAACAAAAAATCATTTGTATTATTAGTTGAAACGTTACTCGAAACGAAATTATTATATTTTTCTGTTAATTTACACAAATAAATGATAATTTGAAGAGAAGAACAATGATTGAAATAAACAAAACCACAATTGGGATTGCTGCTGGGGTTGCCGGAACATTATTCCTTGGTTATTGCATTTATTTCGACAAGCAACGTCGAAGTGATCCCGAATACAGAAAGAAAGTCCGCGAGAGTATGTTTTTTTCTAGTCAATTATAATTTGATTATTGCAATTATAATGAATATTTTGTATCATTTTAATTTATTTTTAGGGAGACGTCGTCAACGCAAGAATGGCACCACATCCAAGAGTGGTATGCCCAATTTGAATGACCACGAGGCTATCGAAAGGTAATATCAATAAGTTAGGTGTACTCGAGACGAGACTCAATGAATATTGTGGAACATAATTTTTCTATAAATTTATATTAAACATTCCCTTATCATTTTGATGAATGATAACATCAGGAAGTGTAAAGTAATGAATAGAAAAAAAAAATTGATTCGGTGTGTTATGTAACTGCTTGGTAGTTTGGGGGAAATTATGTTTTTCTTCTTCGCATGCGATCCTAAAACGTCAGATTTATGTATGAAAACAAAATGAATACACACATTAGGTACCTACTCGTGAAAAGGTTGACATTGGAGTAGACCTTGGAGGAATAACTTAGGAAGTACACTTGAATTCGTGTTCCATTCAGTTCAATTATGTTAAAAGCATTTTATCCTGTGCTGCCTTTTGGGTTTAATTTTAGTAAGAAACTTACAAGAGTGACTCACTCTTGTCGATAGAGTTTATTTTCTGTCATGCAAAGCGCGTTTCATATTTGTGTAATTAATCACAGCTAACGCACAAACCCTTTAGTACTGGGTAAAGTTCATTTTAGTCTACTTTTCCCATTGTATCGATTTCCGATGTGTCCTCGAGTTTTGTTTTGCTTTAATATAAAAACATTGGTGCATATTAAGTCGTTTTTAAGCTCTGGTTTATCAAATGTTTTTTAGATAGAATAAACTCTCGTTTTTCTTACCAACAATGTCTATGAATAAAGGCCTTGTCGAATTTAATTTATGTAGTTTATTTGCTGATGGTTCGTCTCCTTATTTTCTGTGGGCAGGGCTTCTTTCTTCAATTTTGTTTTTAAGCTTTAAAATAAAGTAGGAATCTTTTCGACATGTTAAAATGCATTCGTACCATAGATTTGTAATATTACCATGTTATGGAATTTTTCAATGTGTGTCCTACGTCGTCGGGTGGAGAACTCACTCAGATAGTGCCATCAACCCATCGTCAGAAAAGCAGTTGCGTTGTACAGTCCTTTGAGGAATTTGTTTCTCAGATGATAGTGCTAGGCATCATCACTGAGCAAAGAGTGATAAGGTGAGCTAACATGCCACCGCGGTCAACGAAAATCAGTTATTGCTGTATCGAAGTCTCTTTGGTTACAGTTTTAGTCTTCCGCGTCAATTGTCGAGAAATATTGAGAAAATTCAGAAAAGTATTTCAAGAGTACCTATTTTATTCCTCGCCACACCACCAGAAATTCACCTCTCCATGAATAGATTCAAGAACTCTTGGTTTGACAAGTAATGTAAGCTAATTTAAGGGACTTAGAGTTACGAAACAAAAGTATGAATATCGTTTCTGAAGCTGAAACTCTAGCAATTTACTTTATATACAAATCTATTGATTTTTGAGTTAACAAGCATTACAAGAAAATTTGTGGTGAAGAACAAGAGACTTTGTTGTTGTATGCTAAATAACCTGCCATCATGTTCAGCTCTGTGGGATATATCTAAGTTGGTTTCTTACCTCTTTAAATTAACAATTAACTTTTCTTCAATGCACACCGTAAGGCGAAAAGCCTTGAAGCATAATATTAAGATCATGTTAGCCTACAAAATCCAGTATTTAACTCCACCGCAAACACCTGTATGTGCATGCTTTTGGATTCATATTAAGAGGCAATTCAATTAATCTGGATTACTACACATCTACCAACATGGGAAAAGACGTAATTTTTGGAAACAATAGTCTGCATGACACAATCTCCGAAAGCGGATACAAGGTGAGTTCACAAGGCGAAGCGAAGATCCCCAGATCAATCAATCGTCAACTAGATAATAAGACCGATGCAAAACAAACCCTCTACCATCATGGATATCCGAACTTTCTGAGAAACTAACATTAGCAGACTGCTAACGCTGTAAAGATAAGGTTGCAGAACCACAGAAGTATGACTTGGAAGGCCAAATTTCTAAATCTTTTTGCGATGAAGTTGGGAATAACTTTTTAAGAGATCCAATGCCACCAACAACTAGTATTAAGAACCATCATCAGAGATGATGCCTCGAAAGTTCTACGTTTCATATAACCACAACAATGAAATTCCTAGCGAATGCCGGCAGTTAGCTAAAAGTTGCCGTAAAGAACCAAAGCTCATTGCCGTAAAGAACAAAGCTCATTGGCAACAAACATGAGAAACTCGAGACCGAAGAAGTAGAGGTATGCTGTGCAAAAATCTGATTGGGAAGTTCTAACAGAAGTTAAAAAGAATATTGTAACTGTGATGCCTGCAGTTACGACCAAAAGAATTGCAGTTGATGTTGAAGATTTGAAAATATTGTAAACTAAACGGTTCTGTATAAAGGCGATGGTGTACCAAATCCCGTTGTCAGACAGACTGCACAAAAGAAAAAAAATTAATATCAAAACTGAAGTCAAATTAACCTGCAAGAGCTAATGCTTTGCTTCCGAGCTTTTCACTAACTCATCTGCAAAATATGGTCGGATAAAAGCATGCCACCTCCGCATTGGTTTTCCGATCCCTACGATAGGAGATTATTTAAACTGCCAAGTACAGAAGTATCAGTCTCCTCAGCATCACATATAAGATTATGCTCTAGACCAGGAAACCAGATGATCACATTACGATCACATATCTTGGAAAAGTCCATAGCCATCACCAATTTATCGACTTCTAGGCCGCATCTATGTATGTATAGTCCTAGCATCGCGATCAAAACCGTCAATTTGTGCAGGATGATGATGGATAACATACGAGTTGGCAAAAATCTCACCAATTGATGTAAAAAAACGTTTTAGGTAGGTAAAATTCGCAAGTTGGAGTAGACAACAATCAACTTCTTGTTTCATGTCTCGGGTGTAGGTTTTTCTAGAAATAAAGTCAAAAAATATCATTTGGCTCGTTTCTCAAAGACTTTTTAATAGGGCTTGAGCTTGATGAGCGAGTTGACTAATGCCGTAGATCCTCTACGTTTATTTTACGTCATATCTTCTATCGCTTTACTCTTGTAGGATGCTCGATGTCAAATATAGGCTTATTAAAACTGTCTAGAATGTTTCGGACTAGATCAGGCTAGCTCTGAGAACCAAAGTCTCTACCTACGCACCACAGAAACAAAAGAATTAAAATATTATTCAAGTACATAAAAATCCATTGATTCCAATTAATGAAAGAAGAAAATTGTTATAATGATCGAATAGTTAATTTTTCAATCTTGAGTTGAGATTATTATGATAGGATGGTTCAATCTCATTTAACTCACATTCCTTTTGATTTTTAGTTATTTGTTATTTAAAAAAAAAAATTCTGTTAAACTTAAAACTAATAGTTTATAAAAAAAAATTGTATACTTTCAGGTATTTCTTACAAGAAATTCAATTGGGTGAATCCCTTATTGGTCAAGGTGAATTCGAAAGTGGCGTCGAGCATTTAGCAAACGCTATTGTTGTTTGCGGACAACCCGCTAGACTGTTGCAAGTCTTACAAACATCACTGCCGGCTCAAGTCTTTGGTATGCTCATTCTCAAAATGCAAGAATTCGGAAGCCGAGCAACCGCAGAAGCAGAAGAAGAAAAAGGACCAAGATTAGTTGCGGCCAGCAGTTCTGTTTCTGATGTTGTTCCTAGTGGTTTAATGGGAGATGGGCCTGTTGGTGGAGTTATTATTGATGATCTTGAATAAATTTAACTTTGAAAAAAAACACTGGCAAACAAAACAAAAAAAAAATGATTAAAAATGTTATCATTGTAAAAATAATACAAAATTTAAAAAAAAAAAACAAAGACGAAACCTCATGTTATTTATGTAGTATTTGCATTCTTTTTTGACAAACAAAAAGTGCACAATGCTGTGTTGTTGATTTTTGCTGTTTCCTTTTTCGTAGTAAAGAAAAATTTGAAGTGTGACACAAGAAAATTTAAATTAAAATATATAAAATGAAAAATTGCAAATTAATTAGTTTTTCAAAAAAAAAAAAAAAAAAAAACACCAAAATTGGCAAATTGATAATTTAAAAAAAACTCTAATTTAAAAGAAAAGGTCTTCTAAATAGTTTTACATAAAAAAGTTATTCAAAAAGGTCCCTATTGATGCAGAAGGGTTTAATTTTGTGTAACAAGGTATCTGTACTTGTATTGATATTTTTCACTTTACCAAAAGACGATAACGCCTTTTATTTTTTCACTTGCCTGTTGTATGAATGTACGTTTACTTTGAAATTTTACTTCACACATTTTCCTGTTTCGGGAATTTCGGGAAACTGTCATCATGTTTATGTTGCTTAACATGGTACGGGGACAAGTAATAACGACACCACGTGCCAATTCAACTAACACTTCAGAAATAATTGGAGTCAGTGAAGATTTAATTTTGCGGTTTTTTTGGTATTCTCGAAGTAATAACATCGAATGATAAAGTAGATTTTAAAAAATATGCAGAGTACACATGGGAGACTGCAAAACTGTGTGTGGAGAATCATAAATTGAACAACATGCTAGCAACCTTACATAAGGTTTTGATCTATGGCGAAGTAAGTGGATCTTTTCGGATCAGAGCTCACAACATAAGATTGATCGAGGCCACTCATATGGTAGTATTTTTAGCTTTTTGAGCTTTATATTGTTGATTTGATACGAATCCCGAAAAAAACAATAGAAATTCATTCGTAATGATAATTTGAGCATATAATTAATTTAAAAATCTACAGGGCTTCCCGTTATAGCCTCAATGTTTGTTAAGCTGCTCGTGGTATGTTCTTTTCCATAGACATACTTATGTACTACACTGTATTCCATAAATCTTATGATTATGGCTGTGATAGCATTTAATGAAATTGTATAAAATTTAACTTTGAAAATTTATATTTTAGGGATAGTATTCTTTAAAATAGGATTATGGTTGAATAAAATTTTTGAAATGTTGGAGACTTCTACGGTGAATGTACTGCATAGTTATTTCATTAAATTCGAAAATCCGCTGTAATCTTAGATATAAAAGAGACGGAAATAGTACTAAAAGCTTAACAGCAGGAGAATCAAATAAGGGGTAGTTTTTCAAGTATTTTATTTTTAGGAGGAGAAATTAAATTCGAAATTCTAATACATTTTAATGGAATATGTTAAGATATAATTTCTGTTTATAGGATATTTTCCCATATATGTAACTATTTACAAATTATAGCAGGGTGAATCATATTGCTATAAAATCTATTGAGACTACACTAAATTATATTAGCACGTATTTTAGTACTGATTGTCGAGTCGATGGTGGAAAGCTTTACTAAATCCAAACGGAAAGAAATGTTACATGCGTTTGATTTAAAATTTTCGAAATGTTAGCTACAAAAAACTGTAAAATTTAAATAAGACCTATTTCAATACTTTGTGTAGTATTGAGGGAGAGGACCGTCCGTCTTCGGACTACTAAGCTCATAAAAGTTAGAGATTTAAATGGGTGTCAAATGAAATTAAAGTTAATATTTCTATAGATGCCAAAGTTAATTTGATATAGGAATAACACTATAGGTAGGTATAATAAGAATACATGTGTAACCTAGGAGTTTTTAGCGTAATATCAAAGTCTTCTGGTAAATGAACACCAATTTACCCAAGCCAATACATATCTTGCTCAATCAGTCTATGTAATTTTTTTCTAGAAGAATGAGTTACAAAAATTTCATCAAGCATGCCAACGTATCTAAAATAAGATAAAACATTTATTAAAGAAATAATTACAGAATAAAAAGTAAAAATCAAATTTTAGCTTGGATCTCTTGTTAAAAATTGTCGGGTACCATCTGTTACACTCTACTTGAATCCAGAAAAGCACTAGTTTTTCCTTACTTTATTTGACAGGCAAAATAAAAATACTCATCAAATTTTAGCTCGGAATTTCTTCTATTGAAAAATGTCGCGTGCCGTCTATTAAGCAGGGGTAAGTACCGGGACAGACGACAGTACTATTAAAATTACTCGTTCAGGCCATTGAACTCTATCAAAGTTATCCCTTTTTTTAAATTTGATTAAGTTCAATATTTTCTTTGACACAACAAAGCCAATATTTGTCTTTAGCAGCATCATTTTCTTTTTGCGAAAAAAGTACAAAAATTGTTTTAAAATCTAAAGGGGCCAACCCATAGATTCCGTCGCGTCCGTTCCGTTAGCGAATCCGTTGTCGATGAAGTTAAAAGTTTGGCCGCATCCGTTCTAATCTTCTAATACCTAGGTCGTTTTTAATAAGAACATATGTAAAAGTTTAATTGTTAATTATTACCAAAACAAAGGGAAAAAACATCATCATTACTAGATCCAATGAAAATTATGCTGGCAAATTTGGAACGAAAGCGAAGTAGATTCAAAATTTCCGAGGTATAGATTAAAACAAAACTTTCAAAATAATTTTATTATTTTTATTTTATTAAAAATTAAACTGAAACTGAAAAAATAAACTCACAAACAATAAGTAAGTACCAAAGAAACGAAGGAGAAATCAGAACAAAAATTCTGACACTGGTAAACTATACCAGTGTCAGAATTTTCGTTGTGATTTCTCCTTTTTTTTGAAATAAAATAAAAATATAATTTCTTACAAAATCAACCAAAATAATTTCCAAAAATAACCTAATCCGGTAACACTTCTTACAAAAAAAGAAATAAAGGAACTGTCAAAAAACAATCGAAAAACTAGTTCAGTGAAACGCAGCCATGTTTGTGAGCATTTTATAGGCAAATTTAAGAACTTTAAAAATTTATTTAAAACATTTTTCTTATTAAAGGGCTAATCTACCTACCGAATAAAAGTAGGTATTGCTTGAAGGAAAGTTGAGCCGAAAATTCAATTTTCTTAGCAAAAAATAAGCAATCTGTTAAACAAACATTCGGCAACACTGAAATGAATGTAAACAAGAAAAAAATATCCAGATCTCTTTTATCAGCACAATCATAGATAAATAAACCAATACTGGTTTATCGTTGAGCACAATGTTAAGAGGATTTTATAAAAAAAGAAAAGAGCAAATCAGCAAATAAACAAGAAAGTAAACAAAAAGAAAAAAACAAACAAACAAAATCAAAAGATATGTATTCGATTTCGCGATCAATTCATATTCTTCATTCCAGTTTCCAATATCCAATATTTTTGTGTTGATTGATTCATTTCGACTATCTATTTCTTTTGACATTTAATTATTAATTTATTTGGTATTTGGTTCAATTTTGAGTGAATAGTGAAAGGTGAACGTGTAACTTACTATTACTTATTCATCGAATTTTAACAGGAACCAATATAAACTACAAATGAAATAAAATTAACATTCTTTTATTTATAACAAGAAATAAGACTATTTAAACAACTTTGTACAAGAATAGGGTAGGGTCGCCTAATTTCGAACACTCCCAGTAATCGAACACTTTGAGAAAAAAACCGCTCAAACTATATTATATAACAGATTTTCAAATTCTGCAAATGCAAAATCCTTATTCAGGTATCCCCCTAAAACTTCATCAGCTGACAACCTATCCAACAAAAGACAAATCCCCCAAAAATTGCAGTTTGTGTTACGATTTCATAGTGAGTGGTAAATCGCGGTTTTTTTACTTGAAACAAACTGTTGAGAAGTGTGTGAAAAACTATATTTTAAGGCAAAATTTTGGTAAATACTGATCTCTTAATGTTTTATCTTAATATAACACCTCATAACCTTTATTTAAGTTAAAGTTTTATATTAAAATTCAATAAATAATACTATATTTTTCACTGTTCGAACAAAGGAACCGAAATCTTCAACAGTTGCCTGTTCGAACGCTAGTGTTCGAATAAGGGAAAATTCCTTAAATAAGTTTTCTTTCGTTTAAACTTCGAATATTGAAGGAAATGATATGAGTTCAATCTTTTTCAATAAAATAAGACAGTAGAATCCCTGGGGCCAAAATTCGAACAGTTTTCTTTTAACTGTTCGAATCAAGGATTTATAAGATTTTAGTTTCCTTTGTTCGAAAAGTGTTAGTATTTTCATTTATGAAGAAACTTATTTACATTTAATTTTAAAACTAAGTTAGACAAAATGAAAAGGAGATATCAAAGTTATACTGAAGCCTCTTTATCAAGTGCATTAAGAAAAATTCGTGAAGAGAACATAAGCTTTCGAACAGCGAGTAGAGAGTTTGGTGTACCCATTACAACACTTCACGATAAAATTAAAGGCAAGAGTGAAGATGGGCTTAAACGAATGGGCCCGTCTACCGTTTTAACAGAAAATGAGGAAAACAAAATTGTAGAATGGCTTATAAACATTGCCAAGTGCGGGTTTCCCCAAAAAATAAATGAACTTTTAGATGTTGTCCAAAAAATTGTTAGAGACGAAAAGCGAACCACTCCGTTTAAGGACGACAGACCGGGCAAAAAGTGGTACTATAACTTTCTAAAGCGACATAAAGAGATTAGTTTAAGGGTCTCGGAATCTATTAGTAAAAGCAGAGCTATAATAACAGAAGAAAGCATTCGCAAATGGTTCCTTGACCTAAAAAATTATTTATTGGAAATGGAGGCCTTTGATATTTTAGATGATCCTAATCGCATTTACAATGGAGACGAAACTTCTTTTAGTTTGGCGCCGAAAACCGGAAAAGTTTTAGGTCCAAAGGGATTCAAAAATTTATACGACATAAAATCCTCGAATGAAAAAGAAAATTTGACTGTTCTTTTAGTATTTAGTGCCAATGGAGTTACTTTACCTCCTGAAATCGTGTTCCCATACCTTCGAAACCCACCATCAAAACTTGTGGCAAATATGCCAGAAGACTGGATAATTGGTCGTTCAGAGACAGGATGGATGAGATCAGAGACCTTTTACGAATATATAGCTAATAGTTTCATCGGATGGCTTAGTCAGAATAATATAAAAAAACCTGTTCTTCTTTTAGTTGACGGTCATAAATCACATTTGTCAATGGCCTTAAGTAACTTTTGTGCCAATAACCAAATTATACTCTATTCGCTTCCTCCTAACACAACACATATTATGCAGCCCGCAGATGTAGGCGCTTTTAAAGGACTTAAAAGTGACTACAAATTATCAGTAAGGGAATGGCAGAGTAGACCTGAAAACTTAAATAAGTCTATCACTAAAACCAATTTTTGCCAAGTACTCAAAATGGTTTTGGATAAAAAAGATCGTTCAGAAATTATCCGAAACTCTTTCAGAAAATGTGGAATTTACCCATTTAATCCCAATGCCGTAGACTACAGCAAATGCGTACAAAATACGTTAGAAAGCTTTGAGCATATCACCGCAGATACCCTGATCGACAAAGAGAAAGCTAAAACTGTTCAAAAGTATGATGCAACTGTTGAAGTATTGTCTTCTCTTAAGACTGAACTTTTAAATCATAATTTTAACTTTGAACTCTTGCTGAAAGTTGTATTAGATACCAAAAAGATCATTGAATCCTCCGAAACTTTTGAACCGCAATTATCTGTAATAAATCAATCACCAAAAAACAACCAAGTAACATTTGACTCATTCCAAGATCTTGAAGATCATATCGTTTTGGATGACATTAATTATAATCCTATACAAATAACAAATACGAACATCGAACCTGGACTATCAGAACTTAACAAGTCTCCTATGCTGAGTAACTTTTCAAATATAGACAACGACGAAGTTCAAGAAGCTATAAATCAAATTTTAGCCGAAGAATATGTTTCTGAAGATATAGGTAGGTTTTTTTTTATTTGTTTATTAGTTGAAGTCCTAGCTTTTATTTTAGATGAAGTATTGGATCCACTTGATCAGCCTGATGCATCTCTTGATTCTAACGAACAGAACTTCTTAAATGATTTGAACGAAAATCCTGGAACACCAAAGTCTAAGCCTGAGTCTTCCAAGTTAGGTCAGAATGTAATAGGTTCACTGAGTAGCCCTTGCTCCAGTTTTGATAATCATTTAAAATACCCAAACCCTATAAGAACAAAACGAGGAAATGAAGTACTGCCTGGGAGTAGACCACCAATGTCTATTTCTTCTAGAAAGTGGAGAGAATTTTATGAAAATCAAGACAAAATAAAACAAAAACGAAAAAACGATATTGACGCCAGAAAAGAGTCCAGAATTAAACGTAAAAATGATAGACTAGCAATAAAAAA
Organism: Meliscaeva auricollis; assembly: GCA_948107695.1. Classification (NCBI taxonomy): domain Eukaryota; kingdom Metazoa; phylum Arthropoda; class Insecta; order Diptera; family Syrphidae; genus Meliscaeva; species Meliscaeva auricollis. The sequence continues at coordinate 19,583,982 of OX403619.1, read as the reverse complement.
AAAACAAACAAAAAAGAAATTTGAGCCGAAAACAAGTCGGAAACAGTCTTGTGGTTTATGTGAAGATGAGCTCGACACAGACGCTGAAGAAGATGGCCTAAAAAATATTGGCTGTGATTCTTGTAACAAATGGTTTCATTTAGCATGCACTCATCTTTGCACCATGAAGTTTGAAGAGGCCCAAAACGAAGATTTTGTGTGTAATTTTTGTTCTTAAACTCTAATCTCTCTTAAAGACTGATAATATTTATTTTATTATTATTTATTTATATAATTTATTTTTTAATGAATTAACTGTGATTTATTTATGTTCCTGTTTTTTATGTTTCTTTATTGGATAAAGTTTATGGTCTTATGTAATAGTTTCAATTAAATTGAATTAAAATAAAATAAAATGAAATTATTATGTAGATAGTTTGTACTGAAACAAATTTCTTAATCACCAGAAAAATCTTGTGTCCGAATTCAGGAAACCTCTCGTTCGACTTCAGGATCTGAGTGTTCGATTACTGGGAAATTGACTTATTTTTCAATTTTAGTTTTCTTACAAAATATCTGTTGGAGTTTTTAAAGAAAATTTCTATTTTATGTAAACTTTTTGGGTTTGAGGAGCTATTTCAATTAACACAATATAGACATGTTCAACGGTTCTCTTAGCATTCGGGATTGCTTTACAGCGAACCACTAAGTGTTCGATTACTGGGGACATGACCCTACACCTACTTGATAGATAAAGAACTTATGAAGAGACATGTGGTAAGGAAGAGAGACTTCAATCATAAAATAAAATTGTTCCAATGTTGAATCAAACCTCAATACCTAATTCTCCAATTTGATTTTGATGAATCCGAATCCGAATCATACATCAAACTTAATACCTACCTGCTTTGCTTCTCCGTCGTCTGTCCTATTCTTTCTATCTACAAAAAATTCTTATCAAACCTCATTCAAGTAGGTAGCAAACTATTTTTAACCATGCGTATGCTTGCATTTAAAAATTGAGCAACATGATCAAATATTTTGTTACAATTTATTTACTTTATTTATTAGATTTATCTTTGTTTAGATCAAAATGTAAACAAACAACTTGGACTTGCATAGAATAAAAAACAAAAACGATAAACTGAACAAGAAAAAAACACCAACCAAACCAGTGCTGCTGATGCAGCGCATCACATCATACCAAAACCAAAACCAGCTGAATAAACTCTCTTCATCGAATAAACACAAACAAACAAACTAAAATAAAATAAATCAAAAAAAAAAAAATTACAAACCAAACGAAAATTGTAAAATTGACCAAAAGTTTATCCGTTCGTTTCCAATGATTTTAGTTCATCGTGTACTCTGGTCGAAGTTTGTCGTTGGTGCTCGTCTGTGCGTACGTCAGTGTTTTTTTGTTTTTGTGAATCGTGTCTTTAAAAGGTATTTTTTTTTTTTTATATAAATTTCCATCCCAAATCCAATTTAACCAAAGTGAAGAAAATAACGAAAACCTCGGGGAGGGCAACCTCCGCTCGGCTCCGTCAGGAAACACAATCCTTGTTCGAAGAAAAAAACCAGTTTTGGTCTTTTTGTTTCTCAAAATTTTTGCGTGTTCTGTTGTGTTTTTTATTTTATTTTTTTTTATTTTTTGTGCAGATTGTGAAAGAAAAGAAGGTGGATGACTGGATTGGATGGTCGTTTCGTGGATATGGAATGGATATTAATTTTATTGGATGATCTTAATGGAATGAATTTTAATAATAATTCAAAATCATGTGTAAAATAAAGATACATACCTAATTCAAACTCAGCTTCCTACATACAAAATAAAATTCAAATAAAAAAAAAAGAAAAAAAAAATATGTGAAACCCAATTATGATTAATAAAATTATTATTGTGTACAACTTTTTATGAAATCTAGTTTTTTTTTTGTTGTTGTCTTTGCTTTTAATTTTTTTTTATTACTTCTATACTTCTCCACTATACACCGTTCTAATAATATGTAATTGTGTGTTTTTTCTACTCCGCTTTTTGGTTGTCGTTGTCGTTCGTCGTCGTCGTTCTGTTCGCTGTCGTTTACGTCGTCGTCGCTTTGTCGGATAGTCGGGGATCTCGGATACATTCATATCTACGTATGGTGTAAGCTGGAGGAGGGAAGATTGTGGAAAAAAGAGAATAAATAATAAAAAACCGTCACAAAAGGGAATATACAAAAAAATGTAAAAAAAAAATTAACGGAGAAAATTGTGTTAAAGGCAGATCAGTGTTGAATACCTACATTTTGCATATACATACGTATTTACCAGTTTTTTGTTAATAATGTTGATAGGCCTGCTGAAGGCTGATGATACATACAAACACGTTGTGCAGAGTGCAGTAAAGGGTTATCATTAGAGCTCACTTTGAAAAAAAAAAAGAGTTTAATGTCTCATATCTCGGCTCGAGTTTATTTTTTTTCTATTTCGAAATCAAATTTGATATGTTGTCTCGTGTGTATTTTGGTGTCTCTCTGGTGAATGTTATGAAAGAGTGCACTTACGGTGAATAACTAGCTATTTATGTATAAAATAGATAGATAGTAGATCGAGTGCAATTGAGTTCAAAGACCCCCCTCCCCACTACGCCGTTCCATGTGTTGGTTACCTTACCCATTTGATGGATCCCATTTCCATCATCTATGTTCTGACATAAAATGATTTATATTTTCAGCTGCAAACAAAATTTTGGATATAAAAAATTGACACTCTTCAAGGATTAAAAACTAAAATTGTACATTATTTGGATAAAAAAAAAGAAAAACAAAAAAAAATACACAACGAAAACTTAAAAAGGATAATTTAATCAAAAATAAATTAATACCTATAACAAAAAAAAACAGATGTTTTCGTTAATTTATGAAGACTTCAATAAAATACAACACCTGTCTGGGATCTTTTCAACAAGTAGGTCAATTTAAAGGTTTTTTTTTTTGTTTTTATTATCTAATGTTAATTCAATTTTATTTTTAAGAAAATATGCCTATAAATCATTTAAAAGCAAATTAAAGATAAATAAGAATATAAAGTAGGTATGTATGAGAGGTAATTGACATGAATGTAGGTACATATTAATTAAAAACATAGAGGGGGTCACTCACAACAGCTAACTGAACTGAACAAAAGGCGTATTAAACTACTAATACAAAAAAAAAAACTGTCAAATGTTTATAATGCTTGTGGGAATTGTGGGGGGAAATGGAAAATATGTAGATATACGGGCTATTTAGATAGAGTTGGTTTGAAATCTTAATTCGGAATAAAATCAAGAGAAAGGCCTGAACCTACTTGCTCTTATAGCGGATGTTTAGTTTAGTATAGGTATATTTTGAAGATTACAAAGAAATTCTGTTGTTCATGTTAATTTTGGTTTTATTTCAAGTCTTGCAGGTATAGATAGGTTCCAAGTAGGTATTCAGCTTTACATTCCACAGTTTTTATTTAAGTATAGGTAGGTATGCAATTAAAATGCTGAAAGGTTTGGAATTTGAATTGGTAAATATTGCATAGATCCTATCTTGTTCTCATTCTTTTTCAGTCAAATGGTATGATAAACTTTTATGATGTAGAAAGTGGAATAGGTATTACCGTAATTTTTATTTCACTGAACGCTGCCACCAAATTTTCAATCGAACACACCTTTTCAATTTTACATGTCAAAATTAAAGATCATGGACGTTGAGAAGCGAAAAATTCGTCTGTCTGTATATACCTACCTCCAGCGAATTTCTTCAAATTTGATGCTTAAGGATCTTTGGTGATTCTTCAGAGGGGAAATTGAATTTTTTTAGGACCAAATCTAACGGTACCCGCCATACCTATAACAATTAAGGAAGAGTTATTTTTTTCGAAAACGACTAACGATTTTGACTAAAATTTTTGTGTTTGCTTTAGTAAAGTCATACTTCTGAAATGAAAGAAATGTTTGTAAAAAATTTACTAACGGTAGGTACCTATACCTACCTCCCATAGAACCGGTTTGGTCATTTTTGACTTTCTCTTAAACGACCGAACCAATTTTGATAACTATTTTTTTTATACGGAGCTTCTTAACAACCTTAAAATTATTTGATTCAAAATTAAATTTTTTTGGATTTTTAAAAAATTATTCAAATATTTGTTTTGAAAAATCATTTTTTCAAAAAAGGGTCACTATTTTTTTTGAAATTTTGGTTTTAGATTTGCATACCCATCAACTTTTTTTTAAATAAGGATTGAGAATTTGTATACATAAAAAATATTTTTTTAAAACGGCTCTAACGATTTTCAAATGGAAATCAAATGGCATAGGTAGTTATTTTGAAGCTCAAAACCATTTTAGAAGTTGTTTGTGTCATTTAAGTAATGAATTTTATTTTTTATTACTTTTCTTACAAAATTATTTATTGCTTACAACTTTATAGGTATAAAAAACTTAATGCGACCCAGTCGTGAATTTTATTTTTTATAATGAAAATAGTTTCAGTTATTCGAAGTTCGTTTAAATATGAACTTCGCTTAACTAAAACAAATTTTCTGCAATTTTAGTGTTCCAGTTAAGGGGAGCCGACTACCTACCTGTATTAAGTCAAAGACTATTTTGCTCATAAATGGATAGATATATGTAGCTATGGAATAAAATTTTTGTTTTTTTTTTTATAACAAGGTGGGTAGGTGTGTAAATACCTACCCCCATACTTAACGTTTTTTTATTTTTGATTTTCTTTTAAACACTTCACCAATTTCAACGATTTTTTTATACTAAAAAATAAATAATTTTAAAATACCCTTAGGGATAATTTGTTCACATTTAATCAACTTTAATCAATGATTATTCGAAAATTTAAATCATCGAATGTATACGTAAACTATTTTTTTTCCTGAGAATTCATAGTTTAGGTTGTTAATCATGGATTAAGCTAATCAACCGATTTTAGTTGATTATCGCTATTTTATTAAAACCTCTGAAAATTATGCTAAAAACTTAAGCCGCTGCTAAGTGGTTTCAGTTGTATGGGATGAGCGGTCATAAATCGAAAAAAAAAATGTGAACTGATTAAACAAATTGAATGAAACTTACAGCAATGGCAAAAGATGGAATAAACACCATTAGAGTTAATTTCAGCCCACCAGATTTCATACCACCATAATTCCACTTTTTTACAATTTATTTATTCAAAAAATTTTGCCCCTCAAAACAAATGTTTTCTTTTGCTATAATTTTTCTTAATGCCAATGGAAAGAAGAACAAAAATTTAATATAATGTTCTTAAAACGAAACAAAATAATTAAAATTATTTATGTTATGAAAGTATAAAAAGCAAACATTTTTATACCTACCATTTTAATATCATTTAAAAATATGTTAATTATTAGTAAAAATAAAAAACTTTGAAACATTTATCAAAATTCTTTTTTTCAAAATTTCTGGGCGAAAGCTAAATTTTAATTTTACTCAAAACTCTTTTGCCTATTTGCCACAGATGGATACACTAGATTATATTTCTTAACCAGTTTTTGTCACAAAGTTATATGTACATGCAAGGTTGCAAAATTTTTTAATTTTCTTTAAATTTTACAAAAAAAAAATGTATTTTCGTTCAGTTTTGATGAAAGTAAAAGAATAATAATGAATTATAATGTGAACCGTGTTTCTTTTGGCGAACGAATAAAACGTTCCTTAATTTTTCGTTCATCGTTTACTATTTCGCAGTGTGTTTTTGTATTGGAGTTCTCGAATCGCATCCACAGAATATTTACTAAAAAACTGAAAAATAAAACAAATTATTGTTAAACAAAAAATTGTATTTCGCATAGTCAAAATAAGAAATATACAATGAATTTTATTTATCGTTTTTAATAAATTTATAAAAGATCGATTAAAAATTCAGTTTGACTATGTATTCGGGTTTTATTAATCTAATGTGGACAGTGATCATCATCATTTATAGCAAAGCGTCAAAATGAATTCGCACAACAATGAACAGATATACATAAATAATGTACGTAAATTTATATGTGGTTTGTGTTTAGTTCAAAATGTCAAAGAATTTCTTTACTATAGCATTTGATAAAAAAACAAACTCTTTTTTTTTTGTGTAAAAATTAAGAGTGTCAAATATCTTTACTTAAAATTTTGATTAATATTCTTTTTGGTGTGAATTAATTTGTTTTTTTCGTAAAATAAAAAAAAAAAACTTGTTTTTTAATCGTATATTCAAATATTTCTAGTTAATTAAGAAAAATGCTTATCCAATTTAAAGGGATTTTTTTTGTTAGTTAGTTTATCATGATCAAATTTTATTTTTTTTTTAACAAAAACGTTTTAATAAAGTTACAATATATACTAATTTAAATTTACACACAAAAATTCGATGAAAATTTATTCGTATAATTAGCGCTAATTTGTTTCATTTTCTGTTTTTAAGCTCTACTTAAACCCATAACAAATTACTCTAAAGTTAGTGGTTTTATAACAAATGCAGCTTAACTATTATGTACATACATACATGTGTATGTGCATATGTATCTAATCTATGTATGTATATTAGGCAGTGGCGTAGCTATGGATGGCACCCCATGCGGTAATTGTGGTGCATTTGATAAAAAAACAAACTCTTTTTTTTTGTGTAAAAATTAAGAGTGTCAAATATCTTTACTTAAAATTTTGATTAATATTCTTTTTGGTGTGAATTAATTTGTTTTTTCGTAAAATAAAAAAAAAACTTGTTTTTTAATCGTATATTCAAATATTTCTAGTTAATTAAGAAAAATGCTTATCCAATTTAAAGGGATTTTTTTTGTTAGTTAGTTTATCATGATCAAATTTTATTTTTTTTTTTTAACAAAAACGTTTTAATAAAGTTACAATATATACTAATTTAAATTTACACACAAAAATTCGATGAAAATTTATTCGTATAATTAGCGCTAATTTGTTTCATTTTCTGTTTTTAAGCTCTACTTAAACCCATAACAAATTACTCTAAAGTTAGTGGTTTTATAACAAATGCAGCTTAACTATTATGTACATACATACATGTGTATGTGCATATGTATCTAATCTATGTATGTATATTAGGCAGTGGCGTAGCTATGGATGGCACCCCATGCGGTAATTGTGGTGTTGCCCCCAGAATGAAAAACAGTGAAATTTTTTTGGGTGAAAGGGGTTTTTTTTTTTTAGTGTCAAAGAATGTTGTGGAACTACGTTGTACCAAAACACCATGTAAAAATAATGTTAGATTTATAATAGCCGTGTTTTATTCAGTGTTTAATTTTATTCGAAAAACAAAAAACAAATTACACTACTCAGCCAGCATTTTTTTGTTTTTGTTTTGCGAATAAAATGAAATACTGAGTGTTGAATAAAATACAAATAATATTCGTAAAATAATCCGTTGTTCTTTCGAATCAAGAATGCAAAAGACAACATGCATATCATGGGCCCGTAGCATCTCTGGTTTGCCTGGAGAGGAAATAATTTACAAATTATTTACGTCCATATAAACTAGATAGATAAATTGCAATAATTGTTTTGTAGAAAAAAAATCTCGTAGATTGACCTGGTTATATTCAAAACTATTGACTTATTCCACATAATATATTCCATATAATAGTATAAGCTAAGCCCTGAAACCAGATTTGTTTTTATTCATCAATGTATAGTCACATTTTAACCGTTATTTAAAAAAAAAATACCATAAATTTGAAAATTCCGTAGTTTTTGGCATAAATATACTCCAAAAAAACAGTATGGAATGTATATACTCTTGATGCTGGCCAAGTTAATTTAAGAAGGCAGTAATCAGAGGAAAACTAACAAAAAAGGATATTTTGCTTTTCAAAAGGACTGATTTTTATGGATTTTCAACATTTTGTTTGTGAAGAATTTAGAAGTCGTACAAAAAATTGGCCAAGCCAAATTTGATAATTTTGTTTACATAATGTTCTACGTAAACGGTTTTAGCGAAAAGTTTTCAAAATTTGACTTATGCACCAAAAACAAAAAACAAAAATCGCTTTAATTGGACTAAAGAAAGAATTTTGGACAAATCATATATTTTACTTTGCAATATCTTTTCATTGAAAGCGAATTTTTAAATGATTTCAAATGGGTCCAGGGGAAAAATGACACATGTCCACTTTTTGTCGAAATTAAACTAATGATGAGGTCTCAAAGTATTTATTGAGTACTTTCTGAGAGTATTCCAGCTTTATGAAAACCAATTCAATGATTTCTTAAAAAAATAAAATAAAGATGTGCCTTTTGTACTAAGTTGTATGAAAAACAAAATTTTAAATTGCGTTTTTCTCGGAATTGGCTTATGCTGTTTTTCCCCTGGACCCTTAGACCCATTTATACAAGTGAAATGCACTTTATTTACATCGTATTAATAGTTTTGTAATAAAGTATTTTCCAGTAAAGAAATTCGATGTTAAATGTACGAATAAAACGTGTTTTTAACATGTACATATTAGCATATCTCGAAAACTTGACGTGCCAAAGTATAGTTTGGTTTGAAGACGATTTTCGTTGCAGATCAATGTTATTATGGGTGTTTTTTTAGGGATTGATGGTAGTGTGGAACTAGTACAAACATTTTGTAAGAATCATCTGTTTGTCATGAAGAACTAGAATTAAAAGTTTCCGTGCAAATTTCAAAGGTAAATGTGATTTTTATATTCTGCTCGCGGTAGAAATAAAAGCATAGATTTTTTAATTAAAATTTAATTTTTTTTTTAAATACAAAAAGCTATCTTATTAATTTTTTTAACATTTATTATGGACTAAAAATAAAGTTCCTTTGGTTTTGAGTGATAGCTGATAGGTATCATATGATTGGTATTTTTGATGAAAAGGTCTTTTGATTGTATGCTTCAAAAGATCTTTCCAAAAATACTAATAATTGTATTCTATCACTCACACAAAAATTCTGCGGGCTCTAAGTCTATTATAATATAGAAGCACTTAAAAGAAGCCAAATGTAACGCAGCTAATGATAATAAACTCTTATAACAACTGTTATACCTAGTATGGCATTTCTTTATAGCCACTGTTAGCACTATTAACATCGTCAGCTATTCAAATAGTCACTAAAAAAACAAATCCAACATAAAGTTAATGACATCTTAATTTTTGGTGAAAATAAATGACGTAATTTCAAAAAAAAAACTTTTTCTTCAAGCGAAATACTATGATGCCATCATTTTAAAAGAAATTACACTTATTTTCTTGGGCTAAAGTGTGTAGATCGATGTATGTAGGTAAACAATGACGCACAGATGTAGAGGCCGATGCCAATGACGGCCGGCGTGTATCAAATCTCTCTCTCTCCATCGTCGTTGTGTTGTGTTATATTTAAAAAAAAAAAAAAAAACTCGCCAATTGTGACAAATGATTGCGCCACATAAATCACCAGACAATCTTAATTGGCTACATCTACTCGTCAAAACAAAAACAACAAAATTTACGAGTAGTAAAAGTCTTTCTATCAATTAATTCAACTTAAAATCAATAACTCGATGCAAATATAAAAAAAAAAATTTTAAAAAAAAAATATTAAAATTTTTGCATAAAATTGAAACAAAAAAAAAAACAAAGAATGCAATAAAAAATGTTAACCAAAACGAGATGAGTAATAATGTTGTTGGTTTGATTTCAATCACGTTCCAACATGTTAAGTGGATATTCGATCAAAGTTCGATTGCTAAGCTCAACCAATTTAATATGTTTCTTGTAGGGTTGCCAGACTTACCTGGTTAGTTATCTCGATGATTTTTATTCGCAGCGGATTCAATTCACTGTTAATTGTATTAAAGATGTATAAACACACAACTTAAAAAAAAAATCGAAGTTTAAATCAAAACCAACATTATGACGAAAGAGAAGTCCAAACAAAAGGTTTTCGGGATGCCGGCCGTCCGTCTGTCTGTGCGTTTGTGTGGATTTGCGTGCTTCCATGTGTACAGAGCAAAGTGGGCAGAACATGGGTTTTTCGATTGCATCTTTAAGTGCTAATTAGATGCTAATTAAGTAAAAATTTAATTTTGGTAAATATTTAATTTTGGTAAAAATTAATGTTCTGTAAACTTGATATAAAAATAGCAGAGCAATTACCGAAAATGCCATTAATTTTCAATTAAAAAATAGAACTTGGTCTTATAATTAGGTGCTGAAAAAATGCTCTACGAACCCAAACTGCACCCAAACAGCCGCTGACTCTGCTCCTTGAAGCACTTTCCTTGGTAGATGTCACACGATTTCACCCGTCGCATGCCCTCTCCATCCCATCGCAATTCCTGGATAGCTTTTACGACAGCCCTTAGTCTATCCATATTCTACACTAATTGTTTGGCTGCATTTTTGTTTTTTTGAAAAATTAAATACACAATACTTTTAGAAATTATAGGAAGAGCCTGTTGGCAAGTTTTGAAAGAAAGCGGTTGAGCCAGTTAGGATGTAAAAGGAGATAACTAAAAAGATGGCACATTTCGCAAAAAACCTGTTAATCATTTTTACGCTCTTCAATTTTTTTTGGGAAAATCAAAAATGCAGTATTGTTACAATAATTCATAACATAACTAACACTGAGTTTAATCGAAATCGTTAGAGCCATTTTCGAGAAAAATCCAATTACTCAAAATCGTTATATGGAAGGTATTCGTTCTAATACAGACATTCAAAAAAAAAAAAAAAAATTTAATATGATGTCATATATATTTTTCTATAATATTTTTTTTTTTTTTTTGAAAAATCATGTTATTTTAAACTTTAACCATTTTTGGTCCGATTTAAAACATACAATATATCGTTGAAAAAAGTGAAAGTAAGATTAAATTTACTGTTATAAATATTTATGCTAGAACATATTTAGTCATTTTGGAAAAATAAATAGTTTAGCCATTTTGGAAAAATAAATAAATATTTTTTTCTTGCTCAGCGACCTTAAATTACCTAATCTAAAAAATACATTTTCTTTAGTAATTTCTTTGAACTAAAAATTTTTAAACTAGAGTTATTCTGATTTCTGAATAATGCGTATGATTAAAAGGAAAACTTTGAAATAGGAAATATAAAATAAATGTTAAATTATTTACTTAGGGCCTTTTTTAAACATTTTATTATAGTTAGATTTCTAAAATATTTAACTAAATAATTACAAAAAAAAACTGTTAAATGCTCCCTCACGTGCGCGACAGATTTATAACGTGTCCGACACGTAAGAAAGCACAGTATTATTCAGTTACTAAAATACCTACATTTTTTTTTTATAAAATCATATTTTTTTTTGTTTTGCACTGATTAATAGTTTACAAAACTAAAAAAAATTACATTTTCTTACATGTCAGACACGTTGCAAATCCTACCTACACATTTAAAAGCTGTGGATTTCTGTTTAAAGACACAGTTTTCTTTTAAAAAATCTGTAAAATATATTTTTTTTTATCTCCAGTATCTAAAAAAAATATAAAACAGATATATGGTTTAATAAACCCTTGTGATTTTGATTCGTAAACTACAATTTATTTTATTTTCAAAATGTGGTTTTGAGAACTTGAAAATGTGTCTTTTTTTATAAATTTTTGGTTACACGGATTTGTTTAAATTCATTTCACATACAATACACTTTGCCAACTTCTCTCTTAAAGTTTTCAAAAATAATGCATTGTTTAAGAAATTGCCTTATTGTTCTTTTGAAATTAAATTTCCAATCAAAATATGTTTACTTTCATCGAAAAATAATAAAAACAATATGAGTGCCATACGTGCTTTACCGAGTAAACATAAAACAAAACTGCAATGTGTTTTCGAAAATTACTGTCAATAAAATAATGATTATTCTCATCAGGTATAGTGTTCAATATTTCATGACTTATCCAATAACTAAAAATAAAAAAAAAAAAAAATTTAAACCAATTGTTTATTAACCCATCAAAAAGTTAATGTAAACAAAGTTTTATTTATTGTCTTGCCAGAAGTAATTGCTTTTAAGTGTGAATTGAAACAAATAATCGCACATAACCTACTCCAATATTTTGAAAATAAAAAATAGTGTAAACATTTGCTTATGATCCAACAAATTGAAGCAGATTTAAAAAAATGTTTAGTATGTCAATAAAAAAAACCAATCAGAGATTTAATAGAAAAAAGTTTTCGTACATAAACAGGCACACATATTGTGCTCTTATAGCATTTATATAAGCAGTAATTGGTTAAGTTTTTATTGGTATTTTTTTATATGAAATTTCTTTGTAACAGATAAAAATACTCTTTTTCTTATAGATGTTACTAGTAAAGGCTTGTAATGTAGATAGACTTAAGTCAGTAAAAAATGAGTGTGTGAGTGCATAGTATTGCAACCGAAAAGTTTTATGATTTAGTCTTAAAATTTATAGTTTTCCAACTTTGTTGCAAAAATGTGATTCCATTAATTTATCGCATATTGATTTGGAATGATTTGATTAATAAATGAATCATAGTCTTATCTTACAATCACAGCCTCTAAAGGAAAGCAAGTAATATTAGCAGTATAAGCAAGGTGAAGAAGCAATATTTCCTTTTTTGAGGTTAATATTTCTGTATCTTAAAAAGTTTAATGTTGATCGATTTTTTTGAGGAATAGTACGCTATTAAAAAAATTTATTCATCGAACGTTCAAATATTTTTGTCTGATAAGCTTATAGTTAACGTATTAAATACATAATTAAGTTTTATTTATTTTACGAAAAATTTTAAATTTATAATTTTCTTTTTCTTTTATCTTTTCAGTGGAGATTTAAAATGGAAAACAAAATTTCCATAAAACACCAGCGGCTGTAGCAATATGCGTTACAAAAAATGTGTCAACAAAGGCCAAATAAGATATGTCTTCTTTTGGGCAATCTTTGTGGGTTCCTTTAACTGCAGCGCAAATTCTTACCACCCTGAAAACTACAGTATTTCTAGTATAAGTGCAGTTAGTAGTAGTAGTAGTAGTAGTAGCAGTAGTAGTAGTAGTAATAATAATAATAATAATAACATTGACGATTACGTTAACGACGACACAAGACTGGATCATGATGCTTCTTACGTGTTTCGTTTCAAGCACAGCGTCTACAACGTAACCATTCCAGAAAATAGCGTCGGCAAGACCTATGCATTACAATTGCCCGACGAAGACAAAGTTGGCATACAAGTTATACCCAACTTGGATGTCAAATATCGTATTGTTAGCGGTGACCGTGACAAGCTGTTTAAAGCTGAAGAAAGACTGGTCGGTGGATTTGCGTTCTTAGCTATAAAAACTCGCACAAGTAATGTTATACTAAATCGTGAGAAAACCGACGAATATCGATTGGCCGTTAAGGCATTTGGCACTCAATTAGAACCGAATGGTAAACATTTGTATGAAAGTGAAACAGTGGTGCTGTTGCGAGTGCTTGATCGTAATGACTTGAGTCCGTTATTTTATCCAACGGAATATTCAAAAACGGTGCCAGAAGATACGCCACTACACAAAAGTATTCTTCAAGTGAATGCAGAAGATGCTGACCTGGGAATTAATGGTGAAATTTATTATAGCTTTTTACAAGAAAATGATAATTTCGCTGTGCATCCGACATCGGGTGTTATAACGTTGACGAGAAGTCTGCATTATTTGGAGAAGAATATTCATGAATTAATTGTGTTGGCTAATGATAGAGTATCAGCAGCCAGTCATCGTTTGAATCAAGCTAGTAAAGCGAAAGTAATCATCAAAGTTGAACCGGTAAGTTTAAAAAAAAAATAATAAAAAATATCATATTGAATTACATACAAAAAATAGGTTGCGTGCCATAAGGCCAAATAATTTCATTTGACACATTTTGGTATAACATTTTTTTTTTTTTGTTTGATATCATTTTATACATAAAAAAATCTAAGTGTACGGTACCGCACAAGTTGTCTTCAACAAAAAAAAATCTTTATTTTGGCAAGTGTCATGTGCGATTAATTGTCAGTTTCTTTTTATGATTTCTAATAACATTTACATACAAATGAACAGCAAAATGTTATTTTCTCCGTGAATTAGGATTTTGGGTACTGAAGACAACAGAATCAAGATCGTTATTTAAGCGCTAAGTCAAATTTACTTCTACTCCAGCAATTTCAAAAGAGCAGCTTGCATTGCAAAAAAAAAGTTTCATTTGTGATTTTCCACAATGTTCTTTACTTATAAAATGTTGGACTCGATTGAGACTCTAAACTTGATACTTCTTGTTTGTAGCAAAATGGTATTTGAAAGCAATCAAAAATTCCTATTTAATTATCTTTAAACTGAGGTTTAAGTACAAAAACTGGAAGAGCACAAATCAATAGAGGAAAAAAAACAGCTTCGATATTTTTTCAGATATTAAAAAAAATTGTGGTTAATCAAAAACTATTATAATTTGAGATAGTCAAATTACTAAATTCTGAAAGGTGATGATAGACTATCACTATTTTCAGTGTGAACCAATACTTTTGTTACCTCTTTGTACACATTTCTATAAAAACAACTGATTACAGATATTTATTTTACTGTTATAAACAAAAAAATTGTATAGGTAATTCTTTGATTAGTAGCAAACCTTTTCATGCTTTTTTTAAGGAATTATTTAAAGTTGTCAATAAAATAAATGCCAGTTTTGAAATATTGATTCTTATTATTTTTATTTTTTTGAAAAGCTTTTAATTTAAAACATCATAATATTTCTTTTCATTTGTGCTAAATTTAAAGGATCTACTCTCAATCACAAAAAAGTTATCGATTTTTAGTCCGCAACAGACCTTTATTTTCCACTGTGCGGCGGCGCTGTAAACCCAAATTGTTATGAAATATATTATCCACCATGTTTTTTGTTTGTTTTATCGCAAAACATTAGCAGTGGCATTGGGTAATATGAATAAAAACTTCGCTTTTCGGACCACTTCATTTGGTATGAATAAAATTCTTGAACCAATACATTTTCATGAGCACTTGCTTACTTTCGTAGGCTGCTCTGAGCACATGCTTCACTTTATTCATACCATCCATTGTTTTGAGTTAACAAAACGAACGAATGCGGTATACCTACTTGCTTTGGGTTGTTCGCGGAAACTGTCAGGTGTCAGCCCTTTTTTTTTCAGATAAATTGAAATTGAATTGATAAATCGCGCGATTTTTTAATTATTATTTTATC
The DNA here is from genome assembly GCA_948107695.1 of Meliscaeva auricollis. Classification (NCBI taxonomy): domain Eukaryota; kingdom Metazoa; phylum Arthropoda; class Insecta; order Diptera; family Syrphidae; genus Meliscaeva; species Meliscaeva auricollis. The sequence goes on along the minus strand of OX403619.1, from coordinate 19,568,799 downwards.
AGTTTTTCAAAATTTCAATTAACTTATATTTGCTTAATACATATAAAAATACTTCTTAACCATGCTTACGAACAAGCAGAAATACTAGTAATTTGGACTGTTTGTGCATTAAATCCAGGAGGGTTTCAAAGTAGAAAATCCTTATTATAATATAAACCGTACTGTGGTGCCGCTTGGAGCGTTCTCAGAATTTTAACTGTATCCTCAAAAACTTAAAAAAAAACACTATTTACAAAAATTATCCAAAATTATGTACTCTGGTAGCACTTATAAAGAGAAATGTGGTTCAGTGAAATGCAGCCATGTTTGTATGTAAATGTATTTCCTTAAAGGAAGGTTGAGCAAAAAGTCAATTGTCAGCCGAACTGTATGTTTTGTATAAAAATAATAAGATACAAACACAATTGATCAAAAAATGTGAAATCGTAGAGATTTGTATTGAAGTATTGAAAATTGAAATTTTATTCCTGTGAACAAAATCGTTTTTGGGTGAAATCGTTTCCTGGTGAAACTCACAACAAGTCTAATGGCCGATTTGAAGAACATTGAAAAGCCTTGTAAATTTTTAACTGACGTTTTTTGTATGGTGCAGACTTCATTTCATGGTTTAAAAGCCTGTTAAAGATCTAAGTTGAAATCGGCGGTAAATCTATTTCATATAATGTTTTTGAAAGGAAGAAAAACATGTGCACTGTGCAATAAGTAATAGCATTTTTTTTTTTGAAAATTGTAGTTTTTAAGGGATGTTTTCAGTTCAATTCATTGGGTATTGAACGTTAAGTAGTTTCCAAACTCCAAATAAATCACAATTATTATCATTTAAAGTGTGAAATTGAAAAAAAAAATGCATTTTTCAACCCCCTGAAGCCATATAAAGCGACATGACCCTGCCAGACTATTGAATTCATTATCACAGAACCCTTAGGTAACAGATGTGTTGGGCAGTGCAGTTGACTTTTATGTTGAAGTCAAATTTATTAAAGTTAATGATTCAAACAAAAATGTGTGACACTTAATTTGATCTGAACTCAATGCTCATTGCTCAAAATAAAAATGAAGTTGAATAGTAGGTATAGCCGCCATTATGTTTTATGGACAAGGATGAAATTTTGCAATAACATTATTATGCCTGCTGCTGGGCGCAATCTGAAATTGCATGTAGGAAGGTATTTTGTTTTTTTTTTTTTCATTTAAACGTAAGTAATCGAAATACTGCCAGGTGTTGCTACGAATATAGAGAAGAGAACGAAAAAAGAGAATGAAAAACAACCCATGTATATTGTTTATTCAGTGGTAAACATAAAAGGTTTCCAAGAATTTGATAATTATGTGACGGAAACTTATAAAAAAAACCACAGACATAATCAGTTTTAGAACTTTTTCAATTGTTTATATACGAAGATACTTACTTTACTTTATTAAATTAAGTAGTTATAGGACTACGTTACGTAATAAAAGTTAACATAAGCATATTCTTAACAGGGATAGTAAAAATATATATAATGTAAGTCATCACTTGACCAAGTCTTTCCCTATACACACTTAAAAACTACATTTCAAAACGAAATAAAAGAATCAACTTGTTTGCTAAATATATACGGTAGGTCCTAAAAAATCAAAAACCTGAGTAGTGTAAGATTTAAACTGCTGTTTAAAAAATAAACAATAATTTCGTTGTCAAAAACTAAAAACTGAATAGGTCAATAGCAAATATATTTTTACTTTGAACCACAACAACAAGTTCGTGCGATCCAGTCGTGCATTTTATTTTTTTAAACTTAACTGTAAGATTTTTGTGAACAAATATTTTTCTTATCAAAAAATGTTGTTAATATAAAATAAACTCTTCCACAAATTTTTCAGGTCCGGAAATAACTAAAAAAGATAGGGTTCTAATTTCACCCTCTCTGATGGGAGGGGTTTTTTTTTATTAAAAGTTGACATAAAGCAGAAAAAAAAATTATTGAATTACAACGGAGTTATATACAAGTTCAAATTATATGATTTTTGGTAGACAGAAAAACCTTCTTTTATTAATACTTGAAATCAATTTAGGGCCAGTTTTTCATTAGTCAGATAAACAGCCAGCTAGTACCTACTTATTCATAAGATAGAGCAGAAATCTATTTTTCAAAAGTTAGATATTACGTTGTCTTCGGAATAATTGTTTCATTTATGTAAGCTCATTTTAGAGCTTGTTAAAAAATATTCCTAGGAATAAATTTTCAAATGTCAGTAAAAATTATCCTTGATATTAGTCTCATTGAACTGTGTATTAAAAAAATACTCCCAAATCACGTGCCATAATGTTAGTTTAACACCAAAATATTCTTTAACTAGACTGAATATACAAGTAAATATACTGTTTGAAAGACAACCCAAACGATAAATTCGAAATAGTTGTGAAAATTTGGCAATTTTAGAAGAGCTGTATTTCAAGGTCTATTAGACCTACACTTTAATTGTAGCTAATTTTGTCTTCTTTACCTGATGGCGGGTAGCTTTTTCTATAAAATGCACATTTTAAAAGTAAAAGATAAAAACTAAAAAAGTAAACATTTTGACTGTAATGTTTGACATTACTGCTGGCATATTTCCTAACAACATCCCAAATATTCAGCGATCTGCAAGTTTTTGCGACCTAAAATGTCTTGTACTACTGGTCTAAATAAATGAGTGATTCAAAAATTCGATGGTGCTATCTATTTGTTTAAGAATCTGATAAATGTATTCCTCTGGCAGTTAACCGTTTCTTAATCTCATGATTGAAAAATCGGCTGTTAATCCAATAAATAGTTTAAGAAAATATTATTTTCAAACTCAGAATTTAAAAACAAAAGCTTACAATAAAATTTTTTTTGCAATTCTTTTTCAAAATTGTACGTTATAAAATATAATTTTTTCTTTCAGAATTCAATAGGCTTTTTAAAGACAATCGGCTCAAGAAAAGTAAAGGGTTTATATGTTTTCCGGTTTTTGAAAAACTGTGACTCAAAATTTACATTTAAAAAAATATTTTTTATAACGTACAATTTAAAAAAAAAAATACTAAATTTTTTGTTCAAAATTCTTAGTTTTAAAATCATTTTTTTCTTTAACAATTTATTGGATTAACTTGTTTTAAAATTTTAATAAAAGAAAGTGATTTCGGCCTTAAATCTTATTGTTAAGTTAAAAACATATATCCGATAAGAGAGACAGTTTTTAACCTGTAACTGTTAAAGTGTTTTTGAATACCAACATTTGAAAAAACAAAAATCATCCATATCGGAGTAGTTTTTCCCGGTTCCGAGTTCCTTATTTTTAACTTCAGTTCCTCCACTAATAACTTTAGAAAATATTGGATATTTTATGATCGTCATAGCCAAAAGGAAGAATTAGTGGTATGGTATATAAAATTTATTTATCTTTTGTTAACTGTAAAGTAGAAGCCACAAGATTGTCGAAAATCATTTACAAACTGGACAATGAGCCCAATCACCGAGTTGCTGGTTGAAAAGCCAAATCTTGGGACAACTACTCTGATAATTGATTTCCATCGTCCAAAACCGCACTATTAGCGGCTGACCAAATCGCAAAAAATTTTAAAGCGACTATGCAAAATAGGCGACAAAATCCAAAGTTGGTGCATCGCTTTTATTGTGGAAGGGGCACACTGCCTAGTTTCATTGGCATATACAATCGAGCATATTTGCGATTTATTGAGAAACCAATAATTTTGTAAAAAATGTCGCTAACGACAAAATGGCAAACACAAACAGGCTACATAGTGAACAAATACTTGATCGATCGATTTTCATTAAACTTTGTTCCTATAAGTAGGCCCTTTTGGACATCTTCCACTTTCTAGCCACCACTTTTTTTTAATGAACAAAAATCACAACTGCTAGTTAAGCACTAAGAACAAAAATAAAGGTTTATTTCGTCTTAAAATAAAACATAAAAAACTGTGATTTCGTACGGTAATGAAAATTTCTTCACCGAAATTGGATTTCTCTTACAACGATGCTTATACTATGAAAAAAAGTTTTTATATAAATAGACCGTATTTTTTTTCCAAAAAGGAATTAAACATCTCCTTAAAATACTAAAATACATCATTTCGAGAGCGAATTCAGATGAATTCCTTGTCTTTCTCGTAGATAAAACATACGTTTGGCAAAATAACTTCCAGCTCTGTACTCTGTATGGTATTTCTAAAAATAAAGTGCTGGAATGCCAAATCCCCCTTACGAAATTGCTCACAGCTTTAAAATTATAATGATTGCGTATACTTTCAACAAGTACATAAATAAATATGTACTTCACTTTCAAGGGGACTCAAATGAAAACATGCACCAAAATAATTGCAAAATAATACACAAAATAAATAACTTTGAGCTTCTTTAGAAATTACCACAATACTAACGTTTCTAACTTGTTTCTTTTTATATTTCTACTTTCAGGTCAACTTATACCCTCCGGACATTTATGTAAGAACCTTGCCATATGTAGAAGAAGGCGCCAACGCCAACGTATACGGTATCATAAGAGTAACAGACAAAGATCAAGGAATCCACGGCAGAATAAAAGGTGTAGAATTGGTCAGTGGTGACCCGGATGGCCATTTTCGAATACGACCATCCCAAAAGCCCGGCGAATACTTTATCGAAATTCACAGCCTACTGGATAGAGAGAAAACACCCCAAGGATATAATTTAACATTTCGTGCAGAAGACCGGGGCATACCCCCACAATCTAGTTATAAGACAATACCCGTTCATATCAGTGACGCCAACGACAATTCCCCAGTATTCAATCGACAAATTTACGAAGTGACTGTACCAGAGACATCGCCACCCAACACCCCCGTCATACGTCTGAAAGTCACCGACCAAGATGTCGGCAAGAACTCGCAGGTATTTTTAGAAATTGTCGGTGGCAATGAAGGTGGTGAGTTCCGGATTAATCCCGATACCGGAATGCTCTACACCCAAAAGAAATTGGATGCCGAAACGAAGGCATTCTACACACTAACAGTTTCGGCGATTGATCAAGGAAACGTGGGCACACGCAAGCAGTCCTCGGCCAAAGTCAAAATTAACGTACAGGACACAAATGACAATGATCCAATATTTGATTTTATAAACAACACCGTGTGGATAGATGAGAACGAGCCGGCTGGCACGACGGTCATTAAAATATCTGCCAGAGATAAGGACTCGGGAGAGAATGCGTACATTTCCTACAGCATTGCCAATTTGAATGAAGTTCCGTTCGATGTTGACCATTTCTCTGGTGTTTTGCGAACGTCAAAGCTTATCGATTATGAAACAATGCGAAGGGAGTATGTACTGAGTGTGAGGGCCTCTGATTGGGGACTGCCATTTCGACGACAAACGGAAATTGAGCTTATTGTGAAAATTAAAGATGTCAATGACAATCGGCCGCAATTCGAACGTACTGATTGCACTGGTTATGTGTCGCGGCAGGCAGCTGTTGGCATGGACATACTTACACTATCGGCAATTGATTTTGATTCGGGAAATTTTATTACATACCGATTGGTTTCAGGTAATTTATTTATTCACTGATAAAGTAAAATATTTATTAGAAATTATCGTATAGAATTAGTCATGAATTATTATTACCTCCTATACCTACAACTACTAATAAATGAATGGGAAAAGAGAAGGGATAGCAATTTGTTTGATAAAATTGCATACCAAGAATTGAAAAAAATAAAAAAAGGGCATGCACAGATAAGGGTTCTTCTATAAACGAAATTTTAAATGTCAATTCGATGAAAAAACAATAATTCACAATTTAAAAAAAAAATTCATTGAATAACTTAAAAGACCATTTGATATTTTCAATATTGGCTTATTATTAGATTCTTGGGAATTGCAATATTGTGCAATTTTGAGAACTCAGTTTGAAATTTTGATACGACATTAAAATTAGACTTTTAAGGAAATAGCAATATATCCGCCCCTTGTTTATTTACAAACGTCAACAAAAATTACTAACTGACATTTCTTCGCGGGAAAGCAAAATTTTTTTTACTCCATAGAATTTACTTAAGACTCCGAAGAATTTTGCTTTCCGTCGTCGATTTGTTAATCTTTTTGTTAAGAAATAGGTACTGAAATTACGGTTTGCCACTTTAAAATAAAATGTTAAAAAACAAACGCTACTCGGTAAATACAACTTTGTCACATTTTTTTAAATTTATTCTTACAAGAAAATAACAAAAACAAGTTTAAAAATAGCGTCGTGAAATTAACGTAAGAGAGTTGTTTTGACAGAATAGAAAAGAATAAATAGATGGAATAAAAATTGAACAATAACCAAGTGCAAAAATAACCAAAGTGGCAACCGTGACTGGCATTGTGTCAAATGTTTTTCTACAAAAACACAAATACAACTGATAAATTTTGGTTTCCCTAAGTAAAACTGTAAGTAAATTTAAAATTTAGAGAAACAGTGCGCCCCGAATGAAGATTTGCGTCTTAAAAATCTGTAACTTTTCTGTCTCTTGAAATAATAAAGTTAAAACCAGCATATATATTACACTGGTCTGCTAAAATAAAGTTTTTTTTTTTGCATATAAGATAAGAGTCTTCTAAATTAAAAAAAAAAAATCCGAAAGTTTCGAGGTTTTTGGTGCACCATGCAGTTAGCACAGTTTTTCGAAGTTGCAAACTTGAACATAAGCTTCTAGCACATTTCCTAAAAACATACCAAAAATCAGCTATCCAATTTTTTTCGATGAGTCATATGAAAATGTCTGAAAAGAGAAACAAGTAAAAATCTATTATATTCTATTCATCATGATATGTTAAGATTCTATGCTGCATGTAAAAAAAACGTAATTTTCATGCTTTACTATATTTGTCACAAGGAACTTTCCTGTCATAGATATCTTTAGGTTTGACATTTGAAAGCGAATAGAAGTTTTGGTGAAACTAGCAAAAAGTACCGTAATTAAGCTTACTCCAGTAAGTCCGCTACAAATTGTTGAGTATCTTGCAACAAAAGGGAGGCAGGTCCAGTTTTGAGGAGTTGTAATAAAATCAAAAAAATATTATATAAAAAAATACACAGGTTTGATGTTAAACTAGGTCAGCTCCGTCAAAAAATAAAGAGAGTTATGATACAAATTTCATCTACCACACAATTTACTAATTGCCAATTAAAATGGAATAAGTTTGTTATTTTGTTGCTCATTTGTTGCTGTGGCAATTTTAATTTTTATGCTCTTGTATTTATTGTTTTATGGGGTACTTGCCTAAGTTCAATGTTCGCTTATTTCATATGAACTTAGCGAACCATCCCCAAAAAAAACATGAAATACCATAGCATAGCAACTATATTTAAATTGCAGTAACTAATCAGCAACAAAATATCAACCACATTTCAATCTGATCCAAGAAGGGTTCTTCGCTAAAATCACATGAACTTATCGAAGCACCCCATAAAACGGTAACGGTAAATACAAGACCAAAAAAATCAAAATTGCTTCGCTAAGTTCACATTCTTCCCTTTTCATGTCCTAAGGCTTAGTTTAAGACTGAAATATTGATTGAACAAGAGAAACATACAAATATTCCTAATCAATTTCAGGTAACGAAGATGGTTGCTTCAATCTCGACCAAACTTCAGGAGTACTATCTGTTGGTTGTGATCTCTCTGATGTTGGTGTTCCCGAACGTGAAGTTAATGTCACAGCTACTGATGGAACTCACTTTGCCGACATCATGAATATCAAAATTAATTTAATCGATGAAAAACAAAGTTATTTCCTCAATCGCGGAATTGGTGACATCAATGGAGGACATAGCATATCATTACTAGATGGCGGGAGCTTCGAGTGTCGTGACACTGGAATTGCCCGTCGACAAGCCGAGATATTGGCTGCTGCAGAGAAAAATAACATGCCCGGAAGAGATTATAATCCACAAGCTGATTTTGTTATGATGCCCATACGCTACGGAGAAAATGTCCATGCTCCAGAATTTGTTGATGTTCCTTTGGAATTGAAAATCAATGAAACCGTACAACTGGGCGAAACTGTTGCCTGGATCAAGGCCAGAGACAGAGATCTCGGCTACAATGGCAAACTTGTTTATGGCATTTCAGATGGTGATCATGATTCGGTATTCCGAATTGATCCCGACACTGGTGAACTGCAAATAATCGGCTATCTAGATCGTGAGCGACAAGAGGAATATGTCCTGAATGTAACGGTATATGATCTAGGGAAACCGCAAAAGTCTTCCTCGAAAATGTTTCCAATAACGGTTCTCGATCAAAATGATAATCCGCCAAAATTTGAAAAATCACTAGCAAGCTTCCGGGTGACAGAGCATGCCAAAAACGGAACCGTTATCTTCCATCTAAAAGCCACCGACGCCGATATTGGTGAAAATGCAAAAATAACCTATTCCATGGTAACCGAAACATCGTCATTTCAAATCGAACCCGAAACGGGAATACTCTATGTGAGTCAGCCACTTGACAGGGAAGAAAAGGAAGTCTATGAATTGCTTATTCGAGCCACCGATAATGGCTCACCAACAACATTATCCGCCGATGCCGTAGTTCTAGTGATAGTTGATGATGTGAATGACAATGTGCCGGCATTTAAGTTGCCCGAATATACGTTTCGTGTGCGGGAAGATATTCCCAAAGGCACGGTGATAGCCGTTGTTCAGGCTACTGACGCTGATATTGGCCCAGCAGGTGAAGTGTTGTATTCATTTGATGATTCGAATGATTCGGATGATAAACTGTTTAAAATTGACAAGCACACCGGTACTATCAGAACAATTGGCTATTTGGACTTTGAAGAACGGCAGCTGCATAGTTTGTGTGTTCGGGCCATTGATCGTGGTACTCCGGCCCTATCGTCAGAGGCAACGGTAATCATAGAAATTATCGATGTCAATGAAAATCGTTACGCACCGGAATTTGAAGATTTTGTGTTGGTTGGGAATGTGACGGAAAATCAGCCGCCTGATACACACGTTATGAATATTATAGCCACTGATGCAGATCCTCCAGGTCCGGATTCGAGGGTTGTTTATTCGATACGAGGTGGAGATGGATTGGGAATTTTTTCCATTGATAGTGAAGGTGAGGTTTCTTCACTTTGAAAACCAATGTTTCGAAAACACTGTTTTAACGGTTTTTTTATTTGTATTTAAGGCTCCCTTCGGACTATGGCACTTTTAGATATCGAGTCCAAACCATCTTACTGGCTTACAGTGTGTGCACAAGATCAAGCTATAGTGCCACTTCATTCATGCATAGAAGTAAGTTTTATTATTATCTGAGTTCTCTTGAGCATACCAAACAAGGGTCACATAACGCTGATGTCAGTCGCCGCTAGCTCTTTCAAAAGACAAACTTGCTCAACTTTGCTAGCTGCTGATAAATACTCATCGGCTGACAAAAGCAAGTTTTTGTGCTGACACTGACACCAAGCAACCAGCTGAATGTGACCCTTTCCATAATGTTATATCATTGGGAGCCATTTTCTAATTGAATTGAAATTTTTTTTATTATTACAAAAGGTCTTTATCAAAGTCTTAAATGAAAATGATAATGTACCACTAACTAAAAGTCCAGTTTATTATCCAACCGTACCTGAGGGAAGTCCCCCTGGGGTTGAAGTTCTTCAACTTAGAGCCGAAGACCGTGATGTTGACCCCGATGAGCATATTACTTATCGAATAATTTCGGGAAATCCTGAGGGATTTTTTGCCATCAATGGTTCAACTGGTGTTATAACAACAACAGCGCGCAAACTTGATCGTGAAAATCAACCAGAACATATAATGGAGGTAAACAAATGGAGTTTTGGTGTATTCTTTAGTTTTTCATGATTTAAAACATTTTTTATAATTCGAAAACTAAATTTTTAATTTTTTTTCTTATGATTTCAGATTCTGATAAGTGATGGAGGAATCCCACCTTTATCATCGACAACAAGAGTAATTGTATCCGTTGATGATATTAATGATCAAAGTCCCGAATTCGATCAACGTTTTTATAAAGTTCAGATACCAGCAACAGTTGAAATTGATAAACCATTATTTCAGGTAGGTTTTTTTCTGAAAATAAAATGATATAATGTGAAGGCAACTGAAAAACAACAAAACTATACGCATTTTATTTACCACCAACTGTTCCCTCAATTTCGAAAGCATAATTTTGAATTTTCTTCAATTTCTAAGTTTAAAAAATATCTAACACGAAAAGCTAACTCCTTCACTCATCCTCTAAATATCAAATAAAAACTACAATATTTAAAACCATATCATTATTTATTTACCCCCTTTTTATCTCTAAGTGGTAACATTTTGAAAAATGATCAGTCCCTTTATTTAAAAAAAAGCTCCCTATCAAATTATTTTAAGAATGTTGTTCCGTTTTCGCTTGTAATTTGTTTATGTGGTATTAAAAATGACAGGAAGATGAAAAGGGTGCGACTTTTCCAGCAATTTTGAGATTGAGAGCCCTTTTCCCAAAAAAATATTGCCCGGGAAATTTCATTCCCGATAGGTGTGCTTATATTTTGGTTTTACCACGTTTCGCCTTATTTGACCTTTCAAGCTCAAAAACATATTTTAATATCGATCGAAATCAATTTATGTATGTTTCCACCCCTTTTCACCCTGCAAATATTGAAATTTTCTACAAAACAGTTTGTTTTGTCATTTCCATGACTTCTCAAGGACAATTAGTTTTTTAAAACCTAAAAAATAAAATATTGAAGCTGTATTTCGTCATGGTAATAAATTCCAAATGAGATTTGTTTATCATTATTTCGAATATTGGTAACATTACTGGTGTCCAACAATTCTCAACAGTAAAATGTATTTATTTAAAAAATATTTACGGCTCGCAATCTATGTAATTGCACTGAGCTAATAGAGGACAAACATATGTATACAAAATAATGTAATATTTTTCAATAAAACCTAAACTCACTTTTATTTTTATATTTTAGTTTAAACTATTTTACCATAAATCTTCAATTTTTTTTTAAATAAATCTTCCGAAGACAACTTTACAAACACTAATCATAAGCAAGCACTTTCATAAATAAACTTCTCGATCTCCCTTTACGATCTCGTATCTATTACTTCTCGAAACCTCTAAACTCTTTTGTTTCGTAAGGAAGAAATTTCCCAGTTTTGATAAGTTTTATTTCGTTCCGTTCATTGAATGCGTTTTGTAAAAGCTTTCGTTGAAGCTTGCGTGTCTCCCTGCAAGGATGTGCTGCAGTTATTGAGGGCTCCTTTACATCTGTTTGGGATTATTCGTACATTCTTCTCTGACCGAAAAAAAAACATAATTTATAAAAAAACTATGCAACGTGCATAAAGATTGTAAAAGCTTTACGCGTTGGAAGATTGTACCGAACCAAACTAATTTAAATACTTTTTTTCTAAGGTTTTGGCTATTGATAATGACTACGGCGAGAATGGTCGTGTTACATACGCCATCAAATCTGGAAAAGGAAAAGCCAAATTTCGAATTGATCCTGCCACAGGTGTGATATATGCAGCCAAGCCATTTGAACCTGAAACTGAATACGATTTGGCTATTCGTGCCGAAGACAATGGCGATCCCAAAAGAATGCATACAACTCGTGTTAATGTTATTGTAGTTCCTGTCTCTGGACCATCACTGCATCCTCCGGTTATAAAATCCTTAGATCAAGAAGTCGATGTTACCGAAACTGATCGACCTGGTTTTCTTGTGGCTCTTGTACAAGCCGTCGATGAAGACAATGATCAGCTTTGGTATGACATAACGGGTAAGTTAATTAAATTATTGATGTGTGTTTTTTTTATTTTTATTATTAATTGAAAATAATTCAATACAGATGGTGATCCCCGAAATGAATTCTACATTGCTCGTGATAATGGAAATATTCTTCTAACAAAATCCCTCGACTGGGAGATTCAGAAAGAATATAATTTAACAATAAGCGTAACTGATGGAGCTCATGAAGTGTCAACCCAATTATATGTACATGTCATTGATGTTAATGATCATAGGCCAGAATTCACCGACTCTGTATATAGAATAGACATCTCAGAGAATATAGATGAAGAAACTGAAATTTTACAGCTACATGCCACCGATATGGATGAAGATAAGAAAATATTCTACACCCTGCATGCAGCACAAAATCCCATTTCTTTGACTCTATTCCGAATTGATTCGATTACTGGCAATGTCATAGTTACACAGCGTTTGGACAGAGAACGTATAGCCGAGCATGTTTTAGTGGCAATAGCCAAAGATCAAGGTACCCCAGCCAAGAGGAATTATGCTAAAATCATAATTACTGTTCATGATCACAACGATCACCATCCTGAATTCACAACCAAAATTGTCCAAGGCAAAGTATTTGAATCGGCAGCGCTAGGCACAAAAGTAGCTCAACTCTTTGCTATTGATCGTGATCTTGGAAATAATGCAAAAATTACTTATTCCATTGCAAGTGGCAACATTGGCAATGTGTTCGATATCGACCCCATCATGGGTATCATAAGTGTGAACAAAGAATTGGATATTAATTCAATGCCCGAATATATGTTGCAAGTGAAGGCTTCGGATCATGGCAAACCGCCACTCTCGTCGCAAGTTCCAGTGCATATAATAATAACAATGGGGGAGAATGATCCGCCACGATTTATAAAAGAACAAACTTCAGTTGAGATATATGAGAATCGTCCAATTGGAACGTATGTAACTCAAATTGAAGCAAGGTCAACATCTTCGGTGAACTATGAAATTATCAACGGCAATTATGGTGATTTATTTCAAATCAATCCATCGACGGGGGTTATAACAACTAAAGACATAGTTGATTATGAAAAAGTGAAGTAAGTTAATTATTATAATTTTGTGTGTGTGTGTGTTTTTTTTTTGTTAGAAGCGAGGGTTACGTAAGTAACGAGGGTTACGTAAGTAACATTTTGTATTTTTTTTTTTTTTTTTAGATTGATAAATCTTACTGTGATAGCAACTAACCTGGCATCCATATCATCACAATCTTCAACAATTATACATATTTTAGATCAAAATGATAATACACCACATTTTTTGCAAAATATATACTGGGGAGAGATTTCGGAGTCAGCACCAATATCATCTTTGATACTGTCAAAGGACAAACCAAATGATTCGAATGCAACAACAAGTGAACAAATATCGTTCAGTAAAAATCAGAATAAAGGACCCTTTCAATCGAGTTTGGTTGTTAATCAAAAGTAAGTTTGTTTTTATGTACATTAAAACTTTTGTATCTTGGGATCCCTACGACTTCGCTCGACCTTTAGCTTGCTATTAAACAAAAATAAAAAAATGGGGGTAACGCGTCTTTAAGCCATTCATTAGTCTGGGAATATAGACATTCAACCCAGAAATAATTCGCATAAAGCTGAAAAGTAGTACAGAGTATTAAAATATCGATAGAAGTCTTGACTTTAGGATGCAAATGTAATAAATATTATATTTAAATCCTGATTATATTTTCAGTCCACTTGTGATACGTGCTGTTGATTTAGATTCTGGATTAAACGCTCTCCTTCGATATGATATTGTTGAAAATTTGGCCAAAAGATATTTCGATATTGATTCAACAACTGGTGCTATTAAAACAGTGATGCTATTAGATTATGAAGAAATTCCATTTTTTGATTTTCATGTTCAAGTAAGTTACCAACTAAGAAATTTTATTTTTTGATTTTATTTAATTCACTTCATCTCTTCCATAATAAAAAAAAAAAGGTAACAGATTTGGGAACTCCAAGACTTTCTTCCGACACAACAACTAGAGTTCAAATAACGGTTACCAATGTCAATGATTGTGCTCCTGTATTTGAGAAAAACGAATACAATGTGACGTTGCTCTTGCCAACTTATGAAAATGTTATTGTTGTCACTGTCAATGCAACTGATCCAGATGGTTCGGAAATTTCAACTATTCGTTATGACATCATTGAGGGCAATGAAGGAAATGCATTTGCTATGGATCCCGAAACAGGTGTTATCACAACAAGGTAAGTTTTCCTTAAAACAACAACATTTTTCCTGGTAAAAAACAAATTAAATGAGCATTTACCTATTGTAGAGATGTTGAACGCTTGGATTCACTTTACAAACTGCATGTCCGTGCTTCCGATGGAAAATATTCAAATGTCACCAACGTACTGATTATCGTTGAAACCTCCGAAAACTATGGACTCTATTTCAAAAAACCTACAGTCGAGGGTGTGATTAGTGAAAATTCAACTAAAATTACAACAATTGCAACAGTTAATGTCCTGGGATCCAAATTAAACGAACATGTCGAATATAAAATTCTCAATCCTACGAAATTATTTCGCATTGGACTAACATCGGGAGCTATTGAATCGACAGGCCAAATATTCGATCGTGAAGTTTGTGACAATTACGAGTTAATAGTTGAAGCAAGATCTCAAGTTCATTTGGATGGAAAGCCGAGAGTAGCTCATGTCGTTGTTAATATTACAGTCCTCGATATAAATGACAATTGCCCAATGTTTGTAAATCTTCCCTACTATGCAGTAGTTTCTGTGGATGATCCTAAAGGATCATTTGTAACAAAAGTCCATGCAGTTGATTTGGATAGTTATGAGAATGGAGAAGTTCGTTACGAAATGAAACGTGGTCATGGTGAATTGTTTAAAGTTGATAGGAAAACGGGTGATGTAACGCTTAAACAATCTCTCGAAGGTCATAATAGAGATTATGAGCTCTTAATTGCAGCTTATGATGGAGCTTCAACACCCTGTTCGACAGAAGTTGGCGTTCATGTGAAGGTAATTTAAAAAAAAAAAATAATTTTTGTGTTTCGAAACCTAAATTTAATTTTAATTTTATTTATAGGTCATTGACAAATCAATGCCAGTTTTCAACAAACAATTTTATTCAGTTTCCGTTAGTGAAAATATTGAAATATATACTCCACTTGCTGTAACTATTCAAGCAGATAGCCCATTAGGTCGTAAATTGATCTATACAATTGCTAAAGGAAATGAAATGGAAGAATTTGCATTGGATTTTAATACTGGTGAGTTTATAATACATAAAAATCAAAACAAAAAAAAAAAAACTGAAAATATGTAATCATTGGATTCTCATAAAACAAAAACTCATTTTGCATTACCACGTATACGAAACCATGAATACACAATTCCACCTAAGCAAAGGAATTTCTTTCAAAACACACGATGTTATTCAATACAAAATAGATTTTATAGACAAATTTAATATTATGAAAAGAAAATATTTTTCCTAAAAGTCGAAACCATTTACTTTATATGCAGCTCCTGATAGAAAAACTGGTCCGTGTAAGTATAATTACTCGTATTTAAAATTTGCGTTCGATAGATTTAGCTATTCATTCATATTGCTTTTAAATCTTGATGGCGTTTTACGTTAGTTATCATGTTTTAGGTTCTATTTACATCTTCATCTTTAAAAAAAAACAAGTTAAATGTTCGTTCGTTAATTTATTCGCTACTTTTTTATAATTTTAGTTGAGCTTGATAGTTTTGATTTATATATTTGGCGAAAGGCTTTGATTCCTATCAGCATTATCATTTTTTTGCGAAAGACTTCCAAAAAAGTCTTAGTTAAGAGTTTTTAGAAATTTCATCTACGAAACACTTCCGTCCTAGAGTTTGGGACCATAAACAGAACAAACAATCTTAAACAAAGTAAAACTCTTTTAGTAAAGAGTTCTTTATTCTACCGACAGTAAGAATTTATTTTTATACTTGCGATATATACTATGAGGCAAGTTTAGGATTCGTAAAAAAAATCGAACTCGAGATGACATTCAAACATGACCATTACGATGATACCGAATGCAAAAATAGTGGGTCTCGCATTTTTGTCTTTCTGTCTGTGTATTCCTCAAGCTACAGCCTAATCCCCTGAAGCGATTTATTTTTATTTTTTTATTTGCGTTGGTATCGTCTCATTATCTATCAGATGTTTGTTTAAAGTGGTTTTTGCCACTGTAAACTTTTACTAAGCTAGTAAAAAAGTTTTTGTTTTTGTACTTTTTTTGAAGTTTTCCTAAACTGGGGGCAGTTTCTTCTTCTTCCCTATATAAAAAATTATTTTTTTTTAAAAACGGCTTCAACGATTTTTAATTTTTTTTTTAGGATATATTTTTTTTTATCAAATCAAACTTAGTTTGGAACTCAAAACAAGTTAAGGTGAAGTTTATGTCATTTTACTACCTACTGGATTTTAGTTTTTATTATTTTTTGTTTACTTTTTTTCAAAGATTTTTCGTATAAAATTATTTATTTTTCAAAACTATATAAAAGAAGCGTTAACTTACACAGCAACTTCAAATCTTAGCGCAAGTACGTGCGACCCAGTCGTGTTTTTATTTATTTTGTAATTACTTATACATTATTATAAATTTAATTTTAAAAAATAAATTGGCAACTCTATTTCTGTGTTATTCAAGTTTTTTGAGAAAAACGAAAAATACAGTTTTGTTGCAACTTCTTTGAACGGTACATACACTTATTTTCAACAAAATCGTTATAGCCGTTTTCGAGAACAATCCAATAGCTCAAAACCGTTATATGGGAGTGGGAGGTTAGACGCTAAGTATGATAGGTCAAAAAAATGAGGTAAGAAACTTGAACTCCGCAAACTAACGACTTCACATACAAAACTTTTAATGACCAATTACAGAATATCACTTGAAAGTCATCGAAAGTAGTTATAAAAGATCAAATGGTTTCTTGGTCAGTGAAAGAAAATATGTAATTAACCATTTAAGTGTTTTTCAATTGAAAAAAAAGGGTTCCACACACGCCACAGTGGCCCACTCGTTAATAGTTTATATAAAAAGCTGTAATTTAAACCATTCTTTTTTCATCTCTAAGACTGAAGTATTAAATGAAAGCACCTGCAAGTAACCGATGGTTTATATTGGAACAAAAAAGAAAGTCAGTCCCCACAAGGACTTTGTTATACTAAGTTGTTCTTCTTTTTGATTTGCAAATAAATAAATTTATTTATTCACCTTTGAAATTGTTTTTTTTAACACATAATCGCAGAAATATAATACTCAATATTCATTCATTTTATTCTCCCACCAATAGGTACGATAACTGTTGCAGACGAATTGGATTACGAGCGTGTACAAAACTACGATTTAATTGTCCGAGCAACAGATAGTGTATCAGGAGTTTCAGCTGAAGTGCCCGTATCAATAATGGTCTTAGATGTTAACGATAGTCCACCAGAAATAGAACACGACACATATAACATAAGCGTTTCAGAGGGTTCACCATTTGGCACATCACTGTTGAAAATCAATGCTAGAGACAACGATACTGGAGCAAATGGTCAGATAACATTTGCCATCGATTCAAGTCATCAAAATAATAGTTCGGAAAATTTCCATTTGGATCCGTTGGAGGGAATATTGTATTTGAAGAAAAGCTTAGATCATGAAATGCAGAGTGTACATCACTTTACTGTGATTGCTACAGATGGAGGATCACCATCATTGACCTCGACCGCACATGTTTGGGTTTCAGGTAAGCTAAGAAAAATCTTTCCTTTCCCTGTGAATGCACTTAAGTTCATTTTTCCTATATATAGTAATTGATATCAATGACAATGCACCGAAATTCGAGGAACCTTCTTACACCTGTGTACTATCTGTTCACGCAAAACGTGGACAGTTTGTTATAAGCGTGAAGGCCAGTGATCCCGACTATGTAGACCATTCGAATCTTGTTTATAAAATCGCTCAAGGCAATGAAATGCAAACATTCGATATTGATTCATCGACTGGAACAATTACATTGTTAAATATGAACAATTTTGCTGAACAACAAACAACAACTTTGAATGTGTCGGTAACTGATGGAATTTATACAAGTTTTACTCGAGTAAAAATTAACATACTGCCGGGTAATTTGAATACTCCAGTATTTTCTCAACCGAGCTATGAAGCAAATATTAAAGAGAATCTATTGCCAGGGCATCTGGTAACAACGGTAAGTACATGACATGGCTCAGTAGTTCATCTATCATCTTGATTTTTGGTCTCATTTGATTCAGTTGAAAAAATGCTGTAATTAACACTCTTGGTTCCGGTTCCTGTTAGACTAAAAATTCTACTAACAAATAGGTTGTGCAAACGTGATTTATTAAAAAAAACTACCAAAATTTGTTTTATATTGTTTTTCCCAATCTAAAAGAACTCATATTTCTACTCAACAAAAATTCTAGGGTTTAAATTGGCCCAGCACAATTTTTGAAGCTGGAAACAGAACCAGACTTAATGTAAGCAAATAATAATTACTAAATTCGGAAGTTTCCGAACGAGCGTGAAACAGACCTTTAAAGAGTGTGCAACAAATCTCATAAGTAGAGTCATTTGTTGCAGAATATAGGTCAAAGTTCTAAATTTTTATTACTAGTGGATAGAAACTTGAAACCTTTTGGAAGATCTTTTTGAGAACAACAATATTTTTACATATCGGCACGCCCACCTAAGAGCGGGAAATAGCTTTTTTTAATTCTTAAACCTATTTAATGAAATGTACATAGAACTATATTGCAAATCGTTTGTTGGGCGCCATTTTTAACTTATAAGTGAAGTACTTAAAATATATCTTTTAATTTTTTGTTTTATTTTATTTTTTTTTTGCAAATTAGGTATCAGCACTCGACAAAGACTTGGGTGAATTCGGAACATTTACCTACGACATATTCTCCGATACATTAAAAGAATTATTTTCAATTGATAAAATAAAAGGCATTATCGAATCGAAAGTATCATTCGATCGAGAATTATGTTCACATTATGAAATACCAATTATCGCCAGCGATATTGGTGGTAGATCTGGCTTTACAATAGTTAAAGTTAAAATTACCGACGAAAATGATAATCCTCCAGTGTTTGTTCTCAATGAATATCATGCAGTCATCAATGCCAATTATCAATTAAATATTCCCTTTGTAAAGGTAATTATTTTAATTATTAAAATTTTATTAAAATCATTTACAAAATATTTAAAAATAATTTTCCGTTTGTTACTAGGTCAAGGCTTTAGACAAAGATGAACATCAAAATAGTGCCTTGGTATATTCAATGTATGAACCGGAAAATCAAAAAATCAAAAATGTATTCCAAGTCGATGAGAATAATGGATCGATTAGTCTACAAGCCTCTGTGGCCAATTATCCAAATGAAATTTTTGAATTTTTCATTCGTGCCAGTGATGGTGGTTCACCATCATTGCACACAGATGTTCCTGTTTCGGTACTTGTAGTTAAAGATGACGTAGATATTCCCACATTCGAACATAAGGAACGCAATCAATTCATATCGGAAGTATCAACTCCCGGCACTTTGATTTCTCGAGTTCGATTGCTTGGCAATCTGACGGGAAATTATAAAATTATTTCTGGCTTTGACGAAGACAAACAATTTGCCATTAATCAGGAAGGTGAAATTACCCTGACAAAGACCCTCGATCGCGAGCAAAAAGAAGTCCACCACATCGGTGTGCTGGCAGAAATCGGACCCAGTCCAGCCTATTCAGCTGTTTCGGAAATAATTCTACATGTTCAAGACGAAAACGATAATGCTCCTATTTTTGAAAGCAATCCCTATAGTATTTTGTTGGCTGAAAATGCCGAAAAAGGAACATCAATAGTCAAGGTGACAGCACACGATTCGGATGCGGGTTCCAATGGTGAAATTCGATATTTCTTACCCGATGACATTGGCGATATAGCTAATGTCTTCGATATTGATGTCTATTCCGGTTGGATAACAACTCTCATTCCGGTTGATCGGGAAAAACGCAGCGAATATCGATTTCAAGTTGTTGCCACGGATCATGGTCAATCAAAACATATTGGAAAAACTACCGTTATGATTAAATTGAAGGACTACAACGACAATTGTTTATTATTCAAATCCCCCAACTATACAACTTCGGTTAGTGAAGATGCCCTCCCAGGCACTGTCCTAGTTCAACTTTCTGTAACTGACAAAGATGCCGATGCCAATACAGCTGTTGAATACTACATCACATCCGGTGATCCACTATCTCAATTCCATATTCGACAAACTGGCGAATTATTCACAGCAAAGCCACTCGATCGAGAGAAGACTTCATCATATTTCTTGAATATCATTGCCACCGATGGCAAGTATAGTGCATCGACAAATGTTACAATTAGCGTTAAAGATGTCAATGATAATCCTCCATATTGTCTCAAGTACCGTTATAAGGAAACAATCAACGAACTCATAATGCCAGGAACAGTTGTTTCACAAATCATAGCCACAGATGCCGATGAAGAGGCCAATTCCAAGCTAAGATTCTATCTAACTGGCAATAAATCTGATGATTTTGTTCTGGACAAAATCTCTGGAGTACTAAAAACTGCCCGCAAAATCGATCGAGAGACAGTTTCCAAGTATTATCTCACTGCCCACGTTCAAGATCGTGATCAATTGTCATGGGAGTGCATTTCAAAGATAGAAATCTCTGTTGCCGATACAAATGACAACCATCCGCTGTTCAGTATGACCGAATACTCTTTGATACTTCCAGAAGATGCTGAAATCGGAACACTGGCAACCAAAGTACATGCCACTGACAAAGATGTTGGTGTCAACCGCAAAGTCCGATATTCTTTCCTTGATTCTGGCAATGACACCTTCTCAATATCCCCAGATTCTGGAATTATCACACTCAAAAAGTCATTGGATAGAGAATCCATTGCCTGGTATAATCTCTCTGTGATAGCCACCGATCAAGGAATACCCCAATTATCTAGCATAGCTACACTAATTGTCAATGTTCAGGACATCAATGACAATCCACCGGAATTCACTCAACAGCATTATTTTGCAAATATACCCGAGAACTGTATCATTGGATCGGAAGTTGCTCAAGTTTTGGCAACATCCCGTGATACTGGAGTCAATGCTGAAATTTACTACTCCATCATTGGTGGCAATGAGCAAAAGAAATTTGCTATAAATCGCAACACTGGCAGTGTGTATTGCAATGGAGAACTTGATTTTGAGAAAATTAGACATTTCCTTATCACAATTCAGGCTGTTGATGGTGGAACACCACCACTGAGCAATTTGGCATCGCTAAATGTGACTGTATCTGATGTCAATGATAATAATCCGCAATTCCCTCAAAATTCCTACAGTGCCCGAATTCGCGAAGATGCACTGGTTGGCGATAAGATTCTTCAATTGAAAGCTTTCGATGCCGATTCGGAAGAGAATGGCCGAATATTCTACAACATCGAACGTGGTGATCGTTTGAATCAATTCCAAATCGATAACAATACTGGGTATTTATCTGTCAAAGGATCCCTAGACAGGGAATCCATATCGAGTTATGTCCTTGAGATTCGAGCTCGTGACAATGGCACCCCAGAGCTATCCAGTTATGTGCATGTCAACATTGACATATCCGATGCAAATGATAATCCTCCATTATTCAACAAATCAAATTACACCATCATAGTGCAGGAAGACAAACAACTTGGACATGTTTTGATTAAATTTGAAATCATCGATGCTGATACAGCTCCAAATTCCGCCCCGTATACCTTTGATTTTCGCAGTGGCAATGATGGTGGTGCTTTTCGCTTGGAACAAGATGGAACTCTCCGAACAGCAACACGATTCAATCACAAAGTTCGAAGTGTGTACAATATGCTGATTAGGGTATTTGACAATGGCACTCCACCTCTCTATTCGGATGCCTGGGTAACAGTGAAAGTCATAGAGGAGAGTCAATATCCCCCGGTGATCACACCTGTTGAGATTTTAATAAATTCATATCAAGATGAATTCCCTGGGGGGCCGATTGGTCGAATATATGCAACCGATCAGGATAAATATGACAATTTAATATACACTCTCGCGCCAACAGCTGGTGTCCTATATTCACCGCACACCTTATTCAACATATCCAAAGATGATGGCTCCCTCTATGCGTTGCCTAATCTTGATGTAGGAGATTATAGACTGAATGTAACAGCATCCGATGGGAAATTCACTGCCCATGTGGTAATTAAAATAACCGTTGATTTAATCAGCAAGGAAATGCTAGAAAATGCTATTATACTAAGATTTAGTAATGTCACACCCGAAGACTTTATCTTAAGCCATCGAAAGGGTTTCATACGATCCATACGCACTGCAATGCGGACAAGGCAAAAGGATATTGTTATAATTTCAGTTCAGCCATATAATGAGAGTGCTTCCAATGAAGTGGACAGTAGTCATCGGCATCGTTTTCCAAGAAACAGTGTATTGGCAATAGCGGATGTGGTAATGAAAAATCAATTGGATGTTGTATTCACAGTTCGCAAACAACAAGTCAATCCCAATGACGATGGTTATTTTTCGGCGAAGGAAATTCAAGCGACCGTTGCAGATAACATGGAAGAAATCGAAGAAGCCACCAATTTGATAATCGAACAAATTGTCAAAACCAAATGCATTCAATCACAGTGTGTGCATGGACTGTGTAAGGATAAGATCGTCTTGGATCGGAAGAACATCAATACCATTGCAACGGATGTTACGAGTTTCATATCGGCGGTGTATGAGCATTTGAATGAATGTAAATGTCAGCAGGGCTATGGAGGGGAGAAATGCAATGAGGCTGTGAATTCGTGTGCAGCTAAACCTTGTCCAATGTATAAAATTTGCTTGCCAGAAGGTGATCTCGAAGAGGGACACAGATGTGTGTGTCCACATGGCTACACGGGGCCGACATGTGATCATGATGTTAAGAAATGTGTCGGCTATTCTTGCTATAAGCCCCTCAACCCGGTGTCGTTGAGTGGAAAGAGTTATGCTCATTACAAAATCGACAAGGTGGTGGGTAAGAAGATTTTCGAAGATCAACTGATATTTACGCTGAGAGTGCGAACGCTTCAGCAAACTGGAAACTTGATGTATGCCTCGGGTAAGGTGGATTATAATATTTTAGAAATATCAAATGGTGTTGTGCAGTATCGATTTGATTTGGGATCGGGTGAGGGTTTGATCAGTGTTTCCTCGATTTATGTATCGGATGGGGAATGGCATGAAATAAAACTGGAACGTGAACGAAATAGTGCTAAGCTGGTGGTTGATGGAAAGCACACAGCACAAGGCAGTGCTCCAGGTGTAAATGGAATCTTGAATTTGCAGTCGAATGATATATTTTTGGGTGCTGAGGTTAGACCACATCCATCTGTGCTGGGATTTGAAGATATTCAACGAGGTTTTGTCGGTTGTATGGATGATATTCGCCTGGCGCGAGAATCTGTGCCATTGCACATGACTGGAAGTAGTACGATAGCGGTCCTGAAGAGATTTGCCAATGTTGAATTCACCTGCGACAGTTCGACGATTTTAGTGCCACTTGGCATCTGTGGCACTCAGCCGTGTTTCAATGGAGGAATTTGCAAAAATACTGGCATCAACAATTTCGAGTGCCAATGTCATCCTAGATTCACCGGACCATTTTGTAAAGACGACTTGGATCCATGTTCATCATCGCCATGCCTATTTGGCGGTAAATGTCATGCTGAGATCTCAGGCAACTACTCGTGCAATTGTCCCGCTGGAATGTCTGGGAAGCGTTGTGAATTTGGTCGATTTTGTTCGCCAAATCCATGCAAAAACGGTGGTGTGTGTGAAGAAGGCGACTATATGGCCCATTGTATGTGCAGAGGCTACACCGGTGCAACATGTGAAATTGATCTGGATGAATGTGAGAACCAACCTTGTGGCAATGGAGCTACGTGTGTGAATGAGGCTGGCAGTTTTCGATGTATTTGCCCGCCTGATCTCACTGGTGCCAGTTGTGGCGATCCATTATATTCGAATTCGATAACCAGCCAGCTGCGAAACTTGCCACTAATCGATATGATAGGTATTGCATGCGCAATTATAGGTGTGGTGCTGCTACTTGGATGCCTATGTTATTATATATGCAGTCGAAAGACAATGAATCAAAATGGAGGTAGTGTGAATAATGATCCACGCAAAGATATTACTTTGAATGCTGTTATGCCAAAGGAAGACTATAAGCGCAGTTCGAAATTGAGTAATTTAGAAGTCCAACAACGACCACAAAGCTATACGACTAGTTCGAATGATATTCCATATCCTGTTAGTACGGTTTTTGTTAATAATTTAGATATATTAAGAAGTTATGGTTCGGCTGGTGATGAGCTGGAGAATGTGCCGCCGGAATATCAAAAATTAAATTGTACCAATCAACATATTAACATCAATGGGACCACTTCGAGTGATGCGGAATCATTGCACAAACAAACTTGGTCGGATCAAATGCAATTGAAAACGTTCAGTGACAATAAACTTAATAACGGTAAGTTTTTGTTTTCTAATTTCATAACCAGAACAGAGGCGTTAATCAATTTTTTTAAATATAAGGTCGCAAAATCGAACAACATCACAGCAATCATACAATGCGCTTAGGATCTCTTAAACCAACATCAACATTGAATAGTAAACTTTTGCATGTGAATCTTCCAAACATCAATAATTCACAAAGTGCATTTGAAGATTCACCAAACAATCATGGGCAATATCATTGGGATTGCTCGGATTGGGCAAGAAGAAGTCAAAATCCACTGCCTGATATCACTGAAGTTCCTGGCATTGAAGTGCCCGACTCGTCGAGTTTTCATAGTAATGAAAGCAATGAGTCACATCCGAAGAGTGTTCATATTCCGCTTAGTAAGATTTGACCCCACCCCCTCCTCTAAAAGTTGTTTCTATTCAATTTCATTGCATTAATTTCTTAATTACAGACCTTGGTCCTGTGGATCCTATTCGTGATATAGAAACGTTGAACGAAGACATCGAATCGGAATACGTTGAAGAAAGCGAATCTGAGTGTAGTGAGAAACCTCTTTCCATGTCTTTCGAAACCCACACACCCATATCTGGATTAAATCTCTTAGATAGTGGAAGCGAAGAATATAGATTTAACACAGGTTTGTTTTATTTATTTATTTATTGAAGATTGAATTATATTTGCGATACAAAAGTAATGTGTTAAATATTATATTTTGTGTTTCCTAATGCTGCTAGTGCCTTTAGTTGTAAATAATAGTAATAAGTGTGAGTATATTGTTTAAACAAAATATTATTTTGTGTTATTTTCAAAATATTTACGTGGTGGAAATACTTCGTATCAATGATATACAGAAATCATTTTACCAAAGCTAAACAGTTGAAAAGTTATCTAGAAAAGTCCAATTGTCAATTTTAAGAGAAATTCGTTCTTTGATTGGACGTCCAGAAGGGTCCGGAAGCATCCAGAAGTCTTCTGAAACTGTCAAACATACTTCTCTTTCCAAAATACAGGGGGGTAATTCCGTAATTCAATTATTGGCAAGCGATATCGTTTTGACGAAAGCTTTCTCTATCATATCTAAGGAAACAAATAAGGACAGCAACTGTCGAAACGATATCGTTCGATCCTTTTATTTTTACGGAATCAGGCCCTAGTACATTTAGATGATTCCAAAGATAGTTGATAAAAGCGAAAAAAATCATAAAAAAGTGACGAGGGTTGATATTTGTAATAGGCTTAAGAGTGAAATTTGATTTCGTGTTGGGTGCAAGGTTGTATAATCATAACAATCATAACAGAAAGTTAGAAAGTTTAAAATTTTCAAAATGTTTCCGAATATTTTTTGTTTTTTTAAGCAAATTAAATTCCGTACGAAGCTGGGAAGGGTCAGTTAGTATTAAGTAAAACATTAACGAAGTTTGATTTGGAAATTATGAAAAGTACGGTAAAACCTTTCAAAAAAAAAAAAACATACCAAGTAATTCAGTTAAGCTTTTTTAGCAATTTGGAATTTGTGGAAGAAACTTATTTAGGGAATATAAACTAGTTAAAACCAAAACCTTTTAAGTTTACAATTTCAATTCGTGTCCTTCAAGCTTATTTAATGAGTATTTTTTTTTTCGTTCTTAAGGCGATATTTACCATCGACATCCTAATAGCTACTTGCCCCGATACAATATACAAAGTGAAACTGATGGAGAAACATCAATGTGCAGTACTAAATTATTAAATAGTCAAATTAGAAGAACAATTCCAGGAAGCAATGATTCTGACGAAGAAGAAGAAATTTCTGGATATGGTTTCCCAAATCGAAGAAGTAAAAGACAAATCAGTGATATAGATAACATCGTCAGCAAATGTGGTAGGTTTTAATCTCAATGCATTCTTTAGCTTTTTATACATTATAAATATTTTAACGACGTAAAATACTTTAAATTTAAATTCTCATTTATTTTATAAACAATAAGAAAATTATTTATTATTAAAAAAATCTTGTAAAATTTGCAGGTCCTGGTGAAAATATGTCGCTCTTAGGCAGCTATCATCTCGGCGATTGTGAATCGAATAGTGATATATCCACGCAAATATGTGAGATAGAAGACTCGGAATTTGAGGATACACGACCCTCAAGAAAATCAGCAACACTCACCAATGCCTCGGCCTCGGCATCGGCCTCCTCGAAAGGTTCTTCTGGTGGCAAAAAGGCTGTTAATTGGTCAAGTAGCGTCCATCAAACCGATGTTTGACAAATGTACTGCGAACTAATAATTATGGCGCAACATAATTTTTACTTAGTTCCAAATAGATAACAATGATTTAAAAACAACCTTGCAGCTTATGAGAACACATATTATTATTTTATAGTATAAATCTAGTTAGATACATACGAGTATATACACATATATATATTTAATTTAATAAAATTAAAAAAAGAACAAACAAACACACACACAAAACAGGGTACTTGGGGAAAAGAATTACAACAACAACAAAAAAAACAGAACCTTGTTAAAAAAATATATTTCTACTTAACCTTGTTTTTAAAAACTATGTTAAAAAAGGCTAAAAAAACAAAAAAAAAAAAAACAACTAATTGTAAGCCAGCAATTCTTTTATACTGCCACGTCCAACATAAGTTTGAACTTCAGAGCATTTTGTTTAATTTTAAGATTAATCATTTAGTTTTATTTAATTATACAACTAATAAATTTACACTTTTTTAAATGTTTCTTTTTTTTTATTCAATTCCTTTTCTGTCAATTTAAACACGATTGGTCACAACATGTAGAATTTTCGTACTTTACTTCATAAAAAAGAGAGGGGGAAATGTTTTTCTTCGCAATTGCTGTTAAATTTTTTAAGATATGAAATGTTGAACTTTCAAAGTCCCATTTTTTGCTTTGTTTAAATAAACTTGCCTGCGCAACTACGACGAATGAAGCTTATCGAAAACCTGGCGAAAAGTACTCCCAAAATTAAAGAAATACTTTTATTTTTTATTTCAAAAAGAAAATTTAATTGTGTGTTTCTTAAAATCTTACAATTATTTCATTGAATTGTAAAAACAAAATTGAAAAAAAAAGAAAAAACAAATACGAAATGTTAGGTATAAGAAATTTATCATCTTGACCTGGACCTTAAAGGTAAATATCGTTTTTGTTTTTCGTTTTTAACCAGGTATAGCTTTTTTTGGGAAACATCATTGAAAATACAATCTAAATTGCAAGACGTATAAAAATTCGCCCCAAGTCGTTGAAGTGCATTCGGTGATACTTTATGCTGTAAGAGTAAGTATGACTTAGTATAAAATTTCATACATTTTTTATCTGTTTCAGGCAGACTCATTAAAAGTATTACTTTTCTGTTCCGAACAGTTCCGAACACGCTCCTTTAACCAAAATAAGATAAACATGAATTACAATTCTGAAAATTCTGTCGAAATATTCAAATTTCGTTCGTGTTGTAATACGAAGTAGGGCATCCGCTTTTGACTCAGTTGGTTGAATAAAAAATATCCATAAGAACTTAATGTTCTCGATTAACGGCCAGTCCTTAGATAATCCAACAAAATTTTTATCAGTTGATGAAAATGAATAATTATCTTATTCAATATTTATCTTTACAATGTTGTAAAGATAATCTTCTGTAGTAAAAAAATTGCACCGATTTATAAACTTAAAACTTAAATGGCCACTGTGGCGTATGTGGAACATTTTCAAACTCTAAATAAAATTAAACGATTAGTGCATTTTTTATATATGTATCTGACTAAATAATTTATTGGTAACGGGAACCAGGCTTGCCAGATTGGGCTATTTATCAGAAATTGGGCAATTTTTTTTTTCAAAATTGCAGACAGCAATTTTCGTACAAATAAATCCGGTGTTTATCTCCAAATTTCGAACGAATTTTGGACTGAATTGGCTCTGAACGTAAAAAAACATATCGGATGAATTAGTTTTCGGCGATTTGGCGTGTTTCGTATTACAATAATTATTAAATTTCCCTGTCAGCACGCTGTAGTAGTAATAACATTTTCTTTCATGAATTGTGTAAAAACAAAACCAAGAAATCCATTTTTTGCTACTTTTTACGCTCCGATTTTGGACTAATTTTTTTTTTTTAATTGGTCTACGGAACTAGTTAAGAACATGGCAACCCTGACGGGAACATAATTTTCACAGGGAAATTTATCTGTCATTTCACGTAATATTTTCAGCGATCGTAAATCTTTCTTGGAATTATTTTCCAGGGAACAAAAAAATGTATAAGATGACAGATAAATTTCTCTGGAAAACATTGCCTCTTTATTTACGTTCCCAAATTTCTCACGAGAGAAACATTCCCAGGGATTTTTTTAGATCTTATATACGTAAGCGGCAACACTACTACCTATTTGTTTTTTGGTAATAAAACACTATAATTATATTAAATTTAGATTTCATACTTGCAGTCACTTTGCTGTCTACCGTCAGTTTTCTTTAACTTGATTTTTTTGGGAGTAAAATTACCAACATTTCTGTATTTATACTCATAATTAAGAAAAAAAAAAAATCAAGGGTAAAATCCTTAGCTTTGAACATCAGCCAACTATACTCTTACATGGATATTGAAATTGGTAAGCGTTCCCCGTTTTGTTTATCTCGACAATATATTGCACAGAACAAAATTAAAAAAATTACAAATTTTCTCTTGTTTACTTTTAAAATTACGTTTAAAGCTTAAATATTTCTGATTCCACTTTTATAGAGATGAGAAACCATTAATAAAGTGTTTTGAATTCAAATCTAATACAAATTTTTATTAATTTTTTTTTTTTTTTGCAAGTCAAAAACGTTTTACCTTAGAGACTTTGTGATCTAATTATTCTTTTTTTATACGTATAACCCCAGTAAAATTCATAAAAATCAAATTAAGTTTGTTAATTTTTTTTTGAAACAGCTCCCAATTATATTTTACAAACAAAACAAAAACAAGGTTACCCACTTCATTTATGAATTCGCATTATGGTCGACATATTGTATTTTAATCAAAATAAATAAAATGAAAAGTATGAAAATCTATAGGTTAACTATGTAAATTAAAAAAAGACTAAAATTCAAAATAAAATTAAAAAAAAAAACACCACTAACATGCTACTAAATTTAAAATACAAAACACACATTTTTCATGCTTTTAAATTGATTTTCTTTTTATTTTTAGATTAAATCAAATGTAAATAAAAAAAATTAAATTCAAATAAATAAAAAGAGAACTTAGTATAAAATTGTTCATTACGATGACTGATAAATTATATTTGTACATGCAATTTAATTTTAAACTATATTACTTTCATACCTACTTAAAACAAAAAGAATAAAATTAGTCATAAGAATAAACATAATTTAGAATTTAAGTAAGAATTCAGTAAGAAGTAAAATTTTCATTTTGTAATGAAAATAATTTTGTTAAATTTAAAAAAAAAAAACACTAAAGTGGGTCGATATTGAATATTGACACATGAAATATTAAAAAACAGTTTATGGGAGGAAAATTTTATTATTTGAATAAAGTTCAAATAACAACTAAAAACTGTCATTCAAAGAATAAAAGAAAACAAAAATTGATAGGGTATCTTGAATAAATTATTATGAAATCTTATTTTTTAACGTATAAATTTAAATTGTTTTATTTGAAAAAAAAAGGAAAAATATACATACAAGTCAGGTAAATTTCCCAATGTTTATCATATATACTTGCACCTGAGTTTTTGTAAGATTTATTGTTTTTTTTTTTGTTGTTGTGTCAATGACAGGAATAAAACACAATTTAAAAAACGAACATATTGAAAACTTTTGTAGTAATTTCTTAACATAATTTATATACATAATTGGACCTCTTCACACAAGACTAATTCTTTCTGGGGTAGGAGTATTTCTTCTCGTTCTTCCACTTCAAACTCTGAAGAAGATTTTTTTGCCACCTTTCTCTCACCACCGTAATAATTACTTTTACCTCAGGAAGCTGCACTGCTCAGTTTGGATGGGCTTTTAGTATCCTTAAAATTCCCTTGTAAGCTCGAGCATTATTCAATCTAAACAAAAATTCATAAGGAGAAGGCCCCCAATTGAAATATTCCTGGAATTTCTTTCCGTTTTCGCCTGTAGTTCGGTCCTCTTTCGTGCAGGATAACGTTAAGTGAAAAAGGAACGAAATTGTAAGCAACTTTTCGAATGGAAGCCTTTCTTTCCCTATTTCAAGAATAGGGCTGATTATCTTAGTCTATGGATGTAATTCCCCTGTCTCGTAGAGCATAGAGCATTAGCTTTTGTCAGTACTTTCTGGACAGGCGAGGCGGTTGCAATATACAGTCCTATGCACACTTTTAAGTTTTTTCTCTCAAAGAGTTTTATCATCTACACTTCTGATGGAGATGTGTGGTGAACCAAACATGACATACACTAACTTTAAAATAAATTGAATTTATATTTAGTTACAACGTGCTCTTTATTTGTTAATTTAAGAATATAATTTTAAATATTATGATAAATCTATGCAGCCTAAACAAAATCAAGGCTTCTACCATTACAAAAAAAAAAGTAAATGAATTCATTTAACTTCTTCGTCGAAAAACAATTGTGTATGGCTTCGGGGTAAGCAATATCCCTGGCAGGAGAGTTGTACAAATTTCACTCGACGAATGATTTTCTATCTTATAATTTTGCAAAATCTTACACAAAAACGAAAATAAACACGATCTAGCTAAAAGATCACCAGGACAGCGACGTCTACCCTGTCCAAAAGGTATAAAATACTCATCATTCAGAACGCCTTCGTCATGGTCCAAAAATCTTTCAGGTCGAAAAGTTTGTGGATCTTTCCAATGTGATTCATCCATAAGAACACTACGCAGATTCATTAAAATTGTAGCATTTTTGGGAATTTTATAACCATCCAGTTCCGTTTCCCAAAGCGCCCTTCGGGGACCCGATATTGGTACAATGTGAAAATATCTTTGAACTTCCATGATCAATGCATTTACATATGGAAGTCTTGTTTTCAATGTCAGTAGGGGAAATTCCTTGCCCGAGAGGTTCTCATGGATTTCCTTAAATACTCGATCCTGGATGTCAGATCTGATGGCCAGCATCATTAGAGTCAGATCAAGGGTATTGCTGGTTGTTTGTGAACCAGCAATAAAGAAGTCTAATATTGTCATTGTTAGCTGACTTTCATTGAAGGAGCCATTTTCTTCGGAAGTTTCTGAGTGCATTTCTTTGAGATAAGCATAAATCAAATCGCTTTCTTCCTTGCCATTTGATTTTTCAAACGTCAGTTTGTGCTCATTTATGCTATCCATTATGAAATTGTTCAATTCCTTATTGAGTTCAAGTATCAAATTATATCCCGTTCTATCAGGGGCTATGTACCGTAGCCAAGGAAACTGGGTCAGAACACCTCCGCATATATCGAATGCTTTCGATCTTCTGCCAAGCAATGATAGCAGGGTATTAAGGCGCTCATCATTTCTTTTCAAATGCTGCCCCGTAGTTAAAAACCACAAGACATTGATGACACTTGTAGCCAAAAACGATCCTGGCCAAACGGGATTTTCGTTTAGATGATCAATATAATGTATTAGGTCATCGGCCTCTTGAATTATGTGGGCTTCCATTGGGGTTCGGCCATATCCAATGTGTTTCATTTGCTTCATAGTAAAATTACGATGCTCATTCCATAATGGTCCATCGGTGCATGTTATACCCTTTCTGGTTCCCATCGTTCGCAAACGCAAAAAGAAATTATCTGGCCTACCTTCGAAAACTTCGGTAAGATGAACTTGTTTTATTAGGGGATAAGAAGACACAACAATCACGTAGTCTCCTCCTAGTTTTAGACCAATTACATTTGATTTGTACTGTTTGGCCCATTTTTCGAATAATATATGCTGGCCACCAACCTCACGAGCTTCACGTCTTAATTGCACTGTATTTCCAATCCAAGGCTGAAAAGCTGGACCTGCAAAGAAATTGGGATGTGTTAGTGATGATAAAAGATTGCCTTATAATGTAAATATACTAAAAATAATTGACAGCTAACCAATAACAAACCCGAAAATTGACTAACTATTCGGTCCCTATAGCGTTTCCTGAATCTGCCCAATGCTTTCATTGGTCCACTAACAGCCGATTTCTTCACAAAAAAAAATGGATGTAGATTCGAAAATTAATACGGTCCTGAATTGTCTGCGAGTTGAACTATTATTTTTAACATCATTCCACACATAGGAAAATTTAAAGCTGTTCGAAGTATATTAACTTTCAAAATGGACACAGAACTTAAAGGCTACAGGGTTAGTCAAATGAAATGTTATTTGTTCAAAGGCCCACCACTTCTATGAGTCAAAATATTTTATTCATTTTAGCTCGTTGTGAGCTCGTTGCCTTGACTATGACCATCTAAGCTCGGCTTCAAAAACGATTCGCAAGTTGCACGCTATGTCTTACCATTCACTGAAGAAAATAAATTTCTTCAGCATTTCGATACAGAAGTAATTTTTAGTTTTATTCTTGCTCATTTTGACTAACACATTATTGAAGTCCTCAAAAGTCAAAATAAGATGATTTGACACTGAGAAAAAACCGTCTATGACAATTTCCCGAAATTTCCCATGTTATAGCTATAAGACCTGAAAAAATCAAAAATGTATAATGAGTTTAATACAATAAAGTACCCTCCAACCAATGATATGCATCTAGTGTTTTTTTTATAATTGATTCTAATGAATATCGGAATATACATCTACCAATTTTATTTTTAATCTACCATTAATTTCACAGGGTAGGGTACTCTTTGCACAACGTTCTTTCTCCCTTAACAAAAAAACACCCTTTAATCCAAAATATTTTGATGCACTCTTTTGGTTCTTGGTTCTCTTTGCAAATAAAACGTCTATGTCAAATTTTATCGCTGTACCACTATTGAAAAGGGATTTTCTGAAAAATAAGCCCTGTTACACTAGAAATAGGATTTTACATAAAAAGGACTTTTATATCCACTTAGAGTAGTCAGTCGTTTTACCTTGGGTTTAATACCAATTCTGTTCAGCATTTAAACAAGTTTATTTTGACATTTAAATCATCACCTTGGACCATTAGTAGAATTGTACATATATAGCGAAACCTAAAACTGCAATATTGAGGCAGTTTTTTCAAGATAGTGGCCAAACCCCAAATGGGTTTCGTCGAGACCTTTATGATATGAGTTAGGACATTACTCTCAACTTCCAGCAATAAAAATGCTGTAAGGTATTTTGTCCGGGTCAGGTCTCTTTTTTATTTAATTTCCCCGGTCTAAAATAATTGCATTTAGAAAAAAATGTTACACATACGCCACAGTGACCCTTTTCAATTTAGTTTCAGCTTTAAAATTAAACATGGTGAAATACCACGAAATACCATCAAGCTCCACTAAGTCGTAATTGGCTAATTAATTAAAGATAAATCGAGTTTAGATCTTAATTCGAGGCCCTTAGAGCAGTTTAAAATTTTATCAGTGCATTTTATACAAGTATAGATAGGTTGAAGTAAGTAAAAACGTCAATCACTATAATTTACATTATCTAAAAACTTTTAACGACCAAAACAAAATTAATTTGAATTGGGGTTTTCAAGCTTCAAAATTTCAGAAGGTTTATTCAACAAAATTGTATTTTGTAATGTAATAAATTTCTTATTGTTATAATTATAAATTTAAATAATTTTAGTTTGTTATTCAAAATTTACGAAATGAAAATGTTCAAACTTTATTCTATCATTAATATACACTGTCAGGCACATCTAACCGCCCACCCAGTTTTTTTAATGATTTTTGTTATTTTGGGCTCAAGAAAAACCTCTGATTTAAAAAATTTCATGAAATGTCAATTTTTTGAGAAATTTGGCTAATCAGAGCTCTGGTTTCATAATAAAAAGCCATTATGATAACCGTTACTGAACAACAAAAAACACATAGTGAGACTAAACACAGATGGGCGATTAATTGTGCCGCTCAGTATATTATATATATTTTTCATTCACCTAAAAATAATAGGAGGATCTTATGCTAAATCCAATTATGCCTTTTATCATTGCCAAAAAAATAAATATGTAAAATATGGAGAAAGTCAAAATAATTCGTGAATTGTTTTGAAAGGAATCGAAGCAGAATGTCAACAGTTTCAAAATCCCTCTAGATATTGCCTTTTTTTAAACAGTATAAAGAGGGAGAGTAGAGGAGGGGTTGGGATTAGTAGGGGTTTATTAACAGATTTTTTTTTTTTTTTTTTACCCTAGATCCTAACTTTCCTGGTCTATATGATTACTGCTGTATTAAACCTTTATGAATTTCTAAGTAATAAAGCTCTTTTAACAGCCTTTAATTAATTTATAATTTAATCAACTCTTTTAACAGCCTTTAGTCTGTATAAAAATTTGGCGTCAGCTGACTTATTAGTGAGCACCTTGTCAATACTCAAATTTTAATTTTATATATAATTTTGTTTGTATAATCTGAACTACATATATCCAACAAGATAAATTTTTTTAATAATTAAAATTGAATTGTGCTTTAGACAATCCTCTATTTCTATATCATCTTAACCCGACCAACACCTCCCCTCTCACCATATTGGCTGACATAACGTGATAATTAAGTTACTTAACAATGAATATTCCGTAACTATTGTATTTGATTCTATGATGTAACTTGGTGATAAATTCATTTTGTTCTATCTTTAAAGTTAATGATAAACAACCAATTGTACATATATATGTAAATACATTAGTACCCGCGATGCGTCCCTGTTATCATAAAAACACAATGCTCGCTCTTTTTATAGTTTTGTTCTTATTATTATCATTTATACGCGTTGTCAGGTGCGGATACAAAAACTATTAATTTTAGAAAGGGGTCTTACTTCAAATTAAAAAATAAGTGTTCTTTTCTAGCTCTAAGGTAATTGAAAGAAAAATCCATTGTAGTGGTAGGACAATTTATATTTTAGATTTAAAATGAAATTATGTTTTTATATGAATTACTGATCCTTCTATGTATAATAATTGTATATTACGTCAAAAAGTGAAAAATCACATTAATGAATTTTTCGGAGATTTCGGATACAAAAATTTTTCGATTCATTTCTCAGAGATTGTTTTAATTGGTATTGGGCGGGCCTATAGTGTCACGTACCAATGTACCTATATAGGGTAGGGAAGAGTAATGTCGGTCACTTAAGCTAAAAAGCCAATAAAACCAAAACGGTTAACGAAAATTTGAATTTTTTTTTTAAATAGGAATTTAAGTATCTTTTATTTAATGTTACATAACAAAAAACAAACCCACTTCATAAAAAGTAACACATAATCCACTTCTAAAAAAATGTTCCTTTGGCCGGCATTGTCAAACGTACTTGGCAATACCGGCCACCAGTGTGGGCAAATCTGGCTAGTTAAAATTCGAGGCATTTCTTGCAAAAGTAGCCATCTGCCAAGTCCCACCCACTACATTCTTCATCGCCCCTGTGTTTCCCTATATCTCCTCATAATAATGCAGCGATCTTCAGTTCCAGGAATAAAATTATCCAAGTTCTGCATGACTTTTCTTAAGTGTTTTTTTTATTTTTAATTTTTTGAGAGATTTAGCAGGTACTGATCAGCAATATTTACATCAAGAACACTGATGAAAACATAAATCCTTCCATAAAATATAGAAAATGACTTTTAACACGAACTGGGTTTACAAAATGAGAATAAGAAGATACGGGAGTGGCCGGTACTGCCCTCTGAGTGGCATTGTACTTGTCTCCCCTACACACGCACAGGCATATTTCTAAAACGACGGATTCGGTGTCTATATTCAGCAAAGCGTCGAGATATGTCAGAACTCTCATTTCGAAAAACAATGAAGAGATAAATAAAGCGTTTAACTGCTTTTAAATTTAGACAGGCTCTGTAACTTTACTTTAAGTTTAGCAGCGACGAAATAGTTAGCGAATAGTCGACTCTCTTTTTAAAATTAATTTTAACAGTCAACTCTTATTTCACAGTAATTTCTAGTTAACGTTTTTAAGTGTTTGAAAGCTTGAGTCAATACTTCTGAGGTTAATATCATACGGCGTGTGGACAAGGAACAAGTCTGATGGATACCCCCAAGACACCGACTGCCCTGGTCGAGCGCTTTTGTTATCATAAATGCTAAACAGCTGAGACAAGCACTTCTGTAGGTGTGTAGTGCATTCCCGCTTCATTCGTAGATTCTTCTCAGACAACCAATCAGTTACCATTGAATTATTATACAATTGAGTTCAACAAAACAAAACAAAATGATGAGAATGCTTAAGAATGAACTAGTGATGATCGTATTTTTTTTTTTTTTTTTATTATTATTTTGAATATTAAATTTATTATATTGTTTGAAACTATTGGCTTTTTTTTTGAGCTTTTGTGATTTCTTTATCTGGTGAAATAAGGCATAAGCCGTTTATAGTTTGATATGCGTGTTCGTATTAGTTTATATCAGTAAAAAAATATAATTCGCTTAGCCACAAAAGACTGATAAACATATAAACCTAAGCAGCATATTAATCCATAGGCGGCATAATAATTTATGATGAGAATAGTTTGATAGCAACTTTATTTTAATTCACTTCGTGCAGGAACACATGTAGGTACTATAACAGGTGCCTTTTTATACATGTGTCTAGTGATCATAATGAAAATTATGTAGATGTCTCGACAATGTGAATTGAATATTAAAATTTTAATTATTAGTTTTTATCACTTGTATATACTCACCAGGTGGATAGTTATCCGGTCGTTTTCGTGATTTAACAATTGATTGTATAATAATTACAATTATCATAATTAGTAGAGCAATAGCTAATAATGTATCCATTTTTCGAATCTAGTTCAAGTTTATTTAACAAAAAAAAAAATGTGATTTTAGAAAAATAGCTTAAACTAAATTTAAGAACTATCAGATCAACTACTATGCGGGATCAAGTAAATTTATAGAACTTGTTCTTCAAAACCTCGTTAAGGAACAGACAAATTGTGACTGACTGCCCAACAACACTTTCATACTCATTAGACGCGAAACTGCTGGCAAGTGGCGAGACTAATAACAAATCAGAACTCAGAAGTCTATATATGCTAGATGAGAATGTTTTTTTTTTTTTTTGTTATTGGTGAGGCAGAGAATATGATCGAAGCCTCTTTGTGATATTTGAGAAAAAGAAAAGGCATAGCGCTTGACCGTGGAAGGTAAAAGATCGTATGAATCTCTTAAATTCCAAATATTATAATTAATTCTTTATTGTTCCTTCTATTTCAAATACCTATTGATTGTTAATGAAGAAGTGGAGTTTTTTTTTTATCACATCAAATTTCAAATATTATAGCAAGTTGGTATAAAAGGTTGTAAAATATTGGTTTCTATTAAATGGGATGCTTTCTTGCAACTTTAGGATGCAAATTTTTGATAGAATTCGGGTACGACTCAAAAATTAAGCCGAATTTAAAAAAAATAAGTGAAAAGTTATCTTTTTAAGGCAAATTGCAAAGATTTTTTTTTAATATTTCATGATGAGGTAACAATTTTACCTTGTAATAATAATCAAATATTCGGTTAAATAAAGTTAAATAAGCTATTAGACTCCCCCGAAATTGGGTTCTTTATACATATGAATGTAGGAGGTCTGTGCAGTGTGCGTCCATTTGTACAGAGAGCCACAGCTTAAGCGGGATTTCTTTAAAATTTGGTACAGATTCCTTTTTTTAATTTCCAAGGTTGTTTTTTGTTTGTCTTTAAATATCTCGATTAGAACGAATACCTTCTATATAACGGTTTCCAGTTATTTGATTTTTTCTCAAAAACGCGTGTATATTATGTGTGATTGCGATTTTATTTTTTTCTCAAAAAATTCGTATAACGGAAAATATGATGATAACGTTTTTCAAATAAATTTTTGATAATTTTTAGTTATTTACTTATAAAATCAACTCAACTTAACTGATTTCGTTCAAAACTTGTCACTTGGTTATTCTTCTTATCATTTCAAAAAGTATTGTGTATCTAGTTAAAAAAAAAAATTGAACAAAGAATGAATTTCTTCTTTATTTCTAATATTTAAGCTATCTCCTATCTATTTCGATCATTTGAGTTGGGAATTCAAAGTGTTTTTTGATAGAGCTGAAAACGAAAAATTAATAAAAAAGTTATATATCAGCCCTGTATACCTCAAAGTCTATAACATCACAACACAATTTTTGCACTATATTTGCACCTATCAGACAAGAAGCTAAAAAGTTCCGCCAGCTTCTGCTATTTTGTTTTATTTTGTACATGGGTTTGTGGATACCCACCTTTACAAGCTACACCACTCATTAATATCGCTTGCGATATAGGTATACATTATAGCAGTCTTATAAATAAACGCATTATAGTGAGTGCATAACAATATTTTGCCTCTGAACGCAACCTTTATTCATAAAACTTTTGTGTAGAATGTAGATGAAAATCAAGTTATTTTGAATAGACTTTTATTTTGTTGGTCGTTTTTTTTCACAAGCTCATTATAACTGCATTGGAAAAGTTTTTTATGCATACGAATTTTTGGAACATTGATGAAAAGGTAGTGGTGAAATAAATCCTTATGCAGCAGTTAATAACTATTCATCTTAATGTTTAGCTTTTCTGGTCACTGTGGCGTATGTGTAACATTTAGTTCTATTGACAATTTTAAAGATTTATATAGTATTTCTATCTCTTACCAATATGTCAGACACAATTCTATTACCTTTATAAAAGTAACGTTACCCTTAATCTTAGCACGCTGCTGATGCGAAACGAAATTTTTCGTTGGTCTCCACCAAGAAAAGCAAAAACAAAATTTTTCATCTACGATTTCCTTGTGTGATTTTTGTATAGGATTTTTTCGTTTTGCTTCAATAGCATACCGGGCTTTAGATTAAGATCTCAGAACTTTGGTGCACCTCTGTAAGAAAAAACGATGGATGGAAAAGACAGAAAATTTAA
This sequence comes from Meliscaeva auricollis, assembly GCA_948107695.1. Classification (NCBI taxonomy): domain Eukaryota; kingdom Metazoa; phylum Arthropoda; class Insecta; order Diptera; family Syrphidae; genus Meliscaeva; species Meliscaeva auricollis. The sequence continues at coordinate 19,529,302 of OX403619.1, read as the reverse complement.
TTTGTTTCTTCCCTTTCAAGCTGTTAAAGCCCGGTTCGCTGCTGAAGCTAAACTAAAAATACCACACAAAATCCTCACAACGAAATCGTTGGCAATGCTGCGAAGTGATTTCGTTAAGCCCCGAGGCGTTTTTTCGTTCAACTTAGCCCGGGCGTACAAAAAAACACATCTACTGTAAAGTGTACTTAGCCCTAGTGCGTTTTTTTTTCATTCGATTTAGCTCGGACGTAAAAAAAAACACCATATTTTTTTCTTCAGCACAGTGAGACAAATGAATAGGACTTTTTAGAAAAAAAAGCAATATTATATCTCTGTATCAAGCATCAAATTGATACAGAAATAATGCACACTAGTTTTTATTTTTGTATTTGCTTTTCATGTTACAACTTTCATCGGGCCAAAGTGTCGGCTGTCAAACTGACAGAAGTTTGAAAATTTGGTAAAAATCCCTATAGTGTGAGAAAGTCGACTATTGGGCTTTTACCCCATGATAAACAGAAAACAAGGTATGCTTATTATGAACGCCATGTCGCCATTTTGGAAAATTGATGACGTAGTAGTCATCTCCGATGCTGACAATCTAGTTTTTTTCAGTTTCATTGTTGTTGCTTTCAATTAAAAAAATTGTTTTCTCTAAATCCATAACTGACGTTCGGGTGAAGTGCCCATGAGAAAGATGACTATGACGTCATATAAAACCTGCCAAAAATCTAATGAGCATACCTTGTTGTCTGTTTATCATGCTTTTACCCAAGACGTCAGGTAAATATAAAAAAAAAAATTGATACAAAAAAACAAAATGGCAGCTCTCTAGTTAGAAAAAAGATAGTAACCTAAAAATTGAAATTAAAGAATATTTAGTGCTAAATCAGTTGGCTATCAACTAAAAATTAACATAACAATAACTTTAAACTGTTAATATAAAGAAAATATACAATTTTTTGCAAAAATACTGAATATGGTATGCCTTGTTTGTTTACATTCTTCGAACAAGATTTACCGTTTTTTTTTCAATTTTTGTGTAAAAGAGAAGCGACAAAGACAAATGCGTAAAAATCACAATCAAATTCAATTGGAATTGAAAAAGTGTTATAATTTCTATCCAATACCCTATCCATTGTTTAATAGAGATCAGTGGTGAGTATGTATTGCACCGATACAAATCATGCTCTAGTTTGACATTGGAAATTGGAATTGTGGAAAAACATTTATCTCTAATAATTTTTTTTGGAATGTGTTGCAAAATTAAATGTTTTCTCGCAAATCGAGGCGCACATGTTGTTCTAATTCATTCGTTGACGTCTCGAAATTTCATTTTCGAACATAATTATATATGAAATGACCGAGATCCGATTTTTCTAGAACAATTTCTTCAAATGAATGAAACTAGCTAAGCTAAGAAAGAAAAGAAAGTCAGTTATAATGGAATTTATTTAGATTTGAATCATTCAAAAACCTTGAGACTTTCCAAATACATTGATTTTCTATTAATGAAAAAGTATAAAAAAAGAAAACTTAGGTTTTTCAGTCTCAACTCTCAATAATAAGAGTCGCCAAAAATGGCACATTCATTAAATAAATGGAAACCGCAACTATATTTGTTAGTATTCTTTTTTTTATTTCAAAATAAAACATCTAGGTACCTACTTCGTTGCCTGCTTAGCATCCTTTTTGGAATTAACTAAATCAACCAACTCCTTAACCCGCTTCAGGCAATCCTTCTTGCTTCGATTTGGGATACACTCGGCAATTCTCTCCCAACGATCCGGTGTAGAAATAGGAAATGACTTAATAGCTTGCTCCAATAGAGCTTGTTCTTCCTTAGTCCATGTTTTTGCAGATGAACTTTGCACAGTTGGTACTTTATTATTTGATGCTTGTTGTTGTTGTGTTGCTGCTGGCGGAGTAGGAGTTGGAGCCGCAGCAGCATCCGCAGCTGCAGCTGGTGTTGCAGCAACTGGTGGTGCTGGTGTTGGTGCCGATGCTGGTGGTGGTGTCTTTTTCTTATCGTTAATATTATTCGAATTAGCCGTTGCCGTATCATACTCCTCCGCCAACACATTATCCGGAACAACTTGGATTTCTTTCTTCGACTTTTGGAAACTCTGGAAAGCCGCATCGTTTGCCTCGGCCTTCAATGAGCTCTTCGAGAAATCACCCTGCTGCAAGGACTTGGCTTTACTCAGCACATCCCTCGAGGTGAAATTCACTTCACTGTTTGCGTGTTGATTCAAAAAAGTCGCTATAACATCCCATCGCTGAGCTGTGCCAGCTGGAAACAGATTCACGGCCTTGATTAAAATCTGAATGCTATCGTTCGACCATGGATCATTCTTTGTCAGACTCTTCAGAGCCGACCGATTCTCTATCTTCACTTGGGTGCTCTCCTCGCGTTCTTTGTTCAATTTGTTGTCGATTTCTTTCAGCACATCAAAGAAGATCTGACTGCTGTTCTCCTCGATTTTCTTATTCAGATCTTGAAGCTCTGGCAAAGTGAGCATCTCGCACACCCTCTCTACTCCTTCCATGTTGCGGAGGACGTCCTTGTCAGTGGCCGAGTAGTAGTTGTTCTCCCTGGCGCGGTCTCGCAGCATTTTTCTTTCCTTCTTCATAGCCTTCTTGTATTGTTCCTTCTCCACGCGAATCTTTTCGATTCTCTTCTGTTCGGCCTTGTCGGCCTTCTCTTTCGCCAACTGGGCTTCTCGGGCAGCACGCTCAACCTCCTCCTTCTGTGCTTGGGCAGCATCCATCTTAGCTCTCTTTAGGGCCAGTTTCCTTTGCTTCTCTTCATTCTTGAATCTAGTAATCCGTTTGTCGTTGTTGTAAGCAAGATCGACCAGAGCACGGATTCGGGACATTTCTTCCTTTTTTCTCTTGATGCGCGCCACTTTATTTTGCTTCTCAATCCAACGACGCTCGTCACGATCCTGACCCTTCTCCTTATCCTCCTCGTCCAGATAGCTGAATTCCCGCCAAGATTCAAAGTCATACCAGAAACTATAGAAGTGGTCAACATCTTCCCGCTTTGCGTCTTCATTCCCAAACACCGGCACGTTCTTTCGTTCGCTCCATCTCGCATTGAGTCCGAAATATTTATTAAATACGTCAAAGTAGTTGTTTTCAATTGCCGATTGACTTGGTAGGTTATCATCGAATTTGGGATCAACAGAGTCGTATGCACGTCTGGTCTTTTGAGTACCTTAAATTGATGATACACACTCCGGTAATCCTTTTGAAATCTCAACAAAAGTATTGTACTACTTACCTAATATTTCATAAGCCTTGGTAATACATGTAAAATAATCCGTGTCCGCATTGACTTCCTCGCCTTTGGCTTTTCTCTTGTCGGGGTGATGTTGTAGAACCATTTTCCTATAAGCCCGCCTAATATCATCGTCTGTGGCATTATACCTGTGAAAATGGCACAATAGCTCGTGTTACCTTGAAGGGTGATGTGAAGTGAAAAAAAAAATTGACACTCTACCTTAAACTTCCTAACCCCAAAACTGCGTAATGATCTTGATCCTTCCATTCTTTTGGATCCAATGACCTCAAATAATTTATATCAATATCCAAATCATTGGAGTCCCACTTTTTAAGATTTTCACTTTTTATTCTACGCGGAGCATCGTGACGGCCAGCAAATTTCTGAAAACGAAGTCCCACGCGTTGAACTTCTTTGGAAATGAGATTGAATGACAAATTGTGTGATTCTGACGAGAGTTGCATTTTTGTTTGTTGGTTTTTTGACTACATATATTTGGAAAGCAAGTTAGTGAGGATTTTATGTAGAGAACGATTTATTGAAGAACATACCTTTAATTATTTCTATTTTGAATACACAGCAAAATTAAGTTTTTTTTTTAATTTTGAATGGTGAGGATTTTTTAATTTATCTTTTCCTCCTTCATTCAACCCGTCAAAAACAAATGTTAAAATTGCAAATGACATTTAGCGCGAAAAAATGGTAGCTCAAATGAAAATTTCCATATTTTGCTTGGAAAGCTAGAGCACGCTGTTTTGGAGGATTCCAGTGGAACTAATGCAGAGGTGTTAGTTATTTTTTAGGTGTAGTCACCATGGGAAGTGGTAACCTAGTGGTGAAGAAACACTGACGCCAATATATCAAGCGCTCATAAGTTATGAGAGTTCATAAACCTATTCACCTAGGAATATTAGTGACTTATTTATGACTTTTATGAGTGGTCGAGGCCACTCATAAAATTGAGAGCGCTGACTCTGAAAACATGGTAAACCTGACAAATGTAGAAAACATATGAAAACTTGTTTTCTGTTTATCATGGTTTACCGAATTTGCACATCATAATATGCAAACTGAAAAAAATACCTTGAACAAAATAAACAGTATAACAGAAAAATTAATGTTAGGGGTGTTTTATTCACCCCTATTATGGAATCCGACGAATTCGTTGCGGTGGCTTCAGCCATATTTTCTCCTGTAGAACTCGCCGATGAGAAAGTGTGATAATGGAAATGGTAAGGTAGTTCATCGTATTTATAATATAGTTCACCCGGTAAGTTCATAATTGCTTCAAATGTGAACGCGAAATGATCATCAAGTTAGCGAAACACCCATCACGGATCGAAATGGGACTAGATGGATAATCTACCGCTATTTGTCTTTAATTAGTTGTGATAATTTTTATTTTGTCGCTCATCGTTTTTATAAAAAAATTTGATGTTTCGCTAACTTGATATGAAGTTAGTGAAATATAATCCCTTAAAAGGGTTTTTTTTTAAGTTGAGTATGTGGAAATTTTCCGTTAATTAGTTGTGATAATTTCAATTTTGTCATTCACTGTTTTCATAAAAAAAATGGCCTTATTGTTTTGCTTACATGACACGTCAACTAAGTGAAGCACCGCATCTCAAGAAATGGCTTAGACTTCATGTATCAGAGCGTGGCTTTTATTAAAATTTGCCGCTAATTATTCGTGAATAAGTTGTGATAAATTTGATTTTGTCGCTCAATGTTTTCTTTAAAAAAGTTGATGTTTTGCTAACCTGATACCGATTTACCAAGGTTTGCCTGAAAACCTCACTTAGACGTAACGTACCAAAGCGTGACTAATACCATATTTTGCCGTTTATGAGCCACCAATTAGTTGCGAAAGTTTTGATTTTGTCGCTCACTATTTTCTTTAAGAAAGTTGATGTTTTGCTAAGCTTTAAGGCTTGCCCAAACCGAAGTGCGACACGACAACGCCAAAATTTATTTACACAGCGTCATATGAGAGTACCCACACCAAATGCGATTAACCGCAAAACGTTTTTCATATAAAAATCGTGTCGCACACGTCGTGAAGCACTGTCGCACTTTGGTTTGGGCAAGACTTTAAAGTCATTTAAATTTTCGATTTTTCTTTGGTGGCAGATGAATTTTCTTAAGTTTACCTCTGACAAAATAGCATCTCGGGTGTAAAAAAAAACTATATACATTTTTTAAGACTCGATTCTGCGGAAGTAGAAAGCAAATTTTTGCACAAGTTTTGTTTTTTTTTATTTTTTTTAAATTTACAACTTTGCAACTTCTTCAACTTCAATTCAACCCTCTTTCAACTTTAATCAGTTTCCACTGCATTCAGCAATAACCCAAATTCTTCAACCATGGTCACCCCCACGCTATCTTGACTACACACAGTTCAGAGAAAAATTATCGATATCACGTTGATCACTTTTCCCGGTTAGAAAAGACTCTACACAAAATATATCCTTTTAATAAATTTTTAAACCTTTTAAATACAATCTCCAAGTGTAAATTAATCACTTTAAATTAAATACCAATAGAAATTGTCCATTTTTTTAATGATTGGCGGTTGATTTTGTAAACAAAAAAAAAAAAAAAAATGTTACCCAGTGTTTTTACTTTTGCATTCTCATTTTTGTACGCTAGTGGTGTGGAGTGGAATCAATTAGTTCACATATCCACATAAAGGTGGCGCATATATATTAATTAAAATAGAACAAGTTTTTTGATTGGTCGAACCATATTTTACATTTTCATCTATCTTGGCATTTTTCAAAGACTTTTAATTAAATTTAACACTTAAATAATATTTTAAACATTTTAAAATATTATAAAAAATTATAAAAACCCCTAAACAATAGTGCTACATTGCTAAATTCAAACAAAAAAATTCCCACAAAGCAATTAAAGAAAAAAATGGCGGACTTAATTTTAACCAATTGCAATGAAGCTTGTATTTGACTCGTAGACGACAGAACGGCGGTCATTTTTTCGTGTTGAAATTTTACATTGAAAGTTTAAAGAATAAGCAACATAATTTAAAAATCAAAACAAAAAAAAAAAAAGTGATATGTAATTTAGGTATAAACAATAAACAAAATTTTTCATCTGCAAGATAACACCGATTGCTACAAGTATGTAATAGAATTTTAATATGCAAAATTTTATCCACAAAAAAAAAAAATCGAGAGGAGATGATGAAAAAATATTGAAAAATTGTTATTCTTGTTCTAGCAAATGCAATCCTCCTACCCAATGATGTCAACAGACTTTTAAAATTGTTATTTTGTATACATTTTTGGAAGGTTTTTTGAGTAAATTTTTAAGTAAAAAGTATTTTCATTATGACTGGAAGAGGGACACGCAAAAGGGGGAGGCCTCCAAAAACTCCAAATGACCGCAGCAATAAGTTTAGCTATCAATTGCTAAAGAAACCCAAGTATTTGACGAAGAAGCCAGAATCTCAGTTTAGCACTCCGTCGGCTTCGAGAGCCTCATCGCCACCGGAGAGTGATACGAGTCGCCGGAGCTTGAATCGGTCACAGCAGAAGGTGAAGGCTACTCGCGGACGAGGAAGACGCTCTGGATATAGTCAGGCTTCGCAATCGACGTCTTTTTCCAGAAAAGGTAATACAAAATTGATTGATGCAGAGATTTTTGTTTATACTAATTATCATCATTATTCTTACTTGTTTAAACAGATTAAAATTGATTTATTTCTTATTTTTATATAAAGTCAAGTTTTTCTCCGACTTTGATTTATATTAAAAGTTTTATTTATATTGATTTTTATAATATCTAGAATTTTACATGATAAACAAATTGCACTTAAATATATTGTGCAAAATTTATTATTTGTTATTTGTAAGTCTATTCACTGCTGTACAGTGGACGTTGTCTAGAACACTTTAGAATAGGAGTTCCTGGACTTGAGCTATACCTACTTTATTTATTGCTGTTTTCTGTTTTATTTTGATCTGACGTTGTTTGGTGCACAGTCTTCCCAGTGGGTAGGTAGGTACGGTAAAGTCGACTGTTCCCATTAATTAAAATTTTGTGCAAAACAAATCATTTTTTTATATATTTGATTTTCTTCTTTATTTTAACCAATTTGGATCTGTAATTCACAAAATATAAATAATTCTAAACAATTTTTTATTTTATGAGAGCCACTATAGTCTGCCTAATATATACATACAAATAATGTTATAAAATGCCATATGGGAAACATTTTTTTTCAAAGCCATGGGACCTATCAATTTCCCAAGGCACTTCTGTTATGCCCCTGACTTGAAGTTATGTTTATTATGACATCACTGTACCTATAATTTATGTTGAGGTAAAGTTTGGAATCTCTTAAAACGTAGGATCTATGTTATATTGCACTTAGTATTACATATTTTGACTGCATATCTCAATCTCGTCAACATACATAAATCAAATTCAAAATTGTTTTAAGTGCACTTAGTATGAAATTGTTTGGAAATTAATTGAAAACTAGGCACTTAGTTTTACTCGTTAAACATTTATAAAACAAAAGATAGTATAAACGAAACCCAAATGATATTATGTATAATTATTTCTTTTTATTTTAAACGGATCAAAATAGAAAGTTCATACGAGAGTCTAAAAACGTAAGTTCATTCATAGCAATCTAATGCAAATGAGACAAAACATTTGTACATTTAGGATTATTGAAAAATATTAGAAATAAGGTTTTGATCGCAAAGCTTAACAAGATTTAAATATTTTTCGACGGAAACGGTCAAGATATCCCCAACTCACTGCAACTACACTCAGGTGAGCGTTAATTAAGAATTAGACGGATAAAACTTTGCATACATGCCCAACCTCGTACCTATTCCAAATCCAATAGTGATCCCAAGCAAGGGGTTGCAGGAGGACAGCATGTTTAAGTGGACATTCAACGATTTACAGTTGGCTAAAATCATGAATTAAATATCAGCAAATGTAAACAAATTGGCCCTTAATCTTACTGATTTTCTATTTAATTTTTTTTTTTTTTTCTTGCAAGACCAAGCATTTTTCTCGCACTCGAAGCCATAATTTCATTTATTTTTGAGAAAATTTTATTATTCATCTAGCTCCAGAACACGATTGTACAAAGTTCGTCCAGGCCCTAAAATTGTAACGGTACTTAGCATACCTATGCCAAGAAATAAAAAAAATCACTGCAAAGCATACTAAGATACAATTAGGTTCCATCATTTCTCTCAGAAAGAAAAATACTTAATGACACATAAGTGTAAAATAATACTAAGTCAACATAGTATGAATGTATTAAGTAAAAATTGTATTCATATAACTACTAAGTACAGTTAGTATGATTTTGTTTGGAATTAGTGATAAAGTAAGGCATTATTCTGAGTACTTTTTTGCCTATATCTCCATAGCCGATTGGTAGATTTGCATGAAAAAAATATGAAAAATAAAAGCTGATATGGGGAATCCACTGGTATACAACTCAAAAATATGCTATGTGCACTTAGCATGCTTTTGCATTTGACCATCGATATGGGATACTATTGGACCTATCAATTTCCCAAGTCACTGTTGTTGTGCCTCTGACTCTGAATTATGCTTATTATGACATCACTGTATATAGTATGGACTTATGTGTAAAAAGTTACAACCAAACATAGAAGAAAACGTTTTATCTTAACTTTACAGTTCATATAAGTTGGAGAGAGTATAAAAGTCGGTGTAATTCTTTAGTCCAATATCTCTTAGTTTTTTTTAAACTATTTTGTAAGCATTTGCCTTTACTGGATAAAATTCCATTTTGAAAAGCAGTTGTATCAATCAGTGGTTTTTATCAAGTTATTTATAGCTGTGTATCATCGTAAGTCCAATAACATTGTTTTTTTTTTTTTTGTTTGAAATACGATACTAAACATATTTCTCCACTATTTCGAACAGATGGAAACAAGTCAACCGTCTTGAAACAAATTTTTGGGTAACATACAATATCTTGGTGGCAATAATTTTTTGGTAGGTAGGAGAATTACCTAAAAAAAACTTCATTGTTATCGAAAGCGAAATTGAATTTTTTTGGCGGATTTATATTCGACGGCAATATTTTCTTTTTTTGTTTATAAAACATGTGAGTGGAATTATTTGAATAATTTTAATTTTAAACACACAAAAATAAAATAAGGTGAAACAATAATTTAAGCGTACAAAAAAAAAAAAAAAAAAAACAACACCCGAACAGCGTAACTGCTTCCAATTTTTTTAGTATAAAAATAACTTGAATTTTGGAAAAAAATATTTTTGTCTCGCTTCGAATTCAATAATATAGCAATTCGAGGCGAATCGAAAAGGAGATATCGAATTCAAAACGATTCGCTTCGTATTCTATAATCGGACATAATAATGTTTGAATCATAAAAATCTTATAATTTAACCAAATGCAGTCTAGAACACTTTTGGTGCCTCTCTGCACCGATCTATTTAAAAAAAAAACATATGTACTGTTTTTGGCATAGGCTCCTGCCAGGCGACTGACTATTTCAATCAAAGCAATGCATTTACGTGAGCAAGTCTATCTTATATTTCTTCTCTTTGGGTATTATTAGGATTCTTGATTTGGACTTATTATGCTCGTTAAAGTGAAATACTAAAAGATAAAATGGGGTCTTTATAAACTGATAAGTCTTCTTTGACTTTTTTCCCCGATCTGATCCGAATAGGATTTTGTTTTGAAAATAACAGGTTTAAACGAAAACATTATACAAAACTGGATATTGTGTTGTTTTTGTTATGCATGTAATGTTGAAATTTACAATCCGGAACAGAGGTATTTTACTATGTAGATAGATAGATAATTTGATTTATTTAAAAAAAATGTTTGTTTTACAATGGTTTGTACATAAATCATATGTATCTATTTTACTATGTAAAACGGAAACGATCAAACGATATCGTTTTGACGATTGCTGTCCCTATTTTTCTCTTCACATTACGATAGAGATATGTAGGTATTGCGAAAACGACATCGTTCGGTCGTTTACGTTTTCGTTTAACGTAATAAGGTCCCAAGTATTATAATTTTAATCAGTGTTTATAGAATAAAAGATCTTTGTTTATGCAATTAAAATTGTTACAAAAACTAAAGTGTAAAAAGGAAGTCAAATTCTTTTTTAAAATAAACTCTTTGCATTAAGTCTGTCACTAAAACGGATTTATGTGAAAGAGTACCAATTAGTAGTTTTCTTTAAGTTAGCTTATTTTGTTTGGACAATTTTTCCGTTTTTACCTGCATTTATAAAATTGTTTGAAAATTTTCAAAGCAAAATACAAGAATTTTAAATGGAATACGAAAATATATGTAAATATATGTACATATGTACACATTTTTGTGCCAGATTATATAATGCAAAATGTATTAATAGGAGAATATGTTAAGTTGTTTTAAGGTAATTTTAGACAAAAACACATTAAAGAATCATAATCTAAATAATGTGAAAAATGAACTTACAGTGGCTGACAAAAGTCTCCGTACGACTGCCTTTTTTGCAGTGTGGATACTTTGAAAAAATCAGTATGCAGATTAAAACAATAAAATTGAACAAATATATATATATTTTAATATAAAGCGAATTTTAATGAATAGCAAATCGAACTTTTTAGCGAATTCACTAATTTCGTATTATGAATAGCCAGCGATTCTCTTAAGTTAAGATCGCTTTAAGTGTCAAAACCCTAGCAAATTTCACTATCATTGTATTAAAAATAGCGAAGGTTAGCTAATTTAAAAGCTCGAATCTAAGCGAACGTTCGATTCGCTATTCCTAACAAGGGCCTACAAAAATATGATTATATAGAATGGTAAAAAAAAGTCGACGTACCTAGAATTTTGTTGGCCACTGTATGTTGATTTGCCTATCTGCCACAAATTTAGTTGGGAGATTTGGTTTAAGTGTTTGATTTTTTCTTGTATAATATGCATCTATAAGAAAAAACTTACTCAATGAAAATGTTAATGTACAATAAAATTAACGTTTCTGTGGTTAAACCCATATAACGGAAGTTTCACAACTTTTTTCATCAAAAAATCATCCATGTTTTTGGTTTATTTGATATGACGGGCCACTTAAAATGATTGAGTGATTAAATTGATTGAGAAACAGTTAATCCTTAATTTAAGGCGGGCAAAAATCGAGAATGAAGGCAATTTTTACATTATGACGCATTTGAATCAGTTAAGTTATTATTACAGGTTTTGTGTAAAAAATTGTGTATTTTGGTTATAAAAATGAACAAAATAGTCTGAACGACAAATTGGATGACAGCAAATGACACACAAACACGATTTGTGTATCATTTGGTGTCTTCCGAATTGTGGTTAAGATGGTATTGTGTTATCTTTATAACAAAAATACACAAATTTTTGTGTATTGTATACGCAAGTCGTATGATCTTATCATTACTATTTCCAACAAAATTACTGTTTCTGTTAAATCTTTTTTTAGAATGAGCCTTTTTTCTTATTATTGGAGACTTTTTCAATAATTTTCGAGCTGGATAAAAGAATACGCCTATTATATTATTTCCGCTCTCACCACGACAAAGCTTCTATTCTGGCTTTGTATTCTTGCGTAAATCTTTTTATCATTTGATAGATAGTGGTGATCCTGCCAATATCATTCTTATTGTGACTGAAATGTCGAGAGAGATTGATAGGAATGTGGTCAGCAACATTTCTCTTAAAATCTCTGATATTTGTTCTGGTGCCCTGGATATCCACACTCGAACATAAGCATTTATAAAAATGGCGCTAACGAGCGCTATTATGTCTTTCATTTTCTTTAATGGCTCCTCGAAGTATTTAGACATCCATAATAATGGCAGAATGCCTTAAGTCAATACAATGATCAGTTCGTTAATCTATAGACCGGCTGTCCCCCTCTCCATATTTTTTCGGGTAAAAAGGGGCAAACTTGACTTTATAAGTTTCTATTTTTCCACTAAGTTTAGTTAGCTTTCGAGTGATTTTCCTATGAAAATGGAAAATCGCAAAAGTACGATTTCGTCCGAATTCTCGTTATGATATTTTTTACATAAATTTTTTTTTTTTTACAGGTTATGAGTCCGAATATCATTATGGTTCGGACTTTGGAGACTCCACAGATAAAAGCGATGTCGATGACGACCCATTAATCATGTCGCCATCAGAAGAAGAAAGTGTTGGTGGCGACAATGTAAGCGAAAGTGAATTTTCCGAATGTAGTTTTGGTCAAGGTGGCTTAGGTCGACCATCTCGTCCGCCCAGTCCCGATCCAATTTGGTTACAGGATCGCGAAGTTGAAACACTGGATCTTCCTAAATCATCTGATGATTTGCTCATTTCCAACATATTGTCCCTTCGAGCTGTACAAATCTACGAAGTCTTACGTCGATTTCGCCACATTGTTCGTATATCCCCATTTCGTATTGAAGATTTTTGTGCAGCATTAATGTGTGAAGAACAGAGTTCTTTATTCGTTGAAATCCACATAATGCTATTGAAGGCTATTCTTCGCGAAGAAGACATTCAAAGTACACACTTTGGCCCGCTCGATCAAAAGGACAGTGTGAATATAAGTTTATTTTTAATTGACAATATAACGTGGCCAGAAGTACTACGCAGCTATGTGGAGAGTGATCCGATTTTCGATCGTCATGTTCATGATATTTTAGAATCAAAAGATTATCCACACTCGGGTGTGGAAGATAGATTAACCGTTTTGCAATTCCTTACCGACCAATTGCTTTATACCACTGCAGTGCGTGATGTTATGCTTCAGGAAGGCCCCATACATTATGATGATCATTGCCGTGTTTGCCACCGCTTGGGAGATCTGCTATGTTGTGAAACATGCCCGGCTGTCTTCCATTTAGAATGTGTCGATCCACCTCTAGTTGATGTCCCCACAGAAGATTGGCAATGCAATCTCTGCCAATCACACAAAGTATCTGGTACTGTTGATTGTATTTTACCACAAGAAAAACAAGGAGTCCTTATTCGTCACGATTCACTAGGCCTCGATAGACATGGACGAAAATACTGGTTTGTAGCTCGTCGCATTTTTGTCGAAAATCAAAATGGCACCGAAATTTGGTACTTTACCACACCGCCACAATTGGAATTACTTTTATCCCTGTTGGATGCCAATGATTTGGAATCAGGCCTTTGCAAGGAGATAAATGAGAAAAAAGAAGAAATCACCAGACAAATGAAACTCACAGAAAAGCTGACTAACGAAAATAAACTAAACAAAAAGTCTTACATTGATTTTGAGAATGATAAAATCAATCAGATTTTGAATAAATCGGCAACAGACAATGAAGATGCCGAAATGAAAGAAGATGAACCTTCTACCAACACGGATGTGCGAGTAGTAACCAGGCAAAAACAAAATCAAATAAACACCGGAACATTATATTTCAAATTGGGCATGGAGAATGGCTTCAAGTCATATGTCAATCAGTACACAGTCAATCCGATTGCTTTGAATAAACCTCAAAGAAATGAGGAACGCGACAAACGAAGGCATCTGTCTCATAAATTCTCTCTTACCACAGCATCCGAATTCAAATGGCTGGGCAATTCCAATGGAACAGCCACAAATGTTTTGAATACATTGAGACAGACTTTAATGTCCTTCGAACAAAATATAGCTTCGTCATTTATGATCACCAATTGGAGTACAATTCGAAAAATTTGGATAACATCTGTTACGAATTCGACAAAACCATCCGACTTTTCTTATGTCCTTTTATTACTGCAAGCTTGCTTCAAATCGGTTATCTTTGCCAATGTGTGGCATGAACAATTGGGTCACATTAAATTTCATCGAACAACTTCGGCTGAGCGAGAAGAACGAAAGAAAATTGAAAAGCGAGAGAAACGAGAGCGTGACGATGAAGAAGAAAGAAATCGACTGGCATATAATTACGTTAAGTATTCTCTGGGGTTGAAACATCAAGTTTGGAAACAGAAAGGCGAAGAATATCGCATCCATGGCCAATGGGGTTGGATATGGATGTCATACTTCCGACAAGCTCAACGCAACAATCGACGTGTTTGTGAGAAGAGTTGTGTCAGTAAAGTAAATATACACATTATACACAATGACGAGCATAAAATCATCAATGTTGACCCAAGAACATATAATTTCTTGAAGCAATGTGAACGATCAGCTCAAAAAGGTCTAGATTACGGTTATATAGATGATTTTAGGCACATTAAAATTGTAGAATTCAATGGTAGCGAAAATATTGATGTAATCGACGTTTGCAAATCCCTAACGGCTACGGGTAGGCTACTCTATCCAAAAATAGGAAGAAAAAGTAAATTGGATGATTTGTTGTCGAAGAGATTACTTCTCAAAGAAGCCGAAGAGCAAAAGATGTCTAATGTTAACAAAGTAGAAGACCTGCCAATGCCATCGAAACCCGAAATTACACAAGCAACTAACAGTAGCAGTAAAGAATCAATTTTAGAAAGACAAATTCTTCGTTTAGTCGAACAAAAGCATAGTTCTCAATCGAATAGTGTTAATCTAGAATTAGTGAATACGTTGGCGAAAAAAATCCAATCGGTTCGACTACAATTTAGCCAGTTAAATAAATTTGCCAAGCAATATCGTTGTTATACAAAAGATTGCAATACAAATTCGAATGCAGTTTCTCAGATAACAGCAAACACTTGCTATTCGCCGTTGTGCTTGCAAAAGGCAAGAGCGAAGAAAGAATTGCTTCTGTTATTGAGAAAGGCCCACACAGCTGGTAATGGTTCAAAAGAAACAGTAGCCGCCATTTTGGGTGCTGTAAAGAAGCCCTCAATTTTGGAACAAAAATTAATTGAGGGTAAAAATTATCCCAATGTTGGATTGGATGAATTGGATGAGAAGTCGTTTGATGAATGCCCAATTGATTTGAAACAAGACTTTCAAGTGGCCTTTGACAATGCTATAAATTACGAAGATCATCTGCTTACATCAAACTATACTCCATTGAATGTGAAAGAGGAAGCTAACATTAAAAATGAATGTTGTGACGAAGATGCATCATCCAAACCAGCCATTGAAGATTTTGGTTCGTCCAAGAATCTTAATGATGGTGTTGATGTTGATGTTGCTGGTGGTGATGGTGATGGTGTTTTAGGATCGGGGGCAGATAATTTCGTTGATAATTTGGATGTTTGCAGTAATGTTGAAGTCGAGAGTACAGATACCATTTCTAATTTACTTGAAAGCGAAGTAATGTCGTCGGCTAAAAAACGTAAGACAAAACTACGTAGTAAAAATGGAAGTGCTAAAGATATTGTTAGTTTCATTCAGCCCATGGAACATTGTGCACCAACGCCAGTAAGACAAAACCGACGTTTCCCATTGCATCCGCCGCGGGTGATTAAACGTGAGGATAACATAAAAATTGAACCCGAATTGGGTCCGAATGGCATGGAGCGCATATATTCGGCAACACAAACACGAGGAAAAATCTATTTGGCTCGTGAGCTAAAGAAGAGTAATGCTAATGTTGTTAAGAAACCCACAACTACCACCACCACAACAACAACAACAACAACAACAGCAACAACAACAGCCGCCCCAGAACCACCAACATCTACTGCTGTATCTAAATATCCCATAATATCTAGCTTTTACACAAAGAACTTGAACAAAAGCCTTATGGTTCTTCCGAAATATGAACTCCTTAAATTGGCTAGAGCTGGTGGAAAATTGCAAATAAACGGTTATCATCATTTGGCCAAAAATAATACAACTGTATGGCCATATCCGTGTTCGAGGCCATTATTCAAAACATGCTGGTTGTATAGGACTACGAATTGTCCAACTATAGCAGCGATTGCATTGCAATTGAGAATATTATATTGTTGTCTGAGATGGGATGATATGATTTCTAAACCACCATCGCTAGATGGAAAACATCAAATAACAACTGACACGGAAATTGTTACTCAAGAATTATTGAAGCTTAAGCACTATGGTAAATGCAGTGAGAAAACACAGTATTTACGAAGGAAGGTGGTTATTCCGCTGGAATTGCCTAAAACAATTCGAGGTATGTACTCATATTTTTACTTTTTTTTTTATGAATCCATTACACTCTTATTATTAAATAAACTTAATATCAATGAAGTAGAGTTTTGTGGACTAAAGAATTTACCTTCCATAGTCTTCTCTAAATTGTCCAATTTAAGGTGAAATTAGCGTGTAAACAAACCCAATGGCAACTCGAATTTTCTTTTAGTATCCTTTATTATATTAAAACGGTTCCTCAAAAATTTGCAAAATTTCTCTGCTGCAGCAACTCGAACACCTTTTATTTATTTTATGAAACTCGACACCTTCTGTCCCCTCGGAACCCCGGTCAAGACTACTAGCGTCGGCATTTGTGGTTGTCACTCCAACAAATGATCTACTGGGCTCCGAAGGGTCTTCGATTGAGGAAGGGACATTACCCCTAAATAAAGAACAATGCTACATAGCTGGGAGTTGAACATTAACTCTGTAACTGTCCTTCTGAGGCATGGTGGCATCCCAGGTGTTTAAATCTTTTGTGCATAAGTGCACTGCAGCTGCCCAGGATGTGGTCTGGTGTTTCTTCGTGTTCGTTGCAGAATCTGCAAGTGGCACTACTTACTAGGCCCAGAATGTTTAGATGCCTTCTTAATTTGCAATGGCCCGTGAGGAGATCTGTACATATCCTGAGGTTATTCCTACTCAATCTGATACAGCTCTTGGTTGTAGTTCCGGAGAAGCATTTTGGCCTGTCTCAGTTTATGTAGTTTTGCCCAGTCCTTTTTTCTTCTGGTTTCCTCGTCTTGTTTTATTTTGTTTTTGTATGACATTTTCTCCTATTCTGCAGTAAGGCTTGGGTCCCATTAGAGAAGCCATTGATCCTGCTTTTGCTAAGTAGTCCACTTCCTCGTTTCCCTGGACCCCTAGGTGCCCAGGTAAGCAGTGGAGAGTGACTTTGTTGAGCCTACCAAGTTCGTTAAGTTTTTCAATACACTCCAATATTAGCTTTGAGTTCATTGTACATGAGCTGAGTGCTTTTAGGGCAGCTTGACTGTCAGACTTAATGACGATGTTTTTGCTCTGGTGATTACCTTCGAGGTTAAGTTCTGCGCATTTTACAATGTCGTTAATTTCAGCTTGAAATATACCTGGGGATTGACCTTTTGGTACGGATAGTTTGGTACTAGGTCCAAAAATTCGTAGTTTTGTAGTTTTTCACAAATTTATATTTTGTGACCATGGTATCGCTTGAAACGTCAAGGCAGTTTGCTTCTGGAGATCTGGCAAGAAGCTCTCTTTCCCTATTGCCTATACATTTACCGGTCCCAGTTCCTTTCTTGGCTAATCTTATGATTGCTCCCTTTGCAGCACTTTCAACTATTATGTTGAGTTGAGTTAGATCTAGGATAATCTCCATTGCTGCTGTCGGACAGGTTCTCATTACCCCTGTGATACAAACGCATGCGAGTCTTTGCACTTTGCCTAGTGATTTTCTAGTTGTTGCGAGATCGGTTCTTTAGTGCCAGGCAACTGCACCATAGGTATAACCATCATGGTGTACATCCATCTTAGGATATATGGTTTGCAGCCCCATGAATTGGTTGCTGGTCTTTTGCATGTCATTAAGTCTTTCGGGGCTTTTCCAACAGTTATTTCTAGGTGTTTGTTGCAGGGGAGATTCACAATCATTAAACAAATTCCGGAGGAAAGAAATATTTCGTAGAAAACAAAATTTCCCTGGAGATTCCCGATAAGGTTCATTATAACCAGTGCCTTAAGGCCGTGCTACAATCTTTTTAGCTGTAACCAACAAACATTCAGAGTGTGTTTTAAAAGATGCATTCTCTTCCTAGCGCGTAAGTGCAAGTCAATTATATTTAAACCATAAGAAGGGATGGGGTATTTTCCTCTATAGGGCATTTAGCATTGAACCGATTGTCGTTAAGCGCTCATTCAGTTCATACCCAAGACTGTGCTTGAGCCTGCATCCAATGACAAATCCACACGCAAATGACCTCTGCTAAGGGAAGAAATCGCTGGAGTAGGTACCTATTGCAGTTTTTCATTTCTATTTCGGATTTTCGATGTTACAAAAAGAGTTTGCTTGGAAAAACACAACGTTTACATTTTTTTTTAAATTTTACTGACCATCTTCTTCTAAATTATTCGCACAGAGGTAACATCAATAAGATCTGGTTTGCGCAAGAGAAAACGTGCCGAATCTCCCCAACAAACTGAACCACAAGTCTCCGAAGAATGGGTCGATGAAGATAAACTTGAGCTTTGGGAAATCAAACTGTTTGGCGAAAAACAAGAAAAAATACGTTCTTCAATGATAAGTAGAAGTGCTCACTTGAAACAACAAATGGAAAATGCATCTTCCAGTAGCACATCGAGTAGTTCTTCGGCAACAAATAGTTCGACTGTTTCAAAAACACAAACTTCTAAATTCTCAAGTGAAGAGATGAAAGATAAAATGGAACAGCAACTAAAACTACAGCGGGCTGTGCATCAGCAGAAAAAATCGGCAGAATCTAAACAAGCCATTGGTAAGTTTTTTTTTTTTGTTAATTTAAAAGCAATTCATTAAAACGAAAAAAAAAACAAAAATAAAATGTTTTCAGCTAAGGCAAGTCCTGCTCAACCTAATCGAAGGGTAATTGTTAGGAATCCTGATGGAACTACCAGAGTAATACACCAGACAGTGGTCACACCATCAACACAGACTGTCAAGTCAACGCCAAACAACAATGTTATAAACAAAACCACTTCAGAAACAGCAACAGCAACAACAACCACAACAACAACTACGGAAACAACTGCACCACCACAACAACCTACCCAGCATAAGGTGCAGATAATTCGTGGTCCCGATGGAAAAGTTAGTGTGCGTGGCTTGAGTCCTGGGCAGCAACTAATACAAATGCCTGATGGCAAATTACATGTCCTAACAACAACACCAGGTAAGACACATATAAAAGAAGGCAATAAAATACTAAATTTGAAATTTGAAAATTTTATTTTGTTTCAGTGAGCGCCGCCAATAAAACTGCAACAGTTGTTAAAAGCCCGGCGGTGGCGAATAACAAAACAACTCACAATCCAGTACTTCCTACGACTACAGTTAAGCAGATAGCTGTGAAACAAGTAGTGAAGCAGCAGCCTGTCGTCCAACAATCAAATGTAGTTAAACAAATAGTCAATCGGGAAATCCAACAAAAGGTAATATTTTTTTTAATTTTTTATTGTTTGTGTGTGTGTGTGTACGTTTGTGTGTTTATGTGTGTATATTTTTCTAAGGTGGTAACAACAAATACTATTGCATCTACATCACAGGCCGTTAAAAATGGTTCTCAGGTTCCTGTTTCACAAACTGTGCACAAAGTCCTCACAACTGGCGGACAAATTGTGCAAGCAAATCCCGGCAAAAAGACGACAAACTTGCAGCAACTGATTGTGCAGCCAGGCCAGAAACTACTAGTTGGTCAGAATGCTCAGGGCCAAAAGGTTTTGATATCTTCGCCTACACAACAAAATATACAACCTGCTCCTACACAAAATATACAAACTGTTACACAAGCGGCTCCCCATCAAGTGGTATTAAATTCTCAACCCACACAAAAAGTCATTCAGCAGATTGTTAATACAAGCAATGTTCAGCAACAAATTATGGTTGGTGGGCAGAGAATAATACTAAGTCCGGGCCAAACTATAGTTACCCAAAGATCAGTACCTCAATCCTCGCCGGTGCAGGTTTTACAGCAGCAAATAATACAACCAGCACAGCCGCAGCAGCAGCAGCAACAGCAAATACAACAACAGCAGCAAATGGTTATTCATACACAATCTCCACAAGTTGAAACAAGAACGCAAGTTGTCCCTAAATTGAAAGTACAGAACCAAGTGCAAACTATAAGTCAACAAATCCAACAACAGCAGCAGCAGCAACAACAACAACAGCAACAGTTACAACAGCAGCAACTGCAACAACAGCAACAACAACAACAGCAACAGCAACAACAACAACAACAACTGCAACAGCAGCAGCAACAACTGCAACAACAGCAGCAACAGCAACAACAGCAGCAACAGCAGCAACAACAACAGCAGCAGCAACAGCAACAACAACAAATTCAAGTTGAATCTAATCCACAACCTACGCAACAACAACTCGTGGTGCAAAATTCAGCCTTGGCACAGCAATTGGCCCAAGGTAAGCTACAAGTTGCCAATGTTAATGGCCAACAAGTCATATTAAGGCCTTTGGGCAATAATCAAGCACAAATTGTCGCACATATCAAAACTCAAAGCGACGGCAATGCCCACATTGTTACGAGTTCGAATTTTATTGAAAATCCAAAAGAATCAACACCCACTGCAGTTGTCAATAAGCCAAATGTTGTTCAGCAGTTGAAATCTCCTACCCAAACAATGAGCGATCACATAACCAAAGATAATAAAATGGCAACGAGTGATCAAGGACATAATAACATGTATTCAGTTCAAGACGACCAACAACAGCAGCAACAACAGCAACAGCAGCAACAACAGCAACAGCAGCAACAGCAGCAACAACAGCAACAACAGCAGCAGCAACAACAACAACAGCAGCCAACTTCAACAACAATTGAGCAGAGCCTTTTGCAAGGACAACCCCCTGGAACTGTTATTAAATGTGTTACGGCCCAGGTTATACAGACTGAACATGGCCCGAGAATAGTTTTGCAAGGATTGATTGGAAATGATTTTACGCCACAACAGCTTGCGCTCGTTCAACAGCAGGTCAAACAACAGTTATTAAAAGGTAAGTGTTTGAATTAAATAGCATACTCTCAAGGGAGGGAAACAAGGCAAAATTCGAAGGGTGGATGCAATCTTTTACTATTTGTTTTATCCTAATGATGTCAATGTCATCAGCATAAGCAAGGAGTTGAACAACGGTTTTTTGAAAAATTGTGCCTCTGTTGACTCTTTGCTTGTGCACAATTGCATCAAGCAAAATGTTAAAAAGTAGCTTCTCACTCCAACCTTACGAATAATAAAACCAACAAAATTATTAAATATTATTTACCCGGACGAAAAGTCATTGTATAAAAAACTTAAAATTATAAAGAGAAACCTTTTCAACAACAAATAAAATATAAACATGTCTAAAACTAAATTTAAAACAACCAATAAAAAAAAATCTTACAGCTCAAGAATCCAGTGGTAAACAGGGTGTATTAGGGCCAACGAAAATCTATTTAGCCGTTCAGCCATCTAGTAGTGTTATCCAACAAAACTCACATTCCCAGCCCACACCATTAGTATCTGTGCAACAAAATCAACAAGTCCAGCATGTAAGTATTTTATAACACAATATATAATTTTAAACAAAAAAAAATCAAAACAAAACAAACAAAAATGATTGTTTTGGAAATTTAATTTGTTAAACTTTTTTTTGTTTGTTATTTTATTTTATATATTTTTTTGTAAAGGATATGTAGGTCTTTGAAAAATGGTATATGTTTTCGAATATATGTGCTCTTCTCGCTCAAAAGAAAATGTCTGATAAACATAATATAATATGTATGAATTGAGGTTTTTTTTTTTGTTGAAGTTAAAAAAATGTGAATCAATTTACTCGTATCCTTTGACTAATGTTTATACTCTTTTTTGTCTTGTTTCTTTCTGTTTCCTTGGTCCAAAGTCTTGTGTGGTTTACCTTTTACCTCGTAAGCCAAACGGTTTACACTCGCTCGGTCATAAACTCTCACCTCATTACTAAAAATAATTCATCTATTCAATAACTCATCTTCCATTAACCAAACTATGTATTTTATGTCTCCAGTCTCACTAACTCTAATAAGCTTTACCTTTACCTTACACCTTTTTTTATAAACAAAAATGTTTATAAAAAAAGGTGTTCGGTTTTTTTTTTTATTTGTGATTTTAAAGTTTTTGAAAAATTTTAATTAATATGGTTTCCACAGGAGCTTTTTTTTGTATTAACCGTTTTATATTGATTTGAACCAATAATTTATAAAATAATTATGAAGTATTATCTGTTTAAGAATGAAATCGAAGGCTTTCCCCAATTAGGAAAACAAATTGAGAATAAAAGTTAAGGGTTTTTGAAGAAACAACAAGAACCTTTGTATGTGACAACCAATTTCATAGCCTGGAATCATACATATATTTCACAGGCTGCCACACCCAATCATCAGATTCGCTTTATGTTCCTTTTATTTAAAAAATTGTTCCCCGAATTAGACTCGACCAAACGATTGATTTTGTTGTTTATTCGTATTTTTCGTTTTTACTCCAACCTTTATTCATAAGCCAACAATTTGATTTACATTTTTATAAAGAGTCAGATGAGTGGAAACAGGTTGACAACAATCGATTTCAATTTAAATGGAGTTTGTGTATATCTTATTGTCATTGCAGTTAAGCTGCCTTGTTCCATAAATTTAACATTAAAAGAATTTAATATTAAGAAGTTCTTTCTGATAAATGTAATCCAAGATCCCCTCATACATCGAGTTATAATATAATAAAAATTAACCACTAAATCAACTATATTAATAGCCTGTATCGGGTGAGTGGCATGGGTAATCCAAGTTGATTTCGAACAAATGAGGTAGAAATTATCTCATTTGGAATTATAGATTTGTATGAGAAATTATCTCATTTGCCTGGTGCCTAGTCGAAAGAAGCTAAAAAACAACAGTTATCGAGATTTAAAAAAAAGAAAATGTTTCATAACTTTTTTTTTTGTGAATTTTTAGAAAATTGCTCTACAATCCACACACTTTAGATTTTAGTCGCATTTTATTTATATTTTGATCAACTTTTTAAATGATGGCACTCATTTACTAATGTTATACTTTCAGAAGACAAATTTGTATGAGATGTGTCTTTTTGGTTATTTTATATCCTTTGTTGGAAAATAATGCGAATTGACACTACAAATTTGTTTCTTTTTATTTTGATTGCATATAAGTTCCCGTGAATAAAATTATTAGAATGCATTTTTATACCCAAGCCATAATCTCAAAAATCAACAATTAAAAAATATATAAATTAACGAAAAATGCCCTATCGGTTTCCACTACCAGAATTTTTACATTAATTCGCAAAATTCCAAAAATCTATTTGTAGTTGGATTTAACTATTTGTTTTATTGGAAGTTGTGTAGTATGTATTAGATCCTACTGTACTGTATTACACTTTATCTGCATTTAGAAAATAAATTAAAAACTTAACATAATCTTGGTTGTAGCACCCTTTGGCATCCACTTGGGCTTCGCTTGTAATTTGTTTCTCTGGTTTTGAGAATAACGAAAAACTGAAAAGGTAGCGACTTTCCCAACAATTTTTCGATTGAGAGCACTTCACAAAAAAAAAAAAAAAAAATTCCCAGGGAAATTTCATTCCCGATAGAGGTGACTTAATTTGAGTTTAGTTAACTCAATTGTTTTAAGTAAAAAAATGTTTATTGGCTCCCGAGAAAGTTCATTTAATTTTCTTTGGTACTTCCTCAACAACTTAATTTTCAGAAGACTTGCACTGCCTTCTGCCACCACCTGGTTGCCGAAAAATACAAAATTAAAATGGCAAGCAGTTCATATTTTCAAAATGTAAACGGCGATTGGGAATGGGGATCGTGAACAGCATGAGTCCGTTTCATTAATACTGTGAGGCCTGCGTAAAACTATTTTTTCGTATCAATATCTTTTTTCCTTGAATCTGGTGTAATAGTTTCTAGATCCGTTTAATCCAATGATCCTCTTAGCTCATATCTTGGTTGTCCAGTGGTTAAAACTAACGTGAATTAAAAGTACGCTTTTTGAACCGAGTTTGGCATAATAAAGTCTAATAGTCGAAAACTTCCAATTTAAATTAAATAGAAACAAAGCCGATTAACTCTCTTAATTCTTCGGCGTTTTCTTGAGGGATTTTATTTTATTTCACTCCGAATTAACTTAAAGTATTTTTAGTGCCCAATAGAAATATATGACTTTTTGGTTATACATTTAGCTTAATTAAAACAATAATAATAATAATAATATATATAAAAAAAAAAAAAAACAATTATATATAACTATTTTTAAACATAAAATTTATAATTGATTAAGTGCTTCTGGCCAAACTCTATTTTAGTAGTTTTTCGTTGTTTTTTTTTTTCATTTTTGTTTGTACTATTATTATTATTATTTTAATTGTTAAATTAAATTTTAAAACCTATTTTATTGTATATTAGTTTGATGATTATTTGCAATTGGCCTTTGTGTTGACAAAAAGCGCTCATATTAAACTAACTCTTTGCCTGTTGCAAATATATATACCCACAATTTGAACTTACCGAATAAGACATATTTTAGCCAAGGGAAACCGTTTTTGAATGTTTTTTTTTGTGAAGAGATTCCATTTATAGAGATTTCAATGAGAGCAGTACGTAAATTTCTTGATAACTAAAAAAAATTATTCAATGAATCTCACATAATATGTTAATTTAAAAATAATATATATATATATTCAAATACATTACTGTAACACAAAGGCTTTTCCATCCTAATCATCATCTAATTATCAAAAAAAAAAAAAAAAAAAAATCAAAAAAAAAAAAAAGAAAATTTATTTGAACTTTTAACTTTGTTGAATAATTTTTTTAGCTATTATTTTTTTTTTATAAACTGCTTGAGAAATTATAATAAATCTTATCTCTTCATAAAATTTCTTCAAAGGTTTCCTGGAATAATTTCAACCACTGATATTATACAAAGGTACGTTGTGTTTAAGAAAAAAATCATTTAATTTTATTAGTTACACATATTTATTATTATTTTTTAAATTTTTACTTTTAATTTTTTTTTATTTTCGGGGGTGTAAAAATAAAACTATGTTTAAATAAGTAAATAAAAACAAAATAAGATGCGTTTATTTTATAAGTATTGTTTAAGAAAAAGTAAATAAACTAATTCAAGACAAAAAGTAGTCTTAATTTATGGGAATATTTTTAAGAGGGGAAATTTATAAATGTTTTTTTTTTATTGTTTATTTCGGACAAATACATTTCTTGTTTTTGAGAATTTTGTAAAAATACAGTATAAAAATAAAACTAGTAACTACTTCATATAAAACAAAACAAAAAACAATTGATTTTTATTTACTCATTTGATGATGATATTTTTAGATATTATGTAGTGGAACAAGTGCAACAAAAAACTATCATATCTAGTGCCAAATTCTGCGCATGGCTGAAATTAACTAATGAGCTTTGTCAAAAAGTGTTTTGTTTCTAATATTTTTAACAACCTGTCCCAGTTATTTATGTATGGTGGATTTCTTTTGCAATTGTATAATAGGTTAATACAAGCATTATTGATCTGTAAGCATCTATTAATATCGGTCAATAAAATATTCGAATGTTACCTCAGAAATCGTGCTGATAGGTACCAATAGGGATTGTCGTGAATACAAACTTCCCTCGGAATTTATTGGTATCAGAAATAAAAATTCCAGGCAGGTCCTGTCATGTTATACATTTTTGTATTGTTCTCTTTTCGTTTCACCAAACGCCAATTTGCAAAGTATGTTTATAGAAATGAAAATTTGAAAAGTTTTCCTCTTCGCAAAATACGTTTCACGAAACACAAATTTGCAAAGTGAAAAGTTTTTTTGTGCAAAGTGAAAAGTTTTCTTAGTTTGCAAAGTATTTTTGTACTTTTTGTTTCACCAAACACATGAACTTTGCAAATTATATTAATAATTTAGAAAAGCCTTTCAATAATATGCAAAGAGAAATTTTTGTTTGCAAATATGAGTTTGTTGAGGGAAGATGTCGAAAAATCATTATAATAGATAATGAAGATTTGTTTGAAGTAAATAATAGTGACCAAAGAGTAGTTCGGTTAAGAAGATCTAATCCATATTTGTTGAAAAATCCTAAGCGGCAAGATACCGTGTTTTTTCGTTTCGTGCTAAGCACTTTTACTTCGCAAAAAAATATTTATTTGCAAAGATGCAAAGTGAAACGTGAAAAGTGTGGTGAAATATGCCCCTGATATTGTAATTCTCTGACGATTTGAATTTTACTTTTTTTAGGAAATCATCTTTGTTGGGGTGAAAACTTTGTCCTTTTTTTATTGTTCTTAATTTCTTTTTTTTTTTTTTAAGCTTACTAATGAGTTTGAAGTTTTTTTTAGGAAGTGTGAGGGTTTTTGGTCTAGCTTTGTAGTACTATGGACATGTACATTATATGGGAGTTATGGATTCGTAAAAATGAAGCTAATGTATTTTTTTAGAAAATAATTATTAACATAAAAAAATATTCCAAAGCCTTATTTGAAAAAAATCTTTGTCCTCCGGATGAAATATTTAGTTTAGGGAAGAGGAAAACATCGCTAGGAACTACTAGATTTGGTGAGTCAGAATTTTGGACAAGCAATTTAAATCTTAATTCATTGCACTTACACCTCGTCAACAAATTGATTTAAATATTCGTTCGAATGCGTTGATTGAGATTGAAAAAATGCGCCAACCGGCACCCTTTGGTGACTTAAGCGAGTTTTTCGTCATTGGTAGTTTTTGAGAGCTGCTTACGTTCATCGGTAATCAAGGTGGTATGCCCACGATTGCCTTTATTCGGTGAACATTTTCTGCTTAAATGATAGTTCAGATTTTCTGTAAACAGTTAACAGTAAATCATTTAATGTTCAAAAATTTATGTAATCAAATTGAGAAAAGTAAACACTTTTACTAAATATTCGAATAAATTGACTGAAAAACGTTGCCCAACGGTGTTGAAAGCTTGATTCTACCATCCATTTTCATTGGTAACACAATGCATTTTTCGATTTTTAAAGAACTTTTATAAGGTACTCGGTCCATTGCTGTTACACATTGAATCATACATACATCAAATGAAAGGCCTCGATGAGTGTTTTAATATTTTGCATGGGCCTAAGACTGTATCTCATGCAGGGAAAGTGCAGTGTTGCATTTTATGTCCATTAACTAATTTCGTTTGTATTCTTAGAGAAAAAAAAACAATCGATACGGTGTGGTTGTAGTTAAAATTCGGAATACTAATATTTTACTCTCACTAAGCACTGTAAAAAAACGTAATTTGTCGTTTGTATATGTGTTATCTTTTTTTTATACCAAAAATAGAAACAAAATTATTTTTTTAAAGTTTTTTGAACATAAAATGCAACTATATTTGCTCTTCGAACACTCTTAGTTTTATTCAAACCATCCATTGCGTTGCTGTTTTCATCACTATATAGATCATACACCGTATTGCAGAACACACATCATCTCACAGACCTTTGTCTAATCATTGAAGTGTGTTCCAATTTTGTCGATAAGAGATACCTTCATATGTATATATATTGGCTAAACAAAATTGATATCTATGAATACTTCGGATATCGCATCTTTTATGTCATTAAGCTACTTAAAAATCTCTCGAATCAACAAGAACAACTGAACTCATTTTTGCGAAAAAATGGACTCATGTTGTTCTGCCTACCTGCCACAGATATTTTTTTTATCAATTTAAGACTTTACTGTGGCATATGTGGAACATTTATTTCAACGGTTAATAATTGTTTTTGTCTTTGACCTAATAATGAAACCTTTGCCCATTCAGGAATTTAAAATATTATGGTTTGCTTAAAACCAATAATCCAACGAACATTTTCATAAAAATAGTTGAAATGACATTGTTCAATTTAATAATATATAAAAGAGTCGTTCACTAGTGGCCTAATCCCAAAACTTCACTTCGGAAATACGAGGGATTTAAGAAATGGATGTTAAATCAAATTAATACAAACTATAAAAAGCAAAACTGTCCTGAATTCCATTTAGGAATCTTGGTCAAATTATTTTTAAATTTTAATAGACATAAGAGATGTACATTATTTTTATACGGATTATTTTTGGCTTCAGTTTATTGTACACAAAACAATAATTCACATCAATACTAAACTACTTTAAAACATCGATTCATAAATGCAATTTTTATTGAAAAAAATATATTTACTTTCTTGGGAATGGCATTACATTTGGTTTAATTTTGTAAATCGAACATGACGTTTTTAATTTGCATTCAAGTTTGAAAAATGAAAAAAAAAAACTGATTAATTTATTTCATTGGAGGCTAATTTTTAAATTTAAAATCGAATCCCATTTTGGAGCTATGTAACTTAGCCAGTTCAGGTTTCTTGAGATTTACAGAACAGAGAAAACGAATCCATAATTTTATTTGCTCAGTTTTCGACTCCTGTTCAAGTTGGTGAGATTACTAGGCTACTAAGCGCTCTGAGATCTCAAAAACGTAGTGTCTTACTTGCAGAAAAATTAAAACTTATCTCAAACGGCCAACACTGTAGGCCAAAAGGTGTCGAGTAGGTGTCATTTTAAAATACTTTTATCCGATTTCATCCGAATCGGAGAATTTCTGCTCTTCGGAAGAATACCTCGAAGCGAAAATCCTCCGACTCGGAGAATAGGTACCTCGCTAGGACTGATTAATGTCATCACAGGATTTAGACATGGAAATGAAGAATGGAATGGAATGGAATGGAATTGTAAATTCAAAGCTTTTATTGAAATGTTTGGTTAACAAACAAATATAAAATATAGAAATTTATATTATGTTTTTTAAGTCTAATGCATTTATTAAATAGTGAATAACTTTGTATAATGGATTATTATGTAACGCTGCAAACATTCAAACGGAAACTCTTGAAATATGTATAATTGCACACATAAATGTTGTATGTATAATATTATTAGGAGATGGGCAAAGGAAATCCTACCACACACATTTGACTAAAAATTTCATTCATTTGTGCATAATTTCATTAAAAATATCAATTTTTTTTCTCGAGAAAAGCGTATAATAACATTCTCCAGAAAAAATACTCGAAAACAAACTTAAGCAAAAGGTGAGTAATAAGTGTGAAAAACTATACGAGTTATATTATTGATTGGTTGCTAAAGTAGAAAAAAAAAACACAATTGAAGTAATTTAATTATCTAATTTGTAGCAAAATAATAATAAAAAAAACACCACAATAAACAATATATTTGTGCGCTTTGCAAGAGGTGAAAAATTACCTTAATACTTAACTTAATTATACAAAATCGTTTCGTATTGTTAATTATTGTTTTTAAATGTTTTTTTCCTCAATATTTCAATACAATGTTTAATTAAATAATTTTTTTCTTTTTTTTTAATTCGATTAAAACACTTAAAAATAATAAACATTATTGTTATGTTATATTTTAGGACCATATTGATTCCATTGAAAGGAATTCAAGTGAAGGCTTTGCTCAGATAAAAAAGGAGAGTAATGAAAGCAAAACCGAAATATACCCAAATCAAATCGAGACAAAACAAAATAAAATTAATACACCAGGAAAAATACAAAAAGATGTAGCAAAAATTGTGTCAAGCTTAAACCTGGATAATAATCAATCTTTTGTTATAACTCCCGATTATATACAACAAAGTGAGTATTATGATGCTTGTGTTTTATAAAATTTTGTTCGTAACTCTCTATTGTACAGTGGGTCGTCGTCCTCCTCCTCCTATCATTTATCACAAATTCAACCGTAATCGGAATTTTTTTTAGGAATCATGAAAATCTCATAATCATGAATTTTTCTAGACTCGTAACAATTTTCCAATCACTAAAGAATTCGTGATGTAATCGAATGATTTTTTTAATAATTTGCTTTAAATTTTAAAATTGGTACACATTTTCACTGGCCAAACGAAATTTAAGAGAAATTTTGTACAAATGATTTGTATATTTGTAGTTTCGAATCTTAGTTTTTCCTTTGTTTTTGAGTATCTCTAGTATTCATGTTTCCTGAGTCTCACATTCATGAAAATAGCAAGTAATGAAAAAATAAAAACTTATCTCGAAAAATATCAAGAATAGAGATTGTTATGACTTTTTTATTGGAAATATTTACTACAACTTTGTTATTCACATTTGTCTCGTAAACGCAGGCATTTATGCAATAGCAACGAAAAATTCATAACAAAATTGACAAATTTGGCCATTAAGCCAGTACTATCTCACAGATACAACTTAAAGTAACGACGTAATAGCCACTTTTAGCACATTGAAATTAGAATAAAATACTGATGAGTTTTATAAATAAAGCATTCAAGTTTACGTTTACCATTGCGATCACTTTTTCAAGTCCAGCTTAAGCATTATTTTCTCAAAAAAATTATTAATTTATTTTTTCAAAAACTTGATTAAAACAACTCGAATAAAGTGAAATGTTTAGCTTTCCAAAAATATTGTAACTTGTATGTAATTGATAGTGTTGTTGTTATTTTTAATATTTTTTTTTCCATTTTAAGTCTTTTTTTTTTTTTACAAAAAAGTCCCTCTAGCCGAAACGGATCCTAACAGACGCCTCCTTCTTGCGTCGAGGTCACCTACACGCTTTAGCTTTTTTGCATTTTATGTGAGTCAACCTTTTGAAGAAAAATATTTTAAAATCGCGCACTAACAGCCATGGGAAGATAAGGTCCCATCCCATATTGTGTGGATTTTGAAAGACAGTGGTATCGGGCTTTGCATTTTCTTCTTCGACTACAATTGAAGTAGCTATTTATATTACATTGCATGCATAACCCTTTGGCAATACAAGTTTTCTTTTCTGCTTCTCTAATTTGTTTCTTAAAATCGTATGTATTTCGACTCTCTCAAAGCCAACCAACCAGTTGTCATCCGATCTTGACAATTTACATGCCTCAAGGTCTTCTTGATTCTTTGAGAGGGGAGGCTTTATTGCTTGAACGCCTTGATAGCATTAGGGAGAAACAGCTGTTTGAAATAATTATTATTCGTTTGATCGCAGGACTACTTTCACTACTTCAAAGTTAAATTATATCTGAATCGTAATGTTGAGCATTTCTTCTTAGGCAAAGAGTTGAACTGCTTTTTTTTTTACTCAAGTTATGTATTTTGACTCTTAAGTTGCACACAAATGCTTCTAGATTCTAGAATGATGGTTAAAGAGGCTACGCACTGTGTCAAGATTCCGAAATAATACAAATTTTGTTATTTCAGTTACTCAAAACCTTAATTTTGTAACTAAAACGTTTTTGTCATTTCAGCAATAAAAAATGCGCTCAAACAAGAAAATCTCAATCCGGAAATAGAAGAAAAACTGATTAACCTGCAACGATATCAGGAACGCCAAATGAAATCAGACCATCCACAAGCAGCAGCAACAACAACACCATCATCAACAACAACAAATACAAACCTAATTTCAAATGTAAATATTTTGTCATCACCACAAGTGATACACACACCTAGAAAGCGAAACAACAGTAGCAGAATAAAAGATGAAGAAGAAGTAGTAGTATCGGCCAAATCGAAGAACTTATGCTTGTCTTTCGGTGCATTTGCGGCGGCAGGAAAAACCGAAAATAATACATCGTTTGTTGGCGCTACAAATGAAAACAAAGGCAAACATGACAATGAGAAAAAGAAAGCAGCTGCACAACTTAATGTAAGTCAACTAACATTTTCCTCATCAATTAATAAATAAAAATCAAATTTTAGCGATTACATCGACACAAAGAATTATTGAAGAAAGATATATTAAAGAAGAGGGCAATTCTTGAAAGAGTATTACACATTGAAATTCAGCGAGAAATTGCATCTGCGATGCCGGAACTTCAAGACATTGAAGCCAAAAGCTTTAATAATTTCAAATCACAATCAGATGAGTATGGGATTTTTTATTTATTATTTTGTATTGTTTTAATTCAATATTTTTTTTTTTAAGACAATCACCACGTAATAATAATCAAGAGATCCAAACATCAAGTAAACAGAAGAAAGGTTCAAAGTTCCCTGGGATGTCGAAAAAAGTTGAAAAACTGTATTGTATTTGCAAGACACCTTATGATGATACTAAGTAAGTGAAACCCCCTTTGATTATATTTACTACTATTACTTAGGTCTTTAGAACGAACTTTTAAAAAAGCCTCAACAATTCCTACTACTCATTGTTTCTAGTTCTTTTAAATATCAAACAACCAAACAAGGATTATACTTTTATCATTGTCAATTCAGATCCACGTGGTTTCGTCGGCAAGATCATCGAGCTTTTGCGAATAGAAGTGTTTCAAATTGATAGCCATGAAGTTAGAAATACTCTTACTTGAACGGTCATTAATTTTATTTCGTTAGTATTAGAAGATATGAACGTCATCAAAATCGGTTAATTTAATAAAACCAAGTCAGGCACGCCTCATCGTACCTAGTCCTGCCATTAGTTCTGATACAAAATTTCAAGCAAGCATATCTCGACAAAAATACCTGGGGTCATTCCGTAATTCGATTATCGCCAAACGATATCGTCTCGACAATGGTGTTGATTTCCGTAACTCTCAAAATCACTATCGTCTGGACGATATCGTTTCGACGAAAATTTGCTCTACGGAACTCGATTATCACCACAGCGCCATCGTCAAAATGGTTGTGTTTGCACGATAGCTAAATTGTCGTCTGGCATGTATTTTGAAGTAACATGTCTTCAAAAAGATAAAACTAATTTTTTTAGGGATTGTATATTAAATTAAACACTTGTTCGTTCAATGTCTAGTTTTTGTAAATTTATTAAAAATGTTTCTGGGCATTTTTTTTTTTTTATTTTAAGAAGAGAAAATAAAAATCTAATTAAAAATTACAAACAATTTGAATGCGTACACAATCCACAATCACAACAATATTATTTTAATTTAATTGCATTTTGCAATATTTTTATTGTTCAGCCACAGACACAAAAAAATGTAATGTAAATTTTCATTTTTGAGAGCCCGATGCCATTTCAACCACAGTTTGAGGGAGAGTGTCGCTCTCAAAAAACCAGACGATAGTGATAGAGTTACGTAGAGCAAATCTGCGACGATCACGTTCAAGACTATCGTTTCAAAAATTACAGAATGACCCCCTGGTGATATTTATTTACAGGAACCACAAATTTTTATTGGACTTTTGGTCTGTTCCCTGAAATTTCATGAATGGAGGACAGGCCAAGAATTGGTCGTCCACAGCTCGCTCATACGAGTGCGTTGAGCACAATTCGACACACTATTCAGTGATCCTAGCTATCGCTGGCAGAACTCAAATCTCTTTTAAGTTTAAGCCCTGTATCACAACTCTTTTTCGGAAGGTAGATGATAGTTCCTTTCTTTTTTCACTCGGATAAGAACTTGCGAGTTCTAAACTCTCTCTATGTCGATGTCTCTCGATGTCATTGGCTCTGCTTCTTCGAAAAATCAAGTACTCTTTAGGCTATTTTTTCAGCAGCAAATGTACATATATGGTTATCAAAGAACAAAGATTTTGTGTTGCTAATTGTTCCCAGTCCTTGAGAAGGGTGGTCCCTTAGTTGTACTGAACTTGAAATCCTCAAAATGCAGATGTGCGAAACCTTTTGCAATCCCCATTTCCGTTCGCTTCGGTCCCGATCAGTGGTTACGGGATTCCTACAATGATGATCTATATTTTCTCTATCTTTTACTACAATTGTAACTCCGACCGTGGAAAGCTATTATAGCTTAGAACTAGTGTAGCTAAGATTAGATCTGGGTAACTACCAGAAGACAAACCAGGAAAAAAAGACTCCCTTGCTTGCTTGCGTTGACCCATTTCTGACTTAAAAATTGTAGATTGAGAGCATTGGATCGAAGCTCATAGAGGAGCCTAGGACATGCCTTACCACTTACCTGGTTGTCAACTTCCGTAATACATAATAATAATTTTGTTTATTCTTTCTTTTCTTTAGATTTTACGTTGGTTGTGATCTATGTAGCAATTGGTTTCATGGTGAATGTGTTGACATTACCGAGGAAGCTTCGAAAAAATTATCTGAATTTATTTGTGAAGAGTGTCGTCGCGCTAGAGACACCCAAGAGTTATATTGTTCATGCAAACAGCCATATGACGAATCACAGTTTTATATATGTTGTGATAAATGCCAGGACTGGTTCCATGGCCGTTGCGTTGGTATTGTTCAAAGTGAAGCTGAATTTATCGATGAATACATTTGTCCTGACTGTCAACGTAATAATGACATTAACATGGCAAACATGAAAAGCCTTACCACTAATGAATTTGAAGAATTAAAAAAACTTATGAAGCAAATGCAGGTAAATTAATCTTTATATAATAATCATGTACTAATGTACTAAAAAAAAATAACTGGATACTTAATATTTAAAATTCATTTACAGAATCACAAAAATGCGTGGCCTTTTATGGAACCGGTAGATCCGGAAGAAGCACCGGACTATTATAAAGTTATTAAAGAGCCAATGGGTAATTCATTAAAGAAAAAATGTTGTATAAAATTGATTTTCATAAATTCATTTTATATTTAAATTTCAGATTTAAAAAAGATCGAAAAGAAAATTAATGCCCAGATATATACAAAACTATCCGAGTTCATTGGAGATATGACAAAAATATTTGATAACTGCCGCTATTACAACCCTAAAGAATCTGCATTTTATAAATGTGCGGAAAGCGTTGAAGGATATTTTGTTCAAAAAATTAAAAACTTTCGAGAAACCGTGGCAAGTGCTTCATGCAATGTGAAATAATATTAATTAATAATAATATCTACCCCTATAATATATTTGTATTTATAAAATTAATATAAAAATAACAATTAATCAAATAATTCGTTAATGTGTAAATTTTGCTATTCATTTTTAAGTATTTTTTAAGTAATAAGTAAAAAATGTCTAGTAGTAAAGTATAATAAGTTTTAAGCTTAGTATATTTTTATGGAATATACGTTAAACAAAAAAAAACAAAACAAAATAAATACAGAATTATAATAAACGTACAAACATTAAGGAATTAAAAAAAAAGAACGTTTGTAAATATTTGAAATAAAAACAAAAATGTTAAAAAAAAAATAATTTAATAAGCATAATGATATATAATGTTTGTTTTTTACTACTGATCTTGAATTTAAATTTGATAAATAATTTATTACTATGAGTTTTAAATAATTTATAACAAAAAAAAAAACGAAAAAATAAAAACATCTAGTGTTTCGGTTTTCACGGTTGTACACTGTACAGATATTAATTGTTTATCATTTACTTAACGCAATTTAGAAATATAAAACAATGTAAAATATTAAACAAATTATAAGAGTAAATAAATTCAATACATAAAAAGGTATGCTTATTATCCTTAAAAAAACATTGCACGTTTTATTTGAATTAATAAAATTCCTCGTTGCCGACATCGTTAGGCTTTCGTTGTAATTCAAACAAAATGGGATTTATTTAAAACCCAAGTCTAACTGAACTGGAGTCTAAAGTTATGAACTGGAGTCTAAAGTTATAACATTTAAATTGGCTATGAATGAAAAACTTCAGATTTGCTCAGGAAAGACAGAGTAACAACATATTATGTTGTTTTTTTTTTTGTTTAATTTGGTATAATATTTAAAAAGTCGTCGTCGTTGCATATAATAATTGGGCTTTGTGGTGACTATCGTTGCCCTCATTATCCTATACTTGCGGTGTCTCGATTGGTGTCGTGTTAATGGCGGAATGCAACACCGGTGTTATGACACCGGTGCATGCACAAGTGTGGTTTGCAGGGACCGCTTTAGGCTCTCGTTTTCGTTTTTGATTTTTCCAAGTAGGCGAGAGGATGGTTGTGACCAAAATAAAATGCTTTTTTTCGTTTTATTTAATAAATAATTGAGAACGCCTTTCTCGTTTTACATAATCGCCCTTTGTCGTGACTATCGTTTACTTTAGTATCGTTGACTTGCCTCTCGTTTCGTAATACGTAATAGACCCCTAGTCATAAAAGAAAACAATAATCGTAAATCGTGATCGCAATTCAACGAAGACGAGGAATTTTGAACGATTATCGTAATTCGTAATACGGGCCCAGTGAAACGATTCTGTTCGAAATTACAAAAAAAAATTGTTTATTGAAATCGAATCATTAATTTGATTCCAATTAAATCTGTTATCCATCAATGATGCATACTTACCCTAGCCCTTAAAGTTCCCAAATTTTAAAGGAGGAAAATATTCCCAGGGGATTTGTATTCACGATAACCCCCAATTACTAAACTTTGTGGAGTTAAAACGAAGATGTTTAGCTGGACCCGTATTACGAATAATTATAATATTTAAAAAAAATTACGATTTACGGTAATCGTTTTTGAAAAACGATACTCTCTTTCTTTTACGACTGCTTTCGGTGGTCGTTTTTGACTTCGGTCTTGGTTTTATTTTGCTATTTGAAGAAAGAAAATAAATTTGGGAACGTAAATATCGAGAGAATGTTTTCCTCAGTAAATAATACAGAAAAAAGAGAAAATCTAAGTCTATAATTAAAATAATTGATCTATTTAAGATGTTAGAATGATAGATAAATTTCCCTGAAAATTATGTTCCCGATGCCAATTCCTTCGCTATTTACGTTCCCAAATTTCTTACGAGGGAAACATTCGCATGGAATTTTTTATTCAAGATAACTCCCAATATTTTAAGTACTTTTCCGCTATTCTATAATTCGTCTGATGAACAGAACAAACAAATGTAAATTCTCACAATTTTATTTAAATAAAACATTTCGCTTATTATGTTGTTTTTGTTTTAAAGGAATTTAATATAATATGGAATGTATAAAGAAATATTACAGTATTCTCCCTTAACCTTTTAAAATTTAACATTTAACAAATGGCAAAACTTTAATAGTACATATATATTACTTTTCTATTCTCAATAATACTACTAAACAAAATTGTACGTTTCATTAGGGTACCATCACATTAACTATATTGGGAAATATTTCCCCTTGTATAATACCATACTCGACTCTTTCACCATCCACTGTTATAATACCTTCAGTGCCGGTCGGCTCTATTCTAAATGCTGATACAGGTATGATTTTTATGAATTCATTACTCTTCGATGGCAAATGAGTTCCCGAACTCAGATTGAGTAGAAAATTCAATAGTTGCGATCTGCTAACGCCACTACGAATTACAACCAACCATATAGTACCATCGCTGAGTTTGGCAGATGGAGCAAAGAAGATATCAGTGCCCAAATGGGATTGATAGGCAGCATGTACCATAACATATTCTCCTTCTTCTGTTGTCCATGTATCAGGAACTGGACTCATTAACGATGGAGCATTTGGACTGGGTCCGTAGGTTTGGAATGTATTTTGTTGAGATGATCTTTTTTCACTGCCCGAACCAGCGGTTTCTTGTCCGTCAATACTTTGGTATAAGCTCTCTGCAATTGAAAAGTAAGCGCTTTTACGCGATGTAGCTGAATACCAGCTGTTGCCGCGTTGCCTAAAGAATTCAGAACCAGCTGATGTTTCCAACGATATAACTTCACCGTATTCATTTAGTTCTGGACTGTCAGTTGAATCGAATGAATCTGTTTTCGAAAAAGTTGTGTCTATGCTCAAGTTGTGCTTGTGGGTAGTGTTGGAAGTATTAATGCTATTGTCCGTTTTGTCATCATTTTCAGATGTTTTTGGAAGATATGATAGTTTTCCATGATATGTGCGTAAGCTTATTAGTCTGTGTACGGACCATACAGTAAATCTCTGATAGCCTAAAGTTCTTATCCGCTCACTTTCGATATCGATGTCTGATATTAGGCCCCAGCCAATTGATAGAAATGAGAACATTATCTGAAATGAATGAAATTGGATATAATAACTAAAATTACTTTAATAAACGATATGATTTTGTATTTTCAAAATAGAATAAATATGTTTTGAGAGTTTCAAGCACATATTTATGTCGTTTTTGATTGGTAATCCGGAAGTGGGAGAGCTCTCCAATTCTGGATGCGAATAAAAAAGTCCATAATTAATAATTAAATTACCTGTGAGCGGGTTTCCACGCGAACCAAATCCATAGGTGCTGTTTTTCCACGAACTGCTGTCAAGGCTGCACTCATAATTGGCTTCGGCTCATATGGTTCACTGAATTATTTAAAATAAAACATAATTTATGTTAAAAAGTTAAACAAGTGATATGATTAATCTATAACTTTGTCTAATTAGCCTGTTCTGTTCTGGATTGTTTGGGTCAGACAAAAAAAAAACGTTTTAAAGGATGGTATAGTGAAGATATTTGGCATGAAGGTCCTACTTGCACAGAATCAAAAGAGTTGCATTAAATTTTATTAAATGTACATACCAGTTACACTGCAACATAAGCTGTGTAATATAAAAAGGGTCATAACTTTGCTTACATAATTATAGTATGAGGTTTCTTATGTCGTTTTCGATTGGAAGTCCAGAAGAGTCCGGAAGCGCAAAAACGACAGATATGATACAATAAAACAGTTTCAAAAGACTTCTGGATGCTTCTGGGCTATTCTGGATGTCCAATCGAAAACAACAATTAGACAATTGTGTTCAAAAATATAGCCAAACCAGGATGGTGGCTGCCGTTTTTTTTTTCAAATGGCAGCCAAGTCACAAGCAGGGATTGTTGACACTTTTCAGATATGAGTAATATGGGATTGTGCATAGGATGATTTTTCAGGCTGTTTAAATATTTCTTCCCCTTTTTGCACTGAATAAAATCTAGTTTAACAGTTTTAAGAGTGAAACTTGTATTTTTCCAGACTGTATTTTGGCTCCTGTTGGGCTAAGCAGAAATGTTTGCATGCAAAAAAAGTTGTGAAATTCCTCAGAAAGAAATGTATGAGGTCTTGAATAAATGCGTCGGATATCGCGGAAAAAGACCTGGTGTTTAGTTTTTCGTGATTTTACCGGGCTAGACTTTGTGTATTTCGCATTTTTTTCCGCGACTTTTGACCCTTTTTTTCCGCGACATTCCACGTTTTTTTCTATAAATTTCTTCGTTTTTCTTCGCGGTATTTTTTGATTTTGCCCATAATAGTAACACTTTTTTCATGACTTCCCTTGCTATTCTACTATGTGTTCCTCGATCTTTCACCAGTATTTCGCGCTTTTTTCCACGATATTTCGCATATTTTTCCGTAACTTTTTGAATTTTTTTTCCGCTTTTTTTCTGTGACTTTCTTTGTTTTCTGGAGTATTTTACACTTTTTCCGCGGTTGTAAGCTCTTTTTTCATGACCGGGAGGAAATGCGGTATTTCGCGATCTTTTAAAGATATTCATTTAATCGAATTCAAATCGAAAACTGGTAAAAAATGCTGATATATCTTCATGCTGTTGAGGAACAGCAAGATAAATGGTATGCAATGAAATTTCTTGAGTTATAAATGGGGTAACTAACCCGCCTTTGTGTTATATATTAAGAAGATTAAGATTAAGGTTGGGAATTAGAATTAAAATGAGCACCTACTTATATCTAGGAGCAGATACTCCATTCGCTATGAATAGGTACTTTATGTGCTGTAAGATAGTACAAAATTTAAGCATTTGCTAAAGCGAAGTTTGTATTCATAAAAAAACGTGAATGGAGACTAATCTTGAATTAAGTAAAATTATCCGAATCAAGTTGACAACCAAACCCGTAGGTCTGATTGAGTTTTACCCATTGTACTGTCATATTTAGAAACTTTAAAAAATTATAGGTATACAAGGTAGACTAAAAGCATTGTTTTTTTTTATTTTTTTTCTAAAATAGAGTTTGTTTTGTTATTGCCTAATATCAATGAATAATGCAGTAGTTCGTTTGTGCTGTAAAAAGGAATGCTTATATTCGCGTAACTATTTAACTGCTTAAATGCAAAATGTTAATGCCATCACTATGCAACGTAAATGATCATTATTATTCAATCAATTTATTTTTTGTACTTTTTCGGATCGCTAAACAGCAAAACTAGTTAAGTAGAATAATTAAATAAATTAAACAGATATGTGTAGGTTAGGATATATGTAACTTATATTTCTCTACTGCTTTTTGTTGTTTTTTTTTCTTATTATTGTATTTTATTTTGTATTTTGTTTGAAGTTGATACATTGATACATTTTATAACGGTTATAGATTTGTCCATGCTTTTTGCTATTTAATTTCAAAAACTCATTACTGAAAATGAACATGATCTTAAAATAGCAGTTACAGCAAAGCTTTATGATACAAAAATTTAGCTTGAGATCTATTCATCAAGCGCTTCCAGTCAACATCCAACTTCACATACAGTCTGCGTGACGATAACAGTACTGAGAGATCTTTTCATACAATAAATTCAATTATATCAAAAAAATTAATAAATTGAAATGTAAAATTAATTAAAATAGAAAGCGAATGAAAACATCTTTAGAAAAAAAAAAAAAAAAAATAAATTTTAAAAATTTCCATTATTAACAGTACAACGCATGCCGAAATACAATTATTAAGGTGAGATATACGTGATCATTGATCAAATGACTTTCTTAACAAGTAAAGTCAACGTAATGTAAACATGCATTGAATTCTTAATAATGTATTGATTTTATTTGTTTACTAATTGAATTCATGCTTGAATATCAAGTTTCAAAAAAGCTTAATAAATAAAAATAACATTTTTATTTAGCACAAGTTATTTTTAACTACGAAATGCGAAATGGACAATTAATTTTTATGCGATAATAAGTCCAATTGAATTAAAACGCATGTTTATACTATTACAATCAGAGAAACAAAAAATATGTATGTATATATGTTAGTAGCCCGTTGTCTCCATTCTCCATTGAACACGACAGGAAACCTACATTTTAAAATCCAATCTTGGATCCGGTCATCGCAAACTCGATTTTTTGCGTAAAAAAAAAAACACGACTGTGGATGAAATTAAAAATGGAAGTTGATTTGGATTTTACTCTTTTTATTTGAATTTCCTTTTTATTTAGTTTTCCGTTTTTTTTTTGCGTAGTTATGAAATAGTTTTAAACTTAAATATTGACTTTGTCAAACAATCTATATGACGAGTACCTAAATCTGCCTGCATTGGGTAGGTATTTGCCGAGAAAACTGCATCAGAAGTACCAATTTTCTGAAAATCGATTTATTACCAACTGCCAACTCACTAATAAAAAAAAATATACTCGTGACAAACATTTTAAACGGGGCAAAACCATAAATGGGTTTTTTATTTTTTTTTTAGATTTTGGTGTAACCACTTGAAATCAGCCGCATTCTGACACAAACTGTCTGCTAAAAAAAATATACCTAGCCATGACAGACGCTTTACACCCTTATCGATCCTCCCTCATGTTTAACTACTGCAAAAAAGATTGTCCCTTTTTCCCCAGCGAATGACATCTGGTGGGAAATTTCGGGGTAGGGAACGCAATTTGAAATATTGATGGAATCAAATTGGTATTAAGGCTTTTTTAATGGTTCTCTCTTCATCCAAGAAGTGATGGAGAAGTGAGGACAAGCCAGTTTTATGAGAGTTTATGCAGGATAATAACCCCAAGCCCACCTCCCAACTGGCTAAAAAATGGCTAAGAAACAAAAAAAAATTATTATTGACTCGTTGTGCAAGTCACCTGAGTTTTACCCTATAGGACCCCTGTAGGGTGTTCTTAGGCGAAGAATATGAGACACTAGAGGTCCAAGAACAAGGAAAAACTGTGGGCAAACATTCAACCTGCAAGGTACTCCATACATGCCTTGCCTTGTGCGAATTTGGTTGAGTCTTTGAGCCGCAGCAGTTTCAATAAGGAAAGGACAAACAACGAAGTACTTTATGAATTGAGCGTCGATGTCTTTTTCCACCACTGTAAGTGTCTTCAGTTCTAAATATCTTCGCACAAGGAAAAGTTTGTTAAACGAAATTAAAAAAAAAAAAAAACCCTAACGCCTTTTGCACAACACTGTAGGTAAATATCGCAGCCGGTAGAAATGATAAGTTCAAAAGATTGAGATCTATTTAAATAGTTTATTTTATATTTTTTGTACGATGAATAAATAATACAATAATAAAAGAAACCCACTCTAGTGATTGAGTCTTGCTGCCAAGTGCAAATTTTTTTTGTGATTGTTTTTTCTGGATATGAATAATTCACAAAAAAAAAGAAACTACAGATGACTAACGCTGTACAAAATGCACACAAATGGTTGGCTAACTGGTTCCTATTTACTCCTATACAAGGAAATTCTACCAATCTTTTGAGATAAATAAAACAAATTTCAAAGGTCAAATGCTTAATTTTTGAGAATACATATTTTTTTATCTTGAATTGCAAAATAAAATTGTATGATACCATCGTTTTTTTTTCTGTAAATCAAATGTGTTTACTGCCCTTAATAAAAGAAAAGAGCGATAATGGAAAGGAAGGAAAAATTCATAAGAATTTCGGAAGATGTTAACATTAAAAAGAAAAATCTCGAAAGTGCAATAGATCTAAGGCCATCTATTGGTGGGCAATTGACATTTTTGACCAAACCCAACTTATATCTCTGATAAATTCTATAATACTCACTTATTCGAGAAGGATATAGACTTGGCTAGTCCATTGCCAGAACCACACGGAATAATTCCAATTGATATTCGTTCGAAAATCTCCTTCCAGTCCTGCCGCTGCATGAGACCATTAATGACTTCATAGTAAATGCCATCGCCACCAACAACGATAATCCCACGCCAATTGTTCATTCCTTTGGAGCGCATAAACTCTTTGGCATAATTGGCGTACTTTGTGACATACAAATCATAAGATATCTCTGCCTCCACAAATATAGGCACCACTTCTTGGTGGAATAACTCACGAGCTTTGCCTGCTCCAGACTTTGGATTTAATATTACCAAAACCTTATTCTGTGTACTGAACATGGAATTAATGCCATGGCCACCAGTTAAAGTGTTTCGCAATCTCTTAATGTGAGCGTGCCACTTGAGGGCTTCACGATTGTTATCATCATATTTATCAAATGATCGAAATCTCAACGTGAGCACGGTTCGTTCACGTCTCATATGATTTCGCAAACTTTTCTTTAACACATAGGCATACACATAAAGATATGCACTTGAATCACAGTTGTCTTCGCCACCTGCACCACCGGAAGCGTCTATGCTGCTGCCTTCTTCGAAAACACTTTTCACATCCTTGACATTGGGCGAGGAACAAGCACACGAGCCGATATTGCCTCGGGATTTTTTCTTGCTACGCATGCAATGACTCCCGACTATGTCATTTATTTCAATAACTCGTTCTTTCACAATGCCATTGGTAATTTTTTTCAAGCAAAAGCCTTTTTCGGATAGTGAAACTTGGAAAACTGTGTTCTTCTTGTTGTTTACATAAAATGTTTCTGATAATTGGGTTTGTTCTGTGCAACTTATATCACTTAGATTGACTCCTTTATTCAAACCCATTTTTTGTTATCAATCAAAATGCAGGGGTTAAATTTTCGATGAGGGATTTAATTGAGAAAATTAAATTGTTTAATGGGAGCGCAGAGTAGGTATAATTTATTTAGTCTGTACATTCAAACGATAAACTTTCGATACTCTGTTTCTGTGTGTACCATACCAATCAAGGTCGATTTGTTTGACGTAAGCTTGATAATCATTTGATGAAATGTCAAAAACTATAATCAGGGGAGATGTTTCACTTTCCATTGCTATAAAAATAATTTTATGGAAAATATGCTATGGTGAACTTAATTTTTAATCGGGCTTTTCCAGTAACTGTCACAAAAGGTATTAACCTCTATGGGGAATGAAATTTCCCAGGGAATTTTTGTTGGGGTAAGGGGCTCCCAATCGAAATATTCCTGGAATTTTGTTCCGTTTTCGCTTCCAAATTGTTCCTATGGTACTAAAGCCCAGTATGCAGCTCAAGCGAAACGAAAAATCCTATACAAAAAAAAAAATCACCCAACAAAATCATGAACGAAAAGAATGTAGGAAAAGTGCTGCGTAAAGTATCATTTTCGCCTGAAGTACTGAAATGCTTCTTTTATTTAAATTTTATTTGATATTTTTTTAAAATTACTCTATAGCAAAACACAGTAAATAAATTTTGCTTTTATTTTCCAGAATTTGATATAAAAGAGAATTAGCTTTCTAGGTTTATAGAAAAAAAACAGAACATTCAATAGTAATATATTTCCATTCAGTGGCAACAATTTC
This sequence comes from Meliscaeva auricollis, assembly GCA_948107695.1. Lineage (NCBI taxonomy): Eukaryota > Metazoa > Arthropoda > Insecta > Diptera > Syrphidae > Meliscaeva > Meliscaeva auricollis. The sequence continues at coordinate 19,484,873 of OX403619.1, read as the reverse complement.
CATTAAGGATTCACCACTACCAGAGATGATTCATTAAGGAGATCCACTGATCTCTATAAGACACTGGATAGTGGATACATATAAAAAAACGACTCCAATTGAAGGACTGTTATAAACTATTATAATCAGTCTATCTCATCTTTTTTTTTGAGAAGAGAGAGAGATAGAACTCTGCTGAGGTACCTTGTCAGTATAACAGTTTTTAGTTGTAGAGCAGTTTTATTTGTCAAAGTGACAAGCAAAACCAATTTGTCTCTCTCTCTTTCACCTGTATAGAGCGAGATAGAACTCTGCTTTGGTAAACTTGGGATTCGCAACCAGCGGACAAAATCAGAACTGTGGCGCTAATGCCTAGGACGCTGCTGGCTGGTACGAAATAAAATTTTTCGTTGGTCTCCACCAAGAAAAGCAAAAACAACATTTTTCCTTTACGATTTCGCCGTGTGAATTTTGTATAGAATTTTTTGTTTCACTTCAGCATCGTACTGGGCTTTACATGGAGCTAAATCCTGATTCAAGTTGGATTCAATTCGCCTTGTAAACACTTTATCAGAAAATATTTATCGTTGAGCAAAGTCCAAGATGTCAGTCGGAATTGATTTCTATCATAAAGCCCAGTACGCTGCTGAAGCGAAACTAAAATCCTATCACACAGCAAAATCGAAAAAGTACGATTATGTTGTGTGGTTTTTATATAGCATTTTTCGTTTCCCTTCAGTAGCGTACTGGGCTTAAAAATAAAAATACACTTGTGTTTACACCCCAAACTGAAAATTAATTTTCCAACATCAAACTGGAAGTGATGGAAACCTTTTGGAAATACACTGGAAATGTTCACATCTCAACAAAATTTGACTTCATAAAAAAATAATTCTTGTATTTTCCTAAATGTGTTTTATTTATGTTTCATTTGTACATATACATTTTGTTATTTCGTTAAATTGTATTATTTATTAAAAAAAACAAAGCAAATCAAAATTAAAAATGCTCAGTGTTATATTGTTACAGGTACATGTATGTTTGTATAAATTAATGTTCCATCAATGCAAATTCCTGAACATGCATAGCTCCGCAAAAAACTACCTAAGTTGCCAAAAAAAAAATGCTCTTCAATGTATAATTTTTTTTTTAGGGGATTCCTTGTGGGTCTTATGTTGACCAACTAAGTGGCAATGATAAGTTACAGTGTGAAGAAGCTCTAGCCCATATAATTGATGCCGTAATTGGTAGTAATCGCCAAAAGGCGTATGTGATATCGCAGGGAATCGTGCCGAAGTTGGTGGAGAAAATCGGCAACTCAGATGAGGATATTAACATCCGATTGAATGCTCTAATTGTCATTGGTTGGTATATACGATATTGGCAACCTGTCATTCGTTTTCTGCGTATTCTGACTGCGTAACATTTTTCTAATTTCTTATAATTAATTTTTTTTTGTGTAGGTTCTCTAGCCAAAGGATCAGCGGAACAAGTTCAAAAACTTATCGACGACTACGATATAGTGCGGTTTTTAATTGCCCAAGTTCTAATCCCAAATGTTGACCAAAGAATCGTAGCGTATTGTCTGTCTGCACTGCGATCAATTTACCAATTCCCCTTTGCTCCAGTTGGACTCTTGTATACAAATACCATGACACTACCGCATCTTATGAGTAAGCAATATTTGATAAACAGAAGTACATAAGAACTAATTTTCTGTCTTTTTTATTTTTTCTTTAAAAAGGTTTAGCATCAGTTGAAAGCTCTTTGCAAATTCAAGCAAATGTAACGAGCATTCTAGTTCCAATATGCAACACATATAACGAACAGATTCTGCTATGCCAGGCCGGCGCAATTATATTCTTAGCCCGCATGATAAGTTCCCAACACGATGTTCTTCAAGTTCCGGCGTTGAGGTGTTTGGCTTGCATGTGCTTCACAAACCGTTGTGTCTCTGATAATGTCTGTGTAACAAGGTAAAGAACATTTAATACATAATTTACGTTTTCCTGGCGGCTATAGATCTATTTGTTAGAAAATGGGGCAACTTAGAGAAAAGATTTGCATTCCCTGTGAGGTTAGAATGCCAAGCAAAAATTGGCAACTAATTCGAGCAAGGAAACTCAGAGTCAGACAAAACTATTAATTTTGTTTTCCAGAATACAAAATGTCTCACTCTTAGTATATAATCACTCCGAAATAGTTTTTGAAAAGCAGTAAATTCTTCTCCATATTTTATAAGGAGTTATTGGAGTGACTTCAAACGACACATAGGTTGATGGCACTAGTAGTCGGCCCCATTTTTTAAGTTCTTTTTCCTATTATGATAGGATAGATACCAGTAGTGTACAAAAAAGGAGCTTATATGGAAATGCCTTTTTTTAAATAAATTTTGTTATAATATTGATTTGGCATGAGTGAATAAAATATTTTAATAATTCATATTTTTGTGTTTATCAGCTTTGAAGGCAGATCAATGCCTGATATCCTCTCATCATTACTTTCGAGAGCTCGAAATCCGGAAATTCAACTCACAGCCGCCAGATGCCTAACTTATATACATCGGTCGGGCACTCTTCCACCAACAGACAACAGAATCGTCTACAAAACCCTTCCCTGTCTAGCTAGGCTATGTACCGATGATTTCGATCAATACACAAGAGCATCCGCAGCAGAGACACTGGCTTATTTGGCCGAGGTAATTAGTTCAAATGAAAACAAAAATAAATTAAATATTTCCTGAACAGTTTAAACATAATCGTAAGTATTATAAGTAGATTGATTCACAATTACAACGTCTGGCTGCGATTTGTAACCATTTAATAAAATCGTTATCAGAGCTCCTACAAAGTCAATTAGCTTTGCTGAGGCAAGCGGCATTTCGATGTTTTGCCTCGCTCGGAGCCAACGATGAAGACATACGCAAAAAAATAATTGAGACAAAAGGTTTAATGGAAAAAGTTCTCGAGGGTCTATGTGATTCAAATCCTCAGGTAATTTCATTTAATTAAATTTTACCAAAATGAAGAAATTCAACCCAATCACCAAACCCATCCAAACACAGGTACGATTAGCTGCAGTAAGGTGTTTACATTCACTGTCCCGATCCGTGCAACAACTGAGAACAACTTTTCAAGTAGTTTTTTTTTTCTTATTCATTTTATTTAAAATTTTTAATTTTTTCTTTCTTATAAAATAATTAAGGATCACTCGGTGTGGAAACCCCTTATGGCCCTCCTCTCCGGCCAGCCATCAAATGAGTTACTTACAGTTGTAACCTCGACAATTTGCAATCTTTTGCTTGAATTTTCGCCAGCAAAAGAACCCATGCTTGATTCGGGAGTTGTGGAGATGTTGTGTCAGCTAACGGAAAACGCTGACCCCGCCTTGCGTCTGAATGGAAGTTGGGCTTTAATGAACATGGCCTTCCAGGCTGAGCAGCATGTCAAAACAAAAATCATAAATTGCCTTGGGGCGGATAAAATTCTAGAGCTTCTTAACGATTCCGACACAAGAGTGATAATGAAAACTCTTGGATTGTTAAGAAACCTGCTTAGCAAATCTCTACACATTGACGATATTATGTCGGAATATTCGTCACAGGTAATGCAGGCAGTAAATATGGTCTTGGACTCGCAACATCCCTCTGAAGTGAAAGAGCAGGCACTCTGTATCGTGGGTAATATTGCGGCTGGCGCCCAAGTTAAAGATTATATTATCGATGATGATAAAGTATTGACACGCCTGGGAAGTTTTTTGGTAAATTCGCAAAATTGTTTGCTTTTAACTCTTGTAAATTATTATTAATTGATTATTTGTGTTGTTGTTCATATTTAAAAAGAGCCACAAGGATTTAAAACTTCAAGCAGGAACACTATTTGCTATAGGAAATTTTGTGCGTCGAAAAGATTCGAGATCACGAGAAAGATATACCAAACTTAACGAACTAGGCATTATATCCAATTTAAATGAAGTTTTTGAGAAAACATCTGAAGGAACAGAAGCTTATGAAGAGTAAGATTACAAAAATTGTTTAGTTAGTGTAATTTTAATTATTTTCATTTGCATTTCTAGAATTCGGAGCATACTTAAACGTTTACTATTTTCCTAAAATTTAAAATCATTTGATTTTGTATATACAAACAAACAAAAAAAAATGTAAACAAACAAAACAAATATTACGTTTTCGAAGTAAAAAGAGTAGAGCATAGATGATGTAATAATTTAGTGTAGATAATTTTGAAGAAAATAAAGTTAAAAAACAAATTTAAACGCTCCTACATCTTTCAATATTATTTCATGAGTCAGGTTCTTGGTAACCCTAGCTTCGAATTCTGCATTCCAGTTGACTTGCAAGTAGCAAAAGTTTGAGGCTGGTATTCATCAAAAGCTCATAAGTTATGAGCGCTCATATAGGAGTTTTAAGAGTCAGTGCTCTCAACTTTATGAGTGGTGGAGACCACTCATAAGTCAGTAATATTCCTTGGTGAATTGGTTTATGAGCGCTCATAACTCGTTCTTAGCTGCATGCGCCATCAGACGGCATGCTTCCTCAAACCAGGAGTTTTGGTGTGGCCGCCTAGTGAAACCCAGCACATCAGTGGCTGCACAATTGATGGATTGTTGACAGTGTCTTTACTGGCTAAGGTTAAGAGAAACGCGGTCAACAAGTTTTGGCAGTCTCTTGAGATTTGAGTTGCGTGATATGAAATTTTTTCACAGCATCTGCTCGGCGTTGTGGCGTCATAGATATCAGCATACGTACTCGAGACTACCAAGTAGTGGTCTGAGCTCCCCGGAACGTTCGGACATCTAAGATACTGAAATCATGTCTGGCGTCAATAGCGATGTGATCTATTTAATTGACGGTTTTTTTTTATCATATGACCGCCAATTACCCTTCCGCAAAGTCAACCATCCTGAATCCGTCATTAACGTTTCGGCATGAAAGCTGTGCTTTCCAATTATAGACCCATATACCTCCTCCCCATGATAAACAGAAAAAAAGGCATGTATATTATGAGCACCATGTCGCTATTTTGAAAAAGTGATGACGTAGTAGTCATTTCTGATGCTGAGAATCGAGTTTGTTCTAAATTTAAGTTGAATAGTTGTTGTTTTCAATGAAAAAAATGTTTTCTCCAAATCCATAACTGAGGTTCGAGCAAACTGCCCATGAGAAAAATGACTATGACGTCACAGAAAAACTGTCAAAAATCTAATGAGCATGCCTTGTTTTCATGGGTTTTGAATCTCCTTATTGAACTATCTCTGATAATCATGGCTTTTAAACACGAAATACTTTACTCCTGGGAATCAGCGTGTTTCACAAGGTTCACATTCGCATTTAAAGCAATTATGAACTTGCCAGGTGAACTATATTACCACTACGAGGAACTATCTTATCATTTCCACTAACACGGTATATATTATGCTAGAAGCAATACCCGAAAGCGCCCATTGGCCGAAAAACAATCAAACCTCGAAATGGTATTTCACAAAAATGACTACACCCCGTATTCGTGGGTTGGTTTAATTGAAAAAAATTTCGGAAAGAGTTGCGCCTCTTGCGTCTCCGTGACCGTGGAATATATTCTCCATGGAATTCATGTGGAAATTATCAAAATTCAAATAGAAGATTTGGTATCTGGATTTTAAATTTTAGTGTAGGCTCACCATTAGGTTTGCCACTCGTGGTGAATTCACATATATGAGTTGAGTTCTGAACAATTTGACGTTTTCAGTTTTTGATGTCTCTTTCTATCATTTGTGTATTGTTTAGAATAATGCACCGAGTACAAAATACAAATGTCAAAGAATGTTCAAATCAAAACTTTTTTATCAGAAATGAATGCTGCACTCAATTTTATTTAAAACAAATTTGTCGTCTTGTTTTTCAATGGAATGAAACCAATTGATTTAAATTCACAACTAGAAAATATCACTGGTACCAAGGAAATCATCACCATTAGCCATGAAGGGCTAAAATGTGACCAAATAGCTGTTAACTTTGACCAGGTAAGTACAAACTTTTATTTTAAGATTTTTTTTTATATTCTGTTTGTCTTGTGTTGCCTTCGTCAACCATTGCATTCCAATAGTCTCTATAGTAAAAAAAAATCCCTTGTTTTCTCAAGGCCGAACAAAACAGAATGGTTGTATCTGCCGATGAAATCAGAGGTACCGCCGCAGCCTCATTACACATGGAAACTTTTATCACAAGTACAGCCTTCAATATTGAAGCGGCAGACAATCTAGCGCATTTAAAAGTCGATGTCGAGAGCAGTGAATTCTATACGGGAAACTTTGAGACTGCCGATCCCAATAGAATTCCAAGAACTATAACAACTACTTCCGATCTACAAGCTCGATTTGATGGCTCTGAAAGTAGCGAGAATAATTGCATGTGTCCGGAGGTATTTCCAATTCGATGCAAAACCACCAATGCAGAATTACATCGCAATAAATTGGGTTCGGGTGCCCGTGGGGAATGTATTAAATACAAAGATAAATGGTTCACTCCAAGTGAATTCGAAATATTCTGCGGCCGAGGTTCCAGCAAGGATTGGAAACGATCCATTAAATATGGTGGACGCAGTCTGCAGTCGTTGATTGATGATGGATTGCTAAGGCCGCATGCAACAAATTGCAGCTGCAATGTTTGTTGTGATGATGTCACTGGTAAGTCTGTTATCTGTCGTTACTCTCGAGTTTTTATTTATTTAAATAAGTTAGTTGAACTTAATATTGAGCAAAGTTTAAGAGTTTAGTTTTTTAGTCAGACTTATTTGTTTGTTTGTTTGAACTATGCAGGTAGACTTTACCTTATGATGGGATTCGCTCCATCAAGCCAACACGTATAGTCGATGTATTATGGCTTCTCGATTTTCCCCCCTTCTCGAATAATACCAAATGTCAATGCAACAACTGGTTTTCCCTTCGATCATGCGGACACGGGGGAAAGACAGAAGAGAGTATTATAGATAATGTTTTTCGTCTTTTAAGGATGAAGAGTCTTAAAAACCAATCAAAACTCTTTGCTTGGATAGAATTGTTTTGCAGAGTTAGGATGTGGCTCACTTGGAGTTGGCAGTTGACCAGCAGTGAAAAACCTGTACAAGTCAACAGATAAGTGCAAGTCTTAAATTACGCATAAATAGAATAAAACCCTTAAACTTTGGATGAAAGTTCAAAAGAGTCGTATAGAGCGGGAAAGCTGAAGCTTAACAGAAAACTTTGAAAAAAATTATGGCACATGACCTAAGGGTGTTTTTAATGTTGGATCTAATGAAACTAAAATAAAAGCCGTGTTTTATTCAACACTAAGTAGCTACTCAGTGTACTACGTATTACGGACGTTCGTTGGCATACACTGCTTATTAGTTTTTCAGTATTCTTTTCTGTTTTGAATGTATTTTTATTATTTGATTGCAAAAACAAACACACAAAGTGCTGATGAAGATCGTCGGTTGGTTGGTAATAATTGTCGATCGTTATCGGCCGATGTCGAAGTACTGTACATGCGTTTGGTTCCATGGGCCAATTTCGGCAGACGACGACGAACTAACATATTTCGGCCGATGATGGTTCAGGTGTGTTTTGGGGTTAGTGATAGGGAGTTGAACATTGCTTAATATTGTTCTTATATAATAAAGTAATGTATAATCTTGATTGTTTTATATTTTACAAGGTTCCGGGCCTGTCAGATTGTTTACTCCATATAAGCGAAGGAAAAGGAATAGAAACAGCGAGAGAAATGATGGATTACAAAGTAGAGCTCCCGAATTATTGGCAAAAACCAATGATAATTGTGGGGGTTATTCAGCGAGTGACGGATCATGTAATACCATAACGAACACCGATGTATTTATAGATCCTAGAAATCACAATTCATTAGGTAAATTCCAGAAAATGCAAATATAACAGCACCACCTTTAATTTTGTTTATTTATTTCAGGTCTACATTTCAATCACCAAATGCTGAACAATTTAGAAAATATCTGTTCAACAATGACCAAAGCTACAAATGATTTTAAAAGAATTATCGCTGAAATGCAAAGTGCGTATGATAAAACAATTGACTTACTTACAAAACAGAAGACCGTTCTCCAAACAAATTCCAAACAAGATGCCTCGATGTCAATGGATCAGAATGTCTCAGGGTCTTTGTTAAGCAATGACTTGCTATCAACGAAAAAGGTAACCCCACACAAAATTATTCAATTGTATAATTTTGTTTACAGGTTTTCATCGTTGATAAACTTTTTGTTTGTTTGTTTTTTTTTTTTGTATTTAAAAAAAAAAAGTGTGCAAATTGTAACCGGGAAGCCTTAGCCGAGTGTTCCTTATGCAGAAAGACTCCCTATTGTTCGATATTTTGTCAGAAGAAAGATTGGAATTCACATCAGGTTGAATGTGGTCGAGGTCCATTAGAGACGGCCGATCAAATAATGCTGCTTGTGGATGAGCAAGTATAATTCAATACACACAGTGCAGTGCATGTGGCCTAAGGGGAAATTTAATTTTGTGCACTTAACAACAACATAATGTTAGTTTAATCAGTTCTATTTAGTTATATTCAGGAAATCATCTTTAAGTAAAACATAGTTTTTCTTTTCTTTTTTTTTCTAATAAATCTAAAGTATACCGTTAAGTTCAGTGCTGTTGTTTTTTATTTATAACTTCACAGAAGCGTTTTTGCAAAAGAGGCAAACAAAAATCAGAAATGGGGTAAGCCTTGGGGTGGTGAAGAGGAGCCATGCGATTGCGGGGCTCGTATATGCAGAACGGCCACCCTTTACTCTTGAACCCTGTGCTGAAGTCCTGACTGGACTTGGTCCCTGGACCGGGTGGTTTAAGACGCCATTTTCCGAATTCGCCGACACTGAATTTATGCTCCTTGTGTATAAATTCATCTTTTGCAGGGCAAGGAATTAATTAAGATGGTTTTTGAAGCTACCCGCTAGGTGGGGATGAAAATATTTAGAGGGAGAGGGACGTAAAAGATTCAAATATGAAATCTTTCATGTAAAAAAAGAGAGGAGTGGGGGGATAGCATGCTTATTATTAAAGAAATTGTGTTATTTTGAAACAATAGCTGACGAAATTATTTTATTTGGAAAGTGATGACTCGGTGGTTGAACCAGCTGATGAGACAATTCAGGTAATCATAACGATTTATTCAGTTCATATTTGGACCAGGAACTGTACTTAAGGAAGTCATCATAAACAAGTTGATAAATAACAGAAAAATTAAAATCACATAATAGAAAATTAAATATTAAATATATTTATTTATTTTCTTTAAGTTGTAAATTTTTTGTGTGGGTATTTCTAAATATTAAAGATTAAAAATGTTGCTAGAAAAATGGTCGCATAAAAAAATGTTGCTAAGCTTCGGTCCAGTATTGATTCCGCAGTCGATGTAAAACAAGGGGCAGTTCCAGCACTCGATTCACAAACGCAAACTTCCACCTCACGACCGGTGGAATATTTTTGAGTGTAACATCCATTGGAGACATTAGCTTTGGCACACATATACGTAATGTTTTCGACTATAAGAAAAAAAAATTCAATAGTTTTATTGAAATAAAATAAATAAAAAAATATTGTTGATTATATTAAACGTAACTAATACAATTGAATAAAGCTCATACATTAGCCTTTATTATATTTATCTGTTTATATTTTTTTATAGAATTATATCATGAATTTAAACATTTTTGGGATACCTGTTCATGGAAAACGTGAAACAGAAAAACACCTCGAACGGTAGCGTATACGTAGATACATTTATCAAAATGTACTCTTTCTGTAGAACATATAACTGCTTAACTGAACAGGTGGGACGGACAGAGCTCACAAAGGGGGGTATTTAAGATTTCTTATTTACACTCTGATAGATTAACACATATACCCATATACACAGACACACACAAGATAAAATACAAATTGCAATGTAGATTAAAAAACACAAGTCTTTTTTTGTATTTTAGATACTCGATTAAACTTACCAGCATGGTTGTATATGAAAGAGTATTTGATGCAAGATTCACCGCGAACTAGTCGACATCCAATTTCTAGTGGCTTTTTATGAAAATTTTCCCACATTAGCAATGTGTTAGGCTCCTTGCTATTTTCTGAAATTAAAAATTACATAAATATATCCTTTAGGTTATACAATTTGTGAGCCAACTTCAATACTTTTGTGTTAGGGCGGAATTCGTAGTCGTAACTCAAGTCGCGATTTTTCTCAACTCCCGTAATTGGAGGGTAATCTTTAGCATTTGCCCAACCAATGTTAGTATTCAAAAACAAAATGGAGGCTATACTGAGGTTATCTTCACGTACCTACACCCAGAGAAAAACAACAAAACCAAAGAAAACTACTTTGATTTAACTATTTTTCGGAATGATTTAGCTGTTTTATTGTGAAATAAAATATTTATAAGGTGAGCGTGAGGTAACACAACATGACCGAATTAAATTTTACGTTGCGTTTTTTACTTTAGCGTAGATACTTAAGAATAGCTCAAGTGGCAAAAATCTCCTCAAGCGTACACTTGGCAAAAATTTGGACTTGAGTGAAGACTATGAATTCCACCCTTAGAATCGCTACTCTTTTCTTGCTTAAAAGTATGAAGAAAATCAGTTTGGTGGCAACCCTACCATATTTTTTGTAGTATTTTGACAATAATTTACACACAAAAAAATTGTATCGTTTGACTCAATGATGTCGATGTACCTTATATCATTATTAACATAATAAGATGTATGCAGGATCAAGAAAAAATTAAAGAGTGATTCTTGGGTAGGTAGGTATATTCTATGAAAAATGTTGTTCTAAAATAAAGGTATTTCTCCAAAGTTGATATCGCTTATCATTATAATTTAGGAAAAGAATATTCTGCTATACCATATCCATGTTAACAATAATATTAATGGTAAAAAAATTGCTAAGCACTTTATTTCTAGAAGAAATATACTACCTTTTGTAACTTCGTCTAAATAATGTTGATATCTTGCTCAGATATTAAATTTCAAAGGTGTTTATAGACCATTTTCTATGTGGTGTTTCTTTTTTTTTCAGATTGTTTATCAATTATCCTATAATTCAAGTCAAGTCACGTTGAGATACGAAATGTGGCATTTACTCATCTTTTGACTGCAAGCGATATTTATTTCAAACAAAATATAATTCACTACCCAACACGATGTGATTCGATTGACCTTCTTCTTACAATAATTTTTGGGGGGTTATCGTGAAAACAAGGAAATGTTTTCCTTCGTAATTCGGGGACGTAAATGAACCTTAAAAGTTTATTTAAGCCATATTTTCTCATGTAGAACTCGCAGGTGAGTAAGTGTGTTAGTGGAAATGGTAAGGTAGTTCCTCGTGTTGATAACATAGTTCATCCCGCAAGTTTATAATTGCTTTAAATGCGAATGCAAACCCTGCAAATGACGATGACTCCCTGGGAGTAAAGTATTGCTAATTCCATAACAGGCATGATTATTTCACCACGACTTTAGTGTTATTTTATCTACCGAAGGAATTAATATTTAAACTCACTTGTAGCAACCAATGGTTTTCGACATGGAACATTTTTTAAATCTCCTCGAAAAGTTTCACACGTAAGATTTTTTATTTCACTATCTTCATCGAATTTTTCACCAAGCCATGTAAAACGAAAACAATAAGGGTATTCACTTTGTTGAGCTGATGGTTGTTTTGTTGTTGAAATAGCTAATTCAAACAAATATATATTTATTATTTTTTACTTTAAATTCATAGAAAATATTTTATAAAAACAACCTTGTTGTGAATAAGCCAACGAATTTCCCAAAATTATGACTAATAAAACTATTAAATGTGCCATTCTCTATAATAAATAACTACTACTCGAAATCAAGACACTTGTTTTATTGCACTGCATCATTATTTAAAAAAAATACCTAAGGCTATCTCTAGTTGATGACAAAAGTTTGCAATGTTATCTTATCGATCAATTGAAACAAAATTTACTTTGTGAAGGTACTATTTGGCCGATAGGGGAATTCTTTAATTTACACGTAAGATATAATCATTCAATCGTCATTAATATCTTTACTTGGGCAATAAAGAAAAAGGCCTGATTGTTTGTTCTAACGTATTTATGCACTGAAAAATCATTTGTTAACTTCTTCACTTTTGGTGTAAGGATATAATTTTAGACATAAAATTATAAAAGAGAGAAAAGATAAATATCTGCATTTCCCGCTTGGTTTCTTACCAGGTTTCCTGTTCGATTTCCCGCCAGGTTTCCTACTCGGTTTCCACCCGGCTACCCGTCCGGTTTACCTCCTGGTTTCCCGCTTGGTTTCCCACTGCTTTCTAATATTTACAAACACAATAGACTTAACTACTAATTGTATTAAATTCAAAATAGTCATCAGCCCTTAGATAAAAAGGGGACAATATTTGTGTGAGTATTCTGAAGGTTGCCTCTCAACCTATCTTAAGAATATCATTAAACTCAGATTTAATGGAAACCTTATTTTGTAGGAAATTTGCCTTGATTATTACTTCCGTTAAAGTAACGGTTAGAGAGTCAAAACTGGGGAGGTCCTTCACTTCTCCTTTCAGTTCGGTGCTTCAATTACGGGAGCAATGAAATTCCTGATACCCCTAACTTAAGTAATGGTGCTCTACTGTTTGAAATTTTCAACAACACGGACAGTTTAAAACATTGAACCATAAAATTGAAAGTAAAGTAGATCCTGGAAGGTACAAAAATCCAGAAATTAAAAAAAAATATTAATATCCTTTATTTTATAAATTTGTTTAATTAAAATATCAAATGCACTTTCCTCTTACCTATAATTTTTGTTTTGTTTTGTTTTGTTTTTTTTTTACAAAGGAGATGTTCAAGGGACAGTACTCTCTTTACTTAATGGAAATAACACCATTTTGTTTTGTTTTTGTTTTTTTTTATACAGAAAATAGAACAATTTTAACTTATCACTTATTTATGTTTATATATATAATAATACATAATTTATATTTTTTTTTTATATAAAATTAAACAACCAAAAAACTTATATTTTAAAAATGTTTGGTAATGAATATTTCTGTCACCTTAATTGCTCTCTTTTTTTTCTGTTGTTGTTTTTTAAAATAAATTTACTATGAATATTCGGGTTAGGAAACAGAAAATAATTATTTTGATCAGTGACTGTGTGATGTGGTTTGATACAGCTCCAGCATCAGGAGTCCCAAAGACTGGGAATTGAATTTCTTCTGGTTCACTCAATTCTTCGTCGTCGTTGTCCATTTTATTGGTCATTGATCGATATCTTATAGTGAAGTTAACTTTGAATACGGCTTCAGCCACACCAGTCGGTGTGGAGACTATGAAATAAAATGTTCTAGGAACCCTCTCGTGCATGCTTACATAGGTTAGACGGGCTTCCTTGCAAAACGGTGTTGGAAGATCCTGCGAAGAACAATAAAATGGGTAAGTTTTAAGGTTTTTTGTTAAGGTGTAAAGGTATTACCGTTACTCCATAAGCGAGAACAGTGCTTCCATATTGATTTCCAGGTGTAAAGACTCTATCACCATGCAACCAACGTGCAGCATGTGCTGGTGGATTGGCACAGAATTCGACAGAAAGATGAAGAGGTGATCCCGGATATGCTACTGGTGTTGCATTACGAGCAACAACTGTTGGAACACCTAAAAATACAAAAAAAAAAAAAAAATAAGCATTCGAAATAAGTCATTTGAAGAAATTTCAAAACACTGACCTTTTACAAGTAATCCCACTGTTTGAAGCACTTCGAGTCTTTTCTTGTTATTTTTTGTCGAATGGCCAATGCATTTGTAGGTTCCTGCATCTTGATAAATAACATCCTTAATGGAAAATTGACCTGTTGCTGGAGTTAACCCATGACCTAAACCTCTCAATCGTGCTGTGACTGGATCAAGATGCGACCAACAGCCAAGTGATCCTGAAAATTTAAATATAAGATTAAATCTGTAAGATAGTGGAATATGGATAGATAGAAAGTAATAAAATTCATAATATAGACAATTTTTTTAAATCAATGGTGGTTTTTTGTCGCGATCAATTCAGTAAGTACCTTGGTCTAATGTAAGAATAGAACTAAAAGTTGTTAAACCAAGGAATACTGTTCCAAATTTGAAAACAAAAATCTAAAGACTAGTTAAATGGATGACTCAAATCAATTTTTGAATTTTTTTGGATAGGCTCTGCTTTTTGTACAGTGAATTCTACTATGCATGGTATGATAGTTAAGTGGCGCCCAACGTAAACTCAATACAACTTTACATTTGTTTGTACAGAGTTAAACAAAACAGTCTACTAAAGTTATCATTAAGATTAGGTGACATTTGGAACGAAATATACTCTTTGCGTCAAAATATAGTATATCCAATCTGTAAATTTTGTAAGGCCATGAAGTATTAAATTTCATTGAATCCTCCAATTAAATGTCGATGAATTAAAAAAACACCCACAAACTGGAAGTTTATTTTTGCTCTGGAAAAAGCAACCCGAACCAAATTATTGTTAGTTTTTGGTAACCACTGACCCCCGGGACCGAGTGGTATAGACTCTATTTTTGGGTTCACCTAATACAAGCCTTGTTTTATTTTTATTTAAACACTACTTTACTGGCATCTCGTGAATATTATTAGCCATGTTTTATTTCAAAAATCAGTAAAATAGTATACTCAACACGCTACATACTAACCTTCGAGGCAAATGGTGCATTGATGAAATCTATGTTTTGGTTTTTTTTTTAAACTTATAATAATGCATTATTTAACCAAATCCACACAGATGTGACGATCGTTGTTTGTTACCTCTACTACAATCGAAAATGCCTTTTGTATATCAGTTTAATTATTTTTTAAGTAAATTACTACGAAACTATTCGTCACTTCATGTGAAATTAGCCTTATGACAATACAAGTTTCTTCGAACACATCCTTTAGAAAATGGAGTTTACGCCCTCTGTCGTTCATTTATTGAACACAAAAGCCCAATTGACACTACTTTTACTGCCCAAAATATTGCCAGTACTATTTTATATCCCAAGGGGAACTTAAACTGAGTACTGAGTTTAAATAAAATACTGAGTTAAAAAAAAAAATAAAACAACAATAAAAACATTTTAGCCTTAATTTTTTTTTCTGACTTATTCCCCGATTTGGTAGACTTGCGTTTTCACAATTTATGCTCGATAAAAAATTTAACTTAATTATTTTTTTTTTAATTGAAACAATTAAAAAATTAAATTTACCTTGAGGACATTGCAATGTAACCGCTCCACCCAATTGGACTTCCAGTTGTCCTTTGTTAGGGTTATGTGATGCTGCTACAGATACATCCTGATCGTCTGGTTCTGATGTAACATCGACCGAATCATCTAAAAAAAAACAATTATTTAAGTATACTCATAAATACTAATAAAAAATGTATCAATTTTAGTACAGGAAAGTTAAAAAAAATGGCAATTTTATAGAAGGAATTATAGATAGGCTTATTTCTTTAGATCTAAAAGTAAGGTATTCGGGACGCCCTAGTGAAATCCACCATTTTGAAAAATGCGAATTGAAAAAAGTTTTTAGTTTTAGCCAAAACTGTACAAAATATACATAGTTGTCTTTTATTTGCACTTACAATTGTTTGCGAGCGACCTTTGTTTTTGAGGTTATGATATTATATTTTTTTAGTTTTTTTGCGTTCTTCTTAGAAACCTAATGTAGTGTAATTTCCATATTTGGCTAGGCGTTTTGCAATCTGGAATTTTCCCGCAACGTTACTTATCTTTCCCTTTTTCTAGTTTTTGTCATACACTCTAACGAAATAGCCAGTAGTAAAAAGAAAAACTGGTCTAACCAACTTATGTAGTTTTCGATTGAACGTCCAGAAGAGTCCGGAAGCATTCTGAAGTCTTCTGAAACTGTTATATTGTGTCATAACTGCCATTTTTGCGCCAGTAAAACAGTTCCAGAAGACTTCTGGATGCTTCCGGACTCTTCTGAAAAACGACATCAAAAATTGAAAACCTGCGAAATGTTATTTAATAAATTCAAAAAAATCAACTTACATCTAACACTCAAATAATAACCGATGCTCGAGTATTGATAGTTTAAGTGACGAGATGTACACTTATACCAGCCAGAATGTTCCCTTCGGATTGATGTAAAATTGAGAAAACCGTCTCCCGTCTGTGGTACCTACCCAAAAAATAACTTTTAACAATCTGCACAAAAAGAAATTCGGTAGTTGTGGGGGATAAAGAATCAAAATCTTACCGGTGTATCGCCATCATCTTTTTGCCACCTCGGTACACTTGCTGGATTTGAGTCAACATCACATTTCAAAGATACTTCAATACCCTCTCGTAGGGGATAACCAAATCCTGGAGTTCGTGATATAGCAAATGATGGTGTATCTAAAATTAATGTAAAGGTTTTATTACAATCAACAACTAATTTTCATTTTTCTAAGTTAAGAATTAAAAAAACTGTAACAAGCCAAAAGTTTGACATTCTTTGTATAACAGACGTATTTATCTCACTTTTGGCTTGCCACTGATGGTAAGCCAGAGCAGGTTTCCAGTTGCGTGAATAGTCTTCAACATTGTGTGTTTTTAATGACCAAAAACTGTTATAACTGTTATAAATGTTTATGCATCCTGTAAAATAGACGAAACTAGAAACACAAACAAGTCAGTAGGGGTATCCATGCAAAGGCATAAACTCTGCGTTAACGAGTTAAACGTGTTAAACTAGGAAATGTACTAAATAAAATAAAATTGTACCTATTTTATCGTTATTGAAAGCATGAAATATTGATCACACTTTGCTTGGCTTAAATACAACTATTGTCAGTAAAAGTATGCAGCGGAAGGTCCTAAACCTTCGGGACCACATCAAATTTTAGTTTTTCAATGCGAGACTGCGTGATCTTAACATTTTCTATGCGAAAGACCAGTTAACTGCTGAAAAATCTATTCAGTCAATATACATTCCAATCTAACTACCTATTAGTGCTTCTGAGTAAATTCTGACATGAAATCGAGAAGCTGATTTTACTTCTAGAATTGTCCAAATTGTCATTTTTGTGCAAATAAAACAGTTTCAGAAAGTTTCTAGATGCTTCCGGGCACTTCTGAACCACTAATCGAAAACGCCATTAAAGTTTTCAATTGAAGAAGTTCTTCGTGGGTTCAAACTGAGTCAAACTGTTATAATTTTGCATGCCTAAATGAATTTTGAAAGAAAAACAAAACTTACATTGAACATCTAATAAAAGCGAAGCATTTTGTCTCATTTTAAGAGTTGGATGTTCCATCACACAAAGTATCTTTGCATTGTGATGAGCTCTATAAACAGCTGGAAGACGTGCTTCACTTTTTGCTCCTGCATTGATTTTATATGGTTGTTTGGCCTAAAATAAAATTATTTAATATAAATGTTAATCACAATAAAGTACTAGAAGAATTTACTTACTTTCTCCTTTTTTACTTCCTCCAATTCAAGAACTTCTGCGGCAACTTTTTGTGCATGTCGGTCAACACCAGGACTTAAAAGAACTTCCCATGTAAGAGTTGGCTTTGGATTACCACCCTCACTGATGCAAGCAAGGTTTAGTTCAGAATTCTCCTTGACAGGTACAAAAATATTTCCCGCATCTAAGCGTCGTGAATCTATTAGTAAATAAGGTGCCTTTGGACGGTCTAAAAAATTTAAACAAAAACAAACAAAATAGAGATGTTAAGTTAAAAATTTATAAAGAAAAATAGAAACAAAGAAGTCAATGATATTACCTAAAATTATTAGTTTAACAGGGCGCGCATTTTCTATATACGCATTCACATTTTCAGCCTCACACTGCCATTTGCCATCGTCTTCTAACATAGCATTTGTAATAGTGAGGGCTCCATTGACTTCTTTGATAAATCGATAATCAGTTATTCGGGAAGATCTTTCTATAGCATGGACACTCTGTAATAAAAGTTTAAAGTTTTTGAAATAGAGATTTTATAAGATAATAAAATCTTAAAGTGACTTCCACACTTTTTCAAAGTATATATCGAATGGAATGGAATGGATGAACTTTTAAGGATCGGGTTTTAAAACCATCACACATTCTATACGTTTCAGTTTTTAAAGTTATGAATACATTTTTATCTTGTAGTGATCGAAAATAATTTTCAATCACACAAATTTGACAGTAGGATGGAGTTAGATTCCACTTTAATTTTGACATGTGTTTATAATTTGCGAGAAAGCGAGCGAGCAAAGTTCTTTCCTTTCTTTCTGTTGTTTCTTGTCTCTAACAAGTGCCGTAAAGGTTGCACTTTGAATTATTATTGTACTTTCCCACCAAATACACTACTACATTAGCTACATTTAAGTACATTGATGATTGTGTAACAATAGCCGTGTTTTATTGGTTGTTGGGTAAGCAGCGGTGATGACGTGTTTTGTGTATGAACGTATATCGGAAAAAACAGCGTATGTCCTTCACGGCAACATGGGAGATAGAACTGCCATTAATGAGATATGATGGGAAGGCCTCGCATATCCGTACATACTCCCTCATAGAAGAAAGACTAGGATACCGATGACCAGACTTTCAATTTCGCTACAACAAGCTAGTTTTAAATAAGTACACGAGTTTAAGGACATCGATCTAAAGTCAGAGAATACCCAAAAGACTGACAACTGGAGTCGTAAGAGATACCAGGTTCTTCAACGATAGAGTCCAGTAGACCGGAAGAAAATATTGAGAACCAGTTTAAACATTTATAAGCCATGTGTAACGTTCTTACAGGGTAACCAGGGAGGTCATTCCGTAATTCGATTATCGCCAAACGATATCGTTTTGTCTATAGCTATCTCTATCACATCTAAAGAAACAAATAAGGACGGTAATGCTCGAAACGATATCCGTTCGATCGTTTTCTTTCAATAAAATCAGGCCCCAGAACGAAACCCCCGCTTAGTGGAAAGCAAACAGAAAGGCTCAAGAAAAAAAAACCAAAGCTGTCCATGAGCTTTTCCAGCACAAGAGGGCAGAGAAATACTATGTACCTCCTCAGAAAGAATATGAGAAAATAGAGAAATGCTGTAACAGAAGCGCGGTCCGGAATGTTATCTCAAATGAGTTTAACCCCAACTATAGTAAATATAATCGCAGGTAGTGATCAGGATTTTAAAACTTCATTTCTGTATAATGCCGATGGTTTATACACACAGATTGATTCAATTTAAATGACCTGGACAAACAATTCCATACTTCCGGAATGACCGAAATTTTTATAATCTAAAGGTTTTTATGTGGATAAACTATGACAGTTCTTGGAAATAAAAACAGACACCAGCACTCCAATTAAGGTTTCAAGGCCGCGTTTTTCATGCTCGTCCATTGTAAGATGCATGAAAAGACCTTAGTTGCATTTGCTGTCAAAGATGGTGTTAGGCATTCTTGAAAGAATAGTGCAATGCTCATGTGTTAACAGCTTAAAACTTTTAGCTTATACTGACAATCAATCAATCGATCAACGAGGACAAGACTAAGTACATGCTGCCATCAAAAAAGGCTACCAAAAGACTACCACCAGCCAATAATGATCCAGCTAAAACCAACTTTATGTGCGTTACTGTAGATAGCGTTGTAAGATATTGTTTACTTCATCAGTCTTAGGTGCTGCTCACAGTAAGATATTAAGCAATTTATAATAAATGAAAAGATACAATTAATCAAGAAACCCCAATTTTTTATATGGACTAAAGGCCGTTAAAAAAGCTATGTTTAAAAAAACTCACCAATCCATTTTTATACCACGAGCTGCTGACAATATCCAAGTCCACCTCACATATCAAGCGTACCTCCGTATGCTGCTCGGCATACACCACCGACATTTCTTCATCATGATCCTCATCGAAAGGATGAATAATAGGTCGCAATGGCATTGCTATTGGCTTCCCATTCGAATAGTATTCACTTTTCTCATCGCTTCCCGTTGGATTGCTGAGTGAAACATCATCTCTGTCACCATCAGCACTGCTATAACCTCTCCCGCTGTCGAATTCTTCGACATCGTCAATTATAATAATGGGTTCACTTTTTTTAAAAGACTGAAATCCTTTCAGCTTCGATCTACTACTATCACTGTAATTGTTGCTGGCTGTGTCCATTTGCAATGGAGCTGCCAATGGCAGGATATTATTATTATTAATTATTTTACTCTTACTTCTACTATTCCTTTTGCTACTACTACTGCTAGGAGTTCGGACGTCTTCAAATGACGCCGATGATAAAGATTCTTGCGGAAGATAATTTGGGGAGTAGAGTAGGGTTGGAACGGCGGCGGCATCGGCATCAGCATCGGCAGCTAAAAACGAAGATTCAGATGCAGATTTAGATGATGAAGATAGAGAAGACGAAGACGAAGACGAAGTTGATAAATCTATTTTTGTTTTGTTTATTCTAATATCACTTTTTCTAATATTACTTGAGCTGAGTAATTTATTAATGTTATTTATGCCATCTATTGGGAATTCCTCGCTGCTGCTCAATTCACCTCTACTACTCGAGAGCAGCAAATCAAGCGAGTTATCCGTTTCACGCTTGGCTCTTCGATGTTTTGTTTGGCGTTGTTTTTGTTTTTGTTCATTTTGATTTTGATTTTGTTGCTGAAGAATGAATTCTTGAGCTGCTGCTGCTGCGGCTGCTGCTGCTTCATCGGTGGTGATGGTTGTTGTTGGCCCTTGTTGAGATAAATATGATTGCAGGAATTCATTTTGCAATCCGCTAGTAGTTGTCACAAAGGAAATTTTAGCAATCTTATTATTATAATTTTTAAGGGATGGGTTAGCTGAGGATGATGATGACATTGACATTGAAATGTGCGATGACGAAGTCGTCGTATTACTAAGTGAATGCAATGGAGGAAGCAACAATAGTGGTAGCGGATTCTTTGATTTGCGATGTTGGTCATCGAGACGTGAATGCTTGTGATTCCCGTGTTGATGTTTGGATTTTTTGGCTCTTAGGCAATTGGCACATGAGTTTTGTTTAATACTTGTGTTTGACAATGATATTTGTTTGTTTATAAGTTTCTTTTTAATATCACCTAATACATTGGATACGACAAAGTGATCTTGGTCGTTTTGTGTTGTTGCACTTGCATTTGACAATTGTGCAGGAACTTGCTGCAGATACTCTTGTTTCAGAATTCTGATGATGTTTTGTTGATTTGTTGTTTGTAAGCCTATATAAAAAAAAAAAAAATATTTTATGTTTTTTTTTTTAAATGGCGCCCAACAATAACAAATAACAAGACTCTTACATTGCAATGAAATAAGGAACAGTAATATCCAGAGGCGTCGATCAAATGTTGGTCTCATGACGTCATAACTTCCAAATGGTTTGGTTAATTTAAACCGTTGATGGAACGTTTCACGTTTCCCTTCACAACTCTTATGAATCAAATTCTAAACTGGGTCTGATTCTAAGTACAAGTCATTTGATTTGTGTTCGTTCGCTATGGGAAATATTTTTGTTATCTAAAAAAAAGAGAAAAAAAGTATGCAGTTAAATAGTAAGTTCATATACTAATGGTGTATTAGATAAATGTAGAAAATTAAATTTTGTTTGCTGTCACTTGAAATCAGTTTAAAAGTTTTCAATTAAACATCCTGCTCAAAGTTGTAACATAAGAGCATTCATTTTGGCTTAGTTGATAGAATCCAAGTTTGTATACATAAATGACACTGAGGGTGAACTCTTGGTTCTGGCTTATGTTACCTTTTAAATTTCATACATTTTTTGTAGTTTTTAAAAACGTATAAGACTTTTCAAAATTAAGCCCATAACAAAGTTTAAACTCGAACACACAGGATTTTGTAGATTTTTGCTTAACAAAACCTTATCTGTTTGAATTAAAATTGCAATATATTTTGATTTGAGTTTAATTTTGGAGAGTTTTTCCCTAAAATATGTAAACCATCAGCCACTCAGTTCGACCTCGATTTTACTTCTCCCAGCAAATAATCATTAAGGGTCAAGAATTTTGATTTCACCGCACAGTGGTGCTGTCCATGAAATATAGTGACAAAATTAATTACCGTATTCATTTCCTGACAGAATTAGTCAATTTTTTAAATAGTAGTATCTCGAAATTGTTTTTGATAAACAAAAAAACAAATTAGCTCTCAAAGACTACGCTGAAGTGTGTATACATTGCAGGTCAAAATGGACTGTTTTTCTGAAATCGTGTTTTTTTCATTGCTCTATAGGGCAAGTATTGGTTTCGCGTCCAAAAAAAGGCTTTAATAAACCCGATGATAAAAAAGTCCAAAAGTGTGTTTTTTGGCATGCCATTCGTGCGTCGTCGCACAGTGAGGTAAACAAGGAAAAAATTTCAATTTCTTTTTGTTTTTCCTGCCATGTTTGATCTGCTCCTTCTTTCATTATTAGTGGGAGAATACAGTTCTTGTTCGTTTTCTTTCTTCATTTTATTTTCGTCTGTGGCTCTTAGAGACTAAAGAAGTCTGTCGCTGTTATACTTCAGCTAAAAATCGTCTATTAAATAACATTTTGGTTCACTGTGACTTTATTTTACTTTTCCTTACACGTAGTGTGAAGGATAAGTATAGCGATTGGCACCAATTTTTTTTTTTCAGAATTAGTCTATTTCATCATGAAACATCACGAAATGTAAAGAAAACACGATTTCGAGACATTTTTATGTGCGTGTGCCATTGTCGGCGTCGTCGTCGTCGTTGGCGTTGGAAATTTGTAAACATGATAACTTTTGATAGAATCAAGATAATTGGAATTTGCAAACGACAAGATTACCTAAACTTAGGTCAAGTTCAAAATTCAACCATTATAAATATTTGCAAAAGAGTAATTTAATTTGCAAAAGTGTGAAATTAAATTGCAAAAGGATGCATTTGATTTGTAAAGGGGTGAATTTAAAGTTAAAAACCTGCAGTAGATAATCTGAAAAAAACAGTAACATTAGCTAGATTTTTTTGTGTATATACGATTTTTGCAATGCTTTAATATTACTATTTAGAATTTTAGATAATACGATGAATCTTCTTTTAGGGATTTCGAATAAGAGGGATTTAAGAAATTTAAGAAAACAGTATTTTAGAAGACGGGATTAAATAGTTTTTTTTTGGGATTTTTGAAAAACGGGATCTTAAAAAACTGCATTTCGATACGCTAGTGACTATATTTTTGAGTTCTTCAGACTTCCTATAAAAATAGAATGTTAAATATTTTTTGTACAGAGGGTGGACAAACGAAATTTCCTCACGAACAAACTTGGACAAACGGTTAAAATCATTCCCAGTCAAAAATTTGAGTTCACGCTTCTGGCTTCAAAGACCTCTTTTACTCTGCTTTTGAGAATTGACTTTTGAGAATCAAATTAAGAAACAGCTAACCAGCGATCGAAAAAAACTGTCGAGTTTCTAACCGCAAGACACAGATACAACCCGCGATATAATTTTAATTTGAGATCAATACTTGGTGCAATAGAAAAATGTTTAACTTAATTACTAGGTACCATCCTACATTTTTAAAGTCACATAAAAAATTGAATGGGGGCAATCGTGATCTCTCTTCCACAGGAAATTTAACCGACATAATCTTTTATGAAATTAATTGCATAAAGTTACTTCCTTTGACGAAAAGGATTGCAAAATAAATAAAAAAAATAAAAATTGCATGAACTTTATTATAATTGTAGAAACTTTTACTTTTTTATAGTAATTAAACTTCCTCTGGTATGAAATAAAGTGAATTGCCAACCTGCAACCATGTTCTTATAGTTTCTTTTTTTTTTTTTGCTTTGTTGGTAGCCAACCGTATTATTACACACCAGGGGAATATTATGAAATACATTCATAATGCACGAGCGAACCTTTACCCAGGAAAGACACCTCTTTGTAAGGTCAAATTAAGTATTCCTGGCGAGTCATGAGAGGTTGGGCTTTAAGGCACCCGACCGACAATGATGAGAGGTTATGGCCGTCGCCGTCGTCGGTTTCCGGAACACCATGTTCCTATTTTGAAGG
The DNA here is from genome assembly GCA_948107695.1 of Meliscaeva auricollis. Classification (NCBI taxonomy): domain Eukaryota; kingdom Metazoa; phylum Arthropoda; class Insecta; order Diptera; family Syrphidae; genus Meliscaeva; species Meliscaeva auricollis. The sequence continues at coordinate 19,460,778 of OX403619.1, read as the reverse complement.
AATTTATTTTGTTTACATTTTTTTACACAATTTCAAAAAAAAAAAAAGAAGTAAAGTTGTGAAAGTGTAGAATTTGCTGTGAAAAAAAAAAAAAAAAAAAATAGGGAAGAACCTTGGATGATGATGATGTCAGAGATTCATTTTTACTCCCATAAAGTTCACCTTAAAGATTTTCAAGGATATATACATTTTTTTTTTGGCTGTTTAATCAGCCTGAACGAGGATTATGTTTTCAAATACCCAAGACATTATTATCAAATTAAAGGACATCATTTTTCTAAAACCCAGAAATATTTATAGCACAGGTGTTTGGGTATATGTAATAACTTTGAAAGTCGAATTCATGTCACAAAAAAAAATAAAAAAAAAAAACGTCGGAAATTGGCAACCAAACAAACCGGTGGTGAAACTGCCTTCTACGTATTTCCGTTGCCAAATATTTTTTGATTTTGTCAGAACAAAAAAAAAAAAAAAATAAAATTCTGATGTAGTACATTGTGTTTGTGTTTTTTCTTGACCTAGTGAAAAATGTTGTTCCTTATTTTCTTTAAAGGGAAAGTTTAAGTAGGTTTTGGTATAGCTGAAGTAGTTACAGAGGGTCGATGGTGATGGCATGGATTTAAAATTTATTTTCAAACGAAAGCTGCAAGTAATTCTATACCCTACCCAACCAATAATATACAAAAACATTTGGCAAATTGTTGTGGTTTTTTTTTTTTGTTTTGGTAGGTATTTGGAATGAAAACCTATATGTTTTCTTTGGGCTTTTTTAGTAAATTGAAAATTTCAAAGAGGATGAAGTAGGTACCTACTTTGTATAGAGTAGAGGTATGTAGGTGCTTATAGAAATTGTGTTGAATTATTGTTTTGGAAGCAAAACAAACGAGTCAGTTTATACAAGGATTGTTTTTTGTTGTTGTTTGCTTTTACTTTTTTTGTAGGTATATCTTTTTTAGGAAGCTTTGTTATTTTGTATATATTAAAATAATAAATTGTATGTACTAACAACCATGTGGTTCGTTTTTTAAAATTGAGTGAAATCAATATTTTCAATGATATGAGTAAATGCGATGATTTGTAAACGAAATTGTGACTTCCTTATTTTTCTGTCAAAAAAGGAAAAAATTACTTATAGGTATTTGAGGTATCGGAAGACAAACCACAACCCCGTAATTTTCAAAAAAATTAAACGAAAAATGATTTTTTTCTATATTTTTTTTTTCAATATACAAATACATATTATAACTTTGAACTACAAGAGCTAGTTTGTGCGATCCAGTCGTGCATTTTATTTGTTTTAACTTTGTAAGTTGTTTAAATTTTTTGTATTCTTTGATCTTCGTGCTGGATTTTTTTTTTTTCAAATAATAATGTCTGTGGTGAAAATAGTGATAAAAAAAGAGAGCTCGTGTGAGTAAAAACAAGCAAGAATTGACATTTATAACATATCAAGAAATGCTTTTGGTAGCTTTTAACCTCACTCGAGTTTCGATTTCACTTGAGAAAATCCTCAATGAAGACTTAATGAAATTCCACCCTAAAAGTAGGAGTATTACGATGAAATTTGCTTTGAAGTGAAGACAATTAAGTCAAGGAACATATTAGATGTCAAGAAAATTTAAACCACGGAGTAAGATCAAATTTCAGAAATCCTGGAAAATGAACCCCTTTCGACCCAAAGTTACGAGTATTTCAAGATTAAGTTTCCGTCACTTGGTGCATGACAGCCGATGCAAGCTTTAAAAAATTGCAATGGAAAATTCAAGGGGCCAACCCATAGAATCCGTCGCGTCCGTTCCGTCAACGAATCCAATTTCTACCGAATGTTTAGTTGATCACATATCAGTACCGGCCGGTCATAAATGGCAACAACAACAAAAAAAAACACGTTAGCTTACCAAAATTCACTGTTCAGAATTTTTGGGATGTAGTTGGTATCTACCAGTATTGTAAGACCAAATTTGCAGCTTCGAAAGACCTGTGCTAACTGCATGGTGTACAAAAAAAAACCCAAAAAGATGAGGTAGAAAGATGAGGGACCATCAAATACCAACTGCGTTCTGTTTTCATGTGTTCTTTCTGTTGTTGATCTTTCTATGTTTTGTCTTTCTATGTTGTATTAATGTCTTGTGTTTATATCAGCCAATGGTCTTAGTTACCAGTGATGTAGTGTTTCTAGTCCGTAAGATTTATCTTTGAAGTAGATTTGATGTATGTCAATGTAAAAAAAATAAAAAAAACTCTTGTTTCAAATGTTTCATTCAATTTTTGTCTCCCTCATTTTTTAAGCTTGTCCCTCGTTTTCCTCTTTTTCATTATAAAGTCGGCAATACCTTGAAGTTTTTCAAATTGTAAAGATAAAACGTGTTACTAGTTACACATACAATCAAAAAACCAACACAATGATTTAAATTCTACTAGTTTTTTTTTTTTCAAAATTAAATTTTAGTTTCTATTTCTACTGGGCTACGTTATAGGCTTCAATCAATACATAAATTATACTCTGGACACCGTATATCTAATACTTTGTGTTCACCGCTAATATTTTCACTGAAAATTTACCGATATATGCCAAAATTTACTTTTATTTTCCTACTTTTATCATAAAGTGCACACTTCACTACACATGTGTCCCATACTTGAATGCATATAGCCTCCTCATTATACGGAACTTTGATTGAACTTGGCTCTTAAAAAAAATCAAATTCAAGTTTGTTTTTTTTTTTTTAATTTAATAGGTGAATTTTAACTTATACAAATATTCCGGTGTTCTAAAGATCATCCTAACCCTTTAAAAGTCACACTACAGACATTGAACTTTCCTCAAATAACTAAAACATCATGTTAACTGAAGTAGAAAAATCATTGGCCTTGTTCCTATATGAACTATAAAGTACCTACCATTTTTTTTTCATAATGATTAAATTTAAACTTTGAAGAGGAATAAAAAAAAAATTAAAAAAATAAAACGAATTATGATGCTGTTGAGTCTTGTAGATGTAAGATTTTGATGGTTTTTAATCTCTTAAGTACTTAACTGTCCTGATGGGTACTCTGGATGTTAATCCCATCAGCATTACATATTAACGATAATGACCGACTTTCTTGATGTTCCTTGCGTAAACGAAGAAATAAATAATTCTGTAGCACAGTATAGAGCATTTATGTGGAGAGAAAATCTTCTTCTTCGAAATAGCAATCCTCTTTTGACTAATTTGTATAGCCTTTTACTACTACATATAATACATCGAGATCGACCTTGTGCTCTGTGAATGTATATTCTAGCCTTGGTAAAAATGGTCAAGGTATAACAACTATTATAGATAAAATTGCCAACGCATCAAAATTTGTCGAAGGTTCTTTGGATGATGTCCTTGTGGTGATGTTGTATTTAGCCAAATAATTAATTGACCTGAGAACGATTTTTTTTCTTTTCTTTGGAAAAACAAATTGGAATGTTAAATACCACGAAATTACATAGGGTAAATGCGATATAAATTGTGGAATCTTAAACATAGTGTATAAAATCTCTCACTAAAATGAGGTTGTCATGATATTGGCTTGTAGGAATGCTTGGGAAAATGTTTGAAGTATTTGTGATTCTATGGGTATATGGACTTTATGTCTTTTATATTGAAAATGCCCTTTTCTTTTGCTTCAGTGGAGTCCTACAAATTAAATTATCAAAGTCTTCAGATATCTTAAGGGAGTGGCAGATTAACATCTATATCAGAACCAAAACAGCATTTGACAAGAACAAATTTCCGACGTTGCACTGAGTGTCTGAGAGAAAAGCTTACCGCGGCGCATTCACTTGCTTATGCTTATTATGAACACCATGCCGCCATGTGGAAAAAATGCAGACAATCGTGTATGTTGTTGTTAGATTCAGTGGCATTATTGTTGTTTTCAATGAAAAGGAAATGCTTGTTAACCTTTTCTCAAATGCATAACTGACGTTAGTGCGAATTGCCCCATGAGAAAAATGACTATGACATCACAGAAAAACTGTCAAAAATTTAATGACCATACTTTGTTTTCTGTTCATCATGCCATGCCACAGATGTCAACAACCAGTGGACTCAACAGATATTCAAGCCCCTCCCACCCCCCCTTAATTTTTTTCTGGATACGCCACTGCCGCTAATCTCGCGTTATTCTTTCAAAGGGCTCTACTAGCAGCACCAAGTAGTGGGTATCAAAAACGAAAGCCTTGTTTTGATGAAGAGAAGAAGGCCTTTGAGGCAATGCTAGTGGCTAGAAACTGCTGGTAGAACAACATTCAACGCCTATGTGCAATCGATCTTGTTATGGTATCAGTCCAGAACAGTAGTGCTGGGGTTACACAGTCAAAAGTGTGAAAGTGATAAAAGCCAACCATTCGGTGTAATTTAGAATAATCAGTCCATCAGACCTTTAAGAAGTAAGATCATCCAAACTTTATATGCTCCTTGGTTTTATATAGTTTACTTTTTTTTAAATTATTTATGTATTTTGGAACCCGCTAGATTTTAGTATTTTTTTAACACTTCTAAAATTTTTTAAAAGGATAAAAATTATTAATTAGATGGTTTACAAAGTTAAAATAATAGCTTTCATTATGATGGGTAGGAAGTCGATTTTTGTACCTTGTTGCATTGAAATGCTTGCAACTAGAAACCTATGCAATGGATTTTCAAATCTATAGTCTTAAAATGTTGCTATTAAAATATTGAAAAACATCTTATATTATTTTTGTACCTACAAATGAAAATACGCGAGTTTAAACGTTGACACGAATTCCTCGTTCAATTAAAAATAAAAGCGCAAATGCTCAATTAGTTTTCTAAAAGGTTCATGTAAACAAAATTACACGCCAGATTTCTGTTTTTACTGTCTGACAATGTTGGTATTGATAAGAATTAAGTATTTTTTATTAAAAAACTAGTTGACCCAGCAGACGTTGCCCTGCCCTTCAAATTGATTTTTATTTTGTAATAACATTTATGGTTTAATTATACGATCTTTTATAAAATTGGCTAGCATTGGCTTTATAATTTTAGTATTTTAAATCTTTTTATTCAAATGCTCTCGAACACACTTAATTTTAGGTTTTTTTTCACTTGGAGTATAGACAAATTAGTTTGAAGTTTTAACGACGTGTTAGCAGGATAAATAATACAGTTTTCCATGCCCATGTGAGAAACATGATGTAATAATGCGGAATACCAATGAAAAAACGTGTAAAAGGAAAATAAGTAGAAAGTCGCGAAAAAGTGTTGAATACCTAAGAAAGAATCATGTGGATCGTGAAAAAAGTGTTTATAAGTTCATTGACCAGTATTCCACGCTTTTTACTGTGCTGGTCCGTGTTATTCGCATATTCTTCCGTTAAGTTTTACCCTCTTTCCACGACTTTCCATGTTATATAAAGAGAAAAATAAACTCAACAATACATTTTTAACATTTTGTTCTGTAATTTTTTGCTTTTCTTTGCGGTATTTTACGCTTTTTTCAGTGATACTTAGCACTTTTGTCATGACTTTTTGTTGCTATTCTTTACTGTATTACGTCATCTTTCATCAGTATTCAGCTATTTTCACGGTATTCCGAGCTTTTTATCACGGTATGTCTCATATTTTTTTGCGACTTTTCACCCTCATTTCCGTCGCTCCATGTTTTTCCCTGTGATTTTCTTTGTAATTTTTTCGCAGTATTTTAACCTTTTTTCCCGTGATAGTAAGTGCTTTTTTCATAACTACCCATCCGGTATTTCGCGATCATTTACGTGGTGTTTAAAAGATCTTTCAACACTTCACCAGATTCCGCGCTTTTTACCGTGCATATTTTTTCACGACTTTTCAGGCAGTTCCTTTTGACTTTTTTCGCTTTTCTCTGCGATATTCTACGCTTTTTTCCGTGGTATTAGTATTATTAATTTGCTATTCTCCGAGGTATTCCACGATCTTCCACCAGTTATCCGCGATTTGTTCAATGGTATTCAGCGCTTTTTACTCCGTAGGCCGCGGTATTTCACATATTTTCTCGCGACTTTTCACACTTTTTCCACGACTTTTCACGCTGTTTTCTGTGATTTTCTTTGTTTTTTGCGTTGTATTCTTTCGCAAGGCTGAAATTTTATATACAGCTGCAAAACATGGTGCGGCAGGGTTGCCGTGGGTCGAAGGGTTGCCAAACGAACCTAAAGTTTTTAATATTAAGAAAATTTAGCACATTTTAAGATATTTGTTGAAGTTACTGCTCAATCTAGGTGTTTTTGTTTTTACATGACTAGTTTAATCAGAGCTTTATAAAATATCAAGGATTCCGCATTTCAAGGGTTGTTATTTTTTACATGACCAGTTAAATTAGAGTCTTATAATATATAAGGGTTGCCGTACTGCCATCCTTTTTTTTTAATTATAAATAGGAATAAACCACAAAAAAGTAACGTACTTTTAGAGGGATGTATTGTTGATTAGGTTTTTATAATTACCTACGTACGTCAACGCAACGAATAATGGATTCTATGGGTTTATCCCGATTAGATAGCGCGCATAGGTTACGAATGAACTTAACCAACTCGAAGTAAGTAACTAAAGGCATGTATCAATGAAACGGTCTAGGCGCACTGGCTTATAGTACCATGACAAGAACCATCATAAGTAATTAAATTATACCTACTTAAGTCATAAGAAGAAAAACAGAAAAAAAAATAATTATTATTCGTCATCTTTCATGACAATAAGTCAATATTAAGCTTTAAGCATCACTACCTTTCGCCAATGATTGGATATTTTGCCAATGATTGATATGAGTATCAATAATTGAGCTTTAAAAGCTATAAAATAAATCCAAGGAATTAAAGAAAAGAAGGAATTGCTTGAAATTGAAGAAGAAAATGCTTCAGAAGAATACAAATTTTAAATAATAAAAAAAAAAAACAAATAAAAAAAATAGTAGGTATTTATTTCATTCCAATTATCTCCCCTATATAGTTTTATTTGCATAATACCAAGAAATAGATAGTTTACCCTATTTCCATTATACATACATAATATATTGAGTCCAAACTAAAATTCAAAAACAATTGAAGCTAAGATATCAAAAAAAAAAAAAAAAAAAAAATAGAAAAATAAAATGTTTCAAGGCTTTTTTCTATACAAATTAATTGTGCATTCTCATTTCACTAAACAATCATGATTTTCTGCTATACAAATGTATGTGTTTGTATGTAGGTACAACTTGTATACATAGGTATTTTTGAACATCAAGGAAACAAATACTAAAAAAAAAAAAAGTTCAAAGGATAATTTCTCCCATCATCATCATTATCATCATCACACAGAACACGATACACACGAGATATTTTTTTTTTACGTTTTTTTTTTTTTATTTTCAGCATACATTGCCCATCCCGATGTGATGAAGGAAGAAAAAATCAAAAGATTAAAAAATACCAATCAACGCAATCAACCATAAAAATGATATGTTTTGACTGAAGACATTTATGTTTGTGTGTATGTATATCTAAAATATATACCTATAGTATAGATAAGTAGAGATATGTATATACAAACCTGGACTTTATGGAGAATAATCCTCTAATTGGATTTGTGTAGTTTTTTTTTTGTCTTTTGTTTTCGATGAGAAATTATATTTAGAGATAAATATTCCAAGAGAATTTATATTATTTTTGTTTTTTATTTGTATCTTTGAGATATTTAGTATCTTCTTCTTGTTATTTTTTTTTTGTTTTAGTTGCACATCACCATTATGTTATATTATGTGACATACTTTTAGGATATGTAGGAAACAGGGGTACATATCTGGGTGTCACACTCTAATTTTTTTTTCTTCTCCGTTTTTATTCTATTTTTTTTTTTGGCAAAACTATTAATCTTTTTTTCTCATGATAGATATTTTGTGATTCTATATATCTTTTGTACTACACTAAGCAATTTACACACACACACAAACACATACACTTATTGAATCGAATCCTTAACGATGCGATGATGGGGATCTTTAACAACACGGAGACTACTGTAAGTGTAAGAGGACCACGTTTACAAACCCACGAATTTACACTCTATTAAACTTGCTATAGCGAATATTTCCAATTATCATTATGTAGCTTTCTGCGTATATATATGTATAGTATAGCAAATAGAGGACTTTTTTTTTAAGGTATGTACAAATATTGATATACACTTTAACACCAACCACACATATTGTATAGATAGGCAAAAAAGGCAGCAGCACCGAAACCAAACAACAACAACAACAACAAAAAAGATTTCACGATGTGAAAAGATAAATTATATCGACAGAGAAACTGTACCACCCCTAGTTTGCGAAAAAAAAATTCAAAAAAAGTATACCTTCGACAGGATAAGGACGACTATGACTATGTGACACGACCGAAGAACACACACAGAGGAGAGGACACAATTTTTAACCCCAAGTCCGGTTGCGACGACGGCGGCGGCGATGGAGGAGTCCAATTTGTTATTAGGGTTGTTATAAGTTCCGATAACTCGTTTGAGAAAAAACTTTTTTCGATTTTTTTCAAAAAAATTTCAAAATGTCCGTTTTTATATAGGTGGTACCCGCACTGATGGAAAAAAACACTATTATAAATGAAATTTTAGCAAACGTATTCGACGGTCACCCGAAAAATATTCAAGAGTTTATAATAGCACAGAGGGAAGATATAGAAGATAGCAGAAGTAGAAGAAGAAGAAGGGTGAGAAAAAATTATGTAGCGAAATGATTTCTGCAGCACTCATGTACTTGTAGTGATTAGGTTTTTTCCAATGAAATACGAGACATCCTTTTTTTTCTATTATTTTCTTCTTTTTTTTTTTTTGTGTATTTCTTTAATAAAAATAAAAAGGGAAAGGAATTTTCCGAGAAGAGTCTAAAAATTTCCTCGACCGACAACTATGCTCGACTAGCGATGATGATGATAATGATGATGACGACGAAGACGACAACAATGCGAGTGAAGCGGAAAGCTTTTACTTCTTCACCTATTTCGCAGTAATATGTAGGCAGCAGTCAGTACCTAATAATCTTGTTATCAAAATTATTATTTTTCTATTTTTTTTTTGTGTTCTGTCGTTCGTTCGTTTGTTGGTTTTTGGTGGAAAACAACTTTTGCGAAGGAAAATGCCCAAAGTACTGAGTAAGTGTAGTGAATTTTGAGAGTACAAAACTGATGATGTTTGAGAGCGAGCGCGAAAGAGAGTTTTATATGATTTTTCCAGGAAAATGTGTATGGTATGGTAATGTTAATGGTAATGGCGAGTGAGCGGCGCAATTTTCTCAGTGTATGAGTGGCATTTTGTATAGTTTTTCCATTTCCAATAGAGCAAACATCAAAATTGCAATACCTACCTAATCTACTACTGGCACTGCTACTACTATACCAACAATGAATTTTCCTCTTTTCTGCGATGGTCTTCTCTACGTCTTCTTGATACTCAAATGATGGTTGGTTTCGAATCGGGCGTAGTAGATGTATACTCTTTTACTCAACTTTGTGCTCTAAAAGTTGGAGTTATCGCAGCAGCAGCAGTAGACATTTTTTAAAAATATAAGGGTGGGTATTGGAAATTGGGATGTGTGCATGAAAAATTTCCCGGAAGGGATGTTTCAGTATTTTGTTCGATCTCTGGCACATTGGCTACATTTGATGTGATTTTTCTTATGATGTTATGTACAAGTACAATGATGATGATGATGATGATGATGATGGTGCGAGACAGACAGTACGAGTGCGGCGAGTCTATACATTCGGACTATATAAGATACTCTACTCTATTCTCTCTTTTAAAAGCTTGTTGGATAATTTTTCATTCCAATATTCATTTGAATTTTTCCATTTTTCTATTTAATAGTGTTTGTATGAGGATGATAGACGAGAGTATAATGGAAGAGAAGATTTTTGTTGAGATGACACGAGCGAGGATTCTGTATGTTGATGTTGGCATGGCAGTGTCCTTGCTGGTCAGCCAGTTCTGCCAATTTTGATGGAAATTTGTTGGAATAATATTGTGTATGACGCACGAGCATCTAACCTAACCTACTTGAAAAAAAATGTAGGTACAAGGTTTATCAATGAAAATACGATTATGTAAGGAAGCACGGTTGTAAGGTTTACCTAGGCATTTGATTGATGTATTCACGATTACAAATAAGAATTTTTATTTTTAACCATGAAACAATGTGGAATTGAAAAAAAAAGTGAAAATGATTTCTTGAAATTTTGTCAACTGATTTTGAATTTTGAAAATTTACATGTTTATGTCTCATTAAAATCAGTTTTTAAATAAGCTTAGTTGTAGTGTTACAGTAATTGTGAATGGGGAATATGAGCATTAGGGTGGACCACAATTTCATATTTTTTTATATTTAAAAAGGCTCTTGGAATTAAGGTCCTCTGAGCTCAAGAACTTTGCCAGAATTTTTTCAGATCTTACGAATTATATTTAGAGGTCAGGACATTAAACATTTAATGAAATAGTTTAAATCTATTATTCAATTTTACTATAAATATATTTATGATAAATTAACATCTTAACACAAACAATAATTATAACAAATTAAATAAAACAATAAATTCTTTCTTCTTTTCTTATATTAGTCCTTTTTCACCAATTTCCACTGATGGTATTAGTGGAGGCCTAAATCCATATTCTACTCTTAAATTTCTTCGAAATTCTGGACTCCTTTTAATATTGTGATTTTTTGCGGCACGTTTCTCCGGCTTATTCCACGGATAACCTTGATTATCAAGTGGTACTGGTCCATTATAATCGTCTATCAAAATAAATTCAATATCATCAGGAATTGTCTTATAGCCTTCATGATCATCTTGATCAACAGGTGGTGGCACAAGTTCAAGTAAGTCTTCAGGATTGAGTTTGTGTTTATTTTTATGTGCCACTGCTGCTGTAACTGGTGCAGCTTTCTTTGGTGCAGGTTTTTTAGTGGGAGCGGGCTTTTCGACAATCCGTTCCACTTCGACCGGAATGTGTTTTTCGATAATTTTTTCTACCACTTTGTCAACTGGATATGGCACGTGAATGGGTTTTTCGATAATCTTCTCTACAGGATATGGCCGATCAATGTATTGATGAACAGGAACCGGTACTGCAACGGGAACAGGCACTCGAACTGCATATGGTCGATCTATGAAATGGTCAACTTGAACGGGATATGGTATGTGAACTGGTCTGTCAATAATTTTCTCCACTGGATATGGTCGATCGACGATTTTTTCGACAACTTCTCGCACTGGATATGGAACGTTAACGGGTTTTTCAACAATATGTTCTACATGAACTGGCCGTTCAACGATTTTTTCTACAATTTCTTTAACTGGCACTGGGTATGGTTTTTCGACAACTTTCTCCACTTTAACTGTATTATATCGAATGAGTTTCTGTGGTTTTTCGTAATGATGTTCCTGTTGTTGTTGTTTCGGCTGTTGTGCTTGTTGTTGCTGCTGTTTTTGTTGTTCTTGTTGGTAATATGGATATTGTTGCTGCTGTTGAACTTGCAGATATTGTTGCAGTTGCTGTTTCTCCTGTTGCTGTTTCTGCAGTTGATATTGTTGCTGCTGCTGTTGATCTTGCTGTTTTTGTAGCTTTTGCTGATATTGCTGCAGTTCATATTGCTGCTGGCCTTGTTGTTGTTGCTTTTGCTGATATTTCTGCAGTTGATATTGTTGCTGCTGCTGATCTAGTTGTTGTTGCTGCTCTTGTTGATATTGTTGCTGTTTCTCCAATTGATACTGTTGCTGTTGCTGATCTTCTTTTTGCTGCTGCTTTTGGTTATATTGTTGCAGCTGTTGTTGCTGTTGTTGTTGGTACTGTTTTAGCTGTTCTTGTTGTTTCTGCTGATCTTGTATATAGTTCTGTTGCTGTTGATATTGCAGTTTTTGTTGGTATTGTTGAATTTGGTGTTGTTGGAAATAATCTTGTTGCTGATTAAGTTGTTTCTGCTGATCTTGTAAGTATTGCTGACGCTGCTGATAACTCTCTGGCATAACAAGACTTTCACTTTGTTGAGAATCTTCAGCTTGTGCTACTCTGATTGGGTTTTTAGATAACAAGGGCCCTTGTCCTGGCGGTAGACTGTAGTACACATACGGTTTGGTGTGTTTCACTTGTTGCTCGTAGGACTTTTGTATTTCGATTATATCTTTTGGCTGATAGAAAGCATTTGGTGAAAAAGTTGTTGAATACAAGCAATCGCCTGACTTTAATTGATCACTGGAGCATAGAAAAGTTTTTCGAGAGGTTCCATAACCTGGTGAAGTTTTGATAATTTGCCCCGATTTATTTGAAACCCATGAAAATGAAATATCACCAGACTTGGAAGTTTTTGCCGCTGACTCAGAATTGGAAATCGAATTGTTGTTGTTGCTATTTTTGTCAGTTGCCGAATAGATGTAAGTATGAAGAAGGCTCTCTGGCTTCAAATTAGTTGAGTAGAGTTTAACATTATTTTCATTATCATTAGGTGGTGGCTTAAACGCTGAGGAATCTTCATTTTGATTATTGGTATGTAAACGGTTACCCTCATCATTTTGGTTTGGAATGTTTTCAGTAATGTCTTTGGTATCAGAGATTTTATTTGGTGTAATCCAAGGTGAAATAGTGATTTCGGGTTCGGGAGTTCCTGACCCAGTATTTGAAATTGAGTTGTTGCTATTTTCTTGTGCAGAATAGATATATGTATGAAGGAGACTTTCTGGTTTTATACCATTTGGATATGGTAGGAACAAGTTTGAAGGCTTTCCACCAATAATTTGGTTTTGAGAACCGTTGTCACTTTCTATTTGGACATTTTGTGGCTGTTCTGCAAGAGTTTTATAGTTTGACAATGAATCAGAAGCAATCGATCTTGGAGGTTCAATATTTCTTGAATCGGGTTTGAATTCAGCAGAATAAATATAAGTATGAAGTTGACTCTCTGGCTTCACGGGACTAGGCTGAGCCAAATAGTTGATTTCAGGTCTTATTGTACTAGCAACTAATTCAAAGTGATTTATTCCCTTAAAAGTACTTGATTGTGTTGAATCTTGTGGCGGCTTAACATACTTTCCCTTGAAATGCTTTAAGAATTTCCTTGAGTTTGCTTCCGCATCAATTCTAACCTCATTGTGATCAAATTGCTTTTCGACTTCTTTTTGAAAGTCATCAAGCTGTTTTGCCGGATGATAGGGTATTGGTAATTTCTGCCCGAAATCTTTGGTATTTTCTCGAATAATTTCTTCACTTGTCTGTGTTCCAGTGCCAGAATAGAAGATATCAGTATTTCGACTATTGCTTATTTCAGGGTATGGCAATGGTTTCGGTGTAGGATAGAAAATATTTCTTGGTGATTCTCTGGAAAAAGCCACTACATTATCATCACCTGATTCAGAAAGTTGATCAGCATCAACATAATCTTCAGTTTCTCCAGCACAATTCTCTTCACATTGAAGTGGATGTATATGAAAGATATTTCTTGACTCCATAGGGATGACTGTTTCAAATGGAATCTCAGAGACCTCAGCAGCACTGTTAATGTCAAAGACATCTTTGTTCGTCATTAGACTTCCGGTTTTATTTTCTTCATTGTCATTAATATCAGTTGATACCGTAGGTATTGGATCTTGCGTTGGAGGTATTGGTGATGCTGTTGGTAATGGTGGGGTTATTAGCAATTGTGGAGTCGTGGCCAGTGGTAGTGTTATTGGTAATGTTGACCATTTACTGATCATCTTTTTATTTTCATATGTTTCATTAGGATTGACGATTCTTTCGACTTTTACTGTAGATAGTGCTTTCGGTTTCTGATGTGGCTCAGCTGTAACGCTCAAATGAAAAACATTCATAATTCCTTGCGGAAATATGCTGGAAAAAAATGACTTCCATGATGAGGGACGAGGACTGCTTTTAGTTTTGCCAGCTTCAAGATTGAGTTCAGTTTGGGCAATATCCTTAGCAAGGTTATGAAGCTCTGATTGAATGAATTCTTCTTTTTCTTCTGTGGCTAATTGTAGTTCCTGTTGTTGCTGAAAATCGTCTGATTGTTGATCGGACGAATAATTGTTTTGGTCTTGATTTGATACTTCGTTCCTAAAAAAATAAACAGAAAGTACTTTTGCATAATATATTGGGTAATATAATAAGTTAAGTTTTTGATCAATACCTTGGGGTCTCGCTGTTCCTTGCAACATCCTGTACAGTATTTTGGAATATGAACTTTGTTTTGCCTCTTGATCTCAAAAAATTATAATTATTTTGGTTCTGCTCATCAGCAGTTTTTGGCTCTGCATCTAATTGATGCGGAGAATTTGATGCGACCAATAAGTTCTCTGTGACGAAGTTAGAAGTATTCTAAGAAAAATTAAAATACCAATAATTGAATTAATAAAAACAAGACTTTTTAACTGAAGCATTTTAAATAGATATAAGGGTTTTAAAGTTTTTTTATTTGAAATACTTTCGCATTTAAATGGCATGTACTTGCGGGGATATTTTATTTAGTGGCTCACTGTTTTTGGCTTGAACACTAAACGTCACGCTTTAAATTTGAGTTGACTTTTTACTAGTCCCCGCAAGCATCTTATTGTTGTTATTGTTTATTTGATTTATTGATATTATCATATTTATTGATATTAACATTAAAGAATTATTTCTTTCGTTTTTTTTTTCAATATAATATTTTTAAGGATATAATGGATATTAAAATAATAATTTTGTTTGGTATTAACTTGAACCTCGGTTGTCTCAGTTTCCCGGGTGGTTGCATTACCAAAGGATATTGATGAAACAGGCGATTGTAATGTTTGTATTGTTGTAGAATTTTCTGCAGCTAACAGATATTCAATAGAAAGCAACAATATGGTCGTCACTTTAAGAAACATTTTTGTTCTGAAATTAAAAAAGAAAATATTTATAAATGAATAAGAAATTATTTATAAATTTATTTTGCATTAATAAAATATAAACGACAAACCCAAAATTTAAAAAAAAATAAACCTTATTTTTTTTTAAATCTGATGTAATTAAGTTTATCTTTTAAATGTTTTTATTAACTTTTTATCAAACGTAAAATACTTTTTTTTTCTTAATTCAAGCTATGTTTTGTAATTTTCAAAGCACACACAAAAGCTGTGACTGTTTTTATTCCAAATAATGAAAAAAAGTAGCTTAAAAAAGTCACATTTCAACACAAGATATAATTAGGTATTTTAGGGCAAGTTTAGGATTCGTTAAAAAAAAACCTGAACTCGAGATAACAATCAAACATGAGTTTACGATGATAGAGAATGCCAAAAAAGTGGGCCCAGCAATTTTGGGTTTCGTCTATCATGTCCATATCTCAAGCTACAGCTTAAACCACTGAAGCGATTTTTTTCAACTTTGGTAGTGAAGGGGTTTGAGTGGGTCCCTAGAAGGGAAATTGAATTTTATTTTTAGGACCAAAATTAACGGTACCTGCCATGGAAAAATGAAAAAAACTTTTTTTTTTTTTTTTTTCAAAAATGACTAACAATTTCGATTCAAGTTTTTGTGTGTACTAGGTTTAGATCGCACATTTCAAATAAAAATAAAATGCACGACTGGGTCGCACGTACTTGCTCCTAGGTTAAAAGTTGCTGTGAATGTTAAAGCTTTTATGTAGTTTTCAAAAATAAATTATTTCATAAAATGACTACATCTTAAATTCTTTTGAGCGCTCCAAATTAAGTATGTTATTTGATTTGATTAAAAAAGATAAATTTCTAGAAACAAAATTTTGAAAGTCATTTTCAAACCTTGTTTAAAAATAAATTAGTATGCTGAATTCAAGAAAATATTAATGCACATCGAGAACGGTTTTATGGTAGGTACCGTTATTAACATTTCTAAAAATATTTTTTTCAATTCAAAAGTACCGGACTTAGTAACAAAAGTAAATAGAAATTTTTTTATCAAAGTCGTTCTAGTTGGAGCCGTTTTGAGAAAATTCAAATTTTCTATATGATTGTATGGCAATTAAAAAAAAAAAAAAATGATTCGCTATTTTTAAGAAAATATTAATAGAAATCTAAAATCTTAATCTCAAAAACAAAATCACTGACCCTTTTTTGAAAAAAATATTTTTCTAAAATTTATTTTGAAACTTTATTTAAAAATCCAAAATTTTGTATTGTGTTTTGATTTAAAATAGTATAAAAATTGGTCAAGGGTGATGTTATATCGAACCAGTTTGAGTCAGGTTGAACGTCTTTGAACTTTTATCTCGCCCTCGAGCGTTAAAGAACCACTTAAATAACCAAAATCATTGGTCAAACATTTTCATACATAAGAATTATGTATGAAAATTTTTAAAAATGGATTTTAATATTTCAAAAATTAAAGCAGTTTCAATTAATAAGATTTTGCTATGAATACTTTGTGTGAGAAATGGGAAACCAATCTTGAGGAACAATTTAGTTCAAACTAAGCTTTAAAAGCTCTATTAAGTGAAAGAAACAATCTCCGGAAATTGTAAAAACCACTCTTTTTCACTATTAAGTTTCGAAATCACCTCATATATATATATTATGTCACTTGAACCAATTGGCACTACATTGTGTAAAATAAATATTTAAAATCCAAAACACATTTAAAACTATTTCAAATTCCTTAGAAAACACATTCACATTTTTCGTCTAAATGCCAAATTCACAAAATTAAAAATTTCTGATGAAAATCATTCACTATGCCCTTCAATTTTAGCACTTTCTTACATATGTAATTATTTCATTGATTATAATATTGACATATTGATTATTTTATAAAACTTACATTTTAAACAAAATAATTTAACTTAACCGCACCACGATGAGCTGTTACAATTACACTGAAGTCACATGTTGCAACTGAGCCGTGTTATAAGGCACTTTCTCCAAACCAACAAAACAATCTCAAAACTCAACAGATACGCGCGATCGCAAGGAATTGTCGCAATCGTTATTCGGTAGGAAGCTGAAGTAGAAATTGCAACAAAAAAATAATTTTCCTGTTTGGCTGATAAGTCGCGTCGCGTCGTTGGTTGGTTGGGTGTTGCGTCTTGCGCGAGCGCTCCACCAAAATTGCAATATGAATGAACTCGAGCTCTTGATTCGAAATCCCATTAGAACGTTCAATAAAAGGAAACCCGTTTGTATCACTGCAGCTTAATCATATAGCGAAAGACTTTCACTTTTGTTTATATTGATGCAATGCCAGCATAAGGAGTGTCTACTGTCGATATACCCAAGACACAACCTGTATCATTTGGTTAATCTTTTTGGACATGTTTACAGTAACAGGAGATAGGTACAATGCTAAATTGTGAACTAGTATAGGTTCCGATACCAGAGAGAGAGAGATACAGAGAGATGTTGAAGTTCAATGACAGACTTCCACTTCCATCAGACTGTTGCACCTTTTTTTAAATCCTGTCTTGCAAAAAATAAATTTAAAAAAAATGTAATTTGCTTTAGATTAGATTTAATGAATATTTAGACATAAAAGTAAAAAAAACTTACAGTCTGAATAAATATTCATACATTTATGTATTATACAGGAAATAAGTAGTTATTTTGTCACTTATAGCTATGATATAAGGATGTCAACGATGGTTAAACAAGCCAAACATTTGTTAGAGGTCTGTCAGAGCGGTTTTCAGGATTAACACAAATGGTGAGTGAATAGGTTTTCAGATTTTCTTTTTCGACAACGCTCTTTCTCCCTCAAAAAAAAAAAAAAATGCAAAGGATAACTGATGTAGCAACTGTCTCTCTCCCCCCGTTTCGGTGGGAGAAGCAATTTCATGAAAGAAGTACTAGAGAATCGAAAAACTCATAAAAAAAATAGCGTCAATACTTACAACTAAGCCAATACTAAATTGTTTGCATAGTTTAAAAAAAAAACGATTTTCAAATTCAAAATTCAAAAAAAACATAAAAACTGTTTAAATTGTTTAAATTCAAATTTGTCAATACTTTGAAATTAAAAAAAAACTCTCAGCTTCACGTTTTAAATGTATAGCTTTATGTATTATAATGGGACACGGTGGCGTATACGTACTTTATTTCCATTGCTAAAAAGTCATACTTTTTTTTAGTTTTCTATAAAAATCTCTTAGAAAAATTTACAATTTGTATCACTTATATTTAAACGAAGCTAATAATTTGCATCCCAAACACATAAATTGGCCTACGTTTGACATTTTTCACGAACATAAGTAAGGGCAGAAAATGATGTCCTAAACTGTTTTGAAAAACATCATTGACGCAAAGTGATAGATTGTAGAACAGTTTAAGGATTTTACTCAAGAAACAGAAAAACGTGTATCTTTATGTACTTTTTCGTTCTTATTTATCCGGAATAGATTCATTTAACACTCTTTTGTGTAAAATTGTCATCGAAATCCGTTAAGTCACTGGAAATAAGAGAAAAAAAAATTGGTTTTATAGGAGGTACCGTTATTAACCGCTGAAAAAATATTTTTTTACATAAAAGTGCGACCTTTTCTAACACAAACATTTTAATCAAAATTGTTATTCATTATTGAACAAATTAGTTAAATAGACCTTTGGACGTGAGTGTTCAGTTTTCAGTCGTCAGTTGCCTTTTCTCTGAAGTGTTCCATTTTAAAATGAAAATGTTTTACACTTAACAAGGCTTTTTCGCATATAGCGATATCTTTGTTTTGCAATTCTATAACTAACCTCAAAAGTCACAATGAATCACATGTCCGCGAGTCGCGGTTTTTAAGGTTAAACTGGAAGTTGAAAGTTTATAAAATTAAAGAAAAAACATTTCGGTATAAAATAAACATGATTTTAATGTACTTTTTAATGCTGAATTCAACGAGACTAATATGTAGGTAATCGGAATACTATGACAAAAATTATTGGATGGTCAATTGGAAACCTTAAGATCTTAATATTCAAACGTTCTTGGTTCCGGAATAACAGGGGTTGTTACAAATGTTGATCAATCAATGTAACATATTCAAATAATTTAAATTTCGATACTCATGCTTCTGACATGCGGGAAACGATATAATTTAGATGTTATTATCAAGTTTCCTTGTTCATTTTAAAAAGGATACAATTTTTTTGAATTTCCTTTCAACCAATTTACATCACTTAATGTGAGCTCATATCCAAACCAACGAACTCTACAAAGAAGTACTAACCTAGCTTTGAAAATCTATATACTAGTAGTGGGAGGCTCGCAACAAGAGATTCCAACAATCAAATGTAGGTATTTCTTGCAAAGTTATTACATTTAATTAACGCGTGAGTTTTTTTTTGTATTTTATTTCCTCAAGTTTGCATTGTTGCATTCTTACATAAGACATCCTCGTCACTGAAATTATAAAGATGCCTCAATATGCAAACATACAAAATACCAACTAAACATAATAATACAAAATAACTCCCACCCTTCAACATCAATTGTTTCACAGCTTATTGCACAAGGTGCATTTGAATTAACAAAATCCCGACGCTTGCATGTCCATCGGCTCAGTTAAAATAAACACATTCAACGGTAAAGACTAATAGTCAAAGACACTCACCATACCATCATCGTCGTCATTGCCTTCGCCTTCGCAGTAGTCGTCGTAGTCGCAGTCACCACAAACGTCCACTTGTTATCCAGAAAGTGAAAACTTCACAATCAAGTTTCGCGGACTTCATACGAGTACATATAAAGAGAGCTCCAACCACACTTTTAACGACCCATGCAACTTTTTTTCATTGCCACAAAGGAGGAAATCACACGCACTTGTTTGTCATAAAATTACGTGTTTCACTTCAAGTTCAATGTGAAAAAAAAATCCATCAGAGAAAAACAAGCCAATGAACTCTGAAGCAGTTGTTGCAGCCACCGCAGCACCAGCATCATCATCAGCAGCAGCAGCCTGTTGAAAAAATAAATTGCGCTTGCAACGAATTGTATTTTTCAAACTTGTTTTTGAAAGTGAAATAAATCGGAAATTCATTTTAACTACTGTGAATGAGTAGAGTTTAAGATTGAAAGGATATAAGGAAGTAATGGCGTATTTTGTAAGTTTTAAAACAAAAACTTTTATTCAAATTCAAGCTATTTGGTTAGTTCTTGCGATGACATTTTGTTGTTTAATAATATTTTATTCAATACTATTTTAAAACGTTTAACCAATAAGGATAATTGTGAAAATAGCCTCATTAAAGAAAAAAAATCAGTTAAATATCAGTTTTTGAAATTCTGTAGTGAAATTATAATTTTTTAAAGTGGTTAAAAATGATTTTTAACAACAAAATATGATGAATTCCTTCAAAAATTCTTATACATTCTACCTTTGGTTTTGATTGATCTATTAACCTTATTCTTGTTTATTTTCACTTTAGATTTTGAATACTTTTACAATAACTGTTGTAGTTGTTTTCAGTTGTTGTAGTAGTTCTAGTTCTAAAACAACTGTTTTCTATGTAAATATTTTTGTTAATTGTCTTCGAAAGCCTTCATTTTTTTGGAAAATTAATACAATTTTTCTTATTAAATCAATAGTAGACCGAAAATTTTGAGAATGAGATATAACCATACATGAAAATACTTATAGTTATACTGTAGATAATGTCTCAAAAGTAATGGTCAAAACTGAAAATGATGGCGGGTTTGCTAATGTGCTCTCAGAACTTCGTGACTTGTTCTTTCCGAATTCTGTATCATTTCGATATATTGATTCCCTAAAGGGGAAATTAAAATTTTTTTTAAAGGACCAAAACTAAATTTTCCAGCCATATAACCAATCAGGAAAAATTAATTTTTTTTTTTTAAATCGGTTCTAACGATTTTAATTCAAATTTTTCTCCTCTTGTTGTGCAAGAAATGTTTGTAATTTTTCATTCTGTACTTTCTCTTAAGCGACTGAACCAATATTGATAATTTTTCTTATACGAAAACTCCTGAACAATTTTAAATATATTTGATATCAAAATATTCAAAAAAATTATTTTTGCATTTTTAAAAAATTCTTATTTTATCTCAGAAGCTTTAACGTCCAAAGCAACTTTGATACTAGGAGCAAGACCGTGCGACCCAGTCGTGCATTTTATTTTTTTTTGTTCTGATCGAAAATAATTTTCAATCACACAAATTTGACAGTAGGATGGAGTTTAAATTCCACCATATTTTGATATGTGCTTATACTCTGTGAGATAGTGAGGAGACAATTTAGGCGATTAAATAGTGTAAACACTGTTCTCTTTACATCACCAAATGATTAAGTGAATAAAGTAGCCATTGCTTATGATTTGTGTCTTGTAGAAACGTTGCATAAATTCTTATTTATAAAATATATTCCTACAAAATCCATATTATACTGCGTTTGAGTGAAATATGTACAAATTTTGAAGACAAGAAATTTTTGAAATAGAGTAAGCCGTGTAGTCAGGATATAAGAAAAATGTTCTATAGCAGGTACCATCTACAAAGATTAAAAAATACAGGTTTCATTTTTAGATATAACTTGTAACAAAAATGTAATTTAAAAATGTAACCAACGTTTTTGGAGGAAATTAAGCTTTTATGAAATCCGTTAATAGCAGGCACCTAAATCGACAAATTTACTTCGTATTCTCACCATCCTATAGTTTTTGATTCCATTTAGAAGTTTTGTCCAATATTCGACGAAAATTAAAAATAATCCAGAGTTTTTGGTTCTATGGGGTATAGGAGAAAGGTCCTGAACTCAATTTTGACCTTATTACAATAAAGGACTGAAGCCCCGAATATTTTGAGACTAATGTCCTTGCACCTGACATTACATCATTTTCAAAAATATTCAGGTTTCTGAAATCTCTGAGAATTTCCTCTGACAGTTGCTGAGAAAGTGAATCCAAATTTTTATCTGCTCAGTTTTTTACAAGTTAAATGGAAAAATTTCACTGAGGAATCCTGTTGAGGTTGCTTAATTGCTAAGAGCTTTTGTAAATCTTTGGGTTTCATAATTTTATTTCATTTATTTTTATTTCAGAGGTTCACTTTATGGATAAGCTTGCTTTTTTATGACATACTTATTTTTGGACCTGAAAATGCCCATGGCCAAGGAATATACAATCCAACTTTAGAAAATGCCCAATCCTTAAAGGTCAACATTTATTTATATCTTAAAAAATTCATTAATATTTAACTTAAATTCCTTAGGACTTACAATTGGATGGCAACTTTTATCTTGAAAGTTTACAAAATCTATTAGTTGTTAAAAGAAACACCGATGCCATACCATCATTGCCATCAAGTCCGCAATTATTTAAATTCGATCTAGATGATGCCAAAGAACCCGATGAAGAAACAAAGAGATTTATTCAAAAGAGAGCAAGAGAACTTCAGCTTGAAGTTATCACCAACATGACTGACGATGCATCGAAAAGATCAAAACGTGCAGTGCAAAAGTCTAAACCACAAATGATTCCATTTTTATTAAGTGACGCGAAAGAGCCTGATAGTGCTACAAAAGAGCTCATTCGAAGAAGTCGAGCTAAAGAAATTTCTTTAAATAAAAACAAAGAGCCAGTGAGACAGAGCAGAATGAAAGAGTCATCTGCATCTGTGACGACACAAAAAAGAGAACCTTCAAGGCTTAATAGAGCCAGGACGGTTACTTCTACAGTTCAAAACAAGGAACCCCTGAGGCAAGCTAAGATCAAATCTATAGCTTTGACAACTGAAAGTAAGGAACCTATAAGAAAAGGCAAAGTGCAATCGGTTCCTCTTGATGATGACTCCTTGACAGACAGTAGAATCCACAACGATGGAACTTCAACGTCTCGACAACGGTCCAATAAAAAAATACCAAGAAAGCGTACTCGTAGATTCGCCCAATTGACTGAGCCTCGTTATATAAAATTTGAGCTACATGACGCCAAAGAACCAGATAGCCAAACTAGAAGTGAAGTACAAATTATGCCACGCCAAATTTTCGGCGCCAAAATTTTAAACCACAAGGCTGAGGCAAAAACATCACTGGATGAGTCCGATTCTTCGGGGCAGGAAAGTAAGTACCGTTATTTTTTGCAAGAAGCCCCCCGAAAACTACATCATTTCGGTCCATATCCAAAACGTTATGAGCATAACGATTTAGTCTTTAGAGTAAGTAAAATGCAAAAGTACATTGCAAGTGGTCAAGGTTTGGAAAACATCAACACAAATATTGAAATATCTATACCGCCGACGGTATCGACTGCTGCTATACTCGCTGGCTATCCAAAGCAAGTTTATGGTCAGAAATTATGTCCATATGGTAGTCGTGGTTGTCAAGTGCATCCAGTAGTTGGACCAGTACCTTCTGCACATCTTCAGTATAGCAAGCCTGCTCCTCAAAATTTGGTCGCTGAAAATGAAGTTATACCCGAACAACATCAACAGCGATATTACTACAATTTCTATACTCAACAGCAACCAGAAATAAATCAACAATTCATACCTTTAGAAAAACCCTACCAAACTGTTACACAAATTGTTCATGTTCCTGTGGTAGAACAACAACAACTACAACAACATCACCAACAACAGCAGGAACTTCAAGTTGATCAGAACTTAATTGACAATAATAAAATAATCGAGAAGGATCTTTCGCCAAAATTAGCTTATCTTCAACCATCATATGCTTACGGTACCAAATTGTACCCCTACACTATTGCTAACAATGTTCAAGTTAACCCACCAATACACAATGAACAGAGTACAACTGTACCATTTGATAATGGAAAGAATCAAGAAGACCTCCTGAGCAAAATAACAAATAACCAAGAGCACAATTTTGACTCGCTCAAAGACAATAAAGAATTTCAAGAACTCTCTGCCCTAATTGGCAAATCTCCCCAAGATCAAGTTCATGGTCTTTCATATTTATTGGCAAAAGAAATGCAAAGGAAGAAAACTTCGAACATTCATCAACGACCACAAGAACAAACTTCACCTATTGTTTTTCATCCGAAAGAAAATTCAGGTATCACTTCTAGCAGCACACAATTGGTGCAGCAGCAAAATTTTGAAGATTCCAAAGTTGAAAATAATCAAGTATTACCATTTCGACCGCTAAAGCAGTTGCATGCTAATAATATACATACTACAGCTGTTGTTCAGCAAAACATACAACCACAGCAGCAGGTGGTGAATAAAGAAAACTTAGGCGATGGTGGTAAGGGAGCAGGACTTTCACCGAATTACAACGGAATCGATAACCACAATCACTCATCGCCACCGAAAATTTACTCTTCAGAAGCTGATAACGATTCTTTGGTAAGTTTAATAGATTATTTAACATGAAACATTATCCAATATTTTGAGAAAATTAAGTTGTCAAATAAGAAGAGGCATTTTCAAACACAAAATGATTCAAAATTTGCAGGAAATCGGATGCACTTTTAGTAAAATATCTTCAATTTGGTTGTTTCAGTCACCCTATGGCTGGGAGTTGAAGATTTTACGAACTGGAGCTTCAATGTTCAATCGCTTAACATGTCTTACCTATTCCAAATGTTGTTTAATGCATGCCTTTCTGACCAGTGACACTTAGTGAAGAACTCATTCAGTTGGTCGTTGAGTCTTCTTCAGCAGATGTTGTTTAGAAAAATAGACCGTACATCGTTCTTTCAAATCACAGAAAGAACTAGTTTCTTAAAAAATTACCACAAAATCCATTTTCATTTTGGAAATAAACCAGAAAAAGATCTGGCTTTTTTCAGCTCCGAGATCTTGGCACCTTATGTGTAAGAATTTCACATGATCATGTATTGTTACGTGAATGACCAACGGAGGTCAACTTGTATCATAATTTGGTCAGCGATCGCAAAATGTTAACTAACCGCAAATTAGTTTTGATGAACAAAAAAATAAAAAAAAATACTCATACGCCACAGTGACCCTTAATGTTTAAAGTTTACAAATTGGTAAAACATTTCAAATTGCTAACAAAAAAATATTTTCTTAAACATTATTTAACTTTTGCCACTTTATTAATAATTGGCTATTCGAAAACTTTACATAATGATGGGGTTGGGGTGGTTACATCTCGTATTTTGTACAGATCTTAACTTAAAAGCCTGAATGTTTCCTTTTAGCTCTCGATAAGCCGAAAAATAAACAAGAAACTTTATTTTAATTTTTTTCTCTCTCCTTTTTAGACGGAATATGCATCAAAATACGCTTTTGGCTATCGTGTACGTGACTTCCACAGTGGCAATGATTTTGCTCACAAACAAAATCGAGATGAAGATGGTGTTACTCGTGGTCAATATCATATCCTAATGCCCGATGGACGAATACAAAATGTTATTTATTATGCAGATGACACTGGATTTCATGCAGATGTTAGTTATTGAAATTCTTGGGGTGTATTTTTATATAAATAGATATAAAATAAGTTTAAAGATATTTTGACGGAATATTTCCATCAAAATTTTGTATTTAGTTAAAACAAAAAAAAAACCCACCTTATACTAACATGACTGACAAATAATTGAGAACATTGAGAACATTATTAAGAGTAGGTAAATGGCACAGTTTTAAAATTGAAATAAATTCATTTAAAGAGATTTGCACAAAAATCCAAAGGATGCATTATATATGTATATTTTTTAAGGTTAAGTTTTTCCCATTAGTGATTTAAACAAAAAAAAAAAATATTCAAAAATAATATTAGATTTTTTGTATTAACTGTAAATATTTCATTATATTTAAATAAATCTTACTTGTTTACTTTAACATTTTCAAAATATAAAGTCATTTTTTTCTTCTAAGTATTGGGGGCCATATCTTGAGTTATTAAATAATTAATTTAAACAAAAGTATCAATACTTGAATTGTCAGTATTCAAGTGTCGATACATTCATAAAATACTTAGTAAACGCATAATTAGTTTTATATTTGTTTCTTATAGTCTTGTTTTTGGTAAAGAAAATCAAGTATTCTTGCAAGATAGCTATTGATAGGTTTTCTAGTAATGACCGTTTTTGTGAAGATAAATAAATAGTGTTAGACTCAAATTAACGTAACTACATTTTTGGAAAAAAACATCTTGTATATGTATTATACTGTGTTTATTTTTTTTACTTTACACAAAACGCGCTTCTTTTTGTACCTATGAAGTATAAAATCCCTTGACAAGAAAATCTAAGATGGAAGATACAAGAGTTTTTCTGTATGGCACATGCTATTTTGAATTTCATTGCACAAGAAATGAAACGTCCATACCTAACATGATTTTAGAGTTTTTTTTAACATTTAATCGATTAAATCCAAAACCAATGTGACCCGACCATCATGTACACAGTTATTGGCCTTTATGTGAATAGTCTATTTCTTTAAGTATAATAGTCAGAATTATGGATTACTCTTGGAAAATAAGTGGTAGGTAAAGGAAACGTGGTATGAACGTTTAATGTATCATGCAAGAAACTTATTATATTATGCTATTAATTAAATAATAGCAAAATTAAATTATTTTATATGAATTTGGTGCTTATAATGTGGTATATGTACCCTTGCAGAGGAAGAATTTAGTGGCCCAATATTTCAAAATGATGTTTAGGTAATTTATCAACTGTGCTATAAATTTGATGCCTTTGTCACACACTGCACAATTGTTGTTTCGGTTATTTACAAAGTCATCTCAATTCCCTGGAAAATTGATAGCAGGAAAACAAAATATTTTTTTCTTCTTTGGACAAAATCAATCCATAGTGAATATTATTGTAAATTCTTTTAATTCTTGATTCTTATAGTTTTTATAACATTTTTACCAAATTTTAAAAATGCATAAAAAAAAATTATTAATATTTAAATTGTTCTAAAAGGTCAGTTTAAACGTTAGCAAAAAAATGCAAACACACGAAAAACTTTAAAAATTAACAGATTTTTTCATTTCTTTGAGCAAAATATTGTATTTAAACATGTTAATGTTCTGCTAAGACCATTTATTTGCAATAAAAACATAACCTATTAACTTAAGAGCAAATCAAAGACACTAATTAGTTTGGTCCCATTCTGTCCTTATATGTTCCATCAGCTTAATAATTTGAAAGTTTTACGGTTAATTTCTTGACAAAGTTCTAGCTCTTAAAACTCGGTTTAAGAAAAATTAAAACTTAAATTGTTTCATTTTTATTTTTTTTTAATTCAGAAAAACTGAGAGCTATAATAGTTTTAAACTAATTTTCGAACTTTGTCAAGAAATTGGCCGCTAGCTTACTAATCTCTTAGAATACAGACTCCCATTCATTTGCTACACGATTCAGGTCAAGAGATTCCATTTTCCATCCCAAAACATAAAGATTTTCCTCTTCTAAGAAGTTTCTTACGAGCTGCCTGGCGTGTTCTGGGTCATGATCGTGCTGGAATAAGCTGTTTTCGGGGCTTTTGAACTCCAAATTTGGAATTATATTATATTATATAAATGGGCAATCATCCTGGAGCTTACTTAGCATTACTGATCCACTTGTTGACAAGAGAGTGAACCATTATAACAACTTAGTTAAAATTTGATTCCTTCAGTATTTTGATTTGCTTGCTCTACACCCTTATTATGGAAAAGGTTTAAAATTTATCTCGCGCTTTTTGCCTATAGCGAATGTAAAAATTTAGGAAATTTGGGAAATTTGCTTATTTTGCTTATTTTTGCTCCAACACGATCATGACTCAAAAGACACCAGACAGCTCGTAAGAAAAATTTTAAGCTATTACCACCTAAAATAGCTTAATTCTTGCTTAAGACAGGACCATACTATTTCGTAATATACAGAATACTGTGTATTATTGCATTCTTAATCTTCGATTACCACATGCTCGATTTGGTTGATGGTTCGACGGTTTTCGATAAAGTTAAAAATGTTCGTTTACACTTTTAGGGATGGTATTATCAATATTAGTTAAAAAATAAATGTCCAGAAAATTTGTAGGTTTTTTCAAAGTTTTTTTTTAAGTTTTTCATTGTCGTTATCTTAAGTTTTGACAAAATTCCAAAATTACTTTAACCTACCAACGCACGTATCAACTATTACCTTTTGCAATACCAAGAAAAAAATCAATAAGAGTGTTTGCTCCGCCAAAAAATGAAAGGAATACCTAACTAAATGTTATGAATGAATTAAAATCATCACCTTTTCCTTGCTCCAACAAAAACGATATAGATACGAGAGAAGCTATAAATTTCATCGATGCATCTTGAAAAAAAAAAAAAAAAAAAAAAATATATGTATATCAAAATTACAAAGCTCATTTCAATACATTTGTATTCAGCGAAAAGATTGGAACTCTATTCAAGCGCATTCACAATCAGTTCATCTGCCATTTAAAGGTAACCAGAACACCATTCGCCGCTGATGCTGATGCTGCTGCTGCCGCTGTGGTAGGCAAGCAGATCATCGTTTAGCCACCTGCCTGCCACTGCCACCTCATGCTTTTAAAAATATACAACTCGCCCTTTATCATTCTTTTTTTTTTATATAAGAGAATATGATTGGCTTTTTCCTTTACTTGCATAAACTTGCGACACTCCAGAGCCAAACTCCAATCATTGGACCAGATTCAAATTCTCCTGCCGCCATCGCATCGTCTTTCTTAGCACAATTACGGTTGGCATTCAATATTGGTGCCCATGTTGCAGCAGCAGTCGCTCACGTATTTTTTGTATTTTTTTCGTTATAACCAAACCTTAAGCCAAGTCGACGATATTTCATGATTGACTCGCCCCGCATGTGGATGTTTGCATGCGCTGCACATGTACGCAGAAAACCAGTTCAAATTCTATATAAAGTATAAAGTTCCCATGAATTAAATAAATAGCCCTCTTCGATTTGTATTCGTTCGCTGTGTCGTTACCGAAAATGTGAATTAGAAAAAAAATCTTCTAAAGTGCACAGACGCTATCTATCTAAAGTTGATCCTCAGATTACCTTTAACGGATCGCTCTATAGGAGAGCGTAATTGAAAAATGTTAAATCTAAGCTTATTCTGTGATCCAAAGTGATCAATGATCATTCAGACAAAGAGCAACAGTCAGCGCGAGCATCGCGTGTTAGCAGAATACAAGACAAATATGGTCTTTAGATCAAGAGGTCAAATGACCATACTGATGGTGGAATGTTGAATACAACCGCCATCGGACGTCGTCGTCGTAGTCGTCATCGAACATCCGGATGATTGATGAAAACTTGAAAATTGAAAATTCATCATCATCAGCATCACCAACATCAACTCCTCTCTATTAAATAAGCTATGAAACCTTGGAACTGTCTAAGTGCTTCCTGATGGAAGTCTAATTGACTGAGCAACAAAGTGAACAGCATAACTTATTTCATAGAGATGCGAGTAGATAGGTCTACAAGACAATAATAAAGAATCAACATGAAGCTATTAAATTGCTTTGTTGAAATATTGCTTTAAGGCTGTCATTTTGATCTTTGATGTGTTAGAAATAAAACTCATAAAGAACATAAAAATGTAAACAAAGATCAGAGTTCTGGAGAAGTAATGTTGTTTTGAGAAGTTTTGTATTAGGTAGTTGTCCAAAATATAGATGTTGAAGTTTTTGAATTCTTATTGCTTATTTTTGCAGGAGTTGTTTAGTCCTGAATTTTTTTGTATTGGCAACATTGTTGAAGAGATACAGTCATTTTACGTGATTACTTCTAAACTCAAAACTGATCATTTTCATTGATAAAAATTATAAAGATTGACATAGATAGACATAGCATCAATTGTTTAAGAAGCACTAAGCAATTCTTCGCTGTTTAACATCGAGATCAAAGTTTACGAATTGTGCATCTTCTGAAGGAGTTGTTGTCTACTGTTCAGCTTCAGATCTTGTTGATTGAAGATGTGGATGATTGATTTGCAATAAGAGACCTGGCATCTCAAACTTTATATTAAGAAGCAAGTGCCTTCGATTTCGTAATTAAAAAATCTGTGAAAATTTCAACATTAACTTTTTACGTGAAAAAATTGCCTAAAATTTTAATAAAGTGGAACCGATCTATGGAAATGGAAAACATCAGTATAAATACAAAATAATAAAAAATACAAAAAATAAAATAAAAAATAATATTAAATAATCTAATGTTGGCTGCAGAATGCTAGTAGTCTTACGTCCTACTGGAATACTTTTGACCCTTACTGGGTTTGTTTTCGGAATCATAAAAGCCATTTTTTAGAAAATTAAGTTACCGTTATTTTTAGTCAAAAAAATCATTTAAAAATGTCTCGGGATATTCTCAAAAAAAATGTCATAATATGTACCAAGTTTGAAGTAAATCGATCATCTGTTTAGACTGACACAGACTGACACAGATTTTTTTCTACGAAAAAGCTGGATTATGAAAAGCTGAATTTTGAACATGAATTTTGATCCGTTTCTCCCTAATTTTATAAAAGACTGATTTTATTTATAGACTTTAACAGATATCATTCTAAGTAATATTAACTACAACAGCAGGTACTTGCATCTCATTTTGTTATTAGATTTCTAGTGATTTTTCTTAAATAAGGTAAACATTTTTTCTTCTAATGATTTGGAATGGACTGGACATACATATGTACAAAAACAAAAAAAAAATTTAAAAAAATTTGAAAAATGTTCACTTTTTCACTTTTTCACTTTTTTTTCAATATTTAATAAAAAGTATTCCATATATTTTCATACCAACCAGCATCTCATGCTGACATTTATCATTGACATTTATTTTCTTATTTAACTATTTTTTCTACATAAAATTATTTAACATAAATGTTTATGTAAATAAAACAGCAGATTATCTTATTTTATAAAAAAAAAAAAAATAAAACAAAAAAACTTTAGCACCTCCTCCCACGTTCATACATGTGTTGTGTACGTTGATTAGATTGATAAGAACTGAATTATTTTGTTATTTAAAATGCTAGATGACACCTACGCAAAATGATTTTGTTTCATCACGATTTCAAAGAAGCATAATTGCATCTCATTGAGTATGAAGTCATAATAATGTGTTTTTTTTTTTTAATTCTATTAATTCGATTCAAATGAAGATAAAATATCAAATTATTAATGTAAAAAACACTGATTGACTGATTGATTCCGACTGACTGTAAATAATTCAAGGATTTAACAAGATCGTTTACGTCAGATTAGGTAAAAGATCAAATTTGTTTATAATAAATAAATTACTTCATATTTAATAATAAGATTTCAGGCTTAAATATTAAACTGACATGACGATGACGGTTCACAGAGAAAAGTTAAACAAAAAGATAACCAAATAAATAAACCAAACTATGCCGGACATTTACATCTGTTCATTTTGTTAAATATTTCGCTTTTAAGTTTCATTTCCAAAATTAGCGTAAAACCATATTATTTAGGTGGCCGGTTGATATTGTTTTTAGCGTAAAAAAACCCTAGAACTGCTTTTCTAGAGGAAATAATACTGAGAAAAATAAAAGGAGTGTTCAATAATGGCTGTGAACAAAATTTGAATTCAGGTAACTATCGAACTGTTTCTTCACTTTTGACAGCTTTAATTTGGAAGCTCGAATCGAATGAAAACTTACTTTTTCACCGCATTTATTGTTCATTTCACTCATAATTAGTTATAAATGACGTAATTCTAAATGCATATAAAGTTCATTCTGAGCATCAAACCCACATATAATAAGCTATAATATTTCTTAAACTAGACTCATCTTATTGCAATTCTTCATAATGTTCAATTTTATTATTATCCATCGTTATAGCCTTCGTTTCGAGCAATTTGAATACACACCCAAAAAAAAAAAAAAATAAAAGACTTATTACGAATATGCTTTTGGCGTTTATTACTTGTATTTTTATTAATTGCAAAATTAATTGCCTTTCATGCCCATAAAAAAATGAAGACAAAAAATAATAAGAAAACCTAGAAATACAAAAAAAAACCTTGAATGAAATACATAATTTAAAAGTAAATTACCAGAGAAGACAAAAGGTAGGCGGAAAAGTTTGGTGCTGCACCAAAACGCAATAATAATAACAAAAAAAAAAAAAAAGCGTAAAGTAACAAAAAATTTCATTGACTTTAATTATTTATAAATAGCTAAACAATTCGTTAGAGATAAATCTTCCCAAACAAAGTAGAAAGTGACTTTTTGTTTTCTTTTTTATTGTTTTTTTTTTTTATTTTCTTAACAATAAAGAATTAATTTTGTCAAGGTTCGATTTGAATATCAAAAAGTTGTTTTAGATTGTATAATTTGTTCAATTGAGAGGCATGCTTATATCCATAAATGATCAATTTAGCAGAAATTAGCCGAGCTTATTATTTATAACATTTACGGACCGCAGAATATTTGGTTAAACTTAAATTATGAGAATTTTATCGAATAATATCTATTATTGCCGTTATAAAGTTTAGTAACAAAATTTGTCCAAAATTACTTTTTAGATTTAACTTGGTTTTTAAACCCTTTTTTCAAAATTGATTTTTTTCTTCAAAAAATTAATCTTTATAAAAGAAATCAAGCATGCTGCCTTTTGAGTTCAAACTCACTAAAGATGCTATTTTATTCACTTTAATATAGAATTTAATGTCCTTACAAAAGTTAAATTAAATATCTTAGACATCCAAGCAACTACACTAGATCGTGTTATCCAGTCGTGCATTTTATTTAATTCTGCTTTTCAAAATGCTGGCAATATATATTTGTAACAAAGAAAATGCTGCTACATAATTCTTAGTCCAGTATCCTTGTGATTTCGTAGGAAGGAGACCTTGGGTCAAATCCGGTAGTTCAGATTTTTTTTTTTTAGTTTTTTTATGTTGTTAAGCAGATGTTAAATCCAATTTTTCAACATCGAGCTCTGAACGCAACATTAGTAAAAATGCAAACAAAAGAGATTTCTTTTCGCTTATTTCAGTACTTGGCATTTTTTATAGGAACGGCTAGTTTTTGACTATAATCTAGGTTCTACGGTTTCACCCTTACAAAATTTCAGTTTTTTAATTTGAGACCAATATAATTTCTGTAGATTTAACAATTTCCAAGATACAGTATAACAGAAAATAGTAGAAATTAAAAGTATATTTAGAGATTCTGAATGTTTCCCTAGTAGAATGTGTTAATAAGGTCAAAAAAATAACAATATTTTATTATGCAAAAATGTCTTTGGGTTTTCTAGAACACTGAAAATAACGAGATCGGTACTTACAGGTAAGGCACCTAATTCAAGCAACAGAGTTTTTGGTCTGTAAAAAGTGATCCAGATTTCGTTATTTTCACTTTTCTCGAAAATCAAAAGATTTTTTCTCATCTGGTTTTCAGGATTAGACTATAAATTGGTAGAAACATTTTAAACTTACAAAAAAGGGAATGCGACCATGTAAAATTTTTGTAAATAATAGTTCAATCAAAAGTTAAAAAAATAACATTTATTTTTGATTCTAAAAACACTTAAAAAAACATTTTATGAAAATCAGTTAAAGTCATAATCTGGATCGTTTAAAATAAAAACGCGGTTAGATGTGGGGTACCATTAATAAAATGTTTTGAAAAAAATATTGATTAAAAATATTGAAAACATCAGTTCAATATTTAGTTAGATGCTTCTTAGCCGCAAAATGAGAATGGGCAAAATGTATGGGGTTTGGTCCAAATGTCTACTACGAATGGGATTAAAAAGTTAGAGCTAAAAGTAAATACAAGAAAACAGTACTAACAAACGAAATCATATCAGAAGTATTTTGTAATGATTCGATTAAATAAAAAATTTATACATTTTCGTCTAAAATGGTGTTATAGGATCGAACAGGATGCATGAATGTTATGATCCTTGGCTTCATGTATGTAAATTTAAGCAGTTCAACTACAATTAGGTTGCAATCATTGAAAACACGAAGTACAACGAGAAAAAAAGACAGTTAGAAACACTGCACAGTTATAATTTAATTGAAGATACTTATTTTAAAATCTGTTTCATTTTACAACTAAAGCATTTCAAAAAATATCCTGGGGATTTCTTAAGAGAGCTGATAAAGTATATATAGTGGTGCAGTTTCCCAGAAAAAGAATAAAGAAAAAATAAAGAAATAAACTTGTTATAGTGTTAAGCAAAAACCAGCCTAATAAAAATTTTTGCACTACAAACACACCTGTCCATCTGTTTATTAATACTGTTTTTTTTTTTTATAAAACAGAATCTTCATTTACTCATAAATATCAATACCACTTTTCCTAAAACCTAAAAAAAAAACACCTGCCTTCAACATCGATAAGAATGCGGAAAAAAAATCTAAATAAAACTGCAGCTAAATGCATCAGCAGCAGCGTGTCCGTGCATTCTTCTTAACGTCACACTATAGGTTCCTACATTATCTAATAGCTCGCGCATCTCGCATTAATCTTGCGATTAGCGAAAAATGCAAATCAAAAAAATTTATCGAGAAGTTCAAATTCAAATCTTCGCAACAAAAAAGAAGATAAAAAGAAGTACCCGCTATAGTATTTCGTTTCGCATTCTTTCCTTTTTTTATATACTTTTTCACATAATTATACCAATGAACCAGTACATTCCAGCATGTTCAATGTACATCCTACAACCTACACCTAACCTGAACTTATACCTCGATATCAAGAAATGCACAAACTATAGAGATGTATGAACAAAACATTACCCTACCCCCGTAAACCATACTTAGAGTAAAATCTAAATATCACATTTATCATAAAGGTAAGCTTTATTTTTGTATAATTCGAATCTAAATCTTCAATTCAACATCATTTTATTGGAGCTGGACCAGTTTTGTTCATTGAAATGTTCGATATAATGACATTTTCTGCTGAAGAACAAGCATAAATGTCATGACCTTAAAACTAACCTTTTCCATTTTCAAGTTCAATACTCAGTCTCTTTCCAACATCAAACTACCAACTCATCATATGCACATACCACCAATATGCTGTTGAACAAAAAATTGTTTTTATTAGTATGTTCAATGTTCATATAGATATCTTATCAACAATTTAATTTTTTTTTTCTATATAAAAAATAAATAATAAAAATAATTTTTATATCTTGTGTGTGCTAGCCTAGTATTAGCTGTGAACATACGAAAGCAATCTATATTCAATTAATTACAACCATGATATTTGCTCTCTCGCTCTTTCAAAATATACTTATATATTGTTTAACTCGACTTGAATATCTTTGGCTGGAAGCTTAAAGTTAAAAACATAATATCCAACCCGCTCCTTCGTCCCTTGTATACAACTTCAAATATTCCAACTTAAAGGTGCAAAATCTTTAGATAGAAAAAATTCCTCAATTGGCACAACAAAAGAGTTTTTTTTTCTACAAAGACGAGCATAAAAATTCTGATCATCACTTCACAACTACAAGATACTCTAACACCGCATGCGCATCGTCGTCGCGTCGGTGTCGGTGTCGCCGGTCTTACTATATCCCAGAGTTCCAGTCGTCAGTCGTCGCAGAGTTGGTGTCGCATCATTCAAGCAAGCAACAAAGCTGTGCCCAAAATTCAAATACAAACTCATCCAACTTCCATTGATGATAATGATGCTGATGGTTATGTTTAAGATAGTCATGAATATGATTATGACTAAGATAATTATCACGGCTCTGATGGGATTGTTGTGCGACTATATAGTTAGGTACCAGGAGCGTTTTCACCATCGACAGAGCCCTGAAGAATAAGAACAGGACATGTAATAAATGGGTCGCACAAGAAATAGCTTAAATAAGGTTTCTATAAAGCTTTGTTTGGAATCGATTTTTGTTTAAAAATTTCGTTACGTAACGAAACGAAAAGAAATGTAGCGTATCGTAACTTAAATTTATGTAACGAAACGTAACTAAATTTCTTTAAGAAATTGTATGATATTTTTTAAAAGATTACTTAGGTTCGGAATGACTTCGGCTAGTGAGCTTGTAAAAATTTGACGAAACACCAACTTTAAAAGATTTCCGTAACAATTCCACATGTGTTACTTCTTTTGTTGTCTCTACGATTTGTGTTGTATTAATGTCTTGGATTGTATCAGCCAATGGTCTTAGTTTCCAGTGCTGCAGTATTTATCTTCGGAGTAGATTTGATGTCCGAGTAAATGTAAATGTAAACTACCAAAACTTGAACATGATTAACTTCACCATCAACCACTGATGAATACTAACCGTCTCATTGCGCGCCAGCCGCAAATAATGTGAAGTGCGGTCGGGTGCCCTAGGAGCTTCTGGATCGCTTACATAATTTTTTTCACTTAGGAACATTATGGTTGTCTGCCATATCTATTTGACAGTTAAAAAAAAACACTTTTTGTTCATAAGTGATATGCAGTCGAATAAAAACGCCAGTTAACGTAAAAAGGTCCATGACATCTGAAATGTTTGATGTGTTTTTGATATTCCTTTTTGAGTTGACACAAGCATATAACGTTGAATTTATGATAAGAATTGACAGTTGCTGACAACTATAGTGATTTTAAAAGATTCCTTGTGTATATGTATTATTAAGTCATTTTTGTATTTGTTTTCTAATATGTTTACTGGTTGGGTTGTGTCAAAGTTTCGTGCACAGAGGAAGTTTCGTTTCGCAAAGTTTAATAACTTTTTCTCAAGACTCTTGACAAGACTAAAAAAAAAAAAATTTTTCGTTACAGGTTACATGTCATAACAACATTTACAAGAGTGTCTGAAAAAGTTTTTTTCTTATACTACCTAGCTTGTCAGTGTAAACTGTCAACGAAGAAATTATTGAAAACTTTAAAAGTACTTTACGATTTTTAAATAAAATGTTCTACTTTAGTTACAATAGTTGCGAAAGCGTGGTCTTTCCAAAATTTTTAAAAGTGTTGATTTCCGCACTGAAAAATAAATCTCCACTAATCCATAAAATCAGATAGGCTAAGATCTTCCTTTCGAAATTGTAAATAGTAAACGTCACTTAGTCGACATTTTATTTTATTAGTAACATTTTGAACTTATTCTGAGGATTAATGCCTAACCTGTTGTTATTGCGCTTTTTTTTTTTTAACTTGGCTGTTAAAGTTTACTAATTGGTCCACTTATTGCCTGTTTTTACTCCTAACGTAGGCAGTACGTCAATAAGTCTTATACTTGAGTAAGTCTTTTGGACTAAAATATTTGAACTAAAATAATAGAGACATACATTTATAAGCAGTCTTAAGTCAAAAGAATTTTATTATATGAAAAGACTTGGAATTAATTGACTGCAGTTAAATGACTGCAATAAAACCAAATTACTTCAAGTAAAATTCATACAACTCAAGCTTATTTTGACGTGAGTAACCTGAATTCACACTTATGGTGCGCAGACAAAGAATCTTCTTTGCTTTGATATTTTTTCTCACTTTAACCTTAGACACCATTAATAAGAAACAAAAAATATCGCAAAAGCAAATTTAAAAATAAAGCTAATGCCAATTTGAATGAACAAAGTTATGGCTTTTTCCTTTAGATTTAAGGAAAAAACAAAGTCAATAGCCCTTAAACAATGACGCCTTTGCATAAAAAATATTTCAAACTCTACTAAATCCAACCCTGCTAAAGGCAATGAGTACTTTGGCTCAAAACAATTGCTATGCAATTGTGTGATCTCTTAGATAGTTTGTGTATTGTTTGAAGCATCCAACTTTAGCTTACTAAGTACGAATAGGTATATGAAGCTCTTATTTTTTCTCAACAACATCATACACGAATTTGCGCTCATCTCTGGTGCTTTTGGTGACGATCTTTATAAAAAGACTTGCATCGCGTTATTGAACCCTAATTCAAGTCGTGATTCGGGATTAATCGTTACAGCTAACGTTTTGTTGTTTTTTTTTTACGTTTATTAGTATTTGCTAAAAGGAATTTGTCTAATTCATCAAAAACGAAAATATATTTTTTTTAATGATTTTTATATAGACCATTGAAAAAAAAAACAAACAAACAAAAAGGATAATAAATTTTTATTTATAAAAAATAAAATTGGACATTTATACAATCATTATATGATAGGATCAAATTAAATTACAATGATATCTTCGAAATTAATTGCCTGCATTGTGAGTAAATTTCATCATTTAAACTCGATAGCTATTTCGTTTCTTATGAGAATTTTATTGTGGAAAAAGATCAAGTGCTGGTTTTAGTAAAACAAGAAAAAAGAAAAAAACATTGCAAGTACTAATTTTTGATTTTAATTTTCTGTTTTAGCAGATATTTTTTTTTTTTAAGTGATCAAAACTATTAAAGTGACACATTAAGGGCACATAAAGGATATTTTTGTATATATCGTCTGCCGTCAGTTATAAAAATATTTAATTTTGAATAGTTTTTTATAATATTTTCTTTTAACTAAACGAAATTCTTTGTTGACTAACTATTATGGGCGCCAAGTGTGAGATACCTACATATTTTTGGTTTTATTTTGAATACGTGTAATTTTTTTTGTTGAATACCGAAATATCTTAAAACAAGTTTTAAATTGAATTAAAAAGTTGAAAAATCAATTTGTTTTAAGAACATAATAATATTTAATTCAAAATTCAAAATAACAAAAATAAATAAATAAAAATAAAATAAAATAATAACTGTCGATTTTCCGATTCTTCGTGTTCCCATCTTCTTTTGTTTCTTGAAAAATTGATTTGAGAGATGTATCATTGTCACTGCAATACTAAACAATAACTTTATGTTTAATTTATCAAAACTAAAAGCAAATATTTTATCGATATTGATGATAAAAAAAGGTTCCACATACGCCCGAGTGTCCCGGTGCTTTTGCTTATTGATTTAAAACATCATACAAGATTAAAAAAAATTTATTTTGTACATATGTTGTATGGAAAAAGGGAATATTAGAAATTATTAGATATATATTAATTATTATTAAGTTTGAGTACCATGGAAAATGGTAAAAAACAGCTTTGTTTAAAAAAAAAAAAATGTATGCCACAACAAGTATGAAGAGTCGATGGAAAAAATAAATGGTGAGGTTTTGTAGAATTTTTTTGGGTACTAAAAGTAATTTGTTTGTGTCAAATAGTGTTCCTTGATACATTGATACATTTTTTTTTATTCTAAGTTAACAATAATTAAAAATTTCTCTCCAAATTTGAAACTTTTATTGAATTTAAATGAATTTGAAAATTTTCCATACACTTTATATGGGAAATTCAAGGTGTTTTTGTGTGTTTTTTTAATACTCAGTTTCCTGTAAACCGATTTTAATGAATAAAGATTTAAAAATATATAGAAACTTAACGTTTTAATAAAATTAATTAAATTTTCAACAAATTTCAAAGATTTGTTTGTAGTTTTTTCCATTTTCTTCAAAAAGCATTAAGCGTACAAAATTTGTAGAAAATTCATTTTTCTAAATAAATTCTAATTGAAGGATTTTTACTTGTTTATGTACTTCCTTGATATGTTGTCTTAACTTTTTTTCGAAAAAATAAATTTCCCAAATATAAAGTCAGTGTAATGGAAAAAAAAACATCTTTTCGCTCATGATACGCACGTGGTCTTTTGTAATCATGATTATAATGAACATCGGATAAATTGTATGAATATTTATTAATTATTTTGGCAGGGTGTTTTGGTACCTCTTGCATGAAGTTCCTTTCCATTAAAAAAATACCCTTTCACCCAAAATCCTTGAAGGGACTTTTCTGTTTCTGGATTCTTATATTATGACAATTGATAGTTTCATATCCAATTTAATTAATGTAACATTATTGTAAAAAAATTAAAGCTGGTATTTTAATTGTTACATCGAAATAAAAAATAATATATCTTTTCTTAACGTTATCGTATCGACATTTGGTCATATTCAATCCAGCATTGAAAAATGCATCTAAATCATGTTTGATATGGCTGAATTGTATTAAAATAAATTATTCAGAAGGGGATTTAAGGGGACTCTGCTATAGAGAAGAATTTATGCTTTGATACCAATCAAAATGAAGTGCACGACTGGGTCTCAAGAATTTTCTCTTAGGGTCATAGTTAAAGCTTTTAAAAAAAAGTTCTTAAAAATAAATAATTTTATAAGAAAAAAACTTTAAAAAATATGGTAAAAAAATAAATGTGTTCAAAATTATATTTTTGGGAATGATGACACCAAATAATTTTTTTAAGGAGCTGCATCAAAATTGGTTCAGTCGTTTAGTAAGAAGTCAAAAATGAAAAAAACGGTTCTTTAGGAGGTATCGTTGGTAAATTTTTTACAAACATTTCTTTCATTTATCAAAATTATATGAACTTGATAACAAATAATGTAAAAACATAAAAATGTCATATCTGGTTGTTATATTGAGTTCAATTACTTTTACGAATCCTAAACTAGTCAAATAAATAGTATCTACATCGCAAGTCAAATTCGAATTAATTTACTAAACTTCCTTTATTTCCAAATCTATTGTGTGGAATATATTTAGCCAGGATTCAAATTCAGTATTTTGTTTTTGATATATTTGAGATTTTTTCTGTTTACTTGCTCTATAGGCCAAGTATTGGTTCCGTATAAAAATAAAGTTTGGGGTTTTAATCAAAACCAAGATAAATACATATGTAGGTACATATTCAAGATAAAAAGCATTACTGAACAGTTTTTATTATTATTATTATTTATTTTTTTTTTGTATGAGAAATAAAATATTTTGTTGATTTACTTCGTATACACTTCTGATTATATCATTCATTCTACGTCAAATAAAATTAGTCTGAAGTTGAAACCATTAAAATGAAACCAAATGAAATGTACAAGACAAAAGACATTTTACAATTTGTATGTAAATTGCTGTTATAAAAACCGCTTACATATTTTAAAACTTGTTGAAAGTTTGTGTTTTCATGTTTCGAAAAATTATATATTTATTAATATTTTTTTTTTTTTTTAATATAATTTTAGGCCATTTCACTAAGTGTGCTCTCGTTTGTGTGTGCACAGCTTGCACCTGGCTCCAACACATATCTGCCACCAACTACCAATGGCTACAATTATCCAACACCCAAAACACCATTTCAAGTAAGTAATTTTTTAAAATAAATCTATTTCTTTTTTTTGACTGAATTTTATTGAAAAGATGAATTAAATTTTTGTTTAAATATCATTTCAGCCACCTGGTCCACCTAGTCCACCTGGTGTAAGGCCTCCTGGTCCTCCACGTCCTCCAGCTCCTCCAGGAAGAAATCCACCTCCAGATAGTCCTGTAAGTAGCATCTAATTGAATGTTCTTGACAATTATTATTGTCATTGCTTATTTTTTTAAAATGTTTTTTTATTCTCTTGTTTATTGTTTATTTAAGGATCATGTACATGTTCCGGGAAATCCATACGAATTTGATTACGCTGTAAAGGATGAAGCTACTGCCAACGATTATTCACACAAAGCAAGTAGCAATGGAGATGTTGTAGAAGGTGAATATCGTGTCGCATTGCCCAATGGACGTACTCAAGTTGTGCGATATACTGCTGATTGGAAGACTGGTTTCCATGCGGATGTGACCTATGAAAATTGAATAACAAGTTGCAGAAATGCATTTTTGTTTATAGACTTTCTCTATAATTGTTAAAAAAGATCAAATTAAAAAAAAAGAACAAAATCTAAAAGAAATAAGTGAAATATTAGAAGAAAAGTTGAGTCAAATCATAACACAATTTGTTTTCGAAATATAATATTGTCCTAAATGCTGCCAGTTTTCTTTTTTTCTTCATTTCTGAAATAAAAGTATTCAAATTAACTGTCATATTTTTTATTAAGTACATATTTTTTTTTTGTTACTTTCTAGATCCGTAGAACAGTGTGATCATTTGTTCTAAGCGCCCTCAGCAATTTATGGTTGTATTCTTAATTTTTTCTAATTAAAAATGTGTAATCCTGCATTTCAAATACGTTTATTTTTGCAGTCAACATATTACAACAACATTATATCTTTAAATAGAAGATATAAATATGGGTTTCAAGACATTTTGAATGGGGTCCTTTGACTGCAGGACGACCTCAAAGAAAAAAAAAAAAACCCTATGAACATGTAAAAATGTTATCAATGATAAAACTTTCCCCTTAAAAAATGAATAAAGTGGTTTTGCATGTGAATGCATCAAAGAAACCAAAAAAAATCGATTTTAAAAATAATTTGGATAGCAAAATAGATTTATTTTTGATTAATATATGGTTTTATTTTTTAAATTTATTTATGTATCTACAAGCATGCATTCTTGAGCACGTAGTGTAGCTATTGCTGCTGTCAAATGTTAACAAATTATTGAATTTACGAATATGTTTGGTAAGGAAGGAAACTCTATCACAAAAAAAAAAAATAATAAAATATTTAATACATAAAAGGTTACGTATACGCCGTAGTGTACACATTCTCCTTGTCTATTCTTCAATCTACGTACACATAAGGTCATAATTATCCAAACTTGCTTGGTTAAAATTAAAATGTTATATTTAAATAATTTTTTGTTCATAATTTAACTCTACTGAAACGGAAAGCCCTTTGTCAAAATTTATTATAAACAACCAGCTGGCATTCGGAGCGTTGCTGCCGCAGAAGAAATAGTTTTGGAATTATTGTTTCAATACAACTAATTGTGTATGTAAAAAATGATAAACAGAATGGACAAATCTGGAGTTTCAATCTTTTTTACATGATTTATAGACAAGTACTGGTTTTGTATCAGACAAATTTCGACACTTGAATCAAAACCAACATTAAGCACAATAATAGAATAGTCCAGACAGGCGGTTTCCAACCTGCCTTCTGACGGCTTGTGTGTCCAACTGTACACAATTCTTATGCCTATGTGTGTAACCGGATTTACAATGCGGCGGTGAAACGCGCTCTGTTTAAAAAAGCCCCTTTTGTTGGATTAAAAAAAAAAATGCACCATTGGACCTTCTAACGTAGGTCTACGGTTAATAAAATCAAATGGCATGCTTAGTTTTTAGCTCAAAACTATTTTAGATGAAGTTTATGCCATTTTAGTAATGGATTTTATTTTTTTTTTAAACTTTTTTAAAGATTATTCGTATAAAATTATTTATTTTTAAAAACTATGCCTCTATAAGAAGCCTTAACGTTCACAGCAAGTTTGAACCTTAAAGCAAAATCGTGCGACCCAGTCGTGCATTTTATTTTTTATGAAATGGCACTTATTTTTTGTGTGTTTTATTTATAGTCATTTAATGGATAAATAAGATAACATATCTCGTTTAGGACTTGCACATTCTTTTATTTACATATTTACATTATAATATACATATATTCAAATAAACTGTTATTTCCTTATTTGAATTAATTTACTTTAGATTAAGATAATCTCCAAAAGTCGTCCATGTGTTATTCCAGTATTTAGGATTTGCACGCTCATCCAAAGGTTTATTACTTGGTTTGACGGCTGTGGCTTCTTCAGCTTTTAGATTAGCCAGAAGACTTTTGAGTATATCTGGATGGCTAAACATTTTGAGATCAAAGAAAAGTATAATTATTAAAAAATATTTGTTAAATTTTTCTAAATACTAACGGCATTCATATGTATATGTATAATTCAATTTAAGAATATAAAAACTTAAAACTCGGAGTACTAAATAAAATGGACCCCATATTCAGTAATTTATCGTATCAAAATTAATTGTGAAATGGAAAAAAGTTTTAATACACAAGCAAAATAAATAAGAGAATTCTTCAAAAAGTCCTTCTCTTCCTTAAGCTGATTGGCTTTGCCAGTTCTCAAATTATACACAAAAAAACAACATATTCTACCTTCATGTATCTACAGTTTCAAATTTC
Source organism: Meliscaeva auricollis (assembly GCA_948107695.1). Taxonomy (NCBI): domain Eukaryota; kingdom Metazoa; phylum Arthropoda; class Insecta; order Diptera; family Syrphidae; genus Meliscaeva; species Meliscaeva auricollis. The sequence continues at coordinate 19,416,960 of OX403619.1, read as the reverse complement.
TAGCACTTTTAATACGGAATTGATACCACATGCCATATATTCATTTCATGCTTTCTAAATCTTAAATCCAGAGTCTGCCAAATTTGTAGGTGCTCTCATGGTTAGAAATGCTCCATATAATCTCAATTTTTCGATTTGTTTCCTGCATGTACAGAAAAATTAACCATTGCACAAAAATGTCATGGTTCAAATGAATTTCTTCATAGCTTTGATGATTCTACAAGTGATTTTTGCAGTTTTGAAACCCCTCATAAGCTTCTCATATGCTTTATTGCTTGTAGATAGATGTACTTGTACAGCAAATGATGTAAAATCACCATTTAAACTGTTAATATATTCTTTAAGGATTAACGAATAGATCTACTTTCACAGTCGTTACTGAAAATTATTTCAAATTTTTGCACAATAAAGCCCAGTACGCTGGTGAAGCGTAACGAAGAATCCTAAACAAAAATCACATAGCGAAATCGTTAACGAAAAATTTTGTTTTTTTTTTGTTCTCTTGGTGGAGACCAACGAAAAATGTTGTTTCACATCAACAGCGTAGTAGACTTGATGGGCAAAGCTACATCGGTCGTTGAATGAAAAGCACTAATTTGGGTCATTTCTGCAAACTTCGACTATCAAAATTAGACTTTTTACTCACACACATCGGGGATCGACTCTCAGGAATCTTTTCCCAAATCGCCTACCAAGAATAAAGTTATCATGGAGCTTTAAAATATACTTCGTAAATATTTTTAATTTAATTCAATTGCATTTCCTATACAATGTAATTTATAATGAACTTTGTTTGCAGAATGCATATTTAATGAATTATATTATTTCAGTTTTACGCAAGTATACCTACAATGCACCTAAAGCTACTGCAGACTACATAGAATGAATTGTCGTGAAAAGAAGTTATTTGTTGCAATATGAATGGTTGCATTATTAGCAGAATCTACAAACACAGCAAATAAATTCCCACAAATCTTTGCCAATAAAAGTATATGAAAAACTTTTGTATCCGATTGCATTGATGCATTGCATTGAAACACACGACATGAAATTTCAATCACTAGGTTAACAATTGAGACAAAGTAGACATAAAGTGAACATAATCTTTTGAAATCGAAAATTATTTTCTATCAAACCGCGAACACCCATAATCATACAATACATACTACAGATACATAATATGTATGTTGTGTGACTTGAATTTAGGGTTCATGGATGCCATGGATGTTCATGCAATCAATTTATTGAATTAAAAATTCTTCTCTACTGAGTGTGCAACAAATTCATGCTAGTTACTGAAGTTAGGAAATTTTGTTGTTGTTACAAAGTTAATTAAAATTAATTTAAATTTTTTTTAGGTATAGTTTTGATATCTACATAGGAAAAGATATAAATCTGTTAAAAGAATTAAGGATTAATCAGTTTAGATTTGAAGACAATTTTTTAAAGGTAAAGGATTACAAAAAACAACAATAGTTGAGTAACTAATAAAGCAAATTATCTCAGAACCGGGAAAAACTGCTCCCATTTGGATAATTTTTTTTTTGTCAAATGTTGAAATTCAGAAATACTTTAACAGTTACCGGCTTAAAATTGCCGCTGTTATTGGATTTTATTTTGAAACATAAAAATAAGATTTTTGTGAACAGATTTAATGTGTAAAGAAAACAAATAACAAAGGGAAGGGTCTATTTTCACACGTTCAGATGGGAGGGGGGATTTTCTCAAAAGTTGACTTAAATCAGACAAAAAATAATTCAAATAGAAGGAAGTTAAATAAAAAATCACGTTAATTATTGTATGATAGCCATTTTATATCAAGTTAATCCAATCAATAGTTTAGGAAAAAATGATTTTATTTAGAATTTTGAAAAAAAAAAATTCAATCAAAATTTTTAGCTGATTTTTTTTTTCAAAATTTTACGTTATAAAATATAACTTTTATCTTCAATACTTCAATGGCCTTGTTTCTTAGCAACCAAATACAGAATATTAAAATATCTTATGTATTAGAGTTTCTAACGGCTTATTTCTTGACAAAGTTCTTAAATCATAAATATTTTTGTATGATGATTTTTTTTTGTGGTTTGACTTCTTCAAAAAAGTATCTACCTAATAAATTTTGTCGAAAAACAAATTGACGGAAACTTATGTTTTAGGGGTCAACTATAAGGACTAGCCCCACACCCTAAAAATGTGACTTTATTGAAAGTTTAATTTTTAATTCTTACCGTTTTGCAAGGTTAATTTGTTCGCAAGGATCATACATTGTATTGAACAAACAGGGTTCTTTATTAGGTCGACATGGTGTTCCTTGACCTTTGTAAATCTCATTTCTGTTACAATGCACTGATGCATCTTTTCTGAGGTTATGAATTTTTTCTGTTGTTGGCATCATTTTCATTTCCGACAAAGCTTTGCCCGCTGGACTGTTATAAACAGCAGTAATACCATACGATTTATCATCTCTCGTTCCAGCTGGACCAAACCAACCATCCCATTTGCCATCATAGTTGGTACCTTTGTGTACTTTCCATTCACCGTTTGTAAGCGATGCACTTCCCCAAATATTGTCAATATTATGAAGTATCTTCTTTCGTTGTGATGGTGCACCCGATGAAAGCTCATTCCACATACTTATACCATCGATTTTTAGGGCCTTGGGGCTAAGGATAAAAAAAATTAATTATTACAATGTGCTAAAACAAGTTTTTCTTACTTTATGGGGGCTCCAATGGCAGTCATAAGAGTTGGAAGCCAATCGGTTATATGCATTGTTTGTATGGATACTCGCTGTGTTTTCTTCAACAAAGTAGACCAAATTAAACCAGCACCACGAACTCCTCCTTCCCATAGAGTATTCTTAACGCCACGCAATGGCCAATTCGAAGCTTGATTTAAATTGAATCCACCAGCAGCACCACCATTATCGGTGCTGAAGATTATTATTGAGTTTGATAACATATTTCGTTTGGCTAATTCCTCCACAATAGTTCCCACAGAATCGTCCATTTTAACCATCATAGCTGAAACATAATAAATATTTTAAATACTATTTAAAACATATATAGTTAAGCTTCTAGGTCTATTCACTAAAATGGCGCCCAACAAAAACTATTTTATCAAAAGTAACTCTTCTTGGGCGCCATTTTACTTGCGAAACTGAAGTAGATTTTTGTAACCTTATACCTGCATATTTACGACGCAATGGATCTGAAATGTAACTGACTCTTTTAAGTGCATCGTTTGGTGCTTGTAAGGGATCATACGGATTGCCCGAATGAACAGCCACATGTGACACATACATAAACAATGGCTCCGAAGGATTTTGATTTCTGATCACTCGCACAACTTCATCAGTTATTATATCAGTACTGTAGTTTCCTGTCAGATTATAGGCCACTTCCAAACCTGTAAAATTGCACTATAAAAAAAATAATTTAAAAGAGAAATAGAGGATATTATTCAACCTTCTCTCATATCAAGCCCCCTTAAATTATTGTCCACCGCTGTATGATCGTAATAATCCTGATGGCCTGTTAAACAACCCACATGACTCTTAAAACCTCTGTACAAAGGCGTATAAGCTTTTTTGTAATGGCCAAGATGCCATTTACCTGCAATGTGTGAAGAGTATCTAATTATAATTTTGATTTAACACTGTACTCTGATTAAAATAAATCAAATTAAAATGTTAATGATTTGATGTTCAATATTACCCGTGTTCGTTGAAATATTGTGGCATAAGCTTCTCATTGAGTGAAAGACCTCGCGGTTCTGCAGCGTAAATTACCGTATGTTGCATTCCTAACATCAGAGATTTGTAAAGTTTGTGGATTGTGTAGTCAATATAAGGAATTATTATCTACCGGTATGAATTGGATGTTTTCCTGTCATTAAAGCAGATCTTGATGGTGTACATATGGGTGTCACATAATATCGATTAAGAATTATGCCGGAGTAAGCCAAGGCATCCAGGTTAGGTGTCGGTATTTCTGATGATCCATGGAATCCGACATCATTGAATCCCTTTTATTATATTATGTTTATAAATTGATAATCAAGAAATACAAAATTTCCTTTGCATTTCAAAAGAAAAGAAAATTTTGTATACTCACCATGTCGTCGGCCAAAATATAAATTATATTCGGCTTTTGTTTGGTAGAGCTAGTTAAGCTTATTTTTAGCCCAATTATGGCTAATACTGATGCCAGAAAAACATCTTTCTTGGAACAAACCATTGTGCGTGCATTCAATAGTTCCTTGTGAAAAACAAAAAAAAAAAAAAACGTTTTTTGACGAGGCCGTACAAAAAATTTAATTTATTTCACGGATTTTCTTAAACGTTTATTAAAAGGGATTAGGGCTTACAACTTAGACAAGGCTGCTACAACAATATTTCAAGCCATGCAAGATTGTAGCATGCTGCATATCCAAAGTAACTTTCTGGAAACGATGTACTTTATCCTACCTGCGTCCTGAGGATCTGAAGATATTTTTCTAAATGAAGGATGTTAAGTTTATGATTCGTGGCAAGTTGTCTTATAGTGGACTCAGTTTTATCATTTATTCACCAAATATTACGAACGTTAGACCAGTGAGTTTATGTAGAATTATTGTAAAATATAATGTGCCATACACGGAATGGAACACACCGTTTGAAATGGATAAATCAGCAGGACAACAACTCAAAGCAAAAACAAAACAAAACAAAAAATGTGATTTCCGGCCAACGACACCTGACTTAAATTCCAATCAAAATTTGTGGGGAGATCTCAGAAATAGGATTGCAGGGTTTAGGCCATCCAATGCGTCACTTGTGAGGAATGGCACACGCAATTCAAGAGATATTGCAACAAATGCCACTGGATTGCTGTCAAGGACCCTCCGGATCCCTATCAACAAGCTTGACAGCTCAATGTCATGCAAATATGCAGCAATAACAGAACAAATAAAATGCACGACTTGTTCGCATCGGTTGACCAATCTAGCTGGAAAAGAATGTTATGCTGTTTTTTTTTATTTCCTTGTATTCGAAATTTTTATAGCCTAACAGATAGCTGCCTAACCTAACTTTACTTCCTCCTTCAAATCAAGTGACCTGAAATATTAATGAAGCGCTTACAAGTTACGAGACAAAGCAAGAAGCCAATCTGTATTTCAAAACATTTTTGTTGATGATTTGCACAGAAACATTTTATTATCCATCCCTCAACTTTTTCAACTAAAAACTCACTAAGGAAATGGATTACGTTTCCAAAACTTTTAGAATAGAAGCTTGTAATTTTGATCAGTAAAAACGTTAGAAATCAAGGATTTACAACACAAAATTAACCATATATTTGCTGTTAGTTATGCTTTACTGTTTGTATGTATACCAAAAAAAGTTTTGAGGAGACAACTTATTCGCGTTAAGCATTTAAGATTTTATGCAAAAAACTGCTTTTGATCCAAGTTGACTATGTTACCTTCTATATTTTTACCAAAATTCTTACGCGGAAATATGCGGAGCTAATTTAAACGGCATAACGTAAAATGAATAAGTGCCTTTTCATTGCCATACAAATGCTGTGACTCTAAAACCACAACAAGAAACAACACAAATTTAATATGTTTTCCTTGGATCAAACTATTCTTTTCGGCACACTTTTTGACTAAATTATGAGCTGATTAATTACTCACAAGTCTGTTTGAATAATTATCTATACATTTTTTTTTAGCTCGCCAAAAAAAATATAAATTTTTAATAAACCTATCTCCTTATGATACGATTAAAGTTGAAAGACTAGCTGTAACACCTGATTTTACCTTAATTTTTGCAGCAATATCGTGTGAATTTGAAGCAGTTCTGATGATTGCTCTTCTATCAGCGGCTGACGTGGCTTGGTAGGCTCCACCTTTCATATTTTTCCCGTACCCGGAGACGTTCTTCAAAAAAATATTTATAACGAAATGGCTTCTTCCAAGTTTTTCTGCAATTTTGCGGATAGACAGCCCTGCCTCTCTAAAAACTTGCACTTTTTCTCTTTCCTGCACAGGAAAGCCTTTTTTAAACCCATTTTTTTCTTACGTTAAAAACTTTTCACTAAATGGAAATTCTACCGAACTGAAAATAATAACCAATAGCAACCATCAAAATGAATGCATCCATATATTCTACTAAGCTAAACAAATAATTTTTCTCACGGCCTGATATATTCTTTGAAATTTTCAAACAATAAGCTCCAAAGTTGCCAGGGCGAAGTTGTTATAAATTTTGAAATTGCAAAACATAAGGTTTTATATTCTACAATTTTTCTACAAATCTATTTTTGATAACCTATACACATTCCTTTTTTAAAGGTATACGCAAAATTGGCACTTAAAAAAATTTAAGACTTGTATGAATATAATATAATTTTTGCAATTTCAAAAAACTATAACCTTACCATCGGGAATAGTTTTCCTTGATGCCTGGTTGGATTTTGTCTTATGATCAGGTACACGGAAAAAGTAAAATTAAAAACAAAAAAAATTGAAGCAGTATGAATCACTTTGAGCTCTGAACTTATTATAATAAAAACCTAAAATTTGGGTATTGTATATTGTTTTTGTAAAAAACACCCGCATTTATAATTGAGGCTGTTGCCTTATTTTTTATTTGTTTTAGAAATTTTGATAACTTATGTTAGATTAAAAGGTATCCCATAATTATTTGCTTTCCAGCACGAGTAATGTATTGTATTTGCATAATTTTGGTAGATCTTATTTGTTTAATGTTATTTAAAACTGAATTTGAATTGTTTTTTTTTTTTTGCTAGTAAACAAAGCTGTTGATAACGTGTGCAAGATTTTGTTTGCACTTGATATTAAATTATGTTAAGGCCATGTGACTCCCGGAAATAAACGTACAAATAAAGAAGTTTGCTATTCATAAAATTTATATTTAGCTTTAAGGCACGCAGGTGTTTTTTTTTGGTACACACGCTATCGCTCTAAATATCACAGCCATTTCAAACGCTTAACCTGGTAATTTTCAAGTTTGTCATGTGTGTTTATAGACACGTCTGAGTGAATTAATTGAAGAACTCTTTATGACCTTGACCCTTCTGATGGAAAGCTATTCCATTGCTACTTCCCACAATAATATCGAAACTAAGTTACTAATAAATTTTGATCGCATGTTTAAACAATCGAAGTATTTCAACTAATACCCTTCGCAATATGTCAAATTTTACTTTCCGTAAAGAACGAACATTTAAGAACACTTACCCAAAAGAATTAGTTGATTCAGTCCAGCCTTTCTTCTGTAAACTCTTAATTATAAAGATTAAATATTTAGAATTTTTTTGTTGCATTTTTATTACAACGAAATTTTTGTATAGAAAATATGTATATGGTCTTAAGAGAATGTTCTCCACTGCTAATAATAACGAGTTATAATATTAATTTTCTTTTTTTTTGTAACTTAGGTTTTCTTAAACTTTGTGAAAGATCTAAAACTAATTTTTTTTAAATATTTTTAGCTTATATTTTAAATGCATGTACATTGTACATGTTGCTACTGCCAATGATTTTATTCACACAAGGCAAGCAACAAAAAAGATATTGTAAAAGTATAATTTCGTTTCGCATTGCCCAATGCATGTAGCGTTATCGGTTTCCTCGCGGATGTGGCCTTACAAAAAAAAAATTAATGACAACTTGAAAAAATATATTTTTTTTATAGTTAACACATCCATTTAAAAAATCTAAAGGAAAAAAGTGAAAAATTAGAAGAAAAAAGTCCAACATAAATAAAAAAATTTTGTAAATACTGACATTTTTTTTGTTTAATATTCAAATTATTCAATACTTGTAACAATTTTTTTGTTTTCTAATTTTGTGTGTAGTTTTAACTTCTCATTGTAATGGGTCTTTCCAACAAGCTCGAGCTCTCTGCTCAATGAGTTTCAAAAAGATATTTCTCTCAATTTTGTTGGTTTTCCTAGAATGTTCTTTCATCGGATTCTTTCCTTAGAATTCAGCAACAACTTCAGGATTGCGGGCCATCAATGTTTTCTGTTAAGGATCCCAAAATTTCATTCCTATGAGTTTCGTATGTAGGACGTCTCTAATGATTTAAGAATTTTTATTTTATCTGGATAGCTTGGACATCAGGGTTTTTTGAAATATTCATAAATATTTCGACTAGTAAGTTCCAAAAGGTTCTTTCTCTAATTTGGATGTCTGAAATATCAGGGTTATCCGTTTAGGATTTTATAATGATGGTCTTCCTTGTGAATTCTGTAAGGCTCTCTAGATTGTTCATCAACGTTTCTACTTAGATTTCTGAACGCGGTTGCCTAGGATTCACCTTTAAGGGCTCCTTTGGAAAAAGCATTATGGTCTACTGAATTTTGAAACGTATAATATCCAAAAATGAACACAAAACAAAGAAGAAGATTTTATTTCTTACAGATCAAATCCTCCAATTATGAGCTTAAAGATTATTTTAACTGTTTTTTTTTTTTTTTCAGAAATAGTGACATAAATCAGTAGTCACTATGTTGCCTGATGGGGGTGGTTATAAAAAAGATAAATGCCTGGAGGCACCCTAATTTTAAGTAAATATGACAATGAGAAGTGTACAGTGTACACACACTTTTTACTTTTTAATGTTGTTTTATTTTTTTTAATTTTGTTGTTTTTTTTTAATTTAAATTTATTTACTTTTCAATACTAAAATCTCCAAAATTCGTCCATGTGTTATCCCAGAAACGAGGATCAGCACGACTGTCCGGTGGTTTGTTAGCCGGTGGAAGAGCTGTTGCGTTCTGAGCATCTAGTTCAGCAAGAAGTGCCTTGAGGATATTCGGATATCTAAAAATTATATTAAGACAATAATGATTATTCTAAAGTATAAACATAAGTAATAGCATTTTTTTTCTTATAAATATGTTCTATCAACAATAACTATGAACAGTTTGTAGCAGAAGTAGTACTAGTACCTATACTTCACACTAAAGACCAATTTTTAATTTTATAAAATTATTGCATGAACTTGCGAGTTATCTTTGGTCGACATCCATGATCTCTAAATTCAAGTCACACTACTACATCTCTTTTGAGGTGTTTGGTAAAAAAATAAATTTCGATTTCAAAAGATTGTTCTCTCACTTTTTGTTCTATACTTGTCTTAACCTAGTGATTGAAATATCATGTCGTGTGCTCCAATGTAATGCATCAATGCAATCCAACACAATTGTTTTCATATTTGCAAAAGATTTGTGGGAATTTCAGTCTTTTTTGTTGTAGGTTGTGTGCTACCACAATCATTTATATTGCAAGAAATAATTTTTATTTTTCACTGCAATTCATTATGTGTAGTCTGTAGTAGTTTTAAGTGGATTAGAAAAAAAAACTTAAATGCAATAATTACCATAGTACAACTAGCTATAGGTACTTGTGCTTGCGTAAAACTGAAAAAGTGTATTATATATTATTATTTATACTTTAGGTAGGTGCAATTGAATTTAATCAAAGACATTAACATATTTATTTGGGAATAGCTCACTCAACAAAATTAGTTTTTTTTTTTAATAATTGGTGGGAATAATATGAGCCACATTTAAGAACTGTAAGGATTTTCTCACCAGGAAAGTTTGAGCACGTTTTTTTTTTGTTTTAATTATAGAATATTATATGTTGTCAAAATCAGGACAAGTTGCAATCAGTCAATTGGAAAATTGAATAACATATTACTTCACTGAAAAAAATATTGTTCACACTTTTTATGAGTGGCGATTACTTAAAATTCTTGAATGTATAAAATTATTCATTGAATGTATGAAACTATTTATTGAATGTATGAAACCACATTCATTGCAATGCAAACCTCACAAAAATTAACCAATGTAATTCGCGCTTTCAACTTGCAATATAATTATTAGAGGATTAGTTTAAGATTCGTAAAAAAAATCGAACTCGAAATACTAATCACACATGTCATTATGATGATAGAGAATGCTTAAAAAGTGGGTCTCGCAATTCTGTCTGTCTGTCTGTGTATACCTCAAGCTACAGCGATTTTTTTTTTCAAATTTGGTGGCTAAGGATCTTTGGTGATTCCCTAGAGGGGAAATTGAATTTTTGTTTTTAGGCCTAAAATTAACGGTACCTGCCATATAATGAGTATGGAAAAGTTAATTTTTTCAAAAACGGCTGCAACGATTTTGATAAAAAAAATGTATACTTTTGTTGATAATGACGTACGTATGTATATACATTAGAAATGTTCATCACGGTACCTACCATAGAACTATTTAGTTAATTTTTGAGTTCCTCTTCAATGAGACAATCGATTTTGATGAACATTTTTATAAGGAAGCTTCATAGAAATTTTAAAATTATTTGATATAAAAACTTTCAAACAAACTATTTTTGAATTTAAAAAAAATATTTTAAATTTATTTTGAAAAACCAACTTTTCGAAAACGGTTAATTGTATTTTTTTGAAATGTTGGTTTAAGATGTGCATTAATATTTTCTCTAAGGCGTATATCTAAAAACAATTATTTTTTTTAAAATGGCTCTGACGATTTTTAATTTTTTTTTTCTAAAAATGTATCTTTCTTAATCAAATCAAATGGCAGACTAAATTTGGAGTTTAAAAACATTTAAAACAAGGTTAATTTTATCTAAATAATGGATTTATATTTTTTCTTAGAGTTTTTTTTGTAAGATTTTTAGTATAAAATTATTTATTTTTAAAAACTATTATAAATAAAAAGTCTAAACGTACAAAGCAATTTTGAAGCTAAGAGCAAGTGCGTGCGACCCAGTTGTGCATTTTATTTTATTTTTCTAATTGGTCTGAACTGTGCAAATATTTTTATAAGCTAAACTGACCCGCACAAAATACTTAACAGCATTTTTACTGATGGAAATTGTTGGGAGCAATGCTATTACTTATATCACAAAAGTCTCAAGGATTCTAATTTGGGTTATGGCCATCTTGAAATAAACTGCATCAATGTTGCAGTTTTATAGGTTAAGCTATACCGATTAAACTAATTTTTTTGTTTTGATATTAAATCTATTAAGATTAGAATCAAAGTTGTTATTTTTCATAAAACTCCCTTACAATAATGGAAAAGCGATCGTATTTCGCATGGACGTTTAATTTGCAATAACAAACAAGACACAAAAGAGTGCATCGAAATATTTTGGTTTAAGGATGTTTTTTTAAGAGAGAACGTTTTAAAATGAGTAACAAAACTCCCTGTGAAAATTATGATAGATTTTTAAAAAATTGAGAAATCGACCACATAAAATAGAAGAAAAACTATAAGTTTTCTCTATGGTTTTTATCCAAGAAGATTATCTTCTTCATTTTAGTAGGAAAATCTTATAACAAAAAAATAAGTGCCAAGTGCAAAAATATATGAAAATTTTATTGAAATTTTAATAAAATATTCTTCATGAAATCAAGAATTTTTCTCAAAGGAGATTTCATTTTAATAACATCCAAATCGGGGTTGTTCGGACCGATTCTGAGATAATTTGCTTTAGTTACTCTACCATTTGTGTAGTTTGAGAGTACCCATGTAAAGTTTAGATCACACGACTTGTGTATGCACAAAAATTTGTTTAAAATTCGGAAGACACCAAATATTTCACGAATCGTGTTTATATATGATTTGCTGTCATCTTATTTTTATGTCCAAAATACACAAATTTTGGTGTTTACATAAATCGTGTTGTATATAGCTAAAATCTTTTGTTTTATTTGTGTTTTTGTATAAGGTTACATTTGCCTCTTTGATAGTCTCTTATTTAGGAAGTGATACGGTATTTATTAAATTGCCTTGTCTAAGATTTCATTGCACTTTTTTTTTTTTTAATTCCTAAAGTTACTCTGTAGAATATTTAACTTAATAAATTTTGTCTTACCTTTGTGCCAGATTAATTTGTTCACATGGATCATGCTTAATATTGAACAAACACGGTTCCACCAAAGGTTCACAAGGAGTTCCATTCATCAAAGATGACTTATCAATTTCATTGCCATTACAATTTACCGATGCATCTCTTCTTAGACGAGCAATTGTTGGTTCTGTTGGCAGCATATTTAACGCAGATATAGCTTGACCCGCTTGACAATGCTTGACAGCAGAAAAATTGTAAGTTTGTTCATCTCTGTTTCCAGCTGGACCATACCAACCATCCCATGCACCTTGATAATTTGTTCCCTTGTGTAATTTCCATTCACCCACCGTAACGGATGCACTACCCCAAATATCGTCAATATTATGAAGTATATTCTTTCGTTTTGATTCTTCACCCGATGATAGTTCATCCCAAATGCTTATGCCATCGATTTTTGAATTATTTTGACTAAAAATTAAACAAAGGGAATTTTTAATAAGTCAGTTGTATTTTTTGTGTTTGGTCCACCTTAAAGGGGCTCCAATGGCAGTCATGAGTGTTGGAAGCCAGTCGGCAATTTGCATTGTTTGCTCAGAAACTCTCTGTATTTGGTTCAGTCTGGGAGACCAAATCAAACCAGCACCACGAACACCTCCTTCCCATAGTGTATTCTTGACACCACGTAATGGCCAATTTGAAGCGTGATTTAGATTGAAACCTTCAGCAGGACCACCATTATCGGTACTGAAGATTATTATGGAATTTGACAGCATGTTTTGCTTAAACAGCTCATGAACAATTGCTCCAACAGAATCGTCCAGCTTGGACAACATGGCTTAAAAAAGAATTCAAATGCATAAGAAGTTCCAGTCCACACATACTAATTAACTTAGTAAACAAAATATGGCGCCCAACAAAACTTTTTTTTTGTTGACTATATTTTGTAAAAATATAAACAATTTACCAGTAATTTTGTGGCAAACGATTCATTGATATAAATAGAAATAATGTAGCAATGTAAATGTTAACTAATGGCTAGGTTCTCTTTCTAATTGTGCTTAAGTAAAAGTCTCTGTTGGGCGCCATTTAACTTTACTTTTACAATTTTAATACGAATAAAGAAATAAAATTGCTAGTTTATACCTGCATATTTACGACGATTATAATCTGAAATATTTTTAATTCTATCAACTGCTTCATCCGGTGCTGGCAAGGGATTATATGGATTGCCCGAATGAACAGCCACATGTGCCACATACATAAACAAAGGCATCGAAGTATTTCGCTTCCTGATGACTTGGACTGCTTCATCAGTTATGATGTCAGTACTATACTTTCCATGCATATCGTAAGCAACATCTAAACCTGTAAAATTATCCAATTAACACCTGCTTAAAAAAGAAGCGTGCATTGATGATATTCGCGCGTATTCACAATATTATTTGCAATTATTATGCAAAAAAAAACAAACATTGTTTTTTTTTTTACTTACCATTTCTCATATCAAGACCCCATGAGGGATTTTCCACAGCTGTATGATCAAAATAATCATGATGACCGGTGAAACAGCCCACATGACTTTGAAAACCTCTATACAAAGGCGTATAAACTCGCTTGTAATGGCCTAGATGCCATTTACCTGCAATATGGGAAGAGTATCTTTATAGATTTATAATTTAACATTGTTTTCTGATTAAAACCAATCAAGTTGAGATATTTATGATTTTGTTGTTTAATAATTACCCCAATTCGTTGAAATATTCTGGCATGAGTTTCTCACTGAGTGAAAGTCCGCGTGGTTCTGCACCGTATAGTACTGTATGTTGCATTCCTAAATATTAGATGTTTGGAGCTTTGTTAAGTCGGTTTTAAAAAAGTTTGGATAGAAGGTATTATACCAGTATGAATTGGATATTTTCCTGTCATCAAAGCAGATCTTGAAGGTGTGCATATAGGGTTTACATAATATCGGTTTAAAATTATGCCCGAGTATGCCAATGCATCGATGTTTGGCGTCGGTATTTGCGATGATCCATGGAATCCAACATCATTGAATCCCTTTTTTTGGATTGAAAAGTGAAAAGGTACCAAAACGCAATCAAAAATGAAAATATATATTGTTAGAAAATTTAATTTGTTGACAAAGGTACTTACTAAATCATCGGCCAAAATAAAAATAATATTCGGTCTTTGTTCCTTACTGCTTACTGTTGAGCTTATTTGCAGCCATAGTAAAGCTAGTACAATTGTTAGACCACAACCCATTTTTTATTGGATATTTTCCTCGTCTAAATGAAGGAATTATGTAAATTTTAGTAACAAATTAAATAGTTAAATACATAATACGTAGTATGTAGCTTTGAGCTAAAAAAAAATTGATTTTATAGAACGGGAAAAGAAATCGTTGTACGAAGAATTTTGTCAGCCACTGTATAGATAAGACCTTTCAAACAAAATATTTCGATGTACTCTTTATCATCTTGGTCCATCAGTGGACAACATGCACATGACTGAACAGTTAATGGAAGCAGTTAATTGACTAAAAGTTAAATAACTGCAGTACTTTTTGATTGGTCTTAGTCTTCTTGTCAGTAGAAAGTTTTCATACTATTATGTTTAGGAGTTTAATCAAGCGTACTGCTAAACTTCCATGACACTTTCTTGCAGGAATATAGTAACTTTAAAGTAACTTTAAATTGAAAGAATACAAAAAAAGAATAGTACAAAAAGCTTTCTACTGACTTCAAGATTAAAACCAATTAAAAAGTACTGCAGTTACTTAACTTTTAGTCAATAAACTGCTTTAAATAACTGCACAGTCAGTATTTTAGTTCTTACTGCTAACTGCTTATATGACAGTTAAAGTACTTAGGAGCAGTTCTAACTTGCAGTTAAAATTAAATTCAATTAAATGCGACTGAATTGACTGCATTAATTGACTGCAGTCTTTTACAGCTTTGTAAAAAAGCCACTGGTATAACCTCTCTTAGGGCGAGTTGAACAAACATCAATGTAAGACACGCCTTATTATTATAATGCTTAAAACCTAACTAGGAGATTCTTTAATTTTAAGGAGCACTATTTGTACTAAAGTTCAATGTTCGGTTGGGATACCCTAAAAAGTGGAGAATAGAAATTCATGTACATATTTTGTTTTAGGTATTATTATAAATATTATGGATTCTTCTAATGAGTTTTGAGTATATGTACTTTCGAGTATTGAATGTTTGTATAGATAAAACGAGAAAAGATTGATTAATCAAATTAGTATACGCACCATTATTATCTTACATCAACAAAATTAAGTTGGCTTTTCTATAGGTACCTACTCTTAATTTGGGTTAATTTGTGATTTTGTTAAACAAGTATTAGCATAAATCCTCCAGTTTTTATTTGTCACTAATCACTGAATTTCAATTATCCAAAAGATAAATTGTGTTTTATTCAAATGCTGTTAATTACCTTTTAACAAATTCTATTTATTTTTTAAACACAATCTCATTCCATTGTCATCAAGAATGTAATTGGAATGAAATGACAACAGCAAAAAAGAACAAACTCGCAGTGATTAGTAGAGCCTATTGCACCTGTGGGCACTTGACAATGATTTATATATGTATACATTTCTACTTAAATACAATAAAAACAAATTGTAAACCCAAAATAAACAACCAAATCAAATGGTAGCGTAATTACGTAGGTGTGTGTAATTTATACATAGCTAATTTAATTTTGTTTAATTTGGCATATCTTATGTCGATAAAAAAAAAATAAATGTGTCATGCTTTCCAAAAACGATAAGAATGAAAGGTTAAAAATCGGATACTGACTTTTTTTTGTTGTTGTCATAATATTTACTTGTGATAGGAAATGTAGTATGTTATTTTTAATGGTACATAAGTAGTACATTATAGAAATTATGTTCCTTATTTGATCAGGTAAATAGTATTGCACAAAAGAGATATCATGATACCTTGGCTTTTTTAATGCGAACCATCGGTTACATGATTTTATGGTCTTAAAATTGTAAAGTTTTGAAAATACCACTTTTTCAACTCGTAGATACTATGTCAAAAGACAGGTCAAATCGCTTCCCCTCAATTCTGTATTTTTGTGTTTGAGCTAATAAAATGCCAAATGAATCAGCGTTGTCACCAAAAAAGAACTTTCTTTGGAATAAGAAAAAAACACTTGAATTAAAAAAACTTTTGTTATAAAAGAAATAAAGTAAAAAAATTGCTTAATGGTGTAGGTATTGTCCAGAAACACGAGGTTTTAGCAGTTTTATTTATTACTTTAGCATTACTAAAAGCATTAACAAAAATAAATTAAATTCATTATTATAAAATGTATGTTTATTGATATTTTAATGCATTAACCAAATTAAGGATTGAAATGGAAATTGACCAACTTACCGAACGACCAAATGACAGATCTCTCAATAGGCAAATACAAAAATCATTTGAAAACCATCCGTCAGATGTCAATTCGGCCATTTTTACAGCTTTTCGTCCTGTACTGTCGTTTTTGATTGCTTATCTGGAAGAGGAACCAATAAAACACTTTCAGAAGCTCCCAAAAGAATTCCGGATTACCAATCGAAAACGACATATAAGTTAGTTAATGTGCGCCCCCTAATCATCCGAACTGTCATTTTTGTGCCAGTTTAAAACTGTTTCAGAAGATTTCTTAATGCTTCCGGACTCTTCTGGACGTCCTATCCAAAACGGCATTAAGACTTTAATAGTACCCTGGTTATGCTGTTTTTTAAAATTTTCAACCAAAATGACCCTACCAGTCTTAAATTAAGCATTTAACAAGTCAGTTGTCAGTGCAAGGGGACCCAGTCATCCATTTCATTTTGTATGATCATAATCGACCTGTGATGATTTTTTGAGTTTTTAATTTGTGTCTCAATATTTCTTAATTAAATTCACTATTTTTTCTAATTAAAGAAATATTAATTTGTCTACTAATTTAAACCGGAAAAGTCTTTCAACATCTTGTGTTATATGCAATTTTACTCAAGGTTTTTGCACTAACAGAAATCTTTACAACTAGTTGAGCTGAAAATAAGATTAACATTGAATTGAAATGATGATCATTAAAATTTCACACGATTAACTTTTGAAAGTTCATGATTTAATAATAATCTTAGAAATAAAAGATCATTATAAACTGATTTTAGCATTTTTTTTGCTTATTTGCAATAGAATATAATTCTTCACCCTGCTTTTCCATAGTTATCTACATTTTATTGAAAAAATACCATAAATATTGGTTAATCAGAATGCACTTTTGCTTTAAAGGCATTCATGATATACTCATGATTTTAATTAAATTTGCCTTAAACCGTCAACGATAAAAATAAAACCAATCAAAACTGATCAGATATGGTATATTCTAGGTTTGGACAGAACAAGAAAAACACTTTTTTTTTGTTTATTTATTTACTTATGACTTATCACACCATTGTTTCTTACTATTGAGCTGTATTTTGGCGCTACAAATCAAAATAAATATTTGCATAAGGACTTATGACTATCTGTAGGTACTCTTACACTAAGAAATTGAAAACAATATTTGTTGTTTTTCTCCAAATGAAAGATACATAAGTCACTTACTCCGATCCGAACACTACTTTTATTTATTATTTTTTGTATTATAAACCAGAACTTGTTTTGTGTCTTCCCGAAATATATTGTATATTGTGTACTTTGTGTCAGTTAACAGAAAAATAATAAAAAGAAACCTACAGGAATTTTGCGAGACCTCGAATTTTTATGCAGCATCGACAGAAATTCTAGTTTTGTAACGACCGAGTTTATGCGTGGAACTGAGAACTGTGGCTTTGGTTTGACCAATGTTAATGTCTCAATCAGAATTCAGAATGTATATCAGCGAAAATGGTTCTAGGGAAAATCAAAATATGTATACGCACAGGGTGTTGTGACTAAGGTTGACTGTTTTAAAATATATTTTTTGTCAAAACGTAAAAAGCCTATCAATTGAATACAATAACCGACTTTTTTATTAGAGACTGTAAGCTTTAGTTTGTAGGTTATCTTTTTATGTATAATGTGCCAATTTTTGTTGTTGTTGTAATTTACAATAGCGACATTGGGTCATATTCATACAGTTTAGGGTGGAGTACAATTTATTTTTTTTGTATTTCTTTGGATTCTCTTGGAATCAAGGTCCTCTAGGCTCGACAATATTGCCAGAATTTTTTTCAGATTTTAAAAATTATATTCATGGGTCCATTTTCGTTTTTTTGACTGTTTAAAAAAATAAGGGTTTTTAAAAAATGTTATTTTTATCAAAATAATCTATAGAGAAACCGTTACAAAATAGTATTTTTTGTTTATCAATAAAAATTTAAATTGATAGTTTTTAAATTTTTTTTTTAAATTGGATTAAATATTTTTTTTCTATTTTCCTGTAATTTAATTTTTAAAATCTGAACAAAATCTGTCAATATTCTTGATCTAGAGGAGTTTAATTACAAGAGAACCCCAAGAAGTGCAAAAAAAAAGTGAAATTGTGGTCCACCATAATATAGTTCTATGATGAGTTGTGAGTTTCCTCTGTTCTTCTGTACTTCTAGCCCCTACTGGTGTATAAGATGTTATGTTAGACTTATGTACATTAGACTCTAAATTTTTGGGTTTGCAGGCCTTGAGCAAGGTTTTTATGTGTATCGGAGGTTACTTTGCTATAGATGTAACAAAGGGCTATTCAGGTACCAAGTTCTAGCCGAAGTGCGAAAAACGCAATAAGCGGTTGTTTTTTTAAGATGGTGAACCACACATGGGAGATATGTTTGTTGGTGCTTTTTAGATAGGTATGACACAATTTCCAGAGAAATTTATCATTTCATACATTTTTTTGTTCCCTGGAAAATATTTGTAGGGAAGATTCACGATCGCTAAAAAAATTCCGTGGGAAAAAACAATTTCCAGAGGCACAAAATTAAACTGGAGATTTACGAGAGGGCCCTATATTATTACACAGTAGTTACTAAATATTTTAGGGTTTTCAGAAATTGATAAAATTTTAAGCTAGGCGAATTTCGGAAACTATAATGTATACAATTATGTTCTCAAATTTGGGAAAATTTTCTTTTCTTTAACAAGTAGTTACCTATATAGTTGTGACCAAAAACTAATCCTTCAGGGTAAAATGAAAATTTTTGAAGATTTATGCACTTTGACCAAGTTGCTTCAAATTTTGTTAACAAAACTCATACTCATATAACACTCCAAAAAACATACAGTATAAAAGAATTTAAAACTGCAACAAAACTTTCCTTCCATAAACGTTTTTGGTCACAAATTTACTGTATTAATAAAAATCCAATTGATAAGTTTTTTTTGGAAACACGTTGTTTATAGAAATTTGGGTAGTTAGACGATTTTTTTTTTAGTACCAGGCATGGTAGTTGCCGGAAATTTGCTATTATGATACTTTATGCTTATTCTTATCACGTCTTAGAACTTCATAAAGAGCACCTTAAAAACTATTTAATATGCCATTAAAAAAAAAATCCGCCAAAACATTCTAGCAAACCACCATTTTAAGTGCCAAATCCCAAATGACTGAACTAAGAGTAGTAATGCCATTAGCATAAAAGTTTTATTATCCAAAGTCTTCACTCCGTCTATTTCTGATACATGCCTTCAAATTGCAATGCCTTCAAATTGCAATTTTTAAATGATATCTAGTCATTTTTTTGTTAGAACTTAACGACATTGTTTCAGTACCTACATAAAATTCGGTATCTAAGGAATATCTAACTGGGATATTGCCATAAGCAAGGAATGTACTCATATTATTCGTAAATTTCGACTCTATGAATTGGATATACTGGTATGAATCGGATAACACCCTGTATTTTAATTAACATGCATAAGGTATGCTGCTGCTGCTGATTATAGGCATTGTGTTCTTATTTACTCTCCTTCTCCTGTAAGGGTATTTTTTCTTTATTTAAAATTGATGCAGAGAGAGGCTTGAAGCAAACAATAATGTTCATCATCAGTTTGTTGGACAATATTGTTTCACTTTTTTTTATTTTTATTTCTTAACAGAAATTTGCATAATTTATTGGAATTGGTTTTTGTTGTTCTCTACTTAATTGGGTCTATACTTTTGTAAGAAAATAAAAATAAATATAAATTTAATTTGCAAAATTATTACGACATATATTTTCGTATATGAATATTGATTTTAATTTAAATAGGTAATTTAATTGGCAACTACAAATTGTGCAAAGGCTCGATACTTGTTCTATAATGCTTTATAAACTGCTTTATAGACTGGTGACTGGAGACTTTTTTTCATATGAGCCACTATATTAAAGATTTATATTATTGTTACCATAAAATGAGTTGTTAAGATTTTGTTTTAAGCTGATACAAGGTTTTTCAGTTTTAAAACGCCACGTTCTAGAAATGAAAATTGACGCTTTTGTTAAACGACCAAACTGTAATGGGGAGGGAGATGCAGAACAAAGACATCTGTAAAGTTTAATTTTCCAATGCACGCGAATTGTGGCTTCTATAGATTGGCGTTTTACAACGATCGACTTGCGGAATAAGAGTGAATGTGACCTTAAAATGTTTTCAAATAGGATTTATGTAATGAAAAGTATCTTGCTATTCGCTCGATATTTGAAAATTGTATGTTTAGTAAGATTAAATCATATAATAGTGCGTGACCTACACTACAGTCCAAACCGTAAATAACATTGAGGTCAAATTACTTGTATGTATACAACTTTATAATCTTTTTTCAGCCCCCTATTGTGAGTTTCACATTAACAAGATTCCACTCGAAAAACTTTCATTTCACTTTTCCCCTATTGTCAATTCCGGGCGAAAAGTTGTTCCCTTTACGAGAATTTCTTTTATTTTGAATTATTTTTTCGTTTGATGGAAGGGAACCAAGTATTAACAGCCTTTTTTCGCTTAAATTTTGAAAACGAATAATAAACCAGTGTGGCCGAAAATGTTAATTTTATGTAGGCGAAACTCATAATAGCTTTTCAGATTCCGGGCTAGCAAAAATATTTCACATGGTAAAAAAGTTCTTATTTAGTAGTTATAAGCATTCTATTTTGTTTTTTTATTTAGTCTCTAGATTTGAAAAAATGTCCATTACTTGTGACTGTGCTATTGGGGTACCAACAGTTCCCAAGTTCTAACATTTTTCTATGAAAATATCACCTTTTGTACCGAAAGTTACTCTACATCTTAAATTTTGATTGCAGCGTTCTTTCTTTTACTGAGCGGCAAGTAAGCGTATAAGTATTTTACCAAATCACATAGAAAAAAAACGTGGACGTCTTGTCTACTTAGAAATGTAAACAATGAAAACGAACACTTAACGATAGCAAAATGGTAGTCGTTATGAAAAACGATTATCGTTCAACTTAAACAATTCTAGTTGTACATAATAGCATTTGAACGATAACGAAGTATACGATTTATCGTTCTACAAATAAGACCCCCTGATTCGTAGAACTCATGATTTAGAGAAAGCGTTACCTTTTGTTCCCAAGCTCCTGAATAGTTACAAATTAAAATAAAACTTGTTTTTTAGATAGTTCGGTTGATAATTTGTATTTTATTCCATATTTCAGCTTAAACCAGCGATCAATATTCGTAAAAACCTTGAATAAAGCAATTAATTATGCTTAAGTATTTAAATATATGACATTTTGGTAATTTTAGTATAATAACCGGATAAAGTACGGAATATGTGTAACAATAACTTATAGACACTGATTGAGTATAAAAAAAAAAATGGTGAATGACATCATATCGGAGAGTATGAAGAATAAAAATACATAGGCTTATTTTGTTCACTAAAAATTATTTTTTTCTTTTTTATTATGAAACTTTTTCTGTCTACTTCTTTTTCTTCTTTGATGCTTTTTCTGTGGAGAGAACTTCGGCTTTACGTTTTTGATTTGACTTTGATGCTGTTGGCGTCTGTTGGGGGGTTCCTTGTCCTTTAGTTGCTTTTCGTTTCTTCTCTTGGCGTTCTTTTTCCTCCAATTCGAGATTCTCGCGTTCGATTAGTGTAATCAAAGTATTACAACGCCTTTGCAATTCTAAAGCTGTGCGTGATTTGATGAACCAATCGAAACGAAATTGCGGTGACAAACTGTAAAACAACAAACAAAAAATGTTACATATAAGATTGTATAATAAAAAAAAGAAAACTCACCGAATAGCCGAACGCAATTCCTCGTAAACATTTTCCTTGTCAAAACCCAGCTTGTGCAGCATACAAACTAAGAACCTATCCTCATTTTCTGTGTAGTTTTTGCCCTTGTTGTTGCCGTACTGTAGACGCAATTGATGGAAAGGCGCACGATAACGGGACATCTAAATAAAGGAGAGTTTACTACCAAAATTCTCTCATTACTTACAATAAAATCATACCTTTTGATCGAGAGCTTTCTTAATGGATAACCTTCTCTGTATTTTAGCCTCACCCCTTTCGATCTGTCCCATAATTCGCTCAATATCCTGCAACTCATGACATCTCTCCCAGAATATCGCATTATATTCGACAACCTCCTCCGGAGTCTTACCCTCGACATCTTTAGCAATATTCTCAATATCATCCCGTCCATACTTTTCGTTGGCCTTTATAAACTGATTAAAGTCACGCTTGGTCCACATGGTGAAACCCTGTGTCAGTAGTGTCTCTTTCTCCAAAATTTCCTCCTCAGTCAATTGCTCGGCTTCGTCTATTTTCCGTTGCTCTTCACGCTGAGCCTTTGAAGCTTCCGAACCGAGTTCGGGATTCTTGGGAACCTTGTAGTTCAGTGTCTTGCGATAAAAGTAAATCTCTTGATCCAAAAGCTCAAAGAGTCTCGGTGGGAAGAATTGAAAGTCCTGCACAATTGGCTGCTTCGGTGGACGGGGAGCCTTTGGTGCCTTTGGCTCTGACACTCGCAAAGCCTCACGGAAATAAGCGTCCACAGCATAATTGGCCTTACGTTCACGCTTGGGCGGTTCAATCCAGGCACCCACCACATTCAACTTGTGTTTCTCTCGATAATCTTCGCCCTCGAATTGATACACCGAACTCGCACCACCCTCGCCATTATTATCAACTGTAAAGTTACGCAATGAACTTTCACCCATCTCGTCGTATTGGGCCTTTTGTTCGTTGGTCTTAGCTTCACCGCGTTCAAGGATCGTGTCAATATCCTCATCGGTCAGTTCGGAATCCTTAGATGCGAACACATGATTCGCACCGAAACGAATAATATTCAACATCTCGTCTTTGTTCATTTGCGTCGTACGATTATCGGCCAGGCGTCCCTGTTGAATAACCATCTTATCCAATCTCAGCTTGACTTCGGCACGTTCTACGATCTTCTCCTCGACGGTATTCTCAGTGATGAATCGAAAAACGCGCACTTGTTTCTTTTGACCGATACGATGCGCACGATCCATAGCTTGCAGATCCATCTGTGGATTCCAATCGGAATCGTAGATAATAACCACATCGGCGGTGGCCAAATTGATGCCAAGACCTCCAGCACGTGTGGACAACATGAAGACAAACTTGGGACTGTTGTCAGCGTTGAATTCCTGAATTTGTCTGTTTCGGTCTTCATGAGGCGTCTGACCATCTAGACGGCAGTACTGATAGGTCCGCCACAGACAGTAATCTTCCAAAATATCCAACATACGTGTCATTTGACTGAAAATAAGTACTCGTGAGCCTTGTTCCTGCAATTTTGGCAGCAATTTGTCCAGAATCACCATTTTACCAGCATTCGTGACCAAATGCATTTCAGTTGTGTATGGTGGACCTGGTTCGGCACCATCAAACAGATATGGGTGATTGGTGCACTTACGCAGTTGCATAAGAATATTCTGCAGACGCATCTTCTCCACTTTGCCAGCTCCATTGACAACATCAATATCCTTCATCAGAACCTTGGTGTACCATTCGCGTTGCATTTTCGATAGGCCAACAAAGATCTTGATTTCTTTTTTCGGTTTGAGACGCTTTTCTACCTCGGATTTGAGACGTCGCAGTAAGAAAGGTTTCAACACGGCATGCAGACGCTCAACCAGTGCGTTATCACCAAAGAACGTATTGGTATTGAACCATGCATCGAAATCCTCTGAGCTGTTGAAGACATCTGGCAGCAGGAAATTCAACAAAGCCCACAATTCATGGAGATTATTTTGAAGCGGAGTACCAGTGATAAGTAGACGATTGGCTGTTTTGAATTCACGTAGAATTTCCGAGAGTTTGGATTTTTCGTTTTTGATACGATGAGCCTCATCAATCACCATGTAACGCCAGTTGAATTTTTTAAATACTGATTTTTCACGAATACACATTTCGTAGGATGTGACACAGACATCCCATTCGCCGGGCATGAGGACCTCACGAATGAATGTGTTACGGGCTTCTTGGTCACCAATTAGACAAACTGCACGCAACGATGGACACCACTTTTTGAATTCAAGTATCCAATTTTGGAGTGTGGATTTTGGAACAACAACAATATGAGGTCCAGCTTGGTTTCTAATGGAATAGAAAAATTAGTTTTTTTTTTTTAGAAATGAAAGAAATAAATTTATTTGGTCGGTTGTCACATCCCTTTACAAACAGTATACAAAAATTGCATTCTATGGGTAAGAGAATTTATTGTAATTTACTTGTTTAGTTTGCTAGATCTTTGTTCAAAATATTTCTATTAGCAAACCTGTCACCTTCTTGTTTGATTGAACTCAGTTTCAAAAAAAAAATTGTTGGGATTAATTTTCCAGGGAGGAGACAAATTGTAGGAACGCTCAAGAAAACACGACTACTTGCGAAGAATCGAAATTTTCTTTCGAGAACTTCCTTATGCATGAAGACCTGTGGGACTGTGTTTCTGGAGTCGAGTCGGTGATGGTGAATCAGGTAGGGGGATCTATTCGGAAAGTTAATTGTGACTGTATATTTCACACACACGACAAATCAAATCTTCTAATTGTAACCCAACGAAGAAGTTGGGAAAAGAAATTGTTGAAATTTTCGTTTGTTGCGGAATTACAGAGGTGCGATTTTGGGAATTCGATCCTTACATTCTGGCAAAATACAGATATAGAAGAAGCTCCAAGTGGTTCAAAGATTAGAGTGAAAGTCTCCTAAAGCTCTGAGCAGATTATGCCAATAAACACACTTGATCGCTGAACTGATTCCAGCCGTAATTTGATCGCACTAAGCAATATAATTTGTTCACTAATAATACATTTTTGTTTAGAAGTAGACGGGCGACTGTCCTGGGTACTCAGTTTTGATTTCTTGTTTTTTTTTTTATGATTTGAAAAATCATTAAAAACAATAACCTCAGCATTTCGTTCGAATTGATCGGTCATTTGATTCTGAGCAAATCGATTAAGCTCTGAACTAGCTCAGATGTAAAAATGAAACATATTTTTTTTTGTAGTCTGATATGTATGTCTGAGCTAAAAAAGAAACCGATTTGACAGTTCCGTGATCTGCTCGGTTTTAAAAATTAAAGGTTATGACATCCACTTTTAAAATTCAGAAGTCTTCCGCGTCAAAGTATAACAGTTACCACAATGGCTATTTTAGGGTTAGATGCGATTTACGCGAGTTTTTCTTTAAAATCTAGTTTATTGTTTGTTGCTCAAGAAATTATGGACATTTTTTTGATGTCAAATTGAAGCTAAGACAATGAAATTTCTAAATTAATAGCTTTTTTAGGTGACAGCTTGACAGTTTCCTTTAAAAAAAAAAAACAGTTTGTTTAAATTTAGCAACAAAAAAGGGAAATTTGACAATAGATACCCTGTGGATTAGTGTACTTATCTTCTTCTGAAGTTCAGAGGTCTTCGGGCGCAGAGCTTGATAGTTTAGTCACAAATTCCTTAAAAGCATATTTACACAAAAGCCGACGAACACACTTTAATCAGGCTGTGTGACTTAAAGGAGGATACTACAAGATCAAAAATGAAGAAGAATCAAAAAAAAGATAAACTTTGGTTTTGAACCAAGTGGAAGTTTTATTTTTGTGAGTAGAAAGGCCACTCACAACACTGCAATAACCTTGTGATAAAAGTAGAGCCACATATTTGGTAAGTGGGCAGCACACATTTGCCAAACAATAACACCAAAGAACTATTATCTCTCCGAAATACCCCGGGTACACCAACAAATAATCCTTAAGCCTGAATGATGTCCTTCTTCAATTTATTCACTTTGTCAGCTTCTAGCTTAGAAATTCGAATGTTCTTTAAAGTGCGGCAAGACCTCAGTGCTATCTTTGGAATCAGCTCCAACTGTACTAAGTTTTTTCTAGCAATCTTTTTGCTACTTCCTTAAAAAAAAATGGAAGGACCATTTGTGACATCTAAAAACAGGCTAAGTACTTAAATCTATCTTAATAGTGGTTCCGACCGATGTTTTTTTTACCAATTTTCTTTGGTCTTTTCTTATTTTATGTTTAGTAAAATACTTACTTGAAATGTTTGAGATAACCAAGAAGCGAGATTGTTTGCAGAGTTTTTCCCAAACCCATTTCATCAGCGAGAATTCCATTGATGCCATTCTCATACAGCGAGATCATCCAATTCAATCCTCGCACTTGGTAGTCCCTCAACTCGCCATTCTTAATATAACTTGGTGATGATTCAAAGCGAAAAACATCCTTGGAATGTGAATCTTCAGCGAGGAGTTCTTCATCTTCTTCTTGTTCTGTTTTACGATGACGATGACTTTAACCAACAAATATTTAATTTATTTAACAATATATAATGATGGAATCAATGTTAAACTTACTCAGCTCCTTCTTTGTCCTTGCCATCGTCATCACATTTGGCCTCCTTCTTTTCTTTAGGGTCTTTGGGCTTCTTGGGCCGACCGGCTTTGGATTTCTGTGGACTTTTCGTAGCACTATTTGTCATGAAATGCGTAAAGATCTCAGTTTGTTTAAGCAAGAAATCGAATCTCTTGCTGCGGTCCGTTTCGATCTTATTATCGAATTCGACTTCTTTTTCAGCCGAAGAATTTGTCTCCTCTGAAGTAGTTTCATTCTGGGAAAAGTTGTGAAATTTTATTAGCACTTTGTTTTTTTTTTCTCTGCTTACTTTGTATGAGACGCTATTTGTGGTTTTTTTTTCTTCTCTGCAATGAGTTGGGATAGGGACTTTTTCTTACCGAATTTTCATTGGCTTCAGCCAAATTGGGGGTTTCCTCCTCATTGGCCATTTTTCAAAAAATATATATATTTTAACAAATAGAATTATAAACAGAAAATTAGTAACAAAATCTTAGTTTTTATTTCATAAATTAATGATTTCTTTTTATTTTTTGCAAGACGAAATTGGAAAACCACAGCTTTAACGAGCGGCAAACGCACAAACCTCAATTTTATTTGTACAAAAATTATACCCAGGAGATAACAAGTTTTCCATGAAGATGTAACAAGAGGAGACATAAATATTAATTTACTTCCATTGAAAAGGGATCAATTTCCAGTGAGTGGAAATTCACCACTACAATGTAGGCTTTAAAATTGCCTACTCAACACAACCACTGATATCTATGGGGCTTTTCGCGTGCTTTCCCAATGTCGATATACTTTGGTGAAAAAGTAAACAAACAATTTTGTTCAGTAGGTAGTGTTTTCCATTTTTTTTTTTTTGTTAATATGTTCAATTCATCTAGATACAGATCCGGAAATATAATAAAACACACCTAGTGCTGATATGAACAATAACAACAGCATTGTTGTTGTTTTTTTTCAATGACAAAAAAATGTAAGAGAGAAATAAGACAAAGACATAACACAATGATAGAGATGTTGCCAAACTGTCCCGGGAGTAGAATATTCCGAATATTCCATAATAGGCATGATTATTTTCTATCTAGATGAGGATCTGGATTAATGCACGTAAAACAAAAACTATTTCGGAAATTTCCCATTATTCTGGTTTAATTAACCTGTAATGTTGATGTATATGCAAATCCGTATAGATAATAGGGGTACGGTTGCATTGTATTAAACTTAGTTAACCTGGTAAATGTCAAAATTTGTATGGAAATGACAGTAAGCTTACCACGTTTACCAAGAGTTTACCAGGTTCCATGAATACCCCTAGTAAAACACACTTCATATTTTTCACATGATTACAAAACAAAAAAATGTAGTCATTGGAAAAACCATCGCATGTAAATTCTGACCCAACCCCAGTGTAGACTTACCCTTACTATTTCTGGAAGTTTTCAGTCACATATACTGGAGGTTGAAACTTCCAATGGAATTACAAAAGTCTCTTATGTTTGTTTAAACTTATCCATGATATCAGCTGTGAATTGTCAAATTAAATTACTTTTCCAAAAAAAAAAAAAATATTCTTTAGGTACGAAAATCGTTTAAAGTTTCGCTTTTATTTATTTAATACTGAAATTATTACATTTTTAATAAAACAAAACTATTTGTATTCAAATCCTTATTTTCAGTGCCTCCAAGTATTGATTATACAAACTTGGAATTTTTGGCAAAGTTAAAGACTTTTACCTAACATCTCTCGACCGACGGAGACAACGATTTCCGAGTAAACAACAAAAATCCATTCTACGTTGTTGGAAAGAAAAATATAATTTTCCGATCTTATAAAACACAAATAAAATGTCCTAAAAAAATGAAAAATAAACTATCCATCCACTAGAAATGTCAATAGGGAAATAGATTTAAATCAATTTTTTTAAAAAAGATCTTGAAATAAAAATCGAATTATTAGTGTTCGTACTTTTTCCTTTGCCAACCTACCGATTCGAGAGCTTCATTATAGTAATTCCTTCATAATTTTATAAACAAATTAAAGTCGTCAAAATGTTGCAAAGAAGTCTCGAAGTTAGTCGTTTTCTTCGAATTCGGTATCAAGTGCCGAGGATACTCAACAAAGACAATAATCAAAATGTAAGCTACCAGTTCCGAGTTATCTATTTTTACTCATTTTGATTGTTTTTTTTTTTCTAAAGGTTTCAAAGCAGACCCAAAGACTCTTTTCATCAAACCCTCTCTCAGGTCGTCATCCACCTAAAAACTGCGATGCTCGATTATCGGTGTTACTTAAATCCTACCCAGTGGAAGTAAAAGCATCAAATGTAAGTATACTTCATCAATCATTCATCTTTCTATCTCGTCGTTCCAATAATGATGTATGATGAGTCATCTCATGATTTTGGATACATTCAATATACCTTTTGAGATATTTATTTAAATTTTTTTTCAGGCGGCTGCTTTTTATTCAACCTCAAATGATCAGAGTTCAAAAGCAAATCCACCTGTGGTGGCTGCAGCTTCGGCTCCATCATCTACATCTGCGCCAGCATCTGCTCCAACGTCCAAAAATCCACAAACAACTACATTAGAAGTAAAAACAAAAAAGGGTATTCTCTCTGTGACAACTACAATTGAAGATTCCAAGTTGAATGAAGTTGTTTTTGAGAAAGAAATAACCAAGCCCAATGCAAAAGCAATAGAAGCTACAAAGGTTGCAGTAAAGGCAGTTGCCAATGTTGTGGCAAGTGTCGTTGCTAAAGTTGTTCCCGTGCCCGAAGTAAAATTACAACCAATTTTGCAACCAGCACCACCAAAGGTATGCTTTTATTTGTACATATTAGGTTATGTAACATCCATAGTGTTGTCATATTAGATTTTAGATTTTAGTATTTTCCATTTGACTAAAGAAACTCGATCTTTTCATTCTCTTCTTTCATTGTGAGGCCACATAAGATCGCGAGGAAGTTCCTCATTATTTAAACTAGTTAGAGCTTTCAATAAAGTTGAGGAGACTGTTAACGTCAAAGAAATAAATAAGTTTACGTCTTTGGGTAAGACCAGGGCATGAGCAGGGGCAAAGACCGTGCGGAATGGTTTTTTCTACCTTGTCGTCCATGAAACTTCTGCTGAAATCTTTGGAGAAAACAACAAGTCTGATGGCGTAAATACCTATAAAGCAGTGTCCAGTGACACCTTTAAGACTTCGAAGACTTACATGGCGTTAAGATTATTCTGACTCAACGCTCTAACCGCCGCTAGAGAACGTCACACCGAGAGCTTATATTTTCATTCAATATTTTCAGGTTGCCTCCGAAAACACTATTTCTGTTACATTTTTGTTAATTTTTTCACCCATACTCCCATGAACTCTGAAATTGTAGTTAAGTACAACGCTGACTTTCACCGTCTTGAATTCGACGCGGCGTTGAAATAACTCGTTCTTTGTGACAGGGGGTATGAGCTGTTGTATATAACAACGCGGTGTCAAAACGCGCTCCGTTTTACAAGGCCTTTAGGGGCAAATAATGAGGATCAGAAAAGTGCACAGTAAAAAGTTGAAACAGTATGATTTGATAGGTTAGGTCTCTCTTCTTTTTGTGTTCGCAAATGCTCCACTGACAGATCGATTCATTCTCCCAATGATACCAATGACATCAACATAAGCAAGAAGTTGAACGGACTTTTCAAAGATTGTGCCTCTGATGTTGACTTCTAACTTGCGCACGATTGCTGCATTCACGGAGTTAAAAAGGTTGCATAATAACACATCAAAACCGAGTAATCGTCAGCCTATTCGCAAGTGTTTTTAGTTCGCTCCGCTTTATTAATTTATAAAATCGATTTTTAACCCAGACTTTTGATCCAAGTTGTGGTCTTTTGTGTGCCATTATAACCTGGCAATTCATTTTTGTTAATTTTGTTAATAGTGTTAAATACTAAAAATTAATCAAAATTAAATTACAAATTCATAATAAAATTGACCCATAGTTATATCTGTACATATAACTGATTTCATTTATTTTCTTGTGTGAAAAGAGAATATACTTTGCCGCTCTCAACATTTTTTGCTCCCGTTGATGATTTTTTGTTTCTTTCTCCCGGTGAGTGAAACTTTTAGCATATGTTCTGCCTATTGAAGCATTATTGAGACTACATTGTATCCGAACTTCTTACCTAAATTTTCATGTTGCTACTTGCTACCAACTGAGCTTAGAACATCATTCAACAATAACAATATACTCATCAGCTGTTATCTGTCATCAGTCATCACATCACTCATAATATCTGCCATCTGTTTCAACTGCCACCTATCATCTCATACCATAAACAGCATTACAACCTCAAATTCATGGTTCGTGCATGAACTGAGCATATATCAGCAATTTCCTGTCTGTTCTGGATACCATAAACTTTTTAGTTTTGTCTCATCTTTTCACGCCAATTGTCATTGACTTATTATGTATGGACTGCTAGTAGCCAACTTCACGATGATTCTACCAAGAACTATGCGATACTAGCCCTCGAAAGGACACTAGCGGATAAGAACGATAAACAGTTTTGACGTTTGAGTTTTGCTCGTCCTAACGTAGTTTTTTTTTAGTCTTTGTGGCCATCATACAAAGTATACATATATAGCATATAACGTTTTCTCTCAATAATAGACAAACAAATAGTTATTGTAAATAGCTTTAACGAAGTAGACTATGATTTGCATTTAAATGCAGTCCATAGCTGGACTGGGAATCCTGGATTCTTTTCTTTCTTTCAATTGAAGATCCACAACTCGATGCACAATAGCAAAATGACAATAAAACAAATAAGAAAAATAGACACGGTGCAACAACTATTTACTGGAAAACATGCAAATCTTTTTTTTTCTACACGAGTCGAGAGCCGTGTTTTATTTATATTTTATTTATTTTGTATTTATTTTTCTCTCCTAAACCGGCATGAGAAAAGTAAACTCTTGCACAATGATAATTACAACACACAAAAAAAAAAATGTCAGTTAATTGTCAAACAATAACAATTAAATAAATACAGAGGCATTGTTTTTTGATAAGAGGTGTTATTTTGATATTCAAAGAAAAATGGCATTTTTGGAGATAAATGATCGGATGTTTATTTCATTATAAAGAAGAAGGTATGCCGTTAATAGTGGAACACAACATCAGCCAAATGGCCGCCAAAACCACGCTTACAGGGCCATATCCTTTTCATGAAATTTTCCATAACCAAATCGCAAAGTGGCTGCCCTATGTCCTCGATAGCCTCACGAATTTCATCTTTGAGGTCTTGAATCGACGCTGGGCTGTTGGCGTAGACCTTATCTTTCACGTGGCCCCAAAGGAAGAAGTCGCAAGGTGTTAAATCACAAGATCTCGGTGGCCAATTGTGATCACCTCTTCGAGAGATAACACGGTCCGGAAACTTTTCCCGTAAAAGATCGATGGTTTCATTTTTTGTGTGGCACGTAGCGCCGTCTTGTTGAAAGTAAACGTTGTCCAGATCAATACCATCCAAATCAGGCTATAAAAAATCATTAATCATCTCTCGATAGCGCAATCCATTGACCGTAACTGTTGCTCCAGCCTCATTTTCGAAAAAATAAGGTCCAATGACCCCGCGGGACCATAAACCGCACCAAACAGTCACGCGTTGAGGATGGAGAGGCTTTTCAACAATAACTCTTGGGTTTTCCGAGCCCCAGATGCGACAGTTTTGCTTGTTGACGTAGCCTCCGAGGTGGAAATGGGCCTCATCAGTCAAGATGATTTTTCGATGAAATTCCGGTTCATTTTCATGCATTTCAAGGACCCAATCAGCAAAGAGACGACGTTGTTGATGATCAGCCGGCTTGAGTTCTTGTGTTAACTGAACTTTATAAGCCTTAAGACCCAAGTCTTTATGCAAAATACGGTGTAATGACGTTTGTCGAATGCCTTATTCCAAAGAACGACGAGGAATGGACAAACCTGGGTTTTCTTCAACACTTTGGGCTACAACAGCAATATTCTCAGTTGTTCTTGAGCGACGTGCACGGGTTTTATTCTTCACATCACTAACTTGTCCCAACAGCTCGAATTTGTCCACCAATTTCTGTATTGCGGTCCGACAAGGTGCTTCACGACGACCCAAAAATGTTTTAGTTTTACGAACCGTCTCTGCCAAATTTTCACCATTTTTATAGTGAATTTTAATAATTTCAATGCGTTGTTGAAGCGTGTATCGTTCCATTTTTATTAATAGCGTAGTTTCTACTTGTCAAATGTTAAAAAATGACAGCTTCAAAAGTGACAGCTACCGAAATAGCGGGCTATTCAAAATAACACCTCTTATTGGATAACCCTTTAGAAAGTTCAAGTAGATGGCCGTAGCTTCTATGTACAAATATGTTAGTTGCGATCGATAAAAATAGATGTCTCTAGTCGCAATTGAAGGAATGTTTATTTGTTTTGCCACTGGTGTCCCTTCGAGGGGTAGTGTCGCAAAGAAGCGTAGAATCATTTTTCTGGCAACTTTTGTTTGAAAATTTACACAACTAGCAGTCCATATATAATAAGTCAATGCCAATTGTCGTTTCTAGGGCGGGGCGTTTTAGTACAAGCGCCTTGCGGAATAAGGGTGATTGTTTAAGCCGTTGCTGTGCTAAGGAAAATCTGGGCTTCTCCTATCACACTGAATAAAACCCAGTCTAAGGTAAACCGGCGATTAAAATGTAAAATATTGCCAAGAATAATTTTTTTTTTTTTGTCCACAAAAGTTCCTAGATATTGGGCTCTATTATATTCATAAAAAGTGACCCGTGCGGTCATATTAACGAAAAACTATTGAAATGAATTTCTTCACTTATTGAAACTTTTGCCCCATATACTGCTCAAAGCTAATGGTTTACAGATTTGTTTCCATATACAATTAAAATGTATTAACACCAAGTTTTCCAACGATGTGTATCTCATTCGTGGACACTAGATAGACCAAAATGCCCATTCTCCTTGTACAAGATTGTTTTTATTTTTATTTCAATTTAATGTTAAACTTTAAATTTAATCTAGAAACGAACAAAGTTCGACAGCAATCGCTCATCGTTGGAAAGAAACTTCATCACACCCGCACGAGCCATGACGGATTTTCTTCTAAAACCTAGTGACCTCGAAACTTTGCCAAAAATCAAACGTCGTTCGCCGTACGAACAAGAACCACCCATTACAGTTTACTGGCGCAAAGATGTCGAAGCTAAAGCAATTGAAGTTTGGGGTTCCAAAGAGAATTTACTACGAGAATGTCTTAAGCGTGAAATCGAACGAAAGAAATATCAGCAAAGTAAGCTAAATTATACAATTTGCAATTACAATGAAAATACATAATTGTTTTTTAATTTTATTTCATAGATATATTTACTGTAAAAAGGCGCCTGAGAGACTACCGAAGAGAAATTGGTAGCAGAACTATTGTAATGGAAGACGAACCAGGACTGAAAGGTAAATCTGGACGGGTTGTACTTATTGCAATTGGAATGTAAGGCAAATTGTTAATTTTCTTTTTCAAAGCTGATATTGTTAACTGTTTGTTCTTTTCTTTCCAGAAACACAACAAATTTTATTGTGAAAACATTTGCATGGCTATCAAGTGGGTCACATAGTATGTTCGCTGAAGCCATACACTCTCTGGCGGACACAATTAATCAGTTGATTCTAGCCTACGGCATTCACAAATCTACACAGGTAAAGCTTAAGCTCAGTTCTAAGCTTAATTAATCATAAAAGTCTTAGGATCCTTTAAATAAAAAAAAAACTTTCTTTTGTTCTTTTTAGATGGCTGACTCCGACCATCCGTATGGTTATACAAACATGAAATACGTGTCATCTCTAATTTCTGGAGTTGGAATATTCTGCGTTGGAACAGGTCTTTCAATTTACCATGGCATTACTGGCCTGCTACACCCAGAACCTGTTCAGGATTATTTTTGGGCATTTTGTACTCTTGGTGGATCGCTACTTTCCGAAGGTGCTACCCTAATGGTTGCTATGAATGAAATTCGACGTTCTGCAAAGAATACTGGAATGACTTTCAAAGAATATGGTATTTTTAATTGAAATCTCTTACATACTTATATAAATTTGTCAATTACTTGTTTCAAATAGTTTGGCGGGGGAAAGATCCATGTGTGAATGTTGTTTTGACAGAAGATGCAGCTGCAGTAAGTAGTGTAGTTGTGGCTGCATCATGTATGACATTATCATCAATATCTGGATCTCCTGTCCCAGATGCTGTTGGATCATTATTAGTCGGTGGTATATTAGGAGCTGTGGCATCTTTTATTATTTACACAAACGTTGCGGCGTTGGTGGGCAAGTATGTTTAAAATATACAAAAAATCAATTCATGTCTTATAATTAATTTTTTTTTGTAGATCCATTTCACATGAGCATCTCAATAGAATTAACTCCGAACTCGAAGCTGATGTTATGAT
This sequence comes from Meliscaeva auricollis, assembly GCA_948107695.1. NCBI lineage: Eukaryota > Metazoa > Arthropoda > Insecta > Diptera > Syrphidae > Meliscaeva > Meliscaeva auricollis. The sequence goes on along the minus strand of OX403619.1, from coordinate 19,381,756 downwards.
AAGAGCTATACACGATGTAAAGGGAATAGATATGGGAAACTCACTTGTTAGATATAAGGTAAGCTTAAACAAATTCCAGAATTTGCTAGCTATTTTCTAAATATAATGTATTGGGGAGAACGGAACAAGTTTCTGAAGAAACAAATCATTTTGATAAACTCCTGGCTAATGTTATACATAAGAAATACATATAATATCGCCAAAGTGCTTGATGTGTTATCGCCTTCAAATTACGAGGACCGTTTGATAAGCCAGAGGCTCTGTACCAGCAATTTCAATTGTTAAGAAGTGTTTTACTGAGATCTGACGTCGAAGCTTCAGATCACCCGAAAGAGGTCTTTACGATAGAAATGGTCGAGAAAATCCATGAAATGATGTTGGACAATCGGAGACAAAAAATACATTCTACGTGAATAATTGGACATGAAAAATCTATTCGCGATGGGTGCCGCGATTACTTACAAGGAGTGTGTATTTGGGAATTAAAAAAAGTGCTGTTCCCCTAAACTTACCCCCTGTGACTAGTTTTTGTTCCCAAACATAAATATATGGCTGGGCGGTAAGAGATTCGGGTAGAATCAAGAGGTCATTGAGAAAACTGGAATATTGGAAAAAAAGTGTTCCTAAGTGAAGTTTACGTCTTTGAAAAGGAAAGCGCAGTGGATAAGCAGAAGAGTGTGAGATGTTTTCCTCTTCCTACTCCTCCATGCAGCTTCTATAGAAATCATTTAAAAACAAATCGAGGTTTTTGGCATTTGTGTGACTATGAGGCAGAGTGTGTCAACCTATTGTGAAGCTATGCAATCGGCTCACAGACAACAAAAATTAAGCAATTAAGCATGTTTAGGATGCAGTGTTGACCAGATCTTCTTTGTCGCTGGACAAAAAGTTGTATTTCTCCATCTAGAACAGATAATCCACATATCGTCTTGCTTAAGCCTACACTACTATTCACTTTGTCAAATAAAAACTGGTGTTATAGTTCTTTTTCCTGTGAGTTTATCGTCCTTACATTTTCCAGAAATGCTTCTGTGTTGCGGCACCCAGAAAAGATACATTTTGAATTGATATGCCATCACCGTGAGAGACGATCTACAGTTTCGGGCAGTTACGTAGTTTGTGGAAACAGAGCGTCTTTCATACACATAAATAAGTAGTCTGCGTGAACAAGTAGTTGAACGGACTTTTGACTGGTCAGATAAACGGAATTGTTGGTCATCGTAGTCGTCCAAAAATGGAATAACAGTCCGGTTCAAGAAAAAACCAAAACTCTTTCTTTAAACGTGGTTAATGGTCAACAAAGATTAACAGATTTAATAAAATTAGGCCAGCGATTGACATTTTCCATTATTTTTTGAAGTTTAACTTTACTGGTCACTGTGGCGTATGTGTAACTTTTTTCTATTGAATATTTAAATACGATTTTTCTTATACATAATCTTCCACACGACAGTTAAGTCTGAAAAACGAGAACAATAAAATGCCAATTTAAAATATTATGTAAAATAACAAGATGTTTTTTTTTTATTTCATTTCAGGCCGAGATTGATTTTGACGGGCGTGAACTGACAAGATCTTACTTAGATAAACAGGAACTCAATGAGCTTTTAAAGGTAAGAAGACAAAAGTTTGTAATTTATAATTTTTTATTAAAACATCTCAATAAAACATCATTTTGCTCAGTCATGTTTTTAGCCAAAAGAATTTTGAATTAAAATTGTTATTCCTCAATAGACGATAAATTCCAAAATAGAAGTTAATTGAGTTCTAGTTTATTTTTGGCCTAACGCATTAAATCCAGTCGATGCGGGATTTTTTGACCTACAAAAGTTGGAGAAGTTTCAATTTTTGTAAACTTTTTGTGGTGTATGTAGACACTCAAAAAATTTTAGATTTTATAAAATTTTCGACCTCGAAAGGGTGTCGCTCGATACGTCTTCATACCATATAGTTTTTATGTCTACTGAATCTAATAAGATCAAAACCAAGACCATTATGATATCTCGTAGTAAAATTACCTATGATTCTTTTTGTCGATTAATTGTTTTTCAGAGCAACATGTACATCTCACTTCAGAAATACTACAATGATAAAACATGGCATGAAATCTTTTGGTTCATGGTTTTCATTGTGGTAAATAAAAACTTCTTGCCAAATTTCGTTCATAATTCTTTTTATTTTAAGTTGATCATTGCTGGTGTTTCTGGTCTCTTTAATATAATTTTGATATAATTTGCAGGCTGTGAAATCATTCCAAACAGTTGAAGAATTAGAACTATTTCTTTTAACACATGGTGAAAACATTGTTGACCTGATGGGAGGAGAAATCGATAGAATAGAAATGAAGCTAAGGGTAAGTTGATACAAAATTAATTATATCAAAATATACTATTTTTCTCTCTTTGTTTCTTCCTTTTTTTTGTCGGTGCAGAAAAAGTTCCCCGAACTGCGACATTGTGATTTAGAAATACTTTAAATTTTATTCGCTTGTAAATTTACTATATAACGTTATATTATATTTTTTGCTCTTAATAATGTTGATATTGTTACCTGTGTATATTCTATAACAGCAGCGTGTTTTAAACAAAACAATAAAATATAGAATAAAATTTGTTTGAAACAAAGCAAAACAAAAACTAAAAAAAGAACAGAACCGTGAAAATCAAATAAATTTCAATAACTTATTTATTTTCTATATATTATTCTTGTGGAAATAAAGATAATATTGTAGCATTTTGCTGCGCAAAAAAAACACGAATTGCTTTTTGTTTTTTTTTTTTAAGTTTATCAACATTTTATAATATTTTAGCACTTTTTGTTAATAAGATTGCCATCGAAACTTTATAGTGAATTTCTTGATTATAGTCTCTTTGAATTGTGTTTTAAGAAACACTTTAAAATCAGGTGATATATGTTTGTGCCCTTAACTAAAAAGTGGACTCAGTAACTTTTTGAATTTTTGCAATGAAAATGATTTAATTTTAATAAAATTATAACAATTTTAATGGTATTTTTATTATAAATCATTAAAAGACCCATCTGTATTTCTATTTATAGTGACTTTTGTTTTTACAGTAACTGAGACCACTTTCATAATTAAGGGCACATATTTGTGTCTGTTTATTTTGCACCACAATGTTCTTTAACTGGACTAAGTATTTAAAAATATAAAATAAAAATTGAAATTTTTTTTGTCGATTATTTTTATATTTATAATAAGGTGTGTTTAATGAATTTGTTCCTAATAGAAAAGAACGAAAAAGATTAGAAAAGTATAGGTTTTTGTGTTCCATGACAAAAAACCTTGCCCCAAACTGTTCTACAATCTGTCACTTTGAGTTCTATGAAGTTTTTAAAAACAGTTTAGGACGACATTTTTCTACCCCTACTATTGGCTAAGAGCAAGTTCGTGAAAAGTTTCGAACGTCAGTTGATTCGTGTGTTTGGGATAAATTTAATAAGATACAAAAATAATTGATAACAAAAGTTTTTTTTTTTAGAGATTTATATTGAAAATAAAGAAAAAAAAAATCGAAAATCTGAAAAAGTTGTCAATTGATATGAAAAATGCGATATTGTTTTTTTTCGCACAGTTGCGTGCAAAAAAATGCATTCTTAGTTTTTTGCTGTTTGGTTATGAAAGAAGTATAACACGTGTTCTCTGGGGTAAAATAAAAAAGTTTGCTTTGATCTAATAACAAAAACGATGAACAAAAACCACAAACAAAATGGGCCAATTTATTGATCAATGATACAAATACTACATTAACAGTTTTTTTTTGTCGATACAAAAATGTTACGCATACGCCACAGTGACTTTACATAATAATTTTCCTTCGATTTTTTCTCAAAAAAATTACAGAAGGTTCTTGATCATTTAAAATTTTGATTTTAAACAGTTTTCAGCATTCTCCCTTTTACCCCTTTACACGCAATTGCCCTTTTCAAACATAAAAAAATATTTTTGAATTTTATAAATACATCAAGACGAATTTGGATTGGAGTCATTGTAAAAATTAATTTTACTAAGACTAAATGAAACTTATAAGAAATATAATATTTTCTGCACTACTTATTAATTAATGATTAATTTCAACTTAATTATGTACACCAGAAATGCAATATACTTCTAATGATGCAGAAAAAATAAAAAAAATAAGTAAAATAGTAAAAAAGTTAAGTTGGTTCAAAAACAACTAGCAACAATGTTGTTCGTCTCTTGAAGTCCAAGTCCAACATAGAGTCTATACATTTTCGTGCCCACAATAACTATTATATCTCTTAACAATTTTTTGTTATCAACAAATCAAGTTACCTAGTACCATTCCTAGTAGCATCCATAAGATCGTGAAACAAACAAAACAACAAAAACACATTTACAATGTTTCCAAGAAACCAACAAACAAAAAAAAAAGATCATTCTTGTAAACATGTTTTTAATTATTATTGAAATTAAGGCGGAAGTTGTTTGCAATTTAATTTTGTTGCCGACTGGTTTTGTTTCCAACCAACTTCTAAGTCAAGATTTCTTTATTCAGCACCTAACTGAATGAAATGTAAGTAAAAGCCGGTATTCCTACAAAAAAAAAGTCATCTTCATATCCATCTTGGTATTCTCTCCGGTTTTTGCAGTTCATCATAATATAGTATTCGCCTAGATTCAATCATATGCCTTCTTGGGTATAAACTCGTATCTCGTGTTGGCAAAAGTGATGAAGATGTTCATTGCTATGGTGCTGTTTGTTATTTGCTAAATTTTGTTGACCAAATGATAATAAAAACACACTCCTCCGCTCCAGGGTTGCCATTGGTTATATTGTTGTTGTATGGATATTTAAATAGAGAAATAATATAAAAAAAATACTATTAAATTTTATAGTGGTGAAAATAGTTCAAGGTTTTTAAGTTATCAATAATGCTAAATTCAAGCAATAACCAGTTTTACTAGATAAAAAAATAATATGATGCGCGAAATTAAAACAAACAAATCTATGCAAATGTTTATAAACAAGAATGTTGATAGTACCTACTGGACTTTGATTTGATGTAATGATTTTATAAAATGGAGTATATTTTGCAATTTAATAAAATATACACGAGGAGGTACAATTTTTCTGAAGCTTAAAAAGCTAAATGTAGATACTGTGATTCTATAGAATAATTTCCATCTGTTTCGTTGAAAAATAAGCGTGCTGGCGATAAGAGTTATATCAATATTTTTCTTCTTACATTTAATTGATATTGCAAATAATTACTTTTTGTGTTGTTGACATGTGAGCCGCTATATAAAGTTGAATATCACTCAATTCTTATTGCCTCAGAAAATATCATGGAGCTTTAATATAGGTTAAAAATATTTGCGATTTGTATAGCATTTTGTAGTTATTGCTGGCTGAATCGATTGATTCATCAACATTTTAAAATTGCATATTAGTAGTATTTAAAATAAATTATAGACCTTAAAAAACCACAATCACCGTAACAGATTGACTGTCTTCAATGATTTAAAATAATGAAGAGCTTCCAGTCATCGTATAATCTTAAATTTTTGAACAATGGTACATTTTTTATGTCAATACAAAATATAGGAAAAGTTGTTACGCAGACAAGGGGATCCATAGAATTTTTGCAAGTACCTATACCTTTGTTTCTTTGCCAAAAACCAAACCACAAGTAAAAAGTACAAAACATGCTTTTACTGTAATGTACCTACTTTGATTTTTCATGTATAGTGTAAGAGTGTAAGAATATTTCGGGAATGGAATTATACCTTTTCAAATAGGTGTTAGCAACCTGATTTCAGATTGAAAAGTTTGGTGATTTTTCCAGTTTATATAAATACGATAAAAACACTTAAATTTATATTAAGCTAGTATCACACGATTTGTGTAAACACCAAAATTTGTTTAAACATTTGTGTATTTTGGTCATAAAAATGCAAAAAAAACTATCTGAACGACAAATTGTATGACAGAATATTACATACAAATTAGATTTGTGTATCATTTGGTGTCTTTCGATTATATTCTACTACTATAGTGGTGCAGATGGTATAGTGTATTTTTATAACAAAAAATACACAAATTTTTGTGTATACAGGGTGGCCCCACAGTCACCGCCGCAGATGAAAACTATGGGTTCCTGAGGTCATTCTAAGACGAAAAATTTAAGAGGTAATTTTCCTGTTTTGGCTTCGTTTTCGAATTATTAAGTTTTTATGATTTTGGCTGTATTTAATTTTAACTGGTCTTATTTTTGCCAAATTACTTTTGATTCGTAAGTTTTTTTTATTCAATCAAGAATTTATAAATGTTTTACTTTGACTTACATTTGACTTACAATTTTTTTTGGACAAGCAACGGTAATTTTTTATCAAACCAATTTTTTATTGTTTTTTAAGCTGTTTTCTCATTTTTATATCATGTTATTAAAAAAAAAAAAAATACTTTAATAAGTAATAATTTTTACTGTTTATTATGAAGGCCAGTTTATTTTCTTTAAAAAACATAAATTTCATTGGCTAAAAAAGATTAATATTAGGTGTGTTTTTTAAACTTTCAATTAATATTTAATTTCACTCAGTTTGTTTATTTATTTTAATTAAGAATATTGATCTATTAGTCTTTGAACAACAACAACAATGAACAACAACAACATTACGATGATGGAGAAGACTAAAAAAGTGGTTTTCGTTACCGTCGTCGGTCCGGGCGTCTGGGCGTCTGTGCGTATGTGCGTATGTGCCTCCATGTGTACACATTTCCACTGCCAAAACGCATTAACGGATTGTCTTCAAATTTAGAAGAGATGATTTTTATTTAATTCGAAACTTTGTTTCTTTTGTTTTTGAATATTTTCTCATCTAGAACGAGTACCTCCCATACAACATTTTTGAGTTAATCGAGTTTTCTCAAAAACGGCTCTAACGATTTTGATTAAACATTTTTAGAATTTTTTTTCAGAAAAATCTATCGAGCCGCTTTTTTAAAAAATATTTAGTTAACTTGGTATGCCATTTTTAAGATACCCATTATTTATCAATATCTAAAAATTAAATTTTGAAAAAATAAAAATCATTGACCCAATATTTTTTCAAAAAAAATCTAAAAGTGTTCCCATTTAAAAATATTTATTTTTGCTTATTTGTGCATATTTTTCAATATCTACACACATCAGATAACCAAAAGCTAAAATTTTCAAGCTCAGTTAATACTTAATAGCTTTGGACTACATGAGCAAGTTCGTGCGATCCAGTCGTGCATTTTATTTTATATTCGAATAAAAACAAGTTGTTCTTGTAAATTGTGACACCTTGAAGGGTTATATTTTGAGTTGACACACACTTACTTGTCCTACCTTAAACTACTTGAGTTTGGTGTTTTTCAAACTTTTTGAACAATTTTATACCTCAAACATCATTTTAGGATTTTGAATATTTTTGATCAAAAACACTCAATATTGTGTGTCTGTGTACTTATTTAGTTCTAATTTTAAAGTACCAGAAACAGGACCTACAAACTTAAGTTTTTTTACTCTTACCGGAACGTAACCGCGACCCCCTGAAAAATTCTTGAAAACATCACAAGGGCTCTGAACCCACAGTTTAATAACTATTTCAGCCTTTTTTGATTAAACTTAGTCGATGAAATTTTAAAATTGTATGTAATTAAACTTTGTTGAGGTTTTTTTTTTTTTTTTTAAGTAGGTACTTTCTTACAATCCCAAAAATGTTTTTAATATTTATGTAGATTGTAATTGTTAAAAGAACAAAATTAATTGGAACACGAAAAATAAGACAAAAGAAAATGTTTTTTTCAACTCAATGGCCTCCATAATTTTTAAATTTTCAGTATACATATTTAGCAGTTTCAAAAAGCCGAATATTTCTTCGAAAATTCAGTATACTTTCCGTCTTCCGAAATAGATTTATTTTTGAATTTTTAAATTAGTTAATTTTTTTAAGGAAAAAACTTACACGTCCTAGATTAATTTATTTAATTATATTAATTATTTTTGTATGCAATTTGAAAATTATAATTTCGTTATGTTTGAAAAGCTACCAACAGTGGCCTCAGAAAAATAGATTTGAAACCGACCGCCACAGGAGAATGTAAATAAAGCAATTTCTACAGATCTGGTGCTAACAGCTTTCAATCGACACCTAAATAGTTATGTAACATATTTTTATCCTGCTTACTTTATTCCTTAAATAACTGGACGAACAATTTACTGCGCGGGATTTTAAAAACGTACTAAATAGTATTGTAGGTGTTGCCATTTTATGAAAACAAAACATTTGATACATCTTTTTAACGTTGAACAAAACAGATAACCGCCCCTTCTCATATACTTTTTCCTGGTATTATGTTAAAAAAAAATCAATCATACACTATTTATTTTACTAATGAATGACTGAACACACCAAAAATCTCAGCTTCCAAAAGAAAAGAGCAAGATTGAAATAATTATTATGAATGCGCATACAATGGCAACCTAGCTCCATCATCTCTGCGTCCGCATCAACTCGACTCAATTCAACCAAACCAAAACCAAACGAAACGAACCCAACAAACCAGCAACACTTTTCCATCACATCAGTCTGCGTGTCAACCTTTTCAGTGCTGGTTGGTTTTGGTTGTCTTTTGCGGAGTGAATTTTTGCTTTCGGTGTGGTGGAAGACCGTTGAACCGAAAACGGGATTTGCCTTTGCATTAACGTTGTATATTATATTCTTCTTCTTTTATTTATTTATTTTTTTTTTATCTGATTAAAGTTGTTGTTGTAGAGTTTAAAGATAAACATCTGTCAAAATCTCTTAAATGCCAAATAGTCAGCTAATATCGTGTATATGGGTAGTATGAAAGTATTATGATCAAATTATGATTTTTAGAAGAATTTTTTTTTATATGAAGAAACGTCGGTCGCAAGGATTTAGGTAGGACAATAATAAAATTTTCATTAAAGGATACGCTACGCAGGCTTTCATTTCTTCCATTTGGCAGTGTTATTCGTTCGAGGTTGCCACAGACACGGTGCTTGTGCTTCTACTTCGATTGAGTAGTAGCAGCAGCAGCTTGTGTGCTGGTAATTGTGTGCTACTAGTTGACATTTGGCCATCTGAGAAGATTTTTATTTTTAGTAGCAGCAGCTATTGCTGGGTTTGTTGCTAAACCCATTTTTGTGATAAAAATCAATACCGAAAAGGGTACTGAACACCAAGAACAGCCAGAAACAGCAAGTCAGCAAATTCTCCTCATATAGTCCATATAGTCAAGTCATATCGGAAAAGTTCTCAACGTTCTCGTCTCATGTCGTGTCTGTCCGTGTCCGCGGTCGTCGTCGTCGTTGTTGTTTCGGTCTCGGTGTCCATCAAATCGAGTTTGGATAAACCGTCATTGTGAGAACCGCAGAATAGTCGATTGGATTTCATGCTGCTGGATTCATCTAATAGTTAAAGGAGGAAAGAAATTGGAGATGCAGAGCACGGGAAAGTGAATGGACATTGGGCATAGCTACCTATACACTCTTCGCCGTCGTAGTATAATACAAGCGCGATTTCGGAAATCGATCCCTGCAACCACTCGCAGTCACTGTCGGTGTGTTCTCTGTTTTTGTTGTGTGTACGGTAGGGTGAAAGTGTGCGTCCAAGTGTCCCTTTACCAAGGAATTCCTTATCACTAGAGTTTGTGTTCCATATCAAGTGTCATATCCGGGATTATTTATCTTAATTTGTTTTTGTGTGTCGTTTCGTTGTATATTTATATTTTATTTTACTGAAATAAATATTGTATCTGGAAGATACCCGTACACAACTCATAGCGTGTAGCGACACATTTTATTGTATATTTTATTATTTCTCTCTCTCTTTTTGGCTGAGTGCTGAGTTTTTGTTTATCTTGCATTTATCGCGTTTTCAAAAAAAAAAAAATAAATAAATAACAAAAAATTCCTCTATCCTCTTGCCGGGCCGGTGCGGTGGTTTCGAATACTTTATAGTTTGTACATTTAATATAATTTTTTTTTTCTCTCTCTCTTGGTATCACTTTCAGATTCCAGAGCTGAATTGAATTTGTTTCCTTTGCCATTTATTGCCTATGCTTTAAGAAGAAAAAAAGAAATACACATAAATTAAACGTGATAGTATAAAAATTATACAACAACAAAAACAAAACAAAAAAAAAAAAAGAATTATTCAGATACCCGATATATTATCCTATAAATGTGACATGAATAATAATTAATTTATATAAAAAAAAAGAAAGAATTGAAATACCTATACCTGCATGTGAGATCGAGATTAATGCAACGACAGAGTGAAGAGAAGAGTCAGTGGATTTAATGCGCTTTTATCACAGAATGACAGGTGAGTAGATTACTAAACAATATAAAGGTCCATCCATACTGTGGAACTGAGGGCCATTAAATTGTTAATTCGAGTTGATTTGAATTTTAAATTTTGTTGACCAGTTTAATTTATGAATTAAATTAAGTTTTATGCAAATTAGTGAAGATTTTCCAGGTTTAACAAAGAAAACTATGTTTTTTTTTATCTTTTAATGGTTGTATGGCTGTTAGGTAGGTTTCTTTTGGGTCTGTTTGGGGAGAAGTTTCTTATCGAATTTAAACTAATTTCCTCATAGGCTGGAGACTTGGAACTTTAAATATAGCATAGAACTTGAGGATAATAATAATTTCTAGTTGCCAACCGATTTGAAACAAGTTGGTAACTCATTTCCAACTATTTTGAAACTGATTTGCAACTGATTTGAAACCGTTTTTTTTTACTAATACACATATAAATAAACGCAATGCGAGAGAAATTATTAAATGTGGTTTGAAAGAGAATATAGATGCACATTTCAATACGTCTTTATTGACGTCGAATATTAGTTATTCCATAATAGGTAAAAGGTTCAAGTAAAGAAATCTGGACAATACATTTCCCACTGATGGGATACTAGCATAGACGGTAGTTTTCACTTTAATGATAACGGAGTGTTAAATTTTACGAGTTTTTATCTCCTTATTGGAAAATGCTGTCGAAATTCGAATTTAATGAGCAAATCTTATTTTTCGTCAAAGTTTTAAATACAAAAACAGAAATGTGTAATTATCGACAAATTATGGTGTGTTGAAGATATTTTCAACAGCAAACAAGTTGGTTAAACGTTTAAGAAAATAAAACATTAGTAAAAATGAAAAAGAGATTCAGGGATATTTTGTTACTATGATCTTCGAAAATATTATTATTAGTTGAATATTATTATTTAATAAAGTATTTCCGTGACCCTGAAAAATAGGGACGTACGTGTAATCGTAAAATAGTTAGAAGACGAGGAAGGGAGTAGGAGGACAAATGTCATTTTCCATTCACTCGAAAAAAGAACAGTAGAGTAGGACAGATAAAGTATCTTCCGCTGTATAAGTGGGAAATAAAATCTAAAATCGTATAAGATTTAAGATCTTTTGTATTTCTACTCTGTTCTATTTCAATGATTAGCAAGCAGGAAAAGCAAATTGCAGCGCCAGCATTAGTATGACTAGATCGAAAATGTCCCTCAATAGTTGACATAACTGTCCCGTAGTATACGGTATTGCGAAGCAATTTTTGTACTTCATATTTAACTAATTGCCAACTATAATAAATGTGCAGCTCTGGTACTTTATTTTTATAATTTTAAGCTGAGTAAATAAATAAATGTCTGCATTCACAAATGATGAGATGATCCTTATTTAAACAAATGTTACATCTTATTAATATTGTAAAAATGAAAAATGTTGCTTAGTTAATTATTTTTATAATTTTATATCAAAGTCAAACAAAGTTTTTAAAACAATTGACTATAATTGATATAAAGGTGTTAGCATTTGCACCATGTTTGTGGAGACAATATAAAATAAACTGAACTTTTTACTATTTTAGCTCAGAAAAAAATCAATATGTTCAGCAGGTATTGCAATAAGTGAAATGTTGAAGTTAACTTTGAAAAGTCTGTCATTAGAAATTATTGCTAAACTTATAGTAAATTGTAAAAATGCACAAAAATAAATAAATTAATGAATAATTGTATCTAATCTACTTAAGCTGATTCGTCTCAAATTTGGACTACTCAGTCCACAAAAATAAGCTTAATCTAAGAAAATAAATCACGATAAATTTAAAAAAATCCGTAGTTTTTTGGGTTGTACACAGCAAAACAACCTCTAATTATGCAGATAGTTGAATTAATATGCTTTGTATATTGGGTAGGTTAATTATGAAGTTAAAAGGGAACACTACAGAGAATATAATGGACCACTCAAAATTTCACTTTGCAATATATTTGCACGGAAAACAAATTTAAAATAGATTTAAAATGATTTAGAAAGATAAAATGCAGTTCTTTCACATCTTATTAATAGTTTTGTAATAAATTATTTGCGAGAAAAAAAAAAATTCGACATTTAATGTACCAAAAAAAGGTTTTTTTTACATGTTCATATTACCATATCTCGAAAACGTGATGTGCTAAAGTATTTTTCACCTAACCAAACTGCTAGGTGATAAGATGCAAGTTTTTGATGTGATAGCAATATTTTTGTTGTGTCCCTGCCGAATGTAATACCTATCACGTTTTCAATAAAAAAATAAATGAGCAATTTCCGTACAAAAATTTAATATGATACAAATTAAAGGTTCCAAATTAAATCATTTTCCATTTATGTAGGACAAATTTAGATTTCGAAATTTGCCCGAACGGAAAAACTCAATTGTATAAAAAAAAAAAACACAATGTGAAAATGATGAGCATCCAATTCAAATATCATTAACTGTCTGACATAATTAACAACATTTCAAATTAAGACATCTTTCCGTAAATTTTGATGAGGACATAGAAAGAACATTGAAAGAACAAAATTATAAGAATCCATTTTGTGTAAAAGCAAATAAATGGTAACTCAAAGAATTTTAACTGTTCTTCAAACGAGGATATATTTTTCAACGACCATCTATCTCTGCAACCATATCACTCACTCAGGTTTTTAATTAATAAGGAAGATGACAGTTAGTATATCGATAAAAGATAAAAACAGGTAGAAAATGAATCAATTTTTTCTGCTACCGCACCCTGGCATTGAAAGTTTAAAAGGAGTTGCACGCTTAACTGACCTACACCCATAATAATGTTGTTGATGATGATGATGATGATGATGATGACAACAACTAAGTTAGTATATCTTACTTTCCAAACGGCATCTCCTTCGAAATCATTAAATTGTGTTCCCATTTATGAACAAACAATTATACTTCACTGAGCATCACGAAGTCCATTTCTCTATTTCGACTTCGATCCTAAACTCTCTCATGGTCTTGACTATGATTTGATCGCATTTATTATTATAAAAAAAAAAAAAACTTAAGAAAGAAATACAACAAAAACCTGATTTAAGAAGCCGTAATTGAAGCATGGAGTGGATAAAATAAAACAAAACAAAAAAAAAAAACAACAACGATAATCTTGGAACATTCGATGAAATTACAGATCCGTAGTTTGTTTACAGGTGCGGAACTAGAATTTTGACCAACAGATTAGGGTAGGGGTTTATTTGAATTACTTTTAGCAGCAAATTAACGACTAAATAAAAAGGTCTGGCAATCCTTGTTCAGTAAAGAGAGAACGACTTTCTTCTCTTAGATAGCTGTTTAAGAGTTAATTTCATTTGCATGGACTTTTTGACAAAGTTTTTTTAATTTAAGCACTTCGTCTGCTACTAGGAGCTTAGAACAGATTTTTGGGACCTCTACTAAGGTCTCATTCATTCACCTGTGTAAGCTTCTTGACGTACTTGAAATGCTCTCATAAATTGTTTCCTCATTTACTTCAAGGACCAACATATTTTGCTTACCTTCACGACAGAAGACCAAGAAATTGCTTTTACCGCTGCAGCCACTTGGCTATCAATGAAAAATACATGTCTAGTAGCTTTCGTCACTGTCGGGGCATCAGCTTGGAAGACACAACGTAATTTAGAAGTCTGAATGAGCTGGCTAGTCCAAGCGTTTCTGTGAAGAAAATGCACCAACACCAGTATCCATCTCGGAACCGTTCGGTATAAATGGCTAACACTTTTATGTCTCGTTGCTATCACTTTTATGTTTAGTTGAAGTTCGCTAGGAAAGGCGATCGTAAACGGCTTATGAAAGTCTAAACGGGGTGTTATATGTAGTCAGTGCATACCCTTTCCCACTGTGTTTCTGAAGAATCTGGCACTGTGCTTCCAGCTACAGCTTGGCTAAGTCTAAAGGCGCTATTGGCTGCTGCTTGTTCTACAAATAGTAGATCTAGGATCTTTAAGTTGAGTATAGTTTCAAGGCTCGCTGTGGGTGTGGTCCCCCAGACCTATACTCCTCGGTGCAAAAGATCCTAAAAATCCATTGAATGTGTCGAACTGTCGGCTTTTAATAAAGTAAACATATTTTCACACCTTGTCAAACGTGGAATGTCATATAAGTTTTGTTGAATAAGCCTGTTCTGAACTGTTTGTAACAGAAAATTACAACTTTTTGGTGTTTAATGAGAAAATTTCTGTTCCTAGCAGACTTTTTTGATGTTTAAAGGTTAAATGAGTCCGCCTCGAACATTTTATAACAGAATTTTCTGCACTTGTTTTTGAGTCAGAACAGGTTAGAACAGATTCGTCAGAACTGTCAAATGTGTTTGTTGTTGTTTTGTATGATCCTTCTTATGATCCTTCTGTCATTCTCTGTTTTTTTTGTCTCATAAAACAAAGCAATACAGAGTTTTCTTACCTTACATTGCCAAACTGATTTCATACAAACCCTGTAAGTATTCCATTTTCTAAATTCGTTATATTTAGTTTAAAAAGTTAAATGGGTAGCAATTGAACCCAGCGTCCCCCCTATTTTACCCGCACCTGGTAACTTATCTTAGTTAATATTATAGAATTCAACAACGAGACGCTTCTTCTAAATTGACCAGTTTGCTAATGATATAATAATGACATACATACTTTGCGCGATACACTTATTTCTCTATCTACTATTCGACATGAAATGAGATCGCGTTCAAGAGATTACCTGTTCCGATTCAAGTCACCAAGATGAATTCCAAAGATTCGTAAGACGCACCTGTCTTAACCTACCTACCGAATCGACTATGTTGTGTCTTGTGTATTGTCTTATACAGGTTGATATGATTGTTTCCTATACATTGGTTGTTGCTTTTTTGCTTAAGTTGTGCCTTCGATGCCGGTGGTGGTGGATGGTGGTAGATTCCACCTTTTTTTTGTTGTTTTGTTTTTGGCTTTGGCTCAGTGATTTAAACTTCTTCAGCAATCAATTGACATTGGCAATGGCATTCTGGGATCTGACGCTGGCATGCGGCGCATGCATAGCATATTTACCAGCCTCTTTACGCTTTGTACTTATATACAATTCGCGCAGTTCTTTGGACATGGACAGTGGAAATGTCAATTGCTGTGTGCTGACTGCTCCAACTCGGCTTGGCCGGCAGACTCAGCTAGAGAATCAAAAAGTTCCTATCCGATGTTTTCGCGGATGAATTCATATTTTAAATGCGTGTGGCTTCTACTTTTGTTTTTTTTTTTTTTGTTTCGATTTGTATATTTGTATATAATGGTGGCATTGTGGTATAAATATTTATTATTATTTTTTGTTGGTTTTTTTGTTGTACAAAATAAACAAATTTACAAAATTGTATTGAAGTTTCAGGTCAATGATGTTGAAGTTCGTTCATGTGTGGCCGAAAGAGGGTTATTATAGCTTTGTACAGGGTTTTGCAAGTTTTAACGTTTGAAGCTAATGACGAATTGTTAAGATGTTTGATGAAATGTACACAAATATTAAAGGTTAACAAGATATGGAAACATGATTTTTAGTATGTGATGACATTTTATTTGTTTAGTGAGATGATCATCATCGAACACTATTTTATATTTTGTACAATTCTATAGGAATGAGTGATGTGAATAGGTTTTTAGAACAAAATTAGGTGCTTGTAAGTTGCTGGAAATTATTTCTGGGCTTAGTAGCCAGATTTTGAGTAAAAGTCTAGTATTTTGAATTCAAAACCTAGCTAAGATTTCCAGTATCAGCTCTAGTTTTGAAGATACAGTGGAGGAAATTCTCATGAAAACACTGCCTTTATGTCATATGAAATGTATTGCACTAATTCCAAACTGAAAAAACATATTTTTTTTAATATTGTCGGCCTCTGTAAGATGTCAGTACTTCCACGACGAAACAGATTTGAGAAACTCTTTAGTCCAGTAGATATATGGCATAACTAAAGCAAAATTGCAACAGGAGGTTTGGCAATTGATGGCAGTTATTGGTGCTTAACAGCATATCCAAAATCGGACAAAATTCGACCATGGGAACGCCCTGCAAAACGGTTTTCAAAATGGTGAATGAAGTAGTCTATTGTTTCAGACTGTTTTTTGATAACGATTGTTTGTTCAGCTTTAGTGTGTAGTTACCACTGGAAGATACCGTGGTTTGATAAACCCTCAATCATGTTTTGTAATGCTTTTTTCACGTTGGAGTAAAACTTGGTTCAAATACAAGTTATTTCTCACAGCACTGTCGACTGGTAACTCAAGCAATACTGGTTCGTATGCTGGTGGATGCCATAGATATTTTTTTATTCGCTTTTTGCGTATGTAAAGTGGAACGTTTTTGATTTTAAAATTTGAGTGTTTGGTCCAAATTTTTACGATTAAACTTTGTTAGAAATTATTTTTTTTTTTATTCAACTTGGTTTTCTCCTCAGTGGACATGCACATTGCACAGGCGGTTTTGTAGTTATAAGGACAGGGACCTCGCCGATAGGCGAGCATACATCGAAACTCAGTGTGCAGTACAATTATTGCGGAAAAAGACACACTGCAGCATTTTCTTTACAATGACCAAACCTCCACTAGATAACCTTAGCGCCCTCTCTTATGAAAGAAGTATTACTTTATGTAAACAAAACTTAATGTTAGCAAAGTCAATTAGGCAACAAGCGAGCAATATCAACCAGTAACACTTTCGATCAAAAGTTTTGCACATCCAATTTACTTTTTTACAAACTTTCGCTATAGGCTCTGCAGTGGTGAATGGAAAATTGGAAACCTGAGGCTTACCTATAGTAGTGCAACATGCAGACAACTTTCATTTTAAGCGATTGTTAACATCCAGCATCCTTGCATTACATACCACTACACGCGACAACGGACGCTCAATCAGTTCAACTAACCTGTCATCAAATATACCATTCCATTATGTAAGCCAACGCAGGTAAGTGACCAAAGAAGATTCAACGACCCCACTGATCAGTGATTGCAGTTATGTCCTCCTTGGCTAGAACCAAACTCAACCATTACAAAGTTAAGCGAAACTTACCAAAATTGGGTCACAAGACGTATGGTACTAAAATAGCGCTAACTAACACTAATTGGAGCAGGTGCCATATCTACATGCCTACAACCCACATAACTTATGGCATGAAATGTTTAAAATGTTTTTTACCTCCAAACTTTATCGAATAAATTAAAATAAATCGATTAAAAAAAATAAGAAAGACAATATGAGTGCTGAAATCTAGTTTTCATCACTCCACAGTGAACTTACGGAAGATTTTGTTAAAATATATTCTAGATCAAAGAAACCGCATCAAAAGTCCATAACTTGACAGTTGACAGAAGAACAAGTCCATATAGTTGAACTACCAAATTATAATTTAAAATAGTTCCTATATATAAGACTTTTTTTTTATTGGCTTATAAGTTTTCTCACAAAACTTTGGAATCAGTTAATTATTGTAGTGCAGTCTTGCGAATTGCTACGACGAATATAGGAAAACGAGTTATTAAATTTAATTAAAAAGTATATGTAGGTACCCAAGAGATAAATATTTATTTCAAGTCATGTTATATGAGTTTTTCTTTTTTAATTAATTACTAACAATTATTTAGTTAGTCTGGCGGGATACGATCTAAAATATAGGTACAAGCTGTATTATTGCCATTTGATTTTTTATGAAAGATAAATTCTCTTAAGTATATGAATGTATTCATTTTAATGATAGTGATTTCAAAGAAAAATAAAAATTAATGCTAACTTTATTGACAATGGCACCTTTAGATATCAAACACCTACTTACTCGAATGATTTTACTTAACCTGCAGAAAAATGATCACGCAAACGTAAAGCGGACAAAAATTTAATTTTTTGGATGAGTAAAACCCGAATAAGCTCACCACTCTTAACTCTGAATCAAGTGAATCAGATGTCGTTATTTTTTTAAGCCCTTCCACGTCGCTTTGCTATGGTCTAAAAAGTGTTTTCTGATAGAGCAACAACAACAGTTTTGTAAAAGTTTTAGGAGCGGTTTTCAGAACGAGATCAAACAAATTTTAGACTTCTAAAATATGTTTATCAGTCAATTTTAATTTTGATTCAATTCAGTGTTTTCAATTTTGTGTTTAATTTTAAACTTTTGGCGATTACAAACTTTACTTATCTAGACTCTAGCAAAAGTTATCATGTTAACAAAGTTCCAAACGCCAATGGTACCGATGCTTACTGCGTACGAATAGGAATATTTAACAAAAAATGTGTTATCTTTGATTTCCATGACGTTTTTATAGTAAAAATAAAATCGACAACCACTACGGAACTATAAACAAAAACTCATTGCTAGAGACGCGTTTAGATGGACGGCGCACAGTGGCATGAAATAGAATTCTAAAGCGCCAAAAGGCAATTTAAAAAAAAAATGTCGAAAATGCTTGATATTAAAAAAAAAAACAATTTCAATACATGGCCCATACAAAATCAATTATTGTTTTATGTTGGTCAATGCCTCTTTTAAAATACCTCATAAAATTCATGCCTCACTACGTCCCAATTGTCTAAATATTCGAATTTTTGTGTTAATAATTTTAATAGACATTATACGTCCATTAGACCGTATTATTATTTTTAGATCAATTTCTTACGTAGAAAATTATTTTCAAACAGTTAAAAAACAAAATATCCTAGTTTTTAAGATTTTTATTTTGACCCCTGATCACCCTGCAGTCGCTTAAAATTTTTCCAAGGAAAATGTTTAGATTTTATCAATTAAACAGGTAAATTCATCTCAAACGAGTTTTGGCGCGCTAGATTTCCATTTTATCCCACTGCGCGGTGCCTTGAACTTTAAGTTCAACACTTGAGTTAGTATTTTTTTTGCGAACACGAAACACGATCTGTTTGAATCTACTACATTTGTTGTCAAATAGAAGGCCGACCTTGTTACAATGGCATAGAATTGAAGGTTTTTAGAAAAGAAAACGGCGATTTTCTTTGTTAGCCTCATTTATCCTTTTCAGACCATGCTAAAACAAAAAAAAAAAAATTTAACATTTTTTTTCCATTTTAAACATTAATTAACTGATTTGGTTAGTAGTAACGAAATGACCTTCACAGCACATACTTATGAAAGGAATATAGAGAATTGAGCTATCAAAAACACACAAGTGTTACTATTTTTTAGCTTTGTGGTCTCTAAGGACTTTGAGCGCTCAACTTACATCACGTTTTTAGTTAAGACTAATAAGTATTGTAGTTTTAGCAATTTTAATTGATCCAATCAATAATTTGTTCAGAAAATTAAATATGAGAATAATTTTATATTTTAATTACTTTGTTTACTAACCTACCTTTATTATGTAAAAAAAAAGCACACAAACTCATAAAAAGTAACACAGATACTTATCAACCGATAGACTTGTAATGCTATGAGCATCAGTCACAATTACCTACTACATCAATAACGTGACGTTTACACTTAAAAAAAAAGTTAAACATGCATTTCTCGTCTTTAAAATATACAGTCACGTTGAGCCATAAACTGTTTATTAAATTGGTGTGGTTTTACTTTTTCGTACACGTAGTGTAAAGGATAAGTACAGCGATTGGCACAACACATTTTTTTTTCTTCAGAATAAGTCTATTTCATCATTAAACATCATTAAACTTAAAGAAAACACAGTTTCGAGACATTTTTATGTGCGTGTGCCGTTTTCGGTGTCGTCGTCGTCGTCTAAAATTAGGTTAGGAAATTTAGCCATTTTGAATAAAACCTTCTTTAATTTTGTATAATACAAAAACCTTCCAAAAATGTCACTTTTGTATGCGGAGTGCTACAAATTCTCATTTTTTTTTTTTTATTCTTCCACTGAACAATGGAATTGATTCTTAATTCTCAAAAAATCAATGTCTTACACTTTTTTGTAAAAAAATTCTTTCAACGGTACGGAAAAGTTTTTTTTTTTAAAGAGTTTTTTGTAAGTTTTCCAATAATTTCTTATGTTTCCTGTGATAAATTTTGTTGGATAACTTCAAATTCTTGCTCAACATTTCAAAAAACATAAAGTGAGTCATTGAAAATTATTACGAGTACTTTAGAACTTTTTATCTCTAAAAACGTTTTAATTAGACTATTTTTGACAAATCATAAGTTTCATTTTGCAATATCTTTGCTTCAAAAGCGAATTTTTAAATGATTTAAAATGATTTAGATAAATGAAATGCACTGCATTCACATCTCATTAATAGTTTTGTAATAAAGTATTTACAATTAAGAAAATTCGACGTTAAATGTACAAAAAAAAGATGTGTTTTGACATGTTCATATTAGGATATCTCGAAAACGTGAAGTGCTGGGGTACTTTTGACAGATTTGGAGTGCCAAAGTCCCTTAGAAAAGTATAGTTTGGTTTGGTTTGAAAATCGATTTTCCTTGCAGATCAGTGTGAAAATGAAAATAAGGAGCTGTTTGTATTTTTTTTTATTTTATTTATGTTCACATTGGCCTTGTATATTTTATGAAGGATACTTTCATAGGGCAGAAAAGCTCAATTCATACATATTATCATTGTTAACTGACGATTCAATTCACATTATAGTCAAAACAAACAAAAAAAGTTCAATAACACCGATTTATTATTTGAAAAGTTTCAATACTTGTTTATATTCCGAGTTAATATGAAAAAATAAGTGGAAAAACTAACGAGAAAAGTTAACAACTATCATAAATACCACAGCTTTCATTTCCTAATGATTTCATTAAATCACATTTCAGAATTCGCATGTAGGTAGCCACTTGAGTTATAATGTATCAACTTGCACTATAATTAACTTAACGTAGTGACATATTATGAGGTTGAAAATAAATACAAAAATGAAAACGATTTTGTTCACAATTAATGACCACTTGCAAACTTTGGGACAAGACACATTTATTACAAATTTCTTTTGATAGACCAAAAGAATCGCGCTAATTAACTTTGCCATTCAACAAAGTTATGTTAATTCTAAACGTGATGCCAAACATTAACAAACTACCAATGATTTCATGCCCAAGATAATAATGATTCGCAACACTTTCTACAAATTTCTGAAGAAATTTCTTGCAAATGACCTGAAACCAATAATTTCATCGAGAACAATTTGTTCATAAATAAAGTTGAATTGCTCATCTAAAATTACTTTTATCTTTGCTTTTATAGTTTAACTTGATTTTAAACTTCATAAAAAAAAAATAAACAACCATAAACCAATGTAAAGGCAATAATAATTAATATTTTACATCCGCCTCAAGGTTCCCTCGCACATTAAAATTTTAACAATAATAACATTATTTGTTTTATTTAAAAATATTCAAAGCTGAAAAGCTTCTTTTTGATAAAATATGCATTTTAATTGTTTAAATGAATTGGCATTTCAATTTCAAACAGATTTTAACAATCTAACCTCAGGCTGCCACGCTATACGCTCCATACCATGCCATGCCACGCAGTTCAGTGTTATGATTTTGTACACTTTGTTTGTTTATAACATGACTCTATGAGAGACCATAATAATCTAATCATTCTGATTCATGAATCTCTAATGGCAATGGAAATTAATATCTTATTGTCATCTAACGCTTTCTGACTTTATTTGTATAAAAAAGTATAAAAAAAGCAAAAAAAAAAGGTTACAAAAAAAGTAATAAAAATAGCATCAAGGTTCTTAAACTCATAGAATTCTGTCGACAAGTTAACAGCTCACGTTTTAAAGTTTATCGATGGGTGCTTGAGAATCTTGAGATTCTCGGTTTGTTTGCAGCCGCATGCACCAGCAATAATATCAACAACAAAAACAACAACAACACCACCAAACTATCAACTTTGTTGGATGTTGTTGTTAGGTTAGTTAGTTAGGTCGGTCGTTGGTTGGTTTTGGTATTCGTACTAAGCGGCCGTTGGCGCGGCGGCCAACAACTGATCGTGTTGCATTTCTCTTTCTCTTTGAAACTAACCGGTAAAGCAGGTTATACGATGTAGTTGGCTTAAACTCAATTGGTTGCCTCTGGTCACTGATGGTTAGCAGCCAGTGTACTGTAGTATATACAATGTTATGGGGCTTCGACAGAGGGTAATAGAAATAAATTTCGATTTGTGCATTGACGTAGGGTGTTAGGTGCTGCATTTTTAGTATAATTTTCCGTCAATAGAATGATTTTTTTAGCAGAAGTTCCTTGAATTAAACCTTGAAATCTGATGCTAGGATACAGAAGTTGTAAGTTTAGTTACCATTTCAAAGAGCCCCAGTTTGCGACCCAAATTGGCAGACTTAACAATGATTAAAAACAAAACAAAAAAATACAAAAAAAAAATGGAGAAATTTGTCACAATTTATTCAATACTTGCCGGCTGCTCGCCTTTGACCTTTACGCCCAAAATGTAAATGACTCTGCGTTGATAAAAAATTTCATGAATCCATCCAAAAAGACGCCATTACTTGTTTGAAATAAAATTAGTAGAAAGTTGAATAACCTTTTAAAGCAAAATCTATCAAATTTACGAATAAAGATCAATGCACTCTGGACACCTAGATTTTAATAATATACATACACATTATATGAACTTAGGATTATTAACAACTTTATGCTAAGTAAGCGAACAGTATTTATACAAAAATTAAATCAAAACATGGATGTTGTGGGAAGTTAAATAAAATGTACTGCTGGATTGTACTAATTTTTAGGGTTAAAGGTGAGTAGAATTTAAAGGGTTGTGGAAAGGAGCGGTTCTTTTTTTTTATATTTTTTCTTTAAAGTTCTATTTTTTATTTTTTTTATTGAAGTAAAAGATTTATTTTTTAAATTTATAATAATGCCAAGCTAAAAATAATAGAATTAAAAATAGAATTTTTTGGAGAATCGTAAAAAAATGAGTTTGTACTGCAATTCAGTTGCAAAAAAAAAATTACGTATCGTTTGGGTAACAAAAATATATTATTTTTCTTCCATTTTAAAGATAATGAACAGGTTAATTTGTGAGAGGCAAATTTTAAAATTTAGACCATGTTTTCAAATAAATTGTTTCTGAAAAATTTGAAAATTTCTGATTCCTGGATACTTGATTTTATGTTAAGTTAGAAATCATATGCATTTTACAAATCGAGGCACGGCGGCAAGCAAAATTTTTCTAAGTCCATATTTTTTTTTCGGCTACGAAATGAAGGGTAAAAACGGCTTGACTGTACTTTTTTTTAAATGAAAAAAAAAAATAAACTTAAAATGAGCAGTATTTATGCAGTAGGTACTATCTGAGTGTGAGAGTTAGGAACTTTTAGAAAATCAATTTAATTCTATATGAGAAAATATAAAATTGATAAACTATTAGAACTAAATGGCATGAAAAACAAAATTTTAAATTGTGCTTTTCTCGGAATCAGTTTGTATACTCTTAAGGCATTTTTCCCCTGGACCAGTAAGGAGATTTGAGGTTAAGTATACCATATCTGGATAACTTGACGTGCTGGAGTATTTTTGACCTCAGATTCGAACTCAGCAAGCCAAAATCTTTTAGCAGAGTATACAGGGTGTCGCGAAATCACCGCCGCTGAAGAAAACCATGGGTTCCTGAGGTCATTTTAACTCGAAAAACTTAATAGGTAATTTGCTCGTTCTCGCTCCGTTTTCGAATTATATAGGTTTTTTTTATTTGTTTTGGTTTTCCCTTTGACTGGCTCTAACTCTGCCAAACTACAACTGATTTTAACTGTCATACAACTTTTTTATGTGGGGATAACGGTTTTCCCACAATTAAACCGAAAGTGTTTTTAAAAAGAGGTGATTTTTAAAAAAAAATTAAAATACTTTTTTAAAATATTCAGTAAAAAAAAAAATTATAAAATATTAAAGGTTTGAATAAAACAATAACAACCTGTGTGTTTTTTTTAATACTTTTTGAGAAATTAGTGCAAATCTCGATAGTTTGAAAAAAATTCGTTCAATCGTTACTCCGGTATTTTTTTCAATGTCTTTGAAATCGAAAAGACTTTTCAGTCAATCCTGATTCGGCTAAATGTAACGATCCCAAAAGATTATCTATAGAGTTTGGATAAATTGATAAAAAGCTTTCTGAATTGAAATGAATAGCAAAAGTCATTTTGTATTATAGAACTTTCTTATTTTAGTTTTGCTTATTTTACTTTTGCAGGAAAAAGGACTTCATCTGTGAGAAAATCAGAGACGATCTTTTACGATCACACCGAGCTGGCAGCAGCGTCTTCCTCAGATAGCGATAGATGTGACCCATATGCTTCAGAACTTTCGCCTTCCAAACGTTTCGTCTGTTTTAATCTAATTCGTTTAATAACTCAAACACAAATATTGAACTATAGAAAAATGGATTAAAAGTCGAATTAGGCACTTTTTGAGGATATCTTGTTTCCTCCTTTTTGTCTACAGACAATTTTACTGAACAGCAATCAAAACATTTTGGAACAGCAAAATCCTTACTGACCAGCAAAAAACTTCTACTGTTCTCTTTCGAACAGTCGTGAGGTAAATACCTCACCAAAATACTACCAATTTGAGAAAATTAACTCGCAACTTTGCTTTCATTTTCATATATGAGGGCCCAATATCCCAATTAACTCTTATTCGCCTTCGTCACTGATCATAGTTCATTTTATTATCCAGTGGTGATTGTTGATTTTGAATTCAAGCTGCCTATATGTGCTGTCGTGGTGGGTTGCAAGTCTATATATAATTTCACCGGTCGCTGCACGAATATCATGGACATAGAATCATTTAGTATTCAAGTAAACGGTCAATGGCATGCCCTCGTTGCATATACAACGACGACGTTCCCATCATAGGTCCCGGTCTCATTCCCATTGCACAAAAAAAAAAAAAAATGCCTCTGGCGCTCGACTGATGCGTGATGCATTTCTTCTCCCGCTAATGAGTGCACCGCGAATCTCCTTCATTTTAATGTCATACCGCGCCGCAATACATTTTTGATTACCTGTCCTCTGTCAGATCGAATATATATATGGATGGATGGTAGATGGTCAGAACGGAATCGGATGCGCGTTATAGTTTTTACATACCTGCATAATATCGACTCTTGTACTTATGCCAACTCACAGGAGTTGTTCCGTTTGTCGAGTCGTGTCGTTGTCGGTTGTGTCCAGTAGAAAGATAAACCTGCTGAAAGTAGTTGGTAGAACTACCTACTGGTAGTATACCAAGTTGCAAGTTTTCCAGTCAACCGTGTCTCTCTCTGTGATTGACCCAGCGAACCTGTTTACGAGTTTCAAACAAAAAAATAAAATTGTTTTACCAAAGCATTGACGGCTGGTCGGCAGCTGAGGAAATGGTGTACCTACCTGTCCGGCTAAAGTGTTGTGTTTAAGTTTAATCCCAGCATAAGTTGGCATCCATTTGGGATACAATTTAAATTCCTCGTGAATTATTCATTACAGATGTTCATCGTCATCGTCTCGTCTTCGTTTCGTCGTTGTTTTCACCGTGCGTCGTTTCGTGGTCGTGGTCGTGGTCGTTGTCGGTAGTTTGTTTCGCTGCGGTTTGCCGACATCGTCGTTATCGTCGTAGTCTTTCCTTCGTTGGTTGTAGCGCGTAGGGTCCTTTCCTTTGCTCGGATATAAGAATTAGGAATGCATTGTGTTGTCAGGTTGACATTCATCACCAACGCCATTTACGATTGAAACAAAGAACAAAAACAAAACAACAACAAAGCAAAACAAAAAAAAAAAAAAAATAGTTAAGATACAATCTTTACAATAATTGATGCAGCTTGGATGGGGAGCCAACTCTACTGGATTGGACACTTACTCATTACTGAAGGTGACATTTTGCTATTTGTGGAACTTCAATTATTCATTGAAATGCCGAAAACGTATGCTTTTTCTGGTTCTGCTGGCAGGCAGTAGGGATAATGATTGGGTGGTCAACTAGTCGTCGTCAGTCATCAGGCAGAGAGAGGGAATCTGTTTTGTTTCTTCATTTGTTGTTGTCCCTTCGACACAATCTAGTATTTCAATCTTCATTTTATAAATACAGACATTTTGTTGAAAATGATTGTTCACTGTTGTTTCCGTTGACAAAATGAAGAGATTAAAGGTAATTTTCTAAATGATATTGCTCAAGGAAATGTATAGCTATATGCTACGTGTAACTCTTTGGACATCTGGAATAAACTTGAAGACAGTTTTATTATTTGCAGAGAGAGAAGAAAGAGAACAAGCTTATTAGTCTGCATAGCTTTTGTCACACGACCTTGACCATAAACATTTTTCTTTGTTTACTAATTAATCCCGTGATTTATTACCCTTATCGTAATGTATTGAAAGTAAAATTATTGTGTATGTGTGTGAAAGAGTTGGTATACCTTAGTGGAAACAGATGAAAACATCAATGAATTTATTCAAATGTCAACCGTTTACCTACATATAATACTTATGCCTCTACAGTAAAACCCAGTTAAATTTAATCGCATTTTTTTATACTTTTTAAGTTTGATGATCTGGGCCGACGTTTTGAAATTTTGAAGACCAGTATATTTTAGAATGTTTTACAGAGTATTTAAATAAAAATTGTAGTTAAAAATCTTTATTTAGAATTTTTCCGAAGTTTAATCTTGTTTTTTTTTGCTACAGAATCAGAATCTATCTTGTTATTATACAATTTTTTTTTTGGAAATCACCAAAGAACGGCAAAAAAATATGAGGAGCCAAAAATTGTAGGTTGATATTATAATCGGTGCACTGGACGTATTCTTATACCTTCTTCTCTGTTTTTTTTTTTTTAATGAATAAAATGTATTTATATAAAACCAATTTTCTTTGGAAACAGTCAGAAATTCTTTTTTGTCTTCTTTCTTTTAGAAGAAAATATCCGTGACCTTCTGATGACATAAACTTTACTCAACAAAGCGAAAAGGAGATGGATTTTGGTTCGGGTTACAGGAAAGTTTTGATGGGCCTTATTATACAAACTTAACCTTCAAGTAAAAGGTTTGACTAGCTAGCTTCAGCTTTAGGCCCAATATGTCCACTACACTGCTGATCTGATGTTATATCTCACTGAGCAATCAAACAAATCTTTTTATCGTTTTTGAGAAAGTAAGACTATTGCATTTGATATTTCAAAAGCGTTTGATAGAGTTTGTCATCATTTACTTAAGTGATTCAAAATTCATGAATACTGTTCATTGTTTAAGAAAAACGACAAAAATGACATTGAACTGAATGGGTCAACAATAAACATAAAATTACTTTAAAGAAAATATAAGAATTTGGGTCTCACTCCACTCTTAACCAAACAATATCAGTGGATTAGCATAGTGTGCGTTCCCAGTATAACTATATTTTTCAGAGAAATATAGGTAAATTTTAAAGTAAAAGTAGATACCAATAGATTATACTTGTACTTAAAAAGATTCAAGTACACAGTAATTTTTGTACTTAAATTTATGCTTATCCTATAAGTAGGTACGCAGATCTGCTTTGGACAGTATACGTTCACTTTTACTTACCAAATTTTATTATTCAGCCGATTCTATTTATTCAGTGAGTATTTTGATACTTGAGAACTTGTTATAATTATGTTTTTGATGCTTCAGTTCTTGATGTTCTCAATTACAATTTAAGTTTCAGTTATTCCATTTCAACAAGGATATTCCAATACAAAAATATATTTTTTTTTCTAAGAAAAGTGGTTCGCAATAGTATCGTTCTTTCATTAAAAAAAACAAGTTTTTACTGATTGCATTTGCCAGGAAAAATAAACAGTTTTTCAACTATGAAGAATTTTAGAATTCACAATCAGAACATTCTGATCAAATTCAAGGAACTAATTGCAAAAAAAAAAAATATACTCGAAAAAAAAAGAAAAATCAACTCATCACATTCTGTTTTGAGAGGATACAAAAATGTTATTTTTTCTACCAAAAGAATTGGATAACTATCTCTAACAAGAATGTTTCTCCCTTCTTTTTCTCTCTCACTCTATCTCTCTCTCTAACTAAATCGTTTTATCTTTGACAAGATTTTTTTTTATTGTCTTTTTTTTTTCATTTCAAGTATGCCCCTGTTATATCCAGAGAAGAGCTTCAGGTTAAATCGATATCTTTTGGTAAAAGTAGTATCTACGTTTATTCCACACGTACTTCAATTTTGCAGCATGTGAGGCGATTAATCAATGTGTTTTAGTTCTGTTCTGAAACAAAACCTTTCAAACGTTCATGTTTTTTTTTATATATACTTATGTGTTTTTTTTTCTTTTCATTTGAAAAGTGTGATGCTTTTGTAGAGGATTTTACTCTTTTATTAAATTTTTAGTGTTTGGTGAAGGTGAGCCACAAAGTTGAGGAAATTATATGGGTAATCCCAATGTTTGTCTTTATTTTTTTTTTATTTTATTTGTTTAGTTTGTTGGCAAATACAATATATTATGTTAGACTTCCGTTAAAGATATGAGTCGTAGTATATTAAAAAAAGACATGTATGTAGGTAAACAGTGGAAGGAATAATTCCCTACAAGGTTTTGTCGAATTTATTCATTTTCTGTAGAACCAACATTATAAAGATAGTGATTGAGTGTGAATTTGAAAATGTTTACATATATAAAACTGCCTTTAATAATAGAGTATATTTTATATATTAGAGTTTAGATTAGGGTAAATAAGGGCAAATAAGCAATTGGATCTAATTCTATAAAAAAGTTATAAGTAATTGATTTTTCATAATCCTTAGAGTTTTGGAGAAACAGAAAGCTTACCAATGCAAAGAATTATGAACTCCAAGGGTTTGATGCAGTGTTAGAACCTATTGTACAAAACTATATTTTTACATTATAAATTTGAGTTAAATGCATTTTCTTGATAATTTTATATTATTTGTAAATACAACGTTTCGAATTCTCAAGAATTTGTTTTCCAGACGAGCAGACAATTGATAAGGGAAGCTGTTTTAAAATATGACATCCAAAACAAATATTTTTCACTTATAAATTTTAGTTGTCATCGGTTAACCGATATAAATAATGCTTAAGAAAACTTTGTACATTTAAGTAATCCGTCTGTTTGAAAGTTAAGAACTCTGCTGTCAAGAGTGCAAGAAATATGAACAAGTGTAACGATAATATCTAAAAAGAAAACAAATCAAAACCAAATATAAATAAGCAAAACAATATGCAGGGGAGAATGGAGCAAAATGGACAAAAATTATTTTTGACTTTGATGTTAACTCCCTCTGCACTTCAAAAAATAAAAATATAAAAAAAAATAAGAAAAACGACCTTACGAACACTTATAAAAGATTTATTAACAAAATTAATGAGTTGCAGTAAAAATCATACAAGTTTGAAGTTTGACATTTTTCTAAGAAATAACCCAAATATTTCTTTCAATTGGAAATAAGAACACAGCACATCAGTTCCGGTATTTCTGATGACAGGTTGGCAGTGTTTCCTCTGCTCTCTGACACTTCTTTTGAGTTGTGCTTTTCTAAAGATTGAGGGAGACGAGATAAGAAAAAGTTCAAGCAGTCTCTTGCGAATAAAAGCTTGTCTTGCAATATCTGATCTTTGTTGTGATGCAACCTCGATTCTTGCTTCTACAAAAGACCTATTTTTAGAAATGAATGACAATTTGCTCAGTGACCAATTGGCAATATTGTCCAGTTCAAGTGCCATAAATAATATTTGACTAGAATAGTCGAAAAACTTTTGATAATTGTTGAATTTTCGAATCATAATAGAATTGTCAGCAATAAAATTTGATATGGAGGTTTTACTTGCCACTTGAACCCTAAAGCAAAAGAGTTCAGAATACCCAAATAATGTTTAGTAGATGGAAGCAGGGTTGCCTTTGGAACACTTTAGTGTCAATTTGACACCATTTTAGTTACTGGGACACCAGAACACCTCTTTTTAAAAATAATCACTTTTAGATACCTTTTAGAAATTTGTACACTTTTCAAAATAAACAAGCAGTTTGTTTGAAAAATAGATAAATGACCCTTGTTTTAAAAATATGAATTACAGAACAGTTCTGATCCAAAGAACGAAATTAGAAAAAAAAACCCAAATAGAATTGATCGTTCTGGAAGGTAAAACAGTTCAGAAAAGTGTTCTTTTCATCAACTGCTTATTTCCTACCGCATTTCCATTCTCATAATGGCAATATTCTATTCTAGGTCGGTATCCTGAAAAGAACATTTTTTTTGTTACCTTCTAAACCAGTCAGAAAACAAAACTTAGCGACCAATTTCTTGTGTTGTTGTTGTTATACATTATATTTTTGGTTGTAAACCCGATCTGCTGGGTATACATTACCGACAATTTTTGTCAGAATGAATTTCTCAAAATACGTATGTTATTGAGAAATTTGTTATAATCTGACAATGACAAAATTTTGAGGACAAATTTGTCGTTTTAAAACTAACAATTATGTCACTTGCCTAATTTAGCTGATCTAAAAACTTGTCATACACCGTCATTATTAACTAAATCATAGATAATACTCACAAAAGTATGCATAACTGTTTTTAGAAAAAAAATCTCATAAAGTACCTACATTATTTCGCAAGTTTTAAAATATACTGAAAAAAAATCATTATCTCCTCTCCTCACCCATAAATCGAACTGGGAAATTTTCCTGTATTAAAAAAAATCGTTATACATACATGATTGAAGATAGTTATTTTGATTGATTTTAGTTTCAAGCAATAACAAAATGTATTTCAAAAGATACTGATTGAGGAACATGTATTTTTAATTTATTCTTGAGCAACTCAAAAATCAGACCAAATTAGGTGTACCTTATCATTTTTTAATAGACATAAATAGTTCCACAATCATAACCATAACCACATTCACATAGTGTAAGCACAAATACCTTGGCTTCAACTAATTGATGATAGCAAGCCAATAACTTCTTTACTCTATTTACGGTGACAATATCTACTCTTTTTTTTTTTATTTAACTGAAAAAGCTCAGATACTTATCTTATCAAATAGCAGGAGTACTTTTCAATTTATATTCTTATCATTAATTTAAGCCTTTTTATGTTCCCTTTTTCTGTAGGGTAAACATTCTTTTGTTTTAGTTTTGGGGGCATATTTATATATAATATAATTTTTATTCTTTTAGCTTCTAATAAACTAAAAGTATTGAGTGTTCTTCTAGAATTCGATTGTAGTTTTGATTTACTCTTACCATTAATTTATTAAAAAAAAAAACATAGTTCTTTAAATTGAATTAAAATTCTTGCTAGAATTAATGTTTCTCCTAATATAAATCTCATAGCTACTCGAAGCATTTTTAATCTCATATAGACACATAATTTAAGTACTTGTTAGAGGTCTATAGATTGGTGAATGGATAACTCCACTTAAAATACTCTTCATAAATATTAAATTGTATTTGCCAATACAGTATAGTTTTACTGTATTGTATTTTTGTTTGTTTTTAAAGCCTTTTATTCGATATTGTATCTATCAGTTCCTTCTTGGTTGTTCTTGTTGCATTTCAATCAAAAAGCTATAACAATATATATCTGCCTATCTTTGCAGTCTTTGTTAGAAAAGTCAACAACATTTAATTTATAGATATCATTGCGGTTCGTTGTCTCAAAATAAAAAAAGGAAAAGACTGATATAAAGAAAAGTTCTTGGCAAAAATATAAAACAAATTTTAAGATTAAATTAGTCTACACGCGGCAAATGTTGTAGTTACAATACGATCAAAAAAAGTTAAAGTTTCACTTATTTTTGTAAACAGAAAGTGTAATTTATTATCAGGTAAATATTATAGACTATTATTTTGTGTCAATTAAATTACGTTTAACTTGTGTCCTTTGTGGTATAAAGTAAAATATCCAGATACGTGGCAAAAAATATACCTATATACTCAATGATTAAAACAAGGAAATTCTTTACTATTCTTCTTCCTGTTTCATTTTTAAATCTAAATAATGGAGTATACACAAAACATAATAGACATTTGAAAATCGTTGTTTTCTTTGAAGTTCCACGTCACAAAGATACATCGTCTTTGTGGGTTACTGATACCAAATTAAAATGTGGCAAATTTGGTAGAAGTACCATAAACTTACATATTCCTAAACCTTTAACTGCTAACTCGTCATCAGAAAAGAAAATCTTAATTTTTGTTAGATTGATTCAGATAGTATTTAAGGTATAGTGGATGTATTTTAATTGAAAACGATTGGCGTTTCAAAAAAAAAAAGAAAAAAAAAGAAATCAAATAAACACAAGTTAAATAATTTAGGTACATTAAATGATGGCGTGCGCCAGCTTAAATACTTTTCCACAGCAATTCATACAAAACATACACAATACAAAACAACCCACGTGACTACGTCAAATAATTTCTTGTTAAAAATAGTCCTTTTTCAAACGAAATAAGCAACAGTTACAGCAAATTGCACTCGAAAATTTCTACGAAGTACCTACCTTCTGTTAAATTGGCAATTGTCACCTTTGAAATCTAATTGCCTTGAACTACAGAACTTTAGATATGGATTTTCCAATTTCCATTGTAGTACTTGAAAACTAAAGCATTGAATTGGCCTTCACTGCGAGGTCACAGTACGTTCAATGTTCTTTTTTTTTTGTGTTTTTTTTCTAACCACAAATTGGCAACCCTTAAGGTCGATTTGTAACCGTGGGATGGAAATCATAACAGTCTCCAACTCGGTCTTACTTAATAGCTCTTGTTGTTAAAACACAAACCACATAGTATAAAAACTTCTCGTTAAAATATTTTTTGACAAACTCGTTAGGTAAAAACTAAACTAAAACTAAAACTAATTTCAAAAACATATTGAAAACGTAATAGTTTAAGAGCCGACAGCAAATTTTGGGAGTGGATGCATAACCAAAATCTGAGTATGCAGTTTTATGGGTTTTCGCGTCCTGATTTCAAATCCGAAAGTCTGGCAGGTTTATTTTTCAGCCTTCTATGGTTTTCGGAGGGTTGAATAACGCGATAATTCCAAGTCATCTGAAAAAGACAACTCCACTTCAATTGAAATTTTTAATATTGATTGACATATCAGGTTTTTTTGGTAAGTTTTCAGATTAGAAAAACAAACAAAGAATAAAACAGAAATGTCTCCAAAAATGGTTCGCTTAAATAGCATATATCTGAAGTCTGATTTGTCTTTTTCAGATGAATTGGAATAACTGCGTTTTTTAACCCCCTTTAACCATAGAAGCCTGAAAAATAAACGTGCCAGACTTTCGAATATGAAATCAGGACGCGTATACCTATAAAACTGCATACTCAGATTTTGGTTATACGTCCACTCCCAAAATTTGCGGTCGGCTCTTGGTCTATAACACAACAAAGTATAAATTTATAGGAAATATAATATAATATAAACAAAAAATAAAAAATTTGTATGACCTGTGTTCACGTCTGTGAAACAAACAATTTTGTGCGAAGTCAAATATTTGCCTCAAACAGCACAATGCATTTTTTATCGATCAGGGACCTATTGCACCAGCTTATAAATTTCAATTCACAAGAACTTTTCCACAAAAGTGTTAAAATAATTACCGAATTCAATTGTAAAACAATTATTTAACAAAATATAACTTTAAAATTTGTATTTTGTACAATAAATTTATTTATTAACGAACAATTTTCTACAATGCTTTAAATTAATGCTCTTACTTAACTTTATAAATATTTTCCTCTTACATTTCCAGATACTTCCAATGAAACATCAAACAAATCAGTAAATTGTTTTCAATTTCAAACTCGAGAAATATTAGAAAGACCAACAAAAATTCCAGGAACGGGGAATAATTTTATATCCAATGAGAAAAGCACAAAGACTTGGTAGCAAAAAACAAAAAAAAGCTACCAAACAAATTTTGAGTAACACAAAAAAACTCAAAAAATAAAATTAAAAAAAAAAAAAAATAACGCTACCAAGACATATCCACATTGTAAAACTAAAGACTAACTTTTATTTTATTTTCTAACTGACGACATATCAAATTATCTTTTTATAAGTAAGCAAAAGTTAAACAATTGCATTGAGAACTGAAACTAACAAAAAAAAAAAAATACCAAACCAAACCACATTTTAATTCTCGTACATTTCAACAAAACGAATTCTGCACACCATAGAAAAAGATGATGGTTGGAAGTCTTCTTGTTCATGAAAAAAGCCAAATTATGTGAATAAAAAAACAACAACAACAAAAAATACGAAACCTATAAAAACGCTCGTGTGTTTGTTTTGGTTTTCGAAAAAAAAGGTTTTAATTTAATTTAAATCCAAATTTCGTTTTGAAAAAGTCAACAAAGTGTGAACGAAAAATTTCACAACAAGGACTCACATCGTGCGCCACTTAACAACTTGAGACAGGCACAGGCAGCAGCAAAATATGGCATTCATATGGCGTCGTCGTTCAACGTCGATTGTGAAAATTGTCGCAGTGTTGACGGTAATTTGGTTTACCATTGCCTTTCTGCTCTACACAGATGACACGAGACGCGCTTCCAAATGGAATGGCATGTCCTTAGGGTTTCGCAGTGATGGTGGCATTCCAGGAGAAGCGGTTGGCGGTCGAGCAGGTGGTGATGAATTTGACTACTCGGCTCGAGGTGGTGCTGCCGCTGATGTTCCAATTGTGGTAAACAGAAATGCTGACAAAGCTCGCATACCTCCCGTCGAGACTGTCATTGACGCCAACAAACGTGATATTAATAATGGAGACGAATCTGTGATCGATAATATGGTAGTGCTGCCACATGAAAAAGGGGCCATAAAACTCAGGCATCATCCAGCAGTAGCTGCTGCAGCAGCAGCAGCAGCAGCAGCAGCAGCAGAAAGAGGAGATGATGGTGTTGCAAAGAAGCATCAGGTAGATGACGGTAAGTTCTGGTTTTTGATTACATTTACTTATGCGGTGTTATGTTTAATAACTTCGTGATGTTATTATTGTGAATTCCTATAGTGCTGTTTTTGTTGTGTTTAGATACGTGCGTGTTTTGATTATTGATTGAGCATAACATCATAGACTGACAGGGGTGCATTTGTAGGCCTAGCTTGGTGGGTTTGATTTAAAGACCTTTATGTAAGGGGCCCGCTTTTATAAAAGGAAATTAAAAATCCTTAAGGAGTCCCATGATCTTATAAAATATTTTAAGACTCTTTAATTAGTTAACGCAGGGGTCCTCAATCTTTTTCAGCCCACGGCGCGGCGGCGTCCTTCCCTAATAACACAGAAAATTTGCGATCACAAAGTTTGCTACGAGCAAAATTTTGGTGTAGTTCAAAATTCTTGTAATTCATGCGACGCAACATGGCCAAAAATGCAAGAAAAACCGCGAAATTTTCAACGTTCTTGCAGTTTCCCCATTATTTTCTTCTTCTCTTTTTTCCTTCTGAGAATATGTTCTAAGCAGACTAATTTTTGACAGTTTTGGTCACTGAGTAGCATCTTCAAGATTATGTTTTCTAAGCTGATAGCGCCAATAGTTCTCTGCAGGTCTGTACTAACAGGATTCTGTGCTTGCTTCCGATGAGGAACTGTGGTGACGTAGTAGTTAACCTCGCCGTGTTTTTGTTCGTTACACTCAGCCACATTTGAAAACAGCCTCGCTGTCCAGCGTCCTCTGCTTTCAGGGCTCCACCGCTCTTGCTACTTCCACCTCGTTGTCTCCTGGGCCTCTTCAGTTGGTGCTTCCACTCCGATTTCCGCGTTTTTATCGTAGATGTATACTTTTTTTCTGCTGCTAGGAGATCGATGGGGGTCACTACGGCGATAACAAGGACAGCTGGTTCCGACATCGTTCGGATGTTGAGAAGACTAAGAGCCGTTTGTTGAAATGAAACTTTAGCATTTATGTTCAACATAAAGTTTTATGTGACAGTTTTCGCAAAGAAAAAAGTAGCCTATAAGCGCTTATATTCAACATAAATATTTTTTGAGTATCGTATCAGTAAACGGGCCTAATATCCCTGCATCGCGGGGTGCTCTCTTACCAGTTTTGGTGCATCGACTCATATTCCTTGCCCTTGACTGCTTCTGTTGGTGACACTCCTCATCAAAACTGGGGGTTGGGCTTTGGTTGTCTTCTAAAACAAAACACATCAAAGGTGGCACTTTTAATGGCAAGTTGGTAATGGTTTGGGTGGTTCGGGAAGACTACACTCAGTTTTAAAGATTTATTTAAAACTAGGTTATTCTCTTAAGCAGTTAACAAGATCAAGACTTCAATACAAAATTGAGTTTCATTAAAAGTCATATGAAGTCCAAGGAAATTATTCGTGATTTCCTTTTACTGTCACTTTAATTTATCTTTCATAACAGCTTCACAATTGTATCACTTTCTTAAGTGTATCATAACTTTAAGAGAATATATCCACCATGGTTGGTTATATTGTGTCATATCATATGTGTAGTAGTAGCCCCTTGATTTTAAGAAAATCCTAAAAACACATAAAATAATGTGACTGACAACAACTAATGATTAAGTTTTCAAGAGTAGAATAACAAACAGCATCTAAGGACTTTCTTATTCTTAAAAGCTATACGAGTATCTACGAGTATTATAGTGTATATGCCTTAAGGTTGAATGAATAAAGAACATTTTATTTTCAAACATAAATCAAGGCCCCAAAAGGTTAGACGATGAAAAAGTCCTAAATGCTCATTTATTTATCTATACATGTACATATATACTTTTGTGCCATATACAACACTCTACGTAATACATATAAAGTAGACGCACCTTGTTTTTTGTTGCTTATTTTTCTATCATTTGAAACGTGTCGGCCGTGTTGTACAGTGTAAGAATTCATCAAATTAATTGGATAAAATAAATCAATTCATATGTTTTTTTTTTACTTCTTTTAATGAATGATGATTAATTATTTGTTAACTAATGAGAAATGATTAATTACTAGAGTTTTTAGATTGATTAAAATCTTATTGTTTGGTCAGCTAAACATGAACTCATGTTAGCAAAAGTTTGAGAGAGTTATTTATCTATTTTTACAACTCAATGAAAACAAGTAAAACTTGGAAATTTCGTAAGTAGCTAAAAGCTGTTGATATTTAATTTTTGTTTTTAATTTTTAACCAAATAAATTTGTAACTATATCCACTGTGAGTCGTTAAATACTCTTATGGTGAATAAAATTCGGTAGTTAACTTGCGTGCGTGTCTTCAATCTAAATAAAAAATGTATAGCACTCCATTTTCGATGGGAACCTATACAAAATTTCTTTTAAATAAAATGAAAAAAAAAAAAAAAAAAAAAATAGGCAATATACTATCTTTTCAATAAATTTCACGAATTGGCCAGAAAGTAAATTCAACAAATTAGGTTTGGATTTTCTTGATTTTTGTTTTACAAATGGAATTGGTGTTACTAATTTTGTCAGTCCAAGGGGCATTTACATTTTACAAGTATATTAAGTCTACGTTTGTTGCATTTTTCTAGCACTAAGGACTATTTGATACTTTTTCCTCTGCTTTAACTGTTATGCAGGCCTTACACGACACAATATTATTGCGCAATACTCAGTATTGTGCAATAATATTGACCATGTAAGGGCTGTATTGCACAATATTTTCGGTTTGTACAATATATTGAGTGATATTAAAAAAATTTAATATTTTATGAAATTTTACTCAATATTTTTCGTTTCCACAACAAAGCAGATGCAGAAAAAGCAAAGAGACAAAGAAATATTGCGCAGTAATATTGAGTCGTGTAAGGACGACCCTTTTTCGCACAATATTTTTGGACAATATTATTGCACAATGATATTGTGTCGTGTAAGGCCCGCATTAGTTTCGTTTTAGCAATCAGCTCTAAGTAGTATAAGACAAACGTATCATTAATCACCTTTTAAGTTGTTGGCATCGATATTTGGTCATACTACAAAATTCCAAAACAGATATTAAACTATAACCAAAAGAGCATTCATACGATTAAAAACCTTGCTTTTAGAAATAAAAGTTGTGTAGGTATGCCTAAAGGGCCTTTTTATCTCTGATACTTTTCTTTTATTTAATGGAATGTTTTGTGACCACATAGCATTCGAGTTTTCTATTAATCGCTAGTACAATCATACCCACAGAATATAGAAGTAGAAAATTAACCTACGATATCATTCAAATTTCATCTTGAAGGCAATGTTTGATGAAGAATCAATAAGAAATTAATATTTAGTGATGCAGAACTTACTGTCTTTTGTTGGTAGACAGAACTGACTTTCATGACCACTATCAATGAGAAACACTTTAATAGAATAAATCCAGAAGCGTCCAGTTGATGGCATGTCGCTAATTTCCCCTAACATTAGGATCATTATTATTCATTAACAATATATTAAAAATACTTAAAAGAGTAAAAGCTTTATTGATTGAAATTATGTAATAATATTTTGATAATTTTCACAATTTCACTATAAATGAATTTTAAGTTTAAAATTTCTGTAAATTGCAAGTTTGATCTTAATTTAAGAGTTTTGTTGTGAAAAAAATGACGGCTCGACACTTGCCAACCGTTTCAAATGTATTCAGGTAGTTCTTAAAAAAATTATAAAACTGTCTAAATCTAACCCCAGTTCAAGTTATACTGTTTACGTTACCTCAAGTTAAACAGGGTTAAAATTTCAATTTTTTTTGTAAGTTTTATCTTTTTATGTTTGCAAAAAGCGAGGCCATCAAAAAATTATTTTCGCAAACAAAAACTCTTATCGTGACATCTTATTTTTAATAAATATTTCTCCATGTTTTCCTTTTTTTTGCCTCCAGCTAAATATAATTTTTCTTAACTCAAGATGCTTATATATTAAAAATCCTTGTAACAAAATATTTAAATACCCATCATAGTCATAGATCAAAAGTTCATGTTGTGTAATTAAATACAAAAAAAACATAAAATAAAATAAAACCAAACACAAATAATAGGTTGCAAGATTTCGAAACAATTGTCACTTAAGCACTTGAGTAAGTATAAATGCATGAAAGATGTACACAAAAAAAAAGTCTTAAATCAATGATGATGATTAGGTACGATGACTCTGACTTGCTGCTGAATTCCAAAGAAAAGAAAAATTACAAATGAACAAAAAAAAAAAACTAAAAAAAAAAGAAAAAAAAGATTTTCTGTTGTGCAATCGCTAAAAGATTATAATGCTATCGTGATATTTACTTAGGTATACGAGAGGTGAGTACAAAAAAATGCAATCCATTGCAGACATACGAAGACGCCCTCTATGCTTCATCATCATCATCATCATCATCATCGTCACTGCCTCATCGCAATCGCGATTATGCAAATAATTTCTCGTTGAATACCTTTACAACTGTTTAAATGATCACACCTTTCCTTCTTTTACGAATTACGTACTTGCTTTTAATGAAATGTATATTCTCAGACTTTTTTTTGACGAACTTTAACAGTTGATGGTAAATAGATATTTAAAGGGTCAGTATTTCCCCCTTTTTACGTTATATCACAACCAACACTCTGTCAATATTTTCTTTTTGATCAAATTCTTCCAAGAATGTTAAGAATTTACCGAAATTCTTTCCACTTTACTAAATTAAATGACTTCTAACATTATAATGAATAAACTATTCCTTAGGGTCTGCAAGCAATTTGAAGTAATTTCTATTTTGTTTTCTTTTATAGGAAAAGGTGTTCTAAGTGCCCCTGGTGTAGTTGAAGATGCCCCAGGTGAAATGGGCAAGCCAGTTGTGCTGCCAGCTAATTTAACAGCTGAAATGAAAAAGACCGTCGACGAAGGCTGGACGAATAATGCTTTCAATCAGTACGCGTCTGACCTCATCTCGGTGCATCGTAGCCTCCCTGACCCCAGAGATGCATGGTAAGTAACTATATCATTGTTTTTTTTTTTTTATTGTTTACCAATTTGTACAATATTAATATAAATCCGATAATTGCCTTTGTTTAATGTGATGTGTGCTGCCTTGATTTCTCTGATGTTTGTTTTGTACGTATCGCATGTCTTCTTCATCATCATCATCAACATCAGGTGTAAAGAGCCCGGTCGCTATCAGCAGAATCTACCTGCCACAGATGTGATTATATGCTTCCACAACGAAGCGTGGTCGGTTCTACTGCGTACGGTGCATTCAGTATTGGATCGGTCCCCAGAACCACTCATTGGAAATATAATACTAGTAGATGACTTCTCTGATATGCGTAAGTTAATGTTAAAATGAAATAAGACAACAGATTGATTGAAAGATTGATTACATGTACGAGTAGTTAAGTCTCTCTTCTTCTTCTTCTTGGGATGGAGGGACCAATTACTTTACTTGACTTGACTTGAATTTATTTATTCTGTTGTTGGTTTTTGTTGTTCTGTTTTTTTGTTGTTGTTTGTACTGACTTTGTTATCTCGTTTGGTCATAAAGCACACACAAAGAGACAGCTGGAAGATTATTTCAAGGCATATCCTAAAGTGAAGATCATACGGGCGCCAAAGAGAGAAGGTTTGATTCGGGCGAGACTTCTTGGGGCACGGCATGCAGAATCACCGGTGTTAACATACTTGGATTCACATTGTGAATGTGCTGAAGGTGAGTACAAATTTATTTATGTATAATTTGGTTTAAGACTTGCGTTGAGCTATTAAGAACCTTTGTTTTAGTTTTCTTTGGTCTGATAATTGTATAAAGTAAATATTTTTTCTAGACTCACGCGAGGGTCTGCGTCTCTTTTATTATTGCAAGAACATGTTTTTCTTCCGGGTCCGGGTTCAATTACTTTTTTTTGTTTTTTTAATCAAATTAACAATTTATCATGTCTTCTTCTTCATCCTTTTGGCTTTTAAGCTGTAAGAGGTTTTTTTGCAGAATTGAAGAACAAAAGATTTATCTTGTCATGATCATTTCGGAAACCAGAAGCTTAACTTGCAGACTCTCAATTTTAATGGGTTAACTATTTTCTTCCTCCCTTAAATCTCTTTCTTCTTTTAAACTCTGTTTTCTTTCAATAATTTGTTTTCTGCTTCAAGCCAATTTTTGATGAAATTCCCCCTCCTCTCTGAACGGTTGCAAATAGACCCCTATCCTTTCTAGTTGTTTTCTTTAAACAGACCTGAAAAATTTTTGGCGTAGCTTATTTTACAAAATTTGAGCAACAAGAAATGTTTGTTCGCAAAAATCTAGTGTTAAGTTTAAAAAAAGATCCGATAAGAGAGGCAATTTTTAACCCATAACTGTTAAGGTTTTTTTTGAATACCAAAATTGGAAAAAACAGTAATTTTTAACGAAATTTTAAAATTTTTGACTATTGGGTTCTATAATTCATTGCCAGCGTAGTGTTTTTGTACAATTTCTCCCAACCAAGACTTCAATTTAAAATACATAAAACTTCGTTCCTGTTCATTATGGATATACCTACCGAAGAATCTGACACGAAATTGTCTTAAAATCGGATACCTGGCAATAAAGTGTCAGATATCTTCTCTTTCTTTGAGGTTTCAAAAATATCTCACAAAATAGGTAGGTCCGGACGATGTGAAATGTAGTTGAGGTTGATCATTTCTCCTAATACTTTAAATATCACTTTTTTAAACA
Source organism: Meliscaeva auricollis (assembly GCA_948107695.1). Lineage (NCBI taxonomy): Eukaryota > Metazoa > Arthropoda > Insecta > Diptera > Syrphidae > Meliscaeva > Meliscaeva auricollis. The sequence goes on along the minus strand of OX403619.1, from coordinate 19,339,790 downwards.
TGTTTCTGATAATAGTGGTTCTACTGCCTGGTTGAATCTGTACTCTTTCTCCACAATCAGCTCCTATTTTTTCAAACACAGCAAACTTTAAAAACAGTTTTTTGGCAACAAATTTGAAATTTTGAGTGCACACAAAGCATTGCATTTGCCACGCGGAAGTTAACCAGTTTCTGTTCTCGATATGTGCTCTACAAACAATTTTCTGTGGAATGAACACATATTGGATGCTATCGAAATCGTTAAACAATGCTAAGGTTTCATCCTAACATCCAAGAATTTGTTCTCCCCTTCTGGTCTAGCAGTTATCTCGAATGTGTATACTCACCCCAAGCTCAAGTTTCCTGTCAGTGTCTTTTGTCAGGAAATCCCAAACAATTTTAGATTTTTGAGTTGGAGATTACTTCATTTTTAATATTCGTAAATATGTAATCAGTAACAAAACGAAATGAATAAAGGTAAAAGGAAAATGTTTCCTACAAAACTCTTTGACCCTGAATTTTTAAATGGTTTCTTTTTTCCCTAATTCTTTATGCCTCACCTCATACTTAGAAAAATCACATATCGAAATCTGCAATAAAAAGGGAGTGAAAGGAAATACTCAATTAGCATTATTACTTAATTTGGTAGTCCTGGTTCATGTCCTGTCGATGGAAAAATAGCTCTCCGATTGAACTCAAGTTAACTCGGAAACGGAAATGAAATGAATAACCACCATATCGATTGTGATTATATTTTTTTTTTTCTTCTTTTTTTTGTTAATTTAAGGATGGTTGGAACCTTTACTGGATCGGATTGCTAGAAACTCAACAACAGTTGTTTGTCCGGTAATCGATGTAATTGATGACACAACAATGGAATATCATTATCATGATTCGGGAGGTGTTAATGTGGGTGGTTTTGATTGGAATTTACAATTCAATTGGCATGCTGTACCGGAAAAAGAACGAAAACGTCATAATGTAAGGAAACAGTATGAATAAAATATTTTGCTTAAAATAAAATTTATCTATAAATGACAATTTGTTTTTGCTTCAATTGAATATGCAGAACTCTGCTGAACCCGTTTATTCGCCAACAATGGCGGGTGGACTTTTTTCAATTGACCGAAAATTCTTTGAACTTCTTGGTACATATGATTCTGGCTTTGACATTTGGGGTGGAGAGAATTTGGAATTGTCATTTAAAACATGGATGTGTGGTGGAACTTTAGAGATAATACCATGTTCGCATGTTGGACATATATTCCGCAAGAGGTCACCGTACAAAGTATGAATAAAGTTTCAAAACAATATTGTATATATGGTTTCTTTGTGTGATCGGACTTATACTATTAATTCGAAAAAAAAGAAATATTTTGTAAAGATTCTATGACTGTTTTCTAACTATCATTCCGATAACACAAGATTCTTTAGATTTATTTGTAGTTACACTCACTACACTTTTTTTTTAGTGGCGATCTGGGGTAAATGTTCTGAAGAAAAATTCTGTCCGCTTGGCTGAAGTTTGGTTGGATGACTACGCGAAGTATTATTACCAAAGAATTGGTAATGAAAAAGGTGATTATGGAGATGTATCAGGAAGAAAAGAACTGAGGTAAGACTTTTTTTTTGAAATTGTAATGTCTGAAAAAATACAAAGCAGAACTTTTTTTTTATTCAAACCTATAAGCTTGAAAAGATTGCAAGAACGTGGTTAGTCGTTCACGAAGTAAACATGCTTTTAATCCCACAGATGCATCGTTGTCATAGAAATACTTAAAGAAAACTACATTCTTTTGCTGCTGTTATATGTACGTTACCTTGAATACCATGAAAAGTAGAAGGGTGTTGATATTTCATTATTTACTCTTCTTCAGAAAGTAGACAGTAGTCTTTCCCAGCTTTAAAGGACATTGCTTAAAGATGCAGTTAGATCTTAGTAGCAAATTTCCTCAGGAGCTTATGCTTACATAAAAGGCTTGATATTACCTTATGAAAAAACTAACCTTTTGACATATTTTATGCAAATCGCCCTGTATACAAGGTGTACGATAATTAAATACCTTGAAAACTTCATAGATGACTTTATGACTGTATAAAAATTATTTCTAACCTAAATCATGATATACAGAATACAAGGTAACATAAACGCCCATTTTATTGACGTATTATACATAAGATTTTTCAATTATTCACATGTTGTAAAGATGCATTCTTACAATGTCGTAAAATATGATACATTTAATGAAAAGTAAATGTGAGCTACACTACATGCCAAAGTTGTTTTTTTAACTTCAAAAATTGTCCTCTTTAAAATTGTATTTGCAGCCAAAGTACATGAGATAGATTAATGGAAAATGGTAAAAATAAAATATTTATAGTTCTTATAGTTTAGATTTATTAACAATATAATTCGTGGCGCCGTTACACGCCGAAACGTAAAAAACACAACAGTCACTTTCGATTGTAAAATCATACTTTTATTTCAAAGAAAACATACAAATTAAAACTACAGAACATTACATAGGAACTTTAAAACTACTATTTTTATGAAAAATGCTTTAAATTTTCTTCAAGTACTGAATAATTCTAAGATTTTTCAATTACAACAAACTGTCATAAATTTATTTTATGACTGGGAATAGGACAAAATGGCTCAAACAGCAACAGAGGTAAAGTTATTTCATAAAAAGAAGCTAAAATTAATTGAATTATTTGAAAGATGTAAGAAAATAACAATTCAAAAAACCAAAACAAGTCTTACGTAAATAAAAAAAAACAGAAGAGATCTGAAGTTCTATAAAGAAGATGCAAGAACAAAACCAAAGTTACAACTCTCCAATTTCTGCAATAGAAGAGACTAAGCGCTTGCTTAAAAAAATCTTTCATTGAAAAGCTGCTTCAACATTCAAATGGAATCTTCTTTCTAGACTTAGAAAGCCTAAAGAAGTTGTAAATGCGTATATACATTAGAAAGAGAAGTAGACCCTGACTAAATATTGCCTTAACACTTAACGAAACAAAAAATTTATACTTGTAAGAAATTTTTGTGTATTTTTTCGAGTATACTGCTCATAGGGATAAATAGAACTCAGAAACATACAAAAAATCCTATTTATATCCCATAAAAAACTCCAAAAATTTTTATGTATTTTTGTTTTATTACATTTGGAAAAGTTTTTTTTTCAATTTCCCAAATTATTTCTCGAACATGTTCACAATTTTTTTATTCCATAATTATTTCAGAAAACGTTTGGGTTGCAAAAGTTTCAAATGGTTTTTGGATAACATTTATCCTGAACTGTTTATTCCTGGAGAATCAGTTGCATATGGCGAGGTAAGTATTTGTTACTTTGACTTCTTCTTACAAATATAAAAAATTAAACCTTTAAGTTAAAAATCTAATTCACAATACAAATATTCCTCTAATATAATACAAAAATTACAACAAAAAAAAACTACCCAATTTTAGATGAGAAATTTAGGTTATGGCGGTCGCACTTGTTTGGATTCACCAGCTAGAAAGAAGGATCTTAAAAAAGCTGTTGGCCTATATCCTTGCCATAATCAAGGTGGCAATCAGGTTTGTCAACTTAAACCAACGACTGAAAAAAAAAACTATTACAAAATGTGACCGCCACCAGCTCCAAATTTATAGAAATATATTTTATACTTTTTTGTACATTAAGAATATATTTATTTATGAAACATAACAACAAACAAAAAACTTTGGGGATAAAGTTCAAAAAACCAGAAAGAACTACGATTGAATTTTATTGAAATTATAATTTTACAGATACGAAACAATTTAACATCGTTTTGCCTTGATTCACCATCTGCTTCTGATGACTCACATCCATCGGTTGGCCTCTGGCAGTGCCATGGGGATGGTGGCAACCAGGTATTTTATATTAGATCTAGTCTAGTGTCTTGTCTATAGTCTTACCCATTATACCCATTTATTGTCATGGAATAAAGCTTTCGATTCATAGTTACAAAAAAATGTTACCACTTTTCAAGATAAAAAAAATAATTCTATTACAGTATTTCATGGCTCTGTTTATGTATGTGTGTTTGTATTTGAAAAATATTTGATTTTGATACTGAACGTTGTGTTTTCTTTCTTTTATTTGATGGCTCAAATTTATAGATCGAAAGAGAATTGTCAAAGTTACAGCTTATTTTAAAAACTATTATCGAAAAGGGTCACTGTGGCGTATGCGCAACCTTTTTTCTTCAATTGATACACTTTTCTGGTTTATACAAAATTTTCTATTCCTAACAATTGGTCAAAGAGTTAACATTTTAGGACCTTTTAAATGACATAACTGTTATTTAAAATTATACATATATGGGTCGTTGAAATTGCATGCAGCTATGACTGCATTAATACATTTTTAAATTGGGATACAATTTTTAAATGCTAACTCTTAAGTTCCGATGAAGTACTTCAAATTATTTCAATTCCATTCAATACGAATCGAAGTTCAATGAACTCTACTCAAATTATTTGATTCATATAAAGGGTGTTTTCAAAACAATGAGAATCAACAAGAACAAAACTTCATATAGGATTTCTATTGCTTTTGTGCGTGTTTACAAATAAAAATTGTATGCAACAACCCGGCGTTAACATACAATTATTTCATATACAACAGCAAATAGTATTTTCAACTTTATATCAACAATAACACAATAAAATGACTATGAACCAAAAAAAAAAGCAAAATTCTATGACAACAACTGTAGGTAAATTATATTTTTGCAAACCATTGGCCATCATCTTAAATATCTTTTTTATATATGCATATGTTATGGTTTTTTTTGAAGCATAGCAATAATAAATATTTTCTCATTCACATTGACTCAATTGTTCTGTTGTTGACCACTTTATTATTTATAATGAATTTGGTTGTGTTTATTTTTTTGTTGTGTTGCTCTATGGCACGGTGCTCACTCATCCACGCGAAAAACCAACTAATTACTTACCAACTTGTAATTAAATTTACTTAAAAAAAAAAAAATAATAATAATCACACCATTCCAATTATTCAGCCTATTTAATATAATTTAGGGTTATGGAAGTTTTTGTATTTGTATTTATTTAGGTTTATTGTACCCTTATAGGTTTGTATTGGTCATATTAATTATATACTTATTTAAATCCTTATGGAACTCATATACATTATATAACTTCATTATATTCAAAAGTTATTTTATTAAGTAGAGTGTAAAAAATTGATTTCGATTGTTTGTAGGTAAGTTTAATTGAAATAAATTTAGTGGTGCGTTGAAAAAGCTCAAAAATGAGATTTCAATATATAATAGACCAAATTTAATTCTTTTGGTGAAATGATTTTAAAAGGGAAATTAAGTTTTAATTCCATTAAATGATAACTAATAACGGGAATTACATTTTTCAAAAACACAGATTTTTAAAATAGATTAAAGTGAAAAAAATGTGGGAGAATACCATATATAAATGCAAGAAATAAGTGTAAAGTGAGTGTGAAAAGTTTTAAATTCTTAGCTTAAAATGTCACCTATATTAAAAACGTTAATATGTTTGTCCTCAATTTTATTATTTTAAGTCGAACGATAACGGCATTGAATAGAGATTTAAAGAGATAATTTTTTTTCTATAAAGTAAAATGGCACCTTTAATACAGGTGCACCACCGCAGACAAAAACCATGGGTTCCTGAGGTAATTGTAAGTCGAAAAACTTATGAGGCAATTTTCTCGTTTTCAATGATGTTTTTTCACTTCAATTTCATTTTATGAAAAACAAATCTTGCAACGATACAGAAAAGTTTGGAATTACTCATGTAATTCATATTTTTTTTAATTATTAATATGAATGTTGCTTTATAAAAATATTATGTTACAAAAACTACTAATTATTAACGTGTTTTTTTTTATAAATAATATCAAAATAAATTATATCAAAGTGACAAAACAACTCAAAAACATTAAAATTTTGGTTGATAAAAAATTGAGCTAAAACCGTTATTTGCACAGCGACTAGAATAAAACATAAATTCTTGATTGAATGAAAGAAACATTTTACAATTCGGACTTCGTTTGGCAAGGATACAGCCAGTAAAAGGAAAATAGAGGCAAAATCGTAATCATAAAAACCGTTATAACTCAAAAACCAAGCGAAAACGAGAAAATTGCCTTATGAATTTTCGACTATTGACTGTGGGATACCCTGTAAAGTCGTCTTCTAGGAGATCATTGTTCCAATAGCAATTAAGTCTAGTAATCTAAATCTAGGGTTGGTGTCTACTTTTGCAGCTTTTGTCAAATGCTGTTTGCTTAGCAGATTATAAAAAAACAGTTAAACATCTTATTGCTGAAAACAATTTTAAGATAAATTCTTTACCGAGAATTTATTTTATGCATTTTGCAGATTCTAAACATTTTGTGACTCTTAAGGCAGAGACTCTCTTGCCTGAAAATGACAATTTTTATTCGAGTAGTAGTTTTTATTAAAAAACAAGCATTAAAATAGTTTGATTTAAAAATAAATCAAAGTTGAGTTGAAATTATGTCAAAAACAAATTTTGTCTTTTTTTGAATTTTTTTTATTAAAGCATGTATTTGCGACACACTATAGTTATCTAATAAGTTACATTTTGGTAGCCTTCGAAGACCAAAAGATTATCAGAAATACCCACTGTATAATATATAATTATATATTATTGCTAGGAAATGCTTTGAGTGTTTTTTGTTATTGTTTTGTTTTATTGTATTGTATTGTATTTGTCCAAAAAGTAATACCATATTTTTCTATTTATAGTAGATACGGTTTTGGAAAATAAATTATGTCTGAAACTACATATTACTAGTTTAACTAGTACAAACAAAAACCAAGATTCAAAATAACTACAAGCAAAAATTGAAGGAAAAAATAATTGATGTGTTGCGATTAATGCTCCGAATACCATTTGTTAGAAAATATAAATGATTTGAACAAACTTTTTTTCTAATTGCATAACATGTCACCATTTTACCTATTTTTTTTTTACTAAATATTGATTTGTTTTTTTTTTTTTAATTCAGAATATCAACGATTTTTCTTAATATTAAACTTGTGTATATTTTCAAATATAAACTTATAAAAAATATGCATGGGTTCAATTGGTTAAAAAGTTTCAGAATATATAATCAACTAAGGATATAAAATAATCAACATTGCGGCAATATTGTAATTATATTTATGAAAAAGCCAACTAATTTGGAGCTGGTGGCAAAGCTTTTGTTTTGTTTTATTTTTTTTATTATTATATAAATTATACAAAATATTATTTACAATCATTTTTATTATTTAATACTCAAACATATTTAAAGGCATTGTAAACTTTTGCTGAAAAAAATGCAGTTCGTTTGTTTGCTTTTTTTTTATTTTTTAATTCAATCTTAACTAATTTTGTTAAAAATTAAACTAAGAATAAAAAATGCAATGCAAAGATTAAAAAAAAAACATTTTTTTAATAAAGTCACCTAAAAAATTGAATACATAAAACTTATCTGCATTTTTTTATTTTACCATAATAAAATTATTATTGCTTAATATTATAAAACTAAGTGTTTTTAAAAGTCCAGGCAGGACAAAAATTAAATGAAACTTTGAAACTATTAAAAACTTTAAAAAACATATATGAATATTAACTTTAATGCCTGGACTCTTATATAAACGCAATAATGTGAATATAAGCTGTATTATGCATTTATTTATGTATTAGCTTACGAATTCATATTTTATTAAAAACAAATAAATTTAAAGATATTTAATTTATACAGAAGATTAAAATGCCTCTTCTTCATTATAATAAAAATAAAAATGAAACAAATAAAATTCTATGTAAAATTTACTTACTAATAAATTTTTATTTTCACTTGATGACGTAAATAGTACTTTATGCTGAGTAAAACTGGTGAAATTCGAAGAGATGAAGCTTGCCTTGATTATGCTGGAAGCGAAGTGACGCTATATCCTTGCCATGGATCGAAAGGAAATCAGGTTAGTTAAATTATGACACATTTTGTGATAAAAATGGTTAAGCAGCTGTACTGAACAGACGTTTTGAACATAGCCTTTAAATGGAAATCTGTACGTAAATAGCCCGACAAAATTTCTTGCAAGCATATGTCTGTGTTTGCGAGTTAAAAAAAAAAAAAACTTTTTATCGCAACAAAAATCACCTTCAAACGAAAATGTTCTTTTTTGAAAGATTTTGGCACGCTCAATCCGAATCTCAATTAAAAACTATCTAGCACGTCACGTTTTTGAGCTATGGTAATATAAACATGTCAAAAACTCATTTTTTTCGGTACATTTAACGATGAATTTTTTCACTGTTAAATATTTTGTTAAATAACTTTTAATGAGATGTGGAAAGCACTAATTTTAAAATTAATTTTCCGCGCAAGGATATTGCAAAGTGATTTTTTTGGTGAGATTTTTTTTTAAATAAAAATGTACGTGAAAGAAAAGTGTTACCATTGCACTACAAAATTTTACCTTTTTTTAATAAAAAAACACATTTTCGAGACAAACTCAAACTTTTCGTAAAACATTGCCTTAACTTTGCTTTTCAAGCTTTTTAAAATGAGCGCTACTTGATTGGAAGATTTTGTCTACATACTTTAGCAATTACTTTATTTTAATTACGGCAATATTTTGTTTTGTTTTTTACACTGAAATTTTGTCAACAACCAATAATTTATAAAAGTTTTAGTTTGTATCGCATCTAAACTAATTTTTAATTATTTTTTTCCCCAGTTCTGGACTTATAAAGCTGATTCAAGTCAAATTCGACATGGTTCATCTGATAAATGCTTAGCAATCAATGAAAAGAAAGACAAAGTCATAATGGAAGAATGTGATCCGAATCGTGCTTGGCAAAAATGGCATCTAGAAAATTATGATCCATCAAAATTGTGAGGATTTATATATTATGCAAATAGCTCAATTATGATTCCTACGCACAAAATTTAGCCATTTTGTCGCTTAGAGTGTAAATTATAAATTAATATTTAATATACTATATTAAGTTAAATATTAAGTCAGTAAAATGATTTGTAAATACCCATTTTGTATGTAAGAAAATTTTGCATTTAAAAAAATAGAAAAAAAAATCATAAGGAAATAAAAAAAAAATATATATAGAGTACATTTTTAAGAAACGTAACAATACATTTTGAAAATGGCAACAAAATTCACAAATAAACATAGATAAATCTGGTTAATTGTATTAACATACAAAAAAAAAACTTAATATTATTAAGACTAGGGTTTTGTGGAAAGTTCTGAAAATGTAATGTTTTTTTAATTATTTTTAAAGTGAACAAAATATCCGGCGGACAAATTTTGAAACTTTCAGACGAACTTTCCATGATTTCTATCAGTTGACTGGGTTTTGTAGTTTTAAGTGTGTACTTAATTTAAAAATGCAAAAATATAAAAATATGTTGAAGAAAATAATACTATATTACTACTATGTATATCTTTTTGAATTCTACGTTTAACTTCTGTCATTCTTGTATGCTTTAAAACACTTATCTATAAATACAGATTATATTTTGACCAAGATATTTCTAAATTATTTCAACATGAATCTATGTTATTTATAATATATTTTAATATATACACTCTCTACTTATGTATCTATTACTTTTACTTGCCAAGTTTCCTATATAATGTTTCTGTATATATAATATATTAAAACAAAGTATGTAGTTAAAACTACGGTATATTATATTATTTAAAGACAAACAAAAAAAAAAAATTATTATAAAGTAAAGTACTTATATTGTATGTATATCATTTTATTGATTAAACTTAAACAATTTATTATATTATTTTTAAGAATCTACCTATGTTCAGGTATAAAACAAACATATGCCATTACAAATGAAGCACAAATAATACACACACACACACACACACACGTTATATTCCAAAAGAATAGACATATCTAATAATAATAAATAAATAAAATACAATTTTAAAAAGTTATATTATAAACAAAATAATTAAGAGTGACGAAATAAAAAAATAAGCCAACTTTTTAAAAATATTCGTTTCTTTTATTACATATTAATATTTAAAAAATCATAGAGCTGTATCTCAATATTCTTAGGTGGCTTGTTTGGATTAATTTTGAAGTTCGAAATGCTGATGAAAATTGCCATGTTTGGACTTTCTAAGATTTTTTTTTTTTTGTGAGTTAAACGACTGATTAATGTTGGTTTGGATTTTTTTTTGATACGAAACCAATACTGGCCCTATAGAGCAAGTAAAAAATAAATGAATGAACAAATAATAAAAGAAATATAAAGAACTTTATATTGTTTTTGTTTAACAGGGATAAAAAAATCAGATTGCTGATGTCCAATCATTGACATTTGTAAAAAATAAACATTCCTACTTATTCAGGCTCTAAGCAACCTTCAAATGCGTTTAGCTTATATAATCTCTATGCATCGTTGCATAAACTCCATAAATAATGTTTTCCCGTGTAGATGCATGCATCATAAGGAGTGCATAGCGCTATGCGTCTCTATATTGCGTATATATGTAGATTCGGCTGTGTGTTTAAACAATGTTAAATTTCTACAATAACAGCAGTACTGCCACCCGTACTGAAAATAGGTGGGTAATTTTTTAATTACCAACAATAATAAATTAATGCAAAGAGATAAAAAAAGATGTTGAAATATGATGAGGTAATAATAGGTATCATGGTACAGGGACGTACCAATTAAAAAAGGAATGGACACCAGAAAATATTTAATGATAGTTTGCCTTCAACGTATTTTAAATTTTTTTTTTTTCAAAATTGCAGGAAAAGAGGTAGTTAAAATTTTCTTATTCGAATTTAATGGATTTTATTAAACACGAACCAAAACAAAAAAGTGTGGGAAACCGTGCAAAGGCGAAAGAAAACACAGAATCTTTCAAACTATTAAAGAGTTATTGGAGGACAGCAAAGGGCTGATTCTCCAACAAAAAAAAACAAAGTTATTATAATATAGAATAGTGTAAAATTAGAATAAAAGAAAATATATACAATTTTTTCTGTCCACAGTACAAAAGGCATATCATCTTAAGAAAATTCCTTAACCTTAACTTTTAGACAAACATTGTCTAATTGTTGCGAGTCCCGCAATACTGGGACTTGCGGTAAGGCCGAGTAAGTTAAGAAACATAGAATACTCACAAAAGAAACTAGATACTTATCATGACAATGAACAATTCCTCTCCTTTAAGCCAATTTAATAAATGCTTCATGGTGAATGGTACTATATCAACAGATGATTTTTCCGTTGTCTACTTTCAGGCATTTGTATTCGTTGGAAATAATCCAAATTTGAATTTTGTTTCATTCGAGTTTCGTTGGGAAGTTGAGTTATCATTTCCTTCGTTGCAATTGTATTATGACTTTACGACAACTGAATTAACCTTTCTAACGCATCTATTTTTTTTCGAACAGTCAATACTTCAAATATTGGATATTGGAAAGCAAAGATTTTTTTCTAGATTGTGGCATTATTTCAGATATCAAACATTTCTTAACCTTTGTTCAGTTTTTTCTTGTATCGCTAAAGTAGCAAATGTAAATCAGTTAATACTTGGATATTCTTTTTTAAGTAATATGTGTTATTTATTCCAAATTTCAAAATTTCCATTTAAACATATTTTTTTTTAAACTGTCTGTTTACGTCTATGTACTGTATACCAAAGTAGGTGTTTTCTTATATTATTGATAACTGATATCAACTTTGAAGATAGAATTTTATTGTTGAACAATTTTTTTCTTAGAATGTACCCCAGAATCACCCCTTGACTTATAACGGGACACCCTGTATTATATACAATATCACTAGCCATTAATCAATTTATTTGAATTCTTAAACGAAATCTTAAAAAATCTAATTTTTTCGATTCTATTTTGTGGATTTTTCGTGTTTATTTAATAATGACTAGGAATTACATATGTGGGTAATCTGGGTTTACCTTTGTGTTTTTTTTTTATTTATTAGTTTAGTTGGTTCGCAACAAAAAGAGTTTCTTTGAATATATTACTCGTTCAAAAAAATAAAATTAAGCAACAACAGGAAAACAGTCGTGAAACAATTGGTGCCGATAGTTCTGTCAAATTTATTAATTTTAAATAGGTAGCAATAATTCTCCTGTTTTCTGCAGAGTTGTTGAACTTCTTGTGTACTTTTTTATCATTGCTAGATGCTGGTGATTAAGGAACAAATTAAAATATGGATTTATATGTCGACTCTTGGGATTTCCAATCGAAAACGCCATTAAACTCAATATATCCTTACTTTTCCTCAACCATTTAATTTTTTTAAATATAACTCAATCGCTTGCAAATCAAAACTACCAAACAAAACCACAGTTACTTCTTTGCAAATAATACTTCGGATCTTCTATTCAACAATATTTCGGATCTTCTGTTCAACGAGCTCCTTCAAGGATCTCTGATGAAGATGTCTGTTGTCTTAGGAATTGGTTAACATTTAATCTTCAAATTTACAAACTTTGCCAATGCAAATTGTAATTAGTGGGTGAAATGGACCCAGAGTGCACTTGACTGAAGGTATTTGTAAATATTTCCGGGGCAGAGACTCTGGGGACGGTGCCGAATCGACAATTTTTTTCAGCAATTAATAATAGTTGGAGAAAATTGACATTTAGCTTACCCTAAAGGGTTGAAGTGAGGTTGGTTGGTTACTTACCCCTATAAAAATTGCAATTTTATGACTTAGAGGGCGCTTCGCTCGATCTGCCATACAAAATTTACGTGAAATTCAATTGTGATTCAGGTAGCACATCCCAAAGGCTTAAAGTCAATAACCAAACAAAATTTATACTAAAATTGGGTTTGTTGTGTTAAAACACTAGACTACAAAGAGCTCGAGATCAAATCGAAATCATTCGGTATAACATTGTCTAATAAATGTCTATTTGTCTGAGAACTTGACACGTACTTGAAACTTGAAGCAATTGAATCAATTAATTAATCATTTGGCTAAGCTATGTTCTAAAAAAAATGAACTAACCTTCAAAAAGCTTATACTTTGTTTGTTTTTTTCTGATGATTTTTTTTTATTTTAGTTCAATAGGTAAGCCACATAGGTTGGAAAAAAATGGAGGCAAGCTGTATTTACCGTTGTTCGTTATTCTATTTGTAAAGTTGTTTCGCAAAAATAGTAGGTTAGACTTCCATTTAAGATAACAATCGTTCAAAAAGCACAAGGAAAAAAGTTATAAAGTAATTGACGCTGAATTCTGTCGAATTAATTCTTATTCTTAACTTTATCAAATCGAAAAAAAAAAATTGTTTCAATTTTAATGTTAATTGATTGAAACGCTTTGTTCGAGAGTGAAATCACTATTCAAAACCAGTTCAGAAGAAAATAAAATATTAATTTGTGTTTCAGTAATTTCGTGTAAAAACTAATTGAGTGGATATTTTTTTTTTAAATAGATGTTTTAAAAGGTAAATTATAATAAATGTGCAAGAAAGTCAAGTATCTGTTAACTCAATAGAAATAATGTATGTTCATAAAATATTGATGGTGATTTATATATACAAATTTAGTGTTATTTAAAAAAAAAAAAACATTTGAATTTCATTAGAGATAGCAAATAGGAACAACCAAATTCGGGTTTTGTACAAGCTTAGATTTCAAGTGCTAGATTTAAAGTGTGTTTTTCATATATTTTGCCTCACAAAATCAAAAATGCTAAGCCAGATGTTTGATCTTAATTAATTAAAATCATCTTTTCAGAGCCCACTATTATTATAAGTCAAATATGGCATTTAAATGTCAGCGTCTTCTGACGTCGATTGTCGCATGTCTAGTGGTAATTTTGATTGCTATTGCCATTCGATACTACATAGATGATACAACACGCCCTTCCAAATGGGATGTCATGTCTTTAAGGTTGTTTAGAAATGAAGCTAGCATTGATGGTAGTCATGTTTCGGAAGAATTAGTTGGTAGTCAAAAGGAGGATCTCGATGCCAATAAAGCCGATATTAGTAATGGAGACAAATCTGTGAATGATAATTTGACATATGAAGAAGCAGCCATTAAATTGAAGAACCAACAAGCAGCAGCTGCTTTAGCAGCTGCTTTAGCAGCAAAAAGAGAAGAGTTAACATATGAAGCAGCAGCCATTAAATTCAAAAATCAAGAAGCAGCAGCTGCTGCTTCAGCAGAAAAAAGAGAAGAGTTAACATATGAAGCAGCAGCCATTAAATTCAAAAATCAAGAAGCAGCAGCTGCTGCTTCAGTAGCAGAAAGAGAAGAATTAACATATGAAGAAGCAGCAAATAAAGTCAAAGACCAACAAGCGAAAGCTGCTTCAATAGCAGAAAGCGAAGAGTTAACATATGAAGAAGCAGCCATTAAATTAAAAAACCAACAAGCAGCAGCAAAAAGAGAAGAGTTAACATATGAAGCAGCAGCTAATAAATTTAAAAAACAAGAAGCAGCAGCTGCTGCTTTAGCAGCAGAAAGAGCAAAGGATCATAAAGTTAATGAAGGTAAGTTATGCTTTTCGATTCAAATTTATAAATCGGATAAACTCGCAGTTCGATATGAATTATATTTTCTCCATTTCTATAGAAAAAGGTGTTTTGAATGCCCCTGCTATAGTTAAAGATGCTCCAGGTGAAATGGGCAAACCAGTTGGGGTACCAGCTAATATAACACCTGAAATGAAAAGGCTAATCGCAGAAGGCTGGAAGAATAATGCTTTCAATGAGTACGCATCTGACCTCATGTCGCTGCATCGTAGTCTCCCTGATTTCAGAGATCCATGGTTGGTATATTTTTTTTATTTTTGTTAATTTAACGTGCTGCCATTGATTTCTATCGACTGTTTTCTTCAGGTGTAAAGAGCCTGGTCGCTACCAGCAGAATCTACCACCGACTGATGTGATTATTTGCTTCCACAACGAAGCATGGTCGACTCTATTGCGTACAGTACATTCGGTATTGGATAGATCTCCGGAAAAACTCATCGGAAGCATTATATTAGTAGATGACTTCTCTGATAGGCGTAAGTTCACTAGTTAAAATGATATAAGACAAAATAGTGACTGACGACAAATTACTTGACTTGAATTTATTCGTTCTGTTGTTGGTTTTCTTATTTTCCTAACGTCGTGATCATGTTTCCAATTAAAGCACACACCAAGAATCAGTTGGATGATTATTTCAAGGCATATCCCAAAGTGAAGATCGTTCGGGCGCAAAAGAGAGAAGGTTTGATTCGGGCGAAATTACTTGGAATAAGTCATGCAAAATCACCGGTCTTAACATTCCTGGATTCGCATTGTGAATGTGCTGAAGGTAACATTTTAAATCGAAAATCAAAATGATTAATCTGATTTCTTTTTTGTATTTTTATTCAAGGATGGTTGGAACCATTACTGGATCGCATTGCTAGAAATCCAAAAGCCGTTGTTTGTCCAATAATCGATATAATTGATGATGCAACAATGCAGTATCGCACAAATGTCTCAGGAATTGTTAAAGTAGGTGGTTTTGACTGGAATTTCAATTTCAACTGGTATCCTATTTCGGAAAAAGAACGAAAACGTCATAATGTAAGGAACAACAAATTTTTTATTAAATTCAATTTTTCAATAATAATTTTAACTTACATTCTATAGCATCCAGCTGAACCATTTTATACACCAACAATGGCTGGTGGACTTTTTTCAATTAACCGACAATTTTTCGAATATCTTGGTACATATGATCCTGGTTTTGAGACATGGGGTGGCGAGAATCTGGAATTGTCATTCAAAACATGGATGTGTGGTGGAACTTTAGAGATTGTACCATGCTCACATGTTGGACATATATTTCGCAAGCGGTCGCCGTACAAAGTATGAACATTAGGTGGTCGGGCTTATGATTTGTCAAACACAAAGAGAATCGATATGGAAACATTTGTTAAAGAACAGAGCAATTTTATGAATGTTTTCTTTGAAATGAAAAATTCTTTGGATTCTTTTTATTTCTTGTATTTTTTTTTTTAGTGGGAATCTGGATTCAAAGTTTTGCAGAGAAATTTTGTCCGTTTAGCTGAAGTTTGGTTAGATGACTACGCAAAATATTACTATTATAGAATTGGTTATGCCAAAGGTGACTATGGAGATGTCTCAGCAAGAAAGGAACTGAGGTAAGATTTTTTTTTGTTTACTATCAGAAACAGTTAATAATTGAGGTAGATTGTGATTTCTGCTTTATTCTTCAAGTTAGTACCCCCAAAAGTTGTCGAAATTTTACAATTCGGAAATACTTTCATTATAAAATCCGTTTTGCCATTATTTTAATTGTGCCACAAGTGTATTTTCTTGCTGTGATATTTTCGGGATCATGTTTTTTCTAGAAAGTGTTTTTTGTTGGAATACTTTCAGGCGTAGAACAGTTAAGGTATCTTCAAGACGACTTGAATATAGCAATAAAAATGAAAGTTTTAAGTTTTAATAATAAAAATAAAATGTTGGGCCTTAACTCCTCAGCGCAGAATGTCAAGGGTATCAATGATCATTATATTCAATCACTTTAATACAAGTTCTTTGAACATATTTCAAATTTAATTTTTCATTAAAAATTATTATTATTTCAGAAATCGTTTGGGTTGTAAAAGTTTCAAATGGTACTTGGAAAATATTTATCCTGAACGTTCTATTCCAACAGAACCAATTGCATATGGTGACGTAAGTATTTGACACTAGTCTTTTTTTTTCAAAAAATAAAAAAAAAACTTTTAAGCATAATTCCTTTAATATGAAACAAAAATTTTAAAAATTACCCAATTTTAGATTATGAATTTAGGTTATGGTGGGCGTACTTGTTTGGATGCTCCAACTGGAAATCAAGATTTAAAAAAAGCTGTTGGTCTATATCCATGCCATAATCAAGGTGGAAATCAGGTTTGTAAACTAAAACGATTAGAAAAAAAAAACTATTAGATACTAAATGTGACTGCCACCAGCTGAAACGAATTAAAAACAAATAAAACTAGGGAAAAAAAAGACTATGGGGATAAAATTCAAAAACTAAAGCAACAAGCATTATTTACTTTATTGAAATTACAATTTTACGGATACGGAAGAGTTTAACATTTTTGTTTAGTTCAAAAAGTTCTGATATATTTTGGAGCTGGTGGCATAATACCAAATAAAATTTTGGTTTATAAAACTTAGTGACTTTTAATAATTTTATTAATTAATGAAAGGTTGGGTTTTTTAAACATAATAAATTGTGTAAATTCTAGCTGTATTATATCATTACATTTACATATATAGGTGTATTCCATATTTTATTAGAAAAAAAATAATTCGAAGAAAATAATTAACATAAGATTACAACTATGCCTAATTATGACTTAAAATAATTAAACAATTAAACTCTTTTTGAATTTTTTTTTCGTTTTCCTTAACATAAATAGTTCTTTATGCTAAGTAAAATTGGTGAAATACACCGAGACGATGCTTGCTTTGATTATGCTGCAAAGGAAGTAACGCTATATCCTTGCCATGGTTTGAAAGGAAATCAGGTAAGTTACAAAATAAAATGTTGCCATACAAATAACAAAAACTGATTAAATATTGTTTGGTTGTAATCCTAATAAATAGAAACCTTAAATGACATAATTCTTTATATTTAGTAATTATGTTATGTGTTTTAAAGTTGGATTCATATATAAATATATTTTTATTATTATTTTCGCAGTTCTGGAATTATATACCTAATACAGGCCAAATCCAGCATCCCGTCACTAACAAGTGCTTAGCAATCAATGAAAAGAGAGATAAAGTCATAATGGAAGAATGTGATCCAAATCGTCCTTGGCAAAAATGGCATCTGAAAAACTATGATCCTTCAAGATAGAATGAAGATTTTTATAAAATATACAACACATAAATTATAATAATTATTATTCCTCTGCAATCAAAAAAAAAATTGTAGCTTTAAGGCTAGTTTACAGTTCAGCGTGAAAAAAACTTCAAAGCAGTTTTTTTCACTTTTGTGCATCAAATGAAGTAAATATCTGAAACTCATTGTACACAACACGTTAACTCCCCATTTTGTCCTATATGAATTGAAGCAGTAGGCTAAAAATGCAATTCAATTTTTTCTTGCAACCAAACTAATATTTGCAACCAAAAATTAAACTAATAGCATTTTCAGCTCTTGGCTTTAATATATTAGGTTAAAAAAAGGGAAAAACCTAGGGTAAGTCAAAAAAAGTTTGCTTCGGCTTAGAACAAAAAATATGTGACAGAAAGGTTAGAGAATTGTTTTGAATTTTTTTTTTTTAGCACAGCTGACTGTTAATTAGGGTTAAAGTATAAAATATAAATTAATATTTTATAAAAATAAATAAAGATTTGTTAACCTATGTATTTTGTATTTAGAAAAATGTTGCTCAAAAAAAGTTTAAGGAAAAAAAATAATAAAATAATATTTTTAAGAAACGCATTAATATGTTAAAAAAAAATAGTAATAAAAAGCAAAATACATAAAAATCGTTGATTGTATTTATACAAAAATAAATTTAATTTTTCTGCGTAAACCTCGTAACTACGAAGTGTAAAAAACTACATTTTCTTAAGAGTTTTTGTTTAACATTAAACACTGCTGGTAACGATAAGTTTAATTAATATGTTTTACAGTTAATTCGATTTCTTATTATTCAATCAAGTATTAAATTTCAAGAAAAACTTCAATATCTTAAAAAAACTGAAAAAAAAAATTGCTGTTCAGATACGTGGTTCATGCAGAAATGGGACAATATGTGCCCTTTATTATGAAAGTCGTATAAGTCACTGCAAAACCATTCAAGTTGATGAGAAAACTCAATTATCGACAATTCTTTTTGAAGGCGATAAATTGACATACTATATTGTTTAAAGTATATATTTGTTCAAAGTTGTAAATAGCGTCACATTCCTATAAATTATATAAGTAAAATCATTTTAGTTGGAATTATGCATAATGTTGACAGTCGACAGTTGACAGTCGGTCAAAGCTCAAAAGTAAGCGCATTAGAGAAAAGCCAAAAAGTTTATACTTGTATTAATTGTTGAATTAGTTAAAAACAACTATAACACCGATCCAATTTTAACCACTAAAGAGGGCCAGTTTGTGAGGAACTGGAATTCAAAAATTGAAAAACCATAACTGGCTGGATAGATTATCAAAATTATGGATCACTTGCCTGCACCTTAGATTTTAGAACATTAAAATTTTCCACAAAGGTAGACATTGCTGTGAAAATCTAAAATTTGGGATTTACTTTTCAGTGCCATGGTATTTAACCTTTTCAATAAATTTTAATCAAATCATCATAAAATCTTGGACTTCTGCACAATGGTTGATTTTGGGCAGTATATGAAGAATAAAACTGAAATGGAAGGGTTTTCATTTAGGGGCCGTAGTATCCGCCCATTGTCTGAAATATTATTATGATTCATTGTAGGATCTTATAATATAACAGAGTGAGAAAAGATAAATCAGATAGAAACCAAAAAATGATTATTATTAAATGATATTGAAACTTTTTTGTCTTTTTTTTTCAAAATATTTGCTTTACAAGGAGTAGTAAGATCACACGAAAAACAAGCTTAAAAATGGAGTAACAAAAGTTACAAATAAAGCATTAGGTAACTCGGAACCCGAAAAAACCTCTCCGATTTGGATGGTTATTTTTTCAAAATTTAAATCATTCTGTTGTTTCTTACTATAGTACCGAGCAAGTTGCAATTTAAAGACCAAGCCTCTCTGTGATAAAAAATTAAATAATTGGATTATTATGTCTAACAAAAATGCTTTTCTTTCCGCTCTCTAAGTTTTTCTTATCTATTTCATTTCAAGTATCTTTTGTTTAGAATCGAAATCTTTCTGTAACAATTCAGAGCAGTTTAATCAATCTATTTTCGTTATTTTGTCAATTAAAACCTCCAAAATTTCATGTTATTTTTCTTATTTGTTTATGCTTATGTGGATTGTGCTTGCTTATTTGCAAGGTTAACCCCCCCACAAAATCAAGAAACTTTGGGCAATTTGTGTTTCTGTTTACTCTTTACCTTTTTTTTTTTTATTTTATTTATTTAGTTGGTTGGTAAAAATTTTATTTTAGACTTTTATTAAGTAAATTATTCGTTCCAAAAATAAAAAAAAACAATACCCTAAGAAAACAGTCATTAAACTATTGGTGTGTTGTAGAATTTATTAACTTTGTATGCAAATAATTTTGAATAACTTTATTAACAGTTAAGTGTGAAAGAGTGTACGAGTGGTTGTTTATCAGCCTGGTGTTAACTACCGCTTAAATGTTCTTATAATCAAGGATCACACCGTTACAAGCAGCGAAAAATGGATTTTATCTGCCGACGTCGTCTAGTGTCGATTGTGAAAATTATTGCAATTCTTTCCTTAACTTGGTCTGCCATTGCCTTTATGCACTACATCACAAAAGACACGAAGCCCGTTACTACATGGAATGGAAAATCCTCAAAATTATTTAGAAGTGGTGGGCGAGATGCTGTTACTGGCATTGCAATAAAAGCAGCTGGCGTTCGAGTCGGTGGTGATCATTTTGAATTTGGCAGCACGACTCAAGAAAAGGGTGCTTCTGATGTCCTGTCTATTAATAATGATAACTTGGAAATTCTACCACATGAAGACAATGCCATAAATCTCAAAACCCTTGTGACAGTATCTGCTTCACCAAGAGAGAGAGGAGAAGATCCTCAGATAAATGAGAGTAAGTTTTGATAAAATAAGTTAAAAGACTTTAAAAGATTATAAAGGAGAAACTGTTATTTATATGCAATCCTCTATTCTATTCTTCTTTCTTGTATAAAAAGATGTTCTGAGTGATTTTGGTAAACTTGAAGACAACCTAGGCGACATGGGCAAACCAGTTGTGCTACCAGATAATTTACCAGCTGAAATACAAAAGATCATCGATGAAGGCTGGAAGAATAATGCTTTTAATGAGTATACTTCTGATCTCATTTCACTGCATCGTAGTCTTCCTGATATCAGAGATCCAATGTAATTAAGTGCTGCCCTTATTTGTCCGATGTAAACATTGTCTGTCTTCTGCAGGTGTAAAAAGCCCGGTCGCTATCAACAGAATCTACCTGTTACAGATGTGATTATTTGCTTCCACAACGAAGCCTGGTCAGTTTTACTGCGAACAGTGCATTCAGTATTGGATAGGTCTCCGAAAGAACTCATTGGAGAAATTATACTAGTAGATGATTTCTCTGATATGCGTAAGTTCATGTTAAAGTTCAATAAAACCATATAGGTTTAGTATAATAAGAATTGTTAAGTCTTTCTCTAGAATGACCAATAAATTGACATGATTTTAATTATTTGTTTATTGCTTAATTTGTAATTTCATTTGCTCATAAAGAACACACAAAGAAGCAACTGGATGATTATTTTGAAGCATATCCTAAAGTGAAGATCATTCGGGCGCAACAAAGAGAAGGTTTGATTCGGGCAAGAATACTTGGGACACGGCATACAAAATCACCGGTGGTAACATTTTTGGATTCACATTGTGAATGTACCGAAGGTAAGTACACATTTATTTATAATTGCATCTGAAGGTTTTAAGGCTCATAGAGCTTCTTAAAACTTTTTAATTGGGTCAATCTCTAACATATATAATATTATATGAATAAATAAATATTGAATAAGTTTGTTAATCAAATATCACTTCATTTTAGTTTTGTTTTAGGATACAATCCTTAAAAAAATCCTATTTTCTACCAGAATACCTACGAAAAGATAACTTTTTCAAGTTTTTTTTTACAAATTTAATGACAAAATTTCATATTCAAGCCATATTTTCATTTAAAAAAAAAAAAAAAAAAAAACATTCATAACCCAAAAGCGTTCCCGGAAATGACGTTCCCGAAAATGACGTTTTGATCATCACTATGAGCGTTTATTTTCTTTCTAACAAAAGCAAACAAAATATTTTTTAGGTACCACAATAAAGTGGTCTTGATTTTGCATCATAACATCGTCGAAAAATTATAATTTTAATCTTTATTCATACGAAAACAGGCGAAAAATGTCGCTTTATTGATGTACGCTCCATATAATATATCAAATTTAATTCCAACTTCTACTTTAATTTAATTTTTTTCATGCAGAAAACTTTTTATGTAACAATAAAACAGTTCCATGACATACCGAAAAGACTATTTTGTCATTGTAACTATACATTCAGAAATATTCCTTCGGACAACTTTTATTTAAATAGAAATAATGAATCTTCTCATTTTTTGTTGTTGTAAAGCACATGAAAATTTAATTTTCTTCAAAAAAGTTTTGGTCAAAAAGGTTTATATTTAATTAGGAAAAGAATTTCTCGTTCAATTGAAAAAGTTATTTGACAGGGTTAAATTAAAATGCTCGTATCTCGTATTTTCAACTTTAAAGTCTTTAAATACTGAAAAGAACTAGTTTTGTGCACAAACCATTACATATACCACAAACACTAAAAAAAGAACTTTAATTATCATTGAGAACACTCGATATATGGTAAGTATGATGAAAATAAACCAAAAGAATTGTCTTACTTCGAAAACGTTGTGGCGAAAATAAAATTTTTGCCTCAATAATCTTTGAGACACACATCCAGATTTTTCAAAAACATTATTTGGGAGTGTAAGGTCTTCGATTTCATAATTTCCCCCCTAGACCAAGATATAATAATTGCGAAATCTCATAACAATTACTTTTACGACATAAATGTGTTATTTAATTATCATTTAAGGATGGTTGGAACCATTACTCGATCGCATTGCTAAAAATTCAACAACCGTTGTTTGTCCGATAGTCGATTTAATTGATGCCACAACAATGGAATACGACACCAAATATTTTGAAAATCTTAAAATTGGGGGTTTCAATTGGAATTTAGAATTCAGATGGCAAGATATTCCGGAGAGTGAACAAAAACGTCGTAATGTAAGTTAATACATTATAATGTAGTATAATTGTTTGAAATTATGCACATGAATACGTATTTCCATTATTTTTATAGAATTCTGCTGAGCCAATTTATTCGCCAACCATGCTAGGTGGACTTTTTTCAATTGATCGCAAATTTTTCGAACACCTTGGAACATATGATCCTGATTTTGACATCTGGGGTTCGGAAAATTTAGAATTGTCATTCAAAGTATGGATGTGTGGTGGAACTTTAGAGCTTATACCATGCTCACATGTTGGACACATATTCCGCACTTCTAGCCCGTATACGGTATGCATAAACTTGGTTATCAGTATCATACCGAAAACGAAGACTTCTTTGAATACAACGTGGCATTTGCAACAATTTGTTAAGATTTGGCTAGTATTTTTTTGTAGTTGGGACCTCTATTGGATGTTAAGAAGAAGAATTCTGTTCGTTTAGCTGAAGTTTGGTTGGATGACTACGCAAAGTATTACTACCAAAGAATTGGTTATGACAAAGGTGACTTTGGAGATGTTTCAGCAAGAAAGGAATTTAGGTGAGTAAACACCTTCGAAGTTGTAATACGAGGTTAATTAATGCAAAGCCAGTTACAGAAATGTATTCCATTTTAATTATTATCTTTAAATTTCTCAAATATATCGACATAGAGTTTTAATTTTTTTTAATCAAAAATTATTTTAATCTTAGGAAAAGCTTGGGGTGCAATAGCTTCAAATGGTACTTGGACAACATTGTTCCTGAACTTTCAGTTCCCGGAGACTCAGTTGCATACGGATCGGTAAATATTTTTTACTTAGTCTATACAGTGTTCAAAAACTAGAACTTTACAGATACGAAACAATTTTACATCATTATGTCTTGATTTCGAATACCCACAAAGATCTATTAACCTCAGGAGGTGCCATGGGAAAGCAGGCGATCAGGTATTCTATTAGACTGAATTTTTGTTTCTTTTCTCATATATTTAATATCGTAGAATAAATCATAGAATAAATATTTTTAAAACATTAATTTTTGAAATTGGTGAAGCAATCATATATTCGATTCAATACGAACAGAAGTTCTATTAACAAAATTCAAATTGTTTCTTATCAGAATAGTGAGAATCAAATAAATTTAAAATTTACTTAAATTATTTGTGTACGTCAATAAATTTAAAAACGTAATAAGTAGACAAAAAAAAAAAAGAGATACAACAATAAAAATTGATGCAAATAACATTTAATAATAAAAAGTTAACATGAAACAATTAATTCTATTAAAAAATATGTCAATCAATTATTTTTCTTAATAGTTCTTTATGCTGACTAAAACTGGTGAAATACGGCGGGACGAGGCTTGCCTTCATTATGGTTGGAGAGAAGTGACGCTTAATCATTGTCATGGTGCAAAAGGAAATCAGGTGATTTACTTATAAATCGTTGGCGGAAACCGACCCCTATATTATGACTGTCAATTTATTATCAATCAGCTTTGAATTAATATTGTTCAATTTTCTATCAATTCACAACGTTCAACATCATTCACAATATTGACAAAACTTTTATTAATTTCTTATACTCGTAAGATTTCGAATTTTAACTTTTTACACTAGTAAACGGCCAAGGTGCACTCACAGTGCCTATATATTTTACTTTTCCGTAGGTACACGTAATGTAAAAAAGATAAGTACATATTAAGTCTATTTCATCATAAAAGGTTAAGAAAACACGTTTTCGAGACATTTTTATGTGCGTGTGCGGTTGTAGTTGGAAATTTGTAAGCACGATATCTTTTGTTAAAATTAAAATAATTGGAATCTGTACATTTTTTTAAAATTATTGCAACGGTACGAAAAATTTTGGGATTACCAATGTAATTCATATTTTTCTTTATAAATTTTAACCAGCTGAACCTTAAAAATTGCATTCAAGAAAACTTACCTATTATTGAGTGTTGGGATTTTTTTAGTTTTTTTAATTTTTTTTTGTGGTGTTATTAAAAATTAGTAAATTAGTGTGTTCAAATAGATTTTTTAGTTGTAACCGTTTTTATAAAAAGAGACATAATTCGTTTATTTTATAAACTTTTCATAATTTTGTACATGTAAAAATCTGAAAATCTGAAAATTTAACTCTCCAGACCTGCCTTAACAAATATAAATAAGTTTATTAGTTTATTTTGGCCATTTTGGTCATCATTTATGAGAATCAACAAGAACAAACATTTATTTGAAAATTGTACAAGTACAAGATTTGAACTTATGATAGAAAATGTTACCAATAATTAAGCTTCCCAATTTTCTGAATGCATTTCAAAATACTAAGGGAATCGCAGGGGGTTGTAAGTGAAAAGGGAAGATTTTGTATATTAAAGGGTCTGAAGATCATTAAAATTAATAATATGACGTATAAGTAATCGTATTTCTAATAAATTTTTTAGTAAAAAAAAGTAATACTTAAAAAAATACCTATAATAACTAATTTTAGAATTTTTATAATTTTTTCCCAGTTCTGGACTTATATAGCTGATTCAAATCAAATTCGACATGATTTATCTGATAAATGCTTGGCAATCAATGAGAAAAGAAATAAGATTATAATGGAAGAATGTTATGCAAATCGAGCTCGGCAAAAATGGCATCTGGACAACTATGATCCTTCAAATATGTGATTAGGATTAATACATTGTAGCTCCACTACCATTCCTTGGCAAAAAATTATGCCATTTTGGTGTTAAGAGAGTACAAAACTAATTAATATTTAATATTAAATTATGTATATTAAGTCAATTCTATGATTTGTAGCTACAGATACCCATTTTATATGTAAGAACATTTTGTATTTAATGAATAAATTTTGAAAAAAACTAGCTCTTGTTATTCAAAGCTTATAATATAATTATTGGTTAAATCTAAGATAAAGATGCTTCAGACTATTTTGGACTGCCCACAACAAACAACAATCAACAGATTTATTGGCTAGATCCAAAAATTAGAAAAATTAAAAATTTTAGATTTTTGCTAAATCAGATTGGGGAATGAGATTTTGACGTGTGTATGCCGCTTAAGACCCATTTCAAACATATCCCGCTTCGGTTTTCCAGTTTTATCAGTGAAATTACCCATAAAAAAGTGCTACCAGAATCTGGGTAACCGGGTCGTTGCCGGCTACGTGTGAACTGGGCCTAAGAGCTGAATGAATACCGTTTCCTAGTGTTAAAGTTTTTAAATTTAATAAAAAATGTTTATATTTATTTGACATATATATTTGAAACATGCAGCATGTGAATCGATTAATCAATCTGGTTTAAGTTGTCGCACAAAACCTTCAAAAATGTTAGTTTTTTTTTTGTATTTGTTGATGCTTTTGTGGATTCTACTTGCTTATACAAATTATTAGGTGCTAGGCTACACACCTACATACATTTTGGAAAAAAATGTGGGCAATCTGTGTTTACACTTGTTTTTATCTTATTTGTTTAGTTGTTATTTTATAAAGTCGTTAAATACATTACTCTTGCAAAAATTAGAAAAACATCAAGAAAACAGTCTTAAAATAGCTGGTGGATAGTTCTGTCGAATTAATTAATATATTCTTTGAAAATTTAAAATCATTATATTAAGAGTTAAATGACTAGTCAAATTGCATTGCGGTTTTAAAAACTGCCGTAGAATTATATCAAACATTGCTCAATGTTCAGATAGTTTTGTATACAGAAAACAGTGCAAATGATATGTTTTTGAAATAAAATAAGGTAAACAAAGATAATTGTGGTCGGTACTGCAGTGCTGTATTTTCTAGACGAAAAATAGTGTATTTCTAAATGAGAAAAATGTTTAAAAAAAATCTATCAAACGAATCCCTGGTATTGCAAAGGTATATCTGAAAAAAAAACGCTTAGCTTAAGAACAACTTGATTACCTAGATTGAAGCTAACGTAAATTTTACCAATCACAAAAATTTAATAAAGTGCCTCATCGAACGATTTCCTTAGGCTACACAAATATTGAACCTTTCGATATTCATGTTTTACACGTTTTTAAATCCACCTCACTGTATAGAAAAGCCTAGCTTCGATTAATATTGCCGCTGACTTATTGCAATGAACGAAAACGATAGTAATTTGAAGCGCTTGGACTACTTTCCTTATGGTTACATTTTTTGTTGTTGATCGTATTTCTAACTTTTTGTTCTTTTCATGTTAACAAACGAATTTTTCGTATTCAGAAGCGATAGTTGATCAGCAATATTCGAAGTATGGTACTCATATGTCGACGTAATTCAAAGTCAATTGTGAAATACATCGCAATTCTAACTTTAGTATCATTTACCATTGCCTTTCTGCACTACAAAAAAGACGAGGAAAGTACTCCCAAATGGAATGGAATGTCCTTAATGTTATTTAGAAATCATGGTCCAGGTGGTGCTGGTGGCATTCCATTGAAAGGAGCTGATGTTCAAGCAGGTGATCTTTTATTGAATTTAATAACTTGCCAATATTGCCACAAGAAGAAGAATACAATGAAATAAAAAACATTCAACATTTTCTACTTGAACAGCATCTGAAGAAAGAGAAGAGGATCTTCAGGTAAATGAGGGTAATAAAGACTTCTAAGATTTTATAACTGACAAACTAATATTTCGATTTTACTTGAATCTCATTATTTGTTTTCTTTTTATTAAGGGGAAAGTGCTCTGAGGACCCCTAGTACTGGAAATGATGCCCCAGGTGAAATGGGCAAGCCAGTTGTGCTACCAGCAAACGTAGGAGTAGAAATAAAAAAGATGATCGACAAAGGCTGGAAGAATAATGCTTTCAATGAGTATGCCTCTGACCTCATGTCTAAGCATCGTAGTCTCCCTGATGTCAGAGATCCGTGGTATGAATATTTTTGTTTTATTACTGTTTACAGTAAAATCCAATATGCTTCCTTGATTTCTGTCAAACGTCTTCTATAGGTGTAAGGAACCCGGTCGTTATCAGCAGAGTCTACCTGCTACAGATGTCATTATTTGCTTCCACAACGAAGCCTGGTCAGTTCTATTGCGTACAGTGCATTCAGTATTAGAACGATCCCCGGAAGAACTTATCGGAAGTATTTTACTAGTAGATGACTTCTCTGACATGCGTGAGTTCTTAAGTTAAAATAATTAAGACGGAAGATTGATTACGTCTAATAATTTGACTTAACTATTTTTTTTTTCTCTTGTTGTTAAAGCACACTTAAAGAGGCAGCTGGAAGATTATTTCAAAGCATTTCCTAAAGTGAAGATCATTCGAACACAAAAGAGAGAAGGTTTGATCAGAGGAAGACTGCTGGGGGCACGGCATGCAAAATCACCGGTGCTAACATACTTGGATGCACATTGTGAATGTACTGAAGGTTAGTACAAATTTGTCTTAAGAAAACCAATTCAATTTCAATTTTCTTCTATTGAATAGTATATTTATATATAATTTGACTTAAGGATAAACGTAGATACGGTAGTAGGCTGATCCAGGGTCAGTTTATCAGCTTATTGCTTCGTTTTTAATATTCTTGTTCAAGATTTCGGCCTTCGGCTTGATGGATGGCTTTGTTGATTAATCATGACATCCTTTTCATCAATTGGTTGTGTTCCTTCCTGTTTTGCGGTGGAAGTGCGATAGTGTCTTCAACATCCCTCTGAAACTTGTCAACATCCTTAATTCTAAAATATATTCTATCAATAGTATAGCGTGAATATTTGAAGCTAGTTTGATACCTGCATGTTATGGAGGTTTGTGTTTCATTGAACTGGAACAGTCTTCGCTGTTATCCAAGCTGCCGGAAAGAAGTTATTCAAGGCAGTTGTTGAAGATCAAAAAGGAAAAGGTCAATGTTTGGTAACTTTTTCTTCCGGAGTTTCCGGCACTGATAGTGGCACTAAATTTTTCAGAATTGTTGAAAATGTTGTCAATGCTGCAGTTGTTGGTATATTTCTCTTCTTCATGTTTGGCCTTCTTCATGGCTTGTGTACAGAAAATCAAACCTTAAAAGTTCATTTCATTGGACAACGAGTTCTTTCCCTCCTCTGTTCCGGTTAATTCTTATGAATTTGAACTTAAATACTGTTAAACGTTGGATATTTTTTTACAATGTATGTATATTTTCGTTTTAAATTTGTTTTATAGGATGGTTGGAACCATTACTAGATCGCATTGCTAAAAACTCAACAACTGTTGTTTGTCCAATAATCGATACAATTGATCAGAAAACAATGGAATATCGAAAGAACTCAAGTCCCGTTGTTGGTGGTTTTACTTGGAATCTAGACTTTAACTGGGATGTTATTTCGGAAAGGGAACGAAAACGTCACAATGTAAGGAAACAGCTGACTATAATTTATTAAAAAATAACTAAATTTAATTTTTTTTCTTCATATTTATAAAGAATTCTGCTGAGCCAGTTTATTCGCCAACTATGGCTGGTGGACTTTTTTCAATTAACCGCAAATTCTTCGAACACCTTGGTGCATATGATCCTGGTTTTGACATCTGGGGTGCAGAGAATTTAGAACTTTCATTCAAAATATGGATGTGTGGTGGAACTTTAGAGATTGTACCATGCTCACATGTTGGACATATATTCAGAAATACTATGCCATACAAAGTATTAATATAAACTTGCATTCAATATGTTCAACAGTTTCATTGTGTGATGCCATTAATCCCCATACGAAAGACTATCCATTCTCAATGGAATCTTTTCTGTGGAATTATTTTAGAAAAAAATAATAATTCTTTGGGGTTATTAGTGTTATTCTGATAATGAAAAATTCTTTGGACAGTTAATGTTAATATTGGAAATCATTTGTTTAATTTTAATAATTTTAGCTGCTTCCTGGAGTTAATGTTAAGAAGAAAAATTCTGTCCGCTTAGCTGAAGTTTGGTTGGATGACTTCGCCAAGTATTACTATCAAAGAATTGGTTATAACAAAGGTAACTTCGGAGATGTAACAAGAAGAAAAGAATTGAGGTAAGAGAACGTTTGAGATGGCAAACATAAAATATGTGTCTGCGGAGAGTTCTCCTGATAAGATGTTAAAGTTTTTCTAATTTGTTTGTCAAAAACAATATCATTCCAGAAAACGTTTGAATTGCAAAAGCTTTAAATGGTACTTAGATAACGTATATCCTGAACTTTTAATTCCGGGAGAATCAGTTGCATATGGCGAGGTTATTACTCACACCGTAGTCTTTGCAAAGAAATATTTAAAATTTCAATTTACTTTTTACAGATACGAAACAATTTGACTTCGTTTTGTCTTGATGCACTAACCACTGACGATCAAGGAATTTCACTTGTTGGTGTCCGCAGGTGCCGTGGGGTTGGTGGCAATCAGGTATTTATAACTAAAATATGAAATTTAGTTTTTTTCTATATTGTTGGGAAAGTATGTTTTTGAAGTTGTTTATTAATTTTTCGTGAATAACTTCAAATGAATTCATCAAATCGATTTAAAAAAACGAACACAAGTTCAATAATCATTTTTTAAAAAGTAAAATTATTTCATTGAGAAAGGTATTCAGAACAATGAGAATCAATAAGAACGAACCTTTATTGGATCTCTGCTTTAACAAAAAATTAATTAAAAATATAAATAAATCAGTATTAACATTATTAAATTGAATTTAAATTTTTTTCAAAAATGATATTATCCGTTCTCATACTTTACTAAAATAGTATTTTATGGTGCGTAATAATGGTGAAATTCGGCAAGACGTAGCTTGTCTTTATTATGCTGGAGGAACAGTGAAGCTTTATCCTTGCCATGGTATGAGAGGAAATCAAGTGAGTTATGATAACATTTTTCATTTAATGTAACTTATTTTCAATTTCACACAATTTTTCTCCAGTTTTGGACTTACGATGCTGATTCAAATCAAATCCGTCATTATGGTAAATGTCTTGCTATCAACAAAAAAAAACCTAAGCTCATAATTGAAAAATGTGATTCAAATCGGAAGTTGCAAAAATGGCATCTGGAAAATTATGATCCCTCAAAATTGTGAGGATCTCATGTTGAGTTAAACATACAGCTCATTAGTTCATTAGGTCATCGTTGCTGTAGTTTGATGTAACTCATAACCCAGCAATAGGAGAAAAAACATCATAATCTTTGAAATAAATAGTATACAATATTGTTTTTCAATCTTTTTTTTTGTTTGAAATTTATTTTTAAAAAAGCCCATTGACTGAAGCAAATTAGTTTTAAAATTAGTAAAATATGTATTTTAAAATAAAATAAAAAATGCTTTTATCATACACTAAGATCATAAAAAAGTGTATTGTCTTATATCAAATTTTAGGAAGATATCAGGCTTTGAGAACTATAGTGGCCTAAATGATTTTTAAACCTTTTTTTTTTTGTTCAAAATGAGAAAACTTGTAATGAAGCTAGTATCACAAAAAGAACTAAAAGAGTGCATCGAAATATTTTTGTTTAAAGGGTGTTTTTTTAAGGAGAAAGAACGTTGTTCAACGAGTAGATTTGAGTTAGGGCATTACTCCCAACAATTTCCACCAATAAAAATGCTGTAAAGTATTTTGTCCGGGTCAGGCCTCTATTTTCTTTAATTTCCCCGGTCTAATAATTACCTATTTATTTTTGAAAAAAATTAATAGGTAATTAATTGTAACTAAGAGCGCTATACTACTTGACTGTCATTAGAGCAAATGAAAAATAATTATCGTTATATTCCTTTCGTGAAGTGTAACTTTGGAGTTCGGAAATTTATTTTTCTCTGTGGTATTGAACCAAACAATTAATATTGCTCTTTATTAGAATGGTTTTCCTTTTCTCTCTTAATCGCTCCCACAACATTATTCACGCTTTTCTTCTCTATTTCAAGTATTTTAGTATCCAGAGCTCCTATGGTAAATCAAAAGCTTTTGGAAAAAGTGTTAACGTTTTCTTGACACGTTCTTCAATTTAGAAGCTTTACCTGTCGTCAATAAATGTTTTGATTAGATCTGTTCTCAAACAATACCTTTTTTTAGTGACGCATTTGTGGATCTTAAATGTTTTTTATAATGTTTGTATGGTAAAGTGGGGCACATTTATCTCAGGAGCATTTACACCCTTAAAATTTAATACGAAAATCTATGATTTAAAGTGAGATTTAAAGTTTGTCAGTTCTAATTTATTAGCGTTAGAAGCAAGAATTTGCGTTTAAGACTATCGTCACAATGGAAGGGAGTGTAATGAGCTGTGAAATAGCATTATGTACTGACATAATTTTTTTTATTAAACGTCAATTTGCAGCTTTTGGAGCTACTTAAAGTACGACTACGATCTTATGAATGTTATTTTTTGTAAATAAGCTTTTGAGGAAATATCATTTCAAAGAATAAGTTTTAATTCGGAAAACTCGATATTACGTTGATTCTGTTTTGTTTTGCTTGGATTTTTTGGTACCCATTTCACCCTACCTTTACCATAGACAAGCCAGAAAGTTAAGGGAATCTGTGTTTGCATTTATATTTAGTTATTTATTTGTTTAGTTGGTTCGCAAAAATAACTTTTGTTAAAGATATTATGCTACAAAAAAAAGAAGATAAGCTACGAAATAGTCGTGAAATAATTGAAGAAAAGTTCTGTCGTCTTTATTCATTTTCTTTAAAAAAAAAGTATCAATAAAAATATAAAAAGCTAAATTATAAACAAAAAAGAACAGTTAAGTGGAATATTTATTTTGTAAACGGAAACTAAAAGTGTGTACATGCAGTACATTTTATTAACAGCAATGAAATAATATTGAACTCTGTTAATCAACATTTAGGACACTTATGAACTAGTAGAAACCTTTTATGAGTAAAATATCTTGAGATGAGACCAAAGTTTTAAAATTTGTTATCAACTTTAGATCTAATCTTTATTACCAGCGAAATATGGGAATTATGTTTCCGCGGCGGCTTCGGCGTTCAACGTCAATTCTGAAAATATTCGCAATTTTAACGGTAATTTCATTTATAATTCTCATTGTGCATTTCAACACAAAAGACACCAGGCGTGATTCGAATTGGGATGGAATATCCTTAGAGTTGCTTAGGGGTGATGGAAAAGATGGTAGTGTTGCTGCAGAAGTTCCTGAAGTAGCCATAGATGTTCCAAAAGAAGATGGTTTTAAATTTGACTACAAGGCTCAAGCAGGTGCTGTCGCTGATATCGAGACTGCCATTGAGCCCAACAAATATAATAATAACGAATATCATTATGAAGATGAATCTGTGATTGATAATGTGGCAGTGGTGCCACATGAAGCAGAAATAATAAAAGATCAACAGATTAATGAGGGTAAGTTTTGGTTTTTTTTAGTTTTTTCTAATGACTTTTGCATCTAATCAGAATTTGAAAATAATTTTGATTTATTTTGTATTACAGAAAAAGGTGTTCTAAGTGCACCTGGTGTCGTTGAACATGCCCCAGGTGAAATGGGCAAACCAGTTGAGCTACCAGCTAACTTAACAGCCGAAATTCAAAATATCATCGACGAAGGCTGGAAAAAAAATGCTTTTAATCAGTATGCATCTGACCTGATGTCACTGCATCGTAGTCTCCCTGATTTCAGAAACCCCTGGTAAGTATAGTTTTATCTTAAAAATGTGTACACTTATCCACTGATGTAATGTGAGGTACTTTTATGGACTTCTTTAGGTGTAAGGAACCTGGTCGCTATCAGCAGAATCTACCTGTAACAGATGTGATTATTTGCTTTCACAATGAAGCGTGGTCGACACTTTTGCGTACAGTGCACTCGGTGTTAGATCGGTCTCCGGAGGAACTCATTGGAAATATTTTACTAGTAGATGACTTCTCTGATATGGGTGAGTGTATTTTGTAAGATTCGTAAGATTGATGGTGGAACAAAACAAATAATTTTTTTGCTACTTTTTAATGTTACTTACTCATAAAGCACACACGCAGAAGCAACTGGAAGATTATTTGGAGGCATATCCTAAAGTTAAGGTTATTCGCGCGAAGCAGAGAGAAGGTTTGATCCGTGCAAGATTACTTGGAGCAAGGCATGCAAAATCGCCGGTGTTAACATTTTTGGATTCACATTGCGAATGTGCTGTGGGTAAGTATTACTTCGTCTTCGTGCGTCGGTATCGGCGTTGTTGGCTATGTAGTTTTTAATAGAAACAATATAATTGAAATCTGTAAAAGCCAAAAGTTGAGGACTAGCTAAACCTAGGTTAAATTCTTAATTCAGCCATTTTGAATAAAGCCTTCTTGTACTTTTTGTACAAAAACCTTCCAAAAATATCACTTTTGCATGGGGAGTACTACAAATTTGCATTGTTCCAATGAACAATGGTACTGATTTTCAAAATAATGAAGCCACAAAAAAACCGGAAAACTTAATTCTCAAAAGTTTTAATAAAATCAATGTTTGTAAGAAAAATTCTTCGAAAAAATGTGGATACAATGTAAGTCTTATTTCTTACTATAGACTTTATAAAAGCCCATTCAAAGGAGTGTAAGGGCTTCAAATTTTTAACTTATCGGGCTTATTTGCTATTTATATTAATTTTGGTAACGGACTTACCTTACTTACTGTTACAGAGGCTGACTTTTTGCATCAATATCAATCAAAGAAATTCATGAAGTAGTTCATGAATTAATTTTTTTTGACCCGATACCATATCTTTCCTGGTCTAATTGTCGATCGCTGTCACAGTAAGCTGAGACTGCTCAGAACATCAAACCTATGTAGTAACCCTTTGATGGTTCCCAGCTCCCAGGCCTTGAACCGAGCCAAATTGCACCCTGGTGGTGCTTATAGTTACAAATTCATATTCCGTTGAGTAGGGCCAAGGACCCTTAAGGGGTCAAAGTCAAAAAAATGAGGCCAAACAGCGTTTGGATATTCACACAGAAAAATATCTCGTCTTGATTCTTAAAAGTAGGCAACTTTGTGAGACAGACCATTCGATCGATCATAATATTTAAGTGGGCTTAAAATATTTCATTATCCAGTAAACTAAAAAGTTTTGCATATTTTTTTTATTATAGGATGGTTGGAACCATTACTCGATCGCATTGCTAAAAATTCAACGTCCGTCGTTTGTCCGGTAATCGATGTAATTAGCCACACATCATTGAAATATCACTATGAAAATTCAGGACCCATTAATGTTGGTGGTTTCACTTGGAATTTACAGTTCTCTTGGCATTCCTTACCAGAACGAGAACGAAAACGTCATAATGTAAGTAAATACTTCTATTTTTTAAATGAAAAACAACTAAAAGAATTCTTCTATTTTCTTTGTATTAAATAAGAATTCAGCTGAGCCAGTTTATTCGCCAACCATGGCAGGAGGACTTTTTTCAATTGACCGTGAATTTTTCGAACACCTTGGCACGTATGATCCTGGTTTTGACATCTGGGGTGCAGAGAATTTAGAACTTTCATTCAAAATATGGATGTGTGGTGGAACTTTAGAGATTGCACCATGCTCTCATGTCGGACATATATTTCGAGATCATTCACCGTACAAAGTATGAATGAATATATTATCTGAAATCAATATTTATATTCCTTACATAGAGAATAATATTGCAATGTTTGTTTAATAACATTATTTATAGTGGCGATCTGGAGTTGATGTTTTGAAAAGAAATCCTGTCCGATTAGCCGAAGTTTGGTTGGATGACTACGCCAAATACTATTATCAAAGAATCGGTAATGACAAAGGTGACTATGGAGATGTTTCAATGAGAAAGGAATTGAGGTAAGACAATTTTTTTTTTTTTTTTTGAGAATATTTATCGTGTTTGGATGTCTCTTCATCACTTTCACTTTCA
This sequence comes from Meliscaeva auricollis, assembly GCA_948107695.1. Classification (NCBI taxonomy): domain Eukaryota; kingdom Metazoa; phylum Arthropoda; class Insecta; order Diptera; family Syrphidae; genus Meliscaeva; species Meliscaeva auricollis. The sequence goes on along the minus strand of OX403619.1, from coordinate 19,303,929 downwards.
TTTCAGAAAACGTTTAGGTTGTAAAAGCTTTAAATGGTACGTTGAAAATATTTATCCTGAACTTTATATTCCTGGAGAATCACTTGCATATGGCGGGGTAAGATTATTTGTAACTCAGTTTTGATAAAATTAAAAAAAATACTTTTTACAGTTCCGAAATAATTTAACATCTTTATGTTTTGATATGGTTGACTCAAAAACATCTATCGGCCTCTTTAAGTGTCATGCAATTGGAGGCAATCAGGTATTTTTGTCACTTTGTGGATGTGCATATTTTATTCTATTTTATTTCAAATTTATTTATCACATTTTTTTTGTTTTTTGTTAAATTTTAAGTATTTTGTGCTGAGTAAAACTGGTGAAATAAGGCGGGAAGATAGTTGCCTAGACTATTCTGGAACCGAAATGAAACTTATTAAATGCCACGGTTCGAAGGGAAATCAGGTGAGTTACTCGTAAATGATGACATTTCGGGTTCAAAAATAAAATCCAAGATTAGTTGAGACTTTTTGTTTTAAAGTTGAACATTTGTTAAATTTTATAGAGTTTAATCGAAAAAATCAAAATTTTTGGAACTGTTAAAAAAAAAAAATCAAATTTTGTTAAATGTTAGAAGTAACTCTTGCATAAATAATATTAGTTAAAATTATCGAATATAAACACATACGTATTTAACTAAATTTTTTTCCCAGTTCTGGACTTATAATGCTGATTCAAGTCAAATCCAACATCATGTATCTAAGAAATGCATAACAATAAATAGAAAGAAAGACAAGATTACAATGATAGAATGTGATCCGGATAATGCTTTCCAAAAATGGCATCTCGACAACTATGATCCATCGAAAGCAGTGCCAAAAGTTTAAAAAATTTACTATTATTATTTGATAATTGTATTGTACATAATGAAGCTATGTTAAGTAAATTAAATGATTTTTTTAATAAACACTCATTTTGTATGTTAGAAATTTATCATTTAAATTAATAAATTAAAGAAAAACGTAGAAGAATGGATGAAAAATTTAAAATATATACTTAAGAAAAGTATTAATAAATAATATGTTTATTATTAAAATGTCAAAATCTCACTGATAAATGTGAATTGCCTGTATCCCAAAAAAAAAGCACAATTATTTAAGTCAACGATTTGAAAAAAATATAACCTCAAAAACCTTAACACACGGACACTTAATTTTTAAAACTTTTAAGGTAAGCAATAGGATAGAACAGGGAAGAAAGCTCCCAAGATTTTCCCTTTCCATAAAAAATCACTTTTATACCGCATATGGAAATGTAAACATATATTTTTATGGGCTACTTTGATTTTGGTTTGGGTGAACAATTAAATATTTCTGCCAAATAATTCCATTTTCGCTCTAGCGAATCACCAAAGACCCTTAACCACTAAATTTGATTTGTATTATTAATTTTTTTCAAAACTAAATGTAGGATGTCAGTTGATAATAACAATTGCAGGTCCACAATTTAACAAGGCAATGGTCAAACGTGTGTCTAGGTGCGGCTATTTTACAAATGGATATGAACATTACAGATTCAAGTCTCACTTTGCTCCTCTCTGAAAGAATTATTTCATTGTCACTATTATAAAAGTTTGTTAGTAAAAAAATACCCAATCTGGAATCTACCAAAATAAATAAATACAAAATTTAAAAAAAACGGTAAAATAACTAAGTAACAAAAACAAATTAGCCAGCGTCTCTCTTACATAATTTTTCTATTTGATTTGTATATTTTTTTGCTAACAACCGCAAAATTACTGATATGAATATTGAAATTGCTTTGGATTTTGAAAAATTGACATACAATGCCGTTATTTCAAAATCTCACCGACAGCCATCTTTTAATTCTGGTTTGAAAAATAGAACCTTGAAAACTTTCATATGTATAAGTTTTTTTTTTTGATAATGCTTTGAGTTTTACTTATTTATTTAATTTTAAGAAGGTTAGCCACTAAATTTGGGAAAATTATATCGACAAGCTGTGTTTACCTTTGTTTTTTTTTTTTGTATGTTGGTTTACTAAGACTATAAGTATTTTTAAAATCATTTAGCTGCAAAGTAAACCACCTGTTTTAATATCATCGAGAGAGTTGGAATGGTTAGTTTAGTTTATTAAAAAACAATTTTTAATAATTTAATAATTTTATTTAGAGCTAAATGATAAACGAGCACATTGGCTGAGAGTGAACGAGTTACATTGTATTATTTAAACCTATCGTAGAAAATTACAATAAATTGCTAGATATTCTGGTAAATAAAGTTGCAAGGGGCCTGATATGTGTTCTCAATAAATTGATTTCAATATTTATTTTTATTTTTAGTGGGAAAATATGTCATTTATGCGGCGTTGTCATTTAAAGTCGACTCTAAAATATGTTGCTGCCCTAACGGTAACTTTATTTATCATTGGATATCTCATCTACACAGAAGAAACTAGACGTGCTGCCAAATGGAATGGAATACCTTCAAGGTTAAGCTTAAGAAGTGATGGACATTTTGGTACTGGTGGCATTCCATTAAAAGCTGCTGGTAATCGAGCAAATAATATTTTTAAATATTACTTCTCGGCTCAAGAAGATGCTGTGGCTGATGTTCCTCCACTTCCTGAAAACACTGTTACTGAGGCTAACAAAGAAGCTATAAATAATGGAGACGAATTTGTTATTAATAATATCGAAATGATGACACAGGAAGAGGAATTCAATGGAGGAGCTGCCTTAGCACAAAAAACAGTTGAAATATTAGCAGCAACAGTAAGAGAAGAGGATTATCAAATCGATTTCCGTAAGTTTAAATTTTGATTATAACAAGCCAACTTCTATAAACAGTCTGTTGGTAAATTCTGTCATATTTCTGTCTTTAATAGAGAAAAGTGAGATAAGTTCCACTGGTGCAGTTGAAGACGCCTTAGGCGAAATGGGCAAGCCACTTGTGCTGCAAGCAAATGAAATAACAGTTAGTATGCAAAAGATCATCGATGATGGTTGGAGGAAAAATTCATTCAATCAATACGCATCCGATCTCATATCTCTGCATCGCAGTCTTCCTGATCTGCGAGATCCATTGTACTAGATTTTTTTTTCTTCATCAATTTCTTCAATATAAATTGTCTTCTTCTTTAGGTGTAAAGAGCCGGGTCGCTATCAGCGTTACTTACCTGTTACAGATGTGATTATTTGCTTTTACAACGAAGCGTGGTCAACTTTACTCCGTACAGTGCATTCAGTATTGGACCGGTCTCCAGAAGAACTTATCGGAAATATTATACTAGTAGATGACTTTTCATATATGCGTAAGTTAATGTTCAACAAATTTTACTTTCTTAAGGTTGTATTTATCTTTTAATTATGTAAAGCACACACAAAGATGCAGCTGGAAAATTATTTCAAAGCATATCCTAAGGTAAAGATCGTACGGGCGCAAAAGAGAGAAGGTTTGATACGGGCAAGAGTACTTGGGATGCAGCATGGTGAATCACCGGTTATAACTTTTTTGGACGCACATTGTGAATGCGCAAATGGTAAGTACATCTATACAATTTAATTGATAACTAAGCTATGCTCATTACCAAGTTAACTGAGAAACTAAAAATAATAATATTAATAGCAATAATAATAATAATAATAATACTAAAATTAATCATTTTCGCTTCTTTATTAAAGGATGGTTGGAACCACTACTGGATCGCATTGCTAAAAATGCAAAAACTGTTGTGTGTCCAGTAATTGATCCAATCGACGACACCACATTTGAATATAGCTTCCAAAACCTATCCAAATTTGGAGGGTTCTCTTGGGATTTAAATTTCCACTGGTATCCTATTCCAGAGAGAGAACGTAAACGACATAATGTAAGGGAACAGTTTTATAATTTAATTTTATTTAAAATCATTTTTGTTTTGTATGTTCTATTACAGAACTATGCTGAGCCAATTTATTCACCAACAATGGCAGGTGGACTTTTTTCAATTAGCCGCAAATTCTTTGAAGATCTTGGTACATATGATCCTGGTTTTGACATTTGGGGAACAGAGAATTTAGAATTGTCATTTAAAACTTGGATGTGCGGTGGAACTTTAGAGATTGTACCATGTTCGCATGTTGGACACATATACCGCCACACATTTCCATATAATGTATGAATACTGGCACACATCTTTAATAGAATAACCATTTACAGTTTCGTTGTAATCGAATATTTGCTAGAAATCCCAAAATATCTGATATTATGGAATTTCTAGCGAACTTTCAATAGCTTCATCGAAACATTCCTTACACAAAATGAAATTTAAAATGTGTTTATTGTGATTATTTATAGATTGAAGGTAATTTGGTGATGAATAATGAAGCCCGTTTGGCCGAAGTTTGGATGGATGACTACGCGAAATATTACTATCAAAGAATTGGACCTAACAGAGGCAATTATGGAGATGTCTCAGAAAGAAAGGAATTGAGGTAAGCGTGTTTTGCTTAATATTTCGAAGTAGGAGCAGTCTTCTGCGTTGATTTTTTAGGATCATGAAGTTTAAAAACTGGGGGCAAACATTTAAAGTCAATCGAGACTCCAAAGTTCTAAGTGGATTGGAGTTCAAATATGCAATAACATACAGTCTAAGCGGCGTAACATTTTGGGTTGTTATTAGCTAAAATTGGTATTGAATGCTGAAAATGAAAACATAGGTTATCTTTCGATTAATTTACCCACTTTGTTTATTAAGATGAATGTGAAGTAAAGGAATGTGATAAGGGTTACCACATTCCTTTATAACAAAAACTAATTTGAACACTAGAAAATTCTTTGTTCTATCCGAAAAAAATACAAATTATTTGGCTTTTCTGTACTTAATTTTCTCTAAACAAGAACATAAGATATGTATACTTTTGTATGGGGGTACCTATCACAACTTGCATTCCATTTTCGATAGGTAATCTGTATTGGCTAGTTTTCTCCCAATAAAATTGGTAATAAATTCTGTGTTTGTTTTGATATAAATTATTTTATCGTTCTAGAAAACGTTTGGGTTGCAAAAGCTTCAAATGGTATTTGGACAACATTTATCCTGAACTTTTTAATCCTGGAGAATCACTTGCATATGGCGGGGTAAGATTTTTTGTAGCTCAATTTTGATAAAATTAAAAAAATTACTTTTTACAGTTCCGAAATAATTTAACATCATTATGTTTTGATATAGTTAAAAAAACATCTATCGGCCTCTCTAAGTGTCATGCAATTGGAGGCAATCAGGTATTTTTGTCACATTGTCAATGTGCATATTTTATTTTATTTTATTTCAAATTTATTTATCATATTTTTTTGTTTTTCGTTCAATTTTAAGTATTTTGAGCTGAGTAAAACTGGTGAAATAAGGCGGGAAGATAGTTGCCTAGACTATTCTGGAACCGAAATAAAACTTATTAAATGCCACGGTTCGAAGGGAAATCAGGTGAGTTACTCGTAAATGATGACATTTCGGGTTCAATCGCGGGTAATCGAAAAAATCAAAATTTTTGGAACTGTTAAAAAAAAAAAATCAAATTTTGTTCCATGTTAGAAGTAACTCTTGCATAAATAATATTAGTTAAAATTATCGAATATAAACACATACGTATTTACCTAAATTTTTTTCCCAGTTCTGGACTTATAATGCTGATTCAAGTCAAATCCAACATCATGTATCTAAGAAATGCATAACAATAAATAGAAAGAAAGACAAGATTACAATGATAGAATGTGATCCGGATAATGCTTTCCAAAAATGGCATCTCGACAACTATGATCCATCGAAAGCAGTGCCAAAAGTTTAAAAAATTTACTATTATTATTTGATAATTGTATTGTACATAATGAAGCTATGTTAAGTAAATTAAATGATTTTTTTAATAAACACTCATTTTGTATGTTAGAAATTTATCATTTAAATTAATAAATTAAAGAAAAACGTAGAAGAATGGATGAAAAATTTAAAATATATACTTAAGAAAAGTATTAATAAATAATATGTTTATTATTAAAATGTCAAAATCTCACTGATAAATGTGAATTGCCTGTATCCCAAAAAAAAAGCACAATTATTTAAGTCAACGATTTGAAAAAAATATAACCTCAAAAACCTTAACACACGGACACTTAATTTTTAAAACTTTTAAGGTAAGCAATAGGATAGAACAGAGAAGAAAGCTCCCAAGATTTTCCCTTTCCATAAAAAATCACTTTTATACCGCATATGGAAATGTAAACATATATTTTTATGGGCTACTTTGATTTTGGTTTGGGTGAACAATTAAATATTTCTGCCAAATAATTCCATTTTCGCTCTAGCGAATCACCAAAGACCCTTAACCACTAAATTTGATTTGTATTATTAATTTTTTTCAAAACTAAATGTAGGATGTCAGTTGATAATAACAATTGCAGGTCCACAATTTAACAAGGCAATGGTCAAACGTGTGTCTAGGTGCGGCTATTTTACAAATGGATATGAACATTACAGATTCAAGTCTCACTTTGCTCCTCTCTGAAAGAATTATTTCATTGTCACTATTATAAAAGTTTGTTAGTAAAAAATACCCAATCTGGGATCTACCAAAATAAATAAATACAAAATTAAAAAAAACGGTAAAATAGCTAAGTATAACTTAAAAAATAACAAAAACAAATTAGCCAGCGTCTCTCTTACATAATTTTTCTATTTGATTTGTATATTTTTTTGCTAACAACCGCAAAATTACTGATATGAATATTGAAATTGCTTTGGATTTTGAAAAATTGACATACAATGCCGTTATTTCAAAATCTCACCGACAGCCATCTTTTAATTCTGGTTTGAAAAATAGAACCTTGAAAACTTTCATATGTATAAGTTTTTTTTTTTGATAATGCTTTGAGTTTTACTTATTTATTTAATTTTAAGAAGGTTAGCCACTAAATTTGGGAAAATTATATCGACAAGCTGTGTTTACCTTTGTTTTTTTTTTTTGTATGTTGGTTTACTAAGACTATAAGTATTTTTAAAATCATTTAGCTGCAAAGTAAACCACCTGTTTTAATATCATCGAGAGAGTTGGAATGGTTAGTTTAGTTTATTAAAAAACAATTTTTAATAATTTAATAATTTTATTTAGAGCTAAATGATAAACGAGCACATTGGCTGAGAGTGAACGAGTTACATTGTATTATTTAAACCTATCGTAGAAAATTACAATAAATTGCTAGATATTCTGGTAAATAAAGTTGCAAGGGGCCTGATATGTGTTCTCAATAAATTGATTTCAATATTTATTTTTATTTTTAGTGGGAAAATATGTCATTTATGCGGCGTTGTCATTTAAAGTCGACTCTAAAATACGTTGCTGCCCTTACAGTAACTTTATTTATCATTGGATATCTCATCTACACAGAAGAAACTAGACGTGCTGCCAAATGGAATGGAATACCTTCAAGGTTAAGCTTAAGAAGTGATGGACATTTTGGTACTGGTGGCATTCCATTAAAAGCTGCTGGTAATCGAGCAAATAATATTTTTAAATATTACTTCTCGGCTCAAGAAGATGCTGTGGCTGATGTTCCTCCACTTCCTGAAAACACTGTTACTGAGGCTAACAAAGAAGCTATAAATAATGGAGACGAATTTGTTATTAATAATATCGAAATGATGACACAGGAAGAGGAATTCAATGGAGGAGCTGCCTTAGCACAAAAAACAGTTGAAATATTAGCAGCAACAGTAAGAGAAGAGGATTATCAAATCGATTTCCGTAAGTTTAAATTTTGATTATAACAAGCCAACTTCTATAAACAGTCTGTTGGTAAATTCTGTCATATTTCTGTCTTTAATAGAGAAAAGTGAGATAAGTTCCACTGGTGCAGTTGAAGACGCCTTAGGCGAAATGGGCAAGCCACTTGTGCTGCAAGCAAATGAAATAACAGTTAGTATGCAAAAGATCATCGATGATGGTTGGAGGAAAAATTCATTCAATCAATACGCATCCGATCTCATATCTCTGCATCGCAGTCTTCCTGATCTGCGAGATCCATTGTACTAGATTTTTTTTTCTTCATCGATTTCTTCAATAAAAATTGTCTTCTTCTTTAGGTGTAAAGAGCCGGGTCGCTATCAGCGTAACTTACCTGTTACAGATGTGATTATTTGCTTTTACAACGAAGCGTGGTCAACTTTACTCCGTACAGTGCATTCAGTATTGGACCGGTCTCCAGAAGAACTTATCGGAAATATTATACTAGTAGATGACTTTTCATATATGCGTAAGTTAATGTTCAACAAATTTTACTTTCTTAAGGTTGTATTTATCTTTTAATTATGTAAAGCACACACAAAGATGCAGCTGGAAAATTATTTCAAAGCATATCCTAAGGTAAAGATCGTACGGGCGCAAAAGAGAGAAGGTTTGATACGGGCAAGAGTACTTGGGATGCAGCATGGTGAATCACCGGTTATAACTTTTTTGGACGCACATTGTGAATGTGCAAATGGTAAGTACATCTATACAATTTAAGCGCAATCTTTAAATAAAGTTGAAATATTTACGTTGCATAGATTTTAAGGAATGAAGTTTAGTAATATAAGAATCAAGGGAATAACGATTTGTGTCAGCTTCGTTGAGTGATCTTTACATCAATTCAGATATCTGTTACCGTTACCGTGATCAGATACATGTATGGGGTGGGTTTTGCCGTCTCTAATAAAGTTAGTGGTTTATCTGAATTGCCACTTACTGGTGTTTCCGTTGGCATGTAAAGATCCTTGTGCAAAGCAAATACAGAAGAGGTCTAAGAATATTTCCTTGTGGAATACGGATTTTTTATTTATCTTGTTCTTTACAATATGTCGCTAGTCGAAAATGTATATCATATCTGAGTATTGGCTGGTTATTGGTAAATCTCTTTGCAGTCTGTACTCAAGACCCTCATGACAATCCTATCAAAGCTTTGGCTAACACCTAAACTTAAAGACAAAAATGCATCCTTTACAAATAGATTTTAGCCATTATTCTTCAAACTTGGTTGTCGTGTAATGTTGATTTCTTTTTGTACAAATGTACAAAAATGTTTGAAGAGATATAAGTAAAAAAGTATTTCAGCTCATATTTTATGTACACAATTATTCACTTTGGCAGCACTTGTCTTCTTCTAACTATTAAGCTATGCTCATTGTCCAAGTTAACTGATAAACTTAAAATAATAACTATATCATTTTTGTTTGTTTATTACAGGATGGTTGGAACCACTACTGGATCGTATTGCAAAAAATTCAAAAACTGTTGTGTGTCCAGTAATAGATCCAATCGACGACACCACATTTGAATATATCTTCCAAAACCTAACCGAATTTGGAGGGTTCTCTTGGGATTTAAATTTCCACTGGTATCCTATTCCAGAGAGAGAACGTAAACGACATAATGTAAGGGAACAGTTTTATAATTTAATTTTATTTAAAATCATTTTTGTTTTGTATGTTCTATTACAGAACTATGCTGAGCCAATTTATTCACCAACAATGGCAGGTGGACTTTTTTCAATTAGCCGCAAATTCTTTGAAGATCTTGGTACATATGATCCTGGTTTTGACATTTGGGGAACAGAGAATTTAGAATTGTCATTTAAAACTTGGATGTGCGGTGGAACTTTAGAGATTGTACCATGTTCGCATGTTGGACACATATACCGCCACACATTTCCATACAATGTATGAATACTGGCACACATCTTTAATAGAATAACCATTTACAGTTTCGTTGTAATCGAATATTTGCTAGAAATCCCAAAATATCTGATATTATGGAATTTCTAGCGAACTTTCAATAGCTTCATCGAAACATTCCTTACACAAAATGAAATTTAAAATGTGTTTATTGTGATTATTTATAGATTGAAGGTAATTTGGTGATGAATAATGAAGCCCGTTTGGCCGAAGTTTGGATGGATGACTACGCGAAATATTACTATCAAAGAATTGGACCTAACAGAGGCAATTATGGAGATGTCTCAGAAAGAAAGGAATTGAGGTAAGCGTGTTTTGCTTAATATTTCGAAGTAGGAGCAGTCTTCTGCGTTGATTGTTTAGGATCATGAAGTTTAAAAACTGGGGGCAAACATTTAAAGTCAATCGAGACTCCAAAGTTCTAAACGGATTGGAGTTCAAATATGCAATAACATACAGTCTAAGCGGCGCACTAAGGAGCATTTGACTTCAAAAACCGGTCAAAATTATTTAAGACTTTTTTTTAGTTGGAAACTAATAAAAACACATACTTAAACATAAAAAAGTATATTTATCGAAAAAATAATGTAAAAAACACAAAAATATCATAACAGGGAAATAAAAAGTCTGGTATTTGGCTTAGTTTGAGTGACCAGAATGTGCTAGTGTATAGATTTCTCCTAAACGGCTTTTCCGATTTCAACAATTTTTTTTACACAAAATCTACTTATATATCTTAACTTAATTAAGTACCAAATTTTTCAAAAAAGTGTTGTTTTGGGTTTAAAAAAAAAAATGTGAGTTACTAAAAAATTTTTTTTTTTTTTGTAAGTATTTTATGTACTAAAATTTTTAAAAACTTAAATAACAAAACAGTTAAATTAAAAGTATGATATTTTAGTCAGTCTGATTCATCACTGTGGTCCAGTCTTATCGTTTCTTCTATTTCTTCATTATCTGGTTCTTCTGGCTCAAAAAGCTCTATGGGTTCAGTTCAGTGATTAGAACTCAGGAGTGGATCGGATGTGAGCAGAAGCCTATTCAAAACATCTTGATTGCACTGAGTCCTTGAAAATTTTCTTGCAAAATCATGGCGGTATGAGCGAAAATGCTTATTGCGGGCTTCGGCAGCTTCTTCTGATAACTGGCCGATAGGTAGGATAGCGTATTTTATTACTGTTGATCCATGTACAAGGATCTTATGAAGAGTTGGCGTCATTGGATGCCAACCGTAAAGTTGTACATACATTCTTGCAGTATCCTTGCAAAATTCTTCAAATTTCCTTTCATTAATCTTGTGACCAGATGACATCGCTTGACAGCGTGATCAAGTAAATCTTGCAGAACAACTTCAGCACACGTTTCCGTAACTCGTACTGACTCCGGTTTTGGATAGCATAGTTTTTTCGCTTCTCTTATAAGAGTATAGCATGGAAAAACACTCCTGTTGGACTCGTGCAATAAATCCCACTGCCTTCTTGAAAAGTCACCTGCGACAAAGAGGTTTAAAGATTCTTCAGGTGTGTTCTTTGTAATTCTTGGTTTCTGAGCAGCATCTATCAACTTCCTGTACTTTGTGGCTCTGCTTGGTGTTACAGTTGATTCCTTTATGAGCTTAGATGCCGAAACATTTCCAGACATCCGTTGACTTACGCTTGCTGCAAAGGTAAGCTCTTCGACAGGTACCTGCTCACGGATTTCTTTTGTTTTTCGTCGTTTACTGCGATCACTCAAATCCTGAAATTCCTTGCTTGGTCGCCCCGGTTTGATAATTGATATCCATTTATGTATGTGTATTGAAGAATTAAGCCACTCTCGATTTTTTTGAAAAAACCTTTCTTCATTGTATTGGGCGCATCTCCATTTTTCCTTTAAATCATATTTAAAATTCTTTAAATCGTGATGTAATGTTTGAAACTCGTTTTGGGGGCAATTCATCAGGTCTTGGAGTTTTTGTTCCATAAATATCACCTTATCGTCCAACTTTCGGGCTGAACTTTCCTTAAACAACAAATATAACGATTCTCGAGACATCTCAATCAAATTAGCTGACAAATAAAAAAAAAAAAAATATAAGTTTAAAAATAAGCAAAAATGATGAAAAAAAATGAAAACTTTAAAGTGTGTGTTTTTTTTTTTGGAGGAAACATGAGGAAAAGGTTTTTCATTCCGCAACATCTATAAACCCTATAGTTTAGCACCACATAAAAATGTCAGCCCGACATTGCCCGAGGCTCAACAAAAACACCTTTTTAAAAAAAACACACAACCAAAGTCATACTTTTTTTCCGTACATCACATTTAGCATGATAAAACATAAAATAGTTGAAGAATTCAAACAAACTGTAATATTAAATTAATTACATACCTTGTACTTCAGTATCCATAACTAAAATCCACAACAATTCACTTTTAATTAAATATAACAACAACTTGAAAAACTCACAAAATTAGCCGTTTTCACAAAGTATACTTCTGTATTTCACAAAGTCTAACTTTCAACTGCCCTCCCTCAAAGTTGGATGGGCTTAAGTACTTTTTAAAAGCAGATTATGATAGCTTATCTATTCAGGTAAAAAAAAAAAATTAATTACATGGGATTCCCCAAAATTTGTAATTGGGACTTTTGACCGGTTTTTGAGGTCAAATGCTCCTTAGTGCGGCGTAACATTTTGGGTTGTGCAAAGTAAGGTTATTATCTAAAATTGGTATTGAATGCTGAAAATGAAAACATAGGTTATCTTTCGATTAATTTACCCACTTTGTTTATTAAGATGAATGTGAAGTAAAGGAATGTGATAAGGGTTACCACATTCCTTTATAACAAAAACTAATTTGAAAACTAAAAAATTCTTTGTTCTACCCGAAAAAAATACAAATTATTTGGCTTTTCTGAACTTAATTTTCTCTAAACAAGAACTTTTGTATGGGGGTACCTATCACAACTTGCATTCCATTTTCGATAGAAAATCCGTATTGGCTAGTGTTCTCTGAATAAAATTGGTAATAAATTCTGTGTTTGTTTTGAAATAAATTATTTTATCGTTCTAGAAAACGTTTGGGTTGCAAAAGCTTCAAATGGTATTTGGACAACATTTATCCTGAACTTCAAATTCCTGAAGTATTTGCTTCTGGCATGGTAAGTGCATATATGCATTGCATATTTTTAAAGTCATTTAAAAAATAAAGAATTTTAAACTAATAATTTAAATCCATATCAAATTTTAGATAAGAAATTCAAATTATGGTGGTTTCTTTTGTTTGGTGTCTTCGTACATAAACAGAAGTCATGTTGGTTTAGCTCCTTGCAATAGTACAAATGAGGAACAGGTAAGTCAATTAAATAACATTTAAAAAATATATATAAACAAAAAATATCACAGCTTTATTTTTATGTATATTATTTATTTTTTTTAAAACTCCGGTATAAAAATTGGATAGTTCTGAAACGGAGTACAACCAATTTTATAACTGATCTGAAACCGGTAACAGAAAAAAGTTATCTCAAAGGGTACTCAAAATATATGGTCTCAAAGCAGTCATAAAGCGGGATATACTCCGTTTCAGTACTATTAAATGACACCCTGAATAAAAACAATTTAATTCTTTCTCTTTTTTTTCTGTCCTCTCTGACAATAATAAACAGTATTTTACGCTGAGTAAAACTGGTGAAATACGACGACTCGAAGATTGTCTGGATTCTAATGGAAAAGATGTGATATTTATTAATAATTGCCGCAATGTGATTGGAAATCAGGTAAGTTTTTCTTTTATCATTTTACTGTAAGAGTTTATGGTTGGACCTACATTATATAAGATTTTTCGGATTTAAGCTATATATTTTGGTGAATTCTGAAAAATTACCGCTTTCTCGCACAAATTCGTTTGATAGAGACCTAAAACTCCCTAGAAACTAACAATTTTATGTAGAAAATTTACATAAACTGAACAACAGATTTTGGGATCACCAAAGTACCTTATACTTATTTTTATAATTATGTATTTTGAAACTTTCTACCAAAAATATAAACTGACTTTTGTTTTATCATACTTTCTCCACAGTTCTGGACTTATAACGCTGTCACCCATCAAATCCTTCATAATACATTTTATAAATGCTTAGCAATAAAAGAAAACGTATTCGAAGTCTTCGTGGAAGAATGCGATCCAAATCTAGAAGGACAAAAATGGATTCTAGAAAACTATGATCCAACAAAATTGTGAGAAATTATTATTCAATTTGTTTTATTATCATAAATATTAATGTAATATAACAGTTAAAAAAAATAAAAGTTTGTATTTCAAACAATCTCGACATTGGAAATAAAATATTTAATTTTTTTTATAAATAATGTGCCCGGTAAATAATGGATATATTCTTAAAAAGTCTTATAACAAAGCTTTTGTTACCACACTGGTAACGTTCCAAAATGTTTCTTTGGTTCTCACGACAAATGAAACTTTCATGCCAAATTTTATCGCTGAAAAAAAATGCCGTGTTTGACTGTTATCTCGATTTTGATTTTAATTTCCGTATCTCAACCGGATTAAAAAAAAAGTTGTGTGTACTCATGAACAGGCGCCTATTTTTATTAATTCAAATATTTCATATAATTGATATTTTATCGACCAAATCCCTGTAATTTGGTTTATTTTTGCGTTCGGACAAATTTCAAATGGTCTTTTTGAAGCTTGTAGCTGACACACATTAATGTTAAATACTTCAAAATGACCGCTGCTTATGTTATGTTGGAAAATGTTTATTGCCTATTAAGGACACTTGTACCAATAATATTGTTGTTAATTGTTTTATGAAATTCATTTTGTAAAAAGAAAATGAAAACAAAAATTGATTTTTCCTTTAATTACGTCTTTCTCATTATTTTTTTTAAATGTATATTGGTATACAAAAATTACACTATGTTATAGCCTGATATTTCTATATTTTGACATCTTTGATCTGTAAAATCCGATAGTAAATAAAAAAGTTAAAAATTTTATAAGCGAACCATTTCGAATCCATTTGTGAGCCAACGGTACCGGTGGTGGCTGGTTGATTTCCGACGACCAAAGCAGACAATTTTGTTGAATTTTGAAGAGACTCTTTTAAAGTTTCTGAAGCATTTATAGCATGTATAGTTATATGTGATACATCGTTATATGTGATGATCGTGATACCCAATAAAGTTGAATCATAGATTTGTAAGGCTTAGGTAAATAGCAATGAAGCGTGGCGTAAAAACACAAAATCATCTTTGAGTAATTTTTCATCTATTTATGATGTTTTTGTATTTTGAAACGAGTGAAAACAACAATTTGAAAAATTATCATGATTTGTTTTCCGTATCGCTAGTACCGACCCCTAAGGCGTAAAAAACTATTTGCAAATAAATTCAAATAAAATCTCCTGCTTAAAATTTCTTATGGTTAATACATGGGATTTTTTGTGTGTTTTAAGTTGTTTTTATCCATATGCTCCAGTAAAGAACGAAAACAAGCAATAAGGAATGTCACCTTGTTTCCTTCCAAACATGGAAATAAAGCCGCAATACTTATTTTTGACGCAGGCCCGCAAGGCAAGTGCCCTACCAGTAAGCACATTTCAGACAAAACGAATGTTTACTCGTATATCCTGTGACACCACACACACAGTATTGTTTGTACAAAAAAACTTTATTTACATTTTGGTTTAAATTGAAAAAGTGGCCAAAAATTTCTTGAGGGCCTAGTATTGATTAAAAATCGAAATAAGGTCCTATATGATGCGTTATTTCATCTGTGCTGAGTCAATTAAAAATTCTGTAAGTTGCGAGGCCAATCGAACCGCCCGGCCTGCGGCTGTCGTCCACTTCTACTGTCGCAACTGTATCACTTCACTGGGTCACTATGGCGTGTGCTTAACATTTGCTTCTATTAAAAAACTTCGGATGAGTTTGCAATCCTCTGACTAACCGATTTCTGCGAACACAGAAGTAAATTAAAAGCACTTATTTCTTCGAGGCTATCATTTCATGCTTTCAATCTAAGCAAATATGTTTAAGATACATAAAATCAAAACAATCCAAAACAAAAACTCAATTTTGAGAAATTGTCTTTTTATTCACTTTTGTGATTGCAGAAATCAAAAGTTGATAAAGCAGTCTCTATCGCCAAATAATGAAAACTTTTTTTCACCATTTACCGGGCCCGTAAAATTTTAATTTTGAACAGTTGAAATGTAATACAAACCTCTTAAAACCACTCGGATTATAAAGCAGCGTTGGAAAAAGTGCATCGAGTAAAGAAGATGAACAAAAAAATTTTTAAAGTTGAAAATTCGAAAACATGTCTCGTCTATTATTCAGACAGACCTATTATCGAAATTCGATTCAAATAAGAAATCAGTTTTAATTTGGTTTTAGGAATTATTTAGAATTTTAATAAATATGTTTTTTTCTTTAAATATTTTTTTCTTTTTTCATTGAATGTATCACAATTAGGATGAATATTTTTTTTTTCTTTCTGAATTTATAATTTTCGCAGACTTTGAATTAACAAAAAAAAAATTTAATTGGAAGTGAAGTATGTTTAAATAATTATTATCTTTAGAAAAAAAAAACTAAAATTATTTAAAAATTTCCAAAAAAAAATTGTTTATAAAATCTCCCTTCCTCACAGAGAGAGAAAGAGAGAATATTTCTTTCTATTATTTTTTTTTGTTTATCTTACTTTGTATAATTTTCGTAAAAAATATTGTTTCTTTTGTTTTCGCTTAACTTTAAGGCATAGAGTGTGAATCTATTTTATAGATATAATATAGGTATAGATTAGTTAGTAGGTTCTTATAGAGAAATAATAAATTATTAACGTCTTAATGTCCAGTTTCGGAATAATTTGTTATTCCGCCTGCTGGTAACACAGCTGCAATTGTATGCATATTGGCTAAATTGGCTCCATTTGTTATCGTTGTTTGTGGCACTTCATCATTGGCTGGATTGTCCCACCATTGGCGTTCGCCAGAACCGAAGATATTATAGAATGTACCACAAATGATATAAATGAAGGCAGCTATGAAGAAAACAATTTGCCATTGACCCATAGTTGGCTATAAGAAATATCAAAAAATATATTTTATAAAAATGATTTCAAAAATAAAATTTAAAAAAAATATATATGTACATACCCTGCCCTCAATTAAATTTCCAGCTGCAATTGGTGCCAATAAACCAGCTAAATTTGCAGAACAATTTGTGATTGCCATCAAGAAACCAGCAAACCGAGGTGTTATATCCAAATGATTGATTTTGAAACCAGAATAAATACCACCATTAAGACCAACACCTATGGTCAGGATAGCAAGGGTTAGTGCACGATCACAGCCTGTGTATGAGGCGGCAATTAGGGCCACTCCTGGTCCATATTGACCTAAAATTATAAAAACAATTACACATTATAGAAGATTATATAGATTAACTCAAACAAATTTTAAAACTATTTTGAAACAAGCTAAGTCAAATTGTGTTTTACTAATAAATTTTTGTGGTAGCTTTTGCTTCTTTGATACTATATGCTCTAAGAGGTGTTATCTCCGAATCTAAGGTTTCATTTTGTTACGCAACATGGTCAAAAATGCTAAAAAAAACATGAAATTTTTAACGTTTCTGTGTTATTCTTGAAAAACCCATCTGCATTTTGGATTTTTTGCACTTGAATTATATATTGGTGCGTTATACTGTCCTTGAAATGTCATTCAAATGACAAAATATGCTGCTTTAATGTCGTTTTCGATTGGTAATCTGGAAGAGGAAGAGCTCTCCGATTCTGGATGTGAATAAAACAGCAAATCACTTCTGCAGTTTGTTTGTCACTGTGTTTGTGATAAAAATACCGGAAAAATTAACTAAGAAATATTTGATTTAACTCCAAATACACTGTTTTGCCCATCAATTATATGTTATTTGCTGTTTTTTATATTTTATTTTATCTTGCAAATTATTTTTCTTTTACGAATAAACAAAATTTTCAACAATAAACTCAACCATATTGTTTTGACACCTAAATAATATATGTGTGAGTGCGTATTTTTCTTCTATCCAGAAGAAGAACTGTCATTCGAGGCCAATTTAACACTTTCAGAAGCGCTTACAAGAATTCCGGATAACCAAAACAAAAGCTGTCGCAGTTTAAAAAGCTGGGAATCAATTAAAATGGGGCTATGTATATATTTGGTAAGGACATCGCTTAGAGTTAGGTTTTTGTCATTTTCATATTTCCGGTAGATTGGTTCGTTTTGAAAGTTTAGGTCACAATTATTTAAAGCAGCATTCCCTCACAAAAAAAAAATAATATTCTCATTTTTTTTAAATATCAATAAATGATAAAAATTGAGACTAATTTTGTAATTCGTGTAAATTATGTTGGTCCAACTAATGGCAATCGATGAACTAAGTAAAATAAATATTTTTCAAAAGAATATAACTCACCAATACTGTTTATAATTTTTCTTGTCGCTGTCAATGAAAAACGGCTTGAAGTTATCATCCAATCAGCAATAAATGAAATAAACATCGAGAACAGCCACATAGCCAAATATGGTAGAGCCGACAATATTCCATTCGATTTCAATGAGAATCTCAATACTTGTTTCATGTATGTTGGTAATTCTGTCATCAGTGTTTCATAGCCATAATTGTGGCCCATGTGAGCCAGTAATATGGCATAGAATGGCATCGATGTTAGAATGGCTTTGATGGGAATTGGTGGAACCTAGAAAAATCAAACAATTTAAATTTTTTTTCAGAATTTTTCAAAATTCCTTTGCAAAACATGAAATGTATGTACTTACAATTGTATCATCAGTTCGGCAGAGTGAATGATTGATATATTTTTTCTCTTTCTCATCGATAGTTGGATGTGATGAGGGATCCTCATAGACCAAAAGCAGGAAAGCTATTGCCCAAATTGTACCGACTAAACCGAATACGTAGAAAATCGAGGGCCAGCCTCCATCAAAACCGTATTCAGCCAATAGACCGGATAGAGGCATCGAAATGATTGTACCAAATTGTGCACCTGCATAAACAGCAGCTCCCATGCGAGATCTTTCAGTAGGTGGAATCCATTTTGCCAATAGGGCATGGGTACATGGTACAATAGGTCCTTCGCCAAGACCTTGAATAAAACGAACTGCACACAAGCCAAAAATACCGAATTTACGTGCAGCAACGGGAACGACGAAGGCAAATACTGAGTTGACTAACATACCCCAGCCAAGAAAACGTAAGGCTCCGTATTTTTTAACCAATATTCCGAAGGGCACCTAAAGGTCAAAGAGAAAATTAAGTAAAAATTTATATTTTTTTTTAATGAATAAAAATGTGCCTTACTTGTGTTATGACATAGCCATAGAAAAACGATGACAGTACATAGCCTTGTGTACTAGAACCCCATTGAAAGTCGCCATCTTCTTCTTCCTGAAATAAATGTAAATTAAAATTTTTGCATTTAGGCACGTTTAATCAAAATTTGCAAATGTTCAATATTAAGATCATAAATAAATATTTTAAAGTAAAACAAAATTATGAAACACTTACCACAGTCTCATAATGGTTGTTGGGGCATTCGTTGTCAATAACTTCTTCGTTGTCCTGATTCACCCATGTATGATTAACCATTGCAACAATTGCCACAGACATGTTTGTTCGCATGACGTAGGCATTTGCCATGCCAAGGAACAACATGAATGTTACAAAGTATCGTGTAGCGAATCGAGCTGCAAAAGAAAAGATTTTTTTTTATTAATTGTTTATACATAGGTATTTTACAGTAAAAAAAATTATAGATCTTAAATTTTGAAAGACTATGTGCTGTACATACATAATAGAAAACTACTTTTTTCAATAATAAATAAAGTCAATTGATACATTTTAAGGTCCAAACTTTCCGTAACGTTGCTAAAAATTTTCTCAATAAAAAAAAAAAGGGTTATGGTCCATCCTAATATTTCCAATTTTCTCAAAATATTTTACTTAATCTTCATTTTTATTAGAAAATTTATTGATAAAAACGTTGAATTTTATTAAAATCCAACATCAATCGGCTTTAAAATAAATCACTTGTTAAATTGCAGGTATGAAAATGTCCAAAACTAGGGAAATTACTGTAGAAACACGAGTGGATATCATTGCAGAGTTCGGAACGATTTTTCGACCATTAAACCTGAAGCAAAATATCACTGCAGTCCAAAAACAATTAATTATAGAGTAAAAAAAGCAAAAAAGTTAAAGTGTAAAAACCAGAATCGGAACTGGCCGTAAAAGGGCAGGGATAGGCCGGAAAAGCGTTACCACAAAAAGAGATGATAATTTTAATTTGGGTTCCTTTATTTGTAACCCATATGAAAAAGTTTTAGATAGACTAAAAAATTTTGAAAAGTTTCCAAGGAATAATACTATGAAAGTACATTATTAAAAATGATAAAAGGAAGTGAAGTTATAGCTTATCTTGTTCAAAAAAGCACTTTTTATGACAGCAACACAGCAAGACGGCAAGTTGATACAAATTTGTCAAATACAGTTTTTTTGCCATTACCTCTTTTCTTAGTAATTAAAGTATTAAAGATGTAGATGATAAACAGGGATTGTTCCCCCTTTTTTTGTAAGGCTGCAAATATCTGGATGATAAATGCATATTTAAACTACATATACTTGAGGCGAAATTCATAGTCATTACTCAAGTCAAGATTTTTCTCAACTCCAATAAGTTGAGAAAAATTTTAAGCATTTGCTCTACGAAACTCCGTATTCATAAGTAAAATGGAGACTTCTATGCAGGTAATCCTCAAGTATATGCCTAAGCACTCACTCACAATATCGATTATGAATGGCCCAAGGTGCGAAAAGTTCCCCTACTGTACATTTGAGAAAAATCTCGACTCGAATAACGATTCTGAATTCCACCCTAATTGTTCTGAAAATAGCACCTCGAATTATATAGCATGACCATTTTTTTAACTATACCAAAACTTTTCACTTAAATCCACCAAATACCTAAAATATACGCTTAGTAATAAAATAAATAAAAAACCAAAAAATAAATGAAAATTCCAAATTAATCATTGATACAAAAAAAAAAAATAAAAAAAGAAAAACAACCACTGATGGCAATAACGTAATCTTGCAAATCTCCGGAAGCATTATATACCTCCAACATACGACATGATGACCACAACTTTTGGATAACATCATCATGATGAATGAGAGTGGTGAGAGCTTTTATGAAATATTTCTTCAATTCTTAAAGCTTCAAACATAATTTTACATTGCATGAAGATAAAAAGAAGTGTTGTTGTTGTATACAAACGAAGAACTAATACAACTTTTGTTGAGAAGACTGAATTTTGCATTCTCAGATACAGATACAATTATACAAAACCCCCAAACCAACTCACGAGACTTTCATTTGTTTGTTTTTGTTGTGCTTACACCGCTTAGTGGCTATTTGCGTTTGCGTGACAAACACGTGGGTATTTCAGTTTTATATCTCTGCCATAAAAAAACTAACATGACGTTCGGTTTTCTTTACATTATGTACATTTACCACCGATTCATCAAAAAAAAAATGTACATATCAAATTCACTTTTTCTACACACATGACACATTCATCAAAATAATTAATTATATGGTTTTAATTATTTTTCTCCCCCCCAGACACACACAAAAAAGGAACTAAGTAAATCTATCTTTCTATTAACAAGATAGCAACTAGTGTTAAAACAAAAATATGGATAAATAGAAAGCTAGATACATACTTCTAGGTTCATCCTCAAAAACGTTATTTAGTCCCTCTTGATCCCAGACAAGCACATGTCCATTATGCTGACGGTCTCCTTCGTTATTGACGCGCATATTTATTGATTTATAATTAAAACAAACAATTTTAATATGAAAACGAAGAAAAATTATGTGTAGAAAATGAAAACAAACTTAACAACACGAGAACTTGGATATTTTCTCGATATTTTTTGTCTAAACGTTAACTCCAATATTCGACATATTGGTTACTTTTTGCGAACTTTTTTGTACCATTTCATGTCCGACTACGAGAACAAACTTAAACACATTTTTTTGTTAGAAGTGATAGTAGTTAATTTTATTTATCCAAAAAAGGACAAATTATATGAGATACACAGGTGGTATTGATTGAGTCCTCTAATAACAATAAATTAGATCACTTTTTCAAATTTTTTTTTTTTTGTTTGATGATTTAACAATTTTCCGTTCACAAAAACATCCCGATCTTAATAAATCTCACTAGGCAGAGTGAAATGCGTTTTTTTCACTTTGAACAAAATTCTTTTTTCGAAAAAAAAATGATTAGATTCTTTATTTAGAACAAAAGCAAATCCGTTGATTTGAGAGCAAGTATAAAGGTACAGTCGGGGAACACTGTACACAAAAAGTGTTCTAGTTGCTTGATGTGTGCCGGCTGACTGAATTCTGAATAGAATGCTCCGGCTTCCCGGTATCGTATAGTGTGCGAGAACTTTTTCTTTACCCCAACCCAGAAGTCAGCAGAAGCAGAACCAACCCAATCCGAGACGTGCCGCGAAGTTTTAGTTTGTGAAATGTGCGATGTACGAGTAGAATATTTGAAAAAAAAACTAACTTTTTACTTGTTTGCTTTGAGTAGATAAATTATATTTATTTTTTTTTTTGTTTTATTAAATGTCGCACTGCACATTAACACTTTATAGGTATAACTTTGCTTAGTTGTGGATTCTATAGAAATGCGAGGCAACTTTTTCTCTGAATAAGTTTTTATTTAATGAATTTTTGTAAATATATCTTCATCGTTATGCGGTGTGGTGACTACTTATAAATTTCTTTTAGCTTTTTTGTTTAATTATTTTTTTTTTTATTTGTGCCTTTGTACATTATTTTTACACTTGTATATTTGAAAAAAAAAAAACAAAATTGTACTTAAGTATAGGATGTACTTTAGTGGTTTTAGAATGTGAGCTTTTTTTCGGATCGTGCAAAAACGCGATCAAGCTGAGTTGACATCATGCAAAATGCTTGATAACGCAAATAGCCCGCCAATTACATGAAACTACACGTGTATGTCGTTTACTTTTTTTTTTTTTTTTGCTTATTGTTAGATTTTCATCCCTTGTTGCAACGACAACAAAAATATTTTTGTAGTTCATTTGAATTATATATACTATGTTGGATCACATGTAGCTCAAAACATGGTTGCCATTGTGATACATTCTAATTCTTTTTAAAGCAAAAATACATCTTCAAAAAAAACTAAAACTGTCCCTTTTGACAAATAATTTAGTGTTGTTATTTATCTTGTAGTTTTTTTTTTTGTAAAAGTTGAATGAATTATATAATTTTATCAAAATTTTACAAAGAAACATAAAATTGGTAAGCTTTAAATGTCAAAATCAACTTCAAATAACACTGATCCTCAAAAATAAAGATTTTTTTTTGCCCTTCATATATTTTTTTGGAATTATGTAAGATTGGACTTTTCTGAATCTAAATCTGGTTTCAGAGAAATTCTATCGCGTGCATTTTTTTAGTTTTTAGCATATTTTCTACTCAAAAATGTGCATCCTAGAAAAACAACACAGAACAGCAGAGATTTTTTCTAGATTTGCCATCCATACTCATCATAGAATATAAAAGTCTTGAATTTCTCATAATGTGTAGGTATGGTAAAATTTCGCAATCATTTTAAATTAATAAAGAAGCAGAAGCATTTTTTTTAGGACTTATACATTTTTTTAAGCCAATGGCAAATATTAAATTTAATTTTTTATGTAAAATTCACAGAACAAATAAAAATTCGTATTTTTGTATTTAATTCAAAAGAAAAAATAAATAATTAAATCAACCTTTTTTGGAATTTGCAATACTTTCCTCCTGGGGACTTGTCTTGATTCGCAGGATTCACATTCACTTTAAAAGCAATTGTGGAACTTTATGGGTGAACTATACTATCGCTTCGATTAACCCCTTTACCGTTTCCATTAAGGTTCATCACCTGCGAGTTTTAAAACAGAAAATATGGATGAAAATAATACTGCTACCGCTACCTTATATTCATCTGATTCTGTAATAAGGGTTATTATATTTATTTTACAGAGTTTTTATTCCAAACTTCATTAATATATCCCTTCGAGAATGTATTTTATTTTCGTTTAAGTTCTATTTTTACTGTTAACTTCGATTTGTATTTCATTTTTTAATAAAACTTTCCAGCGGCAACCCTAAATACAGGTAAAAATATATACTATAGAGGTACAAGACCATCATTTATTTATCCTTTTTGAGCGTCACTAAATATTGCACACATGAATCTAATGATCAGAACAAAAAATACGGACACATACAAACAGCACACACAAGAGTTTGTTTTGTGTTTTTGTTTATCCCAAAAACCGGAAGCAGATCGTTGTATGTTACATAAGATGTTCGGATGCTTTTGTATGTGTTTGTCAACTCTTTAATAAAATATGTATATGTAAATGACCATGAGAATGCGCAGTTTTATTTTATTATTACTTTTTACCTATCAATCATTCTAATATGTATTTCAGGTGGTAATATTTGAGAAAAGGTAGAGTAAACTGGGACAAGTTGTTAGACAGATATTTTTTGGTTGAAATAAAATATGAGTTTGATACCATGATTACAATTCTTAAACGATCATAAGCACATACGCAGGGGGTGCCTACACTTTTCAAAGTGAGTAATAACTTGATAAAAACTTATCCAAAATCTTCAATTTTGTTCAAAAAGCTTAAAAATAACTAGATTCTACTAAAAAAAGCTAAGTAACTTAAATTACAAATGGATACACATAAATGTATAAAGGAGTACGAGTAACTTCATTTCAAATCTAAAGATATTATAATATTTAAAGGCTTACAAATCCAAATCATAAGATTTGGAATAAATTAGATAAAAAAGTTTTAGTTTCTTATCTTTTCAACGACCTATTTAAATAATATTGCTTCAAAGATCTAACCATTATGTAAATTTGTAAAGTTTTGTACAGTTTTAACTCGAAGACCGATTTTTTTTACGCTATCAGATTTTTTATAAGAATTAGAAGAATTTTTCAAATGTTGCCTTATCATTGTTGTAAATTCAATTTATTTTCTTTGATTCCTTAAATAACTTAAAAACACATTAGAGATAATTATTAACTACACAATCTTATAACCAATTATTATCAGAAGAAAAAAAAAATCCAGGGAAAATTTTTCGATTGTGACGTTATGTAAATTTCAAGTACAGTCTGTTATAAAATGTAGTCTTTTTTTTCTACTCAATGAACTCATCATCGACAGCGTTGAAAAAAAATTAACACAATGATAAAATTTATACAATAATATTGATAAATTGACAAAGTGAGAAATAATTTTGCTTATGCCCTTGCAATTTTTGTTTTATTTTTATGTTTGTCTCTATAAACCAACAGCAACAAATAAAATATATCAAAACTAAGCATTTTACCAACACTCTACGGACATAAATTAGTTTACCTCATCACTTAATTAATTATTATGAACTTTACACATCACATCAATATTAAGCTTTCTTCGTTTTCAGAATGATTTTGCAAAAATAATGTTTTGTTTTTTTTTTTTTTTTTTTCACGGAAAAGTTTGAAACCGCAATTGTATTTGCAGTATAATGTATACTTTTATTTACACAGTGGGACATATAACAAAGAAAGTTTGACCTTAATATCGTGAATATGAACTTTGTATTCATTTTTTTTTTTAATGATGAGAAACCCCCATTTGAATGATATAAATTTCTAGTAATACAGTCTCGTATGAACTGCGGTTCCAAGAAGAAGGGTCGGATTTCTAAATATGAAATTTTCAAATAAATGCATTTTGCTGTTTGGGAAATAACTAGAGCTGAGTGTCAAATGATAATGATGTTTTACGTCATCAATCGAAAGATGACACAGTTCTTATGTTTAACTTTATTTTTACCGATCAGTACAAAACACAGCAAAATATAAAATATAAGTTTCAGTATTCAGTTGCAAAAAAAACTCAAGTCGATTAAAGAACTATTTGTTTCAATTATTCCTTTAGTCATCCTACAATTTATAATACTTTTGATCATTTAAAATTGTTCGTGCAATAAAACAAACAAAAAAGAATCAAAATCTCCACAATTGTGTAGCTCGTTGTAAGGTACTTACATAGTTGTTGATTGGGTTTTAAAGAATTTACACAAAAATGGTGTTTTAATACAAAAAATCAGTACTTAGAGATTGGTAAAATAGTAGGTTCAATTATTATTAATGGTTCCTGAGACATAAGCAGCCCATACTTTATTAAAGAGGTCAACATAAGTTGTTTATCATTATTAGGTCACTAGGGCGTATGCGTAACATTTTTTTATTTTTTCAGAGTCCAAATAAAATTCTATCGCTAACCATTATGATAAATTCAATCAGTTGAAATCTTGTATTAAAATCATTCCTACAAGCATACCTTCATACATAAATGAATGTACCATGGCAACCTAAGTCAAAACGAAGTCGGAGAACATTTGCGAACTACTTAAGAGGAACCGTAACAGTATAGAAAATTTTTGCATTAACTTGACTTTTTTGTAGCCTGATGTGCTTATTACATATTTTCAAAATCAACGGCTCATTTGAAAATTATTATTAAATATATTTGTAAAGTGGCTCTATTGTATTTATTCAATACAAGTTTGACATATTCATAATTTACAATTTTTGTTAAACAATTTAGTCGAATATAGTCTCGAGATTTTAGGGTTTGGAGCTTTTGTGTTTTCCATATTTTTGATTGCTGGATTCACCAAAATGTAACTACCACTTGTCAATTCAACTTTGTACTTATTAATTTAATAAAATTATCTCATTCATCAAACAAAAAATACTGCCAAGTTGAATGCCAAAATACCCCACAGTACATTTGTAAGCTGATATGATTCATTTTATAATGTTTATTTTTTACTGAATTAAAAAGTTCATTTATTTTCTCAATCAAAAATGAATGAATCAGAATTTACAATAAAATTTTGTCACTACTACTTTCAACTATACACAATTTGTGTACTATGTGTTCATCATCGTAAGAAAATAAAATAAACAAAACAAAGAAAAGAAAAAAAGCAAAGGAAAAGAAAGCAAATCAGCCGATCAACACGTGAGCATAATTATTATTAGCAAACCACGACACAACAAACCAAACCCCTTTCCTCCAATCCGCGTGATGCACTTTCAAACACCAAACCATTAACTTTACGTTGCTTGCTTGCGCTAAAGCGAAGAACGATAAAAGAAGGTATAAGAAAAAATGTGCTAGCAGCTTATAAACACACAAATAACCATAAACAAAGACAAGATACATAAGTAACGAAAACGGGCCAAATTTAGTTGTTTTTTTTTTTTTTGATAAGCTAAAAATATAAGTTTGACTAATTGGGCTTGGACGTATGTTGGGTGGGTGTTGCCATTTCACGAATTTTCTTTATATTATTGTCTTTTACCTACAGAAAGATTTTCGAAAACAACAACAAGAAGGTGTTTTTTTTTCTAAAAATGTTCAAATGAGAAATAAACTTGATAGAAAATAATTGAAATCTGATTGAAAAAGATTATTTCATGCCATTTAATAGTTAAAAATAATTTTTGTCTTAATACTTCGAATTTTTTTAAGCATTCAAACAATGCCTTGCATCCAAATCGTAAGTTAATTATTCAGACTCACGGATATTATGTATGTCCAACGACTGACGTTTGGAGAGTTAGTTTCTGGAAATAACGATTTTTCCAGAATATTGGTAGGAACTCCTAGTGGAATCTGCTCAAAATACTATTACCGTAGATTAAGTTGGATTTTTTTTTACGAAAAAATACCTTGAAATCATGTACTATGTACCAAATTTAGTGCTTAGTGTTTTATTTAAACGCCAAAATGTTTAAAATAATAGATATGGCAAATATGCGGGAAAAATTTTAGATTACAAAAATCCGAATTGAAAAAAAATAACAGAATAAACTACCTATTCAACTTAAAAATGTGTCCTAACCGTCGACTATTAAATTCAAATAAATTTGATTATCAATAATATTGAGACATGAAAAATTACGAATGATATCATCATCCCTAAAATATGCACAACATTTTGTTAGCAAAATTGTTGCTCCAAAACGCATGCATGGAAATTGAATCTTGGATAAACTTAAGCTTTATCCAAAAAGCAAGTTCACTTGCTTATAGCTTTTAATTAAAAGTTCTAACAAAAGCTCAATATGGATAAATATTAGTGTTACCATTCATGAATAAAAGTTGTGGACGAAAACAAAAACAAAAAAACAATGTGATAAGTCAAAGTAAATAATAATAAATTGATTGTTCAGCGATTTATGAAATTAACGCAATTAAACCCCTAGACCCGTGCTTTACGGCACGGCACGTTAATTCTTATTACATATTTAGTAAAAAATTAACATACCTAGTCAAGTCGTGATTAAAATATCTTGCAATAGTCTAATGTAAATATTTCAAAATTCGCAAGTCACACTTTTCACTCTATTAACATAAAATTGTCACAAACACAGTTACTACCAAGACGATAATTGAACAATCGTTAAAAATTTTATAATTTTTTCTGTCTGGC
This sequence comes from Meliscaeva auricollis, assembly GCA_948107695.1. Taxonomy (NCBI): domain Eukaryota; kingdom Metazoa; phylum Arthropoda; class Insecta; order Diptera; family Syrphidae; genus Meliscaeva; species Meliscaeva auricollis. The sequence continues at coordinate 19,275,516 of OX403619.1, read as the reverse complement.
GTTAGGACAAAGAAACAAGCTTTAAAATTAATTCTTTTGTAAGATTTTTTTTTTACATACAAAAATCAATTTCGGCTTCTTGTAATAGATAAAAACTGCTGGCAAACACGATGCCAGAAGATTGTTAAAGTTGAAAAACTTCAAAAGGTGCCCGACGGCATTTTATATTTTATTTTTTTATTATTATTTATTATTCCATATTTTTGTATGTACACAAATAAATACCTTCTACAAAAGAACAAACAAATTATATTTGAAATTAAACAAACATTTTTTAAAACATTAACGGGCAATTTTAATTTGAAGGGTAAAGGGGGAAAACGGCACATGTTCACTTTTTGTCAAAATTAACCTAATGATGAGGTCTCAAAGTATATTTATTGAGTACTGTCTGAAAGTATTCAGTGACCCAATCAAAGGAAACGGTAGTGCTTGTAAAAATCGAAAATTTGAGAGTTTCCATTCAGGAGGTGTGGTTTAAGCTCAAATTTCCTAAACGGTTTTAGTAGATTTATATGACTAAGTTCAAGCATTATGGTTATATTTAAAACAAAAAAAACTTTGTTCTGTTCTCTGCTACTTAAGTTAATTAAAAAGATTAAGTGGTCCTTCTTGCCCTACTTAAACACAATTTCTTAAAGCCTAACATCTAACTAACTACTTAAAATTATTCTCAAAATTTTACAGGAGCCCGTAATAGCTTATGAACTTGCTGCACTAACTAATAACCTTAGAATTTGTAACTTCAAACTGATTTCCCGAACCATATCTAATTTTTTGTTTAGTTGGGGATAAAATAAAAACCAACTGATACTAAAAAAAGTACATAAATATAATTGAAGGCTATATCCGTAAAATTTCCCATTTAAAATAAAATATTTGTGTACACAATGGAATCAAAATGAAGAATCTCTTTATTTTTTTATGAAAATGCGAGATGCCACACTGTACGTCGTCGTACTCTGATATGACCTGCAAGATGCTATTATTCACTTAAATCAATTTGCTCAGAATATTTGCAGTATTAACATCAGTCAGTGTAATAAGATCTACTTTGGCTTGGGGCTATATAGTACAATAATTCATTTCATCACAATTTTTCCGGTCTTAATTTAAATAAAGATCTGGTACGAGTGTATGATATATGATTGAAAATTATATTTTTTTTACAATATTTGTATCTTAATACTCAAAGTACTTATTGTGTGTGTATATATTTTACATGTATCTATAGACATTGTTCATTCATTATTACCTTAAAATTGCGGCATCGGACAACGACCTTAAGAGATAAGTCTCATTGTAAGCTTTACCTAAAGAAAGCTTGATTAAACATCTCAAAAATTTATATTTTTGTTGTTATTATTTAATTAGCATTCAACCCACGTGTTGTGTAAGTTTTGTGATTTAACTACATTTCATTATTGAGGCCACATTGATGAAAAATAACCTTCATTTTTGTTCAGATACAAAGTAAGAACACGTAGAAAACACCATAATGGTGATTTATAATAGTTATTTCCCGCCACCATCTCTCTTAAAAAAAAAAAAACATTTCCGCGAATATTTTGATATCACAACAATATAAACAAAACAAAAAACGGGTTGCTTTCTGGCCTATGGCGGATAATCTTAAAGAAATCGAATCTTTTTTTGTTTTGTTTTGAAATTCAGTATTAATGGCTAAATACGCGATTCACATTATTTATTTTGACAGGCTGCAATCCGGTTTTTTGTGTGCAAATTTATTCAGATACCTACTTGTGTTGATGTGTATATTGACCGCCATGTCGTGTGCATTGGCCTTGATTGCACTTGACATACATTTAATTAAAAATATAAAATTATGAGATATTATAATTGCAAAAGTGCACTGTGCAAACAGTGGAGAAATGAAGAGCATTATGAAATAAATCAGAATGGTATTGAAATCGAAAGGGAATCCCATAATGTCTTTGTAAATCAAAGGGTATAGGATACCTTAAATCTATAAATTTTATTTTTTATTTTTTTAATTAGCTTGAGTGTTAAATCGAAGATGACATGAAGATAAACGAGTTGAGGTTACAGGAAACTAGTTTTCTGTATATAGTGGAGTAATTTAAGCTCAAAATATAGCATCAGCTCCGATTGCAATGATTTTTTTTTTTTAAATGTTGGTATTCAAAAATACTTCAACAGTAAACGGTATAAAATTGCCGATCTAATCGTTTTTTTTTTTTTTTTAAATTAACAATAAGATTTTTGTGAACAAATCTTTGTTTATCAACAAATTTTAGTAAAATTTGATGAAATAAACTATGACAGAAATTTTCCAGGTCTGTTTAAGGAAAACCAGAAGACATATCAACATTAATTTTTTTTGTATTCAACTGAAATGAAATAAAACCATGAATTTTTGGTCGGAAAATGGACCTTAAAGAGTAATTTATGCTATAAAATACGTTTGGTTTTTTAAAAAACAAAAAAAATATGGACCATTTACTTTTCTTGAGTCTGTTGACTTTTAATAAGGCCATTCAATTTTGAAAGAATAAAATATATTTTATAACGTAAAATTTTGAAGAAAAAAAATCAGTTACAAATTTTGAATGCATTTCTTTCAAAATTCGTAGTTTGAAAATAATTTTTTTTCTTAAATTAATTATTGGATAAAATTTATTTATATCTAAAAGAAAGCTCTGATTTAGAGCGAAAAAACGTTTATTCGGTTCCGAGATAATTTGCTTTAGTTACTTCACTTTGTTTTGTTATGGGTCACCGATCTATGAAGACTCAGTATGAACAAAACTGCCCTCTAACCTAAAAATAAAAAAAATTGACTTTAAATATAATAGAGACAGAATAAATCGAGGCTTAATAAGTTTAAGTGATTTTCCAGGTTATACAACTGATTACATTTTTACAAACACCAAGTACGGCCAACCCAGTCATGCATTGCATATTTTAATACTTAATACAAATAATTATTATCAATTTATTAGAAATTTTAATAAAAAACCCCCAGTTTTTTGTTTTAATTTCATGTGAATACCTCTCTCTAATAAAATATAAATTAAGTATCTAGAACTACTATAGGAAGAATAACAATGAAAGTTTTTTGTTTTTTCTTGTTAAAATATGTTAATTTTTTTATTAACGTTTTAAAATTCTGTGACTTCACCTACGCCTGCAATTTTTATTAGTATTATTGTTTCTTTTTTATACCAATTATTGCTTCCGTTTGTGATGTGTGTAATTTAATAAATAAAATGAAAACAAAAAAAGTAATACTGTCTGTACATTTAACTGTGGGGGTTAGCAATGATATATAAAGCGTAATGAACAAAATTAATTACATAAACGTGGTATGCATTCCGATAATATAGTGATTCATCTTTAGATTATATTTTCTTTTAAAAACCAAACTACAAATATGAATGTATGTGTGTCTATAGTACTTAATTAATCAATTAGTGTCACTTGACAGAAATCTTATTTATAATGGGATCTTTGTTAAAAAAAATTAACGAGAAAATTACATATTTTGATTTGTTTTTAATGAATGCGTAGTTCATTTCTTACTAACTTAAATAGCACACATTTGTGGTATAGTTGAATGTTGGAAAGTTACAACTCTTTTATTAAGAATTGTCCATTGCCTATACAAAAAAAAAAGTTTAATTTAAAAGTTCACAAAAAATTTCGTCGAAATCATTAGAGTCGTGTTTTTACGTGAGAATAGCTTTTCTCTAGCGGCTAGCATCGTGTCTTTACAATGCAACATGCAAGTGTAAGAAAATTCCATCTCATATCAGGTTTAGTTAAATGGCGCCCAACAAAGATTATGTTTATTATATTATGGCTTAGAAGAGTTTACAAATTGTTTGCTTCTTTCTTTTCATTTATCCTAACTGTATTGTTTGCCAGTAATTCACTGTTGATATGTATTGAATAAATCTTACGTTAAAAATAATAGTGTTTTGGCTCTTTGATTATTTCACGAGTGTGCAATTTCTCTACCCATAGCTGTGAGAGATTTTGTCAATTCCTTGCAAGAGACAGTACAGTTGAAAAATTCAGACTGGCATAGGCTGGGAATTAAACTCAGACTGTATAATAGTTCATTGCACTAACCAATACTCCAAGGCGTACTACTTTCTTCCTAAAGTGGCAACAAAACTAAGAATTGTGTGTTTGTATTTCAATTTTTCAATAGTCTCTATTTCTATTCAAATTTGTCCTTGCATTCCCAACAATTACACAGTTTAAAAAGTTTTAATGTTATAGCACAAATATGCTGTATTTCAGTATTTCAAATGTATACTTGTCTATAAAGCACCACGAAGAGGAACCCCCAGGAATAAATCGTTTCAAAAACTCTCGTGTCCCTTAACTCAAAGAAACGACATTTGCAAAACTACACCTCTGGTACACAACTTAGAGATAGAACTTTGCGGAATACAAACTTATTTCCAAAGAGTACCTTGTAGAAGAACTCTAAGAAAGAATATCTTGGTGAAATCCTGAATATAATATAACTGATAACTATATCCCCATATTTTTTCCTATGCTGAACGATAACTGTTTTTACTTTTTGTAGTCGTGAAGTATAACGCTTTGTCACAGTGCCACAGTAATTCGTAAACGATTTGAAGCAAGTCCAAATAAAAGTGGCCACGATATTTAATTTGCATGAAATGACTTTATAATACAAAATATAATACGACTGACAAATTGCCATTTATCCTATTAAAAATGATTCAAATCAATTTGTTCCTGACAAAAATACACACAAAGTTAAATAAAATTACCCCTTGATACTTTGTACTAAGTTCTAATGACAACTTGTCAAAAAAAATGAGCATAGTAAATGTAACCAAAGGAATGCCATTACAAGCAAAAATAGTGTCACGATGCCAGTAAAATAACAACACTTACACTTATCAAATTTGTACAACAAGATTTCGAACAATTAACTCTGTGGCTGTCAAAAATGGAAGGTCAACGTAAGAAAATATGATAGTTTTCAGTCGTGGCAAACGAGCCTGTATTTTTTAATAACATTATGTAATGTTCTTAACACCACTAACAAAAGAAAAAAAAAATAATATAAAAATACTTTACCTAAACAAAACATTTAAGCACATTATTAATTATATTTTACTTTGGAAATTAATTTAACCACAAAATAAAGAATAATGTAATTGACTCTCATTTGAATATTGCAAATGATGAATTTTTGTTTTACATTATTCATAAACAACAAAATGTTTTCATTTTCTACAACACGTAAATGTTAATTAAGTGAATCTATTACCTACCTAAAAGGGACTTGCCTACAAATAAATTATTACTATTTATAGAAAAGTGTCTATTTGTGTTGAGTGTTAATTTTATAAAAATTTTACTGCCACAAATAGACTATATAGTAAATTATTATAGATAATTGTAAGCAGAACAAGATAATCACAGTAATATAGTAAATTACGTTGAAAATAATTATTATTTTTGTCACATACTCCATACTGTTCTGTTGACATTGTTATTTTTTTTTTTGTTCTATTTCATGAGGAAATAAACTAAAAAGGTTCTAAGTTTGATTCCGGAGAAAAGGAGAAAAAAAATTTAAATGTAAATACCCCTTACCGGAACTTTGTTTACACACATACTGAAACTTGCGTCATTGCATACAAATTTCTGTAAGTGCCACTGATGACAACTATTCACTATCAATGTCAAAATCAAATGTAGGTATCTATGATTTGGCTTGCAGCAATTAAAAATAATAGTGCACTGATGTTTACATAAACTATAAACATACATACATGAGCCTATAGGTAAACATTGGCACGTGATTATGTGCATTTTTAATTCATTTAATTTTATTGAATGTTGATTTCAATAATAATTTTTTTTCTATTTTCATATTTGCATTTGTTAATTTATAAATTAAATATTCAATAATTTTTTTTTTAACATAAAATCATTAAAATATCTTAACTAAACAATTAAGGGTTAGGAGTTAAATAAGTATTTAAATGATAACAACAATTTTTTTTTCGAAATAAAAACCACGAAGTTGATGATGATTTTATTTATTCACATCAACGTCAAACCATATGTGTGTTTTTTTTCTGTTTGCTTTTGTGAAACTTCCCATAATCAAGAGTAATTATTTTTTTAATTTGTTTGTAAAACCGCAGAAATGAAATGAAGTACGCAATCAACAATAGAAAAAATATAACCAACAAAAACATTAGAGTCAATGAGCTAGACAGGTGTTTACAAAAGGGGCACAGACAAAAAAAATATTTATCAATTATGTATGCCTACCTAAAATGTAATTACTAATCAATTACTACCACAAAAAACTTTTGTACTTTATCTAAGGTTGATGTTACAGCAATCAGTTAAGAAATATTATCTCAAAGTTTTGTACATTAAGAATTTGAGCTGAAAAATGTTATCTTTGATACTGGAAATTCTTAGAAATTAGAAAGATGAATCTGTGTGTTTAAGCTGAAATAAATGGAATTTATGGAATTTTTTTTCAAATAGTGAGAATTTATCTGCAGAATATAATATATGCCAAACTGTATCTTTTACTTTTCAGGTATTTTTTTTGAAGAGGTGGAAGTTTTAAAAATACCAAATCATACATGCATCCTTTCGATTTAAATCACCGTTTGGATGTTCCAAATTGGTTATTAATAAGATACTGGGTCATATTTATACTCGTCTTTAAATTATTACTTCGGTTATGAGTCATTGTTTCCAAATCACTGTATAATACATACTACGTTAGTGTTTGAAATCTGTTAATTGTTTAATTAGGTGATCACATCAAAGACGACTTAAAACGAAGGTAACATTATGAACGATAAAGGGCTTGAAAAAAAAACAAAACAAAATTAATGATAATTTTGTGTGCACCCAATTGATTTTGATAACATGGCGATTCAGATAAAATGAAATATTTGAATTCAATTCTCAAACAGTTTTAAATATTAAATTTCGTTTTTCTACCATTTTCTACTTTGCAGTGTGCAGATGCAATCTGTAGGCCGTGACTCCCTTGGGTTCGTCAAGAATTACACGGTTGCATGCCGGTAAGAGTAAAAATCAAAAAGTGGTAGTAGTATAGTGTATTGCTTTACTATAATTGAAAAGTTTTGTTCAGAAAATTTGCTAATTTTAATAAAAGACGGCAGCAAGTCTTAGTTTTAGGTGCAACAAAAAAGCATTTTTACTAATATGTGAATTTTAGTCATTTAAAATGTCACTCAACCGAATTTTCCAAAGTTCAAGAAGTAAAAAAAACATTAGTTTTTAGTAACAGATGTACATAATATAACTAAATTCAGTTAGAAAATTAGGATAGATCGCCTTATTACAAGTATATGAGTCAGCTCTTAGATTTCAATGCTTAGATTTGGCACCTGGTTTTCAAGATATCCAAATCTGAACATACATACATTAATCTGTTATGAGGCAAGGGACAAGGCAACAAGTACATACTTGTAAACTACTAATACTTTTAATTTTGTTCTCGCATCAAATTTTTTGTAGCTATTTTGGTATAAACATTTTGGGATGGTTTACGATTGTACCGATTTTTTTTTTTTCAACGGAATCTTATAAGAAAGTTTATCAATATTGAATTACTATACTTTTAAAAGAATAATCGTTTTATTAAAAAAATCTCCATAACTCCAAAGTCTTGAACCAAATTTCATATTTTTGTTTGTAATTTCTTTGAAATTTAATAGCTTTTAAAAGATCTCTAGTCTAGAGATTAAAAAACTATTAATGAATTGAATGCCTAAGGTAAATATCTCATTCTTATCGTAATATATTTACTCAGACACATTAGTTTTTATCAGATTATTGATATTTATTATAAAGTTTTGCATTATTAAACAAGAACGGCTGATTTTCGTTTATTTCGATTAAAAATCATGTGCCTTTTGTTGCCCAGTCATATAATATAGAATAAAAGAAATGGCATATGTACTTCGTTTGTTGGCCAAATTCATTTGAGAAGCTCTTTTAGTCATTTGAAAATGTTTTTTTTTTTTCAATATTTTTTAAAGCTAAACATTTTCAAAATTTTAAATAAAAAAATTGAACTATTAAACAAGCAACTTTAACTATAAGAGCATGTATGTTACGATTCATTTTTTACTTGCAATAAAGGTACTATAAGGAGAGTTAAGGATTCGTAAAAAAAAATCGAACTCGAGATAGCAATCACACATTCCAATACGATGATAGAGAATGCGGGTCTCGTAATTCTGTCTGTCCGTCTGTCTATCTGTGTATACCTCGAGCTTAAGGATCAAAACTAGTGGTACCTGCCATATAACAATTATTGAAAAATTACTTTTCTTTCAAAAACAGCTTTGAAACGGTTTTGATTAAATTTTTTGTGACTACTTTTGACACTATGGTCATTGGTCATATTTCTGAAATGAACGAAATGTTTGTAAAAATTTTACTAACGGTACCTCCCATAGAACCGTTTTTTTCATTTTTGCTCTCTCTTAAACAACTGAACCAATTTTAATGATTTTTTCTTAACAACTTTAAAGTTATTTGATATCAACATTTTAAAAAAAAAATCTTTAAGGGCTTTTAAAAAATCTTCCATTTTTTTTTTTTTTTTGAAGATTTTTCGAAAACGGGTCACTGTATTTTTATTTTTTAGTTTTGGTTTTAGATGTGCATAAATATTTTCTTGAAATGGCATTTCAATTTTGTTTTTACATGGTTTAGTGTTTTATTGGTTGTTGGGTATGCAGTGCAGTAAAACTTCCTATGGAAAAGAAAAATAAAACGAATGCTGCCGAAAAATAATTCTGTAAAAATCAAGATGGTGATGCTGGCTATAGAGCTTTGAAATATTGAAATGAAGAGGGGGCAGAGTAGCATTCAAGAAATAAATTTTTGTTTGAAGGTTGGCAGTTTCATGTGCGAAGGATGTGTGTTCGTTGATTTTCGTTTTTTGATAAAACGCGTTTTGACTAGAAAAAAATAAAACAACGAATATTACTCTACATTTGATTCAATTTAGAACTCAATCTATATCTTTACCATCGCATATTCTGTGCGATGGTAAAGTTCTAAGAAAAAATTTAAATATTTGCTTGGTCTTATTTTATTAAACAAAAAGGGGCGAATCGAGATCACTCCATGTTACAAATCGAAAATGATATTCGATAAAGTTTGCGAACACGCCATTAAGCTACATACTTTTCCCCCAGTAAACTTTTCATTGGAAACAGTTTTGACTATGGCCTGTCCCGTCACCTTTGACAAAATGTTTTTTAGTCTGTTGTTTCCTCCCCTGATGACATTTTTACCGTTTTGCAATTGTCCTTTCCAAAACAAGTAAAACATTTGTTCAATTTCGTAAAGTGTACAACAGAAACTGAATGTTTGCAATCAATTAAAATGGAATGTTGGATGTTAATTAAATTCTCTTAAAACAATAATCATCTGCGGAGATATAAAATTAAGATTAAGCCAATAAATATTAATATCTGTAAAAATTTGTCTCATAACAATAAATTCAAAAAAACTAAGTTATATTGATATAAGTGCCACAAGCCATAAGCCACAGATACATAATATGTACATTGCATATCTCGAAAATAATTAACTACCATATTAAGTCAACATATTATTTTTCTTTGACATTCCTTCTAAATATTTAACCAGCTTATGATACGTATATTAAATCAAAAGTAAATAATTTTTTTAAATGATTGTTGCCAAAATATCTTTTTTATTTTATTCATTTACTTTTTGGTCTGTGTTAAAAAAAAAATATTTCTATAAACAGTTAAAATTCTATAACTTACTTTGTGGCTTCTCGACTTCCTTCTCCTCGAAAATTTTCTCCTTTGATATCGACATTTTGTAGTAGTTTATTAACTTTTTTTAAAAAATAATACTGTTGCCGTTAGTAAAATATGGCTCTAATTTTTTTTGTGATTATGCGGTTGAATAAAATTTTGACTGGATTCGTATATTGAAAGGTAACTTGAGTATACTGGAGGTTAGTTTAGTTTTTTTTTTTTAATATGTTGGGCCAATGTTCGTGCGATTTTTGATTCGTCGTACAAACAAATATGGCAAAATACTATAAAACCGTTGATCTTTGGTTAAAATTGCAAGTTCTTCTTAAGCGATCCATACACAAACTTTATACGCACACTGATTGCTATTTAACTGCGGTGGTGACTGGCGACGACAACAACGACGCGGTGATGGCAAAGATACAAATTGTATCACTTCTTCGTTGATTGAAGATATAAAAGGTAATAATTCGTCAGACAAATATGAACCACCGAAAAAAAATGTATGGCAGCTGTATGATGGCCTGTTGCTGTTTATTGTTTGATTAATGATCTGAAATGAGAAAAAAAAAACCAAAAAATTAAGTATATTTAGGTTTCATATACATAAATGTTTTTAAAGAGCTTGATTTACCATAAACACCTGATTCTGATACAACAATAGTCAATAAAGAGTTATTGGAATTACTGATTTGGATTTGCCAATAAACAGGCAGGTAATAGGTAAAAGTGATAAATGTTTTGGGTAGACTCTGAAACTTAATATGTCTGCCTGTCAAAACAAACGTATCTATTTCAGCTTAATAATGATTCTGCGAATATAATGTACTTTGCATGTATACGAATAATAGATTTCTATTGTTGGAAAAAATGTATAAAGACTTACGTGTAGGTGAGTACACACCCTAAAAAGCCGGTATAATGTCTTAAATTATCATACCTGCTCGTAAATTTACGTGCAAAATTTCACAAAAATATTCATATGTCATTTTTTTGTACTTATTGTTTTTTTTTTTTTGTATGATTTATCTAGGCTGTAGAGATTTCTTTTCTTTAACTTGTTTTTGTGAAACATGTATTGGTTTCATTAAAATAAAATAATTTTATAAGTCAGATTTCAAAACTTAGAATAATTTCCTGTAAAGTCGAGAAAGTGGTGGCAAAGGAGGTTAAAAGTGAGGGAAATAGCGAAAGCACCCCATCTTCAAACATTGAAGCGGTTCTTGTATTCTATTTAACTTTTGTATGTTTTTTTTTGTTTTGTAGTTTTTTTACTTGTCTTTTGTTTTCGTGAAAATAAGTGTAGTTAAGTGATTTTGGGATAATTTTGGCATTTGTTTACGCATTATCAGGTACATGCTAATTTATTAATTGAGTATTGGATGAAACTAACAAAAAAAGCTTCAAAACTGCTCTTGACAACTAGCGTCAGAATTGTTTGCGTACATAAACGAGCGTGTCTAAAATTAAATAGAAAAGAATCCTACATTCGAAGCATACTTTAATGTATGTTTAAATTTTTCATTAAAAATAAGAATTTGGATCAAACTATGGTGTACATAACAGGGCCCTAACCCGGGACCATCAACCGACACTAGGGCGCCCTCACTGATGATTATGCAGAGAAAAGGCAAAAGGGTTTTTAATGCAAACAAAGTAAGGAAGCAAACAGAGTTTATCTTCACTACATGCGTAAGGAGTAGGAAAGTAGTGTGGGTCACATTTACTTTTCATTAAATAAATTACATTTCACAACATTTTAAATGTCGCATTTTTACATTGAAAATATGTACTACTAAAGTTTAAATTGTAAAAATGATAGTATTCGTAACATAACAAAAATTAGAACGCTGGTTGTGTCAAATGTAGTGAAATTCCTCACCTACCTTTTTCGTGAATAATACCTTAAACTTTAAATAACTTTGAAGTATTTTATTCTATTTCTTGATTTAACTTTTAAAGAACTCATTATTGCTCAGTACTGTATAATTTTAGCTCTAAGAGACTGGGCCAACCATAAAATAAAAAGACTTTGCAGTTCTTTGACCATGCGGTTACACCCGAGTTGATAAAAAGCGGTAAGATTTGGCTTTTAGATTTGAAAATTATTAAAAGAAAACCATAACAAGCAAGCAAGTGAGTTTGCAGTTACACATACCTATCTTTAAAATCTTTTATCTTACGAACATGACGAATAAAAAAGATTCAAGAAGATCTTAAACTTTCGATAGCATTTGTATTGAACTTTATCAAAACCAAGGTTGGAAAAAATGATTTCCTTATTTAAAAAAAAAAATCTGCTTATTACCCGATTATAGTTTGATTTGTTGTATTTCTTGGCGAAAAATTCTGGTTGAAGGTTATCTTCAAATAGAATTCGCTAATTGAAATATTATAAGATAAAAGCTTAAATTTTAAAGCCAAATCAAAATCAGATAAATTACGATGATATAATATAAATTATATTAGATAATAATATTTGTTGTTATTCTTATAATTGTATAAGTATCAATTAAAGTGTGTCAACATTAAAATTGACATTAAAATCTTTTGAATGTCGTTAAAAAATCTTAAACTGGCATTAAAATGTTTCAAATTGACACTTTTGACATTAATTATGAGTTAATAATGGGTCCAGGTACCCATAAAATTTAATCAAGATAGTATAAAATTTTGTTGTAAATTTTCATTTTGAAAACTTTGAAGACAAAAACAATTTAAGAAGAAATACTTGAAAACATTCAAGAAAGATGATTGAGCACTTTTATTCTTATCAATATGTCTTTAGTTTTATTTACATGCATTTTTAGTGAACTTTTTTACTGTAAATTGTTGATGAGTTTTGGGGCTTTAAGTCAATAAATGCAACAAGTTGAATTTGTCTTTGTTTTATTTCTGCATTTCTATTGATGTTAATCTTCCAGAGGACATAACCATAACCATCTTCAAAAAACGTATTTTTTTACCGAAGTGAGTTCACCGCAAAAAACCGATATAAGCAAAAATGTTTAAATGGTCCAGTTTCTTTCAATTTTTTTGTATGACCTGATCGTTATATTTGACACTACATAAGCTTACAACTTTTAACTTTTCTTCACTGCTTATTAAAAAAGAAAACATAATTCCTTTGATAACTAGCCAGTTCACATTTCTAATATCTCTAAACCCTCAGTAATCTCATCATCCTAAAAAGGAATACTCAGTAAATTGCCTGTCAAAAACGGAGCAGACAAAATATTGGATTCGTTTTTCAGCTCTTTTCAAAAAAAAATCTCAGAGATCTCAGTAAATCTGAACAAACTAAATGTGTTCGAAGAAGCTTGAGAAGTCTTAAGTCCGTCATACACCAAAAAGGCAAAACTAGAAAGACAGTCCTGCGTTATTTTGGCATTATCGGATAGCTGCACAAGCACATGCACTACACATTTCAGTTTTCTGAATGATAAGGTCGAAAACAATTGACAAAAGTTAAAAAAAGTAGTGTCAATTTATTCTCTGAACACAACACCATTTTCACACTTTCTAAAAACGTTGGCATTGGCTCCAAGTTTTCCTGATTTCTTGTAATTTTACCATTTTACCAGTTTTACACTTAGGAAGTTAATATGCTAATATAGAAGACGTATTTACTTTCTTGACTTTAAATGGTTTATGCATTTGATTATCCTAGACATCTATTATCGGATTTAAACATTTTACTTTGAACATTAGCGTAATGCGATTTTTTTGATTATTCAAATTAATTAATGCTTAATAATGTGGCATTTCGTTATAGGTACCCATCTTTTATTTTAAAAATCATTTTTCGCTAATGAAAAGCACTTAAAGGTTAACTGAAGACAAAAAGTAGTTATCTTTTTTATTTTTTCAATTTTTCAAAATTTACGAAAATTTTACATTATAAGCTGTTCGTTATTCTCTTGGGATTGCACAAAGTTATTAATTTAAAACAAATTCACTAAAATTGCAATATTTTTTTCACTCACAAGGTACATACATTTTAAGAAATAAAATGTGTATGCTATTCCAAATCACTGTTTTGGGTAATATCTTTTTGTTATTTCAAAATCTGCTATTTAAACTCACCTTTTACTACTTTGTAATCCATGATTTGTACTAATTTTAAAATGGATGCATTTAATTAATGTCACTCCAACAGTCTAATAAACCCATAGGCTCAGGAATCAGTTTCGTTAAACAAAAAAAAAATCACAACTGAGAGGACAAAACCATGACCACTTATTCCATATAGAGACCCACTTCAACCTATGTTAGTTAAACGAATGATTTATTCTTCTTACAAATAATTCCATAAAAAAAATTTCTTCTAGCACATGTTTGTTATCTTAATCCAAAGTTTGTTTCAACAACAACAAAAAAAAAGCTCACCAACCAACAACACCCGGTGCCTTAAGTATCAAGATTTAATCTTATAAATAGGTAATCGTCCAAAATTTTGAATTGCAAAAGATTTAAGTTAATTTTTTTTTATGATATGAAATGATTAATAATAATTCTCTTTAATCGAATTTAACTAATCTGAAGTGATTGTATATATAAGGTTTAGGTAAGGCAGTGGGTTTTTTTCAAAGCAATTTAATTTATTAATTTTTATCGCATTTGGTGGCTATGATGATAAATTATATTCCAAGCATTTTTATTGCACTTGTAATTAATACACAACTTAGTGAAGTATAAATATGTTTTTAGATTTAGATTAGAAATAGGTAAGTCGATTTCAATTTACCTCAGGAATTGTTATCTTTTTTTAAAAAGAATTATAATATATTGTATGCATTTGAAATTATTAGGGTGACATCGGGTTGTACGGACATTATTTTACATGAAATTTCTTAAAATGAAAATTGTTTTAATTCTAGATACTTAATTATTTTCTAAAATACTTTGTACTGTTTTATATGTATATTGAAATTTTATGCATTGTAATTTTAAGTGGTAGTTAATACACATACCCATGGGATGTAGAATTATTCAGCTTTTCCCATAATTGTTTGCTATTTTGAGGTGGGAAATCATTTTTCATACAATTTAATTAAATTTCAATTTCCTGTGTCTGTATGTAAAACTATCGTTTTCGTTCCAAGTAAGGTACAATATTTATTAATTTTTCAAAAACACCATTAGTTAAGGGTTTCTTATCATTCAATATATTTGTTTGGAACATACTCATTTTGAACTACAAAGTGCTTCAGATTCACTATCCACCATGTGATTTTGATGGAAAACACTTATCCACTAGTTATTATTATTTTTAAATTAGATAAAAATCACAAAATATATTAAAACGAAAGACTAAAAGCTTTTTTAAATTAAATTGCATAATGGTATCAACTGGTTAAGATGGAGATCTGGGTGATTACATTGCAAGTGATGAGAGCTTAAATTGAATTGAATGAATTGGTGGTCCCAATTTTGCAACTTACTTAAACTAAGTTTGTGTGTTTAAGATTTGAACTATCTGTACTGTAATAAAAGTTATCGTGTCGATAAATTTAAAACGCCAATCCAACGCCAATGACAACAGCTCACAAAGAGGAAAATGTCCCAAAAATATGTTTTCTTTGTGTTTTATTACTTTCTATGATGACAAAAAAGACTAATTCTAAAAAAAATAGTAGGCTATCTCTTTACACTATTTGTTTGATCATTAAAAATCCTAAATTTGTCCTCATATCGTAAGTAAACATTTTTGAGACAATCATAAGATTTTTCCTATGCACTTGTGTATAGAAACGGAATACTAAAACACTGATACAAAATGGTGGAAAAGTTTTTTCCATTAAACAATTTTATGGAAAGGTTGAATTTTTTGATGGGAAAGGGTTGTATACCAAAAATATCACAAAATCTCTCAGAAAAACTATAATATGCATTAATAATATTTGATAAAAAAATTAAATGAAGAGTCACAGATGCGTAGGAGATGGTGAAGTTCTAAGAACCTAAACAAAAGGTTAGTACTTAGCAAATTGCATCAAAATTAAATTTCACCTTGTCGTTGGCGAAAAAACGACAAAAAGAGTAAATAAGTTACTCATAATTCATTCAACAACGAAAATGCTTTTAATAGTCTTTTTAAGAAGATGTATTTTTGCGTACCTATTATATTTTTCAACGCAATAAAATCCTTATGTATGTACCTTTATTATAAGCAAATATTTGTAAAAGTATCTTTATTGATATTTACTATTAAGAGGTGAATAACACACAACCTATAAAGGTCTAAGTAATTAATTTTTTTTTTATTTCACATGTTTGAAGGTGAGAAAGGTTACAATGATTGTTGGTAACGTACACATTATGTAAACATACATACATCAGATCAGACATAAATTGTTTATTTACAAAACTCTAAAATATTCATATATAAAAAAAAGAACTTTTTAAACGCTGGAAATTTCCTCTTTAAGATTACCAAAATTTAACAACCTTGTCTATGTCAATTCGTTAAAAAATGTTTTTTTTTTTTTGGTATTTTATTGTATGTCTACATATCTCTTTAGCAACTGTATTAAGTATGTTTAACTGTGATAACAACAAATAAGAAAAATCTTCCGTTTTTATTCTGATTGTGATGTTTATTACCTAAAACTGTTCTAAAAAAAAAACTTTCATAAAGGTGTTTAGGAACATGATAATCGTATAAGAATTATTTGTTTCAGGCGAAGATAAATAAATCAGCTTTTTTAAATTCGTTTCGTGCATATCAACATCGGAGTTAAAAAAATTCTAAGAACATATTGCGAAATCGCAAAAAAAAAAATCAATTTTTATTGTCAATAAATTCTAAAGGCAGATATAATTGACATTCTTTTGAAAAAAAAGGTACATGTTATTGCATATTGAATGTTTTGGGTAAAACGAATCAAGTTTTTGGTTTTGTTTATTTTATTGTGTTATTGATCCCAAAAGAAGATATTCATTTAAATGAATATGATCTAACTTGATGACCAAAATGAAAATAAACATGTGAATGCCAAAGGAATGCACAATATTATACTCGAACCATTCACATGAAACTTCGAGGAAATTATATTTTTAGACAGATAGTCCGACGTCAATGGTTAAATGTCATGTGTGAGTTAACACTGTAAAGCTATTAGTATTCAAATGACATTTAACGTAAGCTCTTTTTTTATTGATATTGATTAATTTTAGTATGATGGTAGGGTTGAAACTTTAAAGGGGCGGTTTAAGTTTATTTCATCAGGCACATATGGATACAGTGAGGTAATAGGCCTGGCCTTAGTTAAAATCAATATCAAGATAAGATTGCACGTTTTTCTTCCAAGGATTCAACAATTTTAATATTCCTAGAAGAGAAAATGTAATATAATAAAGAATCAAGTATTTGAGAATGAGTGTTCGAAATAATTTCTAAAGAAATAGTCTTCGTTTTCCAAAAATTCAGCAGGTTCCTATTTTTAGAGTCTTAAACTATTATTAAGTAATTTATGGATAAGTTAAGATTGGTATAACAAACGCGAAATAACAATTAAACTTGATCTTACACTTATACTAGAAAGACATTTTGAAAACCCATTGAACAAGAGTTATTTGAAAAGTTTCCGGACCTTACATCACGAAGTTGTTGAAGGTATGTAGGCTCCGTGATCCAATTAGCGATACCATAGCTTGCGTAACTTGTGGGTGTTTAAAAGGATTTTAAAGTTATTAGTTATAAGGGAAAACGTTTAGACGACCGTACATTTTCCTTGATGAAGATGTGGTTCTTTTAGATTTAGGACCTTTTGTGGGTTGCTTTTAAACAGATAAGAAATAAGGTCACTCACTGCATCATTTGGAATTTTAAACAACCCATAATATCTACTCTACACTGTCAAACAAAGGATTCCCTAACACTTCAGCATATCAATAAAAATAGACTCCATTTTGTACAGAAACATAAATATATTTACATAAATAATTTGTGGTAAGATGAGTCAAAGGCTATTACTTTCTTATCAAAAACACCGCTAAAAAAAGGAGTCAAAAGAATGTATTATATTGAAGTTTTAAAAAATTTTACTTCGCTGGTTATTATTTACTCTCATCAAGTCCTGATAACTGCTGATCATCTTTAGTTTATTTTTTTTTTTTTTTTTTAAGAAATCACGTGCTGAATTCAACAACAAACTCTTAAAATTTATACAAAAATTGACATTCATATTGAGACACTTTAGTTTGAGCTCATAAAACTCAAGTTCTTATGTATATTATAACGTTTTATTGATGGTCTTATCTTGAAATAATCCCTGTAACAAATGAAATCTTACTCGTTTAAATGTGTTTGCAAAAGCAAATAGAAATCCAAAAAGGTTATAAACAGAAGAAAAGCACAACAAATAATATCATTATTTATACACGTGGTTGTTATTGCTTTCGCATCATATAAATTGGCTCAAACTCAGCCTATGTACGACGTTAAATTTCTATTTTAAAAACTATGAAAGTAGGTTATTTTTATTTAACTTAAGTTAAAAAAAAAATGTTGCCATGGCAATTTAAAGAAATTAATAAAAACTTTATGTAGACCCAAATAGTAGATTTTATCAAAAATTATTATTACTCTAATGAAACCAACAGAATTTAAGAGTACAATATCAATTTAAGGAATTAATGAATAAGACAACTTAAAAGTTGGAAATGAATTTATGCCAATTGTTAAGTCACTTTATCTAAATAATCTATAATCTTTTGCTTTAAAACAAAAATAACTAATTTATAATTCGCCTCACTTATGTGAGTCGAAAATTGATACATTTTTATAAGCTCAATTAGGTGTCTAAACGTAAAGCACAGAAAACATTGAATAAGGAATGTCACTAACAAAACTAATAAAGATAACTCAATATTTCAACGCGTTTCCCATTTAATAAAATTAAGTTATTAATTGCTTTGATAAAACAAATAATCCAGCTTAAACCTGAAATTTTTTAATGTTATCATTTTTGACGAAAGAATTTATGGTGTGTTTATTATAATATATTTTATGTATCTAGGTTTTTTTTATATTTAAGTTCTTTAGCAAATGAAATTAATCCTTTTGCAAATTATAATCATTCTTTGCAAAACTTACTTTATTTGCGCGCATTATATATTTATGGAAACTAAATATCCAGAAATTAAAAAAAAAATCCATACAACAAAAAGTGAAAATGATTTCCTAAAAGATAAATGTAATTCGCAAAAGAGTAAATTTTAATTCGCCAAACGTGGAAATTAATTTGCTAAGCAATTTGGGAAATGGGTAAACTTTATGTGAAAAAACTGTAAAGTGCAGTGGTAGTCAACAAATATTCCTATAATGAATGTCATATAGTGAAAGACTGAAGACAAATTTATTTTCTCTCTTATTAAATTCATGCAAATGTAATAAAGCTACAAACTAGAATTATTTTTTTTTTTTGACCGAACGGATTTCAACAATTTTTTTTACACAAAAGTTTTTAGAATTTGTAATATTATTGCATAACAAAATTTAAAAAAAAGTTTATTTTTCGCATTTTAAAAAAGTTTCACATTTTTTTTTGAAAAAATCAATTTTTCGAAAATGAATTACTCATTTTTATATACATATGTCTTTAAAATGGCATACCAACTATATTTTTTCAAATGCTTGAGAATTTTATATATGTATATGTAGTGTAGATACCTACACACCAACAAAACAATGTTTTTTTGAAAAAACGGTCAAATGATTTTCAATTTGCTTGTTTTCTAAAAAAAAAATTGATCATTGTAAATGAAATCAAATAGTTTTGAAGTCCAAAACCATTTTAAAATTTGTTTTCGTCATTTCAGGAATGAATTTTATATTCTAATTACATTTTTAGTGACCATAAGAGGAAGCTCGTATGATCCACCTGTGTATTTTATTTCTTTAGAAAATGTGTAAAATATAGTATTAAATTATCAAACAAATAACAATAAGATTTTCACTTCAATATTATTATTAGTATAAATCTATATAAATACATAAATATAGAATTAACGAATCTAATATCATAATAAAATTTGAAAAACCATTTGCTTCTTTGCAAAATTGTTAAGTTTAAATAAAATACATAGTTTGTTTTTATTTATAAAGATAAATATGCATAAAATTGACGTTTTTTTCTATTTTTTCGTTTATATCAAACGGCTCTATCTTACTAGGTATATAAAATTTTCTACGAAAATTTAATGTCCTAGTTATAATTACCACCGCCTTTAAATGTTAATATACGTATTAATTTTTGATTAAAATGACGCTATTTCTTGCACTTAGCTTTGATCTTTATCAAATTAATATAACTGGAATAAATATGAGTAATATTAAATAACTTTATGGTTTTAAGGTTATTTACTGATAAAAAACTAAATAAAATTTGATTGGTCAAAATTGACCCCCAAATATAGATAAAATGAGAAACAACCAAGCCTTAATTTCAGCTATGTAGGTAATAGATTGTACATCCGAATATCTGATTCCTGAATAAAAAAATTTGGGTACTATTAAGTCTTACAAGAAAATAAAAATTTAAATTTCCATAAGAAAGATTTAAGAAAACTTGTATTGAAAGGTAATACAATTGAATTATAAAGTATTCTTCCAAGATATTAAATTTTAATTTTTTTTTTGGAAATCTGGGAACGAATATGAAACTAAAAAGTTTCCCTAGGAATTAATTGATTTCGGGAATCAAAATATCCAGGAAAATCTGGCTGTCATTTGACAAAATTTGTTATTCCCCGAAAAAGATTCAAGGTTTCTGAACAAAATTTGGGGGAACAAAATATTTCCCGAGAAACAAAATTTCCATGCAGATTCCCGATAGAGCCTAGTATAGTTTTATTTTAAGCACACACAACAAAATCACATTAAAAAAATTAACTCTAGTTTATTTCTAGAAAATGGAAATAAGTTTTTGTAGAATTTGTTATTTAGAACAGAAAAACAGTAGATAGTTTAATTTTATCACCGGTGAAATGAACAAAGAAAAAATACTTTTACTTATGTTCAAAATTTTAAGAGCTAAAGTAGCCTGGGGAAAAATTTGTAACTTTTTGTTATGTACCTAATTAATAATAATCTTAATTTGATAAAATATTTACAAGCAATGCAAAGTTGTTAAAATCACTCGTATAATTTTATGCAAACATACAATTTTTGACAAGGTACAAGGAATTTAGAAAATAAACTAAAAGACACAATGATTTCATATTTAAATATTTTATTTTTCTTCACTTAAAGGTGATGCAATTAAATTAATTGTTATTTGCAAAATATCTTAACTTATCCTTTCACACCTTCTGTCTGAAAACATTTTATTTGGTCTTTATACTCATTCAAAAATTACGAATATATAAAAATTCAAAACAAATGTAAGAGTTTTTGGTCAAAACTTTGATTAAAATTCTTAAAATTGGACTGAGTGTGACAAAAGCCTTGAAATAAATTTATACATCATGTTCTAAAAATTTAAAGTTAACCTCTAAAAGAATATTGACCGCTTTCAATTGCCATTCAACGAGTGATAAAACCAATACTTGACGTAAAACAAAAACTAAATAAAAACAATTAAATAAATCAAATAAATTCTAAACCAGATCTAATAATGTTCCCATCCATTTATCGATACTAAAAATTTGATCTTAATGTGACAGCATGTCTAACCTTCTATTTATCTTTGCATAAGCGTATAATAAAGAATTTATACAAAAAAAAACCAAAAACAAAAAACATGTACATACTAGTAGTCACTTAATATTCATGAACATTGCACGTTGTTGACACTCACCTTGAAGAAGTCTTCCTCGCCTCATAAGCCAGCATCAGATTAATGTCGTAACAGGTACAAGCAACACACGAAGAAATTATGTTCACAGACAAATTTAATATACAAAAACAAAAAAAATTAATTATAAACAATAATTTAGTTTATAATTTATTTGGTTTCGTTCACACTGCGCTCTAGCTCTCTTTCTCTCTCCTTCGCTTAGGTCATCAACGTTTAAGGATGCTGAGTAAAAAAAAATAAAATCTTTTCGTTACCCTGTTGAGTTCGTGACACTAAGAAGAAGTCCTTTATGCCCCGTCGAACTTTTGATAGTCATGTTCCTTTTTTTTTACTCTTTTTTTCTTTTTGTTAATAAAAACAAATAAAATGTCAAACGAGCGAATTAAATAAAAAAAAAATTAAAAAAAAGTCCAACTAAAATGATAAATTACCAAATAACCGTTAATTAGACGTCAACGGGCGCGAAGACAATACAATCACTTGATGGTTATACAATTAAAAAAAAAATGTGTAATTCTTTTATTTATTACTAAATATTTGTTTTTACTATTTATTTTAATTTTTTTTTATTTTTTTAAATTACGTTGTCGTTTTTGGCAAACGTTCTAGTTGGTTTTTAAGCAAAAGTAGGAAACGATCGGATTGAGTCTGCGGCGATGTCGATATTGGCGGTATAGTTGTGGCCGGCGTCGTACGTCGGCGTTGGCGTTTGACTTAGCAATGGAACACCTATTCGACTAATTGATCGTTTAAGTACAAAGTACCTACTCTATATAACCACAAGCCGTGCAATGTAGTAAGTGTTGGAAGCAGAAGCTACAGAAGACGAGAACGAGAACAACTATAGAGTATAAATGTTGATGTGATGATGACGAATCGGAATCGGAATACTCGGCGAAATAAAATAATATTAAATAGAACTTTTTTTCTTCTTTTTTTTTTATTTCGTTCATTCGAGTCAGTCGTTTACGATTGAACGGAGAGATGTCGTTGGTACTAAAAAGAGTAAAAGCAAAAAAAAAACACCTCTACAACACCGAAACGCCACCGAGATATTGGATTGACTTAGCGATAAAGATAAAAGCGATTTAACTTTTATGTTTTTTTTTTTTACTGTGCCTTCCTTCATAAACAGCTGAAAGCCAGCAGCAGGTTGATGTACTTGTTTAGCGTGATGAGATGAGCATGTTAACAAGTCAGTAATGAAAAAAAAAAAGTATTATTTGCTCTTCGAACGGATTGCTCTCCTTCGTATGTGACAATGACAATCGTTTTCGCTTAGAAATGTGACGTTATAAATAATAATAATCGAATGGACAGTTTCACTCTTAAAATGCACGTTTTTATCACACATCGTGCTCTTTATTTGTGCCTTGTGTGGCTTATGAATGATATGGTGACCAGATGTGTAAAATATATCGGAGAGTTTTAGTAAAAATAGAGACTCATCGATAAAACACATTTTATGGCAAGAAATTAACTAAGCAATGAAGATATCATTTTGCATTATGCAGTATGCTTCTATGCCAACATAAATACTCTTTGTGTAAGATTATAATGCTTAAACGAGTATGATGATGACGCGAGGAACGCGAATATAATTTACAAATAAAATGCACAGCTTGGACGCATGTACTTGCCCTTGTATTTTAAAACTATCATAAATATTTAAAAGAAAGGATTATGGGCAAATTTGTAAGAAAAATGGGTGTAGATCCAATAGAATTGAAATGTATCTCAAATTAAAGCTTATTGCTGGTACTTGATTTCTAATATGAGGGCAAGACCAGAAGACGCCGCCGGAGACCAGAGATAGAAGCCATTGAATGCACATGGCATAATATTATACAACATAAAGTACGGGTAAAATAGGTATTTAATAAAAAAAAATTGTTCCCTCATGAAACTTGGCAAAATCTTTACATTTGCAATAAGATTGAAAATCAAAACAGAACATAAAAATATTTTGGGTAGAATCGTATTTTTTGGTGGTAAACAGGGAGGAGGTGAAGACTAAAAAAATTAATTAAAAAAATGGTGTTGCAATATAAACATATGATATATGATTTTAAGGTATTTTTTGATGCTGAATCTAATGACATAAAAACTAAGTCAATAAGCTTACTCTATATGAAAAGTAATACTTTATTTTAAGCAAAGGTGTCTTTAATTTTGCCTAAAGAGGTAAAATGGAAATTCAATAAGAGTGTTTCATCTGAAACAAGAACAAGGAATCTAGATAGACCTGAAAAATATTTTTGATAAAAGGGTGTTTTTTTTGTGGTTGAAAGTTATCGGTGAAAAAGGTATCACAGCATCTGACTAAAAATTATGCTATTTTGTAACGGTTTCTCTATAAATTATTTTGATATAAATAACATTTTTTAAAGCCAGTTATTTATATTTTTAAACAATTAAAATCTCGAAAATTGGCCCATTCCCAAAATCTCAGTAAATTTTTTGAGGCCAAATGACCTTAATTCCAAGAGAAGCCCAAGAAATACCACAAAATTGATATTGTGGATGTTTATTTATTTTTAGTTAAAAGCTAAAAAATTGATATGAATCGAGTAAATAGTGTTTATTAAACACTACTACAGTCTGTCAAAGCTATTCAAATCCAGAAATCTAACCATAACTTCAAAACTGCTGCTGTACAGGACCATGGTCCTGCCAGTACTCATGTATGGATCCGAGACTTGGGTGCTTAGCAAAAGGCACTGTGACCTCTTAGCCGCGTTCGAGAGAAAAGTCTTACGGAGAATTGTTGGCCCCATATGTGAGGAAGGACGATTCCGGAGACGGTACAATCATGAGTTGTACGCAATCTACCTTGAAGCAGACATAGTGACAAAAATTAAGCTCGGTAGACTCCGGTGGGGAGGGCACCTAGCTCGTATGAGCGAAGAGGAACCTGCTCGGAAAGTCTTTTGAGGTACATTCTATGGTAGACGGCAGCGTGGTAGACCATGCTTGCGCTGGAGAGATGGCGTAGACCAGGACGCCCAAAGCCTTGGGGTGCGCAACTGGATGGCGTTGGCTCGAGACCGGGATAGGTGGAGAGACTTGTTGAAAGAGGCCAGGACCGGACCCCGGTTGTCGAGCCGATGATGATGAAACACAAAATTTATTAAAATGGTCACCTTTATGCTAATACTATTTATGTTGGTAATATTAGTTTCTCTTATCAATAAAACTGAAAATTAAATGCTCTTCTTACGATATAGTTTAAAACATTATGTTACTCACTATTTCTCTTTATTTATATAAACTTTGGGGGATGTTGTATTTTTTTGTTTTATTTGCCTACGTTTATTAAACTTTTCGAGAAACACTGGTGCTGATTGATTTGTATGAAGTAAATAAATGGGATGTGAAGTTAAAAATTAGTTAAAAAAATCACACAATGATTATACTTTATACTGAGGTATAATGTATACATACACTTATAAGCAAATGATATTTTATAGAGTTCTTAATTTGTTTATTAACTTTTAATGATATGTCAACAATTTTTATTTGATTTCTTGTTTTAACAACTGTCGTTGCAAATTGAAATGCAGCTAACCAAAATGTTACCATAAATTTAAGCAAATTAGAGTAAAAAAAAAAACTAATCACTGCAAGTTGCATTTAATCTTTTCATCTTATCTCCATGAATTCTACAAAATGTTGGGAATAAAATCGATCTTTTGTTTTTAAATGTGATTTAATAAAGATACTACGATATCTTTAGTGCCACCGTCGTTTTTAATGAATAATACAAAAAAAAACTCATGGTAAGGGTTAGTATGCCTTACCAATTCAAAAAAAAAAATCAAAAAAAAAATGTAGTAAAAAATGGTTTGCTTAATGTACGAAAAACAAAAGTCTGCCCTTCTGTTATTGACATGCAGTTGCAACCGGTCACATTTTGTATGAACTTCTTACACAAACTTTATAAGAAAATTTAAATAAAATGGCTTAGTAAGTTGTTTTTAAGGAAATTTGGAATAGGTCTTAAAAAACTTTAAATTCAGGTAGGTATCTACTAGTAAATTGAATTTCATTTTCATTTTGTGATTAAAGAAAATTGTTTTTGTCGTTTTCCGTTGGAATGCAATATTAATTGAGTTGATTAAAAATTTTCAGAATTGGAAACAATTTTGAGCCCTTTAAGGCCTTATAGACCAGTTTCTTTCTGTTCAGGACGAGCAAGATAAAATAAAATTTTTTTGATTAAATAATTATTTAGCTTGCGACTTAATTTTTATATACAGATTTTCCCAAAGTCACCACCGCCGCAGTCAAAAGTAAAAAACTCAAGAGGCAATTTTCTTGTTTTCCCTTAGTTTTGGAGTTATTTCGGTTTTTATGATTTTGGCTCTATTTTCCTTTTACTGGCCGTATCTTTGCCAAACAACATTCGATTTCTAAGATTTGTCTTACATTCAATCAATAATTTATAATTTTTTTATCAAATCCAATTTTATTGGTGTTGTAAGAGGTTTTCTCACTTTGATATAATATAACGTAAACTTATATTCTTGAATACACCTGTATAATACTTGAAAACATCTTAACACACTCAAATCAGTGTGTACAAGTGCTGCTGAACACACGCAAATCAGTGAGTACAAGTGCTACGCATCATTATAAAGCCTGTACTTAGAAAATCAATATTTAACAATTACACTTGAACACTTATTGATGTCACTTGAATACAATTTAATTGCCAGTTGATACTCAAAGCAAACTTTTTATTTTATTAATTTTTTTTTTGTTGGGGGGAAATCTATTAAATTCTGAGAGATTGACAATAGCAGAAGAAATCCATTAATCACTCTACGACCTTTGCAAATGTTCACCCAATTATTCAAAGATGTTTAAAAACATGTGATAACGTTAATTATAAATTTGTCAATAACATTATTAAAATTTCTCTTAATTAAAGCTTAAATCAATAAATTTGAGTAATGTGTGTTAACTTTTCCATTAACTCAACGTAAGTTGTTATAGCTTAAAATAATGAAATTCACGTTAGATAAAATTAATGATAAATTTTAATTCTTCAATAAAATGTAAAAACAAAAAAAAAAATAATAATAATTATTACAATCTGATATAAGTTGATCATGATAATTTTGATATTATAAACAAAAGTAGTGATAAAGTATAATACAATGAATGATGCGACATTTACTTTTTTATTATATGAGGATTTTGTTATCGTTCGTGATACTCTCGTGATTGTGAACGACTTAATTGCATTATTTTTCGTTTTTGATTTTTATTATTTTTAAAAATGTTTTACAGAGGCTGTTCTTTAGCATTTAAATATCCAGACTGTTTGGCCTTTTGTTTGATTTTGGCTTAAATGTAATCTATCATGAATAAACTTTTACTTAAGCTTCCTTCTATTTTTTAAATTATGATTCATAAGAACAAAGTGTAATTAATGTTTACTTATTCAAACACGAGGTAACTCAGAAGCTGATTTTCAGTGCAGGACTAACTTTTGATATAGTATTAATCATGTATTAATTTCATCAAGACGGAAGAGTTAACACATGATTTACACTTACTGAAAGAGGTTTGTTGGATGTATTTTATGTTTTGTTCACTTAATTTATCACAAAAAAAAAAACATGATTACTGGGTTGATAAAATAAAAATTATATTTAATTTTAATCACTTCATCAAAGGGACCGAGTAAATAAATAATTGTATGATAAATTTCAGTGATAGATAAAATGATGCAAACCACTAATAAACTTAAACTGGGATAACAGTGACAGGGTATTATTTTTCTTATTAATTCAATTAGTAATCTGAAGAAATCATTTCATAATTCTTCTATTTGTTAATCTTTTTTATTTTATATTAAATTGTTTGGATATCTATCATTGTTCACTTAAATATTTTTTTATTAATTCACGATCTCTGATAAGGTTATTCTTAATTTGGTGCGCTTTTTTTGGGATTTTAATTGAAAGATTTTTTGATTATAATTCGAATGAATTTGATTTTTTTTTTTCTAATGATATTGCATTATTGTATTTGCAGATATTGCATTTTTTAATTTCTAATAATATTATTAAACAAAGAGATTAATTTCCTTGATAAAATCTGCAAACTCTGACATGTGTACTTCAATCAAGATTCTTGAGCATATTTGATCTTATCCTTATTGAGAAAAGTTCCATTTAAAATTTCCGTTGAATTAAAAACGTGATGATTGATGAAGAATATCACAGGCTTGTTGGTTTGGTGATATTTATACCTTATTGTACAAAAAACGGTTTTTTTTACATAATGGTTGTGGTTAATTTAAATGGCGAAGAATTATTTGAAGGTCTTAATGGGTGTATTATTATTTTTGGACATGTAATTTTCAATTATATTGTAATCAATAAGGTCAAATCTCATACCTCGCTCAACAAAAGGTAAAGTAGATTTAGTTTTGTACAAGTTATTTGGCTATTGATCCTCATAAAAACTGTTATTTTTGACAATGTCCATTAGGATGGATCAAAAATATATATTTTTTTTTTTATTACGCGGGTTCCAATACCGAAAATTTGTTGTCAATATTAGGACTGATAATACGTGTATAAAATATTATTGCCTTGGGTAAAGTATACAACATAGTAACTGCCTTCGGTGTAGACTTAAAGTAATGCTGTAACACATTAAGATACAGGTACATCAAATGAAAGGTTTTGATGAGTGTACCTAATGTTTTTCGTATGGCAAATTTTATGTTCACAAATTCCTATAATCAAACTGAAAAAAAATAAGCATTTTTAATAAAAATTATATTGACTGGAAAAGACTACGCAACTGAGTTGAAACTTTTTATTTGCAAAACGAAATGCATTTTTCTATTTTCAGAATTTTAGGGTCAATCCGGAGGCAGAAGGTAACATCAGATTTGTATGAAATTTCCTAAATATGGTTCTGTAACCGATTTCTATTAGAAGTAACAACAAAAATTCCATGCAAAAGTGACCCACTCTAATGTCCATTCTACAATTTTGGAATACAGCTGCACAAAACGTCATTTCGCCAAATAACTCTATAATAATTATTTTTCTATTATTTTTGGCAGATGGTGGTCATCTTCAACAGACGCTTTGAAGTATTCGCCACCAAGTAGTGTTGTAGGACTCTTACCTCACTAAAACTCTTTTCATTTCAGCTTTGCATCCACAGTCTTGCTTTCTAAGCGAGCCATTTGTAAAATTGTAGCACTATTTTATGCTAAAGTAGCCATGATGGCGTTTTTATTCACTGGAATATCCCCTGAATCGAGCATATACAGAGTAGGTCCTAGGACACTTCCTTGTGGAATACAGCTTTTATTTTCTTTAGTTCTGGTCTTACCGTACTCATTCTAACAAAATATTTATTAAAACATGATATTTAAATATTTGTCAATAAACAAAGATCTTACAAATATATACAATTATTTTACAAACAACTCTGAACTTTATCATTTTTTACAATTAACATTATGACGCCATCCATAACGCCAGCTGGTTGCTTCTGGAAAGTTATACTTTGTATCAGGGCTGTCATCATAACGCATTGTCAGATAATCATTTCGTTTTCCACTCGCTAGTATTTGTTTCTGTTCTATGGACACACTTTTCATTGGTCCAGAGAAATTCCCATCAAAAACATTTTCCTCCTTTGACAGATCGTACGAAGCGAAGCTTGATGATTTTCTTGGCTTTCCTTTGTGAAATGATTTGACTACGCAATAGAATGGTGGTTGTACTAATTTAATTGTTGATTTTGAATGAGTTTTTTTATTAAGTGAAGGTTTTTCTAATGAACGTGACATAATTGTGGTTTGAATTTAGTGCCAAAAATTTATGAAACAAGAGTTTAAAAAAAAAAGAAACTAGATTTTCTTTGTTAGTATCAAAAACAATTTGACAAATTAATGATATTTATCTAAAACAATCAGAAATAATCAATTTATAGAGTGTTTTTTTTTTTCTAATAAAAATGTTTTTCGTAAGTTTTACCATTAAAAAAAAAAAAAAACAGTTTTTATAAGATGTAAGTTCATATTTTCTGCAATTTATTTTTCTTAATTTGAAAAACCTTCGTTGCATACACATCATCTACATCTACGTATTTAAAGTTTTCTTGTACAAAAAGTAGTTGTTTTTCGACTTTTGAACAGAAATTTCTTTTTCGAATTCAAATTGGAGCTATTTTTATAATTCCGTATTAACACAAATGTCAGATAGTAGAGCAATTCGAAGATTGATAAAACGCTTATTCCGACGAACACACTGTAGCAATTCCCAAGATTTCCTATTAAATAAATAAATTGAAGTTTAGTTACTTAATATCAAGACAAGATAAAACGTTACACGAGAATATAATATCGACTTTCTTTCAATTCTTGCATTTTTGCTCCCATCAACGTCAGTTTTCTTCAACTTTAATCTACGTCGTAAAGACAAGTAATAAATTTGCCGCTAAATATTGCTTACTATTTAACTAGTTTTCATGAACTTTTGTTTTTCAAAGTGCAATAAAGTTGTTTGTAATAGAGTGACAACTTTTAAGACATTGACTTTGACGTGTGCCACGGTTAAGCTGCTAAAGGACCATATTCTTCATTTAACTTTTTGGTTTTGTAAAGCAAAAGAAATTTTTATTTTATAAACCAAAGATAAAACAATGCAAAAAATTAATCACATAATTAGAAGTATGTAGGTCTTAGAATATGGTTGGCACATGAATACCAAAAAAAACACTAAAACCATTTTTGTAGCCGTACTGTGACTGACTGTACTGTGTAGGTGTTCTGAGCCAAACATTTTTGACTCCAGAATCTTACAACAATCAAAAGATATCTTGTAGATAGAACGCGTTACGTCGTATACGCTTATTCTCAAATATCTCATTTTCTTTCAACAATAGCCGGGCACTCTCAAGAGCCCATATTGGGACCACATTTATTTTATATTTTTATAAACGATGTACAATCTACTCTTAAATATTGCGAAAGTGTATTGTACGCAAGTACCTACGTAATATGTTAATAACGTTCCAATTTATATTTGCTTTTTTGTTGCTATTTTCGAGAACACTATATGTCATTTTAGTAAAAATGTAGATCAGATGAAAATTTAACAATAAGCTTATACCTGGCTTTGAACAATTAGAACCAGAGTTTTAAGCAAAAACTTGATTCCACTCTTGTGTAACATTAATTTTAGGGAGTTCGATAAAAGTGAATTTTAAAACTGCGAAATATCTGACGTTTTGGGAGTAGTCAAGACCTCAGGTAAAATATGTATTTAAACAAGTAAAAACTAGTACCTATTGTCATGCATATTGTCATTACGATTTTTCTTACCTGCTAGTGAGACAATATTCCAAACAATGTCTCGTCTTATTCGACGGTATTCCTGTGACTGCAGAAAGATGTGAACCACTGTCATATTTCCACGAAAGCCATCACTAAAATAAAAAAAAAATATAAATAATCAAAACGTATAGACCAAAATAGAGTAAACTTTATAAATTGAGTTCATGTATTTCCAGCTCAAATGTTAACAGAACTTACTAAAAAGGGTCTGCCACGTCTACAGTACTTTCGATTCTACCGCCCATTAAACGGATAGAATATTCAACTCGTGAGCACCGGTCTGGACATTTACACTGCTGGTTTTTTAATAAATTAATATTTCCTAAAAATAATTACGTACATTCGGTAACGAATAAAATATAATTTATAATTCCGATCTTACCACGATTATTTGATATACAAGGAATGTGTTCAAAATCACAAACCAAAGTATATGGCTGATAAACCAAATTAAACGGAACACATTTGCATACTTTTAAAATAATCGAACTCAAACATTCGGTTAGACAATTTTGTCGATTATAATCTTTAAATAACTGCAAGTTTGTTTCCGAGTAAAGGGTACACCTGCGTTCGTCAATATTTAGTCTTTTCCAAACTTGATCCGAATATGTTGTCTCACTTGGATCGAATCGCAATAAGACTTCTTCGTTTCGGTATAAGAACTTTCGAAATGCCGTTTCATCCGGATAAGCCATTGGCCGATGGATCAGCATTTGAAAGCGTTGGGCATTAGTGTACACTTGTTCGGCGTCGAATTCAACATCATTGAAGATAATTGAAAGTCCTTGACGCAGTCCATGACGGTTTGATCTATAAGTTTGTGTATGGCCGCTAATTAATCAAGAGTTTTAGTATATAAAGTTGTATGGTATGGAATAAATGGATACATTTCAGTTAAGAAAATTGTTACCTTGTTTGTTGGGAATTAAATGAACAGCAAAATCCAGCATGACTCCTGTTGATTCGAAATACATCAGAACAGTTGATCATTTGCGACTGAAAACGACACCGAAAAAAGAAACGACCACAATCCCAATGTGTGTTGGAAAAGAACTTTATCATAGTGTAATTGTTTAGCTTCATAACCTCCTTTAGAACTTTGATTTTTTCAATCGAAGGCTTATACTTTTGTTCAGTTAAAACGTACATTTGATTGAAATTATCCAAAACAATTTCTTCGGTTATTCCTTTTGGAAAATTACTAAAGATATTATTAAAAAGAAGTTTTGAATTATGTGAATTTTTAATGGTTTTAATTGTTTTTTTAACTTACAAAGTTTTCATTAATTTTACTGCCTTTGAGTGATTAAATAGAGTACCTGGGCAAACTGTTACTGATGGAAATAATATTCTTGCTGAAATTGCATGATCCGTTTCGATAATCATACGAACTGGACTCTCGTAGAAACCTTGATATAGTGAAGTTGCCATTTTGTTAGCAAGGACAATCATTGCCAAAATCGTTAAAGCCCAAAAGATCCTTCAAAAAGAATATCCAGGATTTAATATATGAATGGCCATAGAACTAATAAATCTTAGGGCTAGTTTGTTTACTGTGGGTTACGTTTCAAGTATAATTTTCAGACAAAAATTGGTTGATTAGCTAAATCCATGATTAACATTCGTAATTTTTATCGATATGGGTTTTTTGTTTAAATGTTGCCATGAATCTATTATTTTGGATTATAACATATTGCATCTGGTTAATCGTGTCTAAACGATTCTGACACGATTGTCCAGACGCAGTGGAGGACTCATATTGAAATTTTACTTGCTTACTTTATCGAGTATTCACAGTTATTATAACTTTTGACTTCGACATAAGATCATCTCCAATATTATATCAAAATGTTGAAGTAAATTTCTTGAGGATAAAGAAAAATGCACAAACTTAAACAAAATTGAAAAATAAATCTAAGTTAAATGGTCATAAACTACAACCCGGATATTAACATTTGTAGATTCAAATAAAAGACATATATATTATCTACAGCTTTGGTCTAACAACCTCTTTACTTAAACCAACAGAGATATAGATCGATTGTTGTTTTTTGAAAATTGTAGATTTCGCCAGGGGTGTCGGTCGTCCCGAAAACCACAACTTAAGCTTTTCTAATGTCGTTCCTTCAGTTTTTCTATATGTTTAAGTAGTTGCACGAAAAATTGCATCTTTCTTGCACTATAATGCTGCTAAAATATAGGCAGATATACATACCTAAAACACTTGTTTGAACTTTTATCTTTTAAAGTTTTCATCCCATGAAAACTCGAAATTTCACAATATTCATCAAATGTCTTATTCCAGGAATTAACAAAACGCGATTTTGAAACTTTCTTCATTTTTTTTTATGAGAACTTAAGCTATTATATTGCAACGTGTATGCTTGAAATAACTGAGCCGTTTTATTCAAATAAACCAAAAGTATAGTTGATGAGGTCACAAAAAATACCAAAGATTATTCTTCAAATTCAAGGGCCATTATTTTCTGATAAAATCAATAAGACAAAAAACAAAACAAAGAAAAGGAGGTTATCATAGTTGTATAGTTTTAGATGTCTAGGTCAATAATTTTAACCTTGAAGTTTCGAAATGAAGATGATGAATCAACGATTGTGTGAGTGAAAGTGACACTTTGAGTATATTTATGTATTTATGTATGCACTATGTAGTTATAGAAGGAAATTTTTTTTTTCTTTTTTGATATATCTATCATTAAGAAGTTTTTCATATGTCTGGTTCTCCCTTTTGAATATTAAGAGGATACTCAGTGCCGGATTTAGGGGCCGTCGCGTCATCCCACAGCTACAGCCGCAGGCTCCACAAAACATGGGCGCCCACAATAGACAATTTGCGAGGAACTGATCAGATCTATGAGTGAAAAAGTGCTAACTGAAATAGTTAACTTTCTTAGTGGTTATATGGCAGGACCCGTTAGTTTTGGTCCTAAAACTAAAATTTCAATTTTCCCTCTAGGGAATCACCAAAAACCCTTAACTACCAAGTTTGAAGAAAATTTCAGTGGACTGTACCATATCAATCAAGT
The DNA here is from genome assembly GCA_948107695.1 of Meliscaeva auricollis. Taxonomy (NCBI): domain Eukaryota; kingdom Metazoa; phylum Arthropoda; class Insecta; order Diptera; family Syrphidae; genus Meliscaeva; species Meliscaeva auricollis. Next base: position 19,241,447 of record OX403619.1, on the reverse strand, counting down.
CAAATATCACATCTTAATGTAAATTGCAATAATGAACGGATTCTGTGATAGTTTTTTCGGGATTCGTAAAATGTGAACTGTTAGACCTAGTGCCTAAACTTCTGATATGAAACGAAAAATGACACAACGCAATGATAAACCAATTATGAGAAAATGAAGAACAAACCTATTATTTGGAGGATTCTCCAATATTTTCGTACATTGAATAAATAAATCTAGATTAAGGCCAGTATTCTCCCAGCATGACTCATTCATAACTTAAGAGGCTCACAATCTTACTCACCAATACTAACAGTAGGTAAGCATTTTTATTACTGCGGTCTACAAATTTTAGTCGGTCTCACCACTTCTAAGTCATGATCTCTTGCTCCGAAAGAAAGCTACAAAAACTTAAAAGAAGTTCATGTGCACTTGATTTTCGGAGCTAGCGATCATAACTTAGTAATGGTCGGTCACATGTACGTTGTACAGTATCAGTAAAATTTAAAATTGAAAATTTGATTGATTCTCTTTCTCTGTGTTCAATAATAGCAAAAAATTCAAACAAAATCATTTTTTTAAAAAGGTTTATTCATTTATCAAGCATAAAGTCTAAAAATTCACAGAGTAGCAACTACATAAATAGTTCAATTATTATCAGGAGTTTGTCTTGTATAATTTTGCAAAAGTACCAGAGTGAAAAAGTACAAAATTTCCAGCAAAGATATCATACTCATTCCAACAAACAAGCTAAAAGAACTTCCCAGGTTACCTTAAATAGTTAAATGTTAAAATTATTATAATCATAAAATGTAGATTTTTTTTTTAAATACAGAAATAAATATTCGGCCTTAGCAAGGTATTGGAGAGTTTTTGCTTCGAGGTATTCTTTCGAAGAGCAAAAATTCTCAGATTCGTATGAAATCGGACTACTTTCTGCTCCGGCGGCGCGGAGAATTTCTCGCTAAGGCCGATTATATATTTTGTTCTTACTTATTAAGTCAACAATGTCGGAAAGCGTGTCTCTGCGTAACCTTCGATAGACTTGTGAGTTCATGAATACGTGTAGAACTGTAAAGTTTTCTTGAATTCCATGGCTAAAATTTAATTAAAAATTGTGCAAAATTAAAAACACCTTGAATGAGTTGACAAGACTTTAACAGAGTCGTATTTATAAACCTTAGTTAATTTTAGACCGTCAAAATTCAAAATTTAAGGAACAAAACTTTAAAATCTTATCAAATCAGTTCTTCAGGGGTCTAATTGTGATTAACAAATCGAAATTTCGGTTAAATTCGTGGGTTAAAATTAAAAAAATATTCACCATTCAGATTTCACAAATTTTAACTTCGATTCGCTATTCATAATTAAGGCCTATAAAACTTACTAAAATGGATCAAACGATTCTATGACCGTCTGCAGCCGGGCTTGAGTAATCTTAATCTCATATTCGACATTTTCACAGCTATTGGGGCAGTAACAAACGCTCGTTGTTCTTATCGTCCGGTTCCTGTCGACAGTGCTTTCTAAAAAAAACAATAGAAACAAATATGCGGTTTTAAGAATTAAAAGTCGCTGTGCAAACAGACCTTTATCAGTATAAATACCAAAAAAACTGTAAGTTTTGTATAAGCACGGCACGTCTGTAAAATTACAAATTGGTACTCTTGACTTATGAGTGTGATACAAGTAGTTTACACAATTACACGATTCAAAAGTACTCAAGAGACGACATTCAAATTCACAGTTATCACTGTTATAGACTGAAAAATAACGCATATTATGCTCATGTGCAAGTAAACATTGTCGATCATCGACCGGAAGTGCTTTAAAATCTTCAGAACAAACTATTTCTGTAGGTCGAATGATGGCGAAAATTTCACGATTTGTTGGAATCGAATTTGAGGTTGATGTTCTGTGGGGAAAGTCCTCGTTTTGATGAACAAAAAGTTCATTTTCAGACGATAAAAACTGATCAAGTCTACCCTGATCCGGTTTAGTGTTTTTCAAAATAACTGACAACCCTCCCGTTGGTCCAAATGTTCTAGCACGGTAATTTTGTTTTCTTGTGCTGAAATGAAAAAAAAAAGTTGCTTGTATAAGGAATATATTATTTATTTATCGAAGTTTTACCCAAAAACTTTAATATTAAATGAACAGCAATATCCGGTAAAAGTTTTTGCAGAACTAAACAACACATTGCATGCGATGATATTTGATTGAAATCGACAACGATACATTAAATCGGAACAATTCCATCGAATTTTTTCTAAAAATGTTGCTGTTGTCATGTTATTGCTTTTAACCATGTTTTGCAGGATATTGAGTTTTTTCTCATCGAAGATTCTCACTTTTCCAACCATCACATAGAGCTGGTCAAGACTTTGGATTACTTCATCATAACTTACATTTGACGGTAGAGTTCTAAAATGTAAACATAAAGTTTTACATCAATAGCTGGTCAACTACTTGTACCGGCTACCGGTATTAGGTTGCTGATATTAGAAATCTTATGAAACCGGATAGTAGGTGCGGGCTAATCAGGTATGCGTGAAATGGGATTTAAATAGCGGGTCAGCCGAACGTCTGAACATTTTTGAGCGATCATTATGATAATGCAGCAAATCGCCGACATACTTACAAGTTTTGAAATATTTTCTCAACTGCTGGCAGATTGTACATAGTTGGAGGACAAATAGTCACAGCTGGAAACATTAAATTGGTCAATGGAGTATGATCGCTTTCGATGTTCATTCTTATTGGATTGCTTGAAAATTCTTTGTAGAAAACAACAACCATTGCATTAGCACAAAAGAACATTGTAATAACAATAATCATCCAAATTAATCTTTGAAAAAAAATATACACAAATTTAAGAAAAAATAAATGTACCAATCGAGTTAGATATACTTACTTGCCAAAGAAATTCGTTTCTGTATCATGGAAATATTTAATTCCATGAATACTACTAATTTCACAAAATTCTTTAAAAGTTTTCGAAAATGCACGTCGAAAACGACCAATTTTCTTAAGCACCAAATTTTCGTGCACTACAAAAACGGCCATTTTATCAATATTAAAGACTGAAAATGAATGCATAGACTTTTTATGTATTTTAGAAACAAAAAATAATGGGGGATCCGAAACGAATATCTTCACGAAATTATAGGATAATGAACATTATAACCTTCAATTAATTCAAATAATACTAATATGTGTTTATCAACTTACAGTAGACGCATATTTTTTTTATATTAATGAATCAGTGATTAAGGAGGCAATATAGTTTAAGGATTTTTTTCTTACAATTGATTGATGACCCTTTCAAGATAATTAGCATAACTGACCATGTATGTTTTGATTGTTATGGCTTAACGATTTTTCTGTTTCATTCTCATATATGAAAGTGACCTAAAAATGCGCACTCTAAAAGTAGGTATACAGGCCACAGGGAGTCATGCAAACGTGGCAAATATAAATAAAAGGCTTGAGGTCCTAAGTTTGAATGCAGTATTGAGGAGGGGTATAACTGTTTATTTGCGATATGTTTGGGTTTGTGTGGTTTCCGCTATTATAAAAAACGTATAGAATATTTTCAGGACTATTTCTTATAGGAAATTAAACTATCCCTCTTTGTATGTCCACCATTTTCTTATAAAGAAATGTATGGCTTTTTGTCACTCTTTCTCTGAAGTATAACTAAGAATTAATTAATTACAATCAGCTGTTCCTCAACGCTTAATTCAAATATAGATGTCTTAATCGGACCTGGGTCGGATCAGACCTGGGGAAAATAAAACACTCCCAATATTGATAACTTATTCATATGGACACATGTTTATATTATGTGTTTGGATGTATCTCCTAATCATTAATACAAAGTTTGTGGGGTCTAAAAAAGATCTTCAACTATATTGTGAGTTTCACGTAAACAAGATTTCACCCGAAAAACTTCCATTCCACTTTTCACCTATAATTGTCAATTCCGGTCGTTTTGTTCACTTTCCTAGAATTTTGAAATGGAAGCAATTTTCTTCACTTAAGTTTTTAAGACGAACAAAAAAAAAACAGTTTGGAGGAAAATATTAATTTTATTTTGGCTTTTCAAAATCCGGGCGAAAAAAAATTCATGTGAAAAGATTTCCGGGCCAAATAGAAAACTTTAATCCGCTGTAAATTAAAGTTGAATCAAATAAAAAAGCTCGTTATTATTAAAAAATGTATTCTCTTCAAGTTTATAGCAACTTTTCTTTGCAGAATATTTTAACCATTGTTGTGGTTGTAACAATCAAAAACAAATTAGCCTCTTATTAGTTTTATAATTTTTTTCTTTTAATAAATTATTAACTAACAAAAAAAATGTATACACACAGATTTGAATACAAATTTACATTTCGTTATACTTTTAAATATAAAAAGTAGATAAGAAAAAATAGAGACACAAATTTCTTTTTTGTTATTTTGCTGAAATTAAAGCTGAAAAATTCTTCTCTGAAGACATACAAATCACTGTTCTTTTAATTAATATTTTGCTTCTCAATAAATAATTTAACAGGACGCAAATTAGAAATATGTAATTAAAAAAATATATATAAATATAAAGAATTACTTTTATGGTCATCAAATTATATAAAAAGAAAAAAACATTTATAATATGAAAACTAGCTCATCTCGAGATCCTCATAATTCTCTTTTAATCTTATTCATGTCTATTTTGTGCCATTGATCCTTTAAAATGGGGTAAGGTTTGCATATTTTTTTTTGTTTTTTTGTTTAATTCATTAGGATTTTCGGATTTCATTAAGTATTTTTTATTTTATTTCATAGAATATTAAACTAAGTTTTTGATATCACATTCAACAGAAATACACCATTATTAACCTTTTATCTAGGATGTACGAGTAGTAGTACCATTTTTGGTATTCACTGTTGTGGTTGTTTCTTTACCACAAAATCAAAGCATTTTATCCTTTGGATTTACCTGAGAAGAAGTCGGTGGAGGTGAAATTGTTGGAGGGAGTGTTGTCGACGAAATACCTGGAGGTGTTATTTTATCAGCAGCAGTTTTTGAATCTGCTGAATCTGCTTCTGCTTTCTCTTTCTTTGTTAACTGTAACAAAAAAAATAATCAGGTTTTATATTTTTGTTTGCTGCGTTGTTGGTATATCTTACTGCATCAACAAGAAGATTTTTTTCATCGGCAACATTCATGTCCTTAGCTTTGTCTTCAAGTAGAGGCGCCATATCTTGAATTTCTTCAGCAACTCTCATTGCATTATCGGCTTCTTTGATACTCTTCGCAATAGCCTTCTCAACTTTCACTTCAGCTTCAATAATTTCTTCTTTGTCAAGAAGATCGAGTAGCTCTGCGACTTGTTTTTCATCTAATTTCACATTTTCCCTGCCAATTGTTTCCATAACCTAAGAAAACACACATCTGTAGCGGTTCAAAATAATTAGATTTGAATTGAATAATAACTTACCTTAACAACCTCATTAGCACTGATTGTTCCATCTCGATCGACGTCTATCTTACTTAGTACCTTCTCGATCGTATTAAGTTTCGCTTCGTCGGAAGTTTTTTGCATCTTAAATTATCACAAATTCAATAGATATTCAGGTGTTTGATAGACTCATTCAAAACCTACCAATTTAATTGCATTGACAAGCTCATCGACACGAACAAGTGCTTCCGGTTTGGTTGGTTCTGCCGATTGGCCACGTGCTGCAGCATCAGCTTCTTGAAGTTTCTTTCCTTTTTCTTCAAGATCATTAAGGACCTTATCCAATTGGCCAATCATGGAATTAACCTTTTTGAATAGAATCTTTGCACCACGACTTTCCTTGACGGCTTCTTTAGGTTGGACTTGGGTTGTTGTGATCTGAAAAGTAAAATCAGTCAATAAAATAGTAAGTAGGTATTGTTTAGTGATGCAGGATGATTCTCACCTCATGCAATTCTTCCAAATCTTCCTTGTAGTCTTCAATCTCTTCCTTGAGATCTTTAATTGTTTCCTTCTCGACTAACAACTGTTCATTCTTGCCAATGACAGTCTTCAAGGCCTCACCTAAAAGTTCCACGTCCTTTGGCGACAACGTATTATCTGGAACAGCAGCAACAGGTTTCTTTTCTGATATTACTGCTGTATCGGTTGTTCCTGACGCGGTTAATACAGTCTGGTCAATTGTTGGTGCCTTGTCCAATAATTCCTCTGCTTTCTGTTTCTCCTCTTCGCGCTCTTCTTCGCGTTCCTCTTTGATCTTTCGTTCTTCTTCTTTGATAATTTCAATCTTTGTTTTATTATCAATTTTACCCTCACGTTCTCCAATGGCTGCCTTTGTTTGAGTTCCAATCACATCGGGTAGCACACGAATAGTTTCCTTAAGCTTATGCGTAGTTGAAGCTTCATCTGAGATCATCAAAGCTCTTGACAGCAACAAAAGAGTGTTAGGAACTTTTTCATTCATACTCAAGTCAATCCATTCTTGCAATTGTGACCGTAGTTTTTCGGCCGATAATCCATACGCACGCATACCTCTTGTCTTGCAAGCCTGCTGCAATTCAAACAGATCCAACTGATCAACTCCCTCACGAGCAATAGCTCTGTCATCAGCAGTTAGACTTCTTAGTTTCATTCGCAATTGGAAACGTAAAATGTTAGTTGTTGCCATGGTTTGTAATTCGAGCACCCGGCACAACGCTACCAATTGGTCTCGACTGAGCGAGTCAAGAGTTATCTCATCTTCGAATTGTTTCGAAAACTTTATAATATCTTCGCTATCCACAACTTCATTGGGATCTTTGATTTTGTGGAAGAACTCTGCAAATGCTTTAGCTTCCTCACTGTTATGGTCACTGTGCTGAACAGACATTTCATCCAGAGTTTTCTGCAAGAACTTTGCCATTTCAAGTCTCACCTTGAGGTTTTTCTTTAATTTGTCTTCAATGTCTTGGTTGGTCTGGAAAGTCGAAGGTAACATTCCAGGGAAAAACTTTATGAAAACTGGCAACAAGAGTTCCATAAATGGCACAATGATGAAAATCGAAAACGGAATCAATCGAAACAAATCCGAAGTCGTCCTCACGAGCAGTTTATTCTCGCGACGTGTTAATGTTTTGCCATTAAGTACTCGGCCCAAAAGCTTTCGACAAATGTTTATATCGATAAACAGTAGTCGAAAGCCGTGATAGTAGTGAACAATTTCATCCCAAATTTTTTGTTTGAGGGACTTTTTCACTGGAATTGGTTTTGGAATTTCAGGAGCTGAGGTCTTGAGTTGACCGTTTTCCTTTTTTATTAATACTTCTTCTTGTTCTTTTTGTTTGTTTTTTATTGACTTTACAGTTTCTTCAACTTTGGATGAGGATTGCTCCAATAAAGTGCTGCTAAGTGAAATGAAACGATTTTGCCGGGCAAACGGGTCATGGGCATATAAATTTGTATTATGAGCTGTCCAGCCATCTCCGGTGTTGGGGATGATTGTTGTTGAAGGGAGAATTCTCGCACCAGCCAAATGTGAGTAGCTGTATTTTTTCAATTGATGATTGATAATGAAGGAACGATGGTGTGGTCGTGTGTCTAAAAGAATATTTAACCAATTTTTAAATTGTATTTATTTTAAAATTGTGTTTTTTTTTTTTCTCACGAGAACATAATTGCGATTGTAAATAAATATAGTTGACTTTTCTAACTCGTATAAAACTAGACGCAAAAAAGCACTTTGCACACATTCCCACAGCCGATAATAATAATAGTCTAAGGCATGCAGCAAAGTCTGAGAATGGAGGCAAAATCAAAAAAGGGAACGAAAATGGATCAGCTTTACGGACCGTTTAAGTGGGATCCACTACAATGCAATAGGTTTACAGTGGTAGGTTTACAAAATCCGGGAAAGAAGCTCCTACTACCTAAAGACTAATCACCCACCTACAGAAAAAAAATATTTTGATATTTCACAGCATCGCATTAGCAAAATTTGCAAACCAAATATAGAACTTTTTCCTAACCTATTTCAGCCGGTATACTTCATTCGTCTGAACTACGCGTTTACCTTTTAATTAACAACAATAAAGGTAATAGAGAATTTAAATAAGAAACTTATTACTGAAAATTTAAATAAATGGACTTTGTATTTAAAATCCTCAACAATATCGCTTGCCAAAATTTTAAATCATTATTGGTTTCTTAATAATTGATAAGGTTTTTAGATACAAAAAAAAATAAAATAGAAATTCAAAACAAACAACAACAACGCGCAGCTGCGATCGCAACATCACGCAACTTGGCGGCATAGTTGTTTTATTTATGCATTTAAACCATCTCAAACAATGCTATACAAAAAAAAACCATCTTATTTGCATTAGAAGAACAGGTGGTTTCTATTCAAGAACCTTATTTGCAGGCAAACGTAAAATTCGCTGTCCGTACATTGAACTACAATTATCCGCCATTGACAGCAACCGCAACCTCGACATGACAAAGAATAAAATCAACTTACGTAAGTCTACGCATTCATCATTCAAACTTCATTACGAGAAAACTAGAAAAAAAGAGTAGAAAGCAGTTGTTTATGCTTTCTGTAGTTTTCCAAAATTGCTAGCCAATCGCCTGATTTAGCACCTTCATACCTATCTAATCAGAATACACACAAATTTATGGAAAACAAGAATAGAAAAACACGATAGCAACTAGACATTGGGGCATCGCATCGGCAGAATCACAAGCACCCCGAAGCACATTATTTTCTCACAACACGACACGTCCGACCGACGCACAGCTGATGTAACTTTGTGGAAAATTTTTATTTAAGTAGATACTTTTATAAAAATAAAATCAAAGAAAAGTTAAAAAACTTACATTTATTTGAGAATCCAATTGGGGATTTTGTTCCAATTTTGAAAACAGCCTTTTGTTGGCGAAGTAGGAAATTCATTTTGATGAATAAACTAGGGAAAGGGAATGGATTTATCGAACCCTTTTAGAAAATAGAAAATATTTACATTTCGTATAGAAACCAATGAACTTACACTTTTGCGCTTCAATTATTGTTTGAATGATTTAATTGGTAATTATATTTTTAGTATTTATTTATTTTATTTTCACTTAATTTCGCAGTTTTATCAAGCGCGTTTCGGAAAAATGTCCATAAAAAATATGATTCAGACTATTTTGAAGATTTTGGTTTTTTTCGCAGATGATGTGATGTTTTGGTTTTCTGTTTATCGATAACAGCGCCAGGAAACTACTTATTAGGATCTGTTTGTTTTGTATTTGCAAAGACGATGACTTAAGTGTGGAACACAAGATTGTTGTATGTAGTTGTATCATTATGCCATGGTTGTTTGTGCATTGTAGGTAGAGGCCATAGAATAACCAATACAAAGATCTTAAATCTAACTGTCAAATTAATTTTGCCTTCAAGCAGACTGGCAATCCATACTGTTTTGTCACGCGGGGTTGCAATGGCTATTTTCCATTGGGTATTCATACCCTGGTAAACTCTTGATAAACGTGGTAAAGTGCTGAATCTGGTAAACGAATAAAAAAAATTGACATGTTTTCCTCATACGCCAGGATTACCATGTTTATCAAGGTTAAATCCCCTATTTTTTTTTCTTTTTCGTTCGTTGTCACGTTCAAAGGTCTCCTCCAGCCAACGTGTCGTACTGTCACCCGACAGTGACTCTGTATGGATACATTTTGGCCGAATGGCCGAACCTCAAAGCCTCGTTCGGATGAAGATATTCTTCCTGTATAACGTACAGAGCTTTTCACCGTAAAGCTGGATGGCGATAAGGTTTGAATTTAGTTGTTCGGATAGAGTCAATGCGGTAAAATGCCGTATACGAGAATTTTGTTTCCCCTATACTGTATAGATTGGCCACAGGCAAATTTTTATTTGATTAATGCCGCATGGATTTTAAGGGATGTGTTGGGAAGTTTAATGTTTCGTTCTCTTAAAATATAAATTATAATACAAATATATCCAGTTAATCTCGCCCTTTGTCGATAAACCCATAAATACATGAGATAATCGAATCGAAAAATGAGATCATGTGACCTACTGTCCGGTATTCGATTAAAGGCTTGCCCAAACCAAAGTACGACAACGACACCATTTATTTACACAGCAGCGTCATAAATAAGAGTACCCACAACAAATGCGACAAAGCGCAAAGCGTTTTTTTTTACAAAAAGTCCTTGTCGTTTGGGCAAGCCTTAAAGCGCATACGGGAAAATATTGAATCGAATATTGTCGTCTGAACCTAGTCTAATTCTTGATGGAGGAAATTTTCTCTACCGACTAAATTTATGCACACAAACAGAACTGCTTTTTAACAAAAGTGAAATGCCAAATAATTTTGACGTTTAAAGTTGTTTTGGCGTAAACTGCATTTTTTGTACGTACATATTTTCTAAATTCCAATTCGATATTTTTATGTACATTTATCATGCAAAAATAAAACATACATTTTTGTTTAGTTATTAGAGAAATTCACTTGAAATTATTCATAAACAATGGATGACCTTAATCCTCTCGCTGGAACTGCACACTTGCTTGAAGAAGTTGATAGTAGGAAACGAAGCTAGTTGGCGATCATCTTATTTTTGTTAAACTAATACCAATTATTATTTATCTACAGAAAAACTAATGGTGCTTCTTAGAGATGGACGCACTCTAATTGGATACCTCCGGTCGGTGGATCAATTTGCCAATTTAGTGCTGCACAGGACAATCGAAAGAATTCATGTAGGAAACGAGTACGGTGATATTCCAAGAGGTGTTTTCCTAATTCGTGGAGAAAATGTTGTTCTTTTGGGTGAAATTGTAAGTTTGCATCATAATTTATTTGGTTCAGTGTAAAAATATATGTTTTTTTTTAAATCTTAAAAAGGATCGAGAAAAAGAATCAAACTTACCATTGAAAGAAATATCTGTAGAGGAAATTCTTGATGCCCAACGTCGAGAACAAGAACAGCGACAGGAGAAGCACAGGTTGATATCGAAGGCATTGAAAGAGAGAGGCTTAGCTGTGAATTCCGATATTATAAATGAAGATTGCTTTTAATATACCTAATAAAATAAATCATTACCAATTCTTAATTAAGAAATGTTCTTTAATTAATAGATTCGAGTATTTCAATTAAATTTAAACTAAAGTTTGCTTTAGGACTATAAGCTACAAGTGACCAATATAAATATTTGTGGCTGCTTAAGTCTGAAGTGTACGGTGGATCGGTATCAAATGCAAAATATCCGTCCATACTGCCATTTTTGTCGAAAGTCTTCGAAAAAGTCATTCAAAAACAGATAAATAAATTTGTAAAGCTTTTTTTAAAGTGCTGTTCGACTGATACATTCTTACTTAGCTAAAAAAAGTTCTATCCACCATTCTGCAAAAATTCAAGTGGAGTCCCTTGTATAAATGTAGATCTAACAAATCATCCAATCAAAATGTGCCATTAGGCTGGATCCTCCATGTTAAATATCTTTGTTGTGAAACTTGGATTCTATTTTGTGCTCGAAAGCCGTCTTACATATTAAAGAGGTCTTCTCACTATGACAAACTATCTATTGCTCGTCTGAACTCAGAGTATTTCTCTACTTTGATGAAGTCCAGTCAAGGTGTACTTTTTTGTTTAAATTATTGTATTCTTATCGTTGTTGATGGCAATTCAATTAGATTTTGAATATCTAAATAGGCTTTGCCTTCCAAAATAAGATCTCCTTGTTTAAGGGAACAGTACCTCCTTGCCCTATCCCGTCAAATATCTATCGATATTTTCAATAATATATATAAAGATCTAATGGATAAACAAGCATTGACTTTTTTAAAAGCTTCAATTCTACAAATAAGTGGGGAAAATTGCATTTGTTTACGATGCACCGATGCATATTTGATATTATAGTGACCTGCAAAAATACCAGCTTCGATTTAAATTGCCTTTTTTACAAAGGAACACAAATTTTTGGGATACGTGATCGTTGAAAAACTGTCACTTTATCAATTTGTAAAAAAAGGTTGGTTTTATTACAAAATGGAGAAAGAGGAGGAGCTTTACAAAAGATTTTACTTCCACTACTATTATTTGGACCGCAGCTGTATGTCTTCACCAAAAGATCATACAAAATTATTCTTCGTGACAATATCTTTCTCCTCTGAAGGGTCGTTGAGTATTCGTTTGCAGTTGAGATATAAAGCGACCCCATATTGTAGGAACAGACACAAACGTTTTTGTTTCTAACTATAAGATATATATTTATTTGTCAAACCATTTTTTGGTATACAAGTAATAGATAAAACATAATATGTAGAAAGGGAAGATAATACGCAATTAAAAAAAAAACCTTAATTATTATAATCTCTTCCTTATTCCATAAAATATATAAATATATATAAATGCATAGATATAATTTAAATTATATGTATTACGTTTGGTTTTCTAATAATTTGTTATTGTTTTCTTTTAGATAAAGTCTATTTTACGCGTCAAAACGAAGTTTCTCCGCCTGTCTTGCCTTCGTACTCATTTATAAATAGTTTTTTGGTTAGTAAAAAGTTTTCCTTTTTGCTAACGTTATTTTCCTTATTATCATCTACAATATCCATTGGAGCTGCACGTTTACGACTGATGGAATTCGTACTTGATGTTGGCTGAATCCCATCATCGATTATTCGATCGTTGTCCTTTTCGAGTTCTACTGGCCGATTACCATCGAGGCAGTATAATAAACTTGAACTCATTTGAGATTCGTCTAAGTCTTCGATATCTTGAGTTGAACCATAATCATCTGTTTGACTAAAAAACGACGAGTCCACGGGACTAGCGGTTAAAACACTGCGACTGAGAAGATAATCCCTGGAAAAGCAAAGAACACTAAAAATTAAACTAAACAGTCAGAGTGGATGGCAGTTGTACTCTCACTTGAAATGATTGGAAAGAGATCCCCCTGCACCGCCGTTACCGCCTTCTCTAGCTTGTTGTCGTTTGTCTGGGATTTTTTGTTTTGGACCACAAGAAGTCGGGCCCGCAACTGAATCTTCATCTTGTTCTCGAAAACTCGATAAATCACTTTGGTAAAATGTCTGATTTTGTTCTGAAGAGCCTTGGGTTGTTGTAAGCATAACCGGTTTTCTCGAACGTGGTGTCATAATAGATTCCTAATTTTTTTTTTTCAAATTCAATTTATATTAAATCATAAACAAAAAAAAAAAAACTTAATAAAAAATTGCGCATGCAATTAAATGAATGCTGGATTAATAGATATTAGTTTGAAAAGCTTACCTGCATAGATTTGGGCATTCGTTGTGTGGATTTAGTAATTGGAGACATTGATCGTCTTTCGAGCATCATAGATGGAGTGCTTGTTATGAGTTCCAAATTTCGGTAGTAGGACAAATGGGATGTGGTCATTTCAATTGTATTATTCTCATCATTATCTTCTTCTTCTTCTTCTTCGTCCATGGGTTTTTCAGATTCGTAATCTGATTCGTTTTCTTCTTGAAAAGTTCCACTTTCGTCACTCACATTACGCCTCAGTGATAATGCTGAGCGTCCAAATCTTTTACTAGAATCATTATTAGCAAAGGGTAATCGTAAATTTCCCATGCTCACTCCCTTTATTAGCTTTCGTGTCAATGATTTGCTTTTACTTATTGGGATTTCCTTGTGTTCTTTTATTATTCGACTCAGATTCGGTTCGGACTTGTACCTTGACTGATATTCTATTTGATTTTGCTTATTATTATTGTTCATTGGAGTCGATGGATTATTGTCAGTCTCATCGTCCTCTTGTAAAGTTGTAGATTGCCATACAACAGATTTTGTTTCTAAGACATTTGGAGCAGGTGTCGAGGTGCTGCCGTAGGATGTGTCTTCACAAACAATTTTCAATGGTGTTGTGCAACAAGCTTCTTCTAATTCGCTTGAAGTAGTTCGACTGACTGGCGCCGAAATAGATGTATGATCTTGACGGGAATTTAATGAATTTGTTAGTAATAGAGAAGATGAGGAAATAGATTTTTTCAAAGGATGCGTTTTAATTGAAAATAGATTAGATGATAATGATGATGATGATGATGTAGTACTAGATGGTGTCCCTGAATTACTATGTAAGGGTATATTCGAAACTGGACTTTGAAATAGCACACGTAGTTTTGGGTTCTTTGTTGAGAAATTTGGTGTCTATATATTGAGTTGAATAAAATGAGAATAAAACAAAAATTTAGTATAAGGGATACGAATAGTTTATATGATTACATTTCTAACACATTTAAGAAGCTTTAAATTGTTTAACTAATAAAAGAGCTTGTCTATGTGCAATTGATAGACGATAAAGCCTACAATTAGCAAAAGTAAAATATGTCGATGAGATGTTGCAGTGCAAAATGAGCTTGCATTTAACTTTGCTGGATATTGGTTCAAAACTCAGGATAGAAAAATATCTAACATAGAGTACTAAGCAGTACTCATTATGGAAGTATGATGATCTGATTGGCACCCGTGAAATAGCTCTAACTACAGCCATTAGTCTTGGTTGCATGTTGGATCAGCGGCGTAGAGAGGGGGAAGGATTTAGAGAACATCAATACATTCTTTTCTAATATTTGAATATTATTTTCAAAGAATGCGGATTTTTTTATGCAATTAATTTGTAATAAAACCGAATTAATGCGTCCATCGCAATAAAAATCGAAAATGATTAGTGCTTTGTTAAAATTGGAAGACATTTAACACAACCTTTGATAACACTACAGCACTACGACAATGTTACATGTGATCATGTAAGTGCTCCAATATTTTAACCCAGGCCAAAACAACTGGCAATTGTAATTTACTAGTGAATCTAACATCATAAGAAGAAGCAAACGAGTACCAAAGCATAGAGTTTGAAATTAAATAAAATTCAATTGTGTGTCTACCACTGAAAAAGAATTTTCTTTTTCGAAAGAAAAACATGGTCTTTAAAATGATGGTAAGTTGCTCGACAAGCAAGACTTTTTGTTTTAGTATACAAACAAAACAACATGCAATTACTTCAATAAATAAAATAATAAGAAAGAAAAAAAAAACATAGTTTTACTCACACCCTGGGAATTTAATGTGACAGTCGTCCTTTTTGGTGTCCTTGAAATGATTCCCTTGTGGAAAATATGCTTCTTTATGGAATCGCTTATCGATTTACCGCTACGTGATGGTTCGGAATGTTTGATTCGATTCAAAGTCACCAACTGCAGTGGAGTTCCTTAAAATTGAAAATAAATACAAAACCGTTAACATACATTTTTGAACCAAAAAAAAAAAAAAAAAACTAACTAACCTTGTCCATTCTGTTTGTTAAACTGCTTGATCAATCGTCGTTTTTTTGAGGATTCGGGAAGTGTTTGAATATGAGCGTATAATTGTGCCAGTTCGGTGTCTGTATTATTCGAACTATGTGCCGCAGCAGTTTTTTCCCGATCAACAAATGTGTAAACTGTATTCACAGTCGACATATCTGAAATCGATTCATCAAGAGTTTGTTCAGGCGACATGGTTTTTTTTCGTTTTCGTTCCAGAAAGTAAGCTCTTATGTCTGTTGCCAGTTTTGCAGGAATCTCAAATACAACTAAACCCTTGGTTATCATATAAGTTATGATGGCGCACATGGTTTGGGCTACATAATGCAAAGCCTCAGGTGGTAAGTTTCGGGGGCAAATCAAATGAGGCGCAAACAGAGTGGCGAGATTTTCTGAAGACATTTTATTTTCATTTTCATGACTCGAAACAATGTGCAGCATTTCAATGATATCCTGAAGGAGTATTCGATTTTCGTGGGGCAGCAAAAGTAAAAGTAATTGCATTGAGTTTAATATGTGTTGTTCTTTCTTTTTGTCGATTAGAGCATTTGTGGGCAATGCATTGCACAGCGGAGCAATCTGAGAATGAGCTGGATAATGGGCGTCAGTTAACACGGGTTCATGCAACTCGGCTAGAAAACTTTTGAAAACTGTCGCACAGTCATGAACTGAATAGCCTTGGCTTAAATCTAATTGCGATTCGCTTTGGATGAGAGCACGCAGTTCATTTTGTCGAGAGGCCGAACCGGTTTTACGAAATATACCTTCTTGAATTACATCTGAAAGGAAAGGATTATGTGAAGTATTTATTAATAATAGAAATACTCAAGATGGAAAAACAGACTTGTTGTCCGAAGTTTTATGATTTCGAAATTTACAAAAGGTAGTTTTTTTGTCAAATTGCAAATTCAAAATTTTCAAAACAAAATTGCGCTTATTTACAACATAATCTTTGCCATAAAAAGACAATGACGAAATCCAAATTAAATAAGTAAGGCTGTGGTCGAGTAAGAAACGTAAAATTTGTGTTTGTCTGTCGCACCTTTTGCCGAACCTTCTAATATAAGCACACATCATTTCCTCATTAAAACATTTTTCGCAGAATATTGACAACTTTTTTGTGGTCTGTCTAACAAGGGTTTGACCGTACATGAAATATAAATATACACATGTAGGGAATTCAATGTTTTATCAAAAGTGTCTTGGTGTAGTTTTGGAATTGAGTACTTTAGAGTACTGACTTAGTAATACTGAAATGATTTAAAATTGTAAGAATATTTGGTTAAATACTTGTTTTTTTTTTTGTTTTTTTACAGTAAGAGGAATATGTGCTATTTCTCTGTCCATGAGAAATAACGTCAGCACACATTTAAATAATTTTTAAAAATCCAATTCATAAGTTATAATTTTAAATTAATATTTTTATGGGTTGTAAGAGGTCCAGATATAAAAACGTTCATAAGTCAAAAATAAAATGAATATTCATAAAAAACATCATAAGTGCGCTATTTCTCAAAAAAAAAAATGCTCAATGGCAAGCAATGGGCTGGTCCAGAAAACTTTACGTTACTAAATTACACGTTGGGTCTGTGATTGTTATGCTGCCAAATTGGAAGCAGATTTTTTTGACATCGAACCAATCACAAATTGAGTAAATATTTATTCCCTAGCTTTCTAGGCCAGTAAAATAGAAAATTTATATATTTGTTTTATGATCGCGTAGAAAAAATGGTAAATCAAGTACATTTGACTAAAGACCAGTATATTTAGATAGTATTATATGAATACAATTGCACACCTACTAAAATTTCCTCTTTCGGAGCAATTCTTGAATCATGCATTTTAATGAGCACCTGCTTAATTTTTATATTACTCTGAGCACGTGCTCC
Organism: Meliscaeva auricollis; assembly: GCA_948107695.1. Lineage (NCBI taxonomy): Eukaryota > Metazoa > Arthropoda > Insecta > Diptera > Syrphidae > Meliscaeva > Meliscaeva auricollis. The sequence continues at coordinate 19,224,236 of OX403619.1, read as the reverse complement.
TTTTCATTCACTTCATTCATTTTCATTTATACCACTCATAGAATGAAGCATACGTATGGAATTTTTAAAGCGACGAAAATTATCTAGCCAGATCATGTATTCTGAGATCTCAGAGATTTTTCTTGCCAGCAGATGAAAAACGAATCCAAAATATTGTTTGCTTCATTTTTGACAAGCAATTTACTGAGGAACGTTCAGTTTTCTGAGATTACTGAGCGCTCAGAGATCTCAGAAACCCGAACTGGCTAAATATAAATTATAAGATATCAATTGCTTCAAGGGAAGATAGGATTTTTTGTACTTGGAATTTTGATTCACCACCTGCTTTATATAATAATTAAAGTAAATGATTGTTGTTGTAAAATTATCAAATGTATTTCATAAACTTGAATACCTACGTGCTAATCTGTACCAACAAAATACTTACTTTCTTCCATCAGAATAAACATTTTTAAATGCCTTAGCTGGTTTATAAAGTTATGGTCCAATGAAGAACGATTCATCTCCGGCGGACTGGAATTAGCCTTCCCAGATGTGCAGCTCTTCATTTTCTTTGATAAACGATTCCATTTCTTTAGTTTTCCTTTTTCATAATAAATTACCTCATGGCATGGTAAATCAAATCTAAAATAAAAAGAACAAAGAAACAGCCAAATTATTGGAACGTGCTATACAAGACAAACTCAAACTCACTCGTCTGTATTTAAATCCAGCTGAAAAGAAAGGTGCATTCTAACAAGAGTCTTGAATTTTTCGTAATTACTGCGACGCATTTTTTCGGCAATTTCTATATCCGATAAATGTGAAACACACACTTCGTCCATTTCCATTGCAACTAATTTATTAATATTTATTTGTTTACATGAAATAACAAAAACAATATTCAACAAAATTGGTAACAAAATCATGCCAATTAGAAGTACGAGCTAAAAACATGTTCACATATTTTTCGAGGAGTTTTTTTTTATCATGGAGTAGCCAAATATTTGAAGGAATTATTAATATTTTGTTAAGTTTATTTAATATAATTTTATATTACAGTACTTTTAAAGGAAATGTGTTGCAAGAAAAGAGAAATAAATTATTTTGTAAAACTTGAACAAAATTAAAACCGCTGACATTTGAATTGAAAATTGAATTAAAAAAAAAACAGTCTGCAAAAAATGTGCAGAAGTTAAGTGACAGCTTTTATGGAAAAAGTGGGGCGTACAGAAAATAGTGTTCAATGGGTGTGTTCGTAGAGTATGAAATAAGTGTTTTCTTAGGCCGCACACCCACTTGGCATTTTGTTCCTCGCTCAAGTGTACTCTCGCATACGTAATGAAAGATAAATAAATTATTTTGCTAAACTTGATCAAAATTAAAACTGCTGACATTTAAATTGAAAACTTAATTATTAAAATAAACTGTCTGTAAAAATGTTCAGAAGCCTAACGGCTTGACAGTGCGACACGACAACGACAAAATTTATTTACACAGCGTCTTACGAGAGTACTCACACCAAAAGTGATAAGCAACAAAGCGTTTTTCTTATGAAAGCTCTTGAGGATTTCCCAAACAAAATTGCGACAGTGCGACAAGACAATGTGACACAACTACGAAAACATTTATTTACACAGCGTCTTACAAGAGAGTACTCACACCAAATGTGATAAGCAACAACGCGGTTTTCTTCTCAAAGCTGGCCCAAACAAAAGTGCGACAATGCGATACGACAGTGCGAAAGGATAACGGCAAAATTTATTTACACAGCATCAAATGAGAGTACCCACACCGAATGCGACAAAGTGCAAAGCGTTTTTCATATAAAAGATTTTGTCGCACTGTACAACTTTGGTTTGGGCAAGCCTTTATTGTTGTCCTGTTGCGTTGTGCATAAAATAATAGACACATGGGTGAGCACTATCGTGAGCTTGATTCAATAACATGCGAAGCTCATCCATATGAAAGGGAAATCAACATCATATTGGCTGGAAATCAAAACATTTTGATTTCTGGCGAGCCATGCTCACGAGCATGTTGTCAAGCACGCTCACCCTAATGAGGTATATAATTTCACTGATCTCCATACTACATTTAATAGTCTATGCATTGATTTCAATTGAAGAAATGAGTACATCGAAAGGAACAAATTGTCGCATTCAATGCAAGAATCTGAATTTTTTTACATAAAATTTAATTATTGGATACACTGTAACACCTTCATATATTAAATTTGAATCAAGAAACTTGTTTACTTTAAAGGGAATACATCATCCAGTATCATACACCGGATAGTGTATTAGTGTATAAATCCAGACAATACGACATGTTGTTAACACACGTGTAAAACCGAATAAGTTCCTAATATCTTTATGCTGGCAGCTCCATTTTTGTTACACATCTTTTCGTTTTCGTTAAGTATACATAACACAACGAATCGCCATCGTGAGCAAAACGTGAACGTGATTATTTTACGCACTGTCGTTGCCGTAGCATAAACTTCTGTCATCCATCATAACTTTCTGGTTTTACGAATTTACGAAAACTGTTATTTGTTTTGTTTACTTTTTTTTTTATTTCAACAAAAACATTTACCCCATTTGGCCAGTAAATGGATCCGTCCGATCTGGAACTTGTACGTGGGGTTCGTGCTACTCCTGCACTCTTCGACCCCGCAAATTCAGATTTTAAGTTTGCTTATAGAAAAGAAAAAATATGGGTGGAACTCTCACAATATCTTGGAATCAATAGTAAGTAATAGGAAGAGGAGGGAAAGTTTTCGGAAAAAAGAAATAATTTCTTTATTTGATTTTCATAGTGAATGATGCACGTCGACGATGGACATGTTTGCGCGATAAATACACCAGAGAGCTTAAAAATCGTCGCCTCAATCCTGAGATAGAATACCCCCACGATGAATTCTACAAAGAGATGGACTTTCTGCGACCGTATGTTCGCAAACGCAAGTAAGTACACAATATCGTTGTTTAAATAAATTAGAAAATAAAATCATTATTTCTCAAAGACAACGTAGTTCCATAGTTTGCAAGATAAAATCCGACACCACTTGGGATGGCAAGTTGGAAAAGCATAGCTACAGCACTTGCGATAGTAGCTATTCGAATAATTGTAAAATGGAATCCGAATCGGAACAACACACAGCCGGAGAGGTAAATGTCGAAGAGATTTTACAAAGCTATCAAGTAGAAAAGGTCGACAGTGTGTCCATGATGATGGACTCAAACAACGATGTGAACGAAGAGATTGATGAAGATGAGGAACCCTTGGTAAATGAAGAAACCTTCGAAGAATATCAAATTCAATTGTCTTCAGGCGGTGAAAGTCCAACACACACAACCACTGTTCAGAATTGCGAATTAATTACAGGGCATTCAATGGAAACATCTCCCCAAATCAAACAGCCCAATACTTCAAAGAAATCGTCTAACGACAGCACAGAAAATGAAGACGACTTCTTCTGCAAAAGCGTGTGTGTCTATCTGCGACAACTGAATCGAGTTCATAAGATTAAAGCCAAGGTGGAAATGTTTAAAATATTACAAAAATATATTGAAATTGAGGAAAACGTTAGTGTTTAGTAAAAAAAACAGACCAAACTTGTAATGTAAATAGGGATCTTATGTAAAAGGAAGAAATATAAAATAAGTATGGAGTTTGCTTTAGATAATATAGGGATTTGTTTTTTTTTTCTCATTTCCTACGTGTTGAACGAAATTCTCGCCCTTTCATGACTTAATTATTACAGTTTTTTGCATCTTGAGCGATACAGAAAGAACTTGCACACAAGCGCATTGGATCATTCTCCAGTGAATTATATAAATACATATGTTGTTTGTGATATTCAGTTTGGACTCTGGGAGAAGTACTCCACGCATTCCATCCTCTTTTAAAGTTCCAGAATATTCGAATGGACATTTTCTGAATCCTGGCATTCACATTAATAAGTAGCCAAATAATACGTTGACATATTTGTTTTGTATATGTAAGCTAACTTTCCCATTCCGCGAGCTTAAATACTTCCTTTCTTTCATTAAAGTAATAATTCTTCAATTCAAAGAGGAATCAACACGTAAAAGATACAAAAATTAGGAACTAAGAAAAAATTATCAACGTTTTGATTAGTACAACTAATAAAGGGTTGCTTTTGAATTAAAGCTTTACACAGCGTATCTTAGCTTACCAGTTTGCTTGCCTATCTGGCGACAGCTAGCTGAATTTATGGAAAGTGTTGGGTTCAAACATGGATCTTGAAATACTTGTGCTTCAACTTATTTAAATTAAATTAACTATTATTTATGTTATGGTGAATATCCTATTTTTCAGTTTTTATTTATGATACAATTTAGAAATTTTCTAAATGACCGATTAAGCTTATTAATACAATTCTACCTTTTTAGTTTGGCAATAATCAAAATTTGTCCTAGAATGTTAAAGTACAAGGTTTTTATTTTTGGTATAACATAAAATAGGTTAATTCACGCATTTTTATGTAGCACTTAGTAGCCGTAAAATTAAAATTTACAAATTTGTCTTAAATTATTATACAAAACAAAAAAAAAAAAATAATCAACATTTTAGCGACTTCTTCGTTGGGGTGAAGGGTTTTCCTCAACGACTACAGTTTTTGTAAAAACATCATAAAAAGTTCGATTGTTCTTTAAAAACAAGAAAACAAAACAAACCGGAAACAACAAAGCCAAAACTAGATTCTTAGCAACGGCACGGAAAAAAGCCCTTCGAAAGCCAGGATTCGATGCTGGATACATGATAGCACGGACCGGTCCGGTTCCATTCAAGTCTGCTGGTTCGTCTAATCTTACCGTCAGCATTTCAATGTAGACAATTCTTAAGCGTAGCAATAGCTTTCCTGGAGTGGCCCCACCAACAATTACTCGTCCATTCATTGTCCATACAGCTTCGTAGAGGCAAACAAATATCTTCATGAGAATTTCAAGGGCTACAAGATCTGAAGAAAGTGAGAGGAGATCGGCTATGCTTAAGAATTTGGTGTCACTATCGTTGACGGTCTTTCTCAAATAATCACTATCGAATTCATAGCTTCTGTAAAAATGGAAAATATTTAAAAAGATATTCAGGAGGGGATTTTAAATGATAAGTTTTACAAATCTAAATCAAAAATATTTAAGAATGTGAATGTAATAGCGACTTTGAGGAGCAAAAGAATAGAAACATCAACCATTTCGGCCACGAATCGTTTCCACAGAGGTGCAATGACGAATTCGTAACCTTCGTCCGGATTGGAAGCTGCAATGAGACCATTTTATTATAAATTTAGTGGCTTTTTACGGCACCTTAAATAATTTACTATTTTGAACATTGTTTAATCTTAAACGTTCGGCATTTGTAAGTGGATTTGGAACTGGATTTGTTGCAGCAACAGGGGTAGTTGTTGGAATTGATCCATCGATATTCACACCATTCAGGGCAAAGTAATTTGGATAGTTAGCAGCCAAGTAGTATGGGAAACATGCGGTGGCATTCTGGAGAAGTTTTGCTTGATGAACCCAATGTTCTAGTTTTTTGTAATAATCTTCCTTCGATAATATTTCTTCTCCCATTTTTTTAAAACAAGAAAAAAATATTTGTTTTAATCTGAAATCCTTTTTTCGATGTACACAAGTCAGAATTTTTTATATTTATATTTTTTTTTTCATTTGTCAAAAATTATTTGGACAGCTGTTACTTAAAAACAGCCGCTGTAAAAGTTTCGTTATTAAAGGTAGGTACAAGGGCACAGTTATAGTGATCAGAGTAAAATGTATACTTCGTAATGTTTTTAAGGCTTGCCCAAACCAAAGTGCAATGGTGGGACACGACAACAGCAAAGTTTATTTACACAGCGTCATATGAGAGTACCCACACCAAACCGATTAAGCACTTTGGTTTGGGCAAGCCTTTAAACGAAACTCAGACCGGTATTCATTGAGTACTGTTAAGGGGTTTACGTTTGGTAAAATAAATCAATAGGCTCGTCCCAGAAGGAGAGATCTCTGGGGGTCCGAGATTTTTGAAGTAGGACAACAAATCTTTGCTGTCCGTTTCATATATTTTAAGGAGATTTCTGAAACGAACATTTTTTGGATTCAGAGATTTTTTTAGTGGTTGGGACGGGCCTAATGTATTTTGCATTCAGATTTGTCAAAAAATCTGATTTTGACAATATTTGATTAAAAATCACTTTTGCAGTCATTATTTTTCCGCAAATTTAACCATCTTTTCACTAACACAATTGACAACTCTAGTCGACCATGTTTTTGTTTTCGTGGATCATGTGCGCTATTACAATCATTAAAATTAATCAATTTAGAATCATGTTCTCTTCGGCTCGAAATAAATCAATTTTTGTACGGAACGAAAACCCCGTTAGTTCTTTAATCGGAGTTATCCGAGTTCTAGGAGTCAGTGCTTTCAATTTTAAGGCCGATATTCAGCGCTCATAGACCTATTCAACAAGGAATATTAGTGACTTATTGACTCCGAAAACTCCGATATGAGCGCGCATAAGTAGTTATGAGCGCTCATATCGAAGTTTTCGGAATAATCGCTCTCAATTTTTTGAGACTGGTAGTCAAGAGTGGTCGAGACCACTTATAAGTCACTAATATCACCTACGCCTATTTTTCCAGATGCGATAAGTGGGAAATGATTTGTTTCATTTTCAACTATGTGAAAAGTTTTCGCCTGAAATACAGAACATGAATCCAGGTAAATTTATATTCTCGTTAACTCCCATTTATCAAATAGTCAAGCAATAGAAACTGCCCTTGTAAGAAATGGTCCTTTATGAAAATTCTTGCAACAGTTGATGTTTGCAATGTAAAAGAAAGAACTTATTTAGTTTCAATACATATACGCACTTATATTTGTCTACACGGAATAAAAACGATGTTTTTTTGTTTCTTTCTTTGTTTATATAGACTGCATGTCAATTTAAACTTCCTTTACAGTTTAATCATTTTATATATATTTTTTTGTTAGTTTTACTATGATAATGATATAACGATATTATATTAAAATGAGTAAAACTATTTTATGAATACATACACAATTATTATTAAAATATTTATCGTTTCAATTAATGGATTTTAAAACAAAATTACAATATGAAATATTTTCATAATAAAATTTCAAGTATTTCTTTTTTCCTTTCTTCCTTCATACACTCATTGTATGTATTCAGCATTTATAGGTAATAATAATTTTAAGTTTACAAATACGGTTGAGCCAATGGAAACCAATTGCATTTTTGTTTTATTTCTGATCATATGAAATTATAATTAAGAAGAACTAATAAATATTTAAAATAAAAAAGATTAAAAAAACAAATTACTTTAACTAATTGTAAGTATTTGAAAGAACCAATTTTTTGTTTTTCGTTCTTTTTTTTTTATAAATTTGTATTTTTGTTTTGATCAGTTAGAGATGTATGTGTGTGTGTCTTCGGATTGCTTTATAACGGTTTAATAAATATTTAAGAAAAAATAATAAAATCAAATTAAATGCTAGCGCCCAAACCGTATAGATAATACAAATAATAGTTCGATTGAACGAAGTATTATGAATTTATTCTAGGATGCTCTTATAACTTAAAGCGATACGAGTAGTGTATCAGTTGGGCTTTATTCCTATTCTGCTGGTGGTGCCTCAACGGATGGTTCTGGTTCTGGTTCTGGTTCTGCTTCTGGTTCGTGTGTTGGTTCTGGTGCAACGGCAATCTCTTCTTTACTTTGGGGAACATTGTCACTTTCTGAATTAGATGATTTGTTTTCTGGAACCGGAGTCGGTTCATCATATAAGGGAGTATTTACGGAATTCATTCGTTCTACTTTTTTGCTTGGTTGTTCTTCTTCATCTTTAGGAGTTGGAAGCGGAGCTGCAAAGTCTTGCTCGTTTGCTTCGTGCGATTCTTCGATTCTCTCATGATCACTCGATTGGGACACTGGGTTCTGTCGTTGGTTTTTAGTTTCAATATCATGTTCAGAAAGTTCCTGATCCCAATCTTCTTCAGTGTCTAATGTTACATTCGCAGCTTGAGGCTTTGCATCATCTTCTTTGTTCACCGCACCCTGTTTTGGCGACGATGGCCGTTCTTCACGGTTTTCACTTGACATTCTTCTATTTCTTGGAAATCTGTCATTGCTACCGCCGTCACGCTTTTCTCGAGACCGATCAAATCTGTCACGCGAATTACGATCATTCATTTGCCTTCGTCCTCCAGAGCGTTCTCTGTCGCGACTCATGCGGTTGTCATCTGATCCATCTCGTTCACGCCCCCCTCCAAACCGATTACCTCGTCTCTTAAAGATTCCACCATCATCTTCCTCGTCATTATCGCGCCAGTTATTTTGACCTCCACGACCGCCAGGTCCCCCTCCTCTTCCACCACCACGCCTGTCATTCATACCTCGACCACCGCGCATTCTATTGCCACCATCAACGTCACGAATGTCTCGATCAAATGGATTGCGGTGGCCATTGAATCCGAAACCACCACCGCCACCTTAAAAAAACAAAAATTAATTTCAAGAATTTTTTTTTTACTTTGAAAATTTTAAATGTGGGTACCTTGTGGACCACCTTGCGAACGAGGACCTTGTCCTCGCATAAACATTCCAGGACCGGAACCCATTCCAGGTCCATTCATTCTATTGTTATTGAACGCTGCAGGTGGTTGTATGCGCATTTGCATTAAGCTATTCGGTTGGTTAAATCTATTTTGCATATTCGGGAAGAAGTCCCCACCGCCACCGCCACGATTGCCTCCGCCTCCCCTACGGTCATTGAAATCTAGGAAAAAAAAATAATAAAATGCGATTCAATCTTTACATTTGTGATAGCGAAACTTGAGCAACTTACCATCTGGGCCACCACCATGCCGCATGTCGAAGAATTCTTGCCTTTGGGGATGATTATTCATATCAAATGGCGGCATGTTTCCTTGCTGCATATTTTGTGGCGGCATATTTCCTGGCGGACCTCCACCACGTCTTGAATCATTAAAGTTTGGTGGACCTCCCATTGGTGGTCCATTGTCACGCCACATTTCACCACCATCAGACTGATCACCGCCTCGATTACCGCGATCACGATTTTGATCTCGTTCATCTCGTGATCCCCATCGTGAGTTATTACCCCGATTTCTATCCCGTCCGCCATAATCATCGCCACTCTCACTTCCAGGCGGTGGTCCGCCTTCTAAAAAGCCTCCTGGTCCTGGTCCTGGTCCCGGTCCACCACCTCCTCCTTGAAACATGGGAGGTGGCTGATTAAAGTTCATTGGAGGAGCATGTTGAGGATTATCGTTGGACATATCATCTTCCATTTCAATGTCCATTTGGTCATCACTAGAAGCATTTCCACCACCTGAACTCGACTGGAATTGGTGCGTAGTGGGAATTGGCATTGGCTGCATCATGCCTGGATTACCCATGAACGGATTAGGTTGCATACCACCATCAGGGCGCATATTTGGTGGAGGAATATTCTTGTCCAATGGTATTGGTGGATAACCAGGTGGAGGCAACATGCCTGGTGTCATCAACATGGCATGTGGAGGCGGCATTCCCGGAACCATAGCTTGTGCCATTTGTATTCCAGGCACCATATTGCCGGGCATTGGAACACCCATGGGCGGCATCATTCGAGGTGGTGCACCCATCGGCGGTGCCATTGAAAATGGCGGCATCGGCATCATTCCTCCTGCTTGAGGCGGTGGTTGTGTCATATCAATTTTCGGCATTCCATCAACTCCGAACAATAAGCCTGCCCCACCACTACCACCACCAACATTTTCCTTCACATTTTTCAATTTATTGATTTTCTCTTTCATCCAATCGGGCATTGAATCCTCATCAATGATGCCACCTTCCTCAAGAGTGTCAAGATCTGTGTCCTTTTCTAACTTGTCCCACGGTATATAAGTAACACCTAATTCCAAGTCCCAAAAATCTTTCCATTCCTTGCTTTTGACACCTTTACCAGCTGCCCAGGATATCGTTATTGCTCTACCTTGGAGTTTATAGTTCTTCAAAGAGCTCATCGCTTTACTGGCATCTTGACGACGATTCATTACAATGAAAGCACATCCTCGTGGAACAATTTGATCTATGCTCACAATGTCACCATATTTGCCAAATGTATCAGATAGTTCCTCTTGATATACCAATTTGGATAAATGTCCAACCCATAGAGTTGTACTGCAAACTGTAAAAAAAAATTGAAGAAATTACTTAATTAATATGGAACAAATTTACAGATGATAGACAGAAAATTAAAAAAATATTTTTGTCGTACTTTGGAGCTTTTGTTTGTGCATAAACATTCAATTATAACTTTTATACAAAATTTAATACATATCGTGCTTATTCAATGTTCACATCTAGGATCAATAGGGGCAATCAATACTACAAAACAATTTTAAATTATTTTAAATTTTATTTTATGTTTTTTGAGTTTGAAATTAGTATCCTGCCGCGAGCATCGGTCGATCGAATAAAACAAAATCGATGTACACAACCACCGTAACGGATTTTTTCGAAAATGGGGCCATGCGAAGAGAGCGATCGAGGAAATACTAAGATGCTACTACAATATTACTGAAGCTGAAACGGTATACGGACACCAATCTATGGACAAAACTGCTCCGGCCAGGAATCTATTCCGGAGTGACGTCACAATATAGGAAGTCCGCAACTCAAATTTCGCACTTAAAGTAAAGGCGGAGTGGATTTATAAACCCTTATACGCTATAGTCTTAGTACCAGTGAAGAAGAACTGTTTTTTATTGTTTTATCTCAGACCTAACAAATCTCACTGCCAGGCTCTAAGTGAAGTTAATTTATCACTTGGTATATAAATTGCTCTGTTACTTGTTGTAAATTCTTTGCAATGAGGTAAGTAGGGTCGTTATGGATCATTAACCTTATAAATAGAAAAACTCTTGCCAGCAATGAATAATTATATAAATAATAATTTCTACATAACTTCGCTCATAATGTGCGATTTTTTAGCAGCCGATTTCTTCACAAAGTCCTAACGCTGCGCTACACTGGTTATTATCCTAAAGTTATGTGTCCATGGAAGCGTATACTGAGAATATTCTTCAAGATTCTAGGGATTGATTTATATTCAACATCATTTAACTCTCAGGAAGCCTAAGGGCTGTATGTAGAATATTTATCTAATTTATCTAATAAATGCTCACGTCATGGAATATTCCAACAAAAAAAAAAAAAACGCCTTGAAATTTGGAATATGTCAACGAATTGGCAATATTAACGAAAAATAATTAAAAATTCGGAGTCTTTGATATTCAAAACTCTTCAAGACGATGCTGTAGAAAATCTGGGGCCCCAGCATGTAACTTTAAACAATCGAGTTGAGTCCATACAATCGAGCATTGGCAGCACATAACTTGGTTCAATCGCCTGTTTTGCATTAAAAACATTCGATTGAACCAAATTCGCTGCTGCCAATGTTCGATTATATCGACTCAACTTTAACCTATTCTTCAATAAAGCAAGTTAGTTCTAACTGTCAAATTCGGTTAATTGGACGCAAGGAATGCTAAAACCGAACAACGAATAAAGAACGAATGAAAAGCGTGCAAATTCATTGATTTGATTTTTCGGTGTTTGGTGTTGCAATGGCGTGCAATGAATAAAAATAACCTGCACGTATTTTTCATGCCTTTAGTTTTTTTACTGGATATCTCTTCAGACATTCTAAATTCTTTAAAAACAAACAAAAAATTTCTTTGAAGGCAAATTCGAGCAAACCCGGACGAATTTTTTGTTTTGTTGCACTGACAGAATTACATACAAAAAACTTTTTCGTATCGTAAGGAAAAAAAGGAAGGATGATTTACACCCATATGGACCATTTGAAGCGACGAACATTCTTCGATTAGGCTCTAGTGAAGATGCGCCAAGATGATAAATTTCATCGCAAAACAATCTTTAGTGACGAAGCTCATTTTTTTCTCAATAAGCAAAATATGCGTTATTGTTCCGGTGAAAATACACATTTACTTCATGAAACACCACTTCATCCACAAAAAAAATTGTTTGGTCCGGTTTGCATGCCGGCGGCCTTATTGTGCCATTTTTTTTCGTCGACGATAACGATCGTTACGTTACTGTGAATGGCCTGCGTTATCGCACCATGAGAACCGATTATTTTTGGCGCGGATTTGAAGATATGGACTTGGACGATATGTGGTTTCAACGGGATGTTGCCACAAGCCACACAGCACACCTTATAATCGATTATTGAATGGTAAGTTTAATGAGCGTGGTATTCCAAATAATGGGCCAGTCGATTGGCCGCCTTGTTCGTGCGATTAACGCCTCTAGACTATTTTCTTTGATGCTACGATAAGTCATTGGTTAATGCCAACAAGCCGACGACGCCGGAAGAGCTCAGAGCCAATATTAAACGCGAGATAGCGGGGTTGGGTGCAAAAAAAAAAAGAAGTCAAGTCCTTATTGTAAAACCCTTTATGTCTGAAGCAATGCCCATGTATAAGAAAATGTAGTATTATAAAAGTCGGAAGTAGCTAGAAACTAATTATGTAGCCTGTTTAGATTTTCACAAAAGGTTTTTGTATGTTTTCTATGCATCGGAACTCACTTTTCAATGAAAGTAAAGGGTTAAGTTCTTGCCGTCGATTTTTACTGTAGTGACTGAAGTCCAAACTATTGTCATATAAGAACCCAAGAGCAATTATAAAAGGAACATACATTTGTTTTATACAAAAACATTTGCTCAAGTGAGCTGTCGACCTAAAGGACCGAAAACCATTATGTGTTGGGTGTTTCATATGAATTCCTTGTGTCCCTTTCACATTATAATTATTATGTCTGTCTCAAGTTGTTCGAAACACATTTCATACTTCTAGAAAACTTTTTCTGGACTACTTTTTTCAACTGATGTCGTTCGTCACTTTTGGAAATTTTCAATTGGCTGATAATTATGTTATGACAACTAATTTTGTTTCGGTGCACTTGTAATAATATCTTTTTCATAGAATATGTTTTCTTTGTTAAAATGAGTAAAATTTGTCTATATATCGATTTTTCACTAGAACATATTAAAACAATAAAATTCTTTGCGACGCATTGATGAAGATATTTTTTTTCACGAGTTTAAATGCAAAATTTTTTTATCACGGAAATTTGATCGACGAAAAAAAAAAAAAACGTTTAAGAGCACATCAAACGTTTGCTTAAAATAAGCTCCACCATACGACTGCAATATTATAGAAAATTTATTAATAGTTAACAAGTTTTTTCATTGTTTTTGTGTTTTATTTTATAAATTGAAAGAAAATTACCACTCAAATGCTCCTTTTTTATGTCTGGCAAACCCTTGCGTCGGCGTTCACGCTCGTGTTCTCGTTCCTTTTCCTTTTCTTTGTCCCGATTGCGCTCTGCAAGACGTTCACGCTCACGATCCCTTTCACGTGATGGACGACGTCTGTTTGTCCTCGGCGAACGGCTTCTGGATGATCTTGACCTAGAGCGTCGCCTTCTTACATCTGCTCGCCCAGCAGGAGCTCTGTTGTTGTTGTCTCGCGACCTTGATCGGCTCCTTCTTCTCTTGTAGCGATCTCGATCAGGCGAAGGGCTCCTTGAATCATTGCCATCCAAATTGATAACCTATTTGTTTGTTCAGAAACAAAGTGATGTAAGAAGAAAAGAAACAAAAAACACAAAGAAAAAACAAAATGACGAAATAAAAATTACGTAGTTTTTTGTATAAATTTCGTTTCATATAATATTATAGTCGTATGTTGACGTGTGCATTTATTTTACCGATTGAAATGTTTACTTTACGTATCTTCATCTTTGCGATCGCGCCGATTTTTAGTTTTGTTTTAATATTTTTTTTTTTTGTCTATTGATCAAATTAAATATAACTTACCAGCTTGGTACCCAAACGTTGTTATACCGTTAGTCCGAAGGAATTTCTTTCAAGTTTGTATCTTACCTTATGTTAAAGTTGGAAATTCCGACGCAGATTTGAATTATTTGTCAGTTTTCTTATTTTTTTTTTATTTTTAATTTTATCATAAAAAATAATTATGCGTTAAGCCTATTATTTGTATATCAATTGCTGTGCAATTTTAAAAATTCTATGTAAAAGAATTAAGACAATTCCAAAAAATATCAATTGAAATCAGTTGATCTAGATTTTTTTAAATTTAAATTTGGAAGCTAGAGCCTCTTCTCTTTTATTTAGTTATAATAGGTATTTTAAATTTCTCCAAGGTATCAATAAGTTCCGAAATAATCTTAAATTTTCTTTAAATCTTGTCAAAATCAAATGAAAACTTATTTGTTCGTGTTAATCAGAATTAATAATCTTAAAAAATGTAAACTTTGGAACAGTACAAAAATGTAGAGTATAATGCGTAAAGAATCGGGAACAAAAATATTATTTGAAGACCTAATTTATGTTAAATCTGAGAAGGTATAGGAGATGTTCCAAAAAAAAAAAAAAAATGGTCCAAACTGAAAATTATGGTGATAACCTCAGATTTTAGTAGCTTGTTTATCCCAAACATAAAAAAGATTTTCCATTTATTGCACTTTTTTTACATTTCGAAAAAAAATTGACTTTGAACTCGTTGCATGTGTAGTTGGATAAGATAAAGAGCCAATCCTAAATTGAAATTAAAAAAATACAATTTTCGAAAACTAGATACTTGACATTCATTTGTTGTGAAATGGTGAAAGCACTGAAACTATTTTAATAAATTAAACTTAACCAACAATTTTCTAATGTGAAAATGAAGAAAATTGTGAAAAAAGCATGAATTATGGAGAAAGGGTGCAAAATACCACTTTAGTCAAGTTTTTTTTCTTCGAAATTTCAAATAAGTGCAATAAATGGAAAATCATTAGAATTCCGAAAAATCAGAGAGTTCATGATCAAAGCTTCCATCGTTTGTAGTTTTCACCACTTTGTATTTAAACTCAAGTCAAAATATGTTAAAAGTTTATAAACAAGATACTCCTGACTAGTATTGGATTGCCTATCTTACAGACAAATTTAGGCTGTTCTCGCAAAAAAGATTCGGTTTTCAATGATAGCAAAAATAAATCTAATCACTGCCAATAGGTGCTGCTTTGAACTCAGAAGACAATTGAGTAGCAAACCAAAGTGTTCTGTTGTATGGTTCAGAAGAACTGACTTTGTCGAGGATGGATGATAAGAATAATTCTTCGGCTGTATTGTACAATGACGTCAATTTTACCAGCGAGTTAAAGTGCAATAATTGAGCTCAGCCTTGAGGATGGTAAAGTAATAGAGCGCAGTGTAAGGGGACCTAAACCAACTGTACTTGAATACAGCTGGATGATTAAGCTTGTTAGGTGAGAAATCCAAAACGGGTTTTAGCACCGTCTTAAGGTCACAATAAGTCACAATAAGTAATCCAAAATTGAAATTCTAAAAATCTGAAAATTGTGCCCTAATATTTCACAACATTTCAATCTTGAGTCCGGAAATTCACGAAAAGTAATTGGTACCTCAAAATTTAGCCTAAACAACTGTGGTCTCTATTTTCTTTAAAATTTTTACTCATAACATTTTATGAGAAAGAATTATTATTAAAAGGGAGTAATTATAGTAATAATTAAAAGGAAGCAATTGACTTCTGTTGCTTGTATACAGTAAAATGAAGTTTATAGAGAGTCTCTTTATTTATTTTTTTACAAACACATTTATAAATACTTACGGATTTTGTTTACAACGAATAAAACCAACAATGAAATGTTTTTCTTAGTTTTAGTTTCTAGTAACTTCGTTTTAAATTCAATTAATTATTTTTTGTTGAAAATTTGGTTTAGTTTTTTTTTTTTATATGAATAACAAACTTAAAATTAAATACTGAGGGTCAATTTGTTTCATCATTTGATAATCTTAAATCCATGACTATTCTATTATTATTATTCTGATGTTCACTTAAAGTAATTTTTCTTTTTGTTTCGATTATTAAAATCTTTCAATTCACGGAAGCTTATTCATTCCATGCAAAGTAATCTCTTAATATCTATTAATTTTCGTTAATTTTTTGACCGTGTTATAATCCTGAAAAACGAATCTAGAAATACTTTGTCCTAGAAATTTACAAAAAAAAAAAAAAAACTAAAAAACTAAAATTAAGCCTCAATATGTGTCAACGTTTTTATGTTTGTTTTTTTCTTTTTTATTGCAAACTGAAAGTTGTTATTTTTATTAAATTTTCTTATCAAACGGTATAAAAAGAGTTAGTTGTTCTAAACGAGGTATTCAAAAATAAAAACAAAACTAAAGATTTTCAAAATTACGTTAAAATCATCTGTACCAAATTAAAAAAAGCCCTGACGCGTTTGAGCTACGGCTACTTGTATGTATGTATGTACGCACAGGCTGGTGGAAAAATCAAAGTTTTGGAGTTTTATCATTGGCTGGTTTTAATCAAAATCTTTGATTTTATTTAAAATTAAACCAATACAGCCCCTATATACTATAAAAAAGTACCTTCAACATTCATCCCGTTTTTTTTTTTAAAGAAACATCATATTTCATTATAAATCATTGAAAACCGAACTTTATTCTACCACTAACATCGTTTTTGATTGAAATTTTAAACTACCTACATTTTTTATAACTATTTGATATAAAAGATAATGGAAGACCTTATTTTCGGAAAGATAAAAAGCACAACAAAAATCAAGTACAAATTATCTTTTAAACAATTTTGTTTTTTATAAATGAAAATGTTGTTTCAATTGAGCTTTTTATATTTCGTTCGAAATTTCTGTATGTGTATAACAACATTAGGTATAGCTGATTTGTATTTGCACCGAAGAAAGACTACTTGCCACGTCAGCATAAAAAAAAATAGTTGAGCCATAATTAGTTTTATAAAAACCCACCAATTATCACACAACTAATTTTGTTAGCATATTGTGACGAAACAGAAAAATAAAAATTTACCTCAATTTTGGATTCTTCTGAAACAAATTCCACTTCCTTTGCAGAGGTTTCAGCAGCTTCATTACCCGTCGAACCCTGCTTAGAAAAAAAAGAAACAGAAAAAAGAGAAAGAAACAAAAGAAAAACATTAAAAAAACACATGTACAAATTATTTGTCTAAAACTATTTATTACATATATACAAATAATTAAATATATATACCTTCAGCACATTCTGTATATGCTTTTCAAAAGCTTCTTCTTGCATACGCAACTCATTGAGTTTGTGTTGCTTTTCCTCTTGCTGTTTAAACTTTTGAAAGTTTTGTAACGTCTGCAGTTGTCGCAAGACATTAGGATCTTTTAACAATTGTTTAAGGTTGTTGTTCTAAAATTTAAATAAAAAAACAAAATTTTCATGAATAGAAATCAATTGGATTAAAAGAAAATAAAACTAAAAAAATT
This sequence comes from Meliscaeva auricollis, assembly GCA_948107695.1. Classification (NCBI taxonomy): domain Eukaryota; kingdom Metazoa; phylum Arthropoda; class Insecta; order Diptera; family Syrphidae; genus Meliscaeva; species Meliscaeva auricollis. The sequence continues at coordinate 19,206,783 of OX403619.1, read as the reverse complement.
AAACTACAGAAAATCAATTAAATAAACTTTACTATTGAGAAACGTAAAAAAAAAAAAAAATCAAAATAAATTGAAAACAAAATGGCACAAGATTTTGGTTTTGTTTTAAAGGAACAGAAGAAAACTATAAGATTTTAAATAGAAATTCTAATTAGCTATTTATTAATTACGTCTAGAAGGTTTGGTACATGCGGAGAAGCAGATTTCTTTTCCTCTTCGTCCTCATCACCGTAATCATAATCGAGTAGCTTTTTATTAAATTTAACCGAGTCCGACTGACTCATGGCCCCGGATGTTGATGATGCGTTTTCATTAGCCGCCGTTTGTCTTATTAGCAATTGTTGGATTTGTTGCAATTGACGTATGGTGCTTTGATCAAGGGCACTTGTTTGTACCTTTTGATGACCAATCTAATGGAAACACATATTAGTTAATGATTGATTTTTTTTTGTTTATGTTTTGTTAACCACACAAGAAGAGTAACAATTCTAAAGTAATCAAAAAAAAAAAAAAAACATTACAATAAACACTAAAACAGAAAATGAATCATAATTATACTTTGATTATACACAGACCAGTTTCAATTTTACAAAACGAATTAAATAATTGTAAAACTTCAAGAAGTACGAAAAAAAACGCATACAGAATACTTATATAGTGTTTTGCCTATTCTTATACAGTAATATTGTAGGCAAAACGTGACATATAATAGCTCTATTGGATAGACAAAACTACAGAAAATTATATCATTGGGCCGTATTCATAGATGTTTTCTAGCTTTTACTAAGAAAGACTTAGTAACGGCTTAGATAACATCTGTGAGTACGGCACATTGTTTAATCACATACATTTTATGATGGTTTAATCCTAAAAAAAACATTGATTGACTCTTATAAGGATATTGGTTTGTACCAACAGTTTCTGTTCCGAACAGCCTTAATTGGTGTTTAATTAATAATAACTCTACCTGACAGTTTAGACAGTTTAGATGTTTGGGTTTTATTTTTGCATTAAATTAATTTCGTTTTCTGAAAGCCATACATGCCCAGTTTTACTCCTACGTTCGGCCTAAGCTTATTATTCCGTAATTTTTAAAACAATAATCGACGAAAGCATAGCCGTGAACGTGATCGTTGTTTATTTGCTCTACGTAACTCTATGGTCTCGTTTTTTGACATCGACACACTCCCTCAAACTGTGGTTGAAATGTCGTCAAACCATCAAAAATGACAATTTGTTTATTTTGTGTATGCGGCTGCACAATAATAAATTAAAATGAATATTTTTTTGATTGTGTACACTTCAAATTGTTTGTAATTGTTAATCGAATTTACATTTCATTTCTTGAAATAATAAAATAAATGTGCATACATTTTTTTTTTACTGTGAGTTACTTTTGCCTGAAAAAATTTAGTTTTATCTTTTTGAGGACATTTTACTTCATAATAAAATCTAGAGGACGCCTATTTAGCTATCGTGCAAATACAATCGTTCTGACCGTTCTATGGTCATAACCAAGTCACGGAAAGCAGATTATAGTGATTTTGCAAGCAACGGAAAGCATCGTCGAGACGATATTGTTTGGCGATAATCGGATTACGAAATGACTCCCCAGGTTTTCGCCGATCAAAATTAAAAAAAATATCTGAACATTTAACATAAAAACCGTTTTAAAAAGCATACAAAACTATCACCACCACATTTAAGACCCGTTTGCTGATACATAACGTAAGAATTTATTTTCAACACGAAAATTATGTGAAAGGTTACGCAGCGGAAAAAGTAGAACGGAAGCGTTTAAATTTTGAATACGATAATGCTCTGCTCGGACTGCTGATTTGAGAACTGGCAACTCAGGCGCCGGCTGTTCCAGTTGAATTAGCTGGCGGCATTGTAGCAGCCATGATTAAATACTTTTTAGGAGAATGTTTATGTACAAACATTTTTAACAACAAAAATCAAATATGGACGGAGTATGCAAAATACTAGTTTAAAGTAGGTTTTTTTTTCAGCCAATACGAATTCGTTACTGATCATGTCAGCTGATGAGTATTCAAAAGCGGCTAACGGTATCAGGAAGCAGCAACAAACTCATCGTTCGCCACCAGCTTATGTTACAGAGTTTATAATCATATTTTCTTGTTTATTCATAATTTCGACTCCTTTGACATGACAAAACAATTATTAACATAAAACTGGCAGGAACAAAAATTATTAATAAGCGATATAAAAGACATACTAATTCTTGATTGGAAACTATGAACATAATTTATGAACAGTTGGTAACAAAGTGGTTATGTTTTCAATATAAATATGCAAAAATCGAACAAATCGCCGGGCTAACAGTAATGTCAATCTCTAGGTTTGAGGTTTTAAGTTCTTTTTTCAAATATTGGCAACATTTCCAATTGGTTTAATCTTGAATCTATTCTTACACACAGTAATAACTTCGCCTGTCGTATCAATACATTTTAAAAGGAAGTTAAAAGAATTTTTGTGTTGATTAGCTTTTGTATTCGATGAATAATGCGGTTAGAATGAGTGGAGGTATAACCAAAATCTGAATATGCAGTTTTATAGGTATACGTGTCTATATTTCAAATTCGAAAGTCTGTCAGGATTATTTTGTAGCCTTCTGTGGTTTTTGAGGGCTTAAAAAATGTGATAATTCGTGATAATTCCAGACTTAGGAAAAATGACAAGAGCATCATTTTCAACATTAAAAAAAAAATCAATTGAAGTGTATTTATCTTTCTCAGATGGATTGGAATTATGGCTTTCTTTTACCCCCCTAAAACCACAGAATGCTGTATAATATAAACCTGACAGACTTTTGAATTTGAAGACGCGTACATCCATAAAACTGCATACTCAGATTTTGGTTATACCTCCATTTCCAAAATTTGCTGTCGGCTATTCAGCGTGATATTGCATTGCACTAATTATTACGCCAAGCGGTATTACAAGCAACTGTTTGTTTTTAATACATGTGAATTCAATACAGAATTAGTTTATTAATGTGACCCCTGAATACATTTTAACGGTGAAAAAATTAATAAATGCTGCAGAAGGTGAAATTGTTCATTATTTACACTAAAACCAAGGACCAAGGGCAATGTTCAGGGGCCTTATTATTTAAAACGAAAACGATCGTTTTGACGATTACTGTTTCCAAATTTCAATCGACCAATTTGGTTATTATACCGTGACTGAATAAAAGTGGTCCTTTAACTTCAACGAATGTAAAGGAGACATATTACCAAAATTAGCCATTACTCTTCTTACATAATTATGTATATATAAATGTAAAACAAACAAAACGAATATGGCCTGGCAACTACTGATTTTTTAACAAAATCCGCCAGTTATTGAAAAATAAAAACATAAAACAAATAAAACCAAAATTTAGAGAGAAATGGGAACCATGATTTCATTTGCAAAGGAAATTCGGTACTTTTATGAATGCCACAGAACTAAATTCCAAAGAATGGAGCATAATATGCCTTGTTCCCCTCTCGACGGTTTCGTTTACGCAGTAAGCAAAAGAAATTAATGAACATTTAGGGGCTCTATATAAGTATTGTGTCATTCGGGCACATTATGAAACTCGAATTGACTTGAATTTAGTTTTTTTTTTAATATTTATTAATTGAACTAGATATCGTCCCATTTCTGCATGAACCATGTATCTGCACAGCAAATTCTGTTTAGTTTTAGTTTTTTTTTTCTTCAAAATTGAATATTTGAATTGAATAAAAAAATTCCAATTAACTTGGTTTTCCAGTGGTGTTTAATGATAAACAAAATCTTTTAAACAAAATGTAACAAAATTGCTGGGTCTTCGGAAAGAAATTGAATAGCAAAACCTTGCTCTGCAGGACGACGAAGTTGATGCAAGGTTGCGCTAGCAAAAACTTAACTCAAAAATTGATGCTGGTTTGATGCAATTCTCAACATTTTAAAAGAGTGATTGAAGTGTGCAGTGATGCGTTTATGAATTTACCCTAAATCATAATGAATGCTGACCTTGTAGACAAATGATCTGCTTGTACACATGTTAGACTTTTTTTCGATTTCTTTTTTGATATTTTATTTCGCAGAGCCTTTCTTATTCGTTTGCACAAAAGTAAAAGCATACCAAGAGTGATATGGACGGAAGAAAAGAACATTTTTGTTTGCAGCAAACAAGCACTTGCAAAAATTTTGCTGCAAGCAATATTTTTACGCAAAATTATTGCTCTTCCGTAACTAAGAGTTTGTCTATCTTAATTTATTTTTTTCTGCTTTGACTTCTCGTTCCCACCAAACAGTACGACCTATACTTTTTAAAAAGGTATAAGTTAAGCATGGAAAACACACTTCGTTATTCTGCTTCGTTAAGGGAATATGGACCCAAAACAACGCAATTTTTTTATTTAGTTTTGTATGTTGAAGTCCCAAAGGCACGTACAAAATATTTGCCCTACCGCTTTTTTTTCTATGACAGACAGAGAAAAAAAAAACATTTTACTAAAAAAGTACAAGCGTCCTTCTGTAAAACGCCCAAAAACTAAATATAAGGGAACCTTTAAGACCAATCAACAAACATTAAAGAGAAACAGAAAACAGTTTAAAGACAACCAAGTCACCGAGTAATGTTTCTAGTCTATATCCACTAAGCCTACAAAAAAAAAAAAAAAAAATAAAATCCTACTACGAAGAGACACATGGTTATAGTAGCTTTTATATTGATTTAAGACGAAAATGATTCTTACCGACAAATCGGGTAGCACCAACTTGTCATCGGCCGCCGATTGGTTCCCCCCTATAGATCCCACTCCACTAACATCCATTCCAGAACCAGACACGTTAAGTCCATTAGAGCTAGTTGAAATATCCAATGAACTACTGCTCTGTTGCGGAGGCATTTGATATATCGGATGACTGGGGTCAGCTAGATCGAATATTGGCTGTATGACATCCGGCGCAAATACGTTGTTCTTCTGCCATAAATTCAATACACGAATAATGCGACTCTTGTCGTCGGGAGCGCAGCGAAACAAATTGGCGAAAGTGTCCTTCATGTTGCGTGCAAAACGTGGTGCAAACACATCCTTTTCCATTCCGAATTGATGTCGCGATTGACGCACAATCGAATCAATTACGTACAATCCTGGTACTTTGTATTCGGGCTTGCATTTGAGAATGAATTTTTCCACACTTTGCACGACATGCTTGTAGAACTTTATGGCTCGCATGGCTGCCTTGGTGATGGCTGCCATCTTCGCCTTGGAAATAGGCGGTTTTGATTCATAGAGTCCCGATAGCTAAAAAAAAATTAAAAAGAAAAAGTGAGTCAAGTTCATTTGCATCGAGTTGATCATAAATTGCGCTCCTAAAGGAACAAATGTTCGAAAAATAGTTTACTTTCACTTTGCAACTTTTAAATTTGCAATTTATCAAGGCACGAAAACTATATTTTAATTAACTTCTTTTTTTTTTATATAATCTATATGAATGCAGCTTTGACCGGGCGCTGTTCGGTGCTCTAATTTGCGAAAGGGTTTTTGGTTGGTTTTTTTAATTGTTGAACTTACCTCATTATTAAAGGCAATAACGTTCTCCATTTTTAGTGATTTATACGCATTATATGTTTAAGCACAAAATAACACAAATATTTGATTAGATTGTTTTATTTTTGGTTGAAAATTTTGTAGAAATATTTTAGCAAAAAAGAAGCTGAAAATCACCACCACCACGAAGTACTCAATCAAAATGGCGGCTTTGTAATTTTTTAATTTTTTCTTTATTCGAAGTTGTGTTCGAAAGTTTTTAGTACAGGATTCTGCGTCAACGATTTTCGAAAATGATTGCTTGTGTCATTCTAAAAGAATATGGTTCTCAAAATTGACGTGTAGGTGAAGCTAGTAAAAATGAATGCGTTCAAGGTAGGATGATTGAAAATAGTGATGGATTTTTTTTTTTAGTAAAAGTGAGAATAAAAAAAGTATTTACATTAACTTTAACCAATGCGAAGGGTATGCAAGGAGCAAAATCGGCTATGCATCCCCTTCGCACTCATTGAAGTTTGAAAAGAGTCACTACTTTTGCGTCACCGTGTAAAACCTGAATATGCGCAAATCCAATTTCAATTGGAAATCGTCATGCATAGTATGGAACTCGCAATGCATTCGCATTTAAATAAGTTATGAACGCCCGGGTGAACTATATACATGTTAATTCATAAACGCCTCAATGTACATACATCTAAAACCGGCAATACTTTTTGAAACGAATGTTCACTATAACTGATGCGCAAACTTTTAGCGTAAGAGAATCAAGAAAATTCTTGATGCGTGGTTGCTGCTCCATCGAATTAGCATCAGTTTCGTTGTGCACCCGCATTGCAAGAAAGCAGATATGCACGATTGTGAAATGAAACTCATAACAACGAGGAACTACTACCTTACTATTTCTTCTAAACCAGTTCCGTAAATAGAACTATAAAGTGGGTCCGACTCCCCGACACATATGAATATCACTTGGACCATATTGCAAAACGGAAGGCAAGAAAACGATAACCAGGAAAAACGATAGTCATTGCTTAAACCGATTAAGAATTCATTCATAATTTCCTTTCTTCAAATGGGAAAACAAGACCAAAATCGATTTACAAACACAAATGGGGGTATCGTGAATAAAAAAGTCCCTGGGAATGTTTTCCTCGGAATTTATTGGTATCGGGAACATAATTTCCAGGGAAATTTATACGTCATTTCTTACATTTTTGTTGTTCCCTGGAAAATAATTCCAGGTAAGGTTCACGATCACTAAAAATATTTCGAGGGAAAAAAATATTTTCAGGGAATCATTCGGCCCGTAGATAATCGTTCAAAATACCTCGTTTTCGTTGATTGTCTGTAACGATTATCGTTTATTTAAAACGATACTCGTTTTCTTTTACCTGCTTTTGGCTTTAACAATTGTTGTGCTTGTTTTAAATCGAAATAAATCATTTTCTTTTTGTCGTAACCTCAGATGTAAAACGATAATCGTTGAAATTACTTCGTTATCTTTAAAATGCTATTATATATAACAATAATCGTCTTCCTTACCACTGCCATTTAGCTATCGTTAGGCTTTTGAATTTCCTAAGTAGACAAGCCAATTGTTGCGATCGGAATAAAATGATTTTTTCCGGCAAAATATTTTCAATACCCTTCTCGTTTTACATAATCGCTTCGCTCTTTCTTCATGTGACTATCGTTGACTTGCCGCTCGTTTCATAATAGACCCTCAGGAAATTCTAAAACGAAAGCATAACAATAGCTAAATGGCAGTCGTAAGGAAAAACGATTATTGTTCAACTAAAACGATTCTCGTTTTGTAAATAGCCCTTAATTTTCCCGATACCAATAAGTTCCAGGGAAACATTGGGCATTATCGCGAACCTGAAGGGCAATTTGTTTCCTGGAAATACTTTTGTCGCCCGGAATTTTTTCGGCGATCGTAAATCTTCTCCGAGGTGGAATCAGTTAAGGTGAGAGTTGACAGTCAAAAGCGACACTATTGCTCCATGTAAGGTGCTTATTCACCCTTATTCAGCAAGCCGTTTGTGCTAAAACGCTATGCTCTAGGAGCGACAATTGATGTTTCTGGAAAACCACTTCGCTGTTGTGGAGAGAGAGATATAGAAGAGAACTGTAAAGTTTTATTTTAACTTGGATGCGAATTATGGCTTCTAGAGCGTGGCGTTTTTGAGCATATGCCTTCTGGAATAAGGGTGATTAAAACGACATTCGTTTTGCGACTGATACCTATTTATGTGTTGTTTTCGAATATTTCTTGGATTTTCAATTGGATTTTGGGGTCAATTTCTAAAAAATCACATTTTTAGTGTTAAAATTATATAAATCTATAGTAAACATTCCTAGGGATTTGTTTATTCGCGATAACCCCCTTTCACTCGTCATTTGCGATAAAAGTTCCCGATAGCTCTAATTTTCAACTTACTACTGATCCGCTTACTACTTATCGATCGTTGATTGACTTTGAAGACCACCCCCTGTGAATAAATCTACGAAAAAAATTGTATTTTATTTAATTGGCAAATATAATTATGTCAACACTTTTTTTTGTTGTTGTTGTTGTGTTTGTAGATTGATGAAATGTTACATGATTGGTTTAATCCGACAAATGCATACATTTATAACATAAACATTAATAATTTAGCAATAATTTTGCTATTGCTACACTAATTTACATTTAGTATATGTTTTTGGATAATCTAATTACCAAGTGTTAATAAAATAATGTATTCTTAATGTCAATGCAAAAAATGTCTATATCCAACACTTTTTAATGTTAAATTGTTAACAAATAATGATATTTAGGTTGCTACTGCATAAAATTCATAGAAAAAAGCTTAGATGTTCACTAAATAACCTATAATAAAAAAATAAAATATTTTGGTCGAATTTTACGCAGGGATTTGTTGTTGTTGTTGTTTTTGTTGATGTTGCTATAGTTACATAAGAGGTGAGCCATCATATTGTGAATTATACTTAAATTCCGAATATTAAGTTTATATTTATTTTAGATTATTGAGTTTTTGTTCCGTTTTTTAAAACTTTTTTTTGAAGTAAGTTCAGTTTAATCGTTGAGCGATGGGAATTTTCTTACGGCGACGCCTATGCATTTGTTGCCTTTCCCAGAATTCATAGTAGCGTTCTTGTTTCAACCATTCTTGATACTTGTACCACCATTCTTCCCATTTTATATAGTCCTGAAATAAAATTTACAAAGAAATGTTGAACAATTAGCAATCGTTTTTTTTTTTTTTGTTTCAGATAAAAGTAATTCAGAGTAAATTCTACTGAGCATCACTGATTGGTTTTGGTATCGAGCAGCTCCTCTGATACCACATTTGAGCTAAAACTAAGATTGTTTGTGTGTGTGAAATTTTAGAAACAATTTGCAGTGATGACGTGTTGAATTAACTCTCTATTCTATAAACGACAACGTTTACCTTTAAATCTAAATCGCGCAGATATCCACGATTCTTGTAATATTCGTAGCGAACGCGTACATCATCCCACGACAACATACCCGACGGCGCGGTTGTGGCCAATTCCTCGGGAAAATGGCCAGCCGGAGCTGGAGAATACGAATACCGACGCGGCGGAGACTCCAGTCCTTCTTCGATCATCACTTTGAGTGCTCCACCAGTTGAATCTTTTGTAATGCGCATATTTTCCATATTGCTGCGATCAATACTCCATTGAGCCATTTTACCGAATCTCTCTGACAGCGTTAGTCGAGTGGTTGCAGTAAATGTCGGCAATGAACTCTCACTATCCGATCCAGAGTCATCGGATTCAGATGATGAGCCGTGTTTCTTGCGTTGTTTTTCACCTTCGATCTTTATGCGCGCACGAACCTTTAAGAAAGTAAATATTTGTAAAAGATTTAATAATAAAAAACATTATCCGCTTTGGTGATTCCTTAGAGTGTGTTTTTAAATTACCAACTTATCGTTAGATTCCTTCTTTTTTTTCTTTGGAATCACTTGTTCCATAGGCTCTGGTGGCCTATTTTTCAAACGTGGATCTTCCGGCGGCGAATGACGAGCTGCGCGAGCCATTTGTAGAGAGCTTTCAGGTGGTGGTCTTTCAATTATCATATCACGACTGCGTTCTCTACTTATACGACGAAGCTATTCAAACAACAGAAATTAGTATTGTGAAAGTTGTAAAATCTATGTAAGAATGAAACTCACTTTTTCTTCTCTGTATTTTTCCCCGCGAACTTGAGGAGGAGTTGACGGACGTACACGAGACGATGAGGGCATTGCGTTTCCCGGTACACCTCTATATTGCATTGGAGGACGCGAAATCGGTGGACCTCGGGGACCCTGTTTTGGTGGAGGCGATCGGGGACCACCTGGAGGACGCGAACGCGACAACGATGTTGATCTGCAAAAAAAAAAAACATTAAAATCTAAATTTAGTTGGTTATTGACTTTATTTATATCTAAATTATGACTTTTATACTGCCTCTAGAAACTCCTGAGTTATTTTATATGTATCATTATGGTAAAGTTCCAAAAAGCATTGGATGGGGTTTTATTTGAAAGTGTTCCAAAAGGGTATTTCTTTTTTTCCTGTAGTACCTTTTATTTTCTTTGTAATCAACTTATTGACCTTAAAACCAATCTCAACGTTTTTCACTTCCAATAAATTGAACGCATTAGACTTATCAATCGCTAATAGTTGGTATCCTTTCGTGCAATCTTTAATGATTTTTTTTTTAACTTAGCCATGATATTTGTTAAAAAAAAGTTCAAATTCCGATGTAAAAAAAAATGAAAGCTTGGACTCGAAGAACCCGTCTTAAAAATGTTGTTAAGGTTTTCAACAGGCTGAGATTTCTGAAAATCTTTTTGCAAAGAGAAGAATGTTTGAGCTCCTCATATATGTTTTGGATACAACTGCTTGCAGGAGTGTCTTTGAAAACGTAGTAAACACATCTTAACAAAATATAAAGGTCCCAAGCAACACTCGCGAGCCCAGTCTTCATGGCTCTGGAAACAACATGAACACAGATCCCAATATCAAGGAGTTTCATGGTATAGTTTTGGCCCGTCCATAGACGTTTGAAAAAGTTTATGTTTGTTTAAAAACCGGATCCCGTTCGAAAAGTGCTTTAAAATATGTTGATACTGCAAAACCCCTAAATTCACTCTCTAAATGTCGATTACAGACTATGCCTTTAGTTTCATCGAAGTAACGAAACACCAAATCCATTTGATCTACTTTAAGTGCTACATGGAAGCAAATAACATATTCTTCTGACTTATTTACAGCTTCAAGGAGTTTATAGTGAAAGTAAGTTGCGATACCGTGATTGATAAAATATGAACATTTTTTTTTTTTGGTATCAGGAAACATTTATCGAAACATATCCGAAATTTCCTGACTTGACAGTTTAGCGGACACCATGTTTTACCACACGAAATACCCATTAAAGCTAGAAAACTATTCTTTTGAAAACAATAATTTTCATTTTTTTTTTATTTTGGATGCGAAACCATGATCCTATTCCTCATACGGATTCAACCATAATCTATATTTCCTTCAATATAAATTCTCAGTTTTAATAATATGGTTTAAAAAAGTCTAGCTAGATCATAGAGTACCTATCTACTTACAGGTACAAAACCACATATTTAATTAAATTACCTATTTGATTTTAAGTATAAATGAAACTCACCTCGAATACTGACGATGGTGTTTTGGTGAACAAACCGAACATGAATCATCCGAGCAACTGCTTACCGAGCTATTCGATCGCGACCGACACGAATTCTGGAATTGAAAAAGAGAAGCCAAATAAATAGAAATTCATTTAATAAACTGCGAGCTGTATTCAACTCGTTTACTTACCCTCGGTGGAGGCGACGGGGGCCTCTTCGAACGCGGCAATATTTGACTGCGTTTATTGGGTGGCATCGAGGTGCCAGCCACCGGCGAATGACGCCTGGCCGGAGGCATTCCACCGGGAGATCGACGACGAACCATAGGCGAACGCGGCGGAGATTTACCACGACGCGCATTATTCAGCGGCTCTGGCGGCGACCGGGGACGAGCACCAGGCCTGCGCCCGACCATGTCGGGAGGTGAACGCGGCGGCATAATTCTCCTTCCCTGTTCGGGAGACCTTGGGCGACGATCCATTGGCGGCGGTGACATACGACGACCGTGATCTACTGGTGACCGACGACGCATCTGCGGTGACAATGGAGGCGATTTACGCAACCGCGAACGACTACGACTACGAGGCGAACGCGACGGACGGTGGTACATGCCAGGGCCACCAACACGTCCATTGAGACCCGACGGCCCACCTCCTCCACCGTTATTACCACTACCGCCACCAACATTGCCTCCACTTGGACCAGCACCGCCAGCGTTATAACGAAAATTACCCTCGCGATCACTCTCTCCCGAGCTGCTTTCGCCTTGAATGTACAATTTCTTGTATCCAGTGTGTCGCCAGCGATTCGGATCCTTCTCCTCCACCTCTAGTAGCTTCTTGTCCCAGTAATCATTGGTGTTAGCTCGAGCTTTCTTCATCACGTTATCGATTTCACGACGCTTCCCAGCTGGCAAACTTGGATCTAAAGAGGTTAAGAGGGGGACTCATCAAACACAAATTATTACCATCAACAATTTAGAGAAAGACAGAGAACTTGAGAATAATTGAGGAATGCGGACGTCAAGAGGAACAACTGATGGTGTATAGTGCCAGCCGACACACAGTATTTCCTCTGACGAAAATCCTGCAAGAGACGTGAAGTCCATTTAGAAGGGTTTACAATTTCAGAAAATTAGAAATAAACGAGGTAAGGAAACAGCATTAAGCAAAACAAAGTAGAAAAAAAAAACTCATCTTCCAGGCATCGTGTGCCTGTCGGTCGTTGGGATAGGTACCTGTTATTCTGGTAATAGCGGGTTGCCTATCCATCCGTAGTTTTGGGTTAATATCCCGTCGCCTAGACATAGACATTGCTCCCCTCCTCCGCGAGGTGGGACACGAGTTAAAGGAGATGTTTTCTTCGGCGGCGTTCGATGTTCTAGAGCCGCGACGACCGGGGGGCCCGAGTCAAGTAGGGCAAAGGTTTGCCTCAAAACAATGATGGTCAATTGTTCTTGACTCAACTTCTAATATCGGACCACAACGACGCGTTATTGTTCTTTTTTAGTCTCCGCGATTCTGGACTAAAGATATTATTTATCTTAAATCGACTTCGAATATCCTGGTTAGCTGTAATATATTTTTGTTAGGTTTTTTTTTATTGTTTTCTTTATGTTGATAAATTCAATAAATTTAAATAAAGCTATAAAAAGATGCCAAATTATTAATATACAAAAAATGCTAATAAGGTTCAATTAGTGAATTCACTTGTCTGGCTAAAGTTTCTTATGGATTTTGTTCTTTTATTCAAGAGTAAATGTTTTTTTTTATGAAGAGTTTTCATCTTTCGAATGTTAAATTCACAAAAGGAATTCATTTTTTTTTTTTATAAAATATCATCACTTTCTGCCGACCGAGAAAATTTACAAAGAAGCACATTCGACGTCGTAGCGTAATTGTTCTTTTCAAACAGAAATTAAACACATTTCGCGAGCAAAAAAACACAAATAAATAATACGTACTTGTGTGGAATAAATTGCTTTATAATATTTTCGTAATTATCTATTGTTTTGATTAAGTTAATAACTGAAAATAACTTGGAAATTAAAATTGATATTTTATTTTGTCTTCCTTGGGACAAATGGCGGCCATTTGTGAAGAAAAACCTGCAGTACATACACCTTTTTTGTGGATGAAAAAAAAAAACTTTCGATACACATTCCACAGATTAGAAATGACATTTGCGAGTGATGCCAATAAAACTATTCATTAGGTTGATAGCATAATATGACGGCTAAAGACGATTTTTCTGTCAGGATTCATTTATGGAGGATTTACATCCGACGATAGTTCAAGTGACTATTTTTCTTTGTTGCTGTAAACATGTCAGAAAAAGAAGAAAAGAGTTTTTTTAATGAATGAAATCTCACGCTGCCATTTGCTTAAGCTATTTGTTTGAACGTGTTTGTGTTTTCAAAAAGTGAAAAAGTAAAAGTTAAAACCATTTTAACTTTTACTTGTTATTTTGTGAGATGTGAGATAGAATTTCGCAGTGTGTTGGTAGAGGACAAAACATTTTTTCACTTTTGTACTTTTTGAAGTTGATTGTAGTTAAGCCTTTACTTTTTGCCAAAGATGGCCGATGTAGTTAAGCCCTTTTGCCTTAAAATCTAAAGGCTTAACTACAATGCCACTTTTTACCCCACGTCTCCATATAAGCAAAATCCAATCCAACTTCTCTTCCGCAATCTCATCCACAATCCAGTTTTTTTTTTTACTGGGCAAAATATGTCTTGTCATTTAGTCCATTTTCTATGGAATAAACAGAGTCCCACCACTTCATATAAGACATCCGATTACAGGATTTTGATCCACGCGAAAAAGCCGACCGTATCATGGATTGGATGTTGGATTGATGGGCTCCATAGGATTATCTGATGACATGGTTGATGATCTTGTCATCGGAAATGTTCAATGGAGACCCCGGGTTACAAAGGTACAAAAGTAAAATATTTTTTTTTCTTAGTGGATCCACTTGTTTGCTGAAAAAAGTATACCACTTGTTTTAAAATCCAAAATCTAAGGTTTTTGACACAATTTTGAAATTTTGAAACGAGCGAACGCAAATGTATTTGCTATTTATCTCTATACAATATTAAATTTCGTATGTTTCGATACTTGCAGTGTCGATTTGAAATTTGGAGACAAAAGGTGTGTTTTTTTGTACACCCGGGCTAAGTTGGACGAAAAAAACGCCTCGGGGAACCAAAACATTTGGCAGCATTGTGAATGAAATGACATAAAAAAAGAAAAAAATGTTTCCGATATACAAAATGAGATAAACAAAAAATAAATAACAATAATCATCAAAACACACCTATAGACAACATGAGCGCTCATATCGGAGTATTAGGAGTCAGCGCTGTCAACTTTAGGAGTGGTCAAGACCACTCATAAGTCACTAATATTCCTCCGAAAGCTCCGATATGAGCGCTCATAACTCTGATATGAGCGCTTGGTGAGTACCCATGATAAACAGAAAACAAGGTATGCTTATTATGAATACCATGTCGCCATTTTGGAAAACTGATGACGCAGTAGTCATCTCCGATGCTGACAATCGAGTCTTTTTCAGTTTCATTGTTGTTGTTTTTAATTAAAAAAAAATGCTTCCTCCAAATCCATAACTGACGTTCGGGCGAACTGCCAATGAGAAAGATGACTATGACGTCACAGAAAACCTGCCAAGAATCTAATGAGAATATCTTGTTTTCGGATTATCATGGTGAATACCAGTTGTTCACTCTAATCAACTGAGCGAACAAAAGGGTCGAAGTGAAGCGTAGTGCAAGCTCGCTTCTACATGCGAAAAAAGTAGGTTTATTTGTTTCCTACCTATTAAAATAGAGCAATAATCAAAATGGGTGTCAAGATATCCCGACTTACGACAACTCGACTCAGGTGAGCGTACATTTTTGGGTTTCATGCAACCTGGCAAACTTGGTAAACGTGGTAATAATAAAACCAGAAAATGGTAATCTTTTCCATACAAACTTTGTTTGATATACCATCTGAAAGTGGTAAATCTGGTAAGCTTTTGACATTTAAATTGGTTCAGTTTAGATATAACCAGTTTCTATAATATGTAGCTAGTAACGAAAGACAAGGAAAGAACCATATTTTTTCTAAATAATTCAAGTAATTTACACATATATACCCAAGTTGATAGCAGGGGCGTTCATGAAACATACCAGGTAATCTTTTCCATTTTACCACATGGAAAAGTTTACCAGTTTGCATGAATACCCCTATTGTTTAACGCACACTACTTCCCCCCTCTTGCGTACACCATTGGCCTCAGCTCATTTATCTTTCAAACATAGATTTCCATGCCAAGCATAGATTTCCATGCTGAAAAGTTTACCTATATTTAATAACAAACAAAAAAAATTTAGCTGCAAAACAATGTACCGAGCATTTATTTTGTGCGCTAAATTCTCACGGATGAGTAATGTACCTACAGTTGAAAACGAAAATTTGATTTTTTAGCTGGAATTGTGTACCTCCCGACAAAAATCCTTAGCTTGATTTTATTACGCTTAATTTTGGAAAGATTGTTGCTTTTGCAAAAAGTGGCCGTTGTAGTCAGGCCTTTGAGGTATAACTACATTTATATAGGCCACTTTTTGCAAAAAAGCAAAAGTGAAAATCTTTTTTTGTGACTTCTATCCGCTACATTGTTAACTCGGATTTACATATTAAACTAATATTTTAAATAATATTTGATGAAAATGTATAATTTTATTTTTATTTTTGAGTTGTTCGTTTTAGACTTTTATAAGAAAGGCTTCATCGAGCTCAAATGAAAGTCCGCTTAAATTATAAAAAAAAAACATTTTTAAAATACCGTTGAATAATTATTTTTTGAAAAACTCCATTGGGTTGAGTTCCTTTGGATACATTTGCAAAGTTTCCTCTGATTCTGGATGAATTTCCTTCTCATCCAATAGCAACTTTACAGGTGGAATAGGTTGAAATTTAAACGGTTGCACACGATTGCTTTTGTAATATGCCCTTAAACGTTCCGGAATGTCATCAAATTTTGTTTTGATTTCATTTGCATTGATTGTCATAATTGGAAAATTAACCAATGGGGGAAGTCTATATTGTTTTCGAATAATTGGAGAATCGGCGTCCTTGAATCTTGCCACACCACTGCCAAATACAACTTTTTTATTATCACGTAGTTGGCGTCGCTTGTGAACTTTTACCAAACAGTTGAATCGCAGTATGCTGAAAGTTTCAGGTAATTCCTCTGTTCGTATGGATATAAAATTACGATCCGGATTTGTGATCATCTTGATATATTCAAAACTCGAAAACATTCGAACTGCATGGTTAGTCCGGTGATGAGTTTTCTTTTTCGAAATTAACTTTTTCGAACCGATGATTGATGTCCCTTTAAAAAGCCTTGTAAAGCCATAGCCAAATATGTGTCGTTTCATAAAAGAAGGACTTTGTTTAGGTAAAGCTATCCGTTTGAAGTGAAGTCGACGGAATTGCAACCGTTTTTGTGTTTGAATTGTTAGTCGAATCCGGAGAGAATTTTCATCATCAAGTAGTTCATATCGTCCAGGACCTGCTTTAAAAGATGACATCCCAAGTATTCCCAGTCGTTCATTTTCAGGGACACAAGAGTATCGAAGGAATTTATAAGACACAAGAGGTTTTTCAAAAACCTTTTTAAACCTAAACAAGAACCAGCGACCCTTTAAAACAAAGTGTATTTGAATTAGCCATTAGTATAAGTCTTTACCTAGATTTTTCAATTATTCCAACGAAATAACTTGTTGGCCCTGGATCGTTTTGATTACGCCAGCATGTGACAGGATTGTTTAACATAAATCGTGTTGTGGGCTTTCGATTTCTTGGGTCTTAGACAACACATTTTATAACAGAGCTATTCAAATGGAAATTATATTCGACTTTACCTGTTAAAAACTTTCCCTTGTGACAATTGCACTTATTTTGTGATTTTTCCAAAATATTCGTAGAAATTTCATAGAACATAGTTTGGTTTTTCAGCTTCACATCTTTTTTAAGTTGTGGTGTTCTTCTGGAAAGTGACCATTTAATACCCTTCTTATAAAATCCAATTTCACTTGGGATATTATATCTATTGGGTGCCAATTGCCATGTAATTTCAGATTGAGGTTTTTTGTGGAAAGAGGAAGGCTTTTCTTTTAGCTGCTTTTCAATTTTATTGTTAAACCGCTCAACCTTCTCACCATTTTCATATTCTTCAATTTTATCTTAAGTTCAGTTAAACAATAATAAGGCTTTCAAATTGATAAAGGTGTACCTACCTTCAATACACGGTATATGGTAGTTCTTAGAGTTTTTAGTAATGTAAGCTAGGACCTCCGGAAAATTATATTTTTTTATTCTATTACCTTTAAGAAAAGATATTCGTTTATTGTTTTTTTTTAAAGTAATTTATTTTTGTCAAAGAAGCATACGAGAGGCTATAAATAGTGGTAAATTTATTCTCGTTGAATTGAGGTGATTTCCGGTTATCATCGCGATAATTGGGACTTTGTTTTAATTACAGAAATTTAGCAAAAAATATTTACTGACAGAAACGTTCAAAGGTTTTTTTTAAGTAAAACTTGCTTTTAAAAAAATACATCGTTTGGGAGTAGGTTTTTTGAAAAATCGCCAACGGGCCCGCTTCAGTACCTACTTGTTTAGTAAAAACTGTGAACCTATCATGTGCCTTTACATAGCCTAAAAAAATCCTGACAATTTATTTGTATAATCACACCCATGGGTCTTATTGCTGCGCAGAATATAATTTGCGGCAATCGTTTCATGTGAATTTATCAAGCCGTTTCCCATGGTTTGGTTGAATCCTGATAGTATGAACCTAAACCTAATAGCGAGCCGCCATATTTGAAATGAGTAAGATAAACTGGAGTTTAAAAACGACTATATGAATAAGCCCCATTATGTTTGAAATTGAAATCGTTCATGGACCAAGTCGCACTTGGATGGATGGTGCGCATATGAAAGGTCCATCAGTACCGGATTTAAGGGACGGCGGCGGCTGGGTCTACAGTCCTGCTAGGCTTCCACAATTTGTTGGCATCCAAATTTGTAGTTTTTAAATGCTTTTAATTAGCATAAATTTCGTTTATGTAGCTACAGTAGGTTTTTAGCTATATAAAACTCCGTTAAAATTAGAATGAAGTTAGCGGACGAAAGTAAGAAAATTATTGTTTTTTTGATGTTCAAAATTGTTTAAATGCTAATTTATTGCCCAAAAATTTATTTTGTAGCTCTCATGGGTCATTTTCTATTCCAATTTTCAATTTCGCGTACTTCCGGTCCGCTTAAGCTAATGGAGAGAATTAAAAAAAATACTTTTTGAATTTTTTTTTGCCCTTAATTGAAGCTTTTTAAGTCAAAGTTTGTTGCGCAAAACTCAATTTTGTAGCACAAGCACTTTTTGAAATATTCAAGTTTTTGGGCATATAAGTTTTTCACATCAAGAAATGAATGATACCAAACTCTTACTGAACAATTATCGCAAAAATAAAGCAGACAGTTTTATGTTTAAGAGTTTAGTGGTACTCGTTGCTCTTGTCGAGCTGAAGCTAAAAAAAGCATTGTTGAGATTATGCAGTATGCACGCCACTGCAGCGGAGGCAGAGACATTGTTAAAAGTGTACAAAATAAATTAAAAGTCAAGTTGGATCAATATTATTTTGATCGACTTATACAAAAAGGATTATAGAAAAAACCAATCTACCGACCTATTTTACTACCACTTTCTTGCAGATCAAAATTTATGATGGGACATAACAATTAAAGTTGTCGATATACTCAGCATTTAAAGTGATTTACTCCGGAAACTGGATTTCATCGAAATCATTAATCGTTAACGCTTTATTTTAATTTCCCATAATACTTGTTTTTTTTATGTTTATGATAAAAATGTTTGTCAAGACAGTTCAACTGAACAAATTGTTAATTTTATTTGGGGCCAGGGGCCTCCACTCCTTTGTTGCTCCAGGGCCTTCACACCTCTTAATCCGGCCCTGGAGAGGTCTAATTTAAGATGACTTTGGCGTATAGATAAATTTGAATTTGAGTGATGGGTCGGGCTGTGTAGACTTTGAGGGCACACGCGTCACTTATTGGCATAGAATTGCGACGTAATAAAAACCTAACACAACAGTGTTAACACCGACTTCTGTATGAGAGTGCAGATTGTTTATTGTGGTGTCAATTCACAAACATACTGCTTTTTTCCAATGCTATGCTAATGCAAAACCCAACTGATGCTAATATGATACAGCAGCAACCACGCAACAAGAATATTTTTGATTCTCTTCCGTTGATCAGCTTCTGAAGAAGCTAGAACAAGGATCCCATGATTTATAGGCACCTAACAGAAATATTTCCAAATTAATCAAACATCCATACAATAATTGAAAACAAATTGAATTTCATTATCTTTCACTCAAGTGCCTTTGAAATGCATTTATCTCAAAGAATTTTCCAAGTTAGAAATATAGAAATTTTTTCCACCATAAGCCAAACTCAACCCAAATGTCAATGTGCCTAGTTGAAGCTTAAATAACAAGTTCAGTTATTGAACTCCTTCCCAAGAGAGTTGCGGCTATCATCATCGTAGGAAGAACAAACTTTTTCACTTCCTGATGAATAACGCTTTAACTAACTCTTAACGCAGCAACATACACATGCAATACCGGCCACTATAGCCTATGTTTCGTTTTTATCTTTTTGTTTGGCGGCAACTATGTAGCTATACATATATCTGTGCCTTGAAAAATCACACTCAAACCACTTGATTTCATCATTGCGATGGTTGTTTCCCTTTCTTCGATCCTGACATGGATCACCATCACCATCATCGTCCTCATCCTCCATCGTCATTAAGCAAATAAAATTAAAAGTTTTCAATTTGTATTAATGAGTTCTGACGTTTGGGACACACAAGGAAGAAAACAAACGATAAAGTCCACCTTATCCGACACCGAGCATCAAACAGCTCAGCATCAGCAAGCCAGCCAACTCCAGCATAGCATCTTATAGCAATAATAACCAATATAGCCACAGGAAAGGATACTTTCAAACGCACCATTCATTCATTGTGACTAAAGAAAGTTCTGGTGTGTGCGAACTAAACAAATGGGAAATTACACAAGGACGATAAAAATCAATCGTCACGTATGAAAAGGATGTTGGTTTTTTTCTTCTTTTTTTTTTTTTTGCTCATTTTGACTGCAACAAGGGAGACGAAGAAAATTCATTTTCAAATTCCCATCAAGCTTGATTGATTACGTGATGGTAAAAGTTTACCAATCGATGTTAGTCCAGTCAGGCTCTAGAATAGCTCAATCTATTGATAACAATATATGTGTATGAGCGGGTTCCCATTGAATAAACAGTAAGGAAATAATGTTGCTCTATTCTTATATAGGTTGGTGATCCATTTAAAAATAGTTTATTTTAGCAGCATGAAACCAAATTCAAGTCGCATTGAAAATCTATTGGGAATTATTCTTATATGGTTAATTTGGGCCTTAACCAATAGTAGGCTTCACGTTTCTTACACGGACAAAAATTGGCTTGCTTTATTTCGGAAAAAGGAACTGGTTGAGGAAATCGATTAGAAATAAGTTCGGAAGCTGCACAATAAAGTAAAATCAAAATTGCACTTCATGAAACTTGTAAAGATTTGTAAATGGAAAAACTAACTCAAATACTTTAGGCATTTTCTCTTTCACAATCAAGGGACGGTAAGGTAGTGCAGATTTTTTTTACAACGTATCTCATACTTCCCTCCATGGGGGTAAGCCTAGTCGTGGCGGAGGGGCTGACGGTGATGACAACTTCAACGAAACTTAGAGCTATGTGATCGCGGAACTTATTTCTACAGATCGGTCTCCCATGGTCGACCAGGTCGAAGTGAAGTAGGATGTCACTACCAATTACCTAGCGACGAGCTATACAGAGCCATGTCACACTTCGACATCCCTGCCAAACTCGTCCGCCGGTGCGGGATGACAAAAGAGGAATCTCGTTGCTCCGTCAAAGTCGGTAAGAACATCACCGACCCCTTTGATATCAAGAAAAGTTTGAAACAGGATGATGCGCTATCATGCAACTTTTGTAACATCGTGCTTGAAGCAATTGTGCGCAGGTCAGATGTCAACACCAGAGGCACAATTTTTTCAAAAGTCCGTTTAACCTCGACTTGTGTGCGCCACCTATGTCGTTGTCTTCCTCTACTGCGTACACCATCATGCTTGGATTCAAAGACTCCTCGGGCTGGTGCGTTCCACGTCCCAGCCATCTTAGTATTGTTAGCTTCTTGGACAGGTCATCGTCGCTGTACAGTACAGCCCGTAAAGCTAGTCGTTAAATCTAATTCCCCATTTCTATGTTGGACTATAGGTGTGTCATTTTTTAGTTCTAAGTTTTTCTCTAGTAGTTGCCATAATAATAAGTTATCTTTGTCTGTTGTCTATCAAATACAATAATATGCATGGAAGTCATGAGTAACAGAAAAAGTAGATAATCACATTTTTTTTGTTAATAGTTATGTTAGATTCAAAGATTTGCTTTCAATGGCAAACAAAAAAAAGAAAACATTTAATATATTACCCAAAACTGCCATTCATGCCTTCGTTTTTCTGAAAATTAATTTCCAAAACTTGGTCAACAAACAAAAGACTTTTTTTTTTATTTCTGTTCATACTTTCTTTTTCTTCTTTTTTTTTGCAAAACCTTAATTTTCCCTCATCAGAACAACTAAATATTTCAAGGATATGTAAATTTTGCTCATAGCTTTTGCTTTGCATCATGGCTCTTTGTCCTTTTTTCCTTGTTGGAGAAGTTAAAACAAACTAAACGGTTTCCTTCAGCCTATGAAAACAGAAGTTTTGATTCTCCTCCGGACTGAAAACGATGATTCCGTCTATGTATTCTTATAATTTATATATTTTTTTTTTCATTTTCATCGTTTCATCGTTCTTCTACGAAGAAGGAATGTGTACCAACTTTAAGGCCGCTCTCGCTCTCTCTCTGATGATGAATGTCTTCATTACCATTTTCATTTCCAGACTCATCATCAATCAAACATATATTTTATGTCTTATTCTTAAGTAAACCACAGTTCTGTTTGTTTAAAAAGTTTGCCGTAAAGTTTCTGTGATGAACCCAACTACATACATCTTATTCATTTTCTCATAGTCGTCCTTTTTAATACTTTTTCTTTATTCTTTGTTGTTGGTTTGGTTGGGGGTCTCTTGTTCGTTTTATTGCCATTATGTCATGTCACATCAACAGAGAATCCGTTCTTTCTGCAGGCGGTCGTTTTCAGAGCGAAAATGTCAAAATGGCTTAGCACTCTGGGAGGGCTAGAGAAATAGATAGCAGCTATAAGTATGTGTGTGAAGAGCTCTGATTTCTGTGAAGTCGTTTATAGTAGTTGTTGCAATTGGATTACTTTTTAAGAAATAAAGTGCAGAAATAAATTCGTGTGAAGCATATAATGGTTAAGGCGAAGAAAAGGGTTCTGTTGAGAATTTCTTATAGTTTCCTTATACAACATTCTTGTGACTTGTGAATATTTGATTAAGTTTCGTTTATTTAAGTGATTCATATCGACCAAAGGAGGCAAACCTTGCTCGGGCGATTTTGTATAAATGAAAAATATGCAGATTTTATATTAGCACACACCGACCGGCATGGTTTTTGGAAAGATATAACTTCTTGTACTAAAAGGACGACCATCAGTGACGACGACACAAAAAAAGACAATGATAATGGAGATGGGTAATGATCATGGTACATACATATACTATGAGGATAACGATGATGATAATAATGATGATGATGCTGAGTAGAAGAAGAAGAAGAAGCTTGGCAGAGCGAAAGGAAAACATTCCAAGGAAGTTTTCCATTTCCACTTAGCTGATTAAATATATTTTCTGTGTAAAATTTCCATATTGAATTGATTGATGCAAAGAAACAAGAAAAATGTTGTTTTGTATTTTAGAATAGAAACGTTTTTGTACTTTATCATTTTTGGATAATAATCGTATTATATGTACGAGATTTTAGATATTTGTTTTTTTTTTTTTTGTTCAAAGATAATTTTATTCATTAAAATCTTACACCATAATTCTGTTAAAATAAATATTTTTTCTCATTGTAAAAACATGGTAAAGGATTTTTGAAGGATATTCCAATAACTTTGAAGTTGCAGACATCACTATAAACCTGAATTCGATAACCAACCAAGTACAAAAACGAATGAAATACCCAACGTACACTTTGTACACTGTGGCGAATACGTACTTTTATTTACAGAAAATAAAAGTGCATAGTTTCAAATAAAAATTGTCCGGTTAAAATTTCTTTTAAAGTAATCAGTGCATTATACTTTGAACTTTCGTTAGATTTTAAAGTAAATAAATAATTCCGCATAAAATAAGAAGATATTTTTACTTGCTAAAAAAAAGATGCATGAGTAAGACGTATAGCATTGTACGTTAAAACCATGTTTCATCAAAATCTAACTATTTTTGATGAAGATAAAAATAAAAAATTTTCACAATATTTTTGGGGTTATTATGGCAAATAATTTAAACAAAAGTTGTAGATCTGTAGAAAACCACTATTTTCGACAACCACCCCACTTTTTCGCCCACCCAACTCTTTTCCCCCAATCTGTTGGTGGGGAATTTATTTTTCCCCTTTCATATACTTGTACCTACCACTTTTCCCAATTTTTCCCACCATCCATTTCCTGCTGAAAATTTGTTTTTTTTATTTTTAAATTATTAGCACTGGTCTATAAGCTCTCAACTCTCGTTGTAGTTCAAGTTTCAAAAATTTGTTGGCCGCTTCTGTTCGTATAAATTTTATCAGCATAATGATGACAGATCTAGAAATGTAGCAAATTTCTTTCATTGTTCTGTGTTTTTAATCAGATAAGCTTAACATGAATTTCAGACCTTTATTATACAAGAATCGGACACATTCAACTTGAAATTTCAATCGCTTTATCATTCACGAATGATATAAAATCTATCTAATTTATAATGAACATTGTTATTCGCGAATTGTCTTTGCACCTATGATCAATTTAGATTGCAAATTTCATTATTATTTTTTAAAGCGTTAATTATTATTTCATGAGAGATACCGATCTACTAATAACGTCAAATAATTTATTCTACTTTATACTTTAGAATAGATAAACTCCATTATAAATTCTTGTTTCGTGTATAAAATAACGTTCAAATTGCTGAAACTGGCCAATTGATATAGATTTTTCAAAAAGAGTTATGAATTTGGAATTTTTCGCCAGTATGGCTTTAGTTTTAGTAGCTGGTTTATTATTAAGTGTTACTGCTACACCTAAATTTACGAGCAACAAGGTTAAATTTTCTTTTGCACTTACCTTGAAATTTTATAGATTTAAATTTATAATTATTATTTTATATAGATGCAACTTTTTGCTGGTATACCAGGAATGCCTCCAATGCCTGAAGGTATGCCCTTTCCAGGAGTACCACCAGCACCACCTATTTAAATAAATCATTAAATTTGTATTTTATTTTATTAGAGAAAAAAAAATAGTATTGTAAAGACAAACATTTTTTTTTTAATGTTTTACCTTATATCGAATTCTGAAAATTTTAGTAAGCTTAATACTTTTATGAGTTTTAATGTGTTGGGCCTTTATTGACAGAAGTTTACTATAACTCAAGCAATTCAATATGTTTTCTGTAGAAAAATATAGAGCGGTTATAAAAATATCCTGAGCATACTTATGTTAATAAGGATTAAATAACGGAATGACCTTACAAATACATTAGTCACCATTATTTATTTTAAAATCCTCTCCAAAAGTACATACTTGCTAAGAAAAATTGTAAGGAATGCACTAATTGAGTGGAAACCCTGGTCCTTTCTAGTAATTATAAAATACTAGAAATAATTTACTATTTCTCCCAAATTCTTCTTTTAACTCCTTTCGTCGTTTTCCAAAAGTAACTCCCATCGATTTTAATTTGGCTCAAAAAGATTTGCTGCATAAAAGTAGGAATGATGGGGGCCCCGGGATGAATTGTGAGTGCGGTGCGGTGCGGGCGCTGAAGGGTTCCCTCCACTTCGTTCTCTACTATGAGCGATTCCAATGAGTTTGTTAAATCCATGTGTTCTTCTAGCAAGGTCCTCGGGAAAATTATATCAGAAACATAACACGCACTTAAACGCACGACTACACATTCACCTAAAAAAGTGACTTACCAAGAACTTAGATCGCACCTAAATATAAACTAAAATCTGGCCCAACCGCCTAAACCTAAATCAAGCCTAAGCATAGTCTTAAAGCGTCTTAATACATGAATTAAGGAAGGAGTAAAACATGTCTTAACATACACAAACACATGCCCAAACAAACGCTTAAAGCACGCGAATTTGCTTGTTCCTTAGAATGCACTTAACCGCACGCCTGAACAAGCACCTAAACAAGCGCCTTAGCATTCACCTTAAACCGCTCCTTAAATTTGTTTATTGGTAAGGGCCAAAAAAAAATTGCTCGGCAAAAATCCGTGTATCAAACCCTCCTAGTGGGTGCCGGGCGGTAATGACCACCACAGTTTTATCTTGTGCGTTTTTGGCAAGATGGTGATCAGCTAAGGTCAGGTTGCATAGCTGTATTGCTCTTAACTCCTCAATAGTTAAAAATCAGAAATGCAATTTTACCATCGATACAAGGTTCCTAATTTTCAGTGGTGGGGTGAGCGTGTACATAATCCGTGCCGAAGAAATGAAAGGCTGGGGGATAAACCAGTCGTGAACGAGCTCTTTCGGATGCCTTGGCAGGATCCGTCATAATTTCTGCCTTGCCCCGGTAATCGGCTCTGCCGGGGTTGACCTTTCCTTTCCGACCTACTCGTGGGACCTTAATTTTTTCAAATCTCTTTTAAAATGGACAATGACATGACGGACGTAACATCTTCCGAATTGGAGGATAAACTCTTGGCCTCAAGCCAAGAGACAATCGTGGATAGTTTAGAGACTGCTAGAAGTGCTAGCGCTCCTAAGCAACCTCCACACCCCGGAAGCACAGCTGGTACAAGTAGTACCTCTGTGCCTCGACCCTATAAATCCCAAACAAACCCGTCGGGTAGCAGTGCTACCCGCACAAACCTAAAAACAGCGTGTTTGCATCGTAGAGTGGACTTTAAGAGGGCTACCTTCTTTCTTAGCAAGATCGCTAAAAATGAGGAAGCTGGAACTCCACACTCAAACGATGCCGCTGATAAGATCAAGTACGAAAAGATTGTTGAAGAGTACAACAATTTTTCTATTCAGCCCGAAAAGACCGCCAAAAGAAATAGATCTCTTGAGGAGGGTAACCCTCCTCAAAAGAAATCTAAAACCGGCGGCACCAAAAAGAAAGGGCCACCTCAGGGAGCGGCGCAATCGCGCACTTTAAGTGAGATCGTCAGGGACGATCTTCAAGTGGCGATTGTAGATGAGCTCTCCTCTGACAGCAAAGGTCTGATGTCAGTGTGGAACTCCATCGAGGCCAAACTCTCTGAGATGGTCTTCCTCTACACCCTATCTGCGAATGAGGGTCCCTACCCTAGTTTCGACTCTGGTGAGATGCTCAGGGGATACAGGGTAATTAAATGCGAGGATGGGTTTTCTAGGGATTTCCTTAGTAAAAGCGTTGATGAGATCAGCTCTAAATGGGATGGTTTGAAGCTCAAGCTTATCCCAGCTAAGGAGATTCCTAGACAACCACTGGCTCGCATTTGGCTGCCCCTCATGAGCATCAAGCCAAGCGGAACGGAGCTGATCCGCAGTCTCCAGAGGTTAAACCCGCTGATTCCAATGCATGACTGGGCAGTCATTAAGACTGAAGAACCGCAAAAGAACAGTGCGTCTTACCTTCTGAGGATCTGCGAGGTTAGTCGTGGGCCCCTCGAAAAAGCCGATTTTAAGCTCCGTTTTGGCATTAGGAATGCCAAAATAAAGATTCTGCAAAGTCAGGAAGCGGACCCTAACCTAGTTGAGGATATCGTCGAGGATGGCGATACCCCCAAAGAGGCAGGGTTCTCCGGCGAGAGGCTGGTAACTGACGATGCAGAATCCAATACAAATTAAAAACATGCTGCACGTCGTTCAGGTTAATCTGAAGCATTCTAAATGTGCGTCAGATAACCTGAGAGTTTTCCTAAGGGAGGAAAACTTTGATGTGGGCATCATACAAGAGCCCTGGATTAATGGCCTCCGAGTGAGAGGCCTCCAAGACAGCCAATATGACCTTTTTTACAAGCCCGTCAGTTTGAGCCAAGGTAAGCCAAGAACATGTATTTTAGCTAAAAAACACTTAAAAGCTTTTTTGTGTCCCAATCTTAGCACCTCTGATTTGACCGTTGTCAAATTAGAGGGTTCAAATACTGAAGGACTACTTTTGGCATCTGCGTACATGGCACATGACCAGCAGTCACCGCCGGAGGAAGTACGCAGGCTGACAACTCAAGCCAGTACTATGAAGACAAGCCTACTCATCGGGTGTGACGCAAATGCACGTCATACTCTTTGGGGTAGTTCTGAGATCAATGAACGAGGTGAGTCTTTATTTGATTATATCATTGAAAATAACCTTACTCTTTGCAATAGAGGTACTACTCCAACCTTCACGTTTCCTAGTTCAAGAAACTATGAAGGATGGGAGGATGTACTAGACATCACTATTGCAAATAGCAACTCCAATTTGCAGGTTGAAAATTGGAGAGTATCCCCTTTAAAATCTTTTTCAGACCATAGTTGGATTCTGTTCCAACTTAAGTTTGAAACCAAAATCCCATCCCCTTATAGAAATCCCAAAAGAACTGACTGGAAGAATTTCGGTCAAGTTTTTAGTGCAAAGTTACGCAATATACCCAATATAAATACAGATTCAGTTGATGATCTTGAATCAAAGGTAATGACCTTTGAACGAGCAATGATCACCGCCTTTAAAGTCTCTTGTCCGGTGAGACATAGTAGCAAAAGATTTCCCCCTTGGTGGAACGAAGACTTGTCTAATCTGAGGAAAATGACTAGAACAATCTTCAACATCTGCCATAAACACAAATTCTATGAACCCTATAAAGATTGCTTAAGAGTCTACAAGCGTAGCATATCATCAGCCAAAAAGGAAAGCTGGGAGGAATACTGTCACTCCATAGAAGATATTAAGGATTCTGCCAGGCTTAGCAAGGTTTTATCGAGGGAACACTCAAATCCCTCGTTTCTTAAAAAGTCTGACGGATCTTGGACAATATCTCCAGCTGAATCCTTGGAATTACTAATGACTACTCATTTTCCGGGGTGCGTTGATAGAACCTCTGAAGTGAACATTAATCCCACTTTGCTATCAGTTACGACTGAGCAAGTAAACCCCTTGATAACAAGAGAAAATATAGCTTGGGCTATTAATACCTTCTCTCCGTACAAATCCCCAGGCCCTGATGGTATTCTGCCCATTATGCTGCAAAATCAGCAAGAGATAGCAGTTCCATGGCTTGAAAAAATCTTTAAAGGCTGCCTTCTTCTTAATCATGTGCCCAAGTCTTGGAGACAAGTTAAAGTGGTTTTCATACCCAAAGTGGGCAAAAGAGGACATGAATCTGCGAAGGATTTCCGGCCAATAAGTTTAACATCTTTCTTACTTAAATCCTTAGAACGAATCTTAGAAACTCATATTAGAGACATTTTTAAAAGATGCCCTCTAGCTAGTTCGCAGCACGCTTATATGAGGGGCAAATCTACGGAAACAGCCCTCCATGAAGTCGTCCGAACAATTGAGAACTCGATACACTTTAAAGAATATACCCTAGCTACCTTCTTGGATGTAGAGGGAGCTTTTAACAATGTCCTAACCGAATCTATTCTCGAAGCCCTAGTGACTTTTGAAGTAGAAGACTACATCAGAAGTTGGATTATTTCAATGCTAAAAGAGAGAAGAATTCAAGCAAGTTTAGGAAATTCAAACTGTTTTAAATGCGTTAATAGGGGTACGCCTCAGGGTGGCGTTCTTTCTCCCCTTTTATGGCTCCTTGTCATGAACAATATTGTCATGAACAATATCCTCTCAAGCTTCTTGAGAGAAGTGGAGTGAAAGCAGTGGCATATGCGGATGATCTGGTTGTACTTGTATCAGGAAAGTTTTTACCTGTGATCAGTGAAATGACTGACACGGCTTTGAGAAAAGTTAGCAACTGGGCTACGAGCTGTGGCCTAGGAGTTAATCAAAGTAAAACGGAACTGATGCTTTTTACAACTAAAACCAAAATCCCTGTCTTCCCTCTACCTCAGCTCAACGGCCAAATCTTATCACTTTCTTCCAGCGCCAAATATTTAGGTGTAATTTTGGACACTAAACTGAGCTGGAAGCTAAATATAGAAGAGCGGGTTAGAAAAGCGAGCATTGCTTTCTATGCCTGCAGTAAAACCTTTGGGAAAAAATGGGGTCTTAAATCAAAAATGATTCTATGGACTTACACAGCGGTTGTACGACCCATTCTTACCTACGGCGCCATTGTTTGGTGGCCTGCACTTAGTAAAGCTTATAACATCAACAAACTTAAGAAAATCCAGAGAACAGCAAGCGTAGGGACGACTGGAGCCCTCCGGTCGTGCCCCACTGAGGCTCTAAACGTTCTCTTGCACCTCTTACCCATAGACCTTCACATTAAATACCAGGTCTCTTGTAGCGTTTTAAGGCTAAAAGAAACAGGTAGTTGGAAGGCAAAACCTTTTGGTCACAGTGACACAACAAATTTAATACCATCGAATATGCTTCTGACACCCACGGACTACTGCACCCCTATTTTGAACACTGTAATGAATTGCAGGGTCAGCTTCCCGTCGAGATCAGACTGGGAAGAGGACATTGTGACGAAAGACTTCGACACCTGCATTTTCACTGATGGCTCAAAAATGGATTGTGGGGTCGGTTCGGGTGTCTACTATGAATCCCTCAATATCTCAAAATCCTTTCGACTACCAAACTTTGCCAGTGTATTCCAAGCGGAATTGCTGGCAATTAAAGAAGCTTGCAAATTACTTAGAGTAAATTCAAATCAAAACCAAAATATAGCTATACTAACAGATAGTCAGGCAGCTATAAAAGCAATTGCTTCGGTCACGACATCCTCCAAATTGGTTCAGCAGTGCAGAGAGGAACTCTCATTGCTGAGTGGAAGCCTCACAATCACTCTCATCTGGATCCCAGGTCACAGTGGTTTTGAAGGCAATGAAAAGGCGGATGAACTGGCCAGGCAAGGATCGGCCCTTCATGAGTCACTAGCAGAAATAGTTAACATTCCCATAGGAGTCATGAAGGGCGATATCTTCTTAAATTACCTAACAAAAGCTAACAATAGGTGGCACAACTTGACTAGCTGCGTCATATCCAGAAAAATCTGGCCCACCTATAATAAATCCAAAACATATGACCTAATCTCTAGACCCAGAAAAGACATTAGCAGAATCGTTGCGGTGTGCACAGGACATTGGCCGATAGGGGAACATGCAGCAAAGTTGGGTATACCGCACAATACTTATTGTCGCAGCTGCTTGGACCAGCAAGAAAAAGAAACGGTCTTCCATTTCCTATGTCAATGTCCCGCCCTTGCTAGGAATAGAGCACTCTCTTTGGGAAGTGAATTCTTTAATGTCATAGATAACATCTCAGGATCAAAGATCAAAGACCTGATCTCGTTCCTAAATGCAACAAAGTGGATTTAGGACTGCCTAACACTTGTTTTTCCCTTTTTAAAACCAATCAAAAATGTATTTCAAATAAATCCAATTATCACCCATAGGTTTCATAAGTTTTGGTATCAAAACGGCGTATCCTGCGCTAATTGGGTCAAACAAACAAGGTTTGCTTGACCGCCATCTCTACCTACCTACCTAAGGGCCAAAATCTACAACAGATAGTAGCGCCAAGTTAAAAGTTGATATGACAACATAACGTGAACATATCCTTAGCAGAGCAACAACGTAACGTGAGCAAATATGTCCCGAAAACTCCTTTAGATCTCTGCATGCAAGGACCTTATCCCTCTTATTTTTAAAAGAAAATAAATATTTCCCGAAATAAACAAATAATTTTAACTTTTTTATTCCACTGGCAGTTATTTCATAGACCCAAGCATAGATACTTGTTCAACATAATCTTTGGTGAAGAATTGAGATGTCCAAAATTCAAATATCATTAAATTTAATTTATTATAAATTTACAAAACACCATTCTGCCCAACTCCCTGCTTTTTTCCTAGTATTTTCTCTTTCTAAATCTACCCCTTTTAAAACTATAAGCCCTAAGTCACATCTCATGTGATTCACCCTGTTTAAATGGACAAAGTCCATGAACACACAATTTATCCAGATAATTTGTTTGAAATGGTCTTATTCCCAAATATGGAAGACATATCTCTTTGGTTAACGGAAAATTAATTATAGTTAAAAGTTTTTTCGGTATACCTTTCTACTTATACGAGCTGAGTATATAAGGTTTCATATTTAAACAACCCCCTAGAGGAAGAGTTTTGTTAGAGAATCAGACTTCATTCGACACGGCACCGAACCGCACAGCACGGGGCACATACATATAAAAAGATAGAGTCATTATTGGAATCGATTAAGGAGCACAGAGAAACAAAATCCGGAAGCCTAGAACCCTAATTTCACCAGAAAATGAGAAAGCAGTTTGTGTGTGTGTTTTTTTTTTTTTTTTTATATTGCCTCGGAAAGATAAAGCTCCGTAAATATTTATGTGTGTTAATCTGCCACCTGAAAAACATTCATTGAAATAGAAAGAATACATATACAGAAGATCATTATAATATATCTCGCAGCAACTATCTATAATAGTGCTAAAGGGTTATAAGGTTTCTGAGGACTAAAAAGCAAAACTTTACATAATATGCGCATGCAGCAGCAGGGGCTGGGGGGTTTTAATATTATTTACCCTTTGAATTATAATTCTCAACTTAACTTGGTAAAAGTCTAAATTTATATCTATGGCAAAAAGATATGAAAGTTTTTGAAACTTTTGTATTTTAGTAATTTAATTTCTTTTTTTTTTATTGTTGTTGTATGAGTGGGACATAAAGCCAATGGTTCATTTGGAAATTTAGTGTATAAGCAGGTAGTTTATTCACATTGAAATAACTATAGATAGGCAATCTTAATGAAAATACTTTTTGAATTTATGATAACGGTTATGTGGAATTATGTTTTGAATAATAGCCTGGCATAGACCTAAAGGTTAGAGGTTGTTATATTTGGGGAATGTGTTTGAAAAAAAAAATTAATGTTGGTTTGGGATAGATGCTTTTCTTAAAGAGCATTACATGAATAAAATGTGCTTCATTCACCGATAAAACGGACAAAAATGAGATTGATACAATCGATCTCTAATCGATATCGAAATCCCGAGTATAAACAGTTCCTTATTCTTTCACAGATTTATATTCTCAATGCGGGGACCGTAGAAAACAAGTGAGAAAAAACAAAATCAGAGAAGGTATCGTTTGAGTCAAACGACGGATAGTAACTTCAGATTGCAGCAAGCTTTTAAATTCGTTTCAGTGAAACAATTTATGCGAACGAATAAATAACAAAAAATTATCTCAGAATCGGGTGAATCTGTCATAATTTGAATTTTGGAAAAAAAATTATAAAAAAATCCTCCATCTACCATCTTCACTTTTGCATAATTAAGGCTATAAAATTGTACAAATTTTGTGTGTACAAAAATGTTTGTTTACAAAAATCTTATTGTTAAGTTTAAAAAAAATTAGAATATAATACGAGCACCAATTTCCAACTCATAACTCTTAAAGTATTTTTGAATACCAAAAAAAAATACAAAAAAATCATCCAAATCGGATCAGTTCGACCCGGTTCTGAGACAATGCATAATTTTGAACTTAAGTTACTCCACTACGGGAATTACTAACAAATGATGATTTGTAAGACAAATAATAAAGGAATATTATAAAAATTATATTATTTTTAAGCAAAACGACTGATGATTTTAAAAAGGAGAAGGAATTCCCAGGAAATTCGCTCACCAAAGTTCATTAACGATGCTCAAGGCCTACTACTTGTAAATGACGACAAAATTCTTCACAGGTGGAGACAGTATTGTGACGAACTCCTAAATGAACAATTTCCCAGGATATACTTTCCAACAGCCGAACCTAATTTAGAAGAAGTACCCGACCTTACAGTCGAAGAAGTTAGCGTGGCGGTGAAAAACCCCAAGAAAGGAAAGGCGATTGGTCCAGACGAAATACCCTCTGAGTTCTGAAAGAAGATGGGAGACATTGGGTGTAAATGGCTTAGGATTCTCATCTCCAAACTTATAAGCGGTGACCAAATGCCAAATCAGTGGAGGGAAAGTTTCCTTCTCCCAATCTACAAAGGAAAGGGACACACACGAAACTGTGATAACTACCGATCGATTAAGCTGATGTCACACACCATGAAGATCGTAGAGCGGATTTTGGACGGCCGACTGCGAAAAATAATACGGCTGTCTGATGACCAGTGCGGGTTTGTCTCGGGTAAATCAACCACAGATGCCATACAGAGTTTAAGAATCCGAATGGAAAAACACCGTGATTCCTCAAGAGATTTGCATATTGTGCTAGTTGATTTCGAAAAGGCATTCGATAGACAACCACGAGATCTGATATGGGTGTCCTTGAGACAGCGAGGGGTTCCGGAAACCTACGTGCGGATGATCATGGACATGTACGAGGAAGTAAAAACGAAGGTAAAATTCCCCGCAGGAGTCACCGAAGAGTTCCCAATCAAAGTCGGTGTGCACCAGGGAAGCGTCCTAAGTCCTTTGCTCTTTATCACAGTCCTTGACTTTCTGCTTGAAGGAAAAGTGACGGATCCGAAAGTGAATCAGATATTCTTTGCTGATGATGGAGCCATCATAAGTGAAGATCCAACATCCTTGCAACGACCACTTGATGTGTGGGTGGATGTTCTGGAGGGAAGTGGGTACCGGATAAGCGCGAAAAAGACAGAATATCTCTGCTGTCCATTTTCTGACCCAGACGGCCCTATTCCGGACATTTACCTGAATGGAACAACACTTCCCAAGTGCGAAAAGTTCAAATATCTTGGATCTATGATCAACAACCAAGCTTCTTGTGATGACGACATCAACCACCGAATAAGTGTAGGGTGGATGAAGTGGCGCGAAAACTCTGTCATCTTCTGTGACCGAAAAATGCCCCCTAAACTGAAAGGAAAGCTCTATACTGCAGTTGTTCGCCCAGCACTTACATACGGTTCACAATGTTGGACAATGTACAGAACGTATGAGAGTAAGCTGACAGCAGCTGAGATGAAGATGCTTCGTATGACAGCAGGAGTAACAAAGCTTGATCGAATCAGAAGCAAGAAAATCCGAGGAAGCCTTCACGTCAAAAACACCATCTTGGATAAAATACAGCATGACCGTTTAAGCTGGTACTGTCATGTACAAAGACGAAACCCTGAGAACCCAGTCCAAAAAACGATCGCTTACGACGTTCCAATGCAATCGCAAAGAAGAGGCAGGCCCAAGAACTCATGGAGAAGACAAATGCAACGACAACTGCATTCAGTTGGCCTTAGACATGGAACAATTCAAAATCGAGAAGCCTGCCGACGTTTCCTGAGGTCAAACCGGCGAACCCCACATGCGGAGCCGTAGTGTGAAGCAGTAGAGTGGGAGAGTTGTGACCCCATCCGAGATCATGACTATCGTCGATAATGGAGAAGAAGAAGAAGAAGAAGAAGAAGACTGATGATTTTAAATTTATTTTTTTTTATAAAATTTTCAAAAGACTTCAACTCCAAATGCATTTTTCCCAGGTAAAACACTGGTTTGTCGGTAAAAAAAAGTTGCATTTCCAGCCCAGTGTTTTGAATGCCTCAAAATAACCAAATACTTTACTTAAAAAAATGTTCCAACAAAATGTATGGAAAAGTTTGGAATTACAAATGTTATTCTTATTTTTTAGTAGTATAATTTTATTGGTAGCTTTTTCTTTATCGATTTACGTATTAAATAAAGCAGAACTCTCAGGTAAAAAGTTAACCAACTGCAAAAACTGATCTGCGTGGTGGCAATATCTTATGTGCTGTCTAGCGTCCACATGTGGCTGGTCTATGTGTGTGAGTTAGTTTGGCGTACAAATAATATTATTGTACCTGAAACTTTTAGATTTTAATACACTTGACTAGTTGGTTGGGAAAACGTTCTTCGAGTACGATGACGATGACGCTTTAAGTTTCATTAAGAGAATATAAAAACAAAAAAAAAAAAAACAAAAATCCTTCGCAAACTTAAGGTGTAGAAGGATGAAATTTCAATTACACACTTTAAATGCACCATAACCTCATAAAGTTCGCTGATTAGTGGATGCCATAAGTGCACTTTCATAACTCCCATATCCATCTTCCTTCTTCTCCCTCTCCTCTACATACGACCTCTTCTTTATAGTTAGAGCCACAACAGCAGCAGCAGTCAGGAGCTAGGTATAGGATCTAAGCATCGGAATTCAACTTTTAACAGAAAGTGCATCAGCAGAAGCGGCAGAGCTCTAAATATTGAGAATTAATTGGAAAAGTAGGAGTGTTGCTGCAAGAACGAACATCATTACATTAAAGTGTGTAATTAACTGTAAGCCTACCTTCCTTCACTGAGGCGAGCTAACAGAAGGCATCTGGAAAGGATATGAACTTCACTTTGCGCAAAATTTTAATTAGTGCAACTTGCAATCGGAGCTTGTGTGTGTATGTGTGTGTGCTATCGTATTGCAGGCAAGGCATTGCATTGCCTTGCCTTGCTTTTGCCTAATGCTAGGCACCTAGTCGTCCTAGATATGACTTAGATGGCTCATAAGTCTACCACTTAGCACCAAAAGCCACATGGATGCCATAACGCATACCATATCTACGCTCTCCTAATTGCTTTCTCAATGTGTTCTTCATAACATATCACACACACACACACACATACACACACTTATTTATACCTGGGATGCCTTTACTCCATCACGTGACATTCTGTTAATGACCCTATTTTCTTTTCGAAACGAAATTTATGAATTTTCGGATGAGCACCTATTCCTATGTTGAAGTACTCTATTAAGCTTTGCTTTCTATAAATTAATTGCAGATAAGTTGAATTTTTATTTGATCAAAGAGTTTGCTTGCTGATGGCAGGAGAAAGAAAGAAAAAAAAGAGCATATTCCAACTTTGAAGTATCGATTAGTAGTTTGAGTTCAAAAGGATCAGAGTGACAGAGATTGAAAAAAATCAAGCGAATAAAAGCCTTTTATATGAAAAAAATTTGATTGCACGTAAGGCTTTTGTATTTTCCTAGAAAAATATTCCTAACTTGCGATGTTAAAGTGGGTACCAGTAGCTCTTTGAAACGATTTTCTCCAAATTGGGTAGTTTTTTTTTGCATTTTTCTTAGCTTTTTTTTCGAAAATTTTATTATCATTTAAAAAAAAGTCTATGTATATATTTTTTTTTATTAAAAATCCGTTTTCTTATATTTCTAAATGGTGTTGAATTAATATTTATAATACAAAATTTACCTTTTTATTAAAAAAAAAAAAATTGTTTTTAAAATTTTGATAAATTTAGTTTTTTATTTATCAAGATTTGTAGGTAAAGTACCACTAACATTTTCCAAATGAGTTTTTTAAAAATTATTTTCAAAATTTTGTAAGGCAGCACTTACAACAATAGAATTTTTAGAAGCAGAGTTTAAACACAGTTAAACACAAAGCGATGAGAAGAGAAGAAAATAAAAAGTTAAAAGATGGGCAGCACTAGGCGCTGGTAACTTTTTTAGCTTTCACAATTAAGTATTATAATGCATATTTATGTCTAGTTTAATAAAAATTATAATAATAAATAATAAAGTTTTTTTTGTTGTTTTTTTTTTTTTTTTTAATTGTCACCCTCTTTCTAATGTGACATCAACTTACAGATAACAATTTGAGTTGTAATTGAAAACAAAATTACAATTACAATTACCCATATTATTGTAACAAATTGTACTTGTAAGAAAAATTAAATTATAATTGTAATAACTGGGGCCCGGATGTGAATGCTCCAAAAAAACAACAAATATGCGCCTAGAATATGCACTTAAAATTACTAAATATGCCATAAAAAAAAAAACAAAATATGCCATAATATTATCAATTAAAAAACAATTTCACAGAAGCCGTTTTCCAAAAGAAAAATATTCAAAATAGAGAAACTTTTTAAATAAAATAAAATCATGAGCTTGTATACCGACACAATTACTAACAATCGGATCAGTGTTACCACTTCATCATTTTGATAAAAATCTCGAATTTTTTTTGAAATCAGGAAACAATCTCAATACATGATTGTAAGACCTTATTTACTTTTCTGTTGCTCTTGTTTTTTTTTTTTAAGGGTTTTTTGTACCTTATACCCCATGTAGTCGCTTAAAATTTCCAAAAAAACAAAACCTCCTTTGTTTTCAAATATTTAGAGGTCATAAGCTCGATTTTAGCAATTAAACGGGTAAATTCATCACAAATAAGTTTTTGCGCACTAGATTTCATCCCCCTAGATTTCATCCCACTGTGCGTGCGTCGGTCTGTGCGGCTGTTCGTCCATCTGTACACACTTCCACTGCCCAAACTCGTGGATGGATTTTCTTGTTTTTTTTTTGTTTTGAAATATCTCGTCTTGAACGAATACCTCCAATATAACGGTTTTCTCGAAAACGGCTCTAACGATTTATTGTGTTCAGTGATTGCAACAGAACTGCATTATTAAGTTTTCTCAAAAACTCGAATAACGAAGAAACAGCACTACAAAAGTGGTTTCTTTTTACTTTGTTCTGAATGTCTTGTATACGGTTCAAGCGATTTTGATTAAAACTTACCTACATTTTAAAGTTCGTTTTTGATCTGGTTCCACTTTTCTTATAACTCAACCATATATTTTTTACATTTAACTTTAACGTCTACATTAACTCTGACCCAAAGATAGCAAGTACGTGGATCAAGTCGTGCATTTTATATTACTTACGATATGTATATGATACTATATAAACATTAGAGTGACCAATAAATAAGTCTTCTTATTCAAAGGAACATATCTTTAATTGTTTCTAAACTTGTTACAAAAACTATCCTTCTAATCTGAGCCAGAAATAATGAGTTTTAAAATTTACAAATGATTTTGTTATACATTATTTGAAGTCTTCATTTGTAAACAAGAACTGCTTGAATTTCAAAGTTAAGTGATACTCACACTTTTTAAAGTAATTATAGTATATGCTATATTTAAAAGAGTGATAAGTTGGCAATTTTTTTGCAATTTTCTAACCATTCTTCGTATAATAGTCTGATATCTTATGAAATGACAAATTACCACCTCATTCATTCTTTTTTCAAAATTCCCAATATTTTGCAGAAATTTACCATTAGTCTCTCAAACGAATTATGGCAAAACAATTGGATATGCACACTCTGTAAGATTAAATGGTAGATTTTCGTAATCCATACGAAATAGAACTTCCTAAACGCATAGCCCCTTGATTGTCCGTTAATTATAAAAAGGAATACAAAAATACCAATAATATTTTTGCTGTCAGTCCTGTTGAAAAAATAACTTAATATAAGCACTGCCTGTTGGAATCAATTCAATTGAAATCAGTTTAGAGTTCAATAAATTTCATATGCCATTTTTACTCAACTGTTTTTATTTTATTTTTCAATTCTTTAAAGTAGGTACTTGTGAAAATTTTCATGCGTTTTTATTTTTGTATCTAAAATTTGAGTACCTACTCAAGTATCATTCATATGTAGCTAAACTATTAAATTAAATACTATGCAATCATCAATTTATCCAATTGTTTTTGTTTTTTTTTGTATTGCTTACAACAACTTTGCATTTGATGCAATTAAATTTCTGTTACTACTTTAACTAATTGCAAGAGCACTTTCCCATATTGAACTAATGAAATAATTAATAGAAACAGTTTTGTTAAGTGTGCAAAACGATTATTTCAATTAGCATAAATGTATTGAGGTTGTTCATGTTCAGTGTGTTGTTATGTACATAAATTATGAATGAACTATTAGAAGATGCTGCGTTGAAAGCAAATCACTCTCAAACCGATTATTCTACAACTTTCTATACTAGGATATCACCTGTCAAAGCCATTGAAGTAAATCTATTTAGCAGTCTTAGCTCTAAAGTAAAGGTTAAGGTACAATTAGACGGACAAAATTTTAGGACTTTGGAGCAGTTTTTCGTTGCATTTTCAATAATTATAGTGTTAAAAGTAAATATTGTTGTCGCAACTAAAAAATGTGTTCTAGAAATAGTGGTAGAGGAATCTGATTAACATGGAATAAGTTCAACATTTCCATCCGTTTAAGCAAACAATGTGACATACTTCCGAGAGCAAATCTTTTTTTTTTTTTCTCTGACAGCCTCGAGGTGGGCCATTGTAAGCTTAGAAGATAACAACTTCTGAATTTCCTTCCGACTACAGTTTTGCAAAACACAACTCGTCCTCTATCTAAAAGGGAGACCTTACGCATTTATTAAAAAAAAAAAAAAACTGAAAAATCCCCATGTCATTATCTGAAAATCCGTCAAAGTTTTCATAACTATCATTCTGGGGCCATGGCTGGAGCACCAGCTCAGTTCAGATATGTTCTGTTGCGATTAACATAAATCTGATTCAAAAATAGGATAACATAAAAGCGGTTACCCTTTAACTCCCAATCCTCATTCTCATCCCCAACACTACACACAACGACGAAACGACAACGGCGATGATATCCGATACCCTGGTTTCAAATTTCTTTAACATACATGGAACACGTCTCTAAATTTCAGAAATCATAAAATCAAAAAAAAAAAAAAAAAAAGTACCTACAAGAGAAAAAAAAAACTTAAAAACATCTCCTGAAGAACTGAAGTGGAAATTCGAGAGAAAAACACAGCACACGACAAGGGTATGAACAATTTTCCAAACAGCTACGCTGCGCACTGCTGCAGCAGAGCAGAGCAAAGTCAGAGGCAGAGGCATCCAGGGAGAAGAAACAGTTCAGGAGATTCAGGAACAAGAGCAGAGGGTGACGAAAACAGTGAACAACGTTCAATTTCCGATATCGCTGCTGTCGGAAGTTAGCAAATATGAGAAACGAGTTCGTCGATACCGCCGCCGCCGCCGCCACCGTGCCATGCCGCTTCGCCGCTGCCACCATTGCTCCCTTTCGCCTTTCCGCTCATCCATTCATATACAGGCATACGAGTATATCCAGCAACAACATCCTAAGATATATAAAATTGGAAAAAAAAAAAAAAAATAGAACACAGAATATCCGTGACAGATAGATGGGCGACTTAGCATGTGAAGTGATGATGATAATGATTTTATGGAATATTTGATGGAGCTAACCAACCAACCTACTTTTATGTAATGTAATGGCGTCACTTCTTTGCTTCGGATCGAATTCGAAGCCAAAACGAGATACTCGTGAAAAGAACATACGAGAGTATGAGCACGACTATGGTACGAGTATGTGTCGAAAAAAAATGTAGGCCATTTTAAATGCAAGAGTGTTTGACAATATCAAATTTAATACTTTTGGCTTTGTTACTGCTGTGGGTTATTGGTTTACTTTTAATATCTCTGGCATCCTATGGAATCGAAGGAAGAGATTCTATGTAGTTTATGGAATATGGGAAACTTTTTTTTTTGTCTATTGTTTTGTCTCTTTGGGGTTATACTAGTTTTTTTTTCAAAGCTCTAGAGTAGAGATATTGTGTGTATCGATTTGGAGTTCTTGGTTTTGTCCAGGGTCATTTACCGATGCGTTTTTAAGAGTTTGGCCAGCAGGTGATCTGATCAACCAGCAGCCTCATGCAACTTTAGTTTGGATATCACTGTCACCTCTATCAAACCACTGCGTAAACTTTTTCATCTGTCATACTCTCTGGACTTTTCCGAGTAGATAGAAAAAAGCATTTATCCAGCCTATAAAAAAAAAAGGCGAATCTTCTTCACCCTCCAAATACCGACCGAACGCACTTACGTCCCTTCATTCCAAGGTTATGAAAACAGTGATAATTTTTATCAACTAAACAAATATCTTGAAGACCGAAAACTTCTTAATGACTGGCAGTACGGTTTTCATAGCATTAGGTACACTCGTGATCTGATGGTATATCTCACCGAACAGTGGAATAAATCTTTACATTGTTTTAGAGAAAGTAAGATTATTGCACTTGATATTTCTAAGGTATTTGATCGAGTTTGGTATCAAGGTCTTCTGTCGAAAATGAGTGGTTTTGGATTCAATCAGTCTCTTCTTCGCTGATGGATTATAGAACTTACCTTTCGGACCGACCGATCAGGGCTCTGTTTTACCTCCAAATAATATCTGTTTCTCATTTTGTATTAATGACCTCGTGCCAGAAACTCCTAATCCATTAAATTGTTTTGCTGACGACAGTATTCTCAGCTTCTCATACTCTTTTGTAGATTCACATCCCCATTATTCGGATGTAGACCTTCAATGGCAACGTATGACAAGTACATTAAATTATGACCTTCAAAGTATTGTCCAAAGGGGAATAAATAACCGAGTAGAATTTAATGCTTCAAAATCGAAATTCTGCCTTTTAACTTACCCACCTTGTTGCTGTCAATGAGTGGCACTTGCCTTGAGGAAACTGAAAAACTTTCAATCCTCGATGTGCATTACCAACCACTTCTGGTGGAACGATCAGATACTGGATGTGGGCAAAAATGCTGCAAAGTGTTTCGGATTCCTCCGACGATGTAATAAATTCTTCTCTCCTTCTAATTTGGCAACTTTCTGTAAGAAATTTATCCGTCCAAGGCTGGAATACTTCCATATCTCTGCCAGTTCTCCTTCTACTCACTTGAGCCTTTTAGATAGTTTACAAAACAGAGCATTTAGAATGATTCTAGATACACCTATTGTTAAACCAATTACTTCACTAGAAAACCGTCAATGGAAACATGAAGGCGAAGGGAGAGGGTGATATCCTACTCCTCCTCTGTATGTGTCATAATCAACCATCGAACAAATCACTTGGGTATGATCTAATAACTGCTCAGATTATGAAAGAAATGCCATTAAAAGACCGGCTCTTCAAAGTACAGTACGATCAAGAATATTCAGTACTAAAGAAAATAGAAGCCGGTGTTCCACAAGCAAGTGTCCTAGGACCTACCCTGTATTTGCTATATAAAGGGGATATATCAGTGGATAATAACGCCATTATGGCTACGTTTGTAGATGATACTGCAATTTTTGTACCCGACAAATGCGACAAAGTAAGAGATTTGGAAAAAAAGGCGTATCAAACTCAATGGAACAAAATCTGCACATATAAACTTTAAAAATAAAAAGTTAATCAATGTTCCAATATTTACATTTATTAACAATCAAGCTGTACCTTACGCCAATACCTTGGAATAAACTCGGATGCAAAACTAAAATGAAAAGAGCACATCTTCGTGGAATAGTACCATGTAAATGCACCATGGTATATAAGAAATAACGATGTATATCTTGACCTACAAATAGAAATGGTTACAGAAGTTGTAAGAAAACACGCTGTATCACATAATCAGCGGCTGGACAGTCATATAAGCTCTGAAATGGAGTCCGTATTGAATACGAGAAGCAATATTCGGAGACTTAGAAGAACCAAGCCACATGAGCTAATGTTCTAAAAGCCACAGAAAGTATTAAAAGTTTAAACTTCCCCCAAAGTGGTTAAAACATTGAGAAAGAAATATCAGATGTCGATCTTTCATAAATTAGTTCAGATTTCGAGATGGTTTTAGTGAGGTAAGAGTCTCACACTACAATTACTGTCAATTACCGTCTGTCTTCTGAAGATTTCCACCTCCTGCCAAAAAAAAAAATAACTCATAATCATCGATTACCGATTTCGCATCGTATTTGAACAACCCGGAGTTCATAACTTTTTTCCAAATAGATCTTGGAAAACTACCACTGAAGGATTTATAAGCAAAATGGAATGGAATAAACTTGTTTTTGAAAGAAAAAAACGCTTCAAATATTAAAAAAAACAAAAAAAAAAACTACAAACAAAATAATATTATTTTTTCCCTTCAATGAAAAGACTCCCTTTTAATCCCAAAGCTCTAAAAGCATTTTAAGAAAACTCTCTCCCGGGAATTTGAAATAAATCAAACGACCAATGGCGAGAGCACATCCCCTGTGCATTATTTGCCACCCACTCAGCTAATCACATTGACACCTTAATCGCCCTGCCTAAGCCGATAATGTCTAATGATTTACATTTGGTTGGCAGGTGACACATTATAATCCCTAAAACTTGAAATTACTGACACAATCTTATTGAATACAAAACCTACTCCTAATATGCATGCGTATTTCAGATACATATGCATATGTGTAGATATAGTCCAGGAAGTGCTTATATGCTCCTTATCCAAAACTGTCTGCGATTTAATGCAAATCCACTCACAAAAAAAGAAAAAAAAAAACTTCTAATTTGTTCATATATATGAAAATAGAATCCTTTTGTTGGACAAATTCCATCGCATTAACCCTGTCAAGAGAATCCTAATTTGACCATTTCAGACATTATATCCGAAGATTTAAATTTATCATTCATTGTAAGCAAAACTAAAAGAAGAAAGTAAAAATATTAAGAATACTAACCAAGTTGGAAAATTATAAGCTTACAAATTATGTTAAAAAACGAAAACCCTTTGGATCAAACCATTTAATGACAAACTGTCTTGTATATTTTCCGTATATCCCAACAAAAAGTCAAGGAAATATTTGAAATATTTGTGTCGTTTTCTTGATGATAATTTTATGGAAGTCATAAATTCTAACCTAACCTAATATAACATACAACTATATACCCCTACCCCCGCACTTTGCTCTGACTCTATAACAAGGCACTTTAACTTCCTGATTTCCTTTGTAAGATATATTTCAACCAGCAAAAAAAAAAAAAAAAAAAAATTGAAAAATAAAACTTCTAAAGGAGCTTTACTCTTAACCAACATAAAAGCTTGTTAGGACAATAAAATGAAATTCCTAGAAAATTTTTGTCATCAAGTATTTATGGCTTAAATTTTGAAATAGTATTATTGTAATCCTGGTCAAGTGAAAT
Organism: Meliscaeva auricollis; assembly: GCA_948107695.1. NCBI lineage: Eukaryota > Metazoa > Arthropoda > Insecta > Diptera > Syrphidae > Meliscaeva > Meliscaeva auricollis. Next base: position 19,162,253 of record OX403619.1, on the reverse strand, counting down.
ACTCTTCTCTTGGTCTTTATTATAATTTGAGCGAGAGAAAAATATAATTTTTCTTAAGCTTCGAAACTTAATTTAACTAAGAACGTTGGTTTTGTATTTTAAAATGCAATACAATTATTGATTCGAATGAGAAAGAAAAGGATTCAAATTGAAAAATATTGTTCTGTAAGGAATTTAGTGCTTTTATTGTATTACAAAAATGTAACCCTATTTATACAAACATTTAGATTAGAAGATCTTAAATTCCTGGCAAGTACAATTCTTTTATCGGATTTAACATTTGAGTTCTGTTTCAGCAGATGTGGACCTTATAAAAAGTAAAATCTGCTTTATTGTACTAAAAGAAATTTTTTCCACTTACATTGCCATAGGCTGATTATTTAAAACTAAAAATGATAATTCCGACTTTGTTAAGGCATAAATGATAAAACTATGGTATTGCATAGTGCAGTGGTACCCAAAATTTTTCAGCCCGAAAAGCAGCTCTAGTAACATTTTGGAGTAGTTTTGACTTTTTTCATAATTTATGTTTTTACGGGTGCTGAATTTTGTACTGTTTGTTTTTGGTTACAAATTTGCGAACATTTCTAGCAGATTTCAAAATTAAAAAAGAAGAAACGCTGAAAATTTCACGTTTTTTTTTGTATTTTTAATGCAAACCTCGGATTCGCAGACAGAACACCCAAAAACATCAAATTATGAAAGAAATCAAAACTACCACAAATATTTCCTGGTAATAACGCAATTGGTGGATTAAAGCAACAAAACCAAAATGATCCTGAACTTTGCAGACAATTTGTACTCTGAAATTTGAACAGCCACTAAAGCCGTAAAACTTATCCGATTTTAAAAATAAACTGTTATCGCTTTGTCTCGAAAAATTCTAGGGACGATATTTTTTAGTTTTTTTTTATTCATCTTATTTTAAAAAGTTTTGGCCAAAAGATTCAGAATGGTCAAAATAAATTAAAAAAAAAAACTTTGGACTTTCGTCACGACTGTAATAATGAACCGATTTTCGTAAAACTTACGGCAATGGCTTCGTCTTCGCAAAATCTAGGGGCAATACTTTTTAGTTTTTTTTTTTATTCGTCTTTACAAAAAAGACTAGATTTGTTATGATTCACTTTCGGTGTCTGAAGACCAAGTTGTTTGAGAGATGACTGAAATCGATCATAATTTATATGAATGAAGCAGCTAACTTTTATCATTTTCGTCATTTAAAATCGGTTGATTATTACAGTCGTGACGAAAGTCAACTAGAATTTTTCGAGACCAAGTAGTTCAGCCTGACTGGCAACACTACAACTTCAAAATTGTCAATTCCTTTAATACGGATTAATATGTAAATAAGATTTCGAAATCAAAGTAGAAGTAGAAAATAGCTATAATTGTGTACGCTAAAGTGTGTGGATATTACGGGCTAAAATGGTCTTGTTTTTGTGAACTGCTCAGTTTTCTGTCCTTTTTATTACTGAAATATTTATAATAACATGGCAGTCAGTATTTAATGACATAATATGTTACATAAATTTAGCCAAAACTCTAACTTAGAGAATGATTTGTTTTTAGTTTATCGTTTTGATATTCGATATTTGATATTCGAGCTGCCATTTTGTAAATAAAAAAGTTTGCAGACTTTTTTTATTCTCCATAATTAAATCTCTAGTTGTATTAAATTTCATCAATTTTCGTCAAGAAATGGCCACGAAAATTAATTTTATCGCTGAAACTCACAGAAAGCACCACTGTGTGCCGCCGTGACTGCGAACACTTTGGGAACCCCTGGCATAGTGCAAAGTTTTTTAAAATCTCTTTTTTTATGAACCGGAGATTGTGTGTATTAGTATTAGTACATGTAGACAAAATAGAGCTACAAGAGTTTTTTTTTACTCAAAGATTTCAGGTTCGGATTAGCTTGGAAAACAAAACTGTTAAGTCACCATTTCTATCTTTGACTTGTTTATTTACCTCAAAATCACTTATGAAATAATTTACAAACATAAAATACAATATGAACAAAATTCCTTGATTGATGAAACAAAACAAGAATAAAATTCCTTTTAGTCCCCTATTAGTTGCAGTCTTTTTGATATCATCAGTTATGTGACTTTTTTTCAATGTCCTTAAGTCTTCTTTACTCGGAATTTGCAACTCCTAATTGAATTGTAAGGATGTTTTAAAATTTTAATAGTTAAACTTGCATCACAAGAACGCAAAATAACAAAAAAAAAAAAAAATGAACAAAGAAAAAATGGCAAAGAAATTGGCTCTTCAAATATTTACTATGCCAAAGTCGCATACGTAAAAGTTTTAGATGAAAAGCGGTGACTCTTGCTCGAGGCGGAGAGAAAAAAAATTGTTTTTCATTGAAAAACTTTTTTGATAATTTTTCGAGTTAAAAGAAAGAGAAAGTGAGTTTTTTATTTTTGTTCCTTAGTCATTCTATATAGAATCTAAAATACCTATATCTATAAAAAAGACTTAAAAGAGGAATAATGTAGAGACAAAAATATGGAATCTTAAAGTCTGTTGAGGTGAAAAGTTTTTTTCTCACTTTCTTTCGCTGGTTTTTATTTCAAAAAATTTTTATTGTATAACCAAAGAAATAGGACAGAGTTCGAAGCATACTGTTATCAAACTTTAATTTCTGCTTTCTGCTCAAGACACCTTTACCTATCATAAAGATTAAGGAAAAACAAAAAAAGCAATTCCAACAAATGCACCTAGCAGTGGAGTGCAAGGTAGGTACTTTGTTCGGCTTCAAAGAAGATGTTGTTAGGTTGATTAATAATAAGAAAAATAAAGCAAAAGGTGGTCGTATGGGAAATAGCATTCCAAAGTTGTTGAGTTTAGAATCCTGAATCACAAGAATCCGAAGCAAAGAAGAAAAGTTATGAATATTTTTAGCGACAATCACTTCGAAACCTTTTTTAAGAATACTGTACCATCTATTGGCTGTTTGTTTTCGGACCACCAAAGCAGATTTTCTTACTACATTTTATTTAAATTCAATTAAGGGTTGTAGAACTTTTATACCATCTACCGTAATGCGGATGTATTTAAAAGAAAGGTAATTTTATTGTTCAATAAAGTTAAATTATACATGTCTATATTGGTAAAATTGTACATGGCTAAGGTTAGATGTTATGACGTGTTGTGCAAAAATCACTTCTTTTTACCGTTATATCTGCTCACAGAGTCCAAAAATGTATTCGCTTAAAGTCTAATATGTCTGTAAGTTCAAGTTCCAAACTGATAACATAAAAAAGCTTAAAATTATAAAAAAAAACACGGAGACTCGTTTAAAAAATTAAAAATTCCAATTTTTTCATTTTAATAAAAAATTGAATTCGAGATAACAATCATAGCAAATGCAAAAAAAGTGGGCTTCGCAATACTGTCTGTCTGTCGGTGTATACCTCGAGCTACACACTAAGCCCATAAAGCAATTTTCTTCAAATTTTGCATTTAAGGACCTTTGGTGATTCTCTAGGAGGGAAATTTTATTTTTTTTTATTTTTGGTCAAAATTAACGGTACCTGCCATATAATGCGTATGGATAAGTTCAATTTTCTCAAAAAAGGTTGTGATTAAAAAATTGTATTTACTTTTGAAACGCAAGAAATATTTTTAGAAATGTTAATATCGGTACCTACCATAGAACCGTTTTTTTCATGTTTTGAGTTTCTCTTAAACGACTCAACTGATTTTGATGAATTTTTTTTATATGGAAGCGTCTTAATAGTTTAAAAATTATTTTATATCACAAAAAATAAAAAAAAAAATATTTTTGGATTAAAAAAATTTCAAGTTTTTTTGTTTGAAAAATCAATTTTTTGAAAATGGGTGACTGGTTTTTTTTGAAAATTTGTGGTATTAGATGTGCATTAATATTTCCTTCAAAACAGCATAACAATTTTTTTTTAAAGATTTGAAAATTTGTATGTAGATATTTTTTTTTCTAAAAATTAATCTCTTGTGAAGGGATCGCACCAGCGATCACCTAATTAATTAAAAAATCATATCCAACCAACTTCGATACCCTACACTCTAGTTCCCATCATCATAATGTATTTCCGTTGGCACACTTAGTGCACAAGCTATATCACTTATATGAGCTATATGTGTCATAATAAAATACTCATATGACACCTTCAGTGCATAAGGGTCGCTGACTTATTGTTAGCTATTGTTTGATAATGCAGCATAAGCGATATAGTTTGAGACACATGGGATACATTGTGCTGATGAAGCATAGTACGGGAAATCCGATGGAATGTCATCGAATATCGAAGTATGGTTGGATATAGCAATAATTGTATATAAATATTGAATAAAAATAATTAAGATTCACTTCGATTTGAAAAGCTAAACGACAAAGGTCTTTTATTTACAAAAGATATAGAAACGTTAACGTTTAGTACAACAGACGCCCTATAGAGCATTGGCTTTTGGGTAAAGGTTTAAAGGGCTACTCGCCGGACCAAGTCTAGTTGTACTAAACTTTACATGGCGATCTTGCCAGGAGTACTTAACAACTCACTTTGGAAACTTACTTAGATGTCCGAAAAAATCCGACTGGCCCTGGCAGCAAACCTGATCGAACAAGCTCAGGCTTTGATAAGGTTAACTGAGACCCCACCAGCAGCAGATCCGATCAAAGAAGGGCCACAACCTATTTCCATTGAAGAATATAGGAAACGAAATCACCCGAAGCATTCGTCGGAGAAGATTTCCATACAACCAGCACCAAAGGCCCGAGGAGGCGAGAAGGTGAAGTTAAAGAAGCACATAATCGAACTGCACAGGTTGGCCAATATACCCGGCCAATCCAAGGACCTCAAACAAAAGTATTTGAGGCAAATAAAAAACGTAAAAAAAACAATCCGATCTACCAGACAAAAAAAAAATAAATAAAAAGAAAATCGAGGAACAGGAGTTCCACAGTTTATTTTCGAAAATGATCAAAACAGCACGAGAAATAAAAAAAAATCCACTTAAAAAAAAAAAAAAAATTAATGAAATTTACCTTATTAAACAAAAACTAAAAATTGAAACTCAAATTAAACCACTATGGGGAAAGGCCAATCTAAAATAGAGGAAGTTGTGGTCAACAACAACGGACCTCAAATGAATAAATCCAATGATAAGTTTGAGTATGGCATTGATTTCATGACCATTCTAATTATAATTGTTATAATTTTTGTTTTTAAATATGTCCATAAGACAATCAAAAAAAAATTTAATAATACAGTAAAAAAAGAAATAGTCAAACATAACAATGTAGCAAGAAGAATTTCAGTATAAAATAAAAAATCTCCCTATTTTAATAAAAAAAAAAACAGAAAAAACTTTTTTTTTGTTATAATTCATATTTTTGTATTTGATTCATATTTTGGTAACTGATTGGGTCTTGTTTTTTTCTTTTTCCTTTCCGAATGAGTTTCCAAGAATTAAGGGAAGATGTGTTAGCTCTCAAAAATGTCTATGAAAATCTTAAGAAATCACCCAATCGAAAACGAAAACAAGATAGTGTTAATAGGAAATTATTAGAAATAGACTGTCTATACACTGCATTCTGTAAGTCATTTGGTAAATTCGACCAAGATACCTTGTCAGAACAGGAAACCGAAGTTTTATCAACTTGTGTAGTGGAAGCTAAGAAATTTAAAGAGAAATCTATAGAAATAGTCAAAAATAGCCTTGACGTTAGTATTGAACAAAAATTAGCATCAGACACCGAAGAGATGGGTGAAGCATTCAATTTTAGTATAGCACAGAAATTGCCTACCCTCAACTGTGATGAGGATGGCAAAAGAGCAGAACACATTAGAGACTTTATTAATAGCGTCGAGTTTTATCATGATACCCTCAACGAAAGTTCAAAACCCACACTTATTAAGTTTTTGTTAAAATGTAAAATTCAAGGAAAAGCCCTTACAGAATTTGGTAGTCAGAAACCAGAAAATTTCCCAACATTTAAAAAAGCGTTGATAGAAAAATGTGGACCGAAAGAGACGATAGAGACAATACAAACAAAATTAAGTAAGACATATCAGGGAAACCGACCTATAAGAGAATTCATAACAGACATTGAGACGCTTATAACGAAAATGACAGAGTTAGAAGTCGCTTACCATGGTGAAACAACAAGAGATACTCTTACCGTAGCAAACGAAAGACGTGGTTTAGCATTCCTTAAAAAGGGAGTGAACGAAAGACTGAAAATAGTACTTGATAGTGCACGACACACAAAACTAAAAGACGCAATCCAACATTTATTAGAGTTAGACCAAAGTTCTACTACTACTAGAGACTCTGTAAGATATATGAACAACAATAGATATAAACCAAACAACCCACCTCAATATAACAATAGATACAGACAGAATAACGTTAACCAACAACGAAATAATCAAGGAAATTATTCTTATCAAAACGATCGGAACTTCCAAAATAGAATTGACCAGAACCATAGGTTAGGAAATAACAATAGGCAAAGGTCTGTACCGCAAACATCAAACGGTTACACTCAGTACAACAACAACGACAACAGACAAAGATCTAACAATTTTAACAGGACAAACAATCAACAAAACCGAAATCAAAGGCAACAAAATAGAAATAATGGCAGAGGTAATCAGTCTTATAATGACAGGATATTATCTATGGGAAACGAGCAACCCACCGAAGGGGAAGCCGACCCATCGGGGGGGAACCAGTAACTCCAAAAGTGTCAAAAGCCATTTGCACTGCTGGAATATCAAACGGCATTTACGTAGATATAAAACTTAACGGCGACGTACAAAACAAAAAATTTTTGCTCGACACGGGAGCTTCAATTTGTGTAGTAAAGGAAGGTACATTCAGTAATACGATACATATTTTCACAGAAAACCAAACCAATATCTCAGGCATATCAGGTAATCTTCAGACTAAAGGAACATGTTATATTAATTTATTATTTGGAGAACAAATCATACTATATGAATTTCACGTGGTACCAAATGATTTTCCAGTTCCATTTGAAGGCATCATTGGAGCAAATTTTCTGTTAGAATTCAATGGCATAATTGATTTAGAGCAATTTTTGCTAAAAATCAAAGTAGAAAGTAAAGATATTCACCTTCCCATACATTCTCAAGAAAATATAAACACTATCCTAATAGCCCCGAGGTGCGAAGCAACCTATTGGATAAACACAAAACACACAGACGCTCGAGTATTTTACCCGCAACAATTATGCGAAGATGTTTTTATGGCAGGATCACTATCTACTGCCGTAAACAGGAAAATACCAATAAAAATTTTGAATGCACGTGATACAGCAGTAACGCTCAAATGGGCGGAACCATTATCCTCACCCACTTCAGAACATTATATTTTACGTTACAATCAAATAGATAAATCAATTAACTCAAGAGTAAACAAAATATTAAATGAAATTAATTTTGATACACTGAACAACGAAGAAAAATCAGAAATCAAAGCAATATGTACAAAATACCAAGACATCTTTCATGTAGATGGTGACAAACTTACATATACTCATATCGGCAAAGCAGATATCTCGCTTAAAGGGGATGCATCACCAAAATATACAAAACCATACCGTCTCCCACACACGCAGAAGAAAGACATAAAGGAAGAAATACGGAAGATGCTAGCAGACGACATTATTGAACCATCCATCTCCCCTTGGAACTCTCCAATACTCATAGTACCTAAAAAGAAAGACCCTGTTACCGGTCTCCAAAAATTTCGTATGGTGATCGACTATCGTCACGTGAATGACCGAATCGAAGATGATAAGTTTCCTCTACCCAATATAACAGATATCTATGATATGGTAGGAGGAGCAACCTATTTTTCATGTATAGATTTAAGCCAGGGGTACTACCAAATGGAATTGGATGAGAATAGCAGACCCATAACGGCGTTCTCAACAGAAGAAGGTCACTACCAATTAAAACGACTACCCATGGGTCTAAAGATATCACCCAGTAAATTTTCAAGAATGATGTCGATAGCGATGTCAGGACTAACATATTCACGATGTTTTGTCTATCTTGATGACCTTATAGTTTTTGGTAAAAACTTAATGGACCACAATAAAAACTTGATCGACGTGTTTGAACGTCTCAGAGAAGTAAATCTGAAAATACACCCAGGAAAATGCTCTTTCTTGCGAAAGGAAGTCTTATACCTAGGCCACGTTATATCTGACAAAGGTATACTACCTGATCCCACTAAATCTGCAGCAATGAAAAATTACCCAACACCCACTAACGCTGATGAAGTTAGAAGATTCGTTGCATTTGCTAACTACTATCGTAAATTTATCCAAAATTTTGCCACCATTTCAATTCCACTAAACCGATTACTAAAGAAAGATGTCGAATTCAATTTCAACAAAGACTGTGAAAAATCATTTGAGTTACTTAAAGATATTCTAACTAGTCCTAAAATTTTACAATTCCCAAACTTTAATGAAGAATTTGTTTTACGTACAGATGCATCAGGTTTCGCTCTTGGAGCTGTTTTGTCTAATTTTGATGATAGACCAATTGCTTACGCAAGCAAAACTCTTAATAAGTCCGAGAAAAATTATAGTACTATTGAGAAAGAATTACTTGCAATAGTGTGGTCTGTTAAGCATTATCGACCATATCTATTCGGTAGAAAATTTAAAATTTTGACAGACCACAGACCATTAGTGTACTTGTTCTCACTAAAAGAACCTTCTAGTAGATTGACTAAATTTCGCCTTCTATTAGAAGAATATAATTTTTACGTAGAATATTCTCCTGGTAAAAATAATTGTACAGCTGATGCATTAAGTCGTATAAAAATAGACTCAGAGGATCTAAGACAGTTATGTATCTGTGTTGTAACGAGAGCACAAGCAAAGACAAATAAAGAAAATCAAGAATCTGAAGAAGATAAGGTAGGAAACATGAAAACAAGAGAACAACGTATAACTGAACTGCTAAAATTACCAGAAAATGGACTTAAAGTTATAGAGCTGAAGATTGTTGACAATTTCAAGGAAGATTTAGTTAATTTCAAGGATGTGGATATTATTATTGGTCCAAACAAAGTTTTGGCATATATCCCAGAAGAGAATTGTTTACTCCTAAAGATATCCAAGGACAGCACTACAACCCAATCGGCAGCATTTGGCAAAATATTGTCGAGGGATGTGCAAAAACTCTGCGGATCGAATTTGATTAAAAAGATATATATTACTAAAAATGAAATAAAGAAGCTCACAAGCGGCCGCAAAGAGAGCAATATTAATGATTTAAAAAAGATATTAGGAGAACTATTTAAAGAAAGTAATATTAAAGTGCACATTATAGATAAAAATATTGAAATAACTGATCCTTGTAAGAAGAAATTAATACTAAATGATTATCACATACTTCCAACCAGCGGACATGCAGGAATAAACCGCATGATACAAAATATAAAGAAAAAATATTTTTGGACAGGTATGCAGAACGATGTGACGACATTCGTAAAGCATTGTCCTATTTGTCAACGAAACAAACACATCCAGCCAAAGAAACAGCCAATGACTATCACATCGACAGCCGAATCAGGTTTTGACAAACTATTTTTAGACCTAGTAGGACCCTTAGAAGAATCTGAAGACGGATTTAAATACATCTTAACTATACAAGACGAACTAACTAAATTCAGCGAAGCAGTACCCATTTCAAACAAAGAAGCAAACACAGTAGCAAAAGCTCTAGTTGAAGGTTTTATTTTAAGATATGGAGTACCAAATACGATAGCTTCCGACCAGGGAACTGAATTTTTAAATCAGGTTTTCCAAAGAGTATGTAAGTTATTAAAAATAGAACAGTTACAATCCACAGCATATCATCATGAGAGCATAGGAGCCTTAGAAAATTCTCATAAAGTTTTAGGAGCATATCTGAGAAGTTACGTTTCAGAAAAACATACCGATTGGAGCACATGGCTACCATATTACGTTTTCTGTTATAACACATCAGTACACTCAGAGACTGGCTATACACCTTTCGAACTAATTTTTGGAAAACAGTGTAATTTACCGTCAAATCTGCTCAAACAGGTAGACCCTGTATACAATTATGACGATTACGTGATTGACTTAAAACATAAATTACAAATCGCTCATAAAGATGCACAAGAAACTCTGATAGGCAAGAAAATGAGAAGAAAAAGTAGATATGATGTAGATGAACGAACGAAATATACAAATTTTGAAATAGGAAGTTTAGTTTTACTTAGAAATGAAAATAGAGGGAAACTAGATCCAATCTATATAGGACCATACGAGGTATTGTCTCAAAATGGTATGAACTGCGATATTAAATATGAAAACAAAAAAGTAACAGTTCATAAAAATAGGTTAAAACCATTTTATATATATTTAACCTTAATATAAATAATGTTAACTAAAAATTTATTAAAAATATGACACTAGTGTAAAGTGAATACTGTTTAATTTTTAATTCGTTTACTTTTGTTATAAATAGTTATCATTTAAACATTAACTTGCAAGTATAGACTAAGGGCCATATAGACATAAAAAAAAAATAATAATAATAATATAATTTACTATCTAGATAAATTAGTTTTAACGCAAATCAAAAACACTATTATTATTTTTACTACCTAGAACGTACCTATAATAAATTTGTAAGAGATTCTTAATGAAAGCAAATACTAAACTATACTTATTGATTTAATACTATAATATATTGTGTCCACATAATCTCAAATTAATATACAAACTATTGTAAAAAAAAAAGAAGAAATCATACCATGTCTTGATTTCTCCTTTTTCTCCCAGGAAGGGTGGTGTGAAGGGATCGCACCAGCGATCACCTAATTAATTAAAAAATCATATCCAACCAACTTCGATACCCTACACTCTAGTTCCCATCATCATAATGTATTTCCGTTGGCACACTTAGTGCACAAGCTATATCACTTATATGAGCTATATGTGTCATAATAAAATACTCATATGACACCTTCAGTGCATAAGGGTCGCTGACTTATTGTTAGCTATTGTTTGATAATGCAGCATAAGCGATATAGTTTGAGACACATGGGATACATTGTGCTGATGAAGCATAGTACGGGAAATCCGATGGAATGTCATCGAATATCGAAGTATGGTTGGATATAGCAATAATTGTATATAAATATTGAATAAAAATAATTAAGATTCACTTCGATTTGAAAAGCTAAACGACAAAGGTCTTTTATTTACAAAAGATATAGAAACGTTAACGTTTAGTACAACAGACGCCCTATAGAGCATTGGCTTTTGGGTAAAGGTTTAAAGGGCTACTCGCCGGACCAAGTCTAGTTGTACTAAACTTTACACTCTTTTATCAAATGACATACTTAATTTTGAGATCAAAACAAACAACTCCTACACAAGGGCGTATGCAGGATTTTGATCAGAGAGGGGCAAACTCACTCAAGAACGAAAATAAAAAAAAAACTTACTCCATGGTCATAGTTTCGTCATTACCTTGGCCCAATTACAATATTATTTCAACATCACTTGAATTGGCTATTAAGGGTTTGTTTGGTTCCTTAAATCTGAAATTTATAGCTTTTTATTGAAAGTATCCATTACCTTCATATATGTATGTATGTGTTTTGTGTGTAGTGAACTTTTGTATGTTTGTTTATTGTGTCCATCTTCAAAGTCAAAGAATAATCAACTTACTAAGCCTTCTTAAGGCTATCCCTCTCATTTATCCATGATTAGCAAGGCTTACAGGATATATGATTATGTCGTCCAATTCAGCATTTTATGAACGCCCCGCTGCACATTATCTATACAGATATATATAATGTATGTGTGTAGAAATAGGTTTACATGTGTATGGGCTTTAATTTAAAACCTAGAGATCCTTCTTCTATGCAAGTAAGCAGCCCATGTAGCCAGCAACCGACTTATAGAGAGTGCGGAGCTCTGACGGGTCCTGCTGAGAAGTTATAATAATAAAAGTTAACTAAAACTATTTTATATGAATGTAAGTTTGTGTGTGTGTGTGTGTGTTGCAAAACTACACAAAATCGCTGAAGCGAGATGATATGATTTCAAAGGCCATTTGCTCCTGTCCAAATGTCCTATTTCCTCCCCTTTTTTTTCTCTCTATATACAAACACAGGAGGTCCTTTCTGGACCTCTCATCCTATTTTGAGAACTCTCTCTCCCATACCCCTGCATTGTGTCGTCCGAAGTAGTTGTCGTTGTCGTCGTCGTCGTCGAAAGTACTTTGTGGCTTTCTGACCATCGACTTAACCCTCCCCGCAATAAAAGAGCATACAGAAAACTATGGAAAAACCGAAAAAGAAAATGTGCAAACTGAAAATCCACTCGGCGAAGTAATCGTATAATTCACCCAGCGTGGGGCGAATGCAAAAAAAAAAAAACAAAAAACAAATCGAGAATGGAACACAGTTTTCCATGAGAGATTACACCAGTTTAGTTTTGGTTAAATGTTTCTTGTCCTCGTTCCGCTGCCCCTCTGCCTGCCACTCTGCTCCTTTAATAGGGATGTTTTATAGAAGCATTTTTTTTTTGTTGTAGGTATAGATGCAATCTGCAGTCCTGTTTTATCCTTGCGAACAATCCTTATATATGAAAAACTCGCTGTGTTAAACACACTTACTTTTCTGTATATTCACTCATTTTCACATTTTTTTCATTTAATTTCTTTTACTTCTTCTTCTTCCATTTTTTGTGTGGAATTCATTACAGTTTGTGGTTTTATCGATTCCCATTCATTTTGTATAAATTTTTTTTTGTCCTTCTTTCATAAGCCACAAATTCTGTACTAGGACGAAACGAAACGAATATCAATTTAGGATCTACGAGAAAAATGACTAAAGCCGTTTTGCTGCAAAACACCTCGTTTGCATGATAAGGTCTCTCGAATTGTGTAGTGTATGGGTGTTGGTGGATGATGATGGTGTCAAGGAGGTTTAATTCTCGTTGGTGCTCCTTGCCGCACTCCGGATTTGTGTAAATCATGTGTTTTTATGAGTTGATTGGGATAAGATTGCGAATTTATGGGAGATGATGAATTTTGTATGAACATTTTTAATTATGTTTTTGTTAATTTTTTTATTTTCAACGAATACAACTTAATTCATTGATAATGTGGAATTAAAAGTAAAATTAGACCCTATTTTAATGATGAGTACATCTCTAGGGGAACTCAATTGAGTGACCTTATTAGTTTTGTTTAAATAGCTTTATTGTTGTCTGTAATCTAATTGTCAATGATCCTGTGATAGCTATTTGTGTATCTTCAACAGTTAATAAACCGTTTAAACTTGAATATATAAAAATATGTTATTTAATCTTCGCTACTCCAATTTTAACCTCTTTTTTCTACTCTTTTAAGACAAACCAATCACTAAATATTGCTTTTAACTGTCAATTTCAGGACGATTACTTTAAACTCTCATATCCCAAAGATTTCAGCCAGTTTAAAGCAACGGATTCTAATCAGGTCATCTTCAGCAACTCTCAGCAAGTTGGTTGCAGAGCCAAATTTAAAATTCTGTTGTGAAGTACTAAACAAGAATGTGAAGTTGTCTAACAAAATTTCTCCCGGCAATCATCGAAAATTAAAACGCAAAAAACAGTTAAGTAAAATTAGTTTTTAATCTTTTGGGGTTACTCTTCCACTATAGCAATTAGGCTCTTTTGGTCTGTGTTGTAAACTTTTCGTATATGAGGAAGCAGAATACCATTGTATGAAATTTAATGTAAAAGAATTATATGGGTGACTGTTCAGATATAAAGGATGAACAATTTCATAAAAGACACGCCCCCTGGAGGTGTTAGTAATTATTTTATTTATATATTTAACGTTTATTTAGAGTATTTGCATAAAAGTATACTTGCACAGCTCTTTTTATAATCTTTGCTTTCTACATAATCAAAATTATCAAACAAATACCCTTATTTCATAAAACATTTCCCCACTCCGTTGTTCGATTACAAATCTAGGAATATAAAATAATTAATATGTACAACATCATCAGTATTTCTGTATTTACAAAACACAATCTACATTATGTGACTTAAAATAATAATGTAAATACAAAGTCAAACCAATCTCTAGAAGTGCTAATGGATCTATTGATTCATTTTAATATCCTTCGAGACCAGAGCAGACCATCAAATTAAAATTTAATATGTCATCCAATAAGCTAGTTTGTTTTGGAATAACAAAGAAATAAACGCAACAGATTGCATAATCGATATGTAAGAGAAAATGACACATCTTAGCATGATCTAATGTGAAGTCAAAACAATTCCCCTTTGACCTCTTACTATCAATATTATCAAAAGATTTGAATGTAATTTTCAAACTTATATGTTTTTGATGTCATATGAGTTTTGAATTCATTAACTGGGACAAGAAATTAAATGTTTTGTGGTTGGTGAGTTTTTGTCAAGCAGCAATCAAGGATGTCTGCAACAGTCATACACCATATTTCATAATAATGTAAATCATATGTACCATTTGGATAGAAAATTCATCATTTTCTTTAGACAGATAGATTGGTAAGATGCTACAGGGGATGATGGGTAAGGAGATAAATATCTTATCTTCAAAGAATAATCACATTGTTGTCTTAGGTTGTTTTAGTATTGAAATATCACTCTTGTAAATAAATTGATTTAAAGTGTGTAAAAGTGAAGTAATTTCCAAATAATTGCCTTCTGTAAGCATGTAACTAAGATCTCAAAGTTTAGCTACTTCAAACTTCTTTGTCAATTAACAATCTAATCTAGAATTCCAGGAATTGTTTTGAATAGCAACTAATTGAAACACATATGAATATTTCTTCATTATTTTTCTTCACAAAACATGTTTGTGTGTGAATTGGAAAAAAAAAATAAAATTTTAAATTTAATTAGTTTATAAATTTAATTAGTTTTTTATTAAGCTTATGATGCATTTTAAAACAAACCCCTATGAATTCAGGATTATTATTTGTACGATCGTTACTTTAAAAATGTTTGATTTAAGGAAACGTTTTTGGAAGGTTATGAAAAGTACAAGAAGGTTTATTAAAAATGGCTGAATTTCGTATAACATCTTAGATAAACTAATCCTCAACTTTTGGCGTTTACAGATTCCAATTGTCTTAGTTAATCTAATCCGCAATATTTGGTGTCTACAGATTCCAATTATCTTGATTCTAACGTAAATTATCGTGTTTACAAATTTTCAACACCAACGACACTGACTACAACGACACATGCACATGAAAATGTCTCGAAAACGTGTTTTCTTTATGTTTCATGATGATTCATAATGAAATAGATTACAAAAAATTGTGTGCCAATTGCTACATTTATCCTGTACACTACGTGTAAGGAAAAGTAATACGAAGGGAAAAATAAATAGTACATAAAATACAAACATATTACAATATTAATATATTTTACAGCATTTTTATTATTTTTCCAAGAAGCTCAATAGATATAACTAAATATAAATTGCAATATTCATGATTTTTTTAAAGATGGAAGTCAAACCACAGATAGGATTGTTTGGGACTTTAAGGATAATTGTTAGGGCATCGCGATTTCCACCAACGAAAATGCCGCTAAGCATTTTGCTCAGGTCAAAACATAAATGCCTTTACCCATAAGTTAAACCAACTTTTTCACAAAAATTAAATTTTTTCCACTTTTACCCATTACAGTACATATTTGCTAAGTGCATAATTTTGCCTTTTATGTCGATTTATTTAATAACTACATATTATTGTAACCGTATGTACAGTACATCCTTATAGCTATCATCGATGCAGGATACCATATGTTTATTTAAATTTACCACCCCAAGCAAATATTGTCTTGGTCATTGCTTGTGTTTGTGTTTGTGCCTCCATCACATATACATACTATATCTACCCACGAAGTGCATTAAGCAAACATTACGCCGAAAGCTATATACACAAATATTCGGAATGTATAGAAACCAAGTGAAAACTCATTTGTATGCTAATTTGACCAACATTTTGTGATATTTTGTTTAATTGTTGTTAGTTTCAGATGTTTGTTTCGAATGAGAATCTACTCATATTATGAGCCTTCATAGCATCTTAAGTTAAGTGTAAGATGAATTTGAAATTTGTTTTGTTAATTCTCTAGATTGTTGTGACAGAAAGGATATCAATTTCTCGTGTTTTGGAGCTGTTAGCAAAAAAAAATAAAATTATGTTCATTATGGTAGCAATTTTACAATTAAACTTTTAATAATTTCACTTCTCAAAAATTCTTAGAATTAGTCCATTTCACCAGAAAACTTTATAAAATTCTAAGAAATACATTTTTGAGACTTTTTATTTAAACACAATAACTTTTGTTATAGTCAAGATAATTGGAATCAGTATGCATAGCTCCGATATTTTTTAATTTTTTGCAATTATTTTTAAACGTGATTTTAAAAATAGGTATTTTTTCAACAGGATTCCACTGTCGGAGGTGCCCCGCTGGATATTTTTTTCAAATTTGTATTTTTAATTATTGAAAGATGCTTCAAATTAGCATTTATAGCGTAAATAATAATTAAAACAACTGACATTGATTTTGAAAATAATTTAGTTACATTACACATTCCTTTAATTTTAACCGACTTGAGAAAAAGGATGAGGTTCTCAATTCGATTGTATAAATGTTTTTATATTACTGGCAGTACTTCTTTTTTACTGGACCGATTATTGTGATATCATCTGTTAAATTCAGATGGGTAAGCAATTTAGCTTTTCAATTTTATCTTTTTCTAAACGTGCCCTTTGGTTATCTTTTATTCCGAAAAGCCAAGTGCCCGCTGCTCCACGCCAGTCGTTTCCTTATTTGGAAGCATTCTTGTTAGGTCTACCAATCACTTAAAATTGTAAAATAATTTCTTTTAGTAAAAAAAAGAACCGACTTCAAAATGTTAACATGTCTAAGAACAAGAAAAAATTAATTTACTTATAACCAATTAATACTTATTTTATTTAAGTTAATAACCAACCATAACCTTAACCACTTTTAGTTTAAGGTCCAAGGTGCAAAAATATAAATGAAAATCTAGTTTAAATTTAAAGTATTTCTTCATGAAATCAATAAGATTTGTCTTATTAATCATAAGGTTTCCTAGTAAGCCAAATTGAGGCTCAATAAGCCAATCTTCTTGTTGTTAGGTAGTACTTTTCTTCTCCGTGTATGATCCAGTCGTATAGATTTTATTGAATCTCCTTACGTTGTCCTTAGTTGGTTCATCAACTCCTCTAAAGACCTTTCCATCTTAGTTTAATTTATTTCTGTTTTCGCAACTTAGAAACTTACTTGACTTGACAAACAACCTTGTGGCTTTTAACTTCCCCTATAGATACTTGACATCTATAAACATAAGTTTCAAGAAATTTAATTGTCAATACCTATACCAACTTCAATAGCATAAAACCCACCAAGTTAGCTCATTCACTTTAAAGTAACTTAAATTAAACTTATATCCTCCCGCATTTCAGTTCAAGATAAACATGAAACTTTATTCAAAAAATAAAAAAAAAAACATCTAGCAAATAAAAGCAATTCCATTAGCTTTCACGTTTATGATGGCGGGCGGTAAAAGAAACTTCAATATTTATTTTCATGTTAAAATTTTCTTCTTTTCTTCTATTCATTCATCGTAGGTACATATATTCATATTCATAGAATAAACCAATCCTCAAGTAGTAATATTCCTTTTTTTATTCTCTATCAAACAGTCCCGCATAAAGCTTTGATATACATTTATAGTATATTCACTAATGTAATAATCGAATTGTTAAGGAATACCCTTACAAGTTCTCTTAAGGCTATACAAATTTTACTCTCTATATATTCTAATGTGGCTGTACCTATATAATAGTACCAAGTACCAACTACTTATCCATCTCCATATTCTACCTACTCAAAGTTCTTCTTCTCACACAAAAACCCGATTGCTAAATTTGCATTTTCGAACACAAGTTTACATTATGAAATTGAATTGACTTTTCAGTTCCACATACAAAGTTTGGCAAGAATCCATCCCACAGTCAAAAACTCGGTAAATATCATCTGCACACTGGCACAAACACACAAAAAGCCAAAAGAAAAGAAGATTAAAAGAAGAATGAAAGAACAAAATTCTTGAAAAATAGATATTTCAATATGCAGGCGGCGCATAAGAGCCCCATCATATCCTTTTGTGCAAATTTTAGTGCATCCAGAGGTTTCATTGGTTTTTTGAAGTTAATATTGTTTGTATAGTACTCACCTCCCCCCCCCCCCCTCCCTTATCATAGACTACTCTGCTCTATGTCAAACACACTTAAAAGCATATCCTTCTTTAATGCCCTAACTATACTACATATACATTTATACATATATATCACCACAAAAGTCTCTCCTGACCCAGATTAATGTTCTTCCTTTTTTCTTTGAGTGGGCGAACATTTTTGGAAATTGCCGTAAATAATGCGATTAGTTGATGAAGTGATTTTTCCGAATCCATGTTATATACTCGACAACAAAAAACAGACTGTCTTATCTGTCATGTTGAATGGAAAGGACGAGCCAAGATTGGAGGGGAAGTGTTGGGTATTTCGATTAATAAAAGTTCGTGATGACACAAGTCGATTGGAGATCATTTGCCACCTTATACAAATTGAAGTGCTTTTCAATCTTCTCATTAATTTTATTTATAGTTTGATAAACAACAACAAACGCCCACCGCGCCGAGCCAATCCTTTTGCAAGCTATTCATTTTTTTTTGTTTATTTTTTTTTTGTTACTTCCTGGCTCCTTCTGTGCAATCCATCCAAATCCGAAAATGGATAAGCAAAAGATGGGGGCTATAACAATTTTTCGTTTCATAGATACTTTATATTTATGGAACGTGTTATTACAATGACATTAAAGATTGTATCAAAACAAAGTTGGTCTTTTTGCTAAGCTATAAAGGACTTCATTGGATTTATTGTTATTTATCGAATAATAAATTGTGATTTGTTTGACGATTATGGAGAGTCATGATTTAATTATCAAAGTTTCACTTCACTAACAAAAAAAAAAAAAAAAAAAACACTTAGATTTCAAAAACAGAATAAGTTTCAACTTATATAAGCTTATATTGGTGCTTCATATTTGAACTCACCTGCTAAGGTTAAATTTTAGGAAACGTACCTACTCTTGGTGTAGGCAAAATTAATTTCATCATAATTTTGTACCTACCCTGGTTCCTTGTTTTTAAGTTTAATTTTATCTATAAAATTCTTCTTTTAAACTCCTTAAACCACGTTAATTATTCCCTTGAATTAATAATTCTTCCTTCCT
The DNA here is from genome assembly GCA_948107695.1 of Meliscaeva auricollis. NCBI lineage: Eukaryota > Metazoa > Arthropoda > Insecta > Diptera > Syrphidae > Meliscaeva > Meliscaeva auricollis. The sequence continues at coordinate 19,142,851 of OX403619.1, read as the reverse complement.
CACGTTTTTTTTGTTGTTGTTGGTAGGTATTTTATAAATTTTAGCTACAAACATTAACCTACACTTGTACCTGTCACGTAAAATGTATTAAACCTTTGAAGACAGCGCAGTTGGAGGAGTTAATGATGTTGAAATGTTCCTTTTGCTGTCAACGAGAACCTTTTTATTGTCTTTTTGACAAGTTAATTAAATTCAACAAGCAAAAAAGCAGGAAGTCTATCAAATTTCTTACGGTATCGGGCTTTGCTTCTTTTGCCATTTAATTCTTTCTTTTTTCTTTGTTGTTGTTGTTGTTGTTGTTGTTGTTGTTTTTGTATATGTTAGTAAGAGATTCTCAGGAAGAAAAATTAAACAAGCCAGATATAAAATACCTTCATAATTATTATGATTTTTTGTTGTTTTTATTTTTAAAGGAAGCTAATTAATTTGCGGCCGATGGCAGGTTGTGTCTTTTGCATTCGTTTATTTTTGTCTTTTGGCCTGAAGTATCTATACATTTTTGCTTAACTAAGACAAACTGACGGAAAAAAAATATACATTTCATAATAAAGGGATTGATTTTTTTCTTCGTTGTTGTTATTTTTAAACAGACACTTACACATATAAATTCTACGAAATGGGATACAAAATGGTTACACTGCAGTATTTTTAAACACAACGAATAAAGTTATATGCAGTAAAGTCACTTAAGACATAACTGTGAGTTACAAGGCAGGTACACTACAGGTCCAATGCAATAGATCTGTAAAAGAATGAAGTTAATTGGTAATGCAGTCAATTCAGTCGCAGTTAATTGATTCTATATTTAACTGCAAGTTAGTAGGAACTGCTACTAAATACTTTAACTGAAGAATAAGCAGTTAGCAGTAAGAACTAAAATACTGACTGTACAATTAATGTTAAAATTTAATTAACTGCAGTACTTTTTGACTGGTTTTAGTCTTCTAGTCAGTAGAAATTTTTTTTACTGTTCTTTTTTTGTATTCTTTTAACTTAAAGTTACTTTCTGAGCTCTTTATTCCTGCAAGAAAGTGCCATGGAAGTGTATCAGAACGCCTGACTAAAATTTCAAATATAACAGTACAAAAACTTTCTACTGACTAGAAGACTAAAAACAGTCACAAAGTACTGCAGTTAATTATGAATATATGAACAAAATTAACTTTTAGTCAATTAACTGCTTTCATTAACTGTTCAGTCAGTATTTTAGTACCGACTGCTGACTGTAGTTTTGCAGTCCAAATACTTTTGTAAGTTAAAAAAATACTTAAGGAATTTAGTCTTTTTAGTCAATTAACTGCAATAACGAAAAGATTGTAGTTTTAACAACTCTGCAATGCAACCCGTTTTGAAACTAAAAATATTTGTAACTAAAACTGAACAAAAAAAAAACAAAAATCAGTACTTTTCGTTTCAAGAAACTTTTTGTAACTTAATTGGAACTTTAAATTGCCAAGTTTGAAATATCAAAATAGTTAATTGTTAATTATTTAAAATTTTTGTTCTTATGCAGCGTAGATAATACGCCATCAGGATGAAAAACTTTTGTTCTTATCTACGTTCATTAATGCCAACCTTTTGTTTACGGCAAAATCCACGCTGAACTAATATCTAGTGATGTGTGAGGGGCAAGAAGTTATACTTTCTCAAAATAGAGAAGATATAAAATAAACATTCGACTGCAAGAAAATAAGTAAAAGTTAAGCAAAACAAAAAAAAACGAAAAATATTTTTGTGTTCAATAAAACAAAAAACAAACGATTTAACCTTTTTATTTATATCTTCTAAAAGTGTTTAAGCATAAAGTCAAACGATTTATTGTAATGTCGTTCTCTGTATATGAAAAGTCCTTTTTGACATTTTCTTTATAATCGTAACAAGTTTGGTCATTAATTCAATCTTACAATACCTAGCCTATACAAAAGAAAACATTTTTTGAAATTTATGTCATAACTTTATTATAGTTAACTTTTTTCTCAAAAAAAAAAAAAACAAAAAAAAAAAACACAACAAAACATCGAAAGTGGATTGTTTGATATAATTTTACTGTTTATTGATTGAATGGGCAATAAAATAAAACATAAAGGGTAAGTTTTTGTCTTTAATAAATTGGATGTTTTATTTGTATATTCATAGTTAACTTTTCGAGATAAACTAAACACTACACAATATACACATATAAAATGGATTGTAGGATGTGGGTAGTAAAGTTCTTTGTCAAATTGTATACAAAGTTACTTAAAATACTGTTCATTGACTACAATCAGTACAAGTATTGGTTTTGTGTCAACACATTTTCAATGCAAAAATACGTGGACTGATTATCTTCAATTTTGATACAGATTATTTGTACGTTATTTTCAAAGATGTTTTTTTTTGTTTGTTAAATTAATATCTCACATCAAAAACGGTTATAACCATTTTGTTTTTTTTTTGTAAAAATGCACTTTTTTGTGAAATTCTCGAGAACGGTATAAGCAATTTTGATTAAAATTGTGCACACACTCAGGAAAAAAACGCAATATAAAAAGTAAAGAACTCTAACTAAATTCAAACACGTATACGTTAATGTTTTCACATTGAGATAAACTTGGTTCAAATACAAGTTCTTTCCGACAGAGACTTTAGCCCCATAGTTAAGACTGTCAGCTGGTAACTGAAGCACTTGATGAGTGCATAAGTGGCAAAAGCACGAAATAGCTATATCTCCAGCCAAACAAGAGTGGTAGTGCCTTTAAGTTGTTGTTGTTGTTCAAACATTCAATAAAATTGACGGAATAAAGAATGGTCAAGTCTAACAAGCTGACATTCTAGTACGAATAGTACAATAATAACAATAATAATAACTTAATAGACTGGTTTGTTACCGATCTTCCAACCTCTCCCCCTTTGATACGTACTACGAATTGTAGTCTATCGAAATAAGGTATGGAGAAAAATGGAGACGGAACAAGACAGCATACTTAAAGGCGCTAATAAAAATGCTGTGACTCCAAATGCATTGGATAAACAAGAAACACATCTCGACCTGTGACGTCAGTGGTCTAAAGTGGTGGAGTGCGTAGTGCACACGACTTCTAAGACTGAGCTAAGATCTGATAGCGTGGGTTCGATTCCCATGGTGTGCATAGAAAGTTTTTCATAATAAAATTGGATTAAAGCTCAGCACCACAAAAAGGAGACTGATGAGTGCATAAGTGGCAAAAGCACGAAATAGCTATATCTCCAGCCAAACAAGAGTGGTAGTGCCTTTAAGTTGTTGTTGTTGTTCAAACATTCAATGAAGCACTTCTTGTTCGTATACTGATGGTGGCCATAATTTTTTTTTGCGTTTTCGTATTCATAGTGGAAACATTTTTGATTTTAAAATATTTCCGTGTCTAAGCCCTAATTGTTAACGTTTTACTTTAGTTTAAAGTATTTTTTTTTTTGATTCTACGTCATTTTTTCCATGAATACAGATATTTCATATAACCTTAAACAATCTTATTAAATTTTCCAAAAAAAACAAAAAAATCAAAATACTAATACAAAATCAAAATAAAATACATAAATAATTTTTTGTAATTACTGGTAGTTTATTTTACCTAAACAATTTTTCTAACATAGCAGTTGAATTTGATGAACTCAAACAAATGTAGCTAATAATTTAATTTATTTATTCTAATTCATTTGAGAATAAAATTGATTGATTTCTTGTCCATGACTCACTAAAAGTTTAAATATCTTTTTTAGTAACCATCAATGTTATAAAAGAAATTAGGCGTATATGATATCGCATATTACGTTTCAAATATAAAAAAGACCAACAATTTGGCTCCATCTTTTTTTTTTATTGAAATATAAAATATGCTGAGGGCATATTTAAAATTTCTTTTACTCAAATCACACATAACAATATAAAGTAACATACACATATACGAGTATGCATAATATTCGAGTACAATAAATAAGAAAAAAAACATAAACTACAAAGAAATATGTGGATACTGGGGGATAACCAGACCGGAACAAGGACCAACTTTCTCACTGGCCATATTTCTTGCTTCAAAATAAACGGATCGCAGGAAGTGAACAAAAGCCAAGATGTAAACTACTTCACTTGGTCGGCACTTTTCGTTTTCAGCAACAAAAGAGAAGAGAGCACGAGAAGAAAGAGGCTCAGGATGTTGATGTCGAAACTTGCACATGAAATTAAACTTTTTTCTTCTATTTGATTTTTTGATGCAGATACTTTTATACTGCTGCGCTGGTGCATTACCTTAAAGTGGTGAGCTTTCTTTCTACATTTATTTATTTTTATACAATTTTTTTGTTGTTTTTTTTTTTTTTTGAATCTCTCACAGCAAGGAGCTTCACAATCATTTTCAACTTGTTACCAAAGTTGAAATGAAATATTAAGATAGCACAAGGACTTGAGAAGACAAGCTAATTTGAATACACTATACACTTGCTAAAGAGTAAAATCTACTAACATCAGAGAGGCATTGTAGAGGATGTTATATAATGCAGACGGTCTAGCAGCATTTATTCCACACATATGCCCGAGTGTACTGTTTATGAGGATAATATAAGGTGGTGTTTCCTCATCTGTTTTTATGTTATTTTCATAAAAAAGTTTTAGGTTTCGGATTGCAAAGTGAGGGCAAAAAAAATAGGATGTAAGAGAAAATATGCATTGAGATGAAGAAAGTTAATAAATATCTTGGAGTTGAAGGTCTTTTGTCAGAGAATTTTTGGAGTTTTGTTGCTTTTCAAATAAAGTTAGTATTTTTTTTTTTCTGAACTGTTCATACTTTGTCAGATTTTAAACATTATACTTCAGAAGCAATATTCATAATGAGTTTGATTCTAGAAAATTAATGAAAATCAGAAGAAGACCTTGATGTGAGAAGTTAGTTGTTTTTAAGGCTTGTCATGACAAGGAAAATAGTTGGTTTGTTATTAAATTTATAGAGTAAAACCATATAAAAATTTGAACTGATATTTTAAGCTCAGTTGCAGTCAATAAACCTACTTTTTACTGCATTTTTCAATTAAAAATAACAGAATTAACATACAAAGGTTTAATAAAAGCATGAAAACTATATAATGTATAACAAGGAACTGGAGTCAAAAACAGTCAGAAATGCAGTCATGTGAAAGTGCATTAAGGCATTGACAACTTTGAGCTCAAATATCTTGACTTTTCCTCAAACAATTTGGAAAGTATGTTAGTCACCCAACAATCTAAATGTCATCTTTCATTTGATACCAAACACGTTTATATACACTCTGGTTGAGAAAGTTGGTGAACGTCGTACAGTAATGTTTTTTATATAGTTTGTTTTTTTTAGGATCTTAAACTCTTTTACGCTCAAAGATGCTGTGAATATTAAAGCCTTCTATTTAGGTATACATATTTTTCTTTTAAAGGAACAAAAAAAAAAAACATAGACTCGATTAAGATAAAGCATATGTGGTTTGAAAGGGGATTAATTGTAGACACCGAATATAAAATTAGTTTCTTTAAAAACCATCACCAGGACTGAATATGACCACATTTTATTTTTAACAGCAAAGTTTTTCTTCGTAAAAAAAAACGAATAAAACTTTTTTAACAACCAGCATGAACACCAGAATTCTCTGAACACTAATACCTTTATTACCAGAAATTGTAAATATAGGTTTTCCCATCGCTACTTGTAAACTGTTGCTTAAATATGATGCTATGCATAAAACTAACCTCAGGTGGAATAATATCATTACATGCTTAGCGACAAATCAGATCTGGCCAGTACTAGATCTGAAGCGCTCTAAACGTTTAATATCCTTGAGCAGATCGCAAATCAGCTCCGTAATAGGTGTTATAACTACTTGCTTGGAGTTCTCTCAAATGATTTCTGCAGAAGCTGCATGAACGAAGAAGAAGAGGTATCGATTCCCCACTTTCTCTGTACATACCCTGCTATATCGCAAAGACGAAGACTTCTACTATAAGTGTAAAAACATCAATCCCCCCCCCCCCCCCAAAAACAAAAATAGAAAACTAGACTGCGTGGTAGTTACCCCTAAAAGCTAATTTTTGTTTCCAAAAATGCTACGAAGTTGAAATAACGAACATGCCCAGTGTTCAATTAATTTATTAAGAATGCCATCTATTTTCAAAGTTAAAATTAATACAGAATAGAAAGCAGATTGCTAACCTCCACACAAATAGACTTTGAAATTCTGAAAACATAATAATTTTAATAGTTCATGCAATTTTGCGTTTACTTACTCTTCTATCAACACAAAATTATTTGAAAATAGTAGTTATCATAATATATAGGACTAGACGTAATTAACAATTAATTTGGCCATTTGACCATAAACTAGATATATATAGCTAGAGTGCTGTCTAGCCCATCAGCATCTTCTTTATCCTCTCTATTATGCATATGTATATTTTGGCTCAAGTTGGAGCATAATGCTATAAGCATTCACAAACACCCATAGAACGTGTCAGTACTTAATTTATCACTTCATACTCGTATATTGCATACACTTGATAAATTAATTATTTATTGCCTAATCAAAAGGACGGCAAATGATCAATGCAAATTGAGAATGGCCTGTATCTTGGTTTCTCTGCGCACTTGATGGAAACGCATATCACCCAAACACAAATACAAACATAACGATGTCCAACGACGACGACGATGTTATTTAGAGTCTACTCTACGGCCATTTTGAAAGCATCACACATATAAAATTTAGTTAGTTATATGTATGTAGAGGTACAAGAAAACAAAGCATTATCTTAAATCAATTAAAGGAGGACATCTTAAATCAATTGTGAGGTTATGTTTATAAGGTCAGTTAAATGTATGTTAATAATTTAGACAAGGACAAGAGTGATGGTTGTGTCAAAACGATGCCCATGATGGGAATTTAAGGGTTATTCTTGTTACCTTAATAACAAATATTGCATTTATGTGTGAAATTATATGGGGATGAGAGAGAGAGGGAGAGATTGACAGGGTTTCTGGTAAGATTACTTATCGAAAGATAAATTATGAATATCACAAACGGACTCAGTAAGTCACGTTTATAGAAGTTATTGTGGTGACAAAAACATTCAAGTGAGCAACAAGAGTGAAGTGCACAAACGTATCACATGACCGCATCTGGAAACAAATTATTAAAATTAAAGTCGCATTTAAATAATAAACAAGTATTGAAAATGGATTTTTGGGGTGATACAAAAATTATAAGCCAAATAGATTTGTGTTGTAATTTAAGGTAATGTTTACTGTAGAGGGAACAACTGAAAACAATTGTTTTTTATTCTATCTCTGATGCTTCTAAAATTTTTTCATCTTCATACTTAAAAACATACATATCTCGAATTCCCTTGACGAGTATGACTGTATGTGTAACTTGCAGTTTTAATGAACGTTTATCCACAGGGAATCAGCCTCAGATGTAATGAGAAAAAAAAATCAACTTATAACTTTTATTATAATAGTTTTTTACTAGAACTCAAAAGCCAGTTCTATTTCGAACATGATTAAAAAATAAGAGCAAGGATCATATCCTTTTAAATTTCAGATAGTGATATGTTGGCCTAGTTACGACAACGATAACTAAAAATGTATGTATATTGAGGAGATGTGTCTCATATGGTTTTTGTTTTGTTTTTTTTTTTCAATATTTTTATACAGTTTTTTTGGTGCTGTAAAAAGTGCAGGAGAGATACCTAGTATAAAATTGTACAGTTTTTGAAACGAAATACAGAAAGGCATAAAAGTAGGGTATTAGAAAGGCTTAAGTCTTGTTTTTCGAGACGCCATACCCTTCGGAAAATCCGCCATTTTGGAAAACGCATATTTACCTGTATCTCCAAAACTATTTGTTTTAGTGAATAAGGAACAAAAAGTTGTAGGTTTGTTTATGCTATGACATTTTAATTAAAAAAATAAATTGCTTGACTGGATCGCACGTACTTGCTCTTTGGGTTAAAGTTGCTATAGACATTAAAGCCACTTATAATATAAAGTTTATACAAATAGATAATTATGTTAGAAATTACAAAAATATAGGGTTTTGCTTAAGTTTTATATTTATTTAAAAGAAAAATTAAACATGTGTAAAAAGAATAAAACTACTAATTTTAACTTTTTATTTATTTTAGTTTTTTAATTAATACATATTTTTAAAAAAACTTAATTAGATTGTTTAAGGTTATATGAAATATATTGCACAAGTTTTAGTCAAAATCGCTTAAGCTGTTTACGAGATATTCTCGAAAAACTATTTTTTTTTTTACAAGAAAACGGCAACGTTGTTCGGGATTTTTGAGAAAAACGAAAAATGCAGTTTTGTTGCACTTACTGAACACAATACATACACAAATTTTAAACAAAATCGTTAGAGCCTTTTTCGAGAAAAATCCAATAACTCAAAACCGTTATCAAAAAAAAACTAACTTTCGAAATTAAGTAAAAATCATCTGTACTAAATTTGAAGAAAATCCGTCCACGCGTTTGGGCAGTGAAGAGGTGTTCAGATGGACGCACAGAAGTACAGATGGGATAACTTAAGTGACCGCAGTTCAAATCCCGGTCGATGCACATAGAGTGTCTTCTATCGTGTCAACTTGATTAGTTTAATGATTGGCTGGTTAAAAACAGACGGAGAGGGTATCGACAAGGTTAAAAAGAACCATTGCAGCTGTATTTAGGAATAGTTTCTACATCCTACTAGTATATACTCGTATTGGTAAGTCTAAGAACCCTCAATAATCCCCATCTTAAACGGTCAAGGATAACAATTCGTTATTATTTATCATAAATATTCATAAAACTATCAAAGAATTTCTTTTGTCTATACATACAACAAACTTTCTCCTGGTTTCAAACAAAAGTTTATCAAAATCTCAAAGTTGATTTTATCACTAATCCTGAAAGATATACATTAAAGAAAATATTTCTTCACAAACAGTAAAGCATTTTACAGTAGATATCTTTCGATGCTATGACGACGATGAGGTCTCATTTAATTTAAATGACTTTTTAAATACCCTCCCCCTTCATGGTAAAATGAAAACAGAACAAAAAACTTTTCTTAGACAGAAAAATAAAAACAAAAAAAAAAAAAAAAAGTAACAACAAACAAACAAATCCATCAACACCGCCAGGGCTGTCAGCACACAATCATTGTGAGGCGAATTGTTTCAATATCTTTTCAGTCAACCTCCCATGTTAATGAGATGAAACCCAAAGTAAATTTCCCATGATGGCATTTAAGGAAAATTCCTCATCAAATTATCACGTTTCATGTTTACGCTTTGTAAAAAAAAAAAAAACGAAACGAAAGAAATAATAAAAAAAAGGCGCAACATCCAGAGAATGGCAGAAAATAGAGCAAAGAGCCGGAAAATAGGACGACACTCTAAGCAAAGATCTTTTAAACATTTTTTAAGAGTGTGCTAGTGATAGTTGTTGTTGTTTTTTTTTTACAATGGTCTTGGTAGCTACTGCTAAAGCTTTTACTTAGCTTGACTTAAGTCTTATGGTATTATTTGTGACTCTTGTGAGTGTATTTGATGTTTGTGTAAAGAGTTTTCTCTCTATGTGTCGTCGCGTTGCCTCCGTCTGCGACCACACAGCCTTCACTACGCTCCACGATGATTATATCCGGCAAGAACTTTTCTCATTAAAGAACTTTTTTTTATTCTTTTTTTATTATTTTTTTTTTTTTTACAAAAGACGGGACAAAAACTGTCTGCCTTTTATGTTGAATAAAATTCACCCCTTTCGGCGCACTTTTCCACGGCCACCACTCCACCAATATAAAATGAGAACCTAATGAAAGTAATCGAAGAAAGTCGACTGTATATAGCCGCAGAACACCAAAATGCCAAGACCTTCCCTATCGTCATCATCGCCAAAACACCATTTATACCATTTGCCATTGCCCCATCTCTCACTATCACCAGCAGATGGCATCTAATTCTATATCATACTTTGGAAAAGCATTGACGCGAGGAAGTGTCAAAAGATGATTGTTTGCTTTGCCCTGAATGTTTTCTGTTGCTGTTGTCTGTTGTCATCCTTTTCATCGTTTCCGTTTCTGTTCACTATTTGACGTTGTCCTTGCTATTTATCAAATAGGATAAATAATACACTTTAGTTCTATGCTATCCTTTTCTATAGTGTTTGTTGTGGCTGCCCCCTGGAACTACTTTTGTCAAAGATCCCGATTCTGTGCTGTTTGCACAGGGGCCTCTCGGTTCGGCTCGGTTCTCGGAATCTTAGATATAGTTTGCTGTAATGCAACATCCTATGGCTCTTGTTCTGATGATTTTGATTTTGATTCCCGATGCCGATGCCGATGCCAATGTCGATGAAAGAAGATGTGCCCTAGCCAAGCCACGCCAAGCCAAGCCGAGCCGAGTCGGGCCGGACAGACCATACGAAGGGTGTTCAAATTAAATTGAAATAAATACTTTTTTAGGGATTCGAGAGGGTTGAAAGGGGGTGGGTGTGGGGGAGTGAATAGAGGATTTAGGATGAGTGAGGAATGGGATTGAGAAAGCAAGTGGAATCATAATACGAGTAGGTATTGTATCTGATGAATGCAGAGCACATGAAAAATCCTTTGAGATCTCTTGGCTTTTCTTGTTTCCTTTCATTGTGTCCTTTAACTGAGGAGAGGTGGTGGTGGCCAAAGAAATAAAAATAAAAAGAAAAGGGACAACAAAAAGGAGACAAAAAAAAAAAAAAAAAACAACAACCAACAATTCAATATGAACATTACTCTATCAAATCTCGAGGATCATCGAAATCAATCAGTTAGGGATTACGGCCAAACAAAGGTATTTGTCAATTTGATTCAATCGAAGGGGGGTCGGTCTTCGGTCGGTGTCGTCGTCATCGTCGTCGTCGTCGTCGTCATCGGTGTCAGTGATGGGTTTGACTTTTGTGCTTTGGCTTTGGTCTGATTGGTATACACACAAAGCTTAAGCAGGCTCTTTCTTAGCTTCAGGTTGGTTTTTTTTGTTTGTCTTGAAATAGAATTCAATGGAACGATTGTTTCTGTGAGTGTGTTCTTGAATTTTGTTTGACGTGAAAAGCCATTCGAAATAAATGTGTTAAATGAATGAAAGGATATAATTTCCATTTATTTGACCTAATGTCTTCGACTTTTCTATACATCCTACTGAGGTGGTTGTGTAGTATTGAATTCCTTTACCTTTTATTTAAGGTGGTGAATTTTTTTTTGTTTTTAAGTATTGGGTTTATTTTTTGCTGGCAAATAATTTAAAATCTATTTATTTAACAAAAAACTTTGATGTTCTTTTCAATAAAAAAGTAAACTATAATATATGGACCTGAACTTTTAGCGTTTATGGTAAAATATTTTAAAGTTAAATGTTAAAAATCAGACTTAAGCAAAGCTTATGTCTTGGTATTTTGGTTGGCACCTGTTAAAAAATCTACCATATGGGAAAACTCAATTTAAGCTATTGGCCTAACGGCGGAGGTTGGCTAACTGAAGATAAAGGAAATACATAGAATTGTTCTTTATTTCTAGTCCTGTGAAGTAAGCAAAATAATTGTTCAAAATTTAATACAAAATGAAAGTTCCCGGTAGCAAACCAAGAGTTCTAGAGTTCCATATACTTTTTTTCAATCCTTATACTTTTTTTCAATAGATGTGTAAAGATCGTGTTTTTTGACACTTGTGACCAAAAATTAAATCTTTTGCAAATTTCAATGAAAATTGCTTTAATTTATATTTAAAAGAAATTTCTATTTTCGGGCCATACGCTAAGAATATTGAAATTTGGTACCAATTTTTGAAAAGATATTGGAGAACTTATGGCACAAAAACAACACTGTGTTTATATTCTTTAAAAAGTGACTCCTTACAAAAGCTCTTGAAAAGTTTTTTTTTTTTTTAATTAAGTTAATTTTGAAGACTGAGAAATACTAGATAACTTATTTGGGTGCAATGGATATAGGGCTTATTTCGGCCGCTTATATAGATTGGTCGTTTTCAGCATCCATTGTTCGGCGAGACAGCAGGCTACGATTGGTGAAGAGATCTGCTTTTAAGCATTCCAAGGCTGTGAGTGGCCCTATATCAATTTTAAGAAACAATCCATAAAGGTTCACACGAGTTATGGTATCAAAACGGCGCAACCCAGCACTAATTGTGTCATGAGCCAGGTGACAGCAATTCCTACCTACTTACCTATTTCGGTGCATTTCAAAAATATTAAAAAAAAAAAATCCATTCATTTTTACGGCAATTCTCATCAACAAACTCTTACTGCATTGGTTTGCAAATATCTTTCTATTTCAATATTCCTTTTGTCTCTTCTTTCAAAAACATACCCAAGCTTACTTTAAGTTGTAGACACTATAATATTCTTTCACTGATATTTCATAAAATTCACAAAATTTTTCTGAATAATTCTGCATATATCATTGTAAGGTAACAATTTTCTACTGCTCTTGTTAAAGAAAAAAAAAACCGCAAAATATGCAGAAACCACACTCCTTAAGTCTAAAACTGTATATACATTTTGTATTCTTGTCCATTTTTTGAATTGTAATATGTAAAACGACGCGACGAATAATGGTATTGTGTAACTAAAAACTGAATCACGATTTTTTTATGCAACTTATATTAATATTTTTGAAACAATACGCGTGAAAAGAACACAACGTTGAAAAATGTTGACACACAAGAGCATAACACAAAAAAAAAGGTGGAAACAAAAACTTTCTTGTGGAGATAAAAAAAATCAACCAGGATAGTTCTGTGTACATACATATGTGTTTTTTTTTTTCAGAACCAAAATAGCATTGTCTGAAGGTACTTAAAAATATGTACGAGTATTATGTCCCGCAGTTGGGTGAAAATTATTTTTTTTTCTTTTTTCTTATCACGGATGGAAGTTGTGAAACTTTTTGAAAGAATCCCCCACTGTGTGAAAACAAGAAGCTCTAATATTTTGAGTTGTTTTTTGCTTTTATTTTAACAATTAAATTATTAAGTGAAATATTAGTTACATAAGTGTATATTGTATAGGATGGTAAACAAAATTTTTATATTTATTTTATAATTTTATAAAGTCATCAAGCCCTTATGCTTGATGACCAAGTAGTTATTGAGTTATTTTTCAATTTTTTATATTGTTTTATTAGTTTATCGCAAAGTGACCACTATCACATCTAAGAGAGATAAATTAAAAAAATGTTACTCATACGCCGTAGGGTCCTGCTAAGCTATTAATTCAATTAATGGGATGTATCTTTGGTAGTTCTTTTTCGATATTTGGGATTAAGGTATCAATTGAAAATAAATATAACAAGCAGCAGGCTATTTGTAATACTCAGTATAATTTGTATTACTTAAATCGATCTATTTCCATTCTTTTTGGTCGGATAGAAAAATGTGTTCATAAAAAATACAAAAAAAAAAAAAACATCACGCACACTTCGGTACACGTGCATCTAAAGAAGTTTAATTTAATCTCTTGACTCAAAACCCTTGCTAGTTCAACATTATTATTTTATCAAAAAAATCAAAATGTAATTTGCAGAAACCCACTTTATTTCCTTCTAGTTAATTTGATACAAGTCTTTAATTTAATACCACGAAAATCTTGTTATTCCCTCCCCTTTTTTTGTGAGTCACGAAATATATTAAGGAGAATTTTTTTTTGCTTTGTTTGACATATAAAATCAAATATCTTCAATGGGCTAGGCCAGGAAGAACGATAAAAATCATTTCCCAACAAATGTTATAGGAGCAGTAATAAAATCACCTTGAAATCCATTAAAAGCTTGTAAATTTCTTTTGTCCATCCGTACAAATATTTTTTTTTTTTTTTTTTATTTTCGTGAAGAATTTCATTTCTCTGGCTACTAGCTAGCCTATGAATTTTTACTTTTTTTTTCTTCTAGTATCGTGACTTTATTCAATTTACGTTTTCAATTCGATTTGATTTTATTATATTTTTCCTTTTGACTTTGAAAATGGACTTGGAAGCGGAAAAGTGATTGTGTTGTAATTCAGACATTTAGGATCAAAGGATATCATTTTTTCTTTTGTTTGATCTTTCGTATAAGTGGGTTACCTAAATATTTTTAACTTTTTTTTTTATATTTTTTTTATTGGTCTATTATGTTTCTAGCGGCGTATTGCTAAGAAGGACGTTATTTAATTGGACAATAATAAAAGAATGATTTCTTACTAGCTCTTATAGATTTAATTAAGAGAAAAAAAAGTAAGAACTTTTAAGGTTCCACAATTTTTAAAATCTTCAGATGCTGTGATATTAAACTTTAATTTGTAATTAATTAATTAATAGGATCATAGAAAGAGCCGAAATCACCCTTGCCAGCTTGGGAAAATTCGGAACAAAAATTAAAATAGTATTTATCAAAGGATATCATTTGCTTGTAAAACAAAAACACACACAAAGGGGATATTAGAACAAACGATAATTCTTGCTCATAATTGACCAGGTTCTGTTCAATTAATTGCCACCTTGCCAAGATCGTTTCTGAAATCATAAATTTTTTAATGGCAAAGGTTCTTAAACCTTACACTTAAATCGTTCGAAAAACAGCAGGCAGTAGGTTTGCTGTTATTAGGATATTTAATTTGCTTGAAAATTTATGCTTTTGGTTAAGTGATTAATGAAAAGAAGAAAAATGTAAAAACAAAAATTTTTGTTAAATTTTTGTTTGTAATTTTTTGTTGACATTAATTTTTTTTAGAAAATTTGATAAAATTGTTAAGATCTATATAAAATATCTATTAAAAGTTTTAATCAAAATCAGTTGAACCGTACGATAGATATACACCAATTAAAAAAATATAAAAAAGTAAAAATGGTAACCATGTTTTCCGTTATCCAATTTATTTTGGAAATACTAAAAACGCAGTTTTGATAAAATCACTTTGAATAATACACAAATTAATTTTCATCAAAATCCTTAGAGCCATTTCAAGAAAACTGAAGTAACTCCAAAATGTATGGGAGGTACCCGTTCTAGAAGAGATATTAAAAAACAAAAGAAAAAAAATAACTTGCGAAATAACATACAAATTTTTTGTACCGTAATTGATAAAAATCGATTCATGCACTTAGGCAGTGGAAATGAGTACAGATGGACGCACAGACGTGTCGTACATACTCACAGATCACAGACGCACCTATTACCTACTATTCACCTCCTGAAAACTGGTCCGTTTTGATGACTTGTTACTGTATTCAAAAATAAATATCCAAACATGACGAGCACTCCAAGCTGAAAAAGTACGAATATTTCGCGTTTTTTTTGATGTACCATGCGGTTGGCACAGGTTTTTCGAAGCTGAAAACATTGTTTAGCACTACTACAAAACATTGTTTCAAAACTATATCGATTTAGTATGTGGCGTTTTTTTGAGACTATCCCCAGACGTTTTTTGAATTTTTATTTTGGACCAAAATTAACGGTACCTGTCATATACCGGTTTTAGAAAAACTAATTTTTTTCAAAAACGGTTCCTACGATTTTGATTAAAAAATTATGGTAATTTGTTTGTATAAGGTCTATCTTTAAATTCTGATTTTCTCCTTTATGACTCAATCAATTTCAACCATTTTTACTTTTTTTTTTTGTTTTGAAAAATCATTTTTGTGAAAAATATTCAATAATTTTTTTCAAAATTTAGTTTTTAGATGTTGAAAAATAATATCATAAAAATGGCGTACCAATTTTTTGTTATAAAAGTCCTTGCAAAATTTTATATGGAAAAAATAGTTTTTTTTTTTTATAAACGGCTCAAACGATTTTCAATTTTTTTTTTTCTAAAAATGTATAATTATAGATGAAATCAAATTGCATACTTTGTTGTGAGATTAAATTCATTTAAGAAGCTGTTTTGGTAATTTGAAAATCGAATTTAATGGTTTTTTATTTTTTTTTCTAAAACTGCATTTACAAATTTTTAATTAAAAAGGCTTAGCAAATATTGTCATTTTATCTATAAGAGAAAGTACGTGATATCCAGTCGTGCAATTAATTTCTTATATCTGTAAGGCTTGCCATAGAGGAAGGCCTGGTAATTGAATAAAAAAAAAAAAAAAAAATTTAACTTTAAAGTGTGGCAACCCTATACCTTATAGGAATATCGTTAGGCAACCCTAATGCAAATTGTTTGTTTTACATCCCTTAATAACTGTGGACCTTTTAAGTGGTTTGTTCGATGCGGTAAGATTAACCCATAATTGAAAAACAAAACAAAAAATTAATTTGATGGATACAACATAAAATATATTTAAAAAAAATTATACACTAATTTTTTAGAGGGCTAAAATTAATTTGAGTTTTCAAGCAACGTTACTGTATCTTTAATATATGTATTTATATCGCGATGGTCAGTATACTCCATAAAAAAAAAATGAAAATGGTTATAAATTACCTAAAAATATGTCACTTTTTGAGTTTTTAAATATTTAGAGGTCATTTAATCAAGTAAATTCATCTCAAACGAAGTTTTTGCGTGCTAGATTCCCATTTCATCAGACCAAGCAACGTACCGTACAGGCTGAGTCGGGTAGTTGAAAAATCCAAAAAACCTTACTTTAATGTGTAGCAACACGATGCCTTATGAGAGCATATTACCAGGCAACTTCTGTACAAATTATTTCTTAAGACAGCAAAATAACAAAAATATAGGTCTCAACCGAAATAGCGATGAGGGTAGGTCGTTCCATGGCGGGGTCTTATACAAATAGGCCCGTATGATTATTTTTTTTTGTTGACAAAATCTTCCATTGATTCCATCAATTTAATTTGCCTGTTCATTGATCCCTAAACTAAAAATAAAATGCAAACAGATTGGAGCTAAAACTTATCAAGTATCGTTTTTTTGAGTCAGAGCTCTATGATACGCACTATATTCAACTTTATTCAACACATAAATAAAAAGTTTAAGAAACCAACTCAATACCAAAGAGCCTTAAAATAGGGCACTCGGCCTTAAATCTTTATAGACTTTTCAATTTTTCATGCCATTACCTAACTACAAAATAAAATAAAATGGAAACAATCAGGGTTTCATATAAAATTATAAACTCCTCTAAAACAAAAAATGAAAACTAGTACCAGGCAGTGACAAGCCTGTCAAACTGGGGCATCCTCTTTTCTAAACAACAACAAACAAATAAAACTTTTCTATATTTATGCTTAATAAATTGCAAAAATTATAGCCATAATAAACAACCATTAAATTATAACATATGATCCTGCACTTTCACCACATACCAAAAAAAAAAAAAAAAAATCTCTAGAAAAGCCCACAAAACCGCACAGATATCTGCCTGCTTTACCCTGTCCTGATGCCCTACCGCCTGCATCACCACAAAATATACGAGTGTTTTAGGACAAAACACACACATTGTACTCGTATAATGTATGAAAATAAAAGACCTAATGTAAAAGGAAAGAAAAAAAAGAAACGTAAAAATCAAGGCGAACGGAGATAAAAGCAAGAAGATTATTCCTCGTGACGCTACTTGGTTCAATTTACAAGGACTTAGGTGAGATCCACGTTCGAATCAAAATAAACTCATAAAATGGGGCCAAACCGAGTGAAAAACCGTCCAACTCGCGACGACGGGCTATCAATTGATATTTTTATGAGAACATATTATATTTTTTACGGCTGTTTTTTTTTCTTCTTTCATATTTCGAGACATAAACCAAAATCAGAAAAAAAGGGAAGAATCAGCACCCGGTATTCTCTTCACACACATGTGTGTGACATCAGCATCATACTCATTGAGGCGAGGATGCTGCAAAATGTTTTGTTGCGATTGTAAACATGATTAGATATACATAACCAGACCCAGGAACAAATTCTTCAATAATCCCTTAACGACCCCTTCGTCACCCCAGAACCCCTGGGGTCTGTAGTTGGGCACCACCAGCCAAAGCCAACACCGAAACACGCTCTACAGAAATAAACACTTAGTGCGAGGCGTTGATGTTTTGGTCGTAAAAAATGTTTCTTAAAAATCCATAAAATGGGATTTTTTTTTTCCGAACGAAACCCATAAATATGGGTATAGTATGTTTTTTTAGTTTTTTTTTTTGTCACGGTTTTTTGCTTAGTGTGATGGTGATGTTTTGCGTTAAGTCAGCTTTTACCCGTCAAATTATTTTATGTGTCATCTTAAAGCTTCTGTGACAGATAAGTGGTTATATCCTACTTTATCCGGTTTAATTTTAAGTTTTTTTTGCTTATGTAGAAGTTTATTAATAATAATAAAAAAAATTTACCAACTAAAAGGTTGAAGTTGTAATTTCCTTAAACAAAACGCTCGCTGCCGTTAGCTGCATTTTTATGTCCTTACAAATTCTATATACGTTTGAATTAATTTAAGTACCAAAATTCTGTTTACGTTGATGGTTAAAGTGAAAACAACGTAAGTAATAATTGAGTTTAAAATGTGGAGAAATTTATGTTAAAATAAGGGTTTGGTGTCAAAATCCAAAAAAATCCGCAAACCCAATTATCAATTAAATAATAAACAATTCTTTCCAAATGACTTTTTTCAACTTAAGATTTTGGATTCTGAAATCTCTGAATTTTGAGCTTTCGGCATTTGAAAATTTCGACATTTTAATTTGGTACGTTGGTATGCATAAAGTAAATAAACAGGTAAATCTGCTTAATCAATCACTGAACGTTCGAACAGCAAACCAATTTGGAGGAGCATCGCTTCTTCGTAGAGTCTCTTGCTGCTGGATTATCTGTTTCCCTTCGAAATCCAGTACAGGGTAGCAATTCAATATTGTCGATGATTTTCTTGATGAATTTCATTTCTACACGGATGGCTCAGAAACCAAAGGCGTTAAAATTTTCCAAAAACTGCAAAATCGTTGAAAAATTCACGTTTTTCTTAAATTTTTGACCATATTGCGTCCCAAAATTTTACTGGCAAACATCAGATTCGGATTCAGTACTCCTCAAATTTAACCTAAAACTTTATTTCTAGGAACATTTTTGCCAGCCATTAATTAGTCAACGCTTCCTGGGTGCCAATTGTTAAACATCTCTAGCTGACAGCAGATATTTGCTATCAAAAGTTGAACCTGTTAAAGTTTTCCAGCTGTTGACGCCTCAGAGAAAATTTCTTGTGTTTACACCAAACTGGCAGCAGATGCTATCTCAATTTGAGGCTGGACACCAGCTAGGTCCGATCAGTGCTTTAATACAGGTTTAAGGCATAACAACTGCACTGAGAAAACAGCAATGTCAAATACATGAATGGGAATATTTAGCATTTCATCAAAGGCAATACTGTTTAGCTTTTAAATCCCTAAAAACAAATTCCGCTGAGCATTCACTCTTCACTGACAATAACCGACCTTTCCATACTTTCCACAAATAAAAACCCTTTCGGTATATAAACGGTTGGTAAGAGTAAAAATAGTCTCCCTTAAAAGCCGCTCATAATTTCTTAACCAAAATGTCAAAGATGCTTTCAATGCTTTAGACATCCTAAATATGTTTTCTTTTTTATTTTGTTGTTGTTGTTGTTGTTGTTGTTGTATTTGTGTGAAAAAATGGATCGGCAATCCTTTTGTTTGTCCATAATGTCCGGAATAACTCTTCACCTTCATGAACATCAGCCAACCCAACTATTCAAAAAAACAGACACAAAAGGCACAATTAAATTGTTTACGGAAGAAAAATACCAAAAGTGTGAAAGGAATTTAATGCCATTTCCATAGAGAAAGCAAAAAGGACTCTCGAATGTTTTTTTTTTTTTTGTTTTTTTTTGTGCACAGTATACTATAGATGTTAGGTAGTTGATATACACATACATACCTACATAACAACGGGGATTCAAAAAAGGGAACACGTTTGGCCCAAGCAAAAACATGAGGTAGAAAATACAGAGAGCATCAATTTATTAGGTTAAATGAAAATGAGGGTTCATTTTGAGGGGTTCCGGTATCTGGTGGCATTGATGGTCATGCTACTAAGGGACTTTATCCTCATCGGATGCTGTGACTGAACCATCTAAACCCCTACTCCATCCTCATAAGAAATCACCCAACTCACACACATAAACTAATGTAGATACTTTATACAACCAATCGTTAGAATTTTGTATTGTTGTTGTTGTTGTTGTTGTACCCATATATTGATGCTTAAAAAACAAGGTTAGGAGGATCCTGCTTGATGGAGAATGTGGTGCAAAGTCTACTGACAATTCAAAAATTCAACGGTGTATTGTGTTGGATGGTATTTTTGGTTCGACGACCGACAACGACGACGACGTTGACGACGACGCAACAGACGGACAAAGAGAGCAAAAGAACTTCTACTACAATACAAAGTGTCATTGAGTTCCCCAAGGGGCTACATATACAATGATTGATATAACAGCAGCCGTAAAGAGGGTGATTCGAATGTTTGACGGTTGTTAGATTGGATATATGTATGTCCAGAAAATTGGGTCTCTATATTTTTGACCTTTTTTCGGTATCTCACTTTAAAAGGCACTCAACTCACGTTTATTATACAATTTTAGGTGTCTTGAAGTTGTTTATTAATGATAAACGCCCTTCAGTCTTCAGTATACCGGTTGGTTTTTCCTATATAAAGCTTTGTTTGTATTATTTGAAAGTGAATGAAATATTCTTCTTCTTTTTTTTCTTCATTTTGTAGGCATCATCCCTTGGAGAAATTTACCCTATTTAATTTAAGCTACTGACATTGAAGATTTGTGGTTATAAAAAGGTTTTTTTTTTGTTGTTGTTGTTGTGAAGGTTAAATAGCTTTTAAAATCGGACAAATGAAGTACTTCTTTGTGTTTACTAAATAGCATTATTTTTGACAACTGTAGAGTTTATTAGACATCACATTATACCTAAATATATTGATTTGTCATAAACTTAAAGGAATTTAAGACTTTTCTTTTATCATTTAGTTAAAAACTGAATTTAAAAAGACTTTTGTCCAAAGTTGTGATTACAAATTGAGTCTTTTTATATACCAGGACGAAATGATCTTGGAAGGAATTAATACGGAAAAAGTATCGAAAGTCAGAACGTTGCGTTTTTGAGTAGACTGTTGGCCAACGTTGGGGGTCCACTGCCTCCAAGCGAAGACATTTGATGCCAACCACACATGCCATTCTTTTATATGGATGAAAGATCTGGGTCTCTGACACTCTGACAAGAGAAGTACAGGAAACAGATGGTAGTAGTACAGCGCGCCATAGAGCCTTACGGATAACTATCCCCTACCAAACAGTGTCGTAACCATCTATCCTGGATATCACAGAAGTAATTCCCATTGATCTTGGCACCATTCCCTATAGGGTATTGATCAAGAATTCGAGAAATAACACTATATTTACTGTAAGGTCTCTTGTGACTGAATTTAATTTAAAAAAAAGAGACTTTTAAGACAAATTTGTCTTTCTGTAGGCAAAGAAAAAAGCCCCTCCTGCTAGGATGGAGACCAGCATTCAACTTACGTCTACCACACCATCGAAAATTCTGAAGAACGAGGAGTGACGGCAGCAAATAATTGCGTACAAACCCACGAAGAGAGAAGAACCAGTTTACGAAGAGACACAACCCGCTAATTTTGGCACTTTTGTAGGTTAAGCCGATACTTTACACACTGGTAGCCCTATACTGGTTCCCAAACATGAATCAAAATATTCAACTTCTCGAGACGCCCATACACATTGGCTGACGGTAAAGCCATTATGGACATTGAGTACCGTTGAGTTTAGGGTGAGGTGCCCAGTCTCCGTTCGTTACTGCCCCTACTTGTGTTGTACAGCTGTTTTAGTGTGTTGATGAAGATCAGTAATTTTCAAGCCATTTTGTGGCATTGATAAATTTTAATAGGACTTTGCTTGGAAGACCAGAGAGTTCCTCAAGGTCATTGAAGAAGTGCCTTCCAAGAAGCTTGTTGTCACAGTTGACACAGCTCAGGGCAGTGGCAAAGAAAGTGCGCAGTGTCTTCATGTATCTTCTCGTCACCACATCCTCAACATAAGTTGTCCATACTGAGTTTCATCTTTTTCTTGTGGTAACCCAGTTGGTTGTGACCAGTAGTGATACTGACGAAGACAGAGAGAGAGAGACTTTTTGCTCAAATAAATGACGTTGTCGGTCCTTTGTTTATTGAAACCAGGCCATACATTTCTGGTTGTAACTCAAGTTTCAAGTGATCTCCATCTTTGGTTTGTTAGATATGGCTATCACTTTCTTTTGATTGCTGCTTTTGACCTCAGCTTGGAAGACACTGCTATAATTTGGAAGTCTGAAGTAGTTGGCTAGTTCAAGGGTTTCAGAGAAGAATCCAGCACCAACGCAAACAACTGAAAACTACTTTTTGTAATGCCTCCTGTAATATGAAGAAACCAATTAAACTGTAAATGTGCATATCTAATAGTTAAACAAATCTCAATTCAAACATCTATTGAATTTAAGTCGCAATTTTAATTTCTATTCTCTACTAAACTTCAAAGAAATATTGGGGCTTTACCATCTCGTAAACTGCTGAAGACTGGAAGTGATTGCTTTTGCAAGGCTATCTCTCGGATTCGTGAATAATTGTTTCACTCAATCCAGAAAAATCTCAAAACACAATGTGGTTAGTGATTCCTTTTTCTGTTTTCTTTTTTTTCTTGTATCAGTTTGTATGTCTGTGTTTTTTCTCTATAAGCCAAATACATTAGTCGATGTGCTAGATAGACAATCGTTTATCTTCTGCTCAACCAGCATATTTGGCGTCAATTCAAAGTGGCTTCTGGTATGCGAACACATTCGTGAACGAAAACTTTACATGGAGGAAGGGAATAATAAAAGGCAATAATCCATTTATTTTTTTTTTTTTTTATTTTGTGTTTTCTGTTCGTTTGTGACCAGGAATTTAAAACGGGGATATTCCGGGAAACAGAGACAACACAGAGTGCAAAAAAAAAATCAATTTGTTATAAGAAGAGAGAGTGTCAGAAGTATTTGTAGATTTTAGAAGGGATTTTTTCTTTCTTCGTTGCACAGAGTATAGTAAACTGTGGACAAGGACTTCGATAGAGAAAGAACAGCAACAATAACGTAGGAAGAAAAAAATTGAAATCTTCTTCAAAACCAGGGAAAAGTTCGTTTTATTTTTTTCTTAGCTTTTTCTTATACATTTCTTTGACTTATTTAATCTTCTTTCTTTTGCCTTTTTGGTTGTTTTTTTTTATTTTTTTTTTGTGTGTCTGTTTTCTTCTGTTCATTTGTTGGAATTGAGTCTTATCCTTAGCGGTTAACCGAAGAAGCCTTAAGGCCGTAAATTTTCCCTCGAGTCATGCAACTTTTATTGAACTTTAAAAAACTTTCGCAACTTTCACAGCCTACTTGGTTATAGATATAATAATATAGGCTGTGGGTCAGCATTCACTTTGCAAAACCTTCAAGTCAAAGGCCAAAGGGAGTTTTAAAACCAAAATTATAAAAGTAGTTTTACTGTGCAAGATGGTATAGTAGATTAGCGAAATAAAAAGGATTGCCACACGTGCCTAAGTGTATATAGTGTAAGTCAATTTTTGTATGTTTTTTTTTTTAAGAGAAAAGTTTCAAATAACGTCATAACTAGAAGTTAATGGCAATGTCTTAACCCTATACTAGTGGGAATTTTTATTTTAAATAGAAAAAAACCTTTCTGACCGACCTGATAAGCACTTTAAGATTCTTTTTCCCTATGACTCCTGATTGTGTCAGAGAGATCCGTGATTTTAGTGGGGATGTCGTGATTTTATCGGGTGACTCTTGATCTTATCGGAGAAACTCGAGATTTTACTGGAAAATTCTATGATTTTACTCGCACGTCATAAGCAATGATAAGGCTCCTAATCTTTTTAATATTGCATAATCGCACCCAGAGTCTAACATTTTGTTCGAGTTTACACTATAAATAACTGAGTTATCTATTATTCCCAATAAAACACGTTTATTTTAATAGAAACTAAAATTTTCATGCTCAAAAGTGATGAAAAATGGCTCAGTCATTTTTAAATTAAAAATAGATGCATAAATTTGGGTAACAACACTTTATCTGACACAAAAATTAAACCAGATTTCAATTACAGATCAAAGGTTGTTATCAACTAAAACTTCCATGACAAAAAAAAAAAAAAACACACACACACAAAATGGAAAACATTCAAGAAATAGAAAACAAGAAAATATTATTCCAAAGACAACCAACAATTTAAGGGATAAAGTTTGTATAAGGGTAAACCTGACATGAATAATGACTTAACCGACTTAAGTTTCTGAGTTGCCTATCACTTAAATATTCATGTAAATTCTTTAAAATCTCCATCAAAACAGAAACTTAATTGGTAAACAAATGAACAAATGACCAAACAGAAGTCACAGATCCAGAGGCAGAGGCAGAGGCAAAGAGTGCGGTCCTCTTTATAACAAATTCACATTAATCTTAGCCAGTACACACACAATATGGCCACAAAATGCATATTTGTCCAGTAGTCCTTAACACATTGCCATTTTGCCTTCACTTTTCGACTGAAGACAACGAAGGAAAAGGCGAAGGCGAAGGCCAACTACTGTGCGATACCTAAGAATTTTGAACCATTCTATGTGTATGCCGAAAACATACCTACATTGAATATTTTGTTTGAACAATACACACAAACACAATCAAAGATTAACATCCGGAATGTTAAGATAGTGTCTTCGTTAACATGCATACCTGACTCGAAGACAAAACACATTCCTAACCCAGAATTTACTTGATGCTTTTTGTATGAAGAAGATGAAGAAGACCAAGTGCTGTTTCTGAGTAGCTGGAATATCTTTCTTCAGAATGTGAAGAATAGCCATGCTTAGTGACACACCGCATCACTATATTTATAGAAGCAGCAGCAGCTGAATGTCTGAACTGAGTGTGACAAGTTAACTTGTGACATTTGCCTCATACTCTATGGGCAAGAAGGATGTCACGACAATTAGACAATCGTGACTAAACTTCAAAAGCAGGCAAAGCAGTACAGCAGGTGCCATACCCACGTACATTATATTCGTATATATGTACGTCTCGAGAGATGTATTTTTATATTTTTCGCCTTTTGCCTATCCCGCAGTTGTTTTTGTGTGTTTGTGCGTCTTCTCACACATTCTCAGAGACCGGAAATCGTCTCGGTTTTCTCCTTTAATTTCCGGCCCTCACCAGTGGCGTTAGAAACATCCCAATTCTAATAAGTAAAGGAAATCAACATCTCAAGGAAAACAAAATGCCTCAGCTCCTGCTGATGCCCACACTCGCCGTTATTTGTCTATGTTGGCCTCTTTGTCTTCTTTAAGTTGCCTCAAAGAGGATACATTACAAAGATCGATGGGTGGTAGTGCGGTGGTGGTAGAAGGTTCAAAAAGATGATGCGAGATGCGGCCATTCCTCGGAAGCAAACACTTGCTACAGTTACTTAGTGATATTAGGCATCCTGGCTTTCTAGTCGATGCCCTCGCCATGGAATGTTTTGGGGGTCAATTAGACGAGCATGGCCCGTTTTCATAAAACGAAGCGTGTTCGGAAATACAAATGCGCGTATTAGGTAGGCTCTGGAGGAAGAAATGGTTGCGCTTGGAAATTGTGTGCGTTTCCTTTTGAAAGCTAACTGAGAGAGGGTGAACCGATTTTTATCAGGAAAATATTTTCTCTTTGAAAATAATTCTTGATGACTTTGTTTCTTTTTGTTGGCAGTGGTTAAAGGACATTTTTTTTTTTTTGCTTTTTAGTACAAGTATTATGTTATGGTTTCCGTGTGCCTTTTAAGATTTTCAGAGGCATTTTTAGGAAAAGAGAGTAGTCTTAGGTACAAAAGGTTAAAACCACTTGGTTTAATCTTCATTACTCAACTATTTACTTAAATTGTGTTTCAAAATATAAAGAAAAGAAAGGACCAAGGGTGGGTGGAGACGAAGACCAACGACACGATGATGACGATGACGATGACGATGACGACGCCGACGTGCGTATATAGAGTGTGATGGTGGTAAATAAAGATGCTGTTGTTGATAAGCCCAGAATTGGAGAACAGAGAAGTATAAGTTTTATTACAAGGACGTGAAGTGCTTTATTTTGATCGATGTCTTGCTATATTAGCATCATTAAGGGGACAAAATGAAAAGGGATCATTGTTGCTTATGGTTGGTGCGTAGCGTATATTGGGCGTTGTATAGGCCATACGGACTACTTTGCATTCAATGGGCGTTTAAGCAGAATTTCATCTAATTTTGTTGTTGTTTTTTTTTTTTTTCTTTTAACTTAAATGAATCGATTGTGTACTGTTACTTGATGTAAATAAAAAAAAAAAAAAAAATTGCAAATGGGATTGAAGTCTTTTGTGTATAGCAAAGATTGTCGTTTTGAATGTACTTTGAGATCGATTAAGAACTTAAACTGTGAAAAAGGATCAAAAGTTAAGGAAAGCCTTTGTGGATTAGATCAAAAATTTCATTTAATAAAAAATAAAGTTCTTTTGCCAAAACATTATCAAGTCATTTACTTTTTATGGAATTTTATCGACTTAATCCATTCAATGAATGTAGAACGTGAGTGGAACTGGATAAGTATAGAAATATATGAAAACAAATAAAATAAAACTTAAGATTAGAAAAGATTTCGTTCGAAATATAAAATGACGGATATTCTTATGCCTATATAAAATTGAATCAAATTAATAAAAAAAAAATACAACTTTTTACAAATAAATCTAGTTAAACCATTGCGTCGTCAATGAAAAAAGGTTTTTTTTCATTCTTTTTTTACCTTGTAGGATTAGTTTTTAGTTGTTTAAATTGTTTAAAATATCGTGGTTTTTTGCATTTTTGACCCTGTTGACGAAATTTTGTTGGCTAACGTCAGATTCGGATTTAGTACCCCCAAAAACATATGGTATGAAATAAATCAATTTGAATCTGATTTTTTTCAAAAATTTGTGTCACTATAAGCATTATTTTCTTTTAATCAAATTGTTTTTTTTTTTTTTTGATTTTTTTCAAAGTTTTATGTTACAAAGAACTCTTAGCTATAACATGGAAAATTTCAGGAAATTGCCATATACGGTTTTTAAATTGCCACATTTTGACTAGCAAACTAGAGAAGTACAAATAGAGTCAAAATGAGACGATTTGACTTTTAAAAAACCATCTTTGACAATTTTCCGAAATTTCCTATGTTGTAGAAAAAATCAAATATAGAATTTTGTAGTATAATTGAAAAAAGTACGTTTTGACCAATGATATGCATGTGATGTTCTTTTATTGATCCTCCTGCCTGAACGATGGTAAAAACACAACCCATGCTTTCCGTAGTTCTATGCGTCTATTCATCTGTTCGTACGTTCGTTTGTTCGTCTGTTCGTATGTGCGTCCATCTGTACAGAAAGCCACAGCCTAAACGGGTTGACGATTTTGTTTTCGAATTTCTCGATTAGAACGAATACCTCCCATAAAACGATTTAGAGTTATTGGATTTTTCTCAAAAACCGCTCTAAGGATTTCGATTAAACTTTGTGTTTATTATGAAATGAGCGATTGTAACAATTCTGCGTTTTTAGTTTTTGTTTCTCAAAAAAATTGAATAACCGAAAATTATGATGAACAAATTTTTCGCGAAATTTCGGTGATGGTTGTAAATGACTCTAAAATATGTCACTTTTTTTAAATTTAGATGTGATACCTCAGTTTTATTAAAATAGGCAAGTTTTTCTGATATGAATTGTTAAAAAAAACTCTTTAAAAACTAGCTTTTTTTAATTAAATTTTGATATAACCTCTGAGAATACAAAGGTTGTTTACAGTTGTTTACAGGTTGTAAAAACCACAGACGAACAGTCTGATTGGCTTATTTAAACATCGTTTATCCAAATTTGAAAGCAACGTTGAATATCTTATACCAAAAACTGCACTTCCTCGCCATATCACCCGTTTTTTTTTAAATCAATTGCTTTACTGATTCAAATTAAGCTTAAGATTTTAAATATTTCGTAGCCAAAGGTTCGGCTCACTTTGGTAAGTGTCCAAGAAATAATATGAGAGTGAAAAAGTTACTAACATTTTTGCAGATATCATGAATATCCATCTATTATTTTGTACATAAAAATTTGTTCACTAATTTGTGATTAGTTTTGCAACATTTTTTCAAATTAAATTCCAAATTAAACTTTTAGTCCATTTTTTAACATGGTTTGAGGACGTTTGAAAACAATCAGTTCACATTTTAAGAATGCAATCGATAGATCCCCAATTTATCGATCTCCTCTATTATTGTTTATTAAATGAAATTTTTTGATGAATTTCATAGAGAGGTTATGTGGCCTTATTGCAAATTAAATTCTTATTAAATTTAAGTTATTTGATTTTAATATCCTTATCCACGAAATCATACAAAATCCCTAAAAATCAGTTAATACCGAGAAATAAAAATTTTTATGTTCAAAATGAAAATTTGAATCTCCATATCAAGTGCATTGCATCTATTCAAAACCCGACTCTTCACATTTTACTACCAGGAAATAAAAATATATGACTTATTCTGTTTTTTTTTCGTTTTACTTTTGCATTTTTTTTTTAAGGTCAAAATATGTTCATGTTCACTTTTGTTCATCCTTAAGCGGGGATAAAAATGTTTCATAAACGGATATGTTGTAATAACGAAAATACTCGGTAGCCATAGAAAAAGGAAAATAATATAAAAAGAAAAACTGACCTTCAATTACAGAAAACGTCGTATATAGTATAGTCGTCGTGCAGTCGAACTTTTATTAAGGTAAACATTGACTTTTCTAGCTTCAGCTGAACGTAGTTATTTACAAAGTATACTTTCTCATATCAGGACAGTATCTCTGGACGTTTTTTTGATTATTTTTTCAAAGCTAAATCTAATAAGAACCTACCCGTATAGCGTATAGAACGTTAACTTTCAGAGCATACACTCTCATGAAGTAATACTTTATTACCAAGGCTAACAAAACTCAAAATATACAGTAGAGTCGTGTCCATAATAATAGCCTCTCTCACCCTTTTCGTTATCATAATAATAAGCTCAAGGATTGAAGCTGTAGTAGCTTTTATCTGCTACCTACTATCTAAAAGAGAGAAGAAGTGGTTTTGTTGGTTAAATGAAAATGGCAGTGGTAGCTGGTAGCTGCTGGAACTCTCAGATATAGGTTCACTTTAAAAGCGCTAATAAATGCTCGAGTATACAATAAGTAAAGTTGGAAGAAGGTACGATGAATATATAGAGAGTACACAAAGATCAAGAGTTGGATACGCAACTCGATTTAGAGACAGCATCGAAGCATAGAGAAAGCTGAAAATGCAATTGAAATTCAAATGGAGTTTCATTTACATTAGGAACATGCCTGGTGTAGCCTGCATACTTAAACAGAGAACAAAAATTGATGTAGGAGCTCCCATTTGTAGGTACACTACCACAAGTCACAATTTATTTTAATGAACGTTGGCTTACTGGGAAGAATTTAAAATGAAAAGTTCTTAATGTGGTTAGCGTTATTTGCATAGGTAAGAGAGTGGCAGGGACTATGGGACGACTGAAGGAACTGGACAGAAAAAAAAAATTATATTCCATGGAATACCAACCAGTTTTATACTAACCAAGTGCGGTGTGTATAGCTTGCAGTATGATATCAAAATAACTTAATGTCAGACGTTTAAAAAAAAAAGAAAAAAAAAATTAAAAAAAAGGGAAATATAAATGAGCAGGAATTTATTTTTTATTTCATGCTGAGAATTCTGAAAATGCAGGGATGACACAAATAAGTTAATAACAATTTTTTTTTATTAGTCCTAAGAGAAATGCTTATTTTCTTAATTATGTACATATATTCATCAGGATGGCCCTTGTAAAACAAAAATTATTTCATAAATAAGTTTCTTGTGGTCATAAAGTGAAGTTTTTGAGATTGGTAAATCAATTTTTACTTCATTCTGACTTAAAACAGTCCTTAATTTTAACCCTGTATCGCATACCAACCCATATATGGTATACTAAGTTCAAGCTTTAGATTTATATACTTAAATCCTCAGCTGGATAGTGTTATTTAAAGCTAACTAGCAAACCGTAAATTTATGGCAAACCATGACTGATATAACCGAAACGAACAAAATTCTAGCAGGAATATCCGTTAAAGAGCTTGCAGAAGTATCAGCTGCCGACGAACACTTGGCTTTGTAAGCAGACCCAGTAAAATCTTTCTTGTAGGAAGATAAAGGAAAGGATCACGTCCTCAAAAGTTTGAAAATTATTTTTTCTTAAACTATGTATTTATCGGATTGACTTTATTTTAAATGTTAATTTTTTTGCCTATCACAAAACATATAATTTGATCCTGTATTTAATTCCGTTGCATTTCAATATTTTTTTTCCGCTTTAAGTCAACTTACTAAGGCAAAATTTTCTTCAAGAATTCTCACGTGTTTTACAAAAAAATTAAAGGATTCATTATTTCTATTTAAATAGAAGTTGTCCGAAGGAATATGTCTGACAGTAGTTACAGTGACAATATATCAAATTTTTATTCATCTTATATCCAGGCACTAAATATTGTCTATCCGGTAGGTAATGGAATTGGTTAATAGATGCATAAATAGTTTTCTACATGAATAAATTAAAATCAAATGATAATCGAAATTAAATTTGATATTATAATGAGCGAACATCAATTAAGCGTCATTTCGGGAACGTCTGTTTTGGTAAGAATAAAGATACAAATTATAATTTTTTGACGATGTCATGATGCAAAATCAGGACCACTACAAAAAAACATCAATCACCGGGTTATGACCGGATTTTGAGTTCAAATACTCCTCTGCACAATCGTTGGTTTTAGAAACAGATAAACTAATATTTTGAAGCAATAACTTTGTTTGCCTTCTTAAAAGAAATTTAAAATAACCAAAAAAAATAATTTGATTCATTTAAAGTATGGCAGCAAACCATACATTTCTTCTCAAAAACTATTTAATTCCTACAAGTCAGATGTATTTTCAACTTTAAAATAAATTCACATGTCTAAAAATGTCAATATTCTTTGGTTAAAACTTTCCAAGCTCTGTAATCTTAAACAATGGCATGAGTTTTGAAACATCAAAAGATAAAAAAGGACATGAATCAGATATTTTTTTGTTTCAATTGTTGTTGTTGTTGTATTAAAACAAAGGACCATTGGCTGCTCGATTTAACCTTTACCACACCATATATAAATATTCACCGATTGCCCTTTGGCTATAGAGAGAGAGAGAGGCCCTCCAAACTCAAAAAGTAATCTTTTAACAGAGAAATCCATTTCGAAGAACATTTTTCAAAGTCTTCTATACTTCTACTGCCAATAAACTCTTCTGAACCAATAATCAATTTCCGTGATTAGATTACGCTTGCAAACTTCCGACATATGGTTTGGCACTAAAAACGGTTGTTCAACTCCAAAAACTTAGTCTCGGATTCGGTTTCGGTCTCGGTGAGTATTTGTCCCGTCTCGAATCATACATTCTCATGTACTCGTATATATATGTATGTGTGCCTGAAAGTAGCAATCAAGCGTAGCAGAAAAATATTTTTTGTTTGTTCTGGTGATGCTACTGCTGCTGCTGCCGCTTCCTACCGATTTCCTACCAATCTTCGAACGACGATAGGGACAGGCCAAGTCTTTCGAAAGGGAAAACTTCTAGCTCCAGAGAGAGAGAGACAGAGGGAGAGAGAGAGAGGAGCTCCTTTTGAAAGCCATATAGCCTAGGCTCCTAGCATAACAGAATGAAAATATACAAACGCGAAAACCGCAAACAAGAAAAACCAAGAGAATAAGGAAAAAAACTAAAAATTTGAATCAGGGATGCAACCCAGAAAAAAAAGTAAACGAACAAAAAAAAAAAAAAAAAAACTACGAAAGGACCAAAGTGTCTTTTTATTCCCCCAGCCAGTCTCCACTGTTCCACACTAACCATCCTGAACGGACAAGAGACAGCCAACCCCCATCATGTGAGTTGTGATTGTGAGCCAGTGTATGCAGATTGTTTTCAGGATATTCGCTAGAACAAACATTTTTTGAATTCCCAGTCGCATCGCAGCCAGAATGAATCGGTGGTGTCAACCTAGTTATATGGCTACGACGACGACGACGACGTCGACTCTTCGGCTCTACGACACCGACCGCGACTGCAGGGACAACTGCTTCGAGTATCCGTGCGTCTCTCTTGTGTTGGATCGATTTGGAATGTGGAAAAGACAACAAGGAAGGTTTGTCATAAAACTTTCTGTGGTTGGGCAAAGTTATCAAAAACTGAAAAAAAAAAATTAAAGTTTCTTCTTATATTTTTTTGCACTTTGTTTTTTTTTTGTGTTTTTGTTTGAAGTCCTTTGGCGCTTGGAAGAATTCATTCCGTGGATTTGGCAAATAACCAGAAAAATAATATGGCAAATAGAAACCGGAGATTTAAGCCTGATATCAAGTGCTGCGCACCGATCACGACCAGCAATTAAAGTATGGAAAGGAATAGTTAGAAGTAGGTCCGGTTTTTTTTCTATGTTCTTTCCTCTATTTTGCTGCCATAATCCTTGTCTATGATGGTGATGGTGTGTTTCCTAAGAAAATTGCTTCCTGATGGAAAAAACGACTTTTACGAGGACATGCATTATATAATGTTTGCTTAATATGTGCAACGTTTTTGTTATTTTATATAGGATACGAGTCAAGTATCAGATATATGTATAATGAGTCCTTTTAGCACCATAGAGAGAGATAGGTTTATTTTTAAAGAAAGACAAAAAAAAAAAAAAAAAAAAAATTGTGCAGCAGATTGAATAAGGCTAAATTGTTTGGCAAGTAGTTTTGTGAAACAAAAAGTAAAATCAAAACAACCACTTTGAGTGATTGGAAATCATGTGTGTATGTGACAGTTGAAAGTTCGTGTCAAAGAAACACTTGAACAAAAACTAGAACTAAGTATAATTCGAAAATGATTTACTTTGCGAATTAAAACTCTAATGCACCAAAAACGTGAAACGGGCTTAGAAACGTTCGGAAAAAGCTCCAAAGAGTTCGACGAAAAAGTTTAAAAATTCCAAAATATTCCAACATAACTGTATTTTGGTGGAGATTTTAATTTCATTTGAAAGAATTAATGTGGAGACATTCAGACGCTCACCTGAGTCCAGTTGTCGCGAGTCGGGCTATCTTGATGCATTTTTATCTACTTTTGGGTTCTTCCACTTACCATCAATCAGAAAGCCAGAAACTGTAATAAAACGTTAAGGACTGAACACGCTTCCTTGGTGTATTTCTATTTTTATTTCGTACTTTTAGGTGACTTCTGCGGAACATCTTGCTTTTTTCTCTTGCTCGTAGGTGTACGTGCTCATCCGTTCTTATAATGCCATAACTGCTCTTTTGCTTAACCCTACCCATATCAGATCTCGTTATTGTCTACTAAAGTTTTTTTTTCAAAATTTACCAACCAAAATGCAGTTAGTTTAGGGAATTACAATGTTTTTCTATTCTGATTATTTGAATTGCAACTGATTACCCCTTAGTCAACTAAGCTGAATGAAGCTATTGCAATTTTTAGTAAATTGAGGAAAGATGAATTTCCCTCCACTGGATTATATGATTAAAAATATTTCGTTTGTTGACTTGGATAATAAAATAGATTTTGTTGAGTTACTTAAAAAAAAAAAAAATACATACTGTTCAGTATTCCTGAATTCTTGTTTAATGTGATTTCTAAATAAAATGCCAATCGCATCATGATTTTGTCGAATTTGTAATGCGATCTATGCGTGGGTAGGTATTATTGTATGTCTTCGTAACACAAATGAAAATAATTCTAAACTGATTTAATTGGAATAAACTTCAATTTAAAAACCTGTCACAACAATATATAAACCTACTGCCGTAAAAATAATAATATCTCTGCTGATTCCCAGTCAAGAAGAAAATTATATAATTTTTTTTCTTTTTTCCAATTTTTTTTCGATTTTCTTCATCTTCATGCCTGAGCTGGCGAAAATTTAAAGTCATCCCGAATCCTGTCGACGAAGAAACCGAAATCGACGACGACGATGACGACAAAGACCAAAAAGGGCATCAGCATATAAATAAATCCTATTGATAATCGAATAAAAATAAATCACACGTCACAATAAATATGTCAACGGTTTAAATTTTTCATTTCAACAGCATTCGCCAAATGCGTACACGTTTAGCTGGATACATGTACACATCTACAACACGCAATGGAACGACATTTTCTCGATGGAAGAACACCTACTCCTGTCATCATATTGTTGGGCAAAAAAGGTTTACCTCCATATACCAAATGCCACCCATAGCACAGCAAAAAATTTCAAAAAATAAAAAAAAAAAGAAAACAAATCCGATTGTATAGAAAGAAAAAAAAAAACAGGAATCGAGCACATGAGCTTGACAAATATACCTTTACACACTCTCGAATTTCAAATCTGTTAGGATCAGTGCAGTCGATTCAAAAATTCAAAGAGAAGAAACACTTTTTGAAAAACGATGGAAGAAACTTGTCCCTAAATTGGTGCTGCTTTCATCCATTCTAATTGGACGATGGTTTCCAACATACCAATCCACTAGATTTACGTGAAGATAGAACAAGCTATGCAAACTTAAGTTGCATAAGGCTGCTGCGTGACGATGGCCCAGCATCCATGGTTCTTCAAAGCCCTCGTCATGTCTATCCCCGAATTGCCAAGGGGTACCACCTTTAAGCGATGTCAACATGGCTAAAAATATAAAAAAGTAAATAAATAAGTAATAAGTAAGTAAGTAAGTAAGTAAGTAAGCAAGTAAGTAAGTAAGTAAGTAAGTAAGTAAGTAAGTAAGTAAGTAAGTAAGTAAGTAAGTAAGTAAGTAAGTAAGTAAGTAAGTAAGTAAGTAAGTAAGTATACTTATTTGAGTAAGTAAGTAAGTAAGTAAATAAGCAAGTAAGTAAGTAAGTAAGTAAGTAAGTAAGTAAGTAAGTAAGTAAGTAAGTAAGTATACTTATTTGAGTAAGTAAGTAAGTAAGCAAGCAAGTTAGCAAGTAAGTAAGTAAGTAAGTAAGTAAGTAAGTAAGTAAGTAAGTAAGTAAGTAAGTAAGTAAGTAACTAAATAAGTAAGTAAGTATACTTATTTGAGTAAGTAAGTAAGTAAGTAAGTAAGTAAGTAAGTAAGTAAGTAAGTAAGTAAGTAAGTAAGTAAGTAAGTAAGTAAGTAAGCAAGTAAGTATACTTATTTGAGTAAGTAAGTAAGTAAGTAAGTAAGTAAGTAAGCAAGTAAGTATACTTATTTGAGTAAGTAAGCAAGTTAGCAAGTAAGTAAGTAAGTAAGTAAGTAAGTAAGTAAGTAAGTAAGTAAGTAAGTAAGTAAGTAAGTAAGTAAGTAACTAAATAAGTAAGTAAGTATACCTTTTTGAGTAAGTAAGTAAGTAAGTAAGTAAGTAAGTAAGCAAGTAAGTATACTTATTTGAGTAAGTAAGTAAGTAAGTAAGTAAGTAAGTAAGTAAGTAAGTAAGTAAGTAAGTAAGTAACTAAATAAGTAAGTAAGTATACTTATTTGAGTAAGTAAGTAAGTAAGTAAGTAAGTAAGTAAGTAAGTAAGTAAGTAAGTAAGTAAGTAAGTAAGCAAGTAAGTATACTTATTTGAGTAAGTAAGTAAGTAAGTAAGTAAGTAAGCAAGTAAGTATACTTATTTGAGTAAGTAAGCAAGTTAGCAAGTAAGTAAGTAAGTAAGTAAGTAAGTAAGTAAGTAAGTAAGTAAGTACGTAAGTAAGTAAGTAAGTAAGTAAGTAACTAAATAAGTAAGTAAGTATACCTTTTTGAGTAAGTAAGTAAGTAAGTAAGTAAGTAAGTAAGTAAGTAAGTAAGTAAGTAAGTAACTAACTAAGTAAGTAAGTAAGTAGGTAACTAAGTAAATAAGTAAGTAAGTAAGTAAGTAAGTAAGTAAGCAAGTAAGTAAGTAAGTAAGTTACTTATTTACGTAAGTATTTAAATTTACTTTGGGTCACCCATTTCAAGCTTAAGTATTTGATAGGTTTAAGTTTTTTTTTTTCAGTAAGTATAATCAAATCCATCGCCAGAGGTTAAAAGGTGCATTTGAGAAAGACAAAGAGTGACTGGACCTGAGAAAAGCTGCATGATAATATTATTAAAGTAGTCTAAAAAAAACTTAAAAATTGCTCCCATACAAATTTCTGTACTCACATCGCCAGCCCTGACTAAAGGTTTTGTATTACCCCACATCTCCCCAGCATACATGTTGTATAATTTTTTTTGTTTTGTTTTCTGCGTAAATTGGAGGTCTTTTTGTCTCGACTCCATTTTATTGTCTCATGTATAGGTAGGTACGATTTAGTTACGAGAGAGCACATTATGGATCCAGTTAGACTTTCCCATCATTTCCTCTACGATGGCGATATATCCTATTTCGAATATTTGCCCTTTCCTGTTATTTTTTTTTTGTTTGGGGATATTGTATATTCTATGCTTCTTCTTATCGAATCAATTTTTTTTCTTTTTCATTTTTTATTTTTTTTGCATTAAGTTGAACACATTTTGGGATCATGTTTATCCTTAAAATCGAAATTCAAAGAAGATTTATGTTTTAGAAGAGTGTCAAACTTTGACTAAAAGGCCAAAAATTAGGGTGTGAGAGGAGGTTTTTGGTTTTGGTTTTCTTTTTGGTGTAATAGTCGTTAATAGGCACAAGAGGTAGAATTTTTTTTTTACTATGTATGTGGAAATAGGTGATGTGGGGACTGACAACGTTGTAAGAATTTTTTTTTTTTTTTCATCTTGACTTTAAATGCATAATGTATTATGTTAATAAGATTGACAGATTCAATATCGAATGAGAAAAAAAAAAATACAAACCTTTTTAAATTTCTATATACGGATACCTGCCTACCTATTGGAAACTGGATAAAGTCGTTTTTTTTCCCCTTATTCTAGGTATTTTTTTAAATATACTGAAGTCATGTGTCAAAGATAGCCATAAAATAAAGAACTCTTCCTTTTACGGTAATGATTAAAGTTTGAAATTATAATAAATTTGTTGAGTGTGGAAATGCTCAATTAAAGTTAAATACAAAATCCTAAATCAATAGTTAGAAATGAGCCTTGGTCATAATGTATGAAATAAAAGGTGAAGTATAACTTGTAATGCGAGTGAAATATTTTAAAGGTCGTTAATGGGAAAATTGAGACAGTTGAATTTTTACTTGCTCCATAGGGCAAGTATTGGTTTCGTGTGTCTGTGCGTCTGTGCGTCCGTGCGTCCGTGCGTCCATTTGTACACATTTCCACTGCCCAAACGCGTGAACGGATTGTCCTCAAATTCAGTGAAGATGATTTTATGTAATTCCGAGAGTTTGTTTTTTTTTTTGTTTTTGAATATCTCATCTAGAACGAGTAGGTACATCTTAAAACTAAATTTTGAAAAAATTTGTTATGTTATGAGTGATTTTAACAATACTAGATTTTTGGTTTTCTAAAAAATTCAAATTGGAAAATCGTCATGATTTTTAGTTGTCTTCTTATATATTAACAAATCGCCTTCAACTGAACTATAATTTCTTAAGGATTTTGGCACGCCGAATCTGAAGTCAAAACTACACTAGCACGTAATTTTTTTCGAGATATGCTGATATGAACATGTCAAAAACTCGTTTTTTGGTACATTTAAAGTCGAATTTCTTTACTGGTAAATACTTTATTACAAAACTATTAATGGATTGTGAATGAAGTGAATTTAATCTGTCTAAATCATTGTAAATCATTTAAAAAATCTCTTTCGGCGCAAAGATATTCGAAGCAAAATTTATAACGGAGAACATTGAAAAAACTTAAAAAAATTGTTTTTTTTTATGGTTTTTTGTCAATAATCCACAATATGAAATTTTTTCGGTAAAACCGTTTATGTAAAACAAATATAGACAAAATTACAAAATTTATGTCTTGACCAATTTTTTGTACGACTTCTGGATTTTTCACAAACAAATGTTGGGAAATCCATAAAAAACAGTCCTTTTGAAGAGTACGGAATATCCTTTTTTATTGGTTTTCCTCTGATTTCTGCCTTCTTTACATCATAATTTACTTGGCCAGAATCAAGAGTATAGAATTTTCATGCTATCCTCTCAATTAGAGTTTTTTTTTTACTGTCTTCATCCCAAAAACTACGGAATTTTGAAAATTATGGTGGTTTTTTAAAAAATTACGGTTTAAAATGTGACTATACATTGATTAATAAAATAAAATGCACGACTGGATCGCACGAACTTGCTCATGTAGTGCAAAGCTATTTTACGTATTAACTTAGCTTGAACATTTTAGCTTTTGGTCATCTGATGTGTGTAGGTAGAGATATGCACAAATAAGCAAAAATAAATATTTTTTTTTAAAACACTATTTGTATTTTTTTCCATGTTGGGTCAATGATTTGTGTTTTTTTTTTCAAAATTTTATTTTAGATGTTGATTAATATTAGCCATTCAAAATGACATACCAATTTTTTTTTTTTAAATCGTTGGAAATTTTTTTAATAAAAAAATATTTTTTTTAATAAAACAAACTATACTTCGTCGGTAAAAAAGTATAAATGAACAAAGAAAAACATAGGGTTCATAGCCATATGAACTGTAGATGAAAATTTCAATTAAAAAACAAATATTTAGTGAAAATGCTTTTCTGAGTAGTACTTGCTTAAAGCTTTAAGTTTTCTATTTATTTTAATTGAACAGAACTAACAATTGGTATTAAATTCAATAACATTGACCTCAAATACTCAATTCAGACGTAGAGAATTCATAATTAGACAACATTGTGCTTTCGTATTAATTAGAAACCCTATAATGCTCTCGATGTATTAACAGCTAACACCTATTGTATTATCTTCTTCATTTTTGCCCACCATAATGTTATCCTTAAAGCCAACTTGCAATTCAATTAAATTTACTATAGCAACCGTTTTGCCAATAACAATTATCGTTTCATGTGGATATTCTATACTTGATACCTATTGACTGCAACCTGATCACTCCAGCACCATATGTGTACTTACATACAATACACATATATGTATAGGTATATCAAGGACAAAGTAACAAAAACACACACACAATGGAGAAACACCTGAATCTATGAACCTCACTGCTCACTGGCCTGTCGGTCAAGACGATTTTCATTATAATGATGCTTGGGAGTATGGTTTGTGTAGATATAGTGTATGTGTGCATGTGTGCCAAAGTGATTGCCTTCCGTTAAGTGCCACAAGTGTGATTTTTATTAATTTATCGCTTTTAATTGCACACAACACTCACGTACTAATGACATCCAACCGTGTACGGTGTACTACGTCGCCGTACTCGTACAGTGACTACACCGTTTCACAGTGTTCTGGGCTTCGCAACTCTCTGTTGGGCGCCATTATAATGCTGTGTCACTTGCTTTCGCTAATAATATGAGCGAAGAGAGTGAGAGTAAATATATCCTTGCGGTGGGTGTGGGTGTGAGTGGTCTGGTATTTCATGTTGTACTCGTATCTCGTAGCATGTGTAGGCTGTTTGGTGTTTCATTGGCTTTTTGATGCTGTAGGTGATGTGTATGGCATTTTAATTGTAACAGGGTTTTATTATTTAATAGGAAGTGGCAATAATTGAATCCGTATCAGGGGAGCAGCAGGGACAAAGGCGCTTATGATCTATCGACAGAAATTTATGTCATGTAAAAAAATAAAAGTGATATAGTGCAATTCATGTGATTAATTGAGTTCTTATAAAATATTTATTTAATGAAGTTTCTTTGTTTTTTTTCATTTTCATTTTTGTTTCACATAACAGACATTGAATTTATGTGTCTTGCAGAGAAACAAAAAAAATATTTACACGGATAATTTTCTTACATGATTTAAGTTTAATTTAAGTAACTTTCCATTATTTTGTTAAAAAAAAATCTGTCGGCTCAACAAGAAATCTTTTGAGACAACAAATTAATTTGTTGAGTCAAGAAGTTCATAATCTGGTAAGATGACCAGGTCGAGGTCGTGCCACAAATGCTTGATAGGATATATGTATGGGCTTATTAGCGGGTAGTAAATCTCCTACATGTTGACACATTTTGTACTATTGTCCGAGGAAATAACTCTCCCTCACTGAGAGGGCAAAATTTAGTCGATCCTGTCAGTTAAA
Source organism: Meliscaeva auricollis (assembly GCA_948107695.1). NCBI lineage: Eukaryota > Metazoa > Arthropoda > Insecta > Diptera > Syrphidae > Meliscaeva > Meliscaeva auricollis. The sequence continues at coordinate 19,102,562 of OX403619.1, read as the reverse complement.
TTAACGTAAATTTTTTTAACTCGACTTCATACTACTAAAAGTGTTCAAAATACCAAAATTGTTTCCACCATCTTTAAATAATAGAAATAGTTTTGATTTTTTGTTTGTCAATCAAACTAAACCTCGAATTTGAAGTCGTTTGTGAAATGCTCCTAAAGGCTCTCATGAAATCAAGCTTGGCAAAGTTAATTTGGAGCGTTTACGTTATATTTTTTTAACGGACACCATGGCGTATACGTATTATTTTTTATTATTAAAAATCACATGTATTATGCTTTACCCGAAATACGATATCATATCGACGGTCGGTTCAATGGTAAAACTCGCAAGGTTCAAATAATTTTAATAGCACCAATCTCTATTAAATTTAAATCGCAATTGTATATATATGTCCATTTTTAATGCCGCTTTTATAAATAATGGAAATAAAGGAACCATACCCAGGTGTAGAGGTATGCTAGGGTTTTAATTTTGGTGTTATATGTCGCTTGGAACATAAGAAAAACTACAAATCAGATTGTGAAAATATTTTAACGAAAATTAAAACATAACATAATAATGGAATATCTCATTCAGATTGTATGTTAACTGGGTTACATCGGCTGCAGTAATCTTAACAATATTCCAATAGATATTCTTCTCCGTTTCTCATTTTCTTATAACTTTGAAAAGTTATAGAACCTCATGGATAACTTGTGAAAACTTCCTGACAAATATTGGTCGTGACTCGCGGTTCTAATTGCAAATCTATCTTCAACCAACAACTACAAGCATCAAATTCGTTCATTCACCAGGACAAAAAAGAAAAATAAATATAAATATCCTTCTTACTTCAACTTCCATACTGCGTCTAAAAAAATCCAGTTACAAGAAAAATAGTTTATGATAGACAAAGAATAAAAAAAGAGAGAGAGAGAGCAGAATATAATACGTGCTTACCTGCACTAATACGAAAATTGCACTCAATCGCGTTCAATATGTAAATGTGAACACTATGCACATGAGAAACTACCAAGTCACGAATTCGTGCATGTATTATGAAAGCCCTAGTTCTTCTTCTTCTTGGTTTTTCTACTGGTGGCTTTTGGGGTCGAGGATATCCATATATCGTAAAAGTCAACAAGGATTCTCCATACGTGATGGGAATTCATTTTTCAACTCGTGAAGACGTGAAAAGAATATTTTCTGTTACAACTTTGCTCAAACGAAATATTATTGCAAGGACGACTAGCCGTGCTGCGCCGCGACGCAAGACGATATATGCAACGCGTCTCATTCTCAATTGCCGAACGTACAATGAGCAATGACTGCGCAACATTGTGCGGATGAATTCTAAAATCGTACCAAAATTTCATTCCAAAAGTGCTTACACTCGATAGTGTAGACATTTTAACTCAAAATTGAGATCAATCATAAAAAAAAGAGACATTATTTTGTTCGCTTTCAATTAAGACAACATACACAACAAACGTCCACCATTGTCACTTTGTAAAACGAGTGTCAAAGAGCCATCATCATCACTGTCGCGTCGCGTTCACGAGCCCCCACCTGCATTCCCGACGCCACCGCTGCCGTCGTTTTTATCGTCTATCAACTCGGGGTCGGTCGTTGGCGGCACTATCAACCACATCAAAAGGCATGGTGGGAAAAATTCGCACTCACACGCTTGTATCAACATACTCGTATGTGTAAACTGTGAAAGTATATAAAAGTTGATGTAGTCCTAGCATGGCAAGCAAAGGCTTCCTTCAACATAAAGGCAGAGGAGTATTGACGGACATCCTTTCTTCTATTTGATGGAAGACCTGACATTAATCGATTGCACTCTGTGAAATGCATTGAATTGAGTAATAAATCATCAAAAAGGACACCACTTTTCCTGTTTGAAAGAGTCACAGCAACACTATACTATTCTCCCCTGCTATATAGAACCGGCAAAAGGAAAAGCATGAGCAAATTCTCAACTGTGCGCGCTACCGCTTTCTATATTGAAGCCCTTTTACAACAGCTGTAGCTGTAACTTCGCCATCCTTTGGGGTTTGTGTGTCATATGATAGGGTTTTTTTTTTCTTACTTCATAGGGTAGACCATCATCTATGCCGGCTACAGGAAATGTGTGAATGATTTGACTGTAAATTAGAATTTAAAGTGTGATTTAGTAGGATTGAAGAAAATTGTGATAAGTTATGGATAGTTATGGTTTTGCTGCCATCTTTTGTGATATTCGTGTAAAAAATAAAGATTTGAAATCATAGTCGTCTTCAGTTTCTAATAGTTGAAGTTTAAAAACTCCAATGACAAATTGTTTAATATGAGCAAGTGTAAAAGAAGTTAAACTCCTATAAGGTTTTTATAACTATTTTATGTGATCTTTATACGAGTAAATATTCCTTGGTCTTTTTATAGAATGAATACAAAATCAAAATATAAGACTTTACCTATTGACCTGTAGGATATATAAGTATTTATAATTCTAGCAGAGATTTGGGGATGTGGGGTTGCCAGGTGTGGCAGAACTTTAAAAATAAAAATTACAATAAAATCTGTTATTCCTGAACATCATATTGTCGACCAATCGTTAGAGGAGTGAGTGTTTTTACCCGTTTGGGTTGGTAGAAGCATCAAACAACCAGAAAAATAATTTTAAAAAACCTGCGGTAGTAGGCAAAATATTAAAACAATTAGAGCCGCTATCTATTTTAACTACAGGGTTGCCAGAAGGCTTTAGTTTTGAAACTTTACAAAAATTATACAAAAAAAACTTTACACGTTATAATGCTAAAAATAAATATTCATATATAGCTCTTGCTAATGTAGATAAGTTGCTATAATAATGAAGACTTAAAATTATTATTATTATTAAATTAGAAGCAAAATTGGTTGCGAAAGCTTTATTAAAAGTCAAATTACTAAAAACAACAGGAGTTAAGTTTCTAAGAACGATATTGATATTAGATAAGGAACAAAGTGAGATCTGCTAATTTCAAATTTTCCATGTATCTAAAATAAAGCGGATAAAATGGGTTAAGCTGTTGATAAGATCGAAAAAAATGTATGCTGTCATCGAGGAGAGAAGCCCAAATCTTTTATTCAACAAAGCATCTTAATGTAAAATAAGCCTTCAAACTAGTCAAAGATTTTTATACCTGAGGTTTTTTCACCAAACACTTTTCACTTTTCACTTTGAAACTTTTCATTTTTATTTTGCAAATTTCGTTTTACCAAACACCAATTTGCAAAGAAGATATTTATTGAAGTGGAATGTTGAAAAGTTTTCCTCTTTGCAAAATACTTTTCACCAAACACAAATTTGCAAAGTGAAAAGTTCTTTCCTGCAAAGTGAAAAGATTTGTTAGTTTGCCAATCATTTGTGCTTTTAGTTTCACCAAACACATAAAACTTGCAAATTATATTAATAATTTCGAAAAGCTTTTCAATAATATGATAGTCGAGTACTACACGATTTTCAGTATTTTTCAATGGCCGCTCAAACATTTACTTTTCTGCTTTGCAAAATACGAGTTCAAATGTAAAAATCTATTTAAAATTGTTAAAAGTAATCACTTTTTAAAAATAGTTTAAAATAATTGAAATTGGAAAAGTCTTTTCACTTTGCAGATTTTTTAAAACACTTAGCACTTTTACTTTGCAGGAAATCATTTATTTGCAAAGGTGCGAAGTGAAAAGTGTTTTGTGAAATAGGCACCTGGAACCCATCATTGTCACATTAGTTCTAAGATAAAACGTGGTAACTTTGTCAACTGTTGTTGTTTAGGCCAAGAAAGCGATACAACTGTGAACCCTTTTTTCAAAGATTCAAGCAGACCCTATACAAGACATTATTCATCCTGGTTCACTGGTATAAAACAAAGGCATGTTAACTGTCAAGTTTGTACGAAACCTAATTAGTTGCGTTGGGAAAAACATTTTTCGAGTACCTAATATCGGTGAAGAATGAAGATTCAACGAAGAGCTATTTGGGCCTTGCAGTGACATCAAACTGTTTAAAATGATAAAAATATAGCAGCTGGGATAGCTGGCGCACTTTTCCGATGTGTCTTTTTTTTCAACCCAATAAACATACAGGGAAAGAAAGTCTCCATCTTCATTGTTAACTGCAGGCCTATTGCTTACAGTCATGCTTCACAATACAGTAACTTACCTTACCTATGTGTATGTTGAAAGTTAAATGCTGCTAATTTTCAAAGTCTGCATAAGTTTATAGTAACCATGCAATGTTCTTGACAAAGCCTTTAAGAATATTGGAGACTCGGAATTTAAAATATTTTAACGAACGGTTTTGTTTTACTGAAGTCGACAAATAATTCGAACCTCTTTTTGCGGTTCCCAAATCCATATTTAGCCATAAAATACCTGAGTCTTGGTTTATCTTGACATTCTCCTTCCAACCATATTAAATGGGTCTGCGTAGTTTCTTGATAAGAGCTGCGTATAGCTAGTTGAAATAGAAGAAGCCTTTCAATTGTTCTTCGCAGTGATCTCCTTGAGAGCGTTAACGCGAATACTCTGATCGCAAGTAAAATCTGGTTTTGGAGTTTCTGTTTCCTTGCTTAATTATGGTCTGCAATGGCTTCTAGACGACTTTCTGAATTATAGAAAAAAAACGTATTTAAGTTTCGGTTACTTCTGTTTGCAAGGGTCTTATCATTGTAGTTTAATTTATCTTTAAGGTTTGATGTTGCAAGTTTTAGTGGTACTTTTAAAAACTCTATTTTCATGGATTTTCTGCGTTGAATTTGGGTTCTTATATAAATAAGTTAGTAACATCCCTGGACAATATTTTGTACAAATCAAAAAGAGTATAAGAAAACAGAAATATGTTACCCTATTCTAGTATTATATCAGTTGTTTCATGCAACTATGAATTGTCAACATCAACGCTATCCCTACTTTGTAGATCTATCTTGAAATAGCGCATCCAATTCAATTCAATGAGTTTACTATACATACATACGTATATTTGTATTTGTGTACTCAATGCTTTTGTTGTTTACTTCTTTTGGTGAATAATATGCCAAACTTGCTACTCGTCGTCCCTTAAAAAAAAAAAAAATACAAAGCTATATAAATGCAATGCATCTCAAGTGCACGCTTACAACAACAATTGTATGTAACGAAACCATACCATCTAGTATACAAAAAAAGGACATATTGCACACAGCTGTCTGTCTCTGTAATGGAACATAAAATGACGGCGAAAATGAATAATTTTAAGATTTAATGGATTGTGAAAAGTTTTTTTTTTTTTTGCTTCGCATAGGGTCATAAGCATCTCACAATGAAGGTTACAAATATTTTGGTATTTATTAAGTAAAAATCATTTGTATTTATGTTCGAATTTTAAATTTTCTACATATTTTTTGAATTGCATGTATGTTTTTTTGTATTAATAAAATGGGGAGGGGGGGGGGGGGGATGTTATGAAGTGTTAATAGAAGTTCAATAAAAGGATAAAACCTAAAATATTAAGACTGAGAACTGACACCTAATTTTGGGAGTAGTGGAGTGATAACCAAAATATGAATATGCAATTTTGTCGGTATAAGTAGGATGATTTCAAATTTAAACGTCTGGCAGGTTTTTCGTGGTATTCTATGGCATACGGGAGGTTGAAAACGCGATGTTTCTAATTTTTGTGGGAATAATAAATCCAGTATAATATACATTTTTAATATGGGAGTTTTTGCTTTGTCACAGTGCGATGGACTGTCAATCCAGTCAACAATTGTTTTTTCAAGAAATCTGTGCATAATACGTTGACGAAATGACAACTTTTGTTAGATTTTAAAATACATTAATAATTCCACATCAAGCACGTAGACATTAAAATTCACTTTTATAGTGACATTCAAAAATATACTGCCTTTTTTTTCTGTAATTGAATGAGTTTAAAAAAAATTCATATTTTTCCCCAAGGAATTTCTTTTTGCTGATTTTTTCAAGAAGGGGAAGTTGATTCTCTCTCTCAAGAGAGAATTTTTTTTCAAACTTGACATGTTTTGAACTCAAAAATAGTAAAAGATCATTGTTTTAGGGAGTACCCAAACAACAGACCTCATGATTAATTGTGTTATAGAAAAGAAAATTTAAATTTGTAAACGCCAAAAGTTCAAATTTCATATAAAATAAAATGCAAAACTGGATAAAGTTACTAAATATGCTTGGCCTTTTAAATGAAGCCTCTGAAATGCATTTGACCTCAAAACGAAGTATACAATTTGATTTCTTCTAAAATGAAACAATTTCAGAAAAAAAAATAACCCCCCCCCCCTAAATATGGTTATGGTGCATGTTGCATCTTCTGACCGATATTTGGACTAACAGTTATGACGTAGTATTTCGGGCTACACGTCTTCTCGACAAGGTCGTAGAATAATTCATTGGTTGGGTGATCAGGGTTGGCTCAGATCAGCACCACACGTTTTGAAGTTTAACCCTGATTACAATTGTGGCATGTTGTTCGATTACATATTTAGATACACATGTATGTGAGTTCTGGTTAAAATCTTCCTGATTCTCCTGCTTGAGGTACTTGACGAAGAAAAACCATCGCAGGATTTTATCTTCCGTATATCTTTTCCATCCCATCACTTTTCTTGAATTAGTGCAGCATCCGCTGTTAAGGTTCTCGGCTGATTGTAAGGCTGCACGTGATTTGTTTAAAGTGCGGAAATTCCACGTGCCGCTTTGAGGATCGTTCTTCAAGTTATATGTACTCTTCACAAAAAAATAGAAACCAAAAGAAGTATCGGGCGCGACCAAACGACGAAATGTCTAAAAGGTGATACATGTTCATTTCTAGTTTTTTTTTTTGTACTTGTCTACCGCATAAAGTTGTCATAAACTTCAAAGTAATTTCGTTAAGAGGCCATTTGATAAAATAAAATTATTATCTGTTCCCCAAACTCCTTAAGCCCATCGCCATCATCAGCCAAAAAAAAAAAAAAATGGTGAAGAGTAAAGACTGAATAGCAAATATACATAATCAAATGTGTCTACCACTAGACTTTCTCTCTATTTTCACTCTACAAAAGGAGAGGCACGACAAGGAGAAAGAGAGGAGTATATATGCTTTACTTTTATTGACTTATAAATTATAGTTATTGCCACTTTTGCACGTTGAGTTGTTTTATGCATGAGAATGTCCTGTATATTTCGAGACAACATTTATTTATTGGAAGAACAAACAGCAGTTGTAATAAAAAACACAAAAACACCAAATAAACTTATACTCCAGGCATTTGGCGGTGGGCTTTAGATTGCGAGACATAGGCAAGGCAAAGTGGATAGGGTAAATCTCCATCACAACTTCACATCCTTGTTTTGTATAAAACTTTCTCTATAGAGGCTATACGATATACGAGTATAGAAGAAGGTTTGATATGAAAATATACTTTTTGCCATTTAGTTGTTTAGTTTGTTGTTGCTGAGTTTTTCGTACGCAAAATTGTTATCACCCAACTCTTAATACCCCAAGTGTTTGTGCTTACATTTGCTTTTTCATCGGTGAACAACACTCAGCTGCTGGTTCTGCTATTTTACTATACCTATTCTCCACGCACAACATATCAGCAGCAAGGACATTCTATATAGCAGACACTCACACAGAAATACAGAAAAGTTGTTGTTTTTGAACCAATATCTTCGCTCTGGCACCCTCATTCTAATATCTCTCCCCCCTTCCCCGGTAGCCCCTCAAATATACCGATGGATGGTAAAGTCGATAGAAATAATAATACTACAGCACAAAAAACAAACCGGGTGGAAGAACATTCATTTAACTGTTCATATCACTGGAATATCCTTTTTTTGTTGCCTTCGTCTTTTTTTATGTTATTCTGGGTAGGTACCTACTTCAAATATTTCATAAAGTTTAGTTTTAGTCCTTTTTTCTGTGTTTCTAAATTGAAGTATATCTATGAATGCTGCTGCTTCTGCTTGGTTCTCGTTTGGTTCGTGTAGGCGGATGGGGTTGATGGAACTGGGAGCAATAAGGTCCAAAGCACTATACTCCAGCGAGGGGAGAAAACTTTGCAATAGGACATCGTGTATATCAAAAGAAAGTATAGTTTTGCTTGGTTTCTAGTGTTTTTTTTTTTTTTTTTTTGTACAGGAATCTCAAATCTAACAAAACTCTAACCAAGACTCCTGTATTGTGTCCCATCGACCCCAAGAAGAAGGTTACTCGAGTATATTTTTGTTTTATTTTGTCGTCATTGTCGCCATCGTTCCCTTTGACGTGAATCAAAAATGAAACGGCGTCAAGATATCGTAAAATTTAAGAGGATATTTTTTTTAAGTTTTACTCGTCATATGGTCGTTTAGTGCGCTACATACGAGTAATATGTGTGTGGGGTCTCGATTTCTAGAAAATATCATGAAAATCTCCTTCTGGTTGTATATAGTGTGATGCTGTATAGCAGTTTTTATTTATTGGTTACACCATTTGATCCAGTATATTTCACCCCCTCCCCCCCCCCCTCATCTCTCCAGTCAAGTCGAGACTGTTGGGGATTATGGGGTTAGAATTGGTGAAGTGGGGCGAGATTTTAAAATGAAATAAAAATGTGTGGCTTAGAAAATATGAATGGTCGTGTGTTAACTCAGAGACAGAGGGAGAGAGATAGGGTTGAATTTGAATAGTTTTTCGATTAAATTGACTGGAAGGAATACAATCAAAGTTCAAATAATAGAAAATTTGCCACACTAAACTGGTTCTTATCTTTCATTCAACTTGATTTTTAGTCGTTATTTTTATGGTTTCTTTGTTTTTTTTTGTAAACCTGTCTCTATCCAATTGAAGAATAGCTTAGCGAACAAAGATCATTATCGATTAATTGATTACTGGATGTGAAGGATTTCACTTCCTCTCAAGAGTCTCGAAGTCACGTTACTGGCTATTGATTACTGGTCACTGGTTACTGGTTTCTGGTTACTGGTTACTGGTTACTGGTTACTGGTTACTGGTGACTGGTTACTGGTTACTGGTTACTTGTTACTGGTTACTGGTTACTAGTTAATGATTACTGGTTACTGGTTACTGGTTACTGGTTACTTGTTACTTGTTACTGGTTACTGGTTGCTGGTTTCTGGTTACTGGTTACTGGTTATTTGTTACTGGTTACTGGTTACTGGTTACTGGTTACTGGTTACTGGTTACTGGTTACTGGTTACTGGTTACTGGTTACTAGTTACTGGTTACTGGTTACTGGTTACTGGTTACTCGATACTGGTTATCAGTAGTTCTCTAACCCAATCCTAGCGTGGAGGCTGTTGAACACAGTTGGTTGAATAAACTGATTTATAATTGGAGTTTTATTATCGATCTGAAGTAGCTGTAAGCCTAGTAGAAATAGTCATAAGCACATAACTGAGCATCAATCGAAGATTTTAATTTAAGGTAAGACTCTGAGAAGTTCGTGTCACGTTACGGTATCACAGACTACTTTAAATTATTTTTTAAGTCACAGTGCAAACATTTGATCAAAGGTTGACCTTTTTAGTCTTTTACACACTCCGTGATACCTACTGGAAAAAACAATGATACCTACCAGATATACTCATGAGATTCAGCAGAGCGATCCATGATACTTACTGTAGCAAACCGTGATGAATACTAAAAGAATCTATCATACTTGGGAGTTCTGTAGTATTAACAGAAACTATCCGCATATCGTTTATATATCCGTACAAGGGAATTTTGTGATATTAACCAAACCAAATTTGTGATACTAACCAGAAGAATTTGAGATACTCACTACTATTCGTGATGCTATCCAGAAAAATTCATTAATTCTTATGTGTAATACTTAACGAAGAAATCCATGGTTTTTACTGAAGAAATCAGTGGTACTTGCTGGAATATTTTTTTTGTAACTTGCTACATTTACTTTTATTCAGCGGAGCAATCCGGGATACTTACTTACAATTTGTGATATTTCCTGGAGTGGCTCTTGAACTCTCTAACGAAACCCCACCCATCATACTTATAGTAGAAATCTAACAGTATAATCTGTGATACTATCTAAATCAAGTTTGTAATACTTAACAAAGAAATTCAGTGGTACTTGCAGAAAAATATCATAGAAGCCATCTAATCCGTGATATATACCAAATACAATTTGTGATATTAATTGAAAAAACCTATGCAATTCGTGATACTTGCCAGAATCATACCAGGTACTTGCTGAAAAACTCGTGATACTAATCAGAAACCTGTGATACTTACCGTTGAAAATTCTTAAAGCTTTAAAACTCTAGGCTATAACAAGGTATGAGAGCGAATAATTTTATTTTAATAAAATATTCACTCTTCCACTTTGAATCTCAAAAGGAAAAGTAAAACAAACAAAATAATTTTTTTTTTTAAATATTAAACTCAATCAACGCCCCTCGATGTGAGAACGTACAAAAAACAAAAAAAAAAAAAAATAATTTTCTTTGTCAAGTCGGAACTCAATTTCAATGTAATTGATTTCGCTTTCTTCTCTTTTTTAATAATAATTGTTGACATCAAAAAGAACACTGGACACTTGTAATTGCCTTGGAGAAATGTCCCAAGTGCTGCCATCAGAGAGTGGTCCTTGTTAATCGAAGCCAATGGCAATGGTGACCCCTTTTATCATTTTTATCCCGAGAATTGTAATGAAAACAGAAAAAAAAAATTGCTCCAAAAATAAAGTGTTTGCCTTGAACGTGGTGCTGCACAGCACACAGGGCATGATAGCACTCAGGCAGCCCAAAACACAATATGCTATGGTACAGTTATATTGCCAAACACACACACACACACATTCATTGTATATTGTACACACAACAAAACGGGAAACCCAAATACTTGGAACGAACGTTTTGACTGAGCTGGGAATTCTTTAATTTTTTGTCGGAATATCGGACGGAACGGGAACGGGAACGGGAACAAGAACCAAAGTGTGTTCGTTTCGTTTCTGCATTTGCACCCATAACAACGTTTAATGAGTTCTATTATGTGTACATTACTAGCGTAATACTAGACATGCCACGTGAGTTACGGGCAAGGGCATCCGAGCGTTCATTCATATCTCGCTCAATTGTGGTAGAGTGTGGTCATGGTGGCAAATGACATGGCGAAGTGTGGGCTCGAGGTGGCGCGTGGTATAGAGAGGTACTGGACTATCACAATATCGGTCTGTTTCTTATTTTTGATGTTGCCTCCGGAAATGGGATGGTTGCATTGAGAGTGGGCGAAGGGAAGTGAAGTTGGAAGCGGAAGTATCTCTATAGAACACCGAATGGCATAGAGTACCACAGCCTCAGCGGCTTCAGCTATACAGCACAAGCACGTCCTCCGTAGCGTTGCGTCGCGTCGGTGACCTATTCAATATCAAGTCCACACATGAGATTTGAGTATATCTACCTACTTGCAGCAGTAGCAGCAGCAGCAGTAGCAGTAGCAGTTCGCATCGCAAACGATGACCGAAGTTTTGGTTTGAAATGTAAACAAGCTGCTGAATGGAGCTGCTGGAGTGCAATGGCGATGTCTGTTTGCCCGCATTGTGGATATTTCCGAGGCTTTTGCGTGGTAGGTATCTCGCGAAGTTATATTAAAACATTTTGCTTTAAAGAGCCGCTACCGGCGGGTTTATCATTTGTGACTGTATGACTGATATCTATCTGCAACTGCAAGTGCCAGGCTGTGTGTCTGCTGAATCGGGAATTTCCCGTTGTGCGTTGGCGTTGTTGGTTGGAATAACAAGAATTCATAAATGACAAAATATAGAAAATTTGTTGGGGTATGAAGCCAGAGCATCAGTAAATTGTCCTTTTGATTTTAAGTTTGTTTATTTTATCGCTCAATTATATTCCTCTGGGCTTGGTTATTTCCAACCGAGAGTGTTTTTAAAGTTAAAATTAGTAATACTGTTAAGGGCTGCAGGTTAAATTTTGTATTTGCCGAAAATGTTGCTATTGTCTTTGTGTTCATAACTCGTTTATTGTCAATATTGTAGGTTGAGAGCTTTTGAATTTTGAAAGGGTGGGTAACTAATGGGAATTACCTGAGTTTGCTTTTTCAATATTTCGAACCTAGTACCCTCTGGATGGTTCCGCAATTTATTATTTGATCTTTAAAGTGGATTTTCGGTCTCGATAGTCACATCGAAACTGTGATGGTTTAGATAAAAATGTGTTGGCTGGATTATTGGGGTCCATTACCTTGATATTACAGAGCGTATGCTGTTGATGTTTTGGACAACATAGTTTGCTGCAGAAGCTTGAGTGCTGGTTGCAGCATTTTTACTATCAAATGAATACCAACTTTTAGGACTAGTATTCGGTATTTGTGTTTGGACTCAGAAAAAAATAAGCTGTAGGAGAGTTGAAGAGTATAGATTTTATTTCTGAAGAAAGGAAAGTAGCAGCAGTTTCCTAGCGTAAAATTTTGTCTAATTTGAATTTAAGTAACATCTAGGCCAAACCACAGAAGAAAAAATTAATTTTTAAATTATTGTATTTATACAAAGAAAACGGAAAAAACACTAACTCGTTTTCGAAAAATCGATAAAAAAATTTAATTTTTTTTAAAACAAAAACAATTTCATTAATTATTTTTTTCTTTATTTATTTAAAAAAAAAAAACAATTTCTTATAATTTTCTTACTTAACTTTTTTACGACAACTTAAAAGCTTTCATGAAATGTTGAAAATGGAAGGGGGTGCTATTTTAGACTTCGAAGAGCTCATTGAAGCAAGCACCGCGAACTCAAAGTTTTTGAAAAAATATTATATTAAATATTTAAAATTCATTTTTTAGTAGGAAGTATGATGATAAGTATGTATAGGAAAATCGTATAACAATCCTAAATCATAACTTATCAAAACGAGTATTTGCTGTTCACCAAAAAGTTTCATGCTCTGAAAACTAAAAAGTCTTACAAATTCCACAGTGTTTTTTTTTTCATATTCCAACAAGAACCATTCGTTAGTCAAAAAAAATTATTGAAAGTTAACGTTTTAAAAATTAAATAAAAATATAAATTTATTTTGGTCTATAAAAATAAAGTTTTTTTTTGTCAAGAGATTTGACTTTTCTGAATCTAAATCTGGTTTCAAAAAAACTACGTACAGCTTCTTTTTAATTGATTTTTTAAAAATTGGTAGAAAACAGCTTTCTTAGAGAAAACTGAAAAAATTTTTAACTATGAGCCAAAAACATTAAAAAACAAGTATTTTGAAGTTTTTTGATGATTTCTCATGTTTTCCGTGATAAAATTGTATGAATAACTTCAAATTCATGCTCAGCACCCTGAAAACATAAAATTATTTTATACAGAGAATATTTCGGACAAATAATTAATTTCAATTTGAATTATCTTTGCGTGGAAAACAAATTTTAAAGAGATTTAAAGATTTAAAATAATTTAGAAAGATGAAGTGCAGTTATTTCACATCTCATTAACAGTTTTGTAACAAAGTATAAACCAGTGAAGCAATTCGACCTTAAATGTACAAAAAAAGTAGTTTGACATGTTTATGTTCTCATATCTCAAAAAAACTTTATGTGCTAGAGTAGTTTTCACTTTTAATTCAGATTCAGCGTGTCAACATCTTACAGAAAAGTTTATTTTGGTTTGAAGACTTTTTTCAATTATTGAAAAACCAAATGTTGAAAAAACTTGTTTTAGTAATTTTCAATTTTTTTTATTGTCTGAAATGCATTAATTTTTGCGATTTATTTCGGATGGGGGTCGAATAAATAATTGGACAAATGATTAAAATATTATTCCCGGTCAAAAAAATTGAGTTCGCAGTTCTAGCTTCACGGAGCTATACTTTGATAAAATGTAAAATACAAAAAAATGTATTAATGTCTCTCTAATGTTAATGTTAGGTTCGGATGATATTTTTTAAAAAAAGTTTCTCAAAATAGTGGCTGAAACAAATATGAGCGGGTGATTTAACTTGGATTGTTAGAATAATAATTAAAACAAATAATAATACACGTATATTTTGAAATTTTGTATATCAATTTATACGTCTATTATTTGTTTTAATTTTTTTTATAAACCACATAACTTGGAGACAAAACCAAATGTATTTGATTGTTAACTATATGTAAGTTCTAGATAATTTTAACCAGTTCAATTGGAAATTTACTCTATTCTCTGTGTTCTGATTTTGCATTGTGGAATGTGAAGTCCTAGTTTTTCCTTTGCCAATAAATAATGCTACGCAAGGGTAAAAAATAATTTTAAACTTTAAATGGTTATTTCTCTTTAATATGATTTCATTAAATTTTATTTTGAAATCTGTAACATCACAAGAAATAGGTTTTTAATATTTATAATGTAGTTTTTATAATAAAAGGATTTTTTCTTGCAAAAAACAAAAACAATAATTGAAACCTATCAATAAATCGCATACGTTATGTACTTCCAACATACTTTTGTAAAAAAAGAACTCAATAAAATTCACCAGACAGTAGAAAAGATACTCTTGCATTTCAATAGCTCTTGTTTCCAAACTTTTACATTATGCTTTACGACAATGTGGCACACACGTTATTGTATCGGTCCATCCGTCCGCCCTGTGATGCTGTGCCTGTCCTACCCCACAGTCGATTATTATGTGCGTTTTTTTTTGTTGACCCTCATTGATGTGAGTGCGCAATGGTATCGCCATCGTCAGCCCCCATTTCCATCATCACCATTCACCACCACCCCCCCCCCCCCCCAACCAATCACCCTATGTAGCCTGATTGTTTTGAATGCACAACGCTACAGTGACTCTCGGTCTACTCTGACTTATGGTGCTGCAATTTAATTGCTCACCACACTGATAACATTGTGGAAGGAAATAATTGGCCACCATGATTTTTTTTTTCGTATTTTGTTTTTTGTCTTTATTTATTTCGGTTTTATCCCCTTCGGTGGTTTGATAATAATTTTTTTTTTCTTTTTTTTATTTTCATTTTCATTTATATATTTTTATTTTATTGTGTTTAACAATTCAGCGGTTCAGTGTGCCTGTGCATCATTCATTTAAATTGTGCTTTTCAATTGGACCAATTGTTGTACATGATGATGATGTGCACTTGTGCATCCGTCTGTAAGGACAGACACACGAGAACGAGATGAGGTACACATAGTGTCTGACTCTGACTACTACATGTGTCAATGCTTTGATGAGTTCTCTCTATTTATAGTTGGGGTTCGGGTTGTATGTGGCTTATTTCATTTGTTAATTAACAATGCATTGTGTATAATTAAAGAGAAAAACGTGCAAAATTCATCTACTCGTCCAACTGGATGTTAGAAAAATTAAAAAAAAAAAAAAATATTCTACAAATTGATAATAAAAAAAAAAAACAAATAAATTGAAGCCAAGATCCGGGATGTGGTTTTTTTTGTTGTTGTTGTTGTTACAGAACGAACAATTGGATTAAAGACTTAAAGGGTTGTTTCAACTTTATATCTGATTTATTGGGATTTAAATGTATAAAGGATGCCTACGAAATATTTAATATGAAAGGATTTTATAATTTAATTTCAGGGGATATGAAATTAACTTCTCAGTTTTTAAATATTTGCTAGGTTTTTTCTTAATGTACTTCAATATGACAGTTGCATTGGCTTAATATAATTATAAGGCTCATTGGAATTGAGCATACAAAAGTTTTTACAACTTTTGGTGGTATAATCTATTGGGTGCACCTTTTAGAAAAAAAAAAAAAAATAAGCTTAACTCTAAAAAACAACAAAATTTCAAGTTGGCACAGGTCTGTCAAATCTGTAAATTTAGAATTAAGTCTTACTCTACTGGTAAGTATCCAAACATCACAAAAACAGTGTTTTTGACAAGTTCAAAAGTCGATATCTCAAAAACTTTGAATTGTAGAGCGATTCTGATACTGTGACCGCTCAACGCTTGTTGATATTACTGGATGTCATTTATGGAAGAATCGATCTATACGATGTTGCATTTTTTTTCAATTTTTTACAATGTTTTCTATAAAAACTGTGTTACTTTCTTACTTAGTCTTAAAAAAGAGTATTTAACCGAAAAAATCCATCTCAAAATTATCAAAAATCAATAATTTTTTCGACAATTTTTTTTATTGAAAATAATACTTACTATGTTGTTTTTTAATAAATTCGTCAGAAACACATAAAT
The DNA here is from genome assembly GCA_948107695.1 of Meliscaeva auricollis. Classification (NCBI taxonomy): domain Eukaryota; kingdom Metazoa; phylum Arthropoda; class Insecta; order Diptera; family Syrphidae; genus Meliscaeva; species Meliscaeva auricollis. The sequence continues at coordinate 19,086,392 of OX403619.1, read as the reverse complement.
TAATATTTCGTTAAAACAAAATTTTATTTGAGCGAAAAATAAAGCATTGTACGTTGAAACAAAGTTTCATTAAAATCTAACTGTTTTTGAAAAAGATAAAAATAAAAATAAAATAAAAAATTAGTCGTTTTTGGCATTTTCACAATATTTTTGAGGTTTTATGGAAATAAAACAGATAATTATCTGCTGAACAAAACTTGTAGATTTTTTCACCACTTGCAGCTCTTGTATTGAACTTTTTGCTACGAGGCCTACTTTAGATACAAATCGTAAAAAGACACCATTTTCGACACCCACCTCACTTTTTCCCCCACCTATCCCCTTTCTCCCAGTCTGTAGGTGAGCAATTTACTTTTCCTCTCTCATATACTAAATTCCAAATTATTTCCACCAATTTTTTTTCAAAAAATTAGTGGCACTCGTCTTCTATCTATCCTAAACACAGTGTTGTGCAATTTCTACGACCTTCTCTTATAGGACATGGACATAGAGTTTTTAAAAAATTCCCAAACCGCAATTAAAGGTACTTGCCGTTTCTTTAAATTCAGGTTTTCTCCTTTCGATTTAAAAGATTTTTTACTTGAAAGCTTTTAAGTTGCTTTAATAAAACTCAATGACAAAATTTTCCAAAATTGTGTTTTTTTTATTATAAATAAATTTTGATTTTTTTTGTTTGAAAAATCTTTTTTTTTTAATTTAGTTTTTTTTTTCAAAATCAAGTTTTTAGAATATAGAATAATATCTTAAAAAGGACATACTAAATTTTTTTTACGAATCTGTTAAAAATATTATAGACAGAAAATAGTTTTATTTATTTAAAAAAAGAAACTTACGGAAATTTTCAAATATTTTTAATCGATTTTCTTTATACTTTTCTTTTAACTTCTGTTAAAGGTTTTGAGATGGACCCAATAGGGCAAATTGAAATTTTTCTTACACCCAAAATTAACGTTGCCTGCCATATAAAGAAAATGGATTATTTTTTTTGTTTTAAACGGATGGATTAATTAAAAAAAGTTTAAATTTTTTTTTTGAAAACTCAATATCTAAATTTTGGATGAATATATTCATTAATATTTTCTTAAAAATGCCAAAATGGCATACCGAAATAAGTTTTGAATAATGTAAACTTAAAAACTGCGACCCAGCCGTAAATTTTATTTTCCAAAAATTCATAAAGTTGTCAAATTTCGTTTTCAAAAATTAGTTCAGAAAACAAATATTATATATAATGCTCTTAAAAGATTCACATAATAAACCTGTTTGATTTTTTTTATTTAGAATTGCATAAAAGACCCTTAAATATAGTATTTTTTTTGACATATATTAATAAAATGTAGGCATATTTATATTTATTGTGATTTTGAAAAAAAAGTTTTAGGCCTATATCCTTAAAAAAAAAAACATATTTTACGGAATGAATTATACTAAACACTAATATAAGAATAAAAGAAAAAAATGGATTTTTTGTAGCCATTACTTTTAAAAAAATGGAATTGAGAGGCCTAACAATTTGATGCATTGTTAGGAACAATTTTTAAAACCTTGAACTTCATTAAAAAACGTGAAATTCGGTCTAAAACCCCCATTTTTTTAAACAACTTTTTGAAAAAAAAACTTGGAACACTCCATAACAAAAGCTGAACAACATTTAAAGATACAAATTTTAAAAGAAAGAAAGTTAGTTACAGAATAATTAATTTGTTCTGAACAACAAAAAATAACCACCCCAACTGTAAGATTTTGTGATAATAAACTATTTTAATGCAACGTTATTTTTTTGGAATTTGATGAATTAATAATAAACTATTAAACTTCCTCGAATAATTAAAATTGCTTAAAAGTACAACACATTTAAGAGGCATTTTTTTTTTATTTTTTTGCTAAAATAGCGGTTAGTTTTTTTAACAAAATAAAGCTATGTCAATGTTTTCACATCGCATTGTCAATTTCTAAAATCAAGGCTCTTTATTTTCTAAGTTGATATTTTTAATTAAACCAAAAATCAAACATAATTTGTAAAACATTTTATAATATGCTCTCCTCATTTAAACAAAGTCAAACAGAAAAAACAAAAAAAAAAAAAAACCAAAAAATGTGGTCACCCACAATTATATTACAAAATACAAAACCAACTAATAAACGCGCTGATTTTTAAATGGAAAATTTGTATTTGGCGTGCCGCACACGTTTGGTGTTAATGCGATTCCACTGATGATTGTCAATTACATTTTTTGTTCAGTTCAAAATGTACCTACTCTTCCTACTTTGTATCTGTATTGACAACCGACAACCATCAATGATTATACAACAAGGACGACGACGACGACGGACGGACAAATAGGTTGTTCAAATTCATTTAAATTTTTCAAAAGTACCTACTCAAAAATGCCTGCCTGAATGCGTCCAATTAATGAATGAATATATTCAGCTTCATTGAACACTAATGACATTCCTGATTAGGTGCACCTGTTAGATCAGAGATAGAAATATCGACAGAAAAAAAAAAAAAAAACCTATATCGATCTAACACCTCCGCACTCACGCTTCACGCACTGATAGCATGTCATATACGACACCAATACAAACATTATAAAATGTATTTCCTTTTATATTGCAATGTTATGCAAGTATGAACGTAATTTTGAGTTATATCAACATAAATCGGATTAAATAGCAAAAATTCAATTTTATGTTCATCGAGCGTCAGAGATGAAATCAAAAATAAAAATCTACTATTTATTGTTTTTTTAGTATTTAATGGAGCAGCGATTGCGTTGGTGGGGGGGACTAAGAGAAAGAGAGAGATGGTTTATTAAAGTTTTATTAAGTACAGCAAATAAGGACACACATCCATAGGAGGAGCACCATGCATAGTTAATTTGGAATCATATTAATGCATATATCCAAACACAGAGTGTTCATGTGCATTGATTGTAATATGCCAGCACCAACCGATTGCACTCATCGGGCGGTCAATAATAGTAATGATTATTTACATTGCATTTGGTCAAACGCATAATGAATAAATATAAGCGTAGGCGTATTATCCATTATCATTTAGCATCAGCTCTTCCCTCTCACTGTTGACCTTAATGTAATCATGCGTTTGCAATGGCAAATCCTTGCCCCTTGCAATTCGTTTAAGCCATTTGATATTTTTTTGTAAGCATGAGAAGCCAATAGTGGGGTAAACGTTGGCTGGGATTGCGTGACTTAATTGAATTTTACTATAAGGTTTTGTTTGGTAGACCTTATTCTATTCTGTATGTTTTTCCTTGTGTTTATCAATTGAAAATGGAGGAAAAATTGAACTACCATGTGGGCCGGTAAGTGCTATCTTATAGTGGCCTAACAGATTTTTTACATTTTTTGTTAAAGACTATAATTAATATTTACTGTAATAAAAATATTTTTTTTCCTAGAGTCTACATATTCCTAATATCATTTTTCAAGACAAATATAAGTACGTCCCACATCCTTATTTTGTTTAGATTACTTGAAAGAGGCATATATCAATAACTTTGGAAATTTGTATTTTGATTACGTTTTCCATAAAAGAAATTGCACTTTTTAGATCTTTGAATCTCCTTAAAATCCAGTCAAGGTGTGTTTTTACTGACCTAGTATTAAAATAGTTTGCATTTCTATACTGTGTGTGTGAGTATGAGGTTTGCTAACAACATTTCATTACAAACATTATTATCAACAATGCAAAAACAAAAACAATTTTTTTATTATTTGCAATGCTCACTAAAGTAAATATCATAATTTTGAATGGCCTTTGTTGTGATAATTTTTATAATACTTATGCTTTTTTTGTTTGTTGCAAAGGTGTGAACCTCCACCAGCTTTGTCAACTTTATTATTGTTAAATTAAAGTTCGATGTGATTAAGTTAAATTTTTGTGAATATTTTAAAGTTGGGTGTGGTTTTAGAACGAAAAAGTAAGTTTTCCTTTTTTTCATTTTAAGTTCTGCTTACGAACATGACAATATGTTCTTAAGCTTTCCTTATTTGTTGGAGTATCATGTGTTCCCTTAGAAACATTAATGCAAATCTGCGGAGTTTTGTGCTTCCAAAAAATGTCGCTTTTCTAATGAAAACATGATTTTTTTTTTTTGCTCAAGTTATATTTTAATTACGAGGAGATAATTTGTTGAATTCATGAGGCAATAAGGCGATGTTAATTTAACAACTCAATATGCAAATTTGAAGGAATCCATTGCAAATCGTACTAAATGTCCAACCCTTTTACATTTTTCGTGTCTGATATAATAAAAAAATAATTTGCATTAAAAAATAATAGATAATAATATATAATAATCCAAAACTCATTTTAATATTATATTTTTCCCGTTACTTGTTGATTTCTAAAATAAAAAAAAAAGAACACTGAAGTAGACATTCAAAAACGTATGTTTTTTTTAATACCTGAAATCCAAAACATCGTTATTAAATATTAAAAAAAAATCCATACTAGATCCTTAATTTTTTTTCATTCTCTATCGAAATGCATAATTAGTTTTTTTCAATAAAAATCATTACAGCCACGCTAACATCATTTGCGAAGGTCTTTGGAAAATTTTGATTTTACAAAAAAATCATACCTCTAAAACGTGATTTTTAGGAATTTCATGTCTGTGTAAAAATTGCCAGTTCACATTTCAGAGGTTTCTGAGCTTTCAGCCTGCCAAGAACGGAGCAGAAAAAAAAAATGGAAAAAAAAATCGATTCGGCTCCCGTATGCGTAAGAGTGATTTGACGACAAATTAAAGATTTTTCCATAATTTTTTTTTAGTTCAACCCCAACAAAAAATTCTAAAAGTAAAATAAAAACTTAAAATTAGAGTGATTTTTTTGTTCAGTGTAATAAAATAAGCCTGTGTCCGCAAAGAAGTTTTTTTTCCAAAAAGCATCAATCGTTTCATTATTTATGTATAATAATTGAAATGAGAACAAGGGGACGATTTTTAATTTAAAATATTTTGACTTTTTTAATTACCATCAGTTAAAATTCAAACATCTCCGGAAAAATCAGATTTCAACTGCTATACCAGATAGAAGATAGAACCAAATTAAGAAAAAAATTCTTTTTCAATTGTTAACCAAGATTAGTCAAAACAGGACCGTGAACTTGTGTATTGCTAAAGTCTTTCTCTAATTTTTAACCATACAGAACTTTTTTTGTTAACAAAAAAAAACTAATCAGTCCTATTTTTCTGTTTTTTTAGGTCAAAGTGAAGTGTTAACCAAAATTTTGTTGACTTGAAAATAAATATCACAATATATGAAAGGCTCTTTGTTCATAGCTAAGCTTAAAAGCTGCAAAAATTCCAAAAATCTCTAATCTGAGAGATAAGGATAAAGAGAGAGAGAGAGAAAGAGAGCCACCCAGCGAACTTCATTTAATTTGCAGAAAAAAGCTCACTGCTCCTATTTTTTTGTGAACGCTGAAATTTTCCTCGAATCTCATAAAATTATTTTGATGCTTTCATGCTCTTTTTTCTGTGAAATAATATTATTTGCGCTCTCTTTAACAAGCTTCAAAAGCTCAAAACCACTTGATACAACAGTGATGGTCTTAACGGCATGGACCGTTTACTTTGGGTTAACTTTTGGCTTTTTGTTGTTTTCAAAATCATATCGGCAAGCAAACTCCATTACAGATATACTGATGTAGATATAGTTATAATGGTATCTATTAGGTGTGATATATTTTCAATATAGAGAACGTGAAATAAAAGGCAGGAAAAAAGCTCTCACCAACAATAAACCGGAAATCTGCAAAGGCCACTCATTTATTATACTTATACGGACTCTCTGCATGAGTTTGTTTCTTTTGTTAAAATGAAAAGTACTGACGAATATAAATTCTCACAAAACAAATCGGAACAAACAAATAATATAAAAAAAAAAATTTTTGAGTAATTAGGGAGGACTCGGAAGGAGCTGGTGATCAGCAAAGTCCACAAACTCAGAGTACGTAGGGAAACCTCGGAAGAATCTGGTGCTCGGAGGCCTTTAATCTCAGTGTAATTAGGGAGAACCTATACGAAGCTGGTGATCGGAGGCCCACAACTCCAAAGCGATAAGGGAGAGCTTATGATCAGTTGGCCAAAAATTTCTCAGAGTTGGAAGGCAGAATGGTGTTCGATCAGGTAGGCCCACAATCGTAGAGTGATCAGGGAGAAATTGGTAGAAGTTGATGATCAGCAAAGTCCACAAACTCAGAGTCAGCAGGGAAACCTCGGAAGGAGCTGGTGGTCGAAAGCCTTTAATCTCGAAGTGATAATGGATAACTTGGAAGGAGCTTGTGATCGGAGGCCCACAATATCAGAGTGATAAGGGAGAACTCGGAAGGAGCTGGCAATCAGCAAAGTTCAGAGTATGTAGATAAACCCCGGATGAAGCTGGTGATCGCTAGGCCCTCAATTTCTGAGTGCGAAGAGAGAATTCGGAAGGAGCTGGTAAACTGTAAACTGTTTATCAAAAGGGATTTAAAATAGTGGGAAGTCAATTTTTGAAATAAACGGATCGGATGGTAGGCAGTGAAAGTGTGATGCTTCTTTACACTCTCAAAGCTTTAAGGTTCTACTCAATTTTTGTCTTATTTATTAAATGCCTAACAACAATTGAAACGGTCCCAGATATCCAATCATCCAAATTTTTACTTACCCATTCTAAATCAGATCAAAGATTCAAAAAGAAGAAAAAATAAAAACAAACAAAAATTCGTAACACACGCGTCCTCCTCATTATTTTTTCTTTTTGTTGAATAGTATTTGTTTTGTTGATGAGGATGACTATAACACGTGTCTTACCAAAATTGAACAAAATGCCATTCAAAATAACAAGAACACCTCCTTCTTGTATATACAGAGGATATACCGAATGTCAAATACTTTGAAATTCTGACTTCTATGAACAGTTTTGTATTCTTGAATAGTTAGGAAGGAAGGTAGGTAGGTGGGGTATGGGTAGGGTATACCTAACTAATAATAAAATCTATTGTTTTGCCCTCTGCCACTGCCATCCATAAGCGAATGTGTGAATGTGATGATTCCGTTTCCAAACTCGCATGCTATGAACGTTGTGCGCCGCGCCGGCCGCTCCGTACGTCTTCATTTGTGGTCGTCATCCCGTGGCATTGTCGATGTCGGTCGGTCGTCGCTATTATTTCCATTGCCTTTCTATTGTCTTTCTCACGTTACGTTCGCTATTCGCAAACAAAGAACTCTGATGCCAGTTTCCACCATCACGACCTTTGTTTAAATTTAATTTCGCTCGAGTTTTGATTAGTTGGGGTTTTTGTTTGATAAACAAACAAAAACCAACCTCAAGGACATATTTGAGGACCTTAAAATGTTGGATTGTGGCGGCTGATGTGGGTAAAAGGACCAAATTTAAAACAAAAATTATGAAACCAAAAAACAAAAAAAAAAATCAACTTTTTACATTTTCAAGACAAACACACTTCCTCTCTTTCACTTTCTCACTCTCAATCTAACATCAGGATATGAAAACGGTATTCGGCGCTTAATTCAAAAATAATTTTTAATTTTTATGTCGCCCGCGGAACAAAAGTCATATTTAGCACGACCGACCGACGCGACGCCGCCCTCTTCTATTTAAGCAATTTAATATTTTTCACACGAGCCATGCGGCCGAGGGTGAAACGCCACTACCACCACTGCACCTTCACTAATAATAATAATGACTTTTTTTCACTTCTGCAAAACGTCAACTTTTCGAAAAATGAGTACACAAAGTGGCATTGCAATTATCATCAAGTTTGAAGGGTGTTTTAATTTGTGAAATGACTCGAAAACAATAGACAGTTATACTCGTAATAATTAATAAGACCAAATGCTCTATTTTTTCTAATTGGGGTTGTTCTTTATTCTTTTTTTTTTCTTTTTTTTGTTCTGAATTACCTCTCTGCCATCATCGCCATGTGTTTGAAGTCTAAAAGTATAAAATGAAAACAAACAAAAAAATATTTGGCTGTGCCTCCTTTGATTACCATGGGTACAAGGTACGAGTACGTTCCTAAATAATTTTCATTCAAGTTTGCTAAAAATAAAAAAAAAATTAAGCACTTAATTCCAAAATTGAGAAGGCAATCGAAGTGTTTGCGTGTGTGTGGGTTTGTGTGCAGCATGGCTTGATGGTTGGTTGGGTGGTATTTTCACTAATAAGTGCGCTACAAAACTTAATTTTATTTAGAAAGTGCTCGAATATAAGGTGATGCGAAAGGGCATATTGAATGAACCACACACTCCATGTGCACAAGTACTTCTATAAAGAGGTAAATAGTATAGTTCTGTACCTATACCCTCAATTGAAGTGCTGTGATACTCCTACTACACCATCACCATCAGAGTGAGGTGCACCTTGATGGTTTTAACTTTTGTGGGAAAAACCATAGGTTCTATAGGTGTACCACATTCGTTTTCCATTTTAGAACGCGATAAAATTGTTGGCATCACATACCTATAATATATAGAAGAGGGTGCTTGATGGAAAGTTTCAGAATTCAGATGCCCTAGTTTGTTGTACCTACGAAAATCGAAAAGAACTGAAATATCCTTTATCAAAGTTTTAGGAATACTTACAGTTTTTTTTTTTGTTTGTTGTTTGAAATTATGAATTTTGGATTGACTTAAAATTAAATTTGAAAGTTCTACATTTTATTGTTTTTTCATTTTAACGACAACAATTTAGTTGTAAGTGGAATTTAGAGTGGATAAAATATATAACTTCTTTTCGACATCCATAAAAATTCGGTCTATTTTGTATTCAAAATTAGAGATATGTAGTCCTGTCGTTAAAAGTCTGATATACTAAATGGGCAGCAAAGTCTGACGATTGCTTCAGGATCTTGCAAAGCACTAACCACAAAAAGAAATAATTTTACAGAATAAGCTTTGTTATCTTCCCGGGCCGGTGCGTGGTATACAAATTTTGTTTTTATAGAAGTGCCCCGGAACACCATGATTGGGCTCATTTGGATTTTATAATCTAGAAACAATTGTGTAGGTACTATGAAGACAACATAATTATTCACAAATGATAGTTTTTTTTTTGTCCTTCATACAATTCGTTTGAAATTATGTAAGATTGGACTTTTCTGAACAAAAATTTTATCACAGAAAAATTCTATCACGTACTTTTTTTTTTTAATTGATTTAAAAATAATGTGATTGTTTTGTAGAAAAGAACTCTCTTAGATTTGGCTGACCTAATATATAGTCAAAACTAATGAGCCTATTCGGCAGAAATTCAAAGGACTTATTCCACATAGCATAAGCTATGTCACATTTTAAACCGTTATTAAAAACAAAAATCATTATAAACATCAAAATTCCGTAGTTTTTGGAATGTGCACTGCAATAAAAACCTCTTATTACTGGCCAAGTTAATTATGGTGTAAAGAAAGTAGTAATCAGAGGAATACCGATAAAAAAGCATATTTTGTGCTTTTCAAAAGGACTGATTTTTATGATTTCTTAAACATTTTTTTATGAAGAATCCAGCAGTCGTACAAAAAATTAGTCAAGACATAAATTTGGTAATTTTGTTAACATTTGTTATACATAAAGGTTTTAGCGAAAATTGTTCATTGGATTATGCACCAAAAACAATAAAAAAAAAACAATTTTTTGTAAGTTTTTCAATGGTAGGTATTTTTTATTTAAAACAAAATCGATAAAATAACACATGAAGGTAAATTATCCAAAAAAGCAATCATAACTTATATTATTTACCACCTTAGGGCCAGGTTTTACCTAGCCAATGCAATAGCTAGGCATATGCAGTTTATTACCGTATATATAATCGTCCATATAATTTTGGTCATTTTTAAATAACAGATGAGGGTAGATATTCCTTCTATGGATCTTAGACTATATATTAGACTATACATTATCTAATTGCCCTTGAAAGATCATTCGAATTTCAAAGGAGAGTGGGCAAGTTGTGGGGACTTTCCGCCACCAAATTTCTTATTCATTGATTTACCATGATATCATACTTCAGAAATGGTAAAATTCATTTTTGTTTTCCAACATTTTATACAGATTTCTTCAAAATTTCGATACATGTCTAATTTAGTTAGGAATGAAAAGGGATAACAGTAATTATTATATTAACCACTTCAAAGACTTTTATGACAGACTGCATCATAAAAAACATGAAAAAATATAAAAACTAAGAGTCCATAGTTTAAAATAATAATTTTCATTTTTGGAAAGGTCTTTTAATGTGGTGTTTTTGAAGACCCGGAGTTAAAGGTTTTGAGTGGGTCCCTAGAACAGGTATTGAAATTATATTTAAGAATCTAAAGTAACAGTACCTCCCATATGACGAAAATGGCCGATATAGAAAAATATTTTTTTCATCGGTTAATAACGGTACCTCAGATAAAACCGTTTTTCTTATTTTCTCGTAAGCGACTGAACGGATTTCGATGACAATTTTAACACAAATGGTTTTAACTTACTTACTTACTCACTAAAGATGACATGATTCTTCAGCCAGCTCTGACACCAACTGTAACGTTGTTGTTCTCTGCTGCGTACACCATCAGGGTTGGATTTGAAGACTCGTCGGGCTGGTGCGTTGATGTCCATCTCAGCTGCTTCTGACCAGGTCAACTTCGCTGTACAACTCGTAAAGCTCGTCGTTGAATTTTCTTCTCCATACTCAAAAGACCAAAAATCAGATTCTTTCTCTCAAAGCAACCAAGCTAAATTTTATCCGAATCCTTAAACGCTCATGCTTTTGCCCAGCAAGAAGAGGATGATTAAAGTTTTTAGCAATTTCTATATTATCTCACACCTATTATACTTTTCAAAAGACATTTTTTCGATTTAAAAGATATATTTTTTTAAAAATCTTTTAAACAAATGGCACACCTACTTAGTTTGGATCTCAAAACAATTTTAAGAAGATTTTTTTTAATGAATCATGAAAATTATTAATTTTTGACAGCTCTAAAATCTTTTAAAGTCCACAGAATCTTTGACCATAAGAGCAAGTAAGTGCGACCCAGTAGTGCATTTTACTTTTTTAAGAATTAATTTAACCACTCTAAAATCTTAGTACAATATGAAGCGATTTTTCACTGTCCAAGCCCACCCAACATCGAAGCTATATAGATGGGAGTTCCGAGGAAAGCTTAAATAGGTATCTATACAAATAGTGTATAGGATTCAAAGCCATTGACCAACCTTGGCAACACGTCATGACCATCATGAACTGTTTCTACCCGCAGGGATTATATCTACTATACTTACTACTTATTCATAGCTACTAGAGTGGTCAGCTCTTCGAGAAATAAAATAATATGTAACGAATAATATTCATCGAGGACTTTATGCATTTGATTTTTGTTCTAATAAAGTCACCTCAATTGTTTAGGTAAGCAAATTGTGAGCTTTATGAAGTTTTTTGTACCGAAATCAGTTTGATTTTGTCATTTTTCCTAGAAAATATTCATTTAATTACTTTTTAAAAATAATAATACAAATAAAAAAAAAAACAAGCAATTCAAAGTGATTTGTGCTGGGGAATAAATTATAGAAATGCAGACAAAACATCTATTATTTGTAAGCTTCATCATCACAAAGTATAGTATGAGTATAGAGAACAACGCAATCTCTCTTTCTCTCTCTCAATCATCATTACCGAACCGTGCGAAAAAATAAAAACTGACTCCAACCCACTCAATCACAACCTACTGCGTAAAGTTAGTACCAATAGACATAAAAATACAAGTATTCTATTGCGAAAATGCTCCCCTATTTATTAGTATCTTAGGGTAGGTCCATATTTTTAAGAGCTTTTTTTTGCTTTTCATCTAAATACACAAAAAAAAAAAACTTACTTTTCGCTGTATCTATCGAAATTTTGCTCTCACTGCATAAAGAGAAAATTTAGTACAAGGAATTAGCAGATTGAGAGGGAGAGATTTATAAAATTTAGAGAAGCTGTGGAATACAATCCACAAAATTGCATCCAATATCTATTTCTATACAAAAAAGTTTCAATACCATTATTCTTACAACACAAAACACATTACTCTCAATGAGAATACAACTTTGTACTAAAAATGTACTAAATTTTGAGAGCAGAATCTACAGATTTTCATTGCGCATCTATATCTCCCTTACAACTGGCATCCCACTTGATAAATTCTACCCTATACGTTCACCCCATAACATCACCCGCTCAATGAGAACAAAGTTTTACACGCACCAAGAGAGAACAACGTTGGGTCGTATATTGGGTTGTTGTTGACGACGATTCTTTGTGCAAAAATCGTCGTCGTATAGTTGGTGTCGTCCTCGTACTTGTATTATACCTCTCTACCTAGTCGACATCGTCGTATAGTCGTTGTCGTCGTCGTCGTAGTCGTGGTCGTGGTCGTCATTATCACCATTTAAGCTGCCATCCCATGTTCCATGTTCTATGCCATTTCGGCATCAGTGTTGTATCAGAATCTGAGTGTACCATAAAAATCTTTTAGTGAGAGTTTGCGATCCCGCGGGTACGGTCGAAACTTTCGGATTTACACATAAAAAAAAAAAAAAAAATTAAAGAAAAAATATTTCTGTCATCTTTTCATTCGGAACTAAAAAAAAAATTAGACAAACAAAATTAAAATTTGTCAAAAAACCGTGTGTGTGTATTTGTTTGTTTTTGATTTTTTCGAAAAACTATTAAAAATTTTAATAAAAACAAAAGGATATCCTTAAACCACAGAGAATTACACATCGAACAATACCAATGCCTGGGTACCTCAAAGACACACAAGAATGAAATCATTGCATCAATTTTGTTGATAGTGCATCTATACAAAGACTGTGAATATAGTATTGATAGTCGTAGTTAAACTATGAAGCCGCGGCACTCTTGGGGGCAACAACGAATAAATAACCTCTACCTACTCTCTCGCAACAAAGATTATGGTAATGGAATTGCGGTTGACGAAATGTTGTTGAACTACTAGACCGGATGTAATATTCGTGCCACACTAAACGTACCTCTACATCTGCTACAAATTAAAGTCTCTCCTCATACATATGCTTTATGTATGTACGACGACGACCAATACAATAATAACAATCATCAACTATATTATACTGAAAAGTAAATTTGCTTGCGGTTATTTGCCTACATAAGTTATTGGTGCTGCTTTGAAGAAGGCGAACGGAGGCCATTCCATAATATATACCTACATCACCTAACTTCATACAAATTGTTATTATGAAAACCTACAATACCTCAAGAAACTTATAAAAGCGCCTTCTGTGTTGTTGTTGTGTTTACGATAGTAGATGAATGAATGAATCAGTCAGTAGTTGGTGGGGTGAAAAACGGAAACAAATCGCAATGTCAGGAACACAAATTCGGGATGATTTGTAAAATGTAACCTCTCATATAAACAACAATCTTGCTTTTGGTTTTGGTTTTTGTTGTTGGTCCTTGCCTTCTTCTTCTTCTTCTTCTTCTTCTTCATCATCATCATCGTCTTTTCTACGTCTTCAACGTCGAATTCGGTCGGTCGTCTAAATTTGTTGTCGTTTTCCGTATTTTTTCGTTCGTGCGCTACCTTAACCACTATTAATACTTCTTCTTCTGCTATATATGTATACATTTACGTCAAACTCGTCGTCGTCTTTACCGTCGTTCGAGTCGTGTTCGTTTTCGTCGGGATAAATACTGGATTGGTCTTTTACCGTACAATCATTATTTCGGTCCTCCATTGCCAAAAGTCTCTGATATTTTTCTTCGTCTGCTGTTGCTTCAGTTGGAAAAAAAATCTTGAAGACACAAAAATGTTAACAATTTCTCGAGTTTCCCATTCTACCCCCCTCCAGACCTCTTCGATAACGGTTCTCTAAATTATACACGCACAATATGGTAGTGGTGGGGGAAGTAGTGTGATGATGGTCGCTGGTCTTCATCGTCTTTGGGGTGGAAATAATATCTGCTAAATGCGTGTGCAACTGACGTCAATTACCATTGATTGTAATTGCTGGCCAATTTGTAAGAAGTGAAGTGCTATATAACAATTTTCTTCTTTTCCTTCCTTCCTTCTTTTCTTCATTTTGTTGTTGATTGTGTGAGGATGCAATAAAGTTTAGAAGAAGAAATACAAAGAAATAAAAGTTAAATAAAGAAAGAAAAGTGTCAAAGTAATTAAGATAGCAAGAAGTGTTACAAAATAATTGGAATTTATTGGAAAAAAATTACACAAAAAAAAAAAAGAGGAAGAAGACGAAAGAGAGAGAGAGAGAAAGATATAAAGAGAAATAGTGCGGGTAGAATATACAAAAAAAAAAAATATATAAAAGATTGATTAACCATGGATATACAATTGATTTTTTTGATTTTGTTTTTATTTGTTGGAGATTTGGATTCGACAAGACTACGAGGCAGTCCATCAGCAGCTTTGACAAGGAACATTGAAGAAGAAAATGGTAAGTGATGTTACTCTTCTCTTTTAATTTTACTGATTTATCAATTCTATTTAGATTTTGATGATTGTGTATAGCTTATTTAATGTAAAAGGTATGGCAGAGGGTAGATATACTCTGGGTGGATGATAAATTGAGTAATCAATAAAATTTAGGTTTGTCTAGGTATCTTTTTGCTTTGATGTAGGTTTTCAGATTAGGAATATCTCAAAAACTAATTAAATATAAGGCATTCTGCTTGCCTTTAAAGCTTCATTTATAATAGGAGAAACCTTAATAAACCTTTTGAATTGAAGACTACTTCTGTCTATTTGGTAAATGTTAGATGTTTTTTTTTTTTGTAAACCAAAACAAATTGGTATTTTGTATGTCTGCCCTTGTATATCTATGTGGGTGGGGGTGGGGGTGTGGGTGTACAATATTTAGGTTGATAACATATAGTGATGTATCTACATTGCACATGCCAACCTTGTGTTATTAGGGTGGTATAAAGGCTGACACTGAAAATCCTTCACGTGAAAACAGGTTAATGGGAATGAATATACAAATTGTATGGGTAGGTATCTCCCTCTATAATACCTGTGTAGATACATATCCAAACATGGATTAAAGTTCTTTGTTTTTTTTTTTTTTTTTTTGCTTTCTGTTGGATGTGTGTTTTTGTGTTTCGTTTTTGGGTGAAAATGAGGAAGGATATACTTTCTGTCAGACACGAGTTATAAACACATCCGGAATACAAAACAACAATACAACAATAACAACAACAAAAAAATCTTTGCATAAGGTAAGGGAAAAGTAAATTAATGAGCGTTATACATTTTGCTTTAAAGGATGTAGGTAGGCCTTGGGGGGTAGAGAGGTAGGGAATATAACCATTTCCTCTTTTTCATCTAAAAGTTTGGCTTTATAGTGCTAAGGTCGTTTAGAAAAACACAAAACAACAACAACAACAAAAAGAGATTTGTTGTTATTTAATTTTACCTTTGGTATATTAAATGTGTCTACATTAATCTGTGTGTTCCTTCATTTGAAAATTGGTTGGGAATTTTTTTTTTTATTTTTGAAGAATGACATTTAATATAAATACGAATGTAGGTTGGAGTTATAAGTATGAATGAATATGTTTTGAAGATGTTTGAATAATTTTTTTTATGAAAAAAAAAAGAAAAACTAAATAAAAATGGAAATTTTGGGACAGACAAAGAATTTTATATTCATTATGATTTTTTTTTGGGACAATTTTCTAAAACTGTTGAATGAAGAAAATTGTAGAATTCAAGGTTAGCACATATCTTTAATAAATAAGTAATATATTATTCGTTTTTCCTGTCTTTTGATTTTGTTTGAAATTTTTGTTTACAAGGTCAGAAATGGGATGATATAATGGTTGGATATGGTTTTTAGATCTTTTAAAATGTATTGAAATGAAATTCAAAACCAATTGGGTTTTAAGTTTGAAGATATTTACAAGAACAAATATTTTCAACACCAATTTGACTCAGGTTGCACCTGAAGTTAGAAAATAAATTTTGATTGTAAAATTATTTAGTTCTGGCATACTTAGAAGAAGATGCCATTTCACGCTCTTTTTTTATATAAAGACTTGTACCTACCTATCTTCCGTGTTCCAAAGTAGCCTAGTTTATATAGAAACTCTAAATTTAACTAAGTTGAAATTTGGCACAAGACGAAAAAAAAGATTTTCAAGCTAATAACCGACTTTCTTTCACTAAAAATCTAGAAAAAATCTGTCTGTCTGCTGTATCAGAAGCCACAGCCTAAACAGAGGAGTCGATTTAATTCAAACTGCCGATTTTTGGAGACTGTCCAAAGGGGTTTTGAAATTCATTTTTTTAGACCAAATATAACTGTAAATAGGTTCCTCCCATATATAGGTTTTAGAAAAAAATATATTTCTCAAATTTCATACATAAAATTTCGACATTGAAGAAAATCTGTTGGCGCGTTTGGGCTTGGATTTGGCCAGGTAGCACAGATGTACAACCAGACATGACAGTGACTAGATCATAGTAATGTTGGTTTTGATTAAAATCTCAAATTTGTTTTTTGGAGTGAAACCAATTATATTTGCCCTATAGAGCAAATAAAAGTCATATTTATTTTTCGAGATTAGGTCTATGTTCACATGAAAACCATTTTCTTAACTACCTACCGCTTTTAACGGTACCTTCCCTAAGTCAATTTTGTTTAAATTCTGGTTTTATTCTTAATTTTTAATTTGTCGTTTTAAGGTTTAGGTAACAACTTTTCAAAATTTGTTTATTTTTGTATTTACAAATTTTTTCTGTAGTTTTTTGAAAAATAAGTCAATAATTTTTATCAAAATTAAATTTTTAGATGTTGATAAATAATATCTTAAAAACGGCACCCCATTTTTTTTTTATTTTTAAATGTATTGCACTATAAGATTAGTTTTTTTTTTTTAAAGAAAACGGCTCTTAGGATAAAATATCATCTCTCTGGAAGAAATACAGTCAAAAAGATCAACAAATATCGTTTGAGCCGTTTTCAAGAAACCTTGTAACTTCAAATCTTACAAATCCGTCGAAAAGAACACGGCTTAACGAAAAATACTGTCTTGGAACTCAATATCACCGTAATGTTGTTTTGATTAGCATGCAATAATACTCAGTAAAAAAAAAAACATGAGTAATCAACGGGTACAGAACCGAATCAGACTGTATCTGATCGCATTTATATTGATATTGAAGTTGAAGAAGCATTAGTCATTTGAAAATCGAATTTAAGTCTTTTTCATGCAATCCTGTTCTCCATAATATTTTTTCGTAAAATTGTTCATTTTCCATAAAAAAAAATACTATTTTAAATGCCAGAATGAAATAAAATAATGTTTTCAATTGAATCAAAATCAAGAAACAAAAATCAACGAAAAAACATACGATACTGTACTTTAGCTTTTTGCAAAGCTTAAACTTCATTCATTAATTTAACAATGCATCCAAGTTGTTCCAGTAAATATTTTCAAAAAAATCGATTATTATTTAGGTGATTTCGATTATTCATAACTTTCTTTTTTTTTATATATTCTTCGTGTATTTTTAAGCCCGTAGAACTAAAAAAATCGCATAAAAAAATTATTCAAACATAGGTTTTAGAGGCATGATTTTCTTAAAAGTTCTTATCGTTTTTTTTTTTCATAGTATTCGTTCTATCTTGACTAATAATAGTTTACCGATGTGAACTGAAATCTAATTACTGAGAAAATTTGCAATGAATTCTACTTATATTTTTTAAAGTATGTTAAAATAGTTTCTAGATAATTTTTTTTTAAGGATAATTTACAATACAAGTCTTTTTTAAAGATTTCGATACACAATCAGTATTATATTGTTCGCTTATAGTTTTATTTTTAACGAAATAAAACTGTATGTATTCCTTCAAGAAAACTATGAATAAGTTCTTATGTTGTTACTACCGTTTTTGTGAAGAAAGCATCAATCGCCGTTCTTTATGACTTTTCATTTTGAATACAACTGAAAATCTAAGCTCAATCTAATAACTTAACTTAAGTAGTTTTTTGAAGAAAATTTAATTTCCAAACGAATGACGCACTTTTTAAAATTTTCAAAAATTACTACGGAAAAATAGTTTACAAAAACATTAAATGCAGTTTTAGAAAAAAAATTTAAAATGCATAAAATTTGATTTTCAAAAGTCTAAAACAGCTTTTTAAATGAATTTAATCACAAAACGAAGTATGCAATCTGATTTCTCCTACAACGATACATTTAAAAAAAAATTGAAAATCGTTAAAACCATTTAAAGAAAAAAAAAATATTTGTTCTATATAAAATTTTGCAAAGACTTTTATAAAAAAAATTGGTACGTCATTTTTAAGATATTATTTATCAACATGCAAGAACTAAATTTTAAAAAAAATTAATTTTTCAAAAAAAAATTTAAATTTTTTTTTACTAAATATTATAACGGCAACTTAAAAGCATTCTTGCAAAAAAATTGTTTGAAATTGATTAAGCCATGAAGGATAAAAATCAAAAAAAAAATATGGCAGGTACCGTTAATACCTGTTTTTGAAAAATATGGTTTTCATTTAAAGATAGACCTTATCAAAAAAAAATGAAAATGATTTTTTTAATCAAAATCGTTGGAAAATTTTTTGAGAAAAATGAGTTTTTCTAGAACCGGTATATGATAGGTAACGTTATTTTCGGTCCATAAAAAATAATTCATAAATAGTCTGGGAATAGTCTCCAAAAAACACCACATACCAAGTTTGAAATAAATCTACCCATCCGTTTAGACTGTGGTCTCTGATACATACAACCACAAACCACAAGAACATTGTTTTCGAAGGTCTTTGTAAAAATTTGATTTACGAAAAAATATGCCTACCTCAAAAATGTGACTATTCAAATAAATATATATGTAACTCTACCCCTTCTAGTTTTCAAGTGGTAATTTTTTTTTTTTAACTATTACACTTTACCTTTACTTCCCGGTTGAATTTTAAAAAATACCTTCTTAAAGGAATTACCTATCTTTTGGTGTTTTGGTTTTTTTTTCTATCACTATAATCAACATTAATAAAAAAAAAAACAGTATAAATGGGAGTAATAGCAAGTGTTTCCATTACGAGTTTAAAAATGCAAAAAATCACCTGCAAAGAAGCATAACTTCTAAAAATCGTTTCGTTGAAATGATATATGTAAATTAATAACGAATTATAAAGAAAGCTGTTTTTACGAAAAGCTCAAAAGCAGGCCACAGTACCCGCATGAATTTAAAAAAAAACTTTCTCATATGCAATTTCGTTAATTAATGTTTTTGTATGCGTCGAACTGCAAGCAAAAACAAGCCTTTGAGAGGTTTTTCTAGGCAAAAAAAAAAAAACATTCCATAACTAGTAAAAGGTTCGGTAAATATTTTAATATCTCAATTCTTCATTTTGTTTCATTGTTTTCAGAAAATTTTTCTTCTGTTAAAAAAAATTTCCACTTTTATCCAATTCCATTTCATATCCACTTCGATTATAATTTATGTTTTATGTTGCCTCTGAATTTGAATCCACATTTCCTAAAATTACAGAATTTTTCCCTCGAACAAATGTTGATATCAATTTGATGCCAAAGTCTCGCCTGCACAAAAATAATCCGATTCGTTTTCAAATTAATTTGTGACCCAAAAAAATTGATCCTACTTAGTCGAAATAAAAGCAATATTTTAACTCATGTACCATAGAAATGCATTTTCTCAAAAAACGGGAATTTTGTATTTATGAATTTTGTTTTAATATCTTTTATTTTGATTTTCACAAACTTATTCAAGGTAAAAGATTACATATTTTACTTGCCATATGTATATGATTTTTAAATCCATACCTACAGGTCCTTATAGACTTTTGTCAGGTTTATCTTACAGTCACAATTTAGTAAAAGGATTTTCTTGAAAAGTTTTACACATGACGGAATAATTCTTAATATTCGTATAAAATAGGATAAAAACCATTTACTCCAACAAAGTCAAAATGTATGTATATGTATTCTAGCTCGAAGCTATAAAAAATGGAAAATAGGTACTATTCCTTTTCAAGCTATCTCCATGTAACATCATCTCTAACTAACCAAAGCAATTTTGTTGCCACAACAACAACTACCCAGTCTCAGAAACTCACAACCGTATTTTGTTTTTAATTTTATTAAAAGGTTGTGATTGTATATATTTCTGTATTATAATATCCTTTTGTATTATTGTTTAAATGGAATTGCAGATACATTTTGTATAAGTATTTCTGACTCGTATATGAGATGTTCTTTCAAGCTTAAGAGTTTTTGAAGGACTTGTGATTGTGATTTCCATTCAACACTTTCTTTCTTGTTTTGTGTTTTTTTTTGTTTTTTTTTTGTTTGATGCGAAAGAATCCTAGATGAGCCAACAAGAACATTACTATGGGATAATCTCACAAAGAGCAAAACACTAAAATTAACATAATGTGAGCAAAACATAATTAATTCAAATGAAATTTCTTGGAAACGAATGAAGGCGCGGCAGCAGCGGTGGCATCACTCGGATGGTAATAAGCTTACAGCATGTAATTATGGTAAACCCTAATTTGTATAATTCGCATAATATTTGAAAGCTCAAAATTTGTATGAATAAATGTGTTGTATACTCTTGGAATATGGCAAAAGCAAAGGCAAAGCAACACAGCAATAGCTAGTATAAAAAAAAAAATAGCAACTTTAGTATAAGAAAATCAAGACAGCGCATTAATTTTTTATTTTCTAAAAAGAAAATCTTTTATTTTTATTTTTTGTTTTTTTTTTTTTTGAGAATATTTTTGTGTTTATGTTTTATTTTTTCTTTGTATCTTTATCTGGATGCTTTTCGTTTATGTAATTTTCCTTTGAAGTTGAAATTTTTCTGAAGGATTATTGTTGTCATTCAGAATAAAATTTCTAACCAGTGATAACATTTTTTGACATTCTTTATGAAATATGTTTGATGATTTCTGAGTGATGCTTCGACAGATATCACAGAGATAAAGAGTTGCTGATGTATTTTATGTTGTTTAATTACTCATCCAACGTTGCGTAATGAATACGCAGTAGCAATTAAATTCAATTCAAAGAGATTTCTATTTGTTTATTAACAAAATTGCATTTTAAATTATTTTATTGAATTTTTATTAAAATCATAAAGTAAGCCATGTTTTTGTGTTTTTTTTTTATATTGACATCATCAGCACAACTAAAATATAGTATTTAGCAGATAGGATATATTGACGTAATCCGCAGCTAAGCCTCCAGTTAAAAATGTATAATAGATAGATGTTGATATTGTTGAAGAAGCAAATTAAAAAAAAGCTTAGTATCAAATCTAATTAAAATGAAATATTAAAAAAAAAACTATGATTTTAACTTTCGATCAATTTATAAGCACATAGAAATAAATGCATGCATTTAAAAATAAAAAAAAAGTGTAAAATTTAAATCCTTCGAGGGAATAATTTAAAAAAATGTTTAAAGCGCGTATACGCGTGTTGAATAGTAATCAATATTTATCGCGATTTGTTTTATTTTTTAACATTTTTCTATATTTTTTTTTTTTTATTTTATTTTCAGCTGCAATTTAGATTGTTATAATGCTAAAAATAAAAAAAAAATAAACCAATTTTCCCATAAAGATATAAATATTTTATTGCATTGAACAAAATGGTTGGATTTTTTTTTTTTAATTTGAATGAAATATGTGCTGATAGAGGTATTTTGTGTGTTTGCTTTTTTTTTGTTCTAAATCTGAAAACTTTTATAAAATTGGAGCTTTTGAAACATTTGGATTATTTCTGTAAAATGTACATAGTCTGATAAGCTGCTTTGTTATTTATAATAAGTTTGGTATATTTTGTTTTTCTGTCAAAGCGTGTTTTATTTTATTTGTTATTTTTTGATTGCAAAGAATTTTTTTTACCATTTTTGTACATAATAAAAGGTAATACAAAAGAATTGCAAAACTGTTGATTAAAAATATACGAAACATCATAAAATTATTATTTAAATACATATGTACATAAATTTATATAGTAGCTACCTACTGTTAAAAAAAAGTCATGCAGGAAATATTTAAGCATATTATTTGTGTAGAGAATTGCATGCTCCATAAAAAAAAATTCAAATGGGTTTATTTTATAATTATGAAAATTTAATAAACTGTTTTATTTTCGTGTCTCATTGCTATTAACAACTAATTAATGCTAAATTTAAGGTTTGATTTTTTAGGTTTTTCTTTTTATATTAAACATAATAATACCCTGAATTATAACCTTGAATAACTTTATAAAACAAATTTATTTCAAACTTTATATAATTAGCGCAAAAATGAGCAAACAACTCTACCATTAAAGAAGTTTGTTTTTTGTTTGAAAATGTGTTTTTTTTTTGTAAATTGCAGTCATTATCAAGGATAAGGTTTTCAATTTTATTATATAGCTCTTCTCAATCTGTTACTAAAAATATAAACAATTTAAAAGTTATAAATGTGCACGTGGACTGACAAAATGATAAAAAAAAAATAACTGAAAATTCTTTAAGGTTAATTTTAACAAATTGAACTTAAAAAAAGGTGTGTGTACTCATGTACGCGCGCCAGAAGTTATACTTCCTTGTCACGTTATCACATATGATTATTTATTTTTGTATAGTTTTTTTTTTTAGATATGTAAAATTATTTTAGAAAAGTAGTGAGAAGTTCAATTCATATGGTATTTTTGAAGCTTGTGGTTGACCCACATTACTTTAAAATAATAGCTGATCACTCTGTTATTATCATAAATTAAAATAATAATAATAATAAATAAAATAATAAATTAAAAAATGGTAAAAGGACGGTAGATAATGTGAAAATTTATCATTTGTCCCTTGTTTAGCCTATATTTACACAGCTTAATAATTTTTTAATTTTTTACTGTAAAACTGTAATATAACATTTACAATCTTTGTTTTTAATTTAATAAGTAAACTTTGTGTATCATTGTTTAAGAAAACAGTTATATATTAAAAATAAGCTGAAAACAAATTCATTATTATGAATTTTTTCATTTAATTTTGTAATTTTAACGCATTCATTAAAAAAAAAATTCGCTTAACATTTTAATATCCAATGAAATCAACTTTTTATAAGTTTTTTGAAGTTAAACTTCTTTATCAGCGTTTATAAATAACGTAATAACACAAACTTTTTCAGCCCATTATCACAATTTAATTAAATAGATAAATTAAAATGATGATGAGTTTTGGATGAGAAAAAAATTCGAAAAAATCAATTTTCCAACTTAAAAATTATTTTCTAAAATCAAATATTTTTTTAAGACCTTTGAAAATTAAGTTTGGTGTGAATAGAAGTGATGTTTTATTGAAAAACTAATAATGCACATTGATAGATATTGAAAAACAAATTAGACACCTTTTTTTTTGAAAGCGCTTAAATTGATGTTAAAAATCATGGAATAATGGAAAAATATTTTTTTTAAATGTCTTTTAGACTTATGTGTCTATACACTTGTGAAGAAATTTGATTTTTAAACATGTTTTCAATGAATAACAGTAAAAATAAGATTTTTCAGTCAATGTTTTTATTTCCCTTACCAATGGTATTTTATTTTTACATTTTCGAACTTGAAATTTACACAGCCATTAGAAATAAATACATTTTTGTACAAAATTTATTTTTATTTAGTAAATTTTTATTTAGTAAAAAGATTTCATACCATTTTGTAAAAAGAAAACAGAAATTGATTGTGCCTTCCATAACGTTTTTCTTATTATTTTTATATGTAACTGCATTAAAAAAATGTAGAATTTGTTGTAGCCTGATATTTCAGTTAAATTTAAAAATCCTTATTCTTTAAAATCCGAAAATAAACAAAAAAAGTTATAAATTTTATAATTTTTCGACGACAAAAGCAGACAACTTGGTTGAATTTCGATGAAACTCTTTTCAAGTTTCGAAAGCTTTTTTTTAGTAAATTTTATGAACATTTCAAAGTTACCACAACTTGGAGACAATCAAAATGCATAAATGTCTAGTAATTTTGGAAAATAGAACAGGAAATGTAATAATTTATAAAATATTATGTATAAAAATATTTAAAAATCAACGAATTTTCTAGAAATCGCTTTGATGCAAAATCTCAATCTTTTACATTAAAAATTGTTGCCCAACCTAAAAATTTTTCATAAAGTTAATTTTTTAGGAACAATTTAGTTTTTTTTTTTTTATTTTTTTTATTTTTTTATTAATTGAAATGATGGATTAGCTTAAGAAAAAAGTATCATGAAAATAGTGGTCGATTTCGTCTAATGAGTTTTTAAATTATTTTATAAACCAGTTTTAAAATAATTTAAAAACTCATGTTTCTATTAATTTTGTGTTCATTTTAATGATCTTTAGAAACAAATGACTTAAAAAAAAAGTATTTTTAAAATTAAAATTTTGAATTTTGTGCAAACAAATTTTTTTTTGCAAGCATTTCATTGAAATTTTATTGAGATACGAAGCATTTTATTTTGTATTGCTTTTGCTCTAAATTTGTGTTTGGTCTGTATTTCCTATTTAATTTTTTTTTTTATTTATACCTACTTCTACAGCGATTTTTTAAATTATTTTTATATAGCCTTTACATTGGTGTAGTTTATATTGGTATTTTTGTTTTTTTTTTTTAATATATTTATTTTCCAACAGACTCCCATTAATACAGTCCAATAAGGAGAAAAAAGCGGTAAACTACGGAGAAGAAGCTAACGACACAATAATTTTTTTAAATATTGTTCTTCTCTAATCGTTGTTCTATAACTTACCTCAAAATTCACAATAAATCACATGTTCAAGAGTCAAGTTCTGTAGTTCAATTCAGAAGTTGAAAGTTTATAAAATGAAAGAAAAAAATGTTTCTGTAAAATTAACATAATGGCACATTATTTAAAGGTTTTTTTTTTTAAAACAATCCGACTACCATGACTAAAGTTATGTTTCTTTTTTTCATTCAGCATCTTGTATATCACTCAACAGTTGACTTATTACAGACAACTTTGACTTATTTACCCAACTGATAGGTTTTATTAAAAAAAAAAACACAAATTAAACAAAACTGGACATTATTATGGTTTACAGATAAAAATCGCTATGAGATCACTTACTGCCTACACCGTTGGTAAGCAAGCAAGTTTGAAGTAAGTTTGAACTTCAGTTAGATTACTGATATAGTAGTTTTTTTTTAATAGTTATTTATAACGCTCATTAGCTTATTTTATGTGTACTGCACTCAAATGTTTTAAATAGTTTTCGACTGCATTGTTACACCTAATATTCTTCGAAAGCATCAAAATGCATATCATGTTTCAAATTTTTGTGGAAAGGCATTAGAATGGATGAATAAAAGCAGAAGGACTTATACAACTAACTCTTCAAATTTAAATAACATATTACAAGGAGATTATAAACTATTGATATATTACGTCGCTCCAGATAATTTATGTTAATGTACAACGAAAACAATCAGAACTGATGGAATTAAGGAAGGATTTGAACAATCACTATAAAACTATTATCGAACATTTATTTTTCAGACTAAACACACATTAAATAATTCCAGGTATAAAACGTGTTGCCTTGAATTAAATATCCATTGTGTGTAAGCTGACACAGAATGGTTCAATGGCACCTAATTTTCCTAGAATGTATAGAAACCCAACAGCAAGGCAGAACAATGCCGAGTTCCGAGAAATTTCATTTATCGATTCATTTCAGCCGACATTCAAAACAACAATAGGATAAAGCATAATTTTGACGTAATAGGTCAGTATGCTTATTCTTCTACTACTTTAAAGTAGTAATTTCAATTGTCTCATTTTTCACTAATTTCTAGTGTACTCATAAAATTTTAAAGCTTTTTAAAAAAGCTAGGTTTGATATTACATTTGATTCATTTGAAGGACCAATTTAAAAAAATTGGATATTGACAAGCGGAAGCAACCTTACAAAATTATATCTATACTCTGTCGTAAAGCATCGAATTCAAACCCTCATATAACTACTTGTTCAAAATTAAGAGATATTTATTATTAAACAAGGTAAGTCCAGCGATATACGAGTATGCTCATCCTTATGCCCTCTTTCCTATATTCATTGTCCAATAAAAATCCTATTCGTTTTGTATCTGTTTTCTAAGTAAACATCCAATGGATACAAAGCACACAATTTTATCTTCCAAAGTCATTCACACTCATAAAGCTTCTCCCCCAAACAAAATAATAAGACATCTTTTCTTGTATTTTTTTTTTTGTCTTTCTCTCTGAGTAGCTAAAAGTCAAGTAGCCATTGACAATTTTGTCACTTAAGTGTTCCTATTAAACCTCTGCTACTCTGCCCCTTAAATCTCTCTCTCGCTCTCTGATTTAAGTCGATACTTTACACTTTACTTATTCCAAAAGGAACAAAAAAAAAAAAAAAAACTATATACCTTCCTTTATTTACCAACAGAGAGCAGAGGCACAAAGTTCAAATAAATGTCGTATATTGATAGATCCTTTTCACTCATACCCCGATTGCACCTTTGAAGAAGAAGAACAAGAAGAAGAAGTTCGCTAATTCCAACGTCTTGGTCCTTGCTGTCGTCATATACGCTTTTGTGTGTCATCAATATATAACCTGGAGTCTATGTACGCCATCACATCTCAAGAGTGCACAGACATTTGCCTCTCTTTGATTTTCTGATCCTTAGATACTATTATCAGACTTATTGCTCCAAAGGAAAAAAAAAAGTATCAATAATGTAGGTACCCACCTATCCTACCCACAAAAAAAAAAAAAAAATAACAGAGAAACAGAAGACGAAAAGTCCCCCAAAGGACATCGAGATATTGAATAAATTGCCTCCGCGCGGCTATGGCAGTGACGACGGATGCTCCCTTTTTTGTGTGACACACAGGGATGACTATCATGGGTATCGTCTTATAAGGGAACTCATCTTCAGCAGGTATATAGTGCCTTGTGTATAGATATTCCAAGATATACCTTCATATAACCTAGTACCTCTATTCTATAGGGGTTATACTTTTTCTTGAATTTAGGATATCTTTAACTAGGAGGACGCTGACAAAAATAAACGGATACGTATGTTCTAGCTGACAAATAAAAAAAAAAACACTTTTTGCAAAAAAAAAAAATAGTTAGATATTATGCTTATCCGATTGGGATCCTTAAATCCTACTTACTTTTTTTTTTCTTTATTTTATTCATAAGGATGAGGGCCAAAAAGGGAGCTTATGTAGCATCAGAGTTGTACTTTGTTTATCTATTAAATTATGTAGGTTTTTGAATTCGATACAGCAGCGGTGTCCTTTGGTCATCTTGTTGCTACTTGGATTCATTAGATTCATAAGATTCTGTTTTATTTTTATTTTGTCATTATTCTTGTTGAGAAGCTTTTAAGTTTTAAAATGCTGTGTACAAACAAAACAGGTTGTATGGACATGCCTACAATGCAAAAAAAGGAAATCCATTTAACTTGTGTCCTTTTATTGACAGTGGAGTTATTCGAAGAAAACTTAGTGCTACAAATTGTATAGCTTAGTACTTTTTGATATTGGTTCTTTAGGGCTTCGAGATTATAGCATCGCAAATGTAAGATAATAACTGCTTAAACTTAAACTGGTCACTGTGGCGTATGCCCCACCTTTCTTGTATTGCAAGTCTCTTGCTCAAAAGGGTTATCGTGAGATCTGCTTGCTTGGGGTATATTGCCTCTGTTTGTCACTTGAATGGTTTATGGAATGCCTCCAACAAGATCATTAATAAAATTGATCAGTAGGGTTGTAAGAGACTGCTGACTTGGACCTATCCTGATAGATATCTTTGTTGGTTTGTTATTGAAATGGTTTTTCTAATGGAAGGAAAATTGCTAAATATTTGTCAATCTGCCATGAGAGCAGTCGTCGCGTAAAGGTCTATGACGCATGCGGCAAAATATTTTTTTACGTCGTAATTTCTAAATATTAGATTTAACGGGTGTGACGTTGTAAATTCGACTAAGACTCGTTCGGATACCCAGATTGATAGGAAAGAACATTTTATTAAGATTGCAGTAAGGCATTTGTTTGAATGAAATTGATACAAAGATTAAATTTTACAACAGTTCAAAAATGTAACGGGTGTGACATATTTTTGTAACGGGTATGATAATGTATAAAGAACTGTATGTATAATATAGACAAATTGAAAATTAAAGATTGAATAGATTCAAACTTCAAAAAGTTAAGTACTATTACAAAATAATTAATTAATTTCGAACGAAATATGAGTTACAAGCAGAGAAATTGACTCAATTTTTTTTTATCTCACTTACTAGTTTAGACACAAATGTGAGTCCACCGGTAAGAGAGTTGAATCCCGGATCTTTAAAATAATGTAAGCTTTGAATTATTAATATTTAATTCAAAGATTTCTCACTTAAAAAAAAAAATTAATATCCTTGAAGTTTCTAATATTCATTAAAAATCATAGAATAATTCGATTGGAGAATTGGTGACAAAAGTCGAGCTTTTATTACTACCCGATTGGAGATTGGAGAATTGGTGACAAAAGTCGAGCTTTTATTACTACCCATAAAGTCTTTTTACCAGCGCTTCTATCCCATCTACTCCCCCTTTTCAATAAGAAGTGTGGAAGAACGACCAAGTGAGAATAACTCCAAAATATTTAAGAACAGTTTACCATTAAGTCAGTTAAACCGTCTCTTGAATTAAGCAGCACATCCATTTGAAAATACGTCCTTTAAAATGCTTGGTTTGTACCTATTTGAAAAACCAACGTGTTTTATATATTTTGAATTGAACCTCCAAAATTTTAGCAAAAGTAAATGGTAAAAAGGACAAAATTATATTCAAACCCGATTTGTAACGGGCGTAACATTTTTTAAAACAGAAAAATATCTTTAGATTATAATTTCTCCAAGCTTAAATTGTACATATTAAAAAAATTACAGCCAGCTTTTTAACTTGCCTTAATCTTAAATACTGAAAGCAAATTAGAAAAACACAGTCAAACAATATATTTTGTTTTGTAACGGGTGTGACTCTTAAAAGGCTTTGTGGTAATGTGCCAATTAAATTTCGACCGAATTTCATAAATTTTGAGTTCTTTTTTTTAGATTTAGTTCATCACAAAGTAATAAAAAGTGAATAAGAAAGCTGAATTTTGCTTTTTTACGGTCGTTAATTGAAAAAAAACAATAGACTTCTTGCAAAATAAAAAAAAAAATTGTATCAGAAAAACCTATCAAATAATATTTTTTTGAAAAGATTTTCGAATTCTGCAGACTAACATCTTTTACTATTTTATCCTTAAAGTTATGTCAAATAAAAATAGATGTAATTGAAAAAGGTATGTATTTATTCACAACATCTTATGTGTAAAAAATGTATACCATACCGAAGCCCCATAATAAGAACGACTCTGAAAAACTGTAAAACTTTTCTCCTCTCCTTCACCAATTTAATTAATTTCTTTTCCTTTTTTTTAAGGATCAAGATAATTAATTTTTTTTTTCTTGTCCAAAGTTTATCAAGGCTGGCATTTGTTCAGCAAAATAATACCCAAGTACCAATATAATTATAAACTTTCATGGGTATATCAACGCGCTTGACAAAATCCCTATAAAGACATTTGCAAACTAACTAACCAAATAATAATTATGTTTTTTTCTTTTCTTTTCTTGTTTTCTTGTTTCATTTTTTTTTTGTTTTGTTTTTGTTCCCTTTCCCTAGAAATTATTATTAACGTCGCATATAATACTTATTTTTTTTTTTCTTGTCTAATTTTACGAAATAACTTCACACTTCTTAAAGAGCTTCACATTAGCGCATCCCAAAGTGAAGAAATATCATCATATAAAAAAGATGAAGAAGACAAAAAAATAAAGTAAAAATGGCAAACTTTTTCTGCCAAAACTTTGGAAAAACTTTAGACAAAACTTTTCCTCCACGTAGTCATAACAAAGCAAAAAAAAAAAAACCAAAAAAAAAAAAAAGGAATGAAAACAAAAAACCGAAAAAGAAAACTATTCCACAAAAAACTTTTAGCTCCTTAACTATCAGACGCACCCGGTACGCCATTATCCAATCATTAATATCACTAACCAAACTTCTCAATCTTCTTCTACCAACGCGCTACACCAAAAGTGACCAATAAATGTTTTCCAATTGGCAATCGTACACCAAAGGGCTCATACATACAACATTTGTGCCATTTCGAAATATGCCTTAACCAATATGAAAAAAAAAACAGAAAACAAAAAAAAAAATTACTCGAACTTTGATTGGTGTTGGAGTTGGTGTGGGTCTGTTTTTGTTGTATCTTTTGGGGAGTTGTATTGGTATTTTAGGTATTTTGCTAAGCCCTAAACATCAAGGAGTCGATAAGTTTGAGAGACCCACCCAATCAATCTCTCTCGCATGGTAAAAATTGATAGAAAATTTGTTATCCTTTAGCTCTGTGTGCTCGTATTATTATCGAGAGCGAGCGAGATACTTTAGTAATTTATCATTTTTTTCATTCTACCTATCCACCCGTTTTTGTACAGATTAACTTTTGTCATTCTTGGAGCTTATCTTTACATTTTCTTCCTTAGATTCTTCCAATTTTCCTTGTTATTGTTGTTGCTGTTGGATGATTTTCCCTCTAGATAGATGCCTTAATTTAATCTTTGTTTACTTCTTCTCTTGCACGTTCAAGGATATATAATCCAGTTTGTTTTGTTTCATTTTTTTTGTTTTTGTCAAAAAAGTTCACGTACATGTCACAAATTGCGGAGCCTTAATTGTTGCTTATGGATGTGTGTGTGTGTTCTATTTAGGGAATCGTTGACAAGAAGTTTTGAAAGGGATGACATTCATTATTATTATTTTTTTTTTGTAGTAAGAGATTTATTTTTGATATTTCTATAAATATCCTAAGTCAACGTATAAATTGTGATGTTGTTTTTAATCGAGGTGCAGGTAAACTCAATAGGGTGTCCAGGATTCTTTCAAAAAAAGCAACTTAACTTTTACTTGCAGAATGAATTTTTTCTTATTTACGGACTATAGTGAGGATGAAATTATTTTCTAAGGTCAAAGCAAATAAAATTAAAAATGTTTTGGCGAAACTTCGAATCAAACCTGCATATTGTTCTGATCCAATTGTATAATAGAGACACCTAGGGTGTTTTTTATTTTTTGAAAAAATGAGAGTCGTTTTGCGACCCTCAAAGATTTTGTGTACTTTGGGTTTCTTATGCAAAAGCATGCACAGAATAAAATGTTACGGAAACTCTTAAAAAAAATATTATAACAGTGGTAAAATTTGACATGGATGTTTCATTTGACAGGAAAGCGTTCATAAAAATATCTATAGGAACAAAACTTTTTATAAATTAGAAGGTTGATTATGAAAAAAAGCAGCAGGAAACCTCTTTTTTACATATAAATTTACAAAAATTGTTCATTCATTGAAATTTGTAAAAACTATTAATTTTTCAGGACTTAAATACAGACCGTGTCCGTAATACTTGAAAAGCCTCACTTAGGTACAGCACGTGTTTAAAATCGGCGAATTTTTTGCCTCCTTTATATAATTATAAGGTAAATTTTGCTAAGCGCCAATGCAAAAATACTTCATCTCAAATTTGGAGAAGTACTACCGAATTTTTAAAAGTTAATGGAATTTTCTGTTTCCGTTTGAAATTACTAAAAAAAAAAATAGCCTCAACTCATTTGAAATAATTAAAATGAAAATTATTTGATTATGTTTCTTCTTCCTCTAATTTTTTTTTAAATAAATAAATTTATTTAAGAGCTTTTAGCTCCCTTTAAAAGGATGGCAAACTTTGTTCCAGTCCTCTATAAAGGTCTCAGCTGAACCCTTTTCACTTGCATACGTCTTCTTACCTTTGTTATTATAAAAGTCAAACCCGAACAACTTCATCAACATTTTTAAACCTTGAGGAGCTTGGTAGCCAGGGAACTTGTCCCAAAATTTGAAATAGATTTTAAGTAAATACAATTTTGTACAAAATTTTAATTTTTTTAATAACCAATGAGTAGAGATGACGGAAAAAGAATGTTTTTACAACGACACAATAATATCCTAACTTTTTACTTAAACTGTCTATAAAAATATTACAGCGGATATCAAAGCTTCACAACATGAATTGATTTTGAACGAAATTTAGCAAAAGACTGGTTGTCGAAAAAATGCCAACGTAATCGACAACGATGCCGTAATCTCAAAAAGGGCTTTGAGGTGTTTGGTTTTAAAAAAGTCATAACTTTTGTTCCTTAAGTCCATTCCCATTTCTTTCTTTTTGTAGTAGACGTACTGCCTTTCCGTCGCTAGGAGATCGATGGGGATCACTCCAGCGACTGGCTTTTACCGACACATTTCGGTAAGAAATGACCACACGTACCTCTCCTGCTTAAGTGCATCTGCCAATCTCAGTTCAATACATGTAGCTAAACCAAAAATTGGTCCCGTTTCTGAGCTACAAAGCAAATAGTTTTTCATTTTTAGTTTTTCTCGAAATTAAGTAATTTGAAATTATCATTTAGTACTAAGTTGTATGAAAAACTAAATTTTAAATTGAGTTTTTCTCGGAGTGGGTTTGAATGGACTTGCCGTTTTTTCTCTTGACCGTTCGTTTATTATCACAATACTTCAAAAAAAGATGAACTTCAATTGAGAATTCAAAAATCAATACTATTCATCTCTGGAAAAAATAAACAAAATTTTAGTACCCCCAGACCCCAGTACAAAATTGAAATTTTGCTGATTTTTGTATATGAAAAGTAGAAGACGTTATATCGGAAATACCAGAGTTATTAATGTTTTTGAAAATCAAGCGAAAGTTGTCGTTTCGTCAAAGTATAATGCACTGGCTTCACTGCACTGGGCGTAACCAACCCCCGTCCCCCGAACCAAAATCCTAACCCGAGCTATGATCACCTTTGATTTTTTAAAATTTGTTCACAACGAAAGTTTTCTCCAAATTAAAGAGCATATTCAATTTTAAGGGGGGGGGGGGGGGGATGGGTTTTTTGTATCGGGGGAGTTATTTCATAAATGCCAGCCTTGTCCATCATTTACAATAGAACTATCTAACAATAAGTATCACATTATAGAACTCTTCGGGGAGCCATAACTTCAAGTCACTTCGGCCATTGCATCCACTTTTCTTCTGTCATCTTTTTTCTCCCCCAGTGTGTGTCCTTTTTTCTTTTTTTTTTTTTTTTTGTTCCTTTGGGTAATTTTTTCAATTTATTTTATTTTATTTTTCTTATTTATTATTGCATCCTTATTCATGGAAATATTGATATTTCTCTTCTTATATAAATATTATGTATGAATATATTTGTGAAGTTTGATAGTTTTGATGTAGATAACACAGCTTGAATGCCATGCATGCATAATACTGCTTTTTTCTCTGCTCTATAGTCGCTGCTATTATATACATATATACGATGGCATCATTCAAATTTCAAAACTTCGAAAACTATTTCCATATGGTTAGAAAGGCGACAGCAAAAATGCATACAAATAAATCAGCTGGAAGGATAAACGAGGAATATAATGTATAGAATCATGCTGGAGCAGCAGCATCCAGCCAAAGCAGGAGTGTGGTATATAGAGCATCAGCAGGATATATATGTAAAAAAAAAAACAACAAAACCAAAGAACAAAAATGAAATTGCTAACTTTAAATGGAACCGAGAAGAGTTGTTGCAAAAAAGTTTGTTGTATTTCATATTTTTATAGGAGAATGCCAAAGAACCACCCGCTGACTGAATTTTTCTACAACTCTTCGCCATCAAATGAGGTCAGACTACTATTCTCTATGATGTGCAGCACTCTAAAGTCCTCTCCCTCTCACTTTCTGTGAATGTATATGTGCATAATTTAAAGGCTATATAGCTTAAAAGTGCTCTAACACACAGTATGGGGTATAGTCTATGTTCTACCCCCACCCATCATGCCCATATATTACATGAATGCCCCCAAAATATCCCCGTTTGTGAAGTACTAATCGAATGTTTCCTCAGTTCTGATGGTTGTGGGCATGAAGACAAGAGGACCCGAGACCCGACTCACGGGAATTGTTCGGTACTTTAAATTACAACTACCAGAGCGAGAAGATTGGGCTCTCTCACCCTTCAACGCAAAATTAATTTGTAAGCTTTATCCTCGTGCCGACGACGCCAAACGGGGTGAGTACACTTCCAATACAGCGAAAGAGAGAAGCTGCATCCTAGATCCTAGATCCGTGATACTGCCAGACCATCATCGCAGGGTGGCTAGGTGGATGGCGACGAGAACGACGATGACGACGGCGACGACGATGGTGGTGAAGATGGAGGCATAACTGCAGTCAAACACAGTAAGGGAGTGTATGATGATGAAATTGGGGGAATAGCTGTATGTGCGTAATTGCAAGACCACACATAACAAGCAATTTTTTTGTAGATGTTTTTTTTGTTTTTATTTTTTTTTTTTTATTATTATTTGCTCCTTGCGCGGATGGGTTCCTTGTTTGGAGAAAATCGAGAACCCAAACTCAAAACATCATGGAGTACATCCTACCTACGATCCTTGCTAGGAACTTGGGACGTCCTCGATATACACATACGCTGCTGTTGCATAGCTAAAACTCGAGCTGGAACTGGTGGTTGAAGTTCTCCATTTTGGGGTCATAAATAAACGGAGGGAAACAGCGTATTGTTTTACCATGTATGCAAGATGCATTGCGGCACTCTTGTCTATATTAAAAGGGTGTAATTAACTGTGGATGCTTCGGAGTTTGTTTTACATTGTTCGCGCTATGAGAAAATGTTTTATTTTTTTTTTTGTTTTTATATTTTTTTATGTTTTTTTTGTTTTGTTTTTGTTTTTTTAGGTTAGAGAGGTTGATGTTTGGTTTTTTCCAGAATCTAGATTGTATACGAGTCGAGTAGATATATGTTGGTGTATAGAAAATTGCATTGTACAAAACACAAGCAACTAATAATAATGGAAGTCGTTGTTTGTAGAGGGAAGGAAGGATATGTATTTTACTGCACTTTAAATAGAATTTATTGCATTTGCAAGAGAAGACTTTTGCTTGTTGTTTTGGGTTGAAATCAAAGGCGATTTTATGGTTAAGGGAAATAACAACAACAAAAAAGTTAACATGATGGCGTTCTACTTTATTTATAATTCTCTAACTAAAAACTATACAAGAGGTTTTCTGTTGGTTGATGGTGCGGTTAAATGCAAAATAAGATCATGAAATGATAAATATCTAAATGGGGAATCTTATTTGTATGTGTGTGTATAAAGTTGGGATAAATGTGTAATTTATTTATTGTAAGACGAAAGGTTGATATAGAGGTGAAAGTTTTGAAGAGGTTATGTGCAGCATAAAATTTTGAAATATTAATTCATTTAAAGTTTAACGAAAGCATATGTGGAAGGAAGGCTTTTCTTCTGGGACCAAAAAATCTGACAAACTAATCATAAAAAAAATCCATTCAATTCAATTAAATTTTTGTTTATATTCAATACGATTAAATGCGTAGATTTGTAGAGAGAAAAACAACGTAAAACCAAAGAAAAAATTGATTAAGCTTCCAAGATGGGAGATTAAAATTAAAGCTGATAGAAGTGAATACTTTTGCTTATAGACAAACCTGATTGAACGATCTTGTGTCCCTTCAGTTACCGATCCAAATTACGTAAAAAGCTGATTTCAACTTAAAAATTATTAGAAAACTCTTTGAAAATTATTTGAACATATTTATAGTTCCGTTGTATTTATGTAAAACTGTCCATAGTTTTCTTTCCAATCGATGTTTTA
This sequence comes from Meliscaeva auricollis, assembly GCA_948107695.1. Taxonomy (NCBI): domain Eukaryota; kingdom Metazoa; phylum Arthropoda; class Insecta; order Diptera; family Syrphidae; genus Meliscaeva; species Meliscaeva auricollis. The sequence goes on along the minus strand of OX403619.1, from coordinate 19,050,488 downwards.
ACGTTTATATCAACAGTGGTATTTCGTCATAAGTTAAGTTCGATGTTGGTGTCCCGCAAGGCTCTGTTTTAGGCTCTATTTTATATAATTTGTAAACATCAGATATTCCAACGCTTCCACACGGCGAATTTGCTACTTTTAAAGATGACACAGCAATATTAGTCCAAGCTGTTGCAATATTACAAAATTATTATAATATAATTTTTTTTTTAGCAAATTTAACTAACTAAAATTTTGTCATTGCCATTATTTATGTAATTGTACCTATTTCTGCAAAAAAAGCCAAAAAAGTCAAATTTCCCTCTAAATCGACATTTTTCGTCGTATTTTTTATTGCCCTCAATTTTAAAAAGCCTATTTTCAATCCCTCTAACTCGAACGAATTTTGATATCCTGTGAAAGTTCTATTTAAAGCGAGTGAAACCGCCGTATTTAGTTTTTTTTTCTGCTGTTATTGCAAAAATGGGTACAGCTGTAGAAAAAATTCAATTAAATTTCCTATCAGAAATAAAGTCCAATGTAATTAAGTCCAAAACAGTTTAGACTTTATTGCATTTTTCGAACATATCGGGAGATCTTTAACCATCCTTTAATTATATTTCAACAAGTTGATAGGTTTTTTGTGAAACAGTTTTATTTTTTTTGTTTTTCTAAAAACAAGGTTTTGGATTTCTTTTGTAGTTCCACTTATCGATTCAAGTGTTTCACTCATTTTTCTCTATAAGAGATATCATTTGTAGGTCAACAAACCAGAATAGGTACATATTATTTTCCTGTTTCCTACCAAACGAAGATGTTCGAAAGCGTATTGTTATTATATTAGTCCTATTTCAACTATATTTGGATACGATACAGTGTTAACAAAATTTTATTTTATTTAACATATTCTCATACAATCAAAATTGGTGATGCATTCACATATTCTATAGTTAGTTCAAAAATATCATACAAATTGTCTTATTTCAAAGCACGAAATGAATAAGGCGGAAAAATCCATACATATTGTTATCAAAATCCTTATGGCTTACTGCTATACAGTTACCTACTCCTGATACGTGCAAACTGAAAAATTTCTTTCACACGAATACCTACAGATATTGTTTGTATTTTTACTGCTTTTCCTATAAACATGTCTCAAGGATAATCTTCTACTTTATCTACTTTAGTATGCCAAAAAGCACCCTATAACTTGCAATTCCAATACCTTCTATTTGTACGCATATAAAACAAGCATAGGCAACATATAAATAAAAATCACCCACATCCACTACATATAGCTTCCATACACCAACAAGATATCAAACAATATAAAGTGGTTTTCAGTGAACTGTTAAACTTGTCATATACCAAAGTCCATAAAAAAAAACTCTTTTAGACGACTTTACTCTTAGTTATTGATAAAATTGCTTTATTTATGGTTTTTCTCTCCTTTAACTTTTGCATCACATCCAATACAAAACAAAACAACAAAAAAAAAAAAAAATAGACATACAAAATAAAATTCCACCGTTCAACTGTTTGATTTAACATTCTAACGGCTGGCTCATCGATGTCTGCAGCAATAATAAAAAAAATTTAATACATCTTCCGCCATCCAAATGTCCCATAAAGACATTCGATTAAGAAATAAATGTTTTTATTAATCATCAAACAATGTGTTCTTGCTGCTCCATGAAAACTCTAAAAATAGATAAAAATCAAACAAAATAAAAAAAAAAGAAAAAGAAGAAAAACACAACAGCTCCCTCAAGATGAAGTCGATAAAAATGAAAGAAAAACTTCCTCTTCCTGGAATCTTAATCAATCAACATATTTTTATTATATTGTTTACCTTCGGATGCTTATTCAGGGATAAAACCTTTCGTTTCTAAATGAATTCACTTGAGTTGCTCTGTGACATTCAAAACTATACACTGACGACAGATTAAGGATACTGAGGGCTGCAAATGGCAGCTTCTGTGGAAATATTATATAACCTTGGCAGTAAAATTACCAACAGACCCTCGGGCTTATATCTATTTTCTCTTCGAATACAACGTGTATCGTTTGATCAACTTCTACCTATAATATAGCTGCCACAAAAATCATTCGTTCCAAAATCACATTCACACAACACATTGTACATATTCAATCCCCCCTCCCCCCTCCATGAACCCAACCCAACCAAACCAACCCCAAGCCAAGCACCAATTATTATCATTTGGAAGAGCAAACAAATGAAACGTCATGTCATATAGTATTCCTCGAATAACAAGAATTACTTTTTCTCTCCCCGCATATACGACCCTATAGTCGAGCTCTTGCCTAGGATGCCTAGGACCATCATCCAGCATCACCAAACGAACCACTCTGTTTCGTTTGCTTTGAGGAGAAGAGAAGGTTGAGCATTTCCAATTAACTTACCGTTCAGTGTTCACACCATTAACTCCAGGATCCTTCTTCGTTCACACGTTAAGGTGTTTATTTTTGCATGAAATTTCGAACACCAACACTTTCTGGTTTTCTGCTGCGCGCGGATGTCTGTCTGATGGGTTTTTTGATTCTCAATTCTGATTCGCATTTTGATTCTTAAGTGAAGAGAGGAAACAAAAACCAAATGAAATGATATGAAAACGATGAAAATCATCATCATCATCATCATCATCATCAATAAAAACCACGAATTATGATTTTCTTCTGTATCAAAGTATTGCAAAAGGACTTTGCTCCTCAATTTATGTGTAGATAATTTTTTGTTTTTTTTTTGTTTTATAGATAAAAAGTGCTCCTTTTATTTACGACAACGACAGACAAAGAAGATCAGTTCCGTTGCAAACGAGAAGGAAGTTTAATTTGTTTTTTATTGGGAATTTGAGGTAAAAAATTAAATTTCCAATTTTTAATCCACTTATTGTGATACTCCAAGGTTTTTGCCGAATCAAAAATGTTCGAAAAATTCTCACAAATTTACTGCGAGGAAACGGATTAAGTACTTATGGCTATTTTGTATCTAGCTTAATGTTTCCTTATTATTTGTTGATTCGCTATTAACTAAGAGCTATGCTATTTCGAAATTTATTTCTGCAGAATATAATGTCGGTACTAATAACCACCCTCCAACGAACAAATTTTGCATCAAGTCCCTGCCAACACATGTGACGGTAGAGAAAGATTATCTCTCGACGTAGTCAACGTAAGGGTCAGTATCAGTAGCTCCAATTTGATTGAGCAAATTTTATCACTCCCAGCTTTTTTGGGTTTCGTCGGAATTGCACTTGACCCGATGAGTCCTACCTCGACAGTTCATCCAAACACCTTTACCACTGACCGAACTTTCAAAATGTACCACCGACATCCACCCAAAGTTTGCAGCCCGCAGATGTTCTTATACACGCAGAAATCCGCTTACAATCCTGCATGTTGAATAAAGTCAGCATCTTCAAGAACGTGGGGTACTTAGTGAGGACACCTGAAATTATCAATGTAAATTTTCCGCTCGAGAAGGAAATATTTCGTAAATGCCAAGGACCACCTGAACGAGACAAATATTCAGTCCATACCATTTACGTCAAAAACTCCACATGTCCACCTATTCTTGCAGCTTAACAAAAAGTGAGGAACGTAGACAAGATCAAAGTGTAACAACGGTCCACCAAAGTACGATGAATATACGGAAGACGAATACAAGAAATATCTTCTTCGGCCAGTGTGGCAAAAAACAGATACAATGGTTGTTTGAATTTGGACCCATCAGATGAAAACGATGCCATGACTAAGGAGGTGTTCTGCGGCCTTGATGAACAGACGAACAAAACTTTGCCAAAGTAAGACTTTGAAATTTTTCTTTATGACTTTAACACCAAAATCAAAAAGAAGGACCATTTTATTAGAAGGTCGGAAGATACAAAACTGAACGAGTAAACCCCAAAGTTAAGGTTGGTACTCAGACTGATTGACTTAAGCGGTCTATACACTTGTGCATACACCGGTGTCATAACACCGTTGATGCATTCCGCCATACACACGACACCAATAAAGACACCGACATCAAAAATTAAAGAATTTTGATATTACGAACACCGCGTCGAAAGTTCTATCAAAAGGTGAAACAATCTAGACAAGGATACGGACCCAGAACAGAAACGTAGGGTAATATGAATAGGAGTGTAGTAGGAAATAAACAGTCCGTGCGCACGACCGGCAAATCACACATTTTTTTTTTGTATGAATAAATCTGAAACAGAATATACATATATAAAAGTTCAAATGGGTTGGGGTCGAAATTCTACCACTAAAAAAACTCTGTTTTCAAAATTCTGTTTTTCAAAATTCTGGTTTTCAAAATTCTGCTTTTTCAAAATTCTGTTTTTCATAATTCTGTTTTACAAAATTCTAAAAATAAATTAAAAACTCGTTTGGAAAATGTTAAAAAGAGGCATTTTAAAGAGAGAATATTTGTCAGTCAATTGGCCCTAAATCTAGATTTCGGTGTCTAATGAAATTTCGTGATCAGAACGGTAAGCTCTTCTAAAGGAGTATGTATTTTTTTGATTATCTCCGGCTGGGTGTAATGGCTTGTTGGTTGAGGATGAGATCCACCTTTTGGATTGTTAGTACGTTCTCCAAATAATCAAGAGTCGAAATACGTTTTTATTTAATGTATCAGTAATTGCTAACATTACGAGACTAATATTTAAACTTCTGGTTCACTGTGTAACATTTCTCATTAAAAAAAAGTAATGAGGCACTGTAATGCAAAAAAAAACATTTATTAATTAAAAACAAAATGTATTGAAGAATTAAAGTCAATTTATTCAATATTATTCTTTAGAAATTGCTTAAAATATGGAATCGATTTTCCTCTATTAAAAAAAAAAAACAAAATTATTATTCCATTTAACGAAGCGATAAAATATGTTTATAATGTATTTTAGGTATTAAAATATATTTCCCCTAGGGAATTTGTCGAGATTTCTGGAGAAACACAACAAAACAAACACAGGAAATGTACCTGACATATTATTTGAAATTCAAACATTGCCAACGGAACACTTATAATACGGGATAGGGGCTCCAGGTAAGACTCCTGGAGTCTCTATGTATTGTATACTTACCAAGTCAAGGAATATTTTATTGTATAAAAATACAATACCAAATCTATATTTGTGTGAATGTGCTGGTATCCTCAAGTAGAGTGCAAACCCTTGGCATAGAAGGTGTAGCTTTCGCAATGAGAATTTGATTTATCCATCCTATCTAGGATCTACCTCTATACAAGGAAGGAAGTGAGGGCATACGTGTAAACGTTCTAGAATGAAGAAGTTCGAATACAAGAACAAAGCTCTCTGGTGTGTGTCTTTGAACATCATTTTGTAGATTTGGTTTCTGGAAAAGTACCTTATAGTACGGTGGACTACCTATGATGCTGACGATAATGATTCTTGAGTTTCAAGTAGGATTACCCGATGCTGATGCAAGACAGGACTCCTATTATAGTGAGTTCTCTCACAGTGGGTGTAAAGACAATTGTACGGATAGTTTGCTCAGAAGAACAGTTATTTCTCACACTTATACTTACAAACACACAAACACACATTCAAAAGCATAAACATTCGTTTAAAGATTAAATCTTCATTCTTAGGGTTAGGTAAGGTAGGTATTATGAAGGTAAAGCATCTTCGTTCAGGAGCTGAAGCTGGAAGCTAGAGTTGTCCTTGTCCTTGTCGTTGCCGTTATAATGTTGTCGACGCAACATTTTATTGTGCTAAATTCAAGAAAATTGTTTTCCATTGTCAATAAGGATGAAGACAGTTTATTTCAACAATGCCAAAGTATAAAATGTAGGTATATACACTACAGCGACTAGGTATGCTATTAGTAAGAGCCATCCAATACTTGGAGTACCTAGATATCTTCTGTTTGAAGTTTTGTGTATGTGTGTGTCTATTTGTTTTTTTTTCCAGAGAAATGATTATCCTGTCAGCTAAAACAATTGAAACTATCCTGACATCTCTTCCACATCTCTGACACTAGTTTAATTCTAATTGAATCAAATTGTTATTGTTTGAAATACTTTGTTTCCTTTATAATACAAATTTTAGATCCTTGAAAATTGACAAAGGGATTATCTGTGTTTTATGTAAGAGAATTGTTCCAATTTGTATTCTATTTTAAAATATTCTCATTGAATCGTGGTTTCTTGAACGATTAGATCTGTTGACAATGACAATTTCCAAATTGACTTTGCAGTGAGAGAACGAGGAGACGACAACATTAAGGTAAAATAAAAATTGAAAATTTAACTTGTTAACAAGAATTTGTGTGGGTTAAATGTCATTGCAATTAAAGATGGACTTGGGTTGAATGATAATTGTTATGGTATTATGAATTTTGAGCTATTTTTATTTTTATTTTTATTTTTTTATTTTTAAATATTACATTAAAACTTCGTTCAGAAAGAAAAAGAAATATCAGGTCCTTTAGACACAGGTCCTTAGAGGCGTTCATTTTTTAAAAACAAAACAAAAAATAAATTTGATAAAATTTAAAAGTAGCAGACTTTGACGACTTTTTTGAGAGAAGGTAAGAAAAACACGATTTTCAAAGCAAATTGAATAAACAAGGAAGGACGCTTTAAGTGTTTTTCTGCAGTAAAATATTGTTACCGTGTACTAAACTCCATTTTCGAGATGGCACCCGACAGTTTTTAGAAAGAAGAAAGTTCAGTCTAAAATGTGGTGGCCTAAATAATAAGAGTTGATAATTTGTTTTCTTATCATAGCATCATTGGAACAAATTATGTATACGAATTTTCGTTTACTTGATTGTAAAACATTTCCAGTACTACCAATATTCACTTGCAACATACAGTTAATTTTACTAACAAATGTCAGATTAGAGAGGCGTTTACACCATCCAACGGTATAAAAATAAATTTATCATTAAGTATTAGCTCTTGTATAATCCTCAGACGTTTGCAAAATAAAAATTTAAAATTGTGAGGAAGGTTCCGTCACTTTAGTTATAAGAACATAAAACAGAGTATAATGTTTGCTTTTATAGCAAAATAATTGATTAAAATTGGTTCAACTCTTATTATTTTAGCCACTAATAATACATGTTATCTCAAATATGATACATTTCAACTTTAAATAAGATCATTTGAACAGGGTAACCACATTCTCAGCTTTTCACTTTCAACTTTGATTTTTTTATGGTTCTTGCATATTTTTTTAACTTTAGTTTATTTTTATTTCTTAATAAAGTAAAAATTTATGATGCAAAAAGTGATGTTGCTTTTTTATATTCAAACAGGGTAACCCATGCACCCACTTTTGAAAGTGGCAACCCTAGTTTTCATTTTCAGTATCAATCTATCTTTCATTTGCTTCCAATTCAAATATCTAGCCTTACGGTCATTGTTGAGTTTCTTTTAAACGATTCAACCGATTTTGATAAAATTTTTCATACTGAAGCTTTTTAATAACTTCAAAACTATTTGATATTAAACATTTTAAAAGACATATTTTGGATTTAAAAAAAAAATCTTTTTTTTTTTGAAAAATCAATTTTTCGAAAACGGGTGACTGTATTTTGTTGAAATTTTGGTTTAAGATGTGCATGAATATTTTCTTGAAAATGGCATACCAATTTTTTGTTGAAACAAGGTTTGTGAAACTCTGTCTGTTTTAATCAAATCAAATGTCATAGTTTTTTTGGAGTTTAAAACAATTTAAAATTAAGTTTATGTCATTTAAGTACCTAATGGATTTTTTTTTCTTAAGATTTTTCGTAACTTTTAACGTACACAGCAACTTTGAACCTAAGAGCAAGTAAGTGCGACCCAGTCGTGCATTTTATTTGAAATTGAGTTCAGTTATTCTAAGCTTGAAAAGTTACGACAGTGCACATAAATAATTTCAAAGATTAATGCTACCAAAAATGTTTTAAAAATTACAACTACATACTTTTAGTTATCAAAATCTTGTAAATTAAGAGAAATTAAAAAAAAAAACTAAAAATAACTAATAAATTATTATACATAATATAAACCAGTAGTACAAAACAAATAAAATCACACAATGCAGTAAGCACAGGTTTTTTGAAGCTGCATATTTCCTAACAACATTCCAAAAAATCAGCGATCTGTATTTTTTTGCGACCTAGAATGTCTTGTATTATTGGCCTAGTAAACAATTATTTTAATCTGATTTGTTACATTCTTTTTCCTTTAAAGAGCTACTTTTTCATTCAATATTCTGTGCTCTTGTTAATTTGTATGCAAATACTAAAAACCGTATGAGCTTAGGTAGTAATTTCATAATTTAAGAAAATTGAAAATTACTAAAACATCTTTGCATAAATAATAATAAATTTCAGTTTATTTATGTGAAAAATATCAGCACAAAATCGACATTTCTAATATATTTTTAAAATGTTTATTTTATTTTTAAGAAAAAAACTAAATATAAATAAATTTTTCGAAAACATAAACTAACTTGTTTTTTTCATGGTGACTTTCGAATTTACTTTTTATCTAAAATGCCCTTAAAAGGCCATGAACTTGATGTTTTCATATACATAATTAAAAAAAAAAAAAAAATATATTGATTTTTCTGTAAAACTCACTTATATTTGTTTTTTTCTCAAAAATAAAATTTCGGACTCACTCTCATTCTCTCATTCAATTAAATGCAAAAAAAAACAACATTTTTCGAGTTTTTAGTAACAAAATTTAATATTTAGAAGAATCATAGCCCATTAGGTTATAGCGTACGATCACTCGTTTAAGATCATCTTATTTCAAATGTAATATAAAAACAAATTTCAGAGGAGATAGGGTCAATGTGGGTATTTGTAAATAAGATCTTGTTATATTCTACAAGTTCTAATTCTACCCATTTTAAATCTTGTAACTTATTAACTTAACTAAGAAAATTAAATGGAATTGTGAAATTCTTTTATTGAATAAAAATTAACTACTTAAATTCTTTTTAAAAATTTATAAATTATAAATAAGTACAATTATGCAATGTTTTCGTTTACCCCTCATTCTTTTTGTTTTTTTTTTGCATACATCTTATGTATATAATCTAATATATGTTTTGAGAGGCATTTTTTTTGCCAAAAATATAGTTTTCAACATAATCTACCGAGTAATTTTTTTATTAATTTGAGTCATTTTGATGTTTACATTTACCCCGTAAAATTTTACATGTTAACAGATGTGTAAACATATTTTTACCTCAGCAAAATATTTTTTTTTTGTAAATCTAAAGACAAAAAAAACGTCATGTTGAACGTTTTGAAGTGGAACACTTCAGAAAAAAAGCAACGACTGAAAACTGTATTATTTGTATTAAATTTGAGCTCTATTTCTGTTTACGTTTACCCACATTGACCCTACCTACTTAATTTGGCATATATGTATAAATAAAACTCTTTAGCACACAAATTTTAATGAGCATTTACTTTTTTTTACTGTGCTGAGTACCGACTTTGAGCAAGTTCTCCGTTTTCATTAATAAATCAAAATTTATTTTTAGTTCCTCCTCAAAAACTATACATTTATCTACTATATCGCATATCTGAAAAAAATCAAATTTAAAGTTTAAGTTATTTCTCATGCATTTAAGGACTTAAGTATACTTTATTCAAAAATTGTCATATTGTTCTTTTTTACTTTTATTTGCAAAATATCTACACAAAAAATATATATTAAAAAACATAAATTCTAGCACACAATTCATATAACGTACACAACAACTGTCAACATTTTTAATATTCATAAAGACTAAATCTTTGTACCTACCTACCTTCCACTTTCCTTCCTATAACGTAGCCAAGCCATAGTAGTGAGTTGGTGCATCACGGCTTAATAAATTTGTTATGGATGCTTATAATATTGTAGATATGTATAATATGTATGTATTATGTCATATATGATGGCTTCCGTGGATAAATATAAATGTATAAATAATAATTTTTGATGAAAAGGAACATCATTGTGAATGAGGGATGTGGAGACTGATGATGTGATGATGGTAAGCAATGAGAAAAAAGCTATTCATGAATATTAAATCACAAACAAAAACATCAAAACAAAAAAACAAAAACAAAATAACAGATAAATTGAAAATAGTGTATGTTTTAATGAGTTTTTGTTTAATTAGGGAAATTTGAAGGAAACTATATATGCATTTTAGAATTCCAACATTTTATAACATAACTTTTCATTTAAAATTCATTCATTGTTGAAGTGTTAAAGTGTAAAATCTATTTTAAATACTGGAAATACAAAATAGTCCAGTAAAATGGTGTTAACAAAAATGGAATTGACGTGGATAGTTATATTTTTGGTTGCTAAAAATAAATCTAAAGCAGGTTATAAATCACAATAAGAGGACGTCCTCAGGGAGTAGTCCTGTCACCCTTGCTATGCAGTATTGTTGTCGATGAGCTGCTAGAAAGTCTGACTTCTCAAGGCATACGCTGTCTCGACTTTGCTTACGACATAGTAATAACAGCTAGTGGGAAGTTTGAAGAAACTTTTTGCAATATTATCCTAGGAGAGTTGAAAAAAATGGTGTCTATCGGTTAAACCTATCAAGCCAACAATAATACCATTTAAAATACTTCTACCCTGCATGTGTCCTCATGGACGAATGTCAAATGGGATTTTGGAGTCGTTACGATTACAGTGGATGTCAATTTTTCCTAAGTCTGTTATTTGATAGTCTTTGTCATTCCCACGCGTGTTCCAGTGACCATGACTTAATCTATGAAGAACTATATTTTCAAGGTAGAAACTGCACTCGTAAATACTGCTTCTCATTACTTTTCAAAATTCTCCACAATGTGCAGATTATCTCCACTTCAAGATGAGGATAAAGAGTGGAGATGGAGAGGTATATTTATGTTAGCTTCACCATAGAATTATCACCGGACATGGCCCGCATTTTTTTTTTTTTTTTTGTATTATACAGGAAAAAAAAACGAATCTAGAAAAATCATAATCCTGCTTTTAAGTGTCACGTATAAGTACACAAAGTCAGCGTAGTCGGTAGTTGTTTTCGTACTCGTGTAGACTTATTTTTATTTCATCTCCCATGTCAACCGCCCAAATCCTCTGCCACAACTCGTCCGCTCTTACGGGATTAAGAAGTTATTACGGCGAATGCACTATTCAAAGGAAAGACTCTTCACAAAAGGATTTCTGCAAAACATATTTGCATGTCATACACACTACATATACATGCTAGGATGTATTATACGTTTCACACACTAGACCCATTGTACGATAGTATGTATGTATGAGAATATGAAAATTGAATATGAAGTCTTTTTTTATATGTTTTGTTAAAGGAGAGAACACATATAATAATCTTGAAGGTTTAAGCCTTTTTTTTTTTGGTGTGTGGAAAGCGATACTTTGTGGATAGTTTGAGAAGTCTCGGGAGTAAGAAATAAATCGCCCTCAATTCAACCTTAAGGGCATTTGGTTAGACTTTAGGAAGATTGGGGTAGAGGGAAAAGGCTCTTTTATCATCGTTTTCGTCGTCTATTTCATTTTATATAGAATTCAGATACAAGGAGCTAAAGCTACCACAGCCAGCATCAGAATCACACACACACACACACACAGGAAGTACCTACACAAGGGCGAGATTAGGTGCATTTAGAAAATGTTCATTGTGTGACAAAATATTTTTTGTTAGTCGTGTGTGTGCGTTTCAAAAAATGATATGATTGTATGAATCATGTCCTCGAAATGTTTAAATTGTAGCCATTGTGTGTTTGTTATACTTGTGCATTTATATAAACGAAGAGGAGAACCGGAAATTCCAGGAAAACATTCCGAGAAATTTCATTTCACATTAATTTTTTTTTTTTTTTGATTTTGGATATTCTTCTTCCGGACAATCGTGTGATGGCCTTTATAAGATTAACAAAATTTTAGTTATTTTCTTAGCCACATTTATTCAAAAGTCAGAACTTTCAGAAGATTGATTCCCAAAAAAAGGATGTTAGAATGCAATTTATTTTTCATTTTGTAGAACAATTTGTTAAGGTCTGAAGATGTATGTACATTTATTTGGAAGTGCTCATAATATTGGCTTGACAATTCAACTTTTACCGCCGATCAAATACGGCATTCCATCGCAGAGGTATATCCCCTGATAAAAAGAAGAACTGGACTAAAGTTTGCCAACTAAACTCTTAATATACACGCAGCTCTTTAAACCGGTCATCAACTACAGTTTGTATGTCAATTGTTAAATATCGTTTACTAAAATGTCGACAAAAAAAATATCGATTTGTTAAATGGCCGACTAATTGAAATGTTGTCGTTAAAAAAATGCCGTAACCACCCTGCTAGGGAGATAGCAAGTTCATGTGGAGCGCATGTAAAGATAACAATGCTCCCATCAGGAAAGTTTTTAATACCTAGCGCGCCACCGCCGCCGCCGCAGTTTATGAGTTTCAGTGACAAAATTCATTTCCGTGGTCATTTCTTGACAAAAATGGATGAAGTTTGAAACACTTAGAGATTTTATTATAGAGAATGCAAAAAGTCTGCAAACTTTTTAATTTACAAAATGGCGGCTCAAATATGGTCCCCGGAACAAGCAATGAAAATAATAAACTTAAAACAAATCATTCTCTTAGTTAGAATTTTTGCTAAATTTATGCAAAAAAAAAAATATACAAACATAAATATTGACTGCAACGTAAATTATACATATTTTAGCAATAAAATGGACAAAAAACAAGAGAATTCACAAAAACAAGATTATTTTAACCCACAACATCCACACACTTTACCGTACACCCTTAGAGTTATTTTTCGGGCTATTACTTTGATTTTTTGTTTGTCATGAGCAATTTCGAGGCTTTTTGCCTTAATGTTCTTCTATTCAAATAGCTGACATTCTTTAGTTTCGACCATCACTCCATGTTATTGCATGTATTGAGAAAGCTATTCTATCTGCGCATCAGAAAGCTGCTCTGGTATTTCTATCCTCCCCTTCTAAATCCTATATGTTTATAACAGCCACAAATTTACGACACATTGAATAAATAATAAATACACAATCAAAGTTTAAACATGCAACCAAAATATCGTTAGCAAATTTTGTTGCAATTAGCTATTTGCTTTTAAGGTCATGCATTGGATTTTGTGAAAAATAAAATGCACAAATAGGTCAAAGTTGTTATGGCCATTAAAACCTCAAATATAAAGTTTTTAAAAATAAATAATTTTATACGAAATTGATAAAACATAAAATTCAAAAAAATATACAAAATTGAAAATTCTTGCAGCCTTTAAGGCAAATTTTTCTATGAAATAATGTATAAAATGTTTACAACCATTTGTGAAAACTTTTCAGCGAAAATCTTTGAGTGGGAAGAAAAGATAAAGATTTTATGGAAGGTATCTTTACTAACCAATTAAAAATGTACTTGTCTTATTTCAAAAGTACGACTTTACGTTTTGTAGTGTAACTTAAATTTTAATCAAAATCATTGGAACCGTTTTTCAGAATACTAAGTTTTTACATATTCGTTATACATATAGCATGTACCGTTAATTTTGGTCCTAAAAACAAATAAATTCTTTGCTTGTCAAAAAAAAAAGGCTCTCAGTTTTTCAATTCTATAATAAGAAATCGCGAGCAATTACATGCGACTCCCTTAAAATGTTAAGTAAAATGTTATTTGACAATATTATCGTGTTCACGCAATCTAAATCACGCATATAATTAATTACATATTTTGTTTTTGTAGTTAGGAGTGTGCCTTGATAAACCTTTGGTTTTATTATTATCTACCATTCATATATAAAATAAAGGCCACTGCACCCTCAATTTAATGGCACTTTCGAATAAAATATGGTCAGTTTAATTCGGTGCGATTTAAAATTTATTCTATTTGGGATTTGCGCCATGAAAAGAGATATAAAAGTGCGCACAAAATCCATAATGAAAAACTCTCATATCACTATGACATTTAAAAAACCATAAAAACCACTGAAAGTGCTGGATAATATTTTGGTGGCTTAGGATAACGCCCTGATGATCGAAAAATACATTTTTTTTTTCAATTTTTCCTTTATTTGATGGTTTTTGGAAAAGAAGTTGAACTGAAAAATGTGGGCGTTGGCAGAGTATCTAGGTATATCTATTGTGGACCGAGAACGACAGTGGCGTTGCCAAACCACGACCACGACTACCATTTTTTTTTATAAAACTTCTTGTTTTTTTTTTTATTTCTTACAGAGAGCGAAAAACTTCTATCTTTTCTACAAACACACACACACACAAATAGAAAGAAAAAAAAAATATTTGATTTTCACCCACAAGAATGCCGCCCATCTCACCGGGTTGCCGGGTAGGTATCTAAGCGTAGTGGTAGCAGCATGTATCTATAGGATCATCATCAAGGAATAGAGAAACTCACAAATCCGAATAAGATGAACACTGAAATCTCCAATGGATACCGTTAGCGTTAGGGTATTTCCTGTTTAACGGAGTGATTTTATGCCCCCCATTATTCGCATTGTTATTTTGTTGTCCGTATGATATTGAATGCCATTGAATGTTATCATCATTAACGTGGCCCAATTTTGTTGTCGGATTAGTGAATCTCAGTATAGTCCTACTTTCTCTTACTCCAAGTCCAAGTCCGCATGGTTCTGATGGTTTCCAGTGCCCGTCATGTCAGCACTGTGGTGTTGACGCAACAAAGTCGTCCGTCGTCCTAGTCGTCCTCCTCCTATAAATTTCGTCCCTTGTTTACCAGAGGTGTTTGATGAGGAGGAATAATTTTGTGGTCTTGGGCAGTGGCAAGGACATGACAAAAAAAAAATTGGTGGTGGACATGAACATTTGACATTATTGGACATATAAATGCGTCATTCAACGCGAAAACAAAACGAAACAAACAGCAACAAAAAAAAAACAAATTATTTGTGTCTATCTATTTTTTATAGGTTAGTAAATGGCTGAGAATTGATTTTGTAAGTGCTGTCTGAGGGGCAGAAGTCACACTTAGAGGACTCTTGTTAATGATGATTTTTTGTTTTATTGTGAATTTTGACTCCATAGAGTGGTTTTTTTTCGTTTATTTTTTTTTTTTTTAGGTGGAGGGCTGGAATTTGATGAGATTCTTTTGTTTTTATTGTTCTATTTTGATGGTAGCCAATTGGGAGAAATAAAGAAAAACGCAAAAACCAAAAAAAAAAAAAAAAACAACAAACTAAAACACATAAATATATTTCATTTTTATTATGTAAACAAAGTATTTAACAATTTTGTATTTTTTTTTTCATGTTATCAGAGAAGCAAGAAAATTTTAATTTAAAAAAATAAAATTTGATGAGGAAGAAGCAAAAATCTAATACTAACACTAGCTTTCTTGCCCTAGAAATCAGATCTAAATCAAAATCAAGTATAGACTATTTAATTTCAACAAATGATTAAACTGAATTTATTTGTATATATTTTTTAAACAAAGTTTTAAAACTAAAGGCTTGATTTTTAAAAAAATTGAATACAAAAATATTTAATAAAAAAAAAAAAATAATATAATTTAGAGATGTTTTGTCAAAAACCGCTATTCACGGAATCTGCCATACAAACTTTTTTTATAAATTTTGATTTTCTTCTTCATGACTCACTTAATTTCAACAATTTCTTCCGTAAAATTTCAAGATTTCTTACTTCAAAGGTTCTTATTGGATTTTTGGATTCTAAAAATTTTGTTTGGAAAAATCGTTTTTTTCGAAAACAGATTCATGTTTTCATTTAATAAAACCTGAAATCCAAGTTGCTAAAAAATACACTAAAATCAATTAAATTTAGCTACCTGTATTAAAGCAACATTTTTTCAAGAATACTTAAGTTCCTTAAAAAACGTAGAAAAATTGTTTCTATTTAAATAAAAGTTGTCCACAGAAATATTTTTCAATGTATTAACAGTGACCAAATATTAATTTTTTCTTCATTAAAAATTCAGATGCCGCTAAAAAAGGCCTTTCCACAGTTTCATGGAATAAATTAAATTTGAGTGGTTATCAATAAAACGTCATTCCGGGAACGCATAATGAATAAAGATTAATAATATAATTTTGTGTCAATATTATGATGTTAAATCAAGACCACTATAACAAAACCTAAAAAACAATTCACTTGATTTTGTTAGACAGAAAATAAGCGATGATAATGATCAAAAACGTCATTATCGCGAACGTCATTTTTGCTTTAGACTATGAATGAGTTATACAGTATTCTCGATTTCAATTTCAATTTTGTTTTTAAATTCATTAAAGAAAAAATCAAATTGCATTCTTTGGTTTGAGATCAATCTCGTTTAAGAAGATGTTTTAATGGTTTGAAAATCAAATTTTTTTTCATTTTTTTTCAAAAACTACATTTACAAAACTTTAATTAATAAAAAGGCTTAATAACGTGTGAGTAACTTTATTTATAAGACGAAGTGCAGGCAAAACAGTCATACAGTTTATTTCAATAAAAATTCTGCATTAATTTATTTCTTCCGCCGCTTCTCTGTGGAATGCAAATAAGTGACTTCAATCGAATTTTCATTTAATCGCATCATAGCAGTAATATCCATTCTTTGTCTTCCTTATAACCCAAAAAGTTTTATATTTTAGTCAAATGTGATTAAACTTGAAATTAAATTAATAATTTAGGGAAGTTATCGCTACTTTCAAATATCATTATGATTCTTTTAGTTTTTTCCCTCAGTGTAGGTCTTATTCCCAAAGATAAAATTAAGCCAAAAACCCTTTGCCTTGCGTAATGATCAATCAAAAATTTGCATCTTTATTAAAATTTCAAAAAAAAAAAAAAAAATGTACAAATGTCCATTTTACATATTATTAATTATTCCCCATATGCCTGCCACATCAAATACCTATAATAGTACCCATGCCTTTCTATATCCATATTTCTATTTTTGGTATTATTGAATTTGTTCCATCACATTCCTCTTTGTATTTAATTTTTCAAAAATATTTTCGTTTTTTTGGTAAAATTTATTCAAAATTAGAACACGTTCCCTAATTGGACTTCAATAAGCTATCATAATTTATTGTTCTATTTCCCTTGTATTCATCGATTTGCCCTTAAAAGGATTTAAACATAACATCATTTTGGGATTTCAGTTTTTGTTTATATTTTCCATAACTCTACAAAATGTGATGTAAAATAATAAATCATCAACCCTTTGGGTTTTTATATACCCAACCCATCACTTATAGGTATATCCACTCACTCTCACACTCACATCTGAACAGGATATGCAAAATTTTGTGTATGTTATGCTTTAGGTATATGACCCCTTTCACCTAAAGATTTATTTTGATAGGATTCGACGAACGAAAGTCCTTTTTCCCTTATTTTTCATTTCCCACATACACCTGTCAATCAAAACCAATATAAAAGCAAATAATAAATCCTTTCATCAGGTTCCTATTCCAAAATATCCCCTGCAACTAAACTGTACACTGGTCAGTTTTTTGGCAGAAATATACCTACGTACATATGTTAGAAGGGTGATAGGTAAAAGCAGACGAATATTGGATGGGTTGTTTGATCCCTTGTCCAAAAATAAAAGACGAAAGGTAAACCTGACTAGAAAATTTCATTTTATTCATATTTCTGGAAAAGGTAAAAGCTACTCTTAGATTAAAATTTATAACAAAACAAAACAACGGGGGCACTTTGAAGAATTGATTTTCTTTTTGGCTTTGTATTAAACTGAAGTAAAAATTGAAAATATAATTTAAGTTAAGTAAAGTAAAGTTCATAACTATAAGTTTTTACTTGTTTGGGCAAGCAGATCTGGGTCGCATGTAGGTATTTGCTTTTGAACTTAAAGTTGCTTTGAATGTTTAAACCTTCTATACAAAATTAATTGTTCCCGTTTGGAAATATTCCAAAACACTAAGCTACCGATTTTGGAGCAAATTTATTGTTACAGCTGTTAAGGCTGCAGACCGAGCTATTAACAGACAAATAGTGAACAACGGGGGAACCAAAAAAGAACCTTGGGTTGAAGATCACTTGACAAACACTACATTGTCGAGCAAAATGGAACAAATTTACTAGAGAAAAAGAAGTCAACAGGAATCGTTAGTAAATCCAATATTATACTACAACATCTACCGCAGGAAACAATTGGCATTTATACTATCTACAGTGCGGTAAAGGAAAAAAGACTGTCCTGAAATAGGCTTGCAACTAACCATCGAAAAGTCATCTAGTTAACGAAAAACTTAGCAACGGAAAGATAACTCTTTCAGGCTTCTATTATTTGAAAATATATGATAAGGGAACAACACTCCAAAAATTCCCAAATACTAATTTTCAAAATTATTTTTTTGGCCAGTAAAATTCGAAAAATGGTCGGATTTAGTTGAATTTTTGTGTGAACATTTATTAAAGTTACATACAATAAATTTTATTTCTTATTATGACCGTTAGTTTTTTATTCTGATGGCGGAGAAATAGCGGGAAAGTGGTTTTCTTGCAGAATTTCTTTTGTTTCTGAATAATTATCACTTTAGTTAAAAAATGACAGATTTTGTTTTACTTATTTTATTTGTCATTTTCCAACTTTTGATTCTAAACTGAGGAGTTGAGAAACAAATTAGGTACAGAAAAGATATTTCAACTTGAGTTTCAACTCTCGATTAGAGGTCAAAACTCAAGTTGATCAACCTGACAGTTTGCCTCAAGTTGAGCAATAGTGAAATAAACCGGAATTAATAGCTTTTGTTTAAAGAAAAAAAAAATGTTGAATTCAATTTTGTCGTGGTAAGAGAAAGCTAAGAACGGTTCTACGGCAGGTTCCTACTGAATCAATATGTACTATAAATTAAAATTGTATGAAATCCTTGTTAGAAAATTTGTTTAAGAATGATCAATCCGTTCCGACACAATTTTTTTTGATTCGTTTTCCTTTGACTACGTAACGTTTTTT
Source organism: Meliscaeva auricollis (assembly GCA_948107695.1). Classification (NCBI taxonomy): domain Eukaryota; kingdom Metazoa; phylum Arthropoda; class Insecta; order Diptera; family Syrphidae; genus Meliscaeva; species Meliscaeva auricollis. Next base: position 19,031,501 of record OX403619.1, on the reverse strand, counting down.
TAAAGAATAAGAACACCCGGAGATAATATTTTTTCTTACATTGATGTTATTAAATTCAAAGTTGATAATTTTTATTCAATGATTTTTAACTTTAATCCAAATCATATTGATTTCACTTTGACACAAAGATTTTTTTAATTTTACGTTGTTTTCTCCGTCACTGTTTATTTGTTGAATTTGATTTCTTTTTATCATCAAATTATTTCTTATTTGTCCGAAATCGGATTCACGAAAATTCTTTAAAATGAAAAATTTGCTCAATTTTAGGTATAGAATTTTTGGGGTTTCGCATTTCGGGACTTTTTTGGGATTTTGGGTTTCGAAATAATGAAATTATCAAAGAACTTAATACTTAATTCTCAAAATTTTTGTTAAAAATCAATGCTTTACACTTTTTTAAAAAAAAAATCTTGCAATGATACGAAAAAGTTTGGAATTACTAATGAAATTCGTATTTTTTGAAAATGGAATTTACTCTTGCGAATGTACATGAAAAAATTTGTAGGAACAGTTTTTAAGAAAAAATTAATGTTTTTTTCCAAAATTGGTTTCTGGCATGTAACCTATATTCCCTACGACTTAAATAATATTTTGTAATTGTCAGTCCTCTTTGGCTGAAGGATAATTAAAGAAACAAAATTCAAATTTTGCAATTTTTCCCTAACATAGTTAAATTTTTTGTAAAATATACCTGAAAAATGCGAATATTTTTTTCAAACTGTTTTTATTTTTAAAAATTGGGCAAATTGGAAAGATTTTTTTCTGAATTTTTAATACTATCTTCTTTGTTGATACACACTTTTCACATTTATAATATATGCAATAAACTAAATGACCATTTCCCAACACCTTAGCCCCAAAAACAAGTAGGTATTCATACCTACACTCACTAAATGATATATACAAAAATGTTGAAATTTATTAAACTCATGCAAAATATTTAAACTTTAAGTTCAGATGAATTGTTTTACCTCAAATAATTCAGCAAAAGTTTATTACATAATAAACACATCATTCGAATATTCATGTTGTAACAGTCCTTGCCATCGTATACGAGATTACATTGGAATTATTTATTCAATTTAATTTATTTACCATACTCTCCTCTTAAAAATGAAATTTCAAAAACTGATTTATAGAATCTTTAATTATAATGTATTTTATTATGTGAATTGTGTAGCACATTGTGTTTGCAATTTTGAACAAGGTATATTATGCTGATGTATTGGTATAGGAAATTTTCATTCGAAAACATCTTAGTTATTTGCACAATAATTTAAAACTGTACCAATAACTACGTAATTCGATTTCAAAATCATAAGGTTTCAAATAATTTTCAAAAGGAATTGAAATAATGTAACCTTAATTCTGACAAACCTTCATAATATATTTATTGGTATGAGTATAAACGGATATGAATCACTTGCCGGTCTTTTGATTCCCATAACCTATTCAAGGATTATTTCACAACATCACCTCCTGTGTAGATTCTAGAATTATATAAATTTGCTCATAAATATTAGCAGCAGACTGTATTGACATTGCTTTTATTTCTGCCCCGATAAACTCAAACCATCATCAGGAAATGTGAATGTTTCGTATAATATAATTTAAACCGATAGACCGAGAGTGAAAGGACCAAAAGCAAGACCATCGGGGAAAGCGAGCTAGAGGGTAAAAGTATTATAAGCTTTTGGTTTTAAGCGCATTTGCAACAAATTAATCATAAAGGTCTTTCTGTACTTTGGGTCTTGTATATATATTATTTCCTCTCACACTCACAGGAACAAAGAACAAAAACCTAACCAAAAATGCCAAACCTCCATCATAGTCATTTCGACGATGCTGGTGTGTTTATTTGTAGTAGTCCGTCATTAGAAGAGGTAGAAGTGGGGCTTCATCAGATGCTTATTTCATACTTAGGGTCTCCAATTGTTGTTATAATACAACTGTCTACATTTATATAAAATTATGACAGTGTTTAGTGTGGGAATTTCGGAGGGGCTTAATGCATGAATATATCCTTGGAAAAATGATTAAAAGGAGGGTTGACAGGGTCGAAAACCCTTTTGGGCAATTATAATTAATGTGCCACCAGATTTTTGTGTGTTCTAGAGAGTTCCCCGTAAAATATATTATATATTTCATCACGGGACCGGAAGTAAAATGTTATATACGATGTCAAGATGTGCTGTTGGTAGAGTGCGTTAGCGAAATTGTATGTTAAGGACTTGGAGGACATCCAGCCAAAATTGTATTGGTATGTATTCTGTGTTATTCCGATTGGACATGGAATTCATTTGCCTTCATGTTGTTTTCCCTTTTTTTTTCTTCCGTTTATTTCTCGTTGGAGAAGGATTTTTTGGCGGTGCGGTAGGGTATTAAGGGGAAGTTGAACATTTAATCGCCTTAAGCAAGACAAAGTCATCCAGAATCTGTCATCAAAAGTCAAAACAAAGATGTTTGTCTTCCTATAATCACCATCAACTTGTGATTTCTTTATCATGATGAAGTATAAGCAAAGTATTTTTACAAAAAAAAAAAAACAACAAAACAACATTCTACGTAATTCAATCCTTTTGACAATATTTCATCTCTTTTAATACCATTCTAGATTATTTTCTTCTATCTTCCTGATGTTGTTGCATCAAAGAGCTTTTTCATGTTTACTTTTTCTCCCAAAAATAAAGAAAATCAATATTGAAGGAAAGTTTTAATTGAATTGAATTCGGTATTGAATTTTTTTTTCGTCTTCTTCGTAGCTTAGAACATAACAATACTTATCAAGAATTTTTCAATCCAGAGAGGTATTAGAATATAGAATTGTTTTAATTTTTCTCAGATACGAAACATGTAACAGGTATAGTTAGTAAGGAAGATAGCTCACATAGTATGTTTGATTTGATTGAAGAAAGATTTTAAGGATTAAGGAATCCTTCAGTTGGTTGCATAATTTCTACCCAATTTTTTTTGTCCATACCTAGAAGAAGTCTTCACTTTCTTGAACTATCTGTAAGTATTCTTTGCAATTAGTGTATAGGAAAAGTAGAAGTTTTTTTTTCGAAAACATTTTTGTTCAGAATTAATTTTTTTAATACACAAATGTAGCACGATGATAAAAGTTTTAAATTAATATATATTCTTGCAATTATCTTCTATAAAAACGCACCTTAAATAATTACATTCTTAGGACTCGTACTGATATTCTTAAAAATGGAGGAATTTTTTAAATTATTTTTTGAAAATTCAAGGATAAATGTAAACACTGGATAAAATGTTTAGAATTTTTAACAATAATTTGAAAAACTTGAAAACGGTGATTTTCCAGATTTTTATTTCGTTGGTATAACCGAAAGCATACATTTAAACTATAGTATCGGTACGTCCTCATCAAGAACTTTGGGGTCCCACACATTTAAATTTCTCCACTCGCCAGATGCACCCAAAAAATTGTTATAAAACAATTTTGGTCACTGGAAATAACTTATCACCATATAAATGATACATCAAAAATTCATAAAAAATCAGCATATTACTAGTATATGGGTCCCAGACAATTAAAGTCACCCAAGCTAGGTTTTGGTAACGGAGGTATAGTAAAAAAATGATTTGTCAGAAAATCAGAAAAAAACTCCTTATTGGCCTTCCGTTACGTTTTTCTCATTATTTTTATGTGTAATTTTGTAAAAAGTAATGAAGCATCGCGTAAAAAAAACGTTTTCTTACCGTTATTTCGGCTGACAGACTACCAAAAATTATATTGTAAATGTATTTACCTAATATCTAATGACTGTTAAGATTTCAAAATTTAAAATTTAAAAAAAGATAAAAATAAAATACCTGTGAAATAGCTTTAACTCTAACCATATACTTTATTCGTAGGACCTTAAAGTTGTTGTTGGAAAATTAAATAGAAAAAATAAATACACAATTGCGTTGTACTGCATACTGATTTCAGGTAGGTTTTTTCAAAATTGAAAAAAAACAGCAGTAAATCGGAAAACTTTAATATTCGAGATGACTAAGTACCCACTGAATTGTGAAAGGTCATAACTGGAATTTTAACCATTTTTCAGGAGAAAATAAAACTATCATTAATGAAAAATGTTTCTTTATATACATTTAATATTATAGGGGCTTCCATTAGTTCATTAGTTTTTTTCATGATCAAATAATACTTTCTTGAACTTTAGAATATTGCTAGGAATTTTGAAAAAAATAAATTAAAATTTATCTCATATAATTTTTTTTTTCTTTTTCTTCCAGGTAAGAAACAAAATCCGACATCATTATAATGTTTAAAAATAGAACACAAGCAGAAGAATAATTCAACTTAAAAGGATTCTACTTGAAAAGTAATCGGTTTCAACGAAAATATATGTTCTTTTATTATACATTATAGATCACATTTATTTATGACTTTGTTCCCTTGTATTTATAAAAAAAAAAAAAATATGTCATATTATTGTAAAAGTGTGGTTTGGAACCTTGATTGACAAGTCCTTTACAACGCCATAGGAACGCTGATGAAAGTTACCCACTCCCTCCTAGGAGCATAGAAAGTGTCGGAATAAAAAGCATTTAAGGAACAATTTAAATTTAAAAAAAAAAGTTGAAATGGAAAATCAACTTATAATTTGATTGTTTTATTTTTTCTTTCAAGAAAAGGGTGTTTCCGTTTATTTATTTTTTTTTTTATTTTCTCTACCACAACAAGCGGCTATATAATTAAATTTTAAATTGTATAATTAGTAATTTCACTTAATTATACCCCAACTTTGTCTGTTAAAAAGGGGTGGGCTTATACAAAAATGAAAAAGAAAATAGCAAATCCAAAGGGAATCAACGATAAAGTAAACAGCTAAGTTTCAACCTTATATTTTATACCTATCCTTAATTTTATTCTGAGACTAAAAAAACTGAATTTACAAAAAAAAAATCTTACCTCATTAAGCCTGAATACTTAAATTGAGGAATTGTACGTTGATTTTAATTTTTCCCCAAAAAACAACAACAAAAAATATGAATAAAATTAGATAAAAGAAGACCAAAAAAAAAAAAAAAGAAAGCAAATTTAATATGAAGCAGAAAACAAAAAAGGACGAGTCAATCTGAGGAAGAGAATGGACAAATCCTATAAAGAACATCAATGCACAACACTTTATGAATATTAACACGGCCAGGATAATATGGTAATGCGGAAGCATTTGCCGGTAGGAAGAAGGTACATCAAATATCATAATGCGTTGAGCAAGACGTGACTTGAACAAGAAAACAACTTTTAGAAATTTTGTTTTCTGCTGCTGCTGCTGCTTAGTCCTTGATGCTGATGGTGCTGAGGTGCTGTGGCTGATGCTGCTGCAGGATCAGAATTCAGGATGTTGTTTGTTCGTTTGGCTGATTTAGCATATAACTTGACAAATATTAAAGTTCGATTATCATATATAAATGTGTGGCTGTGTAGCAGATGTGGATGGCAACATATAATAATATATATGTTGTATGTTGTGTGGATTTATGAAAATTTAAAATTCGATATTGATACTCGAATGTGAGAGGCAAAGTTTAACAAAAAAAAAAAAAAAAAACACCCAGAAAATATACCTACCATATTTATGCAAAGAATATCCACTCACATAAATTTTGAAATCGCTTTTTAAACAGCAACTAATTGGTTGAGCTTTTGAAGAGCCTTCTTAAGAGTTTCAGTATTTAAGTCAATTTAAAAAGGGAACTTTGTTAAATATGAATTATTGATAGTATGTGTAGTAACAAACACACATATACGACTCCCTGTTAATGATATTTTTAATCAATGGTTTCGCATTTTGGTTTTAAAATCATTTAAAAAGTGGAAAAGGATAAAAATTTATTTTTAAGTAATCAATAATTGTGAAATATAAGTTAATTGATTGTAATTGATTGATTCCAAGAATTTTATTCTACTGATATCACTCGTTAACACTTAAGTTACGTGCATTCATTAAAGGTCGTTTAAATATTGAAAATAAAATATTCGCAAAGAATTCGTAGTCGAATTTTGTTTTTCGAAATTGCATCACCACTCCCCACTGTAAACACGTAAGACCAAGGGGGGCATGTAGGTGCCCCCAGGTCTGGCAAACTTTTAGGCCCTTCAAAAAATATATTTCTTTATAAAAACTTGTAGTTTTTGGCATGTTATCGCAGTTGTTAGAACCTGGATTCCAGGGTTTGGTATGTTATTGCTAAAGCTAAAATGGGACTGCTTTAGACTTAATTAGACCTACTTGCTCTTATTGTTAGGTTTCTTAAATCGAATCGATATGTGTCGAAAAAATTGAAGAAAAGTGTAATAACATTACATTCGTTTTATTCTTTGCATTTATTTCTTAAATGTGACTTTAATTCTAATTTCGAGTGTCATTCCGAGATAATTTACCTCATTTATGTAACTCAAACATCCATAAGAAATACAGCTACCTTTTCTATTTATTTTTTAGAGTCCAAGTTCCTGTCTATTCATTAACATTTTCGAGAGCATTTTGTAAAAGTGCAGATTTTTCAAAGGCTTTTCCGACTGCTAGGATGGCAGTGTTGTAGCAAACGTACCTTCGATAGTGTGTTCTATTTGAGGTGTATAGCATGTAAATAAACGGTACAAAATAAGACCAACTACACTTCCTTGTGGTACCCCAGTCGCTTTTTCTCTTAAAAGTGAATAGTCAACCAAACCTTAATTCTTTTTCAAAATGTCTTTGCGAAAGTTCTAATAATAAAACTTATTTTCCTCGAAACGAAAAAAATTGTCTATTTTCTATGTGCAGTAAGCCAATTGTTAAGTAACTACTTGCTTCTAATCTTAACTGATATTAAGGTATATTAGTCAGTTTAACTTGTTGTGTATTGACAAAGAAAGCTTGGGGTTTAACAGTTCATTCACTAGTATTCCGCGCTTTTATCCATGGTATTCCGTGCTAGTCTTCGGTATTTTGCATATTTTCAAGGTATTCCGCGCTTTTTACCACGGTATGTCTCATATTTTTTCGCCAATTTTTATATTCTCTCCCGCTACTCGACGTTTTTTTCTGTGACCTCTTTGTTTTTTCCGCTGTATTTTTCTCGCGGTATTTACCACTGCGTTTTGCACGACTTTCAGTGTGGTATTTCGTGATCAATTACGTGGTGTTCAAAAGTTCTTTCACCACTTCACCAGTATTCCGCGCTTTTATCCACAATATTCTGCGCTTTTGAAAAATTTTGTTTCTAAAAGAAATCAATTACCATACTTAGTTTAGAGATCAAAACCATTTACATTTCTTATAAAACTACACATACATTTTTTTTTTTTAAATTGTATAAGAGGCTTTAACGTCTACAGCAACTTTGACCACAAGAACAAGTAAATTCGACTAAGTCGTGTATTTTATTTCTTCATTTCATCGAACTAATATTTACCGATCTCAATTCCAGCTAGAAAAAGTTATCAATTCTAGAAATGAATATTACTTTATTTTTCTATATGTACCTAACCTATAATCATATCCTGGACCCAAGGTTTTACTTTTCATCCTGAAAATATAGTCATTCAAACTAAAAATATTAAAATGTTAAGCTACTTTGTACAATTTAAACTGTGTAGCTACATTTTTTTCGTTCAAATCCTATTTCTGCTCTCACAAGTTCCATCCAAAATTTTATACTTTTATACAAAAAAAAAAAAAAAAAACTTTAAGCACATTAACGACTTAAAATTAAAAATTAAATTGCGTGTTGTTTCCAGTTGGCAGTAGTTTTGTTCATCCTTTAGTTTACAAACTATTGAATTAATAATTCCTTTTTAAATATATAAAAAAAAAAGGGAACAGCCAGGATTTTTATTTTTTTTTTTTCATCTCAACTTTTTTGTCACGACCTTGTGAAATTCTCATAAAACCTCAGAACTTACCTACACTTAATACATATATGCAAAACACAAGAGACATTTTTGACCATGGCCTATGAGCATGATAATATGCCTGCTAAATATTAAATTCAAACACACCAACAAAGTGTGCATTTTCCCCCAAGGATATGTATATTTTCACTCAGAGGACGAAGTTATAATATCACCAGGGCAAGTCATCTTCCCCATGACCGAACTTCTATATTCGCACTTCAGTGTTTTCATATTCAAAGACTCTGTCATCGTTGTCGGTGTCGGTGTCGAACTATACTCGGTCCTCCAGTATACCGTTTAGTTTCTTTAAAACTGGGTACAGGCTTGAGGGAGCTGAATGGTGTGCTTCAGTGAAGCTCCTCATACATATATATGCACTTGAAATGTGAAGAAGTCCACCATTGTACCAATACATACATATATTCAAAAAATGTAAAGTTCTACACTACAAGTTTATATGCAAAAGACTCATATATGGAACATATACAGCCTCGAATAGTATGGTCTGTTTGAATTGCAATCCTTTTATGAATTGTGTTTTCACACTCAATAGCTTTGCTTGCCCTCATTCGAAAAGTAGTGTCTCCAGGCAAAAGTTTTGTCTCATTCTATTTTTCTGAGAAATACTTCAAGGCTCTATTCGATACCCAAGACAACTTTCTATGTATAAAAGAATACTAGATTTGTACTTGATTCCCTGTTCTCCCAGAATTTTCCAACTTCCCAGTAGCTAAGTTTCTTCTTCGTCCTTTGCCAAACGGAAGAAAAGGTACAATTTTTTGTTTTCCTTGGAAGTATTTTGCATAGGATATGAACCAAATACCCAAAAGAAACTAAAACAACAACAACAAACAACTGGTATCTTTATGCCGAAATAATAGTCGTACATGTATCTATTCTATATGCGATGTGCAATCTTGTATTTCTGCTGCAATTGCAAGAGAGTGCGGTATTATAAGAAAATAACGAGCTACCAAGACTTGTTTAGTAGCAGCAGATGACCATATAGAGTTCTCGGGCGTGATAGAATTATTCATACATTCAAAAATGAGAAAAGTGGATATATGTGATTTTATTCATGCAGAAAATTGCAACAAAGATGAGATGCTCATGCTCAATGCAAACTTGTTTTTCGGACAAACTTTTCCATCATAAAAAAAAAACTACACCTACATAAAGATATAGAATATAGATCCATTTCTGCAACTTCTATCTTGTAGATGTTAAAAACTTAAATGTTTTTTTTTTTTTGTTTGAATAAAAAAGTGATTAATCAGTTTATGATTACCAAGCAACAAAATGCAGAGATTCCAAAAATACCATAAAGTTTTTTAATTTAATTTGAATTTATATCTAAGCTTTTTGGACTAAGCCAAAAAATGGTATATAAATGCATGCATAAGGGGCTTTTATACTCTTATATTGAACAAGTTTTTCATAAACTGCAGATGGTTCAACCAGGATTAATAGTTTACAATTATGGTTGGGTTTAGAGTTTTCAACGAGAAAATTTAGGAATATTTTTGTGGAATGTAATTATTATTCGTTAGTTCTACGTCGAATAATATTTTCGTACTTTACCAAATAAAGTTCTATAGAAAAACTCAAGTCGGACTACTATGTACATAAAACATAGTTCGTAGTAAGAATTTTAAGTGTTTTGTATGTAAACTTCATTATTATAAATAAATACTAAATAAGAAATTCAAAATTTTTTTTTAGCTCCACAGTACTTTAATAAATAATACTGAAGTACATTTTCCATGACTAACAGATTTCCATTAAAATTATATGGTGCGGTCAAAATATTTTCCATAAAATTGGATTTTGGTAACTAGTTTTGTTTAAATAACCTTAATTCATAAAATGTACTACAAGCTTAGGGATGATATGGTTTTTCGCATTTTTTTTTTGAAAAAGAAAAAGTTTCTCGAAAACAGCTCCAATGATTTTAACTAAACTTTTTTATTTTCTGATGACTTTTTAGAATTTTTTTTGTAAAACTTTAAAAAAAATATTTGCCTAGCCATTTTTGAGATATTTTATTTTTTAAAATTAAAAAAATTTAAGAAAAAGTCATTTAATCGTTTCGTAAGAACGATTTTTCAAACCAAAAGTTTAATTTTTCTATAAATTCTAAAATTCCAATTTATGATTTTTTTACTTAATTTAATACTGTAACTTTAGGTCAAATCATTTATAAGATTATACAAAAGTAAAACAAAGCCTTGAAAATATAAATAAAGAACTGGGTCGCACGCACTTACTCTTGTGGACTAAGTTCTGTGGGCGTTTAAGTCTTTTACAGTACCTAAACTAAAAAATAATAAATTTATAGGAAAATAAAAAAAAAAAAACATAAAATTCTGTACTCCAATGACTTAAATAACTTCTTAAATTGTTTTATCGTTCGTGGAGAAAGATACATTTTTAGAATAAAGCTTTGAAAATTGTTAAAGTCGTTTTTAAAAAACTTAATTTTTTATATTATAAAAATGCTCATGGCTTGTTTGATAAAAAGTTGATAAGCCATTTCCAAGAAAATGTTAATGGACATCTAAAACCAAAATTTAAAAAAATCACCTACATATTTCCGAAAAAAAAAAGATTTTTGAAAAAAAAAATTATTATTTTTTTTTTTAAATCCAACAAAATTTTGAAATTTTTTATATGTAATATACGAGAAAGTCAGAAAAAACCAAAACTGATCTATGGAAGAAACCTATCGCTTTTAACTGAAAAAAAAAGATATTTTTATTTCAAAAGTGTAGTATGCATACAAATTTCAATCATGATGGTTAGAGTCAATTTTGATAAAAATATTTTTTTTTGATTTTCGTCATACCTATATGGCAAGTTACTGTTATTTTTGGGCCTCAAAAACAATTTAATTTTCCTCTAGGGAATCACCAAAAACCGTTAATTACCAAATGTGAAGAAAATCGTTTCAGTGGCTTAGGTTGTAGCTCGAGATATGGACAGACAAACAGACATCGTAATGTCATGTATGACTGTTATCTCTAGTTCAATTTTTTTTACCAATCTTAAACATGTCCTTTAGTGCCTCCTATATCACATGTAAAAAAGGGGGTAGGTATGCCATTTTTAAGGAAATATTAAAAGACATCTAATGACTGACTGGTTTTCAAAAAAAAATGATTTTTCCAAAAAAAAAACAAGCTTTCAAAACTACATTAAAATAATTTGTACTAAATTTCAAGAAAATCCGTTCACGCGTTTGAAATAGTGGAAAAGGATACACATGGGAGCACAGACGCACCGATGCGATGACGGAACACGACGATAAGGAAACCATTATTTCGGAGTTCTCCATAATCGTTATTTTAGTGCTCACTAAAACCGAAATTTTTTTCTTGACACTAAACCAAAACTTGCTCTTCTGGTATAGTTAGGTAATGTGGGCAGACATCTTGGAAGTAAAGAAAAAATTTTAAAAGTGTGATTTTTTAAGCTTTTTACTGTTTAATTTATTTTTGAGTCAAAATTAAGGAAAAAACTTTATAACATTTAAAAAATATCACAAGCATTTTTATATTGTGTCACACTTTCTAAGCTATTTAATGTTCATATCCTTATCCTTTCTTATGCTAGCCAATTTACGACCTTGAAACTGCTAACTACCAATCTGATTCATTTTTGTATTTTTTATTTCTATGTAATCGATTTTGCATTTCAAAACCCCAAATTACGTAATTCAAGATCAGCCCGCAACTTCTTTATCATCATTTACTACCACCAACTATAAAAATCCACCATCAATGCAATTTAGGAATAATTTCAAAGCATAAAGCTGAAAAGCAGACCGTAAACTTGTTAGCAAGGATCTTTTATTATTATTATTTTGAATATCTTCAATGGATAAATAAATTGCACATTAATCTACTTAACTCGCTTTTCTCAGACTTTTGAAACTATAAATTCTCGTTTAGAAAATTTTGTAGGTTAAGGCTTCTTTATGTGCTTCTCTATGGGTGCAAGAATATAAAAAAAATGCAGAGAAAAAAATAAAAAAAAAAATAAACCATTCGGAAGGAATTCAGACGTAAAAGCTACAAAATCATCGCTTTGCAATCAGCTTAAGATTTAGTCCTTGTTAGTGTGCTTTCGTCGTGAATTGTTTAAATTGAATCTGCGGGGTATTGAAGAATGAGTGTAGGTATTGTCTGCCATCGCTATAAGCATACACATTTATATATGCATTTACTGGTTTTGTCGGCATGGGTGGCGTTTGTGTACTCCTTCTTTAAGCGCTCAACCGGAAACAGCGTTAAATCGTTTTGCTTTTTATATTGAAAATAAAATTCGTGTTCTTGCTGCATCATCCAGTAGCCAAACCAGCAAGCCAAACAACACTATATACTAAGCAAACCGATTCAAGCATCAGGCAGAGAGAGCTACGGCAAAGGCAAAGGCAATGGCAAACGCAACCAGGCAGGCACAGGCAAGAGCAAGCCTTTTTTTCTATGAGATGAAGAAGAAGCCTTTGCCGTGCACGAGACGTTCTTACACAAATTGAATTGAACAAAATGAAAACCATTTCATCTAGGACTAGGAGGACTCTATAGGAACGATGATGAAACGAGCACAGAATGTTTGTTTGTGTGTGTGTGTGTGTGTATTTAGTTCATAGGTACCCCTAGTACTCACTCACTCAGTTCGTTTCCACCAGCAACGTATAAGATACAAATAATATTGCAAGGAAACTCTATACATCCAACGGAAAAATAATGTACAAAGTGAAAAACTTTAAGTTGAAATCTATATCCGGTTCGGTTGTTGAATGTGTACAAGTATATCCTTGTTGCTGCTCGCCTTCCGACCGCTATATAGTATATATATTTTTTTTTTTTTGCTTCCTTATTTTTTTGAAGACAGGAAGCAACAACGAAATACAATTTCTTTAACATTCTGTTTGAAGATAAATACACACATATAAAAATATTTCAACTTCTGCATATACACATACATACGTACGGGAAGAGATATCTGGGTAGAGAGTATTGTATATGGCAGAAATCGGCAAGAATGACTGAAAATTTCGAAAGAATTTATAACCGTTTCTTCTTTTTAAACATTTTTGTTTTTTGTTTTCTATTTTTTTATGTTTGCTGTTTACCGTTCTTTGTGCAGTAACTATCTGTAGATTCAATTCTGTAGAAGATATGTAGAAGAAGCACTTTGTTGACGGCAGAAATAATATTCATTTTGTTTCGTTTTTTTATTTTTTTTTTTGGAAAATACGAAAAACAATAAGCATTTGAAGGAAATCTTCAAATGCTTATTGTGTTTTTGATTTCTTATCGCATACTTTTTTGTACATATGTCTAGTAACATTTGTTATATTAAATTTATCACAAGAAATGTAATAAAAAAACATTATTTGATAAAAAGGATACGATTATCGACAAAAACTATAGAAAAGATATCATAATATTTATGAAAAAAAAAAATCATTTTAAAATAAAAGAATGAAAAGTGTTAACACGCTGGTAACTCATACATTTTGTGTACACAAAAGTGTTTTGCTCAAGTTTTAAGGTTAAATGTATGTTTCAAAATCTATTGTAGATTCTTCATATAAATGTATTTCATATAAACTTTGACGTTTAAGTTGTACTTTTTCGTCCGCGTAAATGTACTGTAAATGTGAATACTTGAACCTTATATCAAGTAGTGAAACATAAAGTTTTTCCAATACTACCTACTTCGTAAACGAAGTCGGAAATCATTTATCCGAAAAATGATTTTGTCTTTATAAAAGCCGATTAATGTCTGGAAGAAAAAGACAACACTAAAAATCTGTTACCAAACATTATTCATACACACATACATGCTGACATAGATGTTGTTTTAATTTTAAGGCATCGCATAGTAACTCCCCAATGAAATACCAAATAAATACAAATAAATTAAATCTTTTCTGTGCAACATTGACAGTAGTTTTTTTTTTAATAACTATTTAACTTTTTTTATTAGAAAAATGAAGATTTACAATACCATTCACTACACCTGAACATTGAACTTTTTTAAAATTTAAGTCTAGTTTCCTAAGGACTTCATTTTCACACCTGTTTAAAATCACTTATTTTAAAACATTCTATTCAGTTTTAATAATACGAAAAATTATCCTCCCTCTGAAAACATATTTGGCTCACTAAAATATATCCAAGTATTCCAGTTTTTGGAAAATTGTCATTTATCCGATTTTTTTAAGTGTGAAATTGCCTCATTTTAGCTTTGTTTTTATTACTTTGATTTTTTTTTACAAAATAAAGCAACTTCTTAGTGGATTAATTTCTTAAGTTAAATAAAAAACACTACTGGGTCGCAAGTAGGTCAAGATGAAGGTTTTAAAAATAAATAAATTTACAAGGAATGTTTACAAAACATAAATATGAAATGAAAATGACTTTTGATTAAGATGAAATTTGAGAAAGATAGATTTTTAGAAAACAAATTTAGAAAATCTGAGCAGTTAAAAAAATAATACAAATTCTCATACTTACCTTGTATAAAAAAAAAGAAGTTGGTTTATTATTTTCAATTATTTAATTATTTAAAACAAATATTAAAGAAAATAAAAACCATTTTCGAAACATTAGGTTTGAAAAAAAAAAATATGTTGAAACTTTTTTTTAAAAACTAAATGAAAATTACTGTAACTCTTTTGGTTGAAGAAATTCATCGAAATCTTTTTAGTCACTTACGAGAAAGTCAGAAAAAAAATAATTACAGTTCTGTAAGGGACACCATTATTAACCGCTAAAAAAACTATTTTTTTTAAATACAACAGTACGAACTTGGCTGTTGTAGAGTACATAAAACTTTTAATAAAGGTCATTAGAGAGATTTTTGAAAACGAATATCACCTCTAGGGAATCACCCAATTCCCAAGTTTGAAGAATTAATAAAAATTCAATTTATTTTCTTTAAAAAAAGTAGTTTAACTGAATAGTTTTAAAGTTTTGATTTTAATTGTCTATTGTTGATTTTTTTTTGAAAAAATCTCTGAGAATTTAAAAATATTACAAACAGTTATATATATTTTTTTTCAAAAAAGGAGGAGGTTATCATTCGACTGTACTTTTTTTTAATATTTTGTTTTTGTTTTGTTGTTTTCTTTTAAATTCCAGAATTTGGCTTAGTAAATTTAATTTTGAATTAATTCTATAGTTTTTTACTTTTCTTTCAAAACTTTACGTTAGTGTAGAGGTTGCAACCTCATATTTTCATTTTCAGTATCAACTTATCATTCATTATTGACACTTATTTAAAACTCTAACCTGTATCTGTATTTTGTTCTAAAGATAAAAATTGACGTCTTTAAAAAAAAAAATCGTATTGTCTACAAGTTTCAACAAAAATTTGGTACGTGTACTTCGACAATAGAAGTACACATAGCAAATTTTTGCACAAAATCAGGTTGTAGCGTTTGATTTAGCCCTGAGTTTTTGAAATTAAAACGAAAGTCGTATTCTTACTGTTTCTCCATCTTAACTTTTTCAAAATGCATAGCTAATCCAAAAATCGATATCGAAATTGGAATTTGTTTATTAAGTTTTTAAATATAAAGCAAAATCTATACAAAACTTAAATAAAAAAAAAAAATCAATGGATAAGGAGATAAGTGATAGAATTCTAAATTTAATTTTCTCTCAAGTGAGAGCTAAGTTTCATTTAAGGCTTTTTATAACTTGAAAAAAGAAAAAAAAAAAAATAGCTAATTTTCTATTGACACCGTTTAAATTAAATGAATTTTCACCATAAAGTCTCAATCAATTGAATCCCTTAAGTTCCCTTCAATGATGCGCGCAAACAAATAAAAAAAAAAAATAAAACACTAAGCTGCTGTGACTTTAAAACTTTTAATGCTGTAATTTTGGTCACAGCACAAACAACTAGAAGAAGCATATCCTTAATGCTTTGTTCAATAACATTTACGTGTTCAAAATACCACATAACACTATACCCACCAGTAAGTTTGTCTTTGCGAGTTCTTTCTTTTTTTGTTTCAATCCAATATCGGAGTGGAGAAATAATCTCCTCTTGGCCTCCCTATATTCTCTTATAATACTGATGGTTTTCGTGTCCGTGTCCGTGTGGTTGGTTATTGGGAAGTCGCCACAACGTCGCCTCCTAATCCACTTCCAATCAATTCCCTCACACAAAACACAACGACGAGGACGACGAGGACGAGGACGACGACGACAATATAATATCACTTCCCATAGAACCAAAATCATCAGGATCAACCAAAAAGCCAACCCTGATGGCATAGCCAAAGCCTGAACTATAGCACAGAAGCAACAGAAGCAGAACAGAAGCTAAGTAGGTACAGTGTGATGATATAGCTACAACCTAACTTTATCTTATTGCAAAAACTTATCCCTCGCTTCCTTGCTGGCTGTCAACGTCGTCGTCGTCTCCGCTGCCGCCACCGACAAGAATGACAAGGACATCTACAACGACGAAGACAACAACGACGACCACGACAACTACGGAGACTTTTGCCCTTATACACACACCACACCAATATTTGTACAATCACTATCATCCCTCCCTATATTTCTATGCTCTATACGACTTAAGCATGAATGTGTCACTTTTGCGGATATATATTGATGTTTTTAATTTGTCTCATAGCACCCGCGTCGTCATGCCCAAAATATGGCCCTTCAACCCCACATCATCATTGAAGGACGAAAGAAAAAACATCCCCAATAATGGATCCTTCTGCCCATTCGTCCGTATACCCTTCTGTAGGCATAAAAACGAAAATAGAAAAAAAAATCAAAAAAAAAAACAAAAATGCGTGAAATCAAAATTCAAATGCTAAAACTTATGCCATAAAAAGATTTTTTTATTCCCAACAAATTACCGGGAAAGCACCAAATCTATATACATATGTATGTAGAGTAGATACTATACAAAAGCAGGACATCAACAACAGCAGCAGCAACTACAGCAACAACACGAACAAAGTGAAGCGGAAAAAAAATTTGTCTGACGTCTGATAATAATTGGCAGGCGACACGCTTGTCGCTCGTTGGCCCTCTTCCTCTTTGATGTTAACGAGTGTCCCTGTTTGCATATACGAGTATGTTGTATAGGAATTTGGGTAGAAATAAAAGAAGGGGGTGGATTTTTTTTCTATTTTCGTTGTTTTCCTATTCGACTGGGTACACTCTTTGTGTCGTCCAGAAAAAGTTCTTCTCTATATGTGAGAGAGTCACAACAGAAAAAAAAAAAAATACCAAAAACGTTCTCAATTCTCTTGCTTGCCTGCACTTGTTGGGGGCAAAAAGGACTATTTCAGGGATGGGGAATCTCTTTAAATCCGTAAACTGATGTCATCAACATACCCGCTCACTCGCTACCTTGATTTTTTCCCTGCTTTTTTTTTTGCTCTCGTTTTTAGTGCTCCTAATACGTGTCTATTCCATGCTGGCCGTCATCGCTGTCGTCCTCGTAGTCGTCCTTTCTCCCTCAACTCCGATAGCCATGCATAATTCAAATTTGTGCTGAATGCAAGTGAAAACACAGTGCTCGGGTTTTTGTTGTTATAGATTGTTTTTTTTTTCTATTTATTTTTATTTTTTGATCCTTTTCTAAATCCTTAAAAGTGATTTTTTTTGTTCGTACGTACATTTTTTTTTTTTTTGTTGTCGTCAAACTTTTGTGGACAAACATGAGAACAACGAGAAACCACTCAATTCTTTACGTTGAATAATTTTTTGTCAACATCCATTTCACAGAGAAACATATACTCGACTCGTGTGTACCTGCCACATATAAGTTTTACATATGGATAAAAATAAAGGATTTTGGAATTCTAGTATTTTTTTTTTTTTTTTTTTTTTGAGTCCAAGTTAAAAACACGAACATATAAAGCCAGGCCATTGGATTGAAACTGGGTCATGAAGATATATGCAACACCGGAAATGGACAGGACAGCTCTAAAGTTCTTGCTTAGTTGAATGAATGAATATATTTGTGAAATAGAGGAAGCAACACAAAACAACAACAAAAAAAAAATCAACTAAAATGTGTGTTTTTGTTAAAGAATGACAGGATCAGGAATATGGTGATTTTAGGATATATGTACCGGGTAATTCCAGGTGTTGCTGAAATAGTAATATTTATTTCATACAAATTGTTGTTTACTAGATGCGCTTACTACACAGAACAAATTTATTACAGATTAGTTTATTAGAATGCAGGGCAATTTTTGTGAGCTCAATAGGAAATTCTGATGACCGAAGAATTACTGAAAATTTAACAAAAAACTCTGATAAAAGGAAATTATTAATCTGAAATAATTTTAATAAAATAATTTTCTCTGAAAACATACATAAATTGGATTCATAAAAATCATATTAATATTCTTCGTTTTATAGTTTTTTTTTTTTCTGGAAACTCAAATTTTATGTCAATTTTGTTAATTTGAATATTCAAAACAAGTTAAAGAATAATTGGATACACTTAATCCTTTTTTGAACAACAAAGCACACACATTTTTACTTAATTTAACTACCGGAAACCTGAAACAATATTTTGGAGTTTAGTAACTGGAATACGTGATTAACTCGAGGGGAAATTGACTTTTTTTTAGGATCAAAACTAACGGTACCTGTCATATAACCATTAAGAAAAAAATTAACTTTTTTCAAAAACGGCTATAACGATTTTGATTAAAATTTTTTTGTGTCAACTTTTGCAAGTAGGGTCATACTTTTGAAATGAAAAAAAAAATGTTTGTAAAAATTCTACTAGTGGTACCTACTTCCCATAGAACCTTTTTTTTTTTATTTTTGACTTCCTCTTTAACCGCTCAACCACTTGTATTGATTTTTTTTTTAAAAGGAAGCTCCTTAATAATTTTAAAATTATTTGACATCAAAGTCTTCAAAAAAAATATTTTGGGATTTTTTAAAAATTTCACAAATTTTTTCGAAAACAGGTCACAGTATTTTTTTCAAATTTTGATTTTAGATGTGCAATAATATTATCTTGAAATTGGCATACAAATTTTATTTTTAAACAAGGTTTGAGATTTTTTTATATATAAAAAATTAATTTTTTTTTATGAAATCAAATGGTTTTATTTTATTTTTTGACATAATTGACTACGAAAAACCAAAAAAAAAATTAAAATTTTTCGATTTAACCACAATTTCTCAAAATTGGAATAGGAATCTTATTCCATAGAAACCATCATTCCAATGGTTTAGTGTAATAGAAACAATGTACGTATTTCAACTGGATGTATAACCATTGGGTTTCCTAAATACCAAAAGTGTCAATAAATTTTTGGAATAAATAGGATCCCTTATAGTTGTATTATTTCAAAACTTTTAATCTTAACATTTAATTATCTCCTTGATTTATGATAATTTTCTGATTCCATTTATCGTGCGTCAATAAAGTGACCACACAACTAAATAAACAAAAAAAAAAAAAAAAAGAAAGGCAATTCAAAGTTACCCCTAATAACAGCAGCAGCACCACCAACAATAACAACATCACCAACAACAATAATGATAAAAGCTTTATTCTCCCTTGTGCTCTGTTACCAATCATTGAAAATTTTTGCTAATTGTTTCCATTTGGCCCTAATATGAAACAATTATGAACAATAACGCCCGCCACAAAATGTTCTAATTTTATCTTTTGGTTCT
This sequence comes from Meliscaeva auricollis, assembly GCA_948107695.1. Lineage (NCBI taxonomy): Eukaryota > Metazoa > Arthropoda > Insecta > Diptera > Syrphidae > Meliscaeva > Meliscaeva auricollis. The sequence goes on along the minus strand of OX403619.1, from coordinate 19,011,884 downwards.
TATGGACATTCTCAGAACCATACTGCCTCTTGGCTTGGTTTTTGGCTTGGGTTTGCCTAGCCAGTTGCCACTACACTACAGTACGCTATGCCACAGCGGCTATACCACCACCACCAATTCCCACCCCCAACCCTACCCCTTCCTGCAATTTTACCACACACAAAATTTGTTGTACAGTTTAGTTCTTATTATAGTCGAAATGTGTGTGAGTGTATTTTGTGAAAAATATTATCTAACCTTCAGCATTCAACTTTTGCCATCGTCGTTTGTTCCCCAGAGAGAGAGAGAGAGAGAGCAAATGGGACTACGGGATGAACATTTCTTGAACAAAGTTCAACACATTTGGTTTATACCTATGTCTTCTATTTTCTGGGCAAGACGAAGAAAAATGGAATGGATAAAAAGATTGGGTGGACCGGGGGCGGTCTGTAGCTATGTCCATCGACTGAAAGGAAATTAAGTGTCATCTTTTCGTCGCATGGCAGGGACATTAATTTATTGTTATTTGGTTAAGTGGTTCTGCTTGCTGCCATCGATAAGAAACCACGAACAATGGCACAAGAAGGGACAACAACAGCATTTTCAACCAACCCAACCAACACACTAAAATAAAAGGACAAAATACAAAAAAAAAAAAGATGAACAAAACATGACACAGAATGGAAAAGATAGAAAAATATACTTGCATCTTAGATCAGTGCTGTCGATTGACGATTCAATTTATTTTCAAAAACTGAACTGACAAATAAATAAATAAATTAAATATTGCTGCACGACTTCCTCACAAATTACCAAGACCTACTGACTGACACTCTCAACCATTTCTTAGAATGGGAGGGAGGCCTTCAATTTTCTGCCAGTTCCGAACGGCTAACTGAGATGCTCTTCTCTTGACAGCCCGTACTTTCGAAGGATTTGTCAATTCTTCGACTGAGGCAGTACCCCTGAAAAAAATCAAGGTGGCACAGGCTGGGAATTGAACCCAGTCCTCCGGCGTGATAGTCCATTGGACTAACCACCATTCCAAGAGGTATTACAAGACAAAAACTGAACTATGTAACAGGAACGAGGTAAAGTCTAATAATATTACAGAGATGTACAACGTTTGAGACAGAATTATCCATGATTGGGAAGTCGGCCGAAAAGCACATAGCGTAGGACAATCGAACATTAATTTTTTTTTTTCGAAAGTGTGTGTTACATTGAGTAAAACCTAGTTTTTTTTCTTAAGTGAGTACGATCTTCCAAAAGTTCCTCAAAAGACAGCACTGTACAAGAAACCATTCTATTACTATTTAATTTCTTAAAGAAGTCATGTCCATGTCCAAGTCCATCCATCTAATAGGTGAAAGTATCTAGGTATGTGTGACATTAGGAAAAAGGACCTCTACCAACTCACACACCCACATGCATGTATAATACTAACTACCATACTCTTGCCGAAGACCCTGATCTGACTCTCTCTGTCAACTGTATTGGTCGAGTATGGGCTGAACACCAGACGACGACGACGTGCAGATAGGTATCCTTAAAGACATATCTCTTCTAAGTCGTCGAGGATATGAACTGAAAGGCAAGAACAGAACATCATAGAGCAGCATCATAGAGCAACAACAAAACCAAAAACAAAAAAAAAAAAAAGTTATAATCGAGTTTTGGTCCCTGCCAAGGATGAAAATTAAATTCAGATTTTGTCATAAATTTTATATTGCTCTCGTTCTACATGGCGCGCTCTATGCTCTCCTTCATCTACCAGCACCATCACCACCATCGACGACCGTTCAAACGATGAGTTTGGATAAATGTCCTATTGCTTCATATCTCCTATACTCTCTTTAGACTCCTATCGTAATATACTATAACAGTGCTCTTTGGCTAAAGTGCTTTTTTGTAGGTTGATGGTCTTGGGTACAAGGATGTGGGTTCAAAAATACTGAAGCACTACCAATTGCTGTGCATTAGAGCAGATATTTGGGTATTCTTTGGAGTATAATGAGGTTGTTATTAAAATTATGATGATTATTACTACAAGGATTTAAAAAAAAAAATCTCACACAAACACACACCAACATATACCTACCTATTGACAAGAAAATAAGGAGCAGTCACCAAAGCAGTTTTTGTCCGTTTAGTACGATCTTTAAAAGTGATGATACTGTGTACTAATAAAAAATATAAGAAAAGGGCCTTAAAAAGCTGAATTAAAAAAAAAAAAAAATACCCAAAAAATTATAATGTGAAATGAAACGAGGCGAATTGGAAAATATTTTGTATTAATTATAAGGGACATTTCTTTTTTATATTTTTATTATGTAAATATTAAGCTATACGATGACGACGACGTGCCTCTGTGTCTTACTTTCAAATTGAGGTCATGGTGTAGTCAAATAATAATTATTTCAAGAGTTTTGCGTTGGAATATAAATTCCCTAGACTGGAGATAACAAATATTGATTTTTGAAATTATTATTCTGGCACAGACTAGCTGGCATTAGATAACGGGTTTATAATCACAGTCAGGGTATATACACGTTTCTTAATGGAAAAGTCATATTTAAACAATAATTAGATACCTTTTGCTAAAAAAAAAATAAAAAATATTTTGAACTTTGGTTTGAGACGGAAAGATTTAAATGTTCAACTTTAATGAAAAACCATGCGCCTGGGAAATTTGAATTTTATTTTTGTAGTGTAAATGGAATAAACGTTTTTTGTCCTTAGAATACCAGATATTCCTTTAAAGTATGGGTTTTTGTTATATTAGACAAATATTTTTTTATTAGATAAGAAAAAACTTTAAGATTTCGAATGGATTTTTTAACATTAACAGTAAGATATCGGTTCTGAACTTGTTTTGGGAATTATATTTTTAATATCTACCCCTACACATTTATGTTTAGATTTCTTTTTATGTTAAGTTGGGATTAGTTTTTAAAGAATTGCTAATAGAGTGATAGACCATTATACAAAAAAAAAAAAAAAAAAGAGCTATAGGTCCCAAAAAATAGCATGTCGCTGATTTTTTGGGGTATTGTTAGGAAATGCAGCTTCGAAAAACCTGTGCTAACTATATGACCTCAGCTTACAATTCCAAAATTTATAAAACTGTTATAATTATACCATTTTAATCAAAACTATCAATATTTTATGCAAATCGGACTATTTGTTTACGAGTTATGCGTGTTTACTGTCGTTTTTAATTGGAAATCCGGAAGACGAAAAGCTCTCCGATTCTGGATGCGAATAAAACAGCGAAACACTTCTGAAGTTTGTTTGTCACCTACAATTATCTGCGAAATATTTGGTTTAACTCCAAAAAAACATTTTTTTTACCATCGGTTATGAATTATTTTTTGTTTTATATTTTATTTTACTCAACCATATTATTTTGAAACTTAAATTATGTGTGTGTGAGTGCTTCTGGTTTCCAGACACTTTCAGAAGAGTCCAGAAGCATTCAAATCGACAACCATTGAGTGGATAGAAGCTGGTGAATCACGTCTGATTCCCCAAAATCCATGGTTTTCAAAATTTCAAAAGTTGACTCACTTAAACACGCGTAACTTGTAAACACATAGTCCAATTCTCCCAAAGCAATTTGTCGAAAGTAAGAAGCGAGATTACATCACATCAAAATGATACCATTCCACTACACATGTATAATATCCCTGACTAATTGATAAATATACTACAACAAAGAGGAAAAAGGAAGGTTTCTAAGAATTTTTTTACGTTATTTGTGACGAGTTGAAATTTAGTGTAGGTAGTCCGCGAGATAGTCCGTGCATATTCAGCATTTTACGGCCTTTCGCTTAACGATATCGGACCCTTCATTTACAGGTCTTCATCATATTGCACTGCTACAAGTATAACAAGGTCACACTGTTGACATTATATCTCGAATGTAGCGTCACTTTCCTTAATTATATTATAAAAACTTTATCAATTTTTAGGTTAACTTTCTTGTCCTCAGTGCTTTCAGTTACAATTTTTGACTGGAGGCTTTAAAGTAAATTGGAGTGGATTCAGCGTATCGGATTAATGTAGGAGTATAAACTTCCTCGTTTTCTATCGGATTGATTTCCATAAGATTGAAGAGGAATCTTGGTTTGGAATGTTCTTGCTGGGGGTCATCCTTTTCATTAGCTGATTCATATGGTTTTATAATGATGTGAACTCTAAATTTCTTGGTCAATAGGAGAGATATACTTGTGTAGAGCAAATTCTTTGTCGGCTCCTTTTTAAAAATGAACGAACTCTGAACCTGTAGTTGATAACTCATTCAGCATTTCTAAGAAAGAACAACAAATAAAATACAAAAGAAATATATTGTTGAAGTAGTTGTACTCCTCTCGATGAAAAATCACGCCAACAATTTGGCCGTTTATGTTTAAAGAAAAAAAATTGCATTGATGAGACGTAGCAGGGCGGATGAAAATGGTGTGTCTCCCTTCTAGTCCAACAAAAACTTTAAGAACAAAATTTGATATTATTCTAGTTTGCAACTTATTTAGTTCAAAAAACTCTAAAATGATCTCAAAAATTTAGATTTTGATATTTATTTATTCCTTTTCAGACTTAAATCAAAATATTGTACCAAGTAATAGAAAAAATCTCGAAAAAAGATGAAAAATTATTTCAATACTAAAAAAAAAACTACTATGAAATGAGCAGAGAAATCAAACAAATAGTAATACCTACACCCTCAAATGTATCTAACAATCTAACCAAGTGAATATTGAATACATTGAACAAGCACAACAGCACACAGCACACTTTGATGAATCGAAATCAAGTATCATTTAACGATATACCCATCCATTACATTATACCAATCAACTACCAATACCAACCTCATTCGTTATCGCATCATTCCCTCGCTTAATTTACTTTCTGTTCTTGAACTTTTAATATCTCAATACGAGAATAAACATCAATAAAGTTAGCTACAGTATCATTTCTATGTATCTTTACCTAAATTGAAACAAAAACAACCACATAAACTATTTTAAAATATTGATTAGATACTTCTATACCCTATACCCACCTAACTAGTACAAATTTTTTGTATCTTCTTGTATAATAGAGGTTCAGCATTCTCTCTTCATCGAACTTAATACAATTTAACTGTGATAACGTTATTATTTCTTCTCCTCCCCTTAGCATGTATACAACTTCCACACAAATCCATTATACTAAACCATCATTATATTAAACCAACGTCTAATAATCACTGACATGGAAAATCCCAACCCTATAGAGTGGGATCAAAAGTACTAACACCACAGCGCCACTACCAACGCGCCCACCGTACCCTGTACTGTACAGAGTGGAGGAAGCGTACACACCATCATTGCATTGAATAGCGCTTTCACGTTCGAATGCCATATCCATATATAAACTCTAGAAACCGATTACCTTCCAACTTCCAACCCACACGTTCGGAAGCCCTCAATCAGATAGTTGAACACGGGGCTCACCTAATTGGTTCTATGCCTACCTCTTCTGTACCATATCACCTCTGTCTAACCATCTATGCAATAGGCAGGTATTTGTAGTGTTTTCCCAATGGAGTTACGTCTTTTCCATACCATAAAGAGTGAAAAGAGAGAAAAAAACGTAATATGTATAAGCTCAGCACAATACAGGAATATATGAAGCCATGTTTACCTATAAGGTTTACCTTACTCCAAATCATACAGGTTAAAGGTAAAAGAATTATTAGAAAAGATACATTTCTTTGAGAGAATTTAGGCATTGTATCTGTTTCTTTTTCTTTGGAACTCATAATGTGAACTCATAGATGATCCTGTGACAGGAATAAACTTTTCCGGATTGGCTTACCAATTATCTATGGCAATGAAGAGGACCTTCACTCCCATATTCCTTCCTATTTGTCCTTTAACGAAGTTAGAAGAATATTTTAGATCTCAATTTCCGTTGGGCATTGTTTGGCTTAGTTCGTATAAGCTTTTGCATAACTCCAAGTCTAAATCCAAGTCCGAGGTCTTAAACAAACGACAAACTCCTAAAAAATTAATAACACAAAGTATAAATGAAGTCGTAAAAGTTATCTGCTAACCAAACAAAAGCAAAAGGCTTTTGCTTAATGGCAGGAACAGAGAAAATGGAAGCAAATGAAACAAAAAAACAAAAACAAAATTAATGAAAAGATGGCCTCTCTTGTCTCTTGTCTCTTTTTCTCTTACTCCCGATATAATACTCGCCGCCAAATACTATGTCCTTGATGATGGTCTTAGGTTTTGCTCTGGTCTTGGTCTTATAATAGTCTCTATTGTCCAAGTTCATACCTCCGCATATCTTCTATACACTCGTCCTCACTCGTCTCTTTTTGCCCCCCCCCCCCTTTAGCATATAATACTTTTCATTGTGCTGAGCTCGAAATTCAATTAATTTTAATCTGATTAGCATTTTGGTAGTTGACTGTAATTGTTATTGAGAGAAAGGATAATGATGTCCTTTAATTAAAACATTCACACGCACCAATGGGGCGTCGCGTCCACAATCACCATTCGACACTCAGCCCCAGAGAATTCGATTAAAACAAAAAGTATACTGCCGTAACGAACGGTGAATGACACAAAATACTATTCTTACACACATGTTTAGCCAGTGGAGTATTTTTAGTTTGCCGGGCCTTTGTTTAGATGTGGACTCTTTGAATTACAAAAGTTTGAGCTAAGAATTTTGAAGGAATGTTTAATTTATTGGATTTTTGAAGATGACATTGGGATGGGGTGATATGGAGAAAAATAGATTGTTAGAACGTAAATTATGCAAAAAATGTTACGTATACGCCACAGTGTCCCACTTCGATAGAACTTTATTTAATGGGATGCTCTTGCAATTTCCCTACGTCGACAGATATAAATATAAGCTGGATTAAAAAAAAAATTTGAAAGATTTTTCAAAACTCGAAAATTTATTTTTTGAAAATTTTGATATTAAATAATTTTAAAATTGTTCGGATGAAAAAAAATAATTAAAATTGGTTGAGAAGTTTAAGAGAAAGTCAAAAATGAAAAACACAGTTCTATGGGAGGTACCGTTAGTGGAATTTTTACAAACATTTCTCTGTTTTCAAAAGAATTATTGTACTAACAAAAGTAGCCAAGCAAATTTTAATTAAAATCGTTAGAGCGGTTTTTGAATAAAGTTAACTTTTCGTCAATGGTTATATGACAAGAACCATTAGTTTTGGTCCTAAAACAAAATTTCAATTTCCCCTCTAGGGAATCACTAAATATCATTAACCACCAAGTTTCAAGAAAATCGGTCGGTCAAGCTGTTTAGGCTTTATCTCGAATTATACACAGAAAAATTGAAGAAGATAGAAGATGTTAAAAAACATGATTATTATACTGTGTAACAAGAAACTAAGTACACTTGTCCCGTATTTATAGTCCTTGTAAAACTAAGTAAAATAGTACAACACACATTTTGAATATACCCTCAAAATCTCATTTACCCTCTGTACAAACCCCTTTTTGGTATTTTCAGGTGAAGATTTACATTAATTTTATTTTTTTTATTTGGTTTTTAATTGTTTTTGTTATCTTAAAGGTGATGAACACATAAAAAATGACAAAAACTAGGCCCAAAATGTTGTCATTTTGATTTTTTTTTTAATTTTTACTACCTTAGCCTTGTAAAAAAAACGGACCAATAAAGAACTTACTGCAAATAAAAAACTCTTCTCTCTTTTTTAACTGGCGGTTTAACGGTTTAACATTATCATTTAATCTTAATTTTTTTTTCTGAATTATTTTTCAAAACGATGTTTAATTCTGCTTTCAAAAAGTCTTTTTCGAGTCAAATCGTCCAAAAGTTGACTTCATTTTAGTGAGTTAAAAACTATAAGAATTTATTAGTTAATTTAATAATACGATTTTGAAGTGACTTTTAGTATGTGAACTTGTAATACTGATGAGTGCTAAAAGAAAAAGCAACTATTGAAAAATACATTCAAAACATACAATTTTTAACTTTTGCAGATTTTTAACTTTTTAGTCATTAAAAAAAAAATATAAATAGTAAAAACAACTTCAAAAAGGTAAAAATTTCTACCAGGGGGGTCATACCGTATAATTCGATTATTGCCAAACGATGTCGTTACAACAGCGATCTTGATTTATGTAAAAATCTCAAAATCACTACCATTTGCACGATATCGCTTTAAAGATTGAAAATTTGCTTTCCGTAACTCGATTTCAAAACGATTGTATTTGGACGAGGTGTCGCCTGGCATGTTCCTACTCAAGAAATTAAAACAAATATTTTTAGCCACTTTAAATTGAATAAACATAACTTACTTTAACCAATAGGTAGTTTTCTCTTACTTCGTATTCGCAAACGACCTCTAAATAAGTAAAGGTCAAATGAGCAAAAATATCATCTGACTTATTTAAACGTGCAGAGAACGTTTTCGATTTCTGCAATTATAATATAATCCACAGCCTTACTCTTCCCAAAATGGGACTTAAATTATCATTTAAGTTGCTCATAGAATTTGTGATTAATGTATTTGAAATTTGAATAACTCAAAATGGCAGAGTTTCAAAGTTGTATATTCAAAATTCACAAAACAACGGGTTTTTAGCCATAAACATATTCTGTTCAAAAATATCAACAATTTTTACTGGATCTCCGGTAAAGTGTATTTTCATTGTAACACAGTGTTTTCTGTTTACCATCTACTAAGCTACTTACTAAAATTTGAATGCGGTTAAAATTGCAACTGTATCATTTAAATTTCTTTATTCCAAAATTTAAAGTGTGTTCAAAATAATGCGTACTAAAATTAATTCTTTTCTTATTCTTTTAAATGAAAAGGTTACCATTTCGTCATTCCAGTATTGGACTGATCTCAAAAACATTTTCATAATTTTTGAGTTAAAATGTGATCTTAAACAACTTTTGTATGAAAAAATATGCTCTATACGCATCCAAAAACCTCATTCTGATTCTAAATTTAAATGTCTCATAGCCTGGCCAAAAATGCTTCAAAATACAAAATACAAATTTGTACTTCTTTAGAAAAAATGTGCAATAATAACAATATTGTTATTCTAAATCTAATTTGATCATGTCTATCATTAAATTTTAACAAATAACCTTTCTCTATTTGAGGAACTTCAGGTCCTCATATTTTTTTTGGAAAAAATGTTTTGTTTAATATATTGCATCAAAAAAATCAATTTCAATGGATAATAAGTCAACAAAAAATTATAATTTAATTTAAAAATTATAATGTTCATGCAGCTACTTACTTTTTAACCGACTCCAAATTCGATTTTGATAATTTTTAGCTTTCGAGCTGATGGTCTTCATTGGGTCCCTTTTTAATTTGAATTATTTCTGACAATGACATCCATTAGAAAATATCAAAAGTCTTAAATTTGAAGTCGGTTGTTCTTCTTGAAAACGGTATTATTTATATTTGCTCAACGTTGTCTTAAAAGTATTTGAATTGTCACGTTTTCGTTATGAATTCATCCTACTGACATTGTTTTTGTTTTATTTTGGTAAATAAGTTCATTAATTTCATAAATATGAGCACGCGATTTATATTTATGTTGGTATTCTCCTTGTAACCGAAAATAAAGAGCTTTTATTTTTCGATAGCATGCAGTCCATTATTAGTTTTATGCGAGTGTTACTTGTCTAGTTTTGTGTTTCTATGAGATTAAAGGTATTTGCAAATTACGAAGAACTTTATTCTTGTAAATAATTAAGTATATTAGTTGGATAGCAATTTATTAATATATTTTGTTGTATTTTCTTTCATTTGATATCTCAAACATAGAAATCAAAAGAAAATTATAGAAGATACAGTCTCTTATATAAATTATCAGGACTGGGACAATGGGGCGTATACGTAACATTTTTTTCTATTGATCAAATTTTATTTTTTTGTGAACCGTTATATTTGGGCAATGTTGGCGTCGTTTTTACCTTATGAGTATTTACAGAGTTTTGTTATTTTATTGAAAGGCTTGGCAAGATTTTCTTATTCATTGATTGATACTTTTTTGTCCCAGAAATGGAGCTTCCTGAATCGTACTAATCATAGCTAACTGCTTATCGAACCGTCACAAAGATTGGGTGGTATCCGTTGAATGTTGAATTCATTGAATGAAATCAGATGTATTTCGTAAAGACCGGACATATGTAGGTAGACTTTAATAGTAAACAATTTCTCAGAACATCAGTCAGATTTTGACGAATATTCTATTTTCGACGGTTTTGACGGCTTTTGGTGTTTTTATAATGGTGCTTCATTATTCCACCTGTTTTCTCGAACAGCATGACCTTTTTTCAAATTCCTTTCATCATGTAGGTTTTGTGTGTCTTCGTTGGGTAGACAGAGGTGTAGGCCAGTAAATTAAAAAAATCGATCCTTAAGCCTCTTAAAATTCACGTGACCTTTGCAATATTGTACTCCAAAATCATATTTATTCTTTTCAAGTTAAGACTTAAACTTTAATTAACTTGTGCGCCCTTCTTACAATGTGCCTTTTCCACAATGACCTGTATTTAGACTCCAGGCCCTATAGCTATAGGTCACTGGCACATTTACACCTAAACATTGGATATAGCCCAAATATCTCTGTTTTTCTCAGTAAAAAGGAAAGATAAGAGGGGATACAAGGTTGGAGAATGTAAGTCCATTTCTACGGTCCACTTGGTGTCAATGAACATGAATACAAAAGAATGGACCACACGCACTCCTCCTTTCGGAGAAAAAAAAAAAAAACCATTCGAAAGGACGAAAAGGAAAGAGAAATGTGAAGGCGATACCGTTGTTGGTGAGATTTTTCCGGTTCCAAATAATTAAAGTTGAATTAGAAGCTGTGGACTTAAAGTGGATGAGCTGAGCACACAATTTTATTTTGTATCTATATCTCTGTAAAAGTATCTATTACTTTTTTTTTTTTGTTCGTCGTTGTTCTCGGTAGGGATTTGTTTTTTTCTCTACACATTCTCGTCGCCGCTGCCGCGTGTGTTTGTATATCGGTACTGTTGTGTCCATTTGTGTCTGTGAAATTTTACGTGAAATGTCACTAGTTTTGCCCTATTTATTTTTCTACATTGTTGAGTAAAGAATACTTATAGTCGTTGAAAAGGGCAAAAGGACAACACAAAGAGAGAGAGGACATGCGATTGTTGGCGTGAAATGAAGCTGAAAGGATATCAAATTCTATTTTAACTATGGGATTGTCGTATATACTATTTCCACGATAAAGGGTTTTTATTTTATTGCTTTCTGAAGAAGGGTCAAGTATTTAACCCTCTTATCTTTTTAAAAGGAACTCATTTGATTAACGTTTACATCTTATACAAATACATGGTTTAAAAATATTATGGTTAAGATCCTCCTCAAAAGGCTTGTATAATGTATAGTCCTTGTGTGAGATATGTATTTTAAGAACTAGTGTAGAATTTAAAAGGCTCATTCACTTAAGCCTGAGTACCATCTAGGCAGGTGTTGGTTAATTATATACTTTAGATACTTACATGTGAATGGAATACACTTTATTTAAATTTATTCATAGACTAGCAAAGAAATCATGTCTACATACAAAGGTTCTTTAATGGACCTTTTTATACAATTTCGTGTATTTATTTTTTGCTGTGTATAAATAAGGGATAGAATTTATTGCGTATAGTTTGGTTAAAAGGCTATATAGCAATGGACCTGGCAAATAAATTGTATTTTATTTGTGTTTAAATGTAAATTCTGTTAAAAGAATTTGCCTTTTATGGCTTTTTAATTCGAAGTGGACCAATGAGTTTGGTTTGATTTTGTTTTTAAAAAAATGAATAAAAAATAGTCACGTTTGATGATAAAAATTTCTATTTGCTATTGAATAAAAGGATTGCGAGGATTGGAGAGTTTTTAAATTCTTAATTTAATGTCCTTAAAGTAATTTTTTAGGAATCCTATTGATTGTCGAACTGGTGCTATAAGATTATGTTTAAGGACAAACAGATATTTGAATTTTAAAAAAAATTGATTCCATAGTACAAAAAAATATTTTTTTTTTAGTTAAAGTTTCCGCCCTGAAATAAAATATTTCTCAACAGCTTCACATGTCTTCATAATAGTCTTTTCGTTCAGTATGGTTGGGCTATAAAGCTTTTTGAATGAAAATGAAGAGTGTACCACGGTTCCTAGAAAGTAATAATCCAGGATCGTTTTCCAGATTGAACGAGAATAGATAGAAATCAAATAAATGTTGGATAAAGGATGGTAAACGAAATGTTCAGTCAATGTTCAGAAATATGGGTTGCATTACCTCCTTATGCCACTTTTATTAGTGTTAGAAGTACTGTCTCTTGTGAGGAATTGACAAACCTCCAAGGAGTACTCATTACTTGTCAGGTAAAGTGCATCTCAACGAACCGGTAGAAAATGTTCAGAGGGATTTTTGAAATATATTTTTTGTACCAAAAATAACGGTATCTGGCATTTACTAGCTTCAGATTAATATATTTTTTTCTGAAAGTGGAACTGTTAACGGTCTCTAGAATATTTCATCTAGAACTTATACCTCCCATATAACGGTTTTTTCATATTAATATAAGGTTGCTGAACAAGAAAATGACATTCATTTATTTTTCAAAAGAAGCGTTCTCAAGATATCAGCAAAAAAACATGTTTCGGTACAAAAACATGATTTTTCGACCTTTTTTGAAAATTATTTGATTTCAATAGTTCCGTTAAGAGAGAAATATTAAAAATACTTTTAAGGCTTCAGGATAAAGATAATAATTTTACAAAACTATAAGGTCTTATTGCATAAAAATCGTATGAAAAATGTGAAAGTTATAAGAAATTAAAAGAAGGCGTACCATTTCATTTTAGTCTTTTTTGTTCCAAAACAGGGACTTTAAATCGTAAAAGTACAATATTGTTCATCGAAACCATATTTTTTTTGCAGAATCCGACGTGGTCTGCCTTCACTTTATGTCTTATAACTTTCACATTTTTCGTACAATTTTTATTGTGATTTGTTTGCAGTAAGACTTTGTAATTTTGCAAATTCGTTATCTGAAACCTTAAAAGTCTTTTTAATATTTTTGTTTCTCTCTTAACGGAACGATTGGAATCATATAATTTTCCAAAAATGTTGAAAAATCATGTTTTTGTACAGAAACATGTTTTTTACTGATACCTCGAGAACGCTTCTTTGGAAAAAATAATTGAATGTCATGTTCTTGCTCAGCAACCGAAAATTAATCTAAAAAGTAATTTTTGAACTGAAAATTTGTAAACTAGTGTAATAGGCAAAACGAATTCAACAAATTTAAATTCTTCCTTCGATTTTTCCATTTTCAGCTAAGATATAAATAATACAATAAGTTTTTGCGTAAAAAGTAAATTCTATGACCATTTTGCTTAACTTCTTTATTCGTTCAGGTATGAATCCCTTATTTGTTCCAAAATAACTTTTTTTTATCGAATTTCATATCTACAAGTACAAGTGTATATAGTTTTACTATAGCCATATCAAGTATATCGTATCCTTAAGTGTATGGCACTATAAAAGATTGTATAAAGATAAAACAACACCTATACCAGCTGCTATATCTACAAAAAACAGTCTAATAACTATATTTTCCTCCATTTCTTTCTATCGTGTTGTTGCTCAAAGCAGGTGTATGGAAGATATCCTTATTTACACACGTATTCTAGAGTCAAGGCAAACAAAGTTTTTGTTATAATAGTTCAATAGATAACCACCGAGCAAAGGAACACGACGCGTGATAAACATTCAACCGCAAACATCATGTTTTATCCATTCATATACTCTCTATCTCTATCTTTCTTTCTCTTCTATATGCCCTTCATCCGGTTGAAAATTGCTTTAGGATTATCCGGTTGGGGTTCGAACCAACACCTTTAAGTATATGTAGGTATATGGAAACACAACACAAAAAAAGTGTACATCTAAGGTAAATTCCTGGCAAAGAAAACTTAACGCATGACCGAAATTGTAGCACTCACTCTTTTATTTTGCAATAATCGTAAAATCTGAAAGAAGAACAAATTCAGCTTTTCTTATGTTTTGAAATGTACCTATACGTATAGGTAAATCCTATACACCTGTCTGTACATTATATAGTGTATGGATATCCTTTGGAACTGAAAGGATAAAAGGTATACCCTAACTTCACTGCGTCATCAAAAAATGACAACGAATTGTAGTTCTTTATTAAACCTTTTCTCTTCTCTGACAACCGAAACCCTATTCGTACGAGTAGGTATATCGTAAGTTTCATGAACATTCATTCATTCATTCTGTGAAAAAGCTGAACAAACTTATCCGTAAAAGACCACCCCCTCCCCCCCCTCATATACACTAAAAGGAGGTATAATTTTATTAGAGCACCGTATGTTAGGTGAACCAAGTGCTGAAGGATATTCTGTTCATCATGTAACTTCAAAAAAGAAGTACCTTTTCCATTACTTCGATAACGACAAGGCGGACAGAAGAAGTAGGAGGGTTGGTATTTGCTTTGGGCACTCTTTGATATAGGCTAAGGCATGTGCAGGAGGAGCAAGCCACTACACTAAGATAATATCCCTCATTTCACAAGAAGTTTTGTCATTCCTATTACCTATGTAGATGTGTACCTCTGTGTCGTCTAAGATATCTGCCAAATAGTATCTTAATAGCTGAGTCAGCTGCTCATATAAGAACTTACAATCAACGGTTGATGGTTTTTTTGACAAAATCATAGCATAATGTTCTTTTTCCCTTTTTTTTTTTTTTTTTGGTCGCATCCCATCTAGTCTCTGTTGTGTTAAGTTTTCATACAGGATAACTTCGTCCTTCAAAACGGGATAGGAGGGTAGAAGAATGGTGATTTTTTCTTGTCAGGTACATCGCAAGGATACTGACTTGGATGGGTAGCATGTTGGTGAGGTTACTTTCACTCATACATAAGTTAGTATGTTGGTGGTACTTTGTTTGTAAGTTGAACATTTCATTAAGAAAAAAATAAATGATGGCTAACACACACACACACACACACAGATACACCGATGAACACTTGAGGAGGAACATACCATTGCCGTACATTCTTTCTGAAGAAAGTTTGTTTATTTTTTGTTTTCATTTCTTTGAGAAAGTAAAAGAGAAGACAAAGAAAAAAAAAAAAAAAAAAAAAAAGGACACGCAAATGTGTTGGGATTTTTCGCATCCTTATATTGAATTGCTTTGGATATGTTGTTCTTTTTATATTTTTTTTATTGGTATCTGAGCGCGGGCAACATGTGTGCCGTGCAATACCAATAACGATAAAAGAAATTACTTTTTTGTGACAATGTACCTTACATCTATACCAAACCTACTCTACTCTCTCGCTCTCTACCTCCATAACCTATCCCTTGACGCTGTGAATATGCGGGGGGTCTATAATAATGGGGAGGTAGGAGAGTCATTTGAGATGATTTTCAATGTTAACTGGAAGCCATGTACTTTGATATGAAAGTTTATACATTAGTTATAGAGACGTGTGAGTCGTCGATGTCGACACAAAATACATAAGTAGCTTGGGTTACCATAACCAACATGAAAAAGTATACCATCAACGTTATAGGTACCAAGTCAGTGATGTGTAATCGTATACCTTGTAGGTATAGGTAAGTATAACGTATAAGGTATATTAACGATAATCAACTTGAGACTTCTTCTGGATGATGTTAAATGTAGGTAGGGGTGGCTGAAGGTAATTCAAATCATAAATCACGATACACATATTTTATTCTTTGGATTAGCTTCCTTTTTTTTTTCTTCGTAATTATCATAAGCTGAGTGATTAAGGGTAAAAATAAGATTAAAGAAAGGGCGGCAGTGTGAGGGGAATATTATTTGAAATGGAAACATATGAGTTTAATTTTTTGGAAGGCAGGGTAATTCGACACTTTAAAGACTTCTTTAAATTCAAGATGGAGAATTTGGTATACAAACGAACATGTTAATGTATAAAAATAAATTATTTGAATTTTCAAAAATTGTCTATCCTCTTTTCAAGGTATCAATCTGTTTTGAAATATTTAAAAAAAAAATTCGTTTGTTCGAGGTGGAGTTCACATGAACTCATCAACTTTAATTAATTATTACACTGAAAAAGGATGCTCATGCCCCATATTTTTCTTAATCGATTTGTATATGGTTTCAATAACGTACTTCCATCTTGCTACGAGTAGGATACATGTAAAAGAATAGAAACAGCACACTGATGTTAGTACCCGTGACATTGCGTCACTTGGGTAAATGTTTGTCGTATTTTACATTTGGCTAGTTTTGGGAAACCGAAATGAAAGTTGAAATTTTTTCTCGAAAACCCTACCTCAGATTATCTTGAAAATTTTATGGCTAGAAATGCTAGATTAATACCGCTATTGTAAAATCGAATTATTTATTAAGGGAGAATTTAGAGGCAATTTTTCTCAGAATGCCCTTGTCGTATGTGACTACTTTACCAAGTCTTCTAGTTTCCCAAACACATATGCCAAAATGTTTACACATACGACAAAGATTTTACCAAATATTTATATGAAATAGGCATATATGCCAAAAGAAATTTTTCAAGTACTTACACTTCAGGAGCAAAACAATGGAATCAAACTTTTGCGTTATTTAAAAACGGAAATTGATCCCTATGTAATTGACATGCATTAATGTTCATTTATGAACCGTAAAAAAGCTTGAAATGAATGCTAAGATCTTAAAAATCCGATAGCAGCTCGCAATTTTTCACTTAAAACAAACAAACCAAGATTAATTTACTGTTTCCAATATTTTGTGTTGCGTTCTTAAACTCTTATTACTGATTGCAAGTGATTTTTAATTGACTTGATGAGTTCTTGGACTGTGTCTTGAGGTATTTCTTTCCATTTTTATTTTTTAGGACAGAGGGTTTTAGCTATTGCGCCTCGCTCAAGGTCGTCCTACAAATGCTTGATATGATTTACGAATGAACCCGGGCAGTCCATTGTGGCAATATCGACATCCGTGATTAATTCTAACGTTGCTCGGGCTGAGTAGGATAGAGTGTTATCTTGCATTATAAGGATACTGGCGCAGATATCCTTATTTAGCACAATATCGGAAATATACCTACTGATCCGGACAGAAATCTGCTCCTCGACTGCCACCAGTCACAAAAACCAGATCAATTAAAATGCTTGCTGTAAGCAACTGTTTTGGCAAAACAGAAATGTGAAAATCGTTCACAGGATCATCTGTTTACTCTGTCTTCAGTATCGCTGCTATGTGGGCACATTTTTCACTTATCCAAGGAAACAGTTGATCCTATTGCGCAATTTGCCATCCGTAATTTTAATTGATTCTTTTAGTAATTTACAGTTCGTTTTTGTATCTTGTCAGAACTTTTTGGATTAAGATCGACTTCTCA
The DNA here is from genome assembly GCA_948107695.1 of Meliscaeva auricollis. NCBI lineage: Eukaryota > Metazoa > Arthropoda > Insecta > Diptera > Syrphidae > Meliscaeva > Meliscaeva auricollis. Next base: position 18,994,433 of record OX403619.1, on the reverse strand, counting down.
AAATTTTTGAACGTGTTTCTCTTGCCTGCAGTAAGAGTTTGGTAAGATTGATCATTGTCATCGTAGTTGGCTAAAAAGTCAATAGATTAAAACAAACAAAAATACTAAACACATAAATTTATTGAATAGTAAATTGTCTACACATAAATTCCGTCCGACAAACTCGGAAGAAGACATGTCATCTGATATCTGCAACATCCTTACTGCAACAGTAATTTGACAATAGGATGGGACTATCATAGATGAACTCTGCTGAACGCTTAAAATTAGAAAAGTCCGACAGTGAAGCAGTGATACCACTGGAAATGTTTTAAATTATTTTCTTGTTTTAAATAAATAAAGCAATTTGAAGAAAAGTGAAAAAAAACACGTTCTGAATAAAAAAGAATGAAATTTATAATTCCAAATGTTTAATAATTCCTGATTTTTAACTTCCCATTGACTGAAGTTTATTGTGATTGGTACGAAAATTTTGACATTTCTCAACGTTTTAAGGTCACTAGAGTTTGAATCCATCGTTTTGTGAAAGATATCTGCATTTGTGTGTGTGTATGTATGTTTGTACGTTCGTGATACTTTTTTCGTTCACCATTATCTCGAGAAATCACCCCAAAACTGTTCAAAACTCAAATAGCTCAACAACAAACGGCTTCGCTACATTTAATACTCAACCCTTACTGTAGATCTTGAACTTGAGATCTCTATAGTTACTATGGCACCTAGTTTCTAAGGGTACCAATGTTAAGTTACTAGTGTGGGTCGCATCCAACCTGTTTTGCTTTGAGTTTGAAAATTATTTCCCCGAAAACGCTGTTTGCTGCATCATGATTTGATGATAGATTTCTTTTTCGGTTTAAGCCCAATAAACACGCTTAAGCTTTTGACGCACCTTATGGAAAAAAGAAGTGGGTCAAAAGTCTGATTTCAAAATTTGCCTTCTTAGACCTAAATTATGCTTTTCAAAAGTCTTCTTTATAAAAAAATGTTGAAACCATTTAAGAAAAAGTTTATTTTATTAATCTGCTCTGTAAAACCAATTTTACTACGTTGACCTTAGAAGAAAACCTTAACTCAATTAACTGCATCATAAGCTTGTATTTTTCAATATAATGTCAATACAACCTTTTTAGAAACAAAAAAGAAACCCTTTTGTCTTCTAATTATATAAAATTAGTAGAATTCCATGAATTTCTTTTTTTGGATTCTATATTCTTTTCAATTTATCATCACATCAAACATTAAAAAAAAAAAAAAAGAATCACAAAATAATTTCAAAACTTTTATCCCAACATCTTTAAGATCTTTATATGCTTTATCTTCAAGTTCACTAAGGGATTCAAACTTTCATTAAATAAAATTAAGACTTAAAGCTATTTATATTAAGAAAAGAAAAAAAAAAAAAAACTCTTAAGGATAAAAAAGCTGAAAATAAAAAGCAATTTACTTCTTACACAAACACAATGAAATGAACCTCTCAAAGGGGTTTATTTTAGACCGGAAATTGGATATTAATTAAGCATAAACAACATTTTGACGGATGGTGTTTGTAGAATAGCTGTTACTGTTATGTCAATCCCCGAGAGTAACCCTTTTCATCTATATCTCTTCCTTAAAAAATATTTATATTCCACACAAAATTTCAACTAAGCCAACAATAAAAAAGAAAATATTTTCCTTTTTTCGCTACAAAAAAAAAGAAATAATAAAAAAAAAAAAATATACATAATTAACCATCCCGCCGAACCCGTTTCAATTTTATACAAACAATCAAGTTGAACTAAAAAAAAAAAAAAAATACAAAATAATAAAAAAAAAACTAAAAAAAAAAAACCAAAGAGAAAAACTTGGACCAGACAAAATTCAAGTCCGCCTCCAGACATGTTGACTAATTTTGGGTTAAGTTACAAAATAAAATGTTAACAAAAAAAATATTTATGACTTGGGCAGTGACCCCCTTTTTTTTTTGTATAAAGAAGATAGAAAGCAGAAGCCCAAAGGATGTCCTTCAACCCCTTCTCCTCATTTTTTTTTCTATGCACACTCAAACTCTCATAAATTTGTCTTTTTTCCGTTGTTGTGAAAAGAGAGCAAAAGTTAATTTTGAAGTCGTATTTTCTAGATACAAAAATATCTAAATATTTTCTATACGATGTATAGATTATATTTAAATAAAGTTGGTATTCATCTTTTTAGAGGTATATTTTATATAAAGGCATGAAGAATAGCATGTGGCACGTCCGTGGACAAGGAAAACTAAATAGGAGTTATGGTTCGGACATGCGGAGCAACAAGATAGAGGCAAAGGATGAATTGAAAGGATCAAAATAAAACTATATACAAACATTTTAAAACGGTATAGAACAGGAATTATATGTTTTTTTTTTTGTATTTTTTTCAAAGGAATTTAATATTTTTTCCCCTCCTATAAATAAGTTCAATAAAATATTGAGAAAAAAAAATTACTATAGTAGCAAACTGACATCCTTATTATTTTTGTCCTTTTCTATTCATATATTGGTCGAGAAACTTAGAAGTTTGAGCTTAAGAATTTCTGCTGCACAAATATCTTGCTCTATTGATATCCTTGCTATATTGTAGCCTTGTCCTTGCTCTGGTGATGCTCTGCTCTGCCTGTGATTATTGTGAATCGTTGCCGTTGTGGAGAAATAAAAATTCAATATTTTTTCTTGCAGTTGCCTAAGGCAACCTCACGTCAAAACAAAAAAAAAAAAAAAAGCCGATGAAGGAAAATAACTTGAACGCAAGCAAACAGCGAAAGAGGCAGCAGAGAATCCTTAAAGATCAAGTTAGGGATAATGTACTTTTTTCCGCTCCAACTTCCATTAAGCTTAACATTTTTTTCTGTGTTCTTTTTTTCTTCTGTTGTCGATTTTTATTTTGCTTGTCTTTGCCGGCAGCCGGAGCCTGGCCTGGTCTGTGTCGTCGTCGTCATCGTTTGACTTTTGGGGACTCAGGACAGCTGCCAATAGCATTCTCATTTGCCATTTTTTGTTGTTTCTGTTTATTTTTTTTATTTTTATTTTTTTGTTAAACAAAATTTGTGTGTCACTAAGTTTGAGCCATTGTGTTTGTTTATTTTTTTGTTTTATTTTATTTTTATAATTTTTTTTTCATGTCCTGTTGACTTGACTTGATTTGATGTTTCTTTTACTTATGATGGTGGAAGAGATACATATATTGCGTTCACAACGGAAAACCAAATGACCTACGGTGGTTAAATTTTTAGTACATAATTTGAAAAGTCACGACTTTGTAGAACACAACAAAAAAAACAAAAATTTCAAAATTATAAAAGTCCCAAAATAGAATTATGTTGTATCGTTGGGTATAAGCTTTTCATGTCCTTTGTTATTAGAGAGTAGATACTTGTTCTACATTTTATGTTGGGTTTTTACTCAAAGTGGATGGTAAGGAATTTTCGATTAACATTCATTCATTTTGTTTTTGAGATTTAATTTTTTATTTAATTTTGATTTTATTTGAAATAATGGAAATTTTGAAACTTAAAAAAAGTACAAATTTCATCACACCATTTTACAAAATGTGAAGATTGTTTTGATGAGAAAAGTTAGACTTGGAAATTTTTATTTTTATTTTAAATTTGGTTACAAAACTTTGATTTTTATTCAAAAAAGAACTGGATCACGAATAGAATGCCAGAAAATATTCGAATTTCTCCATTCTTATTTATAAATTTAGGTTCAAGAATAATTAAAATAAAAACTAAAACAAAACCGTATAATTTACCTACATTATCATATGCCCTGAAAAAAAAAATAAAATATTTAATAAACATTTTGGAGTGTATTTAAGAACGATAAATTATTTTCAGTTCTTTTTTTGCCTCCAGGAACTAATGTTTTGTCATTTTTGAAGTTATACTTCTTTACCGGTGTTTATAAAAATATTCAACCCATTATTACCGTTTTTTTGTTTAAACACAGGCACTATAATAATAGCAATCAAGATAGTGAGTGCGTACAAAATATACACAAAAAGCGACAAATGTCTAAGAATAAGTACTAAAAATATATTAAAAAAGAAAATAATTGTACTTTTTTTCAGAATTTTCTGGCATTTCTAATTTTTCTGGTTTAAACTCTTCCAATTAAGCCCGTATGATACTTCTTTTTTTACTATTTTAAATCAGTCTGGTGTAAAAAAGACAAGAAGTTTTTTTTTTAAGAAACAGATATCGTCTACCTATTCACAAATATTAATTATTAATCAATGAAGAAATAAAAATCAAAATAAACAAATAAATTAAATTAATTTCACAAAAAAATACATTATGCTTCTTTTTACTATATTTCCTAAATAATTGTACACATAAAAAAAACTATACAAAAATAAATAATGATAGGAAGTATAACTTCGGGAGAGGGTACATGAGTACACACACCTTTTTTCCTGGCCTAAAGTCCTCCATCTTAACGGTCCGATTGATAGAACTCACGATATGACTTTCATCTTTAGTAATAATATTTTTTTTCAGACGGATAAAGAGGTATTATCAGCTTTGTAAAATATAATGTTCACTTCTGCTTTAAATGATATCCGCAATTTGACAAACAAAACTTGTCAAGACCCTTTAACTTGAATCAAACAGTCATCGGATTAAAATTAAATTTTAAAATAAAATAAATTCCTCCTCCATCATGGTTAAGCTTGATTTCTAGTCACCTACTCTCTGTCTACAATATTTTGTCATTACTTTCTTTCCCCCTATCATAAGACCAACACTTCTAAGCTTAAACCAATTTCAATGAAATATTATTCGACCCTCAATATTTTACAGAATAATAATCCTGATGTTAAACTGTTACACAAAGTTATATAAACACAAAAAATCTATAAGAAACTGTGGAAGCAGTGGTGACGACGAAGACAACGACGCACGGTGACATTTGACAGGCACTCTTTTACTCTACTAACTCCTTCAACTTCAGAACGGGTCCTTTAATAATATTACTACCTCTACGCGCATTTATCCCTTATTTTATCCTCTTTTTTTCTGAAAAACTGAACGAACACCAGCTGTTTACAAGCATCCGTAAATGAGAATTGGAAAATACTTTGAAATAAATTTCAACTCCTTTTTGAATTTAAGTCAAAATGCTTTTCGGTTGATGGTGTTTTAGTTGTTTTGTATTCTCTTAGTTCAGCCACTGCTGCTGCTGTTACTTCTGTTTGAAAGGGACATCATTTCATATCATAAATTGAATTAAGAGTAAAGTTGAAAGAAAAATAATAATAACAAAAAAAAAAAAAAAAAAGGATTCCTTCGTCCTTTCAGCAAAGAAAAGAATGCAGAGTTATTGATCGAAATGTCGTTTTATTCGAATGAAAATAATCGAATGTGAGTCAAATAAATTTTAGTTTCATTCTTATTACATAATATATGTATGAGACCGAATATATGTATTTTATTTACAATGTATTGCACGACTCAAAACAGGAAATACTGTGTGTTGAAGTTTTGAAAACAGTGACAGGAAAGATCTTGGATGCTCCATCCTTTGGTGGTACCATCGAAGAAATGTATTATTTTCCTTCATTTCGTGCTGCAATGTTAAGTTTGATGGATGAGTGAACACAGTCTGATCTTCAATTTTAATGATTTTATGCGAAGTGGAGAAAGGGACTTTTTTTGGATTTGATGAAGATTTTTTTCTATGAAAAAACTGGAGACAAGTTACTTCAAATTTTTTTTCACTTAGTCCTTGTTGCAGCTTGTTTTATTGCAGCTTTGTGAAAAAATCTTTATTTTTATTTAACAGAGTAGTTTTTTTTTTGTTAATTCATTTGTAAGAAAGTATTGAAATTAAAAATAAATAACTAAAACAATAAATCAACATGGATGAATAAGAAAGTGTGAATTTTTGTGCGAACACATACACAGTCAAACACTATCAGAAAAGTAATAGTTTTTTTTCTGTACAACTATAAAAGGATGTGTAGAAAAAAATAAAAACGAAAAGTGTAACGTTCGTACACATAATACACAGTTAGAGAATATTGCATGAATAGATTTCCACAAGTCCTCATATCTTTTCTATTCAAATGCAGCAATGTGCAGCACGTAAAATATTGGTTCTGTCAAATATTTTGAATATTTGTTGAACATCTATCTTTATGTAAAAAAAAGTTGCAATATCTGTTTTATAGATGTTTTTTTAAATAATGAACGCAGATACATATGATGTCGGTATTTTTATAATTCGTATATACTACTTGAATTTGCTGATAGATAAGACATGTTTATACAAATCAGTTAAGTCGTTATTAAAATTTGAAAGAAAGTTTACTTAAAATTAAGGATGTGAAAAGTTTTCTACTATTAAAAATGTTTCTGTGTAGTTTTTAAACTTACAAGTTCTACTTGGAGATATATTTTTAAGAAAATGTTTATAATTCAATGCTGCATTTTTGTTTTTTCCCCAAAAAAATCGAATTACGGAAATACTTTAAACACGTTTTCCTTACATATTTTACTTCATCAGCCGATTTCGTTTAAAACTTTTCAACCAGTTTCTTTGTATCAAAAATTGTTAAATAAAATTTAACCTTCTAATGCATAAGAAGTCATATATGGCTTTTGATTTTTAAATGCCAACTAACGGAATTACGCAACTGCCAGTGGAAAATTACAGTTTTTATCATTTAGAATAGTTATTTGTGTTTTTGTGTATTTGGTTAGTGAGATTCAATATTGGTTTGCATAATTTAACTGTTAAATTTTCAATTATGTCTGTAGATTTCAAAACATGGAGTGTTTTAAGCAACATCCGTACATGGCTCCTTATCCATTGACAAAATATTAAGTTATGCCATATATGGTTGCGAAAAAATTGATATCCGAACTTATATATCCGATTTGTTTTAGCCGGTGAATTATTTGATTGTTTTTAAGGAATCCAACAGAAAAGATTTCAAAGCAATATTACTTTGAGTGAAATGGAACAATTCGATGGTCTTTCTTTATTCACGTCCCTCATCGAATTGGCTTCTACAAGAAGGTATTGAAAGTCTCAACTAGAACTTACTGACTCAACTTACTCAACAAGAACATTTTTTTGTTAATGAGACTATGATATGTAGGCGTAGTAAAGAAATAAAAACGTATCCCATTTCCCTGATAATGATAATTTTGTGAGGGGGACGATAAATATAAGAAAAGTAATTATCTCTGAGCGCTCAGTAATCTCAGCAACTTAAACAGGATTCTTTAGAAACTTTGCTGTCATAAACTGAGCAGAAAAAAAATTGTATTCGTTTTTTTTTTATCTCTAAGATCTGTGTACCTAGTTTTTGAAATCAGGAGACGATATATACGAACGTTAAACGGACACAGAGGAAAATTGATCATATTAAATAGAAGAAATACTATAAGACTTTCTCTATAATGTTGTTGTAATTCAGGTAGATTATCTTTTGAATTACTTGAATTCAAAAAAACCTTATTTAAAAAAATGTAAAAAATAAACATTGAATCATGCTGTGGATTGAACCTGAGATAGAAGATTATCCGACGGGCATTTTACGACTAGGCTAGCCTTCTTTCTGAAAAGACAAAGACAATTTTGTTTTAAAGAGCCAAAATATATGAACATTTTATTGAAAGATAATATGTTCTTCATGAAATCCAGAAGGTTTCTCTATGGAAATGCCTTATTATCTATTCATTCATTTTAATAAGATTTCTAAGTAAAAGATCTCAGTAAGAGAATCCTCTTGTTTTAAGTGATACTATAATCTGAGTATAGGAATAGGTGCAGTATCCTATAATATGTATATCGCAAGTTAAGAAAGTTTCCCTGCAGATGATAGGTACGATTATTGACCAGAAAGTAAAATAGGACTTTCCCTTAAAGAACGACCTCAACCAAAAATCATTTTTTTTATCAAAATTGTATGAGAGCAGTTCTGGGAAAATATCGGCTTTTCTAAAATACTGGTTCAAGTAGAACCTATCGTTATTTTTAGTCTCAACAGAAAGTTCTAAGAACTTTTCTAGATAATCTCAAAAATTGCACGATACCAGTATTCAATTTAATCAATCCTTAGAACTAATCTTATTTTTATTTTACCAGCCCAGTTCCTGAAGTGACACCCGGGTAGCCAGACCTACCAATCAATGGTTCTAAATATTCATTTCCGTTTTTCTTTCTTTTATAGTTTACCACCCCAGGTCCAGATTGAGTCCCATCCGTATAGTCTGATTATAGATAGATGGTGCATTATCCAGTGAGTTCGACATTAACTCTCCCCAATTTTGAACGAATAAAATTTTGAATAAATTCCTGTAATTCTTTGAATTCTATCTTTTTTTCGATGAAACGCTTCACGGTCACATTTTTGAAGGAAATATTTTAGTAGAAAGAAAAGCGATAACCTTACAAAACAATTTATTATTAAAAAGTAAACTATAATTAAAACAGAACTAAATACTTTTTTTTTTTTTTAAATCCTTACACATCACAACTTAAATTAACTAAATTATTAAATTTTAATATGTACTATCGATTTAATTTCCCTTTTTAATATTATATACATAAAATTGTACTACACATAAATATACACCCCCTCTATGGCTTAATTAGGAAAAACGTTGACATACACATTATAATATTGTTTGTGCCTGCCTCGACCGCCAACCATTAGGCTAAACTTTCAATATTCTATACAAAACTTAGCGAGTGTAAAATTGTACGACAACGGGAAATACTCACTTACACACAAACATTTTAACATTAAACACAGCAGTTTAATTTCAATGTATACATCTATGCTTTGCTTCTAGTACATCATCTAGTATCTCAAGGGCATCTAAAAGCTTTTGTCGCCCACCACACCGTCCTCTAGTTTCACTCTTTGCCCCCGAGCCCTCCTTAAAACGTTGATTTTTTTTTTTGCACAAGGGGTGGAACAACAATGTTAATTCAATTTATGTGGTAATTTAATAAATGTTAATTAGCCAATAATTTTATTGCCCAGCATATGAATTGTATTATTTTTTGGCTAGAAACAAAAAAAAAAACCGAAAATTATTAAAATATCCACAAAACAATACATAAATGGGGAGAGTGGATAAGGGGTGTTGTGAAAAATAAAGGTTCTTTGTTTTTATAGAAATGAAACACATTAGGGTTGGTATAATAATTTTGTTATTAATTTTAATGTTGAAAAGGCCCCATAACCAATTATGGTGTCTGAGTTCAATTAGTGTTGATATTTGCTTTGAGATTTCTATAACTAGTATACATAAGTTTTCAAAAGATTATCAAAATGAGAAGGAATGATATTGTGAAGCTGTTAATGTGTAGCTAGATGGGACATTTAATCGATTGCCAATTGAATTACATGGATTTCAAATTAGGTTCAACAAAAGGGGCTGCAATGAGATATTATTTCTGTGCTTGTTCGAGAAGAGTAGTGGATACCTATACTGTGTAGGTAGGTATGCTGAGTAATTTCAGAAAAAAAAAAACATTTCGGAGTTGTTTTGATGTGTTTTCTTTTACTTTGTTTTTTTCTTTTTTTTTTCTTCTTGAAATTTTGATAAGGGGAAATGACTATTTGATTTGTGATTGATTCCCGTGGGCAAAAACCCAAACAATATTACTAAGGGTTTTGATGTTGTTGTTTTTTTTTTTTTTGTATTGTATTAATATCCGGGTTATATGATGAACTTAGGATGTTAAAAAAAAAAAAATATAAAGGCTGTGAGAAGGGTTTATCCAGTTCGAAATTGGCTGTCAATCAAGTGCAAATAAGGCCAGACAAGAAAAAGTTGAACAAAAAATTAAATTTTAAGGTGTTGTTGTTCTTTTAACAAAATTAAAAATTGACAATTTAAAAAAAAAATTTAGAAACGTCATTTTAAAAAGAATGAAAATTTGATCATTGGTAGAAGTCAGTTTAAAAGTCTCGATTTGACTTTTAAAATTCCATGACTTATACCTATGATCAAATTTTCATTATTTTTAAAATGACATTACTAAAATTGTAAACTTTCCAAATTGACTAAAATTCTTGTTAAAGTACATAGTTTTGTTAATTTAATTCTGAAACTTAAAATTAATAAAACTAAAAGAAATACTTCAACAGTGTAAACTTGGTGTGTTATAATTTTGGAGTGAAATTTATAAAGAATTAGAACTTAAAATATAAGTAATTCGGAGCTAAATGAGAAACATATAGTAATAGTAAAGACTTATAATACAAAAATTAGCAATATAATGAAATAAAATATATGAAGGCTGATTTTTTCAAATCTAAAAAAAATGGGATTAGAAAAGCTTAAGCTATAATTTTTGGGATGCCACCCTTGTTAAAATCCGTCATTTTGAAAAACGAGAATCGATCTATATCTCCAAAACTATCTATTAGCTGTAGTAAAGACGTTGTTAGACCAAAGCTGTAGATAATATATTTGTCTTTTATTTGAGCCTTGAATTGTTAATATCCGGGATGTAGTTTTGAGGTTATGACCATTTGACTTCAGTTTTTTTTTAAGTTTGTACATTTTTCTTTATTGTCAAGAAACTGACGTTAATTATTTCCATGATAAAAAGTGAAGTAAAACATTTTAAACATTTTGGTATATTTTTGTAGATGATCTTATGTCGCAGTCAAAAGTTATGGCTCGCCAAAGTATATATGTAAATAAAATTTTAATATGAGATTTGCAAATGTTGAAATGAATCTACAATTTTGGATTAAAATATATGGTATCTGGTCAATCGTGTCAAAAGTTAGTGACCATTTTCAAAACTATTTTAAATTAATATATTAAATGCATTGATATAGGCGTTATTGGAATGCTTTATATGTCAAAAATGATAAAGGCATCATCAGCAATCCAAAGACACTCATATGGATGCATATTAAATGCATAATTTAGAATATTTTTAAAAATCGTCAGCAACTATTGACACAATTAAAAAAATTATAGATTCATTGCAAAATTTTCAAAAACACCCATCGAAGAAAATTATGCAGCTGAGGACTAATATTAAATTTTTTCTTGTTAACTTGGTCGAGTATTTATAGCTACATCTTTTGAGCTTATCTCCAAAAATAAACCAACATGTTGAAAATTATCTTTTTTACTTTTTATCATAGAAACAATTAACTTGAGTTTTTTAAGAATGAAGAAAAATAAACAAACTTAATCAAAATAAAAAATAAAAAAAATAAGTTAAATGATCATAACCTCAAAACTACATCCCACACATTAAAAAATGTAGTTTATTATAAAAGACAAATACTGAAAATGGTGGATTTCACCAAACCGCAATATAAGCTTTTCTTAACTTTTTATTATAAAATGACTCTGACAATTTTGATAAAATTTTTGGATCTATATTTTCAAGTAAGGTCATACTTTTGAAAAAAATACATACACAAATGTTATTTTGAAAATTGTACATACTGTACTTTTCATAAAACCATTTTTTTAATTTTTGGCTTTCCCTTAAACAACTTTACCAATTTTTATGAAATCTTACATACGGAAGCCTCTTAACAACCATACAATTATTTTATATCAAAATTGAAAACAGACAAAAAATACAATTTTTGGATTTTTAAAAAATTCATTAATTTTTTTTTTTTAAATCAATTTCTTAGATAAAAATTAGTTAAAAACGCTCTAACGATTTTAAATTTTTTCTTTTTCTAAAAGTTAATTTTTAAGGAAGTTATTTGAGTCATTTAAGTAGTTATGTTTTTTTTTTCTTATTAATTTATTTATTTTTAAAAACTTATATACGTTTACAGCAACTTCAACTATATAGGCAAGAAATTAAATATGTTATCGGGGAGTTTTACCTTTTTGGAATTTGGGATTTGCTTTAACTCTTAGATATACATTACATCTGTATTATTTTGGTAAGGAAAAAATGAAAACTCAAATCCACTTTATATCCTTTAAAGAATGTGGTAGGAATGTGGTTTCAAAATTCAATCTGTCTTAACTTTTTCGTAAACAAAAACCCTCCAAAAAAAAAAAAAATCAAGTTCCTTCCACGAAATCATAATTATATCCAATTAGAGAAAAGGTATTGAAATTCATGAAACATGATAGCTATCATCTAAAGCTCCAACTAAAATACAACGTCGATACATCTTAATTGATGTTCTAATATAACACCATAAACTTCTATATAATATACCTTCTTTTGGTGAACACCTAAAAGGTTCATTCATATCACTCCGGGAATGAAAAAAAAAAAAATAAGAAAAAAAAAGTTGTGTGAAAACTTTTCTTATTTCCTTCATATCTTTGCCATTTTATTTGAACAACTTTCACACATTTCTTTCACCAACTCAGTGTGTGTTTGTGTGTTTTGTAATGTATAGAGTAAAAGTGTATAAATAGTGTGAAGAGTAAGTGCGTAACTTTTGTGTGTCACACGAAACCAGAAAAGAACTCATAAAGAAGCAATTATCATTAGATAGAATGATCATAATTTTCGGTTGTCTATTTTGTGTTTACATGCATTAGTTGCTCCGGAGCGCTTATCCCATTACATTTTAGTGTCTATATGGTTCTTGTATCCTGTATGGATAAATAGTAATAATATACACGACTATACCTATCTCATGTGTGTGTAATTCAACCCTTACGCTACCATCACCTTCACAACCGCTACAATTGCGTTGGGGTCCGCAGGCGTTTCAAAATATGGATGTCAGATTTTATGGTTGGGTGTCTCGTAAATAGCAACTTTTACCATAGTTAGGGGGCATTAAACACGATGCTTATAGACTATATACTTAAAAACCAAACAGACAGAGTTCAGCAGATTTATATTTTTATATATATTTGGTTCATTAAAAACTTTATTCAGTTTACCTATCTATGGGGGTGTAATTCATATCCATCCCTTCCTTTTTTTTTTGTTTCTTTCAGATTCTTTTGTAAGAAACTGACTTTTTAGATTTTAATTAGGGGTAGAGTTGCTAGTTTTATGGGTAATAATGAGATAGTACTTAAATAAATACTTTTTTTTATAGAGTTTTCGATATAATTTTGTCTGGAAAATAGCCCAGGAAAAAAATATACATTCAAGCCCAAAAATTCCAAATGGAGTCGTTTTTAAGCGACTCCAAAAAAAGGAGGAAATTAACCTCAGAACTTTTGATTGTTTGGATGGATTTTGATGATTCTAACAATGGCATCCATTAGAAAATAACAAAAGTCTTAAATTTTAAGTCAGTTGTTTTTCTTTTGAACGGTATTATTGTCTAAGGAATACATACGCGAAAGTCCATGGACAGATCGTGTGCACTTTAAAAGTTATTCAGGGTCAAATGTCAAAAATATTGGTTTTTCGCATATATTTTTTTAGCGGTATATGCTGCTACCCAAAAATGCAAAACTTGTAGACCATACGATTTTTCACAAATAAGTTTTAGACATTCTTTTCCTCCGACTGATCATTTAGAATTCAAAACAAAAAAACGTAAATGACGAAAATTTCGGATTCTTTATCGAAATTGTTTTTATTCAAAGAATTTGAACGTTTTTGTCAAGAAACATTACCGGCCATATTATTGACAAATTTCAAAACTAGTTTTATCTTAAAACTAGTTTTTTAAAGTTTAAAAGTTGCATATATTAAATTGGTATTATTATTTAATATTTAAGACTCAAAATCTGAAATTATATTTCTTAAATGTTACCAATTTTTTAAAATATCGGAACATTAAGGCTCCATGCAACTAGTCTTGCTCTTAAAATAATTTTTAAATTAGTCAATAATATGGGCTAAGTTTTATTTTTCTCAGTATAATAGTTTTCGAGAATCGAGATATCATAGTTTTAAAAAATTCGTCGAAAGCCAAAAAAATACCTATTTTTGCTTCTTACTTAAATTGATAAAGTTTTCAGGTCAGAATACAGATTTATCAACTTTATCCCTACAACCGATTGCCAGACAGAAGAAAGTGTGAATTGAGAGAGTCAAAGTGTAAAATTTAATGAAATATTCTGTTTTTATCTATTTCTCAGTTTAAATGTATATGGATATAAATGAATACAAGTCAATTAATTATAAAGGTCAAAATAATTACTAATATTTTGTAATGAGATTATTAAAAAGTACTTATCTGGTGTTACCAATCAATTTGTTTTGCTTAAACAAAGAGCCAAAAGTTGAAAAGTTGCAATTTAATTAAGATAACAAGAATCTATTCTTGCAGCATTAATTGAGTACAAAATAAATTATCTGCAATTGAAAGATAGAAATGCAATCATTTGAATCTTAAATTAAAATCAAATCGATACACTTTATTCAATTCGTTTAGATTTAATGTTATCTTGGTCAATTTTGACTTACAAAGTAATCATCATTTGCATTCAATGAAAATTAGTTTAATAACAATAAAGGTCAAGAAAATTTCAGAAATCTTGTTTGCTTAGACAAAGTACCGCCAAATAGTAATTATTCAGAAATATGTATATTGAAATGGAAAGTTTCTGTAGTAATTATTTTTAATGGATGATTTAAGGGGTGAAGTTGTACATACATTTACATTTTTCACTGCAAACATGAGAAATTATCGAAAATTCCGAAACAACTTGATTTTGTGTTAAAGCAATCTTTTATTTTTGAAAAACTGCTTTTGTAGAACACAAGATCAGAAAACTACCAACAATTTACTCATTAACTAGCTTCTTGTATGTACGACTTACAGCTTCCGTTCTAGAGAATGTTGACAAAATTCATACAAATCAGAAGTGGAATAATTGGTTAATGTACCTAGTTTGTAATCAATGATAGTCACAAAAAAAAAACGGTTTACATGAGGTTATTGTGGCAGATCAAATTTAGTTTTGGTGCAACCATTAAGAAGAATAATACCTAAATAATTTAAATACAATAAATAGAAGAAAAAAATATACCTACATAAATTTTCTTACATATGAATTTTTCTTTTACTTTTTTCTTTGCAGGACCACTTGTCCTTTCAGAAGCCATTCAAGGTTCAATGGGTCGCCTGCCGTGTAATGTAACACCACCGGTGCCTGAAGATAGAGTAGCTTTAGTAATTTGGTACAAAGTGGGAACAAAGACTCCAATATACAGGTAAGATAAATTCATATAAGTAATAACATAATAAATCCATACATTTTGTGTTTATTAGTGTGGTGTCTCTGTGTAATACTGAACTTAATATCGTCTTACTTTTGAATAATTTCATGGTTCAACTTGTGACATGACCTTTTAGTCTTTTGCATCTAATCGAATATATAGTTTTTGGTTCCTATAGAATTGATATCCTTGTCGTACATAATATTGATTTAGAAGTAGGATACTCTTAATATAAAGTAAATTGAGTGATTTATTAAAAGTTTGATACCAAAATGCAGACTATTATGAAAAATTAGGGTATCATTCTTGTTTCTTTAATAAAATATATTTTTAAAATATCTTGTCAAAAGGGTAATAAAAAAAAAACAAAATGATGGATGTCGAGTGTTACTTTGTATATGCACGCAATTCAAAATACCACAAAAACCACGAAATTGTTCAATGTATTATAATGAAGGTAAATATGCAAATTATTTCCTTCTCATTCTGTGTGTTAAAATAATTTTTTAAAAGAAAGAAGATAAAAGAAACCTCTAAAAACATAATAATGTTTACGAAGTAAACAACTTTATGTACAAATAAGTTAAACAAATATGCATACATTACAAATACATACCTACAATTGAAGGTAATTAAAAACCTTCTAAAAATGTAGCTCTCTTTAAGTTTTATTTTTTTAATGAAAGGATGTTTTATATTCAGAGGTTTAGCCTCTTTTTCTCATTAATTTTAAATCTGTCATTTATTTAATTAACTAAATCAGATATAATGTATGTGTTTTCATTGTTTGTATAAATATTGTTTTTTTAACTTGATACTGGTCTTAAATATGTGGCATTGCATGCAAGGTTCTATATTGCAAGGAACCTTGGGAGGTAATGATATTTCTGTTAAATCAAATAGCAATCAAATTTTAGAAATTCTATGAAAATCATTAGCCATTGAACAAAAGAATTGAATCTTCATTAATTTCATACTAAATGAATAACTAAAAAAAATTAATTTGTGTCAACACATTCACACGGCGCTTCTGATTAATGCCATTTGATTGAAAGAAATAAAATATTTTGATGTAAACTTTCAATCAGAAAAAACGGTAAAGATAGAAACATGCTTAACTGGAATGCATTTTTAATATCAAGATTATTTTGTGAGGCCTTTTCAACACCTCTCGCAAGAAGTAGTAATTTAGTGAGAGGCATTAGTAATAGTCCATCGCAACTTTCATTATGACAAGCCCGAAAATGTTGTTACAAAATCAATGAAATGACGTCATTTTCTCGATTCTAACCGAAAAGGTAGACAAGATCATTACTTATAATCTTTTTCACTCAGAGAAATAATTTATTTATTTCGTTTGCGGCTAATTAATATCCTTTAAAATTAATGAAAATCATTTGCTGAAAAGTTAATACAATCCCTGCAAAAGTTGTTTTTTATTCGTAGCAACTGTATTACATTTGATCCAAATTTTAATTCTATTGCAGAAAACAAAAATATAGAATTCATTTGCAACAAATGACTGAAGAAACAAATTTTCTTAGTAATTGACTCTATGTTTGTGGTGTTCATATATGCATTCTATATTGCACAAAAGTTATTTAGTTCCTCACGCAATGCCAACAGCCTTGGTTTGAGATCAAAAGGTCTCAGAGGTTCATTCGCATAAATTGTTTTACCGAAACGAATTAAGAATTTCCTGCAAACGATATTGAAGTATGAAATTTCTGTCTTATAAACGTACAGTCGTTTGACGCAAACAATTCGTTCTCTTACTTTGTTTGTATGCATTCTACGCCAATAATTAACTATACATTCTTCGGCGGAATGACAAGATATTCGCTCCGTAAGCGAGCGGTCACCGATTCAAATACAGGTGTTACCCTAAAGCTTTTTTTATAGTTCGCTAAAAGTGTTTGACGCAAACGAATTTTTGAACTTGCTGCAAACGAAGCAGAAAAATTGTCTTGCAATCGATAAAGTTGTTTGGGCAATTTTTTCGTTTATCGCTGTCAATTTTTTCTCTCAGTGTTCACAATCGTATTTATGGATGGTAAAACTAAAAATTCTGCATTATTAACTCAAAAATCCCGTTTTTTGAGTTATGACAGCCTTCAAGTAACTGAGCGATATGTTTGATGGTCAGGATTGTTTTAGTATCTACTTTTTGAATTAATCATTAATGCGGTTGACGTCAAAAGTCTTCGTTACAATCCAGTCAACCTTTTCATTGGTACTATCTAATGCATCTTTCAAGTATTGACAAAGGTTCTACTTCGTTCCAGACGACTAAAACAAGCTCATAGAGGAATGGTTGAGAGACTCCTGGTCATTAGGCCCTGGTTCTTCAAGAGCAGTTGTGTTTATTTGGAATGAAAATTTCACGAAAAAGATACAATGGTCAACTAAACGAGGTTTTCAACTACACGACCCGACATATCATTTTGGTCAGCCAGCTTCTTTATCATTTTAGTCGTTGGATTAATGAAAATCGACGCCATGCTAGATGAATAATAGAAATGAAGAAAGACCTCATTTCCGAAAAAGTAATCACTACTTAGAGTTGCGAAATTGGAGAAAATTAGCCTAAAGGGAATGTTGAGTGTAGCTGTAAGTTTTTGGTATACAAAATCAAAGATCTCGTTGAGCTCTTCCCCTTTTGGGAAAGTTTCATTTTAAAATTTTCATTTTTTTTAAAGAAAATTCAAGAAATTCAGCAGTTACCAATGCAAAAGCAATAAAAAAGCAAAAAAAAAAGCAAATAAATGTTTAAAGTTTTTTCTATTTTCTCTTCCCAGAAACCTAATTTAATTGAAAAAAAGTAGCAAATTGCAGATACATTATCACATCCAATTTGAGTTGCATGTCCAAAAGTGTTTTCTTTATTTAGTTGGCTTCGTATGGAGTACCTATATAATTCAACGCAGAGTAGAAATCATTTTCTCCATTTCCTTCTTGTTCTCTCCCTTTGGTGCCAAAACTAAACAAGTTGCTTCATTAATGTCTCCTTATGAACTCCAGGAGGTAAACCCAGATATCTAGAGCAACACACCCAGGATATAAAAGACACTCTACTCTAGTGGTGGAGTACTCTTCCAAAGGATACCCCTATTTCACATAAAATCTCAGCATTTATTTTATATAAGTGTATAGAAAAAGATTTTTATACAGCTTTAGCCTCTGTGATGTTAGTAGGTAGGTAGGTAGGTACTCTCGGTCTTTCTTTACTCATCCATATATACACTCTACATCCCTTTTGTAAAACTTAATGTCTGAAGTTATTTCCACTTCGTTGTCATTGTCAATGTTCCCTGATGAATTGCAATTAACTTCAAGAAATGCAAGTGTGACAAAGTTTTATCTACTTTTTCCTGTCTGTGTGAATGTGGATGCTTTTCCTGGGCTGGGTATTTTCCGGTTTATTTCGTTGCTTAACTGTATTTGATGGGGACACCGGGACACTTTCCAACACAAAACACTTAATTTTGATATTTTTCTTCCTTTTCTACTTCTTCAATCTTTATCGTTCTACTTTCATGTACAATGACTATTTTTTCTGCTTCTTCTTCTTTATTTTTTAGTGTCGATACAAGAGATTCTAACTTCTCACAAGGAACACACTGGTCAGATGATGCATATGGTGAACGTTTGTCCTTTGCAATTTCTGGCAGATCTGCAACTCTTAAAATTAAGGGCACCCGGCAGGAGGACACTGGAGAATATCGCTGCAGAGTGGATTTTCAAAAGAGCCCTACAAGGAATTCCAAAGTCAACTTGACTGTAATCAGTAAGTTTATCTTTTATAGTTTGTTTATTTAATCTAGCAGAGATATTATTTTTCATTAATTTTTTTTTTTGTCAACTAAAAAGTCATTCAAATAAAAAATCAATCTTAAAAGATATTGCTTAAAGGGATTAGGGAATGCTTGAGGAAGAACAAAGTGAGTTTGAGAAAAATATTATTGAAGTTATTCTCCTTTTTCGAGGTTAAGAAAATATCCAACCAGTAATAATACATAGAATTTTTCAGCCCATTATTAATATTTTTTTTTTCACAGACGCACTATAAGTGGGTAAACAGTAACAGTAAACTTACATTTTGTACTGGGTTTTTTTTTACACTAAAAGGGATAGAGTGAAACAAAATACAACAAAAGCTAGTAGGTAAAGTTTAAGATTCCGGTAAAACGATATTTTTTGAAATTCCACCGGGAAATTAGGGTATAGTGGGGTAATGTTGAAAAACGGTTTTGATACATCTCAAAAATTAAAAGGGATAGAATAATGAAATAATTTTTTATAGATAATTATATTGAAAGATGAACATTTTTCTCACAAAAAAAAAATTGTAGAAAATCACATTTATGATTTATAAACGACGAAATTGTGGTTATTTTTTATCGAATAATTAATAATACCAATCGATAGATAATTTAATTGAAAAAAAAAACTCCAAGTCTAGTAGGTACGGATTTTTTTGAAAACTGCTGAAAACTGTGTTTATGAGTTTTGAAAACATCATACGTTTTTGAAAGTTAACATGAGTGGTTTTTATATCTTTAAAAATCGATGAGCAATTGAAACATTTTAAAATCAAAACGACTTTTAGATAATTATGTTGTCAAAACATGTAAAAAAAACATTGGATTTTAAATTTTTATTTCAAATAAGTTACGGTAAAAACAAGTTTTTTGAGCGTTTCCAATTACTTTCTTAAATATCAGCCTACAAGATGGTGAATATACACCATACACTTACATGTTAAAAAAATGAATAAAAGGTGTTGGAAAATACAAAATGGTATTAAACTTTTTTGAATTTCACTAAACAAATGTACTACAATATTGTTGGTACAAGTGTCGTGGGTATTAAATATTTGTAAATACATATATATATTCATTTAATGACAATTTTCACGAACTTGCTCTACCCCAAAAGGTGGGACAGAAAATGTTGTTCAAAACTGCTCTCAAAAACTTGAACAGTTTGTGGCAAGGTTTATTGTCATGGAACACAAAAACCTGTATTTTTCTGATCTTTTCTGTTCTTTTCTGTTCCGGAACATTAAACATTAAACACACCTCATTACGTGTGTTTAATGTTAAACAATTTAAAAATTGTTCAATGAAGAACTGAATTGTCAAACAGACACTTTGGTTGCTTACAAATTAAGAATTAGTTGTTGCTTCAAGAACTTTTTGTTGAGTCAACAATTTTTAGTTCACAATCTTACTACAATGTTAAGTTCTTGGGATAAAATTGATCTTTTTTCTGATTAAAATTATAATTTTGAGTTCTTTTTGTATTTTAGTTTCAAGATGTATTTATCCTCTTAAACAATTTCGTACAAAGAGTATTGGTTTAGTTAAATAATAAAATTTTCTAAAAAAAATATTATTCTTATCCTGATGGCAACAATTTGCATTACCATCCATTTTACCTGTCATTTGTTGGAATCTATTCTAAACACCCATTAATGCATACATTTAAGTCTGGTCAATGATACACTATACAACATACAATGAACAAACTCGAACATTTTCTAGACTAGATATCTGCAATCTTGTTAGTTTCTTCGGCACTTAACATCAATTGAAAGGCGTTCACACGCTTCATGCATTTGCAGCAAAACCAAACGACTACCTACACCTACCTACACATATGCAATACAAAATACATAGCTTCGACACACTTCTATATACGAGAAGTAGAAGTATGTCGATGTGTCGGAGCTTTAAGGCGATGCAGATGACAAGAGGACTAGTCATCATCGTCGTGCGTCGTCGTCTTCGTCTTTTTATACCAAGAAGCTGTCCTTAGCATAACAACCAAAATGCCATTGTGTTGGCGAAATACATTAAAGTGAAGATCGAAAATATGTATGCATGTATGTGGTACGTCCATAAAATCGAAACCTAGAAAAGCAAATTGCACATTACATGCTCCCACACTTGCGAGCTTTATATGCGATACGGAACAGCCAAGTTCACAAGCATCAGCATCAGCATCTCTTGTGTGTGAATTGCATTGTTGAGACCTCGTAATGATGCTCGTTTGGAGTAATTTCACACTATTTGCCATCAAGACGATGTCAGTTGTTGTCAGTTAGAGAGACTATAATATGGCAACAACTTCGACGGATAGGATATTGAATATCTATGGTTTGTGCGGATGCCTATCTTGGTGTATGGCGCTATAAAGGTGGCATAAGACAGCTCTTTTATTGCATCTTACCACCCCCACCCCCATCACCCATGCGAATAGAAATGTGTGTGTGTGTATTGACATTTTTGTATCTTTAAATTGCTTTGAATAAAGAATTAATTGAATTTTATTTAATTCATGGAAGTATAAATGTCACTTGGATTGATGTCACTAGGAACTCTAAATATTGTTGGTATTCCAGGAATTCTTTATTTAATATGTGTGTTGACAAAATTGATTCGTTTGAAATTTTTTACCCTTTTTCACACACACACGTGTGCACATTGTAGACAAAAAAAACAACAACAAAAACAAACAATAAGACAAATTCAAACAGAAACAAATCATTTTGTGTTGTGCTCGAAATGATTCCTGGAAAAATACACACTATTCTCAACGGGAAGCCGAATAACTTATTTTCATATCACAAATAATTTTACTTGACAAAGGGAAATTTGTGTATACGAACTAACACGTGTGCCCAGTTGGATATGCTCGTGGATAGATAGAACGTGTTTCTTTTCTTCTAAATAAAATTATTGCACAGCAGTCATTTTTATTGTTGCTGAACGATTTAAATGTAATTTATTTGAGAAGAACCCGAAATTGTGTTGAACTTAAGAGGATTCCTTAGAAATGTATTTATACATTCATGTTATAAAGAATAATGGCAATTTTTTCTATACGTAGTGATCACGAATCATAAATACAATTAGTATTGGAAAACTTAGATTTAGAAAACAATTTTTTATATGGAGTATTGAAAATGAATTTTAATAGTTTTCTGTTAATATGACACAAGTTTCAATACTTATGTGGCTTTGAAACCATAAATTCTAGTCTACACTGTTTGCTAAATCTAATTTACACTTAGTTTCTCTGTCCTCATTTGTTTTGTTTATTTTGTTCTTTTTTAAGGAAACATTTTATGCTACTTATTCCATCGAAATTTATAATGTTTTTTTTTATATTAACAACAATTACTTTGTTTCCCCATTTACAGCACCTCCTGAAAATTTAGTAATCCTAGACAGCAAAGGAAATCACATACCACATTATATTCTAGGACCTTACAACGAAGGAGCTTCCGTTAATATCACATGTGTCGCAACAGGAGGTAAGTACCTACCAACATTATAGGTTTTTTTTTTTGTATTCCATACCTAACCTACTACCTACACAATAATAACCAGAGAGTAGAGTAGACTATAGGACTAATACATGATTCTAATACTATACGACTACACAAACGACGATGACGCCCGACAACACAACACATTACTTACCATTTATACTTATTTGGTATTTGTATGATTATTCACAAATGCCAGCACTTTTTCATCTTGATACGTTGATGGTTTTGCCTGCCAGAGAGTATAGCATATGAGTGTGTTTAAGGATAAACACACATACGGAATAATATCCCTCAGTCTCCGTTACAATATAACAATAATGATTATAAAGCTTTTTTTCGTATCAAATACTTATCAAAATTACTTGTGCGTCAAACGATTTTTTTTTTTTTTGTTTTCATCGTTTGTTTTGGATCTTTTCTTTTCTTTTGTGTACATCTAGTCTTAGGCGGAAGAATTTACCTACAGTATTAATCAAAATGATAGAAATTCCTACACTGGGAAAAAATATTGCTTTTGAAATGTAAAATTTTATTAGGACCTTAATTGGTAAGGTGGAATACAAAACTCAAAAACAACGCCTGTGGGATTTCCCTTTAGATACAACAGTCTTATCATTATTTGCGTACCATTAGGCTTGGTTTCTAGAGATGAATCGTAGTTCTTTCCAGCTCTTCAACAGATAAGAAGATTTGAAGGGTCCAAGGGAAAAACGGCAGATATCCAATTTTTACAAATTTTACTGTTTTTCCTCATAAATTTAGCAATTCTTGTATTTTTCTTATACATATTTGTTTCAAAAATGAAGAATTTACAAAGATAATCGAAAGTATTTTTTAGTCCTGAATCAATTGAAATAAATAACAAAAAGATTTGAAACCCATATAATCAGCTATAGCTCAGTTTTTATGCA
Organism: Meliscaeva auricollis; assembly: GCA_948107695.1. Lineage (NCBI taxonomy): Eukaryota > Metazoa > Arthropoda > Insecta > Diptera > Syrphidae > Meliscaeva > Meliscaeva auricollis. The sequence continues at coordinate 18,971,058 of OX403619.1, read as the reverse complement.
CAGGCAGGCATGTATTTTCAGTACAATGGACATAATAATACCGACATTTCTTCAAAAATAATGGCAAAGTGATATAATGAAATGTTTGCAGCAAAACTCGAATTTTTACAAAAACCGGATCCACCCTTCTATCCCATGTGGTTTTTGGCTGGGTGACTTCGTAAACTCTCAGTTTGTGCTGATTCCAATGCATTTCTAAGCTCATTGCTTTTTTAAATAACGTTTACATATTTGAATTCACTGTTCACATGTCTTCCTATAATGCTGTCTATTCACTACTGTTTACTGACCCGTTTTTCTCAGGAGTTTATCAATAACTATCTCGTTGGATAAGCAAGTACGTTGGATTCCTCATGAAAATCCATTCCCTGACGTGCCACAAAACTATTAAGGAGCGTTCTACACCAGAACGAAACAATTTCAAGTTTTTCTTTGAGTTGAAAGCATTGCTTCCCCAACACCAGTACTTCGACCACAGGCTTTGCTTTCCCGAAACAGTAGTTGTCACGTTCCATCTTGCAAGTTATTGGAAGTTACATAATTTGTCGGTTCAGAAATATTAAATTGACAACATAAATCAGTTTTTACCGTATTCTGCTCTTTCTTAACACCTGTTGTCATTTGATAAAGGTCTATGATCCTCTGATCGATTAAGTACTATGTTGTCGGTTGTATCCCTGAAAAATTAGGTTAGAATGTCTGAGTCAACTTAATTCCTTCATTTTTGGGTATCAGGGCATATTACAAACCAATAATATTGGCTAATTAAAAATGATCTGATAGCCTCTCTCTATATGAAATGCAATTAAAGGTGGATGCAATAGTGATCAGTATAAGACGCAGTTATGATACGCCAAGATCTTGTTCTGATTTTGACATGAAGTATGTTTCCTAGTTATTCTTTTATTCATCTTTGCAACGGCAGGAAGTTATACTGCATATAATTTTGATGGAATACTGTGCAAAAGAATTATAATTCCACAATTTTATCTTTGTCCGGTTGGAATAACCAATCCTTGATCAACATTTTATCAGTACCTATCCAAAGTGTAGTGTTGATTTCATTAGCAGATCGTTTCAGATTACAGAAAATGTTAGTTTCTACTAAAATAATTTTGAATGTGGGATGAATATCATAGAAAAATACATTTTTCTCAGTGTATTCAGCACTTGTAAGTTTTTCCGCCAAATGACCTGCAATATTCCCATAATAGTTAAGCCAAGAGTGTTAGTGTAGTTAATATATAGTGGCTTGCTAACTCTTTTTCAACTGTTTGTGGTATAGTTCCTCCTGATACTGCTATTGCTGCATCAGTCCCAAGCTTCTCAACAAATCAATGTAAAAGTGTAAGAATGTAAGGCCAAAGCCACCAAGAAATATAAGATGTAAAAATATCGTTTTATTATACCAACACACAATCTACCTTCACAGGATGTTGAAGAAAAAATGCAAAAAAAAAAAAACAAAACGTATCCTTGTTGACTAATGACTTTTTTTTTTCATTCTCTTCCTGTGTTCAACAGTAGGTACCTACGAAGGTATACAATATTCCTTTTTTTTTTTAACTTATTTTGTAGTATATTTCTGCCAAGGTGTATTACCAACATTATTATTATATGCCACGCGGAGTGATGTGAACCTTAGCGTCCTGGGGGTGTGATGTTAGTTAATTTGTTTCAAGGAAAAAAAGAAATTAATGTTTTATATTTGTAATAAACTCGACAAGGTGAAAACCAAATGCCTTAAATCGTGCCGGGGATTAAATGTGCACGTAGTATAAAACTCTTGTGGTTTAATGGACTTTCGAGATAAATATTGTCCTATATTTTGTTTTCAAGGGACATATTTTTGTTTTGTGTTTTTTTTTTTTTTTTTTTTCAACTTAAGTGACTGTGTAGTTATTTTTGAGTGAAGAAGCAGTACCAACAGTGCGGCATGCGGAAGGAGTGCTTGTTGGTGGGTAAAAGTGAATTTTGAAGTCAAGGCAAATAGGTTTTTGTGTCCTTGGGATTTTTTTTTTATAATTGAAATTGTTCATTTTAAAGAGCTTTTAATTTTGTTCAACAAAAAAGTTAAAAAAAAAAGTCAAAGTTTGAAAAATAAATATACGTACATAAATTATATTTTTGGTGAAGTTGTTAAGTTGCTTGTCATATAAAGTGGCAGAGATTTTGAAATATGGAAAAGTATATTTTGTTTTATTTTTGTTAAACTCGGTTTTTGCTTCTGATATGTCTAAATATAACACTGGGCATGTTGACAAACAAATATTTTTTTATTGAATACGTACAAAGAAGGTATCTGTTTGTAAGACTTGGTTTGAGATAGAAGAAGAGTGTAAGCTTTAATAGAAAGATTTTATTTGAAAGATACTTTTATGCATTTTTATGACATTTAATTACAGTTTCTGCGGCTGATTTCATATAATAACAGAGAGAGCTTTCAAATCGTATGCAAAATGTGCAAAAGTCTAATCTTGGTGGTCGATTGGAAATAGTAAAGTTGTTCTAATTAAGCTAGTTTTCTACTTTATCAATTTTTTAGATTTCAATCGCTTCAAGTGACATCTTTGCAGACGTGAGACTTCTAAAGGCCATTTGCTGAAATGAAACTTAAGCGTGTTCAACATAAGCAGCGATGTGGCAGTTTAAGCAGAGGAAAAGTAGATCATACGCGTTTGTGCTCAACATAAATATTTAAGTTTTGTATCAGCAAATAGCCCACAACCCTATGATACTTATTTCTTCACTAATTCCTGTTACGTAAAAGTTGTTAGAAAATTAATATCACTGTGTGTGGATTTTTAAGTTCTATCTGCTAATAAACAGATTGGTGGAAAAGGGACGCGTTGACGAAAAAGTGAGGTGGGTGTCAAAAAACATGGTTTTTAGACACCGTAAATGATAGTAATATCAGATAGCTAGGAGTGGTCATAGAAACAAAATTAAACTTTTGCAAAAGATTTTGACTTTCTGAACTCGAATCTAGCATCGAAAGTTTTGCTAAAAATTTGGTTTTATTTCTTAAAATGAAATTAAAAACATACCAAAAACAGTGTTTCTGGAAAGTTTAAAATTCGATATTTCTAAAACTTTGCATGATATACCTAGCAGTTCTGGTACTACCAGCTGGTTCCACTACTTACTATCTAATGGTTCAGTTCAGTGCATATAATGATCATTTTTTCTAAATTTTTCTTTTACCATTTAGCAGTTTAGGAAGGTCTTATTTCCACATATTGAGCGTTAACTGCGTATATCCTATAATATTTCAATTCTTTTTATTGTAGGCTTTTGTTTTGGTCTTGTAATTCAAACATATTTCCCTTACTATAGGCAGCTTCAATAGACTTAAATGGTTGCTTTTTGTGCCCTTTTCTCCTTACAAGGGACAAATTGTGTTTTAAGTAACAGAACTTTTAATGGCAAGTTGACAAAATTGTCACCGTTTTTCTAGACTTGCTGCTGATAAAAGGTTTTCCAAAATGTTAAAAGATATCCGCATCCTGCAACCAGCTACTACGCTACCAGCTATAGTCATCTAAATTTAGATTGGCTCCTCAGAACTTTCAGACATCTAGAAAATGGAGGGAATGGTTGTCGTCTATCACAACATAATTAATTTGACAGACAATTTGTTGATCTGGAGATCACTAAGTGACCAAGTCCTTTCCTAAATATTGAGGTTTTGGTACCTAGTGCTTTCTATGGTGATATTTTTCACCACCTGGAGCTGTATCTTCCGATCGTCTTTACCTAATTTGCTCGCTTCATCTGATCGCCGTTCCTGGATGGCTGTTACATCTGCCCTGGTTAAGATTATTGGACTGCACGAGGTCTATATCCGATGCTTGTTGCGTTGCTTGTTGTATTAAAACACATTAATTCTTATGTATTAAAGAACTTATCTTAGTAGAAAACCCTTAACCTGATGGACCAGATTCTTTATATTTTTTCCAAGGATAGGGAGCCGGATTAACTACTCATTACAGGTTTACTTATGCATGTTGTGAATATGTCGGAGTAGCTCATTATAAGGTTTTCTCCAAGTAATCATAAACCTGGCGGAAATTAGTATTGATAGAATTTAGTCCTCATCCTTTTTATCTGCATGGAGTATTTAAGTGAAAAATTCTTTTGATAAAAACAAGTTCAATATGGGTGTTTAGTTACAAAAAAGTGATAATTTACGAAATAAAACAAATTTCAGAGAAGCCTGTATCACAACAGAACATAAATCATTCGAGCCATCGCGTACCCGATGTTTTTAAATTTTAAGAATTTGCTGAAATACATGCCAACATATTTCTAGAAAAGTTTTCTACTTTTTATTTTGCCAACGAAATAAACTTTCAGTTTTTTTCTTCTTCTTTTCTTGAAAATTTTTGTTTGAAAAGTTATTTCTACAAAACGACAATATTACAAAGCACCCTAGTATATACCTGGTTTAATAACTTCCACAACCATACACACGCACAGAAATTTCTGCCTCTTAATTCAATTAATTTCATCTCACCTTTTGCAAAATGCTAAGGAAATAAATTTTTAAAATTAAAAGAGGGTGTTTTAATAGAATATCAAATGATGAACTTTCGTTAGCAATGTCATGATAGGTAGGTACTATGGGTGTGTATATAAATGCCATACCTTCACTGACACATATACTTAGACTACTACTTCATCCGCCCCCATCTTAAAATTCCATTAGACGCAATTTTAATGGCATCTTGCACTTAGGAACCTTTAAAGTGGTCACAAAGAAACATTATACTGTTCCTCTTTGGAGGTATTTATGTCCTCATATAACGGGGAGGGGTACACTTTCTAGTTAAATTTCCTTTAAGTGTATACCTTGTCCTCTGCAACGACGAACAAAAATACTAAGCTAAAGGGTAAGTATGACGCAAAATAAAAAAAAAAAAAAAAATGAAAGAGAACAAAGTTTAACAACTAAACTTAAAAACTTTCTCTTCCATTTATTCTACTTCCTATATTTCATCTATGGTATTTTGTTGTAGAGAAAGAGAGAGAGAGACTCTTTGATTGAATCTCTGTTAACAAGGAACAAGCTAATTAAATTATGCGGCTGGGAATAGTTTGACGACATTTTACCTTTTACCTTATATCATTAGGTTATCTGCATATACATCTACATCTCTTTATATTTATGTATGATATAAACATTGGGTTCTTTTACATTTTTTTTTTTTTTTTTGAAAGAAAACAAACTTTTGGCCAAATTAATTTATGGGTTTTTACTGAGAAATAGTGTATGTTTTGCTGGTATAAAATCCAAATGAATTAATTTGCATTTCTGGGACCAAAAAAAGGATATTTCCTAGATATTACCATGTTGCAGTATAGATTGTGCTAGTTGTTGCTGTTACTGCAAACTTTTTGCTTACACAACCAAACTGTTATAATTAAAGTTCACATAGTTGTTATTAAAGTTTCTGCTAAAAAAAAACACTAAACGTGACTTTGATGTTCGTTTTCAGACAATTTTAATGATTTTACAGCTAAAATGCACACATTTGTGCATATATTTGTTTAATATCAATACCTATGTATGGATGAAAAAAACTTTTGACATTGCAATCTGAAAGTTCTGATCAGTGGGGTCAGAACTGCATAGATACCCATTAATTAAATGAATTATGATAAATGTATTCGTGCTTTGAAATTTCATATTAAATGATTCTTAAAATGACTCTGCCCATTAAGGATTTTCAGTAAATGGAAAATAAGTAGTTTGCGTCTCAGTTAAGTTGCAGCATAAGTGTACCGCTTATAAAAGCTCTTTCAGCAATGACGTTATAAGCATAAAATGATGCATCCAGATCAATATAAAATTCTTTTGGGCTTCGTGGGTCTTCAATTCTTTATTCAATGATTATTAGAAAATTTTATTTTGTTTTAAAACGATGAAATAATTCTTTCAGAGAAACAAATAAGATTAAAATGTTACATTTTTTAAATAAGCTTTTGTTATTTGAGAAAAAAATTTAAAAAAAAATGTAATTCGATTTTAAGATTACTTAAACAGCTTCTTAATTAAAATTCATCAATAAAGATGAATTCTTAGAAAAATAAACTGCACGACTGGGTCCCACGGTCAAAGTTGCTATGGACGTCAAAGCTTCTTATATAAAGTTTTTAAAATAAATAATTTTATAAGAAATAAAAAAAAAAAAAAATTCAATACTTAAATGACATAAACAACTTCTTATATTGTTTCGAGCTCCAAACAAAGTATGCCATTTAATTTGATTAAGAAAGATACATTGTTGGAAAAGAAAAATTGGAAATCGTTCTGGTCGTTTTAAAAAAAAATAATTTTGTATACTATATAAAAATTCTCAAAGCTTGTTTAAAAATAAGACAATATTATTACACATCTAAAATTAAAATTTCAAAAAAATACAGTGACTCGTTTTCGAAAAATTGATTTTTGAAAAAAAAATTGAAAGATTTTTTAAAAAATCCAAAACTTACGTTTTTGAAAATTTTTATATCAAATAATTTTGAAAATAATAAGAAACTTCCGCATAAAAAAAGTTCATCAAAATTGGTTGAATCGTTTAAGAGAAAGTCAAAAATGAAAACAATTCTATGGGAGGTACCGTTAGTATAATTTTTACAAACATAACATTCATTTCAAAACTATGACCCTACTAACAAGAGCAGACACAAACATTTTAATCAAAAATTGGCATTCTCTATCATCGTAATGGCATGCCTGATTGTTATCTCGAGTACGATTTTTTTTTACGAATCCTTAACTTGCCCTATAGTACCTATATCGCAAGTAAAAAATTGAGTACACTGTTCTAAAGTGAAAAATTAGTTTTGAAATGATCTACCATAGGTTGTAAGTATGACTGAGGAGATCACATTATGATACTTGAAAACTTCCATACACCCTCAAAATCTAAACTTAAATCTCAAAAATACATAATTTTTCCTATTTTTAAGCATTGATATATTCTGATTAAAAAAAATTCTATTTGTTCTAGAATGTGGCAACCCTGTTCAAATTATAAACACACCCAAATAATTCTTATTTAAACAAAAAAGTATCAATTTTTGTAGAGTTAAAAGCTAAAATATACATTAATTTTAGTCCGAACTTTTCTCTATCTACAAATATAGGATGCCATCTCTTAAATGGAGGTAAAATACAATAAAATGCGTCTTAGTAAGAAGGTGATTTGCTTGGAGGTCCGAATATTGCTATTTGAGTAGTGACAGGTATATGTCTGATTTTAACCTTGACCTTGACCTGAATATAATATAATACTTGAAAATATATTTGTTTAGTAGCAGTGAGCAGATGGGACTGTATATGGTGTTTCTGGTAAATTGATTTGGTTTATCTTCACGGATAAATAAAATTAAACTGATAACCGAAATTAAATTTGTTATAATTAGGAGCGTACATAAGTGTTGAGTGTCATTCCGGGAACGCTTGTTTTGGGAAGAATTAATATTAAAATTATAGTTTTATGCAAAATAGAAACCATTACAACAAAACCTCAAAAATACTCCGTTTGATGTTGTTAGAAAAAAATAAACGATTATAATGATCAAAACGTCATTTTAGGGAACGTCTTTTCCTGAAAAAATAACGAACATAATCCAAATTTATCACAAGACTCTGTGCAAGGCTAAACTTTATAAAGGTCTGTATTGAACAATGTAAAAAATTTCATTTTTAAGTAAACGATTTCATTATGAAGCCAGTGCATGCGGTTTCGTTTTTAAATGGAAATTCATTGTAATTATCTCCGAAGTAATTTTTTTTAGCTTGGCCCGCTTCAGCTGTGAGCCCTCCATGTACCAACATACAAGCTTAAATACTGCCTCACCAACAAAAACTGAATTTAAGAAAATCCACTTACAAATACAATTATAATATTTAAGATGAATTATTTTGGTTCACTGTGGCGTATATGTAACTTTTTTTTTAATCTGATTTTAAAAACAATTAGGTACCTTTAATACGTTCTGAAGCTGAAAATTAATTGGTTCTTATATTATTTGTATGCATGAATGGCTTACAATCTGAGTGGCCCGCAAATTAACACAAATCATAACACTCTGACCTTTGCCCTATGCACTGCACAAGTCCAATGTAATTTTTCATTCATGATTTTTTTATTGGTCGTTTGGTACATGAAACCAATTTAACTACCATTCCATAAAGAACAAGGAAGACAAAAAAGTTAAGCAAAAAAACAAAATTGTCCTCATTTACAAAAGTTATAAATCAATCCACATCCAAAGTGTCACTGTTTGCTTCTTTTTTGTCGGTTTGTCTTTAATTAAAACAAATGCTGATGCCTCACTTTCATCAGCGCATGGGAAAATAAAATGAATCAAACGCTAAGATTCCTAACAAAAACAAAGCAATTAAAATGCCTATCACCATATAAACCAAATAAATTGATGGTGTGTCCTTGGTTGGTTGGTTCCACGTCTGATTTTTATTTTATCAATTCAATGCAATGCAAAAAAACAAAAAACAAAAAACAAAAAAAAAACACACATAATTGCCCGTATGTTTATTTAGAAAATCCCCAAGCACAATTAGCCTAGTTACCGTTGAGCAATCTTCTGGCACTTTCATCAGTCTGTGCCACAGCATTGCTCTTTCGAAATAATAATTAATTCAAAGAGAAACAAGTAGAAAAACCTTAACCCGGCAATAAAAGTTCAAAGGGTGGTGTGTGGCTTCCAGCTTTAGCTCCACACTAATGACATCTACCCAAGACATTAGCACATAAACACACACACACACACCCACACAGCCGAGTCAGAGAGTGCGTTATCAAACTAGCTACTTCTTCTGTTACTCTACTACCACCCCACCCCCGCTCACCACTCTCATGCCTGTCGACATGTATCTCTGTTTCTGTTGCGCTGTATATTTTTTATATTACATATCTATCCTCCAAGGAAAGGTAAATGTATCTTCTTTTTTTTCCTTGAATTAATTAAAGACATAAATTAACATGAAATAGCGGTAAATACCACTGCTTGCTTTGAGAGTATATTTAACTTGGCTTGAACGGTTTTTCCTTTAAATGAGAAAGGAAAGGATACGCTCTCTTTTCTGTGAACTCTTCTTGTTCAGTTGCTGTCGTTGTTAGGTACGTTTCCTTTTTTTGTCTTTCTTCTTTACCACCACCTCTTGTGCCGTAAAAGTGGTATATGCGGTACTCATTCGCAGTGCTTCAGCTAAAATGTGTCGAAACCAAAGTGTCACAGTGCGGTTCAGATGAAAGAGTTTGGCTTTAACCTTTTTTGAGTTGGGATTGTTAGTAATAATAGATGCGTAGGGTATAATGGTGGTAACATAGGCGCTTATAGAAATTTTTTTTTTTCAAGTGGGCTAAAATTTTTTTTGGGAGTTTATTAAGTTTCATTTAACGAATCATACAAAATACCATCAATTTAGGAACAATTTAAATATGTTTTTTTAGTGTTAGTTTTATTATTAGTAATTATTAGGAATTTCTGACAAAAATTAACAATTTCAGATCGCTTTACTACAACTAGCTTCAATATTTCAGTAGAGAGTAGATCAAAAATATTAAAACTGTTTTCAACAGCTGTACTAAATTGTTTTAAATTTCGTCTGAAATGAATAATGTGCTTTAACGCTAATATTAAATAGTTAAATTTTAAAATGGAGTAACGCTGTTCAGATTGGAATTTTTTTTCATGGTAACTTTTATGAGATAATGTGAGAAAAATATTGCTAAGCTGTAATTGTTGTTTCGTGAATTTCTAGACGATATTTAATTAAATTGTTTAATATACATAATTAGTAAACATACACCCCTAATCATCCAAAAACTGATGATTGCTGTGCTATCTGCTAATAATTCCCTCAAGGTGTGAAGAAAAGAATTCCAAAATAGTTTTTTTAAGACAACCATCAGTTTTTCCTTCGACCACTTGCAAAGCACTTTCTTCTAGGAAGGATTCGTTTTTTTCGAGTCAGCTGAATAGGTACACACATGAAAATTGGTATTGGAATTGAATGAAACAATTTTTTTAAAAGTTTGTTAGTTATAAAACCTCGTAAATTCGATCCAGCATTGAATTGTACACCCTTTCAATGTGATTTAATGAAATTTCGTTCCACGCAAACTTAATTGCAGAAATTTAGGATTCTTTGTCTTCAAACTGATGATTACCTTCACAAATTTTTAGTACTACCCATCCGCAGACATTTTCAATGATGTTTAAATCAGGTGAGCATGGCAGCCATTGAAGCAACTGCTGTTGATTTTGCTCCTCAATCCAGGTTTTTATTATGCGCGCCGAGTGAATTGGTGCGTTATCATCTTGGTAGGTTTAATTTCATGGGTACAAAGATATTAGAAAATTTCTCTCCCAAATTCACTTATACCCAACTGCAGTCATTTTTGATATTACGAATTAAAGCTCAACAGTTCCATTATTACTAACTGCCTTTTTTCACGACTATGATGGCGCTTAAAGAACCTTTTTTCTTTTATAAAACCGTTAGAATAATTGTTGAACCCATCAGGACCATCAACGTAAAACTTTTTTTCGTCTGAAAAAAACACGTTCTACCATTCTTTTCTGCAACTCACATGAAGTCTTGAAGACTCTAATTGCCTAGCTTTCCTTTTCTCGTCAAGGGTTTTTTTTCAAGTTTTATTCGTTTAAGATGGCTTCAATGAATAATTACAATAAATCAGAAGAATTTGATGCTCATCTTAAAATTTTTAGTCTCTCCGCTGCTTTTGATGCGGTTTTCTTACCTTTTTCCGTACAAACATTTATTTTCAAGTAAGAGTAAACTACATTAAGACTTTGGTCAATTTTTTCAGCTATCGCACTTCCGGTAAGTCTTTGGTCTCAAAGCAAATCGATTTTAGATTTTTTAAACTGTCAAGCTTTGCAAAACACTTATACACAACGAAGGAAATGGCGCTGAACCTATTCAGTTGACTCAACAACAAAAAAAACTCCTACTTTGCATATGAAACACTTTACAAATGGGCGAACGAAAAACTCGAGGTTGTTTTTAAATAATTCTTTCGAAATTATTTCTTTAACATCATAAAGTAATAGTTAGCATCAACAGATGGCTCAGCAACCATCAGTATTTCAAACAAATGGACAAAGTATTTTCAAAAATTTGTGTGCCGTATTCAGTTGACGAGGAGACGAGGAGTGTATTAATAGAACTTAATTAAATTGTTTTTGAAACTGATTTTTTCACATTTTTAATCATTTTTCAAAAATATACAAAAATATACTATTTTTGCTTACTTCTGTTGACTTATAAAATCTTGCTAAAATTCCAAAGCCCAAGGGCCAAAGGGAAAATTACACCTACCCCCTATTGCGTGAGCCTATGACAGAATGATGTAGTTAGGCAATGTATAATGAAGTATAATATACAAAATCAACCCCCCCAAAGAAAATTAATTACATACGAGGACATTAATGCAAAAGTTTGTATCTAATGTCAATTGTCTGTTATTTAAATTGACAACGGAACGATGAAACAACACAAAGGGAGCATCTTGTCTCTCTTGGGGGCATGAAAATTGCGCAACAATAGCAACAGCAGCATCAGCAGTAGAAGCAGCAGCATCAGCCAGCAGTATATTCATTCATTATGCAGAGTGGATTGTCAGAGTCAGGCAGACATACACAGCGGCTTATATTATTTTTGTTTTTCTTCATTTTTTTCTATGAAAAGAATGTTTTTTTTTTTTTTTTTTTTCTTAAGGAAATAGAGAAGAGTTGTAGTTGGAAATCTTTATGTAGGTTGAGTTGATTTTATATCTGCATAAGATCTTTTAAAGTCTGATTACGTCCTGTTTTAAATGTCAAGTAGTAGTGATATTGGCACATTTTTTTTTTTTATTCAAAAGCAAAAAATCAATCAAGTCCAAGGTTTGTTTAGAGCAATTAAATCGAATCCAATAAAAAAGTACCAACCACTTTAGATTATTTTGCAATTTGAAATTGGATAAGATTAATTCAGTTTAAAGAAGGAACGATTTTTAAAGGTTCTTAAAACACAATAACATCTGGACTAAATTTTAACCTTCTTTGCAAAAATTTCAATTAAACTTGTACAAAATTAAGTAAGGTTGCAGTTATCAAAAAACACTAAATTTTACAGAAAATTGAATTTTGTTTTTTTTCTTGGTCCCTCATAATGGGACATTTTTGTCTTAGAAGAAAACTATTATAATGCCCAAGTGTGATAATTTTTATACATATAAAGATAAGTTTTTGAAGAATATTGCTTATGTACGTGAAAAATATCAAAAAATTACTGCTAGAAAATTGTTTTTGACAGCAACTTATACCTCGATTTTTTATTTGTTGATTTTAATAAAATCAGCTTAGATTGAAGCAATTCGCAAGCTAATGTTTTATTACTGGGATCTTCCTTTTACTCAAAATAATTATAAAATAAATTTTAAATGCTCCCCACCAAATTGGACCTTTATCCTACTTCAATGCTTTTAGGCTCAATGTTTTACATGAAGTCTAAATATCGCAACGCAATTGTTGTAGAATTAATTTTGTTTTACAATGAAATCAATACTTTTTGCATAGTTCGAGAAAGTAATACAAAAACTTATGAAGTCTATCTACGAGTACTTTATGTTGTTCACATGGCAAATAAATTCAAACTTTTGTGTCTGTCTTCCATTTTAACTTACATTTGTAAACTCAGAGAATTACCCTTAATAACTCAATAAAAATAACACCCAAAACAAAAATACAAAAAAAAAAAAAAAAAAAAAATACAAAAAAACATATAATATCCACCAGACATAAGGGATAAGAAAAAGAATAAGAAATTTTACAAATTGAGATTTTAATCTAAATGTTTTATGGAAATTGTTTTGAAACAATTCCAGCTTTTTTTTTTTTTATATATAAATGTATATTGTACTCGTAGAAGTATAGATGGATATTCATCCGATGTAAAAATAAATTACAATACAGAAATTCCATTTGACTCATGGTAGTTTATCATAAAAAAAAGGACGAACATAATACCATTTTTCGAAGTTCATATTTTTCTTTTTTCTTATATTGTATATTGCTCCCAGGAGGGGTCATTTGCAGAAAAGAATGTATTATTATATGTTGTGTTATTCTTATTTTTGATATCACTCGATCTTAGTTATGTCGTGATTTGAAAACCAAATACCAAATAGGCAAAAATATTTTAAAAAGCTATAATTTAAATTTAGAATGTAGGTAGTATACTACCTTTTGCAAAGAAAAAAAGGGTTGAATTTTATTGTTATTATTCAACAGTTTTTAACTGAAACAAAGTAGCTAAATAATGAAAATATTCAATGATTATTTAATAGATTTATTGCAAATGTGTTGTTTTGTGATTTATCCATGAGGAAATATTATAATATTAACAAAAAGGTACTTCCAAATTATTTTTGTTTGTTTAGCCTTGGTGCATATGTTAGTTCAATTTAAACGAAATTTTTTACTTAGTGTTTTAAGATTTTACAAAAAATTTTCATTGTACCAAAGAAAAAGCAAAAAATAATAATTAATTTATCTTTTGCAAAACATTGATGGTTATTGTGTTATCGGTTGATGATAACTGTCCCCTTAAGATATTAAGAAAATAATTCCAAAAGAATTTATTTAAAACTAACCGCGTATTTTTCTTTTTCCAATTTGCAAAGGGTTTTATATGCAAAGTAGAAATTATTTTTGAGTCAACTGAATAGGTACAACACCGTTTTCTTCGTGATTTATGAGTGTTTTGAAGTGCTTGACAGTTCATATCAACAATTGAAGTGTTTTCATATAAATTTAATTCTTGATTTAAAATTTAAAGAAAAACGGGTTAATCTACACGCTTTAACAGTTTTGAAAAAGCTAAAATTGACTTGCTTAGTTACCAAGGCCAAACCGAACCGGCAAAAGCTGATTAAATTTAGCAAGGTTTTAATGTATAGCTTATGCTTGATTGAAAAATTAAGATTCGTACGGAAAAAAACATGATGGGAGAAAAGAAAATCGCCACAACTGCAGCTGAGAGACGTGGTCGAAAGAAAAACTGGTGGTTATTTCTGGAAAACTATTTTGTATTTATTTTCTTAACATCTTAAAGGAATTATTAGCATCAACTGATGGCACAGAAACCATCTGTGTTTTGAAAAAAATGGATAAAGTATATTGAAAAATGTTTGTACGTATTCAAATGACGTGGAGTGTATTTCTATATAACGACTAAAAATGAAAAAAAACTGGATAATTTGTGTTTAAATATTTACTCTTCATAAATAAAGCCAAAACAGAAGTATGTCGAACAAAAACATGCAAAACAGTCGTGATTTTATTATATTTTGAGCATTGCAACTTTTGCGGTGCTCAGTTTTTGCCCAATAAGCCACCATGAATCTTAGAATCATAAAATGTACGGATAAGCACGTGCTACAAAGACTCAGTATTTGGATCAGAGCTGTTAAAAGACTGCAGTAGTAATGCAGTCAATTCAGTCGTACTTAATTGACATTAATTTTAACTGCAAGGTAGTACTGCTACTAAGTTCTTTAACTGCAAAATAAGCAGATAGTGATAAAAACTAAAATATTGACTGTACAGTTATTGAAAGCAGTTAATTATTGACTAAAAGCTAAAATTAACTGCAGTACTTTATGACTGGTTTTAATCTATAGGTCAGTAGAAAGTTTTTTGTAAACAGTACAAAAACTTTCTTCTGACTTGAAGACCAGTTAGAAATTACTGCAGTTAATTAACTTTAAGTCAATTAACTACCTTTCATTAATTGTTCACTCCAGGATTTTAGTACTCACTTCTGACTATAGTTTAATAGTTAAATTTCTTTTGTAAGTTAAACGACTTACAAAATTTAGTATTTTTAGCCAATTAACTGCAGTACCGAAAAGACTGCAGTTCTTACAACATTGATTTGGATGTCCAGTAGATCAACGCTTTGTCTCTTAATCGGATAATAGATGTCCGTATTCATCCGAAATGAAGTTTAAAAAGTTATTTTCCAGCCATTTTTGTTTTGTTTTTGCCTTATGAGCAGTTGAATACTTTTATTGGTAGTCCTAAAGTTTTAAAAAAGTGTTTTTGGACAGGCTTTTGACAAGAGCTTCTGTAATATATACGTTTGGTATAAACTTTCCCCGAAGCTAAAACATATTAATGACCCCATCATATTCGTGATTCTCTACCTAACCATCACAGAGGCTGGATGAATTATCGCAATGAGTTCAGACGCATGATAGTAAGTTGGAGCATAAATCTTATCATTCTTTTTGTTGAACGACTCTTTGATGCTGAAATTGTTCTTATCAGTAAAAATAATTTTTCGCTCACTGGCGGAATATCGCTTAACTAAGACTTTTTTACCCTTTTTTAACACCTTTGTATGCATAAAGGGGTAACATTGAAAAGAAATTCCCTTTTTCGTAGCCGCACTTTTCCAAATCGATTAGGATGACACATTTTTCGAACTTGCTGGAAATCGCAACGCAACTGTAAACAAATGAGGTTAAAAAAAAATTTCATTTGTCAGAAATTGTCAAGTTAGAATTAATACATTCTTGATTTTTTTTGAAATTTAAGCATAACGAAACCGTTTTCTGAGACCATTTGAAGAAATAATTATTCAATTGACGAAATCTATCAAAATTGAGAAACATGAAAAATTTTAATTAATCCAAATCTTCTCCTCTCACATTCCAATGTCTAATTAATTAAAATGTAAATAATTTAAGAGTACCTAAAACTCAAAATCCAATAATGTTCAACTTAAATATTGGTGTAAAGGTTAAAAAGTCATCCAATGCTTGTTATTTTGCAATGAAATATATTCCCAAAAAATTAATCAAAAACATCAAGGTAGGTACCGAAATACCTTGCTTAACAAGCTTTTACACTTTTCCACAAGTGCCTCAACCATCACCATCACTCTCCATCATCATTCTTAAAAGAAAACAAAAATCCCAAAAGATTTGTTAATACAAATACCCAATATTCCTCTTCAATCACAGTCTTGTCTTTCTCTCTGCCTTACCACTCTGCCATTAACTTTTTGTTAATCTAATAAAAATTCTTTTGAAAAATTCCTTCCAACTGAAAAAGTATTATTTGCTTTCAATTCAAGCTTGAAAGGATATGAGTGAGTGAATGGTAGGTACTCGTTTATATATATATTTGCTGAATTTGCAAACATACTTAATTATATACCTCTACACTCAACACGCTCTACACTTAGCCACATTCCAAAGCCCAGAAAACACTCAAACCAACTTCACTTTGAATGACATTGAGACGCAAAATAGGCGTAAAATGAGTATAAGACACTCGACAAAGTCGTCATCGCCCTTTTTTTTTTTTTTTTCATAAAATACATTTTAATCCGTCAACCTATTTGAAAGATTAAAACAGCCAACAAAATATTCAACATTGTAGTCGTAGTCATAGTCGACAGAGCGGCGTACCCGTGTATCCTTTTTGAACCGAGAGAAATGACGATGAATGAAAAAGGATATTTTTTTTTTTTTCATTAAAGGAATCCTTGCTGTTGTTGTTGTTGTTGGTATTTTTGTTTGTTGCCTTTTCTTTCTTATTTCATTTCGTATCCTTTGTGTATTTCTGTCGCTAATGCTGCTAACCTCTTGTGAGAAATTTCCTTTATCGTATGTCACTAACTTTTACTCATCATGCGAATACACACTGGAATGATGATATTTCCAAGAAGGTTTCAAGAAGAAAGCACCAAGCATGGCAAAACAATCCTTTATCTGTTTTCAATTCTGCTGGCTGGTGCTTTTCTATGCTCGCTGTCGTTGTTGTTGTTGTTGTTGTTGTTGTTGTTCTTGGTGTCCTCTTCATTTACTTTGTTCTTATCATCATTGTCATCATCTTCGTCCTCGCAGCTTTTTTTTTGTTTGCTTTTTTGCAATTGTATGGAGGAGCTTCTTCGAATTACAAGATCACGAGTTGTTGTTAAAAAATATTATCTCTCATGTGTAAAAGGGGGGGGGGATAGTCCTTTATCCTTAAATGAGTTGAAAACTCGTAATTTTCTTCTCGCTCAAATTGTCAACGTGCCAAGAGTGAAAAGAAAAAGAAAAAGAAAAACAGACAGAGACAGACAATAATTACGAAATATAATTTTTTGAATCTTGAACGAGTACCTAAGTATCCTTCATAAGTAGATTCATCTTCTCACCACGAGACTTGTGTGTCGGTTTTTTGTTTTCCTTTTTTATCATTTCTCTCTTGCCAAGAGTGTACTGCAATATGAGAATATTTTTTTATTTTGTTTTTGATGTGGCAATAAGGACCTTCAACATGGACTTTCCTTACTTACAATATTTTTCTTCTTTATTTTTTTTTTTTTTAATTTCAGGACGACCACAACCGAAGGTTACCTGGTGGCATGAAAACACTCTACTTGATGACACTTCACACCCATTGTCAGATCGGCGAGTTGCCAATGTGCTGTCACTGGGAAAGCTAAAAAGGAAAAATCTCAACATGCAACTGACATGCCAGGCATCGAACAATAATTTAACAACGCCAATTAGTAGCACTGTCACTCTTGATATGAATTGTAAGTATGATTGTGTTTTTTTGTTGTTGTTGTTGTTGTTGTTGTTTTTTTATGTATGTATTGGTATGTGAATCTAAGTCTATATAACAAGTATAAAAAGGACTCGTTGATATCTAAAGTCACTGACAGCATTGTAAAGTAGCATCAAAACTCGTATATACACAAACGATATTGTAGGTAGGTATCGTCCTCGTAGTCGTTGACTGCAATAGAAGTGCACTTGCCTTTGCGACGACATCATAGTCATCGTCCTTGTCACTCATCTATATATATATATTATGTAAGATGTCACCCAGTGGTATAACCGCTTTCCAAGCAAGGAAACTCTACTCTGTTATATTGCCTCAAGTGAGAGAGAGAGAGAGAACAGAACAGAAGTTAAGTGAGGAGAAAAGGACTTAAATTCGAAGGAATTTTCTGTTGTTGCAAGAATTGCAATTAAAATTAATTGTGTGTGACAACACAAAAGCATAGCTGCAGCACAGCTTTCTATCCCTTTTTTCTGTCATGTTTACAACAAAATTGTTCAAAATCCGTTTTTCTACTTCACCACGTTACAACGTATATTATTTTAATATGACCGACTCGATTAAAGTTCTCTCTTTCATTTGCTGAGGAACAATGTAATTACACAGATTTTCTTGACTATTCTTATTTTTGAATTAAGGACTATGGTGTACCTGGGTATAAGCACTGATGTACAGGTACACATATATTGGCTCCTGGCAACGTCAATTTGTAACTTAATATAAGTGCAATCAGAAGTTTTAATGAATTGTTATGGATTGAAGTTTGTGAGAGTGTAGGTATAAAAAAGTTTTTGGAAACAATACCGAATGAGTTATGATTAGTTGCATATTTCTTTTTTTTTCTCATTGGAGAATTTTGTTAATTAATCTCAGGCAAAATACATATCATAGAATGGTTTCCGAAAAAAAAACAATTGTTTTTTTTTTAAACAGTTTTAAAAAGAGAAGATATATAATTCATAGTCTCAGAGTGACCGTAGAAGTGGACAAGTTAAGTCTTTTTTGTTCTCGAAATAATTGCACATTCAACCATAGTGACAGTGAATATTATGGTTAGTTCGTAATTTTGTTTCATTATTTATTTACTATATTTGGAAAACTACACAAAAGAACTTTACAATTTCACAGTGTTTCATGTAGAAAAAAATGATTTTTATATGTTACGTATACGTCATGGTGTACTTTGTTAGAGTTTCTTTTAAGAGTTTGTATTATGTTGTTTTCTGTGACTGGAACCTTAACATGTTTGAATGAAAACACGATTGAAAATAATTTTCAATGGTTGGGATATGTATGTATCTACATTAAGACATTGGCTTTTTGTAAGGGTATAAGGGCTAGTTTTGTAACTTCTTAAAAAATTGAAAAAAACAAAAATTTTAAATTCAAATTTTTCATATGATTTAGTGTTCACCTGGTAACGAATGAGAATCACAGTATCAGCATTTAATCGTTAAAAATAACCTAGATGACCTAAATTTTACTCCAAATTAATTTTAGAATGCATTTGGTTGGGAGATCACATTTTTTAATGAATTCTAAGTCGAACCCGAATACAATTTTTTTTTAAGATATACCTAATCAGTCATGTAATTCCCAAAAATTAGTAGCCAAAAATACTTTTAAATTTAATCTGGTGACTTAAAAATATTTACAAACCTAATTATAATGAAGAAACTTTTAAAAACGTCAATCTGAAAAGCAATTTCAAGACCAGAACTCTCCTTTTAAATTTTCTGTAATTCAGTTGCCAATGAGAACAAAGAAATTTACTTCCTGATGAACTTCCAGTTCAATGAATGTTTAATTTTTTTTTTTTTTTTCAGAAGATATATTATTCTGCAATATTTTTTTCCCTGAAAATTTTAAAATCCTTTAAATTTTTCGATTACCTCTAGATTTGTTTGTTTGTACGAACACTGGAGGACACTTGTTTGAAGCCACTTTTGATTCTACAATTTTCCATTGTCGCAAAAAAATGACATACAATGAGTGAATATTCAGCACTGGGTTAATTTAGTTATTTAGTTTTTTTAACTGAAACTGAATTTTGAAGCAATTGAGTTTGATACAAGTCAAAAGTGACCCAACATATTCCAATGAAATTTTGTATACACATATAAGATGTGAAGCAATTTGTGTATCTGAGGCAAAAAGGCAACACAGCATTAGTTAATTTGTTTTGTTTTGAGAAGCTTTTAAAAAGAATATTGAAAAAATTTTATTTTGTTTTTAGCACTTTGTAAAAAATTGTTGTGGCATTAAAAAAAATTCCAATTTAAAAATAATTTTTACTTGCTTTTAGGGCAAGTATTTGGTTTAGTGTCAAAAAATAATTCGAGGTTCTAATCAAAACCAACATTACGATGATGGAGAAGTCCAAAAAAGTGGTTTTCTGTTCATCTGCTTGCCTACATCTGTAAAGAGAGCCACATCCTAAACGGGTTGACGATTTTGCATTAAATTTTTTTTGTATTTTCAAAGGTTGTTTTTTTTCTGTTTTTGAATAACTCGATTAGAACGAATACCTCCCCGTCATTCCAGAGACATGAATGTGCAAAAATGAAAATGTTAGGAAATTGTTTTTCAAGGTTTGCTTAAATCGTAAAATTAGAGCGAATTTCTACATTCATTTTATTGACATTATAAAATGATGCGGTTTCTTTGGAGTCTATGCATTCTAAATTTTGGTAAATCATAGATCCATCTAAAGGGTGATTCAACCAACCAATAAATTTGCACATCTATACTTCTTGCTTGGAGAGACGTAATGTAGTAGTTGAATGTAACAATAATTTGTTTTCAGTTTTTTCTCAAAAAAATCGAATAACGGAAATATGATGAACACGTTTTTCGGGATTTTTTTTATAATTTTTAGTTTTTTTCCGTATATTTTCATAACTGACTCAACTGATTTCGTCATCATTTTAAAAAGTATTGTGTATTTTGAATTTTGGTCATATTAAAAATCCTATGTATGAGAACTTTTTGGAACTCAAAAATTTCAAAAAGTACTTTAAACAGTTGCTGTTTGATAGGAATCTTGGAGAAACTCTAATGTCCCTGGCATAAAAACCAATAATAACACCTTTGGGAGCTAGTAAAATCTAAAGAGAAATTTTTTTTGGGAATCCCAGTCCTTTGTAAAAAATTTTAGAGATCTAACATTTCGAAGAAAAATCTCTAAGAAAAGTTCTTTGGGAATTTTGAAGAAATGAATGCTTAGTATATACCAACAAAACAAACAATATGCATCTTGTTATAAACTGCATACCTTCTTGATAGTGCAAACTCCATTTCTTTGGAACAAAGGTAGGTACAATAACCTTGAGCAATCAGATCAGAGGACTGTTTTACCAATTTTGTCAGTTTCCCAACAAAGTAAATGTGAATTATATGCAGCAAAGTATAAAATTCCTTGAATATTTCTTTTTATAAGATTAGATTGCTAATTATCGCAACATAAGTTTGAAGAATAACTCCCATAATGATGAATTTATGAAATTTTAGTGTTTTTACTTTATCAGCCATATCAAATTGTGACGTTTTGTCAAAAATATTGTTGAAAAAAAGCGTTCACAAGCTATTGACTCGCAGTGTATGCACTTATAATAAAAAACCTGCGTAAGTTAATATTGTCTTCCTTTGTTCATCAGTCCTATTGAAACCCGATACAAATAGTGTTGCAAATTTTATATTAAAGAAGTACACATAAAAAATTCGAATTTTCAACATCCTGAAAATAACCAATGGTTGAAAAAAAAAAAAAAAAAAAAAAATACATTTTCTCTTTTTAACGAAATATATTTTGTAAATTCTCCGAATATTTTCCTTTCCATTTGTATTCGATTTTTGTTTTTAACTTAAATTAACAAAAATCATTCAATTAATTAATTTTTTCGTTTTTCCAGTACGTCCACTTGTTGTGAAACTACAGGGAGAGAACCGACCCCTTTCGGCAGATAACATTTATCAGCTGAGTTGTGTTGTCGTCGGATCACGCCCAGCCCCAACAATAACCTGGTGGAAAGGAAGTACACCAATGAAGAATACCCATGAAATTGTAAGTTAAATATAATGATATACTCAACTCACTCTTTTTCTCTCTCTGCCAACAAAACGAGTACATTACATTACATTACACAATGTAGATGATATACTTGGTTTATTGTGTTTGCACATAAAGTTAATAAATTAAACAAAAAAACACAAAAAAATTGTGCATTTAATATACCAAGCAAGAATATTGATTGAATTCATGATGCAAACCTGATATCCTTGCTCCTGCTGCCTGCCATCATGCTGGTCTGGTACGTGTGTATACTTTGGCTGCAAACACATTCATCTTCTTAAATACAAAAAAAAAAAAAATAATAATGAAAAAAAGAAAACCTTTCCACACACACACACACGTCATTATTCTTTGCTCTTTTAATTTTGTTGTGCGCTTTTACTCATTTTTCATTTCATATTCTTTTTATCCATCGTGACTTTGAATGCGCGTCTCTGGGGTATTTTTCCGATGATGACTCTTAACTTCAATGGATGGATACAACACCCACACTCGCACACAAACACCCGTAATCCAAAACACTATCCTGCACTCACACGAATATAATATGGAATACAGTCGAATCCGGATGGAAATATGACAACGTCAATATTGACTTTCACACCGACAATCGACGATAGAGGAAAGTTTCTCTCGTGCCGTGCTGAGCAATCGATGATACCTGAATCGGGAATGGAAGATGGATGGAAATTGGATATATATCGTAAGTAAAGAATTATATATGAAATATTTATATATAGGTTCCTTTTTCTCGTATATATAGTTTGTTTTGGCTTTTCTTTTTTTTTGTTCTTTTTGTGGAAAGTAAGGCGAAGGATGAAGACTGAATGCATTGGGGTGGATCGGGGATTGAGCAATTTTGGTATGGGAAAGACACAAGGGTATACACTTACTTTCTCTTGTGCTGTTTTTTTTGTGCTGTGTTATAAAAATCACAATACAACACCATATTCACCTACTTCCTCCTCCTTGGGAGATCCATGTGATCATTTATATTGATGAATTAGGCTATCGTCAGGTACAAGTTTATACAGGCATCTATTCAAAACACAAAAATGATTTACCTTTCAACACATTTTCTTAGAAAAAAATAAAAGAAATTGATGAAAGAATTTGACGACGGGGAATCTCAAATCTGTATAGAACATAATAATATAATGGCGTTGAATTTAAGGCAATGGAAAAATGAACATAATTTAAAGCCGATTCCCCTAACCAATAAGTAAGGAGCAGAGTGCTGATGTTTATCTTCATTTTTTTTGTGCATGTTTGTTCTTTTAAAAGTTTTAAGGATTGGAGGTGTTTTTTTTGGCAATACATCATTTTGAGAACATTTATTAAAATCTTAACATTCGATAGAGAGAGAAATTTCGAATTGAAATTTAAGCTTTTCAAGGAACCATGACCCTTTAAATTAAACCAAAAATGATCTTCTTCAAGCCGGATTTTTTGTGGTTTTTTTTTTTAAAGAATTGGTGTCTTCAATAAAAACTGATACGAATATTCAATATCATTAACAAACTAACACATGTATTGAATAAAAATTGAGAAAATGGATTTTATTCGATTTCAGCAAACATCACGGATTCTAAAATATGTAAACATTCTCTTCAATGGCAAAACTTTTTATTTGCAAGTTTCTACTCGAAATTAAGTAGATCGAAATATATATACTTCAATTTAGTTTTGAAAAAAAAAAAATAGAATTTACTTAGGTACCAAGATCTGCTTCAATTTTTTTTTTCAATCAGAAAATTCTTCATTTAATCTTTGAATTCTTCAGGTTCTTATTGTTTTAGTGCAAGACAGAACCTACTTTTATTTCTATCAAACTCTAAGCACCCATTAGAAGTAGATTCATTTTTATTGTTTTTGGTACTATACTCTATCACTAGGGGCTGTTTATTAGAAATTTTTTTTCTGCAAAATGACAAAACACAGTTTTTGTTTTTGTGAAAATACAATTTCGGTGCCCACAATCTGATAACAGACTATAATTTAGGCTTAAATATACGAAATTTTCGTCATTGTAAGTTTTTTTTAAAGACGATATCTTCCAAAATATCAGTCGGTGGAAAAAAATTGTCCTATTGTTTGTTGCAAAAAAATATATATAATCTACAAGTTTTGTAATAAATATTAGCTCTCACCGTTAAAAAAAAGTAAAAAACAATATTTTCGAAAATTGACCTTGAATGATTTCTGACGCGATGCGTGAATTGGCTTTTCTGTTAGTACGAGTAATCATTTTTCCAAAACAAACATAATTGCATTAAAAAAAAAAATATTCCAAAAAAATGTAAAACATTGATTTTTACCAAAATTTTTGAGAATTAAATTTTCTGAGCACCTCCATTATTTTAGAAATCGATACCATTGTTCGTTGGAACAATTAAAAGAACGCGAATTTGGAAGGTTTTTGAATGAAAAGTAAATACAAGAAGGTTTTATTAAAAATGGCTGAATTTTGAACTTAATCTAGTTTTAGGTAATCTTCAAGTTTTGGCGTTTCCAACGGCAACCACGACGCTGACAATGGCACACGCACATAAAAATGTCTCAAAAACGTGCTTTCTATACGTTTCATGATGTTCATGATTTTTGACTATAAACTATGATCTACTGTTTTACCTTTAAAAAATTTTCCTTAATTTGATTATTTTTAAAGATTCAACAGTTTCAAAGATTAGCCAAACAATTAGAACGTGTTGATTAGGTCATAAAACGAAAAAAACTCTGTTTCGGAGGTGCAATTTTCTTAATAAAAATTACTTCACGTTTTGAATAAAACCGAACGTTTAAAACAAAATAGGAAATTTTGTGAGTTTTAATTTTAACTGAAAAATTATTTTTTTTTTCTTAAGTTAATAAATAAAAATTCTAAATTAAAAACTGTAGAAAACGTTTATTATGACTAATGGGGGCTACAAAACTAATTTTTGCGAAACAAATTAGCATTAAAAAGCTTCAATTTTGGACATAATAAAAATGATATTTTTCTTATATAAGTCCGCTAACTTCAGTCTTATTTTAGCGGAATTTTAAATAACTAAAAAAACTATTATAGCTACAAAAACGAAGTTTATGCTACTTAAGAGCATTTAAAAAGCTTCAAATTTGGATACCAGCAAAAATAATTCTTTTTAATTATTTAAGATTCCGTCCGCTAACTTCAGACTTATTTTAGCGGAAAATTCAATAACTCAAAAACGATGTGAGCTACAAATTTTGATTTGAGACACACATTAGCATTGAATTAGCTACAGTTTCAGAGATTAAATTTCAATATATGAAATATCACAAAATAAATATATTTTAAGAAAAAAAAAAAAATACCAATAGATATCAAGTCCCAATTAAAATCACCTGCAAATAAGTATAACTTCAAAAAGTAGCTACAACACAGACATAAATTACTATTAGTAAAAAACTACATAGAATTTTGAAAACAAGAACAAGTCAATTAGCAGTGCAGTAATTATATTTCACGAATCCAATTTCCGAATAAATCAATTTTTCTGAGAAAATTATAGTTATGTAGGTTCCTACAAAGTTTTCAAAGATTACTTAAAAGCATAACCAACACAATAAGGCAACCAAATGTCTGCATTGAATTGAACACCAAACTGTTAATTAATCAACAACACAATTTAAAAGAATTCAATTACAAGAATATTGATGATTAATATTTTCTATAGTTTTCAATTTTTCACCCAAATGGATATTTTTCTTACTCATTTTTTCAGTTTATTTGGCATTCGTTCAAAGTCTTAAAAATCAATTTATAATAAATTGTCTAGAGTATGAGAGAAAGAAAGAGAGAGTTAATCAGCCAGAAAAACCCCATCATAGTAATTACTTTGGTTGCAAAGTTACAAAATCTCACAATAAACAAGAAAAATCTTTAAAAAACTTTTCAAGTGATTCGACAAACAACACCAGAAATACACGGTTCATCAATCATGACGAAGGAAGACTTGCAGACTATAACAATAATAATTAAAAAAAAACCCCAATTGTACATTTTCAACCTGATGTTCGTCACCTTTCCATTCCACTTAACAAGGACTATTGATGTACATTTTTTGTGTTATTTTGTATCTTTTGGAAAAGTAGTTTCTCGGCTTTAAAGTATTTTATTCTTTTGACACTCTTTAAAAGTGTAAGGAGGAAGCAGAGGCACTTGAACTGTGAATTGTCGCTTATTTTTCAAAAGAGATTAGGTATCACGATTGCGTGGAGTGAAATAAATTGCGGTTTGTTTGATCTTTCAAGTTTTCCATTTAATCATAAAAATTACACGCTCAAAAAGACTATAAGCAGATTATCCAGTTTTTGTTTTGTCTTTGAAATTGAAGTTTGGGCTACTTTTGGTAATTTTTGGTCGTTACCTTGAAAAATCGGATTTCTGGATGAGTGGTTTCGTTGATAACCAAAATTATCTCATTTTGACAAGTCAACAACAACAGCCATTTGAAACCATAAGAACTGAAAAGTTGACTATTTTTCGGTATTTCATACTTGAGTGGGTTGCTGCTTGAGTTTTTCCTGCAAAATCAAGAAGCTATTTGATTTAATGTTTAAAAACAGTGTAGACGAGATAGATTTATGGTAGAAAATTCCTGATAATATAAAAATTGTGTTATACATTAAAAATGCGACACAATGAAAGGTAAGTGCGACTCATGAAATATGTATGTTATTAAAAGCTATAAAATCAGTTTTTACTGCTTCATTTTATGTAGAATAAATAAATGTCTGTTATTAGTCCGGTCTGTAAGCTCCAAATTTAGAGTTTATGTTAACCTGTCGGACAAAAGCACCATATTTTTTCCAGAGACTGCTTACCTGTTTAACTTTAAATTTTTGATAAGAGCCACCCAATCTGGCGGCCATCTTGAAATTACAGTCGCCATTTTGAAATATTGATATAACAGCAATATCTCGGATGACTGGGATACCCCATTTGTTGTAGAACTCAAACAGTTTTCGACTTTTCGAATAGCTATAGTTGGGGATGAGGATGTGGAGTATGTAGGTAAGCCAATAGTGAAGAGCAGTTTCCCACATTCAATGTAGTCAGTTGGCCGAAGGATAGTATACTGTAGAGAAATGGTTTAAGTTTAGAGCCTTGAGAAACTCAAGCCCAGATTTTTGGCTTCCCAGTTGCACGAAAAATTTTCTGCAAAAAAAGAAAAGAAATATTAGTGCTGCGGAAACCCTAGTATGTTAAGTTTATGGACAAGGGCTTCATGTCTTGATGAAACTTCAGGGACAGACGCAGATTGGAATGTTTTTCACTAAAGAAGACGGAAGAAGAAGGGTTTTAGATTTTTGAGACCTCAAAACCTGGTAATATTTCAGAATTTTCAATTCGGAGAATCACACCAAGCACAGTA
Source organism: Meliscaeva auricollis (assembly GCA_948107695.1). NCBI lineage: Eukaryota > Metazoa > Arthropoda > Insecta > Diptera > Syrphidae > Meliscaeva > Meliscaeva auricollis. The sequence continues at coordinate 18,943,917 of OX403619.1, read as the reverse complement.
ACTTCCAATGGAAAGTTAAATATTAAATACTCCATGTAATTTTAATTCTAAGAGCAAGACGTGCACTGTTTTTGTAATTACCTATTAAAGATCGAATTGAATTAACCAAGAACATTATCAGCGGATATTTCGGAATAAAAATATATAATGTCAATTATAATGACCATGGCAGCATTTTTTCCACTTATAAAAAAGTCCACTTCAATTAATTAAAAATCAAATAAAAAATCTTTCAATTTCTTACATTAATTTTTGTTTTTTTTTTTATTAAATTCATTGTCTTATCTTTAATTAATTGAAGCAAGGATTCATAAAAATGAAAAAAAATAAAAAAGTACTTTTCAGTGTTTCCATATTCCAACCAACCTTCTCTTACGTCCATCTACCTTAAAATTACATTTCCAGACTCCTTCAAAAAGGAATTTGATTTGATTGCTTTCCTCAATTTCCGCTTTAAAGAGAGAGAGAAAAAAAAAACAACAAGAACAAGAAAAACCGAATAAGATTATTAGCGAAAACAAAAAGAAAAAAAAAACAAGCTGAAGCAAGCAATAAACAAAATAAAATAAATCGTAATAAAGTTCTACCGGCAGCAGGGTCAGGCGTTTCTTGGTTGCTTGCAGCACCCGTTCTTCACCTGTTCGTTCGGAAGGACAAGAAAGCTAGAATTGTTTTCTTGTGCGCTAACAGCATCAACGTTATTTTCCAGAATTTTAATTAACCTGGTGCAGAATTCGTAATTTTAAACTATAAATACAAGCGAACGGTTCGTTCTTTTGGTTTGTAGCTACTCGTATCTGAAGCTGAACAGATTCCAGAAAGAAATACCCAGAAATCCACGTTGGTCGGTTGGTCGTCGTCATCCATCGAATCAGGTCCAGACACAAACACAATAGCAAGTGCAATAAGAAACGAACGGAAGATAAGAATAGTTTTTTTTTTTTTTTTTTTTAATTTCATTTTTCATTTTGGTCATGTTCTAATTTCACCATTTTTTTTTTTTGTATTTCCTTTTAGTTTTCTTTTGTGCGTTACAAATGAAGAATAAGCTAAAAGACGAAGAAATTAAATTTTCCTTGCTTGGCTTTTATTCAGTTTAATGCAATCAGCCAGACCGTTTTAACCCCGTTGCCCGGTTATATAGTTTTCCAAGGAGATGTAGGATTCCTTCGTTCTTAACCAGCAACGAGTTGAGGTGTGGTAAGGATTGAGAAACAGTTCAAAACTCAATCAACACTTTTATAACCCACTAAAATGAGAAAAGACAAAAAGTAATTAATGCCAGAGAAGAATCTTTGAGAACTCAAAGCCATAAAAGTGAACTGCTTGGCTTGGTGTTTGGTGCGAAATCAAATTTGATTTGTTTTTGTAGGGCCGACATCTTTGATTTTGTTTGTGGAACTTGCTTATAAAATATTGGTTCAGTGAATGGGAAGCAATAGAGTAATTTCAAGGTTATGTGAAGAGTGAAGAAAAAGGGGAAGATTTTCTTTAAAACTTTAGGATTTTTAGAATTTTTGTTATGATTTTCCTCATTTCTTCTAATAATTTTCTTTAATAATTTTTTTTTTTCAGATATCCCAGTAGTTACACTTGAACTTGGTACAAATAGTATGAACTCATCATTTCGAGAAGGTATTGATGTATTTTTTGAATGCAATATCAAATCGAATCCATGGGTCTACAAAGTTAGTTGGAGACATAATGTAAGTTCAATTTTTTTGTAAGCCTAGTTTTAAGCATATTTTTATTTAAGAACTAAATTAATTACCAAAATTTGTATTTATTCTTTTTTTTTCTATTCAACAGGGTAACTCATTAGAAAATAATTTAAGTGAAGGAATAATTGTTGCAAATCAAAGTTTGGTCTTGCAAAATGTTAGTCGAGCAAGAAGTGGTATTTATACGTGCGTTGGAATCAATCGAGAAGGAGACGGTGAAAGCAATCCTGTTCAATTAGATATAAGATGTGAGTAAATTTTGTATATTTCCATATTATACCAATTCCAAAAAAAAAAAATGTATGTCTTTGAATCTTTAAGGTGATTTAATTAAAATTACTTCAGTAAGAGCTGATCGAATCGATATTTTTATTTTATTTTATTTAAAAAGTTAATAATGAAATCTTTTATTGGAGTCCAGTACAGATTGATAAACCTTTTTCAACCTGGACAGGCATGTCAGCATCAGCATCGGAATTATGAACTCAGTTTTTTGTTTGATGGGTGAAACCCATTTTGGGATTGAGGTCATTGGAACTTTTTTAAATTAAATTCACAATTGTTCGTGTATTTATCAGTCGAAAACAAAGTAGAAAATTTACAACACAAATGAAAAGTTCATACATTTTTGTATTTTGGTTTCATTTATCCTTCTCTGATGCTTATTTTACTTCGAATAATGTTTTGTCCTTTATTGGGATTTACCTACATAGGAAAATAATGGCTGCTAACTGTTAAAAATTGACGAAAATGTTTTTCAGAAATCTGTTTTTTTCTTTAATTCTGGTTTTCATATTTCTGAAAATAATAAAAAAAATCGTTTAAAAAATGTTAAAAATTGAAGATTTAAACTAACTTTTTAATTATTTGGGAAAGGAAAACTTATTTTCACAACAATTTGATTCTTTAAAATCGTTTGGAGCATTTTTAAAGGATTCAATAGAAATTATGGAACAAAATAGTTTATCTGATTAAAAACCTCTGATTTTCTGTAATAATGCAAAAGCTGACCTATTAAAAATTGAAAAAAAAAAAAACATAAGGAAGTTATGCATTGACTTGGAAAAGAATGAAAATACCATTAAGTTTTTAGTAAAGTCATTCTTCTTGAAGAAGAATAAATTGCCAATTTTGTCAAGAAAATGGCGGCATGATTAGCACATGCAATGATATTTTGTATAGGACTCCTGTTCTGAGAGTAGGAAATTCACAATATTTTTTTTCAAAATTTAATATTAATAGTTCACTACTTACGATTCAACATAACAACACTGGTTTGCAAAAATTAAATTTTTTTGGTCTTTCAAATAATTTTTTGAAATTATGTAAGATTGGAGTTTTCTGATTCTAAATCTGCGGCCTATTTCTTAAAAAAACTTTTCACTTTGTAAATTTTCCTTGTAAATTTCGTTTCACCAAATGAAAACTTGCAAAGAGGATATATATTGAAATGAAGAAATGAAAAGTTTTCCTCTTTGCAAAATACGTTTCACCAAACACAAATTTGCAAAGTGAAAAGTTCTTTTCTGAAATGTGAAAAGTTTTGTTAGTTTGCAAAGTATTTGTAAATTTTGTTTCACCAAACGCTTAAGCTTTGCAATTTATGTTAAGAAATTTGAAAAGCTTTTCAATAATATCTATGCAAAGAGAAATTTGTGTTTGCAAACAGGATGTTGTTGAGATAAGATGTCGAAAAAAAAGTAGTTCGGTTGGGAAGGTGCTTTATGTTTGAGAAATCGTGTTTTTTTTTGGTTTCATGCAAATTGCAAAGCAACAAATTAAGATTTTAATTTAATTTGCATTGCTAATGATGCTAGCTGCCATTTAAGACTATTTGCACGATTTTGTGTTCAGATGTCGTTGTTTTTATCAAAAAAAATATACCTAGGATTGAACCCCTAGTGTGATTGTCGAATACCCTACGATTTTCATGATTTTTTAATGGTCGGTCAAATATATTACTTTGCTACTTTGCAAAATACGAAATCAACTGCAAAGTTCTATTTTAAATTGGTGAAACGCTTTTACTTTTTACTTTTCAAAAATTTAAATTGAAAATTAAAAAAATTGAAAAGTGAAAAGTATTTTCGCTTCGCAAATTTTGTGAAACACTTAGCACTTTTACTTTGCAGGAAATTATTTCTGGTTTCAAAAAAATTCTATAACGTACATTTTTTTTATTTGATTACAAAAAATGAGATTTTTTCGTAGAAAAGAGCTCTTTTAGGTTCAGTTGACCTGGTATATATTCAAAACTATTGTTCATATTTTGGATTATGAACCAAAAACAATAAAAATAATTGTTTGTAAAAAGCTTTAATTTTTTTTTTTTAAATCATAAATTTCAATTTGTACTTGTTAGTCACAGACACAAGTTCGAATCATCCTGGTGATAATATGATTGTGTTTGTATTTCGACCGTGGCCAACTTGGTTTCCACAGTAAAAAGTTGATCTCATATTTTTTTACTTCAAATTTAAATTTATTCTTCATTCACATTTTCATGTAAACAGTTTCTTCCTTAACTCACTCAATTTTGTTTGAAGCAGTTGTTTTATAAGACACCAAATCGTAAACCTACTTAAATTTAACGTGTTTCAATTATTTTTTGCAAAAAAATGAAAATGTAGATTCCAAACAAATTCTGTTTAAAAAACAAAAAAATAAAAAACAAAAACTGAATTGAAAAGACATGAAATCCATAAATAAAAAAAAAATGCATAAAATAAAATTTCATTTCATTTGTTCACTGAATACAACTTTGAGGAATTTTAAGGACATTCATTATTATAACCGCAATAGGTTTACGCATTCAACAAGAAGAAAAACCAAGATATTTGCTGTAAATTTTTATTATCATTTTATGATTGCGGCTTTAATAATTTTGTATTTCAATAAATTTATGAGCAGTAAAAAATTATTAATTATTACAAATAAACCAATAATAATTTAAGTGTTGAGTGTTTAGCTTTTTCGTCCTTAATGTTGTCATCGCGGGGGTCGTAAAATCTGCATGGAATTTGGAGACCGTAATTTAATTAAGAAAATTTGTAGGTACCTTTTGCCACCCTAGAGAGAGAGAGACTGTTCAATAACAAACATCCCTATGTGACTGTTATTTAAAATTTAGTGACCGGAATAATTGTGGTAGCTAAAAAAAAAACAAAAAAACAAAATTTTAAATTTTCCCACAAGTTTTTATTTTTTTTTCTTTAACTCCCCTCTATGCACCTTTGTATGGAAGGAATTTCTTAAAATTTTAACCCCCACAAAATTCATTCTTTGGAATGTTTGCAAAATAATTTAATTTAATTCAAAAAACAACCACAAGACTTCAGGGTGAAATGTATATTTTATTGCAAAATGCAACTTGAGAATCAAAACAGATGTTTTCAGGATTTATAATAGATATAATATCTTTTTTTTTATTTTATTTTTATTATATATTATACATAATATATCTTGGTTTTATTTTGCAGTTGCTCCTGTTTGTCGACCAGGACAAAGGACAATGTATAGCTCAGGGCGACATGAGACTGTTAAAGTAGCTTGTGAAGTCGAAGCAAATCCATCAGAAGTGTTATTCAGTTGGAAATTTAATGCAACAGCTACTGAGAGTATAGACATCCCGGCATCCTTGGTTGCTATTGAACGGGGACGTAGTGTTGCTCATTATACGCCAATGACGGAAAATGTAAGTAACGCTTCAATATTATATGAGATTTTATTTAAATATGTTGTTTTTTATCCAGAAAAAAAATGGGAGGGGGGGGGGGGGGGCTCGAGTATCTGAGCTCCCTCTAAATCTCTAAGATTTACGATAAAGTTTCAGTTAATCATGTGCGTTATGAAAATAACATGATTTTGGAGGCTTGGTGGAGCGGGGGGGGGGGGGCTTGAGCCCCGGAATCTGTGATAAATACTAATTTATCTGTGATACGAATAGATGTTACCTTTAATGCTTAGTTAGTTTAACTAAAGTGTTTTGTGATATATTCTGGGATTAGAATTCGTGGTAAATACCTGTCAACCTGTTATAATTAGTGATGAATCTGTGATAAATACTCAGTCATCGTGATATAAAAAAATGCTACTTTTAACGATTAGTTAGTTTAACAATAGTGGTTTGTGATATATGCTGGGATTAGAGTTCGGAGTAAATACCTGGATACCTGTGATAATTATTGCAGAATCTGTGATAAATACTGTGTTATCTGTTATTAATAGATATGACTTTTAATACTTCGTGATTTTTATCAGAAAAGTCCGTAATACTTGCTCGAGTAGTGCTTGATATAATAATCGGGCCACCTATTTCTGTAGTGATATGTGATACAGAAATATCTGTTACTGAAACTGGTACGACTTGTGATACTTACCGGAGAAAACAAATTATACTTTCCAGAAAAACTCGGTAAAGTTACTTAACAATTCCGTGACACTTACTGGCGGGTTTCATGATATATAATCCCTTACCGGGATTATACTATTATACCGGGAAGTACTTTTCCGAGTAATAAATAATACATTCGAGAGAATTTTATTCGTGAAAGTTTCTAACTTAAAGTGGCATCAGCATTTAAGAAAGCACCTATATTAGCTAACAAGACAACTCGTATATAATTTATTTCCATGATTAACAACATCAGAGAAAGCTCAGCACTGATAAACTGACCCCAATTCAAACTAATATAATTTTTAAGGACCCAAAGCATAAAACATTAAAACATTTATCTTTTACAAAATTTCCTCATAATATTTGTCTTTAATTTTCTTTTGCAGGATTATGGAACATTGCTATGCTGGTCGAGCAACGAGATCGGTGACCAAAGTGAACCATGTGTGTACACGATATCTCCAGCAGGTAGGCGTGATAAACTTGTCATCTTGTTTTATTTCATATTGTAGTATAGTAGGTAAGGAAAAGCTGGTAAGGTATGTCCGATGTCCTGCGAACAACAACTTCCCAGCTTAAAGGATTTTTGTGCCAAAACCAAAAACAGCCTTTAAATGTTCCCACCCATCATTATTCACACTCACACAGACACTCTACGCCTTTATAGTCGCCTAAAGTCATTGTAGTCGTTGAAGTCGTAGGAGTTGTATACTGACTATCGTTGGTATAGTTGTCGTGTCATTTATCGTCTGTCGTCGTCGGTCGTGTTGTTATATCCTCTTCCGTTTTTCGAGACGAAAATCTCCGCCTGCGTAGGTTTGAGCATCAAAACTCTCCACTTAAAATATTTTACGGCATCTAAAATGAAGAAGACCGTGGCAAATTCCCGCCGGAACTGATGATGGACTTATTGCACCACTATACTCGTACCATCACCACCACCGACCGCCACAATCATCAACAGACTTGTACTCATTTAATCTTCGTTAAAGCAGAGCAGAGTGTTTTCTACTTTCTTTTTTTTTTTTTGTTTTATTTATTTTTTTGGGGTCCTTTGTTCTTGGGGAGCAAGGACGAGTTGGTTATGGTAGGTTAGTTGGTTTGGCTGATGTGCACTTGTTTCACTGCAATGATCTCACAATTTTGGTGAAATAGCATGTGCAATGGTGTACTGGTGCTGCTGTAGCAGCGGGTGGGCTTGTGATGCTCTATATACGGCTGACTGGCGCGATTAAATGTACACACAAATATTCTCTGGCAAAGCCAATGTGTTGTCTGCACTTTATATACGAGCATAGAGGAAGGTATCTACGAATATGTGTATACAATTTATATTTATGGTCTTGTGCCTATGTGCTATGCACAAACACGGCGCCCTCCTTTAATACACTTAATTCCGTTGGGAATGTCGGTATGGTATTTTGTGATGTATACGAAATGAGCTTTGACACTGGCAAGCCATCAGCGTGTCGCAGTAAAATGGTTCCGAGAGAAAGAGAGAGAGACAAAGTCCTAGCATTAGAAAGGAGTATTATCATTGTGAAGTACCTATACCTCTATGCACTTTATATTTGAATTTTATGCAAGGATGCTGCAATCTTGGCATCCTGTAGTTTTCACGCACAATTTTACTTCCATAAAATCCTTAAAAGCGATATTTTCCCCCATAACATGCTGTGTTACCTTCATCAAAATTGCTTTCATCTTCTGGATATATTTGGTATCTAATGCAGATTCAAGTACAAGCAAAAGGAAATGCATATACAAATGGTCAGAGTAGATAAGGATTTATGTTATGGAATTGCACTTTACTTGCATTGTTCTTGTTGAAACAAAATTTAGGAAATTATTTAAATATTTTTTGTATGATTTAATTTTTGTACATTTCCTTGCATACATAGGTGAACCAGATCCACTAATAAACTGCACATTGCTAAACCAGACATCGACAGGATTTCAGATTGAATGTTTGGAAGGATTCGATGGAGGCTTGCAACAGGATTTCATAATGGAAGTTTACGTAAATGGCACCACACGACATCCAAGGATATACAAATCAAAGTATGTACACAAAATAGACTTGTAATTTTTGTAGTTTTTCGGTAAAATAAAGTCAAACGATTGATATCAAATGAAGATTTGAAAAATATAATTTAAATAGATAGTATTTCTGTGAAGAAAGTCCGTAGTTATTTTAAATATTATTACTTACATTAGCACTAAGTCTGTGCATGTCAATTGCCTTAAAAGTGTTCTAAAATTGGATTCAATTCTTAAATTTTGACAGTACTAGAGTAAATACAGAGTTTAAAATTTAACATTTAAATAATTTTTCTAAAAACATAGTTTAAAAGTGAGCACTAAAAGGGTTTTATTCGATACTCCACTTGAAAATAGGGTAAACTGACTAATTATAAACGTTACACCCAAAGTGTAATGTATGTGCGAGAAACCTCAAAATTCGTTAGCATAGATTACCTAGCAACGTTTTAATTTGAAATAATTTTGACTTTAATCAAAAATAGGTCTCTTTGAGTATGTACTCCCAAAAAAAAAACAATTTCTACAATTTTTGTTTTAAATTCTCTCATGAGAGAGAAAATCTATTTCCGCTGCTTGAAAAATTCAGCCCAAAGAAATTCCATGGACAAAAATATGAGTTCTATTAAAGTCATTTGATACAAGAAAAGTGATTTTTTATTTAGAAATAAATTTTAAATCAATAAAAAAAGAAATACCATGAAAAATTTTCTGAAGAAAGTTCAAAATATTTTTGATCATCAAGTTTGCGTGACTTCCAGTTTCTAGTGTACAGTTGACTCTGCTTTACTGCACTACGTTTAACTCAAAAAAAAACTCCGTTAACTGAAACAAAACATTTACTATCAGGCTTCTTTCAAAAGTTTCCTTGCAAACTACTTCGGATAATTATTTTCTTTTAACTGAAATCTTGACTAAAATGAATATTTTTATATATTCAGCTCCGCTGATATCAAATAATCTTAAGATTGTTAAGAACATCCCTATGAGAAAATTCATTAAAATTGGGTCATTCGTTTAAGAAACAGTTCTAAGGGAGTTACAATTAGCAATATTTACAAACATTATTTCTTTCATTTAAAAAGTATGACCATTAGACTGCTATTTTTTGAAACAAATTTTTTTTGAAACACAAGTTTGTCACCAATATGAGCTTTTTATTTCAATCTTATATTTGTCCATACATTTTTTATGGGGATTCTGGTTTTTTTTTTTCTAATGCTCAGCTTTCCCTTTCAACCAATTTTATTGAATACGGAAGGTAACTTGAGAGAAAATCTTGATTTTAAAAAAATCAATTTTCAGTGTATTTTAACGATTTGTTTTTATTTTCTTCCAATATTCTCGAAAATAACTAAGCGTAAAGTGGAATAAACTTTTACTGTACAGTTAAAAATTTCTAAAATAAATGGATTTGAAAATGATTCAACTCTTAATATCTATGCCTATTTATGTGTTATCTGGGTTCTTCTTATTTAAAATTCATCCTTTTGAATTACTAAAATTAAAACAATACATGCATTATTTTTTGAAGAAAATTGAGTTTTTAACAAAAAAAAAAAAAAAAAAAACTCAGAAAGTTACACAAAATTCAAAAATTGAAGATAAAATTTTATGTAAAAGTAACACATAGATATATTTTAAGTTGAAAAATTTTTAATTCCAATTATCTCAGAAACAACCTGTACAGAAATTAGTTTTCTGTAAAATTTGTTGGATTTTTAACGCAGGCTTAGTAGTATTCGAGAAAAATGAAAAAAAACGAATCGATTAAATATATTAATCATTTCTTTTTTAATGAAAACCGTTATATTTCATGCATTTTTGAAGATCAAGATTTTCTCTAAGGTCTCTAAGCTAAGCATTAGAAAAAAACACAAAACTTATACAAAATGTATTTTTATGAAATCCATTTTTATATAAACAAAATATTATATGTAGGCTTTCTCGTATGAAGCTCAAAACCTTCAAGAAGATTTTTAGTACCTTTAAAAAATTACTAGGAACTTAAGACATTTAAGCAATTTCGTACAACCAGTCTCAAATTATTGAGTTTACATTACTTTATACCTGGAAAGCGTATACTTCAAGGATTTATCAATTTAAAGCGGTTTATGTTACCAAATTAATACATATTTCGATAAGTAACACGCCTGAATACCTTATTTTTATCAAAAAAAAAAAAAAAATTATTAAAAATAACCTCAAAAATAACATCTAGAAACTTTTAATTTAATATTATTGGTTTGTTTATAAAAGTTAGTTTATGCAGTTTCACTATTACATATAAAGTACAAATTTAAAACTTCCTCCTTACGGTCCATTAATGTTTTAAAATATTCTTTTGTTATTTTCATTGTTCAAAAAAATAAAAAAAAAATAAACAAAAACGAAGGACGCCGTTCTTTGAAGTGAGAGGCCTTGTCCCTGGAGCCGGATACAATGTGTTTTTGGTGGCACACAATAGCAAAGGCCGAAGCAATGCAACAATTCTACAAGTTTATACTCTCAAAGATCCTGAAAAGCAGACAGGTAACAACAACTATAATAATAATGTCGTTTTGGCTTTTTTTATTTATATATTTTTTTTTTTTTGTATTACCTACTCGTTTTATTATTTTTATTATATTCCTTTGAAAAAGTCAGCATTTTTCTGTAAGTGTTTGGGGTGTTTTTTTGTATAGTTTACACATTTTCACAAAATTTCTCGTCCAGCACAATGCGCTTTCTTTATTGTGGGCTGTGTGTGCCTTACTTGTGTTGGTTTTAATAATTTCTTTTTATTTGTTTGACTTTTATTTTATTCAATTTATTTTCTTTTCATTTTGTTGCTGTGTTACCTCCGAATGTGTGTGTTGCACCATTTCATTTTATGTTCTTTCCGCACAACTTTAATTATCTTCGTAAACAATTCATACAAACGAAAATACAATGGATGTGTCCTTGTATAGTTGTAATTACATTCAAAAAGATACCCAAAGACAATGCTGGTGAAAACAATGACAAAAGTAAGGACATGCAAATTTTATTTATCTTTTCTTCCTTTTTTTATAATTTTGTTTGTCTTTTTTTTTTTTATTGTTCATTGATTTTTCCCATTGCATCAATTTTTTGTACTTCTGCTCATTATCCTGGACAATTCCTTTCAAAGAAAATAATTTCCCTTAACACAGATTGCATCCAATTTCACACATTATCCTTTGTATGTATGTACCTACTCGTACTCCTATCTATGTGTCCTTCTATCGATTCCTCAATAACCCATTTTATTTCTAAAAAAAAAATAACTAGAATAAGCTTGTGTGATGAAGACCGAAAGGACATAATAAAATTATTCGTTCAAATACAGTGATTTCGAAAATTACAGATCTATCTCTGGCATACGCACCAGTCATTGAGGACATTCGTCCATTCCTCGGCATCTTGCTGGGCATTGTGGGCAGCATATTCTTGGTGGCGCTCATAATTGTCATTATTGTTCGAATGCGAGGATCATCCGGACGTGATAGAAACAATTACTCACATCAAGTTAGCCGAGGAGCTGGCAGCCTACACAATGGTCCCTCGATTCAGGATATTCGCATTGGCCGGGAGACCTGCCAGACGAGTAGTGTCGATAGTATTGACAAGAATCCGGACATAATACCACAAGGTAATTATTAGTCACTTCAGTACTCTCAGTAATGAACGGAATTAGTATTTATGTGAATGTGTGTGTGTGTGTTTTGTGTTTTATTCTCTGTGTCTCTTTTGGGTGGTGTTGGTGGTTGTGGTGCTATTGGCCTTTATGTAGATGGACGGGACGACGAGGATGAATGGACGACAACGAAGGGACACAGTCGAGCGTATGCAACTGCAGCACTGGCCGAACAAAATGCCATAATTACCTCGTCCACGTACGATCGAATACCGACGTATGCGGTGATTGACAAGAAGACAGCCCAGAATCATATTCAGCAACAATTGCAGCAGCAGCATCAACAGCAACAGCAGCAACAGCAGCAGCTTCAGCAGGCCTCCCAGCAGCAGCATCTTCACCATCATCATGGTACGCCACAGTACATAACAACATATAATACCCTGATACCGGTGAGCAAGATGGGATATGCCACTCAACAGCAGCAGCAGCAGCAGCATCCGAATCAGCTGCAGCAACACCAGCAGCAGCAGCAGCAAGTGAACAAGGTGAGTGAAGATATATTAAAAATGAAGGTATACCCCAGTAATAGAGAGTAAGGACTTGTACCAGTACAAAAGGTAAGAATAGAAAGAACAAAAAAAAAAAAAAAAAAATTTAAAATGAGTGACATGCGGGAAATGCGGGTGGTGTTTGATGTTGCCTTGGTTCTTGGTTCTTCACTCATGCACTAGCACTTGTTTAAGCAAAACTCTATACGAAACAGCGGTGGTTGTACGAATATTATGTGTAATGGTATAGGCAAGAGCGATCATCTAGTATAGAGGCACTAGATATTCTGATGATGGGAAACCGCAGTTAAATTGAGCTGAGCGATGAAAACTTTGCCAGCATCCATCATATACCCAGGTAATACTTCCTTTTCCTGTTCCTGTTCCTGTTCGTTAGTTAGTTCTCTCTGTTCATTCGGTTCTATTCTGTTCTGTTCAATGTACCGCTAAATTGAGTGCATTTCACACACTTGGAAGAGCTTTTCATTTTGCATTACATGCTAATTGCATGGCCTATTAGCTTTCAATCAGCAATGCATCATGTTCTAGGAAATTTTTGTGAGTGTGTGTGTGTGAGTAAGAAGGCTTTAGGAGTGAAGGTATGTCAGTTTTGTGCAAAATAGAAAGTTTTTTTTTGCGTGGAAACACTGGTATCCCCTGAAAAGTTTCCAGTTTTTAAAGCAAAACTCATTGACGTTAACTGTTTCAGATAGAAAAGTTTTTTTTTTATTTTATTAAGTTTTAGTTTCTGGAAAAAAACAATTCGTCTGGTATTGTGTGTGTATAGAACATAGATGTGGGCAGCTTTGAACAGATTGGGAGTGCAAACTATAATGACGAAGGTATTGGTTTTCTTGTTATTGAATTGAATGTATGACATTATGCGCTCATATTCCGGGAAAAATTCATAACCTTACAATGTTTCTACCAACGCCATTGGTAGAAACTATTATAAGAGGGTTTAACATTTTGCTGTGTATAAGCAAATATTCGTTGCGTTTGTTTCCACTAAAGGTACAAAAACAGCAATTCCATAGATAGTGCTATGTTAGAAATTATAAGAAATTGTTGAATTGCAATAACCTTGATGTCTTAAAGTTAAAAACTTGCACTTGTGTTAAATACAATAATTCTGATTATAATTGAATAAAATATCTTTGTTCTTGACTTCAAACACTTGTCAAAATCCAAAAACAAAAAAATGTAGAACGAGATGTTGTAGATCCCACGTAGACAAGTACACCAAAAACCTGGAAAATTACGCACTCTTTTCAGTTTTTATCTTACAAATGCTAAAATGTGCATTTTATAGAAAAGCTACTAATCATTAGATAAACATAACAAAATTAGTTACAATTAAAGTGCAACCGCAGCTCTGTAGGTCCAATAGATTTTAAAATAAATCTCTTCAAAAATTGCAAAATTTTTACAAATATTTCGAATTTCTAGGTTGTGTTGTCTTTCTAACTTGTTTACACTAAGTCCAGTTGAAGAATATATTGGTATTAAATTAACATTATGGCACATGATTTGGAAGTATTTTTTAATGCACAATTTATTGACACTAATATCAAGACAATGCAACATGGCGGAAGTTATATAACTTTTCCATATATTGTCTTTAATATCAGTAAAAATAGTTAAACTTCTACCAAAGAGTGCCATAACTTTAGTCATGGTAGTCGGCTTGTCTTCATATTTGTCTCTTTAAATTGTACATTAAAAAATACTTCCAAATTATGTGCCATGTGTTAATTTTACTCCAAAATGTCCCTTAACTGGAAAAAAACCTACAATTTTGAATAATACATTTAATACATAATACCTGAATGAGCAAGTTCGTACGATTCAGTGGTGCATTTTATTTTTTCTAGAGTTCATGCGGATCATATATTAATAAAAAAGGTTTATAAATGCATCTGTATATTAAATTAATTCCGGAGATTGGCTTAAAGAACATCTCACAAGTATTGACCAATATTTGGTCATACTTTGAACCCCTTTTTTTACATTCTTTATTATCTTAACATTAAATTTATTTTATTATAAAATGTCTAGGAAAATGAGATTCTAGTGAAATCCAAACTATTATAGAAATGATTTTAATAAAGCAAAAGAACAAAACAAACATGTAAAATATATTCCTCTTCATTTTGGGTCAGAAAATTAAGCAAATTTCTTATCAGCTTGTCTTCAGACCTTTGGTCTGCATGGTTAACATTTTGTTGACACAGAAAATATGCATCTTTCAATATTTCTATAGTTCAAATGCAATTCTCGTTTTTGAGTCGCAATACATTAAAAAAAAAATCAATTTCTTCATTAATATTAAGTTAATTTAAAACTTTAAAGACATTTATTGAAACTTCATGTGATTTATTGAACCTCACTCACAGTCTGCTTTGCGGAATTACGTGAGATATTGCATTTCAAAAACAAATAAAAATGAACATTAATTTTGAAACAAATCCTTAAGGATTCAATGGAATTTCTTGGTTTTTGATTGTATTTTTATTTTTACTATCCTTTAAATGAACCATCATTATTATATGGGCACAAAAATTAGCAACAAGTACATACACAACATTCTTTTATGTAGACTTGCTGTTATAAAAATAGCAAAGGGAAAGGGATTATATCAAGAATCACGAACACTTTTAGCGGAAATGCTCTCACTTATCTTATTGCAGGAATATTTTTCAATGCCCACAGGTCCTTCTGGCAGCATAAGCATAATAAACTCACTACCAACGAAGCCAAAACATGGGTCGGGGCAGTGTGGCGTCGTCATCGCCGCCGTCGTTATTATTATATCGTTCGTGTTTATTGTCCTAGAATGTGAGTTGAGAGTACATACATTATGAGAGTGTTAAGTGTTTTATCCGGTTGAAGGCGATAATTTGAAACGCCATTTCCTCGCAATGCAGGACATATTATATGTATATGTATAGCTTGAAGCTTTATTATAGAAGTCAGTTAAGATTGCTTAAAGGAATGAGTTTTAAATTTTTAATTGAATCAAGAGCAAATTATATTAATGAGAGAAAATTAAGAGCAGTTACTGACCCTTTTATTACTAGTTATGACTTGAAGTTTTATTAGCTTATGACAGTTGCTGATGAAGACATTAATTAAAATATATAGCAAGGTAGCCCCATATAAATGGGGTTTGTCAATTAAGTGCTCGAATACGACACTTTATATGTACATTTTTTTAACTTCAGATTTTAATTCAGCATGCTAAATCCTTTTTATAAAAACTATGAAAAATATTAAAAACGTTTCTGTAAGAACCCCAAAAAGTTGTCGAAATCAGGCCACATTTTATACAATATTTTATCACTGGGATGGGTTCTAGTCCCAGCCTATGCCTATGCACGTTTCTGAATCTCACCTTAGCCTTTCGGACTAGGTAGAATCATGCAGGTCCCTCTTATCCCTTCGACTAATTAAATAACATACACACAGGAATGGTTTAGGTTTAACTTGAAGTACGAAAAAAAATTGTTTGACCAAACTTATTGCCGATTTCAACAAACTCTTTTAAATATTAAACAGGCTTTTAAACCTTAAATTGATGTTTATTCCATACAAAATCGTCATTTAAAAATTTAAAAGGCTTTAAAATGTTCATGAAATCAGCCGTTAGCCTAGGATAGCCCAAGTTTTTTTTCCCTACCCCACCAAGGTTTGCCAAGGT
Organism: Meliscaeva auricollis; assembly: GCA_948107695.1. NCBI lineage: Eukaryota > Metazoa > Arthropoda > Insecta > Diptera > Syrphidae > Meliscaeva > Meliscaeva auricollis. Next base: position 18,927,872 of record OX403619.1, on the reverse strand, counting down.
TAGCCCAAAATATTACACAACTTTTTTTACAGGTGACATGTCAAAACTTTACGCGCACCAATCAAGCAATTTAACCTTGATATAGAAACTGTGGCTATTTTTTATGAAAACTTCATTTAAACTCAAACTGAGTACTAGGCTTTTTTTTGCCCGAAAACGACAAAATAAACGAATTTTTGTTTCATTGTAAGAATTGTTCATTTCACATTGCGGTGCTGGTAGTTTCCACAAGGTAGGTGAGGAATTTTTCACCTTTTTCTTTAGCATCAGCCCAAAAGTTGTATGCCCGAAAAAACTTTTTTCAAAACAAAAAACACTCAACAATCTATTAAATACATTTTTATTTCATTTTTAAGGCTTGCTCAAACCAAAGTGTAGCACTGGCGCACAGTGGAATGAAATGGGAATCTAGTGCGCCAAACCTCGTGTGAGATGAATTTACCTGGTTAATTGACAACCTCCTAATATTTGGAAAAAAAAAATGGTTTTTTCCATCGAAAATTGATATATTTTGAAGTCATTTCAAACAATTTTCAATTTTTTGGAAACTTAAAGTGACTACAGTGGGTATCAGGGGTCAAAATCAAAATCTGAAAAAATGAGGGGATATTTTTTAACAGTTTGAAAATGGTTTTCACACCTTAGAGCGTGATTTAAAAATAACTTACGCTTAATATTGCGAAGAAGTAATATATTTCATTGCAGCTTTAAATCAAAAAGTGGAGTTTGAAAATAGGATAACCCTAATATTTTGGTCAAAACTCTGGAAATACAAAATGGGACCAATAACTATTATGAACGAAAATCACCCAAAAAAGTGTTAAATGAATAAAAAAAGGTTAATAAGTATATGAAACGTTAGTTCTGAAAACGTTTATCATCTTTAGATTTTAAAAATAATGAGCCAAATAATTACAAAAAATTATTAAATGCTGTATCATGTGTCCAACAGATCAATCACGTGCCCGACAGGTACGAAAGCAGAGTTTTAATAAGTCCCCAAAAGCCATTACTTTTTTTCCAAAAACCGTTTTCTTGGTCAAAAAATTGTCTAGTCATATAAAACATTAAAAACAATATCTAGTAGAATAACTCTGCTTTTCGATCTTAAGGTGGATTTCTGTCAAAAAAAAACACAGATTTTTTTTAAAAATGGTATGAAGTTCATTTCGGTGATTTCCATTGTCTACAAAATTATAAAACAGAAACAGTTTTATAAACCCTTGTGATTTTAATTCGTAAACTACATTTCGTTTTTGTTTCAAAAAGTGTTTTTTTTTTTTACTTTTGAGTACCTACTTGAAAATTAGTCATTTTTTGATAAACTTCCTACTACTTAGTGATTTTCATGGAATTCCTCTTGATACTTTTCATATCACAATCGCTATCACTGTGTGCTACAAAACTTGAGAAGAATTCACTTAATTACATCTAAAGTCTATAGTTTTGTGTTGTTCGAAAGCTAATCCGGGCAACATCATTCGCCTTCTAAAAAGTCGCTTAGCTCGCTAGAGGATTCATAATTTGTATAATTATTTTAAACTTTAAAAAAATCAAAACAACAAAAGTAGTGGAATTATTTAAATTTTAACAATATTTTTTTGATTTTCATATAATTTTGTGATCCCAAAATATTCCAATAGCTACTTTTTATTTTTTGTATTTTTTCTTAATTGTATGCGTGCAGATTGGCTACTATTTCTGCACCATTAAAATTTATTAATGAACATATTTATCTCTTAACCACCATTAAAATTACCCTTAATGTTAATTGTTTTTTTTCTATTTTTCTATATTTTTCATATAATTTCATGATACCAATACTCAAAATGGAATTTTTTATCATATCGAGAAGACTGATTTAACATACGCTGATTTAGCTGCTACTGGAGGCCAAAGGATACCCTATTGCAGTGCAACTTTAGGCCGACCAAGACAATCTGATATCAAACGAGCAGAGCCAAACATTTATTCTCAGGTAATAAATTTCGATGAGCCACATTGCTCTGAATGTTAAACGGAGCTAGAGAAACTGGAAGGAAGTTATTTATGTTAGATATTTGCCGCAGTTGAAATTAAAAAAAAAAAAAAAAAAAAAATCAAGAGAATACAAAGTAGATAGACGAAATATAAAAAAAAAAAAAAATAAAACCACGCACACAATACATACAAATTGTTACCTACACACACACACACACACAGCCAAAATACCACAAAATGATTTTTGCTTAGAAAACTTTGAGAAAATAAATAAATCTAAACGTAAAGTATTAAATTCATAGCATGTCCTGTTAGCAAAAGGAATAAAACGAATATTTATGAGAATTAAAAAAAAAAAAAACAAACAAACATTTTGTGGAGAGAGGAACATAGAAAGAAAAAAAAAATAGAATTTCAGAATCGGAACTGGGAGGGGTGTGGGATCGGTCGGAGGAGGTAGGTAACGCGAGAAGTTGGCAGAGTGGCAAGGGAATTATAGAAGGGCACTGGAAGGACCCAACGTACATTGTGTACAATAATTGCATTCCTTCCTTGGCCTCTGTGCACAATCGGTACATAATTCATTGTTGTCCTTGTTGAATTCCTGTCCGGCCATTGAGGGCACTCATATGTTTGCAGTGCGGACGGAAGGCACAAAATAACTACAACTATACTACTTCAATGCGTTTTTACTACACAACACACACTTTATGTATGCTTTGCTGCTTTGTGTCGTCCACTTCCCTGTCCAGTGTGCACGTTCATGTCCTCGTCCGACTATATACTCTCTATAACGTCCAACGTCCAAAGGCAAGCACAAACTTCTGCCATATAAATACAAAGTGAGTCTATGGCGTTTTGTCCTGGTTTCTGTTGTCGGGCCATCGTCCTTGTTTTGTCCTTTTATTTTTTTTTAATTTTTGTTTTTTTGTTGCGTCCGTCGTCGTCGTCGTCCGTTGGCTTGTTCATTGTAGCCCAATTTTTATTGCTCTTTATTTTTGAATAATTATTCTGTTCAATAAAATATGTCCACTTGGCCGATTGCCCTGACATTGTTCAATGTCGTTTCCGGGAACTTTAATGGTGGTGTAATTAAATTTATTAATTTTATCTTCTTTTGAAAAATGTTGTCTATGTTCTTGAATAGTGCACAAATGTTGATTCTGAATTTTTGTACACTTCACAAGGTTTTAATGCTAAATTGTTGAAATTGTTTAACTAACACTTTGGAAATATTTATAAAAACTCATAAGTCTCATCACAAATTACATTTTTAATTGATTTTTATAGGTAATTTTTTTGCACGCTAATATTGAAAAAAAAATCAAAAATAATTACCAATATTTGTAATTCCATGAACTTTAGAAAGCTATTATTAGAATAAAAAAAAAAAACCTATTCATTTTGTGAAAATTGCAATTCAATTCATGTTAAATCTATACCTACTCAAAATGAATGAGTTTTAAAATAAATATTTTCACATTCAAATTAAATGAAACTTAAAACAAATAACTCTCAGGGTTTCCAATAGGTTTTATGTCGATTACTAAAGAGATATCTAATTATATATTTTTTTTTATCGAAAGTTAATTACATTCAATATATTTAGTGATTATCGATTATACAAAAAAAAAAAAATAAAATAAATATTTGTTTAGCTTTTGAGTAATTAAGGTGAATATTTAAATGGAGGAGAAATGGTTTTGTGAATAATTACTTTATATAAATATTATCATTTTAACACCTCACCCATACTTGAGACAAAATCTCTTCTTACTAAGAGAGGGCTGATGCTAAGGGTAGGGAATATTTTAAAACAAAACATTATGAAGCTTAAACGTACAGCTAAAATCTTCTTTTCAAAAACCAGGTAACACATTTCAGAAAGCCTATTTAGAAGAAGGTCCAGCACCAGCTATTCATCGACCTTCTCTAATCGAGTACAATGCTTGATTTTTTTCAAAATTTGGTTGCTGCTTCATTTCCCAGCCGATTTCTTTCTTGATTTTCTTTTATGAAAAACTCACATAAATTAAGCTTATGTTATTTCAAACACATTCGTATACTATTTCGATATTAAAATTTGTATCTTCTACATGGTTGCAAAATAGCTGATATACCTGTAAGTGAAATTCATAAGTAAAATTGAGGTTAGAACAAAATGGTATTGGGGAAAAAGTGTACTTGCCTCCATTTAAACGGGAGGGGCAATTTCGTATGAAAAAACTTAAAATAGAAATAGATCAGGAAAGATAGGGTCAAAGCTAAAAAAAATTAATTCATTACGGAATTAGAGTTCTTGTGTAACCAGGACCTTAGAAGCCATAAGACACAAGTTTGTATGCAAAATACGGTGTAGTTTCGTTTTTAGTAATTCCAAAATCGATTAAGAAACGACAAACCTACTTTTTTTATCAACATAACGAGCTACAGCAGCAATATATTCAGTTGTTTTTGAGCGACACAATCAAAAATTAAGTAAAATTAAACATAAACTTTGAAATGTACAGATGGATCATCTCTAAATTCCGATGTTTTATGTTTGATTTAACTGAATTTTCGGTTGAACTATCAACCAAAAATTAACTGAAAAATATCTTTGAACAAAATGTTTAAATAGGTTATATCTAATTTTACTTGTATAAAGAAAAATTAGAAAATTATTTCAACTATTCATTTCGATTTCGATTGTATTTTATAAAAAGAAAATTGATGGACCCCAAGAAATTCCAATAAAATCCAATGTTTAACCTCAAATGAGACTACTTCATTTTGGTTTGAATTATTTGACAGAATTGCGAAAAAAAATTTGACCCTTTATTCTATTCGGTACGTATCCGATTAACTCGAATTTATGTTTTATAGAAAAGTTTAAAAAAAAATGTATTTTCATTAAGTATAAAAGCCGAAAAGATAATACCGAATGCAACCAAACACGTGTGAAATAAACTGATTTTATTGAACAAATTTTTTGTGGTTTTTTTCAGCAAAGTAGAAATCCGAAAAATACCGCGAAAACAACACATTTCGATCATAAAATCGTTTCACAAAATTAAGGACATTCAGATAACTTTGCTAGACACTTAAAATAACAGTTTCTATTATGATACCATTATGAGAATATTATAAAACCCACTTGTATTGAAATTTTACAAAAACAAACGAAAAATTAACAAGGACTAGTTAAGGTATATAATAACTTTTGATTTCTTATTCCTTATTTGAATTTCCCCCCCCCCCTTTTTTATTCGTTTGTTTGCTTTGAATTTTTAAAAATGGCTTTATTGCCTTGTAACAATGGCAACTGTGTTATTTTTAAAGATTATCTTTCTTAATGGTAATGATACCTATTCTATTGAAAAGAAAACAACAACAAAAAATCAACTTAAATTAAACATTTTCCCGGACTTCAAGATCGCTGCTTCCAATATCATAGTATCCAAAGCAATAAAAAAAAAAAACACAACAAATAAAATTTTAAATCAGTTACATTTTATTACCTGCAGTAAAAAAGACAAAAAAAAAACTCTTGAAATTTTCTTCTTTTTTTTTGGCTCACTCAAACAAAATTCGCGTGTTTGAACTTTGATTAGGGTTGATTCTTCCTTTTGTGTTATATAGAATTAAACAGAATAAATGTGTTGTTTACAAGAGTAGGTATTTGTCTCTCAAGGTTCACCCTCTTGTATAGTGACCCAAAAAAAAAAAAAAGACAAACAAACAAAAATCACACAAAAAACAGAAATACCTAAAACCCTCATAAAACATTTTAATGATCTTCCTTCTAACAAACCATTTTATCACCTTTTTCTCTTTCTATATGTACCTCGTCCTCGACCTACCATTACCGTTACCGTTACCCGTACTCGCAACCGAAATCGAAAACAATTTGTCGAAAAATGCTCACCGTTGTTTCTCATCACTTGATTCTCCATTAAAAATTGGATCATCCGGTTGGCCTACTAATCTCCAAATTGAATCCAAACAAATTAATGGAATTGTGTTAATGTGTACCTACTCCTGCAACCACCTTTATCTTCAACCCCAAAAAAAAAAAAAAAAAACACAAAACCAAAAAACAAAAAAAAAACAAAATAAACATCCATGTCCATTCAGATTGACCTGGCGCACCATCCAATGTATTCGACTAGTCCGATGTTCGGGACGAACACCATCACCGGTGTTACTATGTCACATCCATCGCAATTGGCCACATTCTCAACGCCAACACCAATATTCGCTTCTCACAAAAATGGGATGAATCCTGGAAAAGTCCTAACAGCAACTACCAGCAGTCCTGCAGGTAGTGGCGGAGTGTTCATTGGAGGAGGTGGTGGTGGTGGACCGGGCAGTGGCATGCAGTCCCCAGTTAACAGTGGTAGTATGCTTTGCTTGACAAGTGTTGGTGGAGGAGTTGCGGGTATGCACCAGCAGCAGCAGCAGCACCTACAGCAACAACAACAATCACATCAGCCACCATCGTCAGTTATATGTACGAGCATAGCACCCTCCTCACTGGTGGGTATGAGTAATGGGTTGCATCCTGTTGGAGTTCCTTCGGCAGCAGTTGCGGGTTGTTTCGGAGAAGCGGTGAATGGATTTTCCACTACATAACTTAACCAGTAGCAGAATTAATTCTATTTCGTTGTTTATTTCTATGTGTGTTTTATTTGCTTGAAAGGATTCTTTTGCCTTTGTTTTATAGTGTGTTTGTTTCCTTTTTTTTTTTTGTTTTATTGTTCTTTTTTTTTTTTGTGTAAACCTTTTCCAACACTTTTTCTTTTAATTTGTTTCTATATATAGTCTTTGTTTATTTGTGTTTTTATTTTATGTGCATGTAGCAAGTTTTTCTCCTTTGATTCTTGGAAGGCGTTTTAGTCAGCTTCTTTGGTGAAGTGTAAAGATTGTGTTGTTTTTATGTTCGTGTATTTCTTTTAGGTTTTTGATTCTATTTGCACTTGGCTTTTAAGTATTTTTTTTTTTTTTTATTGTTTATCTAATTAATTTTTCTTTTTCCTTAGAGCTTAGATTGTATTTAAATAAACTGGAAATTCTTTATTTTGTATTATTTCTCTTTGAGTATTTTCCCTAAAGTAAGCAAATTTTTGTTCTTTTGCAGATTTAACAAAAATTTATTGTTCGATGTAAAATTTCTTTTCATAAAATCATCTTTGAGTCATTTGTCGATTTATTTTATATTTGTGTTTTGAAATCAGTGAAAACAACAAAAGAAAATTCTTTGGAATTTTTTTCCTGACTCGTTTTCCTAATCGCTTTTTTGTTTTTAAACTCATTCAACAATGAAAACCGTTTCTATTAAACAATATCATATATTTTTTATGGAATGGATAATTTTTCTCTTGTTTAGTTTTTGGATAAATACTTTCATCCAAGTTTTATTATATTTTTAAAGTTTGATTTATTTTGAAAACGCCTATTTGTGTCATATTTTTACATAATTTTTAAAATATATTTTACACTTTTGCACTTTTTCTGTTAGAATGCTTACTAAGTATTACACATTTTACTTTCGGGATAAAAAAGCAAAGTAGCAACTTGAATTAAATCTGAACAAGAACTTAATTATGATAAAGAATATAAGAATAGAAAACAAACTAAGAACAAATCTCTACGAAACGATCTTTTCATTTAACAAAACTTATCTATTTTAAAAACGAAGAGAAAAAAAAATTTAAAAAATCTATTTTAGACAATTTTAGAATGAAATTTGTGTATAGAAAAATTGTAAGTAATACAGTTTTTTTTTTGTAAAATTTTGATTGTAATAATACTTTAGAATCTGATTTTTTGCCTTGGTTAATATTATTTAGAAGAAGAGTACTCCAAATTTGAGCCGAATCGGCTAAACCGTTTAAAACTTTTACCAGGTCAACCAAATCTAAGAGAGATCTTTTCTACCAAACACTTATATTTCTTAAAAATCATTTAAAACAAAACTGTACGTGATAGAATTTTTCTGAAGACCAGTGTTATTGCTAACTCTTTTAATTTCTTGATAAACATTATGTTTGCAGCTCACATACTAAAACATTTAAAAAAAATATCATTTTACTGGATTTGAAAATAGTCATAAAATTTATTATTAGTACTTACAGTGCCAGAATTTGTTACATATACGCCACAGTGACCCATTTGGTATTAGCTTATATAATGGGATAGATCTTTGACAGTTCTTCTTAGATATAAAAAATAAAATTAATATTGATGAGTCCTAGTGAGATCCACCTGGACGAAACGCCAAATTTTTGTATGGACTAAAGGCCGTAAAAAAGCTATTTTAAATTAATAATCTTAGATACTTTTAAGGCGAGATTCCCAGTTATTAACGCCCATAAGAGAAGTTATGAGTTAAAAACACAGACAAATCCATGAGCTGCATCAATATTAATTTGTTTTACTTGCGATAAGAGTACTTACCTCAAAAATATCGCTGCGATAATAGTTAATGCAAAAAAAGTGGCTTCTAAATTCTGTCTGTCTGTAAATTTAATTTAACAGTTTGCTTGTAAACTTTTTAATACGCTACCTTAGCCACATTAGGTTGCTATCATTAGTTTTCTCCAAACTAGTGTTGACTGCAACATAAGATCGTCTACAAAAATATATCAAAATGTTGAGTATTTTGTGTTTTTCATATAATTTCACATAAGAGACAACTATATTTTCCACACCTTTGTTCGTAAATGAATTTGCGTTTTTCAAAATTGTGAATTTCAGTAGGGGATGGCGGGCGTCCCAAAAATCACAAATTGAGCTTTTCTAATACCCTTTTACAAAAAAGTCTATCTTTCTTGTACTTATTTTAGTGGGTCACTGTGGCGTATGCGTAACATTTTTTATAATTGAAAAACTTATCAAACTTATCAACCCATTTATTGTCGTTCGACTATTCTAAGTCCTTTTAAATGATTTATTTTGTGAATAGGTTCCAAAATAACACAGCCTTATGTGTGTCTAAAATAATTAATTTTCGTGAAAAAAAATAATAAGATCAATTTTTCTAGCTTCTTGTGTCCTTGTTTTTTACTCGTGTGTTTTTACTAATATTCACTAAATTAATGAACTGTGTTTTGACAGTGCTTTTTTCAGCTACTACAAAATCCAATAAGCGACGCTGGCTGCATTAAAGTTATTACAAAAGTCTATTTCTATGAACCCTAATAACTCATTATTATTTAAAATCTACATGCATAAAGTCACTATAAGAATGAACCAATGCACAAATATCTACAGGCTGTTATTACTACAGGTAACCACAATAAATTTCTATCAAAAAAATGAATGAGATTTGGTCCAACGAACTTCTAAACAAATTCAAAAATCAATACCTACCCCAAAGCTCTATTTAACTGGGAAGAAAAAAAAATACATATAAATGCTCATTGAAGTGCAATTTTGTGGCTAAATAAATTCCTGCAAGTGTGCATCAGCAAAAGATACGTATCCATGTATTATTCAGTCTTAAGTGGTGCAATTCGCACACCCTTTAAAGGTAAGACACCTTAAGCCCATAACTAAAGCTTTTCACTTTATGGCGTTTTCAAGTCTCGTAAACCGCAAATTCTCATAATCACACAGACCCACTTTTGCTTGGGACACTCTTCTGCTGCTGCTACTTCAGCTTGTCTTGCTATTTGCTTGTCTTTATGTACGTATATATGCAATGGCTCGTGTATACATCGGTGTAAAATCGACCACAACAAGGCAACTAAATTCACACAAACAACATCAAATCGTGTCATAAATTCTCATCCTTGTACTCGATTTTACATAAATAACACATAAAATACTCTCCATTTGTCCTGGAAAATAATAATATAGAACTTTATGCGTTCATAACAACAATCAGTTGGGTAGTTTTGCCAACTATTACTCGGGTGTTATATATTCCTCTAATAGTAGATATGGGACAGAAAAGGACGAAAACGAGCGGTGGACTATAATAATACACAAACACTAAACCAGCAGCAGGATCATTATAAAAATATATATAAAGAACAAAACAAAACCGAAAGTGGATGGGTGTTTAGAGAAAGCATGAGACAGAGAGAATAAGGAGTAAATGCCACAGGCCGAAAAGGACTAGAATCATCCCGCACATAGTACAATAATGTCCCGTTTATTATGAGGACTTCTTTAGAAGGATGCCTGCAAGTGAAAGTTTCATACGCAAGCTAGAAAACAAGACTACTCCAACCGCACTCGCCGCTCATCCCCAATCCCCTTTCTACATCCCTCATCATCGTCCTCCTCCTTTAGCCATCTAAATTGAGTCTGCAGCACAAAGGATATCTACCCAAGAAAAAAAAAATAGAAAGAAAAGAAATAATCGCCAGAGAAATTATGCGAATTGTGTTCTATAGTGGAGGACGAGGAGTAGCAGACCGACTAGGACGACCGACGCGACGAACGTAGTGGATGGGGTGGTGTTGTATAGTGGTGATATTTTTCTCTCTCCCTCTCTTGCATAATTATTACACACTCCAGGACTCTGTGGTGAAGGTATTCCCACATTCTAGTGACAACGAAACCCCATTTAGGGATTCGTTACACAAAACAAATATAACGAAACAAAGAAAAATCCTCGTACAGCAGCTTCGCCGGGCGAAACGAATGCGACAAAAAAAAAAAGTAAAACAAAACAACAAATAAAATATTACAAAAAAAAATATATAAAAAATTATACTGAACGCAAAAATATCCTGAGAAAATAAAACGAAAGTATAAACGAGGTTACAATTATCCTTGCGTTTTGTTATGCGAATGCGGACTAATACGCCTTAATTTTATGCTTTAATCGCTCGAATTCCCCACAGAAAACACTGCTATGCTCGCTCAGCATCGGCATTCAGTTAGCTCAGCGGTAACGGCAAAGTGTGTTATAGACTATATTATACTTATATACATAGAAGATAGAACCAAGTCCCCTGGATTTCGTTCTGATTTAAAAGCCATCCAAAATGGAGCCATTGAAAGGACATAAAAGCTGCGGAATCGGGGGATTATTATGAGAATTTGATTTTATTTTCCGCGGTGGTCTGCGATTGAAAACATTTTGAACTTTTTTTTTTTTTTAAATATTATTTTCTAAAACGATAAAGAGAACGATGATGAAGAAAGAAAGAGAGGGTGGGACATTTTATATTCTGATTGAAATGTAATTGTCGGGATTTGAATGTTCTCTTGATCATGATCTACATAAATTTGAAGAAATATATAATCATTTAATAAGCATTTGAATATAAAGTGAATGAGAAATAAGGAAAACGAATAATTTTATTGCAAAAGGAACATCAAAATTAAATATAGATATTGACTAATGCGATGTCCTGGGCTCTCTATACAATTGAAAAGTATGCCTATTTAATCAATTAATTTTTGTTGGAACTTTTTATTGGTGTGGAGTAGATATAATCATTTTCTTTATAGATTGAATTTTGAAACATTTAACAATATGATAAATAAGAACCACAAAAAAAAAAAAATATAAAGAAAATTATGGCTCCCTAATATTTTCAATTAACTTAATGGGTGATAATTGATATTTACAGATAACTAAGCATTTAGCCATTAAGATACAAAACTTTTAGGGTATGTTTATGTTGGTGCTGTGATTAACTTTAAGGACATCGATTCCAGTAAATCGGAGATAACTATATAAAATTTATAATCTTTAATGGAATTTTAAACACATTTACTGAAAAACACATATTCTATAACAAAAAAAGGTTACAAGGCAACAGATAAAGAAGACAGAATTTGCACTTTAAAAATGAGTAATGTTCTTAAAAAATTGAAATTATAGTTCTGCGTCTTTAAGGAAGAGTAGGTATTTAGAAAACAAAACAAAGTACATGGTGGCGTCGAATGCGAGAAGAACAGTTGGTCAAACAATCAAGGTAGCGGAACACGAATTTGAAGTGGTGCAATCCTTTAAATACCTTGGGTCAACAGTAGCAGCCGATAACAACATAGAAGAAGAAATACGCGGGCGGCTTCTCAAATCCAACAGAGCCTACTACAGTCTGTCAAAGCTATTCAAATCCAGAAATCTAACCATACCTTCAAAACTGCTGCTGTACAGGACCATGGTCCTGCCAGTACTCATGTATGGATCCGAGACTTGGGTGCTTAGCAAAAGGCACTGTGACCTCTTAGCCGCGTTCGAGAGAAAAGTCTTACGGAGAATTGTTGGCCCCATATGTGAGGAAGGACGATTCCGGAGACGGTACAATCATGAGTTGTACGCAATCTACCTTGAAGCAGACATAGTGACAAAAATTAAGCTCGGTAGACTCCGGTGGGCAGGGCATCTAGCTCGTATGAGCTAAGAGGAACCTCCTCGGAAAGTCTTTTGCGGTACATTCTATGGTAGACGGCAGCGTGGTAGACCATGCTTGCGCTGGAGAGATGGCGTAGACCAGGACGCCCAAAGCCTTGGGGTGCGCAACTGGATGGCGTTGGCTCGAGACCGGGATAGGTGGAGAGACTTGTTGAAAGAGGCCAGGACCGGACGCCGGTTGTCGAGCCGATGATGATGAGGTATTTAGAAACTTGAATACTTGAAGTCCAAGTTAAAACTATTTCAGTGTAAGAATACTGAAAACATGATTAAATCATATTTTTTAATGCCAGAATTAAATGGCACTTTTTGGTAATAAGTTAAGCAAATGACTTTCGAAACTGTAAAACTCGGTATACACTACTGGTATCTAATCTACTAAATCGCAACAAATTGGTTTGTGCAAGTTTTTGTGACTTTAAATGTCTTGAATGATTGAGCTATTAAAAAAACTAATTAAAATAATGAACAATACGATATTTCTATGGTGAAATCGTATTGATTTCATAAAGGAAATCTTATTAAAATTTCAATAAGATTTTTATGTATTTTTTCACTTAGCACTTAAATCAAAATTGGCCGTGCTGTTTTGTAAATTTAGCTGGCCTCATAGAGTATGTTTGGGGTCTCATAAAGTTGTCTCAACACTTTGGTTCGATCCCCAATATGAACCCATATTATTCTTTATAAGGTTTTTTTTTCTTAGAGACAGTTTTTCAATAGTCAGTTAAACAGTTAGAAAGTATGTGCTTAATAATTTCAATAGTCGCATAAACTTATCTGCTCATTTCAAAATTGTTAAAAAATATTCCTAGGAATACATTTTTAAATGTCAGCAAAAATTATCCGTCATACTCGTTTAGATTTCCGATTGTATGGATTTTATGGACTTGAAATAAAAGGTAGAAATTAAACTAGAATTTATTGAATGATCTATATCTAATCAAAAAATACGTCAAAATGCATTAACATCATCTGCTAAAACTTGAACATGTAAACTATTCTTAGCTCAAAACGCATAGATTTTACAGAAGCCACCTTTTGCATAGTTTTTTTCCTTCATTATTCAGGGTATTAACACAAACCAAATTATCAAATGTTTGCCTTTTCTCTAAATACTTGACGGTAGCAAAATATAATCTTATTTAAATAAAGGGTTTTCCAATAAGAGGTGTTATTTTGAATAGCCCGCTATTTCGGTAGCTGTCACTTTTGAAGCTGTCATTTTTTGACATTTGATAAGTAGAAACTACGTTATTAATAAAAATGGAACAATACGCGCTTCAACAACGCATTGAAATTATTAAAATTCACTATAAAAATGGTGAAAATTTGGCAGAGACGGTTCGTAAAACTAAAACATTTTTGGGTCGTCGTGAAGCACCTTGTCGGACCGCAATACAGAAATTGGTGGACAAATTCGAGCTGTTCGGACAAGTTAATGATGTGAAGAATAAAGCCCGTGCACGTCGCTCAAGAACAACTGAGAATATTGCTGTTGTAGCCCAAAGTGTTGAAGAAAACCCAGGTTTGTCCATTCCTCGTCGTTCTTTGGAATAAGGCATTCCACAAACGTCATTACACCGTATTTTGCATAAAGACTTGGGTCTTAAGGCTTATAAGGTTCAGTTAACACAAGAACTCAAGCCGGCTGATCATCAACAACGTCGTGTCTTTGCTGATTGGGTCCTTGAAATGCATGAAAATGAACCGGAATTTAATCGAAAAATCATCTTGACTGATGAGGCCCATTTCCACCTCGGAGGCTACGTCAACAAGCAAAACTGTCGCATCTGGGGCTCGGAAAACCCAAGAGTTATTGTTGAAAAGCCTCTCCATCCTCAACGCGTGACTGTTTGGTGCGGTTTATGGTCCCGCGGGGTCATTGGACCTTACTTTTTCGAAAATGAGGCTGGAGCAACAGTTACGGTCAATGGATTGCGCTATCGAGAGATGATTAATGATTTTTTATGGCCTGAATTGGATGGTATTGATCTGGACAACGTTTACTTTCAACAAGACGGCGCTACGTGCCACACAAGCAATGAAACCATCGATCTTTTACGGGAAAAGTTTCCGGACCGTGTTATCTCTCGAAGAGTTGATCACAATTGGCCACCGATATCTTGTGATTTAACACCTTGCGACTTCTTCCTTTGGGGCCACGTGAAAGATAAGGTCTACGCCAACAGCCCAGCGTCGATTCAAGACCTCAAAGATGAAATTCGCGAGGCTATCGAGGACATAGGGCAGCCACTTTGCGATTTGGTTATGGAAAATTTCATGAAAAGGATATGGTCCTATAAGCGTGGTCTTGGCGGTCATTTGGCTGATGTTGTGTTCCATTATTAACGGCATACCTTCCTCTTTATAATGAAATAAACATCCGATCATTTATCTCCAAAAATGCCATTTTTTTTAATAAGAAACGTTTGTTCATTTTCATTTTAAATTTTAAACTCTTCTCATAAAAAAATAATAACCTAAATTACTAGAATAAAAATATTTTCAATTCACCAAGTTCATTTCAGCTTCAGTATAAAAATGCATCATAAGTTTGTCGAAAGCTAAAAGAAACATTAATTCAAGTTATGACCACAGCGTACTGAAATATTTCACTGAGAGCTGTCAAATGAAGTCTTCTCGCCCAGCACCCCACATTGACATAAATTTAAACCACTTGTGTTTGTGATGATTTTTTTATTTTTGTTGCCCTCTTCATCCATCTTAACCCATTTCTCAAGGAGAAAGGTTAACAATCGCTTTATTCCCTCTACAGTTAATTTGCCTTCCTCCTAAACTAATAAAAAAATGTGTGCATGTGCGATTGCACTTAAACTCTATAACCTAAATATTATGGTAATTCTGTCCACTTTGTCATAAGATGATCTCCTTCAAAATTTGAACAAGAATGTTGAATATCCTTTATAGAATCGATTATATAGATATTATCTATAACTTAGAGTGCGTCGCATATTGAACTCAATCTTTATCCTTCAACTGCAATATATGTATTATATTCTCTTAAATATTGATATTAATAATAATATGATATTAAAATTCATCAAAACTGCTATAGCCATAAGGCCATACATCATTTTCAAGTATTTTTCATTTCTATAAATTCTCCAACGAAAAAGGTATACGAATATCTTTTATCTTATATTCAAGAGAGTAAATAGTATATTGACCTCCAGGCAAGGTTATCCTATAAAAATATCGAATATATAATCTTTATCATCGTCTATATAAAATAATAACACAAACTTCAATCCATTCAATAAAAATGTTGTTGTTGTTGTTGGTTCTTTAAAATTTATCTACATCACCGCTACCGCTACTGCCGCCGCCGCCGCCGGCCGCCGGACCAAAAAGTCGTCTATCATCAAAAAAGGTCCCAAACTTGAGTATTTATAAATAAAAATGAGAAAAGAATACATGTAAATATGTACATCCACTTCACGTTCACATGTGTATTCAAATTCAGAGGTCCTTTTGATTTGTGCCTGACTACGAGAGAAAGAAGACAAAAAAAAGTCATATTTCTTTTTTAAAGTCAAAATGCTCCATCACCATATGACTCGCCCCCCCCCCCCCCACCACGCCCCCGTCGTTCTGGTCCGTCACCATAAACAAAATGTTGTGTTGTTATTATATTATATTCATCCCCCTTGCTTGGCTATTTTGTCAAATATTACTACCCTCTTGTCTTCAAGGAGAAATCATAGTCATTCTATTCCGTCTCATATCCCACTTGTCCCATTGTGTGCTCATAAAAAAAGCAAAGATTTACGTCCTAATGAATTATTCAAATTGGTAATACAAAACAGTAAGGGATTGAAGAAGTACCAACCAACCGCACACCACGTCTTGTACGTTTTTTCGTTTCGTCCACCATAGGCTAGTCGAAATGAATGTCCAAACGAAATGGAGATTAGAAGTCAAATGTCAAACTTACATAGCGATTGCACACAAACAAATAGAAGAAAACAAAAAAAAAAAAAATCTTAAAAAAGAAAAATTTTTTTTGTTGTTGGAATGAAATCAAGAAAAAATAAAAACCTCAACAAAATGAAGAAAAGATATCAAGTTTCTTCTACCCTCGGACGATTCGATACCACAAAAAAAAAATGTCCTTTTCGCAATTTTTTAAGCTGTTGCTGACAAGTCCGTAGCCAGGGGGATCACTATGGGGATTGATTGGATTTCCTTTTATAACGAAAAAAGTACTCAAATAATTTTTTTTTTCAATATAAATTAAAAGTTTTTTTCCTGGACGTTGTTTCAGGAAATGAAGAAATTTGATTTTGTATATAATCGAGTGCCCTTGGGAATATTTTGGTACCTACTTTACTTTGAAGTTTTGAAAATTGATTTATGTGGTGATTTCTTGTTTACAAGGTTCACAACACCGGGATAATATTAATTTTGAATCTTTACTTAAACTTCTAAGATGTTTGTAGTATCTATGGGTTCTTATCCACTCTATCCTCTTAGGGTTCAACCAACTTGAATGGGTAGAAACAATTTTTCGGCGTCCAAGCCGAGTAGTTCATCCAACTAGAAGGGCAGATTTTTGTTATGAAATACACAAATATTGGCAAACAAGGATAAAGCTAAGATCACACGACTTGTGTATAAACAAAAATTTGTGTATTTTTGTTGCAATGTAAAAAGTTAGGCTAAAAGGTAGTGAAATTTTCATCTTTTTCTTACGTAAAATCTTGTAACGTTTCGACGAAAAATAAGTCTTTCTTTAAAAAAAAAAAATACTATTTGAGATCAAACGAAATTGTTTCCGCCGAGATTTGACTTTCCATGTGGAATAACAATACACATCACGGATTCTATACTTTTAACAAAACAAGCTTCACTTTATCCATAAGCGGAGACATTTGTTTTTCTATATTTTGGGTAAGTATACTGTACGAGATCTTGGATTTCTGATATCACTGTTGTTGTCGAGTTCAATTCGATCTTCGGTTGATACAAAATTCCAAATAAATGTTAAACATTGTCAGCTATTAGATCTCTATGCATGTGTGTTTTCAGAAGTTTTAACTTTAAAAAATCAGTTGGTTTGAAAGCTGATTAATAATTTATGCCATGAAATGGGGATCTAGTGCACCAAAACTCGTTCGTAATAAATTTACTTATTTGATTGATAAAATCGAGCATAATGAACTCTAAATATTTGAAAACAAACAAGTTTTTTCCCTCGAAAAATAACATATATTCTAAAGTAATTTTCAACAATTTTCATTTTTTTTTGTAAACTTTAAGCGACTACAGCCGGTATCAGAGGTCAAAATAAAAATCTTAACAAATTAGGCGTTTTTTTAGTTTAAGCAGAATAGATTGCGTGAGGTTGCGGGTTTTTAGCGGGTTTTTTATCGTTGAAAGATCATTTAAATGTCAAAACAATCTTGTTTGTATGCTTAAACTTTTGAGATCAAAATCAAGGCAGTAAAGTGAATAGCCATGTTCATGCAAATCCATATTTTCAGTACAACAAGGGTAATTTTTCAGCAAACCTTCTTTCCAATATTGGAAGAGCGATAAACATTTAATTTTCCATGATAACCAAGAAACAAAAAAGTTTTTTTGACATTCAAATTGCCTGATATTAGCGTGATTTGTTCTACCAAATTATTCTCCAACGTAAAAAAAATATGTTTGAACTTAACACGAGCGTATTAAATTTTACGTTTTGTTTTTTTCCCTCATGAAGAAATCCCGAATTTATTGTCTTCCAATACCTAAAGATTATAATTTTCGAATTGTTTATAGAAAATGTGTCTGCTTATTTGATACGTTTAACAGAAACATTATTTAATGGAGAATCCTGTCCCTGGGTTTTATCCAATTGTTTTTTGGCTTCTGCTCAGAATTTCTGTTTGTTTTTTTTTATGTTATTTCTTCTTTTTGCCTGAACTCCTTTTTCCACATATTGGAGGGATTATGCAACTGTTTTTAATAAAATGGTCTCCTATTCTGAAATTTGCGCAGGTGATCTGAGACAAAATCTTGCTAATCTGTATTTTTTCTCTTTACCCTTCTCAGCACCAAAATGGACGGGACTGGTGTCTAATTCAACTTTTATTCTAGAAATTTCACAAAATGTGAAAAATCAAAATATGCCGAACTATACTAAGGCTTTTTCCGGCCTTAATCACTCAAACTACAGGTTATATTGAATATTTTGAACTATTAAATAAAGATTCCCCTTTCGACTATTATCCTGATTACGCCCTTGGCTAGATACTGATATCCATACATTTTTGTTGGACCATGAGGGTTCTTCTTCTTTACTACTCTTGAGCTTAAAAAAACACAAATGGTAGTTGTAGTAGTTACTTGTAAACAAGCAAATTTATTTTCCATTTACCATTCTTGTCTTATCCTCATCGCAGTCGTCGTCGTCGTCGTCGTCGTCGTCGTCGTTGTGCCTTTATCCCGGTTCTTCGTCCTTATAACTAAATGTATATGTGCTATATATAAAAATGTGGGTACATCGGCTCTCTGGACTTGAGTTTTCTGCCTGTTCTTTTGTTCTTAGTAAACAACTTTTAAGTGGGTTGTCATTTCATGTTAAAAGATTTTACACAACAACAACGAAAATAAAATAAGAACAACAAAAAAATTCAAAACAAAAAAAAAAAAGGACCTCGTGTGGGTGGAAATCTGTGTGCAAAAAAATGGATTTAAATTGGTCACATGGGGGTATTAGGACAAGCTCAAAAACTTTTTTTGCTGTTCATCTCTCAGATCCCGGTTGGCGATGGATGTATGCTTTTGCATGTTTTCGCAAAATGTAGGTATACGCACAAAAAAAAAAAAAAAAACATAAAAAATGTGAAGAAAAAAACAAGACATATTTTGTGTAATCTTAGGTCAATGGTAAATATCATGGGAAATATAATGAGATACTCCTCGCAGAAGAAAGAAGATAATATTTTTATCAGGTTGGGTTTATATTCTGAGACCTTTTTAAGTAGCCTATAATAAGGGCATTTGTTGGGGGATATGGAAAGTTTTATTGAAAGACGCGCATTGTCTGGATTTAATTAACTAGTCCAGGTAAATTGTACCTACAGCAGCGCACGCTTCTGGAAATTCAACAACAATTTTGCCAAGAAAAAGTGAAAACCCAGAAAATTTTGTCATCATTATAATTTGATTAGAGATATGAATGATAACAATTTTGTGAATAAAAGAAATTATATTCTTTTGGTTTTGTGAGTTAGGTTTTTTTTTTCTTTGTTTTTCTGATTTCTTTCCTTATTAATTAGGTTTAATTCATATAAATGGCTTAAGCTTATGGGATTCGTGTAGTTATGGAGGTATGTCAATCTAATTATAACTTTTTCTTGTTATGCGACATTTCATAATTATTTCACTGGCTTAAGGAACGTTACATGAACAACTTTTTTAGTTTGGATTCGAAAAGTTGTTTGAAGCAATTAATTATTTGTTCGTAGTCTTGATTGATTTCTATGTTATAAATGTCGATTTTTGATTAAAGAAGTGGCACTGCAATTTACAAACTTCTCCAGAACGTGACTACTATATAAATTAAAGTGAGGGCAATATGCGTTTTTGTAATTGCTCGTACTCGTATGTTAGAAAGGCCGTACTTTTCAACTTTTCAAATGAATGAAATATTTTTAAAAATATTGATAACGGTACCAACCATTGAACAGTTTTCCTCATTGTTGAGTTTCTCTTAAACGACTAAACTAGTTTTGATGATTTTTTTTTTCTGAGAAAGTTAATAATCTTAAAATTCTTTGATATCAAAAATTTCAATAATTATTGGATTTAAAAAAAAAAATGATTCTAATGTTTTTTTTGAAAAAACAAATTTTCTTACTTAACGTGCACAGCAACTTTGATAATAAGAGCAAGTTGGTACCTACATGTAACCCATTTTATATTTTTAAGGACGAAACTTCACGAATGACGAAAATAAAAAAACTTATGTTTTTCAAAAATGACCCTAACAATTTTGATTAAAATTGTTGTGTGCTACTATACCACAGAAAACTATTTTGCTCTCCACCGACGAATAAAGGTCGTACTTTTGAAATAAAAAAATATTTTTTCATGAGTTAGTAACGGTAGTTCCCATAGACCTGTTATCTATTTTCTAATTTTCTGGTAAGCGACCCAATGGATTTTGATGAAAATTTTGAAACAAAAGGTGATTCTCAAATTATTTTGTTACAAAATTTCCCAAAAATAAACTTTTTTTAAAACTTTATATGCGAAGATTTATAATCCATATCAACTTTGATCCTAAGAGCAACTACATGCGACCTAGTCGTTTATTTTATTTTTGTTTGTAATTTTGAAAACAAAATCCAATCCGGATCTGATCTGGGGGAAAATAAAATACAGTAGTTATTGTATCTTTTATATCAACTTTGTAAAAAAAAAATACTTAATTTTGGAATAGGTATTTCCAATTTTCTACCAGAATATTGATAAATTTGTTTAGAGAAATAAAATCCTTCAAAATTATAGAATGACTTTAAGTTGTAATTCATTCAATCAAGTTTTTGCCTTTACTGATCAAAACTATTCTAATGCTTTATTTTTGTTTTGATTTTTTTTTTAGTTCAAATTTATTGACGAAAATGGTGACTCACTTTAACAGTGACTTAAAATGTTTGTAATAGTATTATGATTTTAAAATTTTTGTTTTTGTGTTTAAAGCTAGTTAATATTTTCTATTCAGCCATTTTATGTTTTATAAAACCACAAAAAAAAATCAATTCCATTAGATACTGTTTGCACTTCTGATTTTCTTTCTATTCTTTAATACTATTTTTTTTTCTTCAATTTCTTAACGTTACTATCTACTGTATATTTTCTACTATATTCAAAAAAAGATTAAAAATCTTTAAGTACGTTTTTTTTCACTCAAAGTTCAATTTCCATTTCTCCTTATTTCAGAATCAATCTGCTCATAGTATTCTCAAAACTGTTCCCGAAGAACTTCATCATCAAATTATGACCTCTGATGATTTAGCTAAGTCAAAAGAACGGAGTATAAATCATGCGACACGATTCTGACGGTAAATAGAAGTGTTGAAATTTTCTTTGTTTTTCAATTTTTAATATTTAATTAAAATAAAAAAACAATAAATTATATGAAAAATGTTTCTAAGAGAAAAAAATAAGAATAAAACTTAAAGAAAAAAAAAAACATAACAACACTTCTGCAAGGAAACAAACATTAAACAAAAAACTTCCACAGTTTTAAAAAAAAAGAGAATTAAATATTACAGAGGGTGATTAGTTGATTTTTATTTCCCAAAGTAAAAAAAAAAAAAATAATAAATTTAGATTTAAATTAAAAATTTTCGTTAAAAATAATTCTTTTATATTTTTTGTAAGGATTCTTATGAATTTGCTATAATTTGTCTGTTTACTTTAAAGAAAACAACACATTCGCGTTTTTTCTCTTACAACCTTTAGTTTATACGGTGTTTTAAACGTTTAATTGATTTTTTTCATAATTAATCTGCTCAAAAAAATTAGATTTTTTTCTTATTTTCTATGCTCGGAAAGGTTGTTATAGTTACTCTCAAGTCCATATTAAATATGAATCGACTAAAGTAAAATCTTAAATCTTAATCAAAATCTTTAAACAAAAAAAAATCACATAACAAATCAAATTTATTTAAAAATTTTCTAAGCAAATTTCTCCAATTAAACATGTATACCTACAACATCCAACATTAATAAAAATAATTGAAAAAAGTCATCAACATTGAAAACTATTACGTTCACTCTTCTCATAAAAAAAACAAATCGGACACATAAATTTTGATAAAAATTAAAAGAATACGTCATACAAGAAAACAAATTGTAAATATTAAATAAAACAACTAAAAAAAAAAAAAAAATATGGATAAAGAGTGAAAAAACAAACGACTTATAGTTAACTGCAAAATATAACTTTTAAAGAATAATAAAACTTAAAATTTAAAATGGCAAGCAAAGTAAATTTATACTTTTAAATAAAATTAAAAAAAAAATTAAATTTAACAAAGTATAAACAAAATTGTAAAAAAAAACAAACTAATTAGATGAATAATAAACTGTTAGAATCCATAAATTTTTATTGTTGTTAAATAGAAAAAAAAAATAATAAGGCCTAAATTATATTGAAATGTAATCAAAAATTGTAATAATTGTACTAAAAACAAAACAAAAAAGAAGTGTTTTATACGTAATGTCAATAATAATTCTAAAATAGAATTACAAAAATCAAAATTGTGGTTGTCAGAAGAGTTATAAAATTTAATTGAATTTTTTTTAAACCAATTTTTGTTACTTATTGAATTGAAATCTAATAAAAAAATTGATTATTATTTTGAAAAAATATATAAATACTATCAGTCTTTAAAAATCATGGTAAGTTTATTGATTGTTTAGTTTTCACAAGTATAACTGAGCGTGTTTCACTTTTATTTATAAATTCTGACAATTACAATTAAAAATTAGTATAATAAACTATAAACTCAATATTGTAATTATTTTTTTAAATGAAAACAAAAAATAATGTACTTCAAAAACTCAATTAAAAAAAAATCTTTAGAAAATTCTAAATAAATAAAACTACAAAAACAAAAAATAATGACAAGAGCTTTCAGAGTAAAACTTTGTTCTAGTCGAAATATTGCCTTTCGATTGATAACAATATTCATTCAACATTATAATAATAATAAAAAAGTAAAATCAATAAAAATAATTATTAAAAAAAAAAAAAAATACCTTAGGTAAATTTAAAAAAAATATATAGATAATATCCTAGGCTAGATTTAATGTAATTTCGTTATTTGTAAATATTTATACAGAAACTTGCCAAAGAATAAAATAAATTAAAAAAAAAAAACACAAAATTAAAACAAACAGAGGAATACTTTAAATGAAATTTTCGATTATATTAAATTAAATTTTAAAATTTTTAATTATTTTGTATTTTTGTTATAAATTTGTGAAATAATATAAAAAAAATTAAAAAAAATCAAAAGAAAAGAAATTAAAACAAAAAAAAAACTCAAAATTATATTATATATTTAAATGTAAGGAAAAAAAATGTTTAATTTTAAATTCTTTATGAATTTCATAGAAAATAATATAAATTCATACTAAAACAAAAAAAAGAAAAAAAAACCAAAACGGCTGTATATAGTGAATGTATATTATAAATAAAACTCAATAACATCGTTTTTTGAATATAAATTATTTAATAAAATAAATAAAAATGTGTTTTATTTAAACGAAATGTTTTATATACAACACTATCTTTGAAAAAAAAAAAATGCTAAATATAAGTTGAGTTCTAGCAGTAACAAAATGACTGAAGCTTAAAACCTAGTTGTTTTTCATCTCAACGATTCCAATATCCGCCATATGACACTTTATAAATAAAAGATGTCGTCTTAGCATTACCATTATATTTGTGGTATGATTATGCATGATTAGCAAAGACAATGTTATTGATTCGCAATAAAATGAAAGACAACATACTCAGTGGCAACGAAATCTACTTTAATAAAGAGGCTTTATAATCCAGTTAAATTGTGTTTTTACCAGGAAAGTTTTGGGGTAGTTTTAATTTTTCCATACTATATATTTTTTTGGGGTCGCTGAATCCGAATATATGGTTTTCCAACAAAATTTCGCGACGCAATATGGTCAAAAATGCGAAAAAACCCGGAAATTTCAATGATTTTGGAGTTTTTGGAAAATTTTACCATGAAGGATTAGTTTTTGGTTACAATTATGTTGAAAATTATTATGGCTACGTAGACAATTATGGGTTTAATTTTGTCAAATTCGTTTTTCTTGAACTCTTAGGTAAATAATTGTAACTACAAACTAATTCTTCATGGTAAAATTTTCCAAAGACTGAAAAATCGTTGAAAATTTTGAGTTTTTTTTACATTTTTGAACATACCCAAGCAACCCCAAAACCATAAAGTATGATAGAAATCAATACTACCCCAAAACTTTCCCTCTAGGAAACTTTTTGATCACAAATTTTTCTACTGTATTATGTATTAGTTCCCATACTAGGTGTAAAAGTCTGATGGGAATTTTACACACCCAAAAATATGAACAGGGAACTAATTTTTTAGTTAGTTACAGTTAGTTACTAGTCTTTAAATTTATTCTTAAGCGTTTCTTGAGATTTAGGGAAAGTTTGCACGTTTGCTTGGGTAATAAGTCCTTGGTCTCACTTGGTATGACTATATGAGAGTACCACCATTTCAATGACAACTTTCATTCATGTCAATCTGACTATTTATTTATATGTTAAGTGTGTTTATGTCAGGCAACTTTTGAAATTATGGGAGGCATGGATTTTTGGGAATGGGATGTGGTTCGCTGGCTTCTGTTCCTTTAGCTGACTGCCAATTTGACTCCGGAATCAATGTTTCGTCACATACTGACGAAAAAAATCTTTTTATTCTGACTCTCAGAATCTTCGACACGTTGCTGATTTTGGTTATCCATGGTTTCTTAAATTTCAAAAGTTGCCTCACTCAAAACACGCGTAACTCGTAAACACATTTTGCAAATGGCATGAAATTTTGACAGGTGTCAATAAAATTGTGATACTTTTACATGGTTGTAATAGTTTTGTAATTGTGGTGTTTCCTAGGGTTGAGACCAGCGATCATCATTATTTATTGTGTTATGTTAAATGAGATAAAGTTAACAGCAAAAACAACTAAAAATATTCATTTCATGATGGGAAATTCATTGCATTAGGTTTTGTACAAGTTTTATGTGAAACACTTTTTTATCAATCATGTAATTGAACACAGTCAAAATGTCAATGATGTTCAACTCGACCAAGGGATCTTTAGTTCAAATCAAACAAACGCGCATCACGACATTAAAAAAAAAAAAACGCTTAATAAAGCTATGAAAAAGGGCGTCATAAGGCTAAAAAAAAACCAAGATTTTTCTGTTCCTTTAATATCCCAACTCCAAGATATTTCTAGCAAATACCAACTAATTTTCTTCCTCGTACCACTTTCTGTAATGCTTTTTCAGAATAATTTTTCTTTAATTTGGATCACATCTTGTTTTTTTTATAAAAGCCCTATGACTTTCTATTCTTTGCCAATATGTTAATTTAAATGTGACTTTTAGAATCCGTTTATCCTGAACAATTATTTTTGTTAGCCAATCCGGAATTTCGAGTATTGAAAATGTTAAAATCGAGCCCCATAATCGTTAACTGAAGAGCCCAAAACACATAAGATTTTACTATCCTACTTACTTTTATTTTTCTTTCAATCTTCCATCACTAAATTCTCTATCTGCTAGTATCACTTCTGGGTCTTGGCCATTCTATGAATTTATTCAGCACCTAACATCAATTCCTTAGCAAGAAAATAAAGTTCTTAAAAATATTCAAGAAAAATAAGGTATTGGGTGACAAATCTATTTAAGGTGAACATACGTTTTAAAATCGAAGTTTGTTTCTTCAAAGTGCTAAAAAAATTACCCGATGGGTGCTAATGAACCAGGTCTGCCTTTCTCAAAAAAAAAGCAGATTCAACAGACAATTTTTGTTGTGGTTAATTTGAATGCAACAATACTGCTGGAATATTAGAGGAAGTTTTTTCTGAGTAAAAAAAATTTATAAATATTTCTTAAGCAACTGTCTTGGTCAAAAAAAATTAATGTTCTTTTGTTTCACAAACACTTTTAAATTTTCTTTTTTTCAGCTATACATTTCGTCCGTAATGCCTTCTCCCATATCAAATTCAACAGAGTAACATAATTTTTCTTTGACTTTTGACAACAAAACAAAAAAATTAAAGTTTCCGTGATTAAAGAGAGGTTTCATTTTTTTTTTCAAAAAAATAAAAAAAAACATTCAAACGCCTTTTTGATTAATGAACATAAAAAGTACAAAATCAAACGGACGCCAAAGTCTAATTTGTCAGAGAAGTTCTACAAATAAAAATGACCAAGACCATGGCCATTGACAAACGAGCGAGCACCATATATAGTGTATACTTACTAGAAGAGCTCTCGTCTCTATTGGCAGGAGTGGAGGAGAAAGAGAAAGCATACGTGGCATGGCCTAATATGGCAGTCGGCATCAGAAACAGCCAATATATAGACAACATACCAAAGCAAAATGCTGAAACTGTAGTAGACATGTTGTTTGTGCAGAAATCCGGAAGGCAAACGATTGAGGACGACAAAAAAGCCAGAATAAAAAACAATTTTTCAAAAAAAAAATTTACGTCGAAATAAATTAAAACAGGACTTAAAATTCCTTTGATGTATTACATTTCCAGTTTTGGAATGATATTTGATTTATTTGGGGATTTATCGATGGTGTTGGTTGTTGAATTGGGGATGCTATCGATTACATGAAGTCTCATGTTGTATAAAATTTGATTTTTCAACCATCAATTGCTAGGGAGACGACTATGGTTGAGGGGGGCGGGTTGATATATTTTGGTAGATTAAGGTTGGTTGGTTGAGAGGGAGAAAGTTTAGTTGCTGACGCCGTACTTTATGACTATTTGATTTAGGTCAGTTCAATTTTATAGCTTTACAATTAAATTTCAATTGAATATATTTTTGAAATATTGCTGCAATATTTTTAAGAATTCAATTAAAAATGTTACTATAAAATAAATCACAAAATATGAGTTCATTTTGTATTTTCTATGACAATAAATTATTATTTAATATAATATATTTTTTTTTTGTTATTATTCAAACATTGTGACTTTGTATTTGATTTGATTTACCTAAAAACTGATGAATAGAACAAAAAAACTCGTACAAAGGAAATAAAATATTTGATTAACAATAATAATAAAAGGATTGTTTCGACATTTTTATGCTCAAGTAATTTATTCTGTTTTTTGAGGGAGGACTCTACAAACTAGACCCTAACAACATATATGTATGTAGTTTTGTCTAAACTTATTTAATGCGTGCATTTAACACAAAAAATTTGGTGAATGTTTTAAAATAAGCAATTTTATGAATACAGTAATTTTGGTTTTTCATAAAAAAAATCGAATAACAGAAAATGATGAACACTCTTTTTGCAAAATTTGCCTAAATTTGTAGTTTCGTCCTGATATTTTTTTACTGGTTCAAGAGTTTTCTTTCAAAATATTACAAAAGGTTATTTTTTATGAAGTTAAAAAAAGTATTTTATATATGATTTTTAAAAACCAAAAAATTCTTAGCAAATAATATTTTTTTTTGTCAATATATCGCTCAATTACTTGAGGAATGTCATTAACCCACCCGGTAGGTAATTATTGATGAGTAAATACCGGGTATTTACCGGGTATATACCCAATCGTAAATACCTACTCAAAGTTGGGTAAGTGGGAATAGTGGCTAGACTTTAAGTAGACTGCAGGTTTCTTGCAAACATTCTTAAATTGCCTTTGAATAGATCGGGAGAAAAAAGGTGGGTGTCGAAAAACGTAATTTTAAACGATTTCTATCAAAAGTAGCCCTCCTACCGAAAAAAAGTTAATAATGAGAAATGTAGATGATGAAACTACAACGTTTGTTTACATTTTTTTCGAAAAACAAGTTTTTTTTTATTTTTTATTTGCATCTTTTACAAAAATTGTAAGATATTAATGAAACTTGGTTTTAACGTGCATTGCAGTGTTAGGTCTTTACGATTTTATTTTAAAAATGTAGCATAATTTACAATCAAAAAGTTGACGAAAAAGTTTTTTAGTTTTAAAAATTTTTAAATGGATTCTTTTTGGTTAAATTCTGTTTTTTTAAGATTAAGTACAAAAACAACACAGTTATTGTGAAATACTTTGTCAAAAATTCAGAAAAACAAAAGAAGGCATTTTCAAATCATTTATTCCTTAAATCACAGTAATATCAGCCAGCAAGGATAGTGGCCATAGAAACCAAATTAAACTTTTACTAAAGATTTTGACTCTTTGAACTCGAGTCTAGTATCACAATTGATCAGTCATGGATAGAGACATCGAATTTTGAACATCCCAAAAACACAGTTTTTGTCATTTTTGGGTAAAAATATTTTTTTGAGGTTATATTGAAAAAAGTTGTAGATTTTTTTACCATCTTCATTTCTCGTATTAACTTTTTTGTTCGATAAGAGGTCTACTTTTAAAACTACGATTTTTGGCACCCACCCAAATTATTCGTCCACCCACCCCTTTCCCCTAATCTGTTAGTGATTTATGTTTCCCCTTTCATATACCATTTATCTTAAATTTTGCCACCACCATTATCCTGCTAATAATTATTTTTAAGTTTTGCCCTCTGACAACAGGATTGGCTCTGGTCTAAGAGGAATACGTAGGGTAAAAGCGGGTGAGATGGGGAGATATCGCACCTAAAATATCTCGTACATTTACTACTAGAAAATTTATAAAAATAAATTTTATGTGTTTTAAAATATCTTAAATCGAAGTAGTCAGTCGCTGGAGCCTTGGATGCCTTTGCTTCATCAATACATACAAAAAAGTATGTGCTATGCACTGCATATCAAATCTAAGTCATTCTTTTACCTGTTTTTCTTGGGTGCTCACGAATAGAGTATACACCGAAAAGGGGGAGATGGCATAGTTTTTTGCAGGTGAGGTAGCGCTTTCCGTAGTACACTTTTCTCCTCTGGTATAGTGTTAGCATATGCCATATCAACCTCAAAATATTTTTTTCTTTTATAATTCAAAAGATTATAATTTTTATTTTAAACGTTAAAGTTAGGATGAGTAAGTAGGTACATAAGTGTGAGTGAACTATTTAAACGTTTGCAACTATCACTCTTCAGTTCTACATATCTTCTTTCTGATTCTAGTGACTCAGATTAATTTTTGTACTTCTTTATAAAATAAACTTAATAACTTATTAACTTTAACAGTCCGCAAGAAAAAGAGCGATATAATAATATGTATACCAAAATTATGAATTTTTTAATGACTAACAAATATATACCTTGACCAAACAATTTTGTCGTGTATTTTGTTTTTTTTTTTTTTAATTTAACCTTATTTTTAAGTACACAAATACACTTCGCGCCACATGAATAGAAACAAGGACCTATTTTGGGTCTGAACAACATAATTTATTGTTAAAATTTAAGTTGTTCCCATTAGCATTCATATTTTAAAAGATCTTTTTATATTGTTCATAAATCAAGTGGCGAAAATAACAGTGATTTTTGTGTGGAATTGCACTCAAGGTAGCGATATAGTTCCTTTTAAGGTTTTTTTCTATTTTTGCATTAAAATTTGCTAAATTTGTCTCTTTTGAATACTAAAACCCAAAATATGCTTGGTTGCTTGACCAAATTACTACTCTGATCTTATATAAAATCCTTGTTTCTATTCAAGTGGCTCGGAGTGTATTTACACATTTTTAATCAAAATTGTAAGAGCCTTTTCATAATGCTGATAGATACCGTTAATTTTGGTCTTTTAAAAAATTCAAAATTCCGCCCGCCGAAAACATTTTTGGGTGAGAGATAACCTATTCAAGGATAGGCTATATATGTACACTGGGGCGTATGCGTACTTTTTTTTGTTTTTTGTTTTAATTATTCCCCTTTTTTTAATATGGATTTTAGGTTTTTCTGTAACACAACTTATTACAAAAATTAATAATCGGTTTAAACATTTAAATTTAATAATCGGTTTAAATTTCTTTCCTTTACACAAAAAAAGGCATTTGTTAAATAAATGCATTCAAAATTTTGATAAGCTTTGATGTTTTTTTTACAGGAAAGGAACGAAATTCGTAAGAATGAACCCTTTTTAAAGCTTTTCGGTAATTCTGCTTTAGCCTTTTCCACCTAGAAATGTTTTTATTGTATCCAGATATGTTTTAATTTTTGATCCATTCCCATTTCCATCGATTTCTCTTTTTAAGTAAAAGAAATATCAAGAATTTCTTCTCCCTCATCTTCAAGGTTAAAAATCAATAAATCGAATCTCTGTTTAATAGCCTGTGCTTGTTTATGACGCGCGTTCAAATGGTCCCTTTCAAAAAGTTACCACTGAAGGAACTTACTATACTAAAAGTCGTTTTCACAAAAAAAAAAAAAAAAAGTGATATCGGTCTCCTTTTTCTCCTGGAAGGTGATTACTTCTTGAAGATTATGTTTTTTTTTTTTTTTTTTTTGGTAAAAAGTATTTTTGGAAGGAAAGAAAAGAAAATATGAGCATACAAAACTAATCTCATCAATTTGAGTTTTAAATGGATTTCTGGGAAAAAATTGAATTCTCTTCTATAATTTATGATAACTCAGACCTTCAATAAATTGTGACACCCATGGGTGCGATGATGTCTCTCTGTCTCTTTTTCTCTCTCTCTCTCTAGTTACCGAAAAAACTGAAGAAGATATACTATATACGTAAATTGCAAGTCAATGCTTATTCATGACATGATGTTGTTTGTGAGCCAAGGATGAAAAGTTCCAAAGGAAAAGAATAAGGATCAACATTTTTGAATCCTTATCTGTGATATGTACATATATGTTGTTTTCTCACCATTCTACCTAGAGAGTTCATTTTATTCCATATATCCTTGGAGAATATGAGTGTAAGTATACCGAGTTGATGTTCCACAAAGCGCGAGTCCTTGGTGTGCACTTTTATCTGCTTTTTTTTTGTTTTTTTTTTTTGTTCATCTTTTTCTTCTTTGAATGGAACTGTCAAATGGAAAATAGGAATAAAATCGTCGTCACACACAAGCATCAGGATATCTATGGAACCTAGAATAAGTAGAGTCACGTGGAAATTGGAGATGAAAATGAAAGAACTCATTGGCATGAAAATGTGTTTTGTACTCATGTTAGTCGTGTTATACAATCGGGTTCGTGTTTGTGTTCATATTGAGTTGTGTGTGAGGGTATCTGTCATATGTGTATGGATTGCACGAGATATTTGTGTGTTCTGTTGTTGTTGTTATTATTGACGGCATTGATGCTGTTTTCGGTGAAGAGCTATGAGGAGGAGCACCAAGAATATTATGAAACATTCGATTGATTATTTTATAATATTTCAATTTATATGCCGTCACATCAATATCATGTGCCCTCTTGATGAAAAGAATGTCGGCTGCCTGCATGTGTGGGGAATGATGCGGGAGTAAAAGGATGAATGGAGATATCTTATATATGTCCTTGGCAGTGTCTAACATAAATCTTTTCTTATTCTGTGCATTTTTTTTATATATACGTGATTCTTATAACAAGACTTCAAGATTTTTTAAATAATAAATTAAAATTGACACGAATGATGGAATCATATTTCTTTATTTTACTTTTTTTCTATTCATCTGTAGATTGAGAGATCGTGTCAAAAAAATATCATTGCGAATCACAGATTATGATTGCAAAATGATTTTTCTAGAAACAAAGAAAATTGTTTGGATACTGAGATGAAATATTCATTCAAAATTCAATCATAGGGTGAAGGTTGACTATAGAAATATTTTATTTAAAATATTTTTAATCAAACCCCCTGGGTTTTTGAAAGCTTTTTTCGGTAAAAAAAAAACTAATCTAAATTGCATGTAAGGACCTATAATGTTTAGGAACATTTCCTCTAAATTTATGGTGAAAACCTTAACAATAATTAGATTGGAAAACTTGGGAATTCAGCAGATGAAGCTTCTTTGGACTCATTTTATTAAGTTTTTGTTACAATAATTTTGTTTAAAGCATTTACAGGTTTTTCTCAAAATTGACCTTGTCTACCAAGCGATATGATATCACGTCCCGTTTCCTTGGTAAAATTCGGGGGCTTAGTATCTCAGTTGAAGATGGGGGGTTTGTCCCTTGTGGAAGGTTGTTAGCCAGCAAACGAGAGAGGCACTTCTGTTTTCATTAAGGCGAAAGCGTAGGAATTCTGCAGATAGAATTAACGATAGAAGTGGTTTAATCCGGTTCTTGAAGCTAAAAAAAAAGTCTGGTCCGGATATCAATGTTGGCAAACCTAGCAAACGAAACAAAGACAACGAATTTTGGGTCTGGACTGTCTTTCTTTGTACGACCACAGAATAATTAGTGAAGAACATGAGTAGGCTACGGGCTGACGTAACATGGGGTATGATAGAATGGAGATGGCATACGGAGAAGTTTATTAAGAAGAAGGGTCGGTGACTTATTGGATGCGATTTGTGATAAGCCGGAAGACTAGACAAGATGTCTTGAGTTTTTTTTCACTACGCAAACACTGTTTCAGAAAAATTCTACCAAGTTCTCTCTAAGATTCGGTTGATCTGGTATATATTCAGAACTATTGAGCCGATTTGGGTCCTCCAAATTTGGAGCACTTATTCCACAAAGCATAAGCTATCACTTGAATTTAGTTTTGTTTTTATTCATCAATCTAATAGTCACATTTTAAACCGTTATTTAAAATTTTTAAAATTAAGTAGTATTATCTATCTAGGGTTATCTAGGGTAGTTCTGACTTCATATTTGGGTTCAGCGTCCCAAAATCTTTCAAAAAAGTAAGTGTTTGGTTTGAAGGCAATTTTCATTGTAGACCAGTGATATCACTCAATATACACAAAGGAGACCTCCCTTGATCAAATTAACATCCAACCAACCATGCTTCCAGTATTTTGAATGTCCAAACGTTCCATGAACAAAACCTGTCACGGAAAACTGCTCTCGGGGACCGATTAATTTTTTGTTTCAGCAACAAGTGTGGGCTCGAACTGTGTGTTATCTTTCGAGTACTGGAAATCCTCGAGTCAGTTCGCAGGTAACCTTAAACTTTCCAAGAAGATCAGAGTGCAGCGGGCATTTTAATTCTAACAATGCCTGTAGAAAACGCTAAAATAGTACTAGTGCACTTATGGAAATCAGTTTGCAGCCGTAAATTTAAAATTTTGATCTTATTTTTAGTAATGACAATCTATCCACCATCACTTTTTCAAGCTGAAACGTAAAAAAAGTTACAATAACCATGATTATAAAATAAGTTCAAGTGATATTCTGGTACATTTTCCGTATCATTTCGATAAATAAAGTTATCGCACAATCAAGCACCTCATTTAAAAATCGTAGACATTACAATTTGGAAGCTACCTACCAACCCAATAATAATAAATGTTTGTGTCTACCGAGAATACCATTGAATATTATCAGAATTTATCCATTTTTTGTACCGTTGCGTTGGTAAAACAATACGCTAATCACACAGCCATTATTATTTTGCATATTAAATTAAATTCTCTTTTACAAGCTCTCTCTCTCTGCACCAAACCAACACAGACACAAAAAAACACATTTTATTTACAACACATAGATATACGAACAACAAGCTGCCATTAATGCATCTGATTATTATCCCCAAGGACTAGACTAACATTCATATGCATTGCATGTTGCAGTTAATTAAACTAGTACATGCGCTAGCTTCATATAAGCCAATTGCTGCGGCTTGCTTTATTGGCGCTGACATCCTGTAGCTGGTTATTAAACCGTAAAAGTCCATAGAATGTTATGTGAAAACGAACAAATATTTACACATTCTAATGCAAAATATTATACTCTGGGCCTATGTTTGTGTGTGTGTGTGGTGTGTGTTTGTGTTATGGGCGATATGGTTATTGGAAATTCACCGCTAATAGACGGTATATGGGCACAAACTTTAATTGCATTCGAACGAAACAATTTGTCGCGCTTTGTGGTCATGGAATAATTTTTTTTCTTTTTTGTTCGTTTTTTTCCTTCTATTTTTAAAATAAAGTTTTGCGCTAACGGTTATGCTGGGTGCACATATCGGACCGACCGACCGAAGGAACCCACCGTCATCCATGGAAATAACTGTTACTACAACATTATGGACTATATAGAGGCTGTGTGATGATGATTTCACGCCACACCAGTCCTGGTTCATTGTCCAGAAAATCTTAATGAAGACACTAAAGATCGATTAATTAAATCTTCTGGAAACAGATTTTCAAAAAAAATCAAAAAAAGGACTTGAAAAATTTAATGTTTTTAAGAAACCAGTAAAAGTTAAATCCGAAACATGATGGTTATTGTTATTCTCAAGATCATTATTCATGCTCTAGAGCTTACAGGAGAAAATACCTATGAAGCCTTGAACTTTGTTAGTCACACTCCAAAAAGGAATCTACCTAAAGAGGTCATACCTACTCCCTTGACAAATCTATGAATCTAGTTACAGAAATTAAATGTACATAATAATTTTGTTTAATTTAAAATATATTTACCTTCGCCACAACTGTACAATGAGAACAACTTTCTAATGTCACCGGAATTATAAGTTCCGTTTTCTTAACTTGGGTTGTGCGCTGTTGCCGTGTCGTTGCTGTCGTCACTTCGTTCTTGTATACTTTTATATTGCAATATTAATGCAACTGTGCTCTGCGTTGCTACCTCTGCCACTGTCGTGTTTTTTTTTTTTATGTGTATCCTTGTGGTTGTAAGAAAAGATGCAGGAAAAGTTTATTTCTGAAAAAAAAAAGAAAAATATATTTATTTATGTATTTTAGTTTTGCTCTCGGTTTTGCTCAGGATATTAACCAAGAAACTTTGTTTGAATACCCGAAGCGACACGATAACACAATGCATAGCAATGTCGTATCCTTATAATCTCACGACTACTGGAAATAGGGTTTTTTTTTGTGTAATTTAATTTTGGGTGGTATAACGAACATGCAACAGGGATTTAAATTGGAATTAAGATCTACTTTTTAAGTTCATGTTTTCCAAAGAAACTAAAATTTAATATATTAATGAAAGTTTTGAGTAATATTCAACAACCACCTCGAGTCTTTAGACGAAAAAACTGTGGATACAAGGTCTTAAATCGAAGTACGTATTTCAATTACAATTTGGTTTAAAAGATCTTATGGTTTTCAAATACAAAAAGCTTTAATAAAGATCACAAGAAGAGGGCAGCAATCCCTGTCAAAATGTTGGTAACAAAGCAATGTAACTTTTATAATTGCCAAAAAAGCCAAAGGAAGAGCTACAATCTTATCCAATATCAAATAAAAAAAGTATGAAAAACATGTAGTCTTATTCATGTACGCATAATAGTTATGAATACATAGTCAAAAAATTGGTAGGAAATATATGGAACACATCTAAGCATCGTAGAGTCTTGAAACATTGCCCAGTAGTAGGTAAGTTTTGCAGTTCATATAGAAAACAAAATTAAAAGTTTCTGATTTCACATTCAGGGGCATTGCGTCTACCCACATTCATTAAATTGGTATCAAAACAACGTAAAGTCTTGAAATTTTGCTTTATGATACTAAATTTTGTCTGTTTTCATTGTTTGACATTAAAATTATGTTGAAACAGCTAGAGCACGCAAAAAACCTTCCTACAGGCAGTTGAATTGGTGATCAGTCCGGATTTCCAACCATCTAAAACCATCATGACTGTGATTTTATTTAATATCCTGGTTGCTGTACAGTTTGAAACTGCGTGTTGGAACAAAGCTATTTGAATATTCGACTTTTCAGTTGTTACATTTAATTAAGCCCACGAAACATTGTGTTACACGAAGGCAACATATTTGTCCTAAAAACTAAAAATAGACGTTTTTCGATGCCTCACAAAATTCCATTAAATCAAAAAAAAATAATACGAAATATCTTACGTTATTGAATTTGAAATTCCAAAAATTCGCTGATAATAAGCTTTCAACCTATTGAATGTATATCAAATCAACGAAAGTAAAAATTCTTAGAAAAAAATCATAAAAAAAGAAATAATAAATATAATTCTCTTAATTTGCGAATTTTTACATTCAGAATGTTTACAAATTATTCGAAGCATGTTAAAGAAAATTGTCTCACAATACCCTGTGGCCTATATTTTTTTTTTCCTAACAAGTAATCAAGCAAAAATTCTTTCGTCTACTTTTGTGAGAGAGCCTTGAGGACTTTTTCTCAATTTGAAATCTCATATCATTGTCAAAAATCCTATAAAAAATACTGAAAACGTTTTAAATCTTATTAATCTGCTCCAGTCCTAGAGTGGCTCAAGGACCCATTCATTCCACCATCACCATCCAACAACCAACCCCACCACCATCGTACAAACCTACCTTTGCTAAGCATTCCAAGATAATACCAATGTGATTTAATTTCACCCAATAAAACTCACTTTCCCGTCCGAGATGAAGTTGCTTTTAATATTTAAAGAGTTCTTCTTATGTGTGCACTCTCTTTGGAATAGCGGATTAATTTGATATTACACGATTTTCCCATTACCAGGACATCCATGAGAGAAACAACAAAAAAGAAACAAAAAAAAAAAAAAGTGAATGAAAAAAAAAACACAAGCAAATCTGAATTTGGAATTTCACCTGATGCTAAGGCGTATACCTCCTAGTGCAAATGAGATGAGGAGCTACCTTCACTTCACTTCGCCATCGTTGGTGTCGTCGTCGTCGTCGTCGTCGTCGTCATCGTCACCATCAGCATCACCGGCATCATCACCGTCATCATCTTGCCACATTTAAATTACGAAAAAGGATTCTTTTTCGAATGTTTTTTCCGCGAAAAAAAACCCTGGTGCCCAGTGTGGAAAGCTGTGTAGAGTTGTGCCTTGAGGCGTAAGCGGCATGGAATGAAATAATTTGTCGCACAAAAAAAAAAATTGAAAAAAAGAACGAAAATACTTTTTATAGGTTGGTTACGGGCGGGAAAAACAAAATCCTCTCTCTACGTCGTCGTCGTTGTCGTCGGCGGCGGTGGCAACGCTGCCGTAGCTGTTGTCGTCGTCACCGTCATCATCATCATCATCACTCATTCATTCATAAAAGAACCTTCGTCGCATTTGGCATCAAGACGACAAAAATAGGAATTCCAGTGCTTTGATGTTTACTGAAGCTTAATTTAGTTAAATGCAAAAATATTTTGGTCCTTTTTACTTTGCCACATTTTATTCTCTGAGTCTTTTCAAAAGGTTCTATTTTCTGTTGTCCTAGATCAAATAGGGGTTGTGTATTGGATTTGAAATTTATTAAATTGGGAATAATTTCTGCAAAAAAAAAACCATATGGGGACTGTTTTTACCATTTTAGATGGAAGGACACATTTTCTAAACAAAAAAAAAATATTAAAAATAAAATTAAACAAAAATATTTTTAAAACAATCGGAAGTACAGTAGTTCTGATTTTTTGCAGAGTTGTTTATAGTGTTCAGCCGATGTTAAATCCAATTTTGCGACCTTGAGGGCAGAACGCAACATTGGTAAAAATGTAAAAAATCGCGATGTGTTTCCGCTTTTTTTAAGTAAATGAGATTTTTTAGCTGTAAAGGCTTAAGTTTTTAACTATAAACTTTATTCCATTTGTTTATGTTTCATGATTAAAACAATTTCTTTAATTTGAGCCCAGTACCATTTTTGTAAATTCAACGGTCTCCATGATACACCTTTTCAAAAGTAGTAGGAATTTAAAGTGTATTAAGAGATTCTGAATGTTACCCATAACATAAATCAATCTATAAGGACGTGTTGATTAGGTAAACAAAAAGAAAAATAAATGTGAGGATTGGGATTTCTATATCTCCAAACAAATTATAAAGTAAGATTTTTTTTATCTCCCTTATTATGGCGGTCACTTTAAGGCAAAATCAATAAATTTAATCTCAGAAATTGTAGGTAAGTGCTAATTTGGTGCGCAACTAACAATTTTTGGCTCACATGCTTTTAGAGTTATTGAATTTTTCACTAAAATAAGACATGAGAAGGCAAAATCATACAAGAAAAAAATATTTTGGTTTGCATACAAATTCTTAGCTTTTCAAAAGACTATAAATTGAGTAAAGTTAGTTTTTATAGCTACTACAATAGTTTTTAGTTATAAAAAATTCTGCTAAAATAAGACTTTAGTTAGCAGACGAAAATAAGAAAATAATAGTTTTTAATGTGTAATTTTTTATTACAATTTTCAATTTTTAAAGTGTTTTCCGGATCACTAAGGCCAATGGAGAAAATTATAAAAAGGACTTTTTTGTAATTTTTCTATTGCCAGTACTTGTAGCTTTTGAAACCAAAGAAGCACTAAGTTTTCGAAATATTCATGATTATGTTGACAAAAGTTAGTGACCTTCCAAAATTTAAAAAAATAACAAATTGACAAAAAAAACTTTGCACACAATTGAAGTAATCATAAACTTGATGAATCGCGCAAAATTCCCATTTTGTAGCTAGTTTTTCTTGTTATTCAAGATTCCCCTTAAACATGACGAAATTCCATAGAAGTCAAAATTTTCAAAAAAGTTGAATTTTTAATAAAAAATGTTGCACAAAACTTAATTTTTGTAGATCAAGCTACAAATTGAAAACTCGAATAGAAAATGACGCGTGGACCACACGGCTAACTTCAGTAATACTTTAGCGAAATTTGGGATAACTAAAAAAGAAACGCACTAAAATAATGAATAAAACTGTACGTTTTGTTTATCAAACAGTGCTGGACCTTCGATTAATTTAACGGTCTTAAATTGAAAATATAAAAAATTGTATATATTTTTCGGTAATTTTAAAACCGTTAAATCTACCATAAGTCCTGTTATTGGTAAGCAAAAACACAGTTGCATTCATTGTTTGTTCACAAATCATCACCTCAGTATTGAATTGATCTAAACGCCAAAAACCTAGTTTCGAGAAAAACACGTTTGAAGTTTTACTTTGGAATATTTAAAAAAAATCTTCAAAATTTTAAAAACGTCATTTAGATAACTCCAATACAGAGGTGACGAAATATTCTGACACCAATTTTTCTAAAAAAAAAAAATGATTTTAAAATTTTTTTAACAATTAATAATTAATATCTGAAAAAACTTGCCTGTTTTTTCATAAAATCGAGGTTATAACCTCTAAATATTAAAAAAAAAAACAAATTCATTTTTTTCCCTGGAAAAGGGACATATTTTAAATTAATTTCCAACCATATTCAATATTTTTTTGCGAGCAGAGGAAAAAATAAAACTTGGCAACATACAAAAAAACCAATGTATCTCGCAAAAGTAACTTTAAGCCACTACAGGCGGTATTCGGGGGTGAAAATAAAAATCTGAAAAAATTAAGGGATTTTTTTTTTACAATTTTCAAATAGTTTTGCCTCGTTAGAACTTGGTGCTAAAAAAACAACTCGCATAACAAACGGTCTAATGCCTACATACAGGGTGCTTAACTAGCAGTATGCCCAAAATCTAGAGCGTGTATCTTGAGTCGAGAAAAAAAATCATATGGGAACTTGGGGTCTATTCCTAGAAAATAAATCAACTGTTACACCCACAGACCTTTTACTTTTGGAACACCCTGTATGTGAATTGTCGGTGAGTGGTGAATGACTAAATCACATCATTTCAAAACTAAATCACCAAGGCTAGGGTTCTAGAATTGAAAAAAATTGAAAAATAAATATAACTACTATTGAACCAGCCAAATTTAAAATGAGTAAGTTTGTGTAAGTAGCCCTTTTTTCCATTATTTTAAAATGAAATAAATGTAATGCAGGTAGTTTATAAATAAAAAACTGAATTATTTAGTCAAATGTACTTATTTAAAATATTATCTTTGACTGAGCAAGTCTTCGCGACCCAATGATACCATTTAATTTTTTTATATTATTATTTTTTCGAAACATTCCTGGAACTAGATTCAAGTATTTAAATAATTTTAATAAATGTGCAGCACAGATTTGCTTTCATGAATTTACCTTTTTTATGGATCTTCTTATTTATTTTTTTTTTTTTTTTGCCTAAGCCAAATACGACAAGGATAATAAT
This sequence comes from Meliscaeva auricollis, assembly GCA_948107695.1. Classification (NCBI taxonomy): domain Eukaryota; kingdom Metazoa; phylum Arthropoda; class Insecta; order Diptera; family Syrphidae; genus Meliscaeva; species Meliscaeva auricollis. The sequence goes on along the minus strand of OX403619.1, from coordinate 18,887,718 downwards.
TTTAGTTGTGCCCCGAAAACAAAGAAAAAAAAAAAAAAGATTTTTGAAATTTCTGACAGCCTTTTATAAAAGACCAATTTAACTTTTAATTTAATGGTAATAAAAAAAAAATGTACACAAAGTATCTACTAAATAAAAATGTCAATCACATACTCGTATGTATGTAGAAGTAGATGTAGAGGTATGGATTCGTCTAAGCACTTAGCAATTATGATAGACAAAGAACTCGAAGTATAAAAGTTAATTGACCCCTGTCACCAGATGAGGTGAAAAACATAATTTCCTTACATAAAGATGAAGGGGCTGGGGCGTGGGGTTCAAAAATTGAATAAAAGGAAAAGGAAATTAAAGGAAGTCATTTAAACGACCTGGTACACATGTATATTGTACACATACATACAAAATTTAGTTATTATCTTTAATTGTCAAGTGTGCAAGTGTAGGTATGTTGATTTAACTATTTCCATCTGTTACAACTTAATGCACCCTTTTGTTTATCCTTAAAGGATATACGTTATTATACCATTAAATGTCCTTGGAAAAAAAACAAAACAAAACAAAATTGTTAAAGAAAACACACACGCACACATCCATATACACTTAATTCAAAACAATTTTCCCATTCCAAAACGTAAAAAATATATATTTTTAATATATGTTAGTGTGTGTAAAAAAAAAAACTTTACTTATACATTACTCAACGAAGCGTGGCAAGGATATATCCAAACACTTCAGCAAAGCGTGTGCCATTTCTCAATAGAAAATGCATGAAATGTCACATTATTTTGAAAAGGGAAAATATTTACACTGCAATTTACAAAAGTGCTCACATTCAGTTTGCTTTTAATTCACCGGGGTCGTGACGTGAGAATGATGGCCATTGTTAGACGCATTACAAAAGCTATATAAATGTCATACTTACAGAATATAGAGCTCACAACACTACTTCCTAAAAAGAAAAATTGAACAACTCTCTCTCCTAGTTGCACCGGAAAAATGGGAAAAACGGAAAAACAGGGAAACGACGACGTTATATTGCTTGTTTTTTTTTTTTTTTCTTTTTTTTTTCTTTTTTTGAATAGCAAAACATTAGAATTATGCTCGTATGGTTTGAGTATAGGATAGGTTATGGTGCGATGGTGTTGGCGATGTGTGTATTTAAAGTTAACTATACAATGAAGTTATAAAAATAAATGAACGACGACGACGACGACAACGACACAATTACATGTTTGTTTGGATGAAATGAATAATATCAAAGGGAAATGACTTTATTTTTTGCGGATGTATCGTTTAAAAGACCTTTTATTCACTTACATAATGTATGTAGTTTTCCATAAAAGCCCTTAAGGTTCTTCTATATTATAGGTAAAGTAAGGTAAGTATTTATGCTAGGTGTAGTACATACATACGTTTTGTATATGGATATTGTTCTTTGATACATTTGTATAAGAACATTCATGATGTTATGACCTTTTATGTTTTCTTTTTGACGGTAAAAGAGCATTTGTTAACTATTTAAAAGGGATTAAAAGGTCTTTTCTAATTTTTGTTTTCTCTGTGATGCTTATGGTACCTTTGAAAGTCTTTTTTTATTTCAAAAGACGTCTTCTTTGGTAGAAATTAAATAGGCGCCAAATCAAAAGATCCAAGTGTTAAAGACCTCCAGTGAAAATACCTTTTCAACTTTCTTCTTATTCAAAACTTGTAAAGTTTTAAGAGGATGAAACAGCCAATGCATCTAGTACAAAACTATCAAGTGGTAAGTGTAAATGGTGTCAAATTACAACTACAAATTTGTATTTTTTTTTTTTTTTTTTTTTTTTTTTTTTCACGAGAAGAAGAAAATAGATTTTTTTTTTATTTCAAGCTTATTAAACAAAATACAGTCAGGCCCACGTTTTTGCACTTTTGGTAAAATATGTTTAATCAAGAAATATAGAGAAAAGCTGAAATAAAAAACCTCAAAACTAGATTTTTGGTATAAAATTTCGGATTTCGTTTTTGATTTTGATTGATTCTGCAAAATACTCCGAAAATTGTTATGAGGTACTTCCGTTGAAACTGTGATTTAGTGTTTTATACTTCAAACCTTGATTACTGATAAGTTTGAAAATGTCACTGTTGATGCTAGTTCAGGTTTAACGTAAATAATCGGTAATTTGCCAAATATTGTTTCTTTTTTTATTTACTTTCTCTGTTCCCTTCACAAGAATACATGATCATCATACTTTATTAAATATTAGCATTTATTATCTCAAATCGTCACAAATCATATTACAGATATCATCATGTATTATCAAAACTTATGATTACTAGCCATCAAATATTCTAACAATATATGAAATAATATTACCTATCATACATCGCCATACATTATGATCATCGCATTATGATCAAACATTATGAAATATCATCATACATCTCCATACATCATCAAACATCATCATTTTCTATCAAAAATTATTGTTTATCTTCATGCTTCATCAGAAATTATCATCCTACATTATCATACTCGAACATACAGCATCAAACATAAACAAAATATAAGCATACACCAGCAAATGTTATCATCATTCATCATAAAACATCACCGTTACTCATCACACTTCATCATACATCATCATGTGTTAATGAAACTTGTGATTAATGGGCAAATATTATAAAATATTATCACCATACTTTATAAAACACTATCATACATCACCATACATCATCAAACAAAATCCTATATCTTCAAAAATTATCATCATACTTTATATAATATCATTAAACATCACCATACATCATCGAACATAATCACGTTGCATCAAAACTTATCACACTTCATCATACACCATCAAATTTTATTATCATGCATAATCATACATCAAAATACAGCATCAAACATAAACTTACACTAGCATACACGGTCATATATGATTAAATATTATCACCGTACATCATGCAACATCTCAATACATCATCATACACCACCATGCAAACATTACAACATCGACATGCCATCATACATGATCATACATTACCTAGCATACATCAAGAATTATAATCATACATCGTTTTTCCTCTCAACAATCCCATTGCTGGCCCACTTAAACACTATAAAATTTTAATGTTAAATACTTGATCCGTTTTAATATTTTAATTATTATATTTAAAAGTAACTACATATTTTCTTTAACAATGAAAAGCTTCATCAAAACTATTTTTCCTAAGAAAAAAAAAAAAATTGCAAGAACACAATAAAGCTAAATCAGGGCAAAAGAAATTGACAATCCCATCTTTGTCTAAAGATTTTTTATACCAACGCACGTAAAATATTTTCTAAATGGAAAATTATTTTGTTCCCTTGAGTCAACCAGAAATATTTTTTTTATTTTCAAAAAAAAAAAAAAAAAAAAAAATGTGTTCATGCAATCTTATTGTATCGTGATCGTGAAACGAGCAACTTTTTAAATTAACAAATATTTACCTTAAGGAGAATGCGAAACTAATTCAAGAGTATACACGAGTTCCAGTACAACATACTCGCATATAGTATTTCTATACTTTGCGTATTTTTCGCAGAGCAAACTACGTGGATGCGGATGATGGAAATACTCCTGCAGCGCTTGATGGCGAAGTTCGGGTAAGACTGAGAAAACTTTCTCTTGACATTTGCATCAAAGGGATCTTCAAATTGAGTTTTTGATATAAAATTACATTTCTTTTTAACTTTCAAACATACAATATACCCATTTGCCATGCTCTGCTCTGCTCAGTGCTCGGGCTTATACCTATGCCGGGGTCGTAGTTGTCGAATGTCGACATCAACGCAGGAACAACGACATTGCAGCCAGAATGAAACGAACATACTTTTATGTAGTTAAAGCAACACGCTTTTTGAGTTTCTTCTTTTCATTTTGTATATAAAACAAAATTGTTCATAATAAAGAAATGTCAGAAGAAAAAAAAGTTTTTTTTCTTTTGTGCATCGGCTTTGTTGAACGATTTATTGAAGAGTTTTCATTCTTCGGCATTCGAATAGTGTAAATGATTTAAGAGAAAATAGGTGAAATAAAAATATATATTTCTATTTTGTTTGATTTCAATCGAGCTTCCACTAACCAAGTTATAATTATAATTAGTCTTTGATTTTAATTTTAAATAGAAGATTTTTTTAGTTCCTACCAATTTAGAGACCTGAAAACATTACTTTTATGCATTAGAAGAACACACAATGAACTTTGCAGACAATTTGTCCGCAAACTAAGCTGCAATCGCTTTGCGTCGGAAAAATCTAGGGTTGTTTTTTTTTGTATTGGGCTTAACAAAAAAATTCAAAAAAAAAATTTTTAAATAAAGGGTTTTCTAATAAGAGGTGTTATTTTGATATGGCATTTTTGGAGATAAATGATCGGATGTATATTTCATTATAAAGAGGAAGGTATGCCGTTAATAATGGAACACAACATCAGCCAAATGGCCGCCAAGACCACGCTTACAGGACCATATCCTTTTCATGAAATTTTCCATAACCGTAGACCTTATCTTTCACGTGGCCCCAAAGGAAGAAGTCGCAAGGTGTTAAATCACAAGATCTCGGTGGCCAATTGTGATCACCTCTTTGAGAGATAACACGGTCCGGAAACTTTTCCCGTAAAAGATCGATGGTTTGATTGCTTGTGTGGCACGTAGCGCCGTCTTGTTGAAAGTAAACGTTGTCCAGATCAATACCATCCAATTCAGGCCATAAAATATCATTAATCATCTCTCGATGTCTGTTCTCTCATTTTCGAAAAAGTAAGGTCTAATGACCCCGCGGGACCATAAACCGCACCAAACAGTCACACGTTGAGGATGGAGAGGCTTTTCAACAATAACTCTTGGGTTTTCCGAGCCCCAGATGCGACAGTTTTGCTTGTTGACGTAGCCTCCGAGGTGGAAATGGGCCTCATCAGTCAAGATGATTTTTCGATGAAATTCCGGTTCATTTTCATGCATTTCAAGGACCCAATCAGCAAAGACACGACGTTGTTGATGATCAGCCGGCTTGAGTTCTTGTGCTAACTGAACTTTATAAGCCTTAAGACCCAAGTCTTTATGCAAAATACGGTGTAATGACGTTTGTGGAATGCGTAATTCCAAAGAACGACGAGGAATGGACAAACCTGGGTTTTCTTCAACACTTTGGGCTACAACAGCAATATTCTCAGTTGTTCTTGAGCGACGTGCACGGGTTTTATTCTTCACATCACTAACTTGTCCCAACAGCTCGAATTTGTCCACCAATTTCTGTATTGCGGTCCGACAAGGTGCTTCACGACGACCCAAAAATGTTTTAGTTTTACGAACCGTCTCTGCCAAATTTTCACCATTTTTATAGTGAATTTTAATAATTTCAATGCGTTGTTGAAGCGTGTATCGTTCCATTTTTATTAATAGCGTAGTTTCTACTTGTCAAATGTCAAAAAATGACAGCTTTAAAAGTGACAGCTACCGAAATAGCGGGCTATTCAAAATAACACCTCTTATTGGAAAACCCTTTACTTTGTACTGTAATAATGAACCCTTTTTCGTAAAACTTACGGAAATTTCTTCGTCTCAGCAAAATCTAGGGGTGGTATTTTTTTATTTTTTTTTTTATTCATCCTAACAATTTTTTTTTGTTTAGACTCTTTTGGCCATAAAAAAAATATGGCCCCTAGACAAAGCGATTGCTGTTTAGTTGTTTTTTTAAACTTCAGCGGACCAATTTTCTACAATGTTTAAGATCACGGTTCTCATGCATTTGCCTTTAAAACTGAAATTTTAAACACTCGTTATCCACTGTATTTTACCGCCTCAATCCAGGCTCTTATTCAAAAAAGGGTTCAACCATATAAAATAGGTCAATTTTCATCTTATATACACTGAGAAAAATAGTACCAACTAAAAACAAGAAGAATCTCTTATTAAGCTTTTTTACTAATAAATTCTATTAAAATAAATTAATGATAAAGATATTTCCATAGAGACCTTCTTGATTTCATGAAGAAAATCTTTATAAAATTTTAATAAAGAAGATATTTTCTTTGGTAAAAACCATGGCGAAATCTTATAGTTTTTCTTCTATTTTAGGTCCACCTATTATTTTCTTTTTTCTATTCTTAGACTTAACAGGCATACTGAAAGAAAACTCTTTTAGACTATTATTATTAGTAAATATATGATATAAGGCTACTACAGTCCAAAATTACTCGAAATTACTGTGGCGGAACATGCTTAAATCTTATAATAAATATCACCGCAGTATTTTGTTTGTTTCTGAATAATCATCACTGTTAAGGAATGTGGTATGCAAAGTTTTATTTCATGCAATTCTACACAAAAATGGTCATGGCACTTTTTTGCATTGAACCTATATGGTTTCAAGGGTAGAAGCGATGATCTATGGTGCATCCAACTGCGCCTTATTTTCGAAATAAAAAACACAAGAAAGTTCTGGATGTAAAAAATAGTAAGAACTTAATTTAATGGTATCCCCACACTAATTTCAAGAATTTATTTAAAATGTCATCAACTAGTCAGTAACTAGTTTCCACAGAGGTGAAGTTTGGATTTTTTGCTTTGTTGTTGGTGGTTTCCTTTTGACACAATACAAAATTGGAAACATCAAATGCATTGTTTGGTCGTCATCTTGAAAATTAAAGAAAAAAATAAATACTGAAGAAAAAAATGTTGGTATAATGTACGTAGAATCCAAATCCAAAGGTGATCGCTTAGATAATTATAATTTGGGGTCACAGAAAAATTTATACTCAGTTTTATTTAACATTGATGTTTTACCATTATTTCGCTATTTTGAGTCGTTGCCATTAAAGTAAGTTGGCAACAACCATGTTTTCAAAATTGTATATTTTTTAAATGAGGTTTAATTAGTAAGATTTTGAAGTTGCTTATGACAAACAACAACTCAAAATAATTGGCCAAAAATATAGATCTAAGGGTGTAAGCTAAAGTGTCTGTATATTGCAGGCTAAAATAGTCTGGAATTCGTCAGTTTTTTGTCCTTAATATAGCTGAAAATAGTATTTTTTGAATAAATTTAGTTAAAATAATAACCAAGAGAATGATTTATTTTCAGTTTATTGTTTTCATTGCTCGTTCCGTCCACCATATTGGAGCTGTAAAATTAGAAAGCTGTCAAACTTTTTGTATTCTCCAAAATTAAATCTCTAAGTGAACAAAATTTTATCAGTATTTGTCAAGAAATGGCCACAGAAATGAATTTTGTAGCTGAATCTTATAAAGAGCACCACTGTGCGGCGGTGTATGTGATCATCCTCCAAAATTAAAAATAAAATGTTTAAATCAATAAAAGAAATCCTTCAGTCCATTTGATTGCATATAAGTAATTTACCAACTCATATTGACATTCAAGTCAATATTAGTATTATTTCTGGTTAAGATTCATGTTAAAGAAAAAAAAAAAAAAATATTTAATTAAAAAACATGAAAGAACACATTATTTTTAAAAGAACAAAGAGTTTTTGAATACTCCTACTGCTACTTTGCTATAGCAACTACTCCATCCATCAGCAATCTCTTTCCTTATTTAGATATTGTATTGCCTTAGCCAAAGAACTAGCAAGCAAAATTTTGCCCTACAATTTCATACACTCTTTGTTTATTCTTGTTAGTTTGAACTTAAACAAAAAAAAAAAAAAAAATATTAACAAGTAAAACAAGAAAAAACAGAGAATTCAAATAGAAACAAACAAAATGGTAGAAAGGCAGATAAGGCTTCAGAGCTTCAACTTCAGATTGTTCAAACGATAAAACACAAGCAAAAAAAAAAACAGCATACAGAACATTATACAAATACACACACTACACTTCATACACTATATAATACTACTTGCCCCGAAAGCATCTCATTGTTTCATATTATACTTTTCTTTCCTTGTTTTTGAACTGAGCACACATAGTACATCACTGGTGCGCGCGGTTTCGAAATGAAACAGAAATTCTAAAATTTATTTCAAATTGAAATTCATCAAGATATGCAAATATGTTTGAGTTTAGATTTTGTGTAGTATTTTCTTTGTTGTTTCTTCGAGGAGGTATTCCTACTCGTATAGTGTGTTAAAAAAAAAACGCACCCCTAAAAAAATAGATTGAAGATTATGACGACGAGTAATGGATGATTTTTACTCACACCAAATAAAAAAAAAAAAAAATTGCCAGTTTAAATCAAAAAAATGCAAAACCAACGCATAGTTTAGGAACAATAACAAGATTGTTGCCAGAACAAAACTTTTTCTCGCTGGTCCTTATCTTTGAATAAGACTTAAAAAAAAAAAAATTTGAATTATTGTCTGCCATAGTGCCATTGGCAGAGATTTTTTTTAGCTTATTTTGCTTTTATTAAACTTAATTTTCAAATCTCTTTATGATTTACTATTTTCAGTAACTTATTTTTGTCATTCAAGTACGTAGGTGGGAACTTATGAAAAACAACTTTGCCTTATGAGCGATTTAGCGCAATGGTTATGCTGCTTAATTTTCCAATACCACAACTTGATTGACACAGTTAAAGTGATTAAGGTGCGTTCTGCCTTAAAGCATTAAATTCAGTAGTTTGAATGACAGTTTTCATTTTTTTTTCTTCAACAATCTATGCATATTGATTGATTCTAGACTGCATGGGATAAGCAATCAATTTTTTTTTTTTTTATGAATCTGAATGAACCAACTCACATCGTTCCAGTTAACAAGATTCAAGTGCATATAACTTATCATCATCATCATCATCATCAAGTCAATCCCCTTGACATGACGTATATAAACTGTACGAGTGTACGCACACACCGTGATGATTTGTGACGCAATGGTTAAATACTATGTCTCTACTCACTTGACGTATCATCTATCTAACCAACTCCAGATCCGGTCATACATTCATTGACTTACTTTATTGTTATCTGTGATAATTGGGTCAATATCTATGAGATTGCATTTCAATTTTGTTGTTGTTTTATTTATGTTGTCCTATGAAAAAAATGGAATGACTATGGAAATCCATTATTTGTGATAGCTCGAATGTCCCATATTAGGTTTTTGTAAAACTCTATTCGATCATGGCGGAAATATTGAAATTTGAATATGTCATTATGTTTTATTGTGTTTGTCTGTTCGTCAAGTGTCAATATTCATCTGACAGATTTGCTATGTTTTTATATAAAATTAAATGACCTTTGACTGCGGATAAATTATTGATTCTATAATTTTTTTGTTTTTAAATACAGTCGACTCCGCTTTGCTGCACTCCGTTTAATTGAAAAAAAAAAAATCGGTTAACTGAAACAAGAAATTTATTGCGAGGCTTTTTTCAACAGTTTCCCTGCAAACTACTTTGGATAGTTGAGCTTTGTTTAAGTGAAAACTCCTTTTACCAGAAACAAATAATCTAGACTCAAATGCTCCGCATAAATGGAAATATTACTGAAATTTTCAATTGAACACATCTTTTCAACTTTGTAAATTTTTTTTTATTTCTTTATTTTCGAACTTTTTTTTTATGAAACTCCGCTTATGTGAAACTAGTTTCAGTTATCCGAAGTTTATTAAAATAAGAACTCCGCTTAAATGAAATAAATTTTCTGCAATTTTAGTGTTCCAGTTAAGCGAAGTCAACTGTACATTATGTTCATTAATTTTGGGTATCCGGTACAAAAAGGGGCAGTCTGTTTTACTATAGTGAATATACATGTGTTTGATATCAAAGGAAGGGTGGAGTTAAGATTTTTGAGTCGAGTTATTTGAGCCCGAAGTCGCCCATCTCAAAACAAAGATTTCAGATTTTTTTTTCAATATAATTGTTAAATAAATGACGTAGAGAAATAAAATTGAAATTTAATGAAAGGTAATTTGTTTGTCTTTTAGTTTCAAAAGTTTCCTGTTAAAATAAATAAATATATTATGTTTATTAAGGTTAAGTATTGTACACCACTGTTTAAAAAAAAAAATCAGTAAAGACATATATTTCTTAAACGGCCGGCATTTATTAAAATATTCAACCAGTATAATATCACATAGATTCGTTCAGCCCATTATCACTGTTTTTTTTTTTATACAGACGCTGTATCTTTTAACTACTATGTAAAGAGTAACAACACATTTACATTTTATACTGGGTTTGTTTTTTTTTTTTTATTTTGCAGTTTGTGTAAAACAAAATTAATTTATTAAATTTTGACGTTGACAATCAAAACGGTGCTAAAGTCACTTTTTTTCAATAAATCGAGTGTGAAATTCCAAAATTTTCATAGCAAAGAGAGCTATCAGATGGTGAAAAAATTTGTTTCCAAACGAGACAATCAAGAAGATATTATTATTTTAATATTGAGTTTTGCATCAAAACGAGCCTAAAAATGTTTTTAAGCAAACAAAACTGGCCTATACGACGGGATTTTTTTAAATTCCACCGGCAAGTTAGCGTAAAATGGGACAAAAGACAAAAAAAAGAAACTTTTTGTACATCTCGAAAAGCATAAGGGTTAGAATTATGAAAGAAATTGAATTAAATAGACAAATTGAAATAATGATGAGTTCTCATGAAGAAAAAAATTCTAAAAATTCAACATTTCAAGTTAAAAATTATTTTCCAATATGAAATATTTTTTTGAGATTTGAAAATTATGTTGTTATGCATAAAGTTAATAATTTCTTGAAAAACTAACCAAGCACATTGAAAGATGATAAAAAAATTAGGTTTTTTTGAACTATAAATAACAAATAACTTTTTGAAAGTTTATGTGGGTGGTTTAGTTGATTTTAAAACCTTTTCATTTACACAACAATTTTCTGTAGCCTGTGAGCCAACTTAATAAAAGTTTTTTTAAACGCGGTGCTTAATTACTATTTACATAAGCCTCATAAAACTATGAATCAAATTTATTGGGCATCACGATCAAATTAGCTTTAATTTGATATCTTACACATAACTGTACAGTACATGCTATAAAAGCTTCACAAACCTTTAAAGATTTTAATGAAAATTCAACAAAATTGTGTGCTTTGGTCGTCGGACTCGACCAGTTCGCTTATAAAATTTGTAACTTTTTGTTTAGTGTCGGATTTAAAATATTAAGATGTTTTAATTTACCGAAATATCAGGCTACAACATAGTGTATTTTTTTTAAATACAGTTCAATAATGAGAAAAACGTAACGGAAGCGTATGAAATAGTATTGTTGGTACAAGTGTCCTTAATAGGTAATAAATATTTTTAAACATATATGATATACAATTTGTTTCAATAAGACACTGACAAACTTTGTAATATTATTAAATAATATTCAAAATAGTATAAACTCAATTTCTCACATAAATCTGTTAAACAATTTAAAATATCCTTTTCACGTAAAGAAAATAGCTGTTAACTTTAGTAAAACTTAACCGATTTTAAAAGTTGAGGTAGTAATGGAAAGATTTATTTAATTTAAAAAAAAACAATACTGAGGCATTGTTTTTTAAATTGTTTAAATATAGGCTCCACGAGGGAAAAATGATCAATTTTCACAATATCTACCGTAATTATTGCATTTTTGAATTTATAGTTTTTATTAAAATTTGTTATAATAACAGAGTGAGGCGGTCGTTTTGAAATATCAAACATTAATGTGGGTTAAAACCTTAAAAAAGACCATTTGAAGGTCAAATGCAAAAATAAACCAAATTAGGTTTGGTCAAAAAAATATCAATTGTATGAAATATTAATTTAATTTAATTTAATTTCACAAACATTATTTTTCTTTATTGAAAAAATTGCCCTTCTAGAACTTTTTACTACATTTCTTAAATAATTTTTGATAACTAAAAAAACTTTAAAAAAATAAATAATAATTATGTGATAAGGAAGCATATAATTGGCGCGCGGGTTATGTCAAGCTCAGCAAACCCAACGGAAATTCCCACAAACGTGGATAACAATAAAGTAAATAAAATGATGACAACAAACAATCGAGTTCATTTGCCCGTTGTCTGGCCTTAATACGTTTCCAAGAAACGATATTTTGCTGACATTGGCAAATACACTCCATTGAAGTTTGACATAGCTTCATTCCATCAAAAGAATCAGTTAGTAGTTTAGTTGAATTGTAACCTCGAACCATTAATAAAGTTTATCAATTATTTTTTAAAAAGGCAAATCTTTCAGTTACGAACATAAATCGCATACGTGAGTACACACACCTTTTTTATACAAGTTTTACATATTTCTATTGGCTAATACTTAAAAAATGTTACTTGATGAAATATTTTCTATTAATTTTACTATTTTCCTTAAAATTATAGTGTCGATAATGAATTTTTCGTAATGTTCAATTTTTAACCATAATTAACGAACAACTTCTTACAAAAAAAACTTTTGTAATTTATCTTTTCAAAATCTGTCTACATTTCGGCAGATCACAGAATCCCAGATCGCTTTTACCAGCGATACATTTTATTTACAATCAACCTTATTTAACTCAAGCAAAGATACTCAAAAATCAAACCAGAACGAACTACATACTATTTATTATTATTCTGTATCACAGATTTAACCTCTTCTTTTGAAAACTTTATTGGAAAGTGAAGATTTTATTAGAAATTCCTAATTAGGTCAGAATGCTTCAATCCTATTTACAAAAAAAAAAAAAAAAAAAATGAGAAAAAACATCTTTATATTTAATTAAACTGGGTGTCTTCAAGTCAAACTATACACATACCGTCGTCATCGTCGTCGGTCGGTTGGTTATAGTCATTTGCAAAGGGATACAAGACGACAACTTTTGCGAAAAGGAAAAGATAATCTTCCTGAAACTGAGAGCCCTTCTTCTGGGTTAAATTTGTGTCGAATGAAATGCTTTGATATTGTCTCCAGAACAATATTTGACAACATTCGGAAGTTAAACGCTCGATGCAGTAGCCACTGTTGTACACTATAGCCAGTAGTGTTTTCTTGGCCAGCTGGCTCGAGGAAAGTATAATACAGAAACAGACAATACCCAACGACCAAACGACCATGGCCAAGAAAACCAGTTCACCCAGCAGCTGTGTATGGTACACAAGACACAACCAGTGTGTCGTTTGTATTAATCTCTAATTTCAAAGAACCGCTCCCACCCACCACCCATCATCCTATCGAATTCCACACCCAGATGTCGTTGACAAAAAGACAAGAAAGCTCCTTTTGCATCACATCGGTACAAACTTACACTTCGAATTTCTATTCAATGCAAGCATAGTAATCCAATTCACCGGACGGATTCTTAGATGGAACGTACCGATCCACAAATACAGGATCAGAAAACCGACGAGCGACTCCTTGTCCTCTCAGTCAAGTTTCATTTTCAAATCAATACCCACAAATACCCCTGGAAAACATATAGTTACATCTGCAGGGATTTGGTGTGCACCAAGCACCACAATAACACACAAGGACACACAGTAGGACACATTCAGGGCAACAACACCAACAACAAAGAAGAAATTTCAGAATTCCATCCTACTATGGTAGTGGCATTGTTGTAAGGACCAAGCAAAACTGTGTGTGTCACCCAAAACAAGGAACAAGAAGAAGCATGACATGCCTTAAGAAGCGAAACGATAAAACGACGAAAGACACAACCCTCCAGGATGGTGGACTTGTGCGGACCGAAACTGAAGAGGGAGGGAGTTTGTATTGTGGCATCGTTATGGTGCCACTTCCTTAGTCTTAGTAACCATAAGTGGGTGGCAGAAGTACAGAGGGAGGGGGGTATAGGTTTGGTACTAACGTTTTTTCGACCATATGGGACTATTCATTACATGATGATGGGTGACACAAACACAATTAGGTATACCAAGACATTATGGGATCTTCTTAAGCCGACAACGCTTTATAATGCGTTAATTCAACGTCGTTTTGTAAAATGCTATTGACATTCTTACAACGCATTATTTAAGGACTAATCTCTGGATTTGTTCGCATTTGAGTTTATTGCATACGATAAATTTAATGGTGGGAAAATGTTTTTGCGTATACCATAATACACAACATATGCAATATTCATGGCGGCAGGGGATAAAAATAATAATTTGACATTTTGTATGCGAAATTTTGAGCTTCAAATACTTTTTAAAAACATTTAGTTTTTGTTTTTTTTTTCAGTACAAGAACAATACAATTGGAAGGAAGTTTTGACAAAGAAAACATTACAGAAGAACATGATTTTATTTTATAAGCTTCCAAGAAGTTATGAACTAAAACGTTTCAACTATTATTTTGATGATAATTAAAGATTTTTTTCAAAATTTCACAGGAATACGGTGATTAGAGTAACGTTTTTCGGTTAGGTGAAAAAATTAATATTTCCTTTAAAATGGCACACTTTTCCGTACACGTTGTATAGTTGAGGATTAGTTAAACTTAGGTCAAGCTTGAAATTCAGCCATTTTGAATAAAACCTTCTTGTACTTTTCATACAAAAAAAAACCCTCCAAAAATGTATTATTTGTATGGGAGTAACAAATTTGCATATTGTTCAAATATTCCAATGAACAATGGATCAGATTATCAAAAAACCTACTAAATTTTTCAAAAAAGTGACAAGATACAGCACAAAAATTTGAATGCGTGAAATACGTATAAGTTAAAAAATCAAAAGATTTGTCTTCAGTAGCTATTCAGAAATTAAAGATGATTAGGTAAAATATTCATATGAAAAAATTAAAAATAATTTTTTTTTTTATAATTAACGCGCACATCAAGGGGTTATGAATACCCTTAAATTGTTATAAAAACACAGTGCGAGCTTTTTGGAAAAGAGGAGAGGATTAAGTAGGAGACACCGATGTACATTGACTTTAAACCTTTGTAGATTGTAATGCGGAGGAAAGACAGAGCCTGGTAAAGCATTCCACATACGAGTTGAACGGCTAAAAAATGAGTCTCTATACTTAACTGTACGGCCGAAGTTGGGTTCCAGGTAGAATTTATGGGCATTCCTAGCAAGCCGGGTATTGCGGTTGAAATTCTTTAGGGGAGGAATGCAACTAGCAACTTCACTAGAGCACTGATTATAAAAAAAGCGGTAAAAGAGTGAAAAGCAGGTGACATTACGACGATGTTCAAGAGAATCTATTGATTCAGTAATTGCTCCATCACCAATCAGTTTTAATGCTCTATGTTGTACCCTATCTAGTAGGCGCAAAGATGTTTGGGAAGCACCTGACCAAATGTGTGAATTATATTCTAGTTTGGGACGGACGTAGGCTTTATAAATTGATGCCAAATCTGAAGGGGTGAAGAATTTCCTGCACCTTTTAAGAAAACCTAAGCATTTAGCACCATTTTTGGCAACTTGAACTATATGGTCATTCCAGCGTAGATCATCATTGACACACATGCCTAGTACTGACAGCTTTTCGGTTTCATTGATGCAGGTACCACTCATGGATAGTGGCAAAGGCGGTACATTGAATTTCAACGACAAAAGACAGCATTGGGTTTTCGAAGCATTGAATTCTACTCGGTTTTCGTATCCCCATTTTACAATGCTGTCGAGATCAGAATTCAATGAACTAATCATACGCAACCGTTCACGCTCTATATCCAAGGAGCAGGGACATGAAGTAGGAAATGAATATGAGAAGCTAAGGGTTGAGTCGTCGGCGAAACAATTTACTGGATTAGTAGATTTTGATAAGAGAGCATTTATGAATATAAGAAATAGAGTCGGAGACAAAACGGAACCCTGGGGCACACCAGCATTTATGTAGTCAGTGTCAGATTTATAACCATCCAACACAACTTGTATTGAACGATTAGAAAGAAAGTTACTAATTAAGTATTTTTTAGCTCTGAGGCGACTAAATCCGTTTCTTATTAAAAATATAATTTATAAAAATATCACTGTGCCTTTATTGTATAATAATATAACTTATAAATGTCTGTGTGTGTATGAAAATTGAAAAAATCTCAACATTAAAATCTCTCAGGTTATTCATATCTCATAGATACACTCAAAAGGAAATTATTCTTTTATATAAACAACAGTAGATATACCGTAATCTGGAAGGAGGTCCTTTTTCTAAGGAAAGCACACACCTATACTAAACTAACCAATAAACTATGTACGAAACGCAGCTGTTATCTTAAAAAAACAAAACATAGTGTGTGTTTATAATATTTTTTTTTTAATTTTTATTTTTTTTGAATATGTCTTTTTCCACTTTGTTGTTTTTTTTTATGTTTTCATCAAGAAGCACAAGAAAAATAATAAAACGCTCTATCATTTAAAACTAAGTAGCAAAATCCAACCCAAAAGCGTCATCCGTCATTTTAAATTTATGACTTTGCCATGTGTGGACGTTGTTTTCCATCATGATTTTGCTGCTGATGTTTTTTTTTTTTTATTTTCTAAGCATCCAGCAAAAGAGAGTACGAGAGTATATGTATCTTTTAATGCTCATAAATTATTAATTTGATTTGCTCTTCTGGGGTGTTTGTCAATCAAAGCATGTCAACGCGATAGAATGAGGTCCGTCACTGTAGTTTTTAGTTTTTAGCCTCTCTTGTTATTAGAAATGTGTTTTCTCTAAACGTGGATGAAGTGAATACTAAAAAAAAAAATTAAATAAAAGGAGTGGAATGGAATTTTTAAGGAAGCGAAGAAATCTTGTCTTTAAAAGTACATTTATGAGTGATTTAAAAAAGCTTAGATAGCCAAATGATATTTCAAAAATCAGTTATCAGTTTTAAGGTACTTTTTAAAATCTACCAATATTATTGAAGACAAACATATTTGGACCAATTTATTTTTATTAAAAAAAATAATATTAGCAGTAATTTTGCTTAAAACTTTAAATTAATTTCTAGGAGAAAGAATTTGTTTCGAACTAAAAGTAATAGTGGGCAATTAATCTCATTATAATGTAGTTTTCTAGCTTTTTATCAATTAGGAAAGGCAATCGAAATTTTAAATTCAAATCATGTGATGTGATTGGAAAACCAACAAATAATATTGGTAGCATTAATTATTTTGATTATTATAAATGTAAGCTCAAATAATGGGAGGAATGGTTAGGCAATAAGGCTATGTCGCCTGCTTATAAATCAAAATTTAAATAATATCAAATAAATAGAAAATAAAATATGTAGAAATTTTCTAAATTGACATTTTCTACCGAAATAATATTGATTGGTAAAAAAAACACACAAAAAATTACAGTAATTTTAAATGAAAAACCAGTGGTGACACTCTCATAAGTATATAATTTTCTCATATTAATATTAACCTTAAGAAAGGCGTTTGACAGCAGCAGGATGCAGTCTTGTGTTACTAATTTTGATTTAATTGAATTGAGGTATAAGTGAGAGCTATCAATAGCGTTTCTACAACTTGCAAGTTATTGTAGAAGTAATTCAACGAGAATTCCAAAGGATGTTGTCAAAGAAAAAATTAACTAATGGCAGAAGTTGAATATCATGCAACATCACATTACGATTTAGCAAGTTTAAATTCTCCCGAATGCATGAAGGTAGAAAAAGTGTCATTGATTTTATTTTCATGTGAAATCAAATGGCATACCTACTTGGTTTGGAGCTAAAATACAGTCAAAGAGCTGTTTTATGCTTTTTTTTTATATTTTCTTTAGTTTAAAATTTTCAAATTTTTAAATCAAATGTTTTGACAATCTTAATCAATTGCAACTTTAAATTTGACAGCTTCCAATCAATATTAACAAATAAGGACATTAGTTTATGATTCACGAAATCATTTTCATGGTTTCATAAAAGTAAACTAATCAACCAAACAAGATCATCAGAAAATCGTATAATATTATCACAGGCTTAATTTCCGACCATCTTGAATTAATTTGACAACAACAAGCTTGGTATAGGTAATAGGTAGTCTTGGTTGTTTTGTATTTAAACACAAAACCGATTATCAACAACATAAAGGATGAAGCTCATAATTTAATCATTGATAAAATTAATTGAATATAATGATGAATTATTATCTAAACATGAAAATTCACACAGTTACCTTATGCGTATGTAGGTAGGTTAAGGTACTTATACTCATCTCTTAGAATGTCACGTCACGCCAGTTTGGTGGAAATTCATGGTAAGTGTTTAGTGTAGGTATGTAAAGATGTATTAAGCTATTGTGTTGTAAGTTAATGGCATAATGTAATCAACGTTAGCATAATTATTTGATCAGTGAAGCCAAAATATGTTTACGCAGAAATTATCCAATTATTTTCATAAGGTTCATTTAAGTTAATTGAACAATTGTGATTTTTAAATTTTTAGAAAAAATCCATTATTTTAAAAAAACATATGAGCAAATAACCGACAAAAATGTCTTAAAAATGGCCTACTGGTCAAGATGTTAGGGAAGTGCTGCTGGTAAAGGTAGTTGTTGTAAACTGAGTGAGTATTTTAAGCATGATTAAATTTCAGTTGGATAACAGTTTGATTAACCCAATGACTTGTAAAGGGTGATTTTTTAAGAGGCTTAGAACTTAAAAAAAAAAAAAAACACAAAAACTTCGAAAAAAAGAATGAAATATTTTGAATCGATAGTTTGAACCAATTGCAATTTAATGTTTAAAGATAATTTCATGCAAATGTTGACCGCGGCTGCGTCTCAGATAGCCCATCCGCTGAGTCCAATTTTGGCATACTCTTTCAGACATATCGGCCGGTATCTCACGAATGAATGCATGGATGTTGGCTTCCAGTGCGTCAATCGAAGCGGGCTTGTCCCTATAGACATTAGCCTTGACATACCTCCACAAAAAATAATCTAATATTGTCAAATCGCACGATCTAGGCGGCCAATTGACCGGCCCGAAACGTGAAATTAATTGTTCACCAAACTCGCCTCGCAATTGAGCCATTGTTTCGCGTGCTGTGTGGCATGTGGCACCGTCTTGTTGAAACCACATATCATGCAAGTCAAGAACTTCCATTTCGGGCAAAAAAAAGTTTGTTATCATCGCTCGGTAGCGTTCACCATTGACAGTAACGCTGTGATTCGCATCATCTTTGAAGAAATATGGTCCAATAATGCCGCCGGCCCATAAACCGCACCAAACAGTGGCTTTTTCGGGATGCATTGGTAGTTGTTGCAATGCTTCTGGCTGATCTTCACTCCAAATGCGGCAATTTTGCTTATTTACGTACCCATTCAACCAAAAATGAGCCTCATCGCTGAACACAATTTTTCGATAAAAAAGCGGATCCTCGGCCAGCTTTCCAAGAGCCCATTCACCAAAAATTCGGCGTTGTGGTAGGTCAGCTGGCTTTAGTTCTTGCACCAGCTGTTTCTTAAAAGGCTTTACGCCCAAATCCTTCCGCAAAATTTTCCACGTAGTGCTGTAACAAAGACCTAACTGCTGGGAACAGCGCCGAATCGAAATTTCGCGGTCTTCTGTAAAATTAGCTGATACGGCTCAATATTTTCTTCACTACGCACAGTACGTAAACGTGTTGGTGGTTTAATGTCCAACAAAGTAAATTTGGTGCGAAATTTGGTCACAATCTTCCAAATAGACTGCTCAGAAGGTCGAGAATGCCGACCATAAAATGGAAGCAGCGCGCGATGAACATTTCGAAGCGAGCACGAATTTTGATAGTAAAATTCAATAATTTGCAAGCGCTGTTCATTTGTAAGACGATCCATGGTTAATTTGCAAACCAAACTGAAGCTGTTTGACAGTAACACAAGGTACTTAACACACGTCAGCTGTCAAAACCAGTGTTGCCAAAACCAAACCAGCTAAAAAAGCACCCGTTATAATAAAAATGACTTATGATATTAACGATCTAAAATTTTGTGTGTTGCAAGCTTTTAACTCTGTCAAATATGAATCGTTTTGACTGAAAAACTAGTGTTTTTTGTATTTTTTGCATTCAATTTGCATTTCTTTGGATAGAAAAGCGTTTTGTAAAAGATTTGATGCATATTTTAGCTTTTAACGCCGCCAAAATGTATACTATTTCTATTAAATACGAATTACACTGGTCTGCTAAAATACAGTTTTTTGTCCTTGATATAATTTTTTTTTAAATTATGGATAAGAATTTTCTGAATCTAAATCTGGTTTCAGAAAAAATCTATAGCATACATTTTTTTTAATTGATTTAAAAAAAAAGTATTAGTTTTGTAGCAAAGAGCTCTCTTAGATTCGGTTGACCTGGTATATATTCAAAACTATTAAGCCGATTCAGCTGAAATTGGGAGGACTTATTCAACATAGCATAAGCTAATATCTGAAAATAGATTTGTTTTTATCTTCAATTCGTTGTCACATTTTAAACCGATATATAAAAAAAAAATCACCATTAATTTCAAAATTCCGTAGTTTTTGGGATGTACACTGCAAAGAAACTTCTAATTTAAAAGATAGTATGGAATTTCTATAATCTTAATACTTTCCAAGTTAATTATGGTGTAAAGAAGGCAGTAAAATAAAAGGTAAACCAATAAAAATATATATTTTGTGCTTTTCAAAAGGACTGATTTGTATAGTTTTGTCAACATTTTTTTGTAAAGAATCTAGAATTATATCTGGTAATTATATTCTCATTTGTTCTACATAAACGGTTTTAGCAAAAAGTGTTAATATTTTGGATTTTTTAAGTTTTTCAATGATTTCTCATGTTTCCCGTGATAAATTTTGTTGAATAACATCATATTCGTGCTCATCATCCCAAAAAAACATAAAATTAGCTATTTAAAATTAATACTTTAGAACTTTCCACCTTTAAGAAAGCTTTATTTGGACTAAAGAGAGAGTATTTCGGACAAATCATAAATTTCACTTTGTAATATCTTTGCGCCGAAAGCGGATTTTTAAATAATGGAAAATGATTTAGACAGATAAAATGCACTACATTGTAACAAAATATTTACCGGTAAAGAAATTTGACGGTAAATGTACTAAAAAACGGGTTTTTTACACGTTCAAATTAGCATATCTTAAAAACTCAATGACTAAATGGTTCAATCCAAAACTTAGATTTTTTGTATCAACGGGATTAAGGATTGAGTATTTTTAGTACATATCAGCCTTGCAGTACCCGAAAATCCAAAATATAAATTTTCCAGAATGGAAAACTTGCCTAATAGCAATTTATTTGTTTGGAAAAAAACTTGTCACGATTACGAATATTCTATTTGCTTCAGTAATAATTTTTTTTAGAGAATTTTTTTTAATTATTTCCAAGGTAATATTCATTGATATAAGAAACACAACCAGATAGATAAAATCACTCTGTTCCCAGGAGCTAAAAGCTACAAGAGTTCAATGTATTTGAGTGTCCATTCCATCGCTTCGTAACCTTTTATTTGTAACGCATAAGTATAGAAAGTTTCATTGCGCTACATCACCATGCAATCCATTAATCATTTTTATTTATGCAACAATCGATCTCTGTGATTAATTACTGATGTAAAAAAAATTATAACAAAATTGATTACAATTTGCCAAAACTTTGACAGATTATCCTTCATGGTCGTTCTTTCCACACAAAAACTGTATAATGATTAAAAAAAAAGAACTTTTCATATTTTATTGCTGACTACCTACATACATTTTAGTCAGAATTTATTTAATTAAATATTTATTAATTTTATTAAAACCCTTTCAATTGCATCCCTCGATGCCATCATTTGAGTTCGTTTCGGTGGAAAAAAAAGTAAACTTTTTTTTAAACGGAATCGATCCTTTCGCCTTGGCCTGTTTTGCAATATCCCATATCGGCAATAGCAATCATAGTCACTATGTCACATCCAGAGAGAGAGAGGTATTGGCTTCCAATTTTACATTGTGACCGTGACATGGCCTACAGCTACAACAGGGGAGGTCCTCCATCGCCGCGCAGCGCCGCGGTACTTTAAAAGCACGACGACGACGATGATTCAATGATTCAATCACAATCACATACGCCCGCACTCTAAATCCCTTCTGATAAAAGAGGAAAACAAACGAGTGAGAAAATTCTGTTATATAGGAATTTTTTTTTTTTTTATTTTTACGAACCTATTTTGCTTTTTCTGACAGGCCAAGCGGATAGCTAAGGATATTTTGCAAGCTAGGATCGACGAAACCAAATCAGAGGAAGAACAGAAGAAAGTTTATTGCTGTTCGTATCTGGCTTGCGTGTGTGTTTGTATTGTGCTGCCGGACCATTGTAATTAATCGCTATTCGCTATATTTCTCTGACACCAACAGGACTCTTTTATAGGAATAGGAAATGCTGCCTGGATGTCATCGTTAGAAAGGACAATATGGAAAGGTCAACTCGTTCTTTGTCGTCGCTATACGACCATACCCCGTCGTCGTCGTCCGTCCGTTGTTGGTCATTCTCATCGTCCTGGAAGTCGTTTTTTTTTTTTTTTGTAGCGGATAAAATCACATCTGAAGTCCGAAGATGAAATAGTGAGTTAGAGGACATATACCCTACAACAAAGAAACTTAGAAAATAAAAAAAAAAAAAAAACTAGTAAAAAGAGAAAAAGGACATTTCTGACACAGTGCAATTTGCTTCCTCAAAGGGAACAATTTGTAAACTTTGAGTCGTTCTGATTTCAGTCACATTCGTCGTCAGTGCTTCATGCTGCGTAAAGTACGTGAAGTCTTTTCTGATTTCTGAATTATCTGCGAATTGTTTGAAAGAGATGAAGTTTTTTTCTTAAACCACCATTTTGTTTTTTTTTTTTTTTTATTCTTTACGAAGAGGTTAAAGTGGAAAAGTTTTTATTTGGAGAGGTTTTTAGTGCATTCTTTTATATAAAATTAAAATCCAAGGTTTCTTTTATTGTAGAACAAGAATAAAAGTCTTAGGAATACCTTTTTGGGTATAAAGGTAACTTGATCCTGCTTTGAAGCTCCTTTTTTTCTATTAAAATTGAAGAAAACAAATGTTACAGGGGAGTAAAGTCTAAAAAACAAACTACCAAAGTAATACTTGGTTTACCCTTGGTATTTTTTAAATAAAAAAAACATGTTTTAAAGTACAGGGTGACCATACGAATTAAGAGCACAGTCTTTTCTTTCTTTTATTGTTTATTTAAGATACCTTATTCTGTTAACTCTTAGGTTTTGCTGTCTATTTAATGAAATTATTCCTGGTTAGGTGCATAATTTAGTTAAAACAAGAACATTTTTAAGGAGTGTTCTCCAGAACTGTATCTCCTTACGCTATAGAAATTGAACCAAATGCTCTGGTAAAGACTGATCAAACTTAGACGACTTTTGGATATTGTACACTTATCAATATTGGTTTCTGAAATATTTGGTTTAAACTGGTAAAGAAGGTCTCTAAAACGTCAAATTTCTTGAACTTGAAAAAAAATTCATGTGATATAAATTGAACATCAAAGGACTAAGTGAAATTAGGTGGCTTAGCTTACTTAGTTAGGCCGTTGTGATCCCCTTAGTGGCTTAAAGGCCACCCCCACTTCTACGCCACATCGTGTACGTTTTCTGGAAATATTCCTTAGCACTCTCAATTTTTTCTCCAGCCGTGAAGATTCCATTTCGACTGTCCTGCGACTTGTTCTTCACTGCAGATCCGATCCTCTACCTGCTAAGTGGGTTCTACAATGCTTTTCCAACAATGCTATCGTTGCATTTTTGAAGCGTGTAATGTCTTCGTATCGTACTGTTTATATTCTTGACCCGTTCTTTTATGAAGTTCTGTTATGCGATTTGGCCAGGAAAGCCTTAAGATGTTTTGTAGACACTTATTGCAAACGTTTGCAGCTTTCTTGTGACAGTACATACGATTTTCTACGTGCTACTGCCATAAAGAAGCATGGATTCAATATTGGAGCGGAACAGTCTCAGTTTGATCTCCAAGCTGATAAAACTTTTTTTCCATATTTTGGATAGCATTCCAAATGCTATCGATGTCATGTTCAATTCTGCATTTGGTAGATACAAAATTCCCAATTTATTATAAGTCTTCTACTTTCTCTATCGGTATTGATGAGTTCGATGAGTTTCTTCCGAGGCTGATCATTTTTAATTTGACTTTTTAATTTTTCAGCCCTTGTAATCTTTTGCTAGAGATCAATGAACCGTGACCCAATAAGAGAGTACGCATACGTCGTGCGTGTAGTCCAGATGGTTTAGTTTTGATTTCAGAGTCCATGAATTCCTCCATTATTGTTCAGCAGTTCTGCTGTTTTCTGGGAAAATGACGTTGATGAGATCTACCATATTTAATCAAAAAACGTACCAACAAATTATTATTAACATAACAATTAAAATATTAACTTTTTTATCATCCAATTTGAAGAAAGTTCTTCAAAATTCGTGCGTCCCGCAAACTAAGTTCATAACAAATGAAACTATGTCCCCTTAACCGATTGAATTAACTCCAACATCATATAAAATCTTGACATTTTAAACGCCCTCCAGATTTAGTTTCCCGCCTTAACTTTCTCCTGTTTATTTCAAATAACACTTAATAGTCTCTTATGGCCATTTTCACAAAAACAAATTGTTAAGAATCAAAACATTTGACAGAAGGGAAGATTCCGCCGCACCAAATCCATTCCTCTCACAGACCTTTTGTTCATTTAAATTTTCATATAGAATGGAAAACATAGTGTTTCCATTTCCATATTTATAAACATACCTGGTGTATATTATTTCAAAACACCACTCTGGTGATTTCAGTTCTGAGCTGTCCTTAATGGTCGTAAAACGTGAAAGCATAACACAACGCCAACACACACACGGAAGAGAAAAATAAGGGCAACCATTATTTGCAACAGGCGTGACGTGACCATATCAAGGTGTGCGGACACAATATCAAGGATTCGTTGTTTGTTCTTCTGTTATCACTTCCGCCCAAGACAAACATGATTGTCTTTCATTTTATATGAATGCCAACACATTTACCCTTCCACCCTCATTCAACCCCCCCAGCCCCCTGGGGAGAGCTAATATGAACATACTCGAGGCAACATACATTCTTTTCGAGACGGATACGGCAAAGAAGACAGATAGGTATCACCATTTGCAACCCTTTTTTTTATATTTGTTATCTCTAAAAATATCTCTTGCACAAAATGGGTGGTGCCACACAAGACATTCCTTTAAGTGGGAATCAGGTGAGTTTGTTCCTTTTGATATTATGGAGCAACACTCTCACTCTTTCGAAGGCATCATCACTATGATGGGGTTTCAAATTGATAGACATTCGAATTCGAAATTCTGATTTCAAATTCCTGTTTTTGTTGTCCTTTTGATAATGTTAGAGGCTCTATATATGTATCCACTTAGATAGAAGAGTTTTATTGTTCATTTTAACACCTGTTTTTTATTTTGGTTTTCTTGGTTGTTGGCTTGATGAATCTGAGATAAAATCGATAAATCATCAGGAAGAATATTTTTAATTCTTCAGAAAGATTTGACGATGGTATTTTCATGATTTAATAAAATTCCAAAATCAATGTTAAGGAATTAGATTGATTTTATGGAATGTGACTTGGTATTTTTGTATTGAAACTTTTTGTTGAATTATTAAATCGATTTATGAAGAAATTTGGAAACTTGAAAATTATTAGACGACGGGCTTAATTCAGCAGAAGGTTTTTTCTTTTTCTACTTTTTGAAGTTATACGTCTTTACCGGCGTTTATTTACTTTTTTGTTTTTATTTTGCATTTGGTGTGCAAGCACAATAAATTTATTAAATTACAGAAGTCGGCCATTGCTATTGATAAATGTTGCTGATTCATTTTGTACACTATAAGTGATAGAAAAAAAATCAATACACCAAAAGATAGATGGTATAATGTTACATTCCGATGCAACAGGATTTCTTTAAATTCCACCATGAAGATAGGGTACAATGGGTTAAAAGACAAAAAAAAACTTTTTGTACATCTCGAAAAGTATATGGGTAAGAATTATGAAATAAGTTTTATTGAAAATATAAATTGAAATGATGATGAGTTTTGATCAGAAACAAATTAAAAAAAAACAACTTTTCAAGTTAAAAATTATTTTCTAATATCAAATAATTTTTTAGACCTTTAAAAATGATGTTATTATGGGTAAAGTTTATGATTTATTGAAAAAACTAATTATACAAATAAATAGATAATAAAAAAAAATATAGGCCTCTAATACAATATATATTAAAAATGCCCCATAATATCAACGTTTTTGAAAGTTTATGTGGGTGAGTGGTCTAATTGATTTTAAAAATCAGGGAATAACGGGAAAAATATTTTATCAAAATAGCTTTTAGATTTATATAGTTTCTATATATGTGTGAAAAAATTAGATTTTTAAACACGTTTTTTAATGAATAACAGTAAGAACAAGATTTTTCAGTCCATGATTTTCGACTGTTTCCAACGGTATTTTGTATTTACTTTTTCTAGTTTCACATTATTTACACAGCCAATAGATATTGAGAAAATGCATTTTTGTACAAACTTCCACAATTTTCTGCCGTGAGCCGACATAACGGTAAAAATAGTTTTATTTAAAATTTACACAGCCAATAGATATTGAGAAAATGCATTTTTGTACAAACTTCCACAATTTTCTGCCGTGGGCCGACATAACGGTAAAAATAGTTTTATTTACGCGGTGCTTCATTTCTATTTACATAATCCTTACAAAACTATGATTCAACTTTATTGAGCATCGCGATAAAATTACCTTTAAGTTAAGTTGTGATATATCACACATAAATGTTCATGCTATAAAAGCTTCCCAAGCTTGATAAGAGTTTCATCAAAATTCAACGAAATTGTCTACTTTGGTCGTGGGACTCGACCAGTGGAGAACGGTACAGTTGGCTCACAAATGGATTCGAGATGGTTCGCTTATATTTGGTTTTAATTTTTTTGTTTCTTGTCGGATTGAGGTGTTAAAATTTACCTGAAATATCAGGCTACAATATGGTGTAATTTTTTTTACACTGATACATATTATAATAATAAGTTAAAGGTGCTGAAAAGAGCAAAATCAGTTTTTGTTTTCTTATTCTTTTTGCAAAATGGTATAAAATTTTTTTGAATTTCATAAAACTACGTACTACAATATTGTTGGTACAAGTGCTTTTGATAGGCAATTTTATACATAAAAATGCATATTTGCAGATTTTAGTGATAAAAATTAAAAAAAAAAAAACACAAAGCATAAAAAGTTGATTTCATTTTATATTAAATTCTGTAAATTAAATTTTAATTGTAGGATTTTAACAAATTTAACAGATTCTATTAGTTAAAATGTTGATCCATAATTCTGCATAAAAATATTGGACACTTATTTTATGAAACATTGCCATAAAGTTCGTTAAGTGAAAATATGTTTTTAACGAATGCGTTAACATTACGAAATTTAATAAAAAAATTGATAATTTTGAATATAGTGTAAGCTCAGTTCAAAGATGTGTCTGTTTTCTTTAACAATGCCATACAAAGTTTATTGATTAAATAAAAAACAAAGACTGTAAATGAACTATTACAGAAAAAAACATCGAACAAAATGCACTTTTCAGGATATCTAACTATGTCTACTTAAGACACTCTTTAGCTTCGCAATATCATTAGGTAATACCAAAAATAGTATAATTTCGATTTCTCACATGACTTTAATATTATTATATAATCTTACAATTCCATAAATGAATCCATTTTGTGGCTTCTCGTTAAAAATAGTACTTGAACTTATTTTTAGTTCAATCCTTCTAGAAATCCTACTAGAATCCTACCAAAAATTCAAGAAAAAAAAAATCCAAATGCATAAACAGGACCTCCATTTTTAAATTAAATTTTCTCTGATGTCATATTTTGTTTATTAAACTTGCCATATAAGTTGGGTCGGGTTGTTAAAAAATCCTAAAAAATTAACTTTAAAGCGTGACAAAAACCTATGCCATGACAAAATACCGTTCAGCAAATCAATGTGCAAACAATTTTTATCTAAAAACAATCAGATCGAAAATATAGCCACAAAGATTTTCCAAAATAATTAAAAGTAAATAGTTAGATTGACTATAGAAATGTCATAGCACTGGTAGGTACCATAGAAATCAAAATCGTTATAAGAAATTAAAAACAAAACCAACAAAATAATTTTTATAAAAATTAAAAAAAAAAGAAGATATTTCTGTTTCCATAAGATCTCTTACTCTGGTTAAAAATGCATGCATAGCTTCAATAACGCTTTGTTTTCACACTTGACTTGCGATGATTTCCTTTGGAATTTTTTACGGCCTTGGCAAACAGACAAAGTCACAAAGATGATATATAAGCGTAAGTTAATGCAAGCACTTTTCATAATTGCAATGCACAACAAACAAACAAAAACATCAACACTAACTGTCACTGTCATTTGAATTTTTTTTCAGTTTTTTTCTACGTGATTTTGTAGTTTCGGGGTCGGGTAAATGCAAAATCATACTCTGTTGAACAAAATTTAAAAGACGAAATAAAATGCCGTTACTTTTATCTTTTTAGCAATTAGAAGAAGAGCGTATAATTTGCGTTAAATAGCTACAGGGTGCTCTAGTTTTCAAGATTATATGTGCTAAAAATAAACATTTCTATGTGTTTCTTTTGTTTTAGATTCCTCGCTTTCTATAATAAATTATTTCCAATGCAAAAGCTATTGAACTGACAAAAATTCCAACTAACCAAAGAACCAGAATTCCGGCAAAATTTTCAAGTCCCAATTGCACTGGCCCATCAGCGTTGGAAAGACTAACAAAAGCCGAATCGTCAATTTGCGTGTGAAGTTTTTCATTAAGATATCCAGCAACAACCTTTGAAAAACAAATTTATAAAAAAAACGTAAATGAAGTAACGATTTTTTTTCAAAATTAATACCATCCATTCCCAATACTTTGATATTCCACTTGACTGCACCAAAAGTATGTAATTATTGAATTTCTCCAAGAGTGCCCATGGACGAGGTGTGAATGCAACCACATACTCAAAATTTATATCTTCAGTCATCAATTTCATGCGATCCACTATATCTTGGTCGATATAGGAATAAATTGCAAAGTGTCCTTATTTTAAGAAAAAAATTGTCAAACAGTTTTGAGTTTCTAAGAAATGATAATTTTTTACAAACCCCATTGTAGTCGTTCAACTGCAATACCAATACGTCCAGCTAAACTATTTTGTCTTAACTCATCGATAGTTAAGATATTGAATAGGTCCACAATTTTAGTCATTCTTTCCTTCATAGGAAATAACAAAATTTTTGTCACTTATGATTTGCAATGATATTCAGAAGTTTATGTTTACATCTTTTGTGTTACGTAAATTTGCAATCCAAGCTATTGAAGTTGCCCCCCAGATAAGGTCCTGTTTGATCATTTCTTCAATAGTATCGGCTGGAATGCTAAAACTTCATATTCAACGAAAACAAAAATTTTGAATTTTAACGAAATAATTGTTGAATTAATAAGAATCCATCTTACGCAGGAATGGTAAGAATGCTTGACAATCCTCCGCAATAAACACTTGTTATTATAATATCAATCATATAACATGAGAATAGTATTATACGAAGTGAAGTTGATCTTGTTAAGTAGTTTGTTCCTTGGGAAATCAACAATTTGAAAGTTGATACGTAACCAAATTGGATGCATGCTTTCCATGAATATTCATGCGTGTCTTCTTTGCCCATTTTACGTGTAAAAAGTAGGCTGAAAAATTCTAAAAATAAACATCCACATAATCCCATCCAGAGAGTTAGTTGAAATGGTTCAAATGGTAGCAACCAGGTAGTAAGTCGTCTAGAAAATTAACAATATTTTCAAAATTTTTTGATTCAAAAGTCCCGAAACAGGAATAATTCTTTTAATTGAATCCAATTGTTTCGCAGATTTTTTAATATGCTAGTGTTACACTTTCTTGCCCAGAATTTTTATCGTCATATACTATCATTACCTGGGTACTGGAACTAAACATCTTATACCATCTCTTGAAAATGGTTGCGACATGTCAAGATGCCAATAAACTTCAGGCCTGGAAAATAATACGATTCAATCTAAAAAGTTATTTTTGATAAATTATAAATAAAAAACGTATAGAAAGTAAAACGTATATTGGGTACTCTGACAAAAATAGAAGTATGATTGACTGCTTTTCTAATCCTGCATAAGAGTATCAAGATCTTTAAAATTTGGGTTGGGTTTTTATTTGAACAACTGAATTTGTTAAACAAAAATTCTTCTACAAAACTGAGAAACTCACATTTGTATTTTCATTTTGTTAATTTTTATAAAAAATCACCATACATTTCAAAATTCCGTAGTTTTTGGGATGTCCACTGTAAAAAAACCTCTAATTAAGAGGGTACTATGGAATTTCTATACTCTTCACTGGCCAAGTTAATTATGATGTAAGCAAGGCAATAATCAGAGGAAAACCACTAAAAAAAGTTATTTTTGTGCTTTCAAAAGGACTGATGATTTTTATGGATTTTTAAACTTTTTTTTTGTGAAGAATCCATAAGTTGTACAAAAAATTGGCCAAAACAAAAATTTGATAATTTAATCTACATTTTTGTTCTATATAAACGGTTTTTGCGAAAAATGTGCATATTTTGGATTATGCACCACAAACAATAAAAAAAAACAATTGTTTGCAAGTTTTTAATGATTTCTCATGTTTTCTATGATAAATTTTGTTGGGTAACTTCAAATTCGTCATCAGCATCTCAAGAAACATAAAATTAGCCATTTAAAATAATTACTTCAGAATTTTTCACCTACAAAAACGATTTAATTGGATTAAAGAGAATATTTTGGACAAATCATAAATTTCAATTTACAATTTCTTTGCTCCGGAAGTGAATTTTTAAATGATTAAAAATTATTTAGACAGATGAAATGCACTTCATTCACATCCAATTAATGGTTTTGTTATTAGGAGACCTGAGGAAATTGACGGTACGCCCAGTGGTACTATAATAAGCCGTAATATTCTTTGGAACTTCAACCACCAATAGTATTGTGTTTTCCTTTTTAACAAAAGTGAAAAAAGTAAAAACACAAACAAACTCACTGAAAATACGATAATTTATTTAGCGTAAGCATTTCTCCTTTTGATATTGGTTCCTGGGCTTATATATTTATTTTGTGATTGAGATTAAAAAAACGACTTACCTATTGATTTATGCTTAATTAAATAAGACAAAAATGAAGTATTAGGTAGATAAGAATGAGCATTGTACATTTTCGAACAAATTTATTCAAACATAAAAACAAATATTTTTTCTTCTCTTTATTGAAATAAAATTTAACCACACGGTGCAAACAATATTTTTCAACTTATAAGAATCTAATCTAAATAAAATCAGTTAAACAGGGTTCCGACCAGGAAAAATATCAAAATAGTTTTTCTCGAAAAGATCTTCGGTCTTCTTTCAGTTTATTTTATAATCAAAAATTATGATTTTTTTGAAAAAAATGAGTGATCTACTCCCTGGGTTTTTCAGTTCCCATTTCCGTTAAAAATGTTAAACAATATAATGCATGTCAAAGGAAAACAACCGACTTCAAATTAAAGAGTATAAATTTCTCATGGATGGCCAATTCATTTTTAAATTATAGGACCTGGGTCATTTATGGTCCTGCTCAAAATTTCTGGGGTTACAAACAAAAAAAAAATGCAAAAATTAAAAAAAAAACTACAGTCGACTTGAGAATCACTTTCTTTTTTGAAGTCGGATAAGAAATACGGTTGGGCCATATTTTTCTTGTGGGAAATTTATGATATTTTATCTGCAAAAAACTGAAAAAGGAAAAATATTTTGATTGGTTTTTGATTTTCGTCGTGCTCAATATCAGCACCTTGAAGTAGATTTAAAAACAAGTGAGAAAAAGTCTACACTCTTTTTCCTAAAAAAAACTACTCTCGCAAACGATGAAACTGACCCATCCAACATTTCAGATTCATGTTAGTTGGAAAATTTGCAAAAAATCAATTTTCTATTACTGATCAATTAGTTTTTTTTTGTTCTTATAACGATAATGTAAAATTTCTCCAATAAAAGCCACAATGCTTATAAAAATTCCAATTATCAAGACAATTATTATGCCAGCAAAATTTTCCATTCCCAATTTAACTGGACCAACACTGTCAAAATTAGTTTTTGCTGATGATTCAACTTGCTTCTGTAATTTTTCATTCATATGATCCGCAACAACCTAAAACATAAAAAAAAAATCACAGTCATGAACTATAAAAAAAATATTAAATTAAAAAAAAAAGTGACTACCTTCCATTCAAGATATTGAGTCAAACCACTTGAATGCATCATCATAACTACATTATCAAGTTTTTCCAAAAGTGCCCATGATCTTGGCACAAAAGCAACACAATATTGATAGTAAATATCATCGACCATTAATTTCAAACCATCAATAAGTTCTTGATCCAAATGATCGGGTATAGCAAAGTGACCTTAAAGTATAAGTTGTTTCCAACATACAAATATATTTCGAAAAAAAAAATCAAGTTCTTACCAAAGTCCAGTCTTTCGATAGTGAATCCAATTGATTTAGCTAATTCTCGATTTTGTTTGATCTCTTCAGCACTGTACACTCGAAAATTTTTCAACACTTGATTCATTAATTCCTGAATTGTTACCAAAACACTTCGATATTTTTAGAATATGACTGATGAATAAACAGTTCTTACCATATCAGATCCGTTTATAGTGAGTATCCAATTGTATGCGGTTGCAGTCCAAATAAGTTTAAACTTAGCCAAACGTTCAACACTATCAGCAACTTCTTCCAAACTTGGTTTAAATTCGAAAAATTATTATTGTAGCAAACTAAAATGATCAAAACTTACGTGGGTATTGTTAAAATACTCGCTAATCCTCCACTGTATATGCTCGTTATGATGATATCAATCATATAGCATGAAAACAGGACAATTCTTACAGAAACCGATGATGGTAAATAATCGGAACCTTGAGACACAAACAATTTGAGACTTGTCACATAACCAAAATGTACACTTTCGGTAAGAGTTACGTTTTCTGTTTTATCAGCCCAATAGGTAACTAGAAGACCAATAGTTTCCAAAATCAAACATCCAACAATTCCAATCCAAAGAATCCAATGGAACGGTTCTAATGGTAGCAGCCAACTGATAACACGTCTTTAAGAAAGAAATCGTTGTTAATTTTGTTTGAAAGTCAGTAATCCTGTATGTTTTATTCCTACCTTGGAGCTGGTACAAGACAAGTTACTCCAGATCTAGATAGAACACTTGACATATCTAAATGCAAATAGTTGTCATACCTAGCATTGGAAGAATTTTGTTAATTTTAGCAAATCCAACACGAATTTTCATTTCACCACACCACCGTTAAGAAAGTCGCATGCAGTTTTGAGTCAGTAACTTACAGATGTGATTTAAGGCTTTAGGTTATTAACATAGGAGTCAATTGATAAGGACAGAGAAAATTACACCATTAATCATGCAGAAAGAAATAAGACAGTTTTAGTTGAGATAATGAAGGCCATTAAAGAATGTCACAGAAGAACTGGACAAAATTAGTTTTTCTAGAATGAATAGAAAAAATGTTCCCAGAAGTTATTTACTTAAACTTCTTTACTGAATAGCAGCGTTAAGATAGATTAAGAAGGTTAAGTAATAGTAGTTTAAAAAGTAATAGCAGTAGTAAAAACATACACAATAATTTATTTTATTTTAATTTTTTTAGTATTTGAATATTTAAACAACTTACCACATATACATAGCCATCATAGCAATGTCTGCTTTTCTATTAAAAACAAGCCCAAGAGCACCATCAGAAGTATAGTTTTCATATACAAATCCCCATTCTTCTTCCTCACCTAAGTGTTGTGTTAAGTCAAAAATGTAACTGAATTTTTCAAAACTATTTCAATTTACATACTTGTATCAACTTGAATTGTACAATTGTATAAACGACATAATTGAAAGAGAATTTGTGCATCAGTACCGTCATAAAGAATAGATTTTGAAGGATCTTCATTACCATTTTTGACATCCATGAAGTGATTTTTTTCGGTTGCCTATTTATGTGAGTACATTTCATTATTTTATAAAAAAAACACACACACATACAAAATTATCAATGTATGTTACTAACATTTTTAAGTATTGCAAATGGTTCATAAGCAAAAACTGCTGAAATCAATTCTCGACCTTGCAAGTCCTTAATTCTATCAGGATACAAATTGTTATTTAATTCAAAAGTATTCGTTTCGCCATTGTATCGGTCTAAGAGTATTAATTCTTCTGGATGATTTTTTCTACTTCCAATAAATTTGGTTGTTTTTAAATTGAAAATTGTTTCATTTTCAATTTCAATAAGTAGAATGTTGATTAGATCTGCAGGTTAATACAAAAGCGATAGTTTATATCTCAAAAAAATTACAAAAAAAAATGAAGAAAAATGAAGCTTACCCTTAAAAAAAGGTTGATCAAACACAGAGGGATCTTCAAATCTGCCTTTGGTGTAAACAAGTAGAAATCTATTTTTTAATGAGCGCCATTTTGAATGAAGAACCGATTTCATAAATGATCCTACGAATATCATGATTTCTTCTTCAAATGCAATAAAACTCTGAAAATAATTTGAAAATAAGTCTTTTTTAAGTAAGTCAGTTAAAAGTATATTTTTTTTTCAAGAAAGGCTAAATAATTCGAAAAAAAACTTTTAACAAAGAAAAAGACAAAACCCAAAACCATTTTTTTGAGTAGGTCTGAAAGAGTATCTAATGAATGGACATTATTATCAAAAGAACAAGGGTTTTTTGTCTTTGGCGATAAAAGTTTGGATTTTTGAATATTATTGGACGGCTGTTTATTTTGATAGTGTTCAAAAAAAATATTCTGTTATTTGTTGAATAACTTAGCAAAAAAAAATAATAAAAAAACACGTTTTGTGAAATCGATTTTTTAATCAATTATTGAATTCCGATTGCAGAAGAAAAATCTCTAGTTTAGCTTTCCTGCTTAGAAAAAAAAATGCTTGGCATCTTTATCAAATTGAACGAAACTTAAAACAGGGATTGTCTATTGACTTCGTTACATATCAGTGAGAAAGAGCATGGTGATCGTAAGATAGTCGGAAGAGGCCATATGCGTGATACAGCGTTATGCGACGATTACTCTACTGGAAGATTGTTAAACATTTAGCAACTTTTCTGCCACTAGTAAAACAATTCCATTACCGATCCGACATATGTCTACCAGGGCAAGTCTAGACTAAAAGCCTTGTATGACTAGACTGATCAATAATCACACATTTTTCAATTTGCTGAGTCAGAATACACTGAACCATTTCACAAACAATTTAGGTCACGGTAACTCTTTCAAACAAGATACTTGCACACTGAATTCTCTGTTGAACGAACTCATCTTCAAGCTCTGAGTTGCTAAACGGTAGTCGGAACCCAAGATAGTGTGAGCCCCAAGTGTGACGACTACTATACTCGGTGATGATAAACATTTAGGTTCATTGCTTCTACTTTTTGACAAACCATCTCATTACGAATCGTACGCAGGTAGAGGTTTAGGGTTGGTTTAGACAAACAGTTTTTTTACGACCCCACTGATCAGTTATCACAAAGTTTTTATATTCCTTGATCAGAACCAAACTCAACCATTCCACAAACCATTTATGTCAAAAGAGTTATGGTATCAAAATGGTGCCAACTGGCTCGAATTGAGCTTTGTAAGCAGGGCGAAGTTGACATTAAAACCAATGCAGTACGACTACTTTTAGTGTCTGTAAAAATCTTTTTTATGTAAATTCCTATTTTCTGTGCACCACGGGTAATTTCTTAGAAAACCCCCTTCCAATAGTGGTACAGCGATAAAATAAAAAAAAAAAAATATTTAAAAACTTCTATTATTATTTTAGAATTATTTTTTACCTACTTTTAAAGTTTTAAAACTATGAGTAATTCGATTTGTTTCTTATTTGTTAGGGAATGAAAAAAGTGTACTCATAAATTCTTCACTTACCTCACAATGAGTGTATTCAATTGATTCCTTTAGTTTTTCTTCAAGTTTCGACAACACATCCAATTGATCAAATGGAATTTCCTTATCTTCATTCAGAGTGGGTCTATAAAGACTTCTGATTGCCACATAATTATTAGATTCCGTTTGATGCAAAGTGAATGGAAAATTCTCATTGAAAATTATACACACACTATGTGCATCATAATGATAAGTTTGCACTGCAAAAGATATACAAAATAATAAGCACATGAAAATAAATTTTGTTTTCTTTAGGAACTACAAAGTGTGTTAGTAAGCTATTTTATTCTGTTTAGCTTTGATTTTGTACAACAACAAAAAAAAAAATTCTTCAATGGTCCTTCAATCTTACCAATAAAATTTATTAAAACCGATACATACGAATTGGGAACAATCATCATGTTGGATTGTTTTGACTGAAATGTAAAATGCGTTTTGCCAACACTTTTATATAGATATAGGTTAGGTAGCTGCTGCAGGTTATGAAAACAAATGATGACATTTTAATTTGATTATTCATATTTCATAACATTATAAATTTTGTAAACTATTTAATCCTGGCAAAGCTTGCCTTGCACGCACGTTTAAATTGGCATTAAATTATTCTGATGTGGATACATGCGATGATTGGTTTATCAATATAATCGAAGTAAATATAAGGTTTTAAAAATTTAATGATGTTTATACTATTTTCCAATAATGCGTTTCAAATAAAACATTTTTTTTTGTTACTTCTTTACAGGAATGGATCCAAAATCATGGGCGTATACAGCTTTACTTCTTGGGGGGTCATACCGAAAAATGTTTAGATCTTCAGTATTTTATTATGTGGCATAAAAAGCAAATGTTACTTTTTTGTTCATACAGAGTTTAATGATTAAAACGACTTTTCCATTATTGTTTTTTTTAGAATTAATCAATTTTGCTATAAAAAGTCATGAAATGCAGGTAAAACACGTGTATCGATTTTAATGCAAATCTTTCCTGAGCATTTTCGCTTTTGTTTCTTAAACTTTCAAAGTGTATTTGAATATCAAGCCATTGGCTACTAAATTCAGTTTTTATTTTTGGTTCATTGGTATGGAATGGCACATTGAAGTTCAATTATTTGCTAAAGCAATAAATTGTGACCACGATTTTCGTTTTTTTTTTTTTTTAAGTAATAAATAAAAAGACTAAAAAAACAATTAATAATTACATTGGTTATCCCAAACTTTTCCGTAAATTTGACAGAAAATGTTTGAGGGTTCTTATGCAAGAAAACTTAAAATATTGATTTTTACCATAAATTTTGAGTAAAGTATCCCGTACTTTTGATCTTTTAGTAGATTCTTGTATGAAAAGTAAGTGCAAGAAGGTTTTATTTAAAATGATTGAGATTTGAACGTAGATACTAAGAGCTACTAATCAAAAGTAATCATTTTACAAATTTTCAACGCCAACGACTCACGAAGACAATGGCACGAATGACGAATTTGAAAATGTCTCGAAACCGCGTTTTCTCGGCGTTTCATATACCTTTTTATGATGAATTAAAAAGACATTTTTGCACTAAGTCCAACATTTTATAATACCTAATTTCTTGCATAAATTCTGAGTTCTTGGGGGGGGGGGGGGGAAGGAGGGGGGATTAATGACCCTGTGACTGTCCAAAATTTCGTTAAATGATGTTTGGGGTGGTATTATTCTATTTATCTTACACTTTATAGACATTTAGTCTACAATAAATTAAAAATTTAGTGTAAGATTTCGAAAAAAACGACACCCTAACACCTTTTAATGAAATTTTAAATGCATTCCTGCAAATTTCCTTGTCAAGACGATCGGTTTTTGTTTGTTAACTCCTTCTTAGAGCCAAAAGTTAGGCGGATAATATTTTGTTGTTTTCAAAAACCATAAAAAATATATTTTTTTTTTTAATTTGGGTGTTAAAATCGAAAATTTCACTTTATGATTTGTTATATAAATAAATTCCACTGTGAGACACTCTGAAAATTCTCTGACCTAAGACGTTTTTTAGAGCAAAGCACTTGTGCATTTAAAACCAATAAATGGGTTTAGAATTAAAGTTTCTCTTTCCTCAAGGTATCATTTCAGTTTTAAAGTTAATACCTAAATGCTCTTTCAACTAAATCTCTTAATACGCTTTTACTAAAAATCATTAAAGTATAAACTTGGTTGACAAATGATGCTAAATATTACCCCTTTTCAGCTAATGAGCAACCCTAATGCATTCCTCTGTAATATTATATCATATTATGCCCTGTTATAAATCAATATAGGTTTTTATAGTTACCCACAAAATATTCATCTAAACTTTATCCCCCATCCATTGCCAAATATCATCATCATCATCATTACGAAATAATTTAAATTTGATTCGGATGCTTGGTTAGATTATGACTATGTAGCGCCCCCCAAAAAATCTAATTGAAATTTCACCTCAATAATATAGGCATAGCGCATATCGCATAGGTACGAGTATAATAGGTCTTGGTATGGGTAAGTATTTATATAATTCAACTATTTTCTAATGAGAAGCGCACATCCGAACAAAGTAATGTCACAAATGTTTTGTAGTCCGTAAAATCCGACTTTATTCGCCCACATTTCCCCATTAACGATATAGTAAACCCAAATAACACACAAAAATGTCCTAAGCCTCTTGTCTAAATTGAAAATTTCATTGGCAAATTAAGGCCCTCAGACCCAACTTTTGCAATAGCTATCATTGAAAATCCCCTTTGTGTTTCCTAAAAAATTTATATACAAACACCCTAAACTCGTATACCTATGTACCCCATTATATTTGGGAAGAGCAAAACAGCAAAAAAGCCTCATTCCCAATTTTAGTTAGAAAAAGGTCCGCCACACAGCGTCATATCCTAATCCCATTCATCAACTGTGGAACATACAAACTCCTAGCACCAGGGTTAATTTAGAATCGAAAGCTATTCGACCGAAACCGCATTACACTGTATCACTATCATCCGGCTAAAAGTTTAAAGAGAGAAAAGTGTGTTGCAGGATTGCAGGTATATATACTATATGCCTCTGTCTATATTATACCCCGTATATAGCCCCAGTTCCAAACCAAAGTTTGGATAAACCAACCAGAAATACTTAAAATCGTTCCATAATGACGCAATCGATCGAATTTGGTTTTTGCCTTTTTGTATATCGAACGGGGTAGGGGGGATAGTTTCCATCAGGGGATAGTGGTAATATTTGGTGAAGGTGCAGGCCACGCTACTCCATGAAAGTGGGATTAAGAGGTGGTGTTGGTGGATGGGCAACTATTTTACATCTGCATTAAGGCTTTTTCAGAGTGTTACATTTTTGACGAATTTCCCACTAACCCGATTGTTCAAATATAAACTTTCCATATTTGAGTGGATGCATAATTTAGTGCCACGAAAATGCTTCTGAATTGTTTTCAAAATTCGGTTTACTTTGTTTCTAAAAACAAAAAAAAAACTGGACTGCATATTTTGAAGAGTTTTTTGGAACTTATTTAAATATTCAGTCGCACTCATAGAAATCTAGGCAGCTGAAGGTGGCTCTTAGTGTTTTTAATTGAATTTCAAAAACAAACAAACATCTTGGTTTAGATGTTGGGGTCAATCTCATAGCTACTTTACTCTTTTATTAGAAACACCTAAAGCCCTCTCTTAACAATCGTTCTGATCACATCCTTTTTGCCTATAATAATCCTTTAAAAAAAAACATTTCTCACACCACACAACAACGAGTTGACCAGTTACTGTTATATAAAACGAAACAAAAATATGCATTTTTGACAAGCATGAAAATCCAATTAGCGCCACTCTCGAAACATCCCACTATCCTTTCGCATATACCGGACCATATCATATTATCTCCCACTCTGTTATCCCAAACAAACTAACAATATAATTGTTGCGGGCATAATATCTGTGACCGCTGCACCTGCTGTTGGGGATATGTTTTGATGTAGATAACTACTATCCACATTGAGTTTTGTCCTTTGCCGAAACAACTTCGTTTAACTCTATTCTCTATGGTTAACATGTTAGTTGGGGTTTTCAAATAAGGGTAACTATTAATTTTTATGCGCTCTTGCAAATGCATTAAGTCCAATGATTGTATGTGAATAGTTAAAAGGATAAACATTCGTAAGTGTACACTTAGGTGCAAGAATGACAACCATGTTCATTTAATTGCAGGTACTGATAAAAAATTAGACAATTTCTAAAAACTTATTTTGAAAATTATAATTTTTTTTATGTATTCATATTAAACTTATTATTATTTATGAAATAAATTAAAACTTTTATTTTATTTTTTTTAATTAATTTAAAATCAAGTTTCTTAAGAAAAAATATTAATTTTTTTTTTATAAAAATAGTTCAGTTAAAATTTTTACAGAAATCATTAAAAAAAAAATGTTGGTACGGATGAAAAATTATGTATAAAAAAATAAAATGTTTTAACAAAAAGTACGTATACGCCGTAGTGCACATATTTTCCTCAAACAATTGAAACAAACTCGTATTGTTCTGATATCACTGCGAATGAATGAACAATAAAGAGTTCTGCTCTCTCGTTGGAATCAAGAATTATCTTGCTTTTACAAACATTTCGAAAATCGATTTCTTTCATTTTTTTGAATGCGTCTCACAGGCAAATGTTAGATATAAAAGGCCTTGGACCTTCGTTTCTATAATGAAGAGAGACCGCTCTATTGTAGCAAGGAAAAATAACTTTGCCACCTCAATTATTTCGATAATCGGCAGAATTTTTATTGTTGCAAATTGTAGGGAAATTGTGTTCCTTTTCATGTCCCAAAAGTCCCAACGAATCCCATTTTGGGTTTGGACACTATCTTGAAAAAGACTGCATCAATAATGCAATTTTTGGTTAAACTATATTTATTAAACTGATTGTTCTTGGAAGATCATTTAAATTTCAAAATTAGCTTATTTGTATGGAAATTTATATTTTATTAGGAGCAACTAGACCAAAATGGAAAAAAACAGTTTTTTTCGAAAATGACTCTAACGATTTTGATTAAAATTAATCATGTGCACCAGAACCATAAAGGTCGTACATTACATTTTGTCATGCCGTCCCTCGGTCTGTGTGTCTGTTCGTCTTTTCGTCTAAGTGTCCATTTGTACAGAGAGCCACAGTCTAATCGGGTTGACGGATTTGCATGAAATTTTGTACAGATCACTTTTTTGTAATTTCCAGGGTTTGTTTTTTCTGTTTTTGAATATCTCAATTATAACGAATACCTCCCATATTTTTCTCGAAAATGACTTTAACGATTTCGATTAAACTTGGTGTATGTTATGAAATTAGTAATTGTAACTATACAACGTTTTTAGTTTTTCACAAAAAATTCGAATAACGGAAATATGATGACACGTTTTTCAGGAAATTTTCATAATTTATAGTTTTTGTCCTTATTTATCATGACTGGCTTAACTGATATCGTTAAAAACTTGTACCTCCATATTCTCATCATTTTAAAAAGTATTGTGTATTTAGTTTATTAGAAAAAAATTTTGGAAAAATTAAAGCAACAAAATGATTTTCTTCGATATTTTTTTTTATATACAAAAAGAGATATAAAAACTTTGAACTACAAGAGCAATTTCGTGCGATGCAGTCGTGCATGTTATTTTAAAAGATTTTTTTTAAAAATAAACCCCGCTGGAAAACTATTAGGAAGTTAGGAAGAAGAAAAAGTATAAATTGTGAAATAACTTCAATTAATATATGTTTTATAGTAAATTCGATTTCTTGTATTCAATTCAAATATTCAGTTTCAAAAAAAAAACAAAAATTTCTTTTCAAAACAAAACTAAATTTATTGTTTAGATGCGTGGTTCACGCAGAAATGGGACTACATGAAGCTAGATTTATATGTTTACACAATATTAAGTGGGCATATTTATAATATATTTTATAATTAACATGACTTCATGAGGTTTTTTTTTAAACGAGTCAATTAATAGAGAACAGAGTGTGCCTTTATTCATTATTTAAACTTTAAGTCATTGCTGTTTTTCATCTTCCTACCAGCATTGTATTTTCATATGATAGCCCATATACCTCTATCCACAAACATACCATTGTACATGAAACTTAATATCGTCTGCCAAAATGTATTGAAATTATTTTTTTAAAAAAGATATACACGAAAAATCAGTACAAAGTTAACAGGGTGATATGTTTATTGTGAACTTAAGAGATTGCTTTTGAGAATATT
Organism: Meliscaeva auricollis; assembly: GCA_948107695.1. Taxonomy (NCBI): domain Eukaryota; kingdom Metazoa; phylum Arthropoda; class Insecta; order Diptera; family Syrphidae; genus Meliscaeva; species Meliscaeva auricollis. The sequence goes on along the minus strand of OX403619.1, from coordinate 18,845,416 downwards.
TCTGGTAGTTAAAACTCCACCGAAAATAAATTTGTCTTAGAATACCTTCGATGTTGGTTTTATTTCTGTCTTTACCGATTCTGGGGAAAAGACTTTCTGAAATCAGGTAAAATAGTTCTTTTTCTTTCGGACTAAAAAGATCTGTTTTGTTGCTAGACACGAAGTGATACTTGTCCATCTGCTGATTGTCATAGCTGTGGCTGCATTAGCATAAGCGTACACGAAGACCTTGGTATTCCAATATTCACCATGTTAGGTAAAATATGCAAATCATTAATCGCATGTACCGCAGTGGTGTATTGAGGGGGTCTGGTTCAGGGGGCTTAAGCCCCCCCCCCCCCCAAGCCTCCAAGATCGTGTTATTATTAAGGTGATTTCATTAAAATGTTTATGATTAAGTGAAACTTGTTAAAAGGGGGCCTAGATTGTCAAGCCCCCCCCCCAAACTTTTTTCTGGATACGCTCGATCAATCAAAGTCCCAAATCCTGGAAAGAATCAACAAATATCAAGTTTGAGCCGACCACCTTTTTCACTTACGTCCGAGCCACACATCACAGGATACTAAATCAGAAGCTCTTTATGCAAAACCTATTGCAAAACCTCCAAGAGAATTACTTTTCAAGAAAAGTGCATCTAAGCTAGCCGTTTGGAACCTCTCCACTCCTGCTAATTACACGCACCCGGAAAATGGTTGAGAGAGTCAGTCAGCCGAAAGTTTTCGTTTTCTTGATCTTTTCGACACAATATTTTATTTATTTATTTATTTTATAGAGCTATTGGCTATTACGTGATTACGTCAAGATGTAGCAGGTGTAAGCCTGGAATGCACGGTCTTCAATATATCGCTCAAATTACTTTGTTACACGACTGACATCGAGCTGCTCCCATCAAGCTGTATTACGTGCTGATCAGCTAGCTAAGGCCCGGGCTAAAATTAGGGACTTGTAGGTTGAGGCCGATGATATCCACCGAGCCCATCTTAAAGAAGAGATAAAGCAATAAAAGGTATTTGGTTGGACTTGAACCCAGACCTCTTGCGTGAAAGAATATTGAACTTACCACAACACTATGGCGTATAGCTTTGTTATCTAAAAGTCTTCTAGTTTAAAACGTTACCCAACTAACAGTTAAACTTCTCCTTAGCCTGTGAGTAAACACCCTGTAAAATACCCAATTTTTTAAGGTCATCTCCATACACTCATGTTGCAAAAATATGTGTGAAAAATGATTCGTTTATACATACTCGTACATGATGCCCTCCTCTATAATAACGCAACGTAATATCTTTCGTGTGTTTTTTTATTTTATTTCTTTTTTTTTTTTAACATTGCCTCTTTTATCCTCCCAGTCGAGCATTAATTGGATTCTGAATACACTTAAAATAACCCAAAGATCCGGCAGAATAACAGACCCAATATTTAAATTTTCCAATTTTCCTTTATCGCCAATCCACACCAACCAGTCATCAAACCCCCCCTCCCCCCCCCACCACCTTTCTCCAATAATTTTGTACCGGTATTTCAACAATTTCTGAATAATACACTCTTGCACTTTAATTTGAAACAGAGGTACCGTATTCAGCTTTTAATTTTTTTGTAGGTACAATTTTTCTGCTCTACATAGAACACTGCTCTACCACGCACTTTAATTTGGCTTCTCTCTACTGTAGGTAACCTACCGAGACTCTGAGACAGCTGAAGGGCTTCCGCGATTTCACATGATTTCGCGGACAACCTTAAATGGCCATAATTAAATGACCCACATAATAGCAGCGTGCACTGACTGTACGGAACAATATTACTCAATTCACAATAATGAACATTAAAAATAAAGAAACACAAAAAAAAAAAAAATTTAATCAGTATAATCAGCCCTTTAATTTTGCGCTGGTATTTAAATATACTCGCGCGTACAGCTAGCGACTATATCATGCTATAAGAAGAGCGAGTACATTTACATGGCAAGGCTATTAATCAGTGGCCAGGGTACTTTTTTTTATAATTTTTTAAGACCACCCTGGTTCGTCTGGGAAGGGAATGTAATGAAGGAGTAAATTCTACTCTGGGTTTGGTTGCAGCTTCCATATCACATTCTTGGTCTCTGTGTATCATTTAATGCAATGCTTGGAAAAATATCTACCGCCAGCTAGTCAGTGAGAGTAGCGGCAGCGTCGACAAACAGCATTCAGCATCCTTTTTCATTGTTAAGCTTTTCTTCATTCGGCAGCGACGACGCGGACGTTGTCAGCAGCGGCAGCAAGGACAAGAACCTGGTCTCTTTTTCTCAGAGACGGTCCTTCCGCCCGTCTTTGTGACCTATCTACCTCACCCACCCGCTCAGCGTGTAGGTTATTGCTATACACCTATACGTATGAATTTATAATTTAATTTCGCTCAGAGCTACTACTGTTGTACTTCTTGTGCTTGTGTGGAATGGAGGTTGTTTTGGCAGGAGGCGACCGACAGCAACAACAACAACTACGATGACTCCGACATCGACTATGCTTTCGCGCACCACCTCTTCTCTCGTAATAGCCTGTGGTGGAATAAGGCGAAGGATATTTTGCACTTCGAGTGGAAGAAAAAAAAAAAGGCAAACAGAGTTAAATAGCTTTATCCGATTACAAAAGGCAAGGGTTAGCATTCAGCAAACAAAAATATTATTTTTATAATTTTGTTCAGCTTTGCTTGTCCAAGACTTTGTATAGAGTAACAGGACCGGGACCAGGACAAGGACCAAGGGAGGGAGAGAGTTAATGATAATAATGTTGCAAAGCAAGGCAAGGCCACTCACCCTGGCGAGATGGCGCGAGAGGATCTTTTTGTGGGTTGTTTGCGAATAATAAAAATATTAAGCAAAAAAAGAACGAACAAACACATTAGCTGGCGGGTGTTACTGAGCAGAGGGTAGAGGAGTTGTAGAAAGTACGAATAAGTGTAAAGGAGGTGGTTGTAGAGTAGAATTATACTCACAGAGAAAAGGACCTTTTATCGGGTGGAGAAAGGTAGGCTAATGCAAATGTTTGGTTTTTCGGTATGTCCTGCTTTTCATTTATTCAGAGTTAAGGCTAAATAGCAAAGTTTTGTCGGTCTTCGAGGGGGAGTTTTTTGTTGGTGTAGGTACAAATATAGGTATACAGGGATTTTTATTGCTGTTTTTGTTGTTGGTTGTTGTTGTTTTGGTAAGTTGATGCCTGAAGTTTTATTCTGATTTTTGTTTTTTTTTTTTTTTGCTTTTTTTATTATTTAACTGGACTCTCGCCATTTTGTGAGACATTGTGAGAATTATTATCCGTTTTTCTACGCGCAGCACAACGGAACTTTACTTTCGGGTTATGAACCCATTAAGCTGAGGGAAATTTAAGTGGGAAAGTTCGTTGGACTTTTTTTTTTATATATTTTCCTTTTTTTTAATTTTTTTTTTTTTTTTTTTGTTTTGGTTTGGATGAGTGGTACTTGGGGGTTAGAGCATTTACCGTTTGTTGGGGTTAATGCGGCAATTATACAATGTAAAACGGTGAATTTGATGTTATTTAAAGACGTTGACATGTCACTTAATCTGTGGGTTTTGTATAAAAGTACTTTTTTTTTATGGTAATATGACTTGAATTGTTAAAAGGAGAGAGAGGTTGGGAAATTGTTTAATTATGCAGAAGGTAGAGAGTAACGTTTTGTGTTTTTGATTTTGTTGGAAAAAGCACTTAGATTTTGAGATGAATTTCTAATTTTTGTATTTGCTAGCTAGAAAACCATTTAGTACCTTTTGTATGTTTGTGAAAAATAAGTAACAAATTTAAAATTTTTGTGGAAACATACAAATACTCAACATTTTACACTCACAATCAGACATATATGAAAAATTTGTGCGACTGGATCCATGTCACGATAACGCGTGTATAATCCTACTATCCTTAATTCACTTGAAATTATTTCTAACAATATAAGACCACATAAGATAGTCAAGCGAAAAAAAAAATAATTAAATTAAAATGCAATAATTGAATTTTCTCAAAAACTAGAACACATAAAATCTTCAACGAATTTTAAGAAAAAAAATTATATTACATCTCAAACTTTTGAAAATTACAAATTTTGAATTTGAAACTCGTTGTTTTTCTAAACAATGCATAGATTTCACTTAATTAAAAAAAACTGGCTTATAGAACAAATTAAATATTTTTTGGCTATACAAAGCTGTACTATACTAATTGTAGCTGTTTTTTAATTATTTTTTCCATTTTTAGATCATTTTTCATGAAATTGCAGCTTCAACCCAAACGGGAGAAATATAGACTCCCCCTTCCCATCCTTTTGTTATAAATGCCTGTATTTGACCATTCTACAAAAATCCATTATCAATTTTCAGTGCCCAAGTTGTCGCCTTCCCCTATAAAGTTGAATTAGTTTATAAGAATGATGAAGAAATGATGATAAATTCTATCTTATAGTTTTTTGAAATCATGTAAGATTGGACATTTCTGAATCTTAATCTAGTTTTTAAAAAAATGTGATTGTTTTGTAGAAAAGAGCTCTCTAAGATTCAGTGGACCTGATATGTATATTTATTAAGCCGATTAAAATTTGGAATATTTATTCACGACAGCATAAGCCTGAAACCAGATTTGTTTTTATTCTTCAATATTTAGTCACATTTTAAACCGTTATTTAAATAACAAATCACCATAAATTAAAAAAATCCGTAGTTTTTGTACGCCTAAAAACATCTTATTTGGAGGAAAGTATTGAATTTCTATACTCTTAATACTAGCCAAGGTTATTATGGTGTAAAAAAGACTGTAATAAGAGGAAACTTTTTTTTATGGACTTTTCAATTTGTTTTTGTGAAGAATCCAGTTGTCGTACAAAATATTTGTCAAGATGTAAATTTAGTAATTTTGTCTAAATTTGTTCTATAGAAACGGTTTGAGCGAAAAATGTGCATATTTTGAATTATGCACCAAAAACAATTAAAAAAAAACAATTTTTTGTAAGTTTTTTATGAATTCTCATGTCTCCCGTGTTAAATTTTATTTGATAACTTTAGCTTCAGATTCTTGCTCAGCATCCCAAAAAACATGAAGTTAGAAACTGAAAATTATTACTTCATAACTTTAATTCTCTAAAAAAGCTTTAATTAATTAAAATTCGTTTGTTTCCATTCTTGCAATTAGGCTGTTGTCTTTTGTTAGTTTCTATTGATCTTTGAAAATAAATATAACACAGTTTTGGTCTATATTATTCACGTGGCCCCCTTAAGGAAAATGTCGCATAAGTCAGTAAAAAAATACTTTTCACTTTAAATTTTATATTCTCTGTGAGATTTAACAAACAACGTGTACACTTTTAAGCTTTACAAGTTTAAAAAGTTCAAAAAAGTATTTAAAACCTTTAATTTTCAAAACGTTTTCAAATTTGACTGTGTAAGAGATATTTATTTGTAATGTGCTAAATTTAAATTATATGTCCGCACAAATATATTGACCACCCTGTACCTATTTAATTTAGTACTAAAACGATTTATACATTTATACATACATACATGCGTATGCAGTTCATGTTATCATTTAATCATTTTACTCTCTAGCTGTACAATCGAATCATTATTTTAATGTTATAATATGTATACTTTTCTCTTAACTCTAAAATGTTAACTGTTAGTTTTAAGTTATGTGACTTAAATATGTTTGCTTAAGAAACTCACTTGTAATAAAGCTCTCGATAAAACAAGACGTGTTTTTGCTTTTTATGATTTTTTTATATTTTTGCATGTCCATGAAAGTAATTTGCTTGTATTTAGTAAAGTAATCGCTTATTTAGTAAAAGTAAATTGATTATAATTATTCAGAAGTTGGATAAAAAACCTGCTTAATTTGTGCATGAAATTAGATACGCTTAAATTTTGATATTTCGATAAAAAAAAAAAAAATTTTATGATGGATGCAAGTGCTCGTGCCGCTATGTTTGTGCAAAGCGCGACTGTGCCAAGACTAAAAGCTAAGCTTTCCGAAATGGGTTTGTCCACGTTGGGACTGAAAGCCACTCTGAGATTACGTTTGGAAGAAGGAATAGCTCTTCTCGATGATGGTCGGTTAGAGGAGCTGTTCGAAAATGATGCTCTTAATGGTGACTTGGATGGTGAGGAAAGTGAGTCAGATTTAGTTGAGGAAGACAGGGCTGTTTCGCAGAGGTTAGAAAGTTTGCGTGAAATGGTTAGAAAAAAGGAGGAGATTGCTTTGTTGGAACAAAGGTTGGCCGAGTTAAGTAATTGTCGAAAAGATGTACATTCTTCATCGTACACATTTCGTGATATTGAAGAGACGATGGCAACGTTTTCTGGTGGTGATAACTATCACGTCAAGAAGTGGATCAGTAGTTTTGAGGATGCGAAACTTCTATACAAATTAACCGAGTCAGAAAGTTTTGTATACGCCAAAAGATTGCTTCATGGTACTGCAAAGTTGTTTTTAAGATCAACGACGTGTCGTTCTTGGGATCAGTTAAAAGCTGCTCTGTTGGCCGAGTTTCACAACCATGCATCAGCCACAGACGTTCACAATATGTTACGAGGACGAAAGAAGCGCAAGGAAGAAACTTTTCAACAGTATTTATTAAACATGCAAGAGATAGCATCTCAAGTTGACATCGAGGAGCAGGATGTCATAAGTTATATCATTAAGGGTATTCCTGACTCTATTTTTAATAAGCAAATTTTGTTGACTGCGAATAACATCGCCGAGTTGAAAATAATATTGAGAAAATATGAAAAAATGAAATGTGAGCCGCAATCATCTACCTCGGTGTATCACAAACCTACACCACATCCAAAGTCATCTCCAAGTTCGAGTACCAAATTCGTTGCAAAGTGCTTCAACTGCAATGAAGCTGGGCATATTTCCACCAATTGCCTAAAGCCCCGGAGAGAAAAAGGTTCCTGTTTTCGCTGTGGTCAAAAAGGCCATGTCGTCAAAGACTGTCCACAACCATCGTCAGTTCTTATGGTCCAAAATCCTGAGTTACAAAAAGAAACTCATATTTCTTCGTGTTCCTATATGGGGGACTTTCATGATGTGTTCGAGTATGAATTTCTAAACGATGACTCTGGTTCCGTGCGTTTTACAATGCGTGCGATGACATTAATTGACACTGGAAGCCCTATAAGCTTTGTGCAGCAGCGTTACGTTCCAGCATTTCTGATGACATCGGTACCATCTCTTTGGAAAGATTTTGTAGGTATCAATAATTCTAAACTTATTTTATTGGGTAGCGTTATATGTAATGTCAAAGTAAAAAGTAATTACGTTAAGTTATGTTTGTTAGTTGTTCAAAATGAAACTATGCAAAATGCCATAGTGCTAGGACGCGATTTTTTACAAAAGAATAATGCTAAACTTGTTTTAAAAGATGAAAATATCGATTTAATTGAAAAGAATGATCTAAACGACTCTTTATGTGAAGGATTTATCAAAGAAATTTTGAGTATTGATATATCAGATGATAATGAAAAATCGTGTTGCTTAAAAATTAATCAAAATTTAGACTACAGTGACCAAAATTTAGTAAGAAGTTTAGTTACGCGAAGTATTTCTAAAAACACAGTGTTTACAGATGATTTTGAAATGAAAATCGTTTTGACGGGTGAGAACAGTGTTTTTAATTGTGTTCCCCGACGATTGCCTTACGCTCATAAGCTTGAACTTCAAAAAATTCTTGACGATTTATTAAAAAACAATGTAATTCGAGAAAGCAATTCCCCTTATGCTTCACCGATCGTGTTGGCAAAGAAAAAATCCGGCGAGTTGCGTCTCTGCATAGACTTTCGTCAGTTGAATAAACTGACAGTAAAAGATAATTTTCCGATCCCTCTTATTGAGGATCACTTGGACAGGTTACGCGGCAAAAAGTATTTTACATTGCTAGATTTAAAAAGTGGATTTCATCACGTTAAGATGTCTGAAGAGTCTGTGAAGTTCACTTCATTTATCACACCATTAGGCCAATATGAATACTTACGCATGCCTTTTGGCTTAAAAAACGCGCCATCTGTTTTTCAGCGGTACATTAATTCGCTTTTTAAAGACCTTATAAGTGCTGGAAAATTACTAGTTTATATTGACGATTTGCTTATTGCAACCGAATCCAAAGAGGAGCATTTTAGAATCATAGAAGATGTTATGAATGTTGTCACGAAACATAATCTACAATTGCGGTATGACAAGTGTCTTCTTATGTTTGATAAGATAACTTATTTAGGGTATCAGATTTCTGCTAGTGGCATAGGACCGAACATCAATGGATTGAAGGCCGTTGCAGAATTTCCTGTTCCTGCAAATGTCAAAAATGTACATTCCTTTTTGGGTTTGACTTCTTATTTCAGGAAGTTCATTAAGGACTTTTCCACCTTAGCGAAACCTTTATATGACCTGCTTAAAAAAGACGCGAAATTTGTGTTTGGTCCAAACGAATTAGAAATTTTTGAATTGTTGAAGCAGAAGTTGTTAAATGCTCCAATTCTAAGTATTTATAACCCTCATGCTGAAACCGAATTGCACTGTGATGCAAGTTGCTTGGGATTTGGTGCAGTGCTGCTGCAGCGTCAGGAAGATAAGCATTTCCATCCTATTTTCTTTTACTCAAAACGAACAACATCTCAGGAAGCAAAGTATCACTCATATGAGTTGGAAACTTTAGCCATAGTGTCTGCTCTTAGGAGATTTAGAATATACCTCACAGGTATAAAATTTAAAATAGTCACGGACTGTAAGTCTCTGACCCTTACTCTAAATAAAAAAATGTTAAATCCGCGAATCTCAAGATGGGCTCTTGAGCTCCAAGACTACGATTACATCATTGAGCATAGAGATGGTCAGAGGATGCAACATGTCGACGCTCTTAGCCGCTGCCATAATATTTTAATAGTCGAGTCAGATTCCTTTGAGCATATGCTTGCAGCATCACAACAAAAAGATCCTGTTGTAAAAAATATAGTGAAAATGTTAGAAGAAAGAGAAAGTCCGGTTTACGAGTTAGTTAATGGTTTAGTGTATCGTAAAATTGCTAAGAAAGTTTATTTTTATGTTCCATCTGAAATGGAGAGAAGTGTTATACAAACACATCACGACGCATTGTGTCATGTCGGAGTTGAAAAGTGTTATAATTTTCTGAGGAAAACGTATTGGTTTCCTGCTATGAAAGCCAAAATAAAGAATTATATCAGCAATTGCTTAAAGTGCGTACACTTCTCTCCACCATACGGTAAAAAAGAAGCTATTTTGCATAGTATTCCGAAAGGTGATAAACCTTTTGACACTGTTCATGTTGACCACTATGGTCCATTGCCATGTTCCGTGCGAAATTCCAAGAAACACATATTTCTGGTAGTCGATGGGTTTTCAAAATACACCAGGCTGTTTGCAGTTAAAAGTACAAGTACCAAGGAAGTAGTTCAATGCTTAGAAATATATTTTGCTACCTATAGTAAACCAAACCGTTTAATTTCGGATAGAGGTAGCTGCTTTACTTCCGAGGAATTTGCTTTATTTTGCGAAGGTCAGGGTGTTAAGCATATAAAGATCGCCACTAGTTCACCCCAATCTAATGGACAGGTTGAACGGATCAACAGGTGTCTCACTCCAATGTTAGCTAAGGAAAGCGAAGTAGAACCAGGTGAGTGGACGAAGTTTTTATCCAAAGTTGAGTTTGCGCTAAATAATACCGTCAATAAAAGTACTGGTTTTTGTCCAAGTGTTTTGCTTTTTGGTGTTGGGCAAAAGGGGATTGTTAATGACAAAATTAAAGAATATTTAGATGAATACATCATAGTTGATGAACCGCGAGATTTGCAATCGTTTAGGGAACCAGCAAGTAGAAAAACTGTTCAAAGTCAAGAGTCCAATAAAATGTATTATGATAAACATCACAAAAAACCGCATGAGTACAATGTTGGAGATTTTGTCATGGTGAAAAACGTAGTAACTACCCCAGGCATAAACAAAAAACTTCTTGCTAAGTTTAAAGGTCCTTTTGAGGTAGTGAAAAAACTACAAAATGATCGTTACTTAATTAAAGATCTAGAAAATCTTCAAATTTCTAGAATTCCTTATGAGGGTGTTGCATGTCCCGAAAATATGAAACCATATGTCTCGACTTAAATAAAAGTTTCAAATTATTCAGATGTATCAATACTTAGTTTCATTTTTAATCCTTATCGTATTATTTTACAAAGTTTTTTATTTTTTTATAATACAAATACAAATGTTCAGTATTTAAATTTTTGAAAATTAATTTCAAATTTCGTTTGATTTATATTTATAATTACATTATAATTTTATGTATATTTTATTTCTAAGTCACAAAAACTTTGACCTTCAGTATTCAGAAAATAATTATTTTATATAATTTATTTATAATGATGTTATGTGCCTTCATATATAACTTTTGATATCATTAAATTTAATTATGTAAATCGAGGACGATTTGTATTCAGGATGGTCGAGCTGTAAGAGATATTTATTTGTAATGTGCTAAATTTAAATTATATGTCCGCACAAATATATTGACCACCCTGTACCTATTTAATTTAGTACTAAAACGATTTATACATTTATACATACATACATGCGTATGCAGTTCATGTTATCATTTAATCATTTTACTCTCTAGCTGTACAATCGAATCATTATTTTAATGTTATAATATGTATACTTTTCTCTTAACTCTAAAATGTTAACTGTTAGTTTTAAGTTATGTGACTTAAATATGTTTGCTTAAGAAACTCACTTGTAATAAAGCTCTCGATAAAACAAGACGTGTTTTTGCTTTTTATGATTTTTTTATATTTTTGCATGTCCATGAAAGTAATTTGCTTGTATTTAGTAAAGTAATCGCTTATTTAGTAAAAGTAAATTGATTATAACTGATAAAAATTGCCAGCGTGAAATGGCATACTGAATATGCTAAATGTGTTTTTTTGCCAGTCACCTGGTAAGCAAGTTCCCGAATCCGATGGACGAGTTGCGTTTTTCATTGTTCTTATAAAGGATGGTCCTTAATCACCACAGACCCTTCTGTAAGCTTTTTAAGATTTTATTATTGTTTGGAAGGGTGGTTCGTAAAATTCAAAATGCTTCGAAAGCTTTCTTCCTGTCCATTTCCGTTTTGGGACCTTAGACCTTCTGATAATGATTCCTTCCTCCATTACTGCCTGTCAGTAAACCGTATATATTTTTTCAATAATTATCCCTTTAAAGTAACTAGGGGTAGGTACACAATGGCACTTATGCCATTTTATCCGACCTGTACAATTTCAAATAAAAGCTTGAAGTTGCTGACATCTCGTATATGTCTGTGATGGCAAATAATCTTAATGTTTGTGTTCAAAAACCTTCTAATTCTGTTCGATTCTACGATTTGTAACTAGGGGGCCATTTTACCTTGGTGGGCCATTTTAAGCCACTTTCCCCTTTATACTTAAAATTTAAAAAAAAAAGTATTTTGATTTCTTCCTTGTCCCACATAATGTATACATGTCAAAACAAGGTTCTCCAAAAAAGAAAAATGCAATGCAGTGAAAATAATTTTTAAATAAGATGTGAAGCTTTAAGAGATCCAAGAAGTAATAATGAAAAAGAAAACTATCAACTCGACAAACTTATAAACAAATTTAAACAGCTTAACAAGAAATGGTTTGAAAATATGCTATGAAAACAAATTGCATACGAAGACTTAAAAATATATCCTTTCCTTTGCACATGCTACATAACATTGCATGCATACCCTCCAAGAGTGAACCAAAGAGAATCCAATACTTCATCATTATATAAGGGAGGTATTCCCCATGCTCCTACATTCTGCACTGTTACTTTAACAGATAGGTATACTAAGTCAATGTCTTTCGGGTTTCTTCTGAAGAAATGAACAAAAAAAAAACAACAAAAATGTTGTCTGATGAAATTTCAATTTAAAGTGTGCGTTATCGATCATTCTGTTGTTCAATTTCAATACCTTAAGTTTGAATGTGGTAATTGAAAATGGCATTGCGATACAATGATTTATATCTTCTTTTTTTTCAGTAAAAAAATCAAGACTGGATTTGAAGTTTTTATTGGATTTAAAAACAGCAATATAAATTGATAATTTTGTTTTTTGATTTTGTTGGCGCTGAAAAGACTTCCACTACTTCCAAAGTATTGATAGATTGCAATTATGTTTAGACCCAGCTAAACTGAAATTCCAACACAAAAGTGGCTACAATCTTGTATTTTTTGGTATGGAGAAATTTAAGAAAACTTCTTAAGAAGAGATCGTAGAGATTAAAAATGATAGTTGGATATCACTTACTTCCAGCTTATTGTTAATATTTCCCCCAAACTTCAGTTTGTTTAAGCAAAACCACACACTTAAAAAAATTATATTCTCATTCTAAAAATAAATTTGTGACAGTGCATCTCAATTTTCATCCCAATAACAAAAACACAGAACGAATTACCACAAAAAAATGGTCAGTGGTGAAACTCACCTACTCAAATCCTTGTTTTTTTACATTTTTCTAACTATTTTTTTAGGTTACAAAAAGTTAAATGTGGTTCAAACTCTTCCACTGGATAGAACCACCTACACCTACTTAACCAAAAAATGAAATATTATATTTTCAATTTGAATTTGTTGTTTTTGTTTTTTTTTTTTTTTTAATAATGTCTTACTCCTTTCTCTGTTTCAAACTCAACTACTGCTTGGTTTCTCAGTTACAAACTAACACCCCTACAATAATATAATATGTGTGTTCATATTATACTTGATCCTTCGGGCAGGGAACGAAAATGGTTTTGGTTCTTTATTTCATCACTGCAAAGGACACCTACTTTATCATTTTGTCATATAAGATTTTCAAGTAATTTACATACGTCATAAGGGATTAGCATATCCTGATTTATTTTTATAAGGGCTCATTGTGAATAATTCACCATAAACTGTTTTCTTTTTTTTTTTTTGTTTTTTCTTATTATTTTTTTTTTTTTTATTCTGTTGATTTGTTTGTGTACGAGTATGTCTTCAACCCGAACAAATGGGGTCATTTAATTGTGCTGATTCAGCAGGACGTCCGGAAAATAAAATTCTAGCATATACCATACTCGGATATGTAGAAAAAAAAAACAAAGAAATGAAAATGGATTTTCATTTCGTATGCATGTATCCTGAAAATTTTCATTTATTTTTTATAAATGAAATCTTGTGGGTTGTGTTTGTATTTTAATGCAATTTGAGGTTAAAGGATTAACACTTTTCTTTTTTTGTATAAGTATTTAAGTAACAAAACAAAAAAAATTGTGTTTTTAAATATGAAAGAACAGGATTCATAGGGGAAGTTTCAAAAATTCTGGGCCCTATTTTACCAACTGAAACAATCTGAAATTAGAAGTAATTCCTCACAAAATTTATTTCTCCTTACAAAATCAAAAATGTTACATACGATCTTAGGATTCATGAAAAAAAATATTAATTCTCGTTTCAATTGTCAGCTTTTGAGTATTTTGTTTTACTGATGACAAAAAAAAATCTAAAATTTTTTTTCATTTGTTAGAATTTTCTACACCAAAGCCAAAAAAAAACGCCACAAAGTACTAGGATAAATACCTCGAAAATCGACAAACCCATTGTTTGTTAAGAGAACTCTTACATGCACCTTTCTAACTAAAAACGAAAAACGTCATCGGTACAAGGCCGAAAAGAAGATGGCCCACTCTTGGGCCCAGTGCGTTCACTTATGAAATTAGTACCAAATGAAAGCTGAAATTGAGCACATTAAGTGGGTTAAATATTTTCCCAAATTGTTGGGGGGGTTTTTGAGATATTTGACTTTGAAGTTGATTTACTCAAAAAAAAAAAATTACAGTTCTTTTTTTTTTGTCAAAAGTGGTTATTTCTTGTGACATAAGGCACGTAGAAAAATAATATTGGTAATAAAAATGAAAGGTATTTTCTTTGTCTTTTAAATATATTCAAAATTACTTTCCAACCTACACTATGTATATTTTCAAACATTTTTTTAGTATTAACTTTTTGAAAATTAAGTTTTTTTCACTTACATTTTGAACACCGATATCATAAAACAAATCAGCATTACTTGAAAGATTAATTTTTCACCTTTAATAACATACATATAATTAGGTACCCTTTCTCACAGAAAAATCTACTTTTTTAAATACTTACTCTAAAAAGCACCTTAACATTCTACTGGAAGCTATGAACTTATTTAGCTCTTTCTTTGAAATAATCATACAGCCAAATATGTATTTTTTATCACTAAGAACACTCTTTACATTGGTGATTGATAAGTTGGAGGTATGACGAATAAATTCAAAGAACTACCAATATTTCAAAAACAAAAATTGGTTTATCCTTTCGCTACGTTTTCCTCATTATTTTTATGAGTAACTGTATAAAAAAAAATTACACCATGTCTAGCTTGATATTTAAGCTCAATTTAAACACCTCATTCTTTATAATCCAACAATAAACAAAAAAGTAATACATTTTATAAGCGAACCATCGGTAGCGTTCTAAACTGGTGGCTGGTCGAGTCCGAAGACCAAAGCAGACAATTTTGTTGAATTTTGTTGAATTTTGATGAAACTCTTTTCAAGTTTGTGAAGGATTTTATAGCATTTACAGTTATGTGTGATATATTAAATTAAAGGTAATTTAATCATGATGCTCAATAAAGTTAAGTCATAGTTATTGAGTAAATAGTTGAGTAAATAGTAATAAAGCGCCGCTAAATAGTACATAGTGGCTCACACTCTAAAGAAAATTGTAATATATTTTACACAAATATATGTACCTGTAAAAATAAAAAGATAAAAATGAAATACCGTTGGAAATGGTCAAAAAACTTTGCCTGAAAAATCTTGTTTTTACTGTTCTTCATTGAAAAAGGTAAAAAATCCAATTTCTTTAACACACAAATTTCAAAGCCGTTTTTTCCAACACATTTTCCCGTTGTTCCCTGATTTTTAAAATCAATTAAACCACCCACATAAACTTTCAAAAACGCATGGGTTTTGTAAAGCTAAAAAAAAAACCGTTATGGAGCAATGAGAATATAATCCGTACTAGACGTCTAACTTTTTTTTATGATCTTTCAGTGTGCATAATTAGATTTTCTAAAAATTATCAATTTTATCCACAATAACATCATTTTCAAATGTCTCATATTTTTAGCTTGAAAAGTTGTTTGATGAAAACTAATCATTATTTCAATTTATCTATTCAAATAAATTTATTTCATAATTTTAACCTTTATACTATTCGAGATGTACAAAAAGATTTTTTGTCTTTTGCCCCATTTTACCCTAATTTCCCGGTAGAAATTCGAAAAATCCCGTTGTATCAGAACCTAACATTATACCGCCTATCTTTTGGTGTATTAAGTTTTGTCCTATTACTTATAGTATAGAAAATTAAACAGTAAGAATATCAATAACAATGGCTGACTTCTATAATTTAATAAATTTATTGTATTACACAGAAAATACAAAATCTTTACTTACTTATAGTGTCTGTGTGAAAAAAGCCAGTTAAAATAAGATGAAAAAATGTATGTGCTATTACTGATTAAATATTTTTATAAATGCCGGCAAGGAAGTATAACTTCAAAAAATGTATTTCTTTTCGGTTAATTTTGTTAAAAAATCATTTTTTTTGGTACAAAAAGCTATAAAAGATAAGTTAATGCAATCCATAATATATCTTGGTTAAATGGTTCAATGCAATTCATACAGAAAGTTTATTTTTTTCCTACAATGTTGTCAGAATCACAAATTTGTCCATAAATAAAGTAGCTTATTTTTATGTTTATATTTTTATCGCTTTGTTTTTAAATTTGTTCAAAATTTAAAAATCATCAAAGTGCTCAACTATGTACTATAAAAAATAAATGAATGAACTTTATTTACCAACATTTTCGCAACTGGCTCGCTAAGTTGTCAGGAAGCAGAGAGAGTTGCGGTCAGTGGCTGCGGTTATATTGTTGAATAAAAATTTCATATTTTTACTCTCAACTCTAAGTAAAAACAAAAAACAAAAAAAACAAATAAATAAAGGCAGCGCTATCCTTTTGAATAGTACTCGTATTATCTACCCTCTACACTCCATCTAAGTGTCCGGTCCGCACTCATTGACAATAATAATTTTAAAACTCTATTTTTTTTTTGTTGTTGTTTTACTTCTTCGTGTTCCGTTTATTTTATCTGATAATATTTTGTATACAAATAAAATGCTTTTTTTTTCTCTTTTCCCTAGAATTCATTTAAATTCCTCCATACGAGAGGTACACCTACAAATTTCATAATTTTTTTTTTCTATTTTATAATTAAGTTTTGTTTTTTGTAGTTAAAAAAAAAATGTATTTCCTGAGGAGTTTTTGCTTAGTTTAATTGCTGTTTTAATTAGTTTAGGTACTTACCATTTTTTAAGTGAGTTAAAAATGAAGTTACGTTGAAAAAAAAGATCCATTATGAATATTATGGAAGAGAGAAATACAATAGACTTTTTAAGGCATTCCTTGTCTAAGTTTTTTTGTTAAAAAAAAAAAGATTACTACACAATTCCTAAAGTGTATAGGTTATCAACCGACTTAGGTTCTAGTTAACTGCAAGTAAAACTATGCATAAAAAGTACTCATATCATATTTCTAATGCTAGAAAAAAATATCTCTCCACTATAATATGTGCCATCTTTTTATTAAAAGACCATTCTCCTTATTTCCGACATCATAATTTTGATGTTTTTTTTTTCACCCAGCTGAAATTTACAACAAACACGTCCAATTTCAATTTGTTCATTAATCCATAACTTCCGAGGGGCACACTGTTGGACGGCTCCCTGGACTAGGTCCTGGTCCTGATCCAAGTCAATTCTCATATACAGATGCATATCAAACGACCTCCAAAATAAACAACAACAACAAACAAACACACTCAATGCTAGCCTATGTATAAGCTCCTCGGCTCCTCTTCGTTAGAAATTGATACTCATAAAATTATTGGGAGGTTATTTTTGGTCGCATATGGTCGATAGGGATTGTTAATACATGAAAAATTGCACAATAAAATTATATCACGATCATCGCATAAAATTGTTGCTATGAACTTTTTCGTGCAAGCTGTCTTCGTGTGCTCATTTTGTGTGTATGTTCGAGTTCCCGGTGGGATTCTTGAATTTTCCTCCATCGAATCGACATACACAGCGAGTCTATCGACATCGTCATCGACATCGAGGAGGCGCACTTGTGCCGCCTTGCCTTGTGCTCCACCAAACTAAATAAAAACGAGAATATATTTTTCCTGAGCGTTATTTTTTGAAAGGACCTTAACCATAACCACACTACTCGTTGGGTATAATACTGGAATCAACCTCTTCTATGGGAAACACAACCACACCACCAATAACAAGTAGAAGAAGAACAACAACACTAACAACACAACAGCAACTGGACGCCGACATCGGGAGGGAATAAATCATCTGGAAAATTTATGGTTAAGACCTGTTTCCGTTGGCATAGGTTATCCCTGTAACAGGAATCCAATCGTTGACCTATAACAGTTGTTGTTGGGTTCGATATCAAACCCAACACAGGCAACAAAAAAAAGGGGGAAATACATATTTTCCACTTGATGGGGAGGTGGTGGGAGACAGCCAAGCCATCAGCTTCAGCATCCAGAGTAGGTTAGGCACCGTATTGTTGCCGATTTAGGATTCGGTTTCTTTATATTCTTCTTTTTTTTTTATTTTCTTGTGATGGTATGCCCGAGTGGAATTGGAGTGTTGCTGTTCATGAGCCACAATGTAAACAGATTTTACGTTGTACTCATGTTCGGTTGAGTTATTTCTCTAGGGAAATCAGTAACGCTTCGAGTGGTAGTCATAAATATTGCTCTCCACCGAATCGTTCGTTTGGTTGTTTTCAAATAAAGACAAAGAACCTGCCAGACAGCAGCACGAGAGCAAGCAAAAGCACAGACAAACAATATTGTGCTCGGGTTGCTCGAGCTCAAACTTGGGTAATTTGACCAGCATTAGACAATGAATCTGACAACTTTGGGATTTGAATATTCGTGTAAATTGGTTATTAGATGCATAAGGCATCTCTCTTTCTTCAAGTTTGATGAATGTTGAAGTTGTTACACGTAAATACTTTTTAATTGGTTGGGAGGTTAATTCTCTTGGCATTGTTTTTCTTTTTTTTTTCAAATTGAAAATGTATTTCATTTGGATACGGAAGATAATTTTTTCTTTGTGTGGTTACAAGGTAGGAATCGAAATTTTGATGGTTTGTATGAGTTATCTTATTTTATCTTCGATTAATTTCACTGTGTATCGGGGTAATATCATTTATTTAAGATTGATAAAATTATTTTATTACTTTGGACATTTACATCTATTGACTATTAAATTTTCAATTTTTTTTGTAGTTTTAGGATTTTATTATTTGGTTTCAGTTTTGGACAATCATTGTCAATGCTTAAAACACTCGATACGAAATCTCCATGAATCTTCATGCATTTCTGAGAGGTATAATTGAAACTTTTGAAGGTTTGCAGAAAAACTCGAAAACTTAGAAAATCTAGTCCAAAAAAGTTAAGGAAACAGGACTTTCTATCAATATGTGTGACAAAAAAAAATAAACTTTTATTAGGACAGCATACCAAACAAAGTTGAAATTGATCAATTTAATGGAAACCTTTTTTTTATTGAACAATTTTACTGTTGTTATTGCCGCAATTTCACCAAGCCCTTTTAACAAATTAACAGGCTTTTAATAGTTAAAATGACGTTTGTTCCATACAAAAAACTTTCAGCAAATTTCATTTAATTCAAAGGTCAATCACTAGCTGCAAACGAAAACAAGAATATTATTTCTCTTAGTGTATTATTTATATTCTGCCAAACTTACGAGTACCTACATTGAATTTATTTTTACTCTATATGAAAAGTATTGGTTTGGGGTCTTTATCATCCAAACCAACATTACTATGATGGACAAGATTAAAAAAGTGGTTTTCATCATGGCGTCCGTGTCGGTCCGTTCCAGTGCCCGAACGCATGAATGGAGTGTCTTCAAATTTGTAAGAGATCATCCTTATGTAATTTCGAAACTTATTTTTTTTTTTTTTTTGAATATCTCACCTAGAACGAGTATCTCCCATACAAGATTTTTGAATTTGAGTTATTCGAGTTTTCTCAAGAACTGCTCTAACGATTTTGATTAAACTTTTTAACAGGATTTCTTCTATAACGATAACTTTTTTAGAATTAGTTTTTCAAAAATTCAAGCTAAGTTAATACAAATAATTTTAATCCTACAATTTTTTTTTTTCATTTTGTTTCAATTTGATTTCAAAACTTTTACTTTTGAACCTAAATAATTTCGAAAAATAATTCAAACAAAGTAAGTTGTTTTTCTTTTCACGAAATGTTTTGATTTATCAGTCAAATACCCGTAAATGAAATTAAAACCAACTGGAACCAACCATAACCTAAGTATACTAATGTTTTCGACTCTAGGTAAGTATAATATGTATTATATTGGATGTAGCTAAACCAAAGATGTGATTA
The DNA here is from genome assembly GCA_948107695.1 of Meliscaeva auricollis. NCBI lineage: Eukaryota > Metazoa > Arthropoda > Insecta > Diptera > Syrphidae > Meliscaeva > Meliscaeva auricollis. The sequence goes on along the minus strand of OX403619.1, from coordinate 18,825,805 downwards.
TTCAAGAGACAAATCGAAGTACTAGGACTTGTTGCAATAGGTTCTTTCTTCCTAAAAAAATAACTTTCACTCAAAATACCTATTTGCATGTAATATTTTAATACTTTACTCTAATGGCTGTCAGCATACATAATTATTGTAAATTTATAAAAATGAAAAATCCGAAATTGGTAGGTGTCTTTATGTTTCTCAATAAAAAAAAAAAAAAACAAATCGAGGTTTATAAGTAAAATCTACAATATCGGTTGAGTATAATGAAAAACATCATTTGTGTGGAAATTCAAACAATAGATACATTTTATTTCATAACTTTCTATGAATTCTAATGAAGTAGCTGATGGAGTTAGATATACAAAACAAAAAGAACTGCTTTCATCGCGGTCCTGAAAAATACCAAATTTGCAGACGAAATACAAAAAAAAAAAAAAAAAAATAGAAACAAATCCACCACGTTTGCACGTTGATGCAGCAAAACAAAACTGTAACGCAAAAATGTAAGAAAAGAAAACTATTGTTTCAGATCACGCGCATGCATCTGTTTTTGTTTTCAACTCCCATTTAGAAAATGTAATTATTTGTCTTATTTACATATCCCAGGAGTAGTATTCAGCAAACTTGAAAGCTTTCAAACAAAAGGATTACATCCTTTGTCTCTATGAACTCGGTACCAACCAACTACTATACTATACCGCGCGGTATAACCAAAGCAATTTAAGAAAACTTTTTCTTTTTCCTCTATGCTACTTCATACTGACGAACGACGAAAGACGAAAACGAAGACACAATGATAATGATGACTTTTATTGACAAAAAAATACACAAAACATAAAACACAAAACACACACCGGGACCAGGCTCTATTTTGGGCATGGGAATTCCAAATAGTAACGAGCACACCAAACCAACCAGGGTGTGTAGTGTATAACCCACAGGAAATAGGATTCAGTGATAAATTCGTTTTGGGGGCAAGGCGAGACAAGAAAAAGAAATCATCATAAAACTGCAACGGGAATAATAAAAATAAATAGTTTTTTTTCTTTTTTTTTGGGAAAAGAAACTAAAAACAGAGTCCTTGTTATGGACTGTGGAACTGTGTATACTGGCGGTCGGAATCGAAACGTTTGTGTGGAAGAATTTTTCAAAAAAAATATATATAAAGTGTGTGCACACAGGAAGGAAAGTGTTTGAGCATTAGCACGACAGCCACGACAACGGAGAAATGATATTTGTGTTTGCGAAGTGTGAACGCGAAGATTTAACGTCTTTTTTTTATTTTATTTTGTTGCATTTGCCATAAAGGCAGATAAGTAGCATTATTGTATGCATTACATACCGCCACTATTCTGCCATCCCAGATGTGTGCCGGACGAGAATACGAGTAGGTACTATCCTTTAAGAGCTCCATTTGCTTACCAAAATAGAGAGAAAGAGAGCTTTCTGGGGTGTTTTTAAACTAGATATTTATTTAAATGACTGGAGGAAATTAATGTTGTAGACTGCACTCTCTATAAGTTGACAGGCAAAGAAATGCTTACAAATACCTTTTTCATATTATACCATGCTGTGATTTAGAGGATGCTTAGAACAATTGAAACAGTTCGTGGTAATTCTTGTCTTTGGACAGAAATTTCAAAACTTTTTAAGTTATACTTTATAACGAAACCGAGGTGTAGTCGGCAAGGACTCATGACAGGATGTTCCATTTTCTCTCATAGACGGGAGGTGCTATAACCCAGGAACATCAAACACGTCAGCACATTGTTGAAACATCTCCATCTGTGAGTCCAAAACCTTTCCTTCCCTTACCACCATTACAACCCCCTGCTTATAGGTACAGTGGGCTGATCCTGGCAGCAGGAAGGAAAGGGTGTTTAGGCTACGTCGGCGTGGCATGCTAGCATAAGCACGTCCTAGCTCGTCGGTGGGGGGGGTTCTTGCCAATGTAGCGCTAAACGGTCGTTACGTATAGTTACATGCCGGAGGAAAATATAAAAAAAAATTCGGGTTCAAAAAAGTCGAGCCCGATATCGTCCTGATTCAAAAGAAATCACACCCAAAATAACTCATACAAATACTCAAGTGAGGAGAGAGCGAGATGGTAGTGCCTCTCAGAGTGTTTTTCCCACCCACGTATCACACGGATACAACCTTGGCTGTTATGTCCTCGTTTTTATAACAGCCCCTAAATCGCGTCGATAACCTCACTATAGGTTATTGTAAAAAGCCATCAACCTAGATAACTTACTTACTTTCTTTTCGATAACCAAAACTTCACCTTAAGGTTATCGATAATCATCTTCATTAAGGTCTTCAGATTTTCGTTCATCACTGCCACATCCACCTATGACGTCACTTATTAGACGTTCATGCTAAAAATCTAAAATTCATAGAAACAAAATCTTCCCAGGAAGGAATCAAATCCATCAGCGGAAACAATGAAAGGTACGAAAAGTATTTTTGATTATAATCGTAAACATTCAATTTATTGAATAAAAACTTATTCTAACAAAATTCTTAAGAAAAATCCTAATATAAGAAAAATATGAGATGTCAAATGAAGTAGGTATATAATAATTTCAATTCAAATCAAAATCGCTAAATTACTTAAAAATTATAAAAAAAACAGATACCAACAGTCGATTACCGTTAAAGATAATTTCAATAATAAAAAATTTTTCTTGTATCTTTCTTTCTTCAACTCAGCTAAAATTAATAAAGTTAAGGTATCAATAATTTACAAAAATAGTTGGTTTTATAAGAAAAAAAATCGGATTAATTAATGAATACCCCTTCTTCACAATATTCTAAAAATAAGAATATAGAAATGTACATGAAAAAGAAAATTGAGTCAATTTAAGGAAAAAGTCTACATTTAGGCTGAATCAGATATTTGAATTATCCATTCACACACATCAAATTTTATTTTTATATCTAATAAACTCAACTCAATCTTAATTTGGTTCTTATAGTAATACTATTTTATAGAATTAAATTAAGGTGACAATTAAAAATATATTTTCAATATCATGCATTAATTTTTTTTCAAAGACAATAATCTTCCGTCGTTCACCACAGTACAGTGCATTATTAAATTTCTTTAATAAAAAAAAATAATCTCTTATTCGCCACGATATGCAAAGTATTGCATACCCGTAGGCTCGCTTTAAAATTTTATATTTTTATATGTCTGTATTAGTGCATTTGTAATTTAAATGATTTGTGTATGTATATAATTAAAGATGTATTGTTTTTTTGTGTTCAAAGATTTAAAAAAAGTAACTTACCACAGCTTTATGAACTCCTCTGAGGTGGTGCACCGCTTCATAGGTTGGTATTGCTGCCTGCAAATTCAAACACTTATTGAACAGACAAACAAAAAAAAAAATTCACTACACCTTTTTTTTAAAATGTAACTGATTTGCTGCTTATTCACTTGCAGATTTAAAAAAAATGTCTATACTTTTTTTTCTTTTTTTTTTTTTATTATCGCACTTTTTTTGTTAGGCGTGGTGAAAAAGGAAGATATGTGGGGAATTAATTTAAGTAAATGGTAGGTATAAAGGAAAATGAAATTAGTGATAAGATTATGAATAACAACAAAATTACACTTTAATAAAAAAAACTAATGATATGGTAGACATAATGATGATGCGGGGAATGTCTTCGGTGAGAATGCTGGGATGATGACGTAGCGGTGCTCTCAGCTTGGCTTGCTAGTACGATCGTTCGCTGGCGGCAAGATCAAACGAATCCGATGATCTCGTTAACAAGTAAAGAGAATAGAATAATGTTTTTTTTTTTTCTTTTTTTTGGTGTTTTAAGCACTATACACTACACCTGGGATACCTTCGGGATGGTGCGGGTGCTCCTTTGGTAGTTTTTTTTTTTTGTTCTTGGAAGATTATGGTTTTTTATAGGTTAGGTTTTGGGGGTGGGTTTTTTTTTTGTTTTTTTGTTCTGTTTGTTTTTTATAGGGTTTCGGAGTCGGTTTAGCGTGGTTAGGGTTAACTTTTTTTTTATTTTAACACTTTTAAGGGCTTTTTAGTGTATGTTAGCGTGGTCACATTTGCAAGTTTTTTTTTTTTTTGTTACTGGTTTTACATTTATATATACATATGTATGTTAGCGTGCTCACTTTTTTTTCGTTTTTTTGCTACGTTTTACATATAATATATGTATGTTGGTGTGGTCACTTTTTGCACGTTTTTTTTGTTACTGACCATTTTTTTTTATGCATGTATCTATAGATATAAGAACGCACGTTATTTAAGTTTTCAGTTAAGTTTATATTTTTTTCGTATTGTTTTATTAACTTTTAAGCAAGATCTTTTAATGATCTTATAGATTTTAAAAATGGTACAATACTCGTACACAAATTTATACTAAAATAAAACTTAGACTAACAAAAACCCGAAAAAAATATGTTTTTTTTTTTTTTAACACCCGACCGACTTACACGTCCGAAACGACCCGTCTAAAATTTGTTACAGCAAAAAGAGCGAATCTGGGGCAACCACCGCCTTTTATAGCCCGACGGCAACCCTCACCAAGTATGATGGCGTCATCGGTGGAAAGATGGTGGTAGGAGTGATTCCGGAGGTCTTTTTCCTGGCCGTATTTTTAATCTAAAAAATTTACTTTTTACCTTAAAAATTATTTCTAATTTTATTGAAAATAGGTGTGATAAAAGTTTTTATTTCCAGTCAAAAACAGCCAAGAAAATTAACCCGGAAACACTTCCATGTCGAAAAAAACCATAAATTTTAAAGAGGTGTGTGTTATTCGATGATTTCCGCGTAGCATAATATTTTCTCTTAAATAATTTCTAATTTTCGCTTAAAATGCAAAAAGATCTTGTCACCCGCTTCTCTTTATCGTTTTCGGGCAGCCAAGCATGAAACTCACCACACCTTCAAAGACATTCACCCCCATCATCAGCACTACCTTACCATAACTTAAAAAAATAATGATTTGAGTTTTTGCTAAACTCATACCAGATACTCTCAAACTGTATCGACTGTTGGTTTTGAATATTTATAATTTTCTAATAACTGACACAACTGTAACCATAGAACTCTTCGTTTCCTACAACACTTATCCATTTTCGAGTCAACGATGGAAATGGAAAAGAAATGAAACGCTTCATTGCTTATTGCTTAGTATGAATATCGCTAATCGACCCACGCCCGAGAATAAGTCTCGTGTTCAGACTGAAGCTAGCCAGCACAAACACAAAAAAATGCTATCATCCTACTTTTTTATGTCTTTCGAATGAAAAACTCCTAACACCTTACCGTTCGCATCTACCAATTCGTAGAGATTATTCCCTATGATCTTAGAGATTTTCGCTTTAATAAATTTAGGACATAATTTAGCGTTTATCCTTTTTGTGGCATCACTCAGCACGAAATTTCTTTTGAAGACGATATCGCCAACATTATACGCTATATTTTTGCTTCGTGTGTTGTACATATGCTCGTACGTAAGATGGGCTTTCTGTAAAGAATCTTTTATGGCTGAATGGATAATGTTCATTTTTGATGGTTTTGGAATCAGGTTAATTTCCGAGTTATTGACACAGTCAAGTTTTCGTAGCAGCTCAAAATCTGAACCATGTTCAACCATTTTCTGGCCAAACAAGGCTTCGTATGGTGTCATACCGATGGCAGAATGTATAGCTGTCCTAAGCGCACAAGTAATGGCCGAGAGGTTAACGTCCCAATCTCTCTGGTCTTTTCCAATGTACGACCTAATAGCCGCAAGGATGGAACGGTTAACCCGCTCACTGGCATTAGCTTGTGGAGCATACGAAGCGGTTTTAATATGTTTAATACCATACGTTGATAACAAACCAGAAAACACGGAGCTGGTAAACTGTTTACCGTTATCGGTTAGGATAGACTCCGGAACACCAAACATGCATAGAATCTCTTCATATAAAAATGTACGTGCGGTTTCAGCTGTAGCTTTTCTTAACGCTTTAATGACCACAAATTTCGTTAGCTGATCGAGGGCAATGATGATGTAAATGTTACCATTTTTAGATCGAGGATACGGTCCAAGATAATCCATGTAGATGTGTTGGAATGGACGTTCCACCACAAACGGTTTACCCATGGGCTGTCGTAAGATTTGGTTGGACGCTTTGGACATCTTACATACCTCGCAACTACCTACAAATGCTTTCACCTGTGAAGCCATGTTTGGCCAAAAGAATTGCTGTCGTAGCCTATGTAGGGTTTTACCTAAACCTCCATGCGAAGCCCTAGGTGGTTGATGTGCCAGAGTAATCAGATGATCGGTCAGCTGCGATGGAATCCATAACTTCCATCCTAGGTCATCCTCTAAAGGATTCCCTGTGCTGTGCTTGACCTTCTTGTACACAAAATTTTCCGAGACTTGAAGGTCTGGCAGCTGGTCTTTTTGTTTTGTGATGTTGTCAATGATCTTAACATATTCCTCAGATTGAAAACTGGGATCTGTTAGATCTATGTGCAGCACATCAGAAGGAAATTCAACCGATAAGGCCTCTATGTTCAATGCGTCTGCTGCAAATACTCGTGACAGAGCGTCTGGCACGACATGCTGTGAACCTTTACGATGCTCTATATCAAAGTCATAACCTTGAAGTTTGAGACTCCACCGAGCTAATCTACCACTGAGGTCCTTTTGACCCATCAACCACTTTAAACTAGCATGGTCGGTCACTACTTTAAAATGGTATCCCTCTACGTAAGGGCGGAACTGAGCAATACTCATAACTGCAGCTAAGCACTCACGTTCAGTGACGCTATAATTACATTGAGCCTTGTTCAATTTGTGTGAATAGAAAAAGATGGGACGTTCATTGTCTTCATCGTCTTTTTGACATAGTACGCCACCAATTCCTGTCGACGATGCATCACACAAAATGACAAAAGGCTTGCTGTAATCCGGATTCACTAAAACGGGTGCGGAAGTTAATATGTCCTTAATTTTTTGAAAGGATTCTAATGCTTCATCATTAAATTCAAACTTAGTGTTCTTTTTTAGGGTGTTAGTTATAGGGGCAGCTAAAGTACTATAATCTCGTACGAACCGGCGATACCACCTAGACATACCAAGAAACCTTCGTACCTGTCGTTGATTTTGTGGAACCGGGAAATCTCTAATACCAGAGACTTTCGCAGGGTCAGTCTTAAGACAACCATCGCCAATGATGTAGCCTAAGTATTTAAGTTCCTTGAAACAGAATTTCGATTTTTCCAGGTTAATTGTTAGACCTGCAGCTGTCAATCTTTCGGCGACGATGTTTAGGTAACGAATATGTTCCTCAAAGGTGCGAGTGACTATCAGGAGATCGTCCAAGTAAACAAAAACATTTTCTTTTAATTCGTGAGGTACCACTTTGTCCATTAGCTTGCAAAGACGTTGAGGTGCATTGCAGAGGCCAAAGGGCATGACTTTGAATTGGTACAGAGGCTTACCGGGAACCGTAAACGCTGTCTTTTCCCGTGATGACTTCTCCAACGGTATTTGCAGAAACGCGTCTTTCAGATCCACACTAGAAATATAGTGTGTATCTGAAATACGACTTAACAACGCTTGTATATGAGGCAAAGGATAGGCACTTTTCTTGGTCTTTGCGTTAACCTTCCGGTAGTCAAGACACATCCGGTTTTTCCCGGGTTTTCGTATCAAGACTACTGGAGAGCTCCATGGGCTGTTACTCTCTTCAATTATGCCCATGTCAAGTAATCTATTCAATTCCTCATCTAGTAGCGATTGCACCGCCGGAGAAACAGGATAGTGTCGTTGTTTTATGGGCTCGGCATCCCCTGTGTCTATCTCATGTTCCTCCAGCGTCGTTTTTCCTAAACCAAGAGTGGCAAAGGATGGAAACTTGCTAATGGCTGTCTGAAGTTTGTTGGATTCTGCTCCTGATAACTCACGCATCTCAGAAGACATACTGTTAAACGTGGTGTTTGAAATTTCTGATATTAAATTTGGTGCGAGTCTAAAAGCTATCCAGAAATTGATTCCTAAATACAATTTACGTTGTAGGGAAGGAACTAGGTACATCTCTATCTTTTTCGTTTCATTTTTATAAGTGACATCTACTATGAATCTTGCTGTCATAGGCTGACTACGACCATCCGCTGTTTTGACGTTGGATGAACAACGAGTGTAAGCAATGTTGTGTTTCTTCAGATAATCATCACCCTCTCCGCCCAAGCAACTAATGTTGGCACCACTGTCTAGCAAACCTAGCATGCTTTCGCCAAACATTTTTACATTGGCATAGGGACGAGGATCATCTGAGCAACACAACGTTGTTGCTTCAATACTTTTTATTGCGGTTTTCTTATTTTTCTTTCGTTCTCGAATCCTAGCGATTCTGGCAGATACAGGTACTTTTGAAGAACCAAAAATCCTATCTCTGGCACTATAATAAGCAATTTGACGTTCGTGAAGGCTTTTAAAAGGAGGAGACTTCTTTTCTTGTGTAGGTAACAAACTTGGTTCTAATTTTTCTTTGTTATCGGGTCTTTTTAAAATTTGAACTATAGAATCTGTTGGTTGAAGATTTGAATTGGGGCTTGAAATAGAAATGGTTAAAGGGTTTCCGGTCTCTAGTTTCGAGAGCAAGCCATCCCGGTTGAAGGATTGCTCTTTCGCGAGTTTTCCGCACATTTAGGACTTGTACACTGAGGAGATGTCGTGTTCTCCTTTCCACAGCGGTAACAAAACAAAGCTCTTTGGGAAACCGGACATTCCATGTAACCGTGGCCTACTTTCCTGCAGTTCCAGCAAGTGTATTTACTGCTGTCTCTTTGAAACTGTAGGGCTTCAACCGAATCTGGGGCTAGCGGTGGTAACTCTTGAGATACCTCGATTTCACTCACGTTTCTACGAAAAGGTTGAGCATCGGGTTTTTTAAATTTGTTTTGATTTTGCTCCTTCATGTATTTTTCCATATTGCGGCAAACATAAGCCATCTCATTAAGATTCTGAGCCTTAAAGGTAAGCAATAACTCACCCATACGACTGTTTATATTTTGTTTGATAAGGGTTATCAACTCGTGATTAGGCTTTGGAGAAAGCAAACGTGTATTTAATTTTTGAAGAGCCATATAAAACTCATCAAAACTTTCATTAGGTTTTTGGCGTCGGTCGTATAGCTGTTTTGAAAGCTCCGCTTGAGTCTCAAGGGATCGAAACTGCTCTAACAACGCAAAACGAAGTCCAGGCCAGTCTACTGTCGGATTGGATTTGAGGTAAACCCAAAACCAATTTTCAACTTGCCCACTAATGAACTGGTGAAAATTCATCACAATCTCTTGCCATGTGGCACCGTAACCATCTTTCAATCTCTCCAATCTGAAAATGAACTCATCAACGGTCATATTAAGATGGTCATATTTCAGACCCCATTTGTAGAAGCTATGAACTTTGGAGCTAGAAGGATTTGCTCGGAAATGAGTATCAACCGATGGTCGAGAAAAAGTTTCATCAAGGTTCATGTTTCTTATTCGAGATAAAAAATCATCAGCATTAGGATTGAGATGAGATTGGGTTGCATTCGGTGCTGCTTCACTTAAACCAAATTGAGGTTGGTTATGCACTGGAGGATCGGGAATGATAGGTGGAGGCTGTCGCCGGCGGACTTCATACTCGCTTTCTACTGAAGGAGTGGCTTTCGATAGAGTTTCACGAATGATCTCTGCCATCTGCTTTTTCAGTTCGGCCCTATTCGATTCTAATTCTCTTCGAATTACCTGCATATCTTCAGACCTGCTTACACCTATAGAAGCCGTGACCACGTCCTGAATATAGGTGCTAAAATGTTTATCATTCTGGTAGTTCATTGTAGCTTGAGTAAAAGTTGCTTGCGATCCTGATGCTAAGTCGGGGATGACGGGATTTGCAGGAGGGTTTTGTTCTCCGTCAACTTGATTTGAAGGACCTTCAGTTGGTAAACCAGGGTCTACACCAGGATTGATGTTAGCCATTTTGTCTTCTGTCTGAGGAGTTCGGCCGGATTGGTTTTAAACAAAACCCCTACCGCGTCTTCTGGTGCTACTTCCTCGACCACGAATGCTATCGGTAAAAACTCTACCACAAATGCTATTGCTAGTTGTTCGTCCGCGATTGCTATCGGTAAGACTTCTACCGTGGTAGCTATCGCTAGTTCCTTGACCGCGACTACTATTATAGCTTAAACCTCTACCGCGACTTCTGGTCCTAGTTGCTCGACTGCGACTACTATCGCTACTATTAAGGCCGTAACCTCTACCTGAACGTAGTAAATGCCTTTGATCAGCAGAAGACATACGTCGATAAATCTAATATAGATTTTAATATTTTTTTTTTTAGAGCGTAGAAATTATCAGAGAAAAAAAAAATGTACGTAATTATAAAAAAAAAAAATTGAAATTTTAAAACGAAAATTCAAAACTAAAAATGATATAAGAAAAAATTGAAAAAGATTTTTGAAACAAAATTTTCAAATTTAATTGTAAAAAAAAATTTAAATAATCAATATTTACTTTTAAATATAATTTATTAATATGTATATTCTAAAATGATTGTAAATTTATCATAAAAATGTCTGGTGGATGTGACGAATGATTTATGAAAATATCTGAAGACTAAAGACGTTGTGTACTCACTTGAAATATTCAATGGTAGTTGGAAAATTTGAAAACTGAGAATCATAACTAAATTTGATTTTTGTGCAGATGTCAATTGTTTGGTGGAAAAATTGGAAAAATAAATCAATTCGCAGCGGGCATAATACGTTGCTTCCAGAGCTCATATTATCGGTCGACATTGATTGTTTTCCGCAAAGGTAACACTCCAAACAATATTCTGAACAACTATATATTCGGCTGAGCCAAAAGTACGGATTCAAATAAAAATTGCTTGCAAAGTTAAATTTGTTATTGGTTTTGGTTGAAGTGGATGATTGTCGCAACAGACTAAACAGGGAACAATTTCAGACCTATTTACTGGACGTCCGCTCATTACTTTAATCCTCACAATATAATAAAAAAAAAATTTTAAAAGACTGATCTGCGCAAAAGAAAAAAAAATCAAATAAGGTTTTTAGACGGAAAGGAAAAAAAATTTCCTCAACAGTAAGATTGAAATTTTTTTCCGTATAATTTTCGAAAATTTTTCACATCAAAATTATGAAACTCAACTACCTTTCGGGATTTATCAAGGACGAATCGGGCCCCACGTTGGGCGCCACCTATAACGAAACCGAGGTGTAGTCGGCAAGGACTCATGACAGGATGTTCCATTTTCTCTCATAGACGGGAGGTGCTATAACCCAGGAACATCAAACACGTCAGCACATTGTTGAAACATCTCCATCTGTGAGTCCAAAACCTTTCCTTCCCTTACCACCATTACAACCCCCTGCTTATAGGTACAGTGGGCTGATCCTGGCAGCAGGAAGGAAAGGGTGTTTAGGCTACGTCGGCGTGGCATGCTAGCATAAGCACGTCCTAGCTCGTCGGTGGGGGGGGTTCTTGCCAATGTAGCGCTAAACGGTCGTTACGTATAGTTACATGCCGGAGGAAAATATAAAAAAAAATTCGGGTTCAAAAAAGTCGAGCCCGATATCGTCCTGATTCAAAAGAAATCACACCCAAAATAACTCATACAAATACTCAAGTGAGGAGAGAGCGAGATGGTAGTGCCTCTCAGAGTGTTTTTCCCACCCACGTATCACACGGATACAACCTTGGCTGTTATGTCCTCGTTTTTATAACAGCCCCTAAATCGCGTCGATAACCTCACTATAGGTTATTGTAAAAAGCCATCAACCTAGATAACTTACTTACTTTCTTTTCGATAACCAAAACTTCACCTTAAGGTTATCGATAATCATCTTCATTAAGGTCTTCAGATTTTCGTTCATCACTGCCACATCCACCTATGACGTCACTTATTAGACGTTCATGCTAAAAATCTAAAATTCATAGAAACAAAATCTTCCCAGGAAGGAATCAAATCCATCAGCGGAAACAATGAAAGGTACGAAAAGTATTTTTGATTATAATCGTAAACATTCAATTTATTGAATAAAAACTTATTCTAACAAAATTCTTAAGAAAAATCCTAATATAAGAAAAATATGAGATGTCAAATGAAGTAGGTATATAATAATTTCAATTCAAATCAAAATCGCTAAATTACTTAAAAATTATAAAAAAAACAGATACCAACAGTCGATTACCGTTAAAGATAATTTCAATAATAAAAAATTTTTCTTGTATCTTTCTTTCTTCAACTCAGCTAAAATTAATAAAGTTAAGGTATCAATAATTTACAAAAATAGTTGGTTTTATAAGAAAAAAAATCGGATTAATTAATGAATACCCCTTCTTCACAATATTCTAAAAATAAGAATATAGAAATGTACATGAAAAAGAAAATTGAGTCAATTTAAGGAAAAAGTCTACATTTAGGCTGAATCAGATATTTGAATTATCCATTCACACACATCAAATTTTATTTTTATATCTAATAAACTCAACTCAATCTTAATTTGGTTCTTATAGTAATACTATTTTATAGAATTAAATTAAGGTGACAATTAAAAATATATTTTCAATATCATGCATTAATTTTTTTTCAAAGACAATAATCTTCCGTCGTTCACCACAGTACAGTGCATTATTAAATTTCTTTAATAAAAAAAAATAATCTCTTATTCGCCACGATATGCAAAGTATTGCATACCCGTAGGCTCGCTTTAAAATTTTATATTTTTATATGTCTGTATTAGTGCATTTGTAATTTAAATGATTTGTGTATGTATATAATTAAAGATGTATTGTTTTTTTGTGTTCAAAGATTTAAAAAAAGTAACTTACCACAGCTTTATGAACTCCTCTGAGGTGGTGCACCGCTTCATAGGTTGGTATTGCTGCCTGCAAATTCAAACACTTATTGAACAGACAAACAAAAAAAAAAATTCACTACACCTTTTTTTTAAAATGTAACTGATTTGCTGCTTATTCACTTGCAGATTTAAAAAAAATGTCTATACTTTTTTTTCTTTTTTTTTTTTTATTATCGCACTTTTTTTGTTAGGCGTGGTGAAAAAGGAAGATATGTGGGGAATTAATTTAAGTAAATGGTAGGTATAAAGGAAAATGAAATTAGTGATAAGATTATGAATAACAACAAAATTACACTTTAATAAAAAAAACTAATGATATGGTAGACATAATGATGATGCGGGGAATGTCTTCGGTGAGAATGCTGGGATGATGACGTAGCGGTGCTCTCAGCTTGGCTTGCTAGTACGATCGTTCGCTGGCGGCAAGATCAAACGAATCCGATGATCTCGTTAACAAGTAAAGAGAATAGAATAATGTTTTTTTTTTTTCTTTTTTTTGGTGTTTTAAGCACTATACACTACACCTGGGATACCTTCGGGATGGTGCGGGTGCTCCTTTGGTAGTTTTTTTTTTTTGTTCTTGGAAGATTATGGTTTTTTATAGGTTAGGTTTTGGGGGTGGGTTTTTTTTTTGTTTTTTTGTTCTGTTTGTTTTTTATAGGGTTTCGGAGTCGGTTTAGCGTGGTTAGGGTTAACTTTTTTTTTATTTTAACACTTTTAAGGGCTTTTTAGTGTATGTTAGCGTGGTCACATTTGCAAGTTTTTTTTTTTTTTGTTACTGGTTTTACATTTATATATACATATGTATGTTAGCGTGCTCACTTTTTTTTCGTTTTTTTGCTACGTTTTACATATAATATATGTATGTTGGTGTGGTCACTTTTTGCACGTTTTTTTTGTTACTGACCATTTTTTTTTATGCATGTATCTATAGATATAAGAACGCACGTTATTTAAGTTTTCAGTTAAGTTTATATTTTTTTCGTATTGTTTTATTAACTTTTAAGCAAGATCTTTTAATGATCTTATAGATTTTAAAAATGGTACAATACTCGTACACAAATTTATACTAAAATAAAACTTAGACTAACAAAAACCCGAAAAAAATATGTTTTTTTTTTTTTAACACCCGACCGACTTACACGTCCGAAACGACCCGTCTAAAATTTGTTACAGCAAAAAGAGCGAATCTGGGGCAACCACCGCCTTTTATAGCCCGACGGCAACCCTCACCAAGTATGATGGCGTCATCGGTGGAAAGATGGTGGTAGGAGTGATTCCGGAGGTCTTTTTCCTGGCCGTATTTTTAATCTAAAAAATTAACTTTTTACCTTAAAAATTATTTCTAATTTTATTGAAAATAGGTGTGATAAAAGTTTTTATTTCCAGTCAAAAACAGCCAAGAAAATTAACCCGGAAACACTTCCATGTCGAAAAAAACCATAAATTTTAAAGAGGTGTGTGTTATTCGATGATTTCCGCGTAGCATAATATTTTCTCTTAAATAATTTCTAATTTTCGCTTAAAATGCAAAAAGATCTTGTCACCCGCTTCTCTTTATCGTTTTCGGGCAGCCAAGCATGAAACTCACCACACCTTCAAAGACATTCACCCCCATCATCAGCACTACCTTACCATAACTTAAAAAAATAATGATTTGAGTTTTTGCTAAACTCATACCAGATACTCTCAAACTGTATCGACTGTTGGTTTTGAATATTTATAATTTTCTAATAACTGACACAACTGTAACCATAGAACTCTTCGTTTCCTACAACAACTTCCTTACCGGTGTTTATAAAAATATTCAAACAGTAATAACACATAGACTTTTTCTGCCATTATGACTGGTTTTTTTTTCACACAGACACTATAAGTAGATAAACAATAACAACATACTTACATTTTATACTTGGCACGGGTAAAACAGGTATTTATCTAATAAAAAAAAATTGTTACCCTCATGAAACTTGGCAAAAAATTTACATTTGCAATAAGATTGAAGAATCAAAAGAGTCCATAATAATATCTTGAGTGAAAGGGTGTTTTTTCTTCACCTCCTGAAGACTAAAAAAATAAATTAAAAAGATGGTGCTGCAATATAAACATATAATACATGATTTTAATGTATTTTTTGATGCTCTGAATCTAATGACATTAAAACTCAATACGAATACTCTATGAAAAGTTATACTCTATTTTAAGCAAAGGTGTCTTTATTTTTGTCTTAGGAGGTTAAATGGAACCACAACCGACAAAAAAAAATGATACACTCGTGATATTCGGTAAGAGCGTTTCATTTGAAACAAGATTAAGGAATCCAGATAGACCTGAAAATTTTTTTTGGTAAAAGGGTGTTTTTTTTATGGGGAAAGTTATCGGTGAAAAAGGTACCACAGCATCTGACTGAAAAATGATACATTTTTGAAACTTGGTACAAATGTTACATTTAACATAGAAACTAAGAGCATAATGAGTCCATAAAAATATTTTGAGTGAAAGGGTGTTTTTTTTCCAAGAGGACCGAAAACATCGGAAAAATAGCGATAAAAACTATAGTAAAAATGTTACCCTGATGAAAATTGGTACAAATATTTTATTTGCCATTGGAACTAAAAATCTAAAGGGTACATTCAAATATTTTAGGTGAAAGGGTGTTTTTTTTTAAGAGTAATGCAAATCTGTTTTTAGTCCTAAGTAACCAATAGTTTAAATGGTATGTTCACAAAAATCAGCATAAACATTTCTTTTGTTATGGTAACTAAGAATCAAATGAGTCCATCACATTGTTTTAAATGAAAGGGTGTTTTTTTGAGGTGAAGAAAATATACGGAGTAAATGCTTAACATCTCTTACAAAATTGGTACCCAATTGAAAACTACATTTGGCCTAGGAACCAAGAATCTATAGAATCCAGAAAATTAATTTGGGTGAAAGGGTGTTTTTTGAGGAGATTCAAAATTTCAGACAATACTTTTCTTTTATTAGATTTCTTTTATTTTTTGAAAAAAAAAAATGGGTATTATAATTTTCATTAGGTTTTTGAAATTCGATTAAGAATTTATTTTATTCTAGAAAAAAAAATTAACATTTTATTTGACAATCAAAGTCCGATTTTATGCTAATAATGTGAGGCATTTTTTGGTAATTGTTCACCCTAACAAGTTTCGCCATTAGTTCTCGTCAAATCTTTTGAAAACTGATAGCTTGAGAAGAGTTTTCAGGGAAATTTAGCCGGGATGAATTTTTTTACCTACAAATTATTCTAATATAAATTGTAAGATAATGGTTATTCTAGAAATAAATCATTTTAAAGACTTTTTACTAATTTACACTTCAAGTTTACCTTATCTTCCTGCTGTTGGAGGGTAAAACCACCTCTATTTTAAGGTTATCATTAGAACAAAGAAAAAAAAACAATTTAGTTAATAACTCAAAATTAATTTGCCTAACTATGAACTAATTTGTGAAAAAAATGAGGCCAATGGCGTCCCGTTAAAAGAAATTTCATCACATTATTAACTTAAACTTCATTTTTTAAAATAACAAATTTTTCATTTGAAGTACCTCAAAAAAAGGCGACTTACCACTGCCAGGTACAAAAGTAGAAACCAGTATATATTGCAAGTAATAATAATAATAATTAATGAAGTTATATATCATGAACTTCATTATTTGAGGTAAAGTTTTCGTTATCAGATCGTTAGACTTTATGCCAAACCAATGAAGAAGAATAACTTCATTGTATATCTTCTGGGTGATATTTCTCAGTTTTACCTTAATATCTCATACAACAAAAGACGAGAAGAGAAGACAAAAACAAAAAAAAAAAAGTGTCGATAAATCATCATAAAAGGGCCCTCTTCAAGACGCAAAACGGTGTGTTCCACCCATCAACGATATGAAAATAAATGAGAGTAATTTTAGCTAAGATACCTCCTTATAAACATCCGTTTGCCTCATTGTCGGCCTCCTTGGCCGCCCCATAAGCGTCACTCTTTATAAAAGCAAATGTACCTATTCCTACTCGATATACGTTGTCGGTCGTCTCCGTTTCTGTCTCTGTCTATGTCTCCGATGTGGTTGTCAGAGAGTTGTTCAGTGTGTCAGACACACCAACCAATACAAATAGTACTCATACCACAAAACGTTGCCAATATCGGTTGCCTGCCATTGCCACAACGACGACGGCGACATCAATTTTGCATAAGGACATTTTTCAAAATAAACGGGTCGCCGGATGCGATAGACACCGATATGCTAGTACGTATGTCAGAAAACGGAAGGAATTGTGCATAAAAGCAACCTGAGGTGTGTTGATATTCCAGTTTGGTCTCATTTTGAAGCTAATAACGTGAGGCAAAGTAAATAGAGAGAAAGGACTCTATATACGTTTAGAGTGAGTTCGAGTAGAAAAGGTATTGGTGGCCCCCACACAGGACCCCTTCGAAACGAAATATATGGCCATAACCAAAGCCTTAACAATTGTCTTTTCTGTCGCTTTGCTCGTCGTTGTTTTATAACTGAAAATGAGGCAAAAGATACAACATTGCCGAAGGCGAATCCTCAATTTATGTATAACCATAACTTATCAACCACTTTAGTTAAAAAATTGTTTTCCATAATGGAATTCGCCTAAACGGATGCCAAACCGAATGGAAGACATTTTACGCTGCTAAAGGCGCTCACTCCGACAATGGTGTTTTATTCTAGTGTATAGCGAGCGGCTCATATGATGGCGGGCGGCAAGTGTAGCAACCAAACGGAATGGGATCCTAGCACATTTGGCGCCGACGCTTTTAGGATTTCCATGTGATGTGTGACGTGTAATTCATGACATAAAGTATGATTTTTGCTAAATTGTATGTTTCTTTAAAATGCTTGCTTAGGCACGTCGTCATAAAGAGAGCAAAAAAAAAAAAAAGGAGAGAAATTGGATAAATTAAGCTTTGTGAACAACGCACATTAATCATCTAATTTAATTTACTTTTTTTTTCTCATAGATAGATGATATAAATTCTGCTGTTAACATGCGTCTTATCAGACACGTTGTATAAGTACCGCATAATATCAATTAGGGGACCCTATTGCCGAAACAGGAAATCATCAGCGTAAAAATATTCGTATCATATTTCGAGCAATGTGATATTAAAGGCTTTTCAAGAATTCACAGCATCATAAACGAGTGTATATGGATAATTAATTAGCAGCTCATTAGTAGTGATTTTTTTTTTGTGAAATAATTTAATTGAAAGCGCCGCACCGTTAAATTGAAAATTATTGACATTTCTGCAGCAATTAAATTGAAGTTTCGCTAGAAATTCAACAGTGTATGGAATTGGAATACAAAATAAAATTTTAGTAGACAAACGTCTTCTAAAACTTTATGGAATGCAACAGCAGAATGCAAACAATGGGGCTTTTATTTTTTTAAACGCTCCTACGATTTTGATTATCTTTTAAAAACGGTTTATTCCAAACGACGGTTTTTGTTTTCAATACTGATTTTCTACTTAATGACTTACTTCATTTGGTAGTCATTTTTCATTAATTTTTTTAATTTTTAGAACCCTCTTGTATATATCGAAACCGTTATGTTGAAGTATGCTCATTTTATACGAGGTATGTAAAAAATAATAATGATAGTTTTGATTTTGAGCAATTTTTTGACATGAAACCAATACTTGCCCTATGAGCAAGTAAAAATCAAATGAAAAAAAATCAAGACGGATTGATATTGATATAGAATTTAATTTTGAACTTTAAGAAGCCGTTTAAGTCATTTCAGAACTGAGCTATTTCTTTATGTGTTCTAAAACTACAACTTTATCACTACTGATCATAACAAAGTTCGAAGCTCAGCTCTTTTGTTTTAGATCATGGCATGGGAAATTATGCATTCTCGAAGTAGAAGTCCAGTATAGAGAGAGTACGTAAGCCTATATAATGAATTAAAATTAATGTGTTCTGGGTTACAATAATAATTAGGGTCATAATAATAAATGTTCATCCTGGGAATAAAACAAAAGGTTAGTCATCAGATGAGAGATCCTATGAACTTAATTTCTCTCTATCACTTAAGTAAAGAAAATTCAAAGACATTCCTGTGCTAAGAAAAATTGTAATTTATAAGAAACTACATCATTATTAGATAAATCTATGGCATGAAAAAAATTAAACCAATCTTTTTTTGAAAATCGGCGGAGGCGTTTTAAGAAAAAATAATCCTTTATGTATAAAAATTGTAAATTTTGTTTCAAAAAAAATTTGGTACGATATTTGAGAAAATATTAATAAACATTTAAAGCCAAAATTTCAAAAAAAATAATGTACTGGTTTTCGAAAAATCGATTTTTGAAAATGAAATTTTTTCTTGAAAAATTAATAATAATTTAATGTAAAAATTGTCATCAAAATTCTTTAAGTTGCTTATAAGAAAACAAGAAAAAAGGAAACGGGGCTATGGGAGGTACCATTATTAACAGATGAAAAATTATTTTGTGTTTATTTTATAAGTACGACCTTTATGGTTGTAGTCACACAAAAATTTTATTTAAAATCATTAGAGTCGGTTTTGATTTGCAAAAAAAGTGAATTTAATGTCAAAAACTCATATTCAAAAGGTATAAAATCAACTTGAAATTATTTCGTAAAAAGTCGTATCTTTAATTTCGGACACATAAAAGTTTTAAATAAATTTATAATAACAACAAAACTCCTCCTCCTTTTTATGATATGATGATTAATCAATTTGTCAATATTGATTCCCTTACATAATTATGTAAATTAAGTATTTCTAAAGAAATGAGATTGGTAAGGATTAAGCCACTATAAAACAGGTAGAAAAAAAAATAAACTTCAAAATAAAAAAAAAAAAAAGTTACCGACAATAGTGAGCTTAAAAACTTATTAAAATTTAATCAAATCCCTCTCAATATTTCAAGTGAATACAAAATAATATTTTTCATGGATAAAGCTTCCTTAAAATTATAAATAAATTTAATCTCATAAAAATTCATTAAATACAGAAAATACAAATTTATTAATCCTTTCACATTTTTTAAATTCTTTCGAAAGTTCTACAGAAAAAAAAAAGAGAATTTATTATAACCAAAAAGAAACACAAACAAAATTCCGCAGATAATAATGTAATATGGTTGACTATTATTATCCAATAGCTATACACATTTTTGTATGTTTAATTTTTCTTTGTTGTTGTTTTACTCTGAAAATATTTAAACCATAGATTACAATGCCAAATTTTGTTTTATTTCATTTATCATAAATAAAAAAAATACCATCACATTAAAAAAAAAAAAAAAAAACTTATGCAAAAGAATTAATAATTAAAACTGAAAGATCCTTTCATTTGCTGGTAAAAGTCACGCAAATATGTATTATACATAATTAAAATTAATTGCTTTAAACAACGAATATTAAGTATAACAAAATTATATTTATACACCTTCATACAAATTATGTATGAGCATAAAGTCCACCACACACTCATTAATTGAATTAATTGAGAAAATAAATATGTACAACAAAAAAAAATCATTAAAACGTGCCGATTTTATCATTTTGACAATAATTTTGCTGCGGCTTTTGGACATTCTATACATTCATATTATGATGTTTTTATTGACTGATTTTTTTTTTTCATTTAAATTTAAATCAGTTTATCTTGATTGGAGTAAGTAGTTCCAACAAAAATATATAAAAAGTAAATCACACATCAGATTCATATGGTTATTTTGGTTGAAACAGTTTGTTTTGATTTATTTAAAAAGGTTTAATTCTTCGGGTATAAAATAATTTCTAATACAAATTCCTAGTCATGAAATTATTGCCATTTAAAATTTATAAAATATTATTGGATAAGTGTTTGGTACGAGTGTTTGTTTTTTGTTGGAAATTCTTCAGGGGATAGGTAAAAAAAAAAAAAACGTTTTCGTATTTTTGTCGCAAGTCACTTTTTTCTTTTTCGTTTAGTATTATTGGCATAAGTCAAGTGTAATTCCAATTTATTTTATGCAGACGCTTTAAGTCAAAATTTCACACTTGAATTCAAACCCCTTCTACCTGACACCAGTGAATTATCTCAACTTATGTTCTTGCTGAAGATATAGCATAAAATCGGCTGCAGGTGGTGTGTTCTTAAGTTCGGAAAATTCATATGCAGATCCGAAATTCTTTATCAAATTTTCGTTTGCTTTTTTCGTCAACATTAAGATCATAATATCATTGATTTGTTGTTGTTTTTGCTTTGACTCTCATACAAACTTACTTTTTTTGATACTCTATAATCCAGACTTTTTGTTTTATTGTTCCCTTGAACTTTCATTACTTTCTTTACTGCTGTCTACAAGGTAGTACTGACTATCATCAAATTTAAAATTTCAATTCAAAAAGTTAAATCAATTTCAAGACGTTTTGTCCTTCCAAATGTAACATAAAGAATCCATCCACACCAATATCAGCTACACGTGCACAGAAAAAAGGGTGAGAGATCCTAATTTGAATATTTTGTTTGTATAAAGTGACATTGTCCAACAAAGTAGAAATTATTACACATGAAATCAGTTTACATAAAAAAAAAAAAAAATACGAATGAAATTTGAATGCGATGAAATACTGATGGCTTGTCAGAATGGTTACTTAAAAAATGCTATAAGACTCAATCCATCGGCACCAAGATACCAAAAAAATCAAAAGACAAAGAGAAATAAAGAATTCAATGAAATGCATTTGCATTTGAAATAAATATTTTGTGTTTAACAACTACGCCATATTTTTTGTTTGTCTCCCCTTAATTTAATTCTTTAAGAAAATATACTTGCCTATTTTTTTCTTGAAATTAAACTTAAGATCAATTTCTATATTTTTTTGTCAAATTTAAATGATTAGCTGTTACATACATAACATTGCGCAGTAAAAATACTTATTTCACAAAAATTAAGTATCAACTTAATTGAATTTATTATTGTCATTGTTTGAATCTTTTTCTTGTACAAAAGAATGAATTATTTTTCTTCCCCTCTTTTCCTCAATAAATTATAATTCATAATCGTACATATCTATGTGATTTGTGTTGTGTCTTTATTTTCTCGTAAAAAAATAAACTCAATTTATTGATGTGTGTTTTTTCTTATATATCTTCTTTTAGAAGCAAAAAAAAAAAATTGGCTGACTTTTAAAAGTTTTAGGAACCTACTCCTGATCCAAAGTAAATAATTCAATTTTTGCAATCTTAGTCAAAATATTTAAATGTTATAAATCATTTTTACCCCTCTCCAACTCTCGTTGAGAATAAACAAAACAAAAAAAAATTATTATAAGATGACACTAATTTGCATATCTTGATAAAATTCAATTCCAAATAAATTTTGAATTTCAATTTCAATAGAGAAAATAGAATTTTACAAAGTAAGACACATTGTGGCGATATAAAATGGTGGAAAGGGCCATGAAATAGTCAGTTTTAATGCTCAAGTGGAATGGGGGTTGAGAAGGGGGAGGGGGGGCGGGGGGAAGAAAAAGTCAACAAAGCTTTTGCCTTTTGTTTGTTTTATAATGCGATTTCTATAGACAGGTTTTTGGCCATCAAGACATCATTATTATCTGATTCACCAGGCCTGGCAACATTCCAATATTCTCTGTTCCTATAGAATATTTGTTTTTGTAAGAAGAAGTGTTTTTGAAAACTGAGATAAGTTCATCTGTTAGCAAACCCACATTTATCACTACAAAAAAAAATCAGATTCTCATATTTCAAAGCTGTCTAATTTTAATCAAAGAATAATTTAATAAAATTTATTAGAACCCAAAATTAAAGTTTCTATACAGTAAGAAGTTAATTTACAATTTCTTTTCCCTACAAAACTTATAACATTTAAAAAAAAAAATAATAAACGCTAAACGTTAACTCCGCGAACATTTGATTTAAGTAGTTTTGAGTTAGCGCAAATATACAAATAACTGTATTAGCTGATAAAATAATAACCATCCGCTACATATTTAGTCCATCGAACTTTAAACAAAAATCAAGCTCTCCTATTTAGGGATGACAAAATCATGACTTATTAAAAATCTATTTGGACACATGCATACCTTTTAGCAATTAGCCCATTCCACAACCTTTGGCACTTTTTCAGAGATCTCTTTCACAAGACTGAGCTTAGCTCTTTTGCATAAAACCCTTTTTCATATGAACCCATCAGTAAAGAGTGATGTGACAGAAGGATGCAGATCCTTCTACATTCTATACAAAGTAACTCTCTGTTGCCGCTGTCGGTATTGGCAACAGCGACATTGTGAAACTTTTTGTGCCTTGCTTTGTGTATATTGAAAGAAACAAAAGTTTTAACTGCTGCCATATTTGGTTGGTCACGTTTTTTTCTTTTGTTTCTCTGTTCAATTTCTTCAAATCTGGCGTCTCTTGTTTGCATTCAACCTCTTTTTCTTTTTTTTTTGCGCAAAAAAAAGCATAAAAGTGGCAAAAGCAACACGACGAAATTATAATAGAATCTCATTCCCTTACTACTACTGTGTGTGTCTAACATTCAGCTAGCTAGCTGCTATCTACCCTTGTCCCATAGTCGAGACACATTGACACTGACTGCTGCGCCCCCAAACACTGGCAACTGGCAACCAAAGTGAAGAAAAACAATTTGGCTCTACAGGAACTCCGTTGTCACAGGCAGGACACCAAAAACAACAACAACAATGATGCCAAACCAAAAAAAAAAAAAAAAACACTTAAAATGGGATTGGTCTCTTGTCAAAGTGGAATTTTTATCGCTCGCGCCTTGTTCTCGTTCCTCTTTATGAAACATGCAGGACAGAAGAGTTCCATTTTCTTCTTTTTCTATTTTTTTTTTTCTATTTTCATTTAGTGTGATAAGATTGGAATATTTGCATAAATTATTGTTAAAAGATGGCGACATTTACAAAAGGGTGAACAATTTCAAAATGAAACTGTTTCCAAGGTATCTCTCTTTTAACGATGATGATAGGTATGACCGATAGAACAAACAAACAAAAAATTGATAATAGTAACTAGAGAGAGAGAGAGAGAGAGAGAAAGAAATAGAGGAGTTTGATTTTTTGTCAGTCTCTAATATCACTGCAATCGTATTGCAATAAAAAATGTCTGTGTCCTGTATATGCTTAGTCAAGCAAATCAATTTTTTGTTTTGTTTTTGAAGTCATACTTCTTTACTAGCGTTTTTTTTTTGTTTTTTTTTTGTTTTGAGTTTACGTTAGGCTTTATTAATATTAGGATTCAGAATAGCAAGAACACAGGAAAAAAAATTTGTGATAACAGTTCAATATTGAAATTTTTATACTGTTACGAATGTAGGAGCAAACACACCCAGATAGATCTTTGGTAATGATTAATGACTAAAGCTCTGAACGATTTCATCTGAACTTTCGAACTTCGAACGGAATGAAATGGAACGGAACAGAATCTGTCTCTGTCTTTGTACATTTGTCTCATTAACTTAGCGAAACTAGAGATCTCTTGAACCTTCGAGAAGAAATGAGAGGAGTATAAATACGAGGTCGGAGAAGGAGATCGGCATAGTTTAAATTTGACAGTCATAAGAATAAGTGGTTGTAAAGAAATTGTTATTGGGAAGTGTTACTTCTTGTAAATTGTAAAGAGTAATAGTGAACCCAGAAAAACATTGTAATACATACACGCCCTAACTAATTTCTTTCAGAGAGAGTACTTCATTGAGTACAACGAGTACCTACTCTGAGTGTATCCGAACTTTCTGAGGAGCTAACTGACGGTAACCATAGAATTCGAATAAGGATATCCATTACATCACATTGAAGAATGGATACTGTGAAAAATTCTTCGTCAAACATTTATAACTAGAGACTGGACATTTTGCTGATCAGAAATTTTTAGAAGCCTGCCGTAATGTAATGGAAATACAGTGATGAAAATGGATATACCCAATCGAAGACTGTGCTAATGATCAGGAAAGAACACTAAACTACTAATTTGGGTTGGAATTAAGTAATGCCCTATGAATGGAATTCATTGTTAACCAAGTTTCCGACAAATCTTGAAAAGACACCAGTGATATGAAATTTAAAGCATAAATAATGTTGAGCGGAAAAAAACCGATCATTACTTCTTGGAGTAATGGTTAGGGCGATAGACTTTCCGAAGGTTTGTGTTCAATTCACAGCCTATGCTACCTTGATTTTTTTTTTCAGTGGTACTGCCTCTCGCTTGGAACTGACAAATCTTCAAAGAGTACATCTTCTTAAGAATAGTGCATCTCAGTAAGCCGTTCGGAACCAGCAGAAAACATCAGTTGGCCCCCTTCATTCCTGCTTAACTACATGCACACAGGAAAAGATTGAGAGTTTCAACCACTAGACCTTTGTTCTTCGTGAGCTAGTCGAGTCTTGCCACATATTGCTTATTTTAATGTTTTGTGTACACAACCATAAACATGGCATAGTCCGCTGTTGTACAAATTTGGTACCACGGATAAATCTCGCTGGTCCGTCAAAATAGTGTCGAAAAAAAAACTGATACCTCAGATTTCGAAAACAGTTGATGATGGACTAATGTGTTAAAGCTGAAACGGATTTGTTCACTTGTCAGGAGTCAGCATTAGAAGAATAATTTTTCAAAAGTCCTTGCTGATATACTGATGACATAATTAGGAGGTCGAAGAATAAGATCCACTTGCCAACAGCTATTTTTTCGTGATAGAATTCGTGGAAATAATGCATTCAAGCATTTCCATCTCAGTTCTGCGGTATATGGGGAAGTGGCATGGGCATTGTCAAGATCGAATAAAAACTAACTTATGTGCTTTATAAGAAAAATTCTTCGAGTTCGTTCAAGTGCATGAAAAATGGAGTAGATATGACGACGGGCCATTTTAGTGACAACGTTCTATTGAAAAAAACTCTAAAAATAATGCAGATGGTAGTAAAATTTGAATTGTATGATTATCGACGCGTTAGTCCTACAAGGTTTCAATTTAACCCGAACTATCTGAAGTAGCTTGTTGTTTGAGGCCAAAATCCACCTTGAATTGTAAGCGCCACCTTAAAAAACTAAGTTTAAGAACATATTGTGTCGAAAGATTGTAGTTAAATTATTCGGAACTTAAACCGAAGAAAATGTCTAACGAGGGGTGATCAAAATATATCAGTGAATATTGGAACGATGTTGGTCTAAGCTTTTAGTAAAGCTAATAATATTGCAAAAAACCCTGCCAACAAATTATTTGAGTAGTATCTATTTTTATCGAAGCAACTTTTGTTACAAAATGTAAGTACGTTCCCACTTTCACTTTCTGGAGGACCGTTTGTTCCCGTCATCAACAACATCATTTTAATATTATTACGTAGAATACAAGAATTCTATTTCTCTTTTTTTAATAACGTACCGGCAACCAATTTTAATAATTTTGGTCTTATTTCAAAGGTACGAGGAGCCATCTTCCTACAATTTAATTTTTATATTCTGCGGTCAAATTTTAACAGCTCAGTGATACCAGTGCATAAAAATTTCTCTACTGTTATTTTTTCTGTTTTTGTTAAAGTTTGTAATTGTGCTAAAACTATATCACTCATTAAAAAGTTTAACTAAAACTAGTGCCATTCCGAAATATCTCAAGTTTATGATAACATTGCAATTTAACACCACTCACCCCTACATACTCAATAAACATTTGATGACAGAGACCTTTTGTCTCATATAAATTTATGCAAACAAGATACTACACCTACCATAAAAAAAACAAGTTTACAACCTTTGATATCTAATCATTTTGATCCTTTGCGACCAACCTATTAAAGTTTATAATCATGCAACATTATTACAATTGACAATGGTTTTTTTTGTTTTCATTTTTCTTCTATAAATTCATTCCCATATGACTAAATAAGAATATAAATTTATTTATGTACCAACATCACCTCTGCCATTATCATGGGTAACACTTAAAATTATATGCACTCTATAAACATTACAGATAATAATAACACAAAATATCCCTACTAGCTAGATGTTGTGTTCGGTATAAGGTTTATTACGTCTACTCCATAAAACAAGCAACTAATGTTTATATCTGCAGTGTAGTAGGTTAGGTATAATACTTTTATACGAGATACCGGAGTACTTTTCCTGATGGTGGTTTGCCATACATTTATCTGTTTGTATCACTTTACGCGTGTAAAATATCAATTTTACCCCTCGAATATGGGTTCATTAGTGTTAAGCGTACAATTTCAGAAGCCCCAAAATGTTGTTTCGCCGGAACAATTTTATCTAAAAATACCCAAAATGTAATTCCTAACAAAAACCCAACACACATATCACTAACGTTTATAATGTAGGTAAGTATATACGTAAATGTGGCGGTAAAGAGTATACCTGCGTGTGTGTGTGAGTGTGTGTGGTGCCTGCTGCAATATATTCTGTGCGTATTAAACAAGTGGTTGATTCTCATACGAATATCCTGAAAATATATTACCGCATATAAAACCAATTTATTTCCTTTATCCTCAAAGGGATATCCGAACAGAAAAAAGAAACATTAGAAGACACACTGAAACATTTCTATCTGACAGAATATATTCATACCAACACCAGTAAGGTGTTCTTTGTGTTAATTTTTCCAACACTCATTACGACCATAGATTGTGTTGTCATTTTTTTTTAACAAAAAATTATGATATTTTGAGACGTTTGAGGAAAACATAATTCCGACAATTTTTATGCCTGAGTCGTACGTGTTTGCTTAGTCTTATAAACTATTTGGTAGTTCTCCTAGAAAAGAAAACCATACTGCTTTATGGATTTTCATGGACTCTTTTGAATCTTGTTTTTTTTTTTTTTCTTAGCTCAGGAAGAACCTTAAGCTTAGTGACTGATAGTCACAAAAATTTTCTGTGTGCGTGTAGTTAGCAGGAATGCATTTTAATCACATGAGAAAAATTGAGTTCATAGTTTTTGACAAGGAAAACATAAAAGAAATTTTTAGGTGTTTCAGGTGATGAAATTTTACTATAATGCAAATTTTCATCATTTTCACGCTGACAAATTTATAAGCTTAAGACTTTTAACTCTGTTATATAGCATGACACTATTATCAAATACTCTATTCCTTCGGTCAATCTCAAATAAAGGTTTTGAAAATAAATAATTTTTTAAGAAATTTTCAAAAAACAAATAAGATATTTTGGTTTAAAACCGGTAAATAAACCGGATATTAATTTCGGTTTTTTATCTAGTTTCTAAACTAGTTAAAAAACCGTCTTAGAGACGTACTTTATAACTTCGTCTAAATAGGGTTTTAAAAAAACCCTATATTTGTCTATAAAAACTGGGAAGTTTCCTTATCTATGGAAGAGGGCATATCTTACTCCAATTTTTAAAAAAGCCGAAAAGACAGACATTCAAAATTATAGGCCCATATCAAAACTGTCTTGCATTCCAAAAATTTTTGAACAAGTAGTGTGTGACAGTGTAGCATTTCATACAAAGAATTTGATTTGTACGCAACAACATGGGTTTATGCAAAGAAGATCAACGGTTACAAATCTTCTGTCCTTCTCGCACAAATACTCAAATTCATTGGAAAATAAAAAAGATGTTGATTGCATCTACACGGATTTCTCAAAAGCATTCGATCAACTTAGCCACAAAATTATTATATTCAAATTAAAATCTTTTGGTTTTCCTCCATTGTTTATAGCATGGATTGAGTCATATCTTGAAAATCGTTCATACCAGGTAAGATTCAGAAACTGTCTTTCAGATCCATTCATCGCACACTCTGGTGTGCCGCAGGGAAGTCATCTTGGCCCTTTTCTTTTTATTCTTGCTATAAACGACGTTATTTCATGTATTCATTCAAGTGAAATCCTAATATTTGCGGATGACATGAAAATTTTTAAGACTATATCATCTAACCGTGACCAACTTCTCTTACAGACTGATATTGATAGTTTTAGTGTCTGGTGTGAGAAAAACGGTCTTTCTCTAAACCCCGTCAAATGTCACACTATAACATTCTCTAAGAAAAGAAAACGAAAACAAGTTATGAATGCTTTTGATTATACAATCGCAAAACATAAACTCTGCCGTGTCCTTTGTTTCAAGGAGTTGGGTGTTCATTTTAACTCCAAATTAGAAATTACTGAGCATATAAATTACACTGTAAATAAAGCCAACTCTATGCTCGGATTTATTAAACGCTGGGCAAAGGAATTCAACGATCCGTATGTTACTCTGTCCTTGTACAACTGCTACGTGCGACCGCATCTTGAGTATGCTTCACAAGTATGGACTCCCTTTTACGACGTCCATAAAAATCGTATCGAATCTGTGCAACATAACTTTATACGTTTCGCTCTAAAGGGCCTCCCTTGGACTGATCCATATAACCTGCCACCGTATGAACATCGGATTCAGCTTCTACAGATTCAATCATTATATCAAAGGCGTATTAATAATGATTTACTATTTCTTCATCAACTTCTCAATGGGCTAATTGATGCATGTGATTTACTAGCTTGTATTGGAATTAATTACCGCTGAGGATCTATCCACTTTTTGTAAAAAAAAAAAATACTGGCTTTTTTTAAACATAATTTTACGGTTTTTTTTAATACCTTATTATCTACAGTTAAGGAAAAACCTGTAATAAACCATTTTACGGTTATTTTATAACTGTTTGCAAACCTTTAACATACAGTTTAAAAAAAACTGTACTAGGTTATTTGACGGTTTTTGTATAACCGTTTAGCTACGGTGTTTATAAAACCTGTAATATAACAGGCTTTTGTCTTATGCAAAACAAAATTTGGAAGAATATAAAAACATTGGTCTAACTAACGGTTTTTGCCATGGTTGAAAAATCTTCATCTGATTTTTTTTTTTCAAAATACAGAAATATACTTTCTTAACTATGGCTGGCCATTGGATAGGTTCTACTAACCAGGGTTAAAATTCAAATACGATTACATGTGATCTCAATACCACTGTGTTTTAATGAGATAATGACAACTTTTCAAAAACCAAACTTCACTATCTCAGTTCTCGCAACGCAGTTTAAAACATGCAAAGAGAAAACTGTCATCTCCTTTTAGATTCTTTTTGTTCTATATTTTTTCTCAAAAAAGAAAATAAGCTTTTAATAATGGTAATAAACCACAGACTCTGCTTGAAATATAATAAAATTTATTAAAAAATATACCAAGGTACTTTTCATTAAAGTTGAATCTGTTTTTTCATTTTTCTTTTTCCTTTTTTTTTGATTTTTTAAAGTTTTTTTTCATTCTGCACATAAAAATACTCATGTTTCTGGGTATCATCACTCCCCATCCTGCAAGAAAATTAAAAATAACGAAAGAAAACAAAAAAACAAGTATAAAAAAAACAAATTTCGATCCTTTATCTCGATCCTCTTAACTCAATGTTTGTCTCGGACACACACACTTCCAATTGTCATTCATTGTTCGCAGATGCCACCGAAAAAGCGAAAAGCATAAATCCTGAATCCGAAGTGCCAAAAGCACAAACAGAATTACTCCACCATATATATACAATCATAAAACACACTCCAGCAATCACACACACACACACATATTCAACTCATATCGCATACAAACTCTTGTAATTTGAAGCTGTATTTTTTTTTTCGCCGCTATTGCATCCTTCACAGAGTAATAAAATATCATCATGTCCTTGCATTCATCGCCATTCGACGTCATCATCGGCGCTTAATTTATTTCGAGCTTAATATAATATCCCGTTGATTTTAACCCTCAGAGTCCTTCATCTAAAAAAATTAAAAAGAACCAAAAAAAAAAAAAGAAAATACAAAAAACAAAAATAAACAAACAATGTATAACAGAGGACAGAGAACGCCATGCCGCTGTTAAAAACTCTTATCTGACTATGATCAAACAGGGACATTTGGACACAATAAAAAATTACGTCACACACGGCTTTGTTTCTCTTCTCCATCTTTTTTGTAATAATACATGAACAAGGACTTAGCACCAGTGGACCAAAGAATTTAAAACCCCAACTGAAAAAAACAACAACAAAAAAATGTAGAAAGCAAAAAAATTTAACCGAAGTGAAAATGCATTTCACAAAAAAGGCGTATGAAAGAAATTTATGGTCACATGTCGCCTGCAATGCAGTTTATTTCAGTAAGGACGAAGGAAAAACACGACAAAACCAACCAAAAATTGGTTAAAAACACAAAGCCCGGAACCGGAATGCAAAAAAAAAAGAAAAATTCTTAACACCAACACACAACAAAATGCACAACAACAAACAAAAAAAGAACGAACTCCAACAACACAATGTACGTATAAACAGTTATTTCATATGCATACACCCATATCTCTATGGTATCGAAACCATCACCACATTACATGCTATACTAGGGAATCGAGTAAGACACCTCTTAGCCGAACGCTACCATACCCCTGACCAGCGTTTGTTGGTTGGGACAGAGTCAGAAAATTTTGGCAAAGAATTTTTTGTTTTTTTTTTTTTTTTAATCCAGAATAGATATTTTTTAAAATAATATTTCAGTTAAAACATTTGTTTGTTTGGTGCGAACATTATTTTTGGGAATTTTATTAAAAAAAAAAAAAAATTTGGCTTAAAAATTGAAAACCATGCGACATATTATAAACACACTAAACTATTTGAGGTTTTAGCTGCACTTTTTTCGCATGGAAATTTATTAGCTTGTTATATAGTTTGGCCCAAAGCCTGATGATGAACAAAAAAAACTTGTTTTGTTCACACTTTGCAGCGGTGGATTATGTTTTTTTGCGGTGGTCGACATAAATCCTAATTGTGGTTACTATAATTTTTCACTTGAACAAAAAATAAAACATATTGTAAAATTCTGTGTTCAGGGGGGCGTATGCGTACTTTTTTTTGTATTCGTGTGGAAAATAATAAAAATAAAATTTATAATATTAGGGTGTATTCAAATAGGTTAATAATTATCTTGGTCTTAAATAAAGCTGAATGAAGTGCTTGGTTGCTTATTTTTAAGTTGTGTTATGTTTCATAATGATATCAGTGTAACAAGAAAATAGTCTTTACTTTCTTTTAATATTTTGAACCAAACAACTAAAGTCGCAATGTTTGGGATTCGTAAAAAAAGTAAGAATCTTAGCTAAAGGAACACGGTTTCTGTGGGTCCAAGGTCCTCCGGTGGATAGTTTACAAAAAGGCTGAGTACCAGTGCTTTTAGCGAATTAGTGGTGTTTTTGAAGGAAACAAAAGAGACATCGGTTCAGATCTGGCCTCGTAAAATCGCTGGCAAAATTGCTCCAATTGGAATGATTTTTGTCAAATGTATGTATTCAAAAAACTTTAACAGTCACAAGTTAATAATTGCCGCTCTTATCGGATTTAAACTTAACAATAAGATTTTTGTAAATAAAATTTTGTTAAAATCTTATAAAATAAACTAAGCCAAAAATTTTGCAGGCCTTTCTAAGAAATTAGAATTAACAATTAGTAAATATAGGGTTCTGTTTTTACCCGTTCTGATGGGAGGGGGAATATTGTCAAAAGTTTACTTAAAGCAGATAAAAATGATTGAAATGCAACTTCCGTTTAATACGAGATAGAATTATGTGTCTTTTTTTAAGACCGGAAAACCCATCTTTTATTAACATTAAAAAAAGCCGATTTTCAAACTCAGAATTTTGAAAAAAAAAATTAGAAGATATATATTTTCAAAATATTACATTGTAAAATGTCGGTTTTTCTTCCAAAATTCAATAGCATTTATTTAAAGTCAATTGACTCAAGACAACAAAATGCTTTATACTTTGTTGGTTTTTGAAAAACTGCGACTTAAACTTAAAATTTAGGGAAAAAATAATATTAGAAAAACAATCAAAATGATTTTATAACATTTGTTACTTTTTGAGGTGCATTTTTCTACCAAAACTTAATGGTTTTTTTTCCATTTCTGTTGAATACAAAAAAGTTATGTTAATTCGTCTTCTAGTTTTGGATATACTAAAAAAAAAACACCAAACTAAATGCTATTTTTATTTAAATTTTTCCTTAAAAACTAAGTAACTTTTAAATTTTCTTGAGAATCTTTAAAATATTAGACATTTTAATCTTCTGAATTTTTTTGCTAAAAAATATATAGTCATTGAATTTAAAAAGAAACAATTATATTTTATGGCGTAAGATTTGCAAAATAGAATCATATAAAAATTTTCAATGGATTTTTCTTATTCTTAAATTCTGAGCTTGTAAATAGTTTTTTCTTAAGCTGTTTATGAAATTGACTTCATTTCAAATTTTAATAAAAGAAGATTTTTCTGGCTATCAAAAAAAAAACCGTTGTATTTCAATAATATTTTTTACTTGCTCTGTAGGGCAAGTATTGGTTTCGTGTCAAAAAAAAATTTCGAGTGGTTTTCGTCATGCCGTCCGTCGGTCTGTGCGTCTTTGTGTCTGTGCATCTGTATCTGAGTTTGTAGAGATGATTTTTATGTAATTTGAAAACTTTGATTTTTTTTGTTTTTAATATCTCATCTAGAACGAGTACCCCCCATGCAAAGTTTTTGAGTTATTCCAGTTTTCTCAAAAACAGCTCTAACGATTTTGATTACACTTTTTGACATAATTTCTTCAATTACGATAAATTTTTAGAATTTTTTCAAAAAAATCTATCGAGCGTTTTTTTAATTTTTATCAAACAAAAAATTTGATATGCCATTTTTAAGATACCTATTATTATTTATCAACATCTAAAAATTAAATTTTGAAAAAAAAAACAAAAATCATTAATAAAATGCACGATTGGGTCTCACGTACTTGCTCTTAGGGTCAAGGTTGTTATGATTAAAACTTCTTACTCAAAGTTTTAAAAAATGTAAAAAGAATAAAATTCTTACAAAAATGACATAAACAACTTCTGAAATTGTTTTTATCTCCAAACTAAGAATGCCATTGATTTGATTAAAAAAGATACATTTTCAGAAATAAAATTTAGAAACCCGTTAGAGCCGTTATTAAAAAAAATATTTTTTTATGAATAAAAATTCTCAAACCTTAATAAAACCATAAATTTATTTTTAATTTGACAAAATGGTATGTAATTTATTTAAATTTAATAAACATTTTAAAATATAATTAAGAATTTTTGTAGATTTTCGAAAGGAAACTTTAAAAAAATTTTTAAAAGTTGCATATTAAGCTCTGTATCCACGAATCGAAAGAAAGAATGACCACCTTTTTGCTGATTGTTCTAAAGCTTACAAGTGTTAAGAAAACGTCCTTCTATTCGTAGTGTGAAAGAGTATTTTTTGACTTTAGGATCTTATATAAAGAAAAACACATTTAGATAGCTTTCTGTTTATTTGCATTGCATCCACTTGTTAAACCATTTAAAAATAAGTGTGTTTGAAATTGCTCAATTAAATGCCAAACCAAAGGAATAGAAATATGCCCAAAACTAATTAAAGAAGATCCTTTCTCTATTTTCTTCGCCTTATTTTACAAAAGGAGTAGGGGTGTCGCACGACCCCAACATGACTGAAATCACAGATATAGACACAAAGAAAGAACAAAAATTCCATCACGAAGAAATTGCAAAGTGATATACAAAATGGCAACAAAAATGAATGGAAGAAAACAAAATAAAACTAAACTAAACGAAAACACCAGAAAAAAAAAACAAGCCGAGAAAAACTCATTCGGATAAATCTGCACTTGACTCACATGCAATTGCGAAAATGTCAATTTGTTTCAGTGTGTGAATCTGTTTTTGGTCCAATCCCTGCGGTGCAATTTTCTTCCTTTTTAAACCCATCGCCTAACCAACCATCAGGCAGGGCATTGAATCGGGAATCAGAGTTAGAGTTAGAGACAGAAGCCTCAGACATACATACATACATACAGATGCACCAATACCAAGGCTGCTACAATGTACTGTGGATTAGTCCTCAATGTACATAAATTCAAAATTCCAATAGACATTTTCGAATGATTGTTTTTATTTGCAGTCGGGTGCAATATAGCAGTATAGAGTAGCAGCAGCCAGTAGCAGTTTAATAGCAAAGAGTAGAATAAATGACTTGGAAAACTTAAATGAGTCCTTAAATATCAGTCGGAGCCAGCAATTGTGTCCGTTTTTAACCAGACTCTGGCATATCGAATGTTCACATCGCCACCCTCACACCTAAACCTAGGCCATCCATTCCCAAACATGCTGGTTGCCACAATATAAGGGTTTTGGGTTGAAACAAAGCAGGTTTCTTACTTCTCCCTCTCCCTCTCTATCTCTCTCTCCGACACCATAGAGTGTACATTCGCAATTTTTATTTGTCTCCTATTTTTTTTTTTTTATTTTTTTTATTAAATAAAATTGGTTTACAGTGATATTGTCTAAAGGGGGTTGTATAGTATATAGGGGAATGGGATTTAGGACACACACTAGCCACTCCGATGTTGTGCTGGTGCTGAAAACAAAAATAAAACAAAAAAAAATAAAACAAAAAAAATGTCCTACTCCTGATTTATTCTCGGCCAGATAGCCTGACCACTGAAATTTTCATGTGATTTATTGCCGTAAGGATTTTCGTTTATCAAATGTTGTCACATACCCGAGCAGTATAGTCATTTTGGGGACCGTTTATTGCCATTTCCAGTTCTAAATACTCTCTCTGGCACATAGCTCATACGTCAGGAGCAAGACCTATTCTCACCCGCACCTGTAAGCCAATCCAATGGAGAATACTAAAATAATAAAACAAAAACAGAAATTGCCACCATTGTCAACTACTGGCTCAGTGGGTTTGATTGGGGACTTTGTCTGAGCAAAATAAGTAAAAAAAAAAAATATGAAAACTCACACAGACAGATGCTTTGAAACTTTAATATTAAATAATTGTTGTTATAAAAAAAGCAATAGTTAAATAGTTTATTTTTTTTTTCAACTGTAGTTGGCTGTGAGTTTGCAAAAAAATATAAAAAAACTGAAATTTCGATCCAAATTGAATTTTCGATGAAATAATTCATGAAAAATTTGAGCCTCGTACATGTTTCTCTTGGCCTTCAAACCTGGAATTCAGGGTTTTTTGGACTTTCCAGTTTTAGTTTATCAACAAAAAAGAACTGTAACTACGTACTTCATTTAGCAGTTGAAATTTTTTGTGGAAATCAATTGCTGTGCGATATTACTGGTATCTTGGATAAAACTCTATTTTAGCTTGGTCCTTAAAGCGGATGTTTGTTTCCCATCATGTCTTCTAGAGCATGGGAGTTATGGCCGACCAATATAACCTCCATATTTTAATTTTTTTAACTATATTGTATATGGCAGCTTAAGTTCACGGTTATATCATTTGATCCGCTATGCGTCTTTGCATATAATACGGATTATCCGTCTTAGAATTTTTCTTTTGAAGAAGTTCAGTATTTTCCTTACCGTTTAACAATCGACGCTAGAAAGCAGGATTGATAGAAAAAGGTCTTATGGCACAAGCAATTCGTCCTAAATCCAAACAGTTTGCTCAAGTAATTCTTCGCCCTTAGTGTACCTAAAAGGGTTATTTCTGGAGTTACTACCGTCTTGACTAGACTAGAAGTTCATTAACTGAAGTGCTTTTTGACTGGTTTTCATCTAATCAGTCGAAAATTTTTTGTACTGTTCTTTTTTTGTGTTCTTTTAACCAAATGTTACTACTACTGACTAAAAGACTAAACCCATTCAAAAAGTAACTGCAGTTAATTAACTTTAAGTGAATTAACTGCTTTAATTGACTGTTCAGTCAGTATTTTATACTGACTTCTAACTGCTTTTTTGCAGTCAAAGTACTTTTGTTAGTGAAAAAAACTTAAGAAATGTATTCTTTTTAATCAATTAACTGCAGTATCGAAAAGACTGTAGTTTTAACAACTCTGATTTAAGGCTATTTAATAAAACATTTGTTTTCAAAGTATGGTATTAAATATTTTGCAATTTTTTTGTAACCTTAACTAAATAAGCCATCCAAATCTGGAGATTTATAACGAGAAACCAGTAAAAAAAGCTCGTTTAATCCTTTCTTTCTCAACTTCTTCGCTGGTGCTGTTTTCTCCATGTTAAGTTCAGCTAGTATATTGTTATTTCTGTTAGAGGTCAACCAAGAAAATGGTTGTTAACGAAGAGTTCCAATTTATCTATAGAAGATCTCAGAACTCTTTGTTTCTTACCACGATTTTGCAGATTCTTTTAAATTCGTCGGTTCTTTTTACTTGACTACAATTCGAATTCCAACTGAAAAGATCAAGAATAGTGTGAAGTATCTTTGCAATTTTGATATCCCATGTCAACAATTCAACAAATTTCCAAACCTCCATGCAATCATTAATCTTCAAAAAAAAGCAATATTTGTTGTTCTTCAAAAACTTATTCTTTACGTCATCCCTCGCCATAAGTCTTATTTTAGTACACAAAAGGTACACTTGAGAAATGTGTTACCAATAAGTTAATTTTCCTGCTATTTGTCTCCACAAAAACAACCATCAACAATGTGAAGACAATTTACGAGGAATTAGATAGGCAAGGACACCCGATTACCACCATCATCATTCCTTCATTCGGCAACAATCATCCAATTGGGGAATCTGAATTCTCTGCTTGTTTTGAAAACATACTGTTCTGTTCAGCTCAACTTAGTATACAACTGCACAGTAGTATAGTATTAGTAACATCAGCCTTCCTACTTACCCGCAGTGTACTCTACAAAAACACATACACACATAGATTATACAAACATTATAAATAGTAGCAATAGGCCTTGGCAAAAAAAAAATGGTCCTTGATCACTTTCTTCTCAATTTCGTTGAAACAGCATGGAATGTATTGGGAACTCTATGTGTGCTATACAAAAAGATATATAAAGATTGTAACATTATGGTTGTACGTGTGGTACATGTAATGTGTGTTTGTATGGAATGTTTTGATTTCGATTAATGGTTAGACGTTAGGGGATTATTTACGCTTTGTGTTTATTTCTTTTCTTGGATTTGTGGTTTGTCTTGTCAATATGTTCGCTCAATTTGCTTCGTCCTTAATTAATATGAAATCCTTATACATTATAATGATGAACCGCAAGTGAGAACCGACAAGAAAGAAAAAAAAAAAAGAACATAAAAGCAAAAACAAAAAAGGATGAATTAATAAAAATAGATTTACTATCTTTGAAAGTGTAGCCTTAAAAGAAAATCAATTCTATTAGTCACATCTGGACAAAAAAAAAATGGTTGAAAGGATAATGATTAATTTTTTCTTTAATTTCAACAAGCAAAAAATAATACATCACTATTTTTAAAACATTATAATTATCTGAGCTTTCAATTTATATTTATAAATGTCGTAATTGCTTTTCATTCCGATTTATGCAAATTTGTTGCTGAGGGAAAAGGACTTTCTAGGTTCACCTATCGTAATTTATTGCTATTCCGGCAAACACAAAGGTGTTTTACACCGGAAAACCGGAAATATTAAATGGAATTAGTTCTAATTTAATTGTGTGCTTCCATTATTCATATAGTTGCGAGTTGATTAATATCCATAAAGTGTTGGTCTTTTCTCTCTTTTGAATTAAGTCAAAAATAGGCTTTAAAATAGTACTCCGTCTTTAACGTTACCATCTTTCTACAAAAATGCCTTTTTACTTTTTCTTGTAA
This sequence comes from Meliscaeva auricollis, assembly GCA_948107695.1. Taxonomy (NCBI): domain Eukaryota; kingdom Metazoa; phylum Arthropoda; class Insecta; order Diptera; family Syrphidae; genus Meliscaeva; species Meliscaeva auricollis. Next base: position 18,787,181 of record OX403619.1, on the reverse strand, counting down.
GACTTCCAAACCTTATTCATTCTTTGTAGAAATTTGTTTTAAAATTGTTAAAGAAATTCGTGTGGACTTCGGTAAGTGAGCTAATTAAAGTTAGAGAGCACATTAGTTATGCAAGTCCTTTCGGAACTATCTCTCAAAATTTACTAGTTCGGTAAACCTTTACTAATCTAGTAATTACTTAAACTTTTGTCCCTTGAATCAATGTGAAAAAGGCTATTTATTGTTGTGAAGAATTACTAATAATTTTTTTGCCTGTCAAATTTTGTTCAAATTGTATTGAACTTATATTAGTCTAATGGTTTTTAAAGTGAAATCGCTTTCACGGTTCCTGTAAGACTGTGTATTGCTTTGAAATTTATGTTCATTAAATCAATTCTAATCACAGTAAAATTCGATTTGGCATCTATTACTCAATTTAGGGGATTGAGCGGCGTGACGCAGCGTACCTTCTTGTTCGAAAGATTGGAGTTTTGATACGGCTCAATACCTAAATATTTGATACACAAATAAGAATCTGTAGTAGTGCAATCGATTCGCTCCCGCATTTCCATTTTGCTAAATAAAAATATTTTTTCATAAAATACTTATCTCAAAAACGCTTTTGATTAAACAATAAACCTTATTTCTCGACACTGTTGGTATATTGACCAGCTTAAGAAAAATTATTTTCGTTTTTTTAAATTTAAATTTCACAAGTTCTAAATTTCCAAACGAATTGATGCACCTAGCTTAAATGCTAATACTAAAACATAACAACCATTTAACGTTTAAAGTTCATTTCATAAAACATAAACAAAGACAAACACTTGGCAGACAAAAGAAGCACTGAAGCAGAGCAGAGCCCAGGACCAGACAACAGGCTGTTTTAATATTTTCAAACCTACCCATACCTATTTTTACTTATATAAATAGAGACGGTAAATAGGTATATATTTGACAACTCTTGTCCTGAATTCCTGAAACGTATAATATTCTGAAATTGAGAACGAAACAAAACAAAAGACAAAAAGAAAGAAGAAAATAAACGATTTTTGCTCATCCTGCTGTTTGAGCTTTGAGGAATAATAATTAACAACGGGATACAACGTCCCTATGTAAGTAAAAGAAGAAGAAAAAGAAGAAGAAGAAAAAGAAGTAACAAAAGCCAGTTGGTTTCGCACTGCCACGGAAATATACTAAAGTAAGAGAAAACAGCGAGCGAAAGCAGAGACGACCAAAAGTTGCAAAGTCCAAAATAGAAAATAAGAGGAAAGGAAGTCTTTTCTCGTTCAGAAGGAACAAAGCAGTTGGCAATAATTAAAATTAATGAGGATCAAGATTTTGTCTCTCTTGTTTTACTTAAAACGTATTGAATAATGAAAATTAAACGAAATGGTCATAGTGTCAAGGATGATAATACTCTCCTCTCTCGTATAGTTTGTATACAAGTATTGGGGGGGGGGGGGGGGGGATTGTATATATAGTGGATGGTATTAGTGTTTGTTGATGGTTGTCATCACACTATTTGGGATAACAGCACTACTGTCGGTATTTGTGTTTGTGTTATATGGTATGGAAGCTAGAACAAGCATTTACGATTAACGGGGTGCAAGAGTTATTGGCATGTTAAGGACATTCTTGAGCTCAATTGAGCTAGAATTGCGGGGTTATAAAAGGGGAAAAGTATATTATAATTATTCAAAGTTAGGATCATAGAAGGATGTGTTTTAGAATTAAAAATTGATTCATCTAGTTTTATTTTAAAGAATGGCAAAATAATAAACTTGTTTAAAGTTCTAAAATTCAGACAGACAGATCGTTACAAAAACCAAATTGCATGAAACCAAGCATTTAGGTACATTTATCTCCCTTTCATCCAGATGATAAAATTTATATAATTTATAATAATAGGATAACTTTATGTTAAATTTTTAGCTTATACATATTATTATTTGATATCTTACTATTTTAAATGAAAAAAGCAATTTTATTAAACTTATATGGAAGTGGGTCACTACGGTGTATGTGGAACCTTTTTTTTATTTCTTCATGATTCTCAGTATACAAAATTACTTTAATACAAAAACCACTAACATTTCAACTTTGGTGAAAATGTAGAAGATGCTTCAATTTAACTTCGTTAAAATTTCAATGACTCAATGGTATGCTAGTTTCAGTCTTTTTTATAAAAAATTCAAACGAAGGATATAAAAATCTTTCCCGAAGCTGTGAGCTTTCAAAGAAAGATTCAAGAGGATTTCTATAAATCTTTCCGAATTTAATTTTGCAATTGACTTATGTAGCTAAGAGTTTACGAATTTATGTAACTTACTCAATTACTTAGGTCCTCAGAAATTTAATAGTCCGTACTCCTAAGCGCCATTGTGTACGGTTTCTGGAAATATAACGTAGTTCTCTCTCTTCCCTAGCTATGCAGATTCACTTTCAACTGTCCTGCGCCATGTGCTTCTGTGAGTGGGTTCCATTGCATCGCTTGGCCAGCAATGCAATCGTTGCCTTTTCGAAGCGTATGACCAATCTACTGCTCTGCGAAAAGTACTGTCAATGGATTCTTGACCCGTTCTTCTATGAAGTTCTTCATTTGAAATACGGTTGGGCCAAAAAATCCTTAAATTTATGTAAGACATCTTTTAACTCTTTCCAATAACTTTATATAAACCGTGATCGAATTTTTGACTTCTACACAAAATTTAGTTCTGAAGAAATCTTTATAGAAGCCTTATACAAGCTTTGACTTGTGAAATTTCAATATTTCTATTGATAAAAAACTGTTGTGTTATTTGGGCAGATATTTAACATCTTTGAGCACCTTGACATAATGAAGAAAGAACATGTTCCAATTTGTGATTTAAAAAGTTGAAATTTGTCAAGAATCAATTTACCTTAACCATTGTGTGTAAAACTCCGATTTACTTCACATTAAACTATTATTTTATATTTATGTTTAGTTTATCAGACTACAAAAGTAATTAAATTTAAAAACCTGATGCATTACATGTCATAGATGTTATCAGCAAAGTCTAATTACTTGGGAACAATCATAATAGAGTAACGCATCACACGTACCCTTATAAAACAGAAAACTTCTCTCCACTGCCTGATGGCTTCATACATAATATTGTTTGCTTTGAAGAAAATCAACTTTTCCAAACTTGTTATCTACACATCAGACATTTTTCTTTTTGTACTAATACAGAGGCATGCAATGCATGCATATACAGTTTATCTTGCATACTTGATTTTAAAAATTCACCATCACTATGAACATCACTTCCAACTATTAAATCTGTTTTTCTCTCTGTTCTCACAAAACAATGTCATTTTAAGCAATATCTGTTCATCTCTATTATGAACATGGCACCAGCCAGCACCATCACCATCAGCACTCGAAGAGCAGCCATACCAAATAAACTCGTCCTTGCTGGTTCAAAATAGATTTGTGAGCACCTATCCATCCAATTCATCCATCCAACAAAATCTCTTTGAAAAAGTTTCCTCGACTCGAAGACTACATACATATATATTCTTTATATCTATGTTTCGGGCTCTATAGTTATATGGAAGACACGAGCAAGGACTATGAAAAGGAAGACATATCCATAGTCGTATACCTGCAAATCGATTCAACTGACAAATGCATTTGTTTACCACTATAAGTCTCTGTGACTGATGCTAGGTGATTTCTAGTCGGACGAGCACACAATTTATTAGACCACATTTTTGTAAGGGTCACTTTTCAAAGCAGCATGTTAAAAACAACCGAAAGAATATTTCTGCAGAAACAACACTAAAGTATCTACACATGTATATAAACTATTCTTATATACAACACATATGTGGTAAACATATATAGTACCTAGAGGAATATCCAGCCTCGAGTCTGAATACGAGTATGAGGCGTTTGTGATTTGGTTTTGAATGGAGTAAATTGTTGAATTTACTTATACATTGTCCATGCCGAACTTTGAAGGCTGCTGCACATACTATTCTGTATAACTGTATTCATGTGCAGATACATAATATGGCAACCGATTTACTTTATTCTATGTGATAGCCCGGTATCTTTTGCCCCAAATCCATTGGTTTTACCGTTACCCAAGAAGTGCAACTGAGTAAATAAATGGATTCTGAGGTTTAAAAGTTATTTTTTTCTAAGTTTTTTCTTTTTGTGGTGAGATTGTTACTAGATGCTTTGGAAGAGAACAAAATATCCACCAGAAATTTAAATTAATTTCAAAAAACACAAGTTTAAGGTTGAAAAAAGGGTTTTTTTTTGCATTGTTAAAAGACTATAAAAAAACATCTATACATAAGATTGTCTTACATTTTACATTCTTTGAAGTGAAAACTTTGAATAATATGGTCAGAATTGAGAGAGAGAGCAAAGGTAATATTTTAGGACACATGTATGTGCATTTTACACAATTTCAGAAGTGGAATATCAGTTAAACGATCCAATTTTACCCGCTATATTTGAACGATAAGAATATAATTAGAATCATGCATCAAAAATTTAATCTGAATCATTTAAAACAAAAAATCGAACACCAAATCTTTGGCCAAAAAAATCTTCAAATCTATCGCTAAGTTCTAAAACATAATTTTTACTAATAATAAACTCGATAAAAAGAATTTAAGGAGACAGAAATCCTAAGAAACTATTCACTCAAAACAAATGACAGCAATTGTTTTGAGTGGTAAAAATTGAAACACCTTAATTTATCACCAAAATCCTAGCTTTCCATTCGCCAATAGGACAGAGTCCTACCATTTCTAGCGAAACCATCAAAAAATTAAAACCAAAATAAACTTTTCTAGGGACCTAGCTTCTTTTGTAGGACTTGTAGGAATGCGTACTTACATGAGTTACATAACTTGAACCAATTCGTTGAAGTTCAACTGTAATTAAGACATTTCATAACAAAATACTTTATTCAGGTTAAAAATATTAAGTCCACAAATGTCCACCAAAAAAGTATTTTTTTCCTTTAAATTTTGTTAATGCCAATAAGAAAAAAGAACAAAAACTTCAAAACGTCTGTGCAAAAGTTTTAATATTAAAACTAAATTTATTCAAAACGAAAAAAATTTACTGCAGCTGTTCTGCCTATTTTCCAGAGAGTTAAACAAAGCAAATCTAGCTTCAAATTTTTAATTTATGAATGAGTATGTTTCAAAAAGTTTTTTAACATTTTTTCAAAAATTTCAAAAATTTTAAAATACAGTATAAAACATTGGAAACAGCAGATATAATAATAGCAAACATAAGATAAGAAGTTTGAAGTTTCACAAAAGCATGCCTATTGACAATATGGGATCCACCAGTAAAACATTTAAGCCACTTTCATATGAAAGAAGTAAGTCTTCTACGGCTGAAGGGATTTTCTGGCAAAATTTCATTTAATTTTAAAAATTATTATTGTTTTTGTTGTTTTAATTTTGAAAACAAATAATATAATTTTCGGAATCCAAAAAATTGATACAAATATTTGCAGGAATTCTTTTTGGAACAAAAATAAATAAAATTTTATAAGAAACAAGTTAATATCGATGTTGTGTACCAAATTAAAAAAAAAAAAATTGGTTTAGTACCTTCTCCTAATAAATCAGGAACTGTTGATACTCGTTCTTGGAAAAGTTAAGAAACTTTTTCGATTTAATTTATAAAAGTTGTATAAGCACTATGAATTCTGAATTCTTACCGAAAAAAATTAAAAAGACTCCTCCATCAGCTTGTACCGCAGCAAACAATTCTTTGGAAAATTGAAGCGAGATCTATTTCAATAAACCTGCATAATGTATAGGCAAATTTTGAAGACCCAATCAGTTTCAATATGATGCACACCGTAAAAAGTGTTTCAGTTTGGTTAACGAAATTGCTGTTTTTACTATTCCTTTAATAGGAATGGCAAGTGCAAATGCAGTACCGTTACCCCAATCAAAATCCTGAACACACTATTTAATTACCTGATTGCTCTTCACAACTATTAAATTTCGAGAAAAATCCAAACCAAGACAAGAAAAGTTCAAATAGCTTCGCATTTTGGTTACATAGGAAAAACTCTCCCTTATTCTTCTATAAATTAAAAAGTCCTTAGGAAGAACTTCAACAAAAAAACGAAAAAATATACTCTTTCGTTAAACGAATTTTCCTTTTTTTTTTTAAATAAAATACCGGACATAATAATTAATTTTAATTCGACATCGCCGTTGTTGCACTTTTCAAATTAAGTCAAGGGGTTGTTTTTTTTTTTTATTTTTTTGTATTTTCTTTATAATTTTGGTTTAAATGAAGCTCTTTCTCCTTACATGCAACTCTTAAGGTAGAAAATATTGTAATCGGACAATTTAATGCTCAAGCATTTGTTTTTATGATAAAAAATAAAAAAAAAAAAAATACTAAAAGAATGAAAGAAAAAAAAAGTTTGGTCTCCTCCTGCACTTGTAGTCCTCATTTTATTCTCGAAAGCTCAACTCAACCAAACGATTATGACTCTGCGAACAGCTAGAGTGTAGGAAAAACAGCACAAAAATAGAAGGAAACGTCATCATCATCGTCGTCGTCATCGTAGCAGGTATAAGGTATAAACTGGGAGTTCCGCAGTGCTATCGTCGGCGGCGTCGTCGCGTCGTCGTCGTTGCCACTACTCCAAGTGGTAGAAAAAGTATGCCCTTTTTAACGAGTCAACATTTCGACTTTTCTTGTCCCTTTGCTTTCGTCCTTTTTTATTTTTTGTTTTTGTTCTAAGATATTATTTTTATAGAGCATACAAAACAAAAATGCAAGTATAGTTAAGATACTTATGCAGATGAACGCTTTAAGGGAAGAGTGCGCTCTTTCAGACTATCTTTAGAAATTCTGTTTTGTTTGTATGGCGAATGGCTAATAACAACATTCTACTAGACTAACGCTTGGAGTATCTTAAAACTTGAAAGTCTAAGCTAGCATAAGGTAAACTCAATGTTGACACGAACTAAAAGGACCAAAAAATGACAAGAAAGAGGGGGAGGGGGGGGTATTCGTTACTTTAGGGTCAAAGTGAAGAAAAAGACGAAAATTTAAATTTAAAACTTATGTTTTAGAAAATGGAGATGCTATTGTGCAGTATTATATACAGAAAATCGATGAAGGCATCATTTATATTTAATGAGGGAATAAACAAAACGTTAAAGGTGTGTTTTGGATATCCATTTTATCAAGTTAAATGGCTATGAAGCTACTATATCTCATTGCTCAGACAATGCAGAAGGGACCAAAAAAGTTTTATACAATTCGTGCCAAAAATAATCGGTTATCATACGATAAAGCTGGCAATTTACAGTTACGTGACGATCATTACCGTCGACGAAAAAATATGGCCCATTAAAGCCGCCGGCATGCAAACCGCACCAAACAGAGTTAATTTTTTGTGGATAAAGTGGCGTTTCATGAAGAAAATGTGGATTTCTAATAAACCAATAACGCATATTTTGCTTTTCGACGAACCCATTGAACCAAAAATGAACTTCGTCACTGAAGATGGTTTTGCGATGAAATTCATCATTTTGGCGCATCTTCTCCGGAGCCCAATCGGAGAACGTACGTCGCTTCAAATGGTCTATCGGCTTCAATTCTTGAGTCAGCTTGATCTTGCATGGGTGTAAACAAAGATCCTTACGCAAAATACGCCATAATGTGGTTTGAGCGATGCCCAATTCTTGAGCCTAAGTGACCAGTAGTTTTGCCAGTGTGGAAGATCACCTCTTAAGAACAATGGCACTGATACTATCAGGACCAGCGGATTTGTGTGTGTCGAAATCTTTCAGAACCCTTACGAGTGCGAAAGAGTATTAGCCCATGAAATCATTTACGCCTTCAAGTACAGCTGTTCTTTTAATTGTGAGTCTTTTCAATTTCCTAAGGCTGGAAGTCGACGTTTTTCCATGTTTTAAGCTGCAGAATTCTTCATGCAGAATCTTTTATTTTCGGTTAACCTGTGTTATTTTCAACTACTTCATTGATACTAAATTAAATTTTTCTTGGAATCTGTGCTGAAAAGGTGAGAAAGCACAGTGAACCGTTAGTCATTTAGGCACTCACTGCAACGTCAAGAGCCCTTTCTACAAAAACACAAGTATTGTATACAAGAAGTTGTTTTTTAACAAGTAAAATTAGTTTTTGAGAAACTAGATTCACTTGTTAAAAACGTTTTTTTGCACAATAAACTTGTAGTTTTGTTGAACAGGCTGGCCCAAGGTACTCTAAGGCGTCAAATCTCGGGTTTTCTTCTTCTTTTCAGTTTGGGGCTTCTTTTCATTTCCTAAAAAAATGTAAGGTTCAATTAAAATTTAGATATAATAAGTAACGGCTATTAGTTAGATTAACTTAAATTAGCTTAAAACTTCATTGTAAAGGTACAAACTTTTTATAAAATTCTTAATTCAAAAAAAAAGGTACGAAATTCTTCTCTCTGTTTGTTAGGCAGGTACCTCCTTTCTACACCTACGAGTTCATTACCTTAATGTTTTCATACTTACAAATGCACATAATAAAATAGTTAAGGATTTACTTAGCGTAGGTTTTTTTTTTTTTGTTGATACGTTGCGTGCGTGGCGTGTCGTCGTTGTCGTCCCTTAAAACAAAAATCCCTTAATCCAAAGCTTTCAAGGAACATAACATACCATTTTTGTATATTAAAATAAATAGACACATCAACGGGTATGTTATGTTGCTCTTTGTTTACTACTTCGAATGTTTTTTTTTTTTTTTTTTTTTATAAACATTAACGTTTCAACGCAACACGACCATACACTAATGTAGGCTCTTTTGCAGTTTTTGTATCCTTCTGAATGGGATTCGTTCTTCCTTTATGCTTGTTTTGAAAAGGTAAGAAGTGTACACTTAACGTACAATGAGCAGTTGCTGTCAGAAAGCATGTTCAATGAGAGTACACACCTGTTGCACTATATCAGTCTCAAAAAAGAAGCTCAACAGGTCCTTTCTTCTTCCCCCCCCCCCCCCTTTTCCCTCCTATCATCATCACAGCAAGGATAAAATATAAAGGAACAAGGAAAAGCAAAAAAAAAAAAATAAACTGTATGAAAGTTGGTAGGTAGATTTTATTCAAGCAACTTCAATGGATTCCTTTCAAGGAATACAAAAAAACACACTCACACACAAAAATTCAAAAGCCATAAAGCTTGCCTATGGGAGATTTAAATTAGCAACGCCCGGCACCGTAAACAGCAATATAATAACAAAAACAAGAAAAGCAGAAAAAAAAGACAAACTTCGTTGATAGAATTATTATTAGTTGAAAATTCCATCCATTGAATTTTTGGCGTATACAAGCGAATCTGCAAGTCTTCGAAATAAATGCGACTCTGTGTGAGAACTATTATGCGGAGAGGGCTGAGGATGACTTTTGGCGGGATGGGTGTTTTTTTTTGGGGGGGGGGGGGGGCGAAGGTATTATTATTAATCGTGAGACGTGTCTATTATTTGGCGGAAGAGAACGGTCGATACTATGGGTTGACTTTTATTCCAAGACAGAACTTTTCCTCATCTTGTGAATAGTTATTTAATGAGAAAAGTTCTTGCTCCGGATGTAATCATCCTGGAGCATAACGTGAGGCCATAAAGCGCGCTTCTACAAGACAGAACTACATATACATACATATACTATCAGAAGTACAAGAGGAGATATACTGTGAAGAGAAAATGGTTTTCGTATCCGCCGGAAGCGCTGCTGGTTTTGCGCGATTCTACAGCCATTATACATTATTTCATTCAGACAAGGAGTAAAAAAGTGTAAACATGAAGTGTGATTATAAGTTGATGCTCTCTGTCTCTGTCTTTATACTTTTTTTTTGCTTTGTTCTTTATGTGTGTGCCTCTGTGCGTGTATCTCTTTATTTCAAAAATTTGCTTTTTGTATTCAGACCTCATATCCAGAGATAGATAATATGAACTTTCAAGTTAAATATTTAACAGTTGCACTTCTCTAACAAGAATTTTCCCTATAAAAAAATGGAGTCATGGGTGAAAACAAGGCTTCGTAAGGGCCCACATTTTTAAAGAGAATGAACTCAGAGCAAATAAGGCTTCTATAACAAGTAAAGAAAAAGTTTCAGAAAGTTGCATTTTATGATGGGAAGGCTTTGTTTGTGGTTACCACATATGATAGGTTTTCTTACCAATGGAAAACCATTACCGTTACAAATAAAGAGTTCACCACTCCAAAGGAAATTGAAGACATAATTCACAGGAGCCATCAACAGAAGTCAACAGGCTCAGAAAATATCTTCAACTTTGTTGTACCACAGTCAGCGATGATCTTCCCGGCCATACTTCTGAAAAACTGTATCAACAGCAGTTATGTCCTTCGCAATTGGAAACAAGTGCAAAAAATCGCTATTTCAGAGAACAATAAAGAAGTAGTCTTTCATTTAGGCTCTTCTCTCCAACCTAGCAAAATTCTATAAGAACTTCTCTTCGCTCCAACGAAAACAACAAAGTTTCTTATGGGCAGTCTACCTCTATCCCCTATTGAGACTACAGTATTATTCAGGCTCCCTTACTAGGTGCTTTCTCGATATCAAAACGAAATTTATAAGAGTTTGAATATAAGAATAAGCAATATATCAACTTGAATTTTCTGATAATCTGATGGTTAAACTAGGATCATTCCAATTGAATATTGTCACTTCGGAACAACCTCGTCCTGAGAATTTGGAGCACCTCCTGATTGTCGATGATACACTGCAGTCTTTGAAGAGTCTTTGAATAACCCTAAGAATAATGTGCAGATTCGGAAGAGGATGCAGAAGCACTGCAATCAACCTTTCTGATGAAGTGCAGTTAACAGTCAAAATTGAGGTAAAATGTTTGGGAGTCAAATTCAATGAGCTTTTCCAGTTCGATACCAACGCCTTCCTGTAGAAACCAAACTTCACCTACTATAGTTTACCATACCTACATTAATTCATGCAAAAAAGGAATGATCTTAGCCATTTTTGCCAATTGGGCATCGAAGAAATATTCACATGGGTATTGAGCAAGCGGGCAGTATTCAAAAGAAAGATAATGTGAATCTGCACACGAATTTATTAAGACAAAGTGCGAAAGAAATACGCCAGCAACAAGAAGCCCGTTAAAGAAGCGAAACTCCGCATACTGACAGAAAACCATCCTTTCTACGATCCAATAGAAAATGTCTCAAAAATCTAGTAAATTCAAATCACTGATAAATAGAACAATGAAGTTCTACTCGATGAGGACCCGATCAAACCATTGGCGATGAGGACATTCCATTCTACGCTGATTCTGGGTCACCACACTTTTGTGAGAGACTCGCTTTACAGCAATATGGCTGTTCTCAAGTAGCTTGTAAACAACCTGCCATCAAAACTAACATTTTATTAACTACAAGAACCCAATCAGCAAACTGATCAAGGCAGGACTGTGGGCACTGGTTAGTTTGGCTGTTTTTAGAACCAACTTTAGGATTTTGAAGAGAAAAAAAAAGAAGATTGATTTGGTGGTTAAGATGGTTGGCAAAGCCTTACTTACTCTATTTTCAGCTTCTTCATTAAGATCAACGTCGCTGTAAAGTGTGCAGACCAAAACCGGAAGGACTAGGATGATTAAGGTCTTGTATAGCATTTCCTTGTTTCTATGAAAGCGAGCTTTACTACTTAAATGCTCCGAAGAAACAGCGATATTCAAGAGTAATTCTATGTTTGATCTCTGCACTGTTGTCGTTGTTTGAGTTTATAGTGGATCCCATTTCCCTTCTCGCTGATAGCATATACTTCGTTTTGTCATCATTAACAGCCAATCCAATTTTTGGCACCTCCGATTCAATACTGGCAAATGCGGCAACCACATATCGTTTTGTTCTGCTGATTATGTCAATGTCATTTGCATAAGCAAGTAGTGAACGGACTTTTGATAAATTGTAATAGTGATTTTGACTTGTGATCTGCTTACAACTGCTTCAAGAACGATGTTAAATAGGTTGCATGATAACGCGTCGCCTTGTCTTAGACCTTTCTCAGTATAAAACGGTTCAGTGGTGTTCCTACCGATTTTGACAAAGCAGCGAGATTTGTCCATCGTTATTCTGTACAAGCTGATGAGTTTGTCAGGGATGCTATAATAAGACATAGCTCTGTATAACTCTTCTCTATTTACGCTTTCATATATGCGACTTTAGAATCGATCAATTGCCCAAGTCCCAAAAAGGTAAAAATGTCATACCGAACCAATGCCAATGGTGAAAAATATCAAAATTTCAACTTCTAGAGTTTTTACTGTAAAAATACTTTTTTTTTTCAACAAAGCCTTGCATTCTTTATGAGAATATTATTCCACTGAATCCATTTTTTTTGTAAAATAAAACGACAAAAAGAAACCCCATCCTTGTGCATTTTTCTTCTGAAACAAAACGTGAAAGTACCTACTGGTTGTAGGTATAATAATCGAATTGTGGAAAAATAACAAAATGAGTTGTTTTTTCAAGGATCACAGCTGAGGATAAACAATATGCACTAAAATATTTATGTACCTGCCTTCGCATACAAATGAGACGAAACATACAAAATTATCAATATACCAATAAGCGCCCAATATGTTTCGTTATGTGTTACAATAAATAAAAAACAATACACGCATACGGATACACACACATACATAATGATTGTGTTATTGTCTATCTATACACCATCCCACCGTTTGGTTGTTTACGGTTTCCTGGATGAAATGCGTATATGGTTTGGGTTCATTGAATTTAACAACTGCGTGTAGTACAACACGATATACTATACTATAGGAACTTTTTTGAGCTGCTATCGTATTGGATTTTGGATTTCTTATATGCTGAGGAGTTGGGGTTATGGGGTTCAGGCACGTATTTGCAGTTTGTTTGCTACTACCTCTTTATCATGCCACTGTGTCAGCAGCAAACGCAACAATAAACATACACAATCCCTTGCGTGCTGTTATCACAAGTAATTCACACTTCATCTGGGGCACTCTGTCGCTCTTTTGGTTACACTGTTTCTCTTTACTTTGCGTGGGTTCTGTATAGTATGTTTTTGTTCTGACCCAGATATCATTTTTTCAAAATTAAGTATAAGGACTTACGTTTTTTCCATCACATACTTTAACAGCAACACCGAAAACGGGACTGGCATAATCAATTTTCAAATGAAGAAATTTGGACTTCCATTGATGCAATACCAATCAGTTTTTTTTTTTTTTTTATTTTTTTATGCAGTGTGACCAGCTGGTAAAATCTTCCCATCATGTTTGGTATTAAAAAATAGGCTTAAGAAAACAAAAAATATAACTGAGAGAATAGATTGATGTTTATAAAAATATCACCAAACAGAAATTTCTGGTTGGTAATCTATCGAACGATAACTTAGGCGAGCCAAAATTCAATAGGAAAAGCTTAGAAAGTGGGATGGCCACTTCTGTCCGTAGACGAAATAGTGTCATTAGTTCCAGTAATATTGAACTTCTTGATGTGAACACCTTACATGCGATACTCCAACGTTTTCAAAGCATGGTCTTAACAGGAGCTATTAATCTGGCTTCCCGTTCTTGTAGTATAATAATTTGCTGGGTATTCCAGTTTGAGTATTGTGAGGGATAAACTTCTCAAACACGAAAATGTGTACCTATGGAAGAACAAAAAGCCACGGAATTTAATGAATCGAAACTTCCTATCCAGACACTAAACCAAGTGTATCGGAACAACTAGTAAAAATCCTTCAAGATCATAGCGGTTGTTACAGTGGTGATATGGAAAGAAGAACAGAAAGAAACAATTCTGTGATCTACTAAAGCAAGTGGAAGCGATATGACTCAGAGAGCACTAACAAAACAATTGTTTGCATGTGGCTGTGCAAAAAGAAGAAGATTTATAAAAAAAAAAGTACGGTATGAACTTAAAAAGTGGGACTGAGTGCCATGTCACAACCCGCATCAGTCTGCTTGATTAGAAAACATGACGCATATCTGTGCTCACTGACCAAAACAAAGAAGCATTTTACTAACGTCTCGAGAAAAAAGTCAAAATTACTTTTAGCATGACATCTCTGGTTTACGGAACGGCCAGAAGACACATAGCTTGGACGGTTATCGACCTTGTGGCCAAATGAAATATTATCGTCCCCAAGCACTCGATTCTCACATTTCAATAAGACAAGGGGAATAAGCGGATTCCAAATCAATGAACAGTAACCAATCCTCAAAACCAATTACTGCCATTTTTAGGTTGCAGGTATAGTAAGTTAGCTGTGGAATTCGCCATATCCACAGAACCTGAAGCTTACCGAAGTTCTTTACTTTCGTGAAAACCTAGAAGTTAAAAATGAAGAAGTGTCTGATAACTCGAACGAATCGGGAAAGGACAGGCATTACAACATCGACTGAAGCACTCAATTCAAAGGATAAAGCAATATATTGAATTATATTGGAATATAGGAGTCATGTTGATAATATTATTTGTGACAACGAATAGTATAAGTTGATGATAGGAGATAGAAATCCATTGAACTTTGATTCAGAGGTTTAAGGGGGAGCGGGCGTAAGGAATACGCTATTTTTTATTTTATTCTCTAGAGTCTAGACTTTAAGGAACAATAAAATGCAAGGAAAATCCTGTTAATAATTATTATGATGCCCTATTTTTCGTCCAATTTGAATGTAGAAATTTTGTTTAATAATTTTTGACGTTTCATGTTAACATTATCTCCTTACTATCTAAAACATCTGCACTTAGCTTTTATCGATCTACTTTTCAAAACGATTTTTGACACCAACCTCTCTTTTTCTCTCAACCACCGCCTCTTTTCCCTAATTTGTAGCTGCCCAATTTATATTTCCGCATATTCATTATAAAATTAATTCTAAATTTTCCCACCACTAATGCAACTGCTGATATTTTTCAACCTTAACCTCGACTTGGACTGTCTAGTGGCTTGGTAATAAAAGTAACAGCCCAACTTCTTGAACCATTGACAAAAGTCGAAAAATTGTTTTATGAATCTTCAATTTAAAAAAATTAAAAGGGTCACACTAATTTGCAACAGCAAAATTTTTATCAAACGGTAATACATGTTATTGGATTTTATAGGCTGAGAACGATTTTTCTTTTTCTCTGATGATAAAAGAAGGAGGAGAAGGACTAAAAAGATAAACGGGATCCTATCAAAATTACGTCCAATTTTACTGGAGGATTCTAAGAAAAAATTTCAGTTCAAACTTTCTTCCATTCCTCAGTGAAAACTAAAAACTAGTCTTTAAAGAAATCCAATATTTGACTACATAGCCAATAGATTGGATTTGGTTGAAGCAACTGATTTTAATTGAATGCCCTTCGGTCTGATTTTTCTTCTCCTTCAATATGAAACAAATTAAGACAACAAAACACTATTTCAAAGGATTATAAGATAAAACTAACCGATTAATGTTTAAAGCGATTTATTATTATTATTACTTTATTTTCTTTATTTTGTTTTTTGTTTTTTTTTTTTTATTTTATCATGAGGACAGATGAGGCAATGAGCCATTAAGATAGCACCTCATCCTCAACAAATCGCATCACTTAATCCTTTTTTAACTCCCCCCCTCCCCATCATAGCCAAAGTAACCTAGAGTATACACAAGAGTATGGATTTGATGCTCGCAGCAAAAACATTCGAACCAACAACTACTGAAACCTGAAAATACAACGAAAAAGGAGGAAATAATAAAAAAAAAAAAAAAAATCGACTTAAGCACCCAATTTATATGGATTTAAATTTGAATACGGTTATACAATGCTATTACCTCTTTCGTTATGCCTGGGACATGCTATTAACTTAATACCTGCCTTTCGCATATTGGTATGTATGTATGTGTGTGTATGATGTTTAACGGTGCACATGGCCAATAGTTGTACTTGCCACAAAATGTGCCGCAAATTTAACGAATAAAATTCCCGATTGCCAAGTTCAATCAGTATCCATTATATTTGGTCGAGACGGAATTCGGCCCACAAATATAGCGCCCTCGGCTCGGTGCAGCAGCAAAGTAACCGAATGTGTAATTCAGGTAATTGATGCATAAAACCAACCTATTTTATTGGTTACAGTGCTGTGTGAAAATTTATTTGCTGGCGTGTCTTAGTCGTCTGTTTGTTACAGAGTAACTTCTGAACGACTTGACCGATTTCTTTTATATTCACGCCCTTCTTTTATCTTGTAAGGACGATGGTTAATAGCTTGGTTAAAAGTTATTGGGAAATGCCGTTCCTTGGGCAATGGGTTAAAATGACTCATACTCACAAAAGAAAAATTGAAAATGTGGATCCTAGAATTGGTGCTATAGTCAAGTTGCTAAATCCTTTTTTATTCAGTGATGCTCAGGGCCTGCGGCAACAAGACTGATTTCTTAACAACATTGAGTGCGGTTCAGAATGACAAAGCGGGAATATACCATATTGCTTTTATCGATAAATTACTGCAGCTTGATTGAGCAATTTAGAAAACAATTTTTGTTTCAATTTGTAACACAGTATAGCTCCCGCAAAATGTATAGACACATAAAATTGCATGTAGGCATTTATGCAAAGTTGCCTTTAACCAATTATGGAAAATTGGAACATATTTCCCCTCTCTAAATGCAAAAATGAAATAATTTTATAGTTTGGAATTGAACTTTTCATCCAGAGAGCTAGCGAGAGCATCACCCAGTGATGTGTTCAATCATCTACAAACTATAGTATAGTGTGTTCCTGTCCATAAATTGTATAAACATTGTATGTGGCTGGCTGATTGTTTGCTGAACTTTTGTGGATGAAATCATCCCCATACTCGCTCGCTTTTCTCTCCTCTCAATATAATATATTTTCAAAAACCAAACAACCACCCTATCTGTACAACCTATACCTGATGGTCTTTAATGGAATCGTTTGTGAATTTTGCAATTTGTTTATATGTAGATAGCGTTTTTCTATATACATAAGTCAAACTTCAGGAACAGAGGTACAGCATCAGCAGAGTAGCACAAGCAGTAGCAGTCAACTAAACAAAGTTTTTGACCAAATTACCCAACATACAAGGATTTTCGTCCTGATGGGTCATTCTAAAAGGGCACTCTCTGGTTAAGCTTACGGGGGTTGCAGAGTGTGTGTGTGTGTTTGATGTGTATGTGTATATAGTAGACGTTATAGTTGCAATAGCTGCTGGCGATTGCAACTCTTGTTAAGTGCTTCCTCCCCTTTGGGAGGGTGTATGTGTGTTGCTGTTTCCAGCAACTATAGCTAGAGTGTAAGGATGCACGATGCATATACGGATAGCAGACTAGCAATTTAATAGCTCAAACTATATATTATCAATTAGAGTTTTCCAAACGTTGTTCAAAGTTAATTAACGAAGCTTTTGTTCAATTTTACGCCAAAGTTATCGTGGGTTCTTTGTTAGATAATATTTTTTTTTTTTTTTTATTTCTCTTTTTTTTTTAATTAGATACTGATTTCGTTTTGTTTTTTTAATTTGCATCAATATTTGTATTGAATTATAGTGTCGTTAACATGCAAGTGAGAATTTAGTTAATTTGTTAAACTTTAATGTGTTGGTAAAATCAGGCCGTGAGGACCATAGAACCCTAACTGATTTATTGTAAAGTCCAAACTTTAGCACTATTCAGTATTTTTTGAAAATATTGTACCTACTTATTGATTATATCATTTAAAGAAATGTTTCAAGAGTAACCAAGTTCAGTGACCATAATTACAAGTTTTTGGCTTAAAAAAAAAAAAGCTAGAAAATCAGTTAGGCCACTGTGGTTCTTACAGCCTGATATAAGGCCCACATTTCCATACAAATGTATATTTTTTTGGACAGAAAATTTTTCAAATTTAGAAATTTGCAAGTGAAATTCAATCGTTAGGGCATATTATTGTATATTTTGGTTTAAATGCATATTTTGCCATATTGAGATATTTAACATATAACATTTCTTGTCCGTAGTGCATATTTCAAATACATAATAACTTTAGAAAGGAATACTATCTTTTAAAAAAAATACGATTATCATAACTCATATTTATTTTTTTTAAACCGTACAGAGTTTTATGTTAATTTAATTACTTTAAAAAATCTAAAAGTTGCAATTTTTTTACTAGCTGCTATGTAGCATTGTTTTCGAAAGTTTTGACATCTAAAACTCGCAATCTGTCGAAAAATTGCAGCTTTATCCACTACAAAACTAGTATTTGCATAAAGCTAGTTTCAAAATTAGTCATGTTTTGGATTTTTCGGGGCATATTTTGGATTCCTTATTCAGTCATATTTAAGGCGCATATATTATGTTTTTATAGGGCATCAAAATCTGGGCCCTAGCCCCTGGTTATAAATTTCTGCCACAGAAATTTACTAAAGAACAAAAGCCGATACAGTTTTTATTGTAAGCGGTCTACTTAATTCGTAATGATATGTCTGCAGAACCCATCAGGAAGGCTGGAACAGAGGTTTTTGGATTCTCAAAACCGTTTTCTAAACAAGACTTAGGCTTAGAGTCAAGTATCAAAAATTGGACTTTCCAAATAGTAATTTTTAGACCTTAAACTTCAATTTTTTAAATGATATAAGCCAAAAACCAAGAATAATCAACGGAAGGCACTAAAACATATTAAAATGAATTCAAAATATTTTTAGGATAGTATAAATAAAAATAGGAGAAGCCTATATCAATCTTTTCTTAAATCTAATGAAATATGAAGGCCCTAAGTGTAATTATAGAATCTTTAACTGTGACTGGTGATACTTAAATCTTTAAGATACTTTGAGCTAATAAATATGTTATATTTGATAAATATAGTCGAAATTTAGCTTTGTGATACTCTTTACTGATATAAACTTTAATATAGTTAGTTGATAAGTTAAAATCAAATCTTGACGAGAATTGTATACATCAGGGCCAAATATGCTATGTATATCGATTTCCTCATTCCAGACACATGAATGTAGAAAAATGAAAATGTTTGGTAATCGTATTACAAGGTTTGTAGGGGTCTCTTATTTTAAGAGAGAATTTCTACATTCATGTGAACGATATATTAAAAAAAAAAAGCGGTTCCCTTGCTGTCGGCTCTCGATATATTATAAATTTTGGTAAATCACCTTAGGCTTAATCCATCAGACCAATAAGCTCAAAATTCGAAAATTTGCAAATTCCGTAGTTTTTAGGAGGTACACTGCAAAAAAAAAAGTCTAATTTAGAGGATAGTATATAGTTTTTATACTGGTCACGTTAATTATGGTGTAAAGAAACTCAGTAATCAGACGATTAAAAACAAAATAAAGGATATTTTGTGCTTTTCAAAAGGACTAATTTTTAAGGATTTTTCAATATTATGTTGTGAAGATTCCTGAAGTCGTACATAAAATTGGTCAAAACATAAATTTGGTAATTTTGTCAACATTTGTTCTACATAAACGGTTTTAGCGAAATATGTTCATATTTTGTATTATGCACCAAAGGCAATAAAAATTACTATTTTTGTAAGTTTTTTTAATGATTTCTCACCGTGTTACCGTGATAAATTTTGTTGGATAACTTCAGATTCGTGCTCTACGAAATACTGCAATTATACTTACGAAATCATTAAATGTAGAAACAAGGCATATTACAAAATTAGTAGTTGTTGAGATATTCATACTGTTTCACGTAGAGGAAACAAAGAAAAGAAGCATTTTAAGTGCAAGTATGCCGCCCATTAAGAACTTAAATTTGCGGTGCTACTATCTCTTATATTGAAAGAAGTTATGAATTATCCTCATTGATTTTTAAAATCAATTAAACCAATCACATAAACTTTCAAAAACGTATTTGTTTTTGAAAGCTCAAAAAAACAGTAATGGAGCATTTTATATGAAATCCGTATTAAATGCCTAATTTTTTTTTATTATCTTTTTTTTATTATCAATCAAGAAATTATCAACTGTATGCATAATTAGATCATTTTCTTTTGTCTTAAAAAAATATTTGATATTGGAAAATAATTTTTAACTTGAAAAGTTGAATTTTTAGAATTTTTTTCTTAAAAAGAATTCATTATTATTTCAATTTATTTATTCAATTAAATTTATTTCATAATTCTAACCCTTAAGCTATCAAAAACTTGTATCGTACATAGTAACTCTTACATTTTATGAGAAAAACAAAAATTTACATCACTATTTCCATCAGTTATATAGGGAAAATTCTCAACGATATCTTTATTTGTTCAATGAAAAGTTAGTGACATGAACTTTTGACGAGTATATCTTGAAAATTTTGACAAAATTAGAAACTCTATGGACCATAACCATTCACCGAAAAAAAACGTTATATATAAAATTCCTACCGCTAACGTGAGAAATTTTCATACCATAAAGTGAGAAGATAAAAGTTTGTCAACTAAAATATTTCGCTTAACTTTCAAATATACGTATGCCTAGTAAATTCATTTATAACTCGGTCTCGCACCTTACTAAAACCAAACCAAGAATATTAAAGACACATTCTTCAATATTTGCCAAAGTCTGTAATAGGTGCTGTGCTGTGTGCCTGCCTATATTCCACAAGGCTCTTAAAAACACTTAGAGAGCAGCCTAGAAATTAGTATATACATGTATTATGGAACTATGCATGATGTTGGCATAAAAGTTGGAAGCATAGTTTGATGATGATGTGGGGTATCGTATTATGTACACATGCAGTGGCGGGTATATTTAAATTAACTCATCATCTCTAGAGTCCTTATACAAATAAGTGTTCTTTTGACGATGCTACGAGTACCCCCACCTACCTTATGGCTCTACTCATTGTATACCTGAGTTTATTTCTTGTAAAAGAGCGAGTGACTGACGACTATACAACCATATTCTGTGTAGTGTGCACCTATAAGCGCTCATTTTATGACTGACTTTTAAGATTTATTTCTTTAAAACATGAAGCCTTTTTATAGTGAGAAATTTTATTTTTTATGTTTACACGGAATTTTATTGCCACATAAAATCTTTTAAAACATTTTCACACTAAGGCTTCATTCCTAGTTATTAAATCTTGATGCAATGTGGGATGGCACTCAGAGTAGTGTGAAAGTTATTAAGAAAATAGAAACATTATAGTATTTTGAGAATGATTTTAATGGAATTGAAAGCTTTTTGTGTACAGGTCTAATGAAATCATTGCCTTGCAAGTCGTAATTTGATAAGAAGCTTTAAAATAATCAAGGTATTCCACAAGGTTCTTTGTTATCAACGTTTCTTTTTTTCCGACAATAAACAGTATTAACAGTAATGCCATCAAGGACTTTAAGTTTTCGACTAGAAAATGCTATGAATAAGCACAAGCAAGAACACTTAAGGAACAACAATCCCTTATCAGAAGAAGGTAGCTAATTGTAACTGTAATCTCAGTGGAGCTAGGCACACGATGAATTTACGTTTTTATTTCACTTCAACTTTTCTATGCGTTTCTAGAAATTCTAAAAAAAAAACTTCAAACTATCAAATTTTGCTTTGCAATTTATAATAATTTATACGACAGTTCTTGCCAATAGTTTTTGTTAGTAAAAAAAAAAAATCAATCATAAATCATGCATTTCCTATGAAACACCTATAAAGCAATCAATTGACCATCGATTTCCCTCACCAACCAACGACCAACAAAATTAAAACAAGATTGTGCTGTAAAGTGCTCCTTCAATAAATATAATGTAAAATCTTCATCCTTTGGGGGGAAAACTTTCTAACAGGTGATTGTTGAACAAAAGCATCTCTCAATGAATCTCTAAGAACACCACACACACCTTGATAAACCAAAAAAAAAAAAAAGAAAAAAAAAGAGAAAATGAAAGCATAGTATAAGGTACTTTACCACTAGTCTCCGGTGAAGCTTAAGGAAAAGAAAATGCGTTTTCAAAGTTTGCAAATATATTACACAAACACACAAATAAATAAACTTTTTCAAAAGGCAAAAGGTGCACTGCACTTTTGAAAAATATACAAGATTGTACGTTGGGTATGTGTTGGATGTATGTGTGTGTGTGTGTTTGTATGTATTTTGTGTGCAGGAGGTATAGTAATAAAAATATCATTTATCTTCCTGCACTCCCAACCAAAAGACATTTATCTTATTTTAAACGGCAACTGTTGCATTTGAAGGTTGGTTCTTAACAGGATATGCTCCTTAAAAGGATCTACTTCCTAAAATTTTCTTATTCGCTATTTGCTTAAAGTTTTCAGGGTAATTTTTTTTTTCTATTTTTTATTTTTAGTAACTTCTTTTGGCTTTCTGCAGCAAAAGAGAAGATGAAATTAAACAATTTTGGTTATTCGTATGGGTTCTGCTATGTTACAGAAAAAACAAACTTCACAGCTTTGGTTTGTCTATTTGAAATGAAATTAAATTTAAAAGAAAAAAAATCATCAATGATTGAAATTGAATCTTAATTATTTAATAATATTTAAATACCAAAGGATAATTCTTCTCAAAAAATGCAACAACACCAATTTGGAAAATACTTTAATAGCTTAAAAGTTATTCATTTTAGCGATAGTGGAGAGCATCTTTATTATAATAACGAGGACCTGTTTTCCTACAAGAATTACTCATAAATGTTTTATATTCATTTCTATTCGTTTTATGATAATTCTTATTAGTTCTTACATGGTCCGTTTTTTTTTTTTTTTATTATTCCTTTATTGCATTTCTGCACAAGACCTTGAGCAAGCTTACAAATAAAAACAGGAAAAGTACGAGTAGGGAAACGTGTTCACTATGGCGTATACGTACTTTTTGTATAATTTTGTATTTATCTATTCAGCTGAAAGTTTTGTAATTGCAGTCTTAGAAAAATAAACTTAGAGATGAAGATACATTTTTAGAATTTGTTTTTAAATCGTTAGATCCGTTTTTTTTTAACTATTTTTCATAGAGAAATAAAATTTTTAAGCAAAACAAAATGTTATGCCGTTGTTAAGGTATTTTTTTTTAATAACTAAAAATAAATTTTGGAAAAATTTACTCTTCCAATTTTGAAAAAAAAAAAGATTTTTCAAAAAAAAGTAGGAAACTAAAATCGTTATAGCCGTTTTCAAGAAAATTAATTTTTTAAACAAAAAATTCTCAAACATTGTTTACAAAATAAAAATTGGTTCCTGCTCATGTCATTTTAAAGAAAATATTAAAGGACGCCTAAAACAAAAATAAAAAAAAATCGTTTTTGAAAAATTGATTAAAAAAAAAAAAATTTGATGAAACTTTTCTAAAAATTAGAATCTTTTTTGTTTAAGAATTATCGTCGAAATCAGTGAAGTTTTCTTACAAGATAATAGAAAAAAAAACGGTCTAGTTACAAAAGTACGACAGAGTAGAAGGTACATAGACATACAAATTTTAATCAACATCATTAGGGTAGTTATTCAAAATAATAATATGTTTATCCATTGTTTTCGTATGGCTGATAAAACAGTTACATATTTTTAATTCTAAAAAAAATTCAACCAAGCCAAAAATAACGGTACCTGCCATATACCGGTTTTGGAAAAACTCATTTTTCTCAAAGATGATTCCTACGATTCTGATTAAGGTCTATCATTCAATGAAAACCATATTTTTTTCAAAAACCGGTATTAACGGTTTTTGATTTTTTCCTTCATGACTCAATCATCTTCATACATGAAAGCTTTTAAGGATTTAAAAAAAAATTGAATTTTTTTTAATTTGAAAAATCATATTTTCAAAAACTAATCAATATTTTTCTTTTCAAAATTTTGTTTTTTAGATGTTGATATATAATATTTTAAAAATAGTTTACCAATTTTTTTTATAAAAGTCCTTGCAAAATTTTATATAGAACAAATAGTTTTTTTTTAAAAAACGGCTCTAACGATTTTCAATTTTTTTTCTAAAAATGTTTTAATGTAGATGAAATCAGATTGCATACTTCATTTTGAGGTTAAATTCATTTAAGAAGCTGTTTTAGTCATTTGAAAATCGAATTTTATGAATGATTTTCCAAAAAAATATGTTGAAATTTTTTCTAAAAATCAAAAAGAAATTTAATTTTGATAGAAATAATTACAAAACCGAAATCAGTGAAGTTCTGTTACGAGATAATCAGAAAAAAGGAAAACAGGTCTATTGGAAGTACCGTTACTAACCTATATTTTTTTTTGTTATTTCAAAAGTACAACCTTAGCCGGAGTAGTACATAGACATAAAAACTTTAGTTAAAATTATAACAGTAGTAATGGTAGATATAATAGATAAAAACCGTTACTTTTAGTACTGAGAAAATTTAATTTCCCGGCTAAGTGGCTTAGCCTGTAGACCGAGATAAAGACAGACAAACAGCCAGACACAGCAAGCGTTTTTGGTTTCTAAATTTTATGATTATCTTTAATTTTTTTGTATTTCTGGTGTTAGTTTTGTTTTAATATCAACTCAGTCAAGTATCTTAACCATCATGCTACTTTCCAGTTGGAAATTACTGGCATATTACAACTTGAACCAGCTTGAGAAAAACATTCAATGTGAAATTAAATATTTTTGAGGTAAGTTGCAGACACGTAGCCAGGGGGGGGCTTGAGGGGCTGAAGCCCCCCCCGAAATGATTTTCATATATAAAATTTAATAAGGAACTGATAGGGTCCTTTAAGAATATTATAGAAAATGCTTTATTTTTTTTTTCAGAGATGCTTTTGAATCTTGTGTCGCCTTGGCGAGAACGTATTTCAAAATGAAATATGTGTTTTTTGTACACCCGGGCTAAATTGAACAAAAAAAAAACGCTCTCGGGGCTAAGCCCTTAACATGTTAAATACAACAAAACACTTAGCCCCTTGAGCTAAGGAACTAAGCAAGGAGAATTCTCGGGGCTAAACTCTTTGAAGGGGTTAAAATCTCATTTTCTGTTAAATCATCTATAAATTGTATGAAAACACCAAAATTATCGATAAATTGTATGAAAACACCAACACAAAGATGGCGTTTGGTGTAGAAAAAAAAATTAAATTGTTTATTTTTCTTAACTTTTACAAATTATTTTTTTAAATTTTAAAGTGTGTGCATTTAATGCTCTGGAATTTCTTTATAAATATGTTATTGAATTTATTAAAACACAAAATGCAAACAATTCAACAAATCAGAAAAAGATTTTTGTTATTTATTTTTTGTTTATTTCATTTTGTAAATTGGATACATTTTTTTCATTTTTTTTTGTCATTTCATTCGCAATGCTGCTAACTGTTTACGTTAAGCAACGAGGCTTTTTTTCGTCCAACTTAGCCCGGGCGTACAAAAAAACACACCTAAGATCTAGAAACATCATCTGCTTAAGCCTATTTTGGTATATTTTCGAGTATACCTGCTTATTCTTTAGCTCTAGCGCCGAACGCAAAATTTTTAAAAATCCAAAAAAAGAAATTTGTGCGCTTTTTTAGTAATTGACATTTTTAGCAATGAAGGACCAGTTTTTGACGTTGAATTATTGTATGGTTTCGCACTTTGTTAATTTGACTTCAATTTAATTGTTTAAGGGTCAAAAGTTTGCAATATACAGCATTTCAAGATTGAGCAATTAGAAAAATATATATAACAGCATGTAGAAGAAATTCACATTAAATTAAGAAATTTAGAATGCTTCTCATGAGATAAATCAAACTAGTAGAACATGTTATTGTGCCAAAAAAATTAATAAAACTGTCATAAACATTCAGGCAGGGGAGAATTATAAAAAATGATTTCACACAAAAAAAACAATTCAAAGACAACAGTAACACATAGAAAAGTATACTATAGATTACACTGGTCTGCAACGAAAATTGCCTTCAAACTAAAGTATACTTTTCTAAAGGATTTTGTACCGCTGAACACGAATCTGAAAATAATATGAAGATGTTAAAAACTGGTACATTTACCGTCGAATTTCTTTGCTGGTAAATACTTTATTACAAAACTATTAATGGGATGGGAATGAAATCATTGAAAAATTCGCTTTCGATGCAGATATTGCAAATTGAAATTTAGGATTTGTCCAAAATACTCTCTGTAGTCCAATTCAAGCGTTTTTAGAGGTGGAAAGTTCTGAAGTAACACTTTTTATAGCTAACTTTATGATTTTTTGGGATGTTGGGTATGAATTTGAAGTGCCCCAACAAAATTTATCACGGAAAACATGAGAAATCATTGAATAACTTACAAAAAATAGTTTTTTTTTTAATTGTTCTTGGTGCATATGCCAAGATATAAACGCTAAAACCGTTAATGTAGAACAAATTAAGACAAAATTACCAAATTTATGTCTTGGCCAATTTTTTGTATGACTTCTGGATTCCTAAAAAAAAAATTGAAAAATCCATAGAAATCAGTCCTTCTGAAAAGCACAAAATATCCTTTTTTATTGGGTTTTCTCTGATTACTGCCTTCTTTATATCATAATTAACTTGGCCAGTATCAAGAGTTTAGAAATAGGATGCAGTGTACATCCCAAAAACTACGGAATTTTGAAATTTATGGTGATTTTTTATACATTACGGTTTAAAATGTGACTATATATTGAAGAATCAAAAATTAAAATCAATCAAAAAAAAAATTTACGAGATAGATTTTTTCTGAAACCAGATTTAGATCCAGAAAATTCCAATCTTACATAATTTAAAAAATTATATGAAGGACACAAAAACTTAATTTTTGCAGACCAGCGCTATCTTAGAGCCAGAAACGTAGTGTTGAATTTTCTTTAAGAAAAATATTGAAACATATTCATTTTAGCTTTAAAGTTAATTTTTGTATTGAATTATTTCGTGGACTGGAAAATTAAAGGGCAAATGCCCAAACAACTTAAAAAAATATTTGAATCCAATGAAATTAGCAATTTTGAAAAGTAATATTTTTTAGACTACTCGTTTCACGAATACATTTCCTGGATCAATATGTAAAAAATTATTTGACTTAAATATCCTTTTTTTTAAACTATAGGGTTTTAGTTCAAAATTACTAAAACCTGAAAATTTCTGAAAATGTCGCGTCCAAAACTTTAAAACTGCCAAAAAAGCTTCATTTGACTAGAATTTTGCATGGTCTTCATCTATAGAACCGATAATGGGTATAAACATTAATTTTTCCAGTTATGGTTTTGTATTTTTTGTTAAATGAATTACTCGAAAAAAATTGAAGAAAGCCCCCCCCGAAATGAGATCCTGGCTACGGGCCTGGTAAGTTGTTACAGATTGGGTTTTTGCTGCATGAAACTAAAAAAAAGTAGTTGCAACTTGACGAAAATAAATTATATTGAAAAATTAACAGTATTTGATTTAAAATATGCTCACTCCAGTGTAAATTTCTTTTCTCTTGAACTGATTCACACTACACTTAGGTTGTTTCCCATTCGAATCGATACTTTTAACCTTTAGTCAAATTAAAGGAAAATACAATCAACAATGAAAAATCATTCGACGAAATCTTTAATCGCATTTCATCGAATTCATTCTACTTATACATTTTCCATTCGAAAATTTTCAGAACAATACCAGTTTCTTCAGTTTCCTAATGTGATGAAAAAACTGTTCCCCAAAGCAATACAATGACGACAATGGCTATATATGGCAATAAGACTGTAGATGAGATCCAGTCAAATTTGTTTTTTATTGTCAATCCAAGAAAAACGAATCAACAAACAGTTGAACGCATCTGTTTCCTTTGAAAAGACATCCTGACACGCCTTCCTTATATTCTTCTAACACCCAAGCAATGTGCCGAAATTGAAAAAGTTTCCTTTTAAGTAAATAATTTACACCGAACAAGCAAACGGAACGAGAGTGTGTATACGAGAAGACCCTAGTTTTTTTGTTGTTCATTCATCGTAATATCATACCCAAGAAAGTTTGCACATGGCATCCGTCACGATTTATCTGACTCCTTTCTTTTCTTTCAAAAAAACAAAAAAAAAAAACAAGAAAGAAAAGTAACTTCTTCACATCCTTAACCCCTTTTAAAAATCGAAAATTTTATATGAACTCCCGACAACGTGCAAAGGGTATTCAATATTTCCATAGAGATCTCAAAGCCTCGGATTTGCTACTTGCTTTTGGAAATAGACAACAACAACAGCAAAAAAAAAAAAGTTTCAGAAAAACCGCAAGAAAGTTAGCTGTAAGAGGCAACCATCATCATGGTGTGGTGTGGCATCTTCAGAGTCGTTGACTTAACAAGAAGAAAAGTACCTATACCTACAAAAAAGACCTCGCAAAAGAACAGAACAAGAAAAGGTTCCTCGCAAATTAAAGAAGTAGCATCAATGCTTTTGAAGTAAAATAAAGAAAGTTAAAACTCAAAAGCTAAACGCATCCCAAAGGCATATATACTTTACTCGTGTACCTACCAACCCAATATACCTCCCCCCAAACATGAGCTGAGCATAGATAGGACTCTAAGCGTAAAGCGCAAAAGGATATTTCTTCCACCAATACAAGTCAGAAATGTACATTATTTTATATTTTATGTAGATATAGGTACTCCGTTCTGTCTTCCATATCGACTTTCCAACTCCCACTCGTACAAATACCAATGTTCATTCAATTCCTGTGGGTATTGAGGATTATTATATTTTGCAGGAACCAAGTATAAGCAAACAGGAGAAAATTGTATATTTAATATAATACGATGCTAGAGGCGAACTATATCCTTTTTGTAATGTGTAGAAAATGAAACTCAACGCGTACTAATTTATTTAGAAATTAAACGCGTGATGATAATATCAAATGTGATGGGGTTTTGTATTTTTCGTCTTTTCATTTCTTCTTCGAAATGAGCTTTTCATAATAATCATCATCCTTTTTGATGGAATAAAAAAAAAAAATGAAAAAAAAAATAGCAACACATGGATATGGGGTAAGGTTTTGAGAAATACTCGTAAGTATGAATGTTTTATAGAATAGAAAATCTTGGATTTGCTTGAGGCTGCAAGGATAGACACTGAATGCAGAAAATATATTATAGAAGCATATAATAGCAACTTATCTTTATGCCGCATTATTGCCTTGTATGGTTTTGGTAGACAGAGAATATTAGAAGGAATAACATTAAGATGGTAATAAGCACAGAACTTGCCATTTGAAGAAAATAAATGATGCTTCGGGTTTAGTACCTCACCTTACTACTGTTTCTTTATACTTATAATACCAACCTATGTTCTGCAAGGATTTTAACTGGATCAAAGGAGGTTCTGATGGCAAAAATTAAGGTACAAAATAATTTCAGAAGATAGTATCTTCCTACAAGAAAAAAAAAAATAGTGTGAGTGTTTAGAAAATTATATTATAGAAATTTAGTTCGAATTGTTTTTTGAAATTTAATTTTTAGATCAGTTACGATCAGTAACTGTCTTCCCTAGAAAAGACATACCTTAAATATTTATTCTTTGGAATATTTAACAAGCTTTAATTTTGTAAAAGATTATTTTTTCATACGACCAATGGTTTCCACGATAGAAACGATAAACCGAATAAGACACATGTTTCTCTTCATCGCCGCTAAAGTTATTTTCTAAACTGTTACAGCTACGAAAAAATGTATAAGACCAATTTTTTTTATAAAATTCAGTAAGCTTTATTTTTGTTCTAATAAAATTTTTCGGTACGAAAAACCGCTTTCGAGATTAACGTGAAAAACTGAAAATAACTGCATGTTTCTCCTAGCTGCCGCTAGAGTTCACCTCGTATTCTTGGGGACTTTGTTTTTGGAACATCATCATGCATCCCTAAGTAAGTGTGCCAAGTTTCAAAACTGTTGGATTTTTTTTTATAGGTAAGAACCTTTATTAACTGGACTATACCGTTATTATCCGATAAGAAAAAATATTTTTTTAATTATTTTAAAAGTAGGTCCCTCAAAAATTTTAATCAAGTTCATTAGAGTGATTTTTGAAATATTAGAACCATTTTTACTTGCTGTATAGAGCAAGTATTGGTTTCGTATAAAAAAAAACAAATTCGAGGATTTTTTCAAAACCAACATTACAATGATGAAAAGTCCAAAAAAGTGGTTTTTTGTCATGCCATCCGTCGGTCTGTGCGTCTGTTCGTCTGTTCGTCTGTTCGTCCGTTTGTCTATTCGTCTGTTCGTCTGTGCTTCCATCTATACAGAGAGCCACAGCCTAAACGGGTTGACGGATTTGCATGAATTTTTGTTTAGCAATTTCGTTCAAAAATTGTCACGAAGCTCGTCATCATTTTAAGAAATATTATTTATAAAAAAAAGTGATATTTTTTTAAATATATAAATATTAGGTACATATAAAAAATTTAACTACAAATGCAGTCGTGCATTTTATTGTTATCGTCTCTCTTTTCATCCTTTTCAGAATCATATATTTGAAACTCCATTTGGTCCACCTGAGATTTTTAATCAGGAATAATTGTGAATGATGTCGGTTTTCTCTTCTAAACTAAACATTATTTCGCCTATCAGTCAGATAATTTGCTTGATAGCTCTGCTTCTCTCTTCTTCTTCTTCCATGTACGGTTGAAAGATCTGCTAAATGAGTACAAAGATTTCTGCATAGTTCACCAACGCTCTTTCCTTTTCCGCTGTTAATGATTGTTTGTAAATAAATGTCTCATAAATGACTTTGTGTAATAGCGTCACAAAAGCATTGTCGTGTCATAGCGTCACGCAACAGTGTGATAGTTTTGGTTGGGGTGGCCTTTGTATTGAAATTTTGGAAGAAATCCAGGTGTCATTACTTAATTCTCACCCTACGATCTCATCTGGATCTGAATGTTATTGTGGAAGGTATATTGATTGCAGTTTCTTTGTATTTTCTTGCACTTTTAAGTTTGGTTGCTAATTCTCTTTGTGAAGCGAAGTATAAAAGTTCTATTATTAGTATGCTAAAGCAAATGACAAAATGCTATCATTTTTGACGTCTCAGGCCGCTTGTTGTTGTCCTGTTACAGCACTTCTTTGTTATGTCGATTTTGTTGTTCAGCAAAGCAAATGTTCACTATGAATGGTCTTACGTTAAAAGCGTATAATATTACTGTTCAAATTCAAACAAAGAAGGTCTAGGTGTGAGAGAGAGTTCTCTAGAGTCCCCTTCTGAATTTTTTTTTCCCAGCTCTATTTGATTTGCGTTGTAGGAATTTTCAGAGATTTGCCTGACGTCATTAAATGAGTACTTACAATATTATTTTTAAAAAATTTACATCATCTAGCTGCTGAAAATAGGAAGCCAAAATTACCCTAAATTATTAGCGATTTCAATTGCCGATTCAATCTCAACATCTCCCCTAATATTTTTAACCATTAATCCAAACATAATTTGGAAATAATTTTATGTACATTTCCGTCATGTTTACGCCGCCGCGCGGCGCCGCCACCACTGCCGCTGCAGCCGTTAGCAAAAGCAAGGACATTAGAGGCAAATTTTCATTCATGTTATCAAAACTGTTTGTCGCAGGAAAATACAAAAAAAAACCATCAGTATTGTGTGTATAAGTATGAAACAGAAGTGCGAGGACGAAAACAATGAAAGACGACAAAGAAGATGCTGACGACGAACGATGGTTGTTGGTTGTTGCCTTGGGGAATCTTTCATTTTCCTTCACCAACAAAAAAAAAAACCTACAATTCCGGAAATTCCACCACTTCTTGTAAATGGATTAAAATCTTTGAACTTGCGATTTGGCATTTTGCGTAACCATCATCATCAAGAAATCCGCCGAACCAAAAGCAATTCGCAAAAGGGAAAAAAAGTTATCAAACAAAATAATAATAATCACGACATTTTTGATGTGAAACTCGATTATGTCATCCAGCGGAAATTTTCCTTGGGATGTACAAAGGTTGATTGGTGTTCGATTTTTTTTTTTCCAATTTATTTTATTTTTAAAAATAAAATTACCTATCCACCTTCCAGGAGCAACAGGGATATACATAATTTTTTTTTTTTTTTTTTTTGTGATATTCTTCTTCTGTAAATTCTTGCTAAATATTTTGATTGCGTTTTGGTATTTGTTGTTGTTGTTGTTGTTCGTATCTTTGTGCAAAGTGGAAATGTGTTTGTGTGTTACATTTACAAGGCTAAGATTATTTTCACACTTTTCCAGCAGGCAATCCATCCTTTTAACGGGGTGCAAAATAAATAGCTTTGTGAACTTTTAAGTCTTTCTGTCTGTTGTCTCAGGTAATTAATTCTGAAAACTGCACCGTGCAACTAACTGAAGAGCTCAAGAAGGAGCATTTGAAAGTAGGTATAGAGCGAGTTGTTATAATTTTTTTTTCTTTCTTTTCCTTTCTTATTTTTTTAATGTTTTTGTTTTTTTTTTTTTTGTCTTTGTTTTTTTTTGTTGAACAAGTTAAAGTTAAGGAAAAGTTCTACAAATTGTTTGCCCTTTTCCTTAATTAGTCATGGAATCTGTCCTGGAAATGTTGTAATGAAGACATTCAAATGCTCCTTAGTCCTTATGTTATTTTTGTTTATTTTTTTTTTTTTTTTTGTTATGAATTGTTGCTAAGGTTTTATTGTTGGGTTGTGTAAAGTTGAAGATGAAACGAAAAAAAGCAATTAAAACTTAAAAGTAAAAGAAACTTTTTAAGTGTGGGTAAAAAATGCTTAAAATGAGAAATATTTGTTATGAATGAAGTTGCTTAAAGCAATAATAATGCCAACTTTCTACAGTACAGTTCTTTCAGATGGAAGAATAGTTATGAGAGCTAGATCCTAGAGAATGGAACTATGTGAGCACAATAATTTGAAAACATAATTAGAGAAATTCCCATACCTATATGGTTCTGGAATGAAAATGTCGTCAAAAGAAATTTTGAAAATTTAAAAACCTCATCACCCAGCTAGTTGCATCCAGTTAGGTAAACCAATTAGATTAAGTTTATTATAGAAATTATATGGTGCCATGAAATTAAGTCCAAACGCACTTTTGAAAATGCAATAAAAACCAAAACAGTTTTGGACTTTATTTCACTCGTGAAAGTGCAATAAAGCTATAAGACTTTATTGCATTTGAACATGTTTTCATCACAAATTATCTCATTTCGTTTGATAGTTTATTTGCTGTTTTCTATATCTGACTCTTCCTCGTACACACGTCCTTGTGCCTGGGATGCTGTTTGTTTCCTTCACTCCTAAATTTGTGGGATTTATTAATTAATATTTTGCTAAATTATCGAGCTTATTTCGTGCAAATGAGGTGGAAATTATATCTCATTTCGAAATTTTTGAAAATTTGTATGAGAAATTATCTCATTTCGCAAATTTGTTTCAAATTATCGGAGTTGCCTTAATAGAAACAGGCTATTAAAGATTTCAATAAGCTTGAGTCTAATCAAAGTGATCGTGTTTACAAATTCCCCCCCCCTTCCTCCCCCTAAATTTTGTACACAATTTTTATATTTTTGTTCATAAAGTTTGAATAAAATTCGTCTTGAATGAATTTGCCCCCCTTCCTCTCCCCCCCCCTCCCCTTCCTGACCAAAATCCTGCGTAAGCCATGGGGTCTGACCTTTCTCAATGAAAAATGAATCCCTAGGTATGAAGTTACACTCTCTTTCAATGTAAAATGTCAATTAATTCGACGATTCGAATGGAAGGCAAAGCTAAAATAACACTTTCAACACAAAAACACATTACATAGCTACCTTATCAAGGGCGAACTTACTGACTAACTGACTACGTATAGTATCCCGACTTGAGGAGCACATAATACATAAATGTTTGATACATTTGCCCAGAGTTTATTAAAATGGGTAGAGGAGAGAGCAGGATATTCATCATCCTGTCATACAAACTCTTATATTGCATTCACACTGCACCCAACTATACCGTCCACTCACGCCCGTCACAACCACTATCATCGTCATTGCCACCTACCATCATATAGTGTCGTCTCGTTCGCTGCCGCCACCATCGCGACGTCTGAGGTTAAATATCACGTTATCTGAGTCAAGTCCTGACCAAGGCAGTGTTCTAATTAAAAATTCTCTATGCTCCTCGACTTAAATTTATGTTTGTCATAATGAAGGCAAATGCACATTCATATACCTACACTCACACACACACACACACACACACACACACACACTCACACTATTCGTAAGTCTCATTTCCCTCTTAGACTTTCACATCAGAAACAGCGACACTAATATCTAAGTTAGCAAAGTTATGAATTAAAAAGGCCAGCGGGGAGGGTGTACTGTGTGTATATTGTACAAGTAGATCCTTTATTCGCCCCCCTAAGTGTGAAAGGATTTCATGATGAGCAATATGAAATAGCAAGCAGCAGGTATTAAATAGTTAGCGAACCAATGACTAGAGTTCGGATTTAAGAAAAAAATATTATAATTATTCAAACTTTTGTTGACAACCAAGTTGAAACCAATTTGCAACTTTTTACTTGCGATATAGGTTATACCAAGTTATGCATTCGTACAAAAAAAAAAAGTGGGGATAACAATCAAACATGACATTACGGTGATAGAGAATGAGAAAACAGTGAGTCCGATAATTCTGTCTGTCTGTCCGTGTGTCTGGCTGTATGTATCCCACCCTAAACGGATGGGTCGATTTACTTCAACCTTGGAATGTGGCGTTTTTTGGAGACTATCTCCAAACGTTTTTTGAATTATTTTTTTTCGACCAAAAATAACCAGTTTTAAAAAAACACAATTTTCTCAAAAATTATTCCTACGATTTTGATTAAAAAAATTATGGTAGTGTTTTTGGGATAAGGTCTATCTTTAAATGAAAACTATTTTTTTCAAAAACTGGTATTAACGGTACCTGCCATAGAACGTTTTTTTTTTAATTCTGATTTTCTCCTTCATGACTCCATCAATTTCAACCATTTTTTTACATGAAAGCTTTTAAATTGCAGCAATAATTTTTATTAAAAAAAAAATTCGAAAATAATTTTTTTTGGATTTTTAAAAAATGTTTGAATTTTTTTTTTTGAAAAATAGTTTAATCGAAAACTACTCAATATTTTTTTTTCAAAATTTAGTTTTTAGATGTTGATAAGTAATAACTTAAGAGCATTCGTAAAAATTTTTTTTTTATAAAAGTCCTTGCCAAATGCAAAATTTAATATAGAAAAATTAGTTTTTCTAAAAAACGGCTCTAACGATTTTCATTTTTTTTTTTATAAAAATGTACCATTATAGAAGAAATCAAATTGCATACTTCGTTTTGAGGTTAAATTCATTTAAAAAGCTGTTTTGCCGTTTAAAAAAAAAAAAAATATTTTTTCTATAAAAAATAAAGTAAGCCAAAAATTAACCGTGTATTTACATTAAAAGGAATTTGAAACAAGTTTCCAATGGATTTTAGGCTAATTTAGTGTCTTCAAAGTTTTTCCTCTCTGTACCTGCTGGTTCATAGCAAATAACTGAGTCCCATCAAGACAGTCAAAAGAAGTGTTAGTAAAAAGTATTATTTTACTCCAAAAGTTGGTAGTATTCATAATTCCCGAACCCTTGTTGGTAACAATATGAAACCATCATAAATAAATCTTAAACATGTATGGTGTATGTTGTCTGCATCTCAAGACATATCGCCATTTAAATATGGCTCACCCATGCGGTAATATAAGCTGGGCGTGGGTAATGCGTATTAATTAATTTGAATATAGTTTTCCAGGCACTGTCACTGTGGAATAGAATCTTGTTTATAATACCAGAAGTTCAAAGGCATAGATTATTGTATACTTATAGATAATCTATAAACTATAATGGAGGTACATTGTATGCCCCCCGTAAGGTATATTCTAAAACATGGCAATATGGATATCTACATTTATATACAAATTAATATTGATTATGATGACTGACAAACATACTTATATGAGGAACAAATTAACATTATATCATTTTGAAAGCAAATATAGATTTGATAACTTTCCTATGACTATATTGCCTAGGGGGATGTAAAAGTCTTGCGACTTAAAAAGTTACGTCATTTTAGAACGCACGTTTTTGACAGCTTTGTTTAGTTTTAATCCTTTCTACAATTCTGTCATGCCTCCCACATCCAGTGATGAGCTTGGTGGCCGGGGACCCCAAAGGGTTTAAAAAATACGTTATTTTATTTCTAAAGAATTTCCCGTAGAAATATGTTACAATTAACTCATAGGCCAGATATAGTGGAATCGAACACAACACAAGAAATAAAATTCTTTGAGACTCCTGTCAAAACGTTGCACCATCCCTCTAATTTATGGATGAAGTAAAGAATATTTTTTTTTGTGATTTTCGAGAAGCTGTATTTAAGTGAAAAATGGTAGTATTGAGACAGAACAAAATGAACTTGAAACCTCAAATATTCTAGTTTTTAAACTTCTTACTGAACTTTTTTTAATAATCAACGTTATCACGTAGTCATAAGGAATTTTTTTTTTGTTTTGTTTTTCAATGCAAATTTTTAAACAATTTTTTTTGAGCTGAATCATTATAAAGTCCAGAAAGCCTATGTATTCAGCTTCAATTTCTTATTTTAAGAATTTTGAATTTTTTTAACCCATTTATTGGTCTTTGTGTAGAACATGAAGTTTCTGTTTTCAAACATCAATTTCTCTGCAACCGATAACCGGTAAATTAAATTTAAAGACAGTTTTGAAAACTAGAATAAATTTTTTATAAGATACTTTTGTAACATATTTAAAAACATCTGATAAGAGTGGCAATTTTTAACCGGTAACTGTTTAATTATTTAAAAAAAAAAAAACAATATATGAAAAAAAAATCATCGAAATCGGAGAAGTGCATAGCCACTGCTTCAATTTCTGAAAGATATTCTCGCACTCGCTTGACGTCTGATTTTCACAATGTTTGACAAACTTCTTTTTATGTTGCGCAGTTAAGTCATCCAAATAGGGATGCCATAACTTTCATCAAATCCTCAAATGTTTGGAAGGCATCACTTTGAACTGCCCAATCTTCAAAATGGATTTCTAGTTGCCTGTAACAATTCTTCAAGTCAGGAGTTGAAAACCATTGAACTTCTTCCATGGCATAGGGGTAAAGTGGTCGCTCGTTGAACCTTCGCTAGTCTTCTTAAAATCATGTGCTACCATCTTTCTTCTCCACAAGAATGACTGTTGACGATCAAAGTCTTTTGGAGTTTTCGACCAAAACGTTTTGCTTCGAACTTGTTATCATTTCCAATCTCTCTTTGTTTGGCTTATGTGGCAGACTTCTTTAAGGCTGCCGATTTATTTGTAAGTATTTCTATATTTGAAGTTAAAGATTGATTAATTCAAGCCATCTGGATAGAACATACCTTCATTGGTTGAACAAAAAAAGTGACGTGATGCATAATGTTGTCAAAGAATTTTACCTAAGACCCTTATAGAGCCACCTTCATTTCCCAGATCCACTATGACAAATATGTATTAATACAATTTAAATGTCGATCTGTGACACCCTGCTTATATCCTTTAGCCTTCTGCTCTATTCTCTTTCGTTTTGTTGCTGCTAAAACTATAAAAGAAAATAAAATCTTTAAGGCAGACTAATGGCCCAGGAGAGGTTAAGTTCACAGAAAACAAATTATTTACACGTAAGCTGGCTAATTTAGCCGGAGACGGAGTCGGAGATGGAAAAATAAATTGCTTTGTGTATGAAGCTCTGGCTTTCGCTTTATACCTAAACAAAATAGCGATTGTAATGTCTTACCCAGGACATCCTTTACCTCGTTGTTTATTTATTCCACGAAAGGACTCTACCCTCAGTACCTATACTCTATCCTATCCATCTACCTTAGTTTGTCTTCCTTTTATTTTGTGTTGGTGTTTTTTTTCTGTTTTTTTTTTTTGTTTGTATTCCTCATTTTGTATGTTGTTTTGCTTAGCTTTGCGTTCCGGATATTTAAATAAGGGTAATTTGAAACAGCAGCAAAGACACATAGTGGTTGAGTGGATTGTTAAAAATGGGAAATTACAATGAAAAAGGGGTGCAAAACACTGGCTAATTGAAATCCAGCAACACAGGAATATACATATACATACATATTAGGAGGAAAATTAAAGCTAAGGGTCATCAAACAACAAACCGAACACTATGTGTGTTGGTGTTTTTTCATTTTTTATTATTTTTTTTTTTTTTTTTTCAAAAGGTCATTTTAAGTTTGAAAACAATTTTAGCTTGACCCTTTTTTGTTTGATTGTGGTTTGGGCTAAAACTTTAAAAGACTATTTGGAGTTCGGGGTACAGTATTAGAAAATGAAAATCTACTTTAAATCCCAATAACATAAATTAAATGAAACAAAAGTGACGTTAATGGCGGTTGATGGTCAAAAACCACAATCCTCTTTCAATTGAATTAAGGGACCCTAATTTATTGGATGATTATGACAAAAGTTTAGTTAATTTATTTATTATTTGGATAAGCAGCGTATAAACTATACATACCTACATGCCTACAAATACCTAGGTATACGGGCCAAAATCGTGTAGGTGGGAAATTTCAATGTCCAAATTATTAAAAAATCAACTTTGTTTAAAAAAGAATCGGGAAAGGGTTAGATTTGAAAAATCATTTTGCCAAAAACTCTAAATTCGTCTAAAATTAAACTGCATAATTTGATTATAATAAAGAGTGTTTATTATGACCCAATAAGAAATAGTAAGTCAGCAAAAACGAAATTTGACTAATACTTACGCTTCCATGACCTTTATGAAAATTAGCTATATTTACATTTAAATTGACTTCAATAAGGCCAGAATTTAATTTCTATCCAATTAGAGTCAATAGCTAACTGTATAGTAGTTTTTATGGTCAACTGAAATTTTCCAATTGACAAAACAAAGTGAAATCTAATAGAAGAAACTGTTAGACAAGCATCCGAAAATCTCTAAATATTTTAAATCAAACATTTCATTTGCAATCTTTGTGTCTTAAAAACATCAACCAACTTCACTATATACTCTCCTTTTAAACTCTGATGCACTGCAATTTCTTTTTGATTTAGAGAAAGTTCAAGAAACACAACTATTCCAATTCCAAAATAGATCTCTAAATCTTCTCCATCAATATAAAAAGTCCTTTGAAATTCAATTCCAGTTCAATTCCCTCATTTTATTCAGGTGGAAAGATGTTGGTATCCTTATCCGATCTAGATCCTTACACCTGCCACCCCAGAAGAAAAAGAAATACTTTCTCAAGCTAAGATTTGTCGACTTGTTAAAAGATTCTGTCCCCCTTTCTGAAAACAACGACATGTGTGTGAAATCAAAAAAAAAAAAAAAAGAAAAACTCGGAATTCGACTTGCATTCACTAAAAAACATTCAATGCATTTGTTTTCTTTTTTTCTGTGCAAAAAAAAGGAAAAACTGGACCATACCCACAGAGTTTTCATCGTCGTCATGTTGTTTTGTATATAGTCGTCCTTTACCCACCCACAATCTCCCGTCTTTTTGTCGCATCGTCCCCCAAAAGACGAAATAATTTCAATTTCCGTTTGATAAATCGCCAATTTCCCTACCCAAGCGAAACGGAAGTTTGGTTCAAGTACTTTCTCTTGCATAAGAAACTACTACTTCGGTTAGTCTATACATTTACTGTGCTGCTACATCAGCTACTGGCTGATGATTTTCGTCTTCGCGTGTTCTGCTAAAGAAAGACCAAAAGATGTGGAATAAACTTTTTGCTTCAAAAGCAAAGTTTCAACAGTTTTATTTTGAAGCTTGCCCTATCAAATATCTATCGAACCATAGACTACTAGGGGCTGTTTTTGTTATAATTGAACAAAAGCCATAGATAAAAAGACCAAAAGACATGCAACTACACAGGCAGATTTCATAGCAGCAGCACAAAGCAAAAGTGTTATGGGAGGAGAAAATGGTTAAATGTAAGGGAGTACTGACTGTCAGCAGAGCAGCAACATTTTCTTGTACAGTCTTTCGTCGAAGAGAAGACAGAAGAAGAACCAAAATGAAGATGTGAACCTATTTTCTAGTCGAATAACTTTATAGAGAGTGTCAGCAGTTAAAAACAAAAATAAAACAAAACCAAAACAACCGTTATACTTGGCAGCAATCTAATTGGAAGTAACTAAGTGTTGCTTAAAGTTGCATCATAGTTTTGCAACAATGTGATGATTCTCAGCAACTTAGTTAAACGAAAGTTCATAATTAAGAATGAAAAAAAAGCAAAAAAAAAAAAAATAGTGGTAGACCTACCAAATCAAAGTTTGAGAGAATTTTGTGTTTTATTTTATAATTTTTTCTTGGAAAACTTTTTGAAGTCATACTAATTGTGTGTGCTACTATTTTTGATATCAGCTAAGAAATATTTTGAAAAATTTAAGTCTTTTTAAAAACCAACATTACGATGATGGAGAAGTCCAAAAAAGTGGTTTTCGTCATGCCGTCCGTCGGTCTGTTCGTCTTTTCGTCTGTGCGTCCATCTGTACAGAGAGCCACAGTCTAAACGGGTTGACGGGCTTGCATGAAATTTGGTAGGTACAGATAACTTTTTTGTAATTTCAAAGGTTGTTTTTTTTATGTTTTTGAATATCTCAATCAGAACGAATACCTCCCATATAAGGGTTTCGAGTTATTGAATATTTCTCGAAAACGGCTCTAACGATTTCGATTAAACTTAGTGTATGCGTTCCAGTTGTGCATTTTATTTTTCTCACAGTGATAGTTTAAAGATATCAATAAAAAAAAAATTGTCCAAAACCAAAATATCCTGTTTTTACCTACGATAATACATAACTACAGGGTGCCCTGTAATTTGTCAAGGAAAGTTTAAGGGGTGATTCTGGGGTATATGCTGAGAAAAATCCATGTTTTATCTTCAAAGTTGATAGCACTTATCGATGATTTAAGAAAATACCTACTTTGATATGCATTGGTGCATGTTAACGATAATTTCTCTGCTAATACTTATTGTTAAAAAAATTGTTGAACACTTAAAATTTAGAAAAAATACTTTTCTTTAAAACTGTGTTTAAATTATGTTTATGTCTTTTTTGATTGCTTAGATACAAATTTGCAAAAGTGTTTCATTTTTTCTGCCTGTGCTATTTTTTTGTTGAAAAAATTGAGTAATTAACTTATCGTTCTAGTATTTTTTAAAATTAGAAATTAGCACTTTTTAGAACTTTGAGGTCTCCCGATCTCTTATATTGAGCTCAAATTAATTGATTTATTTAAACTTTGATTTAAACTCTAATATTATTATAGTGTTCTGAATACGTCTAATTTTTATTTTAAAAATCAAAGTTTAACTTTATCACAGATTTATCTTGACAAGTTGAAATTTTTATTATTTATAAACTTTCCATCATTTTATATGTTTCTTCGATTGAATTTGAAAAAAAGCAAAAAGAAAAGAAAAAAATCACTTCTAAACTAAAATTGAATTCCTTTGCCAATTTCAAGAATAGGAAATGTAGGTACACTCTCCAAGTCCTGAATATCCTCTGAACCGCTTCATAAGTTTACTACTGCAGCTATCTATGAGTGTGTGTATATACCTATTCCATCTGCTGCTGCTGCTGCTGCTGTATTTAAATTTAATCAAATCCTTGAACACACAACCCAGAGCCTTGGGGACTCTTTGTACGAGTATAGTTGTAATAATCTTCACAGGCGCACAGGTATTTCCAAAGTTTGTCATGCTATCTGCCAGCAAAGATGGCTTGGCGGCTGTTGAGGATTTGCAAAGTCTTTTCGTTCCCTACAGCATTGCAGGATGTTGTGTTTCCTCTGTGCAAAATGTTTCCGTTACGAAGATTTTCTTAAGACATTACCTACCAACCTTACTCTGAATTTGTATTTTAACTCGCTGCTTGCACAGATATGACTTTGACTAACACACAGTAAAGTAAAGTATAACTTGGAAAGAGTAGCGCATTATTAATGTTTTTCTTCGTTCGTTATTTCTGGTGTTTTATTTTCTTCTTCGCATTTTTAAATTCAATTGATTATTCTGTTTAAATGAATTTTCAATCAAACCGATTTGAATTCGCTTGACTTGATTTCGGAAGTACGCGTTTTGTCACAATAAATTCAATATTTCTTACGTAATGACATGGAAACAATCTGTCTGCGCAAAAACAGCAGGAACAATAAAAGATTTGATTTTAATAATAATTCAAATAGCTTTTAAGGTCAGAATAATTTTGAAAAAAAATCCTTTCAATTTATTTTCCATTAAGATAGAGGTTTTTAAGATATACATTACATATACTTTGTGTTGCCTTACTCGCCCACAAAATATTTTTCTTCACTGTTATTTTCTCAAGACCTAAATTGACTTCCCTTTGTGCCGTTTATTTGATGATTTTTCAATGGTTTTCCCTTTTTTTTTTTTGCCTCAACACAATTCTTAACATGTCCAATAAAATGAATGAAGTATATTACGAGCCTCATCAAGATAAATAATGTCCTTAATTTAGTGTAGTATCAGTATTCTTTGCGAGAGAGATTAACATCAACTTCGGTCAAACTTAAGTTTTTTTTTTGTTACAAGTTACAACACACAGCCGGTCGGTCTATTCATTTTGGCTTAAATTCTCTATTCTTCCAGAGGAAAATATAAATCACTGCATCAAAAATTGACGGCTCTGCTGAATCCTGAATTCCATATACATGTACCCAGACCTGGTATAGAAGCCTATTGGTAGTATGAGTATAGTTTTGTGTTAGCCATGTGCGAACATTTGAAAAATGTATTCCTCGTATGCAAGTATAAATCAGGATATTAAGGCAACCAAAAAGGTTCGTCCTTGTTGAAATTTTCCTTTCAGTTGAGCCTGATGGCTCTAAAAGGTTTTTTTTTTTTTTCTTCTATATATTTAAAGTAAGTTAGAAATTTGAAATCGAATTGCTTTGCAGGAAAAGGATGAATTGTCAAATGAAGTCGATGTATGAGTTGCTTTTAAAATGAATGAAAAGACTTTAAGGTGATGACCACATACACGAGGGAGAATCTTGTTATGGTTATGTTGAGCCTTAAACGTGTCACACATTAACTTCCCAAGAGGTGATATTTTAAGAAGAGGGAGTTTAAATTTAGAAAAACTTAGGATTGTAAATGAAGGAGATTAATCGAAAATCTTAACAATAAAGTTAAAAATGCCATCTCTGAAGTTTTTTTTTTTTATATATTCTAATCTTAGCTTTTCTCAAGCTAAGCTAAATGTAAATTCTCTGAGGAAAAATTTCAAGTGAAACAGTCGGTAGTTCAGCTTTAGTTCTGTATTTTATTCCTGGGATAGATTTTTTTTTAAACATTCTTTTCAGGCCTCAAAGCTTAGAATTTAAAAGTGATATTGATTTACGATATATGTATATAGGTACCTATATAAAAAAATTGATCTCGAGATAACATTCAAAACATCACATTTATAACTGTTTTACATAATTTAAAAAAATTATTGGCAACCCTAGAACCTCAGCAACACTCAATGATGTATTATAAGACTCTAATTAAATTTATTATGTCAAAAATACACAATAAGTCTAAGCAATAAATCTAGCTAATTTCTAAATTAAAATCATGAACTTTCTTATATTAACAAAAACTTTAGGCTCGTCTGGCAAGCACTTTGACCCACGGCAACCCTGCCAGACTTGTATTAAGCAAAAACCATAGAAAATATTCATGAAGCACGAAAAAGTATTAGGTTGTACATAAATCAACAATACATCCATCTGAAAGTACGTTATCTTCATGTCTTGTACTTATTTTAAATTTAATTTTCAAGAAAAGTGTAGCAACTCTAGAACTGCGGAAACCCTTAAATATTATAAAAGTCTTGCTAAACTGTTAATGTAAAGAAAAAAAAAACCAAGATTAAACAATTACTGTAGCCAATTTCTTAAAAATATGGGCTAAGTTTTCTTTTCATTAAATTCTTCAAGCTCGTTTGGCAACCCTTCGGCTGACGGCAACCCTGGCAGAATGTGTATTTTAAACTTAACTAGTACCTAAGCAGCTGTATAGTAAATTTTAGAATATCGAAAGAAGCATAGTTTTGACAATTTTTTTGGCATTTTG
The DNA here is from genome assembly GCA_948107695.1 of Meliscaeva auricollis. Classification (NCBI taxonomy): domain Eukaryota; kingdom Metazoa; phylum Arthropoda; class Insecta; order Diptera; family Syrphidae; genus Meliscaeva; species Meliscaeva auricollis. The sequence continues at coordinate 18,743,135 of OX403619.1, read as the reverse complement.
AAAAATCGACTAGCAACTCTGCCAAACTTAGGTTTTTTGTTCATAACTATTACCAAATTAACTGTAAATAAAATTCTGCCTTGTGACTATTAGGTTAGTAAAAGTGGCTGCTGATGGCTGTACGACTATTAGTTTGGAGCTCAAAACATTTTAAGGAGTAGTTTACGTTTTTTTTTATTATTTTTTTCTTTTTTATTAATTTAATTTTTTTTTAATTTCTTGTAAAATTGTTAATTTTTAAGACCTTACATAGGAAGTTCTAACATGCTAAGCAACTTTGACCCCTTGAGCAAGTATGTACATTGTACATGCGGTTCGCATATATTTTCGTGTATATTTTTAACAATCAGACATGTCATTACGATGATAGAGAATGCGAACAAAATGGGTCTCGTCTGTCTGTCTGTCTGTCTGTGTATACCTCGTGCTACAGCCTAAACCGCTCAACCGATTTTCTTGAAACTTAGTGGCTAAGGATAGTTGGTGATTCCCTAGAGGTGAAATGGAATTTTTTTTTTGCGCCAAAACTAACGGTACCTGCCATATAACAATTTAGGAAAAGTTGAACTTTCTCAAAAACCACTCTAACGATTTTGATTAAAATTTGTTTGTCTACTTTTGATAGTAGGGTCATACTTCTGAAATGAAAGAAATGTTTGCAAAAATTCTACTAACGGTACGTCCCAACTGTATTTTTAAAAAATTAAAAAATTTTTTTTTCGAAAAGGATAACTGTATTTTTTTATAACCATTTTTTTTTTGTAAACAAGCTTTTAGAATTCTTATACAAAAAATGAATTTTTTTTTTAAAACGGCTCTAACGATTTTCAATTTTTTTTTTTTCTAAAAATGTATCTTTTTTAATTACATCAAATGGCATACTTAGTTTGGAGCTCTTAACAATTTAAGAAGCTGTTTATGTCATTTTAGTAATGAATTTAATTTTTATTACTTTTTTATACAAATATTTATTTCTTAAAACATTATATGAGAAGCTTAATCGTCCACAGCAAAAAAAAAAATATGTTTGCAGATATTTGTGGTCACCTCGAACTAGATGAAATGCGCAAACTCCGATTTTGGGGCTTGATTAGTTCTTTTTTGCTATTCCAAATTCCGCTAAAATAAGAAGATTGAATATTAAAAAAAAACCATTTGACCTCATAAAAAATCAAATCCGCCAAGTCTCCAAAGTGCAAAAACAATTTATTTAATTTTCAAATAGAATTCGAATTAGTGTTTATTTGTCATATTTTCCCAGATTGTCTAAGTTGGAGATTATTTCAAGTCACTTTGTTGAGCAGGTAGGTATGATTTTTAATAATGAGTTTTTGCCAATTTAGTGTCCTTAAAATTAATGAACTTAGAAATCAACAGAGAAATAAAACAGTAAATTGCTTCTTGAAGAAATATATTTCACCTTTTCAAAAAACTATTTGTTTTTTTGTCACAAAATTCGAATACACCCAAAATAGAATACTCTTGACCATACCAAGCTCCAACATTGCAAGCCATCAAAGACATATTACAAAAACCAAACAAGAAATAAAATAATAACAAAATGAGAATGCAAATAAAAACCAAAGAAATTCCAAAATGGACAAGCGACACTTTCAACGTACAAGTATAATAGTGTGAACATTTCAGGCAATGCGCAACGCATACCAAAAACCGAAGCCAAAAATTCCTTTTCGCAATATTTGGAGAGCAACATTTTAAGGTGTGGATGGTATGAATTGGAAGAACGCTAGGCATTTCACAAACAATGTGTTTTTTTTTTTTTTGTGTGTGTGTATGGGTAGGATAAAAGATTTCACAACTATAACAATATACTATACATAATAGTAGATATGTATTTAGGTACTAACAAACTCTGCCATGGAAAACCCCTTTCACCGGAACTATGCCAGGTTTTTGGTTCACAACTTTTCTCCCTTTAATGGCTATAGTCCATTGTCCTTTTTGTGCCGTAAACTTAATGCGGAAGTGTAACATTGCCGTGGGCGGTAGGATAGGTAATGACTTCGGAGCTATCTTCCTGTATTATGCAATTTTGAGATTTAATTTAGATAAAATTGTCTATTGAAAGGCACTTAAAACCACTAACCAAAAACCGAGAGACCATACATGAGATGGAATGAGAAGGAACGAGAATAAGGATTTGTTTTATGGCTTTTGAAATGTTGCACATTTCAGGTGAAACGATGGAATTGAAAAAAAACAAAAAGAAAATAGGACAAACAAAAAGTGAAAAGTAATGTTTGATGATCAAACTTTCTCCACAAGGTTAGGAGAGAGCTGACTGAGTTGTGAAAAAGGTAAGTTATTTTGAAACTGTTGAGAAAGAGAAGAAATCTAATAGCCAAAGTGGAATTATAAAAAAAAAAAAACAAATATAGTTGAGTCTCCAAAATTTCATGACTCATGATTTATGAAAAACTAAATTTGAAAAATCAAACTGTACTAAATCTGTCAAAAAAATGGTGGCATCTAGTTTTTCAACGAAAGAAGACTCGATTTAGAAAAACCTATGTAGTTCATATAATATGTGTCCATGATATGACCATATGACCAACATTTTTAGTGAGTATTATCTTTGAACCAAAGATTCGAGTGTTCTACCAGGTTTCTGGAAAATTACCTGTAAAAAGCTCACTAATGTTAAAAATAGTAAATAATAGTAAGTAATACCCGAAAAAAAATGAATTAAATTTCCTTCATTTATTGACTAAACTTAAACAAACATTAATGCCGTTGAATTCATGAAAAATATTAAATTTTTAATAATTTGTTTTGAAAGAAATGCTTCAAACGAAACAATTTCGAAGAGCAGCATAAAATTACACCCAACTTGACAACGTAACTCAATTTGAGCGGGCAGACAGAGATAGACATAGGGGAGAGCGGGGCTAAAAGTAACAGGGGTAAGAAGTAAAAGCTAAAATAAACAGAGTTCCTTAAAGAAAAGAAGTAAGAGTAGCGCAAAAGAGAAATATTTTCGTTTTTACCGTAACTACCTGCGTACTACTTCGCTGCAGATCGGATTTCAGCGAAAGAAGTCAGTGGTAAAAAAATGCAAATGTCTTGTATTTTTTTTTCTTCTTAATTTTAGTCTACCATTTCACTCTGAGGTAGAAAAATGCTGAGTGTCTTTTTTAATCGATCATTTGTGTTTTGGCTATAATTGTGAATATATGTTATACAGTGCTGTGCAATAAATTTGCAACTTTTATCACCTACCAGAAAAACCACATATTCTTCATATATAAGTTGTTAAAACTCAATTACTTTCATTGTTTTAGACTTTATATGTATCATTGTAACAATAAAAATCCCCAAAAATTGTAATCTACAGACAATTGCAACAAATGCAATTGCATAACGAAAAAAGTAATGAATTTGGCTGTGCAAAACACTTGCAACTGACGACCATGATCACTGTTGATAACAGTTAAATTGATTCATTTTGAAACCCGTAAATTTGTTTATGTAGATTGGTGCGTTGAGTAAGTCTTAGCCGCGAGTTAGGGCTAGGCTTTTTTAGGATACAAAAAAACAAACAAAAAGGAATTTTCATTAAAATAGCCGGAAACAAGTATTCTTCCGAAATAAAATCAATTATTTTGAATGACTTCTAAAAATAAATATTCCAAAAGGAAAATTTAGTAAAGTATTCCATACAAAAATCTACTATTTGCCAGATAATTAAGAGAAGAATGTTGGCATCTCATCATAAATGACGAAGACTACATTATACCATAGCAAAAGAAGACAGGAAAATTTTTAATTTATTTCGTAAAAATCGTCAGCATCTTCTAAGGAAGTCGAAGTTGAACAACAGTTACTCATTGACTCATTAAAAATAAGATGTCGCGATTTTGTAGGCCAGGTTGCTTGATTTCCAATATTCAAAAGCCATTTATTTCCACATGGATGTTTCATTCAAAGAAGATTAGTGTGAATTATTTCTAAAGTTATAGGTGAAGCATCGGTTTTAGTAAAAAGTGTCCGTGTTTTAATTATAAACCGTACTTTTTTTCTCTTTACGTCAATAAAAATAAACATCTCAGTTAACTTACTGACTGCGGTCTTGGTAGATTAGAGAAGCAAATAATTTAACTAATCTAAACTTGTTGTTTCCAGACGTGTCATTTTCATGATATGTACATTAAAAATTATTTTCCTTAATAAATAACAGTCCGTTAAAGTTAAACGCTGCTAAACAATGATATGTTCTGAACAAAAGCATCACTACTAATGGCAAAGCTGTCAAAATATATGCTTATTTCACGTTTTTTTTAACTGATTTGTACCATTCTTACGTTCTTACATTTTTTAAACATTATTTGTCATTTCTTACCGCTTTAAAACACAAAATGTAAAGAAAAGTTTCTTTCGCCGAATTGTCCATCACTCTAAGCATTCATAGAAAATTGCCAATATTCTATCTCTGAAAAAGCAAAATCTCAAGACTTTTGACTCTTTTTTTCCTCCTCAGACCATAAATCCACATGCAAACATAAAATTCTGCCCATCTAACTAGTAGATAAAGGTACTTTCCAAAGTGAAACCCTACTATACAACGTTCAACTTACCGTTATCCGATTTGTATACGTACAATCGCACTTTTTTTGAAACCTGTTACATCAGCTTAAGATTTTAGAAAGGGTTCTGACAAGCTTCTTTACTTTCTGCTTCAAGCACAGTAAGTTTACTAAATGTACAGGGCCATAGAGTTGTCAAAGTACGTTAAAGCCTAAAGACCGATGGTTACCGAACTGAGTTCTAGTAAATTTTGTTAATTATTTTTAATATGTAAATCTTAAGCCCCCCCAGTTTCAACTGTTTACCCAAAATCTTGAATACACTCACATACAAGGGATTGAATAAATGCAAAGAAACTGTGTAAGTTAATCATGATTTATAGACGAATTTACCGAATCGATGTCGTGGTGGGGGGGGGGGGGGGGGCTCCTCCTCCGGCTCAAGGAAGAATTACTCCTATATTATTATGTATAGAAACGCAGACGCCATATTCGGGTCGTTGAAATGTTCGTCGTGTAAATATTACATCAGAAATATTTACAACAACAACACGAAGCCCATTGGGAAATATAACCGTGTTAAGCTTGTTGTTGATGTCCCGACAACAACTATCGATAGTATAGGTATATGAAGGTATATACGATGGCAAGCGGTAGTGATACGATGTCAATGGGGCATTATGTTTGCATAGTTGAAATTATAACTCTCTGGTATACATGAGGCTTAATAATGTAGTCCAAAGGAAAACAAGGATATCCCATGCAGAAGCGCACCCAATCCTTAATGGTTGTGCAAGCCTTTGGCTATCGATCCACCCATAGATATGTAATATAGAATGAACAACTAGCTACATCCCAGCTATAGCTAAAGCCCATCATGTAAGAACCAGAAAGAGGGGTTTGTGGTGAAACGAAGAGAGTATACTATATTTTGAGCTTAACATGGTCCCACAAGGACATACGTTTACAATTCCATTTAGTGCAACGTCCTCCCTTATCAAAGTACATAAATAAATTGCATCAATGTAAAATTAAAGTAAATTATTGAGGACTGCTGTCAAAGACAACAGTATGACGTTGTGTGTGCGTGTGTGTATGTTTATTTGGGAGAACGTGTGTGTGTGTGTGAAGTGCAGATCAGTGTCGGCTATAATACTTGTTCTAGTGAAATTAAAATTTGAAATTAAATTCTCAATTGGGTTGATAAAGTTCACTTTAAGTCTGAGCTGAATAGGGATGGACTATATACTATAATAATGTTCTGTGTACTTACTTACACTACATCGTTTGGATATGACTTTAATTTCGTTTTATTTAATTGGATCCACTTTGTGTATCTTCCAGACTCAAAAGAACATCCTTATCGATTTTTTTTTTGTCTCAATTGAGGATTAGATATCATGAAGACTGGTACTACGGTAGACGTAATAGTTGTAGACTGTTCAGTAAAATTTTCCGAGACGAATCTAATAATTAAAATAATATATTTCATCATTTTCAAGACTTGCTATGCATACAGGTCAGGAGTACAAAACAAATAAAATAAATTTTTTGAAAAATCTGTGCTATCTACATGGTACACCAAGAACCTCGAAACTTAGGGATTTTTTTCAGTTTTTATTTTATATCTTCTAAAACGTGCATTTTATAGGAAAAGTTATCAGGCTTCAGTGAAAGAAGACTACAATTTAAGTTGAACCGCAGCTCTGTAGGTCCAAAAGGTCATGAAATACAGCTACCAAGGACCCGACATGCCTTTAAAAAAATGTACAAGTAGGTAGGTACTAACTACAACTTGGGAAATTTTACGAAACCAACCAACAAATCTCTCCAATCAGAAGGCTTAAACTTTTGTCTTAGGAAGATTGAGGTCTGACATTAATAAAATTGATTATCTCACCACCCGGTTTGCTCGATAAGGTCTTAAGTTTAAGGCTTGAAGTTGTAAAAAAGAAGCTCATTCACCTTATTTTAACATGAGCCTTGTTGAATATATCGTTCTATCGTCTTATTTGGAACGCTTAAGTTTGAAGGGTCTTAAAAAAAGATAAGCTTCTAACTTCTAAGGTGTAGCTCCTATTTTGATGATTTTTGTTGCGAATAATTTGTTTGTAAATATTAATTCTGAAAGTTATGCATAGGGATCGCGATAATAAGTATTGTTAAAAAAACATTTTCGATTTAAGTGGAAAAAAATCTTTTTTTTTTGTCAAAAATTTAACAAACATTTTGCTGATAGAATTATACAATTTTCAGGGAGGAAATTTACCTCAAATTTGACATAAAATAGGAAAAAAAATATTTTTGCGAAGCGGCAACACTTACAATATCGGGTTTTGACATTTTCTTAAGCCAAAAATGCTTTTTATAAGGTTGCCTTTAAAATGAGGTGTGTACATTCGCTGTTATAGCTCTTGGTTATAGCAGTGTACGACCGCTTCGTGTTCGTGTCTGTATCTTCTTCTCCATTCTCCATCGATGCTTTTAGGTACTATAGGGCAAGTTTAGGTTTCGTAAAAAATTCGAACTCGAGATAACAATCAGAAATGTCATTACGATAATAGAGAAGGCGAAAAAGGGGGTCTCGCAATTCTGTTTGTCTGTCTGTCTTTATGTCTGTCTGTCTGTCTGTCTGTGTACACGGCGAGCTATAGCCTAAACCGCTGAACCGATTTTATTCAAATTTAGTTTCTAGAGGAGAAATTGAATTATTTTTAGAACCAAAACTAACGGTAGGTACCATAAAACTTTTTCCAAAAACGGCTGTAACGATTTTGACTAAAATTTTCAAGTCTACTTTCATTAGTAAGGTCAAACTTTTGAAAGAAATAAAAGAAATATTTGTAAAAATTCTAAAAACATACCTCCCATAAAATGGTTTTTTTCATTTTTAACCTTTAGCGACTGAACCATTTTTGATGATTTTTTTTGTACGGAAGCTCATTAACAACCTTAAGATTATTTGATATCAAAATTTTCAAAAAAAATATTTTTGGTATTTTAAAAGAAAAATCCATCATCCACAATCAAACATGACATTACGATGATAGAGAATGAGAAAAAAGTGGGTCCGACAATTCTGTCTGTCTGTCTGTCTGTTTGTCTGTCTGTATGTATCAGAGACAACAGCCTAAACGGATGGGTCGATTTACTTCAAACTTAATATGTGGCGTTTTTTGGAGAGTATCCCTCAGACGTTTTATGAATTTTTTTTTTTTTGATCAAAAATAACGGTACCTACCTGTCATATACCGTATAGAAAAACTCATTTTTCTACAAAACGGTTCGTACGATTTTGATAAAAAAAATCACGGTCATTTTTTTGGATAAGGTCTATCTTAAAATGAAAACCATTTTTTTTCAAAAACCGTAATTAACTGTACCTGCCATAGAACCGTTTTATTTAATTCTGATTTTCTCCTTCAATACTCAATCAATTTCAACCATTTTTTTTAAATGAATGCCGTAGTAATATTTAATAAAAATATTTCGAAAATTATTTTATTGGATTTTTAAGAAAAGTTTGAAATTTTGTTTTGAAAAATCATTTTTTCAAAAACTATTCAATATTTTTTTTTTCAAAACTTAGTTTTAATTTAAAAAAACGATAAAAAAACGACGTCCGATTCGTAAGATCTCGGGTGTCCCACATTTTTCGTTTAGGGTGTAATGAGTAAAAAATTCCATAGTAAACGAAAAATTCAAGTTTTTAATATTTTATCCACTCCTTGATTAAACAAGAATTTACAATACATAGTCATTAAAATCACTAAACGATAACCTCATTCTTAAAAACATACGAAAAGAAAACTATGGCTGCCTATAATAGTAGGTATGATGCTCACCATTGGAAAGCCCTGACCCTGGTGAAACGCAATAACTGTTCTGAAATTCATCTACTAAACACAAAATCTATTATAAAATTGCATACCACTTCAATAACTCTTATTATTTTATATTTTTATTTTTGTAGTAATTTTCAATACGCTCCATTCAACTCACAACAAAGCGCGAAGAGTTTAATAATGTTTTCCTCTTAAAAATTAAACTCTGAGCCAACTTAAAAACAAAACTTTTTAAATGCTATGCTCATCAAGAAGGTCAAAATAAAAACAACAACAAAAAAAAAAAAAAAAAAACTAAACTAAAGAAATTGAAGTGAAAATAATTAAACTCTGACATCCATTCTGTGGTTGTTGCAATTACCAGCACTAATGCCTTCCAAATTTCATCATTTTCTACATTTTCTGTTCCTGTTTCTCTTAAAATTAAAAAATAAAACACCCCAACTTTATTTTTTTCTTTTTTTTTCACTATTATAATAATAATTCCCGCCGACAGCAACGCCGCGCCGGCCGGCCACGCCAGCTGGCTGTGCATTGGAATTTTGCACCAAGTGGTGAGGTTTTGGTTCACGAAATTATAATTTTTGTTAAAAAGTGAGCGGTTTCCTGTGGGAATTTTAAACAACTAAGCCTTAAAAATATATTCCTACCGACTTCTCCTACACTTCGTCTCGTTTCATCGTATACCTATACATAAGCAGACATACATATACAACAAAAGCTGTGAAAACTTTTGGAGAGAAAACACTGCATTTGTGCTAAAGCAGAGGACGCAATTTATGAAATACTTTTCTAGTGCAAGCAAAAGCCTGCTTTTTAAATAACCAACGGAAAGAAACTATACCACTACATGCCCTGACCTGGTTTCGTGGTTTTATACTCTGTGATGCTATAAAACAAAGAAGCAGTCAGTAGCGTTTTGCTATTACAAAGAATGGGGGCAGCAGCACATCGCTTAAGAGAGGGTGGCTCTATACATACATAGGTCTTACAACATTAATTTTGAAAATTAAATTAGGAGCTTAAATTTTGTGCCGCACCATTTTAAATAGCACCTACAAATTGTTGCCAGTAGTTCTATGTTGTACGAGTACGCGGTATGGGAAATGGGAGACTACTTCCTCCATTTTCCACTGATATCATTGTCTACCATCATCGCCCGCATTGTTGAGAGTGTACAAGTATTAACTTTGGGTATAGAAGGCAAATAGCCAATTAGGTTACAAAGTCTGGCACGATTCTATTGTCCTTCATTTCAACTTTGGAATAAATAGCAAGTCCTGGAGAAAATAAGAAAATAATTGGATTCAATCGTGAGTCTTTATCAAAATAATTTTTCAAGAGTAGTGTAGGCTACCTACCTATTTTGATGTCTTCATAAAGCTGATGGCTTTATTGGTCCATTTTCAGTTTGACAAAGTCCTTCTAATCCGACTGTTTATTGTCATCGAAAGTTACTTTGTACGCAATAATTGACATTTAATTCAGAAAATCATGAAAGAAATAAAAAAAAAAAAATTACTTTCAAAAGGACCTCATTAGGACGGAAATGATAATTGATGGTATAGAAGAAAAAATATTAAAACTGTATATAAGGCCCACGAAAGCACAATGCACACGAAAAAATCATTAAAATCCATAATAATTAATTGTTATCATCGAAGAAGGACTTTTGAAAGAACCAAGTAGAAAAATAACAAATAAATAAATCCCAGTACAATATGTACGCAAAAAAAAAAAGGATATTTATGTTTGTGTGACGGTGGAAAAGCTGTCCAGCGAGGTAAACAATATGTTTGATTCCAGACAGTATAAGTAGCTTGAGGGCACAATATATGAAAAATTGACATAATGTGGGGCTTATACAGCAATGATAAGTGGGAACGAGGTTAAATGAAAGCAATTAATAACTGACTGGACTTGTGGCATGCAAGAAGGCAAAATTATTTGTTTTGATGTGAAGGGCCTAGACTACATCGATGCAAAAAAGGTTATTTCAAATCTTTCAGTCTACCCTTGAAGACTAAAACATTTCTTTGTGGCTGTCGCAGATTTCAAAATATAAAAAAAGTTTTTAGTATACAGGGTGTCCCGTAAACATTACACAAAGGTATCTAAACCGTATCGGCCTAAATCGTATCAACTTCTACTCACACCTTCCGATTGCACCAAACGAAAAAATTGCCCAAACGACTTTTTCGTTTGCTGGACAATTGCAGATTAAGAAATTAAAAAAGTTTAGCGTTACACCTATGATTGAAGCGGTGACCACTCGCTTACGAAGTGAGTATATTTTCATTCCACTACGGACTGTATAATTTATGATTGGCGTAGAATGCATATAAACAAAATGAGATAACGAATCGTTTGCGTCAAACGACTTTTCGTTTGTTGAATAGTAATTGTTCAACTTCAACTTCGTTTGCAGTAAACTCTTAAATTCTTTTCGATGATACAATTTATGCGATCGAATTAATAAAAAAAATGCAGCCTAATAAGGGTGATTGAATTTGTCAATTTCGAAAATAGACTGTTGCTATTGCGCCACGAAGTAGATTACTTTCTAACAGCATATATGAACACCACAAACAGTGAGTCAATTATTAAGAAAATTTTTTTCCTGTAGTCATTTGACACCAAACGTGAAGTTCTTTTCAACAAACTACTCTTTGGTGAGGTTCTTCGCAAACTATTCATTCGTTTGCTGCAAACAATAGAATTTTCTAGTAAATGAATAGACGTTTAGATAATGGGAAGTATTTTTATTTGCCACAATATACTCATTAAAATGAACTCCAAACGAATGAGGTGTTTTGAATTATGTTTTCTATAATAGAATTGCAATTTATGTCAAATCTATTAACAAGTGTTACGAATGAAAATAATTTTTGCTAGGATCAGAGGATTGTATTAACTTTCAAAGGATATTAACCAGCCGCAAACGAAAACAAAAATATTATAGGAGGTTTTAAGTATCAGGTAGATCTGTAAAAGACTGCCGTCGATTAGTAGTGCAGTCATTTCAGTCAAATTTCATCGACTTTAACTTAATTAGTACTGCTACTAAGTACCTTCCTTAACTGCCAGTTTTAAAATACTGACTTTACAGTAAATGAAAGCAGTTAATTGACTAAAAGTTAATTGACTGCAGTACTTTTTGATTGATTTCCAGTGTTTTATAAGAAAGTTTCTTGTACTGTTGTGTGATTTTAACCAGTCAAATATTACAACAGTTAATTAACTTTTAGTTAAATAACTGCTTCCATTAACTTTACAGTCAGTATTTTAGTACTGACTGCTGACTGTTCTTCTACAGTCAACTTTTGTAAGTTAAAAGACTTGAGAAATTTAGTCTTTTTAGTCACTTAACTGCAGTGCCGATACCTTGACTGCAGTTATTCAAACTCTGGTAACAGGATATCAAATATAGGTGATAAGTTTTTGGTACTGCTCCATAGATAGAAGTGCGAGTGGAAGAATGACCACCTCCTGAGAAAGTCGTGGCGTTGACCCAGTTTGACCTACCCCATGTGCCGGACTCACTCGATATGCTTAATTTTTTAGCATACTGACCGAAAGTCCGTTCAAACCCTTTAAGATTCTGACGTGACGTAATAGTTATAATTACCGTGTTTCCGTTCGTTTTAATCTGCCACATTTTCGATCAACCTCACCATTTAGCATCCTCTCCTTTCAGAGCACCACATTGTTATCTCCTGCGCCTCTTAAGTTGCTGCTTCTAATCCGATCTATGCCATTTTGTGGTAGACGTACCTATTTTCTTTTTATTGCTAGGAGTTCATTGGGAGTCACTCCGGCGATAACACTGACAGCTGTTTCCGACAACGTTTGGTAGGAGCTGGCTACGTAACGTAGAGCTTTCTTGTTTTTCTTGTCGAAGTGCGTCTGTCCAAATTTTACATCCATAAAGGTTTCGATTAGATCCAGATGTTGAACATTGATGGGAAGGTACCCCTCCAGCATAATGGATGACCGTACCTTCCCAGGAGCCAACAGCGCACCTAAAAGCTGGTGCAAAACTGCGTATCAGAATATTCAATAAAGACAATTATCAGCTTCCAAGAAAAAAATTCAACGTTGGCTTTAATCGGAAGTGGCCAATACATCAGCTTAAGCCTACTGCGGCCAATGTTGCCTGGAGATCAAAAACCAATGGCAATGACTTTAAGAATCTATTCGGAATGCTGCGTAAGAATTGTTGAATTTCTTACAACAACCGTCAAGAGTATTTTACTAGTTTCATTCCATTTCATTCCAAAATCCTCACTTCGTTTTCCCGCGGTTCAATTTCCCCATTGTGCGGTGTCCCAATCTGAAGATTACCTCCTAAACCATTATGAATCTTAACAAAATATGTTAACTTTCCAATCGTATTTCCTTCGAGTTATAAAACTAACAAAAACCTTAAACACAAATCTTAACATTCCACACAAAATCACCATATCAACAAAACTTCATACTTTCAGTAGGTATATCTGAAGAAGCGACTGACTGGTACCTACATTATTACTCTAGAAGAACTATAACTACTTGTGAACAAGGACATCATGCACCAAGCATCATCAGGATGTGTATATATAAGTTTATGGTACCTCTCCGTCTCCATCTCCATACATAAAGACGGAAAGAAGCAACTCATAGCACTGACATTGTTTTGGTGCCGTGGATAACTTATCCGCAAACAAACCCTAAACACACCACTTCTCACTGTGAGTCAATCTCTATACGACCCACTACGACTATATACTCTCTTTATGAAAAGCAAAAAGCGTCGAGGCTGAACTCATCTGCAATTGGTTGGGAATTTCCCTGTAAAACCAGAATGTGGAACACCGGAATGCGTTTGCTTGCTCATAATAATAATAAGTAAGGTAAAGTGAAGACTACTGAAAGACTATACGGTACTGAGGGGTAGTTGGATGCTGTGAGTCCTTGATATATTTTTGTACACGAGTAGTATGTCGGAAAGTAGTATTATATGAAGTGCACATCGACTACGACTTTCCTCTGTTTGGCATGCAAAGTAACTTGAACGAAACGATAGTACAGCAAAAATTCAGTATTTTTCATCTTAAGTGTGCTGAGGTTGGCCTCGTCAGTAGTTCAAAGAGAGAAAGAGAGAGAAGAGTGCTGTTGCACTACCCAAGTTAAAGATTGCGATAATTTAAAAACGTGATGTACTCCAAAATTACTTATTTCTTTGTTTTTTGTGAAGAAAAAAAAAAAAAATATATAAAACAAGAAAAAAATAAACCTCAAAGATTGTTTGATGGTTCATGAGTTCAATTTTGCACTTTAAAAAGGTCTCAACGGAGGTAGAAACGAACACGATGAACAGTTTTTGTAATATTTCAATGTTTTATCTGCGGAATATAGCATCACGAATATAGTGAAACAGAGTATGAACTTACTTCAACTTTTTCTCTTATAAAAGTTGTTAAAAAAAAACAAAATAATAAAAAGTCTGCAATGGACCATTGCAGTCATCATCGTGGATAGACCAGAACTTTTAACTTGATTCCCAATTGAGACTCGACTATGCTGCAGATACAAAGAAGGGTTATCTACTTTTTGTCTACAGGTATACGTGCTTATATTGGCCTTAAATAACACGAAAGAAAAGCAAATTCCCGTTACATTTGAACGTTACCATTGACTATCATACCACGAACTCAAGGCATCCCTAGAGAAATCAATTTGGCCACTATTGCTTAAGCAGTTCTTCTTTCAGTAGCTTTATGCAGTGGAATTCGTTAAAATTTAAAAACTCAATCCTCTACCCCATTTCTGATGTCAGGGGATAGTGCTTAAGTAACCGCACGTTAATGCACCGTGCTTACAAGTAAAAATAGTTTTTTTTCCTGTACGTTAAGATTTGTATATTATAATAAGTTACTTGCTATATTTGATGTTGCATGAAAGCAATTTTTTTTTTGATTTTCGACATGCGCAATATTGCTGTTTCTGACTCCAGTTTTTAAAAAAGATTTTCTCAGAGGTCATACCTTGTAGTATAGCAATAATCAAAAATAATTTACGACCAGCCTAAAAGGGACACCAAAATTATAAGCACTATGTCGGATTTATACAAGAGAAAAAATGTCATTATTTTGAATGACAAGCTGTCATATTTAGAGTTACTGACAAAAATAATGACATTTGTCACTCGTATAAGCCCAGCATTACCCTAAACAGTTTGTCTTTTTAGATGTGGTATTAATGCCAATCACGGTAAAAAGTGTTTTTGCGTTGAAAAAAAACTATTCTTTTGCCTTAAAAAGAATGTCATGTACCTTCGCTCATTGGCCCTTTCACAACTTTCAAAATGAAAACTGGCGATGAGTTGAAAACAATATTTGTGGTATATATTGCGTCCGAGAGATAGATATATCAAATGTGGAGTTCTTGAATGCAACACTGAGAGAACAAATCGTTTGCGGCAAACGAAGAAATTGCCCAAACGACTTTTTCGTATGCTGGACGATTTTTGGACTTAGTTTTCAGCAAATAAGTAATTTCATTTGCGTTAAATACTTTTTGCGAACGATTAAACAAAAAATAAAAGTTCAGCGTAATACCGGTGATTGAAGCTGCGACGTTTGGCCTACGAATCGAGTAACTTATCATTGCGCTATTGACTGCATAATTAATGGTTAGCGTAGAATGCTTATGAACAAAATGAAAGATTAAATCGTTTACGTCAAATGACTTTTCATTTGTTGGACAGTAATATTTCGATTTCAATTCGTTTGCAGCAAACTCCTAAAATTGTTTGAGTCAAACACTTTATGCGAACGACTAAATAAAAAAAAAAATGTGTTAAGAGTAAGATCAGTAATTGAAACCTGCGATCGCTCGCTTCCGAAGCTAGTCTACTGCCATTGCGCCACGAACTAGATAATTTTCGTGTAGTAGAAAATGCATATGAATACAACAAATATGGAGTAAATTATTAAGAGATTTGTTTTCCTGCAATTACGTGCATAAAAGGAATTGTATATTTGTACTTAAAGTGAAATTCTTTGGCACAAAAAACTTTCTGAAAAGGTTCGTCGCAAACAATTAATTCGTTTGCTGCAATCAATAGAATTTACTTATACACTAAAACATGTGGAAGGCAAGCGGTCCAATCATGTCAAGCCAAACATAAGGTTAAAGGGACCATGTATGGTAAGATTTTAACTACATAAATGTTTAGGAAATAATATTTTAATTCATATCAAATATAATAGAAAATATTTTTCAAAACAGAAACCGGGTGCTTCGAAAACACCGATTCTTACAACACTCAATTACCAAAAAATTAATAAAACCTAGACTAAAAACGAAACTGTTCGAATTTACTGAAATCAAGTACAGTTTCTCTCTAGAGATTTATGTTTTGGCTTCTGAGAATCAAGTATTGCCCAAAAATATAAAAGAAAAACACATCATTTCGAATTGGAAATACCTCTTTGAGGGAATAACTTTTCGTAAATCGATGTATGTATAGACTGCAAGGCTCAAAGCCATGTGAATCAATTTTTTTTTGTTCAATCCTTCTGTTTTAACTATGATTGTTCATCATCATCATCATCATGTTCAATCCTAGAATTTGCAGTCAATCAAAAACTTTCCCAATTTGTTAACTCCATACAGTACAGACTCTCAAACTCTATGTAGCTTACCTATGTGCAGTGCATGTATGAAGCTCATAAGGTCAATATAAAAACGCACACAATGTTTACCTCACAAAGTCTATAAAGGCGTTGCGTTGGTTATCGGAATTACAACCATCACTGACTTGAGGGGCTTCATATAGTGCATTGTAGATTGGTTAAAAGTATGTATGTTGATTCCAAGGAAAATTCTTCCCTCTTGGTGAGCTCTGTCTTTCATTGGAATGAAAACGCTTTACCGGATATGTTATTGGTCATGGCAAGCCACAAACAACACACCTTCAGCCCCGGAAATGAAACATTTCACACGAAATAAAAAAAAAAAACGAAAAAAAACGCTGCCATTTCGGCGATTCAGATCGTTGTAGGTTTCTCCGAAGAGAAATTGGTACTAAAAAAACGAATACTGCTAGCAGTTTAAAAGTTGTGTATTTTTTTTTTTTGTTGTTGCATTTTTACGATAGTAGGTACAAATTTGTGTTCGATGAAGCTATTGGAGCGTGTTTTTTTTTCTCAATGGATTTCATCATTGGATAGCTACATAAAAAAAAATAATAAAAAAACTAAAAAAATTGGTTCTACTAGCGGTTAGTCCCACTCTTGGCAGGTCACGTATTGGGGTTAAAACCTTTTTTCGAAACTGTTCATCAACTTTTAGCCCAATTCCAATCAAAAGATTCAAATTAATAGGCAATCAAAGAGGATGTAGTTAGTCTTTTAGGACATGTAAAGGTGGAAGTTGTACATTTAACAAACTTAAATCAATCAATAAACTAATAGTTCTGCGATTGTGGATATTGTTTTTGCAGTAGCACCCGAAATAAACTAGTTTGTCGCTACTATAAACTACTCCCCAACAAAAGCACTAATATGGAAAAATAAATTCTGTCTATTGAAACGATGACAGAGTCACAACTTACAGTCAGGTGAAATTTATTTGGTGAATACTTTTTAGGGCATAAGCCAATCCTGCATCTTGTCAATAAAGGACCTGACCCAGCAGGTTGGGGCTCTCCTGATGCTGTTAACAGATCTCTTCTTAGCTAATTAGGTAATTAGCCAAAAATATTATCGACTCTTAAAAAAAATTATAAGGGTAGTTTTGGGGGTTAATGTATCGATTTTAACAATAAGCCAACTATAAAAAAATTAAAGAGCTATCAAATTAAATTTGTATTGAGAAATAAAATATGCTGTTTTATAACGGTTTTTCTATAGATTAATTTTATAAATCTGACAATATTCATTCTCAGAGGACCTTAATTCCAAGAGAAACCCAAAAAATAAAAAAAAAATAAATTGTTGTCCCCTCTAATGTACACTGTACAGTTATGTGAAATTTTTTTTACAATTTAAATAAGATTTTCTTCATTTTTAAGTAAAGCATCCTTACTGAGCACTTAAAAAAAACGTGTTAGACGCCTAATTGTTTTTTATAATCATCGATTGGTTTTTTCATAAAATAATTTACTATTGCCGCAATAATATCGTTAATAGAAAAAAATAATTTTTTTTTTTGAAAAATATTTTCAATTATATTTGATTTGAATTAAAATATTATTTCATAAACAATTATGTAGTTAAAATCTTACCATACATGGTCCGTTTAACCTTATGTTTGGCTTGACATGATTGGACCGCTTGCTTTACACATGTTTTCATGTATAAGTAAATTCTATCGATTGCAGCAAACGAATTAATTGTTTGCGACGAACCTTTTCAGAAAGTTTTTTGTGCCAAAGAACTTCACTTTTAGTACAAATATACAATTCCTTTTATACACGTAATTGCAGGAAAACAAATCTCTTAATAATTTACTCCATATTTGTGGTATTCATATGCATTTTCTACTACACGAAAATTATCTAGTTCGTGGCGCAATGGCAGTAGACTAGCTTCGGAAGCGAGCGATCGCAGGTTTCAATTACTGATCTTACTCTTAACACTTTTTTTTTTTTTTATTTAGTCGTTCGCATAAAGTGTTTGACTCAAACGGTTTTAGGAGTTTGCTGCAAACGAATTGAAATCAAAATATTACTGTCCAACAAATGAAAAGTCATTTGACGTAAATGGTTTCCTCTTTCATTTTGTTCATAAGCATTCTAAGCTAACCATTAATTATACAGTTCCTAGCGCAATGATAAGTTACTCGATTCGTAGGCCAAACGTCGCAGCTTCAATCACCGGTATTACGCTGAACTTTTATTTTTTGTTTAATCGTTCGCAGAAAGTATTTAAAGCAAACGAAATTAATAATTTGCTGAAAACTAAGTCCAAAAATCGTCCAGCATACGAAAAAGTCGTTTGGGCAATTTCTTCGTTTGCTGCAAACGATTTGTTCTCTCAGTGTTGCATTAAAGAATTCCATATTTGATCTATCTACCGCAAAATATTGTTTTCAACTCATCGCCAGTTTTCATTTTGAAAGTTGTAAAAGAGCCAATCAGCGAAGGCACATGACATTCTTTTTAAGGCAAAAGAATAGTTTTTTTACACGCAAAAACATTTTTTACCGTCATTGGCATTAAGACCGCATCTAAAAAGACAAACTGTATAGAGTAATGCTGGGTTTATATTTTGGTGTCCCTTTTAGGCTGTTCTTAAGCATAGGATTTAAATGCACACCAAGAATTACAATGTCAAAAGGTTTGATTTTTTAAAATGTTAATAGCCTGATTTTTATGGGCCACTAAATTTTCAATACCTTCTCAAATAAAGGTCTCGAATTTTTATCGATTAGACTGGTTGTGAATTTTAAGGCAAAATGTAAAATCGCAGGTTCTACATGTGTTACAGTGTAATTTTTGATGAGGGTTCCTTTGAAGAGTTAAAAAAGTTTCTCATTTCCAGTCGTCAATTCCATATCGATTTTTAAAAGAACTGCCTTGTAGTCGTAAAACTTCTCTTCAAAAAAAAAAAAAATTAGGTGTCATAAGCCGTTGGACCATTCTATGGGTTTTTTACCGATTCTATTTAACTTTATGTTTATGGACAAAAATATATCTTATTCATTAAAGTTACACAAAGTTTTCAAGAGTTATCGTAAAAGACATACCTTTTTTTAACCATAGTAACGCACAGCGATACAAATAAATACAGATATTACCTTTACTTCAAAGCATTCGTTGTCAGTAATTTCACTTTCCAGACAGTATAATGATTCTTGTCAATCGTTCAAACAAAATCCTTAGGTTAAAACTCAATCCTTGGAGTGAAAGTGGAAAACAAAAAAATAAAAATAAAAAAAAAAATACGTTGGAAAAAATAAATAAAAGACCTCTATTCTGTACTCGAATAGTCGTAATACCTCCATACTCTATACTTGGCAAAAGGTAATAAGAATTTCTGGTTCACAAAACACATGAAACACACACACATATCATCTATAATGTGCGCCTTTGTTTTACGATACAGTATCCACTAACTACATAGTAGGTACCTTTCATTGAAACTTTATTGCTTCGAAATGACACAATAAACAGCATATGCTGCACAGCTCCTGCTTTCGGTTCTGGTTCAACCACTCCTGAGAGGTTATATCCTCCAGATCAGCTCGATGTGAGATTGGGACTGCGGGACTATATACTGCCAATGATAATAGTGGTAATGTAGAAACTCCATTTGGACCCCGCTACCGTCACCGTGTCGTCGTTGGTGCGGTGCGGTGCGGTGAGGTGCGGTGTAGTAAATGGTGATGTTACTGCTGGGTGCTGGTTGGAACTTGGAAAACGTTTGGTTGATTGCTTGCTTGCTTTTGTGGAAGGGAATCGACAAAAATGAATTTACTGCTTCTCCAACTCCATCACATATGTAGGTATGTGTGTGCTATAGCTAGCATACTGAACAAACTGATGCTGAGTCACCATGTTGAAGATTATTTGATGGATGTTCCAGCTTATGTGGGTTCGATCGCAAGCAAAATGATTTGTCTTCTTAATTAAAAAGAATAAAAAGTTTGCTTTGCGATTTTCTCCAAGGGAAACTTTTTATTTGCCAGAATGGCAAAATGTCCTTATTTTCTTGGTTTCTACAAATAAAAGGTGGATCGTAAAAATAAGGTTTTTCGGATTATGGCAAAATTTTTATAATCCAACAGTATTGTGGTTGAGAAATGTGAGAGGTACCTACCTACCCATATGAAGCTGTCAAGTTTGTACATTAAATTGATTTCAGTTAAGCATTTAAACATTAACACAGGTAGTTAATGTTGTGCTCGTAATTTTACAAGATTGTGCCTCTATTTTCTTTTATCCAACGTTTGATTGTGTTCCAAATATAGATTTTAGACAACTTTTTGGGGTCACTACCGACTGACTGTTCAAACCTTTGCACATTGTGGGTGATCCTAAAATTTAATGTTTGAAAAATAATAATCCCACCGATTGTTTTCTAAATGTAGAAAAAAAATAAACTTGTTGAAATATTGAAATATTTTTGTATACTGAAATGCTTGCAAAGAATTTACAGAATTAATGTTAAAAGAAAATAGAAGCAAGACGTTTATTAATAATTTCGTTTCATTGGAAATAAGGGGTTTTTACTTACTTTGTATTGAAAAGATCTTTTGAAAATGAAAATAAAAACCATTGAATATAAGCTGAAAAATTTAACAACTAGCTTTCAATGCCATTTAATTTCCATATTACATTGAAAAACAAAGAAGAATCTCAAACAACAAAGAAATGGTAAAAAGCTGGTTGACTTAACAATAGCTATTATCTAAATATTATTTCAAAGAAATCAAATCAGCTTTGACCTAGCATGTTTTTTTAGGAAAAAATGCAGATAGCTGGCTTGTTTGATGAAACCATTCAATACATATTTTATTTATTTATGATTTATTCATTGGTTGGTACCTACAATAAAGTATGATTTTTTTTTCAAAAATCGTCCTTCGAAAACGATAAATATTGGCTACAATAAATATTTAACTGAAAAACACGTTTTACTAATCGAGATAATTAAATAAAATATGGGTCTTTTTCAAACTGCTGAATAAGTGTGTTTTTAAATGAAGGTTTTATAATACAAATTCTATATTTTACTGAAATAAATATATAAGACAAGTAAAAGACAATGTTTTTAAGTTTAGAAAAAAAACCTACTTTTTCAGTTTTTTGTTGATACAAAATCAAAATCCATTTTAGATAATAAATTATGTTCTAAGCACATTTATGTATGTTTCCAAAAAAAGTCAGATTTTTTTAAAAAAATAAAAAGCAAGAGTGGGTCGCACTTACTTGCTCTAAGGTAAAAAAGTTCTGTGTGCGTTAGAGTTTCTTTTTAAAATAATAGTTTTATAGGAAATAAACAAAAAAATAAATTCATTACTAAAATGACATAAGCAACTTTTTCAATTGTTTTATGCTTTTCAAAAATTAAGACCCTACTAACAAAAGGACTTACATTTTTTTCATCAAAATCGTTAGAGCTGTTTTTGTGTCAACTTTTGATAGTAAGGCCATACTTTTGAAATAAAAGAAATGTTTGTAAAAATTCTATTTACAGTACCTCCCATAGAACGGTTTTTTTTAAATTTTTGACTATATCTTAAACGACTGAACCAATTTTGATGAATTTTTCTATACGGAAGCTCCTTAACAATTTAAAAATTATTTGATATCAAAATTATTTATAAAACGTAATTTTTGGATTTTTAAAAAATCTTTCAAAATTTTTGTTTGAAAAATCAATTTTTCGAAAATGGGTCACTGAATTTTTTTGAAATATTGATTTTAAATGTGCAATATTATTATCTTAAAAATGGCTTACTAACTTTGCTTTTAAACAAGGTTTGAGAATTTTCTATTTAAAAAATTATTTTTTGTAAAAACGGCTCTAACGATTTTCAATTTTGTATTTATTTATTTTTTTTATCCTTCTTAATCAAATACAATGGAATACTTTGTTTGAAGATCAAACCAATTTAAGAAGTTGTTTACCCTAAGAGCAAGTACATGCGACCCAGAAATTTTTGATATTGATCAAGTTTAGGGTTGTTATTAAGAAGCTTCCGTATAAGAAATTTCATCATAATCGGTTGAGTCGTTCAAAAAAAAACTCATAAATAAAAAAAAAGGGTAAAGTACTTCTTTGCATGTTTGTCTCTGTTTCTATACACGTAAGGCACCTCTAGTGAAATAATGCAAATTAAAATGCGTTTCAAAACATGTTTTTGGTCTCTTCACCACTTTCTCAGAAAGAATCCTAGGATAGTAAGTACATATGTGAAATTTTTAAATTTTTAAAGCAACATTTTTACGCAAGCAATTTTCTAAGAAAATTTCAATTTCAGCGGAACTGAGTAGATACTGTGGGCTAAGGCAATTCAATGATATATTTGAACTTTCAGGAATGCCCATCAGCTTTCAGCTTACCTTTGATCTTTATCAAGGTCAAATATTCCCTTGTAGGCCATATGGCACAAATGTGCAACAAATGCACTATGCACTGTTATTTTCAAAGGCTCAGTATTGCGATTGAAAACCGATTATTCCTACAAATGGGCACTTAAGTAAATCCTTAACAGTCTGATTATAATTTGTATCTCTTTAAGAACGTTCACCTACCATAGTTATGCTTTCGTTGCAATTAATAAACTCTTATGTCCACAATTTGTGATTCTATAGTTTTTTAATGTTTTGTTTTCTTTAACTTATTTCCTAATTGGCAGTCGAAATTTGTGTAAAACTTCATTTCAAAGAGAATATTTCTAATTGCACTTCTGCAGTTTATTCTCCACAATTTAAGTCAAACTAGGAACTTTATTAAACAAAAAAAAAAAACTCTCACTAACCTCTGTCCGATCCTTTTAATGGAACAACCTCTGCAATCATCTTACGTGCCGTCACTCATTTATTTTCACCTCTCTGACTCTGTGTCCTGTGTGGCTGTATGGAGGTACATCATGTTTATATTCCGAGTATGTAATTTGCTTTACTGTACAAAACATTAACATTGCTCCTACTCTGGCTAAATAGTTAATGAAATAGTCTTTCAACACACAATCACACTCTAATGCAGAGTGGCTAAACACCTGCTACTCCAGTAAACCAACCAAACATTGGTATAGTACGTCTGTTCTCCATGTGCGATGTGTCCCTTTCCCAGTGTGTCGTCCTTTTGTCATTTTCGTTGTCGTATAGTCGTACAAAGAGTCAGCAAGTCAGCAACCAAAATATCTAACTAACCAGATTCCAGAAACTTGGGCATTTCGGAATCCAATTACGATTGAAGTTGAGAGCAAGTGAATCTGACTCTAACTTCCTTTTTTATATGTATATGTGGCCTTTTGGTACCCCTCTATGAATATAGTGTTGTGTCCTTTTTGTTTTTGTTTCATTTAAATAAATGTTAACCAGACCAGAATAATGAAAGGCATCCCGAACGACAACGACGACGATGACGACCCACCGTCCGTCGTCGTCGACGATGCGATGCTACTGGGTAATAAAGATCAGTTCCTTTGGAATGGCTACAACACCTCTCAAATTCACATCCTTATAATCCATAGAAGAATGGACAGGACACCCATAACACACCAAGAGTTTCTTGTTCGTTCTACCTTTAACCCCCAACCTTATCTCCCTAGACCCCACTCGCTGTATAGCACTTTCTCTACAATTTGAATAGAATTACCCCGAAAAGTATTTATTCGAATGTGGTCAGGTTTAAGTAAAGTGAATTGATGGCTACTGCTGTGAAAAAGGAACAGGCACTAGGGTAGAGCCCTGGGTCCCAAACCGTTTTATATTTTAATTGACGGTAAAAATTCTTGCCATGTATTGCCTTATGCCTAATTGCATGACTTCCAGTACAAATTGCCAGTATAATATTATTATGTTACAGCTTTAGAGTAATATTGAGGGAAAGGGATAGTATTTGGTAAAATTTTCTAGAAAATCTAGTCATTAAAAGGCAGACTATATCAACAATATATGAAGGAATCATGTTAAACCCATTTTTTGTTCATTTAGGTTACAAATAAAATTAAATTAGATTACTTTTTTTAAATTCTTGTAACTTTTCTTAAAGTTTATTGCTCGTAACTGAACGTACATTTTTTTAAGGCGAGTATTTTTCAGGCTGGTGCAGTGGTGTTCATACGCTCCAAGGGATCCAGCTGCTTAATTTAAGGGACATTCCCCAAACGCTGGAAAAAGCAACGCCTTGTACTGATAGGCAAAATATGCATGTAAGGAAAATTGCTAAAGAAGTTACTGCAAACCGCGTCACATAGCCGCGATACAAAAACGGTACAGAGCCAGCTGTTCTGGCACTCGCAGGTAATCATTGACACCAATAGACCTCTTGGCAGCACAACGAAAGTACGCACACGAAAAGAAAGCGGAAATTCGAGCGACAGCAGCAATGGCGGAATCGCTCACACAATTCAAGTGGCAAAAACAGTGGGAATCTGAAAGCAGAGTGTGCTGTGCTGAGAGACACATCGAAGATGTAAACGAATGTAGTAACCGGAAACACGGTAAAGTGATCTATTACGTCACCCAATTTCTCACCGGACACGGCTACATCAACGCCTTCCTGCATAAGAGAGGAAAAAAAAGAAGCCCTTCCTGCCAATAGGGAAACGTTACATCAGATGACTTCTACCACACTGTCTTCGAGTGTAGCAGATGGAAATCGACACGCTAGAGTCTAAATAGAAGCATAGGAGAAATCAGGCAGGACAACGTCGTCCAAGAGATGCTTGAGAATGAAGAACAATGGATGCGAATAACCGCGTATCTTACCCAGACTGCTAAAATACGAGACGAGCCAGTTCCAGAAATCGGACAAAGAACCATCGAGGGGGGAGGGCCCTTGAAGTAATGCATGAGTAGTCCCCAGGGGGGAGAGCATCGGGACACTTTTGGAGGTTAAGCTTATACGCCAATGTTGAAACCCTCTGCAGAGCCCGGCACACAGGGAGATATATGAATACCTCCTTATAATAAGGTACGAATTTCTCCAAAAGTAAAAAAAAAAGCTTTTTGACAAGGTCGTTGTCGCTGTAAAGCCCGAAGAGTTCGTGATTGTATCTTCTTCTCAATTCTACATCGATGCACACTTTGGCAAATATCACTCAAAGAATCTTTTTCTCAAAGCCACCCCGCTGGTTTTCTTCCGAAACTGACAGTGTTCTTGCCCCTGTCCCATACAACAAGACTGGCATGATTAAGGGTCTTCTTGGTTCTTTGAGAGGGCCTTACTACTTAGGTAAATACCTTCTTAGTTCCAAAAATAGCAGTTGACCAGTGTGATGATTCTTCGTTTAATCTTTACACTTATGTCGTTATTCGATGTAATAGTAGATCCCAGCTTACTTCTTCGAAGCTATCTCTGCCCTTATGGTGACGTTTTTTACCCAATCGACAGTATTGGGTCTCTCTTCTCGATAACAGCATAATATGCTTTATTATAGTAGCCAAACCCATCTTCACCGCCTCCGCTTGAATACCTGCCACACTCTGACAGCTCGATTCGTTGTTCCGATAATTTCAATGTCATCAGCAAAATCCATCAGGATTTGAAGCCTCATTTGAAAAATATTGCCTATAGTGTGGACTTCCACCTTGTGCACTTTTGCTTCAAGCACGATATGTTAATAAGGTTGCATGACAGTGCATCAGTTGATTGATTTTTCTCACCTAAAACCACACTGGTAAGGTCCGATCAGGTCATTGGGAAAAGGTTCTAGGTGGAAACACAAAACAGCCGACAAAATTTGATATGCGATGCTTAGAAGACTCAACTATTGGCACTGTCCAGAGAATCTCCCTTCTTTGAGTTTGGGCACAGTCCATCAAAGCATGTTTTCATTCATTGGAAATACTTTCCTCCGACTATATTGTGGAAATAAGTTGACGCATACTCGTGACCAATTTATTTTCTGGCTGCCTTAAAGAGTTCGACTAGAAGGCCATCTGAAGCAGCAGCCTTATACGATTTAAGTTTTGATATCGCTATTCTAATTGCTTTTTGGTTGGATGGACGGATATTTTGGTCATTAGCGTCCACGTTGAATCACTTTTTTTCTGGATGGTTAGCTGTTTCGATAAGTGTTCTTTCCATTGATTGCTCGTTTCCTATGGTATTCCCAGTGTTTTGAAAGCCAACTTCAATAATAAAATACAACATTTGAATCACATCCAAAACAAACTTCAAATACACATTATAGCCCAACTAAAAGATTTACTGCGACTAAAACGAATTAACAAAGCCTAAAATAGAATTCGGTTCAATCAATTTTGTTTTTCCAAAAAAAAAAAGAACAGCCCTTCTGCTACCAAGTTGGTGATAGAAGTTCCCTAATTTTCGTACACGAACCTTGTGTTTTCTAACTTCAATTGTGTTTCGCTGAAATCAAATTCCCATTTCGTTAGTCATTACACGATAACATTACTCAGCCGTTGGGCTTGGGTTCTTCACACAAATACACACACGAAATATAAATAAATGAATGTTCGCACACATAACTATTTTGACATTTACAGCAGTTGTAATTGCTATACGAGCATCACCCAGCATATATGTCTATTTGTGCGGTGTGCGCGGGTTTCGAATTCTGTTAAAAGAAATCATTATATCTCCTATAAAGGACGCGTAGCGGAGCACACTATCTGTACCTTACAGAATGTAATCCTGGAGCTTGAAGCATGGTTGGTGTAGCATAGAGCGCTCCACTATATACGACAGCGTTCGTTGGGTTGTTTGAATCCGGATATGGTGGCATTGGTGTCAGCATCAGCATCAGCATCAGCTTTGGCGTTAGCCAAAGGATTACGTTCCTGCCATACATCGCATCGCATAGATGCTGGGCCCATTTATTATGCAGGTGTTTAGGATGTAACCGGCAGTTATTAATGTGCAGGTGTTAACATGATTTACAGATATATGGCAATGCATGGGACATGATGCGATATACGATATTGTGCGATGCTCTATGCTTGTTAATGTTTATCATGTTTTCCAGGAAAAATCTATTCTATGTACCATTTCCAATGGTGGTGGCATTGAATGTTGTTGTCGTCGTCTCTCATTTGTTGTTGTGTTTTATCATTTTGTCATTTGACATAGTACCAACCTTTATTTTTATAGAACTGAAAATTATTTTACGGTCATTAAGAAAACATCATTTATAACTTTTCGCTAAGTACCTTAAATTTTTTATTTGAGATTAGAAATAATAATGAGAATTCCATAAACGCCATTCACATTTAAAATTAATTTATTTAAGAATTATTTAATTTGTAGGGCCTGAGGTAATTAGTAGAGAATGGTCACGATCAGGGGCAATAGACTCTTCACAACTTTTTAAAAATTAATTTATATTTTTCTTTCAAATTAAAGTTAAATTACAAAAATGTTATAAAATATTATAATAAAATTAACGTTTTTTTTCGAGCTACGTTAGCCTGCGAGAAAGCCTTAAAACTTAAAAATTGGGAAGGCACTGAACTGAATGTCATTGAAATTTTAAAATTTAACACATCACGGTGTTTTTTTTCCAAAAAAATCAGGTTAAGGAAAAGAGTAAGGAAGTCTTTGGTACTCAGGCCCAAAATACAAACTGACAATTCAAGTCTAGTAGGTTTTAGAAAGTAGTGAGTAGTGAAAGTAGTAGCTAATGGGGAATGGTATTGGAGTAACGTTTAAAATTTCTATCAAAGCGTCAGTTGATCTACCGAAGGATATCTAGCCAGAACAGAATGAGAATAATAACATGGGAAGAAATACTTTTTAAACTGCTAAATAGCGTAGAGCTTAAGCGAGTGCCTGTTCACAATCCGCATCAAAGCAACATTTTAGAACGTGAAGCTGATCTGTGTTCACGCCCCCCACGAACAGAAGGATGACACAATTATTGACGAGTTTTGCGAACGCCTCGAGCGCACGTTCAATAAGTGCCCGTAGTACGACGCACGTCAAGATTATTCTTGGCGACTACAAAGCCAGATTTGGTAAGGAGGAGGTATATATGTAGGTCGATAATTGGAAAGCAAAGTCTACATTCCGAAACGTCAAATAACGGACTCAGGATGATTGACTTTGTGGAAGGGCGGAATGTCACCATTGCGAGCACCCAATTCCCACACCTCAATATACACGAGACTTGGCGGTTATGTGATCAAAAAACTGTCAACCAAATTGATCAAATCGCGAATTACGTCAGACATGCTTCCAGTAGATATCTAAGATGTACGAACGTTCCGGGACTACTCAGACCACTACTTGGTAGTGTCTTGAGCAGGGATGCGGATATCTATGACACCACAACGCCGAGCAGATGCTGTGAAAAAGTTTCATGTCGCGATACTCAAATCGCAAGAACCTCGTTTCTCTTAATCTCTTGGCCAGGCAGCCACCAGCAGCAAGCGCAGGTGACCAGTGAAGACATTGTCAACAAGCCAGCAGTAGTGCCACCACTGATGTGCTAGGTTTCACTAGGCGACCATAACGAATATCCTGGTTCGACAAAGAATGCTGGCTGGCGCATGCAGCTAAGAACAACTCTTATCAGGCAATGCTGCAAACAAGATCCAGAGCTACAGAGAAAGCAGCCCGAGAGCTCTACAGGCAAAAAAGAAAAGAGGAACTCTGACTTCTCAGGAAGTCGAGTTTAATGAGGATTGTACTGGCAGAGGGGATGTTCGAAATGCAAAACCAATGATGTATACCAGATCCAGAGGGAGAGTAGTCTGAGAAAAACTTAAGTTGGGAGGTAAAGATTGAGGGAAAGTAAAGGTGACACTTTACGTAGCTATATCTGAAGATGAAGGAAGTGATGAAATTGCTCGGGATGATCAATCCTAAGAAGAAATAAATGTTACGAATGTACGAGCAAGTTATACCTCAACGTTGTGTTTTTTTCCCTGAGTGTAGCAAACACTCCCAAAACAAATATTACAGATGTAAACAGGCCCTTAATAACATATTAATAACTGCAGCGCCAGTATGCAGGAAGCTTCTGTGAAAGCTTTTAACTAAAATGTGGAATATTCTTTCTTAAAGAAGTAAGACACCTCTAGAGATTTCAAGAAGAACTGATATGTGTATAAATACGAGGTTAAAAAAGGAAGATTAAGACAGTTTTAATTTGGAAATTAGTACATTTAAGTGGTTGTTAAATTTATTGTTCGTTGGAAGTGTGAATTCTTGTAAATTATAAAGGATAACAGTGAAAGAGTTTGTTTATTATTTACTTGAGAAATTTTCCGAAGAAATACTTTATTATCATCTCGTTTTAGTATTGCTGCAAGAAAAAATAAGCACATTACAAAAAAGGAATATGTTAGTTCTAAATCGCTGAAATATGTAGGTATTAGTAAAAAAAACTCATGTACAGTTTTGTTTTTTTTTTCTATAGCCTTCAGTCATTTTGATGTTGCTGTCATGTATGTATATTGTATATATAAGCCCTCATACATAATTTAAATTTTTTCCTTTTCAAAACATTTTCCCCAAGACCCAAGGTCTGAATCCGCCCATCTATTTAGAGTTCTCCATTAATAATAAATATAATAGGAATATGTATTTTTTATAATTCTTTTATTCAATATAAATTTCAAAAATCAATGTCATTAAAGTTTAGGAACCGATACCTTAATACCTTTTGCCTTGTAAATGTAAGATCCTGAAAAATATATTCACAATAAGTTTTAATTTTTTTTCTCTGTTCATCATTTCCTACACACACACTTACATACAATAAGAAAATAAGCTTCTCATTGGCACTATGAAAAGTTAATTTTTGTGCGTCAAAGTAAATCGAGTGCTAATTATTAAAGAAAGAAAACCCCACCATCCAGTTTTAATTGAGAATGCTATAGGAGATGAGGCCATTTTCAACTTTTCCTCTCCTTAAATTTTGTTTAGTAGGTACCTACTACACTCGCAATTTGCTTTCTTTCAAAGAACGGAAGTATTTGGCGGGCAAAATAAGTAAGAATTTTACGATATTGTCAAAAAGCTTTATTTTTTTTTGTCAGCCCTTACTTCTTAAGATTGTCTGTTTAATTTTTTTTTTGTTTTATAAAATATGGCGAAATTTTCCTGTTTTTTTTTTTTTTGTTTTAAATTTATCTGTGCACCAGTAATAATATTAGAGGAGTATTTTAGAATTTCAAGAAGAGTGAGTTCATTAAAGTAATTAAATTCCCATCCCCTCATAAATATAAACATATACTATACATTTATACAGTACCTATACACAGTATTCCACCCTTGAAAATAAATAATTTTTGTTATATTCTTAGACTTTTCACCCAACAGCCAACTCTCTGTTATTCATGTGTTTTTGTATTCCCTTTGATAACTGCTCTTGCTAGGTCGTTTTTATTTTTCCTTGCAGCATCAGTTACTTAAGAAGATTAACAATACTAAGTCACTTTAATTGCTTTTAAAATTATTAAAATAAAAGTTTTTAACTAAACCAACAAAATAATACAACAAACTTGAGTTTATAAAAAGAGCCTTATAAAGTTGAATGTTAAATAATATTTCTAATGTTTTTTCAATTAAATATGTGTTAAAAATGGCAATGGGACATTCAAAAAGGATTCAATAGAAT
The DNA here is from genome assembly GCA_948107695.1 of Meliscaeva auricollis. Lineage (NCBI taxonomy): Eukaryota > Metazoa > Arthropoda > Insecta > Diptera > Syrphidae > Meliscaeva > Meliscaeva auricollis. Next base: position 18,712,495 of record OX403619.1, on the reverse strand, counting down.
GCATGAGGAGTTATTCTTCACGAAATTTGATAATTTGATAATGAATAATAATAATTTGATAGTGATATAATGGTTAAGACAAGCAACAAGCTACCGAAATCTTGTACCTAAACGTAAAGCTGTTCATTCTGACGATCTTGATTTGATGCATTGTCAGCTTTTTTCGATGGATCGATAGAGGTTCAAATTACACCACCAAAGTTGTGACCAAAATGATTGTTTTTAATTTTTCTGTAAATATTTCAGTTTCAGCAATGAACCAAAAATCCAATACACGTTTATTAACAATGAAACTGGTTCCGGGTTTGGATTTATAATGTGGCAGCTTGGCGTAATGCGTAGTGCATGTGCTTTGCAATCGCTAGGTCGATGGTTTGAGCCCAGTTCGGCCATCAGTTTTTTCAAATCAGCTATAATTCCAGCCAATGAACTTCAACATGGTGGTAACACACACAGGTTGTTGTTGTTGTTTCATTCAAACTTTAAATGTTAATAATATTGACGAAATAGGCAGCCTAACTGGGATTATAATAAAATATACAAAAACCCACTTCAAAAAGTCGAATGGTTCATTTTAAAATTTATCTGCGATTAGGTACTATAGGCCAAGTTTAGGATTTGTAAAAAAAAAATCGAACTCGAGACAATAATTAGGCATGTCAATACGCTTATAGAGAATGCAAAAAAAGTGGGCCTTACAATTCTATCGGTCAGTATATAAAGGGTTTTCCAATAAGAGGTGTTGTTTTGATATTCAAATAAAAATGGCATTTTTGGAGATAAATGATCGGATGTTTATTTCATTATAAAGAGGAAGGTATGCCGTTAATAATGAAATACAACATCAGCCAAATGGCCGCCAAGACCACGCTTACAGGACCATATCCTTTTCATGAAATTTTCCATAACCAAATCGCAAAGTGGCTGCCCTATGTCCTCGATAGCCTCACGAATTTCATCTTTGAGGTCTTGAATCGACGCTGGGCTGTTGGCGTAGACCTTATCTTTCACGTGGCCCCAAAGGAAGAAGTCGCAAGGTGTTAAATCACAAGATCTCGGTGGCCAATTGTGATCACCTCTTCGAGAGATAACACGGTCCGGAAACTTTTCCGTATGATGTCTGAATTGAAATTTGGTATTAATTATACGCTCTTTTCAGCAACAGATGTCGCTAGTGTATGTATATATTCTTTTTAACATTTCGCAAAAAGGGCCGATTGTTTCTTATTGTAAGAGATCAACTACTATAAAACAACGCCTAATATTTTGAGTTGATTTTTCATTTAGGGGGTTCACACATTCAACAAAATGTTCATCAACTTCTGTCGTGTTGGCGGATTTGTGCAATGTGAACAAACCTAAATGTGAATCCACCTTAATGTTTTGGGTTCTGGTCTTGGGTTTATGGATTTCCTTCTCTCATTTTTTTTAAATTTTAATTCACTGTTTCACAATTTCGTTTTAAAACATTTAAATAATGCATAAAAAATGTTTTCGTTTGATATGTAGTAATTTATGGCCCTTTGGTACGTTTAGTATATAATTTTATATTTTTCTTACATTTTATTTCTAAAAACAATACACTAGTGGAAAAAATGGAAGGATAAAAAAAATTGATTTTTTTCTAGTGATTTTCGAGAGGCTGTATTTAAGTGAAAAATGGTCGTATTGAGACAAATCAAAAAGATCTTGAAACTTCAGATATTCTTGTTTTCAGTTTTTTGACTAAACTGTTTTTTTTTAAAATCACCGTTATCACGTAGTCATAAGGAAAACCAAAAATTAAACATTTTTTTTTGTTTTGTTTTAATTCATATTAAAAATTAAAAATCATAGCTCGAAAACATTACTATCTGATATTTTTGTCGATGTGATTTTTGAGTTTTTGCAGGCTCAAATCGATACGAAAAATATAACGTAACTTTTTATGTGTTTAATGATGGAAACTAGTGTTATTTGCAAACCATTGAGTAATAAAAACAATAATTTTGAATAACTAGTTTCAAATACAAGTTTTTTTTAATGTTTTTATACTAAGTCTAAAGCTCCAACTCCCATTCAGCACACCAGATTCTAAGACCGACTTGGTCAAACAAAAAAACCGATGTGAATGTCTGTTGCTCGATTGAGGCCTTATTGCCACTGCTATTTAATTCGAAACCATTCCGTAAGGCCTGTAGCGAGTTCTTCCTGCAGAAGACCCCCGATGTGCAAGTTTGGTGTTGCAAATATTTTTTTTTTTTTGAAGAACGCCTGAGCACTTGTTGCCAAACTTAAGAAAAACGATCAAAAAATTATGATTTATGAAATTCATTGCTTCTAACTTATACAGACGACAAACTGAGAGCCTTAGAAATTTGGTATCAAAAGTAAATACGACAAATTTATTCTCTCAGTAAAAAAAAAAATAATAGATAAGCAGAAACCTACTCAAAATAATTATTTCCATTTCATCTGAATGGTAAAGTTAAATCTTTTATACAAAATATATGGCCTTTTCAAATTGAAAACAATATCATTGAACGATTTCATGGGGAATTCATTATCACTTATAGCCAGTGAGAACCACGATTGGTTGGCCGGCCAATCCACATTAATCGAACAAATTTCGTTCGTCCCCGAAGAGAAATCAATTTAAGCTTTCCTTGACAAATATTGACACTCAACGTAGGAATATATATAGTTTATACGGGAATGATGAACAGGCCACCGAAGGGTCACCGCAAATAACCAACCATGGTCACAATGGCTTTGACGCGACAAGAGATGATGGTGAAAGGATTTGAATTTTTTTTTTTTTTTCATCGTATGAGTGAAAATGTTGGTTATGGCATATTCCAGGACATATAGTGATGCTGATGATGGTTTTAAAACCATAGCAAACCAGAACATTGAACTACGTCATACAAATAGTCGTATAGTAGTTGCAAAAGGATATAAAGCATATTGTGTGCGCTAGGACAGATGAGAATGAGAAGAGTATGCGGTCTATGATAGGCAATGTCGTTAGGGGTTTGGTGCCTGGCATGCAGTTGATAAATAGTGGCAGTATAGGTATGCGGAATGAAATATGTTTTGGGTTTTTTTTTTTTTTCTTTTTTTGTCTCATTTTTTTTTTTTTCAACTCAAATTGAATCGCTTCGAAAATTGTTGACTTAAGCTGATTTCCGCTCACCAATCGAAATATGAATCTGAATCTGTTTGGATGGGGCTTTGATATCTGATCGTTTTTTATTGTTTGACTGAATTTTATTTGCTTTGAGTTGGCATAATAAATCGATGACAAATTGCATTGCCGAAATGAATGTTGTTTTATTGTTTTTTTTTTTTTTTTTTTGTTTATTGTGATATGGTAATACTTTTGTTAAATTCAGACAGAATTGTAATAACTTTCTCATGATGAGAGGAATATTATTATATTTTGTTTTAAAACAAAAATGTCAATTTTATTTAAGAAATAAAAAAAAAAATGCCAGCAACGTTTTAAAATTAAAATGGAACAGGAATATCTTTTTTAAATTGGGAATTCATCGTTTAATTCATAGCAAGGGTAGAATAAGTAATATAATGCATTGACGGACTATTTGAAAGGGGAACCTTTAAAAGTGCAAAATTGCTGCATCTCATATTTTGCAGCTCTCATTGACTGTGAATATGTGCATCGCCAGATATACCTTCGTGCGTCGTTGGAGTTGAAAATTTGTATAACGATAATTTTTCGTTGGTAAATCCTAGTTTCAAGATTAAAATCTAAAAACCTAACCTTCTTCTTGCAAACGAAACCTTAAACAACTCAAAAGAACGGAATACTTAACTCTCAAAATTTATATTAAAAATCAATATTTTTAGTATTTTTTTGCAAAAGAACCCTCAAAAATTGTCTGTAAATTGCACTGAAATGATTGGGATTACCAATATAATTCGTATATGTATACTTAATTTTTCAGACTTTTTATCCATAACATTTTTCAAAAAAACAAATAGACAAATCAATGTTCTTTTAATTTTATAAAATTAATACTCAGCATTTCAAATAGTAAGTACTAGAAAGTCGATGCAAGTTTTATGCTTATTTAGTACTCTAAAACTGAATTTATTGCCCCATGTTTTGAGAGATTCAAATGCAGTTTAAAAGTTTAATTAAAAACGGCGAACATGTTTTAGTTTCGTTTAGTGTAGTTGCATTAAAAACGATGAACAAAAATCGAATACAAAATTTAAAAAAATAGTGCTTAAAATAAAAAGTTTCCGTTTCTTGGATACCATTATTTTGAAAAACAATATCAATTCTTAAAAGAATATTTAAACTAAAAATTAAATTTTTTTTATTATGAAAACTACACTCAGAAAAAATAAAATATTTTTTTTTCGTTTGCGGCTAATGAATATTCTTTGAATTAAATGAAAATCATTTGTTGGGAAGTTAATAAAATCCCAGCAACATTTTTTCATTTGAATCAAATTGTAATTCTATTGCAGCAAACATAATGCAAAAGAACCCATTCGTATGGAGCTCATTTTCATAAGTTGATTGCGCAATTGAAAATGCTTCCCACATCTTAATTACTTTTCGTTTACTAGAAAATTCTATTGTTTGCAGCAAACGATTGAATAGTTTGTGAAGAAACTTTCCAGAAAGTAGTTTGTAGCAAAGAACTTCACTTTTGGTGTAAATATACAATTTATTTACAATAAATGATTGCAGGAAAACAAATTTCTTAGTAATTGACTCTATGTTTGTGGTGTTCATTCGCATTCAAAAGTGATGGAGTTAATGGCGCAATGGCAACAGCCTTCGTGTGTAACGGTGAACTTATTTTCTTATATAGTCGTTCGCTTTAAGTGTTTCACCGAAACGAATTTAGGAGTTTGCTGCAAACTAAGTTAAAGTCGAAAAACTACTGTTCAACAAACGAAAAGTCGTTTGATGCAAACGATTCGTTCTCTCTTTTTGTTTGTGTGCATTCTACGCTAATCATAAATTGTACCTTCCGTTTCAGAATCACAAGACACTCGCTTCGTAAGTGTGGGGTAGCTGGTTCAATCACAGGTGAAACGCTATTTTTTTTTATCGTTTGCAAAAAGTGTTTTACCCAAACCGAACTAAGAATTTGCTGCAAACGAAGCCGACAAATTGTCCAGCAAACGAGAAAGTCGTTTGGGCAATTTTTTCGTTTGCTGCGATTGATCCATTCTCTTAGTGAACAAATTTTCAAAGAAAAAAGTCTAAAAAACGTATTTTCGCCATTATTTCCTTTTTGGGCACTCGATAAAGAAGTGGTGATCTAAAATTTTGTGGGTATTACATCACCCATAGCCCCCTCCCAAACAAAAACTAAAGCTGTATACGCCCCTGCTATGCACAGAGTATGAATGTAGGAACTAAGAAATTAATGTTTTTCTTTTAATTCCTAGAACCTAATAAAAATATTCAGTCTCTACAAACGCATTCAAAGGCATAAGGCCATTTTAAAATCTACCAAAAAAAATGCGTATCAATTCAAAATATGATAATTGTAATACCACCTTAAGTAGCATTTCTTCGATTCACGTATGCAGCTTCCATTTAATTGTTAAAATCAAATAACTAAGAGTTTTTAGTGCTACCAGCGAAAAATCATAGAAAGTAATCAGTAATTCGCTTAAACCGAAAAAAGTTTAATTTCCAAATCACTTCGTTAAGATTTTCACTAAATTAAATCCCATACTCGACAAAATCTTTCCTTACCTCACTTCCATCATGGAGGTTTAAAATCCACAAGCTGACAAGCGAAAATAAAACAAAAACAAGAGCAAAACAAAACAAAACAAAAAAAAATCAAAACCAAACAATAGGGAAAAACTTTCACAAGTTTGCCATAAACTCCGATTAACTACTCGTACAACATATACCTCAAAAGGATAAATCCCTAAGTAGATTTTCTTGGAGCTATGTTTATTGCTTTACAAAGTGATGACTGTTGCCTCGCGTCTTTCGCTTGTATAAGTCTCGTATCGTATCGTAGTCCTCTTGTACCTACATACTTCTTTGATTGTTTCAAGTTCACTCACTATACACAAGATAAATATTTTGATGGGGTCCCAGAGATCCCTATGCATAGAGGATAGAGCAGGGGCAATGCTTTAATGATGCCATAAGGCTGAGATCATTTAAGTTTATTGAACCACATAAAACTAATTAGTGGCATGGCCTTGGATAACAACAAAAACAACTGTCCCCCTGTTGGCTTCGCGATTAAACGCTCAGTGCACAGTGAATAATAAATGAGAACACATAGATATCAATTATTAGAACTTGAGTGGGGGGCAAAGCATTGGTGTAGCAATAATGTTGGTGGCGGTGCGGTGCGGTGGTGGTCGGTGGTTTAATTTACAGAACCACTCAAGTCTGAGGAGTTGTCAAAAGAATTTTTGTTTGAAACTTTTGTTTTTTTTGTTTTTTTTTTCTTTTTTTACTTTGTTGTTGCTTTTTGTGTGTGCGAAGAATTGTTTAATTTATTGAATAAATTAAAGAAAATCTTTGATTAAGTTGTTAATGAAAATCAATGTCTATCTACGAGTATATATAAATAAGCTGTCAGTGAGTAACCCAGCTTGATATTCACGAATATCCTCGAGATATTGGAGATGGCGAATGGTATTTTGTACTGCGTAACAAGGTAGCATGGACTTTTGCTAATAGTTGGAGTTGCCTGAAAATTTTAAGGCATACAAGTGTGCCCCTACCAACAGGACTTAATATTTTGACAAGGAGGATTCTTATGACCTCTTGTACTTCGAATGAGACTGCAGTACAGATACGTCACCGTGACGCTGTTTAGTGAGAAACTCTTCACTGTGCGTGGTGCACTTACCTTCCACAAAGCCCAACAAACAGTCACGAATAATAGATTTATTTAAGCAGATTTTTATGAATATAAAATGTTGATAAAGAAAGTGATTGGGAAAGAAGGGAACCCACACCTGCATTCACTGAAAATCCAATACCGCTAGCTAGCGTAGAATACGATGAAGAAGTTACAAAAAAGTTAAAGAACAACAATGCCATATGCGTTTCGATAGCCAGTCTACGAATCTTTCCAATGACGGTGCTGATCAATGTGTGAGGAGCATGTACCAACCCATCATTCAAATATTGGTGGAATGGATTTTTTTAGATAACGGGACTATGAACATTGAATTGATATGGCCCATCTTCAAGAAAAGCAATGCTATATCCTACTAAATATCCCATAAAAGATTCTTTCAAACGTCTTAACCCTTCTGGACCACACATTAGTCGGAATGTTTAGTGCAGAAATAGCTCATCTAAGCTATTTCAAACATGAACGAGGTTTCGGCAAGTAAAATGATGTACTCGCAGGCGTCTTTGCCTGGGAGACACTATCTTCAATAGATATTGGCCTATCTATGTGTGTGTGTGTGTGTGGAGAAAATTTCGAAACACGAAGATCGTATCTCTTCTCCCGAGTAATATTTTTCTAATATAATAACACTCTCTTCCAATAGTTAAAAAAAATACGACGAAGAACAAGGTACCGCTACCGCTGCTTATTTTGAAATTGCAAAACAAATCGGTTTAAAACTCCTTGCTTCGAAGACAATGTGATTGATATACGAATCCCTGTTCTAAACACTGACTCTTTGGAGAATAGTAGAAAATATGTATTAAAGTTCAAAAAATATAAAAGAATAATTTTTTGAGGAGAATCTGATTCTATGCAATTTTATTTGCATTAAAGTAGGGCAATGCTCCAGCTAGAAAGAGCTTTGAATCCTAACCCCCAGGTTTTGAGAAGACTCCACTTCAATGACCATGTGAACGAAATAAAATCTTCGGTCTTAGGCAGGGACTGTTCATGGTTTGACGTCCTTTTTTTGTTGTATAGTGTTTTAAATCTCACTGTTTATTTTTTTATGATTAAAATCTACTGATGGAAAATATTATTATCTAATAAGAATTTTCTACAATATTTGAGACTTGTCCCGGTAACTTTGAAAATTGTGTCCTCTTCCGATAGCCAGCTCCTTGCAAGATCTCCCTACTTGCTTTGAGATTATGGCCTTTTCCAATCAATAACTCCTTTCGAGATATATCTCTACTTTCTGTACACTATAAAATAACAAAAATCAAAAAAACTTCCCTTCGTCGGGAATTTACCTTAACTAAAAGCTCACAATTATGTTTTAGAAATTTAGATTGATTTGTGGACTTATTAGCCACCAAGGAAGGTTAAGGGACCATCATAATTCATGGATCTTAGACTCTAATGCCCCATTACCCATTTTAATGGTATTTGAAAGCATTTTGTAAATTCTGTTACAGCATACTCATCATCTTTTTAAGAAAAAGTTAAAAAAACGCTCAAACGAATTTTGTTTTGATAATAAAAACAAATTCAATAGGCACCAAAAAAAAAAACGAACCGGTAACTGGTTTAAACTCTTAAAATGCTTTGTAATATGAAAGAATAATTATTTTCCCAATCTTGAAACTTCCATATAGATAGAAACATACAGTACAAATAGATATGCACCTTCATTATTATAGTACCTATGCATCAAGACCAAGATACTCTTGTAATCATTTGTTGAAGGTACATAAAGAAATGTAAACGCTAATAGCTTATACTTTGCTTTCATACATTTATATTATATTTTACGCAGAGTCTGATGACAATGATAAAAGCACTTTCAATGTAACCGAAGCAAGCGATGGGGAAAATATTATTAAATAAAATAAAGTACATGCCAAATTGCATTATTCTTTCCTTTCCTCTTACCTCTATACAGCATCATCGTCATCATATATAGACCTTTAAAGGCTTTTATCAGGCATCTATTGAATTATCCACTTGAACTCAATTTTGTGTCATTATAAATTTAAGTGTAAAAGCTTTTAATGTCAACTTTTTTTTTTCGTTTTGTTATACAGCATTTTCATTGTATATAGTTTTTTTTTGTTTTTTTTTTTTTATTGTGGAACTTTCATGTTCATTTCATTCTCCATTTTCATTTGTGATATTCATCTAGCCAAAGTCTCACACGCCAATAAATTGAATTTTTTAAAATTTAATTTTTTGGATCCTATCATTTTTGTGATACCTACTCGTAGGCTATATTTAGTTGTATCACAGAGAATCAAAGTAAAATCAGCGGAAATTCGCTAGTGCAGGAAGTTTTTTAGGCGCATATTATATAAAGGGTATAAATATACATTTGAATACTTTAGTGGGTAAATATTGCCTGGACTAAGAATTGAACAACTCAGGCTGAAAGTTCACGAATTCAGAATGACCTGCCAGAAATGTTGATATTGTTGATCTTTTAGATAAAGTTTATAGGTTTTTTCGCTATCTTCATATAAGCTTAGCGAATCACCTAAGAAAAAGTAAAAATTATTTATTAGCAAATTTTATTGATCTAATTTCGATTCATCTGAATCCAATTTCAGAAATTGAGCATTTCACTAATTTGATACTAACTAAGCGAAGAGCTCTAAAAATCAAAATAACGCATAAAACTATGCAACGGTGGTAAATTATGATGGTACAGACTTGTTTGCCTTTCAAAAAAACAGATATTTAATAACCAATCGCTCTTTTTTTCCATTTTTGAAAAAAAGTATTTAGAAGATGGAGGGACTTAAATGATTTTTAGACAAACAAAAAATTTCTTTCAAAATTAGTTGTGGCATTGTTGCTGTTTATTCACATTTGGAAAACTTATTACTAAACCAGAGTCGTGTAGCGCTTTGATTCCTCTGGAGCCAATATTACATATATCAAAGCGCCAAGTGATCATTTTCTCCCTTGTAAAATCACACAACGAAATCTTGAACGAAAAATTTCGTTCTGCTTTTCATTCAGCAGTACGCAGTTCGACCGGTAAAATTAAAGATTATTAAAATTATTTATAAAAGTATCCGCACATTTTTCACACACAATTTACTGATTGACTCATTATTTTCGACCGGAAAGAATGGATTTTAGTTTCTTTATTGTATTTTTTTACCATTTTTAATATGATTTTAGAAGATTTTCCGATTTTTTAATTGTTTGTTATTAATTTTTAACTTCCCATTGAAAGTTATTGTGATTGGAGCGATTTGTGGAATTGAACATTTTGATATTTCAATACGTTTTGAGGTCACTTAAGTCTGAATCCGTCTTTTTTAGAAAGGTGTTTGTGTGTTCATACGTGTCTCGAAAACGAATTAAGATAGTAACTTTGACCGGTCAAGATAGCCCGACTCACGACAACACGACACAGGTGATTGCAAATTATTAGTATTCCAAATTACAAGGGTTTGTTCGATAAAATATCAATTATATGAAATATTTGAACTAATTTCACAAAAAAGGCACATTTTGCTTCTTTGAAAAAATTTCCCTTGTAGAATTTTTCACTAACTACGTTTCTTAACGAAATCGAAAACGGGTCTATGGGAGGCACCGTTATTAACCTATGAAAAAATATTTTTTTTTGATTTTTAAACATAAAATTTTTAATCAAAATCGTTAGAGTCGTTTTTGAAAAAAAAAAATCAGTTTTCTCATTTTCGTAATTTGGCAGGTACAGTTAATTTTGGTCCTAAAAAAGTTCAACTTCACATCTGGAGAATCACCAAAAACCCTTAACTACCAACAGATTTTGATCAATCATTTTTTGTGGCTTACACATTTGTTGCAAGTAGCTATTAAGAAAATAATGAATAGTACCTACCTTTTCCAACTTATCTCATTTCGATTAGAAATAAGTGCTTCCTTGAAATAATTCTGATTATAAATGAGTGTATGATTTCTTTACATTTTCAAAACTTGCGATATGTTAGCAGGAAAAGCACACTTAAGAACTTCCTGCATAACAGTTAACATAACATAATCCAATTTACGATTTTCTCCATACAAACAAAAGCTTTGTCCAAATACAATCACTGATATTTTCCTTTTTCATTATTTCGAAATTCCGGCCAAATAACCATCGCAAACTGGTATAATAGAGAAAGTTTTAAAATTTCATCATCAAAGTGCATTGATGGCAAAGGATTTCTTGCTAAAGTGGATGCAACTATACCTACTACTTTTGTTCATTTGGTTATCCTCGTCCGAATATGTGTATACTATTGAATCTAAAACGACTGTTGCTGATGCAATCGCTAATGACGCAATCAAAATCAATGCTTTACCCCAGCAGAAGAACAGCACAGATTTATACGGTAGTAGTGTGGTGAAGGTGCGGTGCAATGCGATTCAGTGCGGTGCGGTGGTGGCGCGGTAAATTGCAAAATCAATTTCATTGCGGTTGCCCAGTTGTTGAATGTATGAAATCTGTTCGCACTTAACAAATCAAAAGTGTGAATGTGGTCCACCGTATTTGGCCAAACTTATTCCAAGCATTGCTGGGATACGGGTAACCATTGCAGCATCGTCCAGGTGTTGAGTTTCTCTCTCACTATAATATCTCTCTGAATTATATTCAATCCTCAATATGCATGTGGAGAAGGGGTATTTTTTTTTTTTTTTGTTCTAACCATCAAATCGATTGTGTGTGTTTTAGAGAATTTTAATTGAAATGTTGCACTATTTTGCTTCCTCAGTAGTCGGGGAAATAGTTTAAGAAATGTTTCATATCCAACATTTTAACATTGAAAGTTAAATTTAAATACGATATTTTGGTAGAAGCCCGGATAATTTGCAATCAAAGTGTTTCATTGACTATTATAAAGTTCCATCCTTAGTGTCTGCTTTATTTGTGGGACTCCTTTAAGAGTGTTTGTAATAGCTTTATTAAAAAAATGAAGTTTATCTTTGTAATGTTCAACGCGGCTTGAACAAAAACGAAAACTATAATTGCCTACGCTATGCCTAACAGCGAAGGGGTCACGGATCTACGGGACCGTATAATAAAAGTACTGGTTGTTCTTCGGGAACTTTTAATATATTTTCTAGAAAAGATCGTAAAATAGTTTTTTTTTCAAATCAAAACAATTTGTTAGAATTCTTGAAAGGAAAAAAACTAGTAAAAATAGGGGTCTGTTTTGATCCGTTTAGTTGGGAGTAAGAATTTTCTCTAAAGATGACTTAAACCAGAAAAATAGAAGTTTGAAATTCAAGAGATTTAAATATAAAATCAAATTATATGTTTTTTTGATAGTCAGAAAAGCGGCTTGCAATGTTAAACATTTTTTTTTCTTTCGCTGTCAGAAACAGAATATCGTAATTGGAAAAATCGTCGAATGTAAATGCTGACAAAGATTTAGGCTGGTATTCACCAACCGCTCATAACTTTTAAGTGGCTCTTTAGCCCCCAACTTATAAGCACTCGATGATTACTGGCTTCAAAGTTATAAGCTTGGTGAATACCAGCCTTAATGCTTAATTACATAGGAAAAAACACATTTTTGTAAGTTTGTCTGAAGTTTTTTAGTCCGTAAAATAAGTTTCCTTTGGTCAGCATTTCTATTCGACGATTTTTTCACGACGATTTTTCCAACTGTGTCCGCAGAAATTTAGTTCATAAAATGAGCTATCTTTGGTCAGCATGTACAATGTACATTCAACGATTTTTTCACGAAGATATTTTCAATTATCGGCAGAAATTTTGTCCGGAAAATGAGTTTCCTTTGATCAATATTTACATTCAACGATTTTGTCACGGTGATTTCTCCCAACTGTCCGCAGAAATTTTGTCCGTAAATTGAGTTTCCTTTGGTAAGCATTTACATTCAACGCTTTTCAAACGACGATTTTTCTAATTGTCGGTTGAAATGTACACACGTAAAAAATCGAAAAGTGTACAGGAAAGTCAGGCCTCTCAACTTAGGTGAACCAAAACAGAAAACAAGACATTCCAAAGGAATTATTGTTCCATTTAAACATTTTAAGACATTTTCATATTTTTCATGAACTAGGCATCGTTCATGCTCAAAGGAGGCAGCCTATTACTTACCGGCTGACGAGCTCTCAAAATGGCCGTATTGGTCGGATGGTTTTCAAATTATTTTGATATTGGCCAAGGAAGAGAGCTGCCATTTGGTCATCCGGTAAGTAACGTCGGTTTTTTTTCTGATTTTATATAACACATAAATTCAGTTTGATTATTTTTTTAGTATTATTTTTTTTTTTCTAAAATTTAAGTTTTAATCACAGTTTTTCAAAAAAAAAAAAAAAAAAAACACACACCATTTAATTTTTCTTGAGTCAGTTGAAGAAAAAATTATATTTTATAACGTAAGATTTTGAAAAAAAAATTAGTTTAAAATATGAATTTAAATTATTTTTTTTTCAAATTTCTGAGTTTAAAAATCATTTTTTCTTAAACTATTTATTGGATTGAAACTTTATTTAAAATGTTAATAAAAAAATGGCTATCAAAGCATTGCATTTCAATAATTTTTTGAGTATATTTTTCAGAAAATTCCCCCTCCCATCTGAACGGTTGAAAACATAATCCTCTCTGTTTTCCTTAACAAACCAGCAAAATTTGTGATAATTTATTTTACAAAATTTTAAGTTTTTTAATAAAAAAAATTGTTTGCTTATACTTATTGTTAAGTTAAAAAAACATCTGATAAGAGCGGCAATTATTTTTAACTGGTAACTGCTAAAGGTTTTTTGAATATGTACCAACATTTCGAAAAAAAATCGTAAAAATCGGATCGGTTTTGCCAGGTTCCGAGATACTCTACTATTAAACCTAATTCTTAAGGGAAAGAATACGTGGGGTACTTTCGTCCTTTTTATTTTCATTAAATATAAAAATAAATTTATTTATTTTTTTTTTCTTTTTTTAAAAATATATTTTGTAATTCATATTGAAAATATAAATTTAAACTTTTAACTATTTTGATGTTTTTGATTTTTTTTTTTAATTTATTTTTAACAAAAACTGCTTTTTTGACGCATTAATTTGACAAACATTTCAAAATGTGCTACAGTTCTAATTTGCATTGTAAAGTGTTCTTATTTCGTTGGAATCGAATTTTTTTGTATTTTCATTTGTTTATTTCCTCATTTTTTTTTTTTTTGCTGGATAGCACCAGCATCCGCGTCCAATCAGTTTGTCTATTAATGCCACACGAGTGGCATATTTTTTTTTCAACTCTTTTATTAAATTTCATACAAAAAATCATTTTGTGTGTCATTTTATATAAATTTTTGTTGATTAACTCAAGAGTGATATCCGGTATCTGGTCATGAGCGCTTGATTTTGTCGTTGTGTGCAATACGTTTATGAATAACTACTGGAAATATTTTCAGGCAACAATAAGGCACTGACTAAAGACATTATGTTTTGGTTCAGATTAATTTTTATTTATACTTTTGGTCACAAATTCAAGGTACAGTATGCAAAATGTTACCAAATGAAGTTTTGGGTTCCTTAAAAATTAACTTACTCTTGTCTACTCAATATTTTGGAAACTATTCAAAAAATAGGTCGAAATTTCAATTGCAATTTTGCTTACAGGTTTGAATTGTGTGGAGAAGAGGACTTGAAAATATAAAAACTGAATCAGAAAACCTAATGATAGTAAATTTTCGGAATTTTTTTTGGAAATGGAAACTAGTTGGAGAAAGATAATAAAAGATGGCAAGGCAAAGTGAAATTTCGGAAAGAACTTCTCAAAAGAACTAAAAAATTGACTTTTAATAAAAACTCCACCAATACTTTCCAGCTAACCTCCCTTACAGATTAGTTTAAAGTAAAATTAAACAAAAAAAAACTCAAAACTTTCATATAGAATTGATCAACAATTAGCTTAATTAATTAGTAAAACACTGATAGGAAAAATCCGTCATACCTTTGTTGAGATGTGCGGCATTTCTAATTACCATTTTAATTGATTACCTACACTTTATGCGGAAACAAAATTTCTGATTCAGGACGAATTAACTGTGTAACGAATCAAAAAATTTCTGCTTGATCTGTGGAAAGCCTGCCCCTACACCAAAAAATAACAAGCCAATTTGAAATGGCACCAATGCTCTTCACTATGCTGTCGGCTACTATTTCCACAAAAACAAACCTGTCGAAGCACTGACAAAGGCCTATAAAGAACACACAAATTTTCAAATGTTGAAAACAGATAGTCCAGATAGATATATGGCCGTTGACTGCATTCCATATAGTAACGTGTACAGTACAGGTCCAGGTCCCCTATTGGCATCAGAGTGCAGCTCAGACAGACAGACAACGCTAATGCTTAAATCAACGATGCACTTACTGTCATTGTATCCGCTGCACCGAACACACACAGCTATACAACCCCAGAATTATCCCTAGAGGATAGAACAATGACACGACACTGGGCCAAACCAAAAATGTCGTTATTTTGCCTAAGCCCAGAGGACAGGTCAGTAATCATCGTCTCCGTTGCATTCTCCGTAAGTTTACCCCGTTTATTGTTCATCCAATTAGAGAAAGCCCCGTGACCGGGTTATAGTGTGTGTGTGTGTGTGTATGTGTGCATTGTCCAATGTCCATCCTAGCCTGCTTTATATCACTCTGGATGATGATGATGATGAAGGCTACCCCAGACCTGGTCACATTTTGCAATGCATTATAAATCCTCGAGGGTGACATTTGCTTGTTTAGTGGCAATGGCTGCCAGAGAGAATTTGTTGCCCAGACGTCAACGCAGTCAGACCTTCAGAATTAGCAAAGGTAGCTACAAAATTTTTGTAAAGAAATGAGAGGACGCGCTTGTCATAATATTTAACCAATGAAGATTTCTAGGACAGCAAAGCCAAGGTATCATCTTTCCTCATTCGTTTATTATGACTCACAATCACAATAATTGAATGTCGGTGTGTGTTCTTCGTAATTGGGATTACATAAGATGAGGCCACCGACGCATTGTAGTGAAAATTTGTGGTCACATTAATAAATGAGAAATGCGACCATTTACAAGTTGTACACCAAGGGAATCATTTACAGTGGGTCGGTTGGATCTGTGTGATTCGCTAGGTCGATGGGGGGAGTTTGTGAATTGATGGTTGGTTCCAAATTGTTGGTGTGAATGTAGTATAGGCCTTTATTCAAGACATCACCCGTCTATCCAAGTTCACCCATTTATCGTCCAAACGCATTTTACTGATTTTACGATGTCTTTGACACCGGAACAAATTAGACCAGTGGTTTCCAGTCTTTTTTTTAAAGCTTAGTATTTTTCACGAATATGACGCCCTAACATGTTAACACAGCAAATATGCGATCACAACAGTCCCTGGAAGAAAAGTTTTGGGGTATTTTTGATATCATTCAGAATTAATACCACAGAAAGTATCGTGGAAAGAAAAAGAAAAGTTGAAAATAGCATTGCAAGTAGTGAAAAAAGCGCTTAGTACCGAGGTTAAAAAACGTATTATACAGCCGAAAAAATCTTGGAAAGTCGCGGAAAAAGCATTTAAGATCGTGAGAAAAAATATTGAGAATACCCGCGCTGAAAAGTGTAGAATACTTCAAAAAAATCCAAGAAAACTACGGAAATAGCGTGAAAAGTCATTGAATAAAAAGAAAAATTATTTGAAATACTGTAAAGAAGCGTAGAATAGTGGTGATCGCGTTACAACGCGTAAAGTCATAAGAAAACCTTTTAGAATAGGTACCTACAATGGGAAAAACCCAAGAAAGTAATAGTGAAAGCGTTTTAAGTTGCTGTATAAAGAGTGAAAGGTGGCGAAAAATATGTAAAATATCGCGGACTTAATACTGTTTAAGGCGCGATATACTGGGGGAAAAGCTTGGGTTGTAGCATAGGAAGTACCATCTCTCGATGTATTCTATAAATATACATTAAGTTTTTTTTAAGGAGGCAGAACTGTGAAAGTAAATCTTCTATTACTAAAATGAGGCACAATAAACATTATTTAATTCATTCAAAAGTGGTCGATATACTGATTTCCAAAAAGAGAGAAAAGAACCTGAAATCGCACATCTTCGGTGCCATAAACTCGAAAAACTGTCGAAATAGGCTCCTGCTGGTGACTTTATATCGGTACTGAGCACAAAAAGACCCTAAAAACCCGAAAACAGATTTACCTACAGTACTGTTGATTTATAAATAAAAACGGAAAACACAAGCTGCTGCCTTCTGATACAAGCTATTCCCTTATTTCGGTGTGTTCTATACTATTTTTGATTTTTGGGGGTTAAATAACCCTCAGTGATTTAACTAGTACCGAGGTTAAAAAACGTATTATACCGCCGAAAAAATCTTGGAAAGTCGCGGAAAAAGCATTTAAGATCGTGAGAAAAAATATCGAGAACACCCGCGCTGAAAAGTGTAGAATACTTCAAAAAAATCCAAGAAAACTACAGAAAGAGCGTGAAAAGTCATTGAATAAAAAGAAAAATTATTTGAAATACTGTAAAGAAGCGTAGAATACTGGTGATCGCGTTACAACCCGTAAAGTCATAAGAAAACCTTTTAGAGTAGGTACCTACCTACCTACAACGGGAAAAACCCAAGAAAGTAAAAGTGAAAGCGTTTTAAGTTGCTGTATAAAGAGTGAAAGGTGGCGAAAAATATGTAAAATATCGCGGACTTAATACTGTTTAAGGCGCGATATACTGGGGGAAAAGCTTGGGTTGTAGCATAGGAAGTACCATCTCTCGATGTATTCTATAAATATACATTAAGTTTTTTTTAAGGAGGCAGAACTGTGAAAGTAAATCTTCTATTACTAAAATGAGGCACAATAAACCTTATTTAATTCATTCAAAAGTGGTCGATATACTGATTTCCAAAAAGAGAGTAAAGAACCTGAAATCGCACATCTTCGGTGCCATAAACTCGAAAAACTGTCGAAATAGGCTCCTGCTGGTGACTTTATATCGGTACTGAGCACAAAAAGACCATAAGAACCCGCAAACAGATTTACCTACAGTACTGTTGATTTATAAAAAAAAAAACCGAAAATACAACTGCTGCCTTCTGATACAAGTTATTCCCTTATTTCGCTGTGTTTTATTCTATTTTTGGTTTTTGGGGGTTAAATAACCCTCAGTGCTTTTAACTAATGAATATAAGGTCCAAAATTATTTAATAATTTTCAAGCAAAATACATTAAAACTTCTTTTATTGATTAAAATACAAAATATAAACCAGCCACTCCAAAAAATGATACTAGATTACCCTTTTTTGTTTTTTATGACTCCAAAAAAAAACCATTCATTGTCTATCGTTAAAAGCCATTTCCACTCAACCAACATCTTTATTTGTTTTCTTTAAGAATTAATATTTCAAAAAAAAATTAAATTGATTGTTAGTTTCCTCCAAAAATTGTCATTGTCTCCTTTAGCTAAAAAGCTATTCAAGAGTATTTAAATTGAACTTCTTACTTAAAATTGGAGCAAAAACAAAAATCAAATTCAATCAAAAGAAGACCTATTATGCGACTTTCAGTTCGCATTACCAATCACATAATATTTTGCCACCCTTTCGTTGAAGAAATCAGCTAGAATCTGTGGAAATAACTACTATACCTATACTGCAAACTGCCCCGATTCTTATAATGACCATTCAATCTTTCAAGTCTATTAACAAGGGCACTTCTGGGCATATCCTTTCGAGCAAACTTTTCTGAAGTATTAATTACTCTTGACGTTTCAATTAAAATCAATAATTGAATTATCGGTTCTTTATGCAGCTTTCGAAAAATAGAGAATTAAAAAAAAAAAAAGTAAACAAAGAAGGAAAAAAAAAACTATTCCCTGACTTTCGATAGAAAAATCATCGAGACAAAAAAAAAAGGGAAAATAATAGAAATTCTGCTTCTGGCGAATATACCTAATTTCATTCTGGTTCTTCTTCTTCTTCTTCTTCTCCTTTAGTACTTTTTTTTTTACTTCTTCGCCATTTTCCATTATGAATCTGATTATTACAGAAGATAGAAAGTACATTGGTCGTATATATGTACTCGTACTCGTACATATTCAAAATTAAAGTACTTATCTTTCTTTTGCCTCTTTGGAATATTCCTCTTTGGGTAATTTTTAACAAGCTTTGAGCCTTCGGATATCGAGTTGGAGTACCTACACTGATGGATAATTTGCCCCAATCGATTATGGGGCCAGTGTTTCAGTGCCAGGGTAATGTGGCTGGATGTGCTGCTCCAGCTAGTATATAGAACTGACTCTGACTATGGCTGGCTGTTGAAGTCGATACACTTCATCCATCGGATAAATTGAAATTATTTCCAATCAACGTTTATGTAAATCATTTCTCTATAATCAACTAGCTGATTACTGAAACTGGAACTGTGGATTTGGGTGGTGGTGGTCGTTGCCGTGGCCGTGGTACTGGTGCTATGAGCTATGTGCGAACAAAGGACAATGATAATGGATGATGGGATATAGCAGAGAGAATATAATAATATAGCTAAGCGAAGTCAAGTCAAGTCAAGGCGCACTGGGGAGGAAAAGATAGATATGCATTGGGATTTTGAAATTCATATTCTTTAAGCAAATTTATTCAAATAAGTCCTGATTGATAATCCTCAATTTAACAGTAATGGAAGAATTCTGTTCTGTCGAAGGTATTTACTTTTTTGCTTCTTCTTGTTTTTCTTCTTTTCATTCTTTTGTTTAGTTTTTATGAATAGGAAATTTGTATCTCATTGTTTTTTTTTGTCTTCTGACTAATTCTTCTGTGGAATATGAAGATAAACAAGAAGCTGATGGGAGTTATTTTGTATTTTTGACCTTGTGATGGTGAAATAAAGGTAGGTTAGGTGTAACGGAAATCCTGTTTTCTCACGTCAGCAATATTAAGAAGAAACCGATATTTAAAATTAAATTTGAAGCTGTTTTTCTTTTAAAGAGTCTTAAAAATATTTCTTCCAGTGGAGATTTTTCTTAATTCGAGGACATCTTCCAGAGGTGTCAAGTACATTTACCGAAATGAATTAATGACACAAATGGATCTTAATTTTTTTTTTTTTTGTATAGAAAGAGAAGAGAATACACTTAATTCCATAAGACTTAGAGTTTTGCGATCGTGGAAACTGCAGAAGAACCGTCAATGGTTGACATGTCAAAATAGGTGTGGTAATTACTACTTGTTACAATGCCCCTTTAATCGCAACGATAAAGTATTAGGGTTTCTATGGTCATTGGAGCCATTAAGGAACTTGACTTTTAAGGTTTGAGGGCTTCTGCCACTGGAAAAATTACCCAACAAAATTTGTCCTATTGGAAGGAATAGTTTCCTTCTTTGCCCAAACGGGCGAAAAAATGTGGTGGGTGTCGAAAATTGTGTTTTTTTTATGAATTTTTTCTAAAGTAGACCTCGTAGCGAAAAAAGTTTAAAACAAGAATTGTAGTTGGTAAAAAGATCTTACAACTTTTGGTCACATAATTTTTCTATATAACCTAAAAAAAATATTGTAAAAAAGCTAAAAACTTATTTTTTTGTTTTTTTTTTTATCTTTTTTAATAATTGGTTTTAACGTACATTGATTTATTTTCCACTAATGCAAACAATTTTTTAGCAAAATATTAATTTTTGTGTTTCTGACGAATTTATTTTGGAAAAAAGTTGACAAAAAAAATGTTTGATTTTTGAAAATTTATTTGAATTTAAACTTTAGTTAAAAGTATACGTTACAATGCATATTCCGTAATAATACGGAAGTCGGCGACCGACTGTCGGTCACTCAACCGCACGATAAAAACGAAATTTCTTGGGGTCTTAAAATGTATTTGCCTGAGTACATAATTCAATATTCAAGTTTATTTGCTATTAAAAATGTTATACAAATGTATCAGTTGTCACCAGTCAATTCATTACAAACAACTCTGGAAGTAATAAAAATCCAGTTTGTACTCTTTCCACACACACACAAACAACAAAAATACATAATGTAGTGTTTTAAAAAAATTGTACTTATATTTGAAACATGTCGTTTTAATAACAAATGTCAATAATATCAATTTATAGCGTGTATGTCGTAAAAATACATTTTAAAATGAGTTTCCATTACTTTCAGAGTTTTTTCCGTCATTTTTATGAACAAAAAAAGGGCACATTGCTTAATGTTTTCGTTAACTGCTTCACATCCATTTCAAAGAGAATCTATATACACATAAGTAGATTGTACATAGGTACCTACAATTTAACTGAAACTGACTGAGTTACCCTTCCTCGCACTCCTTTTCTTAAGACGCCAATCTAACTTACGATGTGACATTTGCCAGATTGAATAAAAAGTTTTTTTTTTTTAATGTCGATGGATATCCATGGCATCAAGCAATATCGTCATATATATCGTGTTGCTTATAGATGTCTTCATATAACGATATAGCAACTCTCAGAGGACGGACGGAAGTCGTAGGATTTTAATGGATTTTCGATTCCAAAAGTTCAGATTTTGTCGTCCTACCTCCGATACAGATCTCTATACTTTATATACTCAAAGTCATGTATTTCAATGTCGAACAATATGAGATGGCTACCCGCAACAGCAGAATAAGTAACAGCGATAAAGTAAATTGTAATCGTATGCGATATTATATCAGCAGCACATTTCGAAAATCCTTCCTTAAATTTACTCAACGCGCGTTCATATTTGAAAACACACCACACAGGACAATCGATGACATAAAAAAAAAAAAAAAAAACTCTTCTGGTTTTATTTCTGACATTATCCTTTCATTTGATAATACCTTCACTCATACATCCCCACAAACAAAAAAAAAAAAAAAACAAAAAATGTCATTCGTATGTGTCGCGTCGTGTCGTGTGGCATCAGTGGAAAATGTCTCAGTGGCCCACAATTTAATTTGCCAATAAAATACTTTGAAAAATGCCAAATCGACACAAAACTTGATTTCAACTGATTTATGTTGCTTTCTGGGAAAAATAAAAATCATTTTTATGTTTATTTTGGTTTCGAATTGAAAACGAACAAAAATCACCACCCCCCCCCCTCCCTTCTCCCCCCTTCACACGAATATAACTCGTGTATATCTTTACTTTGTTGGTTGGGATATATGAGTTACGAGTATATGCAACTGGGATTTAAGGAATTCATTTTCAAATAAAGGACGACACTTTGATTTGTGATTTTTTATTAAACTCAAATAACAAAACAAAAAAAAATGACAACAACAAATCAAAAAAACAACATCGATTTTGCAAAAGCTTTGTCTATTTTTTTTTTCTTTTCTGTTGAATATTTTTCCCCTTTCAAATATTCAACAGCATCAACCGTCAAACTGTCAACATGTCCTTGTCAGGCTTTTTACAGCCGCTTTGTGTTAACCAAAATTTACGTCCTTCTTCATGTTCGGTAAGAGCAACAAGTAGAACTTTAAGCTACATGTACCTATATTTTTCGTATATAGCTGATGAGGTATCTTATGTGTGTTGTGTAGGTACATAAAAGTATCTAAAAAAAAACTAAATACAATATGAACTCTTAGGAGTCATACATAAACACCTCAACCATATACATTACATTAGGGTGGTTCTAGTTCATATTTTGATTTTCATCGAAGTCAAGTGCGATGCCAGTTCTTATTGAATTTAATATATAAATAGTTGACACCTGTGTCGATTTATCGAATCATCCAATTTTGGAAAAAAAATCGGTCTCTTCCCTCTCTAACTTCTACAACTTTCTTCTAACTAACTAACTTCTACATGAAAATATGCCTTTCAGTCAATACACCTTACTTAAAAAGTAATGATAAAACCTACATTCCTTTGTCATGTGTCAATGTTGTCACTGCGTGGTTTTAAGTTACATAAGATCAAATTGCGGGTAATAAATTTGCTGTACTCATTAATTTGTAGGCATCGATTTCAGATTACACAACAACTTGGAATTTTAATGCTTCATTATAAACTTAGGCTCATACAAGTTTTTTTTAATAATTAAATTTAGATGTTCCTTTAAATATTTGCATCCAAAAAATACAAAAAATCTGTGATTTAAAAATTGATGCCCAAAATCGGAGCCGCCCATATTATAATCATAAAAAAGGAAAAAGAGTTTTTTTTTTTGTTAAGAACCACCTTAATGTTCTTATACATAATACTCACTATTCTAAGTATGTATGCATGTAACAATTCTGAGAGATATTTCTAGCTGTCACAAAATGTATTTTTGTTTGTAAGTACCTCAAGGACATTTATAAGACATATTAGATGAAGACGTATTGGCACCTTAACTTTGTATTGTGTGTAAAACTATTCGTAAATGCGGCCATAACTTTTCGGAAATTGCTACAGGATAATGTTTATAGTTCTGTTTCATTTATTAAGTCATATTTCTTTGGTAAGTAAATTAATGTAATAAGACGGGACATATATTTATAACGCGTTCTCTCATACAAACATATACAAATACATTATATTGATCAGTGATTTTGATAAAATTTTAAATTATGTATAATTTTAGAAAAATATACTAAAAGTCAAAACTATTTTTAGCAAGTATGATACAAAACACGATGCATTAATAGAAATTAAATTGTCACACATTTTTTATAAGTGAAATTTCATCAAACTTCTAATTGTGTGAAGTATTTGATTTCGAATTCATAAATAATTTAGACTTCACAAATTTATTATGCCACTATCGGATAAAATCTCGAAAAATTTTTACCCCAAATGGATAAAATCCCCATGGGAAAGGACACCCAATGGACAAATCCACAATAAATAGTTTTTTTCTCTCACTATATCCAAATCCCCAAAAATCTCCACATATAGTGAAAACATTTTTTTAATTTAAAAGAGTTTATGCACTTATTATTAAACAGGTATTGTATTACCGTTTTATATTCGGGTTTTCGGGATTTTGGGTTTTATGGATTTTGGGTTTTCTGAATATGGATTTTTCGGGATTTTGGGTTTTATGGATTTTGGGTTTTCTAGATTTTTACCCCAACCCTGCAAAAATTAATTTCAAAGACAAAATTTTGGGTTGGCATAGAAGTTCTGCTAGTGAAAAAATTCTGTTTTAAAAATGTTCTTTTAAAATTCTGTCTTCCAAATTTTTTTCATCCAAAAATTTATATTTTCAATGAATGTGTGTGTTTCGAATTAAAATCTCTTTTTTTTTTTTTAACGATCTGATGATTATATACTATTTATAACAATCATTTTATTAAAAATGGGTTAGCTAGTTATTTTTTTTTTTAATTTTATTTTCTAATGATTTTTTGACTTAAGGGTACATTCATCATTTGCCATTTTACTACGCCCATTATTTAAATGCAAATCACTTCTATTTGCAAACTTTTAGGATGCATTGTAATTTGAAAGTTTTAGCTATTCGCCATAGAAAATTAGAAGTGTTTGTTTGTTTTTTCATTTTTGTTTTTCCCTGAATTTTCGTGTTCATGTGTGTAGGTATTTTTTAAATATTTTTTTTAATAAAAATGGAAGTTTACAAGCTAAAGGTTTAACTACTTGAATGAGTTCAGAATTCAAGTTGTTTTTTAATAAGATCTAGTTAATGAATTTTGAAACATCGGGGTGCATTCGTCATTTGCGAAGAAGGGGAAGAGATAAGTTGAATTAAGACAACCTCGAGCTCAGAAGCAGCATCTAAATCAAGGGCTAAATATTGTTTTTAAATCGATTTGACTCACTACTACGTTATTTTTTATTTATTTATCAGTCTTGCATAGTATGAATATTTTTGTTATTTCTTTCTGCGATAAACATAGTATGGTTTTGTTTTTGTTTTCTTTTATTGTCTGTAAATGGCTCTTTTTTTTTTGTCTGTTTAAGAAAGAAACGTTTATGTCGATTAAAATATTGTTTATCAAAAGTACCCAAAGCATTGCCGAAAGTACACCCTTCTGGGGCACATTCAGCGAAATTACTTTTAGTTTTTAAATTCATAATATAAATGTTTTTTTTGTAAGTATAAAGAGAAGTTCATACATTTAAAATTATCATTAGTTTGGGCCCTAGAAATTTTTCCGCCTAATAAACCCCGGTATGAATTTAATATCTAATAAGATGTATTTTCAATATGATAATATATCAAGGCCATTATTATGAACGTTTTTAGTAAATTTCAAAATTATAAAAATGTTCAAAAGCAAATTGATACATAGCAGGTATACCTACTATATATTTTCGAGGTCTCAGAATATGATAAAGTTTAAATACGCTTATTTTGGAAACTATTATGACTACACTGAGGGATAAAATTAACGTAGAATCACTTTAAATCAAAGCAAATGGTAAACAATTTAGGTTCAATTAACTTTGAATTAATTTTGATTTCAGCCAAGTTATACTTCAACGTAAGAATTAACATAACATAACATAACATAGCCAAAAACTAATTCTTCACAAAAACGTTGAAAATATCGCAGTTTTCTAGCATTTTTGACTATGTCTGTTGGAAATTGCAGTTTCCCAAAAACATAAAGTATGAAAGAAATCAATTCTACCCCAAAATTTTTCCTTCAAGGAACCTTTTTGATCACATTTTATCTGCGTTTTCTTTCTCGAATAATAGAAGTTATTAGTTAGTTCTGGCCAAAGATCATCCACAGAATCAGCAAACAGTTCTAATTTCAAAAAAATGTTGACAATTGTTGTAGAATCACATTTTTTAAACGAATATTTATTTTTCATGGTATTTCCACTATCAAGATTAAACTATAAATATAAACTAAATTCTAAGAAAACATACATAATATAAAAAAAATAAATTAAAAAAATAAACTTTGATTCAGACAGTCATGTTAAACTTTTGTAATTATTCTCAGGCATATACTCGTAAATTTAATTTCAAATGAATTCTTGGATGTTATAATTTCTTCTCACAACAATACATATCTCTTTTCCTGTAGGTAGGTGTTACCAACACCAACCTCTAAACTTCTCCCAAATCGCAAACTATTTAATGCTCTACTTGGTTAGAGAAGTCACGTAGTTTACTATACCAGCTAAAATAGCGGAAGAAGAATGTTTGAATAGTTATCCAAAAAGCGTTAAATATAAACGCCAGAAGCATATTATGCTAACACAATGGGGGAATTAAAACTAAAATTGCCTTCCAACCAAACAGACATTCCTTTATTCATCAACTATGCTGTTGTCGTGGTGCGTCGTGCGTCGTTTAAATTTTATAGCATGTTTTGTTTTACTCCTGACAGAAAAGGTTTTCACTACACTTTGTTATTATTGTTTGTGCGGGAGGGGGCTGATTTGATGATGGTTCAGGGGCTCATATCTAGAAAACTTTTTTATATTCTTAAAATAGAATTTTATTACTTTGTTAACAAACAACATATTTTGATTATCAAAACACGAAACAAAGAATCTCTCTTCACTTCAACAAGTCACTCCCATTTTTAGATCTATATTTTTGTTGATTGATGAAAAAAATCCTACAATATCGTCCAAATGGTGTAAAATCAATTGTTGTGGATTTTTTTTTTTTTCAAAAATGAAACCTTGCACTTTGCATCACTTCACCTCTCCAATGCATTTCCTGGGACTTTTATTCATATTTGCACACTCAGTGGCTTAGATCCTCAATTTGTATTTCGTTTGTGTGTTTTTTTTTTTTTGAATTCTAATCAAATCTATATTTCAATCAAAATATCCCAACAAAGCAGCAAAACCAATACAATTTGCAATATAAAATTTGAAATTTATTCACTTATTGTATCCGTTTTCCGTTTTTATTTGGCAACAGACAGAGAAAAGGACAGCAAAAAAAAAATGAAAATCGATTCATAGTTTTCTAAATATTTGTGTAATATATGTGCATAAAAAAGAGAGAGGCCATGGCAAGGCATACAAAAATGGTAACGCTGAATTTTATGTGATTCGCATTCATCATTTATTTTAATTCAAGCAACAATCGAAGTCGATGATTAATGATATCCATGAGAAAAACTCAAGCCAGTTGGTATCCCTTAATGTTGTATATAAGTTTTTTTTTTTTTTATAAGGACACACTGTATATGTACCTACCTCTACGTGTTTATATCAAGGAAAGCTAAATTGATAACCATTTGCCAAAACTTTGACTGATTATATTCAGAATAATCTGCTTTTCACTTTCCTTTTGCCAAAGGTACTTACGAAATACTCGTATATATTCAAAATGAATATGTAGGTGGAAAATATATACGTTGGTTGGTGGATCTATTCGTTTATTCGTTGCTATATTTTACTTTGTTGCCATACTAACGATATTTAGTTTAACATTAATCATCAAACTTCAAAGAACGTTAGGTGAATTATTATTCAATTTGTAGATTCACTTACGAGTATATAAGTTATAAGGCTTACAGTGGGGTGTTATTTGCCATAATAAGTTGCAAGAAATCATTTTCTTTGCACAAGTTAATGTCATTTTAACAAAAAGATATCACAAATCAATTACTTACATAAATATTATGTGAAGGCGCTAACAATATAGAGTGTATGTTTCTGCAGTTAGCTCGGTCGCTAGCTAACTGTTACGCACACGAAGTTGGTATAGGTCAGTTTATACTTGTGAGCACCATCTTTAAGAGAATATTTCTCATTGCCTCTTTAAGATGATGTCTTCCTCTGCCACGTCCCACGTTGTCCATGCAGTCTCAGTTGAAGCATTTTGATCTTTTTAACCTCCTGAATGTTGTTGTCAGGCTTGTTGCTGAATCAGCAAGACTGAGCTAATTGAGGTCTAACAGGAGGATCACCTGTCCCTACCTGGCTACATCCAGTTAAGCACAAAAAAGTTGGTTGAGGTCATAATCCACTTGTGAGCGCCACCTATGAGATGATGTTTTTCTCTGCCACATTTTCCATCGGACTATGATCCAAAGACTCGTGCGTGCCTTTAGCACCTTTCAGTGTCCTCTAACCATCGCAGCCGAGTTATTTCGATTTTTGAAGTTATACTATACACAATAAATTTATTAAATCACAAAAGTCAGCCATTAATATTGATAATCTGACTGATTCATTTTGTACACAATAAGTAATAGATACACCAAAATATAGGTGGTATAAGAGTAGATTCCGATAAAACAGGATTTTTTTAAATTCCACCGGAAAGTTAGGGTAAAATGGGGTAAAAGACAAAAAAACCTTTGTTCAATTTGAAAAGTATAAGGGTTGGAATAATAACATTAATTTTATTGAATAGATAAATTGAAATGAGGATGAGTTTTGGCTAAAAAAAATCTAAAAAAATCAAGTTAAAAATTATTTTCCAAAATCGAAAATTTTCTTAGACCTTTCACAATAATGTTGGTGTGGGTAAGGTCGCTGTTATATTAAAAAAACTAACTATGCAAATTGATAGATAATGAACTGAGAAATGCTCCTTAACGGTTTTTTTTTAGCTTTAAAAAAACAAGTACGTTTTTTCTAGTATATATGGGTGGTTTAATTGATTTTAAAAATCAGGGACAAACAGAAAAAAATATTTTGTCAAAACGACTTTTAGATTTATGTGTTGTCTATGCATGTGTAAAGAAATTAGATTTATAAACATTTTTTCAATGAATAACAGTAAAAACAAGATTTTTCAGGCCAAGTCATTTTCAGTTGATCATCACGATTAAATTACCTTACTGGACATTCTATAAAATCCTTCACACACTTGAAAAGAATTTCATCAAAATTCAACAAAATTGTCTGCTTTTGTCTTCGGACTCGACCAACCACCAGTGGAGAACGGTACCGTTGGCTCACAAATAAATTCGAGGTGGTTTGCTTATAAATTTTGTAACTTTGTTTGTTTACTGACGGATATTAAAGATTGAGGTGTCTAAATTTAGCAGAAATATCAGGCTAAAACGGAGTGTAATTTTTGTGGGAGGTATTCAATCTAATACAATCGTACATTAATTTGTGTAAATATAGGCTCCAAAAGCAAAAAAAAATTATATATTTTTCATTTATTATTTTAATTTAAATTTTTCATAATAACAGTCAGTTTGAGGTATCAAACATTAGTTTCGGTCTGCTACAAGCATCAAAAAGACCATTTGAAATTGGACGAAAGTAAAAATCAACCAAATTACAGGGCTTAGCCGAAAATTATTTGAATTAATTTAACAAAAAAGTACATTACCTTCAATTCATTAAAAAAATTTCCCATCTTAAACTTTTCATTTCGTTTCATAATTTTAAATATTCAACAAAACAATGCAAAAATATAAAATGATAATATCATTCCTGGGGCCTATTTCTCATCTTCTACATCAGATTTATTGTACTTCGATGATTGTGTAACAACATTACTGATTCTTGTAAGCACTCTAGCAACAAAACAAAATCATACATTCTTCCGATAAGCTTTCATTTTTGTCTGGTTTGCTTGGGGAGTCGTACAAGATCACCTCACTCCCAAATTACTACGAAAATCTTAAAAATATGTAGATATATTTCTAAAAACTACACATTTCCTCTTTTTCTTTATAGTAAATTTTAGTGAAAAATTAATTTTATTGAATATAAATGCTTAATTAAATCATCTTTCACAGCTCAAATATTTGTATTTTATAAGACTTCTTAATGTTTTTTTACTATGTATTTCAAATAAAATATTCAGCAACCTACTTTGGATACATCCCTTCTTAGAAAATATCAGCAATTGATTCTAATCCAGGAACATCTTTTATTTCTTCTACTATTTCCGTCTTCTCTGGCAAAATGTTATCCTCTTAAATTTATCCCAGCTAACAACAACAACAACTGCTAAATATTATAGAGGCGTGAAACATCAAAAGCTTAGCCTTAAATTAAATTAAAAATTCATACATCGTATAGCGTCAAAATGTTAAAGCGAAAAATGCATAGTATACTATGTTATTGTTGTGCAATGTGCATCGTTCTTAGAAGGAAAGATCACAAGGAATGGTGGTTGGTTTGGCTTTTTGTGGTTTTCTCTCCTTCTGCAAGAAGTTAAAAATCTAGCGATGGTTTAAGTAGCGAAACACAAACAAAAAACAAAACAAAAAAATATATTTATAACAAAAAAACACACAAAGAACAAACATAAAGTATACCTATACATTTATCTAGTAGATCCGCAACACGAAAGCCATGGTGTTAAGAGTATCTACATAATAGCGTTATCATGTTGGATTGCTTTTGGTGTGATATGCATTCAAGTATAAGTTCAGTAAAAAGGATTACACTTTCTTCTTTTCAATGAAAACTTTTTTTTTTATTATTCAGTGGTTGGTGTCTGGACTTGGAAATATACACTCAGAAAATTGTAACGTCATCAAAAAGCATTTAGAAATAAAATCTTGCAATCGTACAAGCATGACTGAATCAAACGTACTTGCTTTTATATTTAA
Source organism: Meliscaeva auricollis (assembly GCA_948107695.1). Classification (NCBI taxonomy): domain Eukaryota; kingdom Metazoa; phylum Arthropoda; class Insecta; order Diptera; family Syrphidae; genus Meliscaeva; species Meliscaeva auricollis. The sequence goes on along the minus strand of OX403619.1, from coordinate 18,682,204 downwards.
AGTTGCACAGACTGTTAATGTATAAAACATTGAAAATACAATTTTAAGCTGACTCCTACAAAAATACAATTAAGTAAAAAACTGAAAAGATTTTTCAAAAAATAATACCAGTAACAACCCTATGAAATTTTGAATTTGTTAAAATCCAAATAAGCATTTTTGAAAACTTTTTTTTTACTAAAAAAATCAATGAAATTTGTTTTTTTTTTTTTTTGATAAAACAAATATTGTATAAAATTTGGGTTTGAAAAATCAATTTTTTTTCGAAAACGTGTCAATGATAATTTTCTTAAATTTTGTTTTAAGACGTTGATATAAAAAAATCATAAAAATGTAATTTTTTTAAGAATATTTTTTAATTTAAAAAAAAACTTTATTTTCCATTCATTTAATAAAAAACTTGGAACTATATTTTGAAAAATCCTATTTAGCGAAATATTTTCCACCCTACGGACATATTTCAAACTAAGGTGAATGTAATATTGTAACATTCTTCAACATTATTCTTTAACATTATTGAATTTAATTCTATTTTTTTTGTACTTATTTTTAGTGAAAATTTGGAAAAATTAAGTTCAAAATATATCAATATTCTTACAAGCAATTTGCAAAGATCTTAATTTTAAAAATTCGTTGCTTGGATTTTGACACACTCCCTAAAAAATTAAGGAAGTGCAACCTTTCAATCGAAAAAACCTTTCAAACCTTAGTATTTATTGAATAATCAAGTACAATAGTAGGATTTTTCGGTCAATCATGATTCGGTCAAACGTGACTCGAGGAAACGTAAATTAATCAAACAAAGCTAACCCACCTCAGAACTTTCGACTGTGTAAGCCGATTTTGACGATATGAAAGCTTGTGCTCTCCATGTAATCCCATTTCAATTTAATCCAGTTTTTCTATGTTAAAAATTTGAATTATTTTACTGTATTAAGTTTTTCAGAAGTACATATTGTAACAAAATTTTTAATGGACTGTGACAGATTTCTTATTAAAAACTGGGAATTATTACGTATCCTTACTGACTGCAAAAATTTTACAATTTAAATTTTGACATTCCCACTTTCATTAAAATTCTGACAACAGAAATATTCATCAATCATTCATTTAGAATTCAGCAAAAAATCTGAATTGGTTTCGAAAAAACAACTTAAAATTGACAGTATGGGTATTTCAGTGGAACTGTTTTATAACTTTCCATCGAATTGAACAAACGGAGGTACATATTTCGCTAAGATCGATGGTAAGACTAAGATTGATTTTCTATTAAAAGATAGGTACCCGCTAGCATATACTCAGTAACCATACCAGTACACCAATATTGTTTTTTTCTGAGTGCATTCGTATGTGAATAAAATGTCTCCAGGAATAAAGCACCACGGTCCGGTGCTTAGTCATTCGATTATGGTAGCATACCACAGAAGCATGCTTCCTTTCAGCTTGACCAAGACCGAGAGAAAGCAGAATGGACAAATTATATCACGTTGCATGTGACGTATTCTTTTCCCCCAAAAACCAGGAATTGCAAATTAAGCCAGAATGAACGAGAAGATATTGATGGCAGCGGTATTGGTGGTGTCTGGTGACTGGATGCCAATGCCAGTGTAGTCAATGACATGACTACCCAACCAACAGCAACGGGTGCGTTATTCGAGATAGTCGTTTTCACAGCAAAAAAAATTGATACATTTTTGCAATTATGCTGCAACCACAAGTCCAATTCCATCCAGCAGTTTTATTTTTACTCCAATTTCCGATGCATTATATAGCATAAGAGTATTATTATAATTAAGTGTCCTTTTTTAAGTGTTCGCATGTACTGAACATGTATCGCTAGCCACCTACGCCTTGCCTTTTCAATGTCACCGAATCCGGAATGTGTGAGTTTTCCATTTTTTTCCATTTGTAAGAAAATGAAGAAAATATGAATCCAAAAAATACAAAAATTATTATTTAAATCATTAAATCATTAAGTCCTGACAATAAAATCCTTACGAAAAAGCAAGCAAGAAGTTTCAATAACATTTTGTTTGGCTGATGCAAATATTAAAATACAAAAGTTATACTTTGCTTCACTTATCTGTGAACTGTGTGTATCTTATGTATGTTTGTATGAGTAAGAAAAACGAAATAAGAAATGCACTGCTTTAGGAGGATGAACAAACGCTAAATAAATAGCGCACAAGGATTTCTTGCAAAATTGAAATTCTAAATTTGTTCTTGTTGTACGATGATTCGTGGAAATATGGTGGAAATGAGAGGGGTCGTAAAAGTTATGGCGCTGAAGGTAAACCTAACCCCTAACCCAACAATTCTTATAATGCAAAGTACAATATGCAAGAGAATTATTATTTGCATCAATTACTCGGCTTGATGCTGTAGTAGAATCTGAGATTGCAGCTTCCCAGCAGCAGCAGCAGCAGCGGGAGCGGGTACATTGAGTTGGGTGATGAGAGATGGGTTGGGATTGGAGTGCGGACTAAAATCAACGAAGAAAGAGCTCGTTGTGGATATTATTTTTTTTTTTTTTTATTTTTAATATTTTTTCTCGCTTCGGTGACGATGAAGATGACGACGACAACGACGACGACTAAGACGACAAAGATGACGATCCTAACCCAGAGTAAATGTTGATTTAAACTGAGATATTCTGAAAATATTGAACTTTTTCATAGTCATTGCCAGAGGCAGTTAATTCAATTTGATTTTGGTTATAGATTGGTGTGTGTACTCGCAGACACTTCTTGAAATTTGTTCAAGTCCTATATGAATCGAAAACAATAGTTCAATGGTTGAAGATATGATTTTTGTTTTTGTTTTATAAAATACAGAGAACGATTTGGAACGTTCAATTACCAGAGGTTAAGAACATTTCGCCCAAAGTAACTAGGCAAAGTGATGTTAGCTCATCACTAGACTGCTTGGACTAGACGAAACTGGATTTCTACAGATTGGTTTACGCCAATGACTATCTTGTTTTTAGAGGGCAAATATTGAAAAAATATTTGGGAATAAATAAATTCCCCACCAACTGATTGGGTGTCAAAAATTCTGTTCTTTTTTCGATTTTTATCATCCATCAAAAAAAATCAATGCAAAAAAGTTGTAGGTGGTAGCTTTTACAGGGATTATTTCATTTTATTTTATATTAGTTGGATTTTGATAAAAGCTATTTAAAATGTAATTTTTTATGGTAGATAAGAAACGTATTATAGTTTTTCTGCAGCAAAAATATAAATTTTTGTTTTTTTGACGATTTTAATAAAATGTTTCCAATCAAAAACTGTTGGCCAACAAATTATCGTTTTTTCTTAAATGTCGGGAAAGAGTTCAATTTAAGATTGTGTAAGAAAAATCATTATAATAAAAAAATTTGTAAGAACAAAAAATGGCATTTTACCAAGGTCGATTTTTTCGTACACGACAGTAATATTAGTCAGCCAGGTTTCACCATTGAAACCGAAACTATACTATTACAGAGGAATTTGCCCGTCTTTATTTGAACCTAGTGGAGTATCTAAAAGTTTTAAGAAATTAACGAAACTTATGACAAACAGTGGTTTTTACTGCAGGCACCAGGGAGGAAAAAAGGCTTCTGTGAAGATTTTTGTGATGAGTCAAATTTTTTTAATGCCATTGCTTAGAAAGTTAGAAAAAATTAATAAACAAATTTCCGTTTCAGGGAGGTAGAGCGTGAAGAGTTAAGAGCCTTATTTATACTTAATCGAACCATAGCTTACGTTTTCTGGTTTTTAAGAAAATTGAAAATTACCAAAACTACTAGGAAATCGACAAAAGTCAGCTGGTTCTATGGTGGATTTTGATCGATTTTTTGCTTGTTAAAATGTCTATTTTTTCCAATTTCATTTATGGAATAAGATATTGTTTAAATCCAGATTCTTTGAATGCGAACAAAAATCTTTGCATACACCCAGTCTCACACCTACCCCAAAGACTATGGGACCATTAGCAGGGGGCATTACAATATGGCAAGATTTGGATCCTGCTAATTGCAGGCTGAGCGCTACCGTGCGGCTTAATAACGAATTATGTCATTTAAAAGTTCTTTTAAGAAAATAATAAAATCATTCATTTATTATTTTTTACTAACCAAAAGGCTCAATAGAAGAAAAAAATTACACATACGCCATAGTGACCCAATTAGTCCATAGTTTATATATAGGCTGTAACTTTGACAAATCTCCTTAGATATTTCTGATTAAGGTGTGAAATTAAATAAAGTACATTAAATTATAATTAATTTTATAAGGAATAAAATAAATATATTTATTTGTATCTGTTTGTTTTGAATTTTGACGTACATATGTATGGTGATCAGAATTTTAAAAACAAAATTCATATTTAGAATTTCTTATATTTTATGAATTCTCAATAAATATCTTGCCTTTCATTTACAAAATTATTCATATTTTTTAAAGTTTTAATGATAAATAAATTCATAGTTGTCCTTGCAAATAGATGTTTGCATTTCTGTAGCTTTCCTGTAGCACTCTATATTGCACTTCATTAAGAAACCAGAAAAGAATATCCCTCCCAAATGCTGGTTCAATAAGCGTTAGATAAAAAATAAATAATAATAAACTGAAAGGCAATAGTTTAGCCCTGGCGCATCAGAATCATGAAATCAAATATTTTTTTTTTTTTTTTTTTGTTTAAGTTTATTTTTATTGTTTTTTCTTTTCTTTTTTTTTTTGTTATTTTGTTTCTTCTAACTTTGCTTTATTCTGCATTGAAGAGATGTTGGCAATTGGCATTCAATTGAATTTATAGAACTTTATTGCCATTGCTAGAAGGAAAGGAGATGTTGCAGGCAGTTACGTGATTCGTTTCATTTTATATCTTCTTCATGCCATATACATAGTCCTTGAGTAAATGGACTTTATTTTGTTAAAATGAAAATATTGCCAATGATTTGTCTGGATTTGTTTTCTCCTTTGCACATTTGCATTGATCTGGTTTTGTTTTTGTTTTAGAAAATCAGTATTGATTTTTTTTTGTCAGTCGTTGTGTTGTAGTTATTTTGATTTCATATTGGAACAATATATATCGAGGTTTTGTGAAATGCTGTATTTTTCTTTTCATCAGTACTTAATAGGTTGGCAGTTTTGGCCCAGAAAATTAAATTAGTCATGAAGTTATCAATGGTTCTTGTTCCCTTTGTGCCATATGCCTAATTGAGCACCTATACTTCACATATAGAAATACCGAAAAACCAATTTTGTATTTTCTAAATGCATATAATATACAAATATACAAATTGTTTCAATTTTATGAAGTCTGTTTAGGTACATACTTCAAATTTGGATTGTGCAATGCTTTTGAATGTCTAAATTTTCAAAAATTGAGATTATTTCAGCAAATTTGTCAAAATTCTTGGATTGACAATTAAAACAAAGCTTAAGGTCTATTTTCTGAAAAAAAGCAAGAGTGGTACTAGAAGAGAAGAGATAAATTGCAAGGAAATCAAATCAGAAATCAGAAATCAGAGAAACGGCATATTGGTATCAGCGTTACCCACTTCCGGAAACAAAATTGTAGAAGATTTGAAGACAAAAATGTAGTAGATTGAGGAGAATCGGAGTAGATTGCAATATTAACTTTATTTACTTAAATATATAAAAATAAAAAAATTTATATTAAATTTTACTGTAACATACAGTGTGCATAGTGAAATAGAGAAAAAAGGAATAGGTTTTGTGATTTTTTTTTTAATTTTAGATTTTTAGGTTTAAATAGAGATTTTTAAAATATAGTAGATTTCTATATTTGGATGGTGGTGCGTAGTGGGGAGTAGATTTTTAAAATTTTTGAAAAATTGTAGCAAATGCACTACAATTTTAGCAAAGTGGATTGGTATCCTAAAAGGAAGGCGTATTAATCCTTAATTAATTTGGCTATACTAGACCCTACCATAAATCCTACCCTCAACGAGTTCTAAGCTGAAAAATAAATAAAAGTGTAAAAAATCGCGGAAAATATACGGAAAACCACTGACTACCGCGATAAAAAGTACGAAATACCTTGAAAAAAGTGCGGAATACTGTTGTAAAATCGTAGAATATCTTGAAGAGATGTCACGATAAAATGCTTTGCTTAGTATAACAGGTAAGAGTGTAATATACCGCGGAGAAGAGCGAAATATTTAAAGAGAAAAGCTTACATGCTTTTTGTTGTAAGCTTTGGGTTGAAAAATGGTGAAATATCACGGAATACTGCGAAAAAAACATAGTGAGTACCAAGAAGAAAAAAAAGCGTTAAATACCACGGAAAAGCGAAGAAAATCACAGAGAAGAAAGTCATGCAAAATGCGTCAAATGTCGCGAAAAAATAAGCAAAATACCATCATGGAATGGCGTGGTAAAAAGCACGGAATACCGTAGAAAAAAACACGTTATACTGGTAGTAGATCGCGCAATGGCTTTATTGAACAAATTTATCATATATGTTTTTTATCTGACTCATTCGCAACTGTTTTTTGACTTTTTAAGTTTTTTCCTTGACTTTTCACGCGTCGGAGAGTTTTCAAACTAGTTTCCAAACAGAAAAAATTAAATATATTGTTTACCCAAGAGCACATTTAAAATACTAAAATTATAAAGCCGTTTACTGAAAATAAAATCATAGAAAAACCTGCGGTTTAGTACCAATACTGCAGTTGTGTGTGGCCCAGTTACAAATAAACTTTATAAATTATCGTTTAATTAGACTAAAATGTAAGTACAAAATAAAAATCACACTGCAGAGCAGTACAACGTCTGCTGGGTCAGCTCGTTATAAATAAAAATACCTATGGAAGATATAGGGTTGTACCTCTATCAAATTTTAATCGTCTGGCTTGAAACTTGATAGAAATAGTTTAGTGTATGGTGAGATCTTACACTTTATAATTTATAATTTTTTTCCAGAAATGAAATTTAAGAGCATTATATTTTTTAGCCCCAAGCCAATTTTCCGGTATAAATTTTCAATTCAACCCACTTTCAATACACTAAGCATTATTGAATAGAATTAATGGTTAACGACCCTATTGAAACACGAACTCAAAAAATTATTGAAAATGTCCGAAGCTCGTTAATTATAGAGGCTTTGAAGTAAAAACAGAATTAATAACACAATTTTTATTTTGCTTTCCAGTTTTCTGTTATAAATGAAGTAACCAATTTTCAATTAATCTTAGTTTTAGAATTAATAACAAACATTTTTAAAGTATAGTAAAATTAGAAAATTAGGTAATAAATTACTTACATTTTTTTAATTTCCTTTATTTGTTAAAGAAATCATTAAATTATAACATTACATTAATACATTTACAAACAATAAAGATACACATTTTAGTGATTGCAAGCAATTTAAACTTAAAAATCTAGTTCATACAATTCAGCTATTAATTTAATTTATTATATTTTTTACATGTTCACTTTTGTTTACTTACTAATTTTAATGAAAAAAAATATTAAATAACTAAGTCGATGTGAAAGTCAAAAACTACTTCATGAATTACAAACCAGGTATTGCCATGCAATTATATTAAGGCCAAAGCCTTTGTAATTACAATTTACAAACTCAACTCGAGCGAACATGGATGATGGACAAATTGCAACACCACACCTATAAAATCCATCAAAGCAGAATAATAACATAACGACGACCATCAGACCTAGATGGATTCTAGCTATATGCAATGCATGTTACCAAAAATCTAAAAGTCAAAAGGCGTATAATTGAAATACTCCTGAATTATTGTATGCATACACAGCACAGCACTACAACACACAACACATCAAAGAAAAGATTGGTTTCTAATCAAAATGTAGCTGCAGGGAATATGCATGCCGACAATAATTAAGGTCCTAATTGAGAATAGTTTGACTGAAAAAAAAAAATACCGAGAGGTGGTGCAGGTTGGTTATAGGTAGGTATATCAAGCTTAGTTGGTTATGTGAATGCCTGGAGGAAGAAATATTGAAAATACATTTGTGAAAAATAAGCTAAAATGAAAAACCTAGCTTCTATGAAAGAATTTTTTAGCAGTACAGGATAAAAAAGGACATGAAAAAAGAAGTTATGAAGTTATACCTACGTCTTTACTGGCATTTATAAAAATATTAAACCAGTAACAACACATAGATTCTTTCAGCCCATTATTGCTGGTTTTTTCACACAGACACTATATGTTGGTAAAAAGTAACAACACATTTACATTGTATACTGGTTTTGTTCAAAACCAACATTACGATGATGGAGAATTCCAAAAAAGTGGTTTTCGTCATGCCACCCGTCGCAGAGTGGCGCCCTCTGTATGGAAAAGTGGAAATAATTCAATAACTCCTGAACCATTCAACCGATTTCAATGAAATTTTCAGGTATTACGAAGAATGCCATTATCGACCTTAGTAATTTCTGCCTACTATCACGCTATACAGTGGGGAAATATGGCTATTTTTTTGAGAAAAAAAACAATAAAAATTTGCATTTACATAAAAAAATTAATATACTCGTAGTTTAATAAAAAAAAAAAATTAGCATGTTTATTTTCGTGTAAAAAAAACTAAAAAATACCTACCTTATAATAATATTTTTGATTGAAAGTAAAAAAAATTAGGGTAACTTGAAAATATTACAGTAATGTCATAGATACTTACACATGTCACGTCGAACTCAAACTAACCTCGCTAGCGATTGAAAACTAAACTAGTTTTATTTATTTTTAATAAAATTTAAGATACGCATTGAAATTATTAAAATTCACTATAAAAATGGTAAACATTTGGCAGAGACGGTTCGTAAAACTAAAACATTTTTGGGTCGTCGTGAAGCACCTTGTCGGACCGCAATACAGAAATTGGTGGACAAATTCGAGCTGTTGGGACAAGTTAGTGATGTGAAGAATAAAACCCGTGCACGTCGCTCAAGAACAACTGAGAATATTGCTGTTGTAGCCCAAAGTGTTGAAGAAAACCCAGGTTTGTCCATTCCTCGTCGTTCTTTGGAATTAGGCATTCCACAAACGTCATTACACCGTATTTTGCATAAAGACTTGGGTCTTAAGGCTTATAAAGTTCAGTTAACACAAGAACTCAAGCCGGCTGATCAGCAACAACGTCGTGTCTTTGCTGATTGGGTCCTTGAAATGCATGAAAATGAACCGGAATTTCATCGAAAAATCATCTTGACTGATGAGGCCCATTTCCACCTCGGAGGCTACGTCAACAAGCAAAACTGTCGCATCTGGGGCTCGGAAAACCCAAGAGTTATTGTTGAAAAGCCTCTCCATCCTCAACGCGTGACTGTTTGGTGCGGTTTATGGTCCCGCGGGGTCATTGGACCTTAATTTTTCGAAAATGAGGCTGGAGCAACAGTTACGGTCAATGGATTGCGCTATCGAGAGATGATTAATGATTTTTTATGGCCTGAATTGGATGGAATTGATCTGGACAACGTTCACTTTCAACAAGACGGCGCTACGTGCCACACAAGCAATGAAACCATCGATCTTTTACGGGAAAAGTTTCCGGACCGTGTTATCTCTCGAAGAGGTGATCACAATTGGCCACCGAGATCTTGTGATTTAACACCTTGCGACTTCTTCCTTTGGGGCCACGTGAAAGATAAGGTCTACGCCAACAGCCCAGCGTCGATTCAAGACCTCAAAGATGAAATTCGTGAGGCTATCGAGGACATAGGGCAGCAACTTTGGATATGGTCCTGTAAGCGTGGTCTTGGCGGCCATTTGGCTAATGTGGTGTTGCATTATTAACGGCATACCTTCTTCTTTATAATGAAATAAACATCCGATCATTTATCTCCAAAAATGCCATTTTTCTTTGAATATCAAAATAACACCTCTTATTGGAACAAATAAATTAAACAAAAATTTTAAAAATCACTTTGTATCGATCTCTTTTTAAAATCAGACATTTTCTAACTCCAACTTCTCTAATTTTCTAATAGCAAACTGGAAAAAATCTGTATACGCTACAAATATAATTATATTCAGTTTACTCTACAAAATGGAAGAATTTGTAAACGTTTCTTTTGTGCGTCTTGTTTATTAAATGTTCAACATTTTTCTTGGTAAGTAAAGTACGTAAAAATTTCCGCTTGTATATCCTGACCAAAACAATTAAATACTCTAAAGAAAATATTTCAGGTGCATACTCTCTAAAGTATAAGTAAATTAAGTTCCAAAACAATTTTCAAACCATTAAATCATCCCTAGAAAAATATTTGTAAGGAGAAAAAAAAAGAACATTATTTAGAACGTGATTTTATTTTATCACACTTGGCAACAATAAAAACCTAATTACCACCTAATTATTTTGTCAAAACATCTGTGCATTTGTTTCTGATATGCTTATGAAGATGACTTATGATGTTTTAATGTCTTTTTAGTTTAGAGAAATGTGAATTCTTAATTGCTAAATTGTCAACATTAACATTGACTTATTACACAAAATTTTACATTCTTAAAAGTCTGAATATAGGTATTGTGTTGGTTAAAGGTGCTTAGAAAAATATGTTGTTTTTAAATGATTTCTTTTGAATTATGTGTTTGTTTGGTTTTATTTTTTATTAGCATGGAAGCTATGCAAATTGTTTCACAAAAGCAATTTATAAACTGTTTGTTTCATTTCTTCAAAAAAATTAACATACTGTGCTTCAATAAATTATTATAAGATGTCAAGGTGTCCAAAATAGAAACGGTTTTTCAATACTCTTTTGTTTTTGTTGGAACAATTCTATTAGTTGTTTGTCAAATTTTTAGAAAAAAACCAAGAAAAAATATTAAAAGCAAGTTTGGTTTTCACACAAACAGAATTAACAACTTGCCACTTAGAATTTACTATTTCATCCAATATTTAAATATATTTGTTTTTTTTTTTTAGAATTCAAAAGAATTTTATTGCTCAGCTAACCTAATAAAGTTTCTAAAACTATTCCAATTCATCTGCAACAAACAGCTAAATGCACTAAAAAAAGTGAATTATGAAGCTCACAAAACTAAACTTGCTACAAGCAAAATAAAAAAAAAAGAAGCAGAAAAAGAACTAAAACAAACTTATTCATCTGGTGATATCATCAATTATCAACAGATCCCCTTTTGAATGTCCCCTAATTGATTGCCATAAATGATAGAATTCAAAACACTATCCTCTAGCTTCTAGCATATCATGAAGCTTACAATATTCATCCCAGATTGATATAATCAACTGCAACTACTGTTTGCAATTTGGTTCATTTTCCTTTTTTTATGTATTTTTTTTAACCAAAACAAAAAAACAGTTAAACATTTCGCCCAACGAACTGTCAATTCGGTTTGGTCATCAACAAAATACATTTCTGTGTTCTATCTCTATAAACCGCCATTTCATTGGAGAGAAGACATTTTATAAAATTTCACTAGGTATGAAATGGACGCTGTGTTGCAATTCTATTGGAGATACAAACATAAAGTAGTGTTACCGTTGGAATTTTCCTGTTTCATGTTTATAAAGCTTTCATTTAGAGACTGCACAGAATTGCTCGAAATAGAATTTGATAAAACCTGAAACCCATATTTCCCATACAAAATAATCAAATGACAACTAAACGGCAACACTTAAAACTTGCTCACTGGTAAGTAGAATTGAGGGACAGTATCGGAATCAAAATCAGAAAATACTCGTAGAAACCCAGAATCAGAGCACATAGCTATTGCAAACCAATGTAAACTAGAAAAGGACTCGCAGAAGAGTGAGATAGGTATAATTTGAAATTTATTTGCCAAATATCCGGAGGCATTCAAATGTGCATCGATGCACAAATTCGTAAATTAAGCGTTCTGGTGTTTTCCGTCTGTCCGCAAGTTGTTTCGTTGTCGTTTGTCGTGGAAAAAGGAAAATTCTCTATTCACTCACTGAGTTGAATTTAGTTTTTTTTGTGCGTGTCTGCATGGTCCTATTTTCATTTATATGGGGTCCTTTGGTTTTATTTAGTCGAGTCGAGTTTTTTTTTTTCGTTCGTAATTTTAGGCATTCTACCAGTTTTTTTGAGTTACTAAAGAATAAAGAGAAATTTACTTTTATTTCATAGAATTTTATACAGTCATTGGCGAATCGACGTTACAAAGTAAGTTTTTAAATTTGTTTAAGAGTAAATGTAAATTTTGTATAGTAGGTTAGGCAGACAATAAACAATATTTGTGTTGAATTGAGGACTTTAAATTCCAAAAGTTTTGCTGTCATTTGACTGAGACAGGAAATTAGAAAAGTGGATGGGATTTTTCTGCTTTTAATGAACATAAAATATTAAAATATTTTTATTTTTTTTTCTTATAAGGAAGGCCTTTACCATACCATCGATATTTGCAGTTATCCATTCGTTGAACAAATAATAACTTTAATAAAAGGAAGAAAAAAAAAATAGAAAGAAATGTTGTTTAAATAAACTTTATTATTAAAATATTGATTTAAATGAATTAAAGGATTTTCATACCCATTCGTATATTCAGTAAGTCTAATGGAATGCCTTCGGGTCTTAGCTATATTTTGGAAAATTTTGGTAGTTCCCAATGTAGTTTTTTTTTTAAAGTGATAAATATTCACATCCCATAATATTCTCCTTTTTTTAATACATTTTTAAAATAGCGAATATGGGAATTTTGAAGGGCCTTCGGATGACATTTTGCGTATATGAATCAAAAATATTTATAAATTAATTTTTTCGGCCTTAAACCTTATCTTTTCTGGCTTTAGAGAGAAAATTGAATTTTTTGTAACACCAAAATTACTGGTACCTGTCCCCAAACCGTAACACTGTACTACTCTACTCTGGAAAAGAGCCCGGAAGCGTTGGGCTGCTTCTTGCCTTCTAAACTGTGCAAGGTTTCAAACTAGAATACGTTGCGTCACCATTATACAGTGTTACGCCCCAACAAATACCTCACTTCCTGAAGTAAAGAACGCTTTTTATAACCAACTGAATGCTGCTTACAAAAATACATCACGCGGAGACATCATTATGGTTATGGAAGATCTGAATGCCAGAGTTGGCAATAACAACAAAGGACTGAGGCATGTTATGGGAAAGCATGGCGTTGGTGATTGCAACGACAAAAGCGAATGTTTCGCGGATTCCTGCAATGTCAACTGTCTTGTAATTGGTGGCACCATGTTTGAACATAAGACGTGCCACAAAATAAGCTGGTTGTCCAACGATAGGCAAGCAACCTCCAACCAAATTGACCACTTTGCGATCAGCCGACGTCTTAGAAGTAGTCTCCTGGACTTTAGGAACAGAAGAGGGCGCCATGGGAATGGCCCAGGACCACGATCTGATGGTAGCTCTCGTTAGATTACGCACAACTGCAGTTCGGAGATCCCAAGGCAACACTCGAATGCCCAGGTTTAATACCGACAGACTAAAGGACCCGTAGTTCACCAACAAATAGGGGACCATCTTTTCCAAGGACTGAGAACAATCAGCAGCAGTAAACCTACCTACATCGAAGGCGGTTGTCGAAGAAGTTTGTCGTATGAATTCGAAGTCAAATGTGGATTCAGACAGGGTTGCGTACTATCGCCAATACTTTTCCTGTAAGTGATAAGTGATGTGCTGCGTGCAGCCCTGATAAACAGAAATGTTGGAATTCAATGGAGTCTGACATCCCAACTTAAACATTTCGACTACGTGGACGACTTATGCTTACTCAAGTAAATAGGTTATAATCAGCAACTTGACTTATAAGAACAGGTCCAAAAGTGACCTTTTAATGCATTTTGTTCTACACTTTTTTAATTTTGCAGCAATGGTTCATTTATCCTTAAATTATTCTTAAGCAGGAGGTAAACGTGTGAATTTCGTGTTTTCCAACTTTATTAATTAAAACAGGCCAAACAAATCTTTATTTAAAAATCCCCTTCTGATTTATTTATCAAAAACCAAAACTTGTATTTTCACTAACCGCGTTATAGCTGCATAAATTTTAAATTCGAATTGAAGCCTCTTCTAACAAACCACTACACCAGAAATCAGATACCAATACCAAATGCTGGATCACTGTTTCATCATAAAACACGAATTTTTGATGGAGCCCAGGCATCATCACGCGAAACATTCCAAACATTGTTTAAGCACAAAACAAAATGAGGTTATCGATTGAATTTGCTGCCATGAAGACGATTTTGTTCCCAGCTTTGTTTTTTTTTTTTGTTTTTTTTTTTTCTGTCATATCTTTTTATGTGTTGAATATTACATTATGCCTGATGGTGGTGGTGGAACATTGAATTTTGAAAAAAATCACAATTTAAATTTATGGATATTGGTTAGACTTAATGGCCAAATATGCTAAACAACTTTCGAGTTGGAATCAGAGTTGAAATCGAAGGGAGAGACATATCACAAACACACAAACACACACACACACACTCACACACAGGAAAAAACTCAACAAAATGTTCTTGAATATTAAACAGTAAATTGCTGTTGTCTCCGTTTAACAAGATGAAACATTAATCTAAAAAATACTTGCTTCGCTTCTTCTCTACTGCAATCATCTGTAGTAGTAGTAGTAGTATGTCCTTTATATATAATATAAAAACCACAATAAAAATGAAGTTTTCCAGTAAATTAAGTTTTTGAAATTTATTGAATTTATATAGGTTCATAAAACGAATTCAATATTTTTTCTTTTTCTTGTATTTATGGTTGATTTGAACATTTTTCAGCTTGTTATAGGCGATTTTTCGATTATATAACTGGATATTGATTCCAACAACAATTACTCTTGAGATTTTTTTCATCAAAAATAAAATTATTGATATTCTTGTTTAAATTGAGGATAACGATGACGATGGCTATAAGAGTTTCGGACGAAAGTGTTCCTTAAAAGATTTTACACTCAATTTAGTTGATGGGTTGTCTTAGTATTTTGGTGTTTCCCAAGCGACTATAACTTTTAAAGTTTATTTAGAGTGACCATCTGAAAAAAAAGATGTATGTTCTCATGTTCGCGCGCCAAAAGTTATACTTCCTATCACTATTTATTACTAATTATTTATTAATAAACAATTGCATAGGATTTTATTTTTTGAGGCTACAATCTTTGCATTGATACCTCAACTTTAAAAATCGGTTAAGTTTTAGTAAAGTTAAAAGCTGTTTTGTTTACCTACTCGAAAAGTTTGTTATGATTTTCTCAAAAGATTCATGTGAGAAATCGAATTTATACTATTTTTGATATTACTTATTATATTACTGTGAGAATCTTATTGAAAAAAATTGTATATCAAAATATTTGTTGACATTTTATAAGAAAATTAAAATTATTTAAGCAGACATAGTCAGATGTTATGAATGGTGCAATTGGTCAAAGGAGCATAAATAGTGCCTTTTGTTCGATGTTTTTTCTGATATACTTGTATTATTTACAATCTTTGTTATTAACTTAATCTTTTTTGTATCGCATAGTTTAAGAGAGCAGAGACATCTTGAAATTGTGTTAAAACTATATTCAAAATTATCAATTTTTTCATTGAATGCGTAAAATTCATTAAAAACATATTTTCACTTAACGACCTCGGTGGCAATGTTTAATAAAATAACTGTCCAATATTTTTATGCGGAATTATAGTTAAAAATTTTATCTAATAGAATCTGATGAATTTAAAATCCTGCAAGTAAAACAAAAGTTAAAGATTTTAATAGCCAATGAGACCAACTTTTATTGTGTTTTTTTTTTTATTTTTCTCTTTTTAATCAAAAAATAAAATACAGTTGGAAACGGTCAAAAAACGTGGACTGAAAAATCTTGTTTTTACTGTTATTCATTGAAAAAATATTTAAAAATCTATCACGTTTATAAAAAACACATAAAACTTAAAGTTATTTTGACAAAATATTTTTCCCGTTGTTTCTTGATTTTTAAAATCAACCTCAAAAAGCTTCAAGAACGTAGTTCTTTAAAGCTCAAAAAAACCGTTATGGAGCATTTTAAATATAATCCGTATCAAAAGCCAATTGTTTTTTAATTAATTAGTTTTTCAATAAATTATCAACTTTATCCATAATGACATCATTTTCAAATGTCTAAAAAAATATTTCATATTGGAAAATAATTTTTAACATGAAAAGTTGAATTTTTAGAATTTTTTTCTTGATGTGAACTCATCATTATTTCAATTTATCTATTCAATTTTTTGTAATTCTAACCCTTATACTTTTCGAGATGTACAGAAAGTTTTTTTTTCCTTTTGCCCCATTTTACCCTATGTTACCGGTGGAATTTTGAAAAATCCCGCCGTATCAGAACCTAACATTATACCATTTATCTTGTGGGGTATTTAGTTTTTTCCTATCACTTATAGTGTAGAAAATGAAGCAGTCAGAATATCAAAAACATTGGCTGACTTCTCAAATAAAAAATGAAAAATAAAAAAAAAACCATTATACACTGTAAGTGTGTTGTTACTCTTTACCTACTTATAGTAGCCTTGTAAAAAAAAAAGGTAATAATGGGCTGGAAAAATCTATGTGTTATTACTGGTTTAATATTTTTATAATCGCCGGTAAAGAAGTATAAATTCAAAAATCATTGTAACAGCTTCGGCCTCCCTTAAGCCAACAAATTCAGTGTCTAAGCAGAGTTCGTTTTATTAAAATAAAAACAGCTTATCAGTTAAAAATTGTTAAAATAGAAAAAAAAAACAAATGGCCACCATAGGGCATTAAGTTTGTACATTAAGGTTAATAATAAATAAGATGTCGATGTCCACGCAAATGAAACGAAATTTCTTTTCATGAATTTGGATTCTTATTATTTTTTTTTTTTTGCATTGGCATTAAGGATTGAATGACTTTAGTTTGACATTTCGTAATGTGATACTTTTTGAGAATATTCAAATAAATTCAATGAAACAGAAAACTAAATGTTATCAGACAACTGGACATCAATTTGTTTTAAAAATCATTCATATAAAAGTTTTTTTTTTATTATTATTCTTATTTTTATTTGGAATCCTTGAGTTGAAAACGAGTTAAATAAATGATCTGTGATTTTTTATTTCAATAAAAACTAAAAGCTTTTGTTGAAAATAAAAACTCAAACATGATTGTTAATATTTTTTGCAAAAAAAAACCACATTTACAAAAAATTGAAAAAACTTTTATATTTCTCCCAGTGAAAATACGTATATTTGTATGAAAAAAAAAACAAGTCCCACAAGCCTCAAAAAAAGCATTTATCAACAAACTAACGTTGTAAAAGTTATTAAAACTTATTAAAAAAAAAATGGTGAAACGAAAAAGATGATACTTCAAAATGACAATGGAAACTTTTTGCGTATAATATAAAAATATAAATATTATATATTTCAGAATTTACATGCATTGTGTAGAAGGAATACGTAAAGGTTAAAATGTCTGAATATACAATGGAATATGTGTGTAGGAAGCTTTATCTGATGTTTAAGTTCTCTCAACTACATAATATAAATTTCTTACATTGAGGCACAATATGATCTACACTTTTGAATACATTTTACCAGCATAGAGTAAGTTTTAACTAGTTATTGAAATGATTCCAAAAGCCAAAAGCCTAAAAAATACAGTTTGTATCTTACTGTCCATCAATCTGTTGGTAAATTCTGATTGGAAAGGTGGGTCACTGTGGCGTATGCGTAATATTTTTTTTTTTTTGTTAAACGATATTAAACCAAACCAAACTATAATACAAGTTTTTCTATCTCTGAACTATTAAGGAAACAATTTTTATTTGTATAAATATTTGTTGCCCACATATTATGAAACTTGGCATCAATGTATCATTTATTAGTAACACAAACAATCCAATGGGTCCATACATTTTTTGAGCCGTTGGCTTACAAATGGATTTGAGATGGATCACTTATAAAACTTTTAACTTTTTTGTTTACTGTCGGATGTTAAAGATTGAGGTGTTTAAATTTGCCTTAAATATTAAGCTACAACAAGGTATACTTCTGCATAAACATATTGGAAAATTATTTTATTTAACTTTGCCACAGAGGTCGTTAAGTGAAAATATGTTAAAATTACAAAATTTAATGAAAAAATTGATAATTTTAAATACGTTTTTAGCTCAATTTCAAAATGTATCTATTTTCTTAAACAATACCATACAAAGTTTATTGATTAAATTAAAAACAAAGACAGTGAATTATATATTACAGAAGAAACATGGAACAAAATGTACTTTTTATATGCTCCTTTGGCCAATTAAACCATTCATAACATCTGACTATGTCTACTTAAATTATTTTAATTTTCCTATAAAAGTACACATAAAATGTCAACAATTATTTTGATATATCGGATAGCAGGTGAATACTCCTAAAACTAAACGTTTTTGGCATACACAGTCATCACCTCTCATATGAATTCTGTTAATCTGGGAACACCCTGTAGATAATTTTTTATACAATATGATTACATACTCGTATATCTAATTTTTATATCAATTGCCATAATTTACAAACCCCATTCGATTAAATTTTAAACAAACTATGTGAATTTCTGCCAAATATTCATTCAAGTTGGAGAGTTCTGACACATTGCGAACATTTTCATGGGTCCATGCATATCGTTCGTTATTATTTTATTAACAAGCTTACCCAATGGAAAAGGTTTTAAACTAACCGGCACGTTCGTTTGGTATCAACAAAATAAGTAGGTCTACCACATTTGGATATTTTATTCCCAACCAACATTTAATATTCAAATGACGTTGGACCTGACTCTCCGAGGACTTTATTTAACTCACACAAAAGGCCCAGGAATATACTCTCCTTTTGTATATCGAAAATGCTATACGAGTCCTATGGTTCTGTTCTGTTTGTATATTGTTACGCTGATGCTGCTAACATACAACAATAAAAAAAAATTCAATGAAAATAAACATATGTATAGGTAGGACATACTATAGGGCTTGAATGCAAAACGGAAATATCATCTGATAAATCAGGAAATTGCAAAATATAATAAAGGTTCGAACGAAACGCTGCGCTGGCTGGTGGCGAATGTCATTGAATGCCATGCATTGTGTTTTTCCGCATGCACTGTCTCATAGACATAGGACTCTATGCTCGTATACACAACAACAACTGCTCCCATGGTTATGTTATCCTTTTTCATAAATGAATAAATAACCTCCCTCAGTATCACAATGTTCCCTCATCGCCATCACTGTTTTTGTAGCTTGTCTATACTATATACAAGGTATTTGTATTACGGTGCAAGTGCAAACAACTTTGACTCTATCACGGTCTATTAGCGGAAATGGATATCATTTATGGGCGGATGAAATAAACTTTAGCGGAATAATACCTTTTAAAGTTTGACAGCGAACAGTGCTTAAAAATTTTACACGTGTGATTGGTTTTTTTTTTTTTTTTTTGATTTTTGGAAAAGTATTAAAAACAAAAAAAAAAAAAACAAAAACTTAAGTTGCGGAAGGGAATGTTTTGTACAAAATTTCCGGATAAAACGATTTATAAGTTTGTACCTTTAAACTTTTGTGGTCATAAATATTATGAACCAGTACAAAGGGATAGCTTCCTAGTGTTTAATGTTTTTTCAGTTTTAATGATGACCTTTTACAATTGTTCAAAATAGTCTTTATGTCATTCTTCAGTTTCTGTATTAAAGCAAAACTATAATATTGCACAATTGGGTTGGAAAACTTAAAATTTAAAGTTTTCAAAAAAACAAAGCAGAAATGACAAATTTCGTTATTTGTGAAAAAATCTGAAAAAAGCCATCATGTTTATTAAAATTTAAGAAAAGTCAAATTTAAGAAACTTTCAATAAACATTTCTCGTATTTTTGATACAAGAACAATTCAAAAATATTAAAAAAAAATCAAATGTAAAATTGTAAACTTATTTTTTAAAACAAAAGTGTGTGCGTGCAGAAGCTATACTTCCTCATCCCATATTTTTATTTATTTTGGTAGAGTTTTTATTTTTTTGAAAGTTTAAAATTATTAAAGAAACGTTGTCAAAAATTATAGAAATAAAAAATGCATTAAAAATATATTTTTTAACTAAAAGAACTTCGTATCAATTTTATGGATATAAACTGTCCAATATTTGTGTGTACAATGGG
Source organism: Meliscaeva auricollis (assembly GCA_948107695.1). Taxonomy (NCBI): domain Eukaryota; kingdom Metazoa; phylum Arthropoda; class Insecta; order Diptera; family Syrphidae; genus Meliscaeva; species Meliscaeva auricollis. The sequence goes on along the minus strand of OX403619.1, from coordinate 18,662,062 downwards.
GTGGACCACAATTTTGGTATTTCTTGAGCTTCTCTTGGCATTAATATCCTCTAAGCTCAAGAATATTGCCAGATTTTTTTCAGATTTTAAAGATTATATTTAGAGGTTGCGAGTTTTTAAATGTTTAAAAATATAAATATCGAGAAACCGTTACAAAATAATAATGTTTGTTCCTCAATATAAAATTGAATTGACAGTTTTTTTAATCTTTTTAAAATTATCTTATTGTTAAAATTGATACATAAACCCTCAAAACTACCCTTAAATATGTTTTTTAAGAGTTGAAAATATTTTTGACTAATTTCCTGATTAGCTTAAAAGAGTTAATTTTGATTTTAGTCGAGTTTTTTTCGGACAGAATGGCATCACGTGTTTCAAACTAACAACAATTATTAGAAATAATATTCAGATTTGTCCTTTAGAAAAATCAAACCTCTAGTAAATGCCATTTATTAAGAAAACACCTTTAACGTAGGCTCAGTTAACAAATACTTGTTTTTTGTTTAGCTCAGTAGAACTATATCGAAGCATTCAATTTGTGGTTGATATTGGTTATTATTTTCAGTTCGATGAAATTTCAGTTATTGAAAATTTGCAAACGGAAAAAAATGGGTTTAATAAGGCTTTGAGTCCACAAGAAAGATGAAAAGTGCAAGCTTTTAAAGAGTCAGGACTGTCTAATTGCAAAATTGTTTGCTAGTCAGGTGTTACAGCTAGTCTTTTCACCGTGAAACGTATCATAAGGAGAGTTGATCATTTGTTGAGATGCAAACTGTAAAAAAAATACCACTATCACCTATTCGCATATCTTCTGATGTTGCAAGGAAAGCAGATTGTTTTATTGTTCGTTACTTTGTTAAATGTATTTAAAAAGGATATTAAGAACAACTTGTCCAAATGATTCAATGGTTCAAAAGCCATGAGAAAGTATTTAAACTTTTAACTTACCGAAAACAAATTGAAAAAGTAAAATTAGTTGTCCATTTTTCATAGATTGGTTTGATTACGAGGTGTTGTTAGTGACGCAAGAGTCCGAAAGTACTTAGTAAAAAATACTGTCAAATGTCTTTAGAAAATTTCCACCTACTGACAAAATTAATAGTTCATCCGAAGTGTAAATTACGTTGACAAAATTTAGTTATGAAGTATACACAGCTAATCTTTGTTAAGGACAGTTGAGTTAGTGATCAGTCCGATTTCCGAGCAGGCAAAACAATAAATAGAATTTTGTTTAAATTACAAACAAGTAAGCCAACGATTTGAGATTGCATTTTTGAGCAAACCATTCAGATATTACTTTAAGATGTTTCAAATAATCTGCATTGGAGTTTCATTGGAGACCCTTCTATGCTTTATAAAAATGTATGTGTCTTAATTTTCTTCCAGGCTAAATACACAGATACTCGTAATTGATTGATTTACAATAGTATTTTTATTGAGAGTAATTATTGCCCCAATTTTAAAGCAATTCCAAGTAAATAAATTATTCTTAAATAATAACCCAAGAAAGGTTAACTACTGGTTTAAAAAATCAGAAAAAATAAACAAATTCAAAACCATTGAAACTACTTTGATGAGCCAATTACACACTTTTTTGATCATTAAGTTTTATTCAAAATCACCCTAAAGCCCAATAAAGACTTCATTCCGATTTCACAAAGCTCGCTGTTGCCACTTCAATTTTATTTTTGTTTTTTTTTTTTTTTTTTTCTTCAAAAGACCTTAACATTACCTTGTATTATCTCTTGTCTATACATTTTTATTTCCAATCATTTGAATTGGATAAAATAAAAGAATGAAACGAAAAAGAGCAAAATAAAAATAACTTTTTTTTTTTTTAAGTCCCACTGACAACCAGAAATCCCCAAATGATTTTAAGACTCAAAGTCCAAAGTTAACTCGCACGTATTTACTTAAATCAGCTATCATTGGTTTCGAACACAACTCTCTTGAAAAGGGTGTTGCTTGAATTTTATTAGATCAAAAGGGAATCCCATAAGAAGAACAAGAACCATGGAAAGAAACAGACAGAAGAAAAAAATAACATACCCTGTCGAAATAGAGAGGAGCAACCGACAATTAACATCACCTTTTGAAAAGTTTCTTCTTCTAGTTCTTTGGTAGAATATAGTACGAGAGTATATAGGAACCCAAATAAAACTGGAAGAGAACAAAAAAAAAAAATAAAAAACCATCATTCCACTAAGAATGTTTGCTTATCCAAACGTAAATAGCTCAAGGGATTGAAAGTTCTTCGATGATTTTCGCTTTGACTGTCTTTTCCGGTTTCTGCTCCTTGACGATGTTGTTGGTCGTGGTCTGGCAGCCAAAGCCTGGTCTATGTCAGTACTCAGTATACCTAGTAGTCGTAGTAGTCGTTTCTCTGGTTTTTGGTGTGGTTTTCATTTCTATAGAGATGACATTCCGACTTGAGCTTTTTGGCATCACCATTCCCATGTCACCCCACGGCAGGCAGCCGCATCGGCCCGGCCCTCTTGGCTTAACGTCTTCTCTACATTGTTGTATAGAGGTTACTTTTTATTTCGGACTGTATTTGAAGGAAAATATCAGGGTTTTTAATTGACTCTGGGACTTTATATAGAAGGTAAAAGGATCTCTTTGGTTCTCTCTCTTTCATTCTGCTAATATGACTGTCTGTTGAGATAGTGGTTCTATTGATGGGGACGACTATGACCGACGTTAGGATAAGAGCATAAAAGACAGTCATATGGCTGATATCGGATTAGGGAATATTGAAACTAGGAGTGTTGGTGACAAGCGAAGAGTCTTTCAAGTGTAAATATCTCTCAATATAGAGAGTGAGTGGTTTCGTATTATTTTATTTTTTTTTTTTTTTTTTTTTTTAACTATTTTTTGAAGTTTTATTTCTTCTTGTGGAATAAGACGAATTGATTTTGTTGGAAATCAAGACCGTAACAGGTGTGTTGGGTTACCTACTTTTGAGATGTTGTGAGTTTTATTTTATCAATTTGTTGATATATTTGTTGAATGTACACAAAATGAATAAATAAAATGCTGTTCGAGGACGTGTAGATTTCTCTCAGAAAGATGTTTTGCTGTCAAAAACAGTTTTATGAACTTAAGTAGCTATTTCTGTTTGTTTGGGTATCAAGTAGTTAAAATTAAATTTAATATTATAGCACGGGAAAGATAGTAAAAAAACACCCATTATACAGGATAGCTGATTTTTTTTCAAATCTGAATGTAATATTTGAAATACCTACCTTTTTAATGGTTTTCGGGACGCCACGCATTGTACCGAAATCTGCAATATAAAAAACATGTGGTGTGTTTAAACCACTTACTCTGTATAAACTGAATGTTTTTAAAAATTCCATTTTTTTCGGCATTAACGGAACTTCGACATCAATTAAATGCATATGTTTTAAAAATATATTCTAAGATATCCCAGATACAGGAATTGGAACGTTAGGTACCAAAAATGTAAGTTTCGATTAGCTCTCAAATTGAAATGAATTTTGTAAAGCTTGTTGCACTGATTACAAAACGGTATCATTCCGTAGCACCCCCAAAATCGGGACTTAGAAATTTAAAATTGTTAGAGCCGTTTCTTAAAAAAATAATTTTTTCTATATAAAATATTTATTCTATATAAATTTTTGCAAGGACTTTTATAATAACAAATTGGTACGCCGTTTTTAAGATTTTATTTATCAATACTTTTAGGTGTCATCGTTTAGTCGTTTTAAAAAAAAAATGATTTTTCAAAAAAAAAAAACTTAAATATTTTATATATAATCCAAAAAAAAATGTTCGAAATTTTTTTAACTTAACATTATTCGGCAACTTCAAAGCATGAAAGCTTTTAAATTAAGTTTAGCAAAATATTTTTTTTTATTATAAAAACTATTTGAATTTTTTTTTAAGAAAGAAAATGGTTGAAATTAAAGAGAAAACCAGCATTTAGGAAAACCGTTCTACTGCAGGTACTGTTAATACCAGTTTTTGAAAAAAAAAACGGTTTTCATTCAATAATTAGCAAAAAAAAAAATAACCATTATTTTTGAGAAAAATTTGTTTTTCTAAAACCGGAATATGACAGGTAGGCACCTATATTTTTGGTCCAAGAAAAATAATTCAATAAATGTCGGATGATAGTCTCCAAAAAACACCACGTTCCAAGTTTGAATTAAATCGACTGATCCGTTTAGGCTGTGGCTTCTGATGCATACAGACAGACAGAATTATCGGACCCACTTTTTTCTCATTCTTTATCATCGTAATGTCATGTTTGATTGTTATCTCGATTTTTATTTCTGTACGAAGTACTTGGTACGCAAGTAAAAATCTAAAATGGGTAAAGATTTGAAAATGATAGATTTCTTGCAATGGGTGAAAGTCGAAAAAAAACCGTTTCTTACCCCTAACTCCAGATTTTGGGGGTCTTACGAAATTTTTAAAATGGTTTTGTAATCAGTGCAACAAACTCTAACACCACAGTCAAAAGGGAATTTGTTGAATAGAAGAGCTGGAGAAGACTGCGCTATATTTCCAGAAACTGTACACAATGGCGCGTAGGAGTAATGGAGGCCCTATGCCCCTTATGGATCACAACGGACTCAATAAGGTCTGAGAACCTAAGTAAGTAAGTAAGTAGGAATACTAAACCTCCTCACCCTACGGATCTTTGATGGTGAAAAACCATCGACCGTTGCTGTAACTCAGTTTGCTGAACTCAGGCCATCTTTCAAGAGTACAATAAATAGATGAAATAAATAAAAGTAAAACAAAACTGTCTTGTAAACATAAATTATATAATATTTAAAGTATTAATTTAAGGACTAGCAGTAAGCAATTCTAGAAGAGATTAGCACTATGTTATTAAATCCTTCGGGAGTTATCGTGGTACGATGAAAATTATAAAATCATCAAGTTTAGAATTTTGTTTAGTATAAAAAATCAAACCACAATCCAACCAAGAACATTTGATACAGTTGCAATGTGTTGTGCTGTATTACTCATCTAAAAGCCACTATCTGATAAAAACCTGTCTCCCTAACATTTTCAAATGAGTACCTACTTACTGTACACGCAGTTGGTATGTTTGTTCAATGTTTAAATACGCCTTGAGTAAAATTATCCATCTGACATTATGAAACCACAATCCTATCAAACAAAATTGGCTAAATCCGAGCAGAAGGGGCGGGCGTGTGCAATGTAAAACAAAACCCTATAATGGCTGATACTTATGTGTATGTAAATGTAAATGTACTTGGTTTGATTTTGAATTGCCAAATTAAACACACGTATTGCTGTTTATATGATATTATCATTTATCTTTCCAGGGTATCTAATGTTCATAAATGATACCACGCACCAAATCGAATATGGCCAACCTTTGATAATTATAATGCAACTGCACAACAGTGTTTGGTTTTGGGAAGTCCGATATATCCACGTGATATGCGGTACACTTTATGGAAATGGAATATCGGGTGGCATTTTTGGGATGTGATGATGAGAATGGGAGGAGATATAGAAAATGATGGCTCGAACAGCCATGTAAACGCCTACTGTCTGACTAATTTGTGAACGCGTTCGCGTCAAGTCCCCGACAGCCGACTGTAATTGTAAGCTCCTGCACACCCATCTCATGTATGTCACTTTAATTCTAATTTAGCACTTCAGGCCGCTGACTAACATAATATAGAACAACCAGAACCCAGAACTGTCAAACTGAACTGCACTATAAACGAACGAGCAGCGCGCATTGTTACCAACACGAAACTAATTTATATGCTAATTTTGGAAAATAATTTTCTCTATTTGTGTCATGTTGTGGGCGTTACTCAACCTAGTGTGTAATGAGACTGCAAAACTTAATTCTGGACACAAATGCAGTCAGTAGCAGTTGCATATCCCTTCTATCTCATGTTGCTGCGACATATACTTTAGGTACCTTTACATTTTAGGTATTTTAGTTGATCAGCATCATAGATAGACTGACTGACGGATGGACCAGAGTATAGACCCAAACCAAATATGGACCAGTTGAGAGACGAGATTTAAATTGAGCCATTTTCATAGAGAATTTATCCTGTCTAGTGGTGTGGAAAAAAAAGCCAAGTGTGTGGTATAATTTGGAATTTGTTTTGAGGGGTTTTCAACAAAACCTCAACATAAAATCAATGTGTTGGTTGCGGTCAATATTGCAATTATGAACATTTTAATATTTGGCTTGATGTTATCTGCTTTTTTTTTTTTTTTTTTAATTAATGCTGATGATACAGAAAACAAAACTTTATTACATTACGTGGAATATAGAGATGAACTTTACAAACAGTGATTAGCAATGAGAATTTGTTTGTTTTTTGTGTGTTGAGTTTTATATTTTTTATGGGGCAAGTTTTAAGACCCCCAGGCGTTTTTTGGATCTATCGTTGTAGTTATTCTGATAAATAATATTAAAATTGAGGCAAATTGTTGTTTTTGTTTTAATATTTTGTGTGTCACTGGATATAATTTAATTAATTATTTTAATGGTTAGTTTGATGAGTTTTATTGATGTGTTGTCGATCGTTACAAATAGTTATTTAGTTTTTGACACATTTGATAACCACTGACGTGATGTCAGTTTTTTACTTGTAATGTGCGTACTACAGGACAAGTTTAGAATTCATGAAAAAATTAAATGCACGATTGGATAGCAGGTATTTGCTATTAAAGCTCAAGCTACTTGGATTGCAAAGAAATTTATTTAAAGTTTTAAATAAATGCAGTTTTAGACAAAATAAAACATTTAATTCGATTTTAAAATAATTAAAAACCTTTTTAAAGTAATTTGACTTGAACCGCAGTATGTATAATTTGATTTCTTTTATAAATATACATTTTTAGAAAAATTGGAAATCGTTAAGAGTTTTAGAAATGTTTAAGAAAAAAAGTGTTTTATATTGGTATACAATTTTCAATAGATTTTTCAAATAAAAATTAGTAGGAATGCCCATTTTTAAGGTCAAAAACTTATTTTTCGTTTTCGAAAAAAACGATTTTTCAAACATAAAAATTTCAAACTTTTTCCTTTTTTTATAAATTTTTGTTACTAATCTTTAATACGAAAGTTCATTTAAGGAGAAATCAGTTAATAGCAGATTTGATAAAAATGATTTCAGTAAATGAGAGACCTTATCCAGAAAAATTACCATGACTTTTTTGCACAGAAATCGTAGGAATTTAGAGGAAAATAAGTTCTTCTAAAATGGGAGGTAAACCGTTATTTTTATTCCAAGAAAATTAATTGCAAGAAACCCAATTTTTCGACAGTGATTTATTTTTAAATTTAGTTATAACACAGATATTTATTAATAATACCTTGAATCTCTTAAATGAGTTGACAATATTTATTCATCCAAATTAGACCGTTCGTTATTCGAGTTTTGTTTGAAGGTGGAAAAACTATTATAAATTCAACAAAGAAGAAAAAAATAGGCAATTTAAAATTGAAGGGAATAAAGAAAATTTGAGTTCGGCTTAGAGGGAGTAGACTATAGTAAGAAATTACCCTTTAAAATGGTCACTCTTAAGGAGAAATATTTTTTTTCTTTCAAATATTAAGAGTTCATACAATCGATCTAATAAAATTAAAATTAAATTAAAATTTTGGTGTCAAAACATTTTTGAGCAAACATTAAAAAAAACTTTATTAATAAAAACTACTTTTGAGCTATTGTGGGTAAAAAACGTCTCAAATTAATTTTTGTTAATATTTTATTTAAAATTTAAATTTTTTTTAAATTTCACTCAGTTATAAATATAATTAAGGATTGATCCTTTTAATGCAATAAAATTTATGTTTTTAAAAGGACATAAACTGCGTATTAAGATTTTTTATTTTTTAATAAAATAATTTAAAGTGAGAGAACAATTTGAAAAATAATAAAATTTGGGTCTGATAAAACATTGCGGGAAAACCGTTATTTGCACACAAAAAGTTGTGAATTAAAGTAAACCAGTTACAAATTATTGATTGAATAAAAAAAAAAATTACAAATCGGACTTTGTTTGGTAAAGATAAAAAAAGAAACAAAATCATAAAACCGTTATGTTTATGTAAGATTACGGTGTCCACGGCATTAACTTCCGTGGGTACTACTTCCCAAACGAAAAGGAAGTAAGCCGAAAGTAAGCCAGATTCATTAAATGCGAAAGGAACTTTGCGTACACTCAACCTTGCACCTACCATAAATCTTATAGTGACCACAAGCAGGGCGCAACATGACCACCCCCCCACCCCTCCCATGCATACCTCGCTGTTTTACCATTCTGGATAACTATATTGTCTGCTCTACACTTACCTAAACTCTCCATTATTATTTCGCTTAGACTTGTGGTCTTTTTAGGCACCGAACAATTTACGAGCAGGTCCAAAATGGAGCCACCAACGTTTACCTCTAAAGCTGGGTATCTTACTCACTAGGTGGAGCCCCTAAACTTAAGAACCCGAAAGACAAGGGGTCGGATTGATCGTTCCTTTTGGACTTTGAATAATATGTTCGTAGTAGCCTATCTGACTCTTAAACGCTAGGGCAGTCTACCATTCATTCCATCAATAGCGAGAATGTCACATAATTTCTGAAATTATTGAAATGCCAAGAATAAAAACTCCACACATATCTAGAAAGTTAGTTTTTATTCCCGAAATTTCAGAATACCCATTAAAGTCAACTTTTAAAACAAAACAAAAATACTTGTTTGTCTTTCGGAATAATTTTAAGTTAGCATGCCACTTTTTCTGCACAAAATTTCTTTCATTTTGTTCAAAAAAAAAAAAAAAAAACTTTCCAAATCCAAACTTGACAGTTGTTGTTACACATTCTGGAATAAACATTCTCAAAGTTTACTTTAATAATATTTTTCGTCAGCAAAAAAAACTGATTTAATTCGCGAACAGGCCATAATAATGACATTCTCTTTAGGACAACACAACTCGTCGTATATTTTTCTTGTTAATATTTACATAAATTTTGATTTGTTTTTTTCGTCACTTTTTTTCGTCATGTAAGAAAAACTCTCATAGAGATCTTTTTTTTGTTGTTGTTGTTAAAGGTATCCTTCTGATTTCATGGCTTTCTGAGCTCGTTATATTCATTTTTCCGTCGCACTGCATCAAATTGTCGCCAGCAGAAGGCCACGTACGTTGCAATTATCACGAAGATGTCAAGGGGCTACTTTTTTTTAAACCCAACAACGATGTAACCAACCTGTCTCAGTAGTAAACTATGACAAAATAAAAAAAAAAAAAACACAAACTTGGTTTGGCAAAGGAGTGAAAAGGGAAGAGAGGATAGAGGAAGCCTTCTTGTGTTATATGAAGAAGAGGTAGAGAGTGTATATCTAAGGTAGTAGTAGGTATGTCCTGAGTTGTAATAATAGAGTCATGTTCATGAAAATTCTGTGTGCAACATAGGAATTCATACAAAACAAGGGTGAGGGTCATGTGGCCATTATAGCTCACGAAAGTGTTCTCTTTGCGCACTACTAAAACTTTTACTGCCACTGCTTCTGCTGCTGCAATATTATGAAAAGATATAAAGTGCACTTTGATCATAAATTACATCCTGTTATAAGTTTAGATTACACTTTTGTGTAATAATACTCAAAAAGATAATTCTTTTATTTTTTATTTTTATTTTTTGTAATCTTTTGTTACTTGTGGGAGATATGTATGAGAGGATGGTAATATCTAAAGTAGATAAATGTAGGTGCTTACTTCTCTTGTGCGTTAGCCTAGGGAAAGGATAACTTTGTGAGGTTTTAATTAGAAATAAAAGTTATTAACTAATTGAATTGCGATTAAAAGGATTCCATTAAAATTAAAGTAGTAGTAGAAAGTTCATTCTTCAAGTGCGAAAAACCACAAGGAAGATATAATATATTAGGCTAAAGGAAAAGGATGTTATTTAGAATTCAGAATGGATGAGTTCGTAGACGCAGTATTCTGTGATAGCATAAATGCTTGTCTGCTACATGTTAGGTTAGGTTGACGTGGCTACCGGCAGGAGTGCCGATACACTTAGACCAAAGTTTAGTCGATTGTGATACCACATTAAATCAAAGGAAACATTCTTCCTACACTGTACTAAAGCAATTCAAAGATTAAGATTAAGATTCGGATTTAACATTTTTTTTGTGGAAAAAAATGAGGTAATGAATATTTAAAGTTTATTAAAACTGCATGTAATTTGTATAATATATTTTTCGTTTCAAATAGATAATGAAACAATTTCTGTGCTGATGAAAGTAGAAAACTCTCTATAAAACGCCTAAAGTAGCAGATCGTCAACATTTTTAAGTTTCGGGAAACTCCTTCTTTATATAATACTTCAATAAAAATAACTGATTCTGTAGGGTGGGTGGTGGAGTGTATTCAGAAAGACTAAATCTAAGTCTCTGGTTCCGTCTCCCTGATTATTGTAGCGTTTTCCAAGTGGAAATCCTGGCGTTCAATAAGGTACTATCTTGGTTCAAAGAAAACGTGATAACCATGTTAAATATTCGTTTCTTCTCAGATAAACAAGCAGCCCAAAAATCACTTGGTTCAGCTGCCACAAACTCTGTAACTGCCCGAAACTGTCGTTCGTCTCTCTTGGAGGGGGCAGAACAGTTCAACATTCACCTATTCTGGGTGCCAGGACACAGAAACATTCCGGGTAACTGCAAAGCCGACGAACTCGCTAGAAAAGGAACTATAAGTCCAATTTTACTTAACAAGGTGAATATTGGAATACCAATCTCTACATTTCAACTTTTGCTAAAACAGGATGCCATTACGATGACAAATGATGGATGGACTAGTTTCACTACTTGCCTACGGACAAAACAAATCTGGCAAGTACTACGATAGGTGTCATTACTGGACACTGCCTTAAGGTATACACGCTAGAAGACTAGGGATCTTCTCAAACAAATTTTGCAGAAGCTGCATGGTCGAAGAGGAAGAGGAAACAATCCCACATCTACTCTATTCATGCCCTGCTCTTTCCCAATGACGCAAAATTCACTTTGGAGAATATTTCTTTGACGATGCAAGCGACTTCATGAAGACTGACATTCACAGTCTCCATCGGTTTATCAAAAAAGGTATTAGTGTTTCAATTTTGGCGAGTTCGTCAGCTCTACATATTTCCAAAAATGTCCCTATGGCCTGGCACCCGATAAAGGTGAAACTTTAACCTCTGCGCTATCTCCATCAAAGATGATCAACAGTTAACGGCTGTTATTGAGTTGATAGAGACAGGTTCCAGAGATTTAATAGCTGCTTGGCTGTCCGTACAAATACGAATATCATAATTTGATATCACGTTCGTTTTCTTTGATTGCCCAATGTAGTTTTCCCTTTGTGATCAGACAAAGTAAACCTTAGTATCATTTAAGAGTTTAAAGTATTTTGTATAAAATCCTTGTTTTATAAGAAAAATACCTGCCATTTTCAACACTGAACTAGGTAACTCACCTTTGTTCAAAACTTATTCGTGTACCTATTGTAAAACAACGAACAGACAAATTGAATAAAAAATAAATAAAAACTAAAAATAGAACCTGACTTGACTTTGTGTACAAACATGGCTGCCCCGCTTTCCATCTCACTTTATTTGTACGTACTACGTACACTGTGTGAATTTCTATAGATGATAATATCATCTATAGACTTTTGTGCTACTGCATTCTGTCACATTTCACAGTACTTTGTGTCTGTTCTATGATTACATCTCTGGCGAGAACTTTTCTCATTACAAAACTTTTCAAGAATCAAGAAAAGAAAAAAAAAATAAAAACTTCTAAGAAACATCTCTATTCTCAAAAGAAAGAATCTTATACTATGTAATGTATACAGTGCAATTGTATATATTAACGAATATAGATACTTAAGTCAATAGTCAGAAGTACAAACAAACAAAAATATGTCTGGACTCGAGGTTTTATTTGTAAACCTTTTTTCAATTATACTTGCTGAAATACTTAGGAAAGTCAAATTTCAAAGAAATGAGCTGAATTAGGAATGAATTTAATACAAAATGAACATTGTTCAAATTCCGAACAACAAATAACCACAAATCAATTTGTTTTTCAGTGAAATTAAAAAAATTTAGATAAAATTATTGAGCTTTGAAACATATATTTTGTACCTATTATTTGAATTTTTATGTATAAAATTTATTAAGTAGCTACGATATATTAATTTTTTTTCAGATCCATGCAAGAAAATAAAATTACCAAAGGATATTGCTTATTCTAACATAAAAATCAAATAAAAACAATAAAAAAAAGTCGTATGCTATCTACTTATCAATATTAAAAGTAATTTTGAGCTTTAAAAAACTAGTTTATAGCTCGCTGTCAGCCGTGTAATACAAGCGTAATAAAACACACGTGAAATGAGCGTTTTATGCGTTTTACTCGACTAAAACGCACGATGTTACTTAAAGACAGGATGTTATTTAAACGGGTTTGACTGTTTAGTATAATAATTTCTGAATTTTACTTCTTGATGTGTCCCAACCACTTGGCATAAAAAATCATCTAATCAAATAAATACGAGCTAAATTCAATATTGCTGCTTGTATGTTAAAACTTTTTATATAAATGAATTCATGTTACCGTAATAAATGTTATATTTCACTTAAAACCCATCAAATACTTATGCTTATCCACACCGAGGTGCCTCTTGTTTCAACCAGCAACATGAACCAACAAAATGATAGATACAAAAGCTACCCCCAACAAAATAATGCAGTAGTCTTTCAAAATATCTGTTAAAATGGGCGTTATAATTTGATTTTGTGAAAAACTTTTCTATACTCTTAGAACTACTATATTTTCTATACGCTATACTTACTACTCTTTATCCTTGTTGTTTCCAAGTATCCTAGCATTTTACATAAATTTTTCAAAATGCTTATAATGTATTTTTGTAGCCATTATGTGTACCACTATAGCTACTGCATTAGGTGAAACTTTGGCAGAATTTTAAATATGAATTCAGAAGAATCGTGCAAAACTATTTGCATTATTAAAAGTTTTAAGCTATGTTGATTGCTAAAAGAAGTTAAAAAATGAAGTTATCAAGTCGATAAAGTAGAAGATACTAGGTAAGGTAGTATAGTTTTCTATGTAATGAGTTAAATGTTTCACTTTATTTTTTTTTTGTTGTTGCTAAGTTTTAATGATTTAGTACCTAGTTAAAAATAAATTTTTGATATTTTGTTTAGTACCTTGTTAAAGAGGCATTTCACTTTGGTTTATAAAATTATTACAAATTTACAGTCGAACCTAGTTAATAGGGGTGTTGTTGGATTTATACAACGTTCCTATTTAACGTTCCTATTTAAGAAGAAGTGGTTATGAGCATTTATACCAGTTTATACCAGTCAAAATGTAAAAGTTTTGTGAAGGCTACTTGCTTATTTATGTATACTAGTACCACCAAACGGTAAAAATTTCAAAATAAAAATGAAATGATTAGTATATTTTTATTTTTTACAAAAAAAAATACAAAAAAAAACATATTTTCACCCATTTATCTTCTCAGTTTATACCAGTCAGATTGGTTTAAACTCCACCGCATACAGCAAATACAAATGAATCATTATTTCAGCTCCTTGTAGTTTTTTTGTTGTTTTAATTTTGTTTCGTATTTATTTTTTTGACTTCCCATTAAACAAGGACAAAGGACCACCAACAAAAAAATAAAACAATAAATTAATCATTAAGTTCGACTGTCATCGTTGCTGTCTCAAAGTATTTAACTGCAAAACCTTCTTAGAGGGACATTTCATTATTAATTCAAGTTGCTGGACATAAAACAGTCATTAACAGGATCGCTTAAACGTGCGCTGCTGCTGCTGCTGCTGTTGCAAGAAAACGAAGATGTTAAAAGCCATTGCCCAGAGCAGTCATCTTCTGAAGAACCCTAAGGAAGGATAACACACAGACATCACAGTGAAGAAAAAAAAAAAAAAAAACACTAAAAAACATACTCTTGAAACTTTAATGCCATGCCCCTTCTTTAACTATGATTACGATGATGGTATGATGGTGAGAGATTGCTAAGCCAAAAGACAGAGGCAAGAAGTGAATACGAATCAAGTCCCGTTTTGCGGATTTCCAGATAGTATATACACTTATACACTATTTTAAGAGGATAGCAGTTGTTGTTGTAGTTGTGGAAAAGACATTTGAGTAAAATTTAATAGCAGATGCATTTTAATGTTCTTGGTTTTGTTCTAAATTAGATATTCGTATAGGAGAGGTTGATAGTCGTTTACGACGATGAATTTAATGGATGGAAATAAATTTTACTACAACTACTTTTGCTACCGTGCTGATTATCCTTGATTTTTTTTTTTTTTTGTGTAAGTTGATTATTGTGAACCAGGAATAATTGAGCTTTTTTGTTTAAGTTTTGTTTGGTTATTGTAAAAACGAAGACCTCAATGGATTGATTGCAATTCACTTTTTTGGAGTGAAAAAAGTATATCTAGTTTTATTTATAGAGGTTCATATTATTTTTACGTAATTTTAAGAAGGCAAAGTGTTTTTTGTATTGAAAATTTTAAAGGGAAGACTACAGGGGTAGGCTATAGATATTTTGTATTGAAATTGATAATTACTGTTCATTTTTGAACCCTAAATGTGCACAAAATCACATTGAATAGAATCAGAGTGATTACGACTGCTAGGAGTCACTATGACAAATATGACTGTGATGTAAATCACGGTGACGTGAAATAAGGCCCAACGAAAGAAGACCAAATTTCAAATTTGGCCTTATTTCACTTTAAAAATGGAAATAAGGCCAAATTGGCTTTATTTCCATTTCAAAAGCGAAATAAGGCCAAATTAAATTTGGAAATAAAGCCAAATTGTTTTTTTTTCAAAAACTCGGCCTCATATTAACAACTATAATACAATTAACAGTTTTTACAAGTGCCTTGCCATATGGCCGCAGGTCCAGGGCCCCACCTAAACAGTGAGGTATGCTTGCTCTAACCCCCCTGCTTGGGGTCATTATAGGATTTGGGGTAGGTGCGAGGTTGGGTGTATGCAAAGTTTCTTTCGCATAAAAAGAATCAAAGTTCCTTAAAATCAAGATTTTGTAAATGCAAAAGAAACTATGCATACATCTACCCCAAATCCTATAGTGACCCCAAGCAGGGGGGTTGCAAACATACCTTCACTATTATTCCCAACTTTAATTGTGAGTATTTTCCCACTCAAACGTGATAGAATTTCTCTCTCACTCAAATTCCTGTGAAGTAATTTCCCTGCACCGGTTTTAACAATGTAGCAAAAAATATAAACTTATGTCCCATGTTATTGAAAAAATATTATGGATTTATGTCCCAATATCTTTAAAATAAAAAAATTTCCAAATACTTTTGGCTGTCGAAAATTGAACCTTTTTAAATAAATAAAAAACACAAAAACGAAATAAAGCAAAATTGGGCTTTTTCGTTTTCAAACTCGAAATTTATTTAGCCTAAGGTTGTAGGGAGTTCCAGAAGACATTTAACACATACCTACTTTATTTGTGTGACCAAGGCAGCAATATCTCTCACAACAATTGCAGGTATGGTTCTGCTTTTCTTGTCTTCTGCTCTTGAACAAAGGTGACATCTGCCCTTTTTTCAAGGAAGACTCTCGTAGAATGTTCGTATGACCGGCCCAACCCTTCCCATAATGCAGAGGGCATCCAAAGCAGTCTTTCCTATTGTCTATCGTGATGCAAGTTGTGAACGCTCATTCAGTTTCGGCTCCATTAGCTCTTCCGCCAGTTCGATAAGCTTGTTGCGATTTGCATTTAGCTTTTTGAAGCCCTTATTTGCCTTTTCATTTGTCCATTTGATGATGTCATTTTTGATATGGTTGTTCAAAATCCGGTTGAAAATGTCGAGGAGAGATGCATGCTTCAAATTAGCAAGAGGCCCAATAGTTCCACGAGGTCTAAGAACATTAAAAATTGTATGCGAAATAAAACCGCTACATCTAGTTCTTTCATCCACTTTCGTTGCAGAAAGGAAAAACTCTTAAGTCGAAGGATCTTGCTCAATTGGATCATCATTTCCAATTTCGTCTGGTTCCACGAAATATTCTTGTAGACTTGTTGCTTCAACCACAGCTTCATCGATGTCTTCATATAATCTGATTTTTCTTATTCATTTTCTTGGTTGGATATAGTGAGGATCATCACAGCCAGCATCGAAGGGATCAGTTCCATCACGATCGTCAGAATCCTTGTCCAGCATGGCTCTCAATGCTAATTCCCTTTCTTCTTGAAACTTCTCAGTAATCTATCCAAATTCGACACTAAGAAATAGCAGGTAATAATTTTTTTTACTATTAGTAACCAAAACAAAATTATTTCTTACTTTTATTTATTTACTAAAAAAATTGTTATATACTGAAAAAAACACGATCTTAAGTGTACAGCCAACAAATTATCAACTACTTATACTTGAATAGCAAATTAGAAATAGTGCATCCTTTTGTACATAGCCGCAACTACTTGTGATCTTGAGAATACAGTGGAGGGGGAAGATAGAACTTCGCAGGTTACTCACTTACCTTTTGAGTATACGGTTACAAATAGTCAAGAAAACGAATGTTTACGCAGAGTAGTTTTTGTTGCGGATCGCCTTGTTTGGAATGGTTTTTATTCAGTTAATGACAACTAAACGAAAATCCCTATAAACAGATCTGCTAACGCTTGTTGCAAATTTCATAATTTTTGTATGACCTTTTATATTTTAAACATATGATTGTGGTTGCATGTCAAATTAGGAATGGTTTTTCATTAAGTTTATGACAGCTAAAAAGGTTTAAATGGAAATCCCTTTGAGGCTTATGACAATTTTCATAGAAATTGAAGCAGCATACTAGTCATTATTTAAAAAAAAAAAAAAAAAAAACAAAACTCTGACCTTATTTGCGGGGATATCAGGAAATTCATTTCTCATTTCCATAATTATTTTCCAAGTAATTTCCGTCTATTATGTATGGATTGGATGCCCTTGCATTTCCCAGAATTATACCTACACCCAGTATCAGTCAAAAGCTTTATCTCCATCTCTTCATCCGATTGGGGATTGCTCGCATGCTATTATAGCATATGACATCTTTATTGTGGTGTTCAATTGCCATCACATTATTCATGGTATATCGAATATTTGAGGTGAAGTATCAACCAATGTACATGTCACAAGGTGATTTATATATTTAATCTTTCAACTCTCTCAATCTCACTCAAAGTTCGTATATGTACGAGTTCGAACATAAAACCACGTAAAAAATTACGAAAATTTATTGCAAAAACTGACATTAAGTGCATATTTTAATGAACCCAATACATGATTATGCTGTGCAGGGTAGTGTTTAATGTGTATAAGAAGTTTATATATCCAATTATTATAATATGCCCATTGAAGCTTTATTGTATAAAACAAAAATAAAGCTATAAGTGGTTTATCAGTGTATCTGTTTAAATTTTCTTTTTTTTTTCACTTATAAGTAGGAGAGGTCAAATTAACAAAAGGTTAATAAAAAAATATTCCCTGAGAACTTAAAGTTAATTCAATTTAATCAGATCCACGTAAAAACATGCTGCATTATAAACATTGAAACATTATAATTCCAAATTAAGTCCTTCTTCTAGCTTCTTCCCTAACCAACCGTCTCGCGTGTAGTCATAAGCTTGAGCGTCCATGAAGGTTGGAATTTCAAACGTTGCGTTGGGTGTCCTCAAATGTAACGTAATTGTAAGGAGAAAAAAAAATAAAATAAAATACAAAAAAATAAAAAAAAAATACCTACAACCTGTACATATTGATATACTGTATGTGTATAGGTATGCCCGCAAATAAGAAACATGCATATACTTCAATGTAACACGGTAATAATTTATGCAGAGTCGTGTTGTAGAGGCGCTGGCTGTCTGCTGCGGTGCGGAATTTACTCCTGTGAGACGTGACATTATTACGTTCGCACCAAAAGATAAATTACATAAGTTTTTAGTATTCTTTTACACTCTTTCTTTATTAGTCGGTATTATATGGCTACATTTACTTTATCTGTGTGTATGTGTGGATGTGTAGATGTGTGTTCACTCATGTGCTACAAGGATAAATCTAAGTCGTTGAAATGTTATGAATTGTTTAATTACATTACATCGCGTAACTTAAATCTTATGAGGACTACGACAAGACAAGAGAGTAGGTATAAGTATATGTGCTACAAATAAGCACAATTTAAAGCATTTAATTTTTGAGATAAGATTGTTGGAAGGCTTTTTTCTTTGCAGTGCCTATCATAAAAATGTAAAAAGAGCTTGTACGTGAATTTAGATATAGAAACAATAAAAAATAATGAATTAACACAATTGAACACATTGGGAATTAATTTATTTTAAGGCGTCGATGTGTCACACAGATGTGTTTGTTAGAATGTATAACCTAAAAAATTCTGGCACCAATTCATTTTTGTACCCTTTTGGGAGGTGCAGTGTTTCGGCGAGGCTTCGAATGAGCCCTTAATTGAAATTATCTTACAAGAATAAAGTAGATATACCTTCCTAAATAACCAATGAAATCAATTTTTGGTACGAATTTTCCGGACAATCATTAATGAAAATGATAATGATATTGGATAATGTCTCCGAGAAATGTAAACACTAGTCTGTTTGGTCTTTATTCAGTTTTCTTATTTTATATAATTTTTACTTACTTATTTTTATTTCAATAGTTAAGTTTTTAAAAACAATAATAAAATATTACCTATACTTGTCCAAAGAGTCTCTTAAATAGTAATGCCATTTTGGATTCGTCATTCGATACGGAAACCCTGAATTTTCTGGACAATTCCCAGAGAAAGAACCTTTCGAAACACACCTTAAGTGACCCTGATACACAAACCAGAGAAAGAACCTTGCGGAACTCACACTTTTGTCTAAAGAGCACCTCAAAGCGGTCTAAGAAAAGTTTTTTGGGAATTCTAAAGAAACCCTGAATGTTTCTGAACAATACCCAGAGAAGAACCTTGTGGATCTCACACATGTGTCCAAAGAGCACCTTGAAAGGCGGTCTTAGGGAAGTTCTTTGGTAATCCTAAAGATACCCTGAATGTCTCTGAGACTCCTAAAGAAACCCTGAATGTATCTGGACTTTTAAACCAGAGAAGAACCTGGTGGAACTCACACTTGTGTCCAAAGATCACCTAAAGAGGCAGTCCAAGGAAATTTCTTTGAGAATCTTAAAGAAACCCTTAGTGTCATGTCTACTATAAATTTCCTACTCTGAAGTTTCCCTGTCCTTATTATTATTTTTTTTTTTTTTTAAAATAGTTCAGATTTCTAAATAGCTCTTTTTCTAGAGCGAACTCTTAAAGCCTGCTTTTTTATGTGCAATTGATTGTCGGTACTCGAAACTGGTACAATCTAGTGAATGTGACGGAATCAGAAGACAACTTTTTTAAACTTCTTACCTGTGCTTATGAATTTCGCAGGCAAGACTAGTTGCGAATTATAAAGACATCCAAGTAAAATAATATATACAAAATGCATGTTACAAGCTGTCGTATCTCTTTTACAAAAATTATATGTTTGTATTAGAAAGAAGTATTGAGAGAAAATTTTTCTTTTACCAGATCTAATATTTTATAATGATTTCTTGCATGATTTCTGAATTCTTGAAGGGGAGGAGAGGCCACAGGGTTATGACCTCCCATATCCGTATGGCCCCCCTGTTTGTGAAAAAAATCGGGTCCGACAATTCTGTCTGTCTGAATCAGAAGCCACAGTCTAAGCGGATTGGTCGATTTTCTTCAAATTTGGTGTGTGGCCTTTTCTAAAAGACTTGTGCGTGCACCTTTATCCGTTCTTAACTTTTTAATGAAGCTAAATTAATAAAAAATTAAAACACGTGCAAGATTTTGTGATACAATTTAAAAAAAAAAAACAAAAATTGATTAATCACCAATGCATGATGCAAAGCTGTATCCAATTTTAAATTTTAAACCATCCTAAGTGAACATATAATATATTTATACTCGAAAAGTGTACGATAAAATTTAAATCGATTTACAAAAACCACTACTTGGTATAATTCGGCGTTTCCTCGCCCAAGATACTCCATAGCTTTCGCCGTCATGCATCAAAAGTAATACTTACAACTTGCTGCTATAAATCATCTCAAAGGATTTAAAATATCCCTCCTCCACACACACAAACACACATGGCAGCTTTATTCTAAAATTATCAAACTCTCGAAAAACTATTCGCAATATTTATGAGTATGGTGTCACTGTTGTCTGCTGATGGTGCTGATGCTGATGCTGATGCCAACGACGAAAAACTACTTTTCTGCTCCTTGTATGCTTACGTGTGAAACACATAATTCGTATTATAGCTAGCTAGTCTATAGATATTATAGGATGCAGTTGTACAAGGAGTTTTTCCTTACACACACACACACACAAAAATTCCATACATCTAATATATGTAGCACATAATACCGTTGACACTCCTTGAAAGCATTGTTTGTGCCTTTATTTATGTACGATACATGAAAGCAAGTTGAGGACTGAGGATGAGGAGTATGTGTGTGTTTTTTGTTGTTGTTTTGTAATTTTACTGAAGCGTTACTCTGCACTTAGTATACAAAGTGAAATAAATACAAAATTTTTAAGAGAACACTTTTGATGCACATTGGAAAGCAGACAAACAAAAAAAAAATAAAAAATTGAAATGTTTTAGCATGAAATAGTCATATTTCATTTTGTGTTTAACTTTTTAGTAGAAGTATTTATAGTTTTTAAACTTTAACTGCAAAAAAAAAAGAGTTTTTTCGGTATAGCTTCTTTGTATGGTAAAAAAAAACTAATCTATATAATTTCCTCAAAAACTATTTCAATCTAGCAGATAATAATAGATAATAATGAAAAATGTTGGTGATAATAATTAACTTGTTTAAGAGATTATTAAATAGAAATTTGTATAGGATTAGAAAAGTACTGAGACTGCGAGAAGTGGTAGTGCTTTGTTTGAGAAAAGGGATTGTTTTCAAAATTATCAATCAAAATGTCAGAACATTGATTGGCATGTAAATAATCTTCAACACAAAATTTCCAAAAGCTGCCTTCAAAATTCTGTCAAACTCGCATTACCTGTCACGTAATCGAGACTGATCACTTGAACTTGAGAAGAGGATCACTTAATATAGGTACTGCTGATTCAAGAAAACTGATAAGATATGTGCCTGTTTGGTAATCTAAAGAAACCAGGCCACATGCAGTAATTCTGTGGTTTCCCAAAACAGCCAAAATCAGTTTTTTTTGGTTTTGTTGTTGTTTTTTGTATGGAAGATGGCCATTTTCATCCCAAAAACTTTTCTGTACCGAAAAATAGTAGAAAAATGTAAGATTGTTTGCAGATTTATTGAGAAGTACACTCAGAAAAATAATATTTTGATTTCGTTTTCAACTAATGAATAGCCTTTGAATTAAATGAAAATCATTTGCTTAAAAGTTAATACAATCCCCGCAAAAGTTTTTCATTCATAGCAACTGTATTAGATTTGTTATTCTATTACAGCAAACACAATGCAAAACAACAAATTCGTTTGGAGCTCAATAAGTAGTTGATTGCAGCAAACGAAAATGCTTCTCACATCTAAGCTGCTTTTTGTTTACTAGAAAATTCTATTGTTTGCAGCAAACCTTTCTGGAAAGTAGTTTGTTGCTCTTTGATGTAAATATACAATCTTTTTGCAGCAAATGACTGCAGGAATCAAAAATTATCCTATTATCTTAATAAGATTTTGTAAAACTATTTTCGTTTTCCTGGGAATTTTGGCATGGACTAACGTTTTAAGAATTATAATGATGTTTAAAAAGAAAGATTTATTATTTTTACCATGAAAAATCATTAAAAATAATGAAGAAAATTGATTTAATTTTTTTAACAAATAAACGAGACAAGCATAGTTTACATGAAAACTTTTGGTTATTTTTTTTTTTTTTACTGTCAGCATCGTGTTATGTTATACATACCAATTATTTATTAATTATCTTGTTGTTGTGAACGTAAACCTAATTATAATAATGAGATTTTTAATTTGTCTCTGGGATACTTAATGAGATGAATTAATTATTCCACCTAATTAACCAACGATTAAAAATAAATTCATATATGCCTATTTTTTTTTTTAATGCAGGACAAATTCGTGTATATATGTTAATTAATATCTCTATGTCACACAATTTTATTTTTAATTTTCATGTAGATATAGTACACATTATACACACATAAATATTTTTTTGTATAAATATACTTAAGAGTAAATTTCAATATGAACCAACGAAGCAGCTAAACGGTCTTGTATTAATTATACAGGATTGGTTACTACTTATTGTTCTTAAATTTTCATTCAGAACTTTATGACAAAGTTTAGAGCTAAGTTTACATTAAAAAAACAAACAATTTATAAAAATTTTTGTATTTGTTAACAATCTCAGAATTTAAGTAGAATCAGTTTTTTTTTGTAAATAATAGCTACACACTTTAAAATGCCTCACGTTTTGTCCTTTTTACGATACAAAAAACATCATTTATTAATCGTTCTGAGAAAATATATTTTCCTAGAAAACTGTGAGTTATGAGAAACAAAAAAATTATTTATTTGTTACCTGGAACTGAAACATAATAATAATTGACAGTCAATTGAAAATAAAATTAAATGATCCATTAACACACTTCTGTTTATGGATGACTTGTTTTTACTTACCTAAAAGTCAGTTATGGTTCTAAGAAAATGTGCATCGATATTTTTTCACAATTCAGTTCAATACGCAACGTATAAGAGGGAATAAAATGTTAACACATTACTCAGCCCTCAGTAAATTCATAAAGTATTGTTTGAGATTGACACTTTAAACGTACAAGGGTTAAAATATATCTAAAGATTCTGTCTTTTTGAATATGTCTTTTTTGAATTGCTGTCCCTTCACACATTTTGGTTTATTTTTTTCAATTGTTTATCCGTTAAAAAAAAAATTGACAAAATTGTATACCATTTTGAATTAATTCTTTTTTGATATGTAAGTTTTTATGCTAGAATACTTTCGATTAGATTTAATAATATTTTTTTTTTGAGCATGGCTTAAGTCGAATGCCAGGACGATAACTTTTCGATAACTTTCACTTATTGATTCTTAATATTTGAAAATAAAAACCAGTATCGGATTCTACATTTTTTTTTTATATGCCGATTTCAAATTAAATCTATACGAATTTCGTTGTCACGAAATGGTGAAAGAAACCAAAAGTATACCAACAATATTAATTTCCTAACAATTGAGCAACGTTTAAGTGTAAAAATTGTTAAAAATATATTTTAATTTAGGAGGGAGAGATAAAAATGCAGGTAGGAAGTAGGATTTTTTCGAAATTCCAAAGAAACTGCAAAAAATCAAAAACCGTTACAATTCGGAACGAAAAAGTGATCAATTTTAGTTTAAAACATTCACCTTGTTTCTGTTTTATAAGTAAACTAGTGGAAAGCATCTTACGATAA
Organism: Meliscaeva auricollis; assembly: GCA_948107695.1. Taxonomy (NCBI): domain Eukaryota; kingdom Metazoa; phylum Arthropoda; class Insecta; order Diptera; family Syrphidae; genus Meliscaeva; species Meliscaeva auricollis. Next base: position 18,638,459 of record OX403619.1, on the reverse strand, counting down.
AAAAAAGTACGCATACGCCATAGTGAACCATATTTAAAAGTATTTATCTATGCATCGGAATTAAAAAAAAAAACGATTTAAAATGCCACAAATCACTCAAATGGAAACTAAACATAGTCGTTAAAGCATCATTGTTGCGCAATTAAATATATAAAAATCTAAAGTGAAAAAATCGACTTTAATTTGAAGGTTTTCTTCAATATAATAATAGTTTTGTAATGCAAATTTTAATCAAAAAGTAAATGTAAATGAACTGAACTTAATGCTTTGAAAGCCTTGAATTGAATATAAAAAAAATGTATTTATGTATATGTACAGTCAAAATCCTTTTATTCAATAACCCAGCACAATAAGCCTTCACATTTTTACTGAGGTTTTAAACATAGCTTATATTCAGACGTGACAAAATTATGCTCAACATTATACTGTGATCTTCTTTACAAAATAAATTTAACTGTTTTTTTTTTTTTTTTTTTGTATTTCGTAGCACGATGAATTGTTTGCTAAAATAGAGTTGTGTGTGTCTATTTTCTTCGTGTATCATTTTCAGTTGACCTAAAAGTTAATGCAGATGCTTTAGAAGATACTGCAAACACTTTCATGGCTTCTATGTGATGTGCTTCATATTTATAAGTCACGTATAACTCAAGTTGAAATAGAAGAACGTAATAAATACATTTATCTGTTATTACTTCATGACTTTTGACAACATTTATGTAGAATGTATGGAACATTTGTCCTCTTTTTTAAAACATATTTTGACTTCAATTTACTTGCAGTCAAAGATTTATATTTAATTTCTTAATCAAGTCTTAAAGTTAGTTTAAGTTTGTTTTCCAAAAAAAAACACCTCATTTCTATTATCAGAAGTTATCCTTTGGATTTAAAAAGGTTTGGGGATGAGTTTTTAAAGCAACTACATATTTCCTTGATGGTTATAATTTCTAATTTCTCTAATAAAACGCGAAGAAAACAAGGATTTCAACTTATCAATACAAATACGTACTATAAGCATTTCTCATAAAAGCTGAATCACTTTTTAATTTTTATTCAATCAATTAATCACAAATATATCTAATAAATGCTGTGTCAGATTTTATTCCAACTCATTTAAATATCCTTTTGACCTCTCATAAAAAAATTCTTAATACAAAATCAATCTTTTATCTACTTTATTCCCAATATGCATGTTAAACTAATTCTATTCATGTGAACCAAATCTATTTTGTATATCTAAATGACGAATGGACTATTATAGAGGTAGGGTGTATCTTTACTATGCATTATATCCTTACGTTTATTTGAGAGATACAAAAATTCAATAAATCACATCTCTTTTATTATTATAAAAAAAAAAGATTGATCATTTCAATTCTGATTCGAGTTCCAGGTTCTGGTTCAACAAAATCCATTGAAGAAAATATAAATCAAAATCAATTATTTACCTACTACATCGATGTCTGTGTGTCCCTGTCCCTGTCCAAGCACTATATGAATTCACAAGAAGAAATATTGTAAAATATACGAAAAGTTGATTTTGTATCTGAGATTTCTATAATATCTATCTATACTATACTTGATCCTTATTTTCAATTTGTCTTACCGTCATATTTTGAAATTGTTACTCTTTTATTTTGAATGGAGAACTTTTATTTTTCAACCTCTTTACCATTCAATTTTTATCCACAAAAGCATCTTAAATTGAAATGAATTAATGATGCCAAACAGCCCGGATCATGTTGGTGTTGCTCTCCTAATTCTTCTGGTGTTCAATTGACCTTATTTGCCGACATTTTATGAAAAGAATTTAAACTCTTCACAACAATTAGACACCAATTAGCATTGAATTTTGCTAATAGAGCCTCATTTATCTCGAATTAATTTTCAAAAACGAAAGATATAAAATATACATTTTGGTGGTTTGCCTTTTATACAAAATGTATATTTCATTTCTATGCCAAATATAAATATCTACGAGTGAGAGTAGTATCTTTGAGTTGGGTTTTCCACAATTTTCTGAAATCCTATTAATTATAATTGGGTATTGGTTTTGTTTTTGCCGCTGCCGCAGCCGGTACACCAACACGTGCAACATTCGTATAATAATAATCCTTTTGCTTGGAAAATCCATTTATTATCCTGGAGATAGGTATCCATCCTTTCATCGCCATACTCTATGATGGACAGCATATGACGACAGTTTCACAAATTTATATATACATAAGTTGGTGCGGTTTCCATGACTTTTGATTTATTTATAGAGAGTTGCAAGGATGAGAGATATTTGCGTCAGGTTTGTCCTCGAGGTTTTAAATGAATCGGATTGTTTGAATTTTATGATGGAATAACATTAAAATTTTTAGAGCACGCGGTCTGTCTGCCTGTATGTGTGTGAAATATGAATTTTTCAATAAATTTTATGAATATATTGTAACTTTGAGTGTCACCTTAAGGGTAAAAAGTAGGTTATTATATATCCTTGTGTTTGGTTCTAGTAGGTATAGCTTATGTCTTTGTTCGTATTTTTCAGTATATTACTTGGAAGAACATTAAGCCATTGTAAACATTATATGCGGACGCATGTTGGTATTAAATTAAAGTTGTCAAATTTGTTGTATGCATTTGCACAGCACTTGACATAATACGACACGACAACACTCCGCATATTTTAGGACTGTTACAACCACTAAATGGCATTATAGGTATACTAGATTGTGTATATAAATCCAGCAACAGATCCAGAAATAGAATATCTTTATATGTATGTTTGGAAGTATATGTTAGGTACGTTTGTATATGCGTCAATTAAATTACTCAATTAATTATGCGAACACACTCGTAAATAGATAAAGCATTTGTAAATGTCTGCCTCAACCGTAATGGCCAATCAATCGCAAATTAAGGCCTAACGAAGGATGAAATGGTTCAACAATATATGTATAAGGATTTTCTTAAGTACAACAGCCATTATGGGTTCCTATATTAACATCAACCCAGAAACATTGTACCTATAATTGTGTTTGTTGGCATTTCAATTGATTATTAAGTATCATTGGAATATAATATGGGAATGTGAAAGCTTAACTATAGCAAGTTGTTCACGCCAGTAATTGAAGGAAAACACTTTTGCGCTAGAATTGATGGTTGTTTTTTTTTTACCAGTAGCCTAGTCATACAAAACAAAAAAATCGCTTTAGATCGAACAAAATTGCAGAGAACTGTTTTTTGGGATGTTGTGAGATACCAGTAGTGTAGGTCAATGAGGTGCAAGATGCAATACCTCAAAATTTTCAGAGTTTTTTTTTCAGTTTTTATCTTATTGCTTCTAAAAGGTGCATTCTGTAGAAAATGTCACCAATTACCGTGTAAAGAAGACAACATTTTCTTTAAATAAAGTGCAATTGCAGGTGTAAAAGGAAGACTGCTTGTTAACGCAATGCCATAATTTCCTGGGCATACAAAATGTATCAAGGGAATTTTTATTACTTTGATCTTAATGACATTTGTAAAATATTACAGGATGTTAATTGTTCAATTTTAATTAAGTTTTAATCCTGTTCTTTTCAGTTCGTCAACATTTTTTATTTTTTTCGGAAACCACTGTGACCAAGAAGTCAACAGAACCCAGAAAGAAATCGTTTTTACTATCCCTGGGCTCTATCAATGAAAAAGATGATATTAGTTTGTGGTAAATTTCATCATTGAGTCGCGGGATTACTGCTTGTTTTTATGTCATTCCTATGTAGGTACCGAAGTTGCTGCATAATTTTTTACAAACAAGTTTGCAATACTTTAATCCAAAAAAAAAATAAAAAATACTATTTGTCCTATTAAACCATAGAACCTTCAACAAAACTGATTTTTTTCTAATTTTTTTAGAAATCTGCCAAAATTTTCACAGGCTAATTAATAAATTCAATTTAAATTTCTTATATTTCCATACTTGCAGTTAGGCTGCAGTCTTCTTTCAGTTTCTATTAATATTTGAACAACAACAACAACGTTAATACTTGCCCTATTGATATTATTCATGTGGGTTTGGGTCCAGGATCACAGGTATCTTGATACAACACAGCCGTTACTGGTAATTCACAGCCGAAACTTAATAAATTATTTAAAAAATTTTGATCTTACATAAAAACCACTTGCTGTACAATAATTGGAGTTGTATTTTCAGTAAAAAATTTCATGTTCAATTGAAAATTTATAGTAGGAATTACACAAGTGGTAATATTTACTGTTACTTAGAGTAATCATATTGTCATGGTCACTAGCTTTGGCCCCTAAATGTCTTCTAAAACACAATTAGTTTTTTAAATTCAGCCCAATCTAATAATGAAAAAATACAAATTACATTAGTAATACCAAACTTCTCCGTACCGTTGGAAGAATTTTTGTTTTAAAAAAAATGTACAACATTGATTTTTACCAAACTTTGAGATACGTCAATATTTTCTATTCAAAAAACAAAAATCGAATTAATTATTATAATAATTTCCAATTGAAAGTATAAAAATGTATGGTTTAGTTTTTTATGTGCTTATGTACCTAATTTTTGTTTTTATTTTAAAGATTTTGCTGCCAAATTTATATTTCCTGAGATTAAATTCGTCCACTTGGCTAATGTAGCCAAAACTGGTGAGAAATGACTTAGAACTTTTTAAATTGTTTTTCTCTTTTATTATATATTAATATTAAAAAAAAAAAAAACCTGAAATTTCACCTCACAAATAGCAATGCATGCAATGATTATACGATTTCTTAAATAAATCAATAAATCGTACAGCAGAAATCTAACTTATAGAAAAGTCAAGGTGCATGAAGGAAGAATTTCTCACACCAAACATAAAAAAACTGTTTCTTAAGCCGTGTATAATAAGTTCTTAAAATATTTTTATTTTATTTTTGTTACTTCGAGTACAGTTAGCTTATTTTTATAATTCCATTCGTTTTGCTTTTTCAATTCATTGCAGTTCCCCCCCCATATAAGATTTTGCGGTTACCCATAATAACCTCCATTTACCAATGCAAACAAAAAGTCATAAATTTCATTTCAAGTCGTGAAACTTCTGTTGAAGTTTACAAAGTTTCTCAACTGAACTGGTACGTATAAGTGGTGTTAGAACTCGTATAAGGTACATAGTAAGTTTCCTATTTTCAAAAAGATATTTACACACATTTATAAATTAGTGGGGACTAAGAATGAGAATGAGAATGTGAAGTGTTAGATAAATAGTCAGAGACGAACTATAGGTGAATAGTTTGCTAGTCGACAAAGGTGAAATACAACTTTAAAATACTAAAAGAATCTTTTCTTAATATTAAATAAGTAGATAGAGTTATTCAAAATTTTCTTTCATGGCTGGACTCAAATTTTCTCGAAAAATACTAAGCGTACAGAAAAAATGCGTATGACATATTTAAAGTTGCAACATTATTAATTCCATTTATCGCAAAAACTGTTAGCTGTACCGAAAAAAACAGTTTGATAGAAAAACTCGTTTATAAAGGGTTTTCCAGTAAGAGGTGTTATTTTGAATAGCCCGCTATTTCGGTAGCTGTTACTTTTGAAGCTGTCATTTGACATTTGACATTTGACCAGTAGAAACTACGCTATTAATAAAAATGGAACGATACACGCTTCAACAACGCATTGAAATTATTAAAATTCACTATAAAAATGGTGAAAATTTGGCAGAGACGGTTCGTAAAACTAAAACATTTTTGGGTCGTCGTGAAGCACCTTGTCGGACCGCAATACAGAAATTGGTGGACAAATTCGAGCTGTTGGGACAAGTTAGTGATGTGAAGAATAAAACCCGTGCACGTCGCTCAAGAACAACTGAGAATATTGCTGTTGTAGCCCAAAGTGTTGAAGAAAACCCAGGTTTGTCCATTCCTCGTCGTTCTTTGGAATTAGGCATTCCACAAACGTCATTACACCGTATTTTGCATAAAGACTTGGGTCTTAAGGCTTATAAAGTTCAGTTAACACAAGAACTCAAGCCGGCTGATCATCAACAACGTCGTGTCTTTGCTGATTGGGTCCTTGAAATGCATGAAAATGAACCGAAATTTCATCGAAAAATCATCTTGACTGATGAGGCCCATTTCCACCTCGGAGGCTACGTCAACAAGCAAAACTGTCGCATCTGGGGCTCGGAAAACCCAAGAGTTATTGTTGAAAAGCCTCTCCTACCTCAACGCGTGACTGTTTGGTGCGGTTTATGGTCCCGTGGGGTCATTGGACCTTAATTTTTCGAAAATGAGGCTGGAGCAACAGTTACGGTCAATGGATTGCGCTATCGAGAGATGATTAATGATTTTTTATGGCCTGAATTGGATGGATATGATCTGGACAACGTTTACTTTCAACAAGACGGCGCTACGTGCCACACAAGCAATGAAACCATCGATCTTTTACGGGAAAAGTTTCCGGACCGTGTTATCTCTCGAAGAGGTGATCACAATTGGCCACCGAAATCTTGTGATTTAACACCTTGCGACTTCTTCCTTTGGGGCCACGTGAAAGATAAGGTCTACGCCAACAGCCCAGCGTCGATTCAAGACCTCAAAGATGAAATTCGTGAGGCTATCGAGGACATAGGGCAGCCACTTTGCGATTTGGTTATGGAAAATTTCATGAAAAGGATATGGTCCTGTAAGCGTGGTCTTGGCGGCCATTTGGCTGATGTTGTGTTCCATTATTAACGGCATACCTTCCTCTTTATAATGAAATAAACATCCGATCATTTATCTCCAAAAATTGAATATCAAAATAACACCTCTTATTGGAAAACCCTTTATTTATAAACTCGTTTTTTCTGTAGGTACGCTTGGTAATTTTCAAAAAAAATGGAAAAACAACTAAGAACATATCGTTAAATTAAATTAAATACTTTTTAAACCTAAAACCATTAAATTTGCATAAATTTCTTAAATGCATTTTTAAAGATCAAATTTTTCTCTAGTAATTTCTGCCATATTCATCAAAATCAGTTGGAACGAAGCTGAGCATTAGACAAAAAAAAAACCATTAATTTCCCATACAAAATGTATGAAAAAATTGAAAATCACGAGTTCTAAATATTAAAATAAAAAGCTCAAATTTTTATTTAGGCTGGAATTCACAGTTGTTACTAGATCCGAATTTTTTCGAAGTTTACGGGCTTAAGGAGATTTTTGGCCACTTAAGCTATTCATAATCGAGATTGTGATGAAATTTTTAAGTATTTTTCTTAGAATTACCACAGTAGCCTTCATTTTTTCTTTGAATACAAATTTCGGTTCGTATTTTTCTCATCTTACGAGATTTGAGAAAAATTTCGACTTGAGTAAGAATTATGCATACCGCCCTTAATGTCTAGAAAAATATTCCGCCTGTTCAATTAGAATCCAGGAGATTTGTTTGAGAAAAAACCAGTCTAATGCATAGGTATCCATAATCCACAGTTCAAAAATCCACTATATGTAATTTTGACACACTTGGGTAGACCGAAACCACTGTATAGCCAGGTCGGAAGGCGAAAAGACCGATGATTTACCTACAGTAAATTTGTAGCTCATTTAAAGCTTATCGATAATTCTGTATACCAAAGTATTTATCTTTAAATATGAACATTGTTTTTATAAAATCTCAATACTTTATATTCAATTAGGATGATAAGGTTTCGAGGTGCAACCAACTATAAAATTCTATAAATGTATTAATGAACAAATTTGATTGCACATATTGCTCAAGGACTCAAACGCTTCATGATAATAACCTAAAATTTAAAACTCTGATAAATAAATTGATGACAAAACATTAATATCAAAAAAAAAAAATGCAATCCAAAAATATTATACATAATTGCCCACTCTATTTGTATAACACATAATAATAAAATTAAAAAAAGGTCACTTGATGCCATACGTATATTTTTTTTTTTTTTGTTTGTATTAAACTCTTTTTCTGAAAATAATTGATGAAAACGCACAAAAAGATTAATTCATATAAATATGCTTTGTAACACAACTGACAGTCGTGTAAATGTCCCATGAGTGGTTTAAACGTGATTTATTATTCATTTGATTTTTTACATCGATATTTTGCATACATTGTTTATGTTTATATGAGTAAATTCGTATAAGTATATATTACTAGATAAATCAAACATTGTGCATGGTGTTGGAAATAAATTATGAATTTCAATTAAAACGCAAATTAGGTTAAAAGCCAGTTGCATAAAAAATGAATGGGTGGTATTAATGTAAGTAGACACATATAATAACTTTACTGGTAGTTCACTTAAATCTAAAAAAAAAATCAGAATGATTAAAAATAAGTAAGCAAGATTAAAAATAAATTTTGAGTGTCAATTTTATTTAAAGAAGGTAAGTAAATATTTTAACTATACGTTGCGTGAAATCTTTCACTAAGAATTTCAATACCATAAGAAAAATCTTAAATACTTCGTATCCTTTATCCTTGCTCATACAAAACAAGACACGTCCATGTTCCCAGCCCGGCAATTTCAATAGTAGCCGTGTTTTATTCAACCCTGAGTAGCTCTCAGTGTTTCATTTTAAAGGGTGATTTTTTAAGAGGTTTAAAACTTTTTAAAAAAAAAAACACAAAAAATTCGAAAAAATGAATGAAATATTTATTTGAATCGATAGTTTAAATCTTGCAATTTAATGTTTAAAGATAATTTCATGCAAATGTTGACCGGGGCTGCGTCTCAGGTAGCCCATCCGCTGAGTCCAATTTTGGCATACTCTTTCACACATATCGGCCGGTATCTCACGAATGAATGCATGGATGTTGGCTTCCAGTGCGTCAATCGAATCGATCTTGTCCCTATAGACATTAGCCTTGACATACCCCCACAAAAAATAATCTAATGGTGTCAAATCGCACGATCTAGGCGGCCAATTGACCGGTACGTAACGTGAAATTAACTGTTCACCAAACTCGCCTCGCAATTGCGCCATTGTTTCGAGTGCTGTGTGGCATGTGGCACCGTCTTGTTGAAACCACATATCATGCAAGTCAAGGACTTCCATTTCGGGCAAAAAAAAGTTTGTTATCATCGCTCGGCAGCGTTCACCATTGACAGTAACGCTGCGATTCGCATCATCTTTGAAGAAATATGGCCCAATAAGGCCGCCGGCCAATAAACCGCACCAAACAGTGGCTTTTTCGGGATGCATTGGTAGTTGTTGCAATGCTTCTGGCTAATCTTCACTCCAAATGCGGCAATTTTGCGGCTTATTTACGTACCCATTCAACCAAAAATGAGCCTCATCGCTGAACACAATTTTTCGATAAAAAGCGGATCCTCGGATAGCTTTCCAAGAGCCCATTCACCAAAAATTCGGCGTTGTGGTAGGTCGGCTGGCTTTAGTTCTTGCACCAGCTGTATCTTAAAAGGCTTTACGCCCAAATCCTTCCGCAAAATTTTCCACGTAGTGCTGTAACAAAGGCCTAACTGCTGGGAACGGCGCCGGATCGACATTTCGTGGTCTTTTGTCACACTAGCTGATACGGCCGCAATATTTTCTTCACTACGCACAGTACATAAACGTGTTGGTGGTTTAATGTCCAACAAAGTAAATTTGGTGCGAAATTTGGTCACAATCTTCCAAATAGACTGCTCAGAAGGTCGAGAATGCCGACCATAAAATGGAAGCAGCGCGCGATGAACATTTCGAACCGAGCACGTATTTTGATAGTAAAATTCAATAATTTGCAAGCGCTGTTCATTTGTAAGACGATCCATGGTTAAATTGCAAATCAAACTGAAGCTGTTTGACAGTGACACAAGGTACTAAACACACGTCAGCTGTCAAAACCAGTGTTGCCAAGACCAAACCAGCTAAAAAATCACAAAAAAATACTGAGTTTAGATTACTCAGTATTTTTTTGTGATTTGCTTCTGTTTTGTGAGTTAAATGAAACACTGAGTAGCTACTCAGTGTCGAATAAAACACGGCTATTGTTGTATAAGTTTTGTACAGTTTTGTGGTACATCCAAAGCCGTTTTTTCTACAAGCTAAGATTCCAAACTAGACCTTATTAAAAATGCTGGGCAGGGGGAAATATGTCCCCAAATTTTGAAAAAGTGCCTTCCGCTTTTAAGTGTTATTTTCGTATTTAATGTTTAAATTCGCGGCTTTTCTTGCTGAATTGAAATTATAATTGTTTTGTGTATGAAAACTCATTAAATTTGTTGTGTACCAATCAGTTGGACGAATTTTTGGATTTCTACGCTAGGTGCTTGGTTTAAAAATAAAACTATAAATAGTTTGTTTTTACTCTTCCTCGGTGATTTCTTATCTAAGCTTTGTTTATGGTCCCTAGTACCCGCAAACCATGTTGCCGTTTGATCAAAAATCAACATAATTGGAACGCACGTACTTGTTCTAATAGCTAAAAGTTTTGTAAATGCATACTTAAGAAAAAAAAATGGGAAAAATACAAAAAAATTATATTAAGTTCCATGCTGGAAAAAAACCTCTCTAAATGATCTAATATTAAATAAATACTTAAAAGACGATAAAATTTGTGTCTCAGTTATTTGAGTACAAAAAAATTTAAAGTAAAATACAAAACAGCAAAATTTTTATTTAGCGGGAAAAATTGGACCACTGACATACCAACTTACCCAACACCGACTTTGTGGAACATTTCGTGTCAGTAAAAAAAAATTGCATGAAACACATAAAATAAAGAAACGGGACATTTAGAAAAAACACTAGTTATTAAGATATTCATACTATTTCACATATAGAATAAAAAAGAAACAATTTATACTTTTTTTTACTTTTACGCCTAAAAAACAGAAACATGAGTTTCCTTCTTCTTTCAAAGACAAAACCGAAAATTACTTGATACGTGGTGGTTAATGAGCACGTTTCGATTATGCATGGTCGTGTTCAAGTAGTTTTTCTATCTTATAGTTTCTGTATAATTCGAGTGGACCAACTTGTCTCTCGAAATCTTAAGAAAAACTCGTTGACAACTGTTGAAAGAATTCAGTTGAGCCAGCAAGAGTATATAGGAGATAACTAAAAACGTGCGTCCCACATGTAAGTTATTCGAATTATTAGAGGAAATCCAATTTTTCTCGTTATGTTTGTTATGTCTTGTTATGTTATGAGTGATTGAAGTAATACTGCATTTTTAGTTTTTTCTCAAAAAAATCGAATAACGGATGTATGGCGAAAATCGCAATAATTTGCAGTTATCCCCTTATATATCTTTACTAGCTCAACCGATTTCGTTCAAAACTTACCTGTCTTACCGACATTTATTTCAAATCATTCCAAATCTCGTAATAATGTAAATTTTCAAAAAAGCCATACAATAACTGTGTATAATTTTTTTCTGATTCTCCACAACGTAAGTTTAAAGGCATTGTCAAAAATTTCAAAAACTTAACAGCTAAATAAAGCAGATTCAAAATAAATCCTCCAACTATAATAGTAAGTACTCCAAAACTCTTGTCCGCGAAGCGAAATGAAATGCATATTTGGACAACTTAGGATGCCATCACTACCAAAGAAGAAAAAAAAAATCAAAAAGTACTTTCGTGGCACTTTCAAACTAAATGTTTTTTGCTATCAACTCATCAAAGTGCCCTTCAGAGTCCAGTAGTCGCAGTACTCGCAGTATACCTTCCAACTCCTATGTGTACTAAGAAAAAATAAAAAAAAAAAATATTAAAAGCAAAAAATATTCAAATTCCAATAAATGTACCTGACACCTAAAAGAGTGAGTGAGAATTCCTTTTAAACTCGAAAACTTTTTTAACGTAATTTAAAATCCGTCAAAACTCGTTCCAACACTTAAATCGAAGAAAAAAAAAAACAAAACTTTTTGACGACTAGCCGCGTAGAGCGCATTATACGATAAAATATTCTCACATTTTTACAGCTGCTGCTACTCTATATATACTGCTGCATTGCAGCTTCCCATCAGTTCCTTAAAGACAAATCTCAATGCATTATCAAACCTCTCTCCCCCTCAACAACATCCTTGAGAGTGAGTTCCCGCTCTCGCTCCTCTAGCTGCTCGTTTGTCCTTCGTCAAAAGTCCTTCTTCTTCCCAGTTAAGCTAATATTTTTGTTTTTCCGTTCCTTAAGTTTGATCGTGTTTGTGCGTTTTGTGTTGTACTCATTTTCATTATTACTATCGTAGCTGTTGATTAAGGGATAGGAGATAGAACTGCGAATGACTACAAGAGACCGACCATACCTATCCCTATATTCTATTTTATACAACAACAAAAAAAAAAAAGCGTGACGAGCGACTGCGAAAGTGAATCCTTCGTTACTAACTTGAGGAAACTTTTTAAATTCAATTCTCCTAAAATGGATCAAGAAAAACAAAATTTCAACTGCAAACTTGGCGAGAAAATAGTTTTTCAAAGTCTCTTTAGTCAATGCTCAGAGAGGGCCTGAGGACCATGATGGTGTTTCTATTATAACGGCCGGCAGCCAGCGATAGTGATGCCCGAAGAAATTTTAAGCGTGATAATTACATAAGCACAAAAGTGTCAAGAACACAAATTGATAAGATGTCAATGGCTATATTCTCAATTCAGCGTCGAAATGATAGGATTATCAAGTGATTACTTTGAGTTTTCAGACAAATGCAACTGATTAGGAACCCCAAAATGGAGGGATAACTTTGACAATTTGCTTGCGGAAAACTTTTCTTAGCACTCGATTAAAATATTAAAATTCCCTTGATTGCATTGATATATTGGATGATTAATATACCATACCTATACCTTTTGATTCTGTGTGTGAAATCATCTTCACTGAAACGAGACGAAATGAAATCCTGAGTAGAATTTCCTCTCCCGCTGCAGCAGCAGCAGCAGCCGCATCCCAAAATGTCCCAATTCCAATGCCAATTTTTGTACTCGTTAAGGATTTACAATTTTTCTCTGCTATTCGCATGAGCTGGAGTAATTTTCGCGTATGCCATTATCTTTCATGTCAGTCTCTGACTCGACTCGGGTAAAGGGATTGCAAATCGCTGATGCAAAGCCACCATTAGAACCAATCAACTACGTCGAATGGAATTCTTCGTTCCATTAACTCATTTGTCTACGATAACTAAAAGTGCAGAGAATTTATGTACAAGGGAAGCTGTATAGGAACGTGGGATATTGTGGGTCTAGCACCCTCTAGGCAGCACATATATACTCCGACACTCTGTGTCAGTTGATTGGGGGTTGGATTTTTCGTATATGTATGCAAAATGATATACCTGCGTATGGATTTATTGGAATTTTCACGCTTGCTACCTTTATAATTTTTTGTTTAATTTGGATGCCGTTGAAATTCAGGAAGGAATTTGGAAAATTCATGTCAGTACAAGAATTACAAATATTGCGAATAAATATCATGGAAATACTTTATATATGTAAATATTTTGAATACAAAATTAGACTCATTTATTGGGGTTGAGTGCTATTTTGGGGGAAAAAGTTAAACTATGATTTAATTCAATATGTTCTTGTGGCTGTTAAAGATCTCCGTGGTAACTTTCAAGAATAATCTTCTGACGATGCTGTCGTTCCAAAAAAATAACTTCCAACAAACTAGCACTGTGGAGAGATTGTGCTTTTCCGAAAAGCTTGTTGTACATACGAAGAAGTTGAAGTAAAAACTTGATTTAGAGCTTTTGAAAGGATTTAAAGTGGCCCTAGAATTTGTAACACTATATACTTGACCCTTTCATCTGGAAGGTACGTATCGTACATAAAACCTTACATGGAAGGGTGCCGGGAAGGCTAAGACCAGGTCAGCCCTGGCTTTCTTGCTTGCATTGCTGAGCTCGTCTGTTTGTGGGGTGGGTTCTTTGGTTGGATTGACATTAAATAGAATTATCCCACGAAGTTACAAAAAAAAGAGCAATAAATCGTCGGCGGGAAGCAAAATTGTTCTGACTCTTTAGGATTTACAAAGGACAAATTTCCATTCTGCCATCGAAATGATAAGAACAAAAAACTGCTCTTAAAGGAAAAATGTCCTACATTGGGCGCCATCTGTAGGTTCAGAAAGATAAACTTTAGAAGCATCTGGCACTCTCAGATAGAACTAGAATTCTATCCATGGTTGTCTGATGTAAGATGTAAGGGTTGACTATATTCCCCTTAGCTGGTAGGAATGAGTCTCGACGTTTCAGATGGCGCCTAACGTGGGGTGCCATCTACTATTAACCATTCCACCTTGTAGGTTATTTATAGAATTCTGTCAAAAGGCTGTATTTACATCCCATCTTTTCCGTACCATTGTTAGAATTTCTTTTTACAAAATAGTGTAAAATATTGATATTTACCAAAACTTTTTTTTAATTTTGCAAAGTATTCCGGTTAACTTTGAAAATAAGAACTATTGTTTATTGGAACATTTAAAAAAATGCAAATTTGTGGTACCTACTCCCCATAAAAAAGCGAAATTTTTTTAAGGTTTTTGTATGAAAAGTACAAGAGGTTTTATTCAAAATGGCTTAATTTCGAATTAAACTTAAGATTAGTGAATCCTCAGCTTTTGGCGTCTACAGATTCAAATTAGCATGATTCTAATAAAAGTTATGTTTAAAAATTTCTAACGCCACAAACGCCGACACCGACACTGACGGCAACGGCACACGCACATAAAAATGTCTTGAAAACGTGTTTTCTACGGATTTCACGATGAAAAAGACTTATTCTAAATTCTAATTCTAAAAAAAAATGCTGCAAATCCCTATACTTATCCTTTACACTACTAAAATGTGTCTAACACATTAAGAAATCTCAATCTAAAACTTATACCTAACCAAATGAATCGGATTGTGCATGAAAATCAAACGCATTCACCAGAGAAACTCACAGCCAAAAAAAAGTAAAAAAGGAAGAGTGGGTTCAATTTTCATCTAACTAAAGAGGAAAAAGTGAAGAGTGAAGCCAAATGTTAGATGAAAAAAATTCGGCAAAAAAGTCGAGTTGCGTCAAAAATATACGAACACACATACTTCATAGTTATGGTGACCATATACGATGTGTATTATTTGCAGTATCTTAAAATATATTATCAATTCATTAAATGTAGATCCTGCTCGAGCACAAATCTTAAAGAATAGATATGTTTAAATTAAATCTAAAAATTTATATACAACAGGTATAGCTGATGAGTTTGCTGAATAAAGCTCTCAGTTGAAGACGCCATCTTAAGTAAATAATATGTAAACTGTTTTCACCAAGGCAAATGAGATGATTTCGATAAAATTTGCCAAAAATGAGCTACCATCGAAGGAGCTGTCAAACGAAATATTTATAGGGAAAACACTTCTTATGGAATTTAAAAAAAAATCTGTAAAAAAGGATACAAAGCTCGTTTTCGTAAGCGATGATTCGACCCCTGAATTGGAATTTTTTTGAAGTTCACAGAATATGGTCACCACAATATCGAGATTGGTATAATGGTATATTTTTCAATGCAAGTTTTCTAGCCAAGCAACAAACCAAACGACCGACCAACCGACTAACGTGACGTGGTCTGTTATATGAAAGAGACGACTAGGTACTCGTACTCGTACGTAGTAGATATATTTTCGAATTGAGAGTGAACCCCATGAATAGACAATTGCAATTGCACCCCGCTTTGCAATTTATTGTGATATCACATTTTATACTGCGCTAGTTTTGTCTTACTTCTATTATAAACTATTCGGCTCACATAGTAACATACACAAACAAACGCTATAATGCTGCTACCCCAGTATGCAGCCATACTTATAGTAATATGTGTAAATTTCAATTTCATACTACATTACAATGATTTATTTCGTTGAATAATGGAATTTTGAAGTTCGTTTCAATATATTCGATAGGGATTGATATGGCGAAAATAATGACAAATCATCATCAGTTAGTTGGTGAAATAATTTAACAGGTAATACATTTATACGTCATTAACCTGTAAGCACTGCACTGGTGCAGAGTGCAGTACACATTATGAATGTTAGATATAAACGGATTAACATTTTGAATTATTCCAATGCATGCAGCAGATATTCATGTAACTTAATAATCTCATTTCTAGTATTTCGTACATATTATTTATCTCATTATATTGAGACAACTACCGGTATTGTATTCTTTCAATAATATAACTTTGAATAGGAATTTTCTCAAACAAATAAACATGTCACAGAAGGGACCCATTATTCGTTCATATTGTTTCACTCTTCTACAAAATTCTAGATTGTATTTCTATCGAAGGCTTACAACTTTAAAAATTAATAATTTGTTTATTTTCGACAGTACAATATTATAGGGTTACCATATAGTCATAAAAGACATCTGGGAGCTGGAGCTCTATAAGTCCGTCACCACTTCTGCAGTAGTTATGCCCTCGTTATTATTGATATTTTCAAATATTTGTTTATGACAACCTTTCTTCTGTATACACTTCTTTATTCTGATAGTTATTTTCTTTCTTATTTATATTTATACAGTTTTTAGAAACCATTTTTCAGCATTGTAGCTCAACAGATTTTTTTTTATTTTTTAAATTTAAATTTTGACTATTCGTTTCTGTCGATATCATTCTTAAACTGTGGTAGCACCAATTTTCAACTTTGTATTTTTGCCAAAACTGTGTTTGTTATGTTGTTTACAACTTTTATACTTCTTTGACTTTTGGTAACAATTTTGATTACTTGCCTTCGTTTATTTTGCACCTCCCCTGTGGTCAAAATCCTTGCTTGTGATTCTACCTTCTTAAGAATTTAACAATTGGTTTTATAATTTGGTCATCCATAGGCATGAAAATAATAATTTCAAAGTTTAATTGAACTGATGGTCACTGTGGCGTATGTGTAACATTTTGTTCTATTGACAATTTTAGAGGTTAATATAGTTTTTTCTATCCTTTACCAATTTGTCAGATGAAATCACATTTTTGTTCACAATTCTCTGACCTTTTTATGTATACAATTTGTTCTGATTCATTTTTTTTAGATTTGGAATCGAAGTCTTGATTTAGTGTGTTAGGACAACAATGGGCAGAGAAAACAGAAAATTGTTTTTGAAATTTAGTTTTTTCTAAAGCCTCTTGATCGCTTAATTATTTTTTTCCTTTAATGCTGCATTTTTCAACTATCGGTGAAACTATCAGAAGAATAAACTTTTTACTAAAAAAATGTTATGCCAAGGAATAGGACCTAACTGAACTTTATCTGATTATTGAATTTTTTTCCAGAAAATACTTTTCGAAAAATTGCAGTCCTCTTTTCGAATTTATTGTGAGCAGATTGCAAAGATTTATTAGGTGGTATCATAATTATTTCATAGTTATTCAAGAAACTGCGAGGATTAATTTTCGCAAAATGTGACTTAAAGTAGAAAAAAAAATAGTTAAATACAACGGAGTTAAATAGACGACCAATTTATATAATTTTTCATAGTTGATTTATATTTTAAACCTTTGAATAAGAAAGAAAGATTTTCAAACTCAGAATTAAAAATTTTAAAAATTTCTATCAAAATTTTAGTCGATTTTTGTATTCAAAACTGTTCGCTATACTTTATTTTAAGTCAACCGACTCAAGGCATTTAACTTGATTTAAAATATAAATAAAAGAATGATTTTCTGTCCATTAAAAGTATATATTTTGATCTTCTATTTAACTCCGTTGTATTTATTTACCTATTTATTTTTTTGTCTATACTTTAAATCAACTTTTGAGAAAATTCCTCCTCCCATCGCAACGGGTGAAAATATAATAGACAATTTACTATGTAGTTGTTTTCCAAAATGACCTATTAATTTTTTCGCATTGTTTACAAAATTTGAATAAAACTTTTTGATAGCAAAAATGTTTGTTCATTTCAACATCATTTTTTTTTTTTTTAAGTTTAAAAATAAACCCGATTTTTAACCCAAAACTGTTTTAAAATACCAACATTTTAAAAATAATTCATCCAAATCGGAGTAGTTTATCCCGATTCCCAGTTAATTTGCTTTAATTAGGTACTCCACTTTTTTTAGAGTGATAAAAAAACAAAATCTTCAATATTTGTCCAATTCTACATATTTTAATATATTATAACACTTTTCAAAAGAAAATACAACCGACAAGTTTCAGACTTTTTGGCTAAATACTTTGCGATGGCAAAAAAATTTGCAAGTAAATACAAGCTCTCAAGACTGCGAAGGAAAACAAATTTCGTCGATTTTTGACATAACAGTTTATTTCTACCTTAAATTGTATAAATATTTTTAAGCATTTATAAAAATCCCAATACTTTGTTGTATGTATATGGTCATGGTCAAGAACGCTGTTTTGTAAACTCAATGCATTTAGTAAGTACATACTTTTTATGAATTATTCATTTATTGTACCAGACATTGATAAAAGTATAGAAACATAAAACATTAATGAATAAAAAGTAGCTGTCCCTTCAAAGTTTCGTTAAAATAAATTAGCGCAGCAGGTGAGTTTTCAAAATTTATGTGGCCATGTTTATGGATATTAAAGTGCATTTTAAAATCTTAGTTATATAGCAATCCTGCATTGTATTCCACACGAATTAAACGTACCTACACATAAAACCATCACAATATCCACCATCCATCTTCCTGGAGGTTTGGTCATGGTGTATCTTCAAAGGGTTGTGATGAGAATCTGCGTTTGTATGTGCTTAATCTACTTGGTGATATAGTTAAGCTTGATTGTTATTAACATAATTATGTGCCACACAAATGGATTTTGATTAACAATTTTGGTTTGCAGAAAGAAGTCTGTAAAAATGAAAAAAAAATGTACGACTAGGTCACACATACTTGCCTTCATCTGCATGGTCAAAGTTGCTGTGTATCAAATTATGCTTTTATATAAAAAAAATTAAAAAAGTATTATTTTAAAAAACAATAAAAAAAAGAGGTTACCAAATTGTAATTTGTAAAATCATTTTAATCTTAAATAATATCATGATACCTACATTTTAATTAAATTTTGTCAAATAATTTCAAATGAAACATGTTAAATACCTAAATTAAAGTAAAATTATTATTTCTTAATCATTAAGTATTTTTTGTCAAATTGATTATCTAATTAAAGGAAAACTATAAACAGCTGTCAAATTTATCTCTCCATAGCACTAACTTGCTCCTGCAAATAATCTAATTGATCAACGCTGTCCTTAATTGCGTCACACTGATAGCCAACATGTTGTCGAATTAGCTCCATTTTTCGCAGATTCTGTGCACATGTATCCATAGTGGATTCTGATTGAGCTAAGCTCTTCGCACTTTGTGCTAATATCTGTGGAGTAAGAAGATATTTTGAGAATTAATTTCTTATAAATTTAAATTCAAATTACTCACCTCATTTGTTTTAGATCCTCTTACCACCTGACGCGCCACCGAACCAATATTGTTTACATTCACACTGACCCTTTCACACAACCGCTTTTTGCTGTCCCCAAAAAGGTGGCGAGCACTGCTACTCGATGCGGACGCCATCTGTAAGTTGGTACTGTAACAAGAAACTGAAATGGTTTGTATCTAAGGTATATTGATTTTTTTCTGAACTTTGTTACCCAAGTGGATATTCAAGTGTAAATAAACAATAATTACCTGATACAGTATTAAAACTGGAACTTATTTTTGAATTGATTTAAGTTCTTTAATGTTAATTCTACTATTGAATTCTTTTTAATGAATTGAATAATGAAATTTAATGAGGAAAACACATAACAAACAAGACAGATAAACAGTAGAACGAGTCAATTTGCATGACAAGAGAAATGTCACTTTGTTTAGAAGAGGCATGCGTAGGAGAAACTATTTTCTGAACAGTCAACGATATTGTAAAGAATAGATTAAAATATATGTAGTAGATTTTATTTCCTACAGGGTGATTCAAATCGTTAATTTGTCTAAACAAAATCTGAAAAAAATTCTCATGTCATGTCTACGAATCTACGTGGCCGCAGATAAATAAATAAAACACTATTTGTTTGTTTCACGAAAATTGGTTTCTTTTGAAACAGTTAATTACATGAGACATCAATAAGTACAATTTTGCCAAAAGAACTAAATAGCTACTGCTTTAGTAAACATTAGTTTTGGATTTGACAAAAAAAAAAGTGCAAAAATCGGTTAGGCCACTATGGCTCTCATGGCCTTAAATATGCTGAAAAGTATTTATAAAAATGAAAAGGGTAAAATTTCTTCAGTGTCGTTCTCATTATGAGGTATAATATACCCTATAATTGTTAAGCTCATCAATAAATTGCTATAGAAAAAATATTTTTTTTTAAACGACTCTAAAGGTTTTTTTTTCTAAAAATGAATAATCATAATAGAAGAAATCAAATTGCATACTTCATTTTGAGGTGAAATTCATTTAAGAAGCTCATTTGAAAATCGAATTTTATGCCTTTTTAATTTTTTTTTCTAAAACTGCATTTACAAATGTTTAATTAAAAAGGCTTAGCATAAACAGTAACCTTATCTATAAGAGAAAGTACATCCAGTCGTGCAATTTATTTAGTACTAAGCTTCTGCAAGGTCAGGAACATAAGAAAAAAAAATTTAATATGTAAAAACTCTCACGAATTATCATAAGATACAAAAAATTAATTAATTATTACAGAATCCACTTAATGCATTGCAGAGGGATTCGCACTTATTTCAGCCATATTTTCTATGGTGGAACTCACACGTGTGGAAGTGTCTTAATGGAAATGGTAAGGTAGTTAGTGATAATATAGTTCACCCGGAGAGTTCATAATTGCTTTAAATGCGAACGCGAACCCTGCGAATCATGCTGACTTCCCGGAGTATTGCGAATTCCATAATCTGTTAATTTTTGCATTTCTTAGAACCTCATTTCTTAGAACTATCTTGCTGTTAGAATTATTTTGAAATTAGACTTTTTGCATTTTTTTTAGTGCATCTTGCAGGTGGAATGCCGCACATGTTAAGCGTTTTAGATTCTCGTTCCTTTAGTAAGGAAAGGTCGCTCTATCATTAGACAGAAGAATTATCTTGCTATCGATAGTATATCGCATTTTTACGCGCGTTTTTACGCGCGTATTTACGCGCGTTTTTACGCGCGTATTTACGCGCGTTTTTACGCTCGTTTCTACGTGCGTATTTACGAGCGTTCTTACGCGTCAGACTATCAATAACAATGGCTGACATCTATAATTTAATAATTTTATTGTGTTTCACACAAAATGGAAAATAAAAAAAAAACAGTATGAAATGTAAGTGTTTGTTTAGTCTTTGCTTACTTATAGTGTCTGTGTGGAAAAACCAGTAATAATGGGCTGAAAAAATCTTATAAATATTTTTATTATCGCCGGTAAAGAAGTATAACTTCAAAAACATTTGAACATTTTTATGCAAGCTGTTTACTAAGTTATACCGTCTGAAAGAAAACTAGTTTATAGAAGCGTTATACAAGCTATAAAATGTGAGATTTCATATTTGTAGTTGTTGTACGTTGTAAATGTACACAGGGACTTTAGTAGCGGTATCTGATTGCAGGAATCAGTGCAATTTACATCTACTTCCGAGAAAGAGCATGTGCTTGTGATGCATATGGTAGTACCTATCCTTTTTTGGAAAAAATAATTTTACATTGATTCAAAGTCTCAAATATTAATTCATATCAAAATAATGTCAAAAATCACTCTTTTTTTGCAGTATAAGAATTCAGAACGAACATTCTATAAAAAAAAAACAAACGCAAGGTATACTGTAGTTGTAATCGAAATTCCAAAGTTCGTCCTTGGCAGAGAAACTCATTGTCAGACAAAACATTTTACTTTAATTCCTTTGGGGCATTAACCTTTTCATTATTTTCGTACGTAACATTTATGTATATGTTTTTATACACTCCCACAATTGTGCTTGGTTTTGTTGTCAACGTTATAACCGCAAGTTCTAGAAAATTAAAATAAAAAAAAAAACATAACGTAGAAGAGAAAGAAAATGTCAAACCTCATTTCAAATATTGCTTTAACAATTTACATTGAATGAAGGTTATTGCTCATGCTGTTTTGCAACACTGGGGAATGGGTGGTTCTTACTTGCGTTATTTGTGTACCTACCTACTTCATGAAGGGCATTTTTAGTATTAAAAAAAAAAGATAAAATTGAAAACATTGAAATTTAATTATGCACCAATTTTTCAGTGCTAAGTTTGCTCTGAGACTAGTTTATCCAGCAAATCGCAATTTAAGACTGTGGTGGTGGTTTAGTAGTTGTTAAACTTCATTTCAATGCACTATGCTCACTCATCTGTCAATTTATATAAGTTATCTGTCAAATTTGACATTTAAGGAGTTAACTCGGTTGTTACCACTAAAACAACTTGAACTGTTAAAGCAAGTACGTTCGACACAGTCATGCATCATTTTATTTTGTTTTGTGTCACAGAAGTAGAAAGCCCAACTTATCGTCCTCCAATGCGTCAAAGAAAAAACTTTTTTGCTTCGTTTGTGTTTCAAAGGTAGCAGAAATAAAACATAAGAGAAGAGTGTGAGTTTGTTCGGTTTTGTTACTAGACACGATGGTTTATTAAAGCTATAAGGAGAGAGAGAGAGAGAGAGTTGAGGTGGTGTAACTGAAAAGAAAAAGAGATGGAATGTTGGCAATTGCTGTTGTTGCATTAATGGCAGTTGTAAGCTCTAAATTTTCATCAAAGTAGGTACCTACCGGTACTTCATACGAATAATTTTTTGGGTTTCAGGTAAAAAAAGGAACGGTCTAATAGTTGTTGGTATAGGTAAGGTACCTAGGTAAAGAGTAAAGTGTAGGTATAATAAAGTGTAGTTTGTTATGAATTTCGATCAGTCAGGCGTTTATTATTTTTTATAAATTATATCTTCTTTTTTTTTAGTAATATTTCTTCATTGTTTTTGCAGTTTATGAATGAACAATTTTGATTTTTTACCTCAAAAAAGGGAAAAAAATGTAACATGAAATCGTTACCTCAGTATTGGAGTGATCTAAACGACAGTAAGTTTGGGTAAAAAACACGTTTGAAGTTTAGATTTGGAATATTTCATGAATCTTCAGTCGAACAAGTTTCAAAATAGTGGCTACACCCCAAATGGGATTCGTTGCGACTTTTGGGATATGAGTAGGAGCGTTGCTCCCAACAATTTCCATCAATAAAGAAGTTGTAATGTATTTTTTCTGAGTCAAAACTTAAAACCTGGGTCTATATTTGGTCCCAAAATTTGAACATTTTACTTTGATTTAAAGTATTTTTTCCGTCTCCGTCGTTTTTTTTCGTCATTGTACAGAGAAAATGTTGGCTACTTAAGTAATCTCCAAGTATTTACTTGGCCTTAGCATTCCCGCAAAATCTGAATTATGAATAGGTCAAGTTAGCAAGATTCTCTTCAAGTCTTATACTTAAGAAATATTTAGACTTCTTACTCAGAACTAGTTATCTATTTAATTGAAGTATATAATGGTACTTCGATAGTGTCAACTGTCAACAGAAAATTGATTATTATTTTTGGTTATTGAAAATTATATGGCTTTTCCAGGAAAGGTTGTAAGATGAATTAGAAGTCCAATGTGGCCTCAGCCGGATTGCATACCTACTATCTTCAATACTATTAATTTTTGTGATAAACGATGTGCTGAGCACTGTCCTAACGATAGGAAATGAAGGAATTCAACGAACTTTGACATCACAACTAAAACACCTAGGAACTGGTCGGCAAAGAAGCACAGAAATTTGCACAGTTGATGAATAGTTGAAGAGTTCCCGATTTCACTTAGGAATAATGGAGACCCCTATGCTTCTTAACGGAAACTCCAGACATTTGTACAATGTAAAAATAAAATGAATAAAAATTGTGCCATTAAAATCATGAACCACTAAAATTAAAATGCAACTAAAACAAGCATAATAATCGGTCTGCTTCAACAGTAATAATCATACAATCGCATTTAATGCCTTCGTGTATAAAAGTATTGGTACACTTGGACAGGAATCACTACTAGAATAATGCAAATTAGTTTTGCAATGCATTTGTCCTAGTGTATTCTAAATTTTCTATTTTGGATTATCGTGGTTCCCAATCATCAGTACTTATAAATTGAATTCCATTGAATATGAAAAGTGCAAATTATTATGAATGATTGGCTTAAATGTATATTTCAGGGCAAAATATTTCATAAAATGTGAATATCAAATTTTCTTTTAGTTTTTTTTTTTATTTGTTTGTATAAAAATCAACACATTTCGGCCTCAATATTATTGCGGTTTTATCCTTTTTTGACATTAGCTCAAATCGTATTTGGGATAATTCTATCCCATAGTGAAGGGATCCATTTTCATTTTTATTTTTTTTATTGAAAAATTGATTAAAATAATATTCGATATTGGTATGTCTGTGTAATTATTTTCGATAGCGACTTCCACTACACTAAATTCAGTGAAAACATCAAACTTTTTTTCATTAAAAAGATGAATTATTTATTTGAATGGTCCTTTTGGGTAATTTTATACAAATAAACGGCTTAGAGGTAAGGTTATAGTTATAGCAGGTCTAGGTGTATATACTAGATATGCGAGAGAAAAACAGAAATAGAAAATGTTATCTGGGATTGTCTATTGGATTTGACGGTGGAAAGAGGAACATAAAATTTAATTAAAGCTATGTAAAGAATACCCCGGCTAAGCTTACTGCAAAAGGGATGAAATTTTTAATTGACTCTATATGTAGCTTTTGGTATAGAGTGTATAGAGTAGAGGTACTAACCTAAACCTACCCATCTATAGATGTTTAAAGAGAAAAATCAATATCCTTTGAATGAGGTGCACGAATATATATGTATGTGATGTGATAGGTATAGGTAGACATATCACTATCACACTGAAACCGAAAGATGCACACGAAATGAAAACGGATTGAACTGAGAGGGCATTTCACATTCCAAGTATTTCTGATTAAAGAAATTAACCCCTTTTGTAACGGAAATCAAAAGGGGAATTAAGTTAGGATCTACCTATAGGAAGGATAGGAATTTCTACGATACCTCACATCTACCTCCATACATTGATGGTATATTTATTAGATAGCAAGTCTAAAATGTTGTTCACTTTATGTTGTCTGATTTCGTTTTCATGTTATTCGTAGGGTTTTCTATAGAAGTGATGTTTTATTTATGTGCTAGAGGTACCTACATCATAATATTTATATGAGTATTGAGTATCTTCTCTTTTTCATTGGAATATTATGTTTAACGCCTAAAATTACTCAGAATTAAATTAAATTCTGTGATCAAATTTAAAATTCTTGATTTTCTAATTTGTTTAGGTTAGTTTTTGTTAATTATTTATGTTTGAATTATAAAATCTTAAAATTCTAAAAATTGATAGAAAATCTTATTTCTAAGAAAATGTTTCTACAGGTAAACTCTTAAATTCGGCTTAGTTTTCGAGTTATACCTAAAATCTGTCATAAATCCTAATAAAGTGAAACCTTACAGCTCAAATAAAAGGCAACTTATAGTAATTTTATTCCTTATAAAATTCCAGCACAATTTTGTGTGTCGTTAGCTTTTGATTAAAAAAATCAAATAAAAAAATGCATTTAACACAAATGCTACATGGGTAATGCATCTAAATTGTACACTTAGGTTTAGGTGCACCATAGAAACATTTTGAGCAAAAGAATTTTCTTGATATCTACATAGAATCCTTTGTACACATTAGTACGATAGTTACTGTGAATGTAGCTAAAAAATATTTTTTGCATACAATTTCCAGAAAACAAAACAAAATTAAAGGCAAGGCTGGGTCGTTCGTACTTGCATATGTAGTCTGTATAATACGCATATTAATTTAGCTTAAAAACAAATTAAGCTTTTGGTGTGATTTATTTGAAAAAAAAAGTGGAAGAAAGTTGAAGGTGTATGTATACAAAAAGTTTTTGTTAATTTTTTTTTTGAAAATTTAATAATAAACATGTATTATTATCTTTTAATAAGATTTAATCAAATTCGATTAAGCTATTCACGAGATATGCAAAAATATCAAGTTTTTTTTCGGAAGAAAAAACTAAAAATGTAGGTACTTAGTTTTGTTGCAATCTTTTTGAACATTACATAGATACAGTAATCAAAACCGTTTACGCCCTTTTCGAGAATCGTTAGAGTCGTTTTCGAGGAAATTCAAATATTATAAAATTTTATATGGGAGAGATATTCAAAAACAAAAAAAAAAGAAACTTCCGATTTTACGTAAAAATCATCTGTACCAAAAGCAAATCCGTTCGCGCGTTAGGGCAGTCGAAATATGTATAAATGAATGGACAGATACACAGACGCATAAACGTACAGACGCCCACAACACAGACGCATGGACGGCATGACGAAACCCAGTTTTAGGTCTTCTCCGTCATAGTTGGTTATGATTTTTTATGGTTACTATTTTTTTTTTTCACATGAAACCAATACATGCCCTATAGACAAAGAAAGTAAACGAATAAAATAAAATAAACTTTGGCACGAGTTTCATGGCAAAAAAATATTTCATCTCTTTTGCAAAAGCAAAAGTTTGACTCCTTTTATTTTTTTTTTTACAAAATTATGGTCTTAGAGCATGGAAAATAATTATTTACAAGAAAAAAAAAAAAAAAAACAAAACGAATAGCATAAAAATATTCACATTTTAATGAGAGTAAATTATGAGCAGGACTTATACTCTCGGGTTCTACATTTAAAAGATCTTTTTAAATCATTAAAATGTTATAAAACAAAATTCAGACAAAAAATGTAAGTAAATAAATATGGATGCAAGTCGTTTCACAGAAAAAAAAAAAATAATGTTACCGTTAAAATATTCTGCTTTTCCCATTCAGCCAGCAGGGCGAAAAGTATTAAATCATGCGCTAACCTAGTTTTTTTTTCTACTTTGAATTACTGTAAATTAATTTTTAATGTTTTTCTGTGTTTATTCTTTCTTAATCTGCATCACATAGAAAACAAAAAAATATAAAGAACGAAAAGTTACAAGAAACTTAAAATAAAAAAAAAAAAAATATAGTCTTGGTATAATTCCCTACAGATGTCCTGAATCTATAAAGGCAGTTTAAACAGTTGGAGTAAAACATGTTTGGAGAGGCCTTCGAACGTTTAGATTTAAAAAAAAACGTCTTGTTTGGTTGGGAAATAAAAATTATGGCGGGTCTCAACCCGCGTACATTTTTTTACCCTATTTTTGTCACACAGTGTAATTGGAGCCTTAAAAAGTAACTGCATACGTGAATGACTGAGCGATTGTAAACATTAGGGGTATTCATGTAAGCACGGAAAACGAATAGAAACCTTAGAAATTATAGAATTTTCTATCACTAGAAATGAACTGTCAAAATTTGTATGAAAAAAAGTATTCTGCAAAACATAGAATTTTATATCACAAATTTGAAGCAGAAACCGTAGAAAAAAAAACCTGATAAACTTTGTGACTTTTAATTTATAAGTTCGCCATGACGTTTAACAAACAGTTGTTTGTTTCCCACGTGTATTTCTGATGGGGTGTTCATGTAAACCTTTTGCGGAAATTTATATTTTTCTGAAAAGTGGAAAATTATATCGTTACATGAATACCCTTATTTCTACCACTAGAACAACAGTCGATCAGTGATCTCAGTTTCCTAGGACAGAACCACACTCAACTATTTCACAAACAATTTAGGCCAAACGAATTATGGTATCAATATCCAAATAGTGCTCACTACCACTAATTGGACCTTCTAAGCACGTACTTCATAGAACCTGCTGTTTTTACCCATCTACCTTTCAATTTTTTCTGAGTCCAAACTTCCCAACCATATTGTCTTCTCTCAGAGTAGTTAAAATGATCCCAACTTCGCAACCAGGTGAATAAATTACAGAAAAACAGTGAAACATAATGCTGACTGTCTACTAAAAGTTTTACAACAGTTTACCACCAGTTTGACAATAGTGTACCACCATTCTGGATAACATCGATTTTTGTTATTCAGCAGAAAAAAGGGCCTTTTTATATGGCTGCATCTCATATGGTGTAAAACTCATAGTGACCTACAATTATCATTTGAGAGGTCTCAATGAATTGTTGCTTTTTCTGAAGGCATCATCCATCTCGATCAGAAGAAAAACTGACTAAGAAAATGGTTTTTTTGTAGGAAAAAATCTGAAAAATTTCTGGCAATTCTTGACCTCATCATCATCACAGACTCCAGTGCGACAATCTTAACTTTTAGCACTAATATTTATACCAAAGTGTACCCACAATTAAGATACTAAAAATAATTAATAGCCGGTTGTTGGATTTTTATTAAGTCAAGGACATTTTATATCCATTAGAACGCTACAGCATCTAAAAAAGGTGCTGTACACTATTGCATTCTCACAATTTATAATACGTCTATGACTGTAGCTAAGAGTATTGTTTAATTCAAATGGATTTGAATTAAATTAATTTTACTATGAATTTGTGAGAATTAAAAATACACACACAAAAAATGGAAAATTAATATTAAAAGCGCCGCTGCACTGCTTTGAATATTTTTCATCATAATAAACCCCCACCAAAAATTTGTGCTCTAATTCAATGATGAAATGGTTTTCATAGAAAAGTACAAAAGCAAAAAAAAAAAAAAATTGGTAAAATTCTTAAATGAAGCTGACAAAATGTGTTAAAAAAAAAAAATATTAATTAAAATAAAAACTCCCCTTTCTGCCAAACACACAAACAAACACAAAAACTGTCTGATGAAAATGTGCACTTTCCGGACTAAAGAGAAAAATCACAAAATCACAGGAATATGACGTGTCCCAGAATTTAATATTTCAAAATAATATTTGTTTTCTGAGTCTGGAAGCTCTGGAGGACGAAAGTTGAAAGGAGTCAGTTGGACTATGGATGTACATATAGTCCATGCAGAGTCCTAGATAATTTTTTTTTTTTTGTATGATTTGATTATTTTGAGTAGAGCAGAGAGATTTTTATTTTTTCTGTCAACCAAATTCAATGGAGGAAAATGAGGGAAAACGTTGTACAATGGTATTTTTGTGCATTTCGAAATAAATTTTATTGATAAATATTTTTATTTTTTTTTCAATTTTTGACAACCTCTTCTAGTTGTAGAGCAGGAGGGTAACTGTGTTTAATGTACATTGTGCATGTACATGTTCATGTTCAAGCTACAGGGTTACTTATATTTGTCTTTGAGTAGATAAGTATGTGTTTGTTGTGTTTTTATTAATTTTAAAGTATTTTTTTCAATACTAATGAAAAGACACTTGTGTACCCTTGCAGGCATAGGTTACACAAATAATCATTTTCCAAAACATTATAAACGTTGCCTGTAGTAAAACCATTTTTTGCAAACGAATAAAAATTTAATTATAGAAGTCGGCCATCGTATTGATATTCTGACTGATTCATTTACTACACTATAAGTGATAGAAAAAAAAAACTACACCAAAAAATAGGTGCTATGATGTAAGATTCCGGTACAACAGGATTTTTTGAAGTTCTACCGGGAAATAAGGTAAAATGGGGTAAAAAAAAACAACTTTGTACATTTCGAAAAGTATAAGGGTAAGAATTATGAAATAAATTTAATTGAATAGACAAATGAAATGATAATGAGTTTTTATGAAGAAAAAAATTCTAAAAAATCAACTTTTTAAGTTAAACATTATTTTCCAAAATCAAATATTTTTATTGAAAATCGAACTATGCGCATTGATAGATAATAAAAACAAAATTAATCGTCAAAGACAGATTATATTCAAAATTTTCCATAACGGTGTTCTTAAGCTTACAAAAAAACATACGTTTTGTTAAGTTTATGTGGGTGGTTTAATTTTTAATTTAACAGTCAGGGAATAACGGGAAATATATTTTTCCAAAAAGAATTTTAGATTTATGTTTTCTCTATAATACATGTGTGAATAAATTAAATTTTTAAATATTATTTTCAATGAATTCAATAAGAAAAAACAAGATTTTTCAATCCAAGTCTCTTGACAGTTTCCAATGGTATTTTATTTTTAACTTTTTCATTTTTATATTTTCAAACTTGAAATTTACACAGCCATTAGATATTGATATTCACAATATTTTGTATTCTGTGAGCCGAGTTAGCGGTAAAATGTGCATTACTACGCAAATTTGTTTTGCTCATTTTATAAATGGCCTTTTTGTTTTTTTAATATTTTTTTTCTTAATTTGTTTCAATTCAAAATTTAATAAGTAAACTTGAATGGAATCGGATTTCCATTAAAAAAAAATTGTTTCTCCCTATTTACGAAAGCATACCTTACATCATTTTGGAATTTCGACTAAATACGCCAAGTTCAAAAGTAACTTAAAAAAATAAAGTAGTTATTAAATTGTTCGTAATTCAAAAGATCAAGTTCTAAGGTAGAAAAGCTATTTGAAAGTTTTCAGATTTTTATATTGACTCAATGTTAAAAGTTTTTAACAATTAATTTCTGAAAATACGATTTTTAGCATAGTTTCCAACCAAAAAATTAAATAAAACTCTGAAACATACGAGCAATCCTATGTTATTCCTATAAGAAACTTTAAGCTTTTATAGAGCGTATGAAGAGATCTTTTGTTAAAATTATTGGGAAACAGTTTTTCTACCTTAAACATTGAAAACTCGAATAACTTTAGATCTGGGTAATGAAATAATTTAAATATACTTCGTTCCAAAAAAAAAAAGATATTTTCTTTTAATTTGATGTTATTGAGTTTTATTTTTCGATTGTTTTCTAACAGAATTAATATCATAAATGACAAGTTTAATTGTACGTTTAAATGAAAAAAAAAACAACAATACAAGTCCTATATTTTAAAATTTCGTGACATTTTAAACGTTTTAATTTATTCATGGTTTAAGTTTGCATTCATTCGAGTTTAAATTCTACCAAAAATGAAAAGAATTATACTTAGTTTGGCAACCGCGATTGCTTACAAAAAAATATGCTCCTTTGAAACGCAGCAAGATCTGTACCTGAATGTTTGTGGAGAATTTGTTTACGTTACTCATACGCCCGAGTGTACCCACAAATTAAATTCATATATTTATTCAATAATAAGTTAAAATTATTTATGTTTGTATTTTTATCAAGAATTTAAGAAAATATTATGTATCGCCCTAAATTTTTATGTATTGGATTGCGTTAAAATAAAATAAAGCAGAAGAAGAACAAATTATTAATATTAATACACACAATGAGTGTTTTTCAACCTTTATAAATCCTAAAAATTTAAAATAAAAAGCATTTAACATTTCAACAAAACAAACAATTACAAACAACTAACATTTTTTCAGGTTTTTTACCGAAAACACTACAAATAAAAAAAAACAAATAAAAAAATTCAACAACATTAATTCAAAACTAATTTCCAAACTCCAGTACATCTTTAGGATAAATACATTTTAGTACTTAATTATCTCCATACTACTTCACACAATAGTTTTCGTTTTAAATACCACAATTTGCACTACGTTAGATAACTAAATAATTTCTGATTCATCTGGTTTTAATTTTCATAAAGCCTTTAACACAAAAAATAAAACTTGAAATATAAAATTTATATTGCAAAAAAAATAAATCCCCTTTTTATTTATTTATCCAACGCATTATAACACCAAAACCTCAGAACGGAATAACTGGCTAACCACAGCAATGTAATAAATTTTATTCATTAATAAATTTGTTACGTTAAAGTAATAAATCGGGCATGTGAATTTTAATACCAAAGCATGTAATGCGTTGTTTTTTTTTTGTTCGTTTGTTTGCATGTGTGCACTTGAAACTCTCTAATTAACTCTTCAAATTATAGAATTATAGTAATCCGACGGAACAGGATTTTAATTAAACGCAAATTTGTTTTTTTTTGTTTTAACCGCAATTTCAAAAGTTACAAAAAAAAAATAATCCACACGTTTTCCCGGGTAGGTATGGGCTTGTTTATGGAATTTTAAAAAAGAAAAAAACATCAAACTCATACCAAATGATATATGAAAACAAAAAAAAAATACAATGGTGGTTTTTAAAATAAATCGTTTAAACGAGTTTTGAAAACGAAACAAATTCAAGGGAACATTTTTTGTGGTTGTGCCAATTCTCAGGTATTAAGCAAAGCATTCGCTCGTAAAAACTGTAGTTGATGCTTACAATGCAGAAAAAATAAATTTTTCGACGTTTCCATTAGTTGCTTAAATTGTTTTTTTTTTTTTTGTAATTTTTTGTCAGTT
This sequence comes from Meliscaeva auricollis, assembly GCA_948107695.1. Lineage (NCBI taxonomy): Eukaryota > Metazoa > Arthropoda > Insecta > Diptera > Syrphidae > Meliscaeva > Meliscaeva auricollis. The sequence continues at coordinate 18,606,165 of OX403619.1, read as the reverse complement.
TTTCTTTTTTTTTTTAATAATCATGTAGGTACCCCCTGAGTAGGGTATGTTACGCTCAACTATTTAAATACCACAAAGAATAGGTGCGGTGTGGAAATGAAAATTTTATAGGGAAACTTGAAAGTTACCGAATTTTTTTTCAAAACTATATGGCAATGACAATTTCTGTAAAAATATGAAAATATTTTATCTGGTATTTTATGAATGATTGTCGTTCATGTCCCTAATTCGACAATTTTTCTTAATTAAACAAAAAAAATCTATAGTTTTGTACTTGTTTTGTACAACTAAAGTACAGTTTCACAAACTTTGTACAGTTTTGTACAAGAAATTGTTTTTTTTTAAGTTTTGTCTAACCAATTGAGGTCGAACTAGCAAAACTAAATAAAACAGTCGTACTTAGTGTAGTAACTTAAGCTGAAAAAATGCAAAAAATGGGACTCATTTGGATTTATTTTTTTAATGTTGGGACTCAAATAATGCATAAAAATGGCTGATCTTTTTGTAATATTAACGTCAATATTTTTTTAACAATAATTTTTTTTTAATTTAAAATCTTTTTAAAACTTTGTAAAATAAACTAGGCAAACAATTTTCATTGTTTATTTATGGTTAACTACTAATAAGCAGTGGGGTTTATTTTTGCCAGTTTAAAATTTAAATGGATGAACGTACTTTCTCATAATTTGACTAAAAACTCAAAAAATAATAATTAAAAGACTACGGAGACAAATACAAATTATCAATGGAGAAATTCATCTTCAAATTTCGTCTTCTGGTCGGTTCATTATGGCTTTTCGTTTGACATTCAGGCTTTTAATTTAGCATCGAACCGACAAGCTAATGGTCAGATTCAAAGTTTGTACTTTGAGGCATGTTCACATCGTCAATTTGGTTGGTGGTTTGATCGTCTGTAGCGCTCCAGATTGCTCTGTGGAACCTAAATTTGGAGTACTAAATATACTGGCCTGCAAAAAAAAATAAAGTTTTTTTTTGTCCTTCATATAATCTTTTGAAATTATGTAAGATTGGACTTTTCTGAATCTAAATCTGGGTTTCAAAAAAATTATATCACGTACATTATTTTAATTGATTTTTAAAAGAATGTAATTATTTTGTAGAAAAGAGCTCTTTTAGATTCGGTTGACCTGGTATATATTCATAACTATTGAGCCGATACGACTGAAATTTGGATTACTTATTTCACGTAGCATAAACTAAGACCTGAAACCAGATTTCTTTTTATTCATCAATGTTAAGTCACATTTTAAACTGTTATTTTAACAAAATCACCATAAAATTCAAAATTCCGTAGTTTTTGAGATGTACACTGCAAAAAACCTTTAATTTAGAGGATAGTGTGGAATTTTTATACTTTTGATACTGGCTAAGTTAACAATGGTGCAAAGAAATCAGTAATCAGAGAAAACCCACTAAAAGAGTATATTTTGTGCTTTTCAAAAGGACTAATTTTTATGGATTTTTCAATATTTTTTTTGTGAAGAATCCAGAAGTCGTACAAAAAATTGGTGAAGATATAAATTTGGTAGTTTTGTCTGCATTGGTTCTACATAAACGGTCTTAGGGAAAAATGTTTATGCTTTGCATTATGCACAAAAACCAATTTTCGTTGCAGACAAGTGATATCAGCTCTAAACAAACCAATTGCCGATAAAAGACACCCACTTGAACCAGAACCACAGATTCATAAGACCCAGTAGCCGTTTAGTAACAGATCCCACGAGGAATAAAAGCTTTTGACTTTAAGATTTATACCAAAAATATTGAAAAGCATCCAGTGTGCCGGGTGCCCATTCTCTTAAAAAAATTAGTAGCTTATAAGTTTGTATCTCAGTCTTAAAATTTACGTTTTTTTGCGTAGGTACCGATGCACAAATGAATTACAATTTGATTGAAGAAATTGTTTTTGGTACTCCGTTTTGTTAGTCTCGAGTAATCCAGGTAAAAAAGCTTTTTTCAGTTAGATCAATCTTCTGTCCGCTGTCGAAAGTTTGAATACTGAGTTCTCTGGGGTCTAATTTGCTTAAAACTTGATACACATAACAGTTGCTTGAAAAAGATTTGGTGTCCATGAATCTACCACTCTGTTAGTTGGACCTCGTCAGGAATTTATCATTGTGTTTTTTTGTTTAAACTCTTCACTCCAACCACTTATACAAATTTCCTTTTCAAACGAAACCTTATGGAGTTAACCTAAGCATATGCACTGTCACGGGTTGAAGTCCCAGTCGCAATGTCCCTTATTTTTTGTTTAAGGGTATTGCTTCTTTCGATGATTTAACCAATTTACAAGAGCTATCTTGTCATCTAATCCTTTTGGACTCGGCAGAAATGTGAGGGTCCTAGGCATTAGTTCTATACGTAAGCCACTTGATTCAACAATTTTTTTTCTTCCAAAGACCTTTATCCATTTACGGAGCCAATGTTTTATACAATTATATTGAAAATTGGGTTAACACTAAGTCGATATTGAAATTTCCTGACCAAAAAATCAATCTAATACGGACCTCTTCTTGCAAGACTTGCCATTACCTCAGACACAAATTGTATTGCCTGGCTTAACTAAACCCCTGGCCTTCTCTCGACTATCTTTACCATTTCAATATTACCATGCAATATAAAAGTCCTATTTATACTTCCATTTCAGCAACAACCATACCATATAAAAAACTGCATTCAGAGTGAGTGCAGCTTTTCGTTGTGTTGTTTGTTCTCCTCTTTTTAAGTCCTCTTTTGTGTTTTATATTCCTCGTCGACAATCCAATTGTAATCTCGTTATTGTTTGCACTTGGATTTAGTATTTATGTTCGGCTTTAAAAATCACCCCATGAAAGCAAATACCAAAATACATATAGCTATGTTGTATGTTTTGTAAGTATCAAGCTTGCAATGTTTGGTGCCGGCAATAAGCTCATGATGGTTGTGTTAGAAGGATTTATTGAAGCGGATATCATATCCAGAGAAGAGGGCATTTTGTTTGGATAACTGAATTGATATAAACCGGGAGAACGGGAACAGAACATATGAACAACCATTGAATGTAAAATTTGCTGTATAGCTTTATAAATAGTTTTTTTTTTTTTTTTTGGTCTGAGAGGATCTAGGAATATGTATGAACAGATAAAACAATAATAAACAAAAAAAAAAATCCTCTTCACAATGTTAACAAAGATTTTGCACCAGCTCAATTCTAAAATTGATTCATATACACAAATAATAATTAGGTTTGGTTGAGTTCTGCAGGCCGATAACCCCGCTTATGGTAGATGAAATATTATGGTTTTAGATATGGCAAACAAATGTTTTGACCGGAAGGACTGTGAAAATTTTGAAATAAATAAAGTTAACAAACAATTTTAAAACATGTAGCCTATCATGTTTTCCAGGTCTGGGTAAGTGATACCATAAATCGATTGGTATTTATGGAAAAGTCTTTTGATTGTATATTTGTATGGGATGTTGAGTAAAGGCTGTAAGTGCAATAACATTGAATTTTTTTTTTTAATAAATGATTCCAAAAAAATGAGTTTTTTCTAAGTTTGTTAACTTCTTTGCATCTGTCCAAAATATGCATAAACAAATTATGAGTTTTGATTGCATCTTACTGCCAAACTGAAATATCTACTGACTTCAAACAAACTTTTTGGTAACATTTCTACAAAGAAGATCTATCTTAGTGGCAGCAATTATTTTAAAAAACTCCAATGTTATTGCACTTTAACTTCCAAACTACATCTCAGAGTTAAAAGACTTTTTCAAAAATATTAATCATTTTGTGCTGTAAAAATACCAAAAATTCTATGTAAATATTTCCAATAAGAAATTTTAATTTTCTTCGCTAGATCCCGCTACATGCGATTTAAGGTTTTTACTTGAAATATGTAGGTCCTACTACTTAGGATTCTTAAAAATAATTATTGAACTCGAGATAACAGACAAACATGACACTACGATGATAGAGTTTACAGAGGGTAAATTTAAATATTAGTTTTTGGACCAAAATTAATGGTACTTGCCATGTGACGAAAATGAAAAAACCTTATTTATATCAAAAATGACTCTTACGATTTAAACTAAAATTTTTGAAATAAAAATAAATATTTTTTCATCGGTTAATAACGTGTAGAGGATGACCAAAACAGGTTAAGTGAAAAGGCGAGGTGCACGCTTTGAACGTTGGACAAGAACTGATTTTTATTAGAAACTTAAACTTAACAATTTATACATTTGAGTTGCATGCGCATGTAGAAATCATACGGTAAAATAGATAAAAAGTAAATACATTAAATAGGTCATACGATATTACTTTAATAAATAGGTTATATACCAACTGCATAATAATTCAATACATAAATACAATAATACAAATACTTGGAACATTTAATAATACGATAGTATTATTATAATATAATACATGAATACATATTAATTCTTGAGTATAACACCGCGGTTACATGGATTATAGCCTACAATTCGGCCATTCCTGACATTAAATCGACTCGATTTATTTTACATAAAATATTATATACAATATATACAACATAATTATTCATAATCTTATCTTTAGTATTTTCAACGCAAAATAACTTTTGATTTTGAAATAATCTGAGTGACTACAAATTTGACAGACAATAGGGTTTTTTCTAAACGAAACAGAACAATCCATACAAAAACGTCTTTTTTTTTTTTTTTTTTTTTTTTTTTTATTAAAATGTTTTAATCGCTTACCACATACAGTTTCATATTTTCAGGACTAGTAATACCTTCATATCGATTACGTGAAATTTGCAAGTTGTGTGGGTCTTTAATGCGGTACCTGTCATTGGGCAACACTTCGTGCACTTCGTAAGGGCCTTTGTACTTAGGCAAAAGTTTTTTGTTAACGCCTGCAGTTGTCACGATGTTTTTAACTACGACATAGTCACCTACTTTGTAACGATGTGGCTTTTTATGATTTTTATCATACTGAATTTTATTTATCTCTTGACTTCGCGCGATTTTTAAACTTGCGTTTTCCCTCTCTTCAAGAATTTTGATAGGTTCTCTTTGAAAAACGTTAGATTCAAGGTACTCACGAACTTTATCATACGCTTCTCCTCTTTGCAAAACGCCAAACAGTAAAACACTCGGACATGTTCCTGTGCTTCTATTAATGGTGTTATTTATCGAAAATTCGATTTTATTCAAGTGCATTGACCATTGACCAGGCTCGATTTCAGTTTCTTTTGACAGCATAGCAGTCAAGAGCCTATTAATTCTCTCTACCTGGCCATTTGACTGGGGAGAATGGGTAGCGACTTTAATGTGTGTTACGTCATGATCTCGACAAAATAATGAAAACTCTTCAGATGTGAAGCAAGAACCTCTATCTGAAACTAATCTTTTTGGTCGACTGTAAGTCGAAAAATAGTTATGCAGGCACTGTATGACTTCTTTAGAGCTCGTGGTTTTGACCGAATATAATTTGGTGAATTTTGTAAATCCATCGACTACAAGAAATACGTGTTTTTTTAAATTTTTTATGCCAGCTGGAAGTGGCCCATAATGGTCTACATGAATTGTTTCAAATGGTATATTACCCTTTGGAATATTATGTAATTCACCTTCTTTTTTCCCAGAGGGAACAGAAAAATAAATGCATTTCAAGCAAGACTTAATGTAATTCTTGATTTTATCTTTCATTGATGGAAACCAATATGTTTTTCTAAGATATTCATATACCTTATCGGCACCTACATGACAAAGACCATCATGATGACTTTGGACTATATTCTTTTCCATTTGTTTTGGAACATAAAACGCCACGTAGTTTTTGCATTTTCGGTATATAAGACCATTTATCATTTCATAGAACGGATGTTGTCTGTGTTCCAGGGTTTTAACGATGTTTTGAATTACTGCGTCTTCATTTTGTGCGCAAGCAAGTGCATATTCGAAGGAATCAGGTTGAATCAAAAGGATGTTATGGCACCTGCTTAACGCGTCGACATGATTCATTCTACCTGAATCTCTATGCTCAACTGAATAGTCATATTCTTGAAGTTCCAATGCCCATCTCGAAATTCGGGGGTTGATCATTTTTTTGCTTAAAGTGAGCGTTAAAGACTTACAGTCTGTAATTATTTGAAAGCTAATACCCATTAAATATGTTCGAAATCTTCTCAACGCATATATAATTGCAAGGGTTTCGAGTTCAAACGAATGATAACGTGACTCTGTTGGTGTAGCTCTTTTGGAGAAAAAGAAAATAGGATGAAACTTCCTATCCTGCTGTTTTTGCATTAAAACTGCGCCAAAACCTAATGCGCTGGCGTCACAGTGGAGTTCAGTTTCAGCCTGCGGCGAGTAAATGCACAAAACTGGCGCTTGAAGCAGTTTTTGTTTTAAGGTTTCAAAAGTGTTTATTTCTTTTTCACCAAATTGAAATTTAATATTTTGCTTTAAAAGGTCGTAAAGTGGCTTGGATAATACCGAAAAGTTTTGAATAAATTTTCTAAAGTAGGAGCATAAACCTAAAAATGAATGAAGCTCCTTGATGTTTTTCGGAGTGGGAAAGTTTTGTACAGCGGCTAAGCCACTTGAATTAGGTTTAATTCCATTTGCGCTCACTTCATAGCCAAGATAAGTTATAGATTCAACCATAAAGAGGCATTTGTCATACCTTAATTCAAGATTGAATTCCGAAATGAGTTTAGAAATCTTTTCAAGAATATCAAAATGCTCCTCCTTCGTTTCAGTAGCGACAAGTAGGTCGTCAATATAGACAAGCAACTTACCATCGGATATTAAAGTTTTAAATATTGAATTGATGTAACGCTGGAATGTAGCTGGCGCATTTTTTAGGCCAAATGGCATATAAAGATATTCGAATTGCCCTAAGGGCGTAACAAAAGACGTTAGCTTCACAGATTCATCTGCCACTTTGACGTGGTGAAACCCATTTTTAAGGTCTAATAATGAAAAGTATTTTTTATTTCTCAACCGGTCTAAGTGATCCTCGATTAGTGGGAGAGGGTAATTATCCTTCTGCGTCACACGATTTAATTGCCTGTAATCAATGCATAATCTAAAAGTTCCGTTTTTTTTCTTAGTTAAAACAATAGGTGACGCAAATGGTGAATTACTCTCTCGTATTATATTCCGTTTCAAAAGATCGTCTAAAATTTTCCGTAATTCGATGGTATGCATGTAAGGTAACCGCCGAGGTGCACAATTAAAACTTGAATTAGCATTAGAAAGATTAATTTTCATTTCATAAGGAACATTCGAATTAGGGACATTTTTATCAGTATTGATCCGCTTCATAATATCATAAACTCTCTGTGATTCTTCATAGGTTAAATTACTGTTAATTATCAAGTTAAATTCATTTTTGTCATAGCAAGTATCTATATTTAAAATATCTCTTGTAAAAGTTTCGTCACTTAATTCATTTTTGTTATCTTTGCTGTTGAAATTACTATCACAGCTTTGTTCACTTAAATTAATTTCATTCAAATTTTCATAATCTTTTTCATAATTTGTACCAAAATTGTTACAACATTTACTTAAATAGGTAGAGTTTTCTAAGTTCGTTTTATCATAATGTTTAGCATAATTTATCAACTTTATTTGAGAATTGTCATAACATAATTTAATCTTGGTTGTTTTTAAAAAATCTCTACCGAGAACGACAGAGTTAGTCATTGTTTTATTTTTAACTACATGCAACATGCAACTTAAATAACTATCACTTACATAAATCATACATTTAACTTGTCCAAGAATCACCAGTTGCGCTTCGTTTATTCCGAAATATTGAATGTTGTCTTCTTTGAGTGGCAGGATAACAAAAGGTGGTATATATTGTTCCTGGACGAAGCTTATAGGGCTTCCTGTGTCTACCATAGTACGTGCTTTAAATTCAAAAACATCATTAGTAAAATTGTTTAAAAATCTGTACTTAACATCAATTGTAAAATCATCGCTTATCATTTTCGGCATTACTTCGTCATCGCTAGCATTTGGTTCATTTTCGGGCTGCTCTACCAGAAGAATTGAAGATGGATTTGCTGATGGATTCGCATTCGCAGGTAACTTGATGACCTTACAAGCGGGTGCTAAATGCCCCTGTTTCCCGCACTTGAAGCAGCTACCTTTCTCCCGTCGTGGTCTTGGGCACCTGTTGGCAATGTGTCCAGACTCATTGCAATTGAAGCATCGCTCAACAACAAGTCGCCTCGTAAAGTTAGCTGATGACAGTGGAGTCGTCAACGAAGATGTAGTTGTATTTTCTGGAGCGTAAGATTTCAATTTCTGGTACTTCTTTAGCATTTGTTTTAGTTCATCGATACTTTTTGCAGTTAAAAGGAGTTGTTTATTACAAAAAGCATCAGGAATTCCTTTTATGATATAATAAATTAAGTCCTCGTCTTCGATATCAGCATGGAACGCAATTTCTTGCATGGCCAATGTATATTGATGAATATTCTCGTCCTTTTTCTTCCTTCGGTTTCTAAGGGTATCATGAACATCGGCTGACGTCACTGCTCGATGAAACTCTTGAAGTAAACTTGACTTGAGTTCTGACCAAGCTGTGCAGCGGGAGGAGCGAAGGAATAGTTTAGCGGTGCCTTTCAGACTCCGTCTCGCATAAATAAATGATTGCTGCTCATCCCACCTGTGCAATGTTCTTGCCTCGTCAAAACTCCGCACCCATTGCTTTACGGAAAAGTTATCGTCTCCGGAGAAAAAAGGAATAGAGTCTTCAATGTCTTTATATGATAAAGAACACGTGGTACTGGCACTTTCATTTGTTCTACACAGAGCTGCAAGTTGTTCTCTGAGCTTAAAAATTTCCTGTTGCTTTTTTATTTTTTCCCCAAGCGCGTTGATTTCAAGCTGGAGGCCATCATCTTCCTGGTCTGTAGATGCTTCATCATCTTGATCGTCCGCAAAATGTATGCAAATTTCTGATTCTTCTAAATCGTCCAGGTGTTCCTGCAACCTCATCTTCAACGTTGCCTTGTTCCCGTCAGTGCTGAGACCAAATTCGGTTAATTTTTCTTTTAAAGAAGCAACAGTTGCCTCTTGCACAAATTTCTCAGCCCGCACTTTAGCCATAGCTTTCAATTTTTTCCTCTTGTCAGTTAACACGCACAAACGATAAATTGGAAATCTCAAACGTATAACATAAATTGATGAAGATTAACTGATTAAACGATAAACTGGACTTTAAAAAAAACGGGGTATAACAGATCGCACTTCTGATATGTAGAGGATGACCAAAACAGGTTAAGTGAAAAGGCGAGGTGCACGCTTTGAACGTTGGACAAGAACTGATTTTTATTAGAAACTTAAACTTAACAATTTATACATTTGAGTTGCATGCGCATGTAGAAATCATACGGTAAAATAGATAAAAAGTAAATACATTAAATAGGTCATACGATATTACTTTAATAAATAGGTTATATACCAACTGCATAATAATTCAATACATAAATACAATAATACAAATACTTGGAACATTTAATAATACGATAGTATTATTATAATATAATACATGAATACATATTAATTCTTGAGTATAACACCGCGGTTACATGGATTATAGCCTACAAACGGTACCTTCCATAGACCCGTTTTTCGTTTTTATGATTTTCTCGTTAATAACTCAACAGATTTTACACAAACGGATGACAGAAACTTTCATTACAAAATTAAAAAAAAAAAATTTGGATTTTTTAAAAATAGTTTAAAATTTATTTTCAAATATCGATTTTTCGAATACGGGTAAATGATTTTTGTATTTTAAATTTAAGGCATCTTGCCTATTAATATTTCTTCATTTTCAACAAAAACAAATTTCGTACTTAGTTTGGAGAAAATAAAAGAGATGCCATTACAAGTTTTTCGATACAAAATATATTGCGAATTTAAAAATAGTAATGGAAAAATTAGTAATTGGAGAAGTTGCGATATCCTGTAACTGATCAGTTTTAGTTTAGTTTTAATGACTTTTTATTAAACTGTTTAAAAACAAATTATACAATATTTTAAAAGCATAAAGTCTTTTGGTTTGGCACTAAGCCGTCTACCAGATTAACATTTTTGTATTAATTAACATATTTCAATATAATTTAAGTTAAATTTAAAAGAAAAAATAATAAGTTATTAAAGTTAACAATTTAAAAATCCCCATCTTTGATTCTTTTTCTATAATTTAGAGCACTTGTAGAGTATCTATATAGACTATCCCAGCCACGGTCACCATTCAAAATCGCCATCAGATCCTCCTTTTGAAGTATATTCACTCCAAAATACATTCTTCGAATTTCGTTTAGAATAGGGCACACTTCAACAAAGTGATATACATCCTCTCTTTCTTCACGGTTACAAAGATCACACAATATTGGAAAGTCAGGACGATGTGGCACGTAGTTCAAATTGATTAATTCGCGTCTTAACATAAAAATAGCTCGTATCATCTCCGTTTTGTTCCCATCCAGAAAGTAAGTGTTGTTATGTAGATTATTATGATTGACCTTGCTATAATACATCCTGTGTAGTGACGATTTGGCTTCAGTTGCATATTTGTTATAGAAAAAAGTTCCTGATTTTGCTATGATTTCTTCAAATTTTCTTCTGAGAGTGGTAGCACCATCACTAGGGTAGAAATTTACGTCACATCCGCTGCAACTTGCTAGTTCTTGCCATTCTTTGACGCAGTACGCGTTATTTCTTAGCATATTATTCAAAACAATTTTCGGCAGACGTTTATCTTCCATTTCCATGACTTTAACTACATAGCCAAAATGTATCTTAAGCGTTTCCAAGAAAAGTGGTGGACACCCTGTTTCTAGATGGATCATATAGTTAGGGGTATTATTAGGTAACCTGAATATGCGTTTTATGCAGTAACGTTGGAACTTTTCCACGGATTCAAAGTTACCATAATCCCCATACTTGTGCCGCGTATAAAAGAATAGTCTGGGCTGTCGCTCGGATAATTTTTTGTTTTGAGCTATGCGTCACAAATTTACTATCTACGCAAGAACTCCATACTGAATTAATAGCGCGTTTCGCTTCTGCTAATTTTATTTTTAGATGCCTTTCCGCATTGAGATTCGATGTTATTACAAAACCAAGGTACTTGTATTCTCTAACAACTTCAATCGGCTCCGTTTGGTACGTCCACTTTTCGTTTCTTGAGAATCTACCCCCTCCGTTTCTAAATACAAGGATTTTCGTCTTTTCCAGTCTGTTGATTTTAAGCTGCATACTATTAACTGTATCAGAGAGAAAAACAATATCATCAGCATACATAAGGCCCGGTATTGTAACCCCATCGATTTCCACCCCGCCTCCAATATCGTCTGTTATATCATTAATGAACAAGATAAATAACAGTGTGCTCAAAATGCAGCCCTGTTTCACACCCATGGTTGTTGCAAATTCTTCAGACAAAAAGTTTCCATCCCATACGGCAGCAATATTATTTTCATACAGAGCCCTTATGACGTTGACTGCAACTGATCATTCGTATCGAAAAATTTGTAATGGCATTACTTATGGGAAATACTATTATCTAGAAAATGACCATATAATACTTTTTTTGAAACTCCACGATATGAGAGAAGAAAGCAAAACCTGTGTATTCGACCTTTGACCAATATTAGAAAAAGTTGTATATATATTATATGTATGTGTAAAAAACATTTTGATTCAATTTACCGTTTAAGAATAGTATGCGAAAACCCCTATTTTTTGACAATTCGCCTTTTTGAAGCAACAATATTTTGTAATTGACAGCTCATATTGACGTTTTTGACAAACTTTGTCGATCTATCGATTTTTGACTTTTGACCCTGAATAACACACGAACTGTGTGAATTTCTCATGTGTATTTCCTACACCAAAATGAATATAATTGCATTTAAAAAACTTGACTCAGAACTTTTCGGTAGTGAATAAACCATTTTTTATGATCAATAGTTATTAGAAAAGCGGTAATTTTTCTAAAAAAAATGTAACTAAACCCATTTTTGTAGGTATTTTTTACAAATTGAAATAAAATATAAATGAAATTTTTTTCATCAAAGTTTACGACTCATGTTTGTAGAAAATTAACTGACATTTTTAAGACTGGGCTTGAATTTTTTGTACGACTGTAAGTTTGGTAGCCTTAAAAACAAATATTTTATTTTTCATTTGAAGACGGATGTTGGACTGAAAAAAAATCGTAGAGAAAGCAAAAATATAAACAAAACTAAATCTTAATAATTTGTTAATTAAAATTTGTCTTTGTTTAACCGAAAAAAAATCCACTTTTTTTTTGTACAAAAAAACAAAAAACTTAAATAAAATAAAGCTTTCAAATTGCATTAAAATTTATCCGAATACGATCATCTATCGAAAATCACTAAAAACTTAGGTAAAAATTCTGTTTTTCCTAGTCAAGTACAATATAAATTTCCGAAAAAGGTTTACATGAACACCCCATTAGAAATATTTGCGTAAACGTGGGAAACAAACAGCTATTCGTTAAACGTCAAAGTGAACTTATACAATTAAACCTCACAAAATTTATCAGGTTTTTTTTCTACGGTTTCTGCTTCAAATTTGTGAGACAAAATTCTATGTTTTGCAGAATATTTTTCTCATACAAATTTTGATTGTTCATTTCTATGTACCAATAGAAAATACTATGGTTTCTATGGGTATTCCGCTTTTACATACCCTAATACTCCTATTAAATGTTTTTATTTTTTTTTATAAAAGTCTACATATAATTTTTGAATTTTAGTTCTGGGCAAAAAAGTGAAACGGTATTGTTATTAATTTTGTTTTGCGTTTTGTCGTTGCTCTTTAATATTTTTTTTTCAATTTTAAGTATTTTTTTATAAGTATAGGTAAGGTACCCTTACACCTGATGGAGGGACGGTAAGTAGGTTAACTCACAAAATTGAAATGCGTTTTGCACTTAAAAATGAAAACCATGTCCACTGTATGGTGACTGCATCACATGCAAAGTTCAAAAAATAATAATAAAACCTCCATTTTTTAATTAATCTCATGTCAGCTTTATTTGCATTTTTCTTTTATCACTTTCAGTGTTTATTTTTATTTTCTGTTTTTTTTTTAGTAATTTTGTTTCCTTATACTTTCAATTTAACTCTTATATGACTACAATTTTTTTTTTTTTATTTTACATTCTATTTCCAAGTTCATTTATATAATCCTCCCTTGACTTTTTCATTCTTCTCATATTTTTTTTTGTTTACCAATTTTAAATTTTATTTGTTTTTTTTTGTATTCTAAAATCTACGACTATGTGCAAAAAATAAATTGGAAAATTTCAATACAATCAACGATTTACAACTGAAAAAACACACACACGGCAGCACAACTGCCACTTTAACCACTTTAATGTCTAAATCTTATGTTTAGGTAATTCCAGCTTCCTAATTTATTTATTTTTTTCTTCTTTTTTTATTTTATCCTTATATAAGTTTGTGTATGTACGTTTATATATATATAATATATTTTTTATTCATGTATGTATGTGTGTGTGTGTGTGTGTTTTGTATTTAATGTCACTTAAAAACTAATACAGTGTGCTTGACAACGAACAATGTGGGTCAGTGTTTTACTTTCATTTTTGTTGTTATATTCTTTTAGTGGAATTTATTGTTGCACTTAATACCTCCTGCTTCTACACATCCGGCAAACAATTGCCAAAAATAATGACAGGACAAGACTAAGGCCTATTGTAATTAGTATGAGTTTCCCATACGGTAGTTCGGCGATTTCATTGTTCCGCAGGCAAATTTCTGGTGATTCATCATGCAGCACAACCTGGTGGTCGAATCGCAACTTATCATTGATGATGCCCAACTTTTGCAGGTTCTCGTCGATGTGCTGCGTTAGTTGTTCAATGGTGGAGAGGTGAGTGACATTCGGACAATTCATTGCACCATTGCAAACCAAATGCTTTGGTATGCAAATTAGCGTATCGCCCGGACATTTGAAGTCACAATCGCCATCCTGCAGCAGGGATGATGCGAGGCTTCCGTCAGGATTTCGCGGTAAATGAAATAGTTCTGTCCAAACTAATCGGAATGCATTTTTGCCGGGCTGGCCATCGCCAGTGTATTGGATGAGAACTGGCAGTGGTTCTTGATCTGTGCCTAGAGCGCCCAAATCAGCTGCCGACAAAATAGGCAGGTCACGGGCTAGTGATATATTTTCGGGGCAAACGATGAATCGCGGCTCGAGTCGGCCAGCCAGATACACTTCAATTTTTGCACTCTCGCATGTGTGGTCGCCGAAGCGGGCCTTTTCCAAATGCAACCACAGGTCACGCTGCGCGGCAACCTTCAATTCCCAAATGCACTTCTCACGTCGGTATTGATGGTCCGGACTGTTGTGTGTAATTAAACCGAGTGCTTTGCGATAGGGAAAAACTAGTTCGCCATCTGGTGATGGGCCAAATGTAATTGGACCACAAAGTGGTCCGTGAGCGAACTCATAATTTGCCTCGAACAGTGGATTTGGATTCTTAAAGTAGCTCGTTATCGCATGCTGGCCTTGGACAATCATTTCGAGATTCATATTGTCGCTGGATGAGATGACACGTACCGCACGTGGTATGTTATCGCAGAAACAGGCGAGATTATTTTGGAACTTATCCCTGTCATCCCATATGACCAATTTGTCTACACGTTCCTCGTGGCAGCGGGTGCAGGCGTTCACGTTGTATGGCAGCTCCTTGAACGACACCGATGTGACCTCGATGACCGCACGTGCATAAAGTCGCTTGTCGGTGACGAATTTATACTGGCAGCGCACGTCACTGCCCCCGGTCCGTTTGAATATCAAAGAGTTCATGGGTGAGCGAATTTTTCCGCCCGGATGTTTCCATGCGTACATCACTTCGTCGCAGAGAGTATTCGGAACGGGGTCACCGAAGCGGGTGTTGTTGAAGAAGTCATAGTGCGCCCAGTAATATAATGAACTGCCACTGTAGGAGCCAGTTTTGCTTTCGAATTGCACGAACAGCGATGGGCTGGTGCTAACGAAATCCACCTTTTCCATCGGTCGTGAAAATGTATCACAGAAGGTCTTTATTATTCTGGCTGGGTCTGGCTTCGAAGAGTCGTATATGGTGAGGGATTCACCGCAATCGCCATCGTATTTGAGGATGGGTGACTCGATGCGATTAATTCGGAAACTGAAAGCAGATAAAATAACAGTATTAATGCCTTAATGGGAGGAGGATTTTTTTCTTTTATTATTTCACATATATATTTGTTTTTGTATTTTGTTTGTGTTTGAGCAATTAAAGTGGACTTCAAAATGAAAATAATCGTTAAAAAAAGTTAAGGGAGCAAATGGACACTCAAGAAGGGTAATCTCATATGTTTACCTTTGTAAGTCAATGAGTTTAATTTTTTATCACCGTGCGTCCGTCGTCGTCGTTGTTTTCTCTTTTCTTTGTTTGTTTTTTGTGTTTTTGAAAAGCTGTGCAATTTACATTGTTTGTTTATAGAATGAATGTATTGACTTTTTTCGGGCAAATAGGAGTTTTTGCAGCAAGTATGTAAAAGGTCGTGGAGGGCATTACAATTTTTCGAATGAATTTTTTGTACGTCTTTTATGTGTGATATACAAATTTTTGCCTGTAGTTCAGATAAAGAAAGGAAAAATTGTACCGACAGACAGTGTATAAGTATGAGTTTTATGATTGGTATATTCGCGCACAAAAGCTACTCTTAAAAGCACATCCAAAGTCCCACAAATTCGTCTTAGTATCTTTTTTATTGCCGCTTTCTCCCCACTTAGATAAGCACTCTATTTAAGCGGCCAAAAGAGTATTTACAGTGACTTGGATATGTTACAGAAAGTGGAATTTGGCAATGATAATAGGAACTATGTTTACTGGAGTAGTTTGAATGAAGCAATAAATCTTAGATGTGCCTTCTTTAATACTCATATTGCACAGTTTTGTTCACAAACGATATTTATTTTATATGTGTTGTCAAATGGGGGAATAATTACCGAAATAATGAATGGTAACAGACATGTTGGCAGGAATGGTTTGGAATTTAGATAAAGAAAAGGGTCGGAGATAGGACAGAACCCTGAAGCACACCAGCATTTATTTTATAGTATGTCAGGTTTGAATTCTTCCAATGCTAGAAATATGGTTTCAACTCTAATAGATCGAACAAAAGAATCTTCAAAACCAAATGGACTCATTTTTGATGAAAGAGCTTCATGCCAAGCTCGATCGAATTCCAATAAAAGAATAACAAGAAAAGCATACGCAGTGGTTTAGCAAATTTCAAAGAACATTTATTTAAAACTAAAGTAGAAATTGATTGCCAAGCGGCAATAAAAGCGATTTCTGCCACCTTAATCAAGTCTAAGCTTGTTTCTTGCTGTCGCGAAGAGCTTAGGGTTCTTGGTATGCAGCGTAATGTAAGACTCTGCTGGGTTCCCGGCCACAATGATGTGTTCGGAAACGAAAAAGCGGATGAGCTTGCAAGGGAGGGCTCAGTGCTTGATCCCTCTCTCATAGACCTTAACATTAGAATCCCACAATGTGAAATAAAGCGAAATATCGTCAACAAGATTTCACAAAAAACCAACGATAGATGGAACCTCCTAGAAACCTGCGGTCACACCAGGAAACTATGGCCGAACTTCGACGAGAAAAAAATCAAATAAGATCTTACTACTTAGTAAGCCTTCTTTAAGATCCCTAATAGGCGTCTTAACGGGTCATAATCTACTAGGTTACCACAAAAAGAAAATGGGGCTTTGTACGGATGATCTATGCAGAGGCTGCGGTAATGAGGACGAACAGGAAAACACTGTTCACTTCCTCTGTCACTGCCCAGCACTCTGTCGCACTAGGAAAAAATTCTTAGGAAACTACTTCTTAAATGAATTAGAAGAACTATCGGAACTCTCAGGCAATATCCTACTGAACTTTATCAAGTCCTCCAAATGGCTCGAACAACCATAGCATTCATAGGTTAACACTTTTTTCATGAAGTTACAATACTTCAGGTTCAATACAAGGGATCTACATTGATCTAAGTGTGACGGTAACAATATCAACTGTCAGCCCACATAACCTAACCTTACCTAAAGTAGAAATACTCTCTGTACCAGCGGATTTATTTATGTTAAGTTTAAAATCTTTGAGAACTATTCTTTTAACTGTGCGAGGGTGAAAGAAAATTCATATTCTTGAACTATTTGAGAAGCTCTCAAACACAGGAGGTGCTGCTATATATTTCTTTAGGGCAGCGATGAGTTTCCCGTAAAGAAGGTTTGATTTGTCTAATCAACTGACAATCGGAGTAGCATTTAAAATGAGCGTTGGAATTTATGATTTAAAGTATTTTCGTCCTACCTTTTTGTCATAAAATAATGTTGCTCCCCGAATTACTATTTCGTACTTAACTTGAAAGTACTTAAGTTGATTAAGGATTTCGAATCCGACCATCTTTAAACAACAAAAGATTATTCTAATAGCCTTTGTACAGCTGAAGTCATACTATGATTTTTCTCTTTTTTATTACTTAATACCCAAACAAATATCAACAAAATTACAGGGAAACTCATTAAATTGGCAACCCTGATCAAAAATTTGTCTTTGAACAGTTTATACAACAGCCATTGTTGAATGACCTTACAAAATTCCAATACACCAAAAGAACAAAAAATAAAAGATGTCCTTTGACATTTGAAGCACTTATATCCGGAAAATAACCGGAAATAATACCCTGTGATGTTTATCAACAATGAATTTCATACATCTGCGACACACAAAACATACAACTACTCTCCTTTCACAATGAACAATTTCAATTTTGTTGATTATCAATTTGTATAACTTCTGTAGACAAGCGAACATAATATACTCTATAATAGCCATGACATGACAATCTCTACAGATTAGTTGAAATTTTACACAAAACAACTAGAAAGTGGTGCATTGTAAAATGCACTCTTAACATTCAATTGCATTTACAGTTCACTAGAGTCATTCCAAACTCTCCCCCTATTTGAAAAAAAATAATAAAAAAAAACTTACAACAACAAAACAGAAAGTCTGCAAAATTCAACAGAAGTGTTGTGTGCTCTTCATTTAACTTTAAAATTAAAGTTCATTGTTATCCATGGCAACAATGTAGATATTCCAATTCCGCCCTTTAATACATGCTGTTACCACGTTATGCACTTGCTGATTGCCGCATAACCCATATCATATATATGATGGGGTTATTTTAACTCCCCCACTATATACTGCACTCGTCTCTTCCAAAAACTTTGCTTTTGCAAGCTGCAACCTTCTACTCCTATTCACATTTTCAACTACTCTCCGTCAAACAAAAAACAACAAAAATATTGCATACAACAGCAACAACAAGAGAAACAAGCCTAGTCAACCAACGCAACCAACAATGTCCGACCAACGACGACGACGGCAACGTGTGAATATGAAATTATTAAAATTTTGTGCTGTGCTGTGTTCTGTGCATGGTTCCCAGATGCCATAGCATACAACAGCTGTGTTTGTAGATAAAATTGTGTGATGCAGAAACTGTGTACGACATTATTGTTTTCATCATACAGTACACATTTTGTAGAGTTTTCAGGTGACCATCCTGAGTGTAGTGGTCTTCCAAAAGTTAGTGAACGGTTTTCAACCAACAGCACATGAACTGCTAAGTTTTAAGGTGCGGTGTTGAACAAGAATATTATTGCAACTTCTACTTCTATCATAAATAACTTGATGAATGAATTTTAGAAGTAAAGGGTTTTCCAATAAGAAGTCTAATTTTGAATAGCCCGCTATTTCGGTAGCTGTTACTTTTGAAGGTGTCATTTTTTGACATTTGACAAGTAGAATCTACGCTATTAATAAAAATGGACGATACACGCTTCAACAACGCATTGAAATTATTAAAATTCACTATAAAAATGGTGAAAATTTGGCAGAGACTGTTCGTAAAACTAAAACATTTTTGGGTCGTCGTGAAGCACCTTGTCGGACCGCAATACAGAAATTGGTGGACAAATTCGAGCTGTTGGGACAAGTTAGTGATGTGAAAAATAAAACCCGTGCACGTCGCTCAAGAAAAACTGATAATATTGCTGTTGTAGCCCAAAGTGTTGAAGAAAACCCAGGTTTGTCCATTCCTCGTCGTTCTTTGGAATTAGGCATTCCACAAACGTCATTACACCGTATTTTGCATAAAGACTTGGGTCATAAGGCTTATAAAGTTCAGTTAACACAAGAACTCAAGCCGGCTGATCATCAACAACGTCGTGTCTTTGCTGATTGGGTCCTTGAAATGCATGAAAATGAACCGGAATTTCATCGAAAAATCATCTTGACTGATGAGGCCCATTTCCACCTCGGAGGCTACGTCAACAAGCAAAACTGTCGCATCTGGGGCTCGGAAAACCCAAGAGTTATTGTTGAAAAGCCTCTCCATCCTCAACGCGTGGCTGTTTGGTGCGGTTTATGGTCCCGCGGGGTCATTGGACCTTACTTTTTCGAAAATGAGGCTGAAGCAACAGTTACGGTCATTGGATTGCGCTATCGAGAGATGATTAATGATTTTTTATGGCCTGAATTGGATGGTATTGATCTGGACAACGTTTACTTTCAACAAGACGGCGCTACGTGCCACACAAGCAATGAAACCATCGATCTTTTACGGGAAAAGTTTCCGGACCGTGTTATCTCTCGAAGAGGTGATCACAATTGGCCACCGAGATCTTGTGATTTACCACATTGCGACTTCTTCCTTTGGGGCCACGTGAAAGATAAGGTCTACGCCAACAGCCCAGCGTCGATTCAAGACCACAAAGATGAAATTCGTGAGGCTATCGAGGACATAGGGCAGCCACTTTGCGATTTGGTTATGGAAAATTTCATGAAAAGGATATGGTCCTGTAAGCGTGGTCTTGGCGGCCATTTGGCTGATGTTGTGTTCCATTATTAACGGCATACCTTCCTCTTAATAATGAAATAAACATCCGATCATTTATCTCCAAAAATGCCATTTTTCTTTGAATATCAATATAACACCTCTTATTAAGAAGGAGAAGCATTGATTTATTAATTAGTAGTTACTTAACATTATTGTGTTAAGATCAAATACAATACAGGGAATAATGCCCCAAGAAAAAGTAATAAGGCCCCAAATTGGGGCATTTTTTCATAACGAAATTATGTCCCAATAATAAAAGGCCCCACCGAAATGAAAAAAATGCCCCAAAAATAAATGAAATAAAGCTCCAACTTGTTTTTACTTTTTTTTGGAAAAAAAAATGAAATAAGGCCCAATTTTTTTTTTCATATTGAACTTTATTTTAAACTGAAACTGTTTAACTGATACTTGAATTGTATCCTGCACAATTTCCTTTTTAAAATTGTTCCTCAATCATGTTTCAAATAGCCGTTCGTTGGTTATCTTCATACATAAAATATTTTGACGAGGTAAAATTATTTTTTGTGTTCAAATGAAAATATCATGCTGCAAAATACCAGGAAGTAAAAAAAATGTAGCAAACATTATGAAATTTCGTTGTTTTTGTTGTTTTGTGTGCTGTTTTTGGGACCTTATTTAATTTTTTTTTGGGCCCTTATTTCCTGGGGCCTAATTTTGCGGAGCCAATGCATCTTCCATACATCGAGGAAACTGAACACCCGGACGATCACATTCTCGATATGGCCAACAATGCTCCTGAGTATTAACGTTTCCTTTTTCCATGATGAACGAAATCATCTTCTTTGATCTAGCTGCAAACCGTACGTTTGTCCACAACATGAAGCCTAGATCCCATAATCTGGGCTGGTGTTTTGTCACTTCTTTTGGGACTTATGGACATGATGACTGATGAAGCCTTAAAGATATGAGATAGAGATAGACATACAGAAGCTTTTTCTTTCTTTAGCTGCACTACACGGGTCTTCAGAAATTTTTACAATGCGTTTCAATGGTGTCAATTTTTAACTGACAAACGATATTTTTGACGGAACAAAGTGTCTGATAACAGCTAGAAAGGAATAATAGGTAGGTAGATATCTTCGTTTCAGTCACCCTGTTCCATCAGACACGTTTTTCTTGCGTCAAAAATTGAAAACTGAGAGTGTAGTTAGTGCCAAGCAAGTATAGTTAAAACCCAGTCATGTACTAAATTTTTCGTAGGTTATAAATGATAAATGGGCAGATGGTCACTTTTCTCGCTTGAACCATCGTATTCTCTTAAATAAAAAAAGAACAACCATTTCTATTGAACGTTTTAATAGGAAAAATGCAAACTCTCTGCTACCGGATGTGTTCCAAAACAATTTGATCTGAATTTATATTTTTTTCATTTCCAAGCATCACCCTCCTTGCATGGTCGATAAAAAAATAAAAACCACTTTTTTTTTCTATTTGTTTTCTGTTTTTTTTTTTCAAGGAAAGACATCGTTGACGACAAATGAAGGTACCTAGGTGGAAAAGCCTTCAACGAAGCCGAAAGTTGTGCCAAAACCATTTTGTTTTTTATTTCTTTTTTTCTCAGTTAAACTTTTTTCATTCTTCCTTAAGGATATTTCTGTGTCCGTGGACGTCTTTTGGTTACTCTGGCTCATTGCCATTCTCAAGATCCCAGAAACTTGTTTGCCCATCTTAGGCGTTCTTGTGTGGCAGAACACAGAGTACCTTACTCTACAACACAGAACCTACTTTTCTTTGGAGAAAGAAGGTGCTTTTCATTGCTTCGTCTCGTAGGATGGATTTTTGTACTATCGTAGGTTCGATGCATCTTACGTTTGACTGCCCTTTTTGCCGTTCTCATTTTTGGTCGGTTTAGTTTAGAATTTCGGATCTATTAAAGGAGCAGGGTGGCAAACAGGGCAGGTATATAAACGAGATGACATTGCATGGACATAGTTTGTGTTGAAACCGCTGCTGCTGTAATGTTCGTAAACATTTTTTTTTTCTCTTTCTACGATATTTGTGTGGAGGTAGGAAATGAAATTTGTGCTATTACAGCACCTACAATCGGGGCCAACTTGACTGGAAGAAATTGAGTGAAATTGGATTTTGCAATGCAGAAGGAAAATATATGGGTCAGGAAGGTATTACCAAAGCAATGTTGAATTTCTTATGAAAATACTATGACTGTCGAGGGAGATAAAGTTGATTTTTATCAAAAGTTAGGTAATATTGGCCGCACGACTGAGTCTATGTCCCTATGTCCCTCGTCCTCGTTTATGCACAGCAACAATCCTACAAAACTGCTGACGTTGAGTTTGTAGTTTTGTGAATTGTGATAGGTAATTTTTGAAATTGTTTAAGAATTTTGTGCCATTTTAACAATGATTTACAGGTCGAGTCTAAAGACAGATATAAAAAAAAAAAAAAAATAATAATAATATTTTGCAAACTTTGCAGTTTATATTTTAAATAAGGATTTGTTGGCATCATTATTCATTGTTATACGTAGTTTGAGGTTGGTACAAATTTAATTTCCCACAGGGCGATATCTTCCTGGCTTGGAAGAAGGAAAATAAATAATAAAGGTAGCTAAGGGGAAAAAATTACATGAGTTCAAGTTGGACATGGAATTTTAATTAGTTTCAGGTATATTAAAATCGATGAGACCAAGGATATTTTTCAATAAGAGGAGAATATCAACCTACTTTTAAACTTTTGTAATTTTCATTCGGTGTCTTGGCAATTGTTTTAATTTTCGATAATATTTTTCTTCGTAGTTCAGTTTAATTGGCTTTGGGTAAACTTTGCAAAGTAAATTTCATCAACACTAACTTTAAGAATAGTATAATCTGTGAGGCAGCTTCATTTTCCACTTCATGATTTTAATTGTGCTGTGATGTTTTTGTGGAGCAAATAATAGTTTTCAGGAACCCATCATTTATTGTCAGAGAGCCATGCGTCCGATTACTTATGAATGTTGCAGTCGATTTCAAGGTCAAATCGTAAAACAACAAATTCAGGATTAGAGTAAAAAATTAGCAACAAATTCAAACCAAATTGCTGCATACATACTTTTTTGAAGTTTTGCGTTTTAAGGTGTTACGGCGTTATTTTAAGGGTCCAAATGTGTTCCACAAGTTCTACAAAGCCTTTTTGGCCTATTTGGACTTGAAGAAGATAAAGGAAAAATTTGATTTTGGCCATTATTTTTACTTTACGATATTTTTAAGGCGATTTAGTATTTTGAGTATTTTGTTGACGTGCATTTGAAGATCAAATCGTGGAGCAACAAATTTGAGATTAGAGCAACTAATCAGCAACAAATTCCTGCATACTTACTTTTTTGAAATTTTGAAGTTTAATTTGTGGCGGGCCTATCTTAACGTCAAGCTGAGACCGCCACAAGTTTGAGTGTCAAGGGGTGGAGCAAAAAATTTAAGATTGGGAAACTAATTAGCACCAAATAAGACAAATGAGATGGACCAAACTATTTTGATTATTTGGTTCGAATTCAGGACAAGCACATTCAAATTGAAACAATTTGCTTACAATATTTGCCCAAAGCACAATCTAGTTGTCATTTATCAAAGTATACCGACTTATTCCTCTGTAAAGTTATATCGTACATGTAACGTATAGCATGAATGTAATTTAACATGTGTGACCACAAGTAACCACCCAAAACGTCAAACGTCAAATGTCAACCATGAACAAACCGTATACATATATAGCCAAAAAGGCATAACACACTTACCTTGGGAAGTACAGCCTGACAATTTCTCCGGTTCGTCCTTTAATGTGATAACTACAAGATGTATTCGGTGGATACCAATGCGCTATACTAAGGAATATTCCCTCCGATGCACTGCTGTCCTTTAAAGCATCTGAACTTAATAGCCAATCACATATACCATGTTTAATGCCGGCCGTCTCCACGTGTCCTGGCCAATTTCCAACATTAAAATGGAATCCCGTATTCAGTAGTGGTCCAGCGGGAGATGACACAAATTCAACATACATGTATTGGGATGTACCTGTAAAATATACAAAATATACATTCATCACATATACATAAAGATAGAGTGTATAGATGGATGGATTGGATAGATATAATGCTGTTGAAACAACGGAAAATGCGATATACGAGTTACATCATCATGGTTTGTGTGAATGGGGTGCCAAATGGATGCACACTGCACAGATAAAGGTGGCACATCCACATTGAATATGCAAATGAATGCAATTGCATTGCAATGGTATAATCTACAGTCAGCGCGATGTTCATAGTCAATGAACGGTTCTCGGGTGATCTCTATATAATGTAAAGGTAGATGTTTCATGCGTGTTTATTGCATTTACTCACTCACACACACACACACACACTTAATAATAAAGGATACGGCTGGCATTCATTCAACTTCGCATATTTGTCAAAACGGAATTTTAATTAGCATTCATTGGAGTGTTCACTGTTCAGACGATGTAATCGTAGACCATATAGTTGCTATACGAGTTCGAATTGTGTAGGCGGGTGCATAGGTGTAGATGGTAGGCGCGCCACACCGCATACAAGAAATGTCAAGCGCCTATACAGGATAAGGGTTTTATTTTTAATTTTGAACCAACACATCATGACTGGGGACGAGCTTGTGGGTTGCATGGTGTAATAGTTAAATGGTGTATTATCTCCTATTTTGTGTCTTCTCTTCAACTTTGCTGACACCCATAAATTGATTGTTGTCACCCATATCCATATCCTTGCATAAATTACAAGCTTTTAATTAACAATATGAAAAATGTCCATCCATAAATGTTGTGACCTCTTTTGTCTTTTGATTGAACTTAGGTCATTTGAAAGGGTTTTTGGTAGGTTATTGGATTAAAGAGAAAATCTTACAGCGAGAAGGGCCTAAAGGGGACCAAGGTCAATAAATTATAAATTCTGTAATCTGTTGAAAAGGCATAGCAAATTTTCGCTCAAACTCTATACAAAAAAATATTTCAAACAAAAACGCATGAACACTCAAATAGCTTTAATTTTATACTGACCCAATAATGGATTGCGGCTTAAACTGAATATTCGAGTTAAGACCGAGTGGAATGTTGTTGTTAAAGCAAAAGAGAGAGCAGGGTAAAGGTTTTCACTAAAAGAATTCTCCTGGGATTAAGGGACAGCGGACAAATTTACCATCAGATGAAATAGACTGTGGTGGTCCAGTAACATTTTGTTAAAAAAAATAAAATAGTTTTCTTAAAAAATTGGTACCTATATTAGGGTGGGATATGATAAACTGTTTTTTTTTTTTTTGATAATTTTTCATATTTTTGGATAAACATAGGCAGATTGGGTGCCATTTAGGTTCTGAATACCTTATGGAGACAACGTTTCAGAACAATTAAAAAAAGTTTTAGAGGTTTCACAAGTCACTTGAAAATTTTTAAAAGGTCTTTTAACCTAGAATTTTTTTTTTAAAATTACAGCTGATTATTTTTTTTATTTACTCTTTTATGTCACTCAACATTATTGATTTATATTACCCAAATATGTATTAGCGACCTGAATTTTTTTCAAAACTGAGGTCCTTCTGTTAAAAAAAAAAGAAAATGTTTTTACCTATTTTACTCAACTATCGCTTTTGCAGGATTTTCCAAAAGTTATGGTTCAAAATGAAAATGGTTTGGGCCCTGGGCATGACCTCTCATTATTAACAAACTGGTTTGTTTCGAAACATTGCCGGTTTTCAATTTACTGCAGTTTTTTTGAAAGTTCGAAAAAACATTCTTTTTACCCAGTATTTTGCACCTTCTGTCCATAATTGATTTTTGATTTTCAGAATTTACCATTACCATTGCTTAAGTACAAAAATTCTGCAGTATCGAAATTCGTGTCAAAAAAAATTGATTTTTTTATTAAAAATGTTTCAAACGATTCGTCAAAAAAAAAAATTGGTATGCCATTTCCAAGTGACTTGTTAAGCTTTTTTGATCGTTCTGAAACTTTTTCTCCATTATTCAGGATCTAAATGCAACCCATTCTGCCAATAAATATCATAATCTACAAAAATGTTAAAAATTTCGCTGTTTTTTTTTAAATTGTTAACTCTAACGAAGAAGGAACTGCAATTGAATGCTGTCAAAAATATGGAGAAACATTTCTTGCAGCTTAAAGACCAAAACTACGACTGTTTCACTCAAATCGTGCTTCTTTTTAATGTGGAACGTGAGAACACAAGCTCTCACAGAGAGACACTTTCTCCTCTGTCTGTCGGTGACATTTCTTCACAATTGTTTTGAATGTTACGACTGTTTTATTAATTTTTTCCCTCAAATAGCACCCCCACGGTACTGTGGACCTTGTTTGAATAAATTCCTAAGCTTCATGCTCCATAGTTTGCCTCCCCTTGACTGTGGATACTGATTGTAAAAAAAAAAAATCACAAAATTCAATGGTTTGTATATATGTAAATTTCCATTTTGTATAAATTGGAATGTAAGTAACGATTTT
The DNA here is from genome assembly GCA_948107695.1 of Meliscaeva auricollis. Lineage (NCBI taxonomy): Eukaryota > Metazoa > Arthropoda > Insecta > Diptera > Syrphidae > Meliscaeva > Meliscaeva auricollis. Next base: position 18,579,639 of record OX403619.1, on the reverse strand, counting down.
ACAACCAATATAATTGCGGTTTACGACTGTCATTGTTCCGTCAAATAAAAAACTTTAGCAAGCGGCTGTCAAATTAAATATCTGAACTGTCAATTTGATAATAGTTGGTTGCCAAATTTTAAACCACGACTGTCATATTAAAATTGTCAACACACACCGAAATTCACAAATACCATCAATACGTATAAGCCCCTTTGTGTACTGATGAATTCCTGACTCCTTTATATCATTCACTTTATGTTCGTTAAATTAAATTCATTTGTTTTTTGCATAATGCTTCTTGGTTTTTTTTTTGTTTTTTTTTTGTTGTGACCCTAAGGAATGTATGGAGTAATGCAGTTTAATATCCTTTCCCATAAAATATTTAATAACCTTCCAGATAAACTTAAAAAAGAAAAAAAAATATATAGCAGTTGCAAAAATTATTCGAAAAGTAATTGGCGATGCATTAAAGTTTCCGACAGAATATATGTAAAAATAACATCCGCTTTTTTTCACGTAAGCTTCAACGTTGTCATACTACCATACATTGCACACATACCCACATAAACATAAATTCGATGTGAAGCCGTCAAAATTTCCAGAGAGTAAAAAAAAAAACAATATATTTTTTTTTTTGTGGAAGCTATACGAGCTTCATAAATGGAAAATGTGAAAAGGGTCTCGAAAAATGCATTACCCACGTTATTACACACATTCTGACACATACTACACACACACAAACTGTCAGTTATCCAATTTTATATTTCAATTAATATAATTATAAGGGAAGTGTTTTATCCATTCAAACGAGTGAACTTTTTCATTCTCTTGGTTGTTGTAAAATTTATGAAAAAATTGAAAAAATAAAGAAAAGCTAAAAGAATTTTCTCAACTTACCGATTATACTAAATGGAAACTTCCCCAGACCGCAGAATTTTCCAATAAGTGGCGAATGTTCGTCACGTCCATCGTAAACGGCCAGCCAATCGTATGGGCAGTGTTCATTGCCAGAGCCAATTGGCCTTATAGGACACGTCATTACGTTTTCGCACCTGTAATAATACAAAACAACATTTATACATACATACATAAAGAAAAACGAATTATAACTGTGAATATTCATTTTTTGTTCACTGTGGGATTAAGATATAAAAGAGTTTTGTTGTTGTAATCCTTATTGACATCGCACAAACAGCATTGAGAATGCCTAGACCTCTCGTGTACTTACATATATAAAATACAAAAACACCTTAAGGTTTTAATTAAAAGATTTTAATTGAAAAGTATTCAGAGGAAATGAGACTTTTTTTTTTTTTTTTTTTTATTAATTTACTGGATGGCTGAATAATAACAATTAAAATATTCATTTCATTAACACGTGTTCGACTTTTGGTAGGTAGGTAGGTATATGGAAATTAAAAAAAAAAAAAATATTATAACAAGTTTCAGGGAGAGTTGAAATCGCAAGAAATATCATTTAATTAAAAAAATAGGGTCACATATATGTGGGGGGTAAAGGTCCTTATATGTCAGCAAAAAAGGAAAACAACACAAGTGCTTTTGTTCTCATTTAATTTGTTCGCTTTAATGAACAATTTTTTTTTTTATTGTAGGTGAATGTTATTTGGTTGAAAAGATGACATTCATATTGATTTAAGACAGCTTAGAGAAATCTTGTCGTTAAAATATGTAGAACCTCGATAAAAAAGTTGACTTTATTGAGAATGTAGGACATAATATCCTATTTCTTTCGTATGAGGCTTGTCGAAAGAGTATAGGTAACACTTTTGAAATATAGTGCATAAGTTTTCCATATCAACTTAAAAATTCAAAGGCGGTATTTTTTGAGAAGACAAGGAACGCTAGATACCAAGTTTGAAATACACCCATCCATCTGTTTTAGACTGTGAATTTTGATACAGGCAGAGACAACTACAGCACTCAATTTGTTTTAACAATCTGTTATTGTTATTTTAACTTTTTTACGGTTGCATTTACGGCGTTTTTGTCTAAGACTTTGATAATTTTAAATTATTAACGTGCTGCAATAGAATCTAAAGTCAGAATTTTTAAATTGGCACTAGTTTATGAGATATTCCCATTATAAAATGACAAGAAAACCGTTTTTCAATATTTTTGAAGAACTGAATGTGATAAAACTATTTTTTTTTTTGAAGCTGTACTTAAAGAAGAAATTATACTTAAAGAAGTTTAAGCGCCTTTAAAGGGCGGGTGTTAATAAAAATATTCAACAAAAGCAAATCGATTGCGGTAAACGAAAAAATTGCCCAAACGACTTTTTCGTTTGTTAAACATTTTTTTTTTTGGCTTTGTTTGCAGCAAATTGGTAAATTCTTTTGGGTTAAACACTTTCTGCCAACGATAAAAAAAAGTTCAGCGTAACAGCGGTGATTGAACTTGTGACCTCTCAATTTCGAAAAAAGGCTGTTGCTAAAGCACAAACTAGATACCTTCGTTTAGCATATAATGCATAATAATTAAGAAAATTTGTTTCTTCCAGTCATTTGCTGTAAATGCATTGTAAATTTACACCACCAGTGAAGTTCTTTGCAAGAAACTACTTTCTGGAGAGGTTCTTCGGAAACTATTCATTCATTTGCTGCAAACAATAGAATTTTCCAGTAAACGAAAATGTGTTTAGATGTAGAAAAATTAAACGATATAATTTTATTTGATATTTTATCGAACGCTTTGCTATAGTCCGTAACAACAATATCGACTTCATTTTTATTTTCCATTGATTTAGATGTGGAAAGCATTATTGTTTGCCGCTATCAACTCTTGAAAATGAGCTCCAAGCGAATGGGTTGGTTTACATTATGTTTGCGGTAATAGAATAACAATTTGGGTCAAATGTAATACAGTTGCTACAAATAAAAACAAATTTTGAGGTATTAATTATTATTAATGTGGGTCAGCTAAAGTTTAAAAAAAGACTTTTTTAAACTGGCCGAACGCATACAACAAAGTTTTATTAGAAATTTGTTTAAAGTGAATTCATTGGAAAATTCTTGTTATTCGAATGCCATATATAATCAAAAGGATATCCGATTTCCCTATAACACTCACTTTAAAATTTCTAATAAAATGCATATTCTCACAGCAATATCCTCGAATTCACCTGAATTTTAACAAAAGCTCAAGAGTATAGCTCTGTGCTATTGATGACAATGCAAAAATTCCTTAAAAGAACAGACAAACACCAGAAAAGGAAACAACAAAAAATTTTTACAAAATTTTAAGTGAACCAGACCAGAAAGGTACTTTCCTTTATACTATGCACCTACATACGCTACTCATATGTGAACTTATATAGCATCTATACACTATCAGTTTATTCATCCTTACATCCACATATAGAAAGTTTGGTAAGATACAGAAGGTAGGTATACTGTTGTACATATTGGGAGAGTATTTCTATGGAAATATACATATACTCGTAATATCGAATGTGTGAAAAATGTATCAATGGAACGATATTATCCTCTTGGGTGAATGTGTAATTTATAGCAAAAAGACCGCAATAAATCCTTTTCGAAATGTGAAACCAATGTATTTCGTTTAAAATTTTTTGGTATGACCTTTTCGATTATATCATTCGGGTTGAGTTGAGTTGAGACTTAAAGGTTGACCTCAAAGTGTTATAAAAATATTTAAAAATGCCTATAGGTACAATTTTTTTTTTTTATTTTTGAATAAATGTATATTCAACCGATACTATAATATTGGAATACATCATTGCAATGAGGAACGAAGACATATATCTCTTACACTAAATATAGTCTCCATTATTTCAAAAATGTCAAACAAAAAAAAATATATGTATTGTATTTATAGTTATAAAAAAAATGAAAACAACGATGAACCACCAAGAAGATATCGATCAAAACAGCTCGATTTACGGTGTTGTCATTAACTGATATGTGATTGAAAATGATAGTCGTTTTACCTTTTGTTGTTAATAGTTTTAAATGTTAAATTATTTTTGTTTTATTTTTTATTTGTAGATTTATTTAAAACCAAAAATAAAAATTCATTAATAAATGTAGTCCGTAATTTTTCAAAAAAAAATATATATAGAAAACCCCTGAAGAAGCCAGAAAAAAGCCAGCAAAATGTAGGTTAAACGAAGATGAATTAGTTTTCTTATTAATTGCATCCATTTTAACGATCACTAAAGACCAAATAAATACCAAATTTAATACCGCGAATTGTTAACTTCTGTATAAAGAGTGTGTGTTTTTTCTTTTATTTTTAATTTTGTTTTATATGATTAAAATCTGTCGTTTTTGCCATAAAACTTACGTAAGCAGCCTTAAAAGTTGATGGTAAATTGCCTTTATCATAGTTTTTATTTTGTTTTTGAGAAATTTTTAATTTATTTTTTAATGGAATTTTTTTTTTGTGAGCAAAATTTGAAAAAAAAAAAATAAAAATTTAATTTGGATAATCTTCAATTTCACAGATCGAAATGTGTACTGATGAGAGAACAGCAGAACACAATTTTTCGTTTAAGATTTTGCTGTGTGATTTTTGTATATTATTTTTCGTTTAGCTTTATCAGCAGACACGGGCTTTAAACGTAATAATTACAAAAACGTAATAATTAGAAAATCTATGTTTGACGTGGTGCATAAAATAATACAACAAAGCTTAGGGCTGAAATTATTGGTCTAACTCTAAAGTCTTAAATTTCGTGCCATCTTAAAGTTCTGTAAGACTCTTAAAAAAGTATTTGATTTAAATTTTTGATTATATATAAGGGTTTTCCAAAAAGAGGTGTTATTTTGAATAGCCCGCTATTTCGGTAGTTGTCACTTTTGAAGCTGTAATTTTTTGACATTTGACAAGCAGAAACTACGTTATTAATGAAAATGGAACGATACACGCTTCAACAACGCATTGAAATTATTAAAATTCACTATAAAAATGGTGAAAATTTGGCAGAGACGGTTCGTAAAACTAAAACATTTTTGGGTCGTCGTGAAGCACCTTGTCGGACCGCAATACAGAAATTGGTGGACAAATTCGAGCTGTTGGGACAAGTTAGTGATGTGAAGAATAAAACCCGTGCACGTCGCTCAAGAACAACTGAGAATATTGCTGTTGTAGCCCAAAGTGTTGAAGAAAACCCAGGTTTGTCCATTCCTCGTCGTTCTTTGGAATTAGGCATTCCACAAACGTCATTACACCGTATTTTGCATAAAGACTTGGGTCGTAAGGCTTATAAAGTTCAGTTAACACAAGAACTCAAGCCGGCTGATCATCAACAACGTCGTGTCTTTGCTGATTGGGTCCTTGAAATGCATGAAAATGAACCGGAATTTCATCGAAAAATCATCTTGACTGATGAGGCCCATTTCCACCTCGGAGGCTACGTCAACAAGCAAAACTGTCGCATCTGGGACTCGGAAAACCCAAGAGTTATTGTTGAAAAGCCTCTCCTACCTCAACGCGTGACTGTTTGGTGCGGTTTATGGTCCCGTGGGGTCATTGGACCTTAATTTTTCGAAAATGAGGCTGGAGCAACAGTTACGGTCAATGGATTGCGCTATCGAGAGATGATTAATGATTTTTTATGGCCTGAATTAAATGGAATTGATCTGGACAACGTTAACTTTCAACAAGACGCGCCGTCGACGTGCCACACAAGCAATGAAACCATCGATCTTTTACGGGAAAAGTTTCCGGACCGTGCTATCTCTCGAAGAGGTGATCACAATTGGCCACCGAGATCTTGTGATTTAACACCTTGCGACTTCTTGCTTTGGGGCCAGGTGAAAGATAAGGTCTACGCCAACAGCCCAGCGTCGATTCAAGACCTCAAAGATGAAATTCGTGAGGCTATCGAGGACATAGGGCAGCCACTTTGCGATTTGGTTATGGAGAATTTCATAAAAAGGATATGGTCCTGTAAGCGTGGTCTTGGCGGCCATTTGGCTGATGTTGTGTTCCATTATTAACGGCATACCTTCCTCTTTATAATGAAATAAACATCTGATCTAATATCTCCAAAAATGCCATTTTTCTCTGAATATCAAAATAACACCTCTTATTGGAAAACTCTATATTATCTTATATACTTTTTTTTACATTAAACTGTGTCTTACTTTTTACAAAATACAAATTTTAATTTCCTTTCTTCTTTAATAAATCATTTTCGCAAAAGAAAATGCTTCTTAAAAATATTGTGTCTATTTAAGTACCGAAGTAATAAAAAATGGACTTTTTCAACTGACATTAAAGTCAAAAAATCCAACGATGATGATAATAATAATAAAGAAATATCAAATCAATGAACCTAAGCACTTATCAGATAATGGTCATGTTCAAAGCCGTTTCAATCCAGCATCAACCGATGAGTTTATCACTCAGACTCACCTCTCTCTGTTCAAAAAAAAAAAAAAAAAAAACCTGCACGCGCTATAATAATAAAAGAATAGATATAGCTTATGGCCAGAAATTCGATCCCAATGGGACTCTATGCTATGTCCCGGTTTATTATCTTCTTGAGCACGCAAACTCATACTTTTTCTTATTTTATTCTTATTTTTTTTTTCTTGTCCGTTCGTATTTTGTTTCCCTTGAAGTATTCATGTTTTAAGGTTAGTTATTCGAATTGCAAAAAAAAATTACTATAAACTCTCGACATTCATAAAATGTCCTTTATCGAAAACGAAATGAACTGTCATTGAATTTTGTGTATTTTTTATGGTCAAGTTTGAGTAACATTTTCACACTCTTAAGACACTTAATCATAAAACAAGTCAATACAACCTATTCTGACACTTTATTTATGTACTTTTTTTTGCTTGATGGAGAACATCCTTTTCTCCCTTATAGCCGTCCGTATCGCTAAGACCCAGTGAATTAAAATAAATTTGTTCTTCTGGCATTCCTTACAACATCCGGCCAGTTTATTACTCAAGACATCAGCTACCAATAGATAAACCCAAACTCAAAGTAGAGAAAGAGAGTTTTTTTTTTTTGGATAAGTATAGAAAGTTGGACGAGCAGGAGGTATAAATGTCAGAAGCAATTTTCTTTTCCTCAAAGAACCCAACCCTACATAACATAGTCGAATAAAAACGAAGAAATATGGAAGAGAAAAGGTGTGATAAGAGATCCCGGACAGGAAAAAGGGATTAGGTGAATTTTCGCTTGTGGATATCTATTTGTTATAACTGTAATTTTATTTTATGGACCATCGTCTTCAACGACCGATGAAGACCGTCTTTTCCATATACCGACGACGCGTGGACCGGTTGGTATATCTCTCCAGAAAGTGGATTTATAAAATAAAAAAAAATTGGTACTAATAAAAGAACAGATCATGGCACAAATTATAGCTGAAATTATGGCTATTAGCTTTTTTTTTTGGGTGTTTTTTTTTCCCTTATTTTCTTTCTTTTTTATTTTGTCCAATTACCCTAGGGATATTGTTTGCTTACCTTGCTAAATTTGCTTATATCCAAACTTCTAAACAAAAAAAAAATCTTAAAGGCAATCGTGAGGAAAGAAAAGCCTTTTTCCTTATTCGTTCTTTAACAAATTCCGCTACTTTTGTATTTAATTCCAGGACCATGAATTTTTATTTCATGTTGAAAATGTTAAGCACCCGGAGGGTTACATACATAAATAGCTATAAAGATTGAGAGTTTTAAAATGGAGAATGCATGACTAGCTTACAGAAATAATACAGAATGTCATTAAAATAGTAGAAATTTTGAGCTCAGAAAGAAGTTTTTGCCTAACATTTTTTTCTATTTGTATTTAGTAAAAAAAACCTCATTCAAGACCACTTCTTTAAGATTGCAGAAGAAACCATCGCATTGATGATACTTCGAAGAACCTAAGCAGTTTTAACTAAAGGAAGAGTGATTTTTTACCTTTTACGTTTTTATGTTGAAATAACAATTGTTTTTTCAACAACCAATCAGAAACGTCAAGTTCTCACTGTAGAACTTGGTAAGGCAGATAGAAAAATTATCATGGAGAGCAAAAATAATTCATGTCGTTCTCTATAGCTGGTCCAAAGTTCTCCAAAGTGTTTCTATATTCTTAGTACTTAATAAATAATATTTCGGTAATAGGATGTTTTTTTTTTACGGGAAATAAAATATTGGAGTAGTAGGTACTGAAAAATTTTAGGACTAGTAGGTACCGGCCCTAGCGTTAGGACTCTGTGAATAAATTAGCTGGAAAGGTCTTACATGCATACAGTCAAAATTTATATCATTATAATTATTAGGACTATAAGAAAAATGTTACAAATTGTTACAATTATTCTAATTTCCCTCAAACTATTTGTATGAAGAAGTACAAACTTGGATTTTGAAAAAGGTTGCATTTTTTTGGACATCGAATGGTTATACTAGTTACTGAGTTATTGGAACATAAAGATAAAGGCATCATTTTCTATTTGAAGATAAATACCTGAAGATTATTTCACCAAACACTTTTCACTTTTCACTTTGCAACTTTTTACTTTTACTTTGCAAATATCGTTTCACCAAAAAGAAGAACATTTTTTGACCTCTTGACTGAAGTTAAATTAATTCTAATATTTTTACACGAAACCAAAAAATACATTGTTTTGCCGCGCTCAGGAATTCTCAAAAAATTAAAATACATGATTTGATAAAAAAAAGCCTTTAAGCGATAACTTTCGACCTATAAACACTCATGCATAAATTATTAACACCTTGACAATCTAGCAGAAACATAATTCGATCTGCATCACTGACCTGTATACTGTATTGCATACAATGCGAATAACATTCTGTACATTTAAAGTACTGATGGGAATTCGGCTACCTAGATACACTTCACTCTCTTGTAAAAATGGCCTTCAATTATAACCCATTGCTGCAAAAGCAGCCTTAAAATAAAAAATACAACTTTCATTTGGCCAGTTTTTTGTTGATTATTTTTTATTCAAAGGTTGGCTCTCAACTACTAACTGTTACCATCCTCTGAAATAATAAAGACATTTAGCCGAACAAAATTTAGCTCAGTTGGAAATTCAATAAGCCCGCCTTGGCAGTGTATTTTCAATTGCTCAGCAAACCCATTGAACTGTTAACAATAAATTGTGTACCAAAAACCCACTCGAACACAGTGGAACACACTTCAAATGCCTGTTTTCTTCGCTTTCTCTCTCTCTTTTTGCAGTTTCAGCTTGGCAACAAACTAACTATCGAATCGATTCTTCCTAAAATATATATAAATGTAGGAGTAGGTATCTGAGTTTTTTTTTTTTTCTATTAATTTTTTTTACTTTTGTTTTCAATACAAATAGAAACTCTTGTATTGTGGGTAAAAGTCTTTGAAAATACTTCAAATACATTTTGAATGAGTTTTTGAAAGTTTTTATTTTTTTTTTTTTTTTTTTTCTTAAGTTTTTAACAGTAAAGACGGAAACAGAGTAATAGTTGATGTTGTCGGGAGAAGTTTGTTCTTTTTTTTTTTTTAATGAATTTGCTAAGGTTTATTGGTGAAAGGTATATAAATATTTATATTGTTCAAAGTTTATTATTTAATGTTTTTTTTTTTTTTTTTTAATAGCACATTGGAAACTAAAGGGAATTTTTCAATGAACCATTAAAAAGGTCAGGTGAAGAAAAGGGAAAGCAGTTATCGATTTGAAAGATGGACAACATAAAAATCAAAAATCAATCTATAAAATTTATCATCGCCTCATTTTATTTGAAGAGGACTTTAGTTGTATCAACTCGAAATGTTTACAGATTTCTCTACAAACAAAATATCGACCTTTATTTAATTGAAATTTGTATTTAAAAGGACATTGGGTCATATTGTGTGAACGTCTGATTAGTTTTGCTTTTAAATAACTTTAAATTGCCAAATATGGAATTAATTTCTATATCGTTTGCGAGGTTGCAATTTTAGAACAACTGTGTTGTAGGGAGGGTCAGCCCTGCGAAAGAAGATTGCTTGCAGCTATTAACCCACGGCAACTGACAGGTTGATGAGAGTCTAACGCAATAACCATTACGTTAAGGGATATCTGTATTTACAGAAATGTGAATGACAAAGTTGGGGTAGGTAAATTAAATTAACAATAAAAAAAAAAATCCTTAAAAGTTTTATTGATACTTTAATGAATTGATTTTTATATGACTGTTTTCAAGAGTTTGACTCATATCAAAGCTTATTATCAATAATAGAGATTTATTGCCTCTAATTTATTGGAAATTTAATTTACTACAACTTTTTAATTCAATTTTTTTCTGTAACTGTAGCCATTTATGAAATATCAAAAAAAAAATTATGACAAAGTGGCCTGTGTCTTCTGTTTCACCGAAGTAATTTACTTTTGTAGATCCTTTAAATCAGAGTAATTTGCTTTTAAGCTAGTTTAAATTGCATTAAATTCTGCTGAGTTATAAAAATTAAAACAAAAAAACTGAAGTTAACGTTTATTTTATGTTAAATCCTCATACGTTGAGGGTGAGCACCTACTTAATATTAATTTTGAGAAAAATCGCAACATAAAATAATGTAGATCGCTCATACTAAATTCAAAAAATGTTTCGTTGTGTTTTTTTTTTTTAAGTTGAGGTATAACTTGGTTCAAATACAAGTTATTTTCAACAAACAGTATATTACAATGGCTTAAGGATTGTCGACTGGTAACTCAAGCAACTCAAGTATACTGTTGGATGCCAATATTTTTGTTTTTTCGTTCGCTTTTTGAGTATTCAAAATTGAAATGTTTTTTTATTTTAAAATTTCCTTGTGTGGTCCCAAATGTATTAACGTTTTTTTATTCTTCTTGAGTTTTTTTTCTCAGTGTATTAATTACTTGAGACCCACTTTTTAAAGGAAAATTTACCTTACGTAGCTCACAAAATTGAAACTTTTGCCATTATATTTATATTTTTATGTCATACATAAATAGATTTTTTTTTGAAAGGGGAGAGGGAGAGCTGGGGAAAGGAATACACCATTTGGGTTTTTTATTCTTAAGACTTTGAAGAAAAATAAAATGCAAAAACACTGTTAATAATTCTTGAAAAATACCCCCTATTTTTTGTCTAATTTAAATGTAGTTTAATTGTACTTGAAAACTTTATACCATAACGACACATTCACAAAAAAAGAAAAAACTGTCTCAAGACTCAAGAGACAAGTGAAACCTTACATTGCTTAGCTAATGCAGTACTAAAATAAATATAATGCACGACTGGGTCGTACGTACTTGCTCTTAGGTTCAAAGTTGCTGTGCCCGTTAAAGTTTCTTTTATATAGTTTTTAAAAATAAATAACTTTATAAGAAAAAATCTTTTAAAAAAAATTTAAGAAAAAATAAAATCCATTACTAAAATGACATAAACTTCATCTTAAATTGTTTAGTGCCCCAAGCTAAGTATGCCATTTGATTTGATTAAGAAAGATAAATCGTTAGAAAAAAGTTTTGAAAACGGTTGAGGCCGTTTAAAAAAAAAATATATTATAAGTATAAAATTTCTCAAACCTTCTTTAAAAATAAAATCAGAATGCTGTTTTCAAGAAAATATTAATGCACATCTAAAACCGTTTTCGAAAAATTGATTAAAAAAAAAAACGTTAATTTTTTTCAAGTTCGTGCGATCCAGTCGTGCATTTTGTTTTTAAAGTGAAACCAATTCTTACCCAGAGACAGTAAAAATCAGTAAGGTATGGTTTGTTGTTGGGGTCTTATTTGTTTTGCTTAAAAATACAGATTTTTCTTCTTATTTTTCTATTTGCAATGGGATCTTTTGGAGCTTTTTATAATTTTTTCGATGCCTTTTGTACATAGAGTGTTTTGTGAGAAATAATATTCATTAGTCCAATAACTACCTTCCTCTCAAAACTGCTCCATTTTTTTCAATTTTTATGACAGGACATGCTTCCAATTTGGAGTGGTTTAAGAAAAAAAAATATTTCAAAACTTTCAAACAATTTTAAAAAGGAACAATGAATTTTTCATATAGAATAGCCTACTGTGTCAATTGTATCTATTTTTTTTTTATTCATTTGAAGACATCACAAAAACTCAAAACCTATCCATTTCAATTTAAATTGCATTTCACTCAAATAAACACGTAAGGCTATGCCATCATACATGGATATTATATTTGAAGTGAAGAACTCTAAAATTCTCTATAGAGAGACTTCGGACCTAGAGGAAAATGGATATATCTGAAAAAGTATGACCTAAAAAGAAAAAAAAAAATTCTTACCGTTGTCCATCGACCGAAAATTGCTCATTTTGAAGATAAAGTTTGATGTACGGTTGTCTGGTGTGAAGTTTATAGCGACAATTTAGTGCCCTAGGATATAGTCCTGGATATGCTGGTGACTGCACGTAGCAGGTCTGCAGGCGGCAATCTCGAAATTCTCGCTCACAGTATGATCTGAAATTGAACGAATGCATGGAATATTAACTACTTTGTTCTCCACATTTACACACACACACAGATATATTATATCTTGTGCCTTAAAAGACGTATACAATATGTAGATCGGGATCGGAACCGACAGGATATAGGATGGCGAGTTATGGGTGTCAGGATAACTATACAGTAGAATGTTATGAGGGCAAAACTATATACCCTAACCCACCACCCAACCCGACCGACCGTCAGTCGTTGTCGTACCTACACTCTACTATCTCTGACGATATAACGCCAAAGGAGGATGAAACAATAATAAATAAAACTCCTTCGTTGTTCATCCACCGCCCTCCCGCCATCATAGCAGAGTGGGTCGTTGGTGCGCACCAGCTAGGGGTGATGTGTCATGAATGAACGATTTATTATTCTTCTCACAAAATAACTTAGTATTATGTTTGCCTGGCTGTAAGGGTTGAAGGGAAGGGGTGGGTGTGTTGAGGGAGTTATATTTAATTTCATAAGTAGATACATAAATGATGGTATACATGTTTATTCATATGTGTATATGGCATCAGAAACATGTAAACAAATACCGATAAGTGCAAACGATATTTTCCTGTCTTTATCGTAAGTTAAAATAATAGCTAGCCATTTTGCTTACACATGAAAGAATTTATCAATTTCGGGATTTGATTGTGTTTTGTTTCGTTAACTTTTTACTTATACATCATATATATAAGGCCCCAAGTAGGTATATAGGAACGAAGGAATATGTTCTGTGAAGAGATTACTCTTCATGAATGAGGATATGCGTTGCGTATAGCCCTCTCGGTAGACCAATTTATTACAATCACTTCGGGAGAATTGAAAAGTCAAACGTCCGTATTCAGTTGTTCTGCTAAGTTTGAGGTGTTAAATCAATATTTTACACATTTCAGGTGTTAGAATTGGGTTAAGCTGTAGCTTTATAGGAATTTATTTAAGATTTATTGTGTTTCGAATACAAAATAATATGTTTGACAGCATCAATGAGCTTTCCATTTAAAACAATGATAATATTGAAATCAATAGTTTGATTATTGAAATAATGTGATTGACTTATTACTGCACATTATAATATGTAAGGGGAGTACATTTTGTCCTTCAAGCAAATACTGAATTCCTTAAATCTCTGGCCACACACACTTTTGAAGAATTTTGTAAGAACGATTCTTAACTTGAAATTGATAACTCGTGCAATAATGGATTTTTCAAATAAGAAAACAAAAAAATATGCGTATTAAAATTGAAAAGACCCTTACAATTGGATAGTTAACTTTGGATTTGAACAACCACTGTTTTTAACTGTTCTGGGAAATAGAAATGGAAAGTTATCTGGATTCTGGTGAGCGGAAATTTACCAAAACTGTTTTTAGAAACATTCAATTTACTCATATCATAAGACTGCCAAGCTTTAGACGAGAGACAAGACCTAAGCCACATCTAAATGGAAACCTATTTTTATGATACTAGGACAGATTTAAGCTCTACTTAACTCAATTCATTCCGAGTGAACAGTTAAGGACAGCTGACTTTAATCTTGAGAAGAAGCTTACAGCCATAGCAATGATCCAGCCTCGCCACCATACAGGAGGACATGACAATGTTCTTATATAGGGTTGCTCTTTTGGAAAAGGGCTTTACTGCTTTAAAGCCTCCTTAGCGCCGGTGCCTGCGGTCAAAATATGTGATTCATGAGCCATGTTCAACGGGTTGGGGTCAAAATTCTGTCTGGGTCAAAATTCTCTTCAAAATTCTGATTTTAAGATTCAGCTTTTAAAAATTCTGCTTTCCAAATTTCTTCTTTTCAGAATTCTGCTTTTCTCTGGCTTACAAAATATTGCTTCTAATAAAAATTAAGGCTTGGAAAATGTTTAAAAGCAGGCGCTCTTTAACGTTTCTCAAGCATTCATTTCTATTATACGTAGACATTTTGAATATCTTCTCACTTATTGAAGAGAGGAATATTATCTTAGATTTCATCTTTTTTTATCGTTGAAATGCTTGCTTTATACCCTTCTAGGATATAAGCCTGTTCTTTTACTAGACACGGTTTGTTTAAGGGCGAGAAATTTCATGTGAAGGTCCTAAATTAATTGCTCATGTTTCGTTTGCTTTTTGGCAATCAACGCTTTAGATTGTTATTGGTTCGTAACTTCTACGTGGATCAAATACCACAGCAGCAGCCTTAAACCTGTACGATTAAACCCTTCAGTGCTTCCAAGGACAAGAGGCTAAATTGACTAGGTACTCGGTTATGTATAAAATTCCCTTAACTTTTTGTCTTTAGGTGTAGGTCTTCCTCTTACCACAGTGTCATTTATAGACAACAGCTGTTTCAGATCTTTGCCGGCAAACTCATTTAAATTTGAATTTGATTGAATTTTATAGAAAAAAAATTACAAAAATGATATGAGCATCCCCACCCCCCTTCCCCCCTTGAGTATGCCTCAGAGTATTGCTTCAAAAGCAATATAAATATCTACAAAGTGTGAGAATTATAATATATATATCCAATTACCACACATCAATAACTATAATCCTTTTATTAAGTGACAAAAATAAACGTAAAATGCACACGGCACCGCATGACACTCTACTAGACTCTAGAGCCACGATTATTATTATATTTCCATAAGTCATAACTCAAATTGGTAGTCATACTGTCAGTGAAAACTTTCAAACCAACTACGTTATAACAATAAAGTTTATTATGTACGCTGAGCATCCTTCGTCGTACAAATCAGGATATAAAATATACCAATATATATATTTTCCTCTATTTATATTTATAAATGCAAAATCCGTATCCCATTTTATGTATATACAATGGGGAGGAAGGGGGGGGAGATGGAAAACTGTTCTTTCGAACAATTGGTAAAGTTTATTTTACCGCGACGTATGATGACTTCACAAAAACTTAACTTAGACAACTTAGACCATTCAACCGCCCCCCCCCCTTTTTCTTTCTTTTCATCGTGTCTTCCTCTTGTTCTCTGACGTAGGTAAAAACTTTTTTAATTTCACCGAATAAAAAAGGAAAAAAAAAAATATCACAAGTTTACTTGGATATAAACAAAAAAAAAAAGCCAGTAACGACATCAAACTTTAACCACACTACTTCAGAGATTCAGAGTTGAGAATAATTACATAACACAACCACTACGGACAATAACAGTAACGACAACAACAACAGCAACGCCAACAGGCGGAGTATCATTCCCTCTATACGCCAAAGACAACTTACTCCAGTCTCCTTCAAAGCAACCACCAACGATTTGTCATCCCTTTATTTGTCTTGAAATTTGTATACATTTGAATAATTAATTCGTTAGGGTGAGTCTATACTCTACACTCTACACTCTACACAGAGAGGGTTTTTTTTTTTTTTACAAAGGCGGACGTCAAAGGACATTCAATGCGCAAAACTAAGATATCATTCTTTTTTAGAAATACAAATTTACAAATGATGTCACAGTCCGCATAAATCAGTGATGCTATTGAATTGAAATAATGATTGTTCGTAATCCCTAACGACATCACTTTCAAAACATAAAAATCATTTTGTGAATTAGGACCAAATTCTCAAATTGAAGAAGTTTTATGTTTTCTTTATTATCATTTGTCATGAAGATTTGTTGTTTTTTTCTTTTCCTTTTGTTTAATTTTTTTGTATTTTTTTATTGAATGCGGAATTTTTGAGTTATAAAGAGAAGATTACCCAAAGAAGTTTAGGAATTTTAGGTTAATTTGGATGTCGAAGAAGGATGGACAGGGCAGGGCACCACCTAACTTACCCTTGAACAATTTCACCCCTTCGGTTGGGATAAAGCTCCGGATGTTGGCCGTAGCGCAGGTAGACTTCCATTTGTTGTTCAGCTCTGGAGTCAAAGGCAAAGTAGGTCTGAAATTGAAAAAAAAATTAGTAAATTCAAATACCTTAACAGTAATAGAAAAGTGGTGTGAGGCTACGATCAAATTATAAGATTTTAGAACAACGACAATACACAGCTTTCATCACAGTTATGCCAACAAAATGCAATAGCACATTAGGATGGTCCACAATTTCACTTTTTTAGTATTTCCTGGGCTTCTTTTGGAATTAAGGTCCTTTGGGCTCAAGAATATGGCTAGATTTTTTTTCAGATTCTAAAAGTTATACATATTTAGAGGTCGTGATCATCGATTTTATGAAAAAAAAGGTAAGTTTTCGAGATTTTAATTGCTAAAAATTTAAATAACGGGTTTTAAAAAATATTTCTTATATCAGAACAATCTATAGCGAATCCGTTACAAAATGGCATTTTTTGTTTATCAATTAAAACATAAATTGATAGTTTTTAAAATGTTTGAAAATTGGCTTATTGTTAAAATCGAAACATTAACCCTCGAAACTACTCATAATAGTTCATAAGTTTCATATCTATTGTTCCAATAAAATAAAATTATTAACAAGCTATTTTCTAAAAAAATATCATCGATTTCTTAGATATTTCGATCAAAAAGGGCTTTTTGAATGGCTACGTCCTATATAGTTTAAAACTCATAGTGACCTAAATTTATCATTTCAGTGATCTCAATGAGTGTTTTTTTCTGAACGGACTGATTTTGACCGTTTGCTACGGACGCCTGAACGGTTGCGGTATTTTCGACCAACCCATTGTCTCGCTGACACGGCAACATCACACAACGAATATGTAGACTCAAATTTTTGCACTTAACTTGTTAATGCCTGTCTACTAGGGCGAGAATTAACGACCGAAAAGATCCTAAGCTTGCGGTCACTGACTCCGAATTTCGAAAAATTGAAACTGTGGTCAACTCTAAAGTGAAATAATGCAAAATCCTTTTAAACGGCCATTCCAAATAAACGGAAAGGGAAAACCCTTCCAATGCCGTTTATCACATTGAAGAAGTATAGACCGGGGAAATTAAACAAAAACAAGGGCCTGACCCGGACAAAATACTTTACAGCATTTTAAATAAAAAATGATAGATATATTCTGATTCTTCATTCGATTTTTATAGGTCTTAGCTATAACATGGGAAAATTCGGGAAATGTTGACTAACAAATCAGGGAAGTACAAATAAATTAAAAATGAGAGGATCACGTTGAGAGTTCTTAAATCCTGATAAATCCATGTTTTTCATTTAAGCCCTATCATTTCTAATACATCCGAGTTTTTTAGTTATCATAGTCAAAAACTTTAACAGTAAAAATAAAAAAAACATCACGTTTGCAGTTTTAGTCACTTTACACATGAGATAATTTATTTCAGTCAGAAAACCATTTTGGTGGCGGATGTCCTCTGCCAAAGAAAAAAACCATTAAAATAAGTGTTTTTTTTATCAAAAAGTTAAAAATGAAATGCACTACTGGATTTCACGAACTTGCTTATGTAGTCTTAAGCTATTATATGTATTGACTAGGCTTGCAAAGTTTAGCTTTTGGTTAACTGATGAGTGTATTTTTTGAGTTTTTTTTTCTCCGTAAAAAAAAAAACAAACTCAGTTGCTAATGACAAATAATAAATTATGAAATTGTGTGTCGGTCACACAACAGAGCCTTGAGGTACTCCACAAAATAAAAAAAAAAAATCCAATTTCCTAAGTTAAACAACAAACATTTCTAATACAAATCTAAATTTTCCTATGAATATCTCTTACATAAAAAAAAAAATAAAATACCGTTCAAAACTATCTGCTACGATAGTTCATCTAATATTTGCACTTCCCACATTGTGTGCATAGATACAGCAGCAGCAGCAGCAGCAATAGTAGCAAAAACAATAACAACAACAACAACAACAACAACAACAACAACAACAACAACAAAAACTATGTATTTATGGAAAGTTTATCTTTATCTTTAGCTTTGTCGTTGTTGTTTTTGCTTTTAACCTAAGACTAACAAGTTTATTTTTGAAAAAGCATAAAAATATATGTACATAAACTATTGCATATAAACATATGTATGTCGTATCCTCAAAAGGTATACTCATACGTTTGTAGAACTCTATCATCATCATCATCATCATCATCATATATGAGTAAGTCTACACTCTTGAAGAAAATTGCTTTATCCAAGTCCTCTTGAAACAATACTCTCTCAATCTACTTCATATTTTATGTTTTTTTTTTATTTAATTTTTTTTTATACAGTTTTTTTTTGTTTATTCCAAAGGACGACAAAAATGGAAAAGCAATGCATATAAAGGATGAGGAATAAAACAAAAATAAATTTGATGAAGCTGTCTTTCATGCAAAATGCAGATGTGCGCCAACACAAGAGAGACAAGAACATAAAAATTAAATAATAATATGCATACTCTCCGTATTCCGTCTACGCGGTGCTGGGGTCTTGTTGACAGAATACCATGTTATCTTCATGTGATATATCCTGACCGCACAAACACACACACTATGCTGATACACTCCCACCCATCCGGCAGTCTCTGCTTTACACAAAGAGAGAGGGCATCGCTTTGGCTTTGCTTCGCTTTGAATGAAACTCGAGATGGAAAGAAAGTACATAAAGACGTTTATTTACTCCACTTGATATAGCTACTCATAAATATTAATGAAATCCTTATGAGACTTGGTGGCATACACGGCGTATGAGTGTTATTTTTCTCAACCGCTATTAATGACATTTTTTTTTTTTTTTACTGTATTTACCAATCTCCATTAACATGATGGGAGGGGGGGGGGGGGGGGGTAGAATTATCAATTTAATAGTAGCAAGGGGAATTCAAACTCGTGGTCTACCTGCCAAGCCTGAAGGAAGGTAGTTTGTGTGCGACACATTCAGTCGACTATTTAGTTCCACTTCCGGGCAATTTGTGAAATTAATTAAAATAATTATATTTTGTATTTAATTCAAAAGTCTTACATCATACGGCAGTGCCATCACCAGTGCCATTGATCAATAATAATTGCCAATTAAATAAATTTGATATTATTATTCAGTGACTGAAAGTAGATTCACCATGAATCCTGCTCACAATGAGAGTGTGATGATTATAATTATGCTAATTAACTGCGGCATATACATATCTATGTTTATTATGATGAAAAGCCTGTGGAGTCAATTGCCACAGATCGAAACACAATTGGGTTATCACTTTTTTGTTCGTTTGAATAAATTTGTGTAGATGGAGAGTAAGCCTTTTGAACTCACAATCAAATAGATGATTTGTGTGGATTCAGGGACACATCACACCGTGATTCATGTCCTTAGGGTGAAACTTGAAGTTTCACGCGCAAATACCCAAAGCACTTATTTCGCTGTCGCACCTTTTCAGTGATTTGTATTCGCTTTTCAACAAGCCGCCAACGACTATGTCCTCAAGGATCTTAACCTCACTTTGTGCCTCGATCTCACTCTCACTCTCACTCTCTTTCTCTATCGCTCATTCCCTTTGACGTAGAAAAATGTTTAAAAATACCTTCAACAAAAAAGACACAAAAAAAAAAAAATTCACGACAGACATTTTGACGTGGTGTCATAGTTTAAGGGTATGTTCTTTTGAACAGCCTGCTAATATCGCGCGTTGGCATACAATTCTGCACCTGATGGATTCCCAAAGTGACAGCAGCAATAAAAGGGTCTGTTGTATAGCTGCAGGACACATATGCGAAGCTTATGCTTGCTCTGTCAACGACACGGCTGTGAAAAGATTTTTCATATTTTTTTTATTTTTTTTTTATTTTTTGCATCTCTTTCTTTCTTTATAGCGAGCTATATTTTTTTTCCTGTTCATTCTTTTATTTTATGACAACGACGACGGCTAAGGTATAACGCAGCGGTATATGATGTGTCTAGAGTTAGTCTGATGATGGGAAAATTGTGCGGAATATTCATGAGCATAACAAGTTAAAAATAAATCTTCTCTGTGGGGATGAGTTTGGTGTTTATGTGTGTGTGTGTGTGTGTGTGGGTTTTTTGCGTTGTAAGAGTTTATTGGGAACCGGAAGTGTTTTGTGTTTTCGCGTGTGCTCTTGTGTGGTAGGTATAAAGGAGTAGATTATGGAATACATAATTTAACAGGTTCATTACTTTAATGACTTACAATAAATTTTAATGCGGAAGTGGTGATCCAAAGTTGTTTTCAGGTATACCATAATCTCTATCCAAGTGTGTGTGGTAGCATGCAGCTTGTTGTTATTTTGTTATGTAATATTAAAAGTCAATCATATTATTTGAATGGAATATTGATACCTTAGAAGTTTAAAAAAAATCGTACTAGATTAAGAAAATAAGAGTGAAAACAGTTCAAGTTGAAAAAGGGTTATACCGAAAAAATCATTCATTTGTATTTTGTAAGATTTCCCCAACTCCTTGCAATTTTTCTGTAAGATAGTCGTTCCCGAGTGTGGAAAGATCCACACAAGTCTAAAAGTGAAAAAAAACCTTTTCCGCAGTTTTCTAAGCAATTTATTGACGTCAGGCGAAAAAAAGGGTTCATTGGATTTTCTAACAGAAATATCTAAAAAATGAGAGCTGATACATTTTAACATTGACTTTGAGTTGAGTTTAGTGCATAGAAAACCTTTAGAAAAGTATAGTTCTATTTCGGACACAAAATACCTTCTTGACTAGAACAAAGTGAGAAATACACTTAGGATTCCCCCAAGAAAAATATAGAGGTATCGAAATGATTTAAACTAAATTAAAAAAAAGAAAACTATTTGTTGCAGGATCCCATAATCCGTTACAAATTCTGCTTTCTACCTTATGTCATTAGATCGCTTCAGAAATGTATAAAAATAATTACTTGTTTTTTTACTTGCAAACGACAACTTCTGGAGCTTAAATCATACAAAATTCAATGTTATAAAATCATACATTTTGAAAAAAAAAAAAACGAAATCCAAAGAGTAGCTTTATTTTAAAAGTAAGAAGCTTAAATCCTTAATTAACTCGACTATTAGGGACATTTGATTCTTATTAACTTGTTAGCCTTACACAATCAATTTGTGTTCCTTAGGTGTCTTTTAAGCTTAGATTTATTCATCTAAAGACTCATTCATCCTTATTGGTGTTAAAGAGATATACCTACTATACTTTCATCGGTTCTATAAAATTACATTTTCAAAAATAAAGTACGTATACGCCGTAGTGTACACCTCT
The DNA here is from genome assembly GCA_948107695.1 of Meliscaeva auricollis. Taxonomy (NCBI): domain Eukaryota; kingdom Metazoa; phylum Arthropoda; class Insecta; order Diptera; family Syrphidae; genus Meliscaeva; species Meliscaeva auricollis. The sequence continues at coordinate 18,558,080 of OX403619.1, read as the reverse complement.
TTTTTTACAAAATGTTTAATCTTTAAATGAAGCAGGTGATATTGAAGGCCATACAAAAATATCTCAAACTTATAAGGAGTTAAGTACTGGTAAAGAATTTTAAAAATTAAAAATGAAAAGGATGTAGGTACGGTGTTGGGGCCAAAATTCCGAGAACTAAAATCCTAAAAATCATACAAAAGTCAAATTTTGAAATGGCATTAACTTCTTATAACATCTTTTTTAGAGATAGGACAGATCTGATTACACTAATAGAAAGATCTCGATTTTGTCCTTAAGGCCAAATTTTTAATTACAAAATTTTAAAAATCTCGTTTAGATCACACCAATACTGAGGTGACGAATTGCATTTGAAAATCAGTGAATGTAGTGTAGATGCCTATGTACAAAATAAACCGTAAAACTTATAATATTACTGCATATTTGTATTTTTGGTTTCCATCTTTCATACTTTTATCTTTGTCTGTAATCGTCCAGTTTTATGTTTTCCAAAGGTTTTATTATCCTGGTAAGGCAGTCTTATTTTCATATTAAAAAAAAAAGAAATGTGTAAAGTTCCAAATGCTAACATCCATTAAAAGCTTTGTTTGTTTCACAGTGAATTAAGTTTATAAAATAATTTTCAAAGGGTCATGGTTAAGAGGTGAAAAAATATAAACAAACTGGAGCTAAATAATTTTTGTTTACCCTCAGAAAAATCTTAAAAATGTATGTACAAAAAAATAAGCTTTATTAAATTTTTGTAAGCTACTGTCAGCAAAAATAACTTAAGAAATATGACAAAATATTTTGTTCTTGTAACATCAATTAAAAGTGTTTATATCAGCTTATTAATTTTTGTTCGTTCTTATTTCTCAGTCAAAATAATAAAACAAAAAAAAAATTGAAGCTCAAATAATTGCGCTATTGAAGTTAATTAAAACCAAATTTAATAAAAATATAGAATATACTTAGATTGTCTGTCTTTCTTTGGCCCCCCATTTATGCATAAAAAAAATTTATTAAACTGATACTCGTATGTGTTATTTTAATTTAAATAATCCTAAGAAATACATTTTGTGACAAAACCAATTAATTTTACAATTTGCTTTATTACAAAGTCAAAACCACTGTAATACAATGCACACATATTCATACTGTAAAACCACAATTAAAAGGCAAATCTGTACCACACTAACATGAGTAAATGACATATTACCAACATACCTATGTACATATAAAATGCAATTAAATGATGGCCTCGAGGTTATAGCGGTGCATAAACGGTGATATTCAAATGCAACTAACAAATATTTAAGGAAACCAACGGAGCAGATAACGTGTCCCTTTATTCTCATACTCCGATGTACCAGTTTCCATTAACCCATTTCGAGTTTGTCATGGAAATTTCAACTGTTTCTAGATACATAATCATTGTATTTTGTAGATAAACAAACCACTACCTGCCGTTGTCCAAACAATTAATTTAGCCCAAAACAATGTGCCTGAATGTGTAGGTATGTTTAGATCAAATCATACAAAGCACACCACGATATCTCTGGATGTGTTTTGGTGTACGATATGGGAGAGCATTTGTCAACACTATCTGCTTAGACTATTTGAAGAGCACCAGGTATGCTAGGTCGACAAAAAAAATCTTATTTTCCAAAGTTGAATACATACATGTTTAACGAGCAAGGCGATATGTACAAGTTAACCGTCAAAGGGTATTTCCTGTTAAATATTTGACGTCCCCTCACACACACACACACATAGAAAAACATTCTGATAGATACCACAACCAGCATCAGCATATACCTGCCTAGGTGAAAATGCGATGATATGCTTTATCGTTTCATTGACTTACCTGATCCGTGAAGTTATCGGTATGGAAGAGGACTTTGACATAGCTTGTTTCACTAATGAACGTTTGTGGTTGTTCGGCTTCACCGCAAAACATTCCCGGCTCTCGACGATTCGATACGTCCGTTTTAGCGTTACCATCAACAATCTGTAAACACAAAACGGATATTTTCATTATTATTTTTTTTTTTTTTTTGTCTTTTGATGGTCTATGCCAAGGAAAAGGCAAAAAGTGTTTATCAAAGTCTTAACTACGGTATACCTATGTTGTAAATCTGAATCAATGTTTGATTCAAGTGAATGCTGATTATGACTAATACCTTTTGAAATATTGTTGTGAAACTTTCGAAAGTTAGGAAGAAAGTTTTAAAGTTTGCTAAGACCAAAATATAAGCTTTTGGTAATGAAATATGATGCTAAAAGTAACTGTCAAAAACGAGGATCTTATCAAAGTTTTTGAATACCCCTACACAATACCAATTAGAAAACTATTTGAAAGGTATACCTTTACAATAGAGATTATTGAGTTGGTAGCATTTTCTAAGCATATTTATCTTGATGTTTGACTAAGTGAAGCAAAGAATTATGGGCCAAAAACATGGAAGTGGGAAATTTCACTGTTCAAGTTATAATAAAATCAAGTTTATTCAATAAATATTAAGTTTTAACGGTCAAATACTGAGTTTAGCTATCATAAAGTAGTTCCTTAACATGCAAAGATCAAAATAATTTATTTTTTAATTTATCGAAAAATATTGAAATTTAAGTGTAGATTCACTTTAAAAGTGGATAAATCCAATAACTAAACCAACATCGGTACCAGTTGTTATTCGAATAAACATTTTCTAACCTCGGTTGCAAAATAAACACAGTTATAAGAGAATACTGCAAATAACAGTGGTCATAAAGCGGCTATGAGTTATTAAAAATCTTTGCTTAGTTTTAAGTTATATTAATAAAACCAGTATTTTCGAAGGTTTGTGTTGGGTTAAAATTATACGTAAAATCAAATTTTTAGTCATAAATTGGTTTCAAAAACTCCATTTTTGAACTAAGGATGTATTTTGAGTACCTATTTATTCTCCTTTAATAAACCCAGGATACATTCTGGTAGATTTTCAATGTTTTCAATGCATTTTTATTGATTAAATACTAACCATAGTTTGCAGTTAGTTTTTAAATAACATTTTTTTAATGGATTGGTTGAAAAATAACCAAATTTCTTCATAAGATTCAGAAAAGTATTTTAATAACTCTTTTTTGACACAAAGTTTCAAGTAAGTTTTTAATAATTGAAGCGTTTAGAAGATGAAGGTGTTAAGTGACATTTTTGTGAAATTTGACTTTCTTCTCAGAGACGAAGGTCCTTTTGTTAACTTAAATTTCTGTTTCATCAGCATAATATTTCTGTCACTTTTAGTATCTTTTGAAGATCACGTCAGAGGTTTCATACACTTTGTCTGAAGAAGAAAAATTTTAAAGCTTAATTACTCAAGTGTTTGAAAATGTCACCTAACACCTTCATCTTCTAAACGCTTCAATTTTTATATTTGTGTTTTATGAGTTACAAAATAACCAAATTTTGATTCCAAGTTTCAAGTAAGTATATTTATAACTTGTTTTTCACACAAAAAGTCATTTATAGGTTACATATTAACCAAATCTTAGCTAAAGTTTGAAACAAGATTTTAAATTACTGACTTTAAGACGTAAGTTGTATATTGATTTAAAATTAACCCATTATTAATCCTAAGTCCTAAACTCGTGCCTGTTGTTCCTCCTCGAAAAAACAATCTTTCATTCAAAATAATTTTATGGACTCTTTAGATTCTCGGTTCCTACGCCAAATGTAACATTTTTACCACTTTTCAATTGGATACCAATTTTTAAGAGATGTTAAGCCTTAACTCCGTATATTCGTTTTGCCTAAACAAAACACCCTTTCATTAAAAAAAATGATTCTTAGTTACCATGAGAAAGGAAATGTTAAATACTGAATTTTGTGAACGTACCATTTAAATTATTGGTTACTTGGGACTAATCACAGATTTGCAGTACTCGTCAAAAAAAAAACAGCCTTTCACCTAAAATATTTATGTGTACTCTTTAGGTTTTTGGTTCCAACGGCAAATAAATTATTTTTACCAATTTTCATCAAGGTAACATTTTTACTATAGTTTGTATAGCTACTTATCCCATATTTTCGATTCTCTTGAAAGAAACACCCTTTCACTACAAAATATTTTCATGGACTCTTAATACTCTTACTTTCTATGTTAAATGTAACATTTTTACCAAGTTTCATCAATGTTAAGTTTAGTTCAGTCAGATGCTTTCACCAATAACTTCCCAACTCAAAAAAAAAACACCCTATTACTAAAAATATTTTTCAGGTCTATGTAGATTCCTTGTTCTTGTTTCAAATGAAATGCTTTTACCAAATTTCACGAGTGTATCATCTTTTTTTATGGTTTTTTTTTTTTCATTTTGCCTCTTTAGGCAAGAATAAAGAAACTTTAGCTTAAAATAGAGTATAATTTTTCATAGAGTAGGCTTATTGACTTAGTTTTGATGTCATTAGATTCAGCATCAAAAAAATACCATAAAATCACGTACGTTTATTTCCCATGGTAAGAATACAAGAATACCACCAATGTGTGCAAGGTATTACTAACAGAGCTCATTGTACCATTTTTTGAACTTTGGAATGACTGCAGAAAAAGCATCCAGGATTTTTTTATGTTCATCAATGTGACACGCAAAAATTTAATAGCACTGGAAAAAAATTTTCAGATCCAAATATTTACAATCAAAATCACCATGCTAAATCAAAGTTTTCAAAAAGAAACAAAAAAAACCCAAACACCCTTAGGTATATGAAAAAAAAAAAAAAACAAAAAACATTCCATCACGTAAAACTCATTTCTCAAAACCCTTTTTTATCGCCTATCCTTGCGCTCTCTGTTCTTCGCCATCACACGATTTCCATTTGTCAATAAATTGAACATTATGTCAAGAATTTTCTCTCCAACACGAAAAAAGAAATTAAAGACTGAAAAAGAAACACAAAAAAAAAACACAAGTAAAACCCATCCAAGTGTCTATTACCTGTAAAAATCCTCCATCACAGTGGGTGGCATTGATGAGAGTGCCAACTTTGAATTTTTTAAAACGCAACCGAAGGACAAAATCTCTCGGCGAACCACGTAGACTACGAAAACGGTACCAACATGTTAAAGGACGTCCGATATTCTGATTGCTGACATCCGGTGAAGTAACGTCCTCGAATATGTCTACAGTTTTGTTGCAATGGTCTTTGGATGTATCAGAAGATCCTGTAAAAGAAGAAAACAAAGTTAAAGTGTTAATTATTCGCAATTTGAGTTTGTAAGGAAATTAGATGCAAATTTTCGCAAAAAAAAAATGAAAAGATAAAAAAAAATCAATGGCTTCTGGGGAGACATGATGACAAGAATCGTGTGTAAAATGAAGAAAATTAAATTTGCACTTGAGACCAAGGACTGGAAATTGGTTAGAAACTGTTATATTGCTTAGAATCTTGAAATGCCTGCAAAATGATTTAATGCAAACAGTTTGATTTGACAAAAACAATCCTTTTGGTAGCTTCAAAAAGAAAACTTTCCTTAAAAGGCAAACAATGTACTTTAAAAATCGATATTCCGTTACTGTTTTACACTTATACATACTTATAAGTGCATATTGTGGTCGATAAATGGGATATGCTTATGCATCTTGCATGCTCTTCACTTTCCCATTGAAACATAATGACTATTCTTAAAAGCACTTTGAGAGTACCCGTTGTGAAGCAGCAGCAGCAGCAGCAGCAGAAGCATCAAGAGTTGAGTGAAAAGTTTGTAAATGTTTTTCCTGTTCTCGAGATGTTGGTACTTATAAGAAGTTTTATGGCAAGACATAAGTATACACACACATAATACTGTTGTATACTTGCATCTGGTCGAAAAGTGCTTCTGGATGGAATACCATTAAAGATGTTGACAAGTTAGTATGCAATACTATATGCACATTATAGTTAACTGCATGTTTCAAAAATGCACTCAAAACTCCTCATTAGTGCATCAGTTAACTTTAAAAGGACAAGGAAGGTTTTGTATTTTTTTTATGAATAGTCGAAAGAGGATGTTTTGTTCTTATAAAATGTCATTTAAAGGTAATAAAGCAACTTAACTACGGAAAATAAACCGGAAAACTTAAACAGTTCAAGGTGATCCATGTTTGTGATATAAAAAAAAGAACCCGAGTGCAACAAACCAATACTGGTAACTACCCATTTTGAAAAATGTATTATTTGTATTAATCCCAAACATTTTATGAAATCACAAACAAATAAAATAGCTATACAAGACCATCTCTGATACACGATAGAAACAGAACACGGAATGCTGGGTTGGAAAATGTCAGCAGATGGCGTTGTGTGTAATATACTTTGAGAGTTAATGCAAGTCCTTTCATTGCATACCATAAACTTATCAGCATTTTTTCGAGTTTTCGATTTTCGATTTTAATGAATCCGCGCTTAATATTGCCACATACTGCATGGAAGGTCATAACAAAAATACAACACAGAGAAATGCGTAAAATACAGCGCAAAAAAACAAATAAAGCCATAGAAAAAAGCAAGAAAAGTCGTGGAAAGATGTGTGAAGAGTCGCGGAAATATATGTGAAATACCACAGCCTATACCGTAAAATAACAAAAAAGCGAAGAAAGTCACAAAGAAGCCTTAAAAGTCGCAGAAAAAAGAATCAAAAGTCGTAGAAAAATATGCACGCAAAAACCGCGAAATACTGATGAAGTGGTGAAAGAACTTTTGAACACCACGTGAATGATAGCAAAATACCGCAAAAAATGCGTAAAATACTGCGGACAAAACAAACAAGATCACATAAAAAAGGGAAGAGTCTTGGAAGAAAATATGCAAATTCGCGGTAAAATATGAGAAGTACCGTGGTAAAAATCGCAGAATACTGTGTGAAACACCATGGAAAATATGCTAAATACCAAAGATTGGCACGGTAAAAATCGCGGAATACCATTGATAAAAGCACCGAATACTGATGAAAGAACTTTTAAACCACAAGCTTAATTCACGGTCTCACATGTTTTTTTCTCATGTACTCCACATTTTTTGATACAAAATTGTACCTAATTTTGTTAGTAAAGTCTTACTTTTGAAAGGAAAGAAATATTTTTAGAAATGTTAGTACCTCTAACATCTCTCTCTCTAATATAACTGTCTTATTCATTTTTCTTTTCTCTCAAACGACTTAGCTGATTTTGTGTAACATTTCTATACGGAAACTTCTTTATAGTTTTAAAATTATTTGATAATATCAAAATTTTGAAAAAATAAATTTTTGGGTTTTTTTTTTTCTGATGCCAAGGATAACATAATGGTTTTGTAATAATTTAGGCGCAATATAGGGGTGAGACCCAGGACATATCAGCCGAGGTGTTACGACAAAATATTTCTTAGGCTGAAAACTCATAGAAACTACAATGACAGAAATCAAAATGAAGTCGATTTTTTTTCAAAGCTTCCGCTTTCAATAAAATCGACATCAGCTTTATTATTGTGGTTTGCATTTATTGTCTGAGAGAGAGAGGTCAAAGGAATTTGTTCTAGCTACCTTAACTCCTGAATTTAGTAAAACCCATAACAGAAGAATTAACTGTTTCTCAGCTCTCTACGAGGGTTGTCTAAAATTTTAGGAATTCTATATATTTTTACTAAACTACATAAATATAAAAATTGAAGAATTAGGTATTACGAAAATGTATGTCCATCTTGTAGAGTTTGGATTTCGGAGATGACCATAGAACAACCGTCGAATTCACCCAGAAAAATGTTGCATTAAAAGAAAATCATACCTAATTCATATGAACGAAACATACAGAAAGACGGGGTTTTAAAATAATGAAAAGCTTAGTACCGGAGGAAGGTTTTTCAGAAAAGAGTAAGCTAAAATTTTAATTCAATTAAAACATTTATAAATTCAATTTGATTTAATTCTCTGAGCTGAGTTTCGTAACTTAAATAATATTTTTCTCAACTCACCGAAAGTCACGTAAGTTCTATTTTTCACACAAAAAAAAAAAACATAAAAACAAAAAAAATGGAAATTTAATCCTAGAAAAAAAAGTAAACAACCAATGTTCGAAACTACCATCTGCAAAATACCCTAAAAAAACCCTTTATTCTTCGTCCGACAAATAAACCCATATTTAAGGTTTCATTTGCATCGCAAAAAAAGTGTATGCAACTGGGGATGGTAGTGGTATAGTAGCGGTGGTGGTAACAACGTAGCGGAAATCAATTTCACAAAAAACATATTATCCTACCAACTCATAATATTTCCTTACTACATTACACCATTTTGAAACAAAAAAGCAATAACAAACAGAAAAAAAAAATAATATAAAAACCCCCAACCCTGAAAACAGAAGAAAAAAAAAAAAAAAAAAAAAAACAAGGGAATAAAAATGATTTTCATCCTTATGCTGATGCAATGACGATATTTTCCATGCCTTTGAGCTTGACAGTCATTTTTATGTTACTCCTGCAGAGCAGAAATAATGTAGCTCAAAGAATCCATGCCCTCCAGCAGGAAGCTAAAATAAAATAACAAACAAAAAAAAAAAAAAAAAATATGACTGAAAACTGGAAACCTGAACGTGAATCACTTTTGTTCTTTCCGAAAGCAATTTCAATGCATAAACATTGTAAATGAATATGCGACGGAAAACAAAAAGCGGATACATTTTCAACTAACATGATACCATATACCATAACGTGTGTATCCTGTTCCTCCTGCACCATGAGTGCATCAGATTGTACTATAGGTATGGGTACCTACCATGTTGTCGGTACCAAACTGCTCCGGACTTTAGAGTCAGAGTCGGAGTTAGGTAGGTACACCGTACGTACTTTTTGCATTCTTTTTGTTTTGGGCAGAAAACGTTTCAAACAACTTGTGTGTTGGATAATGAGTTGCACATATTTTTTTTTATTTGGATATTTTTTGAAAGCTATTTAACTAATGGATGCACTTCTCCACTCACACTCACTTTATTCATAGTATATTCGTGATGACATGATGATGATATGCTTTTGAAAAATTTCGCAGCTGGAATTGCTATATCTTGAGGAAGTTTAAGTGATAACACGCTGCTGAATCTCAAACGAATTAATGAAATTCCGTGCCAAAGGGTTATGCACTTGCAACACTTGAATATTTTCCTCCTTTTTTGTTTTTTTTTTTTTGTCTGCAACACTCTTAACGATCTTTTGGCGAACATACCTAAAACTAACTACACACAATCATACTCGTATATAAAACACTCTGTTTCCGTGATTTATATCTCGACTTTATATTATAAAATATAATGTCGGATGTGCGCTATGCTTGGAATAACTGAACAAAGTGAGAGAGAAAGAGAAGGTAGTGTCTTCTTCAATTTGCGTTAGCTTTGTGCAATTTTGAGTCGCTATCACGATATGGCGAGTTGTTGAAATTGTACACCATTGCGTGCTCAAGTGTGACTTTTCTTCAAGTACGTACTGTAGAAGTGGAGTCGAGACAATTATCTCAAAAGCATGCCGGATGTTTCGTGCCATGCAAAAGGGTGCAATAAAGCACCAAGATTGCTGTGGAATTTTAAATTATATCCTTTTGTGATGTTTTTTTTTTTTTTTTTTGTAATTCTACTCACCGCCATTAAGTTTGAGTAATTTTCTTTAAATTTCTGCAAGAATTTATTTAAATTGTTAGCTACTACAAGAAAATTGCTACTACATTTAAAATTTGGTTATAATGTCAGAAGCACACATTTTAGCTAATCAAGAAAACTCAATAATGTATGTGCACCCGATTGACCATACCGAACAGCTATAAGAAGAATTATTGTTCAATGAAACACGATTTGATCTATCACAAAAGCAAACCCTAAAAATGTTTGTTGTCTGTTTCAGGAGATCAGCTTTTATAAAGTTAGGGGTCTATTTAAATCCAATAACATGAATGGGTATAATTTCTCCAAAGTTGACTTAAAATAGAAACTAAAATACTAACTCAGTGAAATTAAAAACAAGATGATGCCACAATAATGCCAGAAATACTTTCTTTTGTTTTAAACTTAAGTTAAAGCAATAAACAGATTTTGGAGATAATTCCTAGTCGTTACTCAAGTCAAGATTTTTCTTAAAAATCTTAAGCGAGTGCTCAAGCACAATCCGTATTCATAAACAAAATGGAAATTTTCTTACTTGAGTGGAAAATAATCTTTGACTTTAGTAAAATTTGAAATAACTTTCATGCAAAAATGAATTTTTTTTTGTTTAAAATTTGTAATTTGCCTAAACTCGAGATTTTTTTGTAATTTTCTAGTGGAAAATGAACTTTTTTTGGTTCATTTGGTTTCACGTTTTTTTTTTTTAAATTAATTCGCAAATGTAAACTGATTTTATGAAAACAATTATTTTGGGATAACCTAATTAGTCTCCCAAAACTTTGTGGTTTTATGTATTTTTTTTTTTCAGAGGAATACTAAAAATTAAATGTTATGATTGAAGGTTTTGAAAACATTTTAATAATACAAGACCGAATACTGTTATCATAGAAAACTTTTGTTGAAATAATAAATAAGGAAGCTATAATACATGGGACACTTTACGTTTTTTCGTTCGAATAAGGCAAAATAAAGCCATTGAAAATTAGAAATTAGAAGAACAAATAAAATCTTGCTATAGCGTAAAATTTTTAATATTTAAAGGTCATACATCGATTTTATGAAATAAGCAAGTTTTTTTCAGATATTAATTGTTAAAAAAAATTCTAAGTATCATCTTTTTCTAAAAAAATTAGTGTCAAAATATTTGTAAGAAAATAATGAATAAAAATGTTTTTTTTTTTTTTGTAATTAATAGTTAGACTTATTATTAGTTCATTGGTTTTAAAATGATCGAAAATATACAGATTTCAACTGTTAAATCAATTATAAGTCTAACTGCTATTGACAGAAAAAAACACAGCAATTCAGCAAACAGTAATTTCCTCACAAATCTTTTGATACAAATTTTCTAGAAAAAAAAATTATATTTAGAATTTTTTTTATATATAAAAACTAAAATTTATACATAAAAAAAACTCGTTTTTTTTTTTGATAAAATCGAGGTTGAACTCTTAACATAAAAAAAACATTTCCTTTCCTCGACACCAATTTTTCTAGAAAGAAGAAAACATTTTTTTCTTTCAAAAAATGACAAGTCTTAAATTCATATTCCACAATATCCAATTTGTTTTGACAATACTAAGCAGAGGAAAAAATAAAACTCGGAAACATTAGTAGGTACACTAACGATGTACATCAGGCGCATGCGTGAAATCCGGTAGTTCTGATTTTGTGCTCAGTTGTTTATGATGTTGAGCAGATGTTAAATCCAATTTTTCGACCTCGAGCGAACGCAACATTGAAAAAATTGAAAAAAAAACGTGAATTTTTTGCACTTTTTTCAGTAATTGACATTTTAGCTAAGAATGGTTAGTTTTTGACTATAAACAATGTTCACACACTTAAAATTTTCTTTGATTTGAGTTCAATATTACATTAGTTTTTAAGATACAGCATTTTAAAATATAGCAATAAAAAATGTATAATATTTGGATGTAAAAAAAAAAGAAAGAAACGATTTGAGGAAAGCAAATAAAATTAATTCAATGCATACTAATTGTTTTTGAATACCAACATTTGAAAAATCAACGAAATCAGAGTTATTCGGGCCAGTTTCGAAATAGTTTTCTTTATTTTTGTAAGGCGATAAATGCGATAACTTTTTTGAGGGTCAAGATTGTTCCATACAATAATTTCTTAAAAACCCAACAAAGATAAAATTCAGTAGAGGATTTCAGCCAAGAGTCAAAAATTTATTTATTTTTTTTATTTAAGCAAAAATCAAAGTGATACCAATACTTCCAAAACAAAGTGATATCGTTATTTCCCGGAATCCATTAGAGATCTGTTTGGTCCCTTTTTATTACTTTTTCAACAAGCTTAATGCTAAAATGTTATTCACGAATTTACAACTTGCCCTAACATTTTTGTTTTTTGTTAAACTTCTTTTAAACTATCCAATCCAAATGAATCTTTTTTTTTACAAAAGAGATCAATGACACTTTGACTAAAATCATCCTCTTTTTTATTCCCCTCCCCCTCCCAGCTCACCCTTTAAATGTAAACAAGTGTTTGATGAAGCGTATCATTTCATTCTCCAATATACACAAAAGAACATAAAAGAAACCATAAACTGCTCATCATTTGTGAATGCTATGCTCAAAGTGTAAAATAACTTATTCATAGAATTCGAGATCGAAACCTCTTAATAGCATAATCTCTACACTGAATCACCTTTCACACTTAAATACACACAGGTAAGAGTCTATACACAACACAACAACTACAACCTCCCCCCCCCCAAACATCACTGACCCACATTCATAATCAATACGTCCTCCATATCAAAAAAAACCTCCCAGCACATTGAATTTGTATCCTCAATGCACCATATAAAGCAACTCTATCTCCATATATCCCCTAGATGGAAATAAAAATAAAATAAAAACAAAAAATAGAGAAAAAAAAACTATGAAACTGTTTTCATTTTTAATCAAATCCTTCTCAGCTTTGGCCAAAAATTCCCACGGTGCGGTGGATGAATGAATGAAATAGTTTCAGTTGAAACAGTAGCTACAAATCCATGCTGTAATCCACACCGTTTTATGGAACGACAACGACGACGACGAGTAGAGCGAATCGCTTTCATATAGATATGTACGATTGTACGAGTATATCTGGTCTTTGGTTCCTGTGTTCCCCGGAAACAGATCTATATACACCGACCCGACATATGCAGCAGTGGTTAACCGAAATCCCTTAGCTCTAGATGTGGAAACAACTTAATACGTCAAATGACGAAACTTCTACCCCATATACTAGCTTTATAATCATACACCATACCACTCTTCCCCCCCCCCTCCTTCCCCCCTCTCTTTCTCTCACAGCCAATGCAATCTGAATTTTCCCAGGTCGTTACCCTCTCTTCCCATTTGAATCATTTTAGGGATAGTTTACAAAAAAAAAAAAGGGATGACGTGGAATTCCTTAAAATTGCAACTGTCAGTCGTTACGCTATGGTTGGAAGGTGGGTATGAAGGAGGCGGTTAGGTGGGTGGTTAGTGCGCCTCATTTCACATGGATAGGAAAAATGGTTAAGAAAAAACATTTATTGGGGGATGCTCGAAGGCAAGCAGGATTGGCTCAATGCTTTAGATTCATTCCAAACCCCAATCTGCTTAGGGTTTTCATTCCTTTTTTTCATTTTTTGTTCATTTAATTTTGTAAGGACCTCTAACATCTATCTATCTCTTTTACTCGTTCAATTTATAACAAAAAAAGAAAAAACAAAAAAACATCCAACGTAATTCATTTCGAGTCCTGAATCGTATTGTCCTCTTACATGACTCAGGACAAAAACACTATATGCCCATTGCCCATACTGAAGAAAATCATCAGACAGGAATACTAAAGGAATGCAAAAACAAAAAAGAAAAATAAAGAATTTAATAGAAGAATAGCGAATGTGGGTGGGATGAGATGAAGAATTTTATGTTGATGAAACGTATACCTATACCTACCATCATTTATATGGTGAATATTTCTCGACTTCCATAGCGACATGGGCAAGAATTGAAGGCAAATGCTTAGAGTGGCACATCAACAAAATGGAATATCTCTTTAATAGTGTTGGTGACACTTTTTCTGTGGTTCTATGTGTGTTGGTCTATTGAAGCTTTTAATTTGCTTCACTATCGTTACTCCTTGAACACATTACGGACGTTTTTGGATCTTTTATTTCGAAAGCCCATATATGACTTTTGAATTAAATATTTTACCTTCTTGATTCAAAATAATTTCACAAGTTTCAATTCTTTAAAAATACCAAATTTATAAGAGATTTTTTTTTTTAATTAATTGAAATTAGAATCTAAGCAACTTTTGATGTCAAGGGTACACTTCCGCCCTTAAAATTTATGAAGTTATACTTCTTAACTGGCGTTCATAAAAATATTCAACCAGTTATAATACATACCTAGGTAGACTTTTCCACTATTACTGTTTAATTTTTGTAACAAACAAAATTGTTACAAAAAATGTTACACATACGCCATAGTGACCCTTTAACTTAACACATACAAACAAAATTGTAATAAATCAAATAATCCAAGGCTCTTACAATTTCATCATCAAGAAATTAGGCCAAATACAACATCCTTCTAAAATTTGGCAAAATTCACCATTTTACACTTAATGACATAAAAATATACATCCCTATACTTGACACGACAAAAAACAAAACATCTACCAGCTATCATGCTTCTGACTGAAACAAAAAGCCTTGAAGGACTCGACTCTACTTGTGTCCTCGATGTGAATTCTATATAAAAAAAAAAAACAAAGAAAGACAAATTCAGGATTACACATTTTTTGTATTCTTACATTCAGAGAGGATAACTATACACAAGAGTAGCACAAATGACAGTAGATTTGGTCTATCTTTTGCCATTTTCAATTTGCTGTGGTATTGTTATTCTTTTTTGTTGTTATTGTTGTTATGGTTGTAGTTATCTCATTTGAGTTGGGACCACTATAGTGTTGTAGGATTATAATGGAAGAACATACATCAAAACGAGTTCACTAATCCACATCAAGGCAAAAAGAGGCATGATGATAAAGGCAAAAAAGGAACCGGAACTTAACCTAATTAGGTGAGATAGGACTTTGCATGTACACAGACAGAAATACAAAAAAAACCCCCGGAGAATATCAAAGGAAACGACGTGTACCATTTTTTTTTTCTTTCGTCTTCAAATTTGTACCTTGATATGCAGATTTTCAGATAAAGGTTTTGCTTCTGTGTGGATTTGTATGCTTGCCAGATTGCATAGCATCAACGTAAAAAAGTTGACCCTTTGTTAGAGGAAGGCTAGTACTTGTACTTGGAAAATGATGATGAAAAAAAAATGGAGAAAAAAAAAACGGAATAAAACAGAATAAAAGAAGGAAAAATGCAGATGACCGTCTTCTTAATCTTACTTTTTAGCTTTATCCTTCTACTTTTCGTCTTAGTGGAATAGTAGTTGATGTAAGTGACTACTTCGTTTGGATTAAGGTAACGTAGTTTAAGTTGTTCGCTTTCAGTTGATCATTATACGTTAGTCATGTCATTTGAGAGATTTTTTTTATTCAAAATAATGTCATTTTGATAAGAAAAATTGAGAAGAGGGTATCTACAAAAAAAAAAAGTTCTTTTATAGTGAAGATAAATGATTAGCTCATTTAAAGAACTTTCTGACTTTCTAGTATATAAGTATGGTATTCTAAGAGCATTTTCTTGTGAGTTTTGTATTCTAAGATATTTGTTGCATGTCAATTATTATTATTCAATTCAAATTCCTTTGAAGTCAAAAAGGGCAATTGAGTGATTAAGCCTCTTTTTGATATTTGCAGCACTTTTTCAAAGACAGGTACATTATGGAATATTAAAAAAAAAAAAAAATAGAAAAGTGACATAGAAAATCTAAACAAAAAGAAATCTACTACCAATTTGTGGTTAATATGGTTTTGTGCATATTTATGGCAATTATACACAAATATTTACACAAATTTTGGTGTTTACACAAATCATGTGATACTAGCTTTACTGGAAATTACTTTCCTTTTTACTTACAATAAAAGTGAGTTTTGAAAAATGTCTCACAAGAAAACATCTTGTATTGCATCTTGTTTCCAAGGGTCAGAACAGTAAGACTAATCTTACACCCACTAGAAATTGAAATATTTGTGTTGGCCTCAGTTGTTGATAATTTAGTGCATACGAAGATTTGACAACAACTTGTTTCAATTGACATTTTTTGGAATGACCAAGCGATGTACCCAGCACTATTATCACCAAAACCGATACCCTCTAAGTAGAACTTCTTCTTAGTCAAATTTTCCTCTAACTCGAAGTTTTTCACCACATTTTTTTAAGTATTGATTTTAAACAAATAAGTGTGTGATGTCTTGTTAAATCAGGTCTAAATGTCTTCAAACTCTTAGAGCTTAAATTTAACATCATTATCAGTGTACTTTTATACTTGAATTTCTTCCCAAGATAACGATGATAACGTTAAGTAACATTTTAAACATGATGCCTGCACTGCATAGGAAAAGCGTGGAATAAAAATGCTCGACTAAAAAACGTCAGAAAAAGTCATTATGCCAAAGGATACTTTTAAATGGAATCAGATATCAAAGAAACTTAAACAAAATGTAAATAAACCTGCAAACAAAGAATTAAATGTAAATGAATGACAAAGGCGCATGTATTTGCTGATAAAATAATTTATATAAAAATAAAAAAATTAAAAGAATATTATTTTGAGGATATAATGTGTAGGGTAGAAGAGGGAGCATTTGCCAGGATTTCGAAAATTTGACTTTACGCTTAGAATATCCGTGGCTTAAATTTTCTTAATATTTAATATTTCCCTTTGATTTATTATCGCCGTTTTAAAGTATATTTCAAGTTGACACCTTAATTACATATTTCTTTTTTTAAATATATAAATTTAAAAAAAAAGTGATGTGGTAAAGCCTCCCTGGGAGGCCATCGGGTAGTTGAGGTATTGCCAGGTTTCTAAATGTAAAATCAAATACAAATAAGAACTCTCAACATTAAGAAAAGTAAAAAAGTGACATTGACAAAAGTTACCAATGGGTGGTTTTGCCACTGGTGAAAGGAACCCCACGAAGTATTATTATCCATGGCAAAGTCACCCACAGAATTGGCTTTGCCACTAACAAAGGCATCCCTTGAAGTGGCTTTTCCACTGGCAAATGCACCTCACTAGGTCGTTTTTGTCAGGCAAATCATCCTCAAGTAAGCAAAAATGGAAAACGCACCCACAAGCATTTTTTTTTAAATATTGAGAACTTTTTTTCTTTTATAATACTAAATAAAAATCAATTGTATATACTAGTTTTTTTTTAAGTTATTTCGTGCACCAAAGCAAAAAAATTAATGAATGGGCTCATACCCAAAAAACTTGAAAAAAAAAATATTCAATTTCCACAAATTTAGCTTCAGTGGCTTAAACGTCAAAACTAGGGTTTTAGTTCCGAATTTACTAAAAGATTGAAAAATTCGTCTATTTTTTTAATTTGTGTATTGATTTTTAAAAATATTTCGTTCAACTGTCAAAAAAGTTTATATATTTGACTAACATGTGACACGTGTCCTTCTACACGTTTAATTTTATTTGATGAAAGCTCCCCCCTGAAATGAAATCCTGGCTGGCCTGCATAACACTCCGCAAAAATATGATCAAAAGTCTAAAATAAAATATAAAGAATCACATGAAAAAAAAAAATCGTAATCTCATAGAAAATAGATCGATAATCTCGAAAATTAATCTTACGAATTTTCATTTTTTCAGTTTGTTTTGTAGCACGTTAAAATCGTTTAATATTTAGGAATTTAAAAAAAAATAAATAAATAAAGTTTACTTAACTTAAAATTAGAGATTTATGAAAAAATTGTATCGGTTATTTAAAGCAGAATTTTTAATGACCTTGATGAGTCCGTTGTGATCCCCATAAGGGGCATAGGGCCTCCATCACTAACCCTTCGTGCCATCGTGTACGGATTCTGGAAATATAACGTAGTTCTCTCCAACTTTTCCCCAGCTATGCAGATTCACTTTTGAATGTCCTGCGCCATGTGCTTCTCGGCCAACCTCTACCTGCCTGTGTGAGTGGGTTCCATTGCATCGCTTAGCTAGCAATGCAATCATTGCCTTTTCGAAGCGTATGATCATTCCACTGCCACTTACGTCTGCGTATAGTACTGGCTATGGATTCTGGACCAGTTCTTTTATGAAGTTCTTCATTAGAAATACGGTTGGGCCAAAAAATCCTTAAGATGCTTCGTAGAAATCTATTCACGAACGATTGCAGCTTATTTGAGACAGTTGTTAAGATTTTCTACGTGCTGCACCCATACAGAAGCACGCATTCAACATTGGAGCGAAACAGTCTCAGCTTTGTCTTTAAGCTTATAGCGTTGTTTCTCCATATTTTGGACAGCATTCCAAAAGCAGCCTTTGCCTTTTTAATACGGCTGTCAACGTCTTGTTCGGTTCCGCCTTTGGTAGAGACAAAACTCTACCGGTTCTCTACCGACTATCCAGAAATATTGACTTGAACAGATGAGTTACTTCCGAGGCTAGTAATTTTTGTTTTTGCCGTGTTAGTTTTCATTTTTGGCATAGTTTATTTTACAAAATTTTAGCAAAAATTTTTGATTAAAAAAATATAATAATTGTTAAGTAAAACAATAAAAAAACATCCGATAAGATCGGAAATTTTCAATGCAAAATTTTTAATAAAAAAAAAACAAATCGTAGCAGTTTCGCCGGTTCCGAGATAATTTGCTTAAATTACTCAACTAATAAGAAAACTTTAGAAAATTTCGTAGCTAAACTTTAATACGGCACTTAAAAGGCTTTCCAATCGAGTGAATCCTGGAGTTCTCAAAAATTTAAAAATGATTCTATTACAGGTAACCCTTAATAGAGATTTTTGAAAATATATTTTTTAACAAAAAAAAGACCTTACATTGATTGTTATTGCAGTTTTTTTTATTTGTGCATGCTAATAAATTTTACTTGATATACATCTAAAAGTATTAGGTTAAGGCTATGGAAATCCCAATAGCATGAGATGCTTATGAAGTAAAGACTTTTATTTAAAACCTCCGACAACTTTGAAAGAAAAAAAAATATTCAGAATTTAATTTCCCGCAAAAAAATTACGAATCCATAACTTGTCCTTACAACAACTTCATTGTGAGATAAAAAAAAATAAAGAAACTTTTCATCCTGATGTTTATTATGAGATATAGAAGGGATGGCTGATTTGTTTGTATTCTTTTTTTTTTTTTTTTCATTATTCTCAATTTATAAACTCGCGAGAACTTTCACATCACGTTCACGCTTCACTATGTGCTGTCCAAAGTTATGTTTAAAGAACAAGGACGATAAAGATGGCTACGATGATGGCGGAAATCGGTGTAAGTTGCTTGTGTTACCCGTTCCTTCAGACGATTCTGTTTTCTTTTTTCATTCCTTCTTGTTCCGTTTTATTTCCTTTTTGTTAATTTTTACTTATTACGATTTTCAACTTTGTGGCCAGAGTTATAGGTCTGGGTCTTGGAAATAACGTGCTCCATGGAAAAGTTGCAAAAGGAAACAAAAAAAAAACAAAACTTTTTGAATTTTAGATATAATTTTGTTTTCTCTCTTTCTCTCTCGTATCCTTTGTTTAGTTTTCTTCGCTGATGGTTTAGCTTCTGTGTGTGGTAGTGTGGTTTTTGTTTCAATTTATTCTACCTACCTCTGTGTACATATGTATTTGTACAATTTACTGTGTTATATGAGAGTATTTCTTTTAAAAGTAACCGCACGAATTTTTCGTTCTGTAAGTAGTTTTCAACGATTTCCTGCAGTTTACGTAAAATTTATGCGAAACCAGGATATCATTTTTTTTCTTTCTATTTTTTGTAAACTATTTTGAATAAACCAACTTAAATAAAGTATAGATGTAATTTTGCGCAGCGCCAGATACACCAGTAAGCGTAGCCTTACATAAATAAATTTACTCAAGGTTTAAGATGAGTGCGGGAGTGAGTATAATTTGGAATTCAAAATGTTTCGTTGGTTTGGTTATTGTAATCTGATTTCCTGAAAGAGGTGTATGAATCGCATTACAAAGCCAAACCACAAATTGTGTAAGCGAGATTATGCTTAAATAACTTTTGATATCCTTTGACGTTGCGTTATGTAAAGTATATTATGTTTTTGGTAAATCTGGGAACCTGATGATGATTTTAAACTTTTTGGCTAAATTATAACATGAATTTCATTGAATCTTTGTAAAATACGTATTTAGAGGTAGAAAAAACAAAAGAATTATATTTTAAGTAAAAGAAAGATTAAATTAATATAAATTATTAATAGCTCTAGCTGCAGTGGAGCGTTTTTAAATTGACAACTCAAATAAACTTAAAGTGGAGTGAAGAAATTTGGGTGCATTAATCTTCAGAAATAATATTCTATATAATTATTATCATAATAGAAATTTGTCTTCTTTATAAAATAAAAAATGTGCTTGGGCAAATACTCAAGCAAATGCATGTTTTGACGAATAAATTTATATTAAATTGAGTAACATTCCTATTGCCCATTGTTGTGTCTCAGAACATTTTGAAATGCAAGGTTACCTAAAGTTTGAATATCCCTCGATTCTGACTTTATTGACGTTGATTGGTATTCGTGGTGGGCATTTGGTTCAGGCTACAGCTCCCCCATTCAACACCGTAGAGCCAAAAGCTCGTCTAGAAGAAGGCTCTATCAGCAAGTATTTTGTCGAAAGGGTTACTGACTTATTAATGGTGCGTTATGGAATATCAAATACTTTGAATTTGGACTAAGTGATTGAAGAGGATCTTACAGGAACAACAACTAATAAAATATAGCAAAATTTTTGCTATATTTTTGCCACAGAATTAGAAGAATTTAAAGCAATCCTGAAAATTTCTCGTCTCTCAGCTAAAATTGCTGCGGTTTTCTTACCTTCAATAATGTTTTTTTCTGTACGAATATTTATTTTTCAAGTAAGAATAAACTACGTTAAAATTCCGGTAAATTTTATCAGCAATTGCTGGTCTGGTTAGGCCTTGGTATCAAGCAATTTATGCTTTTTCAACACTGTAAAGGCGTAATCACCCGTTTTTCAACAAAAAACACTAAAATTGTCGATTTCAACTGTACAGAACTTCAAAACAATCATAAGCCACAAAGTAAATGGTGTTGTACCCATTGAGTTGACGTAAAAATAATTCCTACACTGCATATGAAACACTTTTTTAATGGGCGAAAGAAAAACTTCTTTTAACATCTAAACCTAAAGAGCAGCAACACATGGCACAATATGTTTCGGAAAAATCTTTTTTTAATACTTGTTTTACTTTTTTCTAACAGTATACTGTTTGTGTTAATCGGACCAAAATCCATCAAACAACAGCCGTTCGAAGGGTACAAAAAACATGATTTTTTGACCTTTTTGGAAAATTATTTGATTTCAACCCCTATTTTAAGAGAGAAACAACACCCCAAGTGGGATTCATAGAGACTTTTAGGAAATTTTTAAGGGTATTGATGTAGGTTATGGATATCAGTCGAAAGACAACAAAGAATAGAATTCTTATCAATCAGAAACACAAAAATTACCTTATTTTCTTAACCCTTTTAGTATTCAATGGCAAAGATTTATGACATCAACATTGGTATCTCCCCTAACTTTCAAACTAGAGCACATAATAATAATTACTTTTATCGCTTTGAAATGATCTTTAATCTGATTCGATAGCAAGTTAGATTCATAGGTGCTTGTTCTACTTCTCATATAAATTTCGAAATAATAACATAATAACCTCGCTTCAAGCATACAGTTCGATGCTCCCCAGCAGCTAGCAGTGACAGGAAACTAGAAATCAACTCTGATTAAAACAAATATTATTATCCTCTGGATAGATGACAATACAATTATCGTATTAGATATTCCCTCTAGGGTGAGTCGAGCTTGAAGCATCAGAGAAAATTTCCTTAAACAAAATATTGTTATGCCTTATATTTGTTCAAGCTCTACATGCTCGTAGATAATAGATTTCTTCGAGAATAGAAGAGCAACTCAAGTCCACAGACAGAGATTACCCAATGGAATTGTTTACAAACAGACAGCTGATGGTACGCAATAATGTACAGTAGTTGTTGGTACAAAATTATTATTATATGATGTAGGGTAGGGAGACATTGAGGTATGTATGTGCTCATAAAGTCAATTAATTAAATTACAACAAGGCCCCAAACCAAAGTATGTATAAAACGCTTTTATGGCTCTTCATCGACCATTCACCCCCTACTCTTACTATACTCCATCGTCGTAGTAGTTCGTAGTTGTCATGTCATGCTTTTGTATACAGATATGATGTGAATGCACGAAATATGGAACGCGAAAAGTGATACATCGTACGTGAGGTATTCGTGTATAGGTACAATTCAAGCGCGAATTGCCACCCTCTATATATCAAATAATACGGGTGTAATTCTCCCTGCATTCCCTATCCATGGTTCCTGCTGATGGCATTCCCCCAAATAAAACCAGAGCTGGAGGAGATATATGTATTTTCTCGTTTCCTTCGTTACTACGAGTATATACAACACTCTCTCGTTCTGCTTATCCCTCATCATGATACGGTATTCAGTTTCCCGTCAAGCAAACACACACGCTGCTGTCAGAAACGTCACTTGTCAACGCGCATACGTACATATTATTTGCCAAATGCGAAATTGGCATGATTTTGATTGAATTGTGTTTTGCTTTAATGAGCGCACACTATTACGCATTCAAATTTCCAAAATTGGATATAAAAAAATGAGGTTATTTGGTGTGAAGGTATAACGACTTTGCATCACACACTACTCGTTTGTGAATATTGATCCTGTTTCAAAAATATTATTATACCACACGGACTGCCACCGCCACCGCCGCGCGCCGCCACCATCAACCGTGTGGCTTTAAATTATGTAAATTCGATTTTAATCAGTTTAAATTTATTATTTAACATTTAACACTTGACAGGAAAAATCAACGATATTTTAGTTGAAAATAAATGAATTTTTATTGTTAAATAGGGTTCAGGGTTATTATATATCATGGATGGGTATAACTGGAAGTACTGGAAGTACTCTCCTCCCCTACAAGCTACAGCTACAACGAACGAGAATTTCTTCTCCCAATAGATGGGACTGTGGCTCAAGAATTCTCTATTTGGAATCAAAGGCAGCGTCACTAGTTCAGGAATACAGCTTCTTGCAAGAAATAGAAAAACCTGCTAGAATACTCTTATCATGAAAAGTGATTTCACTAAAGCAGTTCGCACTCAGCAAGAAATTGTAAATCACTCTACTGATTACTTAATGAAAAGTAAATGTGAGCTACACTACATGTATAAGGAGTAGGAAAGTAGTGAAACTCACATTTACGTTTCATCAAATAAATCACTTTTCACAACATTTTAAATGGCGCATAACACTACTGAAGTTGAAATTATAAAAATTAAAGTATTCGTAACATAAAAAAAAAAATGAACGTTCGTCATGTCAAATGTAGTGAAACTCCCACGTGGAATTACCCAGAATCAAATTGATCAATCTTGCCGCACGAAATAATATCATCATGAAATCGCTCGATTCTCACACGTCAATGCTAACAAATTGAGTTCTGATAAACAAACTGTCATTCAAATTAATCATGTTGCAATAGGCAGTAGGCATTCTTTTTGGATGTCCAAGATTTCTGAGGAGCAAAGGCATAGACACACATCGGTACCTGGTGGAATGGTTGCAAGAATTCCTTTACGGATATCCATGGAAACTCCTGCAATCTTTAACTATTAAAAATTTTGCTAACTACGTCTCCTTCATTTCTTTAAAAACAACTGATTTCCTCTATTTTGTAAGGCAGTTAAAGCAAAATCCCTCATTCGCTGAAGAGTGCTTCAAGTCATATGCAGCCAAGGACAAGGCATATGAGCCAAGCATAAAGGCCAAGCCTTTTGATGATTGATATAAGATTGAGGGGGGTAATATTCTGAAGTTCTATCGAAGTTCTACCCACAAACACCTGCCCAAAACAGAAGCCGTGAGGATAATGGGAATGTGGAAGGGGCTTAGCAATTGTCCCTCAGGATTTGGAAAATTAGAAAATAAAACCAACCACTGTTATGCAGAACAATGCATTTTACTCACAATGATGATGGTCAAAATTTCCATTCATTGGACTAAAAAGAAGAACAGCAATTATATACAAATTGAAGTCGGATAAGGGTGCCCGTCAAACAACTTAGGACTAGGAACACACATGTCGTTCCAGTCGGTCGATAATTTCGTAGCAGCACGAATACGCCAATTAAAAAAAATATTATTCATTAGTTCTATTATTTAGCGACTGAATCGTGCGGCTGAAATAGGATAAGCCAGTGGAAGAAATGAATTTAAAAAAAATATACGTGATAGAATTTTTCTGAAACCAGATTTATGTAGATTCAGATAAGTCCAATATTACATAATTTTAAAAAAATTATATGAAGGCATGATTATTATTATATCCCCGGCATGATCCATTTTTTAAGTAAGTTTAAGGTCTTTCCACTAAAATTTAGGAAATAATCATTTTGAATAAAAACCATAGAAAAATCTTTAGGTTTTTCTTCTATTTTATATGATATTTTTTTCTCTGTGAATCACTGCAGATTTTAAAGAGACTTGTGTGTTGGAGCCTAGAATCAATAAGAGCCCACCATTTCAATTAACAAACATTATCATTCATTACTGTTTCAAACCGAACTAAAGCCATCATTAAAATTGCATTCATATCTTTTCAAGCTTGAACTGCAAGCAATAAAAATTTTTCAATTGCCTCATTTTGGTCTGAATATACTAATTCAATTACGCAAAAAAAAAAAATGCAAAGAAACTTCATAACCTTTCATCGCGAACAAACATAAAACATCAACATTGGATTTTCAAGTAGGAGAAAAAAAAAATAAAATTATTTTGTTTTTTTTTTTTTTTATGTAGGAGCCTTTACTTTCTTTTTCTTTTCATTTTGAGAAGAACATTTTATTGAAGGAAACCATTTTTGAGGTTTTGAATTTATCCCATAATAATCATAAATCATCCTTGGCCGCAAGGAAGCCAAAAATTCACAAAAAAAAAAAAAAAAAAAAACACAAAATACAAGACAGCAGCAAGTCATGCTTCACTTTCAATTTGTTGTGCTGTGTACCTAGTACCTACATAGTTTGCTCCATATCGGGGCTCGGGGGTGAAAACAGGGATGTGGCAATCGGCAATTGTAAGAAAAAAAAAACAGATGATGCAAAGAATGTATACTACTAACAACAAAATTTAATAGAGTTTGCCTTTTTTCATATAATTTATTTTTCATTTTCTGTGTCCTTTTTTCGTAGTAATGCAAAAAGAAAATAAAAATATTATACAAAAGGAAAACAAAAAAGTTCAACGATGATTATATATTTTTTTTTCTTTTTTATCATTTTTCCTTAACCTTTTCTTGTATTTTCATTTTTTTTCATCATCATTTTGAGGTTCTAATGCAAATTTCCACATTGAATTAAAGTGAGTTTGAAAAATTATTATGATTGTTGTATAAAGCAAGAAAACACAGTGGAGTTTTTTGTATTGCTTTTTATTCACAAAAAAAAATTATTAGTATAAATGCAAATAATGTTCATTGAACATGAAGGTACTGTATACTTCGAATTCGAAAATCTGGTTTTCAAAGAAAAAAAAAAAACAAACAATTTGCTGCTTACGTTTACCACTTCGATTTTTTTTTAAGTTTTATTTCGAATTAGTCTTTCAAAGAATCCACTGTATGGCGATGATGCGACAATTTTTGTTTGTTATCACATTTTGTGGCTGTCTTCTGTGGAAATTACAGTTAGAGACCACAGAGAATATTCCATTTTATATTTCTATATTTTTGTTTTGTAAGAAAACATCATAACTTCTAGTAATATAAATATTTGAATTAATTCACTTAAATGATGAAGATGATCTTACTTTATGTTTTAGCATATTTTTAAATTGAAAAGTTGAGTCTTTAGTATTTTTTTTTATAGTTAACAACCCTTTAGACATTGTCATCATAGTTCTTCTTTACCAATTATTATTTTACTATTATTTTACAATGATTCCAGTGATGATAGTTCTTTGATGTTATAATATTGTGTGTGAAGAATTTCATTTGATTGGCATCCAAATTTATAACTTTTTTTTAATGCTTTAAAGTTGTAAGAATTTCGTTTCTATAGCGAGAGAAGATTTTTAGTGATTCAAAATTTCCTTAAAAAAAATGAAACTGAAATTAGAGGACGAACATAGCGTTTTTGGATAAATTTTCAATTTTTTGCTCATACAAGTAAGGTCAAAAGTGAACATCCAAGATCTAAAAAAATCTCAAATTCAAAAAAAGTTTTGCTTGCAACAATTTGAAGTCACCATACACTAGCTGAAACGCGCAAACGTTAATTTCGTCTTGATTGACGGAAAACTGATTGAGCTAGTTGAGGGGGTTGCGCATTTCAGCTCGTTGAAGGCAAAACAAAGAAATCAATATCCGGTAATGAATTAATTCCGTTTTATTTTTAAAAATCAAAATTTCGTTTCTACGAGATGCATGGAGTGTCAGTTTCATTTTACTTAGTTACGCGTAACAATAATGTAACTTATCTTTGATTCAGAATTAGTTTTTCTCAAAGAAACAGCGTTTCAGTTTTTTTTATTTTTTTTATTTTGCTTTTTTTGTGAATATTTCGTAAATGGTTTAAGCGATTTTCAAATCACCTTAAACAATCTTATTAAGTTTTCAAAAATAAATTTGTATTAATAAAAGAAATATTTGTTTTTGTAATTTCCGAGGTAATTTTTTTGTTTGTTTTTGAATATCTCGATTAAAACAAATATCTCCAATATAACTGTTTCGAGTTATTGGATTTTGCTCGAAAACGACTCTAAATATTTGATTAAGCTTTGGTGTTTGTTATGTAATAGGGCGAATTGTAAAAATACTGCGTTTTTAGTTTTTCTCAAAAAAAATCGAATAACAGAAATATGACGAACACGTTTTTCGAGAAATTGTAATAAATTTTTTTAGTTATGACTGTAGATATCATTACTGGCTCAACTCAACTTCATTTAAAACCTGTCACTAGGTAGTTCTCTTCATTTTTAAAAGAATTGTGCACCTGTTTGGTGTTAAAAAAAAAGTATTGAAAAAGTCTAAAATTTAGTATGTTTTTAGCTTTTGACCTTATTAAATATGGTTTATTTTGATTGAAAAATTTGTGTTTTGGCATTCAAATAGGGTTACCTTTTACTTATACCAATTTTGGTGTTGGCACCCTATAAAAAAAGTGTAAAAATTCATGTACATTTTAGCTATTAACTCCCCCAAAATGTATACTATTTTGTTTAAAAAGACTTATTATTTGAATGTGTATTTCAAATGAACAGGGTAACCACATTCTGAGCTTTATAGTCTTTACTTTATTTTTTGAATTTGTTTCATATGTTTTCGACTTTTGTTTAACAATATTAATATTTTCGTTTTTTTTTTTGTACACCAAAAAGTTATGATGCATAAAGTGATGTAGCTTTTTTTGTTCAAACGGGGTTGCCACGTTGATGTAATTGGCAACCCTATGTTTTTATTTTCAGTACCAACTTATCTTTTATTTGAGGCACCAATTTAAATCTCTAACCTTATGAGCTAAGTAATTCAATGATTGCGGCTTTGACTATTATTATTCACTCATTTTATAAGATTTTTAAGTAAATCAGCTCAATAAGGCAATCCTATTGTTTTTAGGTGTAACATTTTTTCTTTGTGTACATAATAATATGTGCAATGATTCCATCACAGTTTTTAAAACCTGTGGGGTGCAAGGAACGTGCTTTAAATGTTTGAGCCGCTTTAAAATTCCTTTAATTTTTTTTTTTATAAGTTTGACACCTTCCTCACGGACCCACCCACCACTGCTTTGGTATAGCTGAGTTTTAGATCCTAAAATGACTCCCGGGAAAATATTATTTGAACCACAAATGAACAGGTTAAAATTATATTTTTAAAAGTCCCAAGCATGCCCTTTATTTACATAATAGTATACCGCAAGTACTTATACAATTTCAAATTTAAAAAAAAAAGTCACGTAAAATATGAAAGTCTGATTTATTTACCCAGACAAGATAATAAGAGTTAACATTTTTTCCTCAAAAGAAATTCCAAAATTTTCTAATCCTGCTTAATCAAAATCTACTTATCATAAATATTCATTTGACTTGGAAAACTCCAATATAGACAGACAACCCAAAGACCGAACATCACAAACAAATTCCATCATCACCGCAATTCGGTTTGGTGTGGTCTCTTTAATCTTCGTTTATCATAAATTTAGTTAAATCCCTTTTGGAGAATGTGTAAAATTGATCTTAATTTTCTGCTCTATGGAGTTTAGTATACATGAAAAAAAATATAAAACTAATTCTCCCTCTGTTTACTGGCAACACAATATAGAATTCACACAGTATTTAGTCCCTTGTCACCCCTTGTCATTGAAAATTGGTTAGCAAAAATTGTCTTGGAAATATAAATCCTTCAACGCCATTGTCGTTTTATTTTTTTTTCTTCTTTGTATAATCTATGGAATGTTATCTTAAAGAATTTATATCCAAAGCTTAAATAAATGCTAAAAGTTCCAATTTAAGGAAAAGTGGAAAAAAATTCAGTTAAGGTCAAAAATATCAACACATTTTAGGTTGAAGGGCCTTGAAAAATATTGGACAGATGGGATCTCGATAAAAGTTCTGAAATGGAATTTCTGTCTACAGTGCGTAGCAGGTAGTGAAAATGGTATCTGAGATGTACCTACCCAGCAGGTAGGTAAGTAGTAAAAGCTAATTCGGTTTTCTCTCTCTTTGCCTTTAGACTTTTGCGATGCAATATAGAGGTTGCATTTAAAATTCCACAAGTCTTACAACATATAAGTCGTTTAAATTCAGAAAACCAAAGTTATAAAGCATAATTTTGGTATTTTGAAATGTCTCCATGAATATAAGAACATAGCATCATAAAATGTTTTTTTTTTTGAAATTATACAGAGTATTTCAAGACCTCCCTATTCATTGTTTGAAGACCCTTTTGGTTCTTATTCTCTGTTTTTTCTTCTTTTTTTTTTTGAGTTCATTATTATGTACAGGCTTTATTTTTTTTTTGGTAAACAGGGAATTAAATTTGTTCATCTAATTCTTGTAAATTATTCATGAAACACAAACTGAATCAAAACTGAGAAATCACATTCATTTCCCCCCAAGAAAGGTTAGCTACACGTCATCTTCAAGGCAAATATAACAAATCGTTAGGCAGAAAAAAAAATCGAGATAATTCTGTATTATTATTGAAAAATCAAACCTAAGGTCCCGAAATAGGTGAAATAAAAGTATACCTCGATATAAAAAGGATACAGAATACACTCATATACACACACACACTGAATAGACTATATGGAGGCGTATTTTATGCTATGCGCAATTATGCATTATATTATTCCATTGAATAACAACTCGATATTTCTTCGGGTCGATTCACAATTTTCTCCACAGATATATCCTATCTCTCGTATAAATTCATTCTGGTAGCTATTCGTAGTCAAATTGATTTGTAGGTTGCCTGGTATCATCTGGGGATATCTGTGATTTATTCAAAAAAAAAAGAAAAAAAGGAGAATATGTATATTTGTAATGCATGTCGAATGAATACTTTGATTTTATGGATATTCTATCCTTTTTCGTTTTTCATTGATTTGACTTTAGCTTGATTGATTGATATGGAGAATGAAACATTATTTCTTTTTTTTTCTTAAGGTTTCTTATGAAGGGTTGAAGTTCTTCGTTTTTTTTTTTGTTGTTTTTGTTGTTCAAGAGGGTAAGTGTTTTGTGTTTTGGTTTGGGATAGATTATTTTTGTTTACCAAACCCAAACCATTTTGACTTGATATTTTGTTAAAAGAAGATTGATTGTTTTGTATTTCGGAGATTGAGGGTTAAATGAATTTGCATTACTTGACATTTGCCTTTTGAAAAAAAAAAATAAAAAAAACATGTGATTTTAATTTTGGCAGGGATTTAGAGTTGCCAACGACAAATCAACAGAGTTACAGTGAGCTGAAAATCATTAAAAATAACGCAGAATTCTGAAAACCTCTTTTTACTTTGCAAAATTGAAATTTTGAATTTTGTATTGCATTTTCTTAGTTATTTTTCTAACCAAATTAGGAGCTTTAAATTGATATACTGAAATTGCTGATAAAAAGCTCAGCAAAACTTAAAAAAATAATAGAGCAATAAAACACTAAAAAATCGGTAGTACTATGAAGTGTTGTTGAAACCAAGGGTGTACGCAGAATTTCGATCAAGGGGTCCAAATTCATTCACGAACTATTTTTTTTTTGAATTGTATAGAATAAAAATAATGACCCTACCCCCCATTTCCATACGCAATTGGTTGCAACTCCCTAATTAAGTAGCTGAAGAGTCCAAACTGTGAGGATATGTCCTGATATAAGGTCCTATGAAAATAAAAATATTTCAACAGAGGTTTTCATTAAACTTAGTAACTTTGTGGGTGACATTTTAAAGGTGATACTAGTACCAATGGTAGGTACTTGCCACATAACCATTATATGGAAACTCTTAATTTTCTCAAAGAACGGCTGAAACAGCTCGGAATACCGAGGAAAAATCATGTAAAAAAGTGTTGAAAATCAAGGAAAATACGTGAAAAGATGCAGAAAAAGTTATACATACGAAGAAAGAAATATGTGAGGTCGTGAAAAAAGCTTGATTCCACACTTTTATCCACGGTATTCCACGATCTTTACCATATGGTATGTTTCATATTTTTCCACGAATTTTCATATTCTCTTCCGCGACTCCATGCTCTTTCCTGTGATCTTGTTAGTTTTTCTCGCAGTATTTTATGATATTTCGGGAGGTAGTATTTGTTTTTTCACGAATTCCCATGCATTATTTTGCGGTCACGTGGTGTTCAAAAGTTCTTTCACCACTCCACCATTATTTCGCACTTTTATCCGCGACTTTTTAGGCTCCTTTGTAATTTTCTCCGCGATATTTAACGCTTTTTCTCATGGTATTAAACGCCATTTACGTGACTTATGGTGCTATTCTACAAAGTTTGGAACGATCTTCCATCTTCCACACATGACATTACGATGATAGAGAATGAGAAAAAAGTGGGTCCGACAATTCTGTCTGTCTGTCTGTCTGTCTGTATGATTCAGAGACCATAGCCAAAATGTATGGTCCTATGAATCCTAGCATCCTAGCATATTTTCTTCCATACGAAAAATTAACTGAGTTTGCATTTGCAAAATCACGTGTAGCGTGAAATTTTCATTATTGCTTTTAAAAACTCAACAAAAATTACAAAAAACTTAGTCAAATAAAAAAGTTTGTATACATTATACAAAAGTTTGGTCATATTTTCATTTCCAGGTGAAATCCTCTCCTCTGGGTTAATTTAAATCACGTAATTGCTTTATCGTAGCAAGGAAATTCATAAGTAGCTCGCTATGCTTGACCCTTTTCACTCGCTACATGCGCCTGATGGAATCATTCTTATTTTCATTCTGTGAAAGTCTCTTTTTTTGCCCCCCCCCCCATTCCACAGCATACCAACCTATCCATTTAGTCTCAATAATTTGACTCGTCCTTGGTTTTCGCAAAATGCAGTAAATTTCGTTTGAGAGTTTCGTCCATACCCAGTTTTTCGTTAATTGTTATTAAAACTCTTCCGTGGAAAAGAAAAAAAAAAACACAAAAAATTAAATTCAGAGCATTTCATGAAACCGCTCAACCTGCATAATACCCATCCGAAATGATACTCCAAATGAAAAATCTGGGTCTGTGCATATTACTTCAAAAATAAAAAAAAAAAAAATATTAAACCCCTTCGAAGGAAGGTAAGTAAACTTTACCTCGGATGCTGTGAGAGTTTATAGTTTAACTCCCAAAGTAGGACAAACCTCTTCACCAAAAGTATTTTGCGTTGAAAATATATATAGGTACCCACTCCCCAAAATTATGTTTCCTTTCATTATGTAGGTAAACTGAAATAGGTTTATTCTGAAAAAAACATCGACTATATCTACTCGTTAACAGTACAGAGAGTCAGAGTCGAGTCTCAAAACACGTAGCCACACTTTAAAAGGGTTTCGTATTCGCATTCGTAAGATCCTTGAATTTCCTGCCTTAAAATAAAGTTTCTCTTTTCCTTTATAGAGATGGTAAAGTGGTAAAGCAAAAGCTATAGAAAATGTATTTCCCCCTGACCTGGACCTCTTCCAACACTTCCGCCACAAAACAGTTTGTTCTATACCTTCTCTCGCTGGCTGCAGTTTCCCTTCAGTTATGTCCTCTGCGTTGGGAACAATTCAATTTCAAGTGGCGTTGTTTGCTTTTTTGTGCACCTTTCTTTGTTTTAACAAAAGCCAACATCTTCAGAATACACCTACCTACTTTGCTATTTTCTTCAATGAACACAAAACACAATAACAAACTCGACTCCCCAAAGAGTTGAAAGCCACAAGAAAATGGTTTCCAACCAGCAAGTGCATCCTAACCTCATTTTGCAGTGTGTGTGTATAGAAAAAAAAAAATATCATCATAAAAAGGTACAAAAATACCCATACAACAACAAAATCTTCTAACCAAAATGAAAAAAAAGAGTTGCATGAGAGAAAATGGAAAAAAATGAAAATGTACACATCTTTTCAGAGCATGAAAATAATTGTGTCCAAGGATAAGTGACGTCATTAGAGAGCTCCAGAAGATGAACAGATGCCAAGAAGTCCTGATCCCGAGTTGTGAGCCACAGCAACACACCAGCATCAGCAGTAGCATAGGTAGGTACTCGTAAAGCCATTAATGAGATGACTTTGATGGGGTGGAAATGGAAAGGCGAAAGGCAAAAGGGTATAGATATCATCATCACTGGATGGATGGCGCTGCGAAAGCGAAATGAGTGAGAGGAAGATGGATCAGCTGAATAAGCATCACCCAGCACACCGCAATATGCTTGTTCAGAATTAAATATTAACGTTGAAGGAATTTTCTCTAATTAACTCTGTGCCTATGTGTGTTTGAAGAATATAATGTTCAAGGCCTTTTTAAATTATAATATAATTTTTGCAGCAGGAAACTTCATGTTTTTTTATTTTTTTATTGCACGCGAACCTTCTATCCAATTTGCATACTTATCACTTTTTTTTTTTCTTCTTTACTGCAAATGCCTTCATATACATTTACATATATAATATTAACGTAAGGATAATCCGTGACCGCATCCTCTTATTCAGGTTAATCCTCAATTACAGTGTAAATTACTTTTGCCCCCATTTCGCCACTCTCATACCCGGCAAGTCAGATTCAACTCAACCCAACCCAACCCAACCGAACACACTATATTTCTGACTCTCTTTCTCCACATCTATACACCATCGCATCACCACAATTCATCCATATATTAAGTTGGCTTTCGTTCCGTCGTAATTTTATTCTTCCTTCCGCCCGCTGCCACCATTCAACAACTACCAACTACACTATCGTCATAGTGCCGTTGTTTTAGTTGCAAGCGGAAATTGCATTACAGTGCAGTGCACTTTGTCAGCCTAAGATAGAGGTTGGTAGGTAACTACTAGTAAAATTTCATGAGTTGACAGAGTCTATATGAGTAGGTATGAGTTTTGATGTGAGTACTGAGTATAGGCACTATAACGGCGATAGATGAGTGGATATATGGAGAATAAGGGAAAGGGATATAGGGAAGAACTCAAAATGTCCTTGCTTCAAATTTATCTAGTTAATGACTGCCGCTTGTGGATGCAGCCGCACATATAAATGATTGAATGGAACAACGTTATCTCATTTCATAGAATTTTTGTCAATTAGTTTGATAAAATTGAAACAAAAAGAACTAAGCCGATTTTGATGGACATTTCTACAGGATAATAGGACATAATCTGAAAATAATTGTGTTTTTTTAGTAAGTCTGAATTTATCAGTAATCAGTTAAGCCTTCGAATAAACTCTAAATAAAAATATTGTTATTCCTAGGAATACAGCCTTGGCCAAAAGTATTAGGCACCCTTTATTTTTCGCTCTATTCTCTTAAACACAATCAAACATCTTTGTGGAATTTTAAAACGGAACATTCGAAAGTACACAACAACATCAAAAGAGATGCTCAAAAAGGTTTTACAACAAGAATGGAACAAAATAAGTTCAGATGAGTGCCGTAACCTGGTAAGATCTATGCCGAAAAATATTTATTTTTCTTTAATAAAAAAATATTTCCAACCTTTCTGCATACTTTGTTTATTTTAAATTTTCATCGTTATAAAAATATAACAACTATATGAGGGTGACTAATACATTTGGCCAAGACTGTAGGTTCTTATGACACGTGTGTCGATTGTGTTAAAATTTGAGTTAAATTTGATCCCAATTAAATTTCTGTGTGGGGTGAAAAAAAATGTAAGTTTGTGTCAATTGAGTAAATTCAGTTTTCAAGCTGTGCTTTTATTTAATACCTCTTAATGAATTTCCAAATAACTTGTTTATGAAATTTGGTTATAGTTTTTTCTACTAAAAAGACGACTGCAAAGAAATTGAACAGAAATAAATAAATCCAATAAGTATTCGAAAACAGTCGCAAAACAATTGTCATTCTCATCACCTTGCATGAAGCAAAAGCCAATTTTACCTCAGAGTATTAAACGGTGGCCCAAAAGTAGTGAATCTTTACGAAAATCAATGAGTGCAAAGGGATACAAGGACTTATAACGACTTAGCATCCCCATCGCACTCTTGTATTTTGGAAAAGAGTCACGACTCCAGAGTGTCACAGTATTGGTAGACTAATATATATTGAAGGCCGTACTTTCCAGAGAACCACAAGATTCTATCTTGGGGCCTATCTTGTTTTCGTTTCAAATAATGTATATATCAATGAGCTACCATCTGAAATTATAAATTTTTCTATTCAAGGCTGAATAATAACACTGACTATGTTTTTCGAACTTATTGAAGTTTTTGTAGGTCCAAAAACATTGGTACCATATACTGGTTCCAGTAAAACATATTTTCCTTAAAAATGGGTCCTACGATTTGGATAATTTTTTTTTCCGGTTTCCTCCCTAAGAAATCAATCGATTTCAATAATGATATAAAGCTAAGTTACAAAATGTTCCAAAATTGATATCTTTGATACTAAAAAAAATAAATTGCATGATTGGATCGCACGTACTTGACAGAATTGTAGGACCCACTTTTTTCTCATTCTCTATCATCGTAATGTCATGACTGATTGTTATCTCAACTTTTTTTTTGTACGAATGCATAACTTGATACGTGGTATGCCCTTTCAAGAAAATATCGATGCACATCTTAAACCATAAAGGAACCCGTTTTCTGAAAGAAATAATTTTTCCATAACAAAATTTGAAAGATTTATTAAAAATTCAATTTTGAAAATTATGATGTCAAATAATTTAAAGGTTGTTAAGGAGCTTCCCTTAAAAAATCATAGAAATTGTTTAAGTCTTTCAGTAAGTAAGTCAAATGAAAATAAAACGGTTCGTTGGGATTAGAATTTTTTATTATTTTTAATTAGAATTTTTAAAAATATTTCTTGTATTTCAAAAAAAAATTTCTTTTAAGCCAAAATTATTAAAGCCGTTTTTGAAAAAAAGTTATATTTTTGTTAATGGTTACATGGTTGGCATGGGTACCGTAAGTTTTTGATAAAAAAAAGTTCCGATTCCATTTTCAATAAAACATGAATGGACATTTAAAACAAATATATAAACAAAAATGATTAAAACGTTTTCGAAAAAATTGGCTTTCCAAACAAAAAAAAAAAAAAAAAAAAATGCACGACTGGTGAGCACGAACTTCCTCTTGTAGTTCAAAGTTATTATAAGTTTTTGTATATTAAAAAAAAAATATCGAAGAAAATCATTTTTGGTTTAATTTTTTTTTTTTTTTTAAATCTAAATACACTAAAATAATGAAAACAACCTGGTGACAAGTTTTGAATGAAATCAGTTAATCCAGTAATGGATATACGGAACTATATGTTTGGAGAAAATCGGCTAAAGCACGAGATAGAGATAGACATACAGAACTGCCGGACCCATTTTTATCGCGTTCTGTATCATAATTTATGTCATGTTTGATTCTTATCTCAATTCAAAAGTTCAAAAATTGATGATTTTTTTTTTGAAAAATTGTTTTTGTTTTTCGAAAAAGGCCTATGAATTAATTTGTCTTTCTTAAACAAAATGTTGCATATATAAGAATGCTACACGAGATATTTTATTAGATATGATATGACAGAGTACATTTTTCCTACAAAAAAAAATTCAGCTATTTGTTCAATGGAGTTAGGTACGTTCTGTGCTTCCACTAACACACTTCTTTCTAAGAGCAGTACAAATTTTATTTTTTTCCTACCATTTGGCTGACATCTTTTTTAGCATTTTTATAACGACAAAATCATAAATTTCATTAAATAATTCTAAATTTCACTAAAAACAATTTTAATGTAACAATAAAATGTGAGCATAACTTTTTTTGTATTAAAAAAAAAAAAAAGAAAACAATAATTCAAGAAGACTGCTAATCACAAGCTATTAACATAATTTATATAAGCATTTCGGTTGAAGAAATTTGTGAGTCCTTGAAATATGATAATCTCATATATAAACATAAAAGGCCTTAAATTTATCAGTGTTAGTGATGCCTTTTTGGATAATATCACATAAAAGTGGATGTATAATGTGCACAAAGTTTAATTAATGATCCACCTACTTAAGGAAAGATTACTAAATATAAAAACGAAAGATACATTTTGTGCGATACAAAGCCTCTTCCAAAGCTACAGTTGTTTATATTCACAAGACAAAAACAACAAAAACAAACAAAAATAAATACATAGAAGACAAAACACAAACATGTGTGTGTTGTGTGTGTTTTGTTGTGTATGAGCATTTTTAGCAGCATTTGAGCAATAAGAGTATTAGTGAGAGCTTCATTTTTATGATTATGTGCAATGTTCCTTCCCAAAAGAGTGCCTTAATGCCTTAAGTGCCCTAATAGTCTTATTTTGATATTAAAAAAGACAAGAAAAAAAAATTAAAAGACAAAAGTTTTATTTTATTGCCTCTTTGTAATAAAGACATATATTTTGCTGTAGATTTAATTATTTTATTATTCTTTGACTAACATGTGTTAGTCTTGTGCAAAGCTCGTTCATATTATGTCCATTTGGCAACAGATTTGTGTATTATAACTTTAGTTATATCATAGTGAAAATATATCCTTTTTAATGTGCTGTAGCTGTGTAGAGTATGAGGATTCACAAGTAGATATGTTGGGGACTGGCAAATAATTACAATTTAAATGAATGTTTAAAGCATTTTCCTCGGTTTTTTTTTTATCTTAATAGCCAACTTAAAATGAGAGGGCAGTTGCTGTATTCCCTACGGAATGGTTACGCAACGAGCAACGTAATGCATATTAAAATATACGCAAACCATTTTCATAACTCGTAATTACATTTTTAAGTTTCATACTGGAATTCTTTATTCACATTATGTGCCTTGTTCGCAGTTAAATTGCTGGTATTCACGCGAACCCAATCCCTATTTGCATGCTTGAATGGTTAAAAATACATCTCTACCTATATTTTCCATGATGGTTGGAATGGAAAGTTTTTTAAGTGGTCTTTTATTTTGCTGTCTGGTGTTTGTATATTTTCTAAATTATATAGGATACCGAATTTTACTGTAATATGGTAGCTCAAAAGGATTTGCGTAAATTGTCATAGTTACAGGTAGGTATTTTTGTTAACACGGTAATTTTGAATGTAAAAATAATTTACATGATGTTTTGTGGGCTAACAGGGTGTTTTGTGTTTTGGTCATATTCTTCAAGTTTAAAAAAACATACTAGAGTTATTCCTGATACCTGGTTAAATGGAAGATCTGGTAATTTAACTTTGAAATAGTTTACCTATAGTGAACCAAATACATAATTTTAAGAAAAAAGAGACAACATATCAATTTTTGCTGACCGCACTTAAATACTTAAAGCAAATTAAAATCGTTCTTTGTATTTCAGATCTAAGTTTATTTTTATAATTATTGTTGTAGTAATTTGCAAAGTAAATGACTTAGAACAATGATATTGGCTATAAGATAAGGTATTTAATTTTAAGATATTAAGTTTTAAAGATCTAAGAAACAATGTTTTTGGCACAGTCTTTCGAACACTGATATCTCAAAAATTTCAGTGATGTTATATAATTTTTTATGAAATGCCTATTTTTCCTACTTACCTGTAATGAGCACACAAATTTGTATAGGTCAAAACTAGTTTTTGTTTTAAGACACTCTGTTTTTTTTTTTTTTTTGTTTGGATGAGGTCTTTATTAATTTTTTACATCCAACATTTCAAGTAGAGGTACCCTTTATATATTTTTGTAAGAAAATTTCTGAGTTATTTCGGTTTAAAAAGAATTATTTTTTTGTCTTAAAGTTTTTAATTTTTTCCAATTTTTTTTTTTTGTAAACGGATTCAAATTTTTGTATTATTAAATTTCATTTTTACAAATACATGTGTACATGTAGGTATATCAAATGGCATATTTTGTTCATACTAAATCTCAACCAAAATGCATCATCTTCGATTTTTACTTGCGATATGGGTACAAGTTATGCATTCGTACAAAAAAAAAAGTTGAGATAACAATCAAACATGACATTACGATGATAGAGAATGAGAAAAAAGTGGGTCCGAAAATTCTGTCTGTCTGTCTGTCTGTCTGCCTGCCTGTCTGTCTGTCTGTCTGTCTGTCTGTATGTATCAGAGACCAGAGCCTAAACGGATGCGTCGATTTACTTGGTGTGGTGGTTTTTGGAAAGTATCCCCAGACGTTTTTTTTAATTTTTTTTTGGACCCCAAATAACTATACCTGTCATATACTGGTTTTAGAAAAACTCATTTTTCTCAAAAAATTTCTTTGGGTAAGGTCTATCTTTAAATAAGAACCATTTTTTTCAAAAACCGTTATTAACGGTACCTGCCATAGAACCGTTTTTTTAAATTCTGATTTTCTCCTTCATGACTCAATCAATTTCAACCATTTTTTTACATGGATGCCTTTAAGTTGCCGAAAAAATATTTAGTACAAAATATTCGAAACATTTTTTTTTGGATTTTTAAAAAAGTATGAATTTTTTTTTTGAAAAATCATTTTTTTGAAATCTATTCAAAATTTTTTTTTTTTTAAATTTTAGTTTTTAGATGTTGATAAATAATATCTTAAAAATGGCGTAACAATTTTTTCTTATTAAAGTCCTTGCATTTTGCAATATATGGAAAAAATAGTTTTTTTAAAAAACGGCTCTAACGATTTTCAAATTTTTTTTCTAAAAATGCATCATTAAAGGGGAAATCAAATTGCATACTTCGTTTTTAGGTTAAATTCATTTAAAAAGCTGTTTTAAGCATTTTAATTTTTTTCCAAAACTGCATTTACAATTTTTTATTAAAAAAGCTTAGCATAAATAGTAACTTTATCTATAATAGCAAGTACAAAAAAGCCACACTGCTATGTTACCGACTCTGTCAAATAAAGCATCACTAATAAAATTACATTACAAATTCTTCTATTAGGAAAATGGAAAATAGATATGTGGAATTACACTCGAGAAACATTTTACGTTTCAGTAAAATGGAATAAAAAAAATACATTTATTTTGACAATTTTTAAATTTACCCCAGTAAATTTTTTTTATACGATCTTCATATTATGTAATGGCAACATTAAATGTCAATTTGCCTTTTTATGTTCGAAATATGACTTTTAAAATAATGAATGGTATATTATTCATCCCTGTCCAAAATTTCCTTTTTTTTCAGAATATCCTTATACGACATTATGTAGTACTAAAAAAAATTCACAAAAGCCATTGTTTGTGACAAACGTTTATCAAAATAAATTATTTTGAAACACATTACCTATACCTACCTACAACAGTTAGTAGAAGTATGAAGGTACTTTTATTTCTTCTAAACCCTTATTAAAAAATAACTGTCTGACAATTTATTGCTCAAGGTACATACTTCTGCCCAGACTTGAAAAGTAAGACAGAAAAAGAGTAGGTATAAAGAGTGTCCCATATAAATAATATCTTACCTCTATAAATGTATGTGTTAAAAGGACTCTGTACTGTATTCCACTTAAATAAATCCATTTACCAAAAGATATGAGATGAAGCTTGGGCACTTAAAATTTGCTCTCACATTGAAAGTTGTGTAATAAATCCTTAGAACTGTCATCTTATATTGCAAAAACAAATCACAAATGTTATTAGAAGATAGCTAAAACCTCACTTAGTATGGATAGAAGGGGTGGGCACATTTCTATATATTTCATCTTTTTTTTTTTTTTCTTTTGTTTTATATGAAACAAAGTTTTCTATTATGAGAAACAAAAATG
This sequence comes from Meliscaeva auricollis, assembly GCA_948107695.1. Lineage (NCBI taxonomy): Eukaryota > Metazoa > Arthropoda > Insecta > Diptera > Syrphidae > Meliscaeva > Meliscaeva auricollis. The sequence continues at coordinate 18,517,818 of OX403619.1, read as the reverse complement.
TCTATATAAATAAATTATTTTGTTGTTTTTCCATTTAATACATCCCAAAGGAGAGCAGAGTAGAGGTATAATATAAAAATTATTTAATGACTTTTTGGGAGAAAGAGTCGGGGTTGAGTTATGGGTAATTTCATACGAATGACATTTTTATTACCATTAAATTGCTTTATCCCAGTACTCTTGTTCTTCTGATTGAGTTTTAATATATTCTTATCTGAATCATTGGTTTTTGTTTATTTAATATTAATTTTATTTTGTCATTAAAACAAAAAAAAAAAAATCATATGACAACTTTAGAAGAATTAAAGTGAGTTAACATTTTTTTAATTGCAAATTATATTATGCAAATATTGAAAAAGGGTGGACATCACATTCATTAATGTTTACTTCTACCTCTAGTCCTTTTTTTTTTTTTTTTGATGTCAAGCTTAACAATGCGATGTCGATTGACCCATGAAAATCAACTTTGCATCTTTTCAGGTGACTTAACATTTAAAATTCCGAGTCCTAGCATTAATATGTAAATTTCAATTTGTATATCAAATGAGGTCCTGGGTAAAATATTAACTTTGGCAAAAAAAAAGGACCAAAACAAAAAGCAATTCCACCAAACCAACGAAATGAAAAAAAAAAAAACAAATGAGACAAATGAAATCAGGAATGAAAAAAGTGAAATGAAAGAAAATTGCCTAATTTTTCTTTTAATTTTTGTGTTCCATTTCCTTTTTTTTTTTTTTGTTGGTTGATAGGAAATATTATTTGCCAGTGAGTTGCAAATGTAAATTCTTTATTTTTTTTTCATTTTCGATTTTATTTTTATTTTCTGAGAAACAGTTTTTCCATATTACTAGGCCTAAATGGAATTTAGAACACAAAACCCCCTCAAGAATAACAAAGCTAACAATCCATGAATATTAAGGATAGAGCATCATCCTCTTGTGTGAGTTTTTGTTTCGGGGGCTAGGGACAAATGAACAAACAGATTCTCTCTTCATTGAAATGGCAAATGAAACAGAATGCCAGAATTCTATTATTATCATTTTCAAGTCCCCAGGGTTGTTGTTTTCGTTTTTCATTTTTTTTTTTTTTGTTTTTTTGTATTTTTGAGTTATTTTTACTTTTGTTTTCTTATTAATTTTGTCTTTGTACAGTTTTAAGTCCAAAATAAACAAAAATACACACAACATCGTATAACTGCGTTGTATTATATTGTACAATAGTTGAACCGAAAAGCTCAATGGTACATTCTCAGAGAGCATATTAATTAGATTTGAGGATGTTCTTGCACAAGGATAATATTATGTATATTGTATGAGTATGTGTGTGTGTGTGTATATCTTTGTGTGTGAGAGATTGAGATTTTTGTTTATCCTTGTTGTTTGTTAAGGATTTTGTTTGCAGACTGTTGAGTGGCAAATATTTAGAGAGTATTAGCTCAAAGCCATTGCATTTGTCAATTTAGTTGAAAAACGTTTAATAATTCTGAGTTGTATTCTAGGAAATGGCAATAGTCTCTTTTTGAATAATATAGAGGAGAGACCTTTATAATGGTTTCGGTTAATCCCATCTATTTGTCTTTTGCCATTTGAGGGATAAGTGGGTTAAAAAGGTCGATTTGTGCTGGCTGCTGTGCGAATGAGTTTCAAAAACAATATCCCAACAGGAATTATCCATCGTATAATTTTGAATTGGGATTTTTTTTTTTATTTTATTTTGTTTTGTCTGTTTTGGTTTGTTGTTTTAAATGACTATCATCATCACTATGATTGTGTTTGGAAACATAAATTAAGAAGAAATACGAATATTTGCATGGACACAAAATTCTTGTTTTAAAATATTTTTTTCCTGAGCTGAGAGATTAGTTAAAATAATTTAGTTTTAAATGAAAGAATTTTTGGAAAATGCAAATTCAAAAATGTATTTTTTTTTATTTAACTTTATGCTTAATGTAATAGCAGACCGATTGCTTTATAACCTGCACAAATTTATTCTAATACCTTCTTCAAAAAAAATTTGAAAAAATAACAAAATAGTACGCATACGCCGTAGTGAACTATGAAATATATTATATTAAATTGGAAGAAAAGGGTTATTTTAATTAACAATAATGAATGAATTAAAAACTAAAAATTGTTGAATATGGTTCACATCAAGCATTTGCTAAAAATTTTATGTAAGCTGAATTGAACATTTACACAAATTTGCGTATATAGACAAGGTGCCTAACTCAATAATTTAAGAACTCCACTAAAATATAGTGCTAAGTCTTCTACTTGACTGGTTTATTTTTTGAATTATTAAATTTTCATAATAATAAATTATGTTTAGTCTTACAACTTAAATTAGAACAAATAAATATAAATTGAATAAGTTTAAAACTAATAAACGAAAAATTACATTTTCCTTTACTTTTATTAAAAAAGGCATAAAAAGATAAAAATTGTTGCTTTACTGCCTTAAGTTTTACTCAATTTTTTTGAGAATATTCTGGATTGTACTAAAAAAAAAACTAACAAATTAATTTGGACCAACTTTGTCTACCCTTATGAAAGTGTTTTGCTTTTGCTTTTTAGTACCTTAATACCTTCAATAACTAAACCAAAACCTTATTTTTCTAAGCTAGGTTTATTATGTAATAAAATTCAGCTACATAAGAATTTTAAAGTAAGGTCTTGCAAACAATTGGTATATTTTTATTTCTTCTTGATATGCTGCTGTAGAAATAAGCTCCGAGGAACAAGTCCACATTTCGTCAAAATTTAACTTACGAGCAGTAATAAGCAAAATCTGTAAGTGGTCTTATTTACTTGGCCAAGAATAATTGAATGCCTTTTGAGTTGCAGTTACACGTAAGGAAACTGTGATGATCCTGAGATTACTCCTACTTAAGCTGATATAGGGCTTGAAACGCTCTTAGTTTAAGTTCAAATCTATGGATAGTGATATTTGATACTTCTCTGATCTTTGTAAGATTTTTTACTGCCGATTATAGAGCATATTATATCCCTGTTGAGGTGAGGTAATCAGATTAATGTCTTGACGTGATCCTGTCCCTTGCAACTAATATAGTAATTTTTATTTTCCAATCCCGTTACTTCTTGTAACATCTGGTAGACAATTGGTGCGTATGTCTCTCTTGACTAACTTTATTTCGTTCATTTAATAGTTAGTTAAAATAATCTATAGGGAATTCCGAAAACTCAACACAAAAAAAATATTGAACCATAATTAATGTTCTGCAAGAAGAAACAAAAAAAAAACATACTATTCATTTCAGTAATTTTATTCCAAGAATTGTTCCGAAATTATATGCTCTCTCCTTCGAACCTATAAATTAAATTAATAAATTAAATAGAATTCTGAAAACAAGCCCCAACCGACGGGATACTCTTTTAGTTCAAAGTTTTTTTTTATCGTTAATAGCATTTGTTTGCTTTTATAATCATTTTCATCCACTTATCCATACACAAAACAAAACAAAAAAAAAAAAAACATAAAACGAAACAAGTGAATTATAGATTAACTCTCAGCTTGTGTCCTTTTTCTCACACTTCACCACCACTACGACCGTTCGTCGTTGCCGCCGACAATGTTGCGTGGGTTTTCCTTTTTTACACAACTAAATCACTACCATGCTGAGATCGAAATATATATTCAAAATTTATGAAACATCGAGGAATGAAAGGTTAAAGAGGGCACACAAGCACAGGTTATACAATAAATGTTATACCTTCATAAAATATAAATATACATTACGTCTACCATTATAACCACTTCAACATCTGTAAATGTTATTACTTTCGTGATTGTCGTTCTTAAAAGTTATATACCTTTGCAATAATAGTCTTAAATATTATACACATGGTATATCCATAAAATCCCCACACTTTAAACCATCAAGACTAGCTATCAAGGTTTTACGATAAATTTCAAAACATATCATAAATTCCGAATCTAAACTTTGAATAAATGGGTTTTACTCCAGAAAAGAATCCAGGAATTCTTCGAATGTTCTAAATTATATGGGTACGACACCGTTTGGGTAACAATGTAACAAAAGCTTATGGTGATGAGTTTTTTTTTCGGAGGGAGGGGGAGGGGGAATTTCGAGAGAATTTAAGCTAGGTGGGGTAAATACTGTATTTAGATTTATTTTCCTCTTGTTTGCTATAAGAGAAAAAAGGGAAGCAACTGAAAGAAGGTATATAAGTACTTTCCTTTACGAGTAGGTAAACTGCAAAATGTTCAATTTTGAACTTCAATCAATCTTGACACTTGACAGTAATCCTATAAGAGGAATGGAACAAATAAAATACCTCTACAACATATATCTACTTGCGACTGTGTCTGAAAGCATATTATGTCTTAGGGTTTTGTTAATAAACATGGGTTTGCCTTCAAAAATCAAAACTTTCACTGACACAAATTTATTTAAGGAATTATTATTAGAAATTTTTTTGACAGCAGATGGATGGATGTACTCATTATAATTATTCTTTTGACATTGATGCGTCAATATTACTTATAGTTGAAAAGACATTGTTTAACAAAAACTCAGTGAGTGGCTAAAGTTCACCAGGATATTTCAAAATTATTAGAATCTATATAGCTGGGTTGCACTAACTTGTATTTACTTATTCTTGTGGATTAGGGATTAAATTTTTAAGACAACACTACTAAGAGAAATGTATTTTACAACAGAAACTTTAAATTTTGTACTTTAGACGTTCAAAAAAACACATAATATTTTGATTTTTGAACACAAATTGATAAGAAAAAGTCTTAAATATTAAAGAATATTTCCCTCGAAGACGGAACAAAGTCCTGTATATCTTAACAAGGTATACTAAGTGACAGTTTCAAAAATACTAAGACTTTTGATTTTATGACAGGGCTTTTGCGTTCAATAAAATAAACTGCAATTTGTTCCAACCAAGTGCAGTGGTGAATAGATGAAAACGGTGATTGGGAAACGGTTTTTGGGGTTATTACTCTGATATTCCCTGTAACGAACAATTTTTATTATAAAACTTCATCAATAACGGTTTCTGGTCTAATTTTTGATTCACATCATGTAGAACTAAAGATTTTTAACGAGTTTTAAATTTTACGAAAATATTACGTATACGCCGTAGTGAACACTTTTTTTAATGCAACATATTAGGCTGCGGATACGTCGTGAGAAGTAAGCAAAGTTGTGAATCAAGCGGCTACCTGCCCGTGATCAACAACAAAGCTGCAGTTAGGTGCCAGAAGCAAAGGTAAGCTTAATATGTACAGCAGAGGGACACCCTCCTACCGAAGAAGTTGAAGACTATATTAAGGAGGAGTTGAATGACCTGCTGAGCCGATCGAATGGTTGATTGTCTGGAGTACCATGTCAGAATTGCACTCGGGAACATATTACTTTTTCGTACATTAGTGTAAGGGATAAGTACAGCCATTGGCACAATTTCAGAACTATTCTATTTCATCATTAAACATCAGAAAACGCGAAGAAAACACGTTTTGAGACATTTTTATGTGCGTGTGCCGTTCTCGTCCTCGCGCTTTTCATCAGGCAGTTAAACCACAAACAAAAACGGCCATGTGGTAAATCGTTGGAAGACATGCATCTATAACCCTGTACGTACGTGCCTACACATTTTGAGGATCTTAAGTCGTTACTGACAATTTTTGTGTGAAAAACTGAAACTCAGAACTAGAGAACGAAATAACACTTCGAACTGAAAAGAAGAAGAAGGAGAAAAAAGGAAACAAAATATACTGATTTGAATGAATAAAAGTAAATCCCTCAAAAGCACTCAATTCGAAGACATAACACCTGAATAAATTGTAAAAAAGCTTAGCAACTCGCTATGGAACTGAGATTAATCGAAAGTTCTTCGAAACATTGAAGATAACTTAGTCAACGATAGATAGTAAGTTTTCATCAGGAATAAGCTTATCTTACCCCATCACCAGTCGATAATGTAACTAGAACGACCCAGCTAAAACCTAACTAAGAACTAAATACAGAAAAAGAACTTAAAGCTAAGATTGAAATACATTGGGATGGAATTTGAGGAAAGGCGTGCTTAGATTGAAGTCAAAGTTGTCGTTCTTACTAACGCTTCGTAACATACGAGTAATAGGTTCATTGGAGCCAAAATAGGAACGGTGTGTACTTGCAAACCATTCCTATTTTGAACGGTGAAGATTGTACACTACGAAGCGGAGGTTAGAATTGAAAAAGATAGAATTATAAAGGTTAGTACAATCAAGAGAGCCTGAGAGAAGTCGAGGAGTCAAAAGAATATCGGATATTTTCATTTCGGCGTTGAAGGAAACATTGAACATTTTGATTATTATCAATTCAATATCGTTTATTGTAAGGATGAAGAGAAGAGGACCTAAGTGGTTGCCTTGAGGAACCCTGGAGGTAGCAAAAAAGGAGCAGGGATTGCAAATCTGAAACAAACTCTATAGTAACTGTTTTCCAGGTATCAATTTTAAGAAGGCAGGTTCAAATTCAAGGGAGGACAGTTTAAGAATTATAAGTCTTGGGGAGATTTTGTTAAAAGCCTTACTAAAATTAATAGAGATGCCGTTAACTTCATTTCCTTTCATACGAATTCAACTCGTAGTTGTAGATCTTCCTTTTATAAATCCTTCTTTCCTGTGGGAAATGAAAGACTTGCAGCGAAATATTATAAGTTCATATAAAATGTTTTCGAAAATTTTAGGAATAAATGAAAGTTTGGCGATGGGATGATAATTTTTAACATCAGACTTTGGACCTTTTTTGTGGCTAGGTGTTATAAAAGATAATTTTCTATACTTCAGGGAATCTCCATTGAGAAAGCCATAGACTCAATATTTTGGAGAAAGGCAGAGAAAGGATTGCAGAACATTGTTTAAAAAAAAATGGCAGGTAGACCATCAGGGCAGGGATGAATTCCATCATTGAGTTGACATAACTTCTCTTCAATGAGATATGGTTCAATGATATTAGAAAGAAATGAACCGAGAGAAAAAATGTTACATGTCGGATCTTATTTAACTTAATGTGTGAATTTCTGAAAGCTTTCTGCAACAATTTTACTAGCACATACCTGTGTAGCTTCCAGTTTGACAAATCAGCCAAAATGTACTACTAGATTTTGGTAAAATAGATGCACTATAATGCGATTTCTTTAATTTTGATCTAAAGCAGATAGTGTGAACAGCAGATATTAACACGAACATAGATATGGATTACATTTTGGCTTCTTCCATTGACCTTGAATTTGAAACAGTCACTTCAGCGATTTAAGAAAATGAAATCAATTAGGGCAGACAAAAACGCATTTGCTACATTAATAAACTTCATTAACAACATAACTGATATTTTATCAAAAATCCGACAAAAAGTCTTCCTATCAAACCTCAGTTTCATTGGATGAGGAAGACAAATACATTGAAGACAAAGTGTTGGTTTACAAAACTCTTATTCTGTCAATTTTACTTCATAGATTCTAGTTTTGTGCTATAAGAAGATAAGCAGAAAAAGTAAACATATACCAAATTAGAAAAAAATTGGCTTCGCCATTAAAGCGAATGAATGAAAATGCTAAGGATCTTTAGTTGTTTGAGTTAAAGATGGTCCTCAACTCCCAGGCTCAAGAAGACAAGAAACCAAGATCATCCATGGGCCTGGAAATAATTATGTACGGCCGTAGTTCGTATACAATCCTTACAATATGGAAGATAATTTTCTTACAATGAAGAAAAACTATTTCTCGAAAGTACTTAATCATCATGTAAGAAAAAATGAACTTATTCTAAATGTATAAATGAGTCACTTTAGCTATTACTTTTATGATGCTCTAATTTTCCGCTAAAAAGACGGTGCATTGTATACAAGTGTTAAAAGTATGATTAACATTTTTAACCACAAATATATGAAAATTTACTCAACACAAAGGAAGGATATAAAAACAATGCAGGAAAGGGTAATTTATTAAAAAAAAAATAACAACTACAACTCTTTAGGTACGTAAAATTTTATGATTCCACCACATATTTTTCAGTAAAAGTTTCAGAAAACCATTGTTTTTCTCAAAAGAAAAGAAACACATAAAAAAAAATAAAAATAATAATTCCACAGCACTTAATAATACCATGACCAAAAATGTTTTCAAAACACGCTTTGTAGTACGGTTAAAAGTTTTACTCTCCCGCAAAATTATAAATCAAATTGAATAAAAACAAAAACACACACTCACACTAACGACTCACCTCTCTTCTGTGGCGGGGATATTGAGGGAGAAATGCACTGCACAAGCGCTATAGTAACAGCTATCCATATCCAAAGGAATGTTATCCAAGAATTACTGTGTACCAGTAGACAGGACGAAGGCAACCTCCACGTACTTCTTCTACCACCACGGCACTTTGAACTATTTTTAACAAATTTCCTTTTCAATGCTGAAGAAACATTGTTGCCACACAAAGGATAACTAATATTTGTTGGTTGTTGTTGTTGACAAGGATATTGATAATGATTATTTTTGTTGTAGTGATGATTTTTACATAGAATACGACGTTTAGATTTACTTGGCGAAAACATAACAGACATGACGCAATAAATTCAAATTGAACAAAAACAAGAGAATAAATTATTACACTTCCAGGAGATATCCTTCATTCCTTTTTTGTTGTTGTTGTTGTTGTTGTTGTTTTGAGGACGTGTTAGTGCGTGGAATACATTCAAAACTAAACACGCTTGACCCACAAATATACAGAGGTAGGTACACTCTCAACGACACGGTGCGGCAATGACAACGGCAATGGCAACGGTGGGTTACGGTTACGGCAACGGCAACGGCAACGGCGACAGACACAAACACGGCGAAAACTCTAAAACCCAAACAAGAGGGGGAATTCAACTCGAGTATAATTTATATTGACGAAACTTTTGGCCCGGACAAGGATCTTCTTCTTTTCAAACCATTCCACCACAATTCTATAAATGGAAAAAAGGACCAAGGTAACCATAAGTAAACGACGAAAAAGGAAGAAACAAAAAACTATCCAAAACGAAGAACGAGCAAAATAAAGGACACTTTCGTCGGAACCGACAATACGCAGAGCACCGCAAGACAAGTAGACAAGATAGAAAGCAGCAGCAACAGCAGAAAAAAGGGGGAAGAATTGAATCCTTAGGTTTGGCCTTAATTTCGGTAATATGATTAATTTTTTTTCTTTTATATTTCTTTTCTTCGGTTTTCTACTTGAAATTGTTTTTTTTCTTTCTTTTTTTTTTTCAAAAAAAAAAATCTCGAAAACAACAAGTGTAACACAATCAGAGCTTAAATGACATAATGGATTCTTTTTTTTGGTTTGCTTTCTTCGTATTTTTTCTCAGTAAAATGCAAGCTTTCGTTTTCTGCCATTCACTCACTCGCTCCTACTTCATCATTTCGCTTTCTTTTTCTTCTTTTGTATTTTCATGAAATTCATTGCTTCAGATTCGCACACACTTTACGAGCTATAATCACTAGTAACGTTAGCTAAACACAAGCACATGACACTAAACACATAGAGTGAACAGCATTTTTATGATATCTTGTGATGGTTGTTGTTGTTGTTTTCGTCATCAACCCTTGAGCTATTGTTGAGAATACTTTAGTTGTTGTTGTTGTTGTTATTATTGATATATTTCATCAAACTAAACTTTCATCTAATTTACTGTTTTCAAAGACCCGACGAACACACAACCGACAGAAAAACACCTCTAACCGTAATGACCGTTCTTATCCAACTGAATCTGGCAACGGCGAGCAATAAAGATTCGAGGTTCAGTTATTGCTGCTGAAATGATTTTTTTTTCTGCGAGAATCAGAATTCAGAACTTTGGTTTTATAAAAACATATGGAATGAAAGCTCTTCTCCTGGGATAACAAATGGAGTCGGCGCATTCAAACATAACGGTTATCGGGTTAAATGGAAGAACATTTTACACAATAGTTGAACATTTTGAGGGGAAATTACATAATTCTTGATAAAATTATCAGATGATTCTGTTAAAATTTGATGTAAACTTTAAAGTTGGATACCATTTATTGTAATGGATCCTTCAACCAGAAAATTGAGCAATTTCTATTAATTTTTGTTGTTGCCACTACCGATTGAAAGAAATGAAGTACAAATTTGCAAAGTTCAAGAATTATTTTCATTCGATATTTTAAACCAAGTTAAGACAATGCAACTTAACTGTTATTTTCATTTCAGAACTTTTAGCAACTTCTACCATAAAACTTAGAGATATCCGATTGCAGAACTTGTTACTGCAGAAGGATCAACCATGTTCACAAAAGTCGAAATGGATCAGTAGTTAACGTTATTATTTCATATCAAAAAAAAAGTGTTCCCATTAAGTAAGGCCTTGCCAATAGATACGATGGAAGTATTTTATTGATGAAATCAAGCGTAACGTCACTAGTTCCAGTCAAATTGAACTTTTTGAGGAACAAATATGGGCTATTTCCACACATTCAGAATATGGGATTATAAGGAGCAGTTAACACGGTCTACTTTCTAAGACTCAGTAAATAACCTTGTTCTAATATCTATTTTGGTAAATACCGCATGGACCTAAAACAGCAGTTGTTTGGATGTGTTGTTAAAATGAGCAGAAGACTAACAAATAGACTGGAAATAACTATCAATCATGAAATTACTGCATTTCAGGCACAATAATTTCATTATACAATAAGGTTCGAATGAAATAATAACCCAGCACTAGTTTTGGAGTTTTATTCCATTTGATTTTAAAAACAATTTGGGGCTACATTTAATTTTTTTTATAATTTAGATAAAAATGCTAAAATAACATTATTTTTCTAACAAAATCACGCAATTTTTAGCAGTTCTTCTGTTACTCCCTGATAGTTTGCAGCATGATCTTTACATTTGAGCATTTAAAATTCTATAGAGATAACCAACGAACGGCTATTTGAAACATAATGAAGGAACAATTTTAAAATTGAATTTGTTCAGAAAAAAATTAAAGAATTTTTTGATAGTTTGGGGTGATGTTTCATTTTCTCAAATAAAGTTCAATAAGAAAAAGAAAAATTGAGGCTTTATTTCATTTTTTTTTGTAAAAAAGTGAAAACAATTTGGGGTTTGTTCCAATTATTTTTGGGACATTATTTTATTTCGTTGGGTTTTTTTTTCATTGGGGCATAATTTTACTATGAAAAAATACTACAATTTGGGGCCTTATATATTTTTTTCTCTTGGGGCCTTATTTGCTGGCACCTAATTTCGCGGAGCTTTTTGGGCTCCGCAAGGTTGTACAATTTTGTCTGTATAAGAAGTCACAGATTTGCTTCAAACTTGGAGCATAACGGTTTTTTAGAGAAATTACCAACACACACATTTTCACTGACCAAACGCATGGACGGATTTTCTTAAAGCTTGGTACAAATCGTTTTTGCGTAATTTCGAAAGTTGTTTTTTATTTTTTTTTGTTTTTTGAATTTCGTCTAGAACTAGTACCTCCCATATAACGATTTTGAGTTTTTGAATTTATCTTGGAGACGATCTTAACGATTTTGTTTAAAATTTGTGAATGTATTGTATTATTTTTCCCAAAAAAACTCTAATAACGGAGAAACAGCTTTGCGTATTTTTTTTTTGCTATTTCGTGAATATCTCGTAGACGGCTTAAGTGATTTTGATTAAGACTTGTGCACAGATATTTCAGATAACCTCAAAGAATCTTACCTAATAAAAAAAATTAAATGTACTTATTAATTAAAAAAAAATTGTTTAATTCAGTCGTGCATATTATTTTAAACAGCTTTAAAAAAAAAAAAAAAATATTAAAAATTTTTTTGAAATTTTGGTTTGTCATTGGCTGAAAAAAACAACTTGAACGCAAATTTTATTGATTGAGGAGGTATCCTTTTTGGTCATCATTAAAAACACCCTGATGTATTAATAATACAAAAAAAAATGAAATAACAATACGACCCACTTTCTCCGCCAGAATAATGTCGATTCACAAATAATTTTTATCACAACAAAATATGTCTATTATTCAAATAACGACTGTAAATTATTATCCCCATTACTTTAATTACAAAATCGTCAAACTTCTTGCATACTAATGGAGCATTTTTATGACTTCATTTTATTTCCTTTTATTTATAGCAGTTAGCAGATACCAAAGGAACGCACTTTCACATTATTATAGAAATTGATTTCGAATCTCAAACAGCACCCAAATGAGACAAAAAAAAAATAATAATAAATAATTATCATATTTGATGAAAATGAAAATTGTATCTGTTTGATTTTCATTGTTGGAAAAATCATTTTCACGTTTACTTGTTACGGGGGGGAAAAAAACGACAATATAAAATGTGTTTCCAAGTCAAAAGACATTTTTTTTTTTCAGTTCTACGAGTATAATAATCGGGTGTCTAGAAAGAGATACAACCAGGTCCTGTCTGGATCTGTCGTATCGCAGTGACAGTCATATCATTTAATAAGAAATGGATTCGTTAGAGTCTACTGGTTTGGAAGAAAACGTTCTCAGGATGTGCTATTTGCTTGACTTGTTAAATGTTCTGATGAAACAGGAAATTGAAAATCGTAACAGAAGTGTTGATTCGTATATATTTTGTACCTCTGCAAGAAGAATCTTCTTACACATGAATGAATTGTTGTTGTTATTATTTTGTTTTTTTTTTTTTTACTTATTCCCATCAGTTGTATTTTTTTCTTGGTCTTCAACATCAAGAGAAAGCAATTGTAAAATCTTCCAAATTGCTTATAGTTTTTTTAAGTTTTCAGTTTGTTAGACGCTATTTCGATATCCTGTCTTCCTATAGAAACCGTTGCTTTTAGAAACGAAGAAGACTTTTAGGTGTCTTCAACAAAATGTTCCAACCCAAGTTGTTCCTCACTATTTTGACGAGGAATTATTTGTAACACTTCTTGGAAAAAAAGATTTGCTAAGTTCAAACAAAAACCATAATCCATACAAATTTTGTCTGCATTATTTAACTGCTTAAAACCAAAATATCATTTATTAGTTACTCTTAAAGAATTTACAGAGATCATTTTCATAGACTTCAAAATTAATTATTCATTTCATAAAAACCACTACCAAAAGAGTTAATTAATTTAGTACAAATAAATAAAAGAACTCTTTCCATCGAACGCTTCGCACACAAAAAAGCAAAAAACCCTCAGAATTTATTCGCAAGCTAATTATTTCAATTAAGAAGGTAAATTGTTTCTTCGCAAGAATTTCAAGAGAAAAGCAATACAAACATTGCAAATTGATGTCATTTGTATAAGTCAACGTTCTATATTCATTTGTGAGTTAATCGAAAAAAAAAACAACAACCAGAATCTGCTTGGGAAACAAGCCAACAAACCCTCCCCGGCTGCTGCTCTATTTTCCCGCTGATGAATGTTATTTTCCATACAACTACAACTGACAAACCGGAGAAGATTGATTTTGTTTCTGTTAACAAATTATCCGAGTCAATATAAGTTAAATAAAAAGCAAAAAAATAAAAAAAAAATCTCTAGCAAGTTGGTTGGCTTGGACGGTATGGAGTAATTTTTCATTTGAAAAATTCAATAAGGAAAATAATGTTTGTGCATTTATCTCTTTGAAAATGGGGGAGTGAGAGAGATAAGGAAGAATTCAATATTTTTTTTTTGTTTTTTTTTTGTATTTATAACAATTTGTTGTCATGTCAATTTATAACAATTTTGAAGGATTTTTTTTTTCGTCTTTGTTTGAATGAATACAAATTAGTAAATTGTTTTTTTTTTTTTTTATTAAAGCTGTTTAATTCTAAGAAAAAACTGTCAAAATGTTAAGGCATATTATTTGTATGAGGAATTCTTATAAAGAACTGTTTCGATTTTCTGGAAATAAGGGAATGAGCCAAAATTAATATAAAGTTCAGCCATATATTCTTTGCCATATTAATCAGTACATGTAAGTTGTTGAGGATATTTTATAACTATTAGAAATTGATAAATTTGACTAGTAAATTAAATAAAGTGAAACACCGTTTAAGATAAACCGCAATACTTGTTGGATGAAATCAAAATACACAGAATAAACTAAAAGACATGTGAATTTTCGCAAAAAGATCAAACTAATTTTAATGTCTGTCAGTTTTTATCTCTATCTACAGCCTAAATCTGTAGAAGCTATTTTATTTCAACTTTTTAGTTGGGAAATTGAAATTTTGTTCTTAGGATGAAAATGTAATACATAATTTAAAAAAAATTATTTTGTTAAAAAACGATTACGATTAAAATTTGTATGTAAACTACAACAGATAAAGTTGTACCTACTTTTGAAATAAATAAAAAAAAAAATTATTGGCAAGTAACTGTACCTTCCAAGTAACATTTTTAAACTTATAGCACTCTTCAAGAGTGTTACAAGAATGATTTTCAAGAGTGAAAAGTATTCTTGTAGTGTTTTCTAAGATTACCATAAGGTTTAAAGAAGCATAATGCCTCTTGTTAAAAGAGTGAGTGGGGCGAGGTTAACAAATACATTTTGATAAAAAGAGAAACGAAAAAGTTTATGTGTGAGAAAATAATAATAATAATAAATAACAAAGAAATGTTTGTGTTTGGCATGTCAAAAAACTTATAAAAATTTGTCTTGTTGGCTTGATTAATTAATGCTTTTAATGGTAACATGATTTTTATTCGTGTACGTGTACTTACTAAAATCTGAATGGGGTTAAAATTGTATCTGCTATTATTTACGTTCTACCTCAAAAAAAAAATAAAGCACATTTAAAATAACGCATAATAAAATTATAAAATTTAAATAACAAATAATTTTAAGAGAAATATGTATGTTTTTTGTTTAATCAATTTAGAAATTTCATAAGTAAAGGTGATTCATTTTTTTTTCCCCTGGTAACCCCAAAAACAGAGCTGTTTTATTTTTCCGAGATCATGGCGTCCATTTTTGGCCTCGATACTATAATTCTTATAAGAATTACATTCGAAGAGACTCAAATTCTCTCTAGTTATAAGAATGTTAGATTAGAATTGTTACAGTTGACAATCATTTAGAATAAAAGTACTAACAGTACTTTTTCAAAATTTTCCAACAATTTTTTTTTTCATTTCTTAAAAGGGTTTGAATTTTTTTTTTCGAAAAATCTTTTTTTCGAAACTTATTAGTGATTTTTTACTTAAACTTTTGGTTTCAGATATCCCTTGATATTTTCTTGGAAATGGCATAGGTACCAACTCTTTTTTCAACAAGGTTTCAGAATTTAAATACACAAAAAAAATTATTTTGTTTATAAAACGGCTTTAACGATTTTCAATTATTTTTTTTTATGAATGTATCTTACTTAGAGAAATTAAATGGTACTCTCAGTTTGGTTAACAAAAAAATTTAAGAAGTTTTTAAGTCATTTTAGTAACGAATTTTATGTTTCTTAACATTTTTATAAAATTATTTATTTTTAAAAACTTTTTAAAATAATGTTTGGGGAGTTGTAAGTATATACCTATATCTTTATTCTTTTAATAACGGCACTAAAAATGTATCTTTCTTGACGGAATCAAATGGACCTAATTTGGAGCCCAAGACAATTTTAGAAATTAATTTTATGTTTTTTTTTATTTTTAATTTCGAGGACAATGGTTAGTGTCATTAGTGTTTTAGTAAAATTTTGTGAACAAACAGTTTTGTTAGATGAAAACTAAACAAATTTTTTTTCAATTTCTTTAAGAAAAAAGTAGTTTTCTTTTTGTTTAACTTTAAGAGGAGGTTTTATTTATTTTTTCCAATTTAACACACTAAAGTAAAGCAGTAGAAACAGACAAGAGATATTCCATGACTTTATAGATGTGAAATAATTCAAAAATATCGAGAACTGTCCTTCATTAAGCATATACGTAAATAATACCTACCACACTTAAGATTTTATTCATTTCTTATTTAAATTAAATAAACAAGTTTACCTTCGTCAAAAGTACTCCTTATAAAGTATTAAAAATACGGTTTACTCTTACAAAATTCCTTCCATAAATCATTATTTTCATCATACAGACCTATAATAATTATTCAAATTGAATACGAAGCTCATTTCGCAAAAAACATTATTTTATAAATGCATGACAATAGCATATGAATATAATATTCTAAAGATATCTAGAGGAGATAGATGCTTACACAAAACATCATAGAATATTATTCTTGTTTTTCTAAAGCAATGCATTTATTTAAAAATAACAATGTGTGTAACAGGACAACATAAGTTGGTATTCGGTTTGAAGAAGAAAACTTTCTTGAAAGTTTAAATTTTCCCTTATTTACGAATCCTTGCATCTTGGTGCTGAAATATTCCATTTTAGTTCCATGGTATTTATTATATAAACACCAATTCAGTTATAAGATTCTTGCTTCATGGGATGTTTATTTGGGAAAACACTTGTTTGAATGCTTTTCAAAATAAACACAATTTTAATGAAGAAACAACATAAAAGCTTTTGTTCTATTTCAGCTAAATTGAATCTAGGTATGAACATGTGATTGAAATCTTTTTGGATTTATAGGAGAAATACAAATATTATATGGGTTGCGTTTTTATTAAAATAATTTTGGAAAAAAATACATTGAAAAAATTAGTTTTTATTTTGAAAAAATTGCTGATGTTCAGTTAAAAGAAAGAGTTCGAACTCAAAACTTTTTAAATTGTGTTTTTAGATGTCAGTAAAAATATCTTAAATATTACATGTACAGTTTTTTTTCAAAATTCTTTAAGAATTTTTATATAATATGTCCTACCTATGCATAAGAAAATAGATTTTTTTTAAAACATTTCAAACGATTTTCAAAATATTTTTTCATAAAAATTCATTTTAGAATCTTTTCAAGTCATTTTAATGTGGAATTTTAATAATTCTAATAGTCTGAGCTCCCACCATAGGGCGACTTACCTTCATCGCTATACCAGTTAAGAATCAATCATTTTCCTATAGGCTGTGCTAAGACTCTAAAAAAAATAGTGTGCACCAGGAACGAGGGGCATTGGTGGGATCGAAACACCTCAAATCATTTTAAGACTACTTCTAATAAATGATATCGACCATTTTATTACTTTTCCAAGTAGTGTATAGTATAAGTATAGCATTTGGCACAATTTTTTTTTTTTCAGAATTAGTCTAGTCCATCGTGAAACGCAAAGAGAACACGCGTACGGTAAAATTTGGGATTACCAATGTAATTCATATTTTTTTTAACTAGGTTTTGTTTTGGAACTATTTCTAATATTTTGGAAAATGTGGTGTAACATTGTGTGTAAAGGTTAAAGCACTAAACTAAACTAAACAAAACCAGTCATAGTTATCAGTTATCACTTATCAGTTTAAAAAAAAAACTGTTACTCTTGACATTTTTGGAGGAAATAAAATATTTTTTTATACTTTTATTGACTACACAACCGTAATATAATTCAATATTTGCATAATATGTATGAAAATATTATATTTCCATTTTTTTTTTTTTTGTTCAATTCGAAAAATATAAAATAAAGGACAAAGCCCATTGGGTTTTGAAAATAAAAAACAATTTATTATACACCATGACTTGAATTGAGTACCTACACACAAAAATTGAAAAATATACATGCACACATACAAAAAAAAAAAAAAGAAAACATTCATTTTGAAAGTTTAGTTCCATCATTTTATTGGGAATCATTGTATCCCCGGGCCGTATTGCGGTCTATTCCGCAAAATCCTTTCCAATGGAGAATAGAATAAATTTTCAATTTTGTTTGGCTATTATATTATTTTATATTGAAAATGGGTTTTGCCATAGATGAGACACAAAATATCTATAATACACAACCGGAGGAATTTATTGCTGCACAATGCAATAAAATAATAATACCCATCTATATGTGGGGGGGGGGGGGGGGGTCGACATTCCAAAAAAATAATACAAAAAAAAAAACATCCTAAACGTTATGGGAGGCCCATTCATTGTTATTATAAGTAGTATTTGTATTGCATAGAGGATGTTTGTCAATTGTGTCGTCACAATTTATACGAGCATATTATATGTTATTGTAGAGGGTTCTCAGTTCAAAATTGTGATTGTGACATATAAATAAAAATTTAAGTAATTTGAATCCTTTGGTGGTATTTTATTTTCTATTTCGTTTTTTTTTTGCGTCAACGATGCGGAATGGAAAAGCGATTGGTTTTATAAAATATAATACAATTTTCCCTTAACTAAGCTTGTTATGATTCTTTTCATAAATATGTATGCTTGTAGAAAAAAAAAAAATAAAATATTGATATAATTCTGAGTATAAAAATATTTATGTTAAAGCAGAGAAAATCGTATGCCATTATTTTGTTTCCTGTTCAATGACAACGGGGTTGACAAAAAAGTTTTCAACGAAAAGTAATGCACTGCTTAATTTGCTGAAATATTATATCCAATAAAATGAAAAACAATAAAATAAACAAAATAATTAAATATTATTTGATGGAATTAAATAGAGTCAAAAATGAAACGAATGATTTGTTGGCGCGGCTGTTATCGATCGTTGGCTGAAAACAATATTTTTTTTATTGGAATCAAGATACGTAATTGGAGGTTATGAACTTGAACTTTTTCCAATAAGCTTATTCAATATACACATAAAACTTTTCATAATTATATTAATACGTAAACACGATTCGTATTTCTACCTTTTAAACTAACTTATTAGCAACCGATTTTAATAATTTTGGTCTTATATGGAAGGTACAGGCAGCCTTCCTCCTACAATTCAGTTTTAATATCATGGTTATGCGGTAAAATATTTAAAGCTTGGTGATACTAGTAAATATAAAACCGGAAAATAATGACATATATTGGTTTTCAAGGAAGCCTCTAAGCAATATGAGTCTCGAAATATGCATCTTCAAATATTTAAAAAAATAATTTTTTTCAAATTTTGGGAAAACGCATATTTTCAGATATTGTTGAAATAATTCATTTAATTTTTCAACCAAGAAATTATATTTTAATTAAAATATTGTGGTAAACTAAACAAAATAAATTAAATTAATTAATTTATTGTCTTTCTCTGCTTCATTACAGCTTAAATTGTGTTAAAGCGAAAAAAAGAATAAATATTTCATACATTTTTCATTCCATTACGTTTTTCTTATTTTTTTTATATGTAACTGTATAAAAAATTACATTTTTTTGTAGCCCAATATTTCAGCTAAATTTAAATACCTCAATTTTTATGATCCAACGATAACCAACATAACAAAAATATTTATAAGCGAACCATCTCGAATACATTTTTGATCTAACGGTATACCGTTTTTCACTGGTGGTTGGTCAAGTTCCGACGACCAAAGTAGAAAATTTTGTTGAATTTCGCTGAAATTTTTTTTCCAGTTTGTGGAACTTTATCAATTTAAAGGAAATTTGATTGTAATGGTTCATAAATAATATTTTTATAAAGCTTGAATAAAAAGAATTGACACGTTGTGTAAGAAAACTCAAATTGCAAAAATGTATTTACCCAATATCTAATGGCTGTGTAAATTTCAAATTTAAAAATGTAAAAATAAACAAGATAAAAATAGAAAACCTTTGGAAACCGTTGGAAACGGTCAAAAAACTTGGAAAAATCTTGTTTTTACTGTTATAAAATGTTTTAAAATCTTATTTCTTGACACATGTATAGACATCACATAAATCTAAAAGTCGATATAACAAAATACTTTTCCCTTTATTCCCTGATTTTTAAAATTAATTAAACTACCGACATAAACTTTAAAAAAAGTATGTGTTTTTTAAAGCTCAAAAACACCATTATGGAGCATTTTGAATACAATCCGTATTAGACGCCTATTTTTTTTTTTTTTTGATTTATCTATCAATGTGCTGATTAATTTTTTTTTTAATATTTGATTTTGGCAAATAGATTTTAACTTGAAAATTGAATTTTTAAGAATTTAGTTCTTAACCAAAACTCATCAATTTAAATTTGTCTATTTATTTAAATTTTTTTCATGATTCTAGCCTTCATATTTTTTTATTCTTTTATTCCACTTTACCCTAACTTCTCGATAAAATATCAAAAAATTCCGCTTTTATCGGAATTCGGATAGGATACCACTTTTCTTTTGGTTTATTTAGTTTTTTATTATCAATAACAATGGCCGACTTCTGTAATTTAATAAATTAATTCTGTGTATCTGTGTGAAGAAAAACCAGTAATGATGGGCTGAAAAAGTCTATGTCTTATTACTGCTTGAATATTTTTATAAACGCCGGTAAAGAAATATAACTTGAAAAACACTCGCATCCTTATCCCCATGTCTATTTGAATTTTAGTTCGTTTTGCAAACAAATACATTTTCTTAGTCTTCAATTTTAAGCTTTTGAAGTGCCAATTTTAGTTACAAAGACATAAAAAAAATTGTTGTAACTCGAAAGTTAAGTAAAAATTAGATGATAACTTTAGAGGGTTTTCGACTTGGATTTTTATCAAAAACTAATGCCTCTTGTATGCAGTGGTGGTGATCGTAGAACAAACTATAATTTATTATACAAATAAGAATAAATAATAGTAAAAAACTTTTAATTTGTCAGCTTTAAAAAAAAACAGAATAAACTTATCTAATCATCCTCCCATAACTAACATCTGCATGAACCTGCACTTAAGTCTTCCTTCATACAAGTAGGTATAGGTACTACCTATGCTATATGAAAAGTTAAAACATCCTGAGAACAAAATGCTGACTCTTCAGATTTTATGTGGTTTTTGCGCGGACATAAAAAAAAAAAAAAAAAATATTATGTACAAGCAACGTTCTTATAATATGTATAGGATTGTATAAACACAACATCTATCTATAAAATAGGTAACCTCTAGGGTTGTCGAGCGCAAGGAGCCTGTTGACACATTGTATACATGTTATTATACAAGGCACTTCCTGTGTACTTATCCTTTCTCATATACCTTGCCTTTCATCACTTTCATGACATGGTTGTCAATTGTGCGAGCTCAGCATTCAATTTTGCTTCCTTTTAAATCAACTAGTAGAATGCTTAGATGAGCGAAGTGGAATTTCACCCAGACACAAAGATATGAAATAATTTGTTAGTTTGGTTCTAGGACACAGAAACTGAAGATGCTAAGTGGTTTTTCCCATTGAGCCCTTCCTATTAGAGAAATAAGGCTACGGGGAGGAACTTAAGCTCCTATTTTAATGATATTTTTAGGAAAAAGCATCTATTATTGAATCCTTACACAGAAAACACCTATAGTACCTACAATCTTCTTCTATAAGTCCTTCTTCCTTATGCAAGTAAATTTCAATAAACTATTTTCCTGTAATAATTCAACTTGATGAAATCTCTATGGATTCTATACTCCATCTTATACAATACACAATCATCCTTTTGAAAATCCTTCTCCTTAGTACAACAACCCCATACCTACACTTCAGCTCCACCATCACTACCACCACGTCTGGGTCACAGAGTTTTAATTGTGAAACTAATTTGTCTTGAAGAACAAAACATAGTTATGCCGGAAACGGAGTCATACCGGAAAGATATTACTCTGCAATCCTTATAAACCAACGTACGACTATTATAATGTGAATGTCTGTGTGTCATTTTCGTTTCTAGAGAAGAAAATAGAAAAAAAAAATTAATACAAGCAATTGAATGGCGGGTGGTAGAAGTTTGGCTAAGACATCATTTGTTCCGTGAAAAAAAGGAATGGCTTTTGTGATCTGGGCTGAAAAACACTGTTCTTGTCCTATACACTCGTTAAGAGGCATTTTTTTTTGTTTGTTGTTTTGTTGTTTATTTTTATTGTAGGCCATTTTTTTTTTTTTTTTTTTGTTGGCTGTTTATCTTTTTCAGTTTATTGTTACCAATAAGAGATACTTAGTACTGCAAGAGGCATCAATCTTCTGATAGCTTTAAATAATGATGTAAGATACAAATGTATTTTGAAAGAAAAAGTCTATTTTGCAATGACGAGAATGATAGAAAGATGGGAAGTAAAAAAGAAGATATATTGAAAAAAGATTTGATAGACTCAGTGGGAGTGAAAAAAAAAAAATTCAATTTTTTTCGACTATATTTTATTATTTTGAAATGAATACGTATACAAACATACTTTTTCGCATAGAATACATAATTTACCGTGAATCAATCAGATTTCAAATATCAGATTTCACTTGTGAAAATGTTGTTAGGTTTATATTATTGTGGTATTTTATGGATTTGTAAGCGAATTTAAATATAAAATTTAAATAAACAAGAAAAGGAAGATGACAAAGATGAAAGTGTCCAAAACTCAAAAATCTTGATATCTCTACTAAAATTGATGGTTCACGACCATTTGTGTTTATTTTTGTAAAACAATCAAACAATGGTTTATAATACATAATGTAGGTATTTTTGTTAGATTTCTTTCCAATTTTTGTTGGTCCCTAAAATTGGAAAATACAATATTCTTTGATGATATGAAATGACATGATAATAGTCCAGATAGAAAAGGTGTGTGCACTTATGTACCCGCGCCAGAAGTTATACTTCCTTATCACGTTATCACACATCATTATTGATTTTTGTATAGTTTTTTGGATAAGCAAAATTTTGGAAAAGTTCTAGAAGGGATTTTTTGTTTAAATGTAAAAATTACGATAAATAAAGTGAAAATTGATAGTTTTTACCTTGTGGAGCCTTATCTACGCAATCGATTCAGTTTTACTTAAGTAAAAAGGTATTTTGTTTACGTTTAAAGTAATTTTTGAATTTTTTAACAGATATTTATGTAAGAAATCGAATTAATACTATTTTTGATATTATTTATAGTGTAGTAACTAAAGCTCCAAATATAGTATCGCTGCCATTGGATTTTTTTTTTTTAGATGTTGGTATTCAAAAATTCTATAACAGCTACCGGTTTAAAATTGCCGCTCTTATTTGATTTTTTTTTTCAAACTTAAAATAAGGATTTTTGTGAACAAACATTTTGTTTATCAAAAAACTTTGTTTTTTTTTAAATAAACTATACCAACAATTTTCCAGGTCTGTTAAAGTAAAATAACTATTCAAAATAGCGGTATATTTTCAGCTTTTCAGATGGGAGGTGGAATTTTATCAAAAGTTAACTTCAAGCAGAAAAAAAAATTATTGAATTACAACGTAGTAAATGACAAAATGAAATTATATATTTTTTGAAACAAAAATTTTCGTTATAGAATGTAAATTTTTCTTCCTGACACAGTGGCCGGGCT
Source organism: Meliscaeva auricollis (assembly GCA_948107695.1). NCBI lineage: Eukaryota > Metazoa > Arthropoda > Insecta > Diptera > Syrphidae > Meliscaeva > Meliscaeva auricollis. Next base: position 18,494,499 of record OX403619.1, on the reverse strand, counting down.
TTTAATAACGTTTTGAGTTCCATTTTTCGACCAAAAATTAATAGTTTTATTTTATTTAAATACAAAAACATAGATAAATGGGAATATGTCTTCCAGTTTTGAAAAAATATAAAAATACAAGACTGAATGCTATTTTTGGGAATTTTTTTATTTAAAAGTAGCAACTTTTTAGTTTTTTTTTAGAAACCTCAATCTTTAAAATAAGACAGAAAACAAAAAAGTTAAAAATTTTATAAGTAAACCATCTCGAATCCATTTGTTAGCCAACGCTTACCGTTCTTCACTGGATGCTAGCCGAGTTCCGAAGACAAAAGCAAACAATTTTGTTGAATTTCGATGAAACTCTTTTCAAATTTGTGAAGTTTTTTATAGCACGTAATATTATATTCAAAACGAAACAAAATATCTAAAAACCTAATTTCTTAACACCTTTACCACCACACCAACAATATTTTCAAAGGTCGAAAAAATATTTGACTTTGGAAAATAATTTTTAATTTAAAAAGTTGATTTTTTAGAATTTTTTTTCGTAGTGAAATCTCAGCATCATTTCAATTTATCTGTATTTCAAAAATATAAACTTAATCCTGCCCTAAAAAAATGGTTCAGAGATAACTTCGGTTCAAATAATTTCTCCGGACTAGCTAATCCCGGGGGCATAACAAATCCATTATAAAGTTTATTTTCGAAGTTCATCTCGTCTGACTAATTTATGAGAGATAAAACAAAAAAAATATATCCGTGTTTTATTCAACACTGAGTAGCTACTCAGTCTTTCATTTTATTCGCAAAACAAAAACAAATTCCACTACTCAGCATTTTATTGTTTTTGTTTTGCGAAAAAAATGAAACACTGAGTGAATTAAACACGGCTAATATTAACATTCTAATTTGTGGATGGAAAAAATGTTACGCATACGCCACAGTGACCAATAAGGTTAAGCTTAAAAGTAATAATAATAACATCTATCGCTTACTTAATTTTTAAATCAATTGACCTTTTTTACCATTAACTGACCTTTTAATGATCATTTAAAAAAAATACACTTTATATTTCTGACGATGATGCTATAATTTTAAGCAATTTAAGTGCAAGTTTTGAAAGATGTAGTGCATAGCAATCGTTGGTTTTCCAAAATTAAATTGGATTTTCAATATTTTTCATACAACATTTTAAAAACTCCGTCTTTAGATTTAAAAAGATCCTATTTTGCACAAAACCACCTATCTTGAGGTTTCAGTGCATCTTTTTGGCATAAATCTATTAACATTAATCCAAGATGAAACGTGAATAACTGTCGACCAAAAGTTTCACCTACTCGTAGCAACGTATAGGTATTAAATACACAATTTTGTCGTCCCTAATTTGATTTTTTTCAATTTTTCAAACAAGAGTACTATACATTTAGCGTGTGGTGTATATATACGACGAAAATAAATAAAACTTTTTATTGCCATATTCAGACCATAACATTATCATAATCATTACACTTTAATTTACGATCAAAGTTTGTGTGTTCCTTTCTATATAAGACAACGTAAAATATTTAATCTAAGGATACAACTTTTTTTTTTCTTCTTTTCAATAAAAATGACTTTCATAATCGTTTACTGCCGCAACTAAAAGTCACATTACAGGACCACGTACATATATACCCATAAGTAAGTATGTATACTCGTATTTTATGAGGTTATTCACATTTTCGCCTTAAGCACTTATACACACACTCATACACACCACTCTACACAAACTGTCGTTATTCGAACCTTAAAAATATTTCTCATCTAAATTTATTAGGTGCATTAAGAAAAGGCATCGCACAAAAAAAAAAAAGGAATAAAAAAAAGAAAACTTCCCAAAAACGAATATGATTTAGTGCTTCGAAAATGTGTAACCTTCATCTTCTTCTTTTTCTTGGTGAACAGTAGGTACTGCAATCGCACCGCTGCTTCTGTACATTGTACGGATATCTTAAGTGCTTCGTTATAATGGAAATAATGGTAGTATCCTGTGGATTGAATGAGCGAACACACACCCCGGAACGAAGAACTCAGAGAACATATTGCAACCATTAAAGTTGCGGTCAAATCTTTCGAAAAAAAAAACAAAAATATTTTCCTTTTTTTATCATAAGACCGCTACTTTACCAGGGTTGCCATTTAGACTTCTTGTGTATTTTCTCTGTAGTTAAAATCCGCTCTTTTAGTGTTTCGATAGTCTTATAATTTATTTAATAAAATATAAATAATTGTGCAGGAATTTGAAAATATCCATACAATTTTATCACGGAAAACACGAGAAATCATAAAAAAACTTAAAAATACTTGTTTTTTTTATGGTTTTGGCGTATGATTGAAAATGTGATCAATTTTCTCTAAAACAAATTTATGCAGAATAAAAGCAGAGAAAATTAAAAGTAATTTATGTTTCAACAAATTTTTTGCACAACTTCTGGGTTCTTCACAAAATAATGTTGAAAAATCCATAAAAATCAGTCGTTTTTGGAAAACAGAAAAAAAGTTTTTTTTATTGATTTTTCTGTGATTAATGCTCATTTTACACCATAATCAACCTTCATATTATTATCTAGTGTATAAAAATTCAAATGTTCTTCAAATTAGAGGTTTTTTTCAGTGTACATCCCAATAACTACTGAATTTTGTAATTTATGGTGTTTTTTTTTTTTTTAATAAACGTTTTAAGTGTGTATATGCATTGACGAATGAACAGAAATCTGATTTTCGGGGGTTGGTTACGTTTGCCCGCCGCACAAAATCCCGTGTAACGAAATCCCGCCAAATACTACCTTTCGTTAGCGTTGTGTTTCATATGAAATATGTAGGTGACACGATTTCATGAGAATCAACAAGAACAAAATTTCCTACTATTTGGTTTTTTGGAGACAACGCTGGATTGTAACTCTGATTTCAGTGACTCGAATCGATGAGAATCAGTTGGAACGAAGCAATAAAATTTGTCGTTCAAATAAAAGTATATAAACTTTTGAATTTTTTGAAATTTCTTCAGAATTGATTTGGATTTCTTTAGAGTAAGTCGATTTCTTAAATTTTTTTTTTGTGTATGAACAGAATTCGTCGTTCAATTAAAATATATAAACTTTTAAATTGTTGGAATTTTCTTTAGTTTCATTTCAGATTTCGTCGAATGAGGTTTTTTTAAAGAGATTTGGCTTGAATTCACACAATAATTTATTCTTAAGGGACATTGACTTGCCGTCTAAAGTGACTGTTGCGTTTTCTTTTTTAGGAGATAAGTTTGTGTTAATTTATGTTGGTCTTAGTTACCAGTTCTGCAGTGTTTTTTTAGTCCGTAAAGATTTATCTTCGGAATAGTTTTGATATGTTTATGTTTTTTTTTAAATTCCATTCAATTGGGTAATCGAAACTAACACAAACATTTTTGTTAGGTATCAAAAGTTCGAAATTCTGTATATCTGGGTTGAGATCGTAAAATTGGTTTTTGTTAGCCAATTTTCCACAGATTTTCATAAAAAATACCTCGTTTGAAAATAAATATTATTTTTGAATACATTTTTAAAACAACATGTTGTGATTGATGCCGAAATTTGTAAAAATGACGAAAAAAATAATTTTTGAATTTGTTCAGCTATTACAGTTTACAGTATTGGTGGTTGAACCAACCCACATGGGTTTTAAATCATTGAAATGGTCTAAATGTTTGTTTTCAAAAACATAATATGAGTAAATTGTGACGAAAGTATATTTTTTATAATGGATGAAGGTCGAAAAAACCGTTTTTTGATCCTAACTTCAGGTTTTCGGGGTGTTATACCTTTTTGTTATGAGTGTAACTAGCTCTACAAAACGTGATAGGTCTCTCCCCGTGTATATTTTGAATGCCACAAAGTGTAATTGTTGTTTTGTACTTACACAAAATTGAGAATTTTCGTTGTTCCATATCGTGTCTAAAGTTACTGTCCATTTTCAAAAATATTCAAAATTGTAATAAGGATGCGAAACAATACGAGAACTTATGTCACTGCGAGTTTTTACTATAAATCCTGTTTTTTTAATTCGATAATTTTTTCGATAATTCTCGATCGTTTCCTACACAAAACTGCATTTTTCTTATTGTAACAGTGAATACCTATATTCAATGCTAGCTGGCAATCCTAGACGCCGCCACCGATACCTGTGAACTTTTTATTTCTTTTTTCTTCTTCTTTTTTTCACATGAACCGCTATACCTTTTGGCAAATGTGGACGTGGAGTGATTGTGCCAGCAGAGTTAATGGGTTACAATAAATTCCACTTTGGATATACTCTCGCTAAAGCTATAACTAGCTATAGTGAAAGAAGAATTTCACAAATGATTTCCCTTAAATGAAATTAATGGCAATTAGGCATCCGAGATAGCTTAATGTTGAATCAAGCAAGCAAAGAGAGGTCGTCGTCATCCATTTGAAATCAATAAAAATACTTTGCCGAACAAAAGACATGCCATCACCAGGTATACATGTGCGAGGATGTATTATAATGGAACACCGCACTCTCTGACCGAACTTACACCTTTCTTCCAATTGAAAGAGTATCTAATAATGGAATTATCGTCCTGAAAATATTACCCCCGTGGGATAATAAAGACCGAAATGAGCCTTTGTAAGTGCTTAAGGTAACCAGAAGGACTATATTCTTCACAACTCCATACACTACACACACATCCTGATCCTGTTTTCTGGACTTGAGACGTTATCCTTGTTCATAAAATCAATTGATTAAATTACCGCCTAAGTATCTACAATTTTATAGGCCTTCGTTGTCTCACAATTTCTGTACTTCTCTGGGTAGGGTATACCTACAAACTGTACGAGCTTCAATATATAAATGTACGCATGTGGAAAATTTTGGGAGCCGAATAACCGTATGTGAGAAATAACAATACCCATTCCATCAAAAAGAACCTTGAAATTGTTTCTGTTTGTGTCTTTCGGGTTTGAGATCCACATCCAGGCAACTGGCAAGCAATTCCATAAAATTTAATGTACAGAGTAATCGTTCCCTTGCTGAAGTTGAAAAACAAACAAAAAAACAACAACAAGACTATGAAGATGAAGATGAAGATGTGGAATTGTGCAGAGGCTTGATTCCGGGAGGTATACTATATCAATTTTTTGGTGTGTGGTTGTCTCTTCTGGAAGCTTGATTCTTATTATATCACCTTTATTGTGGCAATGAAAAAATACGAGGACGTTTCCATATCGACGTGTTTTTGGGCTCTTGTCTCTCTGCCCTGTGGCAAGAAGAACATTACACTTTAATCACTGACGCATTCCAAAAATTGACATGAATTTGAACAGAATACCAAATTAGCTTCAATTGCTTTTCATTTTCATCGTTATTTTTTGTTGTTGTTGTTGTTTTTTTTCCAGTCTTTCTGATGTCCCACGCTGCGCTGTATATTTCAATTTAGTTTCACTTGGTGAAGTCAATTGTTATGTTATTAGCATTGCTATAAATTACTGGAGCGTTAAATGAACTCGAATATAGCTTAATCTTTGTATATAGGGATTCTATGTTTCATTTCATAGACAGAAGGTAGGGTTTTGTTGTATGAAATGAAATCAATGAATAGCAATTTTTTTGAATAAAGGAATGAAATTTGTTTGAATCTGTTCGGAATCTGTGTGTAATAATGGTCGTCTTCGAATGGCCATTGGGGTATCTTTGTCTAACCACAATATTGGATCCCATTCCAGTAGTTTGTGTTTGGATTTTCTCTTAGTGGTCACGAAATGCTGAAATATTTTGGTCCTTATGTGTAGGTATAGAAAGTTTGATGAAAGAAAAGGAATTGCTGTATATTAAATTTTAGGGAGGGCATGGGTATAACGATATTGACCCGGACCAATAAGAGGCTTTTCAGCTTAAAATTGATCTTTAAGTATTTCTTTGTGGTAAAATGTGTTTTCATTGAAAGCAGACCATTTGCCCATATGCCAAGAAATCTAAGATATAAGGTAAAGTACTTTGTTTAAAGAGTAGACACGTGCTGTTAGGAAATGTACACAAGCAAGGGGTTTCTAAACAAAAACGTCTGTTTGCCAACCGAAACTTTGGTCACTGTAGGCAGGCACTGCTGGTAATAGAAAGGTATTGATGAACAACTTTGTAAACCAAATATGAACAGCGGTGTTTGTTTTCGAAGCAGAATATTCAACTAAATAAGCAAAGGATCTGTCGAGATGTAGACTATGGCAAAGCATATATTACCACCATTATAAAAATCTTAATAGAAAGATATTCCGTGGAAATAGAAGGGTTTTCCAATCCGGACTTGATAACTTTGGATTTAATTTGTGAACGCACCCTTTCACAAATCATCAAACTGTCATTGTCAATTTATTTAGTAAGCTCAACATTTTCATCATGACAAAGTACACGGTTGAGCAACGTCTGCAAATTATAAAAAATTTCAACCGAAATTCGGAGTCGTTGGCCGCAACTTTAAGAGCGTTAACTCCAATTTTCGTTCATAGTTCTCGCCGTAGTAGAAAGGCAATAACAAGTTAAGTGCAGAATTTTGAGTCTACCTATTCGCTGTGTGATGTTGCCATGTAAGTAAGATAACGGGTTGGTCGAAGTGTTGAAAATATCGCTGCCGTTCAGGCGTTCATAGAAAACGACCCAAAACAGTCCATAATTCCAAGGCGTTCTTAAGAATTGGGCAACGCTCAGACCACATAATGGTGTATTTTGCGTAAGAATCTTGGTTTATACACATTCAAGATCAAGCTGGCTCAAGAACTGAAGAACAAGCCGCACACGTTGGAAGAGCTCAGAGCCAACATTGAACGCGAAATAGCGGCCGAGTCGTCGAAAATTGGGTTCAACGAATAGACCGCTGCAAACGTGCCCGCGGCAGCCATATGAACGAAGTCGAGTTTCATTCATAAATGTTTTGGTTGTACTTCAAGCCAATAGTATTTTTCTTTAAATATCTCAAATTGTTTGCGTTTTATTTCGAAAAAAAGTTGTCAAGTCCTCATTGGAAAACCCTTTATTAAACTATCCTAGGTACCCAGTCTAGCTAGATCAAGTACTAGCTCCTCGGTGGTATACTCGGTCCTTACGAATAGCTTATACCAGGATAAAGAGAATGTCCTAGAAAAATAAAAAAGTTTATAGAAACTGCCGCACATAGCTGCCAAAGTGGCGTATCCAGAAAAAAAAATTTGGGGGGGGGGGGGCTCGAATATGAAATGAAATTTTCCAAAATTTTGTTCTTAAGATATTTATATTAAATTTTTTTCTTAAAATTTATCTCAATTTCTTCTCAAAATTCTTATTCTTTTACGAAATAAAGGATGACCCAAATATTGACTTGCGACATAGTAGGTACTAAAGGGACGTTTAGGATTTGTAAAAAAAATCGAACTCGAGGTAACAATGAGGCATGTCATTACAGTGGCTCTCGCAATTCTATCTGTCCGTCTTTCTGTGTATACTTTGAGCTCCAGCCTCAAACGCTAAACCGATTTTCTTCAAATTTGGTGGTTAAGGGTCTTTGGTGATTCCCTAAAGGGAAAATTTAAATTATTTCTTAGGATAAAAACTAACTGTACCTGCCATATAACCATTAAAGAATATGGAACATTTTTCAATAACGGCTCTAACGATTTTGAATACGAAATTTTGTGACTTCTTTTACAAAGTAAGGTCATTTCATGACTTACTTTTCAACGACTGAACCAATTTTGATGAATTTAATTCATACAGAAATTCCTTGACAACTAAATGGATTTTTTTTTTTGAAAAATCAATTTTTTCGAAAACGGGTACATAAGTGTATTTTTTTATGAAAATTTGGTTTTAGATGTGAATTTATATTTTCTTGAAAATGGCATAGGTACCAACTTTATTTTTAACAAGATTTGAGAATTTTTATATATAAAAAATTATTTTTTTTTTTAAACGGCTCTAACGATTATGAAATGTTGTTTCTAAAAATGTATCTTTCCTAATCAAATCACATGGTAGACTTAATTTGGAGCTCAAAACAATTTAAGAAGTTGTTTATGTTATTTTAGTAATGAATTTAAATATTTCTTAACATTTCGTATAAATTAATTTATTTTTTAAAACTTTATGTAACGTACAAAGCAACTTTAACCCCAAAAGCAAGTATGTACATGCAACCCAGTCATGTATTTGTTTTTCCTAAAGAAACATTTGCACTCTTAAACTAACACCTACACTTCCTCCGTCCACCAAATTTTGACTTCTGCCAATGGGAAGTTCTATGAATTGTCATTTTCAATTAATAATATTAATAATAAGCCATGTGTACCTTTTTTTCTTAAATACTTCTTGTAAGTTAAAAATAATTCAACATTAAAAGTTTTCTCTGGGCCAGGCTGTATACAAAAGATTTAATAATTTTTGAAAAGTAGTAGAAGTAGTAGAAAAAAATGAAATGTATTTTCAGACTGGTTTCCTATCCTTATAAAGAAACTATTCCCTGTGATCCAAAAAAAAACACAAAATAAAAATAATTGCTTTCTTTTGACAAATTACATCCACATCCACACAAAAGCACAATATCCTCCCCAATTGTGTAGCTATAAATTAAATGTCAAAATATGTCACACTTTCATTTATTCATTTTGCAATAGGACAAAATTTCGACCACCATGGAAACTGTATTAAAAATCTATTGTGTAGCACTTTTCACATTTGCCCAACACCATCACATTAAGTTTTTTAACCCTTATACCCATACAAGAGACCAAACAGACATGACATATGAATCCCTAAGTTGTCTCTTCCTCAGTATACCTATATTCCACCTTCACTTTGAACCAAACAAAACATCACCTATAGAAGAAAATAGCTTATACATCCAAACATCAACAAAAAAAAAAAAAAAAAAAAAACTACCCCAAAAATAAATAATTCTTGCAATCGAATGTGCCATTGTCAAACGGATTTGATTTATGTTCGTCCATTAGATTTCCTTTGGGATATTTGTGAGTGTAAATTGTTATCCTCTGTTAAACTTTTTGGCAAAAAAAAAAAAAAAAAATACAAAACACAAGCAAGAAAAAAAAACACCTCCCAGCTATGGCTTCAACGAGCATTAAAAAAAAGTCAACGTTGTAAAAGCCATTTATTTCCCTCCGTTTTAACTTAATTACGTTATCGGTGGCTTTTGTGTTCGGACGAGATAAATCAGACAAAGAAAAATGTTTAAATACCGTATGAGCTGGAGCTAGGACCTTTGAGTTATTACCACGTAGGGCACACAACACCCCAATGGGAAACTAACTCCATTTATCATATTAATGCAACAGCGAAGAATGCTATACTACTAGAGTTCTATGTTTCGTGTGTGTATGTATTGTATAGAGCGTCTGTATATAGAAGAGTCCTGTTTGGCAAATTTATAGGAACCTTGAGAACAAAGTAATTGTTTTACCTTCATCACGAGGCGCACTGTAAAGGAGAATTAGAGGACTTTAGCTATATCATAGGTAACCCATGGCAACACACAGTTAAGATGACCTATTCAAGGGAATTAATTCAAGGATATATCAAGACGTGCATCATCATAATGGAGAAGCAGTAATCACTAATCGCATAAATTACAATATACCTATTGCAATTAGAAGCTTGCCACAACAAAATGATAGGTAAACCGTATCATTTACTGAAATGCTCCGAACATGTCATTAAAATTAAATTGAAATTGTTTGGGTTGTTTAAGTGCTAAGATTAGCAGAGCATTTGCATAAACGCGATTGCTTGAATGCGTTTCGGGCATAGGATCGAACATCTAATAAACCGTAATGCGAGATATTTGTTGTGTGAAGAAACAACGATGCATTTTGTGTATTTAATTTTGGTTTACGTACAAGACTAGAATCTTTGTTATTAGATATTACTATTATAGAGAGTATTAAGAGTACAAGTATAGAGGAGAAAGATGACCTGAACAAGGAAGCATTCTACGAACTTGTTGAAAAGAACTTTAAATATTGATTGCCGAAGTACGAGATCAAGATTGTTCTTTAGACTCAATGCCAAGATCAGAAAGGAAGTTCGAATTCGATGGTTGGATGACATAGCACAAGCTCCTTATAAGAGTAAAGAGAGGGAGTAGAAAAAACAAACAGTCGAGTTTATTGAGGCGTGATTTGGCAGGAGCGATTCTCAAAAGTTCTATCAAAAAGTGAAACAATCTACCCAAGGATATCAGTTTAGAACAGATGCGAGTCACTATAGAAATTAAAAATCGGTAATTCAAGTTGGACAATGATCCAACCCAACTTAGAAGATTTTAGGATGTGATACCCGCTGAAATGTATAAGGCAGCGGAAGATGGCTTGGACTTTACAGGAATATACAACAACTAAACTGCGTACATTTTGGTCGGTAAAAACTATTTTCAATTAATGGAAACTTGGTATAGTGTTCCCTGTTTACAGGAAAGGAATGACAGGATAGAATGAATTTTTCAGACTCCGGCAGATCCTGTTGGAACTTATAAAATTATCTTTTTATTGACAGTAAAGTAACCTTAATGCAAAACTGGTCCACTTACGCGGAATGTAGAAATCTCGCTGCTCCTTCAAAGTGCAACATCTTTGACGTAGAAGGTTATGCACTTTCGTGCAATCTCTTAAGGACGAAACTTGTCAACGTCACAGGCAATAGGTACTAAAATACTGACTGAACACTTATTGAAATTAGTTAATTGACTACTTTTTGAATGGTCTTAGACTTCTAGTCAGTAGAAAGTTTTCTTACTGTTGTGTTTAAAATTTTAGTCTACTGCCACACTTCCGTGATAATTTCTTGCAGGAATATAGAACTCTAAAAGTAATTTTTAGTTAAAAGAATACAAAAAAAAAAAGAAGAACAGTATAAAAAACTCTCTACTGACTTAAAGAAGACTTAAACCAGTCAAAAAGTACTGCAGTTAATTAACTTTAAGTCAATTAACTGCTTTCATTTACTGTTCACTTAGTATTTTAGTTCTTACTGCTAACTGCTCATTACAGTTAAAATACTTAGTAGGAGTACTAACTTGGAGTTAAAATTAAAGTCAGTTAACTGCTACTGAATTGACTGCATTACCAATTATTGACTGCAGTCTTGAACAAATGTACAGCTCTGAACAATGTCACTGAAAATTTGGCGAATTCTTCTATTCACGGGTGCCAACCAGATGTGACCCATTTTTTATGCTTATGTGAGTTATTCTTGTCACTCAGTTAGCACTACTTGATTGTACGTCATCAAGTTATAATATAAGATAAAGAAGAATCGCAGCTTCGATCATTGATTGAATCCAACTATAGACTTGCAGTTTTCAAAATAAACAAAGACTTATCTGCTGCAGTGAAGATTATTAAGAACTGAAGTGAAGTTGGACTGAAATTTTAAGAACGGGTTAAGTATCGAATTTTTTTTTAACTGCACGTTTCAGATGATATAATTTTTATAACAATTATGTTTTGAGTCTTCTGAGAATAAATTCTTTAAAAACGTTGCTAGATATTCGAGATTGTAACAATTTTTACCATTTTTCACATCTTGGAAGAGAAACAATAGTTGTTGATGTATAGTTGGCAATGATATTACCGTAAATCGTTGTCATAATTGTTTTATCAATTTTGCCTCTAGAACATTCCAAAATAAACAATTTTTAAGAGCAGTGAATGGCCAACAAAGGCAAGCCAGATTTGTAGAATTTGTTGGCATAAAAGATTTTCAATACGAAAAATATTCCACATACGCCATAGTGAACAGAGATTTTTTGAAGTTAAAATTAATTCAACAAAAAAAAAAATAAATATATATAAATTTACCTTACAGCCTTTTTAAATATTTTACTGATATTAAATTTTTGAAAAGCTGACAATTCTAAATCAACTCATCCTTAAAGAAAATCGAACACTTTGATGTCTTTTAACATCACTAACTGAAAATGATGAAATTCTCAAAAATCATATCCTTACACATTCAAATAAGAAAATGGAAAGAATAAGGACGATATATTCGATGTGTAGTAATATTGCATAAATAAAGTAGAGTAACTTTTTATGTCGTCATCCTCATACACTATAAACATCATCTACAGGAACTTAAGGTACTACTACTGGCTGTCTACTCAAATGTACATAAGTATTATTGTATTGATGATGTCGAAGTGAATATACGAGAAACAAAAAAAACAAAATATACTATATTATGCGATATATTTTCACCAAATGAATGTGTGTGATGATGTGTTGAATGGTTTTATTGTTTCGTTACGCAACATTTATTTCATTGTTTCCGTTGGGAATAGCTACGGAAGAACATATACATTTACACATACAACGAGGAGATGTGTCAAATGATGAGGAATTTTCAATATAATTTTATTTAAATTTTTGAATGATTTAGGTTAAGTTGCTGTGAATGTGAATTATCAAATGGTATCTATATTTTAGTGAAATGATTTCAGTTTATATCTGTAAATGGAAAATGGTTATTTCTAAAGAGACAAATAATAATTTATTAAAGTACCACAGGATTTCGAATGACAAAATTGCTCGTAAATCAAACTAGCAAGAAATTGTATTATTTTGGAAATATATCCTGAATGACAAATTAATACTAACATAATGAATATTGATCCGATGAAAAAAAAAATGTTATGCGAAATTTTCTGTCATTATACAAATTAATTATTGAAATGGAACAAAATTGATTTCCAAATTCGAATAAATAACTTCAATTTGAGTGTGCTGAAGCCAAGTTAAGGCTGAAACAAAGAATTTTAGAGGATATTTTCAATTCAACCGCAAGCTCCGTCTCAAAAGGGCTTTGAACTATAAAATATTGTTTTGGTCAGATACGACCAATACTGAAAATATACACAATGCGGCGTGTTCGTCGTCGTTGTTGGCGTTTGAACTTTGTAAACTCGATAACTCTTGACAGAACTATCATAATTAGAATCTATTAAGGAATATCTAAACATAGGTTAAGTTCAAAATTCAGCCATTTATTCAAATAAAGGTTTCTTGTACTTTTCACACAAAAACAAAATATCGGTATGTTTTTATTCATCATTGCATAGTCACATTTTTTTAAAGCGTTATTTGAAAAAAAAATCGCCATTAATTTCAAAATTCCGTAGTTAGATTATGGCATGGAATTTCTATACTCATGATACTAGCTAAGTTAATTATGGTGAAAAGAAGGCAGTAATCAGAATGAAGAATGCAGAAAGCGTAGATAAAAAATGGTCAAGATATAAATTTGGCCATTTCATCTACATTTGTTCTACATAAACTTTATTAGCGAAAAATGTTCATATTTTTGGTTATGTACCAAAAACAAAAAAAAAACTACTAAAACTAAGTTTTTCAATGATATCTCATGTTTCCCATTATAAATTTTCTTTGATATTTTCGGACTCGTGCTCAGCATCCCAAAAAACATTAAAAATGCCATTCGAAATTAGCTATTACTTCAGAACTTTCCACCTCTAATTGGACTAAAGAGAATATTTTGGACAAATCATACATTTCACTTTGCAATATCTTTGCGCAGAAATCGAATTTTTTAATGATTTAATATGATTTAGACAGATGAAATGCACTTCATTCACATCTCATTAGTGTTGTAATAAAGTATTCATCAGTAAAGAAACTCGAAGTTAAGTGTACCAAAAAAAAAACGTGACGTTTTGACTTCAGATTCGGATTCAGAGTGTCAAAATCTATTTGAAAAGAAAATTTTTATTTGAAGGCGATTTTTTTAATAGACAAGTGAATTCATTAAAAAATTTAAGTAAATTTTAATTAAGAATTCCATAAGTAGTAGTTATTCCCTTAGCCATTTGCACTGCCTGCTTTATACTTATAAATACATAAAATGAAATGCTCATTAATCTCAATCAATTTCCTGCTCTTACTGTGATGGTACAACATTATATCCAATTTAGCAAATGCACTTCAATATTGTGTCATTATAATCGAAGCAATTAATAACCAAAGTGCAATTTGTGGCAAATTTTTAATGCATATCGTGTGGTTACTTAATGGATTTCAAATAGCAACCCTATACAAGAGTTGTTGTGCATGTTGATTTTTAAATGAAATAGAATGTGTTATGGTAAATATTGACTTTTGTTGACAGCTTTTGTTTTAAAATATTAGTTACTTAACTGATATGTCATTTTTACTATAAAATGTGAGTTTATTTTGTATCAAAAAATTACAAAATTAAGTAAAGTTAAAGTCCCATTAACTTGTTTTCATAGTTAAAGCTGCTCAAGTTTTTTAAAGATTACAAAATAAAAATTTTAATGTACACAAAATTGCAATGTTCTTAAAAAAAGCATCATTTGTGTGAAAAAAGTCGAATTTAAGTCTGCGACCCTAGTTGTGTCTGCAAGATCCTTTCGAAAATCACATTAAGAACCGCTGCCTCAAAAGTTCTTTCAAGAGTTACTCTAAAAAAAAAAAAATTAAAAAATGTTGGACCCTTATTGGAAAACCATTAAGTCAGTTTTGAAAAAAAAGTATAGCTTTCTTTAAATACATTATCATATTGACTAATAAGTTCACCTTATTTACGGTAAACATTAAATAATCATACCTTTAACCTAATCTGAAACGCATAAAGCATAAGAGGCTTATTCATTTTACTTCAAATAATCCTTCTTGGAAACACACACAAGAACATTATTTTCTCAAGAGAGTATTCTCATTCCATTTTAATATCCCCCTTGAATCCTTGAATGACTTATTAGTGTCATAAGCCCGGAAATCAGAAATCCCCTTTCTTGGAAGACCTCTCATAATCTGGAATTTGCCCCAATTCGTTAATAAATATCAAATCCATTAAAATTGACCAAAACCATTTATGTCAATCCTCATGGCATTTGCAGATTATCGAATCCATTTGATAACATCACAGACAGGCCAGCGAGATATACTCGAAGTCTTTCTTATCTCGTTCAAAAATTGTCTAAATTCTCGTACAGAATCCTCAAAACGTTATACTCTCAGAATATTAATATCTAAGTTATTTCCGAGGGGCTACCACTAGATTTCTTGTTTTTTTTTTTTAACAAAAAAAAAAGTATAAAAAAATAAATAAATACAAAAAAAAAAAAAAAAAAGATAAACGTATTCGGCCGGAACGTCTGTCAGAGTCCAATGGAATCAACCCGGAAATTGTAAATGCTATCAGAACGTGTAACATCTTCCTTTTCCGAATTGAAATGGATTTATTCTCTAGAGGCGATATTAAGCAACGATTTCAGCAACAACCGTAGCAACGCTATATTTGTACTATACACCGTAGGACTATACTACTGCCGCTATACTCGTTCTCGTCCTTTGGTCCTCTATTTTTTGCACTTCTCTGTTCTTCGTCCTTTTTCTCTTTTTCGTTTTATATTTTTTTTTTTTTTTTGTTTGATTGGAATTTCAAATTCCCATGGAGAAACATTTCAAATGCAACAAAGTGTCCATGAAAGACCACCACAGTATCTATCTTTGGTTTGTCACCTTCAGATTGAAGAACGTATGGGATGACTAGAATATTCCACTGCGATTTAATCTATTGGCATGAATATTTATGAATTTCGAAACATTATTTCGATATTCAATTTTGTGAAAATTGCAAAAGTACCTCATGGAGTGAATATTCAGTTTATTTTTTCTTTTTTTTTTATTGTGGGAAATAGATTTTTTTTCAGAATATGAAATAAAAAATTATTAGTACCACACATTAAAATCTAAATAATTACAAAGAGACCATTTTTAGGTCATACGGTTTAGGGTTTACGTAAAGCCGTAATTTTTTATATTTTGACCAAATTAATGAAATATTTTTTTTTGTAATGCAGAAAACAGCATAGTCTACAAAATTAATTTAGTTTTGTTTTCCAAAACCTCAGTTTTGAAGAGTAAATTACTAAAAAAACAAAAATTTGGACCTTTTCAATGAAATAAAAATAAAATGCACGACTTAGTCGCATGAACCTGCTCATTTGAACAATTTTTTTTATTAAAATCTATTCACTATTCCACCTTTCATTTTGATACCAAACACTTTCGTGTTCACTCTGGGCCAACGCTCAATAGAAAAATGGACATATAATTAAAATTATAAACGTAATATATTTATTTTTAAACAAAAAATAATTATTCGAAAACATGTTTGAAAACATAAACAAAATACTTTTTTTTTAATCGAAATTATATAAAACAATTTTAGTATTTTATTTTTACTTAAACATTTGGATCAGAATGCTTGACAAAAAATGTATAATTGCAAACAAAATACCGGTGATTTTGTGACTCTATTATCGCCAAGCGATATCGTTTTGACGATAGCTATCTCAGAGACAAATAAGGACAGCTATCCATCGAAAATATGTTCTTTTTTCAATCGTTTACTTTAGTTCCTATTAAAAAAAAATAAATCATGGTGTCACAACAATATTGAACTCACAAGGTTCAAACTTCAGATCTATGCAATACTTAGTCTGTTTTTGAAAAAAACTTGCCACTTATTTCTTTTTTGAAAGAAAACCGACGAAAACTTAGTTTTAATGCAATTTTAAAATTAAGCATTAGAAAATTCAAAACTACCATTTTCTTATTTAAAATACTCTAAAAAAGAAAAACTTTTTACGTGATTCATGAAAATTTGAAGAAAAACAAAACCATTAAATCAGTCTTGCAGCTATATTGTTGTACACCTATACAAAATATTCTAAAAACTAACACCAGCTTAATGATAACCTTCACAGAGTTCAATCATATATATGAAAATTGAGACTCATAGTCTAGCTGTCTAGTAGGTACCATCCAAAACTGATAAATTCAAAAAAAAAAAAAAAACTCGAACAAACTCTTGCTGTACACGCAAAAAGTTTGTTAATTGAATTTTCATATATGACACAAATAGCTACCCCGAGGCAACACACCACGCTAAGCTTTTATCCACTTCTATTCCACTCATCATTGATTTCACAGTGCTCTGTGCCAGTGCCAGATGATGTTCATATCCTGCCTTTGGCATTGCCAATTTGTATTTTCCCCAAAACTAATTTTAAAATTTATTCATTGCGCGAAAGTCATCAACTGCTACTCGAAACGCCTTTGTCACCATGGATTTTAACAAAAAAAAAAAAAAAAATACAACAACAAAAGAAAAAAAATACAAAAAAAAAAAAAAAACTATGAAACCCATGAAAATTTCAGATTTTCACCATTTTCATATTAAATGTGTCCATGTCTGTGTAGAATGTAGGTATACAGTTGACACACATGTATAAATAGCTGGCAGTATAACCTCCAAGCTTTCATTTGTTAGAAGTTAGGTTTTCGACGTTTTATTTTTTTGTAAATTTGGAAATGTATTTCTAAAAGCTTTATAAATTTTGGCATGTTGATTTCCTTCACCAGAAGTTGTTGGTGTAACAAGTTTTTTTTGCCTTGTGACCTATGTTGCTAATCTAGAAATATTGGTTATACGATCCTATAGGCAGACAGTGATCTTAAGGATGGTATCTTTTTATAAAAAAAAAATCTTGTTTAATTTGGAAATAAACATTATTTTAGAATATATTTTTAAAATAGCGCGTTGCTTTTAAAATATATACTGTAAATTGATTTCGAAGTTGGGTAAATGACGAAAAAAATGGAATTTTTTAAATTGTTCAGCTTATACAGTCTAGGTGGTTTCACCAAAACCCATGTTTTTAACATTGTTAAAAAGGTCTAAGTGTCTACTACTACCAAAATAGTAAAAAAATCTAAAATGGGTAAAAATTTGACGAAGCTAGATTTTTTCAATGGATGAAGGTTGAAAAAAACGTTTTTTGCGCCTAATTCCAGATTTTGGTGGTGTTACGGATTTTTTTCATACCGTTTTGTAATCAGTGTAACCAGCTCTACAAAATGTGACAGGTCTCCGCCCGCGTATATTTTGAGTGTCACACAGTGTTAATTTTACTGAACAAAATTTCTACTTTTGTGTGGTTTCTGAAGTGAAACTGGTTTTCTTCGTTAAACTTTTGAAATATGGGTGCCTTAACGAAAAAAATACTGGGCAATTTTGGTCTCTTTCAGCTCACTCACAATCGATATTCAAAACAATTCAGTTTTGACTTGACATGACCTTACTAGTTACTACTCAGGTAGTCAAGTAGATAGAAATCATGACCAGAGGATCAAATGTATCAAATGGACTTGACTGAAAGGCTGTTTTTTTTTTTTTATAATTCGTTACCACATTAAACTAGGACAACCCTCTTAATTAGTTTTATATAATTCTTAGATATGATTATTGACTGAAGAGTTAAATGCTGGGAATTCCTAGAAGTGCCAGTTTTACGGATGAAATGCCTTAAGACTTTAAGGAACAAAAATATGCAACTGGGCTTTTACTTAACAATCAAACTTTTTGTTACTTGCAAGTCAACTGGCATACAGGTTTTGAAGCCGGTAGACTTGCAAGTTGAGACGCAAGACAGCTCCTATAAGACTTTCGAATACAAAAACAACGCCGTTCCGAAATTTAAACTTGTAAGCATGTTGACTTGCAAGTAGCGAGCCGTCTACGTCACGTCAATTACACAAATAGAAATTTGACAAATTGTACATGAAGGCTACTAGGCAAGCCAGTACTTGCATAGTGTGGCCGCAGGTTTAACGAAACTAGAAATGTCTAAGTTTTTCGAGAAGAAATAAAATGGGTATAAATACGAGGTCGATGAAGGAAATCGGGACAGTTCAATTTTGACAGCAATAAAGATAAGTTATTGTGAAAGTGTAATTTAGAAGTGTTATTTCTTGTAAATTGTAAAGAGTAATATAGTGAAACAGTTTGTTAATTTGATAGTAAATAAAAGTGAGTTAGTAAAAGTGGAAATACGTTTTATTTGAACCCAGACAAATATTACAATTCATCCGTTACCAGAAAGAGAGTCGGTAATAAAACAGAGCCTATCGTCATTTCGCGTTTTACAAGAATATTTCTTGAGAGAAAGTTAACTTTTTCAAGGTGAAGTGATATTTTTCATATGTGTTTTTGAGATATTTCAATATAATATTAAACTTCAATTATTGGCACTGAAAATACATTTTAGTAACTCTTTCGGATATCCTATTTGGGTTTGATATATACTAACACTGAATGCTAGATTATTATCCTAACAATTAATATAAAATTACTATGACCTCTTAAGCCCACCTATATGTACAAGTACATAACATAATGTACCATACTCTGATTTTTGTTTGTTTAAATATTCTGGATACACGAAGAGAATATATATAAAATTTAAAAAACCTATCTATTTCAACATTTTGCGAATTCCTTACTTTAAAATATTATTATCAAATTAAATGAATCTCCTCCCAAAATCAATAATTTTACATAATATTTATGGTAAACAATATCAGCGTGTGTCTGCTTTACATCATTCCTTATCAAAAGGAGATACATAATATAAATATTATGTTTCCCGATGTATCCCATCAACATGCAAATCATAATCTCTTCCCATGGGGAAATAATATCAAGGAAACGAAAACAAAAATTTCTTTTGAACATCGAAATGCGTGCAATGATTTATGTATTTTTTTTTTCAAATCATAAAGACAAATTATTATTAATATGTGGGATTGAATGATATTAACACATCAACACAAAATGTGATTTTTGTTTTCTTCAGCAACAATAAATCAAATACGACTGCAAAATTCTTTTTGAGGCAAATAAATTATGATTTTGGAATGATTGGAAAAATGTGAATGAAGATATTTTTGCCTTCATTTTTATTTGAAGTCATCATTAAGTTATTTTTTAGGTTGGCTTATTTTCTTCTAAATTGTATTACAAAAAAAAAAACATTTTAGAGAAATTTTCTTAAAAAAAAATTAATAATCTCGTCAAAATCCATACCGGATCAATATCAATTAGAGTGCTGACAAGGGAAAAAAACAAACTCAATCAAAGAACATACTTTTATATCCACAACAATATCGCTCTTTCCAAAATTGTGTCCAATAATGCCGAAGGATTAAAAAAAAAATAAAAGTTAACTCATCTATCTTCCCAACTTTTAATTTGTTGTTGATTTTTTTTTGTTTCTCTCGCCAAAAGCAATTAATATCTACAAATGATTTTTTACTTTAAACAAAGCAAAAAAAAAAAAAAAAAACAAAAAATTGATGTTTGCTCTTGGCAAATGAAAAATTGCATTGTATACATCTTTTTTCTGTGTTGTAACAAAAAACGCAGAGTCAACAGTTTTGCTTGCAGCATTTTTTTTTTAGATGATTTTGTTTTCAAAGTTGATTCAAAAGAAAAAAAAATATATATAAATCAACAAATATAAGTGAATGTACAAATAGAAATACAAATAGTGCAAAGGAGAATATATTAACAAATCGTAAAATAGCTGGAGGCTAAGTAAAGTTTATAGATGGAATAATATAACATTAATTTGTCTTTTCTTTGTGAAATGTGTTAGTTTTTTTTTGTAAGTGGTTTTCTAAGGATTTGCTTTTATAATTACGTTTAGGTATCATTTTGTATAAAAATGATGTATTGGTAATCAGTAACCACTCATCATATTTTATCAATGCAAATGAAAGGCAATTATGTGGTTGATATAAACAATCATGTGGGTTGCATTACATATTTGAGGAAGAGTGACTTTTCAAACAAGTTGAGTAATTTTTCAAAAAATCCAAAATACTGATAGCAGCCCATCATTTTTTTTTTTTTTCAAAAAAGGAATAACACTATACTTCAAGTATGTAATAGCAATTTCGTTAAGCTCCAATAGAAAAAAATAGACCTCTGCAGCTTTTATACAAAAAAAGCTGATGAGTCAACCTGGAAGAAACGCCAAAAATCAACATTAAATCGGTAAAACTGAAAGTGATTGCAGCAAAACCGTGTTCTTAATTTTTCTCAAACAACTCAGAAAAAGAAATTTCATTGTTGTCATTTTTTTGTTTCATAAGTGATCTAACCGATTTTGATTAAAAATTATAATTTTCCACAAAAAATATGTATTACCAATATTTTTTAAGAAAACAATTTTGTGTTTAAAATATTTACAAAAATAAACATATACTTTTTTTGTTTAGCTCATTTTTGTCTCTTTAAATTTCAATATAAGCCAAAATCTTTCATTAACAAGATAAATAAATGTATGTTTAGCTTCTTGGAAAGCCACTTTCCTTAGGCGAGCTTTGGTGACTAAAACAGCTTCTTAAATGAATTTAACCTCCAAACCTCTTCTATAATAATACATTTTTAGAAAAAAATCGTTAGAGCCGTTTACCGATTTATAAAATTTAGCAAGGACTTTTATAAGAAAAAAATTGATACGCTTTTTAAAGATATTATTTTTCAACATTTAAAAACTAAATTTTGGAAAAAAAAATATTGAGTAGTTTTCGAAAAAATGATTTAAAAAAAAAAAAAAAATGTAAATCCAAATAAAATAATTTTCGAAATATTTTTACTAAACATTATTACGGCAACTTGAAAGCTTTCATGTAAAAAAAGTAGTTGAAATTCATTGAGTAAGGAAGGAGAAAATCAGAATTTAAAAAAAATGCATCATGCCGGATATCGAACGTAAAAGTAGAGATGACCTGTCAGGCTCCTTACCACTAGGCTAGATATGGTTCAAGTGCCAAGTGCAAAAATATAATAAGAGGTGTTATTCAAAGAAAAAAAGCATTTTTGGAGATAAATGACCGGATGTTTATTTTCATTATAAAGAGAAGGTATGCCGTTAATAATGGAGTACAACATCAGCCAAATGGCCGCCAAGACCACGCTTACAGGACCATATCCTTTTCATGAAATTTTCCATAACCAAATCGCAAAGTGGCTGCCCTATGTCCTCGATAGCCTCACGAATTTCATCTTTGAGGTCTTGAATCGACGATGGGCTGTTGGCGTAGACCTTATCTTTCACGTGGCCCCAAAGGAAGAAGTCGCAAGGTGTTAAATCACAAGATCTCGGTGGCCAATTGTGATCACCTTTTCGAGAGATAGCACGGTCCCGAAACTTTTCCCCTTAAAAGATCGATGGTTTCATTGCTTGTGTGGCATGTAGCGCCGTCTTGTTGAAAGTAAACGTTGTCCAGATCAATACCATCCAATTCAGGCCATAAAAAATCATTAATCATCTCTCGATAGCGCAATCCATTGACTGTAACTGTTGCTCCAGCCTCATTTTCGAAAAAGTAAGGTCCAATGACCCCGCGGGACCATAAACCGCACCAAACAGTCACGCGTTGAGGATGGAGAGGCTTTTTAACAATAACTCTTGGGTTTTCGGAGCCCCAGATGCGACAGTTTTGCTTGTTGACGTAGCCTCCGAGGTGGAAATGGGCCTCATCAGTCAAGATGATTTTTCGATGAAATTCCGGTTCATTTTCATACATTTCAAGGACCCATTTAGCAAAGACACGACGGTGTTGATGATCAGCCGGCTTGAGTTCTTATGTTAACTGAACTTTATAAGCCTTAAGACCCAAGTCTTTATGCAAAATACGGTGTAATGACGTTTGTGGAATGCCTAATTCCAAAGAACGACGAGGAATGGACAAACCTGGGTTTTCTTCAACACTTTGGGCTATAACAGCAATATTCTCAGTTGTTCTTGAGCGACGTGCACGGGTTTTATTCTTCACATCACTAACTTGTCCCAACAGCTTGAATTTGTCCACCAATTTCTGTATTGCGGTCCAACAAGGTGCTTCACGACGACCCAAAAATGTTTTAGTTTTACGAACCGTCTCTGCCAAATTTTCACCATTTTTATAGTGAATTTTAATAATTTCAATGCGTTGTTGAAGCGTGTATGGTTCCATTTTTATTAATAGCGTAGTTTCTACTTGTCAAATGTCAAGAAATGACAGCTTCAAAAGTGACAACTACCGAAATAGTGGGCTATTCAAAATAACACCTCTTATTGGAAAACTCTTTATAAAAATGTTTTTATAATTTTTATAAGATTTTCTAAATGAAATCAAGAAAGCTTGTCTACGGAAAAATGAAGATATCTTATTATTAATTGATTTGAACGAATGTTTTGCTCATCCTGCTCAAAAATAACTTTTGTTTCTTACAATTTTTTTGATTTCCCAAATTCTCTAATAGCTAGAAAAAATTATTTGATGAAACATTCCCTCAATCCAGAGTCCTGCGATGAACAAGTCGTGTATTCTTTATTTTTAATAAAACCAAACAAGATGACCATTTTTTTCTCAGTTATATCTCTCCTCAATTTTTTTTTTTTTAATTTTACTATCCAAACCACCGACCGACAAAAATTATTATTCTGATGATCATAGACTCTTGGCAAATCTTCTTCTTT
Organism: Meliscaeva auricollis; assembly: GCA_948107695.1. Classification (NCBI taxonomy): domain Eukaryota; kingdom Metazoa; phylum Arthropoda; class Insecta; order Diptera; family Syrphidae; genus Meliscaeva; species Meliscaeva auricollis. The sequence continues at coordinate 18,471,089 of OX403619.1, read as the reverse complement.
ATTACCTATTCTCTTTGTTGTTTATTATTATTATTGTGGCAACATTTTTCTATTGTGTTCTACAAAACAAAAACCCCTGCCCTTGGATTTTAACAAAGAAAAGGCTTGAACAAGCTATTTAATTCGAGAAACTTAATTAAAAAATATAAATTTTCGAAATAACAAAAAGCCACTCTCCTTTATTATTTCCCGACAAATTAATAAAGAAACAACCAAAAGAGTCCTTTGAAGATTAAAACAAAAGCAATTTCAAAACAATAAGCACTTTCTATCTTCCCCCCCCAAAACCAACAACAAGGCCAAACGGGGTACATCCAAATTTTCGGGCTATGCTTGGTTAAACTAAGGAGATGTTGATGAGCAGTCTTTAAAGGAATCTCCATCTCCCAGCCGTAGAAAATCTTTCATTACACAAAAAAAAAAATCTTCCAAACAAGATTGCGCCGGGGCGTTAACCTACAATTATTTATATATACATTAGTCAAGCTCTGAATACACATTTTAATAGATCCAGAGCCGCATAATGTCATTAAAAATGCATGAATTCATTTTGAAATTCCCATATTTTTAGTCCTTCGTCACATCCTTCGCCACCGCCACCACCGCACCGTTACATTATGGAATGCAATTTCGTTATCATTCTCCATGGTGTAGCTTCCCATTTAAGACTTTCTAATTCATTGCATGTAATTTCATAACTTCTTAAGGAGCAACTTCCCCCAAGAATCCTTGTTGCTCTGGGTGGACCAACAAAAACAAAATTATGTTACTGCTGTGTTGAAGACGACGACGACGACGACGACGCGACGTGAAGTGATCGCAAATAGCGAGCGAATGAGCGTTTCTAGAAATGTTGGTTGGAAAAAAGTTTACAAAATTTATTCACAACTCGGCTGTGTCACTAAAACACAATTTAATTAATGTTTATTAATCTTGGGGGTCCTTAACGCCAAACCACTGCCAGTCGGCCAATTCCAATTTCAGTTCCAATCTTCTGTTCTCCTTGTTCCTTGCCCCTATGAAGAATATTAAGCAGTTTATGCCACAAAGGAACAATTTTTCTTCAAAGAACATCAAGGGAACAAACAAAAACAAACATTTGTCTTCATTTGTTCACTAAATTATACAGGACCTACCTCGTGGGAAAGTGGCAAAGGAAAGGACATTTGAGACAAATGGAAGAATCGTTCTGTGGAGCGTGAAATCATAATAAATTTCTGGCATAGTTCCATGTTCTGTTCCTGGGCAAATTAGTTACACAATTAAACATGACTCAGTTCCACTCATATATAGTCACGCGAATGTACATACATGGACGAGTATTTATGTAGGTATGTAGGTACCAGAATATAGAAGGAGGCAGCAGTTGAGTCTCTTTAGGGGTTATGTTAGCTTGATGGGAACTTGGAAGGAAGACACACAGAAGAAAGTAATAATCCTTCATGAAATGTCCCTTAAAAAACGCACTTGACACTGTGTAAAGTGGTGGATGGATAGTAGGAGGAGGCTGGCTATGTGGTGATGGTTAGGTGTAACAGTTTCTATACTCATCGTATGGTGGAGCGATAAGTACGACACGAGTTGCACGAACCCAAGTATACACTTTACCTATGAGCTGAGAGAGAGATGTGTGTGCTACTACTACTGCTGCTGTGCCCAATGTGTCAACAGGCTATCGACTCAACAGGGATATGCTCCTCAGAAAGACTGCTGCTCCTATAGGGACCATGTTTCATCGTTCTGTATGGTCGATATAGAAGCACCATGGTTCATGGTTAGCATCACTGGTGCAACACTGCAAGCTAAGCATCCTTGACGGAAGGGGGTATATGCATTAAGAGTTTACGTACACAAATCATATATTTTGCACTCGTATATTGTATAGTAACTGTTGCGATAGGGACTATATGGAGGGCATATCGTGTGTATGTACAAACATTCTAATATTATGAAGAAGGCTAAGAGCATTAGTGGGATCAAGTAAGAACTCTTTAGACAGAATATATACTCGTTGGAACTGTAACTACAGATGCAAACAAGTATAACCATAAACCATACACTCTAGATTGAAGGAGAGAGAGAGAGGGTGGAGAGAGTGAGAGAGTTGTGTAACAAAATGGCCGGAAGTAAATTGCATAAACGATGCGATACAAGTTATGCAATTGTAAGGATGTTGTAATATTAGTTCCTTAATTAAGACTTTTGTGTCGATTAATATCGCTGTGTAAAGCTATATATGTACACGAAATAACCAAAAGAGGATTATGTATATTGTTGTGATACTGCATCATAATAATTATATCAAAAAAATTGTATGAGAAATGTATAGTCCAGTCAGTGGGGACTATGCCCCTCAAAAAGTGGGCAGAAGTTATACAATTTGCATGCATGTTTTTTGTGTATTGACCCTGTGTATTGACATTGAACTGAATTTAAAAATTGTTCATAACAGGAATATCCAGGAGCTTCTAGACTGCGTCTGTCTTCAGTTTCAGTTGATCATGCACATTATAATGAAATCACCTAAATAATAACATCTGAGCCCCCCCCCTAAATACGCCACTGCTACTGGCCTGTGTATAGCTTTCCGTGAGCGAACCATTTCCATCATTGCGCTTTTACTAGTTTAGCTAGGTTGCTAGGCTGGTCTCAGTCCCATTTTATCCATAGGGGAACGGGCCCAGGACCCCCGGCTAAGTGGGCCCACCAAATAGCTTGAGTAAAGTCAATACCTCACATTAAATAAAAAAAATCCAAAACTTACATAAATACAATTTTGTCTATTCTATTTTTTATTTTACACACGTTCACGTTATAATTGTCATAGAAGTTTTTCTCCTAGGGTTTAAAGACTCTATTAATTTAAGTCATAGCTACTAACATATCACAACCTGAAACCCAGGATCAAATAACTGCGAACTGCCAAAAACTAAAAAAAAAATATATTTTCAGAAGGGGACCAAAACTTTGCCAGGCCCGAGGGCATAGACGAACCTGTTGGTGTCCTTGTCGCTACAGCCTATACAGTTTGCTGCTATATCTTCTACGCTTCTCAACATTTACAAGTTTGTAGATGAGACCAAAAATTTTTCGTTCAAAACCATCATTAGCATTCTCATCGGCCTTGAAGTGACCTTTAAGAATTTTGCCTCTGGGTTCACTTTATAGTACTAACATCGTCATAGCAGCTACTATTAGTACGCATTGGCATTATCTTACTACAGAATCATTTGTTAACTACTGTTCCTTGCTCGTCCTTGCTTCGGGGCCTTCAGTTTTCCGACTCTTGTAAAACTACTTCCAGTAAAAGCATCCTTCTTTTTCCTTGATCTCGCGTTTCTTATGCTATTTCGTTCTACTTCTTAGTAGTTGGTGTTCCATTGTTCTCTTTAACTTGTACACCTCATTGATAGCTCTGGCCCTTTACTGAGACCTTATTATTTAAAACGATTATTATCGTTGAAATTACTTCGTTATCGTTTAAACGCGATTACGTATAACGAAAATCACTGTAGTTGAACGATAATTGGTTTTCTTTACGTTTGTCATTTAGCTATCATTAGGCTATCGTTTTTGATTTTGAATTTCCTAAGTAGGCGAGACGATGATTTATACCACAATCAAATGCTTTTTTCGGTTTAATTTGACAAATTATTGAGAACGTATTTCTCGCTTAACATAATCGCTGATTGTCGTGAATATCGTTAACTTAAGTATTGTTGACTTGCCGCTCGTTTCGTAATACGTATTAAAGACCCCCTGAATTATAAAAGGGTCCAGCTACTTGCAAGCACTTGTTATGAAGTCAAAAGTTTTGCTGGTGGCGGGAGACCTTGTGAAACCTAGCATGGCACTACGTCAGGAGTGGTTTGTTTGAAGGGCTACTTGGCAAAGTAGCCAGTGGTTTTCAATACTTGCTGTTGGTAACATATGAACTCCAAAGCGTTTATTAAAAATCGATCGTTAAATCAACTGGTTGACGTATAATTTATCCGGAGATCTCAATTAACTCTTGTGACTGTTGAGATGCGGGAGATCTTTCCTAACTATATGACAATGTTTCATCCCGCAGCAAAATGTGTTATTAAAAATACCTCAGCTTCTAATATCAAAGAGCTAAGGCTAAGGAGCTAGCTTCCTTAAGGGCTCATATATCGGCTTCATCTGTGCTTTGCCTTCGTCCAGTTCAGTTAGACACAAGGTATATGTCAGTATATGTCAGTAGTCAAGGACTTCCGCTAGTAATTTAACTGCCATGTGGTGTGTTAAGCAACCCTAACATTCCACGTGCTGATACGAAAATCGTAGTCCACATTTCGTTTGTCAGTTTCTTGGTCCGTATCCGAAGCATGTCATGGCGTTGAAAAACTTCTTCACAAAGAAGACAAAAAATTGCTGCTCAAAATGAGACTCCAAACAAACAAAAGTTAGCAATCCAATGTACAGTTTTCCACTTATTTGCCTAGGCTCCGAAAAAGTCATTCTACCTTTCTTGTTTGCTATAAGTTACATTTATAAAATATGTGTAGGCATACAGTAAACACTTACAAAAATAAATTTGTTCTTTAAAACTTCAAAGTTTCTTCGTACCTACATAATTATGGGAAAAATACCAAGAAGAAGTTGAATCTTTACTTGAACTTTCGATTTATACTTCGCCCCCAAATGGAATCTCTGTGTATATAAGAGTTATTGATATTACAGATGGCCTTTTAAGGAATTCACGCAATATTCAGCTTAATTAAACTGAAACGATTTATGGCTTTGGTTGTGGTGGGGAGTATTACAATTGCTCTCGTAAATTAAATGTTGTACATTTGTCGTCGTTGTCGTTGTCGTTGGCGTATATGAAAGTGGTTTTACTTGAAACACCTACGCCAACAACTGTGTAGAGAGCAGCCAGCTAATGTGTGAACATAAATTTTGGTTCACTTTTGGTGGTGGCATTTTTGGGCAAAGTACAGAATTCTCGTTCTACATAGAATTACACGTGTTTTACCGAGATATTTAATAGGTATAAAAGTATTTCCGCAAGATGGTTGATACTTATCGTATTCTGAATTGCCTTGAAGGAGTTTTTTTTTTTGTTAACGAGTCTTTTATTTTAATTCATAACTTCCCTGAACCATGTTTTTAGTGGTTTTTTGAGTCATTGTCCAATTCGTCGAAAAAGTATTCGAATAGGGCTATTTTCCTGGTCGGAACTAGACTGGGGCATTTTCAAAGTAAGTTAAATGAATTCCCTTCCACCGTAACATCCATCAGTTGAATTGTTCTTCGTTAGGATTTTAACCAGAGCCGTTGTCTGAAAACAATGTGGCTTCAGAAAAGGTCACTCTACAATAGGAGCGATAGAAGAAGTAGTTAGAGCCCCCGAAACTGCTCAGCGCGTAAACCATCCCACCAGAAAGATAGTTCTACGGGCAACACTGAATGTTCGTAATGCCTTTAATTCCGCTTGGTGGGCAGATTAGAAAGAAATTTCCAAATCCCCGAGTATCTCCTGCGAATGCTGAAAGACTATCTCAAAGAGCACGAACTTTAACTTTTGGTAGACAACCAAAACTACAGAAGGATCAAGAAGAGAAGATATCACAGCAGGAGCAGCCCAGGGTTCCATCATCGGACCAGACCTCTGGAATATCTCTTACGATGATATCCTGAGGATTACTTCCTAGTTGGGTACGAAGGTTAATTTGGCGGTGTTGATAACAGCAAGAGACACCAAAAGATGGTGGAGAAAACTGAACTAAATCATGCGAAGAACAAATTCCTGGATAGAAATAGTGCTGCTAAAAGGGAAACCAATCTCCACGTTAGTCGACTTCCGCATCGATGCCGAAATAATAACGAGTAGGCACGCAGCAAAATACCTTGGAATAAGACTCAACAGAAACCTGAGTTTCTGGGAACAGATACAGATAGATAAAACAGATAGATAAAAAAAACGGAAATAGGAGAGGCTGCGGCGATGGCGAAAGCAAAATTACTCGCACTCGTAGGTGGCAGGAACGGTGGGAGTCTGAAAGCAGAGGGCACTGGACTGCAATACTCTTCGGAGATGTAAACGAATAGAGTAACCGGAAACACGGTGAAGTGAACTATTACGTCACCCAGTTCCTCAGCGGTTTGTTTTATCAATCTAACAACCATTTAATGAAGTTCCTTATATCAACTGATATGTTCTTTTTAATACACCATGTTAGGCATTTGCATTGTCCATCAGCTTTTAGTTAATTAATCTTTCAAATGTCTTTTGAAGAAATGAGCATAAGGCTTATGGGTTTGAAGTCTTTTGGTTCAGTATGAGTTAGTTTGCTAGCTTTCGGAATGAAAATAACAGTGATTTTTCTCTCACAAGAAAGAATATGAATGATGTTACATTTTCGTAATATCTCCACCAGAATTATGACAATCACCCCTTCAGACCATACTTAGAATTCTTCCGCAGGTCTTTCAGATTTGTACCTATTGCTTAGAAAAAGGAGTCAGGCAAAATTCAACTTCTGGCTATCAATGATTTGACTACCAATTCTAATATTACAAATCTCACCAATATATTAGGGCCTTTAGGCATAGGGTATGTATCGAGGATACATCCAGGGAAATAAGTGTTCACAAGGGAGCCTAGAATTTTTGAGTAGAAGTCTATCAATGTATTGTTTGAAAGAGGCCTGAAGCAGTGTGGACCTTTGAAATGACTTTTTTAAGCCTTCCAGAGTCAGTTTTTGGTAGACTCAATGTTTATACAAAAATTTAACAATGCTGTTCTCTTTGCATAAAGTTGTTCGGAGTTCGTATTCAGTTTTACTGATCTTAAATAAAGCCTCCTAATTTGTTTTTCTGGTTAAACAGCTTATGGTTCTGCCATACAAAGTTGGACGTTATCTTGCTTTTACCTTTGGTAATAGGTCAAGAACTTCTTTAAACCTTATAAATAGCTGACGTAAATTCTTTGAAACTAGCAGAAGTCCAGCAGTTGACCAAAGGTTGACTATCATAACGTCCCAATGATGAGGCCAATTTTATTTTTTTACGTATCCCAGTTTGTTTTTCTGGGACTTCTTTTAGGCTTTGGATTGTTATCATCTCAAAATGTAGCTTTGCTAAAAAAGTTGCTGACAAAGATGAAATCAGAATTGGTAGAAATCGTAAAGCATACAGCACTTTTTAAATTCAAATTGTTAAATATCTTAAAGCCATCGAAACAAGCAAATTCGTTATTCAATTTGTCGTTTATTTTATCTCTCCCAGCAACAAAGCCCATCGTGTGTCGTTATCTTCCCCCAAGCGTATTTTTAAAAACCACAAATTTTATCAAATTCAAAATTACAGACAAAAAAAAACGAAAACGAAAACATCAATTAATCCCTGTCATTTAAATAAACAAAGTAAATTGAAAATTACAATATTCGTACAGCAAAAGACGAAGATCGGAGCAGGAGCATATGAAATTAATGTTCTGTTCTATCAACTTCACGAATGTAAATGGATTTGTCTATGCAGGCCTTACCTATAAGCAAAAGGAAAAGCCTCCTATATTCCCTAGGCATAAAAAAAAGATTAATCCAAATCATAAATAAAATACAGAAATAAAATGAAAAAAAAAAAAAAACAACATCGTCGTTTTTATTCGAATTGAAACGCACGTAGACAAAGCACACGATGACGCATCTTTAAATGCGTGCTCCTAACGAAATCCAATTAAGCCAAAAAGATGAGGGAACATTTTTGGAATTTTCAAAATGCTACTCCTTGAGCATAAATTGAATTCGTGTATGTCCTAACTCTTGAAGCTCAGAAATGAAATTTGCCTCTTTCTCCATAACTGTGTGTTTCGTTCTGGTTGTGTTGTATGCGAAAAGGAATTTCATTAATAAAACTGGAAGCAACACACCGGTTGGCTTGGCATCGCATCGGCTTGGCAGGCTGGCAGGCAGGAAGGCACAATGTAATAGAGGGGACTATGATGAAGGAAATCCTACAGTGGATTCACGTCTGATTCTTCACCTCTCAGCATACCTTGTCGCTTTTATACGCATATCTATACCCACCGCTACCTCTACGCTCTACCTACTCCTCCCTGACTTTTGATGTAAAGAAGACTTTCTCGTTTTACTCCAACATAAGTATTCAAACTGAGTTCTGGATGGTTGACAAAAGGGAGGGATGCCCAAATAGCTGGGAGCCGCACATTTTTTGGCAATTTATTCGTCTCACGTTTCTGTCAAACAAAAGTGATTTCCAGCTATTTCGGAGAGTTTTATTTTTGTAGGCTTTCATGATGTTTGATTCTGTGAAATATGATGTATGATGTATGTATGTATAGTAGGTGTAGGCGTGCGAGTTGGTAGAGGTGTATCCTAATCACAGGTGCGCATCCAGGATACACAACAACGATACACTTGACTATTTCATGAAGAAGCCAACAAATAATTGTGCCATTTTTGTATCCTGTAGTTCGAGGGATTGAGTTGGCTTTTAGAATAATATTTTTTTTAATGCAGAAGTTAAGAAAACGTAAAATTTGACGACGAAATCTCAAGAAAAAACTTTTATAGCGTTCATTCTAGCAAACATTTTCTCATAAAAAAAGTTTTGATCCTTTTTATCTTCACTTAATATTTCAGTGTAACAGGTACTTTTATACTTTAAACCAAATATAAATAATGTTACAGTGAAAAATGTGACAGGTGGAATAATCAACGATCAAAAATCTGGACGTCTGCACACTGTACGGACACCAAAAGCCACCATAGCAGTCAAGAATCAGATTGTTGAAATAATGTCTCGAGAAATTAACATCAATACCTAATTACTAATTAGTCGCTCATCATCATCATCATTTAACGTTATTTGGAACTTGGAGCTTGCAGGGGACAAAGCAGCCACAACAAAATCATTGAAACAAAATAATAAGTCTACATCAAAAGTCTTACTTCGCCAGTATACCGACCTAGTTGAGAAATCGACAAGCAAGTATTGTCTACTGATTAAAAAAAATTTCACGATGAAATAGTCGTTCAAAAGACTTAAGGATAAGTTTTATGCTCGGTCATATCATGGCATACGTCTTAACTCATTCCGGGAGTTCAACGAAATGCTACTCTCAAAATTTGTCCAGAATTCCAACTCACAGAAGGTGCTGGATCGATATCTCGTCGGCTGACCTTAGATACCAGTGAAGCAAATACTGATGTTAGTTTTTGTACTCTCATCGGGATGTTAAAACAAAAAAAAAATTCAATTTCGATCTTCTTTTTTTGGGACAAAATGGAGAAGATTGTCCATCAGGAAATATACGGTCTAGGGTAAAAAAATGTATTAATGAATTTGAATGATTGTAATCGATGCAGAATGCAACCTTCTACCTATGGCATATCCGCCAAAATCCATCTACTGAATTTTCTTTTTAACGGTTCACCAAGTAAAATATTAGCGTTAAACATTTTAATAATAATGGTAAACTTATTAAATTTGGTATGAAGTTTTCAATTTTCATGAGAATTCAGGATCAGAAGAGCTCATTCAAATATTTTAGCTCAAAAGGTGTTTTTAAACAAAGAGGTGAATATGAAAACATATGGAACGGTAACAGTGGTCCAAAAATGGTATTTTTATATAATTTTTGTAAGAATCATGTGTTCGAAACAAGTCCACTCAAATTTCCAACAAGAAAGGGTGCTTTTTCGGTGGAAAAAAGTGATTCAAATAAATTTGAAGAAATTTTTCAATTTTGCAATTTTTATATTATTTCAAACTACGAGTACATACCTGCTAACAATTTTTTTTTCTGATTTTTTTTTTAAGAACGGCTCTAACGATTTTCGATTTTGTTTTCTAATTAATCTTTTTAAGAGAAATTAGATGGCATAATTATTTTGGAGCTCAAAACAATGTAAGAGGTTGAAGGATCCAGTAAAAAAACGATATAAGTTCACTAAAACCGAAACCCATTCCGAAAAAAAAACGTAATTTAAAATTTCGTTTTTTATAAAATTTAGTACTAAAGAGATATAATTTTTTTATTTTTAAGGAAAGAATTAAATTTGTTCTTTGAACTTAAGACATTACACCAGACATTATGCAAAAAAAACACTATGAGACCTCATCATTATTTTAATTTTGGTAATTTTAGTGCTCTTTTTTCCCCTGGACCCTTAAGTTGTTTAAAGTTGTGTTTGTCATAAATTTGTTGTTCTATTTTTGTATTTCTTATAATATTATTTATTTTTAAAATACTATAGGTAAGGTAAGCACTTTTGATTCTTGATTTCCAATATAAACAGATGATTCTTACAAAATTTATTTTAAGTATCATTTTTGAACAGGGTGGAACTATACTATTTGCACACTTACCGCTTTCTCTTAAAAAAATACCCTATCACCTTAGGGTAGTCTTATCAGGTTATCGTGTATCTTATTCTAATTAAAATTTTAGTTTAAGGGCAAAAATTAACCTTACCCGCCATAACATAACCAAATTATTATAACAAGCAGGGTCGAAGTTTACAATAAAAACAAGTATTTTTTGCTATCAATGGTACCGTTATTAACGCTAACTCTTATAGACCCGATATTTTTATTTTATTTCTATCTTTTTTGTAACCAACTACAAGGTTTTTATAACAAAAGTTTTTTTTAGTAATTTTAATATTTTGAACGAAAATTCGATTTTTAAAAGTAAAGGGTTTTCCAATAAGAGGTGTTATTTTGAATAGCCCGCTATTTCGGTAGCTGTCACTTTTGAAGCTGTCATTTTCTGATATTTGACAAGTAGAAACTACGTAATAATAAAAATGGAACAATACACTCTTCAACAACGCATTGAAATTATTAAAATTCACTATAAAAATGGTGAAAATTTGGCATAGACGGTTCGTAAAACTAAAACATTTTTGGGTCGTCGTGAAGCACCTTGTCGGACCGCAATACAGAAATTGGTGGACAAATTCGAGCTGTTGGGACAAGTTAGTGATGTGAAGAATAAAACCCGTGCACGTCGCTCAAGAACAACTGAGAATATTGCTGTTGTAGCCCAAAGTGTTGAAGAAAACCCAGGTTTGTCCATTCCTCGTCGTTCTTTGGAATTAGGCATTCCACAAACGTCATTACACCGTATTTTGCATAAAGACTTGGGTCTTAAGGCTTATAAAGTTCAGTTAACACAAGAACTCAAGCTGGCTGATCATCAACAACGTCGTGTCTTTGCTGATTGGGCCCTTGAAATGCATGAAAATGAACCGGAATTTTATCGAAAAATCATCTTGACTGATGAGGCCCATTTCCACCTCGGAGGCTACGTCAACAAGCAAAACTGTCGCATCTGGGGCTCGGAAAACCCAAGAGTTATTGTTGAAAAGCCTCTCCATCCTCAACGCGTGACTGTTTGCTGCGGTTTATGGTCCCGCGGGGTCATTGGATCTTACTTTTTCGAAAATGAGGCTGGAGCAACAGTTACGGTCAATGGATTGCGCTATCGAGAGATGATTAATGATTTTTTATGGCCTGAATTGGATGGTATTGATCTGGACAACGTTTACTTTCAACAAGACGGCGCTACGTGCCACACAAGCAATGAAACCATCGATCTTTTACGGGGAAAGTTTCCGGACCGTGTTATCTCTCGAAGAGGTGATCACAATTGGCCACCGAGATCTTGTAATTTAACACCTTGCGACTTCTTCCTTTGGGGCCACGTGAAAGATAAGGTCTACGCCAACAGCCCAGAGTCAATTCAAGACCTCAAAGATGAAATTCGTGAGGCTATCGAGGACATAGGGCAGCCACTTTGCGATTTGGTTATGGAAAATTTCATGAAAAGGATATGGTCCTGTAAGCGTGGTCTTGGCGGCCATTTGGCTGATGTTGTGTTCCATTATTAACGGCATACCTTCTCTTTATAATGAAATAAACATCCGATCATTTATCTCCAAAAATGCCATATTTTTATTGTTTCACAGCAACATTTTACCAAAACAGTTTTTTTTCCAAAAATCAATTTTACGATAACGAGTATGTGATTTTATATTGGGATTTTGTTCTTAAATGTCTTTTAATTACTATGACAAGGATGTTTGAGAATTTACATACTAATTTTTAATAAATTTAATAATTTTAATTTTTAAAATTGTATTTATCATCTTACGAACGAATTTCAAAGTTTTTTTTACATTTTTCATAAAATTATACATAAAACTATACACTTTCAAAAAGTTACATAAAAGCTGTTTTAAAAAAATGTATTTTTATGCATATGTACGTGTTACAAAAAAAAAAACTATCAATATTTTTAACATCGGGCTGTAGGATATAGTATAACTCTAACCAAGTTGTGCATTTTATTTATTTAGTCATGCAGTCAACTCTACCAGTGTACCTTGCCGTACCCTATACCATCACTTTTGTTTCAGGTCTTCAAATGCAGACCTCTCTCTCTCAGCTAAAAGCTAAAACAAAATTCATTCTATAAATTTTCTGCCATTTTAACATAATACCCTCTTAACAAGGGACAAAAATGTACTTCTTGCAATTTGTTCTTTCTATCCTTTCCGTATTATCATGCTCTCTCCAATGTTCCTACCTCTATAATATAAAATGGTGGTTTGCTAGGTTTTGTCTAACTGCTATTATAGCTTTAGGTGCTTCCTTTATTTTTCATATCAATTTCAGCATTTCACGTTTTGTGGTGGGCTTCCTTTTTATCGCGACGACAACAACAACGAGGACGATGACGACGACGACGACGATACGATGCGACGTAGATGTGAACTGCGTTTGGCTTGTTTATAGTGGCAAAAGCAATGGCACAACAGCAATAGCACAACCGCACTATAGAGGAACACAAAACAAGTTCATAACTCACCTGGTTATTTGCCAGTGAGTTGTTGCTTCTAAACTGTTTTAATGCTTTTTTTTCTTTGTGTTCTTCTTCTGGTGCAACAAAATACGAGTGAAATGAAGAAGAGAGAAGAATAATTTAGAGGCACAGTAAAATCTGTAGTTTGGACTGCTGTATGATTCACCTACACTACAGTTTTTATTCTAGAGAACATGTACGGATTAAATTTTGACCATGCTAGATACTATTGATTTTTTCCATTGACAAGCTCAACCCTTAAGTCTAAACCTTAAATCAATTTTAGTAATACCCTGATGATACTGAACTTAATTGAAACCAACTATTTCTAAGCTTTTTCTTTCCAATTTAGAACAATATCGAACAGTGGGTACCTGGACTTGCTATTTACTTGCTCGTCATACCAGCTGTTCCCATTATAAGGGTTTTACTGTTACTTTAAAAGCCATTAAAAGAAGATTTATAAAACCGTATATTCGCCGAATGGCTCCTCTTTATTCATTCAAGCGCATACACCCAAGTCTATGACAAATTCACTCAATCCCATCATAGCTTTTATCGTCTTAAATGTTATAATCATATAAAACTTTACTTCTTATTCCTTCTGAGTACTTAAACATTTAATACCTTATACTTCTCTAAGCTCCTCACACACATCACCAGCACAAAATGGTTTCATTTCGTGTCCAATTCAGCAAATAGAAAACGCAAACAGAACAAACACCTGCACCGGCACCGGCACCGGGAAGCGGGAGTGGTTGTGTCATATAGTCGACATCAGCATTTTTCATCCAAGTCCCAGTCATTTGTCGTCAACTTACTTTCACTCCTCCCTTCTCAATACTCCAATCTCTCTAATTTTTCAAATGGCATCAAGTTAACCTTTCAATATAACCCATAGAAATTTTTCCGAACAAGGAAAATACAGTAGGCGGTGATGTTGGGTGGGAACTGGGAAATCCTCTTTTGTTTGGACACCTCTTCTTCATCCAATCCTCCAGTATTTCGGAAATAAACAAAAATCAACCCCCTGTTGGCCGCACTGTTTGAAAAAGTGGCTCCGTTAGAGTAGGTGGAGCAATCGAGATGTATGAATTGTACGTGCTTGGAATATCTTTATGAAGTTAAGCTTTAATCAATTTAAATTTTGCTCTACCTACTACCTGCAGCTTTGAGTGGGTCTGTCAAATCAAAATACGAAATTCTGTCGTCGTAGTTCCATTACATGATTTTGGCATGCAGAACTATATAACGCAGCATTTGGGCTTTGACTTCTGACTTTTGAATTTCAGGTGTAGCTCTGGTTTTTGTTTGGGTAATGTGCAAAAGGTAAATCAAAAAGAGAGAGAAAGAGAAAGAGTACATTTCTGTAGATATTTAGCACTAGAAGAAAATTGATTTCCGTTGGGGTCGAATCAATTTGCTTAAGCTGAAAATCTTTTGAAAGGGTTGATGGCAATTTATAGAGCTATTGACAAGGTGACTAGTTTACATAACAAACGAAAGGACCAAGCTTCTAGCTTCCACAAAATACTCGGAGCAATCCTTTTTGAACTAATATTGACACTAATTGAAAGCATTTTTCCACCTCCTTTGCTGCCATTAGGTTTTTTTTTTTTTTTTGGTTATTTTTGTTTTATTTACTTTTTTGCAGTTCAGGATTTTTTGTTGTTGTCTTCTTACAACTGAACACTTGGAAGATTTCAAAAGGTGAGGGCATGGTTATTATCAAAATACACAGAATTCTTAAATGTCTGGGGGGTATAAAGGATATTTTCAGTCAACAGCAAATAAAAAAAGTTGATATTAGATTTATTTAACGTCAATTATTTAGGTATTTGAATTAATTCGTAGAGGTCTAAGAATTTCTGAGACTATGATACCCTTTGGCGCTTGAAGATACAAATTAACTTTAATGTTTTAAAATTACGAATTTTCGGTTTTCATTCATATTTGTTACTACTGGAAACTGGGTACAATTATATAGCTTATGCTGTAGAGCCATTAAAGTTGTATAAGGCATAGAAATAATAACAAAACGTGCAAGTTGCCTTTGAAAGACCTAAGGCTTTACAGGCATATAGTAGAAATTATGATTACGAGTACGACTCGGAGAGGATTGAAGATTTTCATCAATATTCATTATTGGGAACATGTACATATATTCGGGGAACACATCTATTATGTTATATTTGCTCTGATGATTTATTAATAAAACGAACTGAATGGGACCAAGATGACTGCCTTCTGGTACATTCAGAAAGCGGAATTCTACATAACAATTAAGTCCCTTAAGTCACACATTGACGGTTTCAGCCACCAAGGAAAACGAACCAGTTAATGGTGACTGGAAATTTGTATTATTGAAGATTTTGCAGCGAAAAGGGAAGGGAAGGAAAAGATGGAAATTGAACCTGGAGGAAGGAACCTGGATCCGGAATGTCTCAGTATTTCGACACCCAGAAAATATGAATATTCAAGTGGGAAAATGTTGACATCACGTTTTCTCTGAACCTCTGCTATATTGTTCAGAGACACGGAAGTAGAGACTTAAATAAAGTCCTTCTGAGTACACGCCAAGCAGCCACTCTTTCTTCGGTTTTCAGCCATCAGTGCAAACATTTTTTGAGTGAATTCAGAATGATATGATAAGGCCAATAGAGTCATTGGACCATTAAGAAATGATTTCGAGACCGAAATGGGGGTCTCTGCTGTTACACTTGGATGATAATTGCTAAGCCTTGCTTAGCTTCTAATAGGAAGTTAGTTTAACTTAAGCAGTTCACATAGTTTAGTGAATGTTTCCATTCAGTCCCCATTTTCCTATACTGTAAGTAGCTTTGCAAAGGGCTAATTGTTCAAAGAAATTTAATTATTATCAGACTAAAACAGACATCTTGAAATCTTCAATTTCTCCTTAACTGATTTTCTGCTCCATAATAATTCTATTGTGCATCTCCAATAGGTATACAAAAAAAACTAAGATTTCCTTACCTCACAGGTATTATAGTATATTTTCGAATGCAGAAACAAGCTAATCTCGCAATTCAGTAATTGAATGTTCAAGACCAATTTCTTGACCAAAATTTCTATCTCTATTAAATTTAGCCTTTGAAAGAGATTCAAGACAAGATACAACGCCATGCATCCGAAGCATTTATATTAAATAAAGATAATTGGACACTGAAGCGTTAAATTGTAACTAATACTATTGAATTAAGATACCTCTACAGTGATAGATATTCTCTCTGTTGATGCTGTTCAAGTAAAACATATTATGTTTGCTTTGAGTAAACAAAAAGAGATATAATATTTGTAAGAAACAATACCCACTCGTATTAGACCTACCATTTCCATATACAAGTAAAATATTGTTTGACTTTGTTGTATACCAAAACATATACCTATACATACTATATTTCTGTGTATGTAGTAGAAAGCCTTTTGGAAAAGCATACGAACCGAAGTTGATTAAATTTCTCTTGTGGTTTACATTGGCTTGTTAAAAATATTTGCTCTCATTGTGGGATGCCCTAAACAAGCTTCTTCATCATCATCTCCTTTTCCTTTCACAATCATCACAAGCAAGCAGTTAGAATTACTGATGAGGAACTCTTGAAATTAATTTTGAAAATTCAAGAGAATTAAAATAGAATAATAGTATGGCATTGGTCTGTAAGTAGCAATCCAGATACCATTAAGAGATTATTATTATAGGAACGAGTGTATTCAGGTAATAGGGACCATATTTTGTTAGGAAAACGAACCTAAGCCATTCCCATCTATTTTATAAATCAAACTTTATTTGGTTTCATAAGAAAACAACATGCTTAGGACAGAAATATTCATTAAACAAAAAAAAGAAAAAAACATTTTCCATTCAAATTTGTATTTATTTTTTGGCATAATAAAAATATTTCCTGTGAAGGGATCAAAAACAATCTTCTCACATTTTGGCGTAAGGGGAAATTTTCTTAAAAATGACTTCAAATTAAAATACTTATACTTAAATCGTTGAGAAGAAGAAGGGGATAAGTGACATTTTTAATCATTTCAGTTATCAAGGTTTTTGGGTCTTCTGTTTTCATACAGAGTAGGTAAACTAATATCATGAAACAACTGACCTAATTTCTCATTTCTTAGAAATATTTCAGAAATGACAGAGAAATTATACTGATGAGAATAAATGACTTTCTTCTCTGAGAAAAAAGTAAAATTTTAAACAAATGTCACTTACGCCATTCTTTCTCTGGACGTTTCAATTTAAAATCTTACCTATTTCAGACCCAGAAAACTGTTCTCTGTTTTTATTTATTAAATTTGTTTATTTAAATTTTGAAAAAAATATCATTCTAAACAAAGACCAGAAAAGATAGGAATGAAGATGTAAAAAAAAAACAATTTCTTTAATAGTTATCGATGTGGAATGTCATCTTCTATATAGGTGGTCCAAAGTCCCTGAAAATTCCCCTTTGGATTTTTTTTCCAAATACATTTAAAGATGGAAAGTAGTGGAGACTATAAAGATTTATCAAGCTGAAGAATTATATTTTCTAATATCAATTTATTTACGCTATCATACCTACTTACTTACTTACTTAAGGTGGCGCTTACAATCCAGGATGGATTACGGCCTCAACCAACATGCCCCTCCAGCAAGCCGCCTCCAGTTACGCGCGCCAAGTTGGTTAAGTTCGTTCTCCACTTGTGTGCGGCACCTGTTACGCGGTCTCCCTTTGCTGCGTACACCATAAGGGTTGGATTCGAAGACTCGTCGGGCTGGTGCGTTGATATCCATACGCTCCACGTGTCCCAGCCATCTCAGCCGCTGTATTTTCAGCTTCTAAACTAGGTCAACGTCGCTGTACAGCCCGTAAAGCTCGTCGTTGAATCTTCTTCTCCATACTCCTTCGATACACACAGGACCAAAAATCACTCGAAGAATTTTTCTCTCAAAGCAACCAAGCAAATTTTCAACCGAACCTTTTAATGCCCATGCTTCTGCCCCATATCGCGTTTCCTTGGTTCTATGAGACAGGGCTTTACTACTTTAATGCCTCCTCAGCCCGAAGAAACAGCGTTTGATCTCTTCACTGATGTCGTTGTTTGAGTTTATAGTGGATCCCAGGTAGACAAAGTCCTTGACTGCTTCGAAGTTATAACTTTCCATCGTGATGTTTTGGCCGAGTCGACGATGTTGAGTTTCCCTTCTCGTTGATAGCATATACTTCGTTTTGTCTTCATTAACAGCCAATCTCATTTTTGCCACCTCTGATTCAATACTGGCAAATGCACCAACCACAGCTCGAGGACTATGTCATCTGCATAAGCAAGTAGTTGAACGGACTTTTGAAAAATTGTACCAGTGGTGTTGACTTGTGATCTGCGTACAACTGCTTCATGAACGATGTTAAATAGGTTGCATGATAACGCGTCGCCTTGTCTTAGACCTTTCTCAACATCAAACGGTTCAAGGGTGTTCTTACCGACTTTGACGGAGCAACGAGATTTCTGAACCACACTGATAAAGGCCAATTAGATCGTTGACAAGAGGTTTTAGGCGATCACACAGTATCGACGACGGGATTTTGTATGCGACGTTTAGGAGGCTAATTCCACTGTAGTTGATACATGTCAGAGCGTCTCCTTTTTTGTGGATGGGACAGACTATGCCAAGGTTTCATTCATCGGGCATGCTTTCATCCAACCAGATTTTACAGATAAGTTGGTGCATACCCCCTACCAACCCATCTCCTGCTGCTTTGAACAATTCGGCTGGTAAGCCATCTGCACCAGCAGCCTTATACGACTTAAGCTTGGCAATCGCTAAGCGCACTTCATCTAGGTCAAGTGGACGGAATTGTCGGCCATCGTCGTCCAAATTGAATGGAATAACAGCGGAATGTTGGCATTCTTCGCCGTTCAGGAGTTTAGAAAAATGTTCCTTCCAGATGCTTATTTATTCGAAGAACCAGAATCGGCGCGCTCTGATTTTGATTTTGCAAATTGATAGTTATGCTGCTATATTTTTATTCTCAAGTCCAAATGGACACATCCAATTTTTTAATAAAAAGATTTCTATTAAGAATGTTATAATTATGTTGGTACATAAACCAACTTATTTCTCCAAATGATATATCAATCACCGGAAGCCTATGTTAACATTTTCCAAATTGACATCCAGTCACGATGTAATAAAGTTCAAAGTCCATAATGTGCAAAATTTTACCGTAGAAAAGCAAAAAAAAAAAAAAAAATCACCCATCCGTTTGGGTTATCGAAAGCGCAGCCAAATGAAATCAGATATCGAATCAAAGATACGATGTATCCGATAGATACGAGTATCAATTTGCAAAGAAAATAAACAACAAACAAAATAAAAAAAAAAAAAATGTCTCCGTTTTTCTATATTATGTTGGATATTGGATTTATTGTGTCAAATACATTTTACTTTGGCTTCGGTGTAACGAGAGAATTCTGCTGGTCAGTTCGTGTGGTTGAAAAGAATTTTCGGATATAAACACAGATGGCAGTATGCCAAAACAGATGACCGATATGGGAAGTCCTTTCAGAATAATGGAACTTTTAATCTAAAGAAGTTATTTGGCACAGTTTTTGCGATTTGACGATGACGATGCGATGCGATGCGATGCGATGCTCACTCACAAACACATATACAAAATGTATATATGCTTGTAGTTGGAGTTTGGCAAACGGCACCGTTTTCATTCATTAAATAGAATGTTTCTGTCTGTGAGTCTGATTTTTAATCCTCTATTTTTGTATGTGAGTCTAATCTTATAGAGAAATTATTATGCCACAGGATATTTATTCGATGTCTGTACACCTAAAAGCAGAATTAAATGAGCTGTAGGTTTTTTTGGCTTCAAATGATAGAATATAATCTCATTTGAAAATTCTTGACAAGTAATGGAGTTTATTTTTTATCACATTACATCATGATATTAAATGAAAATGTATTTTGATAAAAATTAAAAAAAGGTTCATATTTATAAAAAATGGAAAGGCAAAAAGTTTTGCTCAAAAAAAAAATAAGTTTAAAGATATTGGTCCTCATGGAAAAATGTCAGAAAATATTCTTTTTAACTATTTGCGAAAGATTACAAAGTTTCTGATGACTTTATTGTTTATTCGATCTATCCATCTTGGGTCGATACATTTTAGGTACCATCGATGAAATGTTCGTTCTGGAAAGAATTATTATGAAGACTTTCTGTATCCATTAGGCAAACTCGGCCTGTGGTTACGTTCTTCTTCTTTATAAGAATTAATAATTTCATAATTAGAACAATCGACTCAAAAATGCACGTATTTTCAAAACTTTATTCATTATCTACTTCTTCTGGCACACCTTTTTACCTACAGAAAAGAAAAATACGCAACAAAAGACGTTTCGCATCAGCAGACGAAAAGATATGTTTTCCAAGAAATTCTTTTTGAAATTTCTAGCACGAGTATACATAGTCAATAACGACATAAAACTGCAATGCGTGTTGAAATTCAAATGGATAACAGCAACATATATTTTCAGAGAAGTAATTTTTCCAAAGTTGTTGCTTGAAAGAAGTAAGAAAAACACAAATTGCAAATGTTTGCTCTTTTAAAGATACTTGGGCTCAAATCTACCATCAGCTACACAAAACACACTACACACATCCTATTCTCTTTCTCTCTGTCTCTTGTTGAATAACAGTTATAAAATTCAAAGCATCACGATTAGGCAACTCGGTAGTAAAGAGAAGTGGTAAAGAAAATTGTGTAGTTCATACCAGCATCTAGCATCCGGTACAACATGAATGCGGGAGAATTTGCATCTTTCCTTGCGCCATTTTTAGAAAATCCTCTCTTTCCCCCACCATCAGCAAAACTAACCAAAGATTCGATATGGTTTAACAACCTTCTGTTATATGCTGAATTCATGTTCAATTTATTCAACTCACGTCTTGTGCTATTTTCACTATTTTATTTGTTGGCCCGAAACATTTCAAAGTTCAAACTTATGTTCATTTTTTGGCTCCACCAAACCAATGGCAACGGCAATGGCAACGGCAACGGCACGATATACAACATACAACACTCAAAGCCTTTTTCTCAAATGTTAGGTAGGTTGGTGTATGTGATGTTGTAATATGAGTTTTGTACCACACCACACCGCATAGTATAGTCGTACATCAGAAACTGTTTAAATTACTGTACCCCGGAGAATAATGTCTCCAAGTTCGGATGGATTTTTGTGGCTTTGGTGTAATTTGGTTCGGGGGCTATGTGTGCGGTAAAATTTAAATGTGGTAAAAGTTTTGTTTGTTAAATGGTTTAAACATAAATCTCAGGCAGCTTTATTTCTTTATCTGATTAGGGGAAAGGGTTAATGAACAGAGGAGAAATTTCAACTCCATAGAGGGTTCTAAAGTTGTGGCTTTTATGATTCAAGGCTATAAAATATCAGGGTCTTAGTTACTGTTTTTAATCGATTTTGTTAATCTTAATGGCAATTCCAAAATGTATAAAAAAAATTTTTTAGTATACCAACCAATATTTGAATATTTAAAAATAAATCATTTTAATTATAGTAAAATTGATAAAATTAATGTGAATGTGAAGGCTTTAATTATAATGATCAAATTTTTTATAGACTAATATAGTTGTCATTTACTAAACCGTTATTCTAATATGCTATCAAACATTTGAGAGGAATAAAATGAACATACCTACTTCAAATTTGCTTATCAACCACAAATGCACGAAATATTATTTTGTTTCAGTCTAAGAAATCGTTACTTTTTTCATTGTCATTTTTGTTTGCCTATTGTTAACCTAGTAGTCCGGGCGGCCACTGCAAGAATGCTTTACCAATCGAGTTTAGGAAAATTTCAAATGAGATGTGATAGAAGACTAGGTATTAGTAGGTAAGAAAACCAGAGGGTTTCCCATCCGCATCCTGGCACAATTGGCGTGATAAGATGAATTCGTTACCATTCCTGAGATGTGGTTGATTTTGGTGTCAAATTAAAGGTAATGACGTCCACTTTTAAAATTCAGATGTCTTCTGTGTCAAAGTATAACAGTTTCACCACAATTAGGTAAAATGCGATTGACGCAAGTTTTTTTTTTTTATTCTGGTTTATTGTTTGTCATGGCTTGTTTAGGTGATGGCTTGACAGTTTCCTCAGACTTAACCAAAGTTTGTTCAAAATTAGCAACAAAATAGGAAAATTTGACAAAAAATATCCTGTGGATTAGTGTACCTACTCATCGAGTTTAGGAATGAAACTGGTGTCAAATTAAAGGTTCAAACATCTTCTCCTGAAATTCAGATGGTTTCCAAGGCAAAGCTTTAAAATGTGATAATCGTACTTATTCCGCTCGATTAGGAATTTTGACATTTTGAAGAATATTTCACCTCATAACTCCATTTCGGTTTACTTTATGGAAAATATAAACAATTTTTCTTTAACCTAAAAGGAGCTAAGATAGTTTCTGAGAAAAAAAACGTTTACGGTCAATTTTTTGACAAAGTTCTAAAATCAGTTTTAAACAATTAGCTTATTAAGCTCTCAGTTTTTCTGAAGAAAAAGTAATAAAAATGAAACAATTTGAGTTTTAATTTTTCTCAAACCAAGTTTTAAGAGCTAGAAATTTGTCAAGAAATTATATACTCTTAAAACTAATTACTAAAATCAATTTTTTCAGTGTTATTTGGATATGCATATCTTAGAACTATCTCTCTCTTTGATAGAAAATGTTCCAGAAAAATAACCACTTCGACAGTTCCGTTTCTCCAATGAAACACTTCTGCAGTATTACTCGCATAGCAATTAGAATGAACAAGTATTCATCAGTTCACCTTCGAACCTTACTTTGGACGTACTTTTTAAGTATATTATAGATATTCTTTCTTTAGCCGCACAACACGCTTCACCAGACTCTATTTCTTCTTCTTTTGCAATACCAAAAACTGATGAACATCGGCCGCACTTTTTAACACCACTTGTCCAATTTTCCTGGTCATTCCTATGTTCAAATATTTTAAAGGTAGTCATAACAAAATCGCTTTGGCGTGCACAATTTATATCTACAAAAAAAAAAAATTTTAAAAACCAAGCCTTTGGTTCTTGGTTATCATATTTTTTCAACTTTTCGAAATTATGCAGGAAAAGCACTCAAATTATTATATTTAAATATCTCCTTCCTTTAAATTATTTATTTTAAAATTTGTGTGGTACCTACATAATATTGTATATTTATGTGTATATTTTGTACCTACATAAAAAGCAACACATAATTTTTTACCCTCTAGCAAAGCAGCAACGATGTAATTACAATTTTTTCCGATGTTATTATATCGAATAAATTGATTGCCGATAGCATTATATAATTATTGCATTATCAGGCATAATAATAAAGTGGGTGTTAAAAGTGTTCTGCGTTATTATGATGATGCTTACACATTTATTGTTTCTCACAACATTGGTTATGGGTCGTGTTTAAATTACTCACTATCGTCATTACTCACTTGTAATTTAATATTCAACATTTTTGTTGAGTTAATGTCTTTATATAAGTAATAAGTTCAAATAGTCGAGAATTAAAATTGTTTTTGTATAAAAAAAATCTTTTATTTTTTTACTGGATGTGAGAAAATGACCGATGCCTTATGAATATATTGATGAATGTAATTAACATTGGTAACGTTCTTATAGAAATTTTAAACATAATAATTGTTATTAATTCAAACTGAAAATAGTGAAAACTCAAGTCATTGGGTCTCAAAATTTGGTAACTTTAATATACTTTCAACTTTTGTTTTGTAGGCTCAAAAGGCCTTCTAATTTTTATTGTTTTTTATGCTCAGTAAAGTGTCCTCTAATAATCATAATCAAGAAAAAAATCTTGCTACAATTTTGCTCCATGTACTTAAATCACGATTTTTATGTTCAAACTCCTGTACTACTTATAAAAGTGACTTGATAGTGCAAAACAAGGAAATTTGATAACTAGTGTTCAACAACTTCTTGGCTTAGAGTCAACAGAAGAGGTGGAAGTTAAATTTTATTGCCTCAAGGTAAAGGAGAAGTGGGAGCAGTCGTGTAAAAGACTCAATCGGTTCATGAACGCTAACGAATCATTGCTGAATTCTAAGCTGAATAAACTTAAAGCTTCACTTGATAATGTAAGTGATAAACATCAGCTTAAAATTAGTAATACTCCTTAAATAAATTTGACTTAGACGTTTTACCGGTTTAATCACAAAATTATTGGATTGTTTAAAAAAATAAAATGCACGACTGGATCGCACGTTAAAGCCTCTTATATAAAGTTGATAAAAATAACTATGTTAGAAATTAATAAAATATAGGGGTTTTCATTTTTACAAGAAAAGTGGAATATGTGTTAAAAGAATAAAACTAATTTTAACTTTTTATTTTTTTAATTAATACATATATTTTTTTTAACTTATTTAGATTCTTTAAGGTTATAAGAAATATCTGTGCAAAAATTTTAGTCAAAAGCGCTTTAACCGCGAGATATTTACAAAAAATAAAATAAAAAAAAAATTGCAAAAAAAATTTTTAACAAAATCGTTAGAGCTGTTTTCGAGAAAAACTCAATAACTCAAAACCGTTATACGGGAGGTATTAGTTCTAGACGAGAGAGATATTCAAAAACAAAAAAAAAACAGCATTTGAAATTACGTAAAAATAATCTGTACAAAATTTGAAGAAAACCCGTCCACGCGTTTGGGCAGTGGAGAAGTGTACAAATGGACGCACAGACCGACGAACGGCATGACGAAACTTTTTCGGACTTCTCCATCATCGTAATGTTGGTTTTGATTAAAACCTCAATTTTTTTTTTTGACACGAAACCAATACATGCCCTATAGAGCAAGTAAAAAGTTCGCTGCTCAACTTTCTTAACTAAATGAAAATGAATTTCCTGGCTAAAATGTCTCTATTTATTTGGGTTTCATGTTTAAATTCATAGATTTAGGTGTAAATAGACGTTTTAATGAAACTTTTTGTGTTTTCAATCAATTAAACACGAGATAATCGAAAAAAAATCCGATTTTCCTATACATTCGTCCAACTATGTGCGTCGCAATGGAAATTTTTGTATATCGTTTAATTCAGAGTTATTTTCTTTTCAGCATGTTAAAATTTCATAAAATGCTGCTGGGAGAAACCAACTGATACACAAAATCGTATTCGTATTTCATTTGCTATCATCCAATTTGTTGTTCGGAATGTTTTGTGCATTTTTATGACCAAAATACACAATTTTTTACACAAATTTTGGTGTTCACCAAATACTTGTTTGCAAAAATTTATTTTTAAAAACAAAACAAAATGGTATTTTTTTTTTTGGAGTTCAACTAATTAGGAATAAGAGTAAATGAACATTCGAATTCTTGGTCAACATAATTTTAAGCTATTCCCGAAAGAAATATTAAAATTGTACACAAAACATATTATATTTGACCCGCACTTTCAACTCTTATGTTTTGCAGACTGCATATCCAAACCATCTGAGATTTACGTTGTTAACAACAGTCGAACAATAATTTTCCAAACAAATAGCTATTATATTTCTAAAATGAGGTTGAGGTTTAAAACTTCCGGCCTTCTATCTCCATCAATGAGATGTACAATATTTTATGAAAAACGATGATTCACACACCGAAATGTTTTTTTTTTCTTAAAATTAATAAAAATCAGCAAAATTTAAATGCCCCTCAAACCTTAAATTCAAAACAAAAACCATAAGATAGTAAAAACAAAAAATAATTTATCAATGAGAAAAAGTCAAAACCCAAAAGAGTGATAAAACAAAACCAATGCAAAAGTGATAAGCAAATAGATAAAATGCAAGACTTAACACACAGAGTGCTGATATTCCCATGCAGAATGATGGTTAAAATTGAGACCAAAAAGGTTGCTAGAGATAACATCGAGAGCTTAAAGTAGTCTTTAGAGAGTTCAAATTCCATTTAAATTGGGACAAAAGAATCCTTGAAATACTCTCCAGCCATCACATCACATCGCACCACCACCACCACCCAGTATACCCACCCACATCAACAACAACCACTTTTGCCATATTTTTGCAGCAGTTGATGATATCTGAGCCATGAAGTCTTGTTGGGGTATGATATGATGCTCTTGGGGTAAAGATATATATACAACATTCACATTTATTTTTTTTTCCAAGAGCAAACAAAATCCGTTTATTTTATCACTATGGCTTATCCATTTCCAATACACCCATCTGACATCAGTATAAAGATGGTCTTGATGGCTTGATGCGGTATGTGGGTGAATATGTACGACAGACAAACTCCAGGACTCAGCCATATTATTGGACGTTGTCATACTCGTCTGCTGCAATGATGAGGCAAAAAAAAAACAAAAAAAAAAAACAGAGAAATGAATGTCATGATGTGAATTTTGTTGTTGTACAAGAACATTATTTGTTTTTGTGACAGCTTGGAAACACAATCATATAGATTCTGACAGCAAAGGATATTTGGCAAAAATGATTGACATTGCTTCAAAGCTTGATGTGA
The DNA here is from genome assembly GCA_948107695.1 of Meliscaeva auricollis. Taxonomy (NCBI): domain Eukaryota; kingdom Metazoa; phylum Arthropoda; class Insecta; order Diptera; family Syrphidae; genus Meliscaeva; species Meliscaeva auricollis. Next base: position 18,444,645 of record OX403619.1, on the reverse strand, counting down.
TGTTATGAAAATGTTCTTCTTACAAAAAAAAAAAAAACAAAATGAAATGAAAAAATGTGAAAAAAAACAAGAAACAAATCCGAAAACAGAAAATGAAGAAGCAGACAACGAAAGACCCTGGATAACATGAAAAGTGGTCATGTCAATTAAATTTTTTGACTTATTCAGCTTGCTGTTTGAGGGTTATGGGTTTTTCCTTTTTCAAGATGTGCTCAAATATCTAAATGCTATTTTCATTTTATTTACATCTTCCTCTTAATTCTCATTCAATCTTAATAAAGTATAAACTCTCAATAAGATTATGCAGGATTAAATAAAACCAATTCCCACCTATAGCTTCTATTCTCTTCCAACCTAATACCTAATGCAATCGAATGAAACAAAAATATTTGCAATTTCATCCTTTTGCCATACAACCTATACACTCGTACCATATTAAACAATTTAATAATCACCCCATGCAAGGATTTGGTTTGTGCCAGGCAGGACTCAGGACGACTCACAAAAGATAGCTCAAAGCTTTGCTAAATCCCATGACTAATCGAGATTATACTCTTTTATTGGCACAATGTTGTGGTAAAATTCCAGTTATATGTTGTTGATTGTATTCGGAATAACAAGGATATTTATTCTGACCTAATTGTCCTCAAGCATATGGATAACAAAACTAATACCTGGAGAAGGACTAAATGCCAACAATAAATCTTGCATATACCTACGCTCCTAGCTAGTATATGGATGGATGATGCTATTATTTTGTTTTTTTGATTAAATGAAAATTGAGGCAAAAAAGGATAAGGAATACCAATACCATAGTAAGAAATGATTTATTGTTATTTTTTATAGCTTTTTTCATATAGGAACAAAAATACTTTTTTAAGTGAAAAACTTTTTTTTGAGAATTGGCAGAAAATTAAGATTGATCAGAGACACAATAAATTTATTGACTTTTATAAATAAACTATTTTCAGTGTGGGGTAATAGATTGATTTTTGTATAAATGTCAAATAAAAGTCTCGAATTTTAAGTACTGATGAGCATTCCTCGAAGTGCGATTATTTTCAGAGCTCTATTTTGTATTCTGTCCAAGAAGCTCAAGTGGGTTATAGGAGCACCTGCACAAATGTGAGAACTGTACTCGAGGATCACCAGGGGAGAAAAATTTCTTGCATCTCCGGAGGAAACCTAAGCATTTTTGGCAACATCGATTATGTGTTCGTTCCACAAAAAGTGGTTTGTAACGCACATATTGAGAATGGAAAGCTATTCGGTTTCCTCGATGCAGGTGCCACCCATGGATAGATTCCGCTTTAACAATAGTTAGCAGCATTGTGTTTTAGAAGCATTAAATTCTACGCGTTTTCTTACTCCCCACTCGACAATACTGTCGAGATCAGAATTTAATGTGTCTACTATATTTCGCCGTTGAAGCTCCACATCCGAAGTACATGGATGTGAATCAATAAATGAATATGAAAGCTGAGAGTACCTACTATCATCAGTGAAACAATTTAGTGGATTAGATGTTTCAGAAAGGAGATCATTTATAAATATGAGGAAGAGAGTCGGAGACAAGACGGAGCCCTGGGGCACACCAGCATTTATTTTCCCAAATATAGTGCAAATTCAGCTTTTTCGGAAGAAAACCAAAAAAAAATTGGACCTTGATTAATTTCGGCGTCTTCAGAGTGTATCGGGGGTCAAAATAAAAATCTTAAATAAAAAATTTGGTGATTTTTTTTTTATTTATTTGGAAATAATTTTTTCTAAAAAAGTACTCGAATAACGAAAGAACAGTATTTGGAATATCATCTCCAAAGTATTCTGACGTCACAAAGGTGGCTTGACTTATTGTTTTTGTGGTTTTATGTTAGTTTTCTTTTTTGTTTTACTATACCCTGCACAAAAAGCCAAGCTGTCCTAGTTGGGCGTGTCTTGTCTTTAATAACATAGACACGCTGTTCAAAATTGCAGGGATTAGTTTTAATTTAAAAAAAAAGATTATGTTAAAGAACTTAAAATCATATTTCTTTAAAAATTAATTCAATTTATTTTCTCTACCCCATCCAGAGGATTAAACCCCTAATAGCATTGACTTTTTGAAAAAAAAAAAAAAACTCTTCAACGTTTTTTTTTTTATTATTATTTTAGTTTTATTCCCGCAGCAATATCATTTTCACCAAAACCTTAAAACCTAATCGTTGTAGCGTGGTTTTCAATGTAAATAAATTACTTGCGCAACTATGCTGTGCGGTTTCAAACGATGACGTTCATTCACGCGGTAATCTCTAACCAGGCCCATTAATTATTTTCATCGTGTTCTATCAATCAGTGCTTTTCAAATAAATGTTCACTACTAGGTACTACGTAGAGCTGCTATATATTGAGTTAATGTTTAAATTTTAAGTAAGTCCATCACTTTACGTAGAACAATTCCATTATTTTCACAATGACTGAATTTTATAATAGAATAAAGAGCTTTTCCAATGTAATCAGTTTATTTGTTGTTGTTGTGATGCATGATGTGTTGTCTGCCTCTGAATTTTATATATGTAGCATCAATAATGCTATTATATTCCTTTTTGTGTTGAAATTGATTTTGAAATTATAAATAAGGAAGAATTAACTAAAATATAATATTCTATTTAAAGGATTTTTGTAAATTTTTGAAAATTTGGTAGACTTTTCAACAAAATATAGAGTCGAGTAATATAATATAATTGGGTATTTTGCATTTTTAATTGAACAAAAATGATCAATTACGTATTATTTGTGTTTTAAACAAAAGGAAAATGAATATTGAATCCAAAATTTATAGAGAAAATTTGTTTTTAAAATACGAAGCAAGTAGCCCTGCACTTACCTACTCTTCTAGCATAAAAACTTTAACATTAAAAAGTAATTCTATTTTCAACAAATTTAAACCAAATTTTGTATCTTTTCTTTGCAAATGAAATGGTTTATTCTTTTCGCAAAAATACGAAAAAAAAAATAGAATCCTGATTGAGTTTCAAACTTAATTTAAAATTTATCCTCGCCACTTTAATTCAAAATATAATTCCCTTTGAAACAACGATGCCTCTATTATCCGCACCAAAACATTATTTTCAATCACCTTATCTTTCCCACAAGGATTTTGTTCTTGTTTCATTTTTTTCTCTTAACAAAAAATAATAAAAAAAAAAAAACATTCATATATAGAAATAGACATTGTAGCGTAGAGGTACCTTTTTCTATATACAATCCAAGAGCAATCCATGCCTTTATCAACACATTTAGGGAATAAATTCTTTTCTTACCCTTATTCCCACCCGCCACCATTTTTGCTTTACCACAGAAAACCTTTTATTTTGACCAGAAGTTTTCCATAGTAAAAGATTTTATCGGGCTTCTTAAATTTTAGCCCCTCCATGGCTACACACACACACACACACCCCAAGCACACATACAGACAAAACCTATAATCGTAAAATAAAACTGCTGTTAAAGTCCTTTATTCTGTTTTAACATTCGACCTTAAATTTTAATTTGCTGTGATTTCGCCTTCAGGCAAACCGATAAAAGTTATAAATTTCCTAAGTAGGATTAAAAATTATTCGTTTGTAGGACGAACGAAAGAGCGGCCTTCCATTTATGGTATTTGAATAATAATATTATTATTTTTTTTTTTTTGAATGAGGATTTTCTGGATTTATAGTTGGAAAGAAAATATTTAAGTTTGAGTTTTTACAAAGCAATAGGCGTTTTTGAAAAGATTATTTTAATTCCAATTAGTTTGATGATAATCATTTGTTATGGCCTTATAACTTTCTTATTTCATTTTTTTTTAGGATAGATTTTTTGTTATTATTATTTTTTTTAAGATTAATGGACACAAATATTTATCTGTATCTTTTAAAACAGTTATTTATGTAAAATGTAACATATCAATATATCAAACCTTTTCAAAAAGGACAGACAGGATAAGTTTTGGTCATAAAAAAAATCAAAAAGAGAATAAAATCATTTAGCACATTATGTGTGTTAAACAGATTTCTCAGTACCAATAGTGGACCCAATATTTATAGTACGGATAACTGCTGTAAGAGCTAGTTGTTAACAGCGGGTTAAGTTTTTAGCATAATTTAACTGGTCTGCAATGAAAATCGCCTTCAAACCAAACTATAATTTTCTAAAGGATTTTGGCACGCTGAACCCGAATCTGAACTCCTAACAACCCTAGCACGTCACGTTTTCAAGATATTCTATTATGCAAATGTCAACACTCCGTTTTTTTGGTACATTTAACGTCGAATTTCTTTATACAAAACTAGTAAATGGGATTTAAATGAAATGTATTTCATCTATCTAAATCATTTTAAATTATTTAAAAATTCGCTTTCGTCGCAAAAATATTGCAAAGCGAAATTTATGATTTGTCCAAAATACTCTCTGTAGTCTTATTAAAGTGTTTTTAGATTTGGAAAGTTTTGAAGTTTTAATTTTCAATTGCTAACTTTGGAATGCTTAGAACGAATTTGAAGTTATGGGATTCATTCGTGAATTTCTGGAATAGAAAAAAAAATTGAAATTCAACTTTTTTGAAAACTCTGACCGTTACAGATCTTTTTTTAGCGGAATCTTGAATAACAAAAAAAAACTAGTTGAGTAACTAAATCGGGGTTTGAGCTTTTCATCTAGTTCAAATTTCTGCAAGCAATTTTTTTTGAATTTTTCATTTTTTTTAGATTGTGGAGCTAACTTTTTTCAGCAAAAACTTGAGTATTTCAAAAAGTGCTTGAGCTACAAAATTGAGGTTTGTACAACAAATTTTGGTTTGAAAAGCTACAATAACTGGCAAAAAAAAAATCAAAAAAGTAATTTTCTTAAAATCTCTCCACTAGCTGCGCATACCGAAAGTACCTACCCTTTTGAAATTGAATTTTGGACATCAAAAATATAATAATTTTCTTACTTTCGTCCGCTAACTTCAGTCTTATTTTAGCGGAATTTTAAATAACAAAAAAACTAATTGTAGCTACAAAAACGAAGTTTATGCTACTTAAAAGCATTTAAAAAGCTAAAAATTTCGATGCCTACCAAAATTATTATTTTTAATTATTTAAGATTTTGTCGGCTAACTTCAGTCTTATTTTAGCGGAAAATTCAATAACTCAAAAACCATGCGAGTTTTAAAAAGGAAATATCCAAACAACTATACTGTTTTACTCTTTTTGGCAATTGCCGAGAGTTATAGCAGGATTTGATTTCTCCATCTCTTCGCACGACTTTCATATCTGTTATATGCGTTTTAATTTTGTCCATTGAAAGTTATTTTATTATTTGAACCAGTATTATTCCAAATTCGTCAACAGAACCATACATTTCTTGTCGACGCTCTATACCGTTCATCGCTGCTCTTTTCAACCAACGTGTTTTATTTCAAATTGATCCAATACTTGGAACACCACAAAGAAATTTAAAATATTTAACTTCTCTTCGGACAAAAAAAAAAAACTTTGAATCATGCAGAAATTGACTACCACAATTTCACACTTTCATAAAACAATTTATTTTGTGTTGCAACAACCCAGGAATGCTTTTCATTCTCCTTTTTTTGTTGAGTGAAATTCATGCAAGGACCTCATGCTGGTGTATCTGCACGTAGTAGGAACATTGTTAAATCACAGCGTTGAACACATGTTTTGTGGTTTTGTAGTGGATGTTGTCCACAGAGTGATGTCATGTAGTGAGTGTAGGTATTTGAGTTCAATGGGAAAAATCAAAAGGCACATATACACAAACACTCAAACATACTTCCTGCCGATATCCTTGATTTTAAACACAGTTTTTGAATTATTCTTCCAAGAAATCAACTGCAATAAAAAATCAATTAGTAGAGGGATGAATGTCACAAAACTTACCCGTTATAAAGAAGATGTCAAGAGTTTTTGAAAATTGATAAACCAGACACACAAAACTCTTATCCAATTGTCTGTTATTTATTGGATGAATATTTTCAGAAAAAAAAAAAACGAAAAACGACAAAAAATGAAAATCAGAAAATAAAGAAGAAAAGTCTTTACTAATGACAGCAATTAAAATGTTACAACGGTTCAGTCAGTGGGATAGCAGACATGTGACTCCAACATTTTGCACGTAGCCATCCAAAGAGGTTCTTCTCTCTACTATACTTGACTTTTTATTATACACAGACGAGCGACCGACGAACGCAAACGACGATGACGACGACGATACGATAGTAGACAGCGATAATTACAATTCTGTTCCCGTTCTTCCACACAAGTGCACTTTAAAATCCTAACTGATTGTTCATCTGAGTGCAAGGGAACATAAAAGTGAACCCAGATTTTTGGAGCGAAAAAACTTGGCAGACACGAGTATATCTATACTATGCCTGAGCATTTTTAACTCCCATTTTTGTTCGTTTATATATTCTCCAATTTCCACTAAAATAACAACAACAACAACTCTACACTGGCCCTTAACGTCCTTGTCAAGTGATATAACTAACACTCCATTACTTAAAAAGTGAATTTGAATTGTGTGGCGGATTGTTTTGCCAAATAAAAAACGCCAGCAACAACAACAACAAAATGTCTGTTCTGCCAAAATGTTAAAAAAAAAAAAAACTGTAAATGTATGAGAATATAATACTCGTAGTTGTTGGGGCTATTAGGGTTGCCTGGTTGGGTTTTGTTTTGTATCTGTTGATGTGAAAAGAACAATTAGCGATTGTTCTTGAAGTGACAGCTTTTTGATAATAAACACTGTGGCACAATAAATTGAGATCAATGTAGTGTTACAAAGTCCAATATGATGTTTCTTTTTTTTTTCATTGGTGTTTGTCTTTGGCAGTATTAGCGATGCCAATTTTCTTGTTCATTGGAATTAATTTAGATAAACGGAGCCATTTGAATGTTAATGGCAAATAGAGCAGTAGATATGGATACGAAGGTTTTTGTTGTTTTACAGCGCAAAGTTATAAAGTTATTTTTGATGATAGAAAAGCTTTGAAATAAAATCCATAGCCAGAAAACTCTTCTTTTTTTTTATTTTTAATCAAGTAAATCGAATGAATAGTTTAAGAAAATAATGATTTTCAAACTCCGCATTTTGAAAAAAAAATCAACCAACATTTTAGATATATTTTTTTTTTTTTTTCCAAAATTCAATGGTCTTTTTTTAGTAATAATAATTCCGAAAAGTAAAAGTTTAAGTTTTGGTAGAAAAAATAGCCTCAAAAAATAATTGTTCTTATGAAATCAGTTTGATTTTCTTAAACATTATTTTTTTCGGTTAATCATAGTTTTTGAAAAACCAAAAAGCAAGACCTTTTACTTTTTCTTAAGTCGATTGATTTAAAATATGCCCATATAATAATTTTGCAAAACTGCTGGGCATGGTAAATGAAAGTACAAAATTCCCCCTCCCATCTGAAGGGAAGAAAATAAACATCTATTTTAAATATTTTTTAAGTTTTTGGCAAGGTTAATTTAAATTTGAACAAAAATTTGTTCAATAAAATAAATGTTTGCTCACAAAAACCTTAATGTTAATTAAATAAAATGCACGAATGGATCGCACGATCCAGTCCAAAGCTATTATGTATTAACTTAGCTTAAAAATTTTAGCTTTTGGTTATCTGATATGTGCACAAATGAGCAAAAATTAATATTTTTTTTAAAAATGGGAACCCTTTTTGGATTTTTTGTTTTTTTATTATATTTTTTTTCAATATGGTTAATGATTTTTTTTTTTAAATTTTATTCTTCGATGTTGATAAATAATAGATATCTTAAAAATGGCATACAAATTTTTTTTGTACAAATCTTTTGGAAAAATTTTTAATAAAAAAATATATTTTTTAAAAAACGGCTCAGTAGATTTTTTTGAAAAAATATTTTATTTTTAAAACGGCTCAATAAAAAAAAAAAAAATTCTAAAAATTTATCGTTATAGAAGAAATAATATCAAAAAGTTTATCCAAAATCATTGGAGCCGTTTTCGAGAATACTCGCAGTAGATGAGATATTCAAAAAAAAAAGTTTTGAAATTACAAAAAAATCATCTATACTGAATTTGAAGACAATCCGTTTGGAAATGTTTAAATGTGCACAGATGAACGCACAGACGCACAGACGCATAGACCGACGGACGGCATGACGAAAACCACTTTTTAGTCTCGAATTTTTTTTTGATGACACGATACCAATACTTGCCCTACAGAGCAAGTGAAGGTTAAAGTATTTTTAAATACCTACATTTGAAAAAAAAAAATCACACATTAAGAAAATTAAGGATTCAACTAGTGTTTGGAGTTCCAATAGTCTCAAAATAGACGTTAATTTTCAACTGTTGAGGTTTTTCAGAAACTATTGAGTATGTTGAGCATAAAAAGTTCTTATTAAGGAGAATGTATTTCAAAATGAAAAGCACTTAAGAAGACTATCTCAAGTATGCCGAGTACCAAATCCGCACATAAAATTTGACTTGGATAACCCTACTACAGAAAAATTGCACAAATAGGTAGATGATAGTACACATAGCCTTATTAATGTTTGTGAATGGTCCTAGGGAAAAACGGAGCATGTCCACTTTTTGTCAATATTTATTAAAAAAAAAAAAGTACAGTTTGTACTAAATTGTTTGAAAAACTAAATTTTAAATTCCGTTTTTCTCGATATCGATGAAATTTGGGTTCCCCTTTCCGCACTTTATTTTGCCTTTACAATTTTTTTTTTTTTTTGCTTAATGCTGGAAATTTCTAATTTCAATTAGGTGTAGTTACGTTTTTTAAAATAACGAAAAAACAGAAATACATTGATAACGAAAAACATGATTTGGCAACCACAATTAATTTATTTTTTGGGGTCCCTGAATAAAAATGGTCTGCATAATCTTCAGTGACCCCCTGTTGTCGGCTGGGGGCCCCCACTCATTATAGACTTTTATGAAATATTTTGTATCAATCATTTTCTTCAAATCGTTTTTCAATTTCATTTAAAATCTTTTGTTGAACAATCCGGAACCGAACAATCCCACTTACCACTATTCTTGGTTATGGAATTACTGATTAACTGTTAGTGTGGCTGGTATATACCAAATTCAAATAATACGTTCCTTAAATAAAATATATAAAACTATCTAAAAATACAACTTTGAAAATAAAAACTTATCATTGAAAAAGAAAAACAATTGTTATATTATTTTTAACACACACACACACACACATGTATGAATATTTACAAACACTATTCCCCCTAATTCTCTACGACCAACATCAAACAAGCAACAACACACCAACAACAACAACAATAACAACTATTAGCAATAAAAAATAAAAGTTTCCTCATGAAAAGTCAACCTCATTTTCATGAAAATAAATTCCGCAGAGAAATTGAGCGCTTTCATTCCTAGTTTAACGACCAAAACTTTAGGCCATAATAAGATTCGTTATTTTCGAAAAACTGAATAAACAGGAAGTTTCCTTCCTCATTTTAGTCCACTGATTGTATAGGTACCAGAGACACAGGAAAAAAAACCAAAAATCATTTTTTTTTTCATATACATACTCCAAAAAGTTGTCAATGTTAATACGAAGTATTGTGTGTGTGTGTGTGTGTGTGTTCTTGGAAAATTGCATTGAAAATAATAATGTATAAAATAAAATGTCCCTACATGAGACTTCGGTAAGGATATACCTATCGTTATGGCATCCATGATGCATCCTTCTCCTTTATATGAGAGACACTTTTAATGAAACTTTTTGCTGTGTTTTGGGAATGATCCTTGGTGGTGGTTCCATCAATCCCTCTCACTCTCTCTCTATATCTTCATCAATTTTTTAAAGTTATTCGTTGTCGTACATCTTGTTTAAGTTAAGTAAAGATTTTGCTGTTGAGGTTTTAGTTTTTTTTTTTTTTTTTTTTTTCTGTTTTTAATTTTTGAATCCCAAAGTAATTAAGTTTTTGATCCACTTTCCAAAGAAATTTGTTTGGCTCATTATTATTGCATTTACTTTTGTCACATTAAGCTTTCAAACTGAAGTTAATTGCATAGAGTGCAACTTTGGGGGAAAGAATGTCCTCTTCCAGGCAATATCGCTTGGGAAACTTTGTTTGGGGAACTACGTACTTTCACAACAAAATATTGAAAATTTTGTTTTAAATTAAAATGTTTTGAATTTTTATTGTGTGATAAAATAATTATAAGGTAAACAATTTTAAATTTTGGCAATTCATAAAATTAGGAAATTTGCATTTATTTATGTGGAGGCAACTTGAATCGAGGAAAGTCGACGCATTTGCCTTATGAGATTCAAAGTATCTTACACCACTTTCTTGACAGAAATTCTTGAAGATTTTGCGTGTAAGTGATAGCAATAAATGTATTGGTATTTCGGAAAGGTATTTCGTGTCGTTTCTGCGTGAACCAAATATTATGTGCAAAGCAAATTTTGTTTAGTTTTTTTTAAAGAAATTTTAGTTTTTCGAACGATTTTGATTGTATGTATGAGAAGTCGAGTTCTTGCAGCCCGTGGGTTTGGGGTTTGGAAATTATAGTGCAATCAAATTGCAGTTTTTTTAAATATGTATATGAAATAATTATTATTAAATACCAATAAAAGTTGTTACCAGAGTACCGAAATGAACTCGTCAGTCTAAGTATTGACTTCCGGATCACTCTGATTTGGGTTCTAGGTCATAGTTGTTTTGAGGGATATGAAAGATCCTTCGACCTACAAACTTGTTGACCAGACAAGGATCAGCTCGATCTGAGTGAAAATCTACATGACTCACTTAAAGAATTAGTTCACATTCCTCTCGGGGTTGTGAGGGGTAATATATTTTCATTTTTCATACAAAATCAAATCGCACAAGGAACAATTTGAAAAGCAGATGGTCATTTACATTCTCTTTTGGTGTCCTGCTCTGGCCAAAACAAGAACCGCAGCTGCGTCAGAGAGTCAGTTATGAAGAACAACAACAACAATATAGAATACAGCAATACTATAACATATTAAAATGACATTAATCATATCAATATTACGTTGATTTCATATCATTTCTACAGTTTTCTGAATAATTTCAATGTAATATTGATATGAAACAACGTTGAAATAACACATTACATTAATGTAAAAATATTTCGAAGTTCGAATTTGAGATTCGAAATTAAAATTGATATGACAGACAATCATATCAAAATTGATTGATGCACAGCATCAGCTGGAATATGTAAGCTAAAACTATCAATTTTTACAGTGGTTTTTTACAATTTTTATTTTTTTTTTTTGTGAGGGATATTTATATATTTTTCCTACTGGTGTCATAAGAAAGTAGTGTTCCTCAGCGTATTCATTCCCACATTTAACTGGTAAAGTTAACACCAATTTTTATGCTCAATGTCCCGGATCCGACCGAGCCTAAGTCTTTAAACTTATACCCCAGGTACCTACTAGTATTTTTCCATTCAATTTAAACAAGAAACATTCTATTTTTAAATTTATTTCCAGTGAAAGGAACAACAACAAAATATTTTTCGTTGTAAAAAGAAATTTGAAAAGTTTCTTCTAAACAAAACTTGTTTTTATTTTGACGAAACAAAAAGAAGCATTTGAAAAATAGTCGATGAACTACGTTACGTACCTCAATGTTTATGGTTAAAAAATAAAAAAAAACAACATTCAAACTTATGTTGCTCTAAGCTAGAGAATATTTCGATATTCTATGTGTAGGTATAATGATGCGTTATTTTCTATATACTTATTCCTGTTTTTCTTCTCTGAAAGAAAACACTCCTTTCTGTTGTTAAAAAGAGAGTGAAACACAATAAAAACACACAGCACTGATATGGATACAAAATTCACCATAGAGATACAATATACTCTACTATACCTAACATGAACCTCATAATACGAACTATAAACTTGATGCAAGTACACATTCACGAGGCAAGTCAAGAAAACAAAACAAATCGACCTTATAAGCTCCACACAAGACATATTATATCCCTTTTTTTTGGTTTTTCTGTGGGAGCTCCTTCAGGATATATTTAATATACCAAAAGTTGAGCTTATCCTTTTTTTGCGGGCGGTACATCGTACAATATACATTCAGCCAGCAGTACTAACTTATATAAAATATGATGTTGCTTTATCAGACAAACAGAATCTTAAGCCATAAAAAGGTGCTAAGAGGAACTCATAAAAATACAATAAAAAAAATAAAAACAAAAAAAAAAAAAAAGAACGAAGAAACGAGAACGTGAAAGCACCCTTCAACGAAATATATTATTAAGGTACAATATTATATAGTACCGGTGTGTACAGTACAGTCTATCTGTATATGGATTACATTATCCTTCAAGGTAGATATTATTATTTTTTTTTTGTTTCTTTTTTTTTTTTTTAATATTAAGTCACAGGCTTTTTGACTTTAGCTTTTTGTTTATTTTGCATCTTTTTTTTTTTGTGCAAAAGGTGTTGGGATTTTGCTTCAATCATCGAAGAGGACGGATTTAAGGATGATGTTCAGGAAAATATACAAACGGCATTTCATTGCCTTATCATGGATTTGCACTCGGAATAATACGCAAACATTCCGTAGTCGCACGTAAAAGGCAAAATGGACTATAATATGATAAGGAATTTTTGTATAACGTCAGATTTTGTATTAAAGTTCTGTATTATAAGGTCTTCGGTCAGAGGGTGTATACTTAAATACATTAACCCTACAGATTTAATAGAGGAAGAAGATTTTTTTTTTAATGCAAACAATTTATGTAGAAAAATTTAAGGAACCTTTTTATTGTTTTTGTTTTTCACAGAATTTTTATATTTAAAGAATTAAGTAGAAGATTTTGTTTCCTTCTGCGGTTTGAAATCGTGAAATACATTTGGTAGAAAAGACACCATCTGCATTTTTCCTAAGTTCTTTGACTTACCGTGGCTCTAAGAAATTGGAAATATTGTTTATTGCGTAGTCCTGGGTAGATTCTTTTTCAGTTAATACTTTAATTCGATATTGAAAAACCTTTTTAACAACTTAATATAAATGAAGTAGGTACCTTTACGTAGGAAATTATCAAATTTGCAACGGTTTTTTAAACTCGATATTGGTTAGTTTCCCTTTTTAGTTTTAATTTTAAAGTGGAAAGGATTTTAAATAGCTTTGCGAGTTTATGAAATGAAACAAAAAAAAATCACATATAAGTTTGCTTTTTGGCAAATAAAATAGGTTTACAAAAATAAAATTGAAACAAAAGAAAAAAGTTTCATTCTCTTGTCCACCACGCTAATAAGGATTTCTTTTCAGAATATTTTGTTTTGCTCATCATTAACAGCTACTTTTCTGTTGTTAGAAGCATTTTATTTATCCTTATTTTTACGTTATAGGGTTTTGGTCTTTTGTTTTGTTTGTGTTTTTGAAGGAAAAGGATAGCTCTATATGTCTACATATATGAAAACCGGAGTTTTTATATAGAGATTTTTTTTATCTGAAATTTCGTTTCTTTACATTCCAGGTTTTTCCCCATTTTCCTTAGTCAGTGTTTTTGTATTCATGCATAGTTTGGATTTAGTTTAGTTTTTATTCACATCCTTTATTTCTTTTGTTTTATTTGTTTATTTTCTTGTAACTTGGTTCTAGATTTTAGTTTCTTAGATAAATATTGTTGTATGCATTTTAGTAGCAGTAGAGTAGATAGGTATATCATTCCCTTAAATACATTCCCTACTTTTTATTAGAAAATACCCAATACGTGCTAAGAATATGAAAATGGCAATTTTTTTTGTTGATTTAAGGTTTTAACTCATCTCTTACAGAAATAAACCACGATGGGTGAATAAGCTTTTGCAGAACACAATTTTAGCGTGACGCAAACGACACGACGACAACGACATAGCATCACTGATATAGAAAAAAGGATGTACATAAGGATTGACATAATTCTCACGCTTAACATAAAGACAAGTTAATTCTCTTAAGAAACTACATTATGCTACGAAAAGACATTTTAAAATTGAAATTTATGGGATATATTTTAATGTACTTGTTTTATTTTTTTTGCATTTATGTATTTCTTATTTAGTGTCAAGTATTTAGGATAAAAAAATATATTTCCTTTCCTACGACTTTCTTCATATTTTTGTACTTTTTGTTTTTCCAATCCTATTTATTTCAAAAATTCTATTAATTGAAAAGAATGTTATATTAAGAATATCCTTTACCAAAACACTTTGTTTCTCCAATCTTTATAAATGAAAACAAACAAACAAACCCTTAATAACTGCAGCGCCATCTAGACCAGTGTCGATCCTGTTTTTAGGGCGCAAACGTTGAAATAATTATGAGCAGGATAAGGAACTTTAATGGCAAACTGTGAACTACCTAATAATATTAAAGTAATGAAAATAGATTGTTAATAGTGGTATTCATGCAACCTTGGTAAACTTAGATAGTTAATTTGGAACACATGTCAACATTTGTATGGAAATGAAAGTTCGTTTACCAGATATTTTACTTTATCACGTTTACCAAGATTTAACCAGGTTGCATGAATACCCCTAATGTTTCATTTTGTAAATAATTAAATTTCTTAACATTTGCTCGGTTCAAATATTCAAATAAGACTGGTTTAAGAACCAACTAACGATAACCAACAATATTAGACCGTAGTTTTTATACATTTTGTTTTTATTTTCGATTATTTATCATCTAAGAAAGTCAATGTTTTTTTTTTATTATTTTTTATCTTCTATAACCACAAACAAACAAGATACTCACAGCCTTTTGTATCTCAGCTTCTGATTTGGGATCGTACGCATGTACATTGTACAGTTCATATTATAAATGTTAAATTTTAATTAATTATGAGCCTAAGCCACCCATATGCTTTCATTCTAATAAAATCAAGTACTAAAATGAAAGATGAGGTTTGAGAGCTTTAAAGAACAAAATACATAAATTTACTTTTTTTTAGAGTATATCTGTTAAAACTCTACCCAAGAACTCATTGAAAGAGACACAAAGAAATCCACCCTCTTGGCATTTTATTAAAACCAAATTTTCCTCAAAACATGCAAATTTACTAGATTCAGCATATTCCTAGAAACATTGATTTTATCAATCTTGAATGTTCCATCGAAAAGGTATAATCCTTAAAGTACGAAAATATCTAGCTATACCAATCTATCTATACAAAATGTATCTTAAACATGGAAGAGCTTATATTTTTTTTATTTTTCACTAAGTGTTTGAAAAGTCATTGAGATAAACTCCTGTGGTAATCGAATCGAATGAAACCACAACAACATCGACAACACCAACAACAACAACAACAATAATAATTATTATCGATGTGGAAGTGGATGTGAAATGATTGCTATAAAAGTTCTTTCTTTGGCTGATGGAGCAACCATCACATACTCAAAATTCTCTGCACGTACTTGAAATTCTCTCTGAAGAAGATTTCAATAGGAAACATTAATTCCACACAACAATAATAAGTTGGGAATAGTGGGACGAATAAAATCGAAAGCATGTTAGCTGTTAGCTCTATCGACTACGTTTTACGTACAATGTACCGGAAGAAATTTCAACTTTTCAATAGAAGAAAGTTAGAGGGATAAGGTGGGAGAGAGAGAGAGAGAGAGTGATTAGGATGAAACTGAATATGATTGAATTGTTCCAATTGACGTCCATCTTGAGTGTAAAAGAGCATACATATATGGTAGTGTAGTGGGTAACTACATATATGTTATTAAGTTAACAGCTACTTCACTTGTTTTGATCCAATGATGTTTTGTTACAATTATTGTTTTGAAATTATTAAGAGACCGAAAAGGAGCCAACAGTCATACGACAACAGTTACAGAAATGACATAATAAATAAAGAACAAAATATGCAATTTAAATTTCAAATTCTGCTTACCATACAGACAGTGTTGTTGATAGATCCCCAGACAGAAGTGCATTTTGTGAATTTCAGACGAAATTTATAACACTCTTAGATCTAAATAGATATTAGGGGAATTCTCGAAACCTGGTTAACCTGGCAAACGTGGTAAAATGTTAATACTGGTAATCAAACTGTCAATTTTTTTATTCTATCTTACTTACCTTTTGGAAATGGTGTCTATGGAAAACTTTGAACGTTTAATTATGACCAGTTTAGATATAACCAGCCACAAATATGTACCTAGTTGACGAATACGAGAAAAGAACCATAATTTTCTCCACATAATTCAATTACACACATTTACCCAAGTTGATTTTAGGGGCGTTCATGAAAAATGCGTGGTAACCTTTCCCATTTTACTAGATTGAATAGTTTAACAGGTTTCATGAATACCTCAATTGTAAAACCAGTGTTATTTCTACTTCGTAGCAAGGAAGAAAATAATAAACTAAGTAGTAATATTTCGCCTCGTCATCCTAAGATCAGATCAGCTAACATGGACCCAGTCTACTATCTGGGTCTTCAAGAATTGATGGTCGCCTCCTGTTGTTGTTTAGGATTGATGTGATGATGAGACGAACTGCGCTTGGTGGTCTCAGTCGCCAGATAAGAGGCAGCTACTACAGTGACATATCTACAAAAAATTGAAGGAGGGAGGTGGGTTCTTTAGTATTTGAGCCCCCTCTAAATCTCTAAGATTTACGGTTTAATAAATCATGTGATGAAATTACATATGATAAAATTACCTTAATAATATTATGATTTTGGAAGCTTACGGGAGCCCCCTAAGCCTCTCCCCCTCAATACGCCACTGAGCTACTATATTGATAATTCATCACTGCTGTTATCCAGCCTTTACATTTGATATGAAGAGTTGTATCCACCTATGCTACCTTAGTTTTTTTTTCAGTTGAACTACCGGATCGCTTTCAGTTGTACGTTTTTGATGAGCTTGGTAATAAATTAGATGTTCGGATAATTCTTCTTCAAAAAATACATACTCAGGGACGTAGTTTTTGTCAGGCGTTCATTCCATCGACTAACATTAATACTTTTCCATATACGTAGTGTAAAGTATAAGTATGGCGATTTGCACAAAAATTTGTTTTTCAGAATTAGTCTATTTCATCGAAAAACACCATGAAACGTATAGAATACACGTTTCGAGACATTTTTATGTGCGTCTGCGTTGTCAGCGTCCGTCATCGTCATTTTTGGTGGCATTGTAAATTTGTAAACACGATAACTTTTGATAGAGTTCTTCTGTAAAAGCCAAAAAATGTTGACTACCTAAACTTAGGTTAAGTTTAATTCAACCATTTTGAGTAAAATCATGTTGTACTTTTCATAAAAAAAAAAACCTTCCAAAAATGTCACTTTTGTATAAGGGACTAGGTAGGTACTACAAATTTTCTTTATTAATTTTTCCAATAAACAATGGTACTGATTTTTAAAATAATGGAGGTGTCCAAAGCCCGGAATACTTAATTACCTTCAACTATTTCCGTTCTAAATAACCGGAATGTAAGGATTAGCTAAAAACTTTAAAGTTTTTACCTAAAACCAATACTTGCCCTTAACAGCAAGTGAGAACGTTAAAATAATTATTTTTTACTCATTTTTCAACATTATCCCTTCTAATTATGTATTTTAATCATTGATAAAAAAAAAATGAAATAAGCTTCTCATCGTTAAATCTCAACTGCCCATTTCACACCTTGTTTTTAAGTGTAGAGCTCTCATATTGTATTTCACTTGAATGCTTTCACTACTGGCATTTATAGTCTATTTAACTACAAATTACCTTTGCCCCAGTTTTATCTATCTCTCGCTTCTTCAACATCAAGTCATCGTTGTGTGTCTTTCATCAGTATAGGAAGGTAAAACACGCAATTGCGACTTTCCGCAGAAGCATCAAATGGCTTCAACCTCCAAGGGTAGATACAGGTACAACTGTAAGGGGTATCATGGTATATCCTGCGATGTTCATGGCCTGAATTAAGTTGTTATTAAGAACGAGCGCTATCGTCCTTGTGGAATTATTGTTCATTTGCATTTTTAAACCATAAGCATGACAGCTATAGATCCCAAATGGCGAAATGTATAAATAATTTCCTCCCTGGATAAAGAGGTGCTCATTATTTTTTAATTGCCAAACACAGGTCGCACGGATTTAATTCATCTAGATCGCACTTGGATGACTTAATTGTCATTTAAAAAGAAAGTCAATTGACATTACCAACTATATAAATGTCTTTAATGATTCTATTTGAGCAGCTTTGTATCAGTTTCATTTTCGAACACACCCTTCGTTCAATATGCAATGATTACGTCAGTTCTAACACACAAATCGTATGCATAATAGTGTGTCTCATTATTATCTAAAGGATCTTCTTTGAAAGGATTTGTGATTCTCGTATTCAATTTCAACTATAATTGCATGGATTGCAATTAATTTCTATCAATTGTATGTAGAATAGACCCTCATGGGAAAAGTATATACCCCATTAACATTACCAAGAATCAGAAATGCACTTAAGACTCTTTCAAAGTACATCATTAGTCTGGTTGCAATTTCATTGGTACATTTTTTACTTTTTCTATAGAAAAAAAAAATAAAGGAAAAACTCAACAAGCTATAAAGTATGCTCTGCAGTTGAATGTAGATGTAGAGCCATTGAATGGTATATTCCTGCAACTGAAAAATAAATCAGAAGGTATTACTTACATGAGCACGTGATGGTAACGTTGATGGTACAAAAAGATGAACTGCAATGATATTAGTAACACCAAGCACTAACCAATTAATTTTATTTGAAAACACCTGCTTTTCATTCCGGTATTAATCTTAAATAAATTTTATTTGGGGAAATGGACAAAATTTAAAGTAAAACAAAACTTGAGATGGCTTGTCTCAATTTCAATTTTGAGAAGGAGGCAATAATTGAAGGTGGATTTCGAGAAACGATTGTGTTGCACATATTTATATTGATATCTTTAGTTCTGAGTAATTTTGGGGAAAATTATTGAGTTACTTTGAAATTTTTCTAAAGCAAATGTAGCCTATTACTTATAAGTTTCTGGGAAGCTGTTTTTTTACTTTTTCTTAAAACCTTTCAGCGGATTTTAACGATTTTGTTCAACTTTAAAGTCTCAATTGGATACTGAAACTGAAATAAGAAAAAAAATTTTACCTTTGTTTCAAAATCTGCAAGCATTAAAAGTTCTTCTTTAACCTACTCTATTAGGCTTGAATATAAAGAGCTACCATGAACTAAATTTTTCGCGGGAAAAAATGCAACGCCTGCACTCTATATAAACTTTTAATTCCATTTATATATTTTTGAAGTACCATTGTTTATGGTAATGAGATTTCCTTTGAAGTAAAAGTTTCTTTGTGATAAAAAACCCTTAATTGTATTACGTAGGTTCATAGCAGCACAACCTTTTGGAGACATTTTTGCCATTCAGTGTCACATTAAGTACTCCATGTCAATGTCAAAGAATTGACCTATTTTGGTTACATAAAACAAGTAAAAGCGAAAAAATTACAAAGAACTAGTTTAGTTTGCAGAAGACCAGTATTTTATATAAGAAAATAGCACAAAAAAATCACAAAAGGAAACTTATCCAAGAAAAAGGTTGCACAACAGGTAAACACACACCTGAGTTCACATCATGAACCTGAAAACAACATTTCCTTTTCTTTCCCTGTGTTTGTTTGTCCAAATACATTTTACCTTCTTCTTTTACGAAACAAAAGTAGTGTGAATGCATTTTGCCCTGAAATACACTTTCACAAAAAAAAAAGTACCTTATTCCTTTACTTATAGCAGAGAGGCTGCCTGGATGTATGCAGGTTTAGTTTTTAGAATGAAAAACCATCCACACATTGTATGTATGCAGATGTAAGAACTGAAGAATGTTTTACATTGAATTTGACCTTAGTTTAGGTTTGCATTACAAAAGGAGTCACACAGGCACGTTTTGAAAACTGACAAATTGAACATCTAAAGGAACAAGTCGGTTAGAAAGCTTACGAATAAAACACATACAAACCTATACTATGTGTGAGATGTACTACTTTCCATGTTGGAATGCCAGAAAAGTTTAAATGTTCTTTCAAGGAACGTTAGATGCAATGTTGTGTGTTGCAAGCAAACCACATTTTGTATTTAAATTGTGAACATTGCGAAGAACTGTAATGTTTTTTTTTTTAAAGTTTGCATCACTTATTCAGATTGGTCGATATGAGTTCTTATAGATTGTGGTTCACATAACGTCCTTTGGAAGTTTTAAGTAAAATGAGTAAAGAACCGACCAGTTTAGTTAAAAGAAACTCAAATTCAGCAATCAGAGATACTTAAACAGTTTAGAATTGCAAGACATTTTTTTGATAGGTAAATTTCCATTAATATTGCGGTCTTAGGAGTAACTCTGCTTAAGAAAACTAACTGGCACACACTTGGTTAAGCAGAATTCGAGGACTGATAATAATAAATTCTAAGGTTCAAAGTAACCACTACAACTTATGGTTATTGCTTACTACTCTTACTTTTGTTGTTGACAAAATCCCGGAAGCCTAATGATAGTGGTATAGAAAAGCCATTCAAAAGTGGAGCGTTATAACTTAGAAGTAGGTATTTAAATTCTCTTAAACATATACCAAACCAAAATCGGAAACATATTTTGTTAATTTTTCATTTTAATTTTATATAATTCACATTTGGTCTGGTACAAAAATCTCTATAAGTAAAAGGAAAAATTTGTTAATAATTCGAGGCTCCTAAATCTAATTGTCTTTATGAAATTTAGTATAACTCCCTTCGACTACGGGTTGTTAGTATGACCTATTGTATATGTCGTACTATCTTTTTGTTATTAATACTTCTTTCGAGCTAGGTAGTTCGAAATGCCCATGCCAATAGATTAGGGACATTTCTAGAAAAAAATTCCCAAGTTTTTGATGCAATTTGAAGGTCAAATCAAGTAGTTTTCGCTAACTTTACTAGCATTAAGTCTGCAGCAAACAGAAGAAAACTGATCATAACCAAGATCATGCCTTAATTAACAAAGAGTCAGCTCGCACCTTATACGCTTAGAACGTGACAATTATTGACAAATATAACTTTGAGATAATTTATGATTTTTTTAAGTTTCCGTCGCAGTAAGCTCGTTTAACGTGAAGAAATCAAGTGTATGTAACTCTTGTTTATCACTCTTTCCTTAGGCTATGAAAACATTTAATACCTGTGGCACTGTTGCAAAAAGGCTTACTATTGTACTGAATTCAGTACTATTGGACCTTTCCAAGTACGCAAGCACCTCTTTTCAATTTTCAGTACTATTTGTACAATTTAGAATTTTGAAGAGCCATAACTTATAGAATTTAAAAAGTTCTATTTTATTTCTGGAAGATTTAATAAAAAAATTGGATTTCAATTTGTTTACATTTTTCAAAGCTGTAATTTTGGATGAATCTGACCTATATTTTGTTTAAAATTTTAGTTTCGGCGAAAAACAACAACATTGCGTTACTGGTAATTAATGTAGAGCTATTTTGAAAAATTTAAATATAAAAAAGGAATAATTAGAAATATGCCTCTATTTATGAGTTTTTGAGGGCTTATTAAAAATCAATCAAAGACTTTCCAAAAAACTTTACAAATTCAATCTTCAATTCTTCAGCGATCGTCGAAAGAATTTTCTTTTATTAAAGTATTAAAAAAAAAACAGCATTAATATAAAATAAAAATCTTATACAAAATTTGTAATGCTACAGCTTTGTTCTGAGAAAAAAATCTGATTGTAAGCGCCACCTTAAGTAAGTAAGTTGGATTAAGATTGTTGGAAAATTTGATTTGTCCTTAGAATTAAAGTTGCTTCCAACATCCATTACAAAATTTATTTTTATTTTACATAAATATTTAATTTATTTTTTTAATTTGTAATTTTTTTTAATAATTGCGATTATCTTATAGAGTTAACGAGTTTTAGTACAATTTTGCTTTTTTCAAATTACATACTTTTGTATTCAGTTTTTCTTAAACTGGTTTATTATAGGTAAAGTTATTTTTGGTACAAAAAAAAACCTAAACTAAGTAAAAATACATTAATTAGTAGCAGAGAATTCTTACGAATCGGACGTTGTTTGGCTAAAATATAAGACCAATTAAAGGAAAAAAGAGCTTAAATCATAAAAAAAAACATTTTAACTCGAAAACGAAGCAAAACACTAAAAAAGTTACCTCTTAAGTTTTTTGACTTATATTGACTTTAGAAACCCATGCATTTGTTTCTCATTAAGTAAGTTTTTCTATGCTTAATTTATACAAAATATTTGACCCACAGATAATGACAACCTTTATGTAAATCACAAATCATTTTCCATCCATTAAATTTCAATATTTACATTATTTAGAAGTTTAACACCTTCGAACTTCAAAATGACATTTATCAAATAGAAATACTTTCCACATTCCACATTAACCATGTGTGAACAATGTTCTATATATCCCGTCTTTGTTCTAAAAACAAATTTGTATTATAAAAGCTATAAACGCATCAACGCCCATCACCCGCACCCCGCAGTAATATTTAGTATTCGAAGAGAGGATGAAAAAAAAAAAATTCACATTATAACCTTGAAAGTCAAAAGTGGTGAACCTTTAGCGACGTTAAATGCTTTGAAAGGACCAAAATTCAATCATGGCATACCATGAATAGTGTATATAGTCGTGTCGTATATGAAAGCCAAGTAACACGACGCGACGCCAATGATTGCCATAGAAGGACGACCATCAAACTCATAAATCATTGCCGTTTAATTAAACTGAACTCTCTGTGTGGCATCTTAACGGTGGTGCCATGGCAATACCAATATCCTTGCCCATGCTTACCTAAAACATTGTATATTCATTCAGTTAAGGATTTTTTTTTTTGTTGGTGTTTTTACTTGCATAAGGTGGGTGTATAATTTAGCTTACCCATAACCACTAGCGATTGAATTGAGAAATTAGTTTTTATTGAAGATTAAATGAATATAAACGACTTTGGGAAATTCCAAGGTGTACTCGTACAGGTAAAGGAAAATGTTTGAAATTGTGTATAATAATTTTAAAATATTTACAATTAAGGTTTGGCAGAAACATATTTTAATTAAATACACGACTGGATCGCACGAATTTGCTCATGTAGTCCAAAGCTATTCTATGTATTAACTTAGCTTGAAAATTTTAGCATTTAACTATCTCATGTGTGTAGGTATTGAGAGTTATGCACAAAAAAATTCTAAAAATTTATCGTTATAGAAAAAATCATATCACAAAGTTTAATCAAAATCTTTAAAGCCGTTTTCGAGAAACTGGAATAACTCGAAAAAGTTTTATGGGAGGTACTCGAAATGTGTCCGTACCCACGGACGCAGAAACGCAGAGACGCACAGACCGACGGCGACGGTCGGCATGACGAAAACCACTTTTTTGGTGTTCTTCATCATCGTAATGTTGGTTTTGATTAAAACCTCAATTTTTTTTTAAAAGAGCGTAAAAACCAAAAAGAGGAACAATGACAACCTTTATTGTTGTACAAATTCCTTAGAATTGAAGGTTTAGAACCATGCATTTCTTGACACATCAGCTATAACAACATAAAAAATGTACCTATGCCAAAAAAAAAAATGTACACTATCGAAAAATTAATTTAACTAAAGCAATGTAGTAACTTTTTGCACGTCATTTTCGTCTCTTTTTTACTCTTTAGTCTTTCGTAAAATAAAGTCTTAAATATTGGAACCATCACGTTATATAATTTTTCTGTGCTTAAAAAAAAGTTTTAATTTTGTTTTCCAAATCAAATCTTCATAAAACTTTCTACGAGAGAAAGAAGAAACAAATTCTAAGTTGAATTTTGTGTCACATGGGGTTTGTATTTGTAGTGCGATTGAGAAGACAATTAAGATTTTAGATACATCTATATCTTCTTGGTTAAGATTTTTAAAGTTTCGAAAGTTTTTTATTTTTATTTTATTTATTTTTTTTTTTTTTTGTGTTCGTGGCAACTTAGGATGGAAAAGTTTTTAAGTTTTGTTTAAATCCAGATTTTTGAACATGTTATTTCCGTGGTGGAAAATAAGATACTTCTTTATATCGAGAAAAAAAACAGTACCATAGCGAATTGGATAGAGCGTAGACTATTCTGCCAGAAGTTTTGGGTTCAAGCCGCAGGCTTTTTTTTCAGAGATCATCGTAGAAAAAATTATAAATCTCCTAGAAATTTGTTTGTCAAAAAGGGTGTAAATCTAACACTTAGTTAGTTAAAATCGGCAGAAAATTGAAAAATTGTTGATTTTAATTTTAGGTATATAATATTACTTTAAAGAAGGGCCCGAGAAGTGGAAAAGGGGTATGATCTTCAAGCTTCTTAAGAAAGCAGTGTGAAGTAAGATGCAGTGTGAAAACTGGCCTGCTGTTGCCAAGATACAGAACTGCAAAAATTGCTTTAGAGCGATTAGAGAAAAGCTAGAAGGCACACTCGACCCCAAACAAGCTGATTTCCATGCTGGATCATCCGGGATCATAACTGAGTAGTGCGTAGAATATATATATCACCACTTTACATGCTATTCATTGATTTCAAAAAAAGCGGTGAACAGTAAGATGGATCCAGTTTTCAAGTTGAGGAAGGTTGTCAGATAAATTTTAAGTTCAATGTGGAGTCAGGCAGGGTTGAATACTATCGCCAATACTATTCCTATTAGTAAAAATAAGTGAAGTGCTGCTCTCAGTCGTGTTGAATGGTAATACATTAACTCGATGATGGATTCTGACATCCCAACTAAAACATCTGAACTACGCGGACGATGACCAACGTATGCTAACTTTCTCATAGTATCGTGGAACTCCATCAAATGGTCACAAGGGTGAAAGGAGAAGCGATAATCGTAGGGCTAAAAATAAACACTTCAAAAGCAAAAAATTATCAAACTTGGAAGTATCACATCTAATCGAGTCAATACTTTTGGACAGAAGATTTTCATTATCTTAGGAGTTTTGTGGAATCAAGCAAGACAGCAATAGACGTATTAAGAAGAAAAGGGCTGCGTTTGGAATGCTGTCCATAATACGGAGGAATAATACTATATCAGATTCAAGACCAAGTTGAGACTTTTCTACTCCAACGTGGAATCCGTACTTCTTTATGACTGTAGCACTTATAAATCTTGTCTACTGTCACAAGAGAGATGTTAATAGGTGTCCACGATACATCTTAGGGATTTAATCATCCAGTTGTATATAAAATGAAGAACTTCTTCTTGATAGAAGAACGGGTCAAGAATCTTAAGACACTTATTAAACAAAGACTTAAGTGACAGTGAATTAGTCACACGCTTCAAAAAGTTAACGATTGCATAGCAAGAGATGCAGTGGAACCCACTCACACAGGTCATGTTGAGCATATGGTCGGCTGAAAAGCACTTGGCGCAGGGCATTATATTAATATTTTTTTTCATTTAATTAATGTATTCTGTTTGTGTTATTTTTATTTTTTTTTATAACCGAACTCAATCTTTTTTTCTACTCAAGTTTGTTATACTATGTTATGTCAAAAATATGTTTAGAATTTTCTGTACTTCGTTAGAAATGATTTTTCAACTTTTTAGTCCTTGGACCAGATTTCAACCACTTTCATAATTTCAAAATGAAAAACGTTAACTGATACAACTGATCAAAGCAAAACTCATTACGAGCTAGTTAGCAAACAAAAAAAAAAACTTTTCTTACCAAATGAAAAGAATTATAGTAAATCTATGACAGTTTAACACTTTTCTGACTTAATATTGTAGCAAAATACAAATAATAATTTTGTCCCTTTTTATTAAGGGTTCATAAAAATTGTTTGAATTCTTCTTCTTCTTCTTTTCTAAAAGCACAATAAAAAAATAACAAACTTACATGAATAGCATTTAAATTAAAACTTATTCAAAAAAAAAAAAAAAGTTTCACGAGAGTGTTGATTGTTGAAATTCTGAGGTTCATTCGAAACTTGCTCATACGAAATACATTCCACATGTACAAGTTTTTTGTGTACCAACTATGAGTAGGTACTTATACGAACAGAACATTCTAGCTCTTCATTTGGGCTTAAATAAAAATAAGATGGTATTTTCTTTTTGAATCTCATCTTTTTAGAGTAGGTTTGTATCTCTTGAATTATGTTTGCTTTTTATGTTGATTTTTTTTTAGAAATGTCCTTTTATGTTACCTGGTAACTTTACAACTCAATTA
The DNA here is from genome assembly GCA_948107695.1 of Meliscaeva auricollis. Taxonomy (NCBI): domain Eukaryota; kingdom Metazoa; phylum Arthropoda; class Insecta; order Diptera; family Syrphidae; genus Meliscaeva; species Meliscaeva auricollis. The sequence continues at coordinate 18,418,396 of OX403619.1, read as the reverse complement.
GTTGAAACGTAGCAATACTTTTATTAAATTTTATTGATTTTTGAGATATTTACTTAAATTTTAAGAATTCTATTGATTTAATATTTCTATACAGCAGCTTTTAACTTTCCTTCCCTTATTCGTATTTTAATGAAAGCAAATCTAAACTTGACCATTTATTTAATATTTTTTTTTTTATTTTTTGACAAACACACACAAATCTATTCCGAAACTAGGGAAATACATTTTCTCTTTTCGTTTCAATTGAATTCAATTCAATTTAATGAAAACTTTATCCTGAATCTACAACTACAACTAAACTACAAACTAAAATACTATGAGCATAACATGAGAATTGTAGTTGATAACCTTCCGACATATTTTATACGAAAGAGAACCAAAACGACCACACAGGTCTTCTTTTGACCACAAAAAAGCTATATGAACTTATTTCGAAGGTACAACTATACTGGCCAAGGACAATGTTCAACATTTTTGTTTCTGTTTTTGGTATACTTTAATGGGATTTCACACAAATCTACTTATATTACATCCCTGTTGATCTTAGTCTCGAACAGACTGTGACAGTCCTGTGGCATTCAAAGGAAAATAACAGGATTTATAAATATATTTGTGTGATATGTGAGAGACAGAATTGGATTTGAAACTGGATTTGTTAATATTAAACAAAAGAAGGGAGATTATTTTTGTGAATATTATGTTTGTGGGTCTTCTAAAGGTTGCGTGTATTTATGAAAGTTGAACCATATAAAATGGAAAACAAAACATAGAGGTTTATCATTCATAGAAATATCATTGATGTGATAATACTTAGATCACAAGCTCACATTACAGGAGATGAAGGATGATGCGATATTACATTTAGGGGAACAAGTCAGTTAATTATCGTTCTTATTTTACCATCACTGAGAGAACAAATCGATTGCGGCAAACGAAAAAATTGCCCCAACGACTTTTTCGTTTGCTGCATAATTTTTTTGTTTTATTTGCAGCAAATTGGTTAATTCGTTTGGGTCAAACAATTTGTGCGAACGATAACATAAAGTTTATCGTAACACCTGTGATTGAACCAGTGACCGCTCGCATACGAAGCGACTATCTTGTAATTACGCTACGGACTCTATAATTTACTGTTACGCGTAGAATGCATATTAACAAAATGCGAGAACGAATCGTTTGCGTTAAACGCCTTTTCGTTTGTTGGATAGTAAATTTTTGACTTCAACTTTGTTTGCAGTAAACTCTTAAATTCGTTTCGGTATAACAATTTATGCGAACCAATAAATACAAAAAAGTTTAGCCTAACACCGGTTATTGAACTAGATAACTTTGTGTATAGAATGCATATGAACACCACAAACACAGTCTCAATTATTAAGAAAATTTGTTTACTTCGGTCAATTGTTATATTTACTTATATAATTGTATATTTACACCAAAAGTGAAGTTCTTTGCAACAACTTTATGGAGAGATTCTTCGCAAACTATTCATTCGCTTGCTGCAAACAACAGAATTTTCTAGTAAACAAAAAGGTGTTTAGGTGTGAGAAGCTTTTTCTATCACCGCGATCAACTCATAAAAATGAGCTCGAAACGAATGGCTTATTTTGCATTATGTTTGCTGTAATAGAATTACAATTTGGTTCAAATGTAATACAGTTGCTACGAATGAAAAACTTTTGCGGGGATTGTATTAACTTTCCAGAAAATGATTTTCATTTAATTCAAAGGATATTCAGTAGCCGCAAACGAGTGATCAAATATCAAATTTGAAACTTGAACATGTTACATGACGTATATATTTAAGTTTCGAATTGCTAACCCAAACAAAAAGTAAGTCTGGTTAGTAAGATATTCCAAATTGCTTCATCAGGTACAGGATTAATAAAATCGGCGATAAAAGAAGTCATTTTCTCAAGATCCTTAATTTAATAGTATTTACCGGACAAATATGTGATACTTCCTAAGGGACCATGTTAATTACTGAAGAGCTCATGTGCCACTTCTGTGTGGAGCAAGTAAATCAAAATACTGCTGGAATCAAATTTTTAATAAGGTTTTTTAATGGATCACTCTTCCATCAACAAGTCGATCGGTCATGCTAAGTAAACTCTAGGATGATTACCCATTTGTATTTGGAAATTCTGTGAACATTATGAATCCGAATTTGGGATCCAAAATCCCTTAAAACAGCTTATTCCAACACGATCATGACCCAAAACACATTAAACAGGTAATAAGAAGCTCCTTAGAAGAGGAAATTCTTCATATTTTGGGATGAAAAATGGAATCTCCTGACCTGAATCGTGTTGCAAATGCATAGGAGCGTGTATTCTGAAAGATTAGCAGTCTAAAACTTTCAAATTATTAAGCTGATGGAACAAATAAGGACAGAATAGGACGAAACTAAATAGTGCCTTTGATTTGCTTTAAGGTTAAAAGGTTAGGTTCCGTTTTTACATACAATATTTTGTTCAAAGAAATGAAAAAAATCTTTTCTGCTTTGTTTTGGTTCCGTTCAAATTTACCTTTTGGAACAATTTTAATATTAAAAAATTTTTGTAGTATGTTTTGGTTAAAATCAACTCGGTTTACAGAAATGCGATTAATTTTACAACTGTGTGCTAAATTTCAAGCTATTACCACCTAAAATAGTTTAGATCTAGCATAAGACAGGACCATACCATTTCGTTTGCATTTTTGTTTGTTCACTATTGTATGTTGTTTCCCCATGGGAAAAAGAAAATAGAGATAAGCGACTTCAAAATGTTAATTTAAAGGGCGAAGATTTAAACAGGCATCTCAATCTGTGTGGCTCTCTCTCTAAAAGCCTGATATTTTTTATTTTGGATCACCTTATGTTGAAAATTTTGGGTGTTTTTGGTTTCTCAAAGTAGTTCTGTGAGGTGTCATGACGCTAATGCATCGCGATATATTAACCCAATGTATGGTGCTATTCTTTTGGTCAGAATATGTATACTTAACCAGAAAGCTTGTGGTTCTACCAAAATAAATTAAACTCAATTTAATGAAAAAAAAAGAAAACACTTAATAAAATTATGTACATTGTGCATGGCAAAATTTAAATAATGGTTAAAAAATAAACAACATACACTTCTAATCAAATCGATATTATAATGATAAAATATTTCAAATTTAATCAAAATATTATGTAAATACACAAGTGTGAGCAAAGTCAATAAACCTTTACAACTTTTATACAAATATAATTCTAAAAATTTTTGTTTGCAGGTAAACAACGAACTTTGATAATGGATGAATAAATTTCTGTTAACTTCTGATAGAATCAATATTTATTAGAAAATATTTAATTGAAAATATTTTCAAAATTAAAATGAAGAAAAAATATATGTATTCCTCTCCATAAATCTAAACACTAATAGTCATGTGGCATGGGTAGGGTGTAGGTATGGATAATATTTTTTTTTTTTTTCTTTTAGAAAAAATAATAAACACACAATGTTTGCTAATTAAGCATTAAATGCTTCTAGGCATAATCTAATTAAGAGATTGTTCACAAAATTACATAACAATCAAACATGAAATAATGTTAAATAATGTTATTCAAAAGATAAATATCCTTTTACATTTTTTTTTGTTTGATATAATTTAAAACCTGTTTAAAAAACTTAGGTACTCACCTAAAAACTGAAAGAAGTGAGAAGTAAGATTTTAATTTTTTTTTGTTTGTTTTTGTGGAAATGTAATTCAAATTCTAGCAACATATAAATACACATATCAATGGAGAAGTTTCCTTTTTTGTTATATTGAATGAAAAATGTTTTAACCATTAGTTTTTTTAATTTTTAATGACAAATATTTAAATAATGCATTAATATTTTCTTAAAAATGCATCAATTTTCTTACTTGCTCTATAGGGCAAGTATTGGTTTCGTGCCAAAAAAAAAATGCGTTTTTTAATCAAAACCTACACTACGATGATGGGGAAGCCATCTGTACACATTTCCACTGCCCATACGCGTGGACCGCTATACTTCAAATTAGATTTTTTTTTGTTTTTGAATACCTCATTTAGAACGAATACCTTCCATATAACGGTTTTGAGTTATTTGAGTTTTCTCGAAAACAGCTCTAACGATATTGATTAAACTTTTTGACTTGATTTCTTGTATAAAGATAAATTTTTAATTTATATTTTCGAAAAATGTATCTATCTGTATTTAAAAAAAAATATTTCTTGTGTTGTTAACAACACTTGAGAATTTTTATACTTTACTTAAATTTTTTTTTCTTAAACATTATCTTTATTACCGTGATACCGTGATTCAAATTCAAACTTAGTTTGAAGCCCACAAAAATTTAAGAAGTTGTTTATATAATTATATTAACAATAGCAACTTTGATCCTACAAGCAAGTTCGTGCGACCCAGCTATGCATTTTATTTATTCTTGATTCTTATAAAAATCAGAATGTTTTCACGATTTTATAAGATCTACCAGTTTTTTTTTCACAGGGTGTTTTGGTGGGTCCTTATTCCTTATTCTCTATTAAAAATAAAATGCACGACTAGATCGCACGAACTTGCTGTAGGTAATATGTATATATTTTGAAATCAGAAGAAGAACCTGTTGACAAGTTTTGAAAAAAATCTATTGAGCCGGTAAGGATATTATAAGGAGATAACTAAAAGTTATGGCAATTTTGCAAAAAAAAGTGGTTACCATATTTCCGTTATTCGATTTTTTTTGTTAAAAACTAAAAATGCAGTACATATTTTTACAATTACGCATGAAAAAAAACATTTTTTTTAATTCTACATCACCGTAATGTTGGTTTTAATTTTAAAAAAAAATTGTAATGTTTTTATTTAAACACAAAACTAATACTTGCCCTAAAAAGCAGGTCAAAAATAAAAATACCAAAATATTTCGATGCACTCTATTTTTTTGGGTGGCATAGCAAATTATACGTTCATGCCACATTTTATCGCTGTACTTAGTTGTAATTGGTAGTTGGTTTTCTGAATAATAGCCCCTGCTGCACTAAAAATAGAAATTTATTTAAAAAGGACTATTATATCTATTTATAGTAGTCGTATTAGCTCTATTTTAATCTCAAAAGATTCAACATACATTTAATCTTGTTTTGAGATTGAACTGATCTCTCAAGGACAATAAGTTCAATAGATATAGCTTAACCATAAACTAAAACATTCATGCAGTTTTTTTTCAAAATGGTTGCCAAACCCCAAACAGAATTCGTTGGAATTTTCGGAATATGAGTACAGGCATTGCTCGCACAATTTTCACCTATAAAAATGCTGTAAAATATTTTGTCAAGCTCAAAATTAAGTATGTGAAAAGTGAGTTGCCAAGTTTGAGCTTAATTGGGCTATCCATCTAAGTTGTGGTCCTTAAACCGTCATTGACATTGACATACGCACAACAAACAAAAATAATGGATTTGATTTTTTAAATCACTCAAACATTTAAAATTAAATTTATTTTGTCTTTTTTCAGCTGAAAACTTATCAAGAAAACATTTCATAAATTTTTTTTGCAATGCATTTCATCAATTTTTTATGTTTCTAAAAAAAGTTCGCACCCAAAATCAAACGAGCATTTGCTCAAAATTTTCATAACAATTTGACCATATTATAATAAAATTGCTTTTAACACAGTAAGTCCAGTCTTCTATATTTTATATTACATTTATTGATCAACAATTTATTTTTCTTATTTTTAATCAATTATTATTATAAAAAATTAATTTAGTAGGATTTACTCTCATTAAAAAAAAATATAAACATATTCTCTAAATAAAATTGTTTAATCAAATAAAATAAATGAAATACAAAAATCACAAACACTGAATCTCTTATGCTTTCAAAATGAAAATAATCAGTATCAGACAAAAATAATTAAAAGAATTCCTTTATCACAAAAAAAATAAAAAATATCCAAAAAGCAATTCTTATATTGTCTATCAAGCCCTCAGGACTATAAATTAATCTGACTGCAAGTCCCTCTGTAGTAAAACTAAATCTATTTTCAGAATGAAGTTCATATAAAATAACAAAAAAAAGCTTTACCCTGATAACATGACAATCCTGCGCACATATCCGAATCGGTATTAACTTTTATACTGAAATGTTAAAAAGGATATCTGATGTGAGTATGAATCGGTTTTGTAAAATCGAAAATAATTTTTTCTTATACTTCAGGCAATGTGTTGGGTAATATTCAAAGCAGTAGAAAAGTTTCTTAAAAGATTCTGAATTTCATTAATTTTTCTTACATCCAACACAAACATGACATTAGAAAATAAAATCCTTTCCCAATATAATGTATTTTGCTATAAGAAATATACAAACCATTTTCATTTGTTCATTATACACGTTCTACTTTCTCCTGGGCACTTCTTTGGCAGGTATGTAATAATCCTGAGCGTTGAAAAACACCTCGCATTTATTTCACACTTCTAAACAAATTCAACTTGTCAAATTTGTTCTTTAATACAATGTCCTTGCCTAACGACGGAATAAGTCTTACGATAAACCGTGGGGGACAAGCTATCATGTAGGGATGAAATGATCTGTGGTTAGCTATACCCAATCAAATTTTTATTCAGCTGTTGTCTGTCATTTTTAATTAAAAAAAATATCTTCCTCAAATGCCAAATCATTTGCAGATATTTTGTGTTATTTGTATGCAAATATTGAAATACCAACTGTTTCTGTCTTTTTGACTTTAATATTGTTTTATTCTTTTGGCAATAATTTGCATAACTTTATTGTTGTGACAATGAAATGAACACCTGCTCCTTCAAGTTCAAAGGCATGTACATAAATTCTTTGGAAGACTGGAGCAAAAAGAGAATAGTAAACTTTAAAAAGACTAGAATAAACAATATAAATGCTAATGAGTATTAAAATTAAAAACAAACAAAAAAAAAACAAAAAATAATGGCTTATAATTCAGTTGCTTTTTAAATTATTGTTAATTTTAATTCACAGATATTGGTTAATTGAGGGTAAAAGCTCTTGTTTCTACATTTTTGTATCTGAAAGCCATTCAAAAATGAAATGAGTTTCCAGTGAAATATTAAAAAAAATTGTTTTTATAGAAAAATTTCATTTTTTTCAGGATTACCAACGGATTTTTATTAAATTTTGGTTCTTCTATTAATATTACAAAAAATCTCCAATACTACCAAAAATTTATTTTTTAAGATAAGTTCCAATTTTTCTAAATCAATTTTTTTGAAGATAATTTACCAATTATTTTTTTTTTATTTTTATTACAGAGTTCTGTTAATATTACCATGAAAATGGCATATGTACCACCATTTTTTAAACGAGGTTTGAGAATTTTGATACATAAAAAAATATTTTTTTGTGATTTTCAGTTTTTCTTTTAAAAATGCATGTTTTTAGAAGAAACCAAATGGCTTAGTTTGGAACTCATACCCATTTAAGAAGTTGTTGAAATCATTTAAGTAATTAATTTAATGTTTTTTTATATTTCTTATATAATTCTTTATTTCTAAGAACTTTATAATATGCTTCATATTTAACGTTAATATCAACTTTTACTATAAGAGCTTTATTAGAGCTAGAACGTGAGACCCAGTTGTGGGATATATTGTTTTTGAAAATAAATTTTTGTAGAAGAAACCAAATGATGCACATAATTTTTTGGACCTCAAAATCATTTTAAATGTGTTTTTAGTAATTTAAATAACAGATTTTTATCATATTTTTAATTTTCTATTTATTATTTTATAAAAAATATATGACAACTTAAGATAATCTAAAAAAACTTTTCTCTGAAATACAAGTAAATTGGAGTTTTTGGTGTTTTCTCGAAAATGGCTCCAACAATTTTGATTAGAATTGATGTTGATAAGTACTGATGATAAGTGTAATGTGATAAGTTTTTAGAATAACGAAAATATGGTGAACATGTTTTTTGTTGCTTCAATTGCTTAAAGCTTTAGTTCTTTCCGTGTATCTCATTACTTGCGATTTCGATAAAAAATAAAAAACTGTAAACAGGATCTTCTAATCATTTCAAAAAGTATTGTAAGTTATATTTTTTTAAATATTGTTTTGAAATACCAGTCGTTAATTTGATTTTATTTGCCCTTACTCCTTTATTTGTAGGTACTAACTAGTAAAGAGTTTTCCAATAAGAGGTGTTATTTTGATATTCAAAGAAAAATGGCATTTTTGGAGATAAATGATCGGATGTTTATTTCATTATAAAGAGGAAGGTATGCCGTTAATAATGGAATACAACATCAGCCAAATGGCCGCCAAGACCACGCTTACAGGACCATATTCTTTTCATGAAATTTTCCATAACCAAATCGCAAAGTGGCTGCCCTATGTCCTCGATAGCCTCACGAATTTCTTCTTTGAGGTCTTGAATCGACGCTGGGCTGTTGGCGTAGACCTTATCTTTCACGTGGCCCCAAAGGAAGAAGTCGCAAGGTGTTAAATCACAAGATCTCGGTGGCCAATTGTGATCACCTCTTCGAGAGATAACACGGTCCGGAAACTTTTCCCGTAAAAGATCGATGGTTTCATTGCTTGTGTGGCACGTAGCGCCGTCTTGTTGAAAGTAAACGTTGTCCAGATCAATACCATCCAATTCAGGCCATAAAAAATCATTAATCCTCTCTCGATAGCGCAATCCATTGACGGTAACTCTTGCTCCAGCCTCATTTTCGAAAAAGTAAGGTCCAATGACCCCGCGGGACCATAAACCGCACCAAACAGTCACGCGTTGAGGATGGAGAGGCTTTTCAACAATAATTCTTGGGTTTTCCGAGCCCCAGATGCGACAGTTTTGCTTGTTGACGTAGTCTCCGAGGTGGAAATGGGCCTCATCAGTCAAGATGATTTTTCGATGAAATTCCGGTTCATTTTCATGCATTTCAAGGACCCAATCAGCAAAGACACGACGTTGTTGATGATCAGCCGGCTTGACGTGCACGGGTTTTATTCTTCACATCACTAACTTGTCCCAACAGCTCGAATTTGTCCACCAATTTCTGTATTGCGGTCCGACAAGGTGCTTCACGACGACCCAAAAATGTTTTAGTTTTACGAACCGTCTCTGCCAAATTTTCACCATTTGTATAGTGAATTTTAATAATTTCAATGCGTTGTTGAAGCGTGTATCGTTCCATTTTTATTATTACGTAGTTTCTACTTGTCAAATGTCAAAAATGACAGCTTCAAAAGTGACAGCTACCGAAATAGCGGGCTATTCAAAATAACACCTCTTATTGGAAAACCCTTTATATTGTCACACAAAAAAATAGACATTATTATTTGAAAGTCCAGATTAAAACTATTATACTTCATTCAAATTTTACAATAAAGTGAAATTATAATAATGGGTGATTTTAAAACTATTCTCATATTAACGTTAAACTTTTTTATTATTATTATTACACCTAATTTAAAAAGACTAAAAAATACAATCAGTTTCTATGCCACTTCCCCTGCATAAATGTATTTTCATAAATAAATTCACATATGTGTACAATGTACAATTCTATACATTTTCCACTAGGCTATAGGTACAAGTAATCATACACTACAACTGCATCATTTTATATTCTGAAATGCAGCTTCGGTGTTCAATGTTGTAATATTTTGCACTGTTAATGTATTTTTAATGTTAATATAATTGCCATTATAATGGTCCTTTATGAAAATCTAAATAATGTATTTGTATGGCATCACAAATATGTGTCATGCAATACTTATCGATGGCAAAACACATAAATAATATACACCAACTGTCTGTCCAAGGATGACATTATATTTAAATGAGAATAATCAGTATAATAATTTAGGTTAAATTAATGCAAAATATGCCTGATATGATGACGATGATGAGGATGAGAAAGGATTTTCATTTTAATAGAACTGAATAGAAATATGTAGGATTAAGGATATGAGTAATAAAAAAATCAATAAATTAGGATAACTTAATCAAATTATTGATTCTATTAAAATAAAATGGAAAAAGCTGCTTTTGGTTGAAACACAAGGTAATAAAACAAAATATTGAATTCTTATCTAAGCAAAAATCAAAGTTTTAAGAGAAAAGTGATAATGACCACTTGTGAGTCTCTTTATCATCAAATCAGTGCAATAGTAACCCACGATCTTTGACTTTTCCATGCTGATTTTAAATATAAGAGTATGTTTTTAATATCTACGGAAAACTACCCTTTTGGGCCAATTGAAGGAAAATTACCTCTTTTAAGTTAATTGAATGGAAATTACCTAGAAGAGATCTTAAAACTTAATAAAAACGAATTCATAAAAAAATAAAATGCACGACTGGATCGCACGAACTTGATCATGTAAGTAGTCCAAAGCTATAATGTATAAACTTAGCTTGAAAATATTTATATTTATATTTTTTTTTAAAACGATAACACTTTTGGATTTTTTTTTAATTATTTTTTTTTTTGATATTAACTGATTTTTCAAAATTTAATTTTTAGATGTTGATAAATAATAGGTATCTTAATAATGGCACACATTATTTTTTTTGACAAATCGTTTGAAAAATTTGTAATAAAAAAATATTTTTTTAAGAACGGCTCAATAGATTTTTTGGAATAAAAATCTAAAAATGTATCCTTATAGAAGAAATCATATCAAAAAGTTTAATCAAAATCGTTAGAGCCGTTTTCGAGTAAACTCGAATAACTCAAAAATGTTGTATGGGAGGTACTCGTTCTAGATGAGATATTTAAAAACAAAAAAAAAACCAACTTTCGAAATTTCATAAAAATCATCTCCACCAAATTTGAAGAAAATCCTTCAACGCGTTTGGGCAGTGGAAATGTGGACAGATGGACGCACGGACGCTTAGACGCACGGACGCACAGACGAACAGACGCACAGACGCACAGATGCACAGACGCACAGACGCACAGCCGAAAACAACTTTTTTTGTTTTCTCCATCTTTGTAAGTTGGTTTTGATCAAAAACTCGAATTTTTTTTGACACAAGAAAGTAAAAAATATTAAAACAAAAACAAATTTTGTTATCTCCAGGAATAAATCAAGGCCTTTTGCATCCCCCATATAATTTTGGTACTGAAAACGCTAGAATATTTTTTTTTTCTTCAGAACTCATTACGAAATACAACGAAAAGAATATTGCAATTTATAATTATTTTTTTGACGTACAGGTTCTCAAAAGCCACAAAAAATCGTATGAGTCAATTTGTTTTTTTGTTTTCAAATTTTATTAATACTTGGAAAAAATAAATCTGATATTATTAGTTATGTGTTCATTACTGGACTCTTTTGTTCCACAACAAGGTCTAGGCTAGGTCCCCTTGGGGGCTTTAAAATAACCTTTTTTAATATAAATGAAGTATGTTTTTGATACAATTGCATATAATTTAATATTAAGGATTTTAATGGGAGAGTCATAATGAGTCGCAAGAAAACTGTGAACAATTCGACTGAAGACACGCCCCCTGGGGGTGTAAATAATATTTTTTTTTTGTAATAATATTGAACAAAAAGGCTGTAAATAACTCAATTGGCTTCGCACTTACAGGTATGTTGAAAGAAACGATGTTTTTAAAAGGTTTAAAGGTTAGAAAATGTAGTTTTGAAATGAAATTTGATTTATAATGTGAAACAATTCAAGGTTAAATTCCACAAATCAACCGAATTTCCTTAAGCTTGTCTGTGAAAGTTATGTCAGAAGTTTTAAGATATTTTTCACAACTATAATGTTTTCTTGGCCATAAATAGTATGGAAAATTTTTATGGGAACTGTCCTCAATAAATCTCAATCAAGTCATGAAAAATAATGACGAAGGGTCATCAATGATTAATTTTTGAGCCCCAAAATGCCTCGATATAACCTTTTGCCAAGAAATCAAAAAAAAAAAAAAAAAATAACATAAATTAATTTATACTTAAAGTTATATTTCGTTATGTCCTGTCCATGTCCATGATTTGCTAAAACATCATCCATTACCTTGAGGGGAACATATAACATCTTCAACCGGCTGGCCAGCATGGCATGCCATGGCATTTCAACTACAGAAATGCTCATTGTTTATTTTCTTAATTATTTGCCTGGTTCTGGCTGGCTGGCTGGCTGGCTGATAGTAGAAGGCACAAGGCCAAACAGGAAATATATCACTCGATGATGCTTGACATAATGTTTTCTTGTTTTCTTGTTTCCTTTGTTATCTTAGACATATTTTACCCCAAAGAAAATGAGGCTTAATGAGTGTGTACGTAAGTATTTAGAAATGCCTTGAGGCTTTGGGGTTGAGTTTAATTGTTCTTAGAAAAGTGCTCTCTTTAACATTGATACTGCAGGAAGAATGAAATACATATTTTGTGTCCGATAATATTTTTGTTTCAAGGAATGTTGTTTATGTTTTTGTTGAATGTTTTTACAAATAATGAAGAAACTAATTTGGTGGTTGTTGTTGTTTTAACTTTTGTTTTTATTGCCTGGTAAAATTCTGCCAATGATTTGTTTCTTCAACTTGAAGAAGAAATTTAATAATGCTTTCATTAACTCCTGAGGACCGCCGAAGGGCTATGGCATTTCTTCCAGGTCTTGAAGTTATAAAACAACCTTTCCTGTGACTTTTAATTATTCAACAATGTTTTTTTCTGATTGGTAATTGTATACTTGGAGCTCAAATTGTAGTAAAATACTTTCCGGTTTAATTAAAAAAAAAAAAAAACTCATTTCAGCAATAATTCTTCAAGACACTCAATTAACCTGTGAAACTGCTAACCTCTATTTCGCAAACCAATTCCTCAGAACTCATTCCCACGATAAATAAAAGAAATAAGGGCAATAAATTCTATCTGAAGTAATTCGAATATAGTGGAAGTGAAGTTACTTTTTCCTTTTATGTCCCCACACAGTCATACACCAGCATACACACAACACAACACACACGAGACATGACAACTTTAGGGTTAAGCAGGGATGAAAATAAGAGTATCGAGTGGAGTTCCAGTCTATTAAGTTTGATGTAACATGTAACTTTATTCGTTTGTATAAGTTAGAAATGTTTCAACGAGTATATGTGTTGTGTAGTGTAGTGTATGTGTTTTTGGTGTATGACATACTCTATTTTCTGTATAACTTGTATTGATATTATTCACCCAGCTAAAATGTGTGTGATGATGTGTTGACTGGTTTTATTGTTCGTAACGCTACATTTATTTCATTGTTTCCGTTACGAGTTTGGTGCCGAAAGATGTTGGTTGAATGATGAGGGATAGTGAAAGCTTTTCAATAGAAGTTACATCATATAGGATTTTGGAGGTGATTTGGTGATTTGAGTTAAATTGAGGATTCTGAAATTGGATTTTATTTTCCACGTTAAATGTTTATCAGTTTCAATTATAAGTGAGAAAAAGACAGTGAGTTCGCTTTGAAAAGTTAATGGTTCTTTGGAGAAATATAACATTTTATTGATGTTTTATTGCTGAAGACCTTTCACTTTTCGGTATTGCATTCGGATAAAATGTGGCTTTGGTAGAGTTTATAGTACAATTTAGAGTGCTTAAGAAGTTTTTCCAATTAAATATTATGTTGTCTCATACAGGAACTAGAATAGGTAGTAACAGAAAAAGTCGGTTATCAAAATTAAGCTCTTGAAGAAATTTCTTAAATCACTCAATCTAGTTTTAAATATAATTTTCGTTTAGAAGGATCAATAGCTGTGAAGTTAATAGCTGTGTGTAAATAATTCAGGCAAAATTAGCAGTGAACCTAGCAAATCAATGGATGAACCCGGCAAATTAACGGACGATTTGACAAATTATCAAGTGAACATGGCAAATAAACTGGTTAACCTTGGCTAGGATAACAAGTGCTAGAAGTATATTATTAAAAATAGATCTATTCCTCAATAGTGTGCCAACCCAGGTCAAATGGTTTCTTTGTCAAATCTTTCTTAACTATACTAAAATTATTGAATATTGAAATAGTTGTTACATGAAAATATTTTTTTTTTAGTTCTAAAAAGCTTGTAAAAACAATTTGAATTTATTCCTTAAATTTATTTTTATAATCGAAATAACTAGGTACTGTTTTTGATGTTTAATTTACAGTTTACGAAATTACTTATGTTTTTTTTATATAATTTATAATATATTTACAAGCGTTACCAATCTAAGCAATTTTAATAAAGCAGAAGTACCAAGGTGCAATACAGGTGTAGATTTTATTTTTGATTCTATTCACATTTTCTTTAATATTTAAATGTTTCTCCGTTAAAATGTGCAATCCTTTGAAATTTCTTCCAAAGTATGCTAACGAACGGTTGAGAAGTTCATACAAAGTATGTACGTATGCATCAGCTCAGTGCCATTAACAAAATAATACAAAAAACTACTCATACACCTACACATTGTGTATATCTACGTATAAGTGGATAGAAGCAATAAAACAAAACCACAATTTTAAAGTTGTTTCTTTGAAACATCAGAAAACCAAGGAAAATGATACTTATTTCGAAATAAAAGGATATATTTTAAACTAAAATTGAATGTATGTTGGTACATTTTTCCTTTGAAGATGAAGAGTAGGTATACCAGCTAAATAAAATGGTGCTTTTAAGTTTCAATCAAAAGCCTTTGATAAAAATAAAGAGTGTTTCATGGATTTTTAAAATACTATTTTTTGTTCTTTTAGTGTAGTGAAATACTTGATGCGGACAATCTTGATTGGTGGTAAGAATATTATAATGCTTCATATAGAAAAATGTTGGACTTAGAAGTTGCTTTTTAAAAAAATTACTAAAAATAAGCTTGAAATTTACTTATACTAAAATAAATTTTATGTTTTTAAACAATTTGTAAGCTACGAAACGCTTGCAACTTGAATTAAAGCGAAATCCTTTCAAAAACACCAAGTCAAGCATTTTCTTTTAAACTTGACAAAGTTTTTGAGTGTGTAGTTTATGTAGGTATACTCTTGAAATTCCAAACTACACCCAACTCTAATTACAGAATTTTGCATGAAATTGCATAAACTTTCGTTTTTATTCATAAACCATTAAACAGAACACACTTTAGCCTTGTATCCTTTTCGTAATTCTCTCTAACCAACAACAAACCAGAATCATAGCCTTAATTTTCTTGATTTATTGCTGGCCATTTAATCCTTTACCTGTTATAGGTACAAGAATTGTTCTACACCAGGAAAAGCAATTAGGTCAGAGATGTTTCCTTGTTATTTTACAACAATTAGCACAAACTGGAGATTTAACACCTTGTTTATGAGTAATCCCGACTAAAGCAAAAGGATTTTCTTCCTGACTAGACAGACAAAATGTTGGTTTATGTATAGGTACCTATATTGCATAAACAATAATTTATGTTTATTTTATATAATAAAAGATAATTTTAAAATACCTTTGTCTACGTATAAACTGAAATAGATATGCAGAGATATAGATTACTCGTATAAAAGACAAACATTATTCTAAATTGCCTATACAGAAGTTTATTTATGGTAAGAAATATTAATACGATTACTTTTGTGAATTATTCACAGCTGAAATATTTATTTTGATTAATTTGGAAATTGATTTCATAATAATTATATCAACAACTTGTAGTGTTGAACAAGGAAATATTGATTTTTAACATCTCTACAGTTGACATTATTTCTCTTTAATGAAGAACTAGCTGGCCCAGTAGATGTAGTTCTGTAATTTACTTTGAAATTTCAAGTATTTTAAATATGTTTTGTTCACAATATTTTTGATTTTTTCCATTTAGAAGATAAACAAATTAGTTTGGATGTTTTTCCGACGCAATGCTTGAATTATCAGGATTTTCATAGTTAACAATGTCATGAATCATGGAACATAGCGGAATACCTAGGAAAAAAAGTGTAGTTTTGCGAAAAAAAAGAAATAACATAAAAACGTATGGAATACCTCAGAAAGAAACATATGCCGTAGCATCGAAAAAACATTAAAAGTTATTTCACCAGTGGTCCGCAATATTAGCGCCTTTTGCCGTACTAGCTCGTTTTTCTTGAAGGGTATTCCACGGCCTTTATGACCACTTTTACCATTTTTCGCAGTTTAAAGGAATCTTTCTCCAATATATTCAGCGCTTTTTCCAAGCTATTCAGTTGCTTTCTACCGCCGTAGTCTACTGTGTTTCACATACTTTTGCTTGTGAATTTCTTTGCTTTTACGTGTAATTTGCGGTATTTCGTGAATTGAATTGAAATAGCGGTTGAAAACTCGTAAACCTCATAAAACTTCGTACATTCTTTAACAGTTAAGCTTAGTGGTATCCAATGAAAGGACTTTACAACTAAATCAGCTGTCAAAGGATAATACACACAACGACACCTACTGGCATTCCATGAACCATGAGCCACCAATCCGTGTTCTTTTTCTGTAATGTAACGGAAATTCCAATTGTTTTGCTTTCAAAAATCTTATACTTCTTGATTTTTAGTGTTGCCGTTCTTATTAAATAGTTGGCATTTAAAGTCATATTTTTGAAAATTGAATTTAAGTAGTATTTATTTAGCAGTGTCAAAGTTATTAAACTCGTGCCTTTTGTTCCTCCTCGAAAAAAACGCCCTTTCACACAAAACAATTTTATGGAATCCTTAGATTCTTGGTTCCTAGGCCAAATGTAACATTTTTACCAGTTTTTAATTGGGTACCAATTTTGTAAGAGATGTTAAACATTAACTCTGCATATTTCCTCCACCTCAAAAAAAACACCCTTTAATTTAAAACAATGAGATAGACTCATTTGATTCTTTGTAACCATGACGAAGCAAATGTTTATACTGATTTTTGTGAACGTACCATTTAAATTATTCGTTCCTTGGAACTAAAACACAGAATTGCATTACTCTTGAGAGAAACACCCTTTCAACTAAAAATTTGTATGTACTTTTTAGATTTTTGGTTGCAATGGCAAGTAAAATATTTTTACCAAATTTCATCAGGGTAACATTTTTATTATAGTTTTTATCGCTACTTATCCCATATTTTCGTTCCTTTTGAAAACACACCCTTTAACTCAAAATATTTTTATGGACTCTTTATACTCTTGGTCTCTATGTTAAATGTAACATTTTTTATCAAAATAAAGACACCTTTGCTTAAAATAGACTACAACTTTTCATAGAGTAGGCTTATTGACTTAGTGT
This sequence comes from Meliscaeva auricollis, assembly GCA_948107695.1. Taxonomy (NCBI): domain Eukaryota; kingdom Metazoa; phylum Arthropoda; class Insecta; order Diptera; family Syrphidae; genus Meliscaeva; species Meliscaeva auricollis. The sequence goes on along the minus strand of OX403619.1, from coordinate 18,401,191 downwards.
TGATGTCATTAAATTCATGTATCATAAGTGTATATTGCAGCACCTATTTTAATTTATTTTTTTAGTCTTCACCTCCTCCCTCTTTACCACCAAAATTACTCTTCCACCCAAGATATTTTTATGGACTATTTTACTCGTTATATTCTAATTTTTGAGAAAATTGATAAACTGCGTATAGATTTTACTTAAAACTGCTCAATAGAACAGAGTATTTTGGCTTTAAAGAAGACATAATACTTAATTGTTGGTATTGCCATTATTTTTAATTATTTTATTTTCATTTTAGGTACTATTTTCATGAAATTGCCCCTCCCCACATACGGAGGTAGAAAGACCCCTACCCATCACTTCCCCCTCACATAGTAAAACAAAGCTGATTTTGAAATTTTCAACAAAAAAAAACACCCTTATCATTTTTGGAAATCACAGTTATCATACTCTCGTTTCATTCACCTCTGCCGAATAAATTTATGGAAAACAGACTTTTTCCCCAGTTGTATTTCAAGTTCAAGACTCAAAGAATTTAGAAAATTTAATTTTAAAAAGAACTATTTTCTTAAAAGAAAGGCAACTTAAGACCCTTTTTAATTTCAATTTTTTTTTTTTTCAATTACGTGAACAGGTGACACAGAAGTGTTGACCATTTTATTTGATGGACACAATATTTTATGAAAACCTATTCTTTTTTTTTGTCAGCCATTTCTGCCATTTTTTGTTCTCCATTCTATATTTTCTTCTCAAGAAAAATTACAAAAAAAGGTCCTCGTCCCAAAGGTGTTATAGATTCTTATTTGTTCTTAGAAAAAAGTTTTCTTCAAGAAATTTCTTTTTTATTTTGCTGAAATGCTCATAGATATAGAAGATACATCTTCGACAGGAAAAAAAAGAAGATAAATACAGAGCCTCAATAATTCAGAAATAGGACACAATCACAAATTTGCTATTCATAAGGATGCCCTGTCCTAATGAAAAATCGTGAATATCAATTTAGTTTGAAGAGAAACAGAGAGAGTATAAGATCCTAAAGCCTGTACCTAACATTTCTTCATAATAAAGTGGAAATCCTGTTTCAATAAAAGAAAAAAACATTTCAACCTCTCACCTCATATACATGGCACTCGTATATTTATCCCATTTCAACAGATTCTATATCCAATAGTCTATACTCGCAACACTCAACAGTATTTTCTACTTTGCATAAATCCTTTTTGCTTTTTGTTTTTTTGTATTTGCAAAGTATATCACAAGAAGAATATCCTTATTTATGTTATTTTGCACTCTCTTCGGCAATGATGTGAAATTTGCAAATTGAATTCCACCACGAACAACTTCAGGTTTAAGCTTGCTTGTAAATAAAAATCAGGGATGCTATGCGGGTGCTTATATTCAGTTTTTTTAGTTTTTTTTTCCTTTTTTTTTCTTTCTCTCCAGACTTATTTATTATTTCAGTGTTTCTACTTTTTTACATATTGAATAAGTTCAACCAATTTCTGATATTGAAATAAATATTTATGGGTGGGTTTTTGTTCCTACTTATATGACCTGTGAAAGGATTATAACATTTATCCCATCTTTAGTAAGTGGGCTTACGGGGCGTATACGTACTATTTTATGAGCTATTCATTATAAATATTGATTTTATCTTTATTCTTGAACTAAATCAGTGCAAATCTTAGCACTTTTGAAGTACCTATAAATTTATATTTTTTTTTTTTAATTCAATAACGAGTCAAAAAAAAATTAAATATAATAAGAGAGCTTTAATTCATTAAAGAATAAAATACAAGTCATTGAAAAACCCAAAGTTGTGAATTTATTTCGATCATTAGCGAAGATTGCAATTTACATGCCTTTGAAGGATATGATCTTGTGATTTAAAATAAAAGTATACAGAAAATAATATTTGTTGAATTTGGATTGAAAAATTTAACACAACCAGGAAAATTTTGGATTTGGACTTGCTTTTGTAAATAAAAGCGAAATCATTTTTAATCCTGGATTAGGTAAAATAAAAATTAGTGTTAAATTTTAAATGGAAAAATTAATTTTATTGAAGGCCTCTAGATATAATTATGTACATCTGAGGGGCAAATGATCTCTAAGCCTACGAAAATCAAATGCAAGACTAGGTCGCACGTACTTGCTTTAAGAGGTTCAATGTTGATGTGTACGTTAAAAGTTCTTATATATTATTTTCTAAAATATATAATTTTATACGAATTTTTTTTTTTTTAAGTGTAAGAAAAAACAAAATCCATTACGAATATGACATAAACTTCATCTAAAATTGTTTTGAGCTCCAAATCTAAGTATGCCATTTGATTTGCTTAAGAATGATACATTTTAAGAAAAAAAAAACAAAATTGAAAATCGTTGTAGCCGTATTCAAAAAATTATTTTTTTATATATAAAATTACTCAAACCTGGTTTTAAAACAAAAATTGGTATGCCGTTTTCAAGAAAATATTATTGCACATCTAAAACCAAAATTTCAGAAATATGAAATCTCCCGTTATTGGAAAATTGATTTTTCCAAAAAAAAAAAAAATTGAAATTTTTCTTTTTAATCAAAAAAATATATTTCTTATATAAAATAATTCTTAAGGTAATTAACAAGTTTCCGTAAAGGAAATTTTATCAAAATCGGTTGACTCGTTTAAGAGAAACTCAAAGATGAAAAAAAAAGGTTCTATGGCAGGTAGCTTTATTAATATTTTAAAAAAATTTTTTTTCATTTCAAAAGTACCTACGTACTAACAAAAGTTAATACAAATTTTTCTATCAAAATCGTTGAAGCCGTTTTGGAAAAAATTCAACTTTTTTAAATTCATTAAATGACAGGAAGGTACCGTTAATTTTGGACCTTAAAACAAACATTTTAATTTCCCCTCCAGGGAACCACCAATTTTGAAAAAAAGCTTCAGCGGCTTAGGCTGTAGCTCGAGTAATACATAGACAGACAGCCAGAATTGCGAGTCCCACTTGTTTTGCACCACGTTTTGACCACCACGAACGAGACCTACATATGTTGGATAGGGCACTAAATATGCAGTATTTCTTACTATGGCGGCAAAAATCTCACAGACTAAAGAAAATTTTGAAATTTTGTACAAATATATTTAACTATATTATCTAATGGCTGTGTAAATTTCAAGTTTCAAAATGATAAAAAATAAAAATTAATTTTCGTTTACAAAATCCCACTTAAAAATCCTGTTTTTCATAATCCTTTTTTTTAGTCCCGATAGTTGTAATTCCATCTCTTTAAATACCGTTTTTGTATAATTCCTTTTCTTATAAACCCGCTTTTGCAATCAAAACTATTTGTTTTATTAAAAAAAAAAAAGTTGGGAATAATTAAGTTATAATGGACCCCACGCTATCACCGCTGCTGGTGCGTAAAGTAAAAATCAGAAAAAACCCAAGAGTTTTCTTTTAGTAGCGTAATATATATTTTTTTTTTTAATTTCTTAAATAATAACAGAGTAAATTTAATTACCATATTTTGTGAAAAATGAGATTAATGGGATTTTACGGTATTGTAAAAAGCGGGATTTTGAAGAAGTAGAATTTTAGAAGAAGGGATTAAAAAAGAAACATTATTTTATATGACAGGATGTTAAAACATTTCTCGGAGTTTTTGGAAAACGGGATTTCGATACACGCTCCCATTTGTAATTTATAAATCCTTTCACTATCCAATTTTCGCATCGCATGGGTGTTTTATGACACTTTAAATATACATTACTCAGTTTCATTTGCATACATTTTTGATGATTTGATGATTTTTAGGGACTCATCCCATTTAAAACCTATTTTATACCTATGCTATCCTTGAAAACTCCTTCAATCTGTATACTCATTAAATGTTATGGAAATATATAGACAAATGTTATCATGTTATCCCAAAACTATTACACACACTATTTAAAATAAACAAAAAAACAGATGTTTCACAAATGTGGACTAATGAGCTGCAAAACAAAAAAAAAAATGAAAAGGAAATAAAGCACAACATCATAACCGCACAAAATTCAAAACAGATAAGGAAAAGGAAATGCTGTTACCCAAAACATGTTCAGTAGTTTAATATAGTAAATATTTTGCACTATGTTAATTTCTGCCAAGGCATGAACGATAAAGTTTTACTTCTATCAGGATGATGTGTATAAAAGTTTTATATTCGTTTTATTTTATTTTTTTCTGAATCCTGAATAATAAGAAATACTTTGAGCTCAATTTAACTGTGTGGAACATTTGGATTGTACTTGGAGAGAAGAGAGAGTGATGCGGGAAACCACAAAATTCAATCAAGTTTCTTTGAAACTTATAGAAAATCAGTGTTGTCAGATGCGTTCGAAAAATTTCCATAAATTAGAGTAATTTTTCAAGCAAAACTTACAAAAAAAAACTCTTTTTAAACCTTTGATACCTTAAAAGACCTCAAGTCAATTTCTCAATTATCACTTTTAAAAGGTTACCCAAACTCATGGGCTTAAATGGTTCGTTTTTTGAACATTTTCGTTTAGAAAACCGTCAGACAGGGATTTTATTTTGCTTCTTGACACTTTTGAAGTCTTCTTTGGAAACAATATACGCCAGCTTGTGACATTTCATGAATTCAACTTCATACCGTTGATTGAGTCTTAGTCTAACGTTGGTATTCCTTCGATTCTATACACCATTACATACATATATGTGTACACTGTAAGCACAAACACACACACAATATGAAGTATTTCCACAAAAATCCAACCATCTTGCTTCCTTTGCTTTTATATGCAGCATGCATGCAGACTTTATAAGGTAAATGTATGCGTTGTTGTATAAAATCCAAAAACAGTTGCACATCTAAATTGAGTATGCAAATTGGTTTGGCTGTCAGTGAAGTGAAACACACTGGCAACTTTGCATTTCGATTCGTGTCATTGTTACCCAAGAGGAAGTGTACGTAAGTGCGTTTTCATGTTTTTTTAGATTTAAACAAAACACTGCTGCTGCTGCTGCTGCTGCGACTATGTTATTCGGAGTTGTTTAAGCTGACACTCATGAATATAGAGATGGGTTTTAAATTTAAAAGAGGAGTTTCGACGTTTTTTTTTTCTATTATAGATGTGAGAACTTTCTTCGAGTTTAGGGGTATGGAAGTACCTACGACTATACTCTCCATCCCACCTATAAGTATTATTAAATGATAGGTACATTTAATGTGATTTGATAAAATTTTATCTCATGGAACTACTATCAATTTTACTTTTACTTGAGCGATGCACATTTTTCAATTTAGTTAGAAGTGTTGTGAAAGTAAATTGAAACTTTCGTCAACAAAAAATAGATCAAAAATTTAGAAAACATTTTAAAATATAAGTCAACCAATTGACAAATTAATTCTTTGAATTTATAAAACAAATCATTCCAGGGGCACTTCCATAAGTCAAAAACTGAATTTTAAGTGACAAAAAATAAATCATTCCGGAACACACATCATTCCGGGGGCACTTCCATAAGTCAAAAACGGAATTTTAAGTGACAAAAAATACACTAAAATCAATTAAATTTACTTATCTGTAGGCATTCTTAACATTACTAGGACAAATTTTTCTTCAAGAATTTTCATGTGCCTTACAAAAAAAAATGATAAGATTCATTATTTCTAGTAAAATAAAAGTTGTCCGAGACAATAATATGTCTGACTGTAGTTAGAGTGATAAAATATCAATTAAATTACATTGATAATGACGTAAATGCTGCTGTTGATATGGTGAACAATATTATTCTCATTGGCATGAAGAATTTTATCCCAAACAGGGCGAAGAGTATTCAAATCAAAGAAAAATCATGGTATGACTCCAGCTGTAAGGAGGCTATTAGAGCGGTATAATAAGACTGATCGGTCTGAAATAAATCGCCTTAAGTACCAAAAAGCTAGAAATTCTTATAATGTAGTGATTCGGTGGGCCAAATTTCTTTATGATTAGCAAGTAAGGCAAAAAGATACTTCAATGTCCTAAAGGTAGCAAGAATTTTTAGGTCTTTCGTCAAAGGCATTAAAAATATCACCAAATATTCAATTGCGACGCTCATTTTCAATGATACTCCAATTTATCAGTTCTTTAGACAAAGAAAAATTTCTTGCAGCTCAGTTTGTGGCGAACTCCACACTGCCCGTTAGCAATATGGCACCTAATGTGCTAGAGAGCATTTTAAACAGTTCAAGAATAGAAATTGTCTCTCTTCAATAATAGTTGCAAGAAAGACTTTGTACAGCCCGCCCCTAAAAAAATGAATCTTCCTCCCATTCAAATTATAGACCTATTGCACTTACATCCCTGCTTTCAAAGGTCATGGAATCTACTTTGAATCAACAGATTATGTAATATCTTGAAGAAACCCCTTAATGATCGTCAATACGGCTTTCGAAGCAAAAGGTCTAACGGGGCTTATCTAACCGAAAGGTGGAAGCAATCCTTGCATCGTTTTGGTGTAAGTAAAATTATTGCGCTGAATATTTCTGAAGCATTCGATTGAGTTTGGCATGAAGCTTTTTATCAAAAATGAAATCACCAAAAATGCTGCAAAGTGCTTAGATTTTCTTGGACGTTGCAAAAAACTCTTCTCTCCTTCTGATCTGGCTTCAATCTATAACGCATACATTCCTCCCCTGAAACAATTCTCACGAAATACTCATTTAGTCAGGAATGCCCATCAGTTCACCCTTGAGCCGAATTCGGGACGCACGATAAAATACAAAGGTTCGTTCTTTAGCCGGACCAATCGTATGTGGAATACCTTACCAAGCTCGATATTTCCAACTCATTACAACCTCAAAACGTTCACGACAATGTTCATCGGTTTCTCCTTTCAAATCATAACTCAAATCCCTTGAGTGCGCGTTTATTATAAAAAAAATAAAAAAAATATTCATCTATAGAGCAAATGGCGCTACAATAAGTCTATCATGGAATTGGTTTATCGTTGCATAAATAGTTTTCTGCATGAATAAATTAAATAAAAGTAGTAATTGAAACTTAATTTGATATTATAAGGTGAGTACATCACTTAAGCATCATTTCGGGAACGCCTGTTTTGGTATTAATAAAGATTAAAATTATAATTTTTGACAATGTTATGATGCAAAACCAAGACCACTACAGTAAAACTTCAAAAATATTTCTTTTGATTTTGTTAGAAAGAAAATAAACGATAAAAATGATCAAAATTTCATTTTTGGTAAAGTCATTTCCGGGAACGCTTTTGAACAATGAATGAGTTACACAGTATTCTCGAAATAAATCGGAAGTGTGTTGGCATTTTAAGTCAGAATCTAATGCACATATGGCTTGAATATGGACTTTTATCATAACGTTGGTAAAAAAAACTTGAAAAAGTTATCTATTTCGAAGGTATTCTGGAATAGTAGAAAACCCGAAGAAATTTAAGTCATAAAAAAAACTGAAACGATGTCATATTTGATTATTAAAGTTATAAAATAATATTTATAATTCAGACTGACATAATTTTTAAAACACCACAGTCGTTTTGGAAACACACACCCATCAATCAATTTCCGGGAACGCAATTAAATGTACTTTTAAAAGCAAAATCTTAAATTTTTATGAAGTAATTCATTTATCAATGTGGCGCCAGTAATACTAAATGCTACCCGTACGAAATAAATAATATAACAATTAAAATAACATAAATTAATACAATTTTTTAAAGAAATTCACATATTTTTGTAAAAAAGTACAATAAAAACCGAAAAAAATCACATAAATATCCAATTGATTTATTTAAGTACTTTATTTAATAGAAATCTAACCAGTACTATTGGATATTGTAGCGTTTCCTGTTGGTCCAAGAAAAGTCCTTTGAAGATCCTTAGGATTTGTCTTGTGAAAATCTGAAGTTCCTACCAAACTGCGATTTGTTGGTTGCGTTCTTCTTCTCATCCAGGCGTGTAAGCGGTAGAAAGATTTATCTTCGCTTGTTATAATCTGACAACTGCAGACGGACTATAATGTCGGTTGGTGGTATATAATAAAAAAGATTCTTTACCGATGATAATGACTTTATTTATCTTTTTATAGCTGTCAAGTTTAAGATTGATTGCTTGGAGTTTGTTCTGGAGCACAGTTTTATAGTGGTTAGGTTCAATAAATACGATTCTACTTATTTTTGTATTTAATCATTTAGGGAAATTCATTTATTTTTTTTTATATAAAGACTAACATATTGTTTTTTTTTTTAACTTTTAGCATTTAAATCTTATAAATTCTTATAATCTAATTGCAATAAAAGAAATAAGTACAAAACAACTCCACAAAGCATATCAAATCCTGTACTCCATTTAAAATCAAATAATCCACAAAGACTAAAATTCATTTTCTCTCTCATTAATTGAAACGAAAGCATCTCAATCTAAATACGAAAAAATGAAAATAAGAAACTAAGTCGTTACGAATTCAAAAGATACAAGACTAACTTACCTTATTATCCAAAGTGATGCCCAAGTGCTGTTTTGTGCTCAGAATTTTGATATGTTCTGCACCCAAATTGAATTGATAAACACTTGCACCGCTAATATATGCCAACAGCCACAAACTTCCAACACTCAATACCAATCTAGATCCTTCGACGTAGAAGAATTCTATTGGCAATTGAAGTTGATTTGTTCGCAAATACGAAATAATGGTGAAGCAAAGTGATACCTGTGTCATGAATACCGTTAAAAGGACAGACAATATTTGCAATTGATACAACTCCTTTAGGGTGTGCGTGACGACAAACATTTTGGTGTGCATTTGTCCTATAATCTCAAGTTCTCGTGATAAATGGTGACCTTTTCGAACAATTAATATATTTGCAAGACCTCTTTGGTAAAATTTTGTCTTCAGAGAGAGAATTTTTTTAGCCACCAAGGCGATACGGTCGTTCAAAAGCTCCATTAAATAATAGCCATAAACCAAACCAAAGAAAAACTGAATTTCAACCATAATTATAATATTTCCCATTATTGCAAAATAAAGCGAAGCAATCGTGTGTTGCAGAGATGGATTTTTGTTTTCCAAAATCATCGTTCCAAAACTTCCGATAACAAAAATCACAGAAATAATCGATTTGACAACTAAAAGCACAACAGTTTTCTTGGTGACCAATGGATTTTCTTGTAATTTCAAGAATTCTCCTTCACGGATTCCGCTAAATTGATGAAAAAGAAGTCGAGTTTTTTCCGGCGATGTCCATTGTTTAATCAAAGAAGCACAAACAGTTAAAGTATTTACAAAAGCAATTATTTTGCGTACTGTAGAAGTTAGATCATTGTGTTGCAACATTTCATAATTCATTCCGAATTGTGTGTATAAAAAAAATGGCATTAGCAGAATTAATATAATATCAACAATAATGGTGTAGATGACAAGGCCACGCGGGTGGGTAAAAGTTTTTTTCTTAAAATCATAACTATAGTTGCAAAGTCCGACAATGCGCGAATAGAATAGCATAAGTTTTATCAAAAACTCGATATGGTGGTCGGAACGGTTCGACATGTTCTTTGGTAGCCAGCAGAGTTTACATTGAGGTATTCTGTGAATTTTGTAATTTAATTTTTTCCAAAAAAAAATGTAAGTACAGTACATTCGTGCACAAAATTAATTTTCATGATTTAGTAATACAAATTGAATATTAGTACACGCATATTGTATCTTAAATTAAGATAATATTGAGTGAACTTGACAATTTCATGAGGAAGTTCAATATCGGTCAATTACAAGAACGAATATGGAAATAGAATAATTTGATTAAGAAGCACTCTGGAAATTGGAGCGAACTATTGTATCATGGAAATGCTATTTGTAGAGGCAATGTATTTGTTATAAAATTGGTTTGAGCACCAGAATTTAAGAAAAACTATATGAGACTAGAAAAAGGTCTTCTTACCACACCACTTTGCGACCTTGAAAAAGCATCCCGAAGTGTAGGTATTTTGTTTTAAATCTTTTAATAGGATCCACCCCGAAGAGCAATACCACTGCTAAGTAAGGCACTGCTAGCAGAAATTACCGGATCAGAGCCAGACGGATTTCAAGGACTACCAAAGAAATGCTACAGATTAGTCATTTTCTGAGAATGGCGTATTAAAAACATTGGTATGAAGTAACGAACTGGAAAAGTTGATAAAGTGAAAGTGATTTGAAATCTTGATCATGTACGTTCAAAGTGAAAACAAGACCAATTTCTTGGATTTCAAGACGAAAGCATACATAATATTCTAAGAAGAAAGTATAAGAACGTCATCGGTATCATAATTTTGAAAAAACTACTTGGTAGCTTCTTTGCTATTTTAAGTTCTAGTACCCGATTGATTACTCTGAAACTGCAACGTCTGCAAATTATAAAAATTTTCTACCGAAATTCGGAGTCGGTGACCGCAACTTTAAAAGCCAATTTTCGGTCGTAATTGCCGTGTCAGTGAGACAACGGGTTGTCGAATATATCTTGATTCTAACAAGAAGTTATCGTGTTTACAAATTTCCAACACCAACGACGCATATACCAACTGACGCTGACATCGACAACCGTCGCACGCACATGAAAATGACTCGAAAACGTGTTTTCTATGTTTTCACGATAAAATAGACTAATTAGGAAAAAAAAAATTGTGTAGAGATTTGCACTACGTGCATGGTACAATAAGTCTATCATGGAATTGGTTTATCGTTGCATAAATAGTTTTCTGCATGAATAAATTAAATAAAAGTAGTAATTGAAACTTAATTTGATATTATAAGGTGAGTACATCACTTAAGCATCATTTCGGGAACGCCTGTTTTGGTATTAATAAAGATTAAAATTATAATTTTTGACAATGTTATGATGCAAAACCAAGACCACTACAGTAAAACTTCAAAAATATTTCTTTTGATTTTGTTAGAAAGAAAATAAACGATAAAAATGATCAAAATTTCATTTTTGGTAAAGTCATTTCCGGGAACGCTTTTGAACAATGAATGAGTTACACAGTATTCTCGAAATAAATCGGAAGTGTGTTGGCATTTTAAGTCAGAATCTAATGCACATATGGCTTGAATATGGACTTTTATCATAACGTTGGTAAAAAAAACTTGAAAAAGTTATCTATTTCGAAGGTATTCTGGAATAGTAGAAAACCCGAAGAAATTTAAGTCATAAAAAAAACTGAAACGATGTCATATTTGATTATTAAAGTTATAAAATAATATTTATAATTCAGACTGACATAATTTTTAAAACACCACAGTCGTTTTGGAAACACACACCCATCAATCAATTTCCGGGAACGCAATTAAATGTACTTTTAAAAGCAAAATCTTAAATTTTTATGAAGTAATTCATTTATCAATGTGGCGCCAGTAATACTAAATGCTACCCGTACGAAATAAATAATATAACAATTAAAATAACATAAATTAATACAATTTTTTAAAGAAATTCACATATTTTTGTAAAAAAGTACAATAAAAACCGAAAAAAATCACATAAATATCCAATTGATTTATTTAAGTACTTTATTTAATAGAAATCTAACCAGTACTATTGGATATTGTAGCGTTTCCTGTTGGTCCAAGAAAAGTCCTTTGAAGATCCTTAGGATTTGTCTTGTGAAAATCTGAAGTTCCTACCAAACTGCGATTTGTTGGTTGCGTTCTTCTTCTCATCCAGGCGTGTAAGCGGTAGAAAGATTTATCTTCGCTTGTTATAATCTGACAACTGCAGACGGACTATAATGTCGGTTGGTGGTATATAATAAAAAAGATTCTTTACCGATGATAATGACTTTATTTATCTTTTTATAGCTGTCAAGTTTAAGATTGATTGCTTGGAGTTTGTTCTGGAGCACAGTTTTATAGTGGTTAGGTTCAATAAATACGATTCTACTTATTTTTGTATTTAATCATTTAGGGAAATTCATTTATTTTTTTTTATATAAAGACTAACATATTGTTTTTTTTTTTAACTTTTAGCATTTAAATCTTATAAATTCTTATAATCTAATTGCAATAAAAGAAATAAGTACAAAACAACTCCACAAAGCATATCAAATCCTGTACTCCATTTAAAATCAAATAATCCACAAAGACTAAAATTCATTTTCTCTCTCATTAATTGAAACGAAAGCATCTCAATCTAAATACGAAAAAATGAAAATAAGAAACTAAGTCGTTACGAATTCAAAAGATACAAGACTAACTTACCTTATTATCCAAAGTGATGCCCAAGTGCTGTTTTGTGCTCAGAATTTTGATATGTTCTGCACCCAAATTGAATTGATAAACACTTGCACCGCTAATATATGCCAACAGCCACAAACTTCCAACACTCAATACCAATCTAGATCCTTCGACGTAGAAGAATTCTATTGGCAATTGAAGTTGATTTGTTCGCAAATACGAAATAATGGTGAAGCAAAGTGATACCTGTGTCATGAATACCGTTAAAAGGACAGACAATATTTGCAATTGATACAACTCCTTTAGGGTGTGCGTGACGACAAACATTTTGGTGTGCATTTGTCCTATAATCTCAAGTTCTCGTGATAAATGGTGACCTTTTCGAACAATTAATATATTTGCAAGACCTCTTTGGTAAAATTTTGTCTTCAGAGAGAGAATTTTTTTAGCCACCAAGGCGATACGGTCGTTCAAAAGCTCCATTAAATAATAGCCATAAACCAAACCAAAGAAAAACTGAATTTCAACCATAATTATAATATTTCCCATTATTGCAAAATAAAGCGAAGCAATCGTGTGTTGCAGAGATGGATTTTTGTTTTCCAAAATCATCGTTCCAAAACTTCCGATAACAAAAATCACAGAAATAATCGATTTGACAACTAAAAGCACAACAGTTTTCTTGGTGACCAATGGATTTTCTTGTAATTTCAAGAATTCTCCTTCACGGATTCCGCTAAATTGATGAAAAAGAAGTCGAGTTTTTTCCGGCGATGTCCATTGTTTAATCAAAGAAGCACAAACAGTTAAAGTATTTACAAAAGCAATTATTTTGCGTACTGTAGAAGTTAGATCATTGTGTTGCAACATTTCATAATTCATTCCGAATTGTGTGTATAAAAAAAATGGCATTAGCAGAATTAATATAATATCAACAATAATGGTGTAGATGACAAGGCCACGCGGGTGGGTAAAAGTTTTTTTCTTAAAATCATAACTATAGTTGCAAAGTCCGACAATGCGCGAATAGAATAGCATAAGTTTTATCAAAAACTCGATATGGTGGTCGGAACGGTTCGACATGTTCTTTGGTAGCCAGCAGAGTTTACATTGAGGTATTCTGTGAATTTTGTAATTTAATTTTTTCCAAAAAAAAATGTAAGTACAGTACATTCGTGCACAAAATTAATTTTCATGATTTAGTAATACAAATTGAATATTAGTACACGCATATTGTATCTTAAATTAAGATAATATTGAGTGAACTTGACAATTTCATGAGGAAGTTCAATATCGGTCAATTACAAGAACGAATATGGAAATAGAATAATTTGATTAAGAAGCACTCTGGAAATTGGAGCGAACTATTGTATCATGGAAATGCTATTTGTAGAGGCAATGTATTTGTTATAAAATTGGTTTGAGCACCAGAATTTAAGAAAAACTATATGAGACTAGAAAAAGGTCTTCTTACCACACCACTTTGCGACCTTGAAAAAGCATCCCGAAGTGTAGGTATTTTGTTTTAAATCTTTTAATAGGATCCACCCCGAAGAGCAATACCACTGCTAAGTAAGGCACTGCTAGCAGAAATTACCGGATCAGAGCCAGACGGATTTCAAGGACTACCAAAGAAATGCTACAGATTAGTCATTTTCTGAGAATGGCGTATTAAAAACATTGGTATGAAGTAACGAACTGGAAAAGTTGATAAAGTGAAAGTGATTTGAAATCTTGATCATGTACGTTCAAAGTGAAAACAAGACCAATTTCTTGGATTTCAAGACGAAAGCATACATAATATTCTAAGAAGAAAGTATAAGAACGTCATCGGTATCATAATTTTGAAAAAACTACTTGGTAGCTTCTTTGCTATTTTAAGTTCTAGTACCCGATTGATTACTCTGAAACTGCAACGTCTGCAAATTATAAAAATTTTCTACCGAAATTCGGAGTCGGTGACCGCAACTTTAAAAGCCAATTTTCGGTCGTAATTGCCGTGTCAGTGAGACAACGGGTTGTCGAATATATCTTGATTCTAACAAGAAGTTATCGTGTTTACAAATTTCCAACACCAACGACGCATATACCAACTGACGCTGACATCGACAACCGTCGCACGCACATGAAAATGACTCGAAAACGTGTTTTCTATGTTTTCACGATAAAATAGACTAATTAGGAAAAAAAAAATTGTGTAGAGATTTGCACTACGTGCATGGAAAATTAAAAAAGACGCTGAGAAGCCTGTCTAAAAGGCACTATCACTGCCATACAAGATCCAGTACAATCAAGAAAGAGAGGCAGGCCCAAGAAGTCCTAGAAAAAACAAATGCAACTATTCTAACACTAACATTCTGTTGGCTTCAGACATAGAACAATTCATAATCGGGAAACTTGCCAACATTTTTTGAGGTCAATCCGCCGACGAACCGAAAGTCGAGAAGCCGGAAAAGTTATGATCCCATTCGAGCTCAAAGCATCGTTCGTGTCGTCGGGAAATAGGATATGGATTCAATGTCGGTTTGATCATTTGATAGTGTGGTGGATTCATCCTACATTATTACTTCAAAATGTGAAACATTTTCATGCAAATAAAGTCCTCAATTGTGAGGATTATTTAATGTATTTCTGTCAGAATAGTCCCTTGATGAAAAACTTTAGAAAAAATTTAAAACTATGTTAGAATCACACCTCATCATGCATAGCTATAATATCAACATATAAACATAATTCAAACTTTTTCGATATATTTATACATAAGACTGCCAAACCCAATTTATATTGATTCAATATAATAAATATTATAATGTCTCCCTTCACCCCGCACCAGCCTCAATAAGATATAGTTAATAATAATCTGATTTTCGACTCCAATAAACTTAATGGATCAATACTACTAACTAATTGCACACATAACAAAACTGATAAAGGATGACCCATATTATTACACACATATTCGTATCTAAGCAATAAATAGGATTATTAGTCATCCAATTAGGAAAGTTCGTTTTCTAAGCGAATTCCCATTTGAAGGAATGTTATAGTCTTATGCGGTCTCTCATACAATATACAACTTATGAGACTTAGTTTAGTTGTATATAATGTTGTGTAGTTAAATATAAGACTCTATCTCTACATTTATTGAAGCACCTGGGGGTTAACTCTTGATGAGGTAATTATTGGCTTAAGGGTTGAGATTTTCTGGTAATTTTCTTCGTCTTCTATTTATGTAATTAAGAAAAGCCAACAAAATAGCTGGTTATAGTCTTGACACTCAATTAGATGTTATTAAGAATTTTGTATTTTTGTCTGAATTAAATATTATTATTCCATGGAAGAAGCTGTAGGTAATGTTAGAATTATTTTTTGAAAATTTAAATCTGACAAAGCAAAACTAAACTTAATTTTGATTTTAATTAAATCAACACAAAAATTAAAGTGTTTTTATTTTAAATCAAAATGTTTTCATGGCAGTTTTTATACACGCACGAGTATAAAATGTCTGTGTTTTTGTTTAAAATTAAATTCACGTTCACTCAATGGATTCGTTAAACACTAAGTTGACCAATAAACACACTCAGTTTCCGCAATATACTCTATACACACTTTATAATAGAAACTCATTCATATTCGCATTTTGTGGTTTTTTCATATCCATCCACAAAAACCACTAAAATTTATAGTCTCATTTCAGTTGGTCATGTAGCTTTATAAAATTGAAAATAACAACAAAAATTAAAACATTTTTTTTTTTTTTGGACCAACCTCAGAACATTCTATTTTATATATCAGCACAACATCATTTAATGAGAAAGTATAATGCTACAAAATGTTTTTCATATTCAAAATAAAAACCAAAAAAACTTTTTCTAGTTATCTGATTTCATTTTTTTTTTTTTTTTTTATTTATTTATAATCAAAACTATTCAACAGTAAAAAATATTAATTAATATGAGAGCTAGCCAGAAAATAATTTTCATGCAAATAATGAAGTTGATTGAAAAAAACATAATTTAGCAAACTGAAAAAGTTAAAAAATGCGTATAGGCTGGAGATTTTCATGTTATGAATTGAATAATTAATGCTACTGAACTCATTTAAAATTGGTTATTTTAAAGGTGTTTTGCATACAAGAATTGGAATTTATACCAAACAAAACTAGACCAAGAAATAATTTGCAGAAAATAGTAGTTCCAGTGGGTCTTACTCAAATTCTTAATAGACTAGAGTTTTTAAGTTTTGGACCCGGACAAAATACTTTACAGCATTTTTATTGGTGGAAATTGTTGGACGTTATATCGTTACTCATATCTCAAAAGTTCCAACGAGTCCAATTTCGCCAATATCTTGAAAAAATCTGCATCAATATTGCAATTTTAGGTTAAGCTATATATTTTGAACTAATGGTTCTTAGGAGATTAAGAAGCTTGTTTAAATGCTGAACCTACTGAGATCAAAACAAAGTTAATACAAACTACTCTTAGTGGATAATAAGAGTAATTTTTATGTAAATTCCTATTTTTAGTGCAACAGGGGTAATTTTCAGCAACACCCTTCAAATAGTGCACAGCGCTAAAATTTAACATGGAAGTTTAATTTCCAATGAAAAACAAGAACCAAAAAGGGTGCATCGAAATATTTTGGTTGAAAAGGTGTTGCTTTAAGAGAAAGAAATGTTGTGCAACGAGTACCCAAAACACCCTTTTTCTCATTTTTTCGAAAACTAATCAATATTTTTTTTTTTTTAAATTTAGTTTTTAGATGTTGATAAATAATATCTTAAAAATGACGTACCAGTTCCTTCCAAGTCCTTGCAAATTTTTAAATAAAAAAAAAGAAAAAAATTTTAAAAACGGCTCAAACGATTTTAAAATTTTTTTTTTCTAAAAATGTATCATTACACAGGTCAACAAAATTTTTTTTTATCTTCGTTCCAAAAACAAAAATTTACTTTTCTGAAGGTTTTTGGTATGCTGAACCCGAATCCGGGTTTTTATCGCATCACATTTTTGAGATATTCCTCTTTGAAAGTCAAAAAACACGTATTTTCGAAGCAAAGTTTTGACGCGAGTTGATTTGTTACCGCATAATTTATAACGGTTTCTGGAAGCACTAATTTACTTCTCCCAGATTCAGTTTAAATCCTTTTAATAGCTCTTTTATTTTGCGAGGAATCTTATGTTGAATGTAATATGTTCAGTATTTTACATTATATAATGACCCCGGATTCGGGTTCAGCATACCAAAAACCTTCATAAAAGTAAATTTTTGTTTTTGGAACGAAGATAAAAAAAAAATTTGTTGACCTGTGTTATAGAACAATCAAACAATTGCATACTTCGTTTTAAGGTTAAATTCATGAAAATTAAAAATTCAAAAATACTACCGATGCTGAATTGCTGGATTGTATTATTTAAAAAAATAACAAAAACTGTTAGAGCCGTTTTTGATACAATTCCGTATTACCATATTCGTTTAATGGCAGTTTCCGTTGAATTTACCAATTCCAGTTCCAATTGCGAATCAGCAAAAAAACTTATAACTAGCTACCAAGTTTGAAAGATATCAACTCAGTTTCTCTATAAAAGGAAAAATAACCCCAGTTCTTCACTATAATTGCTCGAATACTCATACTTTGCATTATATACTGACTCTAGAAAAAAAAAACTGTTTGATGTTTCATTTTCCACTTCCTTAACTTTCTACATATCAATAAAAAAAAAAAAAATAAATGTTAACGAATGAATGATGACGATGATATCTCTTAAGAAATCTTTTGATGGAGCTTTTGGTATTTTTTTTTTTTCTCATATCATCCCAATCCCAGATGCCACACATTATTCAGTTTAATTAAACGGCAATGATTTATGATTTAGTTGATCTTCTCACCAAGTCTAGATGATGCTGGCTGTCGACGCAACGTCATCTTCATCCTTTTCTGATGTTTTGTATTCGTTTACATGATTGAATTGAGCTTAAGCTTGTTTTTTTTTTTTTTGTCTGTAACTGTATACACCACCATTATAAGGGGTGCTATTTCTCATTGGCATTGGAGGTTAAATGCGAGCATTTATTTAACTGGAAGTTATTTCAGTTCACATTAGAGGGTCGATTTGGAGTCTGACATGTGTGTGAATTGGAATGAAGTTTCAATTCAAGTGAATATATTATATAATGTAGACTCAAATAAAGACAGAAGTTGAAAAGACTTCTTCACATGTATAAGGATTTGAAATGATTAATGTTTTTTTTTTTCTCAAAATGAATAGAAAGAAACAACATAAAAATGTTTGTCTAAGGTCTTTAAACTTTAAGGAATTTCTTGATGTTGGTACTTTTAGTACAATATTTACATTTTGTCTTATAAACTTCAAAAACAAGCTCATTAAGCTGATTACACTGGCCCTCAAACCAAACTATACTTTTGCACAGGGTTTTGGCACACTACGCTGAACCAGAATCTAAAGTCAAAACTACCCTAGCACGTCACGTTTTCGAGATATTCTAATGGGAATATGTCAAAAACCCATTTTTTTGTTCGTTCTTACATTTCGTCGAGTTTCTTTACTGGTGAATACTTTATTACAAAACTATTAATCGGATGTGAATGAAGTGCATTTCATCTGTCTAAATCATTTAAAAATTCGCTTTCAGCACAAAGAGTACGAATCTGAAGTTATGCAACAAAATTTATCACGGGAAATATGAGGAATCATTGAAAAACTTACACAAATTAGTTTTTTTTATTGTTTTTTCATAATCCATAATATGAAGATTTTTCGCTAAAACCACGTTTTTGTAGAACAAATGTAGACAAAATTAATAAAGTTATGTCTTAACCAATTTTTTGTACAACTCCTGGATTCTTCACAAAAAAAAAATTGAAAAATTAATAAAAATCAGTCCATTTTCCCCTGATAAATGCCCTTTTTTAACCATAATTAACTTGGCCAGTACCAAGAGTATAAAAATTCTATCCCATCCTTTAAATTAGAGGTTGTTTTTGCAGTCTACATCCCAAAAAACTACGGAAATCTGAAATTTATGATTTTTTTTTAAATAACAGTTAAAAATGTGACTATACATTGATGATTAAAAACAAATATGGTTTTAAGTCTTAGCTTATATGCTATTTCCAATAAGACCTCCAAATTTCGGCAGAGTCGGCTCAATAGTTTTGAATACATATCAAGTCAACCAAATCTAGGAGATTGCTCTTCTACAAAACAATCACATTTTTTTAAAAATCAATTAAACAAAAAATGTACTTGATAGAATTTTTCTGAAACTAGATTTAGATTCAGAAAAGTGTAATCTTACATAATTTCAAAAAAAAAATTATGTGCAGGACAAAAAAAAAACGTTATATTTGCAGACCAGTGTCGCTGTAAAGTTTGTCTGCTTTTTTATGTCCCACTATTGAGTCGAACAACAAATATTCCTGAAATGTTCCCTTAGAAGCTGCGCCTCAAAAAAAATCTCATGATTGTTGATTTAATCCCACGATACAAATTGTTCACTCCGATTTCCAGAGCGCTACTCAATGAAATTACATATTCTATATCCGTATTATTTCTGGGGTTTCACCGAAATTGACCTTTTTTTTTATAACATTGCCAAGTTCACTCCATATAATCTCAATTTTAGATTCAATATGCGTGCACAAATATTAAATTGGTCTAATTTAACCACGAAATTCAATCTATTCCACGATATAAGCAATTTTGTAGACAAACTCAGATAGAAAATTCTCGCAACAGTTCAAAGTAAGTTCTGATGGCAACCAACTAAGATGCCAAGCCGTTCCGACCAGTATATCGAAATTTTAATAGCACTTATGCTTTTATACTCGCGCATTGTTGGACTTTGTAACTACAATTATGATTTTAAGAAAAAAACCTTTACTCACCCGCGTGGCCTTGTTATATATACCATTATCATTGATATTATTTTGATATTGTTTATGCCATTTTTTTTGGTTTCTCAATTCGGAATCAATTTTGAGATGTTGCGTAATAATAATCTAACCAGTATTGTTCGAAAAGTTATTGCCTTTGTACACACTGTGACCCTGGGTTCGACTTTAATTAAACAATGGACATCGCCGGAAATAACTCGACTCCTTTATGATCAATTTAGTCGAGTTCGTGAAGGGGAATGCTCGAAATTACAAGGAAATCCATCGGTAACCAGAAAAAGTGTTGCTCTTTTTGTTATCAAATCGATTATTTCTGTGATTTTTGTTTTCGGAAGTTTTGGAACAATGTTTTTGGAAAATAAAAATCCATCTCTGAAGCATACAGTTTTGTCGATTTACTTTGCCATCATGGAGAATCTTATAAAGTTGGTCGAAATTCAGTTTTTCTTTGGTTTGGTTTATGGCAATTATGTGTTGGAACTTTTGAATGACCGTATCGTTTCGGTGGCTAAAGAAATTCTTTCTCTTAAGACAAAATTGTACCGAAGAGGTCTTGTGGATATCTTAATTGTTCGGAAAGGACAACATCTAACACGAGAGCTTGAAATTATAGGACTAATACATACCGATATTTTTGATCTCATGCACACTCTTAAGAATGTGTATGAGTTTCAAATATTGACCGTCCTTTTAACGGTTTTCATGACACAAGTATCACTTTGCTTTAGCATAGTATCGTATGTGCGAACAAATCAACTGCAATTGCCAATGGAATTTTTCTACGTTGAAGGATTTAGACTGGTCTTGAGTGTTGGAAGTTTTTGGCTGTTGACTTATACTACTGGTTCAATTATTTACCAATGCAATTTGGGTGCAGAACATATCAAAATTCTGAGTTCAAAACGGAACTTGGGCACCTGTCTGGAGAACAAGGTAAGTGGAGAATCTATATGCTTCTGAGTGAATTATGAATTAATTTTCTTTTTCGTTTTTGTATTTAGATTGAAATGCTTGCATTTCAATTGAAGCGAGAAAAAATGCGCTGGAATCTTTGTGGATTATTGGATTTGAAATGGAAAACAGGATTTGATATGACTAGAGTAGGTTTTATGTACTTAATTCTTTTATTGCAATTAGATTATAAGAATTTATAAGATTAAATGTAATTCAAAAATTGATTTTCATAAACTTAATAAATAAAAATGGCAACGAATTTTAAATATAAAAGTTAAAAATTAATTTTTTCTTCAGTTTTTTTTTTTGCTTGAACTACAAAATTGAAGAAAATCTACAAGTCCTGGAATGAAAAAAAAAATTAAAAAAATTATAATTTTTGACCATTTTTACATTTTTACGTTAAAGATAATAAATAAAAAAAACTAGTTGAGCTAAAAAATCGGGGTTTGCGTGTTTCATCTAGTTCATGGTGACTTCAAATTTCTGCAAATAATTTTTTTAGATTTTTGAAGGTCATTTTAAGCTTACTTTTTTCAGCAAAAACGATATATTTTATGAACTGTTTAAGCTACGAAATTTAGGTTTGCGCATTAAATTGAGGTTTTGTTTAAAAAGCTTCAATTACTGTAAAAAAAATTTCAAAAAAGTCATTTTTTTAAATGTTTTCCATTGGCTTCAGAGGAAGTCCTCTCTTAAAATTGAAAATTGAAATAAAAAATGACCCATGAGAGCTACAAAATTAATTTTTGCGCACCAAATTAGCATTTAAGAAGCTACAATTTCGGACACCAAAAAAATAATAATTTTCTTATTTTCGTCCGCTAACTTCAGTCTTATTTTAGCGGAATGTTAAATAACTAAAAAGCTATTGTAGCTACAAAAACAAAGTTCATGCTACTTAAGAATATTTAAAAAAGCTACAAAGTTGGATGCCAACTAAAATTCATTGTTTTAATTATTTAAGATTTTGTCCGAATACTTCAGACTTATTTTAGTGCAAAATTCAATAACTCAAAAACCAATCGAGATACAAATTTTTGGTTTGCGCAACAAATTAGCTACAATTTTTGATACTAATATTTTTTGACTCCGCTACAAAGTGTTCGCCAAAGTAAAGGATATAATTTCATTGCAGTTTTTATTAAAACGCAACAATATTTTCTATTTCACTATGTTAAAGTCAACATAAATTTGAAAAGAAAAGTGTGTCAGAAGAATTCATTTTCAAGTTATTTTACATTTTCTTTCACAAATTGAATAACTTCAATTTACCAAGTCAAAGCATCCGTTGGTACAAATAAAATTATTGAATTTCCCCTTCTGTTTTTCTTTTCTCATCTATATTTTCATTTTTTTAACCCTTTATTTTTCTTGAAAATATTTATCTGTTGGTTTTTTTTTTTTGTTTTCTCTTTGTTATTGATTTTGTTCAGTAAAGGAATTTATAAAGTGACACAGATCACCTTTAATGTATTAAGCTGACACTTAAAACGTACCTATACAAATAAATTTCAGTTGACTGAACTTTTACTTGGAGCTACGGGGCGTATACGTACTATTTTCAGTATGTTGTGAATCGTGCGAATGAAATTTTGTTTATTTTTCAGATTTTATATAGCTCTTTATATTCCATAAATTTTCAATATAATTAAAATGAAATGAAAATATAAACATGAAATATGCTACCTTGGAAACAGCTGTGATTTGTTCATGAGAAATACTTTTTTCTTTATTTTTAGGATTATAAGGAATTCATTCTTCCGCTATTTGTTATAATTTCTATATTTTTTCTGTGTTTGGATTTTTATAGATATTCTTACATAAATTTTATTTTTAGAATAACCTTCCAATACAAAAAAAAAGTGCTTATATAATTTTTTTTTTATCATTGTAAAAGGGCATTCCGTACCAACACAAAACTCTACGTCTCTGCTCCACTAAAAGTGTAGTGTTCTCATTTTAAAATGGTTGCATTTAAAATTTACTGGGATTATTATTTAAATGCGTAATAAAGTCCACAAATAATAAAATCATATCTTCATTATTAAGGTGTGTATATGTTTTCAGGTAAAAATTCACACAAATTTGAACAAATTATAGAAAATGTTTTATTTTATAAAGTTCCTAATTTTAGAAACACTCAACTTTCTTTAATTATGGTTGTCAATTATACTATCAATTATTTATTGATAATTGATAAAAATTAAAATTCTTTATTTTATTACAAAACCAATAATTTTGTATCGCTAAAAGAAATAAAGAAAATTGAAAAACTTTGGTGGGTAGTTGGTCGTAATAAAACTCTGTCTAAAAGTACCAAATTGTAGTATTTTATCAACTAACAATTAGTAATTATTCACAACCATAATTTTAGGGAAAGCAGTACAAATCATTCTAATTTTGTATTGAAGTTTAAAATTATTAATTTTTATAAAGTATAAAAATTCAAAACTTTGTTTATGTTTTTTTCAATCAGTTTAAGCAACATTTTGGAAGAAATGTTACACAAGAACCATCATAAACAAAGAAAAATACTTATTTTAAATCAAAAAAATTATCACCAAGCAAGGAATGACAATATTTTTTTATATTATTTTGTCAAAAACAACGCAAATAAATACAAAATATAATTCAAAATAGATGATTGTGTGTAGTGTGTGTACCTACCTTGGATAATATTATTCAAATTCGCTGCTCGCTCAGCTCTTTTGTTTGTCATAAGTAAATCAAATAATATTAGAAGAATGGTCTTTTCCGCTAGAGGAACCAATAAAATAATATATTTTTAAAGTAAAGTTTGTTTTTGAAGTTATACTTCATTACAGGCGTTTTATATAAATATGTATTTAACCAGTAATAATACATAGACTTTTTCAGTCCATTATTACTGTTTTTTTCACACAGACACTATAAGTAGTACTTTAATAAAATTTGTAACTTTTTTGTTTATAGTCGGATTTTTAAGATTGAGCATTTTTTACTCGCGTATTTACGTGCGTATTTAAGCGCGTCAATAGTTCCGTAAAACTCACCTTAAAATACGTAAATACGCCCGTCAATATGCTCGTAACAACACACGTAAATACGAAATTGGAACCTGACAGAGAAAAGAACAAATAAACTATTAAATTTCTATGATACATGTCTGCAATGAATACGCTTTTCGTCATTTATACTTTGGAGCTCGACTTCCACTACCACAATGTTTAAAGTAATTTAAATTAATGGAATTTTGGAAGAAAAAATTATATTTTTTAAAATAAAATTTTGAGAAAACAAAAATGCTAACAATTTTGATTGACATTTTTTTTTTCAAAACTCTCAGTTTAAAAATAATTTGTTTTAAGCTATTCATTATCTTTTCATTTATCAAAATTTGGATAAAAGATCATTTTCCTGGCTAGATCCTGTGTCTTTCAATGATTTCTTTTCTGCTTAAAGTCAACTTTTATTCAGAAAACTCCCTCTCCCATCTGAACGGAAGACCCTCATCTTTTCTATTTTTTTTTTTTTTGCCTAAAAACTGACCTGGAAAATTTTTGATAGTTTATTTTATAAAATTCTAAAAAAAAATTTTTATTAAAAAAACAATTTTTAAAAAAATCTCATTGTTAAAATTGTTTAAGAAAAAAAATTCAATCTAACTTTTAAGTTATTTTGAATTATAACATTTAAAACAGAAAAATCCTCCAAATCGGAGCGGTTTTGCCCGCCATTGATTGTTTTATTAATAAAATTGTTAATTGAATCAAATCAAGAAGAGTAAAATATTATCCATTCAGTTAATCCATTTTTTTTTTTTTTTTTGATAATGCCATTGTCTATTTATATTCAGATGCGGAAATCACGCTTAAGGCATGTTTCACACAAATATTTGTTTCCATTTTTTTATAATGTAGGTATATGGACACAAGTTAAACCCAAACTCAAATATAGCTTTAAAGTGTATATTTCATTTTTCGCCACAATAAATTTGTGACTGGATTTATTTTTTTGCTTCTGTTTGTGTACTCGTACTATTATTATTTCTGTGTGAATTTTGTTTGTCGCATAAAAAAGTTTATTTTAACTTTTTTTCTTTTTTTTTTTATTCAATGTTGAAAACATGTATGCCACAGGCAAATCTGTCGACGCAGTGTCATCGGGACAAAATAAAACATAAAAATTGTCGATACCATTTTTCGTGTGCTGAATACAATAACGAAAATATTTATAATAAAAAAAAACAAACTCTGTTATTCCCTCAACAGTCTTTGTAGATATTAATTGCCGACAGTTTATTTTACTAGTAAAAAAAAATAAATATTTTAAATATAAAGTATAAGCCAGGATATCGATGAGGAAATTGTATTTATTAATATTTTTATTTTTTTTTTTTTTGTTTATTTTTCATAACTCTTCTCATTCCAAACAAATAATACGTTTATAAGTCGAACAAATTGGAAAACTTGATTAAATTTATATGTAAATTAAGAGGTTTGACAAGTATTTTGAATTAAATAAACATGGACTTTTATTGAGAAATAAAGTGATTAAAAAATAATAAATAAATAAATAATTTTATGTATTTTGTAAAGAAAAGTGTTTGAAAGTCATCAAAGGACTTTTAAAACCAAAAATGATTATATTTTGAAACATTTACAAAAGCATGAAAATAATTTCAATGGTTTTAAGTTTTAAAAAAATTAAGGATTTTTATTACTAAAAATTTCAATTTACAATCATTTCCTGGTATTTCAAAACAAAGTGATGTTTCAGTGATGAAGTGATTTAATTTGACATGCCTAATTAACTTATATTTCAATTATAACTTAATAACATACGAATAATGTTTCATTATTATTTAAGTGGTCGATTATTTTTTTGTTTTTCTATAATTTAGATAATAAATTTCATGCATTAATGGCCTTCAGTGTTTTTCTTTCATATAAAAAGGTATTTGGCAGTTTTTAATTTATTCTTTTAGAGTTATATAGAAATGTTTGTTGTTGTAGACTTTTTCAAATCGTCAAATAATTTTTTTATTTTGCTTAATTTTAATGTCGTAATTGTCCACCTGCTCTCACTTTTTCAAAAGTTATAGTTTTTTTAAATTTTTTGTTTACTATACTGGTATGTGTTTTTGGCTGCAGGGGAGGTTTTGTTTTGGGGGCAAGATCCTTCCCATTTCGATGAACTAACTGCTATACGCATCGCATAAGGCCACATCCTCTGGAACTTATCTTTCCAACCTACCTTATCCCCTTCATTTCTCAGATTCCTACCTCATTATTTTTTGTATCTAATCCACCATACTGACACTTCCTTAGCTTCTTTTGCCTAGAACATGGAGATCCATGATCTTTTGAGAGAGTAACGAGACGTGTCGTCACGTCCGTCGTCGTCCACATAGTCCAGGTCCTCTAGAAGTTCCATGCTTTCTCTCTCTGAGTGAATGCAGTAGCTCGCTCGATGTCATTCGTCGTTAAGGGCCCAACCCATAGAATCCCTTCCGTCAACGAATCCTTTGTCGACGAAGAAAAGTTCGGCTACTTTTTCCGTCGCGTCCATGCTTATGGCTCGCTTCTCATAAGAACGTCTGTATTTTATCGAGCTTCCACCTTCTGAACTAGATCTTATCTAAAAAGTGTTGTAATGAACTGTATATTTTATCGGATATTGTTTTGAGCTTTGCACCTGTGAGCTCCAAAGAGATCCTGCAAACAGTTCTACTATCGCAACGATTTGCGACCTCTTCTGCTGCTTCAGATAATTTTTTAATGTTGCTTATATACGCTTATGACATCACAAGCTGTGGATAGTATCTGTCAATTTGATGCAATACTTAGCTCGTTCCTGTCCGCTGTACGTGTAGCTGCGAGGCGGGTTTAAAATTGTTTTCTTTGTCGATCTCTGCCGAGGTTTCTTTGGCCTGACCAATTTTATATTAGTACCAGTTATGAACTTAATTTCACAGCACATTATTGGTTTTCAATGGGGATAGGCTCAGTCCAGCTGATTGTTGTGAGTTACAGGGAAATGTAGTTGTTTCAGGCACTCGGGTGATGACTGGAGATCTCGGAACTGATGCTGTGTGCAATCTTACAGATGCTATCATCAGATTGTTGTGCCGGGCTATCTTATCCTTCCCTTCTGTTTCTGAAGTCCAGGAGACTACTTTTGCTTCAAAATTGCTTGCCTGTCAGCGGACTCCCAGCCAATATTATGGCACGTCTCTATTCAAACATTGTTCTTTCAATAAAAAGACCATTTACATTGCAGAAATCTGCGAAACACTCATTATTGGCATTGCAAATTCTAACAACATGTTTTTCCATTACATGTCAGAATCCATCATTGTTATTGCGAACATTTGCATTCAAATCTTCCATAATCATTAAGATGTATCCCGTTGGCTTATTTCTGTAAGCGACACCTAATCGTTTATAAAAATCTGCATTTTCTTCATTATTAGAGGTATCGGTTGGGGAGTGACACTATGTAATGGTAACGTGACGTAATCTAGTCCAAAACAATGCCTGCTAGTGAAGTACTCGAAACTTTAATTTAAGCTTATTTCTTTATATATCACAAAATACTGTCTTTATAATTAAAAACAAAAATAAGTTTAAACTTTGTTTATCCTTTTTGATGATGAAATAGTCTGTTTTTCTAGCATTATATTCCTGTTAAGACAGCTGGTTTCCGATGATTATCGTATTGGTCTCCTTTTGTTTCGTTCTTCCTTGTCCCTTTGATTCTGTGAAGATGGATTTCGGTCCAAGATCCACGGGTAACTTGAGGCAATGCAGTCGTTACTGGTAAACAACAGCCGAAACTAGTAAATCGCAGCCGAAACTGGTAAATCAATGCCGAAAATGGTAAATTTCAGTCGAAGCTGGTAAATCACAGCCGAAACTAGTAAATCTCTGCTAAAACTGGTTAATTGCAGCCGAAGCTGGTAATTCACAGCCCAAGCTGCTAAATCACAGTGGAAACTGGTAAATTACAGCAGAAGCTGGTGAATCGTCTGATAAATTCTCTTGCTATTGTTCTTCAATCGAAAGAAAATTGACTGAGGTTAATATTATCAGCCGCTTTTTATCTGAACCCCCCCCCCCCCCCCACCATTTTTCAATTGGTTTGATTAATTTGCTTTGATTAGAAGAGAACCCTTTGCAGTTGTATTGTAGGTTCTCTTGTAGCAGGCACTACAAACTACACACTCTTGGCAATTAGTTTGTCTACAGAATGGAAAATAAAAGATACTTCTCCAACGATGCAGAAGATTAATTCCTTAGTCTATATGCCGTCTGCCATTTTTTTTTTTTCATTTTCATTCAAAGAAAAAGATATACTACTCTGCTTAGATTCCATGATCCAAGCAGACTAATGATGTACTCTCAAAGCGAGTTAAGTGCATTTCTGTTCTTTCAAATATGTACTCCCACTACCATAACTCTCATAGTATCCTTCAACGAAAGACGTATTATATAAAATTAATTGCAATCTTTTCAATTAAAACTCAAGTAGAAATTTCACGAGCCGCTGCTGGCAACAAATATCAACATTAAAAAAAAAAAAAACCTCCCAAGGTCTTTATGCTCTTAACTTATTGCAGACTTCCATTCCATACACCACAGCCATATAATAAAGATTCCTTAAGAGTAAAGAATCACTCAAACAAAATATAGCGACTGTTTGCATTATTTTTGATGTTGAAACTTTGCAAGCATTTTGTTGGTTGGCAAACCATTCGACTTATAATTTCGATTCAAGTCTGCTGCATTAATATTCAACCACAAATTACGTTAATATTAATTCATACGTATAGCTACTCTTATTTTGAATGGGACTTTGGGTATAAAATGCTGATGATGATGAAAATGAAACAAACCGTCAGAGTGAGTCCACGCGGGTCCGTGTTTTGTGTATAGTTAAACAATGATGGGCAACTTAATGCATGAGAGGAATCCTTATTGCCATCTGGACGGCCGTCACCGTCGCGTCGTCGGCGTCGCTCGGTTAGGGTCGGGCATCATGGCTTAAAAATGCAAATGAACAATTCCACGAGGACCACAAGCATTAGCTCTTAATAAGGTAATTCCGAGCAGCTGGGAAATGCCTGTTTTCCTCATCATAATGCTCTCAGCTCATGCAATCGTGTATTTCCCATTCTCTGTTCCAAGTCAGTTTGAAGAGGGAATGAAAATGAATGGGTTTCTCGAGGAAAACCTCTAAAACTGTTTGTGTTTACCTGCGGTGTTGTGCGGCTCGCAATTAAACAAAGGAATGGGGTTATTTTTTAAGTTTAAACAAACAAAAAATGATTATAACACAAGCGTTGATTTTAATATTTGACTTTTAACAGAGGTAAATATTCATTTTGCCCCCAGGTTGGGGTTAACGGTGTTTTTATTTTAGTTAAGGACGAAAAAAGTATCTAATAAATTTGAATTAAATTTAATGAAAGAGAGGAAATCTTGTATTTAAGGATAGTGGAATATGGCGGGGGGAAATTTTATTTACCATTATAAGAACACAAATATCCCAATTTGTTTTATAGCATATAATCGCATCAGTTATGGGGTTATTACGTCTCAAACCTGTAATTGTTTCCAAAAAATGTCAAGGAATACTTTGTTGTAATTTAAGTAACCCGTAAATTATTCGAAAAAAACTCAATTTCTTGATTTGTAGCTTGTTTTTATTAATTAAAATCTCATTTTTTGAATTCGTCTTAGTTCCTTAAAATAACCACTAATAATGTATAAAGTGAAACCGTACATTTAATTTTATTTAAGTTGAATATTATTATTTCCACAACCCGTTATCCCAAAGGAGTTTTATTATAAAATAGCAATTACTCCATAGGTAGATTAATTTTGTCTGGTTGTTTAGATTTGTTTTCTCTTGTGTATTATGAATGTTTACCTTTGGTATAGGCACCAGAAACTAGGATATGTTTGTACTCATAGTAGGAACAGGATATGGACTAGAACAACAGAGTTTATTATTGTTATTTTATGATATTGTGCATGAGTGCAGGTTGTTTACATGTTCATCTTCGAATGAAGCAATTTGCCTTTTTGGATTGAACACGGTAGTTGTTTTCATGGGCTTTTATCAAAGACATGGATAGTATGTTATATAATTTCTCCTAAGGGATTTACATGAATACAAATACTCGTTCCTTTAATTTGAACAGAAATTACAATATGGGATGAAGCGTTTTGCTGTCTATAATCAATGGATACTTGATGATACGAGTATATGAGTGGTGGTTGAGAGCTTCTAACTCTTTGGTGAGTGAGACAAAACTTCATTATGGTCTCAATATAAGTCAGATAATGAAATGTTTTGAAATATGTACATTTTTATAAATCAATGATTTCAGTTCAATTTTTTAAGCGATTTTCAATGGACTGTAGCTTAGAGAAAATTGTTCGCCTTGAGATAAATTAAAATCAATTACTACAGTTTCCGTTCTGATGAAAAAATAATAAATAATTTCAAAATTCTCAAAAATAAATTACATATTTTGATTTATCAATCCATTTTTTTTTTTTTTATTTTAATATTTTTCAAAATTTACAAAAACAAAAATAATAAACATAAATTCGAATTTCCCTTATTTCTATTTTACAACAAATTCAATTCAAACTTTAAATTCTTTTATTTCTTCTCTTTTTTCATAATAATGGCCAATAACTTTGACAATTGTTGTTTTGTAAGAAATTATCTGTGGGAAATTTGAAGACGTAAGGACGAAATTCATATACCCATATGCCGGTATACAAAAATCAGTTTTTTTTAATTTTCCATCACCGATATGTTGGTTTTGATTAAAACCTCGAATTTGGTTTGATCGTTCAATATTCAAATCTGTATTTTGTGTATTTTTGTAATACAAAAAATACACAATACCATCTGAACCACAATATGGATGACAACAAATGACATACAAATCGTATTTACATGTCATTTGCTGTCCTGTCATCCAATTTTTATGACAAAAATACACAAATTAATACACAAAACTTATAGTTAACAAAAATTCTATGAAACTAACTTAAGTATTTGAAAAAGTGTAGTTGTATCGTTTTAATTATATGCTTGTTGATTTAAACAGTCATACAAAAAAGGAAGAACTGTCACTTTAAATGTAAATTTAAATAATGTACCTACATCCAATGAAATTAGAACTAGACAACTCGATTTAGAATTTTTATTATGTTTTTCGTAGAAAGGTTTCTTGCTTCTTACTAATTTTTAGGTGAATTATTTCTCCATTCCTATTCTGTAATTTTGCACTTTCAAATGGTAGTACATATGTGTATTTATCATGCACTTTTCCTTAACAAATAGGCATTCGACCTTTTTCTAAGATCAACCTAATTTACCCTACTGAAACTACAAATATCTAAAAATCCCTTAATTTCAATTTTTAAAATTAAATATTCCTTAAAATGTATTTTTTTTTTCAAATCTGTATGCCTTGCCTATAGGTTACTGAAAAAAATCAAAAATTTTACTTTAAAGCGTGGCAACCCTAAAGTGTTGATTTTAAATTTTCTTTCCAACAAGATAAAATTTTATAAAAAAAAATTGTTATATCTGATTTCTCGTGAATTATTTCTCAAACACTTATTTTGACGTTTTTGACCTATAAACGTCCATATCTCAAATTGTAGATTTTCCGAATTTTTATTTGTATGCGTTACTACTATTTACTTACACTCATTTACCCTACTGGAATTACAAATTTGTAACAACCAGAATATCTAATTTTTTTTAATAAAATTTTCTCTAATATCATATTTTGTTTGCACAACATTTCAGATTGAACTTAAACCCATGGCAACCCTATGCTTTGACAGGATATTATAGGCTAGATAAACTGTTTCTTTAAACACTACCTACAAAACAGAAAAAAATAATAGTTTCTTCAATTTCACTCGAGCAAGGGGGAAATGAAAACCCATTTTAAACAATTAATACTATAGAAATATTCTTAGAGTGATAAAAAACTCAATTAATTATTTATAACAGTTATATGTCACTTATTTCTGTTTCTCTTAAATAATGTATTTGGATCTTTAGAAATAAAAATGTTAATACCTCTTTAACTTTAAGAAAACTAATCAAATACCATAAGTCATTAATTGAAAAAAAAAATCAAGATGTGTTTAGAACAAGTTGATACAACACTCCATTCTTATTACTAATTCGATTAAAAAGATCAATAACCAATAAATATTAAAAACTTTTAATCCCTAATTTTCCTAACTGAATTCAAAAGTTTACTTACTCTCTCAAGAGAATCAACCACTTATACACATGCCTGCTCCCTTCTCAATGAGGAACTTTTTTCTTTTTCGCAAAGTTAAGGAAAAAAAAAAAATATTTTAATTGGTTCGAAATATCGAAGGGTTGTTTGAAAACTATTCCGATGCCTTTTAACGGTCAATAATCAATCATACTCTTCATAGTTTCCCCTCTACAACACTCAAACCATTCACACTAGGCAATAAAATTTTTGCATATTTGCCATATTCCATATAAATTGAAATTGCCCCCTCGTGAGAGTTCGAAAACAATTCCAAATGCAAAACAAAAGAGATTTTTGAATAACATAAAACTTCCACATCCACCATAGGAAATTGGTTGCAGCCTTTTTTAAAACGTCTGAATTGTTGTTGTTATTGCACTTGATAGGAATATACAAGAACAAAAAAAAAACAAAAATTTTCCCCATAACTCATCGAGCTACAAACTGATGTTCAAACCATTCAATGGTTCAATGATTTATTCAATTCATTTGCAATATCATGGGGCATAGTTATGTGGAAAAAAAAAAAAACAAATTACCTGAACTTTAGGTGAAAAAGATTTCTACAACTTTTACTGAAATCAAAATATAAATAATTTTGCAGAAAAAAATATTCATAACCTGCTACTACTCCTTTTTATCTTTTCTTCAAAGAAGATGCCTTTTCATTTTATTTTTAACGAATTTCCATTTTTAATGAAAATTACATACCAACCTAATTTAATTGACATAAAATATTTCCAAATGTTATATTTTTTTTTGTATTTTCTTTGATTTTTATTTGTTGAAATAACATTCCAACCCAAAAGACAATTTAAAGTTTTAAAATCTTTCATACTATCAGAAATATTCTTTCAAAGTCATAACGCCATAACATTGACATGAGAAATTGATTCGATTTTTGATTGACTTTGGAAACTTTCAATGGTGAACAGTGAGTGTAAACGGGAAAATTGAAATAGAAGTGATGATTTGAAATAAAAGGAATCAATTTACACACACGACTTCGTCTCCTTGGTTGTCTATAGCATTGTTTCTGATGTCTATAGATTTTGTAGGAAGCATAAAGTTTTTGAATTGACATTGATTGACAATTTGAGTTTTGAATAATTTATGGGTTGAGTTTCTAAAGTAACATAATACGAATCAATTTGATCAAATTGATTTCCTATTGCTTTTATGTGCATTAGTATATCTACATGATGGTAGTATCGTCTGGTAGAAAGATAGAACAATCACTTTGAACCGTTTTTTCGAATAATTAGACGATAAAAATATCGACGAAGAAATACACCTTTGACAGTTTTATTTCAACGATAAAATTCGTAACTTTAAAATAATCAAGTACAATAATCAAATAAAATGTACGACTGGGTCGCACGTACTTGTTCTTATGTTCAGAGTTGCTGTGGATGTTTTTAAAAATAAATATTTTTTTGTAATATTAATATAAAATTCTATATTTCGACATAAGATATAGGAACTAAACTATTTTTTTTTTTAAATCTTCTCAAACAACATATGTTTTTTCAGCTAGTAATGCTCGCTAGTATTCTCACCATTGTAAGCCCTCTCCGTGGCAAACAATTTAAAAATGTTTTCTTAAATCGATAATAACTGCGAATAGCTAGTGAAATTGAAGGATACCTATTTTCACTTACGAAGGTAAATAATCACCCGTAGAGCTAAATAATCATATATTGAAAAAATGACGTGTGTCAACATCAGTAGTATATAAAAGAGAAACAACTTATGACTCGTGTTTTATTTGAGATTTTCTATTAAAGCATCATAGAAGTGATACCCGTTTCATGATGGTAAAAACATAGTTAAATGATTTTGACACGTTATTAAATAAAAACTTACTTCTTATGATTGAACGCAACATCGCATTTTTCTTTAATATTGTGAATATCGCCCATCATTCGGTGTGAAATTACTTATTTCTGGTAACAAAATTTGCTTTTTTTTAAATATGACTTATGTAGATCGACTGCACATATAGGTACATAATTTGATTAGAGGAACATGAATCTGCATTTTAATGGAACAAATACAAAAAACAAGAATGTAAACATGCCTACATCGAAGAAGCATATTTTCTGCCTTAAAACTCAAGTTCAGCTGCTAATTTACAGGCCAACAACTTTGTTGATTGATCTCTATAAATTAATTTTTCTCGAAAACTAAAAGTTTTTTCTGCATCAGTATTGGACTAAAAATTGAGGAACATTTAAAAACTTAAAATAAAAAGAGTACAAGATTATGTAAAAGTTTTTCTAAATAATAGCTTAAACCGAAAAAAAACTAATATTTTTGTTGCAAAATGCAAAGTTTGAAAATAAGTTGTTCACAAGCTATCGTTGAAAATAACCATATTTTAAAATAAAATTCAAGAATAGGTTCCTGGCTTAAAGATAATCTGTAGGATTTTTTCTAGGTGTTACCCTTGTCTTTGAATAAATATTTGAACACGTGAAGTCATTTTTTTTTTTTAGAAAATTGCCCCTCCTGCCTGAACGAGGGGAAATAGACCTAATCAGACGTTTTGGGCTAATCAAACGTTCCAACAGTTTGATAAATGTTATGGGTAACATTCAGAATCGCTTAAAATACTACTTCTATTTCTTCTACTACTACTACTTCTTTCTGTTGTAGATTTTTATTGCTATTTCTATTTTTTAAAGCTG
This sequence comes from Meliscaeva auricollis, assembly GCA_948107695.1. Classification (NCBI taxonomy): domain Eukaryota; kingdom Metazoa; phylum Arthropoda; class Insecta; order Diptera; family Syrphidae; genus Meliscaeva; species Meliscaeva auricollis. The sequence continues at coordinate 18,366,103 of OX403619.1, read as the reverse complement.
TATCTCGGAAACTGTTGAATCTACAGAATAATTTTAAGCTCAAATTAAGGGAAATTTTGTAAGGGTTAAACCATAAAACATAGTTTATAGTAAAAAACTAGCTTTTCATAGGTAGAAGTGACATATTTACTGAAAAAAGTGCAAGATATCGCGGTTTTTGAATTTTTTCTAATGTTGTGTTTAGCGCTTGAGGTCAAAAATTGTATTTTTTTTTTTTGTACTCGTTGAACTTTGCTCGCGTCTGATTGGGTGTAATCTTCTGGGACTCATATAATTGTTATTAGGGATTTTTTTGTGATTTTTGTATGTAACATGCATATGGTTATAACGCCTATTCCAAAAACTGGTTCACTCTTTTTATGCGTCTGGCTGAGAGTGGCGACATTTAAAACGTGTGGGACCCTAAATTCTTGATCAGGACGTAAGTAACTTTAGTTTAAATGTATGCTGAAGTAAATAAAAATCTGAAAAATCACCGTTTTCAACCCTCATCATACATGTTCATGGATTTTGGTTATTGATTTTTGTTTGTTTTGCCCATCATCCCTTTGCAATTAAATTTATAATTTATTTTTGAATTGAAGAATTACTTTTTTTTTTAAATTGTCACAATCTGAAGTGCCAGTGCTGCCACGTGAATTTAATTATTTCGTTTAGTTATGATGTGTGTTTTTATATAAGATTTTGTTTAATGCGTGCAAAACAAAAAAAAACACCTACCTTGCAGAAATAACGAACAAATATTGAGCATTGCATTGATATTCCAAAAGACACCCATACAAACAGCAGAAATATTTAGTTAAGAACATAAGAATGTCAAAATTGCTTTCAAGAACATTTTGAGTTTTTTTTTTGTTTGTTTGTGTTAGTAATTGCAATAGCGTTTTCCAATTCCCTTTTAGAAATTTTATCATTGAGAAATAATTCTAAGAACCCATTTGATAAAAACACATTCTGATTCTAGGGCTTATTCAAATTTTGTCTGCCTTTTTGTATTGATAAGTGAGTTGAATAGTTTTATAAAAAAAAGTAAGCAAACACAACAAGAAAGAAAATTTCTTTATTTGATTGTGAAGGTAAATGGTAAAAATGCTTAAATGGAAATTTCCATACAATCTTACCCATTCAACCGCACTTAATGATTCTCAGATTTTAAGAGGCAATATTCTGTAGATGCCACCAACCGGCCTTAAACCTATTTTCTACTATTGAATTGAAGATAGCTTCCCGCATCAAATTGCTGCTTTTTTTTTATTTAAAGAAATAAAATCCCAACAACTAGGTAATGTTATAGCAGCAAAAGGATCCATAAGACACTTAGGCTACTTAAAGAAACTTTTATTTGTTTCCTACAAAAAAGGTAAGTGTATCCTTGTGAATCCTTGTAGGTACCTACCACCTGTGATTTGATGTACCTACCTACTAGTACGAACTTAACTCACACACACACACACAACAAACATCATGAAAACCTATCAAATAAAAATAAGAAAAAAAAAAATAAAAAAAATAAACGTAAACTGAAAATCACTTTTGTTTGACAGAAACGTGAGTCGAATAAATGGATAAAAATTGTAGAACCCAGTTATTCTGGTGTTCCCATTTTGTCAACCACCAGGACTCTGCTTGAATGCTTAAATGTGTAAAACAAGAAGGTGCTATCCTAACGTGTTGGTTGGTGGAGAAATTCTTCGTATGTAATATGTATATGTGGATTTTCTTGCACATAGCTACACTTAGTCTTTTTCTTATATGTGCCAGACGGGAATTTACTTGAATTTATTCAACACCTAAACAGATTCCAGATCCCAGCTTCAGCTTTATACAATATAGCTCCAACTGCTCCAAACCAGCTGGTGTACACTCTTTCTTTGTGTTGCTTATTTCAGTTTTATACTAATGAAATTCCTTTTCAAGAAAACCAACGCAGTATTATGGTGGGGTAAAGAGTATAGAGTTGTTTGGTTTTGTGTGCTCAGTGTGCCAAGATGAATTCAATCTTTGCCTAAGGATAGAAGCATTTTTCGAAATACCAAAAATGTTTTCTCATCTTTTTGAATTAATTGGATTCCGTTTTGGATAACACGCATTCAAAGATGCGCCAACACGTGTTGGATGTAACAATACGTGCGTTGGAGTTCAAATAACACTTTTTCTCATGCTGTATGAATTGATGGAATGTGATATTCTGTTATACTCTTGTGGAAAATGAGAATATTTTGAGGCAGATATTCAAATACTTATGGTGGTTGCAGGTGTTGAGGATTTGTTTATTGACTACTTGAAATAAATGATATTAAAGAAAAAAAAATATCCATAACAAAATTTTGCTGGTTAAAAAATGGGAGATGTGTGAGCTTGAATTCGCTTTTGACATACAACCAAAATGCAAATAAAAAAATAAAAAGGAGAGGCTCATGAAGAGTGAACAAAATATATGAGAGTTTTGTAAAACTTGTGGAATTTTTGAAGTTATACTTCCTTACCGGCGCTAAGCCATTGTTATTTATAATCTGACTGATTCATATTTAACACTATAAGTGATAAGAAAAAGCTTAGACTGTTAGGAAGTTAGGGTAAAATGGGGTAAAAGACAAAAAAACTTTTCGTACTGCTCAAAAAATATAAGGGTAAGAATTATAAAATAAAATTATTGAACAGATAAATTGGAATCGTCATGAGTTTTGGTAAAAAAAAATTTAAGAGATCAACTTTTCAAGTTAAAAACTATTTTCGAAAATCAAATATATTTTTAGACCTTTGAAAATGATGCTGATGTGGCTAAAGTTCATGTTTTATTGAAAAACTAATTATTTAAGTTGGATGATGATAAAAAGAAAAAAAAAATAGGCGTATAATACGAATTATATTTAAAATGCTCCATAGCGGTTTTTGAGCTTTAAAAAACACATACGTCTTTGAAAGTTTTTGTGGCTGGTTAAATTGAAATTTTAAGAATCAGAGAATAACGGGAAAAATATTTTGTCAAAATAACTTTTAGACTCCATGTTTTGTTTATACATATGTGTAAAGAAATTCGATTTTTAAACATTTATTTAAATTAATAACAGTAAAAACAAGATTTTTCAGTCCAAGTTTTTTTTTCACATCGATTAGACATTTACACATCCATTAGATATTAGGTAAATACAATTTTGTACAAAATTTCACAATTTTCTGTAGTTTGTGAGCCGAGATAAAGGAAAAGGTTTTTTTTCGGCGGCGCTTAATCACTATTTAACCAAAACTTATAAAACTATCATTCAACCTAATTGAGCATCAAGATCAAATTACCTTTATTTTGATGTATCACACATAACTGTATAGTGTACATGCTATAAAAACTTCACAATGAAAAATTTCCCGAAAATCGTGTTCATCATATTTCCGTTATTCTTATTTTTTGACAAAAACTAAAAACGCAGTATTGTTACAATCACTTAGAACCTAGCATACACCAAGTTTAATCAAAATCCTTAGAGCTGTTCTCAAGAAAAATAAACTAAATTACAGGAATTTGGTCGATAAATTATCAATTATTTGAAATTTTTGAATTAATTTCACTTAAAAGCACATTATGCTTCTTTGTCCCTTCTAGAACTTTTCGCTACATTTCTTAAATAATTTTACACATCCAAAAACACTGTACAAAAATAAATAATAATAGGAAGTATAACTTCTGGTGTCCGTACACAAACCTTTTCTTTTGTAATAAAGATGACAGTCTTATCAATTTTTCTTCTAAAGTTTCTAGAGAAAATTATTCCTTGCTGCCATGTTTGTTCTTCCTATTTTGCTTATGGGAAGTGTCATCGCTTATAGCGTTTTACTTCTAAGCCTAAACTTTTTCTATAGACGATTTTTTCTATAAGTGGATCACTCTTGTTTAATCGAATGTTCTTACTAGGTGAACTTTCCATACACAATCTTATTGTTTTGTTTGCTACTTTTGTTCCGTTAATAACGGTATGGTGTAGGGAATACGCAAAATTTACTGTTATCCCTTTAACTGAAGTTGAATACAAGTCTTCATGAGAATAAAATTTAAGTTCAAAATTAAGAAATCAACTTGAGTCGTCATATGTCACAATTCCATTAAAATTACCAAATTCTTATTTTAATTTTCTAAAGATTTACAAAAAGAAAAAAATATTTAGCTTAGTCATATCGTGTGTTCTCCTCTCCTTGCCTCGTACTTATCCTTCCAAAAGTTTCATCCAAAATGTATTTTTTTTTCCTACCATCAAAAGGTTTTTTTTTGTATTAAATTGGAATGAGTATCAAGTTTTCCGCACTTGACAAACTTTTCCTATTTATTACGAAGAAAAGATGAATTGAACATTTTTTTTTGCGCTTCTCTGTTCAATTCAATCAAATTTCAAGTGGATAACGGGGCTTTGGTGGAACACGGTAAAGAATGTGAAATATAATACCTATAGACTTTTTGGTGGCGTGGGCGTCGAAAGTTATGACGAAGTAAGGAATGAGAAATTTAAAATGGATTTAAAGGAATTGAGGTTTTAAATCATCATTTATTGTTGAGCACATTTTTTTTTGTGGAATTCAATAAGACCGTTGAAGTTTTTTTTTTTGTAATATGAAGTCATAAGAATAACAATAATGGAGGGTTGGCCAGAGGCACAGAAATAAAGGAAAATATGTAGGGATTTTCTTGCGAACCGAATAATTTCTAGGAGACAATTTAATGCAATTTGTATTATTATTTCATTTAAAGTTATGAACTTTGTTCATTAAGGTGGTTCCATATACAAAACGAAAATTGGGGATGTCTCTTACATTAACGTAAAAAATAGAAAAAAATGTGTAATATATTTACTGTGTCGCAAGAACTTGGTTTTATTCAAATTCTTATCTTTTAAAATCGCACTCTGATACTATTTGCCGTTAAAAAAAATTAATAATACTAAGTTTGAGTGGTTTATAAAAATTCTAATATAGGTAGGTACCTACCTTTTAATAAGAACTACGAATTATTTTTAATAATAGAAAGTTTCATAAGAAACGGACACTTGGGTTTTAAAATGGGTGTACGTTTGTACGTATGATTAAATGGACCCAGAAAATCTTACAAGGTGTAAAGTAAGGTACATTATTACTTATATAATTCAATTTCAAGATTTCATTATAATGATCGATCATAATTTCTTCAACTATTTTTCCGAAGATTGATATCAAAAAGTAATTCTTTGAGCTGAGTAACTGACCTAATTAAATCGTTTCGAATTAAATTAAAATAATATAATAATTTTAATGTATAGGTCTATGTAAAAGTTTTTGTTTTCAAAAACAGCTCAACGATTTTCAATTTTTTTCAAAATTCATTTCTATAGAAGAAATAAAATTCCACGCTGTATTTGATTAGGAACCTGTCTTAGTTATGTTAAAATAGAATTCTATGTATTTTTCATGATAAGAACAAGAAGAAGTGCGTGCAATCCAGTTATTCGAATTTTAAAGGGTTTTCCAATAAGAGGTGTTATTTTGAATAGCCCGCTATTTCGGTAGCTGTCACTTTTGAAGCTGTCATTTTTTGACATTTGACAAGTAGAAACTACGCTATTAATAAAAATGGAACGATACACGCTTCAACAACGCATTGAAATTATTAAAATTCACTATAAAAATGGTGAAAATTTGGCAGAGACGGTTCGTAAAACTAAAACATTTTTGGGTCGTCGTGAAGCACCTTGTCGGACCGCAATACAGAAATTGGTGGACAAATTCGAGCTGTTGGGACAAGTTAGTGATGTGAAGAATAAAACCCGTGCACGTCGCTCAAGAACAACTGAGAATATTGCTGTTGTGCCCAAAGTGTTGAAGAAAACCCAGGTTTGTCCATTCCTCGTCGTTTATTTGGAATTAGGCATTCCACAAACGTCATTACACCGTATTTTGCATAAAGACTTGGGTCTTAAGGCTTATAAAGTTCAGTTAACACAAGAACTCAAGCCGGCTGATCATCAACAACGTCGTGTCTTTGCTGATTGGGTCCTTGAAATGCATGAAAATGAACCGGAATTTCATCGAAAAATCATCTTGACTGATGAGGCCCATTTCCACCTCGGAGGCTACGTCAACAAGCAAAACGGTCGCATCTGGGGCTCGGAAAACCCAAGAGTTATTGTTGAAAAGCCTCTCCATCCTCAACGCGTGACTGTTTGGTGCGGTTTATGGTCCCGCGGGGTCATTGGACCTTACTTTTTCGAAAATGAGGCTGGAGCAACAGTTACGGTCAATGGATTGCGCTATCGAGAGATGATTAATGATTTTTTATGGCCTGAATTGGATGGTATTGATCTGGACAACGTTTACTTTCAACAAGACGGCGCTACATGCCACACAAGCAATGAAACCATCGATCTTTTACGGGAAAAGTTTCCGGACCGTGTTATCTCTCGAAGAGGTGATCACAATTGGCCACCGAGATCTTGTGATTTAACACCTTGCGACTTCTTCCTTTGAGGCCACGTGAAAGATAAGGTCTACGCCAACAGCCGAGCATCGATTCAAGACCTCAAAGAAGAAATTCGTGAGGCTATCGAGGACATAGGGCAGCCACTTTGCGATTTGGTTATGGAAAATTTCATGAAAATAATATGGTCCTGTAAGCGTGGTCTTGGCGGCCATTTGGCTGATGTTGTGTTCCATTATTAACGGCATACCTTCCTCTTTATAATGAAATAAACATCCGATCATTTATCTCCAAAAATGCCATTTTTCTTTGAATATCAAAATAACACCTCTTAATTATGGCGTTAACTTATGCCAGAAACATGAATGTGCAAAATTGAAAATGTTGGTAAATCGTGTTAGGTACAAAGTTTGTCGGTGTCGTAAAATTAAAGAGAATTTTTTAATTCAAGTGATTAACATTATAAAATAATGAAGTTTCATTGTTCTCTGTGTACTCTAAATTTTGGTAAATCATATAGTAATCCAACCAACGAATAAGCTCGCAATTCCAAAATTTGCACACTCATGCTTCTGGTGTGAGGGGAAAAATATGTTGTTTAGGTATCGGCCCTACTTATTAAAATTACAATTTTTCGATGTGTGTGCCGTTATTTTGAATTAGAGGTGAAAATATGTGCATTTCACCCTGTAAATCCAATTGTGCTCCCTTTATGGAAATATGTTACCAAAAATTGTAAAGTACATACAATCAAATTAAACAACTTTTTGGATATAAAATTTAACAGGCGCCAAGATATATTCAGGGAAAAAATGATTAAACACTAAAAACTGTTGAACTCAGTTTTACTCAGTGTAATTAGGGCAACAAATTTAACAGGCTTGTTGAAGCTATCAAAACATATTTGAACTCTGTGCTCAAGACGATGGAAGTCAAAATATTCATAATAGGTACTACATAACATTTTAAATTCAAATAAGAGCAGGCAAACAGTTTTAAGTTAACTTACCTTGCGTGGGTTGTGAACTGCGTTTTGTATTTATTTCTTCGTCAATATGCCCTAACGGCAAATCTCAATTACTTTACTCATTGTGTTCACTTTAGCAAAATGTTAACAAGATTTTGCATACAAATTAAATCCTATTCTGTTTTTTTTTTTCCAAATCTTTTTCAGATTCTTTAATCGTTTGTCCACTAATCGTTAATGATTTAAATCGTATCTACAGTGAACCATAGTACACAGTGAACCTTACTGCTATCGAAATGGTTCCAATAAAAAACACCTTTAATAGTTTACCAAAAACTGATATTATTAAAACTTACATTATTGATATAATTTTTAGTTATTTAGAAAAAAATTACAGTTTAACTTTTCGTTTACTTTTTTTGCGTGCCGAAAAAAAAATACTTTGAATTACATGAACTTTTCTTTAGTTTACACAAATTGTTGAAAGACTTTTTTTTAACACAAAGAAAGCGATATGCTTTACCTTGCTTTACCCAAGGATTTGCACAGCTAAACTAAATTAAGGCCAGCAGGTTTTTTTTTTATATAGTTCACTGATTCGCAGCGAAGAAGACATCACCAGGTCTAACAACAACAAAAAAAGGAACAATGAACAATTTAAAATTCGAAAAGTTTTTTTACTTTTCATTTCTTGGAAACTTTTTGGTTAGGATTATTTTTTGAGATGATTATTTTGCAGAAAAAAAAATTGAAACTGTAATAAAGACAAAAATACGCAGAGGAAGAAATCATTACAAGAAAGTGAATAGAACAAAAAAAAAAAAAACTTGAACGGATTTTCTTAGAATTTTTGATTTAATTTTTTAAACACAGATTTTATGACACCATATGGCAAAAACTTGTAAGAGTTCTCACAATTTTTTTTTTCACAAACTTTTTTGAAACTTATTGAAACAATAAAAAAAATCTTTGGAGTATAAGTTTTTTTGTCTTAGATCTGAAGGTCAGAAAAAAATATGTTTATTGATGGCTCATATTTCTATTATGAATAGTTCTTATGAAACTTTCAGAATAATACTGTGGCAGAGTGTAAATTTGTATTATAGTAATTAATTAATTAATTTTCAAAAAAAAAGCTTAAATTTTTTTTTTAAATCAAAAAAATTTTGTTGAAAACTTTGATGTGAGATAATTTGAAAATTGCTAAGAAACTTTTGTGCAAATATTGTCATCGAAATCCAATCCAATACCGATCAATATAATAGAGATGAATCTCCTAATGTATTACCTTTGTTTGAAACGAATTTTGATTTAATATACCCGAAAAATCATTTCGGGAACGCTTCTATAACTCAAATCTAAAATTCTAGTGGCAAAAAAACCATTAAATCAATTAAATTTAGCCATCTGTATTCTTAAAGCATTACTCAAGTGCCTTACAAAAAATGAGAAGAATTGTAATTTCTATTTAAATAGAAGTTGTTCGAAGAAATATGTCTCAATGTAGTGAGTATCAAATTTGTATTCATTTAAGATAGCACTACAAATGATCTTTCCGGAATAGCATGAAATTGGTTTATCGTTACATAAATGCATGAATAAATTAAATTAAAGAGGTAATTGAAGTTTAATTTGATAAATAAGCATCGTACATCATTTAAGCGTTATTACGGGAACGCCTGTTTTGGGATGAATAGATATTAAAATTCTAATTTTGTGTCAATATTTTGATGTAAATTTGAGAAGAATACAACAAAACCTCAAAATGATTTGGTTTGATTTTGTTAGAAAGAAAATAAATCATAATAATGATGAAAACGTAATTTTCGAATTTATCGAATTTAACTATATCTGCGGACTATGAAGCCAACCACGTAAAATAATAATTGTTAAGGCACTTAAGTCATGGTTCTCCACATCTATTACGGCATTAGTTTTTCACACAATTCGTTGATCCTTCTTGTTTTGGAAAAAAGGAAAAAATAATACAAACAAAATTCTTTATTTCCTCCAAAAACAATTTCACATCAAACCTAGATCATCCCAGAGGATACACATAAAGATAGGTACCAACCTATTATAGTTTATTAATAGCTAAATTCCAATAGCTTACATTAGCTTATACTGATAGAGAAAACATATTTACACAACTAATCCTTGCATTTTGATGTCACTCTATAATAATGATGATTATTGCGCATTCAATATTCCAATTTGATTGACATAGACCATACAAATTTCTCTATGAATGATAAACAAGTAATTTACCTGTCATTTTGGCAAGACAGCCCATTTAGATAATTGCAATCGGAAGTAATTTATGTGATTAGACCAGATTCCATTATGGCAAATAATATCTCTGGATTAATTATTGGTTCGGTCATCTTAAGCTGTCAAGATTACCACCCTACTTATAGCAAAATGCTGTCCAGATTTCTAGCCATACACAGCAAGTATTGTATTTTATACAGGAAGCCTCCTGTATGTTGCATTAAAATGATTAATTATTGTGTTTCATATTATAGTCATGTTGAATCCATACAAAATTCACATGTCTGAAACACACAGACAATATATGTACAAAAATCAGAACAAAAACATCCAATTAAGTAAAATTCAGGAGGATACTAAAATTGAGGACTTTTTCTATTTTAATAAATGTCCGTTCTCTGGATGTGTCACATTGTGGACATGTCCATCCGAAGCTTACTAGTCAGCATTACAAATTTGAGGATTGAAATAACACAAAACAAAATGGGACATGAGAAATCAAATTCACAAATTTCCCAATGGAAATCTATTTGATGGACATAAATCAAATTTGTTTGACAAAATGGCATTCGAATGAGAATAAAAACATACCAATTATTATTTTCCTTTTTTGTTGAAAATTGACAGACATTTTTGAATGTATGGAGGGTACGTGTTGTAGGGCAAATAGGAAAGTATACCCTACTATGTAGGTAAGTTGTTTGCCTTTTATGTAAAAATGTGAAAAACGTCGATTTCAAATTTTACAGAGGTGAAATATATTTGACATTTATTTAATGAATAGACAGTGGAATATATTTTTACGGTTGAGAAAAGTGCAAATGCCATCAAGCGAATCGATTAATGCCATAGTTGTGTCATCTAGTAAATTGACCATGTTTGTTTAGCTAAGTAATACCAATGAACAAATAAAATAACAAAAAAACATTTATTAATAATTTTAATATGACAATTATACGTATAAAGTATGTACTTATTCACTTTACATGCAAAAGTAATCAGATAAATGGATATTTTTAGTGGACCATTAAATATTATTTTTGCAACGATAGAATTTTCAAAATATTCAATTATGTTTTTGGGGGTGCTGCAACCGAATCTGATGTTTGCCAACAGAATTTCGTAACGCAACATGGTCTAAAATGAAAAAAACCGGGAAATTTTTAACGATTTTGCAGTTTTTGGAAAATTTTACCCTGAAGGAATAACTTTTGGTAACCGTGTGTTCGCCAGCGATGCGCATCCAATACCTGATGACCCGTCCGAAGCAACAAATGCCCGAATCCGCACCACACCTCCCAGTAGAGAAGAGATAATTGCCGCAATTAAAACACTGAAGAAGAACAAGGCGGTAGGACTTGACGTTATTCCTGCAGAGCTCTTACAAGCAGCACCAACGACATAGAGTGAGCTATTGCATCCACTCATAACGAGAGCCTCAAAAACAAAAATGATCAGCCTCGGAAGTAACTCATCCGTTCAAGTCAATATTTCTGGACAACCGGTAAAGAAAGTAGAAGACTTTCAATATCTTGGGAGTTTTGTCTCTACCAAAGGCGGAACCGAACAAGATGTCGACAGCCGTTTAAAAAAGCAAAGGTTGGTTTCGGAATGCTGTCCAAAATATGGAGAAACAACGCTATAAGCTTAAAGACCAAGCTGAGACTGTTCCTCTCCAATGTTGAATCCGTGCTTCTGTATGGGTGCAGCACTTGGAAAATCTTAACAACTGTCACAAGCAAGCTGCAATCGTTCGTGAATATGTGTCTACGAAACATCTTAAGGATTTTTTGGCCCAACCGTATTTCCAATGAAGAACTTTATAGAAGAACGGGTCAAGAATCCATTGACAGTACTATTCGCAGACGTAAGTGGCAGTGGATTGGTCATACGCTTTGAAAAGGCAACGATTGCATTGCTGGCCAAGCGATGCAATGGAACCCACTCACACAGGCAGGTAGAGGGTCGGGTCGACCGAGAAGCACATGACGCAGGACAGTCGAAAGTGAATCTGCACAGCTGGGGAAGAGTTGGAGAGAACTACGTTATATTTCCAGAAACCGTACATGATGGCGCGTAGGAGTAGTGGAGGCCCTATGCCCCTTAAGGGGATCACAACGGACTTTTTAAGGTCCGAGGACCTAAGTAAGTAAGTAAGTAAGTAACTACGTTGCACCGGATTGTTCAAGAAAACTGGATTAGCTTATGGGTTCATTATGGTTTCCAAAATACACATTTTCAAATCTTAACAATTTCTGAGGCCTCTAAAATATTTAGTAATTTATGTATGTATTGATATTGTTTAGTGTTTCTTGATTTTGACCCACAAGCATTTCAAATCACCCCCAATGTGTAGTGTACCTTATCTTAAAAAAACCGCCGCCATGTTGGATTTTTCAAATTTAACTTAGTAAGTCATTGCCTTAAATATGGTGTTCTGATGTCTTATTAATGTGTTTTAACTTCTTTTTATAATAAAAGAAAAATTAGGACAAATCAGCTCAACCCCCCCCCCCCCCCCCCCCCCATTTTCAATGTGTAATTTTAAAAACTATGTTCAAGCCTTAAGAGAAGAGGCCATGATCCATAAACTATAGCATAAAAACCTACTTCTTTTTAATTTGCCGTCCGCTATCTCCTTGAATAAGGATACTAGCATATCTACAAAACATTCAACCTATGCCACAAAATATTCAAAATTAAAGAAAACAAAAAACTTTTTTTTAAAATACAAAAAAAATTAGAGCCATCATTTAATCTTCGCGAAGCATAATAATTCTTAAAATACCAAATTCCCGTCTTTGAACCTTTCTTCATTTTGTTTTTGTTTTCTTCTTTTTAAAAAATTTTAAAACTTCCAAAATACTTCACAGTTTTAAATGAGTTTGAAGAAGTATCTTTTACCAACACCCATTATGAAGCATTGTGTTTTGCCTGGTGTATGGTGTATCCTTCATCACTTGGGCTTGGGCATTATTATCCTTCATCCTCATAACTTCGATACAATCCAAACATTAAGAGAGTGCAAAAATATTTTCTGTTTGATTATCCTAGTTTGTGAAGAGATGTTGTGTTTTGAGTTGAGGTTATGATGTTATTTACTTCCTTTAGGCAGCTCATTAGCCCATGTTTGTGAACCATCTGTTCCTGTTTATTTTTGATAACTTTTGTGAGATAAGAAAAGCACATCGGAGACGATGTCTTCCTTTTTTTGTTGGTGTTGATGTTCAGGAAGTACCTATATTATATTTATAAATATTATTTTCTTAAGTTGTAATGAGATTTAATTGTGTATAAGGAAACTATTGTTGCGGGGAGTAATTGAATTTATCTTTTGCCAAAATGTAAATTGAGTGAAAGTTTTGATGAAATTAGTTTAAGATGGATGCATGGCAATGAGAAGGGTATAGAATATATACTTTGTAACAATAGAAAAGATTCAAGTTACAAAATATACATATATCCTACAAAAACCACAAATCCTCAACCAAGTCAATATTTTATCAAATTATCTTGATTGCCAAGGCAATAAATTGAATTAAGCAGATATATCGGAAATACTTTCCACTGGATTATTAAGGTTTTATTTTCTTATACTTTGTATAAATCGATTCCAATTTCACGCACCAATTACCAGCTTCCTGGTTACATTATTCAGGTAGCCAAGCAACAAATAGGAAGATTATCGGGCATCTAATTAGGAGGCCACGTTCCATTGTTTCGTTCAATTCCATCTATATTGGCTATAAATAGGAAACTTTAATAAACCCTGAAATCCTTAATATATGGTCATGGTCATCTTCTATGAGACTAAACAATATACAATTCTTTGTGGAGTCGTTGACTTTAAGGATGATGATGTGATTAATTTTCAGGTTGTTGGGAGTTTCTGGAGGATGATATCAATTAATTTATTTAATTTAGCAAAAATAGTAAAGTTTTGAGGAAGATTAACAATGAAGAGACAAAATAATACTAAGTTTTTCGTACTTATCCAATCAGAGATATTGCAAAAATGGTTGCAAGTGATAAGTGTTCTCAGGAGCAAACAGCTCTGGAACATCCAATAAGGATATTCATCTTCAATTTTATTTTATTAATTATTAATTTAAATAATCTTAATTAATTTTACAGGTTAATTCACGAAATAGGTTTTATCATTCAACAGTTTATACAAAATGGGTCCATTTCCTAGTTTTTTAATTATTTAAAGAGAAACCGTTATTAAACAACAACTTTTATTTCTCATACAATATTAAATTGATAGTTTTGTTGGCTAATTGACTGATAAGCTAAGAAGAGATCTTTTAACTTTTTAACGATTTTATGTTTCCCTCATCACGAAATTTATATTAAAAAAAAAAATAATAAAAACAAAATAGTGATTTTCTTGGAAATTGTTCAATAACTTCACTGCCCTGATTAAAAAAAAACCGACAATCGACCCTCATATCTGTTAAATTTAATTCGTGTATGCTGAACACGATCGTTAACTCAGTTTTTCTCGCTTAGATCTAAACACCTTTTTGTTCACTAGAAAATTCTATCGTTTGCAGCAAACCAATCAACAGTTTGTAAAGAACCTAGCCAGAAAGTCATTTGTTGTAAAGAACTTCACTTTTGGTGTAAAAGGTACAATTCATTTACAAAAAATGACTGCATTAAACAAACTTTCTTAATAATTTATTCTATGTTTGTGGTGTTCATATGCATTCTATCCTAGAATACGAAAGTTATCTAGTTCGTGGTGCAATGGCAACAGCCTTTATTAGAAATCGAGGGGTCACCAGTCCAATCACAGGTGTTACGCTCAACTTTATTTTTATCGTTTGCAAGAAATATTTAACCCAAACGAATTTACAAATTTGCTGCAAACGGAGCTGAAAAATTAATCAGCAAATTATTCAGTATTAAAGTCATCTAAACGAAAAAAAAACCTTGTTCCGAGAAAAACACGTTTGAAGTTTGATTTGAAATATTTCAAAAATCTTCAGTCGAACAACTTTTTGTTTGGCTTAAAAAAAAACACACAGATTGTGGTAAGAACTTTTCTGCATCAGCCGAAGATTTTTTTTTCTCAGTGTAGACTCAGTATACAAATTTAAATGAAATCCTAAATTTGGCAAAGTTGTTTTACCAAAAAAACAAAACACAAAATTATCCCTTATGACAGCTTAGTTTAATAAAACTTTTCGAAATTCCCTGAAGTGTCAATTGTACGACTAATTCAAATAATCACAGTGAAGGGTAAAAGTAATTAATTTTAATTATACAATAAGACATTGTAGGTAAATACTATACTACGTAAATAACAAAAAAAGAAATCATTAAACTTTCATCAGTTCATCGCTCATTTCAATGTTTTACTTCCAAAAAGTTTCCATAAAAGGTCCAACCTTATAAATCTTGAAAACAATTTTCAAATTTTAAAATATAAATCCACTACTTTCAGCTGATAAATTATGCTAAACATAATTTGTCAAGAGCAAAAAAAAAATTATTATCTTAACTTTGTCAGCGAGCCTTACATCATTAATTCTTTTTAAACTTCTTAGATGAGAGCGTCCTTCCATCACTTTTTTCATCATTTCCAGCTGTTAATTTGAGTTTGACTCAAAGCTAAAAAAAAATAATGAAAATAGAAAAAAAAAAGAATTTTCTCATTATTTTTGATTATACATTAAAATAATTTTAAAATGGTTTACAAGAAAAACTTTTATAATCGGTTGCATGGAAAAAAAAGTTAATTCATCAAACAATTCATATTTTTTCTTCTGTGTGAAAAAAAAATAATATTCTCGTGGCTGAGGGTGAAATTAATCACCCTCCTCCGATTCGAATAATGGAAACGAAAATGAAAAAAAAAAAAAAAATAAACGTAAAAAATAACAACCATCCCCAACTTAAACTCCGTTGAATGCGAAAATCTTTTGAAGCGTTCCAGAAATGGATTTTGGTATTTCCATGGAACCCAAAAGATGCCATACTGAGTTCAGTTTAATTAAACGGCAGTGATTTATGAGTTTGATGGTGGTGGATTGGTGGATGCTGGCTGGCACAGAGTGCGGGTGTCCTCGTGTTCAACAGCAACCAACCCAACAACAACGGTTGTAACTGTCGACACCCCCTGATGTTTGCATTCGTTATGCTTGAGCACTATGACTGTGACTGTGACTACCCCCAGGAATGTGTCACCTCTTGGTATAACTTTCAAGGTTAAATGCGAACATCTATTTTGCTGGCAGCTATTTCACTTCACATTTTAGGGTCAAGAGTGGAATGTAAATTTATATATGAGAATCTATATGGAACAGAAGCCACTGCACGCATAAGCACACACATTTACATGTTGAAGAGATCATTCGAATAGGGAATTGATTTGATTAATGTTGGTTGCTTGTTGTTGTTGTTGTTGTAGTTGGTCCTGTGATGCAAAGTGATATATGAACATTGAACTGGAAATGGGAGCAGCAGAATGTTCTGTTATATACGAGTCCTCTTGATGATAAACACGATAGCTTTTTGAATATTTAACCTCGAGACAGTTTGGAATTAATGGAATTACTGATGATTGAAAAAAAATATTTGTTGGATTTAATTCTCTTGTTTTTGAAGGACCATCAAATTACATAATTAATGGTTTTCTTAAAAGGAAAATAATATTTATGTTTTAAAGTGAAAATGAAGTGTTTTTGACACAAGAGAATTTAAAGGGACCATCATTGATGGATTATAAATTTTTGTCTCTTTTTTGAATATAGGATAGAAAATGGTAAATTTTACTAGATTCTGTAACAAACGGTTTAATATTGGTTTCTAATGCCAATTTATCCACTCAACTGTAATGGAATACTATATTTTGAAATATTTTTGACACACAAAACATCTCTTTACCTGAAGCATAACTAAATTATTCATTTTTGCTAGAACATTGGTCTGTCACTATTTGAGTCCCTACCAATAGTTTGCGGACAGACAGATATTGAAAAAGGACTTCTTTGAGTATCTTGAAATGATTATCTCAACTAATTTCTTAATTTTTACACTTTTGTAACAAGCCTCTTTACGGTTTCAACTACTGGCATTCAACAATAGCTGTTTTTTTTTTTAATCAAAAGCTCGATAAAAAAAAACCATTTAAAACATCATAGCTGTTCAAGATGCTCTAGTATGTTTCCTTTTCATTTACCCTATCTGCCATTGTTGCTCATCTAGCCAGAGCAATCCCTTAACATGACTTCTTCCCTATGGTATCTTCATCGTCCTTCCATTTCATCCTGAGTTAAATTTTATTTAAATTAAATAATTCGAAGTTTTTCTGGGATATTTAAGTAATAAAATAAATTCCGTATTTGTGAATTTGTATATGTGACCAATTCTTTATATTTTATGATGAAGGCGGGTCCAAACCAAAGTGATTTTTTTATTGGGCTTTTTTGGTCAATTTTCCGTATTCTTAATTAAGTTTGAGTTACATATATGCTATAACTTCTGGCTATTTTTTAACAAAATTGGCTGACACATTACCAAGATATAATTATCAACACAGAGGGTTTGGGTCTAGGTTCTGCTTGTTCTGTCTTTCAAAATTCTGCTTTTCAAAATTCTGGCTTACAAAATTCTGCTTCTAATAAAAATGAATATTTGGAAAATGTTAAAAAGCGCGCGCTTTTTAAAAAAAAGTCCAAACCTTAATTCTTATTATTCGAAGACATTTTGAAAACAATATTCTCTTTCTAGTTTGGTTTTATGTTTTTTTGTTTTTTTGAAAATATAAAAAAAATATCGATTGATAGTTTAATTAACTGAAATTTATATTTTAATTTAAAGGCAAACAGAAGCCATTAAATTTAAATTGTATTCTAATCAACATTGTTTATTTATTTGATGAAGTTGAAAACATTCAATAATGTATGACAACATTTAAAGAGAAATGGTATAACTTTAACTAATACAGGAAAATTAACATTATTAACAAAATTATAACACATAAAATGAAAATTTTGGCATATTTTAATATCATATGTTTTGTGATTTTTGTTCGAAAATTATGTTTTTGTAAAACAAATTATCGGTATATTTAAATATAACAGGAAAAAAAATTAAAAAACTACAAAAGTGACTTAAGCACTTTGAAGACAAAATCCCATACTTTTCATTATTTTGTCAATACCAATTTATTATTAAAAATACTAAAATTCGTTGAGCTTCTTTACAATTGAGTCGATTCCCGTTCAAATTATTATTATATTATATTACATTATTTTTCAAAAACTAAAAAAAAAAATCTTAATTACTTAAAAATCACCTCTTATTTTTCCCAATTTAAAGACAAATATTCCGTTCAACAAATTAAATTGCGTTTTTTTTCCATGTATTTTTTTTTTCGCTAAAAAAAACTTACCTTATGTCCAAGAACTTTTAATGTTTGTTAAAAATTGTTGCCTAACCCTCAAAACATTTAGATTTTAGATTTTTTCTTAACCAAAATGAAAGAATAGTTTTCCATTTTAAACAATTTTAGATTTTAAATCATTTTCAAGAACGAAAAATGTTTAGCCAAAACAATAAAAAATATTTCTGCAGAAAATAAATCCCTCTAAAAATCACCTTGGCTAATGGATATGATGTATGATTTTAGATAGCCCGTTACTGGAATGATGGATAAAAAAATTCTAAGATTTAGGACTTTCACAATTTATTATCAAAAAAGCGAACGAAAACATTTTCTAAGTAATTTACCTATGTAAAAGAAGTACTAAATCATTTGTACCAGAAGGATACAAATTATAGGTATTTATTTTATTAAGTTTTAACATCCCTGGTCTTAGTTTCCTTCAGTATTCAAGAATTTAAACTTTTTCGATGATTTTTGTTCAGGGAAATAAAACTTTTTCAAGCTTTTATAGAAATTCAAAACTCGATGAAGCTTTTGAGAGAAAGTTATGTTCTTGATAGAACAAGCTTATGAGTTTACCTACATACTTTATTCAATGTCAATAGCTTCGTGTCTATGGTTCATAAATATACTTTAATGAAAATAGTGGTTCTGAAATCAAATTCGTAGCTTTTTTTCAACGAAATTTGGTGAAATTATTTGGTGAAAATTCTAATTTAAAAATAAAAGTATTTGAAATTAACTGCTAGAACTTTAAAATTTCAAAATAATGTATTTGCGATATTATTAATTGTTAAAAATCGGGATCATATCCATGTTTTTGTTTGTTGTTGTTTAATTGCTAATAAAAATAGAGTTAACATAATTAGTATTTACTTTATGTCCTTGAAAAATTGTGTGGGGTGAGGAATCTAAACAAATTTTTTTTTATTGCAAAACGTTATGAAAATTTAAATAGTTTCATAAAACACATTAAAACATTATTGGTTTTAACGTTCTTAATGGGCAGTGTAAATATACATAATAAAATAATAAAATTTATAAATAAAATTTACGACTGGATCGTGCTCTTATAGATAAATTTAAAATGCAATTTTAGAAAAAAAAATAATAAAAAAGCATAAAATGCGATTTTCAAATGACTAAAACAGCTTCTTAAATGAATTAAACCTCAAAACGAAGTATGCAATTTGATTTCTTCAATTAAGATATGTACAATTTAAAAAAAAATAAAATTAAAACCGTTAAAGCCGTTTAAAAAAATAAAAAAAACAATTTTTTCTTTATAATTTTGAAATGACTTTTATAAAAAAAACTTGGAACGCCATATTAAAGATATTACCTACTTACCAACATCAAAAATCTAAATTTTGAAAAAATATGGAGTTGGTAGTTTTCGATAAAAAGATTTTTCAAAATCAAAATTTCAGTTTTTTTTTAAATCCAAAAATCCAATTTTCTAAAATTAAAAGCTTTTATTTAAAAACAACCATTGAAATGGAGTCTGTCATAAAGAAGAAAATAAGAAAACAACGGTGCTGAACGGCTGAAAAAAATTGTTTCCATGAGAATATAGACCCTACCTAAAAAAATGAGGAAATTTTTGAGAAAAATAAGTTTTTCTAAAATTGATAAATGGCAGGTACCGTTATTTTTGGTACAAAAAAATAAATTAAAAAACATCTGGGGTATACATTAATTTCTAATGCATGCACATATAGAAAAATGTATACCACCTAAAGACAAGCAGATTTCCTTATTGAGCTGTTTTACCTAGAAATCATATTAGAATGAGTGAATACTAAGATATTTCCATAGAGAAACTTTCTTGATTTCATGAAGAAAATTGTTTTTAAATTTTGATAAGATTTTCACAAATTTTTGCAATTGGAAAAATTGTCACTATTATTTCAGATAGTAGGCTAGCCGAGTGGTAAGGTCCATATGGGTAATTTCGAAACTCTAGGTTCAATCCCCAGACATGATCCAATTTGATTCTTTTTTTTTTATTTGTTTTTTAATAAGGTTTTCCTACTAAAATAAGAATATTATTTATTCTTGGATATAAACCAAGCATGACAAAATATAAAACACCTGAATTATCATACATGCCCTAGCTTAAAATCCCGAATGGAAATTGTGTCTGGAAAAGAGTGCATCCTTTTCCTTAATTACTTATCTGACTTTAATAAAATTTGCCAAAGATATAAATTTATCTTTACTTGTACATGAAATAGGCCACTTTTTTTTGAATAATTTGGACTTTATTTAAAAACGATTTTACTAATTAATTATATTTTACTTATAAAACTGATTTTACCACAGCAATAATGGATCCTGCAGTTTGTAAAATCTAAAAATAAAATTCATTATAAAAAAATATTATTGAAGATAAATGAAAGAACATAATTCAGTAAGACCTACCGAAGTAAATGTTACCAATGATGGTGTAAAAAATGGCACATCCATTGTCAGTGGTTTTTGTGAACGAATAATTATTATTAAAATTGCTTTTCGAACTCGATTGTCACAGTGATACCAATTGGAACAGTATGCAGACATTCCCAATTCAAAACTCTAAAAAGAAATACAAAACAAAATATACCTTTCAATTTATTATCAAGAGTTTAATAAACATTAAATACATTTTCCATGATAGCACTTCCACCATAGCAATAAATGAACAGCTCACAAGAAACTGATAGGGTATATGACATGTAAATAAGAGCCCGATATCCAGGGTACTGATATGAAAAAAAAGAGAAAAAAAGGAAACCAAGGTTCCAAAGCATTCATAGGAACCAAGATACCAAAAAAAAAACATCAATTACCAATAGAGCTTCAATTATGCTAGCACCAATGGCTATTGAAGATGTCACAAAATGCGCCAAAGTTATCCACATAAAAAGCGATGAAAATCTCTTAACCAAGTCAATAATTTCATTGTGACGCCTTACAATACTTCTTAGCTCAGCGTAGCACTTTTCATTCTCATCATCATCAAGTAATGTCATCATAATTGTTGATGTGTGATCTAGAAACCAGCAAAAAAAAATCCAATATTTTAACTCGTGATAAAATGTTGATATTCTACAAAGTTTATGAACCACACACACATTTTTGAAAAGTTAAACTCATATCCTTTTGGAGTATCTTTAACAAAGCAGCTGAATAGAGGCAAAATGAGATGAACATTCCATCCACTCCCGAGAACGCAATGATACACACTTGGGCCATGTATGAAATGAGTGCGTATGTAAAAGGATACCAGGGGAGAGTCAATAGCACAGATGGGACCCTTTTTGAGATAAGAATTGATTGGTTTCGTTATTTTTTTTATATTTTTTTTTTTTTTTTTGTTTTTGAAGAAAAAAAATTGAAAAATTCTTAAAAAAAATTCTCTCACATGACTCTCAAAGGAGTTTCATCATAAAGATATTCCATTCCCATTGATATTCGAAACACATTTGTCACGAGCGGCCGCAGGCTATACACTATGTTGGCGAGAATTCCACAAACGAGAACCATAAATGATAGTTTTGTTGCAGTCATTGAGAATTGTTGAACTATTTTAGTTTTTTCTTCATCCATTTCTATATTTATGCAATTGAAGGAATGAAAATTTGTGTCCTTTAAGATGAAGAATTATGTTCATACAAACCTTGAGAAAAGAGAACACGTTTAAGATGGCTAAGTAATTTTGAGAGGTCCTTGCCATACCAAATAATCAAGACCATTTTGACAAAGGAAATCCCACACGAAATAGCCGGGCATATGGCATCAACACCTTTTAGTAAGTCAACTTTTAAATAGTAAAATCCATACCAAAACTGAGAGACAACTCCCAGAAATAGCACAAGGACATGAAAGAGGCAATTTAAATTGCGTAGGGCTGTGGAATGAGTCTGAGGATATTGTCCCATCCAGCGGAGGCAAAATTTTGAAATGATAAAGTATGACTTTTCTATGGGGTAGTCTTTGGTGAGGAATCTCAAAGACATTCTTTACTACTTTTGTGGTTGCTGCTTATTCTTGTAATACTCTACGGAGCGTCTGCGGCGTCTGACTTTTGAACATTGTTTTACAGTAAATTTTGTGTTTATATACTTTTTTGAGTTGGTAGTGAGATTGAAAATATTTCTTTCCATTTATTTATTCAATTTTAATTATAAACCCACAGAAGGCTTTTTGATTTTGTCAAAAAAAAACTTTATCTTGCGTTTGTGACTAACTTTTGAGGCGTGCATTTTTAATTCAAATGTTAATAGTTGGTTTTTGGTAATGCGTGTTCAGTGAGTTTGGGAAAAAAATTAATTATTTAAAATGGAAATTGATAATTTGTTGTAATAAAGATTATATTGTATCAAGTCAGAAGCTGAACTGTTTAAAAGCGTTCTAAAAACTGCGATAGCCTTACCCCGGCAATTGACTCTGTCGGGGTTTCTTTCAGATCCTTTTCGAAGGACTTGCATTTCATTTATTCTGTTTTAAAGGACGAATAAAACAAGGAAAAATTAAAACAATCTGCTAAATAAGAAGATGATCTGAAGAAATTCTGGTAGCGCCAGTACTTTTGGAATAATTTGAACCACCAAGTAGTAGCCATTTGGCAATACAAGACAGCCTAAACCTTCACGAATACTCCACTGCAAAGTAGATCAGTCTGATTCCATTCCCGGAGGGTTACCGTATAAGCAGTGTATTCCAACACTTCATCAAATCTTATTACAAAGCCATACAAACAAGCAAACAGCTGTTTCTGCTCTTTGGGTATAACTTGTTGAAGTAAATATAGCAGGATTCCTATACTTTGAGCAGTAACCCCAGTGGCAGGAGCGCATAACGTGGAGGGAGGATCAATATTAAAGGCCGGATCAACCACTCCTTCGGCTTATGCTTTAAATATTTTAGATTAGCCCATGTAAGGTGTTCACAAAGTAGTTCAATCTCACTGACCTAGTGACGCTAACAGCCGATTTTAACAATTCCGGTACTGTAAATTCTTGTGTTATGCCAAGGCTTACCATAATTTATGAAAACAGAAATCACTATCTTCATAGCCTTAACAGCATTTCAGATGCACCGTTTTTATTGTCCCCTTTTAAAAGAGAACGCATTAAATTTGCCTTCTTTGTTTTGATTATTGAGTTATTCATAAATGACTAAAATATTTGTCTCTTTAACTTTATGTTTAATATTTAAGCAAAATACAAATGATGCACAATTTTTCTTCTTAAATTTATCAAATGAAGATTATTTTTTATAAAATTATTGATTAGTGATGCCTATACGAGTATTACCATTAAATAAAGCGAATTTCATATAAAATGCTTTTATTTATATTTTATAGATAAAATGAAATGCTAAAAATAGTACAGACTTACTATAAATCAATTCTTCAAAAGAAAAACCCTCACCCGAAGAACAATGAGTTTATGTGAAAGTTTTAAAAAGTAATTTATAACGCCTGCAACAGAATGTATAGAGACTGAATTGATTTTTTTTTCAAGAACAGCCAAAACAAGCAGTTCTTGGAATTTGATTTATTAATGAATTTTAAATAAATCACAGAGTTGGCGCTAAAAGTATAATGTTTCTATTTAATTTTCATGTCGATTGTCATTTAAACACAGTGATGATTTACTACGAAACGTAGAGTCATAGAATTACCATCAGTGACAAGTTTAAAGCAACCATTCAGATACAATTAAATGCTGCTTAATTGAACTTTAACCCAGCTACTCTTTTTATTGGTAAAGAGCTGACATTGCAAGAAAAAATAAGGGGCATCCCGTAACGTACCAACAATGATACCAACTCATTAGTACTTAAACTTTCGGCAGCAAATAAGCTTAGAAAAGTATCATTTATCTTGAAATCTATATATGCACATAAACTGATTCTAGCTCTTAGCTCTAAGTCCCATTTACAGTTTTTTTTTTTTTTTGTTTTTTTGTTTGCCAAGTGAAATAATCCTCAATCAATTTTACTTGTATCATACATTCACTCTCTCATCAAGAATGGGAAAAGTGGATTTCTCATTGAAAAACACAAAACCGAAACCCTAATTGCGAAGGACCCTCTTCTAGTTCTCGATATTTTTCCCATCATCAACGTAGTCCTTGTCCTCGTCAATGAAAGCCCTTCTATATGTACCGCACTCTCAAAGTATGTGCTCGAATGCTTAACTTATATGAATGTGTAATCTGATAAATATAAAATAGGTAAAATGTTTTCTAGGAGGAGAAGGACACACAAAAATATTGTCCGACCAATAACAACTCAAGGACGAAGCATATTTCAATCCATTTAGAGCATAAAAGTGATTTGAAAGACCATTATTTCTTTTGATGTTGCATGCAATTATTGCGTGTGTAGGAGGTACCAAAGTTGAAATTACATTTCTTTGGAATAAATCAATAGTATTGAGTAGGTATTTATTAAAGCATTGGATTGAGTGTGGTTACCTACTGCAGATCCCTTGATTGTATACCATTGATTTAATTTGGAGAAATTTTTTTTAAAGATTTTCATTCTGCCAAAATGTACATTAGCCAAGCGAAATTGATTGTTTCAAAAAGAATTGGTTGGTTGGCAAACAAAATATTTCTAATTGAAGCTAATGGTTGCCATCAACATTATATCAACACTTTTGTTTAATAGGTCATAAACTGTTGAAAAATCTTTTTTTTTTATTAAACCTAGTTTGTTGTTGATACGGAACGAAACATCTCATACAAAAACCATACAACGAGATTGAACAGCACCAGGAATTGGTCAGTATCATTTAGGTGTAAATTGGCTTTTTACCAGAAAGAATAGAAAACATTTTTTGAACTGAAGTTATGTTAATCGAATAATATTTCTCAACAAGAAGAAGACGAAGTCGAAGAAGAAGAACAATCCCAGGGAACATTAATTGTGTACGGAAAAATACCATTTCAGATTTTTATTTTGTTGTTTATTTCCTGCTGAATGATGATTGCCGTAGAGCAAAGGCTTGCATTGATTTTTACTATAAAGCTTTGCTCTAGTGGAACTCATTTACGCAGAAGGGTCAAAATACAAAAATTGAAAAGTTTTCTGCGGCAAACGAAATTACTTCCCACGTCTACACAGCTTTTCGTTAGCTAAAAAATTCTTTTGTTGGCAGCAAACGAATGAAAAGTTTGCTAAGAACTTTTTCAGAAAATTGTTTGTTGCAAAGAACTTCACTTTTTGTGTTAATAAACAATTCATTTGCAACAAATGATTGCAGGTGTTCAGTGTTCATATATATTGTACGTTAAACAAATGTTATTTAGTTTGTGGTGCAATGGCAACACCCTTGCTCCAAAAGCGAGGGGTTTCGTAGGTTCAATCACCGGTGTTACTCAGATTTTTTTATCGTTCGTTGAAAAATTGTCCTACAAACGAAAAATTCGGCTCTGAGCTGCTGAATGTTAAGTCGGATCCCAAATAGCGGCCGTCTTAAATCGATACACATGACCTCCTTATTAAGAGGCCTACCCTTCTCAGTGACCTGAGCTATCGAAATCATATCTAATTATTTCGAAACGAATAATAAGATACGATTTTTATAGCACAGGTCAGAACACTGTTTGTATGTACCAACTTAATTGTTTCGATCAGTTTTGAAAGACTTGATTATTAAATTCTTAACTCTCAAAATTTTCTTCTTTCTATTTATATAATTGGAAAAATAAGCTGATTCACCAAACCTTTAATGTCAAACATTAAAAAAAAAAAAAAATCATTCCAAGTTCTAAATTATCATTCAACAATCAAAACACGAAAATACATATAACACACACTTGGATATTCCAAGGAAATATAATGACATGACGTTTGGTTTATATTTTCTGCCAACGAATTTGTGTCAACAAATTGACACTCTGCGGGTGGCATGGCCCACAGGAATATCCACCATTTATTTTACAAATTCTCCATGTAAAAGTATCATAACCACTCTCATGTCTCATGGTGTGCAACGTATCACATCACCTTATACCAAACAGTCCTATTTATAGTGTGTGAGGGAATGAAAAATGATATGATGGCTGATGTGTGACAAATTTAGTAGGTAGAGCGTAGGGGTTCCTATGTAAACACTCTTCATGTCACATCACCACTCTGTTGGTGAATGTATCTCCTCAAAATATATCGAAATGACAGGAAATTATTCTTGCAGTTCATTAGTCGTGCGACCAACTATATGTACTCATAAGTATTTGATGGAAACTTTTTGAATATCAGCATTTTGTCAGTATTAATCTCATTTTGATTGAGTTATTAATTGCTCATAATAATAATAATTATCAGTTTTATTCCAGCAACAAAATTTCATGGCAATCATATTTAATGTTTATGAAAAAATTTAACAAAATATTGGCAACTTTATAAGATCATTGATGGACAGTTGTTTATTGAGATAAATTTGTAAACATTTTTAGTTTAAATGTAACTGAAAGTCACCATTTCAGCTTGTAATTTTTTCAGCTTTTTCAAACATGTGTGCAAAAAATGGTCTAAGAACTTTTTGCAACTCGGATATTCGTAGTAAACTGATGTAACTTCTTTCCGTTTAGCCAGAAAATACCAAAGTTCAATTGCAGGCGATGATCACGGAATAAACGCAATCTAAATTCACTAAACAGACTGCCAAATATGACAAAAACACATGACTTTGATCAATTTCATTGACTATCTGTGGATATAATTGTTCCTTTGAAGTTTAAGATTTAATGTTGTTCCTGGGACTTAATGCAAAATAATCAGCCAGCGATCTTTGTTTTTTTTTTCAAAGAAAAAATCACCCGATTCCTAATTCCTTAGAAAATTTTGATTCTTATGAATGACAAACACTGATTCCCCTACAAAATGAGAATTTTAAATATCGACAATATTCACCTTGTCAGGATTTCCATTTTTTCCAATTGAGGCATATACCCAACACGAAAAAAATTTTATAGAAATCGTGTGATGTTCATCCAAGTTATGCGTGTATATGATGCTTTTTTTGTTGTTTTTTTTTTTTAAATAACCAAATGATTTTGTGATTTATAATCAAATAGAGCCATGTTCTTGAATTAAATTTCTTAAAAAAGTATTTCCATCCAAAACTCAGACAAGGCCATTATAAATAGCTTATCTTCATCCTTATTTACTTAAATTTTAAATGTATCCTTATGAAAAAAAAGCTATGAGTAACAGATTTCGCATGATTTACATTTTTATTTGCATAGAAAAATGATTCAAGGATTTTTTTTTTAACTAATATAATTCAAAGCACGTATCATTTTTCATCTATCAACAAAGTTTTTTTTTTTTTAATCTAGCTAAAACATCAACGCCAAGGAAACGGTTTTTAAAATTTTTCATTTTAAGTTAGTGATGCAGGATGAAAATGACAAAGCACTAATTTTTTTTTTGTGATACGTGATGTTAAGATCATGAAAAATTTGTAATAAAAAAAAAAATAACAAAATTATGGGCTCTAAGGACTCGAAAGGATGTGTTTTTGTTTTGTTTCTTTTAATTCTTCTTTCTGTTAACAGGATAGAAGTGTTAAAGCAAAAAATGTGCTTCCCTCCGGCTAATTAACTGCGGTAGATGAGTAAGAGTATCCCTTCGAGTTATGGTTGAAATTCAGGCTAATCCTTTTATTTTTTTCAGAAGTACAACCTACCTCTTTTTCGAGGAATTGTGAAAGCAGTCTAGAGTATTCTTTTCATGAGAAAGTGCATTTCATCCTTACCATTCCGACTAGGCAAAAAATTGTAGGTTGCCTCTATTCATGTATTTACTACATGCAAATGCAAACACAAACTGTTGATAGTGTCAGTTTTCCATGAACTACAACAACAATTTAATACCTGCAATAATGTGCTTAAAACGAAACCAAAAATATTTTTCAAAACTTCTGTGTGAAAGTTTAAGTAAAAAAACCGATATATCGGCTCACGGACCACAAGAAATTGTGAATTTTGTACAAAAATGTATTTATCCATTATCTAAATTTTAAGTTTAAAATTGTTTTAAAAAAAGATAAAAATAACTAACGTTGGAAACGGTCAAAAAACTTGGACTGAAAATCTTTTTTTTGCTGTTATTCATTGAAAAAAATGTTTAAAAATCTAATTTTTCCATAATTTTATAGACAACACACATAAATCAAAAAGTTGTTTTGACAAAATATTTGATTTTGGAAAATATTTTTTTAATTTTAAAATGTTTAATTTTTAAAAATTGATTTTTTTTCTTCAATATAAGCTCTTTAAACTTTTAAGCTTAGCATTGAATAATTTTTAGTTTAATGTAAGAAAAAATATACTTCATTGAATTAAATCTTTCAATAATTCTATTAAACAACAACAAAATTAATAAATTTATTCCTGTTCTTTATAGTTTATGATAATAAAAACTGTGTTTGTGAAAGAGTATCAAAGATAACAAAAGCTCTCTGTCCCGCATTTTAATTTCAATATCCTTTTGTGTATTTTACATTTTATGGCTTAAATGAAGAATGCAAATTTTACAGCTTCAGGCAATGTTATGCAAGGATTTCGATTTAACCTCAAAGATACATAGATCAAACGAAATTTCTTTAGAAATTCAGATTAGGGATCAAAGAACTTGGATTTATTATTATTATTATTCCTTGTCACAGCTGTTTTGTAGAATGATTTAGGTATCCCAATTTTTATTTTTTTTTTGTATTTGGTACTCCAATATAATAATATACAGAGTCCTTATGGACATGTAAATTTGCTGAAGTGCGATAAAATATATTACCAGTAAAATAAATATTTATTATATCCCAAAACTAAATTGAAAAAAATTGAATGTTTGCATAATATTGCTTGGAAGTAGGTATGGGTGATTTAAATAAATACAAAATTTAAAACAAGTGAAAAGTACGTTTAAATAAAATTCTCTACAGAGTAACTTCATAGGAGATTTCAAAGCAGATAAGTTTTTGAAAGTCAGAATTTCAAAATTTATTTTTTTAAAGCTCAACTTTGAACGATTTGCAAATAATCAAAAAAGTCGCTTCAGCAGTTTTTGATGTACATACTTCAAGATATACACAAACAGACTGCAAAGATTGTGAGACCCATTTTTTTCCATTCCTTAACATCGTTCAATCTCGATTTTTTACGCAAGTAAAAAATATATCTTCTTAAAGTCGTCTTGGTATTAATTCAAAAGAAAAATGAACTCATTTATAGAAAAACTAATAGAATCATCAACACCCACAAGTTGTACTGAAACTTTAAGATTTTCCTAGTTTTTCTCCATTTCTTATAAGTATTCGAATAAACTTTTAAACTAAAAAGTATATTTTCTCATTCTGTCGTGCACCTGATGCAACAAAAATGAAAGTTCAATCCTACAGAGAATCATTTTCAGTTCATTAAATATACTTTCTGATATCTTTATTCCAACAAAAGTTCTTAACTACGCAGAAAAGAATAGAAAAATTGGTGTGATGTGCATCTAGAAATCAATAGAAACTTTAAAATAAAATAATAAAATTCATGTCAAGAAAAAAAAATTGATATAAAAGGACCCACATTTCAAGGATACTTCTTAGTTTCAGTGATAACATTTATTTGGAAAAAATTTCATTTCGTTTTCCTCGCTAACATTTGTCTCTTAAAATTGGGATTTCAATAGAAAATCTTTTTTTTTTTTTTTGAAATGTATTTTCATCCGAAGATTTATTTCGCTTCTTTGTTATAAAGTGTAAAAATTGTACAAAAAAAAAAAAAAACCGTAGATACCACGACAACGTGACTATCGTTCGTAATTGAAAATAAATCGATTCCGCCGAATATCGTAAAAAAAAAAAAAAAAAAAAACTACCAACACTCGTGATAGTAGGTAATAAAATTGTCCCTTAAATTCAATTACTCAAAATTGTATGCGTACATATATCTTTTGCCTGACATATTATTGATTAAAGGAACATGAAAATTGATGATTGATCAAAGTTTAAAAGCGTTATCGTTACAGTTTTCTGCGAATGAAATGTTTCATTCACAATAAAAGCTTTTTGGTAATTTTGCATATTTTTTTCAATAAAAGAAAAAAAAAAAAAAAACAAGAACATAATTGGCAATAAAAGCCAACATACGTGTACAATACGTTGTGATAGACTGGGAGTTTTTTTCTTGTTTCAGGGTAATGTGATCAACTTGAAATAAAATGTTGACACCATAAAGTAAAGACCATCAACAACCAATTGAAAAGGAACTCTTCAAAATGTGAAATAAAAATGAATGAGACCTTATGGCTGTGGTAGATGAATTGCGAACATTAAAGATTTAAAGTTGATTTTTCGTGGTTCATATTACCAACAAAATTTTCGAGAATGAAGAACTTTTCCCACAAGTATTTAATTAAATCGAAAACAACATTTAAATTTTCAAAACTCATACTAAGCTGGAGAGCTGGAAATTAGTATGGTGAACACATAATTCTTTGTTGTAATTGGATTAATCTTCCTATTTTAAAGTTACTGTTCTTGATCTAAAGCCATGAGATTAAATATAATCAATATTGAGTATTCAATAGAGCTAGGTATATCTATACTAACAAAATGATGTAGAAAAAGGCAATCCCAACTAAATAAAGTTCGTTGCCCCTTTCCTTATATTGATCCTATTTTCGATAAAATAAATTTTGTATCTGCTTCAATAAATTGATTAAATTTTGTTCAGTTTCAGTTAAAAGCTACACTTGTTTACAGCCAAAACGCACAATTAGTGTCCTTGTTTTTTTTCGATCCCGCCATAGGACAACCTACACTCATATATTTTTTGTTAAAGAAACACTTTGTACATAGGCTGCTTGGCAATAATACAGTTAAGGTATAGGAATGCCATGCGTTAGAATTCAATTATTAAGTTTTTTTTTTAATTTTTTAACACAACCTATACGTAAAGTCTTAGAGGTTTAAAAAAAAAATATGATATCAGAAAAAAATTTAAAGTAAAGACATTCTGAATTTCTTTTTATTTATTTTTTTAAAGTTTTTTGGAGATGTAAAATTATTTAAGAAATGTAGTGAAAAGTTCTACAAGGGAAATTTTTTATAAGAAGCAAAATGTGAATTTTTGTAACCACTGAGCACTCTTTAATTATAAAAAATTTAAATCAAAATGGTTAATTAAAAAATGTAAAAATTACGGTAAATAATTTGAAAATTTATCATTATTCCTTTGTGGAACCTACATTTACACAATTTAATAAACCAACTTTAAAAATCGGTTTAATTTTACTTAAGTTAAAAGCTTTTACAGTTATGTGTTATAAATCAAATTAATGGCTATTTGATTATGATGCTCAATGAAGTTAAATCATAATTTTATAAGGCTTGGTTAAAAAGTTAGTAAGCACTGCGTTTTTTTACTGTTATTTCGGCTCACAGACTATAGAAAATTGTATAATTTTGTACAAAAATGTACTTACCCAATGGCTGTAGAAATTTCAAGTTTGAAAATGTAAAATTGAAAAACGTAAAAATATAATACCATTCGAAATGGTCAAAAAACTTGGACTGAAAAATCTTGTTTTTAATGTTATTCATTAAAGAAAAATGTATTAAAATTTCATTTCTTCACACATGTATACACAACACATAATTCTGAAAGTTATTTTGACAAAAGATTTTTCACGTTATTCCCTGATTTGTAAAATCAATTATACCACCCACATAAACTTTCAAAAACGTATGTGTTTTTTAAAGCTTAAAACAACCGTTATGAAGCATTTTGAATATAATCGGTATTAGAACGCCTTTTTTTTTTTTAATTATATTTCAAAGTGCATAATTTGTTTTTAAAGAAATTATCAATTTTATCCATAATAACATTATTTTCAAATGTCTAAGAAAACATTTGATATTGGAAAATATTTTTTAACTTGAAAAGTTGAAAATTTATCTATTCGATTAAATTTATTTTATAATTCTAACCCTAATATTTTTAGCGATGTTCCAAAAAATTTTTTTTTGTCTTTTGCGACCTGAGCGAAGTTAAGTTTTCATATGATTGAATATCTATATCAGTCCTGTTCGTTTAAGTGTTCTTATTTTACATTGTTTTTATCCACATTTTATGTTTAGACATATAAGTATCTCCTATACTTTATGGATCTATTGATCCTTTCGATATTGATTTGTTTGAAGCAATTCGTCGAATTACTTTCACAATAAAACCCACAGTAAAAGTTCAAGCAACAACGACTTGATTCATTGTGGATTGGATACCCTATCTGCTTCATTCTAAATTACAAATTCAAATGCATTCGATTTATACCAGAATAAAACTATACTCATCAATGTCAAAGCACTTTGTTAGCACAATCGGACAGATTAATTTCATGGTTGCCAATTAACAGGGCGCCTTTTAGTCACTATACCAATAGCCATTGGCCATTTGAGTTGGGTCAGACATTGGCCATTTAATCGAAACCATTAAATCAGCTGCAGCATCATTATCACTGGAAGAAAGAAATAAAGAAACAAAAATGGTACAATGTTGGTGTGGTGTTATTCAACTGCTAACTTAAAAGTGTGAGTTTGGATATCGATCTTCTTTCTTTTTTGCAGATTGACTAAAGAGAGAGAACATTTTCTTCCACCAGTCACTCAATGGAACACACCTGTGTTTGAAATTAAATCGAAGAAATTTCTCAAATAAATATTAACCTGAATTGTTTACACAAACTCTCCACGTGTATAATAGACAAACAACCAAGGAATTCAATTAAATAGAGATACAATATTCCTTACTCGTATAACACCAAACAAAGCATTCCATTATCCCGCCATTGGGGTCCTTAATTAAATACTAGCGCCTCTTTGTTCGAAAATCCAATTGGAATTCCAATCACATGTAATTTAAGTTTAAGTCACTTTGCACTTTAAGACTACATAAACGCTATAAGCTTTCAATTCAGCTGGATATTCTGGTACATTTCTCCCGTAAATTTCATATAATATTTGAATTCAACCAGCAACACAAAACGCACCTGGGGGAGCGGGCGCTTACCCCCCCCCCCCCCCCCCCCCAGAATGTAAATTTCTAGCTAATTTTGATTTTCAAATATAATCATTATTATGTAAGTGGATTTAGCAGGGTCAAATTGTGAAAGACGGTTCAATGAATTTCCTTCTCATGGGCCAACACACACAATTAATTAGATTATTTCTGCTTTAGTCATGTTGACAAATAGTCACTTTTTTTTTGTTCTCGGATCTGTTTGGAATTTTATATCAAGATTTAGGGAACAAATTTGTTCAAGATAAAAGATTTGTCATGAACATTAATGGAAGGGTATGTTGTATGTCTATACTGGTACAGAATGTTTGTGTATTGTTGTTGATTATTTTGTGGTCATTTATTGGGGAAATCAACTTCACAGATGAAGATCAATCTTTTTTGCATTCTTTCTCTCTGATGGAGGGAAGTTATTTGGTATTTCTGAAATAAAAAGGGTTGAGTTAAATCAATCATAAAAGCTATTTAATTTAGCATAGGGAAAACGATTTTTCATAGAAAATTCTTGGGAAAATAAAAAAAGCAGAATAATTCTTTTAGATTTTGACTGCTGATAATAATTTAAAAGCTCCTGAAATGCAGAAATTAAATTAAATAGACTAAAATAAGCTTTTACTGCCGCTTTTCAGAGAGTTTTTTTTTTTTGAAGTTATACTTCTTTACCGGCTTTTATAAAAATATTCAACCATTAGACCACATAGATTTTTTCAGCCCATTATTAAAAGTTTTTTTTTCAAACAGATTCAAGAGATTTTAAACTAGACGAGAAATCGAATAGAATTTCAAGCAGAAAACAAGGTGGGAAACTGGATGGGAAACCAGGCGGAAAATCCGATGAGAAGTAAGGCACCAAACCTGGTAGGAAAGCATGTAGGAAACCGGTCGGGAAACCAGGTACAATCCAGGCGGGAAACAAGTCGGGAAACCAGGTGGGAAACTGGGAGGAAAACTTGGTGGTAAGCCGGACGGGAGATCACCTAATATTGGGAAAGTGTGCATCTATAATTAAACGGAACCCCAGCCTATAAACAGTTTGATGTTTTTACTTTCGTAAATTTTTTTTAACATCGCATTTAGAACAAGTACCT
Source organism: Meliscaeva auricollis (assembly GCA_948107695.1). Taxonomy (NCBI): domain Eukaryota; kingdom Metazoa; phylum Arthropoda; class Insecta; order Diptera; family Syrphidae; genus Meliscaeva; species Meliscaeva auricollis. Next base: position 18,331,878 of record OX403619.1, on the reverse strand, counting down.
CTCATATAACGGTTTTACGTAAGTCATTGGATTTTTTTCGAAAACTGCTCTTACGATTTCCATTAAACTTAATATATGCGATCACAATACCGCATTTTTGATTTAAACAAAATTAAACCTGATATTTATTAAGTATTTTTTTGGAAAAAATTCAATAATTTATAATAAGTTATTCTATATATAATGTATATTATTATTGCCTTAACCAAAGATAACACTCATCCAAAGTAAACCAATAAATTATGTTATTGTTTTATGGTGTGTAAAGCAAATTGATATCTGTCAAAGAAATGTATTTCTCCTTCTACCTTGTATCTTCTTCTAAATAAAAAGAAGATTGTGTATGCGAAAAATATTTTCGAAAGGCAATGTTAAAGTATCTTTAATATTTTGAATGAATAATTATTCACAAATCCATTGAAATTTGAAATAACAAATCCAATTAATTTAATAATAAAATTAAATTAAAAAATAAATTATTGTTCCACGAAATAATATCGAATTCATTACTTAAAGTTTAATATATAGAAATTATTATTTTTGTTTGTTTTTGCTTTATTTTAATTTTAGTTAAATTGAATTTAAATCAATTATTTAACATACATTAATATGATGCTGTTGAAATGATAAATTCAATATTGTAATGAGAATATATATAATATAAAAATCATAATCGCATTATCTTGTGAGCTTTAACATTGCATTTTTATTGATTTCATTTCACAGATTGAAATAAATTAAAATATTTTAAAATGATTGACGTCTTTTTTTAATTCACTGTGGCGTATACGTACTTTTTTGTATTACATTGGGCAGTATAATAAGGAAAAATTACTTCACCCAAGAGATTTATTATTGACTATATTATTTATTTGCATCATTATGATCATAATAAAAATAAAAATGTTTCTAAATTGTTAATATTTAAGGGTTTTTTTTTTTTTGTTCCAAGATATGTTTATAAAGAATAATTGTTTTGAGTGAATGTAATTAATACTAGTAAAGAGTATATATTGTAATATTTCACTTAAAGAATTTATTTTAGTAGAGAAATTGACAGTATTTCAGACGTTAACGTACTCCTAAACTGGTCATCGCCTGCTGTTTTGAATGGCTTAATAACGTGACCGTAATGAAATTTGCAATTATTGTATTTTTCTTATTTATATTTCTTTTAAAAAATAAAGTACCAAGATAAGTAAATGATAAATTTTTGACTTTAAGCATGTCCATATCCTGAACTAACAATTTTACTTCTGTAAGGCACTAACGAAGCTATTCCCAATTCAGCAATATTGCATTTTTAAGACAATTGAGAAGAACATTTGATTTGGCCCACCCAAGCTCGACAGGCTTTAAAGTAGTCATATCCAAGTTGATTGCAGACACTTAATATATTTCCTTAAAGCTTTATGGAACAAACAACATTAAGAAATTGCAAATCTACAATTTTATTACTTTCCTAAAAAAGTATTTTAGAAGTTATTTTTGCAGGCTTTTATTTTTTTTTCAAGAAACTCTGAGAAAGCACACACTTTTTACAATTACAGGCTTTTGCATTCACAGGGAAGCCTTAACGAAGTTTCGTCAAATAAAAATTAAGAAAAGAATAATGCTTTTTAAGGGCTTCGATTAAGCGTCCTGATAAACTGAACTATTCAAACAATATAGTGACCATCTGTGTTTTTTTTTTAAGTAATATTTACTTAATAATTATAATATCTGAGTCGCCCAGTGAAGACTTACTTAGTTTTTTAAATAATTAAAGACAGTTATTTTCTCAATAGTAGGAACCAAAAATCAAACTAGAAACTGAAATTTCAAAGGAATATTTAAAGCATCCTGAAAAGGAGCAATTGGAACATTGGTTTTTTTTTTTGCTTCGGGGATTTGAAATTAACTGGGGTATATTTGGCACAAAATTCACTTTTATTGTGACTAGTCAAATTTCTTTGAAGGATTTAAAAACAACAATTTTTCAGTTCTTTTTCTGCTCTGGGAAAAGGCATTTTTATGCGTGAACCTCGTAACTACATTTTTTTTAAGAAAAAGTATAAATTGTGAAACAACCTCAATTAGAAGATATGTTTTACAGTTAATTCGACTTCTTTTTATTCAATCCAATTATTACATTTCCATTTTCCATTACAATTTTTTTTTTTTCATTTATTATAAAAATCGATAAATTAGAGAATTAAATAAAACGGCCACCATATTCATACAAACATAGTTAGTTGGCATTATGTCGCTAAAGCGAACTTATCTACATTGGGTACCCTGATTAAAGGAGCTTCCTACCTGGAAGTCTAACTGTTATTTCATCTGCTCCCTCTTGGATCCTCCCAACAGCAAACATTCTCAATTGCAGGTTGTTAACCTCCAGTTCACGTTTAACTGTAATCTAAAATTTCCATTCCTTTGACTGATGATGACTGATTACTAATTAACAAGTGATTTAAAAGTAAACAATTAATTGAACTTTTAAAGAATATTGTTTCAAAGTGGCTATCAATTTTGAGAAATGAAATCTCTCGAATATCCCAAACACACACAAAACAAAACCCATAGTTGTTTTTAGAAAACAACTTTAGATTCTCAGAACCACCTTTGAAAAAATTTCTCTTATCTATATTTAGCTTCTTGAACTCAATTCATGACTACTTGTCACAAAAATTTTCAATAAAGCTTATCTGTTTTTTACCATCATCGTCTGGTGGATAAATGTTTACTTTGGGTGGACTCGTTAAGCCAAAACTGTCATCGTTCTCAAGTTCTCAAAATTGACTTAAATGTAGCATAAACATAAACAAATTTCACTGTGGAAACTTTTGCACACACACCATTAACCTTCAATCAAACTTCCTTATAGCTTTGATCAAATATTTTCGTATATGTATATTTTGAGGAGAGATGATGAAAGCCAGCAAAAGAACTTTGGATTTCCATCAATGGATTTGGTTCCATTTCATCGTTTTTCTTTTTTCTTTTTTTTTTTTTGGAAAATGACTTTGTAAACAACAAGAAAGGAAGCTTATTTGAGGGTTGGAATTTTTTTTTTTTTTGGGAAGTTTCTCTTTTTGGTTTGTGAGTGTTTTTTTGTTTTGTTTATCTTTTTGTTGAAACTAAATTCGTTTGAGTGCAGGAGCACTTTGAACTGAGAATGGTTAAAGGATGACAAACGTCTTCACCATGACGACGACATACGTGAGAATGATAGTTTTTGCTCATTTTTAAACCTTCATTTATTTGAAGAAAAAATTGAGGTCAACCCCCTTTGCCTTTCATTCTCTTCATTTTAATGATTTTTCTCCGTGCATTATTATAAAATACAAATTATAACATCAACTCTCAAGCACATATAAGCACACTTTCCTCACCCATAGAACGTTGTTGATTGAAAATGATGATAGTCCTTTTGGAAATCAATTCCATCAGAAAACAAGACCTGAGGCATTTTTTAAGCGATTGTTTTTTTTCTGGTGCGTAGGCCTTCTTTATCAAATGAGATAATAATTTTAATTTTCATTTTCATTAAAAATAAATAAGGATAACACAAAAAAAAACTAATTTGTGTCATGATTTGATTTTAAATTAAGTTAAAATTGCATTTATCAGTTTAATATTAAAATCAATCTAACGATGAAAGATAAATAACTCCATTAGCATAAAATTAAATATGAATTTAAATGATGTTTTTGTTTTTGTATATTTTATTTTGCTAAATAGATATTAATAAACAAACTGATAGTTTTATAATTAAGATATTTTGTTTAAAATGTAAATTCATTGGGACGGTTTTTTAAATTGATTATTTAAATTAGAAACTCATGCAGAATTAAAATATAGTAATGCTGTACTATTAGTGCTTAACGTGAAAAATGGAAAAACTAATCGTTAAAATTATATAAAATTGTTTTAGTTATTTCTTAAAATTAAAACCGTTAAGTTTCCAAACATTCTTTAGCTGCATTTTTGAAGATCAAGATTTCTTCTTAAGTTTCCTTTTGTATTGATTAAAATCAGTTGAAACAAAGTTGACCAATAGACAAAACACAAAAAAACACATTGAATTTCTCATACAAAATGTATGGAAACAATTCAAAATCAATAGTCTAGGCTCAAGTTTTGTGAGAAATTTGTATTGTCTAGAACAATATTCCGTCTGTTTACTTAAAATCCAAAAAAATTGTTTTCAAAAAAACAAAAACTAATGTCGGTACTTTAGGGATAATCTTCCTAGATATTATTTTTCAAATGACTATTTCTCCTAAATAAATGCCAACACCATAATTAATTGTAATCCAGATCAACGCTTCGCCTTTTAAAATTCTATAAAAAAACTAGCCGCTATCATATACCTACATGCCGTTTTATATAATAAACAGCCACTAAAAGTTGTATTTTGCAACTTCTGTTTGCATAACGTCCTAACTTGTTTGGATTTATTAGACCATTGTGTAATAAACCTTTCACCTCAAAATATAACTGTGCCTGCAAGAAGAAAAAGCTTACCTTTTTGGATTGTGGAAAACCCATTTCATATTCGTACACCTATATTGTCTTTTATTTTCATTTGAAAATTAATATGCTTTATTTTTTCTCTTAATTCGAATAATGGCTACCCAGGAAAAAGTTTTTTTTTTCCTTTGGTTGTATAAAAGCAAACTTGTACAGTTTTTCCCTTTTTTACTTATTTTTGTCAGTTTTTTTAAATTTATTAAGTTGTATCCAAGTTGATATCCAGAAATCATGCTTTTTTTCTTATTCCTTTGAGATTGCATTTTGCAACCTTAAACTTTATACTATGTTTTTTTTTTCTCTTTGTTGTATTTTTTGAGTAACAAAATTGATACTTTTGACTTTCAAGATGTATGAGAGTACCGGAAAAAAATTCTTTTAATGATTTTTTAGTACTCTTTCTTTAGTGTGCTAATGATGTGCTATTGCTTTTGATGTTCTATAAACAGGGAATATATTTTAGGGCCCTAACTTAATTGAAGAACTTCTTCAGAAATCCATAATGCGATACAAAAGTTTATTTTTCCAAAAACATAAACACTCATATTTATTTATTATCAAAAAAGTATTTACACGCTCACCATCGCATGAGGTTCTAGCATCTCTTACAATTCTACAAGTGGAAAGGAAGTTAAGTGTCGACTATAATCATTTACGCTCTTATGTTCTGAAAGAATGCTTAGACAAATGGATTTCTTTAAAAACATTGGAGTGCAACGCTACAATTAATCAAGTTGCTATCGAAAAATTCAAAGTGAAAGAATGTATTACATTAAAATATATCTCAATTAATTAACATCCAAAACACATTTTACACTTATCGCTCTGAAGTTTCAAAGAGCTGCTAGTTGTCCTTATTTGCTTTTTTTAAAAACTAGACCGCAACCCTCTAAATTGGCTCCAAATAAATTTAAAAAACTGCTCCATTCTTTGCATTCCATACTCACCCTTGAACTATAGATCATAATTTTTGGATTATTCAACATATTATAGCCAAAAAATTAGAAAAGTGAATCCATTTTTTAGCATGACTTTTTTCAATATTTCTTAAAAATAACTATACAAATTCTGCTCAATTTTTTTCACAAAATTGACACCAAATTCCTTATTTTTAATCAACCGAAAAATGCAAAAAAGTAACAAAATTAAAAAAAAAATCATTAAAATTTGAGCTGTTGGGGGTATCCCTCCCGTTTTGTATCTAAAATGGTTCTAAATGCATTCTTTTTTTATTAACAAGTAAACATAATGTTTATGTAATATTCACTAAATTCTCAAACATATTAAAAGATTAATTTATTCATTAAAAATGCAAACATTGACTCATTTCATATTTCTTGTTGATATACAACAACCATTATACTGTCTGTCAAGGTTACAACTTTTTTAATTGAAATTTACCTACAAGCTACTGCCTTACATATTATTTATTGTCAAATTGACATAGACAGTTGCCTTTGATGTCTACATCACATACACAAGCCGTATGTGCTGGGATTAAACAAAAAACAAAAATTCCCAACTTTTTTTTTTTTATTATTTTTGTGAAAACGGTTTTGAATTTCATTTGTAATGTTTGACATTTAAATCAAATTTATTTAACTTAACCAACCACACCACAACACATTTCAAAAAGGAATCGTCAAAAATCAGCAATCCTAAGAAAACTCAACCTTACACCCAAATAAGAAACTTTTTTTTTTGTTTTGTTTTGTTTTCTTAAGCCTATATCACATTCTTTTTTGACATTTTATCAAAAGATCTCCCATTTTAATATTCCTCTTCCTTGTTTATCCTTGAAAGAGATTAACAAAACCACTTCACCATGGGTATTTGGAATTTTATAAAATAGATGAATTTTATTCTATTCTATTTTCTATTTATGTTTTAAAATTGAAGTCAAAATTGGTTTTCTATATTAGCCTATTCAATTGAAAAGTTATCATAATTTCAAAAACAATAAAGGCAATTCATCGTATGATTTTTTTTTTATTTTTTCATATTCCTGATTTAAAGTAAGAATCAAGTTCCTTCATTCAATCCACCCACACTTTTTTAAGTGTCACTCAAATCAGTTTCATTTTTTTAAGTCTCTTCTCCTACTCTTGCAATGTTCCCTAAGTTCATGAATCTGAAACAATAAATGAAACATAATACCCACTCGAAAGTTTTATTGAATGAAAAAAAAAAAAAAAAACAAACAAAAAGCAGCTAATAAATAAATAAAAGAGAATGTTATTTTCCACAAACATTCCACAGTGCCTGAAAGTACAGATTTTGTAATCACGTGTGTATGTTAAAGGAACGTACTACGAGAGGGGACACTTTTTAACTGTCAAACAAAATTTGTCACAAATAAAATCCGGTCTTAGAAATTTAATTAAAATCGGTTGAACCGTAAACGATAAATTCGGAAATTTTAAAGTTGGCTTAATTTCCCCCACACTATCTCACAAAATATAAGCACATCGTTAGAATTTAAGTGGTATTTACCTCTATTCTACTGTAAAATTTGTGTGATTAAAAATGTTTTTGCTGTTAACATAAAAGAAGTGCCTATAACCTTAAAGTAGTGAGATGTAGGTAGATGGTTGGTTTTTTGTATGTGCTGCAATGATTTGGGGCCAATCCAAAATACGACCCTGCTTTCAGGTGCTCAGGTTGACAATATTTCCGGACAAACGTAGAGGGATCAGATTGTTTTCTTTTAAACTGAATGCCAATGGAAAGGGATTAATCTGCTTTTGATGAGGAGGTTTTGAGAAGGACGGATATAGCAGAAGGTTCAAACATGTCATTCCAAAAGAGATCTTTTAACGAAATTTAGAAATAATTGGAAAACAAAATCAACAAAATTATTTTGTTTGATTTTAAGAAAAAAAATTGGGATATGAGTGTACGTATGCGACTTTGTTTATTTAAAGTGGTGCTTATGAAATACAAAAAAAGAAAATGTATCCTTCTTAAAATTGCTATGTTTATCAATGCGTGGGTTGTTTTAAACATTTTCATGTTTTCAGAAAGAATTATTATTATTTTTCTTCTATTTCAAATTAAAAAGTTTGCAATTTTATCAAATAAAGGCTAGTTGTCAAGGCTTATTTGTTTTGACCCTATGTTTATATAAAGAAGAGTAAGCTACTAAAGAAGGAGCCAAGACGATCCTGATTTTCAATTTTATGAAATCATAAAAAAATATTAAACATTTTCTTACCATTTCCACATTATTGTGTGAAGCACTTTTGCAACGCACGTAGGGTATTTAGGTACTTATACTCTTTTAAATTTTATTTTTTTAAAGTTTAACAAAACGCATTTATAATCATTATTTGTGTTTATTTTATGTTTTTTTGTTTTGTGAAACAAATGAAGTTTTAAAACGTTTCTTAATATTCCTCAAGCAGAAAGGAGAAATAAGGAATAACACAAATGCGAATGAATTTCTTGTCACAATTAAATATAATGAAACTGACACATGATTATGTTAGATAGGCACTTTCATCACTTCTATAAACAATACCTTCGAGCTAAATCCTAATTCGAAAATTTTAATTAAAAGGTGTTTTTCTTGACAGCTTATGTGCATGCGTTAGACAAGAACTTTAATTAAGAAAATCATAAACATAGTGTAGTTCATGCTCGTTTTTGAAATACTTTATTTGGAATTCTGATAAAATGTTTCTGTTGATACAGAATATGTAGCTAAGTAGTTTGATGTTATGAAATTGAAGAGGAGGTTTCTGAAAAAAAAAGACTAGAACTTGACTGCAATTATCCAAAATAATTGTTTTTGACATTTTGTCAAGAGATTTCAAGTGCCTGCAAATTTTTGTTTTGGGTGATTTTACACTGAAATTTAAAAATAAATAATTTGTTTGCATGTGTAAAAATTCACAAATAAGGTATAAAATTCAAACAAAGTGAAGGTCAATATTCATACGGACAAATATTCAAAATATTAAGGTTCATTTATTAAAACTTCAACCCGTTATTTATATTTTTAAACAATAAATGGACTCATTTTGCATAAAATCGATGCTCGTGACCTTTAAATATAATTTTTTTTTTTAAATCTGGCAATATTCTTGAGTTCAGAGGACCTTAATTCCAAGAGAAGCCCACAAAATACATAAGAAATTGAAATTGTGGTCCACCCTTATAAGTTTCCAGAACTGCCCAGAGATTTATAAATTAAGTTAATTTAGATTCGCTTTCAATTAATGAAACACAAGGCTGTTTTTATAAAGTAAACATTATAAATTTTCGAATATGAGTCTGGATCATTTTGCATCAAGGAAGGAAGAACTATTTGAGCTTTGGGCCTTCAAATTGTTTATTTTAGTGCTTCAAAGTCAGTAAGACAAACTTTCAATTAAAATTAAGAATTTTGAATCTAGCCCAATCCAAAACACATATTCAATAAAGAATCAGGTTTGGTGCTCAGCTCTTTCGTTTTACCGGTCGTTTTTTTATCTGAATTAATTCACAATCGGGTTTATGTTTGTTTTGCTAATTACTACAGGAAAAATTGTCAAAAATACTAATTTTATTGAATGTAATGATTTTTAATGCGTTGAGGCTATTCTAATGTGGCAACAAAAAATGTTTTTTTTACTACTTTCAAACGAAATAGTCTTAGAAAATTTCGTTAACTTTGAAAAATCCAATAAATCTTCTCCGCTCAGCAAATTTACCCCATAATTATACCAAAGAGGCTATTCAGGCACATATTACGGACTGTACTTTAATATACTCGTATAATAACCATATCAATCAGTAGTAGTCCAGTAGTAGGTAGTCCATGGGTTCTTTTGTCATACAAAACGTCATGTAGATTCAATTTTATTTGCATGTATAATGTATTAGACATTATTTTAGAATAGGTTTCATTATTTCGTGAAGGTAATTTTTTTCTATGTTGACGCAAATAATGTTTCTGACCTGAACCACAAAACCTATAAACTCCAAACCTATAGATCCTTTAATTTCAAGTGATATTTTATACTGTTCAAACCTATCTCATTTTCAGTTTGAGGCAACCTGCAGACAAAAAATGACCTTCAACGTTTTTTCTACATCTCATTTTTAAGGCATTTCTTTGTGTACCCATCCTTTGGGATTAAATTCCGAAATTCCTCCCTTAAAATGGATTTCCTAATGGCAAGCTATCATCAATTCTTTAAGTTAGTCACCCACAAAATAAAGCCTCAATCTTATAGAAAATAAAACTCAAAGAGACAACCATCAAATATTTTGATAAATAAGACATCAATTTTCCGTTAGATTCCACAAAAAATCATCTAATGCTTTCTGACAACAAAAAAAATGTTTCATAATGTAATTCATTTTAAAGAAAATAGCATCAAGATATGAGTGGGGGTACCTATACAGGAAAATTAAGTTATCCACCTTTCAAAGAAATGTGAAAAGGAAACAAAGCTATGGAACCGTGCAAATTCAACTCAGAGAGTCATGCACCTCAAACCCTAAATTGAGTGTGTGTTTTATGAGTGTTGCGCGTTTTTATGTCAACACAACGGTACTAACTAGAATCTGACATTTTCTTAAACAAAAAAAAAATAAAACAAACAAAATACACATCGAGGTTGCACGTACTTGATCGAGATGGTGAATAAGGGACATATAGAAAATTACATACTATTATTTGTAAGATTGAGTTTTTTGTTCGAGATTCTCAATATTGTAAACATTTTAACATATTTAGACTTAAATTGCTATGAAATGTCAAATCAAAAATCTGAATTGCACTTTCATTATAAATGCGGTGTTAAATTTTTTCCCGAAACCAATACGTATCAATTAAGAGAACAAGTTGAAATAATTACTCCGTCTGGATCTATGTTAGCAGTTCAGTGGCGTATTGGTAGTTAAACAGAATTGCTTAATTCACAGTCCTTACACAGTACACACACAACAACGGCTAATTAACATATTTGTTCTTGGTAAACAATTTTTGCAATATGCGGCAGCTTTAACGTTCAATGAGCTCATAAACATTAATATTGCGTCAACATTTTTCAACTAATGATGGTTTAAGTCAATGTTGTCGTAGTCGTCGTCATCATTGTCACACAGCATCCTTTTTGTTTTATAACCTTTCTATTTGGTTAAATCTAAATAATGGCATAGAAGCAAAGGGGTCAAATTTATTTAATTGATGTCGTCACCCGAGGAGAAAATTTTTTTGGACTCTTTAATGTTGTTAATTTTGGGTAGAAATACAAAAGACAAGTTTTAAAGACCGATAAGGCAAGAAGTCGTAAGTGTGCGAGTAATTGAAATGTTTTTTTTTTTTTTTAATTTTTTTTTTCTTTCTTGAATAAAATAATTAAACACATTTTTGCGGGATGGGCATTTTTGTGTCTTATTTACATAAGACCTTGAAGTTTTTTGTACTGTCATTGTGGAGTAAGCGTTCTCTGGAGCATCTTTGAAACTTGAAAAGAAATAAGTATAGAGCATCTGATGGAAAGTATAATTACAAATGAGACCAGTCTTATAATAAAAGAGTGTTTGCATGGAATTTCTATAAGACTTTAATTTAATGTGGAATATCAATTAGTTCAACAATAAATGTTATGCTTATTTTTATATGACTGGAATTTAGGAATTAAAGATATAGAATTTAATCACAATTAATGTAATATCAGAGTTGTGGACAGTATATTTTGTAATATCCCACTTGTCATACTTTGACTTTGAACATTAACCTACATCTATATTAATTTGCTGCATTTGTTTTGCATTTTTTGAGATTTTTTTGCACTCAAAAATAGATGCTATTCAATATAACAATGCATTATATCTATTTATATCTCAAGAATAAATATACTTGTTTGCAAAAACTGACCAAAGCATGTCTAACTTTTAACAATGAAATGATTAATTTCCGTTTTGATATCTCCTTGAATGCAGGAAAGTCACGGTAGAAACGTGCCCAAATCTAGGCATACGAAGAAAAATACTGGCACATAGTTTGCAAAAATTGTATTTTTCCTAAGTATACAGCCTAACTATGATTTAAATCTTATCTTATTATTATTAATAGTAATTTTAGATAAGCTTGTACAAATTCACATTATAGGATAATTTTTCCCCGCCCGATATATTATTGTTTTGTTTAATGTAATATTTTTAAAATTTTAGCATGAAAAAAAAACTAAAAGACGAAAATAAAAATTTTGTTTACCTTCAAGCGAAATGATAACAAATTATTCAGGAACAACAGTTACAGGGTTACTTATTATTAATCCTAATATTTATTGTATCCCCTTTTAAATCTTTTTCTCAGTTTATTTTGTATTTAAATGTATCAATTTTCTTTGAAGAAGTTTAAATTTGTCATCTCTTTTATGAGAATTTAATGTACAGATAAAATAAACAAAAATCCCAGTGGATAACGATAAGAGGGTTATAGTCTACTTAACATCAAATTATTTATCAATTTCGTTTTCGTATTATAAATTTTTTTTTTTCATTACATTTATTGTAAGCTTTTTTATTATTCATTGCTTCTTACTTTTTTTCGATTATAATATACTTTATAATGAGAAAATCATTCGATTTCGTTGAACAGCTTAATATGTGAATTAACTTTAAAAAAAAAATACAAAGATTTTTTTCTTAGGCATAATTTGATGTCATCACATTCTTTATGAGAAAAAATATAATAAAATGAACACCAACTCATTTAAAATCATCCATAAATAAAAACGTAGATTACAACTCGTACATCAAATAAAAAAAATATATAGAATAATTTCAATAAAAGAAAGTTTTAGCTTAAGATTTTGCAAAAAAAAAATATAGAAGGTATTAGAAATAGCTTTTTCTCCAATCCAAGTCGTAATCAGTACAATGTAAGGAACAAATTTAGCAAAGAACCAAATTAAAACCATTTCTATGCTATAGAAAAGAAACACATCCAACCCGGTCTGTAGTGGAAAAGAATTCCAAGAATTTTCCCATGTTGTGTAGGTTCCAAATCAATTTGCAACCACTCAAAGGCCACGTGCATGGATATTATTAGAAAGACTCGGACAAGTCAACAAGATGATGTTAAGATGGTAACATATTTGGGGTTTTTATGTAATATTTCGACACTAATATTATTTTTTCTTCAAATATACTCGGACTTATATTTCATTTGAGCTCTTCAACAAATACATATAAACACTTATGTGTTCTAAGAACTTTAGTCCTTGAAATATTTAATAAGAGAAGTTATGATAAGTTCTAAGATAAAAACAAAAAAAAAAAAGAACAAAATTCAAGTTCAATTTATTTGTTATGTAACCAAGCGAAATATACTCTTACAAAATTAAGGCTCAATATTATTTAGCTTATGGGCAGAGTTCGTAGAACCAAAAAAAAAAAAATACAAATAATAATTAAATAAACCAATCTGGTGGAGAGCTTTCGATTTAAATTGATATAAACCACCCATACAATTCTTAAGGCTATAAGAAAGTTAATTAAGTAGACCTTCGATGAAAATAATAATAATGACTATTATGAGGGTAAATTTTGTCTTATAAAAACTTAATTGAAATGAGTTAACCTTTATGTAAGCTGATTTATATTGATGAGAAAAGTTCACAAAATGGTTTTTCCAAATATCCAAATAATCCATACGTTACCAACAAAAAAATTTATTTACCGGGGGAAAACTATTCAAACAAACAAAGTTATGTATTCTCTAAAAAAAAATATAGTTATACAAATATTTATGGACTAGTGAATGTGTCTGATAGGCAATATGATAGCATAATCACTCTTAAATTAAAAAAAAAAAATCTTTCAAAAGATGCCAAGATTATGATCGTAGTGTAGCGTAAAGTGCTTCCGGAAAATTACACCAAAAGAAATTAAGGGAGAGAGTTTTTATTTTGACAAAGTTTTTAATTTTTAATTATATTAATTTAACTTTAGATGTGCATGTCAGACTCAAGGATTTTAAAATGCAACTCAACGAATGTGCAGATCAATATTGTCTATAGCACTTAAAATAAAATTCACAACTAGATCGCACGAACTTGCGATATTGGGTCAGTTATTTTTTTTTTTTTCAATTTAGTTTTTAGGTGTTAATAAATAATATCTTAAAAATGGCATACCAATTTTTTTTTTAATCGTTTGAAAATTAAAAAAAAATATTTTTTTTAAGAAAACGGCTCAATCGATTTTTCGAAAAAAAAATTCTAAAAATTTATTAATTAATGTAGAATAAATCATATCATTAAAATCGTTAGAGCCGTTTTCGAGAAAACTCGAATAACTCAAAGATGTTGCATCTAGATGAGATATTCAAAAACAAACAAAAAAAACTTTCGAAACTTCATACAAATCATCTAAACCAAATTTGTAGAAGTTCCGTTCACGCGTTTGGGGGAGTGGAAATGTGTACAGATGGACGCACGGACGCACAGACGCACAGACCGACGGACGGCACGACGAAAATCACTTTTTTAGTCTTCTCCATAATCGTAATGTTGGTTTTGATTAAAAACTAATTTTTCTCAAAAATGACTCCTACGGTTTTGATCAAAAAAATCATTATCCTTTTTTTGAATTAGGTCTATCTTTAAATGACCATTTTTTTTTTTTTTTTACCCTTATTAACAGTACCTGTCATAGAAGCGTTTTTTAAATTCTGAATTCCTAATTCATGACACAATGAATTTTAACCATTTTTTTTTTACATGAAAGCTGTAATATTGTTTAGAAAAAAAATTCAAAAATTAGTTGGATTTTAAAAAAAATTTAAATTTTTTTTGAAAAATTGTTTTTTTGGAAACTACTCAATATATTTTTTTCAAAATTTAATTTTAAAATATTGATAAATAATATCTTAAAAATGGCGTACCAATTATTTTTTTATAAAATTCCTTTCAAAATTTTATATAAAAAAATAGTAAAAAAAAACGACTCTAACGATTTTCATTTTTTTTTTTTTTTTCTAAAAGTGTATCATTATAGAAGAAATCAACTTGCATACTTCGTTTCCAGGTTAAAATTAATTTAAACAGCTGTTTTAGTCATTTGAAAATCGAATTTTATGTTTTTTAATTTGTTTTCTAAAACTGCATTTACAAATTTTTAATTAAAAAGGCTCAGTAACTTTGTCTATAAGTATTCAAAAATACTTTACTATAGCTTATAGGAATATGAAATTACAAAATAAAAAATTTTATTATAAGACGTATTTTTATTTTTTTAAATTCAAATATTAAATTCTTCAAAAGGAAAATTAAGATTTTAAAACGTACTTATAAAAATGTAGGATTCTTAATGCACTTAAGCCACCACCTTTTCCCAGTTGCTACAAGGTCCTAATTATCTTATCTAGAGATATATTTTTCGTAAAGATAAGTAACGTGTTGCGGGAAGCTTTCATATAAAAATTCCCCCTATTTTAACGATTTTAAAGCGGTTTCCTCTTACCGCACCAAGCCAAAAGTTTTTATTCTTTTCTTCGCCAGCGGCGCACTCTCATCAAGAATTTCCGCTACCGTTATATTTGTATTTTCTAGTAACCGTTTTCCTAAATTCTGTATACTTTTGCGAACATTATCTGTTTTTTTTTTAATTTTTTTTTTTGTATATCTGACTCACATACCAACATTATTCCCTGCTCATGCATAAAAGATAGCTTTTAGTAAAATGTTGATTTCGGAAGTTTAAAAAGTCACTCAATGCCATTCCCAATGCTTAAACATTTTTAAAAGATTAATACATTGTAACACTGCATGTTTCCAAAAGTTTAATTAAAATTTAATTAATTATTTTCATTGAGTAAAACATAGTTTCATAATGTAAGTTTTTTTTTATTAATGTTTTCTTTAAATAAAAAGAAACTTTTTCCTTTTAAAACTATTAAATATTTAAAAACAAACTGTGTTATTTCATCATTAAAGTTCTAGGAATAATATTTTATGCAGAAACAAACATAACCATCTCAGACTTTCTCCTTATAGATCCTTTCAAATTTATAACTTTGAAAAACTTTTATTCAGTTAAGTGTGAAAACTATATTTTATTCATTTAGAGTTCTTCCTCAAGAAAATATGGTTTTACTTTTTAATATTACGGCGTTGCTGACGAACAACAAGGATGCAGTCGACACGGTGCGGTGGTGTACGAGTACAAACATATACTATGTAGACAAATATTTTGGCTTACATATTTTATTTCATGCTGAGATAAATACTCTAAAATTCTTCATGGTTCTTTTTTCTTTGTTTTGTATGAAGGTAACAAGAATTATTCATTTTATATCTTTTTTATGCTGAGTGAATAAGGGCTATATTCTACATAAAGCTTACAGAGGTAGAATTTATTTTCAAATTGAAACGTATTTTTTTTTAAGATACAAAAAATATTTAATATACCTAATATCTGAAAACTATTGCAAGTTTTTTTATATTTAATAAAAAAAAATCAGATGACATACGAATATACGCGCCAAGCTTTTCGTTTTTTTTTGTAAGCCTACTTGGAATCACCAAGTGGAACCATGGAAGGCTAATGAAAGAAAAAAAAAAAAACAAATAAAACTGTGTAACAAAAACAGGGTAAATATAAGTCACGACTGGGTCGAATGAACATGCTCTTAGGGTCAAAGTTGCTGTGGATTCTAAGGCTTCTTATGTAAAGTTTTTAAAAATAAATAATTCTAGATATTAAAACAAAGTCAGGTTAGTTGCACCATTTATAATTCAAGAACTGCTGAACCGATTTTAATGATCTCTGATTAGTTGGATTAGTCTTCCTTAAGAATAACAGAATAATTTTTAAAAATTCTCGGAAAATCATTGTCTCGAGAAGTTTTCCCATCACAAATAAACTAAACCTCGTTACAACACCATATTCGATGCACGATAGACACAGAACACGGTATGCTAGATTGAAAAATGCCAACAGATGGCGTTGTGTGCATAATACATTGTGTGGAATATACATAATTCAGTTGCAAAGTCAATTAACTTATCAGCATTTTTTTCGAATTTTCGAAAATAATTTTATTACAATCGAATTCGATTTAAATAAATACAGGTTTAAGATCTCGAAACACTTCATGGAAGGTCATAAAAAAAGAGATAACTACCGTGAAAAAAGCGTAAGATACGGCGCAGAAAACAAGGAAAATCATAGAAAAAAGCAAGAAAAGTCTTGGAAAATAGTGTTACAATTTGCGAAAATATGTATGTATATGTGAAATACCACGGCTTACATCGTTAAAAACCGTGGTACTGATAGAAGATCGCTGAAAGCCTCGCAGAATAGCAAGAAGTCACGAAAAAGGCGGCTTATATCACGAGAAAAAGCGTGGAAATATAAATGCACAGCAAAAAGCGCGGAATATCTTGGAAAAAAGTGCGGAATACTGGTGAAGCGGTGAAAGAACTCTTGAACACCAAGATTAATAATCGCGAGAAAAAGCGTAAAACACTGCGGAAAAAACAAACAAAGTCACAGAGAAAAGCATAAAGTCACGGAACCACTCATTACAGGACCTTCATAATTTATCAAAACATATGACTGGTTTAAATAAGTTTTCTAAATAATATCAAGGATATAATTTATGCTACACTAGAATAGACATTTTCCATGGAAAATAGTTTATTTTAAAAATTATTCATTTTTCTTTAAGCAAGAAAAAAAAAATAAAATGTAGAAATACCATCTAAAAATTTATTCTTTTTTCTTCTACTGACGACATTGATGGTATTCAAAAGATTTGCTATGCTTAAAATGCTTGAAAATATGTTATTCTGGAATATTTCTTATTCGTGTGCAGCCAGGAATAAGCGAATTATTATTTCTTCTTATATCTTGTGCACAAGGAATTTCTGTTAAACTTTGCTGTTCATTTTTTGTTCGTTCGTTTTTTTTTTTTTTTTTTTTGTATTTAAAGAAAAGAAACACAGGATTTACTTATTTATCAACAACTTTAGTGCACTCGAAATACTATTCAAAGACTTACTTTATATAAAACGATTATTTGCACATGAAAAGAAGAGAAACTCTAAAATGGTTGAAGAGATAACAAACAATACTACAGTTGTCACAATTCAATTCAATTTAGGTGAATCGTTTAAACTTTAAGGGTTTAAATGTCAGCTTAAGAAAAACGAGATGTTTTTTTTTTCTTCTTTGTACTGATGCAGAATTGCAATTGCATTGAGTGGAAAATCTATCTTGTGTAGAGGGAAAATATTTTTTGAATATTTTCAAATCTCTGAGTGGTGGTAAAAGCAAGACATGGAAGAAAGTAATACAAATGATTAGATAGGATGAGAATCATCTGATCGGATAAACTTAACATGAGCAAAACATTCGTTTGATCGCTTTCTTCCGAAAACTAAAATGTGTTTTGCTCTAGCCTTTTTTAAGTCAAATTAATATAAATTTAAAACTAGATCAATGTTACCACTGTGAACTATATAAAAACTAAAAACTATAAATTAATTGAAGTGAGTGAAATTTTACAAGACAAAGGCTGCAGCTGCTTTTTAAACTAACTTCTAAAAGCTAAAAAATTGAAGTTTTAAAGAAACGTGCTATTTCAAACCTAATGCTTTACTTTAATACTGGTGAAAAACACGAAAAATAGAATGAGAAATCATGAAAAAAATTGCTTTGTAATGGATAAAAGTAAAAAAGTCCCCTAAAAACTTTGCGGAAAAAACTATGAAAAGGAGAAACAAAATGTCAGAAATACTGTGGAATACCACGAAAAAACGGAATACCGCGGAAACAATTGCGGAATATGATGAATAAGTAAGTAAGTAAGTAAGTAATACAAAATAAAAAAGCAATCAATTTAAAAAAAAAAAACGATTATAGTAAAATTAAAACCAATATTTCCTATGGTAGTACACCTTTTAAAACGTGATTTAATAACATCAAAACAACAAACACTCATAGTGACTAAAAGAACTTCAAAAAACTCCGATCAAAAAAATAGCAGTTCTGTTTTTCTAGGCGCGATTACCTATGGATTAAATAAGAATTTTTTTTTGAGAACAATTCGAACTGCTATTGAGGATAAAGTAATGTAAAATGGTATGCAACCCAGTCATTGAATGTATTTAAATGTCTGTGGGGAATATAAGGACATAATGCTTATAAAGAACAAATAAGTAAAATACACACCTCAACTATACCTTCCAGTCTTATAGTATATTTAAGCACATTTGCAATTCACAAATTACACACATTTACGCAAATAACTTTAATTTAAATTCACAAATAGGCTTCGAAACCTCAACACAAATTTGTGTTTGTTCAAAACAAATGCTCTCCATAAAATTGTGGTCAATAGAGTTGGTGTTATTTACTATCATTTCATTTTGTTAATAAGGTTTTAGGATATTAAAATATTTCTATTTATGAGTTTTGTTTATTGGATATTTATTTGTGATACACTCTCTGTTACACCCCTAAAGCTGTTTAAATTTAATAATAATTATTGTTTTGTTAGAAATGCAAAATTATATGTACTAGAATAACAATAATGTGAAATTAATTTATCAGAAAATTTTGTCTAAAAGTAAACAATTAATAATTAATTTTTGTTCTTTTCCAGGAAATAAGTGCACCATGTGTTGTGTAGAATTGGAAAATATGGTTTTAGATTTGCACACAAATTATAATGACGTTTGCATTTGAGGTATTGAAGCCAAACTGGAATTATTTCAAAATAGTTCAATTAAAATAAATAATAAAAAAAACTTTTATTTGACTCTAAGACCATACACTCTGAATGAACTCTTTTGATTAATTGAACAGATATTGTATTTAATTTTCCCGGCCATTATACTAAATAAAGCATAAGCTTATTATTATTTAAAATTTGTAGGTTTGTTGAAAATAAACTGTTTTAAATTGAAATGAAGGAATTCAACTAGCTCATTATTAAAAAGTCAAAAGGACTTGACTTTATTATGGGACAAATGCAATTTTGCATCCACTCGAAAATTATAAACGTGCAGAATGTAGATGTTACGTAAGATAAAGATGTTTAAGCTTCGGCAGTGATTTTGCCAGCGAATTTGTTGATATCAATTTTGTTCAAATTCTTATCACTGCACGAATATAAAAGTTCCGTTGATATAAATTCTGAGGTTTTGCTCTTCGCAATATCAAACTTTTGCTAAAAGAATAACGTATCTTTAGGTAAACGGGTTTCTTAAGTTTTTCATAAGTCTGGTTAATGGTTTCTCATTTCTCGAACAGTTATCGCAATTCTGGTATCACACTACTCGTTCATGGAATTGCATTTGGCTTCTGATGCGTTTCTAACACCAACACATTTTCTGGGTCTGGTGTTTACCAGCAATCACACATTTTTCGCTGGAATCAAACGACTTTCGCTACCAAGAAAACGATTTTCACTATCAAACAAGCATCATGAGGAGTCAAGATGTGCTACCAAGTGGATGCTATATAAGTTCACAAGCACAAACCTTCCCACTGCGTGAATAATTCAGCAATTATTAATAAGACAGCCTACATTGCTGACGCATGTGAGTTGCCCGACAATAGGCTACACTTCTCATACAGAATTGTATAAATTAAATACCCTAAAAACCAGTCACTTCTTTCAAAGAATTTTACTTACTTTTATTCTTATTATAATGATCTGATTCCAAATGTCTGTTGTTTGCATTTTTTGAGACAATTTTATGTTTTATCTGATAACAGTTGACATCAGCATCATTATAAACTTTATTATCTGATTTAATCGGATTACACTCATAAACCTGTCTTTTATGTTTTTTTTTTGTAGCTAAATTATGCTATTACCATCCATTTATTTTTAATGAACAATGTGTACGTTTGTGAAAGGTGACTTTTCATTTTTTTTTTTTCAAGCAAAAGTCGACAAAATCTTCCCTTTTATTCAATTCAACATTTTGTTGTCCTTTTTGCAATATTCTACATGAATGTGATAAAATAAAATTTAACAAAAAAAAAAAACATCTCATTAGGATCTGGGAAAGGGTGAATTATTCATAAAGCTGACTTAGCATTTTTTTGACTATTCTTTTATTTTTTTGGTTTGAATTTTTCTTCCGGCAAAATATTTGGGATTTTTGTGAAGATACAATCTATTTATGGAAATTTGTTGGTTTTCTTTAAATCATACTGTAATTTTTTTTTACTGAACCTTCAAGATTCTTACTTTTCTTTCAATTCAATGTTAAAAAAAAGGTTGGAGGCTATCTTTAAGCAAAGGAAAATTCATGACAAATAAAATCAACAGGTAGATTATGTTTTTGTTGGAGTCAGGTAATAGTGGTGTTTATGAAAACTTAAATATTTTTTTCAGACAAAAATTGATAAAATAATGATATTTCCTTAGAAAACTTAGCAAATAGAACACAATATTTAAATGCTATTGAAAAGTTAAAGCTGACTCTTATTTTTCTATACAACTTTTTGTGCCAGTTTACCAAAGTAAAGTTAGAAAAGTCTTAATTTTATACTTTTAACATTTTAAGCTCGTATTATTTATTGTATGGTTTTTAGTTTTATTCTAGCATTAAGTATACTTACCTATTCTAAGACCAGGTACCAAATGTGTAGATAGTATCAATAAATATATATCAATTTGAAAAACGTTTTTCAAATTTTTTTGATAACACAAATGTTTGTTTACAAAAATCTCATTCTAAGGTTTAAAAAAAAAAACCGATAAGAGCGGAAATTTTGAACCCAAAACTGTTAAATTATCATTGAATACCATTATTTGAAAAAAATTACCCTAATCGGAGCAGTTTCGCCCGGTTCCGAGATAATTTGGTTTAGGTACTCCACGAGCCGTTCGTTTGAGAACATTCGTTTGTTCGTTTTGGTGTTCATCAAACACTTTTTTGGTCGTTATTTTGTTCCTCTCCTTTAGCTGAGAAGGAGAGCCATAATTTTAAGATATGTCGACAACACTAACATAGTTCTTACTTGTTCTCTGGCATTTTAATTTAAAATAGAAATTTATCCATTTGACCATGTACGCCTGAGGCTGTCACCATCCCAAACCCGAAAGTTAGTTAACACCTTAGGCCAATTGCTTAAATAAATAATCCATCAAAACCAGAATGTATCGGTTACCACTTTGTTGGGCTCAGGAAAATTCCTAAAAAAATCCTCTAAAAATGCTACCGCACATGTTTTGTATTGATGATGACTCCCAAACATCGTCCAGAGGCTCCATCATGCATCTCACAAAGAACATCATTGATATTTGATTGTGGTACAAAGATTTACATCACATATATAGGGTTTCCCATCTGTGGACTCTCATAAGGAAAGGTCAGCCAATTCTGGTTTCTCCTGATGTCCTGCCAAGTGCTTGCTGGGTGCTCTTCAGCGCTTCGTTACTCCATCAACCACCACAATAACATCTTTTTTCCCTTGGTATGTTAAATGCTTGTAGTGCGGTTTTCACGATTACCGCCACTGGTAAGGTGTTTTGTTCTGGATTTCTGATTTTCAGAGTTTCTCTTGTGTTGTTGAACAGCTAGAGGTTATCAACTCTATCAGTAAAGAAATTATCTGTGGAATTTTGTTTGACCAAAAAGGCTTCCTATCGAAATAATTTGAATGTAATTTGTTCCTCTGGTATTGGTGCGTATTAAGAATAACAGGAAGGTGAAAAGGGTGCTACTTTCCTAGCAATTTTTCGATTGAGAGCCCTTTTCCCAAAAAAAAATAGGGGTGAATGGCTTGAAGTTGAAAATGGTTGCCACCTTCTTTGAAATTATTCACTTTCATGGCGAAGTAATTGTTTACTTCTGGTTCACTGTTTATTAATTTACCAAATAAATTTAATCTCAAAAAAATATTTTATACGTCAACTATACTTGTATTGTCAACAGTAATTTTATTATTCAACAGAAATTGTTCATTTTTTTTAAGTTGGAGCAACCAAAAAGTATAAAATTGAATAAACTTTCTATCCAATGTGCAAACTAAGATAGAAAATTCTGAGCCATTCATTATGTAAAAAAACATAACTGTCAAGTATCTAGAGCGAAATAGGTGTGGATAGATAGTATACATATCTGTAACTTAATTGTTCCCTCTTGTATGTTATAGTCATCAAATAATAAAATATTTGGCACCTAAACAGTTGATTAATTAAAAATAAAAACAAAAGAAGTTTATGACATGTAATTTGTCACTTGTGTTGTTGCAATAAATCTTTTATAATTTTTGTATTCCAACATTTTTTTCATCATTCATTCAGAGAAATATTCAAGATTTAATTTAAGTTTTTTTCTTTCTTAATTCAGAGAAACATTGAATGAAAGTAATGACATCTTGAGAAAAAAAAATATGTAAGTATTTCAATTCGGTAATTGGAAAAACTTGGAACGGGCATAATATACATTTTATATTGCACAGCTATATTTCATAAATCCAAGCTTAAAAAATAAAAATTTAGTTTAAGTTTTTGAATATTAAATTAAAAATTGACCTAATTTTGGGAATGAAATTGGCACAATGTTTGAAAATTCTAATTTAATTGGCTGACTTCCAAATTAAATTTGGCGTACCAACCATAGGGTTAGTTCCTTTAAGAACTATCAAGATTTATGAATAAAATTACACAATGTGTAGTTTTATTGGATATTGAAACGTGAAAAAAAGATAGCAACTATAGTGTACCTAAAAACATCATCAAGTTGAACCAAGAGTGGGTACCCACCAGAATATTTGATCATTTAAAGAAAATAAATTGCCTATGACATAAATTATAAAACAAAAAACCAACAAAAAGACACACACGACATATGGCTTTGGCAGTCTGCTAATAAAAGATGCTACACACTCGAAGAAAAAAAATGTCACAGGACATCTGGATCAACAAGAGCAATTCCCACAAATAAATAAAAGAAAATTGAGTGTCATTTTTTTTTTTTGCCTATACGAATGAACAGATAAAATAATTGTTGTCACTCCATACTCTCATGATAAGGTTTTTCATAGATAATAAATATTAATAAGTTGTGGAGAAGGAATTAATTTTCATTTTTTTTGCCAGTAAAACAGGAAAAAAAATGACAAGGCTCAGGAGATGATAGACGAATCTAATGAAACACGACGACGACGACGATCAGAAACTTTAAGTCACGCAATTTTTTCCTTCAAACCTCGTCACGTTATCAATTCAAGCACACATAAATTCACAACAAGGATACTTTGTGGACAAATAAATTGTTTGGCATTATGATGAAGTTTGAGATGAGGATGTTCATCTAAGGAATCTATAACATCGTAAAAACATTTAAATTTAAAGAGATATTTTAATGGAGCTGATAATCATTAGCTTGTTGGTTCTTTTGCTTTAAACTTTTTTTACAGTTTTTTTTTTTGATTTTATTCGAATTTTCCACAACGAGATTGACTAAATTAGGGGAAGTCTATTTAATGAGTTTTATGATTAATAAAAAAAATAATTGGGCTCAAGGATTTTTGGCTAGAGAAGTTATTTTTAAAATCGTTTAAAAGTAATTAAATCTTTAAAGATACCATCGCAATTTTCAAAAGACTGTATTTTTTTATGACGACATAAAGTTTTTGGAAACAACATTATGTTGCTTTTTTTCTTCTCAACACTTCAAAATTCAATTTTCTTTATTCTCATAAAAGTTAAAGAAGATTAATTGATTGAAAAAGTTACAAATCAGGCTTCCTGCTGCTGCTTTATTAAATACTTCTTTTTCATCCGTAGGTACTTTCATTATTTAAGGAAGCTGGAAGGTAAATTTTATCAAGCTATAATTTTAATTGACTTTTGATATCCTGTAATTTTTGTAATGAAGGTTACCACATCCTCATTATGTGCTACGGCTAAGCTAATAATGTCGATTTAGGTACTCTCGTATAAACGTTATCTATATTTCTTCATTAATAAAATGTATTTAATAAAAAATAAACTTCTGTGGTAATTCACTTAGTATGTTCATTATTGATTTTCTTAATAAACTTCTGTTTCATTGTGTTTTTGTTGTTGTTTTTATTTGATTTCATTGTGAGCCTAAAATTTGAATAATGATAAAAGTTTTGTGATCGAAATTTTCATAAAAAAAAAAAAACACAGTTCGGGTTAGAAAATGTATATACCTTTTTGAAAGAAATTAAATTTCATTAAGTTTTAATTATTTAAATCTGCTGAAGATAAGGGTAAATAGTAACAGACTGCTGAAGAAAATCTGGCAATATTTTTAGGTTGATTTAATTATGGTATTAATAATATTTGTGAAAACTTAAAGGGCTTTAAAATTGTCCAAAGAGTGTCATGATTTAAATTAAGATAAAGAACAACAAGCATCTTTAATAAAATGCACGACTGGGTCGCACGTACTTGTCCTTAGGTTCAAAGATGCTGTGGATGTAAAGGCCTCTTATATAAAGTTTTTAAAAATAAATAATTTTATAAGAAATAAAAAAAAAAAATTAAAATAAATTCATTTCAAAAATGGCTTGAACAACTTCTGAAATGGTTTTAAGCTCCAAACTAAGTATGTCATTTGATTAAATAAATTAGAAAAAAAAATTTGAAACTCGTTACAGACGTTTTGAAAACAAAACAAATTTTTATATTTATTAATAATATGTTATGAGTCAAAAAAAAAATTCAACAAATTTTTTTTTTTGTTTTACTTTTATGAACAACATAAATAAATTTTTATTGGTAATATTGGTATAAAATGTTCAGTTATTTTTAGTTTAAATCTAAAACCAAAATTTAAACAGAAATAACGGACTTTCAAAATATTTTTCGTGTCATCCTCAATCAGATTTTCATCTCGAACTCGATTTTTTTAATTTATATCATAAACAAAAACAATGCAACTATTTTCTAACATATCTCAAATATCAAATTCAAAAAAGTGTCCATTTACCTAAAATGCACTTCACAAACAAACAAAAACAAAAAAAAAATTAATTTAAATTCGAGTATTATAAGAATAAAACATACTTTTCATTAAAGCCACATAACACAAAGAACTCTCTTTAACCTCTACACCTTCAAGAAAAGTGTAAAGCACAATATAATTTATTCAGTATAATTTAAAATTCTAGTGGTTTTTTTTCAAAAATTTTAGAAATTTCTAAAACTACAAAATAAAACCGCTACTGCCATAGAAAACAAGTCAAAGGAAAAATTTATTAATTCTTTCTTGATAATATTTTATTAAAACTACATAATATACATTTAATTTCTATTTCTTGTTTTCTAGAAAGAAGTTAATTATACATATACAAGTAGATATGGTTATGCAGTTGGTTTGACTTTGGAAAAGGTGTGTGGTAGCCAGCAGGAATTTCTTGAAAATTAATATATCCCTGCCCAGAGCCTGAATGTAGTAAGGAAACAAAAGTTACATTTATAACCTTATTGGTTAGGTTACTTGTGAATAAATAATGAATATCGGTGTAACACATGAATTCTTTTGATAATAAAAGAGTATTTTCATTAGATTTTAAATATTTCACATACATATTTCATTGAAAAGAACCATTGCATTCGTAAGTTTTAAGCCAATAAAATAAAAACAGAGCAAATCGCTGTTGGAAAAAATGCAATGTGTTTCTGATCTGATAGATACTACTTACTCTGTAGTCCGGTTTCAAATAGTTACATTTTCATTTCATTTTCGGCGTGTGCATAACTGACTAGATACTACCTTTCATGGAATCACAACCAGTTCTAAGCAGATCTTCGCAAAGTTTAGAAGTTTCTTTTAGACAGTAAAAGTCTCGTCTGCACTTTTAATCTAGATTTCAAACAAGCCAATTATTGAATCTACGTAGTGCTTTATGCAAAGTAATTCTTTTCTCAGTAATACTTACCTACTACGACTATACCATGTATACTGTACTACATAATATGTGAATGTGGAATGTCTAACCAAATTCCTATTTTCTGTGTCCCTTCCAGTGTACCTAATATTCAAAAATTAAAACCATCCAAACCAAGTAGTTCACAAATTCTAAGGTAAATCTTAATTTTTGATTCTCTTGAATTCACACAAAATAACTGGCAGAACTGAAAACACAGCAAACAACGTTGCTTTAGTTGCTTTTCAAAAGTAATAAATTAAAAATCCTAATTCTTCATGTAATTTCTGCGCTTCATTTCATTTTCTATTAAAAGTAAATCCTCCTTTATATTGCTATAGTATAGATGATTAGCAAGAAATGTCTGGCGAATGTTTAACTAATTGATAAAGTTTATGTACCACCTAAGCTGCCATTAGAAATTAGCAGCTTGAGGGATTAACACATTTTTTTTTCTTTAAAGCTTAAGCTTAAAATACTTAAAAGCAAACTTTTTTGATCTTTTGTTTTTAAATAAATAATTTGAAATACAAAAATTGTACGCCATCACTTCTTTTAGTGAATTTAATTTATTCTAATGCCAGTATGATTGTATAACAACAAAAAAAAACTGCATTTCAATTGCACTTTTCTATCCAAATTTCCCTGAAAAAGTTTGCTTTTTTTCCACAAAATCTATCGAGAGGGTCTGCCGTTTTGGTTAGAGTAATTGTATGTTCCCGCAAAGGGGTATAGGTAAGTAGACAAACGACTCAAAGACTATGTCATCAACATTTTGCAAGAACATTAATTTCCAGTGATAAAATCATTATTTACGACAATTTTGAATCAAGTAGTCATTTCCATTTGATATTTTTATAAGATTCAACATACTAAATCAAAAGTTTGCAAACGACTGGTGACTAAAATTTGCTTACCACAATATAACCATATAATTTCCCTTTTGATTCAAATGAATTGTGGATAGGATATTTTTTTGAGGAGAAAATTTGTAAAAGTGCGCATGATTGCTTAAGAATATTAAGTTCTGTATACAAATAAATTTGTTTACTACTATGTACTTCAATAATTTCAAGAGCTTTTGTAAAGAATGAAAGGTATCTTCCCAACTAATTGCATCTTATGTGCAAAATGCAGCTTTAAGTAAATGTAAAGTTATAAGAGATCTAGTATTGTTTTTAACATTTTCTATGGAAATTAGATGGTTTTTCTATGGTCTATAAACGAAGCGAGATATCGAAACATTTTATGTAATAATATTATGGTTTTGTCTCGTATGGTAATGCAACATAATCTTTTACCAAATTATGGAACCAATGATGGCATAAGTGCATCGATTTTTTGACATCTTTAGGAGCAGTTTACACCACTAAGACACTGGGTAATAGCTGTCAGATGATGTTTTCTGACACTTACTTACAAAACTTACCACAACAGCATGAAGTCAACGAAACGTTCACCAGCTTCGCTTCTATTAATTTATTTTTATTTTATATAGTTTTCTGGACAAAATTTTAAGAAAATCATTTCACGAATTTGGGCAGTGGAAATTGATTAAGCAGCAATTCAATTTCATGGCAAAAAATGCTGCACATAGAATTGAAATCGCTGTTTTTGACATCTTTCAAACGTCAATAAGATAAATTTTTCTCGCTTTTGTAGATTATACCATTTAAAGTAATAAGGAGTGAATATTTGTAAAATACCACATATATTTTGTGTTAAAAAAATTAATAGATATATATTTAAAGGATTTCGAAATGATTTCGTTTTGATTATCTCGCATTAATTTGTATTAAAGCTGTCAAACTGCACACACTCATCACAAAAAAAATCAATTGTGTTTCATGTAAAGTCAAACCGGAAGTTAAAATAAAGTAACTCATTTCTTTTTATTACAAATAATTTTATTTAAAAATAACTTCGGTATAAAAAAAAAAATTGTGTGTGTATAAATGTATCAACTGAACCATATACAATACCCACTGGCTTAAAGAAATTACAGTTATATTCATAAATCCTTTTGACCATTTTGTATTATATAACATTAACAGTCATTTATTAAAATTAAACCAATTAATTTATCGTGACATAAGCTAAATATATCTTATTTTTGAGTGAGCAGATATGCATGTGGAAGTATCATCCTAAAATAAATGAATTACAAGAATTTTTTTTGTTGTCTTTATCTTAAAAATTTTGTTTACGTTAAAAATTTGAATAAAAGCAAATGTAAAATAAATAAATATCAACAATAACCATACACAATCGAATCTCGTAACATCTTTTGAAAATTTTAAGAAATAGCTTTAAAATGATGCTCACATTCAAATTGTTTTTCATATTTGGTAAATAAAAACAAAATGTTATCAACATAAATGGTTAAGTTTAATATTTTTCTTATTAAATTTCAGCCCTTTTCGCTGTTGCTCTTGCAATTCCACCAACACCACCACGAAAATGTGATTACAAATGCACAAGGATCGATCAAAATGTTTGTGCCAGCAATGGAATTTGTAACAATCAATTTCCTAGCCAGTGCCAGTTGGAGAAGTACAATTGCTTATTCCCTCAGAAGGTTTTCAATCTTGTAGATGAATGGAAATGTAATGAGATATCATTACCTCAGTGTTCGTTAGGCGATTTGTAAACTATTTCTATGGACGGTATTGAATTTAAATAAATAAAACAATCATTCAGTGAGGTGTATCTAACAAAGTTTATTCATAAAATAAGTTCAAGGATAAAAGTAGGTATCCTTGTTTTAAAATTAAAAACCTTAACTTTGAAAGTTAATGGTTGCTAAAACTAAGTATTTGTGTTTGAAAACTTTTAATGAGAAAAAACAACAACCACTCCATTGCAGAGGTAGCGCACCAAAGTGTACAGTCTAAACAAAGAAATATATGAAGTCGGAACTTTTATCAAAGTGGTTCTGTCTTTTGTAGCCGTGGCCGTCAGGACAAAAACATCTTGGCCAAGTCGAAATAGGGATTCAACTTAGAAATGAATGCTAATAGACAACCAATAAACCTATGTTAACACTTAAGGTAGGGATTTAATATGAAATGCGACGGCAATAGTGTGAATGCATTCATTTACCTTCGTTAAGTAGGTCATGTGCCTTTAAGGAATTCAGCCATTGATCGGTATTTGACACTGTATATGGATTATACATTAAACATAATGTATACATTAAACACAAACATTTTTGTTTTGACTGCAATGGAGAATTTTGAACATTATTTGTGCTTGTCTTCTCTTTCTAATTTGACATTTTAAACTTGCTGACATGTCGAATAGTACACTCAGTCTCTCTTGATTACGAACAGGCATTTTAACTCTTCGATTTTACTATATTTTTTTTAACCTTTCGTTGATATGGCAAAAACTAAATGCAAGTGGAATATATTTTTTGTGTGTTGTAAAAATTAAATTGGGATCAAGTTAAAAAATGGAAATGTTATAATGCTTTTTGCAAAACAGAAATAATAACGTCACTTGATCACGAACAGTATAGCTAATACCAATTGTTTCCACATTTTAAACCAAATAAAATGGTTTTTAGAGTATATCAGAGATTTTTCAACATAATTATCTTTTTTAACATAAAAGGTTTAAACAATAGTAAAATCAAAAAAATTAAAATCCTTGCATTCAACCGACCAAATTTGACAGTTAGTACTAACTTTTTGGGGACTCTGATTGGTCAGATGTCACTGAATTTTCAGATAATCTTAAATTTCAGTGACATCTCTGAACAATCAGGGCTTTGAAAAAGTAAGTACTTAATCTCGGTTGAACGTAAGGACTGCCTGTTCGTAATCAACTGGGCTGGAGTATATATGACATTAGTTTTGTAGAAGAGAGTGGCCGAAAATGGCCGCCCTAAGGAAAATGTCTCATATCTCGGTAAAAAACACATTTCATTTAAAATTTTATATTCTTTTCAAAGTTTAATCAATAACGCTTACAGTTTTTAGCTTTACAGGTTTAAAAAGTTCTAAAAAGTTTTTAAAATTTTTAATTACCAAAACGTTTTCAAATTCCACTGCTCAAAATTGACTGGGTAAAATGACCATACCGGCATGCAAAGTGTGTTTTTGTTCAGCCACCTGGTAAACAAGTTTCAAAATACCGTGCACGAGTTCCTTTGTTCATTTGCTTAAAGGAGATGGTCAGAAATCTCCTCAAATCCATCTGTAAGTCATTTTTAATAATTTTGTTTTGTTGGGTAGGGTGGTTTCTGAAACTCAAAATGTTTTATTTCCGTCCTTGGATGGAATTTAGAGCTTTTGGTAATGAGTCTTCCCACCAGGACCACCTGTTAGTAAACCGTTCGTGTTTCTAAAAATATTTCTCATAAAGAAACAAAAAAGTACCCAGGTGATAAAGGGGACACTTTGCCCGTTTAGGGCATTTTTATTTAACTTTTAACACCGTTTTCCAAAAGTGAAGGATCGAGTCGTACCTACAACTGAAGCCAAATATTGTACGAAGATATTGTCTTGTTACTCCGCACCTTCTTTACCCGGTTATTACCTAACTTTATATGAATTTAAATGCATCTCACCTTGGTCTTACCCTCAAAGTGCATTTAGTGTCAATCCGGAAAAAACTGTCATACCCGCTAATAAAATTAGCATAAAAGCGTGTGGGTCGTATACATGCATTTCAATACCCAAGTAAAATACGAACAAAAGCTAATTACTTACTGTTTACTCACTTCCCATGCACGAAGAATTATAATATCCACCCAATTCAAAAATGACGAATGAATGTCACTCTGTTACACACGTGCTCGTTAATAACGCACCAACCTGTCAATGAAATAACTGAATGTCCGAATTGCAACAGAGTGTAAATGGTCCCTTAGTAATGTTTAAATTCATAAATAGTAAATCAAAGCATTTAACCTGCTACAAACAAAACAAAAACAATATTGTGTTCGACATTGACAATGAACGCGAAGTTTGAACTACCTGGCATGTGGGAGGCATTTTTAATGTCTAAGCTTTATACTGAATCATGCAAATTCGGCACGTGGTGGAGTCTTTTATTGTCTAACCAGCATTTATAGTGTCATCCAGCATTTTTGCAAAAAGAGAAAGACCGGTTGTTTTGCATAAAGAAGTGACAGCTCTCAGAAGTTTAACGAAATAAAGTTTGTTTGTTCTTAATCCCATAATGGAGCTCCATCAATTAGCCATGAATATTGTGTAGTTCATTCACACCTTTGGTCATCATTTACTAAGCAAAACAAAATTCACAAAAATGTAGGCGGAATTAAATAGAATTTCTTTTATTAGACAGAAAAAGATAACAAAGTGGTGCGAGACATGGTGTTGGTTAAACTAGAATGTCAGTTGTTGTCTAAATCACTTCCTTATCATGCGGAACAAAAAATATGTGCAAATACAAACCGTTGACAAAGTCAATTATTAAATAAAGGTATATAGGCAGAATTTGAACAGGTGCGGATTTTAATTTTATTATTAAGGCCTGCTTCCTACTATTACAGTAACCAGTAGAAGCTGTTTTTTTTTTTCGAGAATTCGTAGTTTAGCCATTACTAAAGGGAAGTGAGATGATTATCATGAATTTTGTTTGCAAAATTTGGCAAACCGGAATTAAATGTTTCGATAATTTTTCACACTCATTGGTTTCCGTTTCCTTTAGTCAATTATAGTAGCAAATATTAAAAACGAACGAGAATAAGCTCTCCGAAGAGCGATTTTCCTCTCCGAAGCAAAAATTATCGAGATAGAACTATAATAGACGGACTTGTACGAAAGCAAATTTCAAAAACGAAGGAAAATAAGCTTTCCGAAGCGACAAACACACACGTTGCCCATAGTGAACGTGAGTGATTGGAAGTAAATTTTGCTTTGCACAGCAATTGCAATCAGCAGTCAAATTTTCATTCGTACGAGCGGTCGATGAGCGCTCTGTCTCACGAAGCAAAACCTGTCGAAAACTGAACGAAACGTAGTACAACGTAATTATGAGCACGTACATTGAATTGCTTGAAATTTTTAGTTGTGTTCCTTTGTACTAAAGTACATTTCTAGATCTAATGACAACTCACATATCACTTTTGGCTATATACATATGTTTGAGCCTTTACATTAGAAATCAAAATTGAACGAAACTTAGCAAACCGTTAATTAATATAAATGTATTTTAAGATTTTTCTTATTTTTCTATATGGGTAACATGTTTTTCTATTCATCACTAGATCCAACCCTGTTCAATGATTTACCAAAACAAATAAAAATTAAAACAATATTAATCTAAATTTTCATAAATTTCGAATTTGTCGGGGCATTGACATCGCGCAAGCTTCTACGCAACATAGTGTCTTTTCTTGTCTATCGCCAAAGTCTCACAGCTTCAATGTGAAGGTCACTTTAAATGTAAACAACAACTTTGGTTATCAAATTTTTGATCAACTTGAAATGTCACCGACTCTTTATCATTGTCGAAGCTGCCCCTATCGGAAGCCGAAGCTGAAGTTTTTTTTATAGTTGCTTTTGTTGTTTTTGTATAGCCAGTTGCAATGCAGAGACATACACATATTGTTAAATAAAAGCTCTAGTGGGATGAATGAGTCGCGTTATAAGATTACGCAATAATATTAATCAACAATATGGGCCGGGCAGGTATCAGCTTTTATATTGATGTTCTTAAAATGATGACCCAATGCCCCTGAAATTTTTTTAAAGGTGCAATAAAGTGGGGAGAAATTTGTTATCAAGCTTTGTCTTGAGTAGTTATTGTGAGAGGTTCTGTTTGGTTTTCGATTTTGACGATGACTTATGGTAAAAAAAAAAGTTTTGTTTACAATCAGTTTCGTTCTTATCAGATAGTTTAAATGCTAAAAGCTTTGTTTATGATGTTAGTTCTCGGCTTCTTTTGGTTTGAAAAAAGTAAATAAATATATTAAACATGTTGTATCGGAATACAGTTCAATTCCGCTGGGGGTTGATTAAAGAAGAGTTCGTTATTTTGTGTTCTTTAAGTTAATTTTATGTTTTACTCCTGGAAAATGGGAAAGTTCGTGTTTTGTTGGTTTTTCGTTGTGAGTTTAATTGCTGGAATTAATTCTCAGAAAAGTTGTGAGTTCAAATATTTTATTCCTGAAAAAAAAGCTAAAGAGTGGAAGAATATTTTTGCACCATCATGGCTTAAGTTATCAATAGAAGTCAATGTTGATAGAATATTTTGAAAAAAAATTGTAAAAGAGATCTCTCCACTTTTTAATTTGATTTTTTGTTTCGTTTTCAAACAAAATGGTGCCACGATAGCCCGACTCACGACAACTCGACTCAGCTGAGTGTACTTTTGTTGGGTTTTATTTGTTTAAAGAATTATGACAGACAAAACTTTGCATACACACAAACTCGCACTTTGGGGGTTGCAGGGGGCACCACCCCCCCCCCCCTTAAAAAATATTTTTTTTTTAAACCTGAGTCGAGTTATTGCGTGTCGGGCTATACTCCCCTTAGCTACCTATTATTGAACAATTTATGTTGTTTCCAGTTTCCTCGCTAGCCTGCCAGGGTTACCGTACTCCAAAAATCGTTGGAGGTTCAGAGGCAGAAAGAAATGAAATGCCTTATATGGTAAGTTTAACCCGCCGCGGAGGACATTTTTGTGGGGCGTCAATTCTCAATGAGCGATGGCTTCTCACAGCGGGACATTGTGTTTGTAATGGATTGAATAACCTCATCAAACCGGCACAAATACGAGGTGTCATTGGACTACACAGCATCTCAGATTTCCTCAACGGGTTGCAGCTCGGTAGAAATTTCAGACTGAACCCCAGCCAAATTGAATTCAGAACGATCGTAACTCATCCGGGTTATGATTGTAATCATGTTAAAAACGATATAGGTAATTGTAGTCAAAACTAAATATTTTTACGCTCGCAATTGCTTATCTCTCATTTCTGTTTTCTGCTTTAAGCTCTTCTCGAATTAACCAGACCAATAATATTTAGTGAACAAATAAGACCGACTTGTGTATCAGTAGATCTAGATGGTCGAAATTTTGAAGATGATTTTGCCACTGTATCCGGTTGGGGCTGGACAAATGAGAACCAAGGAAATGGTGATAGAGCCGATGTATTACGTAAGGCTACAGTTCAAATTTGGAATAATGACATTTGTGAGAGGTCCTATCAAACGAATGGAAGGAAATCTAACTTTATATCTGAGACACAGATGTGTGCTGGTTTTGTAAATGGTGGTATCGACTCTTGTTGGGTAAAGAATAAGATTATTAGTTTTTTGACAGTTGAACTTAAACATTCCTTTTTTTTTTTATTTATCTAGGCTGATTCTGGTGGGCCTTTAGTGACAAAGGATAATTTACTTGTTGGAGTTGTATCAACTGGAATTGGATGTGCTAGACCAGGATTACCAGGAATTTATACAAGAGTCAGTAAATATATAAATTGGATGGAACAAGTGATGTCACGTTAAATATGTATTGTAAACATATTTGATTTCTGAATTAACTAACTGTGATAGTAGATTTTTAAGTACCTAAGGCGTTTGATTAGAACCTAACTATGTGATAATAATAAGCTCTGTTGTGAATTATTTGTTATTTCAATAAAAAAAAATATATTTGAATTTTATTACACTTTTGGAGCCTCACTAAACTTAGGGGTAATGCACGCAATCTAACATTTGAAAAATTTGGGAATAGGGGTGCAATGCCTTACTGTTTGAAAAAAATACCGTTTTAAAGCAAATACCATCGGCTATGAGCACTCAATGAATACCGGGTCTAAGGGTTTTCGTTACAACTATATTAAGGCTTACCCAAACCAGTGTAGAATAACGTCGCTCATCGCTCAGCGATTTGCCATAAGTTCAAATGTTGTTAACTTTTTCGGTCTGCGAATTTGACATTATGTCAACAACGCGTCCCTCATCGAAGAGCGTTGCATTCTGTTCAGCTCTTTAATATAAAAAAAAAAAAATGAGCCATGAAAATTATGTAATTCTGCTTTTTTTATCACTAATGACTCAAAAAGTCTTATAACTTTGTTTGCTGTTCAACAAGTACACTCGTGTTGTGTAACATAGTACTCCCATAATGACGGCTTGCATAACTTCGTTCTAAAACCTTTTCCTACAGTAAAGGCTTGCCCAAACCTTTTTATAAGCAAAATACTTTGTCGCGCTTGATGTGGGTACTCTTATTTGACGCAGTGTAAATAAAATGTTTTGTCGTATCGCATTGTCGTGCGACAGTATGACACTTTGGTTTGATCAAGCCTTTCATAAGAAAAAAAAACGCGTTGTCGCGTTTGGTGTGGGTTTTCTCATAAGACGCTGTAAAAATAAAGACTTGGCTCAAACAAAAAAGTCACACTGTCACGCGACAGTGACACGACAAAAATAATATTTACACAGCGTCAAATGAGGCTGTCTCCACACTAAATACGACAAAGCGACACCATTTGTCTTATATGTAACGACAAAAAAATATGTTTAACCAGCGTCATAAGAGACAGTACCTACACTATATAAACGCGACAAAGAGACTTAGCATTTTTCTTATGAAAGCCTTTTAGTCGCACTGTCACGCGACAGAGATACACTTTGGTTTGGTCAAATTTTAACCTTTTTCTCGTTTCACGTTGTCGTGTCACACTGTCATTTGTTTGGGCTTAACCGAAACGTAAAATCGCATACGAAAATAGCACAACTAAATCTTTAACGAAAAATTTTGTTCTATTTCTACACCTTTTTAACGCACAATTTATTGTCCTGCACCAAAAAAGGTTTTCTTAATATTTTTTTCTTATTTGCCTTTGATTTCGATGTTTTTTTCCGTTTTAATTTTGTTTGTTAATTGTATTTCCATTTTTATTTTGACGGAGTGCTCGATGAAAATTGTTCGTTATATTTTCCTTAAATACTTCGCTATCGATTTGGTGACCTAAGAAAAATTTTGTTTCGCTTCAGCTACGTACTAGGCTTGAAGAAGAGGAAATTTTCAGAAATCTGCCTAAAAATAATTTTTATTTCTTCAATTTTCACAATCTGTTTAATATTATTTTCTATTTTAAATAAAAACGGTCTGCTTAACAAAACGAGTGCATTCCACAATTTCAATCGAAACTTTCGTTCAGTTGTCATTTTTATTTTCAAAGTTCACTGAACACACTCATTGGCCAAACACAGCCAGCTGACAGAACTGTCAGTTTTTGACAATATTTTGTTTACATCCTCACCAACACAAACATCACCCACATTTTACTTCTCACTCTACCGGTTTTTGCTGTCAATTTCTCAAAATTCATTATCGTGAAAATTTCACGCCAAACGTAGCACTTTTATATTTGCAATTGAAGTCAATTTTCTCATCATTTTCCGCACATTTCCTGTTCCAAATCGTCTATAAAATTCCCAATTTCAGTACAACACCCAACTATTATAATAATATAAATTTGCAATGAGTGAGACTGAAAGATCCAAATCAAAAGAATCGCCAAGCGCTTCAACGGGGACTACAACTACTGCTGGTGCTTCTTCGTCATTATATTCAACAACAGCCACCACAAGCAAGGTGAGTAGCAGCAATGGCAGAAGCAGCGGGAGCACCTCCTCGGCATACACACAAAGATCTAGCACCAGTTCGGCTGGATTTGGCAGTAGCAGCTTTAGCAGCACAACAAAACTTCCAAGTAAACCACCTCCTCCGCTGCCAGCGCATTCGCTTAAACGTCTGCTACCACCAGCACCATCCAGCCGGTCACGAAGTAATTACAATTCTGCTTCTGCCATTAGGAAAGCATTTCTTAATTATATGAAAGATCCAGAATGCCTAGACAAAGCTGCCGACTACCTCTACGAATCGCTGCTAGAAGATGCCGTCATGGGCATTTACCTAGAAGTTCATCACTCAATCAAGAGTGGTTCGATGGAAGCCATAGAAGGCCAATCGGAGGATGATACAGCTTTCAAAATAGTTGACACGCCCAATTATGATGTTTTTGGACAGAGCAAATCCCGCAAACCTATGGACTGCAATTGTCCAAATTGTGATCGATTGGTTGGTGTAAGCAGATTTGCACCGCATCTTGAAAAATGCATGGGTAAGTGAAAATGCGATAAAAGATTGTTGAAAGTTTTCATTTGTTTCGAGAGAAAATGGTGTGTTGTGTAACATCTCCCAACGTCGTAACAAATTGCGTCAAAGTAAAACAACGTTTTCGGTAACGCGTCATGTTTTTATATTTGCGACTTTCATATGGAATTTTGGGTTAAGCAGAGCAGTAGGTAATGTGTTATTCCAGTCCATACGCATGATGTGGTTTGCCGATCTTGCATCTGTGCTCAAGTAAACAAAGGTTTATTGTAGAAACTCTTTCTCAAGGCCTTCCTCTTCAGCAGCTTTGTATGGAAACAGGTTAAACTGAATATCAGCATAATGTTCCTATTTCCGCCGTTTAGCAGTCTTACTTTCTTCTTGCATAGAGATGGCGGATTATCCTGGTTTGCTTTTGTAGTCACAACCTATAGGGTTCAGTTTTAGGAAGGACTTTGTGGCCTTAGCTGTGGCGGTGTCATCACGTTGTAGTTTTGCAAAGTCGAAGTTTTTCCTCGTGGCCTCAGTTTACTTAAATACCAAAGTTAAATATACGCAATCGAAGTTTACAACCAACTAGGCAGCAGTAGTCCGAATGAAGGTACACACCTGTATGCTGATGCAGCGTCTTACGTCGTCGATGGCAGTATTAGTTGCTGGTTTAGACAATCAGAAGACCGCCATGTGCATTTTGCATGTCGTAACATAAAATCTAGTACTGCTAAACTCCATGTTCTTCTCACATGTGCAGTCAAAACGACTGAATCAACTTTAAAAGTGATGTCATCAATAATATTATTTCATTTATCCGACGCTATTTTATATTTCATCACAATTTTCATTTTATTTCCGGCTTGTGAGCCCTGTAGAAAATATTGAGGTCTATTGAAAAAACGGTTCTTTCGAGAGATATCTAATCTTTTTCCATTTTTTCACATAATGGTAACTCAGGTGTCATAATTCCTAGATTCAGTGGACCTTTCGGCTATCTACGTGGTGGCAATGATAAGTGTTTTGTCACCTTGTAGAAAATGTTCAATCCTGTAAAACACAAAGATGCACTTTTCTGTTCTATTTTATTTTGAAAGTCTTCACGCGTCTGTCCTGTTTTGGTGTAGTATTTTCTTCATCACTTATACTGATACCTGAAAGCTTACACATTTTCTATCAAGTAGATCAAATTGTGACTTAATATTTAGTAAAACGTTTACAGATTCTTTACTTTCATACAACAAGCAGAACGAGGAATTAGTTAAACATCTAATAATCTTGTTCAAAACTCTTTCAAATGCTTAGTCTCCTTGATCTATTTATTATTTATCATTTAAAGATGGCATTCCTATATTATTGGACAATTCCGACAAACCACCCTTTTTATGGATCTGATATTTATTTATGCCAGGCCATTGAACTATGTCCTTTAAAATTTCAAAAACACGAAAAATAAATACATACCTACTGCCAAAAAAAAATTATTAACATTTTTTTTGTTTTTATTTTTAGGAATGGGCAGAAAAACATCTCGCACAGCTAGCCGAAGGCTCGCCAATGCCAAAGAAGGCAACTCCAGTTATTTTTCAGCGAATGTTAGCGATGACGAAGACGATGTAGACTGGTCAGCTGAAAAACGACGAAAGAAAATCCAATCATCTCGATCAAATGGTTCCAAGAGGAATGGAAAATCTTCCTAATTTAACTTGTATTATCTATCATTAGGTTAATCCAAATAAATATAGAATTAAAAGATTACTTCGGAGCACTTTTTAACTTACATACATACTGTTACTATCTTTGAGAAATTGTAATCAAATATGTGTCAAAAGTGCTTCAGTGCATCAGAGAAATTTGCTTAGTTTTTGTATGGTTGATCCACATTTTAGCTTGAATTATTATTTATTTTTAATTTTTTTTTTTTATTATTAAAACACAAGAAACTTATTTAAATGTTTCCGAAGACGAAAAATTAAATGAAAAAAAAAATACATGAATTGTACTTTTGCAGGTTAACAAAAAAAAAAGCATATTTTACTTATAATTATTGCTCGTGATATAATGGTAATATTGTGTTCAATACAGCCAACACTTCAGACCTCTAAAAACAAAACTTAGTTATAAACAAAAATAGATGAAACAAAACAAAATATTTTGCTTTAAACAATAAAAACAAAATAGAAACCTTCAATATGCCTTATGCATATATTCATATGTATAACCATCCAATTATAAATAGAGTAAACGAATTCTTCATAGAAAATAAAACTTGATATTATTTTTTTAATAATAATTATTTCTTACATAATAAAAGAATGTCAGTCTCAGAAGTGTTATCAAGAAGTTGTAAGGTATTTGTGTGAAAATAATAATTATTCTCATTATTCCATAAAACGGTTGAAATATGAATTCAAATAAATTAATTACCTTAATTTAAATGAGCCAAATGTTGTATACTGTTTTATTTTAAGCATCAAGATAGTACCGTTCTGACCATTAATCAGCAAGAACTAAGTTGTATGGATGCTTGTAGTCATCTGATTCATATTGGCGGCGTAAGATGTTGTTAGCTCTATTCTACTATCCGATATGGTGAGATTCTTCAATTCGCATGTTCTTTGGTCCAATTAGGTTTTGAACATATTCGCTTTCAAATGTAAAATGTAACCAGTTTATTTTTTTCAGAAGTTTTAAATATCTGAATCTGAAAAATTTTGGATTTTTCAATCATCAGTTAAGCTATCAGAGCGATAAGCTCTGTATAAAACAAAACAGTTATTCATTGGCCTTATAATGAACTCTATCTGACTATTGAAAAATTGGGACTAATTGTAATCCAAATAATAAGCCAGTTGAAGGGTCCATAGTAAAAACATCTTAAGTCCATTCAAGAAAAAAGCAATTTTATATTTTGAATTACAAAATTTGAAATACAGGAAAGATAGGGTCTGGGGTCAACAAAATCAATGCATAATTTTGTATGATTGCGACTCTCTATGACAGGTCCAGTCTTTCGAAATCCGCCTATATTATGCATAATAAGGACAATCTAGCCATGTGAGCCATAATTTAAGGTTATTTTTTGAATGCTAGATCGAATAAGACCAAAGATAGCCCGAAAAAAAATTATAATCATATTTTTGGTGAAACAGGTAAATTATTAGAGTTAAGGATTTAGCCTAGTACGCAGCTGAAGCGAAACGAATTTTTTCGTTGGTTTTCACGAAGATAACGAAATGCATGCTAAAACTCGACGTAAAAGATTCATGAAGAGTTTCGCAAATTCGAAAAGAAAAAAACAAAGACAAACACCAAAAAAATGGAGACTACTCCAATTAAACAGTGTAAACAAATTTTGCTGGTCGGGAACTGCGTATACTGCAGAACGAAATTTTTTCGTTTACGATTTCCTTGTGGGATTTTGTATGAGATTTTTCGTTTCGCTTCAGATGCGTAGGCTTTAATTACAACGGCCACTTTTAACAAAAGTGAACATTTTCAAACCAATTTTCCCATTTTTAAGCTTCGGAAAAATTTCAAAGAGGTATCAAAAACCTTACATTTTGAATTCTAAAACAAGCTGTGTACTTTTTTCCGCAAAAAAATTTATCTTGTAAGAAATAAACATTTTACTTTTAAATACTGTTTCTCTTTTTGCAAAGCTACGCAAAAAGGGGAACAGTATTCAAATCTCTTTTAAATAATGGTAGGTACACTAATCAAATTTGATATAAAGATTCAAATATTTTGGGCAAAAGGGTGTTTTATTTAGAGAAAAAGCTAAGTGCCGTTAACACTCGGTTAAAAAATTGTGTATAAATCAGATTTCGTAGAAATCATCTATTTATATAATAGAAACAAAAGTGTCCATAAAAATTTCAAAGGTGAAATAAATATCATAAATTTTGCGATTGAAATTTTATGTTTTTTATTATTATTTAAAGAAATTTTGAACTGTAAATCTTGTAACATTTTATATCATTTGATATTATAATAGATTCATTATTAAAAAAAAGCGTTTTAATCAGGAACTACTTTAACTGAAAATCTATACATATATTTCCGCTGAAAAAAAACACGACTTACCTTAGAAATATGTATGGGAACTTTTGATTCTTGGTTTCCATGTTAAACAGCAATTTTTTCAAATAGCGTTTTCTAACTTGTTTCCTCTATCATTAAAAATATCCCCTCTCACCGAAATATTTTTTTTTGAAAAAAGCTATGCTATTAATATTGTATCCATAGCCTTTTAGGATAAGATAATGTAGACAAAATTGCGCAACACATTTTTTTAATGTCGTCAATTGTTTGATCAACATCTTATGTTTGAATCCTTCAAGTATGACAAATGTCTCGAAAGTAATAGAATAACCTAATGAATAATGGAAGAAATGCCGTCACTCCCTCCTTATGTATTTTAACGGTAAGTTTCAAGAGTTAAAATAAAATCGTTCAGTCCATTAATTTCTTAACAACAAATTAAAGGTGATTAAGCAAAAATCAATAATTTCTACTTTGTCATTATTCCGGGGCCTTCGGACAAAAGAAAAATAAAATTATTTTTTTAATTGTTTTTAATTAAAAAAACAAATTTAAATAAAATCGCACTAATTTCATGAGATAATAAGAACTTGAGATTGAGATAGGAATAGTAAATCAGTTTGTCTCCAACCTGTTCCAAATATTATTACCCTTTCACAGACATACATTTATACAGTATCCAAGCTGGTTTTTTTAAACACTTTAAATTACGTTCCAATTTTCGTTAGAATAATAAAGTTCAATAACATTTCTTGAATCCAACAAAAAAAAAAAACAATCGCCAAATCAAATTTGAAAAAAATAAATTTCCTGTCACCGCATAAATATTTTTTAGTAGAGTTTGCTTCCTTTTCATGCAACTAATCGCATATTATATTTTGTCGATCTCATGAACCTAACAATATTGCTCTTAATTATACTTTATTTGCCTATATTGAATAAAACCTGTATTTTGAATGCACAATTCTTGAAATATCTAAAAATGTAAAAAAAACAAATCAGCAAACCAATAAAACAGAATTATAGCAAAATACTCTCAAATATTGATGAAATAACTTGCATTAAAATATCAAAAGAATTTAACAAAACAAAACTGGTTATAAAAATGTTTAATTTATTTTGCTATCGCCTTAACTAAAAATGATTAAATTATTTACAAAAAATGACTTAAAAATACAAAAAATGCTCCAAAAAAAAAATGACTAATGAATTATTATCTTTTACCAAA
Organism: Meliscaeva auricollis; assembly: GCA_948107695.1. Lineage (NCBI taxonomy): Eukaryota > Metazoa > Arthropoda > Insecta > Diptera > Syrphidae > Meliscaeva > Meliscaeva auricollis. The sequence continues at coordinate 18,289,112 of OX403619.1, read as the reverse complement.
CAGTACACTTATCTTCAATATTCAACTGGCTACCTATTGGGCAACTGAAGGCCTTACTGGCTTCTTCCAAGTTCAACAATATTCTGAATGGAATATTCTTTCCACTGTCTACACGAGCGCACTCCCTTTGGGCCAGATTCAAGAAGAAAGCTTGGTCATTAGTTAGATGAACCTCTTTGAAAATATTGTCCAGCTTGTGGGAGGAGTCATACTCCTGGTCCCAATAATGCTTGTAGTCCAAATAAGTTTGTTTCATTGCAGCAAAATCATCCACATACTCAAAGTAATCCAAATCATTGAACTCGAACAATCTATATTTGTCTTGTTGGGCATCAAGACAATCACGAAGACTATCGTAGGAGTATTTGGGACGACTTTCCCGGAAGAACAACTGCCACAAGTAGAGGCCTTGAGATGCAAAATGATAGAATACTGGCTTGTTCCGATTCACTGGATTAAGGATATTCATAAGGTACTCCTCAGCTTGATCGCTCTTTGAATTAGATTTCGAGAGGTACTTTTGGATTTTGTATCTGGCAAGGTACAAATAGTTCTGATAGAAGTTATCCTTTTGGATAACGACATCCTTGTAATCGGCGTCAATTTTATTGCCATCCAAGATCTGCTTCATGGTCTCAATGATCTTTCGTTTTTCCTGCACACGCGAAAGGCCTCCCCCACTTACGTTTTCTAGTTTCGATTTGATGACACTGTGTGACTTTTCAAACTGTTTCAAGACGTCCAAATTGAAAGCCTGATCGGATTCTGTAAAGTACATACGATAGAATTCAGCAAAGAGAGGCATCCTGAAGTAATCGACAACCATATCACATCCAGTATCGATAACCTCAGCCATAAATTCGAGAGCTGTAACCAAGCGCAAAATTTGAGGATCGGTATCGTGAGCAAGATCAATGATCTTCTGCAGATTCACAACATCTTCGATGACGAATTCGAGTGTAGCTTGACTTAGCTGTGGAAGTTTCTTAAGCTCGGTTAAATATTCATCCCAATCGAAGTTCTTCAAAGCTTTAAGATCATTTCCAACAACAGCATTTTCCCGCGAACTGGTCAGAATAGATTTTCCCTTTTGAATAAAGTCTAGGATTTTCTTCTCGGCATCCAAACGTTCAGCTGCCTTGACATCCATTAGCTCAAGGTTCTGTTTGATAATTCGTTCATTGAAAACACGTGACAAGAATAGATTTTGATCGAGAGTGATGATAATTCGGATGTTTTTCTCATCCAAAGCATTGATGTTGACCCTGAGAATTGCATTGATACCGGATGTCTTGAGAATTCCCAATGTCTTGGCTAGTCTGAATTGAGATGGATTTTTGAAGACATCAACTTTCTGCAGAATATTCTTTGGACTTTGATGCTTCATACACGATTCTAGGAAATCCTTTGCCTTGTGTGCGGATTGAAGTTTGATGTCCTTCAATCGATTCAGGTCGTCAGCAAGTTCGGATAAGTACACTCGATCGTTGGGATAGTTCTCTCCGCCCGAAGCATTGTGAAAGTTTCCGCAGGCGTATTTGGGAAAGTTGGCACACGGATTGTGAGCTTCATCGGTAATGGCACGAATCTCAGCTAAATGCTTTCGAAGATTTTCGATGTCTTTATCGGATGACTTAACAGCTGACGTCAGACCAATAACTACGACCAGTATGGTGATAAGATGAGTGAATTTTTGCAGCGACATTCTTGTGCTGCTGTGTGAGATGTTGGAGTCTCTCTTGAATACTATTTAGTTGAACGTCATTGTGGGTTGTATTTATATTGATTGGGCAGGGCAATCAAAAATTTATAAAAAAAAGTATATCACATTATCAGAGGCAGAGCCAAGGAACTCTGAATTCTTTTCTTGAAGATGATGTTCCACCAAAATACAAAAAAACAAAACCAGAATGGCAAGTTGTTTTGCAGGCTTTTTTATATGACTTGAACTTGACTTACAAGCAACTCGGAGTTCAGGGGTGAATGTATAACAATCCAACTGCAATAACAACAAAAACTAAAGAAAATACTGGGCCAGGTAATATAAAGTTTTGAAGATGCATTCATAAAGATTACACGTTTTGTATATTTTAAATTGTTTGATTGTACATTTTTTAAGTACCTACATTTTGTTTTAAGGTTGTTTTTGTTTTTGTTGTAGTTGTGGGAGCACTAAAATTTGTGTGTCAAATGAAATCGGAGAAGTGGCGAATAAATATTTCAGAACCCCAGGGATTCTCGTTGATGGGATGGTTAATAAATTATGTTTATTTGAATTTCCGATTTTTTTAAGGTTCATATTTTTTTTATGACATCCTTTTATTTTAAGAGAGTGTAAATGGATATCTTTTATTGTAGTTGGGTTATTAAACTTTTATGGTTTTTGACTTTTGAAATGGATTAATGGATTTCTTAAGATAATAAATATCATATTTCAACTAGGAAATCGAAGTTTTTTTCAAGGAGAACAGAAAAAAATTCTCTGAAATTCGAGTTCTGTAGAGAAATGTTGTCAAGCTTGCTGGCCCTAATTGAAGAGGGGTTCAGCGTTTTAGTACGAGGTTAAAGTCTGTTAGGTCCAACCATACTCATTCTGAGTTAACTGAGAACTGAAAAACTGGCGCTTTATAAAACTAAAGTTCTTCTTTCAAAAAACATAAAACGGTTTTTTTTAGACTTTGAATAAAACTTGTAAGCATATTTTTATTATTCAGGTACTCCATCAGACCTAGTAACACATCCTCTACTAAGTCATTCAACAAGTTCCTTAAATTAAATTATTGCCATTTCGAAAGAGCATGCAATAGTTTTAGCAATGCAGAAACAGCAGTTAGGAAATTTCTGTTAGTTTAGGATTAGAACTGCATCAGATATTTCGAATTAATTCTGTGAAATAGATGATGATCTATTTAGTAAAGCTAAAAATAATAAAAATGTGAGTATTAACGTCATACAAAATTCTCCTTTCACCTTGCTGATTCATCATTGAAATTTATTTAATCAATAATAATACATGACTAAGTTAGTTTAATGATGTTTTAACTTGGATTCAATTTTAGAAAAACTGAATTCAAATAAAAGAAGATGAATACAAGACTAATATTTTGTCTGCTTTTTATAATTATTTAAATTAGGTTTAAGAGAGAAAAAAAAACAAGGCAAAATTTACATCAAAAATCTGCTTATCAAAGAAACATCTTCAGCTAAAAACTTAAAGGTATGAGCATAACTTCAAATTTGTCATTTTTTTTGCAAAACCATATTTTATAGATATTTTATTTATTATCAAATAAGAGCAATTTTTTATTCCTTACTTGAAAGATGACAGAACAATTAAATGCCTAACTTTACAAGTATGTTTGTAAGATTTTTCTCTTGTACTGAACATTTTTTTTAGATTATTAACTTTTTTCATAACTTTTTGCTAAAGCATAAGATAACTTTATTTATTATTGACTAATTTCAAACCTTGTTTTATCTTAAAAATAGTTTTTTTAAAGTTTTAACGTTGCATGTTCTCTTCAAATTAGTATAATTTTCAAGAATTTTAACATTGAAGACTAAAAATCTAAAATTAGTTATTTCTTAAATATTACATTTATCAAAGTATTACAACGTTTCAGATCCGAAAAACCTAGATTTGCTGTGAAACTAGTTGTATAATTAGTGAATAATTGGTGGGCGTAAGGGTTTTCTGTTTTAATTTTTTTTATATTGAAATCGGATTAGTTGATTTTAAAACAAAACTGAAAATTGTAAAAAAAAATAAAAACTGGATTTACAATTTTGAACTACAAGCAATTCTTAAAAAAATGTTGGTTTAATTCAAATAAGAACTATTTGCTGTTTTAATTTGGTAACTTTTTCTGTTTGGATAGTAAAAGTAGCAGACAAAATGATACTCATTTTAATAAAATGACAACAAAATCAAAAAAAGTTAAAAACTGCTTTATTAGTAATGTTTGCTAATAAATTAGCATGTTCATATTATTCCCGAGTGATAATATTTAAAAAAATAAAAATAAAGCAAATATGAACTTGCTTAGGGAGCTAAATTATCACTACGAGGAACTACCTTACCATTCCCACTAAGACAATTCCTCACCTGTGCGTTCCACAACAGAAAATATGGTTGAAATAAGTGCGAATCCCTCAGCAACACATTTGTCGGATTATGTAATAGGGGTGATTATTATTTTACATTTTGAAACAAAATCCTCAAAAAATTCCTCAACTCGTTTTCGAAAAATTTATTTTTTAATTTTACAATTAATTTTTTTTTTTCAAATCAAAAAAAAATTTTTGGAGTTTATCTTAAACTTATATATAAATATATTAAAAAAGTCGGACTAGTTACACCATTTATAACTCAAGAACTGTTGAATCGATTTTAATGATCTCTGATTAGTTGGATTCGCCTTCCTTAGGAATAACAGAATAATTTTTAAAACTTCGGAAAAAAATTTAAAATGCGAAATGTGCCAATTTTATATACGATCGTGTAGTAAGACAATAAATGCAATTTTTCAAACAGCTAAACATTAATTTTTTCAGTCTCAGAACTATTTTTTTTTCGAATTTTATTACAACACAAATATGTAAAATATATCGAATACAAGAGATACATCACGACTGATATCCCAATAAGACATTCATAAATGCATTATTTTATTAAATAAGCGAACTCTTTTTATTCTTTTCCAATGAATATTAGAATCCTTTTTGTTTTTGTCTTTTCTTCTAACATAGAACACAAAAAACTTAAATTTTCTGAAAGTTTTCGCTTATTATTTTAAGATTTTAAGCATGCTAAGAGGAAATATAACATAATCTGTAATTTAATCGGTTTTTGTTTTAAAGAAAAATGTATATTTAATTCTCTGTCAATACAGTACGTTCGTGTTAAAAAATCATGACACTTTTAAATGCTATATAGACGCAATAGTGCTGCTTAAAATGCATAAAATAAAATTTAAATAAAAAAATAGAAAAAAGTACGTATACGCCATAGTGCACATGATAATACGCGAATATTAAATGAAATGTACTATTTAAAAAAGTTCCTTTTTAAAAAATTCAATACCATCAAAAGCATATATAATATTTGAATTAGGATGTACAAAAATCTATTTCACTGTGGGTATAACTCTTGATCGTTTTATGTCCATAATAACTGAAAATCATTTTTCGTGGGAGGTGAATTTGAACAGAATTTTGTGTTTAAAACAGACTAAAGATGCACTTACTAAGCAAATATAGCTTCTTTATCTTCATGTATGTACTTTTATTTATCGTTACCACAAACACAACAGTAGTAACACTATTTATCAACGGAAAAGGAAAAAAAAAACCTGTTGCCGGTTCAAAAATACGCAATTTCATTAGATACTCTAAAAAAAAAATTAGCAAAAAGTATTATCTGCACAGAGAATAGCCATTTCCTTGTCTATGAACATTGCATCAACATTGCCATTGAACTTCACCATCTTATGAAAGGAGCATAAAGTTTAAGTGCAACATAATAGTGGCTCAATCCAGTTTTACCTAGCACAAGCATCAAACTTTCACTTCAATTTTCATCTTATTTCCTCCAGCTTCAACTGCATTCACAGAAAATTGTTTTTTCAATTCGTTGCCAGACGTTGAAGTGATCAGTTTCACTTACTTCCCAAAGTAATTTTCAAATAAAATAAAAGAAAATAAGATGAAAATAACATTTACCAAGCCTGATGAAGAGATCTCTAAGAGAATCAATAATCTCTTCCCAATACCCGATTGTTTTATCAAAGTCACACCAGGAAATGTGCTGCTGCCAAGAAAATATGAAAATATTGCTGAATCTATTCGAAATTTAACAGTCTATGAGGATGATACTTGGTTGGTGTCTTATCCAAGAACAGGTAATTTAATTTCTATATTTCCTCACGAATTTCACATTAATAAAGTGCTTTTTTTCAGGTTCAACATGGGCTCAGGAAATGATTTGGCTATTGGCTAATAAACTTGACTTCAAAGGTGCCAAAGAGATGTTGCAAACAAGGTGTCCTATGATTGAACTGACAGCCTTATTTGACGAAGATCACAACGATTGGGTTAAGTGAGTATCAAATCGAATGTCTATAAGCAAGTTCAATTAAGAAAAAATAGTTTCTTACAGCTCTGCAATTGGAAATACTGTAGAATTGGTTCAGAAAATGACTCGTCCGAGATTGGTGCGATCTCATTTACCGTGGGATCTACTTCCAAAAGACTTAGAAAAAGTCTGCCCAAAAGTAAATTTCAACAAAAAAATCTTATTTCTATTTTTTTCGATTTGATGTTAATTTCTGTATCAATCCTAGATAATCTACACAGCTCGAAATCCTAAAGATCTTTGTGTGTCCTTTTTCTACTACTGCAAATTGGTTCATGGTTTAAAAGGAACTTTCGATGATTTTTCTGAATTATTCCTCAAAGGTTCCACTCCCATTGGTCCATATTGGAGTCATGTCCTTCCATTTTGGCAGAGACGCAATGATTCGAATGTGTTATTTCTCAAATACGAAGACATGAAACACGATATTAATGCCATCATTTCGAAATGTGCTGACTTCTTGGAAGTCGATTTCAAGATGTCCGATGAGGATTTAGAAAAGATAATTGAACATTTGAAATTCGATCGAATGCAATCAAATCCAGCTGTTAATTTGGAATACATGAACATTGAGGGTTTCGATAAGGAAAATAATTCGAATGCAAAATTTATTCGTAAGGGAAAAATTGGAGACTGGAAAAATATATTTTCATCGGAAATGTCGAAGAGATTCGATTTGTGGACCGAAGAGGAATTGAAGGGATCCGATTTGTACTTCGAGTACGAATAGGGTTAATAGTTTTTTTTAAGTGGATTAAGATATTTTGTAGTTTATGTATGTTTTGAAATGTAGGTATTAAAGGACAGAAATATTAAATTTAATGTTTGTTTTTTTTTTGTAAATAAGTAAATTTACGTTTCTTAGATCGCAGAAATTTCTTTTTGTAAATTTAAGATGATGTGTGAGGCATTACACGTGAAGCTTACATACCAAAAATTTAATTAAAATAATTTTTAAGTTTTTAAGGCCGCTCTTCGGCATGCTATAGCTTATAAACAACTTTCAAGCCCACAAAGAACTTAGCAGGTAGGTATTTTACCTATACATTTTAAGCTATTTTTAAGTTAAATGAAAACAAACAAAAAATCAAAAAGGTCGAACTTTGTTAAAATCACATATAACCAATTAAAATGCATAATTTTCAAAAAAATAGATCAAAAAATGATTTTTTTAAACTTTAAATGCCACTGGGTGTGTCCGCTAAACACGATTATGAACATCAATTTTTAAATCACAGATTTGTATATTTTTTGGTTACAAATATTTAAAAGAACATATAAATTTAATTATTAAATGTAGATAATTGTCACTACTTTTAAAGTTATATGGACTTAAAGCCTTGTTTTCATAAATTGGCTCCCGTGATAAGAAAAAATAAGAAAAATTAGGTTTTCTTATATAATAACTGTCTTTAACCTTTGAAACTTTGTAGAAGTTAAATAATATTCAAGATAAATTTATATTAACTTAAATCTGGCGCATGAAGAAAGTTGGACTGCAAAAAATGTTGCACCCGCGTTTTCTTTCTTTCGTTTTTTTAATTTTTTTAAAGCATAGTTTTTGCTTGATAAGATATCTTTCAAAATATGTACAAATATTATTAAAAATGTTTCACAAATAGAAGACATTTGTTATTTTGTGCAACAATCAGAAAGGGTAGGGCCTATTTGGTTGCACCCAAGATGTCACTTTAATGCTTCCTGGGTTGCTATTGAGACATTTTACTTAAACTTTTGCCTATCAGTCAATAAAAACAGGCAAAAATGTAGGCCTTACAAGAAAATCTTTAATCATTAAAAATGTTTATTTTTCTATTAGAAAAAAGCCAACAAATGAGTCAAAATAATGCCCCACTACTTTATTTATTTTAAAATTTGATTTTGATTTTTCTACTGATACATATTTTCGCACGTCCTTATCTTCTCAATAAATCTTTTTTGTTTATGGAATTACAATTAAATTTGTTAGTATACACTTGAGGAGCAAACTTGTTATCATAAAGTAATGAAAATTATGAATACATACATCTATAAACCAAAAGAACATTTTTTGTATCAAAAAAACAAATTGTACTTTTTCAAAATGTAACTGAAAATACGATTTTATTTCTAAACGTCAATCCTATTTGCCAACAGATGTCCCACCAAATTCGAACTGTCAAAATATCGAAAAAGTGAAAACTCCCCACAGAACATCGCATGTTCGAAATTACTTTTTTTTTGTTTTGTTCTACTCACCATCCAAAAATATACTCTTCTCTCTCTGTCATTACCATTTCCCAATTTACACCAACAAAATTAGAAAAGATCCACACGAACATCCAACAAGAATATAAAAAAAATCTCATCAAGTCCAACTTCGACAGCATTTTAGTTGAGTTGAAATCGTGAGATAAATTCGTTGTTTCTGCGTCCGTGGAAACAACGTTTCGTCACGCGTCAAAGAAATACAAAAAAAATTAACAAAAAATCTTAATAAATTTAAATTTCCCTTTAATGTTATCCAAGTTCAATCTATTTTTAATCGAATTTTAAAATGTTCTCCAGAACCAGTGCATTTTATTGAGAGAAAAGTTAAAAAAATACATCCAAAACCTCATTGTGGTGAAGAAAAAAGAAAAATCAAAATTGAGTGAATCCTGCAAGGAAAAGAAAAAAAAAAAAAGAAAATTAGGAGAGAAGCACGGAAAAAGTGCAAGTGTCTGTCTGTGCCGTGCCGCCTAGGCACCCATCAGCCATCCAATCTCTGATTGAAAACAATCAAATTTCAATCAAAAGATAAGAATAAATAAAAAAGAGTGCTCTTTCATAGATTTTCAAAATCCGATTGAAAAGTAAAATGTGCAAAAATTTCCAGTGAAACATCCCAAATCCCGAGGAGTTTGTTCTGTGTGCAAGTGAGTGGAGTGAGTAAAAAATCAATCACACTCAGTCTCGGTGTGGAATTTTTCTATTTTCCGGAGCTTTCCCGGTGTTCCAACCCAAACAAGCCCTGTTTTTTTTTTTTTTGTTTTATTGTTTTCTCTTCATAATTTAAAATCTGCTTCAAGTGTTAATTTGTTTAGTTTTTATTTTGTTGTTGTGGGCATTTCAAACCGAATTGTGGGTGTAGTGCGGCCGCGATAGGCGCAACATCTCATCATCTTCATCATCAAACAACCAACGACCCCAAGAGAACGATTAGATCAGCTCCCCAACGTTGAAGTTGAAGCAGAAGACGTCGACGACGAGGAGTAGGAAGACCAACAACTAGAAAATGTCTTCCACTGCCGACATGGTTTTGGATGTATCGGCCCTGCCCGATGACATCCGGGAGAAATTAGCCGAATTGGATTTGGAACTCTCTGAAGGTAAGTTAGAATATGATTTTCAGCTTAAAATGTTTAATAAATAACAGAGTTTCCTATAATTCATAAATGAAATGGAAAAATTATAATAAATTGTTAAAAAAAAAAAAAAATATCGAAATTCTTGTTCGAATTCGAATTTATCATCCAGCCGACCACGAACGGGTCGATAAAATTTTATTCGATTTTTCTTCGTTGTGCTTGCAAAAAAAAAATACAACATCAGGTTGTCTCTTTTGTTTGCATAGGATTTCTGCAGCCGGGTTAAATGTTAAATGTTTTGTTGTATCTATCTGTTTCACTCTTTTCGAAATGTCAGTTTTGTGTTGTTGTTTTTACAAGAAGTGAAGTTTAGCTGAGCCAGAGCGGTGTGTCCATTTTGCGGATAAAAATATTATACACAGCCCAGAAGAACCCAGATGTTTTTGTTGTTGTCATTGCCGGATAGAACCGCAGACGATTATTTTTTGTTTCTCATATTTTTTCCTTCTTTTGTTCTGTTTGTGCTGATAAAGCTGATGATGATGAAAGATTAGAAATTAGGGGTTAGAATGAATATTTACTTTTCTATTATTTAACAACAAATTCTTTGTTGTTGATGTCGAATAGGTGATAATGATAAGCAATGTTACAGTTTTTTTGATAAGGGCGTAAATGTGTAGATATTGGAACAAAATAAAAAAATGTGAAATGAGATAAGGTTACACAGTTAACTGCATAATGATTGCAAGACGAATTTTATTGATCGTGCTACCTACAGTATGTACATATTACAGAAACTAAAAATCTTACCTACACCTGGGCTGCTCGCAGACCGAAGAGGGACAGTTATTAAACTATAAATAGGTACCTTACCTACTCAATTTTATAGAAGCAAGTGAGTTAGAGGAGGAACTGTAGCATTAGAATCCAATTCACTACCAGCTAAATTGGGGCAGAAAGATCTAATAGGTCGCGGTGCAACTTTATTGTCATCCCTTAAAAATAAATCAATGGAATACCTAGTCCCTTCATCACAAAAAGCGCTTTTAACAACTCTGAAATCTATGGTTAAACTTTTCAGTAGTGCAGGTCAGACAATAACCAGTCGCCCATTTTTGAAACGAAATATAGGAACTTAAATTTGTTCATATCTGAAATTAGTGCTTAGAAAGTACCAAACAGAAAACCTTCAATCATGTTTTTTCGGGATGCCACCCCCTCGCCGAAATCCGTCGTAATGGAAATCTCGGCATAAATTTTATCGACGATGAAGAGTTTCCTAATTCCCATTTCTCACGTTGCCGGAAACCGGCTTACCGGTCCGATTTGCCAGTTTTGGCAGTAAAAGCATCCATGATGCAATCAATTGTCGTGAATTTTTCAGGAAGAAGAAATAAAAGTCATTCACCTTTATTCCGCAAGGTGTTTATGCTAAAACGCTGAGCTCTCCACAATAGATGTTTCTGGAAAATTACTTCACTGTTATGAGTAGAAGAATACGGAACAAAGAGAGCTGTAAGGTTTTATTTTAATTTGGTCGCGAATTATGGCATCTAGAGCGTGGCGTTTTAGATCAAACGCCTTCCAGGATAAGAGTAATTCAGTGAAAATTAGTTATTGCAAAATTTATAGTAAAAATTTATAAAGAAGAAAATTTTTAGATATGATAGTGTTTGACAGTGTTCCTTTAAGGTAATTCAGTTGAGGGAGTTGTTCCTAAAGTAAGGGCGCGACAAATTATTATATGATGCAACTTTGTTTAAGACATCGAGCGACAAATGTTTATAGCAAATTTATAGCAAAAAACCAAATAAACCAAAAAATATCATATGGTAGTGCTAGGTTTCTAAAATGCACCTATATGGGTGTTATTTCTAAAATAAGGGCGCGACAATATTTTTATAGCATAGCGTGCTATAAATTATGTAGGGACAATCGATTATAGCAAAATTTATAGGAAATTGGTATTTTAAAGCAGAATTGTACGTTTGGTAGTTTTATTTTTAGATTATTCAATTTAAGGGGCGTATTTTCCAAAATATGGGAGGGACAAAATTTTTGATAGCGCCATCTATGTATCTACGACAAAATCACGACAATTAATGACGTTCTTTTTTTCAAATTTAAGCTTGTTTTAACAGTTTTAGAGGGGTGGTAGTGCTAACTTGACCGCCAAGTAAGCACTACCAGCTGCTAGTTTTAAAACAAACTAGTCGCGATAATTTTTTTCTTTCAAGACAATTATTGCATCATTACTTTGATTGAAATTTGAAAGTGGTAGTGCTAACTTTACAGACATAACTGATCAGCACGGCCACAAACCATAAAATTGTATATAGAGAATATTTTCCAACCCTGTTGGGAATTTAAAACCCAAGATCTCGAACTGTCAAATTGTTGTAAAGCTATGATCAGTGAAGAGTTAGCATTGGGGTTAATTTGCGTAATTGCGCACTACAAATGCAACTCGTGATGATGCCAGTTACATCATCAGTTAGCTTATAAATTATAATTAAATCTGTTTTGTAATTTGTAATTTGTATTTTTCATTTTATAATTTTTTCTTGATTTTTTTTAATATTAATTATTTCTAGTTTACAATTTAACATCTTATAAAGACAAAGAATTTAAATTCCAAAAATAGATGGAAAATTATACACTTCGAACCATTCTCAGCCTCACTGGAGTGTATACTTCATCCATCCATCCAGCAACACCCATTCCGGTTGTATTATAAAATGTCAAGTGCAAGTTCACCAATGCTATCTAGGCACACCATCTATCTGTACCTATAGGTACACATCACATCAACATCACACATATTATATTTGTGACTTTCATGTTTGGTCATTGCATCTGCTGCTGTCAACTCAAATTATAAACGAGCGTGCTAGGAATAATTTTTGTTTTTTTTTTTTTGTTATTTTTCCATGAAATTGTTCATTCTACTAACAAAAAAAAAAAAAAAAATAATAATAATGACAACATAGAGCGCCCCAAATAGACATTGTGAAAATATGAACGTCATATAATATTGTAATCAAGTGCATTGCTCTATAATTAGGCATCGATAAATAGTTCTGGGAATATATTTTGTTATTTGGATTTGGAGACAAACAACATTTGTGTGTGATTGATAGCAATAACAGAGAATTTTGTATGCAATTCCATTGAATGTTTTCAATTTGTTTTCTTTTAGTTATTATTTGTATATAAAAAATAGAATTCAATATCAATATTTGATTAAAGTTGAATCTAGAAATTAACACCACATAAGGTTATTCTTATTATTAAATGATATCACGATAATTTTCTAAGAAAACATTAGTTTTGTATTATCAAGGTCAAGTCGTCTTTGAAAATAACAAATCAGTTGCCGTTGTAGTCTTTGCGAAATGTATTCCGAGCAATGAAATTAAAAACTGCACATGGCTCGATGAGAGGGACACTGATGATAGAAAATAACAAAAGAAGAGAAGATAACTACATTCGTCAAGAAACTAATTTCATTTAACTTTCAATTGGTATCTAAAGCTTGCACTGAAGAAGCTATCAAATATTATGAACAGGTCAGAAATGTCCCTATCTTTTTCCTAACATTGGAAATCACGATACGCCGGAACCATCTGTTAGAAACCTTTTTAAATAAGCAAGTATGGATCGGTTAATGGTTTGATGCCTCTTGTTCTCAACCTGGAAATCACCACAGAAGGCAAGAGCTTGTTATTTAGTTCACTAAAAGATCCATTAAACGGATTCAGACAACGCGGTAACAATAATATGCCGGCTTTTACACGGTGACTCAAGTCTAAGAAAAGAATCTTGAGTAACCGTGTAATAGCAGTCAATAAATATTGATTGATTGGTATTTTATCTGTAAAAAAAAGTGTAAGCCCAAAAACGCAATAAAAGCAATTATTTATTTTTCAATGTCACTTGAGAATTCTAACGCTTCATTATAGTACATTTTATTTTGTTTTATTACCATTTTGTTCGACTTAAATCTCATCAAGATAAACAATCAAGCTTTTTCGATTCATCATCTAAACTGCACTCCGACTGCATCAAAAGTAATACTAGCAGCAGCAACAGCAGCTGATCAATTAAAAATAGACGAAGAGATGACAAACCCAATTAGAATGCCACCATCATCCCCTTACGCCTTACCATAAAAAAAAAAAGAAAATACCTTCTGCCAACATGAGAGATGTCATATTGGATTGGGACTAAACATCACCAAGATATATTTTAAACGAAAATAAATAAGAAAAATAAAAATTCAGCGGCATTCCGTAATCTGAGGAGGTCTCTTTGGGTATTTTTTTTTCTTTTTCTTTTTTTATTATTTACTCACTTTGCATTGCAGTGTTTATTTTATTTTACCTGCGACTGTGAGTTTGGGATTAAAGATTTTAAAGACAAAACAGGTGGCATGATGCTACACAGAGAATTCTTGGTTTTTTTTGTTGTTGTTGTTTTATTTCTTTAAAGCCGCATTCAATATTTATATTTGTTATTTGATGAAAAACAGAAAGAACACATATTTGGTTTAGCTAGTTAAATGAAAAAAAAAAATACACGGAAAACCGAAAGTAAAATAATAGCGATTTATCATTCGGAACAGAATATTTTTGGGAGAATCGATCGGAAAAGACAATGGCAATATTATTTACATTGCATCTCAACTAATATTTATGTGGACAGTAAGTTACTCCAAATACGAACTTGTTTTTTGATCTGACATTGATAAAATGGATTTAAGGGTCATTTGCTTATACGAAACTTAATAATTTATGTCGAAAATGAAGGCTTAGGTTCTTTAAATTGGAGAACATTTATAGTGTCCTCCATTTGCTTTTCAGCAACGGAAAATTCGGTCTTGCAACTTATCAATTGCGCCGTTCGCAGCTCATGAATAGGAAAATTATTCATTGCTCGGGCTAGCGGGCGTTCCAAAGATTTTATATTTGGGTGTTCAGTAGAGCAAGCCTAAAACAGACCATATTTTTAGTTCAATGCATTGAGATCTGGGCTTCCAGATGGCCATTCATCCAGCCAAGTCAATGGTTTAGTGCTTGCGAATAGTGATTTGTTGAGAAGCTTGTTAACGTTCTCTAAAAACCTCCATTTGGTAACTTTCCGGCGAAGTTTTAAAACCTTTTAAGCAGAAATAGAGCTTCGTGACCTCAACATAGGTGAATATCCACCAAACCACTAAAAAGACTGCGTGGTGTCCACTTTGAACTGTCAAGATTTTTTCAGACACATGTCGTGACGACCGGGTACAGTGAAAAGGCAGACGAGTACGTAGAGTAGAACAAGAACAAAAGGCGGAGTGGGTAAAATAATGTGCGCAGCATGTACAGGTGCAAGCGTATGCCTTAATCAGATTCATGTTGCTATGAGCTTGATAGTTGTTGACAATGAGATTTTTTAAAAGTAAGTCGCAAATAATTGAGTTATATGGACGCCACGCCACTGAGACATGGTTTCCTTACTGATATTAATTTCTGCAGACATGATTGTCTGTTTCCGTAGCGGATTTCTAAGAATTCGATACTCGAAAGCTTTGATATTGTAGTTTATGTATTGTTTTTAAAAGAAATAAAAATCTTGGTTCTCGAGTCGATTGCGCCTGCTGGTACTTTTACTATTACTAGTATTGCTTAGCGGTAATAGCGGTAATTGAATTATGCGAGGGACACTGCTTGTGAGTTTCAAATAAGGCCTAAATTGCTAAAATCCGTTGCCGAAAAGTTACTCAAAATGGGAGCTATAGAATTCGTGTTAACTTATAACTAAACTCATTCAGTTTCCGATGGATACAGAACTATTCCCAAAGTTGTGTTGCCTTTCTTAATGGGTCTGCTAAGTATTTTTCTGTTAATGGGTCATGCCAGTTTTAGAGACTAGATTATACTTTTCACAAGGTTTTGAGTTCAATGTATTCAAATGGAACAATCGATTTTCCATGATTCTCAGCAATTTTAGAGTGAGAGTGATAGCAAAGAATGATTGATATTTTTGAATAGCTCCTTGGATTGTACATATTTGATGTGTGAAAATTTGCGTGCAATGGTGTTATTATCGATATAGAAAAATTGCTGCAACTAAAGTAGACTTTCCCTTCCAAATACAATAAATTCTGATTCTTGTTAGTTCTTGTTAGTTTACATAAAATTATATGTCCGTAATATCCACGTCTTAAATATTAGTTTTTGAGTGCATCTTGCTTTAAAAAATGAAAACCTAACCAAACCACAATATAAAATTGTTTTTTTTTTTTTTCAATTTCTGTTAACATATTTGACATAGGTTTTGCTCTGTCGTGAGCTCTTTATTTGGTCAAAAAACGACACATTTTATGGTCGTATTGAAGCCTACCCAAATAGACCTCAAGTGTATATGTACATCAAAATATTGATGACGATTAAACTTCCCACAGATCTATGAACTGGAGTTATTTCTGGATTAGAAATGGGAAATTCTTTCTTTGTGTGTTTGACAGCTCTACAGAAAACATCTTTGAATTGATTCTGTCGCATTTCACAAGAAATATTTATATTAAGAAACCTCATGAAGGCGGAAAAAGTAATTTGATACTTTTCGGATGGAAAGTTGTCAATTTAATGTCAGTGTTTGTTTCTTCTAAGATTTCCTCCACAGTTAAACCTTCTATCTGATAATAATAATTGTGTGATCCTAGGAAAATTCAAGTTCAAATTTTAAGAACCCTTCTCAAAATAAATAAAATGTATGACATAACTCTAGGAAATATTATCATTACATGAAGAGTTTCATGTCAACATCTCGTAACCTTTCGAGTGATGGACACAAAACACGACATCATGTACTTCATTGAATGACACTAGTCCAAAAGCATTTCCCGTTTTCAATGAATATTTATAACACCCCCACCCCATTCATTATAACTATACCTTTCCATATAATAATATGTCGCACATGAGTGTTGGAGATTTGAAGGTGTGATGAGTCATTTTCCTGTCCAAGTTTGGTTCGTGCTATATACAACAACACCAACAAGTGATTCCCCACAAAATAACACAACTTGATGGTTGAATCTCGAAAAGCCAACCGAAACCGACCACCCGACCGACCGACATATACAAAACAAGAAAGTATGCCTCCTCTCACTAAGCCGATAAGTGCATTAGTCACTTAATTCGGTTCGTTTTTATTGCAAGTGAAATGTTGCTGTGCTTGTGGTGGTGGTGGTGGTCGGTCTTTGCTGGTGTCGTTTGAGCGAAAGAGAATCGGCATTTTGGTGTCGGTGCTTTGGTGTTCCAAACCAATATAACAAACCATCATGCGACAAAGGTGAGAGTCTAAATGGGAACAGTTGACTGACTGACTTGGCCGGCAATTGAGCGCAAACGAGAATCAAAAATAAGAAGATTACATATGTTGGGGTATTATTATTGTTGGAACAGCTCGTTGATGCATATGCACTTATTCGTATGGGCATGTTGCATGTACCTGCATCATTTGTAGTTTTTTTTTTTTTTTTTTAGCTTTTTTGTAAATTTTTTCTTGTCAATGAAAATCGTTTGCTGTGATGGCTTCCCCATTTCCATAACCCATCATCATGAAAAGAAGACACTTGACGCCTTCGGCTTTGTATCGTCGTTTTCGTCGTGGTCGTTGTTTTTGTGGTCAAGAGGGTATGCACTTTATAGAAATCATCATTTCAAGCTAAGTGAATGTTGCTGTTGCACAGTTGTAGAGCTATTTGGTATTGAATTTTTCTTGTAAACCATCCATCACTTTCTCTTGAGATTTTTTGCATGCCGGAGACATTTTACAGAAGATGCATGAATGCACTGATAGTGTTAACATTGATTTCTATGAACATACATGTATACAAGTGTTTGGAAGCAATTGAACGAAAAGTGAGTGAGAAGTGAGTCATTTAAGCAGAAAACTGCTAGGAGTAGTCTTAAATTCACCAGAATGGGAAGATCATTGAATGCAATCCTAAAACAAACTGATATTTTGGAAGGAAAATGTTATTAAAGGAATCATTAGAACACATTTACTGTCCCACAAGATAAGAAGGTTATGAAACATGAGTTGGTAGTCACTCGCCCTAATGTACATTTTAAAAAGTTACGAATTCTCAGAAGTTGGAACCTTTTTATTAAATGTGACTTCATAAAACAAGACCTGTGTTTCATTTGTAGTTAAAAAAAAAAAGAGTAAAACAAAACCTCTTCACATCTTCCTGCTAATTTAACCAACCGGTGATAGGTGAAAACATTTTTTTAGCGAGTTCTTCGTTTTCTTCACATTCATTTACACCCGACAGAAAATAACTAGGTCATGTGTGATTAGCAACGGATATAGCCACATACATATGCAATATCTTAAATCAATAGATTTCAACTTTGTGGTTGATATCGATATGGTTTGGTTGGTCATCGAACCATAATATCGCAGATTTTTATTCTTTTTTTTCTATATTCTAAACACAATTTTTCTGTTGCGTTGTTTAGAAATATGTGTACGAATGTGTGAAGAAACTAACATGAAAACAAGAGATAGTTTTTTTTTTGTGTATTTTGATTATTTTTGTTTATTTTTGCTATAAATAAAATTGAAATTTATACATGTGAGATTTATTTCAATGAAACAAGTGTGGAACTTGTTTGTGCGGAGGCGTTATGTTATAAATTTATTTGCACCTGAATTTTTTTTGTGTTTTTTTTTTTGGAATTGAAAATTACAAAACCACATTAAAGTCATACTGTGAATAATAATATTGGATTCTTTTGAATGTTTACTGATAGAAGAACTAAAAAAAGTTTATTATGGCTTAAGACAAATTTGTTCAGAATGATTGATGATTTAAAATATAAGCAAGATGGAAAAATAACTATGCAATGTCCTCAACATGCCGTTCTGTATCTTAATCTGAAGTTAAAAAATTCTATTCATCTTCAAGATTTAGATAAGTGACTGCATTTTGAGGACATTGCATAGTTCTTTTTCCAACTTCCGATTATGAAATATTCAACTTTTTATATTGAAGTTTTTCAGCTAGTTTATAACTTACATCGCAGACAATCAATGTTCATTAAATATACAGGGTGTCCCACAGTCACCGCCGGCCGCAGACGAAAACCATGGGTTCCTGAGGTCATTCTGAGGTAACTTTCTCGTTTTCAAGTTGAAGGGTTTTCGTCTGCGGTACACAGTGGTGCCATTTGTATGGGAGGGCAAAAAATCCGTAAAATCTGAACTATTTAACAGAATTAAATGAAATTTTGGAATTTGCACACATGTTTAGCCTGGGCTTACATATATAACTTTTTCCATAAAATTTATTTACAAAAAAAAATCATTATTAACGGTAGGTACCTGCCATAGAACGGTTTTTTTAATTTCTGTAATGACTCACTCAATTTTAACGATTTCTTACATAAAAACGATTTTTTAAATAAAAAAAGTTTAGAAAAGTGTACAAAAATTACAAAACAAGTAGTTTTTGTTCAATTTAAGTATTTTTAAAATTTGATAATAGAAAATTTATATCGTATTAGTTAAACTGTTTACAAGATAAACACAAATTAACAAAAAAACAGTTTCTCCTTTCTCAAAAATCTATTGGCTTTTATCTATTTAACTTTTCCTTTTATCGGCAATTAAATGTTGTTTGTGTAATCTTAGATGCAGATAGCTTTGTCAAAAAAAGACACCTGTTACCTGAAAGCGTATTTTGTTTATTAACTGCTTTCCTGGAGAGACGCCGAATTGATGAACGCTATTCTTAAAGCGTAATTCATATCTCTCATACCTATCAACTTTATTAAATTAGACTGTGGAACAATTTAAAAAAAAAAATACTCGCAGGGATTAGGAAACGGTATATATAAGAATTTCATTCTTATATATACCTAAAATCTTGGAATGGATATCGCGAATACCATGAAATATAAAACCAATCGTATTTTTCGTGAATTTTACTTCAACTGCAACAACAAATATCTAAGAACAGCCCGCTAATTTATAACCGAGCTTAGTCCAAAATTACGACAAAGTCATTTGATCAAATAAAGTTTTTAAATAGATTTCCTTCTTCGAATCCATATAATTTCGAAAGATAGTTCCTTAAAAGTGTTTTCTTTTTCATTCATTCGCAATATTGTTTCACCAAAAACTACATTTTTCTTAATTTCAAGAAATTCTAACATACAACATTATGAATTTAATTTTCCTCAATAAAAGGTACCGTCATCTATCATAAAACACTTAATCAAAATTCACTTCGTGTCACCCACCAAATGCGGAAGCTAGTCATTAAACTTAAAAATCCGTTAATATTTTTTTTATTTATTTTCATATGAATCCAAAAGTCCATGTATGTCAAACAAAAGTCAATTGAAGACAATAACTCAATTTTATAAGAAAATTTATTAAAATTCAAAGCTCACTGTATTAATGTGTTTATTTGTATGTTTTTTTTTTCTTTTTGTTCATTTCAATTGGTAAAACAAAATAAATACAATCATTACGGTTTGCCCATAATAGGAATGCCAATGAAGAGGAAATGTTACAAGCTTCTCGTTTACTGACAGTTCAACCAAAAATAACAAAAAAAAAAAAAAACTTCCTCATAAAATCAATAAAATTTAACCACATGATATATGGAAACGAAACAAGTAAATAAATGGAAAATGTAAACCCATCATCCGCAGTGTTATCAAAAGAAACAACAAACACTTACAATTTGTTGTTGTTTTGTTTTTTTTTTGGTTTTATTTTAAAATAAAAAATAACATAAAAATTTGTGTGGCTTTTAGTTTATGAGTTTTTGAAAGGGTTGAGATGTATGCTATGCATGTTTTGTGGGGTTATGTGGTTTTGATTTATTAAGGGTTGTTTTTGATATTTTTTTTTTGTGTCTTTCCTGTATTGGAGAATGATTTATGAATTGAAAATTTTGTAAGTTGATACCATTCATGCGCAGGTGCGTACAAAAATATTGGACATTTTGTTCGAAACTGAAATTTTACTTAGGTACAAACCGCCCCATTCTGCTCTATAAAATTTGATCGGATCTTTCGATTTGTGTGATTAATTACCTCAATTTGGTTTGGAAAATCACATATCTTTAAAAAGCAAAGCGTGACCAATGTTTGTTTTTAAAATTCTCAAGGGAAACTTTTTATTTAAATCATAATTTGAGTGCGTTTAAATTCATTCAGTTTTCACAACAAGAAACAACGATTGATTTTTTTATTTCTACAAAAAAAAAAAAAAAAAATAAGTATTCTTGTTGATGTATAAAGTTTCTAAAAATATAAGAAAATAGTTGTAAAATCATGCAAAAGTTCCATTATTATTAAATTAGAATAATTTTCAAGTTCTTTTAGCAGTTTTAACTTATGAAAAAAAACTTACCTATATTTATTCACAAACAAATATCGATTTGGAACTGATTCTCTTAAAATAAACAATTAACACCTTCAAACCAAATATATTTTTTTCGTTAATTTAAATTTCATGAAGGTGATTACATTTTTCGACAAAGAAATGGTTAAAAACTTCACACGTAATTTTAAAATTTCAAGGTAAACAGTTTTGTTGTGAAAAAAACATATTTTTATTTAGAAATCTGGAGAAACTCTTCGATTATAAACAATTTATATTGTTGAAATATGTATTTCGGAAAATTATTTGAAATTTGTTGAAGACAAATTAAGTAGGTTAGGTACCTTACTGAACTGCTTAAAAAAACAGAGTTGATTGAAAATTCGTAATATTTTATTGAAGTAATCGATTCATAAATAACAAATAATAAGTGAATTTTCTATAGTCCTTCCAGTTAACAGGCATGTAATCCCCAACCAGAGGTGGGTACCAAAATGTGGATGGGAAAAATAAATACATTCCACAATGTTTTACACGGTAGTTTTCATTTCCGAAGCGGGCAATCATTAGGAAAAAGTTCAAGTCAAGCGTGGAAAAGCTTGAAGTTATGTCAATTGTCCATTTTGAGGTGTTCTAGCCTTACGTTTGTAGTGTCGTAGTCGTTGTTTGAAGTGTTGCCCTTTTCAAATATGACATCCCTTTTTGTCTAATTTTTTCTGTCTCCGAGATATTCCAAACAGTTTTGGCATAATATCAATCAAAATTAACAATTGGTTTGATGTAAGCGGCAAATTTTAGCCCAACCGTTAAATTTTCTATTAGATTCACGAAGATTTTTTGGTAACTATTGTTTTGGTGTTGTTGACCATATTCAAAAACGTCATTGGCACTGAAAATATTTTTTCCTCTGCCACGTAGGTACGTGTTATCAAAAAATGAAAAGTTTCACTTCCATGGATCATACCACGATACAAAACCTAGCAGTCAAATTAATGTTACCTTTTTTATTACATATTTACGGACTCGAAATAAAATAACAAATATATTAGTAAAAATGTCAATTTTGAAAAGAGCAGAGAAACTATTTACCAAATAAGTCGGATGAAACCGAATTATTTTATATTTTGTTCATTCAATGAACAAACTTTTTTTTTCTTTAAGCAGATACCTACCTCAATCTCAAATGCGTACTGCGCGTTGCAGTACATTCTTTATTCACACAAAATTCAGTCAAAAAAAGTCGAAGAAAAGCGGGTTATTTTCTTTCATAAGAGAGCGTGTATTGAACAGAGAAGTGTCTAACGCAGTAAATAGTAACCGAAAAACGATAAAGAAAACAAATTTGTTTTGTTCTTCCAGACATTTGAGGTTTAAATGGCACCCACTTAAGGTAATATAACCAAAATGTGAATGTGGTTTAATTTGGCGCCAGGCTCGACCACGGAAAGTTAAAAAACACAACTTTCTAGTCTGTAATGTAAAGTTAGATTAGCTTTAATTAACATTATCCCAGAGCCTGGAGGCTTTTGGTGAAAAACTTCCGTATTTGATTGCACCATACTTGTTATTGTGATTAAAACATTCGTATTTTCTCGAAGTGCTCTTTCACTTATCAGGAAAACAATTGCGGAATTCTACCACGCTCAAAATCAGAATACAAAAAAAACACTGCCAAACTATATTTAGTAAAATCGTGCTCACCGAATAGACGACAATTTTTTCCGCCTTACCGTTGACTAAGTGAGTTGACCTCTTTTCAAATTGATCGAGCAGATGGACATTATTACTTCCTACAATATTTTACTTTATATTGATTTTTCTCGAAATCAATTCATTACAAACTAACTAGTATTTAAAGACCTTTTTTTATTAGACAAGATCAATGTTGGATCGCAATCCATACATAAAAGCTTTAGTTTTCTTTAAATCAATCACTCCTCCGTTCTTTTGAAAGTTATTAATCTTTTATTTAAACAAAAGTCACATCTATTAAACTCGACTTATCACCCTCTATAGGCTCCAGCTATCTCAAAATGATTCTGTCATCATTCTAAAATACCTGAATCAATTTGAATAATACTTATTAACTATTTCTTGTTTATCTAAAAAGCTGCTATATGGCATCGTTCCAACAAAATTTAACGACAATGGACGAATGACGCCACACGGAAAAAACGTGACTTTAGTTCAAATTCGGTGTCGTTATAGTTATTTGTTAGAAAGACGGTGTTAATAATTCGCTACTTATTAGACACATTTTCCCACTTATGTAACGAATTTCACAAACAGCATACTGCAGTTAGCACATATACAGAGGCTATCAGCTTTCATTTGACATTGTCGCTCTGCCTAATCAGATATATCATTTTCATTACATTATACCTCCAATTTCAATTGAAATTGGAATTATTGTTGTTATTCATCATAGCGATGCCCGTTCAGCAAATAATTTTAGTGTTTGGAGTATTATTAAAGTACACTGTGTGCTGTGCGTGCGTATTGTGCACTTATTAAGGTTAATAACAAATGGCTAACTTCATGTCTGTCCCCGTTTTTGGAACTCCCTTCTCTATGTACATGTAGGCTGTCTTCAAACTCGACAGGAGACGAAGAGTGCATAATTGGAAGCTACCATTAACAGATCAAGTGCACGACACAAACGTTCGTCCATTCGTTCGTCTCTCTGACCATTTAGAGTATATCGTTGTCGTTGTCCGGGTTGTTGTTTATGACCCATTAAAGGCATACATACGTGGTAGTCTGGTGACAGTTTATTTGACATATAATTCTTTTATCAAAGAAGAACGAAAAGAAATGATCATCTATTATGGTGATGGAAACATTACCAATTTTACTTGATAGTGAGGCTTTGCTAACATTATCAACACTTGAGAGAGAGAGAGAGAGAGAGAGACACTCGTGTCAGCCAGATTCAGTAGCAGCACGCATGAACTTTTTGACTTTAAGGCACGAAAACAAAAACAACTTTACGATCTTTCGTTGAATCTAATAGTTATTCATTTCAATCAGAAATTTATTCGACACAAATGAGGAAAAAATTAAAAACCAAACAAAAAAAAAAATAAAGCAAAAGAAACGTGAATTCTCTTTAAGTGTGTATGATGGCTGACAACGTGACCTCAATAATCATTTCTGATGTTTTAAAAATAGTGCAGGAAATTTTTATTTTCTTCGTTAATTTTTCATTTTTTTTTTTTTTTGTATTAATTTCTGCGGCATAGTTTTTGAAGAGTTATATGGCGATAAGAAATTAATAGAAGAAAAAAAATGCTTATTTTTACTTTTATCAGAGAAAAAAATGAAAAAAAATTATAATTTATTGCGGGTTTGGTTGTATAGTAAGTTGCAAGTTGGCTAATGAGAGAGAGAGAGAGAAAGAGAGGGGGAGAATTTTATCGATAAATAAATAAGTGCGCCTTTTTTTTCTTTTTGTTTATATAAAAATGCATAAACGAAGTTTATCAGCATAATAATGAGACTACAGGGTTGACGGTGGTGGCGACGCGACGCGAAAATTCTTCCTAATGTTTGTTGGATAAACAAAGTGGACTTGAAAATGTGACAGGAATGTAAACATCGATGACATTCATATTATTCTTTGTATAGAAACAAAAAATTCAACGAAAAAGGGTACGTTTTCGGGCGACTTAAGAGATAGGTACGTACGAACACGTGTGTGTTGCGCATAGATATAGGCATTCAAATTAGCTTTTAGGGTGATATGATAAGTCCTTACTGTAGATTTATGAGATAAAGTGGTTATATTGATAGGGGTTTGTAATATTATTTCCGTATGTTCATAAGGTAAATTTGTGCATACATATGTCAACTTGACTAGTTTCTCAAGTATTATTGGTGGTTGCTTAAACTTTAAGTCAAAAGTCACTTGCAGTGTAGTCGCTGAAAAAAATCAAATGGGGTCCAAAAAATGGAGACATTACATTCCAACAGAGAAATAATTACGAAAACAGAGAAATAAACAAAACATTAAACATTTTTTAGTGAGATAAAACATAAACAAACAAAAAACATTATTCCTTACAAAATATCGAGTTTTTTAGAATATTCTTTTGATATTTGTATACGAGTTCTAATTTGGCACTTAATTTTTCAGAATTTTCTTCATTTTTTTTTGTTGAGTAAAAAATTTATTTCATAGAATTACAAGGCTTTGATTAAAAAAAGGGGCCATTGTTGTCTTTTTTTAAAAATGAGGGCCTGGAGTCCCGAGCTTAAAAAAGTAGCAATTTGGGCTTAAAGGGGACAAACGGCAACGCTGGCCACTTGTGCTCGACTTCATAAGCCATGAGTATTGTGACATGTCCGAAAGAAACTTAACTCCCTTCGCTGAAGATGAATAAAGAAAATTGACGTTTTCTTTTTTATTTTCTTGTGAAGAATTCAAAAGTCCGACAAAAAGTTCAGCGAGACAAAAATTATTGGTTATTTTATCTTATAAGCAGTTCTGGTGAAAAATTTTAAAATTTTCAATTATACGCCAAAAAACAATAAAAAAACTATTTTTTGGAAGTTTTTGATAATTTTCCAGTTTCTCGTGATATTTTTTTTTTTTTTTGGATAACTTTCAGATTCGTGCTTAGCACCTCAAAAAACATAAAGCTAGCCATTGACGTACTTGAGTAGTTTTAACTTCAGATTCGGATTCAGGGTAGGTACCTACCAAAATCCCTAAGAATATCGAATATTGGTTTCAAGACGATATTCGTTTTTCAAATGTTTAATTGTTATTTAATTTATATCAAAATCCAAATTGATGAGTACAATAACCTATAAAAATCTAAGAGGTATTTTGTATTTAGTTCTCACACTCAGTGAAAAAAAAAACTACTTTTGTTAAACTATTTTTCAGAATGAATTAGCATCGAAGATAACATTTAAAAATCAAAGTGGATCAAAGTGAATTTAAAGTGTTTTTTTTCTTATTTAAAAAAATTGTGATAGAAAATACATTCTTTTTGACTTAGAGAAATCGTCAAAAAACTAAATTAAATTTATTGGTATTTGAACTAGCGTCGCCTGAGTTACCAGTCAAGTGCCATTTAATGCCATGCTAAGTGGCTAAGTGCTAAGTACCCATGCAACTTACTCTTACTTACTTTTCTTGGGGCGAACTTTTTTCAGAGTTTGTTAATCGGCATATACATATGTATTTCGTTTTTTCAATTTTTTTCATTTTTTTCTACAATTTTTAAACTTTATCGAAGAATTTGTTCAACTACTTGTTCAAAAACACTATAATTTATTTATATAAACTCGAATTATATATATTGTTGCGTTCAATGGACTATTAAAACTAAAAATAGAGCAAAAATAATTAAGTTATCAGAACTTTATACGAATCAATGTTTGTTAATTTTTTGAGTATTTTTTGTTTGTTTATCTAAAGTAGGTATGAAATGCCAAAAATAAAAATTAACATTTTTCAACCGATTTTCATAGAAAAAATACCTCGTTGCTTTTAAAATAAACATTTTTTTATAATATTACTTAAAAATAACAGTGTATGCTTAAAATTGTTTTCAAAGTTAAGAAAATGAGGAAAAATAACAGATTTTTTTGAAATTCTCAAAATTATTAAGAACAGAATGCTTACCCAAACTACGTCTTTTATAATCGTTGGAAAGGACTAAAAATAGCAATTAATCCCTTGAAAATTGATATACATAGGTAAAATTTTTAAATTCAAATTTAAAAAAACATTTCTTGGCCCTAACTTCAGATTTTGATCCAACAGATTTATAAACTAAACTTGTAAGTTTGATTCAAAATAACATTTTATAACAAAATCCAACGAAATACTTTCGAAACATAAATTTGTTTCAAAAATTACCTTTTCACAACACAATATACTACCCAATAAAACATACCTACATAACTAAGAATGCTGTTCTAAAAAAAACGATACCTTTACACCGTCTTCATTTATCAAAAATTCACCTGTCAAACAAAAGCTTTTCCAACAATTTGCTAAGCCATCAATTAGTATACAATTCCAAGTATAATGTGCTTCTTCCAGCAGGAACAAAATATCTATTCAATCATCAATCATTTGTCAAAACACAACAAAAAAAAAGGCTCAATTTGGTTTCTCTCTTTGTTTTTTCTTCACAAAACTTAACTATGTAGTAGCTAATGGGACAGTGTTTAATCAATTTTCTCTTCCTTACAAAAAATGAAAACAGGAGTCCTAAACATCTCATCAACTTATTTCCAAAAAATAGTTGAAATAAAAAAAAAAAAAAAATCTTCATCAATATTTGTCTCATTTTCATCGTCTAGCCGCACCCAGATGTTTGTCTACTGACCTAGTTGTATTCTTAAAAAAAAAATTAAAATAAGGAAAATCAAGATTGCTTTGGGGTTTTTTTTGCTCCAATAATAATTGCATAAACATTTTGATGGCTGGGTGGGCAATGTATATAGAGACGTAAGAAGCACCGACAAAGATGCGACGACGACGATGCCAAAAGGCCTAAAACACGAATTGAATTTCACAGAATTTACACTGAAAAAAAAACTATTCTTTCAAATAGGAGCGTATAATTATTAGAAATTATATAATTATAGTTGTACAGTTAAATTTTTATGAAGTCTTAAGTCTTTTTTATAAAAAGTTGAAAAAATGAAGGAATTCTTAACAATTTCAAAATTTTGTTCTGGCAAAAATAAACTTTAACTTTACTGTCGAAAGAATCATATATGTTTCCTAAAATTTTGTTATTTTACATCAAATTTGATTCAAACACACAAAATTGCGAAAATCTTTGTAGTAAAAAATTAAAATTATCCATCTTATCATCGATTAAGAATCGATTTTTGTGTTTTTAGATGAACCTTTATTTTTTTTCAGTGTATAATTTTCTTTATTAATAAGAAGAAAAAAAAGATGACTTGAGGTTGGTGGAAACAATTTGAACATCGCCCACCTAACCCTACCACCACATGTTGCTAATTCATTTTATTTTAGGAAGATATTTTGGTTTGTGGGATGATGCAATAAATTAGAACCACAAGTTCAAAACACCATTTTAATTTTGTTAATTTAGAAAATGTTTTTATTTTTGTTTTTGGTTTTATTATAATTGGCATATTATTGAGAAATCATTGAGTGGGAACTAAATGATGGGAATTTTATTTTGTGTGTTTACTTGGTTACCTTTTAGTTTGGCAACTTGACGTCTTATTTGCATTTTTTTGTCACAAAAAATATTTCCGATCGGTCATTGACTCCAAAACATGATTCGCAAGTTTGTTAGTATTTCATTAGGTAGTCGATGTATATTTTTATCTATCTAAGTAAAATAAAGAATTTTGGTATATGTAGGTATATGTTTTTCTTTGTTCAGAGAAACAAAATTAAGAGAAAAAATATTAAAAAAACAGAGATACAAAATAGTGGCGCAGGTCAAAAAGTACCCTTAAATCATGTGTGAGGTACTTTTTGACCTAATAACTGCTCTATGAAAAGTTGTAGTTCATTTTAAACAAATGTATCTTTCTATTTGTTACAACAGTTAATATAGAACCAAAATTCGATGTATAAAATTTTTCCGAAGTTAAATAGTCAGGAAAAATAAGTTTGAAAATTTTCACGTTTGCAATTTTTGCAAAATGTGGCCGTTGTAGTTGAGCCTTGAACCTTAGGGCTTGGGCTAAAAATATCTTAAAATTATTAAAAATTGATAAGCATACAAATAAATATTTCACACAAACACCTTAAGTATCGTGTGAACCCACCTTTAGACAATTTTCGATTGATTTCGCTACAAAAATATGCAAATCTCAAAAACAAATTACATATTCAAGACCAACCACCTTGTTTTGTAGTCCAATGGCTGTACAAGGTCGTGTTTTCAATTTTTTTTCTGAAGTTCAAGTCGAAAGTTTTGTATGATTTGAAGAAATTGTTTTTTTTTTGCTCTATTTTATGATAACATTACACTGGTAGTAGAGTAAAATCTAATTTCCATACAAAATCGATTTATTTTATTCAATCAGTTACTGAAAGGAGAACAAAAAATCATTTTGGGACATGGGTGTGATGTAAAAAAAAAAAAAAAAAATAAAATCCATTTAAGAAAGTTTTGTTCGATTCAATCCCATGTCTAACCTGCTGACATCTTTTGTTTCTGACACACTTCAAAATCAAATCAAAAGTCTTAAAATAAAAAAAAAAAAAAAAATATATGTAATAAGTAGATTAACTATTTAAAGACAAAAATCCTTTTTTAAAGTTTATCGTTCGAAAAACAAAACAAAACAAAAATAAAGATACGTAACCCCACTTTTTTTTTTGGATTACCGCTAATCCAGCAATTCAAATACAACAAGCAAAAAAGCAAAACGTATTTCTTTTTCGTCTGGGTTGTTCAGTAGGTGGAGTGGAGTATTATTATACCTAGTCGTAGTTATAGACATAAATCTCGGTGAATAACCGAGACGACTTCAATTTCTTTAGTCGACAGCAAAAAAAAAAAAATGAAAAAAAAAAAAATACCATCAACAAATGCAGAAAAAAAAGGATAACATAATACAAAATCAGGGAAAAAAAAGAACAGGACTCTCCAAAGAAATGCCAGAAAAGATGCTTTGTCTACACTCTACACCCATTTGGTTCTGCACCCCAGTAGTTCTACCCTACCCATCCACTAACCTTTTTTTTTTTGTTCAGTACAAAAATCACAACAACTGTGTTATAGTGCAAGGAACTTCAAATAAGTATAAGTAAGTTTCTCGGGGCAACAACGACGACTACGATGACGGTGTACCCACCACCTATACCATTTGCCATTGTGAGCCAAATTCATGATTCTATGACATATTTGTGGGGCTGTGTTGTAATAGAATCGGGTGAAGTGAAAAAATAAGTCCTCTTTGGCTTTTCTATGGGCGGGCGCTCCCTTTTTATGTTGCATATATTTTTGGACACTTGTATGTTCTTGTTGCTTTTATTTTTTTTTTTTTATATTTTTTGCTTTATTTTACTTGTAGAATAATTCTGAACAAAAGTTTAGTTGTTTATTTTCTTTTTCTTTTTATGGATAAAATGGAGAAATATTATTCGCACGGTTCACTAAACTTGCGAGGGAGAACGTGTGGGTTGATTTTTGCTCTCGTATTTTTTATTTTTCTATTTTAGCCATGAAAAGTATCCCTTATTTGCATTTCGTCCTTGCTCTTTATATTACCGTTGTCTGGAGACGTCAGTATGAAGATGTTTTTTTTTTTTTGTGTATTTTATATCTGACTCTGAGGTGGCGAAATTCTTTTTTTTTTCTTTGGTTTTTTTTTTGTTATTATATAAAATCGAAAAGCAATTTTGGAAACTTTCAAGTCATAAGAATAAAACTATTTTTAATGCAAAATTTGTTGGGATATCACTAAAATTTTTGGAGCTGCCATTAACACTTTAAATATTAGATGGTAACTTTCGTCAGGATTGAAACTTTGTCATTTGGGTTATTTTGTATGTAAATCGGAGTTTTCGGATTTCTTTGGAGAGAGTTTTCTTTCGTTCGAAAGGGATATTTTAAAAAAAAGTATTGTTATTTTTAAATTTGATTTTAAGTTTTGTTTCAAAAATCAACGAATCTTGACTGTTCAAATAATTACATCGGCAAATTGAAAATTAATTTTTTGAGCATTTAAATTTTTTTTTCGATACAATTACTTTGGAATCTTCAGATATAAGAAAAATGACAGGGTATCTTGCGTTTTTATCTCTTAAAATGCCTACTCTATTCTCTATAAAAAAAACTGGGGTTAAATTTATTACCATGAGTAACTTAAGGTCTAACTATAACGGCCACTTTTTGCGTAAAAATGCAAAAGTGAAAATTTGAAACTCATTTTTCTGACTTCAGAAAAATTTCACAAGTGTGTCAAAAACCTTAGATTTTGGATTCTCAAAGAAGTAGCAAAAAAATTGACCTACTTAGAAATTTTTTTTTTAACTTTTGGAGTTTTGCAAAAAGTGACAATTGTAGTTAAGCCTAATTCTAAGTTTATTTAACATCTAAACGTGGGACAAGAACTGGATACACAAGAATTATGATATATTTTGATGTTTTTTTTTTACAAGTTTACAAATTTTTCCTTTTTTTTTTTTGAATTTCAATTTTATAATCCTAACTTTTTTTCTTGTTTCAGGTAAGATACATTTTGCTGGACTTCTTTTACATATTAACAATCAGATTTATTTCATTGCGAAAATTATGTATCAAATAAGGCTGAGGTAGGTAATATTTCATACATCATGAAAGCGCTTATTAAAGTTATTTTACAATAATTTATCAGTGCAGTTATATTCTCCAAAATGAGAAGCGGTTTGAAGGGAAATAATTAAACTTATTGTTGTGAATGTGTAAATGTGTAAACAGGGTAATTGCAAAAGAGTTGTGTCAAAAAAAAAAAAAATTGTATGGTAGAAGGGTAATTCCCCTCGTTCGGGCCTGAGAGCAATTTTCTCAAAAAAACTATTTGAAATAGAAAACAATTTATGTGGAGTCAGTCCTTTTCATAAACAAAAAATCAATTTTTAAGATTTGTTTTATCATTTTTTCTCGAAAAGCAATAAACTCACAATTTTTTTAGTTTACTTATCAGCTTCAAAAAATCATATAATTTTTTGATGTAAAGCTAAAAGTCTGAAGTAAATAAAATTAAAAATTAAGCAAAACGTGGCATCGTTTTTTAAAAAAACTTGCAACTAAGCTGTTGTCTTTCCTAGTTTAAAATAATATAACAAGTATTTAAGAAAATTTATGAAAATTAGGTCTAAATTCAGTATTGAAATTCAGTATTCAAAGATTTTAATTTTTGAGTTGTACACTATCCGACTCAACGTGCAGTTATGTTTTTTTTTTGTCGAAAAAATCTTGTTTGTAACATGAGCGTTAAACTTTATTATTTAAATTCTCATCTGAACTGTTCTCCGCTACAGAACTATTTCACAAGGAAACTTCTGCCACGAATATGCGATAAATGGCCTTATATGACATCAATGTGATGGAAGTTTACTGCTAGAGTTTAAAACGAGACCTACCACAAGCATCTCATTCAAAAAATTCGTTAAATTAAGATCAGTTTTGGCTGCTTTCGAAAATTAAATTAATTTTTTCTTGGATTTTTCTACAAAATTGAAAATATGCAGTATCTCAAAAACAAAATCTGATATATGAAAACGGTTTTCATTTTCAAAGTCAGAATAACAACCATATACAGAAAAGCAACTTAACCTATGGAAAAATTTTTGTAGTCATCTGATATTAATCACTTATAATTTTACTTCGTTCCTAAAAAGGATAGGTACCCATTCTGTATTCTTTTGATGTTTTAAAAACAATCTTAATTCTTTCTTTTGCTATCAATTATCATTTATTTACAATTTTTCTAATTTTAAGACACCCATTTGAATAAACTGAAATATCTTTTAAAAAAAAAAACTATAAAAAGCTGCTTTTCATATATTTTTAAATTAAAAAAAACAAAAACAATACAAAAACGACTCCAATAATTATATTGTTATTACTTAATACCGTACCTACCTCGTAGTTGGTTTTATGTAGGATGACAAAATTAGCATATTCCAGCAATTTGCCAGCCTCCAAAAAACCATGTCACCAAAACGCACTCATATAGTTAACTCAAAGCTATTGCTCCCTCTGCACGCAATCTATCGCATGAAAAGAATAAACAAATGTCAGCCTTCTCTATGAATATAAACTAAAGACGACTGAGCGGAAAATTCTATTAAAAAAAAAAAAAAAAATTACAAAAAAAAAACTTAGGGTAAATAGTAACGTTGTTGGCATTTCTATTATCATATACAATTCTTATTTTGGTGTCATGTTGAAACTACATTTTATGATAGGTCAATTTATTGACAAGAATTTTGATATTGGGAAACTCACTGTATACGGTAAGCTAAGTTCAACAAAATGGAGGACCAAAGTATCGATCTATGCTCAAGACCTTCGGGTGCAAAAACATTTTTACAAACAAATGTTAAACTGTCTATTAATGTATTCTTTACCCTATGTAATGCATCATAATCAGAATTTAAAATTCAATTTAATCATCATCATCATCATCATGTTGATCATCAAGCATCAAGTATCGCTGCCATCCATTTCAATTCAAAAATATACGAGCATATTCTATAAAGCCCATTTATTTCCACTCTTCTCTCTCTGTCACTCTGGCGTTGCCCAGAGGTGAAGGGTGAGCACTCGAAGAGTGTACTTACAGTGCAACATCCACTTTAAAATAATAACAACAGTTAATAATGCCAGCCATTTTGCATTACAATAGCGGTATCGGCGAGGAAGATATTATGAAGATCCATATTTGTTACACATTTATGCGTTTATTGTTATTTAGGTATGTGTCGACGAAGACAACCAACGATAACGATGACGACGTTACGTCGCGTCTTTGTAAAGTAGTCGTCGTCGTCGTCGTCGTCT
The DNA here is from genome assembly GCA_948107695.1 of Meliscaeva auricollis. NCBI lineage: Eukaryota > Metazoa > Arthropoda > Insecta > Diptera > Syrphidae > Meliscaeva > Meliscaeva auricollis. Next base: position 18,255,750 of record OX403619.1, on the reverse strand, counting down.
GTTGCTGTTGCTTTGTCGAATCTCTGCACTCCGATTCTGGAATAGAACCTCATATCTGATGGAGACATTCTTTGGTCTTGATCGCACTAAAGCGATCTCAATTACACGCCTGACGCGTCGATGATGGAACTCTTTCTGGGAGGATGATGAATATCATGATGATGCTTCTCCTTTGTGATCGCTGGCTGCTGCTGGGGCACTTTGAAGTGAAATGGAGAATGGGTGTGAATCAGCCGAGGCCGTTCACAATATGGCAGAACCCACGCGCATTTGGTCCAACTTTTGTTTGTTTGTCAATTGAGAACTTGCTGAATTGAAGAGTCCTTGGAGTTCTTGCAATAATAAAATATATATATTTTTTGCTTAGAGTTTAAATAGCGCTGATGTCGATTTTTTATTAAGTGGTGGTAATGATGATGCTGCTTTATGTCAATGATGAGCTGAGGAGATGGTATTGCGTAAGAGAGTTAGTAGGAGAGTATAAGAGCCTTTTTTTTATTTCCAATTTCGTGTTATTCTAGTTAAAAGAAATTTATTTTTTTGTCAATCTTTCTTCGCGCTCCATTTTAATTTTATTTACTGACAGAGGTGTTCCATGTTCATTTCTATGGAACGAGGCAAATTGGCAATTAGTCTTATTAACCTCGTTTGAACTTTCTGTTCTCGCGTATTTCTTTTTATTATTAAAAATGTAGTGCTTTTTGCTATGTCTTTTATTATTATTTTTTTTTTCTCTTTTCTTATACAATAGAGTGCACTAGGTTGAGTTAAGCGAGAATATGATAATTTATTATTAATTATATTTCATCTTTAGGTGATTATTAAAATAGGTTGGAATTTTATGTTTTTTTTTTGTCAAGTAGGTGGAATTTTGATGAGCTATTTGAATAATTATTGCCTTTGTCGTTGTTTTTTTTTTGGAAAACCAAATACATAAGACATTTTAATTTTCCACATTTCGTTGCAAGAAAAAATTATATTTTATGACGTAAAATTTTGAAAAAAATTAGTCAAAAAATTTTATTGCAATTCTTTTTTTCCCAAAATTCTGAGTTTGAAAATCATTTTTTCATAAACTATTTATTGGATTTACTTATTTAAAATGTTAATAAAAGAGGATTTTTCTGGCTATCAAAAATTCAATGATTTGATTTTGTAGTGTACTCCGTTCTCTTTCAATCATTTTATTTTAGCTTTGAGTCAATTTTTAAGAAAATTCCCCCTCTCATCTGAACGGGTAAAAAAGACAGAACTGGAAATTTTTTGGCATAGTTCATTTTATAAAATTTTAACAATTTTTTTTGATTCAAAAATGTTTGTTCACAAAGATGTTATTGTTAAGTTTTAAAAGAGATCCGGTAAGAGCGGCAATTTTAAACCGGTGATTATTAAAGTATTTTTGAGCACCAACATTAAAAATAAAAATTATCCAAATCCGAGCGGTTATGCTCGGACGCCACTATCAACCATAATCCCGTGCACATTCCAAAAACTGTCCACAACGGAAACACATTTTTGAATGAGAAAAAAAAATATCATAATTTTAGGTTCTATTGATCTTCTCAGAAAACCAGTATTTGATTTAAAAATGTTACCGAAAACGGTATATTACCGTTAACAACTTACCACTTAAATATATTTCTATTTCGAACAAAAAAAAAATAATATAAAAGAATTAATATTTTTCTTCAAAAAAATTAAAATGGATACAGATATGACCGAGTTAAGAATTTCTAAGTGCGTGACTTTACTCAAAATTGTTTTTTCACAAATAATTGAGATTTTAAGGTTAAATACAAGTTTTAAAGTATAATTTAATGACGTACTCGTACGACTTCCACTAGTTCACATCAAAAATTCAAAATAAAGTTAAAAAAAAAATTTGAAATTTATACGCGACCTATTCAATATGTGGCTCATATAAAAGTCGGCTGAAGCTTTTATTCCAAAAAAATGACTTTGGATATTTCATTTTTTTTTTTGTAAAACTACGATATTTTCAAAAAAATGTGAACCAATTTCTTCACAATTCGCAACTTTTCCTATTATAATTTAACAGTTATCAACACCTTCCAAAATGTTACTGATTTTGGATTGTAAAAAAATGGAAAAATCGGAACTTAACCACCTCGATTTTAATCGAATTTAATATTTATGGAATTAGATCTTAAAAAATGCATTTAAAAATGTATGGAAACTTAACGGTTTTAATTTTTAAAAAATCAACCTAATATTCAGCGTTTTTTTTTACAATTTGTTTTTAGTTTTTTCCATTTTTCTCAAAAAGCACTAAACTTAGAAAACTAATTTTTCTATAAAGCTAATCAAACGCAGACCTTTTTCGGCGTTATGGTCTATCGCAGTAACCATTACTCTAAGGGGTACTCCTATAATATTAATAAAAAACCATGTTTATAATAAATTATTCCTTGTTCATTGAACTTCAACACCCTGAAAATTTTCTAAATTATTTAATAAGCTTTAATTGACTTGACTTTTCAGTCACGAAAGTCATTTATTTCAATTACAAACTGTGTTCACACACAAAATTATGAAAACAATGTCTCGTTAAAATTATGTATAATCTTTAAACATTAATCGATGTTTTTGAACTCAGAGAAACATGACATTTCTAAAACTCATCTTCATTTGAATAAAAGTTAACTATTTGAAATTGTTGAAATTTTTGTCGCCCATGAGAGGAAGAAAATAACAAAATAAGTTGTAAAACATTGACTTAGGAAAAAATAAATTAAAACCACATGTTGCATTGCAAATACCTTCTACCCAAAGACACGCATAAGAAAAAAAATTGTTTTTAGTGTTTTTGCTCTGTAATATTGTCTTTATTTCATTTTAAATGTAACAAAGTAATTCGTGCGAATAAAAATGAAGTATTATGTAGTACCTAGTACCTATACACTTTGTATACTCGCAAAAACACACACACAAACGCTATACTCTATAGCTTCTGGCAAACTGGCGCATTTCTCATTGCGCTCAATTAATCAGTTTCACAAAGGAATGCTCCCAAGTAATGCACAACACAGACTTCCTGTGCCAGAGATGATGATGGTCTTGTCGCACGACTTGGCTTGGTTCAGTGAACTTGTACTTGAAGGCATCAGATGGGTAACGTCGCTACTAACGTATAGTCTCTCACAGATATATGAAAATAAAATATTAAGATTTCATAAACTCAAAAATACAAAAAAAAAAAAAATAATGTGAATACCATAATTCACTAATATGCCTTAAACCGTGATGATTATGTGTATAAATTAAATCTTAAAATAATTCATATAAGTTGTAAATTGCGATGACAGGTGTGCAACGGAGTATGCGTGTATAACATTTAAAAGTTTACAACTGAGTAGGTTTTTTATCGTGGAACTTATCATGGTTTCACATGTGTTGTTTTAAGGTTATGATAAGCTTGAAAAAAATTTAACTGAGTTTGATGAAAATTTCTGTTCCAATCGAATCTAAGAAACAATTTTTTAAATTAAAAATTCAAAAATGACCCGTTTTGCATAAAATCGATGGTCGACTGTAGAATCTGGTATTGGATTCGTAACTCTCGCGACCTCTAAATATAATTTTAAAAATCTGAAAAAATTCTGGCAATTTACTTGAACCCAGAGGACCTTAATTCCAAGTAATACAAAATAAATTGCACGACTGGATCGCACGTACTTGCTTTTATAGATAAAGTTACTTTATATGCTAAGCCTTTTTAGTTCAAAATTTGTAAATGCAATTTAAAAAAAAAAAAAAAATTAAAAAAACATAAAATTCGATTTTCAAATGACTAAAACAGCTTCTTAAATGAATTTTACCTCAAAACAAAGTATGCAATTTGATTTCTTCTATAATGATATATTTTTAGAAAAAAAATTTTGAAAATCGTTAGAGTCGTTTTTAAAATAAATATTTTTTCTATATAAAATTTTGCAAGGACTTTTGATACCAAAAATTGGTACCCCATTTTTAAGATATTATTTATCAACATTTAAAAACTAAATTTAAAAAAATAATATTGAGCAGTTTTTGATTAAACGATTTTTGAAAAAAAGAAAAAAAATTCAAATATTTCTTTTAAATTCAAAAAAATAATTTTCGATTTTTTTTTACCAAACATTATTACGTCAACTTAAAAGCTTTTATTGTTGAAATTGATTGAGTTATGAGGGAGAAAATAAGAAATAAAAAAAAAAAAACGGTTCTATGGCAGGTACCGTTAATACCGATTTTTGAAAAAATGGTTTTCATTTAAAGATATACCTTATCGAAATCGTAGGAACTATTTTTGAGAAAAATGAGTTTTTCTAAAACAGGTATAGGTACCGTTACCAAAAAAAAAAAATAATTCAAAAAATGTCTGGGGTTAGTCTCCAAAAAACGCCAAATACCAATTTTGAAGCAAATCGACCCATCCGTTTAGGCTGTGGCTTCTGATACATACAGACAGACGGACAGACATTGTTGGACCGAATTTTTGTCCACCTGAGTGTCTAACAGAAAAAATTTCGAAATTCTCCGGAGGTTTTGCAATCTTTAAGCTCACACATAAACGCATTTAAAAAAAAATGACCGAGACCGTGCCACTAAATTGTTCAATCTATCAAAAAAATCAAAGGTTTGAGGTGAACTGGAATCTTCTTTTAAACCAGATTCAAGGTTTTTTGCACAAAAGTTCTTTACCTGCGCCCATCTTCGGAAAAACTAAACAAAGTAAAACTAAAATAACAAATAAATAAAGATAAAACCACAAAAGAGTCCACAATAAAAAAAAAAAAAAAAACTTCAGCAAAATACATTGAAAACCTCATAGGGCTAAGCTGCCATTGCAACTTGAGGTTTTCTATCCTAAGTTCGATTTCTAGTTTGTAGGTATTCAAATGTGTGTTGCTTATACATAGAATGGACACCTTTTGGTCAGTTCGGTCACATTGTCATCATCAACAGCACATTCGAATGAACCCACCATAAACAATGAACAGGAACTCAAAGACCATCGGAACGTTCCAAATTGTATGGGTAAACCTAACCAAACGGGTGTGTTTTGTTTTGTTTGGGTGAGGGGGGGATTCCGGTATATACATTGCCCACAACTATCAGACAGACAAGCGGGGGACAGTGCAGATACTACCTATAATAAAACCAACGGCAAAAGATTGTTGCGGTCTTGAGCGCAAAAAATACCGCAAAGTCAGTCGAACGTTACATGAATGTAATTGAGTATGCGAATATGCATTGCAAGCCAACAGAGGCAAGCCATCAAAGATGCAAGTTCCCAAAGCAGATGCAAAATTATTTAAATCGCTATCATTTTGAATCAGCTTACATTCAATTAAGAAAAATGATTTCGAGTTGGAAAGCTCAAAGATTATCCAATTTAATTGAAAATATTTCAAAACAAATACAAACAGAAAAAATAGATTTGCGTTGGTTTTGTTTTATTACAAATTTAATTCGCTTTTGTGGGTCTTTTGTGTTACAGAGTCAGACATCAGGTAACAAAAAAAAAATAAAAAAAAAATGTTAAACATGAGAAAACTCATGTTAGTTTTATTTTTTTATTTTTCAACAATAGTCATAGTAATGTGTTTGTTGTTGTTTTGTTTTTCTACCTGACCGCTTTTATTTATTTATTCTCATCAAAACAACAGCCGGTGAACTTATGAGTGTGTAAAGTTTATTCAAAGAAGATTAAATTTCAGCCCGTTTACAAGGTCGTTTAGTGGAGGATCAGAATGAAAAAAAAAAATACAGGAAAGAGTAGGTAGAAATTTGAAGCTGATGGAATTAATATTTCACTCGAATTTGTTTATCTTCATTGTGATTAAAGTCTAGCCGCTTGGAAAAATTTGAATTCATTAAAATACGCCTAACAAAGTCTTCACATTTATAATTATCGGTTAAGAAGCAGAAGAGGTTAATTTATGAATACATCAGTATCCAAAGATTTGTGGTTTTAACAAATTACTTAAAGACGGTGTCGAATTTTGGTTGATTTAAAATATTTCTTAAAACTCTTTTTAGGACAGCAACAATTTGTAAAAAATAATCTTCATTTTCATTATGGGTGATACTGAGCATAATCTTCTGTGGCTGTTTCTTCAAAATTATTGTCAAATGATGAACTTTAAAATGCATTTAATAAGTCAGATCAGGTGAATGCAGTCTACAGAGGGCGAAAGTTTAAAAGGCGAAAAAATGGCAAAATAAAAACTGCCCACCAACAAATAAGGGAAAAGGGGTTGGGTGGGCCATAAAGTGAGGTGGGTGTCGCAAATCGTGTTTTTTTACGATTTCTTTCAAAAGTAGACCTCCTATCGAAAAAAGTTCAATTCAAAAGTTGTATATAGTAAGAAGGTCTATAACTTTTGTTTAGATAATTTTTGTATTTAACCTCAAAAATATTGGAAAAAAATGCCAAAAACTATTTTTTATTTTATTTTTTACCAAAATAGTTGGAGGTTGATGATACTTGATTTTAGTTATTTTAATTTACATACAGCTAAATTGTTGTGTTTTTTACCCATGTATTTTTTTGACGCAAAATATTATTTTTTTTTTTATAATTTTGACGTAGGAAATTTGAAAAAAAGTTGAAAAAAAAGTTTACAATTTTGAGATGGCTTCTTTTTGGTTAAGTCATGTTTTTTTTTAAATAGGAAGTTAAAAAAAACTCCAAAAAACTGTACTAGGTAGAATTTTTCTGAAACCAGATTTAAATTCAGAAAAGTCAAATCTTATATAATTTCTAAAAATTATATGAAGGACAAAAAAACGTTTATTTTTGCAGAATAATGTAGCCCGCAAAGAGTGGCCATAGATACAAAACTAATTTTTTGCAAAAGATTTTGACATTCTAAATTGAAATTTATTGTTTTAATTGCTGTTATCGAGATATCGAATTTAAACTGCCAAAAAACACAGATTTTGAAATTTTCAGAAAAAAGAACATATTTTTCGCAAAACATTCGATGCGCTTAACACAATAAATTAATTATTTGGACTTCGGCATTGCAAGACAATGTGGTCTTGTTTATGAAATTAAAATCTTTCTTTACGCAAAACATAAAAAAACAGTGCTTTCGAAAATTACATATTCGATATCTAAAAAACTTTGCATACTGGAACAATTCTGACACAAGCTTAAAAGTCTCTTTCTATGGCCACTCTTTTTTACACAATTTAAAAAAAGCGAATTTATCTTAGAAAATGCCATCTCAAATTTTCAAAAAATCAGAAATTTGTTTGATTCAAAATTAGGTTATTTTTTTTTTTTTTATTTAAATTCGTTGATAATATAAAAAAATAATATTTTAGCTGCAAATAATTTGTTTTTGTGAGTTAAAGACAAAACAATCTACTACAATAAAGTTTCATAAAAATCCAAACATGTTTATAAAAAAAAAACGAAAACATTTTTTTTTAATTTTCCCCAATATTTTTGAGGTTATTTTAAAAAAAATAGCTACCTGAACAAGATTTTTTTTTCTACCTACAACTTTTGTATTAAACTTTTTTCGATAGTTCTACTTTTGAAATCGTAAAAGAAAACACTATTTTCGGGTGGGGTACCTCTATTCCGTGCACTTATGTAATGTTTGATGGTAAATACAAAAGTTCTTTGCTGAAATTTATTTAAGCCAGACCGCTATGTACAACATCCAACAAACCAATAGTTAAAGGTAGTAATTTTATCTTAAAAATGAGAAAAAAAAACAACAACATTGACTGCCGTTGCTCTTGACCAGAATCTGTATCTTAACAAGACCAATCTTTGTACCTGTGCTCGTATTTTTAACCCAAACGATTGAATCGGCGTAATTCAGTCCAAGTTAAAGTTGGTGTATTTGCACACCAGCAACTTCTTTGAAAACAAGAAATGAATTCTTTTGCGTGCGAATAGTACAAGAAGTAGAGTTGCAAATGATTAATTCATTTTAATGTTATTTTGTTTGAAAAAAAAGGTTAAGTAATTTATGTATCATTTTCTTATGCGAATTTTTAGACAAATAGTAATAAAAGAAATATAGTACTCGAAAGAGCTTGTTAGGTAATTCTACAATTTTTTTTTTTGTATTTAGTGTTTGGTATTTTTCTCTTAACCTACCGCAAAAGGAAACATCCTAACTTACTTAATTTTGCCTTTTACACAATAGACAGTGTGGAGAAATTTCTTTTTAGCCGATTTTTTTTTTTATGTTTGTTACCTGAAATCTTTTGACTGGGTGGATGAATTTTGATGATTCTTTCTGTATTTAAAAGGTGGTGGTCTCCATTGGGTCCCTTTTTTAATTTGGTTTAGTTTTGATAACGATAAAATATTAAAAGTCTTAAATTTGAAGTCGGTTGTTTTTCTTTTAAAAGGTTTTATTTTTCAAATAAATACTTTTCCAAATGATAACAAACAGAAGTGGTAAGTCTTCGAAATTGTTTATCAACAGAAGAAACTTGCTGAATGATGAATGCAACTTTACCTTCAAAACTATCCTATAATAAAAGATTGTGCTAATGATAGAGAACCTATAAGTGGACCGACTTGTGGAGATTGAAAAGAAGTATATCAAGTGCGTTTTGTTTTGGTACACATTGTCATCTGGTTTTATTGTGTCCTCTGTCATTGTTTGTGCATCCAGATTCCAGAGTTGGAATTGTTATAGGTATAGAAAATCAAAGACACAATTCAGGGAATATATAGGGTTAGTTGATGTAAGTTAAAGTTTTGTCTTTTATTTGAGCACCAGGGAGAGCAAAAAGAAGACTATCAACAGGAGGACATTTGTTTTGGAACTGGTTCTTGGATTTATCACATCTAGTTTCAATTGGGAAGATTAATTACTAAGGAAAGGGGTAATTGGCTTAGAATGTTTTTTTTTTATTTTTTTTATTTTTAGCCGGAGGAAACATTTATAGCGCACAATGAACTTAGATTGTTGTTATCTTTAGTTTGGTTTTGTGTGTTTTTTTTTTTTTTGTTATTTTTAAACGTGTTTTTGTTTCAAAGGTTGATTTGATTTGTTTTATTGTTTTTTTTTTTTAGTACACACTTTGATTTAATTTTGTTAACACAGTGCTCTTGTAAATTCTAATATCTAAATTATTTACCTCTAAGAGCAAAATTTTAACATTCTTGCCAATTTGTTAATTTCTATTCAATCAAAAATGAAATGAAAGACCACCATAAAAAGTTTGTGGAAGATAATAATTTTTGTTGTTTTTTTTTTTAACTACGACTAGATAAAGGTTTTGTTTTAATACAAACAAATGAATCTCTTAATTATTTATATCGAATAAATTTATTCATTCAATAAACTTTACTTTTGACCTATTAAACCTTCATAAAACGAAAAAAAAAAATAAAAAACAATGCGAAAATTCTCAAGCAAATAATATAAACATACCTACTTTTCCATTCCATATAATAAATCGAGTGAATAATATCCAACACTAATTTAATGAACATCCCTCGATGTGGTTGCAAGCTTTTATGACAAAATAATCCAAATAAACGTGTCCTAGTTATGCATGCATCGTTCGTTGTTCGTTCCACCAAACCAAAAAAACAGATAACCCGTTCGTTGTTGAATTTGTATGAACGTTATTAGGACGTATTTTTGCGATCGGATTATGGATGAAATTTACGTTTATCGGTTTTTCGCTTTCTGTTTTCATATTATACACTTGCCAATCTATGTAGACGTAGAGTGTATGAAGACAGCCACGTAGGCAGGGGAAGGTGTGAAAATTTTTTTTCAAAACTCCTCGCATTAACTTGCACGTTGAAATGATAAAACGTAAGCTAGTCAGTTATTTGCTTTATTTTTTGTGTATTGCAAAAAGCGCCATATATTTTGTGTTTGTTTAAATTAAATAAAAATCATTTATTACAAAGTTATTACAATACTTGCAATAGTTTTTCATTCGTTACAGTTGCTACATTTGACCAAAATTGTAATTCTATTACTGCAAACATAATGCAAAACAAGCAAATGCATTTGAAGCTGATTTTCTTTTCTTTCAAACACTTTTTTCGTGTGCTAGCAAATTCTATTGTTTGCAGCAAACGAATGAATTGTTTGCGAAGTAGGTACATTTCCAGAAAGTTGTTTGTTGCAAGGAACTTCACTTTTGATATATATTTACAATTTATTTACAACAGATAAACATTTTTTCTCTTAATAATTGACTCCATATTTGTGGTGTTCGTATGCATTTTATACTAAATAAAAGTAATCTATAGTTTGTGGCACAACCTTACGTCAAAAACGGGGGGTTGCCAATTCAATCACCGGTGTCAGGCTGGACTTTTTTTGTATTCAGTCATTCGCATTAAGTGTTTAACCCAAACGAATTTAAAGGTTTGCTGCAAACGAAGTTGAAATCGAAAATTTATTGTAGACGAACGAAAAGTCATTTTATGCAAACGATTCGTTCTCTCATTTTGTTCATATGCATTCTATGCTAATCATAAATTAAACAGTCCGTGGCAAAAAGTGTTCAACCCAAACTAATTTACGAATTTGCTTCAAACGAAGTGGAAAAATTGTCCAGCAAACTCGTTTTCCATGCAGAAACGATTTGTTCTCTCAGTGTAGAATGACCGTTGGCAGTGTAGTTGCAATCAATTTCATAGTATTGGTTTGGATAAAAATAAAACCAACTTGATGGTGTGGATTTTTAAATTTGTACCCCTATTTACGAAAAAGAAGCCTATAGTTTCAAAAATTGTTATACGTTTTTAATAAGGAAAGGTGAACTTCAGATTTTAATCATCCATCACAGAGAAATATCGATTTACCTTTGGGGTACGACGGACGCCACCGTCGCATCTGGACGTTCCAGAATTTTGACATAAACTATTGATTAACTCTGATTGGATTTTTTTTTTTTCGTTGAAGAAGTGTAAAACTGAAATTCTAACTACGGACCTGAGGCAGGTATGCATAAATCGTATCGTTACTTCATTGCACTTTGCGTCCAATCAGTGTCTGTGGCAGTGGCACATGCAACAACAAGGGATAGCAAGCAGTGCTGCACCACCGCATCATTCCACTCACCGAAATTTCCAAAAAGTAGGTCATTCCGGAATCCGGACTTTTTTCTTGTTGTTGTTATTTTAATTGCTTCGTTTCCTTGTTTCCTGCGTTCGTCTCAATCTCCTTTTCTGTTGTGTTAGCTTTGGACTGGTGTTGTATGTTTTTTTTTTTTTTATATTGTTGGTGTTATTTCGTTGTTGTTTATTTTAAGTACCTTCCAAATCCAAACTTTTATTTGCTGCATCAGATGGAAAATCACTGCGAAGAAGGAGTGACAAGAGGGAAGCAAAGATGGCGGAGGTAACGTTGAACGACATCTCTCCGCCATTGCCGCCGCTTCCCCCGTCACTGCGATCCTATAGCTATATAGTAGTGCCAAGTACAACGTCCATTAGCTCAATTTTTCACTATTAACTGGAAAATACCATTAAAATCAGTTCGAATGAGTTTGTATCATTTTGACTGGAAACTTTTTTTTTCATTTTTTCATTTTTTTTTTTTTTAGTTATTTACTTGCTCCAGCTGTTTTCTTCGGCTTTGTATAAATTCTTCGTTACAGAAGGAGGAGTAGTAGGAGTTGGAAAGAATTGTTGGATGTAGAAGAGTGAAAAGTGGTTTCAGTTTGATGGAAGTTAATTGAAAAAAAAAAAAACGCTGTTGCCTCTTTGGCTGCAGAAAAAAAAAGACTGCAGTAAAAAAAAAAAAAAAAAAAATAAAGAAGAAAAGTTAATTTGAAAATTGCAGGTATTTATTAAGTAAAACTATTTAATTCAGGTTCAATTGGTCTGTAAAGTTTGTTTTTCACATTTTTGTTGTTGTTGTTTCTCTTTTTAATTCTTTAAATTTATTCTTTTGTCGACTTGTATTTTTAGCAGTTAGAGTATACATAACTACAACCGCCACTCATTTTGAGTGATTTAACACCTTTGTTGCAAGGTACTTCATTTTTGTTTTTAAAAACTTGTCCTTTGATATGACTTTAATATAGAAGTTGAATGCATCTACATATAATTTTGTGCATTGAAAAGCAATTCAGGTGATGTGGCTTCTCCCCTTTTTTTTTTGTACCTATACACCTTTGTGATTGAAAAGTTATAATATTCATGACGTTGTTGTTGAAGTTTAGCTGAGGTGAATAATAAAGAAGTTTTCTGTGCGCGCTGATAATAAATATAAATTGATATTCACATTGAATGTAAAATTTTTAGGTTGACGTTTCAAAAGAGAGCATCGATGGAGGAGCATCGAAAGTAGGCAGTCTGTCTGTCTGCACTTAGATGTTGAAGATATTGGCATACATTTTAAAATATTTTCATATTTTTTTAAAGAAATTTTGAAATTTCTAAAAAAAAAAAAAATTGTTACTTTATCGGTCAAGGTTAGTTCGAATTAGGAATGGACGAATATACTGAGTTAACGAATGCATATTGCATCTGCCTATGAGGCAATATGTGATGAAAACAGTTTCTTTTATTAGTTTCAAAATATCGCGTTGGACGCACAAAAAATTACATTTAATTTACAGCATTAGTTTTTGTTTTATTCGATATAACATACCCGAAAAATCATTCCGGGAACGCTTCATAACTCAAAACCTGAAATTCAAGTGACAAAAAAAAAACACTAATATCAAATAGATTTAGCCTTATATTCTTAGCATTACTCAGCAGAATTTTCTTTAAGAATTCTCAAGTGCCTCAGAGACAACTGAGAAGAATCGTAATTTGTATTTAGGTACAATCTATTTACAATTGGTTTATCGTTCCTTAATTAATTTTCTACATGAATAAATTAAATTAAAGTGATAATTGAAGTTCACTTTGATATATTAAGAGCGTACATCAATTAAGCGTCATTCCGGGAACGCCTGTTTTGGGATGACAAATCGAAATCACTACAAAAAAAACCTTAAAAATATTTCCTTTGATTTTGTTAGAACGAAAGTAAACGATATAATAATGAATAAAACGTAATTTGGGGGAACGTCATTTCCCAAAACGCTTTTAGGACAAATCTGTATATTTTTGGTATTTTAAGTCAGAATATAATGCAAATATAGCTTCAATATGGTGTCTTTTCACAAAAGTATTGAAAAATAAACTGAAAAAAGTTGAAAAAATTATGTATTCCGTAGGTATTATGGAATAGCAGAAAATCGTATTTTTTAAAAGTCTAAAATAGCGGAGACCACGGACAGTTAATGCGCAAGGATCTATCAGCATTTTTCAAATTTTTGAACAAATTTTCAATCAGTTCCACAAAATTACGGTGAAAGAGCGCAGAATACCGCTGAAAATAGCATGAGAAGTCATGTAGAAGCGTAAAGTATCGTGGAAAATGCGGAAAATACCGCACGCAAAAAACTAAGAAGTTCACGGGCAAAAGTATGTTGAAAATATATGAAATACCACGGACAACTACTGTAAAAAGAACGAAATACAGTGGAAAAGATCGCGGAATGCCGCGGAAAACAGCAAGAGAAGTCGCCCTTAGTACCGGAGTAAAAAGCGTACAGTAAAAATAGCAGTTTTAGTTATTTAAATCCTTTTATTCTAGTGCTATTGGATATACAATATTTTTGGTTTTTAGACAAATAAGCAAAAAACTGGTGGGAGAACATTAGTACAATACGCTTTTCCGCGCTTTTTTCTGTGATATTCCGCCTATTTTTTTTCGACGTGAAACGCTTTTTTCTTAGACATTTCAAAAAATTTCCGCTTCTTTTCTCTTGATTTTCTACATTTTTTTCTGCGACTTTACATGTCTTTACTACTATTCTACCAACACCCATCCCCTCATTCTAAATCTTTTCAATCCATAAATAAATTACTCGAACAACGTATGTGAAATATTTTTAATAAATTAATCATTTAAAGCTTTTTCATGACTTTCTAATGACTCAAATATCAGCTTAAAGCTTAAAACAAAAGTTTGCTTTCGAAATAATTAAAAAATCTCTGTCTCTGATGTACATTTAAAAAAAAATATATTTCCAAAATTTCATACAACAGCAAATATGTAATCATTGGCAAGGTCTGATGGCTTCAATAGCAACAAAGCGAAGCAACACAAAAAAAAATCTGTAAATATTTTAAATTAGCTTGAACAAGGACAAAACCCACACGCTCCTGTTTTTTCATATTTTTTTTAAGCCCATCAGTCGTCGGCTCCGTCTTTAATTACGAAAATACTCTGGTATGCACAAGTACCTTCCTGCCGACGACATGAGTTGTTGTTTTTGCTGTTAGTAGGCTTGATTAAGGATGGGTAAGGATTCAAACAAAGTTTTGCGGATAATAAATAAACTTATGCAAACGTTTATCTGTAAAATGTTATCTATCATATTCTACACCTTTTTTAACTTAACATATGTATGTGGAACTTTGTGGATTGTATTCACTGAGTTTCCAAATAAAAACAAGAATATATATGGAAACATTTACTCCTTTGAAATCTTTTATTCTTGATATAATTGCTGAGTGAAACGTTGTGGATCGTATTCAATATAGTGGGATATATAAAGAAATTAAAGAATGTCAAACATCAACGACTTTAAATCATTTTTATTGTTGAGATAATAGTCTTGTGGAACGTTGTGGATTGTATTCATAATGCCTGTAAGGAGAAAAATTATGCACTTTAAAATTATTGGTTCTTTCTCTTGTGATAATCGACGGTTTTCTTTTAGTTTTGAACTAAAAAAGGAATAACGAATGAAAAGCATAGAGGCGTTTTATAGCGTTTTGAGTAAAACGTTATTTGTATTGTAACATTGTGGATCGTATTTATTGTTTTATTTTTTTTCTGGCTTATTAGTCACTGTCGTGAAATGAAATAAGAACAAATTATGTTATAGACCACTTTGTTCATATTTTGACCTCCTTTTATCAGTTACTGCATTTTCAACAACAACATTCGACTCAAGTAAACACCTTAAACTCAAATTAAGCTAAAATTTAAGGACCAACAAAAAACAAACACACACACAAAAAAATGTCACATTCATAGAAGGGTGGTTCCTACGACACTGCTGCTGCTGCTGCTACTGCTGGTGTTGATGCCATCACCGTACCACACACGTTATGCTGTCCCCTATCACATAATCAGGGTTGCCATAGATTTATTTTAATATTTATTTAAAAAAAAAAAAAAAAAAAAAAACACAAAAAACAAAAACGGACATAGGACAGATTTTGTACTTACGATTCGAAGGTCATTTAATTGTTTTTACTATTTTTTAATTGATTTACATCAAAAATAAAAGAGGGAGCACATGGAGGGGAGCCAACCAGGTAAAAGTTTTGGTTCTAATGCCAAACATGTGGTAACACCGAAAACCAATGGCTTGCGTCGCCATCGCCTGTGGTATTGGACACAGGAATATGGCACAGGAAATTGTTCCACTGTTTAAGGGATATTAGGTTGCACTCAATTTCAAGTACTCTTGGTCTGTTTTGTTTCCATTTTATTTTTTTTATTTTTGCTTTTTTTGATTTTATGTGGAGATTTAAGCCAGGAATTTCGGCTTATTAGACAAAATAAGCTCAAAAAAAAAAAAAAAAAAAAAAAATGGTGAGATGAAAGCAGAAAGCACAATGTGCCAGGACTAACAAAAGGGTAGTCACGAGGCTATGTTTATACCTATGCTGTTGATGAAATATACGATTA
Source organism: Meliscaeva auricollis (assembly GCA_948107695.1). Classification (NCBI taxonomy): domain Eukaryota; kingdom Metazoa; phylum Arthropoda; class Insecta; order Diptera; family Syrphidae; genus Meliscaeva; species Meliscaeva auricollis. The sequence goes on along the minus strand of OX403619.1, from coordinate 18,240,028 downwards.
CGTATGGCTGGTATACACATACATAGGCATACTTTTATATATATTTTTTTTAAACAAAAGGCGAAAGAACCCACACACGAATTAAAAAAAATAAAAATAAAAAAACACACAAGAGAGCAAAGGATATACACATATAGAGTTTTACATATGTCATTGTGTTTGCGGGACACAGTCTCTATATAGCGGTAATGGACGGTTCATTGGCTTAAGTCGGTTGGTTTCACTTTCAACGACATGTTTGTTTGTTTATGATGAAGTGATTTTGTATACATTTTTGCGTAGCATTCATAATATTTTAGTCGAGACAAAAAAAAAATCAAATGAATAAATTTGAACAAAAGCTTAAAAGTTCAAGTAAATTATACGAAATACATATTTTTGTTTGGATAAGCAGTCGACATTTTTTAAAGAATTTTAGAATTCTGTTTTATATATTAACTAAAAACAAAATGATGAATACCAGTTCAATTATAACAAAAAATTAATTTTTCCCGAAATCAGAAGGCCACATCTTTAAAAACTAGGTATTTTTTTTATTTTCAAGTTTTTGAGTGCATCAATCTAAATATTTTCTAATAAAATCGAGTTTTTGGAAGGCAATACGACACAAATCAAAGATGATTTAGATTGTGTGTACGCACGACTATGCACGATCCTTTACTTCTGCAAATTTTAGACATCTGCATTTAAACGTGGTCGCACCAGCTTGGGAGACGATTTTGCCATAGTTCACCAATTGGTGTCCAACGACAACGAGATAGATAGCAGAACTATTTCTTAGTCGTTTTTTAGTAGTTTTTCGCAAGAAAACAAAAATCTGAAAACCAAGTTCATACCAAAACCAAACACAAACTACATATCAGAAAATATTTTTTTAAAACTTGCTAAAAACATATAAAAAATTGGTTCATTCTGTTCATTCTGATCAATTTTATTTTCCAATATGTACCTACCCTGTTAAAGAGTCATAGATTTTTTTTTGGCTAAATTCACAAAATTTAGGATTGTTTTAAAGTTTTGTTGTAATTCCTTTCTCTGTTCCATTTTCTAAAAAAATATTACCTGAAGAAATGATTTCAAAACACCCTATAAAACAATATTTTTAAAATTTACCCTTCTTATAAGCTTATATCACTAAACATTCTCTTTGCTAAGAAAAAAAAAAATATACCGATACATTCAGGCATTCGAAAGATATGAATTTAGTGTTTTTACTGTAACGTTTTTTTCAGGAGTTATCTCGGGGATAAACTCCGAAACGTTTCAAAAACTGGGCCATACTTTTCGTCATATCAATAATTCAACAAAATTAAATGGCAAATTATGCTTCAATAATTTAATTACTTTAATGGGTAGTTATCCGATTTTTCTATCATCACAACTCATAAAATACATAAAACAAACAAAAAATTTAGTTGCTACGAATATAATTATGAATTATAATTTTCCAAGGCTATGGGCGAAAATTCTATAATTATTTCTTTTTTTGTAAGAACGCATGTTAATTGAAATTTTCTTCACATCTCGAATTTCATCATTTTGTTCTTAAGAATAATTATATTTTTGGGTTAGTATTGTTTCATAAATTTCATTGCTAAATAAATCATTAAATCGAAATCAGTCTATAGACACGCATGTAAGGAAAAGATCGAGGGAAACTGGTTGAATTGAGAAATATATTGCGAAAGAAAAAAAATTGTATTCTGTATCGCTTTTTTTTCTTTTGGTAGTCTACATGCGTTTTGAATAGTTCGGGACGTTTTGTTACCATCTAGGATAATTTATTTTGTCTCGACTATTTTTATTGGAGTGACATGACACGAAGATAAACATGCTAGAATATTATATTGTACCTAGGCCATTCCAAAGTAACGGAGAGAACAAAAAAACGCTTTCAATGCCGGTTATCTTATTGAAAAAGTAATATATTTTCTTGAAACTTTGTGGATGTTTATGAGACCTTATAAAATTAGCCTCCTAACAGTCTTATCAAAAACTACTGACTGCCAGTAGAAAGGCGGTAACGGAGAAGACAGACGGAAAACCGTCTTTCTATCAATAAATTAACTGGCAGGCATTACTTTTTGCAGAGACTTCTAGGACTGTAACTTTATGAAATGCTCTCAATGCCCACAAAGTTTCACAAAAAAAAAATATTACTTCTTTAATGAGATAAACGGAATTGAAAGCGTTTTTTTTTCTCTCCTTTACTTTGGAATGGCCGACCTATGTACATCATTTGGTTTTTAACTAAAAAACTACCGAAGTATTCCGAAATGCAGCACTACCTCCCAAACTGTAGTATTTCCAATTATGTTCATCATTCTCCTCTCATACACACATTTATGGCAGACTTTATGATCAAATTAAAGAAAAACTTGAGTACCTAAAACTAGTTCACCGCACAGTTTTTTTGTTTTATGTAAACGCAAAAAAAAAAACTCTATCTCTCTACATTAGTTAGTCAAATTTTTGATTTAATTTATAAAGTTTTTTTTTTTTTGTTTGTCAACAAACAAACAAAGTCATTCATCGTTAAGTATAAATTTTTAGTTCTACCTACACGATAATATGGAAATTTTAAAATCAATGTGAATCATCCTTGGTACAAAGTGTGGAATAAAACAAAGTGAGTGAGTATAGAGTAGCTAAAAGTTTTTTTTAAATCTTTTTTTAAGGAAATTTGTTTGTTTTTCCTTTTAACTTTGTCAAAAATAAAGCAAAAAAAAAAAATAGATTCTCTTGATTTAATTTAATTTTTATTCAGTTTTACCTCCGAGTATAAATATGCAGATCATCAGCAACAACATCATCAGCATCAAAAGTATATCAACATTCGAGCTGTGTGTTCAGTGAACTGAAATCAATTCGTTAGAGTGTCCGTTCGCTCATTTTTATTACTATGATGGTTCGTTCCAAAGGGAAACTTCAAATTCACATCAACAAGAGGGCGGCAAAAACTTTGAATCTGCAAACATAACACTCGCGCGTCTATCGGAACTGAGATCAATTTGGAGTTTGATGACTCCATCATCATATAACCTTTTCCCTGTATGAGAAAAACATTATGACTCCCTGTGTATCCGCCTGATAGATACTCGTGAACTTTAATGATGACAGAGGGTATTTGTTTTGTTGACGTAGGAAGTACGAACCGACACTACCATTTTGAGCGATTGATGTTTTCTTTTTTTATTTTTTTGTGAATTTAAGTTATTTGCAGGAAGTATGGTTTACTGCTGAGATTGGAGACAACAACGTTAAAACTTTTCATTTGCTTGATGTTTTTTTTTGTTTTTTTTTTAATTTCTTTTATAGAAACAAAGAGAGCGACATAAACTTTTTGTTTATAAACGTTAAATGGAAAATGTAAGAACATTTTTCTTATAATTAACTTTTAGAACCTTTGACTTACAAAGAAAATGAGAATGTTCAATAAACGGACACAATCACGACTACAATAGTTTAAATATTTCTTCCCCCCATTGATCCTAGTTAAAGAAAATAAAAAAAACAATGCGAAGGCATGAAATTTTTGTAGGTTTTTTTTTTTTTTTTGAAGTAGGTGGGTACTTACTCCCAGCATATTTAAATTTTTTCTTCATTTCTGATTTAAGGCTTAGCTACAATGGCCATTTTTTTTGCAAAAGTGCACAAGTAAAATAATTCTTTTTTCTTTCTTTTTGTTTGAGAATCCAAAATCTAACTATTCTAGAAAAATGGGTAATCAAATAAAGGGTTTTCCAATAAGAGGTGTTATTTTGAATAGCCCGCTATTTCGGTAGCTGTCACTTTTGAAGCTGTCATTTTTTGACATTTGACAAGTAAAAACTACGCTATTAATAAAAATGGAACGATACACTTCAACAACGCATTGAAATTATTAAAATTCACTATAAAAATGGTGAAAATTTGGCAGAGACGGTTCGTAAAACTAAAACATTTTTGGGACGTCGTGAAGCACCTTATCGGACCGCAATACAGAAATTGGTGGACAAATTCGAGCTGTTGGGACAAGTTAGTGATGTGAAGAATAAACCCCGTGCACGTCTTGCATAAAGACTTGGGTCTTAAGGCTTATAAAGTTTAGTTAACACAAGAACTCAAGCCGGCTGATCATCAACAACGTCGTGTCTTTGCTGAAATGCATGAAAATGAACCGGAATTTCATCGAAAAATCATCTTGACTGATGAGGCCCATTTCCACCTCGGAGGCTACGTCAACAAGCAAAACTGTCGCATCTGGGGCTCGGAAAACCCAAGAGTTATTGTTGAAAAGCCTCTCCATCCTCAACGCGTGACTGTTTGGTGCGGTTTATGGTCCCGCGGGGTCATTGGACCTTACTTTTTCGAAAATGAGGCTGGAGCAACAGTTACGGTCAATGGATTGCGCTATCGAGAGATGATTAATGATTTTTTATGGCTTGAATTGGATGGAATTGATCTGGACAACGTTTACTTTCAACAAGACGGCGCTACGTGCCACACAAGCAATGAAACCATCGATCTTTTACGGGAAAAGTTTCCGGACCGTGTTGTCTCTCGAAGAGGTGATCACAATTGGCCACCGAGATCTTGTGATTTAACACCTTGCGACTTCTTCCTTTGGGGCCACGTGAAAGATAAGGTCTACGCCAACAGCCCAGCGTCGATTCAAGACCTCAAAGATGAAATTCGTGAGGCTATCGAGGACATAGGGCAGCCACTTTGCGATTTGGTTATGGAAAATTTCATGAAAAGGATATGGTCCTGTAAGCGTGGTCTTGGTGGCCATTTGGCTGATGTTGTGTTCCATTATTAACGGCATACCTTCCTCTTTATAATGAAATAAATATCTCCAAAAATGCCATTTTTCTTTGAATATCAAAATAACACCTCTTATTGGAAAACCCTGTACAATTAAATTTACCAAAAAATACAAGAGAACTTAACAATTAGTTTAAAAAGGAAAATAAAGTGAAAGAAAAAGAATTAAATATGTAAATGCAGAGTTTTGTTTTTTCTCTTCTTTTCCCGTAGCTCCTAATAAGGTGACCTATTTTAATCAACATTAGAAGCTTGCCTCCTTATTAAGTTCATCTTTTAGAAAGTCATATGTAATAAAACCTAATAAATAAATCTGTATTTCAAAGTTCTGTAAAAATGCTGTAAGAAAATATCGTTTTGAATATAATTGTAATAACGATAGTTTTTACAGCATTTTTACAGAATTTTCATGTACAGAATTTAGCTATACAGAATTTTGGTTTACAGCATTTTGCACATGCAGAATTTTGACATACAGTATTTTGACCCCAACCCTAGTTTCAAATTTTAATGTAGGAATATTTCAATTTCTTTCTGAAATTTAGAAAGTTGTAATTTATTTTATTGTTACACTAAATTCTACTTAATTTATAAATTCAAATCTTGATTTTTAACTCTAAGTTATTGCCAAAAGTAGGTGCCACCTTAAAAATCGAGCCTAATTTATTGCCATCAATTATTAAATTCATCTTCAATGGAAAAAAATGTCATGATTTTATTCTTATTTTTAGCCTGGAAAAGCGATGTAATGAATTACTCTAAAATTTTAATCATAAAGTTAAATTTTTTTCACTTAAATTTATTCATTTTTTTTTTTATTGAAAATTATTAATTTATTAAAAATCTAATAACCTATTAATATTATTTGAAATCTAATAAACTTTATGTTTTATTCTTTTCATTCTAGGTAAGCATCATTTAATCCAAATCAAAATTATCATCATTAACCTTATAGCACATATTCAATGGACTTTAAATGGAACATAAACAGTATAGCATGCCAATGCAATAAAACACAAATTTTTAATGCATCCAATCTATAATTAGCCTTATCAAAACAAGTAATAAATAAGTAAGTGTCCGTCCAATAAAATGTCTAATTAACAATCGAGAACTATAAATATAAAGAAAATGAGGAAATCTGTGCCAGATTTCACTTTCAATTAAAATGAAAAAAAAAAAAAAAAAATAAAACAGTGCAGTACCATATCAAAACAGCAACAGTGGTAATGCTGATGTTCCTCCGTGTTGCAGTGGCAGTAAACTATCTGACCCCATATAAGTGTAGTTGTTGGTCGCCTTTGGAATTGCTTAGTTGATGTGCTGCGATATAGGTACTCACCTACTTCTACTATTCTATCTATTGAATGCCATAACAAATTGAGGAAACCATTAACAGTATGCTGGTGCGGTGGTGGTGCCCTACCCGGCACAATGGGGCGTATAATGCCGCCACCGCGCCAGCCGCCACACCGCTGCCGAATGCCTCAATCTGTATATGCGCGCAATATACATAACCTCTGACAAGCTATTTATTTTATAGCGAATGACTTGTTTAGGTTTTGTTTTGTTACAAGTCAAATTAGACAGATAACAAAATGTAGGCATTTGAAGAATGTTTTTCCTTGTAGGTTACACCAAAAAAGGAAAGACAAAATTGTTTGTAGTTTGATACTTGACCGGTGTGAAATAGTTTCCCTTTTGTTATCCAATAATTCCTTACATCGTAGGTGAATTAATTACGGAATTGAGAAAGACTAGAAGAAATACTACTTGTTGATAAAAAAAATGCAAAGACCCAATTACTTTATCACTATTTTTATTGCCATGGTATCGGAAAATACAAAATGTCTATAATATTGCTAAATCAAATTTTAATTATAAATACAATCCAATTCTACGTTCCACAAAGAGTTCCATGGTATATATTCGATTTATAGATTTTGTATTATTAAAGCCTAGTACTCACCTCTTGCGAAATGAAAATGTCTATGTTTTTAGGCTTATAAAGGTGTTTACGCGTTTTTCATTTTTTTCGTTTTTTTTTTTTTTTGAAAATACAAAGTATCTAGTCAAAGTCAGATTCATTCAAGAGGAACTATATACAGACATAAACATACTTGTAAATTATTCACGGTTAAATGAAAAACAACCGACACGCTGTTGCTGTGCATAATTTAAACACACTTTGTGAGCATTTAAAAATAGGTGACGTGGTAAGTGATTGCATTTACTAATTTGACATGACAAGCTTCTTTAAAACTTATATTTTCTGACACGAATTATTTTTTTTTTTTTTATTAAATATAAGACACAGAAAGACAGAGAAAAAAATACTGATGGTTGATTTAATAATGTTGCATGTGGTACTGATAAAAAGTTATCATTATAAGCCTAATGTTTTATTTAATCTACAATGTATAATTGTATCAATAGTAAATGGGTAAAGGTAATTTGTATGATAAGTTTTTAAATATTGTTTTGAAAGCCATCGAATTACTGATTATTATGAAGTACGTAAAATATAGTGTAGGGGAAGTTCTTCTTTAGTGTATTCCGATAAGTCTTTCACTATTTTCCAGAATGCTTCATACTAACCACTTAAAAAGTCACTTTTTAATAAAAATATGTTGAATTAAGTTATCATTTAGTAGTTCCTAAATGGGCAGAGCTCAAAATTATTTATTTTTCAACTAAACGCTAAATATTAAAATTTGAATGAAGATTCATTTAAAAAGTGGATACATTCAAATAACTAAGCTAAAATCGGTATTAGTTGTTAGAATTCTATTAAATAAAGTTCTAAAAGCATTTGTTTCTGTGTTTGAAATGCGTTTTTACAAAAATATGTGGATTCTATATAGAATTTTGATTTAATGTTGAATTACTTCATAAAAAATTAGGATTTTGCTTTAAAAAATACATAATATAGCGTTCCCGGAAGTTAATGTTATGATAGGACATCATATTCAAGTCATATTCGTATTAGGTTCTGATTTAAAATACCAAAATTATTCAGATTTGTTTCGAGAGTACTGTATAACTCATTCACAGCCTTTAAGCATACCCTGAAATGACGTTTTGATAATTACTATCGTTTATTTTCGTTTTAACAAAATCAAACGAAATATTTTTCAGGTTTTGTGTAAAGATTTCGATTTTACATCATAATTTTGACAGAAAATTATAAATTTAATCTTTATTCACCCCAAAACAGGCGTTCCTGGAATGACGCTTAATTGATGTACGCTGCTTTTACACCAAATTGAACTTCTTTTACCACTTTAATTTAATTTATTCGTGCAGAAAATTATGGAATTATGGAACGATAAACCAATTCCATGATATTCCAGAAAGACTATTTGTAGCGCCATCTGAACGTTAAATGAACACAAATTATATAGTTTGTCACTGGATCATATTTTTTTGGACAACTTTTATTTAAATAGAAATTACATTCTTCTCAGTTTTTTTTGAGGAAATGGCATTTTTTTGGAATTATTTGGAAATAGTTTTTCCACCTTAGAGGATTTAAAAATAAGTCGAAATCTGTTTTATCTGCACTACATTAAATTGTTCAAATTTAAACCTTGCCTACATCTTTTATTTTAAAATGCAAGAACTTTTAAAAACTTTAGTATAAATACCAAAAATAGAATGTATGTAAATTTTGTTTGTCTTGACCTTGGTTATAAATTTCCGAATAAACCACAAGTTTTATTACTTTAAATTCCTTTCATCTGCAATAAATTCAAATTTTAATCGAACGTGGGATTAAACAAAAAAAAAATAAAATTTAAATAAAAATAAACGAATCGAAAAAAAAAACTTTAAAACTTTCATTTTAATACTGCGGCTGTGGTTTAGGCTGAACGCAAATCGTTTTTTTTTTATGTTTGATATGACGTCATTGGACTTTTACGACTTGGCATCAATTATGCAGGCCCATTAAAAGGTGCAGTCCCGCCTCAACAAAAATGCATCTCATCTCCATGAATAAAAGTGAGTTATTTGTTGATCTTGTGGTTTCCATCTGCACATATTGTAGGCACTCGTATAATCGTCTGACACGACCTCTTGTGCAGAAAGAAAAAACAAAAAATTTGTAAGTCTACGACAACGATCTTGCGGGCTGTAATTATTCAACGCGAGCGTTCACCTGCCATTTTGGTCACCGCCATCGTCGTCGTAGTCATAGTCAGTCGCGTGCGATGACTCTAAAAATATAAAAACGAAAAACAAAAAAAAAATAATTATAAATGGCGGCGGCACGCGGCGCAGCAAAGTGAAGTTGAAGTGTACAAAAAATAAGGCAACGTACGTAGAGATACTTGTTTGTTATAAATGATGGGTTGTGCCAAAGAAAATTATTACCCTATAAGCTTCCGTAAGTTTAACGTGACTTACCTGAGGATACAAAAAAAACCGAAAACATATAGCCAATTTAAGAATACCCTATCTAATTGCTTTATTGTTGGTAACTCTGTGCCACTATATTGCTGGTTTATGGCATTTCTTTTTAGCATATCAGGAATTGAGTGTAAATAAATCTTTTATAACGGACACTTCTGTATCTAGGTTTTCACATTTCATCAAATTTTATGATGGCTTCTGAATCATCAACATCTTCGAAAGGCCATTAACTCTCGTGTCAGTGACTTGAAATTGAGCGGAAATAATTCTCAAGACTCGCAAGCACCAATGTTTCAATTTAATAGAAATTCGAAATTAGAATCATTATATTTATTTTGCTTTGCACATAACTCAGAGTTTGTTCACCAAAGAGTCATCATAACTTTATAAATAGTTTGATGGATTGATATAACTTAAATGATTATATTCTGATGACTTCACTATTGCGTTACAACATCAAAACATCAACAAAACGACTCATCTGATCTACGTTATGCATTATTAAGCTTGAAGCCTTGAATCATCTTAATGTATGCTTTTATTAATAATTTCAATTAATGTAATATAGCTTTAAATGGTATACATTTTTATGGGTTTAGTTTTTTCTTTTGATTAAAAAGTTTTTTTTATGCATCGGAGCGTAAAATATACATACGTTAAATCAATTTACGCAATTATTAGTTCTTCCAGTTTGTCATTTACATACTACGACTTTTCTATCTTTTATTTAACAACTGAATGGTCAACATTTTGTTATTTTATTTAGTAAAATATCAGAATAACTTCGCCAAAAAAATGTGTTTAGCACTCAAATTTTATAAAATAACTGCCAATTAAATTAAACAAATCTGTATTTTATCGCCTCCCTGACAATATTCTAGTTTGAATTATTTGATTCTTGTGCTTCTCCTGAAAGCTCCTATTGATGCCTTAAAAGTATTCTACCGTAATCCAAATCCTAAATCAAAAAAAAAAAAAGACAGCCGAAAGAGTGTTTCCAAATCTTTGTTGGCTCATTAGGTTTTCAAAATACACTAAGAAACAGCCTGAAAGTCGGTGGGTCAAACAAGAGATTAAACGCTTTGTTTAGTAAAACATCGTATTATTTTTATTGGATAAGGGTAAAAGTAAGATTAATTATTTTAATAATGTAAATAATTAACTACAAAAGAAATTACAAATTGGCGATTTTGTCTGATTTTGAGAAATTCAATAATAATTTGAAATATACTTAATAGTAATGTTTTTAAGCATTCAAATGTTGGCTTTGGATAAGTTTTATTGTACAACTTATAACCTCTAAAGATGCAGAAAATAGTTTCAAGAAAATTTAACATGTAGTTTTTTTTACTTCTGCAATTTGAAAAAAAAAGTTGTAAAATATATATTTTTCAAACAAAAAAAAAAGTACGAAAAATTGTTAAAAAAAAATAGTATTCGATCAAATATCCTGAGATCATACAACGCTATTGACTCCGGACAGTTTGTCTTTTTCGTAAAGTACCGTTAATTTAAATTGGTAGAATTTAGAAGACAATCCCGTTCAAGGTTAGTTTTTTAAGTAAGAAAACTGAGCATCTTAAAATAAATCTTACATTTGAACTTCCCATTTTAAGTTTTTGTGATTGATGCAAATTGTCGAAGTGAAAATTTTCTCGACGTTTTGTTGGGACTAGAGTCCGAATTCGTCGTTTTTAGAAATATGTGTGTGTGTGTGTGTGTGTGTGTGTGTGTGTGTGTGTGTGTGGGTGTGTATGTACTTTTGTACGTTCGTGACACTTTTTTCGTTCACCATATGTCGGGAACGAATCAAAGTATAATTTTCAGCGGTTCAAGATAGCCCGACTCAGGACAACTCGACTCAAGAGAGCGTAAATTAAGAATTATGAGAGATAAAACTTTGCATACAACCTCGCACCTACCCCAAATCCTATAGCCATCCCAATCTTCAAATTCCAAATTTTGAAAACATATGTGCACATTTTTCTTTTTAACTTCATTTGCTTAAAAAAATTCATGTTATTATTGAGTATTTTTATTTTTAGTACTCAATGCATGCATTTATTTTAAGTCATTTAAATCATTTATAATTTTTTTGAAAATTAAAAATAATTTCAAAAAAATTAAAAATGTGCGATTTTCTCTAAAAGTAACTTACCTCCCACATAAAATAGTTTTATGTTATTGCAGTTTTTTCGAAAATAAGTTTAACGATATCGATTAAACTTGATACATGTCATGTTTAGAGTAAATACTTAACTAACACGACCACTTTTTGCAAAAAGTGCAAAGGTAAAAATTTTCAAATTCATTTTTCATGAATATTTATCTTCTTCTTCAAATATCTTAGATTTTGGATTCTAATACAAGTGACGTATTTTTTTTCGGCATAAAAATATTGACTTTACGAAAAAAAAAATAATTTACTCTGCACCTTTGCAAAAAGCGGCCATTGCAGTTAAGTCTTAATTGTAAAAATACTACATTTTTAGTTTTTCTAAAAAAAATTAGCTACATATGTATATCAGGCCGTGAGAAGCACAAATTTGGACTTCTTTTTCAAAAAAATAGCTTTCTTTAAAAACTGTTGTTGATTTGGTATATCAATTAGTTCACATATTTCAAAAAGAATTGAATACTGCAAAAGCAAATATTATTTTTCGTCTGCACAAAAAAAAAAGTAAAAAAAAGTTAAAAAAAAAACAGTTAGCCACTATAGTTCTCACGGCCTCATATATGAATTTTCCGGCGCAACCGTTTTTGTTACTTATTTTTTCATTGACATTTGTTTTTATAATTGTACAAAAAAAAAACTGAATTTTTTTGCGTAACAAATACATTATTATTTTTTACTACAAAGCAAGTACATGCAATTCAGCTATGCATATTTCTTTTCTAAAGAGAATAGGTATCTGTTTTTGTTTTGTTTTTTTAGTGATATTCAACGCCCTTCTGGTAGGAGACCGTAAGTCGTAAAAAAAATGTTTTAACTGTAGGTTATTTTCTCTGTTTTATATCTACATCGTCCATTTTTGTGTGAAAAAAAATAAATTTTCTCAATATTTCACCATTTTTTTTTTGTTACAAAACTTTAGATTTTTGCTCAGCACCCCTAAAACATCGAATTTGACTTCTTAACAAATTACAAAAAAACATTCAACTACTTATACAAAACGTATCATGAAACAATTTTCGTTAAATTTCTTCGATTTCTTCAGTTTCATAACTATTAGTTCGGTATCAATATTCAGTTAAAAAGTAAAGCTATGTTGAGCCAACTACATATGGGTACTATACATAGGTATCCATGCGCTGCTAGTTTTTTTTTTTTTAAAAAAAACAAAAATACTTTGCGAATATATTGTCTTCATTGGTGGCGACCTTTGTGGCCTCTTTTGTGAATCTACACGTCTTGTTTGACTTCTTATGAATTAATAAAAAAAAAAAAAAACAAAAAAAAAAAAAATATCATACCCGTGCCGTTTTGTTTAGTTTTAAATGTCCATCAGCAGTAACCTCTTGGTGACTCTTTGTGTTTAAGCTCTTAACCATTTAGTTAGGGGATTCCACTCTTCTATTTTTTATTTAGAAGAAGAACGTTTGACAGTTGTTTTGTCGTTAAAAAAAAAAGAAAGAAATAATTCTTTTTCACAAAAACCAACAACAACTACAACGTTACCATATGCAAATGCATAGGCATAATAATACATTTAAAAAAAGTTTTTGTACCTTTTTGTTCCTGGAAAGCAATACAAAAACATCGACATGGACAACGGCAAAAGGCAACAACAAGAACAACAACAACATTGCAATGCAGCGGTTTTTTGTGTGTGCGCACAAGCGACGCATTTAGCACGCTTATATGAATATTAAGTGTTAGAGACCTCTAAAGGCCCACAAAAGATAACACATGCCTCTGTCTCTGATGTTTACGTACCAACATGCACTCGCACTATGCGTTCCCTCCTCTTAAACGCGAGAAGATTCATGTTAAATAGAAATTATTTTCATTTGAAACGCGAAGGTCATTTGGAAATAATGTTATTGTTACACCGAGCCAGCGAGCGGTTGTTGTTAGTTAGGCATACTGTATACATATACGTGAGTGCTGTTATGATGTCACTTTGTCACTCAATGCAGCCATCAACTACGCCACCATCATCGCAGTCGTCGTCGCACTGATGCGATCCGATGGGTGGAAATGGAAACTGAAAAGATGTGCGATGTGCGTAGGTTTGTAATTGAGATGTGAATTTAAAGTCTTGAGTGTTTGTTCGTTCGTTGGCAAGGGGGAAAGCTATCTCATATTGGATGTTTAATTTAGGTAGGTACTGGAGTTTTGTATCTAGGTGGGTACCTAGGTTATAGAAGTTATCAAGTCGTGTTGGAAATTTCTAATGAAATTTCTTTATTTAGACCACACGTCGAGTCGTTTCGTCTTGTTGCCGTTGCAAAGCGACTCAGAACCTAAGCTCTCAGTATTTTATTTTAATTAGAACTTACACTTATCTTTTGTCATCTATGCTTGGTCATTTAAAGTTAAAAATGAATTAATGAAGTTGGCCCATTTATAAATAGGTAATTGTGTGAATTTCCCTGAATGATAAGTTTTCACAAAAAGGGTTTGTTTTTAGTTGATTTAATTTACATATTTTGTTTTGAATTGTGATTTCTTATCGTGATATCTTTGTTTACTTTTGGGTCACGCTTAGTACCTACCACATAATTGAATGCCACGGAGAAAAGTTGCTGAAAAATATGAAAAATTCCGCAGAAAAAGTTTGAAATATCGTAAAAAAGAACGCAATACTGAAGAAAGATCGCTGAATAACTCGTTTTTTTTACACAAATAACAATTTTTTTTGTGTATATGACCTTGCTGCCATGTCGGGTCTATGAAATTAAAATGCTTGAAATTTTAAGGTGAAGAGTTATGGTTTTCATACTTTTTCTCTAAGACAAACACGAATCGAAACAATTTCAAAAAGAGGTGAAAAAGAGTGATATAGCTGGAGCGGATAGGTTCTTAAAATAATATTTATTTTCAAACATTCTACATTGCATTTAAATTTTACTGCTCTTACATATATTTTAATACCTAAAAACGAAAAAAAAAATTAATTTTAGAAAACTTTGTCGGCCTCTATCTGGCAACCCTGTTTAAACAAAAAAAAGCTACATCACTTTATGCATCATAACTTTTTAGTTCATTAAAACAAGGAAATATTTATATTGCAAAAAAAAAGTCAAAAATATGTGAAAAATTCAAAAAAAAAATAAAGTAAAGAGTGTAAGGCTGAGAATGTGGTAACTGGTAACTCTGTTCAACTGAAAAACACTTATATAATTCTTATTTAAACAAAAAAGTATAAATGTTGGGGGAGTTAATGGCTAAAATGTATTTACATCATTTTAGCATGAATTCTCTTCTATCAAAAACATGTTGGGTGCCACTTCTGAAATGGGCATAAGTATACGGTAACCCTAATTGAATGCAAAAGACAGCAAAACACAGATTATTCAGTCCAAATGCACCATATTTTACAGTGTTAAAAGCTAAAAACATACCAAATTTGAGATCGGGTTCATTTCTACATATTACACGACCAAATGGAATTGAGATAAATCGATTATTGAAAAATAAAACGGGTATATGGGGGAGAAGTATGTACCTACTGAGAGACGGGAATACGTCATTTTTGTTTTTTATGTTTAAGACTTATGGGAAAATACTTAAGAACCATGTTATGTTTCGTAATTACTTCATCTTATCATGGAGATTGTTTATTTAGAATTACTCATGTTTTTTCAGAATTACAGACATCCAGCCTAAAACCGCCGAAATTTGAAATCTACTTTGGTTTTCAAAAGAAAGTCACCCAAATTTCTTTAAAATTGTCGCGTATTTCCTTCAAGATAAGCCTTTTTCAAAAAATTATCATCAAAACATCAAGAATGTTGCAAATATTTATAACTTGACTTCTTTTCTGTCCATGCTACTGATGATGATTCACTCTGCATCAGATCCATATAGGTACCTAACAAGAAAATATTTCTTTCAAAACCAGTTTGTTTATAAAAATGCAGGCCATAAAATATTCCCATAGGACACAGAGACACACTAAACCTACATATATAGATACTGATGTCATTCTCCTGTTCTATAGTTAAACTTCTATGGCCATAAGACTGGCGACTGGCAATGCCAATGATCTCGCATTAAACTTCTTGAGATAATGATGCCCTGTGTGCAACAATTCATTCGACTTGCGTCGGTCGCAAAGTTCCACCTTATCTCACTTAAAAGTCCCTCTAAAGACCTGAACATAAATGATTAAGTAGTAAAATTATAAATAAATGTAAACAGATGAGTGTGATGGTGCCCGGCCCAACTGACCAACCGTGCAAAATTCCGTGAATCATTTTATGCAATAGAAAAAAAAGGTACAAATTGTGTTTTTTTTTTTAAATAAAACCAAGAAGAACGGGAGACGGACAGCATACTCTTCCTCGAAATAAACTTTGAAAATAATGTGAACAAAAGTACACCAATAGACACAAACACACATAAACAATTACAAACATATGCGAAAAGTTGTGGTTAACGTAGTTCTTTTTCTTTATTTTTATTTTTAGTGTGCAATTAGATTGCGGTGTTTAATTATAATAAATTCGTTAAGAGCACCGCAAGAGGGCACTCAAAGCAATTACCTGCACGATTTCGCATATGTATTTTTATTTTGTTTGCTTGATGTTATTTGTGCTTTCTTTGTAAGTTGTTTTGTTTTTGTTGTGCCTGTCTTTTGCTATTTTTCTATCCAGAATACTGAGTGCTGCTGTCTGACGTCTCTCTGAGATACTCAACTTAGTGATGTCAGCCAGCTGTTGCTGCTTAAGCGGCTGTGTTTTTTTTTTTTTTTTTTTTTTTTGAATTTCAAAGTGAAATGCACTTGTGATGCTGACGACTTAAAGTGAGTCGATTAATCTAAAGAGTGAATTAGTGAGTGGTGATTTCTGTTTTATTGGGTGGAGAGTGAGATTTCTCAACTCAAGTTGAGCTTTTTGAGTGGAGAATAAATTAATAAATGTAAAAGCTGTTGAGTAAATGATCTTGAAATTATATTCGTTACTTTGAGGTAAGAAAGCTGTCTTTACTTGGACAAGGAAAGCTTTGTCTAGTTGAATGTAGATGTCACTTAAAATGCTTTTCTAGTTGGTACACAAACCCTAAAATTGTTTGAAAAGAAAAAAAATATTATTAAATATTTAAACATAACAGCAGTTTCATCTCACTTCGATGAAAATAAAAATAAATATGAAATTTATATTTTAATTTTTTTTTTTCTTATTCCATGGTCCATGTTTAATATTTGAACTAATCCCACAAGTGTTAGAGTTGTAAAAAAATATGATACATATTAGAGAAAATTTAATTTAAAAATTCAGATATTCATGTTTTTTTTTTAGAAATTTGGAAATCGGTCGAAAAGCAATTTTCTTAACTAAAAGTAACAGAGACATGATTGATATTGGAATTGATAGACTATATAAATGAAGGGTTTTCAAATAAAGACTTTAATTTTCAGCTCAACGATTTCTGCTTCTGCCTCCATTTTTATTTTCATTTGATGGGAATCAATGATTCTGTGAGAGACTGAGCAGGTGTTTTAGTTGGGATGTCAGAGTCCATGTGCCATTCTATGTTGACACTATCAAACGTCTTTTCAAAATCAATGAAAAGCAGGTAAAGTGGTAATCGATATTCGAAACAATGCTCAATAATGGTCCGCAAGGTGTTAATTTAGTCAATACACGATGATCAATCGAAGACACCTAAAAAAAATTTTTTCTCCTGTTATCTTGGCAACCAAAAGCAGCACAAAAAAACCTCTCCCCAGTTTCTACACTACATCAAATTTTCTTGCTGCGGAAGCTTGGCGATCTTTCCCTTTTTGTACTTCTCGGGGAAGCACTTGGAGTTCTAAACTCTGGTATTGCTTATTATAAGGCATTTGTTATTTATGAATAATCTTCTATTCAACATGGCTGCCAAATCTACCAGAAGTGCACCGGCTGAGCTTGCTTTCTTTATCAGCAGTCTTATCTATCAAAGTAACAGAAAAAAAAACGTAGCAACTTCTTCCTGCTCATCCAAATCCTCCTTACCATCAACCTCTCCGATGCCATAAACAAAACGAGAAAATTAGGCCGAATTTTTGTTTCTCTTTTATTTTTGGATTATTTTCTATTGCCAATTACTTGCTAAACAATCTCAAATATAGAATGGTCATTGGTTGTAGGTATTCTGCTGCTTCTGCTGGCATCAGTAGGCCAACTATATAAATAACTTGCGACGTGTGGAGGACTTTTCAATATCCGGCATTTCGGCGAAGTAGATTTTATATGTTTTCAATGGAATTCCCCAAAGTTGCAGTCACAGCAACAGCTAACAGCCTACCGATACAGCGGATAGCACATACAACTTTGCTGGCAAGCCAGTCACAAAAATACACACTCGTATTTTGTATAGGTATAGAAGCAAGAAAATACATTCATCAAACTGCTCTTCAGTTCAGAACTTAAAACACTTTCGGGTTTTGTCGACGACGACAACCAACAACGGTCGGCCGGTGGCATGGCGGCCCGCGCCGCGCGGCTATGCGACCAACGGCAGGGATCAGTGTGCCCCAAAGGTCAGATAGTCAGATTGTATGGGGCGAGATAAATTCCGATGAATAGTTGTATCTAACAGGAAACATTTTGCAGTTTAGGAATATTCACAAACTTTGGCCTCTTCGTGTGTTTTGTTTGGGGGATTTGGAAATGCCAAATAGATTTTGGCATAAAATACACAAAAACATACCAACAACAAAGATGAACAGGGACACAAATTCAACGTCAATTCGGGAATATATCTTTATGTATGTCTAATATATAGTGTTTGGAAGGTTATAGAGACGAGTCTATTGGATAGGCTACCTGGGATCGGCTGGTCTGGTCTGCTTTGAACGGTTATGCAGTATAAGTATCCCAGCTAGATAAAGTTTTGTATGCGAATTGTGGAGAGTTTTGGGAAATTTCTATGAAAATCGCAATGATTGCGTGTCTTACTGCATTGTTTCACTGCAAGACAATAGGAAGCATTCTTTATTGGTTGGAATGATTTCGGGTGGAGTTTTGTGTTCGATAATCAGGGTTATAACCACAAAAGTTTGCTAGCACGTTTATTTGTTTTTTTATGCTTTGAACATGACATGATATTATTAGGCCAAACTAATAAGGATAAGTATTTTATTTTTTTATTGTGTTGTGATATTTTGAAAGGGTATAGTGTATTAACTAATGAATATTATAGTATAATAGACCAAAAACTACCTAATTGAAGCTTTTATGGTTATTCATTAAATTCAAATAGATCGATTTGGGTATTTTATGAACAAAAATTCAAAAATTATGTCAATTCTTGGAAAGTGGACGGAATTTGTATGTAGCTTGTTAACAAATTGTATTTTGACTGTCCAAAAGTTGCATTTTGCATTGTTTCACGTCAGAAAATGGTACCAAACTAAACTATGTTTATGAGAATTCATCTATAAAACTAGAAAAATTCCAACAAATCTATGAAACTAGAAAAATTCCAACAAAATATAAACACAGAACACGCTTTACCTCATTAGTGTCATTACATTTAACACTTCTTTTTTTTTTTTTTTTGTATTCTTTGGTTTTCAGAAAAAATACAAGATTCTTGTTTCAAATTTGCTGCGTCGATGCTTCTTATAAAAGTTTTTTTTTAATAAATAATTTTATAAGAAATTTAAAAAAAAACATAACTCCTTAAATTATTTTGAGGTCTAAAGAAAGATACATTTTTAGAAAAAAAATGATACCGTTGAGTCGTTTCCAAAAGTAAATTTTTTTATTTTTAAAAATTCTCAAACCGTATTAAAAATAAATGATGTAAACTAAAAAGACGAAACCAATGACACAATGAACATGAAAGAAAACTCGATTACTACAATTTAAACATTTTTTTTTTCCAAAATAAAAAAAGTTAATTTTGATTTGGTAGGAATCGCCCTTGAAGCATTTTTTCTCATTTTCATTTTTTTTAAAAACATCTGTTTAACAAATTGATCTCATGGAATGCTCATGATATGCATGGTGGCACTACTCCTTGAGTTATTGATTTAAATTTATACGTCTGTATTTTAAAAATCTTTAATTCATACAAAACCAAAGTTTAGTAGCAATTTTTTCAACAAATTAATAAATTAAAACTGAGAAAATTATGCATGCAAATACGAGAGAAAAAAAAACATATAATTTTGTAGATTAAAATGCAAAAAAGTAGAAAATATTTGCAATTTTAATTTATTAGTGTAAAAAAATTAAATGTCGCATGTTTAAAGCTAAAAATAAAAAAACGAGAAAAATGGAAAGAATTCACCTAAGTACTCATGAAACTAAATTACCAATTCATACATTTTTTTTAAAATATGCACATTTGTGTATAGAAAAAAAAAAACAAGAAATATGATAAAAAATGTAGAGATTTAGGTTTTATAGTCTTTTATTTATGAATATGCCATCATACAACTGACAAATTTGTGTACATCCTTGTATCCAAGGATCATGAGAAAAAAAAACTCCTATTTATAACCTTATATTTCAACTGTCACGTTTACTTCAATCAAAGCTTAAATTTTTAATGTGTTTGTAGGTCTTCGACTAAATTCTATAAATAATTCAATTTTTTTTTTCAACGTTCACATTTAAAAATGAGTAAAAATATTTATCACGTATCGCTCCAAATACTAGAATATTTCACAGGCCCACCGCTGCTGCTCCTCAGTCGAGCCTCCCAAACTTATATCTCAAACATGTTTTTGGTTCTGAGTTGAATCAGCAACCAAACAACGATGCATTTCCTATCTTTTATGTAATCCTATGTTTTTTTTTTTTTTGTTTTGTTCTTATTGTTTGCCGATAGGTATATCGAATGTATATCGAATTGAATGTGTAGCACAGAAACACACAATGTGAACGAGCTAAATCACGTATTTTAATAATCAAACTGCGGATACAAATGATGCTCCGGCAGCAGCAGTAGCGGTAGCGGCATATCGATAGCGCGACAGCACATTTGGAATAGAATCGATATCGATAGACAACAAGCGGCAGCGGCGGAAAAACTCGCAATACCGATATACACAATTCCCATTCATAGATACCAAAAAAAAAAAAACAGCCAGGAGCAAGCATTATTCTATATATGTATTGTACATATATCTGTGCGCTTTGGATGCAGTTGAATACACTTCTTCTATGTTTTTTATTTTTTATTTTATCAAAATGTCATTCGTTGCCCGTCAGAGTTGTCAAAACAGTGGGGCAGACTATTTGGTAAAGTTTGAAAAATTTCAAACAGAAAAATATCAACGTTTGAATTTATTAAATATTCTTCAAGAGAAGATTTACATTTTGGGGAAAAGTAATTTAACCTTTCAAAAGATTTTTACCAACTTTTTCCCATAAATTTCCTTACTGATTTATTTTTTTTTTGTTGTTTTGATTTAAAACGTAGTTTCTTTTAATTCCAAATTAATCGACTCCCCTATCCCACTGTATGTCTATGGAATAGCAATATCTGCAGTATCATATCGATGATGGCATATGAATCGATATATTTTTTTTTCTACTTTTCAAAACATTGTTATAATCGAAGAGGGAGCGATGGGTATAAAAAAGTTAAGCCTGCATTACTGGCAAAGTATCTAAACGATTAAAGTTTTGTTGCGCCAAAACGAGGGTTTTTTTCCTTCAATTCTATAAATAGATAAATACTGTTTTTTTTTTCCTCAAAGCTGCTTGTCCGATAATGTCATGATTGTATTGAGTTTTATATAATTTTATTTCATTTCATGTTTCAATGAGAGAAATAAAATTGAAATATCAATTCAATAAAATGTGATTAATTTAAAATTCTGTTTGAATTTGATTCTGTCAGCGTTTTGCAGCAAAAAAAAAAAAAACATAACATAAATAAATGTTGTTTATTTAAATTTAATCCCATATACATTTCTCGATAATTATTCTTTAAATATTCATGAAATATACTTATAAAAAGGTGTTGAATATAAATACTAGTATGTTACAAATAAAGCCATTAATCAGTATTTATTTTCTTTTTTTTTACTGATTAAAAATAGCATAATTTTACAAATTTAAGAAAAAAATGTTCTCCGAATGCCGCATTTGCAGATTTTGGTATCAGTATATTTTTATAGATATAACTTCGTTTAAAAATAAAAGTTGGTATGCTATTCTAAAACCAAATTAAAAAAAAAAATCTCCAACATGTTTTCGAAAAAATGATTTTTGAAAAAAAAATTGACTTTTTTTAAAAACCAACAAAATTAAAATGTTGATATGCAATAATTTGAAAATTTGCTAAGAAACTTTTGTATAATTTTTTTGTATCTAAATCCTTTGAGTCGTTTTCGAGATTATTAAAAGAAAGGAAAACGTGTGTATGGGAAGTACCGTTATTAGCAGTTGAAAAAATATTTTTTTTTTATTTCATTTTATTCATTTTATTTACATTTATAGTTGCAGTACCTACTTACACATAAAAATTTTAATCAAAATCGTTAGAATCATTTTTAAAAACAGTAAAGAGAATATTCATTAAGAGAACCAAAAGCAAATTTTTGGCAAAGCTTTCGATGCGCTTAAAACTAGTCTGAATTTGTTTTAAAGTCTAATCAATTATTCGGGTTTTATTCGGACTTGGAAAATATTTCAAAAAACATGTTCTTCTTTCTTAAAATTAAATCTCTCTTTAACTAAAATATCACAAAAACAGTGTTTTTGGGAAGTTCAAAATTCGATACCTATCTAAAAAACATTATATTGTAGAGCAATTCTGATACTTGATTCGAGTTAAGAGAGTCACAATCTGTTGCAAATGTCTAATTTGGTTTCTATGACAACTCTTCGCTGGCTGATGTTGATGTCAATCGATCGAAAAATCGATCTGTTGGTAGGCAATTTATTTTTTCCCTTTCATATACCATTTATCCTAAATTTTCACTATTCACAAAATTGTTTTAATTTGAGATTTTGTATTAACTGCTCATTCGTTCATCATTCAAAGATGTTAGCTAGTTTTGCTGTAGTAATGTACCTTCTGTATATCTTTCTACATTTTCGAGTTTCTCTTCTTTAAAAAATCAGTCAAGTTAACATTATGTAGCAAGACTGGACCACAAAATCAAACAAAATCGTACAGCTTAATTACTTTTTTTTTCTGTTTTTGGAATGAAATATCCAATCTTATACTAACACACAGTTTTCCCCATCAGCAAACACCAACTCATTTATTGAAACTAATATCAAGTAATTACCCAATTTTATACGTCACATTAATCTAAAATGTTTGCATTATTCGACTGTAAATTCTTGCACAGATCTGTGAGATACACTGTACCTACTCTGGTGCAGACCGCTTTAACCAAAAAAATGCAAGAAGCTTTTGCTGTCATTACCTTACGATGCGGTACATCGTCTGACAGACACCCACCAGATACTTTATATCCTCCTCGAGGGCAAGTCAAACCAAAATTAATAGTTTGTGAGACAAAATGAACAAAATCAAAAACCTTTGCTTGTATATCTCTTGGGTGATATTTTGTATCTTACAGATATAACTTTAGACAAACTGGGAAAGTAACGATACAGGGTGTTTTTTCTTGTACTTCGTCAGACCTGGGATTGATATTTTTTGTATCTGAAACTTAATTTTATAGGACCTTTAATTTTGGTAAATTTGAGCATTTTAGATTTAGTTAAAATATTTTATTTCAAAAAATTATACTTTAAACTTAAAATTGTTTTTTATTTCTTAATACAATGTGTTGTAAAAAAGCTTTAAAGCAACAAATTTCAACTAATAAAATGTTGTTTCTATAGGAAATCAAAAATATACTCACAACCCAAAAAAAACTATTAACCCATTTTGGAAATTCTAACATTTGTAGGAAGAAAAACACCCTTTTGTTTAGATTTTCCACCACAACTAATACCTTCATCTAGCATTACCACGAAATTCATTTACACTGGGAAGAGAACGACATACAACATGACAGACCCGTACACTGTACTCGTATCTATCTATCTCCATAATAGAGGAGCACTCCTCTGGTACTTTTGAAATATCATCACGACATCTGAACTACGATTATACAATTTCGACGACACATAGTGGAAAGTTATTCACCATAAAGTATCTCTCTCTCTAGCTTCAAAATATATATAAATAAAATCCAATGGCGGTAATAAATTAATTCGATTGTATATTATATTTTGCGATTGGTATTATAGGACTCTTATATGGAGAAGTTAAGTTGTGTTGTTGTTGTTGTGTGTGTGTTTTTTTTTTTTTTGTATTTAAAGGATCGTCTCCTTATCCGTCTCTATACGACGAGATAAACTCGTGTAGTTTGTTACTGTAGCACTGACTGCCAGCGGCGCATTAGTAGATCTATGAACCGTGCAAATGCGTGTGCAGAAAAAAATTCGATTTACGAGGTCAATTAAAAGGTTAATGCAAAAAAAAAGCAAAAGTATATTTTAGGTATACTAACACAGTCATATATAATACTGGAAGAAGTGCTGGAAGCTGGGAAATTAAATGATGCAGAGCAATTTGTATCTTTGAAGTTAATTTATTACTTGGGGCAAAAGTAAACAATTAAGGTTTCAATCCTTATGATTTCAGTACGAAAGTAAATTTATGTTGGCGCCAATTCTTAAGTTGAATACATCTTTCTTACATATTCAAGTTGAATGTTTACTTATATTTTAACGATCAAGATTGACATTTCTTACTGTTTCTTACAGTCTATGAACTCTCTCTTAATTGAATATTGTTTATTAAAAAAAAAAAAAAATTAACTGGCGCCCAATGTGAGTTTGGCTTGTGAATTTATTTAGCTGTTTCGCTTTGAAACAATAAAATATGTCACTATTTTTACTCTTGTGGATAAAACACATTTTTTGTGATTAACTTTTCAATTTCAAAATGTAAAGAAAACAGACCAGGAACTATGGCCTAGGGTTAAAAACAACGTGGCCCAGTTCGACTCAATTCAATTCAAATTACTTTTTTTTCACCTAACTTACAATGATAAAAAGCTTATGATTTAGCTAGATTTTTGTAAGAAAAGGTTATTTAGTAGTTTTCTACAGATCTCGTTTTAATTTTTCCCCCTGCAGATGGCAATGTATAACTTTTCAGTCCAATGCAAAATATTGTAAGTACAATTCCAAGAAGCCTAAAGGTGAATACGACAACATATAACTATTTGAAAACCGGAGTATATTTGATGCGTCAACTAGATATAATTTAGTTTCCAAAAAAACAATATTCCTATTAAAATATTTAACTGGCGCCCAACGTTTTTAACTTTTTATTTGCATTTGAAAAACTCGTTTAAGAGTCGGCACCCGACATTTTTTACATAGAAGAAAGTTGTGGCTAAAACTTGATGTACATTTAAGCCTTTAAATCCACCAAAATTTATACTATTTGGTTTAAATAAGAATTATCTAAGTGTGTTTTTCAGTTAAACAGGGTTAACTTAGAATTATCTAAGTATGTTTTTCAGTTAAACAGGATTACCACATTCTAAGCATAACTTTATTTTTTGAATTTTTTACTTATTTTTGACTTTTGCTTGGCAATATTAACATTTCCTTGATGATACATAAAGTGATCTAGTTTTTTTTCGTTCAAACAGGGTTGCCACGTTGATTTACCTCACCATTTTAAAATAGCAACCCTATGGTTTTATATTCAGTACCAACTTATTTTTCGTTAACCTTAAGAGCTAAGTAATCCGATGGTCGCCGCTTGGATTATTACAATTACTTAAGTCTCATAAAGTCTTGTCTTTTAAAAAACTGGCGCCCAACGCAAAATCTCTATACTTGAAAAAGTACATAGATATTTTATTTTAATAATGAGATTTCATTATTTTTAACGAATTTCAACGAATAACTTTTTCATACATATAGAAGGTAGTTTCTCACACACGATAGAAACCATCCCTGGTTAGAAAACGTCTTAATATCTTAGAGCTTTAAATTTTGATCATGAGCGTTTTTCTACTTAAGTGAACCTTACCGAAATATTAAAAATATATAAGGACTATTAAATTCATTGTATAAGTGTTTCATGTTGCACTTCCTCATTGTTAAGAAAGCCATTTTCTCAGAAAATTGTTCAACGAAATGACTTCCAGCTTTGTAATAGCAACAAATTATCATAAAGGTACGTAAAGCTCGCAAACGTAAAACGTTTTTCGTCATTATAAATTTAATTTCTCACAAAAAAAAATTCATAGGCATTCACTCAATTGCAATTCCTTGTAATTGCACCTAAACACAAACATAAAAAATAAACAAATAAAAAAAACCAAGTCAAGTTATCAGCTTGTCATCGACCCAACCACTTAGCCACAAATAATTGCAGAAAAACACCGGTAACAGTTGCAATTGCAATTATTTTATTGTTGTCTGTGTTGTTTTTTTAGTTTTTTTTTTTTTTTTTTGCTTCTAAGTAGTATAGATACTGATAATCACTTCTAATAGCAAATAGTTTCATTTTCAATTGCACTTTTAACACACGAAGACAGAATTAAAATACCGCACCTGACTTGCCTGCTTAATCGTCGGTCATAAGTTTAAATTTAGCTTCAAGTTGCTGATGGTTGATGGTAGTTGTTGTTGTTATTTTTATTTTTTTGTTGCCCATGCTCAGGCTCCACCCGGCGCATGTAAATGGGTGGAGTACCGTCATCGTCTTCGTCGTCACTGTAAAGTGATGTGAGCGCATCATAAATGAATAAATGAATGAATGTGTTGTGTTTGCAGTGAGCACGCTGCATAAATGAAACGTCACGTAATTATTTTACGTATTCTGAAGAACCGGCCTTACATTATATTTATGTAGACAAGCTGCGCATCTCATCATCACGGTCATATTAAAATGTTGTATAAACAGTTGCAGTTAAACATCTTCTTCTTCTTAAATACACGCGACCGATGACGATGACGACGCACAGTCGGGCAAACGCAATGGTCAGCAGATGATGAGATGATCAAGTTCAAGTTTACCTACTCAAGATTTTAAAGTTTTAATTAAACAACAACAACAACGAAACGAGAAGACCAAAAACTGGATTTTGATTGCCATTGATGCAGGTGATTCAAATGAGAAAAACGGGAATCGGCCAATGGTTTAGTATTTTATCGGTGTCAATGAATTTTTTATTGACTTTGTTTGACTTGATTACTAGTGCCAGGCTTAACTTGTAACGTCAAGCTTTGATAAACAATTAATTTATGTTGATACTTTGTAGAATAGAGCATCAATCTGGAACAACTCCCTCAAAATTATGAATATAAAACTAAAAACCTCGAAATTTGATGAAGACGCTAATTATCGAAAATGAGTGAGTTCAATAAACGGAGCTAAACAAATTAACACATTCGGTAATAGTAGGCCGACTATAGGCCGAAAAAAACTAAAGCTGCTATATGGATTGTGCTTAGGCAATATCTTTGGGTCATTTTTGAATTTTTTTTTTGGAAACTGATGGTTAGTTTATAGGGTAAAAATTAGTACAGTAAAATAAAAACTCGAAAAAGAAAAATATAGAATAATAAGCTGAAATTCTGCAGGTAGTAAAAAACTATTATATCTGCTTAGGGGCTTTATATTCATCAACTTAACCAACTCATTTCCTGAGAGTAGCAGTATGTTGATATTGAACGTGGAAGATTGTTTTTCGGAAAATGAAATTTTCATTGTATGTTTTTTTGAGATTTTCGGAAACAAATTTGAAAGTATTTAAAAAAAAAAAACAAAAAAAATACTGTCTAGTAGTTCACTTTTCTCATTCTGGGGTTTTTGTAAAAGGCTATCATAATTTTAATGAAGTTTTCTGGATTTTTCCCAATAATCGGGTTCACAATTCTGGAAGTAGTTAAAAACCTACTGCTATACTCACACCGAGTAGAATGGGGATGAAAGACTGTGCAGACTAACCGAAGGCCTTGCTTCAGATTAGCCTCTTAAATTCTGACAGTGATAATGAATTGGCTAAGGGCCAGGCCCCTTACCCTAACTAGAAAATTATACTGCCCAATTTGTTGCCACTTACGCTTACATGACTGTTACTAGATCCTTGACCCGTTTTTATATGAACAAATTAAAAAAAAAAAAAAAATCAGTCAGGATTATTTTTTTTTTTTCGAAACATTGAGTTTAACAATTATTCTTTCAAAAACTAATTTATTTGACAAAAATATTAAAAATAAAATGCACGACTGGGTCGCACGTACTTGCTTTAAGGTCAAAGTTGCTGTGAACGTTAAAGCTTCTCATATAAAATTTAAAAAAATAAATAATGTTATCAAAAATGCAAAAAAAACAAAATTCATTACTAAAACTAAGTATGCCATTTGATTTGATTAAAAAACATAAATTTTTAGAAAAAAAAATTGAAAATCGTTAGAGCCGTTTAAAAAAAAAAGTTGGTATGCCATTTAAAAGCTAATATTAATGCACATCTAAAACCAAATTTCAAAAAATACAGTGACCCGTTTTCGAAAAATTAATTATTCAACAAAAATGTTGAAAGATTTTCTTAAAAATCCAAAAATTATTTATTTCTTTGAAAATTTCGATAACAAATATTTTAAAGGTTGTTAATTGTAATAATTTTAATATTGTTAATTGGCTTTCCTTAAATCCATGAACTATTATATAAACTACTAATATTGTCTACGAAATAGAAGAGTCGTTTTAAAAATAAAATACATTTTTCCATATTCGTTATTTTGGTAAAAAAAAAATAATTTAAATTTTAAAAAATTGGGTGACATTGCTACGTCAAAGTGTTTAAATTACTCCCCTTCAATTGCTATAATCTCGAATATAATTGAAAGTTTTTATAATTCTAAAATTAAATTGTAATTGTATTGATCTTAAAAAATTAAAGGTGATGAAACCCCCTGAACGCAGTTTTATAGAATTAGTTTTTATAAAGCGACTTCCGATTGGGTTTCTAAATACAAAGCCAATGTCACTTCAGAAAAATGGAGAAAATAGGAAATCTATCTTTTTTGTTTATTAGGTTCCTGACAATTCATTATTATTATTATTATTAAATGTGTTAGCCTCAAAATTTTACAACTACCTTCTTTATTTTCTCGCTAATATTCGTAATATTTGCAACTTTTTCATCAAAATCTTTCCATATAATGGCATCATTTATTTCTGGCCACAACTCTTAGTGTATACCATCTTTCTAACCTGACATTTAAAAGATCGAATAAACGATGAACTATCTCGACCTATTTGTTTTTTTTTTTTTTTTTTTGCAATTCACAAACGCAAGCTTAAAAAACAAAAACTAAAAACCTAGAAAGACCATCATCATCATCATAATAATCTCGTGAGTGGACCATGAAAAAAGAAATGGACTTCGATTCTTCATTCTGTCTGCTTCAAAATATTTTACTCTAAGATTCTTGAGTATTATTTTTTTTGTTTTATGATTTTTCTTCTTGCTTTTTTTTCATTTTCATGTGCAAATTCCTCTTTAAGATTTTATATAATCGACCTTTTCGTGGATTTCTTGTATTTGCAACGACCTTAGAACAAAAAAATGTTTTGGCTTCGGTGTGTATAGCTGTAGCTGATGGTCTTCAAAAGCTATTGGTATTTATTTTTCTTTCGCCTAGCAGCTCAGCGTTGTCTGTATAGCTCTTACACGAAAAGCTATAAATCAAAATTCCAATTGAAATTAAAATGGAAGCGCACGGTTACAGCTGCAGTAGCCCAGCGGCAACCATCAACTCGCGCTGCATATAGGCTGTCTGCAAAAGACAGAATAAAAAAAATATTAAATAAAATGCAGAAAATTACTGGTAGTAGCCGCCACGATTTGAACCAGTTAAAAAAAAAAAAAGACTTCTTAGAGGTACCTACCATAGTGAGACGTTTGTAGCACAGCAGTAAACTAATGCACTGGTTTTGTTTGCAACAAAATGGAAATAAAAATATCTTTTGTACTCGCTGCTCGTTCGTTGGAAAGTGTGTTGAGTTCTTTTGACCGTATTGTCAGTTTTTTGCATATATTCCTTACCTTATGCTTATGCATAAACCTATTTGCAATTGGCTCTCCTAATGAGAGTTGACACGAACAGCAGCTTACCGTTTTTGTTTACCTACGTTCCTTCTGGTGCTTGATGATTAGCAGAAAAAAAAATAGAGTTAACAGTCCTTGGCTTTCATATCGAATAATAACGATCCGAGGAATTTATATGTATATTTAAATTTTTGATTCAGTTTAATTCAAATTGACACGTGTGGGTACATTATGGGGTTCTGGAATCTGGGTGTATTGGAATAAGTTAACGGGGCATTGTGGTAACGTAAATTAGAAAGTACATTGTCGACAAAAATTAAAAGCAGGTCATAGAATTTGTGGTGTAGCGATGCTGGATACAATCAAGATTTTAAGATTATTATTTTTGGAATTTAGTTATTTTTCATTGGTTGATATTAGACGGCGGCGCGGCGCGGGACACAGTGCGTCGATTGTATGGGGATGGTGGTGAAAAAACAATTTTGCAAAATTAAGCTGACTTTGCAACAAAAAAATTGTTGTAAATGTCTTAAAAAGAAATTTTCAAAATACAAAGAAATTTTCACTCCCTCTGCTCCGCCCCCTTTTGTACATATATATTTATATATTTTACAAACAACTTGCACGATAAATTTTAGCCCACTGCCACGCCCACTCTTTATGTTTTATATTATTTTAGTCCAGTTAGTAAACGTTTTTACCTCAAAAAAAATCCAACACTTTTGAAATTTGGCACATTATTAAGGGGATGCCTAGTGATGGTCCAAAAAAAAGGCCCCAAGAATCCGACATGAGCTCTAGCGGCAGCTAGGCAAAATATGCAGTTTTTTCCGTTTTTCACTAATAAATTGCTGTTTTTAGCTTACACAAACGGTCCCTAACTATTTAAATACGTTCTGAAAGTCTGAAAAGTTTGCAAATAAATAAAATAAATTGAATTACACAATCAATAGTAATAAATCTCGTATCTATATCTATCTCCCACCTAACATCCATACATAATAAAACGTAATCAGATACACAAGTTTTGCCACTTGTCTTACAAAACCCAATAGGTCAAATAAAAGTTCTTCTTAATTTGATGTTCTGTGAAATGTATATAAGTTAGGTATCGTTCAACTTAAAAACATTGCATGTGTCCTTATTCAACACTCACTTGACTCTTTGCAGAATAAATTATCTGTCGTAACAAATCTTTAAAAACTTCTGTGCAACAGCAACAGCTCTACGTCTACAGCTACTGCAGAGTACCAGCACAGCAACACAAGTTCCTTCGCATCATCCAAGTTACGAACAAGCAAAAAAAAGTGTTAGTTCAGAATATTTATCAAGTTTAATTCTATCTGTGAATAAAAATTTCGTCTGGTATTTTCTTAAAGATTTATTGCCAACGGAAGAAGGAAAAATGATTAAAGAAAAAATAAAAAAAAAAAATACATATAACAAGGAAGTGAAGAAGCTTAGGTATAACTTGTAGCTACGTTCGCACTTTTTTTTTTTATTTATTGTATTTATTTCTGAGCACTTTGCGCACAAATGCGCATTAAAATCGTTCTCGCTTTGGTAGAAAATGTTGAAGCTCTTGGCGATACACTTGTAGCGCAAGCAGAAACCTAAGTTTAATTAATTGAATCGTAAAATGTTAATAAATCAGCATGTAATTTGTTCTGGGATTTGCCATAGTTAAATATAAAGGGTTTTCCAATAAGAGGTGTTATTTTGAATAGCCCGCTATTTCGGTAGCTGTCACTTTTGAAGCTGTCATTTTTTGACATTTGACAAGTAGAAACTACGCTATTAATAAAAATGGAACGATACACGCTTCAACAACGCATTGAAATTATTAAAATTCACTATAAAAATGGTGAAAATTTGGCAGAGACGGTTCGTAAAACTAAAACATTTTTGGGTCGTCGTGAAGCACCTTGTTGGACCGCAATACAGAAATTGGTGGACAAATTCGAGCTGTTGGGACAAGTTAGTGATGTGAAGAATAAAACCCGTGCACGTCGCTCAAGAACAACTGAGAATATTGCTGTTATAGCCCAAAGTGTTGAAGAAAACCCAGGTTTGTCCATTCCTCGTCGTTCTTTGGAATTAGGCATTCCACAAACGTCAATACACCGTATTTTGCATAAAGACTTGGGTCTTAAGGCTTATAAAGTTCAGTTAACACAAGAACTCAAGCCGGCTAATCATCAACAAAGTCGTGTCTTTGCTGATTGGGTCCTTGAAATGCATGAAAATGAACCGGAATTTCATCGAAAAATCATCTTGACTGATGAGGCCCATTTCCACCTCGGAGGCTACGTCAACAAGCAAAACTGTCGCATCTGGGGCTCGGAAAACCCAAGAGTTATTGTTGAAAAGCCTCGCCATCCTCAACGCGTGACTGTTTGGTGCGGTTTATGGTCCCGCGGGGTCATTGGACCTTACTTTTACGAAAATGAGGCTGGAGCAACAGTTACGGTCAATGGATTGCGCTATCGAGAGATGATTAATGATTTTTTATGGCCTGAATTGAATGGTATTGATCTGGACAACGTTTACTTTCAACAAGACGGCGCTACGTGCCACACAAGCAATGAAACCATCGATCTTTTACGGGAAAAGTTTCCGGACCGTGTTATCTCTTGAAGAGGTGATCACAATTGGCCACCGAGATCTTGTGATTTAACATCTTGCGACTTCTTCCTTTGGGGCCACGTGAAAGATAAGGTCTACGCCAACAGCCCAGCGTCGATTCAAGACCTCAAAGATGAAATTCGTGAGGCTATCGAGGACATAGGGCAGCCACTTTGCGATTTGGTTATGGAAAATTTCATGAAAAGGATATGGTCCTGTAAGCGTGGTCTTGGCGGCCATTTGGCTGATGTTGTGTTCCATTATTAACGGCATACCTTCCTCTTTATAATGAAATAAACATCCGATCATTTATCTCCAAAAATGCCATTTTTCTTTGAATATCAAAATAACACCTCTTACTACATATACGAGTATATAGTATAGACAGAGGGCAGATGTGTATTATTAAATCAAGCCCCAAATTGGGGTACTTGTCTCATAATGAAATTATGTCCCAGTGAAAAAAGGGCACCACCGAAATGAAGAAATGCCCAAAATATAAATGGAATAAAGCCCTAACTTGTTTTGACTTCTTTTTTGCCCAATTTTTTTTTCATATTGAACTTTATTTAAAAAAAAATGAAACATTACAACAAACTGTTAAACAAATACTTGATTTGTATCCTGCACAATATCCCTTTAAAATTGTTCCTCAAGCATGTTTCAAATAACTGTTGTTGTTATCTAAATTGAATATGTTGACGAGGTAAAATTAATTTTTAATTCTCAAATGTAAAGATAATGCATCAAAGAGTAACAGAAAAACTGCTAGAAATCGCGCGATTTTTTCCCAGTTATGTTATTTTTTTGTTGTTGGAAGTTTTTTTTTTGTTATTTTTATTCGTTAAATGATTTTTTTTGTTATTGTTTAATAAAAGTTTCAAAATTAGAGCATTGACATATTTTGGTAAAACTTTTCAAATTTAATTACGGGATTTTGGCCTCGCACAACATAAGACGGTAAAATGTTAAAAATTTAGATTTTAATAAACATTAAAGATTAAAGTTATCAACTAAAAATTTCCGTTTGTTTAAAGTTATTTTCTGATCCTTACAAAAATGTTCCATTTTGTTCATTGAATTTATTTACATAATTGTTTTTTATGAAAGGAATTATTTTTTAACAACTAATGTTTTTTTTTTTATTTCAGGTATGTTCTTTTAACATTTTCAACTACACAGTTTTCTAAGGTAAGATTAAAAAAAAAAGAAGCAATACTGCGTTCAAGGTACCTACTTGAGGGAAAACATGGTAAATAAACCTTATCTAGTGATTTTTGTGTGAGGATGACAGTCATAAATTATAAAAAAATTATATTCTTTTTTTTTTCATATCGTGTATAAACTCTTGCGTGTGTTATCAATTTACAAAATTTATTTCATGATGTTAAATGAGTTAAGCACACAAGTTTACCTAATAATTGGTTCCTAGTTGCGTGACTTTGAAAATAGTACATATCGTGTAAATGTGTTTGAATTTACAAAACAAAAAAAAAAAAAAAAAAAAATACAACAAAAAGAAACAAAAAAATAACGACTCCTATTTTATTCATTTTGATGTGAAGTACCAAGAGCAAAGCAATGTTTTTCATGGTTAATTTTATCATTAATTATAAATTTATTTCATAAATGTTTTTCTGTTTGTTTAAAATTATTTAATTAAAAGAGAAAAATAAATGCAGGTAAATAAGAATTAAAACTCAAAAAATTTAAAAAAATAAAATATGTTTGTAAAATTAATCTTAAATTTAATTATTATGGCAAAAAAAAATACGTACATTTGTTTTGAATTTCTCAAAAGTCATTTAACTGGGCCCTTGATTATAAAAGTGATAGAAAAGCAATTAATGTGATGATATTGAAATTAGACGATGTTTTAACGGCTACTTTACGTTAAAATACATTTTTTAATATTATTGCACATTTCTTAAGTGGTAATTAAGTGGGTACTTTCCCAGTTTGGTATTTAACATTTTTCTTAAATCGTAAAAAGACAAACTGAAATTGAATAAAAACACAAAAATATAAATCCTTTTATTATTTAACTAAGTTCAATGGCTCTTATTTTGAAAATGTTTACCTTATAAGCTATAGCTATCCTTTCAAAGTACCAAGTAAAAGAATTTAAGCGTTGAAGTATAAGCACTCGTTGTTCTAGTAAATATCAATATTTGCAAATAAGTAAACTTAATATCCAACAAACCAACAACAACTTCATAAAACAATTACTTTTATTAAACATAAAATTGTACTTCTCAAAGTACCCATTTTATAGAGCTCGTATATATACTTAAAATTCACCTCACTTTATTACCTACGTAAATGCACATCAAATTCCTTATACTATCCATAAAATACACACCAAAAAACACAAACCGAAGATACATTTTTATCTAAAGAAATATACTTACACAAAAAAATAAAATTAAAAAAAAAAAAAAATAAGAAAAATGATATCTACTGCCCCTTTGCGACCAAAATCAAAATACCAGTTTTTTTTTCGTGGGGGCATATTGGGCGCATTAAAAGCAAAAATAACAACAACAACAAAAAATTACAACCAAACCTCAGAGATCCAGCTTTAGCTTCATCTCTCCATCATCATCTTTATTCTCATCCTCCGCAAGATTGTCTGCCGTTTTATACCTACCTTTACTAACTGCACCATCCTAGCATCTCCGTATTCTTCTTCTTCTTCTTTTTTTTTCTTTTTTCTTTCTCAAATTTTGTGCGATTTTGCTTTGGTATTTTGGAGTGTCTGCTGCTGGCTATGGATACTCCATAGTCTACCAAGGTTGCCAGATATGTTAAAATACACAAATTAGAAAAAATAAAATTAGCAAACAAAGTTAATGTTTTTTTTTTTTTAGGCAGTAAATATAAACATTAAGCCTGCTGTGACTAAAAAGTACCAAAATAAGTACTATTTATTTAATACTAAAGCAAAATTTACTATTCTTGATCAGCGTTAAAAACCTTTCAAACTAAATAATAGCAATAGCATACTTGCAGGAACTTCTAAGAATGCAAGTTTATTCAATGCAATTGATAAACGAAAAATACTGCAATTGGCGGTTAGGCAAACCAAAGCATGTGGTTGAAATGACGTAATTTTGAATTTTGTTTTATTTTTGGAAAAAGTGCGGAACAGTCTTGGATGATTTTATATGAAACTGGCCTTAACTAGTAAAGCGGTAATCCGCGTTTAACGAGGAATTAATTTGGAAATATTAGTCCATTAATTTCTTGGTGCAAACTTCTACTTATGTACCAGTAAGCATTACTCTAAGCATGCAGTTTCTTTAGTGCCACCGCGTGTCTTAACACCCCCAGAAAAATAAGGGTGGGCCCACGGGCCTAGATCGCAATTACCTACTTGGTCAAAGTTCCTGTAGACGTTAAAAGTTTGAAGAACAAATTTTATAAGAAATTAAAAACAAAATTCAATTCATTTCATTTCTAAAATGACTTAAGCAACTTCCTAAATTTTGTTAAGATCCAAACTTAATATGACATTTGATTTCGTGCAGAAAGATACATTTTTAGAAAAAAAAAAAACATTTGAAAATTGGTTTGCCATTTTTGAAAAATTGATTTTTCAAAAGAAAAAAACGATTGAACTTTTGTTTATCCATTTTTTTGCAAATTCTTGAAATGAATTTAAATAAAATTGTTCAAAAACTTTTGTGTGAAAATTCTCATCGAAATCTCAAGAAAAAATTATAAAAAAAGAAACGGTTCTATGGGAGGCAAATCAGAAAAAATTTAATAATGGAAATGTTTTAAATAGAAAAACATATCAAAAGTGAGTTTAAAAAATATACACAAAGAGCAAAAAAAATTAAAAAATAAGTACTAAAAATGTATTAAAAAAGAAAATTAATTTACTTTTATCAACCATTTTTCTAATTTTCTGACATTCGTTGTTGTTTGTCGTTTTTACCTAAAAAAAATGTTTTTTTTTTAATTTTTTTTTAAATGGGTTATTCTCCCATATTTTTCGTTTTAAACTCTTCCAATTAATAAATTTGAATTTTTCTTGCCCACGCCCACAACATTTAAAATTTTATTTTTCTTCATTGATTGACAATTGATATTTCAAAGTACGCAGACTGAATTTGTTTCGTTTAAAAAAAAAACTTCCTTCCTTTTTCTCACGAAGCTGATTTAAAGTATTAAAAAAAAAAGTAGAAAAAAAAAGAAGTATCATACGGGCTTAAGGTACCTACTATCGTTCTAAACGAGAGATATTCAGAAACAAAAAAGAATAAACTTTTGAAGTTACGTAAAATTCATTTGGTCTAAATTCACGTGTTTGGGTATAGAAAATGTGTACAAATGGATGCATAGACTGACGGACAGCATGACGAAAACTACTTTTAAGGACTTTTTCGTCATTGTAATGTTAGTTTTGATTAAAAATTCGCTATTTTTTATTTAATACGAATACAATAGTGTTGTCCTATTATAAGTATAGGTAGAGCAAGTAAACCTGGCAACCCTGTTATTAGTCTAGGTTCAATGGTTCACACTGTGCGGATGCTTGAATGCACGTTCGCTGTGTTAGGCTGGTTATTCTTTTTATTTTTTAAAGATTTTTTTGGTAGGTATAGTGGATCCCTTGTGGTGCGGACTTGCAGAGAGATACTTGTATATCTATAATATTGAGGTGGTGAAGGAACAGGTTCTATGGTACCTTTGCTGTAGACATACTCAAGTTAGGCGGTCAGGTTAGAGGGATTTTCGTATTATATTTGATATTTTTTTTTTTTTTTTTTGGTTAATACCAAAAGAACGATCTGCAAGAATGGGTGCAAAAAAGTCGAAGGAGGCAAATGTTATGGCCATCATGGAACGAAACGAACTATTCGTGTGCATTTGTATGTCGTAGCTAAGGTATGCCATGTTATTACGGATAGATATATAGTAGAAGTACGTCAGAGGGTATTCCTCCATCTTTTATATGTACGAACAATATGCACTTAGAAGTGAAGAAATGAGCAGAAAACAGCAAATGGTTTAGCCTCAAGGGAAAAGCCTATAAGCGGCATAAAACCTTAATTCGGGATACAATTTGAGTGGAATTTCCATTCGTTCAGGATTAGAATCTTGTTGGTTAAAGTATCTCATTGCGTTATTATTATTATTTTTATGCACAATTTGAAGAAGTCCTCCTCAACAAATTTCGTATGATTTTATTTCTTTTCGCGAACCTCGTGAGTTCTGAGTTAACGTAGAAACTACTATCTAGAATTGTAGAGTCTAGAGTAGTTCTTGGAAGTTCTTTAAAGATATTTTTTATTTGCATACCAACGCGTATGTGTGTGTGTGTGTTCACTGGTAACAAATGAGAGAACATTGTGTTTGTGACAGATTATGAATTCTGATTCATGTGTTACATGTCACATGCAAGTTATAAATGAGGAAAGTTAATAACTCCGACAAGAAAGTGAAAACTGCAGTAAATTAACAATATGCATATGTTGCTACTGTTTCGTCGTTTCGTTTCGTTGGAATTATGTCTCTAGTGTCGGTTGTCGTGAAAGAATAAATTAAATTAATGAACTTACATGTGTGAGGGGGTAAAACATGAAACGAAAGCGAATTAATAGTTGGTTTGATTGGATTTTAGCTTGGCGAAGGAGTTTATAGAATTATTGTTTCTACTATTTTATACGAGCGACACTATATGTCAATACCAAAGAATGTGAATTTATTGTTTTCAGAGACAAAAATCGATTTGGTATGAGTTATGGTTTATGTATGAAATAGATTTTATACCACAAAGTTGTTCTTGATAATGTGAAAGGATGAAAGTATGCGCAGTTATATTGCATAAAGCTAGCATTATTAAGCCAGTAATCTAGGACTGTTTTTCCTACATAATCTCCTATACAGTTTTCGAACCTTTTATGACTCATTTCAATCCACTTCTTTTTAATAAACTCGAAACTAACGCCCAACAGAAACGAGTAATGTAGTAACCGCTTGCCATGATTATAGTAATTTTTGTTTTGAATCTTGTAGTTCACATCCCACATTGCAAAAAAAAAATGTAAGTGAAATTTATGGTGTCTTTTACATATATTTTTTTGCAATAAGGGATGTGAACTATAAGACTAAAAAAAAAATTACCATAATCATGGCAAGCGCTTACTGGTTTCTGTTGGGCGTTAGTTTTGAGTTTATCAAAAAACACTTCATTTTTAGTAACCGAAAACCTTATTCCCTTCCTTCCTCTCGTATTAATTCCTAGGGACTGAAATTATTTCGCCAGATTCGTCAATTGTAAACCAGTTTCGGTTAAAATTTGCCATTTTCGACTGGTTTTTTTTTTTAAACCACAAAATCCTCGGGATTTCTTCTAATTTACTAAATTGAACTTACGTAATATATTTTTATTATCGATCCTTACTTCGATTCTCTGTTTGCTTCTCACAGTTTACATCCACTTTCAGTTGAGAAAATATTTCTCCAAGCGAAAATAAGCAATAATTGTCTTTCAGTTCGTCCAATTTTGAAAACAAATCACTATATCTACTTCGCCTCTGTAATTCACTTCGCCTCTTATGGTTCACATTCAATACTTCCAGAAAGAAAATATGTGGAGCAGCTCAAATTTAACAATAATTTTCTTGCAGTGCTTCAATTTTGGAAACCAATCAAGATTGTTAAAAGTCAATTATCCACAAAAGGGTATTCACTTCACTTCTTACAGCTCACATTCACTATTTGCAGAAAATATATGGCGAAGGTCAAATTTCGCAAAAATTGTCTCGTGTCGTAATTGTTCTTGTTTTGGGAACCAATCAAAAATATAGAAACTCAACTGCCCACACAGTATTTTTCACTTCGTCTCTTACAATTCACATTTACTTTTATCAGAAATTGTATGTAGAAGCGAAAAATGAAATAATTGTCTTGCATTCGCTCCATTTCTGAGATACAATCAAGTGTTTAGAAATTGAACTGTCTAAAAACTACTTTTCACTGCTTCATACAGTTCACACTCATCTATTCCAAAAAAAATATAATGAGGAAGCGCAAATACACCAATAAGATTTTTCACTTCGCCTATTATAGTTCACATAAACTCAGTCAGAAAAAATATGGCAAAAGCAAAAAAATTTCCAATAAATTACTTACAATGGCTCCAGTTCTGTGAATAGAAAAAATAAATTGCTCACAAAGGGTTTTTCACATCGTTTCTTATAGTTCACCTTCACTTTTTCAACCAACAAAATACAAGGGAAGTATTTAATTTCTTTTTAAAAATTACCCCAAAAGTACAGAGAATCAATTGCCAAATGGATTTTTCACTTCGCCTCTAACAGTTCACATTCACATTGATCAGAAAATATGTGGCGAAGCAAAAAAATTGCAATAAATTGGTTTATAATGTCCCCAGTTCTGTGAATGAATCATGAATGGAAAAATTCAATTGCTCACAAAGGGTTATTACATCGTTTCTTATAGTTCACCTTCACTTTTTCCAGAAAATTGGGATATGGAAAGCAAGAAATTGAAAATGATTGACTTGCAATAATTGTTCCAGTTCTGTAAACCAATCTACAATACAAAAAATATATTACCCACAGAGATTTTTCACTTAATGTTATACAGTTCGCATTCACTTTTTGCGGAAAATATATTGGCTTTCAATTACTCCAGGCCTGGAAACAAATTAATCAAAAGCTAGAAAAAAATTATAAATTCCCAAAGTATAGAGAGCCAATTGTCAGAAAGACATTTTGCACTTCGCCTCTTACAGTTTACATTCAGTTTTTATTTAAGAAAGCTAAAAAGGCTAAAATATTGCAATAATAGTCTGCCAATTACTCCAATTCTGTAAACCAATCAATAATATAATAAATAATATAGAAAATCAAACGTTTTTTTTTTTTTCTTTTGAACTTCAAATTTCCCTTAAGAGTTCAGACTTGTTTTATATCAAACAAAATCGGTGATGCTCTCTATTCAAATCAGTTTTGTTTTTTTATTCTCATTTCTGTTATCGAAATGAACCTTTTTCCAAAAATAAATACCAATCATCCATAAAGAACCATTTAAAATGCACTTACTTACACAAAAAAAATGAATGAGTCCAAAAATAGCTCCACTTAAAAAGAAAAAAAAAAAGAAAAATAAGTTAAAACCCCTTAAAACCTCAAATTCACCTCGTTGAACTTAAACATTCTTTCAATATCTTTCCATCAGGATTGATCTTAGTTTTTCACCAGAGTCTCTGTTATAGCCTTCGTCGTCTCAGTCTCAGTGCTCCCAATCCAAAGCAAAACAAAACAACAATAATAATATAACTCTCATGCGATTTATAAGTTTTGTTTTGTTGTTTTTTGTATTAAAACACAAATCCAAAGCTCAGAGCTCGATGGCTCCACATTGGCAATAGTATCTCATGACTTTTCAGTTGAATCGAATCTTTCAAGCCGTGCGCACATAAAACCGCGTTGCGTCGATCCGATCATTGCCGTCCGTCGTCCGTCGTTGGTCGTTTGTTTATTTGTTGATTCTGCCTGACTATTTTTTTCACCGCACCAAACGTCGCGTCTGCATGTGGTGTCAAATCGGCGGGTAACTCGTTTTTCTATCATGAATTTTTATCACAACAACAACAGTTTGTTGTCTTCTCTGGGTGCATCCAAACTCTAATAGTTCGTAGAATAGTGTATCTTTCTTCAACTTCAAATAGATGGTAGAAAAAAGTATCTATTTCTTGTAAAAGAAAAAGAGATATACTCTTGACGATGAGATAATTCCCGGTGTTGGTTGTGCGTGGTTCAATTTTATTGCTGCTTGCAGAAATTATACTCTCGATGTGCATCAGGCACTCGACGGATGCTCGTAGATACAACTGCTTCCCAAATACGCATTCGTGCGCAAGGCCGTTTTGAAAATAAATAAAAAAAAAAACAAGACATATTTCGGTTACGGTTAGTCGGGTAAATTGGATGAAAATTCTTCTTTTTTTTTTTTCTTCTCAAAGTTTACCAATAAAATCCTAAATTAACAAAAAAAAAAAAAAAACTGTAATTCTAATTACAATGAAAGAGAATAGAAAATAAAAAGTATCTTTGAAGTTAAAATTAATGCGTTGGTGTTAACTTGAAGTTAGTCTGCAGTGCACAAAGCATAAGAAAAGTGCGGCTATTGAATAGTTGTTGAAGTTGTTCGTTGGTTCGTTTAGTCCATTCTGGACCGGAGTTTTTTTTCTTCTTAAGATAACTGACAAAGTGG
Organism: Meliscaeva auricollis; assembly: GCA_948107695.1. Taxonomy (NCBI): domain Eukaryota; kingdom Metazoa; phylum Arthropoda; class Insecta; order Diptera; family Syrphidae; genus Meliscaeva; species Meliscaeva auricollis. The sequence continues at coordinate 18,198,707 of OX403619.1, read as the reverse complement.
TTCTACCACTTTGGCTAAACCAAGAAATCGGTATTTTTTTTGTCTTTTACATCTAACGTGTTGTGTGTGTTTATTTTTTTTTTCTTTGTATCTTGAGTGCTAATAAAGTATCTGTGTATCATTAATCCGTCGAAGATGGAAATTAGAAAGAATGGAAAAAAATGATTTTGGTGGAAAACTATGACAAAGCCACGAATCAACAGTAAGAACGAGGAGAATCGAAGAAGAAGTATACACTCGGATTATGTATGCTTCTTTTAATTGGCGGCACATTTTATTGGATTTATTATTCATTGCCGGATAGCGTAACTAAATATTTTTTGTTTTTTATCATTTATTTTTTTTTTTTTATTTTTGTACTGCAAAAGAGGTAAACAAAAAGAGACAATCAAATGAGAATTTGGTAAACTTTTCTGCATAAAAAAATAGTATCTCAAGCCCGTTAAGGTGTTTTTTTTATTTTTTTCAGGATTAGGTTGCAAATAAATCTCGTTCTTAAAACAATTCTATCGAGTTTTTTTTGTTTTTTTTAAGCTTCAATTTTGTCAATACATTTGAGAAAAGAAACTTGATATTTTTTTAATGAACCGATCAATAAAATCTTGATATTATAGAGAAAAACAAAGGTTTTGTTGTTACCAAAACCAACCATCGATAGCTAAAATCTAATAATATAATTAGATCGTATAGGAGACATTGAATTTTTGATAAACTATAGAATTGTATTGTACATTCAAATTTCCTTTAGACTTTTATTTAGTACTTGTGACTCTTCTGAAAAGCATTTGTAGTTCACAAATTTATAATTTATTAAATCATGCCCTTAAAAATCTTGTAAAATGCTTGCTTCGAGTAGAAATTATGTACGTAATTTTTAAATATTTTTTGCTCCACTTCAACAATTTAAATATTTAATATTTAAGAATCACAATACATATTATGTACCTACTTGAACTATTTTGAAATCGCTTACTGTTCATTTGTGGAGTAATTACTTATGACCCACATTTAAAAAGAAAAATAAAGAATTATGACCCGATTTTTTGTCTCAAAAACTGTCATAAGCTACAAGAAAGCAAAAAAGGTTTTGATATTTTTTTAACCCTTTTACAGAACAGTTAGGCAAGAAAAAATTCAAAATGGTATCAAAGACTTTAGATTTTGGATTCTCAAACAAGTGGTGTTCTTATAAATCAGTAAAACTTAAAAAAAAAAAATATTGCCGTGTCGGACTTTTTTTTAAACTTAGTAGTAAGATTTTTGAGAGCAAACATTTTTTTTACATTTTATAAAATAAACTACGACACAAATTTTCCAGGTCTGTTTAAGGAAAACAACTAGTACTTTTTTCACCCGTTAAAAAATGAGGAGAAATTTTCTAAAAGTTAACTTAAAGAAGAAAAAAAAAACAACGGAGTTGATGCAAGATCAAATTATATGTGTTTTATCTTCACTTTTTGAAACATATAACATAACTTCCAAAGTATACGTGTTCTATAAAATTAATAAATTTGTTTACATTTTTATTTTTTTTAAAAATGAAAAACTTTGAACTGAAAACAAAAACAAAACACATAAAAACGAATTTATATCAAAATGCTCAAACTGTAAATACTTTAATGTTTCTTAACATGGCAGGCACATAATTTTAAACACAACTTCCTTGACTATATGTTAACTTATTTACTCATCTCGAAGAAGGTTTTTTTTTCCTAACCAGGTCAATAGTTTTTTGTTATGAAATTGATGCTAATATAAAAGCGGGTGTTATTTTATTTGTCAGCTTATCATGGTTCATCAATTTAACATTTTTGTCGGAATAATAAATAGGTTCTTTTAAAATTTATAGGTTTTAAGTGAGAACCGGTTTGAAAATCGTTATTTTTTTCCATAAATTACCAGTAAATAAGATATTAGTAAAAAAAAAATATCAGTTAACATGAATATTTTATTTGTAAAGACAGAACCTCTGTATCATCAGCTTGCACGGACCATGAAATAAAACGATTCTATTGTAATTATTTAATTAATTACTTCGTTTAAATGGATGTAGTAGATATAAGTATCTCTTGGGCTTGAATTTCCTTAATATATTTAAATCAGAAAATTTATAGAAGAATTTTTAAGATTGATGTCAATAGAAGACATTGTAATGATTTGTTTTATTTTTACTTGAACTTTTAATGAACTCGAAACACGTTTCTTCTCCACTAAAAATTAACAAGGTTTTGCATATTCTGTTCAAATAATCAAATATTCGGAGTAAAGCTTTCTAAATCCCTTGGGGACATTTTTTTTCTTCTTTTCAACTGACTTAGTGACCGCAAAATGTATTGATTAAAATTATTCTTTCCACTGCACTTTGCAGCAAAACTATTGCACATTCCCTAGAGAAATTTAAAACCACTTGATATCAGAGCAATTTCTCTATCCCATACTCCCTTGCAATCAGTTTCGCTTTCCATTTCAATGCCAATTCAAAAATCAGTCAACAATAAAGAAAAAAAAAACAACCATTACAAGTTGACATCGATATTGAAATTTGTGAAATCCCCCATCTCAATGACATACTTTTCCCCATTGTCGTTTCTCGCAAAAAAAAGAAAAAAAAAAAAAAAACGTTCTGAAAAGAATAACTCCAGCACAAATAAATCTGTAAATAGAGCGATACCGATTGATATAAAAAAAATAAAAATGGTATACTTAGTTGGTGCAGGCTGATATATAATCACATCAATCTTTTCAATCATCACAATTATCATTATTAACGTCATCATCAATTGCCCACCATTTACCCTACTTGAACTTTCCTTTAACGCGAGTGTCATTGAGAATTCACATTCTGCAATTACCCGATAAAAATTGTTTGCCTCATTTTAAATGTTTAAACAATTACATAAAATAAATACAAAACAACAACAAATAAAACGAGTTCTTACGAAAAACAACTCAAATGGCCATTGAACCAATCTTTGAAGAGATACCAGTTTCTATCGATGCTGGGGGTTTAAGTCTGGCTCAGCTTTAACTACTTCTGATTATGCTGCTGCTGCTGCTGCTGCTTGAAACATTCGACAAAGACGACAAACGGACAGACGAACGGACAAATCAACAGACATTCCACCACCACCAACAACGGTGCCGGCTACCGCTGCGACTTCTCATAGAAGGCGTATTATAGGTAACCACATTCATTGATTTGATTTTCCGGTTTTATAGATTCACAAGATATTCATGCCTACAACCGCAACCGCGCGCACACTAAAACCGCATCTCACATAGAATTGTAATAATTTTTATTAATCCAAAAATATGTTCATACATAATAATGTGAAGTTTTTCGTTTTTACTTATTTCATTTTATTTCAAATCAATTCCTTTCCACTTCTGAGTTTGTAATAAAAAATTTTTTTTTTGTCAGCAAAGAAAAGTACAAATATGACGAAGGAACGTTGTTGCATTGCATATGAATGAGAAGAATTCATGTCTGTAGGCGATCCATGTCCGAGCGATGTGCGTGGCATCGTTCCGTTTCAGCCGCATAGATTGTGAACATTTGAAATCAATTTTATGTAGGTTTTTCAAGTAGTCAGAGAAATTGAGTTGTATTTTGGGTGCAAGCGCTGAAATAACATTTAAATAGGTATCTCAGGTAAATCAGAGATCTTAAGGGCATACGATCAAAGACCTCTGCAGTTTCTAGATAATAATATGCAAAACAGTGTAAATAGCATTGTATGGGTCCAAAATTTCAAATCAACTAAAAAAGACTTCATCCATTGCAACACCACTTCTCCAACCATACAAAGTTATTATAGCGCAAGAGTCTTACATTTTTTTTTTTTTTTTTTTTCGAAATCCGATGACAAACGCCCCCGGAAAGCTTATGTGTGATGTTAACTTGAAAGAGTTTTGTCTACATAAAATCTACTCTGAAGGACGTTTGATACACTTACGAAGGAGGAAATACAAGTTTGAATGAAAACATAGAAACAAAAAAAAAAACAACAAAATTGAAGATTAATAAAAATAATTGTTTCGAAACGGTCATTTTTGAGTTTGACATAATACCGTAATAATTGGCAGATTATTATCAAACTGAACAAAAATTCAATTCAAATAAAGCTAAAGTGACACATTTAAAAAGACAAAAAACAGAAAAAAGAAGCCAATCCGTTTTGTTGAATTAAGAGAAATAGGCATCATGGTGGAGGTCTCATATAAGTGGGCAAGTCGAATATAGACGGACACTTGTTTGTTAGCATTACAACCATAACAATATAGCGCTTTGGGCTATTCGATAGTTTGCAGTCTTTCATTTGCTTCAGTTTGTTTACGGAAATCAAGTTTGGTGACTTTTTGTGTTTTTTTTTAGTTATGAAAAATAGTTATTGAAATTTTTATCTTTTGGGGTTGGACTTACATACATCGAATTCGTTAAAACTTTTACAATTATTATAATTGATATTTTATTTCTTTATTTTGATTGGGTTTAACTATATGATAAAGTTGAATAGAGCGAGGTATTATAATTCCTTTATTTTTTGGTTATATTTTACTTGAAGTTTTCGACAAAAGTTTATAAAAATTCACTGCCAAAATAAGACATACATTTTGCAATCCATTTTAAACAAATTTCCTGATGAAGCAGAAACTTGAAACTTCAAGCATAACTTACACATAACTCAAAATTAAATATCTAGCTTCATATTGAGAAAATTTGAAAATATTTTGTAATCGATTTGAAAATAATTTACAATTTATTTGAAACTATAATGAAAAACATAAGAATATTTTTTGTAATCGATTTCTACGATGAGCCAGAAGTCTATGACAATGTAGGGCGACAAACAGACACAAAATAACAGAAATAAAATGCTCGACTGGGTCGCACGTACTTGCTCTTATAGATAAAGTTACTATATATGTTTAGCCTTTTTAATTAAAAATTTGTAAATGCAGTTAAAAAAAAAAAAATTAAAAAAGCATAAAATTCCATTTGAAAATCGTTAGAGCCGTTTTTTAAAAAAATAAATATTTTTTTTTATATAAATTTTTGCAAGGATTTTACAAAAAAAAAAATTGGTACGCCATTTTTAAAATATTATTAATCAACATCTAAAAACTAAATTTTGAAAAAATATATTAAGTAGTTTTCGAAAAAATGATTTTTCAAAAAAAAAAAATTCAAATTTTCTTTAAAAATTCAAAAAAATAATTTTCGTTTTTTTCACTAAATATTATTACGGCAACTTATAAGCATTCATGTAAAAAAATGGTTGAAATTGATTGAGTCATTAAGAAGAAAACCAGAATTAAAAAAAAGGGTTCTATGCCAGGTATACCGTTAATAACGGTTTTTGATAAAAATGCTTTTCATTTAAAGATAGACCTTATCCAAAAAAATAACTATGATTATTTTTAATAAAAATCGTAGGAACCATTTTTGAGAAAAATGAGTTTATCTAAAACTGGTATATGACAGGTACCGTTATTTTTGGTCCAAAGAAAATAATTTAGAAAACGTCTGGGGATAGTCTTCAAAAAACACCACATACCAAGTTTGAATTAAATCGACCCATCCGTTTAAGCTGTGACCTTTGATACATACAGACAGACAGACAGACAGAATTGTCGGACCCACTTTTTTCTCATTCTCTGTCATCGTAATGTCTTGTTTGATTGTTACCTCAACTTTTTTTTTTGTACGAATGCATAACACAAGTAACAATTTAACAAAACATTAAGCGGTCTATGCTCTAGCATGCAAAAGAGACATGAAATAAACGAACAGACAGAATTGCCAGACCCTCACAGGTTTTTACTTTAATTAAAAATGTTGTAGACTTTTGTAAAATTATATATTATATCCCAAAGAAATTCGAAAGTTGTTAAAATTCTTTGATATTGTTGGCTGTGACTCTTATTGTATTATAAAAAAAACGTCCTAATAACTTATACAATTTCTTGTACTTGTAACCCCTTTATGCAACTTTTGATGTTATAAATTGTTTATTAAAAATCTCGAGATATGGAGAACAATAAAAGTTGTCACGAAAGTACAAACATACACACACAGTAAACTATCTCAAAAACGACGGATTTGGATTCCTATAAAGACCTTAAAACGAATAGGAAATTCACTAGGCGAAACCGCAATTATAAGAAAATTACTCGAGCAGAATTAAAAAAGAAAAGAATCTTTAACATTTCCTTTTCTAATAAAGATAACCTTTGAAATTTTCAAATTAATCGGATTAACGATGCGCAAACGCATGGAGGACAAAAAGACTAACATCAAAAAATAAAAAAATAAATCAAATCAATATCTCAAGTTCCAGACAGGCACGATTTTAAGTAAGGTACCAGACATTCCCACACATAGATATAAAATCGAACTCTTCAATTTGAAGTTGATATAATTACCAATAGTCTTGGGTTAATTTTTATCAATAAAATATGCTGATTAGTTGTAAAAGGTAAAGAATTTCCCAATTCATCGAACCAAATTTGGAGCAAAATACTCGTAGGTATTTAATATACTCTTATAATCCATTTGTAGATAGTTTTTATGCCAAATTTGTATTCAAATTGAACTTTAAGTACTATAGGCTGAGTGCTGAGATCACTTCCTGTTGACAACTTTTAAAATTATTTACGAACACAGTGAAGTCTCGTTTCTTCGATAACTTGTGATTTTAAAATAAGTGTATGAAGAAGTCTAAGCATTGTATGCAAATCTCTTTAAAGTCTTATTATGATATACATATGAAACTTCAACAGAATTTAAAGATTCTAGCCTTTTTCATGTCAAAATAAAGTTTGTACAAGAGCGTAATATAAATTATTAAACTGTAACATTTGTTTGTCAAAAATCAAGCAGCAACACTCTTTTTTTTCTTCCTGTCTTTTCTTTGTTTGTTTTCAAAACTAGAACTATAGAGTGTCTACTGTACCCATCAATACCTTTGCTGAGCTTCAAATGCAAAATCAGAAAATCAATTATGCATTCAATGTAAATGTCATTCATTTAAGGTTCTTTCTTTCCAAAAATGGAATTCTCTTTCGTACAGACAGATTGCTAGAAATATTTCTAAAATGGATAGCTTTTTTTTTTTTTTTGTTTTATTTATAAACACGTAGTCACCTGAAAGAAAAAATTGGTACTGAAAAAAGATTTTAAGCAATCGATAGCAAATAATAATAATTACACCCGAGGTATTTCTATTATATTGTCGAAGAGTAAAAAAAAAAGATAAAAGATTCACGCATATAGAAGGAGAGGGTCAATGGATTTTAAGAATTTCACCTTGTTAGTATTTTTTTTTTTTACTCTTGTACCCTTGTTGTTGTTGTTATTGTTTTGTTCTTTGTTTTGGTACGCTGCTGTTGAATATGTTCTTGTTCTGGTACTAAAATATGCTGGAGAAGATTGAACATTGAGATTGGTTAGGGAAAATGCCTTGGAGGGTTGTTGTGCGTATAAAATAGGAGGTTGAAAGAGTGTGTTTGTTTTTTTGTTTTTTTTTTTCATTGTCTGAAGAGTTAATAGGTTTTTGAAGCCGAATAATGCGAAGCATCCAATTGATTTGTATTTCGTTTGTATTTTTTTTGTATGTTTTGTTGTGTTTCGGAATTTTTTTTTTTTTTTTGTTATACCAATGAAAATGTTCAGATGAATCACAGTTAAAGCATTTTATCTAAATGATATTTTGTTGGTTGAAAAAATTCTAACAAGAATAAAATTGTTAAAAATGTGCGTCAGCATGCTGGTACCTACAAGAAACATTAAAGAAGACACTATTTATTTTATGATTTCGTTCAGATCTATTTTTTTTTTAGTTCCATGAGAAGATAAATTTTATGATTCGTGTAAAATTTGTGCACGAAATTCCAAAAAATTCTTTAATCTATGTTCTCAATGATAATAATTGTTTTACCTTCCAATAAAACTAATTGACAAAATATAAGCGTTTAGAGTAGCAATATAATGGCGCATATGGAAAAACATTTATGTTTTTGTCGTAGAAGCAAAAAACGAGCAATTGACGAAATTTTTAAAATTATATTAAAATAGAATTAATGTTTTTCTGCACAAACTTAAATAATGTATAAACTTTGTATACAAACAATCTCGATTACATTCACAGTTTTTTTAACTTGAGTTCATAGTTCACTCTTCGACAATGCTAGCATGAGTGAAAATAATACCAGTTTTGAACGAAAATCATTTGAAATGAAATACAATTTAATAAATTTTTTTCCCAAATCACATTGAACCTTTTGTTGTTGCATAAAGTCCAAAAGTAGGTACTGTTTTCTTCGCATAATAAATATCGGTGAACCAGAAAAAAATTTATTTGGTTTGAAACATCAAAATATTAAAACAGCTTACACAAAAACCATTCTTTTTCCACACGTCAATAGTAATGATCAATATTTAATTAAAAAAAAAAAAAAACTTTAACGATAAAATCATTTATAAAATAAACTTTTAACATAGAATTCTAAATGTTCAACTCGAAGAACCTTTAAATTGTTTTGCTAATTTTAATAAAAACAGTAGGTTATTGTTTGTCATTAATTTGTATTATGACTTTGAAAGGGAACAGATTGTGATCAGATCACAGACTCCAGCTGTTTCCTTGAATAATATTATTACAACTGTAATCCAAATTAAAATTTGTTCAACATAAACACAATTTTGTTTTTTTTTTCTTATCTTAATTCAATCATTTGGAAAACAATAATTTTTAATGTTCGTCCCACGAAGTTGTTAATGTAAATCTAACGAAGGTAACAAATTTAATCAAACACTTATAGCTTACCTGTTGAAGGTAAACTTTGCAAGATCACACCCAGACTGGGAACTATACACAATTTTATTTTGGTTAATGTCAATATAATCACGAAATGCGTTAATAAAATAACTATTTGACACAATGTCAAGACTTTGATTTATCTTATTTTAAATCGGAATAAGTAAGTTGTATAGGCAAGAATGAAGTATATGCAAATGAGCTGCCATTGACAAACAAAAGGGTTCAAGAGTCACAAATAATCTTTTGAAACCATTTGACTTTGTGCTGCTGCTGCTACTCTATTATTACCAAGTACTTGTAAGAGATCATTACCTTAAACTAGTAAAAGACCTTCACTCGCATTACAATATAATGTACCTACAATTGCAGTCAATTTTGTTTCTTCCAAAAGTTAATGGGCGCCCAATGATGTCGAAGGTATCTTTTTTTTTATTTTTGTTGTTGGAAAAGTTATCTAACTTATAGGGAGATATAATTCATAATATGGGTATAAATTTTCAAATTAGTAAAAAAGTTATAATACAATAATTTGTTGCACAATATGGGAATGGTTGAGAAGGGTAATACTCGTAGGAATGTAACGTTCATTTCGAAATGTGTTAAGTGAATTTTCTTACAAAGTAAATTTGGTAAACAAAATTGATTGATAAATGAAATCTGTTAAACTTAGATGATATAACTTTTTTTTTACAAGCAGCATGCACCCAGGAATAAAAATATACATGCATTCTCTGCGTACAAATTTCCAAAGAAGTGAGAAAAGTTTTCACTCTTTCCACTATAAACACAAAAAAACTGTCCCAAATGTTTTTTATTAATTTTTTTTTTTTTTTGCAAAAGTGAAAATTCCAAATTTGATACTTTATAACAGAGAACTTTGTAACAGTTTTGCACTTCTTTTTTTTTTTGTGTATCCATTTAGCAGCTATTTAAAAATACATTATATGTCCCATTAAATGTTTCGGCCTTGTTTAAACACACATTTTTAGTTGCACAACTGTTTGTTGCCGCTATCATTTATTCATCTTTTTTTTTTTTACTTTAATTTGTCACAATTTGCAAGAAACAAGAAACGAGATTGAGTGCCACGCTTTCCTTTTTTTTACTCTTCATACAAAAAAACAGTTTATTGTGGGAAAAATGCTAAGCAAAATTTCTTTTCTGGCTACCTACCTATCTGTTAGTTTTTTTTTTTTTTAACACATGTACGTACATCACTTCCATTAGCAAATAATTGAACTTAATATCAGTGTTATATGAATATTGAAATAATAATAAATCATAATATCAATTTAAAAAAAAAAAAAAATTGTTTTCATGTTTGAAATTAATAAAAAAAAAAAAAAAAAAAATTATAATAAGTAAGCCGAGCAAGGTGATCACAGCATCGAGACAATGAGTAATTATTGTTAAATATTATCGTTGCTTTATAGAAATTCGTGAGATAAAGTTAATGAGTTTTATGGCATTGAAATTACATTCCATGTGAATATTTTTTTTTATTTTGAATAAAACCAAAACAATTGTATAAACTGAAAATACAAATTATATTTATTTAAATTTCGGTACCTGCTAATCGACTGACTAGAACTTTGTGATATTATTTTAGAGATAAACCAGACATGACAAACTGATATTCATTTGAAACTTATTTAATGTAACATAATTAATACAATCCTTTTTTAACTGTCACAAAATCTCACTTTTTAACGGTGAGAGCTATTGAAAAGTATTTAATTCAAGACTTGTAGATAATTTAGTTTCCTACAAAAAATTCCTTTACATTATTTTTCCGACTAATAGTTTAGAAGATATCAGTTGACAGTTTTAAAAAAAATCGTCAAATACCGAAAAACTCTATTTTTTGCTTCCTACGCTTAAATGTCGAAGTTGTCCAAAAATAATCTTTGCGTCTGTTATAGACTGTAACAAAGCTGGAGTAAAAATTTTTTTCTATAAATTTTATATAAAATATAAAATTATTTAAGTAATTTGTTCAAAAGTCGAAAACACATGTTTTTTGCTCTTGGCTCTTGAATGACGAAATTTTTGATAAATCATTTATGCTCATTAAATAGATATTAGTATTTCCTATAAGAGTTGTCATAATATTTTTTTCGATACGAGCTATCAGTTAGAAGATACAGTGACTTTAAAAAAATGTAAAATTTTGAATTATGCTGGTTTTCTTATAAACACCAAATTCGACTTTTCAAGAGTTATTCTAAGAACTAATGGATGTTTTAAAGAGGGTATTTATTTGTGTGCTCTTCATTAGCTTTAAATGTCAGTTTTAATTTCGTTGTTTATTTTTATACAAAGTGTACCCAAATTTTATAGCAAAACATTTTTTTTTGTTAATTAAAAAAAAAAAAAAAACTTGTTGAAAGTTCCATAGTTCATTTACTTTTCTTAACAACCTATTTTTCTTTGCTTAAAAAATATCATTAATGACTGAAAACAATTAAGAGTAGTAACTAATTAAATGAAAAATACCAATTTTAAATTGCAATTAAATTGCCTTTTCAAAACGTACCAAATACAATTCTATTTAAATATCTAATCTTGTTGTGCGCTAGAAAATTGATTTAACAATTGTTCTCAGCAGTTCAGCACAGCATAGCCATTTTCTCTTTCCTCTTTCGATACAATCATCGCATCTTGAATCTGCAATTCAAATCCGCAACACACAATAAATTGGCTAACAATAATTATCTTCAATACAACTATACAGTTCTCTAATCAAATCTTCTCTCTACACTTTCGCATGCATTGATCGATTGGTATCCGATTATAAGTAAAACGAATCAAATGCTTATATAAAGGAGAATTTAATTTACTGACTGACTCACTTGCCGTGCCTTTGAATAATCATTTATGTAGATATAAATTCGTATGAAGCATAAAGAAGGTACTTATTCAATAAAATTAGAACTAAGGTGTGGTTAAAGACGAGGTTTGTGTGGTTTTCATTTAATCAATTGAAAAACAGTGTGTGCTGCAGTTAAAAATAGCGTAGCCTATAATTACTCCAGTTAGTGAGTATAGTAAAGTTTTAGAAAATAAAAAAAAATTAGTTTGAAGTATACCAAATGATGACTCTGTCTTAGCTTGGCATTTCTACAAAATCGGTACAAAGAATAATTTAAATAATGTTACCTCTTCCCCTCAGAAAATTGCTAAAAAGACCTATTAGACCTTTAAACAAATTAAAAAATGTCTTTCTAAGTCGGAACAACATAATCACCTGTAAGAACTTCGTGTTTAATCGAATTTCCTAGATCTAATCCGGAAGTGAAATGTGAAACAAGGAACTATCACGCTTTAAATTAAGAAAAAAAAGTTCTTTATTATTCTAAATTCTAATCTTCTTCCTGTTTCTGCAAAATATAAAAAAAAAGAAAAAGATAAAAAAGTCTCACTTCGTTGAAACCATTGCCAATAATAATTCTAATAATTCTAAAAACCCGACAGGCCCCCTGAATCTCCACTCGACCATTAACCGATTAGCTAAAGAAATGCAACAAGAAGACCAAAAGTAGAAACAAAAAAATGTTATAATAAACAAAACTACATTCAACCTGCGAGCACAACCATCTCCACAATCCAATATTGCCATAATCATCATCAAATCAGAAATGAGGAAGTAGGTAACTCTAACAACTAACAACACTACCTAGAGAAGAAAAAAAAAATGTTTAAAACAATAACCTATCAGCTCAATGAATATGCAGAATTTACTTCATATAGCTCCGAGGTGCTCTCCAGTTTCCTAGATCCGTGTAAACGACTAGGTACTTCTCTTGGTCACTTTTTTTCCTTTTCTTTTTGCATGAACACAAGAAAAACTTCATTTTTTTCGCGCAAAAGAAGCTCGAAGCTTATACCCGTCTTTGTATAAGTTTTTTTTTATCGTATCGTCAAAGAGAGCGAGAGAAGATATAGTTATGGTTTGAAGTTGGATGTTGAAAACCCGATGGTATTTTCGCCTAATAAAGCATTTTTACATTTTACACAAAATACAAAAAAAACAAAAATGAGCAAAAAAACGGTTACAACAACAGCAGCAGAAGAAGTGTATTTCTAAATGTTTAAGTTCGAGTATCTTTTGCGGATGCAATGAACATACAGTAGGCTAGTTGGGAACAAAAATTAACACTGAAAATTTAATTTTTTCATTAAATGATTACAAAACTGTCAAAAAAAGCAAATGACGAAATTTAAAATCGTTAAAACTTAAGCATATTACTCACCTCTCTCACCGACGCGTACTCCGTCTTCTCCGTTACCGTTTTTCAACTCAATAAATTTACTGGCAGTTATTAGTTTTTGAAGAGATGTATAGGACGATACCGTTATAAAGTGCATTAGCACCCACCAACTTTCGGGAAGTTTCTTCAATGAGATAAATGGTATTGAAAGCGTTTTTTTGCCCTCTCCGTTACTTTTGAATGGCCGATTTTATAGAAGTCAATCGAAACAATCGGATTTAAGAGCTAAAAAATTGCTTTTTCGAAAACGTTTGTAAATCTTTTGATACGAAATAAAAAAAAATAAATTTTGTGGCACGACTAACTCACGAAGAACAATTGGCCTAGTGACTGATACTCTCAACCATTTTCAGAGTGGGTGCAGTTGAAAAAAATGAAAGGGACCTAAAATTTTCCGCATCCGAACAGATTACTGAGATGCACTTTTCGTGACAGTTAGCTCCCCTTGGAGTTCTTGTCAATTCATTGTAAGAAGCAGTACCCCGCAAAACAGTAGTTGGCAAGATTTATTCTTCGTTTTATAAATGTGCTACGAACAGACCCCGAAATGGGCACTGGCCGAAAGAGTGACTAAACCGCAAAATGACATTTCACAAACGATAAAACCCCGAATTCTCAGTGTCCTTTGATTGAAAAAAATAAACGAATTTGACTTAACAACTGTATTTTTCCATCGATATCCTGCACGTTTGGCAGGGATGTCGCCAGATTTTACATGGCTCTCTTTACAGCTGGTTCCTGCTGAATGCCATTATAGGCGACCTTAGAAACAATAAAGAGACGATGTATAGTCTAGGTTCTTTCCAAGATCTGCCTTAATGTAAAAGTTGATCGTAGGTTCACTTTCCTCATTTAAAACCACACTGTTAGGGGAGGGTCAGTTCATTGCAAAAACGTTCTAGGCGGGAACAAAATAGACGGCAAAATTGTATGGGCATAAGTGGAGACCACTTATATGACTCTGTTACTCTGTATCTGTAGTTGGAGCTGTTCCGAGCATTTCCCTTTTTGGAGTCAGGGAACACCATGCCGAGTTTTATTAACTGAAGACACTTTCCTTCGACCAAATTGTACAAATGAGTAAAATATGCTTCTGACCAAATCATCTCCCTATGTCTTAAAAAGTTCTTCTTGCAGACTAACCGGATAAGTAGCCTTACGTAACATAAGTTAAAATATTGCTCAAATAATTCTACTTGATTGCTGTGCCTAAAAAAAGCACTTCAACAGTTCGGAAAATTGTTCTTTCAAGATCCAAAAAAAAACGACTGGATATTTTTTTACCATTGGGCTGATTTCCTGTTGACCGTCAACATCTGAAAATTTCCCATGCCATATCGACACTCATTAGACTAAACGGTATGTTTTTCGTGCTTCCTCTTTCCGATCTTAGTGTACTATCCTCCATAATTTTGCCTTAAGTCGGTTTTTTTTTTTGTTTTTAAAGAAGTCTTACAGAAGCCTTATAGAATACTGATCTTCTTTTTCTTCATTAAAAGCAAATTCAATGTCATAAGCTGTTGGCCTACTTAATTTGAAATAAGCTTAGTTCGAAAAGTAAAAATGAAAATTATCAACATTATCATTTAAACTACCCCACTGTTAACATTTTAGCGCAACACAAAAAGAAGAATATAAAGCTATTTGCATGCTTCTCTCTTGCAGCATATACCTACAAGTATTTTTCGGTTACGTTCCAATTGGATTAGTGGATAATGGTACAGAAGATAACTTTTAGAGTCTTGAGTAAAAAAAAAAAACACAAACGAAAAAAAAATAGATGCACAAAACATAAAACTTCAACTAACCTTAACCGGTCTTGCAGTAGGTTTTTACTTTCAAATGTGGCATTTAGCTATTCATGTTAGTCGATGCGGTTTAATATATTTTTTTTCCTTATTCTGGTATAACCATCAGTAAGCTTCTTCTTCTTCTTCTTCTTGGTTTCATGAATATATTTTTACTTTTTTTTGTAGTTTTTGTTTGTTAAGTTAACTTGATGGTCTTTTCTTGAAAAGATGTTTTAAATTTGTTGAGATAATTTTTAACTATTTCCCATTTCGTGTGCAGTTTATGGACTTTTTACGTAAGAAAAATTTTGAATCAATTAAAAAAAAAAAACGTGTTGGAATGTCTTATATTTTTGTGGGAATTTTACTTTACTCATGAATTTACATTTAATCGTAAGAAAAATTAATATGTCAATCTTTGATAAAAAAAAGTCAAATACATTCCATACCTTTACCTTCCAAAAGTAAATCTTGAACTGAAAAGATACATTTTTACAAATTTCCACTGCCAACAAAGTCTCAATCTCATTTTCGCAAATCCTTCAAAAACAAAATAAAAAAAAAAACACAAAACATAGACAGACATCATCTTAATACGATTCATCCATTTCACCTTGTCTTTCAGATTGAAAAAAAAAAAAAACTGTAAAAAAAAAGAAAAAAAAAGTAATCTGAAGGTGTGCTGTGCAGTAGAAGCAGCAGCAGCAGTACATCCTTCACACCATAAAACCATATTTTCTAAAGTTGCATGGCAAGGATGCGGGAAATTGAATTTCTCAGCTACAAACTCCTGAGCGTTCTACGAGTAAAAGTTTATACCACTGATATGCCACCATATGTGTCTGTCATGCTACTTTTGACACGAGGATGATTTTTTTTTTCTTTTTTTTTTTTGTATTGGATCATTTTAAACGAGAGTAAACCTTAAAACCATAAACCTAACAAGGTGTCTGTTTATCCTTCATGTCTGTTGTCAGAAGTTGGACTAAAGCTATAGATAAAAAATTGTAATTTGAGCAACAGACTGTTATAATGTATTTAATAGTGATTTTTTTTTTTTTATTCATTTGTCTTCCACCGGATATTAGTTTTTTTTTTTGTCTTACGTGGAAAATTGTCATTTAAGTTTTGGTTTAATTTGTGACAATTTTTCTTTATCTTTTTGGTAACAAGATCCGGTTTGCAGCTTATTAAACAAATGATTGGCTTTAAGAAAAATGATTTATTTTCTGAAAAAAAATTAAATTTGGCCGACACATGACAGAAACATGTGTGAGAATTAACAAAAAAACAAAATAAAATCACATTTCCATTTCAAAAAAAAAAAAATAATAAATAATTCTTAGAAACGCTTTTATAAAATCATAACAAATGCCACAAAAGTATTGAATGACATTTCTAAAGACAAACTGTTTTATTTATTTTTTTTTTAACTTAACTTAACTTAACCTTCATTAATATTTATAGAGTGAGAGCAAAAATACAAAATTATCATATTGAATTTATTAAAAATAAAAAACTGATGATTCAAACCGGAATACTTGAATTAAACTTATAAATATAAATTAAATGCCCTTTCGACGCCTACTTAAGTTGTTTTGTTTTGCTTTTGTTTTGTTTTATTTTTTTTTTATTTTTGCGCTGCAGTCGAGAATAAAAATACAAATTACAATTTTTATTAGAATCATTTGTGGAATTAATTATAACAAATTGTAGTTTTGAATTATATGTTAACTCATTCAAATAAAATTGTAAGAAAATGGAGGAGCCGTTCAAATAATACTGCGATATGGATACAGCTAACACTTTAAGTGTCTTCCATAATAGTTTGTCACGTCTAAAACCAAAATATTAAATAATACATTAATTAGTTATTGAAATTTGGATTTAAAAAAAAAAAAAACAATTTTATGGTTTTGAAAAAAAAAAAAAAAAATTCAAAAACTAATTAATGATTTTTTTTTTTTAATTTTGGTCTTAGTCGTAACGCTTCACTATTTTAAATTTAAAAAAAAAAAAACTTTCTTTTCTTTTGGTATGAAAATTGACCTTCCGGACAAATAAATTTCGTTTAAATCGGTACAAAAATGATTCTATGTTAGGTTCTGCAACAACAGTTTGTCTTTAAAAATAATTAACTGTATACCTAGTAGGTAAAGTTGTATTTCGTCCTTCAAAATTTCTGAAAAACCCTATTTGGTTGTATTCGTGTTCGAAATACTCTAGATTTCATAATGAAACTAAAACGACGCGTCCAATTCTACAATAGCTCCTTAATATTTATATAATGCTACGTTCGGTTTAAAATCTTTTAAGGGTTATAAGAATAACATGAAAATAATGTAAACAACTTAATCGTTTATTTGATCAAAAAAAACCTTTTGTAATGTGGTTCCAAATTTTTGACGGGGATGTACTTACAAACTTTATGCTTACCCAACAGTTCCTTTATTAATAAATGAAGTAGAGGAAAACAAAAACCCAAAAAAATACTAGGTGGATATAGCCCGACTTGACTCTAATGCAAAGTTGAGACAGCCAACCCCCTGTGCCAGGCTGTCATAATTCTTAAATTTCGTTCACCTGAGTTGAGTTTTCGTGAGTTTGGTTATCTTGACCCGAAAAATACTATTCTTCCTCTGTAAAAAAAACAAATGAAATGACATTTGATATAGTTTTCAAACTGCAATAGACACTGACAAATCCATCTCTATCCAAGCTTCCTTTATCCGCAATTTTTTCTTAATTAAGTTATCGCAACACCTTTATGATACCAACAAACAAACAAACAAAAAAAAACGCCTTTTCTAACCACATCAAATAATAAAGTAAGTTGAAAGTCAAAACTTTCAACCTCGTGGTGTTTAGGTGGTACACACATTAGGAGTGGGATTTGAAAACAGATTTTTATGATTTTCTCCAGTTTAATGCCTTTTTAATTACAACACTCCATAAAGTAATGCCCGCATCTTACATAATGCACTAATCTCTTTTAGTTTGTGTCTTGCTCTCAGACAATTATAACAATAACAAAACTGAACAAAAAAAAAAAAACCAACCGCAACTAAAAACTTTGAAAATATAATGCAGCTGTCACATCAGCAGTGGCATATACTGCAACACAACCACACAACCCTACCGAGTTGACAGTAATGGCCAGAAATTAGTGGACACAATTTTTTAAACCATAATAAAAAGTTTTGTATTTTTAAGGAAATGCTTCAAAAATATTGACAACTTGAATGAAGTCGTTCGAAAATGTCTCGATATTTTATAAATTCACTACCAGGTACCAACAAGTTTTTTTTTTACTGTATAGTACTACATACAGTTTGACAACTTTATAGTGCAGATTATGTGCTTCCAAATCCCTTTTCACTTGAAAAAATGTCCAACCGATAACGGTCCCTGTACGGAAATAGTTGTTTAAGAACCAATTTCAATATTTACTGTTCACTTATTTGCGTTGTTCACTGTAAACAAAAGAAAAACAAAATAAAAAAAGTGAAAGAATAATCAAAAGTATCCCAAGATTAACATTGACTTGGCACTACTATACCGCCCATCTTCAGATACTCTCAAAGGCATATAGAAAAGAAAGTAATTAAGTTATGTTGTGTTGTGTACCTAAACAGTATTGTGGTCTATCATTTGCCACTTGGTGCCTCCAGGTCGAACGGACAAGATGTAATTATTATAAACTCGCATCCGTTTGTCATCTTTTCAAAACTTGAACGTTTTCTTATGCCCCCTAGTCAGTTCCTTATAGGCTACCAATTCTTAGCAAAAAAAACAAAAATTGATCAATTCTAAACTGTAATTAAGCTTCCGTTTAACGGTGCTATTAAAAGAATCTTATACAACGAAGAGAGTGTCCAGTGTCCAGTGGCCAGTGGCCTGGTGGACGGCCATCCACTCTCTCACAAACATCGAACTCCGTTTAATTGCATAACAGTGATAACGATGACATCAGACTCTTTAATCAATTAATTTTCCAATATAAGGCAAGATTCACTCGCTCACTGTCAATAGATAAAGGAAACCTGATCCGCGAGAAGATACGACAGGTGGTTTGCTTGGTTACTGACTCTGGTTGGCATAGATGGTGCTCGCTCGTGGTGAATCTCTGCTCCCAGATCGTAGATAATTATCTGGGAAACCGCAAGAAAACTATATATACTCACTTACAATTCAAGTCGAGTTAGCAAGACTCTCCAGACGCGGCTCAATCACAACAAATCATCACCTGGCCTGGCATTAAGAAGAGAAGGAAGCAAACAAAAAATCCCAAGTGGTTCGAAACCAGAATCCGAAAGGCAGCAATGGCATTTTCATTTCTCAAGCCATGGAATAGAGTATAGGTACCTCTACTGAACTGCTACCGCCACCACCACCATCGTATCGCGCCAATTTTATCTTCCAAGTAAATGCGTTAGTTTGATGATCTTGTTTCATTGGTGCGGCATTTCTGGTTTTTCGGTTTAGTTTTGATAAATAGTTGCAAAGTCATTAAAAATAGACAAAACTAAATGTTAAGTCGTTTAAGAGTTACTTCCAAGATACAGAAAGATATAATAAATGCGCGAGCATCATGGAAATTATTTAGAAACAAATGATGTGGTTTTGTCTGAAATACGACAAGTGGAATTTTTCAATTCCATTCGAAGGAATGTTTTATTTTTGTTGTTTTTTGTTTGCTTGAATGTTAAGTGGAAAAGTTGCAAATTTTCTCGTAAGTTTCCTTATGAAGTAAAAGTTGATATTCCTTTCCAAAATTAAATAGTTGTAAATGTTTACTCTTGAGGCTAAAAATTACTCCACAACATACAAACAGGGTGTTTTGTTGGTGTTTTGTAATCTAATTGGGGATTTAGGGAATTTAAAATTCATTGGAAATGTTTCCCTCGTTAAAAATGGGAATTTATTGGTATCGGAAACATGATTTTTAGAGAAAATTTTCTGTAATTTCATAATTTTTTTTTGTTCCCTTAAAAAATAATTCCAGGAAAGAATCCCGATAACTGAAAAAATTACGGAGGGGAATTTTTTTCCAGGGTAACAAAATTCTTCCATATTGGTAAAAAAAAATTAATGAGAAAAAAACCACCTTGAACATGATTTCCCACATATTTTGCTTGGACAAAAAAGATTGTTGTTACACCAAAAATGTAAAACATCGAATCGAAGGTGACCAAATCTCCGGAAGACTTCGTTTTCAGAAAAAATAACTACCTTTTCCCATCGATAAGTGCCCATAGCAGTTATACTTCCTCTCAATGTTTTTAATATTCATAGTTACAGTAATCTTACATGTCAGTCTCATAAACTCGACTGTAAAATAATGATTCTTCTTATTAGAAAAAAAAAATAAACATTTATTAATTAATTCAAGGCACCTGCAACAGTAATTATAATTAATTAAAATAAAGCAGATGACATTTCAAAAGTCAAAATAATCAATAAAAAAATGAAAAAAAAATCAAAAATTAACACATTCTCATTCTCACATCGAATTCATTGTGGAATTTTTGCTTTCATTTAACCTCGAATCAACTTAAACAATCTTTTTTGTCAAAAATGAAAAAAAAAAAACGTAAAAAAATAAAATCTATTTAACCACACTGATTAATTAAGATTCAATTTAAATTTAAATGGCTGGTTTGCGGATATAAGTGGATAAATATATCCCCTGTCCCAATTCACAGGCCAAACAACAATTAAAGCCAATCATAGTTTATCTGACAGTAAACAAACTCAGATAGTGTATACAAATACAACCACCACCCCAGAGACTCATAGCCACCAATTTCACACCGTAATTTGCAATTTCCAGAAATGAATCGACAGCACAGCTATAGCACCAGGCATCCCCCCATCCAATTCATGTCATTATCAATGCCAACCCGAATGTTTTTGTGTCTGCGAATCCAAATAGATAATCAACATAAATTACAGCCATGCCGTTTGTTCGTTCGTCCGTCAGTCCGTCCATCCATCCGACCGTTTGTTCATTTGGTCAAAAGAAAACTCAGAGAAAACAAAAACAAAAATTATATAATTAACCGGTGAATGTCAGCGAAACGCTTCATCGCGTTTCAAGTGTATCTACAACTAGGTATTATATTCAACTGCTGACCACCACAGATGCACACTTTAAGATACACATGAACTGAACAGAAACCACCATCAAACCTGCCAATCGTGGGGCATAGTGATGTTCGAGTACCTAACCTACCCATCTATCTACCTACTCGAAAGTAGGTGAAATCCAAACATACAAAGTTTATCGCATTGTAATTCTTATGCGGAAAGGATTTGTTTGATGAAAATTCATAGAATTTTCTTCAATTCCTTGAAAGTCAACAAAAGCAATACACTGAAAAAAAACTTCTGTGAAATTAGGAATCAACTAAGCTATATGAAGCATGTAGTCATTTTTTATATCTTTTATATCATTCAATGAAGCAGAGTTTAAAATTTAATATTTATTAAAATTTAACTGATTTACTTCAATAGAACTTCAGTTTGAAGTCTAAAAGAGTGTTTTAAGTATTGAGAATTTCTGAAAACAAATATTATACAACAAATTCTTCATTTTAAAAAAATTGCTTGACATGAAGCTGACTTCAGTTGCCGAAGTCTAAAAGTGCCGATTTGATTGAAATGATGGACTTCATTTGAAGTCTTTATTTGACTTACTTGGAATTATTTGATTGGATTTCATGTTTTTACTTCATTTAGCTTGATTTGAAATAAAGATTTCAAACTAGCTTAACAGCTTCTTAAATAATAAAGTTCTACTTTAACAAAATTTATATTAAAACCTTCCGATCATTAGAAAACAGGATTCAACATGAGACTTATTTTGTTCATAAAGCATTTACTTCAATTTAAGTAATTGATTTCAACAAAACCAATTGACTATCCTTGAAGCCATTGACTTTCCTTGAAGCCATTGATTTCCCATGCAGTCATTGACTTCCCTTGAAGCCATTGAATTCCCTTGAAGCCATAGACATTACTTGAAATGGTTGACTTCACTTGAATCCATTTACTTCATTTGAAGTCTTTGTTCCATTTAAAAAAATATATACTTTATTTAAGCTCTTTACTTCATTTAAAGTCTGTAGACAATATATTTGAAGTCCTATCGCCATTTGAAGTTACATTTATTTGAAATATTTTGTTCATTTGAAGTCTTTAATTTATTTGAAGCCTTACTTCATTTGAAGTCTTAACTTCATTTGAAGTCTTCACATCATTCGAAGTTGAATTTACTACATTTGAAGTCTCTTCTTTATTTGAAGTCTTTTCTTTCTTCGAAGTCTTTGCTTCATTTCATTTAATTTTTTCACATCATTTGAATTTTTAATTCATTTTAAATCTTTACTTTATTTTAATTCCTTACTTCATTCGAAGTTTTTCTTCATTTGAAGTCCTTGTTTCATTTAAACTCTCTTCTTTATTTGAAGTCCTTTTTTAATTGAAGCCTTTGCTTCATTTGAAGTCTTTACTTTTTTTTGAAGTCTTTGCTCCATTTGAAGTAGTTACTTCATTTGAAATCTTAACTTCATTTGAAGTATTTACTTTAATTAAATAATTATATGCTACATTTGAAGTATTTAATTAAATTGAAGTCCATAATTAATTTTTGGTCATTAGTTTAAGTTTTTGACTTCATTTAAAGTACCTAAGATTTCAAATTATTGACTTAAAGATAAATTGAATTTTCATTTTTGAAATTTGAAGTCATCAATTACTTTAGGATTAAAAAAAAATATATTAGCTAATACATTTCTCTGAGTGCAACAAGAATACATGAAACGCAAAAAAATAAAAAGAATAAAAAACTTGCAATAACGGCGCGTGTTCGTTATGACCAGCGACTTCACTTGAGTTTCGTGCTCGTGAGGTAAAAGTGGTGAAGCAAGTACAAGTATTCTATCTATCTATTCCTATACAAACACCCCATTCCCGAAGCAGCAGTGATGATGTTGATGATGGACATAATTATACTGGTTTTTCAGAGACTGATAGAATCTCTATATTCAACTTGTCCGTGTCCACTATAACATAGCCATTTCGAATATTACCATAACACACAATGCAGTTGTTTACCTAACGTAGGTACCTACCTGATTTTTTAAAAATTAAATTATGTTTTTTTTTTTCAAGCTTAGAATGGATTTTCTGTAAAAAAAAAGCATTGCAATCGAGCTTTGTTTTTCAATGGAATCATGGATCAACTTCATTTTTTTTTTTTCAAGAACTTATTGAATTCAAAATTTAATTGAATATTAAAACTTTTAGCAGAATGAGGGCTAAATACAGCCTTCCTTCTGTAGAGAAAGACGATGCATTAAATGTTTGTTGTTATTTTTGCCAAAGTGTCAAATGAAGAAAATATTTCCAAAAGTATTGAAACTTCTTAATTTTTTTTTTACCTAGAAGACTATTTTCTTGTAAGAAAAAGCTTGAATGGCCCCAAAACCAATGATTTTCCCAAAAGTTTAAGTCCAAAACCACCTTTGTTCCGAATAGTTTAGAAAATATTGCTTTTCAATTGTTATACCAGTTGTCTTAGCCTTTCTCGAGCCTCGACTATAAATGGTCTACAAGTCTTTTTGATTTGGTACTTATAACAAATGTCAAGAGAAGTTTTGATTTTGAAATTCTTTAAGAAATAAGACCTTCTGCTAATTGGTATAAACTAGTCTAAAATATTTAAAATACGATTTTGCTTTATTTTTTTCTAGAACTTTTGAAATTTTCTGTTTCTTACAATATTTTATTTTTTCCCAAAATGAATTTTCATATTCCTTCTAAATACCTACCTTAAAAAACATTTAGAGAGCAAGGAAATATTTGGTAAGGATAGCATAAATATATAATCACACATCTTGTCCATTCATTAGCAGCATTTAGTGCTAACAACAACTTAATTTACTGCCCTATCAAACTTGAACATGATTATAAAAAAATGTAGGTAGTTTTCATCAAGAGTCCTTTCATTTGTCACGTTTCTATCTTGGGTGAGAACATTTTTTTGATGTTAAACTTTGACGTGCAATGGTCAACTTTGCCGAAACGTGCTTACCAAACTTCTCAACAACAACAAAAAATACAATGTGATTCTCTAGTCAGACAGGGTCCATTACAATGACATGACTATAAGAAAAAAGTACACCTATTGCCTTCCAAAAAAAGACGTATTGTTTAAAAAGCTTGAACTTCACTCATCTGAAAAAAGTGAAGAAAATAAAGAACGAAATTCTGGAAAAAATTCTTACAAAGAAAGGATCAAGAGTTCATGGCATTTTTCTGACTTTTTATTTTTTCTTCTTCTTTAGTTAAAAACCGTTTTGCTGCGCGCTAGGTTAACTCTTTTGAACATTATATCACCAATCAATGACGGTTTTTTTTTTTAGTTTGTTTCTTTTTTATGAAAAAGTGAATATAAACGAGTAATAGTAAAAGATGTGAAAGCAGCAGTAAGGTGTTACATTTAATTATGTTTGTTGAAAATAAAGAACAAAATGAGCAATGCGACAAGATGATTTTTTCTAACGTTTTTAAGTAATCAATGTGACTTATACATACGCACATACCAAAGTATTCATCGATGGTAGTCATAAAATCAATACTTGTCAGTATCAGTATCAAAATATTGTAACTTATGGCCATAAATGTGAAATATTTACATTAAGTTTTTAATTATATTTTTACGACAGAAATATTTTTCCTAGAAATATTATTTTTTTTTGTCATATAATCATCCTAATATCGGTACCACCTCATTACAGTACCTACCCTACCCACCAATTTATGTTACATTTCATTATAATGATTTTTTTAATATTTTGTTTCAATAAATTCAAAATTTTGCATAATAAGTGGCATGTTTTTACTCAATATTCAATGCTTGAATCAGATTTTATTTAGTACAAAAATTGGACAGCCAATAAAATAAAGTATGTCTTTGTTTTTGTTTTTTTTTTTTTGATTTATTCAAGAAAAACAACTCGGAAAATTAAAGTTTTTGAGTTTACTAATAACCATTTGCTACGAAAATTAAATAAAAGGAGAAATATTTAGTTATTATTTAGTTATAAAAACTACAAACAAAACTAACCTTCAAATTTTATTTTCTAACTAAAAAAAATCATAAAAAAATATTAACGGCATTATCCTCTATAAAATAAAAATTGTCAGTACAGGTCTTATGGGAGAGCTTTTTTTTTTACAAAAGGTGCCAGTTAGTGGTTGTATTCTCATATGTTTTTTTATTATATATATAAATATAGGAATGGTGTTGTAAATTATCCTTTATTGTATGGGAAAAAAACCTTTATGTGCAATTCAAAAGATTTTCGCTTTTTTCATTAAGGAAACAAACTTCTTTGCGCAAATTTAAAGTGAAAAGGGGTTTGAAAAGTTAAGTTGATTTATTATTCTCCAAAATTAAATGAGTTTAAATGACAATTTTTTTTTTGAAACAGGATACAAAATAGTGTTTTTGTTCATACAAAAAAAAAATACTCTTCAAAAAAGTGTTTATTTGTTTGATATTTTATAATCAGTGCCAAGAAAAACTTATGAATTTTTTTTTTAAACTGGATTTTGATTAGAACCCATTTTCAATTTTAAGATCTAAATCAAGAGTTGGTAACTCTATAAATATTTATCAGAGCTTTTTGGAAGTGCACTACGGAAACCCTCTAATATTTGCGCTCTCTTACAGCTTAATAAAATTTCACTGCAGTAAGAGTGAGAGGTAAACGTCCTAACTTCTCTTTACTGACTATTTTTGTTGGACAAAGTATATTTAAATTATATTGTCCTTTAAGGTTAAAATGAGACTTAAGAAAAAAAGGTTATTTTTTATGACTTGGCTATTGAATACAAAACAGTTTTTTAGTTTTGTCTTTCTGAAACAAAAACTCCATACATTTATCAATCTCGAAAATTATTGCAAAAACAAACATACAAAAAAATATTTTTTTGTTTAAATTTATGTTTAACATGTTTTAATTTTTTTTTTTTAAATTGAGTATATCAAGAAAATAGTTATAATTTTGAAAAACTTCCAGTCAGCATTTTTTTTTTTTTTTTTATTATTAAGTTTGAAAGTAATTTTCTTAAAAATATTTAATACTTGTAGCAATTTTTTTGATAAAAAAAAGAATGGATTTTTGGCTTATTTTTAAATAAATACCTGATATTTTAGGCATTTTATGTATTTACTTCTTACTAGTGTCTTAAGACATATCCAAATGATCAATTTATCCGAAGCAGATAGCCCAGAATTTAAAACATCCGAATAGTATCTGGATCGTTTTGAACCCTCAACCACAATCTGTAGTTTTTTTAGTACACGTTTACTTCCAAGTATCGGCCCATAATAAGCATTGAATGCTAATCCTTCTTCACTCAAAAATTATTTGGGTGAGAAACTTATCACTTTTTGTAGGAATGATTTCGAAACGAATGTATAAATTTACACGTCCATGTCTGGATTTAGGACTAAAAACGTTAACATAACTTAAAATTTCTATACTAAAGACGACTCCTTTTAAGTAGAACAAGAAACAAGACGAAGATAAAATGAATCGAGAAAAAAACAACACCACCTTCTGGACTATCTGCGTCTTAATTTGTGAAAAAAAATTTCACTTAAACTAAAATGTAAGAGAATTTCGTCATGGTAAAAGCTAAATTAAAAAAATGAGTGTCTTATGGGACAAGCGATTCAAATGTTTTTTTTCTATTTTTTTTTTTCCATCATCATCTAACACGTTTTTAAAAGATTGAGTCGTAAGTTAATTACTACTTGCTACTGGTATGTTGTTGGATGCTTGATGCAAATATACTTATGATATGAGCTTGCGAATTTATGAGTAAGCTGACATGCAGTCAATGTACCTTGACTATAAAATTGCATGAAGCATGGTACGTAAAACATAAAACATAACTCAAACTATTTTATGTGTTGAACCAGATTTGTTTTAGATGGTAATGAACTTTATTTCTGATCAATCAGAGTATGATATAAAGAAATAAAAAAAAAAAAACAAAATATAATTAAAGCAATTAATGAGATTAGCCTCCGGGTATAACGTTATATTGATTTGATTGGCATACACTCGCATACAAGGCCGTAGATAGGAAAATTTAAAATTAAAATTTGTGCTAACACTCGTAAATCTTTTATAATTGGGTACTTAAAGTAAAAATAAAAATGTCGTTCCTTATATCAAAAGTATGTACGATTTGATTAAAATATGGGAACAGGGAAATTTCAAGTAAAAAATCTGGAATTTTTCGATGTGGAATTCCACATTTTTTCTCGCCGAAGAATCCTTATATAAGTTTTGAAATGGTAACTAAACCAAAAAGGATCTGTTTCGAATATGAAAATTACTAAATTTTTGTGTAACTCTTAAACCTAACATACCAGAAAATACAAACGGAACGGACCTGGGCCCAAGGTTGAACTTCAACATAATTTCGTTTATTGATGAAAGGAAACTTCAACGTACTTGAGGTCGCCTAATTAAAATTCAACCTATAGGCTTTGAGTAAGTTAAACTTTGAATAAAGTAAATGATTGCGTATAGTTTTATGGAGAAGCTAATTTTTGTATTATGAACAATTATTTTAATGAGTCTATTTATAAGAGAAACAAAGCCACAATCACAGAGTATATCAGAATAGTGATTTAATTAACCAATGAATTTCAGCTAATTGGAGTATTTCGCAGCAGCTTTTTTGAGTGTTGATGGTATCCGCGGAAACAGATTGCTTTTGTTGTTTTCATTTTCAAGGATTGATAGTTTTTTTTTGAAAT
This sequence comes from Meliscaeva auricollis, assembly GCA_948107695.1. Taxonomy (NCBI): domain Eukaryota; kingdom Metazoa; phylum Arthropoda; class Insecta; order Diptera; family Syrphidae; genus Meliscaeva; species Meliscaeva auricollis. The sequence continues at coordinate 18,170,977 of OX403619.1, read as the reverse complement.
TTACTGTTATGATAAAGATGTATACTGTACATTTTCATTTTTCTTGCAAAAAAAGCATGTTGGATTTGGAATTATTTTAACAAAATATTCGTTTATTATTATTATTTTTTAAAAATTCCAAAAAATAAATAGTTTAATAAGAAATGTAATGAAAAATATTAAATTCAAAACTTAAATGACTTAAATAACATTTTTAACTTTAAAACCTCCAAATGAACGAAGTTTACCATTTAATTTGATACTTTAAAAAAATCAAAAAAAAAAATTCAGCATTTTTTTTTTTGTAATAAAATTGACAACTTAGCAACCAGGTCGTGAATTTTATTTGAATTGTATTTGCACTTTGGGTCAAAATTGTTGTGGATGTTAAAGCTTTTTATATAATGTTTTTTAAAAATAAAGAATTTTATAAGAAATTAAAAAGAAACATAAAATTCATTACTAAAAGGACTTAAACTAAACAACTCCTCAAATTGTTTTAAGCTCAAAACTGAGTATGCTCATTTTTGGCTCAATGGGTACGTCAATAAGCAAAATATGCGTTATTGGTCTGGTGAAAACCCACATTTGCTTCAAGAAACAACACTTCATCCACAAAAAATAACAGTTTGGTTTTACTTTGGTTTAGCGTTATTGGCCAATATTTTTTCGTCACGTTGCTGTCAATGACCAGCGCTATCGTACCATAATAACCGATTATTTTTGGCATGAACTGGAAGAGATACAACGCCTCTAGTCTAGCTCTAGCTTTTTTGTCAAAATTTCATCAAAATCGGTTAAGTCCTTTAAGAAAAAGTCAAAAATGAAAAAAAGGCAATCAGGCCTTATCTCTAGTTTTTTTTAAGAATCCTAAAATTGCTTTACAATACCTATCTAAATCAGGCCACACTTCTTCTCGCAACCCTTTTTGTATAATGTTGCCCCATTAGAAATATTGCTCCCAATATTTTTTAGGGAAAATCTTCAGCTGATTTTTTTGTTTTACTGTGCTTTTTAGTATTTTTCTGAAGCAGTCACATATTTGCGATGTATAGAAATAAAATTTCTCATGACCTCTTGAGTATTAACTTTCTATATGAACTCAAAACCCACCATTTGTCTCTTAAGTTTATCTCTTTGCAGTACAAAAAAAATCAAAATAAATAAATGAAGAAAAAAAAATTTAATTATTATCAATTGCAGATTAAAAAAAAAAATATTAAAAATGTTGAACAAAAAAAGACTAAAACTATACAATGTTAGAAATCTAATTAAAATAACAATTTTACATAAAAGTGATTTAAGATAATAAAAAATTATTAAAAAAAATCAAATAAAAAGAAATAAAAATATTAATAATAACAGTGATTAGGTATTTTCCACATAATAAAAAAAAAAAAAAAAATGAAACCACTGACATTCGAGTCAATACGAAACTTTCTTCGTACGAAAAAGAAAGGCAAGGATAAAGATGGGATCGGCGGCGGCGGTGGCATCATGGATGCCAGTTTCAAGCGTAGCGATTCATTCAAGCGAATCAGCATCCGAAAGAGCTATCTGGATCGGGGTCGTAAGAGAGCTGCGTTACGCGCCAAAGCAATTGGCGCCAACACGGGCAGCAGTTGCAGTGGCAGTGGAAGTGGCAGCAACAGCGGCACTGGCAATCATCATCAACATCTTCATCATTGTTCGCCAACAACAAGTGGAACTATTATGGAAGAGCTTGAAGCAAATCCAATTTTTAAATTTGACCGAAGGAATGATGACTACTATCATCATCATCATCACCATCGGCCAGCAACATCATCATCGATAGCACAAGCTAAAGCCAATAATCTTCCAGCGGCAATGATGACTGTGCCGGAGGTGAAGAATGGCATATTCATTGGATCGTTGCGAAGAAATTCTGTTGCTGAAGCTGAAGACGAGTACAATGACGACGATGATGACGAAGAAGAAGAAGAAGAAGAAGTGTATAATGGTGCTAATCATCCATCACACAGTTGGAATGATCCCATCCCTAGAAAGCCATTGTCCTTAAAGCAAGAGACTGAAGTCCAAGTGGTATCGGTGGATTTTCAAAATTCCAATAGTTCCGAAACGATCTATAATGATGTACTTGAAGAGGGCTATGCTGGCGGTGTTGGAGGTGCTAATGTGTCAAATGTTTCCGTTGGAAGTTTACAAGACGATGATCGTTCTGTGATATCTGAAGAGAATATCTATGAGAAGGCCGATTCGGTTCGGTTAGATCCAACAGAATCGAAGGGCATCACTTTTAAGACATTCACACCTGCAAAGAACTATCTCGAAACTAATTTCGACACTTCTCAGGAGGAATTAGATGATTTTCCCACCGCAAGCTCGTCGAAAAAATCCGACTTGTCCAGTCGGCAGAATATTTCGAAGACCACTCTAATCTATGAAGATCCCTTCGATCACATCCACCGAAAACAGACAAAGAATTTCTCTGGCGGAGAGAGTATAGTTATTCATATCTCAGGAACTGATAATTCTGGATCAGTTGGATACCCACCGAAACAAGATCCAACACCGATAATTCAAGCTACAGAAATCACAGATCATTATCAAAAAGAACCTTTGGGCAATGCCAAGTGCACCTATGAGATCTTCAAGGAATTACAAATGTCCAAAAACGAACCAGTAAGCCCTGTCAAAAAAACTATTTCAAGAAGTTCCTCATTCTCTGAAGTTCATTATGGGATCAGTACGATATGTGAAGATCCCGATCAATCTCCGGAATACAACAAATATCAAGCGTTTTCTTTCGATCCTGAGGTGGAGATGTACGATGATGCTGATATGATCTCTCCGGACAGTTCAATACCCTATCCTCTAAGAGTGAAGATCAACCCCTTCACTAGACAGAAAGAGCTTTATGCGGTGAACCTGGGAAGGATCTGGAAGCAGTTGAATCTAGGTCAAGGAGATGATTTAGATATGCGGGGAAACTTTAAGAAAAAGAACGAATCATTCAAATCGATGTCTTCGCGAGATTCCGGGTTCAGCTTGACTCTGACAAAACCGAAGAATATCTTCCGAAGACGACATGCCCCTGAGGCAAATAAGGAATTTCGATTTCAGAGAAATTCATCAAGAAAACGAAAGTCCCGACGAACTCTAGCCCCCATAGCATCTCCCCTTGAGTTAAATCCAACTCAAGATCATTTTGTCAAGGAATTCGAAGAATTCTGCATGGCACGTCGAAGACGCATGAAAGCTCGCAAAGAATATGCCGATGATACCTTCAATCAGGAAATCAACGATCTCGAGGCATTTTTCGAAGAGCATCTGAAGCGCCTCAAGGAATACTACCTGCAGCGAAAGAAGATCAATGATGCCACATTGAGTGAGATCTATGCTGATATGTCACCTAGTGAGCAAACTTTTGAATTCCCCCATCCCGACAAGAGAGTGACGAACAACAAGAAAAAGTCTAAATGTCTGTTTCAAGAGGTTCGCACCTTCAACGACGAGGATCATCACGAGGAAGATGCCTATGCCAGTATCGGTAATCATCGTGACACTGAAGACCTGTTCCATTATCCGAAACATTGGCGAATGACTTCGCCTCGAAAGAGGACTTTAGGGCGAGGTCGAAATACTGGACGTCGATATAAGAAATCGGATGCCTACAAATCCCGCAAAGAGATCTCTTTGGCCAGTGTGTTCCCGTCCGTGTACGACTCAGATGCCATACCATCCGCCCATCATGGCGGACGTCGACGACAGCAGAAGCAACCCCCACCAACAAATCCCGATGGGACGTGTTCGTATTGCTTCAAAAGGATGCGAGATGCGTCACGCCGGTGTTCGTCAATTGCCAGCGACGAGTTCAGCGAGCAGGAGTTTTTATCGAATTGTGACGTTTGCTGGAACTGTGATAACCACTTGGCCGATTGTGTTTGCGCACCAATTCCCAGCGCTGATTACTGTTCCTGTCGGCATGCTTTGCTGGCAGCGGCGAATTCGACAGAAAGTCCATGTGGTCGGAAGAAAATTCGACGGAAAAAATCGAAGCGAAAAGTTGGCAAGAATCATTCAACATTAAGAAGACGCTGCACAGGAAGTAAGTTTTTAAACATTTAATTATTTATTCCTTAAAGGGCCTGGGAGGGGAGGGGATGGGGGTGAGAGTGAGAGTGAGGGGGCTAAAAGAGAATTCGTTGAATTAGGAAGAAGAACTTTTCCCAAAGACCAGATAGATTTCTGGATAAAGTGAATGCACTTGCATTGCTTAGAAAACTGACACCTCCATCGAGCCCTTCAATAAACTAGAGAGGAGTTTCCATTTCCCGAGATGGCAATGTGGACAAAGTTTTGCACATTTCGAAGTGAATTTTCAATGAACAAGTGGAGTTGGAAAAAGTAGCGGCAAACAATAATTTTTCTTCTTTTATCTTCATTTTCTTGATTTTGTCTACGATGATGTTGAAGAAGTAGAAGTCCTTTCATAAATTTTTCCATGAATCCTTACAACATTTTTGAAAATTTATTTCAAGATGGCAGGCAGGCAGGAGGTAACGTCTTGGGGACAGGGAAATAGAAAACAATTGAGAGAAGGACTAGGGGGGGCGAGCATTTTGAAGAAAGTGAAGAGACTTTCGTCATTTCCTTAAGTCAATAACAGTTGATATTTTTTTTTTATTTGTCTTAGTTCGCATAGTGGTTAAATGAAAGAAAATTTTAAGTAGAACGCGAAAGTTTTCTTCTTTTTTTCTTATTTTTGTCGTGTGCTTTTGGAAAATCTTTGAAGTTCAAAAATTTAGGTATAGCTGTAGATTTCAAGGAAATTTAAATGACTTTTAATTAAAAAAAAAAGTCTCGTTCGTCGTTGTTGGAAGATAGGATGGTTCATTTTGGGATGCTTTTGGCAAGAGACGCAAAGATATAGTACGAGTATAATTGGATATTGATGCATTTAAGGGGTGTAACACAATTGAAAGTTTTCGGAAGAGTTCTTGATGCAAAATTAATGACAATATAGAAGATGGGAGATTTGTCTTGACTTAGTTATGGAATTTTGAGAGTTTCCTTGTTTTCCTTTTAGAGATAATTATTGAATTTTTTGTGTGATAAACTTTTATTTTTAAGTTGGAATTAAATTTAAATTACAATTCTTGAGTTGACGTATATCAGCAGTAGTTGACAGAAATTGAAGCTTTCTAGCTAGCAAAGGACTTTAATCAAGACTTTTTGTAGAGCTAGGGCTTTCAAGTTCGTTTGACTATAAAATTGTCTCTTCCAGTATATCTTTTTTGTCTGAAATCTGATAGAAGTTATTGTTTAATGGAGTAACATTTTTTATAAAAGCTCTTTCCGAAATCAGTGGTTAGAATATGTCACAAATTCTACAGTTTTTTAGCTTACAATAATCCAAAAATCGATATTTATGCATCAGCTAGAATTATCTTCAGTTTCACAACCAGTTATAACTATCGTGTCAAGTATTTCTTTGAATAACAATTTCCATTTTATCTTCGTGCGAGGTAAATAAGCCACTTCAGTCGCTAAAATAATCCTTGAATTATGCTAGAATTACTTGATTTCAAAAAGGAAGCCATACCAACAACTTTTACCTATCGAGACCAATGTGCAATTTATTATTGCTTTTTCTTCGAACTCGTCATTAGATTTTGGGGGCGCATCGCTGGCTATTGAGTGCAGCATCATCAAATTCATCTTTGATTTGTGTAGGCGTATTGCCTTTCAAAAACAAATATTTAATAACCGTAGTGCGATGGACTATCACACTGGATGTCTGGGTTCGTTTCCCAGTCTATGCTACCTTGATTTCTTTCAGGAGTACCTACTGCCTCTTGCGAGGAATTGACAAATCCTCAACATTTCGCTCAACTCAACTAGTCGCTCGGAATCGGCAGAAAATTGTAGATTTCCTTTATTCCTGATACTAACTACACGCACACAGGAAACGGTTTAGAGTGTTAGTCACTAAGCCTAGGTACATTCTCAAGCATTTATTGAAGGGTGTTGCCATTGGGTAGGAAACTTCTTAGAGTATCTATAACTTTCAGAACTAAAATTTCTAAGTTTTTAAGCAAAGAAAATTTAAAATTTAATTAAAAAAATATGTTAATGAGTTTTTTAATTGCGTAAGTCACTCATAAATATTTAACCTTGAATGCATGTCTTTAAAACTTCTGTATAAATTTAAACCATTAAAGCTAACTCTCCTTTAAAGGTGTGCAATTCGGTTGAAGGTGATAATTACAGGTTTGTCATCAACAGCAGTAGGTATCTGTATCTACTCTATACTCGTTACATTGAACGGTGGTATCTATGCTGCCACACTCTTGGATAGAACTATAATTAAACAACTTGCAAAAAAGTATATAGGCGTTCTGTTATTTGACGACACAAACTAAAACACCCACTTTGAAGTAAAAAAAAAAAATAAAAAAAGAAACTACCAACTCCAGTAGGTTGCAATTTAGTCTAATGAAAGGCGTGTTTTTCTTATTTACATTCAGCATAAACAATTGACTGTGGGAAAACAGCAAAAAAACACACCTCAACTTTTTGGTGACACATTTTCCACTGTTAATCTTTATTTTATATTCTTTTTCTAACTAGAACTCTCCTAAATGATGGCTTGAATTTTACAGTGTTATTTGGCTGCTAGTACCACCACCCGCAACAAAAATTTAACTACATCCACTTGGCACGTTCACTTAAGGACCACATATTTTCAATTCGTTTCCAATCAACCGAATTCCTAATTAACAGGCTTTCCGGCGCGAGTTGCGTTGCGTTGGCTGGGTTATATTATGCGGTTTGCCATTCGCCAATGAAACAGAAATTGACAAACAAAAATAAAAAAAAATAAAAAAATAATAGTGGACAAATTCCATCAACATGCGTACTGCCTCTCTCTAAAGCCACAATTTGCCATCAGATTCAGCCGCCAAAATTTTATTCATCTCGTTCGAGAGCTCGACACCTGAAAGGGTGTGACATGCGTTTGTGGTTTGCCTATATGGCTATATGTTGGTCTGCTTGTTCTGCTTGTTCTGCTTGCATATTCCTCAGCTCCAGCTCGCAACTAGTTACTCAATCACACAATTCAATAATCACGTGGGCAGAGACGACAGCATCTAGACTATATAATAGTCGTTGAGGCAACAGCTTTTAGCAATATTCGCATAGTGACACTTGGGTGCAATTTCGTGTCATAAACAGTGGGGCCAAATGGTCAAATCAGTTGATTATATTTTTTTTTTAACTTCAAAATCACAGTTGTTCAGAAGGATACAAAAATCGTAAATATTCAGTCAGTTTCTTGATGTACCTAGTCTTTGTACAAAATTTAGAACAAACCAGCTGCAAAGTGTGAAAATTAATGGAAATTTTGAAGTCCCGTAAATTTGTCTTTCCTTTTTAGTCTGGCAGGAGACCGTCGACGTCGAATTAATTAACTCATAAGGTTAGAGATTTAAATTGCTGACAAATGAAAGACAAGTTTTTACTAAATATAAAAACATACGGTTGCCATTTTTAAAACGAGTACATCAATGTGGCAACCCTGTTTGAACGAAAAACAGCTACATGACATTATAAATCCTAACTTTTTGAGTTATTAAAACGAAATTAAACTAAAAAATATGTTAAAAAAATCAAAAAATAAAGTTAAGACTGCAAAGCTCAGAATGTGGTAACCCTGTTCCACTGAAAAACACACTCAAATAATTCTTATTTAAACAAATAGTATAAATTTTGGTAGAGTTAATAGCTTAAATGTACATTAAATTTGAAACTGATTTCTCTTCTATCTAAAAAATGTCGGGTGCCAACTCCAAAATGCATACAAGTATACGGTAACCCTATTTGAATACATAAAAACACTTAAAACACTAATTTTTCAATCAAAATGTATACCATATTTGAAAAAGGTGAAAAGCTAAATACATACCAAATTTTAGATTGGGATCTCTTCTATACTCATATTTGATGCCAAATCTTAAACACCAATGCCCCACTGTGTGATGGAAATAAAATTACTCAAAGTGCATTTGGGCCTTGCAGTGCAGTTAAATAAAATTCAAAACTAGTTCCCGTTGCAGACATTCAGATTTACTGATATACAAATATATTTTTGTATCTTTATGTTCAAAAATTGTGCACCAAAAACACACAAACACACATACACAACAATAAACAGAAACACACCTGAGGCGAAATATATTTGACATGGAAATTTGAATGGGTGGTGTCGCACTTTGGCTCTATAATATGCGAAAAACGGTACAGTAGGGCAGTCAGGTAGGGGGTTATTGGGGTATTTTTGTTTGCGCAATGCCGGTGACACCTGGCGCCAATCCTTAATTCTCTCCATCACTTTATAATAATGCATATCTTGGGTGCACTGCATACTGCATATGTATACTTACGTCCTCCATCCCAAAGAACACCATCACCTTTGTCTCTATTGTTTTCAATTCAATTTACTGTTACAGCTCTATAGACACATTGGAGGTATGTGTCAAGATTTATTAGATCTCCATCTACATGTGTATGTGTTGTTGGATAGGTTACCTATATGTAGGATTTGAGAATAGTTATATGAACCTTTTGTGTGCTACCTCTCGTGCCAAAACCAACAAAGTCCAAGATATCCATAAGATATAGGTAAGTAAGTAGTGCAGTAAACTTTTGAGCTGTCAAACTAAGAGATATTTTGTTTGTGTGTGTGTGTGTGTGTGTGTGTGTGTGTGTGTGTGTGTTTTGACATATATCAACATGACTGACTTTTCAATGGAAATTCGTGTAACGTAAATTTGTTACAACTGGATTCTGTTTGGTTGCTGCCGAAAAACCTACATAATTTATATGAAGCCAAATGGTTTGTGTTTGGTCTTAAGGTAGGTTTAGATTTTGCAACTTAGGTTTTTTTTTATGAATTTTAATGAATTTATTGATCAAGGACATGGTTCAATATCGGTCCATTGATCTTTGTTTTTATGTTTAATGCAACGCATAAAGTTTTTTTTTCAGAATTTAGTTCAAAGTTGTAGCTTGAAAAAAAAAAACTTGTTTGATTTTTAGCATTTTTTTAACAAAGGAGTTGATACTTGTGTTTATAATTTTTTGCAAAATTTATGGAGATGAAATATTGAATTTCAATAAAATATTTGACAAGATGTGGGATAGGTCATGTGTTTTTATTACTATCCTATTTACAATATTGCTCACTGTTCAATATTTTCTGCTCTTGTTTCTTTGTTCGACATAATTAATTGCTCAAAAATCGTTATCCTGAAAAGAATTTTTTTTAATGAAGCTAGTAAAATAATAGCAAAGGGTTTTCACTTTAAATTTGACCTTTTGCAAATGAAATTCATCTTTTTGCTAATTTTCTAAAAGCTTAACTACAATGTCCAAATTTGATCTCAAAAAGGTTCTTAAAGTTACAGAAAAATTATACTGAGAACACAGAAATTTAAGTTAACAAACGTATAAAAAAGTCAATTTTCAAAAAAAAAATGTCACTTAACCCCTTCTTCCTCTCAACGCTTCATTTGTTTCTTTTTTTAAATTATCAAGAAATATGCTGTTCAACTTACAAAACAGTTTTTTTTTTGGCACACAGTATCATTATTTGTCCACTTTAAAAATTTGCTTTTCTTCTAATTCTTGGAAGGGGAAGTCCAAAACAAAAATAGAATAACAAATAATTTATATACACAAGTATTGGATTTGTATCTGTACATTCATGCAGTTTTCTAGACTCCCTCTTCTCTTTATTAAATCCAAATCGCTCTTCAATTATGAATGCAGTTCAGCACAATATACTTTTTTTTATAGATTTTAGCGGGGATTCCTTGTGGATAAAGAAGAACCCCATTTATGCTCTTTGTTTATCTTGTGATTCAATTCATGTGCATTAAAATTAAGACGGGGATTTTTTTTTTATAAATTTATCAAAAGTGATATCAAAATCAGTATAAAAAGGAAACCCAACAAATATTCCACATCAGTTAGTTTTTGAATTCGGAAACATACAGAAGTTAATAATTTTCACATCACAAAAATGTCAGACGTAAGTTGAAATTTTTTTTAAATCCTTTTTTTTCAAAACTACACCTAATATTTTTTTAAAATGAATTTATTTTTCTAGCAAGACAAAAAAGGAGAACCCATGAGAAAAGTTGAAGTACGCGCCGAACGACACGATCGTCATGGAAAAAGTGCAACTGTAACTTATACTCATCCGGTTGGAAAAAATCTTGATGTTTATGCTCAAGCTTCCAGAAACTTTAAATATAATGACAATAGTGGACATGTTGGAGTTGGATATAAATTTTAACAAAATTGTATTCACAAAAAAAATGTTTGTCAAACCATTTCATTGTATTTGAATGAAGTAATACATTTTTAAAATAAATTTTTAATAAAATATGATTTTTCTTAAATTTATTTTTAAAATTGAAGTGTTTAACAGAGCCATAAAGTTTTAATGTAATTTGGTACCTACTGAATTACAGCTCTTTCAAAATTCTATGACCTTTTTTTATCACCATATTGAGCAGAACTAACATAAGTGCAATTATTTTGTTCTTAAATTTTTTTAAGTACCTATCTACAAGTACAATCTCTTGGTATTGATACCTTCTTAAAAATAAACAGTACTTGTACTGATACTTGCAATTAACTCCTTTGGTATTTTTAAAACTGTACAAGTACTTCCAAGGCTAAAAACACAGAAATAGAAAAGGAATTATAAAAAACTTAAAAAGTATTAGAAGTTCTTAAAAAAGGTAAAGGTGTTGAAAAGCAATTAAACGCAGCTTAAGTACCATGAACTGATTTCCACTTATAAAAGTACACTTGTACTTTATGAGTATCTACAGGTACAACTACCGATAGTAGTTCTTTGAGTTTTTTAAGGGAATTGTACATATATCATATGTGAATGTACTTGTCTTGTGGTTATGCTTTCAGTACACAGGCCTGGTGTTACTTATTATCAACACATTTTGCTTACTAGTCAATTTAAAAAGAGTTCAGGAAAATGTTGTTTTAGAGTGTGTTGTTTGAAGAAGTAAGAGAATAAGTCTTCTAATGAAAAAAATTAAGTGTTTCTTTCCTCTGTGGTTTGATATTGGGAGCCCTGACTGTTTACTCAATGCCCATTAGGTACTTTACTTTAAATTCTTCGGAAAAAATAATTTCCTGCGATTGAGTTAATATCCTTTTAATTCATAAATAAAATAAAAAACACTGTTTCGCCATTTTTATTTTACAATAACATCCTTTATTTTTTTCTTTTCAGGTGATATCACACAAAAAGGATATGAAAAGAAACGATCAAGACTGTTGCAGCCATACATGACAAAAGGCAACCAAGGTAATAATTGCTATTCAATTCTATAAAACAAAAATATAAAAGAAGTGAATCTATTCGTGTGAATGTATAAAATGTGTGTTTTTGTATTTTGTTTATAAATAATACTAATTGAATAATTTAGTTAAACAAACCCTTACATGGAAAAAAAACATTTTGGTTTAATTAATATTAAAATAAAAACTAACAAAGACATTTTAAGTCCCATAGCACACACACACAAAGTGCTATTATATGTATGAAAGTTTAAATTTGTCTTCAGGAATACTATACATGTGTGTTGTTGTTTGTAGAAACTTAACTTCAACATCAGCCCAATCCATCAAGCAGTCTTCTTGACCACCAACATGCATTAATTGCCTTGTTACTTTAGGTCCAGAAGAATCTTTTCCTAGATTGAAAAAACAAAAAATAGGGTATGTTTTGTGTTTTCCAAATTGTCGATGTTGTCAAACAAAAAACAAATGGTATAAAATTAGACCAATAAACTTTTTTTTTTATTAAACTAGGCAGAACTAATTCTAAGAAAAAAATACATCTTTAGTCTTTGTTGGACACGAAAATAAATTTAGACCAGTTTATACAATTCATCAAATACACTCAATTGCATTGTCGTAATCTTTAAAGTATTTTATTAAGTAGGATGAAATAATTCAAAAAAGCCACTTTGTGCATTTTTGGGCATGAAAAATCTTTATACCAGTTTATACGATTTACCAAATGTACTTAATTAAGTCTAGGGTTGATATCTACTATTGTTTAACAAACAAACATAAAGAACACAAAAAATAAAACACAAAATTATATAAGACCTGAATACTGCAACACATTTGCTTTTTTCTATTGAAGACAAAAAAATAATATTTTTAAGAGATAAATTTCAAGTAGTCTAATTAATCGGTATTTGTGTCTGACTGGTATAAATCATGAAATCTGACTCACTGTCCTGTAAGTATCAAACAAAATTATTTGATTGTTCTTAAAGTTCAAGCAGGGCTTTGCAAATATTGCAGAACTAAGAATTTTAGTGTTTCTCAAAGTTATTTTCTGATTGGTATAAATTGGTCTAAGAAACAAACATAGCGAATAGGGTATTGCCTAATTAGTTCATAACAGAATGTAGTTTTTCCTATTGGCTTTCTCGCTGGTTATCGCTGTCTTATCTTAGTCTATAGCCAGACACGACTCAATAATACACATCCTCTTGTTCTCAAGGCAGCCAAGCTACGGTGAAATATGTTACCTTAGATCGTTTATGCGATCTACGATGCAACATGGTCGTGATTAATTGGCATTTTCTTCTTCTATAAGCCAAGACTTGGACTACTACAAAAGAAAAATTAAAAAAAAAATACAATAAAAAGAGTTAGAAGTACAGCTTGGTGTTGTCACAGTGTTCTTCCTGTTGTCCATTTCCAGTAGAAAAAAAAAGTAAATTTTCTAAAAATAGGACAACACGGCCATCGCCATCGCTATCGTCGTCGTCGTCGTTCTTCAGTCTTACATAGAACTTCTTTCAATCTAATGAATTTTTGCTTTTTAGTTACTTGTTCCACTATCGCTCGATGACCATTGGTTTTAGTTGTTTTATTATGTGTGGTGGTTATCCTGATGTGCGTGGTCGTAACAGAGCTCAGCATCAGCCAAAGTCTCTAGAGCCAGGACAAGGTTTTGTGGTTATTTTTAGAAAATTGTATTTTTAGTTAACCTATCTTCTTTTATCTTTACCCAACCTTTCCCCCACCTAAAGTGCTCTTATACTTGAAACAAGTTCAGCCTTTTCCAACATGGCCTACCATATTACCAACAACCAATTAACTTTGCCCAAAAAGTTGTACGAGTAATTATTTTTCTTTGTGTGTCTCTCTAAGAGAGAATCAAAACCATAGATATTTTTTGGACTTTGTCCTTGCAGCCTCAGAATATGTATGCCTGTCGCTGAAGGTAAACGTGACCACATTTTCAATTTTCATTTCAAGGGATGTGGTTTAGTTTTGTAATTTTTTTGTGGAAATAAAGTTTTGTGATGTGAAGAAAATTGTTAACATAAAAATGGATTTTTTTGGATAGCAACACAATCAATAATGATCTATGATATTGGGATAAGGATTAAGGAAGATTGGTTGCCATTGGTTGTGGTGAGTGATGAGGCCGATGTTTTTTCTATGCAAATTTCAATTAAAGCTCCAAGCAATTAGGTTTTGATTTGGAAAAAAAATTTATAGAATAAATAAAATGCACGACTGGGTCGCACGTACTTGCTCTTAGGGTCAAAGTTGCTGTATACGTTGAAGCTTCATACATAAAGTTTTTAAAAATTAATAATTTTATAAGAAATGTTAAAAAAAAAAATAAAATTTATTACTAAAATAACATAAAGAACTTCTAAAATTTTTTTGATGTCCAAACTAAGTATGCCATTTGATTTGATAAAGAAAGAAACATTTGTAAAAAAAAATTTAAAATTTTTGCGCAAAATAGTTTGATGTGTTCTTTACATTCTTGGTTGCTATGCCTATGCTATTGAATACCAATTTTATCAGAGATGTTTTGCAATAATTCTGCTATTGCCTTCAATTGAAAAAAAAATCCTTTCGCTAGAAAACATTCTTATGGACTTATTTGATTCTTGGTTCCCACTAAATTTTTTAAACGTACAATTTATATCATAAGCTTCATCAAAGAATTTCCATGTGATGTTGTCTTGAGTTTATTTTATAGCTCAAAGTCTTTAATTTTAACTGTCAAGTTTTTTTTTTCTTTTCCAGTGTGAACTCATCGTTTCCATTCTCAAACATCCACTTAACACAAATCAAAAAAAAAAAAAAAAACACCATATCTTTTCATGAGCAATGATCCACTTAAAAATTATTTCTGCAATAACATCAACAACATTTCATTGTCCTTCCAAACGCGATGCCATTTCTGATGCACAAACGACATGATACCCCATTGTCATTTCTATAGACATATAAGACATTATTAAATGCACTCCGCGCGTAGATATACACATTTATAAAAACCAAACGATTTATCTATTTTTGCCGATTAAAACTGTTTCACCTTGCGCAAGAAAGGACTTTATATTTATTTTCTATAAATAGAATTCAATCCTTCTTATAAACTTCACTCTTTTTTTGCTTCTTTTTTGTGTTTGAGTTGTGTTTTGTAGACGTTCGTGTTTTCCCAGAGTAATTTCTTAACGTCAACAACTTGTCAGTTAAATCGCCGATATTTCATTCTCTTCTTAAAGAACAAGACACAAACACACACACCTTCTACATCTAGAAGGACTACATTGTAGACCATAATTACAAAATAATACAATTTATAATACCTTCAAGGTACACTTAAAAAAAAAGTTTGTTGGACAGTAAATTTTTTGATTTCAATCTGTTTGCAGCAAACTCTTAAATTCGTTTGGGTTAAATGCTTAATGCGAACGACTAAATAAAAAGAAAGTTTAGCGTATTATCGATAATTAAACCTACAAATCCTCGCTTAAGGCTGATACCATTGCGTCACGAATTAGATAACTTTCGCGTAGCATAGAATGCATAATTATTAAGAAATTTTTTTTACAGTAATCATTTCGTGTAAATTAATTGTATGTATATTTTAGCCAAAAGTGAAGTTCTTTGCAACAAACAACTTTCTGAAAAGGTTCTTCGCAAACAATTTATTTGTTTGCTGCAAACAATAGAATTTGCTAGTAAACGAAAAAGTGCTCATGAAAATGAGCTTTAAACGAATGGGTTGTTTTGCATTGTGTTTGCTGTAATAGAATAACAATTTGGCTCAAATGTAATACAAGAGTTTCTACGAATGAAAAATTATTGCAGAAAATGTCCTAACTTTCCAGCAAATGATTTTCATTTAATTCACCGAAAACTGCACACGAAAAAAATTAAATTATGACTCGTAGTCTTTTAAGAATTGACCATTGTAAGTATCGATTTTTTTTCTCAGTGTACCAATGGACGTTATATTTATATCCCACAAATGTAACACAACGCTAAGCAAAAAAAAAATTATCTCAGATAATATCAAAGCAACAATTTTGTTCGAATTTTTTTATTAACATCCAAACAAGCATGTACACACATTGTGGCTACTGCAATTCTCTCATCGCCATCATCATCATCATCATCATCATAATAATCATCATTGAAAAGAAAATTCATTTTTAATTGAAAATTCCACAACGGTTTCGCAAGAGATATGGCATCCCCAACAACCATTTTAGTAACCTTGAAGCCATCTCACAAAACGAATGACTCCCGCAAGCCATACAAAAAATGTATACATATAAGATTATGGAAACACATCACAAAAGAGTATAATGTAGTGTGTCCCGTCCAAGTCTAAGCTATTGACAGATGAATATCCTCCTTGAATGGGCAAGTTAACGAGTGCGTTGCAAAAAGTAGGTACCCAGATACTCGTACGTTGTCGTGTCGTCAGTTGCGTTCGTATACGCAACCAAAACTAACCATTATCCTAGAATGTGTTGTAGACGCTTAAAATAACAACACATCCTATAAAAGGAGGCTAAATAGCCCCAAGGAATACGAGCAAGCACAACATACCAAAAGAACATACAAGAACAAAAACAAAGTACGCGGATTTTACGATTGTGGAAACTAGCGATAAAAATTAAATAAATTGACAGGATGGTGCGCTTTAAAGCCTGTAGGCATTTTTTTTTGTGTTTTTTTTTCATTTATTGTGTCTTTGTAGAACAGACTTTGACTTTAAGGATGAGCAGAGAGAGGTCTGTTGGAGTTTTTACTTTGTCTACGAGAGGTCTCTAGTTGAATCTAAGTCGATTAATATTTAAACAGTGACCGAGTTAACTTTGATTTATGATGAGTACCTACTGGTTGCAAAGCCCCCAAGTCAGTCATTCGTTTAGTTGCATGCATTGCATGTTGAACAAAGGATATTAAAAGGCTTTCAATTAACTTTGACTTAAGATTGATGCGAAAATTATTTACCACGTTCGAAATGTGTTTATTTTTTTTTTTCTCCTTTAGGCAACCAACTGAAACAAAAGGAATAATTATTATTTTTCGTCATCTGAGGATTGTGTGGTCCACAAGAAAATTTTAAGCCGTGGCGTTGTTTGGATTTCAATACTTACTTTTTAAAATAATGAATAATTTATACAAAAAAAATTATTATTATGTGTGAGCAATTTCATTATAACAAATAAAAAAAACTATGGGACATTTATTATAATTTATGGGCAAAATTTTAATCTAAAAAAAAAAAAATTAAAATTGAGGAACGAAAATATTTTTCAAAAAACTTTTACAAACGAAGTTCTGTCAAATGTTAAGAAAAGCGATTGTCTCAACATTTTTTCCAAACTTAGTCCTTTTTATCATAAAGAATCATGAAACGCAATAAAAATAAGTTTTGATACGTTAACTTTTTCGGTGCCAATAGCTTTTTCGTTGGTGTTGGAAACACTGGTCTGCATCGAAAATCACCTTCAAGCCAAAATACAAATATTTTTCTAAAGGATTTTGGCAAATCTGAAGTCAAAACTTTTCTAGCACGTCACGTTTTCGAGATATGGTTTAAAATAAACAAGTCAAAAATCCGTTTTCAACGATTTTTTTCACTAGTAGATACTTTGTTACAAAACTGTTATTCGACTATTCTCATAATTTGTTTTTACGTCGCTTACTTTGGCGGACACTTTGTGGTGAAATCAACAAGTTTTAATCTCAGAAACCAAAAAATTGTCGTCAATGGATTAAAATAAAAATCAGATATGTTCAGAGTTTTTTTCTTTTCTGTCGAACTGAAACTTCCAAACTGAACCAAATAGTTCAAAACTAGTCCAAACCGAGTTGACCACTAGAAATGCCAAACAAAAAAAGTTATTCACCGATTTTTCTTAAAACTACTGATATGGTCAAACCTCGTTTCGCTAAAATTTCAATTCAGTTTGGAATATCTTCGTTTGACACATTGCTAATTGACCCTTTGAGAACAATTTTTTTTTTAAAAGAGATTACAAGGTATAATAATAAAAATTCAGAAATCAAGTCTCTATACTTATTTATAAAATTAAGCTTTTTACAAAAAAAAATACCCGTATAAGTTTTTTTCCATTTGTCACTATTGTCCTAATAACTTCACCAAAAGATCAACGTGCAATCCGTTAAAACACGACTTCGGAATGCCTCTGCCGAAATGTCATTTATTTTCTATCCATTCGAGTGTGTCAACAGCAATAAAGAATCAAAAATAATGTGATTTTAATCACCAATATCGCAATTTGCAAAGCTAACTGACCTCACGAAAATAACAAACACATTTTTGAACAACTCAAATCTGCAAAGGTTGAATATGGCTATAATAGCTTCAGAAAGTGCAGTGGAAGAACAACTTCGACACATTTCAGCCGAATTAAATTAATCTTACAAAAATCTTAAAAATAGTGGTGCGTTCCAAAAAAAATGCGTAGATATAATATAAATTCACGTTTGTTGAGACTGAAATCCGCTAAAAAATATATGTCAAAATTTAAAACCTACAAGTGGTTAACTGTTTTTTTTAGTTTAGTAGGGGAGGTCACACAAAAATATCCGACTGGATTTATAGTAGATACCAATGATGGCATTTTATTTAATTGTCAACAAAATTCAAGTCATACCGCAAAACAAAAAAAAAAAAAAACTGTCCAAAGCTTATTTTCTCCAGACCAATGATCAACCTAAATGTTTGGGTGCAATTAAAACAATATTAATTATTGTTTTAATTATATTTATTTACTTAGATTGTTTCGTTAAATAAAGCAATTAAATATAAATTAAAATAATATAAAACTTTTATTTTATTACGAATTTTATTTCAAAATTGTTTATTCATCCGCATTGAGTCGAAATGAAAGCAACGTTCAGTTTTTTATTGTTTTTGTTTTGTTTCACAAATATTGCCTATGGAAAAGTAAGAATTAAAAAAATTTTCCAAAAATGATAAAAAAAAACTTTATCAAATACTTTTTTTGTTTTGTTTTTGTTTTTATATTTATATTTACTAGCGTAGTTTTGAAATAAATCTGGGTCACCTTAATTGTACATTTAATCCCAAATATGTGAGCAAAGGTAGCTGCTATCTTAATAAAACTCTTAAACAAGTTCGAGGATTTGCTGACATACTAATGGCCCATGAAATCCGAACATTAACTTTCTCTTTAAAAATTGAAATTATAAGAAACAATAATGATCGAATATCTTTAATTGATTTGAAAAATGGCGACGGATGTATGTTTCTTGAGGGGAGACATGAAGTGAATATAGTAAATATATATCGAGATATAATGGAAGAAGCCGGAGAGTTACCTAAATGTCCAATTGCTAAAGTGAGTTTTGTAATTCAAGTAGGTACCTGCCTACATATTTTCAATTTGTATAATTTATTGCAAATAATTGATTTATGTAAACTTATTTTAAGGACCGTCATATGGTATTTAAAAATTTTCGGGTTGACGCTGAAAAATTTCCACCATATTTACCAGAAGCAAAGTTTGCAGTTTCGGCACGCTCATATGTGGAAAAGGAGTTTTTCCTTGAGTTTCAAGTGTATGGCAGTATTGTTCAGAAACGTAAAATGGGTTAAGTTTTGTTCAAGCACTAAGATTTGCTTTGTAATTGAAAATTTTTAAATAAATATTGAATCAAAAATGCATTTTTAGTGGTGGAATTTGTTTTATTTAAAAAAAAAAAAAAAACTTAAATAATTCAGAGATTCGGAAACAGAAATTTGATTCGAAATTTTTAGTGAACGTGTTTTGGAGAGAGGGTTTTGTTTTTTTTTATTAAAAAGATTAAAATTTAAATTTTGATTAAAAGGAACTCCTTTTACATTATTAAACATTTTCAAGAACGGAAAATCGTAAGCCCAACAATGAAATTGCTGTGTCAATTATTTCTATTGTCAAAAATTCTTTCATGTTCTTGGGACAAGACATAGAAATATATTTTATTAGAAAATTAGAAGCCATATTAAAATATGAGCGAAATTTATAATTTATAAATATACTAGGGAAATTTGATATTTGTTGAAGGGGGGGTCCAAAAAAAGGGCCCGGACAAAAAAAAAAGTGGAGCACCATTAACAAACATTAGCCATGTTTTTCACCGAAACTTTGAATTCAAGGGCAACTTCTTTCAATTTGGCAATTTTTGAAAACAATAGAGAAAGGCAACTTCGACTTTATAAGCTCTTTTGGGTTCAGCTTGTAGTCACTGGCAGTCCGGTTTATCGAACGGTCCCATGATATTCAAGAATGCTGTAGTATTTTTCATGAGAAATGATGGATTCTTTTCATCCCATTAACTTCTTCCACTCCAAAAAAAAACGACCTGGTGACAAATACAGCTGTGACCTCGTTTAAATATACGTTAAAAAACTTGATAGCAGATGGATTATATATTTCGAAACTACAATTTTGACATTTTTAAAATGTACTTATTTCATACAACGTGAGGTGGACCTTGATACTACGTTGAGTGCATTTCGATTGCTTAAAAATTAGGACAATACGCTTTAAAAATAGGTTGAATCGGTGAGTTAAAAAAACAAATATTAGAGAGTTTTACCGGAAAATTAACAATATGTTTGAAAAATAATGTACGTATATGGTAATTTAGAGGAGATCAAATGCCCATACATTATTTTTCAAAAAAGTTGATAGTTTTTCTATAAAACTCTTTTTGTTTTTTTTTTTTTTTTAATTGCCATTGTTTTTTAATGTTTTTTTTTCGTATTTAAAGTACTTATATCTTTTAAAAGCAAAGGGGATCTTAAATAGAGGATGATATAGACCCCCTTCACGAGAATTTTCTTGTTTTGCAAGAATTTCCATCTTTTTCATTTTGGTTTTTTTAGCCCGAAAATAGGACATTCCATCCTTGAATTTTTTTATTTTTTAATCTTTACTATTCTCTTTCAATGGTCTTAAAATTCTCATAGCAATAAAACCAGGGTTTGTCTACAAAATTGTTTAACAATTCGCACGCCCTCACATAATAAATCTCCCTAAAATCATCTTACACCCAAAATCCCTTCAACAACAAAAAACCACGACCTTAATCTAAATTAATTTGAGTAATTATATTAAAAAGAAAAAAAAAAAACAATTCATGTCAAAGAATAATTTTCAAGGCGACTTAAACGTGTCAGCAAGTACCTAATTTAGTTCTTAACATAACACGAAAATAAAAAAATAAAAAATTAATTACAGAAAAACTTTCCCTACACATATACTTTCACTAAGAAGCAAAATGACCATTAAAAAAAACCCACACGTTCATTTTAAACATACACAATGCAACTAACCTACCTAAACTACGACATAACGTCCTTGTGCTGGTTTCCCTCTAACTGACATGTCAATTGATATTAAAAAAATGAAAAAAAAAAATATATGTATACAATACAGGTCACACCATGGGAAATATGTGTGTGTATAGAGGTACAAAAGTGAAGAGTCCTTTTCATAAGTTAAGTACACGACAAAATGTCATTAAACCCGCATGTGTTGCTTAAAATAAACTCAAGAATTATTGTTCACACCCATTAAGCTTCTGTCTTTCCTCATTTATACTTGGAAATGGAAGAAACAAAAAATTATCTTCTCGGTGGAAATATTTTTCCTTTTCATCTTTTCCCACCTACATCATCTCTCTGCAAAAGGATAACTCGCCCCGATTTGTATACTTTCTGAGGCGGCTTTCCCCATATATAAAGTATACCTCTCTACTTGTTACGTCATTTTGAGTGACACATCAAGTTAAGCTACTCCTGTCGAGGATGTCATTTTGATTGAAATTACTTTTGACTCCAACACATTCACATTCACCGACCCCTCAAAAAAAAGGACATCCTCTCAGTCGTGTGTCCTTATTCATTAGCATAAGCTATGTTGGAGCCTAAGTTCAGGAAGAGAGTGCAGGATCTCTTCCATGATGTTTTGTGTTTCGGTTTCGGGAACCGGAAACACTTGGAGACATCCCAAAAACAACTTTTTCCCAGGTAGATAGATGTCGCTCTTTGTGTGTGTGTGTGCTGCTATTTGGGAAACATGTCAAATTGACTACAGGTACTCACTCATATATGTATTTGTGTGTATGAGTGAATGTGTGTTTGTATATGTTTGCATGAAATTTTCTATGTGTCCTAATTCATTAACAGTAACACTAACATTTTGTATCCAACATATATTTCTATAAAAAACAAAAAAAAAATCATAAAAAGGTGGCGGTGGTGGTGCTAATAATGCCGGTAATGGAAGCAGTAATAATGGCGGCGTTGGTGGCGGCGGCGGCGGCGGCGGAGGTGGTGGTGGTGGTGGTGGCGGTGTAGTAAACATGCCTCCCTACTATAACCTAAAGGATCAACATCTGCAACAACAGACCGGAAATGGTGGCAGTGGCAATGGCGGAGTGCAAATTTCTAGTGAAGGATACAGCTATGTGACTGAGGTTCCGTCGCTGCCATCGTCCCACCATCGACATTCGAGTTCACACCACAAATCCTCATCGTCCCATCATCATTCCGGAAGTGGAGGTGGTGGTGGTAATGGTGGTAGCAGAGAAGGAGGTGGCGGCAGTAGTGGAGGTGGTGGTGGTGGTGGTGGAGGTGGGGGTGGTGGTGGCGGACATCATCAGAATCGAACACGAAGGACACAACGAAGAGTTACCCACAACGAGAAGCGATATCATTCAGGTCGGGGTCGCCTTTGTTTATTTCTTCTACCTCTCTAATTTTTTTTTTTTTATTTAGAGATTACACTTTTTGTTTTCATGATTTTTTGTAATCTATTAAAAAAAACACCCCCTCCACCTTTTTTAATTAATTTTTTTTTTTTTCAAATCACGTTCTAATTTTTTTTTCTATTTTTACTAAATGTGTTTATTGAAATGGTATTGATTTGATTTTTTAAATTTTGTGCTTTATGAATGAAAGGTGTGTGAAGCATGTATATTTGTATGTACAAAAAAAAACAATATTATTTTTATTGCATGTACATATTTCTATATTTTGAATTTCTATTTTATGAATATTCTGACGTGCATGACTGGGTTTTTAAACAAATATATATTTAAATTTTATTTATACAAAATATTAGTTAAAATGTATAGAAATTGTCAAAAAATAGAAAACAAAGTGTATTTACATAAATGTATAATTTTTAAAACATAATCAACATTTTGGGTAAGTAAAAATAAATTATCCTGAACTTTGCAGATAATTTTTCCGCTGAAATTTGAACAGCCACTCAACAGCAAACTTAACTGCAACTCCTTCGTCAAAATCAAGAGCGATATTTCTTAGTTTTTTTTTATCTTTATCTTAGCATAAAAGTATTGGCCAAAAGATTTAAAACCCACCAAAACATTAAAAAAAAATAAATTTTGGACTTCTGTCACCACTGTAAAAATGGACCAATTTTTAGATAACTTACGGCAATCGCTTAGGGTCGGACAAATCTAAGGGTGATATTTTTTAGTTTTTTTTTATTCTAGAAAGAATTTATTGACCAAGAGATTCAAAATCCTTTCTACAAATATTTTTCGTTTTTTTTAATTCGTCTCAAAAAACAAGGGGCGATATTTTTTAGTTTTATTTTATTCGTCAGAACAAAAAAGTATATTCTTGCATCTCATAGTTAAATAACACTGTGTGACACTCAAAATATACGCGGGCAGAGACCTATCACGATTTGTAAAGCAAAATGATTACAAAATGGTATGTAAAAACTCCGTAACACCCCCAAAATCTGGAGTTATATACAAAAAAATGGGTTTCGACTTTCATTCACTGACAACATATTTTTTTTTTTTTAAATCGGTTAAAAATTGGCAAAAAAAAATGTTAACGATATCAACCTAGGTACAGAAATTCGAAGCTAGATTTTTTTACAATCAATATAAGTCGAAAAAACGGTTTTTTCCCGTAACTCAAGATTTTGGGGGTGTTACGAAATTTTTACATACCGTTTTGTAATCAGTGCAACAAGCTCTATAAAACGGGATAGTTCTCCTCCCGCGTATTTATTTTACCATTTTTTTGTCACGCAGTGTAATTAAAGAAAGACTGAAGAAAAAAAAAATTAAAATGCTTCATTATTTCGACAGTATTTTTTTTAAATACCTACCTAAAAATTATTAAGACTTTGAATAAAGTTAAAATTATGCAAGTTATTACATTTTCTCAATATTTAGTGTTAAAGCTAATTTCTAAATAAATCATTTAACTGGATGATTTGACTAAGACACGAAAGTTATATTTTTGGGGGGTTTGATTTTTCCTTAAAAAAATGGGTACCGATTTAAAGGCACCTTTTCTTTTTAAATGTCGAATAACTCAACTATACAATTTTTAATGAACGTTGAATGTTAAACATAATTGTTTCTTAATTTTTGCAAGAATAATACATTTTTATCGTTTTTTTTTTATCTTAATTTAAACTGAAACGGTCTCTACGGCGTATGAGTAACCTTTTAACCTAAAAAAAATCTATCTGTTTAGGAATGATTTAACAAATGATGAAATTATTGATAAATTCTTTTAAAGTCCTCTCTTTAACAATATTTACCTAACATTTACCTGCATCTAATTTGTCTGTATGTTTGTTATAAGCTTGAAAAGGACACTTCAGCTAAAAGGAATTTACTTAACGTATTATTTCTAACCTCATCTGCAACCTACACACCAAGATATGGTGTAGAAAGTACATATTATTATATAGCGGTTGTGGCTTCTTTAAAACTTTAACACCACCATCATCATCCACCTTCTATTTCAAGAGAAAAAAAAAAACCTTAGGTTAACAAACAATAAGTATAATAGAGCTTATTTTGCATGCAGTAAGTGAAACGTCTCAAGTAACACATAAAATAAACTGAACACAAAAAAAACATGCAACCTTTTTACATTTCACAAAATGTATAAACGAAAACAAAACAAAACAAAAAAAAATTATGAATAAATGCAAGTAGAGTACGTAGGTTTATATTCTCTAGCGCCTGCAATCGCTCGAAAACACACTAAAATGTAACAGAAAATAGAAGAAAACAAAAAAAAAATTGAAGTAAGTCTGCTACTCACTTCAACTCTCAAAATATAAAATGTATGCATTCCATTATGCAATCTGCAAGTGATAGCATCGCTATCTTTGAAATGCAAACCTTCTTATACCATTTACCACGGATAAGACTTGTAACAACACACACATACACATAAAAATCACTTCTCTTCTCTATAAATGTTAGAAAAATAACATTAAAAATTAGTTGAACACAAACAGAAAAAAAAAAATTTACAAATTAGAAATAAACTTGAAGGAAATGCAATCTTTGGTTTAGATACTTTTTCATCTTATTTTGGTGCGATGCAACGAGACGACTAGCCGTCTGCGTGGAAACCTTGCTCCAAACCATATATGTATTTGTCTTGGATATTGTGGAAACGCGAATTCCATTATTACATCATTCCTTACCTACTTTGGGGTTTTGCAGCGCGTAAAAAAAAACTTAAGTCTTCTTTTATTGCTTTTTTTGTCTTATTTGCGTAGATGGAAGTTTTTTGTTTGATATACTTGGCATAAGTTTGGATGGAATGTAATTATTGTTCAAGATATTAACATTTTCTTGCTTCATATTGTTGAAGATAAAAAAAGACTCTTGCAATTATGAAGGATTTCAATAAGTATTTGTTAGCTCTTCTCCAGATCGTACTCAGTTCCAGGGTTTTCCTTAATTCTACGTACCTACTCTTTTTGTTTCCTGCTGCTTCAATATGTTTGTTACACTTGACTGATAAACTAAACCTTCGTACCTATAAAATTCTACCGAGCTGCAGTTATTACGCTTTGCTTTACACCGAAAAAAAAGTGTACAAAACCACCGTAAAATTGATAGTATTCACTTACAATTTCCAACTTATGTTCGTTCTTATCACTTTGGATATGACTATCATATCAATTTTGGTATTGCAAATGTAGTTTAAACATTATATCTTGTGAAATTTACATTGAAATTGAAGTTATATATTAAAACTATAGAATTTACATGAATTCAACGTAATATTTACATGAACAATGTCAAAAAATTATATAAAAATGTTGGGTTTTTGGTTTTGGTATCGATAAATTACTTCTTCGCTGGATTAGCGATTATCTTTCTGACCGTTATATTCAAGTTGTATTGGATGGTTTTAATTCTGAAGTTAAAAAAATAAATGCTGGTATGCTCCAAGGCTCCGTTCTGTCTTCGATCTTGTTTTTTTATTTTCATTAAATATCTTTTGTCTGAAACTGCTAATCCACTTAATTGTTTTGCTGACGACAGAACACTTAGCTTTTCATACTTGTTTATTGACTCACACTAAACTTCTTCGAGGATAGATTTGCAACGAAAGAAAATGTTAAACTCACTAAATTCCGACTGAAGGCATACATATTTGTACATGAAGTTTTAATAATCGAGCGGAATTCCCAAAGCGGTTTTCTGTCGTTAAAGTGAAATATTCCTCCTCTATAGCGTTATCCATGAATGGTACATCGATCGTGGAAACTAAAAACTATCGATTCTTGGTACCTATGTCCATAACTGCAACCACCTTCCGTGGAATGAACCCATTTTAGATTCTGTTAAAACAGCAGTGGTTTCAGGCGCTATAAAAACTTTTCTCTCACTCCGATCTGGCAACAATTTATAAGGCGCTCATAACTCATAAACTCATAACTAGCGGGAGCACCTCAAACATCATTATCGGAAATATTTTTTTTGTTAAAATATGGTAGAAATGTTGAAATGAAAAAAGCTCACAAAATGCCGAAACAGTTAAGCTAGGTAGCAAGTCTTTTCAATTTTTCAACATGCAACCAACTGCGTTCCAATCGACAAAAATCTTTCTAAAACAGCCAACATTTAAAATTTCTCTATTTGTATTAGAATTTGATTTTCTAGAGATTTTTGATTAGGTATACATTTCCACATAAATTGAATTTGATATGAACTCAAGCTAAAACAAACCTAATTTCTCTAATCAATCACGTCATCATTACACGTCATCATTTTTCGGTTTAACCTCACTTTGATTTAATTCCCAATCAGTATTATTTCCAAGTGTGGTTTCGTATAAAAGTTCATCCTTGAAGTTTGCCATTCAATTGAATCGGCCGACAAATTTTCTGATCTAGCAGAAAACTTCATTTGTATACATTATTAGCATGACTATGACTTTGTGTGTCTATATAGGATTTATGTACTTTTCCTTAAACTTTTGATACAAACTAATATGTGTAAGTGCTTTTTGCTTTTCCATCACTCAAGTGATTTTCTCACTTGGGTGATTTTTATGGATTAATTTATGATAGAATTCGATGTTAGAAATCAATTTCCTATATGGAACACAAAACTAAAATCAAATATCGTTAATATTTACATTTTTACTAAATTATCCAGAATTTACACTCTGGGTTACTTGGTTGAGACCTTTTTTCTTTTCTGGTTTATGAAGTAATAAGCGTCAAGTCATCAGTAAAAGGCCTTCCCCCACGTCCATCTGTCACATTTTAAAATTGTGTTTAAGAAGCAGTGTCCCTCTTAACGTGAGTGACTCTTAATTATGTCGGTAAACTTAAAACAATATTATGAAAATCTGTCACTTTGTAGATTTTTCTTCAGAGTTGTCAAGTTGGTTTTGGGCGATTTGTCACAAGAAAATAAAAATAGAAGACTAAACACAATAAGTTTTTCAATGTTAAAAAAGTTATCAAAACTTCGAATCCTAAATCAAGTGACACAGAGTGTATGTCCTTGAAGACATTTTCTTTATGTTAGTTTAGCCAATGTGGATATTTTATAAGACCTCGTAACACTAACTTGTTTCACTTTGCCCGCAGAGAAACAACAACAAAAAAAAAACAACAAAACGGATAGTAAAAGATTAACTTTGGTCTATCGACATCAGTCTTAAGATTTGTGCTAACCACACAAGATTCCCTTAAATAGGTCAAAATACAGATTGAAAGGGGTCTTTTACCCCTGGAGCGGCCTTAGATGAATATGTCATTTGAGTGCTGTGAGCATTATCAGGGTGGGATGTTTTTTTTTTATTTATATTTTTTGCCTTTAAAACCCGAAGGTTAAGTTTTCTTTTAAATGGAAACTGTGTGAACTGCATTGAAATGCTCTCGAAGGATATTCCATTCATTTTGTTCCGTTTTTATATTTGTTTTTTTTTTTAATATTTTTAGTATATAGGTGTAGGTACCTACCTACTTATGTGAAAAGAAGACACGAAAGAAATCTACTTTATTGCTATAAACTCGAGGCAGTTCTTTTGATATCAGGTGAGAGACTGGACTTTGTGACACCATTTTGTTTTATTGTTTGCAAATGACTTATATGGGCAGTTTTTTTTTTAGTAATAATAATAATAACTATTTATGGATCAGGGCAATTAGGTTTTGACCTGGACAAAATGCTTTGAAGCATTTATTTTAAGTGGAAATTGTTGGAAGCGATGCTCCTATACGCATATACCAAGACTGTATAAACTGAACAACTTCAAAAATTCCATTTTTTTTTCGTCATTTACCCAACTGCGACATCAATTTAAAGCATATGTTTTGAAACAAGATGCTGTTTCAAAAATATATTCCAAAATAATATTAATTTTGAAACCAAACGAGATACTTTTTTATAAAAATCGATTGATAATTGGATAAGAAAAAAAATTTTAACGATTTAAAACCGGATTTCGAACCCGTTTTTTACCCCTAACTTCAGATTTTGGGGGGTGTTTCGAAATTTTTGCATACCATTTTGTAATCAGTGAAATCAGATTCTTACGAAAATTGAAAGCTTCAATAGATGAATTTTGGGACATAAAATTAATGAATTATTTATTATTTTCTTTCCCATACTAAATTTCCAATTTTCCTGGTCTATTAACCTTTTAGCATCATGTTGTTGCAAAAAAATTCAACATCATTAAAGAAATCGATTTTATGCTAAGAACATGAAGAAAAAACTTTATTAAAATACATTTTTTTTTAATCCAATCCACAAACAAAGTGTCTGCATAGTAAATATCATTTCTGCATAAACCTACACTATACTTCCTCGTATACTGTGCCGGCAAAAAGAAATTGTATTGTTCTTTTTTTGTTTTCTTTTTTTTTACTCATTTATCAACCGCCCTAAGGATATTGTGAGATAAACAAGTGCATTGACATCAAAAAAACATAAAACAATGATAAAACAGTACAAGGCATTGTATATCTACTAAATACCGTAAAAGCTTACTCACTGAAATAGATTTAAGGTTTACAAAAAAAAAAAAAAAAAGAAACTAAAACAATAAGGAATATTATGTAAAGTAAGTAAAGTTCTTTTTTTTTTTTTGTAGGGCTTTATGTCAGTTTTGTTCTTTGTTTTTTTTTTTTAGATTTTAAATCAATTCAACATTTTTGTTTTAATGGAAAGTTTAGAAAATGTCATTCAGCTTCAAAATTAAGGGAAGGATTCATGCTTTTTTTTCTTTTTAATTTAAATTGATGCGGATATAATGAAATATGAATGGAAAATTCCTTTTATGTTGACCTTTGTTTCTGTCATCAAAAAAAAGTTAAACAAGGATAAAGAATTATCTAATAATGACGATGAAAAGGTAAGAACAAGGATTTTCAATTATAAAAACTTTATGAATGAATTTACAATAATTGTTTTAGAACAATTCAATAAAATCTTCATTAAAATCATTTTCAATATTTGAAACGTTTATATCAAATTTGAAGAATAAAAAATAAAAGACCCAGAGTCGACAGCAAATTTTGGGTTTTGATATTTTTGTATTACAGTTAATGGCATTTAGACAAGAAATTACCACTGACCTGAATACAGAAGATAATTACAATTTATTTTTGTGGTTGGTTGAATATTGTTGACAGCATACCCGTATTCATATTGGAAAAGTCCCAGCATAATCCGTTTGGGCACCATCTTGAAAAAACAACTTCAGTAGAACAGTTTTGTCAGTTTTAAATCGATAATTTTTCTCTCTTTTCATTCAAGCTACTATGTATGCATTTTTCACCAACACTCCCATAAAAAGTGTTCTTCATAACCCACTTTTTGGGGATTTTTTTGGGATCAGTTTCGAAGAAAAAAAAGTAATGGTCATAAAGCAACGAAAATTAAAAAAAAAAATGAAAAATGGTCAACAGGTCCATTATTTGCAGACAGTTTCACATTAAAAAAATATTTATTAATGTTTTGAAGGGCTTTTTGCAGCAGTTACGAAATTGTATGAGCAAATTTCAATAGGCCGCCCCAAAATCTGAATTTTAACTGTTGGACCATAAAATTATTTTTTGTAGACTCTTAGCAATTGAAAAATTTTAGATTCGTCAATTTTTTAGCAATTTTGGTTTTGTACAATCTGAGTTTTATAATCTCACGCGTTTAAAGAAATCCTCATTTTCTCAACTTTTAGATCGATTTTAAGCATGTACTTGAGCTTTATTTTAATTAATACTTTAAAAAAGTATTTATTTCAAAATTAAACGAGGTGTTTTTTATGAAAATCGGTTAAAAATTAGCGATGAACTTAATTTTGAAAAAAGTTTGATCGAATCACGATTGACCGAATTTTGATTTTAAAGACTTAGTGCATTGAAAAAAATGCTCGAGTAACGCTTGACCGAAATATTTTTCAAAAAAGATTAAAAAAGAAATATGTGTTTTAAAATTTCCGAGTTTTGTAAAAATATTGAAAAAAAAGAAAAAAAAATAGCTCATTGAAAAATTTTTTTTGGTTTTTAAAAAAAACTGTTTTTACCTCTATCAATATATTAAGTTCTCAAACGAACTCAGTATTTCACCCCACATACCTTTTATACGAAAAAGTTGAACGAGAAATATTTTTTTGACTTATAAATATAAATATTTATTAATAAAAACACAAAAATTGTCTCATGTAGTTTTTAGTTATGAGCGGTCGACCGTATTGATTTTTTTCGATTATCTTAAATTAAACCAGGAATTTTGGTACCTACAAAGGTTTTAGTAATGCAATTTTTTTTTAAAGTAAAATGCTTATCACATTTTCCAAAAAAAAAGTACAAACAAATAAACCTTAACACTTATGAGTAAAATGCTGTTTTAGCTTCGCCTTTGTTAACTTAAAAACTAAACAAAATTTAAATTCGTAAAATTCTTTTACTTGGTTATTTTTTGGTTGATATTCAATTTTAATAGCTTGTTAAAGGCAAAACTAAGAAGGCTTTTAAATTTATACAAAAAACGATGTTGAATTTAACAATTTTAACAATATTTGTGGTTTCAATTCTTCATTAAACGTGGAAAATTGTGAAAAAAACATGATACACTGTTAGAAAGTTTTTTTCTCCAATCAATATAAAACAAATCATTTTTACCCGCA
This sequence comes from Meliscaeva auricollis, assembly GCA_948107695.1. NCBI lineage: Eukaryota > Metazoa > Arthropoda > Insecta > Diptera > Syrphidae > Meliscaeva > Meliscaeva auricollis. The sequence goes on along the minus strand of OX403619.1, from coordinate 18,140,139 downwards.
AATCCAGATTTTGGAAATATCTATGCAATTTTACTATGTTCAACAGGCCCTACAAAATTCACTACGTCCCTAGAAAAGTGTATTAAATTTTGTTCTTAAACAGTGAAATTGTTGACCTAATCATTGAACGATTTGTGTTATGATATGTAATGCACCTATGTTGACCCTGGAGGTCATGTGAACCAATATTTTATTAAATATGTTTTCAAAATCAACCAAATACCTACCCAAAATGCATTACTTTTGACTCCTGATTTCAGATCCAATAATTACGTCTCCATTGATGAATTAAAGTAGAAAAAAAAACTAATTTTATTTTTGAATTTAAATCCTCTTTAAAGTCAAATCACCGTAATTTGTGTCTAATAAAATATGAAAGAGAGAATTTAATCCTATTTAAGTAACACAGCACACCAAGTCTATACAATTTTTGAAATATAATCTCTCTTTTCACATAGCGCACAAGAAGTCCTTAAAGTCACATGTATCTATTACTAGAAAAAGGAGCAAAAAAATTAAAAAAAAAAAAAAACCTTAAGGCGATACTGTCATTAAAGCACAGTCGGATTAAAAATTGACAAAAAAAAACAACACACACAGAATAAAAAACGAAAAAAAAAATTAAAAAACACCACCTTGCAACTTGCAACATAATCATCATCTTTCTAAAGTAACGACCTAGAAAAATTGCTCCACAAGAAAAAGTATACAAAGGACTCTCATGGAAAGACAATCTCACACGTAATACATAAACAAGAGCAAAATGTTAGAAAAAAAACACACAATTTTTTTTTGTAAAGAGTTGAAATGCAAAATAAAAAAAAAATAAAAATGAAAAAAACACAACCAAAAGCTGTCATCATTCAGTTTGAATTTCTGAATAAGGACGAGAACGCTGACTACGACGATGATGACGACTACGACCATACGACGACAACGACGACTCGACGAGGATGTGAATGAGCTGGAGCACTATACATCTACCTACTATATGCAAGTTCATTCACACTGTAAAAGAAAGACAAAACAAAAAAAAAAAAAAAAAAAAACACAATAGTAGGATCTAGGATATAAAGCACCAGGCTCTGATGTGTATTATCTTCTCTTGGTTGGTTATGCGGTGCGCTTCTTCTCTTATTCTGCATCTGCTCGTGGTTCTGGTGATGTTGATGATGATGATAGTTGAAGTGTCCAAAAGTATTCATATTTTACTTTTAAATGAGGCTTTAAGAGCATCAACAAATTCACATTAAATTACTGAATATCTCAGTAGCTTGTAGCTATATGGTCCTTCTTTTTCATCTTCCAAAGAAATTAGCTCTCAAAAAAAAAAAAATAATAGAAATTACAAAAAAAAAACACAAAAAAAATTAAAACAGGAACACGCAACTAATGAGCGTTGCAAGTGTATCCTTGATGTAGAAAAAAACATTCATATATTCAACCTCTGAATTATTGGCTTTTGTTTGCTTTGTAGCCTGAGTAACACTCTTGGAACTATACAAAATTTTCTATGTAGACTCTTGTAAAGGGTGTTATGAAATTAACCTTAAAACTTTTCGAGAACTTTACTTATGAGTGAAATATCGTTCGGCAGGATTTGCAAGGTTTAATTTTTAAGAATTCAGTGAAAAAAAATGGAGTTTATTTCAAAAACTTTGCTCATTGGGGACTTTGCAAGTACATATTTGGCTGAACCTTGCATTTTGATTGGTACAACATTTTTAAGAACTGATTTTACTATATTTAACAAAATATCGAAAAAAATGATCAGGTTTTGAAATGTATTGTATTGAAAAAAATTAAACTGTCTTCTAAGCAGAATTCAGAAAGCCTACAGATTTGTTGAGTCTAAAAGAAGAGAACTTGACGAAAAATTAAATTCCTCAAAAATAACTGAAGATTAAATCAGCAACACTCTGTTTATCTTCTTGGACGACATTCTCCATACATTTCATGGTAAGGGATTAAAATTGTGATATCTCAGGATCAAAATAATTAAAATAAAGAAACCCAAATAGAAGTGTCTGAGTTGTGTAAATAAAACAAAGAAAATAAACACTAGACAGAGAAATTGATGTAAAAACATGTCTGCCTCAAGACTTTGAAGGGGATTTTTCGGGAAATTAATGTTTAATTTTGTTTGTAAAAAGAAATAATAATATAAAAAAACAGACATGAATTCGTGCCAAGTTAGCAGGTGCTTTGGATATTTGATATTCTCACTGAAAAGATTTATTGTTTCGAAAAGCATAATGCATCATATTTTCTATAGAAATTAAAATGGTTTCTTCAAAAAAAAAAAAAATAAAATTTAATCATAATGAACTTTGTTTTTGATTAGTAGCATGAGTGTTAGCAATGTTTCAAGGAATGTTGAGTAATTTGGCACGTGACTTCAGTATACATTTTTAGTACAGTGATTTTTAACTGCAAATATAATACGAGTTCTTTATTAATCTCATTTTATAACAAAAGAATTTTTTTTAAGAATTATAATCCAGTTAAATTGTGTTTTTACCAGGAAAGTTTTTAGGTAGTTTTACTTTTTTTTATATGTACTTTATAATTTCGGCGGTGCTGAATGCTAATATGAGGTTTTTCAACAAAATTTCGTGACGCTACATAGTCAAAAATGCATAATAACGTGAAATTTTCAACGATTTTGCACTTTTAGGAAAATTTTGCTATGAAGGATTCATAAAATTTGAAAAGTTGCAATTTGGAAAGTATTATGGCTACGTAGGAAATTTTGGACACAAATTTTGGAAAATTAAGCTTTCTTGAACTCTTAGGTACACAACCTAACAGTTCAAGAAAACTTAGGGCAAATCGAGAGCACTCCATGTTGCAGATCGAAAATGACATTTGATAAAGTTTGCAAAAAGACCCCGAAGTTGGTTGTATTTTGTCATAAATTGCATCAGGAAACATCAACATTGAATGTTCGAACGAGTAAAATCGTTTTATTGACATTCGATGCTGTGCTTTCTACCAATAATATCTAATATCTCAAAACATTGCAAAAAGTTGCAGCTAATATTTTGCTATGGTTTGACACTTAATATCATTATAACCCTCAATTGTGTTCGTTTTACACTGTGAAAAATAGTGAGAGAATAAATACTTCAGGTAACAATATAGAAGGGACATATAACCCCTGTTAATAAAATTTATTTAAAAGTTAAAAAAAGTGAGTATAAAATAACATTTTTTTCAATTTTTGACAATTTCTATACAAGTTGGTATTATAAAAAGAATGCATGTTGATATAATATTTCACAATTATTATAATGTCACGAATGAATAGCACTTCGAACTTTTTTTTACACAAATTATATTTATTGTTTTTATTTATTTTTATTTTTGTTTTCTTCTTTTGTTTCATATTTTCTACTTACTTTACACAAAAAAAAAAATCACAACTACTATTCAACACTTAAATTAAATTAAAACAAAACATTAAAAAAAAATACACATAAAATAATAAAAATTCAGCTGGGCCACTTGCATCAAATGTAAAACGTTCAGGTGTTGACTTAAGCAGTCAATTGGCAGCCCTGTCAGCCGAAATAGCCGCCAAATCAAATTTCAAAGGATGTCGTCCTTACAAAAATGAACAAGGCTCAATGCCACAATCGCCATTATTGCAAACGCGCAAGTATTCCGGCAGCGGTGGCAGTGCTGGCAATAGCAGTGCTTCGTCTAGCATGGAAAAACAAAAACAACAACACCATCAGCAGCAGCAGCAACAACAGCAAGTGCCATTAAAGTCGTCGGCGACAGGTCAACCAGTGACTACTGCTTCGTCACATTCGATTTTACAATCTTCTGCCAATTTGCTGGCACCAAGTGCAATTTTGGCAGCTGTCAAATCGATGCAAAGCAATAAAGTGGCGAAATCAGCAAGTGGCAATATCAAAACGACAAGCAGTAGCAGTAATAATAACAACAACATAAACAACAATAATGGTAACAGCCGTAGCAAGTCAGAATCACCAAGTGGTACAGTGCTAGGAGGTGGAGGACATACTGGAGTTGGTCCTGGTGGACGAGCACCCGGATGTGTAGTAGGTAATAGCGCTGAAAGAATAACTGTCAAATCTGATCAAAGTAAGAATGCCCAAAATGTCAATGCCAATGCACAGAGCGCACAAAATAATCGACCCAGTCGACGCTTGGGAAGGCACGAAAGTCGCTACACAAGTGGTAAACGCAATTTGATATATTTTGTCTTCCCGTCCAAAAAAAAACACCAATAAAATTACACCTTCATCCTTTTTTTCTTGTCTCCTTTTTTCCTGCTCACTCATTCTAATATATATTTTTTTTTTTTTTCAAATCAAAGTTTTTTGTGCAAAACTATGCCTTTCCTTTCATTCCTATTCCTCCGCTCTTATAAATCTGTAAGCCATTATTTCTTTATTTTTTGTGTATTAACCCCCAAACACATTGACATGTTGTACGAATCATATGGACTGCTTGTCAAATGTCACTTTTATGCATAAACTGGAACAAAAAATGAAAAAAATACTAAGTGAACAAAATGTTAACACTAAAAATACTTATAATTGATTTTTGACACAAATGTTGCTTTATAAGTGGGTACAACGTCAAAAACTAATATTGAGATTAACTTGACAACCGACAAACGTAAATGAATGATTTGCACACAATTTTATGTTCGAATACAAATTTGATTGAAAAATGCTATGTTTTTCAGGGTATTTCTTTCATTTCCAAGGTTCATGCAACATTTTGTGGTAATTTAAGTGACATTGATAGCAGTTCTTTTGGAAAATAATTATGTCAATGTGTTTTAACCATTTTAAATTCCAAAATATAGAACAAATTTATTAACTTGCGTGTATCGCTTGGTATGGTCTCGCTTGAGAATCCCAATTATCAACAATTTTAATGTTGTTGCAATATTAACATAATGTAGGCATACTATAACAGATATCATTCTAATAAAAAAAAAAACAATATCATTAAATTAATGCTTCATTTAACTTTCAAAACTAATAATAACAACATTGAATTATTCTAATATCATACTTTTGTGTCGCTCCTTCACTAAAAATTGAATTTATTTAATCTTTTAATGCTGTGCTGCTAATAATTTCCAAACAACCGCTGAAGCTGGTAAACAACGTATGAGATTTTTCCAGTGAATAACGTCCTATAATACCACATAATTTGTATTAAAATGCAGCGTAAAAAATTTTAATAAAAGTTTAGGATTTTTTGTTAGGAATCATTAAAAATAGTAGACTCTAAAAAGTCCTCGTTCATCCAGCACTTGCTCAAATAGGTTTTTAATATGAACTGATTACACAAAACCGACAAATAAAAACATAAAAATTGTTATTCAAATTTTAGTGTGGTGATTCTGAAACTATATCAGCTCTTGTTTTGGAGATATCTGACTGTACACGAAAAGATCATTCTTGTTCTTTAAAATCCAATTAAAATTTTACTTATATCTCTTTCTTCGTCTTCGAGGTATCTTAATTTGAAAATAATTTGGAAATTATCTCGCAAAAAATAGGATTTTAGCTTTTTAAGCTTATTTTGAGGAGCTTATATAGGAATCAAGTCCACAGTGCCTTTTTCTTTTCTTAAATTTTTTGAACATCTAAAATGAGGGAAAGAAGAAAAAAAACTTAAAAATAATTAAAAAAAAACTTATAATTATAAATAAATTTCTGGTTTCACGTTAAAAAATATATATTTTTATATTTTAAATGTCATAAGTTACAATATTCTTTTATTAACAATCATTATAATCTCTGTAATGCGCACTCTTTTAATATAATATCTTTTTTTTTTTAATATATACAATTTACTACACTTTGCTTTCACTTGCATAAAATAGTTTGCACATTTTCACAAGTAGTTGTTGCTAATGTTATATCTAATAGTATAAAAATTTGCTTGATTATTTTTTTCTGCATGTATGTTTGTTCATCATAACCTCATATTAATTATATTTCTCAATTTATTTATTATTTATTTTTTTCTCTGTTTTTTATTAATTCCTTAATTTTTACTTTTGACATTAAAATTATTTTCTGTTCACATCATGCATTTGTTCATTTTTTTTTTTCAATCACTCTTACGCCAATTTCTTCAAATTTCTTTGATTTCCTCCATATATCATAATTAATTCATACACACCTTTCAAATTGCAAAAACATTTTTATAAATATTCGTATACAAAATCTCAATTCATTAAAAATTTGTTTTTATAATGAATTTTTTTTTATTTGTGTTTTTTTTTTCTTCTCATTTTAATCTCCTCTTTTTCGCAACATTATTCGTGCATCTTGCTAAAATGTCATCTTCCACATCACAACAAAAATTTAATTAAATATTTGAACACAAAATTATTAAAAAAAAAAAAAAAATACCAAAATTAAAAACGAAAACAAAAAAAAAAAAACTTTTTTGTTAAAATCCGACAGAAGTTAGACAGGAAGCGGTGCAACAAGCTCTGGCCGCTCTTAAGAATCGGCCAAAGCCAAGTTTACCGATGCCATCGAAACGTAGTTCGGTTTTAAATCGTAGTCCTGATCGGGATCATGATGATACAGGTGAGGAAATAAAAAAAAAAACAAACAACAACAAAGAAACTTAAAATTCAAAATTATTTTTTGAAGGACTATAATTTGTATTAAGAAAAAAAAATGAAAATTTAGATTTTACAAATTTTTTTTGTTGGAAAGCAGAGTGTTACAAGGATACCTTATTGACTTACTTTAAATGACATTTTTGTTTTTTTTTTTTTTTTCTTTAACTTTTGACAATCTTCTCTACAATCTTAAATAAAAAGTTTCAAACAAAAGACCTCATCCTGAAATTTTCAATAATAAACAAATTTTCGTCAACTTTTTGTCATTTTTTGAATTAAATTCCACAAAAATCTTGAAATTAATTTCTGATAACTAAAAGCTCCAAGTGTCCGCCTAGCCTTATAGAACTTGCTGTAAGATTTTACTGGAAACAAATGTAATAATGGTAAAATGCTAGTAAAGTACCTAGCCTATAACTTTTCGAAATCGAATTACAACTACAAAAAAAATATTTTAATCAAAGAACATAATGTAGGTCATTTTTAGAGAATTTTACTTTATGGAGCACCTAAATGTCAGTAATCATAATCACTTATGTAGCTGTAAAAAAGCTTCTGCATGTCTCAGTATACATCACTTCAATCAGAATTCAGCATCCAAACTGTTAAAATCGGAACTTCCCTCCTACGAAATTTACCTATTATAATTGTAACACTCTGTATCCAAAATCCAAAAATAAAACCTAAAAACCAGGTACGTCTTGTCATTTAGTGAAAAAAAAAAAAAAATAGATCGCACATTCATTTCAGCCAAGTCATTCTTCATTAAGCGTTTTAGTATTAAAAATTGTTTGCCTTTTCAAAAATTGTTGATTACACACTCGTATATCAAACATTAACTATTAAAAATAAAATAATTACATAAAATCAAAATTAACGTTTGTTTGTTTAATTTTAATTTTTATTCTTTGATTTCTAATTTTTTTTATTTAAATAATATTGTTTGTTAACACAAAGCTGGAGAATGCCGTGATTAATGATTGAAAACAAAGAAAAATAATATTAATTCACCACTTTTACTAAAATGAAACAAAAAAAAAAAAGAACAAAACAGCAGCAACAGCATAATAATATAGAGAGTGTGCAACTATTTATACTTTTGTTTAAATACAATTTATTTTATTTATAAACTTATTTGTTCATGATTTTCTTTACTATTTATTTTAAATATTTATATAAATGTAAACTCAATAAGTATTATAACAAATAATAATAATAATAATATCAAAATGGCTGCTATGTCCTTGTGACGTTTTTTTTTTTTATTATTTATTTTTTTTTATAATTTTTAATAATAATGTCTTGCTGTTTTATTGAGTTTGTAATTTGTTTAAGTTTTTTTTTATATACTTTTTAAAGAAATAAAACTTAAATATTTATTAAAAAATAATTTTTTTTTTTGAATTTTTAAAAATATAAATAAATTTTTAATTGAAATAAAATTTTTGTTTTGTTTGAAAATATAAAGATACAACAACCGATGACGAATCAATACCAGAAGAAAGAATTTCAACGCCAGACAGGGAATACAATTATCCACGTGATCATATAAATAATTCCAGAGAACAAATAATAAAACCACCAATACGTGATTCTTCAGTTGGTGGTGGTCATAAGAATTTTTCCGATCGAAGACCACAACAAAATTTACCTCCACCGGTAAAATATTTCTGATTTTTCTTTAAATTTGGAACTGAAGTTAATTTTTTTGTTTTTTTTTATTTTTTTGCAGCCACATTCCGACACATCGAGTGCAGGATCACCGCCAGCTGTTCATAGAAAAAACAATTATGACTTTACTGATATTTCTGACTTCCAAAGACCATGTGAGTTTAAAATTTTGAAAATTATTAAAATATCATTTGTTTTATTCAAAAAGATATTCATTTTAAGAATTTATTTGTATTCCAAGATTATTTTAAGTTTTTTCTGAGTTAACAGTTTTAATTACTGCGGTCGTCCAATTAGGTTTATTAGGTCCCACGTTTTATAAATGGATATGAACCTCAGTTTATTGAAAGGAAGCCATCTGGATTTCCATTTTTTTTTTTTACTTTTTAAATTTCTACTTAAGGTTCTGTGCAAAACTCTTAATAAACTACATATTACCGTCAAATTCTACAATAAATAGGTACAACTTAAGTATTTGAAAACTTTGACAGATTCTGCAAACCATTACGCCTCTTTCTTTAAAATTCAGTTTTTTTTATGAAAATTTTTAGCAAATTTCAGTGTTCTGCCCTATAAAGTTTTTCTTTTAATTTGCTTTCACCCGAAAATTCTCAACTTATAAAATCTACACTGTATTACCTTTATAAAACTGACTGTATCAGTTGCCAGCCTCTTATCCTATCAGTTTTCTTTTCAATTATTATTTTTAAACTTTGCCTACTCCGATTTTCAGTTTCGTCCCTTACGTTTAGCAACCCTTTGTCTATTTTTCAGCTTTCAACTTTTTTATGGGTATCTCTACTCTTCCTCGTATTCATACTCTTACTCATACTCGTACTCATACTCATGCTCATACTCATACTCATACTCTTACTCATACTCATACTCATACTCATACTCATACTTATACTAATACTAATACTCATACTCATACTCTAACTCTTACTCTTACTCATACTCATACTCATACTCATATTCATATTCTTACTCTAACTCTTATAGAGCCGAGAGCAGTTCTTTCCCATTCAAAATAATGGTACAAGTAGTCCTGGTTACGGTGATGCTTGCATTTATTAGGGGCGTTGTCGAGGAAAAGTGCATCAAAAGTACCATTTTTCTGAAAATCGAACTAGTGAGGGTTTCCACGTTTATTGATAACCAACGCCACAAACTCACTGATAACAAATTGACCAACGGCAGACGGTTTCAAAAATGGTTTTTTGTAAGCGTTTTTAGACTTCGGGGTAACCACTTAAAATAAGTCGAATGTTAAGTATGCCAAACCCCTTGCAGACGGCGTTTTTTCGGGAAATGGATTTATTGAGGGTAACCACTTAAAATAAGTCGCATCCTGTATCCCCGGAATCCCTGGAAACAAAAATACACATGGCAGACATTTTAAGTGGGACCAAACCCCTGGCAGACGGCCCCGAAAAATTTTTTTTTTCTTAAAAATTAATGCATTTTCGGGGTTGTCTGCCACAGGTTTTGGTCAAGTGTTTGCCCTCAATAAATCCATTTTCTTTCGTTCGCAGAACCCACATCCTTGTTCTAGGCTCTAGAGAATAGGATCCACTTGATTTAAATAAAATAACTTTTATCCGATGATTAACATAAACACACAATTTTTAACAATTTTTTTTATTGAATTTCCTTTAAAGATGTTGCTCCCGATATAACCCAATTTAATAATACTCGCCGTGGTGCTGATCGTGTCACCCGCTATGTCAATATATCGCAAACCGATGCAGGCGATACCGGCACAGCAGGACGATGGAAAGTCTCAGCTAAAATTCAACAGCTGCTGAATACCCTGAAACGACCCAAACGTCGCCCATTACCCGAATTCTACGAAGACAATGACATCGAGTTGGAGATTGCAGCAAATCCAAAAGATCCGAATGCACCCAAACCCGAGGGTAGCACAATGTCATCGGTTCAGGGTGAACAGCTAGCTGTTGCAGCTCAGCTGCCACGTTCTTTAGAAGCAGCCCTACAACGTTTTGGCACAAATTCATTTAAATCGCCAATGGCAACGGTCTTGGATCCCAATGGCAAGATGACTACAACACTGACATATGGCAAGCTGCTGTCGCGTGCACAAAAAATTGCTTACGCTTTAACGACAAAGGTCTTTAGCAAGGGACCCGAGCAGATAACACTGAAACCAGGTGATCGAGTAGCATTGGTTTATCCAAATAGTGATCCGCTGAGGTATGTTTGATGACTAAAAATCAAAACTAACAGTAATCTAATTAATCAATTTTTGTTTTTTTTTTTTTTTAGTTTTATAACAGCTTGGTATGGTTGCATGTTCCGTGGCTTGGTACCACTGCCAATTGAACTGCCTCTGTCCAGTTCAGATACACCACCACAACAAGTTGGATTCCTGTTGAGTTCATGCGGAATAAGTGTCGCCCTCACATCGGAAGCGTGTTTGAAAGGTCTTCCCAAATCGTCTACCGGTGAAATAGCCAAACTCAAAGGCTGGCCCAGACTCCACTGGTTTGTCACAGAACATTTACCAAAACCTCCAAAAGACTTCAATGTTGGCAATGTTCGAATAGAAGAGAACGCCAGTGCTTATGTGGAATATACCAGTGACAAGGAAGGCAGCGTAATGGGTAAACCTTGTTCATTAATGTTCCCAAACAGATCTTTTCATATGAATCTTTTTTTTCAGGAGTAACTGTGACCCGTCAAGCTATGATGAATCACTGCCGAGCATTAACCATGGCATGCCACTATACAGAAGGAGAGACAAGTGTCTGTGTGCTCGACTTCAAACGAGAAGTTGGCTTATGGCACGCTGTTCTGACATCAGTGCTGAATGGCATGCATGTGCTGTTCATTCCGTATGCTCTTATGAAGCAACGACCATCTTCTTGGATGCAATTGATCACAAAACACCGAGCTTCGTGCTGTTTGGTGAAGAGTCGTGATTTGCATTGGGGCCTACTGGCCACCAAGGATCACAAAGACATCTCACTGTCATCGCTTCGCATGCTGCTGGTGGCAGATGGGGCAAATCCTTGGTCCCTGTCATCATGCGATCAATTTCTCAGCGTTTTCTCGTCGAAAGGTCTACGATCTGATGCAATCTGCCCGTGTGCTAGTAGTTCTGAGGTCTTTACCGTATCTTTGCGTCGTCCCGGACGTTCCTCCAGTGGATTTACTCAATCGGCTACTGGACGAGGTGTTCTCTCGATGGCTGCTCTGTCTCATGGAGTGGTTCGTGTTGACAGCGAAGATTCACTTACTTCGCTTACCCTTCAAGACTGCGGCCAGGTGATGCCTGCAGCCCAGATGGTTGTCGTTCGTTCCGAAGGCACTCCAGTTCTCTGCAAAACAGATCAAGTTGGAGAAATTTGTGTGACTAGTGGTGCCACTGGTACAGCCTATTACGGTCTCGAAGGACTGACCAACACAACGTTTAAGGTCCAACCGCTCGTCGACGATCCTGATCCAAAGGATCCCAATACCGGCAAACCAATATGCGATGAATTCTTTGTGCGGTCTGGCCTTCTCGGTTTCCTAGGGCCTGGAGGTTTAGTTTTTGTATGTGGATCTCGAGATGGACTGATGACTGTAACTGGACGCAAGCACAATGCTGATGATATCATTGCCACTGTTTTGGCTGTAGAGCCCATGCGTTTTATCTATCGCGGCCGCATAGCCGTCTTTAGTATCAAAGTTTTGCGAGACGAACGTGTTTGTGTGATTGCTGAACAACGTCCCGATTGTTCGGAAGAGGAGAGCTTCCAATGGATGTCGCGAGTATTGCAAGCTGTAGATTCAATTCATCAAGTTGGAATCTATTGCCTGGCCTTGGTGCCACCAAATCATTTGCCCAAAACTCCACTCGGTGGAATTCATCTGTGTGAGGCTAGACGTCGTTTCCTTGAAGGATCTTTGCATCCAGCTAACGTTTTGATGTGTCCACATACTTGTGTAACAAATCTGCCCAAACCAAGGGAAATACATCAAGGTACGTCGCAGTTTTTTGTGATTTTATTTATTTTTTTTTTTCAAATTTTCTTTTGACTTTATAATTTTTTTATTTTATAAATTAAAATGCATTTTTATAGTTTGTTGAGTTGAAAATATTGAGTTCAATACTTAGAAAATGGTGTTAGATGCTTTTGCAAAAGAAAACAAAAAAAAATTATCATTAATAATTGTGTGTTTGCCGGAATTTGCTAATAATAATTGTTTTAGAGTAGTTTTTGGTGCTGAAGCTAAGTTTTTGAATTAAAGAGTGGTGAATTTGTTTTAGTTTAAAGAGGAATCTTTTTCTTAGAATAATAATTGCGTGATTTTATCTCAAGATTTAAGTTTAATTGAAAACTGAAACCTCACTTATTTTGTATTAAAGATTATTCTGTGTAGAATGGATAAAGTATTTTTATTATTCAGGGACAACTAAGGCCACTTGTTTAGCATATCAGACTAACTCGAAGAATGACTGAAAATATTTAAATATCTTTTTTTTATTTAATTTTGAATACACTGAATTTTCAAAGCAAGTTATTGTACAATAGGAGGTAGAATTAGAGAAATGGAGACATAAAGTAAACCGTTTTTTAATTGTTGCTTGCATTTGTCACAAATCCAGTCTTTCAAAAACGACTCCAACGATTTCGATAAAAAAAATAATCATTTGCATTTTTGTAGTCTATTTTGCTATTACAATTGTTTTTTTTTTTCAAAATTCTCTATTGACGGCACCTAGGAAGGTTATTTCTCAATTACTTGTTATATAATTTTCCGATTTCAATAATTTAATTTTTTTTTTTTCTCGATTTAGAGCCGATTTTTCAATGTCCTAATAAACAGTCAGTTTTGTTCGACGAATAAAGTTATTGGATGTTTTTGAGAATTTTATATGTTGTTTCCAACAGAAACTTTAGCACAATAAGTTAGACTGGTAACTCAAGCACCTCCACTGGTGTTGGTCATTTTTTTTTTTTTTTTTGTATTCAATTTTTGCGTATTCAAAGTGGAAACGTCTTTGATTTTAAAATTTCCTTGTATTTTTAACGTTTTACTTTGATTTAAAGTACATTATCCGAGTACCTACCTATTAGAAAATATTCTGGTACACTGTTGGTATCCAAATAATTGAGTGGGTTTTTTCATCAATTTAAATTCGGTTAGCGGTAAAAACATTAAAAGAACTAAACACTACTTTACTTTACTCTGATAGGAAATCAATTTCAAAACTTTAGGTTTTATTTACAGTTATTGATTGCAAAACCCAATAAATGGGTAAAAAAAATTTTTTTTAATTTTAAAAACAAGGAATTGAAGCTAAATGTACAAGCTTTTTGGATTATAAAGATTCAGAGTTAAAAGCTAAATACATACCAAATTTTAGCTTTTAGCTTTTAACTCTGTCAAATATGGTACATTTTGACTGAAAAATTAGTGTTTTTAGTGATTTTTCGTATTCAAAGAGGATAACCGCATACTTATACCCATTTTAGAGTTGACACCCGACCCGACTATTTTTAGTTCGAAGAATGGCTTTAATGTGATGTACATTTTAACTTTTAAGTGTACCAAAATGTATACTTTTTGGTTTAAATAAAAGATATTTGAGTGTGTTTTTCTATTGAGCAGGGTTACCATGTTATCAGCTTTACACTCTTAAAATAATTTGTTTGATTTTTTTTTAAGTAATTTTGCCTTTTGTTTGGCATATCAATATATACCTTTTTTACTAACTAAAATGTAAATGTAAATGTATGCGTAAAGTGATGTAGCTTTTTTTTCGTTCAAATAGGGTTGCCACGTTGATTCACCCATTTTAAAAGTGGCAACCCTATGTTTTTATTTTCAGTACCATTTTATCTTTCATTTGACACCAATTGAAATCTCTAACTAAGCTAAGTAATCCGACGGTCGCCTCCCCGAATATAAGGCCTAGGCCCTTTTCACACGTAGCAGCGGTTTTCCTGTTATGTCATTGAAAGCTTTTTATAAAAAAGAGACTATTTTTGAAAACAATTAGGACAATTGCTACATTTTTCTGTGCACTACGTGTACGAAAAGTCAAAAAAAAAAAATATCTTTTGATAGTAGAAAGTTTTCCAAAATAACTTTTATTTAATAAATGTTTTTAAACATGCAGGTATATTGTAGGTATTTCTTTATTTATCTTAAAATTCACCACTCTGCAATATAGATGAAATCAAATCATTGTAGGTACTGCTTTTTACGAAAATTACAATCAACAGCATTTGCTTATATAGAATTTGCTTGGTATATAATGGCATGCAAATAATAAAATGTATAAGTAGCATAAGAGCTCTCTATATCTCTCCACAATTGCTTTAGTAAGACGTGTGTATATCTATTAACACCATTCAGCAAAAAATCAAAATCAAAATAACAGCATTTTGCACTTAAAATCATCTTAATCATTCAAAAACAAACAAAACTCAAAAAAGAAAAACAACCACAATAAAAATATACTCTTACTAAATCAATATGGAACCCGTTTATCCAGTTTTTATCAATTAATATACTTAACAAAAAAAAAAATAATGATTTTTATTCATAAAAAAAAAAAACAAATTTAATCTATGTTTTAAACCACACACTATTTTATTTCGATGTTTTTTTCTTTTTTTCTTTTTTCCATTCGAATGCTGCTCTTGTTGTTCTTAACTGACAAAATACGAATAATTAATCAAAAAAAAAAATACGAAAAAATATATCAAACTTATAATCATTTTTAATTAACTAAAAAAAAAAACAAAACAACTACAACAATACACATAAAAAACACTTCATACTTCATCATCCACAAAAAAAAAAAAAACAAAAACATAATTTTATTTTTTTTCTTTAAAATAATTTTGTAAATTTAATTAATTTATGTTACACATACGCATTTTGTTACAAAATTGTTTATGACCAACAATTCATAATTTATTCATCGCGTTTAAATGTTTATAAAATAAAAATTAACACTTAATTTTGTTTGTAAAAAAAACAACAACAATAACAACTACTACTACATCTATTTTAATTGGCATATTGGCACTGGACCTCACAATCAACCAAATTTAATATTAATCTCTCACCGTTATTGTCTAATTTAATTTGCGCTATTACTAACAAATTTGTGATTATGGTTAACAACAAAAAACAAAAAATCAAAATCAAATAACAATAACGCGTTTTTTTTTACTTGGGACATTGGTCACTTGCTACTATATATAATAACTCCCACACCCTCCCATACTGTCTCTCTTTTCTTTATATATATACATACATTTATATATATACAAAAATAAATATTTGTATCTGTTATTGTTAAATTTTTATATATATTTTTTCTAAATATTTTGCATTAAAATTTTAAATAATATTCGAACATTAAACAATAAAATGATTAAAATTAAAAACAATAAAAAAAAAAACAAAAATTAAACACGGTTGCATTGCCAAAATACAAATAAAAAAACAATTCGATTTAAACAAAAAATTAAAACTTAATTTGTAAATATTTTTTTTTCTAAAAACATTCAATCAAATCATAAAAATAAAAAAAAAAAAACATTACATACGCAAAAAAAAAATTGTGAAAATATTTAAAATAAAAATAAACAGCAGTGCAACCAACAACAACTAGTAGTAGCTTATCTGGATGTGGTATTACAGACACATCAGTTGGACCGGCCTCAGTAATGGTTGGCAATCTGGTGCAAGGCAATCGATTGGCAATGGCTCAAGGACGTGATATTGGTTTGTCAGAAGATAGCGAGAGGAAGGTATGTCCTATTGATTTTTTTCATTTTGCTTGTATATTTTCATTAAATTTTCTTTTTAAATAATTCCAGCATCAACTTATAACAGGAGTTTTAAGATGGCGTGCAAACTCTGCACCTGATCATGTATTGTATACCCTGCTTAATTCTAAAGGTAAATGAAAAGACTTTAATTTTTTTAACTTCTAAATTGAGTGTAGAAGCTATAACTTTGGCATACTAACATAAATCGAGGGTTGTAAATCTAGAAGGCCTAAGTCCTGATTTTATAATTTTATGAAATTAAAAATAGTTAAAGTTCGTAGGAAATTAGACTCCGCCACAGCTTTAAGTGTATTTGGGCCAAAATGATGGAGTTGAGAAATTTCACTGTCTAATTAAACCTCAACCTCAACCTACGGAAGTTGAGGAAAATCTCTACTTGAGTAACGATTATGAATTCCGCCCTTAATGTTTCAATTCTGTCGTGTTAAGTTTTTCGTTATAAAAAGTCGAAAAACTCTCTGGCCATCCACCGAGTTAATGAATTTTTGTAACTTTTTTATACCAGCTATAAGAAATGGAATTTCGTAGATAAATTTTTCTTGTAGCTTGAATTTTTTTCTTGTATTTTCGTATTAAAAAAAACACATAATTTTCTATTGTTTCTATTAAGGTGCTGTTGCTAAAACACTTACCTGTTCCGAGCTGCATAAACGTGCTGAAAAAATTGCAGCTCTTCTTCAAGAAAGAGGAAAGATAGAACCAGGTGATCATGTTGGTAAGTCTTAAAGTACATCCCAATTGGTATCATTTTTCATTTACAACAAAAATTTATTTTATTTTCAGCTCTAATCTTTCCACCTGGTCTGGATTTAATATGTGCATTCTACGGCTGTTTATATTTGGGTGCTGTGCCGATCACCATTCGCCCACCACACCCACAAAATCTCATTACAACATTGCCAACGGTGCGAATGATTGTCGATGTATCAAAGAGTGGTATTGTCCTTTCAATTCAATCCATCATCAAACTGCTGAAGTCTCGTGAAGCTGCTGCATCAATAGATCCCAAAAGTTGGCCGCCCATCTTGGACATTGATGATAATCCAAAACGTAAATTGGCTGCTGTTGCAAATTCGACACTGGACTCGACGGCATATTTGGACTTTAGTGTATCAACATGTGGTCGATTAAGTGGAGTCATAATTACCAATAGGTTTGAATAGAAAGTCAGCAAGTGAATTATGTGTGATATTGACTTTTTTTTCTCTCTCAAAATTTAGATCCCTTTCGAGTGTGTGCGCCAGTCTGAAACTCGCCTGTGAATTATATCCATCGCGCCATGTGGCACTCTGCCTAGATCCATATTGCGGCCTGGGTTTCGCGATGTGGACTCTGATCAGTGTTTACAGTGGTCATCATTCGATTCTTATCGCACCTTATGAAGTCGAAGCAAATCCTAGTCTCTGGTTGTCTACCCTATCTCAGTACAGAGTACGTGATACCTTCTGCTCGTATGGAGTCATCGAGCTGTGCACGAAGGCTCTTAGCAATTCAATACCAGCACTTAAACAGAGAAACGTTGATCTGCGCTGCGTGCGGACATGTGTAGTGGTGGCCGAGGAACGTCCTCGTGTCCAACTAACCCAACAGTTCTGCAAGCTTTTCCAAGCCCTCGGACTGAATACTCGGTGTGTTTCAACATCGTTTGGTTGTCGAGTTAATCCAGCGATTTGCGTTCAAGGTGCCAGTTCAGCGGAGAGTGCGCAAGTGTATGTTGACCTTAGAGCGTTGCGCAACAACCGTGTGGCACTGGTGGAACGAGGTGCGCCCAATTCATTGTGTTTGATTGAATCGGGCAAACTGCTTCCTGGTGTGAAGGTTATAATCGCCAACCCAGAGACAAAGGGTCACTGTGGAGACTCACATTTGGGTGAAATATGGGTAAGCCTATGTGAGCTAATATCTAGATTTGAAAAATAATACATTTTCTCTCATTCCAGGTGCAATCTCCTCACAGCGCAAATGGATACTTCACCATTTATGGTGACGAAACCGACTACAATGATCATTTCAATGCCAAATTAGTTACCGGTGCAACGACTGAAGTATACGCCCGCACCGGTTATTTAGGATTCTTACGACGCACCGAATGCTCCCAAGCAGTATCGATTTTGGACGAAACTACTCCCAGTATTGCCAGTCGAGACAGTGACACAGAATCATTACATTCGATGAGCCAATTACAACACAATCTATCGTCGATTTCGATTGGTAACCAATCGGGTGGTGGAACTAATAATCAAGATCAAGAGCTACACGATGCTGTTTATGTGGTAGGAGCATTGGATGAAGTGATTACATTGCGAGGAATGAACTACCATCCAATTGATATTGAAAATTCTGTGTTACGTTGTCATAAGAAGATTGCCGAATGGTAATTAAAGATATTATTCATTTTGTGTTTATCCTTAATATACATAACTTGTTTTTTGTGTCGGTTGCAGTGCTGTATTTACTTGGACAAATCTACTAGTCGTAGTTGTTGAATTAGATGGCAACGAATCAGAAGCTCTGGACTTGGTACCATTGGTTACGAACACAGTTTTGGAAGAACATCAATTGATTGTTGGCGTCGTTGTTGTTGTGGATCCAGGTTAGTTCTTTATTTTTATTTAATATTCTTATACCTTAAGAACAGTAGCGAGCAAAAAAAAAGGCAAATGACAAGGAATAAGATTCGATGAAAATTGACCCGGTTTAAGAAAACACAATCAATTTCAAAAGTTTATGCAAAATTTTTGCTCAAAATTTTGACAGAACGTATCAATCAACCCTAGCTGTTGGTAATTTTTTGAAAGTTAAGCTTTATTAAACGATAACGATTTCTGTGTTATTGTAGTATTTCCGATTATCTTGATTGAGTAGTTATTTTATATAGAAAATAAAAATAATTCGTAAACAAATATTTTAAATTCATATTTGGAAATGTATACATACAGGGTATATCACATTAACATATAAAATGTATTCTTATAGACTTCAAGACAAATATATGAAAGTATAACAGGGAATTTAATGGCTATGCAAAGTATTGTATAAATTAAAGAATTAAAAAAGAGTTATTCCATGTCATCAAGCAAATCAATTTCTACTATGGAAATAAAAAAAAAAAAAACTTCTTTAGCAGAACATGGTTTCGATCCACGGACCTCTGGGTTATGGGCCCAGCACGCTTCCACTGCGCCACTCTGCTTGTTTAATTTGGTGTCACTTATCTAAGAAGAATGTTGGTTAACAAGGATCGTACAATTTTTTTATTTTATCAGTACTTAAAATAAATTAAATATTTTTGTAATTGAAAAAAAGCTGTAAAGTTTTCCATTCTTATACAATTCTTTGAAAATTTTGAACATAAAAATGTTCAAAATTAAAATTAAAGATCAATTTTATGCAAACTAGTCATGCATATAATTAAATGTCTAAATTATTCAATTTATTTAAATTAAAATGTTTCTTTATCTTACAGGTGTGGTCCCCATCAACAGTCGTGGTGAAAAACAACGTATGCACTTACGAGATGGTTTCCTAGCAGATCAATTGGATCCCATTTATGTTGCATATAACATGTAAATAAAACAAAATACAAATTTCAAATTAGAACAACAACACAATAAAAACAACAACAACAACAAAGAAAATATTCAAATGGAATCGTCATTACTTTCCATTCGTCTTAATAAACTTTTTCGCATAAATATTTAATTTGTCAAATAATAATTTTTATTAATGATAAAACAAATCTATTACATATAACACACACACATATACATATACGTAAATATGTATTTTTTGATAATCCCAAAAACAAAAAAAAACAAATTCAAACGGACAAAAAATTTTCATAGCTAAGAAAAAATTGAAAAAAAGAAATCATTCGAAAAAAAGAAAGAAACCAATTACAATAATTAAAAAAAGCCTCAACAAAAAAAAAACTTCATTAAAATTAAAACAAAAAAATTAATATTGATACAACGTATATGATAATTAATATACAAAAGTTTTTAGATACACATTAAATATATCCCGAAAAAAACAAACACTTTAATATTGAAAAATTACAAAAACAAAAAAAAAAATCGGACAATTTTCTAGTTGTAGAATCCCAGACCACACACAATAAAATATTAATTTTGTTTTTAAACTTTTTATTTTAGTTAAATTAATTTAGTTTTTATCTCTTGCTAGGCATTTAATGAAAATTTAAAACAAATAAAAAAACGTAATAATAATTAAATTAATAATAAAATTAAACAAAAAAAAAAGAAAAAAACAAAAAAGCAATCTTATAAGAATTTTTTTACAATTGATGAATTAAAAACACAATAAATTTAACTACAAAAAGTATATAAAAGAATGAATAATTAATAAAAAAAAATAATTCGCTAATTAGAGTGTATTTTGAAAATTGCTATAAATTAGTATGTTTCTTATTTCGAAATATCTTTAACAAATTATTTATAATTAACCTGCACTATAATCCACTTATACACAAATATAAAGTGGTTGCTGCAAAATTATTCACTTTTTGTATTGTTATTTTGAACAAATATAAAAATGAAGATAAAATAACAACAAAAATTAATATTATTTAGTTTTTTTTTTTCTTGATTTGTTTTAAATTTAATTTTAATTATTGACATTACTGTACTCCTTCGTATATTTAAACATTTTATGAAATGAAAAACAAAAATATAATCATCTGAGAAAGAAATCGAAAGATAAAAATTATTGTTAAGATGTGAAACAATAATTATAATTATTATTATTCTATTTGTAATAATTCAATGTCGAAAAGAAAAACAAGATACAAGAATATAGAACTTATATTGTTTTTTTTTTTTAACTTTTAAATCTCCGTTTGAATACACCCATAAAAAAAACACTGTTTTCATTCATATAAAAAAAAAATATGTAGACTAACAATAAGAATGAGGAAACGACAAATATTTTCTTAGAATGCAATGTTTTTTTTTTCATATTATTTTAAGTTTTTCGAACAAAGCAACATAATGAAACAAAATTTAGTTGCTTGATTTTAAATTTATTATTTTGTGTTTTATTTTTTATTTTTAATATTTTGTTTATTTTTATTTTCTATCACTTTCTCAAAGTGTTTTTTTTTTTGTTTAAATCTCTCTATCTTTTCCATGTGATTATATAAAATATTTTTTTAGATTATAATGTATTTTTAAAAAAATATTTTATTTTTTATTATTTTAATAGTTTCTTAGTTATTATGGCCAATAAGTGAATATAATAACGTTTATATAAATATATAAATATAGAGGTAAATAAATTTTCAAAAATATATGCAAATTGAGTTTTATTTAACGGAATTATGGATTTTTTTTTGTGTCTAAGAGCTCGCTGAGGGCGATATTACAGCTTGCAATTGAATGTAAAGTGAAGAACAACTTAAAAATCATTTTAATTTACCTATTTATGAGTGACTCATGTATGATGTATCCCCTCGCCAGGACTTAATTGATTATAGTGCCTTTATATGGATTGTCACTTTTGGATTTCGATTTTGAGTAACCAGGATTGGAATCGACTGAGGTTATATTTGGCTGCCTTATTAACGTTCATGATTTTCAATCATTTTCTCTGTATAAAGTTATCACTTAATAAATCTTAAAATCATAAAACTTCGTGAAATTTCAGCAGCTTGTTACCAAGGTAGTGACCGCTTTGTAAGGTAGTGATAAACACTAAGCGTATGCATTCAACGAGATAAGTTTATCTTTTGTATTTTTAAATGAAGATCTTCCCCGAACCGATGCAAAATCGGAGCCGAATGTCTCGGAACAATACAAAAAATGTTAGATACAAGACGAGAGTTGCCTTTTAAGCGTAAGTCACGTTTCAAGGAAGAACTAAATTACTAGCGAGCAAGAGTAGTTATAAATGCAAAAATCAAAATCTTGCGCAAGCCAAGTAATTTCGGAGTGTTATCAGACGAGTATGAATTTGTACTAACTGTATTAGGAAAATGTGTACACTACGGCGTATACGTACTCTTTTTTATACAGGTACACATTTTATTTTTTATTACAAGATAGTTCTTTCTCCATGATAGAGTTGTGAAATGCCCGACAATAATATGCAAGAACTCGATATTTGATTATAGAAAGTAAGGATCTATCTTAAAGTACCAATGACACCCAATAATTGCTGTGTAATATTCGCGGTATTATTTGTATTTTTTTTTTCTACACCCAGAGAAAAAACAACTTAAAACCACTTTGAATTAACTTTGTTTCGGGTTTATTCGTTACCTTCAACAGACATAAGTACCTACTTTTTTCGAGGCCCTGTTTGGTCATATGTCACTGAAATTTCAGATTATCTGAAAATTCAGTGACATCTGACCAATCAGTCTCCCCAAAAAGTTAGTACTAACTGTCAAGTTCGATCCGTTGAACGCAAGGATTTAGTTTCGAAGATAGAAATTTTAAAATCAAGTGAATTTAAAGTACTTTTAATTAAATATAATTGAATTAAAGTCATTTATCTTCAATGTGAAAAAAAAAATGCATTCGATAGGATTCGAACTTGTGTCCCTTGAGTTATCGATTCAGTAACCCATCTTGCTATCTCTCAGTTTCAGATTACGTGTCTCTGTTGAACCTTGAAATTAGCAACAATAATAAATTTTGGGTTGAAAACTTTGAATGTAGGTGAATTATACTTTGAAACTACATTTTCGCCATTATTAAAATGATGTATTTTAAAACAACGTAAATTGCACCTTGATACAACGTTGATTTCAAAAAAAGCTTATTTCAATTTAAAAATTAATACAAAACGCCTTGAAAATAAGTTGACCATATTTGAAATGATGACATATATTCAAATCAAATAAGTTTCAACTTGAAATAAAAATTTTTTTGAGGTATGGTGTTACAACTTCCAGTTAAGTATGACCGTTTTAAGTCCTACGTTGCGTTTTTTTCCCTCAGTAATTTTTCCCATTTTGAATATTTCGGTATCCGGTTCATTTTTCGGAACTAGAAAAAAATTGCCTATCAGGAAAATTTGTCTCGGAGCTCGAAAAGAAAAACACCGAAGGGCTCCATTTCTAGAAACTGGACCGGGCCTCCGAACAGGTTATTCCCCAACTGTTGTGATATGAACAAAGGTTTTCACCTAAAACTATGTAACTCCTGTCATTTTTTATAGATTTATCTCTTCTATTAGACAACAAACGACAAAAGAACATGTGGGACAAAAATATATATAAGAGTAAACAAAATTACTGCTACATATTTGATATAACAATTGAATGTCATATTTTACATCAAATAGAAACTGAAGAGGTTCAGTTTTAATGGTCATCGTGTTTAAGGACACTTTTGTTTGAATATGATTATTTTTACATAACAAGTTCTAGCACTATCGTTTATCATATATGTATTTGCATTATCCTTAGAATTTGAGATAGCATTGACATAGATTACCAACATATTGCACATCATTATAATCATTAATTTCTTCAATATTATGAACAAATTAGTGAGATCCCATAGCATTTGAAGCTATACAATTATTTGGGTTTGTGAAATGCAGTTGGTCTGATGGCATTTAAGTTAAAAATTGAGAAATCCTTCCTCTAATAAATCGTCGGGAAATTATTGAATAGGCAAGCCATACATATAGTATGTATTGCATTTAAAATTCGTTCTTATTAAATTTCGGATAATATAATAAATTTTATTCATCTTTAGCTCACTGCATATATTTTTTTATTTTTCACTCATTTCCTTCTGAGATGTGTTTTTGTAGTCCTTATACTTTTGCTTATAATTATATTAAATATTTTTCCTTTCCTCGTTACCATTTTACAGAAGTACCTTTCATTACTTTGAATTTATTGCCAACACGCAAAGAACCCTTTTAACGATTGCGGATCAGATACACAAATTTATTGCACTGGCTTTGACTGTGTGTATGTAAAGTAGATATGGGTTGTAATCTTATATGTACATATAAAAATATGCAGTCGACTCTTGTTCAGATTTATTTTATTCTTCTGCATTTTGCATCGTGGTCGTGTCGTGGAAGGCATGGAAGTGCATATTTTAAGGATTAAAATTAAGTATAAGTAATAGTTATTGAGCATTATGACGACCTTATGATTAAATATGCAAAATTTTATGTATGTATATGCTTGAAACTAAGAGCAGTACCTCCCTACTTTTTTTTAATCAATATTTCAAAAAAGAACTTCTTACGAAAGGAAAGTTTATTTTGCATCATTTTTGCTATGACTTTGTAAAAGTTTGGAAAAGTAACTGGCCCTGAGATCCTTGAGATGTAATTTACCAAAACAAGTGAAATTTAATAATTTCGGGTAATTTGAATTCAAAAACTTAAGGCGGAGTGCTAAGTGGTCACTCAAGTCGATTTTTTTCTTATGGGCCCTTTTTGCCACTTGAGTTATTTGTATTTGAGACTGCGTGAGTCCTTACTTGAGAATTGTCTCAAGTGAAATCGAGACATTGGTAAAAATGCCTTTTTTTCAAGTAAATGGCATTTTATGCTATGAAGGGCTAAAATCCCTGGAAATTGTTTTCCTGATAAAAATAAATTCCGAAGGAAACATTCACTTTGTATTTACGTTCCCAAATTTCTTACGATTTAAACATTCCCTGGGTTTTTTTGTATTCACGATAGCCCCCATTATTTACAAAAATTACCCGTTTTACCCGTTTTATTTTATGTTTTAAATGATCCTTTCAATTTGTAGTACAATACTGAAAACCAAATGATGCGAAAAAGTCGTTTAGTTTTCGAGAAAACTGAAAATAACGACATCTAGTTCACTAATTACATGCAAGCCAGCCAACTTTCAAACGACAAAGTTTTTGGCTTGTAAATAGTGATCTAGATCTTGACTTTTTCGCATCTAGTTTTCAGTATTGGACTACAAATTGAAGATTTAAAACTTAAACAAAAACGAGATTATGTATTATTTTTGTAAATAATAGTTTAAACCGAAAAAATGATATTTTTTTGCAAAATGCAAAATTTAAAAAAAGAGTTGTTCACATAAACACCCTTCAATTTTTTTTTTTTTCTTATTTTTATTTTGTGAACGCACCCTTTCACAAATAATCAAACTGTCAAGTCCTTATTGGGTAACAGTTTAGTTTTAATTTCTTCTACTACTATTTATTGCTATGTTTTGAAACACTACATCTTGGAAACTGTTGAATCTACCAAAAATTAAATTAAAGAATATTTTGTAAGGGTGAAACCATAGAACATAGTTTATAGTAAAAAACTAGCCCTCCATTGCAAATTATACAATTTGCTGAATAAGCGCAAAAATATCGCTGTTTCTTGCATTTTTACCAATGCTGCGTTCGGCGAACGAATGAAAAAAAAAATCTTTTATCTAGCAAGTTTCTTAAATTCAACATTTTAATGAATTTTTTTCAGAGAAAATATTGATCACTTAATTGCATCGTATTGTCATACTAAAAGCGTAAAACAGAATAAGTATAGTAATATCTAAATTTATTTTGCGTAGGGAAGTCCGCAGACTTCTTTATTGTGGCTTCGTCTACACATGTCATCAATTAATCCAAAAAAATCTCAATCAGTCTCAAGAAGAAAAATAATTACTTAACAGATGGACACTCATGTTTATAAGGCCAATGTTCAGCTAGAACGTCCCAATTAAAGTACCTACATTTAAAATTCTTTTCTACAATTATTGGTTTACTCGTTATGTTGAATATTTTCTTGTGTGTAACTTAATTGGTCTAGGATTTTTTGTTTGAAGTTGAAATACTTTCGAATCTGTGGTTTCTAAAATATTAAAAAAAAAAACATTTCATTTAATAGGTATACAAATAGAGCCGCTAGAAAATTAATGGCAAATTCAATAAACACATTTTCTAGTCATCACATAAACATACCTCGAAATTTTGCTCTATGTGTATATAAAAACGAAAAATTACACATTCCATAGCATGTTTCCTAAAACAAATAAGAGTATCAACTCTTATCAATGTTTAAACAAAAATTCAATTTGAATTTCTTACACAACAAAATAATTCGCCTATTTCAAATCAACAAGTGTCCTGCAAAACAAAATGAACAAAAAATGAATTTCCCCTACAAAAAAAGTACGAGCTTTTCCAAAATCATGCGCAATTTATGAATTATTTCTCCTTTGCCAAAAATTTCCTTTTCCACAATTCATTTTTCAATAAAGATTCATCTAAACTCGTAATTTTGGCGCCGGCTTTGCTCGCTACTACTTGCCGATTTTTTATGAATGAAAAATTTTGGCAAAAGAAATGGCTATCAGCACCAGAAGAGCGTTTATGATTTTAAGAATTTAGTTAGTTCAAAGGATGTGACCAATCTAGTCGTGTTCCTGTCGTGTTAACTATACTCTACTAAAAAAATAATATTCCAATACTCATTCTGTTTTCGTTATATCGTATATAGCCGTTTTCGTTGTACGAACCTCGTTTAATAGCAAAATTTAATTAAATTCACTCGCAAGTGCAGTAAAATGTGATTTTATTTTAATTTTTGTATTTTCTTTTGTTTCACACCATCTGTTTGTAAATTTACAAAAGTTAAGTGTTTCGCGAAATTTACGATATCGTAAATTATCAATATTTTATGGAGATTCTAATGAATTAAGATAAATATTTATCTAATTATTCTCATGTTCCATTAAATCGGTTAGGGCGTAAAACAAAGAAGAATATTTTACAAAAAAAAATTAATAATAGGTAATATTGTTAAGCAGAGGTGTAAATTTTAATAGGAACTCTACTTGGTAGTTTGATTAATTTGTATATCAGCTGGTTCTGGTTAATGTGCTGAAATTTTTTCAAAAAAAAAAAAATTATCACTGTGTGAATATTTCAAACAAATTTTTGTTGAGTCAAAGAAGTTTTGTGGATGTAAACCTTAACAAATTATTTTAAATAAATAAGCTAATTGATCAGTAATATTTATTAATTGCTAGAAAAAATAAAGAAAAAATATTTTAAGAAGCAAAATTATCAAAATTCTTAAATTTGAGAACAAAAAAGTGAATAATTAAAAAAAAAAATAATGAACAAAATTTAAAAATTAATTGGATAAGATCTTTTTGCAGTTACAGTTATACGGTAAGTGAAGGAACATTTTGTATCTTTATTTAAAAAGAAAAAAATCTTATAGTTAATTCAATAGTGTAAAAGAACGAAACACGTACGAAAATAAAATAAGCTGGCTACTTAGATGTTTTTTATGACCATTGATATCGTTTGTCGTTTTTATTTCAAATCTTGTTGATTAATTTTTTTTTATTGAGATCTATGGAGGTATTTTATTCTTCTTACCAAGAAGAAGAAGTAACGTTCCTCTAAAATATTTCAATTAAATTATTTCTTGCTTAGGCATTTGAATTTTTAATTAAAGTCTTCTGTGCATCATATTATAATTTATTTTTAATAAAACCTATTTCGACTCACAGTAACCAACGCGGCCGGCCGACGGCAATTATTTTTCCAA
The DNA here is from genome assembly GCA_948107695.1 of Meliscaeva auricollis. NCBI lineage: Eukaryota > Metazoa > Arthropoda > Insecta > Diptera > Syrphidae > Meliscaeva > Meliscaeva auricollis. The sequence continues at coordinate 18,112,485 of OX403619.1, read as the reverse complement.
AATTCTACGTTATAAGACACAATTTGTTGTTCCAAAATTTAAAAGCGAGTCAAGAAAAGTTAAGGGTTTACGTTTTTTGTTTTATTTTTTTTTTTAAATTGTGTTTAAAACTTGATTTATGGGAAAAAATAAAATCTACACAAAAGAAATTTAAATTTTATAAATTTTCTGCAAACAAATTATTTTAGTTGAATACAATAATGGCAATGTTAATATGTCTTCTAGTTTTGGAGAAATTAAAAAATTAAAAACAAAACTGAAAGCTGTTTTAATTGAAATTTTTCTTAAAAATTAAGTAACTTTCTAAATTTTTTAAAGAAACTATAATTCATTAAAACTTTCTGCGTTTCGTTGCTAAAATATAAGATACACTATCTCTAAAACAATAATCTCAATCGGATAAAATTTTTAATCTTTTTTAAAGCCCAACGGATAAAATCCCCATGGAGAAAATGCCCAATGGACAAAATCCGGAAAAATTATTTTGTCTACCCACTATCTCCAAATCCCCAAAACTCTACACAGAGAAGTTTTTTTACAGCCATAATCGGAAAAATAAAAAAAAAATTAAAGTATCATAACTTGCTATTAAGCTTTGACCATGAGCCAAATACACAAATAAACTACTTTTGAGCATAGATAAAGAACTAAAGAATATGCAGATTCCAGATATCATTTGACTCAGGTAGATACTTTGTAACTCGATGCTACTTTCGGATCTTTTCGAAAGTTAATTTTGACTGCACATTCCAACCGCACGACAAATCTTATATTAATTCAAGCACTTCAAAATCTTCCAACATAGAACTTGGCATGATCAGAGCTTTTAAATTTTCGTTTCTTGCGGGATTATAGAGGTGCGATTTTGTGAATTCAAACGCCTTTTTTTGTAGAATCGAGTTATAGTTGGGCCTTTGTTTTTACCTTTGCAAATAATAAGAGATGTCTATGAAAATGAAACATACAAATATTTTTACAACTTGCGCATCTGAAATTTTGGGATTATTGTTCGGAGATTTTTTTTAAAGATTTTCTCCTTGAGATTTTGCCTTTACCCAGGTCTGTCTTGGAGATTCCGGCGAGGGGGATTTTCCTTTTGGAATTATAGGTATTCATCACTAACCCAAAGAATTTTGATTAAAATTTATAAATTGTTCACAAAAGTTTAAAAAAAAAATCCGATGAGAATAACAATTTTCAACCCATAAAAGCTGATAAAGTATTTTTAAATACCGATATTTGAAAAAAAAACAAAAAGTCATTCAAAGCGATTTTGCCAGTTAACTCCACTATTATGTAAGGTTTTACTTTTGAAATAAAGCAAATATTTTTTTAACAGATATTTCGAAAAACAATTTTTTTTATTTTGAAGGGATTCCTCTTTATAACTTATAAAAAATAATATCCTTTTTGTTATTCGAAATGCCATAGTAACTGTTTTCATTACCCAACTAAAAAATGATTTATTCCATTTAATCGCACATTCTACACAATTTGAAGTAATCTCTCGATTTTTTTTATTTATCATTTTTGTGTTGTGTTAAAAAGTTGTTGACTTCACTGAACTTAATATGTCTTAAGAGTTTTTGAAGGGTGAAGGGTGAATTGGGTTTCAAATAGAAAATCATCTAGGATACTTTTTGAGATGGTTTCAATCTAATTTAAATTTTTTTCTTCTAACTTTTGTATCCTAAATAAATTATGCATGAGTAATAAAAGATCCAACATCAAACATGTCAGTTAATAAAACAAACTTGACTTTTTTGTTTGTTTTGAAATTTAATAATTTTTTGACTTTTTGTATAGTTGTGGGTGAATTAACAGTTAATACTTTAAGTTCTATGATATATCTTACCACAAAATAAAAGATTCAAAAACTCTTTTATATCTATTTATTTTGTGTGAAAAAGGTTTGTTTGGGATCAAAAAAAATTTTCGAGTGGGTTAAAAAAAGGATGAATATTGTTTTTTTTGCATGATTGATGAAATTTAAGAACTTCCCTATGAAAAAAAAGGAAATTGGCTCTGCAAAAAATATATACCAACTCAATCAGATATAAATTCGCCTTTATATTTTGGAAATAAGTTTTTGTCATCCGTAGTTGTCATTATTTTTAGATGAATGATTTTTGAGTGATGAATGAGTTACAAATTCTTTCAGATGTGGGATGTTTACTTTTGTTAACATGATACATCTACTACTGGTACAAATAAGATAGACTAATTCTTGGGACGAAAATTAGAGAAAGGCTGAATTTTTCATATCTGAAAATATTAGAAAACCATAAATCCCCCTCGCTAAATTCGCCATTTGGGAAAACGTGAATCGATTTATACCTCAAAAACTATAGGTATACATTTTTCTTTTTATCCAAGAAACTTATTCGTATTTTTTTTTTCTTCCTACATTTTGATATATTTTGAAGATGATTTAATGTAGCAGTTAAAAGTTACAAGAATACTCAGAAAAAAAATGCAGGAATTTTATACATTGGATTAACAAAAAAAAAAATTCACTACAGAAAGTTGATTTCTCAAACAAAAAATTAGATTTTTTTAAAAAAATCAATTTTATTTTGAAAATGTTTAATAACCTATTACGACAGCTGAAAAGCTAAAAATATTCAAATTGGGTTAAGAACCTTAAAAAAACAGAAATAAAAAATAGTAATGATTTTTGAATAAAATAATGATTTAGAAAATAAACGGGTTTCCTTTAGAAGTATAGGTACTTTGCCCAAGGAGATGCACGTGAATTTTTTTCGAAATTGTTGTATTAAGGTTGTTTACCAATCCCTCACTCCATATTGTAGTTATTGATGCAATAGAAAAAATATACCCAATCTTATTTTAGTTTTTAGATCATGGAAAAGATTTCCTTGTAAATTTTCAATATTAAAATGAGCACCACAGTTCGTCTGTTTACTAAAAGTTTTAAACAATTCTTAGCTATTTTTTGGTTTAAAAAAAGTGCCACTTGAATTTATGATTATGTAATTGTGTTTATTATACACTAACTTAAGATTAGTTCAGAACCAGATTAAAAATCAGTATTTTTTGTTAAAATTTTTCTTCTTCTTAATTGTTTTCTTCTGATTATGCTATCTTTGCACTATAATTAACTTTGCAAATCACAAAAAAAGAGTTAGTTTTTGTTTTATTCGATTTAATGTAACCGAAAGATCATTCCGGGAACGCTTCCGTAACTCAAAACCTGAAATTCTAGTGGCAAAAAAAAAACACGAAGATCAATTAAATTTAGCTACCTGAACTCTTAGCATTACTTAGTTAAAATTTTCTTCAAGAATTCTCAAGTGCCTTAAAAAAAACTGAGAAGAATCATAATTTCTATTTAAATACAAGTTGTCCAAAGAAATATGTCTCAATGTATATTTACAGTGACAAATTATCAATTTTTTATTCATTTAACGTTTAGATGGCGCTAGGAATCTTCTCATTCATGAATGAGTTATACAGTATTCTCGAAACAAATCTGAATATTTTTGGAATATTAAGTCAAATAAATCAGAATCTATGTATATAAGCAAATATGGCTTGAATATGTTGCCTTATTATAAGATAAATGAAAAAAACTTGTAAAAAGTAGGAAAAATTATCTATTTCGTTATTATTTTGGAATAGAAGAAAAACATATTTTTTTATCAAAAACTCCAGTATTTTTGGCTAATCTTTCTGAACTAATAAACAAACCTATCTTGCAACATTTAATTAGTTCATAGGTATCATAGGAAAACATCGATTACAATAAAATTAATCCCCAATAAAATTTTCTTAATTGAACCTATATTCTCATTTGCAAAACAAAAAATCAAGAAGAAAATCCTTAAACCTCTTCAGAAAAAGAAAATATTATACGCCATCTGTGCCACTGACAACAAATGCGATAATGACTGTCACTTAATTATCCCATCCAGTTAACCATATTATTTATCCTTTTGTTATGCAATTGACACATCTTATACATCGGAAAGGTAATTAAATTCTTTTCGCACAAAAAGTCTCCTTCGTTCCTTGAATATCAAACCAAACCACTATAACAACCGATTCATGTTGATGAATGATGTGAAAGAGAATAAAGAAAGAAAAACATTAAGGTATTGGAGTTGGAGTAGGTGTAGGTGTTAGGAAGCTTAGCTTTACAAAAACTGATTATAGTTCTGAGATATTATCCCTGACGGTAGCGACAATGACAATTTGATGAGAACAAAGAATTTTTTGTTCATCTGGAGCCCGACTCGAGACGCACAAAAAAGTAATGACATTTTCTATTCAATTTTCCGCCATCATATTATGTGGGGAGGGTCCTTCAACATTATGCCAGATAATTCTGAGATACGAGTATGCCGTTGAGAGGCACGTACATTATACATATACATATAGACGACACACTGACGATGACATAGTCAGTCACCATAGCCATTCATTTCATTAGAAATTCCTTTAGTTGACTTCAAGCCAAGAGGAGCTACAACAACTAACAGCTTCTATGATGGAATGACATAATTAATGTCGTACGCGTTTATTATCTTTTATTTTTTGTCAAACGGGCATTTTTATTTTGATGACGGATGTATTTTTTAAAATTGTATCTGATTATTTTGAAAATAAACAACAGATCATAACAATTTTTAATGTAAATTGTTTAATTTATTTATAATTAATTACAAACATTTATTTGAAGGCATGATGATTATTCAATTTACCCTGTTAAATATTTATAAAGAGTTTAATGTAGCAAAGGGTAAGTTTTGACGAAAATGACTTCTGGAACAAGAAACAAAATTAGTCAGCGTAAGGAACATTTTAACATCTCACAATCAGTCAACTGTGAAAATCATTATGCTCCAATGAAAAAGATATAAATTTATATTTAAATCGAAGATCTAAGGAATATAATCGTCCTTAAAGTTCATGAAGTATTTAAGGAATCGCTAAAACAAATAAAACAAATAGTGACATTTATTTCAGTTGGAATTGAGAAGATCTTAAAATTGTTTGCTTTGAATACCAGTATATAGTAACGTTTTACAAGAGTAGCTAATCCAATAATTTTAATTATCATTTATTAGAAGTCTACATTCACAAAAGTCTTCTAAAAATACACAGCATTCAGTTTCAAGTAATAGGAGACTCATACTTTACACCGAACCCATCTAGGACAAATTGAAAAATGATGGAAGTATTAAAGTGTGTACATACTTTTCTATTAGTTTTATACCATTAGTCCATGAGATGTTGCATATTAAAGACATTTTATTGATTTTTGAAGACTGTCCTATTACTTTACATTTAGGTAAGAATCATTTTTATGATGAATAGTTTTTAACATTACCTGTCATAGAATTAATCCGTGAACGGATTTTTTTTTAAATTTGTTACAGATGATTCTTACGTAATTTCAAAAGCTGTTTTTGTTTTTCTTAAAAAACGCCTCTAAAGTGACTGCAAAACTGCATTTATAGTTTTTCTAAAAAATTATTCTGATAAATAAAAAAATAGTGTTGCCTGCTTAAAAATTCTATTTATTTTTTGTTGTTATTTCTATTTTGTAAACAAAACTCGTCTTATGAAAACAGTGTTGCCGTTTAAAAATTATGTATTATTTTGTTTGGTTATTTGTATGTACAATATTTCTCGTAAACAACTAAACCAATATTCATTAAAAGAGATCTTCTGTGTTACCCTACAAATTTTTCTTGAATTTTCATTTAATTTTTTACATATAAAAAAAGTATAAAAATTGTTTGTAGTTTTGTCTTTTTTTTTCACATGTATTGTAAGCATGCCACATGGCCAAAGGCTAACATTTTCCAGCTAAGAAAATAATTAATAGCCTTGGACAACATGAGCAAGCTCGTGCGATCCAGTGGTGCATTTTATTTTTCTTAAGATGTATCTTTCTTAACGAAATCAAATGGCATTTTTATACAATTAATGATTTTTAAAAATTTAATATAAAAGCTTCAATCTACACAGCAACCAAGTCTTGCATTTTTTTTTTTTGAAAATTCATTCTTTTTTCAAAACGGGTTCATTATAATTTTCAAAATATTGATTTTAGATTTTGTTAATACTTATCTAAAATTTAAATACCAAATTAATGATTGAAAAATATTTTGAAAATTGCATTGAAACTTGGTTTTGTTTTTGTAATAAGTATGTGTAAGATCCAACTGCACTTCGGATAGGTTTGCTAACAAAATACACCTAATAGAAACATTATTTAGCTCAAAATAGAGTAATTACTACTAAACTACTAAGGAATAAGTGTTCCTATACCTACTGTGGTTCGAATTGGATAATTTTTTTAACCAATGATACTCAAAAATACTTGAAGATTTAACCATTAAATTTAAGTTAAAAAAGTCAATTTTTCATAAAGTTGACTTATGCAAAGTGAATACTTCCCTCGCCATTTAATAAAGTTGCTTTAATAGTAAATTTCGTAGACAAATTTGGTGCTTAGCCACAATTGGTCATTTCTTTCTACTTTTGTTGTATCTCAATAGCCTTTAGAATTCACATAAATATGTATTTAGTGTTTTCAGTACCACATACTCATATTAAACTTTAGCAGTAATAATAATGTTAGGGACGAAATATTTCAAAAAAAAAAAAATAACCATAAATCATTTAATAAATAGTTCCAAACAGTCATCAAAACGTTATATTAGATTCCTATCAAATTACTTATGTATTTTGTCAACCCACAACAATGTTTTTACAATGGTAATTATATACTATTAAATCCAACAAATTAACCACTGATTTATGGTATTCCATGTTAGATGAAACAAAACCTCAACAATGAACTAAATTCGGATGCCTACAATCTGATAAAACAATCGTAAAATGTAAGTTAGAAAACATTACAAAAAAAAAAACAAACGACAAGCAAAAAAGTTAATAGTTTTATAACTACTCAGTTATGTTTGTAGTAATATAGTGTACTTAAACTATAATATAGACCAACATTAATAGCCAATACCGTTGTGGCCATAATGGCATTAGATGTTTTCATTATGAATAAAAGCTAACTGGCTATTGAAGAGGTTGGCGGGTGAAACCGCAACTATATTGATGATAGTTTTCAAAGCTTAAAATATATACAGTTAATTTGTAGAACACACTAATGTGAACAAAATATTTTGGTATTTTCGTGAGTATACATTTTGTTGAAATTGACAACAAGACAAATTTAATTTCTTATTTGTATAAACTTAATATAAGGGGCTTTAACGTCTATAGCAACTTTAACCCAAAGAGCAAGTATATGCGATTCAGTCGTGCAATTTATTTTATTGGTTTTAATAACCTCCCACGTAGTAAAAGCCTTCTTTGCTATATTTGCTGTATTTGAATTTTTGTGCTTTTTTTAATTTTTTTTTTGTTTTAATTTATCTGTTCAACGATAACTTTACTGAACTACAATTTTGCCTTTATTCAAGTGAACCGCAGTACATATACCAAAAACCAAAATTAGACTTAAAGTACACGTATGCACCTAATTACTTTTAACTTTATACTCTATCATCCACCAACATTACTAAATAATGAACTAAACATTGCATTTAACAAAAGTTTAGACTTTTCACTTAAAAGTTGCTCTCTTAACTTTGGCATTGCATTAAAACTGAAAAAAAAACATACCGCTTAAAATCAACCTTGGAAATTTCAATTTAGTTTGTAATTCCTAGAAAAATAGTAATAATTTTCGTAGTACCTACTTTAATTTTATTGATATTAGTTCTTGAAACTTCAAAAGGTCACCAAAAAATAAAATTTCCCAACACTAGTGTTTACATAGTGTTAAATTACATGGCCAATGGGATTTATATCAGTTGCAGTCGTTGTTTTGTTGAAGCGAAAGTAAATGCTTTTTCAATTTATAATTATGATGACGATGATGACCACAGCAAATATTGATTGACTCAATGATGTTAGCCAATAGCTAATAGATATTTTTAGAAAATTGTATGCCATCGTAGGCCTAACGGCTAAAAAACATGGACAATGTCCATCACGGATGCGGTCACAAAACTAATGATCCTTTTTTTAGTATAGGTACTAGGAGAGTTCCGCATAAACCTGGCCTAGTCTGATTAAAAATTCAATGCCGCATGATGATGTTTGTCTAAAAATATTTCTAATTAGATGTGATCTGTGATGCCTTCGGTTTTTATTCAATTTCAAGGAAAAAATCAGCTAGCCTTATGGTCATTTATAAACTGTTTAAATGCCAATATCTTCTGGTAGATGACGTAGAATAGGAAAACACACAAATTTAAGAATTCATCTGTGGTCGCCTCGGTAGGTAATGGCCTAATTTACATAAAACACGTCCGCATGACCGAAGAGATGCTATATGGTTTTATGTGTTTGAAGGAGGAAACATGATGAAGATTAATTAATAGGCCATATGAGAGCTCAAAAATTATGTTTCATGCTTCTTGTCTGCATCACAAATACCTAAACCTTATACAGAAGGACAACCTAATGTGCACGAACTTAAAGTATGTGTTTAATGTGTGTGATAGAGTGAGTGGGAAGAGCTCTTTTCCCTCCTCAGGATGAAACCGGAGCCGGCTGACTAATCTATTGGATTTAATTTTGTACAATGTTGTTTGTTGTCTGTGGGATTTGGTTGCCTGTAATTTTCATTCTTCCGTCAGCATCCTTGATCCTTGATTTAAGGTTGAGAATTGAGAAATTAGTGATGGATTAGTGAATACCAATGATTACTGGTGTTAATTTAAATAAATACTTAAATAAATAGACATTAATGGTTTGCTTTCTCAAAGCCAAAATTTACAAATAAAATACCCATTTATCATCTTATAAACAAAAATCTGCCACAAAGAAAAAATTCTTTTCACTTATCTTGAATTATAAGACTGTAAAACCTTCAATTCCTTAAAGAATTAACTGGTATATTTTATTGCAAGAAAAATCTATTCGCTCGTGGCACGCCTTGTACACAAAAGCTTAACATGTTATGAGAATCAGATGTCCGGTGAGAAAAAAAACGGCATAAGCCCATTCCGCCCCGCGTACCCCTATACTAAAAATTTACGAAAGTGCTTTCGTGGATTTTACAAAAAGTACCTAATACCAACTCAAGTCCCAAATACAACATTTCATAACTAAATTGCAACATTAAAACTATAAAAGCAACAATTGCCAGAAAAATGTTAATAATATTTTAAATGTGCACACCCACAATGCCTGGCTGCTTTTCTGCTAACGACGAGTTAAAATTTTTGTGATTTCTTGAAGCCCGGGTTCATATAAGAAAAGTTAGTTGAAAAAAAACTTATCTGTGTATCAATACTTACAACAATTTCAAGATGTCTAGGGTATTGAATGACACTTCAAAAGTTATAATGTACCTAACGATGCTCCTAGCTTCAACTTAATTTTAACTTTTGTTCTCATCAGGAAAAAGTTAATTTGAAAGTCTCTTCAACGTCTCCACTTCACATCGACATTTCCGTCTACTAAATGCTTGAACGTTTGGAAAATATTACAAGCACCACTTGGCACTAAAAAAACTTTTTAAATGAACAAAAAAAAATTAAAAAAAAAAATTCTGTGGGAAATTATATAGGCGCTTATTACAAACTTAAACTTATCGTTTGACTAAAACTTCAAGATATTTTTCCCATGAAAATGTGACGACAAAATGGATGCTTCATATTTCAAACCATCTCAGGTATCTTCATTCTACATAGGTAAACGTGCTTTAAATTTTCAAACACTATTTTTCCTCGTTAGTGTTTTTGTTGCAAGAAAGTATTGCAAACTGCAAAATTTGTTCCTCTTCAACTCACATTAACAGCATTGTTTTAACGCTGGCTGATTCAAGGACATCGCATTGTTGTTGTCGTCCTTTAATCGTAGTTATAAAGCGATGAAATTTATTTGATAGTCTTCTTTAATTTCATTCGAGCACCAAGAAGATAAAGTCTAATAAAGTACGGAAATTGCTGCGATTTTTAGGTTGAAATACAAACATATTTTAAATTCTTCTCTGTTAGATAGTTTGGCAATAAGGACACTATACAATAGACACCAACGACAACGACGACATTCAGTTTCGGATTTCCACTTCACAAAGTCTATCTGTGGGAGTTTTTGGTTTTTGCAGCTAAATCTCTGAAAAACTACTTAAAACTAAGAGAATCCAATAGCGGATTTACCTTAGAGGCAAAACAGACTGTCACCTAGGGCGGAAGTTTTAAGGGTTGGCAAAGAACAAAATTATGGGAGTTGTACAAACTAAAGAATTAATATTTGTATTTATTTTAAAAACAAACTCTGAATGTGTAGCTACTAGATTTGGTTCTGTGAATTTCAAACTTGTATTCATTTGCCATATCCATTAACAGAATAAGTTAAGCAGAGTAGTTTTAAGCAAAAGCTATTTTTATAAATAGTAAAAATTACTGTTTCCCAGAAATTGTCGGTGCTGCGGGTGTAAATTGTTGAATTGTAATGTTGAGGAAGGGCTGAGGTTCCACAAACTCTTGTAAATAGTGGAATTATTGTGTTAACGTTCATATATTAGTGTTAGTGGAAACCACACTGCATTTATTTTAAGAAGAAATAGTCAAAACCAAACTGAACGGTCAACTATTCTAAATCAAAATAAGTCGACAATTTACTGTGACGGTTCAGGAAAGTTATTAGCAGGGATAGGATGTTGTGGAATTTGCCTTTTTTTCTTGTTCAATCCTACGACATTATAGATTGAAAACAAACACGTTTCACGTCCCCCTCGTTCCAAATATATGTATTTTATTTTGCCTTTTTTTTGCCTTTTCTTTCGATATTGCCTTTTTTTGCCTTTTCTCTTGTTATTGCCTTTTTTTTGCCTTTTCCTATATTTTTTATCTTTTTAGTGTCTTTAAAGTAAAGCCTACACATAAAACACTCAAATATACAAACAAAAAGCCAACTTACTCAATATATTACTTACTCCATATAAATTCACACAAACAAAATTCGAGTGAAAAGATCTACCTATGCAACTTGTTTGTCTTCTATTGCTACCATTTATTGCCTTCTACGTTCTATTGCGCGACCGGCAACCCACTCGTATGAGGGTTCAAAAGCTTACTTACTCATGCACACACACCCATACCGGCACGTGTCAGAGTTCAAAATTGAGAAAGAAAAAAAAAACAAAACAAAACAAAAAAATATTAGGTACCTTCTTACTATGTATCCACTTACACTTACATGTTGAACAAAAAATTAAGTTGTCCTGATGTATGCATGTGTGCATCAACAAAAGAAAGAAACAAAACAAAAGAAGAAAAATCTTCCTATTTATCTACTTCTAGGTACATACATGCAATTTCGCATGTTCCTCTGCGGGCAGTCATATACCGTTAGGCACATTTTAGGAGAAATTTGTTTGCAGAAATACGTATATGTGTGCATCTTATTGTTTTATTTTGCATCATTAGCTCTTTAATTGTGTAGACGTAGAGTGTGGTTTTTCGTTTAATTTCGTCAGTTAAAAAAAAAGAGTTAAAATGCCTAAGATCCCGTGTAGAGAATCGGTAAAGTTACAAAGTTTTGTTTCAATGTTTGGGGGAGATTACTTTTCTACAGATGGCAAAGTCCTTTTTTGTAAATTGTGTGGTATAAAAGTAAGTCACGAGAAAAAATATTATATCGAGCAACACATAAAACGAGAAAAACACAAGCAAGCAGTGGCATTGAAAACTAAACAAAAAAATCAAACCATAACATCTCATGTGACTGGGATTAAAAAAGATGAATTCAGTGCCGATCTAACTAAAATGTTTTTGGCGTGTGACATTCCTTTATATAAACTCAACCGTCCAGAGTTCAGTGCATTTATAGAAAAATATGTTCAAAAAAAAGTTCCAGACGAGTCAACGCTGCGAAAAAATTATGTGGATGACTGCTATTTAGATGTACTAGGCAAGATCCGGGCTGAAATTGGCGAAGAAAACATATTTGTATCCATAGACGAAACAACTGATAAAGCCGGGCGATGCGTAACAAATGTGGTAGTCGGGCCCTTGCAAAAAGATGGTCGTGTTTATCTACTAACATCTGAGGTCTTAGAAAGAGTTAACGCGACTACAATTGCTACTTTATTTGACAATTCAATGCGATTGTTATGGCCCGACGACATAAAGAGAGAAAGGGTGTTGCTGTTTGTGACTGACGCAGCACCCTACATGAAAAAATGTGGAAAATCTTTGGAAGTTTTGTACCCCAAAATGATACATGTCACTTGCGTAGCGCACGGCTTACACAGAGTATGTGAAACCATCAGAAGCAGCTTCCCGAAAGTCGATTCCTTTATATCAAATATGAAGAAAGTTTTTTTAAAATGCCCTTCTCGGATTGCAGTTTTCAAAGAGAAAGAACCAGGGTTGCCTCTGCCTCCACAACCGGTAATTATGTTTAAAATAAACAAATAAAGCTTCAATAAAAATTTTATTTTGAACAGGTATTGACTCGTTGGGGTACTTGGTTGGCAGAAGCGACGTATTACGCGCAGTATTTTGAAAAAATTAAAAAAATCATCGATGAAATGGTAGACGATGCAAGTTGTGTTAAATTTGCGAAGGAGTTAATCTCAGACAGAGAAGTACGAACGCAGTTAGCTTACATTAAAACCAATTTTGGGTTTTTAGTTGACCCAAAACAACACATTTTTGAAACCTTGCAAAAAAGAGGTAATTTGAAACTAATATTTTTTCTAAATTCCAACAGTACCTAGTTTTCTTTTTAATCAAGGAAATACGATTGGAGAAGTTCTCCAGATTTTGGATAAAATCAAGAAAGAGTTGGAAGCCGCAAGAGGGCCAGTCGCAAAAGATGTTGTTGCGAAGTTCCAATCAGTTTTTTCGGCAAATAAGGGACTCGAGAGAGTTGAACAGATAAATTGTGTAGTAAATGGGGACACAAACCAAGAGCTCCCGGAAAATGTTGAAGTGGGTGATGTCGAGAGCTTTAATTGGGCTCCACTCGTCTCTACAGATGTAGAGAGATCTTTTAGCTCCTTTAAAGCACTCTTAAGGGACAATCGCAGGAGTTACGTTACCTGAATATTTCTTTATTATTTTTTGTTCAGTATTCATATTCATATTTCTGTCATTTAATTTTCTCACACTTAAAAGATATCAAGTTCATAGCTTCATTGTTTGTATTTCTTTTTTGCATTATAAAAGAGGTTTGTCATTAAAATAAGTCAGTTCATTTTTTCTCATTAAAGCTATAGGGCGAAGCTCTGCCCAAAAAATAAAAATTGACTTTTATTTTTCATTCGTAATTTAACTGGCGCAGTCGGTAGGATTGCAAAACATTGCAAAATAAATCCTATTCGTATTTAGTCGTGAATATCGGTGCAAATAAACAATTCAATATCAACGGATTATTGATATTAGTGACAAAAGGATACAGTAATTAAATCGTATCCTAAACGTCGTGAATGTTTTATTTAGTCGTGAATATCGGTGCAAATAAACAATTCAATATCAACGGATTATTGATATTAGTGACAAAAGGATACAGTAATTAAATCGTATCCTAAACGTCGTGAATGTTTTGAACACTGGTGTTAATAAACAATTTTATATCAACGGTTTATTGATATAAAAGTGACGATACAAAAATAAATACAATAGTTAATAAACACGAGTGCAAGAACACGAACAGTTATTTGGCTCTTCGGTTCCAGAAACCTACGTTTTAATTAAAGAATTGAACTCATCATATATATATAGTACGGCAGAATACCGAACTGAACTCATCATATATAGTACGGCAGAATACCGAACTGAACTCATCATATATATAGTACGGCAGATTACCGAACTGAACTCAACATATATAGTACGGCAGAATACCGAACTCATCAACAATGATATTGTAAGTCAAGTTCATACTTTTCCTTATTTTTTTTTTCCTTTCCCTAATCTTTAGGTAATTCAAATGCCAAATAAATACATTAATAAATTAAGACCCAGACCATACGATAGAATAAATAGTGATAACACTTTATCAGATAACAACACTGATTTGGAGAAGGTAGTTTTAAACTTTGGTCCAAGTGAAACAGAAAGTAGTGAAATAGATATTACGAGTGATAATCTTTCAGAATCATTTAATCTATCGATTAATAACAATTTGCAAACAGCAAACATTCCTGAACTAATAACTCACATTAATATGGCTAACCCAATAACAGAATTATTCCATTCATTAAGAATTCCGGATGCTATCAAGGACCTTCCGCGATTTGATGGTAATCCTAGGCTCCTCTACGAATTTTTGACTAATGTCGAAGAAATTCTATTACTAGTAACATCAATTCCTGATGCTAACTATGGCAAACTACTGCTCAGAGCTATCCGAAATAAAATAGATGGACCAGCTAACGAAGTCCTTAATATGTACGGGACACCATTAGAATGGTCACAAATAAAAGCAAACCTTATCTTGCATTACGCAGATAAGCGTAATGAAACATCATTGATTAAAGATTTACACAACCTTCGTCAAGGTTCTAAAACAACTGAACAATTTTATAGTGAGGTCGTAGAAATTCTCTCTACAATGAGGAATCATATTCAAATCCATGACAAAGATGCTAATATTATAAAAGCAAAAGGTGATCTATATATTGAAATGTGTCTTAACATTTTTCTAACGGGATTAAGAGAACCTTTAGGGTCAACAATTAGATCAATGAAACCCGAATCATTAGCTCAAGCATTTTCCTTCTGTATTAAGGAACAGAACACATCTTATATTCGATATGAAAACAAACCTTTACCAAAACCTACGATAGGTTCTAACCCTCAAATAAAAAGTCTACCCTTCAGACAACCTCATTATGGTTCAATGCAAACAATTCAAAATATAAAACCTAACCAGTTAAATACAAGACATTTACCTTCCCCACAACAATATAGACCCCAACAACAAATAAACTACTATAGACCGCCACAGTATGGGGCCTACCAACAAGTTGGTTATCAGAAACAACAATCATATAAACCCCAGCAACAACCTTATTTCCAAGGTCAAAATATCCAAACAAAAGTACCTGTTGCTAAACCAGAACCAATGGATACACTTTCCGCTCAATCTTTAGTAAAAAAATCACCCTCTGGACAGAGTAATACATTTAGACAAAATGCTCAAATTCATAACATTGATGAGCTGGAGATACCCGAAACACATGATAATGTAGAAGAGATTGATAACCAAATTAACTATATCCAACAGGAACTCATAGATCACAGTCCCTGCCAGAACTACTATCCACAACTGGACAACTACTACGACATTCCAAATGAATATTTTTTAAATAACTATTCTGAGCATGAAGACGAAACAAATTTTCATCTTCCAGCCTCAACAATCCCATTTACTTAGACATTAACAAGCATGGACAATTTCTTCCATATATAAATATTTCCTCGCCTTTTGGTAAAACTTTGAAATTTCTAATAGATACGGGAGCTTCCTCCTCATTTATAAATCCAGAATACGTACACCCTGGTGATGTAGAAACAATTCAAAACACAATAATAACTACAGTTCTGGGGGAGAAAACTATAAGTAAACAAGTGAGACTCCCTATTTTTTTTGAATTTCAGCAACCTGGTAATCAAAAGTTTCTCATATATAAATTTCATGGTTACTTCGACGGACTCCTAGGACTCGATGCCCTTAATATTCTTAAAGCTAGTATCGATTTACCTAATAAAACATTAATTACAGCAAACACACATATCCCTCTACTATTTAAACCCAATTTTATGTCACAAGACTTTAAAATTCCCGCATACTCAAGTGTAATCGTAAAACTTCCTGTAGATAGTCAAACTGGTGACATCCTTGTCCCTAAGACTAGAGTTGAACACAACATTGACATTATTGAAGGCATTTATTCAGCAGAAAATTGGCACTCCGAAATCGAAGTTCAAAATAATACATCAACAGACCAGATCCTTTTCTTACAACACCCACTGAAAGTACATTCTCTCTCAAATTTTGAAACTAGAGAATTAAATAACTTAGAAATTCAAATCCAAGACCATAACACTCAAAATTTGTGCAACATTTCTTCTGAAATTCGATCAGAACATTTAAATCCTGAAGAAAGAAAAGCTATTTCGAAGCTTTGTCGAAATTATTCCGATATCTTCTATAAAGAAGAAGAAAGTTTAACATTTTCAAACGTAATAAAACATCGAATTAAGACCAAAGATGAAATACCAATATACACTAAGACCTACAGATACCCGTATGTTCATAAAGCAGAAGTTCAAAGTCAAATTTCAGATATGTTGAGTCAAGGTATAATTAGACCAAGTTTCTCTCCATGGAGTTCCCCAGTTTGGGTTGTTCCAAAAAAATTAGACTCCTCAGGTAAACAAAAATGGAGGATAGTCATCGATTATCGCCGTCTTAACGACAAAACGATAGATGATAAATATCCCTTACCTAATATAAATGAAATTTTAGACAAGTTAGGCAAATGCCATTATTTTACGACCCTTGATTTGGCAAGTGGCTTCCACCAAATCGAAATGCATACCCAAGACATTCAAAAAACGGCTTTTACGGTCGAAAGCGGACACTATGAGTTCGTAAGAATGCCTTTTGGGCTGAAAAACGCCCCATCAACATTCCAACGTGTAATGGATAATGTTCTCAGGGAGTTTATAGGAAAAAATTGTCTCGTTTATTTAGACGACATTGTCGTTTATTCAACATCTCTTCAAGAGCACATAGAAAGCTTACAAAAAATATTCGACAAATTAAGGAAAGCAAACCTTAAAATCCAATTAAATAAATCTGAATTTTTACGCAAGGAAACCGCATTCCTTGGCCATATAATAACAAGAGATGGCGTGAAACCAAACCCTGACAAAATAAGAGCGATAAAAGAATTCCCAATACCCAGAACAACAAAGGAAATTAAATCCTTTCTTGGACTAATGGGCTACTATCGGAAATTTATTCGCGATTTCGCGAAATTGACTAAACCATTAACTAAATGTCTTAAAAAGGGTGCAGAGATAATTCTCAATGACGACTATAAAAAAACTTTCGAACTATGTAAAGATATTTTATCAAATGACCCCCTCTTGCAGTACCCCGATTTTTCTAAGCCTTTCGTGCTTACTACAGACGCAAGCAATGTTGCGTTGGGCGCCGTCCTATCTCAGGGACCTATAGGAAGCGATAAGCCCATTTGCTTTGCAAGCAGAACCTTAACGACGTCAGAACTGAATTATTCGACAATAGAGAAAGAATTACTCGCTATTGTCTGGGCAACAAATTATTTCCGCCCGTACCTTTTCGGTAATAAATTTAAGATTGTTACAGACCACAAACCACTCCAGTGGCTCATGAGTTTAAAAGATCCACACTCCAAACTCGTACGTTGGAGATTAAGATTAGAAGAGTATGACTACGAAGTCATTTATAAAAAAGGAATCCTAAATTCCAATGCCGATGCTCTCAGTCGCATTAAGTTACCTGACAAAGTAGAATTAAATCTCAATGATACAACAGCTGCCACCATTCATTCAGCTGAAGAAAATCTTAACGATGGAATCCCCATATCAGAAAAAGCTCTTAACGAATTTAGTTTGCAAATAATATTTCAGAAATCATCAGATAACCAATCCCAAAATATATTGAAAATTTTATTTAGAAATAAACAAAGACGAATTTTTAGACGAGAATCATTTTCTGAAGATGATATCATTTCATTTTTCAAAGAATACCTCCCTGCAAATAAACTCGTTGCAGTAATGGCAGATGACGAAACATTTAAATTGATACAACAAGTCTATTCAAAATTTTTTGCTAGAAGCAAAACTTTCCGGTTATTAAGATGTAAAAAATTTTTGCTTGACATCATTGAAAATGATGAACAAGACCGAATTATTGGCGATTACCATACGAAATCCAACCATAGAGGTATTACTGAAACATACCAACATCTACAACGAGATTACTATTTTCCTTATATGAAGGATAAAATAACGAAGACAATTAATAATTGTACGACATGCCAAACACAAAAATATGAAAGACGACCTCCCATAGTTACCTTTGGAACAACAGAAATACCCTTAAAACCACTTGACATAGTACATACAGACGTATATTCCATCAATAACAAAAGTGTTCTCACTCTCATTGACAAATTTTCTAAATTTGGGGCAGCTTATACCTTGCCAAGCCGCAATAGTATAAACATAGTAAAACAAATTCAACATTTTATAAGCCTTCACGGTATACCAAGAAAAATTATATGTGACCAAGGATCAGAATTTACATCAAACATTTTCCAAGATTTTTGCAAACAATTTAATATCGAAGTTCATGTCACTTCTTTCCAACAAACCTCAAGCAATGCTCCTGTAGAAAGGATGCATTCAACATTAACTGAAATATATAGAATTATTAAAGAAAAACATAAAGACAAAGAACATGAAGACATACTTTACGAAACTATTATTACCTACAATAATGCAATTCACTCTTCAACGAATTACACACCGTACGAACTTTTCTATGGACGAACATACAATTTTAATCAAACTTTGACATACAGTGACAAACACGACTATCTACAAAAACTCAGTGCCTTTCAAAGAGAACTTTTTGAGTCCATAAAAAAATCACTAGAATCCAAAAGAGACAAAACCATAGAAAAAAGGAACAAAAATAGGGAAACTCCAACTAATCTTGAGGTAGGAGAAACTATTTATCGAAAAGAATGTAGACGAAATAAAATGACTCCACGATACAAAAAACAAAAAGTCCAAACTAACAATAGATTGACGGTTATTACTAACGACAATAAAAAATTGCATAAATGTCGTATTAAAAACAAACGTAAATTTCAGGTTCCTAACAACAATACTGCTAATGGGTGCCCAAGCACACCACCTGGAGATCCATAATTTAACTGACAGCTATGGACTGTTACCACTCAGATTGGGAACAGCCCGAATTATTGAAACTGAAAAAAAGTATATACACATAGTTAATTTACAAAACTACGTCGAAAGCGTAAATGAAATCAAAAAATCAATAACAATTCTTAATAAACAAGACCTTAATAGCGAAACAATAGACATAACAGAAATGAAATTAAAGGAACTAGAACACAAATTAGAAACCATTATACCTCTTCAACGACATAAACGAGGTATAATCAATGGTTTGGGTACACTCATAAAAACTATAACAGGTAATATGGATGACAATGATGCAATAAAATTAAACCAGGAGCTAGAAACAATTGAACTTAACCAAAATATACTTAAAACCGAATCTAACAAACAAATAGGAATTAACCAAAAGATGATAGAAAGATTTGAAAATATCACTCGTCATGTCAATAACCAACAAAATTTAATCAAAACATTCTTAAGTCTTCAACAGAAAAATATAAATAATTCAATCACAACAACTCAAGCAGCTCTCATTCAACTGCAATATATTCACAGAATCAACTTTAACATTGACCTACTCCAAAATCACTTAAATGATATTGCAGAAGCTATTACTTTAGCCCGTCTAAATATAATATCTAAACAAATACTAAGTAAATCTGAATTAAAAGAAATAAGGTATTTTTTCGAAAATCAGTCCATTCATTTAACATCGGACGAACAGATATATGAATTTTTGAATTTAAAAGCTTACTACAACAATACTAATATAATATTTGGCATTGGTATACCAGTTATTTCTAACAATATGTATTCCTTTTTCCATTTAATCCCTTTACCCATTAACAAAACTCTTACTATTTCCACCTACCCATATACCGCTTTAAACGAACTTGAGGCACAATACTACAATAAAGAATGTAGTCAACTGGAAGGAATCTACTATTGTAAAAGACAAAGTTTACAAACCGATTATGCAAACTGCGTACCAGAGATCATTAAAAATCAACCAGCTAGCTGTAAATTAATAAATGACACGGAACACACTTCTATAATTCAACCCGAACCAAATTACATACTCCTCATTAACGTCCAAAATGTCACACTGAACACAACATGCAGCATCCAAAATTATATAATCTATGGAACAGTTCTTATTCATTTTTCAAATTGCACCATAACAATAAATAACATTATCTATGATTCTAGAGTAAACACCTTTTTTGACCAAATTGTGATTCATCCTCCAACACGTAGAGAAATAAAGCCCAAAATAACAACATACCACCTAACATTGGAAAACTTGCTATCAACACAACTGCAGAACAGGGAAGAAATAACACTCTTGACCACCAAATCCACTTACAACATCTATACCATAGTATCAATAACAGTACTCTTCGCATTGATAGCTGCAGCACTTTACTTCTATCGAGAAAAATACCAATCACCAAAACTAACTAACACACAAGACGTTAAGAAGACCGACGAAGAATCAATTCATCAAGATACACCAATCGCTCCTTCAAGGACAAACATCCTCTGGCAGTCGCTGCACTAAGGGGGGAGGAGTTACGTTACCTGAATATTTCTTTATTATTTTTTGTTCAGTATTCATATTCATATTTCTGTCATTTAATTTTCTCACACTTAAAAGATATCAAGTTGATAGTTTGCATATTCTTTGTTTAAATCAAATTCAGTATCTATATACATATTTCTGTAGAACTCAGCATTTAATTTTCTCACACTTAAAAGATATCAAGTTCATAGCTTCATTGTTTGTATTTCTTTTTTGCATTATAAAAGAGGTTTGTCATTAAAATAAGTCAGTTCATTTTTTCTCATTAAAGCTATAGGGCGAAGCTCTGCCCAAAAAATAAAAATTGACTTTTATTTTTCATTCGTAATTTAACTCAGGCGCTTGTTACCTGAAAATTTTAAAAAACTCATGATTGTTCAAAATTACTACAATTAATTTTTATATTTCATTCTTTCGCTGAATAAATGCCTTTTTATGCCTTTTTGGGAGTTTTATTTTGCCTTTTTTTAAGTTTTTAGGTCCACAAGATCCTATCCCTGGTTATTAGAAATCAATATCAAGATGAAAACTGTTTGTTCTATTAACTATTATCACACGATTTGTGTAGTTGTACACGAAAATTTGAGTTTTTTTTTTTGCAATTAGAATGTATGGAACATTTTAGCATCTGAAAAAAAATTCGTATACAAGATATTGACACACAAGTCGTGTTTGTATGTCTGTTTTTGTCATCTAATTTGTGGTTCAAACGTTTTTGTTCATTTTTATGATAATAAATACACAAATTTATACATAAATCGTGTGATACTAGCTCTAGTCTTGAATTACTTTAGTTTCCTTGAACATCCAACCAAAATTGAGGAAGATTGACGCTTGTGAGAGTATGGTATTTGACTATATGAAGGACATCTTATGAAAAATAAAATTTTTACTTTTTTCAAACTTTTTTTTATGTATTATAAGGTGGGTGGGTATTAAGGTGGGTCTTTAAGTGAAAATACAATTCAATTAGAACCATTGAACCACGTAAATACAGACTTGTTCATCAAAGAACTTGGTCTCATTTATTAATAGAAAACGTTTTAGAACGGAAGCCTGAAAGGCGATTCTTTTAGAAAGAAAAGAAAAAAACAGTTTTCTTAAGAACACATTTCCTTTTGAGATATTATGTGAAAGTGTGTTAAGCTGATTATATAAATGACAGGAAGCCTCAAATCGATTTCGAAATTCACAAATAAAAGTTAAATCCGAACTTATTAGAATGTTTAATGAGAAGTGAGTATGACAAATATAAAGTACAGGGTGTTCCGAAAATTCAAAGTCAATTCGGAAATAGGCGAAAGCCCAGGTGGTAACAGTTTGTTAGTTATTAGTCATGTATTTTGAAAGTTTTAGCAAAGGCTTTAGTAAATACCATTTTTTTTTAAAAGACGTTTAGCAAAAAAAAAAACATTCATATATTTTAGCTCATCAGAATACATTTATTGACTTGAATGAAGAAAAAATGCAAGAAATAGGTTGGTTTTGCACTTTTTAATAACAGAATACATTAAAATAAGCCTTTAACTATATTATCATCAATTTTTTTACAATTAGTATTTCCACCTTGGAATAGAGTAGCGGCATAAAGTGTAAATGTAGTTGAATCATTGAGTTTGGCCAACTAAACCGTGGTAACGTCACTCAATGTTTTTTTGATGGCATTAACTATATCGTCCTTGGTATTTTATTGATTTTCTGACCTTAAACTTTTTAAATAATATGCAGGCCTGAAGAGTACGGATTCCAATCAATTAAGGAAAGAGTTTTATCTTAAATCCACTCTTCCACTACTCGATCGGTATCGATAGTATAACATCTCCGCAAATGTTCAGCTCTCCATATGATACGTTTCATGATGAAAAACTAGCTGTTAAATTCGATTTAACCTTAAGTTTTGCAGCAGAATCGTTTTAAATCCGAAGCAGTTTTAGGAATTGTGCATCTATCGGCGGCTGCCGAGGCTGGTAAAATTTCGATTTTCATGTTTTCCTATACAGGGAGACGTTCATCAAAAAACTATGTAGGTACACCACCGTCGATTCTTTCAAGTTTTCTGCATTTTTTGGGTTTGACAGTCCAGAAACTCGAAAAGCTTGCACTTTTCCCCTTTTTTCAAGACTCAATACATTTTTTACCCAATGTTTAATTGTTTAATGTATTTTAATTCTGCTATAAAAAGTTGCAAAACTAACATCTTTCAAGTCACTAAATAAGTTCTGACGATGAGCAAAAATATCTTAGTTTTTTTTTTGTTAGAGAGATCTGATTACTAGAGATTTGATTTGCCTAGAGGGTAAAGCTTAATTTTCTGTATTTAAAGTGTCCGAAGAAAATATCATTTGAATTTTTAAAAAGCACTACAAGTGACCGGCAGTGTTTTTGTCCATAAAAAACGTTAACACTTCTTTCTGCCTTCAACAAATCGCTTCGAAGAAATCAAAATGACAAAAATTGTTGTTCAAAGATTAATAGAAAAAAGGACGATAGACAGCAAGCAGTTTGACTACAAGTATGGAAATGCACGATCATTTCGGTTTTTCAAGAATAACTTCAAAACGGGTAATATAATTTAAAACATTTGTGTGCAAAGCAGCGGATCCAGGATTTCGGTCAGGAGGGGGGCCATATTCGTTCAACTATTTCAGTTGTAACAGACATCTGCTTAGTATTTTTTTTTTGCTTTTTACTTTCATTGTTCTATTTTCATGATAAGATAAAAGTATTAATATTTCTGACATCCACATCACTACCACTATTGATACTACGCTATATTTTTTTATTTACACATAAAATCCGAATGATGAATGCAGATTATAAGACTTCATATCAGCTTTTGGGAAAGAATGTTGTAGGAAAAATGAATCCTCTGGTAATTATAAATAATTTTTGTTTTCATGGCTTCTACCATGCTAGACTCAAAAACTCATATAATTACAGAAACTAATCTGATATGTAGGAAGTAGTCATACAAATTTTCATGACATCATCAAATAATTGATGCTGGTTCTGGATTTCATTCAGACATTAAAAATAATTGGCCAAGTGAAAGTAATCGAGCACGCCATCTACTACTAAAATGATTTTATTCATTACATTTTCTCAGAAAAGAACATCTTTTGGAAATTTCTTTGACACAAGTGATTCTAGGAAAATTAAAAAAAAAAAATGTCCCACCCCAAAGTTAGTCTGGAAATTCTTTTGACGTCCAATCCACAAAATCAACAAAAAAAAATAAAACAAATTTTAAAAATTAAAATAATCTGGATTCCGGTTGGTATGCAACAAAACTCTCTGAAGTACATCAAAGAACATTTTGTTGCAAATCTTTTAAAAAGCTTAGAGAATACAAAATTAAGGTAAAAGTTTAGATGAGTGTATGCAGTATCTTCTGATATACTCTGCTAGGATGCCAGATTTTAAATTAACCTAGTTACAATTTTTTACTGTCTAGAGATATACAGTGGTGGCCATGGAAATAGCACTCTTTCTTTTTCATTTTGATCTTTTTTTTAAACGTATATCAGCAGCATAATTAATTATTATAATTAATTACTCATAAGTTTTTGCTATTTTTAGAAAATTAGCATGTTCTGAATTCTGATGGGTGCTTTTTCTTTAGTACCTGCCTATACTCATAAATTACCTACTCATAAGTTAACGAAAAATAAATCCCATTGTTTTTAAACACAAGTTAAGGTTTGTATGATATTTATTAAATATATTCTAAAGTGTGCTATTAATGTGTCCACCACTGTATACTGTTCCCCATTACTTGATAATAATGAAGCCTTTAAGATTGAACACAAGCAAATGTTGTTTTTCTTTTTAAATTTTTCAACAATTTTTTTTTTTATTTTTTAAATTAAAAGTAGGTGAAGAGTCAAATTCGAGTTATGAGTTGTTCATAAGTCGTGACATTTAATATTCTTTCATAAATACACGTGCATGACTTGCTAGACAAATGTTGGTTGGATGGCGCATAAATTGCGTTCAAGGTTAAAATACCAAGCCCCAGATTTCCTTGGGAAACATCCAAAATATAGACAACTGTGTATTCGGTTTTATAAAGGTTTGGGGCATTCGATAAAAATCGGTAAGTAGAAGTGCCCAAAATCACTTTTTATATGGAATTTTTGGCACTCAAACGCTGAGCAGTGGTAGTAAACGTGTCAGGCTTGTTACACGAAGCAAAACAACAAATTTCGTTGCTCTTTGTAGTCAAGTAACCTTGTCGTTTCGTAGGAAAGAGACCCTACGTCAAATCCGGTAGTTCTGATTTTTGCTGTATTGTTTATGATGTTAAGACCAATTTAGCGTCTAGCAGGAAAGGGCATATAGAGTAGCCTTCTGCAAATGGTTGGATACCACTGGTAACCCTTTGGTTTTTTCCGAATGTCCAATAAAAAAATCGAATATTCCGTAGTATGCAAATAAGATAGAAACTATTACGTATACGCCATAGTGTACTTTAATCACTTGTTTGTTTTGTGCACTCGCAGTTGAACCATTAATATCTCCGAGATTTCAAATGTAGAGTTTCAAAACCAATACCATTGGCTCATGCCGTGGAGTTTATTGCGAGCTCGGCTATTATTGTAGTACAATATTTTTTCCAACATTTACAGTTCTTGAGATATAAGCAAAAAAAAAAAAATGTAGCTATCACTTACCGTTTACAAGTAATATCACTTCAGAATTTCATATACATCCTAAAAATATGCAATTTATTTTCCTTTACTTAATGTTTAATGTTTCTAATACTATTTAGCTCGAGAGATTTCAGTATTTTTTCTATAAAGGATAAGTATAGCAATTGGCTATAAGTCTATTTCATCTAGCACAATGAAACGTATGGCGAACAAGTTTTTGAGATATTTTTATGTGTACATATATGTGCCGTTGTTTTCGGTATCAGACATAAAAAAATTTGTTAGATTCAAGTCTACAGACGCCAGAAGTAAAGATAACTTACGCTTAGGTTAAATTTGAAAATAAGCCATTTTGAATAAAATCTTCTTGTACTTTTTATAAAACCTTCCAAAAATGTCACTTTTGCATGAAAGGTACTACAAATTTGTGTTTTTTTTTAAATGTTTCAATGAGCAATGTTACAAAAACGGAATACTTAACTCTCAAAAGTTTTGGTAAAAATTAATATTTTACACTTTGGTTTTGGTTTGGTTTACAATATAATTCATATTTTTTTTGTTTTAATATAAAATTAAGTAATAAGGAAAAAAAGGAAAACTTGCATACTTTCAGGATCCATATGATATTTTGTGGTGCTGTAACTTCTTAGCGGAAAGTGATATCAACTAACTTTAAAGAACTACATGTATTTAGAATTAAGTCAGCTATTGGATTTTAAACATTATTTTTGTCCAAAAATAATTGTGTTACGGGCAAGAGGAGTGGAGGGAGTGTTGGTATAGTGGATAAAGTAGGTAAAAGGATAAGGTATGATAGTCCGCAACAATCATTACTGATATACTCGTATAAGCCAAAAACATATTTTCGTTACCTTTTGCCTCCCATAACGGACCTAGTGGTCATTTGAAAGTTTAGTTCTCAATGCCAACCTGTAAGTATACCAAAAATCAGTCTGTTACAATTTTTTTCTTAAAAAAAATCTATTTTTCCTGGGCTAATGAGGTTACTAACTACTTCTTTCAAATCCCTTAAAAATGAATTAAAAAAAGAGCTCTAGCAAGTTACATTTTCTCATAAATAAAGCTCGTGGTAAAATAATTTGAAAAGTTATGATAAATACTAAAATGGCGCTTGTTAATGTATTGAATGTCTGAATTTTATATTAAATTGAATCGTACCCAAAATTAGAACAAAAAATTAGGAAAAAACTTAAACTTATCGCTAAAATTCAATGCAACACTAATTTTATCTTATTCTAAAATGAACTTCCATGCATTGTGACTGCCCATAAAATTGGTGGCTAACTCTAAAAAATCCTCCCCTGGTACATACTCGAAAGTTTTATTTTAGAACAGCGTATGCACTCTGCTGGATATAATACAAAAACAAACAAAAAAAAAAAAATGAATCAGTTAAAAGTTTTTGTGGATTTAAAACACAAATACACCATTCGTATACCACACTGCTGCATTTGCCGATCCCGCACAACAATGCGATGTGGCAACAAACAAAAATAAAAGTAAAAAACAAAATAAAATAAATAAAATTGCTTCAATGTTAGATTGTAAACAAAAACGTCAAATGGAAAAAAAATTTAGGCGCATTCATGTGTGTACAAAGCAATTAATTTCAATTGACGTTCTCCTTAAGGGAAGCCTCGCCGCCGCCACCACTCTGCTAGATAGATAGCAGAGTCATCAATGCGGGTCTATATATAAATATCCTTCCTCTTTCTATCTTAATCTATCTTTTTTTTTATATCCTTACCTTCTGGCAATATTGTGTGTGTTTTTCCTGTGGCAAAATAAATACCATCAACTCAAGAGAGAACAAAAAAAAAAAAAATATTTAATAAAATTGCTGAAAGGTGCGTAAAGGTTGTTTTGAATATACTTCATTGGGATTATCAAAGTGACAGTTAAGGTATTTTATGCCATAAAGCTCACAATTCATTCACCACGATTATGTTTTGAAAGCGCGCTGCGAGCAGACGTTAAGGGTGTTGTAGGCGTGGTTGGTCTGTACCTTGATATTTTTAGAGACAAAAATTTGTTATTTTAATTTTTTTTTTTTTGATTAATTTAGAATCTTATTTATTCACAACCCTCAGGATAAAATTAGATGCAAGACATAATAACTTTTTGTTATTTGTTATTTAAGTATACGTAAATTTACAATCACAAAATATTGTGAATTGAAGCAGAAGTTGAAAACAAATTAGTGAAAGGAAAAAAACATACGAGTACTTAAATTATATAGAGGTTACCACCCACTTCTTAAAGAGATGCACCCACATTTTTGCATTTGCATTTTACAGAAAGGATCCATTTGGCTGAAGTAAAGTGCCAATTAGGATTTTTGGTTGTGAATAAAGGAAAAATGTGCCAATGCTTTTGTTCTTTGTTTAAGTGTGCAAGTGTTCCGCTTTGCAGTGCAATGTAATATGTGTCGATGGAAAAAGATCGAAGCACTTTCTTAAAGGGAAATAAAATTATATTTTACATATGTGCACCTACATACTGACAGATATGTTTTTATCAAGGTTTTTTTTTAAACTTTGTTTTTAACTAAAAGAAGATTTCTTCACAGACTCCTCCTCTTCCGGTTGGTACTAGTTCTTACGTTGACTGACCATTGGAGAGTTAAGATGCTGATAACAGCGTATTTCAACACTAAGGAATTGACACTTGACCTTAGAACTTACATGTGCTAGTGGTAAGACCTATGACGAAAACGACTCAAATATTTTGCAATTGCTATTGTCTAATATCAAATGTATTTTGTGTCAGTGTTTTAAAGATCATTTTTGAAATTTTCGATCTTTTTTAGTGTGTCTATAAAAACTGACAGCATTTTCAAATTTATTGATAAAAACATAAATCTAGTCGGAATTAAAAAAGAAGGCACTAAACTCAAATATTAAATAAAACAAACCACTCTATTAAGCTTGCTATTAGTACGGTCGTAATTTAACAAATTATCAAAACAAACCCTCTAATTTGAAGTCAACTAAGAATAAATATAATTTAAAGTTAACTAATGATTATCTCCTAAAAGTAATTAAATTTTTGTATTCCTAGTTAGTGAATTAATCTCCAAATAAAACCATTCATCGTAGCAATAATTTATTATAAGGAAGACAATAACTTTTGGCCTACCCTCAAAAATACAAATTGAATAAAATGCTTGCGTTTTCTTTTAGTATATGTAGCTTATAGATTGA
Organism: Meliscaeva auricollis; assembly: GCA_948107695.1. Taxonomy (NCBI): domain Eukaryota; kingdom Metazoa; phylum Arthropoda; class Insecta; order Diptera; family Syrphidae; genus Meliscaeva; species Meliscaeva auricollis. Next base: position 18,084,029 of record OX403619.1, on the reverse strand, counting down.
TAGCTGTGGTGTAATAAATTATTACAGTCGTTAATTTTATTGTTTGGGAATTATTTTGAAAATGCTTATCAATGTTCAGTTTTGGTGTTTATTTTATGCTGAAACATTCAATTAATTATGTTGCTTTTTATTTAACGCTATCGTTAATATGTTATATGTATTTTAGTTCATTTAAAGCTTAATTAATCGATTATTGCAGCAATCGATAAAGAGCGTGTTCGAAAATATAAGACATATATAACTCATTCTCCTCCAAAATTGAATACAATGACTATAAATGGATGAATTCCATCAATTTTCTTTCGCTGCAATTTTCTACACTATTGGTGCTAAAACAAAGTTGTTACAAAATGAAATAATTCTTCAACTTTTTTTGTTAGAGAAGAATTAAATTTGTTTTGTTATCCAAGATTAAAAAAAACTAAATTAAATATTGAAAAAATTAAAGCTCCTCGGGTATAAAAAAAATCGTATAGGGTTCAAATTTAAAAAAAAATTGGCGCAACAAATGAAGACAAATTTTCATTGTTTTGTTTGCAAAATCAATTTTTAAAAAATCGATCAATGATTGTTTTTGAAATTTTGGTCTGGCATACCAACTTTTTTTTAAACAAGGGTTGAGAATAAATTTTTATTAAAATTGTTTTTTTTTTTTTTTAAAGCGGCTTCAACGATTATTTTTCCAAACAAATCAGATAGCATACTTAGTTCGGAGTTTAGTAAAGTTTAAAAAAGTATTTGTGTAATAAATTTAATGTTTTATTTGTTAACATTGAAATTTAAAAGAGCAAGAACGCACGTGCCCAATCGAGCATCTTATTATTTTTTTATTGTCTTTCAATTTAAAATTGGGGTTCCTACTTTCCTTACTACGATTATATTGATATTGGAATTACATTTATAATTAGATTTTTATTTTCAGAGTTCTCACAAATTCAAAGTTAACTGAAAAATGAACTGGTGATAAAGTGCCTTGGCACATACAAAAGAAAACAAAAAAATTATTCAAATGGAATAAGAATATTCAATACTATATTAACATACGAACGAATTGTCGTGTAGGCGAACTTAAATATTTTCTAATGTTTATTTCCGTATAATTTCCTGATTTTCCTGATTCTCTCATGAAATGCCTTATTTGACTATAAATAAGATAAATATCATTTTTTGGGTAAAACAATTTTTTTTAAAGCGAATTAGAGGCACGAATAATTTGTAATAAAGAAATTAAATGTTTTTCCTGAGCACAAAAGTACCTATTTAACTTCCTGTCCATGTTTTTAATGTTATCTCGAACAAAACCAAAAATCATCAATTGATAAACAAAATAAAAGTAAAACGATTTCTCTCACCTCAAAGTTTTCAAAAAAAAAAAAGAAAGTCTAATTCTGTTTATTTCTTTTTTTTTCATCACCCGAAAACATTTATTTTCCCATTTTCGCTCTTTCAATGCCCTCGGTTATGGTAAATAAACATTTATGCATTGTGCTACAAAAGTCTGTTCATTGTGAGTTTTTTTAGCTTGCAGATACTTCTTCTTGTTAATAAATAACAACAACAAAAAAAAACCAAACTTTTTCGTAACGATGATGAAATAATTTCGTCTTCAATCAAAAACCAAACAAAAAATAAAAACTCACGTGTAGTAACATTTTTAGCCAGAAAATATGAATCAACACAACTTCAACCTCAATGATTTCAAAAAATGAAATAATATTTTACTTTATTTTTCCGAGGGAATTGTACGTGAGTTCTGCGAACAAGAGAAACCCAACCATTATTGTAACCTGCAAAAAATTGAAAAAAAAAAAATATATTCCTATATCTTTTCCCACAGTTCAAAATTCAAAAGCATTCAAGTTCGGTGTAGCTTGTAGCACACACAATAACGCACAGTTCAAAAATAAACAACAGTTTTGAATTCATAAGCTTTTAAGCTTTAAGGCTTGTAATGTTTTTTTTTTTATTTTATAAATAAAGTGTTTTAGGAGAATTGTTTATAGGAAAAATGTAAGGAATTCAAAATGATTCACACAAGTAGTTGCCAAAATATAAAATCATTTAACTCAAAGGAATCATAACTTTTTAGTGAGCCTTTATTTAAATCAAAAATTAACAAAATTTACAAATTTAGCGTCTGGAAAAGTTTTGCACATAATTTGAGAGTGAGGGCGCCTATCTTCTCCTCTCAATGTGATTAATTCAATTTTAATTTATTCGTAAACACATCTTAGCGTGTGTTTTTGAATTGATCACGAGGCAGCAGGCTAAGAAATATTTAATCGATTTAGATAATGCGAGTGCGTTAAAGCACACAACATATATATACACAATATGGTCTCTCTCGAGTTCATAGCTTAAACAATAAACAAACTTAAAATATTTTCAACAATGGTGGGCTTCTTAATGGGGTATTTTAGTTGTTTTTTTTTTGTATTTTTAGAGAAAAAAAAATCGGCAGTCAGTTTTAACTATAATCGAATAAATAAAACAAATTAAGTTGCCATCATCGAATGCTGTTAAATTTATTAGGTTGAAATATGAGATTTATTAGCTTGAAATTTTAAGTTTTTTTAAGAGCATGAGAAAGGAATGTTGTTGATAAAATCGATGAATAGACTACCCTCGCAGAACTAATAGAATGCGTACCAGAATAAATTTACGAATAATTTGAATATCAAACAATAAGATGTTAATATATCTTTTTCATATCCTTTAAAACTCTGAACTTTGTATTTAATCATCCTACATAATATCTGTTTGTTGAAACCCTTACTTCAAATCAGTGTAAAATCAACTTACTCGCTAGTCTGTTGATTTGTTAACCAAGTAAATAATTTTATTTAGAGCATATTCAAAATACAACATTGGCAATTTTTTTCAAAATCTGTGAGCTTAAATCAGGCCGGGAGAACCATAGTGACCGAACTGATTTTTAAAGTTTTTTTCAAAATCCGAAAACTTATAAATATGGTCACTTTTGAAGCAGTTAATTATTATGACATATTAATTAGTTAAACTAAAAAAAAAAAAAAACTGAATATGTACTGCTAAAGTAATCATTAGTTTTGCACATTACAAAAAAAAGTAAAAAAATCAGTTATGCCACTATATGGCTCTTACAGCCTGAAACAAGGTCAAAGATCTAATAATTTTAACATATTTTCTTGAATTAATACTTTTTGTTATGTTTTTAATTGTTTTTAAAAGAATGAATTTCATTTTACCAGAAAGTTAATATGAGAAAATGTTAAAATAAGTATGCCATAACTTCTTTTTTTAACCATGTGATTTTTCTCTGAATGGTAAAGGTAAAACCAAAGCAGAAAATCTATAGTTTTCATAACGATCAATAACTCTTTATTACATTTCATTTTCATAATAACCAAATAGAATGCATTTATTAGATTTGAAATTTAGTTTCATTTCATTTTTCTTATGAAATATGCATATGCAAATGTCAAATGTCTTACATCTGTGTTTTTTCCAACCATATTTTTTTCAGATTGTTTGAAATGTTACAAAATTAATTCAACTAGGGATCCAATTCAACAAATATGCTGCATAATAAAATACTGCTTCTATTCAAAAATATTTTTCAAACGTACAATCCATTAGCATTGAGAATTTCTATTCAGCTGAGGTGTATAAAGCATTGCGGTGTACGAATTCCACATTTTTTTGAAAAATATTATATCTTTATTCACTACTTCTGTCTTTTCTCTTTTTCTCAATCTTTTTCTGGGTTTCCATTTTAACAGATTTTTTGAATTCCACGAATTTCATATCCACATTTGTTTTTAACTTCAGTATAAATATAAAATATGTTGTGTGAAGGGTAATACCTACAGGAAAACTAGCTATCTAATGTAATGCACTGCACAGTACACTGACTGATTTCTCATAAATATTGAAAAATTCTAATAACTGCACTATGGCTCTAATGATGCAAATAGCATGAAATAATATCTCTTGTTTTATGTCGGAATACAAATGTTTAGATGAGGTAACGTAATGTTTTAAAATTGACACTACGAATTTTTCAAAGGAATCCAGCACTTCATTTTATTCTAGTTAAAAATCATTCTTATTTGTGATTACTCAATTGGTCCTTCTTATTAAATTCAATGTGGAAACATTAATTAATTAAAGGTTTTAAAATTTTTTAAAATTCATACATTTTTAACTCTCCAAACGAAGGTCTCAGATTGTCATACTTACATGTACTATTTATAAGTTTCAGTTTACTATCATTCTTGTAAAAATATCTTAAAACCTTTTAACAAGTTTAACGAGCATGTTTCTCCACCTCATCTCAAGGAGTGAAACCAGCTTCAGAATTAACTTTAACTTAAAGTTTGAAAGAAGTACTGCGAAACAAAAAAAAAAGAAAACAAAAACTCTTGAGGGTGTTAAAAATGTTTATTAGCCCCTAACCACACAAAATAGCCTCTTATCTTGCACCCTAAGAATTTATTGCTAAAAGTTATGACACAAGTTATTTGAGGCAAAATAATTGGAAACATGTCTTATGGGCAATGTTTCAATTTAACCCTTTTCTCTCAAGTCATATTCTTAGAGGGTCCTTTTATAGTGTGTTTTTTTTTTTTCTTCGTAAAAAACCTTAATGGTTTCTAATGGAAAATGTTTCTACTGCTAAGTGCTACGTTGATGATTCATCTAAAAATTTAAAAAAGAAACAAATTTATTTTCTTAAAGAAAAATATGTAATTTATAGAAAAAAAAAAGAATAGAAAATGACGCAAAAATTGACTAAGTATACTTATAATTTGTATAACTTCATTCTTTTTGAATGAAATTAATGCAATCACTTTGAAGAATACAACATTAATTATTAGATATGTGTCCCTTAAATCAAAATTTAAAACTAGGATTCATTGATTACGAGGTCGTGTTAGAAAAAAAGGAAAACCTATAAATTTCAATTCTGTAACATTTCTCAACGTTAAATTTTTGTATCGGGTAAATTATATGGAGTACAAGTACAAGGCTATAAAAAGGAAATCATAAAACCAGCCAAACTACCTCTCTATATCTTTAATAAATTTTCCTATTTCTCTTCCGCAGCCAAAATTGACGTCGAATGTCGATTTTGTAGGTTTTTTTTTTGTAAAATTTTGTGTTGGTCTCTTGATTCTTATCAATATATCTTTTAAATTCGATTACTCAAAGTTTTTATGAAGGTGCCAGAGCTAGAACTAAATGCGTGGGCATGTACTGAGCTTTTGGTAGCGAAGGAAGCTATAAAAAAGTCCTCAAAGATGATAAAAGATTGAAAACAATTTTTACGAGTATCAAGGAATATCATAGTATTTTGTAGTGCAGAATGAAGACAAAGTCGTAAGAAATTTGTTAATTTTTTTTACTTATATAGGTTTGTGTTTTTAGTGGAAATTAAGATACAAATTTATAAAGGTTAAATGGCTTAATTTATACAACTATGTTTTAGTACCCTCATTTTGTTCTTTAAATATTTTTCTTCGTACTCGTGCATTCTTTAAAAAAAATTAGTTATCTACCTTTAAATTTGAAATAATTTATTATGAAAAATATTTTGGAGGAAAACTGTTAAAAAAAAACCAAAAACAGTCAAAATTGAGGCATACCACAGTGAGTTCTAACTTTGTTTTTTACTTTTTAAGGTTCCAGATATCAAATCCACCAGCTTTCAAGTACAAAAAGAATCATCAAAATCGATCCACCCAGTCAAGAGTGACTTGAACTTCCATAAGTTTTTAATACTGACTTTTGAATTAAGCGTATTGAAATCTAATAGAATAAAATCTAGTAGAATTCAAATTACCGATACAAAATCGATATTTCTAATATATATATTTTTTTTTTTAATTTGTTTTTTTATTTTTATGAAAAAACTAAAATAAATTTTTTTTTTCGAAAATGTGTTTTTACTTGGAAAGTTTTGGCGTAGTTTTAATAACTTTCATACATTATGTTTTTGAGATTTGCCAACAAAATTTCGTGACGCAATGTGGCCAAAAATGAAAGAAAAACGTGAAATATTCAACCATTTGGGTTTGGGAAAATGAAAAACTTAATCAATTTAAAATGCAGCAATTAGCATTGATAAACTAATTTGAATGGACATAATAAGTTTGTTCTCAGAATACTCCAAATGCTTTTAAATTCTATAAACAAGCAAAATGAACTAAGCGAAAATAGTTTGATTTGGATTTCTTTCAGATTGAATACAGTCTAACTACCATTTTCTTGTTTATTTCATTCAAATCGTTCGTAATTAGTTGAGATAGACTCACTGGGAACGTATGACAAAAAATACACTAGGTTTAATGCCAAATGTTTATATTTGTTTTTATTTTACTTTGACGCCAATAAGGCGTAGTTTAATTGGCAAGTGAAATCTAAACTTGAAATAAAATATTGTTAAACTAATTTAAAACTTGCCCTACAGCACCTATTATGTATGGTAAAGAATCTACACCCTTACGTAACAGTTAATAACGATAAACCTACCGAACTTCCACGAACTACGAAAAATCATTGCAGTTTTCATAAAAACAAACAAAAGTATTTTCAATTCTCTGCCAACATTTTGGTACTCACACAAATTAAAACTTTCGACCTTTAACTCGCTCACTCGCTCGGCATAAGTTGGTCTTTAGTTAAAATAACATTCTCCATGGAAAACTTTCAAATCCAAACAAATGTTAGACCATATTATACTATAAACTTTCAAGATGTTGATTTCATTAATACAAATTGCTCCAACGTCGCTGCAAGTATTTCCCAGAAACCACATTGAAAAATAAAAATGAAAAAAAAAAAAACGTAAAATCCGAAATCCAAAGTACTTGTTATAGAGCCGGAAATCCACTAACAAATTGGTCTTTTGTCCTTGTTTGTGAGAATTGTTGTCGGTTGTAAAAAGCAACTCATTTCTCAAAAGAATTTCTCTGATTCCAAGAAAACACAAGATAAAGCAAGAAAAAAAAAAGAAAAGCACTTTTCAACTGGAAGTATTTTATATCTACATTCCTTAAAATTGAATAATTCAAAAGCCCCTCTGGTAGCGATTTTGAAACAACAAAAGAAAAAAAAAACCCATCTGAAGGGACTTAAAAAAAGTGCTAATGCGACTTCAACAAATAGCATTTGTTTTAAATTCCAATTAAACCAATTCAATCTTTGACGATGATGAATACTCATGTTGCACCTGTAAAACAGGATGAAGGACTTTTTTACAAGAAAAAAGAAAAAATGACACATAATTAAAGATTTTTCTTGAGTACAGATAAGAGAAATTGAAGAATGAACGAAGGATGTTTATTTGCCAATCCCCCAGAGTGGTGGTGGTGTCTTAATATTTATCATTTAAATGAATTTGCTTATCTACCTCTTCGTTAAGTCTTTTCCGATAACATTTTAAGTCGTGTATCCAAAGAAGGATCATAATGTTTGAATGCAAATGTGCTGATAAAATAATTTATTTTTGTTTTTATTCATTGGAACTTCCTTTGAGTTGGATTTCGCCAGAGATGACACACGAAAGCTTCTAAATATCAAATTGCTAAGCTTTGGCAAACATATTGAAATTCTTTCTTTTTTTTGACAGATGGCTACCGAATGTGAGAGAGGATTCTTCTGTAAAGCGAAGATGAAGAGAGATCAATATAAAGGATAAGAAAAATAAATTGCTGCTATATAAGATGGAATGTGCAAAACTATTCATCACATTGTTGGAACGTTTCCTTTGAGTTCATTTTATTTTATTCAGATTTTATGATCGTCCCATAACCGTTGCTGTTATGGAAGACCATTATTTATGACTTATATAAGATGCTATAAGGTTTCGACATCAAAATGATGGTTTTTGGATGGGGGTTATAATATGAACAGTAGAGTTATGGTGAAGTATTTGCTGGATAATACTTTTAAGCTTGCAAGGATACAAAATAATACCAGCTATAGAGTCAATGGATTGCTTTGAGTAGTCATCGGGGTAGTGCTCTGCTACCCCAAACAGATCGTTACAGAGATTATGACTCTTAATCAATTGAAGAGGTCTTAAAAATTATGGTTCCAATTAAAATTTTGAATCGATCGTTAAGCATCATTTGGCATTTAATTGTTTCTGTTTCTTGTTGTGAAGGACAAACAAGATTTGTGTAACTATTTTATTTAAGATTGGTGAGAAAATAAAAAAAAAATGTTTCCTCAACTTTGTTTGAATTATTTACAGGGCCAGCACCTCATACATGAAATTTCAAGGGCCTACTTATGTATATATATTTTCTAAAAGTTTAGAATACTGTCATAAAAGATGTAGTAAGTTCATTGATTTATCAGTGATAGAAAATTTGTTATAAAAATTTAACATTTTTCAATACAAAAAAAGTTACGTATACGCCACAGTGACCCATTTGGATAATACTTTTTAAAATACGCTGTATCTTAGACAGTTGTCCTTCTATATTCAAGATTAAGGTCTCAAATGAAAGAAGAAACAACAACCAGTGTGTACAAGTTACAGATCAACACAATTGCATTGCAACAAATGCAATATATTTATCAACATTTATATTAAAAAAAAATTAATTTGAATTTAATATAAAATTACTCTTATTGACCAACAATATGGCAATTCCACTCTTACTTTGTAGTTACAAATTATGAAACTTTTTTCAATCGAAATACGGCGTCGGATAGAAAAACAAACTCATACCAATGGGATTTTTGAGTGGTTCAAAAAAAAAAAATAAGTGAACAAAAAGGAGTTAGGTCTATATAATAGTTCTTCAAAACGAGATCACCTGGTTTCTCTCTCCAAGTATGTTTTATTTTCAGTCAAATTTTATCCCGAATTTAAGTTGACAAGGTTGGTTAGTTAACAACGGGATTGAATACAGAATATTATTTACAACGATGCATGTGAATTTATAAAATTTGTAAATTAGGAATATTTTCGGTCAAAGCAAAAACTTCAAAGGGCACTTTTTTTCGAATTAGGAAATACAATGCGAGTATTGGAACACAGTACCGAGCTGGATACAAGGTGTATCGATAAGGACGGTCCAAACTGAATATGGTGATAGGCCATCTCATGACCTTTCAGAATTTGGTAACTTGCTTATCACGAATCATCACGGTTTTCGAGTAACGGCTGTTTTACTGAAATTTGCCCGAACCCCTACTTTGGACTACTGTTTTGCTCACCCCGTCCATTATTGATTTTTATTTTTTTTTATATTTTTACACTTTATCATTGACCAGTAATGAGACTTTTTTTCTGCACTCAAACAATTTTGGGTTTTATAAACCATTTTTATAAAATTACTGCTTAAAGTCATAATTTGAACAAAGGCTCATGACTGTTATTTCTAACTATGCCTACCTACAATACCTTTGTAAAAGATGTTATGTAAATTGATTTGTTTCTATTGGAAAACCTTTTAAAACACCATGAAAGTGTCTCGAATTCATAAGAAATTTAGTATGTGAATAACAATTCACAATAATCCTTTTCTTGTCGAACATTTTGTAGTTAGCTAATAGAGTTACCAAATAACTTAAACTCTATTCAGTTTCAGTGTCAATTTAATGACCATTAACAGCACAATGAAAATATCTACTTACAAATATTTGTATTTTCTTGTATAGAAAAAAAAAAGAAAACTAAATCTATTCATCAATGATAGATTAGTAGTACCTACGTTTCCATGGACGAAGGCCGCCATTGGCAACACAAAATTCAATGATCCTTAAGCCCCAAACCACCATCCTTTTAACTAAAGCACAGATTTATCTCCAATATTACTTAGTAATAAGACGAAAATATTCTCTTCAATGAACCATAATACCCCGCCATATTATAACCCTAAATCCTAGCCATCTATTTCGATGGATACTATGAGCACAAAAGGAGTGAACAAAAAAATTAATGAATGGTGGGTATCCTCTTCCAGCCTAGAGCATTTTTTTTTTTTTATGAAGTAAATTATTTAAATACATTTATACGCCTTTGCTACCTTAAAACCCAGCTGATGTTGCCTATACCCTTTTGTGATAATTTATGACAATTTATGTAACCGTATTTTTGTATTCATCTTTTTTATTTTTTTTTTTTTTTGCTTTTGTTGTATCTTTAATTTGCAAAACTCAAGGAAATGAAAAAAATGCAAATTTTACTGCCCAAAGCATATTTCATTTTCTGCAATAAACAAACACGTAAACAGAAGTCAAAATTGACTTCTCAACTAGAAATAAGAATTATGGATTTTTTGTTTTTTGTTTTGTACACCAAAAAAAAAAACTTTTAGATTATTTATACAAATGAAAGTCTCTTAAGACCATTTAAGCCAATTGGATTTGTATATAGAAACGAAGGAGTTTTGATGGAATTGATGCCGAATGTTTAACTTAGGAAAATATCAATTTGATCAAAAAAAAGTCCGAGAAAAGCAGTTGCCTTTTTGGAAAAACCTTAGGTCTTTTGGCGAATATTTCTAATTGAAAGATTTTCAATAGTTCTCTTGAGTCTGCGACAAAAATGTTACAAAAATTGTTTACAATCCAATAAAATAAAAACGATTCCTTAAAATTTACAAACACAAGCTCACAAACTATGAAATCTTAGAATACATTCACGTACCAAAAATAGAAAGGCCATTTCTATTATTGAAATTGATGCTTATGCCATTCTCATAAGACCAGTATTTCAACTTTTGGGACCTTATTCTTTATGAACAAACAAAAAACCAAAAAAATATAATAATACCTACATTTTTTGCTCAATTTCCACACCTAATCTTCTACCGAATCTTTAATGGAAGAACCCTTTAAGCAATAAGCTATAAAAAAGTTCTATAATTCTTCGCTGATTTATGGGTTTAATACAAAAAAATCCATACATGTATGTGTGTGAGCCACACACAAATAAACAAGCACAAGAGAAAGAGGGCACGTTTTACAAATCCCTATACGAAATGTGTGTGTCTAAATGAAATCCTTAAAAGTAAATAAATGAATAAAGTTTCGTGCCTGATGGCCGATTGTTTAAATTATGGTTTTGTTTGTTTGATCAATTTGTTGTTTGACTAAAGTGTTGCTTTACTGTTGAAGGTGTTTCAGTGGGATATTCGATAGCTTTATTACTTTAGCACGAATTTGATATTATATGAATACTGTGGTGTTTTTAACATGCAAACAAAATACATCTAAAGGCTAGTATGATTTTGGCCGGAAATAGGAGAATTAAAAACCCTTAAACACATTAATGTATATATTATAGACAAAAGAAAACAAATGGGTGTGTTTGTATTGTTGATTGATAGATAGTGGTATAAGCTATTGCTATATTTATACTGAGACCTTTTACGCCCGTGCAATTTTTAAAAGTCATTAATGGTTTCCATTACTTTTATTATGTTATTTAGCAAATTGTGTGGATTTTTTTCTTGAATGTGCTTGTATTTTCGAGTGAAATCCATTAAGAGTGCACAGTATACTTTGTCAATGTTTTTTTTTGTCCATCACAGCAAATATACGTATAAATTCATTCATTTAATTATGAGATTTAACACTAAGAATCCACAATAGTGAGTGGAAAAAGGTTTTCTCATATAGGCATTCCAAAAATTTTTCATTTTTGAATGACAGACAAAAATCGAGAATTTTTAAAAACTGTTTTTTAAGTATGATGACGGCTAGTCATATGGGTATTAAGATGCTTCATAAAATCTAAATTTTATGAGATTTTTACAATTTTTAGGAATTGCTACCGACCTTTGAATATTTGCACATTATGGGTGGACCTTAGAATTAAATTTTCAAAAAATTGCAACGCCACCTCTGAGTTGGGTTCTTGGTATTAAAATAAGATAATGTGTAAAATTTTGGTGGATTTTGACAACTTTTAGGTGTACCGGCTGACCAATTATGGATATATTGTAAGATTATGTTGGAAAAAAATGTGAAAAAGTATCTTTTAGTACCCTTAAAAGTTTCCGAAATTAAGCGAAATTTTACACATTATCTTTCATTATCGTGTTTTTTTTTAATAAATTTTCATTATTTTGTAACGGGAAAACAAAGCTTAACCTGGAAATTTAACGATGTTAAAGATATTTTGGAGGAAAATTGCTACAAAAGGACCCAAAACATTAGAACTGAAGCAGGCATATATCAGCCAATTTCAAATATTTTTACTTATTTGGTCTGGCATATTAAAATTTAAAGCGTTTTCTTATATTTCTCGTACGTCCTGTATCTATAATTGCTCAGATAAAATTATGAACAATTTAGTAAAAACTGTACAAAATAGCTATTTTTTAAGATCAAATATTCAATATTTACAATTTAATAACAAAGAATATTATATACGCTGCTAACGTAATATTATAAAAATTAAATAAATTATTCAATATATAGCTCTTGAGACCTTTTTATATCAAATAACTTTACAGCTTAAACACACATACTAAATTGAACCTTTTATTATTTTTCAATAGGGATTACATCGGTTCCAAAGTAAGCAGATATTATTGCCTTTTTATTTGCCATGTAATAATTTTACGAGTAATTTAAAATATTTGCTAAAGAATGTTTACACAAGAACACAGAGAGATATTTTCTATGAAAATTGAAAGGGATTTTCTCTCTCAGAAAATATTCCTTTAAGTCTTTACAAATAATATTCTTCGATTTAAATCTCTGATGGCATTGGTACATAATTGATTGGTTTATGGTTGGATGATAAGAAGAGTCCCTTAGGAAAGCTAAGGATAAAGTCTGCTGTCGATGTTTTGACCCTTTTATTTTTGTTCAAAATTAAATGGAACATTTTTTACCATCATGTTCATAATTCTACCATTTCCACGAATTATTTGATTTATGTGCAATTTCGGTTAACAAATTTGAAAACAAGAATGTGAGTATTAAGAAGGAGGTTAAAAAGTGTTGTTTTTATTGAGGGGGGTTCTCCATATTTTATGGTTTATTGTTTCTTCATTATGGCTTTATAAGTGACATTAATGTTTTCTTTATTTTTGTGGATTGACGTAGACCACGAAAACAAATAAATATCTATATACAACAAAAACGTAAATATGATTTATTAATATTGTTTATAGTAAAACAATTCGAGTAAATACGGTTTAAGTTAGAATACGGAATCAACATGAAATAACAAAATGGAAGTGTGTAAAAAAATGTCTTCTACAATTAGAATACACAGCTAAAAGCTGAATTAAGAAAACATTCGAAAAATATTGCAGTAGATTATTTTTTGCATGACTGGAAAACTTATGGATTCAATTTAAATTTTACTAATTTTTTTTTTAACTTTCTTGTGCTTAATATAAAAACCTGATATTAATTTTTAAAATAATGGAGATAACCAAAGCACGGAATAACTTCTAAAATTTCAAAAGTTTAAGTTGTTGTTTACATATGTAAGAACCCACAAAAAATTAGTATGAAAACTGAATTCACTCATTTTCTAAACTCTGGTGTTAATTTTAAGAATACATACATATAATAGAACTAAAACATGTTTTTTTAAGATATATTTTCAATCAATATTTATTTTCAATTCCAAAAAAGGGTTTGTTATGAAAATTGAATGAGAAAAAATGATAAGCGGTTTCAATCAAAACCCTAATTTCCCCCCCCAAGCCTCCAAAATCATGTTATTTTATTTTAATTAACTGAAACTTTTTCGTAAATCTTAGGGATTTAGAGGGAGCTCGAGCCCTAAAGGGAAAATTGAATTTTTTTTTTAACGGTATGCCTACCATATGACGAAAATGAAAAAAAAAACATTTATTTCGAAAAAAAAATTATTCAAACTTATGCCCAGTGTGCCCAGTGCGTTTCAAAGTTCTTGATTTACCTGTATTCCGCACTTTTTTCTACGCTCTTCCTCGCATTCATTGTGGTAGTCACAAAAATGTTGGATGTTTTTCGCAGCTTTCCAAGCTTTTCTCTATGTTTTTTTTTATTTTCTCCGCGTAATTCTACGCATTTTCTGCCACCATTATTACGCACATTTTACCGCGATAGTCCGTGGTATTTCGTAGGTTTTTCTGAAAAAAAAACTTTTTCAACTAAATTCCAGTACTTTCTACGTTTTTCTTTGTCGCCTTTTCCCCGGTATTTAAAGTATTGGTTTCGTGTGAAAAAAATATTTGAGGTTTTAATCAAAACCAACATTACGATGATGGAGAATTCCAAAAAAGTTGTTTTCGTCATGCCATCCGTCGGTCTGTGCGTCTGTTCGTCTGTGCGTTCATCTGTACAGAGAGCCACAGCCCAAACGGGTTAACGGATTTGCATGAAATTTAGTACAGATTACTTTTTTGTAATTTACAAGTTTGTTTTTTTTTTTTTGTTTTGGATATCTCGATTAGAACGAATACCTCTCATATAACGGTTTCGAGTTATTGGATTTTTCTCGAAAACGGCTCTAACGATTTTTATTAAACTTGGTGTATGTTATATAAGAAGTAACAATTCTGCGTTGTTGGTTTTTCCCAAAAAATACGAATAACAGAATATGATGTACACGATTTTCGGGAAATTTATTTATTTAGTTATTTCCGTATTATATCATTACTGGCTCAACTAATTTCGTTTAAAAATTGTCACCATGTCTTTTTCATCGTTTTAAAAAGTTTTGTGTATTTAGTTTTTCAAAAAAACATCCACAGCAGATTTCTTCTTCGGTCAACCCAGCTAACAAATCTGCTGCTAGTAAATGTACAGATTTCAAAGTGTTTCAAAGCGTTTCAAAATCAAAAAAAAATGTATTCCTATCTTCAATTGCTTTGGTTTTACTCAGTATTCATTAATGTATTAATTTATTAATTTAATTTTATTATTTTAAAAATCAACGAGTATAATTTCCCAGACTATTAAAATCGTTTGTTAAGTGCTACATATTTTTAGTATTTTGACAGAAATAAGTAGTTTAAACTATCATAAACATTTTTTGCGCCATTTATCACTTTTGTAGACGGGCTCATTAATAACTTAAAAATACTAACTAAAAGAAAAAAAAAATAAGACAATAATTAGAATTTTTCTCAAAATTCTCATATTCATTCTCACTCAAAACTAAATATTGTGTATAGTATAGTGAGTTATACTCAAAGAAGCACATTTACCTCATTAAGTTTGTCGTATAACCTATACCATACCCGCGCTGTGGACTTGTGGTTTCTTCAAAAATAAAAATAATTAAAGATATTTTTTTTCGTTGTCATTGTAGTGAGTTTATTTATTTTTAAAAGTTTTACAAAAATAATGTAAGTGGGTACTTTAGCAATTTACTTATTAAATAGTATGACATTTTTAATTTTCTTGCTTTTGAAAAATAAAACGTCGTCAAATCTCGAAGTAAGATGAAATCTAATTTCGCTAAAGTGTATTTAGATTTCAATCGATAATAATTTTAATCAAAAAACAAAACAAAAAAACACAGTTTCCATTTCAATTTTTGTATTTTTCTTTTTTTCAGATATCAACTTATAATACATTCCGTCATTAAGATAATCTCAAAGCCAGAACACTCGAAGCAGCAAAATGATTTTTCTTAAATGTAGAAAAAGCTAAATGAGGAAGACACATGAAACTGCTTCGTTAATTAAAAAAAAAAATAAATATTAAGTAGTTTTGTTTATTGTAAAACTCAAAATTACATCAATCATGGATGACTTAATTTCGATGAAGTGGAATAATTCTGCAAATGTCAATAAGACATTAATGCATCCCCCGGTTATTGATCCAGAAAGCGAATATGTGCCCTATAGCGAGAGGGTTGAAACGTATTTGGTGCCAGCTGTTTTTGCGATAATATTTATTGTCGGTGTAATTGGAAATGGAACTTTGGTTGTGATATTTTTTCGACACCGTGCTATGCGTAACATTCCCAATACGTAAGTAAAATATGTGATCTTTTATTTATAAAAGTTTTATTTGTTTCTTTTGGCTAATAAGAAATTATTGTTCATGTAAAGCATAATAAGGTAATATTGGCATGTGCAAGTAAAAGAAACTATTTCTTTATAAATAAGAACTTTAAATTTTTGACAAAGTTACAAAATTTCCCTCGGAGATTTATTTTAAGGCATTACTCCTGCATTGCCATAAATTCAAAAAGTCCGAATTTTAATTGGTGAAAGCAATTTCAATGATTCATTGGTAGAAAGTTAAGCTAATATTACACGATTTGTGTAATCAACAAAATTTGGGAAAATACACAAATGTGTGTTGTATACACAAGTCGTGTAATCTTACAGTCTAAGAGCCACTTTGACTAAAGTACTAGTCGCAAGGCTGAAATTTTATTTATAATTGATTTGGTACTAGTTATGCAGAAAAACCTAAGCCTATGGTAAAAAACGATAATGTTTAAGAAAGAGGATGGCAGCTCTTGACCTGCAGCAATCATAATATATCATAAAAATCTGGTTAAACTGGGGATATAAATAGTACACACGAAGTTTAAACAATTAAAAATAGAATGAATTTCTTTATATCAAGAAGAAATTTTAGGCTCGTCTAGTACTTGACTTGAACTTGAGTCTGGCAACCCTGCCAAACTTTATTTTTTCTACTTAAATAATACGAAAGAAAAAATCAACAATGCACAAGAAAGTATAAGGTAGGAAATTTCATTAATTTCGAGATTTATAACTATTTAAAATATCATTTAAGACAGTCATGGCAACCCTATTACTGATGCTCTGATTAAACTGGTCATGTAAAAAATGCACACGAAGTTTAAGCAATTAATCTAGCCCATTTCAGAAACTATATGATGAACTTTCTTTATATTAACAAAAACTTTAGGCTAGTCTGACAAGCATTTTGGCCCACGGCAACTCCGCCAAACTTTATTTTTTGTTTACTTTTCTAGTACTAAAGCAGCCCACGGCAACCCTGCCAGACCCTGTTTTTTAAACTTTACTAGTACCAAAGCAGATGTATACATAATTTCAGCCTTGCGAAATAAGATTACTAGGTTAGTCAAAGTGGCTGCTGGCTCTCCGACTATAAGCTTTAGTGTTTTTTTTTTGTTGACACCGTCACTTAAGTTCGTCGAATTTATTAAAACGGTTTTTAGAAAAAGTCATTTAGTTTCAATCTATTCGGTTTGTTCAATTTTGTTATGAGCAGTAAATCAGTTAGTTTTGAATTTGTCTGCCTCTACATCAATACGTTCCTACATAACGTATAACTCAATCAGATGGAAGCTTGTGGGCAATTTTTGTTGGCCATTTCTGTGATCATTTGGATTCCTTAATCGAATTTTAAACTTTACTAACAATATTGCTTCTTTATATAGTTACTCGTATTAAAATGCTTTTAGGGATAACAAAATATTTTTATTTTTTTCAGTAGGAATAGGTAACATATTTTCAAATTGTATGCGTGATGTGTTGACGAGGCTTCTCAATAATGAAAGTTTCATTACAATTTTCACAGGTTTTTTTTGTTCTCTTATTGAAAAATTTGCATTTATATTCTTTTTGAGACAACAATCAGTAAGTGTATACCTTTATGTTATGTATGCAAACGAAATGTAAAAGTATTCCAGCAAATACTTGTGATACTTCAACCAAATGGGTATCTCTTCGCGTGCGAAATTTAAATATCATAACAGGTTCAATCAACAAAAGTAGATTAAGCCAATATTGTCAAAATATTTACAATATTTACAAAAAAAAAAAATGCATGACTCGGTAGCACGTACTTGCTTTCATAGTTAAAAGTGCTTCGTTTAGTAAAATTTTGTAGGTACACATTTAGAGTTTAATATTCACAATTTTGAATATGTACACTAGTGTGATTAAAAAAAAATGTTCCCAGCACCAAGCTCACAAGTTTTGTTTTGGCCTAAAAAATAAGCCTTGGAAAAATTCAGGTCTTAAAATAAATTAGGAAAGTTGGCCGTTATCTTGACACTGAATGAAACATTTCAGAATAATTGTAAATATGGAATTTATCAGACAGAATACTTTGAGCAGAAAAGTTAGAATAATTTATTATTGATTTAAAGATTTTAAATTGGAAATTTAGTGTCCCGTAATTAGTCAAGTAAAATTTAAGTGATAATTCTGGTGTATATTCTAAGAAAAAATCGTATTACAGTAAAGCTCTATCCTCAAAGTTGATATAACTATTCGATGATTTAAGAAAACACTGACTTTGGTATACCTTGGTCCATGTTAACGATAATTTCTCGGCTAATACTAATGGTTGAGCACTTTAATAAATAATATAATTTGTAAAAAAAAACCCTTCTTGTAACTGCGTTTAAATAATGTTGATATCTTTTTTGGTTGCCCAGATATTAATCTTCGAAATTGTTTTATTATTCCTGCCCGTGCTATTTTTTGACTTTGAAGTCTATTTTCTTGGAAAAAAGAGTAACAAACACAACGTTTTATTAAAACGTTGATTTTTAAAAAAAAAGTTACGAGATGTTTTTGTATTAAATTTTATAAGCTAAAAGACTGCCGTCAATGTTTTTGCTCTTAATGTTACAGTCAGGAGATATTCACGATTTGACTCCCCGTTAAATCGATAGCGGCACTAGTATCGATGGGGACTTTTTTTTCATCTTTTATTAAGAACACAGTGCAAAAGCTATGTACCAAAAACTTAGCTTTTCCCTAATTTTGGCTGAGTTGAATGGATGTATTGACTGGACTATTTCCAGTGTTTCTCATTCAACTTCGAACTTCTGCTAGAATATGGTATATTTTTCAAGAAAGTGTCTGTGGTCTTCACTCGTTTGTTAACCCACGTTCAGGTGCAGAGTACCTGCATTTATAGGAAAGCTTACTGCCTCTGCCAAGCCCTCATGATTGAAATTATTTAGGGTTCGATTTTTTCAAAAAATCTTTGAAGATCATAAATTTTAAACCCAAAAAATAATTTTTCAACTAATTTAAGTAAAAGTCGGCGAAGCATTTAGCTTAGCTATGCAGATAGACAGAGGAGGCTAGTATTTGCATATAAGTATGTATATTTCTCATAAAACTGATATCCTCACCTTCTTTGAACCTAAAAAATGACAACAACAAAAAAAACCAAATCAACGGAATTCAATAAAAAATATTCCCAATGAAAAATATCGTCCCTACGTTTGATGGAAAATAGAATAAGTAGCCGACATCATTTCTTATTCTACGATAAAATAAACAAATTATGAAGCCTCAGCAACAACAACACAAAAAAAAAAAAGATAAATTGAAAAATTATTCAAATTTTCCACTTTTCATTTGTGTATCACTAATTTTTCCCCAACAAATTTTTGTATTTTGAATCAAATTCAATTTAATTTTTTGAAAAAAAAAAACAAAATGCCTTAAGGCAATTTATTTTACAAGTAGGTACTTTATTTTGCGAAAGCTTTGATGAAAATAAGTAAAAACAAAAAACACAATAATAGCGTGCAACCACACAAAAATGAGGATGAGTGTTGCCTTTAGATTTTAAGTAACTCAATTTGTCTCATTCAGATATTTTCACTTGAAAACACACACACACACACAACGTATACAAATTCTAAGGTAGACAGCCTGAAGAAATATTCATATTTACTCACATTAACGCCACCGTTCCAAGTGAGAGATATAATTGATGGTTTTCGGGGCTGATTCATTACAAACAATGAAAGATTCAGTCAAAACGAAGTTTGGAGAGCTTGTAGCTATACAAATGTGAATAGATTGAAAGCAGCCCCCTTATCTCATGTTGTTCAAAGGTATAGGCGCATGATATAATTTGGAATTCTCAATTCGTCGTCTTAATGAAATCCTTTATCGCTGGTCAAATAATTCTCATTTACATGATGTATCTCCCATTGGAATTTAAAGGATGTGTGGCATTGTTCAAATAGTGTGTAGATTATTGCCTTTCTATCTATCTCAAGAGGATCAAGTGTGTACCAAAGTTTGAATGAACATAATGAGTGCTTCAGGACAAAAAGAATACAATTTTAATCAGGAGATGTCAAAGACTAAAAAAAATCGATTTTTGATTAAACATAGAGAGCCAAAGGAAAAATCCAGGTACACACCTTCAAAGAGAACATTCTATTTTTAATTTTTTTTAATCGAAACTCAGTAAAGCTTCAATGCAAAGAAAACTACAAAAAAAAAACGGTTTAAAAAAATCAAACTTACCAAAAACAGATTACAGAAATCAAATTACTAGAAGGTCTTCATTTCTTCTCAAGGATGTTTTTCACAAGTCGACCATTCTATTTCAAATCAAAAATCTAAAAGATTAAAAAGCACTATAATGAAAAGGAAATAAAAAAACTACAACGAAAGAATCTGCTTTTCTGAATTTTATTTTGTAGTTTTTGGGTTTCAAGGCATTTGCCAAATAGCTCTGGCATCCCACCTGCAATCGGATATAAAATATTTTCATCGAATTTATTACTTTGCATTCTCCTTATATGAGAATGAATTTCTCTTTGAGTGCTTGTCTTTTTATTGAAATAACCTCTTGATTAAAAAAATAAAAAAAAAACTTTCAATTGAATGAATTTTCAATACCTATAGATTTTTATTGTAACTTGATTATATTACATGTATATTTTGTCGGTGATATTAAGAAAATTGCAAAGTATACTTTTGACCAGATTACATTTCTTTTAATGCTTTTTTGATCTTATCAAATGACTTTATTTAATACTGGGAGTAGGTAGGTACGCGGCAGTACACCATTGTAAAAAATACTTTAGGTCGATAAAATAAAATAAAAGACACCAAGTGGGCATTAGTGTTGTCATTAAAATGTTTTCCTTATTTCTTATGAGTTTACCCTAAAGATCTTCCAAAAAAAATCCGCTAAGTTCGAAATCGGAGTTGTTTCGCCTTTTTTGAGCTTCAGTTACTCCACTTAAACACAAATATAGTTTTCGTAATAGTTATTGATGAAAAATTTTAAAAATTGGCACACGAGTGTTTTTTCGAAGAGAAAATTGAAAATTTTGGGAGTAAAAAGCTATATAGCTGAAATAATGACGTTGTTCTGTTGGACTTTTGCTGATAAGCAAACTTGAAGAGTTTCAAAAAAAAAATTCAATTTATTTTTCTATTAAAAATTGTTCTATAGCTCGCTTTTATAATAACACTTTCTAAAACAATTAAGAATGGGATTTTCTTGTAATTATATTCAGAGGTTTTGACTACCCATGATATGATATTCACAGTGGAAGCTTTAAAAGTCTTATAGCTTAAATTGCAAATACTGTTAAAACTTTATATTAACGATTTTCTTTTAAATATTTTTTTTACCTTCATAAATAAAAATTAAATCCCTCAAATTTATGCGAAAAATTAACCTCAAATAGTTTTTGTCTTACATTTTTTTTTTAATATTATTTTTCCTAAATTCCAAGTTTTAAAAACATTTTTTTTTTCGTTCGTTTGTAGGTGAATTTTGTGTGTTGTTAAATTTTTGAAGAAAATTTTACACATCAAAAAACGTAATGTTTTACTAAACATTAACTGATTTTTACTTGCGATATACTACAAGTAGGTACTATAGGGAAAATTGAGGATTCGTAAAAATAAACTCCAGATAACAATGACACATTTCTGTCTGTCTGTTTGTCTGTCTGTCTGTCTGCGCATATTTTGTGCTACAGTCTTAACCACGAAAGCGATTTTCTTGAAACTTCGTGGTTAAGGATCTTAAGTGATTCCCTAGAGGGGAAATTTAATTTTTTTAAATATCTCATCTAGATCGAGTACCTCCCATATAACATTTTTGAGCTATTCGAGTTTTCTCGAAAACGGCTCTAAAGATTTTGTTAAACTTTTTAATATGATTTCTTCTTTAAAGATTTTGTTTTTTAAATCGTTGAAGCCATTTTCTAAAAAAAACTCTAATTTTTTATAAAAAAATTTCGAACGATTTTTTGGTATGCCATTTTCAAGATATTGCTTATCAACATATAATAATTAAATTTAAAAAAAGCTCACTGACCGATAATCGAAAAAAAATATTTTTCAACAAAAAACAACAGTTAAAATTTTCAATCTAAGTTAATTCATATGTAATAGCCTTGGGCTACATGAGCAAGTTCGCACGATCCAGTCGTGCATTTTATTTTTCTTAGAATTCGTTGTTCTTATTAATTCTTAATCTTGAACTGAAAACAAAGATTTTATGTCTTCTTGTTTTCGAGAAAATTACAAAAACTACTATTTTATTTTTTTTTGTGCTTGAATATTTTATATTTTTATTGTTTTTTTTTATGAAATTGCCACTGCCCCACTACCATCCAAACGGGAGGAGTTAGACCCCTCTGCCCGCAGCAAAAAATGCTTGTATTTGACCCTTCTACAAAAATTCGTTATAAATTTTCAGCGCCCAAGTTATCGTACTTCCTCCTAAACTATGCCAAAAATTTTAAGTTCAGTTTAAGGAAAAACCTTTATTGGTCTCACATAAAATATAAAATTTCTCAAACCGTGTTCAAATAATAAGTTGGTATGCCATTTTCAAAAACATATTAATGCCCATCTAAAACCATAATTTAAAAAATTACAGTGACCTGTTTTCGAAAAATTTATTTTTAAAAAAATTTAATATTGAATATAATCTCAAAGTTTTAAAAAATTACACTTCAAACATTTATTTTTATATTTTTTTCACAAATTTTGAGTTTGAAAGTATGCATAGATTTCACTTGATCAAAAAACTGGCTAATAGAGCAGAGTAAGGGCATTAAAAAATATAATACTTTATTGTAGGTTTTACCGTTATTTTTCAATGATGCTTTCCATTTTTTATTTTTGTTAATGAATTTCCCTCCTGCCCAAACGGGGGGAAATAGACCCCCCACTATACAAACAACTCATTACAAAGTGCCCATGTTCCTTTGAGGTTTTTCTGGGATAAAAATATTCACACCTCAATGACTATACCTATATCATATCCCACCTGCTCCCAAAATCTACCGTTATGACAAAAATAAACAGACAAATCGTGGTTAAGGCAAGCTCTTATTGTAATATTATTTATAATTTATTAATCTCAAACAATAAATACATTTCAAAATAATGATGCTAGAATATTAATTAAAACAAAGAAAAATCAATTTGTGGTTTGTGATAAATCTATTACAGAGTCTCTTTGTTTTTATTATAATTGATGTGGTTTCTTTCCACCACAAAAAGATACAAGAATGTCCATTTTAATAGTAATTTTCTCCTTTATTTTTGTTTGTATAGAAGGAAAATGAAAATGTGCCAGTTATAAATGAGAAATGACTTAACACCCATTGTTTTGCTTAAACATCAGGCACGGATTCTATTAGCTTATTATTTAATTGTCTGGAATAGAAGCTTATTTATTTGCCAGAAGCATCAAACTGAGATTATATCTCCAAAAACAGCCGTGTGGCATCAGATACAACTCATCAGTAACGTGTCTGGTGGGATATAATAAACAATTGTATACTCTTGGAACGACTAAAGTTCGCATTTAATCCTCTTGAACATTATCCCTGACCTTATCCTGTGTAAGAATAGAATTAATAGCAGCGTTTCCTTATTGAATTTTCGATAGAACAGAATTTCAATGAAAATAAACTGATTAATTGTTGTGATTTCCGGTATATAAGGTAAAATCGACCATTTGTTTTCCATTTGACCTAAATTTACTTTGCTTACCTTCACTATGTTTATTTGTATAGCGCTCTGTACGTTTTGTGAGAAGCTTCGAAGGACCAAATGAACATTAATTTTACCAAAAGCGAAAGGTATTTGAAATATTGAAAGTTTCATTTGAACGTAAGGAGGAAGGGGGGCCAAAACAATAGGACTTATTGCATTAAACTTATTTCGTATTAAGAGTTTTCAATTCAACCATCTAATCGTTCCTAAAAGCCAATTCAAGTTCCTGGTTTAAATAGAAAATTTTAAGCTCTTAAAGATCAAATAATAATTTCTAACTAAAGTTTCTACTAAATGAATGAATTATATTTTTGCAAAACTCTATAAAAAATACTTTTTTCTTTCTTAACACTGAAATAAAAATCAGAAAGGCGTGAACATTTTTTTTTCTTTCAAATTCTTGGATTTCTTTTACTAAAAAATGGTTCAACGAAATGGAAAACTGCAATTTATCTAAGTTCTTATCTAAAAAGCAATACAAAAAACTTTAATTTATTGTTAAATGACACGGAATGCGCTTCAAGAAATATGCATGCATATACATAGGTATCTGGTTTAATTGCTTTACTATATCTTTAGTAGTTATGTATGTATTGCCTTGCAAGAAGGAGGAATTTTGCACAATTTAAGGAAATTCCTTACGTTTAATCACTTCCGTTTGAGTGTGTTTGCGTGCTGCTATTTCTTTTGCATATAAGGATGTTGTCTAGTGAAACGTATATCCTTCTTGTAAACAGAATCCCACACCTGATGGTTATGCTAAGTAAAGGAATGTGATAATGTGAATGATGTAATTTAAAACTTTCATCACATCAAAAGATTTCTCAAAGGAGAGTGTTTTAGGTTAGAATTAAAAACTAAAGAACTACGACAGTAAAGATGATATAGAGAAAAAAGTTTGGATGACTTCCTTTTTTGGAATTCATAAATTTAAAGTATTGTGTAGTCTAGGTCTAGCAAGGTAGTAACTTTTTTTTGGTTGTAGAGTAATGTTACAAAATTTGGCCGAAATTAAAGTGTTAACATTAGCTTAGGTAAACGATAAAAGTGACTGCACAAAAAAGTATTGTTAACATTAATTTTGGATCAGTGAACAAGTAAATTACATTCATTTATTATTCGAAAGAAGCGTTTTCGAGATATCATCAAGAAACATGTTCTTTTGTTTGTCTAATTTTATGTACTAGCATAAATATCACTAACTGTAATTTAAGTTTTTCAATTTTTCATTGTTTATTGATATTATTTTTTTTTATTTAAAACGATAATCGTATAAATCGGATCAAAAACCATAAAGTAACATCCAATCAAAGTGTAAGAAAGCACGATTTTCTTTTTTTTTTTCTTATCTTAAAAAAACACTCGATTTTAGTCGTTCCGTTAAGAAAAAAAATATATTAAAAATACTTACGTGAAAGATAATAATAATTTTACAAAACTGTAGAACTGTAGAAACTGTAGAACTTAAAACCCTTAACTGAATCACATTTTTAAGAGCATTTCCATGCGACCCAGTCAGTGTTGTATTTAATTTTTTTTATTATTCACGTTATTATTATTCAGTGCATACTGTTGGTCGGTAGAGTGTTATTATACTCAGAACTGCGCATTTTAAATCTGACATGATTTACGACACACAGAAGTTATAAGCATACCATTAAGGTAGTTCGACCTAAAGAGCTTAAAACATAATAATTCTTGCCTACGCATGAATATCATACACCAACTTCCTTCAGTAATCCTTTGCTGATGTCAGTCCATATACCAACAATGTTTCATAAGATACAATACAACTTTAACGAAGGGCTAAAAAATAAATGTCATACGTACCTATAAGTTTAATAATGTTTTATTATGTTTTATTATTGTACCGTGTGTGACATGCAAAGCACAGGGTTGTTATAAATGAAATTAGAGAAATTGTAAAAAAAAAAAAAGTTTATTTATTTTCAGTTTTTTTTTCAAGGTATTAGACAAAAGCTTAGCTTCCAAATACTGCATCACAAATATTTGATAGAATTACGAATATTTTGTATAAGCAAACAAGAATTTTATTAGAAGAACACAGGGCCCAGTCGTCTCTGTTAAACAAAGTTCACAGCACTTATTTTTAAAAATACAACATTTCTGCTTTTGAATACAAATTTCAGTATAACAACCCTGTCTAAATTTTGATGCTTCCGCACAGAAATGTCTTTATTCCGCAACCAAAGTGCCGATTATATCTGCCCCATTTGCAGGCAAGGTACTTCATCATACAGGAAGCTAAAGTCTTTCAGGTGAAAGTATACGTTGTTTTATTTTTCATTTAACCAAAACCCCTTTTAACGACTCAACGTCCGTGGACGGAAATTAAAAGCTTTATCGTTGCAACATTTCAAAATGAAGGACAACTATTGCTATGCGATGACAGCTGACAACAACACATGGTCGATGAATATGTGTGGTCTTATACTGAAAATAAGCTTAAACTACAAGGCTTAAAATTAGTACATACCTTTTACAAATATTTTGAGTCCTTTCCTTACGCAGCAAATACTACATTATGCTTTTATAACAAAAAGCTTATATACGACGACGTATATGCACACTTAGAATTAAACCTTGTTTCATTTTTGTTTCTTCTTTGTTGTATTTGTGATTCCTTGCAGATACATTTTATCATTGGCACTGGCGGACCTTTTGGTGATTATTATTTGCGTACCTTTGGCCTCTGTGCCATACGTCCTGGATTCATGGCCATGGGGTGCAACGTTGTGTCGTGTCACCGAATGCGCTAAGGATATTTCAATTGGAGTTTCAGTGTTTACGTTAACAGCTCTTTCTGGTGAAAGATATTGTGCCATAGTGAATCCATTGAGAAAATTGCAGGTAAGTTCTGTTGCTGAATGTTGATGGATGATGATGATGATGATGAAATGCAATTGCGAATGCTCCCATATTCAAAGGATTTTGTAAAATTGAAATTTTATTTGTTTTTTGTCTTTTTTTTCTTTGTTTTCCTGGGGGATTAAACAAAACAGACTCGTCCTTTGACTGTTTTAACTGCCACATTGATATGGATGTTGGCGATTTTATTTGCTACGCCAGCTGCTCTCATTTCCGATACGCAGGACGTACAGCTGCCGAAGAATTTGACAATAACTTATTGCTCACCATTTGGAGATTATCCAAATCACTCAGCGTATGCAAAGTAAGTACTGAAAAATTTAATATTAATAATTGAATTTATGTACCTACTTATTTTTTTTTTTTACTTATTGAAAAATTTCAAAGAATTGTGTATTGGTCCATGTTATTTTTCATTTTTCGCAAAAATATGAAATTTTTATTTTGCTTTTCAAAATCTTGTTTTTTTTTTTTTGACGAAAATACTGCTTTTCAAAATCCTGCTATTTGTCTGTTCTGTTTTACAAAATTCTGTTTTTCAAAATTCTGCCAGTTAGGTGTTGTAGTGTTGCCAACTAGCTGTAAATTCAACCACTCAAAAACGTGTATTAATATAAAATAACAGCTCAGTAAAATTGAGTATAATTTTTTCTCTAATATATTTTTCTTGAGAAATTATATCTGTTTGATTTCTAATATGAAGTCAGAAAGGTGTATATATTTTGTCGTAAGCAAATAGGTAGTATTGGGAAAAATGCCTGAAAATGTATTTAAAAATTTAGATTTCAAAAACTTGTGGTTTTTGTGGTTTTGTGTGGCTCAATCACCCAAAAAGATAAGTACTTCTATATTTAGATTTACAGAAAAATTGCCCGTGTTCATTTAAATTATTGATTGTACGCAAATTGAAAACAACAAATATTGTTGGAGGTTCATCTCTTCACCAAATAAATTGTAGAGCTTACAGTCCCTTACGAACCCAAAATAAAATTGAAGTGTAACCAAGATCTCACCAAATAATAGCAAGAGTCATATTCAAATCAATATACAGATCCAATTTGTTCATCAAAATATCTAATTTAATTTGAACAGATTGTTACACTTATTATAATCGTTACTGTAACATTTGAATCACCAGACCTATTGTTTTCCACTTTATGACAAATTGAAAATATATTGACATCTCCATTTCTGTCTTCGGCAAGTACATATATGCATCCACTTCAGAAGAAAGTAAATACAAGAAAGCAGGATTCATTTCTCTTCCTCTAAATATATTATTTCAAAAGCAAATGCTTCTCAATAGGTATACTCATACTCATGTAGTTGCAAAATATATTATAGATTATCCTAATGCTAGAGGGAAAATAGTAGTTTACCGACAAAACAATGCCATGTTTGCATTCGGTATTAAGAATTTAGACGTACTTTATTGGAAACTGCATAATAAATGCATGCTATGGAGGCATCTATTTCTACCTATAGAAATGTATGAAGCAGGTTTTAGTTTGGATATCTTGGATTTCGGATTTGGAAGAACAATAGGGTTATAGGACGGTAGAACAAAAGAGTCAAGCACTTGTGTCTAAGGACCTTTGGTTAGGAGTTTTTTTTCATGTAGATTGTACCTGATAGATTTATGATTTATTTTCAGTGCCTATATTTTGTTAATAAATTGAATTTTTTAAAGCAAGATAAAATGCACATTACGCATAAACAATCCTTTTAAATTTTATCAAAACTTAAACTAAGCTTTTTGTGAACAAACCCTTTTTTTGTGTTTAATGTTGAAATTTATACTGAAAATAAAAACTCAGAATGTAACACCTACTGCATTAGGTATGTGTTCTGTGAATAATGCAGTCCACAGCTATGTTAGAAATACTTACATATTAAATAACATTATTGGAATCCATAATGTTGGCATTTTTCAGGGAATTCATCCCAAATCTATTTTTAGTTTTTACTTCAAACGTAATATTTTCTTTACTAGCATATTTTTTTTTTTTGCCTGACCAGTTATTTTTGGATTAATTGTCTTTTATTTTGTTATATTAGGACTGTTATATTTTTTATTTTAGGATAGTTAATATTGGATGCTGTTTTTTTTTTTTTTTTTTGATTTCATATTAGTACTTTTTTCACAAACACACTCTTTTAGTGATATTGAAATAATTCTGTAGAAAGTAGTAAATAAAATTAAAAATGTTTTTTGACATGAAACCAATGAAACTGGTCCGTAAAATCAAAATAAAAATTAAACAACTCCTCAAATTTTGAATGGACTTGCTTAGTATTTTTATCTAAGAAAGTTTCCCAAAATTAGGAAGTTATTTCAGGATATTCATTCCTTGATTTAGTTGGGGGACTTCGTTCCACCTTTTCCAGTATTAATTTTAAACTTTTGACTAACTCACCTGCCCTACACAACGATTTAAATGTTGTGCTTATGCTTACACCCAGAGAAAAAACAACGTAAAATCAAAGAAAACCACTTTGATTTTACTATTTTTCGGTTTGAATAAGCTAAAAAGAAGAAGAAAATTTCAAAATCAAAGCCAAACAAAGTAGATTAAAAATGTATTCCTTAAAAAAAAATAAAATTGAGAGAAATTCAAAAAAGAAAAATAGGAAACCAACCAATATTTCAGTTTCGTGACTTTACACATATTGCTCCTTGAAGTTCTTCCCTTTTTTTCATGGTACTTTTTGCATGTGTTTCCTCTTTATTCAGTGACTTTTCACGCATTTTTCCTTAATTTTTTTTAGGAGTATTTTGCGGTTTTCATGATTATTTCTGGGGTATTAAAAGTTTTTTTATTTTTGTCTTTCTTTTTCGACCATCATTGCTCGTATTTTCCGTGCCTTTTACGCTTTATTTCGCAATTTACCACCCTTTTTTTTTCTTTTCTACACTATTTTATGCTCCTTACCTTGGTACCAAATACTTTTGTATGCTTTTTTCAATGGTATTCTACGAACGTTCACATTTTCGCATTTGAAGGCGGATTTCTACAATTTTTTTGAAAATTAATACGTTTTTTTCTGCGATATTAAATGCGTTTTCCGGTGGTACTTTACCCTTTTTTATCCTGATGTTCCATGCTATTTTCCACTTTTGTTCATCAGTACTTCACGATTTTTTCATGGTTTTCAGCGCATTTTAGCGTGGCTTTTAATATTTTGTTTTTGGGGTCTTACCACTTTGTTGTGGCATAATATGCAATTTTTCAGTGGTACTAAACCCTTTTCTGTAACATGCCATGCTTTTTTGCTCGGTATTCCACTATCTATCACCATATTCCGCGCTTTTTTCGACGGTATTATACGCCTTTTCTCGCGGTAGTTAGTAAGGGCTCTTTTTCTGCCTTCCCATGCTAATTTTCGCTGTATTTCGCTTTTTTTCTGTTGTATTCTGCAGTATTACACCATATTTTCTTCGGTATTAAACGTTTTTTCCCGTACTAGTATTTCCACCATCATCGAAGGAGTTCTATCCTCAATTTAATTTTTTTTTTTTTTGTTTGTAAGCCTAACGCCAATAATGCAGAACTTTATTGAAAATTTGCATATAACTCTTTCACTGAGATATGCACGCAAACTAGAATGGTTATAATTCTTTAACGAGTTGTAGTAACAAGAGTTCTTCAGTTGTTACTCAAAAGTGTTTCAGTACACAACTCTGCTTTCTTGAGAGATAAAAAATAAAAACTGGTACCATAAAATTCAAATATTGAATTTAAAAAAAAAATCAACAAAAATATTTGACACCATATGGACAGAGAGTTGCTAAAAATGCACAATGCTGTTCATTTGAATAATATCATTTATCATTCGGCTGTGGTAATGAAAATATTTGTTCAAATCCAAGGAATATTAAATTTGGTTTCATAAATTTAAAATTGATTCTCGCAAAGTGATGGTATGTACGGAAATATTTTCCTGTACAAAAATATGCAAATCAGCAATGAAAAGAATGAAGAGACAAATGAAATTTATGTGATGCAAAAATGTTTTTGCATCATACTCATATGATATTTTTTTCGCAAAAAAATATCATCTGAATGATTGAAATTCTTTAGATTTTTTTTCTATAAATGATTTTTTTCAGAGACATAAATCATTTATGTTTAAAATAACTCGCTATGCATAGCTGGTCGTCATGAATGATTTATTTGGTTGTAAATAAATTAATTAAAGTCTGCGTAGGATATTTGCATACAAATTTGCAAATGTATAAAAAAAAAACAACATATTTTAGTCTGCATTTTACTACATAGTGTTTAATTTTTCACTTAATTTTCAATTTAGGGACCAAAATCATGGTAATGGAAAATTTCAATGGCCATATTATTATTAATTCAACTTTGTTTGATAATTAAGTTTTTATGCTTAACTGTTTGGTTTGATTAAAAGTTCATAAGCGGGCAGAGCACACAAAGGTTTATTTTTCAATTTACAATGAAGCACTGAAAATATTTGCGTAGATTCATTAAAAAAAGTTTAATAACTCCAATACTATTTGATAATAAAAATTAATTGTTGCAATTTAATTAAATGAATGAATGAAACATTTTCGCTTTTATGTTTTTGTTTATGTTTTTCGTACTTTGTTTTTTGTTTATTAAAATTAAAACTTATCAAGTTTTTATTGTTGTTATTTCAATTTTTAAATTATTATTTATTGCATATCCTGTAGTGGCAAATTAATATAATGTTGCATCTTTTACATTTATAAATAAATAAATAAAAAGTTAGTAATAACAAAGTTTCTTCATTTTTGATTTGTTACACCAAACCTACAGTAATAAAAGGCAAAAATTCTTACTTACTTACTTAGGTCCTTAGACCCAGATGAGTTGTGAACCCCTTAAGGGGCATAGGGTCTCCACTGCTCCTACGTGCCATCGTGTACGGTTTCCTTTACTTTCTCTACCTGTTGTCCAGAAATATTGACTTGAATGGATGAGTTACTTCCGAAGTTGTTTTCTTTCGTCGATCTTTTTCCAGGTTTCTGCGGATAGCCAAGCACTATTTCTACCTTGTACTCGACTGACTATTCTTTCACCACCGGTTATGAACACATTATCTAAAACGACTGCTATATTTTCGTAAGCAGCATTCAGCTGTTATAAAAAGCGACCTTTACTTAAGGAAGTAAAGTACTCCGGGCTATTTTCCGGAATAGAGTAGTAGAGTGTTAAATATTTCATTCCTTTAATAATTCCCCAAGTTTAAAAAAATATAAGTACAAATGATTCTATAGACTTAAATCCTAATCAAAAATGACTAGCTTAGTATGCTTTATTTGTATTTAAATGACTTAAAAAAAAAAACTCTGACACCAATTTGAAAAGTGTTTAAAACCTAAATTGTTGTTGATAAAAGCCAAAAAGCCACATCGTTCACTTTTCCAGCTGCATGAAATCGATTTATTTTAAAGGACGATTAATTACATTTTAAAATACGCTCAGTGTCACGCAGATCACAGATGTTTAGAAAATAAATTGTCATTCAATTCAGTTAAGCGACAAGTGGATAAGCCTCCAGCTGCGGCAGCAACTGTATCTGTGTTTAATCCCTCGAGGACTTAAATGGAAATTTGTTGTGTGGTATAGATACCTACTACACTTGGGGTTAACAAAGATACCATCACATGTTTATGGAGTATTTCAAGCTAAAAATATTCTTGCTACGTTTCAAATAAAAACAAAATTTAAGGTTAAATATATCCTTGAACAAGGAAGTAAAGTAATCAAATTATATAAAATTTATTTTTCAAACCCACATACCACATAGGTAGGTACTACTACACCGTGTAGGGAAACCAAAGTAATTTCATTTGAATGGCAGTTAAATACCTACCTTTTGTAATAAAATAGAACAGAATAATTAGGGAACTGAAATGAAGGTAACCTACCCAAATTTTTGTAAAATGTACTTATAACAGTTTGTATATACAAAAATGTACATATATCTTTTCCTTTGAGATTTTAAAAATTCGTAATTTTTGTTCTTAAGATTTATTTTGTTTTTTTTTTTTAGTTCTAGTAAACTTTTTCTTTTATATATACAATTGAAGTTATATGCTAGATTATTCTTAATTTGTCTTATAAGATAAATACGTAAAAAATATTTGGTGGTCCCAGCCTCAAATCATTTACGTATTTTAAATTACAAATTCTTTTTTTCTTAAATCCATTTTATTTTGAATTATTTTATCTCTTTTCTTTTGCTGCTATATTTCTTATGCCAATTTATTCCAGGATTAATCCTTTTATTTATTCACAAAGTAGGTGTTTTCTTAAATCATCGATAAGTGATATCAACTTTGAAGAGAGATCTTTACTGTAGAACAATTTTTTTCTTAGCATATACGCCTGTATGTAAAATTTTAAGCCCTCAAATACATAATATTAAAAGAAAAGAAATGATCAACACAGATTAACCAGTTCCACTATTTGAGCAGTGATAGGCAATATTTTACAAACGATAATTAAAAAAAAAAAAAATATTACGTATACGCCACAGTGACCCGTATTGATAGTAGTTTATAAAATAGACTGTAATTTTTCCATTTCTTGTTCGATTTTTAAAACTGATGTCTGGAATGAAAGAAAATAAAGTATATACTTTAAATGAAATCTAAGTAACGAAATAAATCACAGTGACCTAGCAAACTGATGACCATTTATCACATTATCGATAATTTAAAATCTAAGATATAAGCGGCTAACATCTCAGAGCAAAAAAGCTTTATAAATTCTAGAATTTTTGGGTTCTCAAAATTAAAAATTATAATTTTTTTAACAACCTAAATACCTGCTCATAATTACAGCCAACAAGTTTGTTCACCACAATTTCATATTTTTTAACAAATATATGGCTAGTGAGTGAGTATTTTGAAAAATGTGGCAGCCTAATTTTACATTAATCTAATTAATTTACAACAATTGCACCATAATGAGGGTATTATCTCAAAGCCTCTGCGTTTCCAGAGAGAAAAATCTAAATTCTTAATAATAACTGGAGACAGTCTGGTCCTGGAATATATCAAAAAAGGATGGCTTCCTTTCTTTTCAAATCATAAATCAAACAATAAGGCTTCTGTTTTGACTTGTTCGAAAAGAACTGAAGAGTCTCTTCAGTTATCCTTTGTCACGCGCGCTGCCTCTAATTCCAAATTCGTGGAACGCATAAATGATGTAAAAACTTGAGTTCCTATGTTTACACAATATAACAGTCAAGTGACACTTTAATGTTTCTTTAAATATTAAAAAAAAAAAACCTTGAACAGTAAATGGATATAATTTCATACCAAATCCCCTGAAGCAAATAATATCAGCATTCAACATTCCTTATTAATTTTTTCTAAAGAAAACACAAAATCCACAATAAAAGCCAGTTAGGTAGGTACTTATAGACACTTTGTTACAAATGAATTTCCGAAATCCCAAATATGTTCCTAAGCATTTTTGTATCTTCAATATCAATGTAAAAGGTATATCATTTGGCCCTCAAAAACAAAAACAATTTTCTACTTCAATAAATTCTTGTAGCATGTCCTGGAAAATGGGTTGTTCGTTTTTAACAATGTTCATCGATTGATTTTGAATCCTTTTTGAAGAAGGTGGATACAGCAGGATTTTTCTCTTTTTTTTTTTTTTGTTTTTTTAATTTAACGAACGATACTGTGTTGTGTTTAGATGTAGATAAATGTTGTGTTGTTTTATTTGATGTGAAAATCAGTGTTTCTATAGGAAGGCAGCAGATGCTTGAAACCTGCATGCATGTTCTTTATTAGAATTATGCATAAAGGGATATCTTTGAGGACAATGTCCAATAAAATATGAAAATCTGTTCCGAATAACATAAAAAATACGCCTGACTGGGTCGAAAGTGCTTGCTCTTGTAGTTCAAGAAAAATGGATTTAACTTGTGAGTATATTGTTATAATAAAGCAGCAAAGCATGATGTCGCAATCTTGTTTTTCTATCTAAAAGTTGAAAAAAAAAACAAATTTGTTTCTTATTCAAAAGAAAGACAATTACCACTTTGGCTTACTGACTAGACATGAGGCTATTTTCTCTGTTCTTTCCTTTTTTTAAAGGTAAAGACCATTTAAACATTATGGAGCCATGACCCAGAGCTTACACGAACATATTTTCGGTATTAAATAAAAGGTGCCGTTGAGTTTGTTATTACTACGAATGAAACACTTAAAGAGTCGTTGATAGGATAGTCAAGATATTTTATATTAATATTGCCCAATAATTGATCATAACTTGCAGAATAAATGACGAAGAAAAATATTGATGTCAAATAGAACGTAAAATGTTTTTGTCTTTAGAATAATATGGAAAGATAAGAATATATTTTCCTATTGTATATACATTTTGAGATATTAGAGGTTTTCATGCTAGTAACCCTATTTACTGCATACTACCCCATATATGGTTTATAAAGTTTAATATGATTGCATACAAAACCATATATGACCTCTAATAATTTAAATCAAATTCTTCTTAGTTCCTCGTCAACTGAATACACACAAACATTTTTCAATTGCAGGTACTTTACCCATTTATTTTTCAAACACTGAACAACAAACAAATAATACCAAAATAGTTATAAAATTCGATCTGGCATGGAATCTTACACCCTTTTAATGAAGTTAAACGAAATTTCGCTAAACGCTAACTTAATTGCAGAAATTAAAAATTATTTGTGTTCAAACTGACTACCATCTTCCATAAACTTTGCGTACTATCCATCTCCAGACATTCTCAATGATGTTTAGATCAGGTGAGTCGGCCATTGAAACAACTGCACATTTTGCTCCTCTATCAAAGTTTTTAGTATGGGCGCCGAGTTTATAGTCGTGATATCATGTTATAAGGTCCTAAAGATGTTAGAAAATTTTGGAAAATTTTGGAAAATTTGTTTCCAAAATTCCCTTTTAACCAGCTGCAGTCATTTTTGATATTACGACCCGAACTGTTCCAAAGTAACACCTCATTCACGACTATAATGGCGCTTTAAAAAAACATCAGGGCCATAAAAATTAAACTTTTTTTCATCTAAAAAACCACGTGATATCATTTTTTTCACAACTCATATGAAGTCTTGGAAAACTCTTATCACATATTTTTTTGTTTCTCGTCAAGTGGCATTTTTTTTTTTTAAGTTTTATTCGTTAAAGATGGCTGAAATTGTTGAATACTCTTAAAACTGTTGTGTGAGTTGTGTTTGCGTTGAATTTTTGTTTTATTTTGCGAATCAGAAAAGTTTGATGCACACATTAAATTTTCTCGTAAATTTAACCGTTTTTCTTTAAATTTTAAATCACCGAAAACACTGAATTTCACCGAAAATACTTAAATTGTTGATTTATAGGACTGTTAAGCATTCATTAACCACGAAGACAATGGTGTTTTGCCTATTCAATTGATTCCAAAATAATTCCCACTTTGCAAATGGTCGAAAGAAAATTTGCGGTTAATGGCCTTCTAATTTAAAAGGCTGTTTAAAATGAATTTTTATTTATAAGCATTTGATGAAACCAAAACACCCTATTTTGTGTTTTAAATGCCTTTTAAATATATAAAAGTTCTTCTTGAAATCAGCTATTAGCCTAGATTTCCACTTTAATGCAAACATCATTCTTAATTTAAGAATGAAACATCAAATTTTAAAGATATTTTAAACATATATTTGTTATTTATTAACACTTGAATGTATGATTGCTGACAATGTTGAGCAGTAAATTTATTGTTCATCTGAACCTTTGGCATTTTGTATAATTTGCAAGAAGAATAAGTTTTTACTTGACAATCGTTTTGAATGTAACTTTATTTTTGTGGTTCTTAAAGAAAACTCAATTGAAATATAAAATCGAATTTTCATCAAAATCAGAAAGTTATTTTACTACCTATCATAAATCGAAGAAACATTTATGTAGCTTTTCAAAATAACAAACCATTGAATATTTAGGAAAATAAATAAAAAAAAACTTTTTGACAGTATAAATACGTACGAACTTTATTTCCATTCTGTTGAAAAGTTTTACGTATAAATTTTCTTGAACATTATGATGTATTTGAATATCCTCATAGTTCCTTTTATTTCAACATTGGAATCCGGAAGCATTTTTCTTTCATCATTTGAAATAATTTACATAGCTATGCACATAGGTATGTATGTATGTCCATCTCTACAGATGTATGTTCGTATATTCATGTGTGTATGTATAGAGACAGGAAAAGATGTTTACTTTTATAGTAGAAAAAAAAAAATGTTTGCACATTTGAATCAGTTCATACAAAATTTGGTAAAGTCCTTCTTTACAAACACTTTATAGATGGATTAGTGCACAAATGTATTAAGTGGAAGATAGGAAATTTTTAATAACAAATATGGCAATCCATTTTAAACTATGGATTAAATAAAAATAATTTCTGTAAAGCATAAAGTTTAGTTTAGCAAGAAGTTATTCTATTTGCAAAATTGGTTCTAAGAAATTTCGTTTGATGCATTTACCACATGTGTGCACTAAGGTTTCTATATACAAATATCAAATTCAATTTATAAGTGAAATATTACTATGGAATTCACGGATAAGGGCTGATTCTGAGTTTAGTCATTAAATATTTCATTCCAATCAGTTAGAAACACAGTGTTCGTTCCTGATTAATTCTATCATCAAATAAATCAAGCTTTTTTTCAAAGAAACTATTGAAATTTAACTGAAATGGAATTGTTATTTTGAATAGTGACAAGCTGCACACAAAAAAAAATGCATTCCCGAAAATCTGACTCTTAATATAATTTTAATTTGTCACTCGACTGAAACGCAATGTATTTCTATGTCTTTGGAAATTTGATTGCATTATCATATTTACTCTGCAATACTCTGTAATTTCAAGTCAAAGTCTCGGTTATTTGAAGCCATTCAGTTTATCGTTTAGAATTAAATGAAAAATCATCATCACTACATCTGCGACATAAAGGATGAAAATTAAGGACCAAGAGAAATGAAAAATTTAACGAACATTGCAGCTGATGTGTCTTGCATCATCGTTCGTAAATTCATATTTTATAAGAAATGAATAAAAGGAGAAAAGAATAATGAACAGCCACAGCTGCTGAAATGATTTCAGTCAAACTTAGTAGTAAAGGGTTTTGGGGTTGAGTCCCTTGAGGGGAAATTTAAATTTTTGTAGTTACAAAATTAACGGTTCCTATCATATAATGATGATGCATACGGAAAGAAAATATTTTGTTTCGGATAATAACTGTACCTCCCATTAAACTTTTAATTTTTTCTGATTTTCTCGTAAGCGACTCAAAGGATTTCGATGGAAATTGTATACAAAGTAATCAGCAATTTGATATGTTTATTATTTCATGAATCAAAATTTTATTCATAATAATTTTTTTTTATTTAGAAAAAACTTTATATAAGATGTTTAAACGTTCACAGCAGCTTTGACCACATGTATTGTACTTATTTACTTTTCAGGATTTTTTCTTAGGGCAGCCTAAATGTTTAGTGTGGTTTGGAACCATTTGCACATTTTTAGCTATTTTTTTTATATAGATTTAAATTTGTGTCCCTTAAATTGATTTATGATTTAAAAGAATGACACAAATGTGCATTGTTCATTTTACATAATAATGTAATTTCCTTCTTGTATTTTACAGATATACGGTTGTGGCAAAAGCATTCGTCTATTATTTACTTCCACTTTCCATAATTGGAGCCCTTTACATACTGATGGCAAACCGATTACACATTAGCGCCAGAGAGATGCCTGGCGAGGCATTAGGCATGCAAAGTAGGGCACAAGCTCGTGCTAGGCGTCATGTTGCACGCATGGTGGTTGCATTTGTGGTTGG
The DNA here is from genome assembly GCA_948107695.1 of Meliscaeva auricollis. Classification (NCBI taxonomy): domain Eukaryota; kingdom Metazoa; phylum Arthropoda; class Insecta; order Diptera; family Syrphidae; genus Meliscaeva; species Meliscaeva auricollis. The sequence goes on along the minus strand of OX403619.1, from coordinate 18,045,540 downwards.
TAAGTATATACAAAAATAATCTATAGGATATCCGTTTAACACTTGATTTAAATAAAGTTTGAATTATTATTTTTTTTTTTTTTTAATTATATCTCACAACTTAACCTATTATTATTATCTCTATCTATTTTATATAATTTCAGTATTTTTTGCGTGTTTTTTTCCATCGCATTTGTTCTCATTGTGGTTTCAATTGAATCCACAATCGCAAGAAGAATTTAATGACTTTTGGCATGTTACGAGAATAATTGGATTTTGCACAAGGTGAGTTGGATTTTTGTTTTTTTATGAATAACTACACCAAACTATTTAAAATGAAAATAAATTTGTGTGGGTTGAGAAGGATTTGATATGTGCAAAATGGCGGTGAAGATATTTTTTTTTTATTTATTAGCACATTTTAAAGAATTTCTAATTTTAAAAAGATTATTGTTATTGATTTTTTTTCTTTTTAGAAATTTCTCAAATGGTTCTTTTGTTAAAGGAGGAAGAAAATCAGCCTTAGAATTTATTGGAGGAAAAATTTTAAAGGCTTCATGTAGTTTCAAATCAATGATTAAATGATTGAACCACTTCAAGAGCGAGTGTGCGAAAGAAAAAAAAAACAACGTAGCTATTATTATTAATTCTACAGATAAGCCTCTTTTTTCTATTGATCGCTTACTATAGTTTTTGTACCTACTATAAGGTACTTGAAAACTGTTAAATTTCGTCCTTTTACTCGTATTGAAATTTTTTTTTGTTAATTTGTTTGCGTATATCTTCTAATCATAAAACGCAATTAGGTTAGGACGGATGGAGGGAGCCTCCATCTTGAAAAAGAGTTTAAGTTTGTTTATTTAATAACTCCAGGATTCCATTTTAACACAATTTGATCAAGAATAATCAAATAAACAAATATATGCATTAGACCATTCGTTATTCCAGTTTTTGAAGTTATACTTTATCGGCGTTTATAAAAATATTCAACCAGTAATAACACATAGACTTTTTTAGCAAATTATTACTGTTTTTTTCACACAGACACTATAAGTAGGTACACAGTGGCAACACTCGTACATTTTATACTGGGTTTGTTTTTTTTTTTTTTATTTTGGACAATAAATTTATTAAATTATAGAAGTCGGCCTTGTTATTGATAATAATCTGACTGAAGTGATAGAAAAAAAAATAAATACACCAAAAGATAGGTGGTATAATGAAAAAATTGAAAATTGAAATTCCACCGGGAAAATAGTGTTAAATGGGGTAAAAGAAAAAAAAAGACTTTGAGTGTATCTCAAAAAGTATAGGGGCTAAAATTACGAAATAAATTTTATTGAATAGATAATTTTCATAATGAAATTATGCCCTAATGGAAAAAGGCGAAATGTAAAAAATGCCCAAAAAATATATGAAATAAAGCCCTAACTTGTTTTGACTTTTTTGTTTTGAAAAAATAAAATAAAGCCTAATTTTTTTTATATTGAACTTATTATAAAATTATTTTAGAAAATGAAAAATAAAAATAATAAATACTTTAAAAAGAAAAATACTTTATTTTAGAAAGTGAAAAATCACCCAAACTGTTAAACAAATGCTTGGATTGTATCCTTCACAATTTCCCTTTTAAAATTGTGCTTCAAGCTTGTTTCAATAGCCGTTCACTGGCTATCTACATACATAAAATATTTTGTCGAGGTAAATTCATTTTTAATGCTCAAGTCTAAAAATCATGATGCAAACCATCAGGGAGTAACAGAAAAGCTGCAAAAAATAGCGCGATTTTTAGCCAGCTATTCTATTTAAACTTTTTTAGAAATATAATGTTATTTTATTAATATAATGTTATATTAAAAAATTAAAAAAAAAAATAGTACAAAATTGAATTTTTGATATTCTTGATGTTATGATGTCCAAATAAAAAAAAATAATTTTTGGGATGAAATAAATATCGTAAGATCTAAGATAAAAAAAAAAACACTTGGGTAAAACTGTTTTTGGAAAACTAATCAATGTCTTTGCAAAATTCATAAAAACTGAACAATTGCAAACTTCTCTTTCAGTTTCATTTTAAGGCAATACCTACCGCATTTAAGTCATCAATGAAACGTACCATTTTTATTCAACTAACAAACGTCAAATAATGCATTAATTCTCGGAACATGCACAGAAGCTCACAAACCATCATTTTTCATCCAATGATGAAGGGCAAAGGTTGCTTAAGTGACCAGTACTCTATATATACTCCCAAGGTATGGCTACATAAGCAGAAATGTATTCACCTTCTACTGAGAAAATCTTTATATATAAAACTAAACCATAAAACTGTCCTCATGTCACGTAGCATTTTATTTTAAAAATGTATGAAAACAAAAATTAATTTATATAAGAACAAAACTAATGGCTAATCGTTCAATTTGTGTCCTTTTAACTACAAAGACTCATGTCACAGACCCCGTCACTCTTTTTTTTTTATAATGGTGTCACTAATGGACAAAGTGGGGACAAAGTGATGTGACAAAAGGTTTTTAACTTAAAACTTTTGATGGTGCCATGACTGGAGGAGTTACATTTCATTTCAAACAATCTTTTGAACTTTTTGTTTCAATGGAGAATGGATTTTTTTTAATGTTGTTATAAAATAAAAGCATTCGACGTGATTAAGTACCTACTAAAAATTATATAAGAACAAAATAAAATAAACAGTTTAGAAGAAAAAATTAAAATCTAAAAATCACACATTAATTCTTGTTTTAAATTTAAATTGTGTTTTAATCTAATGACGCAGCTTTTGCCAAAAAAACATAGGTTATCGATTATTTTGTTGTTAAATCAGTCAGTCGAACAAACAATAAAGTTAAAATTCTTGTGATATTTGTAAAAACTTTTTTGTAATTTAATAAGTGAGCCGTACAAAATATTAGAGTAGATTTGTCTTTATTCCAGGGAATGCCTTAAAACCCATTAGTATTATTTGGTATGATGAGAATGTGTCAATTTTTCTCACTTAAAAGAAAGGACAGATAAATGTCATCACGTTGGCGAATAATATCATGTCTTGGTTGTCCAAGTTGTACCTACAACAAAAATGAGAAGTTAAAACTTTTCCTTCATGATTTTTTTAATTCTCTTTGAAAAAAAAAAAAAAAACTTGCAATATATACCATGACGATGGATCAGTTGAATGATCCATCGTCATGGTCGATTGCCTGTCAGCGCAATCTTATGAAACTGTCTCTTGAATTCGATTACTTACAGTTTTATGAAAATGTCAAGTTGTAAAATGCTTGAGAATGATTGAACACTATGGCGAAGGTTTTTTTTTTATTTTATTTTACTTTCACTGATGGTGGTGATGTTTGTGTGAAGTTTATTCAGAAAGCAGGTATATCCTTAAACGTTCTACATGTTGTATCTATAACATCGAAGGAGGAAATTATCCCCTACAGATATGATGGTTAATATAATGAAAGAATTTTCATGAGGGACTTTATGATACTTGCTTTCGATATGTGTCGCGATATGAAATAATTGAACTTTCAGGTAGCACGTATATTTTTGTTTGATATGTCGGGGGTTTTTATTCAACAATGTCACTCAAGATAGGTCCATGCAAATACATTAGAGTGTCCCGTCATAGTATGGAGATTTTATTTACGCACCTATTCTATCAAAAGCGGTAGGCATCAAATGTTAACGAGTAGATTTTGAATATGTACTCAATTTTTATTTTATAGACAACTTTGTGGTTTCCAGCTTTAATATTCCAGCCTTAGAACATGGTAGTAACACAAACAAGTTATTGTTGTTTCATTCAAAAACCTTTAATGTAAATTGATGGAATAAAAAAAAATCCACTTAAATTAGAGCGACATTAATTATTATAATCTAGAAAAAATTAAAGTTGGCTTTTTTGGCCAAAACTTTATCTAAGTCCAACTTTTCGAACTCATCTTTGGTTAATTGAGTTCTTGGTTCACATGTGGCCAAAAATGTATATTTTAAAAAATCACGAAACAAAAATTTTATACAAATTTCTGAATTAAGTACATGCATAAGTCAAATATATTACAAATAATTGAAATTCCAGACTTAAATAAAAGTTACTGAAGAACAAACTTCTTACAAAATTTAAATCACTGATAAAAAGCTTATAAGAAATAAAGTACCGTGCACATAAGAGCGACCAACAAATGCGCTAATAAACAAACAAATGAGGTTTGATACATTTCTAAAACTAATTTTTTTAATAAAATTATACTAAATAGTAACAAACTAACTAAGATTAACATTAAAGCAATAAGGTCGTAGCGATTCGATTTCATTTGTAACGACCAATTTGTTTTTTTTTTTTCAAATATTTTTTATGTTAACAATAATAATAAATATTTTAGTGTCTTAACGTTAACGTTAGTTACTTTCTTACCACTAAGAATAGTTTTAGTTAAAAAAAAAATTTTTTTTTGGCAACGACTTCAAAATTTTAAAATAATTAATATATAGTTGGTTATTAATTTAAATAAAATAAGTATTAATTGGTTTAAGTAAATTTATTTTTTCCGTTTTTAGGTTTGTTTACATTTTCATATCGGTTCTTATATTAATTAAATTTTTTTTTAGCTTAAATTTTGAAGTCGGTTCTTTGTTTTAATAAAAACTTTTATCAGTTTTTTTTTAACCTGATACCTGCTTAAAAGACTTGGGTATAGTTGGAAGTGGCTTTAAAATATGTCTCTTTTTGGAGAAAAAAAATTATTTATATCTCGAAGTTAAACCTCAATTTAAAGACAAGTTTTTTCAGATATAAATTGAAAAAAAAATCTAAACATTTTTTTATCATAAAATTTTTGTAAAAAAATAAACTTTCTTTAAAAAAAAACATTTTAGATTTTTTTAACAGTTAGGTATTATCCGAAAAAAAAATGCTTTTTTAACCTTCTTTCCCCAAAAGTGACATATTTTAGAGTCGATTCCAACCATATCCAATTTTTATTTTTTCAAGTATACTGAGCTTAAAAAAAAACTCTGAAACATACAAAAAATCCTTAGCTTTTCTCATAAGAATCTTTAAGCCACTAGATGAAGTATTAGAGGTCAAAACATATATCTACAAAATTAGGAGTTGTACTTAATTATTTGCAAATAGTTTTTCCACTTTAAGAGCTTTAACTCAAAAAAACAAACTCGAATGATGATCGGTAAATAGCTTGAACAGAGATGTGATATTTAAGTTGATATCTTACAACTGAATTTCTAAGTTTCAGTATGGTGTAATATTTAAAAAGAATGAAAAACTATTAAAGCAAACAATGAAAAATAACCTTCAATTGACAAAAAAAATAGTTTAAAGTTTAAACAAATATTTTGTTTGTACCTGCATTAAATTTTAAATTTTTTTTTATTAATGTCACTTAACCAAAAGCTCACATTTTCAATTAAATTATTTGTATATTTATTTACCCGAAAACTAAATAATCTAAAGCAAGCAATTACCATCCAACCCGTGCCGTTCCTTTTTTCCCATGGCGTATTTCCCATCGACCTTTTATTTCTCGTCTCCATAGAAAACAAATAAAAAAAACACTCCTTTAAAAAAGATTAGCTTTGACTCAATCACAGAAATCACATTTTTTCTCCTAAATTCTTCTAAAACCTCAAAGAAAAGAGCCACAATATTTGACCACAGGCAAAAACGACTTCCAAAAAACAAAACAAAAAAAAATCATCAACAAAAAACCTTAATTAAATTTCCTCTTTGAACTCAAAGCACAGAAAACAAAAAAAAAAATATTTCAATAATTTATTACCTAAATCCCATAAATTCTTTGTGAGAATTACTTTTCGGTAAGACCCAATGGCCTAGACAGGTAGCTTAGCTACAACAACCTTATAACTGAAATATCTCCCTTATTGTGTGGACCACTTTATACAAAAGGCACACTTCAAATTCTAATTCAATTGGTTTATTTTACCTACCCACTATACCTACCATTCGACCAACAACGGGAGGAAATTTTATTTTGGCATCCTTGTCAAAATACGATTAATTTGAAATAAAACCAGAAAATCCTTGGATTTACGAGTTTTGCAAATTTAAACAGAAGTGATTTTTTTGTGAGGGGAAGGTACTTGTTGAAAGAGGTGTGTTAAAAACAGAGGAAACTTATTATAATTTCATCCCCCACAAGTTTATGGTCAAATCAGGGGAATTTTATGCAAACAATTTTATTTATTGATGGGGCAGCAGGTGAGAGAAAAATTCATATTTTTATGCTTTCAAATGCAAACAGATTTTATTGAAAAGGGTTTAAAAACACACAAACAATCCATCAATCCAATTTAAATAAACAAAAGAAAAGCTTAGACAGCTAAACAATACAACCAACCACACAAAATATCTACTTTCTTGTTGAATTAATATTAAAAAACAAGAGAAATAAGACAAATCCCTTATTGACTGACTCGAATGCCAATTCAAGCATCAAATACCAATTCAACAATCAAATTTCAATTTAATCATTCACTTATTTTGCATCCATCTATTACAGTTTCCTGAACTCCTGTGCCAATCCGGTAGCATTGTATTGCGTCTCGGGGGTATTCCGGCAGCATTTCAATCGTTATCTGTGCTGCTGGTGCTGCAAGCCCGCACCACGTAACCGACAGCATTCCACAACTGGTGCCCTAGATACCAGTATCATGTCAACACGTCGTTCAACCAACTACACTCGCTCCTCGTTGCACATGAACAATAATTCCGGAGGACATCTCAACTACCACAATCACAATAATTTCCAACGTCAGCAGTCCTTGCAAATGCAACATAGTGTCATCAATAGCAATGGCGGCTCGTCACCGACACAAAGCATTATTTTAAGTGACAAAAGGTGAGGAACAGTTGCCATGATGCTTCAAAGTGATTTCCTTTAAGAATAAATACACACCGACCATAGTAATTTAATTTCTGTGTAGGGTGGATGGAGGAATGCTTTGAAATGTTATGGCACAAAGTCAATGTTTTAAAAATCAAACAAACCAAAAACCAAAACTAATTTAATTAAAATTTAAATTGTAAATACAAAATTTAAGAAAATAATTTATTATAATTATATTATAAAACATATTTAAGTGATATGAGGCTTAAGAAGTTTTGTATAAGTATGTGACGTAATTGTAGTAAAATGTGTGTGTAAATATTTGTTATATCTCTAAGAAAGGTATTGTGGAGCACTTAGATTGTATAGAAAAATTATTTATATTTATCTTTAAAAATTAGAAAATAAAAAATATTGTAAAATTATGTACATCCGCACAATAATGTTGTAATATATTTTTTTGTCTTTTATTATTTCAAAAAGCAATTTTAACTCAAAAACATAGAAAAGATTTTCAAAATATATATTAATCTGCTTAAAACGAGTGCTTACAAGAGGAGAGCTAGACATAAAGTGATGAAATAGTGATAATTTTGTGGTTATTGATGATGTTTTTTTTAGGGACTGAATTGGAGAGGTTTTTCAGCAAAATTTAGTGAGAAACATGGAATAAATGCACAAACAAATGTTTCTCGCTTATAATTTCAAATCTTTTAACGTTTCATTATTAACAATTTCATACAAATGCAACATGTCAACATGTGATGTTTTCTTCACCGACAAACAGTTTGGACATAAATGTAAGCTGAAGATACGGTTTTAGTGTCTGTTTTTACTACATACCAGGACTTACACTCAAAAAAAACTTTCATATACACTGTTTGGCATCTCCGCAATACAAAGTTAATGATTTTTTTTAAATCAAACAATAGTGGGTATTTCCTTTGTAACCGGTGTGACACAGTTACAACATTTCTTGATGATATTTTTTTTAACTTTTCTCTTAGGTAAATATTTTAAAACTTTAATACTTTATATAATTAGTTGTTTATTTTTTATTATATTTCTTAAGTGAAATTTCTTGAACCTATTTTTTACGTCGCAATTTCTTAATATTACGTGTAACACGGATGTGACGCTAGAAATTCAGCTCAGACTCGTTCGGATACTTGAAGAAGCCAGATTGTAAATTGTTGAAAGTAAAATAATAATGGATTTTTATTTAATATAAAAAAATTTATTACGATTGCAGTAAGTCTTTTGTTTGAATGAAATTGATAAAAAGATTTGATTTTACAACAATTCAAAACTAGGCCAGGTTTGACATTGGTTTAAGAACTATGTGTATAATATAGAAAAATTGAAAAATAGAGACAAAATAAATTCAAACTTCAAATAGTTAATTATTTAGATTCAGAAAACTCCAATTTTACACAATTTCAAAAAATTATATGAAGCACAAAAAAAACTTTATTGTTGCAGGCCAGTGTAACAGGTATGATTCACGTAAGAAAAAAAATCGTCTATCGTCTAAACGACATCGACGCACGTAAACAAAATAACTGTACTATCGATTAGTCGATATCGACAGGACGATAGCTATTTTTAATGAATCTATTGAGATATTGAGGTAATATGACTATTCTAAATCGTTTTTAAGAAAATTCCTATTTTTCAGAAAACCAATTCAAAATTTTACTTTGTAGATTGTAGGGCCTTAGTCCTACCATAGACGATTTTTTTAAGTGTTTTCTAATTGCCGTGAGTTATAGGTACATATTTCGTCACCACAGTATTGGAATGATTTAAACGATATTTTCATAATTGTTGAGTTAAAAATGTAAGCTCAAAGCCAAAAACCAGATCTATCTATTGCTCTAATCAGAACCGTTTTATCTCTATTATTGCAAAAGATATCGTAGCCTTATAAGAAGCAAAGATCGCAACAAGAAAATCCAAAAAAGAGCAATTCGATACAAAATTTAAATGCCTCATAGGTTGGTTGAAAATGCCTCATACCATACAAATTCAAACTTTTCTGTAGAATACAATAGCCACTATTTTATGAATTTTGTCTGAAAGATGTTCCACGTTAAAAAGGGAAATTTTTAAATTTTTCACATTTCTTTCAATGGAAAAAGTTTCTTTGAACTTATTTTAATACACCACATTGATTTTGTCATTCAAAAATCAAAATTTATCAAAGCAATTCTAACCATTAGTTTTTCCCCGAAACGAATCAAAGATACATTATTAAAAAATTGATACAAAAAAACAAGATTTTTCTTTCCCTTTTGCAAACAAAGTTAAAACGCAACGCAAGCATTTTATTTAAATTTCATTTTTGTCAAAGATGGACACTTTTTTCAGTACCTACATTTCATAAAAAAAACTCTCGATTTTCTATTCGACAAATACAAAAATTATTATCATTTTCAGAAGCATATGTTTTTCACATTATATATATTTTTAAAAGAACTCCCATGTTATATTTTTGTTATCTTGAAAGTATAAATAGATGTAGAAGAAAATATATTATGCGAGTGTCCTTGGGAATTGTAATATTTGTTTATGCATGAATGCATCCAGCTTGCTGCTTATGCTCTTGTTGTCAAATTGAAGCAATTTCTTCAAAATCATCTTCAAAATAACATCAGTATAATGCACATATACAAACAAAATATATATGTAATAATATATTTTTCTGCTGGTGAAAGGATAAAGGATATATTTTCAATGTAAATGTATAAGATTAAGTGAATTTTCTCTTGATATATTTTTTATGGTCGTACTCAAAAAGCGCTTAAATGGTGGTGGTAATATATCAAGTGATTGGTGGGTTATTTTCTGCTACAGATAGGTCCACTTATTGCTTTTTTGTAAATTAAACATTTTTAACTGTCAACAAAGTGACAGTTACTTCACAACAAAATTAAATAAGTCTAAATTAAAAATTTTTGGCCAAGGTTGACCAAAAATAAAAAAATTACTGAGCTGTTGAATTCATTTTTTGGAGAAGAAATTAATAAGGGTTTTTTTCATTAAAATGTTTGTTTGATGCCTAAAAATGTTTAAGCAAGGTACATAGCATAGGAGTCGGGAAGCATTTTCTTAGTTGAGGTAACATGCCAACAAGCTGGAAAATAAAACATCAAGAGCATAATGCTCAGGAGATTATCTCAGTTATCTTATCGGATTTTTGTTTAACTTAACAAGAAGATTGTTGTAAGAAAACATTTTTGTTTATCAAACAAATTTGTTAAAAATTTGTAAAATTAAATATGCCAAAAATTTTCCAGGTCTGTTTAAGGAAAATAATAATTGAATGGTTTAAAATAGGCACCTATTTTTACTTGTTATTTTCTCAAAACAGAGCTGAAAAATTTTTGGAATAGTTTATTTTTTGATAAAATTTTAACAAAAATTGTTGATAAAAAAATGTTAGTTGACATAAATCTTAATGGTAAGTTAAAAAAAAAAATCTGATAAGAGCAATAATTTTAAACTGGTAATTGTTAAAGTATTTTTGAATACCAACATTTGGAAAAAAATATCCAAATCGGAGCGATTTTGTCCGTGAAAAGAACATATTTCAAGTTCCTTCTAAATCTTCACTTCATTCATGTATAATACCCACTCACGAAGCCCGCTTTTGACCATTCATAATTAAAACTCCAGACTATTATTGAAACATACAAATCAAACTTATTTTTTTTTGTAATTGAATATTGAATTGAATATGAACTTACAGGAAATAAGTTAAAGGTAAAAACAAATTTTATTGGCTTTATAGATATTATAGATTAGATCCTCGAACAAAGAAAAAAGTCATCATATAAGAAAAAACTAATTTATTATTTAAAATGTTATAGTAATTGTAAATAAATTATTTTAAAATAAGTTGAAAACAAATAAATATCAAACAAAAATAAGAATCACTAATTGTTGTTAATGCACTATTAAAGAGAATTTTGACGACGATGTAATGCTGACGACGGACCCTAAAGCAGTCTATTTTAAGGTAAGTAGGTAATTGTATACGAATGTAAATATAAATATTTATTATTGTTTATTACCACACTCCTATTTTTTCTGGTAAAACCTTCCTTTTTTCTATCAAAATATCTTTGACAAAATGGTCATAAATTAAATAAATTTTGGGACACGACTAGCTCACGAATAACCAAGGCCTAGAAGCTGACACTCTCAACTATTTCCTGTTTTCATGTCCTTAGCAGAAATAGAGGGGACCTTCAATTTTCTAGCTGTTAAGAACGGCTAGTTGAGGTGCATTTTCGTTAGAAGCAGTACTCTTGGAGGTTTTGTCAATCTCACGTAAAAGGCAGTACCCCTAAAAAAAAACAAGGTTAGGCTGGAAATCGAACTAAGACCTCCGGCGGCATTATAGTCCATCGCACTTGCCATTATGCCAAAGAGTACTAGTTAAGTAGTCAGCTGAAGCTATATTATTAATTTTAAAAATAAATCTTTTTAATTCTTGAAAAACAGTCCAAGAAAAAGAATACCTTCTAATAAGAGCTATGTACATATAAAACATTTTATAAATCTATATTTTAAAAGAAGAGAAAAATAGATTTGGTATTTTAGCCTGGTAGCTATCACAATAAGAATAAACTTAGCACTTAATGGTTATTGTCCTTAAATTACTAATCACCAAAATTTTATTAAGTTCCGATGGTAAGTTTTTTTTATTTTAAATATTTAATTAATATGCTCATATGTTACAGTTATGTACATACCTACATACACACACCTACATCTTATATGTTTGTCTTTTTTGATTATAGGTTCAATTTTGGAAGAATTTAAATGGAAAATGTATGTAATTTAAAAAAATTTCTACAAAGTCTTTGATGGATACTGGAAAAGCTCAAACAAATAACAAAAACACAATTGATAGCATATCACTTTATAAGTTGAAACCTCAATAAAATATTACATTTAATTTTGATGAAATTGTAATTTTTGTAGAAGAGATACAAATTTTTTCAATAATAAAATATTTTTGAAACGTTTAGTATTTATTTGAGAAAATAGAAAGATTATTGTTTTTTTCTTATATAGAAAGAAATTAGCAAAATGTTAATGACGATGGAAATTTTAGTTAACAGGTGAGTTTTTTCAAACCATTTTACATGCCCAGTGGTTTGAGTTATATTGGAGAAGTCTTAGGTATAAATGATTTTTGTTTCTTTGTTTCTTGCAAAATAAAGTCAAGCGCTTGCTTGATTTTATGAAATTTATGAAATCTAAATACGAGAAAAAGCTAAAAACTATAACAGGTTTCAAGTTTCTCAAATTAAAACTTTTCTCGTTTTTTTTTATGTATTACTCATAACTGTACAGGATATTGATTTTTTCTAAATTTTCGACTTCTATGCACGTTTTTGTGCGCTCATATTCCCAAGATTTTTTTCCTTGGATAGTTTTTTAACTGTTTTTTTTTTAAGTGTCTTTACTGTGTTTAATAAGACTCTGAATGTGACGTTCCAAAATAAGATCCCATATAACATAAATTTAGTGCAATTATCAAAAATCCGATTTAATTTCCATCAAACATCGAAGTGACAAATAAGAACTTAAATCTACCTTCTGTTTTCTCAAAAATATCATAAACTTCAAAAGATAATTTACTTTTAAACTTGAACGTTCATTTATACTAAAAACCAATTACGTCCTCTCACATACATTCTATCATCAAAGCTTTTAATAAATTTGTTCTGATGCACACATAAAATATACCACATCAGGAAGTTATGCCACAAAAGTTTTTCGAAAGAGGTCAACTGAAACCATCATAGATAAATCATTAAGATAAAGTTCATCAGTATTGAAAGTTATTGACTGGTGATATCGCTTTTGTGTTTGTATGTTTAATCGTCTTGAAAACGGATATACCAACTTAAGTGCACTCTGATCCAGTTTTAGACATACACATGGATGCAATTTGCTATTCGATTTATGGGATTACTTGAATTTTAGGAAATTCTTTGGAAGGTTGCCTTAAAAGGAACACTACTTGTGTCAACACAAATATTTGTGTATTTTTGCGATTAAAATACACAATATCATCTGAACCATAATTCAGATGACACAGAATGATATAAAAATCGTGTTTATAATGTCATTTTCTGTCATCTAATTTTTGGTTCATATAGTCTTGTGCATATTTATGTAAAAATACAAAAATTTTATACAAATTTTGGTGTTTAAACAAATCGTATGATACTACCTTTACTATAAGATGTGAGTCTACAAAGCTTCCAATTTTGTGAACAAAAACTTTGTTTGGAATTAATTTTAATCCCCCTAAGAATCCAACAGGGTTTAGAATTAACATCATAGGGTCTTGAAATGGAAAAAATAATTTGGTAAACCATTACTAAGATATTATTTATCAACATCTTCAAAAACGATTTTTCAAAATAAAATACAATTTTTTTTTTTAAATCCAAAAAAAACAATGTTGGAAAATTTTGTTTCTAAAACTATTGCTGCAGCCTTAAAGCATTCATGTAAACAAAAAACTTTGATATAAAGTGAGTCATTCAGGAGAATACAGAATTTTAAACGAAACGGTTAGATTAGATTTCTTGCGGCTGAAATGAATTCTGTCAAAATGACTTGAAAATGCAAAACAAAAAGTCAGGATTTTTAAATGAATTAACACAAAATTAAAATACAATCAAGAAGTGTATTATTAATTGTTAAGGAATACACTAATAGTGTCAACTGATGAAGTCATCGTACATAATTTCAGCTTTCAAGCTCTTACGGCTGAATTGATAAAATGTTTTAAAGCGTTTTGTCCGACTGTGCAGTGGTGGGTTGAAAAATTAATTTGTTCATATTTACATACTTTTTTATTTGACTTACTTTTATACTTTTTACATTCGAAAATAATTTAATTAAATTAACCGCAAGAACAAAGAAACTAAGAATATTAATTTTTTTAAGGTAAGAATGTGAGCTTAATAATAAAGTACCTTTTTACTATTTTGATAGCTAATTCAATAAGTAGACTGTTCTAAATAAACAAAAATATGAAAACGAAAACAAAAATTAAAAAGTCCATATTCTCAAAGTACCTAATATTAAAAAAAAAAAAAAAAAAACAAGATACAAGATACAAACCACCCAAACACTTGTTTGGCTTATTTTTTCTCTCTAAACCAATGCATACTTAAGACAAGTTATTATAAATAATTTCTAAAAGAAAATATTTTCCTAAACAATCAAAAAATGTATTAAGTATGCTTCCAAAGTAGTCTGGAAAACAAAAAAATAAACGACCACCAGTAAAAAAAAAAATAAAACAAACTTGGCTATTTAATGAAACACATCATCCTCATTCTTTTCCAACAAAAACATCAAATCCAAACAAAATCAATTCAAGAAATCTAATTTAAAAAATAACAATAATTCTCTTCAATCTGAAATTCATAGAAATGCCCCCTAACAAAACTTTTTTTTTGTGTTCTTATTCTTCTTATGCCATCAACAATGAAAACACACGTGACAAAAATTGAAATGAAGAGAAAATGTCTTTCTTCCACTTTATTATGTTTTTAAAAAGTTAAAAAAAAAAAGAAAAAACCAATCCTCCTACCAAAATGAATTTTCTCTTGGTATTTGAAAGAAATTTAGTTTAAATTCCATCTAATGCCAAAGTTGTGAACATTTTTGTAATTTTAATTTTTACTCATTTTGGTTGGTATAATAATACCAAGACAATCGTGGCATTTTTGATTTTATGCAATAAAAAAAAAACTGTCTCCCTGATTATATTAAATTATAACAAAGCATAAATGTTCATCGTATATCAACCTTGGGTTTGGCATGGTATACAAAAAGAGGATATTAACAAACCCTAATCGAACAGAAATAAGTAGGTACACAAATGTGGGTGGCTTTGGCCCAACCCTTTATAGAAATAGCACTCGTTACCTATATTAAGAATATATTAAAACAATGAATGAAATTTCATAAGAATTAGAAAAATAAATTTAAAGTACATATTATGCCCTGATTTTTAATCTCCGCAGCTTTTTTGTAAGAGCTACATAGGTAGAAAATCCGGTTGACTCACTGAAAGTAATAAAAATGAATATTAACATTGAAATTTTAGTCTCTATTCACTTGGAAAAAGGGATCGATTTTATTTATCAATTACATCAGCGATCTGATTGACATTGCAGTCAATTCAGTCTTATTTAATTGGCTTTAATTTTAACTGCAAGTTATTACTGCTACTTATTACCTTAACTGCAAAATAATCAGTTAGCAGTCAGTACTAAAATACCGACTGTAAAATTAATGAAAGCAGTAATTTGACTAAAAGTTATTTAACTGCAGTATACTTTTTGACTGGTTTTAGTGTTTTATTAGAACATTTCATTTATTGTTGTGTGACTAAAACCAGTTTAAAGGTACTGCAGTTAATTAACGTTTAGCCAAATAACTGCTTTATTCAACTGTACAGTCAGTATTTTAGTACTGACTGCAGACTATAGTTTAACAGCCAAAGTAAGTACTTTTGTTAGTGAAAAGTACCGAAATGACTGCAGTTTTTACTAGACGATCTAATCGCTTACAGATCAGGTCCAAAAGTTGGAACCACCAAAATTCTTCTGCAGCTTGAATTTGACAAAATTCAGGAGTAGTGTAATGGCTACAAGTTAAAAATCAACTTTCAGAAATCAGAAACGGGCGCCTATTTCACCAAACACTTTTCACTTTTCACATTGCATCTTTGCAAATAAATAATTTCTTGCAAAGTAAAAGTGCTAAGTGTTTCAAAGTGCAAAGTGAAAAGACTTTTCACTTATCAATTTTTCAAACTATTTTGAAAGGTGAAAGGTAAAAGCGTTCCACCAATTTAAAAAAGAACTTTTTCAAAGTAGCAAAGTAAGTTTTTGAGCAGCCATTAAAAAATCATTAAAATCGTAAAGTATTCGACTATTACACTAGAGTTTCGGGGTTTAATTTCTTTCGACACCAACTTTTTTTTTCTTTTCATAAAAATAACGACAAGTGATCAGGATTTCTAAAAAAATTAAATTAGATCTGAGCGGCACAGTGGCACCTTCCCAACCAAACTAATCTTTGGTCACTATTATTTACTTTTGCAAAGAGGAAACTTTAACTTTAACTTTTTCATTTCAATAAATATCCTCTTTGCAAATTGGCGTTTGGTGAAACGAAATTTGCAAAGTAGAAGTGAAAAGTGAAAAGTCTTTGGTGAAATAGGCCCCCCTGTCTAAGGCCTCAAGGAATACAAAGAAAAACTAGCGCAGACTTGTAATCGTTGGGCCATATGGACAATCACTGGCGAGTAAAAGTATAGCAAAGTACTTACTATCTTAATGTGGGTTTATGCGGCTTCAATCCGACGGAAGTATTTATCTATTTTGATAGTCGTGGTATATTAGTAGTTCTACTTATCTGCCAAGTGTCACGCGAAGGGCAGTGGATAGGCGGCTCCTGTATGATCGGGACGTTAGATCTTTCTTGTATGTAACCAAAACTTTCTTTTCAAGAGGATTGACTTGTTTCTTTCTGTCCGAAATATGCAGACAAAGTATGCATTCAAAGTAATAAGCAAAACTTCGCAAATCACTATGAGTGGGAAGAATGTACTGATGCTAGAAGTTATTGATGCATTAGATGTAGCTGATGAAATTAGATGAAAAACAGGCACCTAATTTTAAAATTTAATGTATCACTTTCGAGCCTTAAGTAATACTGTTTATATTTATTATTCTAGGAAAAAATCTACAAAGGATACCAATTTAATTTTCATAATTTATTTTAACATCCATAGTCCTGTATGGAGTTTGTATTACTGATCATATCAATTTGTAAATCAATTTCACACGAAATGGTGCAAAAAGCATTCTTGGTAATATCATTATATTCCAACGGAATCAGGATGCCTTACACTTACCGCTATCAATAATGTATATTAAATTGAATTCAAAGGATTTAACTCAATTGTCTTCAAACACAAACACTAGCACAACTTAAATCAACATATTTATCGCTTTCAAAGTCCTCAAAACCATAAGAGAACCATCAACTTATTTGCATTAATATAACCACATTGTGAGCGTATAAACAGGAATCCACTCAGTCAATTCTGTGTCACACGATATGTGGTCTGGTCATATGCGAATAGGTATAAAGCTCCTACTCCTAGTTCCTAGATTCTATAAATATTTCACGTTATGATATACAAAAGTCTGAGCTGAACATGGTCACTTTAAAGTTGCATGTGTTAACCTGAGGCTATATTTACCTTCTGTCCATAACACACGGATGTACTCTTGGCATCCGCTTCAAAATCACTCGCACTCCATAAAGGATATTAATTTTTATGTCCATATAGGTAGATACTGGCAACAGCACAAGGACTGTTTTTTGCTTGTATGTATATTCCAGGCTACCTTCCTTACACAGTATGTAGTTTAAAAAGAAATGTTTGCTACCAACCAACAACTCTCACACAAAGACCAGATAATATGGTAATTCCTGCTGGGTTTTGTGACAGAGCATTTTTTGCATTTTCATTCTTTCAAGACTGCACTTCCATCATTCGGATGAATAGGATGGGTGAACTTTCAGACTGAGTTTACCTACATACCTACTATTTTTTATGATGAGAGAAAATTCAATTTAAGTTTTTGCACAAACAATGTGTCACACAAAGTTCAAATTCACAGGAGGTGGAATTCTTTTGTTGTATAAATTTCAATAAGCGAATGTAAACAGAAGTTTAATTTACTCTGGCTTTTGTATTTATTATAAAAAATAGACGACTGATGGTTGTGGTTGCAGCTCGCACATTTTTATACAATTAAATGTCCTTAATAATAACTAATTTGCATTTTCTTTTGAGAAATTGTCACTTATTTGATTTAAAAGTTTAAATCATAAAGGACCTCCAATGGTTTTTATTTACACTGCATGTAAAGAAGACGAGTTCGGTGTATGTAAAGGTTTATCGGAGGACCTTACCCAACAAAATGATTACGATTTTTTTTAGTCGAAATCGTAGGAGCCATTTTTGAGCAAAATAAGTTTTTCTAAAATCGATAAATCGCAGGTAACGTTATTCCGTACGAAGATTCACGATCGCTAAAAAAAAAATCCGTGAAAAAAAAAATAGTTCCAGGGAAACAAAATTCCTCTGGAGATTCACGATAGGGTCCAATAACTTCCAATGGGAAGTTCATAAAACAAAATGAGTTGTTTTATGTTGGCTATCAGTCAGGGTCATAGCTCATTACAACATACAATGTTTTATTTCTCTTGGGAACCAGGGTTCCAAACAGTCCAGTTCAGAGGAAATGACAAATGTCTTTTTTTTCTCCAAAATATAATCATATCACAATAATTGCTGTATGACTGTGTATATACTAAAGATAGAGTAACATAATGTTATATTGCTTATCAACAGGCATCTTAACAAAAAAAAAAACTATTAACTAAAGCTAATAAACCTATATTCTACAGATCAATGAACAAACTAAATGCTTAAACGCAATTAAAAAAAGATTAATTAACATCTTTATTTGTTAACATTTATTCTTGATTTGTTTGTAATATAAACGAACCAATTAAAAATAAAACCATTTAATCAAAAACTGAAAAATTAAACAATTAAAAATAAATTAAAATTTAAGCTATTTAATCAAAATAATCCTCATAATTTTCCATTCAAACGCAATTTGTCAACATGAAAACATCATTAAGTATTTTATTGGTTTTGTATTTCCAAATGAGTTTTACTCATGGAAAAGTAAGATATTAAAACTCTTGAAAAATTTCTGTTATTCATTTTTTTTTTTTTTTATTATATTTTTTTTTATTTTAGCGTAATTTCGAAATAAATTTAGATTCGATCCATTGCAACATGAGCTCAAAATATGTTAGTAGCAGTAATTGTAATGTTGATAAAACTATGAAGCATCCTCAAGCATTCGCTGACATTCAAATGGCCCATGAAGTAAAAACCATGACTTATTCATTAAAAGTTGAGCTTCTTAAGACCAATAACGAACGGATGAGTCTAATTGATGTAAAAAATGCCGATGGGTGTGCGTTTCTTGATGGCAAATTAGACGTTAATTTACTTGGCATCTACAGGGATATTTTAGCAGAAGCTGGTAATTTACCAAAGTGTCCTATTCCAAAAGTAAGTTTACACCTATATCTTCTGGTAACTGTATTAATTTTTTTTTTTTTAATATTTTTAGGATTTTCACTTTGTGTTCAATAATATTACAATTGATGTCGAAAAATTTCCACCATTTTTACCGGAAGCAAATTTTTCATTGTTCGCCAAAGCGCAAGTGGAAAAAGAATTTTTCTACACCATACAAGTCCTTGGTAGTATTGTCTCGAAGAAGAAGTAAAGAATTGTTAGATTTTAAAAATATTGTAGATCGTGGTGTAGGGAATTCTTAAAATACAATTTAATAAAACAATTGTATTGAAATTTATAATCTTAAAAATGTAATGAAAGAAAAAGCTGAATGTCACTAAAAAATACTGGTAGGTAATTTGTAAATTATATTCGAAACTTCGTGTCATCGTTGGTCCCTGCGGTTGTCCTTAATGACACACTTTTTGGTAATAGTATACTCAAATTTTGATTTTACATCATTTAAATCAGCAAGAAAATGTATAAAATGACAGAAAGATTTTCCTCAAAAATTATATTTCCAACGCAAACATTCTCTCGTCATTCACGTTCCCAAATCTGTAGGGAGGGAAATATTCTGTCGGAAATATGTGTTCACTATAATCCCCTTTAAGAAATAAATATGCAGCTTGACATTTTGAACATTTTATTTTATCTAACCGACCTTCTCGTCTCCTGTTCAAAAAGATACAAGATGACCAAATTCCCAAAAATAAATGTGTCATATTCTTTTGAAAAGCCCAATCATCTAGCAGTTACCCCCTTTTATCCCATTTTTAAATTATTCCAATTCCTATTGTTCATATAGGGCATTTTATAGACATCTTTTACATAGTACTGCACGGTTTCTACGAAAACTACGAATCAGAAACCGGGTCGAATTTAATATATGTGTACAAACTACCTTCTGTGTAATGATCACATATTTTAAATCTGCAAAAAATCCGCGAACAGGTTACAACGAACGATGGAAGAAATTGTCTGAATCTGCTGGGGCCAGATTCTATAAAAATCGAAACGAAAACGATCGATCGCTTTTCAAAAAACGAAAGAAATTTTGCTATAAGTTCGGGGCAAATTCTTTCATTTTTCCAGTTATATGAAGCACATACGAAAACGTTTGTTCGTTTTCGCCATACAGAATCTCACCACGCACTGGTCTGAATAGAAGGCATACATTCGTCCAAAGCCAGTCTATTACGAACGAACATTACAAAAAAATAATTGTTGCTCTCGAACTCCTAGCTTTTCCAGTCCTATTTTTATATTATCGTTATTTTATTAGTTGTATTATTCAACTCCACTGATTAAACAATTCTGCAATAATAAATCGAACGGCCCACCACATATACTTTGATTCAAACTTCGAACCCCACGAATGTGGCAAAAGGTATTCATCAAGCCAGGTTTAAGCAGAAGTCGTAATTTTTTTTCGTCAGCACTAAGAAAAAGTTAAAGAAAGCTGATTATCACAGATTTTTGAGTAAGTTCACTTCGAAAAATATAGAAAATGTTCTCACGAAATTATTTTAGATTTAATTTCATTTTGAATTTCATATTTATTAGAATAAAGGTTATAATAGACCTTTTGTTCTTAATGCGTCTTACTGTCCGGTTACCATAACTTCGAGTCTCATATTGATCTTTGGAAGTAACGCTCTTGACTATACCTACATTTTTATTATAGAAAAGAATGTGAAATTCATCGATTCATCACAAAAAAAAAAATCATTTGAAAATAAGGGCTTGTAAACAAAAGAGCTGAGTGTCGAACTTTAAAATAAAAAACAAGAAACTGATGAAATAAAAGACGAAATCCTAATTTTATGTAGTTTTTTTTTTTATTTGACTGTTCACATTCATAAGAGTAATCTCTACATTGAGTATAAAAGTTACAAAAATGCTTTCATGTATAATTTATTTAGAAAAAATATTAATTTTTTTTTGTTTAATTTAAAATACAATTCAAAAGTTCATCTGAAAGTATTTTTTTTTTATTTTCCAATACATTTTAAGTATATTGTGGAATACATATTTTATATTAATGGCGATTATTAAATGTATATTTTTGTTAAATTAATAAATAATTACCTTATTCTCAAAAATTAATTGTGCGTTATCTTGTTTCTCTTAAATGTTGTGCTTCTCGATGTATCTTGAACATGGATATACTTTTGTTTATGTAATTCTAACGAATTATGTATGTTTTTAATTTGTTTTGTATAAAATAGCACCATTTTAAATATCTGATAAGATAAATATTGCAAATGCACAGTTTTTTTTCTATTTTAATTAATTAAAAAAAAAAAAACCGGACGTATTTTATGTTTTTCATCATCAGTCTAATCACATAATTCTATGTATTTTGATCATTTATGTGTGTAAGCCAATAAGAGTATATTTAGAATTTTGATTCACATTATATTTGTAGATAATAATTGACTTATTTTGTAATTTTTTTTTTTTTTTGATTCTATTTTAGTGTATAAAATTAAAAGTTAATTTTTTTTTGTAAATAAAAATATGATTTAAAAATATTAAATAAAAATTAAAAATAACAAAAAGGAAGACACAAGTAATAAAATAGTTCCCATGTTTTAAAATTTTGAACGAAATCGGAAATTTTAAGTTTTAAATAATAATAATTTGTTCGTTTTAGCTTGATAACGGTAAAGTAAAATTGATGATAATTTTCTTATAAAATTTTAGTTTTGTTTTTGAGATAAGAATTGTTACTAAGAGCGAGAGGAAACAGGAGGCGCTGCAATGCCACAAGAAGGTTATGGACCCTCCGGGAAGTTCAATATCACTTCGTCTGTATCAGGAAGGTACTTTTGGAATTCAAAGTGAATTTTGCTGTTCGAACGTCAAAACCATATACGACGCATCCCACGCAAAATTTTCGGTAAGGGAATGTTATATTCGGAACTTATTAATATCGGAAACATAATCTCCTGGGAAATTTATGTGTCATTTCATACATTTTTTCGTTCCCTGGCAAAAAATTTCAGGGAGGATTCACGATCACTAAAAAGAATGCCGAGGGAAAATAATTTTTCTAAGGATACAAAATTTTCCTGGAGATTCCCGATAGGGCCCATATCTACATAAATGTTTCTCCAAAGAAGATGATTTTATCGTGGTCACAAACAGCGATTTTGTTTCTCGAAATCGTCGCTACGATCAATGAAGTAGCGTAACGAAGGAAGAAAATGCAGTTTTTCGTAACGTATTCGAATATAACTGCAATATTTAACAGAAAAAATAATTTGGAAAATATCAAGCTGTTCCAAATTCAAGTAATTCAAATTCTTATCCCGATTTTAAGTTGTTTTTAATGTTCTCTCGATTCGCTACTCAAAGCACCGAACTTAAAATAATACAATTTAGTTTGACCTCTAAAATTATAATAAATTTGAATAAATGGTTACAAATTTAGCTAGTAAATAAATTTTAATTTAATTTTGAGCACAAAAACAATAATTCTTTTTGTATACAACACATAATTCGTTGTCTTATAAGAATACGATCTTTTATATTAATTTTATCTTAAGGGAATGATTTGGAACTTAATTCAATAATTTATAGTTTTTTTTTTCTTCTAGATATGACATATTATTCTAGAAACTAACAATTAATAATATATATATTTAATATATACAATAATAAATGCATAAAGAGAAAGAAAAAAAAAATAAAATAAAAAAACAAATTATCTAATAATTATATTCACCGCAATAGGCGATGTTAACATAAAACATATAAATGACTATATAATAAACTATCCTCCAGATAGAGTTTTCCTTGAGTGGGTGAAAACGAAAACGACTACGTCGACGTGGACAACAACGTCAAATAATAACCTCATCGTCCCCTTCAGTAAGACCATTGCCATTGGTGACGTCGCCATTACTATTAATCTTTCGACTTATGTCATGCACACACAAATGATAATACACACCCTCATTGTCTATGGTATTGAACTGGGTAAAATCTTCGTTGGCATAGAATATTTCTGCTTTGTTACCAACAAATTTGATACATGACAGCAATTCTGGTTTCTCCATGGGACCACGCTTATTCGACCATGGATTACGTAGCATATAAGTTTCACCATCTTCAGAGGGATTTAGTTGAGCAATGGCATTAGTGGCTTCTTCTACTGGACTCTGAGATGATGTAAAACGTGAACTACGACGTTTTTGCTTTGTTCCAGAATCGAAGGGATTATTGAGGATGTGCGAGACATGCCAGAAGCACAATTGTTCCGAGCAACTAACAAGTACATCATTACATGGTGAGAATTTCAAATCATATATCTGAGATGTGTGAGATAATAGGCGATAGATAAATTTTATCGATTTATTATCCATTTGATATATCTGAAATGGTATTTTTTTTTATATAAATAACATAATGTTAGTAATATTATAAGCGAAGTTCTAGTTTCGTTTGCAAATAAGCAATTACCTCAATTGTTCCTGTTTTCAATCCCACAGCAAATAATGAGGCATCCGATGAGCTTGTCAAGCATGTTACCTCGTCAGTCTCTTCGTCCTTATTGCTATTTTCATATTTCATGTATGGCTTGAATTCATTGTTGAAGTTGATTTTGTAGATCTGGAAAATATAATTTTGTTTTTTATTAACCAACAGATGGTATACATAGAATTAAGGTTATTGATTGACAAACATATTATGAGTTTGCATACTTTCACATTATTGTGTTGCAGATTTGTGAGTATGAAGAGTGAGTTAATAAAAAACACAATGAAAAATCAAGTGCTGTTTATGTTTATTTTACAATACGAGGTTAACGTTTTCCGTTGTTTTGTATTCGATGCTTTAGTGAGTGCTTTGTTTAGTTTTTTTGAGATTTGTTGAATTCAAATGAATACACCACAACAGGAGGTGTGTACCAAAATGTGGATGGGGAAAATAAATACATTTCACAATCTTTTTCACGTCATAATTTTAATATCGCAGCGTGGAACAACAAGGTTGCCCTCAACATGAATAGGGACTTGGCTTGAATAAACACTTAAGATTTGTCTCAACATACGGAAGTGGACACTATTCCGCCCTAAATATCTCAAAAACCACACGTGCTTGAGCAATTTAAAGTTCAAATTTGAATTCAGTGCATCAATATTTCAAAAATAAATATCTCAAAATTTGTTTATTTTCCATGTGTTTTCTACTTGGAATCCAAATTTAAATTTTCGATCGAATAAATCGGAAATGATTCTTTCTTTGGTTTTTGTGGTAAATGAAACGTTCACGCCAAAGATCAATGTACCATTGTGTAAAGTGTGTTATCTGTAAAAATGTATCTGTTGCATAAAAAGGGTCATACATCAGTTTGCTAAGAGACGTCATGGCCATACCATGTGGTCTTTGGTCTCATTCGATGCAGTCGAAAAAATTCCATTACTCATACAACATTGATATAACTTTTCTATAAAACCTTTCAAAAGAATGAAGAATAAAAAAACACCGCATGCATATCATTTTTTTTTTGTAATGATACTGATTCTACATTCGATTTTTGTCGGAAATCTCGGCAAACTGCCATAGATTTTTTTGAGTGTCTAATTGACTCATTTTGACTAACATGTCACTGGAGTACAAATAAAGTCAAAATTAGACGATTTGACACTGAAAAAACCATCTGGCAATTTCCCGAAATTTCTAATGTTGTAGCTAAGACCTGAAAAAATCAAATCTAGAATCAGTATAATTGAAAAAAGTACCCTTTGACCAACGATATACATATGGTGTTCTCTTATTCTTGATTCTAATGAACATCGGAATATATCTACCAATTTTTTTAAATCTACCATTAATTTTACAGGGTGATTTGGTACTCGTTGCACAATGTTCTTTCTCGCTTAAAAAAAACACCCTTTTAACTAAAATATTTCGATGCACTCTTTTAGTTCTTGTTTCTCGTTTTAAATGAAACTTCCATGCCAAATTTTATCATTGTACCACTTTTGGAAGGGGGTTTTCTGAAAAATTACCCTTGTTGCACTGAAAATAGGAATTTACATATAAAGCACTACCATAGCCACTTTGAGTAGTCGTATTGCCTTGGTTTTGGTCTCAGTAGGTTCAGCATTTAAACAAGCTTATTTTGACGTTTAAATGATCCTTTAATAAAAATGCTGTAAAGTATTTTGTCCGGGTGAGGCTTCTTTTTTGTTTAATTTCCCCGGTCAGAAATCTGATGAAAGCAGTTCAAATGTAATTTTAAATTAGAGATTAAATTCAATGATGGAAAAGTAATGACATGATATAGGATACAACAAAGACAAAAAAAAGTATTGCATATAATCAAGCAAATGATAAGCAATGAAATTTATATAATTCATCTCTATAATTCACTAAATTCCGAAACATGCTTGGTCCTAATTTGCAAAGAGATGCACTATTCCCGTTTAAAATAAATATGAAGGGTCCAGGGAAAAAAAGGGCACATGTCAACTTTTTGGCATAATTAAACTAATGATGAGGTCTGATAGTATTTACTGCGTACTATCTAAGGGTATCATAAGTTTTGAATATCTATAAGTTCTTACCACAGGTAGAAAAACATAAAAATCTATATAAAAAAGTGAAAATGATGTATACAAAGATTTTTTTCTTTCTTTTCCCTTTTTTTATCCTGTAAATTTAATATTAACCCAAATTATTTTGTGGACAGTTTAAAATTATTTATAATGAAAAATTATTATTAGTGTGCAGCATCGAAAGCACAAAAACATATTCCAATTTGACATTCAATGGTTTAGTATAATTTTTCTTTTTGTTTTTAAACAACAACTTGAAGAATATAATGCATTTTGAATTAACATTTCTGTAAATGAACATTACCTTGTTGTTGAATTTTAAGCAATCTGACGTTTAGGCCTAGATGCAGGAAAATAATTTCTTCTTGATTGTGTTGTCTGTTTTCTTTACATTCTCATTATTTTTTGTTTTTATTTTATTGTTTTCGATTTTAAACTTGTCTCATTGATACTTACAAATATTTTAAAATGAACTGTAGCCAGTAGCAAGTAATTGTTTTTAAAATCACAACCGCCCAAAAGTGCCAAAGTGATTAATTTTGGAACATCGTTAACAGTTTGCAGCAATTCAAATTCATTTTTGAGATCTACAACCTGAAATAAGATTTAAATATTAAATTTTAAAAGGAAAACGAACATTTAAATGACTCACGATAAATTCTGCTCTTGGGTTCATAAGAATTAAAAAAGATTGCATAATTGTAAAACATTTATAAACTTCAATATTGAAGATTTTTTCAACGATTTTATCTGTGTCATCGATGCGCCGCACAATGCATTGTTTTGCCGTTTTCGATGACGCAACCAATGTGTTTTCATTGATCATTTGCAAGAATGTAATACTTTTGCTGGTGAATTGGGGTTCAAAGACTTCTTTTGTTATATTGAAAATATCTCCATTTTCGTAAGCACAAAATGAAATCTGATTGAAAGCAGTTATTGCTGTTATTTTCCTAGGAGTTTCTGGTGGCAATGAGATGGACCAATTTTTTGTGTCAGTAGTACACAGTTGATGGATCTGGAATAAAAAAAAATATATATAAACATTTTATAGATTTTTGTGTGAAAATTCTTAAGCTCTTAAGAAAATTACCCGATTTTTAGAATCTACTGCAACAAGTAAAACTGAATCTGTATAATTCAAATCGAATAGTTTATTGCCTTGCAACCAAACATCCGGTTCAAATTGAGGATTGTTAGTTTCGTGAATGCTCTTCAGGTTACTCAGCCGATGAGACCATACGATTGTGTTGTTATCCAAGAGTCTCAGCGATAATAAATTCAAGACTTTGGAATTTTCAGATCCACACACAACAATGTACTTGAAGACATTATCATCTAATGGAAATATATCCACACAAGCAATACATTCACTTATATTACCCCGCAGAACTTCGGATTTTTGATCAGTATTAAATACGATTAGACCTCGTTTTGTGCCAAGCACCAAATAACACCCATCGGGTGACAGTCGTGCACATGTAAAAGCATTTCCCACATCATTATCATTGATATTGTACACTGTTTCTAAATTTCCATTTAGAAACTCAAATTTCTGCTGAGCGAAACTTAAACATAGCACTTGGTCACGACATACAATTATAATGTATGTAACAGATTTTTTGACATATTCTCCAATGTACACCAGTTGCTGTGGCTGGGGCCAGTCAAAAGAATGTGCTGTCTGAGAGCCATCTCGTAAATTGTAAATACACAATTTACCCAAATTACTTAAAACGAAGTAATATTTGTCAAGTATTTTAGAGAGATAACAGATTTTATTGATCTTCGTTGGTAGTCTTGGCACTCGCTTGTCTTCGAATTGTTTCGTTTGATCATTCCATGAATAAATGCAGATATCACCATTGGCTAATGGCAAATGCAAGTATATCATTCCACCAAAATACGATTCAATGTGGAATGTTTGAATATCAGTTTTTATCAACTGTTTGCATTTTCTCTTCATCATTTCTGGACTCTGGATGAGATTGAGTGGATTGACTTTTTTTCTACTGTTTCGTCTGCGACTCGCACTGCGACGACGATCATCAGATATTGACCAAAGTTTAAGATTTCCTTTAACGTCCAGCGTGATAATGTAGTCATCATGGAGAATAAGTTCCATTTGTATGATTGGATATTGATTGTCCGTCAAATAAACTGGTCCGCTGTTATAATCCAAGGATAAATCAACCAGTAGAATGTCATTGTTGTTGAGAGCTATGGCACAAGTATCGGGTTCGGGTAATTTGATTAACTTGGGTTTATTTGGTAGACAAATAATTTGACGTCGCTGATGGAAATGGCCTCTGTGAAAAATAAAAGAAACGAGGTTGATTTTTTTTTTTTTTTTTTGGTATTGCATTTATTTTTAATGGTTTTACTTACTTCTCCGTGAACCATATCTTATCAGAGAACATAGATGCTTGTCTAACAGCTTCTTCATAAACAAGTCCATCAGCCATAAGGGCATACTGTAGAAGACATGTGTCGGCAGATCGAAAGAGCATTTCTTCAATGCTAGGTAGAAAGTCTAAGAGCTCACTGACCAGCTTATCTTTAGATGCATCATTGTCTAGAAACAAGAAAAAAGGTGCTAAAAAATGTTGAAATAGTACAAAATTAAAAAATCCGGCCTTAATTTATTTGAGATGGGAGAACGTTTGTAGCGATCAATTTTCAGGAGCCAATTTTCTACCACTTTTCCAAACATATCAGCCGGAACGTTGGAAATATCGCGTTTGATATTGCTCCCGAGCTCCTTTGAGAATTTTGGCTTACAGACTTAAGGTTATCCCATAAAAAAAAAAACAAGTAGACCGTCGTTAAATAACATAAACCATTTCTAGTCCTAAATTAGACCAATTGTTTCAATAGCAGTGTCGCATGTGGTACCATCAACAATTCTGACTGAAAATAGACTTCCTTTACGGAAATATAGTGAAATTATTGAAATAACTTTGGCATAAAATCCACACGTTTACTTTTTTCGGCAGCATTCCATTTGCTTAAACACATTTGGGTGGTTGCTTTACGATAACGCATATTTTACTTCTTGCTGAAGATGATTTTTTAAAGGAATTCAGAAATTAATTCAAAATTTTAAAGATTTTAGTCGGAAAACTTTCGGAGATCAAATGGTCAATAGGTTTCAGTATTTATATTAATTTAATCTTGTAAAAGTTTCAGATCCCATAAATTATTCTGTACTAAATCACCTCGTTAAAAATATATTCTTAAAAACGTAACACAAAATTTATGGCGGAAAAGTAAAGTTTGAATTCTGTAACAAACAAAATTGTGGACTAATCATCTGTACTTACTAGTTATTTCCTTTCTGAAATAATTTAGATCACCAATAGTATTGGCAAATCCATCCGAGCGCAGCTTTTCTCCAAGAAAACCAAAATCCAAAAATAATTTTGGAAACAAATCCAATTGTCCGGACTCACGTAGATGATATCCAATGCAATGATAAAAATAAAAATCATTGTTGAATGAAAATAATTCAACATCCTTTCTATTTTCCAATGCTTCAACGATTCTATAGAAAACAAAAAAAAAACATATTTTTAATATCACATACCTATATAAATTACATGAAAAGATAAATACATACTTATAATAGCATATGACCCTTTTATGTATAGCTTGACGATCTATATCCGGATAGGTCTTCAAATACGAACTGTAGAGGTATGGCAAAACGCAGGCAACACTTTCGTCAGGCAAGTATTTGCGATTTATCACAGAATATTTATCGAATTTGGCAATGATATGCGTTGCCTCACGTTCTTTCTTATGCCACAAAGCGGCAAGTAGCTAGAAGAAAATTATATAAATTAAAATAAAATGTATTTACAACGAAACTAAGTTATTTACCTTCAATGGAATTTTAATAGAGTGGGGGAAAACGGCAAGTGTTTTGTATAATTCCATTTCTTCTGGCTGTAATACTTTTAATGACAATTCAATTATCCTTGTGAATTTATTGTCAGTAATTCTGCAAAACATAAAAAGTAAAGATTCAATAAAATAAAACAAGAATTCCTAAATATCAAACTTACTGTAGATTCTGTAAGTTTCTTATCCACTCAACCCAATTGTGTTTCTTGTTGACTTTCAAGCTGTTGGCAATAATACTTAATAAATATGGCTGTCCATTACTCTGAAGAAATATATCTGAAGCATCTTTGGGAAATGTATTCCGTTTGCGTTGTAATACTTTTTCAAACAGCTGATAGCACTGTGATGTCGAAAGTCCCCGATCGACAGAGACATGTGTGGTTGTGGATTCTGAGAGAGAACTAGCAATCTGTCTATTTCTTGTTATGATGAGAGTTTTACAACCCAAATTAAAAGCCTTCAAAGTCTTGGAATTCTGAACTTCGGATAGAATTAAAAGACAATCTTTAAATTTGTCATTTTGCAAACGATCTCGAATATACTGTTGCAGATGGAGAATTTTGTTTTTAACACCATCAAGTTCACTTGATGGATGCCATGTCGAAGTTGAATCATCTTCCCCAATAAGCAATCGAAATTGTTGTAGGGCTCTAAAGTCTTCTTCTTTACTATTGCAATTTCGAACATCAAGCCAGAATATATTCAAGCCCATGGCTTTCATTATGCCAAATTCTGAACACACATCGACAACTAGCCATTTTTTACCGCAACCCAATTCACCACTTAGAACGAGGTAATTGAACGGTTTGAGCTTCTTCAATGCCAAACGAATTGGCCAATACTGCAAGAGGGAAAAATAGTAAATAAATAAATTTTAAATTGACATTGGGACAGTGAAAAACTTACATATTCCATTCGATGGACATTAAAGTCTATATGCTTTTGGAAATCACTACGAAGTATTCGTACGGCATTTAAATACCTTTCCGTATCTTTTGACACAGTATCGCGTTCTCTGAAGACTTTATCACTTAGCCAAAAATACCATTCCTTGATGTTTAGAAGAAATTGCTCGGCATAGAACTCATTTTCGTATAGAATCCAAAATAGTTGGAAAATCTGTTTCTTCTCATCAGTCTAAAAGGGTAAGCATATAATATTTTTTGTTAGTTTTTAAAATTTATTTTTGTAATTTTTGTAATTACCTCAGAAAGTATCAATCGCATATCATCTTCACTGAAGATGTGTTTTAAAAAATCTTTAACATTTATAAATTCAAAGTCTTTCATGAAATCTTTCAGGAATACTGGTAGAACATCTCGAAGAGTTGTTGTCTCAATTTCGCTTGAACTGCGACTGTGGTGACTCATGGTGATGCTTATGGAAAAATAAGAAGAAAGTTGTGTTATGAATTTAAGTTTAATAATATTTGTTTTTTGTGAAAGAAGTAAGTAACTGTAGTAAAAGTTATATAATATGCCGCCCCGTCCGCAAACACTTGAAAGTGCATAGTATTTTTTCTTGTTTTTTTTTTTAACACCGCGTAAATCTTTAGATTATTATTATTATCAAAACCAGGGTTACCTACAAGAATAAATGCAATATTATACAACATTTAAAATTGTACGTACGTTGGTTTTTGTTCAGAAATCTTTTAGTTATAAAGTCATTCCCTAAGAGATGATGATTTTAATAAAAATTCTAATTTTTTTTGAAATAGAAATACAAAAAAATCTAAACTTTTATCTATTTTTTTATCGGGTGTTTTTAGCCTGATGATACATTTTATGATGAAATTTTTTGTCCAAAAAGTATTAAGTCCAAACACTATGTTTCTTCTTTTTTTTTTTGCTAACGTTTATTTGTTATCTTATCAAATTAATTTATTAAGCTTTTGTTCTGTTTTTTTTTTTTCAAATAAAATTTGTCATTGGTAGTTTATCGCATTTAGAATCATAATTATCAAAGTCTTTGTTATTTTGCGCTTGATTATTTCATTTCAAGATTAAACCAAAAAAAAAATACCCTCACATGAAAGGTCATTAGCATTTTAGTGTAGGAACTGAAGGTCTGCAAATTAATCATCGGAAAAGGTGGAAACATGAAAATAAATTCATCTACTAAGAAAAGTTACATACATGAACCAAATTTAATACTTAAGGGCGAATGTGAAAATTATTTATTCAATTTATTTATTCACAGAACCAGAATCGGCCCCAGGTCTGTTTAAAACAACTAATGAAAAAACAAAATGAAAATTTTGAATATCAACATTTGAAAAAAAGGCATCCAAATCGGAGCTGTTCGCACCGGTTTTCGATATAATTTGCTTATAGAAGTTTGTGATCAATCTTTTTGCTATTATTTATATCTAGCTGACCCGGCAGACGTTGTCCTGCCCTGCAAATTGATTTTTATTTCGTTATCTTATAACACGATCGGTTATAAAATTTATTAGTTATTGGACCGCAACTAAACTGCAATAGCTAATTACCCTCAAGGCTTATCATTTTTTAATTTTAAGTAATTGATTAATTTTAGTATTTTAAATGCTCTTGGATACACAATATTTTTGTTTTTTTTTTCTATTTGAAATATAGACAACATTGTTTTCAAGTTTTTCGAGGCGTGAGCACTGAGCAGGCAACATACAGTGAGTATCGTGGAAAAACGCGATGGAAAAGCTTTTAATGTAGTATGAGGTCGTGAAAAGCGAAAAACAAAAGTATTACTACTACGAGATAAAGTCTTTTTTTCATAATAGTAACAATTTTGTTCACGACTTTTCCAATTTATTTCCACCACACTCCACGCTTATTCTCTGTGACTTTCTTTGTTTTCTGTAGTATTTTAAGCTTTTCCCGTGGTATTAAGCTGTTTTTTCATG
This sequence comes from Meliscaeva auricollis, assembly GCA_948107695.1. Lineage (NCBI taxonomy): Eukaryota > Metazoa > Arthropoda > Insecta > Diptera > Syrphidae > Meliscaeva > Meliscaeva auricollis. The sequence continues at coordinate 18,013,092 of OX403619.1, read as the reverse complement.
ACCTCCTATGCAGAATAGGATTTTTCATCGGTATTCATTTTAATCGAATTCAAATGAAATAACTATTGAAAACTGGAAGAAAATGCTGATAAATCGATATGCACACCTCAGCAGCTATAGATAAATGGTAGGCATGCCATGAAAGGACTTCGCAACTTAATCACACACACACACACGACGCTGCACTAAAGTTGTAAATCAGACCTATACTTCTTCCAATTTCTGAACTGCTCTAGTCTTGTCAAGTGGTTCCTTTGGTTTCTGGCACCAAACAATCTAAAACAATTTATTCCTTCTTCTGACGATATCAGCTAAGAGTATATTTCACCATATTTTGTAAAAAAAAAACATTGTGATTGAAATGCGTTTAAAAATAAGAAGCAAGTTATGTAAAGTAATTTTTCAATTGATCGTTATTGACTTTCTGTTTACCCTTGAGTAGTATTCATTGCTGTTTATGGGATATATTGTATTGTATACCAAACAAGAAAAAAAATTCAAGTGGATTTGTACATTTTTCGAGGTCATGAAACACTCTCAACTTAAATTCGATTTTTGAACTTATATCCCATCTAAGTATGACATAATTTCATTATTAAAAATATATTTCAGTAAGTTTTGTGACTGATCCGTTTATGTTATTTTTGTTAAATCAAAGTCATATTTAACTATCGATCGTTGATGACCAATCTAATTTTGATTTGTTCATCCATTTACTCATATATAATTAAAGAACATGTATGTATATGAAGACTAAGATTAAACTTTTCCAAACGTCAAGAATACGCATTACAATTCTGTTTGCTACTTTGCCGGTTGTCAATACCATATCGAGTTGAAACGACCATCAATTGTCATACAAGTGCATTTATCAGCTCTAATTACTGAATGCATTAACTCCTCGGTTGTTAATTCTATATTTAACTTTTTTTTTTTTAAATCAACAATCTACAATAACATAGAGATGTATAGACTTGTCAGTAATTAAAATATACTAAAATCGTATAAATAGTAAATTATACTGGCAATAAACTAATGGGTGTGCGTAAAAAGTTTTGACGATAGTAGAAAGCACGTGTATTCAACAAAAATAACAACAAATCCTTATAAAATAGTTGAATAGTTTTGTTATCTCTGAAATATGACACGAAACAGTGGCACAAGTTGTTGATATAGGTAAACAATATGATTCACAATCTCACCACTTGAGCATTTTGTGTTCGTTATTGTTTTCCTTATTTAGCTCTACCAGACAAAGAGTCGACTTCGAAGTCTTTGACAATGTTTAGAATTCACGTATAATGAGTAATGCGGGCAAAATGAAACTTATACGAGTATTATAGTCAATATGACTGGTATAACTTATTTTTTTTCTTTTTGTATCGACAGTATCTTTTTCATTGTTAAATGAACAAAACTGATTGAAGGATCAAAAAGGGAATGTTGTTGGGTAGATAACTTGTGTTAGATATCAAATAAAACGCATCAAGGTCAAGTAATGCGTCAGAAAACGTTGTTATAATCACAGCCTTATTTTAAAATATTTGTTTAATCACATTAAGATTAAAGTTTCTATGATGAATAAATTATAAGGACGTTATTGACTTAATTTTTCAAATTTAACAACTTAGAATGGAATTCATAGTCCTTACTCAAGTCGAGAGTTGCTCAAGTTGCCAAAAGTCTCTTGAAGTGTGTTCTTCAGAAAAAACTCGACTTAAGTGACGACTATGAATTACGCCTTAAAAGTCTAAACATCTAAAACGTTGAAATCAGATTTGAAAAGGGTGAATCTAATGTTTGAAACTTCAATTTTTTTTAATTGTCTGTGATGTTAATGCATACACACTTATGCACCTTTCAGGAATTTAAATATTGAATTTGTATCATTTTTCTTGTTTTATTATTAAACTTAACACGAGTAGAAAGAAAATAAAGAAACACACAAAATTAAGTGTATTAAAATAGATAAATAAAAAAAATGGAGATAAGCTCACGGGATATTATTAGATAATCCAGGATCCGAAATTTCCAAAACAGGAATATCAGTTGTTACCATTGAGTCTCTTTCGTTCGAAGAAGCAATTAGAATATTTTCTAAATGTTCAATTCGCTGATTGATTCGATTGAAACACTTGTTGAAATGTTTCACACTTTTGTCAATTTTGTTTGTTATTCTTTTATTACTTTTCACCAATTTAGCAGCAATTGTATCAGATTGTTGTTTAAGTGAAGTTTCTAAATTCTTCCAATATTGGTGAGGTGTAGAGCCTGCTAATGGATTATCTGGTTCAGTAATTGGCATATTCAATGGTGATGCCATGTCAATACTTAAAATAGGAGTTTTGTTGCACATAGTTTTGGGTTTAATGATGTATGCATTACGTTTATTTTCACTTCACTTTACACTATATACTAAAAAAAAAAAAAAAAATATTAAAAGGAGATTATAAATATGTAATTACTTTTCTTTGAACAAAATAAAGGAACACGTCTTAATTGCACTACGGCATTTAACAATTTGATGAGACACAAATTATTGAATGTTCGAAATTAAAAATTTAAAAAAAAGAACTGTTATCGTGATAATGCGCATTAGATAAAATTTGATTCGAAATTGTTGGTTCAATAAAATAAACAATCGTTGAATTTATTTTAAATTAAAAAAAAAGGGCCAACTACTAGTGAGTAATCAAATAAACATTATCGTTATCTAGAGTTTATTATAACGCGATCTCGCTGCAATTAATAAAAAGAAAGAATCATATTCTCAAGGGGGTTTTTATGAGGTTATATTTGAATTTGTTTGTTTTTAAAGAAACATACTGGCTTCGGTAGTATTGTGGATTTCGAAGTTCCAAGAGGACTCATTTATTCTATTCTCTTTCCGTAGTGAGAGAAAGTAAAACAAACAGTTATAATCTATGTTGGCCAACATCAGCTATGGCAGAAGTGAAAGGATAACCACACAAAGTGCGCTTGTAAACATTTGGTTTCCTGTTTTCAAAACGGGATCAGCTCCACGGTTGCTTCGGCAAGAATTTCTGCTGCTGTTTTTTTTTTTTGTAAATAACCGTTTTTTTTTTATAAACTTTTAATAATTTTAAACGTGGGGTTTCCGTAGAATGTACTTCTCTTAGGCAAGAACTAAGTTATTTTACGTGGTGGTAGCATAAAATTTTGCATAAACATTGGAATTTACCAAAAATATTATAATTTCAAAATTTTTGCGAAAGATAAGTTTGAAGGCAAGCAAAAGAAAATGCAAACAGATGAAAAACTTTTAAACATAACAGATTTATGCATTTTTTTGGACAAAGTATTGTATTTAAATATGTTAATGTTCTGTTGGGAAGCCTAACACAATTCGAAGTACATATAAGTCTTTGGGTCAATCACAGGCACCAATTATTTGGTCCCATTCCATTCCTTTTTTTTTTTTGTTACATCAGCTTATTGATTCAAATGCTTTGGCTTACTAATCCTCCGATCTACTGCTCCCATTAATTTGTTTAAAATTCAGGTCAGGAAGTTGCAATTGCCTAACCAAAACTTACAAATTTTTCTATGGTTTTAAGTTTTTACCAGCCGCCTGATGTGTTCTGCGTCATTAAAGTATTGGAACCAAAAATGTGGAATCATATTGTGTCCAGAATTTCCCTATACAAATAAAAAATCATCTGGTCGTTTACTTGGCACGGGAAAGAACAATCAAGAGACCTTCGTGGCATACTTTTTCACAGGCTTGCAAGAAATACATCAGACCGTCGAACTAATTTTCATTTATTTTAAGAGCTTTCTATTCTAAATGATATCGGTGATTCGGGTCACTTCAAATTCAAGTTGGAATTTTTTTTTTTCTATGCGTGAATGAAGACAGGAAGATGCAAATTTGGCTTATAAGATGGTTTGTGATGGTTTGCCAGTGAGCAGAAGGCAGCGGAGTTTTGTCTTTATTTTGAATATGAAAACTGTAATTTTCTCTCAAAGCCTGAAATTAAAATACTATTCACTACACACAATAAGCCTTCCCTAAAACCACGATGTTATATTGTAAGAAATGCACTGAAAAGAGAAAATTTTGAAATAAAATCACTAATAGAGAGGTAGAGTTGCATATTACAATGCTTTATCCTATTTTTACTCAAATATTTACATTTTATTTTTAGAAGTTTAAGACGAGTTTCAGTTCTCTTTTAATAAATAGCCCAAATTGAACAGGATTCTAAGTTATTGAAGGTCTAATCAGCCTGCTGTTTTTTTCTTATTCATTCCAAAATCTGCATCTGGCACTATTAACTAGACAAAGACTGCAATGATGTTTCATCAGTTTGCAAGGGTCCCTTAGAAGACTTGTGATTGTCCTGAAGTTATCACTGCTCAAGATGATATAGGACTTGAAACGTTCTTGGTTGTAGTCCCTAAGAAGCATTTTGGCCCCAAATCATGTTAGGTAGTGTTCTCAGTCTTCTCGCGTTTCTTATGACTTTTTTAAGCAATCGAGCTAAGGTTCCATCAGAGGAACCTTTGCTCCTACTTTTGCAATCCGCCTCCTTTTTTCCCTAGAGCCCTAGGTGCGCAGGCACTCAGTGCATAGTGACTTTATTATACGAAGGTTATTGTTATGCCTCATATTAAGGACCTCAGTGGTCATCATAAGGACTGTAGTTATAGTAAATTGTTCGAAATGAATATTAGAATGAATAGGAAGAACAAGGCTGTATTCAAATAGGTAGGAACTATCCAAACTGAACAATGCATTTAAACATTTTTCAGTTAAAGGTTATACTTTATTTGGAAAGAGCTGTTTTTTCAGCATCAGTCTCGCAAAAAAACGTCAATGTAATTTATTCAACCATTCAATCATTCAATACAGAATACTCCTTAAATGCATTTTGTATATAAAAAAAAACAATACAAGTTATGCGCAACTACATTCACCTTGTTGAAGCGCCACAATAAAAAAAAAAAAAAAAAACTCTCAAGCACAAGGTGCGGTTCGGCCGCCATGATTTCTAAGTTCCTCTAAACCCATCCACACACACAAACTCAAACAATTGATAAAAAATCCAAAAATCAAAATTGAATTTAAATCAACTCGTAGATAGAACAGCTCACCTGTTTGTCGCCCCTCGTTGAATTAAACTTGAAGCTGAAGCAGAAGCAGGTGTCTTTCACTTCACTGTGCGTTTTATAAAATAAACGTGTTTGACCGTGTTAGGAAATTGTGCAATGTTTTTAATGCAAGGAAACATAAACAAGACCAAAGAAGGAGGAAAACTCAAGATAAAGAAGATGTCCTTCGCCACCCGACGATGATAGTGATGATGATGATGATTCGACGTAGACTGATGAAAATGATGACGAACAATTCACGCGCATTTTCTCTCAGAACGAAGAAGAAATCAACAAAAAAAAAAAAACAGTCAACGAACTCTCGCACTTGTTTCTAAAAACTCAAGGCCAAGATAAGCCTTTTTTTGGTAATTTTAGTCACGGCGCGATGAATAAATTAAAAGATTTTAGCCGAAAACAATCAGAAAAACCGATGACGGCTCACAACACAAGTTCAATGCACTCTCTGAAGCAGCAAAGCACCTCGCAACAATAAAATGCATTTATAGCTCACGGCAAGTTGCGTAGGTTTTAGCACTTAGCATAACACCACAACAAATAATTAGCACAAAGTATTATACAAGATTACAGTCGAGATACAGATTTATACAGAAATGGATGTATGTATTCAGAAGAGAACTTTGTGATTCTTTTCTTTTGTTTGTTTGAATAGAAAGAAATGCGGGAACAGAGAAAATTTTCAATTTTTTTTTTTTCTTCTTGTTTTATTCACTTGTTCACTTTTGTAGATAAGTTTTAAACTTTATTTAATGGAATTACAATAAGTTGGTATTGAAAAAAACTTATTTAATCTAGTTATTTGAATTTAATTTGTTAAAAAAAATTTAGAGCGGAGTTTTGGCCTCCACCCAGAGAAACCGACTTTGATTTTTTCAACAACTTGAGCTGCAGCAACTGCATATAGATTTGCATTTTTCTTTCTTTCTTTTGATATTTCTTCTGTTCAAAAGCAAATGTCAAAAATTATATACTTGTTTCTTTTTATCTGATGGGTTGGTGGTATTTTTAAGGCAGATGTTTGTCTCTATTTCTCTGACCAAAAATCTACTACATTTCATATGCCTTAATGGTGAGATCGCACTAAGAATTTTGGTTTAACTTTTTTAAGACCAATATTCATCAAGCATTCATAAGTTATGAGTGCTCGTGAACCTATTTACCAAGGAAAATTAGTGATTTATGCCTCACAAATACATTGAGGATATTCATGCAAAGATATAAGTTTATCTTTTGTGTTGAAAGATAAGCTTACGCAAAAGTTTGCATGAACGACCAAGTCATTTGGATAAATGCTTTATAACATACGTCAAAAATACTAGACGCATTCGAAGTTGTTTTTAGTTTATTGAAGAAACTCTCCCGAATCATTACAAAATTGGAGTCAAATGTCAAAAAATTAAAAAAAAAATATTATATACAAGAGAGCATCCACACCCAATCCGACAAAGCGTTTTATTTATAAAAGCTCTCTAAATTACATTATTAAATGCTGCTTGTATTTTAAGGCTTGCCTAAACCAAAGTGTCGTTAACCAGTGTGACACAACAACGACAAGCCTCATACCCTCATCAAAATGCGATAAGCAACAAAACGTTTTTCATATGAAAGCTTGTGTCGTTTTGTCTTGCAGCAGTTTGCACTTTGATTTGGGCAAGCCTTTAAGGGATTGCACAAACGATGCGACAGTGTGACACCACAAAGCCACACGATAAAAACAATTTATTTACACACCACCATATATGAGAATACCGACACCAAACGAGACAATGCGGTATTCATGCAAACTGGTACTATATCTTTCCCTGGTAAAGATGTCCCATAGAAAATATGACTGTTGAATTGCTAAGTTTACCATTTTATGACGTTTACCACAGTTACCAGATCGCATGCATAAAACCTTCCTAATATTTTTCAATGGCAGAAAAGGAAAACCATAAAAATTTATCTAAACACATCCATTTTCAACTATTCCACTGGACTCATCCATTTTCCCCAACATTTTTGACATTTGTCGCTGTCACGCAACTGTCAGTTGCAAACATCGCATAACAAAAGAAAAAAAAACACGAAAACAAGAAAATGGATCAGGATGGATTTTTTATTTAAAAACAATTCTTAAAAATTACCATAATTCCATCAATAGTGAAAGATTAAAGAATTAATAACTACACAAAATGAGAGTCACAAAATACTTTGAGACATTTATGCGCAAAAATAAGAACGCCGATGAACATTGGTGCACATATTTGTTCTTTGTCGTTCTCCGGTTAGTTTTGGTTTTTATTCCACAACTTGGTTACGTTCATCCAGATGAGTTTTTTCAATCTACAGAAATTTTTATTGGTAAACATGAGATTTAAAAAAAAAAAATTTTAAAATCATCATTAACTCTGTTGATTTTATAGGAGAACATTTCCAATTGGAACACATCCGTAGCTGGGAATACAATAGTACCTTCCCTCTCCGTAGTGTCGCCGTCTCCCAGTTGACACTCAAAATCCCTCTGAATCTTCTAGAGATACTGGCTGTAAATCTTCGGGGATTCTTTGGAATTGACATCATCTGTAGTTACACCTACCTGGTCTTTCCTCGTCTGGTTATGTGCATTCTGTCGTTTGCCAACGACTGGAGCCTCTACAAAGTTTGTCAGCTATACAATCTTCGTTATGAAATCCGTCTCCTAGCTCTAGGAAGCTCTCATATAATGTTGATATTTGGCACTCGCACATTTTCAAATTCCATAGAAATGGCTATTTCATCCGTCCTGTTGTATCTCGTCGCTGAATGCATGATTCATTCAAATACTGTAATCTACAAAAGGGAATTCCTCGAAGAGCGCTACGAAAAAGCCGATTCTATAGGGGAGCGAGTGAAGATCTGGAAGTTGAAGAACGCTCTTCCTTCGCACAACTATAACCGCCTGCTATTGATGTCAACTCTTTGTGTGGCTGGCGTTTTTAATCGGCCAACTTTTCTGCTTTTTGGAGCTCCAATGGTATTCTATTGGATGCTCAGAGGAATGGGTTCGAAATCAGTCAGCTTTAAGCACTTCAACTTGCGAATGTGTTTGTTTTGCCTATCAGCTGTTCCTGCGTTATTACTCTTTACACTCATCGACTCCTTCTACTACAAGTACCTGACACTGGGAGAGATCCATATGTTTCAAATTGGCATCAATAATTTCGTTTTCACTCCATGGAACTTCATCAAATACAACATCGATCCAACTAAGACTGCGCAGCATGGACTGCATCCGCGATACATCCATCTGCTGGTTAACATTCCGCTGTTGTACAATGTTCTGGGAGTGATCACTTTGGTGGCCTTCGGTCAGCAGATGCTGCGCTTCTTCAAAGCCGAATATCAAGGATTACCAAGAGCCCAATCAATTGTGGGCCTAATGTCGGCGGCTATCTTTGCGCCGGTATTCTTTATGTCGCTTATCAATCATCAAGAGCCTCGCTTTCTAATTCCATTCACATTCCCCATTATTTTGCTGCATTCTCCAAAATTAGTCACTGGATTTTGTACGTCGTATCCCTTCAGAGAACACCACCCCTTCCTCCGCTTTTTCTATGAGAAGTTCCTTTCTAGTCGAGCCAGTGCCAAATATCTTTTGAAAACTTGGTACACTCTCAACATAGCCTTAGCTATTTTCTTCGGCTTCATTCACCAATCTGGTGTTTTCCCTCTGGCACAGCATTTTGAAACAGCCATGCAGAACAAAGCACCTGATGTAAATCTTCATTTAGTCACCTCCCATGTATATAGCTTCCCATTAAGCTTTGTCAACATTCCCAGCAGCGGATTGACTCGAGTTAATCGACGAACTGGACAAAAGTATCGCCACAGAAAGGACTTCTATCTTTACGAATATGGAAGCACTGACTTGTACAAGTTGATCCTTAAATTGAAAATCATCATCAATCACTGCGAGAACAAGCAGCGGACACAGAATTTAAAATACCACTTGTATCTGGCGATTCCAGCAAGTTTGACTGACCAACTGAATGAAGTTGCCTATAAATCGAATATGACTTGGATCGATTATGAATTGACGAAGGTCTTCTATCCTCATCTCTCAACAGAGGCATTGCCAAATCCCTTTGGTAGACACCCTTGCGATTTGAATACACCTAGAGATGATCTCAAAGGAACTTGTCAAGTAGCGGCTCCAGATGGAAGCGACGAGTTCTTATCGGTTGCTTATTTAAGTAGACAGTTTTCGGCGTTTGTTCATCAGTTTGGATTGTCGTTGTATCGGTTTGAATTGAAACATAAAACAAAAACAATGGCGATGGCATAAATGTATTAATGTGTGTCGCAAAAGAAGCAATTATTCAAAAGTCTAGTCCGTAAATTATAATGAAATAAGAAAATGTATAACATTTTTGCACTTAACGCTTTTTTATAAAAAAAAAAACAACAACAATTCATTTTGCTTTTTATATCCATTCACAGTTACAAATAAATTTTACAACTTGTGAGTTGACAGAGTTTTGTTTATTTAAGCTCTTATATGCATCAATTTTGGTTTCAACTCTAGTTTACATCAACCAATCAGATAGTGTATGAGCTCGTTGAGCAACATTTTCACGAGTTGTTGTTTCAACTGGTTGGTCAAATTTTTGTATTTTTAATAGACGTTGTGCGTTGCGTTGGGTGCGAAGTAATTTGTGTGCGTTGATCGAGTTGAGCAATTCCAATTGTGTCGTCGGTCCACTCGGAGTAAATTTTTGGTTGTACAAGGAGAGTTGTAAATAAAAATTTAAATTTATCTAAATTCCGAAATGTGTTTGAGTTACCTATACAAAAATAAAAATAAAATGCACAACTGGATCGCACGAACTCGCTCATGTAGGCCAAAGCTTTAATGTATTAACTTAGCTTGAAAATTTTAGCTTTTGGTTATCTGATGTGTGTCGGTATTGAGAGATATTATGCACAAATATGCAAAAATAAATATTTTTTTTAAAACACTTTGGTTTTTTTTTTATATTTTTTTTTGATATTTCGCCAATGATTTTTTGTTTTTGAAAAAAATTCTAAAAATTTATCGATATTAAAGAAATCATATCAAAAAGTTTAATCATTTAATGCCCTACAGAGCAAGTAAAAAATGAAACGATATACTAAAAATTCAGTACACTTACATAAATTTTAATCATAATTGTTGGAGTCGTCTTCGCAAAATTCGAATAATATAAGTTTTAGATAGATAGATACAATATAATTTTGTATGATAAAAAATAATGGTTCCTCGAAGATAATTTTTTTGAAAAAGCTTACATTTTTCAAACACTGGTCTTACGATTTGATAAACAAATAAAATGTACGACTGGGTAGCACGTACTTGCTCTTCGAGTCAAACTTGCTGTAGACATAAAAGCTAGTAATATTATAAGTTGCGTAAAATATAAAATTATCAAAATATATATTTATTTTATTTTATTTTGTTTACTTGGGACCGATTCTCGTTCTCTGAAAAAGTGAATCGAATAAATAGTTTTCACATCTGCTGGAAAGCATTGAGTTTAATACAGGTAAAAGATTGTGTTTTCTACTTCCAATTTTTTTAGGAGAGAAAAGATGAAAAACTTTTCGTTTTATTTTTTCACTTAACTTAAATAAATTTTATTCATGTATTTAATTCTGTTATATTTTATCTAATTCAACCCAAAAGCACTTTTAGGACATTTTACTGTATTGATTTACAAACAATATTCTTTCTTAACCACAGCGACCTTCAGAAAAATATTGTTTTCTTGAACTCAAATCGATTATATAATTCTTCCAAAATCTTTAAACTCATTATCTGGATGGAAAGTATCGTATGAGTATACAGCTACTCCTATTAAAATATCAATTTCCCTCTAAAAAAAAAAGAAATTACATTTACTATCGATTGCAAAGCAAAAGCGAAGTGTTTTTGGTCTTTAAATCAACAAAAATCGTTGCCAAGTATTTTCAACTTCAAGTATTGGATGTCTTCCAATTTATATGTATACATTCTGGTATTTTTCTTAAAGCTTAATATTCTAGTTTATTTGAAAAGATACAAGTTTTAATTAATTAATTGAGATTTATTTGTTATCGATAGGAAATTATTAACAACTATTTAAATTCTATACAATATATTTATATCAATCCCGTAACAAATATTTGAGAAATAGTTGACGAGATAATAAATGGGTCAGGAATGCAAGAAAATACATAGCTACTCAAGTCTATTCAAATGAACTAGAGTGTATATTTTTTTTTGTTCATTTTATAAAACATCAAGAAACATAATTTTTATTTTTTTCTACTCGAGAAAATTTAAGATTTTAAAGAAAATTGAAATACTTTAAAAAAAAAACTCATCCATAAAATTGGCAACGCGCATTACTATCACTCGAAGTGTAAACTGTCTCTCCCTGACACATTGAAAACGAAAATGTCTGGCAAAGTTGTCACAACTTATTGCAGAAAAATTGTATAGTCAACGTCAATATAAAACACAGGTTCACTTGTATGGCTCTGGACTCAGGAAATGACAAGCTTAAAAAACATACATATGGACATATTTGTATAAATAGGTTTGTTTATGAATTTACGTTGACCTATTTCTGGAACAATATGGGGATTTATATATGTTAAATGCGCTTATAACATACGAGGCATGACATATCTATTGAAGCTTATGATTTTTTTCTGTGTAGCTATCGTGTTTCCTTCATGGGGTGAAATTTTTTTGTTCCTGTAACAAATAACCTGAAATAATTAAACCTTAAATATGAACAAATTGAGTTGTTACGATTATATTGATGTTTGTATTTATTTCTGTGGTATTATTACTTCTTTTTTCTTATTTACTTGGTGGAAAAATCAATTATATATATTTATGAAAATATCTTCATAAGCTTTAGGGTTGTAGAAATTATTCAAGAAAAATAGTTTTATTTGATTCTAAAACTTATGACCCATAAGAAAAAATCAAAATAATTTAAAAAAAGTACGTATACGCCAGAGTGACCGATAACAAACTTCTATTAAGACTCTTGAGGTTTTTTTTGTCGAATTTCTTTAAATAGAATTTAATCAGTAATTTTATTCTAGGAAAGAATGGCAGTTAAGAAAACATCATAGCAGAAAAAAATGGAATAATAAACAAAAAAACATCACGTATACGCCAGAGTGACCACATTATTTTGTGCAGACCGTTATTTATTTTTTAAAAAAGAATTATATTGGTTTTCTAAAAGTTTGGATACCCTTAGACCATTTTACTTAATAGATACTACGAGACCTACTTATTATTAATTTAATTTCGACAAAAAGTGGACATACATATTATGTGCCGTTTTGACCCTGGACTCTTCACATATATCAACATGTTTTCCTTTAGGGGCTCACATGACCTTATGCCTTGTATGTGTGAATGTTCTATTCAAAAAAAAAAAAAACATTCATTTGAAATACGAACCACTCTCAATTCAACACCTTTTACCCAAATCAATAAAATGAAGACGAAAATCTTTCAAATCTTTCAAATCAAAGTAAACTTTTACTCATTCGTAACATTTCCACTTAACTTTTGTTGCGATGAACTTAAACAGAAGCTCATTGTTGGCATTGTTTATTCTTTGTTTTATTCTTGAACTCATCATACACTTCTACAATGAGTCAAGTTAAAAAACAAAAGCTGAAGAACTTTTCTAAAATGCAACTACGAGAATATCTATACGATGGTAGTTCAACAAAATACTTATGTTTTTTTTTTTTTTGTTTTCGATGAATAAAGTTTTCAATCCAAAATGAAAGGAAGGATCTGCTTTTCTAAACAAAAACAACAACAACAAAAACTAAACAAGCATGATAAAAGCCATTAAACCATTTAACTTTCTTCAACTTGAAACAGGATGAAGACCAGTTGCTCGAGTATTTTTTTTTTTCTTTTTTTCTTTTTTCAAGTGAATTAATTTCAATGTACCTACATTATATAGGAGCAGGAACCTAACAGACACTACCACATATTATATTTACACATCATATCCTCTTGTGTGCAGTGTTTGCTCTGCTGGCTGCAATCCCCACACATTTCAAAACTTAAGAATAACAGATTGAGTAAGAGGCTCTTTTTTTTGTGACACTCAAGCACGTTTGGAACACGTGTGTTTACAAATTACAAACCATTTAGAAAGCGAACAATGAAATTTAAGTAAAAATTTATGATTCCAGGGCAAATATAGAGGTAAATGTGGGTACCTACTTTTACACACACATAAATGCTTATGACCATAATTAAGATTTAAGGAAGTTTGTTTTAGCTTAACTTAATTTTTGTTAACATTTGAAATATGCGTCATCTGTTTGAAACTTTTTAAAAGCGAGTAATGTAGGGGAGACTGGGTAAGGTTGAAACAATTGTGCGTATATCGTCTATAGTTTTGTCCTTTGTAGGCCGAATAATAATTAAGGTATATTGAATAAAAGACGGGGGTTCTATCTACAAACAGGAAGAGTACATTTAGTTCCCACTTCCCAGAGCGTTATTTTACGTAGTACATCACATTAAAGGAAAAAATGCTATTAGTTTCAAACGTTCCCGTACCAGGAAAGGTTGAAACATCGATTGGGGTCACTTAAAACATGCAAATAATTCAACATATAATGTTGTTACATTGCTGATCTGATCTGGATAAGATCATGAAAATAAAACGATGTGGATCTTGATGGAGGCATTGTTGTGTATCTATCTCTATCCTCCTAGTGTTTCTTTATTTCTCAATAGTCTTGCATCTCTTACTTTTCTCCTCATCGACCTGACCTGCAAAAGCCATCTCCGTTTCAGAGTAAGAACTAAGTTTTGGATCAATAAAATAGATCATATATGTTAAAATGATCTAGATTTCTGTTATAGAAAATCTGATAGAATGACTATCAATCCCGGCGCAGAGCATCTCCATTTACGGTCGTAAGCATGATTTGATTACTTAAGTAGATGGATGATGTTCTGGTTTCGCAGTAAAAACTTTGACATAATGCATGATCCTATCGTAAGAGGCTACAACTTTTTTAAATGATGGCAACACTGTCAGTGTTTTTTTTTTTGCGAAGTACATATTTTTCCTTTGGGATTGCTTGACTACTTTTCTAGCAATTTTCAAAGGAACGCTCGCTGTTTAGATGCTAGTACTAGATTATGATTATTTTACATCTACTCATAAGTAATAAGTAGTCTTCCATCTCCAACAGAATGCGGAAGGTAAAAACGAAAACTTTTAACCAACTTTTGTTACATCATGAAACTCACCCGCATATAAGAGTGTTCAAAGGAATACGTGGATAAAGTTCGGGCATAAATTTGAACAAACTTCAGTAACTTTGAATTTGTTGAATAGAGATTGTTAGATTTATTGCAAAACGTTAATTCTGTACAAGTTTTCGAAGTGTTTTATTGTTTTAAATCAAATCAATTAAAACTACTATTAGTTTGTACTTTAGAAGTTCTTATAACATTCGGAATTTCTGTTAAGTTATCCCCTCAAATGCCTCATAGGTTGCAAATTCTATTGCGATAAATTTGAAAGGGTATAATTTTTGTTTATTTCCCAAAACAAATAAGCAAGAAATCTATTTTAACATAACAGTCAACTTCCGCTTCTAAAGTGCATTTAAATTGAAAGTATAGAAAAGGCTTTCTATGAACAATGTGTCCTCTGATGGCAGCAAACATTTTGTTCTTGTTCAAAAGCTAACAATATAATATTGAGCAGTTATGAACAATTTCTTATGGGTAGTCGATGCATGAAAGCCAAGTAGTAACAATATTTTATAGAAACTTTCCTAATATGCCCGGAATTACGTTCATCCTCAATCATATGCTGCGTGCATTCCTCTTAAGTGGGTATAACTTTTGTGTGTTTCAAGTAGGTTCCGATGATGGATGAGGCCGGGCACCACATGTTCTTAGCAAAACGCATAATCCTTGTTGGAATAGTTATTGCACATTACAGTGCATGTCCCCTATATGTATGTAAGTATGCGCCTGCCACTGCCACCAATGGCGCTGGCTGCAACTATACTAAACGAAACACTGCTGCTGCTGCTGCTGCTGCTGCTATAGAAATGTCTTGCTAAACAAGAAATATTTGAAGCGCATGGTTCTCGATGAGTAATTTTATGGCCAGCTAGTTACGGCAAGAATTCATTGTTTAATTTATTTCTTGCAGAGGGATATTATGATGATGGTGGATGTACAAAAGATATGGCTATGGTTACGCGTTATGAAACGCTTTGATGGTTCTAAAAACACCGTATTGGAATTGTGTTTCAATTGAAATTTGTTGCATATTTTTGCAATGGCATCCACCGAAATTTCGTTGAAAATTTAATTTTTTTTGTACCTATTTTGAGAACCAACGACCGTGTGATTGGACATTTGACAAAAAAAACTTCTATTTCGACTCATTCAAAAAACTTTTTAGTCTTAACTACAACGGCCACTTTTTGCAAAAAGTGCAAAAGTGAAAGTTTTCAAACCCATTTTCCTTGACTAATTAATTAAGGGAAAATTACAAAAATGTGTCAAAAAACTTTAAATTTTGAATTCTCAAGCAAGTGGTGTACTTTTTTCCGCAAATAAATGGACCAATTAAGACAAAAAAATGATTTTTTTTAGTTAAGCCTTTATTATAATTCATTTCGTAATTTTTTTTTTCGAAAAATGAGATGTTGTTCAGTATTTGTTTAAGTTTGTCATTATTTTTGAAAAATGTTACACCATTTGTCTAGACAATGGACTTAATATGGTAATACCGGAAATTGGGACAACTTGTACAGATGCAGCATTACTGTTGGAACAATAACGAAAACCAGAATTTTTTATTTTTATCATCCTTTCCACTTTGTCCTGAAAAGTGTTATTGATTCATTAAAATCCTAGCTTGCTTCCTTTTACAATAGAAGTATGCTCATTAACAAAAATAAAAACATTAAAAACTGTAGGTAAGTAACTTAATATAAGAAAAGCAATGAGATTTTCTGTGTATTTTGTAATTTTCTAAATCAAAAATACATTGGCTCATAAGCAAAAAGAATATTTTAATAACATACAAGAGTGCCTTTATTGAAAAGGCAGGAAACTCATACAAAATCACTTACTTTGTGTCAAATATTCCTTGGAAATACATATACCTACGAGTAGGAATAACATTGTACGTATATGGTACATATTAAAAGCGTGTTAACGAAGGGGGTGATATTTATAATATAAAACCTAATCTACCTTTCACGTGAGGATATAATTCAATTTTCTCGCGGATATCATTTTATCTATTCCATCGAGTGATTCCTTTTTTTTTCTGACAGTACCTATTTCATGTCTGTTTTCTATGGCTTTTCATATCTTATTGAACTCCATAAATAGTAAATATAATGGCTTTCGTATAGCTATCTTCAAGCCTATTTAATATTTATAGAAGTTTTGTATGCTTCGGTGCATACAAAAGTTTATAGAAGGAAATAAACTCCTTAACAAATAAAACTGGCAACTCGATATCATTTTTCATTTCTGTGCTTAGTCTTTTGATTGGAATGAATAGTGAATACGTCCCATTCACAACACCTGTAATGCGACATTCTGACAAAATCCAATTCAAAGTAGGTATGTAAACTTGGATATATCGATATAAAATCCAATTAAAATTTTGTTTTGCAGCAGCAGCGCACTATACTAGGCTTAAGTCCTAGAAATTATTTGCTTTAATTTAATAGCCTGTTTCGACTTAGGCAAATGAGATGAATTGGATCAAATTTGCCATATGAGATAATTTCTCATACAAATTCTCAACTGGAAATGAGCTAGTTTTCACGTCATTTGCACGAAATTAGATTGGAAATTAAGCTAATATTTATGAACACATCCCAAAAATTTGTTCCACAGAGAAAATTAGTGCAATTATTATCTACTCGCGGAGAAGAGCACGGTATAGATGTTTGTTATATGTCGACTTCCATTCATTAAAAAAAACTGTCGCTTTTTTTAATCTTACAGCTATTACAGGGATATAATACTAATATTATCTAACTGTGTTAGCTGCCAGATTAAAAAAAAGTGACTCTTTTTTGGCGAATGGAAGACGATATTAGTTTTTGATTTCCATTTGCATGTCTATTTATTAAAAAAAGATAAATAATGCTGCATTTACCCTAGGATTGATCTTTTCGTCCATCTAGTACATTTTTTTAAACCTGAACGGAGCTGTCATTTGGCTATCTGTCAGTTGTCACATTCAAACAAAAAATAAACTGCCACAAGAAGACGCTGAAATTTTAATTCGAAATATAATTAAAAAAATAATTCACAAAAAAAAACTTAAATCTTACGAAAATGGTTGCTGAAATTAATATTGAAGGAGCTGAAAAACTTTTTATCTTTGAAAAACATCGATTGGAGAGTTTCAAATCATGGCCTTTTGCTGACGATCAAGCTTGTAGCATAAAAAATGTATTTTTAATTCATTTCTTCTTTCCAAACAAGAAAAAAGTTTATAAATTATAAAATAATAATTTTTTTGTTAGATGGCAGAAGCAGGATTCTACTGGTGTGGCAATGAACGAGAAACTGATACAGCTGCATGTTTTGTCTGTGATAAAATTCTTGATGGATGGGAGGCAACCGATGATCCCTGGAAAGAACACGCCAAGCATGCTCCTCAATGCTTGTTTGTCAAATTCCAAAAACCAGAAAGAGATTTTACAGTAAGTCAAATGTCTCTTGATAAATATATTTGTTATCTTTAACGACTGACTTTTTTTTCCACAAACTACCCAGGTTGAAGAATTTCTAGATCTCTTTGGGAATGTCATCAAAGGACACCTGAATAAAATTGGAATCACTCTTAAAAAACGTATTCGTCAGACTTATGAAAAACATATGAATAAGTTTTTGGGTTCGTGTACTTAGCTCTAAGTAAGTCGAATTATAATCATCGTCATTAGATTTAATTTAAACATGTACCTACATCAATTAAAAGCATTTACTCTTACTCAACAAGGAACACAATAATTATGCGTTTTAATTAGCCTAAGTTTGTTTTTATTATATACCTACTCCTTTACAAAACACTAAAAACAGAAATCTTCATAATTGTAATTTTACTTGAACACGAGTTGCATCTAATTCTTAACGTCTAACCACTTTGAAGACAACAATGTGCATGTAATTAATTTCAAGATCTGTTCTTAACACGCACTTTCGTGTTTGGCGTGCGGGGGTGTCAAGGAATTTTACACATTTTTGTTGGGCTACAGTACCCAAATTGATTGAAACAAACATAGAATATCTTTTCTGTGTGATTTCGTTCTACGACTTCACTAAGCTAGAAATATTCAAAGCGAACTTATTGTTAAGGAATGTTTCCCTCCCCAACAATTTGGGAAAGTAAATGACGGGGAATGTTTCCCCCGGAATTTATTGGCATGGCGAATACAATTTCCAAGGTTTATCTGTTATTTTAAATAGTTTTTGTATTCCCCGCAAGACAATTCCAAGGGAGATTCCGGGAGAATAAAATATGGTTAGGGCAACAAAATTCCCCAAAAGGGCCCAATGAGACTTGATTTCAATTCTGTACACCTACCTTAAGGCTCAATATTTGTTTTAAACAATCCAAATAGGTATGTTTTTATCTTCAAGTAGGGATTAACGCAGAATTCGTGCTCATGAGTACTAAGCCAGCCTAGTTTCTATTTTAAACCAACTATAAGATTGCTAATGTGGGTGGAAACTATAACAGAAAGTAGCTTTCTTACAGATTCGAGAGTAAAATCGTGCAATACCTACATAGTTCTAGTTAGAACCCAACTATGTTCATATAGCTTGGTCAGTGCAACCTCGTTTCTATTTTTTTCTCGTTGCCGTTTTCTCACTAAATGTGTACGTTTCGATGAGCCCTTCCTGTTTGTTGCGATCCGCGGTGTAAACTGTAAAGACGCATTTTACTTTTTACGATAAAAAAATTTAGCTCTTCGGCAGAATACCTTGAAGCAAAAATTCTCCGATTCTTATGAAATCAGAGAACTGGAAAACTGTTCACGTGGAATCCTGAAAACCTACATAGGGAAGATTTGAAGTTTGAAAATTGTTTTTTTTAACGAACGTTTGCAAAACAATTTAGTCAATCATCTGAGTTCCGTTGGTTTAAGAGGCTCTGATTTGCCAAATGTAGCATACAAGTGGCATTCTGCCAAATCAGAACCTATGAACAGTTAGTTGTTCTTGAACCCGGGTAATATTAGCATGGTGTGCTATTCGTGACAAAAACTATGCCTTATCTACTTCGTTCCATTGGTTCTTATCAAGTGGAATGACCTATAGAAAAAAGCAGTGAAGTAATTTTTCAAAAACTTTAGGCGTGAAAACATACTGCAGGTAAACGTAGCCAACCCGTGTTTCTATGATTCCCTTTGAATTGAAAAGTTGTGAATGAGGATTTTCGAAAACTTTTGAGTTATCAGAGAACTGGGTGTTGAAATTCATGTGATAAATGAAGAAAACACCTTTTAAGTACTTCATTCTTTAAATTCTTTAGATTAAAGTTTTACAATCGAGTTGGGTACATTTGGCCGAAACACATTTGCCCGCCGATTATAAAACTTTAATCTACAGAAATTAAAGAATAAAGCAGTGAAAAGTTAAATTGTGGTTCTGTTTCTCACACGACTATCATCACCCCGTTCCCTGATAATATTCACAAGTTTTCGGGAAACCGCATTCAAACTTTCCAATCTAAAAGGAAACATAGAAACACTCTATGTTAAATCAGTTTTTTTTACGCATACTATGTATTACATATTCATTTCTTTTTTTGAATGTATGTATCCTTAACTAGTCTAGGAAAGAAAATTTCGCACCCTAAACATCTTTCCCAACGATATTCCACTCTAATACATTTTCAATTCAACATAACATACTTCCTCGTATGTGTATATACTCGTATAATGATGTCTTAGAAATAGAAGGCGAACATGTTAAGCAATTTGTTAAATCCTACATTTCATTGGTTTTGGGGCTAAGTTAATTCCATTTGATTATATTCTTACAACTCTTCCCTACCCAAAACTAAACATTATTTTAAATTACCAGCAATCAGTTGAACCATTAAAAGTTTTATTTAACTTTTGCAAGAATCAGTCGTCGTTGTCGTCCCATCCTTATACATTTAAGGACTTAAATTTATCGATTACACCCAAAAGTACACAAGTACATGGAGTAAACAAAGTAGCAGAGCAAACTTGTGGTCTTGTGGTTTTTTTATTTTTCATTTTTTTTTTGTTCATCATCTTGGTGGTGAAAAGTTTTCTGCTTAAAAACATTCAAGTTAGATCTTCAAAGTGTTAAACTTTTCAGCATTTGCAGTGAGAATGTACTTTAGCATAAGGAACATACTACAGCACTCGTACTCGTACATTGCCTGTGGAAAAGTGGCTTTCAGTGATTTTTGCAACTTCTTTTTTGGGCTCATTAGCGTTGAAGAAGTTTCTTTATTCAGAAAAATGTCCTCCAATTTGAATGTACTCGTACACATGCTAGAGAGAAATAATAATAACTTATCATTTTTCCCATTTTCCAAAGTGTCCTCCTGATCTTGAAGGCGACGCGACATTTTTTTGTGACCTAATTTATTACTACCAAAGAATTTATTATAAATCTTGTATCTCTGTGGTTCTCTGGAAATTTAGTTCATTTTTATACAAACCAAAACTGCAAATATACGATAGTATAGTTAGTACATATAGGAACTTGTATGTTTCGTACAACTAATATGTAGTATAAAAAAGGAAGGACTTTCAATATTTATATGCTTTGACTTTGAGGAAGAAGAAATCGAGGAGTTTGTTCATGAATTATGGGACAACATAAATAAGCTTATCTTTGGCAAAAGTTTGGCTATTTGTTGTACGAATTGAAAATCAAATCTAAGGTAAAGAGAAAGAGAATAGAGAGTAGGTATAAATAGGTTGAGTTTCTCGTGCAATTGAATCCTAAAGAATGCTTATTGTATATAAATGCAGGAGTCAAGAAGCAAAGGGCTCCCTTTCCTAATGAATTATTGATGTTATTTATGATTTGTGTACATAGTTGGTTGTTGGAAGGACTTTATATAATAATTTTTGTGTGAAATGAATGGGAAAGAAATATTTGTTGTTGTCCTTGTTAACAGAAGAAGTAAATCTTTTGGAAAATTTTGAATTCCATTCCATGCTTACCTACTGTCAGCATCATTTTGTGAAAAAGTACTTTTGCATTGTTTTTTTTTTTATTTAATATAAATACTTGCTGGCCAAGTAAGTTTTTGGCAGTTCAACAAGAATCAGAGAAATTTGTTTAACTTCAAATTGTTGACTGAACAATACGCTGAATAGTGTGCTTTTTAATTCCCATAACAAAGTACAAAGTCTTCTTCTTCAGAGTTGGAAGGCTATGAAGTTTTTGTTCTATTATTCATAAAATTTTAATGACTTTCAAGATTATATTAGTTGCATCATTACTTTCAATTGTAGGTACATATTTTCCTATTTCTAGCGTCCATTATACTGTCGTAATCTTCTTTCAATATTGTCATAGTGTCATTACAACCATTTTCTTCGGGTGTTTCCTTTCGGAACTACGAAATAAAATACTTTTTGACATGAAACATAACGTTGTAAATTCATGAAGTTCATCGTGTCTTTTTGTTTAATTAATCCTTTTCTACTTAAAATATTGTAAAAAACTTGTAGTTAAGTGTCCTTTCTGCGTTTGCCAAAATTCCTTTGGATTAAATGCATTTTG
This sequence comes from Meliscaeva auricollis, assembly GCA_948107695.1. Classification (NCBI taxonomy): domain Eukaryota; kingdom Metazoa; phylum Arthropoda; class Insecta; order Diptera; family Syrphidae; genus Meliscaeva; species Meliscaeva auricollis. The sequence continues at coordinate 17,991,137 of OX403619.1, read as the reverse complement.
TACGTATACATACATACTAGGTTCATAATAATCTGGAAAGTCAGCTTAAGCATCGTTGGAAAATATTTATTTGCTTGAGTTTTCTTATAAGTTTGAGTTTACATCTTGTTTTCTACTCGTGAAGGTTTGGCTTCTGGTGAAAATGAAAATAGAATAATTCGTTTCTAGTTTGAATTTTTAAAATAAAGTTTTAAAAGTCGCTCTATTTAAATTTTGTTTCTAATCCACATGCGATGTAGGTACTACAGTTTTAGTTTAGGATTCGTAAAAAACGACATGAAATTAAGATTATAGAGAAAGCAACAAAATTGTATCTCGAAATTGTTTGCATACTGGCACTTATAACGGCCTATTCACTCTATTTACAGTAAAAATATTGAAATCTACATTTCTATCGCCAATTTTTTAAAAAGTTTGCGCCAGGTTTTACAAAAAATTTTTTTGTATCGGAAATGGTATTACTTTTTCAGTATTTAATTTTTAATTTAGGGTTAAGCAACAATTTTATTTTTTTTTAACAAAAAAAGTTTAAGAGTTATTTAATTTTTGGTTTACAGAATTCATTAATTTTTAGTCGTGGTATTCAAAAATGCAGAGTACAAGTAAAATAAAAATACACTGGACGAAAAAATGCACTTATTTTGATAGCCCTTTGTGGTAGTGCCATTTTATTACGTGTTTCAGAGCACTCATAAAGTAAGCTTTGTGCTCTTTAAGGATCATCTAGTGTTTACCGGACAAAAAAAACTTTAGCTAATGGAGTTACATTGCTAATGAAATGATGGTAGTTGCCGTAGAAGACTGTCTGCACGATTTTCTGTTCAGTTGTCGATATTTTTGTCAAAAAAACAAAAAGTTGGAGTCGATAGGATTAGTCGAATACTCTAGGATTTTCAGGATTTTTTTGTGGCCGCTCAAACACTTACTTTGCTATTTTGCAAAATACGAATTCAAATGCAAAGTTCTATTTTAAATTGGTGACACGCTTTTACTGTTTACTTTTCAAAAATAGTTTAAAAAAATTGAAAAGTCTTTTCACTTGCAAATTTTGTGAAACGCTTTGAACTTTTACTTTGCAGGAAATTATTTATTTGCAAAAATGCAAAGTGATAAGTGAAAAGTGTTTGGTGAAATAAACCCCAGGTCACCGCTCTTTGTTTTTTATCTTGTCTCTAATAGTTTTCCAAATTTGTACTCAATTATCTCGGAACTCCTGGAATCGTGAAGGTTGAACACACTTTTGAGCAGCACGTTTTCTGTCTCTACTATAGGTTCGAAGTCCTTTCTGAATGACAAAAACAAAACGTTAACGTCTTACGAATAAATTCTATAGTTCTGTATGTGATATCGTATTAACCAAGGTCATTACAACACTCTCTCCGACTACGTTAACAGAGAAAAATAAAGAAAAAAACACTACTTAGCGTATAGTAAGTAAAACAAACACCAAAATAACCTTTAGTTTTAATTCGAAAAAAAAACATTTAAGGTTACGTTTTGTTTGTGTCAATTGTCCTTGTTCCAAATTTTAACAATAAAATAAAATTAAATGGTATAACTCTAAAGAAATGTATACCATGGCCATTTGCAAATGACATTCGCATATTTTACTCATTCCACCATGCATCACAACATGACCAAAAAGTATAAGTCATTTTTTTTCCACCACTCTATGTTCTATTAGCAAGTGAACGATTTGAAAACCTAATCCGATTACATGAAGGCTTTGAATTTTCTGTGATGTTTAGGTTTACCCAATATGATATTGAAATAAATGATTACTTCAGTAAAATATATCAATATTTGGTTGTTTACATAAAAATGGACTTAATCTAATTAATTTCTAAAAATTTTAATTCCGAAAATGAAATGAATTCTTCTGATTTAGCAAACGATTATTTCATCATCATAATTTAGTGGTGCCCTCAAAGTTTGAGAGTATTCGATGGCGACAAGAAGGTTTGAGATGCCAAAAAAATATAAATACGTCTTGAAAACTTTCAATTTAGTACAAGACAATTCATAATAATATTGATGTCATTAGATAGAGGACACACATTAATCACCTTTTGATGATGCCCTAATAGTTTGAGAAGTTTAACATTTTACTAACAAGTAACAAGATAGGATAGTTCCGCAAAGACTTTCTAATTTCCAAAAACTACCACTGAAGTGCATTAACGAAGAAAAGCCATTAATTTAATTCTATCTGACAGGAACAAACAGAACTCACTTCCTTTGTGTCCTCAGAATTTGGTTCCAATTTTATTTATTCTCTTGTCAACCAAAAATCCTCCCACATCGACATACACACACAAACACCTACCCCATCAGGATTTTTTTTTGTTTTTTTGTTAGAACTACACAAAAAATGAGCAGCCATAACCTACCGTGAGGTGAATGTCTCCAACTCACTTTGGTGTACCTAATTTATAACACTGGCCTTTGCTAAAGTATCCGCACTAGCCTGGATGTTGGAAAGCTCTCCTCTCCTCGTGCTGACTATACGACTACGACGATGGCGATGACGACGACGATACCAATTCATTTAGAAATTTCCAAAAAAAATAGTACAAAAATGTGCCACAGCAGCGCACAAAATAGCAGCGAAAGCGAACGAAAGGTATTAAACTGTAGACCCAAGTCTTTTATTTCTTTTCCGGTCTCTGACTGGAATTTTTTTATTTTTTTTTTTGAGAGTTGAGAGTAGGGGTGGGCGCAGGGCGCCCATATATTTTGCTCGTGCTGCTCTGCACTTAGAAAGGAGGTTCTTCTGTGTGGTACATAATTCCATTAGCGTCAAGCCGCTTCTCTGCTTGCACCACCACCATCGCTACCATTACCACCGCTACCTTGCCAACTTGCTTTGCTTTTTCTGTAAGTGCTTTGCTCTGTGTTTAGAGTAGGCGGCTGCAAAGTTACTGTATTACCACCTTCCCCTCCCCCCCCCCCCCGAACTCTAACAATTCCACTGATAGAGTTAGTTGGGCATGATTGTAGACTGTGGAGAATAAAAAGCACACACACACACAGTGTGATGGTGCATCTAAAAGAAAAACCTATCTAGCTTCCGCAATCTGATATTTCAGCAGACTTAAATCGACTTAATTCGCTGATGACATATTTTCTTTTATGTAAAAGCAAACGAGGAACAAATACCAAGGCACACAGCATTTTGGTGGCAGCAATGAAACAGTCAAAGTTGCTTGAAACGTGGGGGGGGAGGGGGAGGGTATGTCGGGGGTTCGCAGGGGAATAGCAAAATATCTATCACAGCCAAAGCTGAACTTTAAGTTTCTGTCCGTAAAAGTAACATGGGTTTTCGTTAGAAAAGTTATCTTATTGCTTTTGATGATAAAGATAGAATGTGTTGGGGGATGGTTTCACAACTACTTGCTTGTTTTACGTTCGAAAAGGAAAAGGAATGTTTCTAAATTCTAAAAGTGACGCAATATAGTTATTGGGGGAGAAATTAATTGGTTGGTTGATAACTTTAATGAAGTTTAAACCTTTCCAAGGATGAGGGTGGTATGACAAGTCTTTTTGAACGAAGAAATACTAAATTTGAAGTTTTGATGGTAAGAATTTTCATAAGGATCCTAGGTAAACACAATTAGCCAAATTTATCAAGAAGTGTTAATTGATAATGAAATAAAAGTAAACTGAAACTTAACTTTTGTTTGACAGCTATGAAGGGTATTATTATTATTTAGTGGGGTACGCATAGTTTTTAAATGAGAAAGTCAGTTTTAGTCCTTAAACTTTTTAAGGAGCAGTAAATAACAGCATTTATAGGATCAAAGGGTAAAATTCTTAGCCAGTGTTGTTTAGGACAAGGTATTTTTGTTACCAAAACCCACGTTATTATTAAAGGAATTATATTATATTTTTGTTACAATCAGGTTGAATACTTGATTAATACCTTATAACGTGAAGGCCGAAAAACTTAGAACTGCAAGGAACAGAGAAGCAGAAGAAGAAGAAATTTGGTAAAAAAAAACAGTTTCCTAATATTTAAATTTTTTACTGCTGAATACCAATATACTGAATAACGAAAACGCTTTGCTTTTCTGGATACGGTTTACTAAAAATAAGGCCATCAAATTTTGTAAAATATTGCATAAAAAACAGGTACAATTTTAGGTTGATTTTTTTTTCAAAACTCTGAGCTTGTAATATTAATACAAAAAAAATCTGACAAGAGCAGCAATTTTTAATCTATAAAAATTAAAGTATGTTTGATATAAACGTTTGAAAAAAAGTAGAAAATCATACAAAAGTTAATCCACTACTTACTATAACAGAATTTAAAATTATATCTTATTATACATCTTATTACACAGGGTATCCCGTAATTAGTCAAGGAAAATACAAGGGATGATTCTGGGGTATATTCTAGGAAAAAAAAAATACAGACATTTTTTTAAATTGAAATTTTTTTGTACGCCAGGCTTCTGAAAATTAAGAAGACACAAAAAAATTCTTGCTCTCAAAAGTTGGCTCTCCGAAAATAAACTTGTGCGTCCCCTTTACTCACGATGACACTGCCTATTTGTATGCATAATTTATTTTATTCCAATGAGGATATAGGTACCTCTAGCAAAATGCTGGTTTATTGCTGTTTGTTCTTCAAAACAGATACCTGAATATTCTTAATTTATTATATAATTTTGAAAAGGCATCATCTTGTTGTTACCTTAGGGTGACTCCTGAACTCTCAAATTAGCTAAATTCATCATAAAAATCATTTTCTCCAAAAAAATTTTAAAATAAAAAAAAAAATCAGTTTATAAATCTAATTTTTCTTCAGACACCAGCTCCAGCATCCATATAAGACACCTTTAATATCATCAATACAACACTGCAAATGAATGCTCTTTTCATCAAACCCTCCATACCAATAAGTCAAATAAACCCGCTCTGATGATGAATGATAATAGATTTGTATGACACGTCATCTTTCTCAACTCTTACAAAAATATTAAAAAAAAAATAAAATTACACTGTCATACATTTACCTTCAAAACTCTCATGTCTCATATTATATCATCGAAATAAAAATCTCTAGGCAAGGATATAATAATTCTTACCAAACTATGTACATAAATAATAAAAAAAGGATACGTTTTACGACCTTCATTCGTTATATGTATGAAAGAAAAATGAAGATACATATTTTGTATTCGTAAGCTTCAATGACATCTTCACCTCGACAACGTTGTGATGATAAAGTTACGGTTGTGAATTTTTTTTCTTCAAAAAAGCCATCCAATTGAAAATGAATGCGAAGCACCTTTGAAGCAGCATTTTATTCCATATGCAATATACACAAAGAAAATTATACAAAATATTGCTCACAATGGGTACTACAACAGGTAGATGTCGTTTTTCACGATACGAAGAAGATATGGTACTTTCTTCATATTTACGCTAGCATATCAAATTGATGTTTGTATATTTTAACAAAATATGTGTCAACGTAAAATTTTGTTTATGAATTTATTCAGTCAAATTTAATTTAGAAGACATTCCCACACACATCCTTTGAGATGAAATATTCGCCTTCCTTGACCTCCGACAAGGAAGGACACAAATTCACTTCATCCGCAACATTCTATCCGGATGGGTATCTTTTCAATTTTATGGCTTTGCTTTGTTCACAGAACTAAAACAACAACAAAAATGTTGACAAACATCACGTACTCGTTAGGCAAATCCTGTGTCGATATCCTACACGATGATATATTATGCTTTAAGGATGTTTCTTTCAATCGTTAGTCAATTGTTTTCCTTTGGCTGATCATTCATGATGTTTATCTGCACTTGTCATGTTCTCGAAGCTAGTTTCTTCCTACTTCAATCGACTTAGCAGTTCTGATTTGATTCTCTTTCTCTGCAAAACATGGTGTGAAAACAAAGGATATAAAAATTGTTTTTTTTTTTCGAAAAAGTATCTTTTTTTATCGAGTCGAGTGCATCAGGTCCTTGGAGGCTGCAATATAATTGCTTTTGATTAGTCAGCAGTTTGTGTCGAAAACTGTCAGTGCATTTATAAAGACGAGAACATTGATTTCATTTATCCTTGAGTATACGAATAAAATGAAAGCAAACAAAGCTTAAGGATTGTCATAAGAAGTGGTGCCAGGGTGGATAGAGAAAGTGAACTTCAACAAAAGTTAGTTGTTTTTATTTTTCTTTCAATTTTTTTTTTTAAATTGAAGGACAAAGGGACAACAATGTTTCATAAGATAACTAAGAGATTAACGATTTTTAGGAGTCAAATGGATTTAAAATTTGTTTGAAATGTACGAGTTTCCAAAATGGCAAGGGATATTTTTTTTTTTGGATGCAAGCAATGAGCTAGTACTGGTGGGTAATATGACCTTAACACTAGAATGGGTCGTGGTCAGGTAATTAAAAAAAACTCAATTAGGGTACCGAGTATGCAGAGTAATAAACCGATTTTCTTTTAATGCATGTTAACCTTTTTTTCCATACTGCAAATAGTGATTCGAAACAAGTCAGATTTTTTTAGGATCTGAGTGTAGTTGGTTGGAAAGGGCTGATCAGGTCGTATTGCAATGTTTAGGAGGTTTAAAAAAGATGTGCAGCAGTAAGGCAGTTCAGAGCCTCCTAGTGACAGTGATTCCACTGATGTTTTACGTTTGGTGCTAGTGGTGTGCTTTCCGAAATTGAAAAAAGTTGAGAACATCAAACGTTTTGGTCGTCTCTTGCGATTAAAGCATGTCAACTTTCCCTGCAATATTCGAACTTCATTGTGATGGAGGAGGGTGTTCCAGGCGTTTAGCTATCAATTAATTAAGTTTTATTTTGGCTTTTATAGAAAATTTGATATTAGCAACGGAAATCGGCATCTTCTCAGAAGGCCAAGCTGCTATTAGATTGCAGAAGTTCAACATTTACTTTTGCTGGGTGCCGGGCCATGAAGTTCCAGAAAACTGTAGAGAAGTTGAACTTGCTTAAAGTAAAACAACAACATTTTGAAAAAGGCTTTATTTTATTTTCTCGGCCATTATTGGCCCTAGACTAGTTACTTTAATAGGAAAACAACTTCTCTAACATTTTTGTCTTAGCAATTTTTTTTTTCTATAGCACTTTTCAATAAAAAGTTATTTTCGAAAAACTGGTACATTTCCGCGGCCAAATATGAATTTTAAAGTTAATCTCTGTCTAATTGACATATGAATTTAAAATATTATCAATATATTTTTTGAAACATTAAATTTGCTTCATTCTTGTATATTTAGATTTCACATACGTCCAAAAAATGCCAAGAAAGAGTACTACTTGTTCGAGATAATCTAAATAAAATCAATTTTTAACAATACAATTGTATCAAAAAAAAATTTAAGATAAAAACAGTAGAGAATATTTTTTCCAACAAAAGTAAACAAAAATAATTGCTCTACGACTAATGACGAACAACATTTGGGATAAGTGTGTTTGTTTCTCGCCAACAACAACCCCAACAGCCAAGACCTATATACCTTGTGATATAATAGTGGATACCCGCAAGGTAGTAGACCGAGAATGTTAAGACTCTAGGTTCCTAGAGTCCTATAGGATACTGGCAGGATGCGGTTCGTCAACTTGGGCCTACTTTGCCCACTTATAAATCAAACACTGCGAAATCATTACCAAAGGATATTATAAAAGCATTATTGTAAATTTCATTATGAATATTAATCCCCAGAGAAGATAATAGAAGAATATTAATCAAATAAACTCTTTCTTCTGCAGTTACGCCCCAACTACGCGAATTTACTTCCTATAATTTGTTTCCAATAGATTGAGTTTAAACAAAAAAAGAGAATTTACCTTAGTTTTTTTTTTTTTAATAAAATGATCTGTGATTACATCTGCATTGAATTCCCTATTGATTGAAAACTCCTTGTTACATCTTAATGAGGCTATTGAAACCAATGCCTTAGAATAGTCTTTACAAAGCCCTCTCCCCAAGCATGATGTGTATTTAAGCATGGTAAGCTTTTTTTAGATTTTTTTCCTTCATTTTATCAAATAGAAAATCATAATATAGGTGTGTTTTTATTTTATATATGTGCACTCGTATGTGAGATAACGTTTGAAATCAACCATCAACGAACCAAAGCAAACCAAACACAACCCATCAACCCCCCATAAATGAAAAGCACAAATTATGTTAACTTTTTTTTATTATTTTTGTATGTTTTAGTATTTGCAGCAATTTTCTTTTTTTTCCTTTTCAATATTATTATGTGCTTTGTGAGTTTCTCTATACATGTGTGTAATTTTGCCACTCTCATAGTCGCTAGCTTCATCACCTTTTTCTTTTAAAGTAATTACTGTGACTTAAAATGGAACAACCGGAGGAAAATCGTTACGAATTTTCTACGATTTTTCTTTCCATTCATTTCAGTTTCGATGTCGTCGCGCTCACGTTCGTTTAACGTAGTTGCATCAGGTACGTGCCTTCGTGCTCCATGCTTCTAGACTTCTTTAAAGTGTGTATATAACGTTGCTGCTGCCTCAAGTAGTCTTTATAATATCCTGTGGTTTTCTATAAGGAAAATCAAAGCCTTTTCTCTTCTCGGCTCGTTCCCCTTCGAACTCTCTTTTAGCCATGAGGGAGAAGGATTAACAAGGATAATTTAATAAGATATTGTGCACCATCGGTTTAAATTAAGAAAATAAAAAAAAGGATTCGTTGTGTATCCTAGATGTTCGAAGTACCGTTGTGAATTCAATGAATATATCCTTTAGGCCTTGCAAGAGAGGCACACGGCTTTCAAAAATTCTCACACAAGGATATGCGATATTCAAGGTTTACGCGAGCCTAAAACAGTGTGTGATGGTGTGTGTGACGTGACGACGACAGTTCATCACGCGACCTAGTTCTTAAATTCTTTTCAAATCGGTAAATTGGTTTGTTCTAGATATGTTTTTTTTTGTTTTTGTTTTATCATTACACGTATGTAAGGCCATAAATGTGTAAGGCTTCAATGGCTTCTCGTGAAAGTGAAAGTGCACGTAGAGTGTCGTTATGTTTGCCTTGAGTGCAGTGAAATGGGGCGGGGGCCGACGACAATATTCTATGACAACGACTAAACTATCCTACGACTATACGATGAGGATGAAAGCGTTGGTGTGGCTCTGGCTCTTAAGCTTTTCAATGCTAATTTCAAGGATATATTGAATGTAATCTCTCCGAACCTAACCAGCTTATGCGATTTATGAGTTTACATTTATCAAGATAAAAAGAAGAAGGATTTTCTACCAAAGGGTTGGGTTGGGGTTATGCATATACCGCATGTAATATGGTGACTGTGGGAACTGTTGTCGTATATAATGCACTGCAATGCATTGCATTGCATCGAGGCACACACGTGCGATGCAAATGATATAAAATTGTTTTGCACACAAGGATAAACAAGGATGTGTGTCTAGTGTTGTTTCTAATGAAAATTCAAGAAGATAAACCTGTGAAGTACTGTCAAGTAGTGACAAGAAGAGATTTACAGTGTGAAACTCGTTAAGAAAAGCTGTGACGGAATGATGGATATCCCTCTCTCATACATGAAAGTGAACCTAGTTTAAAGTTTTTTTTTTTTTGTTTATTTTTTAGTTTTTTTTTCCTGTATTTTGTATTTATTTTTCATTTTTGTCTTTGCAGTGATGTTGAATCAACTTAGAGTGTATTCATTAATCATTTCTGATGTACTATAAAAGGGTTTATGTGAAATACAAAATTAATGAACGTGTGCATCATTTTGATTACGTTGATTTTTGCTGATTAGTTTTATTTGAAGAAAATATAATACTTAAATCTAAAATAAAGTCAGAATTTTCGTTCAGGGTTTTAGGCACAGATACTTTAATACACTGATTAAAATTAGTACTCGCTATATACTTGTCCTTTCGAAAAAAAAAAAATAAAATAAATTGTGTGGCACGACTAGCTCACGAAAAATAGACTGATATTCTCAACAATTCCGTAGTTAGCAGGAATAGGGGGGCCCTACAATTTTTATCCGGTTCCGAACGGCTAACAGGGATATACTTTTCGTCACAACTAGTACTCCTGGAGGTTTTGTCAATTCCTCGCAAGATGAAGTAAATTCATTCATTGAGTTATGAGTCGACAGTTTTAACTATTGTGCTATACTTTCTGTTGGAAATAACTTGTATTTGAACCAACTTATATCTTAACGTGATAATAAAATTAACGAAACGTGTTTGAGTTAAGTTAGAGATCTTTCCTTTTTATGTTGCATTTCGTCCCTGAGTGTAGTAGTACACATAGAGAAAGTTGAACGGTTGTCCCAAGGCCATTTTTTCACAATTAGTCTATTTTCTTTTATAAATTAAACCATGAAACGCAAGAAACACACAAAAAAATGGCACTATTCTGCGTAAGAAAATTTTTTAGAAAAGTAATTATTTTGAACTGTTTTCGTTAATTTTAAGCTTTCATACTTCATTTTTAAACAAATTGTAAACTATAATATTTTTTAGATAAAATTTTTGTTTTTTCCAAAACTATGTACCTACTGATTGAACATTTTTTGAATTAGTCTTAATATTTGAGTTATATCTTAACTAAAAATGCCCAATAAAACCATTCTCAAAAAAAATGTATTTTGTTTCTTTTGTTATTTTGAAAGTGTGAGTTATCGAAAAGAATTGTATGTAAAAGTACATGGTAGATTCATCATATTAAAAAAAAAAACGTTTATACAGCTTTAATACATTTTGCCTTGAGCCTAGCATGCTGCTGATGAGAAATGAAAAAAAACTTATACAAAAATTATACACAAAAAATTTTAAACGAAAAATTTCGTTTTGAATTTCTTTTAAAAGTCATATTTTTTGGGATTATATTAAATTCAGATGATTTAAATGTCTAAGATTTTAAAGTTTAAGCTTTATTACGGTGACTAATCCAGTCACCAGACAATCCATTTATTTAAATTGGCCAACCAACTACCGATCAATAATATTAATTCTCATGTTTGCTGTACTCTGGAATCTCCGATGCATGAATGTTATCAATTATAAACCCTCTTAGGGTTAAATATTTTAAACAAGAAAAAAAATTCAGATTTTATGTATTTTATGGTTTACTCGTACATCCAATACCAAATGCGGACACTCGGACGTATACGTAATTTTTTGTTTGTTTTTTTTTTTTTATTAAGTTAAATAAAAATGGTAAATAAATTATATGATTTATTGATTTGTATACAAACAATCCCCCCAAATATCAATATAAGAATTAAAAAACCAAAACTGTATTCACCCATATAAAAATATGACTTTTTTTTTATAATAATTGAAGGAGAAACCACCCTCGCAGCAATAAATCATAATTCGTTAAAATGGCATTGTTTGCAAGTGTTTTTTTTTTTTGTTTGACTAGTGAACATTACATAGGTACCTACTTATTCTCATTTTCTTATGAATGAATTGGTTTTTTGAATTTTTAAGGTTTCCACAATACCATAAATAAACGAACAGCTGTGAAACATTATAAAAACTAATAAGACTCACTGAAAAAAAACTAAAAACTAAAATAAGAACAATATTCCATTCAATAATAGATTCTTTACTTATGTTCGTCTCGTTATTATGTTAAGAATGTCTGAAGTGTAACAATAAAAGCTCGTACAAAACTAAATGATTAACTCAATGACAGTGAATAAAAAGATAAGATGATGATCCGTGATACAAGTGTGGCATTTATTGATTAAATATTTTTTCTTAAATAAAAGTTAAAAACAAAAAATAAAAAATTCAATTTAAACAACTTAATAAAATTTACAATCACAAATTACCTGTTAGTGCAGCGTGCAACACACAAATACAATAAATATTTTTACTGGATAAATGAATCAAAGAATCTTTGGACTATAATCAACAATTTTGAAAGGTAAGTTGTTTTCTTATACAACTATTTCTTGTATAAATTTATATATTTCGTAGATATATGAATGTGTGGAGTTGTTTTTTCGCAATTTTATGAAACATAGTTTACATTTATGGTCCGATTTATTATATAATTTAATAACGTTTTCTGAATAACATTTTGGTATGATTGCAATAAGTAAAAGTGATTAAAACAAAATATATATACCTACAAAAAAATCGAAATAAGTAAGGCGGTTATGCGTGCTATTTAGAGTAATAATTTCTCGACATTTGTGTATACGCAAAAAGTTTGTGCATTTTGGTTATTTAAAAACACAATATTATCTTAGCCACATTTAAGAAAATACTGTCAAAATTTGCTGTCATCGAATTTGTCGTTCCGATCGTTTTGTGCATTTTTAAGACGAAAGTACACAAATTTTTATACAAATTTTGGTGCTTACACAAACCGTGCGATATAAGCTAAATGTGAAGAAACAAATGAAAACATTTCAGTATTTTAGTATTTTTGAAATATTTTGTGTTTATATTCTTGTTGCTTGTTGCTTGCACCCAATATTTGTATAAAAGTAGTAGATTTATATATGTAAGTACAGAATTTTGAGATCCACATTTTATGTTTTCTCTATTATTGTAATAGAGCAGTGCCAGTCCAGTTTTTAGAGGGCATAAGTTGAACAAATTATAAGCGGGATGAGGGCGGTGGGAAAATTTAGGATAAATGGTATATGAAAGAGGAAATTGCCCACCAACAGATTGGGAGAAAGGGGAAAATCGTGTTTTTGTACGATTTCTATTAAAAGTAGATATTCTATGGAAAACAGTTTAATACAAGAGTTACAGCCAAAAACCATTTTTTTTTTGTTTTTTTATTACTAATTATCTTTTTCAAAAATAATTAGATTTTGATGAAACTTGGTTTTAACAAGCTTTGCCTTTTACACATACAATTTTGTTCGGCAAAATTTAAACTTTTGTTTTTTTGAAGAATTTATTTTGGAAAAATAGCCTAATTTTCAATCAAAAAAGTTGACGATTTTTTTTTTTGATTTTTGAAAAGTTTGAGATGAAATCTTACTGGTTTCCTTATTTTTAAGACTGAATAAGAACATGTTTTTTGCACCAAAAAGAATCCATTTCAAAATTTTAAAAAATCAAATTTTTTTTTCGTCAACTTTTTTGATTTATAATAATAGGCTATTTTTCAAACAAATTCTTAAAAAACACAAAAATTAAAATTTTGCTGAAAAAAAAATTGTATGAGTATGAGGCATAGCAATGTAGGTACGTTTAAACCTAAGTATCATCAAAATCTAGCTATTTTTGAAAAAGAATTTATTTTTTTCAAAAAATTGTTGTCTACAATGTCATTCCTGACTGTTATCTCGTGTTTGATATTTTTCACGAATCCTAAACTGGCTTAATTTTCAAGTTGAAGTGACCTCAACTCAACACTTGCCCTAAATTGGTCCTAGTCCAGATAAACTAGAAATTAAAAATTTTGAAGTTCGGATACATGTATATTAGAATTTGATGACAAGAAGAAAAAACAGACAAATCACAACACAGAAGTGTAGAATTAATAAAAATTAACAGTAAAAATGTTAATTTTGATTTTTTTCTTATGTTGAATGAATAAAATGAATAAAATAATCTGCCCTTGTAACGTAGGAGGCCTCTTCCTTTTTACAACGTACAATTTTAGAAATTAACAGCGCCACCTTGTTTGCAAATTTAAATTATCCTTTGACTCAAAGAAACTGCTAATAATGACATCATTCCCCACTTAAATACGAGCACCTACATTATGTGCTAAAGCAAAACAAACAGTTCGTACCTTGTTATGTCAGTCATAGGTGCATTTTTCCTTTGAATTATATGAACATAAATAATTGTGTGAAAGCCTACAGAGAGAAATCGTTTAGCATATTTCACACTCAACAAAATATTCCTTTAAATTTTTCATACAGCTTTCACATTTGTTTTTTATTCTTCTTTTTTATGTTTTCTCATCCACAGCTTACCTTTGACTAAACCAGCCATGGATTTTAATATAACTACTTTTACATATAGCATCCCGGGCATGGACATAGGTCCGGGACCATTTCTTTTTACCTACGTTAGTGACTTTTTATCGTTTATCACACCTGAAGACTTACCACTCGGTGAGTATCCTTAAAAAAAAAAATAATGTATAAAGACAAGGTTACACTCAAGCCCTTTTTGTAGTTGTTAGCTATGGAGCAACTTGTATGTTCGTTCTAAGGACTTGAGCACTTTATGTTTTTTTTTTTTCAAATAAGCCAGATAGTAAAAAGGACATGTTACTAAATGGACATATATTTGACTTATCTCCTTCTAACACTTGTGTCATTGTCCATTTACAAACGTTTCATTTTGTTTTTGTTCTCCTTTTTAATTCTCTTCTTCTCTCAATCTTCTTTTGCAGAATTAGTCAGAGATGCACTTTACTCGAATCTAACCCTCATAGAATTAACGACGAATGTAAGTTTTTTGGGGTGGTGGTTTGTAAAAAAAGCTTGTGGGGCATTAAAAGTTGTATTGGGATGGCGGGCCAGGGAATTGAAGTTATTTTATGCTTTTCTTTTTTAACTTCCTTTTTGCAGGCGATAAAAATAGAATCTGGATTTATAGCGCTTATGAGCATATTTGCGGTTATAGCATTTATACCATTTGGAGCGGCAGTAGCATGGTGCTGTGGGCGGAATTCAACAGCGGAAGGACTAAGTAATCGTGTGGATCCATTGATGGCACTAGATCAGTCTGTGGAAAACACACTGATATGCAGAAAAAGGGCTTCTATTGTTACAATGCTCTTCTTTTTTATTATTTTAGCGTAAGTATTAAATGTTAAGATATGGCGAAATACATTTGGAATAAGGAACTTAAAAAAGAGAAACCACTCACTTTAATTGCAAATGTAGTTACCCATTTACTTGTATCCTGATGTCCTGAATGTCCGAGTCTTTATGTTGGTTTTGGGTTGTTGGGTCCATAAAAGGTGGCAATGACAGTGAAATGAACTGGTTTATCGTAAATAAAAATGGCTTCTTCTTGTTACAATGACTTCAATTTACTTAATGCTGACTTTCCTTCCCTATTATTAAACCATGGACCTATAGAGGCTTGGGTATTTGGTTTAATTTTCGTAGAAAAAACAGCATTCCAAAAGCTGTTGGAACGGAACCGTCTTTTGAAGCATATCACCATGATGTTAAACGTCATATGGCTGAACATATCGGATTTCCTTAGTGTGTGTACACTCGTTGATAATAATTACGTAGCAATACTTAAAATACATACAAAATATTCATACATATATTGGAGATTACACAATTTAGATCTAAGTTTTTGCGAACCGGTGCGTTCCAATTTCTTAAACTTGACCCTAGTTATTAAACAAAGCGTCATTGGCGTAACAATAGGAAGTGTGGGCTGTCGGTCAACCAAAAACATTTTTCTGTTCACATTAGAGATTCATAAATTTTTTTGTATTTTCAGAATTAGACTACAAATTTTGCCATGAAACGTCATGGTGTGAATAGAGAACACGTTTTTGAGATATTATCCCCAAAATCTCCGTCCGTTGTCTTCCACCTCCGAAAACGAGAACGTTGTAGTATTTACGCAAAAAAATTAGAAACCTTCCTGAAGCTGAATAGCATGGGAACTGCACGACAGAGTGCCAAATTGGGAAAAAAAGAGAAGGAACGAGAGGCGTGGAGTGGCTACTATACAGCTTTAAGCATCTGCACGCTCTTGCTTTATCGATTGTTTTAGCTAAATCGCCCCATGAAAACCGTCTGATTGTATTTTGTTTTGTAAATACTCGAGGTGACGTAACAGCAACCTTGACCATAATTTGGGTGTTTCTTTATAAGCTCGTAGCAGATCACGGAACTGCCAAAAAAATGCAAAAAAAATGTGCACTTCGATAAAAAATTAACTTCGTGTTTGACCATAAAAATCACGTTTTTTGTTTTTTTTTTGTCCTGTCATTTGAATGTACTGTCCATATCCCAATGTTCAATTTAACTAAATTTAATTTGAGTGGAATAATGGATCATAGAAAATTGAAGTACGAAAAGGATTTCAACGCAAATTATTATGGAAATTCATATCAGCTGTTTTTTAACTCCTCAATGTTGATTTTCTGAGAAATGACTAAACGTGTTGATATTCACTTTTTTAAAATTCACTCCTCAACTGTGTACTTTCATTGGAATGCTGACCGCATTTGATCATCAGGTGTATTATTTAAAGTTTATAATAACAAATAAAAAACACAAAAAATAATACATATTAGGTAGTAGTTATTATACCGTAACAAAACTATCATATGCACAGTTATGCTGAAAAGTTAAGAAAACATTTTCATAGAAGTGAATTTAATTTTGCTTTTGTCTGGCTTATCAGGAAAACTAAAAAGTTTGAAAGCATTGTCTGTTTAATGAAATTAATTTATTTTATCTCCCCGTTCAACATGATGATGCAGTGGACATGTTAGAAACAATCAAACTTGTAGGTTTTGTTTCCCCATTCCCCATGTAATATAAATTACAATATACCTGCATAAAGCATTATTGGATAGAAGTAAACACTACACCCATAAACTTTTGCTACTGATAAGATAACTTATTAACAGCCTCAACAGATTATCATGAATTGTACCCCAACTGATTTTGTTTCCATTAGTCATAATCTGTTGAGGGAACCAATTAGTTTTTTTCCGTATGCTGGAAAAAAAATCAAAGCCCAGTTACCTACACTCTCAACAATTTCTGTGTTTGGTTTGTTAGTCGTCAGGAACGCAGGAACTATAAAATTCTTCAAAATCAAACCTCTAAATTCTTCTAGAATATTAAAATTCACAGAATAGCCATGCTTATTATTCAGCAACATTTTGCGTTTTAGAAGATTACTAATTTATTAATTTCAACTTTTCAAAAAATGAAAAAAAAAAACGAAACAAAACAAGCACATTAGACGTCTCCAAGAATCTTATTACTATTTTTGTTTCGAAAATACAAATTCAAAAATATTTCTGGTCCTCACATTCTCGCACAAGCGACACTTATCACCAGGGTCCTAATTTATCAAAGCTATTACAGACAAGAAGTAACTGTTACCAAGAAGTATGAAGAAGCCATTAAATTAATACTCTATGAATTACCAGCACGACATAAAAACGTCTTTTAACAATTGAGCGATCTTCTTTAATGACTCTATTTATCACCTTTATCTCCGTCAAATGCGGATACCATTGCTGTAAATATAGAATCGAAGAACAAAGTAGGTAGTTCACTTGTTCTGAATCCCTTCAAACCACATCAAACCGTTTATATTGCCCAGCCACTCAATTATTTTCCACTGAATTAGCTTTGACTCTTGTACTCAGATGGGGGTGGGGAGATATTTCAGTTAATTTATCTCCCCAAACCCAGACTCCAAGCCAATGGAACTTTGCAAGTAAAGAGTCCATTATCCCTTGATGCCACTTAGTTGTTCCCTTCCTTACTCTTACAGTATGTTAGTAGTTGTTCACTTAATTTATACCTCTTTCTCTCTTGCTCTCTTTGTCTATTTTTAGATTAAGTGATTTTTGCATTTTCTACGCCAATAGTCGGTTAGCTACAACAGTCGAGATGACACCGGAAATGGTAAAATCTACCGTTCATGATATGGGAATCTTCTTGAAGGATACCCACTTGCAAATTAAACACAAACTGGATAATGGCTTTCATGCAGGCATCGAGAAGGTTATTAAGGATTTAGAAGGTTCGCTTTACGACCCGCTGCTATATAATGCTATAATTTATGCTTTAATCCTTGCCATATCGTTCTGTGTACAGATGTAGATGTTCTTCTGGGCGAACCCATTCGAATGGAAGTATCGGCAAGCACTGGCATCGAACTGGCTTACGACTCCTTACACGGGATAAGCATTGGTAAATTCTTATACATACAGCGACAACAATCATTATTTTGTTCTGTTCTGTTCTGTGTTGGCTTTTTGTAAAGTGGCTCGCCAAAACGTCTTGTCTCCATTTTAGCCAATACCGAGCTCATAAATCGTGTACTTCTGCTTCAAGAGACTGTCGGTCGTGCCTTGAAAATCTCACAAGAGGCTTCCGCGCGAATGGAGGAGCTTCAGATACAATTATCCGTGCTGCAGCGGCAGTGCACGTTTCGTGACAGACCACTTTGCGATACATTGAGGATACGTAGCTTTGAAGAAAATGGAATTATTGATGCACTCAAAACGGTGAGTCATTAGTCCTTGTAGATAGTGTTTGTTGCATGTAGTTCTTTGCAAGAGTTAAGGGAAGCGAAACACATCATCAATAAAGTTTCCCTTGATGATGTTGAGAACCCAGCACGTAGCTGTGGCTGTCAACTACTACCAGAACCATTTTACGCGGAGTTTTAAATTCAATTTATCTCTATCTTTCTCTCTCTTCCTCTTTCTCTCTCTCTATTTCCATATCATTGGTTTTCTATTGGTTTCGTGACCCAATCAAAATGATGCTACTACCATCACCCGCCATTGACATCATCAATAGTTACAAGAGGACCAGACTATTTTCCGGATGCGCTATTTGGGTGAATTGGAGTTTGGATCGACGGTGAAGAATCTATCATCCGAAGTGGCGATATCAAAGTCGATATTTGGAAATTTTCCATTGCAAGTCAAACATGACACGGTGTATCAGCGTAATGGTAAGCAAAAACTACCTTAACTCATTGATTTTCAGTCGTAACGATTACTCGTTTTACTCCGTATTAGGTATGACTTTTAACCGAAAGTTGTTTTATGTTCTTTTTTTTTTTGAAATTCTAGTTTGATAGATTTCAGTGTTGCCATTTTCTAACATTTTGATATTCTTTTTTATAAATGTTGTATGTTGCCAAAAAATTATAAATTTTCTGTTGAATGAAACTCTATTGATGACCAAATTTTATATCTCTGAAGTTAACAATTTTTTTAAAGTAGTTTTCGTAGTAAACAATAAAGTCCAGTCATTTAGTAGTATACACATGCGTGTGATGCATTCTACATTCGAACTGTACCACTTACGAAAGAATCTCTATACTTGACGATACGTCCGAAGTTAGATGGAAGAAGATAGTTTATGAAGCATTTAATTCTACGCGGTTATTTATTCTCCACTCAGAGTTGCTTTAAACCTTTTGATTACCAAGCCATTTTAGCATTTTTGGTTTCGTCAGGCCAAACTATTTTGTTTTATCAATTATTTATAGAACACCTATTTGCAAAATATTGAAAACAAAGTGCCGCATACTTTTTTGTCTTCCTTGCAACAATTTTAAAGAATAATAACTTACTTCAAACCTTTTTCCTTGTTTCTGGTGACTGGACTAAAACTTCTGACTAATTTCTTCTTCTTCTTCTCAAAATATGTCCATTTCTTGTTTTTATTAATCCTAAATCTACATATCCCTAAGTGCTCAAGCTAGTATCACACAATTTGTGTAAACACCAAAATTTGTGTTAAAATGCCTTGTTTTGTGCATTTTTATGACCAAAACAGCTCATAAAAATGCACAAAACAACCGGTTCAACTAATTGGAAGACAGCAAATTACATAAAAACCCGATTTGTGTATAATTTGATGTCTTCCGAATTGTGGTTCAGATGTTATTGTATTTTTATAACAAAAATACACAAATTTTTGTGTATACGCAAGTCGTGTGATGTAAGCTTAAGTCCCTAAGTCTCGGTACCGACCTGACATCATATTTTTTTTGTGAAATGGCAACACTGTTTCTGACTGTCAACTGGAAAATTAATAATGTCACAGATGCCCATCCATTGAATGTTAAACAAAATTGATGGTGTCTTTTTCTGTCTTCTCTTTACTATACTATAAACTGCTTTTATTTTCCAATACAACAGATACTCTTGAGCAATTGGAACGCATTAAGGATAAAACAACAGCTAATGCCCACATGTTGACAACGACAATAGTCGCAATGCTTGATCGACTTAGCGGCACTTGGGAGTCATTGCGGCCCCAATATGAAATTATTCAGAGCTACTCAAACACGTACTGGATCATTGGATGGTTTTCGGCCCTACTCATAATATGGGTGCTAATCTTCATGCTAATGGGTTTTTGTTGTCTGCTGTGCAATGCAAATGGCAAGGCTGGTGTTCTTATGGTCTTGTGTGTGATTGTAATCTGTATTGGCAGTTTTGGGATAATGATCTTTGGTATTGCAACATTAGCCATTGGAGGCAATGGCGAAGTATTTTTATGTCGGCCATTATTCGAAGGCAGAGAATATAGGATGTTGGGCAAGTTATTTGATAAACCGGGCTTTGTTTATGCAAAGGAACCACAAACTGGTATTATTGGAGAATTGTTGCGGCCAGCGGGTGAGAATCGGTCAATTGTTAATGTTACACTGGCGAATGCTTTGAGGTAAGTTATTTTTGTGTTTGTATTATATTTTCGGTTTTAGATTGAAGTTTACTCTCTCATTTGAATTACTTCAAAAGACTTAAGAGTGACTGTAATATTAAAAATCTCATTATGTTGGTCTCATATTCGACTGAAAGTTACTTTTAGACGATCATTAAGGGAGTTCTAAAAATTGAAATGAAAGGCACAAATTAAATGTCTACAAATATTCCAAAAATATCAGTCTAGCTGTACCAAAACAGCTGTTAAAATAGTTGTACTTTTGAAAAAAAAAAATTTAACAAGGTTTAAGAATTTTTATATTAGTATAAAAAATGATTTTATTTTTTAAAGGGCTCCAAAGATTTTTAGTTTTTTTTTACTAAAAAATGCATCTTTCTAAACCAAACCAACTCAGTTTAGAGGTCTTTAAGTAATTTAGGTAATTTAGTTATGAATTTTATTTTTTTTTTCTAACCGACTTCAAAAAAGGAATAGCTTAGCAATTTGACTGTGTTTTTTTATGTTTGTTAGCTCATAACTTTTTGCTGGGTGAATCTATTTTGATGATTCTTTTTGTATTTGAAAGCTGGTGGTCTCCATTGGGTTCCATTTTAATTTGGTCTTGTAGCATCCATTAGAAAATACCAAAAGTCTTAAATTTGAAGGTATTATTTGTATCATTTCTTACAATTTTTTTTATTTAAAAAACCTTGACACAAGAGGCTTTAACGTCCACAGCACTTTAACCCTAAGAGCAAATACGTGCATTTTATTTAATTTTCTCTAAAGCTGTATGCTTTTTAAAAAAGAAAATGCTAATTTTCATTTTTTACCTAATTTTTTTTCATTTTGTCTAAATAAGCACTATTTTTGTTTTTAATACATAAATTTATTCATCGATTGTTTTAAGGTTTTGAAAACCCACAAAATTATAATGTTGGTTTTGAAAATAAAGCAGATTTTTTTATTCCATTA
Source organism: Meliscaeva auricollis (assembly GCA_948107695.1). Taxonomy (NCBI): domain Eukaryota; kingdom Metazoa; phylum Arthropoda; class Insecta; order Diptera; family Syrphidae; genus Meliscaeva; species Meliscaeva auricollis. The sequence continues at coordinate 17,969,784 of OX403619.1, read as the reverse complement.
GATTTTTTGCCAAATTTTATTCAACAAAGATTTAGTCTTGTTTAACAGAAGTAAGTTCTTTTTTGTAGAATTTGGAAAAAAAAATCAGTTTAAATAAAATTTTTCATTTATTTTCAAAAATTATTATAGATATTACTATCTATTTTTTGATTTTTTCAAATACTGAAAAAAATTTAAGCATCTGGCTTAGTTCTGAGTATTACAAATATTAAAATAGTGTGTAGTGACACAAATTCTTGAAAAAATCAGATGGAAAAGGAAAATTTGCATTTTTTTTTCAAAACTTTGAGTATGAAGTTTAGTTTTTCAAAAACTGTTGCGAAATCAACTTTATATGACATCAAATCTAAAGAATAAATATCTGGGTTGAAAAAAAAATTGTTTGGTATTTCAAAAGTTACCGTTGTTTTTAAATGACTGTTTTTCCATTTTAAGTTTATTTTTTTTGGAAAAATTTACTTTCCCACCTAAATGTTGGGAAAAAACTCCCCCTCTTTTATAAATCTATCCAATTTTAATCCAATCTACAGCCTTTTATCACACATCATATTCGAATCACCCTGTATGTATATAACATTCATATTGATTGCAATAGAAGTATGTAGTTATTTCCTGCTTTCAAAGAGTTTCTTGTGTCAAAAACTATAAGAGCAAAAAAACTATATTTTTATACACATGACTAATCGTCCCCCTTATGCGAAATTAAAAATTGGGAAAGGTCAGTTTTCAGAGTTTAATTTTGACTAAATATTAAATTCATCAATTGCAAACCTTAATATTTTATTTATTTTTTTGTTTACTTTTCAAATCAAATTTAAAACTCAGCACTAAGTTCATTTTAAATGAAATCTGCTGTAATTTTCTTTTCATCATGCCTACCTATATTCACCAGGTATACCATTCAGTATAATGAGCTTTCAACCCCTTCATCATTCACTGAAAATTCATTATAGTTCGACTTATGAGCTATCGAATTTGGCGAACATAATCTTCAATATAGATGTAGGTTCTGTTAAACATGATATTTTTTTTTTCATCATTTCGGAAATTCTCACGAAGTTAATATTGATTATTTAATTTCATCAACAAATTTCAGATATGACGTATACCTACAAACAATATTTCTAAGTTATATCAGATATGTGCCTAAATCATAAAACTATGAACATGAACACTTTACTTAGGTACTCAAATCGATAAAGAAAACAATTTCCAAGTAAAATTCCTTTGGGTTCTTTGAAGTTTCCTTAATCAAATTCAGGAAAACAAAATTACCAATTACAATTAAAATATCTAATTCAAAAACAATTACTGAAGTTATGCTAATACGTTATAAGCAAAAACTTTATCCTTTGATATGTTAAATATAAGTAATTATTAAAAACACTTAAAATGATAATATTGAATTCTTCGAAACTGACGAAAATTTTTCCTTTTGTCCTTTATAAGTATACTCACTTGTGCAGATTTTACTCAAGGCAAGTCAACTGATTGTAATTAATTTTCCAATAGTCTGTCTTATTCCATAGTTACCAGTTGAATATCTTAATAGTCAATTTGGTGCTCAAACTGATTCCCTTGGCCAACCAATAATTACAAAGCAAACATATATAATAAAACTAAGCTTCAGAAAGACCCTCTGAAAGGACCAAGGATTCACAACCAATCATTACACCAATGCTTCGACTTGATATCAAGAGATTTGAAAACATTGTGAACATTTTAACAGGAATTTAACTGATAGAGGAGAGTAAGTTCAATGTCTTTGATTGTCTATATATTTTCTGAAATCTAAAACGAAATCGAAATCAAACAAACCCCTTCCATTTTGAATCCTATACAACTTAATGCTACATTTGTTAAATTATTCAACTCTTCCACATTAGAGAACTCTCAAGTACTCTCTACTTGCTCTTTAGTGCCACACTTGAAGTCTTAATAAGCAAACACCCCCCACTCCAATACAAATACAGACAAGACAAGACAAAAAAAAAAAATAGCCGAATAATTATTACAACCACACTGTGACTGACAATGGGAGACAAAAGTTATCCTTGGCTGGAGTCTATGTGAGAACTTACACATCTTTTTGTCTTCTGTAAGGAACTGTCTCCCCAACAGCAAGGATAAAGATTTTCCTTCTTTCGTTGTCGTCGGTCGTAGTCATAGTCGTCTCGGAGGTGTGTTTATGAAACCAAACTAATTACACGATGAACTTCATGCAAAGAAGTATAGAGAGAGTCTCTGTAACTATAAGTCCTTAAGTCTTCTTTATGTGTAGGAGTATACTCGTAGTATGCGTAGCTATATAATATTATATTCTGAATGTCCTTATTTTGTTGATGATGATGATGAGGATGACATTTGGAGCTGATTGGGAGTAATTTTGTTCTTTTTTGTTGTTGTTGTTGTTTTGTTTGTCCCATCAAACAGAGGCTGTGAACACAATCAGGCATCGTACAATGTCTTTCAATTGGATGAGTTTGTCAATACAACACAGATGGTAGATTTAAGACAATTTCCCAAGGTGAATGCAGCAATAAGCTCAATTCGAGTATCAGAACGCACTTTGCTATCCTTGACACAGACAATTCAGAGTATCCTGGAGAATATGCTGCATACATCGGATTTCAATTTGACATCATATCGCAGTAGTGTTAGTGCACCCACGCCCGAAAAGGATTTGGCAACATTTATTGATCAGATGCAGAGGGTGGCATTACAGGTAAGTGATAGGTTGTTGTTTGTATGAATGTCCTTGTCATGGATTACTTTCATCTTGTTGTTTTTTTTTTTTAATAATGACTTTCTATTTTCTATTTTTCTTTCATTTATTACAAAACAGATTCAGGACGTAGCAACATCATCGCGAATGACAACCCTTGGAAGTCGATCAAAGCGTTTACAAGCATCAATTTTACAACCATTGGAGCAATTACAAAATGAAATCCTTTACCATTTGACTGCGTTAGAACTACAAAGAGATCCTTGGGCTAAGCAGGTCAATCAAACGCTCAATCATTTACGGAATATTCAGGGATATCTCGAGAAGACTGCCTCCGAGATATGCAGTAATCAAACGACAGTTTATACAAAAAGGTTTGTACATGATGTACATTGACTCCTGCGTCCTATCCTTTTTTGTGTGTGTCCTTTTTGTTGATGTTAACATCAACACAGAAGTAATTTTTCTTTTTTCAATAAAAAATAGAAGGGTTTGATTTTGTACAAGAGACTTACACAATTTCCCTTCAATAGAAAGTAAATATTGAATCCTTTTCTTTCTTTTTTTGTGTTCATTATTGTTTTCTCTCTCTGTCTGTCTATTATAGACTTAAAGGATATCTAACGAGTAACAAAGCAACAATGTCCTCACAGTTGGGTGATTCGACGGCACAGTGTCGCCCACTATTCGATATATTTGATGCGAATCGGAATTTTCTATGTCGGAATGCCGTTGATTACTTAAATGCCCTTTGGTTCTTCACATTTATATGCTTGCTGTTGTGGTCGATTGGAGTTCCAATTGGATTAAATATGATTTCATTGCAAAGGAAATTGAAAGAGTTCAGCCGAGTTCAGGGCAGCACTAGCCATTTGTATGGGTATTCTAGTAATATACCAATGTAATTCATTATACATATACAATTTTGGAACTCATTTAATGCTTATACTGGATTTGATTATATTTTTTTTTATTTTATATTTTTTTTCTATTTTTTTGTATTTTGTTGATTATTATTATTTTATTTTTTTATTTTGTAATAGTTACGTAATGAATTGTTGAACAAAATCAAAGAAGATTAAACTCAGGGTTGATATGAACTACGGATAATTGAGCTACTGTAGGACTTATTTTTTAAATTTATGTTGTTTTTTGTGGAGAATGGGATACTTAAAGGAGTCGATGAAGTGGATTAATGCTGTCAAATCATAAATAAAAACATTAGACTTTTTGGGGCGTATTCATAGTCCTTTTTTAACTCCGGTTTATGTTAGACTGAGGTAATTCGAAAAGGATAATCCCCAGTTTTTCAACGTTAATGAATTTGCCCCTTTTTCTGTTTTTTCTTAATTTTTTGAAAATATTTTGTATGGATTTTAATGATTTATGTCTTGAATTTCTGTCAGAAATTTACTTTCTCCGTAAAGACAATTATATTTAAATTTATTATTACCGAACCATTACTATGTAAAATGGCTGTGATTTTTACAGGATGGCAGCCAAACTCCCAGAAGCGAGGCGATTTAAGAACTACTCAGGCACGAGAGAGCGGGCTGGTCAAAAATTGCCGTAATTGCATTGAACTTAATTGAGTATAGTGGTTTTTTATTTTACTGTACCTCGGTTTTTGTGTAATATTATGCTCTATAAGTTTTGGATGTGATTTTCAAGTTATAAGTTGAAATGCACTCTTTTGCAACCACTTCAAAATCGAAATTTTCGATGTTCTGAAATGACCCAAAAAAATGTCAGTTTTCAAGGGACAAAACTGTTTAATTTTTTTTTGGAAATTATACTTCTTTATCGGCATTTATAAAAATATTCAGGCAGTAATTTATCTTATTTCTGATTCATAAATCTATTAAAAACTGAAATCAAGCATCGGCGAAAAAAATCAATAATATTGTTTTGAGTCCACTTTGGAGTTATACTCTTTGATTTTGGGTACAATTTTTGTTCAATTTTTATTTAATTTTTACTAACGCTAGCAAACTTTAAGGATATTGATTTAAAGACTTAACTTTAAGTAATCTTTTTAACTGGGTAAGTGCAGTAAAATAAATTGTTATTTAGAAAACATTTAGACAACGCACGATTGTTTTTTATATTTTAAGTGAAATATAAAACTGTTAACATAAATAATAAATATAATTTTATAACGTAACTAGAACAACTAGAACAACAACAACAACAACAAGAACAAAAAGAACCAGACCAACTGAATTAACTAGAACACCAACTCTTGAAACTATGCGATCTGATGATTCTAATTGGGGAACTTCAAGATCACAGTAAGGACAATAAAAATATAAACTTTTTTTTTCTTTTTTGCAATTTCTTTTAATTCTTAAAAGTCATTCATACATAAAATATAAAAATCTTTCTAATTTATAATTAAATTAAATTCCAGTGCACGACGAACTCCACCATCAGGAGCACCTCCACCGCCACCAAATATGCAAGCACCTTCATCACCACCAACAATGACAAGGTTAGCTGAGAAAACCCTCTCATTATCATCCTTCTTCATTCTTCAAAAATGTAACTATACCATGTATCTATATTTTGCCTGTTTACAGGCACGATAGTGTTCGTAGTGTACGGTGGGAAACTCAGGAGGAAATGGTATTCGAAGATGTCGATTCACCCAACCCCATGTACATGATGAGAGATAATTTAATTTTATTAAATTAAATTATATTTATAGTTTTATAGTTTGAGAATCTTTTTTTCTTTTCTTTTAAATTTCTTTTTGTTACTGTTAATAATGTTTTTCATTTTTTATTTTTTTTTTAGTTTTAATTAAGAGTAAACAGCATTTTGAAGGTAAATATAGATTTTAAACGAATTTAATTTATAAAGAAAATAAATAAAGATGTTTTTATTGTAATTTATTTAAAAATAAAATTAATTTTAGCAAAATGATTTAATTTTATTGATCGAAAAAAAAATAAGTTATAATGAGGAGCCTTTACTTCATAATATAACTACATTATGGAGCACACAAAACTCAAACTAAATAAATTGGTCTTGTCTTAGGCAAGAACTGAATTTTTTCTTAAACCAAGTTGATTTTTACTAAATCTAACTCAACAAATATTATATTATTAAAATTGTCACAAATTTTAAGTTTGAAGCCCAGAAAAGAAATCTAAACACGTAAAAAACTTTATTTCGTTATTTTTTGTTTGGTAGGTACTGTATGTTTGTAAGTACAGGCGACATTGGTCCTTTTTTGTTTTCCCATATTACTGAACCAATGGTTCTGGATTTAGAGTCAGTAAGAACTAATGAAAAAGCATCAATTAAGTTGTGAGTAGTTGAGTATATTTCACATACGCCATATGAGCCCCTAATACAGATATTTCGGAAACAAATAAATATTGTATCGAGTAGAAGTAGCTATATATTTAAGAAAAGTTCGAAGACTTGGTAAAACTTTTTTGCCTTACAGATGTGTCTTGTACGTCTTATTTTTGATTTAATTATGGGTTTTACCAAAATTCTTTTCAACTTCTGTTGTTATGATGTTCCTATGTAAGGTGTTTGCTTATTCGTGCAAAATGGTTTAGGGCAGATTCATGGGGATGTTTATGGAAAATATTTGTTTTACCATTAAGGCTTTTGTGATTTAAAAAAAACTTTTGAAATTTTTGTGTAGGTATTTGCCCCATATTAACGTCTTGCCTTAGTCTTAAAAACACAATTTGTAAGGCCTGCTTTTTTTGTATTGACCATACTAATATTTGACTTTCAGGCCCCTATTCTCTTAAGAAGTTTGTAAGGATAATGCATGGCTGATTTTCAGATAACTGTGCTTTTTGTATGTTCTAAGGATTTCATATACATTTCAGGCTTTGAATTGGAAAGAAACGACAGTATAAGTTAGTAGTTATGTTTTTCTGATAGAGTAGACGGATTTTGCCACCAAATAATTATTTGTTTTAAGTCGAAAATGACGTTGAAAAACGATCAAAAACAAAAATCAAAGAGAAAACAAATAATTTTACACAAAAATCTTTGCAAAACTCGCATCGTAATCACTTTTTTCACCTGAACATGAATTATGGGCCCATTTTCTTACACAGTGCAGGCCCTTGGTTGACTTGGAGGAGAGATTCTCGCAGCAAAGGCCGGCTTCGGAATTGCTGAAATCTTTTTATTCTATTTTTAGTTTTTACTGTCTGGATTTTTGTTGAGTAACTAAAGCTCAAAATATAGCTTTAACTCGGAACCGGGCAAAACCACTCCGATTTGAATGATTTTTTTTGTCCAATTGTTGGTATCCAAAAATACTTTAACTGTTACCGGTTTAAAATTGCCGCTTTCAGATTTTTACTTGCGATATAGGTACTATAGAAAGAAAAGAGAATTCCAAAAAAAATGGGTTCCGCAATTCTGTCTGTCTGTCCGTCTGTCTGTCTGTATGTGTATACCTCGAGCTACAGCCTAAACGGCTTAACCGATTTTCTTGAAACTTGGTGGTTAAGGGTCTTTTTTGATTTTCTAGAGGGAAATTGCAATATTTTTTTTTAGGACAAAAACTAACGGTACCTGTCATATAACCATTAAGGAAAAGTTTACTTTTTTAAAAACGATTTTAATTAAAATTTTTGTATCTGCTTTTGTTAGTAGGGTCATACTTTTGAAATGAATGTTATGTTTGTAAAAATTCTGGTAATGGTACCTCAAGTAGAACCGTTTTTTTTTTTAATTTTTGACTTTCTCTTAAACCACTCTACCAATTTTAATGAATTTTTTTTATACGGAAGCTCCTTAATAATTTAAAAATTTTTATTTGAAAATTTTTTATATATGAAAAATTAATTTAAAAACGGCTCTAAAAAATTTCTAAATTATTTTTCTAAAAAATTATCTTTCTTAGTCAAATTAAATGGCATACTTTGTTTGCTTTAGTTACTCCACTACTTAGATATTTTTTTTCATTTTGTTTTGTGTTTTTTCTTCGATTCCTTAATATTACTAAGGAAATTCGTAAACTCTACCTTTTAAAGAGAAGACCCATTCCACCCCAAGGCAATTGTTTAACATTTTTGTTTTAATATGGAGACGATCCAAAATTTTGTTTTTTCAACTCCAAGATATACAAATAAAGTACCCATTTATCATCTTATCTTGTAAAAAAAAAATCTGCAACAAAGAAAGAATTAATTTCACTTATTTTGAATCATAAAACTTGCGATTCCTCGGAGAATCAAGAGGTATAAATTATTGCAAATCAAAATACCGGAGATTCACTCGTTGTACGAATGGCATATGAAGTATTGGAAGTATTCGTAAAGCCTGCTTTAGAGAAAATCAATAAAGGCTCTACATCAGCATTACTTTTTCCGGAGTCCTTTTTCAATAAGTATAGCTATCTGTACTGATTTTTAACCGATATTATCTTTTTAATAACTTATAAAGCTTATTTGTTTGTCTTTTTTAAGGTACATTTTACGATCTTAGTGTCATTCTTGACATGTACAGATGACTGGATTTCCTACAAATCTTCTTAATAAGGACTTGAAATTTATGGTTTTAAAAAAAAATGATAATAAATAACAGCCAGCAGTATTAGAGTTCCTTATTCGGAGAACATTTTTCTTTCCAAATCCACTTGTTTTATATACCTTATAAATTTTAATATCCCAAATATTGATTCAAGCTTTTTCTTTGTATAATATTCTCCTGAAATAAAGTAAAATACAATAAGATATCCTTAACAAAACAAGAGAAAGTGTATATTACCACGAACAGGAACTCCCCAAAGCTAAACGTTTTCAAATATTTATATAAACATAATACATGTATGTGCTGTGCACACAATCTTTATTCGTTGTTTAAATTTGGAATGCATTCACGCAATAAAGAGAAAACTTGGTGGGAAACAACCCTAACCCACTTTTATAAATTTAAGTTTGTGTTACATGCAAAAAAAAAAAAAAGGATACGTGAACAAAATAAAAGCCATATAGAACTTTTAGTCTCAGTTGATCATCATCAACCTTAATAACCCGAGGAGCTTTAAAAAGTTCGTGCAATGAAATCGGAAGAAATATATATGTACAATAAAGCTACCATCCATCGTTGGTCGTCCAGTGCAACCCACAATTATATTTGCCTAAGGATAACTCTCATGTGTGTCTTAAGCAAAGTTTCTTAACTCTGCACTCCAAGCAATCTAGTATAGAAATTTGAAACTATACAGAGTTTCCATTTCTACGATTAACTACCACGTGTATTCCATATTCCAAAGCATTCCTCAAACGAACCAAAACTGTTATATTTTTGTGTGTTCTCTTTAATGTCCTGCGCATAGTCTCTCAATTATATAGTATTCTCGGAAAAAAAAAATCCAACTCCAATATTATACCCATGAAAAAATTCAGTAATGCAGGTCAGTGATATTTGATAAAAATCAGTCAAGAGGACGTAACAATTTTCCACAAGGACAACAAAAAGGATTTCATAGAATATTTTCTCCAACGACAACAACCACCGACGCACGATGACAAACAATCCAGGATACTCACATTAAAATAACAAGAAACTTGATTTCAACCCCGGAAACATGCCATCTCGGACATCCGTTTTCAATTTCAGCACAAAGGTGGACATCAAGATGGAAAATATAATTTTCATCATTATAGTTTGTTTGTTTGTTTGTTTTCAAAAAGGCCTCTCTCACTCTCACTTCTCGAGAAAGGACAAATTCCTTGCCACACCAAATAAGGATGCAATAAAAATTCCAACCGTGGTATTGTGGAAAATGTTAATATAAATTGTTCACATCATGTGGTGTCGCTGTCGGTCGTCCTGCGTCCTTGATGTACATAGGCACGGATTTTTCTTCACTTTTGCAAATTTTCCACTCTGTCTGGCCCGAAGCTCATCAGGGCATGGAAATGTTAAGATAAACTCTTCATTGGGGCTATTCTTTTTGCTTTGCACTTTATACATTATACACTCTCTAGGACTGCAGCAGTGGTTTCCTTTTTTTTTACATACATACAAAAGGACGAGACTAGGGTTTCGTAAAGGAAAAAAAAATAAAAAAAAATATGTTGAATGTTATGCAAATTTTTTAACAAGCACACAGAGAGAAAGTAGGTGGTTCGGTGTAGATCGGATACTTTAATAGAAATTGCCTCCGAGAATGAAGACCGGCTTCCGGGTAGTGCTCTTCTATTTTACTGAGGTCAACGAACTGAAAATTATTTGAATAACCGTTATGTATTATTATTGAAGAAGTTCTTTTGCTGAACTGGATTGGCTGCCACCCTTACCGCAGCTGCCGACATCCTTGTCCGCCATCAGAAGGGAGAAGCAATTAATTTAAATAATTTTGATTTATTGGAATACACTCTCGGTCTCGCCCACCAGAAATGGTGTTGGTTTTCGTTTTACTCGTATTCTCTTTACAATCCCACCCCCCCCCCCCTAACCCCCCTCTACAAAGTAGAATAAGGTCAGAATGAGGACATAATACTGACACCTCGTTTAAGGGTTGTTTGCTTTTCGATAGTGGATGGATAATACCGTAAATTTTAAAATGTCAACACTATCAAAATGTTCCTGCACCGCACCCAAACAACACAAGACTGGTATAACGGTAATAACAAGGGATAAAAGCTGAGGGGGTGGATAAACGCAAGTCTGTTCGGTTATGGTTGGATTCCTGGCAGTGTGGATAGACATGGAGTGATGGGGGTGAGCAAGGCGAGGGAGATAGACTTGTGTTTTCTTTTTGCATAAAGTATCAGGATCCCTGTAGCATCATATCGATGGTGAAACAGAAACAAAAAAGAAAAAGAGAGAGAGAAAGGGAGGTCTAGATATAGGGGGGTCTCGGGTGATGGCAACAGTGTTGGTTTTGGTGAGAACGTGATATATAAATTATTGGATGTGGTTAATATAAATTATTCGAGAGCAAAAACACAAAGGTGTTACGTGGTTTTATTGGAAAGGAATTAAATGTAGTTTTATATATAAGGAATATTTTTTTTTAAGTCAGGATTTATTTTTTTTTTTTTTATAAAAATTTAAACCAATTTTAATTTTTCAATAAAAATTATTCGAAATAATTAGTCTGCAGCAGAAAGAAAAGTGAGACCTCAAAAAACAACAAATTCACAGTTTACTCGTTTCGCAAATTAAATATTTTTGAATTGCAGTGTTTTAGCTTGTTAACTGAAGAAATGAATGTATTATTTTGTTTTTAATTCGAAAGTATCTGATTGTAGGGTAAAGTTGGGTTGCTAGTTTATATGGGAGAACCCTTTTAATATTTCCATTTCCATTTTTTTTCAATTTTTAAAAAAATGTTCCTAATACGCCACAGTGCACGTTTAACTTCAAGCTATTAAAATTGATAACAAATTGTTTATCGTTTAATCAGTATCTCTTATGTGTTGCTGTATTTTAAGTGCTAACCAGAAATAAAGGTACCTTTGAGAGGAGCATAATTATACCCGATTTATTAACAAATTCGTTACTTTTTTTCGAGGAACATTGAAGACAGTTCAACTGCCGTGAAATTATAGCCAGAAGCCCCATTGGCTTAAGTTACCAGCTAAGCGCAAGGTTGAAAATTTATTTATAGTTAATTTGGTACTAGTTCTGAGAACAAACCCAAGTCTGGCAGGGTTGCCGTAGGCCCGGTGTTATCAATGAATTTCTCTAAATGCAAACAAATTTGTAAAAACTTACCTTGTGCAAGGCTGAAATTTGATTTACAGTTGCCATGACCCGGAAAGGTTAGCGTTTGCCGTAGGGTTGCCAGACGAGCCTTAAATTTTTAATATAAAAAAAAATCATCTTATAAGAAATAAAATAAATTTATTAATTTCTTTTACAAAGCCAGTTTAATCAGATTCTTATATCAGGGTTGCCACAGTGTAAGGGTTGCCATACTTTTTTTAATTACATTTTAAATAGATATACAGAGAAAAAATCGACCACACCAAAATGAAGAAAAACTATAAGATTATCTTCTAAATTTAGTGGGAAAACCTTATTAAACAAAAAAAAAATTGAATCATGCTGCTTGTCTGGCAACCCTTTAACCCATGGCAACTCTACCACACAGTGTTTTTTTATCTTAACTAGCACTAAATCAACTGTTTACTGTATAGAACTGTATACTTTAGCCTAGCGAAAGAAGATTAGTTTTAAAAATTGTTTTTGAAAAATCTATTGACAATACCGTGCCCACGGCAACTCTGCCAAACTTGGTTCTTTGTTCATAGCTAATACCAAATTTAAATTTCATCCAAAGTAATAAACAAAATTCAGAATGAAAGTGGTTGCCAATGGCTATTTGCTATGATTCAATTCTGATTTGAGTAAAGAAAGGGAGTACCTACATTTTTGGTTAACTTGCTGAAAATAAAGGTTATTAAACGGATGAGATACGTAAATATACGATAACAGGATAAATTTGTTATTTGAATTTTGAAACTTAGTAATACGTTAGCCTGATGATTGCGTTCTTCAACGGATTGTGCAGAAAATTACTATAGGAAGTCGTTGCTAATAAATTCATTGGTGCATTTCTGAGAAAATGGCAACACTGGTCGCTTTTCCAAGCTTTAAACCAAGCCTTTTCTTAACATGGTATGTGGTAGATTGTCAAAGAAAATTAAATTTTCTGTTAAAATAAGGTGGTTACAAAATGTTCGCTCCAAGAAAAGGTTGATTTTTGACTATTTTTACCGTACTTACTTGTTCATGAAATATAAACGGACGTTTGATCCTCGAGTTTCACATGACAAAAAAGTAATTTGGTGTAAGCTTTATTCTAAGATAATAATGATACTTTTTTGGTAGGTACCTACTGTTTTGGCTTGATAAAAAATCTTTCAACTTTGTCATTTTAGTTTGTTTTTTTCACTATGTTCACTCCGCCAGACTTTGAACTTGTCCTCAGTTTTTTGAACAAAACAAAATTTCGATTGTTTGATTCATAAAAATCATTTTTGGGATCATTACGACCATTATACAAATAATATTTCAATTTTATTTCTTTAGAAGAATATAACAAACTAATTATTAAATTGACAAATAATTCTTGTGGTTTGTGTAAAAACTAAAAAACTTAAAAAGGTTACAGAGTTTTCAATTTATACAAAACTTTACAAAAGAAAAAAAAAATTGTATCTGAATATTACAAACTTAGACAAGTCATAACATTTTAAGTTGAATTCTCCATGCTACATCGTCAAAATAAACAAGGAATCCAATATCTCCTTCTTAAAATTCTTTTTTTAATAACTTGAAACAAATTACTTCTCCTAGCAATTCATTTTATTTTTTTAATTTTGTCTCAAATATAACCAAATAAAAAAAAAAAAACAAATTAAACATAAAATAAGCAATTTAACAGAAGAAACTTTCATATTTTCCAAATGACATCCTGAAAAATGCTGATGCTGTTGCTGATGCTATAACAGCATCAGTCTGTACCTACGTACATCCCATTTTTATACGACTACTATATCCGACTATCCGTATATTCTACATAAATACTTTTTCATAATTTCAAGGCTCAACACCATAACGACTATTCAGAATATGATGTTGATGACGATTATACACATTGAAGGAGTTTAAGAGTGTAGGGTAAAAAAAAAAGATGAACACAAGGGCGGTGGCTGGCTGGTTGGCTGGCGGCGCGTCAGATCCAACTTGTGCTGCATCTTGCGAAGGAAATTTCAAAGTGACCGAGTTTTTGCCAAAAGGAAGTTCAATTTCCTGTTTCCGTTCTTCCTTTAGTCTGGAGTAAAAACCCTTTAGATGAAGATGACTTTACTAAAACCAATGACGACAACGACGACGACGCTGCTGACTACTTACTCTGTGCAACTTACATTCCAAGAAAGAAATCATCAAGGATTTTCTTATTGAAAATAACGTTAAACGAAATTGCTTGACTTTTTTTTTCTTTCTTTTTTTCTAGCCATTTCTAGTATATAGTTTTTCGTGTCGTTGTGCGCGCTTTCCAATTGCTTTTTTCCATTTTATTTTTTCTTATTTTCCAAACTTATGGGCTAAGTAAAAATGCATTTCTTCGTTCTAGAACTTACTGTGGCAGGCATAGGTAGGAAGGGAAGAAAAAAATTGTTCAAGAACAATTTTCCACTACTTATGCATTAAGAGATTCTTGAAGGCAGCTTACGGCGGCAAGGAGTTAAGTGAGAATTCTGGAAGGTATAGGTATGTACAATTATTATGCATGCTTACCATGACTTGAGGAGGACTGCTGAGGTCTTATTGTCAGTCCACTTGGAAACTGGACAGGATGATACTGATGATTTATTTAGTTTTGAATTTAATGATGAAAGAGCATCTGCTATTACCTGACGGAGATTAATAGCAAAACCTATCTTCTGTGTAGTGGTATATAGGTATCTTGGATTGACACAAATGTTTGGCTTATGGCTTAGGACTTAAGGCTATTTCCCTTACATTTATTACCTCTTCGGTGTAGAGACATCTAAACGATTACATTTTAAGGAAATCCATTTCGGACAGGAAACAGAATTCTACGTAAAGCTAAAGCCAAAAGGATTAAATTGCATTTATGATTTTCAAATTAAAAATCCTTGCAAATGATTTCAAAAATAATAATTGTGTCTTTCCAGGACGAAAAATTTTGTTATACATTTCGTCTTTCCATTATGGTGAAAAGGATATAATCTATCAAAAAGCAAAGAGTTTTTAATAAAAACAACATCCTTACAATCGGATAATTTTTTTAAGCCAAACAAAAAAAAAAAAATAACATCATCGATTTCGACATAGTCATGTCCTTGTTCATTCAAAACATTAAGACATCCACACAATGCACAAGAGTCATCTCGAAAAAAAACACACACAAAAAAAAAATACAGAAAGAATGCAAAGAAGATGAAAAACAACAAACACAAAAAACAAAAAAAAAAGGACGAGCTCGCATTTTCACAAGAATGAATAAATTATCACATCCTTTTGAGCATTTAAAGAGATTGAGATTTAGATATAGTATTTTTTTTAACTTTTTTTTTGTTCCTTATCCGAGAACATGCAAAAATGTGCAACAAAAGCCAAACAAGCACAGATCATTAAAAACACTCGCAAAGATGTCTGATGGTTGAGCGAGTTAGTGAGTAGTAGAGAAAAGAGGTGATGAAATCTGCCAGAGCACAGAGAATATCCTTCGGAACACAATTGAAGTCCAACAAAGAAAGTAATTCTTTTTTGTTTTTTTTTTTCGTCTTTTAACAAAAGGATAGTTTACTTTGGGAGAAAGGGCGAAGTCAAGCAAACGCAATTTAATGGAGCAACGAAGAACAAAAAAAAAATGGCTCTTACTTTTGTGATGGAAATGCATACCGTGAGTAAATACTTGAGTGGCTTTTGTTTGAAAGGGCTGCTTGTTGCTTTTTTTTTTAGATTTTTAAAATACTCGTAGATAAATTTTATGCTGTTAAAAAAAAAGCGATAGTATAAAGAGCGGAAAATGGATCAATATATCTTTTTCATAGCCTTTAAACTTTATACACTCTCGTATACACTTAGGCATTTGAATGCTGTATCGACTGTAGTTTGTTTTAATTGAATTTACTTTGATATTTGTAAGCCGCTTTTTATCTATAGATTGTAACTGAAGCCTTTCAAACTATAATAGAATTTTTTTTACGTGAAAAAAAGACAACGAATTGTGGAGATCTTAAAAATAAAAAAAAATGTTTCGATTTAAAATGCATTGACATTGGTTGTACTTACTTTTTAATTGTTTTATTACACGAATGTTTGTAAAGTTTACTATGTTGAAGGGGCTAAAAACTAAGTAGATTAACAACTGACCCTAAAGACGCAGGACTTTTCATTCATTTATTTTCAGTCATTGGCTTTATAATTTTAGTATTTCAACTGTGTTCTTGGATACCCATTTTTTTTTTAAGACAATAAAAGCCAGGAATACTGCAATGCCATACTTATTTCCTCGACTTTTTCAACGTATTTATTCACGTCTTCAGGACCTCATGAATTATTAAATAAACATTCTTTATTAATACAAAACATGAACTATTTACACTATTTTAATTTAAATCATAATTTCCAAAATAATTCCTTTCGAAGATACAGATTTTATTTACAAACTATATAGTAAAGAGAAAAATTTAAAGAAATGAACATGCATTCTGGAAAGTAAAGTCAAGTAAAATATAAGAAAAATAAGGTTAAGAAAGTCAAGTTCAGTTCATATTATTCTATATTTTTATATTTAAAATCATAAACATTGAGTTAAAAACTATTAAAAATTAAATATACTCTGTTCTCATTTTTTCCCTTCCCTCCTAACTATTGGTGTCAGAAGTGGGATTCAATCAAAAACAGCAATGATATTGTCGTATTTATCAATAAATTGCTTTTGGACAGCTTCAGACTCTTCCTTTCTCGACTTTCGAAAAAGGAGAGCTTTGAAATTGGCTAGTAGGACATTTGCTCAACCGGCACATCCTCTCTACAACGCTGCTATAGAAAAGCTATTTATTCAAAAGAAAACAAACGAAAAAACTCTACATCTGGACTTAACATGCTTAATGCTTCACAGAGAAATTATTATTATTAATTTTTATTGAGTTAATTAAATTTATTCATAAAAGATGGCAATTGATTTGTATATTAAATGTATGATTTATGTAATAGTAAAATAAATACATTTTTGTAAAGAGAAAATGCATTTAAAATCAATTTTGCACCCTAATTGTTGCTTCCTCCTATTAATTGAATTTCATATAATAAGGATTGATTTCAGATCGATTTTCCAAAGACACCTGAGTTCCTATATATCGTATGTATATCCCTATAATAACCACAGATAAACATGTTCGGAATGTGTACACCAATATTAAAGTGATAATCCTGAGGTATTATTGCAACATCACAGATTCTACGTACATAAATTATAGACTCTAAGCTCACCAATTTCACACTAAATTGAATTAAACCTCAACCACAGCAATATAATCATATGAACAGGTAGATATACGCTCTATACGTGTGTGTCTTAACCGCACTATGACAGTACAGAACTCAGAAGTTTCTCCTTCCCTATACTCGTATATGCACTAATTTTTACCTAAACTCAACCTCTATGGCAGGACATGTGAAAATAAAAAAAAATAAAAAAATAAAAAACTTTTATCTCAATCCTAAATTCTGTGTGTGGTTATGATACATTATCAAAGCAGGGTTGCCAATAGTCTTTAAAGAAATAAGTTTTTTTATCTGTTTTCCAACCAAATTCACCAATTACTCTTTTTCGCTTTCTCTATTATCGAAATGTCATGTACGTATGATCGTTGCCTAAAGTTTGAAAACACAAGAGTTTAAAGGATCAACTTGGCAACCCACCCTCAACTCCTGTTTTCCTTCTCTTTGTTCCCCACATTTTTAACTAATAAAGCATGTCTGTCCTTTAAGGTCCAAAAGCTTATTACTTACTACTATGGGTGCCAATCCGCCCCTTTCTCTGTCCTGTTACTAAAGAAAAAGATTTAAACTGTTCAATTTATTTTATTTATTATTCAAATTACAAACACTGGCCATTTTGTGTGCAGCCTAAGAACGAAATGGTATAGACGGCAGATAGAAAGGATGCAACTGAAACACACAAACTTTTAAATACTTGAATTCATGCACGTGAACTTTTCTGTATCCTTAATGCAACGATTTAATTAATTGCTAATACCCATTTCTGCACATCCCAAGGATACAACAAATCCGAACACAAGCAAAAGGGATGTCTAAAGAAAGTTTGCAGGACATGCGATGGTAATCATTTGCATATGAATCGGGAGGAAAGAAGTTTTTCCTTAAGCAATAACAAACAAAAAAAAAAACTTAATGGCAAACTGGTAGGTACATCGTAAAAGTCCTGAACGTGTATGTGCAGTACAGTGCAGTATTTAAAATATATCACTGGGAAGAAGGCAGGATGCGGTTGGTATTTGTGAAAGGTTTCCCAAAAAGTACTCCTCGCGATAATGCAAACGTGAGAGAATATTTACATAATAATTATGGTTACGAAACAATTCCCGATTCCCACACTAGAGAGAGAGAGAGAGAGAGAGAGAGAGACAGCATACAGAAATAAAACCATGCTATACAACGAGACGATGCCAAGCATTTTGGGAAAAAAAATTCTTATAATTGGAGCTCTCCTGCAGCTCATTATACAAATTAAGTTTTATTACTCGAAAGCTTAAAGTCTTTTCAATGAAAAATAATTGTTTTCTTAAAAACAAAACTAAAAAATACAAGAAAAGTAAACAAAATACTCAGCCGCCGCGCACCGCAGCCATTATTGCGTGTGACCTAAAAAGATAAAAATAATAAAAACCATAAGAATCATTAAAATTGATGTTAAAAGACCATCAGAGCATACCAAACGTTTATTCATGAATAAAACTTTATAATAGAAATTTTGGCATCGGCGGCGGAACATTTTAAAATTTAAATAAACGAAGAAAACACAGTATTATCCTTTTAATGATATGGCTAAAGAGGTTTGTGGAGTTTTTTTTCAATTTATTTTATTGCAAAGATGCTACTCTGTTATCGACTAACATACTAAGTAAAATTGCAGTCTGGGTGTTATAATAAATTTAATGGGAAGTGCATTACATGTTTGGCGGAATGATAGGATATTTTTGAATCGTGATTTGGCTGAGGTGATTATTAGGACCAACAATTGACGCTAGAGCCGTAAAAATTGTGACAGTCGATAGCTTTTAAAAATAAATTGTAGTTCATTTTTAAACTTCTTAGAGACTTTTCAGAGACGTTTTAGGAATTAATTTTTCTTTGCCAATAAAAGTACCTGTCAAATACCTTTTTAAAGAAAACGAAATTTTCTCAAAAGATGATTTCTACGATTATGTATGGTAAAAGTATTGTAATTTTTCTGATAAGGTCTGTTTTCTTATAGAAATATTTTTTTTTTTAAAACATGTATTAACGGTTCCTGCCTGCTAAAGAACCGTTGTTTTGTTTTATTAAAATTTTGTTTTATTTTCCTTAAGGACTCACAAAATTTCAACAATATTTTTTATATAAAAGCTTTTAAGTTGCTGTTATAAATTTTAGTAACAAAATTTAAAAAAAAGTTTTTTTTGGATTTAAAAAAAACAGTTTTTAAAAATCGGGAGAGATTATGGTCATTTGAGCACCAAAAATGGATAGCGGATTTTGTAGAAGGGTCAAAATGAGCATTTTTTCCTTTCGTTTTTGAGGGAGGGGAAATTTCATGAAAAAAGTACTAAATAGTCCTAAAAAAATAACGGTAAGACCTACAGTTAAGTATTATACCCTTTTTTAAAGCCTTCTCTGTTCTATTAAAACGTTTTTAAATCAAGTGAATTCTTTTTATAGTTTTCGAATTACGAGTTTTAAACTCAAAATTTTTGCCTCTGGGTCCAGATTTCAGGGTCGTTATGGAATTGTTCCCTACCGCTTTGTAGCCAGTGCAACAACCTCTACAAAGCTTGATAGGTGTCCGCTTGAGTATATTTTGAGTGTCTGACTGTGTAATTGAATTAGGTTAGGAAAGTAGGATAAATAACTCTGAAAACTAAGAGCAAAAAATCTCAGCCCCTCTAAATCTCTATCATTTACGATGACCCCCCACCCCTCCCCTCAATACGCCACTGTGGCAAAGTGCCTCACTTGTAAATTAACAAGTATGTATAAAATCATTTTTTAGGTTTTTGTTTCAAATTTTGAAATGCAGCCAATGAGGAAAAGTGAATTTTTATCAAAGTTGTAACTATTTTGATAAAAAAAATTGTATCAACTTCTGCAGGTCTCAGTTTTGAAAGGAAAGCAATATTTTTAAAAATGTTAATAACGGTACCTCCAATTAAACTCTACTTATTATTTTTTCTCATAAGCGACTGACTTGATTTTGATAAAAAAATTTATATGGAAATTAAAAAAAAAAAACAGACTTTTGGATTTAAGATAAAAATATCAAATTTTTGTTTTGAAATTTTGGTTTTAGGTGTTCATCAATATTTTCTTGGAGAATTTTTATAAGAACAAAAAAAAAATGAAAACCGCTTTAATGTCAATTTTTTTGATAAAAATTAATACTTAATTTTGTAGCTCCAAATAAATGATTGTAAAAACTTTATGCTTCCTTGACGGAAGAGTGAAACATAAAAAAAACCTTAGCACAAATTTGATTAAATCAATATTTAGGTATATTAAGTTCTTTTCTCTCACCTCTCTCATGTTTAACTGTTTAAAAATGTTGTACCTTTGTACCTTATGTTTTTTAAGCGAAAGAAAATGGTAAAGAATGGCAAGAAATTTGACTTTTTTAATGGTTCACTGTCCCGTCAAGAAGTTGCTTGACCTTGACCTTAATTAAATTTTGACCTCGATCCTGTGCCAAAATGAAGATAAGACCAGCTGATTATGTTTTTTTTTCTATTATACTGGTGTATGATGACAATTTGATTTAATTTGCTTAGACATTATGCAATCACCTCCATGAAAGTTTGCATCATCGATCATAATCTGCAACAGACAGCAAGCACTTAATTCCACCAATTCCACCAGTGATGATTTTCTGGTTTTACATTAATTATAATAACAACAACAACAATTGACTAGTTAAATTAGTCAGTACTGAAATGGAAGTGATGAATTATTATTAATCATGATGTAAAGGTTCTTCGCCAAGTATCTAGGTGCTGTTGAAAATCTGTTATCAGTTCATGCCAACCCATTACGCCTACCGCAGCTGCACTAAAGGACAACTACAACGACGATGACGCACGTCGTGGAACGGTAAGTATGTGGTACTATGCGTTGCGAGTTGCGATGCATTTACATGCAAATTGAAGTAACGCGCTGCTCTACAATCCTCCATCATCATCATCATCATGACGATGATGTTGATGATAGAAGAGAAACACGTGCACAAGTGATTGAATTTACTATCGTTAGCGTAAGTATGTGACAGGCAATTTAACCAAAACGGCATGGCACCAAGAATTGCAACCATGTATCTTATAAAAGAGCTTACATCCCATCATAGGGTTGAAGAGTCCTCACAGCAAGCCATCAACGAAAGCTCGAACAGCTGCAACTGCATCAACATTATAAGCGTACATGCTTGCATATGCATATAATATAAAATAGCATGCAGCATATCCGGTGCATGTATGTAGAGAGCATTTGTTCTGACAATTATCTTTAAACGTCCTGTTAGCTGTTGGCTGTATGAATCGAAATCCCCACACAAGGCTAAGGGCATTTTGATTAATTATGAAAATTAGTGTTTGCTGCTGAATTAATGCGAAAGTGTAGCAACATTGTATACATGCGAACAAAATACAAACAGGTTTTATGTGCATTATAAAATTTATCATAGATTTGGTATAAAATTTGTTGATTTCGGAAGGTCTGTTATGATATTGAAATCATTTACCATACCATAACCGACACTAATCATTGCTCAAACTCAGGCCAGACAGGAGGGATATTTGTCCATTGCCAGGGGTAGTAATTTATTTAAGCTTTTAAAAATGATGGAGCCTAAAGTAAACAGTTGGTTTCAAATGATAAATTTACTTCCGATAAATTGTTAAAATTTGAAAAGCTGTATTGCTAATAGCAGTTTGTATTCAACTTAATTGTTTTTTTTTCTTTTTTTTTTATTTATTTCAAAACTTTGTGTAACCACAAGAGGTTCATGGTATGTGTACTCCATTTAATTTTGAAACTTCATTTAAATTTTTTTTTCATAACGCACATTTTAACGCTCAATCAAATAATTTAAAAGCTAATAATTTGAATTGAATTTACACTTATATGTGCATTCACTGACATTTGTCTAGAATATTTTACATTTAATTGTTAATTTGTTAGTCGTTTCGTAAATGAATTTGTTTTGCTGTGTTGTCAGCAAACGTAGCTAAAATGGTACCTCCAGTGTTCCGTTTCAGTTATATGAAGACAAAAAAAAAGTAACAAAGTGGACCTAAAACACTTCCTTGTGGTATTCCACGCACGATATCTTAAAAGTCTAAATATTCATTTCAGTGTCTTACCCTACTCTATAGATATTTTTATGAGATTATTTAGAGCCTTTTAATCTTGGAGTTTTCTTAATTTAAGTCCAAAAAGACTGCCTGAAAAATGTTTTTCTTAAGAGTCTTCTCAACGACATCGGTGATTCTGTTCCCAGGTATCTACAACAGTGAGATCATCGGTAAGAGGGTGTTGTAGTACAGAGTAGTAGAGGTCACTTTAAATTTTTAATTATACAAACCATTTTATTCATTTTTAGAAAGATACATTTTTAGAAAAAAAAACTTATCTCCGAAGTTGCTGTGGACGTTGAAGGTTTTCGAAAAATTGATTTGAAGGTACTTCCAAGAACAACAAATTTCTATTATTTTTGAATCCAAATCCAGTCAAGTCTGTCAAAACTTCTCACATGAGAGTGAAAAGCATTTCTCCTCTTTGAAAAAATTCAGCCTTAGTTTTCAGTTGATTTTTTACAAACAAGGTTTGTTAACTTTGCACTACATTTTATGTGTTTTTAAATTGCGGCTATTTATGCAGAAGAAATTCATCTGGAACCTTAATATTTTAAAACTCCTGAGATTATTTGCGAGAAAACCCATTTTTCAGCAATTTTCATGGCTTCAAAATGTTAAGAGTCAGGAAAAGAAAATAATGCACCGAAACAAAATACAATATGGGTTAATGACTCATATTCACTCGAACTTGTCCGAATTTCAATAACATAAAAGAATTTCTATTTTATGTTCACCTAGATTAAATCACTCCAAAGTCCAACAAACTTTTAACAACAGGCTGATTAATCTCATTGTTCTCACACAAATCAACTATTACTTACAGCTTAAGCATTATTGCCTAGTCAAATTATATGTCCAAAGTCATTTTGGCTACTATCCGCGTTATTAAAACTAACTTTAAAACCTCAACAAAAAGGGAAAGGAAACACTAAAACTTCATATAAGCCAGGATGTTTGTTATGTTAAAAGTTAGTACAAAACGAAGGACAAAGTTGTAAACGTCTAATAACGTTAACCACTCTCTATATGGTTGGCACCACAGCAGCTCACATGTGTGTTGCCCATTTATGGTTAATCCCACAGAGAGGATATTCTTTTTTGTTTTTTCAACTTTATTTTCAGAAAGCCAAAAACTATCGCAGTTACCATTATCACAGTCTATGTATAGTGTTTGTAAAAGTCCTTGTATGGTGATCCAGTTAAGTGAATTTTAAATATTCGCTGTCATTGCAACAAAATTCTGTACGTACGTGACGGGATAGATAATTCTTGGAGTCATTTTGAAGTTAGTCCAACCGGAAGTTTATATATGTGCCACAATCAGACTCGGATAAGGCTTCTTTTGTATGTTCCGGTGCCAAGCAACCACCATAGACTTTATATATTTTGCTTCGGGCTGAGGAAAGTTGCATTTGTATAATAAAACTGTTCACATTAATTGCAGTTTTTTAAATTAAAATGGTTTTCTACTTAAAATTGAAAGTTGATAGCACATCGTATATCTGTCTAGTCCATGAATAGTTCTTACTAATGTAGCTTGTGGCTCTCTACTATACTCTCATTGTTGTTACGGTTCATGGAAACAAAATAAACTCAAAGGCGTTGCTACAATAAACTGTCAAATTATGTGGGTCTTTTTTATGTTTTACAAAGGTTTCTAATTAAATTATATTTGATAAATTATTTTAAAATGAATGTATGCATGTTGAAAACACGTATTAGTCTTAGCGAAGAGATTTGTGCAATAAAATAGTAGGAAATATAATCGTCTCTTATTTACTCCTACATTTGTTCATGTATCCCGCTCATATATATAATATTGAAAAGCAATGGCAACACCAGCCTGAAACTTTTTTAGTCAGAAATTCGTTGTTTAATATTTTTGTCAATTAAAAATATTTTATCAGATCTGGTTTGAAAATTAAAATTTATAAACTTAAAATTTTGAAAAAAACAATGTTTTCAAAATTTGACGTGGCAAAGAACCTACTGTTTCTGTTTCCAATGTTAATTTTGAAGTTAAGAAATTCCGTTGAGAAGTTAGGGCAAAGTGGGGTAATGTTGAAAAAACGTTTGTGTACATCTCGAAAAGTATGAGGGTTAGAATAATTATGAAATTAATTTTGGTAGATAGATTAATCAAAATGATGAATATTTTTGGCTTACCATGAAATTCTAAAAAAATTACGTTTTTGAGATATGATTTTTTTTTGAAAATCAAGTATTTTCTTAGACCTTTAGAAAGGAGTTAGAAAATTCACAAAAAAAACCCTTTTCGCAGTTTTCGAAGCAATTTTCTGACTTGAGGCGAAAAAGGTTTGAGTTTTTATACAAAACCAACATTACGATGATGGAGAAGCCTAAAAAAATGGTTTTCGTCATGCCGTCCGTCCGTAGGTATGTGCATCCGAGGTAATTTAATACATAATAGCTTTGGACTAAATGAGCAAGTTCGTGCGATCCAGTGGTGCATTTTATTTTAATATTTCTCGCATCGGTAAATAAGATTATGCGCAGGTGTTAAAATGTGTAAAAAAAAATCCTATTTTTAAGGATAATTTGCGATACTAAGTGAGTGTTTCTTAAAGCCAAAATTTAAAATAGTGGACGCGTAGTTAATTTTATATTTTTGGAATGTTATAGTGCACAATGGGGTAAAAATTTACTTATCAGAAAGTGAGTGTAAAAATAACTTTATAACCGTTAATTTTGCGTTTTGAATCGTTTGATGTAAAACTTCAAATCAATTTGCAAATTTACAAGATTAACATCCGCTGAACATTAATCATTCTATTCCAGGCACGTGCTGACTTCCCTTTCTTTAAATTTAAATATTAAAACCCTCCGTTTAACTAAGAGCATTCATTGAAAACCTCTAAAATTAGAGCACGTTCCAAAATATAAATTCATATGTATATGACCATGAATATAATTGCAAGAACTAACTTGTAAAACGCTAAGCACCTGCTGCAGTGCACATAACGCCTCTAAATTTCCATCAAAAAAGCTTAAACTTAATATATTAAGAACATGGATGCAGCCAAACATACCTACTACATACGTCATTATTTGTTCAACATTTATTCTACAGTGAAGCATTGCAATTACTGCGAAGCATTTTATTTGCAATCCTTTGTCCTTTCTTGTATAAGTTGGGGTTTATCGTGTTCGTATTTCGTATCCTTGCTGGTATAATGCCAACATAAAATGTGTAGGTATGTGTGCTGCTTTCCTAACAGTTAACACCCGTATCCCCATATCTTTTTTTTTTTTGTTTATTTTTCATTTGCCCACATTTCTATCTAGTGCGGAGTTTCGTTGAAATTTATGAAATACAAAACTATGCGGTTGAGGAAGTTTTTACAGAAATTTGAAATACTTCTTTACTTTAACTCATTCTTTTACGCTTCTTGTATTCAACTTACAGAACGGGAATTTATTTATTTTTGAGTTTGTAAAGTAGCGAAATGTGATTATCTAGGTCGTTTTTTTTTATTATTTTTTATTTATTTTAGTTTTTCATCGAAATAAACTCTTTAGTTTGGATGTTTTATACAAACCAACGCGACTGGCGTGCTTCTTCCTGGACAACAAAAATTGTTAGTGTAAATCTACTTAATTTAAGTTGAGCTGATGAATTTTTATCCCAAAGACAACATTATTTATTTTTTGTTTATTTTAGTTTTTTTTTTTTTTTTTTTTTGTTTCCTTTTATGTAGTTTAGAGATTCCATCTTTACGGTTTCAGTATTTGAATTTGTTCTTTTATTTTTAATAGAATTTTTTTTTCATTAGTTTTTCTAGCCATGATGGTGGTCTGCTGGATAAAAAAATGAGAAAATTATGTACCTAGTAGGAGTAGCCAAGAATGAAGTACCCCTTAGGAGATGAATCTAATTAACATTTAAATATTTGTGTTTTCTTTTGCGTATAAATAAACAAGTGAACAAAAGGGAATAATTGTCAAATTTTTCAAAAACGCGAATCTAAAGATACAAATTAAGCATATGAACTCTTATTAATGGAAGTGCATTCGTTTGTCTTTAAAGTTAAAAGAAACATTTTTTACGAATAATTCTTTCATATACTTTTTTTTACCCAATTTTTATAAAAAAGTTTAAAATTTTTATTTTCAAATTTATCGAAAACATCTTAGTGAGTTTTTTGAAATATCAGTTTTAGATATTATTAAAATTTTCTTCAAAATGGCTTTTATTTTAAACAAGGCTTGAAAATTTGTACCTCCATAAAAAAAATAATTTTTTAACAAAGGTTTTCAATATTTTTTTCTAAAAATTAATTTTTCCTAACGTAATCAAATGGCAGAAATAAATCTACCATTAATTTCAAAGGGTGTTTTAGTACTCGTTGCACAACGTTCTTTCTTCTTTAAGAAAAAAAAAAACACCCTTCAAACCAAAATACAAAATATTTCAATGCACTCTTTTGTTTCTTGTTTGTCATGGAAAATTAAAAGTTGATGTCAAAAGTTATCGCATTGGAAGAAGGTTTTCTAAAAAATTACCCCTGTTGAACTGAAAATAGGAATTTACATAAAAATTTTTTGATATCAATGGATTCAACATACAAATCAGCTTGTTTTGACATTCAAATGATCTCCCAAAGACAATCAGTTTAACAAATATAGCTTAACCAAAAATTGCATTTTTGATGCAGTTTTTTCAAGAAAGTCGTTAAACCCCAAATGCGATTCGTTGAGACTTTTGAGATATGAGTACGGACATTACTCCCAACAACTTCCACCAGTAAAAATGCTGTAAAGTATTTTTGTCTTTTTTGTTTAATTTCCCATTTAAGCTTTTCATAGAAAAAAAGTTACACATACGCCACAGTGACCAACAAATAATAAAAAATGGATAACTCATTTAACACCAAAAACAAAACATAATTGTATTCGAAAAAATCCCGATCACCATATTTCCGTTGATTGATTTTTCTAAAAAAAAAAAAAAATATCGAGAATAAAGTAGGTACAATAGCTATTTTTAATTAAGATTGACTGTAAAAACTTTAAAAAACAATTTTATTTTCATCATACTTTTATCATACATTCCAGATAACTTTAAAATTTTTAAAATTTTTTATATTATAAATTTAAATATATATTTCCATTTTTATAATGCAACTAGTCTCATATCCTTCACATGTTTACTAAATAATCCGGCGTCATAACCATTCTGTCGTAAGTTTGCACTGTAAATCGATATCGTCTATATCATACGAGTATGAGTTGTGTCAACATTGAAAATGTTAGTCTGCTTAAGCATTTCACAACAAGACAGCATTGTAATGTGCATTTGACTCCAAATTGTTGTAACCAATATATAGTATGTATGCTTTACTTTATACTAGTCGGAGAAGGAGCAGGAGCAAAATTATTCTGCAAACATAACAAATACACGAAGAGATATGACTTGATGTTTAAATTCATTTGTAAATCAAAACATTTAGACAAAAGTTAAGGTACATTTTACTTTTGTTTCTCCAAACAAAAATTGTCATATCAGTTTTTTTTTATTAAAATATTAATCTTAGAGAAAATTCAAAATGGACACAATTTTTTGTCAAAAAATTTGTTACATTAGTAGACCTACCGATGATAAAAAAAATTATGGGTTGCCGTTATTAATTAGAGGTTTTTAAGTTTTCAAAAAAACTAAAATTTTTAATATGCCAAAGAGGTTGAAATTCAAAAAAATAAACAATAAAAACTCGTGAATTAATACTTCTCATGCTTTTGGACCTTATGAAATTTATATACATTTTCATGTAGTTATTATTGTTTTCTTTTTTTTGAGTGTATGGCAAACAGATTCATCTAAAAACCATTTAATCCTTGACATCCATTGTGCAATGTTGCTGACACTACCACCACAGTCATCATCATATCATCTGTCTGGCATCCAATAGAAGAAACATAGCATTCTGCCACTTATGATTGATTTCAATGGATGGCGCCTAAAGTAACATACATGTATAAACTGTTTAAGTGTATTCTACTGCTTTAACTTGGCACATATCTCTGTTTTTTTTTTCTATTTAAAGATTTCACACCCAACAGAGCATACCAATATTATTGCGGGTTGGTAAGGAATTGTTGTCTTGATCCTTAAGGGATCTAATAAATCAGCGCCATCACACAATCAACAAACACACATGCTGTGCTCTCTAAGACTAAGAGAACTTTCTTCCAACATAAAATAATCTCTGTACATCCTCAGTAGTTATTCATGGACTTGAATATTCGCCTTTATCCTTTAACTGGTTGCTGCTTATTCCAACTCAAGAAGGCGAAGGTGTACCTACTATAACAATCCTGATGCAACACTATTGGCAAACAGGAAACATACATTATAGGTAGCAGCATCATTTCCTGTGTACTTACATACATAACACAGCACACAACCAGATAAAGTGCAAGGGGTAACAAAAAAATACTAACAGACATTAATCTTGGAACGGTTTCTAGCTGGCATATCAGCGTGCTATGTTTGGCAGGATGTTTGTGCAAGAAATTCGACAAGAACAGAAAATGTTCGCGTCTGAAAAGCACAAACTTTCATGTATGGTGTCGATTAAGGCTGTCGATATGTTGTCATGGACCTAGATGATAGAGTTTAAGTTTTGTTGGGATGCTGTTAATGCGGGACAATTAGTCTTAAAAATTGCAAAGGCACGTTTTCTAAATTCAGTGGCAGTAGAAAAGTATTATTGAATTTATCATCTTTCAAAAATCAGCAAGTTCTTCTACTTGAGGCTAAGAGATTGTTCTTAATGAAATTTATTTAGAAGACTCTAGAAACAGGTTATTAAACTGGCATAGAAAGTTTTGAGTTCTTGAGAACAAATAGGAACAATTTGGGACCTGCTTATAGCTTACACACTAGTAGTTTTATGGACCGTCACAATGTAAACTTGTAATGAAGCGTATTTCGACTGGTAGCACTCCAAAACTCACTCAATAAAGTCGACAATTTATAGAATACAATCCCTTCTACTCAAAATTTCCTACTTCTTTACTAACTTTAGGAAACGCGACAAGTATCAATTATTGTCACACAAAAAACTACAACATTGAACATTAATATAATTATTCCTGTGGACGAATATAAGAAATAACCTGTGAAAATCATAAAATTCACATCTATGTATTGTCTACGGAAAATAATATAGGTAAGTCAACCAGAGTTATTAAACCGGTTTGACCATTGATTTTCCAGGTTCGCATGTTGATTTTCCGGGTTCACTGTTTTTATTTATACATTCACTCATTCACTTATTCACTCATTCACTCATTCACCCATTCACTCATTCACTCATTCACTCATTCATTTATTCATTTATTGACTCATTCTTCTATTTACAAATTAAAGCGTTTTAGGCATTCACAACTTCACGAATTTACGTGTGCATTCATTCATCAAACCAAAATGTCTGCGAATGTAACAGAAGAGAAGTTTTGAAAATATTAAACCACAAAAAAAAGAGCCAAACACGTAATCGTTTTAAGTTCAAAATCACATTTGTTAAGGTGATGAGGATTCGATTTGCTGACATACTATGTATGGGAACCTTAACGCCACGTAGAAACCATATTCTACATTTTTAAAGAGAATAGAAAACCAAACTATGTATTCCTAAAACTTAACCACATTTAGCATAATATGTATGCTCTTATGCAAATTTTGTTCGATTATCCAACAGATCATTCTGCTTTTTGGGTGAATAATGTGCAATGAAAATTTTATGACTGGGATTTTATTACATCTGTCGAATGCCGAGCAAGCCGAAATGGGCAAATGGTATCGTCTGTACGCCTACAGGAATGCGAAAGCGTATATTTTGTCGATTTCAAAGGACCTTGCATAAATAGAAATATATTACCCACACATATGTACATTTATACTATGATACGATACACGAGTATGAGTATACTTCAAAGATTGTCCATCGTACCGTCATCATAGCTTGTAGTCGATACAATTTATTCGCGTATTCAGATAAATTTGCTTTATTATAGGAGAGAATAAGGCACATGATTATGTGAAAAGGACACTCTGTGATATAAAGGGGGCTGATCTAGTAATTGTATATGGGATAATGCAGATAATTGCAATTTGCTGGCATTGCAGTTGATTTTAATTCTAAAACTAGATTCTAATGTTATGTTTTGTGTATATATTGCATGCAATGTGTGTGTTATAAATAAAAGAGGAGCCTCACACGTAATCATTATTTGCAGGACATATTATTTTAGACTATAACTATCGATTGTGCTAAGAAGAGCTGAAGGGGTAGGAGTTTCTATGGCTTATTTTTTTTAATTTTTTGTTTAAAATAAAATAACAGAGGCTGTAGCAATACGTTTTTAGAATATTGAATCTCTAAATAAACAAAAAAGACATTTTCATTTTTCAATTTATACCTCTTTAACACCGTTTTTTTACTCTTTTTAAAACACGACTGGCACGAACTTGCTCTTGTAGCTCAAAATTATTATTTAATTTTTTTTTTTCAAAACTTTTTTTTTCCTGAAAAACTAAACACACAATACAGACGAACAGACGAACAGACGCACAGACCGACACGGACGGCATGACAAAAACCACTTTTTTTAACTTCTTCATTGGTTTCGATTGAATTTTGATTGAAACCTCAATTTTTTTTTACACGAAACCAATACTTGCTCTATAAAGCAAGTAAAAAACTCAATATTACAATAAAAATACTTACCTTTCTTTTAATATATCACACATATATATAATATCAAAGATTCACATCCTTAAATTGGGTTTGATCAAAATATTGACAAAGTCTGCTTTGGCCGTCGGAACTGAATCCGCAACCAGTGGAGAAAGTACTGTTTTTTTCAAAAAAGCTTTCGACTTTTGTGCTCGGTAGATACAGTTCTCTGGTCGTTTTGCTCTACGAGTATGGTATTCAAACCTTGAGAAATACTTTTCAATATTAAATTTATAGCGCCACAAGTGCTGGGTGATCTTTCTGTAACAAATTCCAAACTGACCACATAAAATTGTGTTATATTGTAGAACATTTAGTAGAAGAAAAGCTAGTTTAATCCAAGCATCATCATGTACCAACTATACTCTCGTACAAGATTTTACACCCCAACAAATCTTCCATGATCTGAAAACTGAACAGCCACCAGCATAAAACTAAATCCAATGTAAGAAAAAAAAAACGAAAACACAAAAAATAGATGTCAACACATTCGGATGCACCATATTGTTGCAGCATTTTGCACTTGCATGTCTGCCCTCTGTCCGAAAATGCTGTTTCCCAAAAAAAGGATATACTCTCGTACTCGTACACTCTATATTATTTTTGTGTAAACTTACTTTTTCGTTCTGTTCATCCGCCAAAGCAATATGTTTTTTGCCCCAGCTTATTTCTCTATATTCTCTGCAATTCTCTGTGTTCATACTAAAACTTCACACAAAAGAACCAAATTAAATAAAAGAAAGCCCGAAAATCCCTTAAAATAGCCAGGAGGCTGGCTTTGCCAACCCAAGGACCAACCAACTACATGAACACTTTTACCATACAGTCCGTGGAAAAATAAATAAAAGGATCATTTTCACTCTAACGATTTTATCTTTTAGTTTTTCGTGTTTCTTCATGGGTTTCTATTACTTTTTTTTTTTTTGTTTAACTTATTTTTGTTTTCTATTCTTTTTAAGGATTTCTTATAGTCCTCTTGCTCGGCAAAAAAAAAAAACTATATACGGAGATGAACAATTTATTGGTTTTTCAGAACTCCACCGTATATAGATGTTTTACAGTCATGTTAGCGAGAAGTAACTCGCTGAAGGAAAACGACGACGACGACCAGAGAAATGAAAAGGATATAAAGAGGAATGAAACACAACCCGACAACAACGACAACACGAGCATTAAGGTTTATTTAGGAGGTTTTTCTCGAGCTTCTAGATAGGAATTATATTTCCATTAGAAAATGGGTCAAAAGCAAAAACGTGCTCCTGTGGTTGAAGTCAAAAGACCTACACATATAAGCAGCTTGGGCTGGACTATCCCCTGTGTCCACTGATGTTCAAACAAGGACATTTCGGTTGATTTTAATACGAACAGGAGGCAGTAGCATCTGCACAACGAAATAATGCTAAACTACTTGGCAATTTTTTTTATTGTTCAATATGTGCCACGAAGTACGGATTTTAAATTATTGAACACACCGGGTCGTGTGTTGAGTTTGTTTCGTTGTTTTTTTTGTATTCGGTTCTACCTTTTGGACTAATTAAATTGAAATAGCAAATGAAATGAAATGTCCTAATAATGTGGCTTTATACTCAGGCTGAAAGATTTATTGCCTGGTTGAGCTGTAAATTTTATTTTCGATGTCATGTGTCGTTGTAAACTTTTGTGATCAACAATTTAATTGATCGAATTATATTGGTCTCTTTTGAACAAAAACAAAAAATTTGACAATTCATCAAATGCTCATGAAGGCGAGGTTTATGATTTAAAAAAGACATGACGCGGTTAACTGGATTACCCCACTTGTAGGTACTATAGAAGGGTTCCTCCCTGCAAGTGTAAGATACCTCTGGATATGGGATTCCCTTAAAGTAAAACAGTTTTTTTTATTCATTATTTGAACATTTTAGAGGTTTCTGGAAGTTTTAACAGATGTATTTTGGGAACTATTATGGCTGCGTAGTTAATTTTTTTCTCAAAAGTAGGCAAATTCAGCGTACAAAGTTGTAAACGAAAACTTATCCTTCAGGATAAGGATAAACTGCAAAAGAAAATTGATGATTACTTTGTTATTTTTTACATTTCTGACCAATGACCATGTTGCATTACGAAATTTCAATTGAATTCAGCAACCCCAAAAATATATAATATTAAAGAAATAAAAACTACTTTTCTGGTAAAAAGATTAAACTCAAAGTAACAATCAAACATAACGAAGATAGAGAATGCAAAAAAGTAGGTCCGGTAATTCCGTCTGTTTGTCGTGTCCATATCTCAAGCTACAACCAAAACCTATTTACTGAAAATCATTTTTAAATAATGCCACCAGTGATCATATATTTGGCATGAATGTTTGACTTGTCACTAGAACCCATAATTTAGAGAGTTCAGTTAAATTTTACCGCTGTACTATTATTTAAAATGGGTTTTCAGTAAAAATGTATCTTTGAGCAAATCCCAAAAGTTTAGCCTTTAGTATTTAGTGATTTTGATTTAAATCTGAGTTCACTCATGAATCGCAATGAATCATCTTTTAAATACCCATGGAGACTAACAGACAATTAAATAAAAAGTATTTGTACCAAATTTTGATGGTTCACTATGGCGTATGAGTAACAATGATCTATTAATTAAAAAAGTATACAAATAATTTTATCCTCCAAATAAACTTTCGCAGTAAATTGAAAACAAAATTAAACAATCCACTATTGTTTTTTTTTATTGTTTTCAATGAAAATCAACGTCATTAAATTGCGTTAGCTCTGCAATCAGAAATATTTTATATACAAAATTGAAAAGTGAAAAAAAAACAAAATCAAATTTATTTTAAAAATTAAATTCTTTTTTTCACGAGATAAACTTTGAATGTACCTATTTAAAACTCAAAAAGAAATATAGGCTACACATTTTCTACAGCCCAATAAAATAAAAGATAAAAAGTTAAAGAAAAATCCTTCAAAAATTCCGCAAAATACACCAGCAACCTACGTACATTTCCGATATTTTAAGCTGACAAAGTAAAACTTTACTCGTTTATGTATTTATTTTTCTGTTTCTTTTTCCAACTTTTTTTCTACAATTCATTAAATGGAACAAATTGAATCATATCCAAATAGTTAGTTGAATGTTTGTTTTTAATTCCGTACATGTTTTGCCATTCATAAGTTTCAATAAATTAACAATACTCGTATACACATATTGACAAACTATAGATAGAAAATAAAAAAAAAACATTTCTACTCTCGCCAAAAATAGTACTTGCATTTTGCCAAATTTAAAATCTCCAATATGTGTTACACAATTATATTTATTGCTTATTTGACTGCACCTGAGGAAAACCGCAATCCACCAAAATCCAATCTGCTAAAGCAATGTAATCCTACACTCGTTTTCTTCTTCTACAAACACACCCACCCATATATTACATAGCTACCCCTACATAGTTTCTAAAACAATATCCTGGCGGGTTATGTGGGTGCGGGTAGGTAAGGTATGGATAAATAAAACGCCAACATGTAATTTTCAAGGAAATCCTTCTCCATCCACTTCCGCCGCCACCACCACACCGCAGTGCCACTTCGCCGCCGCTTCAAAAAACATCGAAATAATATTCGCACAGTGTGAAGGAGGCGTAAAAATATTGCCTTGTTCTACAGGATTTCAAATGACTTCGGTGTGGTATTCCACCTTACCGACATGGTGTACCAGATTGTGCTAGGATTGTGTTGTTGTTGTAACAATGAACGTTTAGTGGGCTTTTAAACTGTAGTAGGTATATTTTCTAAAATCTATTGAGTGAATAAATTTTTAAGGCTTGTTGCGTAGGCTATGAACGGATACTAAATGGTTAGGTAAGTGGTGCATCCTGTGCTTTGTGTAAAGAGACTGAGGCAGCTGCATCCTGCATGTTGGTAATGTTCAGTAGGTTAGTTTTTTGGTTAGACACAGCAGTTTCGTGTGAATGGAAATATATTTTTGTTTCTTTATTGTTTTGTGGTCAGGGTTTTCCAAATGGTTAGAATTCTTGAGAGTTTATATCCTGAGAACCGGCAAAGTGGCCCACAAGTGGGACCAGTTTTTTTTCCTTTTTTCCACATGTTTTTTTGCAGCAGTCTAACATTATGTGCATCGTGAGGTGTCTCCAATCTTCAAATCGTCTCCTATTTTGTTTTTTTTTTTCGATATATAAGCAGGTTATTTCAGTAAATTCCAAAGTTGTTGAGCAATCTTGAGATTGTAGTAAAGTCCAAGATTGTGCACCTTCTCAAAAAAAATCACATGAAATTTATAGACCAACTACTTCATGCCCAAAACAAATTGTGGATCTTGTGGAACGTATTCTTCATAGCTATCTGTAAAAAGCACTTAGCACAACCGCACTTAAAACTTGTAATTTCAAAAATCTAAGTGTATTGGAATTTTGTTTGTAAATTTATTGCTCAAACTTAGATTTTTGCAACTGTTGAGTTCTTAGAAGCAATTTATCAATTTGTTTTGGATTACCGGGGTGAAGGGAGTTGAATCAGAAATTTTTAAATGCCTTTTTTGAGGAGCTACAAATTCAAGCTTAAAGCTCCGATATGTTCTTACAACCTTAAAAATGAATTTTCAAGGTCAAATCGTGCATCAGCAAATGGCAACCGCTCAAAAAACCGAAATAATATAATTCAATAATGATGAATAAAACTTAGTACATATAATTTTTCCTGTGATCCCAAAATATACTAATCTATGAGATTTTGGGATGTTTAATTCGAAACTGAAGTCAGAAAAAAACTATGACGTCACGTTTTAGAGATAATGTGGTATTTTTGTATAAAATTATCTCGAAAACGTGATGACAAATTTTTATTCTGATTCGAATTCAGCAACAGTAGATTAAATTTCCAATAAAAAATCCCTACAAGCGAATCTCTAATATTGATGCTTCTCGAGATAATAAATTTGCAATAATTCTCAAATTCATCAAAACAGCAAGTCTTAAAACAAATAAAAGCTTATTATCTCAAGAAGTATCAATAAGAATTTTTTATTGGAAATTCAATCTACTACAACTTTGTTGTGGTTTTTTCTGTAACTGCAACTATTTTTAGAATAACAGCAAAAAAACAACAAAATTATGGAAAAGTTGACTTTAGTGGCCTCTACTCTCTACTCTCTCACATCTGTTATTAACAGTTACGCTAGAAATTTGTTAGATCGTTTACTGCGTTGAAATAGCATAAAATGCTGCTGAGTTATAAAGATAAAAAAAAGTTTATGTGTATTTTATAAGGAAAATCCTTACACGCTGAGGGCGAGTACTAAATATTACTTTAGAGGGCTCATAATTTAGGGGAATTTTTCGTTGGCTATTTCCAACACAATTTTGCTTGGGGAGTGGAAAAAAAACTATAGTTCCAAAAATGAAAGAACCCTAATACCTTACCTTCAACTACTAAGGCAATATTGACTTCTGATAATAAAATCTGTTGTACTTACCTTTAGCACCTAATTTATTACCCAGAAATACCCATGAAATCAGTATAAGTATCCTATGCTAAGTTAAAATATTTCTATTTAAGGGTCAAACTTTTGAAAAATAAAAATAACAACATAACGGTTACCACACTAATAAAACTAACAAATAAAAACTACTTAATCCAGCTATGAAAAACTCAACAGCAATCAACCAAAAATGTTTTGCAAGACATCAAATATAATAAAAACAAATCATAGCATACTAACTTTGTCCATAAAGCTTTATCATACACAAAAAGTTGAAAAACTTGAAATATAAAATTATGTTTAACCTTTAAATAAATCTTGGCATCATCAAATTAAGTAATCTTTTATATTATTCAAATGAACAAAAAGGACAAAACAACAACAATTAATTTCTTATCACAGCAACTTGTTGAATGCACCAACTTTTTGATAGCAAAAATATAACAATAACTGTTATACAGACTAAGAGAGCGGCTCTAACTTTCATATGCGCATGTTTCGATATCCTTAAAATCTTCCATGATACACCAGACTACTGCCGCCGATGATTTCATTCATTGACAATTCCACAAACTTGTAGTCGGACAAAATATCGGATATTTGATTCAGTTAGCGGTAATCTTTTAACGAATACGTTTGCAACCGGACAAACGGCAAACATTCAAAGTATTCAACAAAAATTCTATCGGTTATTTTGTTTTGCGAGTGAATGAGTGAATCCTTTTATCTCAAAACACCCACAAAGTCTTTGATGAAGAGATTTTTCAACCTCCCAATAAAAAAAATTTAAAATATTGATCAATAGCCATAAGTTTTCCTGTTAGATAAATAATTGTGCAATTGCAAAAAAAAAAAATATCTTTATTCAAATCCTTTTAAGAAAAAAAAAAAACACAAGATTTAAATAATGTCCTTTTTCAAGTGAAAGTTAAGTGTAAAAAAGAGAATAGAGAAATTTAAATCCATTCAATCTTAATTGCTGCAATAATTTGTATGGAAGCTACAACAACCAGGCAAATAATGTGATCGCATTAAAAGGACCCAACAAGGATATACCGCAAATGTGGGTCAGTCTCTGTCTCTTTTCATTGAGAATATAATTCATGAAATGAAAAAAAAAAAGAAAAAAATAAATTTTCTGTTTTTGATATTTGTTTTTTTTTTTTTTTTTTTTTACATTAAATGGCTCAAACAGTTCAAGTTCTGTCTCTTAGCACAAAAATTTCCAACAATAATAATAATAATTCAAATTAATTGCAAGATAACGTTCATGAAAACCCCTAGTTGAAATAGCATAACTCTGTTCTTGATGATAGGGAAATAAAAATGAAATTATAAAGGGGAGGAATGAGGGACAGAATGACGATGAATAAGAAGAATAAGAAGCAAACATTATAAATACAAGCATAGATGTACCTTTGACGCCTCGGGAACTGGGTCGTGAACTTGTGGCCTGATCTTTAATCATTTATGAAACAATTTTGCCGGAAGACATTAAATTGTAACTGTACCTAAGTAGTATATACAATAACATCATTCCCTGTGTGTTTGTATGGGTTAATGGAGAACCTGGGTGTTCATTTTGGTTAATGGTTTCTTAGATATTAAATGGATCCGGTCATAGATAATGGAGGGAAAACATCTGAGGTAGAAATTCAAGTAGGTATCTAGGGCTAG
The DNA here is from genome assembly GCA_948107695.1 of Meliscaeva auricollis. NCBI lineage: Eukaryota > Metazoa > Arthropoda > Insecta > Diptera > Syrphidae > Meliscaeva > Meliscaeva auricollis. The sequence goes on along the minus strand of OX403619.1, from coordinate 17,932,036 downwards.
AGTGAAGGAAAAAATGTCTGCTAGGAGCTAAGGGGAGAAGTTTTCTTTTTTTAATGGGGCTAAATATCGTGTTTTTAAACAATATCCCTGGATGGGAAAGAAAGGTAATTGGTGTCAGGTTGTGTTTGCTAAAATTGAATAAAATTTTTTTTAAATGTTAATTTTAAACATTCGTTGCAGAAGACGTGTATTTGTTTCATATGAAATTAATACATCCATTTGCTTGATGATAATTAATAAGAAATTTAAAGAAGAAATATTTTTTTTTCTGAAATGTAAGAATTAAATTTCAAATAATTAATGCATAGTAAAATTTCATTTTAATTTTCGTTTCACTATGGAATGTATTTTCAGAATAAAGACAAAGAAAACAAAATTTTAATAAATTCTTATTCCCTTAAGGTAAAATCGAATTAAAATATAAATGTTTTTTTTTTGTTTTTTTTTTTTTGAATTCAAAGAAACCAATATCCTTTCATCTTACAAACATTTATGGCCTTAAACCATAAACAAAAAAAATGGAAGTCATGCATTTTAATTTGTTATTTTTTTTATGTATTGCTTTGACGTGAGGTAACCTCATACAGGTATCCGTTGATTATAATCTCTATTTTTGGAAATATGAACATTCATAAGGCTAAAAGGGAAAAATATTAATTTAAATTTTTATAATTGCAAGTTTTCGAATGCAAAAAATCAAAAGAAAAAGAAAAAATATTTCATGATTTTTTTTGATCAAAACATACCGTGGTATGAAATGTAATAAATGAATGTATCATTTAATATGAAAAAATTGGTTTTGTGCAAATATATTGGATACAATTCTTTGATATACATGTGAACCTTGTTAAATTTTTAAATTAAATCCAGCCCACTTTTTAAAGACAGTGAAAACTAGAGCATAACTTATATTTTATATATTATTAAATAAAGTTTTTTTAATTGTTTTATTTTTATTAACATTAAACATTAGAAAAAAACAAAACTCAAACATAAATTTAGCTAATATGAAAAAAGTTCTTAGTTCGTTTTGAGAAATCCATTTATTTTCCATGTTAGCAGTAATTTTTCTTAGTTAAATATCTTTTAAGGTCATGACCAGGCACGTAGCCAGGGGGGGGGGGGGGGGGCTTGAGGGGCTGAAGCCCCCCCCGAAATGATTTTCATACATAAAATTTAATAAGGAACTGATATCCTTTAAGAATATTATAGAAAATGCTTTATTTTTTTTCAGAGATGCTTTTGAATCTTGTGTCGCCTTGGCGAGAGCATATTTCAAAATGAAATAAAAGGTGTGTTTTTTTGTACACCCGGGCTAAATTGAACAAAAAAAAAAAATGCTCTCGGGGCTAAGCCCTTAACATGTTAAATACAACAAAATACTTAGCCCCTTGAGCTAAGGAGAATTCTCGGGGCTTAACTCTTCGAAGGGGTTAAAATCTGTGCCACCAGCTCATTTTCTATTAAATTATCAATAAATTGTATGAAAACACCAAAATTATCGATTAATTGTATGAACATAAAAACACAAAGATGGGGTTTGGAAAAAAAAAATTAAATTGTTTATTTTTCTTAACTCTAACAAATTATTTCATTTAAATTTTAAAGTGTGTGCATTTAATGCCCTGAAATTTCTTTATAAATATGTTATTGAATTTATTAAAACACAAAATACAAGCAATTTAACAAATCAGAAAAAGATTTTTGTTATTTATTTTTTGTTTATTTCATTTTGTATATTGGAAACATTTTTTCATTTTTGTTATGTATGTCTTTTTATTCGCAATGCTGCCAATTGTTTACGTTAAGCCCCGAGGCATTTTTTTCGTCCAACTTAGCCCGGGCGAACAAAAAAACACACCTAAAATCTAGAAACATCATCTGCTTCTGCCTATTTTAGTGTGTTTTCGAGTATTCCTACCTATTTTTTAGCTCTAGCGCCGAACGCAAAATTTTTAAAAATGCAAAAAAAAGACATTTTTGTGCTTTTTTAGTAATTGACATTTTTAGCAATGAAGGATTAGTTTTTGACTATAAATTATTGTACAGTTTCGCACTTTGTTAATTTGACTTCAGTTTCATTTTTGAAGGCACAACAGTTTCCAAGATAGAGCATTTAGCAATGAGAAAAATGTATGTAGAAACTCTACATTTGGCATCACATTACTTCCTATCAGCCTAATCATTCCAATCCTGGCATTACTGAATGATTGGTATAATCAAGTGCACTTCTACCAACTTATGTAAATCGATGTGGTAATCAGAGACCTATAAAAGGAGAGCGCAAACCGAGTGCGAGTCTCTTTTTCCCCACACGACACCACCTGCATAAATCATCCAGACGATAGACGAATCGAAACCACACCAACTCACCATACTATTAATTTATTTCAATACCAATATTTAAAATTAAAATTAAGAAAACTAAATTGAATTAAAATTATACTTAAATTAAACTTAAATTTAAATCATTTACAATAAACCTACATGTATATAACAGCAAGTAGTAGAAATTAACATTAAATTAAGAAATTTAGAATGCTTCTCATTAGATGATTCAAACTAGTAGAACGAGTTATTGTGCCAAAAAAATTAATAAAACTGTCATAAACATTCAGTAAGGGGGAGAGTTAAAAAAAATGATTTCACAGAAAAAAACAACAATTCAAAGACAACGGTATAGAAATGTATACTATAGATTACACTGGTCTGCAACGAAAATTGCCTTCAAACTAAAGTATACTTTTCTAAAGGATTTTGTACCGCTGAACACGAATCTGAAAATAATATGAAGATGTTAAAAACTCGTACATTTACCGTTGAATTTCTTTGCTGATAAATACTTTATTACAGAACTATTAATGGGATGGGAATTCCAATCAAAAATTCGCTTTCGATGCAGATATTGCAAATTGAAATTTAGGATTTTTCCAAAATACTCTCTGTAGTCCAATTCAAGCGTTTTTAGAGGTGGAAAGTAATACTTTTTATAGCTAACTTTATGATTTTTTGGGATGTTGAGTATGAATTTGAAGTAACCCAACAAAATTTTTCACGGAAAACATGAGAAATCATTGAATAACTTACAAAAAATTGTTTTTTTTTTATTGTTTTTAGTGCATATTCCAACATATAAACGCTAAAACCGTAAATGTAGAACAAATTAAGACAAAATAAGCAAATTTATGTCTTGGCCAATTTTTTTTATGATTTCTGGAATCCTCAAAAAACATGTTGAAAATTCATAAAAATCAGTCCTCTTGAAAAGCACAAAATATCCTTTTTATTGGGTTTTCTCTGATTACTGCCTTTTTACACCATAATTAACTTGGCCAGTATGAAGAGTTTAGAAATAGGAGTAGTGTACATCCCAAAAACTACGGAATTTTGAAATTAATGGTGATTTTTTTTACATTACAGTTTAAAATGTGACTATACATTGAATAATCAAAAATTAAAATCAATAAAAAAAAAATTTGCGAGATAGATTTTTTCTGAAACCAGATTTAGATCCAGAAAATTGCAATCTTACATAATTTAAAAAATTATATGAAGGACACAAAAACTTAATTTTTGCAGACCAGTGCTATCTTAGAGCCAGAAACGTAGTGTTGAATTTTCTTTAGGAAAAATATTGAAACAAATTCATTTTAGCTTTAAAATTAATTTTTGTATCGAATTATTTCGTGGACTGGAAAATTAAAGGGCAAATGCCCAAACAACTTAAAAAAATATTTGAATCCAATGAAACTAGCAATTTTGAAAAGTAATATTTTTTTTAAACTACTCGCTTCACGAAGACATTTCCTGGCTGAATATGTAAAAAATTATTTGACTTAAACATCCTTTTTTTTAAACTATAGGGTTTTAGTTCAAAATTACTAAGAGCCTGAAAATTTCTGAAAATGTCGCGTTCAAAACTTTAAAACTGCCAAAAAAAGCTTCATTTGACTAGAATTTTGCATGGTCTTCATCTATAGAATCGATAATGGGTATAAACATTAATTTTTCCATGTATGGTTTTGTATTTTTTGTTAAATGAATTACTCTAAAAAATTTGAAGAAAGCCCCCCCCGAAATGAGATCCTGGCTACGGGCCTGGTCATGACAAACGTCATATGCCACGAAAATACAACCCCGAACATTTTATTCCCACCGCAATGACCTATTTTTATTTTTTACTAGCCGTAATCCTATTTTTCTGTAAGACTACTATACTTAATTGGAGTTGATTTATTTAGAAATTCTTACCTGTCTTTCATTGCGTAAAATAAAATTAGTCTTCAGTTGATTTAGTTATTTTTTCTCAAAATAATTGAATAATAATTTGTTGATTGCTACATTAAAAAGAAAACAAAAACAAGTAAGGCTTATTTTTTAAAGACCAAGTGAAAAAAGGCCAAATATAAAATAAAAGTGTTCTTACCTATTTAATTTTTTGATAAATGTAATAACTTGTGAAGACTGACATTATTTCACTTATGACCCATTTCATGAACATTTAACAGCATTTTAAAATTTGAAAATGGCGTTTTTTATGGAACAAATATAATATAATTGTTTAAAAGCCTGTTAAATTTTTAAAAGGGTTTTATGAAATCGGTGATTAGTCTAATTTCACGGATCTTAAATTCGGTCCGTGAAATTAGACAATCTGATGAAAAACTATTTTGTAGTTAAATAAGGCACATCCTATTGGACCAAAAATTTAAAATGTATGTCTTTACGTAGAGAACAAAATTCAATTTTCTGTTAAAAAAAAAAAAATTTAATTTATCCCCTTTTGAAAAGTCACAAGTCACAATTTTTTTGACATGTTTTTATTTTTTTTTTTAGTTTTTGATATTTTGAACCACGAAGAATAAACAACACAAATATCAAAGTCACACATACATACCTACCTACCTATGTGGATAAGAACATTGATTTTAATAATCTTTCACTTTAAAAAAAAACTTGGTTGCTCAATTATTTGATGGCAATTCAATTATTAGTTTGCCATATTATTTATTCAGTGAAAGAGAATTATTAAAAAAAAAAATCTCCTCCTTTTTAATACGTATATAAACCTATTGTACTCTTTGTTATAACTTAATTAGTAGGAATGTATATGTGCTTATTGAATTCCAATTATAATTCAATTCAGAAATTAATTTTAATTAATGCTATTTAAAGCAAACAAAAATATTAATAAATTTTTCATCAAAATAAAAACATTTTAGTATGCTTTTTCATATTTTGTTTTGTCATTATTATTTTCATTTAAAAATAAATACATTTAAAAAATAAACCTATCTATCATAGTTCTATATCATATTGCATAGTTCCCTTTAATGTCCTTAAATAAATCAATGCCTACATTTTAAATTAGTTTTTTTTACGAAATTTAAATTTTCCATTTAAGTTCACAATAAACATATTCACGAAAGCCATTCATTAAAAAAAAAAGAAAACGACATTATCCCCAGAAATCTGAAAAAAAAAAAAAAAAAAAAAAACAAATATGAATCAGATAAATTACAACACGCTCGGGCGCACATCTAAAGCCATAATCATCATCAACATCATCCCCTTTAAATGTAAAAAGAAATTATCTCTTTTCTATTCAATGTTCTTTTCCACAATCCACATCCAATTACATTTAGGCGCCACCATTGCTACGCCCCTCAAACATCACACATAAAAAAGGACCTACCTACATATTATTCAAAAAAAAAAATAAAAAAAACAAACAAATAGAAAAGGATGTTTTGAAAATAAGGAAGTTTTATTTTTATTTTGTTAATCGCCCTACATCTGCCACAACTATCTTTATAACCGTTTTTAGATAATCTCAAAAATCTTCTAAGAGTTTTATTTTTTCTTGTTCTATTTGAAAATTTTTCTCTCCATCCCCATTCTTACCAATTTAGGGGGAAGAAAAAAGTAGGATCCTTCCACTCCACATGTCTCAGACGGATTGTAACTTTCCTTGCCTGTTGTTTATTCAAAAGATAAGATAAACGAGTTTAATGTGTGCGCCTAAATGAAAGAGCTAACTGTACTTGTATACTCTAATAATGTCTAACATATAAATATACTCGTCTCGTATAAATATAAGCGTGCTCAAAGGATATTATTTTGTGTGTCGTTTGCGCTCTGCTTTCCTAATACATAAATACATATAACACCACATGACTGTTATATTGCGTATAAATATATGTAGAATGAATCCTCCTTTATCAAAGTGCAAACTTAGAAAGAGTGTATAAATGTAGCAGGAAAAGCGAAATAAATTGAAGAAGGAAAACGGACAAAATGTTTATGGGGGCACCGAAACAAAACTGTGCATAAAAAACAGGAAGAAGAAGAAACTTTATCAATTAAGGGCAACTGGTTAACCGAACAGGCCAAACGAGCCGGGGTTATCTAGGATAATCAAACAGGCTATGAGACAGAGAGGGAATTTGATACATGGTTAAGGATGAATGATATAAATAGTTAGGTACTGCCATTCTATACAACAGGCAGTATGATGTTAGGGTGACCATTTTGCTATTTTTTTTTAGGAAATAACTTGAAATTTTAGACGTAAGGATAACTATTTTCGAACACACAATAAGTATTTCGGAAATGAATGGACTTTTTTTTAAAGGAAAATTAGCTTTTGATTTATCTGTTTTACAATCAGACCCAATACTTTGAAGATAAAACAAAGCACCTACGTATTTAAATTTCAAAATCAAACAAATTTATCTGCAGTTAGTTTTGTTGCAATTACATAAAAAACCCAAAGATATTCTGTTGGTATACTTGTAGTGACAATTTGTGTTGAAAAGCTTATTTTTGAACTTAACTTGATATGTTTCTGAAATTTATTTTTTTCTTATTTATATAAGCCTTCGAAGTCTATCTTTTATATTTTAACTTGAGAAAAACGGTCACCAAAACTAATACGCTTTGGTAATTGGAATAAACGATTATTGGGGCCAAATTATATAAAATGCGTGATTTTATATGCGAGGATGGTCTTTCTTTGCTTTAAAGTGGTTATTGTGGATGGGTAGAGAATACATATGAGTAGTTTTAACATTTATGAAGTCTCTGTGGATTTTTATTTTGATTTACTTATTTTTTGTGGTAGGTATTTACATAAACATAAGCATTCACCTAAGAGTTCATGAGGTGAATATAATAATATTCAAAAAATAATATTGACTGCAAGTAAAGCCACAAAACATTTAAAGAAATTAAGCTGTTATTTACATTAACACAGTGCAGTTGCTTTTCGTTTTCCCAACTATGGAGGCTTTTAAATCAATATAGCACTAGTTTACAGAAAAAGTGCACCCTATAATTCCATCATATTTTTTTATATAGATTTTAGCCCGTAGAAATCGAAAATCGCAACGAAGTTTAAAATCGTTTTGCGTCTTCTAAATTAATTTTTTTTTTTTTTTTTAAGTAAGCCTAACGTTGTATCGTAAATTATCCTTAAAAAATAGATTTTTGAAAGTGTTTTGATACACTGCGCCTGATTATTGTCTTCCCTAAAAAAAAAATTAAAATAAATAGGTGTTTTTTTTTTCAGATCCGTAGAATATTTCTTAAGATATGGACCAAATACTAAAGATGCTTTAGAAAAAAGCTTCAAAAAATTATATCTCGAAAACCTAACCCTGAACATTTGTTTCGATGCATTTTTTGAATTCTCCGGGCTAAAATCTATATGAAAAATTAAACATCATTTATGGTGATTTTTTTTTTTTTTTTTGACTAGTATAAAATTAGAAGAACTTGGTAATTATTGGATTTAATGTGAAGTGAGGTTTAAAACCACATTTTTGAATGACAAAATTAGTTTTTTGTACTGAGAATTTTACAAAACGGGTGATGAAATTGTTAGAAGTTTGAAATTTCTATGTTCTATAAAAAATTTACTCATCGACATCGAAATTTACTCATGTAACAGAAAAAAAACACAGGACATTGGTTTCAAATGAAAGTGTCAAATAAAGGTAATGTCTTCTTTTATAATTCAGAGGTCTTCCTCGACAAAACTTTTGATCCGCTGCACTATAATCTGAAGACAAAACTTCTTTAGTACGTCACGTTTTCAAGCCATTGTAATATAAACATGTCAAAAATCCTTTTTTTTTTGTGCATTTAACATCAAAATTCTTCACTGGTAAATACTTTGTTACAAAACTATTAAAAAGATGTGAAAAAACTGCATTTTTTATTTCTAAATTATTTTTAATCTTTTTAAAATAAGTTTTTTGGGCAAAGATAATGCAATGGGAAAATTATCATGTGTCCAATATATTCTCTGTAATTCAGTAAAGGTGTATTTAGAGGTGGATAGTTCCGAAGTAATAATTTTCAATGACTAACTTTTTATATTTTCTAAAACAGATTTTAAAAACATTAGGGCTAGCAAAAAAAAAAAAACTTTAGTCTGTCCCGAACAAATTACTTTACATTGGTGTTTGAAACCTAAATATGGCAATTTTACTAATATCCTCAAGATATAGCTTAGGCTCCAAATACTTCAATAAAAGGTCTGATTTTTATTTAAAAAAAAACACAACATTCTTTCTCCCTAAAAAAACCACTTTTACCAAAAATATTTCGCAGTATTTTGCCAGACAGAAATAAAAATGTGAATTTTAAAATGCAGACTTTTTTGTCAAAAAAACAAAATCCTTATAGACTTTGAAACCTGAATGTTTTCAAAAATTATATTTTTCTGATTAAAATTTTGTGCTTGTTGCGACCTTTTATTTTAATTTTGAAAATTTAGTTTTGAAATTATTTAATTCAATACAAATTTTATTTTTTTAAAAAAATCTACATAATATAAGTTTTTGATTTCCAAACTATTAAAAAGTGAGCAATTTAAGTAATTGTTTTAAATTTTCAAGGTCAGTATAGCAGCACTTTGTTGCTGTTTGCGTACAAACATATTCAATAAAACAAAAAACCTTTAGAATGATTTTTCCATTCTTCCACTTTTTCATAATGGACAGGTCCAGTGAACACACAAACCTCAATAAAACTCAAAAAAGTATTTTAATCATGACAATGAAAATGTATTATTTCATTTATTTAAACATGTTTCACACAATAGGTACGTTGAAATGAAATTCATATTTAAAATAAAACAATTTCTTTTCCATGAAATACAATCTTTATATGCACATTTGCCTCAAAGCTATCTAAAAGAAATTGACATCAAGGTTTTCTTCGTCGCTCGCTGTCATATGTGTTTTCACATTCAAATAATATTCTTCTCATAAGTAATTAAAATGAAAATACATAAAAAGTTAATTTTTCACTCCAATTATCATGTTGAAATTATGGTTTTTTTTTTTTTTTTTTTTTTGAACAATGCTTCAACAACACTATAAAAAAAAAGATCTCTTCATAAATTATTTCCATTTACGCATTTGATTCTCATATAATAATTCTGAAACAGAATTCCAGAGAAAACGAAGAAATAAAAAATTGCAAGTAGGGTGTTTATTAAATTAAAAATGCTTACTTTAAGTGTCTCACTTCATTTCCGTCGGGGAAAGATTTATTTATCTGTTGAAGTAATTGCCGCATGGTTACTTTTACATCAGAGAGGGAATTAAAAAAAAAATTACGTATACGCCGTAGTGAACGGCAGAAACTTTGATACTTACCTTGCACAAGTTGTAAAAGGGACTACAAGAACTTAGTCTGTTTGCATTTTCATAACGGAATAGGTACTAAACTAACATTTAATGGAAGTTAATTTAAAAAAAATAAATCACTTCACTATCTTGTGAAGGCATGCAACAAAGTATGAAACACTAACAAAAACTTTTATAAGTAACTTAAATGTTAAGCGTAAAAGCAGCTATCACTTGATTATGAGCATTATAGTAGGGAAAGTAATGAAAACAAAAATTCAAACAAATCCAATCAGTATAAGTTACTTTCATAATTTATTAACTTCTCAAAATTATCTCATAGCATAAATCTTTTACAACCACATTCTTTTTCTCTCTCTCTCTCTCTTTCTATTGCAGATTCAAAACTACTTACTCATCCGTGCAAGTAGAAGCAACAGCAACAAGCGATAAAAACGGTATTTGTTGGAAAACAGAGCTCGTCGTCCACATTTTAACAGTAAACATCAAAAAGGAAAATTGATCCAGAAGGACAGCTATAAGCGAACAGCACGGAGAACGTCAAGTGAGAGGACAAAAATCATCAAAGACTTACCAAGCTTTTATGCATGGATTATGATATGGATTAAATGTAATCAGCGGTTTCATTGTGTAAGTAATAAATATAAGAGTGATTTTGATGCAAAGTACTTGGCGTGTACCTATATACATATTTGTGGAAGACACTCAATTTAGTTTAAAAAAAAAAATAATAATGATAAAACACAAGATGAAGGAGATATTTTTAGCACTTTAAGTAATGAAAGAGATTAGACAGTATGGTGGAAAAGAATAAGTAGCTTAGTTGGTGGTGGTATCAAAGCAAAACATGGTGGTAGTTAGAAAGATAATTAACTATTTTGTAAAACAACATTTGATGTATTTCGTGCACTGAAATCAACAACGAATGCTTGTATCAGTCTTCTCCCGAATGAGGCTTTTATAAAATTGGTCTTCTATATTTTATTTGCAAACAAAAACTATAAAATAAACATAAAGATTTCGACTCTTTCTAAGTTGAACTTTCACGGGATATCAATATTAGTTTGATTTTGAGGGATTTTTGGAAAAATTCGAGTTAGAGAAATGAAAAACAGACCACTGAAAATTAAGGAGAATGGAAAAAAGTGGTTTAGAAGTTATTTGTAATTTTTTTAATGATTTCTCATGTTTCCCGTGATAAATTTTGTTGGATAACTTCAGATTTGTGCTCAGCATCCCAAAAACTATCCATTAAAAATGTTTACTTCAGAAGTTTCCACATCTAAGAACGCTTTAAGTTGACTAAGGAGAGTAAAGCGAATTATTAAAAAAATTATTAAAGAATTATTTAAAAATGTTTAAGACAAATGAAATGCGCTTCATTCACATCCCATTAATAATTTTTTTAATAAAAAATTTACCAGTACAGAAATTCGACGTTAAATGTAAATAAAAACGATTTTTTGACATGTTCGTTAAATGTGACGTGCTAGGGAAGTTTTGAATTCATATTTGGGTTCAGCTAAACAAAAATTAAATGTTAAAATTTTAATAATTTTGTTAAAATTTCCCTGAAGAAGGCAGCAAGCCCTGCCGCAACGTCAAGAAACTAAATGTAACCTAGTTGATTCATTGCAAAAATTACAGCGACCAAAAAAGCCGACGGAAGAATCTCTACCAACACAAAGAAAAGGGTGTATAGCCACTTTAAAACAGGTTGCAAGGAAAAGGCAATATTGGGATTTTGAGGGACTTCAAACCAGTTATAGATACCAAATATAAAAACTCATAATTTATTTTTCTTATCAACCCAATACTATATTTCGTATATCTTCTGGACCTATATGTGCTTCATTCGTTTTTAGATTTTCGTTAAAAAGTAATTAAAGTTAAAATAAAAATTAACTTTTGGCCACACTGTATTTACCCTCTCAAAAGAATTTTTTTGTTATGCTATTTTGAATGCAAAACTTAACGATTTACGATTTTGGTATTGCAACGGTTACTTTTCAATCTCGTTAGTGTACGCTCAGCCGTTCTGCTACTTTGCCGCTCTGCCGCTTGCCGCTTACTGCGTGACAGTATTCAAATAACCCCAGTGTATCTTAGCCTTATTCTACAAACGGAAATACTAAGAGTATTTTTTGTACTTTTCCGTACATATAGTGTTAAGGATAAGTATAGCGATTTGCACAAAATTTTCTTTTCATCTTGAAACATCATGAAACGTAAAGAAAATAAGTTTTTGAGACATTTTTATGTGCGTGTGCCGTTGTCGAGGTGCGTCGGCGTCGTCGTCGTAGTTGGCGTTGGAAATATTTAAACACGATAAATAATTATAGAATCAAGATAATTGGCATATGTACACGCGAAAAGTTGCCTAAATTTATGTTAAGTTCGAAATTTTGCCATTTTGAATAAAACTTTCTTGTACTTTTCGTACAAAAACTTTCCAAAAATGCCACTTTTGTATGCCACTTCTTTAATTTTTCCAATGAACAATGGAACTGATTTTTAAAAGGCGCCCAAAAACCGAAATACTTAATTCTAAAAAGTTTTTCTAGAAATCAATCTTTTACACTTTTCGTAAAAAAAATCTTGCAACGGAAAGGAAAAGTTTTTTTTTTGTAATGCTAAAAATTCTCAAATCAATGTGCTTTTGCAAAGAAAATTAAAATTAAAACCCCCTTTCTCTCCATGGTGGTCAAAATATTTTATTAATTTTTTTCATTCCATCTTAATTCATGCCTAAATATTTCTTTAGGCATACTATATCTCATTTTATAGTATAATCTTTATAACAAAGCAATAAACATTTTATGATTAAAACTTCCTGAGTGCAAATGTCAATGACATCCTATTAAAAATTATAATATACAAAACAATAAGCGTTTCAAACGAAACGAATCCCGAGATAACTTTTATTATCATCTAAGCAAAGTAAAGTTTTTTTTTTCTTCAAATAAATAAAAAAAATTATATTCAATTTTATTTTTTGTTAACATAATTTGATTGATTTTTGGTGAATTTATTTGCTCAGTCAATAACATTTCAAGTTCTATCAACAACAACCAAAAGAATGAATAAAAAAAAATTACGGATTTTGATGTGGCATGGAAATGCTAAGAATAGTAAAACCCCAGGATATCCACATCCGTCAGAATTAACATACATATGATATTGAATGTGTCAAAAAGTGAAGACGTTATCCATTTCGTTTGAATCGAAAATAAATAAAGAAAACACACAATTTTTTTTTTCGTCAGTCCCCCATGAGGCGAGATGAGGAAATCAACTTCTATAAAGTATTGGTTTATTGATATGTGTGTATCCTTTATTTATACAATTGCTTTGATGATGGAATCAGTTTAGGCTTACCAGAAAAAATAAACTCAGTCTTGTTTAAAATGGATAATAAAACTTTCTTCCAACACATAAAACTCCCTAAGTATAAAAAAAAACATATACATGGAGAGAAAAATCCACTCTCAATCGAGACATTCCTTTAATTTAAAATATATATTGAGAACATTTTGCTCAGAAGGATTTTTTTCTATTTTTCATCCATGATGTGGTTTTTCTTTTTTTCCATTTTTCTGTGTCGCTTAATTTATAATGAAATTTTTCAATAGAAAATAAAATCTTACGTGCCACCTGTGAAGGACACAAAAAGGACCAACAACTGGAAGAAGCAGAAAATAAAATAGGAAAAAAAAAAACTATTGAACTTTGAGTTCATCAATAAAGAAATACACAGCAAACTTATAGCACTTTATTCTTTTCCTTTTATTTTGAAATTACTTCATTTAAGTTGAATTGTGTTTAAAAAGGACTCAATGAAATAGAAAATAAGCGGAAAATAAAAGTTTAAACAAAGGAATTTTGTTCTTTTCAATTCTTCTTTTGATAGCTCGATGGTCGAAAAAAAAAATATATACATAGGGTGGTTCTGATTAGTTCTTATAAATAAATTATTAATTTTTCTTATAAAAAAGAAACTACTGAAAATTGTTTTCCAATAATTATTACTTCTATGAACGATATATAGAGAGCTTTAAGGCTTCAATAGTATCTCTTTACTTGTTCACACATTGCAGGATGCAAACAAATAAATTTATGATGTTAAAATATTTCTTTCTACATCTTAAATCACCCTATGATACCAACTGTACATTTAACAGTCTAAAGCATTTGTATTCTGTATAGCAAACTTTGTCAAAGGATCATTTTGAAACAAGGATGTTGAAAATAAACAAAAATGCATTTTTCATTGTTAAAAAGTTAATTGATTTTTTCAGATTTTTAGTTTTCGTCTTTTAACGGAAAAATTTAATTAAAAAGCGAAAAAATAAAGCAAGAAAGATATTTTTCTTTTTAAAGTACAAAATAATTTTTTATTTTTGCTCACTATTGTTGTATTTGCCTGTTATAAATTCGTTCAATGATGAATTAATTTATAATTGCATTATAAAGTGAAGCACGGAGACTATAATAACCTTCAGCATTTTTTTGCATTACATACATTTTTTGGATTATATTTTAGTTTTGGATTCAGTGTAAACATTTTTGTCTCATTGTATATATAAGGCTTTTTGATTCACAGCAACTTTGACCATATTAGCAGGTACGCGAGGCCTACTTATTACTTATTTTATTTTTAGATTTTTATTTAATCAGAAAATTGGTACAGATCTATTTTATGTTGATAGTTTAAATCAGTTCATTTATTAGCGTTAAAAAGCACCATTCAATTGGGCACATTTTTATTGTTTCGTCTTCTGTCACCATAGTATTTACCTCTCACCTTTAAAATCTAAAAAAAATGACTTGAAATTTGTTCATTTTTCATGTCCTTTTAAGTCGTTAAATGAGCTGTATCAGCTGTATCCATTGGAAATCATTGATGGCAATAAAACAGGGCAAAATGTTAAGATAAATCAATACCTCTCCCAGTTCAGGTTAGAGTGAAAGGCGTTCCATGTCATTACGTGTTTTGTTTCAGATAGAGTATAGAGCTTCCTTTTATATTTCTTTAACAGTTAAGGTAAGAAAAAATGGAAACATTTACAATGCATTAACCCACCTTGAGTATCTTTTATGTGGTAACTCAATTGGAGTCATTTAAATTCTATGGAAACGAAGTATTTTGTTTTGTTATCTCTTGTCAATTGAACTAGAAGAAAAAGAAATACATTTCTCGTTGATGTGTTCATTAAAAGTTATGCGTTTCCTGAATCAAATCATATCAGAAGTACCTACATTTATATAAAATACGAAATATGTATTTGTCAAGCTCATGAACGAAAATTCAACTGATTCTCCATTAGTGTTAAGCCATTCATAATTTTTTTAATAAATTTCCTTCAACTATTTAGGTTTTAATATGTAAATATTTCCTTTGCGTGCATTTTTTAAAATTAATATCAATAACACGACCACCTCCATTGCATTATATCCGCATCCTTTTGTTATTCTACCTTAACAAAGACAATTCATAAGCCAACAACTGTGACACAAACAAACATGCAGCTTTGATCCTTAATCATATTCCTCTCTTTAGAATTCGCATATTAATTTCCCAGCTTAACAAACAATTTCTGTTTATTTTCTACAATGAAAACAATAGAAATTCCATTTCCACACACACAAAAGCTTATCCTTTTGTACCTAAAAAATCCCCTCTGTGTATGTGTGTGAATGCAATGAAATAACTAACATTATTTATTATCATCCAAAGATTAAAAGAAAAACAAAATCTCAACTTAACCGTAGAGGGATTTTAATATTGCAACAGGGTCAACAAATCAACAATACAAAGTCCTCTTTATTATACGGAAATAAGCACCTTAGTAACTTCTTTCCTTCCTGATCTTTCACCTTCACGGCCCCAAGCATTTTCTATTCTCTCCACTAAAGCAGGTAGGTATTATACAACTGCTTTATCTCTATCTATGCTTTTCAACTTGCAAGGAAAAACAATCTCATGAAAATTGTTTACCCCTTGCTTGGGAAAAAAAGCATTTTTGAAATACAACACTGGTGTGCCCTTTGCTATTAAAGAATGAAGATAGTTTTGGTGGCCCGAAGCCAAGTTGAATAAAAGCCACCTGAAAAATATCCCAACACTACCACCTGAGGTCTAGTTATTTAACTAAATACACACACATGCAAACGGCTATAGTCAGAAGGAAGAACTTTTTAAAGGAAACAGGAAGTTTGATGTACAAATGCATAGTACCTCCACGGTTAAGTGGCATTTAAACAAAAAAAAAAAAAAAAAAAACAAAAAAAGAAAAGGAAAAAAAGTTAACAACTTTTTTTTTTTTCCTCTTTTCTTAGACAAGAATACAAGAGTATCCTTAACGTTAAACTACTGACAGCATTATACTTAATACAACAATCACTGCTTCTACTGAATGCCAATGTTTTTTTTTCATGTTCCTTACGTGATATTGTTGTAAGGATTCATAAAAGAAAATCTTCTATACACTTAAATGAGTTTTATACACATAAACAAATAAATAGAAAAAAAGCAAAAACTTAAACCAAAACACACAACATGTTAGTTAGATACAATATAAAGGATAACAGATACAAAAGGTTTTAAAGTAGATATGAGAAGGAAAAAAAAAAAACAAACCACCTCTGGGTTAAAATCTCATTTTCGAATCATGCAAGATGAAAAGAAGTAGAATGATAATGGAGGAAGAGTGGTTCTTGTTCAGCTTGATAAGACGGTAGGTTTAGTGATGCTGCAACTTTTTTTTCATCTTGAGCAGAAGAAAATATAACATGCTTCTCACTGCACTTTATTATAAACTTTTAACGTAGCAATGCTAGATGGGAGAGAATTACCAATTGAAGTTAAAATTAAATGAAAATGTAATTTTTAGCAGTTTTTTTCTAACATTTGAAATACTGTCAATCTAAGAAATAATTAAAATAAATTCTTGTGACTCCTTGAAATCACTTCCCAATGAAGTAACCCCTCAAAAATATAAATCAAATACATACAACATATGTATATCCCCAAATTGTATGAATATTGAAAAAAAAAAAAACAACATTGGGGATTTGCGAGGGGTCGCTGGTTAAATCACTGGTGTTACACTGAACTTTTGTTTTTGAGTGATTCGCATACATTGCTTAACCCAAACGATTATTATTATTCTTTCACTGTTTTTGTTATGTTCTAAATAAATACAAATCTATACTGCAAAAAAATTGAATCTTCTGCATTTTTTTTTTTTTGTAAATTTTTTTGAACAGCAATTCTGCTCAGGAGTAATCTCAAGAACGTGTTTTTCAATAATATTTTTCTAAATTATAAGGTCTGTTTGGGTATTCCCCAAAACAACAAATTTCTATTATTTTTGAGACCAAAAACTTTCAAATCTGTCAGGACTTCTCTCATGAGAGAGCAAATCTATACAGATTCTGAAGTTTTTGGGAGAATTGTCACCCCCTCTTGAAAAACTGAGAATTTTCATAAGTTACCTCAGGAAATACCCAAACGAAACTATTTTTCATATTTTTTTGGTAATAGCTATATTTTTTTTTCTTATCAAATTAAATTTCTTAAAAATAAACTTTCACAAAATATATGTCTCAAAATTTTTGTTTTGAACAATTTTTCAACGCAAATTAAATAAGGTGGAGTGACTAAGGAAAGTAATCTAGGAACCAGGCAAAACTGCTCCGATTTAGAGGATTTTATTACAAATTTTGGTATTCAAAAATACTATAACATTATTTTTGTCAACAATCAGATTTTTGTGAACAAATATTTTTTTCATCAAAAACTTTTGTTAAAACTTTGTAAAAAAAAATCTATGTCAAACATTTTCCAGATATGTTTAAATGAAACAACTAGTCAAGATGTTGGTTTATGTTCGCCTGTTCAGGGATAGGAAGATTTTGATTTAAAGCAAAAAAGCATTTTTTTGGGTCAGACAGGTAGAATTCCAAAACCCAAAAGACAGAAAACCCAAATTGCATAAATCCTGAAATATCTGAATCTTGAAATCGGTATTTTGTGGTTATATCCAAGCGCTGCATTATTTAATTGGTTTGATAAACCAATCCTTACTGCACATAAGTCTGCAGATTTAATTTTCGATAACTGTTTTGGATTCTATAGATACTGAGAAAATTCATCTACCTAAATTCACACTACATTTTGTACCTTTAAATTATAAAAACAGTATAATTTTGTTTTATAATAATAAGGAACTGGCAACACTGCTGCACACTGAGTGCAATCGAACGATATTCTCACGGCAACAACCATAAGGATGAAAATGTATTTATATTTTGAAAAGAAAAAAAAACACCATTTCTTCATACACTAAAGTGAATATGGTGAAAGAATAACAAGCCAACAAAACTACCATCTACCTATTCGCTTACATGAAATGCAAAAAAAAAAAAAATCAAGAGATAAAACTTGGTACCTTAGAAAAAAATATCTTTAGGGTATATGTCCATGTCCGCCTATGTAACTTGCACAAAATCATAAAATCAACCCATCATAGTGTTATTGCGCTTGCAAAATCATAAAACCAAACCATCACTCTGTGTTATTATCCTGGAATTATGTCAATATTTGCACTCCTCCCCCCCCCCTCAAATGCAATGTTGAAAGTAATGTTTAAGCCCACGCATACTTCCCGTATTGCATTTTTGTGCTTTGCTATGTCATACAGTGGGAATGAATTACGTTGAAACTTGTAAAAAATACAAATATTTACCCACTATGCTGTGAAATTAACTTGTTTGTTTTTTGCCAGTTGAAAATTATACCAGTTTATACCAGTTATATTCATAAATACATAAGTGTTCTGAAGGCTTTATGTTTTACACCAGTTAGACTCATAATACGACTATCCTTTCGTGAAGAAGAAAACAGAACTTCTGTATTTAACCAATTAGAAAAACATTTCTAGAAAATGTGGTTCACTTTTGTTCTCTTTACCATTAAGGAACCAGCAAAATTAGTTATAATTTTTATTATTTTGGATATCCGTCAGAAAGGTATAGCAAAAATGAATTTGGAGATGATTCACTTTTTCACTCATGAAAAATTCAAACTTCTATCGAAGGATTTCCTTTAAGATGTGTATACCAGTCAGAAGCATAAAAGAGGAAACTAAACTATTTAAACTCAAATCAATTTTCTTTTCCTGACTATAATTACTAACATTTTGTCCCACTGTGCACTTTATTCTGTGTGTTGCTTCAACTTTTATTTGATCTTCTAGAAAGAAGGAAGAGTGGGATTTCCAGGAAAGAGGTTTTTTGAATGAATAACCAAAACTATCAAAAAAAAAAAAAGAAATAACACCACACTTTCAAGAAAATTTAATATTCATTCAACAGCGCAATAGAGAGCTTGTGTCTCTGATTTCACATTGTGTACAAAGTCTATATATATACAAACTTTCCAAGAAGCAAGCTGTAAAGCAGCTGGCAAATTCCTTAAGGATATTATTACATCACAAAATAAAACATTTCGATTTTTTCTTGCTCTTCTCACAAAGTTATTCTTTTAGGAGTCCTTCCGCCTTTATTCCTTCAAAGATTAATATTTTCTAACTATGATGAGACACATTTGGACCCTGTGGGGTTTAATTATAGAGGTTAGAATGGATTTTACGCAGCATTCATTCATTCATTTCATTTTTCGTTACATTTTTTTTTCTCTTCTGATGTAAGACATCTTGAGAGAAAATATTAATACCATAGTTCTGTTTAAAAAGGAAGAAGGAAATGAGTATTTTCTTTAGGATTCTTGCAGCAAGGAGCATTTGAAAATTGCAATGGAGAATTGGTCATAACGATGAATGAATGACACTGAATGTCTCAAACATTATTACTCAATAAGATAAGTTTTTTATTTCCTATAAGAAACATTGATGGTTGAAACCAGATTTAACATTTTGCTCATTAATTTTTTTTCCTATCTTAAAACAGGCAATAATACTTGGGAAAAAATCAATCTCTCTTAATTTGGAACACATCATTTTATTTTCAATCATTTTTAATACATAAACACAAATGAAAACACAAATATTAAAATCTGATTAAAATGTATTTTGGCCAGGAAAATTAAATTCAAGACACATGCGGTGTATATCCTTATTATTAAACGCAATTTATTGGGGTGATAGAGTGTTGGGAGGAGACGCCATCTTGAAAAAGAGTTTGGAGTTGTTTTTGTTTAATAACTTCATTTACCATTGTGTTAAATTTTAACACAAGCAGACAAGTACAATATCTCAAAAACGAGCCATACACGAAAATAATGAGTAACTAAAGTTTAAAATTATAGTTAGCTAAATTTCACATATACTTCATTTCATTAGGGTACACTGAGAGAACAAATCGTTTGCGGCAAACGAAAAAATTGCCCAAATGACTTTTTCGTTTGCTGGACGATTTTTCGACTTCGTTTGCAGCTAATTAGTAATTTCGTTTGGGTTAAACACTTTTTGAGAACGATTGAAAAAAAGTTTAGCGTAATACCGGTTATTGGACCTGTGACCTCTCGCTTATGAAGCGAGTATCTTATCATTCTGCTACGTACTGTATAATTAATGGTTCGCCTAGAAAGCATATGCGTCAAAGGACTTTTGCGTCAAACGACTTTTAGTTTGTTGGACAATAATTTTTCGACTTCAATTCGTTTGCAGCAAACTCTTCAATTCGTTTGGGTCAAACACTTTATGCAAACAAATAAAACAAAGGATATTCATTGGGCGCAAACGAAAACAAAAAAAATATTTTTCTGAGTGTAGCTACGAGAATTCGTTCACTTGTATCTTTAGTATAATGTTCTTCTTCCTTAATTCTCCCATGTTTCTTTATAAGTTCTGGCGTAGGGTTTTCCATCTGCTGCACTTATAAATGGTGTGGTAGGCGTGATAGGCGTCAATGAAGTTCGAGTCTCATAACTGTATGAGGGGATTATTGTTTTGGTAGTCAATTAGTGTTGCGATCCTTTTCTTCGTTTCATCTATTTTTTTGTGGTAAGAGTGCGGCCATGTTTCTCTAGCCAGAAATTTTTTCGTCTCATGACCGTCAACGTTCTTTCCGAATTTTCGGTGTCTCTTGCAGTAATAACCGCTGCAATATCTGCGTATTCTACCAGAAAGGTGTCACCAGGTATTTCCATGTTTAGGATGTCAACCTAGGAGACTTTTCAAGGACCAGGTCTCAAAATGGATCCTTCCGCTGGCGCTGCTTCGGAGGTGATTGCCTTTTTTTGGGCCTTCTGTGGTATCATAAGTCAACTCTTAGTCACTGAGATCATTATCCAAACATCTACATAATGTTTACTGCAGTATTTAATCGTGTCTTGAGCGTTTTCAGCATGTCGCTTCACCTAGCTGTGTTGAAGGCATTTCGTACACCCAGAGTTGCCATAAAGACAATCTTTAGAGTAGTGGGTTTCCCTGCTAGTCAATTTTCATAGCCTCCACTACTTTCTCCATAGTTCTGATCATCGAGAGGCCTTTCCTAAATCCATCCATTTCTGACAAGTCTCTCACCATTTGTACTGCAGCCATAAGACAAAGTTTTAGTATCTCCCAGAAAAGTTTGCCTACAGTGTCCAGCATAAAAAGTGGTCTGTATGCGGATTGAGAGTCCGGGTCTCCTTTTTATTTGCTGATCAGTACTAGTCGTTGGTTTTTCATCTTCATCATCTTTAGGAAAGTACCTTCCCCGAGATAGCTGTTGTACATGCTTAGAAGTAGCTGGGGCACGTTTTAGCGGGGATAGTTTTAGATGGATTCATTATAAGTTCAACCATATTTGTATTTGTAAATATGAAATTTTCTTCAATAAAACAAAAATGATTTAATTTTTTTTTATCGCTGACCTAATAAACAATAAACCTTTCAAATTAAATAATCTCACATATTAAATCGCTCTATACCACTACTATATTTATTCCTACATTAGAAAAAAATGAGCATTGGATTTTTTCTCATGAATGAAAAAACTATAACATTGAAATGTTTTTCCAACTCAAGGTCTGAAATTACTAAAAAATCTCACGTAATGAAATTATTCGTCACCCCAACTTTGTCGTTATAGTACAGCAAGTGCATACAAAGCTTTCTAAAACTTTTCTTTTGATTTTTCTATATCTTTTGGCTACATTTTAGATACTACCTCTTGGATACCTTCATGAAAAAAAAAAAAAACGTCAGAACGAATACATATTGCTGTCACTGAAATTTCTCCTAATTCTTTCAGTTCTAACTTCTTGCTTCTGTTGTTGAATTATATTAATTAATTACCATCAGTCCTGTGTGGCCAAACATCCATAAGAGTTAGTATTTATCCTTTTTTTGTTGTGGTGGGTTGCATGGTGGAAGGGCAGTACTGTTACAACAAATTAACCAGAAAAGCTGCAACAGAAGGTTTTATTTCCCACAAAATACAAAAAAAAAGGTAAAAAAAACTTGTTCGTCCTGTGAGTTGGCTATATGTTTAGGTATAATGGGGGAGTTAAATTCAGTCACGCTGTTGAGCGAGTATAGAATTCCCTGCTGAGTTAGCAAATGCTGTCACAGAACGGACTAAATCTTCCTTCGAGATGATGATGATGATGGCGGTGGTGGTGTCCTTAGTCCTTACTCTCCTACCTGTTCGCCCCGTCGTTGCAGCACCGGAATTGGTATCTTTATTCGTAAATCGCTTTCCTGCAGTGTCTTCGCTATTGTGTGCATTCAAGGTGTTTCGTCGGAGAATATCGTTATAGAATTAAAAGGACACAACGACGACGACGTTGCTGCTGCTCTGCTCGGAGTTGGTTCGTTATGCAATGAAAAATCGTTTCTTCAGTAGCTGGAGCTGGAGCTCCACCATAGAGAGCATATTGGGAGAAAACGTCAGTAGAAGTTGTGTGACACAGTTGCGTGTTCACGAGAACCAAAGTCTAATTAAATTACAACCGGGGCAGACTATGCATGCGAAAAATTGTGGCTGCTTTGGTGGTCCGTTGTAGTTGTCCTTCTTTTCTTGCTTAGAAGTCGACGTCCGTTTTCATCGTCCTCGTCCTTGCTATAAATTTCATTTATAGTCATACACATGGTTCGTTTGGTAACATAAAGTTTTTGCCTTTTTGGGGCAAAATATTTTATGGAAAGTTAAACTTCTATTTATTTTTGGTATTAAGGTAAAGACACATTTCGGGCCTCAAGGAGATGAATGTGTTGTTTTAACTTCTCTCTTTCTCTCCTCTAAAAAACTATTCTTTCATACATAAATGACTTCCACCTTCTTCCTCGTTACCAGCCATCCGAAGGACTTTAACACACCGTAGACACGCACCTCACAAAGATCCTGGTTCATCCAGTAGGGAAGGAGATGTGTTATATGTGAAAATGAAGTAAAACTTTTGGGAATTCACTCTTTGTGAGATGATGTGTCGAAGTGAAGGACGAAGGCGAAGAAAAGGACTAACCGAATGATGAGAAAAACAAAAAAAAAAAATACACAAATAAACTTCTTTCACAGGAAGATGAAGGTTGTGATTTTCATGAAAAAAGGTGAGGTTGAAGAGAAAAAATCAACATAATTTAAAAAAGTTATCATAACAAAGAAGAAAAAATAAGAAGAACATGTCTACATGTGATGATGATAATGATAGTATATGACACAAAAATGGGGGGTTTGATAATTTTGTTTGTGTTCTTTTCTTCTTCACTTGTTAAAATGTATACGAAAAGAAAACTCAACAGATTTCCTTTTAAAATTCCATTTTACGAGGGAATAAAATTTAATTTTTAAAATGATATTGCTCCCGATTTCAATGAAGAATACATACGTAATGCCAAGAGATTTATACCTACTCGCAGCAACAAAGAATATGAAGAAGAAGCAGAAGAAGATGGTTTAACAATATGGGTACGAGTTTTACGACCTTGGTGGGATATAAGAACAAGAAGTATCCTTGAAAGAAAATTGTTGAGTCGAATTAAGAGGAGGGAAGGCTTTACTTTTTTTATTTTTTATGCTTATTGGTTGACTTAATGAAAATGTTAAATTTAATTTCTTTTTTTAAATTCATATTTGATGAAACGACCGGAAATAAAGTGGAATTTATTTAAAGCTGGTAGGAATTAAATAAGATTGATTGAATTTGGAGCTTGAATATAAATAAAATAGAATTCGAATACAAATTCAAGCAATTTGAAAATTCAATTGGATTAAGTCTGAGCTTAAGTTTGATAGTTAAGGAGCATCTTATTAACTTATGCTTTGTAAGTTGAAAGATGATGGCAGCATCGAGATTTTAAATAAAAGTTGACATAGGTATAGAAGAATCAGTCTTAAAATTACGATTTAAGCTAGAACAATAATTTAAAAAATATATATCTACACGACTACGTTGCAAGAACTTCATGTTTCAGTTTATGGAACAAACATTATACAAATAAAATGCACAACTTAATCGCATGGACTTTTATAGATAAAGTTACTTAGGTTGCTAAGACATTTTTACCGTTATTTTCGCTCACAGACTACAAAAAAAAATTTTTGAAATTTTGAACAAAAATGTATTTACCTATTATCTAATGGCAGTGTTTAATGTTCCAAAATAAAAAAATTATAAAAGTTAAAAATAAAAGAAACAATTTGAAACGTTCAAAAAGTTTGCACCGAAAAATCTTGTTTAAACCACTGTAGCTCATTTAAATAAAGTAAAAAGATCCAGATTCTTAACATATGTGTTGATAACACTTAATCCAAATATTCTTACGGTTATTCCCCACATTTTAAAAATTAAAAAAAAAACACTCTAGTAAACATTTACCTTCGTATGTTATTTCCACAAGACAAAAAAAAGCGTTTTCATTATCTATCAATGTATGTAATTATTTTTTCTCCAGAAAATCTGCTTTACTTAAAATAATCTCTTATTCAAAGGCCTAAGAAAATATTTGATTTTCGAAAAAAAAATCATATCTCGAAAACGTGATTTTTTAGAATTTCATGGTGAGCCAAAAATATTCATAAATTCTTATAATCTATTAATCAAAATTAATTCCATACTTCTAGCTCTCATACCTTTTGAGACATACAAAAACTTTTTTTTCAACACTACCCTACTTTACCCTAACTTCCCAATGGGGTGATTTCTGTAATTTAATGAATTTAGTGTGAGTGCAAAATCAAAAAAAAAAAATTTTTTTTTACCACTCATATATTTTTTTAAATATTATAAAATTTTCAAATGAGTTTTCCAAAAAAAAGTGGTATGACATTTTTAAGATATTACTTATCAACATATTATAAAAACTAAATTTCGAAAAAAACACTAAGCCGTTTTAAAAAAAAAAATATTTTTCAAAATTTTTCTTTGATTAAAAAAAAAAAAACAATTTTGAAAAACTTTATAAGATCTACTTTAGCTTTCATTAAGAAAAAAATCGTTAAAATCGAGTGAGTCATTATGAAAATAAAAAAAAAACAGAATTTAAAAAAAAGGTTCTATGGTAGGTAACATTTGTATTGTTTTTTTTTTCAAAAAGACCTTTTCGAAAAAAATTACCACGATTTTTCTTTATCGAAATCGTAGCAGTTGTTTTTGAGAAAAATAAGTTTTTCTAAAATCGGTAGGTGTTAGGATAGGTTCCGTTACTTTTGGTCGAAATAAATTAATTTAAAAAACGTTTCTAGATACTCTCCAAAACGCCATACAACAAGTTTGAAAAAAATCAACCTATCCGTTTAAGATGTGGCTTAAGATACAAACCGACGAACAGAACTGTCAAATAGAAAACAGCACTATTTAATTGGACTTCGACACCTGAATGAAACGCAATTTTTTATGGACTAAAGGCTGTTGAAAATGCTTTATTAAATCCAAAGCTTTAATCTTCAAACAAAATTCCAATTAATTCTAGACGAAATTCGTAATCATCAATGACCAAACAATATTTGTGGTATAGAAAACCTGCCATTCAAGAGGCGTATACTCGTATTAAACATTTAATTTGTCGCTCATTAAGTTAAAAATAATTTAAATAATTACCACACATTAAGTTTTTAAATCTAAAAATGTGGCTAAATTTAAACTCAGTTTAAATTAAATTTTACATAATTTTTTTTTTAGGTGTTTGTATACAATAAAATTTTATTAACCTCAATTTTCAGTGAGTATTGATATTTTGTTTTTTTGTTTTTCGATATTTTTTCATTAATATTGGAATTAATTTGAATAATCCTTTTACAAACCAATAAAGCCGCACGGAATATTATATTTAAGTGCCTGTTTGTTTTTAATAATAATTTCTGTATTATTTCATTTATAATTCAGTATAATTTTGTTAGTTATTTTGTAGTTGTTGTTGTTTTTGTTGTTTTTTGTTTGAGGGAATATAATGCTATAATATTCAACCGCACCCACTTGAATGTGTGCTTGTGCATAAACACTTCAGCATGCATACAGATTGCATGTTTGCATCTAAAAAGGCCAACGGTTATTAAAAGTTTTTGCTTTTCCATAACGAAACTTGGATTAAATCATAAATTTATTCTCTTGCCAATGGAATTTAAATGAAGGCAATTATGACTTTTTACACAGATACATTTTGTATGAAAGTGTTTTTGTATTTCCTTTATCTCAGAATCGAAACGAATGATACACTTGGATGTACTATATTCAGTAAAAGGCACGAATTTGAATGCCATATCGTTATACCACTAAATTGTGGACTTGTCTTAACTTTTCGGAAAGCCATTTGGAGCCAAAACCAAAACTGTAAGTTATTTTGCTGATTTAAGAGTTTTTTCCATTTTTTGTTGGCAAATTACGTTGCACCAACATTATGGAGTCAAAATAACTATTTTTGATATTTTCTAAAATAATTTTTTTATGCATTTCTTTTGTATCAGTGAAAGGACTGTTGGGGGTTTTTAGATTATTTCAGAGGAAAATAGTTATTTTTATTGTTTGGAAATTTTATTTTTTTGTATAGGTAGTGGTTTGCCACATAGAAAAGCGTTTTCATATGAAAATAATGTCGAGTTACTAGTAAAAAATCGTCAGCTGCTGATTTGGTCTCTGAATTATAAATTCAATTTTTTTTGTTAAATGATTTATCCACTGAAAACAATTATTTCAGTAAAATTCGAGGTTTGTCTTCTTTCATTTGATTTGTTGAAAAACATTGCTGGCAAAAAACTGATTTCCAATTTGTTTTTCCAACTTGAACACTCGGTTGCCAGAGTGCTGAGGGTTTTTAAGTTCTCGAAGGAATTAGTAGCTCTTTGTTTGGATTTATTGAAAAGTGTTTGCAATCCAAGGTTAGTCCAGTGCAACATCAGGAGTTTCATTTCAAACAACTGATGGAGCTTCCGAATGTTCATCTTCGAGATGATGTTCAAGATTCTACACAAGATAAATAAAGCTGGGAATTGGTTTGTCGTAGGCTTGCTTTTGATTCAAAATTTTGTTTAGGTGAAGTGGATTTCAACTCACTAGTGAATGGTGCGCGAAGAGGAGGTTCTGGTACAAGTAGATGGGTACATCATCAAGCCTTAGAAGAATTCTTCATAACTTTCGGTATTTTACCTACTTCGGCTTATCTGGATCTTATTGTGCGTCGACTTACAGTTTTTAAGTTGATCGAAGAATTTTTTGAATGATAGCAAGTATTTGATTTTTGATAGTGGGGGTGGAGGTTGTTAGCAACTTTCTTCACGAGAACCGTATGTTCATGATAACTATTAGGAGAATCACCACTGCCTGTAGAAGCTTTTTTAGAGAAAAGTAGGAAATTTCTTCCAGTCTATCTGACTTTTTTTTCTTGAAGTTATCATTGAATTCCGCCATAGATTATTATTATACTATTGGGGATTGTTCATTTTATCATTGCATTAGAAAACTGAACGGTTTTCATTGTTGGATATATAACTTGACTTTACCGGAACTGCAGATTGGTATATAGTCAGCTTTACTGACTATATATTTGACCTCAGATGACGAAGAAGATCCTGCAGAGAAAGAAAAAGGCACAAGTACTTAGACTCCCGGGAAAATTAAACAAGGTGGTACAGCTTACTAAGTGACTTGTTTGTTCTCCAGTCGTGAAGCAATTCTGTTGAGCAAGCAAATTCATACAAATATTTTATTAAGTCTTTTAACTTACAAAAGTACTTTCACTGTAAAAATACAGATGCTACCTCGCTTGCTCTGGACAGTTGAGGGCAATATCCTAGGGATAGAGATCTTAATAAAAAGACATCCATATGGATCAGGAGAATGTTAAATAAGTAAGTTAATGAAATATAAAACTCCTTCATCGTATTCTGATACTTACATTTGGAAAAGTACTGATGATGTGTTGTTGCAGCATTTAAAAAAGCTATTAATTCAGCTTTAAAAACAAAAGTGGTTATTGTTGTTGTTCTTTACTTCAGAACTTCAATTCAAATCTTTGAAATCTTTCATACATTCTCAAAAATTTGTTCTTAAGTTTTTATTAAAAAGATAATTATAAATATCCTTAACATTTGAAATATTAATAAATTTAAATATTAATTACATACATAAAATATAAAATTTCATAATAAATGTGTTTTAGTGTAACTACATTTTTCCCATACCAGTAAAGTACCACACATGAAGACTTTAAAGTTAGAACATAATCACAAACATGAATACTATAACATCTAAGTCTTAGTTTTGATACCACACAAAAATATCTATAGAATCCTATTGTTAGCGATATGTCGATTCTGATGTCCTTGCCACACACATGAAGGTACTCCAACTACAAAAAAATACATTTTCTATAAGCAACACTATACTCCTTAGTTTATGTATACACTTTTCAACTTGCACTTTGCTTATAAAAGATGAGAATGCAATAAAAATTGAATGGAAAAATTCCATCCATGGACAAAAGCATGCCTTTCAAAAAAAAAAAAAATGTATGGTTATATAGAGACAACTCCTACGTATACCTTGTCTTCCCCCCCCCCTCCCCCACCATCCTCCAAATCTTCGTACTTATGAGTTCTATCATGAACATGATATTATATTCTGGTAAATCCTTTATGCAATAGTGTTGAAACATCTACTTTAAGCATGGTGACCATTTTCT
This sequence comes from Meliscaeva auricollis, assembly GCA_948107695.1. Classification (NCBI taxonomy): domain Eukaryota; kingdom Metazoa; phylum Arthropoda; class Insecta; order Diptera; family Syrphidae; genus Meliscaeva; species Meliscaeva auricollis. The sequence goes on along the minus strand of OX403619.1, from coordinate 17,903,253 downwards.
CTTTTTTTTTTCTTAAACGATGTACTAACTAAGTTTGTTCTTACTATTTTTTGTTAAAAATTGAAAATTCTTTTGACCTTTAATAGTTGACATAGTTTTTAATCATCTTTTCTGGCGTCAAGTTCCAACACAAATGTTTATATTTTCTACTTTCTTGTTAATGACTTGACTGATTTTGATGAGAAAAACTAAAGCTTTTATAGTTTTTTTTAGTTATTTAAATAATTCTTTTTTTTTATTTTATATTTAGACAAAAATTTTTGGTTGTAAATTTATAAGGTAACAGTTTTCCAAACCTTTTGTTTAGTCCAAAGCTTTTAAAAGCAGTTTAACGCCAAATATTAAGCAAGTTCTATTTATTTTTAATTATACAAGTATAATGAAGAGAATATGGTCACCCTACAATACAAATCGAAATAGAGATGTGTTAGAAAATTGGTTGGGGATTTTTGTCGTTATCATCATCGCACCCACAGATATGGAAGAAGATAGAAGAATAAAGTAAAGAAATTGCACTCAACGATAACTTTGACACACAACCTAAATTTGCATATGCTTCGATTCTTGTTATAAGATTTTTCTTTTTCATTTTCTATTTATATAAAAAAAAAGTTTTTTCTATGGGCAACAAAAAAAAAATATAAAAATAAGAATAAGACATAAATTAAAATTAAAATGGCAAGCGCGCCATCTCGGGCATAAAACCATTAGCCTGGATTTTTTTTCTAACTATGCACACACGTATTGTTGAGAGTTTCGTTGAGAGTATAGTTTCGCCAATACATTATCTTTTATTATTTAATATCATCAAATTATTGCTTTCGTTTTGTTCCATGCTTTTGAGATAAACAATATGGGGACACTTTTTGGAGCGTAATCATCGGATATTGATGAGATTTCTTATATGATCATTGAGATCAAAATAAGGATGATTGCATTTTGTCTTGTTTTCATTTTCATTTTCATTTTCATTTTCGATCTCGTCTATGTCTTATTTAGAAAATTAGGTTTATCGTGTATGTATAGGAAAATGATATCAATTTCTAAGATAAATGATACTCTGCGTGTGTAAGGAGAGACATCTTTAATGAAATAGGGAAAATTATTCCAATCGAATGACATAGTATTTTGTATACGATAAGAGATTAAGTAAATCACAAGAAAACTGATTGCACTTTGATACACTGTATTTGAAAGCTTATGAAAGGAAATGTTTAAAGGATTTTCATCGTAGATGAACGTAGTAAAGGAATTTTGTGTATAAGATTTAAGAATGATTTAATGCGGCCATAATGTTACGTTTGCAGTCAATTGCGATTTGTATAGCAACGATTTACTTTAAAACATCCTCATTTTCTATAAAATTAATTTTAAAATTATTTTACATTTCGACTGTGCCAAATCATATTCATAAAAAAATAATTACTTTGGTTACCCCAAACTTTATCTACCGTAGCATGTTAAATCTTAATAAATAACAAAAAAATAAGTCATTCATTGATTTTTCTAAAAGTTATATCACATTAATTGCGAGATGCAGTCTGAAATAAACATTTTGCAAATAATTTTGCCTACGACTTATGGTAAACTTTAGGACTCCAAGATCTTATCACCCCCAAATGTTAAATTGCAAAAAGGTGGTGTGGACTGTTGGTGTCAAAAATTTTTCTATCAAAAAACATAAACATTAGTTTACAAGTTGTAAATAATAAAGAGATAACTTTTACTTCACTATAAAATCACTAAAATATTGAAAAAAAAAATGGAAAAACTAGTACTTGTTTTTTTATTTTTATCTTACACATCTTATTCATTTATCTCTTTTACTTAGTATGATTTTTTTGCAACAAAATATGGGCTTCTCTTGGAATTAAGATCCCCAGAACTCAAGAATATTTCCAGAATTTTTTCAGATATTAAAAATTATACTAGGGGTCGCGAGCATCGATTTTATGCAAAATTGGTCAATTTTCCAGTTTTTAATTGTTTAAAAATATAAATATTGGAAATAAAGATTTGAAAATTAGGATTATTAAATATTCCGATGTTGAAAGGAAAATTGCCTTTAACCATTTCTTCTATCAAAAATTAATTTTGACTAAGATCCTTTGTGAGTAGCAGCAAATTTTGAAGGGGAAGAGTATATATTCTTTATTTTGATCTCAGTGATCTCAAAAAACATATTATTTATTTTCTAGCTGTAGTCAAATCGAAATAATCAATATTGCTGTAGTTTTTTTTTCCAAACGAATTTGTTAGAACTTTTTTGATATATGTAAGCGAAGGTAAGGTATGTTGCTATTGACAATTTCCATTAGTAAAAAAACTAGTAAATATTTGGTTCAGTACAAAAAACTTATTTCACTGAAAACAAAAAAAAAAAACACACACAATTTAAGCATAAATGGACTTAATTCATTATCATTCTGAACGCTTTTTCTACAAACATTCACACATCAAATGCATCCAAAAATGTATTTGAAGAGCGTTCGTTTAAATTGCATTGCGATGTAAAGAATTTTGTATATGCTCCTCAATCATCCATATGTGGTGTGTGTTTGATTAAGTTCACATTTTTTTCTTTTTTTACATTTGTGTAATCATCAAAAGCCCTTTCGATATTCAACACAAAAAACAGAAAAAAAAACTGTGCTGATTCATAGAAATTACGTGATACGATATATTGTGTAGATTTGTCTGCATTATCTCATTTCATTTATTTATTAAATTTTATTTTTATTTTAAATACAGGAATTTAGTTTGGTATTAAATATGTACTGTACCTTAAAATATTTTTCTTTCATTTTATTTTTTTATAAAGATTTCACCTTAGATTTTGCGTGGATTTGTAGAAAAACAAGAAAACAATAGTTGGGAACCAATATTGAGTTTTATAAATATTACCTTTAAATATTTAAAAAAAAAATCTTCATTAAAAATTCATGACTTAAAATTTCTGCACAAAAATTCTAAAAAATCAGCAAATGATGATGTGGTGTTTCATATTTACGTGATACTATTGACTTTATGTTTTTTATGTATTTAGTGTATTTAGTGTCGTGACTTTTATGTGACCTACAATAAGATCAAGTTGTTTGTTCATTTCAACACTCTTGGCAGCTATTTTTAATATTTCTTTAAGTACACAGAAAAAAATCGACCCACAGAAAAACAATAAGATTTCTCTATGGTTTTTATTCAAGAAGAAATCTCAAGAAAACAATCGACTATGACCTTACGATGGTATAGAATGCGAACAGCCTTACCATATGGATAGATTAACCTTAAATTTGGTATATTATTTAGGACTTTCCCGATGGGGTTTTAAAATAATTTTTTTTGAACCAAAAATAACTCTGATTTTCTCTAGATTTCAAAATTTTTTCTAAATTTCATGAACCGCCATCAATTAATATCGTTTCTGAAAGTTTGTAGTATTTGGTATCTGCATACATAAGATACATTATCGCATAGTTTTTAAACTCACTAGCATCACACTACCCACTCATATTCAACAATTATTCCATATTTGTTATTTCCGCTTAAAATTTATTATAAATTAAAACTTGAAAAAAACTTCTTAATTAACACATGTTTACCATCCAATCATTCGAGCCATGGAATTTCTGCATAATACAAATATCCACCCAATGATATACTCTGAAATTAAAATTGATAGTTAAATAAAATAAAAAAAAAGAAGAGCACTTGGTAAAGCATGCTGATAAATTCCTGAAGCGCATGCAGCGAACTGCTATGAACAGGACAAAATTGTACCTTTTGCATCTGCATAAATTACAACACCCAAAAACACTCTTGATCTGCTGTCTCCCGAACACTCCCATTGTATTCGTACAAGAGGCAGGCAATTGGAAAAGAGGCTTATCCCCAATTCCCAAAACTCCATGCCAATGTCGCATCGCAATCCACAGCCAGTATTAAAAATCAAATTAAATACTTACTCCCACATAGCGTAATAATAATATGTCCCTTTAATTTCCTTAAATTTTTATTCCATCGCATGGCAGGAAGCTCCTTCCTCGAGTTCCTGTTTTGTATGCCATCATGTGCATCCTTGACGCAATCATGAACACACTACAAAACTGAAACCCATAAATGCTTCACCGCCGAACAAATGCAAGACTTCGTGTACATTCGGAATGCTTGTTTTTGTGTCCTGTCGTCGATATGGTTGCATGCGGAATCGAAAAGGGAAAACGTAACGCACTGCACACAATGTTGTGCGCTGCAATGTGCATTCTCGCATAAAATTGCAATATAACAGAGGACACAAAAAAAAAAAGAAGCAGCAGAAACAGAAACAGAACCAACGAAAAGACTAACGAGAAAAGAACATCAACACGAAGAGGAACAATGATTCGTTTATGGCTTTCAAATCCTCTCTGAAATGAACAACTGAGCTGTGAAGGAATAAAAAGATAAATACCAGCGGAATATAAATGAGTTGCATTTGACCTTACTCACTCCGAAAATAAATCATTAACTCGCTGCATCCTGGAATCTGGACCAGAAGTGTGAAGCAATAAATTTTATTTTATCAATTATATCAATTTTTCGAATTGCGGAAGGAACTACTTTTGAAATAGTTTCAATCGTCTTTTCATCAGGATGTGTCAGAAAATTAAAAAAAAAACAACTTGACTGCGTGGGACTAAGTTTTTTGATAGGGGATGTGTTTGTTTACTTAAAAACTTAATTTCATTGATTTATAACAACACAACATTTGAGAATAACAATAATAATTTAATTATGAAACAAAGTGTAATTTTCAATAATTGGGACATTGAAATGGGATTTTTCTCGCCGTCTCGGTTTTCTAAAATTCTATTAAGTTAAAAAAAAAAACGTTTTGAAAACGCCGGCAACATTTAAAAATCATCGTTTAGTTTCAATTGACAGATCTTAATCCCTTCAAAATTTTATTCCAGTCAACAAATGCAAACTTTGCATACTTATTAAGGGATACCTGGTGATGATCGGACAAAAGTCTACGAGAACCCGACGTGAGCTCTAGCGGCAGCTAGCTAATTACAGGTACCCATTTCTTCGTACCTGGAACTGTTTACAAAAAAACGGCAGTGAAGAAAAACATGCGACCAATATAAAGCGGTTCTGTCCTGATCTTTATCATAGTAATTTTCAATTTACGTCAGCCCTTAGCTTATCCAGGATATCCACTAATTGTTGGACTCCACGTTGTCTATAAGGACAGTAAATTCCACGTGCAGATCCGAAATTCGTTGTCCTTGTTTCGGTTACTGGGTGCGTCAGCATTGAGATCATTCGTTTTAGATGGCTTGTTATTGTTTTGGAACAAGTTTTATTTCCGAAGGATGCGAAGGCTTTTCGGGCTGGTATCCAAACATTCGACATCACCTAGTCATCTCAATAGCTACATGTTCATATTTTTGACTACAAAGCCGTAGGTTTTGTGGTAGTATCATCATTTCCGTTCTCAATCAAATTACACTGGACCAAATATCTCGTCTCACCGCCAACTTTTGGAAAATTGTGTCTAGGGTGTTGAATTCTGATTTGCCCATAGTGGCATAGCTAATCCTTATTTGTTGATTGGGAACACTATGCCGAATTTCTGTTTATTTGCATACTTTCCTCCGACCATATGTATGTTGATATATAGTCCTGACTAAGCGAACTCCCGTTTCTTTCATAGTTTGATCGACAGGCTGTTCTTATCTTTTTTAGGTCCGGGGATAGTTAGTTTGGTCATCATCGTCTACCTACGTTGAATGAGTTGTTTTTTTCTAACAGCTGATGATTGGCTGTCTTCACCGTTAAGTTGTTTGGAAAAGTGTTCTTTGAAAATCTTTAACACCGATTGATACGTAAAAAATGATGAAATATCGAAAAAATAAGTTTTTCGCAGATAAGTATAGCTTATAAATCCTAAGTTCAACAATTTTGCTGCATTTCATTTCTAGCTTATATGATTCTCCAAATGGAACGTGTACATTTTTTTCACAAGGCTTTTATATAAGAGATGTCTACTTATTCAAAATGGGTGACATGAAACTCTCCTTAATCCGAGTCATCTATGCAAGATATAGCGTCCCAAAAAAAACTGGTTTAATGAATTCGAAAATATTGTTTTTTTCGCCATGTTACGTATCGAAAACCAGTATTTTTGTGCATTTGGTACCTAATGTCCTGAGCTAAAAATAAACCTTAGTTTTGCTTTTCATCATATAATAGATAAGTCTCACCATATTTTCTTTGAAGAGTTTGAAAGATTGACGTTGAAATCATTCTTCCGCAGAAAAATTCCCTATCGCATTTGCCAACAAGGCATCTCTCTTACCCAGAACCCATCTAAAGCAATCTATTATGATAGTTTTCCATGAAAAAGGAACAGATATCAAAGCTAAAGAAAATTCTCGTCTTTGTGGTTCAGTACCAGGTATTTTGCTAAAATATTCTATGCATATTGTAGGTAAGGCAGAATCCATAAAATTTCTTGATATGATACTTGAATTCTCTTTAACCGAGATCTCTCAAAGCTAACAATTATCTTGCATTCTCAATTATACTTTAAACACAGTTATGCATTTAAAGTCCTAAGGTAGATTTCTAATTCAATAAAATCTCAACCATTTATAAGCACATTATATTGAAGGGAAAACATATACGAAACATTTTTAAGCAATTATTATGTTTTATTGAAAGGAATTCTACATACAATTGACATAAACCTATAGAATTGTTGCATTCTCTTTAGTTTTGTAGAGTACCAATGTAGGTACTCTTATAAAAGGCTTCCATCTCAATTCGCAAATTTTAGGCATTATTATGTTGAACATGAACTATTTGAAATGACAAAGGATAACATTCACTCTCATTCATTCTTGATCATTTTATTTCCTTTTTCATTTTCTTGGAAATAAAAAAAACAAAGAATTCCGAATTCGAGCTGTGCATCCTACACTACAAGTAGAATTTGAAATTTCACATCAATACCCAAGAAGTGTATTGCCGTGTGTGGAGAGAAGATGGCTGGTAGCAACTTAAACACACAAATATATAAGAGACTTGGAACTATAATAGAAAGGACTATATGAAACCCGAGCTGAAATGCATACAACAGAGATGTTGGCAGTTGCAATATCTCTATTTTATTCACACAAAATCAACAAACAAAATCAACAAGATGGTAACAATGGAGTACGGAAACATACCATTTTATGGAACATGCTCTCATTGTTTGACACAAAATTATGGCTAGGCACCTCAAATGCGTAAAAGATACCCGGCATATTCGATTGCATCTGTAGATAGGTTTGAGTATTCAACATCAACGTCATGGGCAGGCAGCAAAATTCACAGTTTGAAGACTGAAATTGTTTCCTGCATGCACAGATGCACTGTGAATTGTATGTCTGTGACTGAACGTTTGTACGTCAGATGAGTGCGTTAGTGTGCATCTGCAGGCGAGTCTTCTCATAAAATAAATTCTTGGGGGAAATATGAGGCGGAGTTATAAATTTTATATTAGAATGTGGGTCTGAAAAATGGACCTCAAGTTTTGTGTATATGGTATTTTAAGTGTGACACTTTATATCAATGGAATCTACCATAAACACTAAATCCTCTGGTCTCTTTCAATCTTTTTTCCACCATATCTCTCATGCACTAAGGGTCTTCTTTTATTTTCTATCTAAGTTTACTCCGTGGTACTGACATACGTAGTACCCCTTGGTGTAATAGGTCGTACGATGGATATCACGCTGGAGGTCTGGGTTGTATTCCCAGCCTACACATATGCCTCTTATTGATTCATGATCTCAGCTACCCGTTCGGAACCGGCAGAAAACTGTAGGTCCCCTTTACTCCTTCTTAACCACATGCGAACAGAAAATGGTTAAAAATATGAATTATCTAGGCCTTGGTTTTTCGTAAGCTAGTCGTACCACAAAATGTTGTTAGATATTTTTTTTTACTAAAATACGCTGTATTGACAAAATTTTGTACTTAATTGTGTACTTCATTTTAATTTAACTTTATGCTTATAAGACCTTTTGGGTCTTTTAAATGCGACTTGACGGCCTAGTTAGAAGAAATAGAAAGGTGGGACAGAATTGTTGTTGTTGGTACAGTAGATTTGAGATTAAGATGTCTATCATCTCATAAAATCCCATTTGTGGCGTCCAATCAAAGCTGGTTTGATGACGACTCTTCAATAACTAAATTAAAAATAAACAATCACACCACTAACTGGCGCCCGAGTGAGACCATTGTGCCATAATCAAAATCAAACTGCATATTCTAGATCCTTTAAATACAAAAAGACCTTAACGCCCATCGAACTGTAAAACAACTTACCAACGGGAAGGCGTGCAAGGATCTTCCGCATCATACAGAAACAAACCGAAGTACAATCGATCGACCAGATAGTCTGAAATGATCTACCGTATTGAACAAAATTGAACAGTCCTTTTCTACCATAACAAGTTTAACCGAACTGTCGCTTCATAAAATAAACTAACAAGGATCATTCAAACCAGTCAAATTAGATTCCAAGAGCTAAACAAATAAAATGTACTGTACCAGTAACGCAGCCAAAGCAAACTAGGCCAAATAGATGACTTTTTCAAGTTTTTTTTTTTGAAAACTTTTTGATAAAACTCCATATTCAAGCCATATTGAACACTAGATTCTGACTTAAAATACCAAAAATATGCAAATTTAATTCGAGAATACTGTAAAATTCATTCATGTCCCCAAAGCATTCCTGGAAATGACGTTCCCGAAAATGACATTTTGATCATTATTATCGTTTATTTTCTTTCAAACAAAAGCAAACGAAATATTTTTGAGGTTTTATTGTAATGGTCTTGATTTTGCATCATAACATTGTCAAAAAATTATAATTTTAATCAAAACAGGCGTTCCCGAAATAACGATTAATTGATATACGCTCCTCATATATCAAATTTAATTTCAATAACCGCTTCAATTAAAGTTATTTATGCAGAAAACTATGCATGCAACGATAAACTAATTCCATGACATACTGGAAACACTATTTGTAGCGCGATTTGCTTGTTAGATGATGATGATAAATGATATTTTGTCACTTTAATTACAATCAGACACATTCCTTCGGACAGTTTTGATTGAAATAAATGAATGTTCTCATGAATTCATGAAGAAAATTTAGCCTTAGTAATGTTAAGAATACAGGAAATTAAATTTAATTGATTTAAGTGTATTTTTTTCACTTGTATTCCAGTTTTTTAAGTTATGGAAGCGTTCCCGTAATGATTTTTCGACTCCGTTAGATGGAATTCAACAAAAACTGACTCTATTTACAACAAAGTTAATACATTTGGAAATTCATCTCATTTATTTTAACCGGCACGTCAAAAGTAAATTTTAATTGAATGTAATTTTGATTGAAAGAAAAAGCCTGGACATCAAATTTTTCACCTCCATGATTTTGGCCCCTAGATGCATAAGAATATCAATATTCTCTTATTAAACTGTTATTATAGCTATATTCTTGAAGAACTAATTTATTCATTAGCACTTTCATCCTGTACCCCTTGGAGCCGTGCCTGTAAAACATGTGAACATATCAATATTTGCGTAAACAGTACCAATACTTTGTACAAATTCAGAATTTTAAAATACAACAAAAGTAAGTAACCCTTGCGAACATTTGTACTCCAAGCAGGAAATTGAAAATATTTGTAGGTGTGTATAGTAGCTGGTTATGAGGTCTATACTTTCAGGGACTCACAAAAAGTTGTCAATATCCTTGCTAAAAATACATGCTGCGTTGTATTTATCTTGACTCTATTCAACATTAGTGTAACAATATGGTAAGACATAAAAATACATTTGATACTCAATATACCCCCAAGTTATTTTAAATGTTGAGTTTTTTTTTTTTTTTTTTCATTTGACACTCTCTTAGACCAAAAATGTGTAATCGGAAATCAAGGTATCTACCTACATGGTAGAGTGACACTGAAAAGGGACTGAAAGAAGAACATTAATATAAAAACCAAGTAGAGTTACGAACAAGTGGACTGGTATACGATAAGCGTACTTTTGTAGAAATCATGATATTTGGATTGTACAATGACGCTTTTGACATTTTGTTTTGGAAACTATTTTGGGTTGTTGAAATGTCTGTTACTATGTCAACACCTTAAAGGACAAAATGAATCTTTATAAATTGTCAAATAAACACTGCCACTCCCGTCGATCGTCGTCGTCAGTTTTTTGGTAGGTATTGAAAATCTCAATAAAAAAAAATGTACACATACATATTTACGAGATATTTTACTATACATTTTAGGAAAGGAGGCGTTTATTACTTTCGAAAGCTGAACATTGGAAAGAGGGATAAATATGTAAATATCTTTGGTCGTTGAATGTATAATCCCAGGAATTCCATTACACTCAATGTCAGATATTCTTCGACAAAAAAAAAATATAGTGATTTGAATTTACATTTTTTTATGTTTGTTAAATTCTTGAGAGTATTTTCTTCGTTTTCTTAAAATCAAAATACATACTTACTCGGAAAATTCTTTCTATTTAAACATGTCAAATATTGAGTTTCGATTTCAATACTCCTTTTTTTATGGCGAATGGCAAATATAATATCAACCCCACTTGAAGAATCCTTTTTTATTTTTAAGTTAAAGCGAGAGATTGTTAAATTTGTAGAAAAGAGTTGAAAGGATTCAAGACATGAGATATTTTAAAGATTTTCTTGTTTAAAAGAAACATTAAGTGTTTTCTGGTGAATTGATGCTAAGAAGAAGAACTTAAGATTTTAAGAACTATAAGAGTTAATTTCCATTGAAACTTTATTTGAATCACATTGTATAGGAGTGTAGGTATATTTTACGAGAATTTATAAAAAAACAAAATTTCTAACTAAAGATTAAATAAATTTCAAAATATAAAGGAAATAGAAGGCATTGGATATTGAATATACAGCACAAGTGGTAACGAGATCTGCAAAGAAAACACGAGCATCTTCACATTTCAAGTGTTTCCACTTTGTCAGTGCCTTTGTTATTCCTTTCATGTTATTAATTTTATTTTTGTTGATTAAGTGAAACAGTAAAATTAACTATTAAATTCATCCTTAAAATACAAATTGTTAAATTAAGGAAATTTTGGGAATTATGGTGCACTTAACTTCAACCTTCAATAGCCTACTTACGAGCAACATTTTTTACTTCAGACAGCAATATTTTTTAAATTTGTGAAAAATGGAATATTACAAAATAAATAAAGGTTACAATTTAAAGTTTTTAGAAAAGTCCAGTCACAATACCTCATAATTCTCATTTCTTTTTGTAATATATACCGTTACACATGAAAACAAAAACTGCAGGTACTCTGCATTCAAAATGTTCAGGGAAAACAGAAGTTTAAGCATCGTTTTTACTTCAATTGGAGAATTCGAAGTCAGTTTTTGTTATGTGAGCCAAAATGCCTAAACTGACCCTTTCGATGGCGATGGCGAACCATGGAACGCGTGCCATTGGTGGCACTTCCACCAATTGATAAATCCGATTGCTCCTTTGAGCGACAACATCACCTGTCGAATTCGAGTAAAGGTTTTTTTCCTTTTTTGCCTATGATACGATCTTGTAACCAAATTCTGGAATATTTTAACATTTTTTTTAATCTTGTTTCTAATGCACCTCGGATTGTTGGTGCCAATTTTTTTTTTTTTAAATCAATAACATTAGTTTCAGAATTTGTTTTTATAAAAAACGTTATTTCTTCAATTAAAAAAACCGAAAGTTTTCAAAAATATTTTTATTTACTTATCAAAACTTTTAAAAAGGTTAGTTTTGAATTTTTAAGAAAAGTTTCAAATTTTTTTTTGAAAAATCAATTTTTCGAAAATGAGTTGGTGATTTTGGCATACCTTTTAATTTTTTTTAACAGTACTTAACCTGATGAACATGTTTTTCGAGAAATTTTCCATTAATTTTAGTTATTTTCGTATAGATCATGTGATTTCGTTTAAAATTTGGCAACAGGTTCTTTTTATGATTTCAAAAAGTATTACTTATATGATTTTTCAAAAAATATTTAAAAAAAAATTAGGCAAATAAAAAAACATTTTTTTTATATTTTTTTTTTTTCCAGTATGAAAAATGCCACAAACCGAATTGTTCAATGAATAACGAATATATTATTCCTTTGAGCTACAAGAGAAAGTTCGTAGGATCCATTCGTGCATTTTATTTCAAAATAAATTTTTCAAATACTCAAAAATTAATATTTTGCTGAAAAAAATTTGTATAAGTAAAAAGTATATCAATGTACGCTAAAACCAGTTTCATCAAAATCAAACTATTTTTGAAAAAGATAAAAATAATAAACAAAAAAATTTGTTTTCTTGCATTTTTCACAATATCCTTAAGGTTATATTTTTCGACCACCCACCTCTTTTTCCCCAGTCTGTTGGTGGACAATTTATTTTTCCCTTTTCATATACCATTTTACTTAATTTTTCCCACCTGCTAATAATTTATTTTTTTTTTTCAAAAATTATTGACACTGGTCTATAAATTGAAAGAAGTCTTCTTTGTCTTTTAAACTACATTTTTAAACAAAAAACTATGAAAATGTGGTTTAGATCACTCCAACTTAGGTAACGATAGTATAAATTGGATCAATTGAGAATTAGTCAGTATTGTTTCTTAAATATTCTGAAACCCAAAACAGAAAAAAATTCTTTATTCTTGATCATACACTCCTTATTACTTTTGTAAATTTCGTCCCAAAAAACCGGTTCGATGCAATTTATTAACAAATTTAAAAAGCTAAAATATTTTTCTAATAAATAAAATTGAGAACACTATTACGTAGTTTTGTAGGATTTTCCAAATGTTCTGTTTTTAAATGCTATCATGCTATAACTTTATATCATATTATTCACAACATTCTATTTTTTTTATTTTAATAAACAAAACCCCAATAAATGTATTCGTATACCTATAAACTGGGAGTTTGTGTCCTTGATACCATTTGCCTGATAGCACATATGTATACTTATATCATCAAGTCAAACGAATACTTTCTACCCGATTGCACAAAATAAACTCCAAAATAAGTATTATTGAATATAGCTTGATCTGTACATGAGCTTGTACATAAACATAAAAAAATGGCCTATTTCTCATTTTTTTTTGTACACATTCTTATTTTTTTTTATGTATGTTTGGTTTCTTATTTCATACGAAAAGTCTGTAAATGTGATAACTTATTACGATATATGTAGATGGAAGAACTTGGAGGTCGTCTGAGGGAGTTTTATTTTGTAGCAAAAAAAAAACTGAAACAAAATTTCTTGGGTTCTAGTTTGTACTTGAAACTGCAAACAATAAAAAGAAAAATAAATCAGATAAGAATTAATTCTTTTCTGGTTTGAAATAAGATTAAGAATATCCTCAAGGATTCAGCTCTGGATAAATTATTCAAGGACACTGTAAAATGAAAATTAGTTGATAGAGTTGAAAGTGCCAAGTAAGCACTTTGTTTTTTATGGAATTTCACTATTTAAATTATGTAAGTAGCACATTTATAAAATATATTAAAATAAAATAAAATATAATACCCATCAGTATTAAAATTAGTATTTTTTGCACATTCCTTTCCATTTGCATAATCATATACTTTTTTTCCCGTCTCAAAATCAATTTATTTTAATGCCAATCTTCTACATACAAACGCATACATTTATTATGCCGAACGACATTTCCATTGAATTGATATTCATATTTGTACAAGTGACACAAAGTCAATGTAACATAATGTCAACATACATCTCTGTGATTGTATTCAATTAAATTTCATTAAACTTTTTGAACTTAAATTACCTTCATTTTGAGGTTTTATTTTCCAAAAAAAAAAAATAAATAAATAAATAAACATTTTACAAATAATAAATATTCATTAAATAGTTATTTAACTATTCTTTGTATATTACTCATCGTATATTAACGGTTCTTTCAATTTATTAAAACATATAGCCTCTCGAGCCTTGTGGCTATTAATTAATTCAATAAATTGACGTTCATTAAACTTTTTCGCCTTTTTTAAATGATTGTAAATGTCAAGCCGTTACTTTTTTTGTTGCCATAATCATAGAACATAAATAATGGAGTGGTATATCAGTATTCCAAATCAACTAGTGAGTACAATCTTGTGTATATTGAAGTAGAGAATGGCTTTATGTGTAATTGCCGTTAAGTTTTATTAATTACAATATGATTGTGACGAAGTTTTAATCATCTGATTAAATCAGAAATGGCAGATGTTATAGCTACCATGTCAAAATGGTTGAAAACAAATGACCTGCAATGAAAAATCGTCACTTCGGTGTTAATTGTGTGGTTTAATAAACGATTGATTTTTATTTTTAAATCGAATGCATGAAGTATTTGCATATGGGGGTGAGTCATGAGCAGACGAATGCGGCTTAGGTAAAATGCTAATATAGAAAAAGAGACTGGGTACGACCAATACTGGCAACTTCCCATTGGTGCTTGGAAACTAGAGACCCCATTTATTTTGGTTTTTATAATATCAAGATCATCAAAAATCTGATTTTTTTATCTGGACGTTAACTACTCCGTTTTATGTGGAATAAAATAATCCTGAAGTCAAAATCAGTACCTATTCGTACCAACTTCGCTAGCCTTACCACTGATTTCTTAAGGCCCTTTTAAAAATTTCACAGGCTTTTAAACCATAAAATGAAGTTTGTTCCACACAAAAGAAGTAATTTAAAAAATTAAAAGGCTGTTAAATTTTTGTGAAATCCACCATTATTCTGTAGATTTCTTCACTTAACCCTCTACTGCACAAGAAGCCATATATGGATTTTGATTTTAAAGCTTTAAATTTTTAAGATTTTACTTACTCAACTAAACCAGTCTTTTGTTTATGATCATGCCATTTAGGAGTTGAGAAGAAAAAAATGAGGTTTCCATTTTGTTGATAATGGTTAAATATTTTGTACAACAATCTTTAACTCATATCTGAAAGGTGTCCAGATTCCCAGCTTAGGGTTTGGCTGTCATTGTGGAAAAAACCGCAGTCATAAATTTTAGCACTGCACCATTAATTAAGACGGGTTTTTAGTAAAAATGTACCTGTTGCACTGCACACAAATCCACTATGAATAAAGTTCAATTTGAATGTTCAAAAATAAGATCTTAAAGCAATTTCTTTGTCGAAAAGTTAGTTAAATAACACAGAAAATCACTTTTCGTTATAATTTTGAACATTTCCTTTAATATACGAGTATAAGCTAATATTAGTAATAATTTTTTGACTTCTTTGTTACGATTTATATCCCTCTGTTGCAAAAGTCATAGAAAACTCCAATATCTTAAAAAGTTTCAACCAAACAAAAAATTAATTATGTTGAACATCAAAACCAATCACTTACGATATTTTCAATAAATAAAAGACAAACATTTAAGTAGACATAAATGTAGGTACCTACGTCCTTTTTGAACTCATTTCCACACTCATGCTTCTTAAATATTAAAACCGTAAAATCAAAAAAAAAAAAAAAATACTCATTCTATCAATAAGCTTTTTGAAAACTTCATACGATATTTAACACATCTTAAAGTTTTAAAAGGTTCTCAATCATTCTAAGCCATCGAACTTCAAATATTGAATCAAAGGATACCTATCTACCTTTTATTTGGGTCAATTTATGTTTATTTAATGCTTGGGTCTATTTTGTTTAAGGCTTTCTCGAATGGAAGTGTTTGATTTGAAAGGATTTTTGGGTTGTGGTTCGGCAGCACATTAGTTTGGTTTGTGTGTATTTCAGAATTGTATCTTAAAATGAAAGGAATAATTGAGAGTTTTAAAAAGATTCCATACCTTCCATACAATCTTTAAGGTTAACCAAAAGTGAAATGAAAAAGTTTTAGGTGAATTTTCATTTGCATGTTCTTAGTTAGAACAAAAAAAAAACTAAAAAAATAAACATTTTGTATGACAAGATGGAAAACTCTATAAGGACAAGAGAAAACACTACCTTCTCCTGAAAAGAAAGCAAATAAGAATATCATATAATTTGTGTAAACTTAATTTAATCGTAAATTTAATATCTGAAAGGATTCATTCACATTCATTGCTGGCATTATACACCCACACGTACCCATACATCCTTAACATAAGACACAAACATATAGAAGATGGAAGATATGCTTTCTACCCAAAGGACATTAACGCTAACAAAGCAAAGCTCTTCGTTGAAACACTTAATCTTCATGTCAACAAGCGTCGCGCTTTATATTCCTTGATGGCTTGATGCACTCATTAGATGATGTCCTTCTGCTAAGATGGCATTCTATATGTGTGTATTGTGCGGCACTGACATAATTGTGGGCTGGATGGTGAATATTGTTTTTGTGTGGCTAAACGGGAAAACAGTGTGCAGTGATGTGGAATATGCCGTATGCGGGTGTCAGTAGCGCATCTGAAACGCTGATTCATTCAATATTACGGTAGATTATAATCTTTAGCGCATTAAGAGATTAACACTACAATAGCATTTGCGGTAAGGAAGAAAGTGTGCTTGATAAATTGTTTGTAAAGCACGATGCCAGGATACACGTAATTTGTAGTCATTAGTCAGTCAAAATTTGATTTATTGAATAATTGAGTAGGTATATTGTTACAGATTATGGTTGATTTGAAATTTTTTGGTTGAATAATGCCAAGTTTTTGACTATTGTTGTCCTTTTCCTGAGATGATGTTTAAAGGAACTAAAACTATCAGCTGACTGATACAATTGGTTAAAACTGGTTATCATAAAGTTAACGCCCGGTTTTGAATCAAAGTTAAACATAATGGAAATTAAGTGGTGTCGAAGTTGCCATTTATTAGTCAGGTGGTCTTTTGTAGCTTCATTCAAAATAGATTACAATTTCTATTTAATAAGCCATCATAAACTCTATTAAAACAAACAATTGAATCAAAATTTAAAGTTATTTAATCCTGCCGATCAATCAGCCCAAAAACATTTCATTTAATTTTCAACAGAAAATATAAGTAATCCCAAACTTTCTGCTGGATAATAATAATTCGTTAGAAACGTTCTTTTTTATCGACCTGCTAAAGTCCATAAGCTCCTCTTCTTATTTCAAATTACTGCCATTGCATCCACCTTTACGTTCACAGAGTTTAAAAATATAAATACACATCCACCACTTTACCAGGGCTGTCGTCATACAAGATAATACGAACGGAGTGTTAGATATTCCATATTTTCTAATAAATCAATTTTTTTTGTCGTGTTTTGTTTGGATACATTTTCATAAAACTTTCATTTGATATGATTAGTTTAAGCGCAAAATTTAGTAAAACTGGAGTCAAGGCTCAGGTATAAGGTCTTAAAAGTCACCTGATTGTAATAAAAGGGATATTCATTATTTATTTAAAAAAGCTTGACTTTTAACCTGAAGCACCATATAAGTATGTAAGTACTAAGATACTTCCAGCTTGTATTCTAAAAAGTACTAAATTTCTTCATAGATTTGCGAATGCAGCCCTGATCTTACGTCCTGAACAACAACTTTTCAAATAAAGTGAGCGTCAGGGAGAAAAAAAAATTGATTTACCCCACGGAACACTCAACAAAACATTTACACACCATAAGTCTACACAGCAATAAACTGTAAAACCATCCACAGGAAGGGCAAATATTATAACAACAACAGCAAAAAAAAAAAAAATATTTTATAGTATATGCCATGACAGAAGGGAAAATCCCATCAATTTCATAACAATCCTGTTTTAAAATTGGGTGCCATCATCATCATGTTGTTTGAGAAAAGAAGCAAGCAAAAAAAAAAAAATATCCACAAATCCCTTCTCCTTCTCCAACCACACGGAACGACCGAACGTACTCTTCCCTAAAATGGCATATTTCATTTGATGCCAAACAAAGTTTGTTGAATTCAAAAATATAAGCCAACAAACTGTCCCTTCCGTCCGAAACATTGCACGGTATTAGGATAAGAATTTTTTTTGTTTTGCTTTTTTGAAATTTTCCAATTTTTCGTTTGGTTAAAAATAAAAAAAAAAAACAAAAAAACCACTGAATGCGTTCAACAAACCCATCTGCCCACTTAAGCCACCTACAACTGGCAAATAAGAAAATTGAAAATCCCAGTTCAGAAATCATATCTACACGAAAACATGTCAAGTTTTTCTGAAGTTATTTTCGTTCAAATGTCGTCCGCTTGTCGTCGTCGTTGTCGCTGTCGTCGTCTCGGTTTTTGTGATTTAATTCTGGACTATGAATGGATGGACTACAGTATGCCCGCCATTTTCTTTTATGACTTTATTTTTTCTTCTGTTATTTTTGTGTTGGATGCTACACACTTTTTACTCCTTTTAGTCCTTCTTTAGCCAGTTAGTGCAAGAAGACATAGTTTTTAGGAAATCTCACCGCCCGACATGCCATGTCAGACAGCAACTTTGTTAGCCACCGCAAAAATTCATTTCTACATCACAGACATCAGCTGCACAATTCAATGAACTTGTTCTCGATGAGTTTAGTTTTTTTTTTTTTGTTTTTTTTTTCTTTGTCCGAAAGTGATGGTGGTTTTGGTTCTTCCATGGTCATACTATATCCTGAGGACCATTGTCCAAATTTGTTTTTCTTCGTCTGATGCCGTGTCTGTGTGATGCATTTTAGGATATGGACTTTTTGTCTATATGCGCATTGAGTAATTACAGTTTTCAGATGTGAAAGCCGATTATTCGTTAGATTGAATTCGGGTCAGGTCTTAATGCATATGAGTTGGAATGGTCTGCTGTTGGTGGTGATATGCTGCTGAAGGCATTGCCGATAATGAAAATTGGATTTCAAATGGTTTCTTTCATGGTTTCTTTTTATCCAAAAATGAGAAAATTTTTCATTTGGTTAGTTAGACAGAAATCTTCAATGAGTTGGTTACCGCAAGAACTCACACACAAAAGAAAGTGTCAATGTGTAGACACCTTCATGAACTAATTTTAATTTAAACAAGGATCCTGAAGAACAATTGACTTTAATTTTCCTTTTTGGGCAGCTTATAGATGAAAACATTGAATGGATCTGGACTGACTTGATAATACGAAAATTTCAATCTTAAAAAACAAACATTTGAATCAACTTATAGTCGATTTTTTCACAACGCCAAATGGTAGAATTCTGTGAAGAAATTTGCCATAATTGAAATTGGTAAGGCAGAAAACAACTGGCTTAAAAACGAGTTTTTCGAGTTTGAAACCTTAATCAACCCCGAAAACTGTATATTACAACAATCATAAGTCTGAAGGAGTCTCTACTATAAACATTATTTGTCAAATTATAGTCTAAAAATTAACTTTTTGATTAAATAGATAAGAATAAATTGTACAAAAAATTAGTTTTATTTTAGGAGTTCAAAAATGAATTAATTTTGTAAATTTCAACGCAATTTTTATGACCCTCAGCTTTTGTTTTTATTGTTTTTGAGAATTTCAGCAGGATACTGCTCAGAAAATATTCTTTTGATATTAAATTGACCAATTTCCATTTTATGTTGTTTCTTAGAGTTAAATCAAATTATCTCGGAATCAAAACCAACATTTTTTTAAATGTTGGTGTTCAGAAATAAAAATGTATGGATTGAAAATTTCTGCTGTGGCCCGATCTGTTTTTTTTTTTTTTTAAATTAACACTAAGAATTTTGTGAACAAAAATTTTTTTATCAACAAAAATTGTTAGAATTTTATAAAATATGCTAACAAAATAACAAATTTTTCCAGGTAAAATTAAGGCCATTGAGTTTTGGAAATTAAAATTCTATTTTGTAACATTTTGTAACGAAACGGGTAACGTAAAAGAAATCAGCAAAAAATGTTTGTAGAATTATTTTTTTTAATTCTGAGTTTGAAAATCATTATTTATTAAACTAGGGTAGGAGGGGAGCATTTGCATCTTCCTAGGAAAATATATTTCTATGTCTTGTTCCAAGAACTTATTCTTATGTTAACAATTTTTATTCTTCGTAGTAAATTTTATTTCAAGAATGAGTTGTTGGCCCAACAATGTCATTCTTGAAAGAATTTTTTGAAAACCACTGGCAGAGCCACCCCACTAAGTGGTTTTTGCCAGGCAAATCATTCCTATGTAAAAATGGCAAAGGCCCCAGTTTTTTTTTTTGGAATTATTGATAGCTTTTTTCTTTGCAGAAAATATAATATACAAACAATTTTGGTAAAGATGAGTTATTTTAAAAGAAAAACCCTTCATATTAATGACAACTTTGTACCTTGTTATTTCAGATTCCGGAATAAAAAAAAAAAACAACATACTTGTCCCACTCAGTTGTAGTATGGCGGAGATCTGTTTAATTTTTACCAGAGTTTGCAAGTAGAGATGTGCAACCAAAATCGATTTTTCGATATTTAACAATGAGTTAGTTTGACCGAAATAATCGATTGGTAGATGCAATCCACTGCACCCCTTCTACCCTACTCACTGGATTAATTGACTTAAAATAATCATAAAAGAAGGATTTTTGTTCTTAAGTTATACTGAAAAATTAAAATAATTTTAAGATGTAGGGAACCCATATTTTTAATGTCCCATTATAAATTATTTAAAAAAAACTATCAGTACTCAACAAATGTCAACTAGTTTCGTTATTTGAACAGCAGCGATTGAAATGTTGTTCGAATATTGCATATTGGCCTGGCCTTCGTGACATTTTAATAATAGGTAGACTGTAGGTATTTTTCACAATTCTCATTTTGATCAAGCAAAATCTCTAATTTGTAAAAATCTAAATAATGGACAGATTTTCTGTGTAAGAAAACAGACTTCAATACGCTCTTAGCGCCATCTATCATTAATGTCACTGACTTATCAAACAGCCCCCTCGTATCTTAGAATGTCACAAACGAATATAAAATAAGATTTTTGTCAGTTTAAAGTTACATTGAAGTAAAAAAAAAATTAGAGCTTCATTGAACAAAAAACCCATTTTAAATTTACTTCCTTGAAAAGAACTCATTCATATTCAAGATTCGTTGAATTAAAAACTTACAAGCACACTCTACCAGAAAGAGTTACTACCCGTCTACTTTTTTGTTTTTATTTTAAGAACTCAAAATAATTAACGATCGGTTTGTATTCTATTCGTGACCTTATTATACGCTCCATCTAAACTAACTTCTTGTATTGTAAGGACTTGAGGGTTACTTTGAAATGAAAAAAAAAACAAATTCTTTTCTTGCATGAATTGCATTTTCATTTTCTCTAAAATAACTTTTTTTTTCTATTATACACTAGAACACTACTTGTTTCGAATAGTTATTGTGAATGCGCGCTAAAAAGGAGCAATACAATGGTAATAGAATGAGAAGATGAAATACAAAAAATAAACACAAAATATTATACCCCAACAAATATAACATCGCATAAGGATACAAATAAAAAGAGAAGAAAACTGAAAGCTCTAGGGAGATAAATTTGAAAATTGCATGAAGAATTTTGAATAAAAATCATGGCATTAAGAGTGAATTCAACGTTAAAATAAAATGTAAGAAAAAAAAAACATAAATAAATACTGTGGGAAGTTTACTCCTGGATGATAGTGAAGGACTTCAAGGTTAAATCTTTATGAGAAGAGAGTGCCTCATTGAAAGAAATTTTCTTCTTTTTTATTCAGATTTCTTTTTTTTTATATAAAATAAGACTACGGAAATTGATGATAAAACAAGAATTGAGAAAAAAAAACAAACACCAAAAACCTACTAATAAAATATAAATAAGTGGGTACAAGGATCCTGTCGAATGTAATGAAGAAGATAAATAAATTTTAAAGGGGGATAATATTCTAAAAGGTGATTATTGATTAGGTATTTTTAGAATATATTTTATATTTTAAAACGGTTTCGCTAATATAGACAATTTCGATTTTCTTATTCCCACCAATTTTCTTCATTTTTCTCAACAAATAACATAAAATTCTCTGAATTCCTGTGACGGAAACAAAATCGATGTTAATAGTCGATCACTAATTAAGTTTTAGATTCAAATTGTGGTCAAGGTTTTTCCCATCACTTCCATTTACACCTCTATTCCCCATCGAAAACTCCTAATAGAGTTGTATCCACTCTTATCGGATTCGTCCCTCTTGTGCTGTTCCTTGTTTTCATTCGATGAAACCATTTGATACACTTTCCTAATTCCGTTTTCCTTCTTTTTCGAATTCTACAAAACCTTTAGAAATTTCAAACCCTCCTCGCCCCATTTTCGTTGATTTTATCGTCATGGTGTTATACCACCTACGAGTAACTTGTTTGTATAATGTTAAATGGTAAATAAATGTAAAACCAACGCCTCACCACGCTGTTCCTCTGTGTATCCTTGTGTATCCTTAAATTGCAATCATGATAAGCAATTAATTGAATCCAAGGCATTTAATTGTTCCATTTCATCCTGTTAGCTTGATTTGTATATTTTATACTTCTCTACAAAGAATTCTAAAGAGAGAAAACAGCAAGTAATCTGCGTTGAGAGTACATTTTTAGTGGTCGGATGTGGGTTAAACTGTTGGATTACTGCACTAATTGGTCACCGGAAAGCAATCAACTAGGTACAGCGTATAAAAGGAAAATCAGAGATGTTTAGGATTTTAGTTCATTTAGAAGAAATGTAAATAAATTGTTATTTTGATTTATGCAAAAAATTGTTTTCAGAGGGAGAGAATTTTTTGTCCTTAGAATTTTGAAATTTTGATTTTTAAATTTATTATTATTTTTCGATGAAGAGTAGATTGTGAATTGAATTTGTATACTATTTGGAGAAGGTATGCAAATCGAAAAATTGCTACTATGTACGTACCTACTCCTAAATTGTGAAATTTTATTCCATTTTTTGTGTTTATGAATTAATTTTGAAAATCCTCTGAAATAGTTGTCACTATTTTAATACCAAAATTTGATGAATATAAAATACAGACATCATAAAGGGTAACAAAGAAAATTCTTGACCAGAACGCACCCTCCTCTTCTTTGACGGCTATTACTATTATATTTGAAATAAGTTTTTGGTTGAGTTAATAAAAATAGTCAAGAGTACAAAACAAAATAAAATGCACCACTGGATCGCACGAACATGCTCTTGTAGCTCAAAATTATTTAAATGTATTTATATATTGAAAAATAATAAAAATTTGAAAAAAAAATCATTTTTTTGTTTCCTTTTTTTTAAAACTTTTTTTTATTTGAAAAACTAAATACACAATACTTTTTAAAATGATGAAAATGACCTGGTGAAAAGTTTTGAACGAAATTAGTTGAGTCAGTAATGATATAATACTTAAACTAAAAAAAAATTAAAAATTTCCCAAAAATCGTGTTCATCATATTTCTTATTTTTTGAGAAAAACTAAAAGGGCAGTATTGTTACAATCACTTATATCATAACATACACTAAGTTTAATCAAAATCGTAGGAGCCGTTTTCGAGAAAAAGCCAATAACTCGAAACTGTTATGTGGGAGGTATTCGTTCTATTTGAGATATTCAAAAAAAAAAAAAACAACCTTGGAAATGACAAAAAAGTAATCTGTACCAAATTTCATGCAAATCCGTCAACCCGTTTAGGCTGTGGCTGTACAGAAAGACGAAGAGACGAACAGACGACTAGACGAACACACGCACAGACCTACGGACGGCATGAAGAAAAAATGATTTTTTTCAAACTTAGAATTTATGAAAAAATAAAAACTTATCAAACTGTCCAGCTGATTTTATTTTATAATTATAAAATTATTGAAAATACAATTTTTCTTATAAAATTCAATTGGCGTTTCGGTCGAAAAATTAACTTCAAAAAGTAATTGTTGTTATAAATTCAGTTTGATTTTTTCTTTTTTTAATTTCAAATTAGATTCACAGTTTTTCAAAAAAAAACATTGTATCATATAACGTAAAATTTTGAAAAAATAAGCTACAAATTTATCTTATCTTCCAAATTCTGTGCTTGAGAATCATCATGCGCTTGACTGAATAGGACATATTTTTTTATAGGTACACAAAGCTAAGAAAGTGCTAAGTGAATAAACGTTACCAAGAGAGATAAAAAATTATGAAGAATTGAGATGAATAAGTAAGAACAATACGGTAAAAAGAAAATGCTTAAGGTAAACACCGACCAATAAGCGTTTCCTTAAAATTTTCGGTAAAAAAAATTTTTTTAAACCAACTGAGGTTATCATATGAATAGCTCAAGTGGTAAAAAATCTACTCAACATTTGAGAAAAATCTCGGCGTAAGTTAAAGACTATGAGTTCCACCCATAATCAAATCCTTTTTTTTTTTATTCAAGAAATTTTTAAGTATATTTTTAAGTCCTTAAGTAAAATTTCTGCAATTACTTTATAATTAAAAGATTCATCGATTTTTTACGCATTATCAATTTTCCGATTACAATCACAACACAATTACTCCACTAATTGTTCGTGATTCTCAAAAGGAGAACAAAGACCCTTATATCCCCACATCCGCTTTAACAAATTAGAAAATGCTTTTTAGGATTTACTGCAATGAAGCCTGAGGAATTTCGATTCCTGGTACTAAATCACACACTCGGAATGCAAAATACTCGCATATTCTCTGGAATAACTCTCTCTCTCTCTCTCTCACTCACTCACTCTCTTCACACCGAATTATCGATGTTAATGGTTTTCGATTTTATTGGATCTAATCGCTGCGATAAGGATCGCTAATGGGCGGTTAGCCCATTTTCAACTTTGAGCTCAATAATTACTCTCGGTGAATGGCGACGGTGGTGATGGTGGCGGTGGCGGCAGTTCGGCGGTTGGTGGTGTCCCTTCAAATGGACCGGGTGTGGCAGCACACTATTTCCCCTCGCTGTGCACACTCCATTAAAACACAGTCATTTGCGAAATATTGCGGAGAATGTGTGGGGATTTTGTTTTAATTCGATATTTCATTTAATTTGTCGCCCTACATCCAGCACAGATGGCTTTGTTAGCCCAGCATCTATATATAATGGTGATGATGGTGGCCAAAGCCAGAACCATTCTCGTCGCCATACCACCCCTCGTTTAGGTACTTAAACTGCAATTTAATGAGTCTCGCAAATGACATTTGGAGAACTGTGAATTCTGATATTTAATGCCAGCACTATGATTTGATTATGCGTGTATGCAATTTAGCGAGTGAAATTAGTTGGATTTGCAAATTATATTGTTAAATTACATATACTTGTACAAAAGGGTTAGCAAAAGTCATTGTTTTTTTCTTTTATTTATTTTGTTTAATTCCAACCTAAATATTTGCATAGATCTGGTTAATTCACAATTTGATGAGTAATCGCATTATTTATGACGCTGACGCTAATGGTGGTTGAATTGTGGTGAAAAGGATGTGAATTACGCACGCTTTTGTTCTATTGTTGTTTTTTTGTTTTTTTTTTTTAGTTTAATAAAACGCCAATTGACCGATTATAATTGATTTATGCTTATTGTGCGGAAAAAATACTTCAGATATTACGTTTATAATGATGAATGTTGTCGATTGGCTTCAATTAAAAACAAATTATTCGAATTAGTCCTTTTTTTGTTTTAAGGGAATTAGTGAATTTTATTGTGTCAAGTTCTATTTTTATATTTGCTGAAATACCTATACATTTTTTAAATATAACTAATTAAGAATAATCAGCTTTTTTTATAAAAAAAAAAAAATAGGACATTAAATAGAGCGTAGGGAGTTAAAAAGTTCTTTTTTCGAAAGTAATTTGGCATAATAAGCCAATTTCAAAAAGTTGATTTTGTTTGTTTTTTTTATTTTCGTATTGGTTTATTTCGTTTAAGTATTATCATTTGCCAATATAATTAAATGAGTTTTAATTTTTGTTTGTTCAAATTGTAAACAAAACTACCTATTAACTTGAAAGTGACGTTTTTAATAACAAAAACAAATAACGGTGAAAAATAGCAAATCAATGAAATTAATGAAATCATGATATATAAAAGGAATGCACTTTAGAGCAGGCTTGAGGTTATTCGCTTGGAGCCTGCTAAAAAATATTTTATTTGTATACCATTGAAGCTGTCACAGATAAATTCGTATTATTAAAATCATGACATAATATACAATACACTTTGTCAGAATTTTTTCTTCAGTTTTACTATTAAAAATAATGTGCTTTAGAAAATAAAGGGTTTTCAAATGGGGACTTGACAAATTTGGATTTAATTTTTTCACCAATCATCGAACTGTCAATTTCTTCAGTAAACTCAACATTTTCATCATGACAAAGTTCACAGTTGAGCAACGTCTGCAAATTATAATAATTTTCTACCGAAATTCGTAGTCGGTGACCGCAACTTTAAGAGCCAATTTTCTGTCGTAATTCTCGCCCTAGTAGACAGCTAATAATACGTAAAGTGCAAAAATTTGAGTCTACATATTCGTTGTGTGATGTTGCCGTGTCAGTGAGAAAACGAGTTTGTCGAAAATATCGCTGCCGTTCAGGCGTCCGTAGCAAACGGTCCAAATTAGTCAATTCCACGGCGTTTTTAAGAATTGGGTATCGCTCAGACTATTTTTGGCCCGAATTGGAAGATATGGACTTGGACGACATGTGGTTTCAACAGGATGGTGCCACAAGCCACACAGCTCAACAACAACTTTTGTTTTATTTTTTTTAAATTTTTTTTTAATACCAATAAATATGTTTATGAATAAAATACACTACACAGGCACTTATCCTTGTGGATCGAAATAGTACACCACTAAATGTAGTCAACTTTAGGAAACTTCTTCAAACCTTATCAATTTCTGAGACTTCTAAAATGGTCAAATTTTAGAAAATTCAGTTCTCTTGAACACTTGGGTGCATTGTTATCACCTAAAACTTTCAATGTGCTGAAAACTAGTCTGAATTTGACTGAAGTGTAACCAATTACTCGGACTTACAAAACAATGCCAAAAAAATGTTTTTGTTTCTGTAAATTGAATTTCTCATCACCCAAAACATCACAAAAACAGTGCTTTTAAAGTTCAAAATTCGATGTTTTTTTAAAAAGATAGAAATAAATAACCAAAAAAAAATTATTTCGGCATTTTTTGCAATATATTTGAGATTAAATAGAAAAATTATCTAAACAAAAGTCAAATACTTTTCGATACGTGGTCTACTTTAGATATAAATCGTAAGAAACCACTATTTTCGACACCCACTCTACTTTTTCGCCCAGCCACCCCCAATCTGTTGGTGGGCAATTTACGTTTCTTCTTTTTTATACCATTTATCCTTAATTTGCCTCTGAAAACAGAAAAACTGGATTGGCACTGTAGATATACCTACTATAAGTAATTGGAATCCAGTAAAACTCGGTTAAAAAATTGTAACTTCATTAAATTTAAAATTTGAATTCGTAAAAGCTCTATGTTATATTTCCTCTTTCCTCATAACTTTCAATATATTTAATATTAGCTCATTCTAGGTATACAAAAATGTTAAAAACAGAAAATCAATTTCCCTTCGAAATAAAAATCTCAATTTAAACAAACATGAAAATTATTCGTGTTTAATTTCTCATTAACAGAGTTTATTCTTTGTATGTTTTTTTTTTTTTCTTTTTTTCATTTTCGAAAATAAGGATTTCTTCTATTGTTATTAAATTGTTCACCTTTCAGCCTGCAACTTTCAACACCATTAAAAAAACAGCACATTAAAATGCAAATGACACAATGACAGTGTTAATTTCATAAAAAAAAGGGTTAAACGAGTTCGAAAACAGAAAGAAAAGAATAACTAAATTAAAAAGGAAGAAATAAAAACTTTTTACCTTGCAACAACAATAAAATTGTTTTGAAGTTAAAATGTGATAATACAATAAATTCGTCCTTACCCAACGGCAGCCTAAGGATATTGCTTTGTATTTCTTAAGTTATGTTATTACTATTCAGGACACGCAGCTCTTGTGATTTTGTTTTTTTCTTTGTTTCAGCTTCTGTTGAAATAAAAAATAATAACCGCTTAAAAGCAACAAAATAGACTGTGACTGAGGGCAACGATGACAACAATGTCAGTAGCTATAAGAAAGATGACTGACCAACCAAGATGAACTAATTACAAAAGGACCAACAACTAAAAAAAAGTTATTCCAATCACGAAGACACCATGAAGAGTAACACTATAAACATTATGAAAAGTTTCTCAAGTAGTCCTTATCTCGATAGGAGTTCGTTTCGTTGTGTTGTTTCTAGAATCGTTTTGAACGCATTGAGGTGACAGTTTGTCTAGTAAGTCGTTTATCCTTTGTAATGAAAGTTCGATGAAACAAAAAAAAAAATAAAGAATGTAGAAAAGTTATTGAAAACAATAAATTTATAGGGTTTAGGGAAGATATTGAATGGAATTCAAGAATTCACGAAACGTGCGTCTACAAAAGATTTATTTTATGACTTGTGGATTCTTAAAGAGATAAGAGATGGTGGCAATTAGATTACCTTCTAAGACCATTCAAGAATTTTATTGGGTTACAGCTGGGAGTGTTGAAATATGGTTCCCTATCTGCACCACAAGTGGGGCCATCTTCAACCATTTTAGAAGTTTTTTTTTTGCACATCTCTTTTCAAAATCAGCTAAAACACTTAAAGTGATGTTAGATGTTATCATTCAAGTCACAATTTTTTGTCATAATGTTTCTAATGATATTTTTTTGTTTTGTTTTTTTTTTCTTTATTTTTAGACTTGCAATGGACCTAAAAACCGGTACACTTTTAGTACCACCGACAGTCAAAAACTCCAGTTGTTCACATCCACGTTATACGGGACATAGCTTTATCATCCATATTGGAATAGCTGAAACAATTGAAGCTTTACTCATTTTGATATTAACTTTAGGTGTAATAGGTGCGAATGCGTTAGTTATATTTGTCATCAATAATCGTAGATATTCACCGTATATTCATATGCAGGTAAGTTTTATAGAATATTTAAAATTTAATTTATGAAAAATATAAAATATGTAATATTAAAATTATGAAAGGAGAACGGGCAATTTCGTCCCATAGAGTGAACAACATTATTCAAGATTTATCTTTATAACTCAAGGCACCATAATGTTTTACATGGATGAGATACCGACTTATGGGCCAAAATTAAGGAGGTGGAAAATTTGATGTCGAGTCTTTTTTTTTAAATCAAAATAACACTAAATTGAAATTCACTTCTGACGTACTGGTTAATATAATTGAGATAAATCTCCGAATGTATTAACTTCGTTTGAAGCAGAATTACTTTTTGTTTTATTTAATCTTATATACCCGAATAATCATTCCCGGAACGCTTCCATAATAATCAGTTATATTAAGCTACCTATATTCTTAGTATTACTTTGACCAACTTTCTTCAAGAATTATCAAGTGCCTGAGAAAAAACTGAGAAGAATCGTAATTTCTATTTAAATAAAAGTTGTCCGAAGAAATATGCCTCAATGTTTTTACAGTGACAAAATTTCAAATTCAAATAGTCAAATTGTCTGGAACTAATGTAATGGAACTAATTTACCATTCCATAATACCAATATTAATTAATGCAATTTTTTTTATGAAATCCATATGAGAAAAAATTACATATAAATTTACAAACGATTTTTGTAGCTTATTTATTAGCTAAATGTAATTGAATTTTAACCACTTATACTGATTTAGGCTTAGTTATTGGAATTTATCCACTTTATAAATGAAGCTACACTCAAATTTCAATATTTTGCGATAAATTAAAAAATAAATGATTTTGAGCTCTGTCCGCTTAGGAACTACTAAATGATATCTAAATTCAACATATTTCAGTGTAAAAACTCAAATATAAAATAAACTGTTTGGATTTTTCCTTTGCAATCGTTTACACTTAAACTTTGATTCCACTTATTTGTAAAAAAAAATCTGTTAAAAACAAAAATACGAAACTTATTAAATAAATATTGGCAAGCCAAAAAAAAACATAACTCACCAACTTTTAACTGCATCATAGAAACTATTTTCCAACCCTGAAATTAACCACAAAAAAAGAAACCAAAAATTTATTTACTCTCACAAACACATTTTCGAAAAAAATAATTTAAAGTCCAACAAAATAAAATTTAATGTTTTAACTTTCTATTTTTTTTTTTAATCTTTTTTGCGTTAAAATAATTCCAGCCACGATACCTGCTAACATCCCTGGCACTAAACGACCTCACAATTGGCCTGCTAATCACTCCATTTGGATTGTTGCCAGCCTTGTTTCACTGTTGGCCGTATGGTGAGATTTTTTGCCAAATTCAGGTAAGTTAATATCTCTTATCAAATGCATTCATAAAACAAAACCAAAATCCAAAACCATCCTCGCCATTAAGTCCTTTATCACAAAAAAAAAAAAAAAAACAAAAATAAAATGGATTATACCTAACCGTTTCGAAGTTGGTTTGTGTGGAAAGTACCACACATAACCTTGCATAGCATAACTGCTTGCTAAAAGAGGGTATCCTCAATTCAAGGAAATCCTTGCAATCGTCCTTTCATACTCAAGTATACTCACTCATGCTTCCTAAGATTGAACAAAACAAAAATCCACAATTGTAGGTAGGTTAGTACTCCTTCCAATTTTAAACCTGCTTTTTAATATCCACAATTTTTCAAGTCCTACAAAGCCATGCAGACAATAAGTCCATGAGTGTGAGTGTGATATTAGTAAGAAATCATCTTAATAGAAATTCTATATTTTTCTCCCTTAGCCTCCCTTATGACACTATTTCGCCTATCCTTCAGCCCATTCCCTCTATAGATCCTAGAAGATATGCAATTCCTTGTACCTACACCATATTACTTATACAAGTTTCAGGTGAAAATAAAATAAATTTAAATTCCACAGGCATTACTCCGTGGCGCCCTCTCGCAGCAGAGTGCTGTTATCCTCGTTTGCATGGCTGTCGATAGGTACATGTGTGCGTTACATCCTAGACGATACTTTCAACATTCAAGTAAAAAGGTAAAAAAAAAATAAAATAGAATATTAAAGAAATATAATTGTTACGGTATGATGTACTGTACGGCTCCCTCTCAAACGTTCGCTCGATGCACTTGCATAATAATATAAAATCTTTTACATTCATTTTCATGTACTGTATAAAATGTCTGTTTTTGAAGTTGAAATTTTGTAAAATATTTTAACAATAGAAGTGGGAGGTACCCGTACCTATTGGGGGAAGGGGGAAATGAAGAATTTGTGTGTTTTTAGAAACATTAATACATTCTTTTAATCATAGCTGGTGTGGTGAACCTGACTATAAGGTAAGGGTTCTATTCTATGTGTGTGAGTTTAGTTTTTCAACCAAAAATTGAAAATTTAATCAAGTTACCATGTGTATTGGCTTTATGCAGTAAAAACAGCAACAGGGCAAATAAGGACTTCGGGGGGTTTAATTATAAAAGCACATAAACATTAGACAAAGCAAAAAGTTTAGATATAATAAATGAAACTGAGATGAGTTTTAGACTGTTTTACAATGAAAGCATTGTTTATCAAACGTATGCAACCCACATTTATTATACCAATCATCACCTAGATGAGTAGTTGTGACATATTTAGCATCTCATTTTATGTATACAGGAAAACAGTATTACATCCTTAGAAGACAATTTATTTTTAAAGTTCAGAACAGAATTTTAAATCGCGTTATAGTTTTGTAAAATTTCTTTAGGTATTAGAAACAAAAGTTGTAGAACTTGAATCATTCGGTTAAAAGACAAATTATATTAAAAAAGAAAGTCATTCAAACCCTATTGAAACTTAAATTCAGGTTAAGAAGTAGTTCTTTACTTTTCGTTTGTTGGACAATAATTTTTCGATTCAAATTCGTTTGCAGCAAACTCTTAAATTCGTTTGGGTCAAAAACTTTATACAAACGACTAAATAAAAAAAAACAGTTAAGCAAAAGTTCGCTTCCGAAGCTAGTTTGTTGCCATTGCTCATAGCAATGTTTGTTGCCATTGCGGGTAGCATAAAATGCATACGAACACCACAAACATGGAGTTTACCATACTGTAAAAACACTTAAACGTTTTAAACTTTACTTTCTCTATAATAGTAACATTGAATAACAAAATAAATACCAACAAAAGCATTGTATGTATTTTTTTTCTTTATACTTTGTGACTATAATTTCTGATCTTTAGCAAGAAATAGTTCGTCCACGTTTTCTTAATTCCATTTGTTTGTGATTTTCGTGATTCATATTCCCAAAAGAGTATTCATGATTTTTATCAACCTTTTTACAGATAAACATTCTTTTGCAATAAATAACTGTCACGATATAGCATTTTATCTCCAATCTCATTCTTGGACGTAGTCAATTTTTTTTTCTTTTTTTGTCTCAAAAACATTTTCATAGTCCTTGGTGTGTTTATAAGACATTTTTGTTCTTTTCGAATGCTTCATCATTGTTAACAGGAAGAAAAAACTTAAGAATGCTGAGGTATTTTCTTTTTTTTTTTGTTCACCCACCGACTTCCTAAGAAAGTTGGGGGTTATGGATGAATTCCCGTTCTTTTTTTTTTATTCCAAAGAGCACCTGAATCCAGCAGCATAGTTGGCAACTCAGGATTATCATAATGGTCATCATTTCTACTTCTCTTACATCTTATCTCAGTTTATCCTTCGTTCCTATAAAACTTCCTATAGAGTAGTAGGAGGAGTTGAGGAGCAGTTAAAAAATATATTGGTATGTTTCTATTGTACCACGATGGCGATAAGTTGAACGTTCAAGCACCGCCTTTAAGGCTTCAAGTCCGAGTGGCTTTTTGTGTTCCTAATTGGAATGTCAAAAGCGGAATGGCAGTAGAACCGTTCCATAAAATGACAGCAATTCCACAAAAGGCGCGCAAGAATCCAAACGAAGGAATGAACGAACGAACGGTATAAAAGCAACATCGATTGAAGGCAAGACAACCAAAAGCAAAAGGACATCTCGGGCATTTATAATATTTTGAGCAATTAAAATAAATTTTAATATTAATGATGGAACAACGCTCTTAATTACGAGCGCAATATTATAATGGTAGGGAGCCAGCGAGAAAATACGATTTGATGCTAAGCTATAGAGTCTCGAGGAAATTTGTCTTTGTCAGCACATAGCGCGAGGCAAAACCAGGGAGAGGAATAAATTTCTCGTCGAATTATTAATTTTTTGCGTTTAATATAATGATTATGATTGTGATGAGTTTTGTCGGCAATAAAAGTTGTTTTTATTGCAATTTTGATTCAAATTATTATTTTTGTTCATTTTGGAATAATTGTCAGCTGGAAAATATTAGATTGTTAGTGAATGTTTTTAGGCGTTTATTGGTTTAGTTCCTAATGTTTTTAGCTATTTTATTCATGTCAATATAAGAAGATGGAGTTTTTGAAACTTTAGTTGAGGGATGCCCACAAGGCAAATAAATACTTTTTGAGTTTATTAGACGCATTGTTAGAGTTTGATTTCAATTTTCTTTTTTAATTTGTTTTGGTTAATTTTCCGAAATGTCAATTTTATTGATTTAATAAATTCAAGTTATTAAAAATGCACACAGCCATTAATGATGTTTTAAGCTCCAAATCTGTTTCAAGGGATATCACTTACTTCCAGTCCTTACGTTCAGTAGGTACTTACTTGAAATAAAATGCACGACTGGTTCGCACGAACTTGCTCTTGTAGCTCAAAATTATTATGTATGTATTTGTATATTGAAAGAAAAATCATTTTTTTGTTTAATTTTTTTTTTTTTTCAAAACTTTTTTTTGAAAAACTTAATACGCAATACTTTTTAAAATTATAAAAACGGCCTGGTGACAAGTTTTGAACGAAATTAGTTGCCAATAATGACATAATACGGAAATAACTTAAAAAAAATGAAAAATATCCCTAAAATCGTGTTCATCATATTTCCGTTATTCGTATTTTTTGAGAAAAACTTAAAACGCAGTATTGTTACAATCACTTATAACATAACGTACACTAAGTTTAATCAAAATCGTTAGAGCCAATTTCGAGAAAATCTATGTAGGCACATAATTTTTCAAAAAAAAAAAAAAAATTATTTTTTAATTTTTAATATCAAAGGTTCAACTCACCACCAGAGACTTCCGTATAAGAAATTACATCAAAATCGGATGAGTTGCTTAAGAGAAACTCAAAAATTAAGAAATCAGCTCTATGTAGGAACTGGATTTTTTTAAATTTAAATAATTTTTTTATCAAAGGATATTACCTCACCACCAGAAGCCTCCATATAAGAAATTTCATCAAAATCCGAAAAGTCGTTTAAGAGAAACTCAAAAATTAAAGAAAAAAAAACGGTTCTATGCAGGCATCGTTATTAACATTTCTAAAAATATTAGATATTTTTTTTCATTTTAAAGGTCGTACA
This sequence comes from Meliscaeva auricollis, assembly GCA_948107695.1. Taxonomy (NCBI): domain Eukaryota; kingdom Metazoa; phylum Arthropoda; class Insecta; order Diptera; family Syrphidae; genus Meliscaeva; species Meliscaeva auricollis. Next base: position 17,868,732 of record OX403619.1, on the reverse strand, counting down.
CCTCACTGAAAAAAAGTTATTCAAATCGTTAGAGACGTTTTTGAGAAAATTCAAATTCAAGGTACCTGCCATGGTACCGTCTTTTTTATACCTATACAAAATTCAATTTTCCCTCTAGGGAATTGCACAAGACCCTTAACAGTAAGTAAGCAATTAAACCCAGGGCGTACGCAAGGAGGGCAGGTAGCGTTTGCCCCCCTCCCCCCCCCCCTTACTAACTGTTCTTTAAAATTTAATAAATTTTACTTTTGAATGAGTTTGCCCGCGCCTGATCAAAGTCCTGCCTACGCCCTAAACTTCTTAGATTCGTTACACAAAAAATAATGTTTAGCACTAAACTAATATTTGCTCAAAATATTTATATATCACTTCCCAGGATATCAACTTTGACATTTGTCCTTTAAGGAGTCATTACTAGATTTTTGTTTAACAATTTTAAAGAACACTACACAAGATTTTAAAATATTACCAAAAATACTAAGTAAAAGTGAGCTTATATATTCTATATCCTTCTTTGCCAGTTCCTTTACATACCAACTTTTTTCTTCCTTATCATAACTAAGGATACCTTTCATATTTTTAAAATAAGACAGTTTAGTAAAAGTTTTCCTGCTACATTAAAGCAATACTTAAAAAGTTCCAAAAACAGCCCAAGGGAAATCTAAAGATTTGAAGAGAATCAAGTTCACAAACTAATATCACAGGATCCTTCCTAGAATATTATTTTAATATAACAAAACTGTTTTCCGCGTTCATGAATTTCCAGATAAAAAAAAAAAAATAAAAGTAAACCTACACAACGCCCCCGAAAGGTATGCTCGTTGTAATTAAATCGGTACGTGATATATAATGTCCCTCTGTGCTTGTCATATACTGACAAAATCAGATTTGCGTATATGTACCTATGGTTTGTGGTATTATTACAGTTGAAGAGCATGCATACATTAAGGGGTATCCTACATAAAATAGGACGTGTTTTTACTTTCAAAGCTGTACCGCATCAGACGGTTTTTGATTTTCATCACTTTCCCCTAAAAAAAAAATAACGCTGACATTATTTGACATATAAATAGTGACTGATTGACAGCAGAAGGCAAAAATGGTCTCACCACCACCACCGTGTTGCCAAGGATGACAGATATACATCGACATTTTCTATTAAATAAACGATGATGGTTGTTGTTGTTGTTGATATGATAAAATCGTACGCACGCAGCAAATATGTACATTATAAAGATTGCCTGAAGCGTGTCACGTGTTTCACAAAATTGCTTACCTAATAGTACAGAATCTACGTACAGACATACATATATATGTTTATGCCTTCTGGAAGCACGTTCAATCATTAAGTGGGTTTAAATGTTTTCAAAGTAGACGACACAAAAACGCATAAGGAAGTTGCAAGGAAACTTCAATTTTATCTATTTCAGTGAAAGAATTTATATGCAAGGAAAGTACAGGATCCAGGAGTAGTAAAAGCTTCGAAGATATCATTTACTAGAAAATTCTATTATTTGCAGCAAACGAATGAATAGTTTGTGAAGAACCTCTCCAGAAAGTAGTTTGTTGCAAAGAACTTCACCTTTGGTGTAAATATGAAATGCATTTATAGCAAACAAATTTTTTCAATAATTGACTCTATGTTTGTAGCGTTCATATGCATTCTATGCTAAAAGTTATCTAGTTCGTGGCGCAATAGCAATAGCCTTTGTTCGTGCTTGTATGCATTACCTGAAACAGTCCGTAGCAGGATGATATGATACCTGCTTCGCAAACAAGAAGTTGCCGGTTCAATCACAGGCAATTAAACTTTTTTTTTAATCGTTCGCAGCATGTGTTTAACTCAAACGAATTTACCAATTTGCTGCAAACGAAAACGAAAAAATGTCCAGCAAACGAAAAAGTCGTTTGGACAATTTTTTCGTTTGCCACAATCGATTTGTTCTCTCAGGGTTGACATAATTTGTTAGATCCGTTATTCTGTGGAAGTCATATTAATAAAAAATATAAGTTTTCATTCTGACACTGTTGTATCACAAAAGTAGCAAAATCTGTTAAAAAAACTAAACGTTTCAATTGTGTTTGAAAAAACTCATTCAAACTCTATCTCTCTAAAGTGTAAAGGGTCCTTGATATAACATGTTGTAACACTCTGTGTTGATGCATACCCTCGAAAACAGAAAAAAAAAATGCAATTATCCCATCTATTGAAGCATCATCTATGTAAACTAGACACAATAGAACGTTTATACCCGCCTGTCCGTGTCCATATCCTAACATTGATTGATAGCAATGCACATTTTTGTCTATTTCAGGGCTGTGTGGCCATTGTTAGCCTTACATGGATCATTAGTTTAACGGTTTTTGGTTTCCTGGTCCTGCCAAAAGGTAAGTTTATTTTGTAAATTAATTCCCCGGATACAATAACTCACCATCAACCATTTTTTTTTTTTTTTTTTTTTTTGATTCACATACATTTCTATCTATCTATACACTAAAGTGTAGACACACTAATACTTGAACAATTATTATTATTCTAGGGTACTACTTCAACAATACAGGACTAATGGCATGCGAGCCATTTTATAGCAAGCCATCATATCGAATTTTAGCAACTTGTGCACTTTACTTCCCTACCACAATGGTACTCATGTACTGTTATGGTTCGAGCTTTCATATGAGTCGTTTTAGGCTCAACGATCCCACGCTACCAACAATGGCACATCATCCGCATCATCCATTGACGGCGTCGACAACGCTTCCCAATACACCAGTCATGAATTTAAGCATGGCCATGGGTATGGGCTTAGGTGGACCATCTAATACAATAACGAAAAAGGTAATAAATTTTAGAAACCCACGGCTTTTGGTTATTATATGGTCATGGATAAGTAGGTGTAGGTGGTCATTCTATACAGGGTGATTACAAAATTTATGAATGGATTTAAAATTTCATAAATTTAGATTTTGAACAGTAAAATTTTAGTTTTATTTTTTGTTTAATTTCGCTTGAATAACTAGCCTGATTTTCTACACATAAAGTGTTTGATTGATATTTAAACACATTAAAGATATCTCTAGTGGAATTAATCTAAAAATACGATTCACTGTGTTGCGTCGTCGTCGGTCAAGGGGCAAAAGTTCACAATGTCACTGATTGTGAAATATATCCCTTTTTTTTGTGGATTTTAATTGTGTATACCAATACTTGATTTGTTATTAGTAGTTTAGTGAAAATAGGTATATAAAAAAATATTAGATAAAGAGTGTATGGCAAGTGTGAATGTGTGTGGGATAGTTAAAAAGAAGAGAGGGGAGGAAATAAATCTGATAATTGGTTTGCTTCTAAGATATTCTCATTGTTTTAGTCAATATTTCCTTGGTAATTTTCCGTTCAGATGAAAAATACAATAAAATAATTAAATAAAAAGACCCACAAAAAGAAAATAAAATTCATTGTAACCATTTTCCATTAGGTTGGATTCTGAGATTTTATCCACTCATTATGAACTTTAATACATAACCACATCATTTTCATAGAGATTTTTTGTAAAAGTGAATTAAGTTGTATGGATTATGGACAGCGATAGAAGCATTTAATAAAAAAATCAAATTTTGTAAATGGGAAAAAAATATTACTCATACGCCACAGTGACCAATTTAGATTAAAATGATAAAATTTATTTACTATCCGTAAAAATATAATGCCCCAGGTTGTAAACCTTTTGTTGATTATTTACAGACGCCTTAAAAACTGTTAAAATATTCATATATTCAAAATTTAAATAAAATCTAAAACAAAGATAACAAAAAGTAATAATTAAAAAATCATTTCAAAAGTTTTCAAATTTCTGGTTTTCAGGCATTTTTTCCCGCCTAGTTTCCCGCCTCGTTTTCCACCTCGTTTCCTATCTCGTTTTCTGCCTTCTTTCCCACCTCGTTTCCCACTTTATTTCCCCCCTCGTTTCCCGTCTCTTTTCCTGCCTCATTTCCCACCTCGTTTCCTGCCTTCTTTCCCATCTCGTTTCCCGCATTTTTCTCGCCTCGTTTCCCGCATTTTTTCCGCGTCGTTTCCCGCCTCGTTTTCCACCTTGTTTTCTTCCTCGTTTCCCATCTCGGTTCCTGCCTCGTTTCTTGCCTTCTTTCCCGCCTCGTTTCCCGCCTTGTTTCCCGTCCCGCCTCGTTTCCCGCCTCATTTCCTGCCTCGTTTCCCACCTGGTCTCCCGCCCCATTTCCCGCCTAGTTTCCCGCCTGTTTTCCCGTTTCGTTCCCCGCTTCGTTTCCTGCCTCGTTTCCCTTCCCTACGAAATTAAATTGTATACTTTGCTTTGAGATCAAAATTCATTTTTGGTTTTATATGTTTGAGAATCGAATTAATTGTTTTTGTCTAAAATTGCATTTCCGAACCTTTAACAAAAAAGTCTGTTGCAACCTTAGTAACTTTACCTATAATAAAAGCAAGTTCATGTGCTGCGGTCGTGAATTTAATTTATATCATTTAGTTAAAAGTTCCAGGAGACCTATAGGATTGCAATCAGTTTTTTTTTTTTTTTTTTTTTTGTATTTCAACAAACTGCCTCCGGTGAAACATTTTTTTTAATTTAATTGGGCCCTAACTAGTCCTAGAAATATATACATTTTACCAATTTCAAACTGTTATAGTTTGCTGCCCTTTGTTCATTCAATTATTTTAGAAAAAAACCCAAGAAAGCAATTTTTTTACAGAGTCAATTGTAGGTATTGCGAAAAAAAATTTAAATCATACAAAAAATTGATTGGCGAAAAAAATAATTGCTCACCCTGTATAGAATATTTTTGAGATTCTAATGGCTATCATAATAATAACTGTACCAGCCGTTTGGCGCGGAAGTATTTACATGGTTTTAATACACATAGTCTGTTTCCTTCTCTCATGCATTCATAGATTGTTCCAATTCAGGAGAAGCAATTGAACAACGGGTCGACATCCCGATCAATGGCCGCCATGTCTTTGGGCTTCATTGTGATGGTAACGCCCTGGACAATACAGGAAATTGTAACTGCGTGTACCGGGTCCAAGGTATGAAACCCGTTGTATTGCCTTTTTGTTTTGTTTTGTTCATTTTCTCAGGTATAACTTAACAATCTTTTTTGATGGCAGAGGTATGTGTATAGGGTATACCTTTGTTACAATATAAATCTGTGGTGTGAAACTATACATGAAACAAAAGTGTGCACCACAGCATGAAATGGAAATTTTAATTGTTTTCTCATTTTTATTTTTTTTTTTTTTTTTTTTTCTGTCTGAAATACTCTTTTTCTTTGCAGCTTCCGCCGTTTTTAGACTTCATTGTTACATGGACTGCGCTTAGTAATAGTTTTTGGAATCCATTTTTATATTGGCTGCTGAATTCGCAGTTCCGGAGACTCAGTCGCCATTTACTGCCGAATCGGGTGAGTGAAGAATAAAATGTATAAATTTAATAATCTATGATGTGTCCTGGAGTACTTTCTGATGAATGCATGAATATTTTGTATGCTGTCATTAATGGGAGTGCATGAACTTTAATTGATAAAAAAATGATTTGCGTTTGTGTCTTATATCAAAAGTAATGGCCGTTAACCACCATTAAATTGGCCGTTTATGGTGAGTTTTGATATGTTGACGGATATCCGTTTTGGGATTTTTTTTTTTTTTTTCATTTTCTCGCAAAATAACGCGCTCATAAATACGTGTACTGTTCGTGCCAGATATTATATATGGTGTTTGTGATGTAATTTATATACTGCAAAGTTATGGAAATAAAAAGGAATATTGGAAACATGGCTTCGAGATTGAAATTCAATATGTATGGTTTATTAAAAGCAATTATTTCCATTCAATGTGTGAGGGAGGACAATGCGGTTAAACCAATAAATTCATTTTTTTTTTGTCGGGGAGATTTGAATAGTATCTTCAATTTTGTCAGAGATTTAGTAGTGGTTTATGCAAACAAAGCAATAAAGCTTCGTTTATTTATGCCTTAATGACCTGAACACACAAATTCGTTCCATATTTCGTTACTTGTGGCACCAAGAATTTTTAGATGTTACTAAATTGCTTTGTCAAAGAATGGACAATTGCTTCGATCTTATTTTGAAAATGAATTGATAGCTACCTCTTACTAATACATCGGATTCTGCTTTGTTTTTCAAACAAGTGGCTATCAGTACGTCGCTCTAAAAAAAATTTCTTGTTATCTTGACAGTCACAGATAGCATGATAATTCCTATTGAGTTTCTAAACTGCATCAAATTCGCTTTTTACTTCTCGACTTTCTCTATTAGTGGATGCTCGTTCGATATTTTTGGCGCTGCTTGTAAGAGCTCTGCGTTAATACGGTTCAGTCCATCCACCTTGTTGTTCGTCAGTATTAAAATCGGGGAAATAATTTGCTTCTCTACTTGAAGGTACGGTGCATATTTTTTTTTTTTTACTTTGGACGAGTTATCACGTATATTGAATGCACATTGCTGGTAAACACACACACTTCACCTTCTGAGCCAAATAGAGTAGATAACAGTCTTCATTTTTCACCCGATGTTGTCTTAAAATTTGTACGCTCCTTAATGATCTTGTAAACATTTCTGCTGTCGATTTGTCAAACAAAAATTCAAATCGAACTCTTTCAATTCTTCAAACCAATTGGTGTTAATGTCTAATGGTTAAATTTTATTGCCTAAATAAAATTTTTAATGTTATTCTAATAACTCGTTGTCTTTTATCTTTTTGCCTGGATCAAAATTTCAACTTGAATTGAATTTTATCTCCACCCAATTTTCTGACCGAATTCAAGTTAATCGGTTTAAAAAATTAAAGGACCAAACTCAAAAGTCCCTTTATCCGCCTCATTTTAAGTTTAGTTTTGATTGGAGAGTAAAAATTGTAAAACTCTGTTTCTGGCGAAATTTCTAATATCTACCATGTCCCTGTGGAACGGTTCTAAATCAAACTTTTGTAATACATTTAAACCTTAAAGGAAGAAAGTCAAATCCAATTACTTTTTTTAAGCCTTTGTGACACCTCCTACGTGTGCATGTCAGAATAAGATTTCCGTTCTTTTTCTTTTGACCCGCAACAAGACAGCAATCGTTTTAAACAAAATACAACAGCAAAAAGGAACCAAACAGAAAAAAAAAACTAATGCGTACTCAGAGTAGCTATATGGGTGCTTGATTCTTTAGCATCTCTTCCTTTCTTTTGGGTGTATATACGAGTATTTGAATGAAATTTCCTTCAACTCTATGAATTTAATATGAAAGACCAGAGGATGAATTGTCACAAGGTTATATCCTCTCATCAATGCCAAGGAGTTTTTTTTTTTGCTGCCTTTTTTTGTTGTTGATGAAGGACTCTCTCTCTCGCTCTCTACTATGAATAGTTTGTGTCCTTTTTGTTTGGAATTTTTTTTTTCCTTTTTTCGTCTTGAAAGTCAGAATATCTTAAAAATTATGTTGATTACTCATGAACTTGGGTTGAGTTGGATATTTTGCAAAGTTTTTCTTTTATTTTTTATTTTTTTTCATTTTATTTCGTCAGAAAATCTTTCCTCTTTTTTTTGAAGAATTTTGTTTCCTTTGATCGGTAATGGTGACCTTCTGTCATTTTGTGTGTGTTCAAAGCCTAAGTGAAAACACGGAAACCTTATTCACACTGTAAGATGCGGTAATGTACTTATAGAGAATTAGATTTTTCGTTTTGTGATTGCAGAGACCCGAAAATCTTTTTAGATTAAGGTCAGGTACCTATACTACTGTACCTTTTTATATGAATGAAAGAAATACTTTTCAATTGACATTGAAATCCTTTGTAGCGGATGTTATTCCATAATTCAACATATAGGTTCAATCGATGTGTTCCCTCACAGAAAACATAAAAAAGGTACTTTGAATACATTTGCTTGATTAATATTTAACAATAACAAAGATCCAGTGAGCCTTAGTATGTATTTTATGGTTCCGAATGTTTGAAACCATATGATTAGCTAAAAGTTGCAGAAGTATGACATTTCCGGTCGGTTTTGTATGGCTTTTATACAAAGTGCTGTCCCTTCAGACCACCTAGGATGGGATAAGAGTTTTGTAGGAAATTTAAAATGTTACATACCCCAGTTGCATGAGTTTCGAGCATTTAGGTTGACTACTGTTGCTCCCTTTTATTTTATCAGCGGAACATTCAATTTACAAATTTATCATCACCGTAGTTGAAGAGTCCCGCAAGTAAATCATATGGAGTCTGCTTTTTTAGGCTTTCTTTAGCGTTTTCCAACCTCTGTATGCTGAGCAGCAGTATAAGATCTTCATTGGCTGACGGTGGCTTGCCCTACTTTTCTCTCAACTAAAAGCAGTTGGAAATGATGCATCTACTAATCCCTGCGCATCAGTGTTTAATTTTGCTTTTTTTTTATATATTTCGAAGAGCTTGAGTTCCAGACAGCTGCTTTGCTCTCTTATAAAATCTTCGGGTGTTCTTTTTACCGCAAGACTTTTCAAATCCACTAGCTAAGAATTTTTGAAATTCCAGACGTTACATATCTTACCTATATACAAACATAAAGGACTTAACTTTTGAAAAAAAAACAATATTTTTTACGAACAGACAAATATTCTGCTCTATCTTTTTCAATTCTGAAGACATTTTTAATTAAAATCCATAAAATTTAATATAACATCTTTTGAAACAGTAATGAATGTCGTAAGGCTGATTTTTTTCTTTTTTGCCTAAAAGTGTGCAATTGAATAGTTTCTAAATAAATATTATTAACAAAAATCCAAATTCAATTAACGTGATCAAATTTATCTTTACCATTGCAGTGGTGTCCCGCCGAAGACACACCGGACCACAAGTCTCCCTGCTGCCACATGAACTCTGAATGTGACATAACAACACTACCAATGCCACCCGAGCCACCAACGTCTCGACCGCCCCACAGTAGTTCTAGCGGTGGCCGCATCACCCCCCACCTACATACATACTCATTGCGTAGCCATCATCATCATTATGCCCCCCAACACGGCATGCAAAGGCCAGACATCGAAGGTCTCTCCGAGAAATATTGGGGCGAAATACTCGAACGCACTGTCAGTTCCGGTAGCTTACATGCCATGCAGAAATCCTTTTCGTCACCGCATCAACCGCATCACGTAACGACATCGTTCAGCAAGAATAGTGATTTGAGTCTGACGATTCGCGAGAATGGCGAAGATGGTGGCGGTGGCGGCAGTAGTGCTAGCATTCTGGACAAATTTTCCAGCTCAGAGCCGAAATTGTGCGAGCACATCTACCATCATGATGCAAGTTGTGCCAAAAATAAGCAAGGAACCGCCATGGTGGCGGCAACAGTGTCAACGATTACAAATGGCAGTGGCAGTTGTCAAAACACACATCATCCGGCGGGTAGAAGTATACCCGATATATAGTACGCGGAGGATGTCATTTTGGCCAAGAGTCAAATGATGCATGGAGCGGAATATGTGAAATGAATATATGCAATTCTTATGTGTGAGCGACTTTCAAATTCAGCCAAGACCCTTATATAGTGCAGTGAGTGAATGGATTGGGCTTTGCTGGGGCTGGAAGGCATGTTCATGTACATATGTACCCCACATCATACACTCCATACCGAAAAGGGTGTGCAGAAGAGTGATGAGGAGGGTGCAGCAGCAAGTCAGAGAAATAGATTGGTTGTACGTTTTGTATTCGTTGTGTGTGTTTCTCTCTGTGATTTTGTGTTTATACTAGTATATCCTGACCTGGTAAACGATTTATGACTTTTTGAGTTCTGACTTCTGAGTTTTGTGTATAATGTAAAACGATGTAGAATATTATCACGATAATAATGAAAGTGTAGGATTGCATTAAGACAACAACAACAAAAAATATAATAATTGTGTATTATGGAGACTCAAACATGTTAACATTAAAGTTTAAGGACAATTCTTTTGTTTGTTGAATTTTTTTTTGTTTTTATTTTTGTTGATAAATTGTATAAATAGGATTTTACACGCATGCAACTTTATATTGTAATGAAAAGCAAAAAACAAGCAAGTTCAATTATTCAGTATTGGTTAGTGGGGCCAAGCATAAGAATCGTTTGATACAGAATAAAAAAAAAATCTAAAATATCGCTAAGCAGCTACACTCTTCAGTAGCACATTTTTAAATCGTGTTTTAGTTTTATTTTTCATATTTATTAAACTTACATAAAATATAGTGATAGTTATTTGTTCTAATAATAATTTTAAAAAAAATACAAAAAAAAACTTGGTAAAATCATACAAATTAGTACTTTATGGGTTTCATTCGGTCAAAAAACATTCTTTTTGAAACAATTTGTTTCAAATTGCTTAATATGATTTTCTAAAAAAAAAAAATTTATAATTTTTAAAACCGTTTTGCAAACAAATATTTCTTTTACATCAAATAAACCAAAATTTTATAAAATTTTTAAGAACTTATTTAAATCGATTTTCAAGACAAAACAAAAATATTGTTTCTAATGCCAATTAAAATATTTGTTCTTAATTTTCTTGTGCGAATATTTGAGGCAGCATTCTGTTTCTGTGTAATAAAAGTTAATTATATTCAATTTAGTAGCTACAAGCGAGAATACAAGGTTACAGAAAATGGTTCATTAAAAATATGTAAACTTCAACTACAGAGACGTTTTCGAGAGAACCAAAAATAATTATTAAGTGCGAAAAAAATAATTTCTGTGGAAATAGACTATCAGGATTTAAATGATACAAACAAGACTAACTGATGGACTTGGTGATAGACTTGTTGAAATTTAATTTGATCCCATTCCCAATTAAAGTCGTTGGTTCATTTCATTCTTGGACCATAACATTGTCTCAGAAGTGGGATACGAACCCAAGACCATGTCATCAAAGCAAAACATAAATTGTGTTAGAAATGGGAAAGCACTCCTGATTTTTCGGACAACTTCATTTGAGTACCTCTCTGACTATTCAATTGATTGTTTTGTTTGCAATAAATTAATAAAACAAGAATTCAATTCCAAACAACCACAAAAGTCCACAAAACTCAAAAAGGCTCTCCATTAGCCACAAATTTCAATGCTATTGGTATACAAATTTTACTCAAAGAACATCTAAACAACCACAACCACTCAACTCTCATTCACCCAAGAATTTATTCATTAAATGCTCTGCTTTGTCAATCTCAAGGTGTGGTTTTATCTTATTGTTAAATACTTCAAAAAAAAAATATAAAATATCCCTCCATCATATTTTCTTCTAAAGTGTACAATAAAGCTGCTATTACCATCTCCTTTATGCTTGCAATGAATTTTTTTAAGAAGAAATTGAAAAGGTAAACTCTTACCAAGAATAATAATGCAAATATTAATTTGAAGTTTTTTTTTTTGTCCAACTACAAATCCGAATAACTACTTTCTGTGAAGAAGTTTTTTTGAAACAAATTTAAATACATAACTCGATTTTGTGTAAGAATGTCAATCTTTTTTCCTTCAAAAACGTCATTCTGAAGACGATGATGGTTTTTCTTTGGTCCTTTTCTTTGCACACACAAAAGATGAAAAACCACACAAAAATTTATTCCAACAACGAGAACATTTTACACAGAAAACTTCCAAAGTGAAATTTACAAAAAAAAAAAAAATATAAAAATAATGAAAATTCAAATAAACTTTTCTTAACAATAAAATATGAAAAGTAAGTAAGTACAATAATGTGAATGTCTGTAAGCTGAGAACTCATGCAGTATAAAGAGATTGAACTTGTTTGTGAGGTTTTATGTAGAAAAAAAAAAATAAGTATGCATTCCAGAATGTGTAGATGATGATGATGATTATGCAAAAAATTGTGTGAAGTTGCATTTTATTATGTCCTTTGAAAAAGGAATTCACACACCCAAATTAAAAAAAACAAAAAAAACACAAGAAAATAGTTTAAGACTCTTAAAACATTTTTTAAACAAAAACAGAAAAAAAACATGCAATAATATAAATGGTTATAAGAATTCTTATATTTAAATGCTAATTAATAGATTTTAAACGTTTTATATTAAAAAAAAAAATAATAAAATAAAAAAAAAAAAATTATGTAAATGTGAAATGTGAAAATGTTCGTCTGTAATTCAAAATAGTTAGCACCAAAATTGTACAGAATAAATTTAATTTAAATTATAAGAAGATTTTAAACAAGAAAAAAAAAATAATTTCATGTGTAAATAAATTATAATAAATAAATACAAAAAAAAATACATTTTCTGATTCAGTTATTTTTATCTGAAGGAATATTTTCAGAAATTCGAAAGGTATACTCGTAAGTAGCGGTATTGTGTTGTAATAATTGAAATTGTTTTCGGCTCGATTAAATAACATGCAACTGTTTGGCAGAAACTGAATGTTGGCGATGCATGCTGCTCTGACATCGACAATGACGGCTGCAGCCTACAGGGCTTATGAAATATCATTGGCGAACCATCATTGTAGCCAATGATGACACCTGATGTATCCAACTCACTGCAATGTTGTAATAAATTCAATGTAAATGTCTGGAAAATTCAGTAAGTGGAGCATAATCAGGCATGAAGCATGAAAACAAAAACAAATTAACATTATATCGGTATGGACAATGGGCAGGTTACACCTTCCAATCACAATCACAAAATATGTATTAAATGAACATACAGTCGAACGCGGATATATGGTTTTCTTAAACTTTATTATCGGGAATCAGTTTAAGGTTTTGTTTCCTGTAAGTGGAAATGTTCAAAAAAAGCAATTTTTAAGGCCAAACCAAATTGTTGGTGTAATATGAACAAATATTTTTGTAAAATTAACAAATATGTACTAAATTCAAATGACAGTTGATATGGTTAACCAAATAATTTATAGAAAGATTTTTAAGGCCCGTTCAAGAAACGCCAGTCAAAACCATTGAAGAAAATCATATGAGGAAGGCTGCGATGTCGATGGTTTAAAAAATCACAAAAATTCACGATTTTCAGAGTTTCTTATCTCCTCCGGAAACACGTAATTTAAAAGCAGCTGAATGACATTTGAAACGAGCTTCAAAATATAGTACATCCCCGATTGTTCAGAGTTTTTTTTCCTGCCCCGGAAACAGGTGATTTAAGAGCAATTGGCTGACATTTGGAATGAAGTTTACGTTTTGTTTCAAAATATATTTCATCCCCAATGTGTAAAGCGTTTTTTTTCCTGCCCCGGAAACAGGTGATTTAAGAGCAATTGGCTGACATTTGGAATGAAGTTTACGTTTTGTTTCAAAATATATTTCATCCCCAATGTGTAAAGCTTTGAACGGTCAAATTCCGTTGGAGTTTAAATACTATATGTCGATGCATTAAAAACACCGTAAAATCTGAAATTTTCAGAGTTTTCTTATCGCTCCGTAAAGACGTGATTTAAGAGCAACTGGATGACATTTGGAACGAAATATACATTTTGGGTCAAAATATACTTCATCACTAATCTATCAAGCAACGAACTGTCAAATTCGTTGTAGGATGGCTACGATGACGATGGATTAAAAAAACGCTAACAATACAAAATTTTCAGAGTTTTTCCGGAAACACGTGTTTTTCTTGTAATATCTCAATCAATATTTCATCTCTGTTAACCTAGAATATAAAAAACACTGTCTTATAAGCATGTTTTACTGTTTATTTAAAAATAAAGATGATTTTATATTTAAACGTTTTTCCAAACTCACTGATTTAAACACAGTGTAAATTTATGATGAAAAATAATAACGAAAATAAATTCTGTCTGGGAAGGAAGATTGCTGATGTTGTTGATGAGTTTCCTACTAAATTGGCTCGAATGAAAATACTGCTCTGGCTGGAAAGAGTGGATGAAATTTGTAGGTTAAAATATGTTTTAATTTATTTTCCATCATCACTTAATCGCAAAACATACAAAAAATGACAAAATGTGTCCCTTGTTAATCTCAGGGAAGTATTTTTACCGATTTAATTGATATATTGTACACATATGTAAATGTTGCAATAATCACACACTTTATGAAAAGAGTTTTTTAATCTAGTTATACCAAACACTGAACAAATAATATAGTTTGTTACCAAAAAACAAAATTACGAAACCCGCCATGACTACTGGAGTATCAAAACAATTTTTATATTCTATTTGTTCAATTATGAGTGGATTTTTTTGTTTAATTGAGAAGAGTTTTGAAATTTTTATCCTGGCAACGTACATACCTACGAGGTGAATTTTAAATTAATACTAACATAAAGTATTACATTATATCGGATTTTTATTCTGTTACACGATGTTTTGTTTCCATTACATGAGTGTCATATCCTATCAAATGATTTTGCCAATGGCTATTTAGGCTCTTTTTTTTAAGTGAATGCCGACTATGACAGTAAATTGAATTGTGTTTAAACACTAAAAAAAAACTAGTTCAAATTGGTATTAAAAATGAAAATAAATAACAAAAATAATGGGTTAAATTTATTTTGTGCTAAAATACATGTAGATGAGCTAGTGACAAAATAAAATATGATTGTGTGAAAATTGTTTAAACCTGACATGGCAAATAAGTAAACAAGATATTTTTGCAATTTTTTTTATGTAAAACTTTTTTTTAAAAAAGAAAATTGTTTTATAGAATCGTGAGAAGTGAAAGGATTTTGTTTTTGAATTTATATAATTTTTATTTATACTTATTTTAACTCAACAGGAAGTGCATTAAAGAAAATTAAAAAAAACTTTCATTGTTTCTTTTTTTATTATTATTTTAATATATAATATTTAAAATTAATACATTAATGCTTTAAAATACTGTCATTTGTATTTGCTTTAATTTGATATCCCAAAACATAAAATTGATCCAGAATTTTCAAAGATACAATTATTTGTATAAACTATTACCGGATTGGGTCACTGTGGCGTATGCGCAACATTTTGTTATATTTTGACCATGAAACTTCAAAGGGTAAATACAAATAATTCTCTCGCCCTCAGCAATCACTGTGTAGCTCCTATCAATTTCCTGTCTTATTTTCTTTTTAAGCTAAGTTCCCATGTGAAAATTGAAGTGTTGGAATTTGGGTCCATGCTATTATGACATTTTAGCATCAGGTTATTAAATTTTTCTTTGATTGTCACCATCAGGTGATTAAACTGTTAAAATTTAAGACTTCTATCTTAAAACTGCACCCAAAAATAATACTGGCCCCCTGTTCATTGAAGCTCTCTTTGCCTAATAGATGTCACACAATTACATCCTCCGTATGCCATCCCCATCCCATCGCAACTCTTAAATAGTTGTAACGTCAGCCTTTAGTCTATCCAGGTTTTCCATTAATATCACGTACAAATCTGAAATTCATTGTCCTTGTTCCTCAACCGTATTCGAGGCTTATTGGTGTTTGGGAACAATTTTTTTCGGGGTACAGAAATTACCTCGATGTGAGAAAAACCTGTGGACGCTTGTATTTTCTTGGATGCACATAACTACCCTTCGAACTTAATTTGCGTTTTTACAAGTAAAGATCAACTGCATTACTAAAAGCATCATTCTATCATGCTGATAATTATGTACAGAACATCGAATACGCCCCTATAATGAGAATGACAGTGAGTATAAGTATGCACTCAGAATGTAAGAACCTGAAAGAGCTCTTATAAAAGTACCTCAATTTTACGACTGCCAGAAAAAAGAAACTATAAATGTAGAGTACTTACATTCGAATAATAACCAAAACTAGACAAACATTCAATGAACTTAAATCTAATAAATCATAACTAGTGTTTTTTTTTGTTTGCCTTAAAACATAACAAATATCTACAAAGTTGAATGCTCAAACACATCTTGGAAGAAAAATAAAATGAATCTTTATGGCCATAAAAAAAAATTATTATGGTTTTTGAAATACTGCTGACTTAATATTATACCGGGGTCATACTTGAGTGCTTGTCTGTGAGCATAAATTTAACGACTTACTCCCTTTACTTTAAAAACTTTTATACCTATAGCTGTTCTTCAATCAAATTTACCACTAAAAAAACACCCCATAACTATGCTTCAAAGTAGTTAAGTGATTTTATGTTTTTCTTACAAAAAAAAAAAAAAATAAAAAAAAAAAGATCAAACTAACTTTATAGGAGAATCACTTTCTCTTTTTCAAAGAACGTAGAAAATTTATATAAACTTGGTTAGAAGTTTTCTTATATTTTCCTTTTGAAAGCAAAACTATGAAATTGACTTTCTTGGAATTTTCTCATGGTCTTTTTAAGGCGAGTTAAAAGTTTCAAGAGATTTTGATTACACTTTTATTTAAATTGTATATGTCCTGTTGGAATCTATTTTAAGAGAATGTATGTAGATGACAAATTGGAATAGATGCAGTAGCACATAGCTGAACCCGTTAGATGAAATTGCAAACTACCGCTTGAAATGCAAACTATCGCTTAAGTGGTTTCTTATCTTGATGGAAACATAAAGTAATAGCAGTATTTTTGTGCCAAGACCCAAGTTTCTTTTTTTTGTTTTTATGTAGCGTATCAACGAAGCTATTGCTCTTATAAGTAAGTATAAGCATACAGTTTCACTATCACCACATCATGCTGAAGAAATTTGAACTTACTTGCGTATGATGTGATAATTATCAAAAGATTTTCACAAATTACACTGGTCTGCAACGAAAATCGACTTCGACTGAATAAAAACAAATTTCAGGTCTTAGCTTATACTAAGCGGAATAAGTCTTTCAAATTCAGCTAAATCGACTTAATAGTTTATAATATATGCAATGTCAACCGAACATAAGAGGGCTAAAGAACAATACATTTGTTTAAAAACCAATTAAAAATAAAATGTGTACGTGATAGAAAAAGAAAAAGAAAAGTCCAATCGATATTTCAAAAAATTTCGATAGGGTTTGCATTTGTCAACAAGCTCTTTTATCAAAGATGCGTGCTTTAAGTATTGATGAATTACTTCTTCGATAAATTAGCGATTTTCTTTATGTTTGTTTATGTTTTGGGTGGTTTTAAGTTTGAAGTTAAAAAAGTAACAATGTGCCCCAAGGATCCGTTCTGTCTGCAACCCTGTTTCTCATTTTCATTAAGGATCTCTTGTCTGAAATTGCTAATCGACTAAATTGTTTTGCCGACGATATTACCCTCAGTTATTCACTGATTCCCATCTATATTCATTGAGCATTGAATTACAACGAACGAGTATATAACTCGCTCAATTCAGACTTTAGCAAAATTATTAAATAGGGTGTCAATAATCGTGTGAAATTTAATGCTGCTTAGACCCAAAGCTGTTTATTTTAGTTGTAGCAAAATATTCCTCACCTACCATTATCCATGCATCGATCGAGGAGACTGAAAACTTCGATTCTTGGTATGTCCATAACCAACCACCTTCTATGGAGTGAGCACATTATTAGATACTGCTAAAAATGTAGCGAAATGTTTAGGTTTTCTTAGGCGATGTAAAAACTTTTTTCCTTTTAGTAAAATAGCTAGATGCATTCTTTTCTTAAAACAGTGCAAAAATCCTTTAGAAAAGTATAGTTTGGTTTGAAGGCGATTTGCGTTGCAGACCAGTGTTATGAGGCAACTTATCAAAAGAACGGAAAGTACACAAGTTTTTTAACATTTCTTGACTTGATCTTCATATTCAACTTCAAATAAATCATGAATCTTCAGTAGCAACGTGCAACACATTAACATACCTTATCCCTTTTTATTTCCATCTCATTCCATGCGACCAAAAAAGCATTAAAAAAAGTAGAATTTAAGGTCTCTCATAAATTCTTGTTAAATACACTTATCACATCCTTACCTGGCATAATCACTTAAACTGTGTAAGAATAGAAGATTTCCTGATGAGATGAAACCGCATGTATATGACACCGTTTCTGTGTCATTAAGACATCAACAATTTCCCTTCTTTTAATTACTTAAGATTTCAACAGAAGCATAAAAAGACAAAAAAAAACACCAAACCCTAAAGAAGGATGACATCCTTCTTCCTTCCATCTCTATCCTTGAGGCTTTTGTGAAGCAGTTTTTTTTTTTTTTGCTTCTGCTTTTGAGAATTAATTGATGTAAAACAAAGACCAAAATTAAGGTAAAATAAACCTTTTTATCTGAGTTAGATTAAGCTACAGGCAGTTTGGTCTTTTCGGTATCTCTTAATTGTGTAAGAAAGTTGTTGAAAACTTTTGGGGTTTGATTGTAATTTTTGGAAATATTATTATTCATACCTTTGTAAGATTTTTTTTTCCATCTTCGACTTTGGTCGTGGGCTTTTTTAAGTAGTAGTGGCAATAAGTATATATAGGATTTTCTGTGGGTCTGTGTTTGTATAAGAGCTAAGCACAAAATAAAATGAGTGTTGAAATGGGACTTTCGCGAAGACTTTTTAAAGTCAGTCAACTTTTAATTTATGTTCATCTTAATTACGTTTTGTTTTATTATTAAATGCTTTCTTTTTTAATTTGGGTATTTTCTTTATTTCATTGTTTTTGTTTTTGTATTACAGAAATGCAAAAAATCTAGTAAATTTATCATAATTACATTTGAATGCAAAATTTATGTGGGTGAATCTTGAACCAAGACTAATTTCTGGCATTTGGTTAAACATTAATCGCACATCATCAGCCCTTAAATGGTCAAAGCCTTAATCCTTTAGCAACTGCGACTATATAAAGTTTTGATTAATTTTAAAATGTAGACTTGCTGTTTTCGAATTGAAAGAAGAATTATCTGGAAGAAAGCAAGAAAAGAGTGATTTTTGTTAGTGTTGAAGGTATCATAAGTAGTTTAAGTTTTTAAATAAGGATTTCTATTCTATTCTATCGCCTTAATCGCTTCAAATTTGACACATTTGTGAACTAAATCGTAATCGTAATTGTCGTCATTGAAATTGTTGGTTTTAATTAGCTTTTTAACTAAATAATAATAAGGTTTACGGTTCATTAATTTTTTTTAATAAATTGGCGCCCAATGTGGGGCTTTCCAAATAATTTAAACTCACACTTGTCGCTTATTATACAAGCTCGAGCAGTTCCAAAACGTAATTTTATTCGTATAATTATCTCAACACTTAAAATTTGTCCGAAAATGTTTTTCAAGAGTCATTCACAAAATTTTAAAAATTGCAATATTCTTGTGTGTTTAAAGAGAACGATCATGTTTAGTGAAAAATAATTTGATTTAGGTGTCTGATCCATCACAACAATAAGAATCAAGAGCTAAGCCTATATTAATTATTTTTGGTCTTTATAGTTCAATTTTATTCGTTAAATTGCTGTGTTTTTTTATTCTAATTAACGGATATTGTTTTTGAAAAAGCAGAAAAGCTTTTCAATTTATTTTCATCTTTGAACTTTCAAATTCTTAATTGAAATATAATTTCATTCAAATTAAAAGCAAACTAAAAACAAACACACTCATTCCCTGATCGGCATCAAATCGTTTAAAAATGTGCCACATACGTTTCCATATGTCCATCAAATGGCAGTTTATTTCAAGTCTAGATATTTTTTTGTTATGTTTTTAGTCTTTTGATGTATTTTGCATCCGTTTTAGTATATCCGTTAAATTTCAATATAAACTTCAAAAGCAACAATAGAAACACTAATTTCTACGAATTTCACAATATTTTTTGTTTAACTTTTTTTAATTTTATGCACAAAAAAATAAAAGAGAGAGAGAGAGAGAATGGAGGCTATGCATCTCCATATACAATGTCCAATCGATTGGAAAACATAATGGCAGCTGCACATGTTTATGGGCATGGCGTCCTCCAAAAACCGAGCACAGGAAATGAATAAAAAATGAAATTCGAATGACAAAAAAATATACCACCCGAGGGCGGAGGAGGTCTGAATAATACCTACATAATTGAAGAGATTTTGTTTTTTTTTTTTTGTATTTTATGGTTAAATTTGGAAGCCTTATAGACAAATAACTTTCCCCAGGTTGTCTGTGGCTGAGATGTAAATTCAATAAACAACCAGACAGCGATCAATCGTTGCAAAATGCACCCCCAAAAAAGAATGTATTTTAAATTACTCTTGTGAAGGGACTTTTATTTCCGGTTCATTTAAAAATTATTTGAAATAGATTTTAACTTTAATTGAATACAAAAGAGTTTTTGGGAACACAACAAAGTTATTGAGGAAGTTGGCAAGTAAAAATAAAAATAATATGTGGACCAACGGTAAGGAAATGATTCTACAAAATCAAGGTTAATGTCAATTGCTAATGCGATAATTTATTGACATAGTCTTGTAAATAAAAACTGATAGCATATGTAACCCAGTTTTTAAAAGAAATTTATTTTTGAGAGTTGACCTAAAATCCATGAAGGCAAAATATGTTAACATTACCTACCATAGATCAATTCCTAGAAGATTTTAGCAACCGCTCTGTATGGTTCACATAGCATCCCTTCATGTCAATGTTATCTCTCAGCAGTCCTTTTTTTAAGCTACATAATATTCAGAAAAGGTGATAGTTTTTCTAAAAAAGTACCCAGTCCAAATTTTGCTAGGGTAATAATTTTGACTTGAGTGACAACCAAGCAAGCAGTCTTCCGTGACCCCAGAGTTAACTGACCGTTGGTTGTAGGTCTAGAACCAGCATCTTACGTGAACCCAGAGATATCTCACCGTGGTAGGTCTAGTGCCAACAGTCTTTTGCGATCCCTGAGATATCTGACCGTGAACTCTAGAACCAACAGTCTTTCGAGATCCCTGAGAACTACCCCGTGGTAAGTCTAGAACCAGCAGTCTTTTGCGACCCCACTGATAAATGATCATAGTTTTGTCCTCCTTGTTTGAACTGTTTCACAAAACTGTTCACAAGCCATCCAATTCCTCACCGATAGTTGTTATTATTTTGCCGTATCACAGCAAAAAAAAACTTTTTTGAAACATACGGAACCATCTCTATCACTTAATATGAGGAAGGACAACCCTAGAGTGACATCATAAGCAAAGGTCCCTCATTACTACCGAGGATCTGGATTGGTGCATACCTTCAACGCTTTGCATATTAAAAGCTTGACTTAAAACCCGGATGCAACACCTCTTGTTTTTCAACTAATTTTAATAACAAAAAACAAGGTAGGACCAGTCTACTTTGAACCAAGTGCCACAGTGAAATATTTCAGTTGTCTTATGTACTGCATAGTTGGATTTATTCAATTAATTTCAAATGCGTTAGATATTAATAATTAAAATCACTAAATGAGCAAATTCACATTGTGTTCAACAGTGAATCACCTTACACTTTCATCTTTCGAACTTTATATTTAGTTTAATCAAGTCACACAAAAGTTGGTTCACTGTAGGACACTTGTTATTTTCCGAAAACATTCGGATACAATATTCCACAGGTAACCACGGGTCGCAATGAATCATGTGTATTAGTGAGATTTGCTGAGTACATTGCAAAGAATTATTTAATATGTTTTTTTAATAATAGCCTTAAGGTAAATTAACAAAAAGTTACTGTGTCCCATTATGCACTTCCTTGGTTCACTGTGGAATATAAATATGCGATATCGAAGGTAAAGGTATGTAAAAGATACGGAAAGCTTTGCTTCCCCGACCTTTATAAACACTTAAACTATTAAAAAGGAATAATGATTAATTGTAATCATATCAGTGATTCATTGTTTCCAAACGATAGTCCACAGTGAATCATAACAGATCCTCTCAAGAACTTAAACATATTGTTTTTTCATGATATTTCTACAATACTATTGACAACTTAGCTTAATCAAGTCTAAATAAGGCTGGTTCACTGTGGAACAGTTTGTCTTACATTTTTGATTATATTCCCCGTTTTTTTTTTTATAAAGAATAAATATAATTCCATTAGGATTTTCACGGCAGTTTATTCAAATGTAATCAACGCTAGGTACAAATTCAAAACTCCTTCAATTTTCTCAAAGCAAAACAATAAATATTTTTGTATATGTAAAATTGTCATTATAATTATTTCATTGGACTTAATTCAAATCAATAATAATTTTTTTTAAATAAACACATTAATAGTTTCTGTCGAAAGCAGCACACAAGTTTTAGAATAATAATTTTAGATAAATATTTTTTTTTTTTTTCTTCGAACATCTTTTAATGGATTTGGTTCAATGTACTGAATCCGGGATCGGTTTTGTCAATTTCATCAAATTGCCTCTTACGTTTGTTGGTTTTGTCACTGTCAGTTTCATTCAAATAACTTTCGAAATAACTCAAACATCTTTCGGGGGAATAATAGGAGCATTGAATGAGACGGTCCTTGGTGAAATGACTCCGTCCAATCATGTATTTATTTAAAAGCATAAAATTACAGAAAACACATTGTACGATATTTCTTTCTGCCAGAGCTAGGAATCTATTGAAAATAAGAAAGAAATTATTGTGAAGTTAGTTGTAGTTGACATTTAAGAAGGAAATGAATTGTATTTACCTGAGGTAGTTCTTATCGGTGCTTGGGAAACTGGAAGGAGCTGAAAAAATATTTATTTAATGCAAAAATGTGTTAAATGCTAGCTATAATAAGTCTTTGGAAGTTTTAATTGATTTTCTTAATGTCTATGCCAAAAACTGTTCAGCAATATTTTGTAGATTCTATTAAGAAAAAATATAAGAAAAGTAGTTTTACACCTGTGGATCCTTTGTATTGGCACAAAGTCATCAATTCTATTTATTTAATAAATATAAAGTATAGCTATATCCATTCAATAACTCCACATGACTTCTTTGAAAAGAGATTTGAATATATTTGAATTGGTGTTCGTTTCTATTTTTAATACAGCAAACTACGGTATTCTGTGCTGCACGCTTGATTGACTGTTGATTCGTAGGAAATATTTGAATGAAAACTGATTTCTATGCAAATGTGGAGTAAAGAAAATTAAAGGTTAAGGCCTTTTATTCAATCGAGTCAAGAAATTTCATTGTTTAGTTAAAGTATTCCAATTTTGGGTCACCCTAACGAGTAGTATTTCTTACGTTGTACAGAAAGACGATGAAATCCTGAGATATCTCCTTCAGCAAGTACCGTAAAAAACAGAAACATGAGTTGATTGGATGTGTTTTTGTGATGAAAGTAAGACAAAAGGCAAGAAGTCATGGTTTTTATGTAGGAAACCGTATTATCTCAACCAGATCTGCCTGCGAGAAAAAGTGAAATATGTTTAACTTAACCAGTCGAAAAACTATCGACAGGTAATCAGAAATTCTCCGAAATCGTTGAAGAATATGCCAGTTGCTGTAGGCTAAGAGAACTGCTGAGAAAGCAGCTATACGTTCAAAAACAGAAGAGAAGAGCACGGAGTGATGAGACTGAAGAATTGTATTGGTAAAAAGAAACATCAAGTCTATTAAGGCAGGGATAATGTTTGAACTTTGAAAGTTCTATCAGAGGGTGAAAGCAAGAAGCTTACGTGGAGATTCATTATTGGTACTGAAGATCTTACCAAAGTTGTTGAACGATGAAGATAGCTTATCATTCAATGTTAAGCGGAACGATGGCCTGGCTGACTTAGAAAAACTTAAAACAGTATTAACCGAATTCGTTTACAGAGACGGGCTATACAAAGCCATGCAAATTTTTGATACGCAATTTATTAATTACGTATAATTATTGTAAGTTGCAACAACTTGCATCAAACATATTTAATTTTAATTTGAAATACATTTGACTTAAATATGCAATGAAATTTTCAAATTTACTGAGTCAAGTTTTTTGATTACCAAAAAAAACAGCAAAGAACAATTTTAAGAATTTAGAAAATTGTTAAGTGAGCAAGAACTACATTGGAACCAGCGTTGTCAATGTGGCAGGTGGCACAATCGTGCTTTTCTGGCACTGAGATATGATTTGGAATGAAGAAAAAATATGAAATGTTTTTTTCCCATAATTTTACTAAATTAAACAAACTTAGCAGAAAATGGCATAGTAATTCATGAAATATGAATGACAGACACTGTAATTCTGTTTAAAATGGTAACGCTGATTGTAACATCAGAAAATAGCTTAAGTGAATGAAATTCATAAAAATAAACGGTGGAGAGAAGTGCAGAAATCACTGGGCACAACTGACCAAAGTAATTAATGGAACACCCAAAGTGAACAATTTTTTTTGAACAATTTTGTATTAAAAACTAAACTAAAATGCATAGAACGACAGATGGTCATAATGAAAAAGGTACAACAATTTTGTTTGGTTCTATAGTAGCTGTGGAAAAAGAATTTTTGTTTATTTTATCACCGAATAGACAAACAAAAACTTACAGACAGAAATGCTATTCAGAAAATTATGATTTGTGAAAGCATTTTGATTTTCATGGCAAAATTTTAGTTAATTGAGTGTCAATATTTTCACAGCAAAACCACTGTTATAACAGAAGTATTATTTTCTAGAACACAAAATACTTCGTTTTTACAAACATTTTATTTAAAGGACCACGAAACTTGAGAAAAATAGAACCTTTGAATTTACTCGATATTAAATATGAAATTCTTTCTTTGATAAAATTCTTTGTTCTAACACAAATTCGAAAGACAAATTTCTTCCTACTGCATCACTTTTGAATTTACTTTTATACACAAAAAATGTATATCCCCAACAACATTCTGTTGACTTTCAGTTTTTAAACGAACTTTTATTCAAATATCCTTTATCCATATGTTGACTAAACTTACCCCTTTGAACATCAAAGAAACTATCATCGTCCACTAGATTGGCTGATTTCTGTAAAGGGAAAATCAAATAATAATTGAAAAATAAAAAAAATGTATCACTTTCAAAACACACACAATATTGAAAACTATTTTTTGTATATAGATTGATTTTGTTGTAAAAAAAAAGGAAGGAAACCATATTCTTTACCTGTAAGCAAAATGCCAATTTCAAAAAGGCACAAACTAATATGCAATATGCCAACTTCATGGTGTTTGATTTTTTGTTTTTTTTCTGGTTATTCCAGATATTTCAAGAATTTATATAATTTTTTATAATCTCAACTTCAAACAAGAGTTTTTTTTTTATATCTCTATACTTTAGCTTATGATGGTTGCACTGGAGGATTGCAAAGGACACAATATACGTCTACAATGAACGAGTAACTGTTTGATAGTGAATGCAGAAAGGCTCTTAAGCTATTTATATAGAAGAAGAACTCAAAAGGCAAAAACTATAAGAATAGAAGACGAACATTGGACACACTCGCGTTAAAACGGATATGGAGCGCCTAGACGGGGACACTTCGCAGGATCAAAGAGACTATGAACAGAACAGAATGTAGGATGCGGTGAAGTTAAATGTTGCATGTCAGTAATTAAGTTTACGCCGTATATGTGAGTATTATGTCTCTCATCCTGGTTGGCGAGCGGTTACTTTTAGTCCAAAGCATCATACCTACACACATCATGTCATTATGTCCTATCATATCATATCCTCCATCATCCGGTCGGTTGTAATGGTTTCACTTGAATTCAATTTATATTCATTTTTCATATATAATAATAATTTTACTCCAGTGGTATTTTTGAAACATAATGTTTTCTGTGTTAGCTGTTTGAGGTTTTAATGTTGATGGTTGGTTTTACCGAGATCAACAAATCATAATGGCGAGTTTGGTGCGGGGGAAGGGAATCATTAAATTTTATATTTTTGATTTTATGAATTAAATCTGTTGACGTTAATTTGTTGGACAACCACACAAAATGTAAATGAGATGGACATGGTTTTGTGTCTAAAAATATATATAAAATATGAATTACATGAAAATATATCATAAAGTATGGCACAAGAGGAGGACATAACTAAATTTGAGTAACAACTGTTTTGTTTATAGCATTTAAAGTACATAGCCCTTTGGTTAGATATATTCATCAAATATAAATTTATGGCATGCTAGCATACACGAGCTACTTAAGCTAAATTTTTTAAAGTATAAATAGCTTTAATATTCGTTGAAAATATGTTTACAACATTTTTTGTATATCGGTCTGTGTAATTGTGTTTTGAAGGGAAAAGTTTTCAAAAACTAAGAGACATAAGTATTCTTATTATACTAAGCATTCAAGATAAAATTACTCCGAAGGTAAATTTGAGTTAGGAAAATCACAATTACTTTTTTTCCAGAAATAATATATTTCAAAAGTAAAAACAACAGACTTCAAATTTTCTCATGGATGCCATTCTCAAAACTGGACCAAATTGAAATAGGACCACATATGGAGACTACCAGCTTTCAAATGAAAAAAATTATCAAAATTTGTTTACCCACTTAAAAATTCAAAAGGTAAAAAAAAAAAAATACAGTCGAAGTAATAACCTCCTCCTTGTTTGAAGTTTGAATTTTCGAGGAACAAAAATATGTAGGCATAAAATGACAGAGGGAACTCACTATTTAAACGTGATGATTTTAAAAATTGGAATTTTTTCCACATTTTAAACAAGTTTGAGTTTTTTTAAAAGAGTTATTTATACTAGTACCGCCGAGCGGTAAACATTTTACTGCAGAATCATGATATAAAATCTGAATTGTAAGAGAAAGGCTGCCAATACCTTTCAAATAAAACCAAAATTATTAAAATCGGTTGCCGATAAAGATTTCTTAATCGCATTCTTACTGGCTGAAAAAAATTACAAAAACTGTTTTCTGCTGTATATCAAAGCAAACTTCTTTATTATACCAGAAAACACGTATAATACTTTTTTCTGTGATTAATCATAGCAATGGGCTAAGAATGCAATTTTTTATTTATTTGCATGCAAAAAAATCAAAATTTGCATTTGTAGCCTTTTGTAGCCTTTTGTGCTAACTGAGGATTGGCTTTTCAAAAGGGGATAAAAACATTTTTTGTCATTCCTCAGAATATCGAAAGAATAATAAGCAAAATTGTAATTTTCCATAGAATTTCAGGTTTTCACCTGAATGCCAAGTCCGACTAATAGGCTAAGTTTTTTGCTTTAACCTTACCTAAACCCACTAAATTAAGCATTAGAGTATTATGGAGGACAAAACTGCAACCCTAGGACTGGGGCATTCCTGCCTATATTATTACAAAACACATGATTATGCCATAACTCTAGCTAATTTCTTAAATTATGTGATAATATTTTTTATTTTAAAATCTTTGTTTTTTAATCGTTATAGTTAGGACAGTTTTTTTCAAATTTTGAAAGATCGATTGGCGATTCCGTGCCTTCGCCAACCCTGCAAGACGTGGGTGTTTTTTCATAACTAGTGCCAAATCAACTATAAACAAAATTTCAGCCTAGCGAAATGGAATTTTGATTTTACCTATGCATTGTGCAAAATCTATTCAATTGAAAAGAGGCACTCGAAAATTACCCTTTTACTATGGAAAACATGAGGTGTCTCTAGGGAAATTCAATCTTCTATGGCCATCTGTGTGTTCGAAGCGATTTCGATGTTCGACGGTAATTTCCAAGGATTCGGACCCTGTATTTGAATAGAAAAACAAAATAAAGTTAAGCCTGCACTGCTAACCCTGACGTTTACTCGGAGTAAATTCAGCACATTTAAGTAATTTTCCGCATAAGCAATAGAAGTTTTTGTTAGAAAAAATACCCTCAATTATATAATTACTGTGCAACAAATATTTGTTTAATTCCAAACTTTTATGATTTTACTGTTAGAAAATTAACAATTTTATTTTGTTATGAAGAAAACCGTTGAAATTATCTGTTATGTTTCAGGGAAATTATTTAAATTCTATTTCTTATAACGGGTTGATGTCTTTGATTTACCGTTTCACAAAACATTTAAGTCAAGACCAGATCCATTTCGAATTTCGAAATAACAAATGGTATGAATATTTATACCATTGTCTTACAACATAACGTTATGTTACGTTCCGTTCATATTTTTGAATTCTTATATTGTACCCGTTTGAAATTTTAAATAAACGTGTTCATCAAAAAACATAACGGTTTTACTTTAAAATTCAAAGTGATGGCAGCGTGTTAAAGAAATAGGTTGCAATTGCAAGAATTTTCAGTACCTTTAGTTCATTCTCCGTTATATTTATAAAAAATATAAGTTATTTTTGGGGCATACACTGAAAAAAAAAATCATTGTTGTCAAGAAAATTAAAATCAAAAATTATTTATTATATAATATTTTTATTTCCATTATTATTATTTATTCTTATTCATTTAATAATTTATCAGTGAGTATTCACAATTTAAAATAATAATTTCAATTTAAAATTTTTTTAGTATAAAATATTTCTCAATGTTATAAAGAATATACAAAAAATTATTTTTGTTTTATCTAAATTAAATAATAATATAATTATAATATATAATTTATTTATTAACGAGTTACTTTAACCATTTTTTGATTTGATTTGATTTAAATTATTATTAACGATAAGATAATTATATTAAGGTATGTCTACTTATACATTTAAATATATGCAATTGTTAAATTTTGATGAAGAAAAAAAACCTTGCATATGTTTAGGATTCATTAGAAAAAATAAATCCTTCATGTAGTAAACATAGGAGTATTATTCAAGGCACTAGTAGTGAGGGAGAATTTGTTTTTTGTTTTATTTATCTATATAAACACACACTCAATATTATTTATAAACCAAAAATAGATAGGTTACCTACTTATATATTATTAAATTAATAATTATTATTAACTAACATTTTTTATTTGTTAGCGAGTATTTTTTAAATATTGTTCATTTTTATTTGACACGAACACAACATTTTTTTTTTTTTTTGTTTTATAGTTTTAAATTAAAATATTAAAATAAAATAATAATAAAACTAAATCCTTAAAAACAAGAAATTGGTTTGCTTTTTTTGAAACAACTAGAAATCAGGATCATAGTCCCTTTGATATCTTGATCTAGGATTATTATTGTACGTATACATTTGGTGTACGTCTGCGAATGCATCTGGAGGATATTGTTCAGCCTTATTGTGATGGGGTGTGTAGTTGTGTGAGTCATAGTAGTAGTCGCCGTGTCGGGTTGAACGCCAGCTGTCATAGATATTCGACGCACTACTTCCATGCACTGAATTTGTGAAGCGCTGCAATATAAAAAGAAAATTCAATTTGTATAGAAAAGTTATATCTAATAAAAACTGTTATACAAAAACTGTTATACACCAAAATATTTACAAAAAACATCAACTTAAAAAAAGTGTTACTCACAAATAATTTACAAAAAAAACTGTTATACTTGCAAGAACTGTTATACAAACAAAAATTCGTTTACCTTTGGTTTAATTGGCTGCTTGGAGTCATTCCAGGCATCATCGATATTGTAGAAGTCATCAACTCCATAGTTATCAGTTCCTCCCATATGGCTCACCTTCAGATCGTTCATCATATCAGCTGTCAAGGGAATTGGTGTCTTTTTGGAATTTTTCTGTCGGTTAATCAACTAGATGGAGGGAAATTAAAAGTTAGCTGTAGAACGCAACCAGAAGAAAAACAGTCAATATGACCCCCATGGTCCTCATACTCACCACCGTGACTCCAAAGATCACAACAAAACACAATGATCCGATACCAATGACAATCAGAACAATAGCCCAGTGTGGTATAAGGGCTTCATCCTCAGCAAACTCAACAGTGGGTGAAAATGATTTTGGTATAACTACAAAAAAAAATCAACATTACTGTTTTCCACCATCTTCAATCATTTTCACCTGCAATAAATTTACTTACCAATAAAATCAGTTGATGTTGGATCAACTACAAACCTACCCATCAAATAAGTTTCTTTGACTAGTTTCTCGCCCTTACCCTCGTGGGTAGCCTTTTGGCTATCTGTTTCGTTTTCGACCTCTGATGACTGTAACGGCACCACTGGCAATGGTGGTTGTGTTAGAGCCTGATGGAAGAGTTTCTTAATCTCCAGAGTATTGACGTCTTGTGTGATGTTTCCTAGCTCCACAAAATAGTCCACAAGAACACTTCCTTTACTAAAGCTGTCAATTCGAACTTTCTTATACCACTGACTCAGATGAGGGGCACTGGTGTAGACTTCATTAAGCTAAAAGAAGAGTTAATAGAACTTAAGAAACTTTGTATAATTTGCTTTTATAATTTACCTGAGCTTCAACCTCCCTCGCTAAATTCTTCCATTCTGCTGTATTGTGATCAAGAAGTTCTGGTTTCCATGAAACTCCATCGATGATCTTAATAGTTCCAGCAAGATCACAATCAGACTTACAGTGGCCAGGTTTTGTGGGCCTAGGAGGTTCTGGTGTTGTTGTTGTAGTCGTAGTGGTCGAAGTTGTCGAACTTGTCGAGGTTTGGGGAAATAATTCGGAGATATCAACTGTTGCAGTTCGGGCTTGTTCCAGAAGTTTCTCGATGGATATTGGAGTGGTAGAAGGTGTTGGCCAACCAGTGAATTCGGTCGTTGCACGCATTGGCGGGCCTTTCTTGATGACAATAGAGGACTGGGTTGGACCAACTGCTTCGGCAGAATTTGAATGTGGAGTGGTAATTCTGTGTCCGGGACGTCTATTGTTAAAGCCTTTTGGGAATACAACCTTTAAGCCACCTGCTGGCGATGCTGTAGTCGTAGGACTTGCTTTTGTGGTTGTCTTTTCAGTTGTTGCATCCTTTGCTTCAGCGGCATCCTTAGATTCGGCTTTCTTCAATACAACTGGTTCTTTTGTAGTTGGCTTGAAATCTTTCGGAAGAAGCTTAGATATATCGATAGCTTCTTCCTTAGGGGCCTTATCCAACTTGAAGCCGGGTGGTAGGAATTTACTTAAATCATCTGCAACGGCTATCTTAAGTTCAGGTTTTTCTTCTGCTGCTGGAGGTTTGAAGCCTGGTGGAAGGAATTTACTGATATCATCGGCAATCTTAATTACTGGTTTGTTTGTTGTTGCTGGAAGTTTAAAACCTGGTGGCAAGAACTTGGAAATATCATCAACAAATGTAACAGGAGCCTTTGGAGTTGTTGCCTTCACCTTGAAATCGGCTGGAATAAGCGTGTCTAGATTGTCTTCGAATTTAATTTTGCTCAAAAGATCTTCAATTTTCTTTGTTGGAGGTGCTGTTGGATGAGCTGGGACATGGGTAGTCCTAAAGCCCTTTGGGAGAAGACCAGCCAATGAGACATCTTGAGCTGCATTTGGAGAGTTCTTAAAGGATCGTCCTGTCGTCGAATTTCTTTGTGGTTTTCGATGTTCTTCAGCTGATGGTTCTGGTGTAGTAGTCGTTGGCTTGTTAAGTTTTTTGTTCTTGAATGATGGACGTGGCTTAAAACCAGGTGGAAGAAGACCTGTTAGGTCATCCATTGGTAGATCTTCAGTGTTTATCTTTGGCTTTGAGGAACCCTTCGGCATGAATTTTCTTATATTCGGAACAAATCTAGAAGCCGTTGTTGAAGTTGTTGCTTGAGTTGTTGTCTCAACGGGAATATTTGCTGCTTCTTCGATTTCCTCTTCAACTTTTTCCACTACTGGACTTTCGGAAGTGCTCGAAACTGTTGTATTGTTTGAAGAACTTTCATCCATTTCATCACTTGATCCCGTTTCATTGCTGTCATTAGCCGATAGTTGTGTCTTCTTCCGTGAATTCTTTCCGTGAATCTTCCTTTCTAGTTCTGAAAGAGTTTGTTTTGTTTCTTCTTGTTCTATTGCTGGGAAGGGTAGGAATCGTGCCCCGTTTATGCTGCGGCTGGTTTGAATCGAAGCAATCACAACATAACTCTCGGTGGTGTTCTGAACATTTTGCTCTTCAGCTGATTCTGCTTCTTCACCTTCACTTTGTTCAAGATCTTCAATAATTTCCTTAGCTGGAGTCAATTTATTCTCGGTATAGATTTCTTCTTCCCTAGTAGTGGTAGTGCTGGGAGTTACAGCCTGGGGGAGTGCTGTTGAACCGTTGATTACACTCTTGGTCGTTACAACCGATACTACTTCTCGACCAAAAACTTCGTTATGTGGCAGTTTATCGGTGTTTTCTTCATGATATTCTACTGATTTCTGTTCTCCAGATCCATCTGCTACAGTTCCACCATCTGACCCAGATCCATCTGCTCCTGAGCCATCTACTCCAGATCCATCTACTCCGGATCCAAAACCATCTTCTTCGTACTCTTCTTCATCATAGAATGCAGTAGACTCTAGAGTGGACATTGTTGTGACTTCAACCACTGGTGCTTCTGATTCTGTAGCTAATTCTGTCTTCGGAGACTCTTCCTTTATTTCTTGCTCTTTTGCTTCAGTGTTTTGTTCCGTTTCTGTCGCAGGTTCTGTCAACTCAGTTTCAGCAGATTGTGTGGAAGTTACTTTCCCATCGTCATACTCGTAGTCATATTCAGGCAGATGATGCGTCGTTTCTTGAGTCGGGTCTTCCTTGCTAGCAGATCCTTCTTTGCTATTTTCGATTTCTTCTTCGCCACTATGACTCACCAGTTCTTCTTCAGCACCACCGCCACCCTCCTCTTCATCATTGGATCCAGGTAGATAGAAGTTTGAGGTCAAAATGACTGGCTGGTCATGTTGATCCTTCTCATCTGGTGAATGTTGTTCAATAGAAGATGATGAAGATGGTATTGAAGCACCAGCTTCGTGTAAACTTAACTTTTCGAAGATCTCCTCCTTTGGCCCTGGACTAACATGGTTTTGCTCACGAATTTCCTCTGGAACAGAATTATCCTCCACAGACTCATCTAGGTCGTCTTCTTCTAGACTATTGGTGATGTTTGGTGAACCTTTTTCACTGCCATTGTGATTGACTGTAATACGCCCACTGCTTCCAATTCCAAAGGGGCGGTTACTCTCACGACTTATTATTACTGGCCGTCGTGGCTGGAAGAGTGTCTTATTCACTGACGTGACGGGAAGTCGTCCCCTTGATGACGGCGATGATGTCTGCAATGATGACCCCACAGTCTTACGGAATTCTGACGACGACGACGACCCAGACTGAGTCGCTGGTGACCTTGCACCTCCAAACCGATTATATCGTGATGGTTTTGATGTCGTGCTAGAGGTGGTCGTTGTCGTAGCCGCTGTTTTGGCTGAACTTGGCTGGAATCGAGTGCGTGTGTTTCGGAATGGTAATTGCTGTTGCGGTGGAGTGACCAACTCATCATCGAAGCTTGTCGTTTGTTGCTTATTTTGTTGCTGCTGTAGTTGACGATTGAACTGAGTGCCGGCAAATGGACGATTTCTAGTGAATCCATTGCTGCCAGTGCTGCTACCTCCACTGCCAAACGGTCGACCTCCACCGTTGATGCGATTTGATTGGAAATTCGATGTGGCAGCTGCTGGAGCACTGATGGGGACATTCTTCAAATAAAAAATGAAAATAAAAAAACGTTTATTAATCCAACATGGTCGATGGGTAGAGGTATGTGTAATGTCCAACTCTTCGCAGAGGGTATCAGCAATTCAGTGATTTGTTTATGGTAAAACAGTTGTTAATGGCAATTAAAGTGGACAGACGACACTTTTATAAAAAAAAAATAAAAAGAAATATACTAAAACAGAACACGCAAGGAAGCCAAAGCCAACGTATAACGTTAAGTTAAGGTTGGTGCGCAGCACAGACGATGCTTCAATTAAGCCAGAAAACACGCAGAATTGTTTATGGTAATTGAAACGATGACAATGCGGGTGATAAGCATTTTGCTGCGCATTTTAAAACTAAAGGTCGTTTGTTAGCAAGATGTTTACGACAAAAATAAATAAACAAAAAATGAAGACTTTTTTCATGTTGTAACAAATGGCAAAGCTTGAGGCTATAAGGCGTTTTTATGGGCTCGAAGACTAGTTTGTTACATCATCATGTTAAGTAGAAACAGAAATGTATTTTCAATATGAAGATGAGGTGATAGAAAACATTTGCTTCGCATCATCTGTGTTTCGATTAGTCAGCAAGCATAGAGTTTGGAAAGCTTATGTTATTTTGCATTTGGGAAACTTTAACATTTGACCTTTTAGATGCAATATCCATGCAAAGTTGATTTCATTTTGCATTAGTAGCTCTTGAAAAAACACAATGAAGTTATTTTCGCTTCTTATAACTTTCACACAAGAACAGTCAATGCTTTTGCACTTTATTCTGAGCTGACAAATAAAGTTGCATTAAGATTTTCAAAATGTTAATCTTTTTTTCATTTCTTTCTATTTCTCTATTTTAAGTTACAGCAAGGAACATAAGTCACGAACAGAAGTGACGTCTCACAGACCAATATCGCTAATACAAATTATGGCAAACAATTTTGAAAAATGAAAGATTTAGTGAAAGCTCAAAGTCACAGAAGAAAGAAGTCTTATCATAAATTTTATCACTTCGTTTTTCAAAATAAACATTCCACGGTAGACCAAGTTAATAGAAATGCGCTATGTAATCAAAAAAGCATGTTGCCCAAGTCTTTGAAAAGGGTCTTGAGAACAAACTTGCAAGAGATCTACACAGGCCATACTACAAAATACTAAAATCCTTTATTCGACACAGTCGTTAGGGTCGTTCAACAATTTCTGTAACCAAGAAAAATCGAAGCTGGTATTCCACAAGGAACACACTTTGTACCAACCCTGTATTTAGTATATATACCACTTGGCACCACTTATCCTATACAAATTATACATTATTTATAAAAAGTGGAAGAAAAATGTTAAATTTTGCTGGCAGGCCTTTTTTATCGAAATATTTAAATGTTATGTTTTGCCAATAAATATGTTTCGTATGTCTTCTTCACCAATGAAAAAAAAAACTACTTACAGGAATGTCGAATGTCTTCATCGACTTACATAATTTAAATGAGGCGTTAAATAATAAGTTTTACCTTTTTATCTAAACAAAATTATTGTAATGAACTATTCTCAGCATAATCTTTGTATCCAGTAGCGCGGTGCTATCATTTTTATATGATCAATGGGGTAACTCAAAGCACTTCCGCCACTTAGTATGACTAACTTTTTTTTCAGTTTTAATTTCAAAAATCGACCAAACGACTTCCTTTTGATGGAGATGTTATCGTCATTTAGTTTTGATGAAATCTTACCACGACATCCTTTCTTTCAACAGAACTATAAAACAAAATGACAATCAAACTTCACAGTATACTCGTACAACTCGAGTGTAAGAGGTCCAGTAAAATCTCATTTTATTGCGCATAAGTCCAAGCTGATCGAATGTAGTATGGCAAACTTATAGTATACCCAGCGTACCGGTACAAATTACACATTTCGTGGACTCGACGACGACGTTGTTGTAAGTCAAATGTGACCAGTCAAATTGGTTGTCCAGTTGGTGCGCGATGCATTCAAAATCAATTTGACATGCAATTTCAGAGGCGGCTTCATGGGTCAGTTTTATATTAGAGACACGCGATCTTACCGCACTCTGTGATGATGGTAATGTAATGCAAGCTTAACATGTGGTTTTGGTTAGTGTTTATTTTTGTTTGTCTATCTACTGTATTTTACTGTACTAGGGCAGTGTTGTTTTGGTTTATTTTTAGTTTATTTACCTATTAAAAGACTACAAGTTTTTTTTTTTTTTATTTGCGGTCTTATACAGTGGATTAGATGCATTAACAGATATGAAGAAATTAAGAGCAGTAAAATTAAGTTACGTTAACATAAAAATGTTAAACAAATAAAAATCCTATCCATTCACTTTGAAATTCAAAAGCAACAGGTTTTAATTATAAAAAAAAGTTACTGCAACCAATTTTTAATTAAAAAAAAAAAACAACAACAGCAAAATAATGACCGCAGACGAAATAACTTTAACTCCCAGGTGGAAGCACACTTCAGTTGTTTTTCTTTCAAAACATGCGTTGTTTTTTACTAAATATTTTGAAAAAGTTTCTTAGCTGTCATAATTCTATACGGATTTTGATGTAAATTGACATCACCATAAAGTAGAATAAGAAAGTTGAAGGCTGCATTCGGGATATCGATAACAATATTGGAAAGATTACTGCAATTGATGTGGTTGTGACAATAAAACAGGGTACAATAATTATTATTTTTATTGTGAATTTAGACCACCAGTTACAATAACTAAGAGAAAAAGTCTAGTTTTGAAAATCATTCAGAAAATAGAAGTCTATTCTTATCTAATTGGTTCGCAGAATCGAATTCCCGCAGGTAACCTAACATAGTTAAAAAAAAAAACGATTTGAATGATTTACTCCAATGAAGTACGTTCCAAGTTGTGAAGTCATTGTTGAACTTATTTACTCACCTGTTGTTCATTGAAATGTGACAAAAAGTGTGTTTGCTGATGAGGTACATTTGTTCTCGTTTGATGTCCACTCAATGGTATAAAACCTGAGCTACCAGTAGCCCGAAGTGCTTTTGGTCTAGTGAAGCCCTGTGAGCCTGTTGGTGAACCAAATGGACGTGGTGATATGTCATAGTAATCTGGGTTTCTCGTCGTTTGTTGAAGCTTTAAAGAGAAAAAATAAAAAATTATTAAGAGATTTATTGAATTTATATAATAAAAAAAAAACTAGTACAGCCGGTTAAAATTTGACAGCAGATATAAAAATTAAATTGTAGTAGCTTGTACCTTTCAAATAGAACCAACGAAACGGTAGCAGGGAGACTGGCCTTACCTTTTAAATAAAACTTAAATCTTGAAAATCCGTTTCGTTGCCGTTAATTGAGTTAAAAACGGAAAAACAGTATAGGTAAGATACAGTTTTTTTAAGGCAACACAATAGCCTGTTTCGACTAGAGCCCAAATGAAATAATTTCATAAAAAAGTGTTTTATTTCGTTTGACCGCTCATTTGCTGTTTTCAACTGCACTCTTCTTTGTTCTTTCTAACAAACTTCCTTCACACAGAAAAACAACAACGTAAAATCATCAAAAATAAATACAATTCAGCATTTTCAACAGACCTGAACATTTTTTCGCATAGTTTCTCTTATAAAACTATAACAAAAAAAATGTATAAAAAAAATGTTTCTTCACAAAA
This sequence comes from Meliscaeva auricollis, assembly GCA_948107695.1. NCBI lineage: Eukaryota > Metazoa > Arthropoda > Insecta > Diptera > Syrphidae > Meliscaeva > Meliscaeva auricollis. The sequence goes on along the minus strand of OX403619.1, from coordinate 17,831,732 downwards.
ATCTTTTTTTTTTTAAGTTCAAATAACCTCCCATAAGAGCGGAAATTTTTAACCAGTAACTGTTAAAGTATTTTTTAATACCAACATTTGAAAAAAAAAATAATTAGAATCGGAGCAGTTTTGCTCGGTTTCGAGATAATGCCTGATTTTCAGTTTGAGTTACTCCACTAATAAAGTTGTTTTAGAAACAGATATTTTTTGGAGTGAAAACTTTGAAAATAAAATAGAAGACATAGTTATTAAATGGCAATTATTTTTTTATTTTAATCTTTGGTGTGCGTGAACTTATTTGGACGTTACAAGCTGGGGTAAGTTTGATTAGAATTCTACTCCAAAAACAGTCGAACGTTTTGCTCATCCCATTTCATTCCGAAATCTTCACTTTCCTCTTCTACAAGCTTCGTTTTCTACGGGTTAAATTTTCCCACTTTGTGATGGCCCACTGAAAATAAACAACAATAGGACTTCTGTAAAATATGCAATGAGTTAATCTAATCATAGTCAGTGAAACACTAACAGAAAACGTCCTCACAGAGGCCTAAATCTAGTAGGTACCCAGTATTAATCTAAAAGATAGAGTTCCAGCATTTCAGAATTTAACGAAAGCCTGGGGACTGCTCACTGTTGAAAAGGACCCGAAAATGGATCTTCATTTTAAATTTCTGAACAACGCTATTCTCCACCATTATACACCAGCGAACGACGATACGCAACTTCAATCTTAAATCACTTCGCCAAACCAGCATAAAACATTGAGCTTTGGCTAAACTTTGTGGTCTTTAAGATGTCTTCTGGGCTTGATAAGAACAAAGTTTGTTAGATAAAATCGAACAACTGTATACTTATTATAACAAATCGACATTTTCGAAGTGGGTCCCTGGCAAAACCTGACCATTTCGGTAGATTTGACTGTCAAACAACAATAACGTGACATGACCGCGGTATATAATTGGCCTAAATTTAAAATAATAGATCTGAATGGAATAAACCTCAATTAAAGGCCTATTTCAAGTGAATAATATAAGATGTTTAAATATTTTGTAAGATGGATGCCAAAAAGAAGTAATAAGCAGCTCACCAATATTTTTAATTTTTTTTTTTTTTTGTTTTATTTGTGAAATCTTTAAACATAAAGAAGATAATAAGATAATCTTATTTTAACAAGTGAATTAATTTTGTTTCCATTTTCCCATTTATACCCACTTAATAAACTGAAAGCTTTAATTATGGTTTCTTAATCAAAATACAGCTCTGTTTTCAAAAAATGTTGTTGCTTTGTTGTTGTTCAAAAAAAAGGAAAAATAAACAAGCCTTTGACTAATCGATTTTCAATTGTTTGACCATTGTGTTTCGATTTCTTTCTACTTTTTCACTCTTTAATTATAGCACCTTTACATAACATCTTATCGTAGACTTCACATCTCAGCCCCGTAAATTGTTAATATTTAAAATGCAATTAATTAGTAATTGATGATTGTGACTGGAAGGTATCCATAAAAAAAAATACGATAGCTGTAGTGTACATTTATCAACAGAAGGATCTGACTTGTTTTGCATTCCGTTAGATGAATTGCATAGAAGATAATATTACAACATAAGTTAGTAAGTCGTTGCAAAACATCGTTATTAAAAATGAGTTTTGTTTTTTTTTTGTCTACTTCATTCATACTAATTATATTTTTTTGTTTGCTTATAAAAATGAGCAAACAGTAGGATGGTCAACATCAACAGGTTTGTCATTAACAAATACAAACAAAAAACATTAAAGAAGAAGTTGATAGTTAAAAACAATTATTGCAATCGTGCTACCGTTAATTAGAGGAAAAAGGTCACTATGTTGCATTATGTCATTATATCGTTAATAGGCAGATTTTCCCTTAAAATTGACTTCTAATAATGCAAATTCATTAAGCACATTCAGGTTTCTGAGATTTCCTTTATCAAACATTGATAAATTAGTGCAAAATTTTGTTTCCCCTTATAGTTAAAGTGTGGAATTCTGCAGAACTATTGAGATTGCTTAGACCTTTGATATATTTGGAGACCTCAACTTCAGATTTTAAACGTATCTTAAATAAGAATTCGTACAAAGATTAAGACATATTACTGCTTTCCTTCTCTAGACATCATCCAACACCATAACTCTCTTTTATCATCCACTATCGCGTAATTCGAAAAATTCCTAATTGAGGAAAGACAAGCCTCAAAGTCACTACCCCATGTTGCACAAATTAATGTTTCTCACACAAATTCTTACATTTTATTTTCGAAACACCTTTAGAGCAAAAACAATTCAAAGTTAACGCAAGTGAAGTAATACTCGTTATAGAGTGTGTCTTCCCTTCTACCGATCTTCCGCTTCTATCAGCATCATTATGCTGAAAAAAACCGCACATTACCTTCAAAAACCATCATCAGGGAGTTCCATCATCGCACAGCACAATCATACCCTACCCCAACACAACCAACCCGAAATGAAAACAAAAACTTTCGACCTAGTTTTGTTTATTTCAAACTTGATGATGGGAAAATGATTGTCATCTCTGGCCTAGCCGCACTCTGGTGTTGTCAGACAAACATAGAACAGGTGAACTATAAATCTTGAAGTTTGCGTTCAATACATCATCATACAGACTCATGGAGTCTTGAAAGACTTGACAGCCAACAGCGCTACTATTACACAACTCCAAAACAACAACAACATAATGAATAGTAGTTAAATTTACAAAAAAACAAAAATGGAATTAGTGCAAAAACCAACCTGTTCCGCCCCACATTGCCCTCTGCTTCTACCACTCGTCATGATCACATTTTACCCAACTTCAGAGGTTGGTCTCTTTAGTTGGTAGTTACCGCATTTCATTGTCTTGCTATTAGCATCTTTAAGATTTTTATCATCGAGATCCGAGGACGGGTACGAGCACGCTTGCAACCAACAACGTACTACATAGCCGCTGTTGTGGTCGTCGACAACACCACTAACGACGACGTGAGTTGAAACGCCTTGCCTACACTCATACCCCCAATCCTCTCTTTATAGAAGATTCTTATATTGCAGAGTCGAGAGCTATTGATACCATAGCAGCCAGCAACTCTTGGGTAGAAGATGGTATCAACTGCTCCACATTAGAAGGCCTTTTAATTACCACAAAAACCAATAAAATACTAAACTCCCACACTTAGTTCACGGATTCAAGTGTGGATATCGCCTTTTCGCAAGATATCCTATATTATACGAGTCTGCAGTGTATCTGCGTATCTCAGGTGACCAAACAAATTAGATCTGCTAAGATGCGAGAACTTCTTATGGTCGGGTGGGTATCTGTGGTAGCTGCGGTTTCAGTTGCACAAAATAAAAATGCAATTGGACCGAAAACAAAGAAGAAAAAAAAAAGCGAAAAACAAAAGTCGAAAACAAACTAATTGAAAAAAAAAAAAATAAAAACAAACAAACATAGTTTGGATAAGGCCACTTTACTTGGATGGAGCGTGTGCGTATCGAGATCAATATTTCAAGTTGTGTCTGCTAATAGCTTAAACAGTGGAGATCAAAAGTAATGGTGTTTTTGTTTATAGATTTGTAACATTTTATTGGTATGCGACAAGAAATGAGGGCCATCTACTGAGTTGTTTTTTATGCAATTGTTCAACAATGAATGCTAAACATGTGAAAATAAAATACATACGTCGTACGTTTATATACTTCCTTTAAAGTTCAAAGTTACATTGTACCTTAAAGCTTCTTAAATTTAAAAACTCGGAAAATTTAGTTACTAAACTTTATTATGGCAACTTAAAATCTTTCATGTAAGAAAAACTCGTAGAAATTAATTGACTTTCAAGGAGAAAACCAAACAGGAACCATTAATATCAGTTTATGAAAATAATGATTTTCTCATAAAAAGATAGACCTTATTCATAAAAATAACCATAATTTTTTGTTTATCGAAATCGTAGGAGTCATTTTTGAGAAACTTAAGTTTGTATGAAACCGGTATATGCAGGTACCGTTATTTTTAGACCAAGAAAATTAATTTAAAAAAAAAACTCCTCGGCATAGTTTCCAAAAATCGTTTGTAGTAAATCGACCCATGCACATTGCACATTGCACATTCAAACAGACACTACTAATTGTTCTTGCGACCACCTGTCGGTCACGATATAAAATACCATTGCGAACCAGAGCTGCCACGCTGCATGTAATCAATCAATTCACCATCGTTATTTCTAAAAACTTCTTGCAAATTATTTCTAATTTTAATGTTAAACTAATTCTGAATAAAATCATTTAATCTTTTAGTCCCACATACATATTCACGAAGAGCATTGGAGCGTGATGGAAATTACTAAATCTGTGAACAAGTTAACTTGAACGAATATTAGACAATTGAAATTAATAGTACAAAATTTATTTGAAGGACCTACTAATAAAGTATTATTCAATAATTGGTTAGTTAAATCTAAATAGGTACTAGTTAACTTTGATTTATAAAGAACCTAAAAATTTTAATACATTAAAAAAAAGAAATTGATCTCCGATTCACAATATTGTTTACTAGTTTACGAACTTTTAAACACTACTGTAAGGTTTTAAAACCCAATATCTAAAATTTTTCCTTGATTAAAGTATGTGCGAAAAATGTGAAAGGTAAAACATTTTTTTTTTCGGTTACATGATTTATATTATTATTATTATTATTATTTTTTTTTTTCGTTCATTCTTACTTTTATTTATAACGCTCTGTCGCGTTTCGGTCTAATTAACAAATTGCGCATTTTAGTAAACGAATAGGCAACACTAGGCACCTGTTGGGGCTTGAAACACTTTAAGGTGTTGTAGCATAGAAAAGATAAGTATAGGTAGGTAAGAGAAAAAGGCAATCACGAATGCCACACTTCTAACCAAGTGTTACATTGACAGGGAATTTCGATTTCGTTATGAATTTGCATTTTTTTTTTGTTGAGTAATTCAACTGAAAGGCAGTTTTAATGAATTTATAAAAAAAAAAAAACTTATAATTTTTAGATGTAAACCATTTGTTTTTGTTGTTTTGTTACCTACTTTTTTTCTCTTTCTAAGTTTACACTACACACTTTCGATTTCGATCTATTCATTAATCTTATTGTTATAGTGCTGGGGTGTTAGTGCTAATGAGGTCTGGGTCAAATAAAAGTTTGTTTTGGAAATTAAGTTACTTTCTCACACTAATTATCACGTGGATCCAGAGTATCATGTTTGACTTGAAAAAATGGGTGTTTAATGGCTGGGGTTAATGTTGATGGATTTCGTAAAAGACAGGTAAACATGCTTTACTGCTTGTAATGGTAATAATAAAATACACTCAAGAGATATTAACAACAGTAGATTTGATAAAAGTATATTAATTGAATCTTCTTTCGTAGTGGAAGTGGAACAGCAATTATAATAAACAGCCATATAAAAAAAAATACCAAATGGATAGAGTGTGTGTCTGTCACACCAAATGTTCTGGGTTTGAATCTATCCCACACACCTTTTTTTTAGATATTAATTGTAAGAAAATCAAAACTACTTTTCGTTCTAAAAAAAATAAATCCTTTCTTTTTTCTTTGTTCACAAATATTTGTTGACACTAAAATTTTAAAAAAAAGTTATGTATTTAGAAATAATATAATTAAATAAAACTATGAAACATATACAAAAATTCAATGAATTTCCTTTAAAAAACTTTAAGCGCATAGTCTGTATGCGATCAAAATGAAAATCTGAAAAAAAACGAGGGACTTTTTTTGAGTTATTTGGAAATAGTTTTTTTTTCACTAAAAAAAAAATCTAGAGCGTATTAAAAAAGCGCGATTGAGCGCCTCATCATGACAATGAACATCAAAGCTAAATGCTTGGATTTTAATTCGTAAATATAAATTTCATTTTCAGAAACAAAAGCATATTTTTGGCAAAACTTTCGATACGCTTAGCACTAGTCTGAATTAGTTTAAAACATTGATAATTATTCGGGCTCAAAAATAATAGCCTTGTTTCTGAAAATTAAATTTATCTTCTCCCAAATATCACAAAACAGCGTTTTTGGAAAATTCAAAATTCTGTATCTCTAAAACTTTGTACGTTAGAACAATTCTGATACTATATTCAAGTTTAGAGGGTAAGCTTTATTTGGTTTCTATGTCCACACCTTGCTGGCTAATAATTACTGTCATTTACGGAAAAATCGATCTTAATAAATCTTTTTTTGTTATTTTTTTTTTGTATTCAATTTTCGAATATTAAACTTTCCATATAAATGGAAAAAAATGAGTAGTTGTTTTCTTTCAAAGAACTTGTAAATTTTTGGCGTAGTTTATTTTATAAAATGTTAACATTTTTTTTTTATAAAAAATGTTGTTCACAAAAATCTTAATATTCGTTCTCTTGTAAAATTTTGTATAGGAAAATCATGATTAATAAATAAAAAAAAATAAAATTTAACAAAAGTTCCGTCAAGGTGTAAAACTTTTTCATCCATAAAGGTTTAAGTATTTTTGAATATCAACATTTGAAAAAAAAAAATTATATTGCCTAATCTTTCCTTTAAGTCTTACTTCTTAATCAGAATTTATTTATTAAATTAAAGAAATTCCATAAAATTCATTGCATCAAAATGTAGTTGAGTCATCGTGTTTAGAGCTTCTGAATAAATTTAAATTAGTTTTATAAAACGCGTCCAATTCACCTTAAGGTGTGAACGCCCATATATTCTCAGCATATTGTATCAAACTATATATTTTTTTGTCTTTGTGGTATTAGATTTACTTGACACGCCAACATTAATTTTATTGAGTAATAAAATAAACAATAAAGAACTAGAATCCAATGTAGGCTTTCAGATTTGATCAATTTTGGTGCGTGCGTTCTATTCTTAGACCTTTATTTGGTAGTAGTTGATGGTATGATGAGATGATATTGATGACAAAAGAAGATCTTATAGGAGATTGGCAGATGGCGTTTATTAGCTAATGAAACTCTCAGCCTACACTTGAATTGATTCTGAATAGCTCTTTTGGGTTGAAGAATAAATACAAATGTTTTACAGAGTGTCACACCTTATGAAATCTATAAATGAACAACTTATGCCACGAACATCAAGACACAAGTTGACACATAAATTCAGTGACGAAAATGTTCAAAAAGTTTAAAATCTTCTATTCGGATCAATTGATCAACACTCAATAACCATCAATGCTAAACGGATGGCTCCCGGAAGACACTGTACACACGAGTTGTAAGTTGTAACCATATCCCGCCAACAAAGTCCAAAATATTCAAAGGTGCTTCAAAATGCTGACCTTTCGTCATGGATTTAATTTATCGCACAGAGACTGTTGATTGGATTAGGTTGTTGTCTTTTTTTTAAACAAAACAAAACAAAAAAATGAATTAATTTGCATGCAGTTTTCTATATGAAAAGTTTTCAACATGACCACAGGGAGTAAGCAGTTGTATGTAATGCACCTATCGCGATATAGTATCTCCCCAGTATCATGCCTCCGGGAGCTCGGTACGTCATTAAAGATTTCTTACATCAGTAAGTTGTTGACTGGTCAATGGGGCTTACCGCGAGTCCATATAATACATTTAACCTAACCTATGGATCTGTTGAATGTAATATTTTAAAGTGACTGACAACCGACAATAATTGATATCGGTTTCCTTTGACTCCAGCATACAATGTTTTACCGCTTTTATAACCAAAAGAAGAAAAGATAAAAAAAAAAGAAAGATGATGAATCTTTACAAGTAAGTGAAATGCATATTAAAATTTTATGCATGACGTTTATCTTTTTTTTTTTTTTCTTTTTTAAAAACTAACAGTATGTGGGGAACTGGGAGGGTTTAAACGATGTTTCTTCAAATTTTCTTCACTCCCTTCCGAAAGACCCAACAAAAAAGTTTTCTTTTTACCTTTCTTTCATTTCGAATTGTTGTCACGCTTCGTCACTAGTTGATAATTATTATTAATTTACTCATAAATTTCTTCTTTATTGAATTTTTGCAGCACGATTGCTTACATTGGATATAGACATTCATATAAAATTTGGTCAAAAAGAGAAAACTCTATAAGACATTTAAGGCGCAAGCGCAAGTGGGTAGGTATAAGTACTTACCGGAAGATGTTGTGCAAATGGTGAAAATCCGGTCGTCAGCTGTGATGTCGGCACTGATTGTTGTCCATCATCGTTATTCAGGAATATTAGCTGTTCGGGGTATGATGATGCGGCACTGGTGAGGGAATTCCTTGAACCACTTAGGAAGGATGGGGCAGCTCGTGGGTTTTGATAAGATGGCACAAAACGATTTTGACCTTGATTTGATGGCGTGAAGAAATAATTTTGCGGATCTGAAATGGAAAACGAAAAACTTAGTTAGAAATTTGTGTATATCATATAGAGAAAAATTCAAAATCTTTTTGCGGTTCTTATAATTCAATGCACAATAAGAGCATATCAGCAACGCTAATACTATACTACTACCGATTAAATAATTTAGAAAGTTTATCGAGAGAAGCATGTGCTCATTGTTATTTTTGTAACATTTTCCATCCTATTTTCCGCGGTATTCCGCAAGGAACAATGCTGTAGAAGATGATGTTTGCTATACATTTGTATACATATATCCTCCCACAGACCTAAAATTTTTTTCTGAGTCTGCCTCTGACCGACGCCAACGACAACAGCGGCGTTCGCACATAAAAATGTCTCTAAAACGTGTTTTCTAAACGTTTCATGGTATTTCACGATGAAATAGACTAATTCTGAAAAAAAATGTTGTGCCAATTGCTAAATTTATCCTTTACACTATATGTACGGAAAATAGCAGAAAAAATAAAAATCATTCAATTTTCTTAAAAAAAAAAGCTAGTTCTTGAGCAACTGGTATGAAATATTTTGCAATGTTCATTATAGTCCTTTTTTTGACTATTTTATTTTTTCCACTTCCCATTTTGCAAGAAAATTCAAAAGAAAATATTCCCCTAAAATATGAGCTTTTCAAGATAAATGTTTAGTACTCGCCCAGCGTGTGAAATTTTTTTCCATATAAAATACACGTAAGCCTTTTTTTCAAATTTCTATTACTCAGCAGCATTTTATGATATTTCAACGTGCAGAAAAACAATTTTTTTCTCCGAACTCAACGATCTACAATAATATGTTCATCACAGCTAAACTTTAATGTACATCGGTGAGATAGTATTTAGGCCCCTAAAGTCAATTTTGTCGTTAAGTTTTTTGTTTTTAGGTTTTTATTGCTTAAATATGGCTACAGTAAACAAAATAACACAATAAAATTCACAAAAGAAAATCTGATACTTCTCGAGATAATAATTTATGATTTTTTTTATGATTTGCTTCTTTAATGAACTTGATCATATTTCATATTTTAGTGGAATTTTTTCTGGGGTATTTCCAACAAAATTTTGCATTGGGAGTGAAAAAATACAAAGGTAGTCCCAAAAAAATAAGTCTATGTTCAAGTATATGTATGTGCAGCATAAATTAAATGTGGACTTATGACTTATACTTTCTTTAAGAAATTTGGGAACTATTTTCCACTTTTTGTGTATTTTTGACTTACATAGTGAGTTATAATTTTTTTGGTCTATAACCCACACAAATAGTGAGCCAAAAGTCCATTGAGAACTTTTGGCATGTGAACTTGTGACCCTGTGAAAAAAAACAACAAACAAATTATATGCAGCGCTACCCTCCGTACTATATTATAATATCAATTTGATTTGAAAGTTTAATTTATTAAAAGACACACACAAGCCAACAGTAAACCTTAAATACGTATCTTTAAAAAAAATACATTAAGATACCTACTTAAAGTAAAAACCAAAACCATCATCTGCATTATTTCTCTAAAGGTGTCCAAATTACCTAATAAAAAACACCATTCAAAACCACAAATGGTTTTGTCCATCAAACAAGCACTTTTCGTGTTTAACTATAATATTTCAAAAAATAAAAACAACAACAACAGGTGATGTATAAGAAAACAACACCATATCTATTAAAAAATATACTCACAAATTTGTCGAAACACTTTTCATGATGGATTCTACTATTAAAATTGTACTATCGCGTTTATTTTAATTGATTGCAGGGAATATCGAAATGCGGTAGCTTTTGTTCTCTCATCATTATCATCAAATTTCTTTGAATAGAGCATCATATTGTATCACACTCATAAAATTATTATAGGTATCATAACTTTTCTTATATTATAGTAATACCTTATTATAGGCCTACAAAATTTGTACCAAAAAAAAAAAACAACATAACAGCCAGTTTGAACAAACAAAAAAGTGTTATTTTAATAAGTTCAATCAATCAGACTGTCATAATCGCATTATGTGTATTATCTCCGCTCACAAAAGTGATAACAACAACAACAGCAACACAGTAATCAAACAATTAGTAGTTTTTCTCTTGTAATCTTATTCCAACTTGTTTTATTGTTGAAAAAAAAAAAACTTAATATTTCATTATTAATAGCTAGTTTCTGTTGTTATTTTTGTTAGCAATACATTTTTAAAATAGATTATACTAATTATAATACACAATTAAAAAAAAAAAAGAAAAAATGTATTCTCTCGTATATGCGGGACCTGAGAAAACCTATAGGAGGTAGCCACAGGTACGGTTGACGAGAGAACGATTCGCTCTACCTTCTTTGATTAGAATTTTCAACCAGAATAAGATCAGAAAACTCTTGCCTATGTGAAGAAGGCACAGAATTATTATAAAAACTTTTCTCTACTTCAAAAGACCGCAGCTGGGAATCGAACCTGGGCATGAGAAAGCCTCAGTCAAACGCGCAGACAAGCAACGCCACAGAGACGTTGAGTGAACGGGTGGAAAAAATAAAATAAGTCAAGCAAGTATATATTCTTTGTAGGCACAGTGATAAAGTTGAGTCAGAGGCATACACAAATGTTATGATTGTGACGTATCCAATCCAATTGTGTATAATAGAAATGTATGACTGGGCTCGGTTGCTTTATTTTTTGTATGTGAATAGTTTATTTGACTGATAACAGATACCGATTATATTTTGCATTCTATTTTTTAATTTGAAAATTTTGTTTGAAGAGGAAAGAGTGGAATCAAATTATGGGAATTTTGGTTTGGAATTTTAGAAGCAAAATACAGCAAATTTATATTTTTGCCTAGGTAATCCGAATTGGGTGTGATAACGATAAGTCCAGTTTGTCTGTTTGTCTGTGTACTGTATATCTACACTAAATCCAAAAAATCTTCGTAAAGTTTCAACTTTTAATTGATTGAGACCATAATCATTATGGTGACGTGAAATAATACCAAATGAAATAACACCAAATCTGAAATTCGGTCTTATTTCGTTTTTCGAAACGAAATAATGCCAATTTGGCTTTATTTCAATTACCAAAACGAAATAATGCCAAAAAAGTAATGGAAATAACGCCAAATTTGTAAAAGGATAATAACTAAAAAAATCCAAACTGACGATCAGATATGGGGAGTGAAAAAAATATTAAGCCATTACGAAAGGGTCAATTTGGGGAATCGAAAAATTCGATCGAAATAACACCAAATTGGCTTTATTTCGTTTTCTAAAGCGAAATAAAGCCAAACTGAGAATTTGGGCTTATTTCGTTTTTCAAACTGAAATAAAGCCAAATTTTTGGAATTTGGCTTTATTTCGTTTGGTATTATTTCACGTCACATCATTATATGTATTAATAAGGAAACCCAATTTCTATTTCTCCTTTTGTAAATAACTTTTCATGTTTTTATATTATGATTCTGAGGTAAAATTTTACCGCTCGGCGGTACCAGTATTCATTAAAGTACTTCTTCAACTTAGCGATAAATTGACTAAATGAAAGAAATATTTTTAATAAAACGAAAAAAAAAATTGTGCAACTTTCATTCCGAAAATATCGAAATAAGAAATATTGGCGGGATTCGCACTCAATTCATCCATATTTTCTATTGTGGAACTCGTAGGTGAAGTGTGTTAGTGGAAATTGTAAGGTAGTGCCTAATAAGTGATAAAATATTTAATCCGGCAATTTTTATTTTTCTGACTTTCTCTCGTTTGCAAACCAAAATTTTGAAAACATTTTTGTAAGGTCAACCGTTAACTAGATAAACGCAAAACAAAAAATTACAACTTACTGGGTTAAAAAAATCTTTTGTTTTTAAATTTAATATTAAACTTTTATTTATTTACTTTATCAATAAGTCTTTTTTATTTAGCACACTATTACTTTTCTATAATTACTATTCACTATTACTTTTTTTTAATTAACAAGGAATAAGACTTCCAATTAATAATTTCACATCGACTTGTCTTGAGCACTTTTATAATTAAATTTTTATGATCTCCCTCTTCGACCTAGAATTCATATTCAAATCAGTTCGCCTAAAAAGCTCTACAATTCTCTATTTTCATGAAAAAAGATGTTCCGTTCGTTCCGTTCCGTTGGCTGTACGCTTTTGTTAAAGCTATCGCTACTTGATGCATGATAGCGCTGCATTCATTAAGGTTATTGAGGGTCGATACGTTTAAATTCTTTAATTTTCTATGCTCTTGTGGTTTGTTTCTTCATTATTTTGCTAAAATAGGTAATCGATTGGTGGAAACAGGTTTTAAATAAAATAAGGACAATCCACTGCAGTTTAAACAATTTTATATGGAAAATAGTTACATATATGTATTTTGTGAGGGATTATATCTAAGAGATTTAAAATTGCTTTCATATTTTTCCCAAAACAAAAAAAGCGTTTCTGCGAAAAAATTGCAAAAAAAAATGTCTACCCGGTTAAAATTTTATATATTATTTTATAATTTTAAAATCTATTTATTTTTATTTATTAAGCACATTTCAAATTTATCCATTTATAAGGTATTAATTCAAAAACCATATTATTATCTCAGATGTGGGATATCCTGAAAATTATTACTCATCTGCCGAAATAGCTCAGTTGGGAGAGCGTTAGACTGAAGATCTAAAGGTCCCCGGTTCGATCCCGGGTTTCGGCATTATATATTTTGGTAAATTGTCTATTTTAAAATTAATGAGATAATGAAAAACCCATGTCAATATATAACAGTTTTTCCTTACTATTTAAATACAAAAACTACGGGAAAAACACTTGCCAAAAATAAAATTCATCAACATTTTAAAACTGGCTACACCTCGCATGAACTTTTCAATTTTCAAAATTTTACTTGCCAAACCCCAGAAACAATACTCTTGGAATTATTTTCCGATCTTAAATTCACTCGATAAGCCTTTGGATCAGATATCAATAAAAACATCAACAAAATCGACATTCCTTTCCACACTCATTTAACTTCGAAATGCATTCTCATGCACAAAACAAAATTGACTCATGTCTTTACCTTTAAATCGCAGAGTGTCTCTTTAAGGCTAAAAATTGTATGCAAACGATCAATGTGTTCTACTGACTTTTTCTCGAAATACCATAAACTTGTTGCTCTTCGGTTGAGTATATAATACCAAACAGTAAAAAAAACCAAACCTTTCTCATAGATTTTATTGTTGATTGCTCTGAAAAATCGATGCAGAAACAAAAAAAATACACCAAGAGAATGAAAAAAAAATTAGTTAAACAATTTCGATCACGTATTACTCATACTCCGGTACCCTTCTATACTAAAATGGAAACAAGTCTCCGGTCTCATGAGCTGTCTTCTATAGTCAATGTACTTCCCCTCTAATGTTGGTTTAAGAAAAGGTATTTTGTTTTTTGTCTATTAAGCCCCCGCTTATTTTGTGCCTTTGTGGTAAAGACAATTATTGGTCCCAGCATACTCGTACAAGAAGTATGACCATTTCTGAGAGAGGCGGACAATTATTCCATGGAGCTATTCGGGACATACCGGTTCGTGGTAAACAAACTATCGGCGACAACTTTACCGCTGTGTGTTGTATTTGAGTTGATAAAAAAAATGCTCTCCAATAGTGGGTATATACTTTGGGATTTAGTACAGAGACAAAGGTATTTCTGCAATCTTACGGTACAAATAATAAAAATGGCTAACTGTAAGTCTGTTGTTGTATAGGCGATCTAGATCTTGGCCAGCTATAGGGTGGTACTGTTGGAGTTTGATTTGTAAGACAAAAAAGTGATCTAATAGATAAACAATGCAGTTAAAGAAATGAACCTTTGTGGCTAGGTTAAGGGAAAAGGAATGTTAACTAGTTTAAAGTTGTTTAAATATCAGTCAAACCGGCTACTGGCTAAATGACGTAGGTAAAGTGTGTAATTTATCTTGACCTTACTGTAATATTCCACTTAAATAATTTACTTAGCAAGTCGATAGTTATCAGTTTGGAAAATAACAGAAATCGCATATGGACCTTGATAAATGCGAATTTGTAAAAAAATATCAAAATTAGGTAGAAGATATCTGTTTCCCTTCAATGTCTACTAAAGATTTGTCGTATTTGCAACTAAATGATTTACTTTTGTTAGTAAACGGTTCAAATTGACAAATTTGTAGAATGAAATAAAATGGGGTCCATCTATTGAACATTTATTTTTTCTGTCCTTTAAAGTTTATAGTTATTACTGTTTAGCTGTCACAATTTGTAACTTGTAACAACAGAAAACATAAAAAACTATTAATTTAAAAATTATTATTATTGCCGCATTTGCATGATGAAAAATAATTCTCATAAAGTAACAATATTCTAGGGGGGCGCAACAATTGTGTTGCAGAAAAATGTAAAAAAAAAATAAAACAACTTAACACTGAAAAGTTACGACCTAGCTGGACAAAAGAACCAAATCTTAAGGTTTATTGTATCTTCAGACAACATTATCGTTATGGAGACGCGCTATAACTTATTGCCGCCGCCTTAGCGCCTTTGCCGTGTCATGCATGCATGCGTTTTCATATTTAAATTTTTGTTCAGTCAAAAGGTGCCATGGTCAAAAATGTGGTGTTTTTTTTTTTTTTTTGCAGCTAGCAACATACATAGCAAGGCAACACCAGCGCCATTACGATGTGTCCCGTGTCGGTAGTAGCTATCGGTCGCGGAGGTTTATAAAGTGTTCAGTTAAGCGAATCGTGTAAACAAATAATGGCAGTGGTTTTGTCAGACCGGACTACGCATTTTAATGTTTTGCAGAGAGTCTGCAGTCATTTTTTTTTTTTGTAATATAAAAATATTTATAGTTTGATTTATGATTACTACTAGTTAAATGGCTTATATGATATACACGTGGCAAATTTATTGTCGCATGTTTCATGTAAATACCTATGCTGCGTCCTTATATAGAAGGTACCTAAAGGTCTTTTATCCCAAGAGAGGGTCGCATAATGTCCAATGCAAATAATAATTTAGTGTGCTAAATAATATTAATTGGTTGTTATAAGGGAGCATCACAATATTTCTTTCTGATCTGATGTGTTGGGCTAGAGGTCTATATATAAGTACTGCTAATGCAAGTCATAATTTAAAAATTTTAAAAAAGAAAAAAAAACTACAAAAATATAATTTGATGACCTGACGCTAAATCTTTGGGTAGATACCGTTGCATACCTATATTTCTGCATAAAAGCGCATTTTTGGGCTTTCTATGTAAAAGATAAAATTACTGACTCTATGAAAATTTTCTACCCTAAAAAAGATGATTCACAATTTTTTTTTGAAAACCTGAGAAAAAAAAAATAGTAAGGATGTTTTAAGTCAAAAAAAAAAAGATTTTTTAGGCTTTAGGCGATACAAGTGTGCCTTAACTGAAGATTCAAAAAATATTGAGTATAATTTTATATGAATATAAACACTTTTAGGGGGCATAATTATCCCTTTTAGGTACAAGCGCAATTCAACTATAAAAAATAAAAGAAAAACATATTCTGTCGCACATTTTTGTATAGAGAGAAATAATTTTTTTTACATTTCTTATCAAAGAAAAATGTGCCAGTTAATAAATAAAATTTTAAATGTTGCCAGAAAAAATACATTTTTATTTTGAAGCTGGAATAATTTCGCAAAACTTTATACGCCACATTATTTTGAATACAGTATTATAACCCGTACAGTATTTTGACCCCAACGAGTTAATTTTTCTTCCAAAACTTAAAGTTTTTATTTCATTTTAGATAGATAAATACAAAAAAGTTAATGATAATATTTCTTTAGTTTTGGAGAAATTAAAAAAACACAAAACTAATTGCTTTTTTTATTTAAATTTTTCCTTAAAAATTGAGTAACTTTTTAACTTTTTGTGAGAAACTTTAAACATGACACATTTTAATTTTCTGTATTTGATTGCTAAAAACTGAGGCAATGGAATTTTGGAAGAAAAAATTATATTTTATAACGTAAAATGAACAAAAATGAGCAAAATATTCAATTTTTTTTTTTTTTTTTTTTAAATTCTGAGTTTGAAAATAATTTTTTCATAAACTATTGGATTAACTTGATTTAAAATGTCTTTACCAGGTTTAAATTTCATTTGTAACATTTATAGATCTATACATTTATAGGAATTAACTTAAGAACCATGTAATTATCTCAGATGTGGGATGTCCCAAAAAAGTTTTACTCATCTGCCGAAATAGCTCAGTTGGGAGAGCGTTAGACTGAAGATCTAAAGGTCCCCGGTTCGATCCCGGGTTTCGGCAATATATATTTTGGTAAATTGTTTATTTAAAAGGGAGGGTGGAGTGAAAAGTTGTTTTTTTTCATAATTTTTCTTAGTTTTTGATGTATATAGACAGAATAGGTGCCATTTAGATCCTGAATAATGGAGAAAAAGTTTCGGAGCAAAAAAAAATGCAAATAAAATGGTATGGTCTTGTCTTAGTCCAAATACAAATAGCTACATGGAAAACTTTAAAAATTAACGGATAATTTCATTTCTTTGAACAAACTATTGTTTTTAAACAGACTAATGTTTAGTTAGGAACAATTAACTGGCAATAATGGCACTTAACCTATTTACCTTCGAGCCAATTAAAGGCACGAAATAAATTGGAGAGATTTGGTGATATTCTTTCCCTATTTCTTCTATTAGCTTAGTAATTTGAAAGTTTCAGCTTACTAATCTCCCAGTGTACAAGCATCCCATTCATTTTCTACACGAAGCAGGTCAGAAAATTGGATTAGCCACCCCAAAAAATGAAGATTATCCTCTTCTTAGAAGATTCCTACCAGCCGGCTGGTGTTTTCTGGGTCATGATCGTGTTGTAATAAACTGCTTTCAGGGCTATTGGACCCTAAATGTGGATTCAAATGGTTTCTGAAATATCCCTACACAAAATAAGCAATAATCCGGGTGCTTACTTGAATAACTAAAGGAACTTATTAACGGGTGAGTAAAGAATTAAAAAATCCTTAATACCAATCTTATTCCATCAAGATTTTAAGGTACGTACCCTACTCCAAATTTATTACCAGGCTTCATTTAATATGTGAAAAACTATGCGGGACAAAGGTACAACCTTCTGCAACACTTAAACATGAGGGAGGATCGATAAGACTGCGAAGAAAACAATTCAAAATATAGATAAAATCGAATTGAAATAAGGATTTTTTGATGCTTCACTCCCCCTTCAACAAGTTCTTCAGTAATCCATGTAAGCACCCGGATGATTGCTCATAAATAAATATGTTATAAATTATATTCGATTTCATGAAACTTATTTTTCATATTTCTTATAATAATACTTTTCGTACCAAGTATGTAGTTGTTCATAAAACGTTTCATGAAGCTTCCATTAAAATTATATTGCAATAATTTCTTTATTTTAAAACTTCAAGCAAACTACATGAAAAATCCATTTAATTACAAATCTTTCGAATCTAAATATCCGAAGACAACTTGTCATTAAATGTGTAACGTTGAGGTATTTGATTTGATACCCTGTCGTTAAAGTAATTATAACAGTTAATGAAGTTTAATTAAAGTCAACAACATAAATATGTCTGTAAATCAGAGAAATCACGTTAACCAATTTGTCGCCGCTCACTCATTTGAAATTCTTCATGACTCGTAACTTCATATAAATATATCTTTAAGATTTATGTACTCTGAACCGAGATGAAATTGATGATTAATTGTGAGTTGCTATTAAAATTATCACGTTGCTTCATTAGGAACAGTTGGCTTATAAATTTAGTTAGATGAAAAATCATTCTGCTGAAATTAATCTGCAATGCAGTTCCTCATCAGGTGGGCACTTCAACATAAACAAAGGCATAAGTTGACAAGATCGGATACATGCCAAATATCGCCAAATATCGAGTGATCAGATTGAAAAAGACGATGTTCAGTTAATTCTCCAAACTCGAAACTCTAAAGATACATCGGAACGTAGAAAAGAGGTTTTATTTCTCGAACTTAATGTGCCTACTAGCTCAAAATTTCCACTAAACAACGAAATAATAACATAGGGTTGCCATTTTTAAAATAGGTACACCAATGTGGCAACCCTGTTTGAACGAAAAAAAAAAGCTACATCACTTAATGCATCATTATTTTTTGGTTTATTAAAAAACGAGAATATTAATATTGCTTAATAAAAGTAAGAAATGTGGAAAAACTTCAAAAAATAAAGTTAATACTTTAAAACTCAACTGAAAAACACATTTAACTGGGTTTTATAGAATTACGGTCAGCAATTGATGTTGAAAATTATAATAAACCATTCCTTTATATATGAGAGATAACTCAGCCACAAAATTATACTTGATTAATGTCAATACAAAATTAAACTTATTTTCTCATTAATAAAATCTTTTAAACTTTATATATTAAAAATTCCATAATCCATGGGATCCAAATGAGATCATCAAAAGCTTCCGGTTAATCAAGCATTGCTCTCTGTGATTTTAATCATCAACTCTATTACAAACCTTAATCTCCTTTGAATGCAACTCAGTGACCCAAATAACTTTTTCCGTTGGTCTGCTAACAAAATCACACAAAAACCTGACTGTTATGCAATTTCCAGAAATAGGTTTTCCCAGCCAATTCTGATTATTTTTTTTTTTATTTATCCCGACCACAAATCAAGGTCCATTACGTAATCACATACCCGTAAAGGTCACTGCAACACACAGAATGAGTATACCGGTACCAAACATACTGCTGACTGACGACAAAGAAGAAGAAGTGGTGAGAGAGGAGAGAAAATAAAGGAGAAAATCCCGTCCCAACTTTATAGCCACAATACTTAAACGTGACCGTTTAACTTAAAGGCACACTTTTTACACGCCATCCAGCATAACTTCTTCTTCGTCGTCTTCTTCTCCATCTAAACCATCATCATCATCATCATCATCGCCATCTTTGTTGGTTGGGTCCACAGTCCACTATTCAAGAGATAAGTAAGTAATAAAAGCCTCACAATGACTATACTATATGCTTGCCGTTAAATTAAAAATGTTAGCGACTGCCACCGCAATGATGTTGTTGGTAAACCGCATAAATGTGGTACTGAGTGTGCTACTAACTTTTAAGTGAAAACATATCTTCTTCGGTAAAGTAAATTAAAATATCAACTTCCACTTGCATAAGATGGATTGCAAATAGAGCAAAAGGAGTAAGAAGGATGTTGTGGCCTTTGTTGTGTGGGAACAATAATAACTGTGTCGAAACAGTTTTACTCCAGTTTTCAAAAAGACAAATAAAACAGGTCCAACCAGTTTTGCACATTTAACGAAATATTGGTACTTAAATTCAACTGCTTAGAGCCACAATTAGAGATGAATTATAAAACAGACGCCAAGGCTTAAGTGGCTGACTTGGCACGATTAATACGACTGGCTGTCCCGTGAATCGATTTGATTCCAATTTCAAACTCAATTCAAAGAAATTGAAAGAAAAAAAATCGTGCATGGCCCTTAGGGCAAGGTGCTCTGCGTTATTTGCTTTTTGATTATGATTTTAATTAAAGGCAAAATGCGGTGGCTTTTAATCCCGTATAATTGATTCAAAAACAACAACAACAAAAATGCATGGATTAAACCGTTTATGTGTGGTGAACGAGGATTGCCTAATGCTAATGCATGATGATGATGATGATGATTATTGGAATTGAATGAGGTCAAAAGGCCAAATGAGGGAACTTTTTTTCAGATTCACACAGGTTAAAAGTGATTTCATGCAAAGTTTTGGCTTCGGAATCAATTTATTGATGATTATTTTCTCCGAAGAGATCCATGCAATAGAAAAAATTGATTGTTTACGAGGTTTGAATTGATATTGCAAATTAATTCTCTTATTTAAACACGATAGGTAGCGTATTTTAACAAACAACATTTAAAACAAAAGAAATTTTTTTGAGTTTTCGGATTAGATAATTGCTAGATGCTATGACCCTTGGGACTCTAAATGGTCGTGAGAACTTTGTTGATATTCATAGTTTTTTTTTCTATTTTTTTAGAAATAATGCTTTTATAATGATGGTTTCTTTTTAATGACAGATAATTCAGCAGGTATACTTTAAATTGCATAAAATTCAAATGAACCCATTAAGTATAGATATATGAAAGCTTCAATAGCCACATTTTCTCTCTTGTCGCATCACTTAATCAAGAACCTACAAAAAAATCATTTTATCTTCAAAAAAAGTAAAGCCAACGTGGCAATTTCTAATATGAAAATGACCTTTTAATCATTATTATCTTTTATTTTCTTTTTAACAAAAGCAAACGAAATATTTTTGAGGTTTTATTGTATTATCCAAAAATTATCCAAAAATTATAATTTTAATCTTAATTCCTACCAAAACAGGCGTTCCCGAAATGAGGCTTAATTGATGCACGCTCCTTCTATATTAAACTTAATTTTCAATTACCACTTCAATTTTATTTATTCATGCAGAAAACTATTTATGCAACGATAAACCAATTTCATGACATACCGGAGATACCATTTGTAGCGCCATCTACCCTCTAGATAAATACAAAAATGATATGTTGTCACTTTAACTATAGTCAGACATATTTCTTTGGACAATTTTTATTTAAATAGAAATCATGAATGATCTCATTTTTTTTTTTTTTTTTTGAAGGAACGGAGAATTCTTGAAGAAAATTTACTTCCGGGCCGCTGAAGCCAATGGAAAAAATCTAAAAAAATAACCTTTTTAATTTTTTTTCTACCAGTAGCAAAAACTTGAATATTTCATAAAGCCCTTGAGTTAGAAAATTGATATTTGTGCAACAAATTTTGGTTTGAAAAACTACAATTACTGGCAAAAAAAATTCAAAAAGGATTTTTTTTTAATTTTATCCATTAGATTCAGCGGACCGGAAGTACCTACTCTCTAAAAATTGAAAATTGGAATAAAAAATTACCCATGGGAGCTACAAAATTTATTTTTGCGCAACACACTGGCTACAATTTTGCTCATCAAAAAAATAATAATATTCTTACTTTCGTCCGCTAACTTCAGTCTTATTAATGCGTAAAATTCAATAACTCAAAAACCATGGGAGCTACAAATTTTTAGATTGCGCAAACAAATTAGCATTAAATTAGCTACAATTTCTGAGATTACAATTATTTTGATTCCGCCCCAAAGTGTCCGCCAAAGTTAGGGACGTCGAAGAAGAAAGGATGATTAAGTTCGAAGTGCCTCAGCAAACTTTTACCTCTAGACGCTGCCAGTTCTTTGCTGACCCAGCTCCCTCATTCATTCAGTAGAATCAATACTCTGTATCAGAAGCCACATGCTATTCGGATGGATCGATTTACTTTAAACTTGGTGCATGGCAAAAACTCTTTTTTTTTCATTTAACGTCTAATTTCTTTACTGGTACATACTTTATTACAAAACTGTTTGTGAATGAAGTGCATTTCATGTGTCTTAGTTAGAAGTTATATTTATGATTTGGTCAAAATACTCTCTAGTCCAATTAAGCGTTTTCAGAGGCGGAAAGTTCTGAAGTAATAATTTTCAATGACTTTATGTTTTTTTGGGATGCTGAGCTTGAAGTTATCCAACAAAATGTATTGAGGGAAAAACTATGAAATTTTAAATTTATGGTGATTTTTTTTTTTAATAACGGTTTAAAGTGTGATTAAAACATCTTGGCTTCAAGTCTTGCCTATGTTCCAAATTTCAGCCAAATCGGCTCAATAGTTTTGAATATATGTAGCTCCTTTCTACAAAACAATCACATTCAAATCAATTAAAACAAAAATTTACGTGATAGAATTTTTCTGAAACCAGATTTATATTCAGAAAAGTCCAATCTTACATAATTTCAAAAAAAAAACTAAATTTTTGCAGACCATTGTTATTTTCCATTTTTTTTTTTTTTTTTTTTGAAAATTTAATAATATTGTTTGAGGTTATATTGAAAATTTTTGCACTTAAGTTTTAAGAGATAAACCAAAAAAAACGTAGCTTTTTGGGAAAAAACAGCAACTTGGCTCTATCACATAAAAAAAAATAATTTTACTGTTGCCACTTTGAACTATACATACAAACATTTTTTAAAAAATCGTTAGAGCTAATTTCTAGAAAAAATTCCAATAACTCTAAACTGATATATGAGAGATATTCGTTCTAGACAAAATATATTCAACAACATCAAAAAAATCAACCTTTAAAACTGCTGAAAAAGGCTCCTAATCATAAATTTGTACGATAATCTTTTAATATAATTTTCAAACTTTGTCATAATTCAATACGAAATACGAAAACCAAAAACTTTCATAAAACGATCAAAATAACCATTAATAATTTTGCTTGCAAGCCAGCGTGTATGCGAAGGTCGTTCGTTGGCTTCTTTCAATGACATTTAAAACCCACCATGCCTCTATATTTCAGCAAAATATCATTAATCAGATGCATCATAACGTCTGTATATGTTTTATTTTGTTTTATAATTTGATTTGGTTTCAACTATAGTTTGCGTGTTAAGATCTCTTTTATTTTTCTCTTCTTTAATTTCCGCTTGGGTTGATGTCAAAAATGTTGCACATAGAAACAGAAACACACACGCACCTGATGGTTTAAGCCATCTCAAATGGTATTTCTATATCCAACACTCTAGAAGTCAAGACTCACTCAAAACACACTCTTTGCAATCTTGAAGATTTTAAAACAATTCAACATAATAACAGGTGTTGGAGTTTGAGTTGCCTTGATTCCATTTACACTATACTAGTTAGAGTGAACTGAATTACATTGCTTACGTTACAAGATGCAACACTGAATCGTAATTATAGGGTTTTCATATACAGACATGTACTATCGCACACTCGTTACAATTGGGAGTTTTATTTTT
The DNA here is from genome assembly GCA_948107695.1 of Meliscaeva auricollis. Classification (NCBI taxonomy): domain Eukaryota; kingdom Metazoa; phylum Arthropoda; class Insecta; order Diptera; family Syrphidae; genus Meliscaeva; species Meliscaeva auricollis. The sequence goes on along the minus strand of OX403619.1, from coordinate 17,808,426 downwards.
CTGTTTCTCTTTTGTTTCAGATTCAGCCGAATTCAATTCAACTTACAAAAGTCGGGCAATGGCTGCTTTTAATGAGTAACTGTTGCAAAATTACTTCTTTTTGGGAAACAGTTTCTTCCGAAATAACATACCTAGTGCTAAAAACTCATGTGTATATGTACTGCCAAGTTGAGCATGTTCGATAATTTGTGTTACAAAAATTACAGACATCTTTGGTTGAAGTTCTATAATTTTTTGTTGTATAATTTCATCAGTCATGCATATCTTCATTCAAAAAAATTAACTACCACCAGAGCTATCAAGGTATCAAGTTGGTATTTTAAAAATTTAAATGTCAAATGTTATCTCGAGCGAAGGAATCTTTACAGGTTGTGGCAACTGAAGTCATACAAAACAGACAACTCTGACAAACACTGATTCACCAACAACTACTGCCATTATATTGGAAAAATATTGTTGCAGAATTCACGCTCAACCTTATAACTCTACCGCAGCATAATCAAAGGTTTGTTTTTGTGATATTTTTAATTAAACACCGGATCATGCCAAATCATCTCACAGTCCATTAAATAGATGACACATTGCTGATCGAGCAACGTCAAGCACTTTGAAATATTTTTTATTCATTTAAAAAGTTGAACGGCCCTGACCAAGTGGAATACGAACAAGCACCACTCTCTCAACTGACCATAATAATTATAAATTATTCTGAAGGTCAATTTTATGGACTTGTATTTTATTTGTTTTTTTTTTTTTCATTCTTCTGAGTTGCACCGAATGCTCCTGAGTAATTGTTCATAATTCTTTTGTTGCAAAAATGTAGCTACGCTCCACTATAAAAACTAAAAGTCATTGTTTCACATAAATTTTCAATAGCAATAGATCGATGACAGTCTAAGGTGCATGTTTGTTAGTTTTTTTCTGTACTTTTATAATAGATGGTTGCATTTGTCTTTTCTTTCAACTCCAAAGGCTTACAATCGAAGATACGTTAGATATTTGCATTGAATATGGCATCAAAAGAATAAAATATTATAACTTTTTTTTTTTTTTTACTTTGCCTTTTGGGTGCAGCCAAGTTGAATGTTGTAGCTATGAATAAGACTCTTAGTGATTTTGTCAAAGAATCTGTTTTTTTTTGTTTTGTTGTGTTATGCGGCATTTAAGGCTCTTACTGCATTTGACATTTGAACTGAGTTTCGATGCAATCGCGATGGCTTGCCATTAAATGTTGGTTGTTGCTGGGATATTTTTATTAAATAAAAAATACCTACCCAATTGCAAAAAGTGCAAGCAAACGAAAAAAAAACTAAAAAAAAAAAATCAAGCTTCCGAAGATGTTATGTGGAATTATGTGGAAATTCGAGTTTGTCGCTCAGCTCTTTTGTTTTGGATATGATATTATGGCTAGTTTGTGGTTTTGTTTGGTGAAACTTGTTTTTGTTTTGAGAATAATAAATTATTTTTAACGTGTTTTTGTTTTGTTTTTTTTTTTTTTTTTTTGTTTATCTTCAAGATGATTTATAAATATTATTTATTAGGTTTGTCGAATAATTGGTTCAGATTAGTATGTGAGGGTGAATTTACGTATGGATATTTTTTATATTGGATATTTTTTTAAATTTGTGCGAACAAAATTATTTAATATCAAGATTCTACATAATAAAACATACATTTTGTTATAAAATAGCTCATTATGTTTTTTTATCCTTGAGTTTTTTGTTAAAATATTTTTTTTTTGATAGTTTTGAAACAACTTATTTTCAAACTTGAAATTTTGCAAAACATACTATTTTTTTGTTTTTGGTTTAAACTATTATTTAAAATATTTTACATGACGAAACGCCGTTTTTGTTTTAGATTTAAAATGTTCCTACCAAGTTTTAGTTAAATACTGAAAACTAGACGCGTGAATATCTTTTAGTTTTTGAGAAATCTGCAAATAACGAAATCTATTACCATCATCTATATCTTTAAAAAAAAAATTTTCTTAAAATTAATCTAAATTCTTTAAATGTTAAGTTATACAAAATAAACAGTTCCTATTAAATTAAACATTTCGATTTTAAAGGAAAAGATTTTTTTTTTTTTTGTGAAATAATATATAATACCGTTCAAAATTATTTCATCTTTTTTTTTTAAATTCCATATTTAACACGTTTAAATTTAAAACAAGTTTTATTTCCATGTTCAAATTCCCGAATTTCTACTGCATCACATTTTTTTTTTTTTTTTTTATTTGATTCAATATACAAAAAAATCAAGTTCTATATACAAGTCCAAAACAAGCTCTATAAAATATCTCAATTATAAACAAATTAACCAAAAGTTTATTTTATTTTTTCAGCACAGCAGGTACTCAGACACGATGTCATGCTTCGCAGTCATTTCACTCGTGGTTGTGTCACTCGTGCCACTCGAGCTTCCTCAAGTCGCACAGTGGTACGACTTTTGTGTACGCACACCTAAGTGCTAATTTAGACACCTTCATGATATGGAAATAAGATTTCATTTTTTTTTTAATTCATAGATTTTGATTGAATTTTGATTTCCGCATTTTAAAGATTAAGGAAAAAGAGTAGCAATGATGAATGCCAAGCCGGTTTTTTTTCTAACCTGATGGCTAATTAAATGCCTGTGATGATGGTGAAACAAAGCTCTCTTACACTCTATATTCCAAGTGGCATAACTAGGTATGTAAATTTTTCTTAAATGAGTTCACAATAAAAAAATGTGGTCCCATAACTACGATAGGTGGAGGTCTTCAACTATAAAACATTATTCCGTCCATTACTGGTAGATCAGAAGGTATAAGTTGTTTTGAAAATATCTTTTTCACAATGCACTCCCCACTCCCTAGAAGGAAATTTCTTACTGATGACTCCCACTCGTTGTGTGTCCAATGTCCAAGTCCGACAAGAACGTCCAACAACTCTGAATCTGATTGAGTTATAGAAACTAGATTGACTGCAGAGGAATGAAACAAAAAAACGAAAAACCTGGAATGCAGAAATAAGGAAATGTTTCCATACCAGAATATTCAATTGAAGTTGATTGAGCATGACCCGAGCAATTCAGGGCCTCTAGGGCTACAAAATGACTTTTAAGTTATTTTTGTTGTTTGTTTGGGGGCGGCCGGACGAACGGTACTGGTGGTGGTGGTAAATTCAACGCTCATATTCGCACAATGCGGCTTATGCGCCCATTAAATACTGGTTGTTTGGTTTGGTTGTGTGGTGATTGTTGTCCTTGGAACTGTCATAGGTCTTTCGTTCAATTGACTTTTAATTGGATGATTGTTTGTTTCGGGGGCTGCAAGACCAGTTTGTATCAGCAAACAACAAAGGTGGATTATATGAGAGGTCTGTTGTAGTTAGTTAAGGACTTAAATGAAACGAATTGTGATATTGATATGCTTTGAGTTGGAAGTTGGAACTTTATTTATGGATGGAGATTTATATGATTAAGCTGGTGTCTTTTGTTTAGGAAATTTTGTGTTCATTTATTGTATAACATTAGTTAGTCATATTGCACTGGTTCGCTTTTCTGCTGTGTTAAGTTTTTTGTAGTCATATCAAAGCAAGACAGATTTTTTGTATCAGAACGAATTGATACAAGCAAAGTATATTTTTGTAAAAACGATTTTTGTTGTAAAAGTGTAGTAATAAAAAGTTAAAATACGTTCCTGAATGAAGTAAATTTATTGTACTGTTTGGCAATGCAATATTTTAATCTGAAAAACTTTGAATCATTCTATTTAGTAGGATCAAAAGCCCTTGTTGTTTACTCAGACGTTGAGCATCTATCTCAATTAAGGTCCAAGAACAACGTTTAAATATTTTCTATGTTCTTAATACCTGTAATTTGATTTTTCAGATTCAGTCTTGATATAGTTAATTCCTATACATAGTTCAAAACTCTTGACCCAGTTACTGATACTTAAAATATCACCGCCATGACTTTATGTACCTATAAAAGGTGGCAGTTTTTCCTTTGGTTTTAAAGCTAACACATTCAATAACAAAAACCTCTAAACGCTATTGTACCTGTGTGGCCCTTATTTCCTTGTTTATTCGATAGTCTATAAGTGATTAATGTCGATAGTTATTGATGTGTTTAATGAACATCTGACGAATTAGCATTAATGTGCAAGCATTTATAATTTTAGTTTAGCTTATACTCTTTTTAACTTAATTTTGCTTCTTTGCCTTCATATTGTTCCCACAAACACAAAACTTGAAATGATATCGACCTTAAGACCTTGTAAATGTTCCCAATACTTGGTGAACTTGTTGAAAAAATCTTCCATTTTTATATATGTACATACTTGCAAGTTGCAACCAACAAAAAAAGCCCAACCAGAATATCTTGTTTCAATTTTTAGTATTCACTCATTTATACCTATATTCCATAGTAAATGGAGAATGGAGATGGAGAGGGTCTTCTTTTTATTTACACTTACCCTCTCATCATTATCATTCATTTTTTGTTGTTTTCTGAAATTAAATTACATTATTTCGTCGCCAACAGCCAACAGTTATTATTATTCCGAAATTGAAATAATGCCCTAAGAAAACAATAAAACCGACCACCATTATATACCAGGTATACAGTTCTTGACTTGGCACTACTTTTAGACCTTGAGAAGATACTCGCGTACACTTACCAGATTTCTAAAAGAAGAGTAATGGTACAAAGAGTCTTGAGAAATAACAAAAAAAAAAAACTTTGTATACTGAAAAATGACACTGCGTAGGCTAGAATGGATAAGCTCTTGCCAGAACACAAAAATCAGTATTTGTTTGTTGAAGCTTTTGTTATGTAAATATGGTGTGGCGTTATGTGACTGCGATCTGAAGATCTGTCATGTCGATCTTTTTTTTTTTGTAATGAAGATACAAATTTTTGGCCTTCTCGGTGGCAGAATTATTACTCATATCATTCTGATGTTAAGTTTCTTTTTTTTTTATACACATTAGTCATTTAACACTTTGCCTGAGAAATAAAAGTGTTTTGAATCTTGATTATGAAATCAGACTGAAGCTGCAGGTATATCTAATTCTTGTCAGGTATCAGAATTTCGTTTATTTTATTTTGTTGTTATTATTTATTTTGTAAATTAGGTTTACTATGTCCTTGACAGGTGTATTGTTCTTTTTCTTGATTTGATGATATTCTAAATTTTTTTTTCTGATCTGATAAAAAAATATGTAGAATAGGGTTATGGGTGAATACACTTTAGACTTTTGGCGGTTACCAATGGCAATGATGTCATCCTTGGTTGAGTCCGATGGAGGCAGAAAATTTAATCAAAACATAACAGACTATGCTGATGGTGGGTTTTTTTTAATGACCTGAAAATATGGGAATGAAACTGTTTTCTGATGATGTTTTTATAATACAGGTTTCTGCTTCATTGTCATCTCTGGGAACATTTTTTTTAATGACTCAGGTATTTCCGGGTGCTCTTGAGCTATCCCAACCAGTCACTCGTTCTTTTTATCTTTTTCGCTTGCATCAGGTCATTAATGTTAAACAAGATATAAAAGACGCCCAGGAGATGTTTTTGCTAACTGGATATTGCCGGCCGGTGATGTCCTTGTTTTATATAATTTATTTTTTGTTTAACACGAAGGTCGAGTAAATCTTACAACTAAAGGTTCATTCAGACTTGATTGGCAAAAAATGTTGGTTTTAAAAATAAACGGAATATAAAAAGAAAAAAAACTCCTTTTGAAGGTCTTAAAGTAGTAAGTTTGTTTGGGAATTTAGCGTGATTAAACCACTAAATTCAACATTGATGGATCTTAAAAGCATTCTCACCACCAAATTTAGATTTATTGAAAAACTGAGCCGATTTAAGAAAAATTACTTAATTATTTTTTTGGATACCTACTTTTAAGAAATTTATAATATAATTTGTGCAAGAAATACTCACAATTCTGTATGTCTGTCTGTCTGTATGTATGTATCAGAGACCACAGCCTAGACGGATAGGTCGATTTACTTCAAACATTTTTACGTAGAAGAATGTTAAGGCTAAAATTTGACGTGCATTTCAACTTTTAACTCTTCCAAAATTTATACTATTTAAAAATAAATTTTTTGAGTGCATTTTTCAATTGAACAGGGTTACCATAATAGCAGTTCTACACTCTTAAATTTATTTATTTTTAATGTAATTTTGACTTTTGTTTGGCAATATTAATATTTCCCTTTTTTATTAAACTTAAAAGTTATTATGCATAACAGAGTTGAAATTTAAAGAATATGTCAAAGAAAATATTTATTTATTTATTTTAATATTTTTTTTTTTTGACGAAGGAAGGTACATTTATGGCTAGGACTTAAAGACTTTGAGTTTTTCTCACCCAAGTGAGTGGACTAATGGCATTTTGCTGCAAATCCTATCATCAGACTCATTTGGTACTGCTAATTCACTATTGTTTAATTTATATAAAAAAACAAACATTTTCCGTGCAGGTACTAAACCAGCGATGGGTTATCACTGCGGAGGTCTGGGTTCAACTCCAAGCCTATGCTACCTTGATTTTTTTTTCAGGAGTACTGCCTCTTGCGAGTAATTGACAAAACCTACAGGAGTACCTACTGATTGTAATAAAATGTGCGTTGTGCATATATGCATCTCAACTAGCCACTCGAAAACGGCAAAAAATAGTTGACGAAAGTTTGACCATTCTCATAAAATTAGTATATTTTTCAATTGTTTAATTCATTTTTCTCTCAAATCGTCTCTTGGCTGCGTTCGCAATGATAACACTTTTTTTTTGCAATCTGCAATCCATAGACTTATTTATTTCCAATCAAAAATGAACTTATAAGGAATAAACTTCTTTAACATTTTTTTTTTTTGGAATACGTTTAGGTTCTGCGTCACTCTCATTGAACAAGATCCTACACTGCTGCGTTTTGTTTACTTATAACAAAGAAAAAACGCTCTCATTGTGCAATTTGTGTACACAACTTTGACAATAAACTGCAACGCAATATTAAATATAAAGTTTACTTATTATGACCATATTCAGTTTCCTGCTAATATAAACAAAAACAACCATCATTCCATCGTTGTTTCGCCTATTTTTTTTTTTCTTAGCATTGTCCATAACGGTATTTTGTTCTATAATTTGCTGTATGTGCGACTTATGCTTATGGAGTTTGTATCTTTTATATGAGACGCAAAATTATCTGCTTCCCTCCAGAGTTTGTCTGTTGAAGTCTGTTTGATAGCTATGATTTGGGGTGGTGTTGTTGTATAGAAGCACGACTTCTATATTTAGGGGAAGCTAGGGTAAGTTGAGGCAATTTTTTTGTAGTCAATTGTTCTTGTAAGCTTTCAGTCTTATGACTGAGTACCAACTTATTTCGCAAATAATGAAGTCCTATATAAGTCTATGAAATGCATACAAAATTTGCCAGAAATTTTAGAAGCGACTAAACTTTTATTACAAAATTTCAGTACTCCATCCAAAACATAGTAATAATGGACAACATTGATTCTTTGAAACTGGAGGTTTTTTAATAATGTAAAACATTATTCTCACAAAAAAAAATAAATAACTACCAGCCTAAGTTGAAAAGAGTAAACAAAGCAATGAACCAGTCTCCCCTATTCTCTCTGTAGAAGGAAGGCGTGTGCACCACACCGCAAAACTATTTTATTATTATTACCATTATCGGTCTCCTTTTTTTCTGATGTAATTTTTGTCGTGAGTTTGTGTTTTTTTTTTCTGAACCTTGTAATGTCCGCTTTTGTGACTCTGCCATGAAAGTTTTGGTAGGAACGGGATAAACCGCGACACGGCTTGGTGCAGATCATTGAAAAATAAAAGTAAAAACAAAAATAAATAAACAAAAAAGGAACAACGAGTAGGACACACAAACAAACATATACTTTTTGGATATATTGTATGTTGGTCCAAAAATGCATGACACACCACAACTCACAGGTCGATTGGTATGGCGTGCATTGGAGAATTGGTATTGAGGCTTTATAGGTATGCTTAATGCAGAACTTTGATCATTTTAAAAAGAGAGGCCATAACTAAATTGAGTTGTGCTATGAACCACAAAGCTTTTGTTATATGAAAAGTCTTTATCCCCTCAGGGGAGCCAGACATTTTTATATTGAGTCACACTCCGAGGCACATGCGAGAAATGTTAACCTTTTGACTTGATGATTTTTTTGTTTTTTGTTTAGCTTCATTGGAATGAATGAAAATGTTGTATTCGAGTGCTGATAGATAAAAAGTATTGATAAAATGTCAAATTGGTAAATTGACAACTAAACCAAGTTAGCAATTCAGAAAGTCTCTATAAGAAATGGGATCAAAATGATATGCTGTAGAAAATCCACAAGTAAAAGACACATTTCAACCCATAAATTCATCGCCCATATCTGAGCAGGTAAAGCTGTGTTATTTTCGAAAATTATTTTTTTTGGATTTAAAAAAAAGTTTTAATTTTTTTTTTGAAAAATCATTTTTTCAAAAAGTACTTAATATTTTTTTTCAATTTAGTTTTTAAAGATGTTGATAAATAATATCTTAAAAATGGCGTACCAATTATTTTTTACACCTCGTTTTGAGGTTAAATTCATTTAAGAAGTCATTTGAAGATCGAATTTTATGCTTTTTCATTTGTGTTAAAACAAAATGTTTGAATAAATTTGTGTATTTTTGACATAAAATGCACAAAATCATCTGAATCACAATTTGAAAGACCGAAAATGACATACATACATCATTTGGTACCATCCGAGCTCAGATGGTATTGTGTTTTGTTATTAGAAAAATACACAAATGTTTGTGTATACACAAATCGTGTTACACTTGCTTAAAAACATACAAATCTCTATAACCATAGAAAAAATTATGCATAATTTCGATCACTGTTAGCAATTTTTAAAAACCACAAATAGCTATTATATGGAATCATCTATTTTAAATTCGGTACCTACTCTGTTTGCGTACTTACATATCTATTGTTCGCGTCATCGTTGTGGTTTAAAAACCAAAAGATACAAAATAAATATCTGAGGTTTAAACACAAAACCCTAATCGTATCCGCATAACTCATTAAACATGACCCAATTGTGACTAACAATGCAGCATAAATGCACACATGTGAGCATAATTGAATTAAATGTTCCGCTGATCAGTTAAAATTTGTAAATAAAAAAAAATAACATTTCCTTTTTCTTGACACAAAGTTAAGTCCGCGTTGGAGGAAAACAATTATGTAGGAGGCTAAAACTGTGAAGGCTTGTCAGTTTTAGGACACAATTTGTATTGTGGCAATTTTGTTTGTAAAGTCTATTTCTGGCAGCAAATTTTTAATAAATAAAAAAAAACTGTTTACATGTTTACATAACCGAGACACATTAATGGGTGTGGACGATTTCTCTATTCCCCACATTCATAGTAGGTTTATACTGCATCAATTCAGATGCAAAATTTGCATAATATTTCTCTGATAAAGAAGTCAAGCCTAACCCTGAATAAATATAAAACAAATAAGTGTAAGTGGCTATGCGGTTTCTAATCAAATATTTTATGAAAGTCTCAAGCAGAATCATCACAAGGGTCTTCCTGTTTTTAGTTCCAATAATATATTAGATAGTCATTTAGCATATAAAATCCATTTATAGTTACATAACATAGAAAGCAAAAGTGAATTTAGAGTGAACTTAAATTCACTTTCGTCTCGCCAAGAAATATTTTATTTATTTTTATTCATTTAAATAAAAACATAGTTTAACACTACTTTTACCTCAACCAACGACAACACCCGATTGAAGACACAACAAAAAAAAACTAATTTCGATTTCACATATGAGTTCACATTCTGCATACATTAGCCATAAATGCATATCGCGCATCTACATCATCACCATCTTCATCATTAATGTGAGTATGTGAAGATGAAACTGTTTTTGTGCCATGGCAGACTGCAGGGTTCAATGTTAGGGGCCATTCGTTTCACTTTCTATATTCAGTTAATTATCACGCATCTTTGAGTGCGCCAACATCATCGCAGATGGAATAATTTTGTAGGAAGGAAATTAACTATATGCAAGAGATCTAATGTTTCTATTTTTTCAATCTGAATTTTAAGTGTGAAATTGAATACATAAACAAACTTTAACAGTGGGGAAGATAAGGTTAATTAATTTTGTTATTTCTGGTAATTTCTGTTTTGGTTGCTTTAATTTTCTTTTTTCATTATCATTTTATTTAAACTTCAATCAAAGAAGTCGTTAATTTTATGGCCCGTTTAGTGTTTATTTTTTAAGTAAGTTTGAATTATATTGTTGCTTTTTGATTTTTGATGATTGCAATTAACCGATAAACATTTCAATTATTTAAATACAAACTGATACAAGAATTCATTGATATTATTTATTTTGAGTTTGGTAAAAAATTGTATTTCTAATCAAGGACTTAACGGCCAGTTTTTCAAAAATTTTAACCAAAATCGTTAGAGGATTTTGTAGAAAATTTAAATAACTGGTATACCGTATATTAAAAGTACCTCTTCATATGAGAAAAAAATTACGGGGTCATTCAAAATTCAAGTTATGACACACTTAACATCCTCAAATGTAAAATTTTGAACAGCGGGAATAACATCCTCTTAAAAAATTCAGAAACTGCACAACACGCTGATCAAATATACATACATACATAAGTATGAGCAAATTTTGGCAAGGGAAGACCTGGAAGCACTTCCACCATGTTTTGAAAGATATCATCGCTTAAAGAAGTGCATGGGAGAACCATAGTGGCCTAACCGATTTTTGAACTTATTTTTCCAAAAGGCGAAAGCTTGTAATTATGGTCACGAAAATTGATTTTTTTTAAACAATTATTTACATGACATGTCAATAAGAACAAATTATAGTATATTATCAAACAAAGCTGAATACTGCCTAAGTAAACATGAGTTTTGGACTTTACAAACAAAAGTGACATATTGCATCGCCAAAACTTCAGATCTTTTTGATGAGTTTCAATAACCTCGACGTAAACGACTCTGTCTTCAAGTTATTTTTTTGAATACAAATAAGGCTGTTTTTGTGATAAGTAATCGTATTCCTTTTACCATACTTGAAAAATTGAAAAACAAGATAAAACTAACCACGTGTAAAAAACAATTCTCATTCAAAGTCCAAATTCACATGAATCATGAATAAATTGAAGTAAATATCCAAAAGAAATATCATATTTATTGCGCATTGAATAAGAAAAAGGCCAACGGCTATAAGAAATGTTATTTTTTTTAAATGTTTCATAAGATTAACATACCCATATATCCAAAAAGGAAGTTTAAAATTACAATTTTGTGCAAAAATATACATTTATGGAATTCTATAAGAAAAAACTGGTTCAAAACTTATATCATTCTAGAAGAATATATTTTGAACAACAACTATCTACATATAAGTTAAGTTTCATGTTTTAATTCATAGACAAGACATTTATAAGTTTTCTTAAACATGTTTGTCTACTTATTTTGCATTTATTACTTTAGATTAGAAGTTTAAAAAAAAAAATTCAACCACTTCTATAGTTTCAAAAAAAAACAAACAAAATTAGTCATTCCGGATTAAAATTTAACAAAAAAAAAGAATCAAAGGCTATCAATTTCTTCAACACATTGCTATGCTCTGTTTTTGTTTTTTGCAAATTAAAAGATTCTTTAAAATGAAGATTGATGGATACTTAATTCCACATACTACCTACGATCAATTTAATTCAAATTTTCTTTATTTGTGTATTTTTCTTCTTTAAATAGAAAGCATAACAAATTGAACATGATAAATCTTCATAAAAGTAACAATTTAAAAAAAAAAATTCTAAAAATCATGTGGAACATACAAAAAAAAACTCATATAAAATTAATTGGCCACATATGGAAGTAAAGTGAGTTCAAATCGAAGAGGAGGCATAGTCGCAAACCGGATAGTTAGCCAACCTTGAAAACTGGCAAAACAAAATGTCTATATAAGAAGTAATGTCTTCAAGCGGTCTATTAACTGTGTTTTTGTATTATTTTATTTTCTAATGGATCTTAGTAATTCTTGGTTTGGTTTCAATTTCCACTTGAAATGGTTTGAAGAACAACTTTTTATGGAAAAAGCTAACGATCCAAATGAAAGAGAACTCACTTATCGACTCAAGTGTGAGTAGTTGTTGTTGGAATATTTAAATGCACAAGAGGATCATGCACGTAAATATAAACATCATCATAGCCGAATACTTTCACTGTACATAAAAGAGTAATGACCAACGTTTTACCGGTCTGTGGTTATGTGAAATATGTTTGTGGGCTTTATATTTAATCAGGTGTAACTACATTAAAATGAAATGAGTTAAGATATTAGTTTTAATTGTGTCCTTTGATGAAATCTATTTGGTCATTAAAGATTCTCTCAAGAATGTTGTGATTAACATCAAGCTTGTCTTAAGGGAAAATATTTCTCTTGGTCGATAAGGTAGAGCTCTCATAAGGAAATGCACATTACGTGTTGTGTTTTGTCGATAAGGTAGTGCTCGCATGAGAAAATGCTTACTCTCATAAAGAAAGGCTCTGGGATTTATCCAGGAATTAAGCGTTGTACTGCTGGCTAATAATAAAACGACACTCCATAGGCTGATTTCATGGAAGTCTCTTGGTGACGATATACTTAAAGCTTAATTTCAGACTGGAGTACAATAGTCCTCATTGATCAATTAACAATTTGCGATAGGCTTACGTTTTAGAAGTAGTCTCTTGGAATTCAGGAAAAGTAGCTCGAGTTTACAGATGCCAACCAAATATAGGGGAACACCTTTTTCAAGAATTGAGAACAATCTGCTGACCAGGAGTGTCCTCCATCGAAAATCAATGGTATTAGAGGAAAATGTTTGTCTTGCACACGGAAGAAACAGTTTTTTAGGCAAAGATCGAAGCGTTATTGCAGTACATGCATTAGCCGAAGAAGCAGAAGAGGCAGCAAATTGTTGTGATAGCAGATTTTTAAGTTGTAAAAACTTCAGTCTTTTCGGTACTGCAGAAAATTGACTAAAAAGAAAAATTTCTTAAGGTTTTTAACATACAAAAGTACTTAGATTGTAAATCTAAAGTCAAGAGTCAGTACTTAAATACTGTCTGTACAGTTAATGAAAGCAGTAAGTTGACTAAAAGTTACTTCAGTCTTTTTTGACTGATTTAATCCCTCTAGTCAATAGAAAGATTTTGTACTTTTGTGTTTTAAAATTAGGTCAGACCGTCGCGTCGTACTACCAAACTTCTATGACACTTTCTTATAGGAATATAGAGCGATGAAACTAACTTTTCTGTTCAAGTCAATATTTTAGGACAACCGGTTAAGAAAGTAGAAACCTTTTAATATGTTAGAAGTATTGTTTCTACCGAAGCAGAACTGAACAAAGCACCAACAGTTGTGTCGGCGGTCCAAAAACTACAATTTGTATAAACAAAAAACCACTTATGTATCCAAACTGTTTCCAAAATTGGCATGCAACTTCTATGTACTTAAAAATTGTGCAAACTGTTTGCAAGTTAATTGTAAACTGTATGCATGTGTTGAGTTCTCATCTAATTTGATTGAATTACCATAAAACAAGTGTATCGTATTATATGAGTCATGGAAAATTCTAGCGCAAATAGCAATTCATACATTCCAACCAAAATGTAACTTCTTGCACATATGAATACTTGCCATTAAACTGAATTTCAAAAATTTGTCTTCTTCGCTATTTTTAGCAACTCACCCACTCATGTAAAATTTCTTTTTCGAACAAAAAGTTCAAACCAAAAAATTTACTATCAAACGTGATTTGAAAACTAAGTTAGTAACAACAGTTTCATATTTTTTTTTTTTTTTTTTTAATAAATGTTAACACGTTCGTCCACTATTATGTGTGGTTTCTTGTTTCTTCTATGTGTTAACAAAATAATGCCGGCAAGTAGGCGAACTGGTGAAAGATATAATAAACAAAAATAAAACAAAAAAAATCATAAAACCAATTTCCAATTAACTTTCTTGTTGATTTCTTGTTTTGGCCAAGAAGTGAGAAGAGTATTTGTGTGTCTTGGACATTTGGACGGTTGGTTAGTAGGTAACGAACTCAGTCACCTCTGTTGGTAGTTTTCACTGTCTTTGCAACCACGTTTGGAGAGAGCCAAGTTGGAATGGAATTGAAAATAGACGACCAAGACGACAATGAAACAAAAGTGCTGGATCAAAGAAAATAACTTCCAATAGTTTAGTGCAAGAGTTTCGATTCATTGATTTCGGTTTTGTAGTTTTTTCTTTGGTTATAGACTTTGGTGACCAAACTATTGGACAATGACAAAAAGAAAATGGAAATCAAATGTACACTATGGTATGCTGACTACAGGTTTCTTCGAGACCTCTAATTGGTGAAGGTGGTGGTTAGTGTTTTTGGTGATGACGCTTGGTATGTGACCGGACGAGCATTTTTTATTTTTTCTACACTGTAGGTGGGTAAATTGCACATAAAATTGAAGCAGTAGACAAAAGAGTAGATATAGAGGTGTATTTGTAATTTAGGTATACGGTGTGATCTACCTTCTTCAAGGTCTTTTGAAGATCGTTTGAAATAGCAAGCACGATAGATTGTGAAATTTGTATTATTGAACTACAAATTTGTTTGAAATAAAACAAACAAAAAACTCATAAAATGACTAATTTGACTTTAAGTCAGGTGGTTGGAATCGTGACTATTTAAAATGAATTAAATGATGTCAAAATATTAAAACACTAGAATAGAATAAAGAAAATTTTGGAAAACATTTCTACAAGGAAAACTGGAGGAATATGAATTTGAATGAATGAGTAGTTTTTCTGTTTAAGTTCAAAAGAAACAAATTCATAGACATTGTTGACGCCGTTTCTAAGAAAAACTAGAGTTTATCATACCCAAGAAATATAGGATAAACCTTAGCCTAAGAAAACCCGACGTTTAAGAACCACTACGAATACGCTCCATTATGTTTGTTTCAACTAAAAAAAGTATATTAATTTCATGTTCTTTCAGTTGTTATTAATTTAGGAGCAATTTTTAATGATTGCCATTGGTTCATTGCGATTTTATTAGTACTTAAATACTGAGTTTTATGTTGTTACTTATTTAATATTTGTATGAGAGTTCCAAATGTTATTTTTTCCGGAATTAGATTCTTCAAAAGAAAGATCATTCGATTCTTACCTGAAAATCAAGAAAAAAAATGGTTAATTTTCATTCAAACAAATTCAGTTAACTTAAAACTTAAAGGTTAAGTTTGCTTTTTTTACTTAAAATGTACAAAAATTCTTTTATATAATTTTTGAATACAAAGACATTGCAAAAATAATATTCGAAAGAAAAATAGTATTGAAATATTGTTGTTGTTGCTCAAATAAAAGTATGGGAGATGGACACAATTCTAAAATCCAGAAAGCTCAACGCTCAGAAAACCCAAAATCTGGAAAACCTACGATCCCAAACATTCAAAATTTAGAAAAGCCTTAATTAAAAAAAAAAAAAAGAATCACGAGATTTTACAGATTTTAGTCGGTCTTCTTTATCGAGAAATCTGTTCCACAAACCCTGTCCCAATAAGAAACAAGTACAATTTGATGAAAAAATAGCTGCAAGCGATTCGGTTTTCAACTACAGTCATATTTTCTACTCAATAAACTTACCAAAATACTGTAATAAGTGAAACTGAAACTGACTCAAGAGCAGTGATACCATTTTGTTACATTTGTAGTAGATCTGCTACACTATTTGGAATTTTTTTTAAATCTACTCCCTACTAATCACAATCATCAAAATATCGGAATTTGCAACATTTTAAAAATCTCTATTTAAACTTACTTCAATTTTATGAAAAAACAGCCAAATCTCTTAGTAAAAGTTGTTTTTTAGAGGTAGATACTGGGTTGTTATTATTTAATTCTGTTAACACTTGCAACAAAATTACCTACTTCCGGACCTGTAAGAACCAACTTCGGGGAGCAGAAGCCGTTAGCCTTTTACGGAACTTAACATTTGATTAAAACTCAATTTAACACGAAAAGTGCAGTGTTCTATGAAACATATGACTTCCTTCAATTTACCTACTCGTGGTAATTTTGTTAAAACAATTACAGACACAGCTTACATTATGATAACAACTTGCGTTTAAAACTGAACAACTAAACAATTTAAATTCACGTAAAAGCAAATTAAAACAATTAAAATAGTGAAATTGAAATGTTAACTGTTTCGATTTTTTTTTTGTGTCTTTGTTTGTAATGAAGGTGATATTAAATATCCAAGAAGTTATGACAAAAGGTATTTTAATACTCGGTCTTTATATATGAATTTTATACTACCTCATACCTTTGAGCCATCATAATACCATTTCAATGGCTGGATGAATTTGAACTAAAAAAAAATTATATCTTTTGTGTTATCAAGCAAAAAGCAACAAAAAAAAAATCTCATAAGATAGGGATTTGATTTTTTGCATAAGTAACGGTCCGCATAACTAACTATAAGGTTACCTGCAACTGCAACCACCACCTACCGACCGACCGGTGTGTGGCATTCAACTTTAGCTGATCTCTCACATTATCATCGCGTATTGTTGTCTTCTTCGTCTGTTTCTTCTGTTTTGTTTGTGAAATGGTAAAAAAGAAAATATCAAAATTGAAAGTAGATGAAAGCATTGTATGTTTTTTTTTCTTTATATTATATACTCTACGACGTACATTATATTATATCCTCCTTGGAACTTTAGTAGAAACACTCAAATTAATATTATATGCGCCTTGAGTTTTTGTTGCAGAGAAATCTATCAGAGGCTTTCCTTACCATCAAGGTGAAAAATACCATTTTTACCGACTCCAATTATCACATTTTCTTTTGTAATGTTAAAATGAAGATACAAGTTGCATTATAAATGATGACTGTTTGATGAAGATGATTAGCGGTTGCGGCCGGTTGAGCACACAAGTTCAAAATCTCGATTATCAGGCTGAGATAAAAGAAGAGCGTTTATAAAAGTGTTTTGGTTTATCGTAAAGTGTTATCATTTATCAAAATCTTCAATGAGAAATGATATTGAATAATATTTTTGCATAATAAATTCATATTTTGCTTTCTGACATACTGAAGCTATGATAACTATTCACAAAAAAAAAATAAAATGTTAAAACTACATTTTTGTGCATAACTTTGGTAAGAAAAGATGCCAGGTTATGTTTTTCAGAAATTGCAAGTGGTGGAGAAAGTCGAAAATTATGACAAAGACTCTTAAAAAACTATAATCAGATGTTTTTATAATCTTCCGATGTCGTCTACTATGGGTTTTCTGGATTTTGGGTTTTCGGAATTTTGGGTTTTTAGGATTTCTGAAGACCTTAAAATATTTAAATCAAGAAAAATTAACTGGTTTATATCTCTGGACGTGTTTGTTGCTACTATTTTGACATTTCGTGCACAAATTAAACTTCTGACGTTACCCAAATATCATTTTTGTAAATAAATTTTCTTTTATATCTGGCATTAACCCAATTAGCCTCTGTCTCAAGCTCCGATAGAAAAGAATTTTAAATTGCACCATTTGTAACTACATTATATCCAGCCAACCAAGCGTTCATTTGGGGAAAACAAAAATGCAGACCTAACGCCATAATTGCGTTAAATTTGTAATAAATTAGACTTAATATTGATTTCACATTCGAGTGGTTTTTTTCGCATTCAAAGCTTAGAGTCTAAAGTAATCGTAGTCTATTTGTCTATTTCTAAGCACCCTCTCTCTCTTCCATTCAGTCCAGCAGCTACAATGGGTACTTATTAACCATATATATGAAGAAGATCCGCAATTATTTCACCACAACACGAAAAAGTCTTCGCATATCCGTACCATAACACTACCACACACGCAATCAATCTGATGTGTCTGTGTGTGATATAACCAATTTGGAGGCTTCACAGTGTTGAAAAACTGACATCTTACTGCATCACTGTGCTGGTAAAAAACACTGCACCTGCACGGCATATATTGTATAGCTACTGTCCATCAATATGAATTAACATGCATTTTTACGCTTTTCCCTTTCAGTTATAGAGCAGCAGCTTATAATCTTTTACAAGTATCGTATAACTCACACACACAACACAATAAGTTTGTTACCTTGCTCTGAGACTTGCAAACTTGCAATACAAAATGAAAAATTGATATGATTTATGAATTTATGAAGAGCGAGCAAAATCGAGGAATTCATATCGTGCCTTACTGTTTCTTACTTCTTTTTTTTTACTGATGATGGTTATTGCATGTTGGCGGCAAAATTAAATGCATTTAAGTGTTTGCATTCAATTTTGGGCATAATTTGTGGAAAATTTCTATGAAATTGGTTTAAAGCCAAAGATATATGGATTTTTTGTGTGAAGGTATATGCGGAGGAATACCACATTGTGCTGTTAGATGCATGAAATCGTTAGGAAGAGGTTTCATATTGGGAAAGATGATGAAGAACATGTAATTATCTATGGATATCTATGCGTTATTTTTTCAATCACTCACAAATCAATCGTGATTGACTTTTGACTTTTGACGTTCTCTTCTTCTTCTTCTTCTATAGACTGTCCGCGACGTGTGTAACTACTAAAAAGAGTTTTATAATCTGAGGAAACTAATTATGCATACAATTGTTCTTACTTTTATAGACCATAGTTCGCAGGTTATCTTCTATTACAAAACATGTATTCATATAAACGAAAGAGTTGACGTGCAAACTTGAAAGTTCATATTCTAATTCTAAAACAAGTTAAATCTGGTTCATAGTGAAAATAAAAAGCTTGTAGATTCTTTTCTTAGAAGTCCTTGTCACGACAAGTGCTAACTATGACTTAAAGTTTCTTGCAGTAAACGTTATCTTTTTTTCAGTGAAAGTTATACTCAAATTATAACTTACTTTCATCCTCTATAACAAGCTAAATGATTTCACTAAACCACATTAATTTCACCTAAGACCCAAGATATCTAACCTGACCTTAAGTAGTGATATTAAGCCGCATAAACAATACTATACTATACGTTCCACAAACCTAAAACAATTTCCGTTCTAAACGTATAACCTCCCCGAATACGGCAATCGAGTACAGCAGAGTGAAAACAATTATTGTAAACTAAACACCTCTTCATTTTTTCAACCATAACTCACGTGTTTGTAACAAAAACAACAACAACAACAACAACAAACTCAAACATCAAGCAAAACCTTCAACACATTGAATTCTATCGTCTCTCGTCGTGTGGTGGCACAGAAGAAAAAGAACCCTACAGAAAAACTTATAGTGGCTGGTCAAGCTATATGATCAAAACGCAATAAATTAATGAAATTTATTTTCGGAAGACCTCTTTTCATCCGGATATGGGGTTTGAATGGTAAGACACAATAAAGGTGCTTCGTGCTTCTAGGTCGAACAACGGTGTTGATGGCACTTAAAATATTTTCGTTTTTTTATTTCTTTATATCACGCGTAGGTGGAATTATGCGAAAAGTAAATTAAGTCACCCAAAACGGATTCTCTGTCATAACACTGGGATTTTTGCCAAGCCACGCATTGAACCATACACATCATTGGTAAAATGCCAGTTATTGACACATAACAAAGCGCGTCAAGTGCGTCACACTTCAACCGTACACTTGATTTAATTTTCGTTACCAATAACAAAATAATTTATATAGCCGTATTGTTATTGAAACTAAAACTAGTTCATGGTAGATTTCCATAAAATTATAGTAAAAAACCTTTTATAGGATAAATGGTTGCTTTGTTTGGTACTTACATTTCCGGATCCGACTAAAAAGAAATAAAATTATAAAAAACAACATCAAGAACTATGGTTACTGCATCAATCTTAGCATAAAAGTGAAAGGTTTCAACTTAGAAGCTAGCTGTATGGTGATCATATTTGGTCACTTTATCCAATACACACCCTGAAATAGTTGAATTTCAATGCCACTCTTTGGTAGAGAAATATATACAAGTTAAAATATATAGGTGTTGGTAACTTTATACAATCAACTCCAATACGGGTGCAAGAATTTAAATCGCTCCAATTATAACTGCCCGCGTTTCTATAGAAAAAAACATAGAAACATAAAGCGACTATTTGAATAGAAAAATCCACCTCCAAAGGCGTGTCTTTTGCCATTTGCTTCAGCTATAAGCTCGTGCTCTGCAGCTTCAGCTGGCACTGCACTCTGGTTGACCTTCATCCCACCAGCTATTTCTTAGTTCGATTAGTTTGCTGTTTTTGTTTTATACTTTCAATCGAATTTAAATGACGTGCGCCGCAATGCCGTTTGTTTTTTTATAAAAAAAAAAAAAAAAAAAAAAACATAAAAAAGAAACATGGTGTCCGTACTTTGTTCATCAGAGTGGTAGCTGAGTATAGATTGGACTTGGTAATTTACTTTACATATTATTTCAGATTATGTTTGACGTGAGTAGGTACAAAGTGGAAGAAAAATTTTATCAAGTGGTTTTCCTTGTTAAGTGTAGGCTGAGGAATATTGCAACATTTCATAATAAAACAGCAAAATTTTAAAAATAATGAAATAAAAAAAAAGAAAAATGTAACAAATATATATGCAATATATTTAAATATAATATGGAGGTTTAAAGTTTGATGTCCAGACTCTTTTTTTAAATCAAAATTACATTAAAATTAAATTCACTTTTGACGAACCGGTTAGTATAATTAAGATTAATCTCCGAATGTATTAACTTTGTTTGGAACAGAGTTAATTTTTGTTTTATTCGATCTAATATACCAGAATAATCATTCCGGAAACTCTTACTTACTTAGTAACTTAGGTCCTCACACTTTGATGAGTCCGTTGTGTTCCCCTTATGGGGCATAGAGGGCCACTTTCTTTATGCATAACATGACATTTGCATCCATCGTATGTTGCTTTAATAAAATAGCCATTAACTTACTCTTCCTGCGTAAGGTAATTCAAATAAATTCTCTGTTGACACTATTGAAGTCTTTTCGAAATCAATGAACAGCAGGATATTCTACGATTATCTCAAAAATGGTACTGAAGGTGTTTATGTGGTCAACACAGGATGATCCAGTATAGCTTGACGCTCCACGTGTCCCAGCCATCTCAGCCGCTATGTTTGCAGCTTCTTAACCAGGTCAATGTCGCATGTACATCCCGTAAAGCTCGTCGTTGTCTTTTTTTCTTAATACTCCTTCGATACACACAGAGGACCAAAAATCTCTCGAACAATCTTTCTCTCAAAGCCAACCAGCAAATTTTCATCCGAATCTTTTAACGCCCATGTTTCTGTCCCATATAGCAGTACCGGGATGATTAAGGTCTTGTATAGCGATTCCTTGGTTCTATGCCTCCTTAGCCCTCGAAGTTATAACTATCCATCGAGATGTTTTGTTTTTCTGTTCTGTTTAAACATGGTACATTAGTAGCATTGCAGAATTCCGCTAAGCGCTCATCATTGTAATTGCAATCGCTAATACCTTTCTGAAATTGCATAATAAACTGACACCAGAAGTTTTCTTGAACCAGTCTATTTTTGATATACATGAAAAAATGGATTTTTAAGATTTAGGTCTCCAGAATCAGGAAAAATGACATCAGTTCCATTTTCCAAATCATCCTATTAATTTCTCTTTACAGGCATTTCTTGAAATTCCTGATGGTAATTTAGGTAATTTACATCTGTATCTATTCTGTCCTTAAATACTCTTGTCATCGCAACAACTATGAAGAAAGCTTTCCATTCCATTCCCTTTGTGTGTCAATAAAAAAAGATTCCCAGCAATATGGTCTTAACATCATGTGGAATGGGTTCAATGACCTATACACTCATATGATAAGTGAAGGAAATAAATTTTTACAACTTACTTCGGTTGAATTGTGAATATTGTGTGAAATGTCATAATTTTTCTGAAAAAAAGAAGTGTCAACACATGAGTTGCAAAATCAACAAATGTATATAGTTTTGGGCAAACCTTGCAACAACCAAATTCTCTGTCCCACAAAATAAATATTCTGTGGAAACAAAAATCAAAGTCGATATAAAAATGCATTGAGTTTTTTTGCTAAATGTTGCTCAACAAACAATAAGACATCATTATTGCATTGCGTTAAAACGCATTCCTCATTTATTATCTTCTTTCTTGCATAATATCGCTTATATCACCCAACCGACCTATCATCGGGCTCTGAAGCAAGCAAACATATTAGACGAGCAGCATCTCATCCCATATATCTACCTACATGGTGTCTGTGTGGCGGTATCTTATTTTTCAAAAGGCATCATCAGCGGCGAACATTTGCCTGCATCAAAGCTTATCTTAATAGTTTGGACAAATTTATGTGCTTCTCATGAATATTAAAGAAAAAATTTAAAAAAAACTAAAATTGTGTTTGTGGCACGCGCTTAAATCTGAAAAGAGTATAAATAGCTCAATTTCGGGAAACTAATCATTACAGAGTCGGCTATCGAACGGAGATAGATGTCAGAAGTCGGGAATTATGGGCTTTCAATTTCTAAAACTACCTTAAGCCAAAAATGTTTTATGACTTCTTACCTATCCCCAATCATCGCATCGACAGTGCTTTGCTTTGTTGTATACTTTTAACAATCTTTCGGATGATTGAACGATGTTGTTGAAGATGATGAAGCTGCCAAAGCAAACTATTCGTGATGCCTCACAAAGTGAGAAGTAGTATCTTCATTTTGTATATATGTTGCTGTAGTACGATTTATCTGTTGAGGGTGCTTCTAGAGATAGTTATAACTTTTATTTAGTAATGGGGTGTTAGATCATTTATTCGCATTTCATAGAGTTTAACCTTTGGCAATTGTATTAAAGGTTGTGCGTTTAAATGATGCCATCAACACAAAACTGGTCTCTAAACCGATGTTTATTTTTTGTGTTGCCGTTATTTTGAAAAGGAAGCTTAGAAACATTGAAAACAATAGTTTAAGCTAACAAAAAAGAAACAAATAATTTATAAAACAATTTGAAGGTAGTTTGTTAGCTTTGATTGAGTTCTCTTTGTTTTGTTAAAATCGATGTAGGGATATGTTTTTTTTTTTGTTTTGTCAGGTAAAATCCGTATAATTCATCAAATTGACAAGATGTTGAAAATCTTTCTATTTCGAAGTTTCACAAATGTCTGGTTTGAGAAAATAAATTTATCAACTTTGATAGTTACTAACTTAATAAGATAAGTTAGCTTCAAAATGAAAAGAGTTTTGTTTCTTGGTACTTAGGTACATTATCCAAGGTGAAACTCTGTATCCTTCCTCTTACTTGTATATTTGAGTAATTAAGAGACAAGTGGTGACGAAAAAAATTTTCAATTTTACTTTACAGTTGGTGGCTCTCACATCCTGTCTTGCATTGAAATATGTACAAATATAATTGACGCCAATACAAGACACAAAACAAACACAGAACTAAATGAAATGCACGACTGAATCGCACGTACTTGCTCTTATAGCTAAAGTTTCTAAGATAGCTAAGACTTTTTATTTAAATGAATTTTTAGAAAATAAATAAAAATACCTATGGTACCGTTTTTAAAATAACCAAAACAGCTTCAAACTTCGAAATAAATTTCTATGTCAATAATAATGTGATCAGAAAGCACTGTGTTTCAGTTCCGTGCCCATTTTTGGCATTCGAGTGCATTTACGTTTGATTTTTTCTTCTTGCCGGCTGATCATCAACAACGTCGTTTCTTTGCTGATTGGGTCCTTGAAATGCATGAAAATGAACCGGAATTTCATCGAAAAATCATCTTGACTGATGAGGCCCATTTCCACCTCGGAGGCTACGTCAACAAGCAAAACTGTCGCATCTGGGGCTCGGAAAACCCAAGAGTTATTGTTGAAAAGCCTCTCCATCCTCAACGCGTGACTGTTTGGTGCGGTTTATGGTCCCGCGGGGTCATTGGACCTTACTTTTTCGAAAATGAGGCTGGAGCAACAGTTACGGTCAATGGATTGCGCTATCGAGAGATGATTAATGATTTTTTATGGCCTGAATTGGATGGTATTGATCTGGACAACGTTTACTTTCAACAAGACGGCGCTACGTGCCACATGCCACACAAGCAATGAAACCATCGATCTTTTACGGGAAAAGTTTCCGGACCGTGTTATCTCTCGAAGAGGTGATCACAAGTGGCCACCGAGATCTTGTGATTTAACACCTTGCGACTTCTTCCTTTGGAGCCACGTGAAAGATAAGGTCTACGCCAACAGCCCAGCGTCGATTCTCAAGACCTCAAAGATGAAATTCGTGAGGCTATCGAGGACATAGGGCAGCCACTTTGCGATTTGGTTATGGAAAATTTCATGAAAAGGATATGGTCCTGTAAGCGTGGTCTTGGCGGCCATTTGGCTGATGTTGTGTTCCATTATTAACGGCATACCTTTTCTCTTTATAATGAAATAAACATCCGATCATTTATCTCCAAAAATGCCATTTTTCTTTGAATATCAAAATAACACCTCTTATTGGAAAACCCTTTATAATATCTTAAAAATGGCAAAACAATTTGTTTTTTAAAGTATTTTTTATATATGTAGGTTACGTATCCCACAAATTCCACAATCACCTCACCCATATCCATATTTTCGCAGTAGTCAAATTTCTCATAATTTCCGTTCCCACGATGCAATGAACTTAAATTGCAAAAATGCAAACCTAAACGGTTTTGCTCGTAACCATAAACCCCAAAAGTAAAGTAAACCCAAAAGTAAAGTAAAATTAAAAATATGTATCTTCTAATAAGAGCAGTTGTAATTGAAGAGCTGAAGAATAAAGACCAAGAATCTAAAGTGTTGTGTTTAATTTGTATTTCTTTTTAAAAAGTAAATTGGCGAAACAAAAAGTTTAAGTGGCGCAGTCATCGGTAGGATTTCTATATATTTTAGAAATCCATATGAGAACGAACTTACGTAGTGACAAGTGAAAATTGTGAATCATAAAACAAAAATAAAACAAAGTGACAAATTTAAATTGTCCTAAAAAGAAAATAAAAAAAAAAAAAAAAAAAGACAAACTTAAATTGTCCCAACAGATCAAAATAAACAATCAAAATTCGCCGAAACAAAATTAACAGAACACTCGATTCGTGGCAAAAAGAGATCACAGAGATGGCGAACGAAGAAATCCTGAACAGATTAACAACTATTCTGGAAACACTAACAACAGCACCGCAACCCAGTAGACAGAGCAGAATCGTTTATTTGAATAAAGAAATTCAACATATTCCAACATTTGCGGGGGAAAGCGGAGACTTGAGTCAGTTCATAGCCAGTGTTCAAACACACCTTGACGGATTGCGAGAACCGCTGCGAAGTGAGACATGGCAGACCATTTACAACTCGAAGATCATCGGAAAGGCAAAAGAGCTGTTACTAAATAATCGACCGGATGGATGGGAAGCGACACAGAAATTATTAAAACAACATTTCCGACCAGTATGCAGTTATAAGGAAATTTCCAGAAAAATAGGTAACTTAAAAGTAAGTTCTATCCAGGAATTAAACGAAAAAATTGAAAGTTTAACGCAGGAAATAAATCAATTTATAGTCTATGAAGAGAATCCAACAGAAGCTAAACAAACCTTTTACACCTTACTGACGAACAAAATAAAACAAGTAGTGTCAGGGAATTTGAGTAGAGAAATAAAGGAATTGTATAGTTTACATCAAATTAAGGAAATTCTATATTCATATGTAGGATACGATCACAATAATTTAGATAGGGAATTCCTCAGTCAGGATAGACGCATACAAAACTCAAACCAGAAAAGTAGGAATAATTGGAAAGAAACTAATCATAATCCTTTTAGACAGAACAACAATAATTTCAATAGCAATCATAACCCATTTAGACAAAACAACAATAATTTTAACAGTAACTTTTCCAGGCAGTATAATAATAATTTCAGGGAAAATAATAATAATTTTAACCATAGTTATAATAGACAAAACTACAATGGACCAAGTACATCCGGGCAACATAGGGGTAATAACCAACCCATATTTAATCCCTCCGGACAAATTAGAAATTCAACTCAAAATCCTGTACCCATGTCGGTAGATCAAACGGAGAGTAGAGAAGAAACGAATAATTTAGAGTTTTTTCTAAATTAAGCCTCGGAAACAAAATATTTACAGACCTAACAATAAACGGAAAAAAATATAGGGCGCTCGTTGATACTGGATCAACCATGAGTATTGTGAATTCTAACTCAGTGGACTGTAGCGAATTTAAAGTATACGATCAAATAAAAATGCAATTACAGACAATAAATAACGTAACGAATGAAGTAGTAGATAGGATTATTACTAATATCCCTGAAGAATTTAATTGTAGCGGTAGAACAAGATGGTATAAAAGAGACTTAGGTCCTAAACCATACGATATCTTAATAGGTATGGACTTACTAAGTAAAATTGTCAAAACTTTTGATTTCGATAATAAAATTCTCATACTGAAAAATAACACAACTATTCCATTATATTCTGAAAAAGACATTGCAACTTTTGATTGTTTTGAGCTTATTGAAGAAGGTAAAGAACTTAGTCAGAGAACCCAAAGATGGTTATTAAAATTACAAGAATATAAATATGATATTGAGTATCAAAAAGGCAAATTAAATACAATTGCAGATTTTCTAAGTAGAATCCCTGAGGAGGATAATAAAAAATGTAAAGAGGACATAGAAGAGACCGTTAATAATTTATCAGATAATGCAACAGTACACTCAGTAGAAGAAGAACAGCTTAATCATATCCCGATAAAAGAATCAATAGTAAATATATATAAAACTCAATTAATTTTAACAAACAATGTAGATAAGGAAATAGAAATTTTATATGGAAGAAGAATTATTTATATTGATATGACAAAAGGAGAAGAATATTGGACAGACGTTTTACGAAGATTCATTAAGACAGGTATAATAGGAATATACACTGAATTAACATATCACGAATACAACAAAATACAACAATTGTTAATAAAGTTATTTAGTCATAACAATCAGATTAAATTTATAAAAGCAACAATGAGAGCACAAGAAATAGGTAATTTAGAAGAAGCCCAAAAACAAATTTCATTGTACCACACCAAAGAAAGTCTCCACAGTGGAATCGTTGAGACATACCATAGTTTAAAAAATAAAATATATTTCCCAAAACTAGTTAAAGAGATATCAAAAATAATAAACAATTGTAGAACATGTCTAGAAACCAAATACGAAAGGAAACCCATAAAGAAAAAATTTCAGTTAAGCGAAACCCCAAGTAGACCAAACGAAATTTTGCATTTAGACATATATTATTTCATGAAACAACCGTTTTTAACCTTAATAGATAAATTAACCAAAAAAGCGTACGCGTATTATCTTCCTAATCGAAACTGGGTTAAAAAAATAGAAACTCTTGAAGAACATTTTTCAAAATTCGGAAAACCTTCTAAAGTCATTTCTGATAACGAATTCAACTCTGAAAATGTACTAGAATTCTTTAACCAACAAGAAGTTCATCTTCATTTAACAAAACCCAATACCCATACAGGTAATAGTGATGTTGAAAGATTCCATTCAACATTACAGGAAAAGTTGGTAACTATGCGGAATTTAAACCTTACTTTATTACAAAAAGTCCATAGAGCAGTTAATAACTATAACAATAGATACCATTCTACTATTAGAATGTCCCCAGAAGAAGCAATGTTCGCTGACATAGCCATTTTAAGAAATCACATTATAAAAGAAAAAGAAAAGAGAATAGCAAGGCTTAATAAAAACAGGGAAGAATATAGTGAAAATAGGCAAGTCATACCAGTAAAAAATTATAAACGAAATTATTTTAAAAATGAACCTAGATATAGGATTAAGAAATTAGAAAGAGAACATCCAATTAACATCAAACGACCTCGTTTATTTGCAGATGATCTTGCCATTTCTATTTCTAATTCTAATACCAGTAACGACACCCACATTAACGATTGACACAATAACAAACGAAAACGGATACTCCATTATTAACATGGGTAAAACGGAAATTGTACAAGACACTAAAATAATACTACACTTAATAAATATACAGGACTTAAGACATACCATTGACGCAGTAGAAAGAAACATACAGTTCTTAAAGCTCCAGAATGACCCCATAATAAGGAAGCAAATCGAAACCATCAAAGCAAAAGTTAGGACAATAGGACCAAATCCATTAAATACGCGACAGAAAAGAGGTTTATTAAATGTCATAGGGAAAGCTAGCAACTATCTTTTTGGTAGAACACGTTACGGAATTAGAAACCAACAATGAAAACACGATCAATGTAGTAAATAAACAAATAGAAATAAATCAAAGTTTCAACGAGAGTATAAAACATTTCAAAGAAATAATAGAAACAGATAGGATAGATTTATCTAAATCCTTTTCAGAACTTAAAGAAAATGAAAAACAATTCATTTTAAAACAAATTAAATTAGATCAGATTTTAAAACTCAATATGTTAGAAGAAAAAATAAATCAGATAATAGATAATATAGCTCTTATAAAACATGGATTAATCCACCCTAGTTTATTAACTTTAGCAGAACTAACTGACACTAAACTTGATATATTAAAACTTAAAAATATTAAAGTAGGAACACTAAAATATAATAATGAAACTTTAGTTATAGCAATCAAAATTCCTAATAATTATGAACAAATTGATTTGAAACTAATAGTGCCTGTTCCAAATAAACAAAATTTAGAAATCCAAATCCAAGAATACTATTTCATTGAATTAAATAAAACCATGTACCATTATCAAAATGATGTTCAATATAAAAAAGATTTGATTGTTGTCAATAACTGTATTACAAATAAAAATTGTACACTAAAAGAAAACTATAACAGTGAAATAAAAAGAATTGATGAAAGTACAATAATATGTAAAAACTTAAAAAATGAAAATATTGTAAATAAATGCGATGATAGAAAAATTAAATTAAAAGGAAATTATTTAATAACTATTAATAACTGTAGCATTTATATTTTTAACGAAACTATAACAAATAAAAATATGTATTTTGTTGAAAGATTTTATTATGATGAAACAGAAAATTATAATTTTACTAAACAATTAAATTTTGAAGAGATCATTCTTAAAAATGTTGTAAATTTAAAACCAATAAAACAATTAAAATTGCATAAAAACATACATTATGTCATTGGAACAACAACTATAATAATTATTTGTATTTTACTTTTAATATTTGTAAATATGTTTAAAAAATATAAAAAAGTTATTTTGCTAATTAAAGAAAAAGAAACTCCAAAAATTCAGGAGAATTTTAATGTAAAGGGGGGAGAGGTTACGTATCCCACAAATTCCACAATCACCTCACCCATATCCATATTTTCGCAGTAGTCAAATTTCTCATAATTTCCGTTCCCACGATGCAATGAACTTAAATTGCAAAAATGCAAACCTAAACGGTTTTGCTCGTAACCATAAACCCCAAAAGTAAAGTAAACCCAAAAGTAAAGTAAAATTAAAAATATGTATCTTCTAATAAGAGCAGTTGTAATTGAAGAGCTGAAGAATAAAGACCAAGAATCTAAAGTGTTGTGTTTAATTTGTATTTCTTTTTAAAAAGTAAATTGGCGAAACAAAAAGTTTAAGTTGTATAAGAAATAGTTTTCTTTTAAAAACGCCTCTTACGATTTTCAACATTTTTTTTTAAATGTATTTTTATAGAAGTAATAAAATTATATACCAATTATATAATCTGTTTTAGTCATTTGAAAATCGAATTTTATGTCATTTTTTTCTAAAAATAAATTTACATTTACATTAATTTTGTTTTCCTTTCCTGGATTTGTTTCCATTTTTTGGATTAAATAAAATAAATTGCACTTTATCAGGGACGTAGCTTCAATTTCACAACCAATAAACCGAAATATTAAAAATCTTTCTTCAAGCCGTGAATAAAAACCAACCAAACACATCAGCATAATAAAATAAACTTGTCAGCTGTATCAAGATGTTTGCCATGCGAATTTATTCTCGCGTTTATTTTACTTAAAAGATATATTTTAAAAGATAAGAAATAAGTGAATTAAAGTTTTGAATTCCAATCAGTTAGGCTTCAAGGCAAGAGTCTCTGTGCGATTGCATCATAATGATATGGAGTTATACCATATAGGTACACCAATTCACTCTCAGTCCCAATTTTTATTTTCTTCTCCACTTAATTTATCTGAATCTGTATTTGTTGTTGTTATCTTTTTGGATTGTTACAGTTTCCATGCGATAAATTCAAGTCTTTGTAATGGTGACGAAAGAGTGACAAACTTTTGCAGCAAAAGTAAATAAAACTAAGGGGTGTTGTTTGTAGGTTGCTGCTGGTGGAACTGCTCTAGCTTTAAGTTTCATTTTTACACACCATAATTTTTAAAGTCGAATAACCGGTGTGCAGATTTCAAAATTCATACAAATTCCCACCTTAATAAAAAGAAAAAATAAACTCAGTTCAACGTCGTTGTCGTATAGTCGGCGAGAAAAAGATACAGACTCAATGCACTGGGGTGCCCGCTGCATGCATGCCGGCTGCCCCGTCACCACCCGTTGAATCAAACTTTAACGGTGGCGGTGATGGGTGGCGCACGCGTTTTCTGCCAACATTTTCAGATGAATTTCCCCACTTAAGCATCAGGCGGTGGTGGCGGCGCAGTGGCACAGTCACAGAGCCAGTACCAGTACCAGGAGCACAAGTTACAGTTTTAAGTGATCTTATTTTTAACTGCTCATTGGTATGACGGTATGAGTTGAGTAGCCGGAGCGCAATTGCTGCTCAGCCATGTTGTTTTTTTTTTCTAAAATTCACATTATACTCTGTCTTGTTGTGTGATTATGAAATGGTTTTGGTGTTTTTTTTATTTTGTTTTGCTGAAAAATGTATCAAGTTCTGTGATATAAGTCAAACAGCCAGGGGACTGGATTTCTTTCATTATTATTATTTTTATATATTTTTTTTTTTTCTTTAATTTGAATAGCTGAGTAAAAGTAAAAGTGATTAAGAGTGTAGGTACTCCAAAATGGTTGGTGTTGAGAGCATCTAATGACATAAGATTTAATGAATTAGGAGTACAAATTCAATGAAATGACTCAAAATGGACCTTTTTAGGGGAACTAAGAACTTGTTATCCTTTTATATATCACACCTTTTTGCGGAAGACATAATGGATAAAGTTTTTGAATTTATAGTTCTTTATCCGCATTTATAAAAATATTTAACCAGTAATAACACATAGATCTTTTCAGCCATTATTACTGGTTTTTTTCACACAGACACTATTTAAATAGGTAAACAGTCTCAACACACATACATTTTATACTGGGTTCATTTTTTTTAATTTGCATTTTGTGTAAGATAAATTTTATTTGATGATGAATTTTGGCTAAGAAAAAAATTCTAAAAAATAAACTTTTCAAATTATTAATAACAAAAAAAATTATGCGTCTAATACGGATTATATTCTAAATACTCTATATCTTGAGGTTTAAAAAAACACACGTTTTTGAAAGTTTATGTTACTGGTTTAGTTGATTTTCAAATTAGAAAATAGCGAGAAAAACATTCTGTCAAAACAACTTTTAGATTTATGTGTTGTCTATACATTTGTCTCATACATTTGCCTCATAAAATTATGATTCATCTTTACTGAGCATCACGATCAAATTGCCTTTGATATATCACAAATAAATGTACATGCTATAAAAGCTTCACAAACTCAAAAAGAGTTTTATCAAAATGCAACAAAATTCAACAAAATTGTCTGCTTTGGTCGTCGGAACTCGACCAGCCACCAGTGGAAAACGGTACCGTTGGCTCACAAATGCATTCGAGATGGTTCGCTTATACTTACTTTTTTATTTATTGTTGTATTTTAAGATTGAAGTGTTTAAATTTAGCTACAACATCAGGATATAACATAGTGTAATTTTTTCATACATTTCCATATAAATGGAAAGCAAAATCAATTTTTGTTTCTTTTTTCTTTTTACAAAACGGTATGAAATATTTTTGAATTTCATAAAACAATGTACTACAATATTTAGTTTCAGTTTATTATTATAATTACTCAGTAAGATACAATATCTTTTAATTTAGAGCAAATATCAGTACGTAGTACTT
The DNA here is from genome assembly GCA_948107695.1 of Meliscaeva auricollis. Classification (NCBI taxonomy): domain Eukaryota; kingdom Metazoa; phylum Arthropoda; class Insecta; order Diptera; family Syrphidae; genus Meliscaeva; species Meliscaeva auricollis. The sequence continues at coordinate 17,776,130 of OX403619.1, read as the reverse complement.
TCTTGTTGTTACAAGTTTCCTTCAGAGACAATAAACATTTTTGAACATACAAAGTCGTATTTAAAGATTTTAGAGAGAAAAATTAAAGAAAAACAAAAAAAATTGATTTCATTGGATATTAAAATCTGTAACTTTAGTTTTAGTTGTAGAATTTTAATAAATTGAATAGATTTTATGGAAAAAATGTTATACTCTAATTCTGCATACAAATCATGGACGATTATTTTATTAAACATTGCCAAAGTGGTTGCTAATTGAAAATATGTTTTTAATGAATGCGTTAAAATTGCAAAATTTAGTGAAAAATTTTGTAATTTTGAATATATTTTGAGCTCAATTTAAAGATGGATATTCTCTTAAACAATGCGATGCAAAGTTTTTTGATCAAATTAAAAACAAAGACTCTAAATAAAATATTACTGAAAAAAAATCGAACAAAATGCACTTTTTATGCTCCTTATCCCTTACTCCCTATTCAAAATTTGATATTTCTGGCCTAATCATCTCAGAAGTTAGAGGAGCTCAGAGTAGATTTTAATCTCTACTGAAAAGAGAGTCAAAATCAATTAAATCAAAAAAACGTCTATGGAAAAATTATTAACAATTGGCTTCATGTCATAATTTAAGAAAAAAAAAAAAAAAAAGGAACTTCTTAATGAACAAAAATTAAAAGTCAAAATATATAAATCTTTAACTTAATTTTTATAGTTTTTGTTTTGTTTCTTATTCAAACCAGTTTTTTTAAACCTTGAACAAGTTATCCAAAATAATTGCAATCTATTTTATTTTTTTTTTCACATGACTCCATTATCATCAAGGTCAATTTTTTTTTTTGTTAAATATGATTAAAGCTTATTACGTTTTAATGTCTTAGCCTTGTTTGTGATCTCAAAAATTAACTTGCTTTACCCACGGAAATCGCATTAAGATAATCCCACCCACTTAACAAATTAATCTTGGGTTAATGTTTTCATTTCAGCTGATTTAAACAAATTCACACTTTTTCGTTTCATAACTTTCCCAACAACTTTTATTTTTCAAGATACCCTTTGGGATGAAACTATTTACAACATTTAAAAGCCATTAAGGGATATTTTGCAATTCTGCAGTCTGCAGAGAGTTTGTAATGTTTTGTTTTTTTTTGTATTGTTTTTCTTATAATGTCTAGAAACTGATGACTTCGATTGCAAACTAATGAGTCAAAACGTGTAATAATCGCATTCGAAGTGATTGAGTAGTTTAGCTAATTAATGGGAATGGGGTTATATATATATTTTTTTTAACTATTATAATTATGATGTTTCATTTAAAAATCGTAGATTAATGTGATTTTTTTCATGAAAAAAATTTAAAAAATGAAATTCTTAAGCTTTTGTCGAAAAGTACAGCTTAATCCCTAAAAAGATATTTAGCATTCAATAAACTATAGGTATTTTCTCAACTTTTACTTTTTAATCTGTCACCTAAACAAATAAAAACTTTCAAAAATGTAATCCCAAAATAAAAAGAAAATAATCTTTCAAACTAAATAAATAAACAAAAAATTCAAATAACCACTGATTAACATGATTAAAGACATTTTAACAAACAAAAAAAAAAAAAATTTTATTTTGGAAAGTTAAGAGAATTTCATTTTTTTTTTTGTATTTTATTTTAAAAAAAACGAAATGAGCTATAAATTAAAATAATATCCAAATATAAATAAATAATAAAAAAAAAGTAAGGAAAACGCATAAAAAAACAAAACAAATAATGGGTAATCCAATGTGATTGCTACCTATGAGGTAATCGACTGTATCCACGAAGAAAAAGTGAAATTCAATCGCAGTTCACGTATAGAGATGAGCGAGTTTATAGTACAGTTGAGGAATGTTGTAAATGAGAGAGTTTATAACAGTATGTAAGAATTATGTTGAAGATTTAAGCAAAGTGTCATTCTTCTCTTGAGGGATTTATTATAGTCATTAACCGATTTGACTAATTAAAATCTACGCTAATTTTGTATTGTTTTCAAATCTTTTTCATTAAAAAGAAAGTTGGTGAAATTTGCACACATTTTAATTTGGATTCTTAAAAGAATAAAATTTTCTTTGTTCAGAACCGTTGTAGATTTTATTTAAAATTTAAAAGAAAAAGAACGTATTAACGGATGGGGTTAAAATTCATAAAAAAGTTTTAAGTTTATGTTCGTAAATTAATTATCGTAATGCGAAAAATGTTGATATATTTTAGTTTAAAAAATGTTTCTTAGATAAAATTAAAAACATGGAAATTAACCGTACAGGATAAGCCACAGTTTATTCAGAACTCAATAAATGTATCTTAGAAGGGCCAAAATGAACAGTTTTCGATGTAGCATCTTAATCATGCTTGTACTAAAATTCTTCATTCATTCAAAACCTTAACGTTTGAATGGTTTTTTTTAAATATTATTCATCTGGGTAGGGATTTTTGACAATTTTTTATTTCGGAAAAATGAATTCGCAATTTATACTTGCGATATAGGTACTATATGGCAAGTTTAGGATTCGTATAAAAATCGAACTCGAAATAACAAACAGACATTTCATTACTATGATTGTTTATGACCATATAACCTTTGAGGAAAAGTTAACTTAGTTAACGGCTCTAACGATTTTGATTAAAATTTTTGTATCTACTTTTGGTAGCAGGGTCATACTTTTGAAATAAAAGAAATGTTTGTAAAAATTCTACTAACGGTTACTCCAATACTACCTTTTTTTCATTTTTGACTTTTTCTTAAGCGAATAAACCAATTTTGATTATTTTTTTATACGGAAGCTTCTCAATAACCTTAAAATTGTTTGATATCAAAAATTTCAAAAAATAATTTTTGGATTTTTAAAAATACTTTTTAAAATGAATAATTCATTGTTTGTTGGCTCACAAATGGATTTGAGATGGTTGGCTTAGAAAATTTTAACATTTTTGTTTGTTGTTGGATTTTTATTGATTGAGATGTCTAAATTTAGCTAAAATGTATAAAAAAACGAAAGGCCACAAAAACGCTTTTTCAAGCAAAACCTCCATTCAAAAAAAGGCAAGCATACTCCTCTCAACTTATCGATAACTTTTTTCCTTCTAAGAACCTATCATAAGTCAGTTCTGCAGATAACTGAGAACTGCAAAAACATTTGTAAAAAGTGTCCACATATTAGACTAAAATATCAGACTACAACATAGAGATAAAATTTGACATGGACGTTTCGGTTCAATGAGAACCAAGAACCAAAAGAGTGCATCGAAATACGATTTGCCAAATAATTTCTGTCGAAATGTCACACGTTCCCCTGCCGAGAGCAAAAGATTGTAATTTTTTGTCCGAATACTAAAAAAGCAAATTTTAGGAGAGAAGAGGGTGACTTTCTATAGTTTTTGTTTACCATAATGGGCTAATTAAACCCAAGAAGAACAAATAATTTTTTTTTGTGGACTTGAGTAATCCAAGCTAAAATAGCCCGACTTACTACAACTCGACTCAGGTGAGCGTAAATTAAGAATAATGACCCCAAATCCTAAAGCAATCCCAAGTAGCAGGATTGCAGAGTGGAAGCATGCCCTTACGAAATCAACGAATAGTAAGATAATATGTACTTCAAACTACACATTTTTTTAACATTCTTCAGCAAGGTTTTTGATATTTATAGAAGAAAAAAAATAAATTGTTGGAACCTACATCAATTGAAACCAGCTCTCACAATTTATTGTAACATGGATTCCTTTTTAATAACTTTAAGGTACAAAGAGTTGGTAAATATGTAACTTTTTCATATTATCGCTTTATAACTTCGTCAATAGCTTCACCGTTTAAATATTGCTTAAGTAACCCTATTAATTGTTGCACAAAAAATATTTCTGACTTAAAAACTATTTTGTTTCATATTTTTTGTTTGTTTTAATTGCTTTGAGTAAATAGTTAATTAAAATTCTTCTTTCCTACATGAAACTTTAGTTTCTAGACTATTAAACTTACTAAACGAGGAATTCACCAAAGGAATGCTCTATTTTTCTCAAGCGTATATACCATGCTTTAGATAAAAAAACTTATGCTTTCGCAAAAAGATACAACAAATACGAAAAAAAATAAGAAATCAGGGAAATGCGGAAAAAGACATGCCATACGAAATGCAGTTTAGTAGGCTGTGCTGTGCATTCGCATTGACAAACTCTAGTTTCACGATGTAACATCCAACAACAACAGCAGCAGCAGCAGGTGAGTTGATGATGGTGATTGCGCCGGTGAAGATGACGTTGACGATGATGATGATGGTTCTGCATGTTACACATATCTTTCTAATGAAACAGATGGTTGAAATGAAAACCGGAAACAAAAATCAAGAAAAATCTATGTCTTAAGGGTAAAATGTACCTCAAGGTATATTTTTTTTGTTTTCTTTGAAACCTACAAATAAATTAAAGTTCAATAAAATAAAATAATTTAAAATTATCTACCTGTGGTTTTGAATTCAAATTAAACAAAGCAAACTTGATCCATCGAACAGGTGATAGTTTTAATGGAAGCTATTAAACTGGTTCCAGTAAGATGCCAACGATACGAGTATTTTTTTTATATGTTAGTGTGTGCGGTTAGTGAATACCATATTGCATGACCCACTTCCATGTGCGTGCAACATAGACAACAAAACAACGCATGGTGGTGAAGGAAGTGAAAGACTTTCGCTTTTATTTCTTTTATAACTTTTTTTTAAATTATTCGATTTTTAGCAAGTTCGCTGGTCAGCTCTTTCGTTTTATTATTTTTATTTCAATTTATTTACGATTTATTTATTATTTTGTGAGAAATTAATTAATCTAGGTAGTTTTAGTGCAACTTTGTAGTCTATGCAGTATTCTCTGATAAACTTTTGGGGAAAAAAATGTTTTAACAGGGTAAAACATAAGAAGACTATGAAATAATGATTTTTGATTGATTTATACATTTATCATTTGAGTAACTTGCGGTCAATTAATTTCTATGAAGTATAGCTTATTTATTGTTCATAACTTTATTTAACTTATGAAAAAAACTCTATGGCACTTGAAAAACTCATAATAACAGAATGAATCGTCAAAAGTCTACTTTGCATAGGAATGGGCTGTACACTCTAACAAACAATTTTATGAAAATGAATGATAAAGTCAGTTTTTTTCCTGAATCTTTCTAAATATTTAAACAAATAAAACTAATCGATTATTATGTCAAATTCTGAAACATGATACTCGAACCTCTTAAAAAAAAAGATCAATTTCAAACAACTTAGAAAACAGAGAAATAAAAAAGCATATCTTTCATGTTGTTTCGATGCCATTACACAAATAATCTTCTATTGAGAGTCCACCACCTCCACATCAACAATTTAAGATAGTTTGTCATTAATCTTAATTTGCGTACAAGAAACTAAATATAAACAAACATCAATTAACCTTAAGTTAAAAAAAAATAAAATAAAGATGAAAAATATACGCGTTTATATGACATCAGGTTTACCACCTACTAATTTCTCAAAAAGCTCAAACTCAAACATGAGTCAAAAATCATCAATTCAGATTTCAAATTGTATAAACAAACTTTGATGTTGTTCAATTACGTAATCAAAAATGTCTTGAGAAGTGGCATTCTCTAGCCCAATGTTTACTTAAAAAGAGTGGATGGATGTTTGTAGGAAAAAAAATGGATAGACTTTTTTCTGACTCTTTAATTTGTATTTTAAGCTCTTTTGATTTAAAGTTACGTTAAGATAATTGAAATGAAAATCTTTGAACCTAGTTCCATTTATGTCCAAATCGATGTGCCAATATTTATGTACTCTAAACTTTAGTATTTTTTTTAATAAAAATACCAACCGATTAACCTCATATATCAACAAAACCATTTTCCAGAAATTGTCAAAACGAAATCCATTCATCATATGCTTGACTTACTCCAAGTTTTGCAGCATAATAATTATACAATCTATACTGCACAAATTACTCATTGTTGTGTCTTCTTTTTATTGTAATCCCCTTTTGACATTTGTATTCAATTTTTAATTGATTCCATGATGAATAATGTTTCGGATGGTAATCATAAATTTTCACTACGATTGACGACAATATTTACTGTTAACAAAACTCTGTCGTTCAATAATAATCAAATCCATAAAATCAACAATCAACTGATATACGTATTGTAGGTAATGTATTTTTATTTACCATTTATATGGCAAATGTCAAAGAAACAACGACGAACAACGATGATGATGACGATGCGACGTTCATTGGTGGGTTTGAACTTTTGTTTCTGGTTGAATGCTGTGATGGATGCAAGCAAATATTTTCTTAAACAACTTTAAGATATTCTCCTATGTGAGAGTTCGAGTTCCTATGGAATTCGTGATCAATAAATTATATTTAAAAAAAAAATGGAAAATAGATATAATTTTATTTTGACTTTTTATTTAACTTCCGCATAATGAAATTTTGATTAAGTTGTGAAATGGAATAAGGACGGCAGATATAAATCATTTTTGTAAACATCTTTGTTATGAATTACTTTTGTCTTTAAAATTAAAGAGCTTTGCTTAAGATTTTTTTTTTTTCAAAAAAATTATGGATGTAACCAATGCACATTTCTTTTGTCACTCGCCAGCACTGTTTATTAGAAACTCAAGATACTTGAACTTGAAGTTGCAAATGATAAATAAAGGTTTAAGTTTGTGTTCTTAATAAAATTGTATTATAACTAGCGAAATAAATTGGTGAACAAATTAAGATTTGGAAGCAAAGAAATATTTTGTATTAAATATTTTGGTTTGAAAAATTAATTCCACTACTTGTATTCGCTTTTGAATGCAGTGATTGATAGTACGTTCCAATTTCTTTAACAATTGTCCCGCCAAGAAAAACCATACTGAATTTTGTATCCCCTTTTTACACTGATCAAAGATAAATAAATAGAAAAAGACTAATATCCCGATAACCAATAGCTTGAAAGTGAATGGTGGTGCAATTAAAAGTAACTTATTTTTTTCTCGGGAATGCATTCCCGAGAAAAAAATAAGTTACTTTTAATTGCACCACCATTCACTTTCAAGCTATTGGTTATCGGGATATTAGTCTTTTTCTATTTATTTATCTGTAGTTCAAAAAATCGACTTCTATTAGAGAGTATTAAAGGATGATTTTAAACAGAACCAGTACGACTTTTTGCTCTGTAAATCTACTGTACATATATATTGGGTCCAAATTATTTCTAAGACCTACAGAAAATTTTTGCGGTCAGGTTTGAAGAAGCAAATTCAATTTGCGGAGGTTAATGATAAATTTCAGAAAAAACGGTTGTGATTTCCTTTTTCTTTATTAGGTGAATTTACTACTGAAGAAAGTGACCCATTGAGCAGGCACAAGGACGCTTACAAAACCTCCAATCAAAAAAAAGGTAAAGACACACCTGTCATCTCATCGAAAACTTATTTCTTTGTAAAAAACTATCATAAGTCTGCTCAACAGATGACTGAGAACTGCCATAAACGGTGTGTGTTTGTTTGCTTTTCAAAAATAATTGGACGATGCATTCCAACCACTACATACACTGAGAGAACAAATCGATTGCGGCAAATGAAAAACTTGCCCAAACCATCTTTTCTGATAAATTCGTTTAGTTTAAACACGTCTTGTGAACGATTAAAAACAAAAAAGTTTAGCGTAATACCTGTGATTTAACCGGTGACCTTTCACTTACGTAGCCAGTATATTGTCAGTCTGCCACAAACTGTATAGTTTATGATTGGTGTAGCACGCATATAAACAAAATTAAATACCGAATCGTTTGCGTCAAACGACTTTTCGTTTGCAGCAAACTCCACAAAAAGTACATAGGAACACAGAAGTCGGTGTTCCAGAAGGAAGTGTTGTAGGACCTACCCTGTATTTGGTATATGCAAGGTATATTCTGATAGATATACATAAGCCCCATCATGTTGTTTTTTTTTTTGCAGATGATATTGTAATTTTGGCACTCGACAAATGCGCCTTTTAGACAACAAAAATTATTGCAAAATACAGCTGCCTCAATTCTAGATCGGACCAAATAATGGCATATCAAACTCTATGAAACAAAGTCTGCCCATATTAATTTTACAATTCCAATCGGCATCCCTGCTCTTCGGCAGAAAATTGAAATATGTTTTCTTCAGTACGCAGGAAGATTTTTGTCCTTCCTTAAAAAAAAAAACTGTATTCTTAAACAAAATTTAAAACTATGTATGTCTTTACTTTATGAATCAATACCAATAATTTCTAGCAGATTTCTTTAATGAACAAAAATTCCCAAAACACAAATTCTACCACTCAAGTTGATTGACCTTTTCGCAAACAACATTTTTCTCATCTGACACACAAAATAAAACGAAAACCTTCGAAGTCATTTCCAAATAATCATTATGAATCAAGATAAAAAAAAACAGGGCGAACGGAACAATAAAGAAATACCACAAGAAGAAGAAAATCCACAAACACAAACTTACCTTGACATTTAATAAATCCCAATAACATCCAGAGTATAATACTCCTCGAAACAATCATCGATAATCCCATATTGCTCCAGATTGAAAGCCCGTTCCGTTATCGTTGTTATATAATCCAAAAATCAGTTAAAAATTTAAGACAAGAAAAAGTTGATATCACTTCATAATAACACAGTGAAAGGACAATATTTTATTGTCATGCATTTGGCAATAAACACACTCTCACACACACAGGTGGACAGAAATAAATATTTCAATAATATTTTCGAATCTATTTTTGAATTTTGAAAAATTTAAAGTAAGAGACAATATTTTATTTGACCATGAAACTTATAAGTAAAATAATTGTGAATAATAAATTTTTGTCAATTCACAATAAGCAACAACAACAACAACAAAAAAAAAACTCAAATTCGTCAAACACTTATCAAACAAATCACCGAGGTACACTCATGCACCTTGAGTTTGAATACGAAAACATAAAAAATTCACAGATTGAGATGAATACGACGAAGACGAAGACGACGACGACCGATGATGGTACGGAAGATGCGGAGAGCAAGCAACAAGAATGCGGGTGGTGGCGGCGGTGATGGTGGTAAATGTTGTGATGGGGCCGAGCCACTTTGAGCTATTTTCGAAAAGGTCACTTGAATGCGATGCCAAAAGCGAAGAAGTGTGCTTAAGTCGGTCTTCTCGTTGTTTTGTTCTCGTTTTGTTTTTTATTAGAAAAGATAATCACGGGTTGGGTCGGTCGGGGGCTAGGGACTGAGGCCAATGATTCGAAGAAACTCTGCAAAGTTTGATTTGTTTTTTTTTTTTTGTTTAACTTTATTTTGTTTCTATAGCAGTTTCAAATCGAATTGAATATTTTAATCACGCAAGCCTTCCACCGTAATGACAAAACGAAATAAATTATAATAAAACCCACGAAGACGGTATAGCCAACGATAAAAGGCAAAGAAGACGCTTTACAATGAGGGTCATGCAAAAGACCAATAAACAAGATAACAGCACTTGCCGGGCTAAAGGAGCTCCTATATAATGGTTGTCAGCCTCGCGAAAGACAAAAACACAAAATTTTCTTCAATATTTCTATTTCATATGAAAAAACTTCTTCTTCTTCTTCGTTCGTTTTTTTCGGATTGAGAAAGTATCTCTGGCCGTAATCGCGGTTGGAACCAAACTGAATCAAGGTACCATGGCTTAAGTTTCAGTGAGCCAACAAAACCACACACACTACAGCTATACAAACATACATTGGATAAAGCAGAGCCGAAGATATTGCTCATTGTGTGTGCCAAGCTGCCAAGTCAGTTCAGGTGCTAAATCCACTGCTGCGCTACCATTTTCATGCAGACGAAGCAGACCTGCTGTTGCAAGTCAAACAAGTATTTGTGTACAAGTACCTACATAGTATATCTGCCTATCTGACTTGCCTTGGAATATTTCTTTAATTTTTTTGTTTTCTTTCTGTGGTATAATCGTATGCAATCAGAATGTTAACGTAACGTAAACTGTAAACGATACAATTTTGTGAGTTACTGTGCTCTTTGGAACCAAAAGCTATTTTGAGATGAACTCTTTTCGAGAGACAATAATTGGAGAAAGAGTAAATAAAAGCTTTTATTTTTCTTTTACCTATTGTTAGTAGATGTTCAATGTTAAAAACCATAAGTAACTTCAATGTAAAGTAACGAGTTTTTTTTTATGTTAGAGCTTTTATGATGTTAAAACATAATATAAGAATTATTTTGCTGTCGACTTTAGGATCAAATATTGGTAGTGGTTATAAGTTAATAAAAGTGGCCCTAATTTCTTCCAAAATGAGAAATCACAACCGATCGTTTTTAGTGTGGTAATGTTGCTCGAATTTCTGTTGCCAGATCTTAAATAAAAAAAAGTGGTTTAAACAAGAACCTTTTTTGAAGAAAAAGTTTGGTCATTGGATGATTTCAAGTGGATTTCAAAACTATGTATTTTCTATGTTCGTGATGGTCGACATCAGTTATTCCCTATAAGTTTATTTGCTGTTGACGGTTGAATTGACATAATTTTGATATTTCTGTTCAAACTAAAATGATAAATGATTTCGTGTTTGTTTGTCGTTTGACCATACATTATACTGTTGCATTTTATTTGATGCTTTCAACTAACTTACCAGTAGATTTTTTTGCCGGAAATAAGATTTTTAAAATTGAATTTGTGTCACTGCTAGGACTAGTTTGTTCACAGCAGTTTAAGTTTCTAGCATATTTTTTAGAGATTCTAGTTAAATAGCGCTAATCAACCGAAATCGGTTGAATAACAAAATTGTAGTAAGAATAAATTTCCAATAAGAAAGTCCTTACAAGTAAATCTCTTATATTGATACTTCTCGAGATAATAAGCTTTGAAATGATTCTTAAATTCAGCAAGTCATAAAACAAATAAATAGTGAGGCGTGTCAATTGTGCACTTGGTGAAGAAGGCATGAAATTTACATATAAAAGTGATTTTGAGATATTGAGTCACTTTGGTTTCATCTGGGAGAGAAGATACAAAAGTTTTTTTGTATTGCACATGTTATTTTGAATTTCATTGTATGAGGAATGAAACGTCCGTACTCATATGATACATGATTTTGGGTTGTTTTTTAAGGCCTAATTGTTTAAATATAAAACCAATGTTATCCGACCATTATGTACAAAGTAATTGGCCTTTATGTGAACAGTCTATTACTTAAAGTAAAATAGTCAGTATTTTATGGATTACTCTTTGAAAATAAGTGATAGACGAAGAAAGTTTGGTATGAACGTTTCATGAGAAGAAAATAGAAGAAAATGAGTGCATCAAAAAATTGTTGGCTAAAGGTTGTTTTTTTCTAGGGTGAAAGAACACTTTTGAAAATGGTCAAAAATATACCCATACATTTTGAGAATTTTGTGAAAATCTTATAAATACCATAAGAATTAAGAATTAAAAGCATTTATAATAATAATTACCATGGATAAATTTTTTCTCAAGGAGCGAAAAATAATCTGTTTCTATAAAACTTATATTTCAAGGCAGTTAAATATTTTATTTTGACTGAAGAATAAGTGTTTGTAGTGTTTTTTTCATTCAAATAGGGTTGCTGTATACTTTTACCCATTTCGGAGTTGGCAGCCGACATTTTTAAGATAGAAGAGACCCCAATTTAAAATTTGATATATTTTTAGCTTTTAACCTTTCCAAATATAGTACATTTTGACAGTAAAATTAGTGTTTTTAGTATTTTTTGCATTCAAATAGGGTTGCCGTATGCCTTTACCCATTTTGTAGTTGGCAGCCGACATTTTTTAATGTAGAAAAGAATTCAGTCTAAAATTTAATGTACATTTTAGCTATTAACTCCACCAAAATGTATGCTATTTTGCTTAAATTAAAATTTATATGACGGTTGAACAGGATTATCACATTCTGATATTTACTTAATTTTATTTTTTTCCATATTTTTGACTTTCGTTTATTAATATTAATATATTCGTGTTTTATTAAACCAAAAAAGTTATGATGTATAAAGTGATGTAGCTTTTGTTCGTCCAAACAGGGTTGCCACGTTGATGTGCCCATCATATAAATGGCAACCCTATTTTTTTTTTTAGTACAAACTTCTTCTTCTTTTTTGACAGCAATTTAAATCTATAACCTCATGAGCTTAGTAATCCGACGGTCGCCTCCCCTACTATAACGTTAAATTAAGTTAGTTTGCTATCATTTAGTATAATTTTCGTTAAAAAAATTGCTTTAGAAATGTATAGAATCTAATTTGTTCGTTCATTCGCTCATTTGTTGGTCTCTCTGATGTGCACGGTGCTTAATATCTCTTCTTTCTATAAATGCCATGTTTATAGTCACACAAATTTCCTTTTAGAATTATTTATATTAAAAGACCTAGCTTTATATTTGTGGCAAACCATTTGTGTATAGTGTATAGAATGCTTAAATTATTGAGACCTAATAGAGAAGCTCCTTAAGAACTGCACTTTCAAGAACAGAGGCTTTAATGATGATAAGCTACAAACAACACTCAGTTGCACTACATATATTGAAGAAGACACGAAAACGCAGTATCATAAACAATTCGTTGCACTTTGTCGAAACGAACACAGAAAATGCATCCTTATGCTCTTGATGGCAAGGAACAAGCCAAGTCACTGAGAGGAGTTAAGGCCAAATGCTTTACTTGGAGCAAGGTCATCACTTCTTTTCAGAGCTCAGAGGTGTCGTCTGGGCTCCTCAAAACTAAGCTATGTTTTCATTGCGATGCCAATTGACCGTCGACATTGGATACATGTCTCGCAGTTGGGTGTCGAATTGAGTGAGTTTGACACGGGCTACGGTGCGATTGGACGATGAGCAACGTATCGGTGCTGTTGGTTGGTGGACAGGGTGTTTAAAATGTCGGCGGCGGTAGTCAGCGTTTAAATTGAGCGGTTGTGTTGCCAGCCAGCATAGTCTGATGTTTGAAGTCGCTACAACTGACAGGGAGTACTACTTGTCCGATGGCCTGTATAGCACTTTTCAGCCAGTCCAGTTCGTCTCAAAGTCGAAAATGAATCTTCGTGTGCTTATTAAATTGTTTTATTGACGCCGCACTTTACAAAGGCGGGGGCTTAAAGTAAAAATGCAGTGCCACACAGTTTTTTTTTTCTTGATTGGTATGGTGCCTCGTTGCTTGTCAAACAAACTCGAACTCTCCGCTCTACGGAGACGGTAAGGGATCGGATAGTGCGGTTCGGAATTTCGTTGTGCATTTTAATGGTACACACAAATTCGGAATAACAAATGCAATGATTTTATTTTACATGCGCTGCATCTCTCGCTGCATTATACTCTTTCATGGTGGATGGGGAAGCTAAGTGGGCAAGAGTGTTAAGTTAAGTATATGGAAGATTTATGGGCGAGTGGTTGGGATTGGGACACGTTGTCAAGGCAAACAATTGGCAGGTAATGCGTAAATCAAAACTTTTGTGTTTGCAATTTCTTGTAACATGGTCAACTGATATTACGACTATGCGGTATTGAAAAGTTGAGAGAAGTATGAGGAGTGTTGAAATGGACATTGGAAAGTCAATCTATAGACTTGTGGTTGAATAGGCGGTGGCGTGTGAATTTGTAATTTATTGTCTTGAAGATATTTTGCATATGCTTCTTCAAGGCAGCACTTGTCGTCAGCATTGTGGAGACAATAAAAGTGGAAGAAATGCGGAAAGGATTCTAGGAATATGGCGCCAAGAACAGACCGATACCAACAAGAGGATTTATTTGAATTGGAAAATTGATTAATTACGAGTGGGCTAAAACTAACCTTAGGTATGCCCTATGCATATTGTGGAAATAACAATACGAATTGGGAACGTGTTTCAAACGGCAATTAGAAACTAAAATACAATTATAGTGTTGCATTTAATATCAATAACATTTGGAATCCAGGTACCTATACAATTCAAGGAATGTGAAGATATGTCTCTGCATTCCCGACCTGAAAGAATAAAAAAGGAGGAAAGTCAAGCTTCTGGACGAGTAAAATAAAGATTTTGGAATGAAATAAAATGAAACGGGTGAAATGTTCAATGCATTTAGGAGTGAAATAAAAACATTACCCTGGTATATGTGATGTCCAGTCTATTGAGGATGTTCAAAAGTTCTACATAAGAAGATTTATCCAAGGCTAAAAGGCCAGAACGGAAGCCAGCCGAGATGAAAGGGGGAATATGGTAGTAGTCAGTGCTGAGTATCTGGAAGGAACATTTTTCTAGACTCCCGAACGGCGAAGATAGCCAACAGTCCGCTGTTATTCCATTTTATTTGGACGACGATGGCCAACGATTCCGTCCACCTGACCTAGATGAAGTGTGCTTAGTGATTGCCAAGCTTAAGTCGTATAAGGCTGCTGGTGCGAATGGCTTACCAGCCAAATTGTTCAAAGGAGCAGGAGATGGGTTGGTAAGGAGTATGCACCAAATCATCTGTAAAATCTGGTTGGATGAAAGCATGTCCGATGAATGAAACCTTGGCATAGTGTGATCCATCCACAAAAAAAGGAGACGCTCTGACATGTACCAACTACAGAGGAATTAGCTTCCTAAACGTCGCATACAAAATCCTGTTGTCGATAGTGTGTGATCGCCTGAAACATCTTGTCAACGATCGGATTGGCCCCTAAAAAAATTAAAAAATTCGGAAGAAAATTTGCTTGGTTACTTTGAGAGAAAGATTCTTCGAGAGATTTTTGGTCCTGCTTGTATCGAGGGAGTACTGAGAAGAAGATTTAACGACGAGCTTTACGGCCTGTACTGTAGATACCCTCTAGTCCTGCTAAATACAACCAATAAGGAAAGGAAATAGGAAATGGTTGACAATTACAGTCACTAGGCCTTAGTTATTCTCGAATGAAGGAGCTAATCGTTCCCCAAAATTTAATATAATTTAACCCAACAAAGCTATTGAGTGTTGCTCAACAAACTCAAAACCTCATGTTTAAAAGAACTTACCCTTAACCACCAACTACTGATTTTTTTGGATTCTCTTAAAAAATTAAATTTTTATTATTTTCCCAAGGACAGCGACAGATACTTGATTAGAGATGTTAAAAAAAAAAACATAAATCAAGTTCATGAAAATACACAACTTCCTCTCTAACCATCAAAAAAACCAAAAAAAAAAAACTCTAATTTTTATTCAATAAAAACACGATTTTCCATTCGTTAAACCAAAACAAACCAAACCAAAAAAAAAAAAAAACTCTTCATCACCGACACTCACGATGACATGTTATGTTTCCTTTTTGCCTGTATTCATCTCGAATCTATATGTAAGTTGCCATCAGTTGCAGCACATCATGTTGCGCAAGTAAAAATATCAATAACAATCACATTTCCTTCCCCATAGTGCATAGCATATCGCATCAAAGATATGTTGTAACATTGCAAATGAAAAGGAAAGCATCATGCCATATACTGTTAGCATACGTATCATACAAAACAAACGAGGTGCATGTACTGCATGCATTAAAGATGCACTGATAGTTCTTCTTCTTTTTTTTTCTTCTAAATGCATCAGCAGCAGAAGTAACAACAGCTTCAGTTTGCGACGAAAATTGAATACCAGATCAATAATATGTATATCTTATCTGTGTCTTAAATCAAAGTCAGGACAGGAGGTGGCATCCTCGACTTCACAGTTTTCATACACTGAAGCAAAAATGAGAAGAAATGAAGTGACATATTTCAACAAGCGACAAATTGAGTGTATGTCTTATTAAAAAATCTACTTACCTTAACTTATATTGCTATGCGAAGTTTGTTATAACAATCAAATTTGTCTTGACGGTTCTCCCGCTAGTTTAAAAAACCTGAACAAGTTATTTTCAAAGATTTCTCTTAGTGTACGAATGAATGTTTGGTTTTTTATATCCTATTTTATTAAAATTTATCGAGGGAAAGTAAAGGTTGTCTCATCTTCGGTACACCTCCTTTTAGCTCAAGATACAATGTAAAAAAAAATCAAATACAACGAAGAAGTATCATCGAATGGATCAACAAACGAGTGATGGTGTCGTCAGAATCGTGTCGGGACAAATTCATGTCAACACAAAACCACACAGCACTCTTGGTGGCATCAGTCTGTCTCTCTATATCTTTTGTTTTGGCTTAGTTCACAAAGATGTACTCTCGTATTTAACCTCTTACTATGTTAACTTCTTCATTTTTACCTATTTCAAATATTACATTATGGACTGAACAAACTGTGCCACCAGAGAGCGCGCACATTGTTTGTATATTTATTTTCATCGTGCAAATTTGTTTTGTTTATTTACTAACATAACCAAATATTTGAAGTGTGATTTAGTATCTAGGTTTAAGTGTGTATAAGTTCACCAGCATAGTTTTGGTTAGATATTTGTTTACGTTTTTTTTAAAGATTTCCTTAGAAGATTGAACAGTTCTTACACGTCTAAAAATATTTATGATGCATTTCCAGAAAGAAGAAATCTTGATATGTTGGATACCATGCGGTGAATAATGAATACTCCATTATGGTGTTAAAATTATTTAAACCATAACTTACTAGGCCATTCTCCAAATTTTGAACTGCTTGAATGCACGTCAAGGTCAAATACAGTACAAAACTGTTCTTAAAAATATTGTTAGAACCTTAAATTGTCGATTGGTAGTTAAAATAAAAAAAAAGAAATGACTTAAGGACACTTTAAAACAATATTACAAAACATCATAGTGCCATTTTTGATTTTTGTCTCGAGTTCAATTTTTTAAAAATCCTTAACTTATCCTTTATTACCCTGAGTGTCAATCTACATATTATAATGTAGTATGTTCCGAATTTTCAGATTTTTTGTTTTTATTTTCTCAATTTCTAAGATTTAACTTAAAAGGTCACTATGGCGTATGCGTAACTTTTTTGTCATTGAAAAATTAGTTTTAAGGATCGATAAAAAAAACTATGCTATGTGTAAAAATATTAAAAAAAAAAATTTAAACATAATTTGCTGAACAAAGTTAGTCTAATTTAAATAATTAATTGAAATAGTGGAAATTCACCTTTCAAAGTATTTTTTTATTATTTCGTATGTAACTGGAAAACTAAGCTTAATTAAGAAATGGACCTTTTTGTAGGAAATTCAATTTCCGATTGAATTAGATACCTTTTAAAATGATTTTAAAATAATTATGCATGATTTTTTACTTGCTCTATAGGGCAAGTACTGGTTTCGTGTCAAAAAAAATTTGAGGTTTTAATCAAAACCAACATTACGATGATGTAGAAGTCCGAAAAAGTGGTTTTCGTCATGCCGTCCGTCGGTCTGTGCGTCTGTGCGTCCATCTGTACACTTCTCTACTGCCCAAACGAGTGGACGGATTTTCTTCAAATTTGGTACAGATGATTTTTACGTAATTTCGAAAGTTTTTTTTTTTGGTTTTTGAATATCTCATCTAGAACGAGTACCTCCCACACAACATTTTTGAGTTATTCGAATTTTATCGAACTGTAACGATTTTTATTAAACTTTTTGATATGATTTCTTCAATAACGAGCCGTTTTAAAAAAAAAAATATTTTTTTATTAAAAAATTTTCAAACTATTTAAAAAAAAAAAATTGGTATGCCATTTTGAAGATGGCTAATATTTATCAACATCTAAAAATAAAATTTTGAAAAAACACAAATCATTGACCCAATATGATTATTTGTGCAAATCTCTTTTAAAAGTATGACAGAAATCAAAACATTCCTCTTAAAAAAACATTTCCCTGATAGTTCTTATGAACTTAAATTTCTGTTTTTCTGACACTTTTACTTGTCCAAAATTATTAATTACCATTACCAATATTTGGAATTCCACAATTAAAAAAAATAACTAAAACACTTCTAGCGGTTCTTCCATTGATTTATTTTTTTTTTTTTGTATTATCGTTTCAGATCTCTACCAATGAATCAAATCTCGAATGACTCTTCGATGGTGAAGCCCAGTAGAGTCGACACGGTTAGTTTTGACAGTTAAGCTGCATGAATAATGCCAAATGTCATTAATTATCGTTATATTATTTTATTGAAGTAAAATTCTAAACAAAACTAACCTGTTTCTGGCTCATGTAGACGTTGGATTTATATTTCATTTGCTAATCCGGTTAGCTATTTGTGATATTTTTATTTATTAAAATAAATTTTACGGTGCATTTGACTATGGCAGTTTGCAAACAGAATTTATCATTAATTTTGTTGCAAATTAAAATAAAATATCAAGGTTGCATTTGATATTTTGTAGTGAAGAAATTGTTATGGAAATCAGAAAACTTTTGCATCCGATGTTTGTGTAGGATCAGTTTGTACCAATCGGGAGTCTTGGTTAACATACATCTTTTAGCTTTATTTTAAAAGTAGGTTTGTGCGTTTTTAAATTCGTTTTGGACATAATATTTGCACTGCTCCCAAACAAAAGACAGTATCTAGTTAATAGCAGCTGAATATTTGTGCATCCGCTGATTGGTCTAACTATTAATCTAACGACCAAAGCAAATGATTTTGCTGAAACATTTCTAACCATAAGATGTTTATGAAACAAATTTATTGTTTAAAGTGTGTGGGTTGTGTGCTACAAGGCTTCAACAACAAATCCTTTGGACCATCTCACAGAGCCTTCCATAAAATGAAAATAACAAATGAATTTCAACACAATTCAAAACAGCATTATGCTTTTAAACAAAAAACAAGTAACAATCATGCGTATAATGCTGGGGTACTTCGTACACTTGATGCGCATGTTAAATCCAACTTCACGCGCCCCGATAAAGACCTATAATGACATTTACAAATGATGTGTACGCATGGAACATGGCCTACACATTAAGACGAAGTGCATCTCAACAGGCCTAATATACAGAGCACAAATCCATTTTTGGATACTGTTGTATGTAGGTATATGCAGTCAAGTGAAGATACAGCCTATAAGCCTACCTACATACCTAGATCTGACATCACTTTCGTTGTTGGTAGGTATATCTAGCAGACAATTCCCTTGTGAAGCGACTATTACAAATGATCATCGCCACAAATAGGTTTCAATGACCATAATGATTGTGGTGAGTAAGTCCAACATTAATATAGGCTGCTTGATGCCAGATCTCATATATGGGATGCCAGAGAGCAAAGAACAAAGTAACATGGTCCAGAGTTTTTGTTTAGAAACTTTGAAGTTAGAGAGTGTATACTTGATGGGCAAAGTGGGATGGAATTATTTCTGTTTTAAGTTTTTTTTTGTTTTCTTTTTTTTTTGCTGTACCTATGACTTAGACCTTGACTTCATAGAACTTAAAGGTGGTTACATGAAGGCCTTAAGTGACTCTTCAGTCTATATTAGTTTTTTTGTTAATTTGGTTCATTGAGTTTCAAGACTTATATGTATTTTTGTTACATTCCCGATAGGATTTTCGGAAATCAACGGATTGTTAGCAGAGAAAGTATTATGACTTTACCTTTCTAATTATTTCCTTTAATAGAAGTACCTATCCCTGTAGATGTCCCGGTTACTGGATAAATAAAAGACATTACCAAAGCAATAGAAAGACTAGTATGCAAACCAATACGATTTCGAGCAATCTTAACAAAGGAAAAGGGTCCTAGCAAACAAGGCAGTAAGATAATGCAGAACATTAATAGTAATGCAGTAAATTCAGTAGAAATAACCTGATTTATTTTTTGACTGCAATTTAATAATTGAAGAACATGAAGAGAAATATGAAAACCGCATAAACAGCAGCTCAGAGACAAAAAATTTCAAGGTGTGGATCAAATTCTTCTGATTCTCGCAAGTCGCTCAACAGTTTTAAGAGTAATCAATTATAATTCAAGCCATCTTAAGCGCATGAAACTTAAAAAAAAAAAAAACATCACTTAACGAAAAACGGAGACAGAGATGGATGCATATGTCACGTTTTTCATAGAGGAAGGTTGTCGGATGAATTCGAAGTCCAATGGAGTCAGGCAGGGTTGCATACTATGGCCAAAACTTTTCCTGTTAGTAATAAGTGATGTGCTGCAAGCAGCCCTGATGAACGGAAGTGGTGGAATTCAATGGAGTCTGACATCCCAACTAAAGCACCTGAACTACGTGGACGACGTATGCTTACTCTCTCATAGGGTCATGGATCTCCATCAAATGACAACAAGGGTGGAGAGAGAAGCTTACGTACTTATGTTACTCCCCAAGTGGCATTTCTAACAAACCCTCCAAGTTGGGGCCTGGTGGTAACAATGATCAAAGCCAAAAAAATCTCTTCTATTGTCTAATTTCCATGATTTATGCGAATACAAATTAAAAGCGAACACGCAAACGGCAGACTCGCTTCCCGCATTAGTGGCCTGTATCTTCACTCATAATTTACCAATCATCCGGCTGTTAGGCTGTCAGCTTGCATTACAAGTTCTAATTGAAAATTTTACAACTTCGCATAACATGAATCCACATAGCAATTAGAATGCCAATTTTTTGTGTTCTTTGATTTTCTAATCATAAACAGCAAATCACTCATCTCGCACACATCTTCGTTCTTATTTTGACCTCATTAAAACCGTAAGCCATTTAAAATCGTTCCATTCGTTTTGACATTCATTCACGTAGAACACCGTACATTGTCGATCGTGAAGTTGGATTTTTGTTTTTTTTGTTTCTTTTAAGATTTATCTATCGTTGGCTGCAGCTCTTCAGCCTGACACAAGATTGAAGAAGACTCACTTTCATTTTTATAGCATTTATACTTAGAAGGTTATTCTGACGTTAAGTCTCAGAGATCCACACACATGGTGGATGGATGCTGCAATTCAGTTTTTCTTTTATTATTTGTAGCTGGTTTTTGTGTTTTTTTTTTTGCAATTTAAGGTAACCGGCCTTTCACTGTTCATTATCCATAACCAGTTGATAACTACGCGCGTACGGTACCTTGCCTATTTACGTCAAGAGCAGAAGAGGTTGAATGATGATGTATTACTTAATTGCCGCACAGAAATTTGTTGCATTGCAAATCTCGAGGACACTTTGCCATATCCGGATGTTTGGTCTTAACTCTCAGAGCATGTCCATTAAAATGCCGCGAGATCAAGAAAAGGCGCGTATCCACTTGACACGAATTGACATAGCATTTAGAGAACAAATATAAAAACAACAACCATAACGAGCCAGTGACAGTTAAACACTTTACCACTGGTTGTTTGCCGTGAAGTTTGGATTATGTGACAACTGGAGGCAGTATAAAAGGTCAAGCTGATGTTAAACAGGGAAGGAGGTTTGCTTAATGGGCACACCACACACATTACGCAATTAAAAATGAAATTTCTTTCATGAAAAAAGGCTTGGCCTGGCGTAAGGCATAAGGCGTAACTCTCTTTCTTCGTCTCCGCAATTTTGGTTGCTTTTTGAGAGAATTTGCTGCGAAAGATATTCGGGATCTTAATATTTTATTCTAAAATTCTGGAAATTTTGAACTTTGTACTTTAGTGCCATATCTTGTCTGAATCGGTTAACCTAATCAGACCCGCTATAGTCTACAGGAAGTACACGTACAGCCCCCGTTAAATTGGAAGATATAGGTGAAGCTGAAGAAGGCTTTTACAGAATTAAAAGTAAACTCGAAATTATCTAAGAAAGCCATAATGATTCGCCTATTTAAAAGTGGAGACGTAAGAAAATGTTAAAAATGAACAAGTGTGGAGTACCTGAGAAAGAAACATGTGAGATTTACCGGTATTCCGCGCTTTAATCAATGGTGTACCGCGATTTTTACCGTGCTAGTCTTCAATATTTTGCATTTTTTTCATGACGTTTCCCGCAATATTCCGCGCTAAAAAGGAACTGAAGTTTACGTGTATTTTATATGGAAAATCTTCACACGCTGAGGTCGAGTTATAAATATTAATTTTGAGAGCTCATTGTTTTAGGGTAATTTTTTGTAAGGAATTTCCAACAGAAATAAGCTTGGGGAATGAAAAAAAACAATGGTCCCAAAAAAAGCATTCTAATACATACATACATGGCTTTTGATAAAGAAATCAAAATATCGGTTGCAAGAAAATATTGCTCATACGCCATAGATCACCAAATTTATTTTTAATATTTTCAAACAAAGCATTTAATTCTATAGGAAATGGAGCTATCAATAAGACTATACAATCCTAAGCATCGATGCAGTGTAGCTTGCCTCTCCTTTTCTTATCGTTTTTTTTTACAATCAATGTTCTAGTGAAGTCGCCAACTGCATTCCTCGCATGAAACTATTTCCACGAAATACCTCAACAAAAATTTCCAAAATTTACAATAACCCTGCACAGCGAGAACTTATACAAAATATAGAAATATAATTATTGCAAAAGGCTCAACGTTAGTTTATGGTAGTGAAAGTATTATACTTTTTACTGGAGCAACCACAGCGTAGGGCATGATATATTTCGGGACCAACAGCATGATTATGACCGGAAAAATGTGTGATACTTTTGGAGAGTTCCTTGATAAATGTATAACATACATTTTGTATACGGGGGGAATCCGTGATACGTATCGAAGTAATCTGTGATTTATAGTAGAGCATCTCGTAATACCTGAGAATTCAGTGATAGAGACAACCCGTAACACTCTGAGTGAAGTAATCTCTGAATGGATTAATTCGTGATATTTAAATGCGACAGCCCTTGATACTTAACTTTGTGACCCCTGACCAGCGATATATACATAAGTGCAACGAGAAATTCCACGATATTTACCAGAGTAATCCGTAATATCATCTCTTGTCTTTGACTGTCAAAATGTTGATATGACATTCCAAAATTCGACGAGAAACTTTTCCTTTTTAGACATTTAACATCTGCGGTGCATAAAATCGATATTTTGAATACAAAATCAATAACAAACCAACCAATTCCAAACAAATCGATTTAAAACTAATTAATTTTATTTCATGTATATTTTCCTTCCCACTTGCATAATTTTTTTTGTTTTCTGTACAAAATAACTAAACTTACAATCTATGCTCTATTTTACTGCAATCAACATAATAAATCAATTAATATTCCTAAAGTAACACCTCCACTCTATTTCTCAATTAAAAAAGAAAAAAAAACGGTTTGATTTTTTTTCTTTTTATAATTTTAAAAGCCTAGAAGCAAGGTGCCTTTGAAATAACAACTTACGAGTATTCTTATACAATTTCAACTAAAATGAGATTCAAGTTTCTATCCAAAGGTAGGTAGTATAGGTATCGTGGACTTTCCAAGAAGTTAGCTACTTTGCATTTAATTTGCGTTTCCTTATCTTTATGGGTTCTCGTTGCAGTGAGTAAGCGCACAACTTACATAAATATATCTTATCCTCAAAAAAGACTTGAGCTTGGAAAAGATTCCAGGTCTTTTGGGGTGCGATGAAGTAATGTAATTTATTAGGAAGTCAAGATGCGCAAGCATCACGCACAAACTCTGTCTGGTTGCACTAGGAGTGTGAATGCAAGCAAAGCAGCACTTATCAGAAGTAGCATCTTTTGTAGATTGTTGCTCTGTTTTTGTTGTTGTTTTTCATATCTGCATATTGGATGATATGGTAAGATGGAAAAAGGACCACCAATAGCCAGGACTATAGTATATCCTTGAGGTACAATGTGACACTGTATAAATAACGTTTTCCATATTTTGTCATTAATCAGATAAAAATGGGACAAGATGAGAATGATTTATTGTAGAATTGGGAGGGGTACTTTTATGGCCCTTAGACAAGATCTAGACAAAGAATATAAGAAATCTACAAATCATTCTTTAAAGTAGCTCTTAGAAGCGAATGTGGAGTCGAATATGGACTCTTAAGAAAATCTTCATAAGATTCTTTGCTGGGGGGTTCACATCACGCATAACATAAAAGTATACAGTAAATATCACAGCGTATCACAGTTAAAATATCGAAAGACAATTTTATGTATTCTTGTTTTTTTGTGCCGACTCGGAATGTTAAGCTCTCAGGCTTTGGCCCTCATTCAATTTTGTACTTTGTGAAGAATAGGTCAAATAAAGAATAGTGTTAAATGTAAAAGTTGTGTATCGTTTCATTTTTCTAATTTGTCCCTAACTGTGGCCGTCCTTATAGATCAGAAGTGGATTAAGAACACGTGAAAATTATATTGAGAGTTTCAATATACCGATACTTAATTGTGTGTTAAGTCATACTGAAATAAATTATTAAAAAATAATTCAGAACATTTGTGAAAAAGATGGAAGGTGCCATCAAAGAAAGAGTGAATTTTTTTTTGGAGAACGCAACTGTAAACCAGCTTAAAGAAAAGCTTGGTGCCCTTAAATTAGTGACAACTGGTACAAAACAAACGCTTTTACTCCGACTCCAGCAAGCATGGGAGAACCTGCCATCCAATGATCTGGATCAATTTGTTCCACAATTGGCTGAAGATGACGAGTCAGTTTCTGCACCCGAATCTGTGGAAAGCAATATCCAACAGAACTCAGATCTAGACCAGCAAATAGAGGATCTTCGACAGCAGCTTCTTAAGAAGCAAGAGATCGCTAAACTCAAAAAACAACTAGCTGATCTTACATCTATTGAAGAATCGACAAAACCTAAAGTTCCAATTTTCCATTTTAAGGATATTGAAGATTCCATTCATCATTTTAGTGGCGACAACAACTTTTCTATTGAAAAGTGGCTTATTCAATTTGAAGAGTGTGCCGAAGTTATGGAATGGGACTCTAGAATGCGTTTCATTTATGCCAAGCGTCTTCTCAGTGGTACAGCAAGACTTTTCTTAAGAACAATTTCCTTTAAAAATTGGGAAGAACTTAGGTGTGCGCTCTTAAAAGAATTCTCCAAAAAAGTAACACGTGCTGATATACACAACCAACTTCGGAGCCGTAGAAAAAAACGTGATGAATCTTTTCAAAATTATGTCTTTTGCATGCAAGAGATTGCTTCTTTTGCTGAAGTAGAGGAGGCAGATTTGCTGCAATACATTATTGATGGCATCCCTGATTCACAAACCAACAAGATGATTCTCTATGGTGCAAATGATATAGAAGAGCTTAAGTTTTTTATGAAAAAGTATGAAAAAATGAAAGCTCTCATGCCATTGTTCAGCAATACATCATACCCAACCAGAACACGCCCGTCAACATCAACAGAACAAAAACCAGTTTTGCCCAACAACAACAACATTAGGTGTTTCAATTGTAACGCCACTGGTCATTACAGCACAAGTTGTCCGAAACCACGACGACCGAGGGGTCCATGCTTTCAATGTGGAAGCCATCTACATCGTGCATCAGACTGTCAAACAAAGCCAGCAGTGTGTACACTTCAAACGACAGTTGATTCCTCGCCCGATCACAGAGAAGACGGAGAACAGGTGGATTCCAGCCAGGTTATTTGCGTTTCTAATAATAACAAGTTTGAACATCACATTAGGTACTGTTTTAAGCAAAATCAAGATGCAACATCAAACTATTCTACATCTTTACTCACACTTTTGGATTCTGGGAGCCCAATAAGTTTTATACAACAAGGTTTTGTCCCAACTTTCTTGTCAGAACCAGTGCATGCAGCTGACTACAAATTCACCGGCATCAACAACAGCCCGCTTGAAGTATTGGGTAGCGTAAGTTCACAAATTTATTTTGAAAATAATTCAGTTAGATTAAATTTAATTATTGTAAGAAATAATAGCATGAAATATCCAGTTGTTTTAGGTAGAGATTTTTTAAAAATTAATAATTTAGAATTGACAAAAACCAGAAAAGTTGTTGATGTAAATGTAGTTAACAAACAGGTTCAATTATGCAATGAATATTTTAATGAAAATTTTGAAAATCAAATTTTAAATATCGATATCTCTGACGATGATAATTCTCTCAATTGTCCAATCCAAAACATAATAATTAACGAAAAGTTACCATACGGTATAAAAAATAAAGTAATTAAAATGATATCAGAGGCTTGTTTAAAGAAACAACTAAAATCAATACCTAGTTTGTCAACCGAAGTCAAAATGGAAATAAGATTAAGCAAAGTCGAACCTTTTTTTAGTACACCTCGGAGGCTTCCATATGCTCACAAGATCGAACTTAAAAACATTCTCGATGATTTAATTCAACGAAACGTTATTCGTGAGAGTACTTCTCCATATTCCTCTCCCATTGTTCTCATACGAAAAAAAAACAACGAATTTCGTCTATGCATAGACTATCGTGTCTTAAATAAGTACACTCTCAAAAACAATTATCCTCTGAATTTGATAGAAGATCTTATCGATAGGCTGGATAACAAAAAATATTTTACTATCCTCGACCTGCGGAGTGGGTTTTACCACGTCAGTGTTGCTAGTGACAGTGTCCAATATACATCTTTTGTGACACCCTTTGGTCAGTATGAATTTTTGAAAATGCCATTTGGGCTGAAAAACGCCCCAGCGGTTTTTCAAAAGTTCATAAATGGTATTTTTAAAAATTTGATTGATGAAGAAATTGTGCATATATATATGGATGATTTGCTTATAGCAAGTGAAACGGTAGAACAACATCTAGAATATCTTGAGAGAGTGCTGCAATTGATTTCCCACTACCAACTTGACCTTCGGTTAGATAAATGCAAATTTGCTTTTGAAGAAATCTCATTCTTAGGATACACGGTTAGTTCCAGTGGTATACGTCCAAATTCCGAAAACTTACGCGCGGTAAGCGAGTTTCCGGTGCCACAAAATGTGAAGAATGTTCAAAGTTTCATTGGTCTTTGTTCATACTTTAGAAAATTTATTCTGAATTTCTCTTTACTAGCAAAACCACTATATGTTCTTTTACGAAAAGATGCTGTTTTTATTTTTGGACCTGACCAGCTTAAATGTTTTGAAATGTTAAAGTCAAAGTTGTTAGATGCACCTATACTAGCAATTTATAGTCCTCATAACGAAACCGAACTACATTGCGACGCGAGTAGCATAGGGTTCGGATCTATACTTCTTCAACGTCAAAAAGATGACAAATTTCACCCATGTTCATACTTTTCAAAAAGAGCAACCGATGTAGAATCGAGATATCATAGCTTTGAGCTTGAAACGCTCTCAATCATTTATGCGTTGAGGAGATATAGAATCTATTTGTCAGGCATCCAGTTTAAGATCGTTACTGACTGTCAATCTCTTGCTCTTACGCTAAACAAACAGTTTTTGAACCCAAGAATATCTCGTTGGGCGCTGGAGTTGCAGGTTTTGACTACTCAATTCAGCATAGATCCTCAGAACGTATGGCACATGTAGATGCATTGAGTAGGTGCACAAATATAATGGTGATAGAAAATAGTTCATTTGAGTTTGCGTTAGCTGCAGCCCAAAAACAAGATTCTAAAATTTCTAAAATAATTTCCGATCTGGAACTAAAAGAAAATAGTAATTATGATTTGGTCGATGGTTTGGCCTATAGAAAAGTAAATGGGGACATAAGATTTTTTGTTCCTAGTCAAATGGAGCATCAAGTTATCCAAAAACATCATGATTCTCTCTGTCATCTTGGAGTAGACAAATGCTATGAATATCTTAATAAAACGTATTGGTTTCCAGATATGAAACAAAAAATCAAAAACTACATTGCAAACTGTTTAAAATGCATTTACTTTTCGCCAAAATCAGGTAAAGTTGAGGGAACATTGCACAACATTCCAAAAGGCAATGTCCCTTTTGAAGTTATACATATTGATCACTATGGTCCACTGTCATGTTCTCGAAACGGCAAAAAACATTTGCTTGTAATTGTAGATGGATTTACAAAATTTGTGAGGTTATACGCCGTTAATACCACGAAAACATGCGAGGCAGTTATATGTCTGATATCATATTTTTCTTCGTATAGTCGACCACGGATTATAGTTTCAGATCGAGGAACTTGTTTCACCTCCCAAGAGTTCAATGAATTTGTGTTGAACAATAATATTCAACATATCAAGATAGCAACTTTGTCCCCACAGTCAAATGGACAAGTTGAAAGGATCAATCGAGTTCTAACACCGATGCTTTCCAAAGAATGTGAAGAAAATTCAACTAGTAACTGGATAGACAGCCTCCCGAAAGTGGAGTTTGCTCTTAATAACACTGTAAGCAAGAGCACCGGCTTTACACCTAGTGTGCTCCTTTTTGGTGTTGGTCAGAAAGGTGATCTTTGCGATAGAGTACTTGAACATTTACAAGAATCAGGTTTGGGTGGCAAACATCGTGTTGATTTGGTTGAGGCTCGAGAACAGGCCTCGCAAGCAATTCAAAATCATCAAAACTACAACAAACAATTTTATGATAAAAAACATAAACCACCCCATATGTACCGAATTGGTGACTTGGTAATGTTAAAAAACATTGACACTACCCCAGGTGTGAACAAAAAGTTGTTGGCTAAATACAGGGGTCCTTATGAAATTATGAAGGTATTGGACAATGACAGATATATGGTGAAAGATATTGATGGTATTCAAATTTCGCGTATACCCTATAAAGGAGTTTGTTCTCCATGTAATATGAAACCTTATGTTTCAGAGATGACAGAAAATTTGAACCTGGTTCTTACAGCATAATTTAAAAACATATAAATGTA
Organism: Meliscaeva auricollis; assembly: GCA_948107695.1. Taxonomy (NCBI): domain Eukaryota; kingdom Metazoa; phylum Arthropoda; class Insecta; order Diptera; family Syrphidae; genus Meliscaeva; species Meliscaeva auricollis. The sequence goes on along the minus strand of OX403619.1, from coordinate 17,747,455 downwards.
TCTGAATGAAAAAAAAATGATTTAAATAAAGATTTTAAAATTTAACAAAACAAATTAAAAAATTTTAAATAATATTTTTAAAATGTAACAAAATAACAAAAACTAAAATAAAAACTTATTTTTTACTTATTATGCGTTCGCATAATCAAAATTTCAAATAATTTATAAAAAAGAGTTAACTTATTAAACGAAAAAAAAAAATTGTAAACAACATCAATAAAATTAAAAAAAAAAAAAAAAATATCACACTTCTAAGACTAGATATCAAATTTACATTATGTATATTCAAATTAAAATTAAAATATTTTGTTAATAATAATGTATATTGTAGAAAAGATTCTTATAATAATCGGGTCGATTATATGTCAGGTTTGGCCGAACTATAGGCATTCTGTATAACAACGCTGGTTTCATGCTAGTTTTGCATTATATAAATATTATATAGTTATTGAAAATTAACGTTAACACAAGCTCGTTTTGTAAAACATAATATATATTAAAACAGTAAGATCATAACATAAAAGTATACAGTAAATATCACAGCGTAGCACAGTTAAAATATCGAAAGACAATTTTATGTATTCTTGTTTTTTTGTGCCGACTCGGAATGTTAAGCTCTCAGGCTTTGGCCCTCATTCAATTTTGTACTTTGTGAAGAATAGGTCAAATAAAGAATAGTGTTAAATGTAAAAGTTGTGTATCGTTTCATTTTTCTAATTTGTCCCTAACTGTGGCCGTCCTTATAAAAGCAATAACGCGCAGTTAAGGCAAGATCATGAACGACTTTTTACCTACAACAACATCAGATTCTAACAATGTAGGTAGGTAGTGTATCTAAAGAGATTAGCTCTGAGTCTTAAAGCTATGGATAAAACCTTACCTACTTCCAATTCTACAAGACCTAAAAAGTTGAAAAAAAAGCTTTCTCATTTTTTTCTCAGGAAAAAGGAGAAATATACAAATATGCCAAATTTATCTTGTGGATTAGCTTATGGATGCATAAATCTCAAATGTTAGCAGTAAATTAATTCTGTCTCTGCGAAAAAAACCTCATAGTTCGATTTTACATTGTAGCTTAACCATGCCACACCTTGTAGCTGTTGTATAGGTATACTTAAGTCTTCAAGCAAAAGCCTCGGAATGTGCGATGCTAAAAAAACTCCCAATAACCATTTACTAAAGTTTAATCGAATGTGCGAATATAGCTCGTTAAAAGCGATGAAAAATGTGCAATGCAGACTAAGCAAATAAAAAAATGCTGAATTTTATAAACATTATTATAAAACTTGATTTCCCAATTAGCCCACATTAGCTACTAGTTTGATTTGATTCGTTTCAATGTTTTATCTCTTTTTTAATGTAAGAACACAGAAAATGGGTTCGACGACTTGTTTTTTTTTTATATCCATGGATGATGGAGTTGTTTTGCTATAAAATTTAAGATTTCAGAAGGTCTACCTATTTATTGCTTTAAGAGCCAAAATAGCTAAGATTTGATGGATTGCAAAATGTGTTGATGTAAAGTTTGATCTAAAGTAATAGAAACAGAAGCTGTCAATTCTTAATCTTTCTATATGCTACTGTTCTATGAACGCCGACACCAATATACCAGTGCCAGTCGAACTGAAGCTGTTATGCCTTTGGCTAAGGCTTGATTTACATTGCGGGCGTAATAAGATTAGTGCTGAATGACTTTGTTTAATGATTTTTTTCTTAACTTGGTTCTTGGCACACCCATTATGACTGATGGTTAATGTTTTGAAGTTAAATTCGTTTTTGAGAAATTCTAAATTGAAATTTTTATTAATAAATCTAAATATATCAAAAAAAAGTCGGGTTAGTTACACCAGTTATAACCCAAGAACTGCTCAACCGAATTTAATGATTTCTGATTAGTTGAATTCGTCTTCCTTAGGAATAACAGAATAACTTTTAAAACTTCGGAAAATCATGGTCTCGAGGAGTTATACCATGCATTGAAAAAAAAAGAATAAAATCAGAAAAAAAATTAAATCCCTATACAACACCATCTCTGATACACGATAGAAACGGAACTCGGAATGCTGGGTTGAAAAATGCCAGCAGATGGCCTTGTGTACATTTTATACTTTGAGAGCTAACTCGAGTCCTTTCATTGCATATCATTAACTTATCAGCATTTTTTCGAGTTTTCGAAAGTAATTTTATTTCATTTGAAAGAATACTGAAGTTAATTTTTGTACTAAAAGACGAAATTGTGTTGTGACTTCTAGACATTGTGGTTTCTTGTCATTTAAGATCAAATGACATCGATAATAGAGGCGAATGAATTTAATTTGAAAATGGGTAAATTTGATATGAAAATGCATTTGTGTAACAAAAACACAGTAAGAAATTTGCTCGAAAACACAATAATTTAGGTACTCTTAATTTTTATTTTATTTTATCTAATCAAAATAATAGTATTGTCTATCCACGTGTACTAAACTAATTTGTGTTGTAATTAGATTTTTCAATTTAAAATAAAATTTCAATTTAATAATCATTAAAGCTCCTTGTAGCATTTTTAGACAACCGAAAAGAACCATTTGCTCCACGTCCAGTTTTTTGAATAAATCGTCCATTTGCAAGTCCATCTTTAACATATTCTCGAATTGTTTTTAAAAACGATGGCTTCAAAGTCATTTCATACTCATCTTGAAGAATATTCTTTAGGGCAACAAATGAGAGACCTCCCCGTTTTGGTACATGGTTGAATAGTACCGAATCAATCGCATTTTGTATGTCTTCGGTTCTCTTATTAATACTTCGTTTTCGAATAGTTGGTTTGATTTTGTTCAAAATTGATTTCCTTGCAGTATTTTTGGGTTTGTTCTTTTGAATTTTTTTATTTATTTTCTTTTTCTTTGCCATTATTGGTAGGCGTATTGCTGATGGGGCTTTAGCAAGAGATATTTCGGATTCAGACATCATTTTGTGTTCAATGATATTTCTTTTTGTAAACAAATATTTTTCAATAAAAATCTCTTTTTTATATCAAAAGCCGTAGATTTATGATTAGAAAAGTAAACTTATTTGACAAATTCGTTAGTGTTTAAAAAATAAATATTTTTCTATTAGGTATGTAGGTATATCTGCAGGTATTTTTTTAATAACTTGTATACAATACAGCAGATCTGTAAAACACTGCAGTCAATTGGTAATGCAGTCAATTAAGTCGCAGTTAATTGACTTTAATTTAAACGGCTACTAAGTACTTTAAATGCAAAATAAGCAGTTAGCAGTAAGAATTTTAGTTCTTGAATTTAAGTACTGACTTTACAGTTAATTTCTGTACTGCAGTATTGAAAGACTGCAGTATTTACAACTCAGCAATACAGGCTACCCCGGAGAGACCACCGCAGACCAGAGTTTTAAAAACAGCAGTCTTTTCAATACCGCAGTTAATTGAATAATAAGACTAAATTTCTTCAGTTTTTAAAATTACAAAAGTACTTCGACTATAAAACTAGTCAGCAGTCAGTACTAAAATACTGACTGAACAGTTAATTGAAGCAGTTAACTAACTAAAAGTTAATTAACTGCAGTACTTTTTCACTTGTTTAAGTCTTCTATTCAGTAGAAAGTTTGTGTACTGTTGTGTTTAAAATTTTTGTCAGGCGTACTGCCACACTTCCGTTACATTTTTTGTAGAAATATAGATTTCTGAAAGTAAATTTAAGTTAAAAAAAATACAAAAAAAAGAACAGTAAAAAAAAATTCTGCTGACTAGAAGAAAAAAAAAGTATGAAGTTAAATTACAGCTATTATTATGCATGTCTTTCAGTATGAAGTGTTTTCCTGGGTTTCACTTAGTTTTTGAATTTTGATAATTTTGGGAAATCTTTAATTTTAAATGGTTCTATCTTTTGTAAACCATAAGAGTCATTCTGTAAATGTTTGCTTTATTCAAACAAGAAATTGCAACTATTTGAATCTGATTAAGAATATTTTTTCCATTAGAATAACGGGTTTCCTCAAATTTATAAAGCATTCCACATTCGTGATGTGTGGCTAAGAAATGTTTCATTCTAATTAACAGAACCTACGTGGAAAGTAGATATGTATTGAATTGATCTCGAGTAACCACATCACTTTCCATCTTTACTAAATTGAAAAAAATACTTTTCTTAATTAATAAAAGTATGGCTATAAGTTGTATCTTGCTTGAGGCCGACACATTACACATATTTCAATTATTACCATTATTATTTTGCAAGTATTAATCAACATATTTAATCAGAATATACACCGAATTAATAGCAACTGAATTACGGAAACTTACTTTCCCATGACGAAGGTTTTTTTTTCTTTTCCGTTTTGTACAAAATCTGAATAACTTTCAATTTTTGTTTTGATATGTGTTACTTCTACTTTGTTAGATATCATGTTTTTTTTTCGTACCTACCTATGACTTAATTGAAATAATAACATAACCTATCAACATTCTACTATAGGTAATGTGTATTTAGGAATTGGGAATAGTTATGTAATATATTTTTAGGTACCTGTCATGATTTGGACCTGAATTTGAATAAATCACATTTATTGTTGGTGTGTTTTTAGTGATTTGTAACACTGACTCATTGTCAGTACGTTTTTGACAAAGCAATGGCACACCCATTGCCAAATTTACAATTTACAATATCAAGTTCATGCGCCTATCATGGTAAAAGTTATGACTTCTTATATTACAATGGTCTTGAAAAATAAATGTTTTTTTGTCCTTCATATAATTTTTTTAAGTTATGTAAGATTGGTTTCAGAAAAATTCTATCCCGTACAGTTTTTTTTTTTAAATTGATTTTAAAAAAATGGATTGTTTTGTAGAAATAAGTTCTCTTAGATTCGGTTGACCTGGTATATATTCAAAACCATTGAGTCGATTCGGCTCAAATTTAGAGTTCATATTCAACTTAGAGAACTGAAATCAGACTTGTGTAAAAAAGGCAGGTATCAGATGAAACCTAATACATAAGGATATTTTATGTTTTTCAAAAGGACTGAATATTAATATTATTAAAAAAAACATTTAAAATCTAATTTAACGGGTTTCCTTGTGACCACAGATGTGCATTATTAGCTTGAACCTAAATATTGATCATGTTATAAAGATTCGGCCACATCAGTTAACGCACTAAGAAAAAAATCCTTATGATTGTATTACTAGAGACTACTTGGTACCGAATACTTCAAAGGCATTATCATGAAGATTTCAACCTCTAAAAAAGAGTCTACATGCAAGCGGGCAGAATAAATGAATAAGATTTCACATCAGAGCGTAACTCGTTTTGTAGAGATCAAAAATTAATACTTCACAAGACATATCCTCGTTTTGGAAATCCAATTGTGTCCAATTTGCCCACCAACATTCTTTTGTATGCAAATGAAAGTAAAATTAAGTTTACCCTACGGAGTACAAAAATATCATTGCTGTCAAGACTCAAGAGTCATCTTTATATCGTCTTCACTTCAACAAGATACTACTCCAAGCCTAATGGTTATTTTTGTGTTTTTTTCTTTATTATTTCTTGTCTACCTGCAACGAGTTTGCATCATCAGCTTCTGAAAAAAAAAAACTGTGGGAGATGAATAATGATTTAAAAATTTATTGGTAGCACATGTGGACTGTCCAAACTGTCTAAGAATATGCTGATGCATTTTTCACAATTCATGACAAATGAATGGAATCGCGGGATATTACACAGAAGACTCTACCATCAGGCTTGGCTAGCCTTAGCTGGCTATAAAAGCTGATTCCATTTTTCATTCACTAAGATTGTCATCGGATTCGTTGTTTGGTCTAGAGGTTTGTTTATTTTATCGACCATATTGGTTGGAAGTAAGATGCAACGATGGAAGAATGAATCAAGTTATAATAATAGGTATAATGGTTAGTTCAAGATTTTTTATTTTTTGTGTTTCATCATTATTGAATGCGTAACTCACAAGATCACTATTTTATGTTATCTTTCTTTTCTCTTGTCGAAAAAAGGAAGGATAACTTGTTTGATAGAACTACGAGCAAACCCTAAAATGATTACCTAAATATTGAAAACTATGGAACTAGGATTTGGTAATTTCGAACGAATAAACGAATAAAAAACTTGTACCATGAAAACCTTAAATGTGCCATCTGTTGTCAACGGAAATGCTAAATCAAGATGTGCAAAAATTCAAAAATGTAAAACTTGTTAAAAATGTTTTTTTTTGCTATCGCCTCAAAGCAATAAAAAATAACATTTTATCTGACTGAGCTGAATAGCACGAAAAACGAGGAAGCCTCTCTATGTGAGGTTTGAAAGCATAGGCCGGAGCCGGAGCCTATGCCACTGTATCACTTCAGTGGCAAATAAAATACCTACATTATTTCCATTTGAATGCTATAAAATTTTATTGAGCAGAGGAAAAAAGTGTTATGTAAATCGATTGGTAATTGTGGGCGTACATGGAAGAAAACTCACATAGCAAAATGTTGCATCATTTGATGCGAAAAGAAGATTGCATAAAAATATGAAAACTCATTGTTCTTTAAACTCCAAGAATAGATTGAATCTCTATCTCATAATATTTATGATTTTTTCCATGCGGTTGAAAGTTCTTCCTTAATGGCTTTCAGCTCCAACCGAAGAACTAATGCTATTTGATTTCTCGTATAGAAAGGTACATTTTTAGACCCTTTAAAAAAAAAATGCTATTCAGTAATAATACAAAATAGCATTCAAAGAAAAACAAACGACTTCAAATTCAATACTACTTATGTATATGAGGCATTTTTTTGGCTGCTTTCTCATTCGCTGTTTTGTATTTTGAGTCAACAATTAACTTAATACCAAAATCCCTTTAAAAGTGATGGTATAGTGATACAATTTGGGTGAAGTATTTAATTGGTCATCTGGTTGACCTAAAGTTTTATTAAAGCATTTTTGGGCACGTTTTTCAGGGACGTGACTCCGTTTTAAATGTCTGTTATATGTATATGTATATTTGATACCAATGAGCTGGGCGCGATAGTATTTTATTCATTGGGCCCAAAAACTTTAGGGAATATGTTTCTTTTCCCCCTGAATTTTTTCAGCGATAGTGAATCTCTCCTGGAAATATTTTCCAGGGAACAAAAAAATGTATGAAAGTACAAATAATCTTCCCTTAAAATTATGTCTCCGATAACAATAAATTTCGAGGGAAACATTTCCTGGGTATTTACATTCCCAAGTTTCTTATTCACGATAACCCCCATTTTAAGTGGTTACCATCACTAAATCGATTTTCAGAAAAATGTCACTTTTGATGCACTCTTCTCTATAACAACCCCAAAAAATGCAGGCAGACTAACGTATTCGTAATCACTATGACTGGATCTACTTGTAACAGTAAAGCTAGTATCGCACGATTTGTGTAAACACCAAAATTTGTGTGTTTTAGACATAAATATGCACAAAACCATATAAACCACAAATTGGACCACACAAAATGATATTTGAAACACGTGTATATCATTTGGTGTCGTCCGTATTATGGTTCAGATGAAATTGTGTATTTTAACTACAAAAACATACAAATTTTTGTGTATGCACAAGTCGTGCGATCTTAGCTTCACTTGTTTTGAAAATTAATCTAATTCGACTTTTCAATTGAAAATAAAATAACTTTGTAGGCATTTCTTCTTGATGACATTTTGTTTTATTTAGTTTTTGTTATGATATCAATTATTTTTTTTTCTTATGATAGTTTAAAAAAAAAAGTATATAAAAGCGAGTATAAAAATTTACATTTCTGTATGCATTTGAAATGTGTGGTCATTATGATTTGAATATTTATTTTTTTTTTTTTTTGTTTTTAATTTAATTGATAGCAAATTATTTATTTATATATTTTTTTTTTAATTAGCAATTGTTTCTTATTCAACTAATTGTTAGACTTTAAAAGCTTCCGTGCTTTATTTTGTATCTATTATGATTTTTCTTACTTAAGTATAAAAATACAAATTATTATTTTTTTTATTTTTTTCTTAAAAATTCGTCAAATTTAAGTTTTTTTTTTTTGTTTTTATGTATGAAAATAAACTAAACAAAAAATAATTATAGGTATGTTACGCATGACCTTATTAGTATAATTTAAAATCTAAAAACATAAACACTAAATTTACTTAAACAACAAAATGAACAAAACATTACACATGTTGGGTTGGGTGATATTTTATATTTTTATTATTTAATTTAAAATCCTATTCTTAGCATTAATTTAGTTTAATTGAATATATTTTTTTTTTTTATTTAATTTAAATCCTAGTACGCTGTTTTCATCGATAAGTTTAAAGTTCGTACCGGGCTTATAAAAAATATTTATTATTACAAATGTTTTACGCAAAAATAATAATAAAAGAAAATTAATCAAAACTTAAGTCTTTTTCTGTTTAAGTTCTTATAATACACATTTTGATTTGTTTTGTTTTGTTTTATTTTGCTTTCCTATACGAAATTCATATTCAGTTGAAACGGTGTTAGGTCTTTTGTGATTGCCAATGAAGCACCATCATTCACCATTTTACACGCTAATGCTGCTAGATTCTTTGCATCATCTATGCCCGAGTGTTCTCTTCCTTCGAATTCGAGTCCAACATGTTGGAGGGCATCATTGAAATTAATTGGCTTATAATTGTACCACTCTCTGAATAATGCTCGCAAATCAATCCATTGATTGAAGAATTGCGGTTTCTTGAGACGTTTGCGTTGGCATTCTTTTGCTAGGCAAATGCCAAAATCCCAATCTGACCATGTCACAAATGCACAATTTCCCATTTTATTATCTTTGGACATTTTTGGCAGGTGAAGATTGCGGGCTCGCAATTCTTTGCGCAGCCATTCTTGGAACATCATTAGGGCAGTTTGTAGTGGCATGCCAGTGTCGACGGTCTTTTGGGTGATGCCAGTTAGTTCTGTGCAGAATGCACTTAGTTTTGGTGATTCGATGGGCATTATGTATTCATGGAATTCAGATTCGATCTTGCCAGTCTTTAAATTGACTAGGATTGCGGGGAATTCTGAAATAAAAAAATTGTTAATTATTTATTTTAATCGAAATAGAGTTTGCACAATTGAAAAAAATAAATTTAATTGAAAAAAGGTCTTCATTCGTCTTTTCGTAACGTTCTTTTCGGTGGTGTGTTATGTGTCAATGTCTGTGCAGTTGTTTGTTTTTTGTAGTTTTTGATTTGTAAGCTTTATTAATTCCTTACTTCCTGTTTTAAGACGGCATCATCACTTTACTACATAATCAGAAATAGTTTATTCTCCAGAGTTCAGCGCCTTAAAGTTATTCATTTTCTCGACGATTGTATTGCAAGTCAAGGGATGCAGTGGAAGCACAAAAATTGGTCAGCGAGAAGCACACAGTATTGGAAAGAACTCAAATACAATGGAACACAATAGCGAATAGGGATAGTGGAGGCCTCAAGTATTAAACAAGAGATCGCCAAGAACATTTGAGGATGTCGAGAAGGGGCCAGCTATGAAGCCAATAAGTCAGTCAGGGTGTTTTAGCAAATAAGCTCTTCATGCTCTGTTTAACAACTGTCATGCCAAAGACTTCTTCCCTCTTAATTTTGGCATTGAATCAAATTTGCAATTTCACATTGATCATTGTGATTCCTTAAAAATTCAAGACTTTGTTCTTTAATTTTGTGCAGGATCGCATCCGGTCCAATAACCTTAGTCTTTTAGTATACCATTGCATTAACTGAAAGGCTGTCACATCAGCTTTGATTTTTGTGAGGGATTTTTGCAAGCTTTATAACTTTGCGCGGTTTATACAGTGTACGAACTGTCTACGTGCGTACTCGTAAGACGTCATCCTTCGTTGCCAAAACAATTAGTAACAAACTTTTAAAGATGACTCGCCCGTCCGGGATAATGTAGCTCTAAGTTTCATTGCAGTAGTAAGTGTAGGGTGTTGCGTTGTGTTCGTTTTGTATTTTTGTTCGACTTTTGTGTAGCTTTCAGGATGACAATTAGCTTCTAAAAAAAAAAGAATACCAACTTACCTATAATCTCTGATTCCCGCCATTTAGGTGGCGCTATATTCTCCCAGCAGGTTGCTTCAAAATCAACAGCTATCACATAGTCAAATGGTTGAATTGCAAGTTTATGCATTTTTTGTCTTCTCGATGAATGTTGATTGCCAGCTTCATCAACATAGATTGTCTCCAATAGACCAAGTTGTCTAAAAACAGAGAAAAAAAAAACAAATGAAAATTTTAAACTCCGACTTGGATCAATTAAAAAAAAATTGAATAAAAAAGAAAAGAGAAAAACCTGCCTAATTCTTTGCATAACACACCACCAATGGTTTGCTTCTCAAAATAAAACCATTTGTTGCGTTTAGAGCTTCTTCCACAATGTCCGACTGATTTTCCTCTAAATTGTCAAATGTTACAAATGCCTGACCTTTCATCCGACCTTTTTTCAGCACTTTTATGGTCAGAGTTGACAAGAATCTCTCGTAGATGCCTTTAAGGTCATTCTCGGTGACGTCCTTGTGGAGATTCTTGATGTATAGCTTATGCGATGGTTCACCTTTTTTATAGTTTTTAAAAACTGGCAAATCTTGAAGTTGGTTCAATGGAATTCTATTGGTTGTGAGATCTTTAGGAAGTACCAAAGGTTTAACTAGAGAATCGGATGATTCTTTGGTTGGCGGTACATCAACTTTATCGGGATTTTTATCCTTATTGATTTCTGGAATTTTAGCTTTATTCACATTTAATGCGATTTTCTGGGATACTACAAGCGGCTTTTTTAACTCAAATACAGAAGCAAGGTCTTTTTCTTTCTGTGGGGGGTTGGGAGTGGGTTGACTTTTCATCAGAGCAGTCACTTGAAGTATTTTCTTAACCTTGCTCCGGACCAATTGTTGCTTGTCTGCAAGTTTTCTTTTTCGATTTTTCGTTGACTTCTTCACTTCACTGTCTGATTCCAATTCAGATTGTTCGTCGTCAGACAAGAAACTCACTGGATCAGTTTGGGTACCGATTTCTACTCTTCCCTCCGCAGGCACTTCAGTTTCTTTAACTTCGCTACTTTTCGGACCAAAGGGAGGATCGAGATTCATTCGATTCATTAAGTGCAGGACTTGAGTGTAGAATCTTGAATTGCTCATAAGAGCTATGGATATACTATCCAGGATGTCACTATTAATTTTTGGGTAAGCATACTTTAGATATGGAGGAGGAGGTTGATCAAATCGCAACTCATCACTGGTGGCATAGAGTTTTTTCACGTAACCCGATATAGATGGCATATCTTCTGATGTGGCATCAGTATCATTTTGAAGAGCTTTATCGGTTCTGTAATACTCAACAGATATGATTCGTCCATTAATTAAAGTTTGATGAAATTGGTGCATGGCAAAATTTGCACATTGTGGATCGGTAAATGATAAGAGGGCTCTACGACGACCAAATGGCTTGATGGATGCCGGATTGCAGGGTGTGAATACATCAAGATTTGTTGGTGATATATTCTTCACTAATAATACTGTATTTTCCATATTTTTTTTACAACTAATAAAATCAATCACACCTTAAAAAATTGGTCAGCCAGCGGCAAACTAGCCAAGCAAAACGTAAAAAACAATTTATTAGAAATGTCACCATTTCAGTTTCGTGATTTCAGTTTCACACTCTTGGCTTGTCAAATGTTTCTATTTCAAATTGTTTTCTATAGAAATGAGATGGAAAAGGAATAAACCAAACACATGTTAAATTTTAAGAGAACACTGTGGTGGAGGAAAAGTAATAAACATGTGTTCTCTTAAAAGTCATTTTGATACAGTGTTCCCACTTTATGTTATGTAAGTTAGTAACATTTTTCATAATAAATCGCAATTTGAATCTTCATATTCCGAAGATTGTTGCGGTTTTGACTGGAAAACAGAAACAAAGAGGTAATTGGGGCAAATATCATCGAGAGCCTTATTCAGCCTTATTCATTAGAGTCCATTCGCTAAACAGATGAATAGTTAGTGACTGCATAGGAAACTATGACGCCATTATTAAACGTTACATAAAACCTTTAGGGGCAACCCATAGTATCCGTTGCGTCAGTTTCGTCAACGAATCTGTTGTCGATGAAGTTAAAAGTTCTGCTACGTTTTCCGTGGCGACCGTTCTTATTGGTCGCTTTTCATGAGAACGTGTGTATTTTATCAAGCTGTCAGTTGAAAACGTCGGCGTAACGCACGCGACGGATTATATGGGTTGGCCCCTTTATTCATAAAAAAAAAAATCAATAATAGTTTTAATGAGCTATTGACAAAAAAAAGTACAAAAAAAAGAAAAATCTATTACAAATAGCTTGGCTTTCATGAACATTCTAAGCAACTCAGCGGTGATTTTTTTTATTTTTAAACAAAACCAGGGGTGTGTTCACAAACTTCATCGAATATCATTTTCGATTTGCAACATGAAGTGATCTCGATTGGCCCTTCTTTCTTTTATAAATAAAATGCGAATAAGTAAATATTGTTTTTTTTTATCATGCGGGATATAAATTAACTTTTTGATTAAATCAAATTAAGAGTAATTTTTGTCATTTTTTTTTTTCTGGTCAAAACGTGTTTATTAAAAAAGATAAATCAGCGAGCGCCCCTTCATTTCAATATTTCAAAGCTCTATAGCCAGTATCGCCATCTTGATTTTTACTGCCTTATTTTTCGGCAGCATTCGTTTTGTTTTTGTTTTGCATAGAAAGTTTTACTGCGCTGCTTACCCAACAACCAATAAAACTATCGTATAAGTTTTATTAAGAAGGTTTTAAGGTTTAGAGACATTATAAGGGTTGCATAGCGTTATGCACTCACTGTAATGCGTTTATGAATAAGGCTGATAATGTACAAACTCACATAAGACCGAATTTTCTGTTGGCCTTTTAAAAATTATGCAAACTTTAGAAAAAAGTTCAGTGCCGTGACGCAAACACAGCTGGCGATGGGTAAACACGGTTGCTTCAACGGCTACAACTTTACAGACCAAGAGCCGAAGCAAATTTTGAGAGTAGAGTGATTACCAAAAATTTAGTATGCTGTTCTATCGCATACAAAACGAGCGAACGGAAACGTATTTGCTATTTCTCTCTCTATCTTTTTGTACAAATTGTATAGAGACAAAAAATTTCAATACGTTTACGTTCGTTCGTTTTAGTTTAAGCGCCGATTTCATACCTGATTTCAAAGTCGAAAGTCTAACAGATTTATTTGTCAGCCTTCTATGGTTTTGTAGAGTTTTAAAACGCTATTATTCCAATTGAACTTAACTATGTAACTGTATACAAAAAACGAGAGATTTATGTATATTTGTTTATGAATACAAAAATTAAACCACAACAATGTTGTACTTTTTTTTAAATGAAATTATGGATATGGAATAAATGCGATCTCGATAATAATAAATTAGCTCATCTCTGCTAATTGTTACTGATCAACTTATTTATCATCAATTACGAATGTTTGTGATAATGAATAGATCGATCGACCATAGGTATCTCGTTTAAGGCGTTTAACACTTATGAGACCATAAACGTAGAATAATATTGATTGTTGTTAATTTGAATTTGAAAATATGATTTTCTCTTATGTTTACTCTCGTAATATCTAGTAAGTAAATAAAAAATATCACATGAAAATAAAATTCTATATTTTGAACCAAGACTTAACTTTTTTCAAGGCTACTTAATAGTAATGTTGTAGGTTTTTTTTTTGATGAAATTTCACCAATTTGGTTAGTACAAAATATGAAGTTTAAGAACCAAAAAGAAAAGCTTTTATCACGCACTAAAAATTATAAGATAATTTAATTGATTTTTATTCTTTCAAAGGTCATGGAAACGATAATCAATTACAAACTTAAGAAATATCTCGAAGAACGAAAACTTCTTAATGACCGGCAATAAGGGTTTTTGTAGCAATAGGTCCACTGGTGATCTGATGGTATATCTCACCGAGCAGTGGAACAAATCCTTACACCGTTTTGGAGAAAGTACGGTTGTTACACTTGATATTTCAAAAGCGTTTGATAGAGTTTGGCATCAAGCTCTCATATCGAAAATGTGTGCAATTGGTGTAGATGAATCCTTTCTTCGCTGGATTAAAAAATTATCTTTCGGATCGTTCAATAAAGGTCGTATTGGATGGATTCAAGTCTGAAACCTTAAAAATAAATGCTGGTGTGCCCCAGGGATCAGTCTTGTCACCCACTCTCTTCCTCATTAGTATAAATGATCTCCTGTTTGAAACATATCCACTAAATTCTTTCGTTGATGATAGTCCTCTCAGCTTTTCATATTCGTTTATTGAATCACATCCATGTTCTTTTGATGACCTCGACAGTATTGTCGAGTGGGGAGTAAGAAACCGCTACTAAAACAAAAATGTTGCTATCGTACATTCTGTGGAACGAACACATATTCGATGTTGCCAAAAATGCTGCGAAATGCTTAGGTTTCCTCCGGAGATGCAAGAAATTTTTCTCCCCTTCTGATTTAGCTACTATATGTAAAGCGTTTATTCTTATAAAGCTCGAGTACAATTGGGCAGGTGCTCCTATAACCCACTTAAGCTTCTTGGACAGAATACAAAATAGAGCTCTGAAAATGATAGGTGAAGGTTCGATAACAGACGAATTATTAAAAAAAAAAAAAAATCAAATGGTTGGATGATAAAAAAGCCTAGACCGCTTTTTTGTTGTGTACCTTGAAATAGTTTGGACAAAGCGCCAAACGCTTTTTTATCCAACCATTTGATAAAAGGCAATGAAATTATTTTATATTTTTTATTGCGTGATAAAAGCTTTTTTTTTTTTTTTTTTAAACTACGTATTTTATTTTATTTTACTTTTTAGTCTCATTTTTTCGGTCCGTGCCTCCAAAATATAGCGTTGCCAAGTTACTACATACAAAATATGTACAAAGTTTAAGCTCGATACGATAGTTGGAAGTGGGTCAAAATTGACTTCTAAAATTTAATTACATTTTTAGTTAGTTTGTCAGTTACAAGTGAAGCTAATAAAAGGGTTAAAAAAAAGAAACGTTTCTCACAATCTTTTTCTAGGTATTTTAAAATTTATCTCACGACATTTATGAGCATCAGAGTGAAAACTATATTTCCTAATTCTAGTTTATGATTCATAATAATACATAATGTGACAAATTTAGTGTCAAAGGTTGTTTATGCTCACTGTTCGATCATTGATAAGTTGTCATCCAGTGGCAGCGGCGGCGGCGTTGGTTATTAGCCATTATTTGCTTAACAATCATAAAACTTAAGTTGTTTACTATTGTTTAGTTTTTCAAATGGGGTTGTGTTATTATAACGCGATCTTCACGTACTCGTTGCTGTCACGAAATTAAAATGTATTTGTTGTTGTTGTCAACTCCAGCGGGTGGGTGATAATTAAGGTTTTGTTTTTTGTATTTACAAAATCTATTTTTACTTTTGCAACTCGTGTATGCAGTTTATTTTAAGAACGCAAGATAAAAATCTCAGTCTGTGAGATTTAAAGGTAGGAGTATTAGTTAATTAAGATGACAAATTGTTTACTGGATTTTTGTACATTTCCACGTTTCTCACAAGTGATAATGATAAATTCTTTCTTTAAACTTAACGTCGAATCGGTGTTATGAAATTTACATCGAGTTATATTTTTAAAGTGGTTTATTGTTTTTTTTTTTTTTGATAAGGGATAGCTCTGTTTTTAGCTACTGTTTGGTGAAAAATAAGAGGTTTTTTTTTATTTAGCTGACTTAAAAGAAAAGGGATACGAATAGTTTGTCAGTTGACTAATTTTCTTTAGCCTCAGGTAGTTGGTAGGACAGATAAGACGGCAGTGAAATAAGCGTCACTAGTTCTAGTCAGGTTGGTGAACACCTAATGTGGGCTATTACGACATATTCGAATATCAGGCCGATAAGCGGTTTTTATACGGCTCTTCACTCTAGGAGTTACTTCCCTATCATGGAAAAAAGCTAGTTCCGAAACAACAACATGCCTTGAATACGAATGAAAGTAAATTGGTCTTTTTTTCAACTTTCTTGTCAATCTTGTTGATCATTGACTTTGCGTGCAAACTATTTCTTTTTTTAGAATTTTGTTTTCGTTCTTTCTCCTGACTTTGTATTTTTTTTTTTTGCTGTTATCTCCTAATCAATCCTAAATCCGCTTTCTATTCATTCTCACTATGTTGAAACCTAACATTTTGAGGGAAGTCATAGTCAGTACACTCATGCGCAAGCTAACTTTGAATTACATCGAACTACTTTCATCGAAGCCATGAAATATGTAATTGAATTCAGCCAGAAGTACTTAGCCCAAAGAACGCAACATACATAAAAATCCATCATACAAGTTTGATCATACATGTTCGACCATACATGTTTGATCATTCATTTAAGATTATTCAATCATTTGGTCAGAAACTTTCCCTTTTTTAAATCTCGCAATCAAATCGTCGCTAAGAAAACATAATACACGTCTTCCCTAGATATTTTTAGAACACTTGAGGATATGTTTATCGCTGAGATAATAAAACTTACACTTTTTTTTATTTTGTTTTTAACCCACAATAATTATAAGCCAATTATGTACACAGCTACAAAAATAAAACAATGCCAAACCATCTACTAATGAAATTATTTACGATTTGTTAACTCGTTAGCGCGTTGCCACTGGTGCCGGAAGACAACACTTGCCACCAGTCGCACCCATTCACATATTCATAATTCATTATTTTCATTTTCCATTTTCATTTAAGTTTGCAAGAGCAGCGCAACAAACACCATAAAATTGATGAACGCAAAATGGCAAATAAAGCAAACACAATTAACATAGACGCATAGAACCACGGCGGCGACGGCGGCGGCAGCGGGCGGCGTCCGTCATGTCGTCGCGGTCGCCGTCGCGCCGGTCTGCCTTCATAAATTGTTATGGAAGTAGCTACTAGCCATCAGCTTGTAACAAAAACATTGCATTGCACTAAAAATAGATGCTGTAACTAGGACGGACAATGGAGCTGAACAAAATATAAACAACAATCGCGAGCATTGCCCCCACGTAATGTCGTGGATGTTGTTGTGGTCACCGTTGTCGGTCGTCGTTGTCGATTTCGTTGTTGTTTTCGTTTTCTTCATCGTCGTTGTCGTGGTCGTCTTCCACGTTCCACCCACAAGAACGCAAACGCTGCTCCTGCAGATACAATTAAGAGACCAGCCCCCGATGAGACGCCCTCTCTGATTCAAAAAGGAAATGGTTAGGTTAAGGGATGCGCACAAGTTAAACGTTCGTGTGTAGAATGCAAACAAGTGTAAGACACATCGCAAGTTCAATTACTCGATGAAAAACTGTCTCATGATGCCACACATCAGAGATGACACTTAAAATAATTCAAATAATTTAAAGTAGTAGAATTGATACTTTTTTGTTTTAATAATTCTTTATATCAACGCGGGTCTCGACTAATAAGTTGTCAGGATAAACAGCCCAAAAATTGAACATGTTTTCTATAACAACAAAAATTAATTTTAGCTTGTTGTACGAGTACCTTTTGATAATGCATTTTTAAAACAATTTTTTTGGAAACATGTTAAGGATAATCTGGAGATTTTCTTTGAATTTTTACTATCCATCGAAGCGTTTCCTTAGCTTATTTTGAAAATATTAAGTAATAGCCTGTTTCGACTAGCCAAATGAGATGTCGATCAAATTTGCCAAATACAAATTCTTAACTCGAAATGAGGTAATTTCCATCTCATTTGCATAAAATTAGCTCGAAAATTAACCAAAATATTTATGAACACATCCCATAAATTTGTTTTGCATAGGAGAGAGGAAACAAACAGAATTCCAGATACAAAGAGATGTTTAAGAAAAAAGTGTCAGATATAGAAAACAGCAAATGAACTGTCAAACGAAATGAGATAATTTGAAATAAAAGCACTTTTTGTCAGATTTGATAAATTATCTTATGTATGCCCTAGTGGAAAAAGGCTTTAAGTTTGGTGTTGTCTAAAAAAAAGCAAAGCACGTCGCCTTTGCCCTTAAAAAAGTTCAAAAAGCACGAGTCTAACACAGGTAAGTAATAAATATAAGAAGTTTCTAGGGAAAAAATATCTAGGGCACAAATTTGTCTACTTTTTGTCAAAATTAAACTAATGATGAGATCTCTTAGTGTTTATTAAGTACTGTCTGAGGGTATCCTAACTTTTAGAAACCAATTTAACTCTTTTTTAATCCCTACTAAGTTGTAGTTGAAAAACAAAATTTGAAATTGCGTTTTTTATTAATATTTTCCAATTTTTATTTAGGTACTATAAAAAGGATAGTGGCATCACTGAACCCATCATAATAATCATTGCGATGTGTTTTCTTTTAGTTTTTTTTGTTTATTTTTTTTGTAAGCCAACTTTCTTTATGTTTCTTTTTCCTATAGAATACAGTTAAATGTTGTAATGTAGTGGATGGTTCTTCCGGTGCATTGGAGCCAACGACTCTTCCACCTCAATGTATGTTGTATATTATTATAAGAATAACGGAAAAAAATTAAAAATAGCTGCAACGTAACAAAACCTCCACAAAGACAGAAAAATAAATAAATAAATTTATTAAATTGAAAGAAATCCAACAAATGTTATATCTTTTTTTTTTTTTGCCAAGACGAATTGCAACTCGTGATTTCAGAACATGCCAAGAAATTATAGGAATTTGGACAAAATAAGTCATATTGACAAAATGATGAGGGTTGTGTAAACAATTTCAAGGGTTAAATTGATGAACAAAAAAATGATTGTACCAAGTTTAAAAGTTGTGTTTAACATAAACGCTAATCTTTTGTGTAAGCTGTCAATTAGCCTGAATTCAATTCTTAAACTTAAACAAAACTGTCTTAGTTTCAAAGAAAATACCACTTTGTTTGCGGAACCAAAACTCACCGTTATTACATGACACAAATTAAACTGATGATGACTTTGAAAATAATTAGCTTCACGTTATTTGGGCAAATTATTTTCAAATTTGGCGTAGTTAATCCAGATTTCTAAATGGTACGACATTTTCTATAGAAGTTAAATAAAAAGAAGAAAAAACAATTTTTTGTCTTAGAAAGCTCGATCGAAGCACATTTCTTTCAGGTAAAAAACCTTTTTAAACCGCAAGGCTTTCTTCAAAGCAGAAGCGTGTAGTACTGTCAAAGTTGAAAAGTATGAACAAAATATAAAACAAAGCAAAGTTGAAGCTGAAGCGCAAGTTGAGTTAGCTTTAACAATCTACCACACGACGCACTTCATTTTAACATTTCCTATGGGATCGTTCAAAGCAATGATCTTCTTTCTCTTTTTTATGAATGGTCGTGATTGGGATTCGCGCTTCAATATTGTAAACCACTTTTGCTACAAAGTGAGCGTTTTTAATGACACTTTTGACTTCACGTTTATTTTTTTTTTTTTTTTTGTTTCCTTCAACTTTATGCCATTGTGTTCAAGCAGTAAGGTTCTATTTTAAGTAAGATAAATTGACACTCCTCAAATTTGGCGCAGGAAAATAAATCCCCAAAACATGGGCCCCATATTTTTTTTCATTCGGCAACGTGATTATTGCTTCAAGTCTCAAAAGCTTGCATCTTATATTAAGGGCGTTGATGCAACTTCCTAAAACACTAGACAAGTTAATCCTTTAGCTAAATTAACTGTCAAATTTTGTTTGGAAGTAGTTTACTCAAATTGGATAAACTTATCCAAAGACTTTTCTGCGTAAACTTACAAAATTTATTTGTATAAACTTATCTAAACGTCACTGTGACTTTTTTTAGTATTAGGCGCGTTCAGATTCATGTATCATAATTATAATAAATATCTCAAGGTTGAGAGAATAAAAAAACACTATGAGCGTTTTATGTAATTATCGCACCACGATTAGTTGGCGATAGAAGTTGTGAATTAAACCATATATTAGGTAAAAAAAAAACATTAGAAGTTTACGAAACCAAGAAACAGACATTATGGGCGCACCACACGAATTTTGTATTCGTCCATTTTCGTCCGAACACTGCCGTGAGTTCGCGAGTATTATAGTTATAAGATAGAAGTATAAGATACCTCACCAAATTGAAATAGTTACAGTAATGAATCTATCTTATAATGTGATGCTAAGACATTTTGTACAAATAAACTTTATTTCTACTACAGAAGCAATCAGGATAAATATTTATTGACCACAAATGCTTTTAAATAAGTGGAATCTATCCAAAACTACATATTAAAATAATAAATCCTTCTTTCATTGAAACATCACATACGTATCTAGAAATTATTTTGGTTTTGTCTATGAAGTGAATAGATTACTTTGCAGTTTGGAACTTTGCCCAGGTGCATATCATAATAGGAATGTTATTCGATTTAAACCTACAGTTAAACCTATAGTTTTTATCTTCTTCATATACTTTACTTAAGAAAATAATCCAAACCACCCTAATGTGCACTTCCGGATGTTTGGATATTTTTGTTAAAAATACTCATTCGAATAAAATTACGAAAAAACACAAGAATTTGCATCACTAGAAATTAATTAATGAAATCATGTATTACTTTGTTAACTCTATGGAAAATTACCTATTGTCTATTTCTAAGTAGAAATACAATAGTGTTGGATTTATAAATAGAACCTGTTATTAATAACAGTATGTTATTAAGTAATATGCCACATTATCATTAGAAAACTGATGAGAGAAAAATACCTAATAGTTTTCGTTGAATTTATGAATGAATAAATTATGATATTCTTTTTTATTTCTTTATTATTCAATAGTCAGATAAAACTCGACTTCGTTCATATGGCCACTGCAGGACCGTTTGCAGCGGTCGATTCGTTGGGCCCAATTTTCGATGACTCGGCCAACGTCGTCGACTTGTTGACATAAACCAATGACTTAACGTAGCCCCAAAGAAAATAGTCTAGCGGCGTTAAATCGCACAAACGTGGCGGCCAATCGACTGGTCCATTTCTTGAGATAGCACGCTCATCAAACTCTTCAATAAATCGATTGTGTCTTCCAATTCGGGCCAAAAATAGTCTGAGCGATATCCAATTCTTAAAAACGTTATTGCCTGCCTTCTAGAGCGAGAATTACGACCGAAAATTGGCTCTCAAAGTTGCGGTTACCGACTCTAAATTTCGGTAGTAAATTTTTATAATTTGCAGATGTTGCTTAACCGTGTACTTTGTCATGATAAAAATGTTGAGTTTACTGAATAAAGGGTGCGTTCACAAATTAAACCAAAAGTTGTCAAGACTCCATTGGAAAACCCTTTACTACTGAAATAAATTAACAAATCAGCCAAGTAGAAGACTGAGCACTATTTAATTGAACTTGTTCAATTAATGATTTAATATAGTTTTTTTAACGGCCTTTTGTCCATACAAAATTTTGATGTTTATTTATATTTGCTATGCAATATTATTTATTACTGATATCTACCAAATTCAAGTGAAGAAATATCAATCATCAAACAGTCATGTATTGCTTCTCATGAAAAACCGTTTTTCAGAAAAAGTTTACATAATTAGGGTTGACGAAATCAAATAAAAATAAAACTTTCTGTAACATTCAAGCCTATCATAGAACTGCCCTAGACACTATGCGAAGTACGAACAAAAATATCGACAGACACCCGATAACACTTTAGCTCAGAAGGTTTTTCTTACAGCATTATTATATATTTTTCTTTTTTTTTCAAGCAAAGAAAAAATCCATTTGATATTGTTAATTTGTATTTTATAGATAATCGTAGTTATTGGTATTTGCTCTTTTTTTCTTTCTTAATTTTATTGATTTCTAATGCCAGACCAAAGTTTACATTTTTCGTCTACATAATTTTATAAAGAAATTCAATTCGTCTAAACTAAATGGTGGCTTTCAACGATTTGACTTTGATAGTGCACGCTAGCTGGTGAGTTTTCCTCAGTTCGGCGGATATAAACAAACTTAAAGGCATAAACTATTGATTGTTTTTTTTTTATTATTCATAAGAGAATTATTGTAATAATAGCTTAGAGTTCGTTAGTTATGTTGATGATCGATTAAGTGTTCACTTGTGTTTTATTGGCGTTATGATTATTATTTAGGAGATAAAATTTTTTATTGGTAGCATTTAATATTCTATATGGTTAATACTTAATATTTCTTTAGGGTGACAGAAAGTAACACTCATAGACTTTTTGTTTTTTCCTTTTTTATGGTAATTTCTTTTTATTCTCTAAGTTAGAAAAAAAAATAATTTCTGCAACTAAATTCCAACAATTGCTGTCTGTTTCCTACGGCCAATCTTCCTACACGAAATATGGAAACCAATACACTTTTAACAGCAACCCTTAACATGACTGTTTGCTAAACTTGTATACCACAAAACATCCCCATTTCGAAACAACAGGTAGTTTAAAGTATATTTCTTAGCTTTTAACAAGAAGCAGAAGAACGTTGTTTTTGCATAATAAAAAGGACTGACAGCGAGAATACAAATTTTTGTTTTGTATTTTTAGATTTATTGGAAAGTAAATATATAATTTATGATTATAAATCGATGCGGTTTGCTTTGATGTTTGTTTTTGCAACTTGATTTGCATTTGATTCGATCCATTCTAATAAATAGAGTCAATCATTTTGAAGGTTCTAGATGTTTTATAAAAAAAAGTCTATTGACACTGAAACCTGGAGTTAAATTATTTGAACTGTCTCTTTATTCTTGATTATTATTATTGATAGTTTTTTTTTTGTATAATTTATCATCCGATTGATATTTCATTGTTGTGTTAATTAAAAAAAAAAGAGAGTGCTTATAAATTTAGTTTTTTTTTACATAAATTCACTTAAATACATCAGGGGTATTTATGAAACCTGGTAAACTTTTCCATCTGGTTAAATGAGAAAGCTTACCACGCATGTTTCATGAACGCCCCTAAAATCAACTTGGGTAAATGTATGTAAATTATGTATTGATACTTGAATTATTTGCTGAAAATTATAGTTCGTTCCTTATCTTGGTCAACTAGCTTCAAAATGAAATGTTAAACTTTTCCCACAATTACCATTTCCAGATGGTAAACTTTTACTAAACAAATTTGTGTGGAAAAGTTTACCATGTTCTGGTAAAGATTTCCTATAGAAAATTTGACAGTTCAATTACCAGATTTAATTTTACAACCTTTACCAGGTTTATCAGGTTTCATGAATCCATGAATTTTAGTACAAACGCCTTGCGGAATAAGTGTGATTAAGTTCGCTTTAAATTTTAAAAACCTTTACCATCGTTGTATTACAAATAGGGAACGTTCGCTTATTTAAAAGCTCGCATTAAGGCGAACGTTCGATTCACTATTCATAATGCTCAAGTGGTCAAAAGTTTCCTCAAGCGTTCACTTGAGAAAAATCTCGACTTAAGTGACAATTATGAATTCCGCCCTTTATACATAGTTTGTTCATTCTGAATCACTACGGTTTTCGATTTATTACATTTCTGTATTTTTTAATTTCGACTAAAAACTACTTTGAATTACTATTTTGCAGCATCCGTCCATAATTGGTTTCGTTTTTCAAAATGTTTGTGCTTAAACATAGTATGGTAAGTTTTATTTCTACTACTACTTTTGTTTGTTTTCAAAATTTCTACAATTTATACATTTGAAGCAGAACAACACTCAACACAACATAATCAAGTCAGCAAAAAATGACGTGCTTTCTTCAAACAAAATTATAATTTTTCGCTTTTATTTTCTTTTATTCTCATGACATTATTATATCGATCTCTTTGTGCCTACTATTACATTTTTATTTTATTATTCGTGTTTCGATAATGAAAAGCGCAGAGTAATTTCATAAATTTGACTTAGACAAGTATGTAGATTGTAGAATATTTTTATTCTATAGGCTTGGAGGTAGCTAGAAACAGAAGGCATAGTTAGTAATAATGAATGAGGCTAATAACTTTTTGTACCTACTCTCGCACTAGGCACTACCTTATTTCATTGATTAAAAAAACTTTCAACAATTTTTGCAGAGTGACGTATTTGGTTCATTGGGCAATTGCAAAAAACAAAAAAAAGGAAACAACAAAAAAATCTACATATGGAAATGGGTCAATCAATAATGAGGGGATGAATTGCAAGAAGTGTTAAATAAAGAATGAGAGTCCCAAGAAATGTATGTGCGAGAATATTCAAGAAGTATGCGATTATGCACACGAGGGTAGTTGGATAATTCAATTATATGAATTACGAAACAAAATCCATCGTTTTATATCCACGCCTTTAATAAAGTGTTCCTTCAGGTGATGCAAAAGAAAAGTTGTTGTTTTTTTTTGAGAAAAATTAGTTTTTCTTAAACCGGTATATGACAGGTGCCGTTATTTTTGGTAAAAAAAAAATAATTCAAAAAACTTCTCGGGGTAGTCTCCAAAAAAGCCACATACCAAGTTTGAAGTAAATTGACGCATCTCTTTAGGCTTTGGCTTCTGATACATGCAGACAGACGGACAGACAGACAGACAGACAGACAGAATGTCGGACCCATTTCTCATTCTCTATCATCGTAATGCCATGTTATCTCATTTTTTTTTGGTACGAGTGCATAACTTGATATAGTAAGTGCAAGTAAAAAATTACGTCACATGTTAAAATAACTATTGAAAGACAACGGTAAAACTTAGAAAAAAAATCCTTCAATCACTTATCTTAGGTGTTAGTTTCAAAAAAAAATTAACGACCAGTTAAAATTTGTAAAAAATTGTTAAAAAATGAGTATTGGATCAAATATCTTTAAAATGGGTAATGCTATTGACTCCAAACAATTTGTATTCTTCGCAAAAAAACATTATTATGAAATGGTAGGATTTAAAAGAAAATCCAATTAAAGGTTTTTGTTTTTCAAGCAAAAAAACTGCCAAAAAAACACCAAAAATGGGCTTTCTCTCAAATATTTCAAGTATAAATAAGAAAATCAATTCGCGCTGAATTTTATTCTGTACATAAGGTCAAATTTAAGAATTCATTAGGGTTTAAAGAAAATTGAATTGATAGTTTGTCGTGCTCGTGAGTCAGGCGATACCCAACCTCACCCCAAAACTGTTCAAATCTCAAATATCTCAACAACAAACGGCTTCGCTTCATTTTTTTAATACTGCACCCTTAATAATGCTATGCTTTGTATATTCAAGTGCCTCGTGTCAAACCTTCTCAAGCAGCATCTAAAATTAGAGTTTTTCTTGCAATGTCTTTTCAACTACAAACTATAATTCGAAGAAATTGGTCAATTTTGAAATATTTCTTTTAAAATCCAAACTGATGATTTGGGATAAATCTTTTTGACTTATTATACTTCTCATGCTAGTTATGATAATTTAACTACCCTTATAGACTTTCTACAATAAGCCAGTCAGGTAGTATTTAAATTTTATTTGTATGAATCACTTTTCGTAGGGTCTTACATTGTGTAGGTAGTTAATGCTTGTTAATTCAATGATTATTACGCCATAAGCATTAATGACTTCTGTTTTGAAATACTGGGAAAAAAACACATATTCTTAACGTCTTGGTACAATGCATTATTCCATGTGCATCTTGCTCCATTTTGTATAGGTATTATTCGATCCCAAACTGAATTCAATAGTGTTTTTTTTTTTTGTATTCCTCTTTATTGTAATTGTCAATAATAATAAATCATGGGCTTTGCTTGAACATGACCTAAGTTAAACTGAGTTCAAGAGATTTTGTATTCTCATCTTGCTACAACCCCGTTGCGTACGGTCGCTTGTCGCCGCCGTTCAGTAGTCCATTGGATTGCAACTGCCCCCATTGAAATGGAAAGTGACAATTCTCAGAGTAGATTGGACTTCGTCATTGTATTGTAAATTATATTGCATAAAAATCTCTGATGGTTGACTCTTTCTCTCTCGATCGAATGCATCTCACAAAGTGGTTCTGGTTCTAAATTTAAATCAGCCACTTTCAATCAGCGTTACATGAATAGCTGTGCATGCCGTGATGATGACCTTAATGTACTTTCAGACACTTTCGACTTTCATTCAATTAAAAAAAAAAATAATAATAATAAAGGAGGAATGTTGGCATGCAAAAAAAGCGCTTACATTGGACATCAGACGTTCACGTATTTGTTTGCCTTGTCTTGTCTTCAAAACTCTCAACAAGCGCTAGCACAGTTTATATATGAAAAGTTTTTTAACACTCGTAGCGTGTGAATCCGAATCAAAGCGGTGTTTTCCAGCTTTTGGCAGAAAAATCAAAGATCTGTTATAAGCGAGGTTTATATTAAAATGCATTCCCTATCGCTCGCGTGCTTATACTTGTTCAACGACACACATATACATGTAATACAACAACTATACTCGGTTAAAGTAATTTATTTTGTTTTCTTTTTTTTTGTATATTTATAATAATAGTCTGGAAGAAAGAGTTGCAAACCATTTTATATCGATTGGTGGTCGTATATTCTATAGTTTTTATGAATTTATATCTTGAAACCATAAGTCCTTTGAAAATTGTTAAATTCCAAGAAAAAGGAACACACTATCTGTTTGAAAAATATTAATTTTTGATTTTTAATACGCTTCAAAATGCAACACTACCATCTAAACTGTCTATAGGTCTCACTGTATATGGGAAGGTAACCTTACGATGCAACATTGTATCAATTATTGTATTTGACTTGTTTGACTTTGGTTTCTGGGAGTCTGTGAGTCTATGAGATCGATTGGTGGTTGAGTCTGATATAAAAATAAAAGCCAGCTTTGAGTATGTATCAGTTAAACTTTGCTTAGAAAACTCTCAAAACGCAAACAACTTTTGAAAAAAAATGCACATAAATTAAAGTCTTGGGGTCAATATTTGTCGAAATAACCTTGTAACGATCAATTTGTTTTTATATAAGTTTTGTAACTCATCACCTTGTGACCTGATATTTTACAAAAAGAAAACATAAATGTATATATTTATATCTATAACTTAATCTTACGATTAAGTCACGAACTTAAACATTGTGAAATATAATATCAATATTTTCAATGTCCATAGCATTCATAGTGTTGAAAATGACATCAACTTTAATAGGTAATAACGTCAATTATGAGGAAAGGGCGCGGTATAGTATACAACAATGCAATTTGAAAAAATAAGTTGTTGGTTTATTATCTCACAATTAATCATTTTCAACAAACTATGTTGTGACTAAGTGACATGCTACTTCCTTGAGTTTTTTTCAATAATTGTGTAATGTACCTAAATGACGTTGAAACTTAAATTATAATTTCTTAAACTAAGACAATATATTGTCTTTGTTTACCAATAAAAAAGCAATTTATCTATAAAAGGGTGCAGAAATTGAAGCAAAATAAACTCTTCATACGGTAAGTTTGCAACAGGTAATAATAACACAAAATTTAATGATTAATGATTAATGAAAATTCGCTTAATTGAAGAAAATCAGGAGGAGAGAGCAATTTGTTGAAGCATTTCCAACAAAACTTTTTTCATTGATATGGACTGGACTAAATGGGAACACTTCAAGATTCAACATGGTTGCTTTAATATTAGTTTAGTCGTCAGGTTGAGAGAAAAAAAATTTAGTGAGTATGAACGTGTTGACAAAGCGGTATTTAAAGGGTTTAAAAGTATGCTAGTAAGCATCCCAAGGGGATGGTTGCCTAACCAGATTTAGACATTGTATTCTTAGGGAAGATGTCAATGAAACGGAAATCTTTGGAAGGTCAAGACGTAAGATATTTTCCATTTTCGATAACCGCCCTGCTCACCAAAAACAAGTTTACGGTTATACCTAGCGATCAGGAAGACGAATCAGGAAAATTTTTCTAATGGATTTTTACTTTGTTTTTACTCGTTTTAAGGCACAAATACAACTTAAAAAGATGTAAAATCCCTAAATAACTAGAATAACTAGTTTTTGTTAGAAATGTATTTACATTATATTAATTAATCTTTGAACAACAACAACTTGAAGGTACTACCACCAACATGGCTAGAGTTATAGCTACTTCAAAGGTGCCAATCCTCTCATCAGACTCCTTCAAATAACAAATAGTTTAGACCACAGCGGGTTAAGTTGTTTACATAATTTTCGGAGGTTCAAGTTAAATGGCGCTAATCCACCGTAATCAGTTGATAAGCTTAATCCATGTTGAACAACTCTAACGTAGTTGTTGGCAATAATTGGCCCTTAGTGGGTTGGTATATCCTTATTGGTACCAACCTATTATAATAATACAACAACTTTTCCAAGAAGAACACAGATTTAGTAGATGACCATGATAAATAGTAATAATAATGGACTGATGATGAACCCTTGATAAAAACCTAACGTAGGTACACAGATATGTAGGTACATAATGTACCTATTCAAAATAGGTAGGTGGTAGGTACTATGCACTATTATGGAAAAAAATCAATTTCTCGTAGATTTTACAGGATGGTTGGTGAAATTCTGAAAAGTTTCAAGAACATCTTGTCTTTTTCGAGAATTTAATAAAGTAAAATATAAATCAGTTTAACTACCGTCTAGGAAATTATTTCTGTTAAGACTCTGGTGACACACCCAATTCATCATTCAATTCGACAGACAAAAAAAAGGACAAAGGATATTTTTAGGGAAAGCACATTTTGTTATGACTGCAAAAGTACTCAAGGTATACAATAAGTAACGAAAAAAGTTCTGTTTTTCAAATATGTAACAATAAACTAAGGAATGAACAATTTAAAAAGTTCTGCACAATAACTTCGAATTATTTTTGTAAGAATTCGAAGAAAATGTTTTTTCTTAATTTAAAGAAAGATAAACAAATTTGATTCCACTTTTGTTTGGGTTTACTTTCACTTGTCTTCTTCTCTACATCTTTCGTAAACAATGAAATTGCACATTGCAGGAAAAAATACCTAATCCGATGTTTGACCACATGCGCCTGTTGGTTTTTTTTTTTTTGTTTTCTTGTAACAAAAAAAAAATCAAGTTAAATCATGAATAGATAATAAATTTCTTTTTATCTCTTATTGCATATTTATTTACCTTGCTAACCTCAGCAATGCCATTGTAGTTAATTTAATGGAAAATAACTAACAATCTCTACAAAATTAGATAAGGAACCGAAGAAGAAACTTTATCTTTTATCGTTTTTGAAAGTTAAAATTGCATTTAATACAGAATAGAATGGATTTTTCTCTTTTTAACACAGTATCATTGGTCCCGTTTTTTTTGTGATATTTTAAAAGGAATACAAGCAAGTTAAAATTATTTACATTTTCATTTAGACACCAAGAAAATTAAAAAGCACGATACCGTCGAACAGCGGGCGAGTGTGTAAAATAAAATTGGAAACCCAACCGGTTGAATAAACTTGACAGACTGAAACTGGAAAAAAATGATGCAGTTTTTGTCCAAGAAAATAAAAAAAAAAAAAAACACAACGGCTATTTTTTCCAGCGCTCTCTCTTAATTTTACTTTTTCTCATCCAATTGAATGTTCTCTTAATTTTCCGGCGGATGGGATTTCTCTTCACTTTCAACTTTTTATGTTTTTTTTCCCAATCGTTTCCATTTTTAATACAAATCTATATGGGATAAATTTCAAGGTACTTAAAATATTGAGAGAAAACATGATTTACATTCGAAAATTTTTTCCAATGGCAATTTTTCTTTGTAGAAACTTGTATAAACAAAAGTGTCGCACTGTCGCTTTTTCATGTTTACTGGTGGTGTGGAACAGAATGATGCAGCTGTGGCTGTGGCGACAGTGCGACACGACAACGCCAAAATTTATTTACATTTCGTCATATGAGAGTACCCACACCAAATGCGATTAAGCGCAAAACTTTTTTTATATAAAAATCGTGTTGCACATGTCTCGACGCACTGTCGCACTTTGGTTTGAGCAAGCCGCAGTACGTAGCTTTCCTGTAACTGTAGCAAACAAAATTCGCTGCAGACAAGTTGACTAGACTTGCTCTGTGTAAATAGATTTTGTCGATGACGTGAGATATTCATATAAATGCCATTGTTGCTTTGTCGCACGGCAATGGAACACTTTGGTTTGGGTGCTTTCTGCCAGTGGAAACGGGCTTTAAAAGAAAAAGGCTTTTGTTGCGTGTGTGTGTCTCTCATTGATATCTGTTTTATAGGGATCAGTGGAGTCACTCTTCGAATATTTTTTCCACTCTGTCACGTGACAGAGATTGCTATACATCACAACACGACAACACGAAACAATTTTCATAAAAAAAAGCCTTATCGCTTTTGGTGTGGGTTTCGCTTGGCCAATTCACAAATTACCCACACAAGTGTGTATTTTATTATCTGTGCGGATCTGTTTCTAGACTAGTTTAATATGCAAAACAAAAACAACAATGTCCTCTTTTATATCATCCTGTTTTTTAATGGTCCAAAAAATAGTTCTTACTCTGATAAGCAGATGGCCTTTAATATAATCGATAAGGAACCAAATATTAAGTGATGAAAGAATTGTTACATTTTAAACAAACATAAGGGGAAAAGAAGCAGATTTATTCAAGATGCATTTTCTCCACTTTACACGAATACACGCCTAATGATTCCCGTGCACCAATTCTACTTATATATGAAATTGTGGAGTTTTAAGGCTTGCCCAAACCAAAGTGCGACAGTGCGACACGACAGTGTGGCAAAATTTATTTACACAGCGTCATTATGGAAGTACCCATACCAAATGCGACGAAGTGCAAAGCGTTTTTCATATAAAAGTTCGTGTCGCACTGCCGCACTTTGGTTTTGGGCAAGCCTTTATACGAAACTACTCGTTATGCAAATACTACTTCACATATTGCAGTTTTCTTTCAGATCTGTAGAGCTGAATTTTTTTTATTTTTAACAAATTCAAATTTTACTCACCACATTAAATCCGCCACCTACATGTAAATACACAGAAACATAAAATATCCCCAAGAAAATAACCCAAGCCAAATATCCCATGCATTGATGTTCGAATTTCGAAATCCACATCCAACATGCTTTGTTCGAACAATTCCACATTTTCTCTCGTGACACAAATGCATTATAAAAAAAAGGCTCGTCCATTAATAAAATTCCGGCGTCCGTATTTAATCGCGGAAAAAAATATAAAAACAAAACTAATTCAATTATTTATGTGAAATAAAACAAATAAACAAATTGTATTTGTAACTGTAAACGTTGTATTGTGGTAAGTAAAGTGTTTTGACCTGTGTTCTACATAGTTTTTTTTTTTACTTCAATGAAAAGACGCGCTTTCCCGCGTACCTACACCGCCTTATCAAAATTTATAACCTTTTTTTCTCCTTGAAGTGTTTAAATTTTTTTCTGTTTTTTTTTTTAGAAAAAAAAATAAAATGGAAAATAGACGCACTCTAACACGGGGTAGACAAACAAAAGATGCTAAAAAGCCTGAGGCTAAGCGGAATACCTTGCGTTCGTCGCCTAGCCGACGAGCGTCCCCTTCCCGCAAGGCTTCGCCATCATCGTCAACAGGAAGAAAATCACCAGCAAGACGTGCTTCGCCTGGCCGAAAAGCATCACCCGCTCGTCGTGCATCGCCCTCTCGCCGTGCATCTCCCGTTCAGCGTCCACCATCAACGGCTAGCACAAGATCATCTCGCCAGCGAAGTGCGGCTGTTATAACACCAACTCCGGTCGTGCCACCGTCGCCAATTAAGGAGAAAAAAGAGGTAAGCTAAGAATTAGAATTGAACATCAATCAAGTGTAACCGGTTCAATGAAAGATTTGAACTTGGGAAAAACAATTGAACAACTCTTCGTCAGTTTTCTTAAGATGATTGCGCTTTATAGTTTCCATGATAAGGTTAGAGACTATCTAAGTTATTTCTAATTACAGAGAGATTATCTTGGCATAGGTCCAACGGAGATAATTTTCTGTAAATACTTTCCCGGATATTTTTTAATCTATTTTTAGTTTCGTGCAAAGGGAATTGTGTGTACAACAATAATGTTGACCATAATATCATTTACAAAAAAAAAGTTTGTTTTGCAAATAAATTATTGGGTTCGCTCATTGTTTGCCGCCAAAAATGATGTCTTCTGTCGGTTTAATCTCTTGAGAATAGTTTATGCCGATCAACAGACACCTACGATAGTTCTTTATTTTTTTTTTTTTTGTTCAATAACATATCTACAAGGTTTCACAGTCCATTTCATTGAAGTGAAACTGGCAGCCGTTCAAAAGATAGTGCCGCTAGAAAAGAAAAACATCATAAAGTAAAAAACAAAAAGAAAACAAAAGAAGAGAAAGTTTTTAAGAATTTTGTAAGATTTATAGTCGAGGGGGATGGTACAACATTTTACAGCGGCTACTGATAATGATCATTGCAAGATTCACGAATTCAGTTTGCTTTCAAATAAAAACCAGCTTCAGAGGAGGATATTGATTAAAATGCTCTTCATGTTGCATTTTATTAAAGTGTGCGGACGCATTTATAGCCCGAGAATATAACAAATAAATTTAAAACAAACATGGTAATTCCCATCGTAATCGGAATTTTGTTACGAACCAAAAACAAAAAAAAAAATATTCTATCTTAATTACATTTGCAGAAATTAAATGATAATACTTACATCCTTACAGTTCTTACATTATAATAATCCCATATCTCTTTAATTTATTTTTGTATATTTCTTATATTTATAAAACTCCAAATCCGACACACTGTTCCACCTCTAGTATTTTCATCTCTTACTGACACAACACTCTAAAAATGTAATAATAATTTAATAGGTATGCAATCAGTAATCATGTGATCATAGATAAGTAAGCACAGCCCATTATTTTGTCACATTACAACAAGGACTTTTTAAGAGTCACACCCGTTACAAAAAAAAAATAGTATTGTTTGAATGTGTTTTTCTAATTTACTTAAAGTATTTAAGACTAAGGCAAGTTAAGAAGCTGGTTGTAACTTTTTTTTATTATGTACAATGTAAATTTCTTCTATAAGTATCCGAACGAGTCTGAGCAGAATTTCCAACGTCACACCCGTTACACCTAATATTAAGAAATTGCGACGTAAAAATATAGGCTCAAAAAATGTCACTAAAGACATATACTAATTATATTAGGTATTAAAACTTTTACATATTTAGTTAAGAAAATAGTAAGAGAAATATGAACAAGAAATGTAACTGTCTCACGCGCGTCACAATGGAAATACCCCTATGTTGTTTGGCTGTGTGTTGCATTTTAACTAATTGAACTTCAAAGTCATTATACAAAATTTAACTCGGCAACGCAGTATTCCTAAAACACTGGATTTTCATCAACTTCTCAAATCTAATTCATTTCAAAATAAATAGTTCCTGCTTCTCATCATCAAGTGAAATGAAATTAAATTGTCAGTAATTTATATTATAAGTTCAGGACTCATCCAATATTAATTAATAATAATTTCCTTACCCTGTTTTCTCAAAATAAAATTTCAACAACTTTTTTTCCTTCTTTTTTAGCCGACAAATGCATCTCCAAAAGAGAAAATTGAAAAAACCAAAACTTCACCGCAATCAAAGACAAACACCAACAATGACACAGTAAATAAATTGCCCCTCGTCACATCGATAACAACAACCTCATCTGTACACAGCTCATACAGTATCTCCACACAAAAGACCACAGACATTGGTTCCAGCAAGAGCACAGCGGCAGAATCGGAATTGGCTAAACTTACAGACTTCATTCGTCGTTCGGTATCGAAAACATTCAGTACATCCCAACGTGGTGGCTCACAAACTCCATCTACTCATCAATCACGGGTAAGTCGTTCGGTCAGTCAAAGTAACTTCGACGATGGTGACAACTATTCAAAGATGGAATTCTCGGACAGTGAAGACGACAACTTCAGGAGTGTCAACATTACATCGAAGTCCTCATACACCCCCTTGATTGATAGGACATCGGCATCATTTTGTCGAAAAATTGAGGTGCCCAAAGAATTCGGTGGTCTATTGGGAGCAAGTTTGCTGTTGGTAATTGTCCCTATATTAGCATACTACTTACCTTGGTGCTGCAGGAAAAAAGCTTGTGAATTTAAGCTGCCTAATCTGTCGGCATTGCTTGACTTAAAGTATGTGGAGAAGATTTTCAGTGGTCCAGCAGTCGGAAGCTATGTTGCATTCAATAGTGGAGTTTTCATTTTGTCGGCGGCATTGTTTGGACGGTTCGTTCGCTTGCCAAGTGATCGACCCGGTTCCGGGTATTACTTCAACGCTCTGCCCATAGCTGTTCTGATAACTATTGCCTTTGGCATTGGCGAATACTTAAAGTACCCAGTTGCTGATTTTATCATTAGAAACTATCTGCGTTTCTCTTTGTTTTCGCTGTTGAATGCACTTTTCGTGGCCACTTGGTGCTATGTCCGTTCGAACTACATCGGTGCTCCAGATCTTCAGATGAATCCGTACGCCAAGTCGGGTAATTTCATTGTAGACTTTTGTCTTGGCAAACAAGTCAATCCTAAATGGTTCGGAAGTGTAGACATTAAGCAGGTTTACTACAAAATATGCTGGATCACGACTTTATTGCTAGCGCAGATTTTCATACTGAAAAACATCCAGTTGCCATCGTTGCCCGTCGAGGCAGTCCAGGAAACAGAGACTTTGGTCGGAAGCCTTCCGATTATGCTTAAGTTCTATGCAGAAAATGTAAAATTCGATACAACATCTTTGGCGTCGTCATTGATGTTGCTCATTTATGCTCTTGATGGGTTAGTATTCGAACATCATTTGGCATCTTCGTTTGAACTTCAACAGGAAGGACTTGGAGCTTTGGTTTTGCTTCGCTATGCAGCTACACCTTTTCTTCTCAACGCTATCCCGAAATATCTCTTTGAACACAAAGCTGTGGTCCTCCCCAATTGGGCAATGATTGTAATGGCTGTGATCTTTTTAGCCGGACTCTCCCTGAAACGTGTAAGCAATAAAATTAAGTACCAATACCGCATCAATCCAAACCTGGCGATTTTTAGCAACGTGGAGACCATACATACTTTCCAAGGACGTCGCTTACTGTTGGGCAATTTGTGGGGCTGTGTACGTCAACCCAATTATGCTGGTGAACTTTTAACGCTCTTAAGCTTCACTGTGCCATTGTATTTTAAATTCACCTGGCCACCACTTGTATGCATTTGCTTGTTCATCGTCTTTATCCTTCACCGCGCTGTGCGTGTGAGTGCAAGAAATTCAACAAGATATCATTCATCGTGGGTTCGTTATTGTATGAAAGTCCGAAATATGGTTGTGCCTAAGGTTTTCTAAAGCAATCTTTTTTTTTTATGATAGTCAGTCAGTAAAGTAAAAAAAAAAAATATAAAAGAATATATTTTATAGTTTTTCCCACCGGAGAATAACATTTCTTAGGTTTTAGTCTGTCGCTATTAGTTAAGGTATTTTATTTTAGAACCAAATTATTAATTAAGTAGGCATTTTTTTTTATCTAAATCAAATTTTATACAAAAAAACTAAACTATGTATTTCGAAACTACCTTTTTATACTAAAAATAAAATATAACCGCTAATGATCGGAGAGTACAACTTACAATAACAAACTTATTTGCTTGGAATGATTATATTTTCTTTAAATGTGTAAATTAGATTGTAATTAATATAAAACGAAGAAAACATTTCGTCAAAATGTGTTTTGTTTTAATTTACAACTTTTAAATTAGATTTAATATATCAGAAGCTTATAACCTGATGCTTTGCTATTTTTAAGTTACTTTTTTTTAATATTTCTTACATAATTGTATGTACAATGGTTCTAATTTTATAAAAAAATATTTTTAAACTTAAAATAAATTTGTAAATAAAATTTACGATAATGCTCAAAGCTGTTTTTTTTTCTTTTTCTATAAATGTATTTTCTCAAAATGACTAAGTTTCTTATCATTTTCATCAAAACTACTTTAAATATAAATTGCTGCAAATGAAACTGTTGTAAGGAAATCTGTACCTTCCTATAACTATCATCACAACAAGAGTTTTTCCTCAAAGAGGATAGATCTCCCAGTTACAAGACCGTGCTGATATGGTAAAATGATTCCTTTTTTCGAAGAGTTTCGGAAAAAAATTGTAGCATCTTGCTTCGGATCCGTCTTCACATTGCCTGATTAAAAATGGAGATATGCAGGGCTTCTTTAACATCAAGTTTATTTGAAATTTTATCAGAATAGAATACACTGCCGGTCACTTGAATACGTCCAGTGCTTTGCTAACAACAATTGTTAAACATAATATTTAGCTTTATTCCTTAGAAAAATTAGACCTCTAGTAAAAACCATTCATTAAGAAAACACTTTTCACTTAGACTTAGTTAAAAAAATACTTTTTTTTGGTTTAGTTTGGTATAATACATCGATGCATTCAATTTGTGGTTGCCTTTGGTTATTATTTTCAGTTCGGTGGAATTTCATGAAAGGTGGAACCTACCAGGCCACTTCAGCCGCCGATAGAAGAGCAAATTCACACGATACTGCTGCAAAAATTAAGGTAAAATCAGGTGTTACAGCTAGTCTTTACAACTTTAAACGTCTACTTTAAAGTCACGATTCCAGAAAGGAAAAGCTATCCGCCCATGAGAGTGGATTAGAGGTCAAAATGTTCCGTTACTCCTAATCTTAATATCATTGAAAATGTGTGGGGTTGGATGACGCGCAAGATCTATGAGTCAGGACAACATTATAGTAATACCAAAGATGAGCTTATTGATGCCATCAAAAAAGCATGGATTGACCTTGAATTATTTGGCCAAACTTAATGAATCAATATCGAAAAGACTTTATGAAGTTACCCTTAACCAAGGCGGAAGTACTCATTATTAGAAATTGCATAACAATATAGCCAAAGGTTTATTTTAACGTATTCTGCTTTTAAAAGTTGCAGAAACAACTTATTTATTGCATTGTTTTTTTATATCCAATCTACTGGATGTATTCAGATGAGCTAAAACAAATGGGTGTTTTTTTTGATAAAGATATACGTTAACGTCCAGTGCAAAGCACTGCATACTCAGATTTTAGTTATACATCCAGTCAAAAAATTTGCTGTCGACTCTTAAACTATCTGGTCTAAGGTGCAAAAAGTGAGAGATGCTCGGGATCACTAGGATTTGGGCTAGTGCGAGTTTGGGTGTAGGCAAAGTTTTATCCGTGATTCTACTTAAAAAAGAAACCCACAGAAGAGCAGAAGAGGGTCTGGAAAAAAATTTCTACAGCTTCTATTTAAAATGTGGTAGGAGGAAAATATAACTTTACTGGCAAGTGGGAGTACCATCTGTCCGATATACTAAAAAAAGAATACAAAAAATTCGAGTGTTTTGTGTAAACATCTTAAGCTGTTACTAATAATCTCATTCTTGTACCAGATTCTAAAATTTATACATCGATAAACATCATGTGGAGCTATAGCGTGCCATACCCGGTTTAGGTTCTGCTTCGGATGTAAGTACAAGCAAAGCCACATTCTCCGAGTTCAAGGATTTTGAATAAAAAATGTTAGCGGGTCAGATTATTTCCTTTATTATAGATAAATAATTTAATTAATGAAATCCCAATCGATCTTTTACATTCGTTCCTTTCTTTTCGTTCTGCACAATATACTTAGTTCTTTCAAACTAGAACCCACTAAAAATTCTAGATACATCTTAAAAGATAATCAAATATCTTCTTTGGTGCGAATAGTGCATCCCTTCAAATTTGACTTTATTTCATTGGTGACCTTGTCCAAATCATTGACTGCAGTCAAATCAAACATCAGAAGGCTCTTCAGCTGCGTGAGTTCCTTTAACACCATCAAACCCTGATCGTCTATATTATAGCATGAAGATATCTGCAAGTGCTTCAAAGTATTTTTAATGTGAGCTAAACCTGTCAGTCCATCGCTCTCCAAATGCTTGCAGCGATGCAGAATGACCTTGTCGATGTGTTGGCAAGATTTCAAATGTTCCATGCCTAATTTCATGATTGATGAATCAGTTGCATCGATCTCTTTAATTTGTACACGGGTTGAGGGGGTTGGGAGTGCATTATAGTCATGCAATAGCCGGCCGGGTGCTTGTACAAATGCGACAGCTCCGCCGTTCTTTAGGACCCATTCGGCACACATACGATCTGGACCGACCAGCTTCAAACGCTCGTGATCGACTTTATTGAAAGCTATTGCAACGTAAGCCCATAATTGCCGGTATTTAAGATTTTGTGATTTTGAAACACTTTGAAGAATATTTTTTACTTTTATTGGAACCATTATTATCCCTGAGAATCAAGTTTTTCGCTTAAAATAAGTTTTAACTGCGTGCCTAGTTGCAGTTTAATAATAAAGTTTGAGGTAAAACATATGTTCTCCACAGAATATAATTTTTGCAGGATTATCAACTTCAACTATCCAATTTGTTGTTGGTGACTTTTATATTCTTACCCAGGAGCGTACCATTAACGCACGACCGCCCACGAGGAATTTTAGTAACTTGCTATATGGATTTTCTTTTTTCGTTCGGATGCTCAGAAGAGGTAGATCAAGAGGTAGATTGTAGATTATGTACGTTGCCGGTGAACTATATTATCGCTATGAGAAACTACATTACCATTTCCTGTCAAGTTCCATAATTGCTTTAAATGCTAATGCCAGTACCCCAAATCAAGCCAGAAGAATAGAATAGATAATTTATCTTTTCGTTATGGTCTTCGCCCAAACCAAAGTCGACAAGAGGGGGGTTCACATGGGCGAGCAAGCTCAACAATCTGGGTAAGTCAAAAAAGTTTTCGGGTTTGTTATAACAAAACATAATTGACAGGAGAATTGTTTTGGATTTATTTTTTATTGCACGTTGAACTTTGGAATTAGAAAAAGAAACAACTCGCATAAGGAACACCCTATAAAGTCCTCTAACATACCTGTACAAGCATACCAAAGATGAGAGCAAAGAAAAATAACAAGAAAAAAAGGAATATGACAAAATCATGGACAAATGTCAAAAAAGAAAAAAATCGAAGAACACAAAGAAAATTTTGAAAAAGAAAAATCACTATAGATGAACAAGACAAATTATTGCAAGTTTTTGTTTATACATTTTTTTTTAGAAAATTGATTTTACCAGGTTTAAGAAAAACTTTTAAATTCAATTAATCAAGAAGAGAAAAATTCAATAAATTAACATTGTTATGCTAACGAAATATATCACAAAAGAAGTAACAATTCGCCACGCTGATCAACAAAATTCGGACGAAAAACCAAAAAACTAGAAAAGAAACATGTCGGAGACATACGGTAAGTTTTATTTGCATTCAGCTTATCTGTACAATTTTCTTTTTTTTTTGGTTTTGGTTCTGATGAAATTAATTTGAATAATTTGTACTTTTGTTTTTTATTTTCAGATTATTTATTTAAATTTTTAATCATAGGCAGTGCTGGCAGTGGAAAAAGTTGCCTGCTGCATCATTTTACCGAAGCTAAATGTAAGTAGAAATAGTTTTTATGGGGGTGAGGGTTGTTTTAAAAACAAAAATAAAAATGCAGCTCGATGGAGAAAAATGAAAACGTAATAATATTTTAGATCATATTCATAGCATCGTCATAAAGTTCTGCGTACTTCAATTCATTGTTGTACATAAAGTAACTTTGTTGCTATTAAAAGTAGATTTTGCTTAAACTAGATTTTTATGGAGAGGAAATATCGTAGGAGTTACATTTCCAGAGTATAAACTAGAATTATTAATTTAACAAACCAGTTTAATGGTCTCTTTAAAATATTCACAAAAATTGGCATTCGTATTTGGTGATTCAACCTAAACCAAAAGTCATAAGCATGACAATAAAAAGAAATACAAAATTATGAGCAGGTATAAACATAAACTGCTGGGTAGATCTCAGCAGTTTTGTTTATACCTGCTCATAATTTTGTATTCCTTCTTATTCTTAAAATTACGATTAATTAAAATAATTTTAATGATAACCATTTTAATGTATGCGTACGTACTAATCGATAGACCTAGGTTCACTGAAAATGAAAATATTAATTACTGACTCGCAAAGACTTTGTTGACTAGATTCGAAGCTGTGTTTATAAGAATATGTTTTGCTTGGTTGGATTTGAAATTGACAAGTCTTCCTGACGCTGTATCTTTTTGATACCAGTTAAAAGAAAGTCGATCTTCAGAACGTGTGATCTTGACGTCTAAAAACAAAAATACCATGAACCGAAAACAAGACACACAAAACATATCACCCGTCTACTGCTCACTTGTGACCGGAAAGAAAGCAGACAGAACTTCATTTCGAAGTGCTTAAATAAAACAATAACTTTTTATAAGTAATTTTATTTATTTACATACTATTATTTTATCTCGGATTTAGGCTGACCCATATAACTTGCCAGCATATTTGGATCCAATATCAAAATTTGTGAACTTTATATAAAAGGCGTGTAAATAATGGTTTAATAAACATATCGATGCTTCTGTTTTGTTGGCTTGTATCGGGATAAACTATAGTAGGGGATCTTACACATTGACTTTTGCAACAAAGTTATTCGATCCGTCCTTAATATTTTGTAATATTAATTGAATCTCTTTTTTCTTGTTACTCATTGTTCTGCATTTTTTTTTTGTTTTGATAAAATAGTTAAGGACGACAGCTCCCACACTATTGGAGTTGAATTTGGTTCACGTATTGTTAATGTTGGAGGAAAAGCAGTTAAGTTACAAATATGGGATACAGCTGGACAGGAACGTTTTCGTTCAGTCACACGCTCCTATTATCGAGGAGCCGCTGGTGCTCTGTTAGTGTATGATACAACATCAAGAGATTCCTTTAACGCCCTAACAAATTGGCTTAACGATGCACGTACATTGGCTAGCCCAAATATTGTGATACTTCTGGTAGGCAATAAAAAAGATTTGGAAGAAGCTAGAGATGTGACATTCTTGGAAGCGAGTTCCTTTGCACAAGAAAATGGTAAGTTTTTTGTTTAATTTTATTTAAAATCAAAGAGTTGTTAAATGTTTTAAAATTGTTTTTTTTGTTTTCTTTTAGAATTAATTTTCCTTGAAACCAGCGCAAAAACTGGTGAAAACGTCGAAGAGGCCTTTCTCAAATGCTCGAAAACTATTTTGGCAAAAATCGAAACCGGTGAATTGGATCCAGAACGCATTGGAAGTGGCATTCAATATGGTGGAGCAGCTCTAAGGAATCTCGAGAGCAGACAACGAAGTGTTAATAAACCAGATTGTGGATGTCGGTTATAAGTTAAGTGCATACATGTTATTTTATTATAATTTTTTTTTTCTAATACAAAACAAATTATACATTTATTATAAATTATACTTATACTTAAGAAATATTCTATGTTTTTAACAAAAAAAAAAAAATTCATTCCTTTTGTAGATTTTGTTCTTGAAATTGTTTCCTGTACCTCCTAAATGTACTAGACAAAAACAAAATTGCAAACCTTGATATGAATTCAAAACAAAAAAACTAACAAATTTTTGTTTCAATAATTAATTTCTCAACCTTAATTCAGAACAAATTAAAATTTATTTGATATACTTGCAATTTTACTAGCAACGTAAGATAAATATTATAATTTAAAGAAAAAAAGAAAAGTGTGATCGAAGAAAAGAAGTTGGCTTACATATTAGTAGTTTTTTCTGTATGTTTAAAAAAAAATTTTGATTCTCTTTTTTATCTATAAATTGTTTAAAATATAAAAGAAAAGAACACAAATATATATTCATAACTACGGGCAATTATACACATTGGAAATCCCAAAATTATGTAGGTGTCACTTAAAATTTTATTGATACAAAATAAAATAAAAAAAAAATATTTTCACCAAGGAAAATATACGAAATATTTGTTTTTGTAAATAAAGCTTAATTTTTCTTGAAAAAAAATGTTATTTATAGAAAAATAAACAACAATTGCAGTTATAAAAAAAATATAATCTTGGTTTTGTGTATACCCAGATTTGGAGGAAGGACATTTTAAAAAAGTTGCTTCAAAGGTAACATTACTTATTTTCGTTGTTGGGTTTTCAAGATCAAAGAAAAATGTTAGCAAACATTATTTATAAATCGTCGAATACTTTCCATTTGTTTAAAAATAAATTTCAAAAATGCTTTTTTTTTGTTGAATCCTTGAAATGTTGCCTCTGTAAAATTTCAGGTAACGAGAGAATTATCTAAGAGAGAAATAAAACAGTGAAAAATATTCTTGAGGTAGGAGAATTTGTTTTCATGTTTTCACCTTGACATTCACTTCCAATTTTTTTCTGTGAAAGAAAATTATCAGGAATTTTTGCACAGAGACAAAATCGCTTTTATGAGTGAAAAAGTGAAATGCTTTTCGTTTCACTTTTTCATAGAACCAGAATCGGCCCCCTGGACAGAACAGTTTCGTGAAAAACGTCAAAACAAAAAACTACAACAAACGCATTTGGAAAGTTCTCAGGAATAATATTCTAATGGATTTTTTAAGGTGGTTTTCAATCAATTCGAAACACAATTACTACACTAATCCATGACATTGAACAGCAAACTAGAACAGTCTGGAACAGAAAAACCTCATTGAACATTAAGAATTTGTACTTTTCTCTTCCGAATAGACCAGAACAACATCATTGAATGCAGCTATTGTGAACACAATATATGCCTCAACTTTTATATGTACAATTAATTAATCTGATTATAATAAGTAAATAAATTAATTATTTCAAAAATAAACTTATTTAACTACGTTATCGACAGTATATATGGGCGAATATCCTCGACATCAAGCAATCGTCCAGATTCTACAGTTTCTCCACACATTGGACATTGGTTCGTTTCCGAGAGAATTCTATTAAAAAAACGAAGTTTTAATTCAGAAACTATTTACTTAAATTTACGAATAAAATATTACTTTTCCATTTCCGAACGGAAACAAAGAAAATCACATTCCGGACATGAAGTCATATTGCTTTTGATAATGTGTTGACCCTTTAAAAAAATACATCAACAATAATTAACTTCATCTGATCAAGCATTTTAAATTAAAATAATTACCGTTGCAATGCATATAGGTAGTGTTGTCTTACAACTATAACATGTCACTTCCATATTGGGTAGATTTGCGTCACATATTGGACACTCCATTGTTTCATCTTCAAATTCATCCTTAAAGTCTTTTATTCCTTTTGGGGCTTTTCTCACAATCGATTCAATTTTTTTGGCATATCTCTGATCTATTTGATTGCGATAGTCGGCACGCATCAACATTGAAGCATATGTGAAGGCGGATTTCTTCATGCCAGCACGATGGCATTCAATGACGGTTGATGTTAGAATTGGAATGATATCTGTAAAGTTTGGTACATATTTTATTTCGTAAAAATTCATTAATATCATTGAACCGGTTCACAAATTCTATCGTAATCGAATCCAGGAAAAATCTTGTGTTTCCTAGGACAGAGATCATGATTGAAATTTTAAACTTACGTTCTGGAAACTGTGATATATTCGCTGCAACTTCTATTAAAAGCTTAGCCGCTAGCAAATGATTTCCCAATTTAATATGTAATCGCACCAAAGTATAACGATGTAGCAAAATCAAATTATGTCTCATATCAGATGTCACTGATAAATTATTTCGTCGTAGTTCTTGATACATGGAAAAGAGCAAATCCCTCGATGCTTTATAATTCCCAGCCACTTGTTCTTGATTTGCAATAATAACTGCCGTTTTAGCAGCATCCTTATAGTGCTTTCTTGCCATATACAAACGGAATAGGTATCTTGGATCTTTAGGTGAACCATCAACTTCGCCCAATAGAAACTCAATCAATTGATTAGCCAATTGATCACTATTTGAAGAGGCCACACAATCTATGGCCATTGATAGAGCCGGTGATTCTTCGCTGGTGAAGGATGAAGCTTTAAGGAGATATTTCAATGCTTTAGAAAATTCTCTGGCCAGGAAATAGTATTTCCCTGCTAAAAGAGTATGCTTTTCACTTTCGAAATAATGTGCTAGGGCAAGGTAATCGGCTGATTTGGCATTTTCATGACGCTCTAATAACTCGCCATGTTGACGGAGTTTA
This sequence comes from Meliscaeva auricollis, assembly GCA_948107695.1. Taxonomy (NCBI): domain Eukaryota; kingdom Metazoa; phylum Arthropoda; class Insecta; order Diptera; family Syrphidae; genus Meliscaeva; species Meliscaeva auricollis. Next base: position 17,703,248 of record OX403619.1, on the reverse strand, counting down.
TTGTGACGTTGTGCTAGAGAAAACGCTTCTTGAACACATCCGCATATGACTAAGAATTGCAGTGCTTGTTCGATGTCGCCAATTTTCTGGAAAAACTTTGCCAACATTTTTGCACCCTCCACTGACCGCGACTCGAGTACTATTTCGGATGCTGAATGTGGATCTTGCAGCTGATCCAGGTATATACGCACAACTGCATCTAAGTCACCAGCAATGCGATAGCTGGAAATTGCTTCTTTGAATTGTCCTTCGGCTTCCTTGGCTTTGGCATAGGTGGCATGAAGTTTTGTACTCGTTACATTCGGCAATATTTGATTTACTTTGTTCCACATTTTCACAGAGATGTAATGGGCACAAGCTTCATCGTAAAACTTTCCTCGTTCATATAAACCAGCAGCTTCTGTTATGTGACCGACAGTCGCTAGCGACTCGGCACAGTCGCTAAGAAGTTGTTTGTCATCCAGCTCCACTGCATACTGAATCTGTTAAAAAAACGATTAAATTGGCTTTAGGGTTTGGTAACAAAATAAAACCAACTAACACCACGTCTAAAGTCTCCCGTTCTTATTGAAGTTCTTGCAATTCCTGCTTTACACAATTTCACATGCTCCTCTAAGTCTAGCGATGCATTTTCTAACGCTATCTGATTGCCATTAATTAAATCTTCCTTATAGCCTTTTTCATAGTGAAACAAAGCATCGGCATAATTACCCCTAAAAAATAAAGAATAAAAAAAAAAAACCAATCATAAAGAAAATGAAACTCAATCAACTTACGTAAATTCCAGTTGGTAGGCATATTCGCGAGCAATGAAAGGAACTTTATCGGGATCATGTTTGGAAGCCAGAAGCATAGCCTGCTCCCATTGCAATAAGTCTCTGCAAATATCTAAAGCTTCTTTGGTATTAAAACTTTTTGCAAAGAATTCCTTGGCATCTTCTGATTTTTCCAACAAAAGACAACAAACACCACAGAGTGTGTTTATATCTTCCACATGACGAATTTCCTCCAGAGCTGCTACCATTGATGCGTCACCAATTTTACGATAGACCTTAGCAGCTGTAAGATACAAAACAAAAAAGATTTTTAAAACATTTCCTTTCAAGCAATCAAATGTTATAATTTAAACCGAAATCTGGTTCCAAATCGGATAGAGCCTGCTGTCCTAACTCCAACCATGATGCTTTTAATTGGATCTGCTCACACACTTTGAAGGCTTCGGCATATTTTCTAAGGCGGATGAGATTTTGCAAATTGGTAGAAGCTTTGGTACCGGGAGTAACAAGATGTGTAGATAGGGTTAGTGTGGAAAATTGGCCACCATCAACACAAAGGGCCAATTCACCGTCGTATAGCATTAAAGGCACTTGGGCGGCGAGAAGTTTTGTTTCGCCTATTTTAAGAGTATGTTTTCCTGAAATAAAATTATAAATTTATTTTTAAAAGCAAACAATTTAATTTATGCATATCGTAAAAAATACATAATCATGCAGGTGCATCTTGTTTGGCGGTCCTAGGACAAAATATTTTTATGAAAGGGTGGAAAACTCTATCATAAAGAAAGAATTATAAAAAAAATCATAAAATTTGTATACAAAAAGTACGTATACGCCAGAGTGCACACATTTTCCTAATAAAGTTTATACAAAATCGTACTCGTCTGATATCACTCTGATATTTTTTTTTTTATTCCTAAGCTTACGCAGGGTCAGTTTCAGAAATGGAATAGAGGGATATAACTAACAAAAAAAAAGAGCACGTAAAAACTCATCAGAATTATCATAAGATCAATAGAAATGAATATTAAAAAAAAAATCATTGTTGATTTTGGCATTTATTTAATACGTCTTGCAGGTAAAAGGCTCCATTTAAAGCATTTTATATCCTCGTTTAGTAATTAAGATGCTCTGCTCTATTGTTGGAATGACGAACTATATATGCTGTTAGAAATATTTGCAGATTTCAGGGTGGATGTTGTTTTTTTTTCTGCTCTTCTTTGTAGATTTTACCGGCGCGTTTGCGCTTGCAGTTGATATGGTACATTTTTTTGCACCCACGACAAGTTGTAAATTCCAAACATTTTATTTCATAGAAAATAAATTCAAGAACAGCAAAGTTTCAAAAATTATTTCTTCCTGTGTTTGGAAATGATTGTTCGTTTCCCAGACTTACCATTTTAACACTTTTACCAAGGTTGCATGAATACCCCTATTATGTTCGATGTCAATAAAATAACAATTAAATATGCTGCCAAAATGATTCGAATGCGAAATATGTTTGTCATTATATGGAGTACAGCGAGAGCCCGAAATAGTGGGTCAATTTACTTTAAATATCTTAGACAATTATACCCACAGCCGCAGACGATAGGTGGAAAATCTTTCTTACCTTCAATGGAATATCTTTGAAAGACATGCGTTGAACACATCTTCGTATCGTACACAGCAAAAACATTACTTTTTGAAAGGTCCCACAGAACTCCTTCGCATTTTTTCGGCAGATCTGTAATAAGTAGAGTCTCTTCAGTTGTCTGCAAATGAAAATTATTTGGTTAAACTATTTAAATAGAATTTCAATGAATCAAGTAAAAACAAACAACTTACCGGAAGGAATACAAATCCCTGTTGATGATCATCAAAGAAAATTAACTTGGTTCCTTCTGAATCACTACTAAGACTCTTAATGCCCATATTATGTTTGTATTTTGTACTTAGAGCCCATTTTTCCAATGAAAAATAAACCAAGTGTCCTAACTAAAAATAAAACATAAACAAATTACCCCAAATCGATTCTAATAGTATTTACAGTTCAACTTACATCAGTTGCAAATATAAGAAACTCATTTGTCAACAAATGACTAGTGATTACGGCATCATTAAGCCCTGATATTGCCCCAGGAAAAGACTGACTTGGTTTGTCTCTAGTATTGGGGTTATCTATTTCAATGGATTGTAAAACCAAATGTGATCCACACAGTACAGCACAGAAATCAGCATTTATTTTGACATCTTTAATCTGCGAGAGAAACTCGCGATCACCAAGGAGCATGGGTGCGTCACCTAGGGTCTTGCCCAAGTCATAGAACCACGCATGGTTGTTCATTCCGGCAGCTAGATGATATGGCCCGATACCAATAAACGCAGGTTCAATTTCTAAATTCAGTTTAATTGGAATGGGCTTAGACTGAAATTGGCAATATAAATTATTTTTATTTGAACATAGGCCCATAGAATATACACTTATGCACCTTTTCTGGTGAATATACAAAAATGGAGACCTCAGCTAGACTACTAAGCATTGCAATCCTTGGCGGGGATACAGCATGCATAGTCTGAAGTTTAGTTACAAAGGTGCAAATGGTACCATTACTTGTAGTGACGGCCAAAAGTTGACCATCACTACTCCAATCGATCATTTGGACACTTGAATGGTCTGGTAGGGTTATGATTTTCTCCGTTTCTTGAAGATTTGTTATAGAATGTATCTTGACCCTGTAAATTTAATTTTAGTAATCGAACTCTCTTATAATATACACCTACGTATCATCTCCACATGAGGCAACAATATCCAAAGCTTGACAATACGCTAATCCCGTCAGTGTTTCCTTGTGATTCTTAACCTGCCAGAGTTCTTGTCCTACTTCCTTGGGGTGAGTAGATATTGCTACGACGTGTCCATTGGAGAACCCCAAGAGGATATACCCATCGCCGAACCACTTGTGTTGCAACAATGAACCATAACGACTTTGAAATCCCAGTTCAGTGGGAGAATCGGGTTCAGGTAGATAATACAAGAATAACGTTCTCTTTCCAATGATCATACTGACTGCATTTTCTCCTGAAACTTTCTCGTCGTTTGACATTTCAGCAAAATACATGTCTGAAGGAACATCTCGCAGTTGAACAACCCGCAATGAGTCGCCCTCTTCGTTGGACAGAGAGAAACTTTTATCGTCGCTGCCTAAAGCGAGGATATTTTGCTGTGACCATGCTCCGCAAGTGACCCTCTTTGAGTGTTTTCCCAAAATGGGAATTCGCTTTGAAGTCTGATGATTGTAAATGGCTAGATTGCCACGAGTAGTGCCTACAGCAAGGATTTGGGATTCCTTGGACCATATGATGCAGCTAAGTGGATCACGTAATCCAGAATCGATTACTTGTTTTCTGTGAGAATTGGAATCCCAAAGCAGAATTTGCGAAGAGCTAGCTGTTATAATGCCTAATAGATCTCCATCATAATCCCAACAAAATCCTGAGCATTGTCTGGCATTATTTGTATTACAAATGAAAATAAATTACAGATAGACAAGATAACTGAAAAAATAAAAATATGTATAAGTACCCTTGAAGAAGTATTCGTTCTATCATTTGTCCCTGACGGCCGAATATCGCTACTGTACCATCAGAACCAGTTGATGCCAAAAGCGATCCGGAAGCTCCCTTTTGCCACATAAAATACACATCACCGGGTCCGTGAGGCTCATCGTATTTGTAAAGCATTTGGTCGAATGGCATTTTATTTGCGAAATTTTTTATTCGAATGTCTTATTAACACTTTATTGAATGATTTGATACTTTTTTCATATTTATTTTTATGAAAATATAATTTAATAACTTGGGATGTGTGTAGTGCAGAAGAAGAAAGAAATTATGCTGATTATTGTTTTGTTTTGGTTTTTTGTTGTGCAAAAGTAACCATAACAACAGGTGCATTCACCTTGCTCTTGCATTTTTGTGGTGAGTTTGTTGACATCTAGGCACAGTCTTCTTGTATGCGTTCATTTTCCTAGCCAATTTAAATTAGACGCAATAAATTATTGCTGATGATTGCCCTCGCGACCAGGACAGGGCATCTAAAGGGAATTTCAGTAAAGTTTTAAGCTCCATTTAAATTGTATGGCAATGGCAGTCAGCCAGCCATTCGAACAAGTTCAGATGCTTTGTGTTGAATACGAGTTCTAGGTGAGTTTAAAATATTGTAAGGGCGAGTGATGACAAATGGATTTGCGAATCTCGCGTTGTTTTTGTAATACATGAAATTCAATCCGGATCCAGGGGTCGAATATTTGCATACAAAAACATTCGAATGTAATAACCTTTTAAAACTGTAATGCTACGTTTAAACGAAACGTTAATCTAGATTTCAGGCAGGAGGTAAATCGTATAGTGTTTCCTTCAAAATAAATTAGAAATAAAAACATTCGGTGTTTTGCAGAATGCAAAAAGAAAAATGAAATCATGCATTAAAAAACTGTTTTTTTAGGTTATGTTCTTAAAGTTTTATTTTTGTTACCACCACTTAACCAAAATGAGCAAACGAGATTTGATACAGTTCTAAAGCTATGTTTTTAACTTGGAAGAACTAACTGTCTCGATTCCACTTCAAAGGCCAATTATTGCATTTTACTCACTGTAAGCAATCGTAGAGCTAGCAACCATTTTTTTAAAACTTGCCTCAAAATGGAAAACAAATAAGCACAACGCCAACACTAATAATAATGCGCTTATGCATTCCATTCTCTAGGTTTGTCGATATTCGATTTTAACAAATGCATTTTCTGCATTCGTGTCTGAACGAATATTTAATTTTGACTCACAATTTGTTGCACTTGTTGGAAAGGCTTTAAAAAAAAAGATTAAATTTATTTAAGTCACATATATGTATATTATTATTGTGTCGTTTAGTGTATACATCATAAAGTCGTGTATATATATTATAAGAGTGTAAGCTTAGTACATAATTATTCATAAAGCTAGCCAGATTTAAAAAAAATCCTATTTCAATGTTAATCTTATGAGTCTGCTGCGTCTCCTTCACAAACATCCATCGATTCCATGCCATCTTCAATTTGATGCATGTGTTCCTTTAAATCAGCAGTCAAAGTATGTTCCGCCAATGCAACGGGATCTTCATCTCCAATTATGATCTCCTCTGGATCGGGAGCTCTTGGCAGGAATGATTCATTGGGATATATTTTTTCGAAAACATTTCTAGCATTCTGAATGGATGAATCATAATCGATTTCGAAGAACGGTCCACAAGTCGATAGCAGTCTAGGAATATGATTTGCAGAAGTAGTCTCATTTTGTTGGCATATTTTACATCGTTTAATGAGGAAATAAGCTGCAAAGAGTAGTTTTGGAGAACCTTCTATTTCAGTATTAAATATTTGTTTAGCAAATGGTTCTAAATCAGATTCAGGGTCATTGGACAGGGCTTCAGCAGTGATGTGGATCAAATCTGGAAGAAAATTATTTATTTTCTTTTTGTGAAAAAAAAAAAAACGAAAAATAAATCAACTTACATAATCCTTTGGGACAGGTTCCCGAATAATGCGAAAGTTGAAGCAAAATCGCCCCCCTGGTAGTGTCTAAGCTGTCTATCAGTCTTATTACATTCACACCTCCGCCACCCGAGTTCTGATCTTCATTTCCGATTGGCGTGGAAGTTATATAAACACCACGTACTAAATTACCACATTTGTGCTGCCCTTCTATCAGACAATTACTTGGAATTATTCCAGCCGGCATGCTTCCACTTGATACAACTAAATGTTTTGCATCAAGGATATGGCCATCAACTTGCAGAGTAATGGCGTCTTCTTTTGTAGAAACCACATTAACTTTTCTCTTCAAACAATAGGTGCCCCCAAAGACGGCACACAACCGGCAGAAGCACTGTGGAATCTCTCCACATCCGTACATCGGAAACAAAAAGGGACTGTTGCCATATCTGCCCAAACTTTGCAAGTAGCTTTTCATCTTTTCAACTCCTTCATTGAGAGAAGTTTTCTCATTGCACATGGCAATAGAATTCATCACACAATGAATGATCTTTTCGGTAAGTTTGTTTGCTTGCAAATACTCCAGGAACGTCTTGTCCTGGTATTTGAGGAATTCCTCAGACTTATCATCGAACCCCATGCAGCTTGTGAGGAGTTTCATCAATAGACGTTTCTCTACAATCGAGAGGTCTTTAGTGTTGAAGACATCGGTACGAGAAGAAGGCACATTCAACAACTCTCCATTGTAGAGTGTTGAGATTCTATCAATTGCTCGGAATTCGGCATAACGACAGATATTCGATGATACTAGTAGATCAACCAGTTTACCAGCTGAGAATAATAATTTTGGTGTAAGATCGATGTTGAATTTTCTGGAATTCTTTAAAACCCGTGTTTGGGTCCAGTCGTCTTCGTTTGTTGATGGTTGTGTCTCGCCTTCCTCAGCGGGAACATACCAAGTTTGTTTGGTAAATGCGATTTCATTGGTTTCCGTAGTTATATTGTTGGATAGGAATGATTGGAAGTTTTCTAGATTAAACGAAGCCCAACAGCTGCCATAGAAATCATTCGGATCGACGTGGAGCACTGTTTTGCCAATACGACTTGCGGCAGCTGCTACAGCCGATTCGGTGAATCCTGATATTGATTTTTTGTTCAATTATTAAATCATGGGCGAGTCAGTTTTGTCTTGTTTTATTAAAAATGCTTGCTTACCAGTTCCTACCACTACCAAGTCGAATTCCTTGGAAAGTTCTTCATCCATGGTTTTGGTTTTTTACTTTTAATAAAATTGTTTGGTAAATTTGTTTTAATTATAATAATTAAACTTTTATGAAACTGAATTCTATTCTAATAAGATAAAATTTTTATTTATGGATGAGTCACACAACAAAGTATTATCTGACAGCTGACAGATATGTCAAAATTAAGGGTGTGTTCATCAAGGTCAACTTCGAAAGATAATTATTATAAGAGATGTAGATAGGACTTTATTTTTAAGCTATTTATAAAAAAGATGGCTATAATTTCAAGGCATTCGCATTTTGTCTCTATAATAAACTATGAAAGTGCGCTCCTTTTTTGCGGTACAAAACACATAAGGAAATTTTAGTTTATTAAGAGTTATGACTCATTTCGAAAACCAAGAGTGCGGAAGGGATGCAAGGCGTAAAAACGACTAAAAACACGGTTTTTCGAACAAAAATATGTGCGAAAGGGGTGCATATTCAGTTACTACATGGTCACGCAGGAGTAGTAGGGGTATTCATGCAATTCTGGTAAATGTGGTCAATAGCTGGTAAATTGGGAAAACATGTAAAAATTTGTATTGGAATGACAGTTCGTTTACCAGATTTTGTACGTTACCAGGTTTACAAGGTTACGTTAATACCTCTAGTGTCTCTTTTCAAAAATCAACTAATACGAAATGGATGCAAGGAGTAAAAAGACTATGCAGGTATTCATGAAACCTTGGTGTCTTGGTAAGCCCTGGTAAATGTGGAAAACAAGTCAAAATTTGTATGAAAATGACAGTTTCTCTGCAATATTTTGGAATTTACCACGTTTACGAAGAGTTTACCAGATTACATGACTACCATTTATGTATCCCATTCACGCCACCTTCCATCACCCTTTAATACCTTGAAAAGTTTCGTTGTCGCTTCGAATGTTGCTCCTTAGTTCGGACTTACATTTGACGACTATTCCAGTTACGATTTTCTTTGCTATTGTAAATCATGTGAAAAAAGAAGGATAAAGCTTTTAATAAGATGCCATAATAATTTCAAGAAAATAAAAATCGCCACTGGAAAAATCGTCGAATGTAAATGCCGTTTTAGTTTAGGAATATTCGAATTTCAGAAAATACCTCAATATCACCTCTGGTTATTTTTTTTTTTATACAACAACTGTCACTGTCATTTTTTCCACCTGACGAAAAGAACATCGCGCATGCAGCGTGTCTGGCTTTTGCACTTGATTCTGGAATTCGCTGACGACAACAAGATCTTGGAGTCTTTCTTTTAAACCATCGCTCAAGTATTCGTTGTAGTGTTAAACTTTTTTCCATAATCAAATTGTCTGTCGTGGCATCTATTAACATCTTATCTGAATAAACCCAAAAAAAAAGGTAAACAATGCCACAAGAAGCAGAAACACCTCCAACATCGACTGTTGTTAATGGTGATGAACCACCCAAAACTGCTAAGCAATTAGAAAAAGAAGCTAAAAAAGCAGCAAAATTACAAAAACTTCAAGAAAAACTTGACAAAAAGGCCACTGCTCCGGTTGCCACAAAAGAAAAACCCGAGGTAAGTGTAACAAAGCAAAGTGAAAGTCTTACAAAATTCTTCATTGCCATTATATCTTGCTGTATCTTTTTCAACAATATTAGAAAAAAACAAAAGAAGTAAAAGAAGCTGCCGTTTATACTGCCAATACAGCTGCAGGCGAAAAGAAAAACATCTCGGACGCTTTACCCGATGCTTATAGTCCGGGCTATGTCGAAGCTGCTTGGTATAGTTGGTGGGAGAAGGAGGGATTCTTTAAGCCCGAGTACGGTGTAAGTAAATATCAGATAAATATAAATTGCGTCATGCTCCATGGTATGGAATGATTCATTTGTAAATTATGTTGTTACATAGCCTAACGGATAAACTCTCTTTTCCTGGTGTACAACTTACATAAATGTGTAGCTTAAATTATAATAATTGTAACGAAAGCTTTTAAAAGGTCAGTTTCTTATATTAGTTCTATGTTCAGTCAGCTTTAGTTGATCCTGTATGAATAAAAACCTAGTCACCGAAAGAATATTTTCAGCTGAGGAAGCATGCAAAAGAGTCTAACCAAGAAGAAGAACAAAAGACTACAAATATATTATTTTCAGTCATATAGTTATGCAGACAGTGCTTCCCCTTGAAGTGCATGCATCGCTCGAGTGTTCTGTGCCACTTCCTTTTTGGGAAAAAGACCTATTTCATGAAACTGGAAAGTCAGAGAACACAATTTTGGTCAGGGAATTTAGAAAGCGGTCAGGGATTTCTTACTGTGTCATTTTTTAAAAATTCGCTGAAATTCTTGTTCACTTTTTTACAAAAAACACTTTTTCCTGACCGAACATTTCGTTAAAATGAGATCTGAGAAGCTCATCAAACGGATCCAGATGCCATACAAACTCCTTAATATTGGGGTATGTGGTCTTCGTGTTGTTAATGGAGCCATGAAGACTGGGTTTGCGGGACCTCTTCATATTTTCTTAAGGCATGTTTATTACGTTTTCAAAGTAACTCCTGTTTGTTTACATCCAAAACGTGGTGTACTAAATTTCCTTTAAAATATTGCGGGGTTCGATGGTTGGAGAACAAAGTTTTTGTAGAAATGCCTCCACCTATTTGATGAGCTCAAACAATTTTTCACTTTGCAAAACGATCTTCCAAAAACGCAGCCTGTTAAAAACTTTATGAACTTTTTTTAAGACAAGTTCTTCGAGTCCAAGCTTTCATCTTTTTGTACTATTTGTTCTGAACATCGGAATTAGAATATTTTTTAATAAAATATAGAGGCGAAAAACCTATAGTATTTTACTCATATGAAGTTTGACTTATATTGATAAAAAAAACTTACTATCACGCATAGTAAAAAAATCAAAATCATTTACGATTGCACGAAAGGATCTCAACTATTAGTGACTGATCTATTTAATGAGCCCAATTAATTGAAAGTAAAAAATGTTGAGATGGGTTTAAGGTCAATAAGTTGATTAATAAAAAAGGTACTATAGGAGAAAAATAGGTAAGTTTAAACTCGAATGCCACAAAATAATTATTACTGTTGTCTCCAAAATAGAAGAAAAAAGACCGTTGTAACAGAAACTCGCAATGCTATTTCTTTTGAAATTTCTGATTTCTTTATTTCAACTTGTTAACTCAGCAGTATAGTATTGCAACAGTTCAGTTCATGCTTCATTGAACTGTCTTCCTACCTTACTTACTTTACTTTACTCTATTTGTCCCTTACAATCCAGGATGGATTATGGCCTCACCAACAATGCCTCTCCAGCCAGCTTTGTCCCTAGCTAGTCGCCTCCAGTTACGCACGCCAAGTTGGTTGAGGTCGTTCTACTGTTGTGTTGTTTTTGTGCACCATCAGAGTTGTATTCGAAGACTCGCCGGGCTGGTGCGTTGATGTCCGTGTCGTTAGGGACCTCCTTCGCATTATGAAAAGAGAGCTTCGTGGCGTTGTGGCACTGTATGATGATGAAATCAAACTCAGTACCTGTCTGTAACTTAGATATGGACAAATGATCGTGTCTAGTTTCCCAAAGGGCTAACCTAATCTAGAAAGCTAGGAGCTTCTCCCAAGCAGAGAAAGCAACAAGTTCGGTTGGATGAGAACAGTATGCGGCAGTTAATACTAGGAGGCAAAATAAGCACAATAATTGATGTAAATAACAAAATTGCAATACACTGGATGTGGCTAACCGTTTATTTGTCCAGTTAACACAGCCTTAACTTTCTTCTCGCCCTGAAACACTATTTTTTGTAGCTATTTCTAAATATATTTGTTCGAAAACATACAAGCCAAAGTTACTACACTTTGTCCCAAACCATTTTTTCTTAGCCCAGCCGAATCATTAAAATTTATTTGATTTTTTTCAATCCAAATCCGATTAGCGCAAATCGATTTCCGAACCAAATCCTAAAGGAAAATTCATCATGGTGATTCCACCACCCAATGTCACTGGATCTCTGCATTTGGGTCATGCTTTGACTAACGCCATCGAAGATGCAATCACCCGCTACCATCGTATGAAGGGCTATACAACTCTGTGGGTGCCTGGATGTGACCATGCCGGAATTGCAACACAAGTTGTAGTGGAGAAAAAGCTATGGCGCGAAGAGAAGCTTAGTCGACATGATCTGGGTCGTGAGAAGTTCATTGAGAAGATTTGGGACTGGCGTCGCGAGAAGGGTGATCGCATCTATGACCAACTCAAGTGCTTGGGCTCATCATACGATTGGAGTCGTGTAGCATTCACTATGGACCCTAAGCTGTGCCGTGCAGTTACCGAGGCTTTTGTTCGACTTCACGAAGACGGCAGCATTTATAGAAGTTCCAGGCTGGTAAATTGGTCATGTGCATTGCGATCGGCGATTTCAGATATCGAAGTGGATAAAATTGACATTCCCGGACGGACATTCTTCAATATTCCCGGCTACACTGATAAGGTTGAGTTTGGTGTGTTAATTAAATTTGCCTACAAAGTGGAAGGCACCGATGATGAAATCATTGTCGCTACCACGCGTATCGAGACTATATTGGGTGATACGGCCGTGGCTGTGCATCCCAGTGATGAAAGATTCAAGCATTTGCACGGCAAATTCGTGACGCATCCATTCTCGGATCGCAAACTGCCAATTGTTTGCGATGACTTTGTTGAAATGCATTTCGGTACTGGTGCTGTAAAGATCACTCCAGCTCATGATCCTAACGATTATGAGGTTGGCAAACGCCAGGGATTGCCATTTATAACGATTTTCAACGATGACGGCTATATTGTGGGAGATTATGGAGAGTTCACTGGAATGAAGAGATTCGATTGCCGCAAGAAGATTTTGGAGAAGCTGAAGGAATTGGGATTGTACAGAGACACCGTGAATAATCCAATGGTTGTGCCTTTCTGCAGTCGATCAAAGGATGTCGTTGAACCCATGATCAAGCCACAATGGTAAGGATAGCTTGTACTTCCTTCTCATAACATTGCAAAGAGTAATTGATTTTTTTTTATTTTGAAGGTATGTTAAGTGTGACGATATGGCAGCTGCTGCAACAGATGCTGTCAAAAAGGGAGACCTGAAGATTGTTCCAGAGCACCATACAAAAATCTGGTACCATTGGATGGATGGCATTCGTGATTGGTGCGTGTCACGCCAGCTTTGGTGGGGCCATCGTATCCCAGCTTACTTTGTGACATTCACTGATTCCAGTATCAAGGGTGCTATAGTAAGTTTAAGCTCATTACTTGTTACCCTCTAAAAATATGTAAAACACAAACAATTTTGTGTATCCTCCTTTCTAGAGTGATAGCGAAGATTACTGGATTGTGGCTCGTAGCAAAGAAGAAGCTCTTACTAAAGCAGCTGCAAAATTCAATGTCGATGCCAGTAAAATCATTCTCAATCAAGATGAAGATGTCCTAGACACATGGTTTAGTTCGGGACTGTTTCCATTCTCTGTATTTGGCTGGCCAGATAACACCGACGATATGCAAGCATTCTATCCGACGTCTCTGCTTGAAACTGGACATGACATTTTGTTCTTCTGGGTGGCACGTATGGTATTCTTTGGGCAAAAACTTTTGGGTAAGTTACCATTCAAAGAGGTCTACATGCACCCGATGGTCCGCGACGCTCACGGTCGTAAAATGTCTAAGAGTTTGGGTAACGTTATTGATCCTATCGATGTAATTCGTGGCATAACCCTGGAGGGACTGCACGAACAACTGCTCACATCCAATTTGGATCCTAGGGAAATCGAAAGAGCCAAAGCTGGTCAGAAGCAAGATTTTCCCAATGGAATTCCAGAATGTGGAACCGATGCGTTGCGATTTGCCCTCTGCGCATACATCACTCAAGCTCGTGACATAAACTTGGATATAAATCGCGTCCAAGGCTATCGATTCTTCTGCAACAAGCTGTGGAATGCCACAAAGTTCGCTCTCATGTACTTTGGTGGAGATGAAAAATATTCCGCTGATATCACACTTACTGGAAAGGAGAACAACATGGATGTTTGGATTTTGTCACGTTTGGCTGCTGCCATTGAGGCATGCAATGCAGGATTCGAAAGCTATGAATTTGCAGCAGCCACAAGTGCTTGCTATAGTTTCTGGTTGTATGATCTTTGCGATGTGTACTTGGAGTGTTTGAAGCCGATTTTCCAAAATGGAACTGATGACCAGAAAGCATCAGCACGCAAGGCCCTTTACACTTGTCTTGATCTCGGCCTTCGGATAATATCGCCATTTATGCCTTTTATATCGGAAGAGTTGTATCAGAGACTGCCACGTTTGGAGCAAACTCCAAGTATATGTGTGGCTTCTTACCCGGGTAAGTTTTTTTTTAATTATTTCAGAAGTCGATAAGTGTTTTAATTCATTTTTGTTTTTTCTTTCGTTTAGAGAACACATCCTGGCGCAACGAGCAAGTTGAGCGTGAAGTTGATTTTATGCAGAAAGCAGCGCGTATCATTCGTTCAGCACGTAGCGACTACAATCTTCCAAATAAGACAAAAACTGAAGCCTTCATTGTGTGTACCGATTCTCAGCCAAATGATATACTCAAGAAGTATGCAAGCGATCTGACAACAGTGTCGTTCTGTTCGAAAATCAATTTTGACTCGGAACCACCGCAAGGCTGTGCTATTCTCACTGTCTCGGGTCAATGTGAGGTGCATTTGTTACTTAAGGGTTTGATTGAAGCCGACAAGGAAATAACCAAGTTGGAGAAGAAGAAAATCCAACTCGAACAGACTGTTACTAAATTGAATCAAGCTATGTCAGCTGCTGATTATAATACAAAAGTTCCAGCCGATGTACAAACGGCAAATACAGACAAACTCTCTGAGTCTTCAAGTGAAATCCAAAGGATTACTGCAGCCATTGAGACTTTAAAATTGATGTAAATTAACAAATTAACGAATGGAGATTAACTTATATAAACCATATTGATATCAGTTTTTAAAGTATTTGATTAGTAACATAGTTGATTTTTCCTCGCTATAATTATATCGTCGTCACAAAAGCTTTTTTCATCACAAATGGGAATAACAGAAAATTAATAAAGGCAGAACAAATTCAATGAAAACATAATGAGTTTTTTTTTATTTTGAAATAAATAGAAGAAAATAAGAATGAAACAATGCAAGGTAAGTTTAATTACCACGTTAAACGCGTAACGTGATCTGTTTTCCGTTTCGATGTCTTTATGTAGCCAAGAAATTGAAGCTCTGCAACAGCACGTGTAAAACGGGCTCTGTAAAAAGAAGAAGAATATTTTTTAAAACAATACAAATTGAAAAGTATAATTGAGGGGAAGTATTATAGCTCTCGCCAATTACGCAGGTTCATTGTGTATATTTTTCATTAACGTGTTGCAGATATGTTTTTAATATGTAAAAAATTGAAAGTGTAGTTGTCAACAATCGTTGCAATACTAAGGCAGTTTTTGAAATATCAGTCGGTTCGACTGCATCATTGAACTATATATGTAAGAATTATCTGCTTTATTGATATTGGTTAAATTAATTAAGACTCTTAAGTTTTGTTTCTTCAACATCTGTTAAATTATCAAAATCGGTTCTTTAGATACAAATGAATCTTCAGAGTTTGCCAGAGAACATGTACTAGTACAATAACAGTCGTGGCTAACATTTAACATAAGTTCCGTATATTTATGCTTCACACCATAGTGGTGTAGAAAAAGAATAAATTAAATATTTTTCTGAGTACATTATAAATTACTTACTGAATTTCTGGATCAACTTGTTCATGATCTTCTTCGCTATAATCCATGACCGATCGAAACGATTGCAACCAATCAAACAAATTAATCATCTTTCCGCACTCCAAGTGCAACTTATACGCCACCGATAAATCAGGTAATGTCGCCACCATTGACAAATTGCTATCCAACTCACAGCATTTACACTGCAAATAGTAATGCGGATTGTTAAGTGCCATATGCAGTGCTGCTCGTGGTGCTCCAATTATATTCCTTCGAACAGTAGCAATATCCGAAAAAACAAATAGCTCATACAATGCGGGTGCTTTAGTCAGTGGCCGCAGGCATTCTTCAACTATTTGAGTTCTAATATAGTCCAATGTTTCATTGACAGATTTTCTAAAATCTGAAATTGGTTTTTCCTGTTTGGACATTTGCAGTAGTTTCTCCTTCAAATCCTGACGACTCATTTGCTTGCTGTCATTTTTCAATTCACTTGTTGATGGTGGTTTGGTTTGTTGCTTGACTTCCATGCCGGCCATCACAACTTTTGTGAGAAGTTCTTTAAGAGCATCCAGTTTCTAAAATTAGATATTTCACTAAAGAGTTAATTATCAAGAGAAAAACCAAACCTACTTCATTGATTTTTGGCAGAAATATATCACTGAGATCGACATCTTGATCGTGAGCGTTGATGAAATCGATGGTTGTTGTTATTGCCCTCGATACAATGGCAACAAACTCATCTTTGGACATAAATGCAAGCATTTGCCAGGATTCTTTGAATTCAGGCGTTTCGGTGATATCTTTCGATAGACAGCTAGAATAGAGTTCACGCTGCAGTTTACCCAATGGAGATTTAGGAAGTTCCTGCACCAGAACTGTTAGAAATTCAAGAAACGCTTGAAAGTATATAAAATGCAAGTGACAATCTCGCAGGAGTTTTGGTAGTTTCTTCTTCAGATACCCATCATCGGTGAGTATGGCTATAATCGATTGGCAATCATTCAAAGCCTCCACATAAGGCCGAAAGGATAACAGATGACGTATGGTTTCCATGTCTTCGTGGGTTAGATATTTAATCATCTTGAGAGATGAGAAATAGGATGTGCAGAGTGCGTATGCGTTGCCTTGGAAGAAGTGTTCCATTAAGCAATACTAAAATAATGATGCATTGTTAGTGGACAGGAATGTGAAGAATGAATGAGATTTACTACCTTAAATCCCTGTATGAATCCGTTTATTGAGAAATCATAAAATAAGAAAATATGGGTCAAGAACTTGAAGGCTTTACCCGACAAATGAACTGAATGCTTTGGCGATAGAATCACTTTTTCCAATATCTAGAGGGAGGGGAGAGAATAGAATTTTTAAATACAGGTTTGAACTATTGATATTATTTTATTAACCTCATTTAATCCAACTGGAGCAGGTTGTGTTTGGAAGATCTTTAGCCTGATTTTGCTGGTCACATGGTAGGGCAATGTACTGTGCAAAGCAGAAACAGCTGTCGCTACTCCCAAAATCAACACAATTGGAACTTTTGAACAATACGAACTCAGAATCAGGATAAAATCTTGAAGTATTTTCCCATTGAAACACTCAAAATCAGGAAGAATAACAACCAAAGTGGCTGCCGGATTTGAGCTTTTGTGCCATTCGACAAGAACTTGCATGGTGCATTGTGATCGTCGCAGTCGCTTGTGATCTCTATCTTCGTCTTCTTCGAATGGCTCTTCAACGAAACCATAGACCATTGTTTCAACAGCTGCCTTGACACTAGAACAGTCGCGCGATTGGAGGACACAAACGCTCGCCGAGAGTTGATCATTAATTCGCCGCGATAGAGTTTCGAATTGTTCGTGATGATCCGGTTGATTAATTCCTATTGAATAATTTTGTTCATATCGCGAAAAAGCTACTCTTGACTATTGACTTACCAGTGAGTAAAGCTGCAGCAGGAAGAATATTCTTTGCCGAACTGCTATCACCATTGTATGCCTTTCCAATATGATCAACCAAGTCCTTTAGGGTTTTTGAATAACTCTCACGTTGCAGAGCCTCGATGTCTGTTAGAAAGTTGTTCCATGTTTGGGAGTAAGTTTTATAAAAAGGCTGATCGGTGATTTCTTTTCCGAGAAGCGGTGCTACAGATTGTTTGGATTTTTTTGATTTTGTTGTTCCTTTTTCGGCGCGAGTTGCACCATTTTTGAATACAAAACATCCCTTGTTAGGGGAAGAAAACACTAATTTTTAAAAAACCATACACATAGTTGAGTAGAAATATGTTATATACCTTTGAGACTGATATTGTTGAATCCATTTTAATGTTTATAAGGATTTTTCATTTATAGATTTGTTATAATAAAATGAAAATTGTTTGGCTTGCAGAAATTTGTTTCGACCGATCGTGGCAGTTGATTTGTGTTGCAATTTTTGTTTTGTTTTCTTTTGATTTCTTTGACAGAAGAATTTGGACATAAGTGTACCGTTTTGAAATAAGGGCGTTCCTTGTTTAACAAAAGTTTTCCATTACGGATGGCCACTTGGTAGAATGGCAAAAGTAGAATATATTTTTTATATATTTTCTCTATAGGTCCATTTGTAAGGGGCCAGTTATAGCGATAGGGAAAACGCATGAGGAAAAGTTGAAATTAAGAAATTGAATATTTTTTCCTGAAAGTCGGTTATAGCGATCAGGAAAAACTACCAGCTTTCCTCATTTTCCTGATTGAAATGGAAACGAAAAAGTTTTTCGTATGTATGTAATAGCCTGTTTCGACTAGAGCAAATCAGATGATTTCGATCAAATTTACCAAATGAGATAATATCCTATACAAATTCTCAACTCGAGATGAGAAAATTTTGACCACATTTGTATAAAATTAGCTCGGAAATTAACCCAAATATTTATGAACACACCCCACAAATTTGTTCCGTATAGGAGAGAATGAAACAAACAGCATCCTAGATTGCAACGCGTATAAGAAAAAAGAGTCTAATAAAGCAAATGAGCTGTCAAACGAAATGAGATAATTTGTAATGAAAAGACTTTTTATCAAATTTGCCAAAATATCCCATTTGTTTTCTAGTTCAAACAAGCTATAATTCTGTTAGTAGAACAAAGGAATTTGAAATCAAATCATTGAAACGATTTGTTCCATTTTGTTTGAAATGTCTGGCACTGGCACGAAAAATGAATTTACGTCAGGAAAATAAAGAAATACATTTTTTACAACATCATGCCTATTATTGAATTCGCAATATGCTACTCCCGGAGAGTCAGCTTGATTCGCAGTACTCACATATTCGCATTTAAAGCAATTATAGAACTTAACAGGAGTGGAAATGTGGCATTTGGTGTGGATACTTCTATACATGAGGCTGTGTAAATAGATTTTGCCGCACTGACGTGTCGCATTGTCGCACTTTGGTTTGGGAAAGCCTAGAAGTGCGACGGTGCGTTACCCGACAACGGCAAAATTTATATATACAGCGTTAAGGCTTGCCCAAACCAAAGTGCGAAAGTTCGACACAACAGTGCGGCAAAATTTATTTACACAGCGTCATATGGAAGTACCCACACCAAATGCGACAAAGCGCAATGCGTTTTTCATACAAAAGTTCTTATCTCACTGTCGTGTCGCATTGTCGCACTTTGGTTTGGGCAAGCCTTTATATGAGAGTACCCTCACCAAATGCGACAAAGCGCAATGCGTTTTTCATATAAAAGTCCTTGTCACACTGTTGTGCTGCAGTGCTACAGTTTGTTTTTTAAAAGTTCTTTTCGCACTTTGGTTTGGGCAAGCCTTTTTGCAGAAATGTCTTCAACATGATCGCAGCATGCAAAAAAATACCTCTACTGTAGACCAGCTTTTCGAAAATGAAAAAAGGGTCCACTGTCAGAAATGACAACAACATTTTTCGCGCCCTTTGCTAAACAAAAAAACAAAACATCCATCAAAAATCTGACATCAATGACCACAGCTGAAAAAGAAAAGCAAAGTTTTTTATTTTTAAAAAATCACAACAAAAAGGACAATATTTTAAGAAATAAAACCAGTGTTAATGTTTTAAAATGGAAGAATTTAATTTATATGAAGATTTAGAGGTGCTCCATGCAAAAGAAAAACAAGTAAGTGCACAAAACCTGATCTCCAATTTAGTTTTTTTCTTTCTTCTATACTCCAAACATAATTTATGGTTGTAGGAAGCTATCGAAGATTTACGATGGAAGGAAAAATATGAAGTTGCCTTAAGTACAATTCAAAAACTCCAAGTTGAGAAAAAAGAATTAAATAAAAAAATAAAACAATTGGAAATAAACTTCGCCAATCTTCTAGACACAGCTCGAACAGAGATCAAGAGAAAAGATAACCAAATATGTGAACTTCGAAAGCAGTAAGTAGATATTATAATACCTACAGAGATTTTTTTTCACAAAACTATTATTGCAAACCACAGGAAAGATGATATTTGTTTCCGCCGAACTAAACCTAAAATGCCAGGTAGGCAATTCAATGAAAATGTTTCTGGTGTGTGCAGAGATGCGTCTAGCATTCATCTGAATCCATTCTCACGTGAACCAAGAAAAGTTACGAAGAATCACTCAGACACCGAATCATTAGAAAAACGTTTCGACGAGAATCTTCCAACAAGAACATCTTCAAAAGAAAAACTTGAAAATGGAAAACGGAAATTCGATCAAATCAAACACAGTGACCAAGCTCCAAGAAGTATTTCTCGCGAAAAGGATCAAAGTCGACATAGGCACAAGGATGGTTCGAAAGACAGAGATCGTTCAAAAGATAGAAGCCGACATCGAAATCGCAGCAGAGATAGAGAAGATGAGCGAAGGCGACCTCGTTTCGATGATCGCAATGAAACCAAACACAAAGATCGCCAAGATAACAGGAGCAAAGAACGATCCAGGCATCGCGAGAGAGACGCCACAAAAAAGGACGAAAACCAAACGAGACATGGCCGAGATAGATCGCAGACTAGAAGGTAATCGCAAAACTAATTTTTTTTTATTTCGTGTTTGTATAGTTGGTCTTGGTATGTATTTGCTAATTGTATTGTCAGGAGACCAACAGTTTGAGTTGGCGATTGGCTTTACTGTGAAAAGCTGACTCGTTGTCGACATAACAAAAAAAAAACTGTTTTTCCGTGATCCGTTTAGATTCTCTTCAAGATTTTCATGACATGGAGGTATCTTGGTTAGATATATCGTTCCTGGGCAGTAATCTTTATTTTAGCAGCTTGCTGCATAATTTTATAGTACTTGGTGATATGCCAAGATTGGTGCTATTGTTGAGGCGTAAGTGAGTGAACCTTCCGCAAAGAATATGTTCTGGCACAGGTTGATTGCACGTCATCAGACTATAGAGGAATTGTCCTAGCTTCTATCCCCGAGGGACTCCAGCATTAATGAAGTTCACTGCAGACTTGAACGAATTTTCTGGAAGACAAAAAGTAAAATATCATTTTTGAGAGTTTATTAAAAAGGGCGTTATGTAACTCATGAAGGTTTGGGTGGGGGTTAAGATGATTTAAGTCTTATATAGGGTTTCCTTGATTGTTTAAAAGATGGCTTTGTTGCTTAAATTTCCATAAAGTTGAAGGAAATGCTCTTGTCCAAGTCATCTCCCGCTGACTTAAACAGTTCGGCCGGCGCTTCGGGCCATCTAAACCAGCAGCCCTACACGCGCGGCTGGTGAATAGATATTTTGACCATCATCGGTCAAGTTGACTTTGTTGCCGACGTTGAATTTTTCCGCTCGTCGCTATGGCCGGCGATATGAATATCCGCATTAGAACTGTATGTATTACCAAATCCCAGCACCAGGTAGTGATCCGAGTCGTTAGGTCATCAGAAAGTTTTTTTTTTTTTGTAATTTGATGGAAATTGCCAAGTCTCCTTGTGCATTTCGCATTCCCGCAAAGCTGTTGATGCGTCTGCACATATCAGCGTTATATTCTTTAATTGGGCCTTGATGGACAGACTACGACAAGGCGCTCGCTTGCATGTTAAAAGTGCATCCCCACTCCATGGAAAATATTTATAGCAATTCAATTAAAATTTCTCACATTACAAATGAAAATTAACTTCTTTTCCATTTTATAGTTCAGACGGTAGCTGGGATAAGACCGATAATATGGATAACCGTTCTCAACGAACAAACTACACAAGTGGCAGAAAAAATAACACATCTCCTAATGGATACAATTCAATAAATCTGGAAGACAATAAACCTAAAGATAAAGGCAAGCCAAGCCAAAACATTTATAAAAAGGACCAAACTAATGATTGCAAGACTGAAAACAATCAACATAAAAATGTTCCTAATCCTCCTATGGAAAAACAACTCAACCAGAAAATAGAAATACTACAAATTGAGATATTAAAAGATGTAAAAGAATTTAAAAAGAATAAACTAGAAGCAGAGAAGCTACCCAAGCCGAATCCTATTGACCCAAACAAATTGGCGACTGAAAAATCCAATCAATTTATAGACGCTCTCTTCGATGACTCAATAATTAATTTATCAGAAGAACCTAATGGTGATTTGTATGATGATTTATTAGTTACTTCTGCTCACACAACAGACTTAACAGCCAATAAAAATAACAGAGACAAAGAGAATCCTGTTGAAGCAGATGAAAATTGTAATTTCAATTTTGAAACACCAAAAAGGCAACCTTTGTTGTTAGATGAGCTTTTTGGTCCATCACCAGCTGGTAGCTTATGTTCCGTAGTTGTTAAAGACAATCCTGTCAAATCTGTAGTTGAATCTTCGATAGATTTTGACTTTTTGCCAATTACGAAACCTGTGGAAGGCCAACAAGATGAACGAACTAAATCAATTAAAACATCGAAGGTGACTATAGTTGAAGAAATCATTATCAATCATAGCTTCACTGATAACGATACAGGAAATCTCGAATTGAATACACGAAAAAAGTCTTTGGCTGAAAAAACTGTCACAGAAAAACTTTCTGATGATGTATTAGTGGCTAGCCAGCAAACAATCTCAATTACTGAAAAACACGAAAACCTTGTAAAAACTGATGAAAATTTCAACTTGAAATATCAAACTCCTCAAAAGCAAGTTCTGACAAATGTTATGGATGATCTTTTTGGTCCATCACCAGCTACCAGTATTTGTGTACAAACAAACTCTGTAGATGAATCGTCAAAAAATTTATATTTTGAACCGATTATGAAGCCGGTTAGTAGTGAAAGTAAAGAAAAAGAGCAAAAACTTACGCCATCGAAAGTGACCCTTACAATTGATGATAGTTCTTGTGATGATGTTATCACAAATAGAAAAGAATGTATCGAAATGAAGGAATCAAATGAATTTATAATGACCGATTTAGCAGAAAAGAAAGCCGTTGACGAAATTAATTTTGTACATGATGCCAAAACCTTTAAATTCGTGGAACTTGATTCGAGCTTCTATTCAAGTGAGGATGAAATCAATGAAATTTCAATAGACAATTCCAATATATCAAGAGATGAAATTGAGTCTCCGCCATTTGAAGATTTAACAGCTACACCTTCGAAACATATTCAAGTATCTGAAACAGAATTAATTGCTAAAACCAAAGTTAAAAATGTTTCAAGTAAAAAGAATTGTTCAGAGGAAATCTGTAATAAATCATCAAAATCTGATAAAAGGCTTTCAAAATCACACTGTGCGAATAACACCAATGAAGAAACTTTTTCTGCCAAATGCAAAGACGCTTTTAAAAACGAAAATGAGATAGATGATATTGAAAAGAACTTCATATGTAAGTAATTTGTTTTTATCCTATTGTTAAATTTCATCTGATGTTTTTTTTTTTTTAACGGTTTGTCTAAGTAGCTTATTTACAGCCAATTTCTTTACTGAGTTCTAACGCTAGAACCGGTCCTAGTCCTAAAGTTAGTACTCAAATCGGTATAACTGTCAAATTGGTACCGAGTATTAGTTAGGACTCGGTACCAGTTAGATCCCCAAAATCAGCTAGTAAGGGTCGTGGTGACTGATGTTTGTTTTTATCTATAATATGTCGCTAACAATGAATTCTAAAAATTCCATCGTGAGAAAAATAACTTAAAAACAAAAAAATACAACTTTCATAGCCCCTCACGCCACTATTAAACTGACTGACGCACGGATAACCGTTCAAAAGCAATTGCCAATCTACCCATGGTATGAATTTTACCGTGAGATAGTTCACTTGTCCAAATTACAAAATTTTGAGCACACTTCCCATCAATTTCAGTTTGTACTTATAGGACACACTACATGATATCCAATGCATCGTAACAGAGTCAGTTATGAATAAATTTGTTTTAAATTCGGATTCCTTGCAACTTAAAAAGTTTATTTCGATATATTATGTGCACGTGTGCGTATAATTCTTCGGTAAGGTTTAATCTATCTCCTCCCCTGGAAATATAATGATAAAAACAATTGCAGTTCTATTTGTGATTCTCTATTTTAAATATCTCTTTTTATTAAAATTTTCTTTGCAGATAAACAAAAGCAGAGTTCTCACTCTTCCTCAAGAAACCAACGAATTAATGAAATCTGTAAAAAAGACGACCCAAAAGAACACAATAAAACTTCACACAATTCTAATTCAAAATCAACCTCAGACGAGAATATTCATCGCGCTAGCAGTTCCAGAGGTTTAAGAGAAAAACGTCACCATTATCGTCACCATCATCATCGTCACCGTGATGATCGTCATGATGATAACCGTTCAAAAGAATCAACTCATACAAAATGTAATTCGAACCCGCACAGAGATTCACATTCTTCACGCAAACATTCCAAACATAATAGACATCGGTCATCTCGCGATCGAAAAGAAACAAAATATAACTCCCTACAAGACAATGCTAATTCGATAGCTTTGACAAATTATATTTCAGTAGAAGCTGGATGCAGTCCGATGTTAAGATTTGATGATCATGATGAACAAAATGATAAAATTACAGACCAGGATCAAGTGTTTTTCTTGCACTGTGATAATATATCATCTGATGATGATGGAATTATTGGAGATCTTCATGATGAAGAATTGAAAATAGAAAATGAAGGAATCATTGAAAAAAATTCATTATTAGATACAAATAATGTAATAGAAGTTGAATTACCAATAGACTTATCGCAAACAGAAATACAAACAAATAAAACTGACAAGAAATCAGAGGAATCAAACATCAGCAATGACATGTACTCAAATCGGAGATCCATGAATTGTGAAATGCCATCAATGGATGAAAACACTACCAAATTTGATATGGAGATCGAATGTACTATGTTGTCATTGGATGTAAAACCTCAAGACAAAGTTGCCAATGACACATTGTGCCCTAAAGTCAATATGAATCTATCCAATATTGTTTATGAATCAATTCAGTTTGAGACAACAGACAAAGAAAGTACAAATATTGTTGCCTCCGAAGCTTCTGAAGATTTGTGCCACTTAAATCCCTCTCCTGGTGATCAACAAGTTTCTGAAGATCATCTATTAGAGGATAACGGGAAAACTATGAAGAACCAAAATGAAAATGAACAGACTGAACTATTAATTTTAGATAATCATGAAACATCTGAAACATCTGAAATTGCAAAATTGATATCTTCAAATGACAACATTGCCAATGAATATGCAATTTTAATTGATGATAACATACGAGTCAATAAAAATTCCCAAGAAAATCATAGCGAAAGTGTTGTAGAAGCTGCCTTAAAAGAACACATAATTCATGAAAGCTACGAACAAACTGAAGTTCTTAGCTCACACCAGCCACCTCAGACATCGAGTCATCATGTTGTGGAACTCAACCAAAAAACAGATCTATCCAATGAAGCACATTCATGTACTATACTAAGTGGTGATAATATAGAAAAAGAAAATGAAGGGAGAAGTAGCTTCCAAGAGATTTCAAATAATGAAAACTCAGAGTCTGATACAAAGTTAGAAACTTGCTTGGAAACAGAAATGAATTCTGAAAGTTCATCTAATTCCCAATTGGTAAACAGTAAACCACCGAAATCGAATTTTGATGAACCAGCTGTTCCAATTTCAATATCTCATAATAATAAATCTCATGAACAAACAAATTGCCCAATTAACTTATGTTTAAACAAACCAATATATGCTTCTCCGGTAGAAGAAATCCCAAGTCCTAAAAATAACCCACAATTTGATAAAAAAGAGATATCCAGTCAAATAACAGATAAAATTCCAACAAGCAAGTTAATATCAAATTCACCATCAACAGTTCAATTTTCATCACCTTTTTCCACAAAGTTGATGCCTTCTCTTATTTCGCCTCAAAAATCAGCTAATTCTGCTGATGAACTTGAAAGTTCCCAATGTAATTCAGAGTCTTTGTCGTCGGGTCGACGTAAAAAAATAAAAACTCCACGAAAACACACAACTGAGGAATTAACTAATTCCGCAAATGCAACATTAACAATGTTATCTGATCGATACTTAAAATCCAATGAGACACAGAGTTGTATATCGACACAATCGGAATCAGAATACAACGCCGGTCAATCAGATGTCCAAGAAATGTCCTCTTGCAATAAGCCTGGAGGAATGGTTGATTCTAAAAATCAGACTGTTTGGTTAGAAACAAAGAGTCCTGAGAAAAATCATAAAACAGAGTCAGGTTCTAATATCGAAACAACAAAAACAGCAAAAGAATTAAATGGTAACTTTGATATTGCCGAAGAATTTACAATAGAACAATCGGAAAATGAAGAATCCCTGCAAAAGGCTGAAGAACAAAGTCAAAGTTCCAAAAAAGAACTCAAACAAAGTTCTTCAACAAATGATGATCAATTTGAAAAGGCCATAAGCCTATCTCCTATAGAATTAGAAATCAACAAATTATATAAACCAAAGTCAACTTTAGAAGACATTGAAAAAAAAGAGGAAGAACAACAAGTCCAAAGAGATTTTGTATCTCAAGCATGTTCTGAAATTTCTAGTTCTGAATTATGTGATGGACGAAACGAAAATGAAGAAAAAATAGAAGAAAAGAAAGTTGAATCATTTTCCATAACCATAAAAAGAAATCGAAATAAAAAGAAAAGCACAAAGCAACATTTAACGAAAGCTATTAAATTAATGTCCAGTCAAGTCGTTAATGATACTCCCTTTCCTGGGGCAAACATCAGCGATGAACAATCAAACAATCAAAACATTGACAAGATGAACCATAGAAAGGGCACTGAAAATGAGATGGAATTGATAAATTATGCTAGTGAAAATTCCTCTTGCCTTTCTTCTGTCAATATTAAATCCTTAAATGGTTCCGCTGCCTTGAAATCAAAGAGTACAAAACGAAAGGATCAACAACATCCGGTTAATTCCCAAGAGATGATGAAACATTTTATGGATTCAGAGCATAAATTTGTAGGAACATGTAATTACCAATCGATGCCCTTTGCTGTAGAAATTGTGGATTTAAAACCCAAAACTGGTACGAATAGGAAAAAAAGAAAACGCAAAACCAATACAAAGGAGCAGCTAGATAATTCGCAAAGTGCCATTAAAAACAACAGCACCACTGAAAATTCCTCACCTGATTGCTTGGCAACAAAAGTTAATGGTAAGCGAAAGTACAACAAAAGAAAAATTAAACAGATTATTGATAGCTCCAATAGCAATGTTAGCACCAACAGTCTTGTTGAAGAATTGAAGACAACTTCAAATGATGATGGTGATGTGAACAGAACGAAATCGCAAGTCGGAGAGGAAATCGCGAGTCCTTGTTTAAAAGAGCCTAGAAAGAAACGAAAATATACGAAGAGAAATTCAAATAGTTCGGTAGATTCTAAAAACCGAAGTAGTGAATTGTGTGAAAGCCTTCAAGGTCCTGACAAGCAGATGTCTTCTTTGAGTCTGAGTTTACTTGAAGAATCAGCTAGAAGTGTTGAAAATATTCTGGATAAATTACATTCTTCACAGCAGGAGACTGGTGAAACTGTTGAAGAAACTCGTCTCAACTCCCAAAATGAAACTGCAGACTTATGGTTAAACAAAAATTCCACTGATTTTGCCGAAAAAGAAGATAACCATTTGAATAATTCTTTACCTGTCGAAGAAAATGAAGAACAACATAATAGCAAGGTAAAGAGAAAAACGAAACGAAAACTTTCCCGATCGCCCGGTGAGAAGACACAAGAAACAGTTGTACAATCAAAGAGATCAAGAAAAACTCATGAAAAGAATTCCCAATCTTTGTGTGATCAAACATCTAATCCTGCTTCTGAGATAATGAGTCATCCTGAATCACCATCTCTAGCAATATCTACTTCTAATGCATTAACTCCAACGCATCATAAGATATTTTTAAATGATGTCTTCCCAAATGATCCGCCACCAATTTACAAAGCCAACGATGATGATCTTCAGTATCATGAAATTGATGATCGTTTGCGTTGTATGTTTCAATCGCCATCCTACACACAATCATCAAATGGAGAATGTACAAACGATCAAACAGACTTGCAAAATTGTAATGTGACAATTGATGAGACACTGAATCAAAGTGAACCCACACAATGTGATACATCGACATCTTCGAGAAAAGTCTCCCTTGGCTCCAATGAATATGTAATCGAGTCGGTTGGAACGCATACTGCAAATGTATTTATTACACGAAAAAAATGTAAAAAACGTACAAAAGTTATTGCGGCTGTGGTGTAGAATCAGTTATTTTTGCTTTTTACAAAAAAAATATTCTGTTTTGTATATATAATTTTAAACAAAAGGTCAAATAAATATTTTTGTTATGAAACTTGTTGGTTATTAACTGAAAAAAGGTCACTTGATTTCATGAGAATCAATAGAACGATGCGATGTAGAGAAAAATAGCACACAATGATAATATAATAACAGCACTGTGGCTGGCCCACTTCTCTTTCCCTGTATCTAAGGATTTAAACCCTTGATTTGGGTGGCCTTGTTCTAAGGTAAAAAACATATGTAAAAAACACTACAAAAAAAAAATATTTTTACTTGCGATATACATACATAGGTACTATACTTACGCATATAAAGTTATGCATTCGTAAAAAAAAAGTTGAGATAACAATCAAACATGACATTACGATGATAGAGAAAGAGAACAAAGTGGTTCCGACAATTTTGTCTGCCTCTGTCTGTCTGTCTGTATGTATCAGAAGCCACCACCTAAACGGATCTGTGAATTTACTTCAAACTGGTATGTGGCGGTTTTTGGAGACTCCCCAGATGTTTTTTGAATTATTTTTTTTACCAAAAATAACGGTACCTGTCATACCGGTTTTAGAAAAACTCATTTCTCTCAAAAATGGTTCCTACGATTTTATTTTAATCAAAAGTTTTTCCAATCACAGAACAGAAAATTGACTAACTATTTAATCCCTGACAAGGTCCTTGTAATTACATTAACCGTTAGACAGGCAGGAAGGACCCACTTTTTTCGTGGATATCTTAACTGACCAAATTTCCAGCTCAATTTTTGTAAAGATGACTAGAGTCATTTTCCAGCACATGTTAAGTTTTTATCCATCAAGATCTGATTTAGGACTATAATATATTGTAGCTACGGTTTAACTTTTACAAAGTATTCTTTAATTTGAGCCCAATACTATTTCTGTAGATTCAACAGTTTCCAAGACAGCTTTTCAAAATATAACGATAAAAAATGTATAACAGAAAGTAGTAGAAATTAAAAGTATAATAAGAGATTCTGAATGTTTAAAAAATGTAATTTACTGAAAACAGCGAACAAAAATTGCGGTTTTTGGCATTTTAACCAATGGTGCGTTCGGCGCTCGATGTCGAAAAATTGAATTAAACATTGACTTAACATCATAAACAACTTAGCAAAAAATCAAAAATACCGGATTTGACGCAAGGTCTCCTTCATAGGAAAACGACAAGGTAACTCAATCAAAAGTAGGTACATTTTCTGATGTTCTAATAAGTAACTTAATAAAAGAACAATAATTGACACATCACAAAATTCGATTGATTTTATTAAAACATAAAACAACAAACATATTTAATTTATAAAAACACAAAACATAAATAACAAAACTCCAATTTGGATAAAGATTTTTTTTTCTTACAGGACACAAATAAAATATACAAACAAAGAGGCATAATAATAATTATAACAAAGTAAGAGAGAGCATTATGTCACAGTTAATAATAATTTTTCCACATTTTAATTCTCTTTCTTAGTAATTTCTTCCCTTATTAAGTAGTGTCGTATAATTGGTACACGGAATAACGGAACCGATAGAACAGCTCCAACACAAGCACCAATCCAATACACAATAATATGTTCCAAATTCGTATGGCCATTACATCCCCATTTTAAAGCCGTTGCCAGGACCGGATTGAAGTAACCCCCAGAAAAGTTGAATGCTGAAAACATAAGGTAGTTAAAAGCGTAAACTTTTATTGAGAGGTGTTTTCCGATAAGAAGTTTATAAAATTAAAATATTTGGTCTAATCTACTGGTAAGGTTTTGGTAATAGTTAATACTTACCCGCTACGACCAGACTTGTGCCAATAAATGAATCAATAATACTGCTAAAACGTGGTCCAGTTTCAGTTAGGGATTTTGATGCCAGACGACATAGGAGGGTTGCAATTCCTTCGATGACAGCACCGACATAAGGATGCACCTATTTGAAAATAGAATAGTTTTTGGTTTATTGATGAAAAATTCCATTGAAATTTAAGATGGAATTGATGACAGTGATACGTATGTACTTTTTTTTTGAATATATTTCTTAAATCAATTTTTAAAGGCTTCCTAAATTTATTTACTCCTGGATGTTATACTCCAGTTTAACTGCGCGTATTATATAACTCAAGACATTTAAAAGAAAGTTTTGGTGCAATTCCTTAAAATGGCTAACTTTATGTTTTTTAGGGTTCTGAACATGAATCGGATAAGTTCTGTAACAAAATTTCTCACAGTAAACATAGACAAGGAAAGATCCAGGAAGGTAAAATTAATTAATTCATGATTTTTTTTTAACTTTATCGACGCAGAAAGTCATCCTCTATAGCTGGAAATTGCAATATTTTTTCCAACAGATAACAGAATAAGGAAATTCTTTTATGTTCCCACATTCTAATGCTGAATTAAGTTGGATCAAATAAATATAAAACAAAACCCAACCGTGTAAATCAGAGTCTGAAAATAAGTGATAACTTGAAATCCTCTAAATATTAAAAAAAAAAATGAAATGACCTTAAAATAACATATTTTAAGGTCATTTCCAACCATCTTCAATTTCTTTTAGAATTTAGTGTATATTTATTGTGCTCTGAAACATACAAAAATCCTATGTGTTTCCCATAAGAAACTTTAAGGGCCTAAAAGGGTATCAGGGGTAAAAATAAAAATCTGAAAAAATTAGGGGATTTTTTTTGTATTATAGTATAGGTATATTGTATAGGTATAGCAAATAATCTTAAAAAAAAGAGCAAAATGATTTTATCTACTTTTAAAAAGTCGCTCCTCAATAATTTTTGTTTTAATGACTTTGTTCAGCAGTTGTCCACAGTTGTCAATGAAATTTATAGGAATGTTATTATTCTTACTTATTATTCACTTATTTATTTTTATTTTGCGTTAATTGCTAACGGTACCGTTGTAAGCATACACAAAGTCGCATGCTCTGGTGACTCTTAACCACTCGCTCTGTAATTGTTTTTTCGCATTATTTTAAAAATTGAAGCTGTTTATTATTTTTTCCATTTTTTTCAGCTCATGAACTATAAAAATAAACTCTCCTTTGTCAGAGCCACAAACGAAAATAAAGTGGAAGAAAACGAACTAAAACTGTATTCTCCCACTATTAATGAATATAAAAATAAACTCTCCTTTGTCAGAGCCACAAACGAAAATAAAGTGGAAGAAAACGAACTAAAACTGTATTCTCCCACTATTAATGAAAACAATAGCCTTTCAAACATGGCAGAAAAAGCAATAAAAAAGTTGGATTTTTTCCCTATTTGCCTCACTGTTGCGTACCCTCGAGGTCAAAAATTTCAGTTTTCATAAGGGCCTATACCCAAACAATATTCAAACAAAATTAGATCTACATGACCTTTTGTAAAGCAAAATCCCATAGTGACTGGACTATAAAGCGAAGGGCTATTTTATGCCCAAATTTGTATGGCATGAGTATACAAATTTGTAGCCTCTAGTACCAATTTATATAAGAAAAAAAGAAGTAGTTTATGTGTTGGTTTGGTGATTAGAAGATATTAACATAAAAATATGGTACAAAATGATGCACAAAACACTAAAATTTGCTTTGAAATTTTGTTTTTTTTTTTTTACGCTAAACTGTTAACTAGCCTTTAGATAAAATAATGCTCCTGCACCATTTTTTCAAAAATATACTTCCTCAAAGATCTTATGGGCTTCGAGGATTTAGAAAATACAGTTGAGTCAGAGTCAGGCTCAGGATAGATCACCTTTTCAATTTTATATTAATCTATCTACGTAAATCAATGTTTTATCTTCCATCAGGTTAACTCGTTGTTGAGAAATACTTGCACATTAAACCGTTTTTTTTTACAACAAATTGTCTTGATTCTAAGAGAACAGACGGAATATTGTTCTAAATATTAAATACAAATTTCTCACGCAATTTGATTTTCAATTTTGTCCATACATTATGGGAAGTTTAAGTTTTGTCTAATGCTCAGCTCCCTTCCAGCCGATTTAAATGAATATGGAAGAGAACTTAAGAGAAAATCTTGATCTTCAAAAATGCATTTAAAAATATTAATGAAAATTTAACGGTTTCAATTAAAAAAAAACATAATTAAATTAATTTTCAATATATTTTACCAATTTATTTTTAGTTTTTTTTTTTCATTTCGCTCCAAAAGGGTACACTTAGGCTACAGTAAAAATGCATTCAATAATTTTTGTAGAAAATTAATTTTTTCTATTAAACAGTAGCACAAACATTTGCTGTACAGCATAATATACTTTCTGAGATAAATAAAAATTGAAAATGCTGCAACTTTCAATATTTCTGAATTTCCCATACAAAATGTATGAAACAAATTGAAAATCATTTAGCGAGTTCTAAATATTGAAAAACAAAAGCTAAAATTTGGTGAGAATTTTTTATTTAATGTCTTGTATAATATTTCGTCTGTTCTCTTAGAATCCAGAAAATTTGTTTAAAAAAAAGCAGTCTATTGCACTCAACTTGAACCTTAAAATTGGTTCCAATTCCAATTACAAAATTAGTTCAAATTTAATTGTAAATGGATATCAAAACGGTAACAGTTTAGTTCCAAATCATTTGCAAATCCTTTTCACAAATATACTAAATATTTTGTATTGTCAACAGTGTTTTAAAATTGTGAGTTTATCGGGAAGTTTATTCAAATTTGGTTGTAAAATTCTATCCGATCAGACACGGATCTACAGACAAAAAAGCGATTGAAGGAATTTCTACAATCTGTTCTTATTCATTTTATACACATTATGTACATATAATAGTATTTACGTGTCCTTAAGCAGTTTATACCGTTACTAGTAGGTACTAGTGACTTACTTAATATGTGACATATTGCACACAATAATGTATAGGTAAGTGCACAAATTTTTCGAGATTTATTAATTTTTACCTGCAAATCAGCTGAACATTCTTCAAAAGCTCTTCCCTTATGTGTTTCAGCAAACTCAAACCACCAGAATACCTGCACAATTCTATACACACAACATCCGCCCATTAGTTCGGCCCAAGTTCGCAGGGCTACTTCGCGCAACGAAATCTTCCCTTCGAGCAAGTCTTCCATATGAGTGTAGGGGCATGCCGAAGCATCACCCCAAACCTTACCCCACCAAACGGTAAGGATGAATAGAAAAACTGCATATGCAGCAACTCCAAAATTATCAGCAACTAAATGTTAAAAAAATAGTTTAAAAGGAAAAAAAAAATATTCAATTTGAAATACCTACTTATGATTAATTCAAAACAACAAGCACATAGCTCGGCAGCTGCAATAGCTTCATTTACCAGGACCGGTACAAGGCCTTCCTTTAAAAGACGACCAGCTACTTTGCGTGCAATTTGTGCTAGAACACAGCATCCGACCATGAAGCCAGTGCTAACCCCTAGCGCTGACATTGACATTTTAAGGCCGTGTCGTCGTTTTTCCTTGATTGTTTCTTTTTTGTAATTATGCAATCCAACAATAATAAAACGTTGATCTCTGTGATGTTCTCTGTGGAACGATGATGATGCGTAAACTAACAAAACTTTAATTATTATTATTATCACGCATAGTTATTTGTCCGAATGGCCGGGCCGGGACGGACACAAGTAAAACACATTCAAAACAATTGTATTTCTGTACGAAGAAAAGCGCCAATATCGGTGACGAAACAGTGCAAAAAAAGATACAAAATAAACTTTTGCTAAGAGTGTGGATGTGTGTATCTGAATGACAGATACTAATTCGATGCTATAAATAAACAATTTAATTAAGCACTAATTTTTCCATATGATTTTTCCGTTATTAAATAATTTTTTTTTTATTTCAAACAAACACTTAATTTTATTTAATCGTTGGACGTCGTAATAATTAAGTTATAATTAAAATTTAACAAGAACACTTTTATGTCTGGAAAATGTAATGTTGGCACGCAAACAATTTTACTGTGGACGCTATCGTTTTTTTTTTTTTTTTTTTTAAATATGTGTAAAAATGAAAAGTCTATGAGCCCTGAACATTTGCGACTGATCGTAGGGGTTTGCAGCTAGATGAGCTACACACTAGGAAGCTTCTCACCATTTTCCTAGTAGGTACTTTATGAGCACATGCTTTTGCTTTTGTTATAACATTTCCTTGGTGAACTTATGTATGCTTAAAAGCTATAATTTGCAAATCAATTCAAAAGATGAAATTTGTACATTTTTTTTTTGAAGAATTTTATAATGACAAATGGAGAATGGCTAGAGAATTAAGCCTTTGCAAAGACACTGCTGAATTCTGGAAAATAAAATAAACGGAAACGAAGGAGGATAAAAAGGTACTAGAATTTCGCTAGACGACTTGAGAGCTCAATTTGCAGGATTGCTGAATACTACGGTAGAGCAATGCTACACCACATACAAAAGATGATATCCTTGCTGCGCATATAACAACGACGGAAATAGAACAAGTATTGGAGGCATTTTAAGATGGTAAAGGAGCTGGCACTGATGAGATTCCATCTATGTTCTTAACATCGTCTTCAATTTTGTTGTACTTAAGGATGCAGATGACATAGACATAATAGGCAGAACAAAGCGAGCTGTGGTTGACGCAAGTATTGAATCGGCGGCTAGCTAAGGAAAGAGCTGGTTGAAGAGGCATGTTGGTTGAACCCATAATCCATCCTGGATTGTAAACGCCACCTTAAGTAAGTAAGTAAAAGTAAATCGTTTGACCAAATTGTCAATCAGTCAAACTTACTTGTTTTGCTAAAAATTTTTATAGCCCGATTTTTCTATTTTCTTAACCCATTTAAGAATGAATCAAGAAAAATTTTTGCAATTATAAAATGTCTACGGTTTACTTATTAAAATAAATATTTACCAGTAATTCAACATTTATTTTTTAATTTTTAGTACTTATGAGATAATAAAGTGGTTTTATCACTAACTTAAAGTAAATATCTTTTATTGTTGTACTAGATCATTAATTTATGTACATATATCAAAATTTTGTAGTTTTTTTCTTATACAAAAATAGGAACACGAACTTTTAGTACCTACTTCTTGTAGATACGTATTATTGATTTCATCGTTCATCAGAAAGCAATGATTTAGCTTCTTTCACCTGAAAAAAAAAACGTGATAAAAGAATAATTCAATACAGTGATTTATTTATGATTGACTTCCTTACCGTATCAGGTAATTTTTTTTGAAATGTCTCAGGCAAAAATAATCCCAATAGTCCTGCTGACAAAGAAATCGCACCAAATACCAGCAGAGGTAATGTTTCATAATACATTCCCTTAAAAAAGAAAGAAAATCACTTTAGGGAACAAAAAAATAATACCTGTGTACTTGTGTTGGAAAAATATTGAAACAAAAAATGTATTACCAAAAGTGGAACAAACGGAGCTAACATAGCTCCGAAACGTGCAAAAGTCGACATGCAACCAACACCACCACTTCTTATTACCTTTTAAATAAAAAAAAATGAATTGTTAAAATGAACAGACATAAAAAAAAAACACCATTTACAGAAATTGTTGCAATTAATTCTTCAATAATTTCTAAAATTTTAATTGGTTTTATGTACAAAAAAAAACATAACAAATCGGTTACTGAAAAGGAATAAGTCCGTACTTTTGATTTTTTTAAGCATACATTTTATTCAAAGACAAAGACTTTTAAAGCATCCTTTTTTAAAACTTAATTGTTTTTATTTTCCATTTAAATATCAAGATCAACTTTTTGTACAAAAAAATCTAGTTTTTCTAATTTTGAAAAAAAAATAACTTTTTATTTTTAAAATCCATAGCATAGTAACATTAAGCTCATTGCATGATCAACAAAGATTAACTGGTTTCATTATATTTGTTCAACGACAGAAAGTTAAAGTTTTCCATTATTATAAAAAAAAGGTTGCACATACGCCACAGTGACCGTTCAAGTTTAGGCCATAATTTTGAATAGTGAATCGAACTTAGTAGTGAATTTGATAATTTCGTATTATGACTAGCGAGCGATTGTCTTAAATTAAGTTCGCTTTAAGTGTCAAAAGCCTAGCAAATTTTTATATTATTTTATTACAAATAGCGACCTTCGATTTGCTATTCATAATGAGGGCCTTAAACTCTTAAAATTAATAAAAAGAAATTATGATTGCTGGAAAAATAATGTGATTAGAAAACAAAATCGAGTTGTGGGATTTTTCTTTAACATAATTCATTTACAACTTCTAACAAACAGCAAATACTATCAGGATGCAGTCTGCTAAATTTTGGGTTATTAAACAGCAAGCAAAATTCAATTTTGCAAGAGCATATTAACGGTGTCTACCTTATAATCATTTAGCGCAATTATGTTTTCTTAAAAACGGCTCAAATGGTTTTGGTTCAATTTCTATATCATGATCATGACTCAAATAATAAAACATAAAAAAAAAAATGATTACTTATTTTCGTGGTTTTACCACATTCAACATTTAAATGTATAAACAAAATTATTGTACAAAATTTTAAAAATATTTGTTTTTCATAAATTTAAATGTTGAAAAGGGTAAAAACGCTAAAGAAGTAATAACATAAAATAAAACCCTTTAATTTTGTTTTAAAAGTTTGATTGCTTGTAAAAGAAACGGTTTGATAGATCAAATTGAAACTTTGCAGGAATTTAGGAATTTGAGAAGTGTGCTATAAAAGTCATAGTCAACATTGGTCATTTTAATTTAACCGTTATTAGTTGTAATTTTGAATACCAACATTTGAAAAAAAAAAAAACAAAAAATAATCCAAATCGAAACGGTTTTGCCCTGTTCCGAGAAAATTTGCTTTAGTTACTCCACTAATAATTAATTTTAGTTTGACACCAAAACTTTATTCTTTAACTTATTGAGTAACAGACATCCATAGAGTAGGTACGTTGTATTTGTATATAATTTTTCTTAATTTTAATTTTAGAATAATTACGATCGCAACTTTTTCTGTAACTGGTGTATAAATATAATCTTACAGTAGGCATCATTTCTGCTGTGTATGTGTATAAAATGGCAAATGAGGATGTTATTCCTAATTTTCCTATGAGAAATAGAGTAATCACAGCCCATTCAATATCTAATAGTAAAAGAAATAATAATGGTTTTATATAATTTGTAAAAAAAGTGATTATAAATAAATAATTTATATATTACTTGTTGCTTTTCCATTTCAAAAAAAAAAGAAAAAAAAATAAGCAGCAGAAAAAAAAGGAATAAAGTTGTGAAAATAAAAATTCAATCGAATAGTTAGTAATATAAACTCATATAAGAAACTTTCTAACGTCAGAATTTTTGATTTAAATGGGTGCCCCAAAAACACCCTGCCAGTGACGGCTATTCTAAATCCGTTTCCTTTGAAATATCAAATAGAAATTGACAAATGTTTCCGTTATTTTCGAATAAGCAGTAGCATTTCCCGATAAAGTGACACATTTTGGGCCACCCTGTAACTACTTTACTTTTTTGTAACTTACATTATTTCTCATTAACACTTCTTACTTTTTGCAACATATCCTCCTGCCACACAAGTCACGGCACACAGAAGTAATGACCCAGTGAGAGATAATCTTCTGCCAAATTTATTCAGCATAACCTAAAAAAAAAAAAGAAAAAAATATAAGTATCTTCTAAAAAATTAACAACATGTTTATCGTAATATACCCAAGCTAATGAATAGCCAGGAATCTCAACAAGACACACTAGAGCGAAATTAATATACTTATTGCCGCTAAGATTCGTTGCATTCAATGAAAGTCCATAGAAAACCAAAGCATTGACACCCCTAAAACATAGGAGAAATCATTATTAAAACATGTTTCTTGTTTATAAATACAAATTACAAACCAGATATATAACATCAAAGCATATCGAATGCATAGTTTTTTAGATCTAAAAACATCTCTTACAGCTCCATACATTTCTCCTCTCTCGTAACTTTCAATCTTATTAAGCTGCTTATCACTAGTGGAGCTCGATGATTTTGTCTCATCACAGTTTTTGTCTGATTTTGTATTTTTAAATGAATCCAATAAGTCTTCAGATAGTTCTCTTTTATTAACTTTGGCAGCATTGGTTATTATTTTTTTTGCTTTTTCAAAGTCTTCGCGTGCAATTAGCCAACGAACTGATTCTGGAATCATCCAATAGTAGGCGATAAAAATTAATGGTGGTGCTGATAGTACAATCTGAAGTAATTGCCAATTGGGTAGAAGCCATGCTGTCAATCCGACTAAAGCTTCACCAATTGCATAGAAATAATTTAATATAATCGATGACATTTCTCGTTGTTTGGGTCCAACCATTTCCACGCCAATTATAAATGCCAGTGGATAAACTGCTGATGTTCCAACTGCATTCAAGAAAGCAAATACGAGAAAACTATTATAGTCCCATGCTACGCCTTGTAGAATTCCAGTTATGGCCATGAAAACTATGCAAACTATAAAAATAAGTTTTCTTCCATATCTAATTGAATTGTGGATTTACATTATGAAGACTGTGAGTTTATGGTCGAAAAGTTAAAACTTACCTGTCAGCAAAAAATCCTGAGGTCGCTGTACCTGCCACTAGTCCAGCAAAGTGTATGGTTCCAACCAGGGCTAATTTCCAAGCATTTTCTGAGCATGTAAGTTGCCACTTAAAAGACAACAAAAATGTAACAGTGAAAAATATGTATCTATGAATATTTTCCGTTTTTCCTTAAAACGGTTACTATGCCTCCTAAAAATCAAAAATCTTTAAATACTAGATTGAAACTGAGACCACTTTATAGTCTTACCAGTTGCCACGTGATTTTCTGTACTATTTTTAAAGTTTTATTCCTCTATACCATTTGGACACACGCTGTGATATTTACATTATATCAAAGTTATATCAGTTAATGTCTATAAAGGACCAACATAGCCCAATTGTACCTATAGATTGATAAGTGGACTTCTTTTAAAGTTTTCCAAAAAAAATATATATACAAAAAATGTTACGCATACGCCACAGTGACCTTTTATATTTAAAGTATTAAAATTGATAAACGATTTGCTTTCGATGGGAAAATAATAAATTCATTTGACCATTGTTGATTAATGATAATTAATCTATGACCTTTTAAATAATTTAATTAAATTAATTAAAGTTAAATTAAAAGTTCAGTCATTGGGGGATTTTGCCCTACAAAAGGTCATGTTGTTTGGTTATCGGCCCTCAGGAAAACTGAAATTTTCGACCTCGAGGGTGCGTCGCCGCACAGTGGGGCGACTTGTATGGGAGAGCGGAAAAAACTCAAAAAAATCTAAACCACTTGACCGATTTTGTTGCAAAATTTTTAGAAATGATAGTCAGTAACAAAAGAAATTCACACTATTATATTCACAATACTATATTTTCGCCCATTGCCACGCCCACTTTTTATTAATTTTAATAATAACTGAACCAATTTTGTTGAATGGATGGAAAAAAACAATTGAAACTTAAATGTAAAATTATATCATGTATTATATCTTCCACCTGATTTCATGGTTATCCTTATCACCTATTTTCAGACTCTGGTTCCATGTAAACCAGAGTCTAGGTTTTGTTTTAAATTTATTTGACCCGACTTAATTGAGCATTAGAATGTGGGAAGCATAATAGAACTTTCGTTATTCGAGTTCCGAAAAAAGAAACCGATTTTTTTTTAAAAATATTTTAAGGCTATAAATTACAATTTTCTTTCAAATTAAGGTAATTGTAAAAAAATAATGAAACAATTACGAACTCGCACTTTACCTCACTTAATAAAAATATTTCTTTTGTTTTAATTTGAATTTATCCAAAACATGCTTCTATTTTTATTCGAATTGAAAATGTTCTGATGGTCACCCCGTTTTTGACATTTGTCACCATCACCATTTCATAATTTCATGTATTCTACTCTACCAAAACTCACCTCTTGAACAATTGTATATTCCTGCGTATCAAACACCCATTCATGACATCGAACTTGCTTCATCTGATTGAACTTTTCCCTTGGACATGTGCCAGTTGCAAAAGCAGCCGGTACCGAATCATTAATATTAACAACTTCATAGCGAAGACATTTTTCTGGAGTGAATTTCCCATGACTATTTGTACTACCGGGAGTTGCATTCACCAGCCAAGGTGAATTTAATTCGAAATTTGTAAAGCTTTCACCGCATTCAGGTATCAAGCATCTAAAATAACAAAATTGAACAATCAGTGAATTCAGTTTGGTGCAATAAATCTAATTGTTAGTACTTTATTATTGTCTCTCACCTATAGTTTGGGATACCTGCAGTGAAAACGTACGATAAACTGTTTGCTGCAGCAAACATTACTGGCAAACAAATTAGAAGATAATTTATTTTCTGATATCTTCCACATTCACCAATTTCTTCAAGAATTCCATCGAAATCCATTGTGTGTTTTATAGACTGATGAGAACTAAATAATACTCGTAGGTATGATGGCTTCAGAGATGAGAATGCGTTCGTTCTTTTTGAGCTAATTGTGGCATAGAGAAATAGAAAAATCATTAAATTGAGGTAAAAAGAGAAATTTAAAAATAGTTTCCATTTGTGTTCTTGGGGTATACATATTGGTTGCATGAAAAATGAAATGCCTAGTTTGGTCGCATGAACATGCTCTTATACTTGTAAATCGGGTTTATGCGTATAAAAGCTTTACAGTGATGAGTTAACTCAGAAACGTCTATAAAATTTAGAAAATTAAACTGCAAAAGTGTAATATGGTTAGTTTTTATTTTTTTTTTAAAGAATTATGACGGATAAAACTTCGTGAGTCGGGCTATCTTGAGTCCGCCTGGGGATTGAATCGGACTGCTTGAGTCGGGTTGTCTAAAATCATGTTGCCTTGAGTCGGGCTATACCCTTACCCGTATAGATTCAATGCACCTTATCAGAGCGGCGGACTAAAAGTAACACTTTTTATAAAAACCGATGCTTCTCCTATAACATTGGAAATAATTTAACCATACCTTATTTAAATTTGACATCTATATTTCAACAATTTGAGTTGTACCGATATCAGCTGTGTTTTATTGGTAGATGGGTGAAAGCACAGCAATGGAATGCAACTAAAACTATTTTACTCATCCGAACATTCAATGTTCGAATGTTGGTACCATGTTCATGTTTTTTGGTGCAATTTATGGCGAAACAAAACCAGCTTAGGGCTGTGTTCGCAAACTTTATCGAATGTCATTTTCGATTTGCAACTTGGAGTGATCTCGATTTGTCCTTCTCTATTTTTTAAATAAAATACCAATGAGCAAACTTTTTTTTTTATTTTGTGCGATGGTAAAGATATAAATTAACTTTTTAATTAAATCCAATTTAGAGTAATTTTCATTATTTAATTTTTTTTAGTTAGAACGTGTTTTAATAAAAAAAAAACTGCGTGAAACCGCCAACCTTCAAATAAAAAATTATTTCTTCAATACAAATCTGCGCCCTCTTCTTTTCAATATTTCAAAGCTCTATAGCCAGCATGATTTTTTCGGCAGCAATCGTTTTGTTTTAGTTTTCCATAGAAAGTTTTACTGCGCTGCTTACCCAACAACCAATAAAACACGGCTATTTGCACAGCGGCCACTTTAGTGGGCACACA
Source organism: Meliscaeva auricollis (assembly GCA_948107695.1). Classification (NCBI taxonomy): domain Eukaryota; kingdom Metazoa; phylum Arthropoda; class Insecta; order Diptera; family Syrphidae; genus Meliscaeva; species Meliscaeva auricollis. The sequence goes on along the minus strand of OX403619.1, from coordinate 17,661,554 downwards.
CACTTTACAATTATCACATGCGATTCAATTTTTGTACGATAATCGCTATGATAATTGTATCGCGTGTATTTCATGCTTTTACAGTTCTTAGTTCATCAGTGTAACCCACTCAATCAAGTATCTACTGATTGAGTTTAGTTTCTTATCTTAGGATTTTTTTTTTTTAAGATAATGTTTTTCATTTTGATGGGGAGAAATAGATCCACCTCTACTACTTTTGGTTTTATTTTGTTCTTACGTGACCCCTTGTACTGTCGGCATTTTTTTAATTGAATTTAATTGTATCATTTTTCAGTAGCAGTTACAATTTGATATAATAACTTTGTTAATTGATGCATTTCGATGCTAGAGCTTATTAATTTGAAAAAAAATAGTTTTGCGTGTCGCGTAGTTTATTTCTTTTGCTATATACCCGACACTTTATTGAATAGCGCATTCTACTCTGCTGTCATTTTTCATTTGATGCTGATTGCCGTTGGATTTTATCAGGAAACAATTGTGTCAGGAGGTAATATTGAAATTGTAAATTAAGTATATTAAACCTAATATAAATATGACACTTAGGAAAACACTTTATTCAAGTACGATAAACTAAATTGACTGATCCATTTGGGGTTTTAATATGCCAGTTCTGTTTTTGTACTTAGTTTTTCTATCAAAACAATAATTTCACATACAAAACTTGAAATTTGTTTAATTTTTAAGGTAGATAGTACTTACGAGGTAATTAATTAAAAAACAACGGAAATAATATTCCACATACACCACAGTGACCCATAAACCGGAATACAAAAATAATCACACCATTTGACTTTAGTTGACCATAGTTGCTCATTCGAAAAATAACCGATGTACATAAAAAATCATAAAAAAAATATTGGATGTTGGTGGCAATTTGTATTACCTTACCTGATGGGCAATAACAATGCTCATATTTTGCTGTAATAAGTTTTGTGATACAGCAGTGCTTTTCTATTGCTTTTTTTGGGTGTGTTACCAGAACCGTATATTACTGTTTTTTCGACTTGGATGATTTTAATTTGGTCTATAGGTAAAATAGCGTATATTGGTTTCGTGTAAAACTAATGATTATGAAGTATGCTAAGTAAATCAACCGTCAAAGTTGGTCAAGTTGATGAGAAAAAGCAAGCTTAAAAAAACATATTTGAAGAGGTTTATATTTTTAATTGACTTCAAAAAAGAAGTAGGTTATCAATTCGTCTGTATGCTTTTTGTTTATGTTTTTTACCACAGAACTTTGATTTTGATTTTGATGGTTCTTTTTGTATTTGAAATCTGGTGGTCTCCATTAAGTCCCATTTTAACTTGGTTCATTTTTGATAACGGCATCCATGAGAAAATATTAAAAGTCTTAAATTTGAAGTCGATTGTTTTTCTTTTGAAAGGTATTATTTGAGTATTTTTCTGCAAAGTATTTTCAAGATAGATGAAGTTGCTGTTGTTTAGATTTTTAAACGCACAAAATTGAAAAACAGTTTTAAGTATTTAATAGAAAAGTAAAAAAATGAGCCTTTAAGAACAATATCTTCTTTTTAGGCAAAAGTTTGCCAGGTTTGTCAGTTTTGTCAGAGATGAACATCACATACATATTTGTCAATTTAATAAAAAAAAGGAAAACCTCTTATTAGTTATACCTAAAATATTTTTTATGAATTTTTTAATATAAAAAATTTAGATTGATATGGTTAATTTTTGTAGTTTTTATGGTAGAAAAATTACTTAAAATTAACCAAGTTTTAATTTCATATCAAAAAAGATTAATATAGTTTTTTTTTTGTCTCATCAAAAATTTAAACAAATTTTATTTTTTTTCGGATATATCTGGTAAATAAAAAATAAAAAAAAGTAAACAAAATTTTGATAATTTATTTTTAATGTTTTGCTCAAAATTGATAAAAGCATTGGAAATTGGTTAAAACCTATACAATTTTTACTTGCGATATAGGTATATATCAAATTATGCATTCGTTATGCATTGGGTCCGACAATTCTGTCTGCCTATCTGTCCGTCTGTCTGTCTGTATGTATGTATCAGAAGCCACAGCCTAAACGGATGGGTCGATTTACTTCAAACTTGGTATGTGGCGTTATTTTGAGATTATCCCCAGATGTTTTTTGCATTATTTTTTTTACAAAAAATAACGGTACCTGTCATATACCGATTTTAGAAAAACTCATTTTTTCAAAAACGGTGCCTACGATTTTGATTAAAAAATCATTTTTTGTAAATAAGGTCTATCTTTAAATGGATACCATTTTTTTCAAAAACTGTTATTAACGGTACCTGCCATAGAACCATTTTTTTAAAATTCAGATTTTCTTCTTCATGACTCAATCAATTTCAACCATTTTTCTTACATGAAAGCGTTTATGTTGAATGTCTTAAATGAATTTAACCTCGAAACAAAGTATGCAATTTAATTTCTTATATAATGATACATTTTTAGAAAATTTTGATAAACGTTAGAGGCGTTTCTTCGAAATTTTTTTTTTCTATATAAAATTTTGCAGGGACTTTTATAAAAAAAAATTGGTACCCCATTTTAAAGATATTATTTATCAACATCTAAAAACTAAATTTAAAAAAAAAATATTGAGGAGTTTTCGAAAAAAAAAGATTTTTCAAAAAAAAAAAAATTATTACGGCAACTTAAAAACTTTCATGTAAAAAAAATGGTTGAAATTGATTGCGTCATGAAGGATAAAATCAGAATTTAAAAAAAGTTCTATGGCAGGTACCGTTAATACCAGTTTTTGAAAAACATAGTTTGCATTTAAAGATAGCCCTTATCCCAAAAGGTGACCATGATTAACAATCATGAAAAAAGCCAAACTATTCATTGAATTAAAAAAAAAAAAACTTAGCTGGTGCTCCTGAGAATCATGAAAATGTGTTTAATGTACATATTGTATGTATATAGGTATACAAATAAACTATTTACTATTATATTTGTTGACAAGCTAAGAACAACTAAGTGGTTAAAATAAAACCCACTGTTTCACAAAACGAATATTCCATCAATTTTATAAACTATATTTCTGATAAGCTTTATTGACTTGAGGTGCATTAAAATACGTGTTATTTTTATTATCCTAGTCTATTTATAAAAAATTTCAAATCCGTAGCTTGTTTAAAATCCGATTATACCGGATTTCTTTAAAATTTCCTTTTTTTATACTTGACCCATTTCTGCATCGATATAAAATCCCATAAGGAAAAAATAATCCAAAAAATGTAGGTTATGACTAAGATTGCAGTCAAATATATCGTTAATACATTTTTTAGCAATTCAAAAAAAAAAAAAAAAAAATAATAATTAACTATAAACAACTCAAACCACCTGCTGACTAATTTTAACTTACGAGCACTTAATTTGAAAACAAAAAAAACAAACAGACTTGCAGAATACAAAAAATAAAAAAACTTGCAAAAATCAATAAAGGTCAGCTTTTAATTCCCACATTTATTTATGAAATTGAAGAAAAGATTCCACTTAAAACTCGTATGTCATTGTTTTGGCACGCACTTCATATTTTTTGTTTTTGTTTTCTAATACTAATCTGCACCAACACAAATCTTTATTGTTGAATTTACGTAATTTTCGAAATCTTAAACGCACAATATTCATTTATTTATGTTCATCACGGTCTTATAATTAATTTATAATAATTTATCATTGTTCTTAATTCCAGCATTAGGATTGCAATCAAAAATGTGCCTCTCTTATCAAGTAAAAGCCTTATCACTTAAATAATCGTATTTCATTTGCTGTTATGTTTAAAAGAAACAAATAAAAAAAATGTGAAGGGAAGACACGAAAGGGGCTTTAATGTTATTTGTTTTGTTTACAATATCTACTCCACTAAAACATTTATCTAATTTTGCGATGTTGTCGATACGAAAGGTGAAATTTTACCGGTTAAATGCAGGTGAAACTTACTCGAAAAAAAAAATTCTAAATAGTAGAACCCATTCCTACACTGATAGTGCTTACTTCTCCATCAGCTAAAGCTAACTACTCGTATCGAATTGAAGAAAACTCTGTTGATTCCTTCGAGTTACTTTCAATGAACGTTTGCTTAGGTTTTATAGAGGTATACACTCTACAGTGGCATTTGTTAAATTTCGTTCAAAGTAGTTTTTCAAAGTAAAATGAATTGATTGCAATTTTAAAAGTTGTTGCCGGAAAATATGTTTTTTTTTTTAAATTTTTCTGTCTGTAAAAATAGCCAATGGTTTGTGCACGAGTATTTGTCAACAAAAAAAAAAACACAAAATATATTAAAGAAAGTGCTTGAAGGCATATAAAAAAGAATCCTATAACGATTAAAAAAGTGTTAAGTTTCAATACATAATATATAAAAATAGAGCAAAACAACATGTTTTTCGCTAATAGCTCAAGAACGCTTCTTAGGAAAAATAAATGAATGTAATTTTCTTGTTCAGCCACCCAAAATTAATGAAAAAAAAAACTTTTTTCGTGTAAACTACACAGAAAAAAACAACCGTAGTCAATACGTAGTCAACTTGAAAAACAGCGAAATTGTCATATTGACTACCAAAATAGTCAGTATGAAAACTTTTTTTTTGACAACCGGACCCGAAATTTACAACTCGATAGTAAATTTGGGTCAAAGAATAAGAAGATATTTTCTTATTCTTAGATTTGGGTAGTCAATTTTGAAATTCAAAATGACAACAACGGTTGTCATATTGACTACCGCTATAGTCAATATGATAATTTCGGTAGTCAATTTCATATTCAACCAAAATGATAATTGAATTTAAAGATTCCGACATAAAAACTTTAATATAAAAATTCGGTGGTCAATAGACAGCTTTTTAACAAATATGAAAACCAAAATAAAAACTGAATCTAACATTTCGATTGTCAATACGAACATAGTTTGGGATACCTGCAGTGAAAACGTACGATAAACTGTTTGCTGCAGCAAACATTACTGGCAAACAAATTAGAAGATAATTTATTATCTGATGTCTTCCACATTCACCAATTTCTCCAAGAATCCATCGAAATTCATTGTGTGTTTTATAGACTGATAAGAACTAAAGGTGTATTTTTTTTGTACGCCCGGGCTAAATTGAACAAAAAAAAAACGCTCTCGGGGCTAAGCACTTTACATGTTAAATACAACAACAATTTAGCCCCTCGGGCTTAGGAGCTAAGCCCCGAACATTCTCGGGGCTAAACTCTTTGAAGAGGTTAAAATCAGTGCTACCAACTCATTTTCTGTTAAATCAAATACTTTTCGATAGCTTCTACCGTTAAAAAGTTACTAATATTTTTGACTTTGACCCTGTATTAACTTTTGACGCGTACATAATTTGTCAATGGACAATGTAAGTGAAATTTTTATTTTCTACGAAAAACCTTATATTTTAAAGGACGCGGCCCCGTTGTCAATTTTAACAAAAAATATGAGGCTCTTTTAAAGTTAAAATTGTCAATGCGTCCGTATTGTCAATGCGTAGCAGGGTAATACGTTTTTTGTTTAAGCTTTATTTTTACTGGTAAATTGAGCACTAGAAATATGTACATATAGAGAAATTAACATTTGAATAATTTATTATTATAACAGCAAATTATTTTATTTTAGGTTACAAATTCACAAAAAAACATTAAAACCATTCAAGATGGTTATAATTTGCTTCATCAAGGCACCAAAAATCTACATGTTCGTCCAACCAAAATGAATGCCCAAAGTTCCAGATCTCATGCAATTTTCACCATCTACGTTCGAAAAGACATTCAAAATAAAATCACACAATCTTGTTTAAATTTAGTTGACCTCGCTGGTTCTGAGGGAGTTCGACGTACCGGCAATGAAGGGTTAGCACTTTCAGAAGGAGTTCACATCAATCAGGGTTTATTATCGATTGGAAAAGTTCTGCAAGCCATTACATATGGCTACAAAGTCATACCTTATCGTGATAGTGTATTAAGTTCTGTTCTTCAAGGTTTGATATTAAAATATGTATACAAAAATATATATTACAAAAAAAGAATTCAATTTATAGATTCCTTAAATCCAAATTCACATATTATGCTGCTTGCTTGTATTAGTCCATATCGTGAGCATTTGAGTGAAACACTTTCCACAATTAGATTTGCCCAAAATGCAAAAAACTTGAAACATAATCCACAAATCAACTCTAAATTTATGGTGTTAAAGGTTAGTTTATTTTCTTTTGTTATTATAATATCCTATTAATTAAAAAATGTCATAATTATTTAAATAATAATCCAGAGATCAAAAACATTACACAAATCCAATCCAATTCGGCAAAAAAAAATAGCAAAACCAACGCAATGCAAAAGACCCTTATCTCTCGCTAACTTTAGGTCAAGCTACGGAAAGAACAATCCAACAGTACATGGCAATACTTTTTCCACACCAAATAAAAATCCTTAGGAAAAACAAAAGTAAGTATAAACAAAGATTTCACTGTGCGACAAAACATTTAATTTTTAACTTAGATGACCCGGCAGACGTTTTCCGGTCCTGCAGAGTGATATATTTTATACTTAAAATATTAATTGTTTTATTACACGATCGTTAATAAAGTTTATTAGTTACTGGACCTTAACTAAAGTAACTACTGATCCGCAGAACTTTTCACTTAATTTCCTGTTCTTGGCTTTATAATTTTAGCATTTTAAATGTGCTCTGAGATATACAATATTTATGGTATTTTCCATTTGGAACATAGACAAATTAGTTAAAGTTTCTCCGAGGCGTGAGCAGGCAACATACAGTTGTAGTACATTTGAGAATTATGGAAAAGGTGCGGAATACCTTAGAAAGAAACGTATGAGGTCATTAATGAATGCGTTTGATATCGTTTAAAAAAGTCTTTGTTTTCGTCTCCCTGACTACTGTAGCGATTAAATAGATCATATCCTGGCTTAAAGAAAATGTGCTATGCACGATGAATATTTATGATAAATAATGAATCAAACAAAAAAGTCTAAAAAAAGATCCGAAATGGATCGTTTATAAATGAATATTATTCGGATAATCAAAACTTAATTTTACTAAACCAAATGTTTGTAGAGTAAAATCTCTCCTTTCTCTATTCTTGTTGAACTTAGAAAAAATGATTTCTATTAGTTTTTCCCTGAAACTTTTGTTTTCATAAAATTAACAGTTATTCCGTTAAATAGCTGCATTTGTAATATGCGTTCTGTTGGACCTCTTATATGTAGCGAATTGAGCAATGCACCCTCTATGTGGAAAATTTGCACTTTTAATTATCCAATCAAAACAATAAAAACTTGAAGCTACTCGCCAGTAAGACATGCTTTTTTACGCCCATTGACAAAATGTTGAAAAAATGAGAAAAACAATTTTTAATACTTTCGATTACAAGTGAATTATACTTCTCTTATAACTCATGTCGAATACATTGGTCAAGAGTTCATTTCCGTTTTTCAATTAAATACAAAAATGTAAATCCAATGAAAAATGACGGAATTCTAGAAATTAAAAAAACGAGTTTTTGGTGAAGTATTTTTTCGCTGTCACACAACGTTATTTGTTTTATTGAATGTTTGAACAACAACAACAACTTAAAGGCACTACCACTCTTGTTTGGCTGGAGATATAGCTATTTCGTGCTTTGCCACTTATGCACTCATCAGTCTCCTTTTTGTGGTGCTGAGCATAGAAAGTGGTGTGCATAGAAAGTTTTTCATAATAAAATTGGATTAAAGCTCAGCACCACAAAAAGGAGACTGATGAGTGCATAAGTGGCAAAGCACGAAATAGCTATATCTCCAGCCAAACAAGAGTGGTAGTGCCTTTAAGTTGTTGTTGTTGTTCAAACATTCAATAAAATTGACGGAATAAAGAATGGTCAAGTCTAACAAGCTGACATTCTAGTACGAATAGTACAATAATAACAATAATAATAGTTATTTGTTTTAGTTTATAGTTTTTCTAAATTCTAACATTTATCAATTATTAAAAGGATTGGGACTGTAAAAGTGGTTCCAGTGCGAGAATTATTAAATCCCGATCCGTTTAATGATTTAGATCTCCTTGGCTCTTGTACATCCTTTATGAGTCTAAATATTTCCTCATCAACCACCATTGACGCACCGCAGACTAAAAAGGCATCAAGGTAAGTGTTCACAAATGAATAAAGATTCACTCGTTATATAATAATAAAATATTGTAATTTTTTTGCAATACTTGTAGCCCCATTGAAAGAAAATGCGTTGCAGACGTCGAGAGTATATACTGTCATGTCAAAGTTTTTGGAAGCACTTAAAAAGGATCAATCTGTACAGAAACCAACTATGTACAATTCATCTAAATTGGAAGGAGAAAGAATACGAACAATTAGTAGGCAGGAACTTTTTTCTATGGCCCGCGAAAAAAATAGTGAAGAAATTAGAGAAATGGACAATGGCGTCAATCGGGAATCGGTAGTAAGTTTTTTGAACATACAAATTAATGAATGAAAAAAAGCAATGAACCCATACAAATAATTACAGTTTTGTGACAAAAGCAGTCCTGTAATTAAAATTCTTGTTGTACCAGACATGACACCGATTTCAGACTCTTGCTCCAATCTATCATTAGAATTGAACTCGACGAATAACGAACAATTTTTAGGCATATAACAAACTGTTTTGCCGGCGAAACCTTTGCGACGATCTCCAAGGCTATTGGCAAAGGCACAATCTTTGATTACAAACAATAATTCTGTTATTGCGCCAAAACGAAGAGTATCAAACTTTCATCAAAAACAACTATCACAGACGTCGAAGCATTCGATTCTTATCTCACAAAGAGCATTCTTTTGAAGAAGAACAAGAAAAATCCGTTACTCCTGCAATACAAACTGACAAACCAACAACATCGAAAATTCTTGTTGTCCTAGACATGAAACCGATTTCAGACTCTTGCTCCAATCTATCATTAGACGGATAATGAACAATTTTTAGACATAGAACAAACTGCAATACAAACTGACAAACAAACAACATCGAAAGTGGTAAAAAAATCAAAGAAACTAGCCGCTTTGGTTGAAAATCCGACTATAGCTGGATATTTTGAGAACAAAGGAAAAAACAAAGCGAACAATTTGAAATCCAATCTTGCCAAACAAAAAAAAGCCATTTTAAAAATGTTGAATTCTGCTTCAATTAAAGAATTGCAATATTTACCCCAAATTGGTTTAAAAACTGCATTTCAAATTGTTACTCAAAGGTAATAATATTTTAAATAAAGATACAAATTGAATATTTAGTTATAAATTAAAATTTTTTCTTTCAATTTGTTTTCAGAACAATTCATGGCAAATTCAAAAGCTTTACCCAAGTTGGTAAGTTGCCTATTTGGAGGGGAAATGCTTGGGAACGTTTTAAAGAGGTGAATTTTAAATAAAATATAAAAATACTTTTACTAATGGAAATGTCCAATTTTTTTTTCAGGCAAATAGTGTTAGCTGATGAGGTGACTTTAAGGAAAACACATAATATTTTTTATCATTCATTTATACCCGATTCATTAATGTATTTAATAAATACTAGCTAGCAAAATAAAATTTGTGTTTATAGTTTTGCATAAATAAATAAGGACTTGCCGGCAGCCGGCGGGCGAACTGTTCTTTAAATGGAATTTTACATATATCCAAATCTTAGTGGCACCAATTTTTATAAATTTAAATTAAATATTAAATATTTTAGTTCAATTAAAAATCTTTTTTGGTGATAGCTTTTGAGTGTTGATAGCAATATTTTTAGAAAAATCTATAAAATATTGCAAAACACATAACCTATCTGGCCCCTATACATACTATACATACCTCTTTCTCGGCTTCTTTATGATCATGTTCTTAAGAACAGTTCAGTAAGATCTTGCCATTTGAATTTCCATACTAAAAACAATAAATAACTGGAAACAACAACGAAAATTAATTTTTACAATTTTTAACTTTTTTCCTTTCATGTAAATCAAATTACATTTATATATTAATTGAATTCTTCTTGTAGTTGTAAAGATATTAACAAATAGTACAATACATTTGCAAACATTCTTAAGTTGCTATTAAATGTTGTTTAGTATAGTTCCAAGACCTTACTTAAAACATAGTTTCTAATATTAAATATTGAATATAAATAATATTAATATTAATCTTTTTGAAATAATTGCATTAGCCAATGATGAACTCGTGAAATTCAGATGTCAGTTCAGGATTAGCAGGTGGGACGTCCAATTTTAAATCTCCTGTACTTGATGACATCTGTAGCCATGTTATTAGTTTCCTGGAAATTAATAAAATATAAAATGGAATCGGCTCTAACGATTTTGATTAAAATTTTTGTGTCTGCTTTCTTTAGTAGGTTTATACTTTTGAGATGAATGGAATGTTTGTAAAAATTCCATTAACGTTGTTCAAGTTGTTGTTTATGTTATTTTAGGAATGAAATTTATTTATTTTTACATTTCTTATGAAATAATTTATTTTAAAAACTTAATAAAAGAAGCTTTAACGTCCACAGTAACTTTGACCCTAAGAGCAAGTACATGCGACCCAGTCGTGGATTTTATTTATTTTAGTATAAAATGTGTTAATGTTTTTTGACTGATTTATTTTTTTCAAAATTCTGAGTTTGAAAATCATTTTTTCTTAAACTATTTGTTGGATTAACTTTATTTAAAATGTTAATGAAAGAAAAATTTCCTGGCTATAAAAAAACATTTAATTTTATCTTGTATTTAACTCCGTTGTATTTCATTTTTTTCTGCTTTTAAAAAAAAATCTGATAAGAGCGGCAATCTTAAACCGGCAACTGTTATAGATTTTTGAATACTAATATTTGAATTATCCAAATCGGAGCGGTTTCGCCCGATTCCGAGATATTGCTATATTTTGAGTTTTAGTTACTCCACTATATTGCCCTTTTTAAAAGGATTAACCAGGATAATATTGATATACATAAGTAAAAGTAGGAACATACCTATTGTTTTGAATAGCTCTCGAAAAATCTCTATGCTCGCCCAGTTCTTTAAAAAAATTCTTTATGAAATCATCTTCGTCCGACCATACCATATAAGTTTTTAATCCATAGCTTAAGCATCGAAATTCTTTGTCAGGATTATGAGGAATCAAGTCATCATGGTTGTCATGTCCATTTACTTTGAAAATTATATATTTTTGCTTGTCTTCAAAGTCTCTTACTTCCAAAATATAATTTATTATGTTGATATACAAATCGAAGATTCTACCATCAACTGTTGAGAACTTGGTATTGCATTCCTTTACTTGCATTGCATGAATTACAAATATTATATCGAGTACTTCATCTGCATCCGCTTGTGTTACTATAAATTAATAAAGATCGGTTAGAGATAAAATGAGACTTCAAACAAAATACAAGCTTGAAAATTCTTACATTCTTCTATAGCTTTCTGAATTTCTTCTGCAGGTTTATTAACAAGAACTTGTAAAGTCATATTCATTCGATAAAATGTATTTGTGATTTTTTTCAATTCGTCTCTTTTTTCGGATTCTTCGTTGAAAATAATCACAGCCATGGAACGCTTCATGTTTTTTTTTGTTTTTTTTTTTAATGTTTGATTTGTTTATTTATATTTCAGATATGACTAATAAACACACACTTGAGTTTGATAGTACATTCTTGAGATAGATAACATTTTGCTTTGTGTTCGTTAGCCTTAAGATTATTGTTTTATTTTGAATGAATCCCAGTGATAGAACAAAATTATTAAAACACAAAATATAAAAATAATAACAATAGTTTAGCAAAATTAAACAAACTTTATCATAATCAAACAATATTGTCTGACTGTTGGAAGTTAAAATTAAAGTAGGACTGGACAATATTTTAATCACAAAAGCTTTTATACAATGTATTGCAAGAATAAATAAAAAAGCTTCTAGAAGTCAAGTCGATCGTAAGTGTGACCAGATTAGAGCAGCAACTCTTCTTTTTTGAGCATTGCATTATGCTTTGCATGTTTTGTTATTTTTCTGTAGTTCATGAAAGTGAAAAGCAAAAACTGAAACGTTTAAAAGCCTCCTTTCCAAAATATATATTCTTAATTTTCTTTCAATTGACATCAGACAAGTAAAGGACTCGTAAACAAATCGAACACGAGATAAAAATCAAGAGTCTAGGTGCACACATTGGTAACTTTTCATTGGAGCCGTTGGAAATAAGAGACCAGATGTTATTTTGGAATAGACCAAATTTGGACCGTTTGTTGTTGAGTTTTTTTTTGATTTTAGTAACAGGTTCGTCAGTTGTTTTAAACTTCCTGTTAGCAGTTATTATTTTTTTGGTACATTTTGAGGTTTTTGAATTCAGATATCATTTTAAGAAAGATGTCTGTGTGTCTTTACATCTGAGATAAAACCCATATTTTAGCTATTATTACTTGCTCTTAGGGCTAAAGTTGCTGTGGATAATTAAGCTTTTTGTTCAGAGTTTTTAAAAATAAATAATTTTATAAGTCACTTTCAAAAAAACATTAAATTCATTACTTAAATGGGCTTAAACAATTTCTTGAATTGTTTTGAGCTCCAAACTAAGTATGCTATTTTCAAGAAATTATTAGTGGACATCTTAAACCAAAATTTAAAAAAAAAAATAATTTACCTGTATTCGAAAAAACGATTTAAAAAAAAATGTTTGAAACTTCTTTTTTTTTAATTTTTGCAGTAAAATAATTTGAAAATCGCAACAACCTTTTGTGTAAAAAACTTATTCGTATATTCGTAATTTGTTGAATCGCTTACGAGAAAATCAGTAAAAAACCGATGCGGGTTGATGGTTTTGTCACAAAATTTCGATATTTGTATGAAATTAGGAATTAGGATAGTTGTTCATGTTTTATTTAATTTCAACTGAGGAAAGTTAGGCAGGTAGATATGAATGGCTATCACGAGCACCTGGCTCATGACACAATTAGCGTTGAGTTGCGCAGTTTTGATACCATAACTCTTGTAAACCTTTGTGGGTTGCTTCACCTACTCCACAACTCGTGGCCCAGTTTCTAACTTTTCTCAAAGCAGTTTCGTAATTTCACTGATCAAGGGTGCAAACTTTCCTAATACTATAAATACTGCCAAATCATCCGCATAGGCAAGCGCCTTTACTCCACATCTCTCTAATTTTAAAAGCATTATATTCATGACTATAAGCCATAGTAGAGCCACACTGAGGTGTTCCTCTATTCACAATTTTGGTCTTCATTGAATAGAATTAGGAGTAAAAACTGACATTTTCGAAACTTGAATAACTTTTTGTTGCTGTTCCCGAAGCCCGAAATGATGATGACTTTTTTTCAGTTAAGTATTTTAAAATAAAAAATTATGTACCAAATGTGAGCTCAGTCGGAATTATAGTAAGAAGTCCATCTTAAACTTATTATTCTGATCAAAATATAATACATAATTTAGTTACAACACAATAACTTAAATTGTATTACATATCAGATACTTCCAATGAAAAAATTAGAAAACATAATTTCCTTGCAGGTATTAACCATTCACAATCTTCTTAAGTGTTTTCGCATATATCATTTTGATCAGCTCTCATAGAGCTTTGATAAATAAACAAAACGAATGGAAAAAATAACAATAATACCAATAGTACTAAACTGATAGTAGGTATAATGAACAAACACGTACAAAGTAGGTACCTTTGTGTTTTTTCAATAAGTGGTAATAGGTAAACAAACACATCAATATGTTGATAGGTACGAGTACCTAAGCAATAAGTTTGACTAATGACCTATTTATACGTCATTCAATTCAAAACAGAGGAATTCTTTATAGTTCGGGCTGTGGGGTTTTAAATTAAAGTCATTTTTATAATAAGGGAGATATGAATTTAAATTCGATTTATCCATTATACTTAACAAGAATAAAGTTAAATATTTTCAAAAACTGGTGGTGAAAGCAACTTTAGAATACATAAGGTGTGTTTTCTTTTTTGAAAAGCCATCCGCAGGAAATCGACCTCCACAAGACAAGTTTTTTGCAATTCATAGAAGCAAGGGCCCGCAAAATTAGATTTGTTTGTTATTTTACAAAAAGTTGTATGTGTTTAGTTTTAAAAGTGTAAGTAGTAGTTTTTTGTGATTTAGATTCTAAAAGATTTTTTTTTCTTGTATAAATTCTGAGTTCTTGCAGGAGGTCATGACCCTGTGACCTCGTCTGTTTATGTTACTAGAAAATGGCCTTGCTTAGCTCAAAATTTGATAATTTACAGTCATTGAAATAACCATTCAACTGAAAATGGAACTCTTTCAATGGCAAACATTTTATGATAAGGACGTACTTAACTTAACCATGATTTTCGAAGTACCTAAGCAAAATGTACTGATTCTTTTAAAATCTTCAAAAACAAACAATTCAGTATAGTGAAGGATTAAAGACATTAAGATTTGTAAAACTATATGTCTTCACCTTTACCCCTCCCCCCCTCCCCTAAGCAAAACAGAGCTTCTACGGGCCTGGTTTTTTTGTTACATAAAGCACAAACACCATTACCAACAAATTCATATTCATTAAGGTATGTAATAATCAATTCATGCAAGCTAACTTCTTCTGAAATGCAACTTTATCTCCCAGAGTATGTAGAGCAGCATCATCATATTATTTAAATGATTCCTGAGAATAAATATACCTACAATTCTCATTCCCCAAGACCTCTCGTACTTTTATCTGTACGCGCTCTCCCAAACAATATAAACGTTCAAATCAAAAAGTTTCCGCCAAAAATAGATTTTTTTTTTAACTTTCGCTCTTTGTTGTAGATATTGTATCTGAATATGAATTATTTCATGTAAATTACTAAGAAATTGTTTTGTTTTTATATTTTTTTTTTGTCATTATACCAAACAAAAAAAAAATAAGAAAATGAGAGCGCGAAAAGATGAAATCAAAAAATTCATCATTAAATGTTTTCTCTGAATTTTATTAAGTTCAACGAATTTTATCTTTTATACTTTGGTCTCTCTGAACTGAATCATACCTTTGTACGAACAAAAACCCGCACACAAACAAGACTGTGCAGTGTAGTTTAACAACTTGATAAGCTGTTTAATTGAGTTTTTTTCTTCAACGCGATCGCATTGATTCCGGTTCTAAATTATATATTCAAAAGTGAATATTAACCGGCTGTCGATTGTCGAATCACCCCTTTTTGAAGATTATTTTTTATCTATTGCTTTTCTATCGTATCTAATCTTATCTGTGATAACTTTTTTTTTAATTTCCTTGGTAGATCGCCTCGGTTCTTTTTTTTTATTCTACTACAACCCTATAGAAAAAAGTTTCGATTTATATTTTATTATCGAGTGAAAACTAAGTGAAGAGTGCGAATTTTCAATCATGTTCTGGAAAAAATCTAAAGACAAAGACAAATCGAAAAGCACTACAACTACTATCTATCGTACCGATGGTGGTATCACGTCGTCGTCGGGAAGTGCTATAACTTCGTACGAATCAAAGTATAAATCTTCGGCGAATTCTTCATCGAGCAAAACGAAAATTACGATTTCTTCATCACAAACGATTTCCCAGAAACAGGCGTTCTCGTCACAAGTAACGCGAACTTTTGGGGAACTTGGATCAACATCAGGCGGAAGCGCATTCTCTCTTATGGACTCTTCAAAGTGGCCAGCTGCTTCGGGGTCGTCAAGTGTCAGCCAGTTTAAACAAAAGACGATTCTACCTCCTCGGCAGAAGACAGAGCCATCTATTGTTAGACGAATAGATGCGACACCGTTTAGTTCAAAATATGAGTCACCCTACCGAAATGCCAACTTACCGACTTTAAGAACGCCATTATTGCCTGGCGGGTCATCAAGCATAACAACTGTGACAACAACCTATCAATCGCCATATAGGGCAACAAGTGCCACTTCGTCGATGAGAGAGAGCAAGAAGACTTCTTCAACGGTTCCAGGTAAAAGTAATAATTTAACTTCCATGGGACTTTTTTCATCGTCACCGAAAACAAAAACCTCATCGACTATATGGAATCCTATGACGTCAATAGAAAATGTCAAACCTACTTCTAATCCAACTTGGAATAAGGTCAGCATATTGGAGCCGAAATTATCATCAAATGTATCATCGCCAGCTTCAATAACATTTAAGAGCAGTTTTCAACCGAAAACAACAAATTCATCTTCATATCCCGTCACATTTACGAGCAGCCCCCCACAGCCGAGTACCACTTTATTGAAACCTTCAGCACTGCCACCGAAAACTACCTCAGCTGCACCTGTGATCAGAAAGAAACAATCACCTGGTGTAGTTCATATATTTCATAATGATAAATTTGACAGTCCGGATAAGGAGTTTCGCATTGGAAGCATTGAAGATGTTCGGATTTTGAAGAGAACCTTTCAGGCCTTCAAAATGCAGGTGAATCTTTATGAGAATCTTACAGTGAAACAGGTGGAAGACAGAGTGCGGAAAAGTAAGAAATTAATTTTAGTTTTTTTTTTGTTTTACTGATCGCTTTCTGGTTGTCTGATTGAAATTTTTTAATCGAGTTTTGATTTAGTAGTTGTCGATTAGTTGGATATCTTATACTATCAATTGATAACAGATTACAGTATAGAAAAATATTAATAAACACCTACAACCAAAATTTCAAAAGAAATATAGTGGCCCGTTTTCGAAATATGTTTTTTTGAAAATAAAAAAAAATTGAAATCAAATAACCTTGAAACCTGTTCCGCGAAAGAAATTTTATCAGAATTATTTAAGTCGTTAAAAGAAAAACAAACATGAATAGCACAGTTCTATGGGAGATTAACAAAATTAACATTGTTAAAAATAATTCTTTCATTTTAAAAGAACGACCTAAAAAAAGTAGAAGTAAAAGTCTACCAAAATAAAAAAAAAACAATTTTTTATTCAAAGTAAAGTTCTTAATTATGATAGCAATATTGTTTATCCAAAACTTATAGCAACACAACTTAATTTATTTCTTTTTTTCAAAACAGTCGTTTTAAAAATGGCTTCGTAAGCATCACAAGAAAATGAATTTTAAGGAGGATTTTAATTTAGTTTTAACGAGTTAGTATTTAGAATTATTATCATTTGGAAAATTATGCTTATAGTTAAGTATCGACTTATAAGCACTAAGTTAACAAGAAATATTCAATTAATAATACCACAATGTAGTGTGTAACTCACAAAACCACCAGAACTTTAGTAAAAGTTCTATAACATCTTGGAAAAAATTAACTTTGCAAATTAAAGAATTAATTCCATGATGCTGACATGAAAAATCTATTATCTTCATTAATAATTCTAAAATTGCCTCAAATATTATTGTAGTGTAACTCACGATGAAGACCCGGTGAAAAAAAACATACTCATTCACGGTCTGTAACAATTTTTTTATTGCTAGATAAAACAGTAGCAATTAGAAAGCAAATCCAGATTATTTGTGGAATTTGATGGAATACCTGGAATTAACTTCGACGTTCAATAAAACGAACAGCTTTGATTGATTCGCCTCAATCGTAACAGAAAACCACTGGTACACTTGATAAAGTCAAAGACTTGTCGGTCAGAGATGATATAATTCGCCAAAGTCCTACTCTAAACCACACAAAAATCTCGAGGTTATATAGATTTAAATTGGTGTAAAATGAAAGTAAGTTGATACTAAAAAATGAAAACATAGGGTTGCCACTTTTAAAAAGGGTGCTAAGCGTGGCAGCCCTGTTTTAACGAAAAAAAGTTTCTTGGAAAGGGAAAATATTAGTTATGCCAAACAAGAGTTAAAAATATGTACAAAATAAAAAAATAATGTTAAGAGCGTAAAACTAAGAGTGTGGTTGCAACACTGTTGAAATTAAAAACACACCAAATAATTGTTATTTAAACAAAAAGGTATCAATTTTTGTAGAGTTAAAATATACATTAATTTTAGCCCGAAATAACTTCTTTATCTAAAAAATGTCGGGTGCCATCTCTTAAATGGGAGTAAAATACACCGCACCCTATTTGAATGCAGAAAATAACAATAAACACTTCACCATATTTGACAGAGTTAAAAATTTACATACACATCAAACTTTAGATCTTTCTTCTATCCAATAAATGCGGCTTTTAACTATATGTGATTATATTTAATATATTTTTTCTTACAGTTGAACTCAAGGACTACGCAAATGCTTCCTGTATTGTTATTGTAATACTCACCCATGGTACACGTTATGAGACTGTTGCTGCCAAAGATGGCAGCTATTCAATAGACGACACTGTTCTATTTCCTATTTTGAGGAATCGTTCCCTGCGATCAAAGCCAAAACTTCTATTCATTCAAGCATGTAAAGGTTCAATGGAGCCCGGAAAATTCCACAAAGATGCTATCCAACCAAATGGTCCTCCTGATGAAATTTTAAAGTGCTATAGCACATTTGAAGGTATGATTTTATCTTTATCTAAAAAAAAAAATCTTCAAACAAAATGAATTAAATGTGTTGTCTGTTTTTTTTTTCTAAGGCTATGTTGCCTATCGAACTGAAAAAGGATCACTTTTCATTCAGTCGCTTTGTGAACTATTGCAGACACATGGAAAAACAAAAAACATTAAGGATATTATGGACATGGTTATAAGAAATGTTAAAATTAAATCAGGGTAAATACAAAGAATAAATACTTATTTGATGAAATGATTCTAACCTGATAATCTCTTCTTGTTGTTTTTTTTTTTGTTATAGGAGTGTTCAGATACCATCATATGAAACAACTCTAACAGAGCCCTATGTATTTGGAGACTTTATATAAGAAGCTATGATTAAAAATATTTAAAAGTAATTCCTGTGATTAAGAATAAAAACAAAATTAATGGATTTTAATGATTTAACACTATTTTGTTTGTTATTAGTGTAAAGGTTTAAAAACTCATAGCAAAAACTTATGTTATTAAGTTTTAAGTATTATTTAAATATTAAAAATTTTCAATTTGAAAAATCATTCAAAAAACGAACGAATTATATTTATGTATGTAATAAAAACAACAAAAAAATTAAACAGATTTTATTGAGTTGAAAATTACTTTTCATTCAAAATGTATTCATACCATATGTAGGCAAGACATTCGATCGAAATTGGTTAAGTCATTTAAAATAAAGTCAAAAAGTAATTTGCCCATTTCTGGCCCCACAGTGATTTAGAAGAATAAATTTATGGTATCAAATGAAAGGTGACGTTTCAAAAGTGGTCATGGAAAAGTCAAGATATCTGAGCTTGAAGTTGCTCATTTAAGAACTCACATTTTATTTTGTTTTCCAAATAATTTTTTTTAAAACTTGCGATATAAATGGCGTCAGTTGTTTTTGTTTGTATTCAGTGCATTCAGAGTTGACGCGGAGTGAGTGTGTATTACTTTTATTTGTTAATAGTTTTTGCTACTGTAAAACTACTATTGAAGTGGTCCACTGTGGCGTATGCGTAATATTTATTCCTATTGCTACAACTGTAACCAACTGCTGAACAAAGTCATTAAAACAAGAATTGAGGAGCCACTTTTTTAAAGAGGATAAATCAGTTTTCTCTTTTTTGATCAAGCTCTAAAGTGAAAAAAAAATATTTTCAAATAATTAAAAAAAAAATTCTCTAATTTTTTCAAATTTTTATTTTGACCTTTGATACCCCACAATGTATCACAATATTTGTGGCCAAATAGTAAAACAAACTGTATTATTTAAAAAAAATACTTAGATTTTTTTTTTACAATTTCCTTAAGCTGAAAAAACTTGTAATTTTTTGATAAAATCGAAGTTATTGCCTTTAAAAATTAAAAAAAAAACGCTTTCTATTTTCGGAACTCGAATAACGAAAGGTCAATTATGTTTCCCACATTCTAATGCTCAATTATTATCATTTCTGAGAAATTCAACAAAATCGGTCAAGTGTTTTAGATTTTATGGAGTTTTTCGTGTTTTGGTTTCACGGTGTTTCACGATGAAAGACTAATTCTGAAAAAAAAATGTTTGTGCCAATCGCTATACTTATCGTTTACACTATGTGTACGGAAAAGTAGTAACAAAACATGACTAAAATTGATTTAGAACAGACTTAAAATGACAAAGGACTTTAAAAGAAAAAAAAAATCATTTTGTTATTACAAAATAGATATTTGTATCTGATTTATTAGTATTTTCATAAAATACAATATACATAGCTACATATTTTTAAATTTAACAGAAAAAAAAACAAACCAAAAGATTACATCGATTGATGATGTTTGCTCTTTAAAACCGATGATAATGATAATGTGGTAGTCGGTGTGACCACAGATCCACTATTTATTGCTGTGGAATTAGCACTAGCAGCTGCAGCACCAGACTGCAACTGGGAAACAGTTGTTGTTATGACGCCTGATGTTTTTGCTGTTGGCACCAAATTCACAAGTTTCCGAACTGTCACATTTTTAGCCAAAAATTGTGGTTTCAAGTGCTCGGGAAGTGGCTTCAATCCACTCTGCTTGATAAACACTGTTTTATTGAGTGTTTGCGGCAAAGGATTGCCTGTGATGGTGGTAGCCGTTGTTGTTGTTGTTTGTGGTGTTGATGGAATAGATTTAATAAATTTCTTCTTATCCGGATCCATATTGAGTATTTGAAATTGTTTCAAATTAAGGATACCAGGCGATGAGGTGGTGGGACTCGACGAAGCCAATGGGGATGTTGACTTAATGCCATGCAGATTTAGGGGTTTGATAATTCTGTCAGATGTTTTGACCAGCTGTTGCGCTTGTGCTGGCCTTGATACAAGACTTGTAGTTGATGTATTGGGATTTTTTACCACAACTTTAGCATACTTCTGCAACTGTGGTACATTTGGAGAACGCGAAATTATATTCGGACATGGCTTCATAGTGTTTCTGTTTATAAAAACGACTTTGTTGGTTTTGGGTTTATGTTGCTGCTGTTGTTGTTGCTGTTGAATAGCTGATGTATTTATAACATAGGTACCACCTTTGTTTTGCGCAACAGATGGTTGTTGCAGAACAATGGATGTTGTTGTCGAAATTGGTGCTTTTGATATTGACACCGATTCGGTGAGATTGCCGTCATTGTCCGCAAATATAATTGGCATATCGAATATGTTGGATAAGTCATTGGTTGTCGTATTATTGTTGGAAGTTGTTATGGTCGTAGCTCCAAGTCCACTCTTTATTGGAGACGTTTTGAGAATGGTGAACTTCGACTGACCACCGACACTCATAATTTGCGGCTGGTTAACTGATGTGCTGGGTTTTATGGTGAAAATTTGGCTTCCCGAGACTGTGGGAACGGTTGTAGTAGTTGATGGGGCCAAAGACGTTGGCTTGATGGTGTAAATCTTTGTTTGACTCTGTATTGGTGGCTTCAGCTGAACAAATTGATTTGAGGGAATCATTTTAATCTTAGTACTTGGTCCGGCACCACCTAATGATAAGGGTTGTCCCGCTCGCATACCCGATCCAAGAATCGTTTTGATGTGAGCCGATTTTGGCTGGGTAACTATTTCAAAATTGGTCACTTCGCTGCGAGACTCATCGCTTCCTTTGGTCGGAGTATCACCATCCCCCAAAATGCTCTGAATGGCTAGATTAAGATCATCATTTGATGGTTGTTGGATAATGTGTGTTGTTTGTTTGATTGGTGGCTTGACTGGTGTAGATTGTGAAACAGTAGATATTTCAGGCGGTAATGGTCTGGTTCGTGGTCTTCCAACTAAGGAAAATAAATACAAAAACAAATATAAATCACTAAAGTTCAGTTTTATTTCTTTTTTTAACATTTGTATAAATTGATCAACAGGAAGATTTATAGTTTTACCTTTACGTTTGGTAAGGAAGGGATCTTGAGAGGACTTGATTTTTCTTGGGATTTCTTTTTGGGTTTTTGCATTCATACAAAAATATACACACATTCATTCGTTAGAATATAGTTTGAAAAAGACAAAAATAAAAAAACAAAATGTAAATGGTAACTTACTTTGATGTACAGTTTTAGGGGCACATTTAATTTTTGCCGCAGTCTGCCCAACGATATCTGGAGCGGTTTGTTTTCTTTTACGTTGATTCGGTGGTACGTCAGATGGACTGACCTTCTTAAGAGTCACAGCTGATAGTATATTAGTACTACTCACAACTGGAGTTCTTGGTCCAGGTGGATGTAAGATTATTTTCTTAATAAATTCATAAACTTCGTCCTTTAAAGATATAAAGGTTTTTTTTTTGTTAGCTTGAGATTGACTCGTTATAACATCAACACTTACAATAACCATGGTGTCGACCATGCTTTGGGTAACATTTTCGATTTTACGTTTACTCTTGGGGACACGCAAAACATCATCAGCACTTCCGACAACCACTAAAGCTGAGTCCGAATGCATTTTCTCTCGTAGTGATTCGATTTCTTCTTGGCTGGAATGAAATAAAACAAAAAAATTGATAACGAGTTCAAACAAGAACTTGAATGATTGTATATATTCTGGTGAACCAATAAAACAAGAACTTTAATCATCTTTCACGAATTCCATATCCTCCCAGTATGAGTGTTCAGTGCTGCGGAGGGAATGGTGTGAAGTGCTTCGCTTATGCACATACAAGCTAACCTTTGGACTTTATTTAGTTTCTCTAAATTAATGTTTTTGTTAGAATCAGCCTGATTACCGAGGTATATAGCCAATAAGTTATACTACATTTTATATGGGGAATTAAAGAGGACTTAGTAAGTAAGTAAATTGTTATTCCAATTCCATAGTTTTTGGAAACGCCGGAAGAGCTCCTTCAGAAGGAGACCCATGGTGACAACATTCGAATATGGATTTTTTCTGACTAACTGAGCTATGCTTACAAATTTTATCAATTTGTTTAGCAATTCTAAACCGTTTACTATTTCTTAAACTATAAAACTTCATTACTCAATTAATTAGTTATTCTTAACATATCCAAGTGGTAATAAGATACTTGGTTTAAAATCAGTTTTAACAAAAATCATTAAACAAACCTTGATCTCGCTGAGTTTTGTCCAACAACAAACAGTATGGGTACTTTTATATCCAAAATACGATCATCGGGTGTACCTCGCACCCCATTTAGGGTATTGAAGGCGAGGCCCATGCACACAACACTGCTAATATTCTCTACCATGGCAACTTGCAAGGCCAACGCAGCACCAGCATTGAAACCAATTAAAATTATATTTCTGCTAGACTGTTCATTGCGCAGCTCTTGGATTTTCAATCTTGTGAGTGAGACAATTTGTTCGGCAATGTTTTCCAACGGTTGCTTTGCCATTGAGCTTCCTAATTAGTGAACACAAAACATATTATAAAGAAATGAAAACAAAGCAAACAGAAAACAAAACAAAACTCACCTGATGGAAGCGTTACTTGGACAATCTGTGTGATCGTAGCCAAGTGTTGATACCACTTTTGTATGCGACTGGGCACAGGACCACTTATCGGCATCGATGGAAGGGCAATGATGACCGACGCCTGTGGCAATTTACGATTCTTTTGGGTAATAAGAGTTGGCTCCCATTGTTTCTTCAGCACCGGTGCCAATAACTCCTGGCTGGTGTTCATGGGTCTGCCGAACAGCATTTTATCAATGAGTGTGGGAAGCTTGGCTTTCAGGGTTTGTAAAATGTCCAAATACGAGGCCATGTAAGAAGGCGGCAGACATTCCATTAGGAGACCATGCAACCATTGGGTAATACGTGGTTCCCATTGCACAGAGGCGAGAGCTTTCCTAAATCGTTGAGCTGACTTGTCTACAACCACACGCCGCTGTACTGGTTCGTGTGGTCGTCCAATATTGGCTAGACGTCCCAATTGATCGGAATCAAGAATGCTGACTACTTTCTCGAACAGTTTTGACTGCACCGATGACCAACCGGATCTAAAATAAAATAAGTTAAAAAAAATTGACGAAGACAGAGATAAATTTGAACTTACTGGCTAACACGTTCCTCCCAATTCTGATCATCATTGTTGGCATTTTTGACACTCTTCGCTATGCGAGAGCACTCGTTCATTGCGTCCTTAGCAGCAGTTTCATTGTATGACGGAACAATTGGCTGATTTGCATCATCACAATCGTTGTTCTCATCTGCAGGATGTGTGTGACATGAAGGACATTGCGGCGGACGGCGCACTAGTAGAGTGCGCGCCGGGGCGAGACCAGTCAGGACGGGTTGTGGTCGCAAATCACGTGTATAACTATGCTCCATATCTGACGAATGCTCCAGCGGGTCCTGCGTTGCAATCTTGGTTTAAAAAAAATAATTAAGAAGCAAATAATGATTTTTTTTTTTATTTCAACAAAAACATCGATTATCGCCGCAGAAATTTGTAGGTTAACAAGAGCATAAGAATAAAAATCAATTGTTTATTTGTATCGCAATTTAAAAAAAAACTAATTTATAGTATTCAGAGTCAATTGTTTTTAGTTTTTGTTTTGCATATTTTGTGATGGGATTTCATTGATTTATTTCATAATTTTACAAAAAAGAAAGAATTGCACAAAATTTGTAGAAGAGGTAAGAAATGGATTTTTTTTTTGTTCTCATAGATGAAGAACAATTGAATAATTGAACTAGATTTTTGTTTTATTTTGTATTAACTAAATTTATAAATAATTTTACTAGGGAGATGGATTGATTATATATATGTACAATATGCCGCGCGAGTAAACAATTTTTTTTTTTTTTTATTATTTTTAATGTTTTGTTCACATTTTGTTCATTTTAGCGCTAGAGACGAGCGAACCGAACATGGCGTCACGGGCAAGAAAAGTGTGTAGTGTGGTGAATATCGCAAAATGTAATAATGAATGAGGGTATTTTGCTAACAGAGGTGGCATTGAGGTGTATTTTTGGGAAATTAATTTTATTAGTTTTGTTTTTGTAATTTTCAAAATGTCGTAAATGGCTGGTTCCTAGGGCGGAGCGGTCTTTTATAGCCTGTTTCGACTAGAGCCCAAATGAGATAATTTAGCAAATCTGATAAAAAGTGTTTTCATTCCAAATTATCTCATTCCGTTTGACAGCCCATTTACTGATTTCTATATCTGACTCTTCTTTCTTACACATATCTTTGTATCTGGGATGCTGTTTGTTTCCTTCTCTCCTATACAGAACAAATTTGTGGGATGTGTTCATAAATATTTTGCTTAATTTACGAGCCAATTTCGTGCAAATGAGGTGGAAATTACCTCATTTCGAGTTGAGAATTTGTATGAGAAATCATCTCATTTGGAAGCTCATTTGGCAAATTTGATCCAAACCATCTCATTTGCCCTAGTCGAAACAGGTTATTATGGGAACAAAAATAAAATGCAGGTCTTGAAGCCACTAGAGTTGAGACAAATTATACATGAAGGCTACTTGGAAGCCAGTACTTGCATGTGTGGCCGCAGGGTAAGTAAGAAAAAATTAAATTGGGGCATATTCACAGTAGAATTTAAAATTCGGTTTATCTTAGACTGGGCTTATTCCATGTTAATTTATTCTCGACTGAAAAGGTAAAGCATCTTAAGTCGACTAAAGATGTTTCCGATTTTTAGTTATTCTTATTCTTTTTTAGTTATTACTGCCCTCGTTAAGCCGCACATTTGTGTCATACCAGCATCTTTCTATCTCATTCCTACTAAGAGGAATTAAAGGACAGATTTCATCTTATTTATTTACAAAATTACCAATTTATCATAAGGTATACTATCTTATGTCGATATAAAATGTTATTTTTACCAGAATTACAAATTTGTTAGGACTATGAAAAGATAAACTATCTTAAGTCGACTTAAAATGTTTTAGTCGTTCAGTGGCGAGGTTGTTTTGTCATAAATTTAAAAAAATGCTGACATAAGACATAGTTGTTCAAAAAAAGGTTTAATAATTCATTTCATTTCATTTTGTTTTTTTTTTTCGTTCTTTCATTTTTTCATTTCAGTTTCATAGAATTGCTTTGATTTTAAAGGCTAGCCCAAACCATAATGCGACAGTGCGACAAGAACATTTATATGAAAAAAGCTCTGTATTTTGTCGCATATGACGCTGTGTAAATAAATTTTGTCGTATCGCACTTTGATTCGGGCAAGTCTTCATTTTGATTTTAGAGAATAAGCCCAAAGAAAAACATGTAAAAAAATGAAAAAAGTTATGAAAAAAACCTCACTGCCAGCTAATAAACCTAGCAATTGTTAAAAGTCAAAGAAGTACTTCTTAAGTAAAAATGCCAGTGCTTTAGAAGTACTTCTCTGTGTGTATTTCTAATGTAAAAATGCCAGTAGGTACTTGAGTTTCGGAGAAAGGCAGTATATTTTTTTTAAGTTAAAAAGAGATAGTGCCTTCAAATATTTTTTCAGGTGTATCTTTCTTCAATGCAAAAAAGTACTTCTCATACGTAAATAATTCACCGGTCATTATTTATGTTCTAGGTAAGCTAGATGTGGTTCAAATCTGGTTCAAGCTTGTACTCAGGTACAAGCAGGTGTGTAATTAATCAGTAGTATAATCTCAGTTTGAAATGAAAAACCGAATTAAAATTTTTTAGCATCTCTGCTTAATACATCATCAAATGACATCACAACCCAATGGTAAATAAAAATAAAATATGTACTAGATGTGAGGTGAGTTCGTTTTGACAAGTGTAAATAGATACATATTTATACGATTATACACATACATACAAACAATAAAGAACAATGATGATAAAAATAAATAAAAAATCCTAACATAAATATTTTAATAGGAAACCTTTTTAAAATTCGTCTTCCTCATTCTCTATAAATAAACAGACTAACCTTCTTTTCCTTCATAACCTTTATTGCTCCTTTTTTTGGTTCTTTTTCCCTTGGCAATTCCGGGATTGATGGTGGTACTCCATGATCACCACCACCACTATCGGTAAATGTGTTTTTCTTTTGCAGAAATTCATGATAGAATTTCATATAAGCATCCGACATGATTTTTTTTTTCACTTTTGATTTCTGTTTTGCATCGACAACAAGAGAGATACAAGCGTTAATTAATGGGTAAATAATAAACACGTCAATTGACTTAAATTATATACATAAATCGGTTTTTAAGCAGATACCGTACAAAACTAATTTACGAGTTGAGCGCAGTTTCGGCTGTCACAAGTCAAGAATGTACCATCTATGGAATGCGTTTTCTTGTTGATCTTTTTGGAAAGTTTATCGGTTTAACGAGTTTCTTATTGGCAGATTGGTTTATTATCATATAATATGTAAGGAAGTAACACTTTGAAAATTTATAAATTTGTTTACACTTGAAATAAAATAATCACAAAAATAGACAAAGGTGCATTGACGAACAGTTAGGATTTGCATCAAAAAAATGTTTTCTCTTTTCTCTGTGACATGGATGCTTGACAGTTAACACGGACATTTTTTTAAATGTCAAATGTGATAAAATTGTACTAGATGAGTATTTATAATTGGGATTTTTTGAATAGGGTGTTCTTCTGTTAAACTGAATAGAATAGTCGGTCGTTTTTGTGTACGACTATTCGACGCGAATTCTTTTAAATATTAACTAGACTTACCCAAATCAAAGTGTCGCTCTGTCGCATGACAGTGCGACACGACAATGACAAAATTTTTTACGCATCGTTATATGAGAGTTCCTACACGAAACGACCAAGCGACAAACCGTTTTTCAAATAAAAGTACTTGTCGCACTATAGCGCGACTGTTAAGTTTGGGGAGGCCTTAAAAGTAAGACAAACTTTAAATTGAAAAACTCATGAAATATTTTTTTTTAATTCGAGTTAGTATCCCTTTATTATTTAAAAAATGTATATTTGCCCAAAGTTTCAGTACAATACTTGCGCTTGAGTCAAATCTCTGATATGTGCCGTCAAGTACAGGAATCTTTTATTACCCGTATTACCTGAATTGGGAACGCATTTTCCTTTGAATCCCTCTATCGAGGAAAAGGCTCTATTCTACAGGATCTCGACTTATGCTCTTTTGTACTTCTTGAATAAAAACAACCACTAAACAGCATAGACACACTAAAAACAATAGGTACTACACACATTATGTGTTAAAATGTTCATTAAGTCATGTGCTGCAATCAAAAAAAAAAAAAAAAACAGCCCTTAGCTTATTGCTAAAAGAGATAAAAAACCAGGCCGGCCTCCATTGTGAGGTGACCCACATTCCATTCACTTTCGTCTACATCGCACAGAGTGTTGTTGCATCGAAGGTCAAGATTAAGCAAAATTCTCTTCCCTTCTCATCATTGATAGTGGTGGTGGGAGATTTTGTTTCACCAATAAATACTTTAAAGAAGAAACAAACAAAACAAAAACTCCCTTAAAGCCTACCCCAAAAAGTTGTTTAGAGTCACACATATTCCCTTCTTTACCTCACGCATTATTTGTATTCTTTGTCCTCGTTCCACGCATTATTGTTTTTAACCAAAAAGGATATACATATTTATGTTTAAACTGCGGAAGTTTACTTTAAAGTCACAACATTGTTGTGTTAGTTTCTTTTGGTGGTTTCTCTCGGGCGCCAGCTGAGCCGCAATATCGATTTGTTGATGAGGTATTTTCCATTGAAAACAAAGAAAAAATACACTTTTCCACCTCACTTTGTATACATACACAATAACACAAAAAAAAGTTCCCATATGTACATCAGATGTCTTCAAGTGTGTGTTGAAGATGAGATTGAATAGAATTTTCTACCTTTTTCTCAGTTGAGTTCCAAGTTTTGCATAAGTCGCACGTTTCGATATAAGAAAGTTATAATACAATTATTTCATACCTATATTTACTGCAAATAAGAAAAATTAAAGGATCCTTACAAAAAATTAAATAAGATTCAGGCACAAATCGCACAATCCTTGTAGGTTTTCAGAATTTCTACAACTCTTAAAGAATTCATAGCAAACTCAAAAGAAAAAAGTCAGCAGAAAACCAAGAATCGCTTCGAGTTATCTCGTTGCTGATAGTCTCGGCACTCGGCAAAGACTCATAGGGACTTCTATTTAAACAAAAATAAATCAAAAAAAATTGTGCCAAATTAATATTAAATACAATTTTATATAAAATCCTTCAATAAACCAAAGAGGAATTCTAATTTAAAAAAAAAGGCGTTTTGTAATAAGGCAAAATTTTTCAAAGAAGAAAAAATTCGGTCTCGAATTGATTTTTCAAATTATACTCACCAAGGACTGCGCAAAGTCATAGCATATACACAAGAGCAAGTGTTGAAATTTTTGTAAGAGAACAAAAAATAAAGCAAGTCCTTTGCGATTTAGTGCATCCTGCAACCAAAAATAGGAAACACAATTACACTATCAGAGAATCAATCCAACACGACGGTAATTTAAAAGTTTCTCTCTCTCTCTCTTTATTGAGCTCTATTCAATTCCATGAGAGAGATTTTGCATTAAAACAAAAAAATCAAAGACTGAAGCTTGAAGAAATACATATACTCACAAAATTTAGGAGCAAGGATTCAAAAACTTCAACAACAACAAAATTAGAAAACCAACAATAAAAGAAGACGGTGTCACGGTCATTGCGGTCAAACTGCTACACATGAATCAGCTGTAACAGGACCATTGTTGGAAACCACTCCTCTTTGATATTTTTAACTGCTGCTGTTGCAACCAGGAACGACAATAAAAAAAATATTAAAAAAACAAGGATACAAATTGAATAGTCGATCACATTTTTTTTTGTTCTTTTTGCATATACATTTTTAAAAGAACAAAATAGTTAAAAAAAAAAGAATAATTGTTGAAAGCGTGTTTTTAAAAAGTGTTTTTTGTTCGTTATACCTACCGAGCAGGGTGGTGTGTTGTGGTGGCAGTAGTTGTAATTTTCAAAAATTTTAAGGTGTCACTATTTAAGATAAAAACTAAACGAAGAGTTAAACCAATGCATTTAGGTTTTAAACGACAAAAAATAAGAAAATTCTCGCACAGTAAAAAATGTCTTTACCCCGAGAATGGAATCTACAGGTAAGTTTATATTTGAAAAATTATTTTATTTTTCGTTAAAAAAAAAAAAATAAATACTTAAACATAGTCATATAGGAAATACACAAAAGAATTTCCCTTTTTTGATATTACTCATAGGAAATATGTTTTTTTTTTTTACGGAGCAACTTGTCTGCCATCTTGGGTTAAGGACTTCTATTCATTTTTATTTTTGTATGTTTTATTTATAATAGATTCCAGATACCGAGTATGATTTTTGCACTCTTTTCTGTATACCTATATTTTCCCGTTGGAAGTTATTGTGATTGTTGCTATAATTTGTCGAATTGCAACTTTGAAATGCAACTATGAAATGCACGTTTTGAGGTCTCTAGAATCCGAATCTGTCGTTTTTAGAAAGATGTCTGTGTTTGTGTGTGTATGTAAGCTCGTACGTTTGAGACACTTAAACTTCGACACACTAAATTAAAATAAATAAAATTTTTAAAATTACCTTCGCTCAAATATCTTGAGAACAGATTATGATATCAACTTTGGACTAATTATATTTTTTCAAAACGGTTATTTTTGTTATTATTGTTAATTGTTATGAGTTATGGATTAAATATTTTGAGAATCGTCCTCCACACAATATTTAACGAGCATTTTACACAAAATACAGTTCTCGTCGGGGTAATTCACAGTTAAGTCGCCAAACACATTTTTGTAGATCAAATCAATTCAAAGTACCTAATAATGTTTTTTTTTTACGCGATGAAATAGCATAAATGGCTGCTGAGTTATAGCCATTTGATCTGAGATCTAGTACTAAATATTAATTTTGAGTTCAATAAAATACTGCCAATAAGTTAAAAAGTTTGCGGTTTCTGGCATTTTTAACCATGTTGGAGTCACGAAATTTAGTTGGCAAACCTCAAAATCAGATTCAGCACCCATACCTTTGTATGAAAAAAAATCAAAACCACTCCAAAACATTCCCTTCAAATTGCTTTCTTTTTGCACAATTTGACTAGCTGTTATGGTTTTTAAAATCATCAACAAATACTGTTATTTGCTGATGATTTTAAAAACCATAACATAATGATCAAAAAAAAAATAAATTGAACGACTGGATCGCAAGTACTTGCTCTTATAGATAAAGTGACTATGCTAAGCCTTTTTAACTAAAAATTTTTAAATGCAGTTTTAGAAAAAAAAATTAAAAAAGCATAAAATTCGATTTTCAAATGAATAAAACAGCTTCTTAATTGAATTTAACCTCAAAACAAAGTATGCAATTTAATTTCTTCTATACATTTTAAGAAAAAAAAATTGAAAATCGTTAGAGCCGTTTAAAAAAAAAATATTTTTTTTATATAAAATTTTGCAAGGACTTTTATAAAAAAAAATTGGTACGCCATTCTTAAGATATTATTAATCAACACATAAGGACTAAATTTTGAAAAAAAACATTGAGCAGTTTTCGAAAAAAGCTTTGATGTAAAAAAAATGGTTGAAATTGATTTAGCTATGAAGGAGAAAATCAGAATTTCAAAATACGGTTCTGTGTCGGATACCGTTAATGATTTTTTTTTAATTTTTCAATTGAGAAAAAGTAACATATTTCAAATATATGAGGGGTTTTCATGAAACCTGGTAAACTTTTCCATCTGGTAAAATGGAAAGCTTACCACGCATGTTTCATGAACGCCCCTAAAATCAACTTCGGTAAATGTTTGTAAATTATGTATTGATACTTAAATTATTTGGAGAAAATTATGCTTCATTCCTTGTCATAGTTAACTAGCTAAATATTAGTGGCTGGTGATATCTAAAATTACCAAAATGAAACGTTTAAAGTTTTCCACAATTACCTTTTCCAGATGGTAAACTTTAACCAAACAAATTTGTGTGGAAAAGTTTACCATATTCTGGTAAAGATTTCCTATACAAAATTTGACAGTTCGATATCCAGAATTGCCATTTTACCACGTTTACCAGGTTTAACAGGTTACATGAGTACCCCTATTAACTTTTTACATAAAAACCCGTAATAAATTACAATATAATTTTGAAAATTTCTGAAACTTTAAGATTGTTGGTTCCTCATAACTTAAAATATTTTTTTAAACAGATAATTGAAGATACCTGCATTTTTATATTTTTACTTATTGTTTTCGAGATTTTAATTAAAAAAAAACAGTACCTTCCTCTAAAAGATTCAGAATAAAATTCGAATTAAATAGCCCGGCAACTCAGAATAAACAGAAACCTACGTAGGAAGTTAATTCAAATTGGCATGCGATTGTTCAATGTCTTTCAACTCAAATATCTTGTGCCTGCTTGTGCACAATCAATTTTTTTATTATGAAAACAAATAATAAAAAGAAGAATAAATCGTAGAACCTATACCCCTCCCGCGTACCCCAGAAGCAATATTCTTAGATCAATGAATGAGTAATTGGAAATAAGTAGATTATCCTGTAAGTTTTCCATGGAATATAATTATTTCGTATATGTATGAATAGAGCTGTTGTATCTGTGATTTTAAAGCAGGATTTTTTTTGTTTGTTACTATAACTGAGCTGAGTTTCGGATTTGTTAATCAATAAAATTAACAGCGAGTATTGAAAGTGATTTCGTGGATGCGATGTCGTGCAGAAGTACTTAGTTTTGTGCTACGTAAAAAGGATGAATTTCTTGAAACGACCTTGGATGTTTTTTTTTTTTTTTTGTTATTTTGCTTGTCATGTTATGATTTCAATCGATTAAACAAATTACCAAAGTTTTATTTGATGTCCCCATATTGACGGAATCAAGTTGTAAATTAAATGTTATGAAAGACATGCAAAGGGCGCATAGTTTATTTTTTTTTTTACTTGTTTCGAATATTATTAGAAAGGGTATTGTTTTTTCTTACTACGCATATATCCATATTTACATGAAATAGCTTTTAGAACAATATATTTTCTTAATTTAAATATCAAAGTTCAATCTACTTTAGAGTGGCATCCATTCTACTGCCATTTTCGTCTTCGTATAGTGTTGTCTATAGATTATTAACCAGTTCTCCAATGCAGTTCATTATTTGATATACAATTGGGCCAGAACATCCTTAAGAAGTTTCGTAGACACAATGTTTTCAGCTTTTTTTGTAACAGAAGATATGATTTTCCACGCGCTACAACCATAAAAAAGCTCGGATTTAACATTGGAGCGGAACAGTGGCAGCTGGAAAAATAGCTCCTCCATATTTGGTCCGCATTCAGCCCCACGATATCAGCTTCCCCCTTGGCCCTTGTTGTAATTTGATGAATATCAATGATCCTGTAAGAAAATAGGCACACTTCGTTCGCGTAGATTAGGTGTTTTAATTGGGATGCCAAGTTCAATAATTTTATGCATTTCCGTTCATCAGGGCTGCGCGCATCTGGCTTGGCAAGACTGGTCCAGTTGGACTGGATCAATATCCAGTAGTAGTTAACACGGGAACGTAAAATAAGCACTATTGCTATGAAGAAAATGTTAAGGTTCACTGGGTGTCACCAAGCTGGCCCAAATCAATGATTACCTTATTTAAACACACAACCAATCTCCAAAATACTGTTACGAACACATCCAGATAGAATGACACATATAGATCTTCGGTAATGATTAACAACTAAAGCTCTGAACGTTTTCATCCGAACTTCGAAGTAAATGAAATGGAACCGAACGGAATCTGTCTATATATCTATCTCTATCTGTCTGTGTATATTTGTCTCTTTTGATTAACGAAACTAGAGATCTTTTGAGATATCATGTTTCTCCTAAACACTAAACATCGCAAATGAAAATAATAATTAGATAACGTATGAAGGATGTCATTTATGTCAAAATTCATTAGCTACGTATGTACCTCATCCAAATTTGATAATTAGTGCTTAGTCCTGAAATTACCATCAGGTTTAGTTTTTTTTTTCCAAAAACCATCAAACTTTTGACAACATTACGGAAGCAACATAGACTTGATATTTTTATCAACAACAATTCAGGAAATCTAAAGTTGATATCGTTAAGTGCCCTATGTCCAAGAAACCGGAAATGAGATTGTATTTTGTATGGTGTAAGGAGCAGAGTAGGTAGTTACTGTATCAACAGAAGTTATTATTTGTAGGCTTACATCATCATTTCTTCCAACAACTGTTTAATCAATAAAATAAAACCAAGCAAAAAAAAAAAAAAAAAAAAAATAGAACTCAGCTGTGTGGGCGATATGTATCTATTGTGTACGATATCAACATACATACTACGTACATACTTTACTTACATATATTAAAAATCTACATTTGAAGGAGATTTTAAACATCTACATAATTGCAAGTAGTTAATGTTAAATGTTTTTTCTTTTAATTATCTTATCAAAATGATTTAATCACAGAAAAAGTAAAAAATTAAATTTGATAATAATTTGTTAAAATAAATATATTTTTTATATCCTCTGTTAATTCTCAAATAAATATTCATCAGCAGTCGTAAATCATAGATTTCAAAAACAAAATCAGATGTTTTCTCTTCTCAAAAAAAGTAACAAACTACGCAAGTTCACCACACACGTGTAACTGTGTGCTTTTGTTATTTTTGTATATGAAAATTCTATGTTGTAAAACACAAGAAAAATGTTTAAACTCTAGAAATTATGCAGCATTACTCTTAAAATTACTTTGATTCCAGATGAAGTTTTTTTACTCTTAACTTATTCAACATCGTTTATGCAGCAAGAATAATTCAGATTTGGGTCTACTCGTAAGCGAAATAGTGACGTATATTTGACATTGATGATAAGGATAATTTTTGAGTCTTTTTTGCAATTTATTCAATATTTTCAAACTACCGAAAAATTGTTTTTTTTAAATAGTCCACCAGAACTTGTGTTTTGTGATGGATTCTTTAGTTTTTTTTGGTCTTTATTTCTGATACTCTGGGCAAGAAATAACCACTATGCCATCGGAACCAATCTATCGAGAAATGATTTTTCTTTCTAGGTTTCAAAAATCGTTTTGGGAAGATAAAATATTGTGTACCATCCTTTTACGTTTATCTTTCCTCTAGTCATTAAAATGTATTGTGAATCTGTGTTCGATAACTGAGTTAAGTTATGCAGCATGTTTTCTAATATTTTCTGTAACGACTTTTCGATCTGTAGCTACGAATACGCCATATTTTTAAACTAGGTAGGGGAGAGCGGGGCTAAAAGTAACAGGGGTAAGAAGTAACAGCTGAAAAAAACACAGTTCCTTTAAAAAATTAAGAGTTGCGTGAAAGAGGAATATTTTCTTTTCTTCCGTAGCTACCAGCGTGTCTACTTCACTAACAGATTGGATGTCAGGGAATCAAGTTCTACGGTTGGTGGAAAAAATGCAGTTTTGAAACTTTTGTTTTTCTTGCTGAGTGTCTTTTGCTCTCAATCATTTGTGTTTTGGCTATAATTTCTGGTATATGTTATATACGTGAGAATTTTATTTGTTTTTTTTTTTATTTTGTGTTTTGTAATAACATTTTTTATAACATTTTTAAACCTACCACGTTAATTCTTGTGCGCTCTCTCGAAGCAATCACTCCTTGGGGAGAAAAGAAAAAAACTTGGCGGGGGAGACGACGAGTACGGTGAGTCTTCTCCATTACCGTTTTTCTACTTCAATAACTTTACTGACAGTCATTAGTTTTTGATGGTACCTACTTCTTCGACGATAACTATATGATCTATACACCATCTTTCATTTGACACCGATTTCAATCTCTAACCTTATGACCTTAGTAATCCGATGTTTGCCGACTTTACCCAATTAATAAATAAAGAAAATACATATATGTATAGGTGTAAAAACTATAAGAAAAAAAACAATTTTTTTCTTTGCAGGATTCACGGGGATCACTATACTGCCCGAGTGAACCGGACCCAACTAGTGGAGTCCAGTACCAGTCGGGAGGGTTCGTTCGCACACCCACTTCAATACCGGAAGTGGCCAGCTCCCAACCTGCCGCCCCATCCATCCTCACCGAATGCCAACAATCCGGCTCACTTTTTTCCATTCACTCAGCACCACCGGTGCCGAACACTGAATTCACTACACAACCAGACAGTAGTTTCCAAGCGTTCGCTTGCAATGGAATCTCAACCTTGTCTAGTATCGGCCTCGGCGGCGGCGGTGTTAATGGGGAAGAGTTTAGAAGCAACAGCAATAGCCATCAGGCCCTGCATGGATCTCAAGCAACTTGTAACTCAGCAGCAGCAACACTTGAAACAACACCTCGCAGACCCGCAACACTGGCCATTGGGGCAACATGTTATCCCGCACGAACTATACACTCCAGTTTGTTGGAACACCAGATTTCAGAAATTGAAGAGGACGACAACGAAAACTTGTTGACTGTTTCGAGCATCACGGCTAGGCCGTTGATAGCTAAATCGCATGAGCTGCGATCGAATCGGCTAGCTGGCAAGAGGCACAAGTATAACGGCAGCAACAATAAGGCGAATAGTGCCAGTGGTGGCAACAATAAAGTTGTTCGCATAGCAACAACTCACAAGGACACCAAAGATGGCACATCGTCTAGGTCATCAATATCTGCCGATCCGCCAGATGGTGGCTATGGTTGGTTTATTGTTTTTGGAGCTTTTTCGGTTCAGTTTTGGGTTGCTGGACTGGTAAAGTCATATGGAGTGCTTTATGTAGAAATAATGGAAACCTTTCCCAGCACCACGGCAACGGTTGCTTCCTGGATACCGGCCATCTTGTCTGCATTATGTTTAGCTTTAGCACCTCTCTCAAGTGCACTGTGTCAGAAATTCTCTTGCAGATCAGTAGTATTTGCTGGTGGAGTATTTTGTGCATTGGGTATGACACTTAGCTATTTTGCCACTAGTCTTGTACACCTTTTATTTACGTTTGGCATCCTAACAGGTTAATTCACTTATATACACTTTAATTAATTGAAAGCGAAAATGTAACATTTTTGTCGTTTACTTTTCAGGTATCGGAGGAGGTCTCTCTACTACACCTGGCATAGTTATAGTTTCGCAGTATTTTGACAAACATCGGGCACTTGCCAATGGCATTTGTGTGTCGGGAACAGCAGCTGGAAGCTTCATACTTCCTGTCTTAATTAAACATCTTGCCGATAAATTTGGCTTCCATGGAACAATTCTTATTTTGGGTGGTTGCATGCTGCACGTTTGTGTTTCAGCTACACTCTATAGGCCTCTAGAAGAAAGTTCACATTTGGATCCGAAAAATATCGAGTGTTCTCAGCCGTTAACAGATATCAATCCTAGCAATGCTGGCCTCCTAACAAATTCCACATATTTGGATTCGTGCGATGAATCAGCATCAAATAAAAAATTCATCGAACATTTATTTTTGGAAGAATCTAAAAATCGTAGAAACGACTATTACAATGCAGACAAATGTGGTAAGTTAAAAAAAATTAAAAAAAAACTAATTTCCATTTAATATGTTATGCTGTTCAACTGAATTAAAAAATAGAAAGTCGTTGCAACAAAACAAAAAAAATTGAGTAAGTAAACTACCATGTTATTAGCTCACAGATGTTTCAAAAGATTCACATTCACAACCTCCCTACGTACACTTATAAGATTTTTCAAGTCTGCAATGACATCCCTAACCGCTTCTTTGACTTAATGGCAAGTACTCTACGGATCACATCCAAGTCATAGCGCTCTTGTAGCGCATCAGAGGGCACAGAACGGCAAAACGGAAAGGAATCTAGGAGTATTATTCTCTGCGTAAAGAAAATTTTACTCGCCTACCTGTTGTAGTCATCAAAGCTCCTCATCATATTGACACACTAAATGTGCAACAAATAGTCTACTGTACACAGTACGAACTGCATGACTTTTTTTTAGAAAACCCGATAATCAGTTTTGTGTGGGTAATGTATTGATATATCATTTAAAATTGAATTTTGGCGCTCCAGAATCCCGGGAAACATAACAAGTCATTAAAAAACTTACAAAACTTTGGTGCATAATCTAAAATATGAACATTTTTTGCTAAAACCGTTTATGTAGAACGAATGTAGACAAAACTACCGAATGTATGTCTTGACCAATTTTTTGTACGAATTCTGGATTCTTCACAAAAAAAATTATATTTTAAGAAGTCCTGTATCTCTTTCTTTTTGATAAAAAATCTTCAATAAAGGCGACAATTCAAAATACATAGCTTTTGTACTTTGGAGCCTGTAAGCAGCTTCAATTAAATAAAAAAAAATATTTTATCTTCTTTCAGTTAATAATAATGACAAAAGCCACAATGACAGCGATGACGAATACAAGGACACAATTGGTGAAACAACATTCATGAAGCCAATGAAAAGTGTTCGAAGCTCGGGAATTCTACACTCTGTCGAAGATCTGAGTACTGACTCGACTTGGGTGTATCGCAAGCATTCCGGTAGCGATTCGAATCGTGGAAGTCGTCGCCGTCGTAATGTCTTTGCAAACGATGAGATTATATCAAAAATTCAGGCACATTTAGAAAAACCCATCTCACCACCGACTTCAGCCAATCGTGGTCTCAGTAAAAGCATGGAAATACCAACACCCGTTAGTAATTTAGCGGAGCTAAAAGGTCAAAAGATTGAAGAGGAGGACGATTATGAAGATGATCCACCACGGACTTGTTGCGACCGTATTCAAACTTATTTGGATATAAGTCTACTCAAGGATACGACATTTATTTTGATGTGCCTATCCGTAACATTGATGTCAGTGGGTTGTCCTTACATGTTGTACTACTTACCAGCTCATGTCATCTCAATTGGTATGATATTATATTATTTTGGCAGAAGGCCTCTTTCAAATACTCAAGTTGTCATTGATATTTTTCATATAGGTTACAGTAAAAGTGAAGCTGGATACTTGGTGGCCATGAGTGCTGCCTTAGATCTTATTGGCCGTTTAGGCTTAGGTTGGCTATCTGATCTGCAGCTTTTCGACCGTAAAAAAACCTACATTGTTTGGTAAGTATTCTTCAAAAAAATTCTTTATAGAACCTAAATTATCGAAGGTTAATCGATTTTTCATTTTTTTTTGTAGCATTTTGGGAGCTGGCATAGCCGTTCTCACTATTCCATCGGTACATTCATTTTATCTTCTTGGATCATCGGCTGCCGTTTATGGTTTGTGTCTTGGCTGTTGGTATGTCTTGATGCCTGTGTTATTGGCTGATATATTTGGCACTGATCGAATAAGTTCAAGTTATGGCTTGGTAAGAATGTTCCAGAGTATTGGAGCTATTTCAGTGCCACCGTTGGCTGGATTTCTACGTGATTTGTCCGGCAGCTATGATATTTGTTTTTATTGCATGGGTACTTGTATGATAATGGGATGTGTTCCATTGTTAGTTTGGGCTGTGTTAGATTGTCAGCAAAGTAAAAGATTGATTTCTATTAAAAATGATGATAGCGAAGATAATTTTACAGTGTCATAAGGACAACCTACAAAACGGTGTGAATAATTACGTTTTTGATAAATGAAAAGCCGATTGTAGCTTCGTTTAATTATAAATATGTTTCGTAGCCCCGATAAAAGTAAAGTTCCCCCAAGACATTATTTTATTGATGATATTTATATAGATAAACTGACCAGTGGCTTATCAAGAAAAAAATTGTGGGGGGTAGGAGGGCCCCGAGTATCTGAGCTCCCTTTTAATCTCTAAGATCAACGAAACAGTTTCAGTTAATCATGTACATTATGATAAAATTACCCAAATAATAACATGATATTGGAGGCTTGTGGAAGGGGGGCTTTGAGCTCCCTAACCTCCCCCCTCCTCCCCTAAATATGCCACTGTAACTCTTAGTAGTGAACTGGATGCTGATAGTTCAAGATAAGCCTAAGTTTTCTCCCAAAATAAAAACAAACAAAACCATTACTATCCAAAAATCTAAAAAAACTGAAATATCCAATTTTGGTTGATTCTAAAAGTTGGAAAGACTAGGAGACATAAATGCAACATGACATTATTTAGTTTGAATTTTTCCATTTTGCGCAAAAATAATCAAAGATTGTATTAAGTTGTTTTGGAATCAAAAAGCTGTATCGTTATAAATATTGGTTCTCCATATGGACGGCATTATAATTTATTATTGTGCCCGCAAATAAAAATAACTATTGCACTTATTTAGATCTTTCAATGGATATATAGGTCAATATGTGTTACACTTTATTTATATGGAATGACAATGCCATACAAAAAGAGCCTTAAGTTATCTACTTTCGAAGGCGCTTACAATCAAGAATGGACTACATCCTCAATCAATTTCGCACTTCTTGTTTTTCCTTGGTAGCGGAGTTAACCCCTTGCCCCACCCCCATCCGGAAGATATAGACTCTCAGTTAGCTCCACTTATATCATATAGTAGCCCGTTTGAGGTGGTCACTAAGTAGTTCACCCTGACTGGAACTGTAGAGGCCACTGTTGAATGGTTGCACTACAGTACAACCGCATGCGCATATAACTACCATTTGAATATAAAACAACTGAACTTTGTGAGAAGTATGCAACAAGTTGATATCAAATGAAAGCTAATGTTTGATCGGACAGAGTTATTTTTCTTTTTCAAAACATTAAAGTCAAAGTGCTCGAATAGGTGATAATTTAAGAAAAAATCTTATTATTTCATGTGATACCCTATTTCCAATTTATTGTTGCAAAGCTCATAAGTGGGAGTTTTCAAAACTTTTACCTCCAGCTATTTTATATAGGAATGTTTTTTTTTATTACTACAAAAAATTAATAAGAAATTAATAAAAAAAATTATATTAAATTTTAATTTAAAATAAAACTACTACCAACATATATTTCAAACAAAAAGTAGCACAATCCAACATCTGAAAAGCAAAACAAAGAAATTACTCAATTACCCAAAAACGAAAAATTGTGCAAAATGCTTACTAATTTTTTTTTTTAATTATGGTTCATTAGAATTTTTCTATTTGATTTATATTTTAATTAAAATTACAAAATTGAAAAGACAAAAATGAACAGTATAATCGTTGCATATTTTATGTAAAAAACAAAAAAAAACGGTCCACACATTGTTGCAGCTATGGTATTCATTTTCTTTCCACACAATTCGAGAATATTTTTTACATACATAAATGATTTTTCATGAACCCTTTTCTCTAAAATTAAAATAAAAGTAACGTTTAATAAAATTTTAATTAAATTAATACCAGCATTTTCAATAGTTTTATGACAAATAACAACAAAACACTTAATAAAAACTATGTTATTCGGTAATACCAACCACCGATAGTTAACAAAAAGTTACAATTTAGTTCTACAAAAAAAAAAAAAAATAACAAGAGCTATTAGAAAACACACAAATAAGTAAAACATTGGTCATATCCGAAAAATAAATTTGTTTAACAAAAAAAAAAAAAAAAAAAATCCAATATGACTGAATAAAATTTAAAAAACAAAATAAAATTGTAAATCAAACCATCTATACTTTACATATAGATACAAAAAATCATTTTTAGAAAAGAAAAACAAAAAAAAATACTCATTAAAAAAAATATATTTAAAAATATGCATTCAGTAACTGTTTGTGTTCTTAAAGAATTTATTTAACAAAAAAAAAAAAAAAACAAATTGAAAAATGTTAGCCTTTGTTGATGGTCCGTAGATACACAAAAAAAAAAAAAACAATTATCACCAAAAAGAAAGAAAACCAAAAAAATGAAAAAATCACAGAAAAAAATTCAAAATTAATTTTACTAAGCTTGAACTTATATAAGAAATAAAAAAAGAATTACTACAACACCATTATTCATCAACTGTTGCCATTGCAGAAAGAACTGAGTTTAAAAAAAATAGATAAAATTAAATATTTATGTATATATATGTATGTAAAAAATATATACATACTCATATATAGGAATATGAATATTAAATGAAAACAAAAATATTTCTTAATTTAAGAATACAACTCAAACTAATATTGTTAAGTATCTTGCAATTGCAATTTATTTGTTGATACCTATTGAATAATATTATGAAATAAGCTTCAAATAACTTTAAGTTAACAAAAAACTTTAAACCAAAATATTATTACAACTATGAATAAAAATAAAAATAAATTAAAATTAAACTTAAAGTTTTGTTTTTTTTTTTTAAATAATTTTTATAGATAGATACTTTTTGGCGTCAGGTACTTACTTTTTGAGATCAGACATTCAATATTCAATTAAGGCTTGAAAAATGAAATGAAACAATTTTATTTTATTACATATTTTAAGTTTCTTTATATTTGACTAAATGTTTTTATAAAGTTAAAATATTAAACTAAAAATTGTACGGTGAATAATGACTAGTTTTGGAAATATGTATATGGTATAAAATTTGTTTTCTTATATCATTGTTCTGTTTCTTTTAAACTATAGGCATTCTTAATATCATTACCAAAACAAAACTTATCAAAACCTTGGGCATATTTAACAATTGTGGGATTTTGTTTGTATCCCTTGTATTCTTTTTCGAATTCTCTATTAACTCTAAGAGCAATCGATTCTATGTCTTCATCTAGACCATATTTGTTCAAGTTATTGCAAAGTTTTTGTATAAATAAAGATCCTCCATCAGACCGAAGTGATTTTCCTCCTGTAACAGAAAATATTAAACAAATTAAAATTAAAATTTGGCATCACTGAAAATTGCGAATTATAGTAAGTAAAGAAACTAACTAAAGGTATAAAAACGTTATTTTGTTTTAAACTTCGCAATTTTCTAAACAATTGATTCTTCAAAAAAAAAAAACAAATTCTCATTTTATATAAAATTTAACTTACCTTCAAAGCAACTATTGTAACGAAAAGTATTGTAGACTTTTGGTGTTGAATGTTCACAACTAGCTTTGAAATCCTTTTCTACATTTTTACAAGCTTGAATAATCAATATTTTGGGTAGATCTTTAAATTCTTGAAATGCTTTGGATTTTAATATCTCGTCTCCAATATTATAGATGTGGTCTTTGGCATAAGCATGGTCGTTTTCCAATCCATGTGTCATTAATACAACTACCAGGCAAGATGCTTTTTTAAGGGTTTCCATTGGCACTTGAATAAAATATTGTTCAAAATAATTGAAATTTAGGACTAATATAAAATATTCATTTTCCACATTTTAGGTCGCACAAAATTTTTTCTGATTTTCTCTTAATTTCTAATTAACTTTTGAATTGGAATAATAAATATTTGACCAATTATTTGAGTAAACGTAATTATAACGTAAACGTTTGTAAAATGAAAACTAAAATCAACTATAAATTCAATTTTGTTTGTTTTTTTTTTTTCAAACGGGAAGTATTGGTTTTGGTCAAGCCATTTGGGGGTCCCAATTAGCCGGGGACCCTTGGACCTTGTGCCGCTATGGCTAAAATGGAAATAACACTTGATTATTTTATGAATCCATAACTTCGCCTTTAGCAACAACTTCTTTATCAAAAGTAAAAAGCGCCCAAAAGCTTATGTTATCTGTGTGTATTATTGATGGCATTTTATAAACAAAGTAGATGCATACATACTTTAATAAAATAAAGCTAATCCCATATTCGATTTGCAGTTCAGTAGATATAAAACAAACAAATTAAATAATAAAGAGAAATCAGTAGAAAACTATTCACTCAATAAACTAAACTTACGTTCATTTAAATTTTCTCTTATATCTGTTAATGTTGGATTCACCTTGATATTCACGCTGTAGTTAAATTTATAGAAAACATTCTTCAAAGCCACTACATCTTTTTTGCTATTTTTTCGTTCTGATACATTTGCAATATCAAATTGTTCGTTATTTAAAATTAGCACGTATCCCATTTTATAGAAAAGTAACTTAATCAAGAACAAGATGATAAATGAAATGATAGATACCGGCACCGATCAATATCAAAACACCGACAACAAATTGAAAAATCTCTTTCTTTCTTTTGCTTGACGAATAAATATTTTTGATGTTTATGAATAAGCTCTATCCAGCAATTAATTAGAAAAATTGAAATATACATGTATGTACATATGTAGCTTTATTGAAAACAAAAGCTTTTTAAAGCAGAAATCTTGATGACGAAATTGTTTTAGGTAATACTTTTTTTTTAATACTAAGAACAGCTGGGGCAACCCCAAGTGGATATTATTGGAAGCTAATTATGCAGGTTTTTTCGAAAAACTTCTGAAGATCATTTAATTTCCTTCAACAATTATGCACTTTTTGAGAAAAACATCTGGGCAAAAATGAAGATCATCAAATTTCGTAAAAAAAAATTCATCATTTTATTACTTGACATACTAGGAACTATGTATATATCAAGTTATGCATTCGTACTCGAAGTTGTCGAGTCTCAGATATCCGCACTCGAGACACTTCTAACTAGTGGTGCAAGTGAACAATTGCTTCCCGGAATGTTCGGACATCCAAGGTATACTGAAAGCTTACTTTCGTCATTCGCGTTGTTATCTATTTGATTGACGGTATTGGGAATTGAGTGCTTATGACATTGCGCCACAACGCAAAGTATGTGTTTTCGGACTTTCGGACGATATGGACGTCCTCCCTTCCATATCTGGCGTTAAAGTCGCCAAGAATACCTTATCT
The DNA here is from genome assembly GCA_948107695.1 of Meliscaeva auricollis. NCBI lineage: Eukaryota > Metazoa > Arthropoda > Insecta > Diptera > Syrphidae > Meliscaeva > Meliscaeva auricollis. The sequence continues at coordinate 17,616,876 of OX403619.1, read as the reverse complement.
TGACGTCGTACTATAGGCAGTTATCATACGTGTGCTCCAGGAGTTCGTAGAATGGGGACGTGAATACAAATAAGCGTTTGCACCTCTTGCCAAAAAAAAACTACTTACATGAGTTGAGAATAATCTTGACTTGAGTAACGACCAAGATATACAGAATACAAAGTTATACACCCGCCATTTTACTGACGTCCGTTCTAGTCATATAAAAATAAAACTGTTTTTTTTTTTTTACATTTGTTTGAAACTAAACGTTTTTAAAATTTAAGGTCTAATGTTTTAGCAATCTAAGCTTCCTTAGCTATATAAGAGTAAGAACGTGCGATAAATTAATGCATTTTTTTTATTTGGATCCTAAAGTTTCCTATACTTAAGTTAGTTTTTTTTTTTCTTTTCATTACAGTAGATTGCTTTAGTTCTTGTCTTGAAACCCCGAAATAACAAAAAATCTTTTGTTGTCAAAATTTGTTTCACAATCTGGTTTTTGAACATAAGGACGATTGGGGTCTGCGTTGCAACTCTCTTGGACATCCAGTATTGTCCCTTCCATGATTGAAATTATATCTTTATCCTTGTATTCACTTTCAAGTCTATTACAAAGAGCTCTAATGAAATAAGATCCATTTTCTGCTGTGCGATAAGCTTTCATGCCTGTAAGAATTTTTATTATTTTATGTTTGTTTTCGTAAAACCTATAATTATTCACCTTGAGATGTAGCAAAAAACTTCGCACAGTAATTAGGATATTTTATTAATGCAACTGGCCCTTCAGTTGTTTGCTTTACAAAATCATATGGTCCCCTACAAGTTTGCATTATCAACCATTTTAGTTTTCCATCTAATGATTGAATGTTGCACAATGGAATTAATATTGACTTTTGTGCTTTAATAATTTCGCCATCTGATGCTTTAACAAGATCGTCTTCACCTCCATGAGATAAGTAAGCAACAGCCACATATAAGTAGTCTTTTGAACTTAAAATTTCTTTCACTGTAAAGAGATAAAAACAATTAAATGAATGAATAAATTAAAAAAAGTCTCTACGTTTAGGTTAGGTTCTGCCTGCATTGCTGTTGCTTTCTTTTCATAATACCTTTCAAAATAAAAACAACCTACTTCAAATTTCAGACTTTTAATATTTTGTCATGGATGCCAGTGTCAGAACTGGACTTAATTAAAATGGAACCCCATAGAGACCACTAGCTTTTAAATACAAAAAGAATCATCAAAATCAATTAACCCCGGTAAACAAAAAAGTGACTTAGTAGTTAGTCCCTAACATTTCTTGAACCTGCCCAGTATTTCTCTAAAGGCAATAAGTGTTTTGTTTTTAACGTCTGGCATGAAATTAATAAAAAAATAAACGCTCTCGGGGCTAAGCACCTTACATGTTAATTACAGAAACAACTTTTGTCGGCTGAAATTCACAATCTGACAAATTTTTAAGGAAATGAAATGAAATGATGAAATTTTTCCCAGAGAAAGAAAAAAAAAGCACAAAAGTACCCAAACACTTCGAACTTAAATTTCTGCCACATTTTATAATTATGTAAACAAAAGAAAACTTATAGGCCTTTATAGTTTTTATCAAATACTGCATTAAACCTTCAACAAGGCAATTACTAAAAAAAAAAAAATGTCTCTAAATAAATATTAAATATTATATTGAATTAGGTATTAAATAAACAACTACGCGTTTGATATTTATCTGAAACCCATTTGATTTGTTTTTTTTTAATCCCTACAATAATTTGCTAAACACTGCATTCAAATATTATTCATTTATATTTTAAAACATTTTACTTAACGAGGCACAGAAAAACTGCCTTCCAAGTACATTCATTAACTAATTAAAAAAAAAAATCAACAGCCCCACCTTATGGCACTTGGCAGAATTTCAAAGCCTAAAGAAAGTTCAAATTAATAGTTATCAATTAACTTTTAAAAATAAAGTTTTTGTTCTTCCAATTTTGGGGGTTCTTCTGCCCCGGAAAAGGCGCTTGGCCAGCATTACTGAATTTTACTCAGAAGCATAAAGAGAGTATAAGAAACTTAAGTTATTCGATACCAATTAACTGTACAAAATTCAGTTTTTTTTTCTTTTCTTGAAACTTTGGAGGTCTCTGAGCCACTATACCCCTCCGCCCCCCTATGCAAACTTCCAGAGTTGTAATTAGAAGCCTAAAGAGAGTATAAGAAGCTTAAATTAATTGTTATCAGTTAACTTTTCAAAATTGTTTTTTGTTCTTGCAACTTTGGGGTCCCTCTGGTCCCCGCATCTGCATCTCCCAGCTTCCAAATGGCAGAAGCATAAAAAGAGTATACAAAACTAAAACTATAACAATTATCAATTAAGTGTTCAAAATTCAGTTTTTTGTTTTTGCCATTTTTGGGGTCCCTCTAGCCCCAACACCCCGTTTGGCAGAATAATGGAATTTTTCTCATAAGCCTAAAACGAGTACTTGTAAAATTCTAAATTAATCGTTATTTAACTAACAATTAACTTTATTATTATTCCATTTTTTATTTTATTTCCATAGAAAAAATGACCGTCAGAAAATGACGTATTTTCACCACGCAACACCCACGCACTCACTGGAGACTGGATTAATACTCAGGACTCAGGAGAATTAAAACTATAAACGAAAATCATAAAAAAAATTCGTTATAAAATGACGTAATTCGTTCTTGGACAAGTACATGCGACTCATTCGTATTCTTTTTATAACGTGCGAGCGAACAAAAAAAAAAAAACATAAACAAAAATCATTTTAACACGCATTCTGAAAAAGCTCAAACACAATAAATATCTACAAACATAAATATACAAAATAAATGTTTGTTTACCATGTGGCCACACATGCAAATTCAAACTCTTCTTTGTTCTCTTTTCAATTACTAGGTTAGGTATGTTAGAGTTGTCAAACTCAAATTTATTAAGGGTTTGCGAACGAGAGTGCTTTTTAATTAAATGAGTGAGGCGCGACGACGACATCGTTTTGGCAGTGGATTTTGAATGTTAAAGATCGTTTTTTTTTTTTTAATATTTAAATGTTGGCTTACTCTCTCCCATTATTTTTCTAACATCTTTTCCAGTAGGATCATGACGCTCAAGAACTTCTGCTCCCATCTTTTTAAAAACGGTTGTCAAGTTTTTCGTATCCTCTTGGGCCCCTGATCGATCTTTTATTACATTCAAAATAAGCAAAAAACCGCTAGGTGCGGCCGAACTTGCCATTTTTTTTTTTTTTATTTCACTTTTTTTATTAGACGCCGGTCTTTGTGTTGATTGCAACACACTTTGTTAAGTACTGATGGAAAATTGCGAAATACTCGTCATCGTGAGTCCAATGTCATGACCGAAGTTTGTCTTATCTTTGAGAGCTTTTTCAAAATCGGCAAACGAATGGAGTGCATATTAATAATTTCTTTCTTTTATACTCGCATGTAAAAGTATTTATGTATGTTAGATCATTTTGGATATTCGCAAAGTTTAAAAATAGTAACTTTTATTGATGACTTTATTTAGCGTTCTGTATGTTATTTTTTTAAGAGATAACATTTAAAAACCTTTGTTGAAACTTTTGTAGAATGCTGTTTCCCGAGAAGGTTTTATTTTTTATATGAAGTAAAGGCGTTTCACTGAAAAGAACAAATGCCGACTTTATTAGTTGTGTGTGTAAAAAATTAAAAAAAAACATTGGGTCGTATTTATAGACATTGTCTAAGCTATTTCTAAGATACAAGGAAACAAGGGTTTATCATATTCATATAACATTGGATAAAACTCAGTCAATGATAAACTAGAGTTTAAGAAGGACTATTAATACGCCGCATTTGTGTTTAGATTTGCTAAATTGATATTACTGCCATATTTCACCAATTGTTATTACAAAAAGATAGAAAAAATACATTTACCTTCATTCGCTCTTTTTCGAATACGACGACGATTCGACCGCCGATTCTCGGAATCTGCACAAATTTCAAATGCTAATTTTGACAGTTCGTTCGCCAAAAACATTTTTTTTTTTTTCATGTTTACGCAGAGTTTACGCCATCAAATTAATAGATAGTTTTAATTTTAAAACAAGCTTATTTTGTATGTTGATTCTATTGAGATGAGATCAGACCAAAAGTGTAGGAACAATTAAGCTAGTATCAGACGATTTATATACAAACATATTTTTGTGTAAATATTTGTGTATTTTGGTAATAATAGTACGCAAACAGTTTGAACCAAAATTTTCAAAAATCGATTATCGAATTGTGATAGCAATAAGATAATTATTCTGTCCAATGATGGAGCGGTCTCTTCTTATAAGAAGAACGAGAGTCCAAGACGTTTCAAATGGGAAATTCTGCCTTCAAGATGCATTCAAAAAAATAGAATTTGGAAATAATTCTTACAGCCAAATAATTATTCATTTTAGGTAAAGATAGAGCAGCGCGTCTTCATTGCAAGAACAAGGGACCTAGAAATTTTACGTATTAATGTAAAAATCAACAATAATTTTTCTTTCAATATTTCTAATGATCTTATGATATTTTTATGAGTTCTTACAAGTTCTGTTTTATTTTCTAATGTTTCTCTATTCTATCTCTGGACTTGGCATTGCGCAAGCTTAGGAATACCTATAAAAAAAATAAAAACAAAGAGTGACCTGAGCGCTCAGTACAAAGACGAGTATTAGTTTATATAAACTGTAAAAAAAATGTGTACACCCCGGCGTATACGTACTTTTTTGTATAAACATTCGGATTCTAAAGCTGATGAGAGAATCTCTGTAGGTATTTACTTGAGGGTATACATCCGAAATTTGGCTTAAGAGTAAACTGATGCGCATTGGAGACAAACATGATACATAAATTACACTTGGTGCTCCAAATGCATGATTATTGTAGTAATTATAATGCATAATCTCAAATCATAGCAATTTTTGTAGTGAAAAAAAAAATGTTTTTAGCTGTTGAGTTCTAGTTCTACATATAGCCCATTCATTTGGTCCGAAAATTAGGGGTTAATTGGAAAATGTAGGTAGAGTTAAGAAAATGACTGGCCCTTTTTAACTCCCAGTGTTTTTTTTTCTTCATGTCATTTTTGGTTGGTAATCCGGAAGAGGGAGAGGAAGAGCTCTCCGATCCTAGATATGAATAAAACAGCGAAACACTTCTGAAGTTTGTTTGTCACTATGTTTGTTATATAAACACAAGAAAAAATAACTAAGAAATATTTGATTTAACTCCAAAAAACACTTTTTTACCATCGGTTATCAATTATTTTTATTTTTTTATTTTTATATTTTATTTTGCCACGCAAATGATTTTTCTTTTGCGAATTATACAAAATTTACAACAATTCACTCAACCATATTATTTTCACAGTTAAATTATGTGTGTGTGAGTGCTTCTGTTTTCGATTCTGAATTTAAATCCAGAAGCAAATTTCTCTTCTATTCAGAAGAAGAACTGTCATCCGAGGCCAATAAGACACTTCCAGAAGCGCCCAGAAGCATTCCGGATTACCAATCGAAAACGACATCAATTATAAAATTTACTCCATATTTTGGACTTTTAGACCATTTTTTCTCATTCTCCTTTCAGATTTTTGTAGCGTTCAAAGGAAAAAACAAAACTAAATTTTGGTTTCTGTCTCGTGAACGCAGCCATTCCATTTCTTTCACTGAATACTTTAAATCATCACGATACGTTTAAACGTTTGACGTTTCTTAGCTGTGTGTTCATACATTACGTTACGTTGCGTTTTATTAATATATGTCTTTCAAGTTTTTAAAAGTGCAGCATTTTGCTTTTTTTTTTAAATTTCTTTATTAAAAATTACACAAATTCAATATGACAACCATAAATTTAGATAAAAAAATAAGAAGGAAGCAAACCCGATGCCGTGCTATCGTTTCAAATGAAACAAATATTCCTATCTCTGACGAACCAACTCTAGTAAAAATAAATTTGTTTACCTTATTTTTTCACACAAATCTTAAACAAATAACATGGTATTTTTGTAGTTTGTTGGCATTTGTAATGCTGGACTTAGCACCGGCCTAACTGAAGACTCTGTTATTCAAGAAACACAAAAACATGGTAAAGTATCAAAGCTGGCCATGATACCGAACAAATCATACTGTTTTCTCGGTTTTGATAACATTGAGGATGCTATCAAAGTCTTTCAAAGCATGCATGGCCGAGCAGAACTTGGACAAAACTCAACAGTTATATATATGTCATACTTCAAGGGTATTCCCGAGACTGAAAGTCCTTTGGATAAGGAACTACCACCTGGAACGATTATAATCGAAAACTTTGTGACCGTAGAAGAGGAATCTGTTCTTTTGGTGGCAATCAATCACACACCAGCAATTGGTTCGCTTAAAAATAGATCGGTCAAACATTTTGGTTATGAGTTTCTTTACGGATCGAATCTGGTAGACCCAAATAAACCCCTTGAAACTGGAATTCCAAAAGAATGTGATGTGCTCTGGCAGAGACTAGGCCAAAAACAACAATTTCTTAGCTGGTTCGTACCTGATCAATTGACGGTGAATCAATATATGCCTGGTCATGGGATTCCACCCCATGTAGATACACACAGTGCATTTGAAGATCCAATTCTATCACTCTCTCTAGAGAGTGATGTTGTCATGGATTTCCGAAAAAATGGCCAGCGCATATCGGTCCTACTTCCACGACGGTCATTGTTAGTAATGTCAGGAGAATGCCGTTACGATTGGACTCATGGTATTACGCCCCGCATCATGGATGTAATCAAAACGGCAAATAACAATCTGACAACTCAGCTCCGTAGTAAACGAACTTCTTTTACATTTCGAAAGCTTCGCCATACGCCATGCAATTGCATATATCCTACTTTGTGCAATAGCCGAGAAACAACATTAAAATCAAAAGAACCTCTGGAGAGCCTTGCAAAGAAGGTCGAAGAAATGAATGTCCATAGTATTTATGAAAAAATTGCCAATCATTTTAGTGAAACTAGACATTCACCATGGCCGAATGTCGCCCAATTCTTGAGCTCATTTCCTCTTGGCTCAGTCATCATTGACATTGGTTGTGGAAACGGTAAATATCTGTCCATCAACAAAGAAACCCTGCAAGTAAGAACCATGAATAGTTTATAAACATGTTTTTCAGTTAATTACTTTTTTGTTTTTTTCTTTGGAAGATTCAGTTGAGAAATTAAAACAAATTTATTGCAGATCGGTTGCGATCGAAGTTCCGGCCTGCTAAACGTTTGTTCTTCCAACAAACAACACGTATTCAAGTGTGATTGCTTATCGGTTCCAATACGGTCCTCAACGGCCGATGGTGTCATAAGCATTGCAGTCATACACCATTTGGCGAGTGAAGTAAGTATAGGCCATATACCTACTCTCAATTTTCATGCTCGTTTTTGTCTCATGATTAGTTTTTTCTCTTTCAGGCTCGTCGTCTACAATCGATAAATGAAATGGCAAGAGTTCTTCGCACCGACGGACTGGGTCTTATTTACGTTTGGGCTAAAAATCAAAAAGCCAATTCGAAAAAATCATCATACCTTCGACAGAATAAAGCTGTTAACAAGGGTAAGATTTCCGAAGCAGAACAAAGACAAAAGACCCAAACTGAGAGTCAAGAAATCAATTTGGAAATTGATATACAACTACCAGTTCATACAAATCGCACTGAATTTCTAGAACAAGATGTCCTTGTGCCGTGGAAGCTTAAGTCACAACAAGAAAATAGCGATAAGTCGACATTTTTAAGATTCTATCATGTGTTCGAGGAAAACGAATTGGAGAATCTTTGCAAAAAGGTATCTGGCATTGCTATCGAAAGGAGTTTCTATGATCAGGGTAACCATTGTATTGTTTTTCGAAAACTGTAAAGAAATTTATTTGGTAACCGCAAATAAATTCTACCAGAAAAAAAAATAATATTAATTGAATAAGAGGATGCTCGTCGATATAAACGGAAAAACAACATCATGACTTTTTGATTTCTCGTCGGCTGAGAAATGGTTTAGCGTATGTCTTATGAAAGAGCCATACCTATAGGTCAAACCAATACTCAGAGAAGTAGATTTGAGCTTTTTTTTTATAAAATTGAAGTAGGTTTAAATAGACATGGTCAAAATGTTGTAGATTTCAATATTTTGATGATGGTGCGTAGTATGGATTAGATTTATTTTTTTTTTTTTGAAGAAATGTAGTAAATCTACTACAATTGTAGTAAAGTGGTATCGCTGCGTAGGAGCGGTCGATGAGCGCTCTTTCTCTCCGAAGCAAAACTTGTCGAAACCTGCACGAAACGTAACAAAACGTATTATGGGCACGTACATTGAATTGCTTGTATTCGCTCGGTTGTGTACGACCGCGTACATTGGGATCCGTCTATTATAGTTCTACCTTAAGGTAGTATTATTCTGAGTTTGCTTGGTTTATTTTTTTTTTTAGGGGTACACATGCATCCGTGGTAAACGTGGTAAACCTGGTAATTGTGCTAAAAATGTCAAAATTTGCATGGAAATTGTTGCGGGCGCCGACTTTTCTTTGGTGCAGACAGAACCTACAATGGATAAAAATTGAAAAGAAAAAAACATGAGGGATGAAATTAATACCAATATAAAACAACACTTACCTTTTTGGCTGAAAATCCTTGGAAGGGAATCTGAAATTATTAGAAACATGTTTATTAGTATTATTTCATGAATCTAACACGAAAATAAACCTGAAATAAAAGAAATAAAGAAAAAAACAAACAACAAATTAATTCTTACCAAAATATTTTTCCGCCATCTTTAACCTGTTGCGGCTGTTGTCTGTAGAAATTTTCCACACAAAACGATGACAGATGAAAACAGAAAAAAATAGATCTGTTTGATTACTTTGTGTGGTAAATGGTCGAAACAGAACTTGGTGAAAAGTGTCGCATCTTTTCGAGATGTTAAGAAAGGTATTCACCAAGTAAGAATCACGACTTAGGATAACCTTTTTCGTATAATTATAATATTTCCAATTAAATTTTAGGTATGCAACTTAAGAGGGCGAGTATGAGCACTTGACGCATACCGGCCTTATAGAAGTCGCTAGATAAAAATTGTGTCAAATTCATTCGGAATAAATATTTCGAGTGAAAATTGATGGCAATAGGGTGAATACACCTTCTCTTTATGTACAAAAATGCCAAATATGTCTTTTATTTTGTTTTCATGCGACCATATTTCACGTTTACACGTGCCGTTTCGTTACCGCTTACGTTTTTTTGTTGATATTCGTTTTTTTTGTCACGGTTTTTTTGTCATATTAAGTTTCAATTATGTTATTTGTTTGTGAAGATACGTTTCTCCACCCGGTTTAAACTTTTGGACACAACCTAAAGTAAAGAATAAAAAAGAAATAATAAAATAAAACAAAATAAAATAAAAATGCTATGACCCTACCTGGTGCCTCATGACGTCATCTTAGTAACAAATTTGTCGATTGCTGAACGCATCCGTGAAGTGGAACTTCATGAATAGGTCCCACTTCACGAATACTTCCATGCTGGTTTGTCAAAAATGTATACACTTACACTAAAAGAGATCTACGTACATGGATATTAAAGATGTGGATCGGGTGATGTTTTCCAGTTAGATTGAAATCATCTGACCTAGATTTTATTGTTGGGATGAGATATTTTCCTCATGGTTTCGTAGAGCTATCTCTTTCTTACCTGTGCGATTTTCATGTTTCAAGTTGAACTGGACGTGGGATTGAGTTTTGACAGTTCAGAGTACGTCAACTCATAAGACAAGAAGAAAAAAAAAAACCAAAGGTGCCGGTTGTGCGAATACATTTTTCTCAAATTCGAAAATAAAGTATTTAGAAAAGGAAATTAAAAGTAAATTTTTTCAACGGCACTAGAATAAAAAAGACCTGAGAAAAAAAAAAAAGAATACAAGTGCGGAATAATATTCGGTTGGTTTTACTAAAATTAGTGTTGAGTTGTCCTATGTCTAAAGTTTTTACCTGTTTTTTTTAGAACCCTTTTAAAGAAGTTTCACGTATGTGTATGACCTCGTGTTCTGATAGTCTTTTTTTTTTGGATCCAATTTAAATAAAATTAATTAATTAATAAAACATACTAAGTGGTGAGTTTTAAATTTAAACAATTTATTGAATGGTGGTAAAGGTGTAATATACATTTTTTTAGGTAAATTTCCGGCGGCCCGTGAAAAGCGTTCCAGAACTGGGCCGCCGCACGTTTTTTTCAGTTTGTCATTCTCCATCGATTTCCATCATAATATTGCTCCGGAATCCAAATTGTGTTCGGCTATTCCTAGAATCGATTCTCTGACTTTTGGAAGGACTGAACCAGGAGTGCGACAAAGATTGTCCGCCATACTTTTTGGCCACCACGGCACAGGAGGCCGACCCAACATAAGGGGTGCTCCGCCACCTATACCGGCCGTAAGAAGTCCTGAACAGGCAAAAATATTAAAGTCCGTGAGTCCTAGAATATTTAAGAAAAAGAAAAAAAGGGTTACAAGAAAACGGAAATCGAATTAGGCGGAATAATTACCACGCTAATAAAAAAAAAAAAAACAAAAAAAGAAAAGTTTTATATTAGAGAAATTTTGTGTTGTGATTGTCCTTATTTATTTAATATTTATTTATTATAATTCGCTGGCGACAAAGTTTTAAAATTAACTTATATATATATTCTCCTAAAATTAAAATTGATATTTCAATAATTACTCCTGTAAGTGAAAAACTCGGTTTCCGAAGGGGTTACCGGGAAATAATTCTATTTTGTGTGTCCTTGAGTGTCGTCTGCCTCCAAAGAGCTCTCTAGGGGTAGGGAATCCAGGGCTGGCACGTTTTTCTTTGTTTGTGTTTTCGGGATAAATACCACAAAGGGTATCCGTTTCAATTATTTTTGGTAATTTTGTTATACTCCAAAAGGAACCGTATTTTTGTGCACAATTGGTTTTTGCTTTTAGTTCCATTTTTGTATGTTATTTATTAATTTTTTTTGTTAAATTCATTAAAATTACTTTTGATTATAAATGTAAATAAAACTTCGAAAGTCGCCCAATGGTCGAAGATAATAGAAGTCTGACGTGTGTTTTTTGTGGTTCACGTAAGTGAGACCATGTCCATTTGAAGAACTTTTTTTTCAGGGGTGCTGATGGAGGCTGAGTTTCGGTGAAGATGGTATGATCTGAAACCGATCATACGCCATCAATGGGGGGAATCCAAAATGGCCGGATTCCTATGGTAGGGTGGGTAATGGCCTCACTGCAACAACATCCGCAGTGCTCTGGTGTGATGATAAGTCCGTCCGTTATTTTCTAGTCCGACAAGTTTTTTTGATCCCTAGTTTTTCTCTGGCCTGATTTGTGTTTTTGTTTGCCAGCGAGGTTAGGTTTCGGGGGCAAGATCCCCCCCATCCGACGAGCTGACGCCGTGCCATGTACAAGCAGGCCACGTCCCCGGAACTTAACATTCCACCTTTCATTTCCAAACTTTTCCTTTTCCACTTTCCTACCTCTTCCTTTTCCGACCCCTCCACTTTTCCGACAGGTCCCTCTCCACGCTACGCAACAAAATGGCGCCCAACGTTAAGCAACGGTTTTCTAACATAGTTGGAAGGTTGTTTGACAATTTATGTTTTTTTTTGATTTTTGTTTCAGTTCATTTTTGTTTTGAAGTCCCCAAACCAAACTTACTGTGAATTTTTAAACCTCGTAAGTCTTTATCAGGAAGATCTCAGATGGACCAAGATAAATTGCGACGAGGTTTTGAAAATTCACAGTGACTGCGGTTAGTGTTTGTCATGCATTTATCTGCGGTTACTCGAGCTTCTGCAATTTGCGTAAGTCTGCACTAGGAAAGTCTCGGACATACTTAGCTGTACCGCGACGATTTTGCAGAAACTCGTTGTAACAACAGATAATGCATTTTAGTATCGTTTTTCCCTATTCCCATCCTTATTCTTTTCGCTTTTCAACTTCTAATTTTCAATTTTCTTTTTCTACAGTCTTGTGAGTTTCTACTTGGAGTGATGATAGTGCGTGACGTTTAGTCCGACATCATCATCCCAACATTTTTTGTTAAGTTCTACCTCGTCGGTTCATGTCTTCTAGCAAGGTCCGTGAGACCGTCTAGGATTGCTGGAACGACGAGGGAAAACTTTGTAATGTATTTTGTTAGTGTTTCAAATAGTTTCCTTTTTCTAATATCATCACATCAGGGGAGTCTTTTCGTCCGTCTGATGTCTTTTTTTTAGTGATGTCGTTAGTAGAATCATACCATGTCGCAAAAAAACCACCGATTGAAAACTACCTGAAGCACCCCGTAAGATAAAGATACAACCTCCAAAAATAAAATACCTATTCTAACATACCGTTTAAACATAATTGGAAAATAATTTCGTTCTTTTTCGTAAAAATATGCATTTAACTTAAGTGTTAGTAAGAAATTACGAAAAGTTACTACTTAAAGTTAAAAATATTTATATGTTCTACTTAATTTAATAATCTGAAATACGTAATACATAATTTGAATAGTTATTTTCTTACAATATCGTTTTGATTTATTTTCGTCTGACCAATTTTTTGTTTTCGTTTGTATATGATTTTGAGTTAAATTTCGTTTTTCTGTTTAAATAATTTTTGGGAAATTTTCTTACAGTTTTAGTTTCTTTTGAAAGAGAAAAGAAGTTTAAGACATTTAGGTAAGAAATCACCAAATCTACAAAATCCTTTAATTTTTTAGTTTTCTATTTAAGTTTAGTTGTTTTTTTTTTAAAAAGTTTTTGAAATTTATATAGAAAACGAGTATAGATCTTAGGTTTTTGATAGTTAGTTTTCTTTAATCATTTTTGTTTCTGAAAAACTTTGTTTACAGAGTTGAATTTTTTTCAAATTTACATTTTCGTTTTACGTTAACTTTGTTTTTGGTTTGGATTATTATTTATTTTTTTTTGTTCGTCGTTACTGATATCTAAGTCAGCTTTTTTTTTCTTAGTAAGATAAAATTTTGAACTTAGAGAATATTTTCAAAAATAGGTCTAGTTTTCTACGTTAATTCTAAGTTTTTTTTTCTGATGAAAAAATACTTAAGATTTTTCGAAAACTTAATTTTAGGATAAAGATTTTTTGATAAATTGTTTTTTTTTGTTATTTATTTCACATATTTTCGTTTTTCAAGTTCGTTTTTCGTTTTTGAAAACAGTTAAAGTTTATTTTTTTTGAGTTCTTTTCAAATAACTTTAGAATTTTGTTTTGTACTTTTTGTATATTTCAATATTTATTTTGTTAATTTACATTATACTTTATTTTTTTTCATTGATACAATTTACTTTTTTTCATTTTTTGTTACTGATTTACATTTTCGTTAGTTATTATTTTTTTTGTTAAGTTCAAGTTAAACTGTTTTTTTGTTTGATTTACTTTCGATACATTTTTTTTGAGTTCCATTTTCGTTAAATTTATAAGTTTTTCGAAAATTATTTATTTATCTTCGTTTTTTTGTTTAATAATTTTTTTTGTTCAAGTTTATACAAAAATCGTTTTTTTTTTGGTAAATTTACAGTTTTGAAAAATTAATTTTCTTAAATAGAAAAAAAAAAAAAAAACATTATTTATTCGAAAACTCACCACTTGTCGTTAAGTTATTTTCATCAGTTCGCTGAAGTTGAATTTGTTTTTTTGTTGAATCGGTTGACACTTTAAAGTTGAACATGGCACATTCCGATCCAAATGAGGAAGAACGTATCAGAAAGATGATTAGAGATGCTGAAATAGAAGAATTTAGAGTTACAAGGGCTGCTACACAGAATTTAGGCACAGGTGCCAGGAAACGAGTATTACATTCACCCCTGGTATCGGAAAAACATGTCCGATCCACATCTCAAAAAGTAGATAGTACTGGTGTTCACGGTCCCAGTGTTCACGACGGCAGTCATAACACAGCTTCCATCTCCACTCCGACATATAGTGAGCTTAGCGATGCTGGAGCCTCAGCAGCTCCATCACGACAGGAAATATTTGGTTCCATGGAAGAAACAGTAAGGCAAAATCCTGATAGAGAGAAGGAAACCAGGCCCCAAAGTATACCCCTCAACCAAGGTTCGAGGGGAATACTCGAAAGCCTTATGAGAACCTTACCTAGAACTAAATCAAAAAAGGTGATACCGGGGATGCACTCCCTGTGAAACAGCGTCACTACCCTGTGTCTCCAGCGATACAAGCCATTCTGTACGAAGAGTTAGATCGGATGTTGAGTCTCGGCGTTATTGAGGAGAGTGAAAGCCCATGGTGTTCGCCAGTGGTTCTCTTGCGGAAACCCGGCAAAAATCGACTTTGCTTGGATTCCCGCAAAGTGAACTCACTGACGAAGAAAAACGCTAACCCTCTCCCCCATATCGAGGGACTCACCAGCCGACTTCCCGATGCGATCTACATGAGTAGTATCGATCTTAAAGAAGCATTTTGGCAGATACCGCTGGAGAGGCAGAGTAGGGAAAAGACTGCCTTTGCGGTACCGGGAAGACCCTTGTACCAATTCACTGTGATGCCGTTCGGGTTGTGTAATGCAGCTCAGCGGTTGAGTCAGTTGATGGACAAGGTGATTCCTGCACGACTAAGGGAGCGCGTCTTTGTGTATCTCGATGATTTGCTTATCATGGCACCGGATTTCGATACCCATATTGCCCTGTTAGGTGAAGTAGCCGACTGCTTACGCAGAGCTAATCTCACCATCAACATGAAGAAATCAAAGTTTTGCTTCAAGGAGCTAAAATATTTGGGCTTCATAGTTGGTGGTGGGAAGTTTAAAACCGATCCTGCTAAGGTTGAGGCAATTGTGGATTTCCCACTTCCCAAAACCGCCCGGCAGATTCGGAGGTTACTTGGCATGGCAGGGTGGTATCGCAAGTTCATAAAGGATTTCTCGACCCTGACTGCACCTTTGACTGACTTGTTGAAAAAGAGGAGCGAAAAATTTCAAATGACCGACGAAGCGCTGAAAGCATTTGAAGATCTGAAGAAAGCATTAATCTCGGCACCGGTTCTTTCGCGCCCGGAGTTTACAAAAAGATTTTTTGTCCAATGTGATGCTTCGGACGCTGGAATTGGTGCCGTACTGTTCCAGTTGGACGAGGAAGGTGAGGAAGTCCCTATTGCGTACTTTTCTCAGAAATTCAATAAGAGCCAGAGGAACTATAGTGTCACCGAGAAGGAGTGTATGGCCGCGGTGATGGCAGTGAAGAAATTCAGGCCGTATGTCGAGGGCATGGATTTCACGGTCATTACTGACCATTCCAGCCTTCAATGGCTGATGAGCATGAAGGACCTGAGTGGTAAGCTGGCCAGGTGGAGTTTGTCCTTGCAATCTTATGCCTTCGACATACAACACCGTAAAGGCAGCCAAAATGTAGTACCGGATACTCTTTCTCGGGTACACATAGATTCTCTGGACTTAGAAGATGTTGCCCCATTGATTGACTTGGAGTCTGAAGAGTTCCTATCCGAGGAATATTTAGATTTAATCGAAACGGTTTTAAATTCAAAAGATGAGCTTCCAGACTTAAAAGTCGAAGGAAGATACGTTTATAAAAAAGCGTTCAGAAAGTTAGGCGAAGAAGAAATGCTAGAGCATTCATGGCTTCTTTGGGTTCCGTCAGGTCTGACCGAAGAAATTATAAGTAGGGCCCATGATCCTCCGAAGGTTGCTCATGGTGGCATAGCAAAAACTTTGAGTCGTATTAGACAATATTTTTACTGGCCTAATATGACTGTGCATGTTCGTGTATATGTTTCTAATTGTAGTGTGTGTAAACAATGTAAAGCGTCTAACCAAGTGTCTCGTCCCCCTATCGTTACGTCTTATTGTAGTAATCGTCCTTTTGAAAAGCTATACATTGACTTTTTAGGACCTTATCCAAGGTCTAAATCAGGAAATGTATATGTGTTTGTGGTGTTAGATCATTTGTCCAAATTTGTTTTATTGAAAGCGTTACGAAATGCAAATACTTCAAGCGTCATAAAATTTTTAAAAGAAGAGGTGTTTGATATGTTCGGAGTTCCGAATATAATTCATTCCGATAATGGAAAACAATTTGTGGCAAAGGAATTCCAAAATTTTATGACCAAATACGGCGTAAGGCATTTTAGAACTGCTTTTTATGCACCGCAATCGAATGCGTCGGAGAGGGTTAACCGCTCGTTGTTAGCTGCTATCCGATCATACCTTAAGGATGACCAACGAGACTGGGATGCGCACCTGGGCGATATTGCGTGTGCGCTTAGGAGTGCAGTTCATAGCTCTACGGGTGTGTCACCATATTATGCCTTGTTTGGTATAAATATGATTATGCACGGTAGCAGTTATGAACTTGCGAGAAAGTTGAACGCGATAGACGACAACGAGTTGTTAACTCTTCCCCGACAAAGTCGTTTGCAGTGCATTCGAAATCAAATACGCGAGTATATTTCCAAAGCAAATGAGAAATCCGCAAAAATGTATAACGTTCGAACTAGAAAAGTTCAATATTTACCCGGACAAGAGGTGTATCGAAGAAATTTCACCCTGAGTGATTCTTCAAAATATTTTTCTGCGAAACTTTCGCCAAAGTATATAAAGTGCCGAATAGTAAAACAAGTCGGCAATCAAATGTTCGAACTGGAAAATTGCAATGGAAAACGAATTGGGATCTTTCACGCGAAAGATCTGAAACAATGATTGCAGTTAACTAATTTATTTTAAGTGAAAACGCGATAGAAAATGATTCTTTGTTTAATATTTACTGTATTTCGTATTGCTGTTTTAATGCATGCTAATTTATTATTGTAGAAGTCGAATTTTATTTAGTTAATTGTTTATTTATTTTATTTATCTTCACTAAGTACCTGATGTTTCTTAAAACCCTGTGATTTTATTCACATTCAAAAAAAAAAATTGGTATTAAAAGTTCAATTTTGTTGAAAAAAATTTCTAAAGAATTGAAAAAAAAAAAAAACTGAAAAAAATTGAAACACCCTGTTTCCAAAACAATGTACCTGAAAATTTTTAGTAAAAAGAAACGAATTTTGTATAGTTTATTATATTATTTATTAATTGCATGCTAATTGTTATTGTACTCAATGTTACTTAATGTTATTTATGGTTAATTTATTGTATTTATTTATAAAAACTTAAATTATTTACTTTCTAACTGTGATATTTACTTTTAAGGAGTCTGTGATTTCTAGATTTAAGGTACTAACCCTTGGACTCTGTGATAAACTTTTTATTTTTTTTTATATAAGACTGATAAATAACTTAATTCTTAATCTGTGATATTTTTAACTTAATTTTAATTTTTTTTCTCTTATAACTGCTAAAACTGTGATATTTTTACTTTAATTTTAATTTTTTTTATTTTTTTTTTCTCTTATAACTACTAAATCTGTGATATTGTAGCTTTAAATTAAATTTTTTTATAAGACTGATAACTAACCTTCTTTTAAACTGTGATAACTTAATTTTAGATTTTTTTTTTTTTTACCTATAACTTTCAAACTGTGATATTTTAACTAACTTGTAATTTTTTTTATAAAGACTGATAATTTAATTACCTTTTAACAATCTGTGATATTTACTTTTTACTTTTTTATTATTTTTAACTTTAGATTAACTTTGATTTTATTTGAATCTGTTAGGTTAAATTTTCTGTAATATATTTGCATGCCTTTATATTTATGAATGAACTGTGATACTAATTTTAATCAATATACCACTTTAGTTCGTGTTTGTTCTAATAACTTATTTATTTATGTTTAATATTGTCATACGACCAAAACTATCCAATACTTAAATTACTTAAAAGAATTTCTAAATCACTCACCTGTAAAATGTTGTTGGTCTGGACGGAGTTGAGATTCGTGGGTGCAACCGGTCGAACGAGAGCAACCCCAGCCGATAAAGACTCGTCGTCTACGAAGGGCCTAATTGGTTCAACCAACTTCTTATTTCGCCTCGGGTTGAATAAAAGAATGTACAGCTTCCTACCCTGATGCGTGGGGACGTTGTTTGGATGGAGTAGTAGAATTCGACCTAGAAATAAAATAAAATTCGTTAAAACACCGCGTACACATAATTGACAAACTTACCCCAATATTCCAACACTCTTGTGCATCGTGTTGATCATCCCTTTAGCACGAACTCGTGCACTAGAGTTGCATGAGTAGCAACAAAAATCAAACACTTATTGCACATAGTGGGTGGACATAGCATATGCATAAATAAAATTTTTCTCGTCCACAACATAGTCCAGCATAGTTTTTTTTTGTTCATCCGATTATTCCTGTAAAGTTATAAAAATAAAATAAGTGTTAGAGAAATTTTAAACGGTATATATGTACTGTACTTACCTTGTACTGTTATTGAGCGGCGTCGGTGGCTTCTTACAAACAACTTTCAACTTAATTTTAAGCCCGGCTTTAGCGTGGGTAACTCCCCACTGTAGGAAAATTAATCTTCAAAAAAAAAAAAGAAAAAAAGTCCATACGGCGACCTTTTTTTTTCATCCTTGAAATCTCCAGGGATCTTCCTCCGATGAAATTTTGTTGCGGGCGCCGACTTTTCTTTGGTGCAGACAGAACCTACAATGGATAAAAATTGAAAAGAAAAAAACATGAGGGATGAAATTAATACCAATATAAAACAACACTTACCTTTTTGGCTGAAAATCCTTGGAAGGGAATCTGAAATTATTAGAAACATGTTTATTAGTATTATTTCATGAATCTAACACGAAAATAAACCTGAAATAAAAGAAATAAAGAAAAAAACAAACAACAAATTAATTCTTACCAAAATATTTTTCCGCCATCTTTAACCTGTTGCGGCTGTTGTCTGTAGAAATTTTCCACACAAAACGATGACAGATGAAAACAGAAAAAAATAGATCTGTTTGATTACTTTGTGTGGTAAATGGTCGAAACAGAACTTGGTGAAAAGTGTCGCATCTTTTCGAGATGTTAAGAAAGGTATTCACCAAGTAAGAATCACGACTTAGGATAACCTTTTTCGTATAATTATAATATTTCCAATTAAATTTTAGGTATGCAACTTAAGAGGGCGAGTATGAGCACTTGACGCATACCGGCCTTATAGAAGTCGCTAGATAAAAATTGTGTCAAATTCATTCGGAATAAATATTTCGAGTGAAAATTGATGGCAATAGGGTGAATACACCTTCTCTTTATGTACAAAAATGCCAAATATGTCTTTTATTTTGTTTTCATGCGACCATATTTCACGTTTACACGTGCCGTTTCGTTACCGCTTACGTTTTTTTGTTGATATTCGTTTTTTTTGTCACGGTTTTTTTGTCATATTAAGTTTCAATTATGTTATTTGTTTGTGAAGATACGTTTCTCCACCCGGTTTAAACTTTTGGACACAACCTAAAGTAAAGAATAAAAAAGAAATAATAAAATAAAACAAAATAAAATAAAAATGCTATGACCCTACCTGGTGCCTCATGACGTCATCTTAGTAACAAATTTGTCGATTGCTGAACGCATCCGTGAAGTGGAACTTCATGAATAGGTCCCACTTCACGAATACTTCCATGCTGGTTTGTCAAAAATGTATACACTTACACTAAAAGAGATCTACGTACATGGATATTAAAGATGTGGATCGGGTGATGTTTTCCAGTTAGATTGAAATCATCTGACCTAGATTTTATTGTTGGGATGAGATATTTTCCTCATGGTTTCGTAGAGCTATCTCTTTCTTACCTGTGCGATTTTCATGTTTCAAGTTGAACTGGACGTGGGATTGAGTTTTGACAGTTCAGAGTACGTCAACTCATAAGACAAGAAGAAAAAAAAAAACCAAAGGTGCCGGTTGTGCGAATACATTTTTCTCAAATTCGAAAATAAAGTATTTAGAAAAGGAAATTAAAAGTAAATTTTTTCAACGGCACTAGAATAAAAAAGACCTGAGAAAAAAAAAAAAAGAATACAAGTGCGGAATAATATTCGGTTGGTTTTACTAAAATTAGTGTTGAGTTGTCCTATGTCTAAAGTTTTTACCTGTTTTTTTTAGAACCCTTTTAAAGAAGTTTCACGTATGTGTATGACCTCGTGTTCTGATAGTCTTTTTTTTTTGGATCCAATTTAAATAAAATTAATTAATTAATAAAACATACTAAGTGGTGAGTTTTAAATTTAAACAATTTATTGAATGGTGGTAAAGGTGTAATATACATTTTTTTAGGTAAATTTCCGGCGGCCCGTGAAAAGCGTTCCAGAACTGGGCCGCCGCACGTTTTTTTCAGTTTGTCATTCTCCATCGATTTCCATCATAATATTGCTCCGGAATCCAAATTGTGTTCGGCTATTCCTAGAATCGATTCTCTGACTTTTGGAAGGACTGAACCAGGAGTGCGACAAAGATTGTCCGCCATACTTTTTGGCCACCACGGCACAGGAGGCCGACCCAACATAAGGGGTGCTCCGCCACCTATACCGGCCGTAAGAAGTCCTGAACAGGCAAAAATATTAAAGTCCGTGAGTCCTAGAATATTTAAGAAAAAGAAAAAAAGGGTTACAAGAAAACGGAAATCGAATTAGGCGGAATAATTACCACGCTAATAAAAAAAAAAAAAACAAAAAAAGAAAAGTTTTATATTAGAGAAATTTTGTGTTGTGATTGTCCTTATTTATTTAATATTTATTTATTATAATTCGCTGGCGACAAAGTTTTAAAATTAACTTATATATATATTCTCCTAAAATTAAAATTGATATTTCAATAATTACTCCTGTAAGTGAAAAACTCGGTTTCCGAAGGGGTTACCGGGAAATAATTCTATTTTGTGTGTCCTTGAGTGTCGTCTGCCTCCAAAGAGCTCTCTAGGGGTAGGGAATCCAGGGCTGGCACGTTTTTCTTTGTTTGTGTTTTCGGGATAAATACCACAAAGGGTATCCGTTTCAATTATTTTTGGTAATTTTGTTATACTCCAAAAGGAACCGTATTTTTGTGCACAATTGGTTTTTGCTTTTAGTTCCATTTTTGTATGTTATTTATTAATTTTTTTTGTTAAATTCATTAAAATTACTTTTGATTATAAATGTAAATAAAACTTCGAAAGTCGCCCAATGGTCGAAGATAATAGAAGTCTGACGTGTGTTTTTTGTGGTTCACGTAAGTGAGACCATGTCCATTTGAAGAACTTTTTTTTCAGGGGTGCTGATGGAGGCTGAGTTTCGGTGAAGATGGTATGATCTGAAACCGATCATACGCCATCAATGGGGGGAATCCAAAATGGCCGGATTCCTATGGTAGGGTGGGTAATGGCCTCACTGCAACAACATCGCAGTGCCCTTGGTGTGACAATAGTCCGTCCGAAGTCCTTCTAGTCGGAAATTATTTTGTTCTAGTTTTCTTGGCCTGATATGTGTTTTTGTTTGCAGGCGAGGTTAGGTTTCGGGGGCAAGATCCCCCCCATCCGACGAGCTAATGCCGTGCATGAGCAAGCAGGCCGCGTCCCCGGAACTTAACATTCCACCTACCCTTTCCAATCACTTCCTTACCCAATTTCCTACCTTATCCTTTTTCCTACCTATTCCTCTTACCGACACCTCCTCCGCTCCTCTTGCTCGCAACAAAATGACAGTTAGTTTACCAGATATTGTACTTTACCACATTTACCCAGAGTTTAAAAGGTTGCATGAATACCTCTTTTAATTTATTGGATTTCGAAATAATAAATTTTGTTCGCGAAAATAAAGAGAACAATAAACATTTTTAATGTTACTTTCTGACAACTAAAACTGTTCTAAGTGTCTGTTCTAATGCCTCCATTATTTACTTCAATTTTGTACATGAATACACTTTCTATAATAATTGAAATAGAAAGAGATCAGTGTTAGTGTGTTATTGCCATTAAGAACAAGACCAGTGCACAGTTAAACAAAATAAATTAAATTCATCGAAAATAGATAGTTGCTGGCATCACTATGGAAGCAAAAACAGCTGATTAAATGTCAGAATTTGAACTTTTTTTTGCACTTCTTTATAATTTTTTTTGCAAGGCAAATTAGCTAAATGAAAGAATAGTTTTTACATCACTCTAGCTGGAAGTCATCGCATTAGAAAAATAGAATATTTAGAATAGAATTTGTGTGCCACTCGTGTATCTACAATTTATCTGGCTGCCCTTGATTATATCGCTCAAAAAAAATCAACATCTATCAAATTCAAGTTTTGTAAATATAGTTCAGCTCACAAAAACTTTTCGCAATGACTACGGCTGCTGATTTTGATAAAAAATATAATATTGTCGATGAAAAACCGCCACGGCATAGTTTGCTGCGTGGGCGCTTCAAGAGGTTCGAATTTAGTTTCCAACAAAATATTTATAGTTATATTTTTGTACTTAAATTTGCATGCCATTTATAGAAGTTTCGCTTATTACACATTACGTGAACGATTACCAGTGATTTTAACTCAAGTTCTTGATAATCTTTCGCGCGATAAAGATGATATTGCTGTACAATACGGAGAGGTATACATTTTTATGATATTATTTAAATTTTTTAAAATATTCATTTTAAATAAATCGTTATAAGGAAGTCCGTGAGGAGATTAAAGAAATTGTTGGAAATATCTCAAAGCTGAAGTATCAATTGCAAACTGATAAGGCACTAGAACCTTTTACTGGAGATGGTTTGTTTATACCGTAATAAAATTATTGGACACTTATGTTGCATGAAAGCATTTTCAGAACCTGATAAAGAAATGTGGAATGCATTTATTGCCGGGCTAACAGCTGACCATGATACATTCTTTCGGATTTGTTGGCTCCATGGCGAATGCTATATGTATCGTCGTCTAAGTTCTTATTTCCAATCCATGACAATCATGAAAGACTATGATTACTTTCTGAAGCAGAAAGAAAACGCTTTGAAGTGTTGCACAGATGCTCTGGAGAATGTGGTCAATAGCACACGTGATAGTGTACTAAGTGAGCAGTTCTTCATTCGTATATTAAAGGTAAATATTAATACATAATCAATGTGCATACATATATTACTTATAAGTTATAAGTAGCTTCATTGAAGCATTTTTTTAATTTGAAATAGTTTTTTTTTTATATTATATCAGTAGGTACCTACGATTTAGTTTTAATTTTAAGTGTAGCGTCTGTTATTTTAATTTATGGCTAATCTAGCGCTTTGCTTATCAAAGGTACATTTCTAAAGTTGTAAAATTAAGTTTAAACAAACAGCTCTTAATCCCAATTAGATGTAATTCATTTTTAATGATAGATCTTATCATTTCGATTCTTATTTTGGGACACACTGTTTATTTTAATTTGAAAAAAATGCCGTTTGGGCATCCAGAGGAGTCCGGAAGCGAATTTTTCTTCGCAGAATCATTCCAAGTTGCATTTTTGCTCTAATAAAATAGTTTCTAAAGCCTTCTGGATGCTTCTATACTCTTTTAGACGTCCAATCATTACTAAATGAAAACAAAATTTTTTAATGAAATTATAGCTCAATTTATGGGGCAACCGCTGCGATCTATCCATATCCGAAGGAAAAGAAATCAAACAAACTGGTAATCTCTTCGATTCTGTTGATTCGTTAAATTCGAATATCTTAGTCGACAACACTAAGGAAATATGGAACTGCATATCACAACCAATAGAAGGAAGCTCACGTATTGTCGACTTTGTCCAAGACAATTCAGGCTTTGAAATGTTCACCGACCTTCTAGTAGCTGAATATTTAATTGATAAAAATCTGGCAACGAAAATTCGTTTTCATGTAAAACCTATTCCATGGTTCATATCAGATGTCACACCAAACGATTTCCATTGGACATTGGATTACTTGAGAAAACATCCCACATCGACCGTATTACAAGCTGTTGGTGAAAAATGGTATAATCTATTGCAAGATGGAAAATTTGAAATAGCACCACAAGAATGGTTTTGGACAAGTCCGTATGAATATTATAGGTAATTGGATGTTGTATTTATTTTTTTTTTCTTTAACGACTCTATGAATTTTTACTTGATTTTTATTAAAGAATGAAAGAAATAAACGAGGATCTCTATAATACACTTGCCGAATCACACATCGTTATATTCAAAGGAGATCTGAACTATCGCAAACTAATTGGTGACTTTACGTGGGATTTTACAGAAAATTTTACAACATGTTTAAGAGGTTGATTTGTTTTTTGTTTTTCTTTTAAATATAATTTTTTTTTCTAAACAAGGATCTCTGTATTTTAGGTTTTCAACCTACCAATGTTTGTACATTACGTACCGTCAAAGCTGATTTAATATGCGGATTAAAAGAAGGAACTGCCGATAGCTTAGATAAAATCAAACCCGATTGGATGGTTACAGGAGAATTTGGTGTTTTGCAATTTTCAGGTGCAACATAATCTCTCATTGTTTGTGTTCAAATAAAATTGTGGGAGAAAAAGAACCAAAGAAAAGGAGCGAACAAGCTTGGCTGTAGTTAAAATTATATAAATACATTTAGATCAATTTATTTAACACAAAGAAGAAAAAAAACTGTTTTCTTTGATGACCATAAAATGAGAAAAAATTCAAATTTTAACTTTGTGTTTGTGATTTTGTATCACTTTTACCTCATCCAATTATAGATTTTAATCAAATTAGCACTAGGTAAACTTTTATATAAAAAAGACGAAAGTGGAGCGACTGGTAGATCTCACGCCATCTTATTGAAAATTCGTTTTGGGTCTTATTCGACTCAGAAGACAAAACGCTTTAATAAATCAAAGATATAAGCAACCCAAAAAATATAATTTTTTATATATTCGTGGTTGTTTACAGAAGACATTTTAAGTTTTCGGATAAACTTTATTAAAATAAATATTTACAGTGATTTTGGTGCCGTTTAATTTCAATCGCTTCACGAACCAAGCGAGGGATATAATGAGGCTCGCTGGCTAGAACCTTAGCTTGATGGAAGTGTATCCAATGGTGTTCATCTGGATGATCGACTATATGATTCTGTTCTACCTGTTTCCCCATTCATTGCAAACGTCATCAAGTAGTACACTGATGGATCGAGAACCGTCGATTGGACTGTTGCGAAAAATATTTGAACCCAGAACCATAAGCATACTATTTCGATGAAATAGTTCCCAAGTGTAAAAAATGTTATACGTAAATATGCCATGAAGGCCAGAAGAAACTTAATTAGGTAAGAAACTCTTAAACTGAGGCAGGAAAAATGCTTCTTGTGAAATACAACCGAAAGCGTTTCAAGTCTTGCATCAATTCAAGAAAGAGCAGCTTAATAATATTAACCGTTTTCCTTAGAGTCCACTGGAAATTGAGGAAAGAACTTAGTAAATAACATTTGATAAGCAGTGTCACCTGTAGGTTCTGTAGCGAGCATGATGAAAAACAGAACCCTATTCTTAGTAACTGCAGGGGCACTCATGCACCGTCAGAGAACGTCCATCTCTTAACGTATATTAAGATTCCTTTTAGGAACTAACTTGGAGACGTAGCTATAAAAGGATATTTCCCACAACTCAGATGGGGGACACAATAGACCTCAAGGTCGCAGTCCGATTCGCTCCA
Source organism: Meliscaeva auricollis (assembly GCA_948107695.1). Lineage (NCBI taxonomy): Eukaryota > Metazoa > Arthropoda > Insecta > Diptera > Syrphidae > Meliscaeva > Meliscaeva auricollis. The sequence goes on along the minus strand of OX403619.1, from coordinate 17,591,249 downwards.
TTTTAATTCATTCATTTATTCAAATTATAGTTTCCAATCAGAAAAGGAAGAATCAATTCAAATTTGAAAACACTCTTGCTGATAACACATACAGGTTCTTGTGTTTCATTTCAAAACTTTAATTCATTTTCATTAATCGACAAAAATATCGACGAAATTGTTAAAAAAAATTAGTAATTCGATTATCGCCAAACGATATCGTTTTGATGATAGCGATCTCTATCACATCTAAGGAATCAAATAAGGACAGAAACTGTCGAAACGATATCGTTCGATCGTTTAATTTTTACGGAATCAGGCCTCTGAAAAATTCTGTTCAAGTGCTTTAACTAAAGTCAGGTCTAGATAAACGACGCTGTTTGAAAATGTGTGCCACTAAGTTTAAAATTGTTTTCAAATTACCCTTCGTTGAATAATTATAAACAAAAATAAAGTGAACGATTTATCGTTTTTATTCTACACACTTTTGCTAGAATCTTTTGGATTAGATGTTGTTGCAGTTTGTTGTGATACAGATGCCAACAAAGCGTCAACAATTGTATTGCAATCTTGTATTTGCCCATTGGGCAACAATATCATCTCATCCGGTGATGGTTCATCCAAAGCTTTCAACACTTCACCGCATTTATGTCGTACAAGCTCTTCTAGGGTGTTCCATTTTCCAAAGCAGTTAAAACATTCATGACGCAGATCATGTGTTAGCTTCTGATGTGTTATTAGATCCAAACGGGATGAAAACTGTGATGGACATTCATTGCATTGAAAGAACTCGGATGGTGCTTCCTTGGGTGGTGCATCATCATTGTTACTTTTCACTGTTTTACTATGCCACTGTAAGTGGTCTTCGAGTGCAACAGTAGAAATGAATATTTGGCAACATTGATCGCATATAAAGCGGCTAATTTGGATGCGATTATGTGCTTGTCGTTTGTGTATCTGAAGTCGCCATGATTGTTTGAAAGATTTCTTACACTTGTCACAGCGGTAAGGTCGATTGCTGATAGTGTGGACTTTCATGTGGGTTACCAAAGTCGAACGATGTCTGAAACTGAACGTAGAAAGTGAATAAGAGTCATTTTCTTCTCTTCTTTCATTGGGCAACAGTAACAAAGCCTATCTTAAACTGTTTAAAGCGACAAATAAATGAAACTTACCTTTTGTTGCACTCATTGCATTCGTAGGGTTTGTTTTCATTGTGAACTCTTTTGTGGGAATTCAAGAGACGGAAATCAGAGAAGTGTTTGTCGCAAACATTACATTTCCAAGGACGTTCGCCAGTATGAGAGCGATTGTGAATCTTCAAAGTATATCGATTGGGAAAGTTTTTTTGGCAAATCATACAATAATGCTTTGATTTTGGCCTTATTCCGGTGTGTACTCTTAAGTGTCTAGTAAGCGATGCCATCTCCACAAATCTTCTTTCACATAATTGACATTTAAATGGTTTTTCTTGGAAATGCGAAGGAATATGCCGCTTTAGTTTGAAAAAAGCTGAAAATTAATTAGAATAAAGATTATTAGATTAAAGAATAAATCTTTGAATTTGAATAGCTGATTTGACGCTATAGTGATTCTTACGTACTCGGAAACTTTTTGGTACAAGATTTGCATACGAATCCATTGGAATCATCATGCAGTGAACTATGCGCAAAGAGATCTTCTTTCACGGCAAAGTCATCTGCACAAATTGAACATGTAAAAATGGGTTTAGTGGGGCTCTTAGCCGATAGACTATCTTTTAAATGGCAAGTTTGATGATTGTCCAAGGCAGCCTTGTCCACGAACTTTTTCTTGCATTGTTTGCAACAAAAAACATTATCGCCAGGTGCTAATTTGCTAGTAGTGCACAAACTTTTAACTAGACAAAAGAAGAAGCGAACAAAAAGCAACATTAAAAGGATAATTTAATGCAGTTCATATACTTAAATAACTGGACGACGGCACTTTGTCCTCATTGATTTCCAGATCCGTAAGAAAGGAATTTTCACTGGATTTCGCGTAGTCATGATCTATAAAGGTATAAGTTTGATGATTTTTAAGCATTCAACTGTTTCACAAGAAAACCTGTTTGGTATTACCTGTATCTGTTTTCTGAGGATTGGCCAAAAAATTCCGTAATAAAAACTCTGATGACTCTACTCTTTTCTTGAAAGTTATGCATTTATTGAGATGATTTATACAAGATGTGCAAATAGTATTTGGAAGGTTGTCGCCTTCTTCAATCTGCAACAAAAAGGTGGCTTCTTAATTATGGATATGGAAAGAGATTCTTTGACAAAAGTTACTACTCGTAGGTACTTACTTTGACGGCAGTAAATAAGAAAATTACTTGTGGTATACTACCAATTGAATTGAAAATTGGTTTGAACTCTGAATTTGTGGCCAGACAACAGCGGCATATACAGTTGTTGTTTGAAAAATGCTTATTTTCAGTAAATGAATTTCCAAAACAGTCCATTTCTTACAAAATTTGTAAACAAATAAACAAATAAGTAACCAGAGATACGTATCTCTGTAAGTAACGTAACACAAAAATATCCGGAAACTGTACGAATGTCAAGATAAAGGAGAAGTTCAAATTGCCAACAAACCCATCATACATGCTTGACAAACAGTGACTGAATGGAATGGTTACACGTTTATAAAAAAAATTATGTATTTGATAAATGACCAAAATGAAATGTTAAAAGTTTGCCACAATTACGATTTCCAGATGGTAAGCAAATTTGTATGGAAAAATTTACCATATTCTTATAGAACACTGGGGTAATTGAACCGGGGTGGGGTTTAAAGGCTTGCCCAAACCAAAGTGCAACAGTGCGATAAGAACTTTTATAAGTAAAAACACAGCGCTTTGTCACATTTGGTTTGGGTTCTCTTATATTAAGGGTTGCCCAAACCAAAGCGCGACAGTGCGTCACGACATGTGCGACACGATTTTTATATGAAACACATTTTGCGATTAATCGTATTTGGTGTGGGTACTCTCATATGACGCTGTCGTATCGCACTGTCACACTTTGGTTTGGGCAAGCCTTTAATTCAAGTATCAATACATAGTTTACACACATTTACCAAAGTTAATTTTCCATTTTAGCAGATGGAAAAGTTTACCAGGTTTCATGAATACCCCTAAATGTCAAAAATCTATTGGCGGCTGAATTTACTTTTCCTTTTATCGTCAGTTCGATGTTATTTGTGTGATACGTGTTAGATGCTATTGGTACTGCGGATAGCTTTCCAAAAAACACACCATTTATTTGCTTGAAAAATGTCTGTGAGACTTTTTTCAACGCAGTGTGTAAACGTAGTAAATCTCAATATAATCTGTAATCTGAACTTACCTAACACTAAAGTGACAGATTTGGTGAAAGTTGTGAAAGAAGACGCGTGTTTTTTTTTTCATTCCTTCATTTATTTTGTTTTTATAATAAAATTTATTTCATTCCATATTCGATATAAAGTATTTTTTAGTGAAGTTCTATTGAATAATTTTATTTTAATTAAATTTTCAGTCTAAAATAATGCCTGCCATACCAGATAGGTGAGTTAACAGAGGTTCTAGCAAAAATAATTTTAGATATGGCGCAAAAATCTATTTCATCTTAAAATTTATAAAGTAAACACTTGAAAATGTAGTCTTGCACATAAGAGCCAAATAGTTACCATGTAAGATTCAAGAAACTGTTCCGTCGAAAGTGGTTTTCTTCTTTAACTAGCCCTTTTGTTTATTGAGCTACTGATTATCCAACATTAGCCAGCCCAAGTCTATGAAATGGAAGATGTAAATAACCAGTGACGTGACATTTCCTTTCACGAACAAAATTAACCTTTTTAAACGCTACCAATTCTCCCTGGTTATGGCCAAATCCTAGGAAATTTATTTTGCCCCTGAATCTCTCACAAAGTCACTTCATAGCTAATTCATATATTTTTGTTTTACAGATGGCTTGACTATACACCCGTTGGGCAAACGATAAACGGAACACGATTTATTGCGTTTAAAGTTCCACTGAAAGAGGTAAGTGCCAAGTACTACCAAGTTTTCTTAGGACCTACCCAATCATGTTAGATCTAGATTTTTTGTTTACTTTTTTGAGTGATTTTATATGAATAAACTCAATGTGAGGAAGCCAATAGAAATAAAATCTGGGAAGATACTCTTAAATTAATGCAGGCAAAAATGCTATTTGGGAATTACAACCGAAAGCGTTTCAAATCTTGCACCAGTTTGGGCAGAAACAACTTTAGAATACTAACTGGCTTGGACTGTCAAACAGTCCCACCTACAGATTTTGCAATGAACATGCCGGAACACCGTACCGAGTTCTCAAATTCGTGTTTGTTTTAGTTGGGATGTCAGACTCAATTTCAATCTACCATTCCTGTTTAACAGGGCTGCACGCAGCACATCACTTATCACCAGCAGGAAAATTATTAGCGATAGTATGCAACCCTGCCTGACTCCACATAAGACTTCGAATTCATTTGAAAACCTTACTTTATGCAGAACGTAACCTTTGCATCCATCGTAAGTTGCTTTAACAATAGCAATTAACTTATTCGAGCTATTCCATTATAGCAGGTGCAACATTTTGACTCATTTGTTCCCTTTTTTCTAATAGGAAAATAAACATTTTTAATGAGGACTTTCTTGTCTGTTCTATCTGATAGATAAAAAAAACGATGCAAATCGCTATTTCTAATATACCATGGTGCATTTGTATACATATATTGAAATCGACCGTAATGGTGATGCAAGGAAACAATTCTTTGAATGGAGTCAAACAGCGCATCAAATTCGTTAGAAGTTGAATCTCTGCCTAGATTAGGGCACACAAATGGACAATAACCGTATTTTCCTTGAATGTGAACCAAATAAATTAAAATTGATGTTTGAACACCACATGTGACATTATTCCTTAAACTCTAATCGTTTTTATAAAAAAAAGAAGTTTATTTGTATGTGAAAAAATCAGACGACTCCCGAAAATGAGAATTACGAGTGCAGTGGAAAACAGCCCTTAACCCCTTCTTGTAAATTGGCATGTTTCAGGTAGCCTTGTTTGTTTGCCCTACCACCTCATTCACATGAAGAGCTCTTTTATTTCATTTAGTTGAATCTTATTATATGCAGAGTAGACTGCAGACATGTCACAAACCGATCAGTTTCCAAAAGACCATTCAACCATTTTCATCGACCACACATGATTTGTGTAGGTAGTGCACGACCAAGATCAATTCGACGTTTCGTGTGTATTGTTTACATTTTTTTTCATTCCAAAAACCCATAAGTGCGCCTTCCAGCATCATGTGTGAATAAAAAAAAAAAAAAAAACTTTGCACGCGCATCGATTAATGGATCTGCAACATGAAATGTCATTAAGATCCAAGAAGTTGGTCTTGCCTATGGCCAAACTGAACCCCCTTTTCAAAACATACAAACAAACAACGCAATAATTATCACCCAAGACATGAATTGAATTTGGTCTCTTAGCAGACATAATTGCAAAGTTGTCCCTAAACAGAATGGTGATCTTAGAGAGCTAACTCGAACATGTCACACACTATTGCAAAGCAATAGGGGTATTCAACTCTACTCAGAGAACATGACATACATGACCAGGTGATTTAATTGTCTTACTCGGTTCTATCACTGGCGCCATCCGTATTTATCTCACTCCTACATGAACAAGGCTTATGTTGCCATTGATTTGAATGGGCTTGGAATTAAAGTAGCAAGCTTGTTATTGTGCATAGGAATAATTGCTTCAGGGAGCTGTGATTTAACTGGAACAGAGAAAAAACCTAGACGTGAGCACTTAAGAATAAGATTTTCATTTAAAAAAAAGATCAAGTTTGTGATTTTGTGAAATCATATAAAAAAGTTTCTTTTAAGAAAAAGAAAATTAATAACAATACCAAAGTGACTATTAAAAAGCGGACAAACACAGTTTATTTTTTTCTTTTAAGACCCCTAAATGAAAGAGGTCATTGAAACACCTCTTTCTAATTGGGAAGCTTATTGTTTTACTTAAATTCGTTTTTTAAGACTCTTAGGTCAAATTTTGGAGACTGAGGGAACGAAAATTACATCTCATTGCAGCGTTATTAACTCCCCAATGGAACTTATTGTGATCAGTGAATTTTCTCAAAGTGAAAATTTTAAAATTTCTTAACGTTTTGTGGTCACTAGAGTCTGAATCAACGTTACCACTTTCGAAATAAAAAATCGGAGTAGATTTGAAGAAAAAAAAAATGTAGTAGATTAAGAAAAATCAGAGTAGATTGCAAAATTAACTATTTTTATACAAATATAAAAAAATAAATACTTTTATATTTAATTTTACTAAACAAAAAACAAAAATTGAAATCTCAAGACTGAATTGTAAGAGGTCTGACTTTACCTTTCAAATAAGACCAAAATTATTATTAAAATATTTAAAAAATCAAAAAAAGTGTATCAGATACAATTGTAGCAAAGTGGTATCGCTGGTTTGAATCCGTGGTTTTAGAAAGATTTATGCGTGTGTGTGTGTGTGAGTGTGTGAAGTGTGTTCGTACGTTCGTGACACTTTCCTTCGTTTCCCATATCTCGAGAACGAATCAAGATATCAACTTCGAATAAATTTTAACTTCAAAAGATGCAGAAAGGAATTTCAAGAAAAGTTAGCAAGTGTTTTTTTTTATTATTGCAATTAAAAAAAAGTTTAAAAATGGCTTTCGTCTCAAATATCTTCGGAACAAATAATATCGACTTCGGGCTAATTTTATTTTACACCTTATGACGTATTAAATATTGGTTTGATTAAAAAAAACACCAGATTTTTTTTTAAGTTAAAAAAAACTACGAAAAATTGTTAAAAAATGAGTATTTGATCAAATATCTTGAGGGCAATGTATTCCACGCCAAATACCGTTATTATAAAATAATAGTTTTTGAAAAAAGTCCCACTGAAAAATATACAAAAAATTGCTGAAAATGGGTTTTCTTCCAAATATCTCAACAAAAAATAAGGATATCATTTCCGGTTAATTTTATTCTGCACATAAGGTCGTAATTAAGAATTTATGAGGTTTTAAGGAAAATTGAATTGATATTGTTTTTTTTTTCAGCAAAAAAAAACAACCGAAAAATGAACCTAATAAAATTCTTCTTTCGTGTTTTTCGTTTCAAGATGTCTGTGTGTTGGTATATGTCTATGTATGTAGGTTTGTACGTTCGTGACACTTTTTTTCATGATATCAACTTCGGCGGGTAAAGATACTCACGACAAACCGACTCAGGTGAGCGTATATTAAGAATTATGACGGATAAAACTTTGCAAACACCCAACATCGCACCTTCTCCAAATACTTTAGCGTTCCAAAGCATGAGGGTTGTAGGAGGCAACATGCTTCTGCAAACATATCTCATCAGTTATTCCTATGAATAGGCGCTAACTGAGCTTTATCTAACTATTCAAAAATGTACTTATCCATTTAATGGGCGAAAAAGTTTTTATTTTATAGCTAAATTTAATTCAATAATTGCCCATTGAACCCTATGTGAACCCTTAACACTTTATATACAATACATCATTGTGGATAGAGTAATTTTCTTATAATTAATTCCATATTTTATTTTTTGAAGGAAACTACAAGAATTCGGTCATCTTTGGTGGTCCATATATTGTAAGGGCCACCCTGATAGTAATTACTTTGCAATTTATTAAAACAAAAACAAAAACTACAAAAACAAAATTTATTAATACATTTTGCATAAATTTACTTAATTGCTCGGTTAAAAATGTAAACACAAGCACACGCAGATTAAAATTGATTCGACCGCGCCAAGGCACAAAACAACATCATGTTCGGCATCACCTGAATTTTAAACATCAACAAAATATTTTTTGATTGATGTTCTACAAAAAAGTTGGCAGGCAAAAACATTTATTGAAGTCGCTACTTTCATCATCGAAAGGACCACCCTCCAAAAAAGAAATTGAATTATTGAATATAATTGAAATATTGTTGTTGGGTGGGCTACAAAAGAATATAAATATTCTTCAATCAACTTGTTAACCTTACCATAAAAAAAAACCTTAAAAATATGTACTCTTAAGTTTTTTTCTCTTTGTGATTTTAAGGACTCAAAAGAAGTTTGATGCAAAAGTGGTTTCATCAAATATATAAAAATCGGAATTTAAAGCTATGCGGAAAGGGCTTTCAAGAAAATATATTAAGCTGTTTTTCTTTTATACTGCAGTTAAAAAATGATTTTCGTTTAAAACATCTGGAGAGAAAATAATGATCGACTTCTGGCACCTTAAAGGAAGGGACTTCCTTCCACGTTATGACGTAATAAAAAAAAATGACAAAAAACGGCCAATTTTTTTTTCAAAAAACTCCCAAAATGGTTAAAATTGAGTTTTGGAAATACCTATCATGAGAACGATCAATCATATTGACTTTAGACTGAACTACTGAAAAATCGGAAAAGGAATAGGTTTCTGGCTCTAAGAAAAGCTATTGGATTTTTTTCTAAATGTTACCGTTGTCTTTAAACAATTATTTGTACATGTTAAGTAATTAAAAAAAATAACAGCCCTCAAAATTTTTTTCATTTCTTGATCCAATCAACGCGTTCTTCTAGTTTGGTTAATGTTATGGGAACATTCAGAATGGCTTAATATACTTTTGATTTCTATTACTTTCTGTTATACATTTTTTGTTGCTATATTTTGAAAACCTCTACAGAAATGATACTGGGCTCAAATAAAAGGATATTTTGTAAGGGTGAAAGAACATAGTTTAAAGTCAAAAACTAGCCATTTATAGCTCAAAATTCTAATTACTTAAAAAAGCGCACAAAAATCGAGGTTTTTTGCATTTTTTTTTCGAAAAATTGTATTTACCATCGGTTTAACATCATAAACAACTCAGCAAAAAATCATAACTACCGGATTTGACGCTAGGTCTCCTTCCTACAAAACGACAAGATTACTGGCCTATTAAGAAAAACGTTTTCAGTTATTTATGGAATATTCTCCAAAATATTATATTATTTTGAAATGAAAATTGAACACGCCAACTTTTAAGGAAAAAATTTCGTAGTACATTTTTGTTTACACTACTACATCACTGCGTAAAAAAAGTGATATTTATTGCTAGCAGGGTTATTCAAGGTGCCAAAAAAAAAAAAAAAAAAAATTGAGACAAATTGAGAAATCACTGTGGTGACCATTTTTTCGGTTTGTTCGAATGCCTTTTATTCAAAAAATACATGGCTACGATTTTAACTTGCAATATAGGTACTATATATCAAGTTATGCATTCGTACAAAAAAAGATCAGATAACAATCAAACATGACATTACGATGATAGAGAATGAGAAAAAAGTGGGTCCGACAATTCTGTCTGTCTGTATGTATCAGAAGCCACAGCCTAAACGGTCGTATTACTTATAACTTGGTATGTGGCGTTTTTCAGAGACTAAATTTTATATAGAAAACAGTTTTTTTTTTTTAAAACGGCTCTAACGATTTTCAAAATTTTTTTTCTAAAAATTATCATTATAGACTGCTGCAACAACGTCATATCTCAAAATTGTTCAGTCACAAGAAAATGAGTTTAAAGATTTGTATTCAAATATAAACTTTATAGAAGAAATTGTTTTTAATAATGTAAAGTGAGTACAATTTTGAAGTTACAAGCATGAAATTGATGCAGTTTGAAGATGATGAATTAAACTTTCTGGTAGTATCAACAACTCAAATTTGATGGTTTTTGAGATATGACGTTGCGTATCAAATGAGAAACATATAATCTCTGATGAATCTGATATGATTAAAAGTCAAAAACACGTTTTTGCTTAAAATCCAGTTTTTCGGTGGTGTATTGAAATTCTTACAACCTGGAATATTCTAGGTACCTGTCATTTCCATTTAGATTTTGTCCACATGTTTCCACATTAACCACATTTACCAAGCTTGCATGAATTGAATACCCCTATTATATAGTTAATCTTTAAACTTCCCCATCCCTAGTTCTTTTGACAGTGACGCTAACCGAATTATATTTTGTTCAGTTCTTTTTCTTTTTTTCACCGATGAAATATATTGTACATAAGTTAAATAAGATAAACATAAATAATTTTGTGTTCACAAAAGTTATTTAACATTTTTAATTGTACATAACAAATTTCAAAACAACTTGCTGCAAAATTCCTCAACTGGCAACAATAAAATTGATGCAAAATCGCATGCCTATCACATTCCAATAAATACTCCTCGTTGCCACTTCTGACGTGACCGCGACTTGGTGACAGCTTCAAAGCCTGTGTTACAGCTTGTCACATTGGCTACCAGAAGAACATAACATTTGGTAATTTATGGCGAATTTTTCCACATCAAACTTTTACGCAAGATGATGACATTAAACAAAAATGCGTCTTCTTATACCCATGTCCAGTCTGTGTTCAGGTTCGTGTTGTTGGTGTTATTGCGACATAAGAACCAATGAAAATATTAACAAGCTTAGAATACTCTTAGTTTCCATTTGCCAAAGTGCGGAACCAAACTCGAAGAAAGGCTTCATTATCTAATTAAGTTCCTTCGATGGACAATTTGATTGCATGTGTGAAATTTCCAATTCCCACCAATTAATACAAAGTGCTGGGTTTTATTAGCGAACGCTCGTACCTGGTCTGTGATGCAGTTATTGTGCAGAGAGCATGGCATCTGGTGTTTCCATCTAGGGATGGCTCTTAATGTCACATTCGTACATACACGGTGTACCGTTGCGTTCCGCCGCCGACAGACAGCAGGTCTTCCTTTACTAAAATAATTTGATTATGGCAGAATACCAATAAAATCAATACAGCTACAATTTTCGCTTTTAATTTGATTTGAATTGATTTGAAATGATGACAGTTCTTTTGGTTACCGTGCGTGCAACAAGCAATGTCGTCTGCAGTTTGGTTGTGGTTTTCTGGTAAGTCGGAAAATTGTAAAAAAAAAGAAGTTGTTGTCATGAAACAGGTATTTCAATGCTTCATTATGTGAAGATGCGATAACCCAGTTTGAGAGAGTTTTCTATTGCAAGTTGCAACATCTTAGTGACCTCGTTAGTGAGAAGTTCATTTGCATATTATATCATAAGGGTAATAAAATTGAAATTCAGTGAACTGGAAGGATTGGTGGTGCTGTAGGTAATTATTGTTTAAACCAGAACACCTTTGATATTCCTAGTTTCCTGGTGGGTACTAAATTCGTTTTTAAGTAGGTTTTGCTATGCACTTAAGATACACTGCTCACAATTTAACCATTCTTGAAGAATTGTTTATGGTATGGTTGGATTTTTTTATGAAGGGTACAAACTTGTTACTCTCTCAGCAAAGCTGAAGGAAATGCTTATTTTATTTAAAATTTGACTTGACACTTTCCCAATAATGTCATTTAATCGCGAACTAAAAACTTGTAAATAAAGTATAAAAGGAATGGCAAAAAAAAGCCTACCTGAAATTAAAAATTTTATGAAAAAATATTTTTTAATTCATTCTAAAAAAACTGCTTTAAAGTTGATATCTCCAAAGAAGTAGGTACATCATTTAATTTCCTCAAAAAACATTTAAAACATGTATCTTTTTTATGTCCCTTATTTTGGCGGACACTTTGTGGCGGGATCAAAAATTTTAATCCCAGTAACTAAAGCTTAATAAATGCTAATTTGTTGCGCAAACCAAAAATTTGTAGCTTGCATAGTTTTTGAGTTATTGAATTTTCCGCTGAAATAAGTCTGAAGTTAGCGGACAAAATCTTGAATAGTTAAAAAATAATTTTGGTTGGCATCCAAATCTGTGGCTTTATAAATGCTTTTAAGTAGCATACACTTCGTTTTTGTAGCTACTATAGTTTTGTTTAGTTATTTAAAATTCCGCTTAAATAAGACTGAAGTTCAAAATTGAAGCTTTTGAAATGCTTATTTGTTGCGCAAAAATTAATTTTGTAGCTCCCATCAGTCATTTTCTATTCAAATTTCAAACGGGTACTTCCGGTCTGCGAAGCTAGTGGAGAGATTTAAAAAAACTTCTTTCTTGAATTTTGTTTGCCAGTAATTGTAGCTTTTCAAACCAAAATTTGAATATTTCAAAAAGTGCTTGAGCTTCAAAAATGAGGTTTGCGCAACAAATTTTGATTGAAATTCCAAAAAAAAAATTGAAATTTGAATTCTTCGAAAACGGGTAAAGGATTTATTATTTATTTTTCTTCTATTCACGTTCTGTTACTCATGTTATTGAATCAAATCAGTGATTTGTGATGAACGAAATAAATCCATGTCTCTTTCCGAATTTTTAAACCCTAACATCGCGTCCCTGAGACTTACATACATATTTCAGTATTTGCTATAACACTTGGATTATTGTAGGTGACTTCGTAATAGTACCCTGTAGTAATTCAGTCGTGACTATGTTTACAGTTTTTAACATAAGAAAAAACAATGTCTGGGCGCTAACTAAAACTTAACGTCAATTAAGGGGATCTTTTCAGAAATAATTTACAACCTTTTTAAAAATGTGTATGTAAAATCTTTCAATTGTGTACCAGCTCAGTCCTGAATGCTCCTGTTAGCCAAACTTATACGAGACCAAAAACCTAAAACTAATTTCATCCGCCCTCATACAAACTGACTGTTCAACCATAAAAAAACACATAAACCAATATTCACCACAATTATTTACTGTCACCTCTTACCAGAGGACAAATAGCGTAATAATAAGAATAACAACAATTCTAAAAAAAATCAGGTGGAGCGCACAGCAGTCCACCAAGCCTTTCATATATATCTTTGAATATTGGTTACCGCCTTCGGTAACAACCATAAAATTTTACAAATGTCAGCGACAATCGCTGAGTGTTAACACCTAGCGGCAGCAATCATTTTGTTTGGGCTCTGTCGTTAAAGATACTTTTATAGCTGCAGTCTGCAGAGGCAGCTTCCTCCTTAACTGACTGCCCATAGTGCCCATGTCCATAGAGATGCCCACGCATTAGATTCACTTTGTATCATTCTAGCAAATTGGTTGCTTTGTGGTTACTGCTTGTGAGGAGGATTTTTTTCTTACATTCATTTAATATTAAGTACAAATTTGTATATGTTATTTACATATATTTTTCTAAAATGCATTTTGTGCTTGATGTGTTAGTCACTTTTGACCAATAGTTTTGTTTTAAATTTCTTACATATTCAAACATGAATTCGAGATCTAATTTATTTCTCGTTTTTTTTTTCAGAATGTCGTTTGCTCAGTACCACCCAAAATAAGATTAAGCTGTGAATCACTTTTGGATAAAATACCGAACTTGGGTATGATAATTGACCTGACAAATACATTTCGTTACTATGATCGATATGTGAGTACAATACGCTTTTAATACAATCACTTCTCTTGTATTATTTTTTTTAATAAAAATTATTTCGTTTCAGACTTTCGAAAAAGAAGGTATTTTCTACAAAAAAATTATGATTCCAGGTCGCCAAATACCTCCACAGAAATGTGTTCGAGAGTAAGCAATTCAATATCTTTTAACAAAATAATGATTTGAGTATAATGAACAAAAAACCAAAAAAAAAAACTTAATATAAAACATTGTAGACCGAGAACCACAACAGATTTTGGTTGTGAGTGATAGCATAAAATAGGTCTGTTTCTTTACTTTTTGGGAAAGTTAAGCTTGAGCTTTTTGATGTTGTTGTTGTAAAGTGGTGTCTGAAATGAAAAGTAAAGAAACGCATTTGGGATGTTTCTGGGAAAATGTCACATTTAACTGGAGAGACAAACAGTGCGGTTCACTTAGGCAAAATTGAATAAAGCCAATATAACTTTAAACGTAATTAAAAAAAAAAACACATTATTATCAATAAATATTGTTGCTTACAAAATAGCATACCTTTTAGCATACTGCACTAGAGAAAAAGTAAAACTTCAATTGTATGTCCCTCTGCACGTTTTAATTTACATCTGCGCGGAATATTTTTTTGTTTCTTAAATCTAAATCTTAAATAAATATTAAGATCTAAAATTTGTTTCTGTCCTACCAAGTGATCCGTAGTGTACTTATCAGAAGCAAGAAAAATGATTCAGTTTCACTTATATGCACTGCTATATTGAACATTGACATGTGTTCATTTATTAATATTATTTATTTTATTTGTTTCCATCGTTTCGATTTCTTTTTATTTTGAAATTCTTTATACAACTTGATAAATTTAAAATTTAGCTGTCAGCTGATTTTCGTATGACAAGCAAGAAAGTGCCGGCATATCCCTGATCAAAAAATAATTAAATGCAGATCAGATCTACGAGTTTTGTATAATTTTGTACAAGATTTTTTTTTTTTTAAAAGTTAATTGTTTAAACAATTAAAGCCAAACTTGTCCCCAGCCCAGGCACCCAGCCCGGCATTTTCGCAAAATTAAAAATTACTGTAGGAGTAGGTCACCCACTTCGGGGGTTGTCCGAATATTAACTTCCTTTTTTGGGAACAGTCCTGGTCAAGGGACTTTGTTGCTTCACTTAGGGAAAATTAAGTCGTAAGACAGGCGCTTATATTCCGATTCGGTCATTTGGTGAATGCCATTTCGAGATTTGGTCGTTTTTCCGACCAACGATCGTTTTCGAGGTTTTGCCCCTAGCACATGCATTCTTTTGAAAATATTTTCCTCTTTTAATCTTCTCATTAGATCTTGTACCATGTACCTGCATATTAAATTCAACCAAACATTACCCCTTCTTTAACTAAACAAATTGCTTTCTGTTTAAAATTTTAGGTTCGCGATGGCGGCAAACAACTTCCTACAAGAAAATGCCAATAATGGTAAGTACTTAACTATCTATCTACATGCTCTCGCATACATATTAATTTTTGTGGTCTATATTGAAATAATTCTTCATCATCATGGGTTGTGATTTTATTTTTGTTTTTTGTTTTGGAAAGAAGAAGTATAGAAGAAGAGAAAAGATTTTTATGTCCCACCTCCTACAGCAATAAAAACACACTTAATCCACCAGTTTAACCTCTTTAAAGTGTGTTCAAGTTCTTGGGTCTTGCATCAGTGATGGAGCTGCTGTTCGCATAAACATAAACATCATATATAGCCGAGACTGTGCTCTTGAACATAACAACTTATACCTAACCTATACCGCTAACCTACCAATAACCAGTAATATACAATAACAAGTCAAGTCGTCCGCCGTTTTATAAGATGCGAAAACACAAGCAATAAATTAGACAACTGCCAGGGCAAACCGAGAAATCCGTCATGTTGCGGACAATCCTTCTAGTATTTAGACCGCACAGAATCCACTTTTTAGCTTGGCATCATATGGCACAATATCGGCAGGGGCATCCAAACATAGGCTCACTCAACCGCACCAGCCAGCGCAGCGCAGGAGGTGATGTCTGGGCTGCTGTTGTGCCGCTGGCAAAATGCCGTCGCGACGCCGCAGCCGCCACCACCGCTGCCATATCATCGTCGGCACCACCATCAGCGCTTTAATACTCTTCTAGTTGTTGTTGTTGTTGTATGTTTGCTATTGTAACGCTGTGTTGCCTGTTCCGAAAGTGGTGCGCGCGCGCGTGCAATCAAAATTTATTGGCTCAATAGTTTTTGGGCCGCAAAAAGAAATTAACAGCCCAACAGAATCAGAAGTAAAAAAAAACAACATCAAGAAATCAACTTCAAAGCCTTGCCCAGCAAAACAAGGAGAGTATGACGTGTTGAAGTAAAAAACCCACATCAGCATACTTCACTTTCACAATCAAATCATGAGATACCCTTTTTTTTTTTGTAAATTTATTCTTCAATCCGTCAAAATCTGTTCATATCGTATTTCTGTTTTCTTATAGTCCAAGCGGCGGTTCTGATTACTTAATGAGAGGTTAAAGATTTAAATTTATGTCAAATGAAAGATAAGTTGGTACTGAAAATAATAACATAGGGTTGCCAATTTTAAAATGGGTAAATCAACGCGGCAACCGTGTTTGAACGAAAAAAAGCTACATCACAACTTTTTTTCGTTCAAACAGGGTTGCCACGTTGATGTTGATGTTAGAGGCAGACTTTGATTTGCCAACGCAACATTTAAGAAGACATTCGAGACCTCCAGTCTTGTCACCTGTCAGTGATACTTGAAATGCGGACCGTTGAAATTGGCGGCAGTGCTGGTGTTTTGAATTCTTGGTCGTTTGGGTTGCGGAATGATTCCCTTGAGGTATCGAGAGACCTTTATTCGCTGCTGCCCCGCCGGTGATTTATTGCTGGATAAATTTGGTTTTCAAAACTACAAACATCAAACCTTGAAAAAAAATCGATAGCAATAGATCACGCAGTCATTTCAGAGTTGTTATTATCTTTGTTGGTTTATCTCTTACAAACCAAGAATACCCTATTAAAAAAAAAATCAGGCCTAGAGAAACCTACTACCTACTTTGGCGGCAGAAGTTCCTACAGGCTTGCCAGTAAGTAGAACTTAACCTGAAGCGAAGGCGAAGATGTTACTGCAAGTCTTCTATATAAACTAAACATATCTATACAAGGTACACGAAAGTTCGCATTATGTTCAACTAGTGGTAATCCCATTGAAAATTTATTGATCTGTAATTGCAATTTGTACATCATCGCGAGGAACTCATAGTGAAGAGTTGCTATCTATGTAGTCGTAAATATTACAATACTAGATGTTTTTTTTTTTTAAAGGCGGATTACAAATCCCACGACTATTTATAAAAAATGTTTCTAGATAGAACGGATTGGTCGTAAAAACTCGTAATGATGACAGTTGTTGTTGTTAAAAGTTGAGTTTTATTTATGTTAACATTAACGGACTTTAGTCATTGTTTTATATATAAGTATATTCGATTAATCGAATGAAGACTTGGGACTAATGAACGGAAAGAATGAAAATCTAACCTTAAAAAGAAATCTCTAGAAACTCAGCGATAAAAATGACATTTGAAAACACCCAATCGAAAAAGCTGTCTCATTTAAGATTTTGCTTAAACTTTGTGAGGAGCAGACTAAGACTATAAGAAAGTAAACCCATGGTGATCTAATTTTAAGTTGCGTCGCTTTCCCGCTGCCGCATTCGAACTTTTGAAAAACATCGTTTTTATGCTATTTTATTTTAGCTTCTAAAAAACTTTTCTATTTAAAATATCTTTTCGTATGAAATGGCATTTTACAGCTTCAAAATAGTAGTTTTTGAGAAAAGAATACAAAATCATAAATCAATTTTTCCCTGAATAAATAAAATGCACGACTGGATCGTACGAACCTGTTGACAAGTTTTGAAAGAAATCTCATTTTATTTCAGCTTTTCGATTTTTATAGGAAAAACCAGAAATGCAGTATTGTTACAATCGTACACCAAGTTTAATCGAAATCGCTAGAGCCGTTTTCGAGAAAAAATCCGATAACACGAGACCGTTATATGGGAGGTATTCGTTCTAAAAACAAAGAAAAAACAACCTTGGAAATCACAAAAATGTTTTTTGTACCAATATTCAAAAAAATCCGTCAACCGGTTGTGGCTGTCTGTACAGATCGACGCAAAGACGAACAGACGCACAGACCGACGGACGGCATGACGAAAGCCACTATTTTGGACTTCTCCATCATCGTAATGTTTGTTTTGATTAAAACTTCGACTTTTTTTTGACACGAAACCAATACTTGCCCTATAGAGCAGGTAAAAATATTTTTTGCCAAATAAACTAATTTTAATGATTTTTTGTAATTTTTGACTGAGTTCAAAATTTTGGCTATTATGTGTACGTGGCTTATACTGAAGGCTTAAGAAACATTTCAGAAAACATGGTCTTGTTTCTGAAAATAAAATCTCTCTTTACCCAAACCATCACAAAACTAGTGTTTTCGGGATGTTCAAAGCTCGATATCTTCAAAACTTTCTATGATAAATTAATTCTGATAAATATATTCGAGTTCAGAAAGTCAATTTAGCAAAAGTTTAATTTTGTTTCTGTGGCCACTCCTCGCTGGCTGATATTACTGTGATTACGGAAAATTTGATTTTAAAAAATGACTTTTTTTGTTTTTCTCAATTTTTGCCAATGTTTTGCACAATAAGTGTGTTGTTTTCTTACGTTTCCTATTTCCGCGCCTGCCCAAAACCTTTTTAACTAGACTGACAGCATTTGACCGATTTTTAGACTGTCTACAAAAATATATGATTTCTTGAAGAGCCTTTTTTGTTTAACTTGACCTACCAAAAATCTGCCCTATCTGACCATGTGAACTAATTTATCATACATATTGAAGCTTTAAAAGTGATGTTTTCGTTGTATATTTGCATCATACAAAATAATTGATCCCAACCAGCTCTGTTTTTCAGGTACTTATTTTATTGCCCATCACTGTTTTTAGATCATCATTTATCTTTGGGTTTTTTTTTGTTATTGTTAATCGGCTGCCTTTCATCTTTCCCTGTTCGGACCATGTAGTTATTTTGTTTATATATATTTTTTTTTATCAAAACAAGTCTCCCACTGTTGTCTACACTCAATTCCCATTTTCTTGCAATCAGATGTACAACGACCGAGTAAACAACGATAATCCTTTTGTTCCATCATGCAAAACTAAAACGATTCCGCGATTGCGTGCAGCAAGCAGCTCCATCAAAGCAACTATGATCATCCATTCAATTAGTAAGCTAAAATATTTCCTTCGTCTTCAACTATATAGCTGATGGAATGGAATCAAGCCTCAGCACAGCATACCTTAGATAAAAATCTAGTTGCAGGTTAACAAATGCTCTACACGAATTCAGCGCCAAATCATAAGCTTAACCAAATCGAGGAGCACCAGCAGGCGCTAAGATTCTTGTCGTAGATACAAATTTCTATATAAATGAATAGATGCACTGAATCTTTATGCATATCCTTTCTCATAAGTTGGTAGATAGTCGGGTGATGTGAGGGATGTGGTGGAGGTCTAACACCCACTGCTAGTATGTGTGGGAAGATGAGTGTTGTTATAATTTTTGTTGGCCTTTCTACTACTACTGTGTGTCTTCTTCTTGTTAGACCATCTTCTTACCATCGCTCTTAAAAGATCGTGATGATGTTGTCGCGTACTCGTCATGCCAGCGATAGTCGTGTTTAGCACCGAGATGGCGGCATTTTATAGAAGATTGCTATCTTTTTGGGAAGAGAAATGTGCACCCGTTCAAAAGAAAGTTTGTTTATATTTTTTTTCTTGCTTTGCCTTAATTTCTGCTTCATATAGAGATTAATCGCAAAGGGATACAAAAAATTGTATCTTTTTATTCAATTTTTCAGAAAAACTTCACATTTTTGAGTGGAAATCGTTTAATTTTGTGAATTTTCTTCTTTTGTTGCAGGTAAACTGATTGGAGTCCATTGTACGCATGGTGTAAATAGAACTGGCTATCTGATTGCAAGCTACATGATATCTGAGCTGAAAATAAGCCCGATAGAAGCTATACAGAGTAAGTATCAAAATCAATTGTCCCGTTTGTTTGAATTATTATTTTGAGGATAAAATTGGACCACATTAAATAACAAACTATAATATTTCGTATCACTACATTGGTATCAAAAAATATAATAAACGATTTGTATCTTGAAAAATGTATGTGAAATTTGCTTTTGTAAATACAAAGTAAAGTAAAGTAATCGTCAAGTGTTAAGACATCGACGTCACAATAAGCAGTGATAAATGTTATTAATTTTCTTATAGTGGCATTACTTTGAAAAGGTTATGTAAATATAGGAAGTCTAAACCCTAGATAATTGACAATAATACGATTTTATATACAAAGCTTGAAAAAAACTTTTAAAACTTTAATTTTCTGCAACTTAAAGACCTCCTGGCAAACCCATTTCAAATCCTTATTCATTGAAAATTAAACCATTGGTAATATAATCATCAATATTAAAAAAAAGATCGTGACCTTGAAAGAGAGAAATGATTGATCCAGCTAAGGAATTGAGACCCTAATATAATTTTTATATAGAACAATATTTTTTTTTATTATAAAAAAGACTTGAAACGCGGTGAAATGGTATTGGCAAATCATGTGCATATACTTATCTGGTATTCAAATTAAGACTTTTAAAGGTAGTTTTTATGACAGAATTTAAATTTAATGCACAAAGGCTATACCTTTTTACTTTTTCTAGTTAGTTGGTTAGTTTACTAAATATCTAAAAATTACTAAATTTAAATTTTCACAAATAAATAATCGATCCGTTATAAAATATTGAGACCTCTCAAGATGACATTTTTTGGATTGATTTTTGTTGTTTTTAACAATATAGACTGTCCCCATGACCCATGGAAAAAATCTGGATGCAGGTGTTATTTTGCGGAGCCTAGTCGTTAAAAAAGGATCCGTTTTTTTTGTAACTTTAAATACTCGACTTATAGCATTCTTTCAAGTTAGCTTTTTCCAGCCTTTCGACAACAAGATAAGCATCAGCGAAACAAGATGTGAATAGCTTTAAGACAAAAACACTTTAAGGATCTTCTATTATCTGCTAGAATTTGTTTTTTAGTTTTAGTATTTTATTATTGGATTTGTTCATATGAAACAAAAGAGCTGCAGTACAAACTCGAAAATTTACAAAAAACATTTTATTTTGCGTATTAAGTCATTTTATCTAATTAATTGTATTAATTTCCTATAGGCTAAATACTCCCCGAGGAGTATGCTTTTACTTGGAGGTGTTAAAGACTGAGAGTTATTTGGTATAAAACTGACATAGTGAAGTCTGCGCCTTGTGTTGTCAATGTGTATATTGTGGTAATTGGTACTACATTGTCATTTTACTAAGATGCAAATATAGTTTGAAACTTAAATTTCCTAGATAATTTATTGGACAATTGCAAATTATTAGAAAAAAAAACTATTACATCATATTTTTGAAATTTCAAAACATGATGTTTATTTTATACTAAACCTGTTTTATTCTTTTTTCGTTTACCTTTATTGCAGAAGTGGAAGAAGCTCGAGGTCATGAAATAGAACGCGAAAATTATAAGGAAGACCTTATTTGTCCGCAAGCTCCAAGTAGTTCATATTACCAAAGTCATAGTAATACTTCAACTCATGAAAATTGGAGGGATGACAATTGGCGACATGCTTCACAATCTAATTCAAATTATCGAAAACCATGTGAGAGAGATAGATCATATAGACGAAGCAGCTACTCATATGGTAGCAGACATAATATTTATAAACATGACTATCACAATGACAGATCAAATGAGAGATCAAACTATAACCAGAGAGATTTGTATAGCAGAGAAGCACCATCACCAAATAGAAGAGATTTTCATCCGAATATGAGAAGAAACTCTCCCAGCAGACAACCGGAATTGTGAAAATATTTTTTTACTTAGATAATATGTACATATTAAGGCTTTAAAAAGTCCAATCAATGAATCATCAAATTCGGGTTTCAGTCAAAATTGTGTGCGTAGTTTTTTTTTTAGCAATCTGAGCTCAAAGATCATACAATTTGAACAAAATCTTCTTCTTAATTTTTTTTTAAATTTCTAAACAAATATTTTTAATTTATACATGTCTTATTATTAAAAAAAAAATGATTTGGAATATTATTGCCTACCAAATTATTAAAAATGTTTGGTTTTTTAAGAAATAAGAATAAAGTTACAGTTTTGTATAGAGGCTTTACACATGATTTAAAAAAAGAAATCTATCAATAAAAAATACTTAAAAAACAATATTATGTCCTTAATGCTTTGCATTTTGGTTAAAAAACTAGATTTTTAGGTTATTTTTTGGAAAAGTTCTTTTAAATCTACTTCCACATTCACAGCAAATATCAATGTTAGTTTATAATTCAAAAGACCATGTTGTTTGCAATGTCTTTTTCAGCCCGAATAATCAGCAAGTTCACATTTGCGAACTAAGCGCATCGAAAATGTCTATCGAAAAATTTGGTCTTGTTTTTGAAATAGAAATCTATCCTTAACAAGAATAGGGTTTTTTTTAGAAATCTATCAATTACAAGAATAGGGTTTTTTTTTTTTGATATTTCAAAAATGTTAGAGCAATTGAGGACCTTTCATCAAAAAGGGGCCATATCAAATTTTGAGGAGTTGTGGTGAAATTGATAAATGTAATTTAAAAATACATTGATTTGATGTAAAACTTAGTCAGTTCTGTCAAAAAATAAAGCAAGCTATAGCAAACATTGTATATACCACAATCCCACATGTAAAAAATTGTTGGTCAACTTGTTTGATTGCAAATAAGGCTATCTTTTGAAATTTAAATTCGTCAAAAATACAAAAAATAATTAATATATTGCTTTTAAACCTTTTTACACCTGCAAGAAATAAGCTTTAGTAAAGTTTCTGGAGCTGAGGATTCAAGCATGGTAGCAAGAACTAAATATTACTTGCTTTTTTTCCATCAACAACGCTTTGCGTTTTGTTCTACTCCATACCACTGCTGCACCTGGTGATAGGTTCGGAAAGAATGTTTGCATGCTGCTGCTTCTGTCAGTGGTAGTTCTGCTATATTAAATTTATTTTTATATGTTGATTTTGTGAAGCACTTATAACTGAAATTGTTTAAAACTTGGAAAAGTAACATCAAAACTATAAAATACGTAACAAACCTAAAACTTTACCAACTTGTAAAAAATAATATGAGTTTCTTCCCTACAATAATAATAATAATAATTCTTTTCCTCAAGTTAAAGAGTTTCATGAAATTATAATTACTGGTTCAGACTTTATAATTTAAAACCGATTTTTCCTACAACGCGAACCACTGTGCGCCTAAAACTTAATACGCCAATATTTTCACAGTTCGTGCAGTTACATTGTGTATGTACATAACAAAATGGGATCAAAAGTTTATGAAGTTAACTTTTTAAAAGCAGGTTTAAACTTAAAAGAAAAAAAAATTTAACTGGGATTGTCCTGAATAACAGTTTTTGGCCGGAAAGAGCATCCCAAAATTTATACAATAGGCCATTAAAAAAACTCCACCGAACTTACAACAACTTTTGTATTAATATTTTTTTCGATAGCCAGGTTTAATTTTAAGAGAAAACTTAAAAAAACCGCCCACCCATACCCATTTCCCCCAATCGGTTGGTTCCCCCTTTCATATACCGACCATTTATTCTAAATTTCCCCAAAACCCATACTGCCGTGTGAAGACAAATAAACGTATCTAAATTTTCAGCATTTTGAGACGTCTTCCAAGAGCAGTGGTTGTGGTTTATTTATCGTCGTTTAGATAAGGTAAACTATTCAAACCTGAACTACAATGACAGCTATTTGCAAAAAGTGCAAAAGTCGGATTTTGGATTCTCAAACACGTGGTGTACCTATAAAGAAAAAAAATTATGTTACGATTGCACTTTTGCAAAAAGTTCCCATTGTATTTAAGAGCAACGCTTACAAAGTTAAAATTTTTTTTATTTTTTTTAAGTCAGGAGTCTGTTATCAAATCTTCTCTTGAAGTTGAATGAACTCTAGCAACAAATCTTTTTAATTCGAACTCCAATTTCGTTTTGTCAAACAATTTATTCGTCCATTTAGCTAATTAGAGTAATCAATTCTTCACCCATTAACCCTTGTCAGTGTATACATCATCAAGATGAGCGACCAACCCCTCACAAGTATATAAAAGCTACTTTTGCACAATTGCCAACATGCCCAGTTGACCACACTTCAAAATATACATTAGTCCTGCTGATGGAACTATAACATAAATCCAAGCATCCAAGTAAATTGATTGGAAACAATCAACTTGACAATACCTACACTACACATCTATTCATTCATCCCTTTAAGGAGCTCTATAAACCTCTTTTCCTTTTAAATTGATAAAAGCAAAATCGATTTACCATAAAATTAGGAATGTAAAAGAGAAAAAAAAATCATCTAATGTTGGTCGTATGTATGTTTGTATGCATGCGTTTCAAGTTCTTCTTATGTTTATTCTTTTTGGTTAGCTTGGTTACAATGAGTATATTGAGAATTAATTGGATCCATCTAAGGATTTGTGAGATTTTCTTTGTGTACAGGGTGTTCCATTAGGTAAGTGATGAAGTTTTTGTGATTAATTGTGCTCTGATCCAATAGTCGTTGAAGAGACTCTTTAAATGATGATACGGCTCTTAACAAATGAATGGGCCATGTTGGAAATCTCCAGGAGAATGTTGTTTCCCTGAAAATGTTTTGTTTCCCCGGTTTTTTTTCAGCCCTGAGTTGGGCTCTTGGTATTAAAATAAGATAATATGTAAGATCCCGCTTGATTTCGGCAACTTTAAGGGTTACCAACAGATACTTTTTCAAATTTTTGGGCGTAATCTTAAGAAAATTACATAATTTGTCAGTACCCCTAAAACTTGTCGAAACCGAAATTTTACATATTATCATATTTTAATACCGAGAACCGATCTCAGGGGTACCATGACAATTTTTCGAAATTTTAATTCTAGGGTCCACCCACAATGTGCAAAAGTTCAAAGGTCGGTAGCGACTCCTAAAAATTTTCAAAATCGTATAAAATTTTACACAAAATTTTATTTAGGTACATAAAAAAACATTAAGGTGGTGCCACATTAAATTTTCTGAAACTTAGATTTAAAGAAACACTCTAAATGTGTGTATGTACCTACTAAGTACATGTATCGCAAGCTCGCAAGTAATAAAGTAAATGTGATGCTTTAGAAATGTACACCCTACACATCAGTATCAGTGTATTGAATGAATTGATTGGTTATTTATGAGAGGATTTTAGGAATGTGAATATAAATTTGATATTAGTATAAATTGATTTAAGATTAATTACGGGGACTTATCTAAATTTTTTTTAAAGTTTCCCGAAATTTTGAAATTTTCCAAAGTTGTCATAATCATGACGAATTTTTGTAAGCGGCCTCCAGCCGGTTTAAAAAAGACTTACTTCCCCAAGACATCAAGACATATTTGACTGAACTGCACTTCTAAGAAAGTTATAAATTTATTGATAGTTTTTGTTTCCCATTTGGAAGTGCATCCTTGATGCCTCTCCCTTCGTATCGAACCGAATGCAAAGATTTATAGAAAACGACCATCAACTATAAATGAGTTATTCATGTATCCTTGGAGATTGCATAATCCTAAATGCATCCATGCACACCCTCAACTGAAATGGCGCCATGAAAACACAACTACAGGTCACTCTCTAGGAAAAGTAAGTACATTGAACCCCATCGTTGTCGTGTCGAAAGTTCATACAGGGCTGAGAATTTCGCAGAAAAAAAAAATGGGAAACACAAACACACACCCAAAGCTCAAACTCAACACCGAAGCCATTAAAAGGATGAATAAAATGGATAGTTATGGGTGCGCCAAAAAGAACCGATGATAGCGCGACTGGCAGCTTTAACAACAACAAAAAGAGGAAATTATATTTATCTATTAAAAAGCAATTACGTTCATATCTTACGGATCAACAATGACCGATTCAAAAGATGACAGAGACAACAACAACTACAACGAATCAGGAAGGAGTGATGATATCCTTATTGGAAAAAAGGTCTCAATCTCAACTTCTATATCATCGATAAAACCTATGGCGCCATCATCGTCGTCGCATCGCACGACTACGAATATACTCGTAGTCCTGGTGAAACTTTTCACCGCAGTTTTTCCTTTTTTTCGTGATGACACTACTTTCGTGTTCATTTATATGTGTTCATGTGTCAGAGTATGTGTGTGTTCTGCTGTTTTTGGCCAACAAATAATCACATTTTCACATTTCACAGAAGAGAGCAATGAATTTAAATTATTTTTTTGGTATTCATGTGGCAGATAAATGTATATTTTTAGCTCACACAGGATATTGTCGTCATGGTCTTCGTCTTGTGTCGGTTGTCGTCTTGCCATAGACCCATCAATAACTTCAAAGCCACCCAGACTGGCTGAAGCCATTGCGATGCGATTGCCATTGCATTCTTCGTCGTCTTTGTCGTCGTCGTCGAAGTCGAAGTCGTCTGCATTCCTTTTTTTTGTGGGTAATGTTCAAAAAAAGAAGTGTGTCTGTTTTTTTTTTTTTTTTTATTGCAAGGATGCTTTGGATCAAGTTTATATGCGACGAACGAAGACGACACTCATATGCAACTTCTATATTTCTAGGAAAAGATAGAAAGATATCGTTCGCAGCCTCGTGTGGCAATCTTTCGAATCATCTGCAATTACAATATGACAAATTGTTTCACACACAAGCGAGGGAGAGTTGTCATACACACTCCCCCAACTTCTTTGCCACTGTGATCATCCAGAGGCATCGAGAATCTCAATCCTGTCCTGGGGATATACAATTTGCTAGGAGGACTCAGCGGCAGCATCAGATATACTAGTTAGTAAGTAAATAAGGCTCACATGTGTATAAAATTATGAATGTCCCTCCCTTTGGTGAATATCTTGGCAGTATAGAGTAACAAATCCGATGTGACAACGACTAATAAGGTGGTCATTTGACTTGTGGTGCCCATATAAATGTCACATTTTCAACCAGACAACATACAGAGGAATCACTTATACATTTTTTGAGTCGCTTGATGGTAGTGCTATGATACTTTTTCGTCCCAAAGAAATCACTTTATTATAATTATGAGTTAATAGTGCCACTTGGGCTTTATTGAATGGATATGTTAAGCTAGACATTAAGTTTTTTTTCAATCTTTATCATTTTCGTTAGATGTAATTGTAAACAATATTTTCTTTACCCAACCGCACGGTAACCAATTTGCAACATAACTGTTCCCAAGTGACAGCCGCAGTACAATATGGATGGCCCCGGACCACCCATCGAACGGTAGCTAGCTAGGTCGCTGGCGTAATACACCTTAAGGTAAAGACCAATTGAGCACATTATGTGGTGGTAACGTTGTGTTTGTAGCCGTCTCAGTTTTTTTTTTTTTCAAATATAATCTGCTCCAAATTTTTGGGTTTTGCCTGCGCTCGTTGGATTTTTTATTTAGTTTTCATCTTTTTTTGGAAGGACATCCGCACATGTCTGGTCCATATTAAAGCCAAACAAATCATCAACAATAAATTATTATTATAATTATTACAATGCGATAAGATTTTTGATCTTGGGTCTTGAAGATGGTGGCGGATCATGGCCAAAGCCGTTAAGTATAGTCTGATGATGGCTTTAAGTTGAAGCTCAAATCGCAGCAAATAAGAGCAGATGTAAAAATAAATTTTTTTTGACAAACCAGTAAAAGGAAGTGGAACACAAAAAACTTTGTTAATGGCAAAACTTAATTTCTAAGCTTCTGAACTTAATAAAGATAATTTTATGTATAATGTCAATTGGGTGAATCATCAATTCATAAGGAAACTCAAATGTTTCTTATAAAAATCGTTTACTCGAACATCTTCCACTTCACTAAGAAGTAGCGAGAAAAAAAAGCATTCACGAACAAAAACAACCCAAGGGGCCGATCTCACTTTTCACATAACCAAACAAATCTTCCCTCAAAAATTATTATCCTTTGACTTTTGCCACCTCCACTTTATAATCTACCGATTTCAATCTGAGTTTTAAATCCAATTTCGAGTATATATGTAGGTACTCTCGCGCTTCTTTTCATATTAAGATCAGTCGTGGTCGTGTTCATGAGAAAATCAAATATTGGAATTTGGTCAGCAGCATCGGAGGATATATTTTGTTCATTTCATCCAGGAAGGAAGCTTACTACCTCTTTGCGCATATGGAAGATCGGAGTGATAGTGGTCTTCGATCTCCGCCCACTAATAAGATACAAATCTGTGTTAACCCAGCCAGCGGCAACAATGCAAGAAGCTTATAAAAATCAATGTGTGGCGTCTTCGTGGATTTATTTTGCCACAGAATGATCATGATGGTGTTAAAGGTAACACTTTGGAACATACTACATCGATTTTGCCAGCAGTTCTGCTGAAATACAATCTGGATCTTTTTTGAGATTAAAAAAATATATTTGTTTGTCTTGCCTTTTACACGCAGACATTTATTCGTATTGGGAAATATATGAGACTGATTGAACCCATTAAAAATAAAATCGATTAGTTAAAATACTTTAATTTTGGAAGCAATGGGTGATCCAAAACCCTCAGGATATTTATTTATTTAATTTAATGGTTTAAGAAAGTACATTTAAAATTTAAAGCAGTGTGTTGCTTATACTGGATCCAAAAAATATATTTTACTTGCAATAGAGTTTAGGTACCAAAGGGCAAGTTTATGATTCCTAAATCGTACTCGAGGTATAACTTCATTTTTCATATTTAAACAAAAATAAAGTTCGAACATCAGCTCTTTTGTTTCCAATATTTAATCATTTGATTCCCTCTAGTTGATTTTTTTTAATTCTTATTAAATTCAAATTGAATAAACAAGTAAAAAAAAACCTTCAAAAAACCATTATAAGTATAAAAGTATAAAAACCTTGTTGAAGAGGCGTCCTTCATCCTTTTTACATCGGGAGAGAAAAATCACTTTCGCTTTTCCTTCCAAGCAACGAAAAATAAAAACAAAAACACAAAATTGCATTTATTTACCTTTGTCACGCCCGTTCGCACCGAAGACCACAGATCGTTTCTCATATCGCCAATGTCCATAAAGAAAAGATAAAAACAGCACCCATGCCTTGTACCACACAGTACCGCCCCGAGAGTCATTTTCAGTCATTGGAAATGGTAGATATGTGTGTGGAAGAGGATGCAGATAACTGAAATCGAAAACGAAACCTTCGGTGTCTTACTTAACCCTATGCGAGTGCGCTTTTAAAAAACCAATTAATTACGGTGTCTGAATGTCGGCATTTCCAGAAATAGCCACTTTTCACGCATCGTGCTTCGTCGTCGTTGTCGTCTTGCAAAGGAGTGTGTCTAAATGTACTATTCAAAAAGTCTATAGGATATAGTACACGATGCGTCTGTGGCGGCGATGTATTTTGCTAACAATTGTGGCCGTTTCCATGAACCAAGTTAATAATTTTGTTAATTGGCCGATTCTTTGACCATTTACTATTGTTGCACGTTGGCATCAGTGTTCCTTTTAAACCATATTGCCTCACGCTCTCTCTCTCTCTTAACAGAGTGGAGATGGCCATTATCAATGCAAGTTGTAATCATTTTTTCCTTCTCAATGCAAACAGATAGTGAAGTGTGTGCGCGCACTGCTGGGCATGTGCAACCTTAATATTGTCTTCGAGAGGACTCCGGGATAGCTTATCATGTAATGGAGCCCATCAGACTTAAAGTAGATGACCATTATATGGGAGGGAATCTCGTTTAGGTTTTTAATTAAAATGTTTATTCGCCTTAAGGTTTTGAGTTGAAGATGCACCGCGCCACATTGCGCCACACAGACCAGCCATGGGTTACTCAAACTTAAGCATAATCGACATTTTGTTTAATTGCAAATGTTAATGAGGCAATGGTTCATAATCCCCATGGACCTCTGGTTTTGTTTTTTTTTTTTATTTTGATTCTTTAAAGAGCTCCAGTTGGGGGCTTATTGTAATAAATTGGAGAAAACATGCGATGAACGAAGTATTGAAGGCGGTACTTTAATTTGTTCGATTTGTCATGACATACATACATATAAAGAAACCACTTGTTTAATGTGGGTCAACATGCTAAAGGACTTGAATGCGAATGAAGAAGTGAAAATTTTGACTTATTGGATTGGAAGTTAACCTATTTTTTGTAATTTAAATTTTATATCTTCTCATTGTCCTCATAGAAGGTATAGTACTTCGTAACTTGACTGCTTTTTACTTGCGATATAGTGGTAGGTACTTTATGTCAAGTTTTGCATTCGTATAAACACAAATTGAAATAACAATCAAATATGACATTAAGACGATAGAGATTTATACTTTAATCTTGGTATCTGCAAGTTTTTGAAGACTGTTTAGAGAGGTATTTTTTCTTAACTTTTTTTACCAAAATGTACAGTAGGTATAGGTACCTGCCATTTCTTAAAAACGTGCTCCTATGTCTTTGCTATGAAAGAATAAGCTGTGTTAAGGTACCTGCCATAGAAACATTTTTTTTTTATTGTCTGATTCATTTTCTATACTACAAGCACACCAAAACTATAACTACACCAAAACAGGATTCTTGAAATTCCACATAGAAGTTAGGGTAAAGTGGGGGCAATGTCAAAAAAAATATTTGTACATCTCAAAAAGTATAATGAAAAGAATACTGAAATAAATTTGAGTGATTAAGCAGATTTTTGTAAGAAAAATGAATTATTCACATCGATACACAATGAAAAAAAAAATTGGCATATAATAAGGATTTTTACTTGCTTTAAAGGTACTATATGTAAATATATCAAGTACAAAGTACAAAATTAACTGAAAGATTAAAAAAATTTGAATTCGAAGTGGTAACATCACCCTCAACACTCAAGAAAAAAGCATCATAAAATTTGGCTCAAACTACTTACATGATATGAACAATACAAATTTTCTACCATTGACTGATGGGCAAAGTTAATCTACCAAAAGCCTAATAGAGAGGTACTCTGACCTCTTACACTGTCCAAGTGAATTCCAGTAAAAGACACACCAATTTCTATGAACCTTTCTGACACCAAAGTGATGCCGATAAATACCCATCATTTATCCATAAATTGTCAATTTGTTATTGGTTGCATTAATACCAACAACAAAATTACAGTCATTATCAATTCGCCATCAATACGTGTATAATATTATAGAAAGTGCTAGGGGTCTGAATTTTTGCTTTGTTTTTGTTTTGTCTCAAAAGCCTTTAAGCAACTTAATACTCCTTAAAAACTCGGTCATGTTCATGCCATTCTTCACCTCTTACTTACCGCCAACCTTCTTATACAATGGAAGGACCAATTTGCGTTTGGAGAGTATAGGGTTCAGCTTCAGCACTGCCACGCCATCATGCGGTGAGATAATTGCGTTGTCTCAGCGACGTAATTATTCATGGACAATAAATTTGTCCGTCCGTGCGCAGTGGCCGACATGGCAGTAGTGCAACGTTCAGCATCTACACGGGGAGTACGCGATTTGCTCAGAAAAAATAAAAACAAAAAAAAAACACGCTTACATGGACATTGATTTAAATAACAGCTATTAAGGATAATCGAGGGACCAGTGGTCGATGAGATTTATATTCGATTCGCTAAGATTCGTGTGAAATGGAATTTGAAAGTGGCCAACAAGCAACAACATACACGGCACGAAGTCGTAGGTTCCAGAGCATAGTTACAACAACAACGTTGCATCTCTCACATCAAGCGTATATGCCTTCTATTCTTAATACGGAAATGTGTTTTAGTTACCTGTAGTTAGCTGTTAGTTTTGTAATAAATTGTGGCGAATCTAATGTGTCTATACGTATATACGTTACGTCGCCGGTGTATTTCTTCTATGAAAGTATAGCATTGATCCTGGTGCCTGGGCCCACCTTTGGGCCAATCTATCCGACAAATAAATCTGAAAACACGCCGATAATCTAGTCATATTGGTAAGCCTAATAATACCGCGCTCTCAGCTCATGTTTTAAGGTGTTGTAATTGGTGTTCTTTCTCGCACAGGGGTCTCGCACAAATAAACCGAAGCTATAAGCTAGAGGTGTTGTTTGAATGTTTAATAGAGTCTGAGAGCTTCAGAGGAACCTTCACCTCATGGTTGAAGCAATGCGAGCCTCGAGGAGATACAAAACGAACATACAAATTTGAACCGCCTGTCGTTTTTACTAATTGTATGTATACCTTTGTGAAAATGTTGTATCAGGTGTTTTGTTGTTAGAAACAAAATTAGATATTAAAATGTCTGGTATCAGGCGCGTAGCTGGATGGGGAATCAGGAGTGCTTATGTTAATTTTGTTTAATTCGCTTAGGCGGGAATAGAAAGATCGTAAAGTTTAACTTATACTGTATGAGGCTTTTGTATTGCTGTAAGGACCGACCGTTAATTCTTAGGCGTGCTGCACCATAATATATGAATTCCACAAGGCTTGACTATGGAAGACATGTCGTTACCAAACAAATTTTGATGCTGAAGGCACACTTGAACGAGTACAAACAAAACCGGATAGCTAAGAGTTCGCCAATACTGCTGAAATATTGATATTTCTTGATAAGGAATAAAGCTGTAGAATTACAGAAGATATATTATCAATTTGATACTTTAAAAAACATTTTTTCGGCAAATCTTCTTTTAAAAGTTATTCTACTTAAACAACATAAGATAAATTTACGTCGATATACATAATTTCAATTACAGCAAAACCCGCTTTAACCCTCTTAAGAGAGAAAAAGACCGGCTTATCTGAAACACTTTATCATTTTCGAGTATTTGTCGACCAATTACCTTCAAAACACTCCGAAACTCGCTTAAGTGAAATACCGGGATAACTGAAACATATTTTCAGTAAAATCTTATATTTGTCATTGAAAAAGACCCTCACATATTTTGAAATTTGACACATACATTAAAAAGAAAAATACATTTTAAGAATTTATTTTCCTATTTCAGCCACGTATAACTAAGAAATTGGTTAGTTTCTCTGCAAAAGACAAACTAAAAATTTTACTACTCGAGTACTCGATGAGTTATTAAATTATTTTTGTGTTATATGATCGTTGTTAAATTTAAATTCCCACAATTGAATATTTTTTCACTTATCCGGAGTCCGTTTTAGTGACATTTTTGTTAACTTTAACGGGGTCCGTTTAACTGAAAAAAACTTCTTAGGTAATAGAAAGACTGGGACATTTTGATGTTTCTCTTAAGCGGGTTTTACTGTAACATCAAATATATGGTGGGGATTGTCGTTATTTTTTGGCTTTTTACAATAAACTTCAAAGAATAAAATCTTTCTTAACTGACCTAACCCAGACAAATTAAAAAAGTGCCACAGTTTTCAGCATACCTGAATTATATTTAGTATTAAGATATGAGCGCTATCTGTCGGTGAAAAAAGTTGCATTTTCGAGCACACTGTTATTATTTAAATGGAGATGCACAGCTTACGAAATAACGATTCTTTTCCTTTTTTTATAAGGCACGGAAAAATTATGGTTGCGTTCCCGGAATGATGATTTTGTGTGTATATACGATGGAATAAAGTACAAATTAGCACTGTTTCAAACAAAGTTAACATATTCCGAGAATCATCCGAATTATTTGAATCGGTAAATAAGAAGAAACCTTTTATTTATTTTAGTTTTGACTGAAATCAGAGCCTGGAACTAAAATTTCCCACCTCCATGATTTCGGTCCTTATGACGTATGTACAAATAATTTAACCGTCATTACTTTCAAAAAATAGACAATCAATCAATGCTAGAATGTCAAATAAGTGATTTAATTTATTTGCTAATAAATATCCCCATATTATTCCAAGTTCCTTAAAAGTTCGCTGATAAAATGCCATGGCGCATTTTTTCATTCGAAGTCAATAAATTAAATCTGCATTTTCTGTTTCGTGTTTTTTTTTTGTTTCCAACATCCTTCCAGAGCAAGTCCATTAATTTTTTATTCGCCCCATATTCACCACATAAACGAGAACTGTGTTTCGTCCAAGTGGAGCCCACAAATAGGACAAACGATGATACCATTTCAGTCTGGGCAACTATAATAACACTTCCACCTACTGCCGCCGCCGCCGCAGTATAAAAAGATTCTACCTGGCAGCCAGGACAAAATAAGAACAGACAAAAAAAAAAAAGAGAACAGAAAACCTGGCCAAAACTATAAATTACCGCTGCAATAAAAGTGACGATTATAATCTCTAAGGTAACTGTGCTCGCGGCACAGATCTTCTCCTTCAGCAGAACATCAGCGACAGACACCACACGCGTTCTTGATAACAAAAAAAAAAACACGAAAAGAATCACGAGGAGCATATTCACGTTCAACCGGATAACAGAGAAGTACCTAGAGTTGCTGAACCATTTGCATAAAAAAATAAGATACATACAATCGATATATGTAGATAAATATGTGTATACCAGAAAGGTATAGGTATCATCTAGTGTGTGCACCGGCTGCATGACAATTATTCTACCCAGGATGCCCTTTTTGGTCCTCCAGGCGGGTTCTCGGTGGCGGCGATGGCGATAGCATCATCTGTACGGAATTAAGTTATTTGTAAGCGCGCGACAATGACATGTTGTACCTGCAACAACAAAACAACAACAACAAAGCAACTTATAGTGGAAGGAGAAAGTGTAAGGTATGTGAAGCCTTCAGCTCCATTCAACCATAGCCTCTGGGGGTTATCACATGGACTCTTAGAGTCAGGATAGGTTACCTCGTGCTCCTGCTGCTGGTCCTGGTGCACAAATTGACTCGTTAACAAATGATTGTCGACATTTGTATGGCAATGGGAGCGCAACGCCAGAGGAATGCAGTAATAGCAGTGCAATTCGATCTATTGTGTGAATTCTAGGAGAAAATTGTATAGTGATGTGTTTTGCGAGGTGAATTTCGACGGGTTTTTTTTTTTTTTAAATATAGTTAAAATTGGAAGCTTCCTTTTGAAATAATTCCGAAATATTTTCCATTAGCAACTTTGAACATGTTGTAGCTCAATTTGATGATAAGTTTGGAAGTGATTGAGAAACAAGTTTGTAACCGATTTGAAACTGGTTGACAAATAACATGGAAATAATAATATTCAATTGATTCCAATCTAATTTGTCTATGATTTAATAGAGACAAAATTTTATGTGTCAATCTAACCTGTGATTTATTGGAGAATTCTACAATCAACTAGAAAACAAAATACTCAATCATTTGGTATGTGAAATATGATCAACTGGGGTAATCTGTGATTTCCGGATCGATCTGTAATCTGCCTTCCAAAGTTTCCCGGGACAGTCCAAGATTTAGCAGGAAAAAATTCAATCCCTTAGGGATCTCAAGTGATTTTTGTGATTTACTGATAAACATATATTTATTCCAACTGATTTTGGTTTTATCCACACAGTGGAAGTATTTAAGGTGTTACGCGTTTCTTGTTCTTGAAAAAAGAGGGTGTGGAAACTGCCTGGTTTTCCAATAAAGGGCGCATTAAGTCAACTTACTACCCAAAAAGTTATTATACATCTGAAATATTGTTGTCAAAGTATGTATGTGCTTTGCAAAATGTAACGAAATCGCTACAAAAACACAAGTGTAAAAAGAAAGCCAAGAAATCTCCTATAGAAACAGCTTTAACCATGAGTCTTCCACAAAAAGGAGTGTGATATAAAAGTATACCAAGTTCGTAGTTCCCTTAAAGTTCATTTATTTTGTTTCCTATGTTATGTTCTATGGTTTTAGCTTTAAGGTTTTTTTTTGAATTAACGTTATAATTTTACATTCAAAAGTGACGGTAGTGTAGTTCACGTTTCGTCCTGTAGTGTTACTCACGAACTTTATTATCAATAAAACAAAACTCTAAAAACAAAAGTGTTTTATTTTACCATTTCCCGTTAATCTATTTCATGTACTTTGCCTGCAGTTACAATTTTAAACTATAAAGCCTATAAAGAGGAAGACTTTTGAAGTTAAAAAAACACATTTGCAATTGATTTTCTTTTGCATGTAGTGTAGATCACATTACACACACTTTTCATTAAATATATTACATTTTACAACATTGCAAGAGCGCATCTTTCCAACATGGGGATAATTGAAAAATAAAAATAGAAGTAATCGTAATACAAGAAAAATAGAACCCCGCCAAGTCAAATGTAGTGTAGGTCACTGTTGGAATTGTCCTCTTGAATTTTTTTTGTTTAGTAAATTTTATTACTTACATATTAAATATTTTACCTATTGAGGGCTAGTTTTTTTTGTTGTTTGCTGATGTCTATAACAAAAAAACTACAATTACTTGTATTACAAGTAAAATTGCTCAATGTTGTATGGAAAACTCTAAGATTTCACTTGTACTAAAGGTAAAGGCCTGAGGTGGTTTACTTATATAGCTTTTCGTTGAAACTGGATGTGAGGCCTAAAGCCACCAATTGTGGTAACATTTCCAGCGTTTTGTTGTTTACAGTAGTGGAAGTGTATGGACCAGATATTGCTGATAAATACAGAATTCTTTTTAATTGGAAGAAATGGCAGTTGCTAAAGAAGAAAATTGATTTCCTCTTGTAGATATCAAAGAGAACAGAAATAAAGTCTTCTGCAGAAAAGATGAAAGTTTTCCAATAACGAGAAACTAGAAAATGTCTCAAACTCTCAACGTTTCCTAGACTTTTACATATTAGCCAATACTTAAATGGACAATTTCACCTTAACTATTTGTGGCACACGTAGGTAATAATACAAGTGTTGTCAGATAGGACGTATAGATAACTTACCTACAGATTCAATGTGCGCTCAGGTGATATGATGGCAATGGATTATAATAGTCCTGTAGGGAGTTTTTTAATTAAAATTTCAGTCACTCCTTAGGGACATTGCACTTGGCAGGGATTTGAACTTGTTTTGATGTACATAGACCTAACTATAGAGATACAAACATAATATGTATGATGTGGCCCTCTTCGACTGTCATTGCCAATAAGTCAGGGATTTGTGTGTTGTATTTGGCGATAATAGCTAGTTTGTTCGCTCTGTGTTAGTGTCTGGATTCTAGATGAAGGGGGATGCATAAACGGATGGATAAATTGATAGGATTTATCTGTTGGCTGGATATTTTAATTACCAACTGTGCCAGGTTTAATTGCTTGTACAGATGAATATTGCTTGGAAGGAGATTAGGTTTAATAAATTCTTCAATCAGAATTTTACATACAAGGGGTTTAAAGAATTTTGTTTTAA
Organism: Meliscaeva auricollis; assembly: GCA_948107695.1. Taxonomy (NCBI): domain Eukaryota; kingdom Metazoa; phylum Arthropoda; class Insecta; order Diptera; family Syrphidae; genus Meliscaeva; species Meliscaeva auricollis. The sequence continues at coordinate 17,554,379 of OX403619.1, read as the reverse complement.
AGTAACGAATGCTTTAGTAAAAAAAACCTTGGAAAGTTTAAACAAAAATTTTGTGCAACCAAGCCTTTTAGAAGTGCAGTTTGATTGGTAAAAAAATCTTCCCTCGCTTTTATTAAAATGGATCAGCTATTTTTTTTATTAACAATTTTATCTTTGCAAATAAATTGAGTTACAACTATTAAAATTAATATTTTAGTTTATCTTATAAAATAGTTACAATTTAACATTTCAAAATAAATAAATATTGACATAATAAACCGATACAACTGTCTACACTTAATATTAAATTCAAAATGATTAATGTGAGGCTGCACGCATCTCCATTCGCCAATTTATGTTCAGATATTTAAGACGATTATATCGAGTCAATTATTGGTAGGCTCTGTAATCCAGCTTATAATATTTATACGCTGTTGGCTGAAAGCCACTGAACATGCGCAATTAGATTTAATGGCTCACGCACGAGTGTGCACTTACAAGTGCAATAAAGTAAAAGATTAAAAGAGCAGCAATAATCTTCAAGTTGCTTACTATTATTATTATTATTATTGTTTAAGGATTATTATAGTGGGCGAAAGTATTCAAGCAATGATAGTACCTACTTGTTATATTAAATATAAATTTGTGACTTAATTATAAGAAGCGAGAAAGTTGCAGGGTTGACAAAATCTAAAGGTTGATGCCATATTTTTGTTAATAATTTCTTAAAAATAGCGTATCAATTTCATTTTGACAAATCGTTTGAATAATTTTAATAAGAAAATATTTATAAAAAAACGACTTGATAGATTTTTTAAAACAAAATCCTAAAAATTTATCGTTATAGAAGAAATCATATCAAAAAGTTTAATCAAAATCGTTAGAGCTGTTTTCGAGAACACTCACCTAACTCAAAAATGTTGTATGGGAGGTACTCGTTCTCGATGAGATAATACAAAAACAAAAGCTTCGAATGTTTTGCGAAATTTCCAGGCTTGGGACATAGATGTCAATTCTTAATGACCCTGAACTTTGCAGACAAATTAACTGGTAATATTTCAACGACTTTCGTCTTTGTCTGATAAAATACTCGAGGTGACATTTTTATTTTTTTTATTAAACTCTTTTAAGAACCTTATATTAATCTTATAGTATATTTCAAAAGAATATTTTTTACGCTTTTTGCTTTTGCGAATTAATCTTGTAAGACTCTTCGAGCGCCTCATAATCAGAAAATTGTTATTAGGATAGCTATTAAATTTATTTGTAGGAAAACTCCTTTTTTTGAGGGGTAAATTAGTAGTGAAATAGCCTTTTTACAAAAACAAGTTTTGAGATCACAGAGTAGTAATCACCGTTATCAAAACTTATCTTACGATTGGAGATAAAGTTTAAAGTTTTTTTATTCTAAAAATTTGTGTTGGGACCTTTGAATTTATGCTTCATGTTGATTTCATTAATTAATAGAATATCTCAATGAAATTCATTATGCATATTTTTCAAAGCATGCAACATCCTTTTAAATTTTCTACATAAGCCCAACCCGCTTCAACTGATAAGGTAAAAATCGTTATTTGATCTGTAAGAGATAAGATATTTTTATGAGGGAGCCAAATTAAAAGTTAAACTTCCTTTGAAGAGCAAACAAAATCCTTAGCAGCAGCAGCACTTATCTGGAAAATCTCTCTGAAAATGTTGAAACAAATCCCTGAGTGTTTCGATTGTTTGCTGATGCATCCTGCGGTAGACCATACTCCCTTTCTGAGTTCTTGTTGTGTATTTTGTTTTTTTTTTTGTCATCGATGAGGTGTTCTGGGGCAACACAGTGTGTCTTAACTCAATTAAGTGCATTTCTGGCTTTGGCACATTTTGGCTTTTGGCACAAAACTAAGGTGTCTGATGTTTGCTTCTCATATCGCACCACAGAACAGTTTTAAAATCCAATACACACAATGGGCTGTGAATTTTTTTAATTAAAAAACTGATTCGCACTGCTTCGACGGATGCGCTGAGCTCTGTGCCTTCCCGGTCGGTCGGACGGTCAATTCTGACCTCGGCTGAAAAAAAAGAAAGACAAAAAACACAACTCACGATCGGAATCAATGTTCCACTCTGATGCTTCTCTTACAACATGCTGGGGTCTGGCTCGTATTTTTTTCGGCAGTGGGCGGACATCTGAACGAATGGAATAACAAACAAACCCCAAGTGTCAGAGAGTTATCTGCGATGAAAGACATGGTTTCCAGGGAGGAGCTGCCCTCCTTTTCTCAGTTATTCAAGGAGCAACCGAATGGTCACTTTAGCCACTTTGCCCTTGGGTCGATATTGGTTTTTTGTTGATTTTTGTTTGCTGGGCGCGCTTCACTAAATGAAAAAAAAAAAAAACAAAAATTAATTATTGGAAATCGGTGATTTATGGTGATTTTATGAACTTTCCAAGAATGGTCATTCGCACGCAGTGTGGCATGTCGCCGGGATGGTGTTGTGATGCTGAAATGAAACTCCAATTTCAACTTCAACTCGCATCAGAATTGCAGAGGGGTTGGCATCCAAAAATGTGCTCGAATCCCTGTGAATGCTGAAGAATTCCTTGGAATCGTTCGCTTCTGCCAATTATGGGTTTTATTTGTTTCGGCGTGGCGGTTATTGTGCGGTTTTTTTTTTTTTGGTGCAACACTCTGTGGTGAAGATTGCCATCTGATAGGGTGGAATTACAGAATGGAAAAAGAATTCAATTAAATAATCCCTGATGGTTTTACTCGCATGATGATGGTGAAATTTTTTTGGGTGTGAGACGACATGTCACGTGTGCGTTTGTTGTGCAGTGACCCCTTTGACATGAAACAAAATAAATAATAAAAACAGAATTCAATTGTTTCTTTTTTATAATTTTTCCTGTTCCACATCATTGGAGAGTACAAGCAATAAGTTATTTTGTTTTTAAATTAATTTGTCCCAAAAAAAGTAACACGTGGTTGAGTGAGGGTATGTGATGATGGTTTATTCATGATTCAATAAAAATGGTTGTATGATGGCAAGGAACCTGAGGCCTTCCGAGATCCAGAACTATGGAGGAAGATAAAGCCGATAACAAATTGACAACAATATTACTCAGAGTGCACTGAAGTGCGACGTAATACTGTTCTGAGATAAACATTAAATAGGGTTTCCGTATGCTTACTCTCTCATAGGATCATGGATCTCCAGCAAATAGCAACAAGGGTGGAGGGAGAAGCAGAAATCGTGGGGCTGAAAGTTAACACGGCAAAAACAGCCTCGGAAGTAAATTATCCGTTGAAGTCAATATTTCTAGACAACCTGCTTTCCTAATGCTGTCCAAAATATGAAGAAATAATGCTATCAGCTTAAACACCAAGCTGAGACTGTTCCGCTCCAATGTAATGAAGAACTTCATAGAAGATAGCTGGGGAAGAGTTGAAGAGAACTGCCATATATTTTAACATGTCGATTAATTGTATAGAGGAATAAAAAGGGATATATATTGACCTTTACAAATTTCAACAGAAAACAATGTTACACATACGCCATAGTGACCAGTTAAGTCGAACTTCAAAAAATTATAAAAAATGTCTATCGTTGACCTAATTTTTAATCCATTTGAGCATTTTGTCCATCAACTTACTGTGTTGTTTGTACCCACTAACCTATGTACACAATAGATCATAAAACAAAATTTCGGAAATTGGTGTATCTTTTTACTAACCTACTTACCTAGTAGTCAAAAATAGTACAAAAATTGTAAATTTATTAGATTTTGAGATATGCAGGGTCTGTTTTATATATAACAATATTTTAAACTCTTACCATAAATCATCAAAATTTTATGCAAATGAAACTATAATGTTAGGAATATATCCTTTTCAGATTAATGGAAAACATAAGCTTTTAGGTACAAAATAAAACGCAATTAAATCAAGTTTATACTAAAAACACATTAAAACCTTCATAAAATTTGATAAAAACTTAACATTTGATATATGATATATTTTTGTTTGTTTATTTTTACTTTGTATTTCTTCTCAAGAGTATTATTCAGATATTTTTCAATAAAAAATCATACCCGAAATGAATTCATGTACCAAATTAATATATTAATCAAATTGACACTTCTCTTCCAATTTAATTCATCTGACATGTTCAATGACAAAAAAAACCTTTGAAACTTTTTGGTTCCGTTCAAAAAATGACAATTTGTAACCAAACAACTTAAAATAATACGATTCAATTAAATAATATTCAATTATTGAATGCAATATCTGTTTTATCTGAATTTTAGAATTGATGAATGACTGTATCATAAATTGATCAAAATGAAAATTGATTTAAATGAGATCTGCCTTCCATTTATTAATTGACTAATTTCTAGACATTTACAATTTATTTGCATTTTCAGATATACATATGCCCAACTCCGCTTCGAATAAATAAATTAAAATGTAATGTTGATGACCCTCATCGCGCATTGTGATGCCCCAAACTGATATTTATACCCAAAAATATGGGTGCACATTGTGATGTGCACCAATTAGCTGTGGATTTCAATTTGTCGAATTTTGTGTGTAAATTTGTTGTTGTTTTTTTTTTTTTTTTAATTTTTCCTGGAAATGTTAAACGTAATCAGCGTTAACCAGTAAGCAATTAAGAACTTTGAGAATTTATGCGCGCGTTCGTTTGTGTGTGAATGATGAGTGGCGCCATTGAATGTTAAAATGTTAACTGGATGGGTACTTTTTGTTGACTAATTTTGTGTGTGTGTGTCCTGTCAAATTGTCACATTATAATCGAATTTTCGTATGTCGGAAATGGAAATACTTAACCACACACGAAATACATTGAACTTACATATATTGGTTTTTTTTTTATGTAAATGCAAATGGAATGTGATGTAAATTGAATTGGGATATCCGGCATAAATGATTCACAAATTATTTTTACAATCACAATTCTGGTTAAAGTGTCTCAAAGCAGTTCTACAATCACAAAACTGTGATGCTTTAGAAAAAAGATGATTTTAAGGAATTTTGGTGACTTTTGGAACTAAATAAACTTTTTTTTAATCAGAATACGTTTGCCCGCAATCATCCAGCTATATATAAACTGTCAAGTTTGGTTACGATTGTTTTTTGAATAAGATTTTCTTCGTGAAATCAATAGAATTCTTTTTGGAAATATCTTATAGTTTGAGAGACTACCGTGTGACCGTGAGTCGGGTCATTTACGTGGCAACCCTGTTAAAAAGCTGTAAAAAGTGCACAAGTGCACGTCGCAACTTAACAACAAGGGATATGGTGATAATAAAAAAACAAAAGTCAGAAACATTTAAGAAATTAAAAAAAAAAATAAAGTTAAGATTTATGAGAATGGGGTAACCCTGTTTATACACTAAATAATAAAAGCAAAGTTTCACACAAAAAATGGTAACATATTCGAGTCAAAGCTTGCATATGTATATTAACAAACCTTGATGTACAGAAAATTGTTTCGAAAATTATTTTGTTTTGCCTGTTAAACTGTATAAACTAAAACATAAACTGTAATTCTGTTCTTTAATTTTTCATGCTTCGAATAAACTTGTGCAAATACAAAATTTTGAAGAAAGCAAAATCGAAAAGTGAAAACTTTTTTCTTTTAAATGCTCATTGACATTAAAGTATTAAATTTTCTCAGCTCTTATAAAAAGATTGCAAAATACCAAATAGCTTTACTTTAAATACTCTTAGTTCTTAAAAACTTCTTAAAAAGGAAACTACTTTCCAAATAACATTTTCAACAGATAAATTTTTTGTTAAAAAGAATAATTCTTATATGTATGTATGTAGTTGCGAGCGCAACACCTAATTTTCGGAATTCAAAAAATTTATAGAAAAACTAAAAATACATCAAGAAGAAATGCTTCATATTTTAATGAAAATTCTAAATCTGGCAAGAAGAAAATTACCTAAGATAATTGTTGAATAAACCAGAATAATTTTGAAACAAAAGATACACAAAGTTGTATTACGCACACATTTTACCGTATATTTCTTGACACAATTCCAAGAAGCAAGCAGAATAAAAATGTCAAAAAAAAAAAGAAAACAATTTTACCACCCAAACTTTGTCACACACATTTTATTTTAAAACTTAAATCCTTATTCTCTATTATTTTTTTCTGACGATTTAAATATCCTGGATACAGAACAAGGACGCCAACGAGTCTATACAGACTCTCTCTCTATAATGTGTTTCTAAGGTAAGGGTGGATAAAAATAAATTTAGAGTTTATTTACCCCATATAAAGTTAGCACGTTTAAGGTGCATGAGTCTGTAAGTCCTTCGGATTTGGATTTTATGCTCGTTCACAAGAATATTATTCAGCTCACGTTGGTTTTGGCTTCATGTGTAATGGTTATGAAGTTTTTTTTTTTGAAAATCAAAAAAAACTACTGTAAGAAGATTACCCCATCTAATGGCACCAAATTGATACCATAACTTATCAAAAAAGGAGAAAATTGCGAATTTATGAATGTTAAAGGGGTGGAAAATTGAATTTTATTGAGTATTGATCGAGGTTGTAGAAGTTTTTTTTTTTAATTTTGTTAAAATGCAAAAATATTTTTGAGCTGGTTTGCCTTTTTTCGCGATAAGCCGCGATAAAAAAGTAAAGATGAACTTTGAATGACAATTTTTTTTTAATTCACATAATATGTAAAAAGTTAAAAACAGATAATAATTTTTTGTAATTTAAATATCAAACAACCTGAATTTAGAGAAGATAGTATAAATGCTAGTTTTTTTTACTTGCTCTATACGGCAAGTAAAGGTTTTAATCAAAACCAACATTACGATGATGGAGAAGTCCAAAAAAGTAGTTTTCGTGATGCCGTCTGTGTGTCTGTTCGTCTGTTCGTCTGTGCGTCCATCTGTATTTTTGAATATCTCGATTAGAACGAATACCTCTCATATAATGTTTTCTAGCTATTAGATTTTTTCTCGAAAACTGCTTTAACGATTTTGATTAAACTTGGTGTATGCTCTGTTATAAGTGATTGTAACAATCCTGCGTTTTTAGTTTTTCTCAAAAATTCGAATAACGGAAGTATGATGAGCACACTTTCGGGAATTTTTCTATAATGTTTAGTTTTTTCCGTATATATCATTAATGGCTCAACTGATTTCGTTCAAAGGTCGTCAGCAGGTTGTACTCATCATTTAAAAAAGTATTGTGTATTTAGTTTTTCAAAAAAAAAAAAAAAAAAACTTGGAAAAAAATTAAACAAAATAATGAAGAATACATAAATAACTTTGAACTACAAAAGCAAGTTCGTGTAATCCAGTCGCGCATTTTATTTTGTTTGTTTATGTGAAAAAGCCTTAAAAGAACATGTGACTTAACTATCAATTGACCCCGAAAACCTCTAAAGAAGTAAATACCTGTAATTTGACACCAATTTCATCCATTAAGTCTCATTTTGAACACACATAGTGTCGATCTAAGCTAAGGAAATTTTCAAGATGGGACCATATTAAGTATTAAGTATGTATTTGGAATTTCAAAATTCAGAGTGTTGTTGGCAATCCAAACTTTTTGTTTGGACACAAAAATATAAAAAAAACAAGATCTAACAACCCTCCATTTATTAATACAAACCAAACGTACGTTCTACCTACGTACTTAACATAAGAATGTTGTTGTTTTGATTTATAACCGTCATCAAATTTATAACTTAATTGGAGCTGGTAAATTAAATACTTTATTTCGATTTATGACCAGTTCACCCCGCGCCGCGCTGTTTTCGCTTGCTCAAACAAAAAGTCCCACCCCACCAAATTGTGTGATTATATTGATATCAAAAGTACACACATACCTATACTCACATAATTTTAATTGGAAAACTGATCATATATTGTTAAATCATCATCATATTCGATTGCCGCAACATCAAATTTATTTCACATAAATTGTCGGCATCAATTTATAAAAGTATTATGCGCAAAATTTACGGAATGCTGAAAGCGCGCTCTTCCCTTTGATGTCTCTTTAAGAGTTAAGTACGTAACCACTTTATTTTTGGCTGTTTTGTGTCACTTTTACCCAGAGAATATGCTTGCGCGCTGATTTATAATGGACACACCTAACCATCTCTGCAGCATTTTGTGGACATCGTTTAAGGTGCTGATTGTATGCGCTGACTCTTTAAAGGCTGGAGTGTTGCACAAAAGCATGACTTTTAGTTGAAATTAACACCGCACCAACAAGCACAAAGCATGATATGAGGCTATTACCAGAGAGTAGAGGTCTTCTTCTCCTTTGAACAGGTTATTAATGTCCAGTCGATTTGGTGACACGATGGTCATCGCCTTGACACTCCTTAATGAAGGTGCATGTAAATCATGTACCGCATGTGGCGGAGGATGGTGGAGTAAGGTGTAATCTTTTTCTTATTTTTTATTACAAAGAAGAAGATATTTTTGTTTTGCTGGCGGAACTGGATGTGAAGACAAGGATAACCAAAGGAAGCAACTCGTTTGCACAATGTGTTGCAATTGCAACACATATTCTTCAGTCTTCAGAGCAATGGTGAAGTTTTTCTTTCTTATTTTTTTTTTTTTTATTTTTGAAAAAGTTTTCATAATAGAATTTTGTTTTCTTTTGCAACAGGAATAGATAAAGAAGTTTGTTTTATTTTTTTTTATTTTTGAATCAAATGGGCGCCAAGAGATCGCTAAAAGTTGTTTATGATAGTGGCGAGGTTATTGTCTACGAAACGCTAACTTCTTGGATCATCGACCTGAACCTAGACCAGCACCGGATATGTTTTGCTCTATAAGTCGTTAGTTCTGTTGTCAATATTTTAGCATTGGTAAGCACATTAGTTACATAGTTCGTAGAAATGTTTTTTTTTTTTTTTTTTGTGGTAACATAAGGAGGTATATATTTTCATTCCTTTTAAAAAGGAAACAAAAAACATGCTTTATTGTCTGTAAATATTTTCAACATCAAATTTTTTTCAATTTTTGATTATGTCTACATTAAGAATTTAGATAAATTCCTGAAAACGGCTATTGGTCGAAAAAAAAAAACTCAAAAATTAGAGGAGCTATTCGCTGTAGTTAAAAAATAATAGAAGGTTCACTCGGGCGTATACTTACTTTTTTAAAATTACTTTTAGATGAGCTAAGTTTACATCCAGTTTTATAAAATTAAACAATTATACACATAATTCTACTTTTGTGATATATGTAAGTGGATCTCATAATTCTGTCTGTCCATCTGTTTATACTTCGAGCTACAGCCTAAGTCTAGAAGCGATTTCCTTCTTCAAATTTTTTGGTTAGGAATTTGGTGATTCCCTAGAGGAGAAATTGAATTTTTTTTAGCTCCAAAATTAACAGTTACTGCCATATAATAAAAAAATTGAATTTTGCCAAAAACGACTCCAACTATATTAATAAAAAAATGTATTTAACTTTTGTATGTAAGGCCGTATTTTTGTAATAAAAGAAATATTTTTCCTAATGTTAATAACGGTACCTACTGTAGAACCGTTTTTTCCATTTTTGAGTTTCTCTTAAATGACTCTTAGGGAAATTTTTTAATGACCTTAAAATTATTTGATGTCAAAACATTTAAAAAAAAATATTTTTTGGATTAAAAAACAAAAAACAAATCAATTATTTTTTGAAAATTATGTGACTGTATTTTTTTTGAAATTTTGGGTTTATCTATAAAGATACATTTTTAGATTTTTTTTAGTCTATCGAGATGTTTAGGAAAAAATAATATTTTTTATTTGAAATTTTTTCAACGAAAATTGGTGTGCCATTTTTAAGGTATTATTAATCAACATCTAAAAACTAAATTTTGAGAAGAATTCACTGACCCAATATCGAAAAAAAAATAATTTTTCAAAAAAAAAAAAAAAGTGAAACGGGTACACTTTTTTTTATAAATATTTACTTTTGCTTATTTGTGTATACTTCTAGATACCTATACACATCAGGTAACCAAAAGCCAAAGTTTTGAAGCTAAGTAAATACATTTAGCTTTGGACTATATGAGCAAGTTGGTGCGATTTTTCCTACAAAATTATTTGTTTTTAAAAAGTATATATAAGAAGCTTTATCGTACACAGCAACACTTTAAACCTAAGAGCAAGTACGTGTGACGCAGTCGTTCATTTCATTTTGTTTTTAAATGGTTTGAATTTTTTTTTATGAACACACTTGTTTTGTTTTTAAAACGGCTCAAACGATTTAAAAAATTAAAAATTTATCTTGAGAAGAAACCATATCAAAAAGTTTAACCAAAATCGTCAGAGTAGTTTTAGGGAATACCCGAATACCTCAAAAAAGTTATTTTTACATAAAAATCATCTGTGCCAAATTTAAAGCCAATCCGTTCACGCGTTTGGGCAGTGAAAACCACTTTTTCAGTCTTCTCCATCAACCTTAATGTTGATTCTGAGTATAAATCAAATAAAAAATAACAAGAAAAAAGAGCTGCATAGAGTAATTTTTTATCGTTATAATATATTTATCGTTTTGATATATTTGTAAGTCATTGAAGAATTCAAACAAAAAATATTAAAACAAAATTTGTTTGATAATTTTTATTTTGAAAAATTAATTACATAACACTTTTCGAAATCATAGGGGGAACCTGTGACAAGTTTTGAACGAAATCGTTCGAGCTAATGAGGACATAAGGGGATTTCGCAAAACGCGTGTTCATTATAATTCCGTTTTTTTTTTTTTAATTTATTATATGTATCTGGCGTGCGTCAACTTTTAATTTTCTTATTTCATATGTCCCGAGGAAATTGTGGCGGGTGTGAAAAAAATGCACCACTAAATCTTAAAACATTTCCATCCAATCTATTTAACTTATCTTTATGTAAAAAACTCATGAAAATATTTGTTTTCAAGTTTGAAGCTCAGCTCTTTTGTTTCTCAGCAAAAAATAGTTTCCCATCATTCATTCCCATATGTATCCCTTGTTTTCGCAAAAGGTTAAGCAATTTTCGTTGATCTCTCGTTTAAGTCAACAAATTGCCCCCACTTTGCCATGTTACCCTAATGACTCATCACCCGCCGCATAAGATGCGCGATCCAGAGTATGAGCTGATAGAGGTACGCATCAAAATAACCAGCTACAACAAGCCATTTGGGAATATATAAAAGCGACCGCCTTTCACATAAACACTGTATCCACGTAGATAATTGAAATGCGCAATGCCTATCATTAACCCAACATTTATATGAGTTTGTCCTTAAAATTAAAGAGGGCCCCATTACCATTTTCCCCGAAGATGTTTGCACGATGGATCTGAAACTGCAATAACAGCAGCAAGCAGCAACAGCAGCACCAACATCAGAAGCAGTCAGCCAGCCATGCGTCATAATGTGCCCGCAATAGCTTTTGCGCATATATGCTTCATCCAATTATCAGCGATCGCACTCCGGACAATATTGGTGCTATGGAGGAGAATATACTGAAGGGTGGGTTGAGAGAAAGAGTCCAAAGCGATGTACCTCTCTCCTCCTCCGCTACAATTGCCTTCAAGATGTTGCTGATCGTGCGCATAAATCAAAACGTTCATTACAGGTGCAGAGCAGCAAGATACGTGCTAGTAGTCTATCGTGCCATTGGTGGGTCTTTCTCTCTACTTTAAGAACGGGGATCATCCGTCCGACAACAGAACACGTACTCGCGACTCATTCCGAGCTCGACAAGCGGACCGCACGATTTCTACCCCGACTGAAACATAACTCACCGCAGCAATCACTCTGTGCTCACTCTGCGTGTGTGCATAAAGTTGCCTTTAGCCTTCTACGGCCGTCGTCGACGCAAGGGTACGCGAGCACACGGGTATTCAAGTAAGTGAAACACTTGGAGTCGATGGGAAAATTACCGGGCAACCGAGTGTGTGCGTTGTTGGCGATGCTGGCTGCTGAAAAGTCAAGTTGCGCGTGCGTGTTCATCTCGCGACCACATATGCACTTATTAATTTGCGTCCCATGCAATCATTATTCGCCCCAAGTACTCCAAATTGGAGCATCTTGTTAGTCGGTAGCGGTATACTGGACTATAACTTAGGTTCAGGGATCACCCTCAATGTCAGGCGAACCTTCAATCCCGATCTGTCTGACTTGACAGTGATGAATTTATTGCAAATGCGAGTACTTATTGACCACCTGGGCCACAGGAGCAATCAACATAACACAGAAATCGGCCAGCTTAACCAGTTTTGTTGCTGTGCAGTTAAGAGATATTTCCATCTAGGTATGTTGGTTGTGCTAATTCTCAGGAATTAGCATCGAGTGGTCGACGATGATGACGACCGCGAGACGACAGCCGATGAGGTCGTATCTGCCCCCAATGTAGGAATGAAGAAATATTTCCTCCTGTTGCCGCTGCCTTCACCACCGCCACATCGCGTCGTCGTCGTCGTACCACGTCGCGTCATCATCGTTGCCGATTGAACTAATGGGAAAATATGCCGCCAGCCATGCGTAATGTGTGCTACAAAAAAGTTTACATCTTGGCTATGTGATGTGGCTGTGCACGGCAAAAGACCACAAGACTTATATCGGCCAATTCCGATACTAATGACCTGAACAAATTGACAATTTATTGCGCGATTGCAGTGTCCTGCTGTCCACACACTCACTATGTCTTCGGGTATCGCTTTTTGAGTCTGACTTCATTATGCTGCACATTATTTAGTTAGACTCTTAGAATGTTGAAGTTTTGGCTCTAAGCAAATGGCATGTTAAATTATCATTCTCAAAGGTATTTCAAAGATAGAAAAAGAAGTATCTATCTTTCAGCTGGTTGTGTTTTTAGTTTTGTTTGGTTTTGCACTTTGCCGTTCAGTTTGGTGGTTCTTAATTTGGTACAAAGTGAATACTATCTGGAAGAAGTGGCTTTTAATAACTCTAAAAAACAAGGCTTTGACTTGAACCCAGACGTCGCACCAACCAATACTCCAAAGTGAGTTCTTATGCAAACGGTAATTGTACCCAGATTACAAATTTCATTGTTGGAATACTTCAATCCAAATTAACAAAAGCCACAGTCTACTCCAACAAACAATCTCAAGAACTTGCAATAAATCTTACCCATCCTTGAGAATATAAAACATCCGAAGAGACTATTTAATGACAGGTTAAAGAAGACCATTCTATACGTGAACAGTCAAATTCAAATAGATAAGGTAAATCATCAAAGTAGTAACCTTAAGAAGCGAAATGCAATAGTGTGTCAGAAAAGTCGGTTCTGTAACTGTTCGAAGACGGTTAGGTCGGGCTTAAAATATTGTGTCTGTTCTCGAACATTACTTCGTATTTTCTTTATATCGCGACTTTAAAAGCTGCAAAAAATCATCCCTCAAGTAATTATGAAATTCACTCATCAAAAAAAAATTTTGTGTGATGAAATTTCGCTTCAAGTTACATCCATTCGATAGCCCACTTCACTATGGTCCATTATCAACAGCTCGTCAGATATTTATGTCAAAAAGCAAAAAACAAAATAATGAAAAGAAACAAAACAAATCACAACGAAATAATGAGAACAATGTAGAGGGGTGCCAATGCCAACCCAAAAACAAAAAAAAAAAAAAAAAACAGGACATCATCATCACATTGAACATTGAAGTAGATTCAATTCCTTTTTGTGGCCACATGGTTAAGAACCCTTCATGAGTCTGGAATCTTGCAGCATTCTTGATAACACAGCACAACACAACACACAGTTGCTCTGGCTCTGACTGGACTGCTATTAGACAGAAAGAGAGTCGTTTATGTGTTCGTACATCGAATGTAGTCTCATTTTCAAATGCCTTGGCATGTTCCATTTAGCTTCCAGCTCATGAATTCCTTTGCTTGTTTTTTTCCTTCTTTTTTTTTTGTCGACTATTATTAAAGTGCGGTGAGGAAGGAGTTTTGTTTTTTTTTTCGTTCCTTTTCGTATGTGCAGACTTTTCGTCTCCAGAATATCTTTACATAACCACATCCTTGAATTCGAATTTGAGCTGCAGGGAGGAAATTGAGAAAAAAAGGAGATAAACGTTTAAAAGCAAAGCAAACTTCGACCACCCTTCCGTTGCTTTCAATCAACATTTGGGATTCAGGCAGGATTGAGGAATTATTCAATATTTTGGGTCTGTGTGTTTTTTTTTTTTGCATTTTTATCCTTGGTATCCCGATATGACCCGCTGTATTGTATACACTCTGTTGGATACCGATTCATTTGGAAAGAAAAAAACAACCCCTTCTGTCAGTGGTTCGTCCTTACTATCCTTGTTAGACAGGAGAAGTGTAGTTAGATATCAAAAAAATAAAACTGAGGGAGTCTGATGGTGTACGCTAAAAGGGTAGCTTGTAATTTGTCTTCAAATTGAAATCAATTTGATTGCACGAAATTGTTGTGTGTTGCATGCAATTTAAACGAACAGTCAATATTTGTTTAGTTGTTGTTGTTTTTTTTTTTTTTTACTATTATTTTGGACTGCTGTCAGGGTGGTTGATGGTTGACAGGCGTATAGCGGGCGCGTCGTCGTGAGGATTCAATTTTAAATGACTGTGCTGTGCAGTAAGAAGGATAATGATAGAAAGACGAAATGACTGGGTAATGGTAAAAGTTAATGTACTATGAAAGGTGATAAATGATACGGTTGCTTTAATAAAATTAAAAATAAAAATAGTTTCACATAGAAAAAAGTGTGATTCCGAATGATGACCACATTGTGAACAGAATAATTTTTATAGGGTGTTTTTTTTTTGTTCTTTTCTCTTGGGACGTGGCTCAGCTTCCAGTTAAAGTAACAACACGTATACATACATACATATATCTGTTAGTACAGGAAGCAAAAATTTGCATTGAAAGATAATTGAAAATTGTAATATTTTATGCTAAAACCGATTATGCAAAATAAAAGACGCAAAAATGACCAATAATTTATGCATTAACCAATTTTTTGTACGGCTTCTAGATTCTTAAAAAAACAAAAAAAATTGCACGAAACACTCCAATTTTACTTGAAACAGAGCACATTAAAAAACAGCAGTTTTTGAGATATTCACACTGTTTCACATACAGGATAGAAAAAAAAAACATTTATAATTCTTACTTTTACACCTAAAAACACAAACATGAGAGTCCTTCCAAAGACAAAACTCAGTTAAAAATGATTTGATACGTGGCAGTTGATAAGCAAGCTTCAATCGAGTATGGTCGTTTTGAAGTAGGACATATTGTTTGTAAATAATTCACGTGGACCAACCTGCCCCATGTCCTAATTAGCCCCGCCCTACCCTACATCGCAATGACTACGGAATTTTGACATTTACGGTGATTTTTTTTTTAAATAGGGTTTTAAAATATGTGTATACACATTGATGAATAAACACAAAAATAATTCTAGGTATACGCTTATATAATGAGGAACAAATACTTAATATTTGAGATGAAACCACTTAACAGCTTAAAATATATAGGTTCAAGATCAATCCAATCTAGGAGAGCTCTTTTCTACAAAACAATCACATTTTTTTTAAAATCAATAAATAAAAAACTAAACGTGGAAGAATTTTTCTGAAACCAGACGATTTTTATCATAGTTTTTTTTTTCATTATTAATCCATTATTTTGGGTCTTTAAAAAAAAAACACCCTTTCACCCAGTATAGAGTCTTATTTCACACATGATTTTCTCCACCCAATTTTTCGTGTTTTATACTTTAGATTTAGACTACAAGTAATAATATTTGGTTTTCATAATTTAAATAAGAGAAGGTCAACTTGGGTCGTTTGTTCTAGATGTATTAGATGTTTGAATATGTTTAAGTAGTTTAACTTGCTTTAAAAAAAATGCAAATTGAAGTTTCTTACAAACCGTACCGATTTAAATTAATAAAAATATGAAAAAAAACTAAAGAAAAAAAGGATAACAAAGTTTTTTTTTAATATTTTTATTAATTTAAATTAATTAGCCAGTTTGGTTTCCTGATATCACAGAGATTTTTCTTGACAGCAGCTGAAAAACGAATCCAATTTTTTTTTCTGCTTAATTTTTGACAGGTAATTTACTGAGGAATTCAGTTCAGGTTACTGAAATTACTGACCGCTCAGAGATCTCGGAAACGTTATCTTGCTAAATAATACATTCAAAATAGAGACAAAAACAAATATTAAAAACCTTCTTTGTTTTTTTTTGTCTTTAGAATTAAATTAGCCAGGAGTCGAATTCAGTATTTTTGTTTTTAAAATCCGATACAGAAAATATTTTTTTAACAATATCTTATAGTTTTTTTTGTTTGCTATTTAGAGTTCCATTTTTGTACTACTTAAGCTGCAAACACAAGACTACTAACCTCCCTCCTTGATTTTGTATGAAGGTTTGCGAGTACGACAAGATGTCGATCAATGAAGTCAATTTAAAAAAATTATATACAAAAAAAAAAAAAGAATCATCCTCAGGCTTTTATTTCCACATCAAGCTCATCCTCTATCATCATCATAAGCCTACCGTGTATAACACTCCTCCCAATATGAATTAAAAAAAAAAAAAAACTTGATGGAGAATATGTTGGCAACTTTCAATTAAATTTTTTTTTTACCAAAGACGTCGCTATTGTGTCCACCAATCGAGTTCGGTTTACACGCTTATGGCATGGCAGAAAAACTTATTGTTGGCCACATCATAATGACACGATTAGTCAAGAGACAAGAGTGGTGGTGGTGGTGATGGTGGTGATGCTGTTCTGTGCGCAGATAAATGTTATTTCGCAGAACTCGGACTTAAGGTGAATAACAAGGTTTTGGTCACGCCCCAAACGGCCAAACGGCTGGACAGCTTTAACAATCCAAAAGTATAACCTATAGAGATACGCACCATCAGGCATATCACAGTTTCTTGGCCACTTGTTCTCTCTTGTTAAAGTCTCATTTTCTTGCGTGTCAAATCGAATCGACTTTGCTACGGCTTGTTTGTCGTCCCTTTTGGCATTTAAGTTTTTTTTTTTTTTGCATTTTTTAAATGAAGGAATGCATTCCTTGTTGTAAACATTTTTTTTTGTTTTTGTTGCTGATTGACGTGTAGGTATGTCATGTATACGCATATGGTGTGAGAAAATATTTTGGCTGAAGGCCATGGACCACCGTCACAGTTCCATGTTAAGGTACTTGAAAAAATACACAATATAATAGCTGCATTCCTTTACAGACATGAGCCTTAATTTACGACCACAATTTCATAATTGTGTGTTTTTTTTCCTGTAAGATGGGTTGAGAAAAGTTAGGCACTTTTTTAAATTGGTTGTTGTTGAATTATACATTTCAGAAATATAAAGATTTAACAGTCTCTTCTATTAAGCTTTCTCAATGGATAAATTAATGTTTAAATGTCAATTATTTCACTTTTCATTCATTGTAAGCTCTTTCTTCCTAAATTGGTTTCTCACCTATTTCACCAGAAGCCTCCTTTTTAAATTTGAGAATATCAAAACACCTGCATCAGACTTCTTTGTACATACCTACACGTTAAGTTAACTTATCTAATTTACATTTATTTGTACTCCTACGTGTAACTTATAACGTTTATTCACTATAATTTTGATTAAAGTAATATGAAAATTTTAACGCCATTTTCGCATACCACAATAGTTAAGAAGAACCCGTAAATGTCTAATACAAATATACATAATAGCTAATGCAAATATGAAATATTAATTTTTCGCCTATCATTTTATTTTGTTTTTTTTTTCATATGGCAAACAACGACATAAACTTCTGACGACATATCGACAACAACTCTAAAGTTTGCGAGCCACCTAAAAGAATTATGCGACTTTAACTGTCTATACCGTTTATAGGTTTTCGGAGAAATAAGAAGAAGGTACTTCGTAGTACGCCCACTTCTATAAGTTATGCAAATTCTCATCAAATTCACACCTAGCTGTGAATTTTCCGCTTTCGATTTTTTGTACCGTTTTTTATTTTGCAAGAATAATAAGTGCTATAAGGGTAAGTTATTGCCTGCTAAAAAAAACCTTCTTTTCCCAATATCCTAGTAGTCAACGTCAATTCTAAAAATACAAAACTATTTTCTAAAGTCAAAGTTAACTAAGGCACTGGGGTTTCATTGTTTAATTAATTCATTCAATGATTACTATTGGGGGTCTTTTTTACAGTTTTTCTACTTAAAATCTTTTGATTGCGATTGTGAGGACGTAGAGTGTGTGAATTTAGCCTCCCTTTTTGAAATTGTAAATTTTAAAAGTTACACGGTTTCTTTCGGAATTCTCCAAGTTTTTTTTCGAACAATTTTCAAAAATGGGCTCCCTCGCGGTGCAAAAAACTATTTTTAACTTAGCCCATTTTCTTGAATTTTTAAAGTTGTTTCAACTTTAATATTAAACATCCAACTTTAATATTTCAAAACAATATCGACTCATGTTTTTTCTATTTTTAAATTGTTTTAATTGTTTCTTATTTAAAAAAAAAAGGAATCTGGCCATTGTTCTAACGATTTTCAAAATTTGTAACCTTTATACTTTTAGGAACCATTGAAGACTATTTTGTTTTTGTTCTGATTTTATGTTTTTATAGATAAAAGTTACTTCAGTTGTTTTTTGACAAGTTCTTGCGACCTATTTGTGCATTTTATATATTTTATTCAGAACTATTATACCTGCCAGGCTTAATCAACAATATTTGTCAATAAGTAATAAATTGATGAAACTACTCGCATACATTACATACGAACCTACTCGTATGTGTACGTACCTGGTTATTTTGTCAATTTTAATTTTTTTTTGAAATAGCGGGGGTGGTGGACATAAATCATTAATAAAATGCTCGAAGTGCTATTTTCTTGTTAAGTAAACTCTCTGGGTACTGTGTACTTACATGGTTAAGGTGTAGTTAATTGGCAATGATTGGAATGAAAATAAGAAAATATTCCACTCATTTTATTAAAGTTGAATTGGTGTCCATAATCGAGAATAATTATGAGCAACAGAACATAATTTTTAAGGTGTAAATACATTAATTCAATAATGATGAATGAATAATGAAAATAAATCATCCCTTGAATAATATTTTATATTTTATGATTTGATGATGAATTAAGTTAATTTATTAAGTTTTAGTCATTAAATTTTAACTATTTATTTATTTAACAAATTTCATAATACGAAAAACTATCTAATTCATTTGCTTCTAAGGCTATAAAAAATGTGCATAGAAATCCGGGACCTGGTTTTTATTATTAGAACAATTTACCAAAAAAACAAAATAGAACCAAACTAAGAATTTGATTTTATTTTGTTTAATAAAATCAAATAAAGTTAATTTCATTTAGTACTTATGACACTTAGTATTTTTAACTTGTGCCTTTAATGTGCTTATATATATCCAAGAAAATGTAACCCCACCCAATATCCCTCCAATGTTCCAATAACCCCATTACAAATCGTTTGCGTATTTATAAATGTTTTATAGGTGCATAACTTTACAAAAACATATAAGTTAAAGAAAAAAAAAATTACTCAGGATCTATCTGCGTATATAAAAGAACGAAATATTTATGTGTCTAGTGGAAACGTTTTATAATTAAAAAACAATAATATTACACATGAGAAACTACAAAAAGATAATAATAATAATTAAAAAATAACATCGAATTAAATGTTCCCATAAATTTTTAATTACTCTTTTAGAAAATAAATTAAAAATCATGTCAACGCCTTCGTGACAGAATGTCATTCTCACAAATGACGAAAAAATACCAAAGTTTTACGATCGACATAATTCGATAGCATGCCATCAAGTTATTAATTCACTCGTCATCACTCAAATATTTGCGTAAATAATAAATTTTCAATCCATTTTTTTAAGAACTCACTGACTGCTTCGGGGTTTCGATATTAATAGTAAAAATCTTTTATTTTAGTTTGGAAAAAAATGTTTATTATTAGATTTAAGAAATTACATATTTTACAATTTTTTTTGTTATTTTTAGAATTTTGTTTTCTTTTCATTTAAAAAAAAAACTAATTCAATAATTTACGAGAAATTAGTATCAATGATAAATCATCTAGACGTCTTACTGTAATATTTAGAAATATAATACATATCTGGTCTCACTTTTTTAGAAGTAGATTTATTTTTTTTATGGGAGAAACAGTTTGGAGGTATGGGGACCGTTATAGCGATTAGTAAATACCATCAGTAAAACATTTCTTTTGGGTAATTTTATATGTTGAACGAACTGATATTAATCGATGGTAAATCAATTTAAATATTTTTTTTTTGACAAAAAAATAATCCCAGGAAAGAATATTTTGTGTAAAAAAAGCATTTATATATTTTACTGATGAAAATCAATTTTCATGGAAACTGTTGAAAAAAGCCTCTCAATAAATTTCTTGTTTCAGTTAACTGATTTTTTCAGTTAAGTTAAAGCGGATTCGACTGTAAAAGTTTTATTTTAGCTTATAATAAGGTTCAAACTATAGGTACGAAACATTTGTGGTCAAATGCAAGATGCAACCCATCCATATAGAATTTTGTAATAGTAGTTTTCCCATTGTGAACTGATCTCAATTTATCTAATTCATAAATTTTCTCCAACACACTTTGTTGCTCTGCCATTGCCATGCTATACTCAAATGCCTCATTTTGAATGAATAATTCTATCATACACGATCCACAAAACGAGTGAAAATCAGAGTGCAAGTGATGGTTTTATCAAACCTTATTGCATCATACTTTTCTATTTTCCAATTAAAATTATATCCAATACACAACAACCAACTACGACACGTTCACTTGGAACTTCAACTTAACTCAAACTAATCTTCAACTTCAACATTAATACAATCCACAAACAAACTTGTTCGAAACGAACATTTTGTTCTACATTAACACATACAACCTATCTTCAACCCCTTTTTCCTAAACACCACAGAGAATGAAAAGATATTCGCCGCTAGGTCACGATGCCGGTGTAGTTTGGCTATGTGTGTGTGTGTGTGTGTTCAAGGGATGAAGGAATTCCTGTCTTTTTGCCTTTCTCTAGGCTGGATTCTTCCGTTTTCTACCCCCAATTCTCATATAATACACAGTGAGGGCAAATTCGAATTGAAAAACAAAAACAACTACTGCATAACTCACCTCGAAAAGCGTGTATCTTATTTTCCCTAGAAGAGCGCAATATTATTCTACGTGCATTGTTGTTATTTTAAATGTGTGTTAGTTTAGATAGATATCTTCACATTGTGTTTGCGCCGATTGTACGTGCGCGCCGTTCTCTCGCTCCCACTCAGACTGTTTTTTTTTTTTTTTTTATTTCTTCATAGGTATATTTTATAACTGTGTGTTGTAGAAGATTGCTGCTGCGGTAAAATGATGGTTCACATGGCCGAGCTTAACCATAACCCATCCGTCTGTAGGGGAGGATAGAACAAAAACACGCTCGAAACCTCTCTGTTGTTTTGTGTATAGTATCTAGATACTTTTTCTTTTCCACATCATTCATATAATACTGAGAACTGAACTGACTGCTGGCCGTGTCTCGTAGACAGCAGCTCTGTTGTTTTTCCATTCCGTTCGATTTTCGGAATACAACGAATACGGATTATACTTTTGTTGTTGTTTTGTATCTTTAAGTTTAAACCATTTTCCCGTTGTCGATTGAACTCAGTTTCATAGCGCCTACCGTTGGTTAAACATCGTCGTGTGTATGACAAATAATTATTTTATTTGAATAAAATATTTAAAAGAAAAAAAATTGTATCTCTATCTAGAGTACCTATACTTAACTTACCTGAAAAAAGATAGATTTTTTTTGGTTAACATTTTTTTTTTTTATTAACAAACCAATCGCGTAGTAGAAACCTGTCTTGGAAAAATTCGCAATTATTGATTTTTTTTTATCAAAAAGAAGAATAAAAGTGTTTTATGTTTAATTTTTGAGTTTGAATAAGGGATGATCGTTATAAGATTTTTAAATTTATTATTTTATGTATTTATTTGAAAATCAGTTACGTTAGTTTTCTTTTCTTTTGAAATATTATTTTTAATGAAAGAAAAATAAGAAAATCGATGGAAATATAAAAAGTGCTTTGGACAAACGAAGAAAAAAAAAACACAGTTTTTGTTTAATTTTTTTAAAAATTAAAAGTGCTAATAAATTTTTAAATTTTTAATAGAAAATAAATTAAAAAAAAGATAGTGAAAGTGGAATAAATAATTTGATTCAAAAAGTTCCTGTTCTATTGCAATTAAAATAAATTTAAATATTTTTTTTTAAATAAAAAAATTAATGATAAAAAATTATTAAAAAAAAGTATAATTTAAAAAAGAAGTGTTGAATATTATACAAAACAATAATTTATTAATTTTTATTGCATAATAAAATTAAAAAAAAATAAAATAAACACTTCAAATGGTACATCAACCAGCTATTGGAATATAAATATACCAAACACCCTAAATGAGGGTACAATGAGGTCAAAAATATACGATGTAAGTTTTTTTTCTTCTTCTTCAAATTTTAATTCAAATTTTATTACAGTTTATGAAAAAGTGTTAATCCAGTTTTTATGGTTCATTATTTTTGTCAAATGATAATTAGGAGGTTGTTGAGTTTGGAAGAAAAATAAATAAAAAAAAAAATGAACAAGAATAGAAAATCAGGAAAATATTTTGAAACACGTGATAGGTTGGAAGAGGCAGATATTTTCCAAACGGTCTTATTTGAATTTAACGAGGGGTTGAATTTATGAATCAAAGGGTTGGTTGAATATAGGGTTGGTTGTGTTATTTTTCTTTCTTCTTTTTTTTGCCTTTACCTTCTTACTAGGTAGGTACTAGAGAACTTATTTTTATGAGATTTATTGTTGTTGGTGTTTTTTGCTTTAGTTTGTGATCTACTATAATGTGCAGAAAGTGCAAAAAAGCATTTGAAGGCTTATTTTTTTTACTAGGTTTCCATGAAAGGTGATTTCTTAATGTCTCAGTGAGAATAACTCAAAAAGTGTGGATAATATGGGAACAAGGTGGAAGTTTTTTGCTGTCTTGTATAATTTTGGTTATGAAACATAAGTTTGTTTTAAATTTGTAGCTAGGTATCTGTTTCTTAATTTTTTTTTTTATTATTTTTTAGGAAATCCCCAAGTTGAATGATGTGTTTTGGTATTTCAACCTAAGTAAATATTTGCTAGGCACCTACCTACCAAGATGAATAGAATTTTATTTTGTATTTTTAAAAGGGAAGGTAGATAGGTAGGTAGGTATAGTTAAGTTGACTGCATATAGCAAGAGGAGGTAAATAACTTTTAAAGCTATGCAATGGATTGAAAATATGTTTTAATCCATTTTTTAAAGCTTAATAAAATGCCTGGATAACTCTAAGAATTAAAAAAAAATCTCTTTTTTTCATTTTCTCAACTTTGACATCGATTTTAAACATACACTTGAACTAGAACACGTTATTTTTAATTAATAATTTAAAACTATATTTATTTCTAAATCTAAACGAAGAAACAAAATTTAATTTTCACACGTAAACAAAATTCAGCTATACACAGATTGGTATGAGGCCATTGTTATGAGCTACAACATTAAATTTTCCAAAAATAAGTTGGTAATAATAAAAATTAAAAAAAAAACTTAATTCATTATAAATTGGAATAATATTTTATTACCGAGAACACTCTATTTAAAAGTTATTTTCTGATTTATAAAATTATATAAATTGTAATACCTAATTTTTTTCTTTGTTTGATTACACATTTTGAGTCGTATTAGAAGAGAAGCCCCTTTCTGTGTAAAATAGAATTTAAAAAAAAAACCTTAATAATGGAATTATGGACCTTTCCAATCATTATGTAATAAATACGTAATCCTTGTAAAGGAGGCCTTGACTCGTGGTAAATTGTGTAATTGTATTTGCCTGTTTTTTTGTACCAGAAAGTGGTAAACTAAAACATTCAAATTTGTCCGGTAAAGTAACCAATTAAAACGCTAATCAAAGTAAACTCTCTATAAAGAAAAGAAAGTAGGTACCTACATTGTTGAATGTTGAATTAGCAGCTGATTTCGTTTTTCACATCATATTTACCACAGAATCTTATGAGAAGCGTTGATGAAACGTTTTTGTAAGTTTTTCGGATAGGTAAAGTAACTTAAATAGTAGTTTTTTGTAAAAAAAATTGAACTAACAAATAGCTCTACAAATTTTTAATTAAAAATTAAAAATCAATTTAAATTAAATAGATCTGTTCATAAGTTAACTACACTAACTGCCAATATCTTGACAAAGTTCTAAAATCAGTTTAAAACTATTATTTTTAGCTCTTAGTTTTTCTTAAGAAAAAAAAAAAAAAATAAAAATGAAACAATTTGAGTTCTAATTTTGCCTTAAACCGACTTTTAAGAGCTAAAACTTTGTCAAGAAATTGGCCATAAAATGGTTATTTCAATCAATCAATCGAAATAAGGCATTATTGTTTTGTTCTTACATAAATGTGTAGCAATGCCAATAGTACGGTGGATGTAGAGTTTGAATAACATAACTCATTGGGTTCAAGCACCACTGTTAGCTGCATTTTACCAGCTCATAATCATCTTGATCCCCATATCAATGAAATTTAACATCAATGTTTCATTTCCAATGTTTATTTTGTTTCTAACAAGTGCCGTGCAATTTGAATTTTAAAGACCTACGGCCTTACACGCATATGGGTAGTTAAAGATTAATATAAATATGAAAAAAACACAAAATTTATGTTAATTTTCTAAAAAGTCATCGGCACACTTTTCTAGCGATAAGTATTTATCAGTAGGTATCAGTAGTTATTAGTAAAATTGTAGGTAAAAATATAAGCATATGATCATATCTATCACACACAAAACAAGTTGTTTCGCATTAAGAGGCAATACAAATATTATATGTTTTGATTTCGATTACGGTAATCTTAACTATTTTGATGTGTTGTTTTTTTGTTAACTGTTTTCTTTTTGTTAAACACCGCAGTAATAAATCTTTTTTTGTGATCCATTTTGGACTTGAAATTGATTTACTAACTTATATTTGAAAAAATGGTAGATACCTTGTTATTTTTTTTTTTATATTATTGCAAAATTTTCAATATTTTTAGTTTATGTGGATTAACCTGCCTACCTAACCTACTTTTTAAAATCATATTATTTTGAAATAGTTATTTATTTTTTTTTGTACGTGGACATTACATTGTGAATTCACATTAGACTAGTATAAAAAAAATTGAGCATTGATTTATGCTATCTTTGTTATCTTATTTCTATTTATATGCAAAAATAAGCTTGCACTATTAAACCCAACACCCACATGTCAAATCTTACACTAAATGATAAAGTGATCCATAGTAGAAAACAAACTTTTTATTTAGTAAATCAAAATCACTTAAAACGGGTGCTTCGAAAATACAAAAAAAAGAAATACAACTCCGTTTCAATAAACTGAGATCTAAGTCCTCAGAACTTAAAAAATATGGTCAAAATAGATTCCTGTCCAGTTAAACATTTTCTTTTAAATTTAAAATAATGATTCGTCTAAAGGAATTCTTGGCGTCTGTAAATTTGTCTAATCCCTATGTCGAATTGGTTTTGTTTTTGCAAATAAATCAAGTTCCAATTATTTTTCTACCCTAAACCTTTATCATTTATAGATTGAGATAAATACCTCTTTAACCATAACCATATACCCACACAAAAGTCTACCAATTACAAAAATAAACTTAGAATCTTAAGGTTTGATCTAGGCCATATCAAAGTATCCTACCCTAACCTATAATAAGTTTAAGCTAATTATAGACTCATCAAAATAAGATGAGGGTTAACCTTAAAAAAACAACAACAACAAATCCTACCATAGGTATATCTTCCAGAACAAAATTAATCGTAAAAATCTGAAGACAGAAACCAAATGCTCAATTTAATAGGAAAATACATTTGTTTGGCAAAATATATGCGGTCGTCGTCCTTTTAAACCTTTTGTCTACAGAAAAAAAATTAAAAAGCTTTTATCTCCCTTATATTTGTATTAATACGGGTTATATGATACTCTCTCCTTATATTGAAAGGTCTATAATTAATTGTCTAATTCTTCTGGGTTATCTGTATCGTAAAAAGAAGTTTTTGCAAAAAACCAAAAAAAAAAAAAATATTTTGGTAACCTTTTTTTTCTTGTTCTTCCTTCAAAACATATAATTTTGTTTTCAGAACAAATACACATACATTATATGAATGTATGTTTGTACATGTACATATTATATATACCTACTTGTACCTACACATCTTTTTATAAGTTTCATATTTTCTATAGAAAAGACTTTACGTTACTTTTTTTTTTATTGTTGTGCTTGCTTTAATTATATTTTTTTTTGCTGGTGATGATGTGTTCGTTCTTATTATATTGGTATGGGAATCCTTTTTAAGGATTCGTCTTCTTCTTATACACGCTTTGGTATTTTTTTTTACTTCTTTAGCCTCTTTCTGTTATTGTTTAATAATAAGAATTGGGGTTGCTTACCCACGGTGAGTTAGAAAATACAACAACGCATTTCTATAGAATTTTAACTAAAATTTACAAAAAAAAAATTTAACAAAAAACCGTAAGAAATCAGAACAACCTTGTAAAACCAATGACCTCTTTTTCTTACTTGTTTTTTTTTTTTTTTTTGCTTGAAGCTCATCCTAAAAATAGTTCGAGATTTGGAGTTGCACGAGATTTCAGAAATGAGAGCTTTTTATGGATTTTCCAACATTTTTTTGGGAAGAACCCAGAGTCGTACAAAAAATTGGTTAAGACATAATTTATTTGTAATTTTCTCTACTTTTATTTTGCATAAATTGTTTTAGAGAAAACTGATCAAATTTTCAACTATACGCCAAAAACATAAAAAACATAGTATTTGTAATTTATACCAATCAGAAGAAATGTAAATTTGTATATCTTTGTAATGGATTGTACAGTGTACATGCATTAGTGCTAAAACTAATAATTTTGATGCAAAAACTGACTTTAAAATTAGTAAAACCTGTTCATACTAATCATTGAATTATTGAAAAGTACCAAAGCTAGAAATGTTAAGACTGTTGCCCAAGATTTTATAGATCTTTAAGTCTTTCACGTGAGTTAGACTAATTTATACCAATCTAAACAATTTGGAATCCGTTTTTCATTAAGAATTCAAATTCTCTTTAAAAGAAAGTTTATGTTTTTGAAACTTATTTTACAAGAAGTGTGTTTTTTGTTTATACCGGTTATTTAAATGTTGAAATTATAAATTTATTTTCTTAACTTTTCTGTGTCCATAAAATATTATAAATGTATCTAAACGGCATTTTCTCACTGAAAGCAAATATCTTTTGCAACCCTACCTTCCTAGGCTATTAAGGCTAGTATAGGTACCTACTCAAGCTTTTTTATGAAATAAAAAAAAAATATTACACAAAAGTCTTGAGGAAATATATATATTTTATTTTTATTATTTATTATATTTCCAATTGGATAATAAAAATCGAAACAATGAGTGCATCACACACATCAGTTCCATCAGCCAGTTCCAGACTTAAGGGGTGGATGTGTGTCGTTAGTAAAAAATAAAATGAGCACCACACAACATTCAAACCCTTAACATTCAATAAGTGATTTTGTTTTTGCTTTGTTTTGTTATTTTTTTTTTGTTTTGTTTAACATTTCGTGAATAAACATTTGATAAGATTTATCTTTTAGAGCAGCAACCTGTCTACAATGACTTTAAAAAAATAAATTCTACAAATTGTAGATATACTTATACGAGTGTCATACTAATTGAGATTCGTGAACCGAGTGCAAATTTTTGAGAGTCAGACGAAAGTACTGGCGTCGTCGTCGTCGTCATCATCGTCATTGGGGACAAGATCACTATTATAATAGGTACTCGTATTATGTACTTACATTGTTATAGTGGCGCTGCTTCAGAAAAAAATTTTCTGTGTTGTAAGTTATGAGTATCCTCCCATCACTATAACACGTTTTTTTTAACTTTTAAATTTAGGAATGCGTTGAAGCTTAGGAATGCGTTGAAAAAATGAATATTTTTCAAGTGATGGGAGGAAACAAAAAACGGAAAAAAGGTATCGATTTTTTTTTTTTTCAAAATTTTAGATTAAAATATTATTCTGTCTATTCTGTTTTTTTTCTGTTATCAGTCACGTGAAAATATAAAAAAAAAATCTTTTGATATCTTTGCACTGATTTCTTTTAACAAAAAAACCTAAACAAAAACAAAAGTACAAAATTTAGCTATAGAGAGGAAACACAATTATTATTATTATGTTTGGTCTAATTTTTGATATGATTGCGAGCAGGTATATGATTTTTTTTTTTTTTTGAAGAAGTTTGTACCTAATTTTGCTTATATTTTTCTAGTTTTAACTAGATTAAGCTGAAATCAAAAAATATTATAGTAAAAGTTATGTTTATATTTCATTGAAAATTTAATTAAATGTTAAAAGGGGTAGGAGGTGTGTGGAATCTTTTGATGGAAAGGAATGTTGCTGATAAAAAAAGCACAACACGACTGACGCACGCCGTTATCGAAAAAAAAATTGATTTTTGGACTTCACAAGGTTTATTTGATAGAATTATCTAAATAAGATAAAGATGGGAATCTTGGAGCAAGTGGATTTAAAGAAGTGAAAAAATTTCATTATGACTGTTGTCGTATTTTATGTTAATACTTTAAGCAGAGTTAATGAAAAGGCAATAGGTTCTAAGTAGCACTCATTCTCAGATATTTTCTTGTACATAAATTGTATAGAAATTATATTAAAATATATTTCAAAAAAATATTCCTTAATTGAGTCTTAAAATTCTTTTTGTCTATTAAAAATGGCTTATACCTACCGCCAATATAAAATTAACACCATGAGCATATTTAAAATTTATTTGCGATGCTAATTCAGATTAAAAAAAATCCTTAACCAGTAAATAACTTAACAAAATAAATTATCAAAAAATAAAATTATTAAAATATACAGCAATTATAAATATATCACAGATTACATGTATCCGTTTAAATAAATAAAAATTAATGGTTTCCATTAAATATAAATAAAATTTATGATAAGCAAACACTTAACAAATTGAAATACATAATTTAATAAGCTACAAAAATTTTAAACTTGAATTTCATGTTTTTTTTTTTGAAGGAGTGCAAAATAAATTAAAGTATAATAACCTCCGGGAGCTACATATCATATAATGAATAATTTACTGTTGAATTATTTAACACAATAAATACAACAATTTAAACAAAAAAATAAAAAGAAACAAAACAAGTTAGATATAAATTTAAAATGTATGAATAAATACATTTATGTATTGACAAATTTAAACATCTGTATCCTTTTGTTGTGACATTTTTTCTTAAACTAATGGATGTTAATATTTATAATTTAGTTACTAAGTTTTATTTTATGCAAAGAATTTTTATTTATTTTTTTTTTTGCATTTAAACAAATTTATGGTAGATATTTTAAGATGACAACAACAGGCAAGGTCGTACTATTTTATTGATTAACAACGGTACCTCCCATAAAGCGGTTTTTATTTTTTTCTAATTTTCTTGTCCCTGAACGACTCCACGGATTTCGATGAATTTTTTTCAATAGACTATCTTAACAATTTTTAAATTATTTCATATCAAAATTAGTTTTTTTGATTTTGAAAAAATATCAATTTTTTTTTTTGAAAAATCTATTTTTCGAAAACGTGTTTGTAATTTTTTTAAATTTGAATTTAAGATGTCCAATAATATTTTCTTGAAAATACCATACCAACTCTTTTTTTAAGCAAGGTTTGAGGATTTTGATAAATATATGCATACAAAAATATTTTTTTGTAAAAACTTCTCCAACGATTTTCAAATTTTTTTTCTAAAAATTTATTTTTATTAACAGAATCAAATGGCATATTCTAGTAATTATTTGTATGTTTTTTAAACATTTTTTTATAAAATTATTTGTTTTTAAGACTTTATAGAAGAAGCTTTAAGGTGCACAGCAACTTTGACCCTATGAACAAGTACGTGAGACCCAGTCATGTATTTTGTTTGTATGTATATTCGAGAACTACGAGTGTC
Source organism: Meliscaeva auricollis (assembly GCA_948107695.1). NCBI lineage: Eukaryota > Metazoa > Arthropoda > Insecta > Diptera > Syrphidae > Meliscaeva > Meliscaeva auricollis. The sequence continues at coordinate 17,524,218 of OX403619.1, read as the reverse complement.
ATTTGAAATTCTTAAAAGAATATCTTGATTTAGCATTTCAATGGAAAAATTTCTCGTAATCTTTCGTTGAATTTGCTAATAATAGCCTAGTCCTTGTCAGAATAATTATAACATTTTCTGCGAATTGAATGAAAGCATTAAGGTTGTGCCACACTTGAATAATACATTTAACTGGAAAGATATAAAAGTCCAATTTCATTTTTTAAAATTGTTTTATATAGCCGCTGGTTGACATTCAAGCAAGCTTCTTTAAAATAGAGCAAATAAGGTAAAGAGTTTTAAATAATTATAATTGATTAAAGACAATTTTTGTTTCACTACCGTAGCAATTTTTTAGTGCGAGTTATAGCGTAAAATAGATAGATAAATTTTTGTATTGTATAATCAAATATATATAAATAGTGGGGGCAGAATTACTCAGTGGCCACTACAGAATGCAAGAGATCCATATTTGAATATACAAATTTAAGATCTATCATAAAAAAATACCACTGATTGTAAGCTGTCACTTAAACCCCAAAAAATTCTACGGGCTCTTGCCTAGATCATACGACTTGTGTGTACACAAAAATTTGTGTATTGTTGTTATAAAAATACACAATTTCATGTGAACCACATTTCAAAAGACACCAAATGATTCACAAATCGTGTTTGTATGTCATTTTATGTTATTCAATTTGTGGTTCAGATAGTTTTGTGCACTTTTATGACCAAAATACACAAATTTTTGTGGCTACACAAATTATGTGATACTAGCTTCAGAGTCTAATGGTAATTTGAAGAATAATATATGTAGAAGTAGATTTATTTTTTATTTTTAATAACATTAACAATTATTAATATATAACGTTTTTAACTGAAAAAATTGCAAAACCCTTACGTATCTTTACTATAGTATATAATTTTACTACAACGAAAATAAGATAAGACACAAATTTCACATCAATAACCTCTATACTAAAAATAAATATAAATAATCATTTAAAATAAATATCTAAAGGTGATAATTATACTTTGAAAAGTCTCAAAGTCAAAATATTTACGATGAAAAAAAATTTAAATTTTACTAATTAATCAAAATGGTTAAATCAATTAGGAACAAAAAAAAAAAAAAAAAAAATTCTTTTTTAATCCAATAGATTAATTCTAAAAATATTTGTGACATTCTTATATAGTGTTGTCATTTGATGTTTGGTCGGGTCTTTTGTAAGATTTTTTTTTCCAGGTTTCCCTTTTTCTTTTTAATTTTTTTTTTTTAGCTGAATAGACATTTATTTTGAGAACTACTCGTTCTCAACTGACATTATCATTGTTTTTGGAAAATAAAACACAACAAAGATACTGATAAGGTGGGGCTTTAGAGGAGATTAACATTCCTTCTATTTATATTTTTTTTTGAAAATCAATCGTAACAATATGTAATTTATTTATTTTTTTTGCATTTTAAAGTAAAAGAATTAAAGTAGGGAACATCGCAATTATAATTGTGACGCGACAACAATTACTTATCTAAATAGATATGGTATAGAGGTCTACTTTACTTATATGGGGGGGACTATATTATATCTTTGACTTGGCCAACTATAAATTGAATGGTGCAATTGATTGGAATTTTTAATGCAGGTGTTTATAGCTCTCTTATATGTATACAATTTTGTGATAAGGTTACGGATGAAATATCAATACAAACGACAAGTATATAGGTGGTAGACCTAAGGCGAATACCAATTGATTTTTTTTTTTTTTTTTTTTTTTACTTTATGCATTTGGCACGCTCCGAAATTTTATATGGCATATGGTTAAAGTAGTATGGGCGGCAATATAAGGCGAACACAAAGACAATTTATGTAAGATTACGTAAGGAAATTTGAACAATCAAAACAAACAAAACAAAAAAGTACTCCTTTGGAAGTCTGATTTGCTTCGTATCTTACTATAGTGCCTTCCAGCCCCAGAGATGTGCTTTGAATTTTTTTTTTCTAAATAAAAATCACGTCTGTATTCTAAGATGTCATCTGTTTGAGTTTTAAGTTTTAATCAGCTTTTTGAATTTGGTGAAATTGTTTGCTCTCTTTGTGTTGTGTGTATGTGTGTGCCTTATGGATTTTAGTTTGGCAATGTGCCAGCTTTCTGTTATGTCCTTTTGCTCATTTGGGTTGTTATCCTTGTTGATTTTTGTTTTTGTTTTATGTATCGATAAAGAAAAAAATAAAATTTATAAAACTTTTTCAAGGATACACTTGACTGCATAATTTTGCTGCATGTTAGTAACTTGTTGGGGGAAAAATCAGGCTAATATTTGAGCATGTTTCGTGAAAGGTTATATTTTTTCATTCGATTTTTTTTTTTTCAAATAAAAAGCTAACAAAAAATCTTATTAGTATTATTATTATTTTTTTTTAAAGGAGAGGTTAGTAACAGTAGATTTTTTTATATAGAAATGCTTTAGGTATTACCAATTGTGTTATACTTTTTTGTTCCAATCAAAAGATAAATAGTTCACCAAACTAAATCATATGCCAACTATAGGTATGTCCCACTTCTGATCATTAGTCAAATTTCATAATCAATGAAATATTTATAAATTACTGTTAAGGAAATCCAATTTTTAATTTGTGATATGACTGTTCAAATGTCAAGTGTATTGATTGGAAATTCTGCTACAAATCCAAACTTGCATATCTTAAATTTTAAGGTTTGTAGCTTCTTACATTTTATTTTTACCATTTGAGATAACTTTGTGGTATTTATTTCCTTAATTTTATCTATCTCTAATAACTTTTTTTAAGTTAGGTATTTTTTTAGACAAGGTACGGGTATGCTAATGGTTATTACGGGGAGTTAAGTAATTTTATTCTGTACCTTTATAGTAGTTGTATTTGAGCTATAAAAGGAGTTTGTTTCTAATGATTTAGAATTTTGATAAAAATCAATAAAGTTTAAGATTAGTTAAATAATAAATTCAGGCAGACTCACGGCAGAAAAAGCAATGTCATTATTTTAAAGTAAAAAAAATTTTGTAGAGCATTTTATTTATTATAAAAAGACTTTGAAACTTTGTTTTTTGTATCTATCTATCTACCTATCAATAAAAATATTTGAGATCTTTTGATAAATTAGATAAACTCGTACAAAGTGAGAAACAATAATATTGGGAGTCTTAAATTGAAATCTTGAATCTTTAGGACAATCAATATTTCAGGGCTTTCGTAGCATTCAGTTTTATTTTTTCTTGATTAGGTTTTAGCTTTTTACTTGCAATATTTTTAAGGTAATATTATGCATGTCTTACGTTTAAAAGAAACAGAGTTTACAAGCAAACTTGACATTTTCATAACAAAATTGCGAAGTAAGTAGGGGCATTACTTCCAATATGAGAGTAAATTTATTTTATTCTATTAGTTTTTATGGAAATTCTGGGGTAACATACAGTATATGCAGAGTGACATAGAGTAAACAGGAGTAGATTTTGTCCTTTTTTATAAAATTGAAGTAGGTTTAAATAGAGAATTTTAAAATGAAGTAGATTTCGATATTTTGATTATGGTGCATAGTAGTCTACTACAATTGTAGCCAAGTTGTATTGCTGCAGTGTAATACTCCGCATTAGAAAATAATTTATAATTGTTATATGTAATTTTTTCCTTACAAATCTATCTTGCGCAAGTATCTTCAAAAGCCGACATATGTTATTAGCCTTGCATCATTTTGAAACTTATATCAAACACTTGTCTCATAAAATGCTTTTCTTTTCAAATTTGGCCTAGATTCTATAAATTTAACATTTATTTATTCATCTGGCTTGTGCCTTTGACTTAAATACTTAAATATTATTTTTTTTTTATTGACAATATTCAGTGTCTCTCTAAATCCTATAGTTTCAATATATTAAAAAAAAAAAAACTAGTGAAATCTGGTCTAAAGAATATAAAATAAAAAATAACAAAAAAAGAATTCTTCATAAGTTTGGCAAACAAAACGATAGGTAATGTATAGGTATACTTACTGTGAGTTTGCTGCGATTAATTAAACATTAAGCCTGACACACATTTCCGTGTGTAGTAAGCCTACCTCGAAGACAGCTTGTTTGTCTACACCATGTCTGCACAATTTTATACTGAGTATAATATCTTTTAAATCAGACACGCAACACATACAATAACTCGTGTATCTATTGTAGAAACAACTTATATGGGTGTGTCTCTTATTCAGGTCACGTATTTTAACTTTATAAGCTTCTATGTTAAGAGCTCTATTTACAATCATTTATTCATTGTTAAACTTGGCATTAAACCATAATATCGTAATGAATAGAATTACAACAGTGCAATAAATAATTTCAATTGACCGCCAAAAATTGTTAAGAAATTTTGAAGTTTTTTTCCGAAAGAGTTCACTGATCAATATTGTCATTACCAACATGAACTTTGAATAGTGATATGAAGATGTATTCATTTTTTCAGTAGGTAGTAGGTTTCAGTAAAATACATTAAAATCCACAAAAAAAAATTGTCACTCTAACCGTCAGAAATTTCTTGAAGCAAAAACATAAATCAAACTTTCTTAAAATATGTCACGTCTTTATCATTTCGACTTGACATTTTGCAAAAAATACAACACATGGTGTGATCATTTCCTCCAAAGTCGAAACAACCCTTTTTCATAAAAATTAAAATTATGTAATCTCATATTTTTCCGACAACAGAAGTTTCTGTGTTGATTTTTTTAAAAAATAAAAGGAAGGATATCACGTGACAATATTGCACCCCACATCCTGGAAAAGTGTGCGAGTATTTTTTTTCCTTGCCCAATAAAGCGCACTTGAAATGTGTTAGTAATCCTATATAGCGACCAACTGAAGTAGTGTCAAAATGCTGCTTCAAAAAGGAACTCAACTCAACTCAAGTGTGTTGGTTGGGTATTTTTACTTATTTTGTTGTTGTTGTTGTAAAAGAAAAATAATATTAGGTTTTGTCAAATATTTTGTGTCGTTATCAAATATTGACACCATGAAAGCTACAATTTTTTGTTAGTGTTGTTGTTGTAGTTCAATATAAATTTACACACAAGCAATATAAGGCAATCCTTTTTTGTTCGTCATTCTTTTTCCTTGGTTCATATTCATTTTACCCCTATTCAGCAGCAATCGTGATTAACTTCCGATTGTTTGGTAAGGATTTTTTTTCTTCTTCTTCTTCTTCATTCATTTCTGTGTGCATTTGATGTGTGTATTTGTGTTTGTATGAAATATGTATTTCTAAAGGATATATTCTTCAACCGCATTATTTGACTTACACAAATAAGAAAAAAAAGACAAAAATGGAAGAAGAGAAAAAAAAATAAAAAAGGAAAGAAAAAAAACAACCGGAAACTGTATAGAGAGTATACACAATGATTTTGCATACAACGAAAATTTCAGGCACACAATTTGAAATTCGGTATAACATGAATGAAACGCACTTTTTCAATTCAAACTATCATACGAGTAGCAATCTAAGGAAAGAGGTTTAAGGAAATACAAAAAAGAGATAGGAAAGAATACCTATTTGACAACAGAAAAAAAAAAATGGGTCGAATGCTGGACAATGAATTTGTACAATTGGATTTTGATAAACAATCTGTGTAAAATGTAGATATACCCTTCAAGAATAAATCTCTTTTTTTTTTAATAATAGGTTGATTTATCGTACAGGACTTGAAAGAACAGAAACTTGTCCTAATTTATCTTATTGAAATACTTTTATAGAGAAAACGAAGGAAAGGAAATTTTTACAATTGTTAAGGCGCATTTACTTCGTTATTAGTTAAGTTCTTTCTTTAATAGTCTGTTGTTGCTCAAAGTAACTCATTTAAAGTTTTTCTTCAATACTTGATCATCATCGAAAATTTTTTTTTCGTTAAGTTAAGTTTTTCCGTTTATATAAACAGGTAGGAGAAAAAATATTATTGCCAGAATCAGACATTTATTTGTAATTTCGTTATCATTAAGTTTCGTTAAGTTTTCTTCACTATTGTATGAAATTAAATTCTTCCCTATGCAAACGTTGAAAGTTCATAACACAAATGTTTGTTTATCAATCTTCAGTCAGAGGAAAAGAAAGTATCTCAAATCAGCTTTTTAAAACTCTATTTACACAGAAAGAAATTATCAAACTAGTGTTTTCTAAAATGTATTTTCGTTTATTTTTTTTTTCAAAAATGTATAGACTCATAAATTTTGAATAACCAAATAATTTTTCTAAGAAACGAATGTGTCACCACTTAGATCAAACCTTTTAAAATCATAAATTAATTCAATTTATCATTGAAACCAAATCCTTTTTACTTCCCTCGAAATAAATTGATATTTATTTCATTTCACAAAAACAAAAACAACAACAACAAATAATGGTGGCGAAGAGGTTTGATGATTAACCCGAAAGGTTAGAGCATCTAAATTGGGGTTAATTGAATGAATTCAGTCAATGTCAAATCTAAAATTTTTGTGTAGTTTTTTTTTTTGTACTTTAGGAAAGAAGAAGTGTCATGAGTCATTACCTTTTTGTTTGTTTTGATTTTGGTAAATTTGTTATTTCAATAATTTCTTTCGGTAAAATTGGTATTTATGAGATTTAAAAGAATATTTTTTATAATAAGAAGAGAATAAACAATTAAAGACCCAGAAACTATAATTTTTTAGAAAACTTTAAAATTCTATGAATTTTTGAATTTTTTTTTTCGGAGATTTAATTACCGATTTTAGTCTGAGATTCAAAATTTAAAACTAGGGAACCCAACAACAAACAATTTTAAATATAATTCTATATAAAATATTGAATAGAACAGAACCAATGCTAAACAGTTTTTTGAATAAGAACATCGATGTCATATTGTCAACATCTACCTAAACTGAAAACCTACCTATTCATATTTTATATCAATATCTTTGCTTCCAAATAATCTTATTCTTGAATGTAAGCTTAAATTTATTATTTTTATTACGCGATTTGCGACACATTTTTATGTGGGTGTGCCGTTGTCGGCGTCGAATTGGAATCTGTAAACGCCAAAAGTTGATTACCTAAACTAAGGTTAAATTCGAAATTCATATTGAATAAAACCTTCTTGTACTCTTCATACAAAAACCTTTCAAAAGTTTCACTATTGTATGGGAAGTAGGTACTACAAATTTGTATTTTTTTTTAATTGTTCCAATGAACAATGGTATTGATTTGTTTAATAATGGAAGTGTCGATAAACCGAAGTTCTTAATTCTCAATGTATGTCAAGTTGGCACTTCCACTTTCCAATTTCAAAAAAATAATTATTAATTGTCGTGAATTTGTCGTAAATTTGTCTTGAAAGAAAAAAAATTGTCGTGCCTCTATTTTTTAAAACTAACCCCTGGTAGTACTAACTTGACGGTCAATTTAGCACTACCACCCCTCGAAAACTGTTAAAAACAAGTTTTTTTCCACTCTTTTTTAGAAAATACGCCACTATACTGAATAATCCAAAATTAACACTAATTGACACTCAATGGTAATTTAGGCAAAAAAAAAAATGTGTCCGCCCTTATTTTAGAAATAACTCCCATATATGTGCATTTTAGAAACCTAGCACTACGTAAAAGTTTGAGATTTCTAATGTGATTCGTATTATCTTTAAAAGCATTTAACTTAATTAATGAACACCCTTTTTTATATAAAAAAAACACACACAAAAATATTTTCTCATTCTTCAAATTGATTTGTTACTTTTCTTATAATGAAATGCCCCCCACATCAAAAACTACAATTTTTGGACATAAATATCTCAATTAAATTATAAGCACAACCCATTATCTCTAATTATGCTTAAACATTAAACAAGAAAATGAAAAAAAAAAAAAAAAAACAATCTCTACCATTAAAATCACATCTATCAACTGTGAAATAAAAAGGGTTTAAAATTAAATACGCGTCTATAAGTCCATAAATTAAGCTCTTTTAAAGTCTATATATACCATCCCCAGCTCCCCTATCCAAAACGAAGCGTAGGTACACATACACAATAATTTAGAACGAATACAAAAGTTCACATCATTTGTCAAAAGACTTTAGGTTCAAAGTGTGATGATTATTAAGACTATGGAGAATGAAGGGAATAAGAATCTTCGTGCGCTTGAATACCTTTTTGGCACATTCAAGACCATCAGCATGGCACGCACAAAGCATATAGAGAATAAAGTTGATGTGATAATGACGACAGTAATCGTCGTCGCCACTGCATGCCGCCTTCTTCAAAGCAAGATTCTTTTGAAAGAACCTCACTTCTCGTCTAGCAATATTCTATTTGCATTGAGTTGTTTTTTTTTTTTTTTTTTAAATACGAAGGGTCATTAATTCGAAATTCCCTTCTTTTTCCCATTTTTTTTTAAGAAATATGGAATAAAAAGGGGACATTTTTAAAAGGTATTTTAGTTATTAATGTTTCCTTAAGATACGATCGAGTATCTTCACAAGATTATCTTAATTTTATATTATATTTTTTTTTTAACTAAATGACAATTTATTTTAATGATAATTTTTGTTTTGTATCTTTCTAGGTTACCACAGTTTATGCCCAATGCCAAGATTATTTTTCTACTGATGGTGAGTTGTAAATTAATTTATATATGTATTTTTATTTAGCATTCCCTTTTTATATTCCACATCATTTAATCCCTATTTAATAAAATTGAAAAAAAAAAACATTCTAATTGGCTTGTGAATCACCTGCCGCATCCAGCCGGATATACCTTCATATCTTCTTTGCGATGTGGTGGTGGTTGCTGGCGCTTTGCACACTAAAACCCATACCACACTTAAATGGGTTTGAATTTAATTAAAATTACATACTAATTGCACATTTTTAATTTGTGATATATACCTACGTTGGTTGAATTAAAAAAAAAAAAAAACAATATCGAAGCCGATGTGGTGCTAGAGGTTGGGTATATCAGATTTCGACGAGAGATTATAATACCTGGTGCAGTGTTTTACACCTGTGGAGGGTTATTTTTAGTTTTTTTCGTCTGTTTTTTTTTTTATGTTTGTATTTTTAATCCTTTATGACATTGATATGCACTCTCACGCGCGATATAATTCTATGGATATTGGGATCATATCAATTGGCCATTCAGCCGAAAGAAAGGACGGACTTGTGTTATCCGGGACACAGTGGTGGTGGTGGCGACTAGTGCCGGACATGTGTATCGTGTCGGATTATTTTGTCATTTTTTGAAGGTTTAAGGTTTGATTATTAGTTTTTTTTTTCTTGTGATATTATTAATTGTGGTCAAAGTTGTGGCTTCCTGTGCGGTGCGACATCAAATGTCCTTTTGTTGGTTCTTAGGAATTAATTTGTAATTTAAAATTTATTGAAGTTTAAAGGTTGGAGATGATAGTTGGAGATCTTAAAATCAAGTTTACAATAATAAATTAGATTAGAGATACGCTTTTTATATAGAAATTGTTTTCTGACGACTTCAAATTTAGTTTCTTATTGAAAACAGATCACCTCTTTAACTAATAGTTTAATTCTATGGGAAGCGGTAAGTTAAAAGGTAATACGCTCCTTAATACCCAAAACATATTTTAATGAAATTTAACCTTCGAACCTTACTGTTCCTTTAAGCTTACACTCAGTGAAATAATAAATTTCCTTTAAATTAAATGAAAATCATTTGCTGGAAAGTTAATACAATCACCACAATAGTTTTTCGAAGCAACTGTATTACATTCAATCCAAATTGTTATTCTATTGCAGCAAACATAATGCAAAACAACCAATTCGTTTGAAGCCAATTTTTATGAGTTGATTGCGGCAACTGGTTATGATTCCCATATCTAAACATGAAACACCTTGTTGTTTACTAGCAAATTCTACTGTTTGCAGCAAACGAATGAATTGTTAGCGAAGAACGTTTCTAGAAAGTTTTTTGTTCTAATGAAATTCACTTTTGGTGTAAATATACAATTATTCATTTACAACAAAGGATTGCAAGAAAAAAATTATAAATAATTTACTCCAAGTGTAAGGTGTTCGTATGTACACGAAAGTTATTAGTTCGTGGCGCAATAGCAACAGACTTGCTTCGAGAGCGAGAGGTCTCAGGTTCAATCACCGTTGTTACGCTGAACTTTTTATTCTATTCTATCATTCGCATAAAGTGTTTGAACCAAACAAATTTAAGGGTTTGCTGCAATCGAATTGAAATTAAAAAAATATTGTGTAAAAACAAAAAGTCGTTGGATGCAAACGATTCGTTCTCTCCGTTTCTTCATATGAATTCAGGCTAATCATAAATTATACAGTTAGTCCGTAGCGGAATGACAAGATACTTGCTTCGTAAGCGAAAAGTCGCAGGTTCAAACACCGGTGAAACACTAAACTTTTTGTTTTAATCGTTTGCAAAAAGTGTTTAACTCAAACGAAATTACAAATTTGCTGCAAATGAATAAGTCGAAAATCGTCGGGCAAACGAAAAAGACGTTTGGGAAATTATTTCGTTTGCCGCAAACGATTTGTCCTCTCAGTGTATTATCTCTAATTAGCCAGACGTTTCTTTGAAGTGATTTCTGACAACTCCCTGCTGTTTGGTGTACATAATTATAAAACTGAGTTAAATAGTCATCAGTCTCTCAACAATTTTAATTAAAAAAAAAAAAAAATCTCCAATCCCTCTTATTATTAGTGGCAATGGTCTTTGTGTCAAATTTTGCTTGTAAGCTTTATGACCAATCCAATTAACTTTTTCTATAATTGTAATCTTTTGTGCTGCTTCCAATTGATGTTTGTTTTTTTTAGGGTCACAACACAAATGTTTAAAATTTTTCCTTCTAATATTGAACTTCTAAGCTATCACAAGTCAATATATTTATTTTTTGTATGAAATTCATTTTGTAAAATAAGACAACTGCTTTGTATTTAAGACAAACACAACAAAAACAACAAAAAAAATGCCAAAAAGTTCAAACAACAACTTGTCTCGTAAAAGGCTTGGCCCTGTTACTCAGGAATTAGAAACAAATACTTAATTTCTGTAAACAATTCTGACACCGTTCAATTTCTTTCAATACAATTCATTTATTTCGTTGTTAAGAAAATAGTAAAAAAAACATAACTTTTAAAAATCACCGCTAAGGCATTCCCACCGATTGGTCAACCAGGCTAATACTAGATTTTTAAAACATACGTATTATGCTCCCCAACAATCGAAATGAATAAAAACTAACTATTTCTATAGTTCTTTGTGGTTAGGTATTGTAGATACCTCTGATGACTATATACAACAAACATTGCCATTCCTCTGGGTCTGTCTGATTGGATTACCACTTGACAGAAGGGTGCTAACCCCTGCAGTAAGTTCTTTTTGTAACATTGAAAGAGGCTTTTCCCCAAATAGAAACAAAAAGAAATTCCCTCTTTGGACTAGTATCCAATTTCAGCATAAATTTAACTTGTTTTTTTACTTTTTTTTTGTTTAAAATCCACCACTATCAACTTTTTCCTTTCCCTCATTTCAAAGTTATAGCAAACTAGAGGGTAGCTTGGCTAGTAAAACAATAAAAGGGGTAACTTAAAGGTAGCTTCTTGAAATTCTTAAATAAGGTCAGTATCCTTCGAATTCACAGTTAATCCGTTTAAAATTCCTTAATGCCGCATTATAAATTCCAAGTGGATATCTTTAGAATGCCATTAAAGACCCCCTCTCAATATTAGGTATGCTATGCATACTCAAGTCGCAGACTATGGAGTGATTCATTCATCAATTAATCAGTGTCTAATTGAAGTTTAAGTTAATTTATGTTTTGCAGGTTATGATCTTTTATGACTTAACTTGATGAGATTATGTTTTTGTTCTTTTTTTTCTTCGGTTTTTCTCATTATTTGTGTTGTTGTCTGTGAGTGAGAAGGTTATCTACCTTTTGATTGATTTGATTGATAGACTAAAGTCTATCATCATGTTAAATAGTTTTGTCGGCGGCGGCATTATGGTATACGGTATCGGTATGGAAAATATTGATTTGTAGTTTCCAGACGATCGACACGATTATTGTCTGTGGCATCATCTACACTATACCGGACACAACACTTAATAAATTGCCGTGAAAATATGGAGGTCAATTGTTTTCTTGATGCAAGCTTTATGCAAATTTATGTTTGAAAAATTAATTTGACTTCAAACGGTTATGGATTGGATTGCGATTGGATCATAATACACATAAAGTAGGTTTGGTATTGATTTTGAATAAATAACAGTGAAACACCAGGCTCTATTTGTTCGTATAAGTGAGCTTTTCCGGGTTCTTGAGATTTGTTTTCCGGGTCATTAGATTATGTAAATGTTTGATACAATGTGAACCTTAGTAAGATTTATTTCTATTTTTAATAAAATGGTGCTTTGTATATGAAGGAAAACAATATTTCTATTAATTTGAAAAATATAAGTTTTTTTTTTACAAAGTTCAGCCAAAAGTTGATTAGGACCTTAAAAACAAGTTAAAAACTGTTGGGAATAGAATTATTGCTTCAATTCTTTATTAATGAGGACCAGCTCAGAAAGTGGAAGGAATACTTCGCTTCGGTATTAAACCGTGTGTTCGCCAGCAATGCGCATTCAATACCTAATGAACCGGCAGAGATAGAGAAGACATCATTGACACAATTAAAACAATGAAGAACAACTATTGAACTATTTTGGATAAAAAGGTTAAAAGATTAAAACATTTCGTTGTATTTGAACATACCTAATACCGATAAGTTTTTGAATGTTGAAAGGACTATTTTTACTATCACTCCTAATGGAATTATACAAAAAAAAGAATATTAAAAATTCATATTTTGTTCAACACACTTTTTTTTGTCTTTAATTTTCACTATTCAATATTTTGCTGTCGCGTGTAAATTTGACAAATTTCAATAATTACAAAATATATTTGTTTGTACCTGAGTATAGTTCATTGTACTTAAATCAAATATCAAACTCCAATTATCTTAAACAATAAAGTTTAAGTCATTTGTCTATTTTGTCTATCTTTTAATTACAATAAAACAAATTATTGGTTATCAGAATGAAAAAAAAAAAAAAACCTACTAATATACTAGAATGACAATAAATATTATTTTTGTTGTTGTTTTGAGCTTAGGTAAAAAAAATATACAAAGCTTTAAACTTATCGGACAGATCAGAAAAAAAAATTACGTCAACCGATAGATATCTATTCTATCTCTGTGAAATTTGGAACACATTTTTAAGCCTCGTGCTTGAATTTTTGGAAAAACCAAAGATTTTTTTCTTATATTGTTTTCAAAGGTTCAAATAGCTTGGAATTAATGAAGTGTGATTAATTTTGTTTTGCTATTTTAATAATAGAAAATAAAAAAAAAAATAAAAAACAAATTTCTTTTTTAAGCCAATGATGTGATTGTTTAGCATATTATGTATACATTGTTAGCTGTATCAGGAATTTAATGTCGATAATTATTTTTGTTATAGGGTGTTTTTTTGTTGGTTTTAATTTTTTATCGAAATTTGCGATTCCGATAACTCAGTGACTCTGTCACAAAAAAATCATTGAATTTTGACTTATAGCCTATTTCGACTAGGGTAAATAAGATAATTTCGATCAAATGACCTCCCTAAATAGCACGTAATTCCATTTCATATATACCCATTTTCATAGTGAATAGCTCACGAATTTGTTCAGTAATATGAAAGAAGGAAACAAACAGCAACACAAATATACAAACGAAATGACACAATTTTTAGTGAAAACGTTCTAATAAAATTTGCTAATTTTCAATCAATCAATAAAAACTCCTTTAAGACTCTTGTAAGGAAAAAGTCGACAAGAAAGTTCTACTTTCTTTGAATATTGAACGCCAGCGTTTCGAAACATTATAAACTTCATTTACCCTTTTTTTTCATCTAAATGTTTGATTTCAAATAGTATATCGAATTTAATTTTAGAAAAGCTTACCAAAATCAAAAAAAAATTACCTACATATATTAATTGCAAAAAAAGAAATGAATAACAAACTCAAGTGTGTACTTAATATGCCACTTAAAAGCTTGTGTCGATATTTTAAAAAGATTTTTTTTTTGTATTTCATATACAAAATGTACATATTAAAAAAATATCTGTCAGATTTATCTTAATTTTTATTATCTAACACATTCTTTATATTTTATTGTGATTTTTTGTTTGTTTTATCTGCCCACAAAAAGTCACAATGTTCTCATATTTTTAATTGAACTAAAACTAAATCGAAAATCTATTTGATAGTATCACTAATGTGATTCAAATCAGATAATTTTTAGGTTTAACTTTGATTATGACAAGTCATTTTGTGTTAATAAAATATTATCTGATCTAATTTTTCAAAAAAAAAAAAAAAATACCTAATAATCTTCTTTAGTGAATCGTTAAAATAAATTTCGAATGATTCAGTTTCAATTATTTTTTCAAATTTTCAGAAAAAATATATCAATACTTCAAAATATCGGCATTTTTCTCATAAAATAATTGATAATATTGATTTTTTTTCAATTTATAAGTATTCTCAAAGTGAATATTGTCTCGTGTTCCTTATAAAAAATAGATATACATAGGAGTAGACTGTGACATTATTTAAATAATATGTGAGAAATATTCACATTGGGCGCCATTATAGTTTAGCTAGTATATGAAGCTAAACATTTTCTGCATTTCGAATTATGATTTAAGTAAATGGTAAATACGTATTCCTAAAAATGTTAATATTAGATAGTGTTACAAGCCAGTTAGAAAAAGTTTTGCGTTGGGCGCCATTTTAAAAGTAGACAAAATTGTACGTTCATTTATGTCCATATAAAGTTCTTCTATAAGTTATATTTTTTTTTTTTTTATAAATATATGTATAAATATATTTTTTTTATATTTTAAGGTGATGTTTGCCAGTGCACTATGTTCAACACGAGACTATGTGATAATGTTAAAAAGCGCCAACCACAACAAAGCTCTCCACATAACACCCGGTGGCAAAGTAACTGCAGCCGATATATCAATAGCACGTAAGTATTTTATTTTTTTTTCTGCAGTAAAATACAAATTTAAATTAAATTTATGTCTGCACATCCCCTTGATACAAAAAAAATTCAGTTTTATAAACTTTCCTTTATTTAGTCTTATATTTGATTTTATTTTTTTTTTATGTAAGCCTCTTTAAATTATTAAAACGCGCATAAAGTCAAGTCATTCAATCTTGCACACAGGGTCATCTTTTTGTGTGTTTAGGTTCTTTTTGTTGTTGTTGTCTTTTTTTCATTTTTGACTGGAAAATTATTATTCATTTCAACCTACGCAATTTGGGTTAATTCACTTGTCGATGATAACTAAGAGTTTATGTATCTTTTATTTTTGGTTTTTTTATATAATTTTTATCGTTGTTGGGTGTCTTTTAGGGTCTCTCAACTTGATGCCGCCTTCGTTTAACGGCATTGTTAGTAGTAGAAATAAATAAATTCCTCTATTTCGTTTTTCAAAAAAAAAAGAAATACAAAATATTTCGAAATGCACTTTTATGTTTGAAAACATATTCACATTTCTCTGTCTGGAGATTTTGTTGTCTTTTTAGATTGTTATGATCTGCATGGGTTATAGTTTGTTGGCGCCATGTCATTTAATTAATTGTGGAATTTTTATTTCATAAATTAAGTGATTAAACATTTTTTTTCTTTTGTTTTGCTAAGAAAACAAAAAAAAAAAATAAATCAAAGATAACAAATAGGCAAATTAATTGATTGCATAAAAAAAAAAAAAAAATGTGAAGAAACTACAATCCAAGTTTCTGTCAATTTAAAAATATTGAAAATCCAAAAGAAGAATAGAAAAAAGGTGATCGATCGATGGACAGTTTTTTTTTTATCTTTTTTTTTCGTTTTTTTTTTTTAATATGAAAAAAGAAAAAAAAGAACAAAAATCGGTGTGAAGGTGTATACTGTGTACCCATATATCACCTCTAAAACACCTCGCATTCTAGAGGTGTATATTTTGCTTATTCCATCAGCCTTGGATAAACAAACGCTCCATACTGACTTGAGTGTCTTGAAGCTTATTTGTGATGTGCGAAAAGTGTGCAAAATAAAGTTGATAAAATTATTGTGTATAGAAAAATCAATATTTTCTCTAGTACTTACTCTGTTGCAGTTTCTTTAGCCGTATATACATAAATGAAATGCATTTGTTTCAAAGAACTTTGAAAAAAAAGTGAACTGACTGACTGGCAAATGGAAATAATGAAGGACAAGGTGGTTATTGAATTTCATTTTATAAGTATGCAATCGTTTGGAAAAGAAATGAATGATATTTTTAGTCAGGGCTAGGCTAGTATTTATTATTTTCTATTTTATCGACTTGTATGTTGTCTTAGATTTCAACAACAAATTTAGAAAGACCTTTTGTAAAGAAAAAGTTCAAGAAAGTGTAAAGATCAGAATTATAAGTGCAAAAGGGAGACTATTTTTACTATGCTAGAAAATAATACAGAAAAGCTATGTGAGAAGTAAAAGTCTTTTCTCGAATGACTCTCTTGATTTTAGTGGAAAGATAGTCTTATAGGTTGGAAATAGAGTTGAAATAATATTGATCAATGAAAATATTTATAGGAAACTGTTTTGTTTTTAAATAAAAGGTAGAATTGTTGTATAATTAGAATGACTTCCGTGATTAAACAGTTTTACAATTTTGAAATTTCTTCCTAACAAATATTTCTGAAATCTGCCGGTCTATCGCCTTATTTCGCTACCAAAATTGGCAAAATATTCTTTTGGATAATTCATCACTGAACCATCATAGGTATATACAATTTTGAAATGTAACAAAAAATATTACACCTTTTCCAATTTATATTGCAGGGTGCTTCCCATAGATATCAAAATTAATATCTGCTTTGTTTATCAATAAAAATGCTACAATAAAACACAATGCTACCGGATGAAAATTTTCTTATCAATTTGAAATTCAGTAGCTTACTTGAATTGTTTGTTTTAAAAAATAATCACTTCTGGAAAAAAGTACAAATTTTACATTGATTTAGTTGACTTCATAAGAGTTTGTCATGCATTTTGCATCTTTCATTTTGTGTAAAAACACTAAAAAGAAAGCATTTTGTAAGGCCTTGTCTTCTCCTTTTTGTTTCTGAACAATAATAAGAAATTCTCAAAAAAAATTGTTTTTAAGTTTTTGGTAAATGTCAAATGTTAAATTGTACCTTTAACTCTATCCTTAAGTAAAACTCAATATAAATTTGTTGATATATTTACCGATCAATACTTTATTCGACTTTTAAGACCATAAACACATGTTTTAATGCAAAATCTTCGTAATTAATTAGATTAAACTCGAAATTCCTGGCCTCCAGTAACCCTTTAATTGAATTGTTTTCTTAACAATTTACCGCCAATTATTGTTTATTTTATTCTTATCATTTGCAAGTGTATTCCAAGAAAAGCAACAACAAAAAAAAATAAACAAAACAAAATGGAATCAATATAATTTGCCACACGACTTTTTATCAACAACAAAAATTAACCAAGAATATCTAAATCTTAGTTAAGCCATTTGTACTTAAATGCGCAACAATTTATAGAGAACACATAAACTTTTTGTTTGTTATTATTGTGTATATAAACAAAACATTACAACGCAGAAAAATATTTTATGTACTCAAATATATGCCATTAAGTAATTTAAAGAGTTAATGTTTTTTTACTAATTCTTAACAAAAAAGCTAACTTTATCATTCAAACGCTATTTTTTTTATGTGCATACCTTACATATTTATAAATGGCACTGAAAATATTTCCATTTTGTTCTTTTTAGTTCACTTCCTTAATTTTGTTACAGTTTCAACTGAATTCAAGTTCTTTTTTTTGTTAATTGGCGCCCAACGTTCATCTCTTTGATTTTTTTTCTTCAAAATGACGCTCAAAAAGACACCGCTTGTCGATACCAATTTTAAAATTCATTCATTAGACCAACTTTCCTTTTTCTTAATCACAGGTCTACTTTTCTTTCTCGTTGGTTTTGTAGTGTTAACTTGTCAAAGATGTACAATATTAGTTTTGTCAATACTTTTTGTGTTACTTAACCCTTTAACTATTAAATATATGTCCAAATCAAATGAATAATTTTGTATTTCTTGCAATTAGTATATAAATGAAGAAAATAACTTACTTCCTTTGACAAGAAGAACTTCAATAGTCAACACATTTATCAGTAAAAAAAAAACTAGGCTATCTAAGTTGTATGCCATTTTTTATTACTTAAATCATCAGGAGTTCTATTTGTTTAGAGATTCCATTCTTACTCAAAACTCAACCACTATCTCTTGCGATTAGCTTTTTGTTGCAAAAATAGATTTTTTTTATCTACTTCGGTTTTATTGTTTTCGATTAATGTATTAATTTTTTTTTCAATTTTCTTTTCTTTATAGAAAACATTACAATTGGCAGCATTGGAGATTTCCTTACAACAGGCATTTTCAAAATAACACTATATTCAAAGGAAGCCGGCAGATATCTCTGCTTCAACAAACATTGGAAACTTGTTGGAATGGTAAGTTTTGACAATATCAATTGTTTTAATCTTTTTCTCATCGTTTGGAACATTCGATATTTTAAAGGTCTTACTTAAAAATATTTTAAGTAAAACTTTGTGTGTATTATTATACGCGCTTAGCGTATTGTTAAGCAATTTATAAAACAACTTATCTAAACATATATATTCTCTTAAGATTTGTATCTTATGTTCCTTTCATACTTCATCTATTATGCCTCCACTCTCAGCTTTCGAAGTATACTAATTTCTCGAATTTTGTATTCTTTTTTGTTTGCAGAAAAATCCAAAAGAAAGCTGTCACTTCATCGAATCGCTAGATCGCGGCTACTTCGAATTCCGTTCGGCAGTGAATCGATCGCGTCGTGTCGGTTTCAATCGACGCTTTAGACCGATTGTACTGCAACGCGAACAGGATCTGGCCGATGCCTGTTTCCATTTCATGAAGATCGAAGCCGAGAACTTCGATCAGAATGACTTTCCAGTGGCCAAAAGAAAATCTACGGCGGCGGTCACAGCAACAACGACAAAAACAACAACACGAACTCATCAAAAACGCCGCAACAATAATCGACGAATAAAAAAAACTAATAGTAATAATGGCCATAACAGTACTTTAAGCAACAACGACGTTACTAGTATTAACAACAACAACAATAGTAATTTAAGTCCAAAAAACAAACACAACAATAGTGATGTACTGCAGCCTAAAGTTTTGGTGCGTCATCATCACAACAACAGCAGTATCGTTGCACGCCGATTACGACATGAGCGTGAGCAAAAAATACGCCAACTACGCAAGCAAGTGCAGCCTGAAAATACAACTTCATCAGCGACGAATCTATCGGCGAAATCTTCGTCGACAATATTGGCGCCAGTTTTGAATATATTTGCAACTCTGGCGGCAAGTAGACGAACCAGAGGTCGTCGGAAAAGTGATGATATCCGTGAAGAAGATGAGGAAGACAACGATGAGGCAGCCGTAAAGCAGAAGAAAGTCATTAATACTTCATCGATAGATGAACCAAGTCCAATGTATCTTTCGCCAAAAAATCCAGAACATCGTCATCGGCATCATCACCTGCAACAGCATCAACATCATCCGCACCATCAAATGCAGAATTTCAATAATAACAATGCCGATTTTAGTATATCAGAGAAAATGGGCGAACAAATGTTAAAATCTACAACAACAACTGCCACAAGCGGCCTCAACAAACAACAACAATTTTCAAACGAATACTCAAATAAAAATAGTAATAATAATTTTAATTCTAATATTAATAACAATAACAATAATAATTATCTTGCAATACCTGCCTTGCCAAAAAACTTGTATAATAATAATAATAGAATGACTGAATACGTTTATAGTGGTAGTACTAATATTAATAATAATTTAAATAATAATAATAATAATAATAATAATAATAATAATAATAATAAAAATATTAATAATAACGATAAAACTAGTAGTAGTAGTAGTAGTAGTAAAACTAGTTATATTGATAGCCATAGTAAAGAATTGAATATTAATAACAACTTAAATATTGACAATAATTTTAAGGACTATTTAAATACTACTAAAGATAAGAATAATGCCAATCGAAAAAACTTATTTGAAGCGATAAAAAACATCAACAACAACAATAAAACTAAAAATATAGTACAATACAGATATGCGGTTTCTTTTATTTCGATAAAGCATAGTTTATCGATTTGATATGATTTATGTGATTGACGTTTTTTTTTCAATTTCTAGGAGGGAAGATATTTTTTGATTTTAGACAAAAATGTAGTTTCCGATGAATTAAAACTTCTAAACTTTAAAGTTGATTTTTGGAGAAGTCCAATCTGATGTGGTAGTTTGGGTGTTGATAAAAGGATTTTCTTTTTGTAAAAAGTAAGTATGATATTTCATAGCAGCTCTTAACTTAATTTGTTGTCAAGTAACGCAGTCAGTGGCATATCCAGAAAAAAAAATTGGAGGGGGGGGGGGGGTCTCTAGTACCTAAGATTTACGAAAAAATTCAGTAAATCATGTCAATCAGGAAAGGAAATAAGGCCCAACGAAAAAAGGCCAAAAGTACAAAATTTGGCCTTATTTCGTTTTCAATATGGATATAACGCCAAATTTTCGATTTGGCTTTATTTCGGTTTTGAAAACGAAATTTGGCTTTATTTCGTTTTCGTGTTTTTTAGAAAATATTTTATTTTAAAGATATTAGAACATAAATCCATAATATTTTTTCAATAACATTTATATTTTTTGCTCTATTGTTAAAACCGGTGCAGTGAAATTACTCCTCGGGAATCTGAGTTAAAGAGAAATTCTATCACTTTTGAGTGGGAAAATACTCACAATTAAAGTGGGGAATAAGAGTGAATTTTTTTAAGATACAGCGAATTTTTTTTCAATACGTTATTTCTTTTTTAACTCAGGACACCCACCCATGAGCGTGTAAACAGTTAGGTATGTTTGGGGGGGGGGGGGGCATGTTGCCTTTTCGGAATGGCTTAATATTTTTTTCACTCCCCATATCTGATCGTCAGTTTGGATTTTTTTAGTAATTATCCTTTTACAAATTTAAAGTTAGTTCCATTACTTTTTTGGCATTATTCGTTTTGGTAATTGAAATAAAGCCAAATTGGTATTATTTCGTTTCGAAAAACGAAATAAGACCAAATTTAAGATTTGGTGTTATTTCATTTGGTATTATTTCACGTCACCGATTTGGGGTAGGTGCGAGGTTGGGTATATGCATAGTTTCTTCAATTTGGCCTTATTTCCATTTCAAAAGCGAAATAAGGCTAAATTTTGAAATTTGGTCTTATTTCGTTGGGTCTTATTTCACGTCACCTGATGGCTCAGTGATAAACTTGTCTGAACTCTTTTTATTCTGGGTTCTTTTGGCAAGTGAAACGTTCATGCAAACTTTTATCTCTGTTTTCTCACATCTTTTTCATATCGATATATTTTTGATATAAGAATTCGTTACTTTTACAATAAATGGTAACTCTAAGAGCCAAGATGAAGTACTGAAAGAAGCATTTTTAAGCTTTGGTCCGTATAAGATACTTACTCCTTTGAGACTAAGCACAGTTTCTTTTTATGAATTTATTTTCTCTTAAATGAATTCGTGGAAAACATGAAATAAAACGAAACAATTAAATGAGGTTACCACCTTCCATTTTATAAATCGTTAGTAGGAAACGCCCGCAATCGTTTCAAAGCCTTATGGAATATAATTCTCAGATAATAATTATTTAGAACTAAAGCGCCTTGGGACTTATTTCATTTGAAAAATGAAAAACAAAAAAAAGAAATACACACGATGTGTATCCTTTGTTCACACCGAGTAACAACCATATACCTACCTTTAGTACCTATTGAACAAAAAATCATCACATTTCAACACAAAAGAACAAACATTATGCGCCGGAATGTATTCTTTTCGAAACATCATCACACCATTTGATGGTCAGGCAGGCTGCCTGTGCCTGATGCCTCCTTTGAAGCGTGTAATTTTCTTTGTTGCATTATTTCAACTACTGGTCTCATAGCACAGAACATGAGATGGGGGCTATAATAATGGTGAAAGGTGCGAGGGCGTTCCCAAATGCTCATCGGTAATTTAAATATTTTTATTGTACCGTTGACAAATGCGTTTCTCACCTGGGCCTACCTCAATGTCAGCAGCTACGAGAATATGCGGCTGATTGATTGATCTGCCACATGTGTGCCTCGCTCAGAATGACTTTGCTGATGGTTCTCGTTCGTCGAATGTAGGCAATTTGGTTTTAGCTCCATCTCAATGCTCCAGTGTATCTTTGTGTTGTATTGAGCTGACAACAACCATGATAGAATAATTAAATAGACAAGATGTGCGCATTGAGTTGAAAAATTGATGGTGATTTTTCTTTTCTTTAAAAAATTATTTCTTTTATTTATTTAAGAATTTTTGTTGTTGTTGTTTGGTAAACTGAAATCGATATAATACTTTATTTGGTGTGTGTGGGTACAATTTGGTGGACGTTGAATAATCACCAACAGCAGGACATGACCATGCAGAAAGATTCTGGAGGGAATTCTCTAGAATTATGTTGCATTTCATGAAGGTTATCGATATTCACCGATAACCATATTATATTGATGTCCTACTGAGGTAGCTCTGCGTGATGCATTTGCTTCAAACTTTTCAAATTTATTACAACCCAGGCGCCACACTCGCCAATTGTGTTGGTAGTGGGAAATACCAATCAACTTATAGCAACGTATAGGATACATAGTGTCCCAACAACAACAATAATAATAATTGTCCAGTATTCTGTCCTTGTTATCATCAAAGGGTATCCGCAAAATGTGTTCATCGGAATCTGCAGGTATCTTCACCGAATACCTGGGGTTAGCTTAAAAAAAAGATTACACGCAGATCAATTGAGCAAAATCAGAAGAATACATTTATCTTGCACTCTGACTCTGGAAAACAATCCTTGGCATTGGTAATTGCTATGTTTACTATCAAATAGATATCAGATTCTACTGCAGTGAGCCAATTGGTTGTAAGAAGGATAAATGCTTGGATTGTGATGTCTCTCTTTTTCGTGTGACCCAGCCAGCAGGTAATTGGATTTCTTTTTTTAATTGTTATCTTGGTCGATTCGTTGCGGTCTTTAAAATTCGTTGCAATGAAAGTGACATTTCGGAGGTGACACTCTGATTTTGTCATTTTCCATAAAATTAAGGACAGTATTCCTGGGTGTCCGATTTCCGTAAAATGGATGGAACACCCACCCAGGAATAACTTGTTGTTATGGAGGCTACACTTTTATTTAGTTTGTTGCAGTTTTTCTGAAGAACGAATCTGTGTAAATAATTATAATTATTTAGTAAAAAGCAATTTCGCAAGTTTTCACATAAACTGTTCATAAATGTACCATGGTTTTATGTTTTTCTAACGTTAATACTACATAAAATAAAAGAAGAATTGATGGTGTCTTGAGCTTAATATTTCATTAGCAACTCTCAATATCTTTGATATATCAGGAAGGTAGTTATTTTTGATTGGTGATTGAAATTTCTTCCTTCAAAATTTATTTTCAATATCCACTTAATTGAAATTAATTTCATTTTTTCTTTTTGAAAATGGAACATGAACAAAACTACCATTTAAAGAAGAAAGTTCTTCCAAATTGAGATTCTTCCATCAGCGGGCGGCATCGTTTTGTTTTCTTCTTCTTCATCATCATGGAATCAAAAAAAAAAATAAAAGAAACATTTCATTCATGTTTCGACAATGAATGTCGAACTATGTTGACATGATTTTTCGTCGACGTCCTGCTGGGCAAATATAATATAAATTATGTTCACTGCATGCAACTGCCACATGAGTGTTATAACGTATTCACACGGCAAACGGATACGTTTTTTTTCAATTTGTTTTTCTTCTGTGTTACCATTATCATTGGATCAGAAAGAATGGTGTAAAAGTACCGCTGATCAGTATCCGAAAAGGTATGTACATTATATTGCCAAAAAAAAGTTCGGCGCCATCACATTATTGTGTGACTTTTTAATTGCCAAAAAAAAACAAGTAAGACATCGAATGAATTATGTATCGATTGCATGATTGCTTGGAATGCCAATGAATGTGCAGGTACATTGTGTATTTTGTTTCTCTGTTGTTGTTGAATTTTGCATTGAAGTTTAGTGAACAAGTAATTCCCAGAAAAAATGAGGAATGAACCATGGTCGTGTGATCAATGTTTTCTGAAAAAAATCCTGAAAAATTTTTAACTGCAATTTCACACGCATTTTTTTTTTTTTCAAAAAGGAATTTAGGTTATTTACAACATTTGCAGAATTCATGTAGGTATTATAGTGATGTCATTTCATGCAAGTCCTAGTGTTGAGTAGGTATGAAATTCGGCCAGAAGCATTTGTAACAAACAAAAAAAAAAGTAAGAGAATTAAACTTAATTTCGAACCTCATCTTACAAAAAAAAACATCTCTCCTAACTGTAATAGCCAAAGTCAAATGAGGTTAGGTCGTCGATTGGCGGGACTAAGACTATAACAGAAAGATCAACCAACCCGTTTCAGTTTGTTTTACTTTTTTTTCAATCAAAAAAAGTAACCCTACCCTACGCTGAATTTTAGTCACCAAGTTAAAAAAAAAAACTGTTAATACTTACTAATTTCGTTCCTTCTTCAATAATCGACAGCTCTGATAAATCATGCAAGCGATGATACCTACCACCTTTTGTGTGAAGTCTGAAGCTTCGTTTATGTTTAACAAAAAAAAAAAAAAAAAAAAAAAAAATGAAAAAAAAAGATGGAAAAAGAATGCACACAATCAATTAGGTTAATAAAACTCCATTGACTCAAGAAAAAAAAACTGAAAAAAATATACATAATGTAGGTAGATATTCTCCATCATCGACAATATAAACAATCCCAAGCTAACGAACTTCGTTCATAAAAGCGTTACATAAAGTATCGACAAAAAGTTATTGACCTGAAATTCGATATCCATGAGGTTTTTTTTTTCTTATTTTTCATTTCTTTTCAATTTCCAAGTATTCGTCATTTTTCGTTCTAATTACGAATAATTTCTCAAGAAATTCTGTTTCGTCTATCATAGAAGAGAAAACAGCAATAACAACAACAACAAAAAGTATTACAGAAACAACAAGCAAGCAACAGGTGGTGGTGCTGTTGATTATTATATAGTGATGGAATGTGTGCTAGCTGCTAGCAGCTAGCTTCTTTAGTGTTGTGCCCTCATAATTGAAGAGCGTTCGTCGCTCTGCTTCTTCAAAATGTAAAACAAATAGCGTCTAATCATCACTTTCGATTAATTGAAACGGGGATGATCCAACGGAGAGAACACTCTCCGTCATTGTTCGTCAGTGTCTACCCCAGTCCGTCAGACTTGCATTATTGGTTTTTGTTGGTTGCTAGCTCATTATCGCACCTGCTTTCAATTTCTGAGTTTCGTTTCTTTTCGCCTATAACTGCGCACCTGATGAATTGACTGTCGAACAGTCTGACTAGTGACACACCTAATTACGACGACGACCAGTATTGTTGTTGTTGGTGCGTTTGCTGTTGTTATCCATGCACCTTGTGTGCACTATCTATCTGATGCACTTACAAAAGAAGTGCCGCCAATTACTGTGGTCGGTAAGAGCGATAAGCAATGGCGTCCGATCCGCTCCGCGTCCATTGCACTAAACAACGTACATATACATAATGTTTACAACCCTTGTTGACTGGCTTCACGTTCACACTTATATAAATATGTTTGATGAAACCAACATTATAAAGAATGGAGCAGAAGAAGGCTTTGGCTGGTGGTGCTGCAGTTGAAAACAGGCGTTAGGTTAAGGTTGGAACATCCACGTCTCACCTGATAAGGCGGCGAAACCCTTTCACTAATAATACATAATGTCACAAAGCGAGTGTCGAAATTTTGAGATTAATAAATTTATTCCAATTTGGATGAATCATCGCAATGCAACCGTCCATGTTGAGGAGGAAATTCCTCAAGCATGATTCGATTGGAACGTGGAATACTTTATGAACTGAATTGATGTGTTACTGACTGCCGCGCTGATATATATTCCACACCGCGCCTATACGTATAGGTACCTATATTGACCATCAGTCGAATCGATTGACTGACGCGACGACCGACATACAGCCCGTTCGATAACAACGACGACGATGTGGAAATCAAAATGTACGTATTGCATTAGTAACGCTGACGATTTGAGAACAGCCACTTAGCGGTTAACCGGTCAGTGATGATGTTTTGGAAAAAATCAGAAGGGTGTTGGTTGACCGATAAACTTTTGCTTTAATAATTAAGTGTGTTTTCTTGGAATTCTCCCAAAAGGCGGTATAGAGGTAGGTTCTTGTATTGGTAGGTATTTTTTTTTTTCTGTTTCTGGCTTGATAAGTGTGTTGAACAAGTATTGATCGATTAAATAAACTGACAAAAAAAAGTTACATTAGTCACTAATCTCGATTAGTTTAAAGCTTGTTTAACTTTGACTGAGACATTTGAATGTTTTGTTTGAAGAAATTTATGTATGTATGTAGTTCGATTTCAAAAATCATTGATAACTGCTACCTATTTTAGGAGAAAGTCATTAGAATCAATATGCAGTATATGTAACACAATTTTAGATTAATATTAAACTTTCTTGTGAGGTCTTACCGGCATTCTCCATTCTTCAAACGACATCATCTGAGGCCAACCAAACTTTTAATGTTTTGAATTTGTTATTTATCTATATTAATGCAGTTTAACGTTGGTCCCTGAATATGTTGTTAAATTTTGGTTTTAAAAACATGTCGGCTTTTTGCTTGATGGGAATTGGTCACTAGAGAGTTAGTAAGTACCCACCTGGAAGTATAACGAGTTTTTCAAAATAGCTACCCACTTTTTGTATTAAATAGCTCTTTAAGCATTTTCGGAAGGAGTGTTAAAAAAGAGAGTTAATTTATGGTAGAAAACGTCTCATATAGCCAACAGTTCTTTGTCTTTTCAGAAACGACAAACAAATAAGAAAAAGCTCTAAGCTTTTTAAAAAAGGTTACGGAGGTAAAGATTTCTTAAGGACTTATCAAACGTTGATGACTTTTGGCAATTGTACCCGAACTAAGATTGGTGTCTAGAATGTTAATACTCTTCCCGGTGATTGTAGAAATGGACCGCAAAACATCAGATTCCTCCAACTGGAACGTGATTTAAACTAGACATCTTAGAAAGAGAAGCTTGGCAAATATATTTAAATACTTAGCCCGTATTACTGGTTCTGTATACTACTCTACTCCGGAAAAGAACCTGGAAACGTCCGATATTCAGGTATTGGGCTATTACTTACCAAAACTATACTCAATAAGTTGATTTTATGAGAATTTGATTTCGGGTAGAGTACGTCACTACCGACGCGCCACCATTTTATGCATCAGCGAATACATCTATCACTAACAAAACCAGACTTTTAACAACCCGCTAAGTGTCGCTTATAAAAATTCACCACACGGACACATCATAATGGTTATGGCAGTCAAGGCCTTAAGTCTCCTGGACGTCAAGAATAGAAGTATGAAGTCCGATAGCCAGTCACAGTTTTACATCGGATTTATCAACTAAGTCCCTATTATCTTCTTCTTAAGTTTGCATTATTATTTAGCAGAAGTGAATCATTGATAATTTAGTACCTATACATGAAATTTAAATTGATAATAATCAAGCTATTTTGAATTTTTATTAATTAATATTTAAGTTAAGAGTAAAATCTTGTTTTTTTTTTTTAATAAAAGTAAATTTTGAAGTTAAAATTTGTGTAGGTACTAAACTTAGAGCCTTGGAAACGCCAACGACACGTGCAACAGCTATAGACTGGAGACTGAAAATAAACATCACAATTTAAATAAGCACCTAATAAAATTTCTTATCCTCATTCATTACCATAATATTTACTTTTGATTTATTAAAATTAATCTTATCGTTTAAGTTATAAAAATTCTTTCCAATTGTTAATAAAATTTATTTATATAAAACTTATTCTCATGTCCATCAATTAAACAACTTTAATAATTGTAGCAGTTTTCAGCAAAGGAAGTTACAAATCACATTCAATAATCCACATTTTTTGTTAAATTCATCATCTTACTAAAACGACATTCATAGAATTTTATAAAAACGTCATATTTTTTTCATATGAAACAATAATGGCTGACACATTTTAGCTATGTATATGTAGCTGTTATACCTGGCAACAGTCTTTCAATATCGCATTGATAAGGCGGTTAATCTATGTCATTAAGGCCAGTTACTCTATTTCAAAACATTCTGATTTCTTTGGTAGGTTGGGCAGGGTTGGGTTAGGTGTAAAGTGTACTATTTAAAGCTGTCAGCTGGCGCGCCGCATACTATTTTAGTGACTGTGCTAAAAATGAATTTTTTGATATGACGCAATTTCAACATACCTACCTTTAATTCGACTTGTATAGGTACTCAGTAAACTAATCAATTTTATACGTCAAAAGATAGAAAAATATTCAATAGGTCAGGGACCGAATATATAGAAATATAGGGATAGTCACTGTATACTTTATTTTTTATAGGTACTTCGTACTTTGTACTGTTCGATAGAAGGAGCCTTGTTGCCAAGGCAAAGAAAAATATCGATGATTTCATTGAAATGTGTGTGTGGTGATTACATCATTCAGGACACCATCCCAATGTCTTCGAAACGCACACGACTTGAATGAATTGAAAATGCTATTCTCAGAAATCGAAACCATTAAGGTCAAACTCCTATGCCGGAATATTTGTTGGTCAAATTTTTTTAATTAGATGACCTTCATTTGAAGAGGGTTTTTTTCTGTATAAGAACAGTGGTGTCTACATTTATATGCCGGCGGCAGTGGTGGTAGTATAAAAATGAACTTGTGAACAAACAAAATCAACAGGAATGTGATAGAATAAATAATAAATGTTCTGTTTTGTGTGTTTCTTTTTTATTTTTCTGTTTGTTGGTGGTCGTCTAGAATTAGTAGAGATACAAAATGTTAATCTAATTTTTGTTTTCTTGGAACAATGTTGACTAAAGAATTCTTTACATATTTGTTAAGTATTTTTAAGGAGGTTAACTCATGCAAGGTGTTGAACAGTTGAAGTGAGGTTTTTTTTTCTCACATACCTATCTTACATACCAGAATTCAAAATGACTCAATAACTACGATTATTTTATATAAATAAATAGTAATCAATTATTCTTTTTAAAGGAATTCTACTGGCGTGATACATTTTTTTTATATTTGATCATAAAAGTTTATTTATAATTTATCATTTTTGCCAAATTTTTAATCTTATCATTTTGGTTTCTGTAGACGGTAAAAAGTGTTGAAATTTAACTAGAAACAAGTAATCCTTTGAAAAAGGAGAGGTCACTGGTCCAGTTTGCAGAAAAAAATGTCTTAAATCTTTTCAAGTACCCACTGGCAAAAAACAAAGGGTACAATATTGGACCAATAACACTTCCTTGTAGTATCCCAGCTTTTATTTCTTTAAAGTGTGAAAAGTCGTTTCCCTGTCTTATGTGAAAAATTTTGTTTTCTTCATATCTCATGACGAAACATTAACCTAAACAAAAGTGCAAATCCACTTGACAACTGATTTATAGGTTAACTAGGTAACTTAACAATTAAAAATTGAATAAAGTTGTTGGTTAATTCTTAAAAAATAAACAACAACAAAAAATACTTATATTTGTTTTCATAACGTTAAGTAACTTCTCACGATATCTCTTACACCACACGGTGTCACCTTTTTTTCCATTTCCATTGACAATTATCCCCAAAACTTAATCTTCCTATATCTAATCCTTTATTGCATCAGAAATACCAAAAATAAAAAAAACCCCAACAACACCCCGATTGAAACCGTATCTTGTCAGAACTACCGCACAGCAATAAAACCCGAATTCTATTGCCCCATAAACTATTTCAAAGCATAATCGAAATAACATTTCGATCAAACACTGGGCGTTCATCCATCGATCGTCATCGTTTTTAACTTATCACATCAGTGAATGTGTGATGCTCCTCTGCCGGCGGGATTCCATTGTTATTTGTTGTTGTTGTTTTGTTTCAAAATGGACTTAACCATGACGAAAACAAAGAAAAAGGAACTCCATATAACCCCCATATATGCACTTGACACCCCTGCCATGCCGGCCGCCCGCCGATGGAAGGGGCCATAAAAGTACACAAAAGTGCCCTGTTTGCCCATTATCAACATGAGATCGTCATCATCTGGCATAGTAATGATTATAATTTTGTTATCTTCGGTCGCATCTCAATTGGGATACAAAACACACTCTTGCCGACGACCGACACAACTGTGACTGTGTGATGCGCTGCTGTTGCACAATCCTTTTAACATATCGGCAGTTTTTGGGGGATTTTGTAATCTTAATGCATTTTATTTGTTTCCACACTAAATCGGTGTTTGGAGACATGCTTGATCTGATCATATGCATATGCATCGTTAACTGGTATCGAAACATGCACCAGCACACATATCGCAGAGGTATAAGTGTGTGGCTTGAAGATCCTTATTGGCTGTTTTTTAATGTTTGTTTGGTTCATATGGTTGACATTTATTTTCACGGAATTAAATAAATTTCTTCGGTTTTATTGATTATGAATTTAATTTTTTTATTACCTCTCTAATTTATGGTGGGAAACAATCAATTAAAATATTGATTGGCTTTGAAAGATTTTCTGGCGCCTTGAAGCGTGAACAAGGACATGGTTATTATAAATAAAATCCAGTTTGTAATTTAGTCCCATGAATCGACTTAATTCTACCAAACTTAAAGAGGAAATGGATGGCGAATGAAATCGATGAATTACCAAACAAGAAACGGATTCTCACAATGATACCGTATCAACTCCGAAATAAGGCCAACGAAGACGACAAAGAGCTTATATAAGTGAAACTGCACTAGACATTGGATGATCTGAAAAGATAAACATTTCTATTTAAAACGGCAATGAATTTGCTTGCCGGCAGATTGTAGGTACCATTCTCTTAAGGAAATTTGACAGAACCATAACAGTAGCCGATGTTTCAACTCTCAATACCAGATACAGGGCTAAGATTTGCACAGGTCCTTTCAATTGCTTGCATATATGACATCGATAGTAAGAGCAACAGGATTTAGTAAGAGCCCAGAATAGGTTTAACACTCCGGCAAACCCGACTCTGACTATGATTTAATAACATGTAAGAGCACAATTACTAAAGAAAAACGCCTAATCTTTTGAATGATTCCTCATTTAGGGGTGTGTTCACCTTCACATTCAACAACATGTTCATCAACTTCTGTGGTGTTTTTAGTGGATTTGTTTGATGTGAACAAACCTAAATTTCTTTCAACTAAAACTAAAACAAATAAAAAGAAGTATTCAACATGATTTGACTGGAATACAGAAGTCCCCCGATAATCTGAATGGACTGTGTAATAAATACATGCCTAAGGCTATAGTCACCCTTATTATTAATATTTTTATATTTCCGATTCCGACTTATCTTCCTATACTTTAACGAAACGCATAAAATTTTGTCTTGAAGTCAAAAGAAAACCAACAAAATTTTTGATTTGTGCACCAAATTAAATTCTATAAAAAACCTAAATGTTTCTATAAACAGACCGGAAATACGCATATCTAACGGCCCTCTTAAATAACGATACCACTTAACGAAGAAACGCACAATCTTTTAACTCATTTTAATTAAGATATCCACAGGCACAGTTTGGTTCAGCTTAAACATATATGTACCTGCGAGTAGTTTTAAATTTTAACAAAAATGAGATTCGCTTCTTGAATATCTGGAGAGTCTGGTTCTGGACTCGACCCAGTATGCTAATCACGTTCCACACATCATCCAACCAAAGATGCGAGAGACGACCTCAAATGCCCAGTTTGAGAGAAATACCAATTGATCTCGCCTCGTTTATCTTACATTGTTATCTTGTGCAGTTGATCAATATTGATAACGATCGGAATGCCATAATTAAAAAAATCAATTTATAACATGAGCGATGCATCAGGAGTGAAATCCTTTCGTAGAACAAGTTCCTTGCGGTGCCGATGCTTATGATGATGATGACGATTATGACGATGACCAAGATGCTTTAGAATTGCCTCTAGAAATATGTATTTTAACGCTTACAACAAAAATCAGTATAACTGGGTTTGTATATCGGCTAATTAACATCAATCACTTTTGTTGGCGGTATACCAGGCTCAGGCATCAGTGTGCCTGTGCGGCAAAGGCAGTTGGCTTCTTTTTCCGCCCATCATCCTTTTGGTGTGTTCCATAAGCATAGTCCTGGTTTTTTTTCAGGGAGGTAAGAGCACGCGCATCCTTTGATTATTATCGATTAGGGTGGGGGATACAACAATTAGGGATGATAAAAGGTTGCAAGCCGATCGATCGAGGTCTCCGCAGATCGTAATCTGATCGATTTATCTTGTTTTGTGTTTTTATGAGAATCAATCAAATCGAAGATCGATGGATAACATTTTTAAAATTCTACTTTCGAAGAATTTTGATGATGATGAAGGGAATGTCAAGCATTTTGATGTTCCAACAATTAACATTCTAAACGGAGGCGGCTGGTAGTGGCAAAATGGTATCCATATACCTAACCTTAACCACATCAATAAATTAAATGATCTTGTTCTACCAGATTCTTAAGAAGGAGAAGTGGACCAGCTCCAAAATAACAAAGCAGATTATGACCGTAACCACATGCATGACCAAATTTAACGCTTTAACTTGACATTTATTGAGTTTTCTTGTGATAATTTCTTTTAAATTTATTTTATCATAAAACATCATTTCTAGTGCCACATCTTCTGGCCATATAAATGATAAATTTTAAATGTTTTGCGATGGCGGGAGCGATGTGTTGTGTAGTCGATGATAGTCGTTTGGTTTTTGTGTTGTTAAAAATTTCCAAAGCGGAAATATAAAACCAGAACCGATATAGAATGACGATCTTCTTTCTGACAGGCATCATAATATTCAATTTTGACATTTAGAGAGTTGTTGTTTTTTTTTTTTTAATTTTTGAAAGCCGTCACTTTGAGACTACAGACTACGCCACGATTGGCGTCATTTGAATATAATAAATAATTACGACTGTTTTAAGGTGTTTAACTGGCGATTAGGAAGTTATTTTCTGGTTTTCATTTAAGAGGTGCTCGACTCTAATATGTTTTTTTTTATTTTATGATTATTTAGCTCACATTTTTGTTGTTGCTATTGTTGTTCTCTTTCATTTTGCGTGCTTAAGCTGAAAAGCTTTGATGTCATATAGGTTAGAGTATTAAAAGACTGTTAAAAATACCTACTTATAATGTAAAAAGCGCAGGTGATTGTAATGGAAGATTTGTGTTATGGTTTTGTTACAGAAAAAAAGGTCATAAAATTTATCAAAACAACCAATATAGTCTGTCTGAGGTCATAAAATTTAAGAACTCTTTTTTTTTTTTTTAAAAAAAAGGTAGCAAGATAAGAAATTACAAATAAAGTCGCGCTTAGAAGCCGATTAAATTTTATGTCCTTTTGCGTCGACACGGAGTTTGAATATTTATTTTACCATAACTTCCTATGTTATGAAACTTCTCTTTCTCTAATGAAACATTTAGTTTAAGTGGTTTGAATTTACAAATTATACGCTTAAGCTTCTAAATGGTTTAAAATAAAGCTATGAAATTAGTATTCGATCTGTAGAAGCTAAAATCAGACCGGAAAACAACATAAAGTTACAACGATGTCAAGACAAGTCAAGATATTTGTAGGAGTTAGGGCTAGTTTGTTCAAAGTGAGTTAATTTTCAGGCATTATTTTTTAATCAACCAAAATTGGTTTATCAGCTAAATCCATGATTAACAACTAAACTATGGATTCTCAGAAAAAAAAAACAGTTTAAGTTGGCATTTGAAGATTTACAGTTTGGAATAATCATGGATTAAGGATGGTTAACTGTGAACAAATTGGCCCTAAGACCGCCATTATTTCATAGACTTCACCTAACCATCAAATGTCAGAGCTTTTAACTTGAATAAGCCAAGGGAAAACGTTATCAGAAGAATTAGTCCTACACAGCTAAGTGATCAAGGTTTATAAATAATAATATCAAATCTTTTTATTGTTTTTTTTTTCTTTTTATTTTATTGCAATTTTATTCGTCATTTTCTCGAAAGTCGTAATTTATTCGTTCATTTTTCAAAGAAATAACATTATATGTTGGATAAGTCGCTCGCTTACTTAATTTGCATTGATTTTAATAGGGGAGCGATACCACTTTGCTACGATTGTGGTAAATGTGCTACATTTTTTGAACATTCTTAAAAATCTTGAAATATGGAATTCTGCCTCTGGGGCCTCGTTCTTAGCTATTTCGTTGTGGGTTCCTAGTAAAACCCAGCAACTCAGTGGTGGCACTTCTGATGGTTTATTGATAATGTATGCAATGGTCGTCTGTGCATACTGCTGGTGGCTGAATTGTTGAGAGATTAAGAGAAACGCACTCAGCGAAAGTTTTGTTCTGTTTGGTGAGGTCGTCAAAATTAGAATCATATACATTTCCGAGGCTTGTTGGTGTTTCGGAATAATTTTTTTTTCCGTAGTAGATAAGTTAATCTGACAAGCCCCATCCTGAAGGACAGGCACCGAACTAATATTTAACTCCCAGAGTAAAGAGTCGGATAAAATCCATCCTTATAGGCCGGAGTTCCGAA
Source organism: Meliscaeva auricollis (assembly GCA_948107695.1). Lineage (NCBI taxonomy): Eukaryota > Metazoa > Arthropoda > Insecta > Diptera > Syrphidae > Meliscaeva > Meliscaeva auricollis. The sequence continues at coordinate 17,489,274 of OX403619.1, read as the reverse complement.
TGTGTCAAAGTAGCCCGAATAGGGTGTACCTATATAAACTACACTGGCGTATAATTTACACCATACAAATTTAAGTTCAGACATCTATCAATGAAATATCTGACAAAAAATAAATTGGCTTTCGAATTTCGAGTGCTCGGTCGGCTAGTTTGTTTAATTTGAATTAAAAATTTAAGTGCGAAGCAGTAAGGTATGTCTTTGTTTTTATTCGAAAAGTTATATGTATCCACAAAGTCTAGATAATTATGTCGTTCTTCATTCAGTAGGGCAATTCTAAGTTGGAATTAAAATTCCAAACTTTCAAAACTTTCATTAAAATACATTTTGGTAGGTAAGTTTTTTCTAGTAAACGTACGTACATCTGAAATATAGATGAATCTTCCAAAAATTAAGCTGATACTCACAGTATCAAAAGTCTGTTCCATTCTTGGTTCACGTTTACCTACTAGATGTAGAGGGTCCTACTTTGGTTAAAATGTATCCTTCATACAAGCACACCAACTACAATACAATCTCTTCAAATAAACATCAAAGCATATTCATCATAATAAACCACAATGAAAACCAACAACCAACTATTATTTAAGCAAACATCTTAATAAAAACGTTTCATTCTTCTGACGGATAATATCTCATCTTTCGAGAAATAAAACACTCAGCAGTTCAGCACACTTGATTCACCCTGAACTTCTGCTTCCAAACCACATCAACTATCAAAAACAACAACAACAAGAACAAAAAACTAAAACTAAAAGGACAAGAAAATTATCTAAAAATAAACCCAACAACCAATCCTCTTTGGTTGTGAATACAAAATATCATCTCATTCTCTTGTTCATCCCAGAGTCCTGAAGCATATTATATTCTGTGCCACCACAGAAACAAAAAAAAAAAAAAACAAAAAACTTATCTCGATGCGACAGCCAGACGCCATGTCTCTCCTTGGTAACAGAGAGTGCACAAATCGAAAGGACCTAAAAACTTTGTGGATATACTCGTACATAGTGAAACTTCTTCCTCTAGGAGTGTTTTTAAGGAGTCCATTATAACACACAAATAGCAAAAGAAAAATAAAGCATTTCTCTGAGATTCTTTTCTTTAATTTTCTCATCAAACAAACAAAAATGCCGGCAAAATAAATTTGAAGAAAAATCTGATTGCGAAATGAGAAAGAGAAGAAAATTACAAGAAAACTTTCAAAGATTTTTTATAGTTTTTCCTTGTCATACTAAAATTTTCTTCTTCTTCTTCTCTTACCTTCACCTCTGTTTCGTATTTCGTTCGCTGTAAAGGAGGTTGCGAAGAAGGAGGAAGTTAGGTCTCTTATGCAATAAAAAAAAAATAAAGCAAAAAGTTTTCCTTCGATTGAACTCCTAGATTCCAAGAGGGTGATTAGGAGCCTGCTAAGCCGAAAATCCTTGACAAGCTTAAGGACACGAACAAAAAAAAAAAAGGTACAACCAAGAAGATATACATAGATGAACAAGAGGAAGGTAGTTTGAGAGTAAATAACACAAGGAAGTGTATATATTTTATATTCAGTTTTTAAGCCTACGTCAGATGAATATAAATGGCCAACATCCGGAACAAAATTCACCAATATCATTGATTTTAAATGGAATTTTGTTTTTGTTCCTTAAATATGGCGAAAAATTATTGTTTGGAAAAAGTTTTTTTTTTTTTGAAACTAAAAACTTATTTGGTTTGTGCTGAAGGCACTCATTCGAAACGTCATTTATATGATTTGACGTTTAAAGAAACAACGAATGTGTACTGTCAAAGTTAGTTAGTAAACACAACCTCATGCTGTTAAAAAAAAATGTGTGTTTGTTGAACCTAAAGGTGCCAGTATCATAATGGCAAAATGATATAGAACACATCAAATTTCCACCTACATGAACTAAAAACATTTAATAATAATTCTTTCGCAAATAAAAAAATCGCAGAGCGGAGGATTGAAACTTACTGACTACCAAACTTGTAAAATACACCTTATAAGTTTCTTGAATATTTGGAAAAATCTGAAGTGAAGATTCTCTTCACAATCCACATTAGGAGTTGACTCATTCGTTTCACTTAGGAATTCAATGTAGGAAAGTAGGAAACAGCAAAAAAAAAGGTCATCTGCATAATTTATATTTATAATATTTTTTTTTTTTTTTTTTTTCATTGTGGGATAGAAGTGGTCTTGACAGACGACCGACGACGACGATGATGGTAAGGTTGATACAGTTTAAGTTATCGACTGAACTTAGATATACATTAAAGGTATAGAAAAGTTATCCTTTTATAAAAAAAAAAGATAATACATAAATTACGGGTAAAAGAGAGTATGAGGCTAAAGCCAACTTAAGCAATGTGGGTCACGGGGTCGAATGAGTGCTTTTTATTATCCCCCAGAGGCTTCCCAAAGATGAATTGATTTTTGGTTCGTGTTTTCAGTTCGATTTCGTTTTTTTCTGAATTTATGAAGGTTCTTAAATTGAATTCTTTTTGATTTATTCAAGCGTGTGCAAAAGGTGGGAGGTAATTGAAAATATAACGGAACATTTGTGTAGATTCAGGACTACGTCGACGACCGATGACACTGGTAGACTTCGGGAAACAAATTTATTAAATTCACAGTTTTTTTTTGGATTTCGATAAAAGTTAAAAAAAAACTCTCTATCGTTTGATGGTATTCGGTCTGCACTTTTTTTTATTATTTATTTTCTGAACTTGGAGAACTAACATGAGCCAACATTTTTGATTGGTATGTCGAACTTGAATATCAAGGATTCAAGTAAGTTGAATTTAAGCACGCTTATTGATTTTCCCTTTTGTGAATTTTATAATGAAAAGACTTTTGTAACGAAACAATTGCTTTCAATTTTCTTAACGAAATCTCAACCACATATTTTGTAACTCTTTTGTAACAAAATTATTGAAATCCTTTTGTGAGTGCTTTGTTACTGAAATGTTAGCTTTTTAAATTTCTGTTTCATTTCCAAAATTTCTCCTAAAGAAAGCAGCAATCTGTAAGGTCTTGTTTCATTACTAAATCTATCGTGACCAAAACAGTCTACAGAAAATACTTTGCATCCATCCGTTAAAAACTATTTTAACAAAAATTTTCCAAGATTTTTTCTTTAGCCTTCAGATAAAATACAAAAATAATAAATTAAATCATTTAAATCTGAACTTCCAATTTAAAAACTATATACATTGCGTGAAGCGGAAATTGGTTCACTGTAGAACAGTTTATCAATTTCAATTTGAAAGCAAACAAACTTTTAAATATTGATACAAACACTTAAATAAAAAGAAACATTACCAAACACAACATATTATAAATTATTTCACACAAAACTTAGCAATTTAATTCCATTGAAATTCTAGAAGACAAAAGAATTTCTGGCATACACAATTTTATTGCAAAAAAGAAAGAAAACATTTAACACTCCTGTGTATTCATTCAAAGTGATATTAAATTACCACCTGAATGGTGTACATCAGACAGGATAAATATCCTTTCGTTCCATTAAAGAAAATTTATTGTTTGAAAATGCACTTCACATAAATTGTTCACACAGCTTTTGGCTTACCTTATATTATACTCCTCTGTCAAGCCATGAATATGCAATATGCAAACTTATAGTGTAGAAAAGGATATTGTAATGTTAATGTCATGTGTATGCTCAAATAAAACCCCAACAATTTTCACTCAAAAGGACACAAAATCCATATAACAATGTACCTACAAAAAAAAAAGAAAAACAAAGAAAGACTACAAAGAAGAAGAAGAAGAACAATTTCACCTTCCATCGACTTCTTGAAAAAGGTATAGGGGAGCATAATTTATGGTAACTTTCATGTACTGTACCGCCGTCGTCATCACGTACAATCGCAACAAAGTATCTTTCTCGTCCTTCGGATTTCGGAACGATATCCGCTAACATTATTTAACACTCCCCTTCTGTGTAGTGTAAACCTAGAAGCCCATTAGGTAATTTGGCAGCAATATTGGCATACCAAGCAGATAATGCCGATTTCAATAGGAGATAACTTGGATGAGATGATTGTGCTTTACGATGATATCTCTAATATCCTAAGAATATTGGCAGAAGGAAGGATATTTTTCACGTGCAATGTTGACGTCGTTGTCGATTTAATTTTCATTGGTAATATCTGACAAAAGATTTGAGTGGGAGAGTTGTTTGTTTGTTTGTTTGTTTTACTTTTGCCAAAGCTGCAACGTGTGTCAACTAAATGAACATTTCTATTGTGGAACAAGACACGTGAAGCTAATCCCCAATTATTATCAACCTTTCTGCTCACATATACCGAAAAGATAGAACCAAAAGTCATGTGGAATGTCAAACTAATATTGTTATTTCCATGTATAAACTCGTAGCCCATTGTCCTTTTAAATATTTGTCAGAAAAAAAAAAAACCGGCAGCACGTAAATCTATCATTTTTGTTATCATAACATTTTTATATTTTTCGATCCTCTGTTGCCTGACCCGCATTATATAAATCATAATGCAATTAAATGCCCAATCGTATAAATTTTTTAAAAGACCACCAAATGAGGATTCTTTTATCAAAGCAAGGGTCAGTTATGATAACATCATTTCAAAAAAAAAGAAAAGAATAATAGGACAAAAGGATATTAACACCAAATTAACAAGTTTATCAATGAAGCTGCAGCTATGCAGCTGGAGACCTTTTTTTCAATATAATCTAATCGTAAATTATTAATAAGAAAAAGGACTTTTGGTTTTGTTAATTGACTTATGAAAAGGGAAGTTTGATAAATGTATTTTTAAGTTATGAAATTGTTTATAATTTATCTAAGGCATAAAAAAACTCAAAAAGGTTTAATTTTTGTCAACTTTAAATTTTTAATATATTTTAAAGTCGACCCTATTAACACGGATGACTCTTGAATGTTTGCTTAGCTCAAATCAAAATTAAAAATTCGTTTTAAGCAGTCAACTTCAATATAAAACAATAATGGAATATTTTAAACTGGAACGCAATAAATTTATGCGACAAATAAAAATCATCCCAAAATCGGAAATTTGACACAAAAACTATTTGCGCACAATGACAAAAAAGGATCAAATAAGGTTGCATCATTTTGTGTTAAGATAAGAGCAGGAACATTTTCGCAATATCAAAACGGAAATAACTGTATGAGTATATTGATTCCAGGAAAAGACCGGATGCTCAATGTAACGCAATTCTGGGCAGATGGTCTATATCGGAAGAACTTTGATCTTTAATGTCCGAATGTAGAATACCTAACATCGTTTTGTCTTTTGTGGCTTGTCAATGAATAGAAGCAATAAAAATGTGACTAGCTATACCTTGTAAGCCAAAAACATTTGAACTCAAATATAGAGTAATAGGGTATAAGGATATTGTCAATTTCCTAGTAATTTCAATTTTGCTTTGTATAAAAATAAATGGCATGTTCCGTTTTAGAGAAAAATCCAATAACTTAAAACCGTTTTATGGGATGTATTCGTTCTAATCAAGATATTCAAAAACAAAAAAAAAACCTTGGAAATTACAAAAAGATAATCTGTACCAAATTTCATGCAAATCCATCAACCCGTTCAGACTATGGCTCTCTGTACAGATGGATGCACAGACAAACAGACGAACAGGCAAACGCACAGACCGACGGACGGCATGACGAAAACCACTTTTTTGGACTTCTCCATTATCGTAATGTTGGTTTTGATTAAAACCTTAAATTTTTTGTTTGACACGAAACCAATACATGCCCTTTAGAGCAAGTAAAATTGAAATTTAGAATTTATTAACAATTGATATCTGAAAAACATACTTTTTTTTTCTTGATAAAATCGAGACGATGGTCTGTTAATATCATTAGAAATGTTGTGTTTTGTAAGATTCAGGTTACAGAACGATATATATAAGTTGCTAAATTTCTTGTGCATGTGAGTATGAATATTGGTTAGCAAACAACTAAATACTTAATGGTGAACATATTATCAACACTTCAGACATTTAACTCAAATTTAAATGGTTTGCTTGTTCTCCCAATGCCAATGCATTGTGACTTAAAACGGACTTCAAAAATGTTGTGAACTTTAAAACAAATTTTAACGGAATAGAATAGTCATTAAAAAAAAAATGTTGATCCAAAATTCAAACATCTGCGGTATCTCCTATTTATTTAAACCTATAAGCTTATCTCCAAATCTTTAAGCTTTGTTACCGTGAAATGTATATTACCTGCGTAGAATCGTAAAGCCAATTCATAAAAAAGTTCTTATCGTCTCAACTAATCTTACCAAAACTTACAAAAATAAAGAAGAAAAAACTCACATCACCGTGTGATCTTATAGCTTTTTAATTTATCCAATAAAATTCAGAAAAGGTAGGCATTCCATTTATTTTTTTTTTGGTTAATTAACCTCTCATAGCTTTATTTTTTTTTGTCAACCGTGATGCGCGGTATTCGAATATCACACAAATAAAATATTTATATTTGCTTGATTCGTATATAAATTTTAATTAAGATATCAAAAAAAAAAAGAAGACAACCTCTTCTAGCTAGGTGAAAAAAAAAGATGTTCGCTGTTTAGACTTTAGACCATAACAATACTATCAAAGATATTCGATCGCTGATAAGTGAAATCAAATTGATTTCATCGTTAAACACTCACTCTCCATTCGTAATATTATATTGAGAAAAGATTTATGTGTGTTTTTATATCTCGAACTTCATTGTCATCACTTCGTTTATTTATTTTTTTTTTTTTAATTTTATTATCGAAGATCTAATTTTTATTTTAGACAAAAGATTTAATAGGTAATCAAAAATGGAATTCTTTAAATTAGGCTCGTTGCCCCTTTTCATTCTCTTTTCTTGTCGCGCTCTATATATTTGCCTCTTTTTAGCTTTAAAAAAAGGTTTTATCAAGTTCAAGGTAACAAAACGATCGGCGCTGATGATTTTGCTGGGTAGGTCTAGATAGGTAGAGATTAGGAAGGTAGATTGAGAAGTTAAACAAAAAAAAAATCTTGCAGGTCGGCGGGCGACTCGAGGCGGCTATCTTGTCCTTGATTAGAGCTTTCAGTATGTTACTGAGGCAATGACCAAAAGTTGATAATTAGGTCTTCTTTTGAAATTCGGAGATTTGTTAGGCTGATAGGGACTTCTGCTGCGAAAATACATTTGTAACCTTCAGGGAAAGAATTCTGATTAAAAGCATAATAAAGTTTGGAAATTCCAAAGAGTATTGTGCACTGGAAAATGTGTAGATAGCTTATTTCATGTAGCCTGGGGAGATTGTTGGTGTCAGCCTTCCATGCACCTTCCGAACCATACCCAAGATTTTGCTCATAAGCCAAAACAAACAACACCCGATATTTTGAAATACTTCTATCTACTCTGAAGGGTTTTTTTGTCTACGAAACATCTTAAGGATTTCATAGGAGAATGGGTCACGAATCCATAGACAGACCCTATGCCCCTATGTATGACCCTGCGCCATGTCTGTCCAATCCCGATGCTTGATGGATAATGTAAATGCCATACTTTATTTCAGAAAATATATTCAATCTTTTCCATTTCAAAAACTTTAAACTGGTTTTTCTGAAGGATCTAGTTTTTTTAGTTGTCCCGAAGGAATTTTCTTGAACAGCGCCGACATGTCCTTATACTTAAGCCAAACGTTTAATTATTTAGAGCCAAATTTGTACCATCTACGTTCTTTTTAAAATAACTAATGAACCAACGTCAACGCATCCGTAAATTAATTGCATCGTTGACATGGGATGAAATTGTCCCTGGACACACGTCTCATCAAACGAATCACATTTTTTTGTTGTTGTAATAGGCAACAAAAAAATGCAGAAAATTCTAGAATATCCTTAAGGGAATTCTAACATATTGGTACAGGAAATTTGACGCATAAGTCACACAATTCAGTTGAAATTTACGACCAATGCACGTGCCACTGATGTCACTAATGGCAAAAAGCGAATAATTTCGACATCTGTACCATAATAATAACCGATTGCCATTAGGCATATAATGATGGAATACTCGGAAATATTTTGTCATCCAAACAATACTCCAGAACGGGTGCAGAAAATTTTGAAATCCACATGAATCCATAAAGTAGTCATCATCTTCATCTTCATCATCATAATAATAATAACTAAAGAAATGTCAAAAAAAAATATTCATCTATGGCATTATGACATTGTTTGTTGGCCTCGCTGATGCCGGCACGCAGTCAGGCTCAGCTGAACTCGATCATCATCTGCGGTTTGAATTCAACCACATTGCTCTACGAGAGGAATAGTAGAACTGTATAGGACTTTCTAATGAAGGTTTGCACCTTTTAGTATGGGACTTTCTCTTAACAAAAAAAAAAAAAAAAATATTATTGCCAACAATGAAACATGAGGACAAAATGATAAAACATAATAATTGCTGTAAAACTGTCAGTTGAGGGTGAAATTTTATGAAATTTATGGACATTTGCAAACGTGTGCGCTTCTAACAACTTACCTTGTTACCAAACAACACAAAAGGAAAAGGTTTTCCTTCACCCGCTGTGCTGTACCCAATATCTTCGCCGCCGCCTTAATTTATTGTGATTTATAGTGACCGCAAAATTCCTTAACATATCCCATTCGTGTTCTATCTTCCATCACATATAGTTAGAACTGAACTTGGCACATGCAATGAGTTTTGGATTGCCTGCCATTCTTTTTGGGGCGGAAGTGTCGCACGTTTGGTCAGAAATTGATATAATTTATTTCAAATGTGCGTATGATGTGTCATAAAATTTATGTGTTATGGAATTTAGATTATGTCAAAAGAAATAAATAAATACGAGAAAAAAAAAGGATCAGAAAAAAAATGTTTGACGTGTGGCAAATGTGGTTAAGGGATAGGGAGGGCGCGCCCTATTTTATTGGTCCTATATTGCGTTTTTTTTAAAATATTTTTATGTAGGGTACGATGGACCACGTGGCCTCTAGATAAGTAAAAAGAATACCTCAAATGAAAGTTTTTGGGCAAGGCCAAAGGTCTTGATTTATCTTTTTTCCTTTGAATTGTATGCATCAGTAGCAGACATTTACTTTTAATTTGGTATTTAGCATGTTTAGCATATCAAAATAAGGTAAACTGGTATTTAAAAAAACTTAAATTGTTTTTGGATAAAATTCATCAAAAATCTGGAGTGTGTATCTGTATAGGTTGGTTTCGTGTTAGAAAAACGTAATTCGTTAAAAAAATATTTCTTAATTTTTAATTACTTTTACAAATTTCATTTGTTTAAGTTTATAATTTATTAAGAAGAAGCATAAATGCAAACATTAAACCAGACAATATTTATTTGACCATAACTTAAATCCATACCAAGTTCTATTTTAATTCAGTAAGCAAAACTAAGTAAATGCAAACTCAGTTAAATCTCTTTAATTAAAGTCTCTGTTTATTAATAAATTAACAAAAATGTTTTCTATAACACCTTCTCTGTTTATGTTTCTCAGTAATTAATAGCTTTTCAAATAAGCAGTGTGTTAACTTAAATGATAAATAAGTCTGCGATGAGAATAAAAACTTTTGTTGGTTTACTTTGGTCCGCAAAATGTGTAAATCCAAAATTTAATTTCTAATAATAAAAATTTAATATGAAGATGGCAGCACTCATCATTAAAAGCTAAATAAATAAAATGATTTGTATATCGATTTGTTTTACTCCTTGTTCCTTCCATTATTAAACGGGTTTTCCGTAAAAATGTATGTATATGTTCATCCAGACACAAGCTTCGGATAAAAAAAGTCATAACTTAGCTCAACGCATTGAGATGACATCTCTATGATAAATTAAGATGGTTGCCGTTTTATCAAAATGGCAGCCAAATCCTAAACTTTGAACAATGTTTAACAATTGTCTGCTAATTACACTGAACAAAATTAATTGAGATTGACAATTCTTCATGTTTAATTATTGTTGGCTGTTGTTATGCCGGCAGTATTGAGCAATAATATTGACCGTGTAAGGGCTGTATTGCACAATATTTTCAATTTGCACAAAAAATATTGAGTGATATTAAAAAAGTTTAATGCCCGCCTTACACGACACAATATTTTTGCGCAATAATATTGTCCAAAAATATTGTGCGATAAAGGGTAGTCCATACACGACTCAATATTACTGCGCAATATTTCTACGTCTCTTTGCTTATTCTGTATCTGCCTCGTTATGGAAACGAAAAATATTGAGTAAAAATTCAGAAAATATTAAACTTTTTTAATATCACTCAATATATTGTGCAAAGCGAAAATATTGTGCAATACAGCCCTTACACGATCAATATTATTGCACAATACTGAGTATTGTGCAATAATATTGTGTCGTGTAAGGCCGGCATAATATTTTCTGAATTTTTAGGTACTTAATATTTTTCGGTTACACAACGAGGCAGATAAAGAATAGGCAAAGAGATATATAAAAATATTGCGCAGTAATATTGAGTCGTGTTAGGACGACCTTTTTTTCACAATATTTTTGGACAATATTATTTTTATGCATAAAAAGTTATTAATTAATTTCAATAAATGGAGTTATAAGTTGAAATGCAAAAAAGTGTTGCTTCTTTAGGTAATTCAAAATGGCGGCTTTCGCCGAAAAATTAAAATTCTCATTAAGGTGAAGTAAGACCCAAAAAACATAATGTACCACCTACAAAATTGGATCTAGATCACTTTTTGTATAGTGTCAAATCCTTATAGTCATTTTGAAGAAAGTCGAAAATAAAAACGACGGTTCTACGGAAGGTACCTATTCTGCAGTCCATTTCAACTTTGATATACTCTGTGATACTCATATTTACATTCCTGACAAATTTATTAAAAAAATGGTTTGAAAAAATGTTATGAAAAACTATTTTGCAATAAAAGGATCAGAAAATTGCCATGACTCTATCCACAAATCCAGATAACGTAAAATATAATTGCTGCCCACCGAATTCAATAGTATGGACTCTATTTTCATTCAAAGTGAAGCCCCTCTTTACATCATCTTTCATGTAACCCGATTTATCAGTTTGAACATCTCGCAATGGTTCTATTGACCTTTTTTATTAGCAAATATTTTTAACATCAACAACAAACTACAGTTCATAAAAATAACATTTGCTAATATGCATCCAACAGAACATACAAGTGGATTGTAGTCATGCATTGCTGCGCAGAATATATACGAAATAGATGCGATTGCGGCTTCCACTTGACCAACAACAACAACTACAACAACTGGCAACACTAAATACACCATCATCAACATCAACCACACATTCTATATTTGGTCCCAGGAAACGCAAATATGCATAGAGCCACCCTGCTGTGAGATGAACGATCTCAAGCGACCTTGAAAGGTCTTCTCCCTCTCCTCAAATAAAAAAAAAAAAAACAAATGCATTCAGATCCAGTAACTGAAATGCCACATCCGCAAATGTACATTCCATTTGGCGGCAAGAGGCGGTGGCGTTGGTAAACTGCATCAAGTTGGATGGCTGGCATGTTGCAGGTGCAAATTAAAAGCTTAAACTGGCATTCTCTATGCTTTCTATATAGAAGATATACGTTCCACTGATGATGTCGGTTTACAGTAATTGAAGTTGAAAATGATGGGAAGAACCTTAAGAGTCCGATAACCACCGACAACACCGTCAAGCCTTCCCCTGCCTGCTGCCTCTCAATCTTCCACTGTCTCTATGAAAATGATTCTGGCTTTTATGATAGTTATGATGATATTCACCTTAAAAATAAATGAAACGAGGTTGATAGGCATCTCTAACAAAGTTGGTATCCATTACCATCTACTTCATGTTCTAGCCGCTGCCGCCACTACCGCCACCGCAACCAGCCAGTATTGCCGCCCATTTCATCTCTTTCGCATATGTATACATATGGAAGATATACCAATACACACGGGATCACGATCACAATTAGATTACAGATAGAACAAAGATTTATCTCACAGATTGATAGATTCGATTAGGTGGGGTAATTACCACATACTGCAACTACAAGCCTCATAGAACTAGAACCAACCTCTCAGCAACAACTGGGGGTCTCTTACTTCGTCTATAGTGATAGAGTCTGTGCGCGCAATAAACGTTCGTTCTGTGCGTGCATAAGCCCCACGGATTTTAATGGATTTTTAACTGGTTCTCCTCAGTTGCGTGCTGGTTATGTCGTAGTCGTACCCCATAGCAGCAGCAGCAGCAGCAACAGCGGTGTTGGTGCTTTTGGAGTATCTTTTACTAATTTAATAATTCCAAAACCATTTAAGTCTCCTAATCACTTGTCAAATGATGGTCGGTAATGTGGTGGGGCTGGAAATATGATCGGTGGGTGTAGAAGGGTATGGTGTATACAGCCCCTCTGCCACCGATTGCCCATCTAAACCCGACTTAACCCCCGACTTGTGTGTATGCGAAATTAATATTTTTTGCCCTAGGTGCATTGGAATGCGATCTTTTACCAAAGATAATGCTCCTCCATGATGACTGTCCTGAGATATAATGTCTAGCACCTATACGCTAATTACTAAGAAAGCCGATATGGATGTTTGTAAGGGTGATGGAAGATGGGAGTGCCACCTATGGGTTTGAACTTTTCACTCTTATAGGTAGGTATTGTTGTTTGTTCTTGGGTCGGGAAAAAAATTTAACTATTATAACTGTAATAACTGGGTTATCACTCAGGTTATTCCCTCGGACCAACCAAGGTGTGTGGAATGCGAATGACTCTTGCATGAGCGCCACGTTTTTCTTTTCTATTTGGCTTTTTGTTGAAATAATAAATAAAATTAATTGCTTTACGATTTATTGTGAACTTTTTATGTCAATATAAGGCGACTCTTTGACGCATTATAACGCGGTTTTTGTGCTGTAAATCAATTTAGTGTTGGAAACGCCTTGTTTTTTTTTTATAGTAAAATGTTGACAATTTGTAAGAGATATCGAGCGATATCATGCAATTATATATCTATTGGAGTGACGTTTAAGCGCCGATAAAATAAATATTGACAAAATGCAGAGGATAAGCGTAATTTATTTACGAGCTGAAAAGTTCCAATGAGGCAGAATATAAAATAATAGCCTTGAATGCATATCTCAAGGCTTTTTTATTTTTACAAGGTTTTGAATTGCATTTAGGAAGCGATTAAGTATACTGGAAGTAAACGTGTACACACATTAAGCATCGAGTTTCTCCTATAATAAATGATGTAGTTAGCATGCCTATTATGGAATGCACAATACTTTACTTCCGGGGAATCACGAGTTCCACAATAGAAAATATGGCTGAAATAAGTGCTAATCCCGCCGCAACGCAATCCCCACCTAATTCGTCAGATTATGTAATGTGGGTGTATATTTTGTTGCTGATAAGTTAAGGCAATTTTTATTTGATGTTGCCCCTACTTCCTGAAAAGGTAACGGTTTACCCAGGATGCCATTGAAGAAAGTACGTAAAGTATTTTCTGACGCACAGTTAAGGGCTGTAAAAGCCCTAAACAAGATCAGTGTTACTTGTTACTTACAACCATTTTTGGCAACCATTTATTTTTAATGGTGACCTAAGCAAAAAACATACGAGGTGGAAAAGGTGAAAATTCGGAAAGAGCACCCCAAAAACTATAAAATAGGGCAATTAGAAAAAATAAACTATACCAAAACTTTCCAGCTAACACCAATTTTTCAACCAAATGTATTTTTTGAGTTTTTGCTTTAGCTGGTAAGTTGTTGTCCGAAAGTTTTTCTGGTGTCAAACTGCTAAAGTTTAAAGATCCGTATTTTGAAGACTGTTCTGTCTATTTAAAAGATTTTGGGCTCATACTTTGTTTTGCTCGAATACCAAAGAGCATTATTACTTTCCTTAAAGATTACAATCTACAAAGTTTCAGAAAAGTTGAATATTTCTCGTTTATTCTTTTGTTTTTTTATTTTTTTGCAGTTTTGACCATGTTGCGTACCGAAATTTTGTTGCCAAACATAAAACTTGCAACACTCCCAAGAATATAACGTATGAAAGAAATCAAGACACAAACATTTGTTCTTGTCTCATTTAGTCAAAATCTTAAATAAAAAAAAAAAAAAACAAAGAGAATGAAACAATATTCGGCGACACAATGCCGCCAACACCTCCTATATAACCAAAACCCAAACTACCAACATGAAATTGCTTAATCAAAAATTTATTATTCCTTGAAATTAATTTTATTTTTTATTTAATGGAGTTGTTTAAAAGTTTAAACGATAAATAGAATGTTAAACTGCCTAATTAATCATATTAAATTGAATAAAAAAAAACACACACACACACAACAGCAAGACAAACTCACTCACCTAAAATAAAAATTTCAAAAACAAAAAAATTTGCATACATTGTCAAGACTGAGAGAGAGACCTGCTTCGTATGTATTTAAAATTAAATTTATGAGCCAAGGTATTTAGTTTCACACCTTTAAGAGATTGGCGCCATCGGACCTGATATGACCCCCGCTCTTCTATAAATTCATTTCAACCTCCTCAAACGTATAGTTTCCAAAAAAGAAAAATATAAACAAAATCAAAATGAAAAATAAAAAAAAAAAATGTTCTGTCGAAATCCGGAATCCAAAATAAGCCACAAACACTTAATTTCGGTTTTGATGACCTTATCGCTAAAAATCTGCCTTAATGAGGTACATTTTGGTAAGGCGCCACAGCTTGTGTCTTTGATAATGATGATGACGCTGATACTGATGATGCGTTTGTGTTAATTTTTTTTTTTTTTTTTTTGAATATGGTTAGATCCGTAAATGGTCATATAAATATTTCAAGCAGGTCTTTTCGTCAAGATGATGTCTTATAATTCCTGGGATTACCGAAATAACACGACTTTCAATGATTATTAGTTTACGATTTGTTAAAAACAATAAAAAACTGCTGCTGGCTCTATGTCAAATAAATGTTTTTATTTTTGTGAAGTGATGAGAATTTGCATAATTTTGTTGTCAAATTGACACTCTTCATGTTTATAAGACGGAGATTCCAATGGGGTATCCGTGTTTGACTTAGAAAAACAAACAATGATCGATGGTATTATAACTGGACACAGCTTGAGGGGGTCATTCATAAATATTAAAGGAAAAAAAAAGGAAAATCTTATTGGACTATTCAGCTATAATTAGTTCATCATTGGAAAGTTTGTTCATAAATAATTTTAACAAATTTGTCTGTTTTTTTCTTCTTTTTTTTCGAAGGTATTAAAGTCTTCCTATAATCTACTGTACAAATGACCTAGCAGGGGGCATAATCAAAGCCTTAAGGAACAATAAGACGAAAATTTATGATAATTTTAATCTTGTCAATGAATTTTCAAGTAAGAATCAAAGGATTTTGTCATTCTGATGTTGCCGCCACTCCAACCTGTGCTCAATGGCAATTTGTCAATTTGTTTACACTCTTATTCCATTTAAAGCAACATGGGGCTGAAGTTTTTTTTGTTATAAAAGTTTCATCATAAAAGAATTGAGAGATAATAAAGGTACAATATAAGGAATGTTTGAGAGGAGAGCTCATCAAAATGCTGAATTATAAGGAATATTAGCGTCATTCCACTTCAAGGTTTGTTATAAAGTAGTGGTACAGGTTTGTATCCATTGTAGCTAAAGTCCACTCAGGAATTCTATTCACACTGCAGAACATTAGGAAGAACCTTTTGTAAAAAAAAGCAAAAAACTACGATGATTTGGAATTCGCATCAAAATTTGTGAAAATTGACAAAAACTAAGAACAGTCGGGTTAGTTACACCATTAATAATTTAAGAACTGCTGGTCCGATTTTAATGATCCCTGATTTTATTGGATTTCTCCCCCTTCATTTTCGAAAAATTATGGTCTCGAGAAGAGTTCTCATGCTTTAAAAAAAGAGAAGAAAATAATATAATGTAGATATACCTACGCAATCAAGCACTTTTGTTTTTTTGAATAATTCTCAAACTTCAGCAATAGTAATAAACGTAAATCGATTAATTCAAGGCTATGACATTTTTGTCCCTCATGGAGCCAAAGATAGGTATAGGTAGGTCTTCTATTCTATCTTCTGTTTCATTCAAAAATTTCACCATAACATGACGTCATAAATATATTTAGTAAAGTTCACATTTTGACCTTTTACCGAAAATAGAAAAGAAAAAGAAAAGAAACGAAATACCCGCAAAGTCCTTGAGCAATTATTAGGTAATAAAAGTATTTTTACGATATCAAACCACACAAAATAAAATTCCATTCACAATTATTAGCAGAAAAAGAAAAAAAAAGAAAGAAAATACGAAAAATAAATTGTGCCTCTCAGATTGCTCAAGCAGGACATATTTTTTCCTCACATAAAAGAAATTTTCTTTTTTAGGAAAGCAACCGACTCAACGACGACGGCGATGACGGCGACGATTGGAAATAGCAGGAAAAATCTATCGATTTTCTTAGGCTTTTAGAATTAATTTCATGGTATAGATTGTTTTCGACTTCTTTTCCAAAGAAACAGAAACTTATTATATATATTTTTTTATGATTCATTTTAGTCTTTCTTTGTAGAGGCAATGTTACCAATTTAAGAAATTGGTCTTTTGTGTTTTTTTCTCTCTTTTAATTGTTCCTAGTTTGGAATTTAATTTATTAGATTTCTGATTTTTTTTCTGGTTAGAGAGAAAATCAATTAAAAGATACTTTATGAGAGCGGAGTTCAAGTGGATATATATGGACCTAAATCAAAGGACCTCCCATTCAATTTTGTATTATATAAATGTTCTTGGTGGTCCATTGTCTATTTGTTTATTTTTCTATATGTCACTGAAACCTTTTGAAACAAAATATGATTTATTGGAATTTATTTTATTAATGGAATTTTAACCATCCTCATAACGTCATAACTTCTTTCAAACTCAGAGCTCACTCAAATGTACCTAGTGGCTTAAGATCTACAAATATCATATCGATTTTTATCGGAAAGAGTTTTGAAATTGACTGCAGGTCTCTGGGTTGATTTTTTTTTTGACAAAAATAAAAGATTTGGGATACAAACTTGGCTCCTGCTTATTTACTTGATGAAACCCACAAAACCTCATACCAAAGAAAATGTCTCTCATTTTTTCCACACATAAATTTTGTTGGCTTTGAAACTTACAGTCCCGCGCGTAAAACGCGCGTAATACGGGCGTAAAAATATATAAAACCGAACGCACAGTTAAGAGCAAGAACGAATTTGGGACCACTATCAATACTTAAGACGAACAATTTATGGGTTAGGTAATTAAACCAAAGCTTACAAACTTTACAAACTGAAAATTTTTCCAAAGACCATAAATCAAATTTACTTTTTTTTTTTACAAAATGAAAGAAAACAACAAAATAAAGTTATCTTTAAAATTTTACCTTCAAATTCCATAAATAAGAAAGAAACAAAGTCAAGACCTTCATCAATTTGCCTTACCGCTTGAATAACTCGATGTGACAAAAGCCATTTACTATACTCCCAGAACCCAACATTGTCTAGAGATCTAAGATTCATGCATGTCGCCCACATCCGCTGCAACAGCAATAACCCACTGTGCCGCAGCTTGCAGCTATATTATATATGTTGACATAATAACCTGTCCGCAGTGTCCACATGCCAGTGCACAATCAATTACCTCAAATCACCTTGTGGACAACTCCCGACTGCAACAAAGAATCATCCTTGTCTCTAACCAAGCCATATACGTGTAGTAACTTAGCATAGCTGGTGGAAGAAGTGCTAGTTGTGGTAGGTGCTGTCCGAAGCAATAAGCAGATGCTAGAATACCCAATTGATATGTATAGAGTACGTAATTCCGGAAGCATTCTTCTCTCTTTCGATATGCAATTTATAGACTTTAGTTTGACTTGGCTTGGGCATGAATATAGTATAGGTAAACCATGGTCTCGTTCATAAATAATGAAACAATCGATTAGCGCACGATTAGAGTCCACGCCAATCTCGGTACACTCTGGGAGACAGTGGCCCAACTGTCATTTTTTAATTGCGCTGATAATTTTACAACGATTAATTGGCAAGGCCACTGTGCCAGTCCTGACTCCTTGGCCAGTAGTAAAACAATCACACTCTCATATCCCAGAGGTCCACGATATAGCTTCACAAGGACCACATTAGATGATAATTCTGGAGCTGCTGGCAGCTTGGTTTCTTGTCATGTCGCCAATGTTGCGTCGCGTAAGGAAATTTCTCAAATTGTTTTCATCATGGGTGGTAATGTGCAGCAGCTCGGGGTTTTTTTTTCTATAAAAACAACACAAACATTGCCACTGCGACTGCGATGCCTGGACTCACGCGTCTCTGGGTGCCGCGTGCAAAAGAATTTAAAGTGCAACAGATTGGAATGAGGTATCCAGCTGATTGAAGCTGGTTCTTAAGCATAACTATGGGAGTTGGGTATACAAAATTAAAAAAAAAAAAGGTATAACTTGTTATTTTCCTTGCTAATAAGGACCTGCTCCAAACTTCTTTCAGCATCATAGAGTCAGCCATACTAACATGATGCTGTTTCAATTGGACGTGGAATTTATTTAATTAACTGAGTAATTTATTTGGCATTCTTTGCTAAGAAGCAGGTAGTATCTCAATAAATATGATTATTTGCCATATTTTCAAATCTTTAAATTTCTTGAGTTTGTTTTTATTTACAAGCGCAAGTAACTTAAACTACTTTAAAAAAAAAATACATAACATTTTGATGATTTGTATATAAATTTATAATTTTCAAAGGATTGTCAGCAAGAAAGAGACATTTCTAAATAACTTATAGGTATTCAAACTTCAATTGCATGTAAAGAAGGTATCTAATAAAGTTACAGAACAATATTAACCTCTTTCCTTCGTGTCACATTAAAACATTTATCTTGATTAATTATAACAAAACACAAATCTCATTAAAAATTTAAAGCATTACAAGCACCAATAATAGAATTGAGTTACATATTGGATAATAAAAATAACGCCATATCACTGACTCTATATTCATTAGTCTTGACGTCAACATTCCAATTGCGTGCGTAAGTCATTTATTACTATCTTCAATTGATAATAATTTTATCAAAAAAAAAATGTTATACTTTACAAATTTCTTGAAGCATTTTGTAATAATCAAAGTAATCACGTGCCTTTGAACATTCTTAGATGGATATATTGAATTATTTCACAAACATAAATGATGGGTTCTGTTTCATTCTGTTACATTTAAAAGGCAGTTTTAAAAATAAATTTTAATCCTCAATTATTTTTGGGGTCTCTTATGGAATTTGCAATATTCTACTCCCGGAGGGTCAGCTTGATTCGCACCTATATCGCAATGGATTCACATTCGCATTAAAAGCTTTTATATAATTTGTCCGATGAACTATATTATCGCTCTAAGGAACTACCTTACCATTTTCATTCAAGGGAAAATACTTTAAATTAGCCGAATGGAAAAATGGAAAGGGATTTTGTAGTTTTCTGAAACTAAAAATTCATGGATTCATTTCTCAGTGAGATTTCTTGTTTGTAGGACAAGCCGAATGAGAAGCGGGCTGATTTAAATGATTGAATATGATTTGAATTGGGAGCTGCGTTATCTAGCAGTATTGCAAAAAATGGTGGCACTGTAAGTTTTGTGCTTGAGCCACCATTATGAAAATCGTGTTTTAATTAGGGATTTGCCAATTCATAGATTTTTCAATCCGAGTTGAACCGAGTTGAATGTTGAAATAATGCTTGAAAGATGAGGGATAATCTGTTGACGTAAAAGGAATATTCGTTTCCAAATGTTATCCAACTGCCGCAAAATCAGATTTTTTCAGATAAAAAAGAATTGAAACTTCAGATTTTTTAGTGTTTTTTAATTCCTCAACATCGTATCAGTCCATGACTTGACAGATCGCGAATGAGTTATAGTTTAGTCCCGATCTGTCAAGCCATAAACTGTCAAATTCCATTGGAGGATGGTTACGATGTTAAGAGATTACAAAAAAACACTAAAACATCTGAATGTGAATCCGTTCTGGACAGAAAACAAAAAAAAGATCAGAAATGTGCAAGTTTTTGTGATCCATGAGAAAAAACCTCGCCCCAAACTATGTGTGAAAAGTAAAAAATTTTACTTTTTTTTTAAGCCACGCAAGCTAATTTTTGTATCAGAAAATCAAATAAGAAAGTATCTGATACTTTAGGTAAAACAAACTTATCAGTTATCATCGCCAATAATCCCAATCCATTCATACCTAATAATATGATATCTTACCTTTAATCAAAAGGTCACATCCACATAAGGTCCTATAAGTAATTATCATAAACCACAATCAAATTTAATTACTATCATCACCTCTAACTGACAATTAATTTATATTATGCACATGCCGCAATGTTGTAAAACATGTTCCGCGCCATATAGTCACTTAAAATTTACCCACAAATGCATAATTTATTATCGGTAAATATATCTACTCCCATCAGGAAATATTGCCAACAACACAATATCCATTATGTCCGTCCAGTCCAAGCCCCAGTGGTGTTGCAACCAAACCAACACACAAAAAAAATGTGAGAAACCTTTTAAATGGATTTATGACGTCTAAATGTGGTCAGCCTTTTGTGGTTGAATAAGAGATGCATAGCATCTTCGGGCAGAATAATAATAAAAAAAAAACTATTTGAGATAAAAATTCACGCTCCCAATAGTTCCAGATCAACATACATACTTCTTATATTATATGAACCTCTATTATGCTATACGCATATATGATGGGTGATCGAATTGGAACCACTGCCCCGCTTTTTATATTTTTGATGACAGCTCTCATAGGTCATAATTATTTCTAAATGTCAGCGAAAGTTTGTTGACGTACTCCTCAGCTATTATGACTTGTTCACCTGAAGTCATTATTTTGTTCACAAGCACCACACACATGATGCACTGTGCCGGGCAGTGCATATAAAAATGATGGTGTTTTGGTTGATCCGTGAGATACTCGCACGAAGATACAGGTTTCCGTTTACGCTGTTCTAAGCGCCACTATAAGTATATTTTAGATAGAAATGTAATGGAAGAGAGAATAAAATATTTTCCCATCAAAACTTGGTGCCTTAGCCCGACTCATCATCATCATCATCATCTTCATCCAGAATCCTATATCCCTCCTCTAGAGCGTATAGAGTGCGCTCAGTACAAAAGCATTTTTCTAGAGTCAAGTGCTTTGTTTGGATTCCATCACTGAGGGTCAAATGTATTTTATAGGATTCTTCATATTTGTGTGCGTCTACACATTTAATATGTGTGTGTGTGTAATGTGAACCAAAAAAATGGAATGGGAGAAGCAGGGCAAAAGGAAACTTGTGTATTTATTCTATTTTTGCTCTCCTTTTCGAGCATTTACAGAAGGGGTTTTTGAATGAAGATTTGGGCGAAAAAACCTTGGGCATTGTTAAGTACCCCGTTTAAGATAGTTAGAAGAATAGGTAATTCTGTTTTGTCTGTTTCGACTCTTTTTCTTGCCTTTACTTCTATGCATGTTATTAGTGCTTTCTTATTCTTTCTTAAAGTTTTCTGTTCGTTGTGTATTTATCTTTTCTATCTTTTTATACTTTTCTTCTGTTTTTTATCTTCTATTCCTTTCATCTTTTTCTTCTGCTTCTGTTACTTGTTTTGATATGTTCTTAGTAGGCTCTTAAAAATCATAGTCCGCCCTTGTCGATCCCCCAGAACACATTTGAAAAAAAAGTTCCCTTCCATTTTGCTCTTTTACCTCAATTGTAAATAAATCAAATGGGTGGAAATGTAGACTTGTAAGGTGAATGCAATGGAACGAACCTACATAAAGGATGAACAGAAGACAGTCACTAGCCGATTGTGAGTATGTGTATGCTTATGCACTGGGCACTTGATGATGAGTCGTTAAGCCCTTCTATGAAAGAATTCCACCAAAATAAAAGAATGAGTGAGTGACTGAACGAAGTGTCTCCTCCTTCACATTGGAACTACCTTACCTTCCTATAGGTATGGATATGATGGCATCTTCTTTATTATTATGCAGATGAAGAAGATTCAACAAAACTGAAAAAGAGAATCCCAAGAAGACGACCGACGACGACGACGAGAATCCTCATCATTAGCTTAAGGAAAACAAGTGTCAATAAGCGGGAAGAGAAAAGAATAGTATTGCACCATCTACACCACCAGCGCACCGTTTAACAGCATCACTTTGTTATGTTCTTTCATTTTTGTCTTCATTTTCTTATTTGATTTTTGCAGAATTTTTTTGTTCATATTTCCCTGCTTGGTGAAGATTTACTCATTTGAAAATTCCCCCAACACACACACACGCACACTCTTTGGAATGACCGTATAGTCATAAGTTTATAAACATTAAAGTATAGGATATCTTCAGCCTTACAACAGGTTGAAATTTTTAGGATTAGCCTTATACCTACCTCACATCAGGCTCTCACATTCACATATCTATCGCATAGTCAGACGCAAATACACAATATTTGCATTTAAGATAGTTTTGCAGAGTGTGCAAACAAGGCAAGCTTCTTCTTTTTTATTGGCCAGGCCATCAGAGATTTTTTTTGTAGGAATAACACGCGATATGACTAGGACTGCAGCAGCAGGTCCATGATACGATAGCATAAACGCTGCGTGATTAGATGGGTAAATATTATGGCATACGGTATGCAATCAATTATTTAAGTTAACAAAAAATAAAACAACTTCAAGTTGAAAGGACTTGTGAAGATTTGTCATGTGATATTTGCATCAACTGTTTTTTATTATTTTTTTTTTTATTATTATTTTGTTATATCAATGGTATGTACTTTTGAGTTGGTGTTAATTTGAATTTTATGAAAAGCCATATGAAGTATTATGATGCAACAATGTTTTGAATAATTCTTGTTGAAGGTAGCATCAGTTTTTGAAAAACGGTGCTGTGTATTTCGAGAAATACCAATATTATAATTAATGAAAAATAAGTCCCAAAAATAACACTTTAATATTGCTTCTAGTCAGTGACTGGGATCATGAAGCTATATTGCTGTATGTTATAAC
Source organism: Meliscaeva auricollis (assembly GCA_948107695.1). Classification (NCBI taxonomy): domain Eukaryota; kingdom Metazoa; phylum Arthropoda; class Insecta; order Diptera; family Syrphidae; genus Meliscaeva; species Meliscaeva auricollis. The sequence goes on along the minus strand of OX403619.1, from coordinate 17,466,117 downwards.
TTTCAACTACAGTAGTTCTCACCATCAGTCAACCTGAATAATACTTTCTGTTAAGCAGCAAAGAGACGTCAATAAATTGAATCATCTTACAGAAACTTTCTTAATTCCGAGATTAACACAGCATTGACGATTTAAAACAATTTGTTCTCTGGCAGTCTTGAGAAGCAGAAACTATGGAAGACTTCACAGCACAGATATTAATCTACATCTCCTCTTGCACATCCAGAATCTCTACCAGCGAAAAATCTAATACAGCGAAAAAGGTTTTATTTTTTTGATTTTCTAACGGAAATATATTTAAAAAAGATTTGAGAGAAACATTTTAACTTTAGATTAAAGTTCAGCACCTTAAAAAAAGTTTATCGGAATTTTTCAATTAAAATCGTTAGATAGTTAGATAGGCTATCTAAAGATTTTTTACTGAACAATCACACAGCTCAAAAAATCCAAATATCGATAAACTTTTCTATCTAACATAGTCTTTGATACATTAGTTAGGCGTATCACCTTAGAAGGGTGTTACTGCAATTTCTGAAGGTCAGTCGGTACATTTTTTTTTTCAACTGAGTTAAAGATAAAAATCTTTGGGTTGGTAACCGCTGAGTATACTAGCCATACAAATGGCCGGACTTTAAGTGGCTTGCTTCAGCCGCCATTTTGAAAAACACGTTTTAATCAATATTCGAAATAGTTTTATCAAAATGAAAACTACGCACAGGATTTTCAATTTATAGTCTTAAAATGTTTATATTAGAATAATAAAACACGTATCATATTTTTGTTCTGCATAGTGATGCAAATAAGCGAGCATAGAAACTGACATGAATTTGTCGTTCAATTAAAAATTAAGAAGAAATGCACAAAAATCAAAAATCGGCTGAGAAATGGTCATATGTGCAACACAAAATAAAAAATAATATTCATTAGTTTTGGGCATACTAATTTATGCGAATTAACAAAAACGAATATTTATACTTTCGGGGTAGCTAAATTGAACGATAAGTTTAAAGAAGAAGTAACTATACAACTAAGTTATTTGGAATAATGGCTTGAAAAGTGGGTTATGTAGTAAAATATTATGTAAATTTAAGAACCTAAATTCTGAAACAAAACTAAAGCATTTTTTCAAGATAAGATGTTATGTTAAAGTTAACGCAGAGAAAAACATAAATATTATAAGAATCATATCAACAATCGGCGCAAAATAAAAACTTTAAGGATCATCCTTTTTTTTTTGTAAGCTCATATTTCTGTATATGTGCCGTAACCAAACCTATAAATAAAGCCTTAATGATATCTAGTTAAACAGATGGCACTCAAAATTCACAAACTCGATAATATGAATGAAATATTTTAATGAAGCCATTGATTACTAAAATTCTTTACGCATAATTCCCTGTTCCCACTCAATTTCCCTTCTTTCATCATCTCTAACTCTATACCACAATTGTTTCATGGGGAACTAAGATAGGAGGTTATGTGGTTAGGTGGCTTAAGTTTACTAAATAAGTGACACCCTGTCATAATCTTGATTATATTTTTATTGAAGTGTTTGCACCAAAGCCAATTACTTCTTTCTTAATTCCTTCGAGTATTATTTTAACTCCACATTGTTACAACTTTTTACAACGAGTATGATAAATGTTGTTTTTTTTTCTCAACTTTAGACAATGGAAATGAAGTCAAATTCGTCAGAGACATACTCATTTTATGACGAAAAAAAAATACTGCACTAAAGAAACCCATTTAAGCCCATCGAGCTGAGACTAGTAATGTGATGGCGAGATGTGGCAATGGCGTGGCATTGCAGTGCGATGCAAAGGTGATGCAACATGATATCTCTCGTTCGATCGGAGGACATTGATATACCCCAGTCAGTGATCCATGGATGGATGCCGCCCGTTGTGAGAGATAACCAAACAGAGACTTAAAAAAAAAAAACTTAAGGCCAAGAAAAATGAAAATGAAGAATTCTTGTCCTCGAACTATTCCGCCGAACTCTAAGGTAATGATGGTAAATTCATAGCTGTTACATAGGTACATATGTAAAAATATATAAAATGCTGTGAGAATGATTATCGTGGATTTGGCGCAGCAGATATTTACCTGGGAATGTACCTACTTATATTGTGGTTTGAGAGATTGAAATGATGATGCTGATGATGTTAAAGAAGACTACACACAATGTTGTTGTTTATATTTCTGTGAATCATGTAGACTTTTTAATAGCTTTTATGGACATTTATAGAAGTTATCGTTTGATTTAAGCTTTACTTGTTTAATATTGTTTTTATTCTTTTGGAATAAATATTTAACTCTTCTTTTGAGATGGGGACCCCCTGTTTCGTGTGGCCTCTGATAATTCAACCGTTCAATTTGTAGCCTACTGACTAATTTTATTTTCAATTTCTTCCACAGCCTATAAATAAAAGCGATTAGCAAGAGTTATTCTACGTCTAATTTTTGCACCGATGATAGTCAAATTCATTTAGTATTATATGGGTATCCACTCTCGTAGCCGATATATCCATCAAACCCTTTTGTAACAGCTCGCTTGGTCCTTCCTATTACAACGATATATTACTAAAATATCCCACATATTTTGTGATATTTTAAAGATAGTAGCGGATTTATTAGTTAAGGTATTGCGCACTAATTTCTCTAAAACAAATATTGAAACAGCTTCCTAATACTGAGTACATTACATTGCTCCTACCGCTACCGCAGTCGTTTTGTTTCGGAAAATATTTTCCAATTTGGAAGTGTCGTCAGTTTAGCAACTAGCAGAGGTTGCATGATAGAGTATCAACCTGTCTCAAACATTACTCGACATCAGAAGTATCGGTGATGTTTTTACCGATTTTGCGGGATCAGCCAGATTCCTCCATATTCTCATCCCGCACAAGGGGGCAAGCTTGGCAGGGATGTTGAAATGCGACATGGCTCTGTATAGAACCTCGCTTCGGTGATAGTCCATAGCACTAACCTCAAGGGGTACTACATTGCCTTGATGAATGGAGGTAAGGCCTTCGCAACACATTGATATCTCTTGGAAGAGTGGGTTCTTCAGGCCGATATCTTATAATTTGGTTCTTTTGGTATCCCTGGTATCACAATTCCTAGAACCTAGATCCGATGGATCAAACGTTTGACTTAGTTCACTTTTCTGTAATCCAGTGGAAATGATTGTCACTAAATGCTAAGAAAAAGTACAGATCAATCAATCTTTAACAAAGAATTCTGTTTTGAAAGTATATGGTTGTACCTGTTTTTAAAATAGAACTATCAACAAATAGGTCTTATCTATTCAAGTCCCCATACGTGTGTTATATTTTAAGTTAAAAAGCCTTTAATAGCTCATTTCCTAATCAAAATCGAAATCACTAGGTAGGTACCCAGCAAACCACCCACCAATGAACAAACAAATAAAACATTTTTGCCTTGCCCATGTGAGTGATAAAGAATTCTAATCAAAACTACTCGAACAACAACTACAAGCATGAGTCCGAAGAACAAGAATTTAATCAAATTTCCGATCGAAACTGATAGGCTTTTAAAAAGTCGTAATTTCTGATTTATTATTCAATTTATTGTTATTACCGTTTCCCATCATCAATAATTTAACGCCAACGAACGAGAATGATGGCAGAGAATGACCCAACAACCAACATTATTATGTTCTGCATTTTTCAAAAGGAAACAGATACAGAACTAAACTATACACACAGAGCACACCGCAATAAGATAGAAAAGTATCTATTTGAATTCTGAAAGATCATACCGCAGTGCTCATCATAAATATGACGAAGTGTTCAATTACCAACGAGACGAGAAAAAAGACTCTCGAACTCGTCGATTCTCTGGGGTTTTGGCATGGCTAGCATAAAAAGAAGAAACACACAAACCTTGGAGGGAGGGTGTAATAAATTTTATATTTATTCTTTATACTATGTATGCCAGCCAATATAACTAAGCACACACATTTATGCATTATTAATTACACACAGAGAGGTATAGAGCTGTTTCCTTTTTTGTGAGGTTCCTTTTAACGCCATCAGCTTAGACCCGTTCGCCTCTTTAATGACATCGAACCTAGCTGAACGTTAAAGAGTTACTGCCCAAGTTAAATTGACGTTTACTTCGACTGTCAGTTGTTTGTGTCAAAAATGCATGGAATTTTGTCGGCAATATAACACGTCGGCCGACACCAAGAGTGTAAAAGACAGAATCAAATTGCTTTATGTCGTCGTCATCGTCATCGGTATGAGAGGGAAGAAGAAAAAAAAATAGAAAAAGAGAAAAGACTATAAATTTGAAATTTTTATTTGCCCAACAAAGTGACATTCGGAATGAATAGTCGACGACGACGACGACGCCGAGCCGGCACTACCATTATCTCCATCAATGGGGGGTTCTCCTAAAAACTGAAAATACAATATGATGCGATGACGAAGCCCGATGCTGATGAGGATATACACACAAATGACACAACCAAAACCGTCAAACAAGCCTTCTCAGTCATTCAGACGCGCGACTCCTCTATTTTTAGGGAGGCTTTAATGACTTTTGTCTTTTTTCTTCCATCATAGTCCTTTAACGACTATAACAGACATTATAGGGGACCTTTATAAATAGTTTTTGTTGTTTCGGTTATAATCTCTTCGTGTTCATGTTAAATTTTTAAATTCTCATTGGAATTAGATGACTTTTCGATCATATCACACAAAATTCATGTCTCTTGTTTTTCATTCATAAGTTTTGAGTTTGATGGGACTTTGGCCCAAGTTGGTAAACAAAAAACTCATCTATACACTCGCTAGGGCAATCGGGCCGATTGTCTAAAAAGAATTTTCTAATGTAAGGTTAAGTGTATTAAGCATTAAGGTAAGGCGGATGTGAGATAGGGTATATTTTATCAGTTATAGACACAACTTTTTGAATTGCAAAAGTGCCGTTATGCTTCAAGAGAGGTTATTATTATTATACTGCAGATAGAAGTTGGTAAAGGAAATTGATTACGTTAGTTTTATATGGCTTTTTGAAGAGGGTTAAAAAGCATTTTGTATAATCTGTGTTTTTATATTTTTAAGTTAGCACATCCGGAGCAATAATATCGAAGTATAAATGCTACAGTATTCTAAATGTATTCTAATTATTGCGACAGAATTGACTGCATTACCAATTGGCTGCAGTCTTTTACAGTTCTGGAATATAAAACTGCACTTTAAAAAAAAAAATATAAGTAATTAAAGGTTTGGTAATGTACGTACATATCATAGATTGAGATTCATCGGGATGTGCAAATGCAATACTTTTGGTAACTAATAAATTCTAATAAACTCGCTTTAGGGAATCATTCAAAAACCTTGAGAAAAAAAAAAAATGCTACCAGTGAAAATGTTAAAACCCGATTCAAATTAATTTTTATCTACAATACAACAAAGTATTATTATATACTTAAAATTTAAGCAGTTTTAAATTATTAAATTGGTCATTCCTTAAACCTTATAAACACAAAAATTGTACAGTGCGGATGGAGTTTTTTTTTTATATTAAAATTGTTGACCCAACAGACGTTGTCCTGCCCTGCACAATGATTTTTATTTATAAGCATTAAGGTAGGTATTGTATGAACCACAATTACAATAGTTACTGAACCACCAGGGTTTTCATTCTATAATTTTCAGTAATTGGGTTAAAAGTTTTAGATAGTAATTTAAATTTTGTATTCAAGTGCTTTTGGATATACGAAAAAACGTGGAAGGTCACAAAGAAATCCGCGTAATACCGCGAAAAAAGCGTGGAAATCAAAGTTCTTCAAAGTTATTTTACCAGTACTCCGTAATTTTCGACGACTTTCCACACTTTTGTTCGTGGTTTTCTGTTGTTTTCTTCTTTTTTATGAGGGGTTTTTAACCTATTTTCAAACAGTTTCTAGCATTTTTTCATGACTCCTCATGCTATTTTCATGATACGTATTCCATGATCTTTTTTTTTGAAAAAATTCACTGACCCAATACCGAAAAAATAATTTTTCAAAAAAAAAAAAAATCAAAAACTGTTCCCGTTTACAAATATTTTTTTATTTTTGCTTATTTGTGTATATCTAACAATACCTTAACCAAAAGTTAAGATTTTAAAACTTAGTTAATACATAAATAGCTTTGGGCTACATAAGCAAGTTCGTGCGATCTAGTCGTGTATTTTATTTCACTTCTATCCGTGTTATTGTACGCTTTTTACCTTGCTTTTTCATAACATCAGTATCATTTTTTCGGACTCCCTTGGAAAATGTGAAAAAAAACCCGTGCTTTTTAACATTTTCCACACGATTTTTTTAAACAGTCGGGTTTGGGTTGATATTTATTGGAAAAAGGCAAACTATCGACATTGGCAAATGTTACTTAAAAGTGTGAGAATCAACAAGAACGAACGTTTCACTCTATCTGAATTGAAATTAATTGAATTCAGCTTTCTGTTATTTATACCTGTCATAATTTAATTCCTTCTACTAAGGCTGAAACAATATTATTAAACAATTCCAAAATCTATTTAATACTTAAAAAAAAAAAGTAGGTACGTATGTGTTTTGAAACTGAATTTGTTTCTTTATAACAGCAACTGATTCTCAATTTAAATTCATAGAAAATTTCCATTGTGAATTAACATCTATTGTCAACACATAACAGAGCTTCTAAAAATGTGTGTTCCACTGCAACTTATTTTGAGTGGATTTTCTTTTTCAATGTTGCATCAACAAATTGAGTATGAATGCAATGGATATAAGATATAACCTGAAAGTTGCAACACCAGCAGTTCTGTTAACTCTTAGCTTCCACAATAGAGAAAATCAAATGCATCAGGAGAAATAAAAAACACTCAAACATTTGGATTTCAATTCAATGCAATGCAACATGTTTGAGAAATGATTTCCAAAATAAGAAGAGAAAATTGTGTCTCATGATAGAAGAAATGGCTTAAAGAATTTACTATCCAACGAATATTGTTTTTGTACTGATGGATGGAAAAATGAAGGTACATATAGGATTGCTAGGGTTCATGATAGAAGAAAGGTATTAATTATTTAGAGCATTTATGAAATATTTAATTCCAATCGTATCTGGCTTGTGAAAATGAACTTGAATTGGAATATGTAGGTACTTGTAGTGGGGAGTCTAGACAATACGTATGCTTTTGGACTCCAATATCTACTGCCACTGTCAAATACCTACTTTTAAGAATTATGAGTGCATTCTAAGGGTTTTGGGTATATCGCTAGTAAATTCAAGTATTTAGCATAATGTGAATATTTGGTCGATTATACATTGTACTTCTTAAAATCGTCCTGGCAAGTCTCAATAAGATCATCAGTGAAAGATTTGTGCCATACAACCAAACGATAAGCATGATCCCCTAAGCGTTATTTCAAAAATGAATGCTTTGGTATTGTTAGCTTGCATTAGAGTATTTGACAATTTCCTTTTTTACTGGCTGAGATCGTTCTCTTATGTGAGGTGCGTCTCATGCTGAACTTATATTTCATTCTAATTCATCAAGCGTTATTAAAAATCTCCGCGTAGAGATCACCAGCTCCACAGAAAGTGCCCCCTCAAAGAGATTGCAATCAGAAAACTTCTGTTGGCTAAGGTAACAACCTGACTCCTGAAACTAAGCTACTGTCTACTGAGCATACCCTAAGTGGAGCAACCACATTGGGGGAGTGGTGCTGATTTCAAAAACGAAGTTAAGACTTTTGCAGCATAAAGCGAGTATTTCTAAATAAAAGTGCTTGCCTTTATCCCGAGAAGCAGAATAAACATGTGAAAAACTATACATCAGAATTAACAGTCTTTTAAATCAATAGTATCTTATTAACTTTCAAACAAATAAGGCCAAGTTTTGGAATTGGGCAGTTTCGCTTAGCGTTATTTAACGGCGCAGCTAAGTAGGTACCTATCTCAATGTTAATACGTCGATTACGTTTGTAAACTTATTTTTTAACACACGACAATGTGCGTTCAGGAATAGAAACCTGAATACAAAATTGGAAATAAATACTTAAGTACAAATCCATAGCCAAGTTTTTCCTATAGTGGACTCAACATAGTGGACTTTAAAAAAGAAAAAAAACATTAATTCACACAAAAAATATCCCCTTGAACCATTCACAATAATTGTTACCCGAAGGGGAACTATAAGTTTCTCAGCAAAAACAGCAACCATTTTTCCTCCATATTCACTATCCCCATCGAAATTATGCTGGATACACCTTCAACCACCCACCCACTCACTCATGTCCATGTTCACTCAGTATGAAGGCATGAAGGGTAATGTTGGATGCTATGGGGAAAACCTTCGTGGGACTCGTATAGAATCCACATCCACTTACCACTCAAATAGCTTCCGAGAAAAATAAAACCAGGAAGACAGAAGTCGTGGTGAAGAAGAACGACAAATCGAACCCGACTCAGGCAGGCACACCGCTGAAGGCCGATACTAAGCGGCACTACCACCGCGCAACAACGGCAGCGACAGCCCCATTGCCTGCGAGTGGTGCATATTCCTCCCGCTGCTGCTGTCCAACAACAACGGAACGACGAACGAGCCCCCGTTTTCGTGTGACGGACGACGACGGACGGTGCGCTCTTGGTGCTAGAGTGCTCGTGGTGGAGCAGGAGCTGGTGTAGTTTTGGAATTCCTTTTGGTGTGTTTTTTTTGCTTTAATTTTCTTTTTAGTACGGCTGCTACGGTTCGGCTTTGGTTCAGGCCAGCAGCTACTACTAACGTTTTTCGTTTCTGCTGTTGTTGTTGTTGTTGTTGTTGTGTTTGTCGAGTGGTTCGTTCTTCTTCTGTGCTGTGCTCTGTGCGGTTGCACGATACGGAGAAGTGTAGTTTCACGTTTTCCTTCAGTTTCGTATCGCATTTAGTTGGGTTCACATCGTGTATAATATTTGTATCCCCATTCTGAGACTAACGGGAAGGGATCAATCAAGTAGAGTAGTGTAACTGGAAAAAATAAAATTGGAATTTCGCGGTCCGACAGGGGGTGCCGCCGTGCCGGACGACAACCATAATAATTTTTCTTATTCTAAATTTTGTGTTGTTGTTGTTGTTGTTGTTTTCTTCTTCTAGAGAAACATTTTTCTTTTCGTTTTCAAACGTTTTTTTTTTCTTTTTTATGTTTCTCATCGAGAAGAGAAAAACGAGAAAAATCAATGACGGCACAAAAAGTAGTGTGAACTCGGTTCAAATCGGAATTAATGGAATGCCCCTTGGGCCCCCTTCACCCTCCCTTCTAACATCCAACTAAGGGTTGATTTTTTTGATAGTTTTTTTTTTGTGATGGATTTTTTCCAAAGAGCTAAATAATATTAAAGTGGATACCTTTTTGATACGGCGCCGAGGGGGTAGTTTGGTTCGGGGCGTTGTAAAGTGATTATGACACATAAACTATGCGGAACCGGTCACAGGTCCAGAGAACTGCTGCATAATTTCCGTTTTTGGCCGGTCTTCTTGGGTTTGATGGAGACTGAGATCCCATAAGCATAGCTAGAGCCAGAGACAGGCCAGGACGACATTGCAAGCAATGGCATAAAAAAAGGATACTCAGTGTTTGTGCTCGTTAGTTTTGTGGGTCAATTACGTGAATCGAATTGATTTGTGTGTTCGTTTGGCTCTTGTTTCTCAGTTCTCGGGCAGATTCTCAGGCTTTTCGGTTTTGTCTTCTGTCAACCCCCTGCGGTAAGGGTAATACGGACGAGTGATTATATTCGTTTTTTTTTTGTTTTTTTAATGTTTCGTATGTCACAAAAATCAACATCTTTAAACCGTGTTGAAGGGAGCTAGGGGTTGATATAACTTTATTTCGGATTTCGAATTTACTGCGGCAGAATAAATGAAGTGACACAATTCGTGAATTATCCATATTGACCGATGACATATTCTCCCCCATTTTCGACCCAACCACCACCCCCTAATCTGCTGTATGTTTCTGTGTGTTTGTGAGGAAAGTGTGCCCATATCATTTTTTTTTTTACTGTCGTCGTCGATGTCTATGTGCAATTTGCCGCAACTTGTGCTTTTTTGCAAATTCATTTTATTCGGGGTGAAATTTGTCGGTCGAATACACCGTTAATCATAACATTACGGTATTTGAATATTGTGTTCCGTGTCGGATCGATTTAATTAATAAAACTTCGGACCGGAAGTGTTTTTGGTGTATTTTTTTTTTCTTTTTTGTATAATTTTTGTTTCTATATTTTTGAATAATTATTTTCTTTTTATAATTTCTTTAATCTTCAGGTGGTGTTTTAACGTGCGTGTTCTTGTGAAAATATGTAAATAGATAATAAATTGCTTAAATGTCGTCATACTTATAAGTTTAATTTGGAATATAACTACTCGAATCGAAGAGAGGAAATCGAAAGAAAATTTGTTGGATAGTTTAACTTTAAATAAAAATAAAAGTAAGATTTCTTCAATGGAAACAATAAAGTAGATATTAATAATTTTGTTTTAGATTAAACCAAATGCAATTAAATGTGTACCTATAAGATTAGGCATTTTTTTTTTTCTGAAAAAGCTTAAACAATTTAAAAATATGATCTTTCAGAAGAAAAACTTCAAATACTATTAAATATTGAAAATTTAAGAACGTTAAGAAGTTCCTATAATTACTAATTCAAAAATTTTCAATTTTAATTTTAGAAAATCCTCAGAAAAATTTTCGAACAAAATCATTTTTTTGAGACTTGAAGTGTGGAATTGGCACTTTTATTTACACTTTTTTTGTTTTCATAGTTTTTCTATTTTATTTTTTTTTAGTTATGCCACTCACCTGCAGTCGAAAAAAATCTTCTTTTTTCGCTGTAATAAATGATTTTTATTAATAAAGCTTACATTTCCAAGAAAAAAACTGGAAGACTAAGTGGTTTCCATTAGTTTTTTTAGGAATAACGGTTTCATGCATATATATTTTTAGCCATTTTGTGGAATGAAATACAGGAAAGCTTATTTTTTTTTCAAATCTGAAAGATGGGTATTAGAAAGGCCGCCACCCTCTGTCGAAATCCACCAGTGTTTCTGTGATAAAAAGTGAAGAAGGACATTTTCAAACATTTTGATATATTTTTGGAGATGATCTTACCTACGTAGCAGTCAAAAGTTATGGCTATGAATACCCCATAAAGTAAACAAGTAAAATTTTTAATTTGCCGCAAAATTGTCATCGATATGAGTGTTTTTAAAATGTTGCATCTGGTCAATCGTATCAAAAGTTACTGAGCATTTTCAAAAATATGTTAAATTACGATGTTAAATGCATCGATACGAGTGTTTTTTTTTTCTGTTGCATTTCGTGATAAAAATATATACACGTTGTTCAATTTTTTCACGATTTAAAATTAAGATTACCAACGTGTTTTAATAGAATGTGGGCAAAATTGTGATGGAGAGATCTGAAAACACACAAAATCCGATAAACTCCCGGTAAAGCTAATATTTTTTTTAATAAATTATTTCTGTAACAAAAAAAATATTCGCCCAAACTGCTCAGGAAAAAATCACTGCTAGAATATTTTCGCATCCTCTCCTCTCCATTAAATGGAAACTGTTAAATATTACATTCGTTCTCAAAGAACACTTTTTTCTTATCACTTTGCAAAAATATGAAACTCTAAAAATTGTTATCATTTTATCAATAATCAGAATTTTCTATTTTAGTTTTTTTTTCATTCTGAATAAAATATTCTTTATTAGAGGACGTTGTTTCATTTATAAGGAAATTATTTAAATCTAAAACACCAACAGAAACTAGCATTGTACCTAAACAATTTCATGTAAGGGCAAGACACAAGAGTGTCAAGTTGTAAAATAATTATGTAGTTACTTTTGACAACACCTTTTTAAAAACTCAGCTATAAAAATATACTTTGTATGTGAACATCGTTATTTTGTCCGCTGGAGGTAGTAGTAAAAAGAAGAAAAAAAAAAGAAACATTTTATACTTAATAACTCATTCCAACCATAAAAGTCTGTAAAGAGTGTTAAAAATAAGGATCGATTTAGTTCAATTGCTTTTCATGGGTAGGTAGGCATTTATTCATGTGGTAGGCTTTTAATATATACATATTTGTATATACATATCCACATATTCTTGCTATGCAAAATGCAAATCCATTTTCTAGTAGAAATTATGTTTATGAAAGAGAGTCACAGGCTAATACAAAACCATGATGTCACTTTTGTGTAACGTAAATTTATGCTATGTAGAAGACATAGAGACAAAAACCTTCAACTCATCAGAATTCATAAAATATGATTTTAAATTGCGGTTTTTATACCGAGTTATTATGGTTACTTTCTTATTTCGTTTACGTTATGGATGGTTTCATTTTGTCATCATCATCATGAAAAACATTAAGTAGATACCTACGTACTGAAAATAATGTTATCTAGGTTAGGGTGTTGTTTTTTTTAAATCTTTCCTTTGTTTCTAAGTTAACAGACGAAATATTGTTTCTAGACAGAAAATAAAAATATTTGGACAAATGCCACTTAATTGAATATCTAAAACTCACTAAATGTTTTAAAATGTTCCCATATATTTTACGGTTTTTCTTTCTAACAGCCAGTTAGATTAGATTTTTAAATTGCTACTTTATAACAATTTTTTTTAAATATTAATTTTTTGTCAAAAACTGATTTTTTGAGTTGAATCTGAAATCATAAATTGCATTTGGTTTGGTTACACAAAAATTCTTACAATATAATCTTTACTTAATTTCAAAAGAATTAAATGTATAGATATGATTTATAAAACCAAAGGCAAGCAAAATATAATTTAATTCTTTTTACAATTTCTATAGGAAATATCTTCTAACAAATAATTCAAACTTTATCACTAAAGATTCAATCGATAAATATAAATAAAACACATATTTTGCTCAAAAATGGATTTGAAATTATTGATAAATATGTAAACATAATTTTGTAAAATGCATTTTAATTAATTTATCCTGCATAGATAATAAAAATAAAATCAATTATGTTCGTTTAGTTTTATGTGCGTGCGTGCTAAAGCTCGTTAATTATATCCATTTAATCGAAATTATATCGACATCCTACGTTCTCAAACAAAATAGGATATGTGCTTATCGAATTATAAAATAATAAAGTAAAATAAAGCAACATGTTTTTAATTTAAATTACAAAAAAAATAATAATCGAATCTCAAACTTAATTAATACAAAACATAAAGATAATGCGTTAACAAGTGTTCATAATATTATAATTTATATAAAAAAAAACATATCCATTTACGAATTAAAAAAATAAGATATTTACTTAGTGAAATAATATTATAAATAAAAAAAATATAATCTTTTGTCAAGTCAATTCTAAAAAAAATATATATAATCATATTTAAATACAATTTACAATTTGTGTATAAATGGACGCTTACGAAACACCGTAACCGAATGCGAATACATATGCAAAATAAATGGGTACAATGAGGCCAAATAAATACGATGTAAGTACATAATATGAATAAAATATTTCTTTTTTTAATTGATTTTATATTATAATTAAATAAAAAAAAAAATAATGGGATGATAGTCGTTTTTAAACTCTAGTTTATTCTAAACTGGTATTTATCCTATGTTATTTGAGTATTATTATTGTTTGAGATAACCCCCAGTCGTTCTTAGTAACAGCGTAGGCAATATCTACGAAAACCGCCCAATGACTTTATTAAAACGTATTTATCATTTTAAACATTCTTAAGTCGATTCTTAAGATGTTTTTCGTTTGGATAAGTTATGATTTCGAGTGTTAGGCGATTTTCCAGTTGTTTATACTTCCTATAAAACTTTTAAATTTTCTGAACAATATTATTTAATATTTCGATAATGGAGGTTGCTCAAACAACTATTTTTGGTGGTCAACAAGGAAGATTTTTGAATGGTTCACAAACAAATGCCGTATCAGAATCCCGTTGTCTTAAATCCCGTTTTTCAAAAAACTTGAAACAAAAGTTTTAAAATACTGTTTTTTTTAAAGATCCCGTCTTCTAAGATCCCGCTTATTTAAAATCCCGATCTTTTATAAACCCCATTTTTTAAAGTCCCGTCGAATCCCGCAAGTCCCGTTTTTAACAAATCCATGGTTATCAAACTAAATATCAAAAGATGTTGGTATATTCAATTTGTTATTATTTTATAAATTTAAACAAATTGAAACTGCTCGACTAAAAGAAAATTCATCTTATAATCTAAAATTCGAAATGGTAACAATTAAGCATTGCAAAAATAGTATATACACAAAAAAATCTAAATCTTTTCAACGGTTTTTTAAGAATATATTCTACAGGTTTTTCACTTATTAAATTCACCCCTTTGCAAATCAAAATCATCCTTTTGTAAATTAATTTCATATTTTCCAAATTGAATTCATTCTTTTGGAAATCAAATTCACGTTTTAAAAAATTAGGTATAGCTACTTTAACATAATTATTTATGAAAACAAAATAACAACAAATTCTAACTCGATAACACTAAATCTAAAATTTTATTTTTTTTATACGAGAAGGTGAACTAGATTTGCAGAAGTTTGAGTTTGTTGCAAAAGGATGAATTTGATTCGCAAAAATCGCTCGATTTTTTAAATTAAAACAACAAGTTTTGATTGCAAAAGTGGGTTTATGAAAAAGCGGGATTATAAAAAACAGGATTTTAACAAGTGGGATTTTAAAAACGGGATTTTACAAAATGGGAATATAAAAGGCGGGATATCGAACCCAACCCCATTAATATCTAACAAATGTACCTTAACTTTATCTTATACTTTTAATCCAGAATCAAATAAAGTATCAAAACCTTAGCAACAAATGAGGAAACTTCCTCAAAATTGCTATATACACCCTCTTATTTGATCTCAAAACCTATACCTCCTACAAATAGGAACAAAACTTCAATTTATAAAAAAAGGTGTTATCAATTAGCACGCTAATAGTTTAAGCTGGTAAATATAAAATGTTTTAACTCTACACAGTCTATGTAAGTTTTTTTGCACGACTTGTTTAAAGCAGTTCAAGCTGTTACACTCATATTATGCCAATTGAATAAATATGCTAATTAGAAATTTTCTATGATAATTGCTCTGGAAAGAAAAAAAAAAGTGGATTACTAGATGTAGACACCATTAATTAATATTTTTTTATTTTTTTTTTATAAATAAGTAAACTCGAAGTGGCGTGGTGTTTTATTGATGAAAACATTTATCTTTCTGATTTAACTTAATCCGCGACTGAATGTTGATGGTGCCTAAAGAGCTTTGATTTACACCGGGCGGTAAATTAAAATTCAATTTTATATAGGTACATATGTACATATCTGTATCACTTATGAGTATTAAATTTTATTTAACTTGTTTGCTAAGATTTATGTCTTCTACTAAATCCTATGTTTGCACTTAACGAGTAAGTATCATTTGCTTGATTTGCAGGAAAATATTTTTGAAAGTATAACAAGAGATTTGATATTGATGATAAGCGGTTTAGAATAAATTAATATTTTTGTTTTTAATCTTCAAAAGACACCAATTAGTGTGGGGGACTGTAACCGTCCTACCTCACAAAAACCACCTAATAATAGGTATGAACTAATCTATGAAAGATCGATAACAGTTTTTTTCTTTATTAATTTGTTTTAATCGCTTTGGTGGAAGTTTAAACTTTTAATATGATGTAAATTATGTATGGCTCTAAGCAATTTGAGAAATTAAACTTAAATCTAAAAAATGTTAATCTTACATGATGTACCTACTCTCCCATTGCTTTTCCACCAGTATAGCTCATGTGGCTTGGTTCTTCTTAATCTCCAAACATTGCTTCCTATATTTGTTTATTTGTTTTTTATTTATTTTATAAACAAACGTTTACTTAAATAAAAAGCAACCGCTCATTCCAAATTCAACATTCCATACCCCATTCCATCAAGCATATAATTTTCAACTTGCGAAACAAAAAAAAAAAAAGCACTTTAGCAGAACAAGGTTTCGATCCTCGGACCTCTGGGTTATGGGCCCAGCACGCTTCCACTGCGCCACTCTGCTTATGGATTCTACTGTCAAATATTGTATAAGAACGTAGCAGATTCATGAGTCACGATGCGAGGTGGTTTTGTATTTCTGTCCATTTTCAGTATGTATCTACACAAAATACTCAAAATACTCGTAGGTATGCAATATGCATAATAGAAATTTATTTGCGTGTAAAATTAGTTGCATGTGTGTGATGAGATGACTGATGAATTATGATTATAGAAAAGGTATAAAAAATATACTTTCAGGGTGGGTTGGGGTTAGGTTAAAACTTTAACCTTATACTGGGTTTATACGAGTGACAAAATGTCATTATTTCTGTCATTTACTTGAAAAAATCTACACTATTTTTTTATTAATGTACATAAATAGTAAATGACAGAAATAATGACGTTTTGTCACTCGTATAAACCTGGCATTAGATGTATGTAGGTATGATAGGAATAATAATAATTGTATGGAAACATTGATAAAAATAATGTAGGTAATTATTAAAAAAAAAAAAAATTGTTATTGGGAAATAGGTGGTGTTAAACATACATTACAATGAGAATGCTATAAAAGTGGGTCCGGCAATTCCGTCTGTCTGTCTCTATCACAAGCTGCCTCTTAGTCGCTGAAAAAAATTTCTTCAAAGTTTTTTTTGTGATTCCTTACAGAGAAAATTGAAATTTTTCTAGCACCAAAATTAACGGTAGCTGGCCATATGACGAAAATAAAAAAAAAATATTTTTTTTAAAAACAACTAACGATTTTGATTAAAATGTTTATGTGTACTACAATCATAATTTTCGTACTTTTGAAATAAAGAAATATTTGTTCATCTACTAATAACGGTACCTCCCATAAACCAGAGCTGTAAAAGAATGCAGTCAATTCAGTCAGTGGTTAATTGACTTTAATTTGAACTGCAAGTTAGTACTCCTATTTCGTACTTTAACTGCAAAAAAAGCAGTTAGCAGTAAGAACTTAAATATTGACTGTACAGTTAATGAAAGCAGTTAATTGACTAAAAGTTATTTAACTGCAGTACTTTTTATAAGAAAAATTGGTTGAAATTGGTTAAGTCGCTAGAGAGATAGCCAGAAATACTTCACAGGTGAAATCTAAAACATGAATTGATTAAAAATTCACACACAGTATCTTAAGTTGGAATACAAAAAAAAAAAAAAAACAAACTTGGAAACTTCACACCATCTATATTATTTGTCACCTTTTACTGTCAACAGATGGACGGCCTGGGCTTCGCATAAAGTAAAAAAAACTAATTCAGTAATTTCCTAACCAAAGTCTGCTCTGGCTATTTGCCAAAGGAAGCATATGAAACACCTATTATATTCATTGGGGTCACAGCCCCAGCAGCGGTGTCTCCACATAATGTCTCATAAATTTAACTACAAAGTTTAATTAGTGAATGCGGTATGGCAACCCCAATTAAGACCTTTATTGAAATATGGGACATCGCCCAAGAACAAACACAATAATGTACATATACCTCCATAAACCACCTCTATACCTTGTATAAAATATTTAAATACAGAGAGAGAGACAGAGAGCTCCACAACCGCAAAAGGTTGTATCAAGATTTTATTAACGATGACAGGATGTGTTTTTTTCTGTGTGGCTCACTATAGGATGTGAGGGCACTTAATTATTGAAAGCCTCCACTTATTCCCACATTTCAGCCAACCTCCACCCACAGAGGGTCCTTTTTGTGTATATTTTTCACTCGAGCAATTCAAGGGATGGAACTCGTCGCTAAATTAAATACCTACCATGGCTTTGATGGAGTTGCTGTTTTCCCTATAGGTACATTGTATGGCACCCATGAAAGTAGGTATAACAAAATTAACACCATCTCTACGTGCGAAAGTTCATTCTAAGGACATAGTCAACATTTATTGCTTCTTACACCCCATTCCTCCCCCATCATCATACTCTCTTCCCTTTCCCTGGCTTGTGAACCCTTAGAACCGTGATGGTGCATTCTAATTTGCCAAGCGGAAGAATTTATGCAGCGAAAGCAAGAATGTTTTTTCTGCTATATTTGCATAAAATTACAGGAAGTTAAGAGCTCTCTTGTGGTATACCAACGTAAACGTAACATCGGATCGTAAAGGCTAAAGGATATATGAAAAAGTATAAACAATAGAAGAAAAAAAAGTACAACTTAAATCTACATTTTAATAGTAGAGCCCTACGGTAGAGCAGCGGTACACCTGTTATCTTCTTGTGTACCTATCTGAAGTTTTGTTTTTTATTTTTTTTTTTTTTTGTATGGAAAATGAGGAGGAATTCAATTACGTCATCATTGAGAGTTGAGTGAAAAGGAATGTCGTCAATTTTTCTTCTTCTATTCTATTCCATGCGCGGCCTCATTGTTGAAAATATGCTATAGTGACTGCAAAAAGGTCGCGAAGAGGTTAAATGAAATTGAAGTCGTGTTCGGGGTAGTGATGGTAAAATTATGCTAGACCGACTGGAATAATGTACCCCCATCCGACTATATAGCTATGAATTCTCTGTCTGTCTGCGACGGTAGTTTGCTTGAAAAAGTTCTTCGATAAAAACAATACAATCCTTTATATTTGCTTTTGTTTTGAAGCTAGGCTATATGGCATATACGACGCGACGGCACTTAAGGCTAAATATGAATTCTGTATAATAGTTTGTGATGTGTCTTTCAATGATCTTTGATATTTGTTTCTTGGAAGAAATGTCGCGTGTGCTTAATTAAGCAAGTTGTTTTATTATTCAAGGTTCTAAAGCCAGTAAGCTTTAGTTGTACAAAAATGTACGAAACATATAAATTTTCAAAATTCCACACATAGCTAGGCTTATAGTTTTCAAGGCTTGCTATAACTTAGTACGTTATATTTGATGATATGCACTATCTGTCAATCTAACCATATGGCTAGGCTTAACATTTTAAATTTATTACTGACAAATACCCAAAACTCGTAAAAGAAAAAAAAAATCAACAACTTGCCCCATAAAACTTTATGAATATAAAATAAATTTAACAAAATTCCATAGCTGAGCTATTAAATGCCACCCACGACAAATATTGTGTTAACATGCACATCAAGTGTGTAAATTTTCTGTTTTTTTTTTTTACACAGAAATACAAAATATTAAAAGCGTATCAACCAACTACATATTTTATTTATTCATAAAAAAAGCGAAAAAAAAACTGGAGGAAATCCCAACTTTAATCCCATCCCACGAGGGGGCAATAATAACAATGTCAACGGTGGCGCATATAAAATTGTCAATTTACAACCGTAATCATCATGACAAACGGCTTATCGCCAGGATTAGACCTGACGAAGTTATAAATGTATCTGCACTGTCGCATTGACTCTTTGGTACCTCTGCTTACCCAACCAAGAAGATTCATTTATTTTATCCCTGGCTGTCCTGGAGATGCACAACATATAAAAAACAGAGTCACGGAACATTATTTTTTATTTATTTGCGATTCTTTTTATTTTTGTTTTTTTTTTTTGCTTTCATTAAAACTCGTAATTACACTTATAATCCTATTATCCTTACATATCACTGACATTAATAATTTCGAATTGAATTCTCTTTCATTTCGCATCGGCATGGCATACAGTGGCGGGCGCGCACGAAATGCAAAATGCATAAAATTCTGTGATTTCAGATTCAGATTCAGTTTCAATAGCACGATGGGTATATTTTGTGTAATTAAGAGCTCGCACTCGGTTTATCTGTGAAATGACCTTAATATTTTTGCTCTGCTCATTGTCAATTCGCGAAGAGCAAAATTTATAGCCAATCCGTTTTATGCATACGAACGAATGCATACAAGGACATGGTCGTGGATATTTTATGAATGCACTTAATTAGTTGCAACATGAAATGACACAAAAAACAAGGTTGTTTTATTCATTTGCTGTGTGCAGTGCATGTAGCATTATTTTAACATAAACAACAACGCCACTCAGATTCTTGTAAATATATATCGTATATATCAGTAGGGCGCATCCCTTGGCAGGATTCTCTCAATTCGACATCATAGAGCAGACCGATAACACTAAAAACACGTTCTTTGTGAATCCTTCCATTCCTGCATGCATGATGCATTTTAAAATGAACAATCGGAAGTTAATCAGTCGACTCTTGGTGAACCAACTAAGCAAGCGCATGCAAACATATATATGTTTTCTTTTTTCATTTCTATACAAGTACATAACAACAACAAAAAAAACGATAAAAACACGGATACGCAGTGAAACTTTAGCTATTCCATAGATATTTATAGATTTCATTGACAATTTAATTATTTTAACATCTACACATTACATTCAAAGGTGGTTAAGGTTATTTTAGGCTCAGCACATTTATAACAGAGCAAAAGGCATAGAAGTTCCATTACAGTTGTAAGAATAATTAAAAATGCGTCTCTTCCTTCCTTCATTCATTAAAGATAGATTTTTATTTACAATACGGTTTCAAAGAATTTACTTTGGTATAGTTTGGTAGTTTGCGTGTTGTTGAGTTGCGTTGCACTAATAAACAAAGAGGACATGTTTTTTGTGTCCTTCAACAAGATAATTAATATTTCATGAGTTCAATGTATAAAATAGAGACTTTTTGTAGGCAATTAAAGAGTTTTAGGTATATTTTTTAAGAGGTTTTTTCTTAAATGTATTACTTGCATGTAGGTTAGGGTGGATCATTTTTTGACTTTTCTTTCAAGTAACTGCGTGCAGTTCATTGTTTATGGGTATTAATTTTTTGATCAATTTCTAATCATTATATTTTATTCGCCTGTGGAAAAAAAGCCACACGGATAAATGCAGTTTTTTTTATAACGAAAAGCGAAAATTTTCGAGTTCAGCTATGTAATTCTATTTAAAATGACTTCTTCTTTTCAATTCGCTCCACGCTCCTGAACAATTTCTGATCATTTAATTTAAGTTACCTTTGGAGAAAAAAAAATCGTAAAAAAAAAACGCTTCACCCTAATGAAGGAAGACCATAATTCGAGTTTTAGTACTAATTTCAGTACAATTAATAGGTACCGAATTGTATGATAATTCAAGCGTTATACAGTTCAATTAAAAGATGGATTGCTCACTGCGTACAGCTCCCTTGACATTCACTCAGAGAAATAAAACAATTTTTTTCGTTTGTGGCTTATATATTCAATTCATATCGTTTGAATTAAGGTAATATACAATCACCGCAATAGTTTTATAATCGTAGCAACTATATGATATTTGACCCAAATTGTAATTTTATTACAGAAAACATATGCAAAACAACCCATTCATAGCTAGGTTAAATGCATTTAAAGTCTTTTACTCTATAAAAGCTTCTGTTCCTTAGTCTTAGCCCAATCAAAATCCATAAAAGTAGGTACATTTATTCAAATCCTGGTTTTCTAGATTTTCCAGATTTAACATTTTTCAAAATATATAACCGGATAGAGGTGACCTCAATGCTACCGAGTTAGAAAATATTTTTCGCTGTTTCCCACAATGCTCCCAGGATTGACTTTAAGGAATTCCGAATAAGAAAATATAACCCGAAATAGCAGTCCCTACCTACGTAACTTAATTTATGCTCGCTTAAAACTATTTATCACTCAAGACCAGTCTTCTTGTATACCTTGATAGAATACAAACAATAAAACAGCTACAATGTTCAATTAAAAACACATAAATTCTCTGGCTAGAAACAATTAGGACCAAATACAATTATTTTCCCGTGCCTATCTAGCACCCAGACTCGTCGTACAATAAACAAACTAAACTATCCCATCTATTGTCACTCACGTTCCACGACCAGACTTAAAGGTGTTTGACAATGTAACACCTCCAGTTATTCAATCAACCAGCAACACACTACATTATATTCAGTGCAGCACGTTTATCCCACAACAACACTTTTTTTTGCTCCAATGTTCAATTATATTGCCTGGCTATCCATCGAATGCTGTCCTTAGGCACGAGCACTGCCACCAACAACTGTTCTCAAGGCGTCACATTGGTGTCCGCACGTCTAACCCAGCTGACACAGTGAATAGTGAAATTACGAATCAAAGTCACAATAGATTTGTTTTCTTCAGGTTCCATCAACGACGCACGACGACGATACGATATTGTTGTATGCGCTGCGCAGGCGCCCATCTGCCCATGCACTTTCTGACTGCTGTATTGCTATACGAATCGACACTTACCGATTCTGGCTCTAGAAGCCTGAGAAGAAGATGACTATGACTATATACGACCAAGACGAACGACGACGGACGTCACGTTGTTGTTCAACTATTTTTTCAAGTCCACCAAAAGAATCCACCAATGTTGCGAGTCAGCCAGCGATACAATATTGAATGACCACGCAAAAAGCCAAGTGGTAGTCATGTTGAATGCGCGGTGCGCATGCGCAAACGCGCCTACGTCTCAATTCTTTGGACAAACGTGCTTCGGATTCCTAAACGGGCAAAGACTCAATGTTAACAAAAAGAACAGACAAAAAAGTAACCAATACTTTTGGTCCCGTCTCGTTCCCGTACCTCACATTGAAGTGAAGAAGAAGAAACACTTTCAAGAATGTTTCTACCACTTTTCAGCGACTCCTCCACCACCGTGTGTGCCACTGTCTGTCACACTGGTGTCTCGAGGAGCATTTGTGAAACTTGATGTGCCAGCAGCAGCAGCAGCAACCAACAACAGCAGGCTCTAAAGCGTCCGAATTAAGTGCGAATTTGTTAGTAATTTGACGGGGCACTTTGTCAAAAAGCGCCTGAGGCGTGTTCGATGTCAATTAATTCTCCATTTTTCTTTGAAGATGGATGCGCGTGTTTCGTTTTTGAACCACTATGATGTGGAGATGATGGCGATAGCAGTGGCGGCGGCAGTGACGGCGGTTCAGCGCAGCCGCCTGTCATGTGTCAGATGAATGTGTTGTGACATAAATGTGACAGAACATGTACACAGACTTGACATAGATCGGATGGACATAAAGAACCAGCACATCAGCAAATCGTTTTATATAATGTCCGTTCGTGAAAATGTGCATGGACGTATTCGGGTATATATATGCGCCAGTTGATGTATACAAAAAAAAAAAAAAAAACACATCTACTCGACTGAAATACAAATTGGTGAGGAGTGATTGATTTGACAGAGTAGGACCGCCTGACATGATTGTTGACGGCGCAAAAGCTTTGACGTTTGAATGACTACTCTGCATGCAGATTTTCCTTGACGTTTTTGCGAATGTTTTCTGTTTAAGTTGTGTTTTTTTTTGTTTTGTTTTTAGTTTGGTTTATCCCCCGGAATGTCTTATCTAATTGAGATGTGACCAGGAGTTTGCACATGCTCCGAAGACGGCAGCGGTGCAAAAGTTGTATAACTAGTCAAAAACTGATTATGGCGGTCGATCATGATGTTGGATGCTGTGGGATGGATGAAGCGACTCGATCCAAAGCTGTCGTTGTTTTTTTATCTTCTTCTTCTTCGTCTCTATCGCCTTGTCGGTTATATTTATGATTATTACGTTGCTGATGACGTTGTTAGATGATGACGATTATGATAGCATAATGCAGCTAGTGCATTTGATGTTCCTTTTGGTCTCAAACCGTTTTAAGTGAGTCTTAAAATTGCAAAAAAAGAGAAAGTTTATTGCATGCGCTAGGTGCATAAGGCCTTTAAAATAGGAAGAGACTAGATGAATTTTGACATATTTATCCCCTTTTTTTTACAAATTTCAGATCAATTTTACCTGAGAGCTCCACTTTTCTCATAACTGTTATTGATATTGTTCCAACTAAAGTATATTAAGCCAGATAGCTGGAGAATTTTATTATCTTGTAAAAAGTACAACTCTCTAATTTTATCATTATTGTAAAACTTTGGCAATTTGATATTTTTAAACTTCAAAATAATTAAGGTTACAGCTTACCAAAGGTGGGTGTTGATTTTGTTTATGCTATCAGATATGCTTTCAGTTCTCATTATAATTTCAAGCCTAGTTGTATTTATGATTCACAATTAAAGAGCGATGTATTCGTTTGAAGTAACCTTCCCAAAAATGATAATCAGTATATGCTTTAAGATCTTGAATGTCGCAAATAAAAGCATTGACAGTAGACGTGGTTTCAAAGTTGATAAATGTACCTTTTGATTAATGTACCGCTTTTTCCGCGGGTTTTACGGTGGTATTCCATATTCGCATATTTTTCTAGTGTATTTCGCACTTTTTAGTGTGGCAGTCCTCATTTTTTTCAAAATATGAGTTGCGAATTAACAAGAATGCGCTAACTAAGAATGTAATCTAGGTACTTCATAAACGGAAACTGTTCTTCCGGCTGGTGGCCATATCATATCTTCGATAAACTGGTTCTCTATGTCTTTACAGGGGATTTACCTTTAATTCAAGTAATTGGTCAAATAAATTTGATGGCTGAAAAGCGATAACTTTCTAATTGCGACTTTTTAAATGCAGAACATATTTCATTATTGATTGCAATTAATTTATTACGAATTTTGTGATGCAATGTAATGGAATGTCAAATAAAAAGAATTCCACGAATATAAAATCATATTTCTGCACGACCTGTCAAAAAAAAAATCGCCAATGAAAAGCCATTTATCTCTCTACTCGATCACTCGATCATAAGCCAGAGGTCTAAGAACCTTTTGAACAACAAACAAAACAAAAAAAAAAAACTCCCCTGGAATTTCTCTGTTCGACATCACTCAGTACACTCACCTTCTCCACTGCCACTGTACACACATAGGCACTTCTATAGCCATCAGAGTCGCCAATCTTATCTACAAGTCAAAGGCGATAAAAATTAGCAAAACGATAGGAATGCAGCCAGTGTGACACTTCTACGAAGTAGTGGCTGCAACACCAACACCTATAATACTACTTTCGTCTCCATCACTGAACGATAGGATAAGGGGAAAAGATGATTTATAATAATTGCTCGGTCACAAAAAAAAATGAAAAAATGCAAAAAAATCGTGTTAAACAATTTATTATAATTATTATTTACCAAACAATTACAGATCGGATATCTTCTATACTGGAAGATGAGACTATGACAACAGCAAACGTTTTAACAAGGCCAATGTCAACTGCAATCTCATCTCATTATGAATACAACTTGACTTGGTGAATAGGGAGTACGACACGCCAGCAGCGCAGCGATATCTTGCATAACTTCGAGGCATGATAATTCTGAGATTTTATTGTTTAATTCAAAGAATCACCTGTGTTCCGATTGATGGGGAAGACTCATTCTAAGAAAATTACAAAAACAAAACCAAAATAGTTATAATTGAGGCTCTAGTTCTGACGTTCGAAAAAACGTCAACACGGATCCGATACAAGGTACTCGTGTACGAAAGAATTTTGTTTTGATTTCTATTTGGAATGCGGATTCTGGGAAATCAATTGACCGTTGTATTCTAAGAGGGTGGTAAATAGTAGCTTTGAGGATATCCGTTTTTTTTTTTTATTTTGATATGAAAATTTATTTGTTAACAAAGTTTGTTATTCGACTTCTTCAGAATTCTAGGAGGCCTTTTCAAAACTTCATTAGAATTATAAGTAAGTTTTATTACTTTACAATTAGGAGCTATTTTTGCCAACTTTTCTTCCAGGGATTTGATAACGAATCCCCAAAAAGTATAGACAATCTTCAACGAAGTCAAACTTGTAGAGACTTCAAATTGTTTCACGGTTTTTAAAATCTGCATGAAGCTCGTTGAAACATCAAAATAATGTGAAATTTTAAAAATTTCAATTAGTTCTAGTATTTTCTCACTTGCATTCTCAGCTTCAATATTTGTACAGTAGATACGTTGTGTTCGACAAAAAACAGGTAACATCAGAAGTACAAAGGTTTGGTTCATAAATTGATGTTGGTTAGGAAAAAATATTTTGCTCTCAGCGGTTAAGTGTCGAAATGAATAAAACTCACGATACAACATTGCATGAGAACGTTTTTTAACTATTGGTAATCCTTTTGGGTCAGTGGTAATCATCATAGTCGCCGTATTATCTTTTGGATCTCCAATATCTGGCAGTTGAAAACTCTCCCCATCTTCTAGATTGTGATGGAGAATCTTAGAATCAAGACAAAGAACGTGCTTAAGATTCGTAGGCCAATGTCTTTGAAGGCCTTTGAGTTTGTGACTGAGGTCTAGCTCATATATGATCAATGTGGGATTTAGGAGACGAACTCTTTGACTGATTACATCTAAAAACGATTTAAAAACTTGGATTAATAAATGCAAAAATTGGAGACAATAAATTAATTAGATCTTACATTTCTGCAAATTTGTTTCGAGAAAATAAACAGGTGCACCAATTGTAAGGCATGCAAATGTTATTGGAGTAATTTTTTCGTTTGGTTTTGAATAAATTACAACAACGTCACCCTTTTTCACATTGATCGCCGTCAAATTTCGAGCAATTGAAATAGTTTGAATGCGTCCTTGTTCAACCGTAAGCTTTGATCCGTTGTTGATATTTATTTCGAGCACTTTATTGGGATCACTTTCTTCAAGTTTATCCAAAATGGCCTCACCGAGACATATTGGAGTTTCTATAAACATTTTACTTTTTTACTAGTTTTTGAATTGAATTCTTCTGTGGGAGAATTAAACGAACACTAAATTTAATTTTTATAAAATGAAAATAAAGAGCCACCGTAATTGGGTACAAAAAATAAGTTTCGTTTTATAATAACACGTTTAGAAGAACCTGAATTAGATGGTTTGATAACATTTTAATTGCCGCAATGAATTGAGGTTTATAGTAAGTAGACACGGTATTTAAATTTTTTTGTTGGTACCTTATAAAGAGTAACTGTCAGTTCAGAGTATGCACTTGAGAGCAACAAAATGGAATAACACCACTTCATTCACTCCTAAGTGTATAACCAATATTTATCAGAAATAATAATTTTCGGTTAGTTGTAACCCGTTTAACTGGAAGTCAAGTAACCAAGTAAAATGAATGAACAGATTGAAATATAATGAAGAATGTAAAAAAGAATGCAAAATAACTGAATGCAATGCCAAATCGACCATGTGTCAATGCGTTGAAGGCACTATCTTCTAGTACCTACCTTTATTAAGCGAGTATATGAGAAATGTACTTAAATGCTATCTGAGGGGACTGCTACTGATTTTCAATCACAAAACAATACCCTCAAAATCATTCAGATCATTTGAAAATCGAGTTAAAGAGGGAGTCAATTTTATGTTCCCATAAATCTTAATACTTAAAAAATGACCCTCCAAAAGAAGCCATTTTGACTCAAATCACTTTTTAAATGAGTTCGAGCTCAAAACTAAGTACCTTTACCATCTACCTATGCCATTTCATTCGATTTAAAAAAATTAATTTTTAGAAAAAAAAAATTGAAAATCGTCAGAATCCATGAATTTAAGATGCCATTTTAAAAAGATTTTAACAGAAAAAGATTAGTTTTCTGATGCAAAAGCATTCGAAAACTAAAAATAGTGGTTTTGTGATAAGGCATGGTTGGAATTTATTTAGAATTTTTTTTCGAATTCCAACAAAATAAAGTACTGCGAAAACTGTTCATAATCTTGTTTATTTAATCTTTTCTACATACCCTTATTACTGACAAGTCTGCCTTCTCGGTACATGCAGTAATGTCCTACATAAATACATGAGTTAGTAAAAAATTGGCAATAATGGTTTCTTTCGAGAATACATTTCCTATAGTTCCATGAAAGTGGGTCAATGACCTGCAATTGTAAATAAATAACTCTCTCTGTCTCTGAATTATGATCCAAAAGTTGAGAAATGATTGATTGTTGAATAATGAGTTTCTTGAAACTTGAGGACCGTTGGTTAAATATTTGTAATTTTACGTTCACTGACGATAACCTGGTTTAATTTTTTTCATAAAATTCCTTGCCTCAAAACAAAATATCCTTCTAACATCTCAAAGAGGTGTTTCCAAAAATATTTATAAAAGCTGTTAGAAGGTCGCGTTTACCATTTTTCATACCTACTAAAGCTTGAACGATTCTTATCTTTACTCTACATTCCTATACAAAGGACACATTAAACCATAACAAAACTGTAATGAGTTATATATTTTTAATCCTCGCATTTATTCACTGACCTTGCCAAAATAACATATAAAAACTTACCACCTACCCTTATTAAACTAAATATACGACAAACAAAAATTCATCATTGTCCATTCCCTTTATTTATACAAAATTCCCTAACAATTCCGTGATTGTATGCTTTTATCACCGTAATCTCACAAAAAATTGTACATTTGTTCAGCGATTAATGGCACAAACAGATATAGAACTTTCTTTATAAAATGAAAAAAAAAAAAAAAACTCAACACGAACCATTAATTTCTTTGGAAATTCCATTTTCCAGCACGCAAGTTTTCACCAACAAAACAAAAAACCAAAAATAATATAAAAACAAAAATAGCTGAAGAAAAACATGGAAAAAAAAAAACAGAATAGCTTACTCATTCTCTTATCTTGAAATTTAATTAGGCCCCAACAAGGCTCCATATGTATATCCCAATTTATCACACACAACCACAACTAAAGAAAAGAACCTCTTATATTTGTGTGTCCCGTATATTTATGTTGGTACTCGTAAATATAGACACAAGCAAGAGAAACGAAATGCGAACGAAATTCGATTTTTCAGACAACATGCCGACTTCATGTCCTGGCTTAAGGCTTACATAATCATCCTAGTAGTAGCAGTATAGGTATTCATATACTAGACGACCCAGGTTAACATAGTTCGGGGGGGGGTGGAGGTTGTGGTATTGGTGTACCTATAGTTATCTCCTCTAAGGGCTCTTCTACTCACACCTTGCCTTATAGATGGGTTGGGTATTGAAATTTTATTGTGGAAACCCTAAATCCAGCAACAAATTTACAACAAGTACCCACCTTATTCCACCTGCGTCTAGAGTATAGAGCTACAGTTATATGTATATAAAACTATTGGTAAACAGCAGCGAGGCAAGGATAAAGGATACTTCTCGTTCTCTGGCTGCAGAACAACAACCACACCGAGTCGGGGAAATTAGGTGGCCTACTTTCGAAAGCATTTCGAAGCCCCCAAAAGCCGGAAGCAAACCAACCATATACCTAGCTATTGCTCGTAATGTATACTCTCTGTTCAGTGTTCAGTGTTTCATAGCATACCACGTGCTTGTTTTTGTTTCTGATTCCGAATCTGTTGGTGTGGTGTGATTGCCGTTGTTGATGGTGATGATGATGATGATGGTGGAGCGTGGAGGAGGTGAATTAAAAACATATAGTCAGTTGTATACCACAATTTCCGGCAGTTGCATCAGTGGCAATAGCAACAAAAATGGTTAAAAGCGACACAGGCAAATATGCTGCAGTGCCTCCTTTTGTGTACAACACTCAGGGATAACGGCTATCGATTTTCCACTATACATAGTCTGTCTCTTTTGCGCTAGCTGCCATTGCGATAGCAAGAGTGTTGTATAGAGAAGTTACGTCTTCTTAGGTATAAATCCTCATATTTACATAAGTGTACTCCAAAATAAAAGTGGTCGACAATTTAAGAGCCAAAAGAGGTTTTTTTTTCTATTTTTTGTTGCAATGAGTTAATGATTTTTATAACCCAAGGATTACAAAAGGAATATGACAGAGACAAAAAGGAACTCTGAATGAATGCCTTTTTTACGATAACTCACATACAGCCATGCTATACTAACCTAGGTAGGTACCCAAAGAGCGAAATGAGAGGTTATGCAAAGAGATAGGTATTACACGAGTACTCATGCCTATTATATGCGAGATGTTTGCCTGCGATGTGGAAGGACTTTTGCTGAAAATCAAATTAAGAACTTATGTTTGGCATCAGGTACTTGAGGGTCCTTTTTTTTTATTTTTTTGCAGTTTTTTTTTTTTTGTGGTTCTCATTGACATTTTGATTAGGAAAATCATCATCGCAATGTAAAAGACCTTGAGAATGTATGCGTGTTGATGTGTCATTAAGTTTATACCTACATGAAGGACATATATGAGCTTTTGAATGCATCATTTCGCAAAGCTGGATGTTTATTATTTATATTTATTACAACATATTTGTAATCTTATCATCTTTTAATGTTTATAAACAATTAACTGTCACAGTTCGTTACTATACTCTTAAGAGTACACAAGGTTATAGACGAAACATTGAGGATATTCATGCAACGAACAGGGTTCTCAGCTTGGTAAATGTTTTCTCAAATTCATCATTATTGTCGGAAACTTTTAAGTTATAATTTGTTGTCCTTTAGGAAATGACAGAAATTTTCTTTCTTTCCCATAGACGTGGAAGAAGTTTGACGGAACCTTCTATTGCGTGAATTTGGCGAAAACCTGAATTTCAAAAAAACCAGAGGTTCTTTGGGATGAGTAGTGTGTGGTCACATGATGTCCTAGATTTCTTAAAGCCTTGTCTCCTTGTATCCACCAATCTGATAATAATAAAACGTTTATAATTACTTCAAGAGTAATACATTTGAGATTAAAAATGATGCTTAAAGAACCCTCAAGCTTCCTGTGAGTTTATATTTCCCATCACTCAAATCTTGTAGTATTCTTGTCGTAATGGTTAGTGGAATTGACTATAACATCAGAGTTCTGGGTTCTTGACCTAGCTAATTCCACCTTGTTGTTTTTCAAGAAACTGCATCTTGCAAGATATTTGCAAACATTTAAGAGCGTACCTAATAATGTCACTAAATGTGCATCTCATCTAAGCTATTCGGAACCAGCAACAAATTTTATGTTCCGCCTGTGCATTGTGCGGTGACAGAGTGATCTTGTGGGAAGCTGCGAGTTTTTTTTTTCAGTAAAAACGACACGTTATTCCGCAGCGTATCACACGTGTGTCAAGTTTTGTGTGAGTTCTATCAGATAGAATGGCAGGATGTTAAGGCCTCGGGTAGTAGGGTATTCTATTCTGGAAAAAAAAATCGTATCCTATAGAATAAGAAAATATTGTCAAAAATTTCAGGTTTTCAACAGCTGCATTTTGTAATGCGTAAAAGCAGTCGACTTATATCATTAGAAGTTTGGTTTTACTCTTTTCTAAGAATTTTTGAATACTTGAATTAAATAAAATGAAAACAACCCACATTTGTGGTGTTTTTATTTATTTAGCCCAGTTCTCATCTTTCCATAACCACAAACACCTTAAGCTTAAATACATCTATGGCGCCACTTTAAACCATTTGCAGTTTTACTTACTCTTAAAAAAAAAAAAAAAAAAAAACAAATATTTATGACAAAAAATTAGTCACTTAACCATTTGTTTTATTATAAAAGCAGTATAGACAGACAAATGTCATAAATATTAAACCGCAAAAAACACTAAACAAATGCTAATTTATTATTATACGCTTTATATTTTTTTTTTCTAACCATAAAACCACAAATTCACTGTATCAGTGTAAAGTATTTTAATTTTTTTCAAATGGCATGACTAAAGTGGTCGTAAATTGATAGAAATAGACACCTGACTTTGGAAAATTAGCTTAAAAAAATAACTAAAACAAATTGACCCTGTTCAGCATTGAAGTATTCAAGAAATTTGTATTAAATATATAAGTAATTCAGTTAATTCAGTATTTATGTTTTTTGGAGTGCTGAATCTGAATGTGAGTTTTGCCAACAAAATTTCGTGACGCAACATGGTCAAAAATGCAAAAAACTGCAAAATGTTCAATGCTTTTGAAAAATGGCTTTTCCAAGAGCACTTAAAAAAGCAGCTTCATTCCTCTCCTATCAATCATATATATTTTTGAGTTTTAGTGCACATCAAAATTTTGAAAACAAAATTTATAAACTAAATGCTGGTTTATAAAAAATCGGCCTATTTTATTTTTAGTTTTCGGAAAACTTTGAAGCCATCGAGTGACATGTGATAACCCGAAAGGCATTTCGCATTGTATACTTATAAATCTTTTTCTGGTTCCATCAGTTAAAATATTTTTCTACAGGTGCATTTATGAAGCCGTATACAAAGCTTTGATGAAAACCAAAAGCAATCACAAAAAATTTATGTGAATTGCTTTTGGCAATATATTTTTAAGAACACAAAAATATTTACAGAAAAACAAACATATCTCTCCTTTACAACTCAATTATATTGCATATTTTTTTTTTAATATTTGAATTCTGATCTCAGATCTACAAATCAGGCTTAAAGTCATCATCATCGTTTATCCCTTGATCGATGAGACAGCAAGCAAAATAAACAAATGACTCTTTCAAACAACAACAAAACAAAAATTATCATAATAAAAACACAAACAAAACAAACGAAAAAAAAAATCTTAATTATACGATCACAAACGATGACTATCGGAATACGTTTAGTGAAATTAAATAAAAGTGAAATAAATCAAAATTAATAAAAAAAAAGAAGAAACCAAGAAGATGGAATCAACATTCCGAACAAGATGAGACAATATTATAATATGAACTCAATGCAAAGAGTATCTAAATACAAAATATCAACAAAAAATATTATTTATAAAAAAAATAAAAAAAAAATATGAAAATATACAAAATATGTTAATTAAATAAATTCCAATAAATATTTGCGCTGATCAAAGGTTTCCGAGTGACAAAGAAAAAAAAAATATAATAATTTGAATGCGAACAAGCTGCCCCAACTGTGATGCCACTGACTTGTTGTTGGTAGTTGGTAGTTGGCTTCTGCGTCAATAGATTTCACTTTGTGGGGAGTTAATAGACTTTGACCGCTTTTAAGTTGCAATAAATTTTACATTTCAATGGGCCAGCCGGCCGGCCGGTGGCGTATATGCGTTCCATAAAGCTTAGCCAGAAGCAATTTTGTTTGACACAACACCAGGCATCAGACACAAAGATTCTATTATCACTAGTATAACCGACATTATGATGAAGATGACAAAATTGATTGAGTGACAAAGTGATAAATCATTAAATTGAAATTTCAGCAAAATTTCTTCTATTTTTCTTGTGCGGTAACATTTTATTGAAATGCAAATTTGTTTTTTTTTTTTTTTTCTTTAAATGATTGTTATCTATATTTTGTATCTTTCAACTTTGAGTTGAATTTAGCACATGATTTATTTTTAACGGTTGAGCGATTTTGAAAAGTTTTTTATTAGCACTGACGATTCAGCGACAGTAGTTAATTTTATACACCCTTTAACTTTGTTGAATAAAAATATGAAACAACAAATTTTCAAGATGAAGGATAGGTCGCAATAAATAAAAAAAAATAAGTTGACATCAAAACATACAATTCCGTTTTTAAAAAAATTGACACAAAAAGGTAGCATTTGTAAAACAATTTCTTTCCAATTAGCTTAATTGCTTACGAAACAGTTCAAATTTATCTTATCATTGAACTTGTAGAAACCTTTTCTAATATAAAATAAGCTTTTCGAAATATTTACAATTAGTGACAATTTATTTAGTACAAATATTCATCGAAATCGATTTAGTTGTTAGTCCTTAATTGTTTTTAGACTCTGTTTCACTGTGACACAGATACATCACCTGAAACCTTTGATACCTGAATAGTCAAATGTTCATATAATCACATATGTTTCGTGAGGGATATCAATAAAAACAAATACCATCTATTATTTGGGTGTTGGGAATACCTACTTTGCCAAATAAAAACAAAAAAAGAAAGACTTTACCTCCATTAACCTTCATCAAACTAAACAGGGTCATAATTATTATTAACGAACCAAAGAGAAAAAATTACAATTCGGCTCATATTCGTCTGATTTATTTTAATGATGCCTTCTCTATATATATAATTTATGATAAAATTGCATATATTAGCGTCTTTTAGTTGGTAATAATACACAATTTGATTTCCAACCGACATGCCAGTTGGTACGTAATGACAATATAAAAACAACTTAAAACAATAAAACACGCAAATATACTTGTAAAAAGAGGTGGTACATTGTCAAAAGAACATTCAAAAAAGTACGTGCTTCGCATATTTTTTTTTTATGTGGTTATTAAATTTTATGGAAATAGGTAACGTTGCAATTTTTTTTAGTCAACTTAAAATTATATATTCCCTAGACGTCGCGTTCTAGAAATTGAAATTTGAATTTTTGGATGAATTACTATTGCTTGTAAAATGTTCCTCTGGTGGAACCTGCATTGTAATCTTTAAAAAAAGCATAATAAAATACTAAAATACACTAAAAGACACTTAATTTTTGAAGTTCTTAATATCGATATAATGAATATTGATAAATTAAATTCTCGGATACTTTAAATATATTTTTCTTAAATGCAGATTTTTAAGTTTCTTTTTTAAATAATGCAAAATGTGCTGCTGTAGCTGAAACAACTAAACTCACATTATTAGAACTTAAGCTAATTTTTTTTTCCGCACGCTTGACTCCTTTTGAAAAGAAAACAAAATTTCGTACCTCTTTTTTGCTAAACAACCCCTGGTAATGTTATATTAAGAGTCATATTAGCACTACAACGAGGGAAAACTTCTCGAGACCATGATATTCCGAATCAGAGTTCATTAAAATTGGTCCAGCAGTTCTTGAGTTATAAATGGTGTAACTTTGTTTTATATATTTGTGCAAGTACCTTCTCGTATCCCCTTTTTTTTTTTTTTTTTGATTTTTACGACAAATTCTTTCTTTACTTTGGGTTTTTTTAAAAATATGAAGTAATATTTTCAGATTCTTGATTTTTTTGCTCATTTGGTTTCTAGGTCTTTTGGGGGACCCACTTAGCCGGGGGCTCATGTCCATGGGTCCTTGTGTTGCCTATGAATAAAAAGGGACGTCCTGCGCAAAATATACTAAGATTTGTATTTGACTAACTCCTTATGATTCATTTCAATATAAATGTCTTTAAAGTTCAATATATTTTTAGTACCCTCATTACGTGAAACATCAAAAATTCCAGTTTTCTAGGTTAATATGGCCTAAATTCAAAAGAAACACAAACAAAACAAAAAAAAAACTTATCTCTAACTTAAGACTTAATAAATTCTTCAATTGCGTTCTATATACCTACTCAAAGATACATTTGGCAAGCCAATTATATCTAAGAACGAAAAAAAAATTCACACATGCGCTACTGTCGTAAATATTAAGAGTCATAAACTTCATGCAATTATTGACTTATGGCGCCGCATTATTTGCAAGTAAATTCTGTTATAATGATATTTTATTAGTTTTAACAATTGAACATGAGATGTGATTTTGCATTATTTCCAATTAAATGCGAGATTTTCTATTCAATAATAAAAACAAGTTACAAATATTTATTGGTTTTCTAAGAAATAGAAGATTGTATGTAAATTTATCAGGTGTGGCAGCTAAGTTAAAGATTGAAAAGACAATAAAAAGTGGATGTAAAAACCTGCATCAAATCTATGTTTTTAAAACCTTTCAATACTTGAACAAGCTTTTTATTAGACTGCTTGACATTTTTGTACAGTCAAAACTTAAATTTTTCCATTATGTTTGTCATAAATAAATAACGGCATTGTTCCTATAAATTTCTTACTATCTAATCACCGTAACTTTATTAAATAACGCACGCATTCCTTTCTCTACAAATTTCTGCAACAAATTTGATCATAATGCCCCGCACACTTTTCTCATAATTTTCCAATAAATTCCCAGTCATTTAGGAAAATTTCTTCAAATCATTTAGGAAAAAAACACCTGGTCATTAGTAGTTGACGTCTTCCTATCTCCAATATACAATAACAGTTCCTACGCAAAATGAGAAAAATGTAATAATAATTGCTTTTAAAACGATACCACTTGCTGGCACCACTTTTGCATTTGCCTGTGCCATTCGTAACAACATGTTGTACACCAAACACCCCATGGGGCGCCAACAACGTCTTTATATCCTGGTCAGGCGTTTAATAACAAATTTTAAGCACATCCTCTCTACTTCAGAAGTTGTTATTGGTATACGGTGGCTTAGTAGTGTTAGTTATAGTAGTGGCTCCAGTTTTTTTTTTTTTTTTTTTTTGCCCCAATCCCAAGAACCATGTTATGTATTTGTCAGACTTCATCAATTGGCCTCGACATGGATGATGATGACCGTGACGACGAGGACAACGACTTGAACGACGGCGGTGCGGTTCGAAGACGGGCGGCGCGGCGGCTCATACGTAAATTTCACAAGAGAAACAGGAGCCTTTTTGCTTGCGAACAGAGCCTATATTTCCAGATTTACTAACAAGATGAGAAGAACTACATTATAAAGATAGCCATCATACAGATGTATCGAAACTCGATTAAACCGATAGTTTGTGTCTTAAAGTGTTAAATTGAAGCCATAGAAAATAAAGGTTGCCATTTTAGCAACAAAAGTACGGTTATGTAGTTTTTTTTCAGCGAAACTTATTTAATTTCTGAGTTGAGCTCCCAGAAAAGAAGAAAGAGCGCAAATACTCCACAATGACGAGCTATAAACGAAAGTTGTATAAAAATCGAACAAACAGCATAAAAAATATTGCTAGTTTTTTTCAATTTGTTGCTATGTTTCATAGGAAAGAACGGCCATTTACAGAATAGAATTCAAAATGAGTTGGTTGTAACAAAATGCCAACCTACGTGTCCAAGAGACAAATACCACTCATAAACTGATTGTCTGGTAAACGCTCTTTCATTTTCCAGAGAAAAAATAAGTGGCAACACTCTTTCCAACAAATAGTGTTATGTTTTCATACACTAAATTCGAAAATCATTTATTCAAAACCTATATCTACAACATATAAGACATAAAATAGTTTCAAAGAAATTATATTAGAGATTCCTTTAGTTAGTTTATGTGGACTTGAATTAAATTTGACAAGTTGTGGGTTCCACAGCATGACGTTTCTTACATAAATCTGGGTCAGAAAAGCGCAACAAGTTTGATATTTATGATTCACTTTTTATATGTTATTTCTTCTTTTTTAAGTGATCAGAGATCATGTTTACCTTTCGATTAAGTAGTTTGTTATATACCTTAATTGAGATGACCTACGACAAGGTTAAGTTTGAGTTTTTTTTGTATATAATTTCGAGGTTGCTTTGGTTTTATTTATTTATTTTTTTTTTTTGTAAGTTTCAGACTGAGGGCAAACATACTCGTACAATAAACTGATCTCACATTGACATTGAATATATCTTTTCTTATTGTCTTTTGTGTGGTCCCTCTTCAAAAGGGCGTCAAGTTCAATATTTGCAATCAAATTATGTGTCAAGTGGGTATGGGAATTTAATACAATAAAATATTGAGCAAAAAATGCGGTTGGATGAGTGGAAGAATTCTAGTGAATTAATTATTATTATTTTCAGAATGTCAGCTGAAGGCTGAAACTATTAATGGAATAAAGGGTTTAGTTTAGTATTTAAAAAAAAAAAATGTTACTCATACGCCACAGTAACCCACATACATAATTTATGTATTGTGCTGTATCTTTTCAAATCTTTTTGGATCTAAGAGTTTAATGTATCAAATAAAAGACTAAATAACAAACAGAAATTCTATATATCTGTGACAAATAGGCAGAACATTTTTTTCGTTTTGAATAAATTAAGTTTTAATATTAAAACTTTCGCACAGAAGTTTTGAAAAAAAGAACATTGTTTTAAACTGTTGTTCTTCTTTCTATTGGCTCAAAAACAAATGCAGTAAAAAATACTTTTTTTGGTGAACATTCGTGGACTTAATATTTTTTGCCTGGATAAATTGTGAAAAAGTGGACTTATGTTGTTATGAATTGTGTTGATTACAGCTTAACTATAATGATTTGGTTCACGATATGTAAATCATGTAATAGAGTATACATTAAGTATCCATAATTTGTCAAAAACTCATTATTGCGAAGAATAAACTTATCTTGTTCTGTCTATCTGAAGCAGATATATATTTTTGTCTTATGTCGGAATTTATTACCTTGTCTTCTTGAAGGTGAGATTAAAATTCACCAAGGATTTTTAAAGCAATATTTTTCTTAATAAATAAATAGATTCCTCCTCACGGTATCAATGTATTTAATAGACTAGACAAATTATTAAGAAAATTAATTAGCGTCACTAAAAATAACTATTTTTTTTCTTTTTACAGGTTACCACAGCTTACGGTCTATGCCAAGATTATTTACCTCCTGATGGTAAGTAATTAAAATTTTATATGTTTAAGTTATTTAACATTCAATAAAGATGAAAATTAATAATGTAATTTTTTTTTTAAATATTTAAATAATGTATTGTGTACTTTTACATACAATTTAAGGTTAGTTCTGTCAAGTTTTAAATATTTGCATCAATTTTATTAATATTACGAAAGTTATAAGGTTTGATTAAACAAGAACAATTTAAGGATGAATGCCCGATTTCACTAACATTTAAACGCCTTTTTAAATTATTAATATTGACGTTTTCAGTTGTTTTTGATAGACTGTTTATTTCAGTGAAAAATAGTTGAAGTGAAATAAATTATTCTGAAATCATTTAACAATTTATTTTTCTTAAACTACAATACGACAACGACGTAAGAAATACGGAGGGATAAAATTTTTTGTTTTCTTAATGTTTGTGAAAGTTTTAAGTGTCAAAAAAGGCACAATTTTGTCGGTTAAATGAATAAAAATTACAGTTATCAATTATTATCAATTGGTAGTTCAAAATCGCAATAGTTTTGCCTTTGTTTGGTATCTCTACGATTTTTTTTTATGATAGATCAGTAAGCATTCGTTATACAAAAAACATAAGCCCGGATTTGAAAACTTTAATTAATATTATATAAATAAACTTAGCAGGCTTTGATGCATAAAATTTATTTTTAAATTTTTCTTTTACTCCAAAAAGATACACAAAATGGCTTTTAAGGTTATTACGGCTATTTTACAAATTTTGCCGATAACACTATTGTGAGGCTTAATTATTGTACCTCTATCTGTCAAAATCCTGTTGATGTACTAAATTTATTTTTTGTTATGAATGATCAAATTGTTGAGACAAATATAATAATAATAATTTTGTTTCCTCTAAACATGACTTGTAATTACTATTAAATATGAAAAAAAGAATTACTCTTGTTTTTTCACCACTTTTGGATAGGTTTAGTTCAAATTTTAAAGAGAAAAAAAATTAAAATCATTTTATTTTTAAAAGAACGCTAAACAATTTTAATTTCAAAGTTCATATGACATATACTTTTAAATATCTAGGCTAACCTAATTTTGGAGTTGAGGTCACATGATTTTTTTGATTGAAAGTTTGTTCAGTGTGTTCGGTGTGTTTCTGTACTTTTGAACTCATAACTTTGGCTTCCTTAATTTTGGTGCCAAAATTTCTCAAGTGAATTATTAAAAATGTTAGAAAGTTTTTAATTATTTCCTTAAAAAAAATTAAATTTTTACTAAAGTACTTGTGAACTGAAAAAAAGATATGACACTCGATAACTTTTACAAGCTAAGATATTTTTTTAAGAACGCGAAAATAAAAATAAACATAAGACTTGTTTTTTCAAAAAAAAACAAAAAAAAACATTATATAATTAGGTGTAAGTGGATCGAATTGTATACCTTACAACTTCTCCATTTATTGACTAGTAGTTATTTCTGTCTGTATTAATTGTAATGAAAGTTATTTAAAAATCTCTTATCATAACCCTTCAAAATAAGTCCAGTTATCATTTAATTTTACTTAAAGTAGACGAAAAGATATTGCACACCCACAAAATTCCATTGCAAAAGTAAAACGCAAAAGCATTGCTTTTAAATTCCTCATAATTTAATCAAAACTTTCTAAATATAAGTTATACTTAATCCTGTAGACTACCATTTATTTACCCAATACTTTCTACTTCAGAAATTAAATCATTCTTCAAACAAATCAAAGGTTTCTGATAAGTTAACTATTTCTATTAGGACACAAAAAGTGAACTCTTATAAAGCACTTAGGGCAGGAGGTTGGGTTAAGTAACAAGCACCTACATTATTATTAAGTGGGGGCTCACAGGGCTTACGGCTTTTACACCTACTATAAGAAGAATTGTTTAATTATTTTAACTGCGATGTTATTTCTAAACTGGAAAAAAAAGTTGATAAAACCATGAAGTCATTATCAATGATAAACGTTATAGTAAAAACGGTAAGACATTTTTAATTTATTTTTCACCCGCTGGCCATTGCCATCAAAGTGGGCGATATTTTAACAATACAAAACCCCAAAACCCCACGTTTGATGGTTGTGTTAAGAAATCCTGATATGCTGACAAGATCGATGGATGAACGGAATTTTGGAGAGAAAGTATAAGAAATTCTTTCGTGATTTTGACATAAGATGAATTGATGGTTGAGGTTGAGGTTGACACACAACCTGTGACAATGCAAAAAAAAAACAACAACAACAACAATCAAATAAACAAAAAATTATTTCTACATTATAAATTATAACAACGAATTGTTGTGTTTCAATAAATGTTATCTAATCAGCGAACGAGGTGGTGTGTCAAGTGTATGGCGCTGACTGTCACTTCGATCGATAAAAAAAGTAAAATATAATGCAGTAGTAAAAGATAAAGACACAAACAAATATCTCGAGGTCTTAGAACGGATTGATTTTATTTTGTTTAATTGAAAAATAATTTGAATGATTGTTGAAATGACAAGGTTGATTACTTAAATTTTTTTTTTGTTAATAAAAAACACCCATTTCGCCACGGAATTTCGCGAAATTCTTCTATCTTTACCATGTCTTAATATTTGAAGAAAGCCACGTTGAAAATTAAAGTTTCAGAACTGCGCATTTAATACTTTCTATATCGATTTGGTTTGGATTAGGTGGGTGAACGATTAGATTAAAGCCATTTCCGGGGGGCATGACAAACAAATCGCCATTCATTGTGGAAATAAATGCGGTTTTTTATTATTGTTTGTATTTTAGAATATAATTTCGCTAATTATTATCGACCGTGTGGCACATGATATTATGATGACGTGTACCAGCTATATTGGTACCAGACAAAATTCATACAAGATCCACGTATTTTCCCGAAATAAAATTGTTATCTTTTGGATATTTTGGTTGATGATTTAAGGTATTTTAAGCTTTGTGTAACTAACCGGATAGTTATTCGTTAATATGCGAGCAAAATCTATAAAAGGTAGTTAATCAATGTCAAAATTGTTTTGAAAAGTCTCATATTTTGAATTTTAATACCTAGATTCGGTTGAGAAATAATAAAATGAGATCATTATAAAAAATGGTTTTTGTTTTGTTTTAATTTTGGAACTTTTGGCATAATTTGATAAGTTAAACAAATATTTTTGTTATATCTTTAGATTTTATCAGTGCCAATCGAAATCTTAAGAATTTGAATGATTCCTGTTTTTTTTTTTTAAGATTATGAACCAAATTGTTAAAAAAAATTGATATTTCCTCATTTTTACTCCTAATTGAGTAATTTTCTGTTGCTTTAAAAAAAAACTTGACAGCAAAGCTTTGTAAAAATTCAACATGGATTGAATATGCTTTCTTTTACTTTGTCCAAATCGGGATGACGAAATTATCGTTTAATATTGACTACATTATTTAAATAGTGCAATCTGCATGTCAACAGACTTCTTTTGATCAGTCCATAGATTTTTCTGAACTTATTTTATCCACCAAATCAACTACGATTCCACATTTGAAAAAAATCTTTAGTTTTGTCTATTATTTAGTATCACACAATGGCTTCCCGTTGATATTCAAAATTTCTGATAATTCAACTAACATATAGATTCAGATTGTGTCAACTCAATTTGCATATGTCAGAATAAAATTCCCATAAAGTACTAACGGAGCTTTGAGGAGGAAAAAAAAAAACTATCCGTTAACATTCTCTTGGTTAATTTAAATTTTAAAAATTTTAATCTTTATTTATTGTTTATACAAATAAGCATTAAAATACGAGCATGTGCATCCACACATTATGTTTATTTTGTTTGTCTCTGATAAATGATTATTTTTTTTTATTTTTTGCTTTAACCAAAAGATTAAATTTTGAACATGGTTTTTATTGATGTTTTTTTTTAAATATTTGAAATGTATTCTTCTCTCTGAGGTATACGTGATTAATTTGAAAAATGAAGGTAGCTCTCCAATAATGATTGAATAAGAACATTTTCGAAACTTGTGTTCATCTTCATGCACTCAAGAACTGAAGAAATAATTGAAAACCGGAAGACAGCACTTAAATGAATTGTATTAGAAATATTTGAACCTTGTATTCTACTCGAAAATATATTTAATCCACTCAAGAGGTGTGAAGAAGTTTGTTAATTAAATTTCTTTTTTAAAAAATTTTCCAGCTCTTATCTTTAAATGCAAACAGATATTGTCCCAGGTCAAGTTTTTTTTTTTTTTTTTAAATTACACTTAATATTTAAGTACCAAAAATACAAACAAAAAAACAAACCAAACAGACGTTTTCTAAATATTTCTACTCGAGTTCTGAAGACTAAAAGTCACACACAGCTCTTAAGAAACTTAATGCAATCTAATTGAAAAGTCATATCGTACTAAAATCAATTTAGACTTGAATCACTGAACGAAAGAAATTATGCAATATTCTCTAAAACACCATCCGGTCTTTTGTTATGAATTTTCAATTATTTTTGTCTGAATTCAACATTGAATGCATACAATATAATCTATACAAAGTCTCAAGGAGAAACATATCCTTCATCTTTCAGAGTTTTTCATAACCTCATCGTTAGTCCACTACTATCTCTTCAAATTTGAATTAAAGTTTTGTTTATTTTTATTTATTTTTCTTACAATTTGTTTGGGTTTTAAATTCTAAATATTATTGCTGAATCATGTCTGCTGAAGAATCTTATGACGTGGGTGGACGTTGGAGAATGATAAACCTTATCTGGTTTTAGAAATGGAACGGACTCTTAGCTTGCAGTGCAAAGTATGTATTTATTTTGCATTTTTGTTCAAACACTTAGTAACTAGCTGACGAGCCATTATAAGATTTAACTTGAAACAACCATCACCATCAACATAAGTACCACCATCAGTAAGTTAATTAAGACTCCTTGAAAAGTGAAATTTGAGAGGAGTAAACATTTGATAGGAGAACTTCAAGTGTTGGGTAAACTGATCGACTTATAACGGGAAGGTAAAACATAAAATGCCTAAGGTGTTTCAATTCATTGAAATAGAATTATATCTACCTAAACCTAGAATATCAATGGAAGCTGTCGGCTAAAAGGTAGACAGTGTAGAAAGTTATAATTTTATATAATAATTTTTTTGATCTTTCAATATTTTAATTTGTGTATCACAATTAGTTTTGTTCAACTGGATTTGGTTGCTAATAATAGAGCCAACTCAATCACCTGCATCAAATCTCTTCTAGAACTTAAGTTTTCGTTCGTAGAAGTCAACACGATTAGAATAACCCTATAATTATGAAGATTTATCTGTATGCATAAATTTCACAACAACAAAAAATAAAGAAGATAAATCAAAGACGCTTGGTTAAATCAATAACTCGTTAAAATATTAGCTTAACATGAAGTGGTTGCTTCAACAATTTAATTAATTTAGCGGATTTACAAACCAGAAGTGTTTTATTTTTCTATTGATTTAAATAAAAACTCTATTAATGACATTAGCACCGAATGTACATAATTAATTTATTGTTTTTGTGTTTATTAATTCTAATAGCCTACATCGATCATCAATGGTAGGATTTTCAATCAAGTTTTTTTTTTTTTTGTTATTTCGATAAACTTATTAACATAAATTCAAATTTATCAAAAAATATTGTTTTTTTTTTTGTTTTTATTTTTATAATAAAATTTAAACACAGTGAAGACGTCACGCATTCCAATTCAACGGTATTTTGTTGTTTTTTTTCTTTATTATTTAGCTTCTATACATATTTATTTTTAAGTGTATCTATAATTTTTGTTTATTATTATAAGTTAAAATCCATAAATTTTGAAGTGTTTTGCAAAATATTTTGACATTTATATTGGTTGGGTTACGTTGTCGCAGTCGGTCGTCATTATGTGCTCTTTCAAGTTGATATGCTATCCAGTTAGGCGTTTCTTTGCGGTTAAAAGGGGGTCTTGAATGTTGTTCCATATTGGGCGCGTCCAATTGTCATAAATTTAATATTTAATTACAACACTCTACAATGTTATATCTTTTGAATTTCTTCATCTAACCGCTCACGTGCAAATATATTTCATATTTCTATACCTGACATACAGTCTTGGTTATTATCTGATTCTGTGGTAGCGATTGGAACGAAATTTAACTGATATCAAGATTGAAAAATTTGATATGGTGGCTATGACGGGTATATAATAGTAAATAAAATTGGAGTGAAACTCTTTCAT
The DNA here is from genome assembly GCA_948107695.1 of Meliscaeva auricollis. Lineage (NCBI taxonomy): Eukaryota > Metazoa > Arthropoda > Insecta > Diptera > Syrphidae > Meliscaeva > Meliscaeva auricollis. The sequence goes on along the minus strand of OX403619.1, from coordinate 17,421,573 downwards.
TAATATATAGGCACATTTTATTTATGGATCGAAATCTATATAAATAAAACTAACGAAATTATTTTTTTGCTGTTAAAGTAATCAAATCAAAATACCAATTGACATTTAAATGTGGAAGAAAGTTCGTTTTAGATTATTTATACTATAAATCCATAACATAATTATGTTTATAAAGTTTTATTAATTATAATGTTAAATATGTAAAAAATTTCACTTTAAAAGTTATGAAACTTTGGGAATGCAAATTTTGCATTCATCTAGAGGTGTCCCCATTTGGAACACAAACATCATTTACTTCACAGGTTTGTGTAGTACATTTTGAGTCTAGTTATTATGAGTTGAGTTGAGTTGCGTTGAGTTGAGTTGAGTTGAGTTGCGTTAAGTTGAGTTGAGTTGCGTTGAGTTGAGTTGAATTGAGTTGAGTTAAGTTGACGGAAAGCACTTTTTTGAACTTCTCCATCATCGTAATCTTGATTTTCAATTAACACCTTGAAATTTTATTTTGAGACGAAATCAATTTTTTTTTCAAAACTACTGAAAAGTGAATAAAGTCAAAAAAGTACTGATGAAAAAAAGTTTTTCGCCAGAATATGCATCAAAAAGCAGACCATTATCAATGTTGGACTCTTAATATTATCATAAGTTTTTCTTACGAACACTAATTTATAAGTTATAATACATATCTATTAAAAATAAAATGTTCTTTTTCATAAGTTCAGAAGTGGCTAAGCCGGTCTCTATATAAATTTAAATGTTTCTAGGTCAATGTGTCTTCTTCAGAAGCAAACTTGAATACGTATAAAAAGTATTAGCGCTATTAAAAGCGATTTAATATTAATTATTTACCAACCGCCAACACCACCCATTTCATATACGTATTACAATATGTTCGCATATTTTAAAATTAATATATTTAATCTAACAGCAAGAGTTGCTACATAAATACTACATATCTTCAAAAAAACTAAAAAAAAAATGTGTATTTAAATAATAATTAAAATTTATCATCGAAAAGTCTAACAAACATGTAATTATGAATTTTGTGGTTTTGTTTTTTGTTGTTGGTTTTTGACTATAACTTAATTCACAACAAGCTAACCGCTCATTAAATATGTAGCTGGCTGTCTGCTGCTGAAGCTTAACTACACACCGGGGTTTTGGTGTTTTGTTGCTGCATGGTTGAGTGAAGCTTTTTTTTTTCTTATATTAGTAAATGGTTTGTAAATATTCATTAGCATAAGACACAAAATGCCGATCTGTGCCTACTGATAGCTGCGCCAATATACAGTTGTTGACAGACGACACTGTAGTGTACGACTTCATTGAGAATTATGAAAGAAACTCCTTTGGAAGCGACATTCCAGATGTACAAAAACAACAGTAATGAGAAGAAGTTATGAAACATTTGAATTTTTACTGTACCGAAATTCGTAAAAATATTATTTTATAAAAGAAAAAGGATTGAAAGTGCAGGAGGACTATAATAGTCTTATTTTAGATAAAAAAAAACTTTATTTAAATGGAAGATAAATCTGGGAAATTCTGATTTTTGAAATTGAAGCTTCTAATACCCTCCCGGAGAAAAATTAAGTTTGTTTTGGAGTACCTTACACCTGGAACTACTCGCATTGAATACTATGCATTAGCGTTATAGGTGCAATGAGTCGAATCTTCATTAAGAAACTATAATAAGTCTTACTATAAAATAACTTAAGATTTTTTGTTGAATAAAAATCATTGGTATGACATATTTACAGAAAACTTACAAGAGTACCAATTTTTTAGCATACGGTAAAGCTTATATAATCCTCTTATAAGAACAATTCAAGATGTTAGGAAAAAATTAATACATTTTTTTTGTTTTGGAATCTATCTACAAAATGTTACATAAGTCAGAGGAAAAAGTGCCTACAAAAATCAGTAACAAAACATTTTATCACCACTGTACAAATTAGGGTTACCTACCTCACTCAATTTGAAAATAAAAACGAAAAAAAAAACAAAAAAAAAAAACCTGTCCGCCAGTCACTTTATTTGTTTTTAAACGCAACGGCAATTCAATAATTCAAACAGTAATTCTCAAGTGGGAAATTTTGTTGAAGGAGTTTTCTTCATTACATAGTCGCGGAGATTCAGGTTTTTCAATTTTTCTCATCTCCAAACATAAATAATACTAGAGTATGCCTCTTATACTCTATCCGTATATGAAATCTAGTTGCTTAAAAAGTTTTCCACACTTGTTTTTCATTTTGAATAATTATTATTATAAACTTTGTCTATTTTTTTTTTCTGAATTTTTCAAGTTGACGTCTAATGATGAAAATCCAAGATAACCTTTGTATAGTAAGTAGTATAGTAGCTTTGATCAGTTATGTGCACACATAATAGTTTGAAACGAGGTACAGTAGAGAGCAAGAAAGAGGCTGTTTTTTTTTTTAAAGTTTGTATAGTCAATTTTGTTTGCTAAAGATTTGCGTGAATCAATATTTTGTTTAATATTTGAACGAACTTGTGCATTTAAATTTGTATATTTGCATTTATGATGGTTGCATTGTGGAACTTCTGCATTGTGTGTACGGAATGTTGGCATAAAAGTGTGAGATAGGTCTATGTTGTTGTATTATAAAATACACTTGACCTAGCTTTGTTAATGAGAAAAAGTGGAAGATATTTTTTTGCAAAAGGCTCGTTAAAAAATTTTATGAAGTGAATCTATTATTGAAATAAAGTTGGAAGAGCAATATACATAAGAAGGTATGCAATAAAATATTAAAGATATTTCTTACATTTTAGCAGTGATGCTTTGTTTAACAAAAAAAAACATGATAATAATCAAGAAAACTTGATTGACTTAATCAGGTAATCATTTCCGTTCTGAATTATCTTGCAAATTCTAGATCTTTTAAAAACACTTAACTATAGACTTTAGCACCCACAAAAAAGACGTCACTTACCATAATTTATTGAATTCAATTCAAGTGGTATCATAATAAAATTGATTATTGTGTGGTTTGGCTCCTGAATGGTTTTATGAGAGACCATTAAGATATGGGGCACTTAGTAACTACTGTTTTTTTTTTACGGAGGCATAACCATTCAGTTTAGTTTAGTAAAAACAATACATAAGCCCAAAAGCCTTATCTGATTACGAAAATGTATTTACATTCTACAAGTCAATAACATTTTTTACTTAACAATTACTTTAAACTGAAAGTATCATAGTAATAAAAATGATTAAATTGTTTCAATATTATTTGAATAATCATTCACTATTGCTCTTTTGCAATTCATTTTGAAATATGATTTATGATTTGTGTGAGATATTAAATTAATTAGAATAATTGAAACATAGGGATAGCTAAGAATTTTATAATTTTCGCATTTCCTGAATCAAGTAGCACATATTATGAAAATCATGTTAATTCTTCTATACTTTTTAAAACTTTTTTCACTCTATTTGTTTTTTTTTTCTCTGAAAATTATCATCCACTGAAATAGGCACCTTTTTAGTACATAATGCTTTATTTCCAAGGCCAGCATTTATATTTATATTTTACAGTAATGTGAACCTTATGCCAAAAAATTCCAAAAGTTAATATCCTTAATGGCCTTCGGAAGTAACCCAGAGTATAAAATATCTATAACAAAAAAAAATATAATGTAACATGCCCTGCTTATGCTTATAGGTACATATTTGTATACCTACTCCTACTTATACACATAAACATGTTTGTAAAACCCTTTTAGACCATTTTTAAAAGCTTCAATATGCAAATTGAAATTGAACTTAACATCATTCTACTTTACTGAACCACAATTTTCAATTTATTTGTAGTTGTTCCAATTTGAAAAAAAAAGAGATACACAATTCCAAAGTATCTTGAAGTACTTGTGTACTTACATCGTTTTCATTTTACGTAGGTATTTTTTTTTTTATTATTTCATTTTTATTGCATAACCTTTTTTTCGAGTTAAGTATGTACATGATGTTGGCATTACACTGTGTGTCCAAATTATTTATCAACTATCAATGCCTCGATATTCATGGAATAACCTTATGTTTAAGAAATAAAAGATACAAATTCCAACTAGATTTTGTATAAAAATAAACAATTATAAACAAAATTGTTAGAAAAATGAAATAGAAAAAGCTAACTAACAACAACCCAACAAAAATCGATTGGTACTCATAAAATTTTAAATTTGTTTTACAATATTGCTAAGCTCACAGACTACAACAATTTGTGTAACAATGTATTTACCCAGAATCTAATATATTAATAACATAACTTTCGAAGTTTTTTTTGAATTGATTTTTAAAAGAAAACAAAATTTGGTGGTTAAGAGTCTTAGGAAATTATCTAGAGGGAAACTGATTTTTTTAGGTTCAAAATCAAATTTTTTTTTGGTTTTAGATGTGCATCAATATATTCTTAAAAATGGCATACATTTATTTTTTCAACAAGGTTTGAGAATTTGTATACATTTTCAAAAATTTTAAGTTAAAAAAACGAGATCTTTTGATAAGTGTAATCAGATCTGTCCTATCTCTATTATTGCAAAAGATATCAGAAATAAATTTAAACAAATTGAGTTCTAATTTTTCCTTAAAGCGAGCTTTAAGAGCTGGAAGTTTTTCAAGAAATTGGCCGTTAGGAAGTTATTGCGATCTAGTCATGTTTTTTTTTTTATTAAAACAGTTTAACCCATTATTAATTTTCATTTTGTACAGAAATCAGAAATATTCTGTAAATTATTTTGAAAATTTGCGTGAATATTAAGAAATATGAAGCTTTCAAGACTATACGAGCTTATAACACTGCATGATATAAAGAAAACAAGGTATGCTTTATATGAGATAAAGGGTCACCATTTTTATTGAAACGAAAAGAAATTGAAAAGACAGCCAGTTGTGTTGTTATTGTCTTGGTTGATTTCGTTCCTCTAATAAATTTAGATTGTTTTTTCAATCCCGATGAAATCACGAAACAGTCGAATGAAGTGTCAAGCAAACCTTGTCTTTTTTTTATACCATGATAACACTGTGCATCGTGACATTATAGGTTTGATTAAATCTTGATTTTTTAACCAACCATAATCACATGTAATGTTTGAAGAATAATAGACTTTTTGCAGTCATTTTTACTTTGATATGGAGAAATCAAAAACACTATTTAAATAAAATAAAATCAATACACGGTTATGCCTGATTGCTTCTCTTTTTTTGTTTATTTCGTTTGTCTTTTGACTTAGGACGTGACTTTCAAGCACGATTATCATTTTTTATCGATTATTATCATTTCTCTGATTTATACAACTTGTATGAAGAGCTTTAACACAGAGAATTTTATTTATTAGTTGTAAATTTAAAAATCCCAATTCAAATAAATTCAATTCAATCAAACACATCCTTATGCAAGTGGAATATATATTTGTGTATTTTAATGTTATCGATAACAACGCTGTAAGTCAATTTTAATCGAATTTTAAAACAATAAATAGTTAATGTTGTTTTGATTTTATATTTTATAGACATAAACTTTATTGCTTTTTGATATATTTCAATGGTTGAAAACAAACTATAAAACTCGAAATAAAATAAACAAGTTTTATTGCCTTTTTAATAGAGTTTGCTAAGATATTTGATATTTTACAAAAATAATATCAAGTCATAATAATCTTGAGACATGGACTATAGAAAAGGAACTTTCTTACGAGCATTATGGATTTATACATGATTTTTCTATAAGAAATTAGTAAAAGTGGAGTTTGCAAGAACAAGTGTCATGTTTAGCTACAAATTGCAATTTATGTTTTTTTTTTTTAAATATGAAAAATTTACATTGTTTTAATTTTTTTATCTAGTTCTAAGTTATCAAGTAACCAATAATTTGTTTTTCTAAAAACTCATCTTGCTTACGGAAATCAAAGAGCGTTCCTCTTTTAGAGCTCAAATCATTTAAGAAATTGTTTAGCCATTTTCAGATCGATTTTTTTTTATGATTTTTTAGAAGTTTCTACAAAATTCAAAATTCCTAACATTTTTCGCTATTAGAGCGTTTTATACCCAGTTGCGCACTTTATTTGTAAGTTTAAAAAAAAATCTCGAAAAATGTTATTAATTTCAAAAAATTAAAGTTATGGTATTTTTAGCGCAGAGATGTTGTTATAAACATTTTGTAGCAAATACTAATATTAAGAAGATATTCATGTTCTCACTTTATCCTAACTTTGAATTACACGTTTCTCAAAAACAATAATTGGCTGACACCTTTTTACTTTTGAATTACTCTTTGCTTCTTGAATTTTTTTCTATTATCTTAAATGACGATTTAAAAATAAAGGTCTAGACAAATTTACTAATGATATGAATGGAACTTTTTTTCTAATCAGCTACTGACAAAAAAATAATATTTATTGTTATAAGAAAAGATAATGCAATGCAAAATGTTAAAATATTATTATTACTGGGTACCATAATTCATTATTTTTATTAAAATATTATTTATACAATTTTTATCCATATCTCTGATTGCAATTTTTTTGTTAAGTCCTTACTTTGAGTGTTAAAATCTTATTAAATTTAATTCAAGTTTATATGACTTTTATGTGGGTATCTTCTATCTTCTATGATTAAAGAAAATTATGGTACAAAAGACACTTAAAAGCACTTTATTATTGATCAAAATTTGAACTTGTTAAGATTATTTATTCATTTGTCGACTAAAAGAATTATATTTTGAAATTTTGTTTATCTCACACTTATTTCCTTTGTTTTTAATTTTATTTATTACTTTGAACTTATTATGATACAAAAACATTATGTATTTAGTTTTTATTTTGATTTTACATTGAAAATGTATAGTGCTGTTTTTTTATTTTGAACTTTTGGTGTGTTTAATTTTGTTTTTCGGAATTGACATTTGCTAATGATAAAATATTATTTTTTCAACACAAACAATAAAAGTAAGTGGTATCACCTAGTTTCGTTGATTTTTTAATTAGGTACAAGTGTTAATGCATTCACAAACAAATAGTGATTACTTTCTTGTATGTACTTTGGAACATACTCGAATACCATTTTACTTTATACTTATACTAGCTCGTATACGTATGAATCAATACAACATTATATTTATACTATACCTACGTTTAAACAATTAACCTACTCTAAAAGCTTGTAAACATTTAAAATTTAAGATTATTACAAAGTGTACAATAAAAATTCCAATACGCCACATACCACACACAACGTGGCGCTAATTGGCAAATATTTGGTATCCTTGTGCAGTTTTATGTTGTTGTTTTCTTGTTTCTATAGAACTTTTTGTTTTTTTTTTGTTTGTATATACATACGTACTTTTTTTTTTTTTTTGCTGTATCTACTGGAATTTATTATTGAATGGTTGGATCAAATTTCAGAGGCAAATAATGCTAAAACGTGTGTTTGAAGTGAGGGACATTTTTATTCAAAAAGTTTTGAAATAAAATCAAAAGATTTATCATTTTGATTAGTGATGCTATGGAGGAACTCATGCATGAGCTTAATACAAATATTTATTAACGTGTTGCAAGAATCAGAAAATTAGTTAGGACTACATAATTATAGAATTTGTAGAATCATATGGATCCTCAGCTAAGTGTGATTTTTAATATATTTATTTTCTTCTCTCACATCCAAGTATTTTGGTATTTTTTAATACAATTATATTTAGGAATCTACAAATGTTGTTGAAAAATCACTAGAAGCAAAAACTGAATAGGTATTAGTGCATTTTATTTGTACAAGTCAATAGATTTGATTTAAGTTTATCCCAGTTTTGAATAAATGCCATTTTGCACCGTTTTCACGGTACTGACATTTTTGAAATAACTTTATACGATGGACACAAGAACAAGTAAGTTTTTGAAATAATGCATCACTGACCATAAATTACTTTAAAGCTTTGTTAGTATTTTTTAAGGAACTACGATAATAAACACCAAGACCAGATTACACGATTTTAGCTTAATAAACGAGCTTCCCAAAAGTTTACGAACTCTTCCTTACAATAACGCAAATTGAGATATTCTCTAAGAAGATTTCAATATAAAGATTTGAAGCTTCTGAAAACCTGTAAAACGACTATTGTTGGATTTTAAAAATCTCCCCCGAGAAGTTCTTGATTTGAATTCGAATGCACTCAAGCAAACTAACCCAAATTGGGTTGCAGAGAAGAATGAAGGAAACGGCTTTGTTGAGGAAAGCAAAACAAAATTAACCCAGAAGTTATTTTGAAATGACGACAAAACAGCAACAGTAATAAATGTACCAGCTATGAAGTTTGCAAAGATAGAGAAGGAAATATTACAAAGTAAATACTGAATACCGAAGAAAGAAGGAGAGTAGCAAGTCTCCTGTACGGTGCAGAGGAATGGACACGCTCTTAAGCGCATGAAAGTTTTCTTGAAGCTACGTTTTGTGTTTAAGTCCATGTGGAAAAAGATAAAGGTACACCAAAAGATATACGACGACCATTCTTAAAAGATGCACTTTAATATAGTTCATTTTTATTCTTATACTTTGCATACTCACAAAGTTCATTTACTTTTTTTTTTTTTAATAGTCTCCACATTGCCAAGTAAACACTCGTACGAGGACTTTTGTCAACCACTGTATGTGTATATGACCTACTGTTTCATAAATTGAAAATATTCATACATTAGTGTAAAAAATGGTGACAGACATTTCTTCTTAATTTGGTTCTGTCAAAGTAAGATAACTCTCTTGTTTTTTTATTATATTTTAGCAGAACTACAACATTTGATTCAAAGAAATTTATTCGGGTAACGAATGATTTTATGGTTACTTCATCGTAAGTAATATTTTTAATGAATTCCTAATATTTGTTCCAATTAAGATAAAAAAAATATAGTTTTCTTTAATGATCTAGTGATTCACACACATAAATAATAAAATAAGCAAATAATGACAAAATTATTTAAAATTTGGTGACTTTTTCAGACACGCGTCAGTGTTTTATTCTACACTCTATAAATATAATAAATGTTATCTTCAATGATATTTCTAAATAATTTTTGTTATAAATACTTATTGGAAAAAAAATTGGTATAACCATGACGTTGATTGCCAAATTTTACAAGCTAAAATTATTATCATATGCCCAATATAATTATTATTAATGTTCTCATAACCTTATTAATATTGTTGAACAATTAAATATTGTGCAATAGCCATTTTTATTAGTAAAACGTCAACAGATACATTCGTATGCATTACGTAGATACATTATTTAGAGAATTAATAAATCGATTTGAAGTTACTTTTTTTTAATGACAACAAATAAATGAGTTCACAAACAAAAAGCACACATTTTTGGTTTTGTGGTATTTATCAGAATTGACAACATGTCAGGCGGTGATGTTGAAATAAAAATATATTTTTGTTAACAAAAAAAAAAACAAAAACAAAAATACGTCACAATATCAAATACAAAAAAAAGAAAAAAAAAAAATCTGAAAGTCACACCCTTTTTGAGGGATGTCATAAAAATTCAAAACAAAATGATTTTTGATAAAATGTGATGGGTGCAAGATTGTTATAATTAGTGTTATAATAATTGAATCAGCAAAAGGTGTGCCAACGTAAAATTGTTGAGTGTTTGTAGTATGTATCTTCTTGAACAAGAAGATTACATATTTTTGAAGAAGAATAAAAAGGGTGCAGTTTAATTCACAAGCGCCTTCATTATTCTACAGTGAAAAAATGTTATTTTTTTCCGACAAAGAGTGTGTAAATTGTTCTTTAGTCTCGTGTGTATTTGATGGTTAATTGCTGGGAAGTACATGCACTTGAAAACTTATATTACTCAATATCCAAAAAATTCCCCTTAAAAAGTAAATAATGTTAGTTATGTTTTTTTTTTATGGTATTTTTACCACCTACCTACTTTTGTTTGATACTTCCATAATATACGAGTATCTACAGGGACAATTAAAATGGAAACGCCTGTTTTGGAATGAATAAAAATTAAAATTATAATTTTGAGTCAATATTATGATGTAAAATCGAAACCACTACAACAAAAGCTCAAAAATATTTCGTTTGATTTTGTAAGAAGAAAATAAACGATAATAATAATCAAAACGTCATTTCCAGGAAAGTCGCTTTCGGGAACGCTTTTTAACAATGAATGAGTTACACAGTGTTCTCGAAACAAATCTGAAAATTTTTGCGGGCCAGGTGTCCTGAACTTAGTTATCGTTTAACGTAACTTAACTTAAGACTTAATTTGAGTGGGAAAAATATTTTTCTAACCCTGCGAAGCCGGGCGACCCAGCTAGAGTAAAATAATATAATAATTAATAATTCATTTGTTTCCCTTATAAAAATGCAATGCAAAAGTATTATTTATGTATTCCAAGATTCCAAAAAGTAGAAGAGAAACTTTGTATACTGTTACATGAAACGTTTAAAATCAACTCAAAACAAATCATTATCACTTAGAATACCAAGTGATGAATTTGAAAGCTCTCAATACTTCAGCTATCTATTTTGTGTCAAGTGCGATGTTAGTAGATTTGAAAAAAAAATCTCACCTAAATGATGAAACAAAATAATGGCTAACACAAACAATGAAATGGAAAATCTATCTTCAACACAACAAGCTCAAAAATAACAATATTGCGCTATACTTTGTGGCGCCTGATGTTGCTTCTTCGAGTGTATAACACCTGCGTGCGGAAATTCATTGTTATTCAAGAAAACTAAAATTAAAAAAACAAATTCAAAGTCATCTCTGATATTGTATGGTACTGCACCTTTTAGATATAGTCAAAATAATAATTTTAAGAAGAAGAATTACTCCAAGAATATTTATTGAGAAAAAAGCAATTTATCGGTTTAATAAAAGTCCTGGTGTGGATATTTTTATTGTGTACTAGTACGTCCTAGCCACTTGGGCCCAAGATGAAGGATAACGGGTACACTACACATATCGGGAGACTGTTTGAACATTTGAAATAATACCAAAATTATTAAAATTCGATGCCGTTAAGTTACTCAAAAAATGATCAATGTTATGTGTACTTCCTATAGCATCCTGCTTTGTGCAAAGAGAAATTAAATAATAACTTTTGTTGAATGCAGGATGTGCACAGTCAAAAAGTTATAATTCAGTTGAAATAGTAAAAATATTTCAATAAGTTCCTTCTGGTAAAATTCACCTCCAATACTGTGCCGAAGCAATATTCAATTTGCATATTGAGTAATGAGCCTCTTCTGGCCAACCTTCCTTCTCAAAGACAAAAAAAAAAAACTACGAGTATCATAAGGCACATTGAGTGCAACTTTTATGAATTCACTGTCGGGGACACTCTTTTGTGGTTTCAGCTTTGGTATCACAAATTTAAAATGCAGTTTATGATCTAAAATACTCGACATACTCAGGCCCCCGGATAGTCCGAAATGTAAACAAGCTTACTTGAGAGGCTTACTATATCTTTAGAGTCTTGAGTTTTGTAGGTACGATGCGACGACCGATGACGACGCGTTATATGAAGCACTTGCATGTTATCGCCATCGGCAAGTTTTCATCTCATTTGCTTTTGAATTACAATTACAAAAAAAAAAAAAAAAAAATCATAATGTATACCACACCTTGAGCTAGTTTCTAGGCAAAATTTGACTAATGGTCCGCTTAGCTGGATAAAATATATGCGTGAGCGTTAAGGCCGCTCACCAATAATGCGATGGCAGGGGAAGGTTTTGAGTTCAAAAAGGTGAACATTGTGAAATCTTCCAAACACGTGTTTTTTTAACCAGAAAAAAAAGAAAAATCATTTATCGCAAATTTGTTATGTAAATTTGAGTACCACTAAAGTTTTTTTTTTTCAGTTTTTTTTTTGATACTTTGGCTTTGAAAATCAAATGGTTGTTGCTTTTAGAGGCTGACTTACATAGTTAGTGTGGTTTGTATCTATAATTTTTGCCGGCAGCAATTAATTGTCGTGAGTGCAAATTTGCTTAATTAATTGCATGACACTTTACAGCCAACAGCTAAGTCATGTTGACATTCTTGTAAAATACTAATCTTACTTTACTAATGCAGGTGGTGTTTGGGAGTAAGTATGGTTGTTGGATGTTAATTTGGTTAAACTCATACAGACAAGGAAAATTTAATTTTGTTTACCGTAACTAAGTCTTCCTCAGCACCAGTAGGATAGGCCAACAGCAACAGATATTAAATATTTTGTTATGCTTTGAGCTGATGGTTGTAAAGTATGTTTAATCCAAGAAATTATGAGTCAATTTCGAGGTGGACTTTATGGCATCAAATAAAAACTAATAATGTCTCAATACGAATTTAAATAAACTAAGTATTTGAATTGGTAATAATTTTGGTAGTATATCGGTGGTTAGACAACTTATATTTCCAAATGTGGGTGTTATGAACCAAGTTCTTCTTTATTAACTTCACAAACTGAAACAAATTGTATTTTGTAATTGTAATGGAATACCTTAGACAGACGTATGAGGTCGAGAATAAATGCCTTGGATTCGTTCTTTCACCAGTAAACCGCGCTTTCCATGAAATTCTGCGCTTTATACCTCGCGTAGTATCTTGCATATTTTCCACGATTTTTCACAATTTTTATAGCCACTTTTTAAGCTTTTTTATGTCACTTACTTCACTCTTTCCATACGACATTTTATACTTTTTCTCGTGGTACTAATCGCCTTTTTCATTACCACACTTGCTACTCTACGAAGTATGCTTCGATCTTTCACCAGTATTCCGCAGTTCTATCAAAGCTTTTTCACGCTTTTGTTTCAGAAATTTTAATAGTTGTTCTGCTATTCGGAAAGGAGATGAATCCAATAAATGAGTTAAAATCGGTCCAGCAGTTCTTGAGTTTTAAAACCCGAATTTGTTTTAAATATTTAAGCCAATAAGGCGATTTTGGGGGCTTTGGACCTGCCATTTTTGACCATCTTGGAACTTAATAAATAGTGAAGAGTAGAAATAAAATTATTTAAAAAAACAATCCCGATTTTTTTTGCAAAAAAGTATAAAACATTGATTTTTACCAAAATTTTTTTGGGAACTAGGCATTCCTATTTTTGGATCCTTAATTTTTTTGAAAATCAGTATCATTGTTCACTGGAACAATTAAAAAAAATGCAAATTTATAGCACTCCACATACAAAAGTGGCATTTTGAGAAGATTCTTGTATAAAAAGTTCAAGAAGGTTTTATTCAAAATGGCCGAATTTCGAACTAAACCCCAGTTTAGCTAATCCTCAACTCTTGGCGCTTACAGATTCCAATTATCTTGATTCTAACGAAAGTTATCGTGCTTGAAAATGTCCAACGCTAACGGCACACGCACATAAAAATTTCTCGAAAACGTGTTTTCTATACGTTTCATGATGATTTATGATGAAATAGATTAATTCATCACACTACGTTTACGGAAAAGTAATAATACTGTGAAAAAGTACGAGGCACATATTTTTTCACAGTATTACTCTAATCAGTTCTTAATTGACTGTGATGCACGCAGGAGTTCCATTTTAAAACTCCCTCCAAATTATTTCTTCCCAAAGAAATTATTTGGACAAAAAATCACAGAATTGGTATTTGAACTACTGTTATATTAAAATTAAATTAAAAAAATTCTAACCTATAATTTCACCTTGCCTTCCTTTTTTTCTAGAACTAAAGTTAAATTTTTTTAAATGACAAAAAAACTGCTGAAACGACGACGCACGACTCAACGTCAACATCATTCAAAATTCACTTCCACGACCACCTTGTTTATGACAGCAGAAGTCTTTGCATTATTTCTTATCAGAGCCACCCATCGCACACACGATTCACATTAGGTCACGCACATGGCGCAGAACCTGACGAAAAGAGTTCTTCTGCATTTTTAATAGACTGAACGGCTATACAGTATACGTATAGACCGAACGTCCGTCTGGGCATAAGTCAAGTCTTAAAAAAAAACATATATTTTTTTTTTATTCTCCTCCCTCACTTACGTAATACTTACTCTATGCGACATCAACTATGTTGGTATGCACGGGTGTGACGATATAATGAAGACAGAACTGAGATACTATATACTCCTTGTGGAGGCATGAATGGAAAGGCGAAGAAAAAAATCGATTGTCATATCGATTTACTTGCGGACTAACTGAACAACAATAAAAAATACGAGAGTGAGATGTTTTACTTTTATTCTGCTTTCGATTGCCATCTCTGGATGTCTTGCTCAACATAAAAGTTTTGCTACTGCAGCACCACCTATCAAAGCGGAGAAATCCCCTCCCTATTTTGTCAGAGTTTCAACTTTTACGAACGTGCCGGTAGAATTTCACTTATTTTATTGTTTTTTCTTTTTTTTATTTTATTTTATAGCTTCTTCCTACTCAATTGGATTCGATGGTGCCCAGCATGCAAATTTTTTCGAGAGATAACATCTCAAGAAGGTGGTTTTCAGTTTGACTTGAGAACTACCTACACTGTGGACAAATTTTATAGGTATAGTTCAAAGTATTGATAAATTGATATGATTGTCTGTCGAGTTCTGGAAACCCAACTTGAAAGGTCAAATCTAAGGAAATTAGATGATGTAAGACCCAAGTTCAAAATTTTAAGAAAACTCTTAACTAGCATTACAATATAGTATGTCTACAATATAGTATTGTCTACATCTAACTATCATGTTTATCCGCATTTCCGTATGGCCTTAAACATACTTTTTTTCTTTTTTTATCATTTTTCTGAAAGAATTTTAAAAGTGTTGTCAAAATAATTATGCTTGTACTTGATCACAGGTACTTGAGTGTAATGTACTTGACGTTCAAGAATTCATTTCATTGCTTACGAAAGGGTTTGAGGTTGAGCTAACAATGTCGCTTTATAAATTCATAGTCGTATGTTATTTTGTGGCGCTCAGTTCTTTAATATTTTCGTGTAGACTTTCGTGTCGTTTTATTATTTATTTATTTTTTTTTCTTTCTTCTTTCTAAAATTCTTTACGCTATCAAAGTTAAGGTTGTTGTTGTTATTTTGCATTTTTTCTATCGACTATCCTTAAACAAACTTTATATTTTGCTGATAAGGAGTCACACTACACACCGACCAAGAGTATAAAAACTAAACATAAACAATCTATGGAAGAAATAAGATACATACATTTCAATTGATACTTTTTTATGAGTGAAGTTGAGGTTGTGTTAGGTTGTTTTCAACACTGATAGGATAAAATGAAGAAGAGAGGAATAGGGGTTTGAACTGAAAACGCCTTAATACTTAGACAGAGTTGTCGTCTTAAAAAAACTAATAATTTTAATTTTAAACTATGTCTGTTAATTTATAGGACTTTCAAATGCAATTTTCTGGGGACTAGTTGAAAGAAATAGACAAATAGTAAAGAACTTTGCTGGTATAGTGGGTATTAATTCATGATTATATCATAAGATTCCATGGGTGGCGCCTATTAAAAGTTGTTTCATGGGTCACACCCTAGTGTTAGTCTTTTCAAATTCTTCTTGGAAGCACTGACTGATATTTAAGAGTTCCAATTTGTTTATATTTTAATACATTCTGACCTAACATCTGTGAAATACTCTAAGCACTCTATTCGTATCAAAACGACAGCCCAGTTTAAAGGTGTTGGGAAAAAATTATTAAAAAAATAAAATTAACTTTATTTCCAAAGGTGAATGACTGAAAATTGTTGGATGATTTATGAGTACTATCCAATAAAAAAAATTGTAGGTAGCTGATGCTAGAGGTGTATAGTTGTATTACTTGTTGAAAAATTGTGTATGTCCAACGCAAAGGCTGTGTGGACCTACACATAAACATTGTTTTATGCTTGATTTGATTTTTTGATAAGGAAGCTGGTGAGTATTGAATTAAATAATTCTGTATTTTTTTGTTTTTTCATATTTTTTTTTATCTTTGGTGTCAATCTCAGAAATAGGTTATCACTGATGGTTTTATAAGGACTTTAACATAATTCATTAAATTATTTTTATAAATAATTTTGTTTTTAACTTTGCATTTAGCGTTCGAATATTTTTTTTTTAACTATACGAAGATTTACAGACAAAATTTCTTACGGAAAGGAACAATTGCAGGCCTGCTTCAAATTTGGTTTCTTCTGCACAGGAAAATTTCTAGGCCTGCGTTAGTAAGAATTAACCTTTACATTGGAAGTAGGAGCAAAAAGTAAATATAGCGCTGTAAAAAACTAGGATTTTTTTAACACTAAACCAATTATACTTTCCTTATATGTATATCACCCATGGAGAAAGTAAAAAAGTCAGAAAAAATATGTGGGCTTGAAGTTGGCCAGTATCATACCAATTTATAAATAAATAAAATGCACGACTTGATCGCACAAACTTGCTCTTGTAGTTCAAAGTTATTATAAGGATTTGTATATTAAAAAAAAGAATATGTCGAAGAAAATCAACCTGGTAACAAGTTTTTTACAAAATCAGTTGAGCCAGTAATGATATTTATGGAAAAAAAATTACAATTTTGGAAACAGATGGACGCACAGTCGAACCGACGAACAGACAAACAGACGAACAGACTAACAGACTAACAGACTAGCAAACGAACAGACGCACAGACCGAAGGACGGCATGACGAAAACCACTTTTATAGGCTTATTCATTATTGTAATGTTGGTTTTGATTAAAACCTCGAATTTTTTTTTTGACACGAAACCAAGACTTGCCCTATAGAGCAATTAAAAATGTTTCGTTTACTAGAATTGGAAATATTGAGTCCAATATTAAATATTACTCTACTGTTTTTGAGCGGGAAGTCACAACTTTTAAAACTTCAAAAACGAATGATAATGTGATTGCTTGTGTTTTTGTGAGTGGTCCTACGATCGTGTTCAAAATGCCTTTCTAAAACAAAGTGTTAACAAAAGTTGAAATTAACAAAAAAAACGCATGCTTTCACTACATTTTCAATCTGAGGTTGAAGGCTAATTAATTTTATTAAATCTTCTTGTTTCCTCCCCTCCTCCCTGAAACATTTCTAAGCCAAGTTCTTTAAGCAACACAAATGCCATAATACAAATTTAATTTGGGCCTTTTTTTCAGCTTAGCCATTCAAACAGAAAAACCCAAAAGCCAATTAGAAAGCAATTATCTTTTGCAAACCACCCTGTCTAAATCTGAAAATTGAAATGATACCCCTGATGTACATTGAAATAATCATCCCCCCAGAGAGAGAGAGAGTATCGCTTTTAACCAATAATTGCATCAATTTAACTAAATCTCCCATTTCTACACAAACCCCAGAACCAGACTGTTTTTTTTTTTTTTTTTGGTATCTGAGTATCTCATTTCCATCAGATTGCAAAACATTCATACCAATTACTTTTATACGGCGAAGAAACTCAGATATAGCGAGGTACGGAAATACCGGTCATCACTCCACCGCACTTGGAACAGTGCAGCGCACTCTATGGTGTTGGCGTTGTTTGGTTGGTATTGGTGATCCTGCTCCATTGACTCGCTGGCTGAATTTTAAATCGCAGAAACATTTTCCTCTAATGGATTGCCATAAACCACCTTTTCGCGTGCGCTCCCATCTCCACAATCATGTTGCAGCAGCAGCAGCAGCAGGCCAGCAGCGCCACAATCTCAATTGCCGTCGATAAGAACAATAATCGAGAGCACTTGAGATGCCGACAGACAGAAACGACGACCATCAAACCATCCGTCGAATGGCGGTGGCTGTATAGTGCGGTACGGTGCGACGACGGCAATGGAGAACAGTTCCGCTGCTAGTAGTTTCGACACCTTTTTGCTGCCCGTCTTCACGGTTTGGTTATGTGCGGCATAGCGGCGGTGTTGGACGGCCGCGGCAGTGGAATGGCATGCTCCTTTTTTGCAGGCCTTACTCGTCGCGTCATCGGGACCATTTTATAAGTGGTATCGGACGAGGAGAGGCTCCTTCAACTCAACTTCTTCAACATTCAACTGCATGTTGTTGTTTTGATTGAATCTGCACTGATGAGAGGGCCGGGACCATCAATGTGAATTGATGTCCATTTAATTCTCCGCGTGCCGCCCCCTTTATGCTCGACCAGACTGCAGATCTCCCCTCGTGGTCTTGTTTGATTGACTGATCTTATAACTGCCGCCGCAAGTGCTTCGGCCATCACAGTCAGGGTCTTGATTAATGGCTCTCACTCTTAACACCTGTTTTCCTGGACGTAACCAAATTGGCAGGTTACGTCGCATGGATTCGGTGATGTCGGTCGATAATGCATCAGCACTGGGACTTATCATTTTCTGGGGCAGTACGATAGTGAGGCATGCAAATTTAACAACAATGATGCATTTGCGCATCCAGGGTTGTTAATTGGCAGCGAACTACCTGCGATTCGATATGGTTCATTTTGAATTCGCTATGAGCTTTTTTTTATGAGCTTCACAACAGTATAACGGGTAATCATAGGAATAAAGTGCGAAGTAGTTCCGCATTACCCTCGATTTTATTATTAATCTCAAAGTTCTTGCAAGTCAAGTTCTTTTGTATAGTTAATAAATCAGGGCAGTGATGACGCCCTCCATTGAGAGAAGAGGGCTGCCAAAACAGGGCCAACAACCCCAAACAGATTATCAAGGCATTGTCCAAAGATTCGTGCCAGAAGCTATTTCAAATTATTTATGAGTGCGCAATCATTTGCATAAGTTCCATGTCCAACCCAATAAAAGGGATTTGTATTTTACTTGTAGGAATATACGCGGGGACCGAAGAATATATACTTTCAAGATTGTTTTATATGGGAAGTGACACTAAAGGATTTCTTGAACTTTTAAGAGAGATATTTATCAATAATCCAAATCTTGGGGTTATTGTGCTTTGATGCGAGAGGGAATAAATATGTGTTTTTTTTTTTTTTGTTCTGCTGATGCCACAGACAATACGCCCCCTAATAATTTCCTGGGTCGGTCGACACAACGGAACTATTGAATTTATCACACTTATAAAAAAAGACAGAAAGAGAGAGAGGGGGACAGTATTTATCGCATGTAAACAGATGGGGTAAGGTTAGATTGGGGTTTGCTTTTTGTTGCAGTATAAAAAGCTTTTTAAGTGGCCATACTACTTGACAGAGATGATGATGTTTATGGGGGAGTGCTAGAATGGAGTTTGCAAAACGGTTTTCAGGGGATTCCTTTGGCTGTATTTTTTCTGTAGTGCGTTTTTCAAAAGAATCAACTACATAAATAGGGGAAAGTTTAAGTGTGACACGGTTATAGAAGAGTTTAATTTTTTAACGATTTTTATACAAGTATTCAGGCCTTTAAAATAGGGGGAGTGTAGATTTAAAGATGAAAAAGTGTGTATTTATTTTGTTTTGATTTTTTAATTCTGATTTAAATTTTTTAATTCTGAAGTTTGATCAAAAAATGTTCACAACAATGGCCTTACTGATATCTAAAAAGCACCAACAAACATCACCCATGTGTGGTTCACCATCTTGCAAAAATCAAACCAAAATTAATACTTCAGGTTAAATTTGTTAAAAACCGAAAAAAACATTGAAAATTTCAAGGTTGCGTCACGAAATTTTGTCGTCAAATTTCAAAATTAACTTGTTCGAAACATTGATAATTATTATGCCATCTGTTGATGCTCACTATTACCTTATGATGTTAAGGAAAGAATTCCGAAAAAATTATCCAAAAACAACAGCGAGTTTTTCGTTCGCTCACTAGTAAAGTGTTTATTATGCAAAGTAGGAGTGTTTTGAGTCAACTAAATAGGTACAACGCCATTTTCTTCGTTGTTTATGAGTGTTTTGAAAAGCTTAATAAATAATTTTAGTGTTTTTTAGTAAAATTCAATTCTTAACAATTCAACAGTGTTAAAAAACTAAAATCGACTCTCTTAGAGACCAAGTTTTTAAGTGTTTGTTCTTACTTGAGAAATAAAGATTCGTACAGAAAATAAAATGACGGGAGGTAAGAAAACTGCAACAAACGCAACTGAGAGACGAAAAATTTTAAGGTGCGCATAAAATTCTTCTGATTCTGTGGCGAAAATAAAGGCTTCATACTAGTTTTAAAAAAGAATGGTGTCACCTGGTTTTTTCAGACGAAAAAAATCTGATGTCCACAAATGTTAAAAATAATAGAGTTTGACGAAGAAATTCTAGTTTCGATTTTTTTTTTCAAAAACTATTTTTTTAAAGAAACTAAACGAAAAGAGAATATTTTTTGCTCTAAAAAAAATATGCAAACATTGTAAGTGTTCCGTTGTTTCTTTTTAGTTTTTCTTCTTTTTGAAAGCATTTTTTTTTTAGAAAATTGATCCTTAAACGATATAAAAAAAACCCTTCTCCCATGTGATTTGGTTTTTCTTGTTTATGATCTTCTCTAAGTATACGTTTTAACCTTTTGTCGCAATATGCGAATCACCCTGCATAAGATTGGGCAAGTATCATTCAATGTTTAACTTCAATTAAAGTAAAGTCTCCAATATATTTCTAAAATGGACTCTATCATATATTTTAAATGTTCAAATGTCTTGGAATAGAAGGAGTAGGTTTAAGACTAATGATATACCTATTTGTACAAAATAAAACCATTCAATATGGGTGCGCACGTGTGCTGCTGCACAACCCAAGGGGTCCGATCGGTATAATATTAATTCAATTCTAGAAAAAAAAACTTTTTGTTTTGATTGTTTGCGGAAATTGAAATGCGATGAAGTGTAAACATCAAAAGCAAACTTCAAATTGAACATTATTACGAAAGAGGCCAATAAAGCCGCCGCTGGTCGTCGTTTTTGTTGTTGTTGGTGTTGTCGTCCGCCATCCATCTACAATTGAATCAGAATTGAGAACCCTGCAATATATATTTTCTAAGCCGTCCGGTCCGGTACGTTCCGTTGTTGTCGCAATAGAAATCTTAACTTTCAACTACTCACAAAACACATAGCCATAATGGAGAGCTATGTTTTGAAATGTGAAACCCATTGTCACAAACTCATATACGAATGGGGTGGTAGAACATTGGCCTATGGCCAGTCCCCCGCATTTTGCAAATTACCCAAGTGAAAATCTTTTAGCAATGCCTGAAGTTTTATGAATGTATAGTTTTTTTCAGTTTTTCTTTTTTTTAATTTAAACAAAGCGGATGTGTTGCATTGTTTGCTCATGTATTAGATATACTTGAAGGAGTTATGTTTAGTCTTAGTTGTTTTGTCTGCGGTGGGAGTTGGGAAAAAAGTTTTAATTTTGCAGAATTTAACGAAGTACTACAAGGGTGGAATTGGTTTGACGGTATTTCGAGGCCAAAGTTTTAAAAATGCTTTGTTTCTCAAATCCTTTAAATTGTTCAGTTTTTAAATCATAAAATTTTCATAAATCTTCAATTTTCTTTCCATTTTCTTGAAGAAATTATATCCAAACACACCTTTCTCGAACAGATTTATCGATATTTCTTCAATTTTTGAGCAACTTATAAGGCACGCACAGAAATTAAATGAAACCGGGCGCTTTTGTGTACAAATACCCACCCTATAACGGATTGCAGGGAATTTGAGACGTTTTGTGTTAGTAAGTCTCCCTCTGGAGTAGCGCGGGTGAATTTGCGGTGGAGAACGTGTAATAAACAGTTTTTTTTTTTACTTTGTGTCTGTTTTCCATTCTGGAAATATCTGCACCGACAGCAGTTTCCTTGACCGTGTGTGATGCGGTTTTTTTGTTGTTGTGTGCCCTTCTCTATGCGGTGTAGGTATACTTTCCATCAGCCCCCAACTTGAAAGACAGACAGACAGATGATGATGATGATGATGATGATGATGACGACGTTGACAGTAGTATCACTGTCACTATAGTTGGTAAATGACATTTTACTGAGTGTAGTATGCCTGCTCTAGTTGGTTGAACGGACCACCATACCTACTACTACTTTACCTACCTACCACACAATCTACCTACACTACCGCCGATATGATATAGTTGTATAGAAAAGTTTGATGAAGTAGTAGTTGTAGTAGGTAACAAAGCGCGCCAGTTATTATTTCATTAGGTGATATGGCGAATGAAATGACAACGACAGGCGGATGTTAGTGCGGTTGAACTGATGGCCTCCATATTCCGGTGTGCCAGAGCACGTGTGGTTATACGCATTCCTGATGCCGTCTTTCATTTGTGTTCAAGTTATATATTGCTTTGAACTCTTCATACTCAAAACCGCAAAAGCCGATCCATGTGGATTCAAGGGAACACAAGGATATTAATTGGCTTCGTTGGAATTTTTTTTTCTTTAACTAATCACTGCACATGAGGTGGATATTGAGGCTAAAGTGAGTCATTTGGAATTAGAAAATACAAATATTTTTGCAGTATGAATAGTCGTTAAAGTTTAGGTTATAGGAGAAAGGAAGGAGACACTTAAATACTAACAAAATTCTGTTATTATTGGTTATTTAATAATAGATACAAGAAGCAGTAGGGGCAATGTTTTATCGACACACTAAGAGAAAAAATCATTTGCGGCAATTGAAAAAATTACTCAAACGACTTTTTCGTTTGCTGGGCAATTTGTCGACTTCGTTTGCAGCAAATTGGTAAATTCGTTTGAGTAAAACACTTATTGCGAGCACTGGCGATTAACACTGGTGATTAAATCAACAAACCCACGCTTGCGAAGCGAGTATCTTGTCATTCCGCCACAAAATGTATAATTTATGAACCAAATTAACAAAATAGTTTGCGTCAAACGATTTTTGGTTCGTTGCTTCGTTTGCAGCACATTCTTAAATTTCCTGGGTTAAACACCTTATTGGAACGACTAATAAAAACAAAGTTCAGCGTAACACCAGCTGTTGCCACACTAGATAACTTTCGTGCAGAATAAAAAACATACAATAGAATTTGCAAGCAAACGAAAATGTTTTTAAAAGTGGGAAGCGTTTTCGTTTGCAGCAATCCTCTTATAAAAAAAAGCTTCCAACGAATGGGTTGTTTTGCATAATATTTGGGGGAATATAGAAAGCCACATTCTCCTATAATTACAACTACATCCATTAAGTCTTCCACAAAAAGGAGTGAGATATAAAAGGATACCAAGCTCGTAGTTCCCTTTTAAGTTCATTTTAATCAACCCAATGTCAAAATTCACAAGAAATAAAACTTTTATTTGTAAATAGGAAGACACGTTATTTTTCTCTAGGTTAGTTTTAGTTAGTTAATTAGTGGCAAGGTCTTGTATTTGAAGCAATCATTTCTAATCTCATTAAAACTTCCTTGTATTACGAAACTTGTAGAGTCCATAATCGTTCCCATTGACCTGGTTGTTGTTTTGTAAATTAAATTGCACTTGTTATCATGATCTTTATTCATAAATCACTTTCTAAGGCTAATTGTCGTTAAATCGGTCTTAATCTTAAAACTTTTCGAAAAAAAACAGAACCTTTGATCATTTACTCGGTGGACTCAAATCAAAATCCTTCTGGGCCCTATAATTAGCTACCTATACAATAAAATATTACTTTGGTAAGTAATATTTCTATAAAAAAAAATCAATAGAATGTTATCCAGCGTTAATCGGTTTTTATGATCACCTTTTGGACAAATCTACCGACCCCTAACAATGCTAATAAAGTCTTTACTGCCGCAAGCAAACATCAAAGAACCCTACAAAACTTTACAATGGCACCTTTAATTAAAAAAAAAAAAAAAAGTTGTCATCATTCCAATGGCAAAACACAGGTAGCAATAATTTTTGAGATAACAATCTAAATTATAATCCATATTCTTAGCGTAAAGTGTGCGATAAAATAGGTGGGTACCCATATAAGTTACCATGAGATCACTTGGGGTTTTTCGGCTTCGTCGTTGTCGTGGTGTAATAAAACAAGTAAGCTCGCCCAAGAATACAGCAGTGGTTGTGATGATGGCTAAAGTACGTGCATACCACCATCGCTCACCACCGACCGTGCCGCTCACTACTATATACCATATCTATATAAGAACCTCAGATATAGCCTCATCATCACTCTTCGAGGCCCAAAGTCAACCATAAAAGAGCATTTAATTTCATCGAACATCGCATTCAGATAACATTTAATTGGCTTCCCATTATCGATGACCATCGTAAAATCCTAAAACGGTGATAAAAAGTTATAGAAATCCAACGAAACAACAACATTTTCGGATTAGAAATGCTTCGTTTGAGGAATATGTGGGCTCATAAAACTCCTCCGCCCAAGGATTGTCTGCGTGATGTCTGATGATGTCTAACTACACTATAAGGCTGCGGGTCTAATTGGATGCTGTTTGATAGTTGATGTTGATGTTACTGTTGATGGCGCACCAGAGTGATGGTGGTAGGAGAAAAAAACGATTTGTTTTCCAAAGTTAAACCATCATCAGGACCACCCTAGCCTAATCTCAACGCTGTTGGATAATCAATTTTTGAAATCTTTGTCCCGCTTTTCTTGGAAAATTTAATTGCGAATTAAAAGCAGGTGGGGGCTTTTTTTTATTGACTACCAATTGATGGTGTATGCTCGTTTAGAATTGGAAATGATTTTTGAAAACCATTACAATTTAAATATTCAATTAGTATTTCGAAACGCTTTTGCCTAACAGAGACATTAAACGGTAGATGATTATTTTTTGTTTTATTTGTGTGGGCATTGTTACAAGTTTTTGTTTGTGGTTATATTGATGGAAGTTTATTAATTGTTGCTCTGCATGACTTCTTATTTCTGATTTGAATAAAGCTATGGACTTTTTTTTAAAGAAGAAGCTTTCATAATATCTTTCTTTTATTGAGGGGAATAAAATATTAAGTCTTCATTACAAAGAAATGTAGTTTCAATAGTTACATAAATGTTTGATTGTTTTTAACAATAAAATAATATTTCATAAAATATTTAGGACTGCTTTTTTTCTCAAAAATAATAAAGAATTGAAACGAAAGATTAAATATATTTTTCAGCATTACATATAACACTGGCAGAGACTTTCCATACAAAGCTCATTAAGGAGTAAGATTCTAAGAATTCCTATCTCATGAAAACATAATTTAATTCAAGAATACACTTAAGACTACAGTGAATTAAGTATTTTTTCACAATTTTATTGTCCTTCGACTACCTCTCCAATATATATGTTCCAATTCCATGGTTCGATTTTTCTCATATATTCCATGATGAAACCATAAAAGTTTAATTTATTTCTATACTTTTCTTAGAAGCTTGTATGTAAATCAAAAATGTCTAGCCTTAAGAAATAAAACCAGATTATTCTTTGAAGTGAATCCATATACTGTTTGATAAAAGAGATTAATGATATGTTTTTCTATGAACCTTCTCTTAAAAGCGATCCTACGTTTTATTTGATAAGCTTCTTTTTTTAATTTGAAAAAGCTTCTGAGAAAATATAATGTACAATGTACTTTTATGACTTTAATATTGTGTAGGTCTATCCTATTGGGATCTTTTTTTTTTAATAAATATTATACACAAATGGGCTACTAATAGGTTACACTACAGATTTTTTTTCGACAGTGAAATTTCATTTAAATTTCTAAAAGTTTTCTAAGAAAATAAGAACAAATTGTGAGTTGTGACTAACATAGAAACGAGATAGAGAGATACATAATAACCAGAGTCAAGGGATTAAAAATTTTAAAAACAACTATTAGTTACAAAAGAGTTACACCAGTTTCAATGAAACCAGCATGAAATGGTGGAACCAAATTTATTCGTCTTTAAAACAAAAAATATGACATTAGTTGTTATCCCAAACATTCTCGTACCGTTTAAATTTTTTTTTTTGTGCAAAAAAAGTGTTAAATTGATTTTACCAATAATTTTGGTTTTATTTGTGTTCTTTTTTTTATTCAAGTTTAAAAATTATTCTTTTATTTTTTAAATTTCGAATTATAAATAAAACAACCAGGTAATATTAAAAAAATAAGATTTTTGATTTAATATGCCATAATTGCAAAAAATGAAAATAAAGAATTTCGTTTTTTTTCTCTCGAAAAAAAAATTTACCAAAAGCTCTATAAATCAAACTAGTTATTAAAAAATTATTTTGTTTGCTGTTTTTGAAGCTCTGTTTATATTTCTATTAAAAATAAAAAACAAACCAACCGTGCGCCGTTTGAGTAACCAGTAAAATACTTATCCTCTTATCAATTATGCTAACTCCTGTAAGAAATATAATAATTTTCAAGTGGAAACTGAATTTAGAAAATTTTAAAAGGTTATATTTTAAAATTTGACAGATTTTTATACAGTCCAATTGGAAACTACGTTGAGTACAAGCCTGTGTTGGCTCTTATTTATTTCGTCCGCGAAATACAAACATTAAAGAATTAAAATAACAGAAACGAACTTATACGTTTCGGAAGAATTTTTGGACGGTTAATTCGATATCGAAGTACAGATTAAAAAACGGTTTACCTATTTTGCATTTTCAAAATTCAATTCGCTGACATGAACTTACTATCTATAAATCGTCCAAAAATCGCTTCACTAGGAATCAAATTAAAATCAGAAATAATGAAAGGAAATACCCCCTCTCTTGTTACTATATTTATTTTACTAAATATAGGAAATTGATTGCACGTTCTATTTTTTTTTTTTATTTTTCATTTAACCTCTTTATCATTCTGCTTGTTCTGAATACTATTCACAAGTTTCAACTCTCAAAAACAAACAAAAAGAAAAGAAAATACTACGTAATTAAACAATTTCTAATGTGGGTGCAACAAATTTAAAATTTACCTACACCTGCTTCACTTTAAATGTAATTTTTTGATTGAATTAACAATAAAACAAAAAAAAATAAAACGAAATAAAATACGTCGTAGACTTGAATAACATGTAAAATTATAATTAACAAGTTTTGGACAGGTTGCAATTTAACACCTTCAACAAAAAAATAAATATTGTTGCTCAAGATATTTTTGTGTTATTGTCATCATATTCCTAGTTTCACTTTATTTTTATGTTATTTTCGCAAAAATTTAATTCCCAGAATTTGATACGGTTATTGCGTGTTACATATTTAATTAATTTTTGCACAAAAACAAATAATAAAAGAATATGTAATCTGTCTCAGCAAAATGATATGATTTTGTCTTGTTAGTATTTTTATGTTGTTTTGTCTTCATGATAAATCAATCTCGGTATAGATGGGGCTAATAAGTGCATAATTTCGTTTTCTACAAACGGATGTGGGTAAAGTATACGTAAAGATAGAATGTGCAATGAAGCCATTAAAATAATTTTGCTTATCAATTTGCCTACAATATTTCATCGAACGAAATTAAATAACCTTAAGAAATATAAATGCTCCCACTCAAAATTTATTTTCTTATTTGTTTTATAACCTAAGTTCCCAGCTAATAAAAAGTCGTTAAACGATTAATAAAATTAGCAAATCTTCTCACTCTTACACTCAATTTATTGTGTAACTGTATAATAATACCCTTGAAGGCATACTTCTTGTTTCACGTGTGGTTCCGATCGTTTTTCACTTCATTATTCAGACCTTTGTGTATTTCCCCCAAAATTGAATCTCCATACAGAAACAATCACACGTCAACAAAATCAACCCCACTTTGATGTTGCCCCGTTAATAATAGCTCACCATATAATTTGAATAATTTTCCTTGATACAGGGATTAACTAGACTTTAATTTAATCCAAAAAGCTCCCCTTTTTCACAAAAAAAAAATATAACAAACACACAACTGACATTTGCGTGCAAATGCCTCATTAAATATAGGCGCGGTGGGGTTCGTTCCAGGATTGAGAAAAAAAACCTTTTATCATTACACAAAAAAAAAAAGAGGTCTTAAAATGTATTATGAGGAAAATTACTTTTGAAATGGTTTCTAATCGACGAAACCTCTCTAACGAAAGCCTTTAGGGTGTTTTATTCCTTTTTTCCTGTATATAGGGAGTACACAGAACACATATAACATTTTTTAATGAAATCATGCAATGTTTTTAGAACGAAGATAAGAAGAAGAAGAAATACTCGTACATTACTGTTCAGTATTCTTTTAGAAGTTTTTATGGGGTACTGACTTCCTGGTAGGTTATACATAAAAATGGTCACCGGAAATGTAATATAGCTATAGCAATAGCCTCCTCGGTCAGAAAAGATTGATTGAGAGTAGAAACAGAAAGGAGGACAGTAGTGTTGTAGATGTCGTAAGTATAATGCAAGGAATTTTCTTCTTTAGATTTCTTATAGAAAAGCCCACAGAATCCCCCAGGGGATGAGTTTGCAGTTTATATACTATATGAACAGAAAGGAAATGAATACAAAACGAACATTTTGCAGGATAATGTGACTCACAAAGTCTATAAACATCTAAACACTAAACACGGAAGGAAACTGATACAAACACACACACATACAGATATTTCACTTACTTTTCACATCCCCTGAGGAATTGCAATTTGTTTTCCTTTTATTTTTGGTTTTTATGTTGTGTTCCAACAACATCAATTCGTTACTTAAGTTTAGTTCTTGAACTCCTCAATCGAAAAAGAAATGCATTAATTTGTCAAATATTTACATGACTATATGTACATTGTATACATACTCGCATGTGTGTTTGTACATGACTTTGTTTAGGATTGGGTGGCACATGTGCATGTACAAAAATAAATAGAAAAAAAAAACAAGACAGAGAGGCAGAGGGCCAAAAGCTAAGGGTTGCGTGATGGATGTTTTTTTTTTTTGGGAGGTATTAAATTTTTGCAACGTTCGTTAAATAGCGCACAAAATGGATCCTTGAGTGATGTCTAGTAAATGAATTAAACCGTATTCTTGATTGCGTGCCAAGAGTCAAGTTCATACAAAGAAAAACTCTTCGTGAAAGATTTACACGTGCGTTGTCAGCCTTAAGTTAGCCTTGTAAGTCCCAAAGACGTCGTCAAGTCAAGAAGCTAGGAGATAAAGAACATTTTTAAAGCCATTTTCTTCACTACAAGTTGAACTCAAGTTAAAGATTTTTATTCTCAACATGTGATTTAGTTTTTTTTTCACTCAAAGTTGACAGTTTGAACTGTCGATTCTCAACTAAAGTTGAAACATGTGTATCTGTCCAAAATTTTCCAGGGAAATTTTTAAAAAGGCAAGTTGGATAACTTTTATATTTCAATTCTAGAGTTAAGACTTGGAATATAGTGAAGAATAACAAATTTCAAGTAACTCTAGAGTTGGCCAACTTGAGAGTTTGCGGCATATTGACAGATAGTAAAGAAAATGGCTCTTTTTTTTAAGTGGGGCGATTGAATAATTTCAATTTAAAAGTTGAAGTGACCTCTACTCGAAAATTCAAGGAAATGAAACTTATCAACTTTAGATTTGTCATATATGTACCTATTTTATACACCTGAAATCACTTTATCTAATTTAAAAAAGAAAAATAACTTTTCAGGACGACACACGTGACGAATGCAAAGCATTAACCAGTTACTTTTCCCTGATTATATCTGTATTAATTTATTATATCACAAAAGGTGAACTACCTTAAGCCTAGTAGACAGTTACTTTCATAAAATATTAATTTGCCCCACATTTTTTTCTCACGCCATATTCCTATTTCCGCAGGTTGCATACGCAAACTCAAATTTTATAATCAACTTTATTCCAATTATAGAACTTGAGTAAGTTAAAAAAAAACACTTAACCAACACAGGTGTCTGGATTTCCCTTAAGTTTGTTTTAACTTCTAGGACATACTTTTTTATCTTTTCAAAAAAAAAAACACTTGACAATGGCATTCCAAAAAAAAATAAACACCTCCCAACACCTACAAAAATAACAAATAATTTAATCTAAAGGCCACACAAAACAATTCCGATAAAAAAAAAATGCCTGCCTGTGCCAATATCAAACCAACATCAAACCCCCCCAAAAATAAAATGGATTATCGCTAATCATAATGTTTGACAATTTTTAATTTCCTTTTAGAAACATAACTTGTGACTTCTGATACCTACCCTTGGTGTGAACAGCTGGTTTCAAGCAAATAAAACGATACAAGCTTATTAAGATTTTGTGCTATCGATATCTCTGCTCAATACAATTTTATTTTAGATAAAATTAGCGGCGCTATTTAAACAACTATTAAAAAAAAATCCCTTCATTTTTACTATAGCTTCGTCTATTTAGTAAAATAATACCTCAACAATAAGAAGTTTAGACAACTTGAGTTTACTTTTTTTTGTTTTCCATAAAATAAAATATAAGTGACATAAGTTTGAAAAAATGTCAAATATTTACAAAGTTTCCATAAACAAATTTCAAAAATTGAACAATCTCAAATTTTTGCTCATTTTTTAAATGTTTATTTTTAAAATTTAACATTTTTAACCAGACTAAACCGGTATAGTTTAAGAGTACACCCTAATAAATGAGAAATTTAGAAAGTCTGTCAATCTTTAGTTGTTACAATTAAAGACTTCGTAATCACTGGTATTTACTTTTATTTTCTTGCTCACTTCTAAAATCTAAACTAATTGTAAAGCCTCCAAGATTAAAGTCTAAATAAATTACATATAACAATGTGGCGCCATCAAAGATTGTAACAATTTATTCTATGTAAATATTGAATATCGTCTAGTTAAAGTACAAATTGTCACATTTTAACTCATCTGTCAATTTGGGTTGGTGGAGAAAATTAGCACTACTCTGAGATGTTGTTACGCAACTGAAGTGTCAACTGCTATCATAACTTGTAACAATAATTTAAGTTAAACATATTGCAACAGATTTTAAGAAGAAAGTTGCGTAAGAATTTGTACACGACTTTAACCAAGTTTGTTGTCTTTGTTTTCTTAATAGAAAAACACAAACTTGGATTAAAAAAAAAAAAAAAAAAAAACGAAAAATAAAAATTATTCTCTCATAACAATGTCAAGCAAAATAAGACATAATAAAAATCGATTGATAACCACTGCAACTTACGCACACGGCACACAGAAGTTATTGTTCGATTCTAATCGAACATGATTGTGAAATTCAACACGGCTTCCGACATGAATGTTGTTGAGCTACTTTTCATTTTAGTTTTGAGAAATTTTCTAGATATTTAAAGGCGGATAGGGGCATGAACATTGATTGAACTTTGGAACTAATTTGGAACAAACTTCAATGACGACAATGAAATTGGGTTTTTTTATCGTTTATCTGATTTTATAGTTGGATAAACAGCAAAGACAATTTGTTAGTGTTAATGAATCTAATTAAAAGTTTAATCATTTTCGTTGTTTTTTTTCTTTTCCAAACTTTAAGACCATTTATGATAACATACGGTGAATTTTGTACCAAATATTTTCTGGATCAGAAAATTTTGAAGGAACAATCACATTCACGACCATTTAAAAGCCTTTTAAATTTTTAAATTACGTTATTTGTATGGAAAAAACGTCATTTTATGATTATAATAGCCTGTTAAATTTTATAAACGGTTAAAATATCAATTTGTCACAAAAATTTAAAGATCTCTTCAGAAGCTTTTCTTAAAAACTAATTTTACTTACCAACTCAAGATTATACCTTTATACTTGATTTTTGTTAAAACCCTTAAAAGATCAGTTTCTTTTAGGGAGAAACTGAAGTTAAGCCTGAGTTACCTTACCTCATACAAATTTTGTATTTCTTTTTTTTTAAAATGGATGTTTCGAAAACGTGTTGGTAATGTTTTTTTTGAAGTTTTGGTTGTTCATTAATATTTTCTTGAAAATGGCATACCTTTTTTTTTTTTTTTTTTAATTTTGAGAATTTTTATTTAGGCAATTATTCTTACTCATTAGAACGCATACTCATATATTTTTGAATCGAAATCGTAGGTAGTAGCCGTTTTTGAGAAAAATAATTTTTTTTTAAGTGCTGTAATGTTTACCTTAATTTTAAATATTATTTCTAGAAAATCGCATATGAAAATTATTCACTAACAAACATCGCAAGTTATAAAATTCATTATCCTATCTTTAGTCTATAATTATAAGTAAAATTCTTAGCAACTTTCATTCAAATAAATCTATTTCAATTTAATCTAACCTAATTTTATAGGTCTAATTCAATTTTCCAAAATTTCTTTTATTGCAATCAACATCTGTCAGAAACTATTTCAATTATTCACAATGAATTTTTATTAAGTAATTCTTCGAGTCACACCTCCTTAGCATTTTGCAACAATTAACCTGCACATTTTATTGAGTAGTTACACCAAAACCAAGGTACTTATTATTTCGATTCCTTTAATTTTTGTTTCCCTCCCGGATGTCCTTCCTGGCATGTGTGGTTTTCTTCTCCTATATACATTTATGTTTATTCGTAAGTGCGTCAAAAGACCGACCCTCATCGATATACCAATATATGAGGAGGGACCTGAATGACTGTTAAAACCACTCTTATAGGATACACTTTCTCTATAAAAGATTTTGAACTGCGAAATTCGTCTGATTGACACTTGGCATACATAAAATTACAAACAAAAGGATCAATAAAAATAGAGTCCATTCTAGAAAATACGATATATTTTCTACCACTTATACCCGCCTATTTGTGAACAGAAGTATTGTCCTTTCAATTGCACTCGAAGGATATAGGATTGTAGGTAAAGGAATAGAAAAGTGTGCCATCTTTTGTTATATTGTGCGTTAAACTATACATATACGCACACAATAGCGATTAGTAACGAAATTGCTACAGTTTACCCCACCCACCATCACAGTTCAAGTATCTTTGTATGTAATCCTTTTATCTCAACCAACAACGTCAAAAATGGTTTGTGCGGATGTCCATTAAACGAATGTGTCAATCTTGATAGAGAGAGGTCCTTTAATACGTTTAAATGGACGTAATCTGATTAGTTCGATGTAAATAAAGTAAGGGGACTGTGCATGACGCTATACTGAATCACAGTCATAGTACCTAGAAAGGAGGCAACCCATGCCGTTACTAATCAAACTAAAAAAGTAGGAGGCTACCCGTAATCCGCAATAAAGAAGTGATTTATACTTGAAAATGTGTATTATTCATGCCCGGAATGGATTAGAAGAACGTGCGCCATTGTTGTGTATACAAATTGAGGCATAATAATAAAATCCACTCCATAAATTTTTTTTTAAACATCCCTGTCTTCCTAAAACAGAAATTCAACTCCTACCAACAACCGTCTATGGATCGTGAGTATAATTTTTCCACCGCCATTACAAAAATCAATGTTAATTCGAAAACAACATATTTAATTTACGACTCAAAATATTTAACATCATAGTTGGTTCTCCAAAATTTTCAGTTGACCCACAAATATAAAAAAAAAAATACTTTCACACAAAAAAACTACAATTTTAACATAAAACCAAAATTATTATTAATAAAACTATCAAATAAATAACACACTCATGCCATTTATGAAATTTTGTATGTTAATCTTTACTCGTGCCTGATAGTAGATATTGACGCCAAAGAAAAACTCATTTATATGCAAATTTGTACAAAAATTACATTTTTTTTTGTTTAATTTAATTTAATATTTAACTTGTATTTTTAAAATTTTACATGAATTTTAATGGCTGCTGTAACATCATAAACATATTCCGCAACATTTAATGTATTAAAAAAATATGTTGCTGCAACAATTTTTAATTTTTTTTTTTTGCTACCTAATGGAAAAAATATTTACAAAAAAAACTATTTTTTCAAGTCGAAAATGGTCAATTCCATTATTCAGTAGCCATATATTTAATAATATTCATAATAATTTTTACTTTTAAGTTATAACTAACGATAATTCCATTTTTATAGCATTCCAAACGAGCCCAATCAAATTCTTTTGGTGTTGCGGATACTAAACTTGTAGTTCGTCTATCTCCTATAATCATAAATAAGTCAAATTTATATTTTTACGAACACGAGATCTATGAGTTTAGGGAAACGTGTCAATGGGATTTAAATTTGCATTCGGATGCGGATTAGAATTAGTTAAAGAATGTTTAGTTTAGAAATGATAGATTTTTTAGTTTTTAATAGACTTTTTTTATTTTACCTAGATAAGGTACATTTTTATGTTGGATTATGATATTGTAGGTGGGATGGAAGAAACAGGGTATCCGGTTCAATTTTTAAATACAATTAGCTAGAAGGTTTTTTAGGTACTTAATTTAATATAATACTTGTTTTTGATCACCCACTTAGACAAATTTGAAGGACCATTCTATTTTGTTTAAGGTCCGGAAGTTAGATAATGTTTTAAAAGGGTATTTTTTAACAAACAAACGAGTATAAAAGTAATTTAAAACTAATGCAAATTACTTATCATACCACTCTTAGGCAAAGTGGCTCCTTCTCCTCTTTAAATCTTTAACAAAAAAGAACATAGAACATGAGCTTGAATTGAAGGATCTTATGTGCTGCAGAAAAATTTGATTTCGATTTCAGTTGAAACTCCTGCAGTTTAATGACTTTCTTTACCAGCTAGCAATTTGGCACTTTGCATTTTAGAATTGCTGATTCAATTTGAAAACTTACTTAAATTAAGGGTTAGTTTTGGAACAACAAAGAGACTCCACTACGAACGGATTTTTTGATGATCTCTCAAATTAAACTCACACTTAAGGCCCATTAAGAAACTACTTTTACGTTCAGTCGAACAACTAGTGAAAACCTTAAACTGATACATGAAAAAATAAATAATGTTAAAAAAAAACTTTGTTTTTTAATTATATTTATTTATAATATTAAATATCTGTGCACAAGTTTTAATCAAAATCGCTTAAACCGTTTACGACATATTCATTCATATACTAGATTTATAACGAAGTTATTGGATTTTCTTTTTTATGATAAACTTTGTAATTTTTCATAATACATTCCAAATGCTTTTAATTCTTTTTGTATTCCATATAAATTCTTTAACACTCAAAAGTGTGCCATCAATGTCAATAGTTAATAAATTCCAAAAAAAACCATAAATCTTCTCGACTAAATGCTTTTCGGATATCTAGCATTGAAAAAAAAAGTTCAAATGAAATGAACCAATTTAGATGAACAAAATTATATTGTGTCTTGGAGAATATTTTTATATATATTTTTTTCTTTTTTTTTGAATTTTATAAATAGAAGAACACAAACGATTTCATAAATATAGATCAGAGAAAAATGCCATTGTAAAAATCATAAATATTTATAGTCGAAGCTTAATTGAATAATGAGAACAAGAGACAACAAACAAAAAAAAAAAGATATACCCTATAAAGTTAAAGCCTATACCAGTCACAAAAAGAAAAAAAAATAGCCAAATCCAAACTGCTGCCACACAAACATTCCACAATAATTCACATCAACGAAAATAATGTGACCATTTTTTCAATATCGGTGGGGCCTTGATGATGGCGACAACGACCGACGACGCACGACTACGGAGCACGGTGGCGGCAGCAGCCGTCTTAAGGGCATTCCACTCTTAACAAATTTGTGTATCTGGTAGAATAGTAAAATATCTAGTATATCTCTATGGGAAAATGCCAACGAATTTCGGATGCAATAATGTGCCTTCGTCTTTGCTCCAGATAAGCATTGAATATGACAAGAGAATAATTTCCAGAGATTCGAGTGGGCGGTTGGCCGTACGGCCGTATGGCCGACTTGAACTTATGGTCACATTGTTGTCATAAAAAAACGCTTATATTGATCTTCCAACTGACAGCAGAAAAATACAACAACAACTGTCAAATTGAATTATATCGAAATTTAATTAACATGCTACTTTTAATATGGAAATCTATACACACATCTATCGCAAGATATCAGATGGAAGTGGAAAATAAAATATCAGGCGTTACATGCATTTGAACAGGTGGTAATGAGCCTTCGATTCAACGTGTATCTTTTGGATCGGAAATCGGACCTTGCAGCTATAGCTTTGTTTATTTTTCTGGTCTGCTATCATTTTCGATACAAAGTTTTTCTTTCGAACTTAAGACCCAGATAAGAAACACTCCTCACGTTTTTTTTTGTCTCCGGTACCCCATCTCCCAATCCCCCCTTGGTTTTGTACCCAAAAATATAAATCCATCTATCATAAGTAGGGCTATGCTCGTGTACCTATACAGCAAGCTGGATAGACATTTGTTTGTATTTGTTTTTTTTTTTGTATTTAAAGCTCTGAACACATATTCGATGGAAAGATAAATATCTTTGGAAAGACCTGAAATTAATCGGCAATAAATTTGGGAAATTTTTTCTTTCTTCATTTTTTTAGATTTTTTTTTTTTAAATTATTATCTTATTTGAGTGATTTATTTGCAGTGGTCAGTCTTGAGCATGGAGTTTCGATCTCTCACTCCCTCACAAGCTTATACCTACTCGAGCGTATATGGAAAGTTCAGGTCGCTTGAGTGTGGTAAGTTATTAATTACCATTGATTAAGCTGAAAGATGTGTCTTATTTAAGGGGGCGATAGGTATAGGTTATGGTGGGTAAGGTAACTACACTTGTTTGCTTAGCGCCTCACCTTTTTTGGGGAAAACGCTTCGCACGCGTATATCTGTGACACTTGGAGCGTGGTGTGGCCTAAAGGAGGTTATTTATTGTTGGAATTTATCATTATTTGGATCTTTTTTTTCGTTGTTTTTTTTTTTTTTTTTTTTTTAATTTGAGAAGAAAAGTATTCAAAAATTATGATGAAGACATCTTCAGCATATGAAATCAGATGAACAAAATTAATAAATTTCTTTCTGAGGATGAAGATGTTTGCTTTGTATTGTTTTGATGATCAATTTATGTGTGTGGGGGTGTTTCTATTTGTTTTTGTTGTTGGCACTTCTTTATCTCTAGACAGAGCCCCCATGTATATTTATCATTTTGCTGGAGGAATTTCGCAACCTTGTGTTGCAGCGATGAAATTTGAAATTTAAATTTAATTAACAATTATGCCAGATGATGGCCGTGACAGGTGGTAGTTTGTGGAATTTTTTTTCGAAGTTGAAGGAGGATGTTATTAATATAATAGAATTTTTGGGAGTATTTAAGGAGATAAGTGGAATTTATGTGAGAAACAGAGACATTGAATAGGGTGGATATGGGAAACCCTTTCCAACTAGGAAGCTTATGATTAATAATCTTTTGAAATAAGGTCTTTGTTACAAGAAGTTTAGGTAGGTTTTTGCGATTTGGTCATAATTGTAAGTGCCTACCTTATGGTATTGTGTTTTGAATTAAGAACTTCAAGTCCCAGTTGTTGTGCTTGTGACAAGAGGAGTTAGTTTAACTGCTGTATTCTTAAGTTTTTGTATGAAATACTGTTAGTTTATTATAAAGGTGTACACTGCCATTATTATAGCATTAACTTTTAAGAATTTTAACAATACATTCGAGCTCAACACTTCTTCCATTTTCTATGATTCCTCTTTGATTTAACATTACAATACCTTTCACTTTCAGTATAACACTGTGAACCTTTGAATAAATTGTAATATTATGTAATCAAGCTAATTTCTCTATGCTGCTGGATTAT
Source organism: Meliscaeva auricollis (assembly GCA_948107695.1). Classification (NCBI taxonomy): domain Eukaryota; kingdom Metazoa; phylum Arthropoda; class Insecta; order Diptera; family Syrphidae; genus Meliscaeva; species Meliscaeva auricollis. Next base: position 17,384,000 of record OX403619.1, on the reverse strand, counting down.
TCTTATTTGTTATGTAAAAGTGGGTGTCAAAAAAACGAAACGAAAATGTGATGTATTTAAGTTTTAATTCGAATTGAATTAAATGTTAGATTAAAGAACTCCCATTTTTTTTTTTATTTTTATTTTTAATATTTAACATAGTGGTAGGTATCGATAAATAATTCTACCTTCTCAAAAAATAAACCCTCTGTTTTTCTATGAATATCACATTTCAATAATTTAAAAGAAAAAAAATCCCCCATTACATTGACCGACTATTGACCCAGTTAATGTAAAATTCATTGATCGAAAAGGAATGTCCTTTTATCTTGCTCGTGTTTCATTAATAAAATGTATATTCATACATCCGTAATTGTAGGTAGAAGGTAGGTTTCTCTATCTACTCACTAGGTCAATGTAACCATGACAAATTGCATTTATGTCCTCCTTGTGACGTCCGGTTTGTGTTATTTTTCAACCACAATGTTGATATCCGCCCCAAAGGGTGTAATAATTTATTTATATTGGAGGGATTGTAAATATTTATGATGACCAGAAACAGAATTAATAATAAAAAAAAATACACAAAATGACTTCCAGTTGTATTTGACATTTTTGGCGTGTCATCCTCCGACGATTTATAAAATTCCAAGAAGTAGGAGTAAAAAAAAATACAATTGATTGACAATTTATTAACTCTTATCGGATAAATTTCGAAATTATCGTAATTCAACTTATATTTGTATGTGTTGCTTCATATTTTTTGTACAGTCGACACCGCCTAACTGAACACAATTCCATTGCGAAATATTCTTCACTAGTTAAAAAAAAAAAACAATTTTAAACAAAAATTAGATTGGTAATTGAATTCTCTAGCTGTCATTTTCTAAGTTCCACTTTCTGTCATGGTAATCTCAAAAAAAAAAAAATAGAAAAAGTTACATAACTGGCAACGAAAGCAGTAAGAATTCAAAATGTTTTCAAATTTCTCGAAACCTTACCTGAAGGTTTCGAGAAATCTCCCAAAGATATTTTCGAAGAAACATACAAATTTTCGTTTAAATTAAGTAGATACACCTACTCTAGTAGCTAATTTACGATCTAAACAATTTTACCAATAGAAGCCAAACAAATACTTACAATAAAAATGGAGTGGAAAAGAATGGAGTGCTAAAGATTCTTAACAGATAGCTAATATTTTTAAATCACTCGATTTTTCTGCACTGAAGTGCTGTAATTTTCATTTACTTCAGTTTACTTTAGAAACAACACCAAACATAGATTCCACATACATTTTAGATGTTCGTTACAAACATGTTCAGCAGTTGAGCTGAGCCCAAAATCCAACAAATCTTAGTTCAAACTGCAACAATTGTTGTCACATCGACCAAAACATGTTTGAGGTCGAGTGTATCTTTTTCTTCATCATACAAAAAGATACTCAAACATGTGGGTGAGGTTATCATTATTTCGTGTCTTCGTTGGAATAATGTGTGTTTGAGGTGCTCGCGTGCGATTCACGATTCACCTGTGCTCACACGCACGTTTGCTATGAACTCTTTTTCTTCGATTGCACAACGGCAGGCACATGGATAGATTTGGATGAGGCCAAGCATAAGCCGAAAAGTATCTCAAAAATACGCATTGCGCGCCCAACCAGAAAAACATTATCGACTTGGTACGGTACGGTGTGGTGCGACTTGCGACGGACGTACATATAAAATAACAACGAAAAAAAAAACTGTCAACCGGGTGGGGGTTGTTGCTGTTGGTGTTGCCGCTGCTGGTCGTTCTCGTTGGTGTATTTGAATGTGGATGGATGTGGATAGTGGCAGTTTTTTTTTTTTCTTTCTTTTCTCGTTTTTGTGCATTTTGTTGGTTTGGTTGGTGAACTAACTAACTGGTGATGGTGAGGCAGCCAGCAGAGCCAGAGCCACCACACTATAAAACAACGGTATACACGCGAGGCAAATGGGCGACAAAACTTTCGGTCGTATTTAAAGTCAGTCTTAACAGTTCTACCGCAGTGGCAAGACGTTTTTCCAGTGATTTTCCACAACAACAATTTGCATTTGTACTCACCATACAATTATAAGAAAACCCACACACACACTCTCTCACATATATCATCGTCCAAATAGTCGAGAGTCGGTCGTCGTTATTTGTCACCAGACTATTGGATTTCCTATATGAGAGATTTTCAATTTTCCTAGTTTCTTCGATTTTTCATCAAATCGTGGTTCTTCCGTGAGATTTGGTGTCTTCCGTCGTCGTTGTTGTTTGGGTCGTTGTCGTTTTGATTCTCATCCGGTATTTTGTGTTATATTTTTTTTTTAAACTGTAAGAGTATTCTAAATGATTTAAAAGATTATCTATCTTTTGGATGCCTATACCTATCTTATCGCTCGATTAAAAAAAAAAAAGCAAAAAAAAGGGTTAGGTACTTTGATTTGTGTGTTTATATTTTATCGGTTTTCATTTTGCACTGGCCGGTTGATAGTGTGTGCGTGTGTTGGAAAATGTTCAGACTTTTCCGATATCGAAACTTTATAACGAATGAATTTTGTATCTTTGAATGTGGGTCGAGAATCGAGGGTGATTTGCAGTGAAATTTTTAACTTGAAAAAAGAAAATAATAATAATAATTCAAGAAATAGTTGAAAATATTTATTGGTGTGCGTCCATTTAACGGACAACGATAAGAAGAAAGAAAAAGTGCAAAAGTTTTATTTTGAATTTCCAGAGAGGAAAATATAAAATAAAGTTTAAAATTAAAATTATCGAAAATTACATGGTGACCCTTCAAGGATTACACACGCTCTTTTATAAGGAATAAATTATGTTAAATGATCATCGCCGAATGAATGTCGAATCAGCTAAGACTGCTTATTTTTATTGTGAGTATTTACTTACTTTTACATAAAAAATAGAAAATAAAAAAGTAAAATAATAACAATTTATACAGTTCATAAATAGGTTGTAGGGATTGTGTGGAACTTAAGTTCATTAATTCCAGTCTAAACTAAGATGCAAACATCTTAATTTTAGATGTAACCTTTTGAAGAATTAGTCTTAAGAAATCCTTGCTTTAATCGAAGTAATGGGACTAACACATTTTTTTCAGACAAATCATCTATTAAGTTTTCTGTTTTCGTAACATTCAGTTTTCAACTCTTCTGACCAGTTTTTCAGTGGAAAAATTATTCTTATCTGGGCTCCTAAACATTTGTTTTCACTAAGATCCCAAACTCCGAATAAACTGAACAAATTTATTTACTCTGGATTGGTTTTCTATAATAAGCGAAGGTCGATGTTCAAAATATGCAGTATTTTTGAACCTTCGGTTGATAGGTTAGAATACTTAAATAGGTAAAGAATATTTACTCTGACTTAACTTAAAGTCAGCTCGGTACTGACAAACAATAGTTTTAGGAAAGTTTCGTTCCAGGCCGCTGTAATGGTTTCAGTTGATTCTTTTTCACTTGAATACTTCTTCTTACCTTTGTAAGCTTAGGGTAAAAGCCAATTCCGTTCTATTTCATCAATATTAACACCTTAAGGAGCCTGGTTAGCAGGGTACTTAACTTATCCCACCAGCTCTGTGATTCGGCGGGAAAAACCCACATTTTTGGACAAGTACATTAGTAACCAGGCTCCTCCAAGTTTAAATATTTTTTGAAATATAACAGTGTTGGCTCTTATCCTGAGCTAGCAAAAGTAAGAAGCAGAATTCATGTGAAAAAAGATCAACTAAAACCATTACAGCGGCCTCGAACAAAGTTTTCCTAAAACTATTGAAACTTAGCGGACCATTTGTTGCTTGTTGCTCACCAAAGGTTACGTTACAATAATTTCAAAGAAGTACAAAAATCGATGATTTCAAAATGTACTATAAGTGAGGCTATTCATGTGTTACGGACTGTTGAAGTCGGTTAACACCTTTTTTAGTCTTAGTAATTTAATGATTTATGACCATTGTTTGTCAAGAAAAATTGAAACAAATTAGGTATTGCCTCACAACTGTTAAAACTTACCTAACCTAATAACACCTAACTATGTGTTAGTTTTCAAGTAAAATTTTCATATTTTTTGTGTTTTTCACATTTTTAACACCATATTTTTGTGAGTTCTTTAATAACAAAATGATTGCATACAAAAATGAACGATTTTATTTATTTTGAAAATGTTTTTAGAGCGTGTTAAACTTTTTTTAGGGCATATTTATAGCGCTGTAAACGCGAGCATATTTCCGGCACCGATTTTATAATTCTTTTTGAACAAAACTTATTTGTAGAAAATAATCCTTTTAGATTCAGTTGACTCTGGGCAAAAATGAAACTAGTGTTTCTATTTAGCTGTAATCGTTGCTACAATTCAGAACTAGCCTAAGTCTAAAATTCTGAAAATAGGGATTCATTCTAGCATAATGCCAGTTGCCAGTTCCCCGCGTCCCAGTATCCTTGAGTGCAATAGTTTTGTCGGTATGTTAATAATAATTTGCATTGAACTAGTAAAAGGATTTAAAGATTTCAAAATGGCTCTCTTGCAAAACTGGTTACTTGTGACTTAGGCTAGTTGTACATTGCAGGGACGAAATTCCGCATAACATGATTTATCATAAGAAATTTTACTCAATTCACTTACATTTTAAAATACCGATTGACGAAAACAGCCAATCCCTTGATATGCATATAAGAAGTCAAGGATGCATAAAAAAAACTTTTGTAAAAGCTTTAACAAAAGTAAGACTAATAAGAAAGAGAGAAAATGCTAAATCAGCTGATTAGTTAGAAAAGCACAAAAACGGGCTTTTTATTCATGAATACTGGTAAAACCGGTAGACGTGGTAAGTTGCTAAATCTGGTAATTGAAATGTCAAATTTTCTATAGGAAATCTTTACCAGAATATGGTAAACTTTTCCACACAAATTTGTTTGGTAAAAGTTTTTATTTTGGTAATTTTAGATATAACCATCCACTAATAAGTAACTAGTTGACGAAGACAAGATTTGAACCATTATTTTCTCCAAATATTTCAAGTATCAATACATAATTTACAAACATGTACCTAAGTTGATTTTAGGGGCGCTCATAAAACATGCGTGGTAAACTTTTCCATTTTACCATCTGGAAAAGTTTAGCAGGTTTCATGAATAGTCCTAATTTTGTTCAACTAAGTTTACAACAGTTTATAAAACTATCTTTTTCTTTCTTCTCCGAGAAGTTCAGAAAAAGTAAGCGTTTCGAGAGCGTTTCGACACGAAATTGCCAGTTTAATTTTTTTTTTGTTTTAATTTAATTACCAAAATCTGTGATAAGTGGTACCCTTTGTTTTGCGAAAGGACAGAATATTGCTGGGATCTTACTTGTTTTCATTAGTACATTAAAGAACCGAATTGTAGGATGTAGGTGTTAACCTAATAGAACTGCTTTACTAACATTTTGTGTTTTTTTGAAGTAGGAGTACCTAATGAAACTACTCAATTTTTCCAAACAACATAAAGCAAATTAATGAAATGATAAATATTATAAATGACTCACATCAAAGATAAAATAAGTTATCTAAGCTAAGTGCCAAAAAAAAAGCAAATTCCAACTCCAAAGTTCAAAAACATTATAGCATCCAAGTGTTCACTTACGCTATCTTCCATAGACACAATTAACATTAATGTTTTTTTCCAATAAACAAATTTATAAATCAAAAAAACAATAATTACATGAATTTTGTCTATTAATTTTGCAATAATAAACAAAATGAAAAGTCATCCATCGATCGTCTATACAATGAGAAGATAATACCTAGATATGAAAAAAATCATGCATACTTGTAGAGCGAGTGGCACACATTAATTTAATGATAATAAAAAATAAATATTATATGTTTTTGTCCCACAAAGCAAAACAAATGCTTCATGGAACAGCATTTTAAGTGAGGTATTAGCTAGTTTGCGCCTTTTATTTATTTTTTTTTTTGCTTGATTTTTTTTCACGATCGCACTTTTTGTGATAAAGCTCTCGTTTGAATATTAGAACATTTATCACACTTGCTTCATATAAATGTATGCTGTTCAAAACCACTAAGTTTTATTTTATCGCACATTAGAGAGCAGCTGCTAGAAGACCTTGACTGTGGTTCTCTTTCAAACTAAGCACGTTTAAGGTTCCCATACAAAGCAAATTAGATAATGTTGTGTTTTATCAGAAGTTTTAATGAAACAAAAAACTACGTTGACTTCCTTTTGTTCTCTTATAATAAAATATAACTTGTTATGCATCTTCCGGTATCGTCTGCTCATTCTTACAACTAATCCTGGTGCACTTGACGACCTTTATTTTGATGCTCTAACAAATCCTTAGCTCTATAAATTTACAATTGTATTTTGGAATGCTTTCTCAATTATTGATATACTTTTTGAAATTATTAAAAAATAATTGAATAATAATGTAAATAGGCGAGGAAACATGCTGAAAAGAATTCGTCGTTCAATTAGAAATAAAGCCGAAATTGCTCCTAATGGCTATGTGTATTGTTCAAATATAAAATTGTGGCACAGATTTTTAATTTTATAGTCAAAAAATGTTACTTTTGGAAATAACTAAGTATTATAAATAAATAAATGAATAATAAATTTTACAAAATAAATTAGAACTGTTAATAAACAAGAAAAATGTTTGCTACCAATCATAGAGTTTTTGAATTTAATTTAATTGCTGACAAGGGGAAAATTTCATTTTGATATTACAAATAGAGTTATTGGAAAGACCTCTGAAAATCAGGAAAGATATAATAAATCTGGGTATCTGGCAGTACTATTTTAACTAACGAACTTCATGAATCATATACAAAAATTTCATTCAAAATACGCACTTTTGTCAATTCATTCACAATAATTTCTTATCACAATGTTTTAAAAAGTAAAACATGTCTTGTCTCATTTTTCTGTATGTCATCAAAGAAAAAAACATTCATTACAAAATAATAACTATCTCATACCTGACAAAGTGACAATACTAATTGCAAAAACCTATCGAAATGCGAAAGGAAGTTGATAAAAAAAAATTCAAACTATTTCAGTAGTTTCATGTCAATTCATTAGGAGAAACATATCGCAGTCACTAACAACTTATATGACAACGTCATGATAATAAACAAGCCAAGCGAGGAGGATTGAGCTCAAATTTACATATTAATTAGCATTTCACTTGCAAAAAGATAAATTACACAGGTATTACAAAAAAAAAAAACATAATCAACAAAAACCTCTACTTTTTGCGCACTGACTTTAGTTACATCTTATATCTACATTTTTAGCAATAGTCGCTTGCTTTTAAAGTTTTATTATTTTTTAAACAAAACTAAATAAAATTAAAAAAAAATACAAACATAATCTACTCGAATGCACGTATGCTCTAAGTAAGCCTTCGTGATATGAGTACTCAATGAATATTCATTCGTATATTCCACTTGTCAAGACTCGAGATTCGTTGTTTTTTTTTTACAAAAATTCATCTTTCGCAAACAAGTTTGTTTAAATTATTTTTGTTTTTTTTTTAAAAGAAAAAAGAAAAATGAAACAAAAATGTTAAACGAATAAAAATTATAAAAATTAATTCCGATAATCGGCAAAACTAAGCCGGTTAAGCTATTAGACTTGAGTGTTGCTGCCGGGAATCTCCTGCTGTGGCTAAGAGGATTGTGTTACTTTCGATTTCAAATCACCTCGCCACCAACAAACATAGCAGCTTCATTGGACCAGCTTCAAGACATCATCGTTGTCGTCCGTCGTCGTCGGTTCGGTCGGTCGGTCGTCCATCGTCCCACATCTGGTTCTTGATAAAAATCGAGTTTTAAATGTTTTGTAATAAACAGAGACGACCTCTTTGCAGATGTAAAGTCTAAAGATACAAATTTTACACATAAAGAAAAACCTTTAACACAAAAAAAAAAAATTTAAAAACAGAAGACCAAACAAAAATGTCCTTGGACATGCATGCATGCAGGCGCGCGATGCACTGCACTGTATAGTAGATAGAGACTTTTTTACTTCTTGTAAACAACTTAAATCAGGTGGAATACTGCGATGTAACCATATACAAGATAGATAAGGAGGTTTCTATTACAGGTTGGTTTTTTTGTTTAGTTTTTTTTTCTTTTTGTTTTGTAATGTGCATGTAGAACTTCTAGCTCGTTGTTTCGGTAGCATATTATATCTCGTGTCGTCTTTCAACAACAAGGTCGTTTGCAATGCACTGCACAAAAGGTATACTGAGATAGAGGGCTTAAGGAGTGTTCTATATTTTGAAGAATAGGTGAATGGGGGATAATTTGAAGAGGTGTTTGAATGTCCAAGGTCTAAAGTAGATGAATTTCCTTAATTTCATCTTCAATAGGTTAATTACTTAGGTTTGAAAATGATTTAGTAAATTAAAAATTAGTGTTGAATGCTGAGAAACGAATTAAATTTAAATTTTTGAAGCCTTGAGAACATGTATCCGGAATTTGCTTCTTAGCATCTCAACACCCTTTTTGGCGCGTTCACGCTATTTCGTTGTTCCGCTAAGGGTATGTGTAATCGAATTGGAATTGTAGGGTTGCATGCGTTGCATTATTTTGTATTTTATTCCCAATGTTGCTGAAGGAGTAATTCTGAGTTATTGTGTTGTGATAACTGATAACAAACAAAAGATTTAAAAAAATCGTTCTTCAGGTACAAATAGTTTACTATATCGCGTTGTTCTGTGAAGAATTGGGCCTATAACACTGGTCTGCTTCAAAAATCGCCTTTAAATTATTCTTTTCTAAATGATTTTGAAACAAATTTTAAGTCAAGACTACCCTAGCACGTCACGTTTTCAAGATATACTAATATGAACATCTAAAAAAAAACAATTTTTTTGGTACATTTGAGATCTAAATGAAGTGCATTTCATCTGTCTAAATTAATTTAAATCATTTAAAAACTCGCTTTCGGCGCAAAGATATTGCAAAGTGAAATTTATGATTTGTACAATTAAAGTGTTTTCAGATAATAATTTTCAATGGCTAACCTTAAGTTTTTTTTTTTTAATGCTGAGCATGAATCTGAAGTTATCCAACTAAATTTATTAGGGGAAACATGAGAAATCATTGAAAAACTTACAAAAAATTGTTTTTGGTACATAATCCGAAATATGATTTTTTTTCGCTTAAACCATTTATGTAGAACAAATGTATTCAAAATTACTAAATTTATGTCTTTACCAATTCTTGTACGACTCGTGGATTCTTCACAAAAAAATGTTGAAAAATCCATAAAAATCAGACTTCTTTAACTGTACCACAGACTGTCTAACCAATCTTACACATAAAAACCTCTTTACATGACCTGAAACAAATAACACATCATCTCCATTCCCATTCAATTTTATTTTTTTTGACATACATAGTTCTCTAGTAGCAAAATCATGAATGAATTCTACACATTTTGATTAAAAGAATGTCTCATTTCTAAAACGTAAAGTATGCCACAGGTAAATAGCAAAACTCATAATGCAAACACTCCTCATGATGAATACCCCAATAAAACTTCATTCTTGGATTTTTGTATTCATCTTTATTAATGACGCGTTGGATAGACGACTTCCATTACACGTTACGATTGTTTAGTCATTTATCTTTTATTTAAACAAAATAAAATAAAAATAACAGCACGTACAGTACAGACTTTACAAGTTCATTTATCTTCGTTATATGGTCAAAACCAATATGCACGTTCGTTTATTATAAAAAAAAAAAAAACTACGTAAGCCTAGTGAATCTTTATCAACTACAAAAAGACAACAATTAATTTGTATACAAATTGGTAAAGAATAATTATTTATCTGTCTGGATTGTAATCACTTACCGTAGTATTTGAATCTTGTCTTGTACAGAAATAGTAACCAGAAAGGCAAGTTGGTTATTGATAATAATAAATTGTCTTCTATAATATGTCTCATCATGAACTTAAATTATGTGTTGTATGTTGTAGGATTTTACTGGTCCTTGTCAATTTGTCATAGGTTTAAAACAAAAATACCAATTCTTTTAGAACGGTGTTATTTTAGCCTAAAGCACAGTAAAATTTATTTGTCGAAGTTGAAGTTTTGACCAATGTCATTAGTAAAAATCTCCAATTGATTCCCAAAACATCCCAAAAAATGCAAGATATCTGAAGTCTTTTTAATATTGTCCCCTTATCCTAACTGAACCGGGAAACTGTGAGTGCAATAATTGATATGAATAACGGAGTAAACGCTCATTAGAGTGTCCCAGCCTATAAGGGCGAATTTTTTTTTTTCGTTTTTGAATACGCATACCCTTTAATTTTTTTCTAATTGACCCTAATAACTAAAATATAGAATATTATAGAAATCGGATAACGATAACCCGTGCCGACTTGATGCCAAACTTTTAAGAAAAAAATGTATGGGAATTGTAGGAAAAAATTTTATTTTAAAACATTTTTTTATTATTAAATTAAACACTATTTCACTTGTATTAAATATACATTTTTAAAAGAATATTATTTATTATCAAAAGCACATTATTTATTGTAATTTCTTTTTAAAGTTTTCTTTTTACAGTCAGGGTACATTAGTCTGTGTTCCTGTACGCAACGCAGTAAAAATTGCTTTTGTTCCTCTTCTACGGTGATTTTGCCATGGAAATCTTGCATCAATTTAACTGCTCTCTCTGCTGTATCATTAACGGCTCTCAACGTCCTCATCTGTTCTTTAGCTCGCAGAAAAGAAGCATTACTAGGCCATGAAGACGGACACTCGTTGAGAAAACTGTCATCTATGTTAAAACGCAAGTCGGCACGGGTTGCTGTGGTCCTAGTTACATGAAATTTTATTTATACGTGTTTTAACAGGATTCAAAAATAATTAGAGGGTATGCGTTAAAAAAAAACAACTTTAATTTTTTTGGGACACTCTAACGCTCATAGTAGGTACTCAGCGTAAAAGAGCGATGAGGTAATAATGAAAATGTATGCGTTTAAGAATTTTATTCATACCTAAAGGAGTATCTACTCTTAAAATCGGAGATTTGAGTACTTGCTCATTCATATCACCCAATGTTATGAAAAACATTCGCACATTTTCATCTGTTGAAAATGTTTGCTGTGTTGGCGTCTGTTTTGTCTTACCTTTTACATTGGACCATGGACAAATTAATAACAGTACCACATAATATTGTACTCAATCAACAATTAATTAACGTATTTTTATTTAATTTCAGGTGGTGATTTCGGGTGCATTATGTACAGCACAAGATTATGTAATAATGTCACAGTGTGCACACAACAAAGCCATATACCTAGCTCCAGAAGGAAAAGTTTCTGTCACAGACATTCCAATGACACGTAAGTAACAACAACAAATAAAAAAACAATTTTCCCAAACGTATGAATGTTTAAAATTTATAAAGATACGTAAGTTCCATTTTCTATGACAAGTTGATATCTCTTCTTCACCTTAAAATTACAACCAAAAAAAACTTCTTACTGAATGAATGTTAACCATGGGAACAACAAATACAAATATGGTATGTAGGTACATTATGTACCTACGAATCTCATCAGTTTCAAACTTCAACAATAGTAATGGTGATGGTGATGATGATGATGATGACCAACCAAAGTGCCACTAAATATTTTTCATCCGAAACCAACAGTGAAATGCGAACTCTTTAACATCTTTTCACTTGATTCTCATTATGCTATATGAGATGTGTAGTATTTTTTTTATGTATTGTATGTGTATTGTGTGCGCATGTGCAAGCAACCCTGTTTGTGTCCCTTATTAACATCAACCTGTCCTCTTCAATAACAAATGATTATGTTTTGGGAAATGAGATAGAAAAAAAAAAAGAAACTCTTATCGAGACGAATTCCATTCTTGAAAAAAAAAATCAAAATCATTCAAATTTACGAAAAAGAAGTTCTCATATTGACCACAGATTAAATCACGATCAGTGGTGTTTGAAAAGTTCAGGGTCGCATTTGAGAATTCAAGAGCCTTTGGATCATCATTTTCAAATTCGTTAAGAAAATGAAATTCATTAACTGCTAGTCCAAATAATCAATTTTTCGACCTCGAGGGCCCAGTGCAACATTGGTAAAAATGTGAAAAACCTTATTGTTTGTATAAATAAAGTGACTTAGATCCAGTTTTTTTCAGTTGTCTCAAAAACTTAAAGACATTTACTCATTTTGTTTTTAGTATTTGACTAAAAATTGATAGGAGGATTTAAAAATTAAAAACCAAAAAGGAATTTTATTATGTTCGTCAAACTGAAAAAAAAAATATATCTTTTGATTAGATTTTAACCTGTGCTTTTCAATTTACATTTATAAGTCCGATCTGGTTCAAAATAAGAGTTCTCTAAGAAATTCAAATAAGAGAAAAGCAAGAATCTGCCCCTTCTTTAGGCTGCTGCTGATAGCAAACACACAACAACAGCAACGAAAAAATGAGTAAGGTCCAATCGAAAATCATCTACATGCTTAAATAGACAAGGTACTTCGATGGACTCTTGAGGTTACCTTGTAACACAACTTCGTCGTCGACGGCGGCGGGTGCGGCATCGTTTGAAATGTTTCAGCACATTCTCATGTTTAGTATCTCTGGTTCTTTCTGTGTGTTTAGTAGAAAATCATTAGAAATTGATGAGGTTCAAATTATTTTTCATTTTTATGTTTGTCAAAAAAAAAGTGACTGCCATCGTTTTATTTGTTTGTATTTCAGTGATAGAAAAAAATCATAAATAGAAAAACTACACACAATGATTGTTATGAAGTATCTCGTTAAACATGAGTTTTGCTCCCCCTCTTTTTCTTTTTTATCAACTCGTTGTTGTTTATAAAGAGAGTTGTTTTTTTTTTGTGTCTTTTCTATTTGAAGATTCAATTATCGTTGCAATGTATTATGAGATCATGATCATCATCACCCTTCGATACGTTAATCAAGCACCCTTTTGTTCCTTCTATGATGGTGATAAATTTTTCCTCCAATTAAGTGAAAATCCTTTGCCCCTGAAGGGTTGTGATTTTGAAAAAAAAAAAACAAAAAAACACAACTGAACTGCAAGCTTAAAATAAATATAGAAATGAAATTATGTGTACTTTCTCTCCCCACAAAACAAAAACGAAACGATTTATATTCTTTTTAGGACCTAAGGCGACAATTTGCCACACTTTCTGTGTTGCAAATCATTGGCAGATGTTTCAATACTGCACGCACCGCACGCAGAGTACAGAGGCCCAGGACAGCTAAGCTATTGAGAAAGGAAATAGAAAATTTATTCATTGTTATGGCAAAATGTGAGGGTTGGACAATTTATTTTTTTCTTTGTACTTATACTTTTTTTCTTTAATTTTATTTCTCACTCTAACCTCAATTACAAAGAACATTTGAAACAATAAACCCAACCACCAGGACGATTGAGTTCTCAGTGTTTTTTTTTTAAAGTTTTTAATACATAGTTAAACTCGTGCTAAATATTCTGTGAACACAGGTGTGAGATCTTTGGTTTTTCCCGACACCATCGGTGTACCTTTATTAGAAACCAATATTCAAGAGACAATGAGATTTTGGGTTTTGTTATTTTATCTTTAAGGTTTCGAAAATGTATCCTCATTGCTCATGCTTTTCTTGTGCAACAAGAAGTGTGTTATTTTTGTGATGAGGTGTTTCATTGTTTTATTGCAGTATATGATGGGACTTCGTAGAATTACAGTAGGTAAATCTTATTTGATGTTCCACAGGGAAACGAAGGTGGGCCTATTATGTTTATTGATTGTTTTGTTTCAGGTAAATTAAATGAAAACAAAGAATTAGTAAAGTACGACGGTGTTGTGAAATCTTCTATTAACATTAAACTAAGTCGAAACATATTTTGGAAATTATTAAATTTATTTGTAGGTATGCAATTATTGGATGACTTATTTTTTAGGAGAAATACAGATTTTTGAAATTATAAATTAGTACCTACATATATGGACTTGTATTTATTTTTTTGTTGCAGCAGAAATTTATTCAGATACTGACAAAAATATTTAAGCATTCATTTTTGATTTAAACTGTACCTTAACTGTAGTTTTTATTTTTCAATTATTATTTTGGTTTAATTTCTGAGATAATAAAAAGCTTTGAATGAAATTATAATTCATGTGACCGTCATAGATTATTAATTTTTTTCAAAAACGTAAACAATAATGAAAACAATTTTTTGTTTACCACAAAAATTAATCAATGAACCCCCTCTTTTTGTCAGATTACTATCATACGTATAATGAAATTAAAAAAAAAAACTACTCTAAGTCCAAAAATTATCTTTGCAATATTTCTTTGAATGAAGAGCGCTTAACTCAATAAATCACACACATGTGTTATGTATGTATGCATGTATTTATTTTTATTTCTAGATTTGAAAATTGAAAACAATATAAGAAGTAAATGAGGCCAAACAAAAAAAAACCTAAACAGAAATGATAATTTGTATCTATTAAGATCAGAATTTTATCAACATACACGCGAAAAACTAGAATGATAATTGAATTTTTAAAGTTTGATATACATTTTTTGATAGAGCCGTTTTCTATGAAAATTTTAGTTTTATCGATAGTGACAATCTTTTTATGATTTTTATACATAGTTTTTACAGAAATTGGATTGATTAGTTGAAAACCGGATTTTTTTAAGTTAACTAACTTAAGAGGTTCTTCGTTTTTCAATCTTCATTATTTTTTATTTGATCAAAATCTTCTAATATGAGTTATGTGTTGACTACTCAATAGCCCCGACATATTTTTGTTATGTCCTTCAATTACAAAAAAAAGAAATCCATTTTTGTAGTACCATGATGTTTTTGAGCATATTTTTTTTTTGTACTTTGCCAACAAGTATGTACGTATCGAGGGCGACCTAAAACAAAATTATTATAAGTGCCAGTTTTTCAGTGCTGAATTAACTCTAATTAGTCCTCTTGGTAACCTAATCCTGGAAAATTATTTTACCATAGTTATCTATGAAGCAGGAGTCAAATCTTTGGGTACGAAAACGAACGAACGTAAGCATATTGGCAATTGGGGTCTCTATAATTTTCTACATTAATGCATTATTGAGTTTTTCTTTCAGTTGGTATATAAATCTATAGCAGATGATATATTAAAATAAATTGATTAATAATCAAAGAGTCATGGTTTTCCATCCATTAACTTAACAATCAATGTTATTTTGTGAAAAAACTATGATTTCTGACTTAAGATCTTATTATGTGACGGCAAAGAATATTTATAGTCTCTCTTTTCAATTCAGAAGAAATTTTAATCTCGGGGTTAACTCACCAACTTCCGTGATGTAACCCCAGGATCAAACTTGACTGAAAAACAAATTTTAAGGATTACCTCAGGGTTAATCCTGATAAACAAGATAATCCCGCACTAAGAAAGTTCTGTCAATAACTTACCATGCTTAGGAATAGCAATTTTTAAATGTTTTGCGACGTATCGAAGCTTCAGACATGCATAAAATGGGTAAACATTTTACACAGCTATATTTTTTCAATTGATGAAGGTCTACAAACCCGATTTTTGCAACTAACTCCAAGATGATGGCAGCCTGGTATAGTTAGCAGTCAATTTGGAAGAACACACTTTTTATTGAACAAATCAATACTGTATTCATTTTTATTCAAATTTAACAAAAAAAAAAACACAAAAATACAACAAAAAATCTAAAGTAATTATAATAAAAAAACACTTCCATCAAATCTACAAAAAACAAATAAAATCGAAGAAAATTAATACATTTTCGAAAACTATTTCCTTGTTTTTATTTTTGATAAAATTTTCCCAAGAGGTCTTTATGTCATTCAATTGTTTTATTTGTCTTCTTCTTCCGCCCAATTAAAATTGTTTATCATACAAATATAAACTGTTTTCTTCCATTAAACAATTCGTTTCACGCACATTATACTATATAGTAAAATCCTTCTCCTTCCATTAGAACACGAACATTTCCGATGCATCTATTATGTCTTTTCATCCACACCTAATCCCTTGAAATAATAATACAAAAAAAAAAAAAACATTATATAGCCCCAAATTGACTTATTTAAAGATATACAACATAGACCCCCATCCAAAATCCCACCATAAACAAAACATAAACATTAGAATGTTACAAATCAATATGCGGCTTTCATCACTTTCTCACATAGATGTCGCCACGTAGGACGACGACAACGACGAACCATGATGATGAGATGATGCGATGATCGTTAAATCTTAAATCTTTTTCAAACATTCTCTTCATCGTCGTAGGTCGTCGTTCTCTTTTTTTATGGCACTTTGAGGGTATATTTATATGATCAACCCGATTTATGACAGAGTCATAGTTAAGGAGTTGATACGAGATTAAGATGGGGATCATGATCCCCATGATCGCACTCAGGCGCTAAACTTTGAAAACTCTGTGATTTTACTAAGCCAAATGCAATTAATATCTTTCTCTCTCTCTCTCTCTTGTCTTTGGGCTGCTCTCTTGAATAGTTTGTGGAATTCTTCTAACTATTTTTTACGAAATCTGTTGTTGATGATCAATTAAAAAATGTTTAATAGAGTTATCCCGCGATACCGAAACTGAACGCACAAAAATGTATATAATCGGGTTCCGCCGACCACAAAATTAGCAGAAAATTGCTTCTAATTGAGGGGAACCCATTTGCCGATCTAGATATACTCAAGGCGATCGATCAAAGACCACCAATAGGTTGAGATTTTTTGTTTTCAAGTTAAGGCAAGCAAAAACAATCGAGTATCTGCACCCAAAATTTTGTTCGGTTCACATATTATTGGAGGCGGTTACTCTTGTCTGTCTGGGATACTTAACCTCTGATCTACCATGAGAAAGCGCCTTTGGGGGCTTCGTCGTTGCGTCGCGTAGTCCGTCCAACATACAACGATAAAGCAATTTCATTCCTCCGATATAGAAAGATATTTAGATACAAAAACTTAAGGTGTGTTAGATACAACATAGAAATATGATTAGATACAAGATACTCGTAAACATAAAATTTGTAATGTATCTGTGATATAGAATTTTATTATGATTGTTGTCCACCCGCTGGGTTATTGGTCATTAGTATGTTAAATTCTAACACTTAAGCATTGATTGGGCCTGTGGGGGACTCTGACGACAACAACAAGAGAAAAAAAATGTGTGCCTCTATCATCGAAGAATATTAACGTGCGATTATTTATTTTGTATCAAATTCCGTTCCATAATTATAATCAAACAATTTAGATTCATCGATTTGAGGTGCTCCTGCTGTTGAAAGGCATTAAAAGATCCAACTATCAAGCTTTAGTTAAAGCTCGAAATTACTAAACATGGCCATTTAAAGTGTCGGAAATGGTTCTATAATTGATGCAATAAAAATTCAAAAAATTCTATAATTGTTATTATAGTTGAAGGCTTTAACCTAGAAAGAGCTTTTGATGGAGCAGCTCCGAGGAGACCCTTAGAGACTTGGGCTATTATAATCGTAATTATGATGATCATTGCGTTACTATGTTAATGATTCTATAATATTTCAAGAGGAGTGGAAACTACTAGAACAGGTGATGTGTGTGGGTATTTTTTTTTTTTTTTTTTGGAACTAGGGGGTTCTTTCTCGCGAGGTCAATTCTATTGATGTTTCATTTAAAAATACGCGACATGAAAATATATGTATCTTCGGAATGAATGAATTTTGTCTACTTTAAGTATCAATGTGTGGCTAAGAGTGTTTTGTTGGCGTCTTGATAGCAGTGTACTTTCTCTGGGAGGCTGGGCTCAAGACTTGGATGCATAAAATTAAGTTCTCCTCATCAGATGATGGGATTGGAAGGCCGAGACATTCAAAGTGACATAGGTGGGGACCGGCTAGAGCCGGATAGCACCGTTGTCGTTGATCTTATGGTTTGTGATTATTTCCCAAATGATAATTGTGCGTTTTGTGTGTGCGCAGTGATGTTATAGTATAGTGAAAGCTGTTTGAAGCTGCTGCTGCTGCACGCTGCGCTGGTGCGTTAAGATAACAAATTGAGTGTGGGCAGAACAACTTGATTTTTGGATTGTTATGAACCTAAACAGACAGACAGATAGACAAGACACACATGGGAAAATAAAACGTTTAACTTGATTAGATGTTCTTTGGGAGATTAGCTTTTGTTGTTGTTGTTTTTTTTTTTTTTGTTTTTCTTATAAATACGTGGAACAAAATCGATTGTCATTATTTTTTGGGAATGTGCCGTTCATGTTTGTTGTTGAATTAGACAAAATATTGGAATGTGTCGTAAGAAAGCAGGTTTTACTGACCTTTTTTTAATTTATATATGATTTTTGATAAAGAATCAACAGAGATTTTGTTTCATAGATTTAACCTAGAGACGTACGTTTTTTTTTGTTGATGGAAGGAAATCTATTTATGAAAATGAGAGAGAAAGATAAAAGAAATACTTTGATTTTTATCATATACTGAAAACTTTGAGAATTTTTGTATCATTTGCAAGGCAAAACATAAGATATTAAAATTTTTATAGTATTTTGTCAAATAAAATGCTTAATAGATTCGATTTGAATTATCATTGTCGTAAAGATAGATTTAATTAGATATAAGTGGGTTGTCGATTAAGATGATGGGTTATATGCGTTATGTTTGATCACATTAAGATTGATTTGGTTGATCATCATTATAATAAAATTGAATTTTATTTTTTTTTCTTCTTCTTCTTCTTGAGATTGAGAAAATTGATGGTATTTTATGACATTAAACGGGTTTTAATGGGATTGTTGCAATTTGCGTTGAAGAACTATTACAGAGATATGGTTTACTATATACTTTATGATTGTATAACTTTGATGAACATTTAAAAAATTGATCTTCTATCTTTCAATAAACACCTCTGGTAAAGTGAAATTTTTACATCTCGATAATATTTAACGGTAGAAAAAGTGTTAGAAATTATCACCGATGAAGTGTTGCGTAACAGGTTATTTTACCTGCGAGTTGAATTTACTACTGAATGTAAAAATAATTAAAAATATGGGTTTCCTAACAAAGTTTCTGTTGATTATTGGGTCGGTACTTTCAATCAATACTCACTTGCGGAAGTTTTAATCTAAGATTTCGTTTAAGGATGCTCAGGAACATGTACAATAATAAGGTCAGTCTTCCGAAAATTCCAAGTCAGAATTTTTGGATGCATACATTTTTATTTTATTCTATTGATTGAAGGAAAAGTCCATTTCTAGATTTTGTGCTGTCAAAAGTCATTAAAAGTCAAATTTCCATTTATTTTTGTCTTATAACGGAGGATGGTATAATAAAACGAAGCTTGTATTTTTCAGTGTACCTACCAATTTTCATTTTTCTGTTCATTAACTCCAACTGCCGGAAAGGAAGCAGTTTTGTTTTTTTTTTTCATTTGCTTACCCTTTGTTCTTTTAAGGCGTACAAACTTAAATATTAAACAAGGTTGATTTTTTAATAATTTTGATAGTGCAGTTTCCCACATCTATAATTTTGGCCCATATGTAGCTAAATGCTTAACTATTGGAGGGATGTACTCGAAGTTTTGTGACATAGATCACTTGGAACAGTATCGAAGTGAATGCAATAAAACTTTATTTTTTGTCAAAAAAATAGTAGGTATATCTAAAAATTGGTGTGGTCTGCTTTATCAAAAATTTTAATTTTATAATTCCTTTCTATGATAAGTTCAATTTCTTGATATCAGATCATTAACTTTTCTTCCATCATCACCCATGAGCGTCATTATCACTTGAACACGATCACCATGATCAACAATCATCAACTTTAATGTGGCCTTTCATCTTCTCCATCAGCATCATCATCATCATCATCGTCGTCAACATCATTGCATGACAACGACACGACGACAACGCGCCATTACAGACACAGCAGCCACTCAGGTTAATATTATATACGCTGTGTGTACGCATTTCGATCGGGTTGTGATCATTCTCCCTAATGGACAATGTTACCTTTTCATCACTCCCCTAATAATGGCTGTTTTGTGTACCACCTTCAAAAACTGAATGATGGCATTTTCCTATTTTACCTTTATAGTCATTTTTTTTTTCTTTTTTCAAATCTTTTATTATAGATTGAATCTTTAAAGGGATTCCGCTGCTGCTGCTGATCGCTGCTGCTGATGCTTTTTTTTTTTTGTTTTTTGATTAAATGTTGTACTGCTCTGCTGTTGCGATCGATAAGATCTCTTTTTGATAGCTCGCTCTCGATCGGTTAATAGAAATATTTTATGTTATCAAAAAGGGTATTTCGGTTAGAGGCGGTTTTTTTTTCTTCTTCTTCTTCTTCTTGTTTATTGCAAAATCAAGATTAAACTAACCACCAACATGGAATTCCGTTAGAATATAAATGGATTTTTATCAGATTTTCAAAATGGTTATTTATGTTTAACTAATGACAAGGTGGGAATATTAGGAAGGATCATATAATAACCATCATTGAATTTAAAAATAGTGGAATGGCATTCGATGGAATAGTGATCTCGTTGAAATTCTCTTTCGGTTTTAATTGAATACCTGACGAAATTTGTTGATGAAGAAGAAAATCCTATCATTGTGGAGGGTCTGACAATATTTTGAACTGAATTCTTTGATAGTAAATTATTTAACAATTGTTTTTACAATTTTATGTTTATAGAGAGAAAAAAAACACTAAAGTCTGTGAGTTTGTCATCAAATAATGCTGGTTTTTATCAGTTTTGTTCAACTTGCCTAAAACTTCAAAGTCGACCAACTACGGATTTGATCCCAAATAATTGTGAAAATGATTTTTATTCACTACATGAGTTTCAAATTCTAAAGTTAAAAATTGAAAGTCTGTCTACTTTCTGTTTTTAAAGTATCCCTGGAATATTTGTAGCTGTATTTTTTTTAAATATTCTTATTCTTTTTTTCTTATTCTTATTCTTTTTTTTTAGGTTAAAGACAACAAAAAATAAACAGAAACAAAGAAATACTTATATCAAACTTTGAACAAAAATCCCAAGTTTGATTAGCTAAACTTTGACTTTTCTCAACTTTGGAATATAGAAAGTTGATAAACTAAGCTCCGAATAAATAAAAACATTTCTGAAGTTGAAAATAAAAATCCTCAAGTTGTGTTGAACTTTAAGTGAATAAAACCGCCCTTATTCTGCTTGAAACTCCCAGACTGTACATGATTTCAGTAAATTTTATATTTATTTAAAGTTTGGGAAAGTTTGTGACAGCTTGTGGATTAGACGAATTAAAAGTTTGAGGTGTTATTCTGGCAATCATCTGATGCAGAAAAATGAGCTGCAAGGCTGAACTAGTATATTTACGAAACTATTACTACATCTTTCAATTTTAACTGAGTACCTTTTTAAGTTCTAAATAAAAGTTACGCAAAATTAAACAAACATCCTGGTGAAAAGTAAACTAAAGTAAGAGACAAAGTACGTCTACCACGCGCAAGCTTCAATGTCTACTTTCATAATATATTGATTGTGATTTCCATGAATTTCATCAACTAGCTATTACTAAAAATCTAAATCAATTTCTGATATAACGATATGACCAGCTCTTCCAAATCATTGATTTCTAACAAATGACGTTTACACCCTTTCAATTGTATATGTAAAGTACGTGTTCCTCGTGTGTTAAAAAAAAAATCCAATTAGAGGAAAAGGCCAATTGAACGTTGCATCAAGAATGACAAAAAGAGCAATAGTCCTACTGACAACTTCTCGATGACATCAATTGTAAATTGTAATAAAATTATTTTTAGAACAGATTACACGATTACACGCGAGTAGTTTTATTTTTAATTTTTTTGCTTTTTTAAATTCAACCTTCGTCCGTTGTAGGTGCTGAAACAGCTTTTAAATAAGAATATATTGTCGTGTACTAATACGAATACTGATGTCATATTAAAAATGTAATGCCGCATATTTGATTTATTTGATTTTTTTTTTTTTTATTGGAGTGGGTGCAGTGTTTGAAGCGTTGATTTAATGCCTCATAGAGAAGTTTTTTTTTATTTTTGAAAAAAATATTGTTTAATTGATATTTTTAAACACCCTACCTATATTTAAGGAGTTGGACTATGCATATCAGCCGGTGTCTGATGTATTGGTTATATGTTTATAAGATCAAAGGTTTTGAAAATAATTTTGTTTTGAAATGATAAATAAATATTTTGATGAATAAAAGTTATTTATTAGCTAAAAGTAGATAGGTACAAAGGTACCTACTTGTTACTAAAAAAAAGCATTTAAACATGATTTTATAGGAACTTTATTTATAAAGAAAGAAGCAGTTATTTATAGAGATGTGAGGTTGAATGAAATAATTATTAGAAATACTTTCAATGAAGTTTTCAAATATTTCAGCTGAACCTACCATATTTTGGTTAGTATTTTTGTACTGTTTCGAAGCAATTATTTTTAGAAAAATAGGCCATTCAATTCTTCAGGCACTGAGAGTGAGATGCTTCTTACTAGCCAATAAATTAACAGAAGACAATACAATAATATTCCCGGAAGTTAAATTAGCAAAGTGGGACGACCGTAACTTCATTTATGGTTTTCGTCTTTCAAAGCCGACAGCAATTATGTTTCTAGACTTGATTAGGGATGCACTCGTTCTATTTTTGTCGCATTTTGTGTCAAACTTCTATTTTTTTTTTAACTTTCAATAATTGTGTATTCGTCCTTCAGCAAATAAACATGTAACTGTTGAAAGTTTTTCACCTTTATTTTTTTCAGCTATTATTTTACGTTCACAAAGCACCATTTTACACAATATATCACACAAAACTTGGAAAAAATCAAATTTATTCGAGTTTAATTTTAAAAATTACAGAAGTTTTCCAATTTTAGATTATTAACTAGGGAGTTGAGAAACAAATTACTGAAAACAAAAGAAATTTCTACTTGAATTTCAACTTTCGAGTTGAGATCAAATGATGCAAGCTCTCAAGTTGAGCAATAGTGAAAATTAGAAAGTGTTGAAGTTAATTATTTTTTCGTCGAACCCCATAAAACAATTGAGCACAAATTAAGAACAAAAGGAACCCCTTTATATCCAGGCTGCACGTTGTTAAGAAACTGTTACAAGTCAAGTACTTTGGTCTAGTTTGCATGTTTATTAAGGCGTTATGGATTCTTTAAGGTTTACTGACTCCTTTTAAGCTGAATAAAAACCAGTAAAAACTATGTGTATAGGAGTCAATTCGGTAATCCATTCAAAAATCTAAAATTGCACCTCTATCCAATGTAGTTAAAATTTGCATAGAAAAAAATACTCTCTGGAATTCATCACAATTAAAATTACCTCTAACAGGTGTGATATGTTAATATACTCTAAACTTTATATCTTGATACTGGCAAAACTTTACCCACAAAAAAAATCCCACCATTCATCTCTCATCACAAAAGTATAATCCACAAGCAAGTAGCGAAATTGATGATCAATTATCATTCCTACTTAAACAAATCAACAAACATCACCACCATTGTCCGATCGTTCTTTAACCTACCACACATGCCACATGAAACACGATTTAATCACCATCATCCGTCGACAACGTCATGGTTTCTGAGAGAACTCCAAATAACCAAAAATAACCTTCCAACTTCCAATCAAAATAAAATAACAACAAAAAAAATAGAATCCCAATTGATACTCCGAAATCGAAAGAAACAAAATAAATCCGATCATTAAATGAAAATAAATAAATACTTGAGGGGAAACACTAGAAATGATCAAGAGTCAAGGATGTCGTCTCTGGTCCTCCTTCGCTTTATTGTTC
Source organism: Meliscaeva auricollis (assembly GCA_948107695.1). NCBI lineage: Eukaryota > Metazoa > Arthropoda > Insecta > Diptera > Syrphidae > Meliscaeva > Meliscaeva auricollis. Next base: position 17,360,125 of record OX403619.1, on the reverse strand, counting down.
CCACCAAAAATTTCAAACTCAATTCAGAACTCAAAAATAGTTGTTGTACTGTTTATGCTTCCTTCTTGGAGAGATGTTTCTGTTCTCAAAAAAAAAACAACAACCGCACAATAATAGAAGACAAGATTCTGTTTTTTTTTTTTTTTTTCGTTAAGCGCCAATTTGTGAACACTGATGGATACTTGAACAACAATAGCTAACGATGTTTCAGAGACCGCATTGCCACACAAGAACAGACATTCAGAGACGATAGACTGTGAGTATGTGAGGCCGTGATTATTGAGAATATTTCGGCAGTAATTATCTCCTTGAGATCAATTGATTTCTCTTGTAAACTGTATTTGGATTTCTCAGAACCTTAAGTCCACCTATGTAGATTCTGTAGCATAGGTGGTAGTAAGTAGATGAGAGCAGTGTGCTTAGGAGTTAAGTTGGAATTAAATTTTAGATTTAATTAATTCCAATCTTGATAAGGTTGCAGCGAATTTTATTGCGGTTTTTTTTTTATTTTATGGATAAGTGTCTTTTGAGTTTTGTGTCTAAATAGCTTAAGGCAAAATCTTGGGCTCACGTTAATTTTAATTTATCAAGATTAAGACATTTTGAAATAGAGATAAAATCTAACGGAGTGCCAAGACATCTTAACAATTTATTGAAGAGTAAAGCTTTTTGGATCAGAAAGAATAACATCAACTAAGCAAAAGGTCAAGAAGAGAATTAAACTCTTAGTTTTGAATTCTAATCTAATTTATTAGGTAGAAGCAGTAGCTTTGTCTTGAATTTCCATTGCGGGGTGACCCTTATTACCAATTTTTTTTTTTTCAATAACACTTTTAGGTGCTTGCATATCGTAATTACATTCTCGTCAGATTTGTGTTTTCACCACTTCCGGACGAAATACTGATAAATTTGTTAAGAAGTTAAGAAACTCGTTGAAATGGGTTCTCTGGTATTTCACGGCTGCCTGAAGGCCTTTGAACATCTGCATGTGATAACAGTGCGATTGCTTCCACCGATTTAAGGTACTGATTTAGATACCTCACTTCTTCCAAAAAGCAATAATTGATGGTAAATTCGATGTAACTTAATCAAGACGATCGCCAACAAAGCTTGATTAGATCGGGCTGTAGAGAAACAATTCTAGCATCTAGCTTAGGGTAACTCCATATTTGATGCTTGTTATTGGTGGTTTATTGTTTTCTAGCTTTACGAATAAGTTACGAAAGAGAGAAAAGAAAAGAAAATGTATACACATAAGTGGCGAATATAGTCCTAGTGAATGAAATTTACGGATAAGGGCACTTTCGAATGCTGTTTTCAATACTTATACCCTTCCAAGGGTGGTACAATGAATATCGAGCATTGTGACTATGCAATGTAAAAGTTTGATGTAGAGACATAGGGCCGCAGTTGTATACCAAGTTTTTAGCACGTTTTTTTCTGAAAAATACTTAATTTTGGTTTTTCCCATTTTTAAGGAAGGTATCAGTAGTTGCTTGAGTTTCTTAAAATAGTTTTAATGATCAGAATGAAGTTATAAGCCTTAAGCTGACGTTTACGGTCTGCTTTTTAAGTATCCCCTAATGTTACCAAATCCTACTTCTTCTATTTTTGGCTGTAGCGTCTGCTTAATCAACTTCGTCTGAAAATGTCAGATCTGCAGATAGTTTGGGTAAGAAATTTCCTTCGAATTAACTGGCGAACGCTTCTACTTTGGATTGCATCGCTTGTATGCTGTACTGATTCATAGTTTCTTTTGATTGTTTATATCCTTCGAATGATTTCTTCTTGATTGTCAACAGGGGACTGTAAACCAATTTGACAAGAACTTGTTGCGAATGAGAAATGTCCACATTACTACAGCAGAAAGCTCCAAGTCTGTGACAGATCGGAACGATTACCAGTCCAAGGGTCCCATGGAGAAACCAAATTATGAACATGCCAAAATTCCGTCAGCTAGTACTGAAACCCAAAAGCCTCTGAAACAAATTAATATTATAAAACACCAGATCTTTTTCGATATGGCGTCACATAAGTTGTTAAGAAATCAATCTATCGATGAAGATAAGTAAGTCTCAACTGTTCTAAAGGTTTCTTCATCTTAACAAAGTCTTCGAACTATATTTCTTATATCAAAACATCAATTTTATATTTCGTTTAACTTAAATTTAAGCTTGCAAACATCTCTTCATGTTTTGTATAATAAAGAAACATTTCTGTACAAAGAACAAAAATAAAAAACATGACCTCGTTAACATCATTTATGTAAAGTTTTTTTCATTATGTCATCTAACGTTGACACACTCAATTATTATTTGTCTCCCACTTACTTTTAACAAAGAAAAGCTTATATACATTTCCAATTGAATAAGATTAACACCGTTAATTTATCCACTGACACGCACCTTATTGTATATTTATTTTCAATTGACAGCTTAAAACAACTGTTTTGAATACCTTCAACAATCAAAACTGTTACGCCACCCAAAAACCCAACTCAAATCGTAGGCTCATACAACAAACGAAACAAAAAAAAAACACATTTAAAAAATATTTACATATCCATCGATTTATTTGCACATTACAAAATAAATCTACTTCCACTTCTATAAATTTTTAATTCGTATTTCGTAGATAAATCTACTGCCTCTTGATTGTCTATGTTCATTGAATTTTTTTTGTTCATTTAGAAAAGTCAACAACATAACTATTTGTAATTTTTTACTAACAAACTCGTAAAAAATAAAAAAAAAAACAAAATTATCCAAACATTCTATTCGCGAACACTCTTCAATTACACACGCTCGATGCAAAGTCTATGGACTGTGTTTTATACAAACACAAAATATTTACTTAAGTTTTTTTCTTTTGAAAATAATAACAAAAAATATTCGTTCTATGGCAAAACGATTGACATAAACTTGACTGATGTTCCGATGTCGAGAACACCACGTGTAAAGAGTATTCGTATGTCTGCCTGCTTTGACAACTATTACTTCTTGATTTATTCAACTTCCAAATTATGTGCTTAATACAAAATCAATATAATCCTTTAATTTCCAACTTATGCCGTGTGGGTTGGTAAAATTGTGGGGAGCAAACTCAGAGGTTTTGTTTTAAGAAATTTGAGAACTTTATGATGGCTACATAAATGTATGTACATTGTACATTAGGGTGGTTCTTAAAAAGGTATTTTGTTAATGTATTTATAAATAACTAGTTAACCCCCGTTAACTGTACCAATAGTACAATTTTTTTTATATTTGACATCAATGTAGTCACTTTCATATTGTTTGCAAAGTGAAAAGGATTTTTGATCTTATTGCCACGTTTTTAGTTAACACTACTAGTTATGAACAAAAACCCAAGTCTGGCAGGGTTGCCATGGGCACGGGGTTGACAATCGATTTTTCGAAATGCGAAAAAAATTTCAATACTAACCTTTTTTCGCGAGGCTAAAATTTTGTATACTCGGTCTGGCAGGGTTGCCGTGGGCCGAAGTGTTGCCAGACAGCCTAAAGTTAAAAAAAAAATTAGGATATATTTTAAGACATTGGCTACAGTTGTTGTTAAATCTTGGTGTTTTTTTTTTTTACAAGAACAGTTTCCGCAGTTTTAGAGTTGCCACACTTTTTTAAAATTAAATTAAAAATAGGTATAAAACATGAAAATAACGTACTTTCAGAAGGCTGTATTGTTGATATGTGCAACCTTATACTTTCTCGTGCTTCGGGAACACATATTTCCTTTAGTCTTAGCATATTACAAAAAGATAAGTTTTTGCAGGGCTGCCGCAGGTCGAAGTGCCTGCCAGAGGAGCCTAAAGTTTTTTTAATATAAGAAAGTTCATCATATTATTTTATTTTTTTTTTTTAATTTTATTTAAACATTGTTTTTTTTTTACATGAACAGTTTAATCAGGGTCTTATAATATATATTAGAGTTGTCGTAGAGTCGAGTGCTAGGGTTGCCATCCGTATTTTTAATAAAATTTTAAATAGGTATAAATACAAAATTAACGTACTTTTATTGTTGATAAGGTTTTTATCCTTTCTCATACTCATATTTTCTTAGATACTAGTTAAGTATACAAAACAGTGGGGTTGGCATGAGCCGAAGTGAAGTGGCATAGCGTCAACGCTTGCACATGCACTGTGCCGTACTATGTGTATTGTGCAACTTAATAAGCGATAAGGTTGTTTGAGTTTGATATTAATTTTATTTGGTGATTTCACGTGTCCAACGATCAAAGAGTGAAAACCATGTTTACCAGCAAATAGGTACATAGCCACAGCCCCTAAACAGCAAAATTATTATTAAACTCATAATTCATCCGAAATTATTAACTTTTTACCGAAATTTCAAATATTAAATCGCACTAATTGCCACCCAAGTTTTTTTTCTAGGTTAAATATTGCAAACTAAAAAATGAACAACCATTTCCATCACAGCACGTGCTAATGGACCAGCTGAATTATTAGGTCAAACTCTCACCGCAGGTGTGTGTACTTGCATTTTATTCAAGGACATCCACAAGATGTATCTAACAGTTTCCAATGTATACGAATAAGAGTAGGCATGCCTATACTATAAAAATTTCTTTTGTTATCCCTGCGCACTCAAACCCATATAGCAGTTGTTGTGTTTTTAATTGTTAGCCTTTTTGTTTCTTTAGCTGCATCTGTGTGCATTTTTCTATTCGCTGCTCTCATACAAAAGGTGTTTGCGATCCTTGCACAAATAATGCGCACACTGTGTGAGTGTTTTTTTTTACGTCACCTTCTTGCCCGCACTTCAATGTCAAAGTTGTAACAATTGCAAATGCAATGTTCTGTAATCAACCACCCCCTGGGAGGACCCCCAGCAGCATCACACCAACGGTTCTGATGGATGGTGTTGTACAGGAATTTTCCTTTTTCATGTGTTCGCCTTCACCTTTTTGGTCTTGGATTCACCTTTTCGTTGCAATTACAACGAAATGTTGGCTGTTTGCGTTACCATTATTTGGAGAAAATGTACAAAAAAAAAAGGTTGAACAAAAACAAAAAAGGTGGCAGCATCATTCTATAAAAGTACCTACTGATGGTAGGTAAGTGTTACTTTGCCGCTCGGCTAATAGAGATATCATATTCTCAGTCCATGTCCGTCCGTCTGTCCGAACTGCACTGCTGGAAGTTTGTTTTGTTTTTTGCTTGGAGGTATAAGAATTTATGCACAAACATGCGTGCGAGCACACCTGGGACACGCGGTAATGCAATTTCAACCTTCAGGGGTTCTTCTGTTGTGAGATTTTTTTTTTGTTTTAACTTCTAACCGAAGACGAGGTGAGAATCATTCCATCCTTTCATGTGATTATTGCGTGCAAAATGAAGATATTGCACACTCTGTCTGATGGTGTTTATGTCTTGCACTGTGCACACTATACCAAGAACAAGAAGTGAAGGCGACGAAGTGTATAAGGAACATTTGCGTGTATATTAAAGGTGGCAGCACACTTAACTTATTTGATGCCATCGATGCAGACATCTTCATGCACATTTTTTCGAATTCAATTTGCACTTCATTTGGAGTACATACGTGCGGTGGCATCTACTGCGTCACTCTATAGCTGCCACAGGAGAACATGCTAATTTGAAGACGCCATATCCCCAAGGTGTTTTTTGTGTGTGTCTTTCTGTCTTCTGTCTCTGTCCCAGACGTTGGGGGGTCGTCTGATTTATAATTTATTTATTTATTTGGGTTCGTGATAGTTTCAAAAGATGTTATTTTAAGGAAGCTTGAATTTTGAGTTTACTTTCACACAAGGTGGCATAGTTTAAGATTCTCGAAAAATAGCAGACAAAACATAACAATTACTGACGCGTAATACAGCCGTCAATTGCATTTCTATATACGCTGTTCATGAATTGACAGAAATCCACTTGACAATGATTTCAATTTAAAAATAACTTCAACCAAAATTATATCTTTTCTCATCGAGAATCAATCATATTTATGTAGATTTGTATATAAATTCAAGAAAGAATACACAAAATTATTACAAAAGAATCCAAAGAATGGCAATTACTAAACATTCTAAGGACACAAATGGAGGGTAAATACCAAAAGCTATTCAAAGTTATATGTATTTCTGTGTAGGTATAAATGCGGTAAAATAGATTGCTTCTTATACTTCTGTATGCTATACATTATTTATCTTTAGTCTCGATTACAATAGGAAAACAAATTTTCCATCCAAATAGTTAAGAAAAGGATTTCTGCTTCTCAAAATTATATTTTGTGAATAGTCATAGCAGAAGGCTGTAAATTATTTCCATCATTTGCATTTCCTATTCAAAAGAAAGTAAAATGAGAATGAATTCTGTTGTGTTGTTGAAGAATTTTTTTTTTTTTTTTTTTTTTTTTTTGTTTCTTACCTTTTGTAAGAAAAGTTTTGAATCTATACCCTAATCGGAGCAATTGTCATAAATAATAATGATTGTGGAATAGTGAAGTGAGAGAAACTGTTGATGTCATGAAAATGAAAATCTTTATTTTTTCGTTTTTTTCAAGATTATGTCGATTGTTGATTGTTTTCCTTTTCGCATTTTTTTCTTAAACTTAAATATTTATGTAAAACATTAACGCGTATGCTCTACTTTTTCCTCTGTGTAAACTGTCACATAAGGACTTATTTTTAACATAAATTCTTAAGTTTCGTATCAGCAAACTGCTCTAAAAAACAAAAAACTAAAAAAAAAACAAATTATTTCATACAGCCGATTCAAATGTTGTTAAAAAAAAAATTTGGTTTAATGACAAATTTTCAACGAATTTCGTGAAGTCAAATGATTAAGAATACAAAAAGCAGCGAAATTGTCAATGTTTCTCCGATTTTTAAGAAATTAAACACTGGTAGTACTAGTTTTTAGTTGCATCTATGTACTGTACAATGTATGTATGTACCTACAATTTATTTAATGAAAACTGAATTTGGTCAAAATTGTCTTCGTAGCCATAATATTTTCCAAAATACTCCCCTTTAAATGTTCTCAACACGAGTTATTGTATCAAAACGGCGCATTCCAGTGCTAATTGGATCATCGAGCCAGGTGCTCATCACCACCATTCCTACCTACTTACCTACCCAGCGAATTCGTCAGATAAAATATTGATGTTGTTCCTTAGCAGATATTTCGACTTAAATATGTTCGATTATTGCCAAACTTTTCTTTAAACTAATACTACTAGGTAGTACTACTAAAAAAAAGAAGCAAACATTTAATTTCTCACACAAAGATCTGTCTGAAGTGTCATTTTCTCGAAATTGTACATACTGCTGTAAAGCTCCTAACGTATCTAAACATTTTCTTAATTTCCTTTGACAATCGAGGTTGCAAAAAACTAAGCAAAATTTCGCGAAATGTCAAAAATCTAAATTTGCTTTATCAACCAAATTGAACACTATCATAACTAACAATCTAAATCTATACTTTAAAATCACCAAGGCTTAAGATATCTAAATATTTCCATCAGTAAATCATATCGTTTTTTTTTTTCTTAAATTTTTAACGAAATCAAAAAATAAACTTGTTCATTTGATACTTTTTCGAAAGCACATAATTTCCTTATCCATATTTTAGTGTCTAAATCAAAACAGCTGGCTTTGTGTGCTGTCAACTTTTCAAATTCCTATCTAAATGAACCTGTTTCGGAATTTGCAATATCCAAGTGCAGCCAATTTATATAGAAACTTCCAATCCCACACACAATCCTCGACATTAGCAACATCCAGCAGTAGTAGTTAAAGTCGGGTTATAAACTTTAAACGTCAGTTCAACACACAAAAAAGGTACCTACATAAACGAACCGGCAACCTAACATCCAAATCGAATGCTTTTTCCACCGTCTAATGCGAACCTAATAACTTCATTAACGGAAAACTATAACGTCCGTCTGTCATGTTGGTCGCGCCATCGGTATCATACGAACTCGGTTGTATAATTCGGACTTTCTGACATAATTGCTCTTAAACGGTTTTGATCCACATTGCCAGGGATAATCGCGTATATAGAAAAAATTACATAAGACTTTGTAATTGCTTTTGCAAACTGGAAGTATCTTCACGTTGGCCATCAGACAGAGACCACCAAAACACAACAACTATATGTAAGTAAACCAAGTGTGTCTAGTGCAATCTTCCAATCAGCATTAGAGATGCATTCAACACCATCAATATTGCCACTAAATTAAGACACTTTAGATACGCATAAGAGTGTTGGTTGCTTAACTCGCTGACAGCCCGTATCGCACGCGCACCTAACCTACGACAACGATCCGCCAGACTCTGACTCAACCACCTGAACGAACATTGTTTATAGTTACAGATACTGAATGTATCTTACGAGACGAGTGCATGGAGCCATGGGCACCAGCAGCACCATCTATGGGCAGTTTTTAAGTGAGTTCAACAAATCAACAAATGCCGGCCGACATAATAATGAGAAATATGAACGTGAGTTGTAAGTACGAGTAAATGTGCGCTCCTGTTTTTTTTTGTTTCAGCCCACCACACCGCAACGGCATTCCCCAAACCCCACAGAGAATTATTGTAAAGTGGATTGCAATAAAAAGGGGTCACAAACACTTAATACAAGCTTCAACAATAATAATTTGAAGATGGTTCATGGCATCGAGTATAATATTTCGAATTGTGCAGCATGGTTTTCCCGCCAGAGTTCAAAAGGTCGCACATTTACTTGATGCATTTGCGATGAGAATCGTTTAATTGCTATGGCATTAGTTCTAAGAGAGCGGGAGATATCTTAATTTATGGGAGCTTTAGTAGATTTAAATAAAATTGAAGACGCTTTATGACTTAATTGGATATTATACTGAGATCTTGTTGATTTTTGTTGAGTTGCATCATCATAATGAGAATAATTAATTTAGGTTTGGAGGAATTTCTTACGAGGTTTTTTAACCAGTCTTGGTTTTTGAATGTGAATTTACATATTTTAACATAATTTCTTAGAAAACTAATGGATTTTGGAAAAAATCGATATTTTTACTCTCGATTTTGATAGCGTTTGTAACTTTCAATTTATTATTTATCCATATATTTTTGTTCTTAAAAGGTTTCTTTTATAAAAAAAAGTTCTGGAACACCTTTCCACAGACATTCATACAAGTTTGTAGCTCTCGAACGAACATATATCCAATGTTTATGTTTTATCAAAATCGGCTGAGCTGTATGTGAAAAGACTTAATATTACTCAGAGTCCCATGTGAGAGTTACTCGTTTAAGAATGAAGGGGATGTTTTTTTTTTTAAATTTAACCTCAACTTGCAATGATGCAATGAAAAAAAAACTATGGGTACATTTTTATTACAAGACCAATAATTACAACCCCTTTTCACAATACGTAAGGGATGAAAATGCATAGAGACTTAATCCGATGATGATAAATGAAAAATATATAAGCTATTTTAATCGGCCTTAAAAGAAACAAAAAATATCTGATTAATACGAGTATTTACTTATATCTTGTTACGATTTTATCGAAGTCTTTCTATGTAAGGGGGAATATGAATTTATACAAAAAAAAAAAACATTCACCTGAGAATTGCGTGTTAACAAAATCGAACAGTTATAAAATATTAAATGTGCCTACGGAGAAGGGGACAATAAGGTATTTGACTGTATTGGCACACAATTTTAAAATCTTTAATCCGAAAATGGGAAATTAAAATGCAGCGACACGTACCGCAGAGTACCTCGATATATAAGAATGAGGTTATGTTTTTCATTTCTTTTTTTAAATATTCATAAAAGGGATAGTGTAAATAATAATTTTTGTACTAAGTACCTATACAGAGCGGCTTATTATGTTTACTTGGGCAATCAGGCACTATAGCACGTTCGTTTTTTTTTTTTGGGACAGTATGAGGGATTAACTTAGCCATCTACTATCATTGACAAAGAATCTTGTTTCAATTTTTATTTTTGTAAGGGTTTATTTTACCATATCCCTAAGAAATGAAGGGCTGATTATTAAAAAAAAAAAAAACTATTCTTATGAATTCATTAAAAAAAATGCTTCAAATTGATAACGCGACTTCTAATAATCCGAAAAAAAAAAACTTAAACTAGACAATGCCTAGCAGGGATGATGCTTTGACAATACAATATTTTAGTGGTGCAGACCCAGGCGAGGAGAAGTGAGGAGTATTAAACAGAAAACCTTACTATCTCAAAAAAATTGTCTTGTTTTTTGTAAAATCAGCATAAATATTATGGTTTTCAATACATATTTTATTTTATGAAATTTTGTATAGAAATTTGGGAGTTATTTTTATAGTTTTCTTTTTAACCGCTTTAGTGTTTATTCATGAATTTTTTTTAAAACAACACAAAAAAAGAAAATATACATAGATTAAAACTGCAGATTTATTTTTTCAGAAAATTCAGTTAAAAAAAACGTTCCTCTTTCATATTTCCAAAGTCCCAAAGGTAAAACACAAAAATTTCATACACTTTTTTATAGTTTTCTCTTCAAAAACTTGACGCACATAAATCAATTCTCATACAAAATACATTAGGGGTATTCAAATTCATGCAACCTGGTTCCTGCAACGGTTTTAGCGGAAAATGTTCATATTTTGGATTGTGCACCAAAAACAATTAAAAAAAAGTACTTTTTGTAAGTTTTTCAATGATCTTCCATGTTTCCCGTGATAAATTTTAGTGGCTAACTTCAGATTCGTGCTCAGCATCTCAAAAAAACATATAGTTAGCCATTGAAAATTATTAATTCAGAACTTTTCACCACTAAAAACGCTTTAATTGGACTAAAGAGAGTATTTTGGATAAATCCTAAAATTTCACTTTGCAATATCTTTGCGCCGAAAGCGATCTAAAATGATTTAGATAAATGAAACGCACTACATTTACATCCCATTAACAGTTTCGTAAAAAAGTATTTAACAGTAAAAAATTTCGAATGTTCAAATAAGCATTATCTCAAAAACGTGACGTATTAGGGTAGTTTTGACTTCAAATTCGGGATCAGCTTGCCAAAACCCTTTAGAAAAGTATAGTTTGGTTTGAAGGCCTTAATGCAGAATATTTAGAAAATGATTTACTAATCATTAAATTTTAAGGGTTCAATAAATTGGTCTACTAATAAGTACAAATTTCAGTTTCATGTCATTCAAACAGTTGGTAACTGGTAACAACCAGCCAGTTTACATCTTTAAAAGCGAATCCAAAACATTTGTCATTAATCTTTAGGAAACATTACCAATTTTTGTACAAAACCAAACTGCAAAACTTGGTAGTGCTTCACACTGTCACCTTCAGTGTACGAAATACAAGTCAAATAGAGAGTTCTGAGTTGAACACCATTACCAAACGATCATCTTGATTGTCATGAAAATAAGTAATTCCTCATATTTAACTTCCAACTGTCATATAGTCAAATAATGAAAAAATCCCAATAGAAAATGGAATCATTCATGACTTAATGTAGCGCCACCAGCGTCGAACACCATTATTGTCGCTGGCTTATAGAGCTCTGGCTCCAGCCATGTGCACACATTCATTATTTTTACTGTGTTAAGTTCCCATTTATACTCCGGTCACTTTTGGTCCAGCTTCCTCAAGTCTCTATATATGTACATAACACATATGTATGTATGTACTCGTACATACATATAAATTGTACTTTGCGTGTGGAATTAATGTTTTGTCACGATTCTGAAAATTCTGAGATTCCAAACAAACAAGTCTATAAGAAACATCATTTATATAGCTGCTAGAAATATTATGTATAGAAGATGAAATTTTCTACTGGAAATTGACGGACGGGTCTATTGACGACGCGACGCGACATTAGGCATTCAACTTATTGCTATCGCAATACACTTCAAAATGGTTTTAAAGGCCGAGGTGCTTCTACGTACATATTTATAAACTCGTATGTAGTTGACACTTTTGGAGGGGCGAGCCGCATGAAGCTTAGGAATGCTACTAAGTGTCAAGTGCACATCACCATAACACCACGTCTATACTATTATACAAACGAACGAAACGATGACGATGGCTGGCTCTGATCTGATTGAAACGATCACCAGTAATCCGTTCTGCACGATCTCATAAATAATTATCTTAGCATACATGTTGCAGTAGTTGCATGTTTGACGCGATTGCTGCTTGTCCAGTACCGCCCCCGTAAAATTATACGGAAAGCTTCAAATGTCCAGCTGAGTTGGTGATTTAAGTGGTATGCAGACGAACGCTCTCGGGGAGTGAGTATATGCGCTTATCTGGGTGAATAATTGGCCTAATGGGTTAATAAGCAAATATTAGTACATCATATAGAAAAATATTCTCATGACACGGTAAGCTGTAACAGAAAATACATGAATACAAAATACATTTGCTGGCTGACTGACTATTAAGCCGGGGAAAAAGAATTAAATATTTTGGAAGTTATTCTAATTGATAGTTTATTTGCGCATGGATATACAGGGTGTCCCATAAAAAAACACAGGGTAGATAAAAAGAAGAGGTGGATAAAAAAAACCTATGAGAGTTCTCATTTTCTTCAAAAGTGATGATACTAAAGGAGGTTTTCACAAAATAAAACTATTTTAAGGCGCCTTTGACCTCCGTAAAATTGTTAGGGGTGCTGCACATAGAAGTATTTTAGCTTAAATGCTGATCAAAAGTCAAAAACAAAACAAAAATTAGACTATTATGCATTTATGTTAATGCAATCCAGCAATATGAGACACTAACTCTCGATATTATCACGGTAAGAAATGATGAGTATATTTTCAACGCAGCAGGTAAAAAATTAGCGTAAACATATTTAAAATAGTGATGATAGGATTTGAAGATTCCATTCAAATATTTTAGGTGAAAAGGTGTTTTTTCTTAGTGGCGACTAACGTTGCGCAACACATGTCAAAACACCCTGTGAAAATAATGTTTAATGTTAAAAAATTAGTTCCAGTAATCCGATGTTCATTAGAATCAAGATTACAAAAGACCACATTAATATCATGAGTGAAAAAGTGTTTTTTTGCCATAGCGTATTTTATAACACTAAAGCAAGAAATGTAGGAATTGTATTTTTGCTTGCCAGGGCTCTGAGATCTCAGCACCCCAAATTTTAAATCACGTATGACTATTTGTATTATTTTGACAATGATTTCATTATAAAGTCATCGACAAATTGATTTTTACTATATGTTTCAGTTGAATGGGTCACTACGGCGTATGTGTAACTTTTTTTATAATGGAAATAACTTAACGGTTAATACTTAATACAGATTGTTTTATCCCTGATCAATCAATCATATCAGTTAAGATTTGCTTACCATTATCTGACCTTTCAAAATGGTGTTATTGGCCATACAAAGTTTTACAGTTTTAGTTTTAGTTTAGTTTAGCCCCACAAGACAAATTTTAGATGTATAGATTTCTTTGTTACGATCTTTCTAAAGCTTTCAAGAATGAAAATAATAAAAATAAATTTCATGACTGGATCTCACGTACAACTATGCAGAACTAGCCTAAGTCACATAATACTTTGTTTTGCGGGAGAGCATTATGAAATTTTGAAATTGGTACTCCTCCAATGCAAATTATTTTTTTGTACTTAACATACTGAAAAAAACGATTGCAGTATGGAAGACTGTCACTGGACACTGGGAAGCGCGGAATACAACAGGTATTATGCTAGAATGAAAATCCTGATGCACAGGCTATAAACTACATCATGCAGTTAGCATATAGGTCTTTTCAAGCTGAAAGTTTGGTTTTACACTATTGATACCTACATATCCGAAATAAATCCCAAAAATCAGCACGGTCTACATGAATACTACAATTAGGGAAATAACGAAATTATTCATCAAAATATATCATATTCAAATAAAGTGGCAACTCATACGTAATTCTATCGACATACTTTTTTCGTAGTTAAACCAAGGATTCGTCATAGTTCTCCATAACTCTTTTACCATGCAACTACATAGAACTCAAGATGTACCTATATATTTTACTGCTCGAGAATCTCGATTGTAAGTTGATGTTGATGATGATGGAATGTTTACACTGAAAGTCACACTGGACATTGCACATCATGTTCATGTGCGAGTAAATGTGCATCTGCAACGAACTGACCGAAGTTATTGGAAGTGTGCTAAGTAGGTACTCGAAGTATTATATATATGCTTCCATACAGCTCCCATCCAAACCCTCTTCCCCAAACGTCTACTACCTACACCAACTTATAGATGAACGACAACATTTTGTAGAATGGATGCTTACACATCGGGTTATTGAACTGGCCCGGTAATTAAATTTATACCTTTTTGCATACCGTGGCAAAAGTTGGTTGCAAAAATGTCTACTATACTTTCTACTTACATTATATGTTGAAAGTTGTGGCTGTGGCAGCATGGCTGGCTAAATGGAGTGCATAGGAAAATTAAAGCAGGCAACCATGCACACTTCTGGGTCTAGAATAGGGATAGGGTAGGTTTAGGTTGATGTTGATGTGATATTGTGTTATGGGTTTGTTTGTTTTTTTTATTTTTCATTTTAAAGACCGTTTTGATCTGAATAATATTTTTAAAGTAACATTTTTTTTCGCTTCTGGTATGAATGTATGGCAATCAGAATATTTAATTGCTTTGATAAAAATTTACGATAGCCTGGATATGGATACGTTTAAAATTAAGTGGAGGAATAAACATTTGGTTTTTAAAAAGCAATACACAACACAACACAACAAAAATTTATATATAATATCCCACATGGGTGGAGAATAATTGCCTCTTTTAATGGATTTATCAATTTGGGTCAAATTGTGTGAAGAAACTCTAGGAAATGGGCGAAGTTCATTGTTTGAACGTTTCGGTAATAAATCGATAGTTGATAAGAGTTCGAAATGGGAAAAAAATATGGGACGAAAGTGGGTTCTTTGTTTTTCTCACGTTCGTTATTGAGTTTCACCATTTATCAGCTATTCGATATACCTTTTTAATATATTGAATCCATGTTTTTGTGTTGTTAAATATGCTTGCGTGGGATCTAAGCATGCTTAAAAATAAAAAATACCACTACTAAATTCACTTATGTATTTTTGAGAGAATGGTCACACTGGTATTTTCTTTTAATACTATCGGTATAACTCGAAAACTATAAGATGAATTTGAAATATTAACTCAAGTAACTATGCACAAGCACATTGCTGATGGCAAATTTACCGTTCTCGAAATAATTAATAAGTTCAAAAGTACTGCTTTAAAAAAAAAATCGCTAAATGTTACAAGTGAATTAGCACAGTTTTTGTCTATAAAGCTTTTGACATGGGCACCTGCATGGCAACTATAACGGTTATCATAACCTAATTAGAGAAAACAATTTTCGAGAGCGGAACTGACACCCAAAAAAAAAGAAAAAATCTTGAGAATCTGCGAAACGGTCCACTTAGGTAGGTACTCTTAATGTTAATAGATTATAACACAGGTACCGTTCCGTGATATAGGGCAATAATGTTACAGGCCATGTTTTGGTATGCATATGTGTTTGCTAACACGTCAAAAAGTCATATTTTGACTTTACAGAATCCATTCTCATTTATTTCATTTGGGACTTCGTTCAGTCTTTTCGAACAAATACATACAAAGTATCTGTTTTGTTTTATTATCTAAAAGTTATAAAGTGGGAACACTTGAAATACATTTTACTATAAATCACAAAATACATATATGGTTACCTGATTGACTGAGCATTATTCAGGCGACAAAAAATATGTTCAAGCTATTTACTAAAGTAGTTCTAAGAACGCTTTGAAAGAAGAAACTCATTATGGGAGTGAAGGGAGGGATTACAATTTCAGATTGGCACAGAAATGCAAATGAAAATATTAAAGTTTCTTCTTTATTGTCGTCTTTCAAGATGAACCTAAAGGACCAACAACAACAAAGAAGAGTAGCCATATTGGAACTGTATAGTTGCTGCATGCTGCCAAAAGATCAGTTTTAATGAAAAACAAATATTGATACCTCAAGACGAATGTAAACATAGCCGTTGTAGCGAACCAAACCATCACCATGATGGCGAGTGCAAGAAGGCATGTCATTTGCGGCAGAACAAGGGAAGATCGGTCGATGGTTAGTAGTCGGTCTCTGACTGACTTTGCTTCTGTCCATAATTTTGTCGGCGCGGCGACATCTACTAAAAATCCATGATTATTATGGATGATGAAGCAGCAAAAAAAAATGAAAATTGATTTTTGTTTTTCATTCTGCTGCGGCTATAGACTACACTGGACTTGGTCTGCTAGTTGATTTTTCAAAATGTATCTTCTGTGTGCTCAAATTGTATCTGATGCATTAGCTTCTCTCTCTCGCTCTTCGTCAATAAGTCACGAATGTGATTCAAGTTTTAAATTCTTCGTTTGATTTTCTTGGTTTATTATTTTGATTCAATATCCTGTGTGATTCGAAATGTATCTACTTACGTAGGCGTAGGAGTATTACCTATAGAGAGGATGATGGTGTGATGTTTGTCGATGAATATTTGCATTATAATACTTGCTGATGGTTAACTTTTATTGATTTTCATAATAATTTGTTTATTTTTTATTTGCAGAAAATATAACGATAGCCGGCACAACAGACTTCTGGTCCACGCAAGTGTTCAAAATAACGCTGTACGCAAAAGAGACACAAATGTATCTTTGTTTCAACAGCAATTGGAAACTTGTTGGAATGGT
Source organism: Meliscaeva auricollis (assembly GCA_948107695.1). Classification (NCBI taxonomy): domain Eukaryota; kingdom Metazoa; phylum Arthropoda; class Insecta; order Diptera; family Syrphidae; genus Meliscaeva; species Meliscaeva auricollis. Next base: position 17,343,350 of record OX403619.1, on the reverse strand, counting down.
GAGTATTGATTAATAAAGTTTAAGGTCATTTTATTATTGTTGATTTATTATTGTTGATTTAAAATATTAAAAAAAAAAACTATTTGAAAACTAAACAATTTCGCGAACTCTGGCAACCATATTTCAATCAAAGTATTATTTCCATTTATTCAATTGAACTTCTTTTCTTGAAATTATTTTTCTTCTGCAAAGCCTCTATGAACCTCAAGTAAAATTTCGGCGTCTTTTCGTTCCTATTAGGGCAAAGTCGTTTGCTTACACTTCAATCGTGTTTCTAAAAGCGTGGCGTTTTCTTGTAGTTTTAGTCGAGCCGCTTTCAAGAATAGGGGTAAGTAGTGAGTACCTATCTTTTGCTGAGTTGATTAATATTCTGGTTAAAACTGCTTATACTTTAATTTTATCTTCAAACATTTCCTGTTTTTCTATCGAAAAAACACTCGAATCGTATTATTATTTGTTTATTTTTTTTTTAATGGGTCTAGTTGATCTAATCAAATATTAATTAAAGTTTTAAATATAGACCTTTGAGAGACATATTATGACTGATTTTGGGGCCACGATAAATATTTTTATTCGAAAATCCCCCTTAGTCAAGTGTTTACTAATAGCTACTGCACTTAAACCAGTTAAAAATGTTAACTAAAAAATTATTATTAGACGAAAAAATATTCATTCAAGGGAAGGTTATGTATAATGTTCTATAGTACTTTCATTTCCTTAACAGTTAGATATACAACTAAATATTTAGCTACTATTAATTAAAAACTTTGATGTGGAGATCTTCAAAAGCAAAATTTAACTTTATCGATTGGTCTAATATCTCACGCTTCTAAGGTTGGCCGCATTCCTTAATTGTGGACTCAAGTATATAGAAAAACGGTTCAAGGTAATTTGCAAATCCCTTCGTGGGTAAGTGATTCGAATTTAACTTTATATTATCGTAAAATGCCACTAACTGAAAAAAGCGTAAAAAAGTCGCTGTTTTTTTGCATTTTTACCAATGTTGCGTTCGGCGCTCGATGTCGAAAAATTGGATTTAACATCGGTTTAACATCAAAAACAAATCAGCAAAAATCCAGAACTACGGGATTTAAGGCAAGGTCTCCTTCCTACGAAACGACAAGGTTACTGAATTATCTTGGTTGAATCCTTTTTTTAAGAATAAATATGAAAACAAAACAGTTATTGTGAATACGCTTACGTTTTTAAAATATGAAAAACACAATAAACGCATTTTAAAGATCGATTACAGTTATATATCAGCCAGCAAGGAGTGGTCATAGAAACCAAATTAAACTTTTGCAAAAAATTCTGCCTTTCTTAACTCGAATCTAGTATCAGAATTGCTCTATCATGCAAAGTTTTTGAGATATCTAGTTTTTAACCTTTCCAAAAACACTGTTTTTGTGATGTTTTGGGAAAAGAAAGATTTCATTTTCAGAACCAAAAACATGACGAGTTTACTACCCGAATTCCATATTTGCCTAAAAAATTACGTGACACTTTTGTTTCATATCTACGCTGGTATTGTTGCATGGCATAGACAAAGTCTTTTACTTCTCGTACCTTACCACCATTACCATTATATATAATTAAATATTAATATATCCCAATAAGTAGAATATTGAAAAGAATAAACCCTAAATCAAAATATTAAAAAAAAAAAAAAAAAAAAACAATTTACAGAATGTTTCGTTTTCATTAAAAGTTAAATAAATAAATCAAAATGAAATTTTTGTCGCAAACAAAACACAATAATGTTTTCTTCTGAAAAATGGGTGTGTTTCGAAAGTAAAAAGACTTTGAGTCTTGTCAACATCAGAATGGAATTTCTTTGAACTACCTTAAGCAGTTTCGTTAATGGCAATTGTATGTAACATTGTTTAAGTAAAGAATTTAAGAGCCTCTATATAAGATAATAATTATTAAGAAAGAAACATTCATGGAATTCTTCGATGGAACACAAGGTGGGAAATGAAAATTGTTTACTTGCAAATATTTTATACCACCTTCTGAAAAACAGATTCCTGGAATAAATATTAAACTTAGGATAGGTAATATAATAGACGGTTGTATTAAAATAAAATAGAAACAAGGATAAATAAATAGAGCAACAAAAATGCATTATAATAAGAACTTATACTTTAAGAAAAGGAAACATTTTAAAGACGATAAAATTAAGGTTATATTCCTTTGCGTGCTTAATAGTAAGTCCACAAGTTCAAGGTCGTTTCGGTTAGAGGAAACATTAAATTCCCTTCGAAATGCTTTGAACTAATCCGGAAAAATTTAATACTTAAGAATCATAATATTGCCTTCTTTCGCTCAAGTGGAGATGATGTTATCACGTCATATAAATCCAACATTTTTTGGTATGTACTGACTCACAACTCACATTCATACCAAAGCCTGCTATTAATAAAGTTACTTTTAAAATAAAGTCGTTTTTTAAACTTATAGCTAATAAATTTTTTGTTTTTATATATTTTTATTTCAGAGAAAACTACAAGAAACCTGCTACTTCAACGAGTCCATTGTACACGGTTATTTCGAATATCGATCGGCTGTCGATCCAAACCGCCGCGTCGGTTTCACACACCGAGGTAAAGCAATTGGACCCAAAAAGAATGTCACAGATGCCTGTTATTTCTTTACGAAAATTGAAGCCGATCGATTTTTTCATCAATATACAAATGGCTTCAATCCGCACCATCATCACCACACATTTCCATCATCCTCATCATCTGCTCCTTCATCATCATCATCATCAACATCAACATTTTCTTCCTCCAAGAGACTGCCTAAGTCTGGTAAGTCAGCATCAGGTAAACTAACATCATCAGCCTCCACATCATCAACATCATCATCATCATTGTCATCGCCGTCGAAAGCTAGTAGCCTAGTCGGTGGAGGAAGTGTAGCAGCAGCAACAAGCTCAGAAGGAAGTGGACAACAGTCAGCATTGCCACGCGGCAGGAATCGCGTGGCAACTGGAAGCGGAGAAGGAGCTGCCCGGAACCGTGGCAGTGCCACCGTCACTCGAAAACCAAACGGCCATAATAGCAACCTAAGTAATAGCAGTACCAGTAATAGTCGTAGAGGAAATAATAATTTAAGTAGCACTAATATAAATCATAGAAATCATCATAACCACAACAACAGCCACAACAACTATGTACAGCAACAGCCAGCCACACAGTTACACAACATACATCAGCATCCACAATCGGCACAGCACCATCAAGTACGTCATCATCATAACGATCCTAATTTCATTGCTCGGCGTCAGCAATATCAGCGCGACCACAAAATGCAACGATTACGCAATCATCAACAACAGCAATCAACGAATAGCATGCAACGAATGACGTCCGAGGTGTCATTGCCAGCACCAATGTCTTCACCGATGTCACCGGTGCTATCGTCAATATCCTCGCTGTCACTATCGATGGCTGGTTCATCGCCAGTCGGTGCTTTTGTTTTGCCACCACCAACACTAGCTAGTGACGATGTTGCTGTCTCAGTCTCAGCAATGCCAGGCCGTCGCAAGGTGAGACGAAAAAAAATTACTGGCAAGCATCGGCAAATGCCAGTGACAAATGCAAAAGATCCAAAACAAAGACGTGCCCCGAAACAGAAACAACAGAAGTCGTTTAGCAATTATTCATCGACGACCCCATCAGCAACCAGCACAGAAGATAATCTCGTGTCATCTGATTCATCTTCATTGTCATCGGCGGCGTCAACAAGAATGTTTGAAGAAATGGTGTCGCCATCGATGTCATCTGCCGGTGTGCCATCATCATCGACATTCCTGTCATCTACAACTTTTACCTCATATTCGTCATCATTGGATGAATCTGTTTCATCAAGTGAACCCACCCAAATGTCATTTTCCGATGAATCGCTATCATCATCACCATCGACATCCATTAATCCGTCTCCTTCGACCCTATCTGAATCTTTCTCATCAACCTCCATATATCCGTGGTCTACCACTGCACTAGATGATGATGCATCATCATCATCATCATCATCATCATCGTCGTCGATTGCATTGCCATCAGCATCATCATTATCGTTCGATGAACTATTGCCAACACCACAATTGGGCGATGAACTGATGGCGATGGTGATGGATCCCAATGGCAATGACAGAATTGGTGGCACTTCTACCTCGACCGACGATTACAGTAGTAGTAGTAGCAGTTTTAGTACTGATTCCAGTATCAGCATCAGCAGTTACAGCAGTGATGGAACTAGTGAAAGTAGCAGTAGTACAATCGATAGCGCGGCCATTAGCTACCGCAACCACAACGATCAATACTCGAACGACGAGGCAAGTTCAATGCCTGTCTTGCCAAACAATTTGGATAATAGTATGACTGAATACCTATATAGTACTAGTAGTAGTAATAGGCATAGAAATATAAACAATAGTAATTTTAAAAAGTATTACCACAATGGCAATATGGGCATTGAGAAACTCAATCGCAGTAGTAAAAAGTTACCAACAACAAATTTTAATATCAACAACAACAATCCTGGTGAAATCAATGCCAGTAGAACATCAACAGTTTTGGCAACAGCAGCAACAACAACAACAAATCATAGAAATAATTATAATATTAGTAGTTATTTAAATATAAACAATACTAGTAGTAGAAATAGTGGTAGTAGGAAAAATACAAAAAATAGATTATCATCAACAACTGAACAAACAACACCAACAACAACTTCAACAACAACAACTATTAGCAACAATTTTGATGAAAATGTTACTCATAGTACTAACAATAATCAACAACATAGCAGTTACTATAGCACTAGCAGCACCAAAATCAATAAAAACTTACACAATAGCAATTTGTTGGATAGTGAAACAAAAAAGTATTATAGTAAAAAATCTTCTACAACAACTACAATTTCTACTACAACTCATTCTCCTCCTCCTCCTTCTTCTCCTCCTGCTCTTCAACAATTTTTATCAACTAGTGCATCAAACTATGCAGCAGCAACAACAGCAGAAGCAGCAACAACTACCGCAACAACAAGAACATCAATTAAATCAACAAATAGCAAAACAACATTAATGGCAACACCACCATTTCCTATGACAGCTAAGAAGACCGCCATTACTATGGGTAATAATTTAAATCGAAGCAAGGTGAATAATTTCTATGCTGGTGAAATTGTTGAAGGAACATACGATGCAATGGCCGATGATGATATCATTTCCGTTGGTGGAAACGGAACTGGAACTGGCAAATTGGTGGCAGTGGGTTATCTGCCAACAACAGCATCATTGTCATCATTGCCAGAATCGATTAGAATAGCAAAAATCAAAATTAATCGAGAACGTCGAAATCGATTGAGAAGAAAATTGCACATAGGATCTTAATTTTTTTTTTTTCTAATTGTTGAATTATTGTATTAATTTTTGTTTTCTTTATTTATTGCAACAAATGCGCATACTTACATACAAATAAAACAGAAAATAAATAGGTGCATACAAAATTTAACAAACAATAAAAAAAAATATTTGTGGAACAAACCAAAAACAAACTTTGCAAAAATTGTAAAAAAAAACAAAATAACTTTTTTTGCCATGTGATTGGAATATGAAAGGTAGATGACAAGCAGGATTATTGTAATTTTTTTTTTAACCACTTTTTTACATTTTTATGAATCTCAAACCTATTTTTTATGTCTTTTGAAAGTTTTTTTTTTAATTTTTGTTAGTTTTGCTTATTTTTACTAAAACTTGGCTCAATATGTTAAAAGAAAAGTCGGATTGTGATCTGAAAATAATTACGAACTACAAGGAAGTTTGTTTTAAGATTTTTAGAGATGATATAACTTCTTTGCATCCGCCGTCAAAGCTGCACACTGCACACTGTACAGGATGGAACACCTATGCTTCTGCGCAATACAGCAGGAATGGGACAGCAATATGAGTATATTAAACAACATCTAAGAGATGAGACCATCAGATGCTATTCCCGAGCCACCCGTTTGGTATGTCAACTTCTGCCTACGCCTAAATAACTACTTCGGAATCTTGATCAAATTGATAAAAAGGTTCTATCTTAAAGTACTGTTTCTAGCCCTACCCTACGTCCACACCTTGTATATTTCAAGCATTTCGAAGATTACATTAGATGCCTTGACAATAGTCCAAAGTGCTGTCTTTGAGTGATGTTCCCTGTCGTATAGCCCAGGTTCACGTCAAGTTGAAGGATAGGTATCATCTAAAAGGCAATCCCTTTGATCACACATTTTCTGTTTCGAACGTTTTACAACCACTTTAAAAATTTCAACAAACTACCTTGTCAACATCCAACTGACATTTGAGCACGTCGTGCTTCTTTTGCAGAGATCAACAAACATTGCCAGCCCCAATCTTTCTCAAGACCATGTTTTCAAATTGAAGGCTATAGTTTTATAGCTTGAGAAACTAGAGGTCCGAGTTCAAATAACGCCTATTTTACATAGCATATATTCTTGATGACTCCTCCATCAAGAAAGGAGATAGCAAAGCCTCCCAGACTATCTCTAGTCACGATAAAGTACTTCTTTTTGGATACCACAGAAACTGTAGATTTCCCCATATTTATTCACTCCAAACAAGCAAATAGGAATGCCTGAAAGTGAAGGCCCAGGTTATCCGTGATCAGTTGCTCCATTAATTTATTGAACAATGAGCTATTCAATCTGTGCAAGTGGTTTTCTAATTTTCAAAAACTCTTCTGCATTCATGGTCATTCATTTTGTTTTTGTATCCTGCTGAAATCTATCTCTCAATAATTAAAACAAAAACACATCTCTTATTATGATAAATAAATTAAATTTATATATTTAAAACAAGAAAAAAACTATATATTTTAAAATATTGCTCCCCCGCCTGCAGCCTAAATAGACAAAGCCATTAATGACAATAACAAAGACGTGTTATGTAGTGTACTAGAAAATAATAAAATTAAAACAAAAAAAAAACAAAGAAAATAATTCCAAAATGTTTAAATAAAACTTATAAACAAAAAATATTAATAAAAACAAAATTAGATACTTTATTTCAAAAAGAAAACAAAACAAAAACTGTTACATAATAAGCTATTACTTAAAAATTTTTTAAACAAAAAAAAAACAACTAAAATTACCAAAAATTAATAAGAAAACAAAAAATCCATTACTATATGTAGGTATGTGTATTCTAATTGAAAAAATAAATACAAACAATATTTTTACCTGTCAGTATATTGAAAAAAAAATATTTAACGAATTTCGAAATAGCAGATTTATAAAAATAAAATAATTAACAAAAAACAACTATAAAGACATAAAAAGTTATAACAAAAACAGTCAAATTGAAACTAATATACGTTTGTAATGTTAAAACAAAAAAAAGCCTATAAGCATGATATATATAAAGAACAAAACCAAAACTAAAATACATTGCGTCAAAGATGTGTTAAGAAACAAAAAACACAAAACACAAAATTATAAACGTTCTATATAAGATTCATAATCTATAATTTTTTTTTAGAAAATCCAACGAAAATTTTGGGATTCAATAAATTAATCAAAAACAAAAGGAAAAAAAAAATTAAATTAAAAACAACACGCGTTCAAAAACAAAAACCAAATAAAAAAAAATTAATAAGAATTTTCTATTCAACTGTTTCTCGAATATTTATTAAACAAAAAATTAACAAAGGTATTTATATAGCAAACAAAAAAAAAACAAAACTGCAAAACCGCTTGTTTTAGTTTTTAGTTTTTAAAATTGTGTCGGCATTCAAATAATAATAAAAAAAAAAAACAAAACAAAACAAAAAACTATATAAACTGTAAAAAATAAATAAGCACTACATTTAAATAAAAAAAAACTTAAAATAAATACAATATATGCATAAAGATATAAAGTAAATATTATATATAAAATAATTTAAAATGAATGTAAGCAATGCAACTAACTTATTTTTTATTTTTTAATTATTATTATTATTATTACTGTATAACATATAAACACTGTTCAATGTTGAAAATATTCAATTTATAATATAAAACAAATAAATAAAACTAAAAACAAAAAAAAATAACTAATTTAATTTGTATTTATATTTATATTTCTGTTTACTTCTTCAATAAAAAATAAATTAAATTTAATATATTAAAAAATTAAAAATGTAAATTTAAAAAAAACAAAACGAGAAACAGAGTTAAAAATAACAAAAAAAAAATTAACTTGAGTGCATGTGTTTGTGTATGAACCTTTGTTGTTATCCTGATTTCTTCTTTGACAATTTCAACAATTAATTTTTTGTATTAAAAAAAAAAACAATATAAATATATATATAAACAACTCCTGTATGCACGTTGTATGAATAAAATATAAATTGTAAACGAAAAGAATTTACTATAAGAAGGAAACAAAAAAAAAATAAAAACAAAAAAGTCTATTTTAGCATTTTTTTTCTATTTAATTTTATGTTTGGTTTTTTTTTATTTTTTTTTTTTTTAAGTTTTCAAATGGATCGACATTATGTATATTTTATTTTGTAGATAAAAAAGATTTTGTTCTAATATTATTTCTAGTTCGTATAAGATTTTTTCTTTTATTTTAATTTTTTTTATTTAAATAAAATTAAATTAAATTAGATTAAAAAAAAAAACATCTTTTTACTATTAATATTTAATTTAAGATTATTTTGTGTCAAAAAAAAACAAAAGAAAATGATTAATCCTCACTTAAAACAAAACAAAAAATAACAAAAACAATACAAAATGAAACAGAAAAAAAAACATTGAAAAAAAAAATTGAGAAATACCTTTGTTTTCAAATAAATTTTATTATTATGAAAATAAAGTAATCCACAATACATAAAAATACCGAAAATTTGTTTTTCATTTATTTCAAAGTTTACGACATGTAAGTACAAATTTTAACACTAAATTTTGTTGTGTGAACAAAATCCTAAGAAGTTTTAAATCGATTACAACCATATTCAAATTGATTGGAATTTAAAACTTTAAACTCTCCAGGTTATCTGGAACTTAAAAACCTTACCCCAACAAGTTCCAAGTTTGTTTCAAACCGATTGTAAATAAATTTCGAATTTATTGCAGAAAGACAATAGTTATGTTGCAGTCATCATCCAGTTCTGAACTTAGTTAAAGATTTTAGGTGACTATTATTGATTAATCGAGAAGTAAGTTTGATTTTGATTGCAAATTTGTATCCCAACAATCAACAGATATGAGGAGAAGAAAGCTACATAGCATAAAATCTTTTGAATAGCGTAGTCAGGACAGAACTATCTTCACCAACTTCTTGCAGGCCTTTTAAAAAATTAATCATTACAAACTCTATCTCCTTTACTGTTGTCATTGCGCCTTGAACTAGGTAACATTCGGGTAGCATAGAAAACATATGAACATCACATGGAGTCAATTGTTGAGTAAAGTGTTTTTTTGCAATCATTTGCTGTAAATCAATTGTTAACTTACACCAAAAGTGAAATTCTTTGCAAAACACATCTTTCTTTAAAGGTCCGTCGCAAACTATTTATTCGTTTGCTGCAAACAATAAAATTTGCTCGTAAACGAAAAGGTGTTTAGAAGTGGGAAGAATTTTTGTTTGACGCAGTCAAACTTATAAAAATTAAGTTCAAACGAATGGCTTGTTTTGCATTCTGTTTGCAATAATATAGAATATAATTTTGGATTAAATGTAATACAGGGTATTGTATTAACTTTCCAGCAAGTTATTTTCATTTAATTTAAATGAAATTCACTAGCCGGAAATGAAAAAAAACTTTGAGTGAAGTTTATAATTTTGTTGATAGGGTCTTAACGAAAATAGAGTCAGAAATATGGCATTTATGTTTCTTTTTTTTAAGAAAACGTGTGATTATTTGTTTATTTAAAAAAAAAAATGTCGAATGATTGTAAAGTGATTAACACCATAATGTATGTACATTGCATATACTCACATCTATAAGAACCTCGAGTGTGCATGTACCTAGTGCACAAACAATATGGATTCAACAGCATCCATATGAACTCTGAGTTCGACGGACGTGAATCAACAATCTATAGGATACCCTGGTCGCATAGTAATGGAACAGCAATCTTTTTCCATATAATTTACATATTAACACGCATTGACCAAAATCACAAGCGACAGTGCGACACCAAGCAAGGCAAAGCAACAGCAGAAGCTTAGTAGAGGAATCAACTTAAACTCCATTCATTCACTCATTTGATATCCAATTCATCTGCAGATGTAAGAGATACTCGTTTACCCTTCTTCGCCTCTCTGGGCATTCAGTCACCATAAATGCACACCGTGGTCAAAGCCGACAAGAAGGAAGCGCCATTACAAGTGACTAATGTGACCAGCCATACAGGTGATGCTGCATATGGTCATGTAAATGCTATTAAGACTGCATAAATTATCGAAAAGCCACCTCTAGGGCCGTGGAAAAGACAGACTTCTATGAAGTCACAATAAATTAAACCTGTCCACCGTGCTATGCGGTTGCACATCAATGGTGTTTCACTTGGGGACAAAAGATAAATCCAAATCCAATCTTACGACTAGAGCAGCGAGAACCGATTAACTTTAATAACAACAACAACAAAATTCCCAAAAATAAAAGAAGAAATAGAATTTTATATTTTATTTGTGATCACGATAGAAAAAAAGTAGTTCCTATTTTTTTCGTTTTTTTTTACTCGAAACGGTATCGATATCAATCTCTCCATTTTACTTATCATAATCAATGAGCAGAAGTTTATGTGGATCATCTGATGCTGGGTGCATTTGATTGTTTTCCGGAACCGTTTGCTTGACAATCTAATTTGTGTTCGAGAAGAAATCATCAGTTAAATTTTTTTTTCTTTTGTCTTTCTTTGAAATTAGAATGGGAATGAGTATTATGGATAGTAAAAACAAAGAAATAAAATCAAAGATATATCGATATCCGATTACAAATAACTAGATTTAATGTATTTATTTTATTCAAAATTGTAATCAAGTAAGTAGTAGAGATAGTGATGTGATTAACATTTACATTTACAAATAGTTTTCTATGGGAACAATATTTTTGTTTACTAGAAGAGTTCGGAATCGGAGGAAGGGAAATGTTTTGTTTCAGGGGTTTGTGGGTAAAGTTTATATTAAGATTTTATTGCACATTTTGATTTTGAAAAGCTTTATTCTATATTTATGTTTTATGTCTGAACACTAATGAAGCGCATTGAATAATTCGTGCTTATAATGTCGAAAAATGTTATAACTGTTATAAATTTACATGAATCCAACCACGCAGCTTTCTTATAGCCTTTTCACACCAACCATATTTCGCAATAAAGTTACGTTACCGTTCATAACGGACAAAAATTAGATCTTGTTTGACATTTTCCTGCTAAAAGAAGCTATAGCTGTTATACAAAAGAGAACAATGTGTTATGTGTGTCCGCTAACAAAACCAAGTAGATTTTGAAGGAGATTTCGTCGTAATCTAGATTACAAACAAGATTTTGAAAACTAAATATGTACGGGAATTCTAGTAGTTTTTGATGAGATTTCGTACTATTTGCAAAAAATCTAGATTATTATTCAGTCTGAAAGCCGTATAACTCCAAACCATATAATCTCGGGGTTTCGTCAGTGAAACCTTTTCAGAGCACTTCGAAAACTAACAAAATTTTTTGTGACACCTCAAAAACAAAAAGGAACCAAATGCAAACAGCTGAAAACATCATCCATGGCAATAACTCTTTATCCTAGTTTTTTTTTTTCAATATAAAACTCGACTCGCCTCGATTTAGGTTTAATGTAAACAAGCAAGCTGGGCTTCTGACAGTTCATCATTTGGGTGTTTGGCTTACTGTTCAATTACGGCATCTGCACTGTTGTAAAGGTAAACAGATATGTTTTTTAGTGCTCAATTAAACAAAATCTTGTATCGTTGTTGTTTTCAATTGAAAAAAATTTGTTTACATTGCCACCAGCCTAAAACTGACATTTATCATTCATTAAAAATTACAACACAGTTTTCAGTCCTGACACTCGTTTCTGCAACGGTATTCTAAGTTCTGGTTTATTGGCATACGGTTTTCGGGCTTCAGTTTCTTACCTCATCGGCAATCAAAAAGCTTTTGCTGGTATCAAACGGCCTACGCAGGCCTCAAACGATTTTTGCCGGCAAGCAAACGGGTTTCACCGGACATCCAACAGTGTTCGCTTATATCAAACGAACTTCGCAAGCAATCAAACGGTCCTAGGGGCAACAATAAAGATTAAGCTGGCATTAAACGGCTTTTGCTGACAAACAAACGGTTTTCACCGGCAATGAAAGAGCATTCGCTGGCACCAAACGTTTTTCAGTAGTCTTGCACTGGCAGTAAATAGAGATTTAATTTAAATGATAAATGGGGGTGAAATCAACTTAATTATTTGTTGTTCGTAGTCTTACTATTTGCGGATAGAAGCTCCTCGATGGTACATGGCTTTCCGGTTGAGTCAGAATTGACTTTTTATCAGTTGTACGTGATCTTCTTACATTACTTTTCATTGAAACTAGGTGTAAAGTGTTAAGTTACAAATAGGAATTTCCATAATTTTGAACAGCACTTGCTATGTTAATAGGCACTCGGATTGGTATTCTAGATGAATAGAAGCTATTTATTATTATTTTTGAGCTTCTATAGCTGACTTTTCAAATATTTCATTGCTATAAAGTTCCTTTAAATGACAGCAACACCCTATCAACCAACACTCTTGACCATTGCAATTGAAGTACCTACCTACAAGACATAAAACAATAAGGATAACCTTCTATTTCAATCCTCTTAAAAGTGGAATGGAATCCACTCCACTCCATATCACTTATGCTGATGCTACCTATGTTAAGCAAAACACTCCTTACATTGTTGTGGTATTTATTTAGTCAATTTAGCCCCCGTTCATATTTGTATAAATAACACTTCAAGAACATTGTACTCCCGGTATATTTTGTATTCATTTCTTCATCATGATGTCCTCAATCTGAGATCATTTTAATCTTTACCGAAAATACAAAAAAACCGTCGATGTGGCGCGGTGGTCGGTGAGCGCGTTAATGCTTGACGTACCTATAAATGGGATACATAAAAATAACACAACCGTTTTAACTGAAGTGTTTAAAGAGTTTAAAAAAATGTTCAAAGATTGACCCACTTTTTTTAAGGAACATTCAGTTTTTGGCTCAAGAAGTGTTATGATGAAGTACACAAAAACACAAATTGATGTAACCTGAAACCTTATTTCCACAAACCCTTTGTAACAGAAGTTTTGTAAAAAGAACACAAAATTACTTGCAAGTAAAATATTTTATTTTTTTAAATATACTCCCTTATTGCGATTCTCAACTATCAATTGATAATTGACAAAAACTAAATTTGGTACTTTGAAACCTAATTAATATAAAAGTTGGACAACTTTTCAATATTGTTTATCAATTTTATTTAAACTAACAACTTTCATGTAACCATAATTCTCAGTTAGCAAAACTTTCACCAATTGAATGATAAGATATCGATTATCAGTTTTTATCAATTATCAAATTAATATTTGACAATCGCAATAGGGAGAGGTTTTTTTTCATTTGCCCCTAAACAAGCGATTGAGGCCCCTACATTTTCTAAGATACAATCTTACCTGGTTTCGAGATCCTATAACCAGGTCTTTCTCTTCTTCTCTTGAGTTCTAAGGTAAATAATCTTAATAAATTCAATATACTTTAATCTAATAGCCACCTAAAAATCAGAAGTCATTTACAAAGCTATTTACCTAGTGAATTTAATCCGGTAATTCGTTCCCTAATAGTCAAAGGTCTAAAAAAATAAATCTGAAAAAAGACTCTTCCAAGACTAAAGATCAATCCTACCTGTTACTTTTTAATTTTAAAAGGTCTCTTAACCATGTCACACATTGATCATTATAAATACCTGTCCCTTATAACCCATGAAATATCTATTTCCGAACAAAACAACTTTCTTCCTAACAATTTTCCATTAAAAGTTTGGAAAATCGAAAACTCATGTTCACACCGTGCAGCTAAATACATCATATCATCAAAGAAAACAAGGTCATATATACACCAACCTACACCTTACAATCCGTTCGTTCACATTCACACTGTGTCGTTCATTTAATCATCCCACCCAAAGGTCAGTAGTTATCTCGTTGTCTAATCAGCAATCTTGTCAGCATATTTGTCATCTTTTACAGAAAAACATGACAAAGTATTTTCACGCTGAGATTACAATTGCCCGCTGTCCGCGAACCTTTCTTCTCCACATACACACATCAAGACACACTCTAGCCCCAGACACAACATTTCTCCATTCGGGTCATCAATCTTGCATGGAATTCATAAAGACGAGTCCGCCTACAAGAACCAACTCGGCATAAGCACAGAAACAAGCACGAAAAGAACATAAAAACTTAAAACAGTAAATAAAATTAAAAATGCAACTTTCGCTGCAACCACTTATCACCCACCATCATCATATTATTATTATACAAACCAAACGAGCACCAATCCACCATCAAGCAAAATAAGGAACACAATCATATCGCTTGGAATGCTACTCTTATGTCAAGAAAAATGCCACCACTACCCGTAATGTCATCAATCATAAGTCATCATCTTCATCGAGCCCCTAAACCATCACCGAACCGAACCGCGCCGCAAGGGACACACAAAAAACTGTAAACAAAAGCCAAAACGATAATAATTGACAAAACGTAATTTCAAGACCTCCTCGTATTCCCCCTGCGGTCATCTGTCAAAAGTGTCAGAAGTGACAAATGTAAGTGCACCACCTCCATTTTAACAACAACCCGAACGTGTAGCAGTAGGAGGAGAAGTCTCCTTAATCAAGCGGTCACAAAAGTGCCGGCATTTGGCGCGACATTTGTTTGTCTCCGACTTTGACTTGCAAGTCGGATGCGATGCGATGGGTGCGCAAATTCGCACTGTCACTGTTCGCGGTCACTGGTGGTCAGTTGTGGTACCCGTGTCTCCATTCTCCAAGAGATAGCCATTGCCGTCCAAGTAGGTGGTTTAAAGATTTCGCTGACCGCACCATCATCGCCAATGGCAGCCGGGGGCAATAGTTGGGCGATGGTGTAAGATGTGTGCAGTGTGCATGCAGATTCCAGCAAGACATCTCGGATCTTCTTCAAACGGACATTTTGAAGAGGACCACACACGCGGCCGACAGCCATCGTTCTTTGTTTTTGTTTTTTTTTTTTTTTTTTTGTTTTAATCGATAGACCGCGCCGACGCACTAGCAGCGGCATTCCAAGAGAAATGCGGTTTCTTGCGACTTCGACTACATTTTTATAGACTGGCACTGGACAGTGGACATGGCATTGATTTGTATACGGTCCTTTCCTTTTTTTTCTCAATAAAACCAAGAAAACGATCGTGTTAAGGGCTAAATGAAGAAGTACCTACATAATCGCGCGCCAAAGAAGGATGATGGAACACGAACAAGGGACAGGGAACAGGGACACACCAACGATCGATCGATTGAGAAATTATGCGTGTTTTTGTAGACCTATTTTCAACGATCGATCCATCCAACGATCCAACGGTAAATGCATTTCCTTTTCTTGTTTTAAGGACGGGCCTGAATTTATTAATTTATACCAACGTTTTGATCCGAATTATCTGAAAGTTCTTTTATATGTTGTTTGTTGTGTTTTTTTTTTCGATTTTGAGACATGTCAGAATTTTAAAACATGCAAAGCCCAGTCCAAGAGTTTAAAGACCCAATTTTGTTTGGTGGGTGTTATTGGACATGTGAAACCCACTCATCCGGGATAATATTGCAAACGATCGATTAAGTTTTATGTGCTCAAGCGCGACCAAAGAACAAAACAAAATGTCAAGTTAGCTTGTTTCAATATGACATTTTGAGTGGAGAAGTTTTATGCGCTTTTAACGGTTTTGTTTCACTGTTTGTAACCGATTTGGTATGCATGCATAATGCGATCATACAATTTTATACACAATTTACATGGGCTTTGGTTTTAAGGAATTTCTGGTTTAAGAGAATTTATGTGTGTGACAATAATAAGGTAAAATAAAATGGGTAGGTTAAATAG
This sequence comes from Meliscaeva auricollis, assembly GCA_948107695.1. Taxonomy (NCBI): domain Eukaryota; kingdom Metazoa; phylum Arthropoda; class Insecta; order Diptera; family Syrphidae; genus Meliscaeva; species Meliscaeva auricollis. The sequence goes on along the minus strand of OX403619.1, from coordinate 17,327,182 downwards.
AATAGAATGAAATATTCGGATCATATTTCCGGATAGTTTATTGCCGGAAACTTGAGCAAATTAAAACGAAACAGAAACTGTCATTTCTAAGCAAATATATGCTAATCTTTAATTTTTTTATTCCTCATAAATAAGAGGAATGCGTGAGAAGATTTTGTAGGAAATTAGGTTTCATTCTATATGATTTAAATTATAATTTATCAAAATATGCTCGACAAAAAAAAAATCTCAATCGATGGGTTGGAGGTGTGTTTTACCGCCCTTGGGAGGTTCCTAGTCTTATATTATTGGATCATGATGTTTAATTAATACCCACATTTCAAAAGAAAAACAATTAACTTCAAATTTAAGACTGAAAATACGGTTCCTATAATCAAAAGATATTAGAAACATCCTCCTTTTTTGAAGTCGGTTAAAAGAAAAGTTTGTGATATTCGCACAAAAAAGCGAGTTTATTTAGAAATTTTATAGAATTCTCATGAGTAATGAGCATGTGTCGATGGAAGTACCTACTAATTTTCTTACTTAGAATTGAGGTTTGTATATAGAGCCTCAAACAACATGCCTCTCTAGCCAGCTTTGTTCCTAGCTAGCCACCTCCAGGTACGCATAGAAAGTTGGGTAAGGTCGTCAATTTAATGTAATAGACGGAGAGCTATATAGTGAATGTTTTGACAACGAATAATTTCTTAATCTAGGTTTCAAAATCGGAGGTGTCAAAAATTCCCATTTGGCAGTTGCCACTCGGTGATGCCTTTGTGATGCAACATCATCCACATAAATTTAGTTTTTTTCTTATGTTTATGCCAAGCAAAATCTACTAATTTTTAAGCAAATAAGCGTGTGTTCTGCCCACCGGCGAGCGGTACACATGGCCTCTCAGGGAGTAGAAGTTGTGCCCGCCGGCAAGTCACACAGCAACAAATTCTGTCATAATAATTTTCAGTATACAGTTACATTTATTTGATTTCGATATGTTTTTTGGGGTATTTTTTGAATATTCTTTATCAAATTAATTTTGGAAGCATTCCCAAAATGATTTTTCCTGTTATTTTAGATGCAATCAAAATAAACTGAGGTCACAATCGCTAATAATAATCGGTAAAAGAAAAGAAAACTTTTTAATTTAATCTAATGTAGCTTTAATGGAAACAAATTTTTGGTACTCTTTCTTAACTTCCACAATGTTGTCCCAAGTCTTCCAGTAGGTGTTTGCTTGTTTTTTTATTTTGGGCCTATTTATTGCTTCAAAATCTTGTCATGTGTCAAATTTCTGTAACTACTTACATTATTTGGTCAGCGGGAGAACATTTTGCATTAATTTTCAAAGTTTTAATTTAAAGGTCACTGTGGCGTATGCGTAATATTTTTGACTATTAAAAAATTAACCGATGGGATCAAAATTTCTGTCGCCTATTAAAATATGATGAAACCCGTTCGCAATTAACCTACCTTTCAAATTATACTAGCATAATGGGTCATTCGAAATGTGGTTTTAGCTTATCGTAGAAGAATATGCATAACCAGAAAGTAATACAAAATGTTAGGTACTTCTATTTCTGTTAAAATTGACAGATTCATTTAAGCGTGTTTTGTTATTTTAAATTAAATGAAAACAATAAAATGACAAATTGTTTGGACGAAAAATGTGTTGTGTCAATATTCAAGGTCCTTAACCAACCATTGACTCCAAACCATTACCAAACATAATACGGATTTCAATAATGATATTGCTGCTACCTTCACAGTTTCATATGAAGAACATTATCATTCATCAAGTCCGCATAGACGCAGCTTTAAGCGCTATCCCACTGTGAAGGTGAATGAACTTTCAAATCTACCCTTACCGTCAATAATACTCAATTTTACGTTTGTCACAAATTTTCAATTAAAAATTCAAGCAGATCCCACATGAGGTCGCTTATACACACAATAACACATGACGTTTAGATAGATTGATATACAGATAGGTAGGCAGGCAGGCATCAGACCAGATTCTATAAGCTGAGGCAAATGAATTCAAAATCAATTTTGCAATTTTAATCAATTAAAATTGAATTCGATGTGTGATTGAATTTGAACACTTTGGAAGCAGCGCCCGCCGCCATTGCCGCCACGGAGAATGAGTTCAGTTTCATTGTATACACAGTGACATTAATGACTCTTTTTCGGTGTGGATGTCCGCCAGACATCCACAACGGCAGCGGCGGCGACGGTGGCAGCCGGAGTCTCCATGGGCTTGGTCTGCCTGCTACAGTTGAGAAGGGTAATTGGATTATTTGCGAGGAAGACAAAAATAAATAAAAAATTCAGAAGCAATCAATTGCCGCAATTTAATTTTGCCATCAGAAGTCTCATCGACTATGACGACGACGACGCAAGTCCCCTTCGTCTTGTCGGTTGGCGGCTATTGAAAAATATTAATTTTTATTTCATTATTGTTTATTTTTTTTTTTTTTTGAAGTTGTTTTTGTAATAAAGGGCAATTGAACCCAAATGACCTATTTTATTGTTACTCGAACACAAAACAGGTGCATTTTGTTTTAGTTAAAATTAAGTCATAAAATTTGACCATTCCTATTGACACGAAAACAAACACTTTGATGTTAATTTATTGATTTTTTTTTTTTCGAAATTATTCAATTTATTCGTTGACCATCAAATGGGTATCTTATAAACTTCAGCAAATAAAAATCAAATAAGAGTAATTTTACTCAAGCGAAACGTAATAAATTAGGCTTAATTGACCGCACATAATTTGGATAAAAGTGCCGAATACTCAAAGTGCGAGTATCTTCGTTTGAAGCACTTCCTGGTTCGAGATGTTCCAATGAATATTCATTGATATTCAAAACGCTCTTCGAAATTAAGTTCAGCCATTAAAGCATCTTTTAAATTATTCTGAACATCTTAATCACAACAGAGTCCATACTTCTACTTCGATTTGCACTTATAATATGGAAGAAAAAAAACTTATGCTGATACCTAACCTATATGGACAGGAAATCAAATTTAATTTAACAATGGGAAGAAGAATTAAGGGCACAATTTGGTCGTAAGCAAATGCTCATTGTAATGAGCTTGAAGAAGAAAAAAAATGTTTTGCTTTAACAATTGATTCCGTAACCCCCCTTGGAGAGTGCCCTAGTTTGATAAAACTGGCTCATTGGGTCAGGCTGAAAAAATGAATTTCAAACTAATATTTTATCTGATTTTTTTTTTAATTTTACACAATAAGATACGATTTATTCTTTCAAATAAATAATTTTTTTTTAAGGTTGGCAGTTTCATGTGCGAAGGATGCGTTCGTTGATTTTTGTTTTTTTTAATAAAACATGTGGCTAGAAAAAAATAAAATAACGAAAATTACTCTAAATGTTATTTAATTAAGAAGTTAATTTCTTATATTTGCTTATTCTTATTTTATATAAGAATGAAAGGAAAGAAGATAACTCCGTGTTGCAAATCGAAAATTACATTTGATAAAGTTTGACAACACAACCCTAAGATGGTTTTGTTTCACCATAAATTGCACCAAAAAACATCAACGTAGTACCAACATTCAAACATTGAATTTTCAAACGAATAAAATCGTTTAGTTGTCATTCGATTGCTGTGTTTTCAACCCATCTACCAATAAAACACAGCTATTAATATTGTTAAGCTAGTATCACAAGAATTGTGTAAACACAAAAAATTGTGTAAAAAATTATGTATTTTTGACATAAATATGCACATAAACCATAAACTGGATGGCAGAAAATGACATTATAAACACGATTTGCATAACATATGGTGTCATCCGAATTATGGTTAAGATGGTATTATGTAGATATATTTTTTATTGCAGAAATACATAAATTTTTGTGTATACACAAGTCGTGTAGTCTAAACTTTACAAATGTACGAGCAAACACACCCAAATAGAATGACACTCTGTAGATCTTTGGAAATGGTTAATGAGTATATAGGTCTGAACGCTTTCGTTCGAACTTTGAACGGAACGAAAGGGAATCTGTCTATATCTGTCTCTATCTGTCTGTGTATATATGTCTCTTTCTTGACGAAACTAGAGATCTCTAGATCTTTTGAGATGAAATGAGATATATTTGAGACAAAAGCGTTGAATTAAAAGTAAAATAGAATTAAAATAGTTAAAGTGGAAATAAGTTTTATTTGAACCTAGAAAAATATTACCTAAAATATTATCTTCTCCTTATCTTTAAACGCTATTTGTTATTAATTTCAAATCAGTTACAGTACCTTTAAAAATGTGCATAAAGAAGATCCTCACACTAAATTTAAAAAAAAAAATTTATTTATGCAAAATTGTACCAAATAACGATGGCTTCATCAATTTATTGATCGTCGCCAGCGGCGATCGATTTCGTTCCAACATATACGATTCCCAAATGAATAACCCTTTAATGACATTAAAGGGCACTTAACGTAATGATTTACAACTTAAATTCACGCAATTAAAGCGAAATTCCAACTCCATGCGTCTGGAAAATTGTATGAGTTTTTTCTTTTCTTTTGCATTCGAGGTACCTACTTTTTTGTGCCAATTTTTTTTTTTTTTTTTGACGAAGGACCCCATCACCGGACAAGACATTGTTGTACTCACGTACAGAAGGCAAGACCCAAGACACATTAAAAAAAAAGTATCAGTTTAACTGGGCAATCAAATCGTTGTAGACATGTGTCGATCACTAAAAGAAGCCATCTAGATAGCCCAGAAAGCGAGCGGTCTCGTTTAATGTATCATCATAAAAAGGAACTTTAATGTGGCCTCGAAAATGAATACCAAGATCAAGCAATTAAATTTTGTCGTAGGAGCTTTGGCTAAAAATAAGCAAAAACATAACAATGAAATGGAATGTATTTTTAATGCACCAAGTTATAATGAAGTGGATCGACTTTTACGACCGAAAAATAAATAGGAATTAATTTTGCGGTCTGATTGTCGGACAGTGGCGCCTTAATTTTAATATAAATTAAATATGACATCTCTTTCTTATCTACAAAAATTCCGAAGAAAATAATATCGCAGACTTGAAACTGCTAACAGAAATGCATTTTGCATTGTTCTCACACAAAACCCATTTTTTTGTTCTGAGTATATAGAATTTGAGAAAGAAAAGTTAAGCATAAATTTTGTTAATAGCTCACTAGCATTCAATCGATAAATCAAGTCCTCAACCTCACCTTAAGATCGCTGGAATGGCATGAATCTTCTCCCGATATATAGTGACAAGATTTATGACCATTCGGGCGAAAAAAATATCATTAACACTTTACCCAAAGACCCAACAGAAAAATGCGACTTTAATTAAGACCCAAAAAAATCATCCACAGGTCAGAAAGTCTCATTTTAGGGAATTATCGTCCCATAAAAGATCGGTTTCGAATGTGTGTTTGATTCGATATCATGTTTCAACATTTAAAATGGCGGCCCCCCCAAACACATAACTCACATTCAACACTCATTTATCGATAGCAAATCGTAAATTTTGCCAACATTATAAAAAAAAGGCTTTGATCATAAGAATACCATGAAACTTCCTTTTTTGTTGGGTTTGTTGTGTGATCCAGAGCAGGGAACAGAGGATCCTCGAAACCGTTTTGAACTGACATCTTCATTGATTGTGATTTAAAATAAAACAAAACCAAAAGGAACAAACTCTCAGCGGGTGTTTGTAAAAATCGATACCTTCAATATGGCTTTTTGGCACTCTGATTAAGTAAAGATTTTATTTTTTTTTTTTGTTTTGATCTTTTGTATTCAATGTTCGAAAGACAAGAGGCAAAAGATGGAGTTGTATTTGCATTGGCTTGCGCTGTCAATGATAATGGCGATTTTAACTCGACCAGAGATTCTTTTCCAGCAAAATTATACATAATTAATGTCCGATCGGGACGAAGTATGCTCGATTTTATTTACGACCACCACCTATGATAACAGATTGAAAGATCCTCACCTGATCGCTCATTTAACAAATGAAAACATTTTTACCTTTCAATTCCACTTGTGAAAACGTTTGGTTGAAAAACTCAACAAGATTTTTATATAATTTTTGAATTAAAAATTACAAAAAAAAACCGCCCAACAACAACAGAAAATTGGTAGCACTGTTGCTTGTTGCAATTACCTATGGTATGGAACTTTCCACTAATGTCAGTTTTTGTTTGGTGAAAATATAAACAAATATTTTTTCCATTGAAAACAACAACAACACAAGTTTATATTTATTGGCTTAAGTTTGCTGTACTTAGCACTAGAAACAATTTGGGTTTTTATTTTAAACTTAAAAAAAATATCCCCAAAATTTCCTTCACTAATGGGAAATTTGAATTTCTACCAAAGTCTACCAAGGTCTACCAAAGTCGACAATTTTTTTACAAAACCTTTTCATTAAAAAAAATAGCTTGGAGATAAGATCGATTCGTGTTTTTTTTAAAAGTCCAATTTCGCCCAAGGGAAGTGATTTGCCGAAAATAACATGACTTGAGCTTTCCTAATATCTATACCCTGCTTCAGGTTTGGAAAATTCAGCCTTCCTGTATCTTGTTCCAAATAGGTCTGTTTAGTAACTTTTTGTAGCAACTTGTTCGAAATCTGTCAAATTATTAAAAGAGAGCAAAAAAGAGAAAAATTCTCTCAGAAAGAGAAAAACTTGCTACAGAGTTAATATATATAGTTATTTATTTAGTTATTTATTTATTTTAATTTATTTGTCGGTTTTACCGTTTACAAAATTTACACAATACAAGAATTACATATTAAAGTATAGCTGTAAATCATCGGCTTGGATCTATTTCAATTCGATCCAAGTTTAGAAGAAGTTGAAACCTGGTTCAATTCGGATTCAATCCTCCTTATAAACGAGTGCAAATGTCATTTGACAGATGGATTTTCGCTGCTACGGGTTGCTTCAAGAAATTTCTGTATAGCAATTTGTTGAAAGATTTTCGATGGAGGGGAAATTTTGTAGTCTCTCAATTCTCTGTTTTGTAGCAACTACTTGGAATTAACAAACAGGAATTTGGATACACGAAGTACAACGTCGCAGTGTTGCCGTTTAGCCTCTTCAGGGGCCAAATGGAGTATTTTTTAAGCTCGGGACCCCAGGCCCCATTTTTCCAAAAAAAATTAAGAGAATACAAAAATTCACTCATTAACAAGCTAGTTCTGCAGTATGGTAAAGATTGAGTCATTTTTTGTTATTTATTATTCATCAGCTTTCATCAATAGGCTATGATTGATAACCCGATGCGTACAGCCAACAAAATATAAGCCTATTCTTTGACAACTTCCTACCGCACTACCATATCTGATGCAGATGTTGACGACAATGTACCAATATCCACGTATACCTTACCTGCACAAATTGTCATCTGTGGATTGGAATTTGCAAACCTCCATTCATATAGGTAGATACTCGTAGGTACTCATGTCAAAGAAGAAGATTAAGCTGCCTATAAATCCTCGTATGACCCATGTCCTGTCAGCGATTTGTCGTAAAGTAGGTACATAATTGCACAATGTGAAGTGATGTAATTTCTGACATTATTTCACAAATCGCAGCCAGGTACATAATCATTGATTACGAAATCAACTGCCCCCATTATAGAACATGTACCTACGTTGACGTACAACAATTATTGACATTCTTGGGGAGGACCAAACAGGATGATAGATAGACACGGCAAACACAATGCATACCACCATTTTTAGCATTGGCCTTGACAGTTCATGAGTCAAACATGCTCTGCCTCGGATCAGCTCAATGAACAGGAATATCATTTTAATCAATCAAAATAAAAGAAAAACAGTTGATGTCATAATGAACATGTAGATCGTAGGCTACTACAGGTAGCTAGCTTAAATGAACAACAAACAGTTTGACTACTATACATACATAGAATCTTAATACCTACTTATTTTATTTACAGTCAAATAAATTAATATATATTCAAAGCCGACACTCCAGAAATAAAGAATACCTACACCTACCTAAATCTTGTACACTTTGTACAATATTATGCTACAGGTTAATGTAGGTAACCTTCTTATCAATAAAAAGAATTCTTTCTATCGCTATAAATATGTTCAAAACAGTTGATTATCATGTCACGGAGACAATAATTTCCAATCACATGGCAATCCTACTTGTACTTGAATTTTTCTTAACATTTCAAAAATGTTTGTCTTCTCATAGTCATATTAACCAATTGACACATGGAATTTCCAAGCAGAGTGGCGCAGTGGAAGCGTGCTGGGCCCATAACCCAGAGGTCCGAGGATCGAAACCTTGTTCTGCTAAAGTGTCTTTTTTTTTATTTTCACTTCCATAAAATGAAGATTGTAGATAGTGCCTCTGCTGAGCATATTCTGCTTCGCTTTGAATTCAAGGCCTTCCTTGATTTCATTAATTGTTTGATTTTTTTTTATTTTTATTTGTTTTCAATGTATAATTTATATGAGCATAACTAGGGTAGAGGCCGTAGCAGTAAAATTGTTTTTTGTTTCGATTTGTTTAAGAGAAGTTTAATGTTAGTGTGAATAGTTTCTGGGTTATGTTTTTTCATAAGCACCTGCCTACATTTGTGTCCAATTATTTTTCTGATCTATTATGTAAGAGTAAAAGTATTGGTTTGAAATCCATAAAAAGGAATACATTTTTCGGTCCTTTCCACCCAAAACAATGTTTTGTGTTACATTTTTGTTAAGTTTCAATAGAAGGATACATATTTATTTTTGTTTATGTGTAGGTACATTTTAACTCGTGATTTTGATAGGCATAGGAAGTTTAGAATTACAAAACTAAGAGAAAGTCAAAAATAAAATCAAAATAGTTCACGACTCTTGCGTCATGTAATATTTGACTTAACAACAAAAACCTTAATCTTGCAGGGTTTGCTATGGGCTATAACAAAAATTGCATCAACCACAATCCACAAACAAAAATTGTGTTTTTTTTTTTTTTTTGTTTAAAACACGACTTTTTAAAACTGCTCCCTTTTGACGCAAGGTCCTCAAATTGTGTTTACAAATACAAATAATAATACTTATTTTACCATGCAATATTATACATTAGGTTCGTCCCAGCCACTAAAAATCTCGCTGAGAAATGAATTCAAAAATTTCTTCTCAGATATCTCCGCAAAATACATGAAACTCACAGCTCAGATTTTATTTCCCAGTGTCAAGAATTTTTTTTGTATCATGTAATTATTTAAAAAAAAACTGCAATGTTATTGCACTTTAACTTCAAAACGCTCCAGTACGGACTGCAAGAATTCGACATCTCATGCATACAACCAAAAGACCTTTCCAAAAACCTACCAACCATTTAATGCCATAACTCCCACCAACAATCTGATGCTTCTTTGTTTTTACAAGTTTAGATGATAAAGCGGCAGGATAAATTCTCCCCACTTTACAGGTGGCAGGAATGTTTTTTATATTCAAGGCAATTCCAACTTAAGACTTATTTCATTTCTGACAGAAACATCTTCAAGCAGAGTGGCGCAGTGGAAGCGTGCTGGGCCCATAACCCAGAGGTCCGAGGATCGAAACCTTGTTCTGCTAATAGTGTTTTTTTTTATTTCACTAAAAATGAAAGAAACTTCAGCAATATTAATTTGCAATGTATTAGGTATTTTGAATTGGGTCGAAAAGATAGTACATAGACTTTATTTGCTCAACGAAACGTCTATAAAGACTTTGATAAATAATTGTGTATGCATTTTTGTAAACAAGGTTATAGTTTTGAAATAAAAATACAATTTTGAAATCTTTATTATTAACGGTATACCTCCCATGGAAGGTATTTTTTTTTTTTTTTGTTTTTAGATTTTCTCGCAGACGACTTTACCGATTTCAACGAATATATCATAAGAAAACAGGTTTAAAATAGCCCTAAATGTGTTTCATGACAAAAATTTTCAAACAAAAATCTTTAAGGATTTTTAAAACAAAAATGTGAATATTTTTAAATTTGACATTTGATATCTTTTAAATAATTACTAATAAATTGTACTTTATATAGCGTTAAGAAGATTTCGTAAATTTAATTCTATTAAAATTGCAAATGCGGGTGGATAATTTATAAAACTTTGAGTAAAGGTCACACACCTAACAATGTAAACCAACAACCTGTAGAGTTTTAGGAAGAGAAATATAGTTAAAAAAAAAAAAACAAAAAAACAAAGAAAAAACATAAAATCAAACATAAATGCTTGCTGTGGCTGTTCTAGTTCTTAAGTAGTTTTAAGTAGTTTTAATTAGTTTTAAGTTTTATATAAAATTAAAAAAAAAAAAACATACAGATTCCAAGTTTTTTTCATTATTTTTTGGTAAAAAATAAAACCACGAAATATTACTTTTAAAAATAGTTTTAAGGCCGAAAGGCATTAGTATTAAGATAATGGATTAATTTAGAGCGCTCGTATGGTGCCAGTAAGTTAGATAAGTTAGATATAAGTTATGGATAAGTAGGCTAGTTTTTATGAATTTTTGTCTAGCTTTAAGATAGTTATAAGTGGAAGAAAAATAAAAATGAATTATATAAGAAAAAAAAAATTACATAAAAATAATATTTATAGAAAACGATGAGTCACATACGTTTTCTTTTATTTGTTAAAGAAAAAAAACATCTTTAGCAGAACAAGGTTTCGATCCTCGGACCTCTGGGTTATGGGCCCAGCACGCTTCCACTGCGCCACTCTGCTTGTTATATTTTTTGTCAAATTTCCAATAAGTTCTCAGTCAGGTTTTGCTCACTTTCAATGAATAGGGGTTGTTTGATTTAATTTTACTTTTTACTTTGTAAACTCATCTTTAGTAGGTTTGTACAAAAGGTTAAAGACAATTTTGAATTTATTACCGCAAGAAACCATGACAAAATACATATGAATTGGGAAAAATGTTGTATTTCAGTTGGAACCAAGAGTCCTTAAAATTATTTTGGGCAAAAGGTTGTTTTTTCGATAAAAAATAAAAATCTGTGGTTAATCAAAGGAAAAAAAAAACTATAGGTAAGTGGTACGTTTAAGGACTTTAGAAAAGACTTTTATTTGTCTTAGAATCTTAGCAACCAATAATAGAGTGATAGGGTGTTTTTTAGGTGGAGACAATAATGTGAAACTATCTACTCTTACATAAATTTACGCAATTGAATCTGTTAAAAACGAATTTGGATTTGGAACCAAGAATCTAAAATATAAAGCCATTTTAAGTATAGGAGGAGGGGTGGATTGAAGGGCCAATTTTCGAAAATGCAACTTAAAATGATGTATATAAATTATAAAATAAGAAAGGCAACACTAACAATCAAGAACTAAGTACCTACATAATTTTTGACTAGCCAAAGGCTCCTGGTAGCTAGTGCTTATAATCTTAGTATTATTGATATTTTAATTTATTATGTGTCAATAGAGTTTAATAATAATAATAATTTTTGAAATCCAGATATCTGCGCTATATTTTAATTTTTGAGTGAATTTATATACTTACTCTACAAATTCTAGTTTTTAAAGTGTACATATACATATGTTATTAATTACGCTCTTTTTGATTTGAAAATTCAAATCCTTGATTTATTGTTAAAGATTTTTCAGGAAGTAGATGGTGTCTTCGATTTATTTGAAAACCTTCATATAACTTTGTGTAGATTTCAATAATATTCAAGTTTTCTGTTGACCGGCGCGGTGTCAGGTTTGAGCTTCTTATCTCTCTGTTTCAAATACTTTGTAGCCAATTTATTCATGTTAACTTAATTTAGAAGTCCACTGTGAAAATCCAACACATGATAGGATTAACAGAAACAAGCTGACGTTAAGACACTCTCACCGCCTGACCTGTCATCAAACAGGAATATAATATATATCCTTATCCTTTTTCTGTATACACAAAAACAAAAACAAATAGGCATCGTCGTCGTTCGCCGTTGCCGCCGCGCGGCCACTGCAACTTCTGCTGCTGCTGTTGGTGTGACTATATTTCTGTTTTTTTCTATTTTCCCGCCTTTCATTTCTCCTTTTCAATTTGTTTTCAATCCAACCGAACTGGGATATGCGCAATGCATAGTACATATAGGAATGCAACTAAACATTAATCAAATCTTGTCAATAACTGATCATGTTGTGCCTGAGCCGTACCCAGAAATAAACGTATGACCAATCTAATTAGCTGCAGCGTACCGCGATTATATGCAAATTCAACCATAAACTAAGCCAGGCTTAGTCTTAATTTATGATCCGGCGATCCACGACCATCATCCGTGTGTGTACGTACATATATCTGTGATGCCATAGGGGAGAGAAAATTACACAAAACAAGCTTTTGAACAAATATTTTCATTTATTAATTCATATTTATGCAAATTGAATTAGTTACATACGCGAATGCGGGGCTGTATCTAAGCGGAAGTTGCAAAAAGGAGACTTTTTTCAGGTGGCAACTTTCGAATTCCAAAGGATCTTATTCTGCAACATATATTTGAATACAAAAGGCCCCAAAGCTTAGTATGTCTAGTTCTGAGCCCAAACAAGATATAAGCTTTAATGGTTAAAACTGGAGTACAATAATTGTACCTATAACCAAAAAAAAACTTCAGTATTTTAAACTCCTTTTTTCTCTCAAGAACGTGAGATATTTTAGCTTTATTTCAAATACCTATTCGAAATCTCACTCGATGAATGCAAAGAGCTCTATATCTCTTGATTTAAACTCTCCAGAGCGAATATATAAAATCGAAGCAAAAACTGAGGCTAATTTGGTAGCATAAAATCTATAAAATACTGTTACGAATGTAGGAGCGAACGAAATGACACATGTAGGTCTTTAGTTATTATCAATGACCAAAGCTCTGAACGCATTCATCCGAACTTCGAACGGAACGAAATGGAATCTGTCTATATCTGACTCTATCTGTCTGTGATCTGGAGATCTCTGGAACCTTCGAGAACAAATAAGAGGAGTATAAATACGAGGTTGGAGAAGGAGACCGTCACAGCTTAATTTTGGCAGTGATAAAGATAAAGAGATTGTGAAAGTATAATTTGGAAGTGTTATTTCTTGTAAATTGTAAAGAGTAATAGTGAAACATATAGTATAGTGTTATTGATAAAAGTGTTTTTTTAATTTGAGAGTAAATAAAAGTTATTATATTTAATTATAATTTATTTTTTGAACCCAGAAAACATTACAATATGCAAGTTTGTTGATAAACTAGAAGTCTTAAAGAATATTTCCTTAAACTCTTCTAAAACTGACGTATAAGGTTAAGGAGGGTATTTTAAATCCATAAGTTTTTTGATAAACTTATACCATGATATATGTGGAACCAGTTTCAGTTTCAAAAAAAAAACATGAGGCCCCATCTAATAAGGCCCAATCCACCTTCACTGCGACATTATATATTTAAACGTTGTAATGCAACTCTATACGATGGCGGCAGCAGCACTAAAGATCGAGAATCGATCAAATCACGTAACTCAAATAACTGGTTGATAGAAAACGATCGCGTAGACAGACGACGGAGTTTCTTTTATATCGCGAGGGAATCAATCGATCACCAACGAGTGGCGCAGATCAATAATTGGGAGCACGCGTCAAATGCACTTGGAGTTTGGAGTTGGAGCCCGACTTGTAATTTACCCGCCTACATCTTGTATTGATGATTGTACAGATTGTCGCTGCTGCACACAGCTCTGCGCTCACATCAGGCGAACCTGATTAATGGCGGCTTGATTTGAGCATAAAGTGATATTTAAATCACTAGACAGAGATCGTGCTTCTATACGCCTTTTGAGTACTTATGGCTGAATTATATACATATACACATGTTTTTCTTATATTGAAAATAACGATTAGGAGTTTATGCCGGTTTAATTCAATTGTCAAGTGTGGGCATACAAAATGCTAGATAATGTCTGTGAAGCTATCGATTATATTGCCAATCGATTTGAATAAGTCTGTTCGTTTAAAACGGTCTGGCGGCGGCGACGGCGGCGGTGGCAGCGCGTTAAGATAGCTAACAACTGGCACTGTGACTTGACATGCTATCTGTCGATTGTCAACATATAAGATTTGTAGGTGTTGATCTGTGGGGTCATGAAGTATAAAATATAGATTTTTTATGAATAAGGTGCGCTTATAGCTCTTATACTCATAGATGCCGTGGTTAAAATTATTTGAATATTAGGGACTTAACGAAAGCTCTTGTTTTTGTTTTGATTTATTTGATCGTTGGTGCTATTGAAATGTATATAGTTAAAAGCCAAGGTTTGATTATTATGTGAATATAAATTTCAATATGAGATACATTAGATTAAAGTTTAAGATCAACGAAACTCGAGTAGACTGCTGCAAAATGGACTCTGTTAAGATGCTGTTATTTATAGATCTATCACGCGATAATCATGCAGCCAGTAGTTAGAGTGGCTGATTAGGCTTGAGTGTGTCCAGCTCCAGAGTTGAAGGATGAATCGAAACCAAATAATGAACTGATAAGAATGAAAGGTAGTTTCTTACCAGCTGCTCATATGGATGTATTCACTTATCAGTCCTATTCCATAGTTTTCTTGAGAGCTGAAATCTGAATTAATCGGCGTCGTTGGCGTTGCAAACTGGTTAACACGATTACTTTTGTTAGAATTAATATAATTGGAATCTGCAAACGCCAAAAGTTGGGGATTAGTTAAACTAAGGTTGAATTCGAAATTCAGCCATTTTGAATAAAACCTCTTCTTGTATTTTTCAATCAAAAACGGTACGTACGGAATTACCAATGCAATTCATATTTTTTAAGATAAGAATGTAGTGTTAGATTTCCATTCTTTCCCATTTATTTTATATCTATAGATAGCACCAAAATTTAAAGGGTGGTTATACTGGCATATCCAGAAAAACACAGAAAAATATGGGGGCTACTTGCGTATCTCTAAGATTTACGAAAAAGTTTCATTTAATCATGAACATTATGATGAAATCACCTAAATAATAACATGATCTTGGAGGCTTGGGGAGGGACTTGAGCCCCGTGAGGATGTCCATCTGACTGTAAATATGCCACGACCACCCTTCAAGCTTTCAAGAGTTGAATTATTTCCAACACGCTTTAACTCTCAGGAAGTTTGGGGAGTGTTCTCAGCAAATGGTCAAATGAACACCCAACTTTAGGAATAGTACCGCGTTTGTTACGTAAGGACTCTGTAAAGAAATCGGCTGTAAGTCTCTTAATATGCTATCTTTTAAATTAAACTGTTATATTTTCACCCCAAAATAATTCAATTCTGGAATATATTCCTTAATTCAAATTAAATAAGTTTTTACCTTTGATTTCTACAATGAATATATGAAGACCTTTTATTCTTCTTCTTTTCCGGCTAGAAGCACATAAGCAGGAATTTTTACTCCTATACCAAAGCACATAGAGGGCACAAACGAGGTCCTTTCATTTGTGAAATCGTTGCAATTTACCTCAAAGAGTGTCCTAACGCGTCTATGCAGCAGTGACGAAAAAGCTTGAGGCTTTTTTTTAGTTTCACATCAGCGGCGGCTTTTGAGAGCTTCCATACCAGATCGACAAACAAATTCCCTTGGTTGTCACTTTTGTTTGGCGTTTGGAAGAGCCTTAAAGTTGCGACCACATTTCAATATCTTTCTATCTATCTTTTAAAAACAGAATTAGTGAATGACACGTCATCTCCTTGACGCACACCGAAGAATTTAAAAAATTAGCTTTTTGATTGAAGACTTGAAATAGAAATAATTCACCCACCAATCGGATGTGTCAAGTGGAATAACTCGACGGACCGCTCACAGTAAAATGATACAATAATTTGAGATCGCCATTTTTAGGTTAAAAAAATAACGGTAAATGCGTCGATAAACTAAAAAAAAACGAATTCGGGTAAGGCTCCGTCTTCATACTCTATCCCCTATAAATTCCGAGAAACGTACCTACATATATTTACCATATATCCACATATGTATTTAATTTATTATTTTCCCTTAACTGAAGAAATTTAAAATCTAAGAATCAAACTCTTAAAGTACGACACAAAAATGCGACACCAAAGTCGTGTTTATGAAAAACTATTAAAACTAAATTTTAAAAAAAATACAAAAATTACAAATTCAACTAAATCATCTCGATTACCTTACCACCTCAAGGATGATGGTAATTTAAGCAATCTTATTCGAGTAGTGGCATTAGCACAGCTAGAGCAGCACATACCGCATCAGAAGATCATTGCAGCAAGCGCAACATATCACTTTTCTTTCGCCACACTTGCATTTGGGATTTTACACGCGATCTCAAGGCGCCCGAGGACATCATTACATGAAACACAACATTAATGTATCACTAAAGCAATCTTCATCTATCATGGTAGCAAGATGAGCTGAGCGGTTGCTAGTCGGGTAGGCCGATCGCATATTATAACCAAGTGTAGGTAGGTATATCCATTGCAGCTCTTCTCTCTGACCATCTCAAGACCAGTAGCCATCATATAGGTAGATGAGATGAGAAAAAAACTTAATGACGCCTAGTCGTCCTTGCGTGCGAGTATATGTTTGGCAACGTCTTCACAGATTAAGTCAGACACGGTAGCCAAACATATTTGCATGTGGAAAATTGCTTAATTGAATCATGTTAAACTAACACCCGATATGTATGGTAGGTAGCTATGTATATAGATATAGAGATAGAGACGCCTCAAGCCATATCACAATCACAATAAATCACTTTCAATGGGCGGTAAGTAAAAAGCTTTATCTCATGTCTCATATATCGCAGTTTTTCAAGATTGTGAATGGAAAAATTTGGAAAAACTAAATTCGAGAAGAGACGAAGATTAAGTTTCTTGCGAAGCGGTAATTAAAAATTTACGAGAATATTGGAAATCAAGATGAATGATCGAAAAATACTTTGCGCTGCTTCGGACAAGTCTTTTCTTTTTGTAAGTATTATTTATCTTTAGGTCTTGAGAAATCATTCCTTCTTTAGAAAAAGGATATGAACCGAATTTGTATAAAAATTGAGGCTGAGTGCGACCCAGCCTGGTAACATCCCGATTAGTGCATTTGAAGACTAGAGACCCGATGTCATTTGTTTTTTTTGAATATGGGCAGTTCTAGATCTTTGAAGACCTTAATAACACTGAATTAAATGTAGCGAAGACAAAATTTGAGCCGTTTGTTTGCTAAGGTATATTTACAATTTTTAATAGTTCTTATTTTGACAAAAAATATCGAAACGAAAAACATGAATTTTATTAGATTTTGTTGGCATTTTCTTAGCTTTAAAAAAAATATCATGCGGTTTATGTATGTAAATCACCTTTTATTCAATTGAAACATTTTAATTATTGTTGAAATGTTATTGAAGTAAGGACTCATTAAAAAAAAAAACTAATTTGAGCCTATAAATAATAATCTGATTATTATAAATACATTACGATGATAGAGAGTGTGAAAAAAATGGATCCTTTTTTTCGTGCCTACAAACCAAGCTCCCATCATTATTTATAATTTTTTATTTAATTAGAGCCCTTAACTTTTAAAAATCTAGCCTATGCCACCTGAATTTTTAAATGAAAATTGAAAATCGTCGCAGCAAATTGCACAAAAATGATTTTTTTTGGATGTTGTTATGAACGATAGCAATAGTCAAACCAATAGTGCAGCTTCGAAAGACCTGATGTGGTACTCGTAACTGCATATGCATCAAAACCCTCAAAATTGTGGGTCTTTTTTAGTTTTCTTATATTATTATTATAAAGGTACATCCTATATAAGAAGTTACAAGACAACAAATAAAAGAGACAAAATTAGTCATAATTAAGTGCAACATCGCCGCTCGGTAGGTTTTCAAGAAAAAAAAAATTGAAATTATAGTTCGACGCGTCTTTCGAGTTGAGTATTTTCGTAAATATTCAAAGTCCAGTTAAAAGCCATTTAGGTGTAAAATAACATATGCCACATGATGTTATGCACTTTTTAATGCACCATTCAATGAGATACAATCCAATTACCATGATGGGACGCGAATGGGATTTCACTTTTTCATGTAGTGTCTTTATCAGTACAAACAATTTAATTACTACTAAAATGTGCAATAACTTTCGTCCTGTCGGATAGTTTTGATATTAGAATTGTGCATTAAAAAATACTTCTTAATCATGTAGTGCCATATCCCATAAGTTATGAGCCAAAAACTTAAAAAAAAAACGAAATTCCGAGGTTTTTGGTGCACCATGCAGTTAGCATAGGCATTTCAAAGCTGTAAACTTGGCTTCACAATGCTGGTATATTTCCCTACAAAAATCAGAAAACTCAGAAGAGTGTATTTTTATGGGACTGTTATTGTATGTTGTATTAAGTGTTGAACGTCATTTTAATACAACAAATTTCGAATGACTAACAGTATAATTTTGAAAATAAGTGAATAGTTAACAAAGGACCATGGTCTTACTAATTAGTCAGGAGTAAGAATTATTTTTTGGAACGGTGACTGTGGCGTATGTGTAACCTTTTTTACTTGACCAAAAATGATATTGAGAATAGAAGAAATGGTTCCGCATTTTTTGTTTAAACCTACTCGAGCTACAGGTCAAGCACTCCAATGATTTTCTTTAAACTTGCCTTAGCCTTACTATTCCCTAGAGAAGAAATGGTTTTTCCAAGACACAATTTAACTGCAACTTTTCGGACATTGATATCCATGAAAATCGAGGTGCGCTTACCTTTCGAAATAGCGTATTAAAAAATATTCATTCATTACTCTTTCATTTACAGGAAGACCTCATCTTAGGTGGCTCGGTAAAGTGGTGAACCACCTCAACCAACTTGCTGGTGGCAATTAGATAGGGACCGGGATAGTTGAAGAGGTTTTTTGGTTGAGGCCGAGATCTATCCTGGATTGTATGTGCCATCTTAATTCGTATGAAATCGGAGAATTCTCCGGTCCGACTGATACCTCGCTAAGGGCCGAATATAACTGATTTTTTTCTTGTCATTAAACCAAATACGTACGACACCGACATTAACCAGACTATTTTCTCTGACGGATTTATTTGCATTCTATTCGAATACGAGATCAAAATATTCTATTTTAGGATACTCTTATCTTCAATTTAAAGAAAAAAAGCATTTATTTCGCTAAATGTATGTATTTAAGGTTATATTACATCACGAGGTATTTTTTTTTTTAATTTCCTCTCTGCCAGACAAAAATTACAAAAAGGAAGAATGGTCCTCCCTTCACATAAACTCCAGCCATAAACTCCAAGCATAAAAATAAAAAATAATAACTCAAATTTCGCCAATAAATAATTATAAAAGTATATTTTTGTTTAATAAAAGACGAAAAAGATGGAAATACAAAAAAATGTGTGTTTTGTTATAAAATCAAAGTTTATAATCACTAAAATGGGAAAAAAGAGAAGCTTATGGCATCCGCGTTCTATTTTAACGCACGAGTAACCCTGCATCATGGTGAGAGAAAAAAAATCATTTGTTTTGATTTTTTCTTAATTAGTTTTCTTTGCTGCTTGCTCGATTTCTTTGAGCCTATCCATACGCTGCAGCAGTGTGGGATGGGAATGATTCCAAGATGAGTATAACCAATCGTAAACCGGGAAACCCAAATTGTCTAAATTCAACTTGATTAAAGCTTTGCTCAGCAATTCGGAGAATCCAAGCTTTTGGGCAAACTCATCGGCTTCATACTCGAACTTGCGCGACAGCATTGTCATGCCAAAGTTAATCAAAGCATTGTAAGGTGCCATGACATAAGTCATGACAACAAGGAGTCCAACCAAGATGGGTCTCTGTCCTCCTTCAAAACCAACCGCCTCATAAAAGGGTCCATATTGGAAGAGGTATCCAAAGGCGGCAAACATAAGCAGCAAATGCACTTGTATGATGACAATATTCTTGGTGACGTGGCCCAACTTCCAATGACCAAGTTCGTGTCCTAGCACAGCTAAGACCTCTTCATCTGTGCATCCTTTGCCACGTTCTTCCTCCTTCAACTCAGAATCGTCTTTCTTGCCTTTGTTGAGGAGCAGAGTGTCGAAGAGAACAATTCTCTTGGACCCCCACAATCCATAGAAATAAGCATTGCTGTGTGCACTTCGCTTGGAACCATCAACAACATACAGTTTTGTGAGAGGGAACTTCAGCGAAGCAGCTAGATTTTCAATTGATTCCCTTAGTGGGCCATCTTCTAGCGGAGTGTACTTATCAAAGAGAGGTGCAATGAATATGGGATGAATGGTAAGTAGAACAAGTGATACAATTCCAGTGAACAACCACAACCAGATGAAGAAATGCTCTCCACCCCGTTGGACAATAAAGATGATTGCAGCAACGATTGGCGTAGAAATCACCTGGGACACTAGGAAACCTTTGATTTGATCGATTACAAAGAATCTAGCAGTTTGTTTGTTGAATCCGTGCTTTTCTTCCAGCACAAAAGTCTTGTAGACCTTGAATGGCATGTCCTTGACCATGCTTATGCTACTCACGATGGCTAGGAACAAACAACTGATGATAATCTCACTGCTAGGATCGAGATTTAATCGAACAGCCAACAATTCCGCTTTGCTCCATAGGTATGCAATAAATCCAAAGTACAATTCCAATGTTAGAAGCATAACATCCATGAGGATGGCTTTAAAAATTCCAAATTGTTCTCGATCAAGGCCATAGAGGCGGGCTTTGTGGAATGTCTCTTCGTTCATCACATTTTCCAGTTCTTTTGGGACGGTATGGGTATTCTTGTAGACTTTTACCTTAAAATCAATAAAAAAACACATGGAAATTTG
This sequence comes from Meliscaeva auricollis, assembly GCA_948107695.1. NCBI lineage: Eukaryota > Metazoa > Arthropoda > Insecta > Diptera > Syrphidae > Meliscaeva > Meliscaeva auricollis. The sequence continues at coordinate 17,306,338 of OX403619.1, read as the reverse complement.
ATTTTTTTTTTGCTTTTGTAATGCGAGCGTAATTTAGAAATGATTTATCACCTGACGAGATGAAATGTAAATTTCAAGTGCATTTTCCACAACAATCAGTCCGAGAATTCCATAGAGAACCACATCAGCGTTTAAAAACTGATCCATCTTAGAATGTGCGTTTTGTACTTGTATTTTTCTTAATTCTTTTGTTTCTTTTTCAATAAAACAATTTTTTTTCTTTATCAATTTATTGAATAAGAAAAATGATGATGTATATGACAACTTGAACTTCACTTCACCAAGCACCGGCCGTCAAAATAAGGGTGGTTTAAGGATAATTCACAATGGAGAATTATGAATTTTAGGGTAAAGTTGGAAAATGACATGAGATCTGTTTGTTTCAAAAATTTAAAACATGCATTTGATTTACTGAATACAACCAAGTGTTTTTACTTGGATTAAAAGAATAATCCAGATTATGTCACAGAATAACTTGCAAAGCTATTTTTAAATTCTTTAGTTTTTCTGCAAAACAGTTTTTTTTTTTTTAGATATTTATTTATCAAAAAGAAATTTATGGAATGTCAATCTATCCGGAATCTCCATACATTTTTTGCTTTAAGGCTTGCCCAAACCAAAGTGTGACAGTGCGTCACGACATGTGCGACGCGATTTTTATATGAAAAAGTTTTGCGATTAATCGCATTTGGTGTAGGTACTCTCATATGACGCTGTGTAAATAAATTTTGGTGTATCGTGTCGCACTGTCACACTTTGGTTTGGGCAAGCCTTTAACCTCGAACTTAATTAGATTATAAGTAAGACGCCATGTGAACAACTCAATAGGGGATTCGTGCAACCTGGTAAACTTATGGTAACCGTGGTAAAGTGCAATATCTGATAAACAAACTGTTATTTCCATACAAATTTTGACGTTTTTTCATGAGGTTTTCATGAATACCCCTAATACAAAACTCATTTCCATTACGGTAAAAAGACGTGTACGACTGCTGAAGGCCTAACGGTTGTATTAAACAATTGACAATTGGATTTCCTGCACTTGTCAGAAAAGATTAATGAAACTGTTCTGCTTTCTCTTTTCTTATAGGGGTTCATTGAACAGACCTATTTTCAACCCTCTTAAAACGTAACGAAATGTCACTCAACGTGGCTGAAAGTCATATCTTTTTATGGCAGCTGACCAATCAAAACCAGACTTCAAATTAAATGCGAGTATTTTGTACTATTTATTTCTAATTTGTTTAATTTTAAAATATATATTAAACAGATGAGTGGAAGAAACAAATTTAAACCTAGCAACAGCAAGGGACATTTTCGAAATTGTAAACAAAAGAAAAATTGCGATCGTAAATTCGCCCAACATGCCAACGAACTCACTCAGCATGCCAATGAAAACAACAGCAGCTCTGATAGTGACAGCGATGGCTCGTCCTCGGCAAATAGTTCAACGAATATAGACAAGCATGGAGATCCACCATCATTTCCCATTGCAATGTGGGATCTTAATCACTGTGATCCAAAGAAGTGCTCAGGAAGAAAACTATCCCGTTTGGGTATCATTGATAACTTGCGCTTAGGTCAGAAATTTCCCGGAGTCGTCCTAACACCTGTCGGCACCAATTGTGTTAGCCCACTCGACCGAAACATAGTCGCAACAAATGGCATGGCTGTAGTTGATTGCTCATGGGCTAAATTAGATGAAACTCCATTCAATAAAATGAGAAGTCCACATCCAAGACTTTTACCCTTTTTGGTTGCTGCCAATCCAATAAATTATGGAAAACCATGTAAGCTAAGTTGTGTTGAAGCTATTGCAGCAACTTTGTACATAACAGGATTCAAGCAAGAAGCTCATTGGTATATGGGTAAATTCTCATGGGGACACTCATTCATTGAATTAAATGAAACACTTTTGGATAAGTATTCCGAATGCAAGAGCAGTGAAGATGTTTTAAAAGTTCAAAATGAATATATCGAAGAAGAGCAAATGCTGAGGAATCAACCAAAGGATTATAAGGAATTCTTCCCATCATCTAGTAGTAGCAGCAGTGATGACGAATAAGTAATTGATGGCCTACATTGCCCAGAACCCTGTTATTCTACACTGTGTAGCTACTTTTAACAAAAGCTATGGTGCATACCTTAGTGTTAATGTTTGACATCATTTTTATAATAATAAAATATTGTATATTTTGAATACAAAGTAAGTTATTGGACTTCTAATAAAGCGCTCTGGCTTGGTCCTATTCCAAGACCACTAATCGGTGTTAAGGAGCAAGTTGGGAGGTGGTTGTCGTCCCTGTACGAAAATACTGAAGATAGTACCTTCCTTGTTCTGGCGGGAGCTTCTATTCCAAAACAAAATTAACAAATCCATAAAAGTTCAAATAGCACTTCGGATATTCCACATTTAGCACGGATATACCGTGGTAGTTCTTGCTAGACAGGATTGCATTTTGTGAAAATAGGACATACGGAGCTGATAAGCCCGGGAAAGTTTCCTTTTGCAAATTTATTGCTCGTAAACTTTTATATAAGTTCTGATCATGAATCCAGGCCTGTTTTTGATTGATACCCTTGGGTAGATCGTTTCGCCTTTTGATAGAAATTTCGAGCACTATCGCTGCAGTAACATCCGTTAATAGACTCATACGCTTGTTTTCTTTCTTAGAAGCTGTTGTCCCTCTCTTCATTTTGGCACATAGACCTCGCAGCAGACTGCACTCTCACCAATTGTGGCCCCAAACTGCAGCATTGACTCAAAAACCTCGTCCTCGGGTAATCTCTTCTTTTCCTTGGAGCCTTTGGACATCAAGTGTACTGTATCCTTAAGTCAACTTGTGAATATTAAGATGCACCGCACTGCACCGGCCACCGCAATCGATCCGTCTGAAAACATGTATTTGGCTCATTTATAAAGCCTTCTGGTGTTTTTATCTCCTTGACCTTAGAGTCTGCATACTTCTGCTTCTTACTGACCTTTTTTTAAGAAAACAACAAATTTTCTCTCGTTTTAGTTTAATGATGTGAATGAATTAAAGGTTTTTTTGTATTAAAATTAACTTCATATGAATATAAATAACATAAATCTACAGCCTTAAAAATAATAATATATTGTAATCAACAAAAATATATGTGTGAATATATGGATGTTATATATATATACTTTTTCTCATTTAAAGTAACGTTTTCTTAATCTATTTACTACTCTGCAACTTTGATAGAAAATCCATTAGAAACTTGTGTCGTTCCTCGATTTCCAACAAACTTCGATTAGTTATTTTTGAATTAATTCTTTCATACAACAATTGATCCTTGAATCCTGATTTGATTTCCTCCAGAATCACCTTGTCCTCATCACGTGTCCAAGGTTGTGTGACAACTTCGAGTTTTATAAATTCTTTCTTTGGCGAAAGTCTAACATCATCTTTTGGCAAATCTTCATTTGACTTGGTATCATCATCTTTTCTTTTTGGTGGTAACTTTTTCTTTCCACCATCAGGATCGGATAATGATTCTTCTTCAATGAGATTCTTAAGTTTCTTTGCTGCAGCTATGGCATTTGACTTGGAAGACGGGCTGTCAGAGGCTGGTGCCGGTCGTTTGCAAGCCGCAACAGGAGATTTTACCAAATTTTTCTTTGGAGATTTGCGTCTTTCTTTAAATGCTGCAACACCACTTGTAATAGTTGACGATGGACTTGACTTGTATATTTTTCGTGGCGACCCCTTTCCATCGTCAATTGCCGACGAAGCCAACTTAAGTGGACGATGGCAACTGTTTTGTGGATTGCTTGTCGATGTATTGTAATAAGTATTAGAATAATAGGATGGATTGAGACGTGTTGCATGGGCCCGCAACGTAGCATCATCGCAAATCTCAAATTGTTCGTTTTCATTCAAGTCAGTTATGATAGCTAATAAAAGACATTTACATATAAAACAAAAATTTTTTTAAAAACAAAAAAAAATAAATAAACACAAGTACCCTTAAAATCCTCCTCCTCGGATTTTTCATTGTCATCACTACTGCAGTCATTAATCGATGCAGAAAGTCTTTTCTCTCCATATTCCCGAATACCATGAACACAACCACTTTCGGTTGGTGTGTGTTTCTCATCTTCGAGCGATTCATTTAGTTCGTCTGCTTGATAGCTCTTTGCAATGAAGGAAAGCTTAGCAGGCAATGGAATTTTCGTGCCATAGAATATCCTTCCATTTATGTACCTGAGTTGGCATGTTTGTGATTCTGTTGGAGAATCAAGAAGATCATTTGGATGAAGTGTTTCTATATAATCCCCTGCTTGATTCGAAACCACTTCTTTCATATTAGTATTTTCTGGTGAGCCGTAAAGTCTGCAAAATGTATTGCAAAAAAGTGAGTAAAGAAAAATCGTATAATAATCAAGTGACATTACCTATCTGGTGGTGGTTCCGATGAGAATAACTGTGTAAACCAATCAATCAGAAAATTGTTGCCCTTGAGAAGTGGAAATATTTTTGATTTCATCTTTTCAACATTAACATCTGGATCATTAGATAATTCACTTATGCAAGCGTAGATTTTTCTTATTTGTGCTGGTTGCTTGTTGAAGTAAACATTTAATTTGCTAAAGAACGTCCCAGCATTGGTGTACATAAAATGCTCAAAGAATTTGCCAATAGCAGCTGCTTCATGGGGCAACAGAAAAGTTAGGAATACATGAGCTAGCTCGGGATGATCGGGGACAAAAAGTTTCTCCAATTTCTAAAAAGTTAAAAATAATGTTTTAATAGCGAGAAATTACAACGGGAATCAAGCGCGAAACCCTGAAGAAGAGTAAACAAGAAATTCCGTAAAAATTGGTAATTAACATTTGAAAGAAGGCAACTTTCACAATCCGGAATATCTTGGAAACACAAGAATTCCAAATAAATACACGCCATCTTTTTATCCAATTTTAAGTCGCATATAATTGGGTTGATAAAGACGAGCTCTACAGAGCAATGTCGCATCTCGACATTCCTGTCGAACTTAACAGAACGTTGACTGTAGGGACACAAGTAATTGTATCCAACCCATATCGACAACGAGACGCAAGAAGACCTCATTTTAGGTGGCGTGATCAAGTAATGAACGACCTCAACCAACTTGAAGTAAGTGGTGGCAGCGGGCTAGAGACCGTATTGGCTGGAGACGTTGGTTCTTAAAAGACGTGATATACCTTGGATTGCCATCTTAAGGAAGTAATTCAGCAAAAGTAAAAAACATTGCTGAGGAATCTCGATTTTTGAGAAAATCAAAAACTTTAGCTGGCTTATCATACGCTGCTGCTAAGGTCTTATATCCCAAGAACAGTTGTTATCTAAGCTATGAGGGATAAAAAAATTTCATTTGGCACACCACAGCATTTGTTTTGTAGTTTTCAGACTCAATCCTCCAATTACACTTGTATTAAACGAATTCAAAGGCATAATCTATTCCAGCTAGGAAACAAATCTGATACTGAATTATTACAACCTGTAGTGCCAATCAATTGATTGATTTTCCAAGACCACAGAAAAAAGGAACGTAAGTTTAATCGGTCAATACTAAGTCCTTTCCCCTTTCTAACGCTTTAACTACTGGATGAAATTTATTGGTCTCGGGAATTAAATTTACAGGGAAAGGCTGTCATTTTATACAAAAAATGTCCAGGGAAACGAAATTCGTCTGTAGATTTCCCGATAGGGCACATTAAGTTTGATGAAGATGAGTTGTTCTTTTAGGGACTGGCTAGACAAATGCTGTTTTTCATCCAGTCGGAAAGAAAAAAAGCTATCAGTAACCATAAAGACATTAACGCTCTCAAGTCATGAAACTTTTATTAAAAGGATCGTGCTACGCACACTTACTTGAAAGCAAGAGTTGTTGAACGAACAGAAGGACTTTAATGTTTGCCTTGTACAGTGTGGCAATGGGGTGCAAGCTTCCAAGTCTCGGGTAAATATATGACCGAAACATTTCTTTAAAAAGAAAATATTGACTCCAAAGTTTAATAAATTTCAAATAAACTAATACTCACATAATACAATTCTGAGACTTTATCTTTCTTTGGATTGAATGATCTCAAAATGTAATTATATTTCTTGCAGTCTTCTGGCCTCTTGGATTGTTTCAGCACCTCCTCGACCTTCTCATAAAAATTAAAAGCATAAACTGTAAATGAAAAAAAAGTAAATGATTTAGCTTCCTTCATTTAATTTATTTTTTTCTTTTCAATGTAAACTACCCACTTGCATCTTTTCGATTAGCATCCTCTGCACTATCTGGCAGCAACATGTGCCGCAAGTTTTCTTCCTGCCTGTTGGCCTTACGACTTTTTGGAACTTCCGGTTCTTCAGCTGGTTTCCGTTTGCCTCCCATCTCGTCGGTCGGTTTAGCTTTTTTGCAGTTCATTTTTAAATCTCTCAACAAATTAGTATACAACTCAAGTGCTTTGCAATTACGAAAGATAGACCGAAGCCCTCGATGTTTGTAACTTAGAAACTCACTTTCCAAATTCAGCCTGTAGACTGACAAAAGATTTTCGTATCGTTTTTGTAGATTCTTTGCAGAGCGGAATTTCTTTGCGGTTAATTGAACTTTTCTGCTGAAGTAACACCTGGAATACTTTGTTCTCAAGCGAAACTTAGGTTTGTGTCGATTTATTCGGGTGGGTTTGTTTCGACTGCCTTCTAGACTCTTATTGACGTTTTCCTTTTGTCTCACTGCAAAGTAATCGGTAAGCTTCTTTTGTCGTTCTGGAGTTGTGGTCGTTGATGTATTAGTGGTGTTTTTCAGTGGAGATGGACAAATTGCAATGCTAGATTCTTGATTCTCTGGCAATGCCAATAAGCTGGTAGAAAGCTGATTTTCATTAAATACTGGTGGTATTTCTGGAGTTTGACCAAACATATAATTTATATTTATTGTGACCGATGGAGTTTCATTTTCCTTTTCCTCTTTTGGTTGCTTCTTGGACCATTTTACAGACCTGTTTGTAAATTTGGAAGATCTATAGCCAGTTAAATCGATTTGTTCTCCTGTTATTTCTTTGACGTAACTAATGTAATTCTCGGGATAGGTATCGTTTATAATGCCACCAGCATTTAGCTATAAATATAAATGTATTAAAGTGAAAATTGTTTATAATTATTTATTAAAAACAGACAATTTATCTGATTTTTTTGTTTAATTTTACTTTCTTCTGATGAATTTTTTTTTATATATCATGAAATGTCATTTGAAAAGTGTGCAAATGTCATAACAAAAATGGCATGTTCACAATAGTTATTTTAACAGAAAATATGCCTTAAGGGGAAGCCTATACTGCAAATGTTTGAAGTTTTCCATTTTTAACTGCAGAGTACGTACTCGGAATTTGCAGTTTTTTATCTTTATCAGATTTAAACAAATAAAATTTCAAATAAATTAGCTAAAATCAAGAATGTGAGGCATTAGGGATTAAAGTGTACAAGGGCTTAGCGAATTACATGCGTATACTTTTATCCTAGTACTTTTTATAAACATTATATCATAATTTTTCGTAAATAGTGGCTTTTCTTGTTAATTTTGTATGGAAAAAATTTTGTTTACTATAGGGAAGTTCCTGAACTTTTCTGTTTTCTTTAAGTTTTTGAGGTGAGAGTTTTGAAAAATTGATAAAATAATAATTAAAAAATCGCCCGATTTTTTAATAAATATTATTTTATCAGTTTTTCTAAATTTCAATTAACTTAAAGCTGCATTTACACTATCCGTCTTATGTCCGGTGTACGATGCTCTTTCCAAAACCGAACAACGAATGAAAGCCGTGCAAACTCAAAGCGGCTTTGAATTTTCGGTGTTCGTTGTTTGGTGTTGCAGTGGCGTGCAATAAACTGCACGTATTTTTTAAATGTGTTAAATTTATATGAGAAATCCTTATTTTTTTCAATTACCACTGTCAAAAAGTGGTGATATTTTCGTTCAAGTCGCACTTAAAAGACCCAAGGTCTACATATAGTAAAATTATTGTTGTTGTTATTAAAGGAACTAAATCAAAAATTGAGAATGCAAATGCTTCTTCGGTGTTCGTTGTCTCGCGAAAAATGAATTACGAACAACGTACACGAATACGTTTTGTCTGCCTGGACGTGGGTATATTGGCGGTTTTCCTGATTAAAACTAACAATGCAGTTTTTTTTAAATAATAATGATAAAAATAAAAAAGTTGCCGAGTAACATTGTGAATTGGCACAAAAGGGGTATATTCTTAGATAAAAATTCTTTTACAGTAAAGGTTTATCGCCAAAGTTTATATCACTAATCGACGATTTAAGGCAACACTTATTTCGGTATACCTTAGTCCATATTAACGATATTCTCTCTGCTGGTAAAACAATTGTTAAGCACTTTGATTTAAGAACAAGATACTACCTTTTGTAACTGCGTTTAAATAATACTGATATCTTTTTTGGTTGCTCAAATATTAGTTTTAAAAGGTGTTTCATTTTACTTTTCTTCGAAAATACATAATAAACATACGGTTTTATAAATTTTTACATTGTTAAAGAAACAAAAATAAAGAAAAACGTCAGTTACAAAATTTGCCAATTCACCTGTACATTTTATCACTTGATCTCGATTTCGATTTCAGAATGAGTGAATTCTTGAGTGCAGAAAAGGACATTAACCTGCAGTTATTAACCTACAATATGCACTGAGTATGAGCTTTCGAAAACTCTCTTTTACTAAACTTTAGTGATATCAGGGAAGGAAGTTATATTTTAGTGCCAAAATGTTTGATTGCTTTAGCAATTAGTTTAAAAAAAACTGCCCTTTAAATGTAGGCACGTAGATGAACGTATTCGTCATTACTTCTTCCGGGACTACTCATAACATTCAAAAGGGTCAATTACATTTCATAAATGAAATCTTCCCCGAGGCCTTAGTCTCAGAGTTGATTATGTTCATAATTTAAGAAACTTTGCGGACTATCAAAAATATTTGAATTTTTTTATAACCAACGGTATACGAACACTCACCACATGAAGAAAGTCCTGCCATACCAAAGGCAATTCGGCTATTTTCTGATTTGGCGGCAGAAGATTTGTATGGTCTATCCATACAAGATTATGTTCAACTGGGGGGGCTTTTTGATGTTCGAAATAGTACTGTAAGAAGATTTTTATGATTTTTATTTAAAAGTAGATTTTAGGAAATTTAATGATCTTACTTTGACGGGATTATACGTGTCAGATTTTCGCAAATAGCTTATATGATCACGAAGACGTCTAAACTTCTTTCCATAAATCAAAGTACTAACAATACGTTGGCATACAATGGACATAGCTGTTTCACGTCGATATGTTCGTTTTGATGTCAGGGCTTCATTTGAATATCTCTCCAAACCCATTGCAATGAGGCTTAACAATAAATTGTAAGGATATTTTAATGAAATGGCAATACAAAATTAACAAGAAATGTAGGTACACAACTTACATTGATTCGGCAGGTGCGAAGCATTGAAAACTTATTCTCTGCGAAGCAAAGGGAATCTTTGGTAAATAACTTGGATACATTATTGCAGGACTGTAGATTAGTTTCTTCATCATGCGCGGAGAAAAACGAGACACTTGATAGTTTGTTCGTGATCTTATTCTGAAAATAACAATATTTCATTACAGGAATTGCTCAGTTCATTTATTGATAAAAACTTACGTTCGTCGCAATTCACTATAAATGAAGCTATAGACAAAGTAAATCAAAACACACATTTTTAATGTAAAAAGAAACATAAACTAAAAAATAGCACAGACTCACTTCATCAGCTGGGTATTCTCTTCCGAATCTTCATTAAGTTCTTTTTCCCATTCCTGCATTAATACCAATGCCGGTTTCAAGTTCAAAACATCAAATGCGGCATTTTCTTTTGCTTTTTCCTCAAATTCTAAAAGCATTTCTTTCTGCTTAGCTGCACTCTTCCACAAATCTGGATGAGAGTAAGTTTGAAAGAAATTTTGTACACAAAATTGCACATGAATCTGCATTTGTTGCTGTAGAATTTGATACTGCAGGTTGGTGAATCCAGTAGGCTCGTCACTCAAATGTACCTCCTCCTCGACTTTGGTCTGTTTAAGTTTTTCGAACTTTTGTGCATATTCATGTTTAATGAGTCGTTGAGTGGGAATGTATGAGTGCCGATGCCATTTGGGGACGCTTTCTGTTTTTGGTGCTTCTATTGTTGGTACGGTATTTTGTCTAAAAACAACACGATTTTCGGATGTAGGTGTTGGAACAGTGTAAGATACTTCGAATGAGTTGTCGACATGAACAGGAAGCACCACCATCGGTGGTACATTTGAGGAAGCATAATCGGGGTAGTCTATTTGGATCTCGTCATCAGGTGTTTTTATGAAAAGTTCTTCATTTATTGTGCGAGGCCTGACTGGAGGTCCTTGAGGGGTGGACATGACTCCTGGCTGAAAAGAAAATTCTTGAAGCTGGCCAAAGTTTGATGAATGTGGAACTATGGCATTGGCTAAGCAGTGTGTTTGAGATGCGTTTACTAGACTCAGATGATGATTGGTTTCATTCATGGAAACATCTGGAGATTCCTCTTTAGACGAAGCCGATTTATTATTTTCTACGAATTTTTTTGGAGTCTCAAGTTCAATGCTTTCCATACAGACACCTTCATTAAGAAGACCTTCAAAGAGCTCCGCTACCAGCTCGGTTAGCTCTTTTTTCGAAATGTTTACATCTCGAAGTTCCTCAGCATCAACTGAGATAAAAACAAAAATGATAGACTAAGTAAATACTAAAAGTGAAATCAACTTACAAGGAACTTTTTCTGCCGCTACATATTCTGGGTCATTTACTGGATCATCATCATCTCCAACAAAGCTGTTATCTAAAAGAATAGAATTTTAATATAGAACGAAAGTAATAAATATTTTTCTTAGTGACTTACTCAAAGGCTTTGAAAAAGTGTTCAGAAACTCCATCCACTCTTGGTCATTGCCACAAACTTCAGTGTCCGTTACATCGAGATGATCATCAGGTGGAATGAATTCTGATTGGAGATCTTCAATTGTTGTCTGTTGGAGGCAAAACTTTGATCTAGTTCGGGTGGCGATTATTTCATCTCCAACAGTTTCTCCTTCGAGTTCGCGGGGCACCTTAAATACTCCATCTGCGGAGAATTTCTGAGGTGATTCCATTAAATCCTGGGATTGACAGGATGTCATTGGAGTTCGAGGCAGGGAATCCACATCAGATGAAGTTAGATTTTGATCGTCATCGGACTATTGGTTAGAAATATAGGCATGAATAAGGAAATAACAAATTCTGGTTTAAGGTTTATCTTACAGCGAAGTCTTCCTCCTTAAATGTATACTCTTCGTCTTCTTCGTCGGAATGGAGGTCTTCCTGGATAAGTGTAGCAATCTCTGATGTTTGTGGCTCCATTAACGAAGGCAACGCTATCATCGGTGGCTTATTTAATTCGCGAGCTTTTGCACGAGTTAGTTTAGGAATTGATGGATCAATATCCTTAATTATAACTGCAGCAGTTTGGGGTTTTTCAGATTCTTCTTTCTCTCTAGCTAGCTCGTCTTCTGCTTTGAGTGTTATAAATGCCAGAACATGATCGTTGGCTACTAGTTTCTAAAAAAAAATATCACAAAATTTAATAACTGAGTGTTTTCTATTGAGGGCTACTGATTTACCTTTATCAGTTTCTTCATCTCCACCGAGGATAGATTATTCATTTTGGCAACACTTCGAAGTTTTTTCTCAATTGCAGTTGCACTTTCATCCAATTTGTCTTCATCCTCGTCCGTGGATATAGATCTTTTTCTGATAAAAATATAAATTTTTGTTAATAATGTGGTGAAAGTGAAGACATTTTGCAAGTGCAAACCTTTTTCTTCCTTTCGGTGTGCATTTTTGGGTCGAATCGATTGAAGTAGAACGTTTTTTATTTGCAGAATTACTAGGCATTTTTCTAAGTTTATGAATTAGGTTTTATTATAACATTTAAAGCGAATTTATATTTAATTTCATAAACAATACAAATTATTCTACTAGCACAGAAAAATATACGGCTCAAAAAGTATGAAAACAACAACGTAACGTAGACGTAAGCAAATGTCAAAAATTTAGCAAACAGAAGCTGTGTTCAATGATATTGTTCGTGGTTCTGTGATAAAGTGTCATAAGAGTTCCGGTTCTGTGATAAAGCGTCATACTAAATTCTTTATCATCGGAGTTTTGATGAGGCTTTTTGAAGAATTGACTTTATCTAACCTCTTCACAAATTTTTTTTCATTGAAAACAACAATAATGCTGTTATTATTGTACTTAGGAAAAAAAATTGTTTACCGTTTCACCAAAGTATATTGACCAATGGGAAAGCGCGTGAAAAGCACGATTTTTTTCTTTGGGCGTGTCTCAGAAATAGAGATGTTTTAATCAGCTGTCAGTTTCAAGTATTTTGTGGAGATTTGACAGACAAGAAATTTTTGGATTAAGTTCTCTACAGTTCGTTTAGTAGATTTTACACCTAACCACGCCTTCCAAGAGTGTACCAGATTGCATGAATATCCCGGTTGTTTTTTTTTTAATTCACAGAAAAGTTGTTATTTCTGTCAGTTTCACGAATATATTAGCAGGCGAACAAAAATACAAGTTTATTAATGGATTCACGACCTGTTTCACAAATATGTACTATTCGTTAGAAGCCCCAATTTATTTGGCTGAAAGGAATTCAATACAAATGTTCACTCTGATTATGATCCTATTTTCAGGCAACTGAACAGATACATTTTCTTATCAGCTAGCTGTCACATTGACATTTAGACCATGAACAAACCTAATTTTGTTTTTTTTTTCTAAAAAACAGAAAAAAGAAATAACAAAAGATCGATTTCCACCTTATTTCCACTTTTTGTCCTGAAAAAATATGTTACAATTATTTCCAATACAAATTAAAACTATAAATCTGCTATAAGAATTACATAAAATTATATTCTTCCATTGTATTGCTAAAAAAGCAAACAATTAAGTAAAGAAGATGAAACAAAATTGATTAAAAAAGTGAACAATGAAGCACTTTCAATACCAAGTTTCAATTATTGTTGTTTTCTAATTTTTACAATGAACAAATAAATGTTTTATTGCGAATAATACTTGCTTATCTACTGCATAATAGTAATGATATGTTAAACATTTTGTTTGAAACCAAAATACATTAAAACGAGCAAAGTCCGCAATTAAGTAATTTCGTAAAAATAGTGTACCACCACCTAATAACAGGAAAGAAAAGAAAATTCCTTCCTATGGATACGATTCGTGTAAACAAATTGGACGACGAACAAGAACAAACAACAAAAATGGAACAACTATCGGGTGTTATGATAATAATCATTATCGGTGGAGGAGTCTTGACTTTTGTCATGTTGTTTATATTTGCTAAACGACAAATAATGCGTTTTACATTGAGATCAAGGCGTGGACCTCATGTTCCAGTGGGCAATGATGCCAAAAAGGTTATTCCTACAATAGATCTTGTAGAGTTTAGAATTAAAGCATTGTTCGTTAATATTTCAGGGAATTCGACGTGAGATAGAACGTCGCCTCGATTGTATACAAAAAATCGCTCATGAACCTAAGCTTTTGTGGGGCGATGACAAATATATTCTCAAGCCAGATCAACCATTGCCGCCGTATTATTACCGCATGAAGGCAGTTGATGATATCAAAATTCTTGGTGAGTGTCCTTGTTCTTCTTATCTCTGCTTCATTTATATTCCTTTTTTTTTTGGTTAGAAAAAGAAATAGCTAGATGCGATGGAAGTGTCCGCCATCCCTATGACAGTTTGAGAGCTTTCCTTCTGACCACCCTTGCCTCGACATCTCTAAACGGATCTGGACAAAGATTGATCCATCAATTCTGTGATATGTACGAGCACGCTCGTCACGATCCTAATGATTTCGGCAGTGAAGAATATGAAGCCTATCATCGACTTTTATTAAAGCTCCTCGATGCGTAAGATACACCTCTCTCAAACCTTACCTTAACCCATTTCGAAATATAAAAATATTCTTCCCTTCCAGTGCAAAACAATTGAAATCCTTTTCAAATAGTCGCAAAACTTCACCCTCCCGCACACCAAAAAAACAAACTAAAATGCATTCCCTCTTAGATCCATCCCGTTTGCGTCCACCTCCACTCAACACGGATCCTAAATCACCAGTTGTTGGAGGCAGCGAACTAAGTGGCCAACACTCTAAAGTAAATCTAACATTAGGCCTTCAATCGCATCACATTCAAGATCAAGACCAAGAACGAGAGAATGTACGTAATCGAATTAAAAATGTTCCAACCAGTGGCGGCAGCGATGAAAATGAAATTCTTAGCGTCAGCGTATCAACATACCATGATAGTAGTTCAAGTGTTGTATGATTACGATTGCGGGAGATTTTACAGCGTATCTCCTTGTCAACACCTTCATCCTGGATACCAAAGTGAAGAATATTTTTTTTGCTTTAATCCCGTTACATATTTTGTGCTCCAATTATTGTTTGAAGATCATGAAGGTTTTAATTGAAATTATTGTCGGACCGATTGATTTAATTCTAAGGCCATATCTACGTTAAGGCTAAATAATAAAATACTAAAATAAATAAATTAAATAACTTATCGTTATTAAAACATAGAACATAAAATAGAAAAAAAAAAACACATGAAAGCTCTTGTAAATAATTTTAAATTTTGTATGTTTCCATCAGAGTTACTCATAAGATCTACGGTTTCTATACTCTTGCAGTCAGGGTGTCTTCAGTCAGTTTCTTCTAATCTTTGAACAAGAGCAATACCTTCATCTTGTTGTTCAAGGATTAATCTTGTAAATAAATAAATAATTTTATCTGATTAGGGACAACTTCCCCTGGATGTTGTAAGTTCTACGATATGTAAATGAAACTCAGACCCAAGAGACCCATACGCGCAATAGTGTAAGGTTTCTGGAAATGTACCTCAGTTTTCTCCAACTCTTTTCCAGCTGTGCAGATTCCCGTTCAACTGTCATGCGCCATGTACTTCTCGGCCGACCCATTCCCCTACCTGCCTAACTGGAAGGGTGTCACTTCATAGCTTGGCTTGCAATACAATCGTTGTCCATAGCGTCTATAGATTCCTGACCCGTTCTCCTATAAAGTTCATCAGTTGGTACAGAACGGGTCAGAAAATCTATGATATGATTTGTAGACACCTGTTCACGAACATTCGCAGATTTTTTGTGACAGCAGATATGACTTTCAACCTTCTGAGCTGGTGTTAATCCGAATGAAGCTTAGAACCGTCTACATCTTTCACCGGATATTTTTTTAAGCTTTGTATACATATCTGTGAGCTCCGTAGTTATCATTACCTTCAACGAAGGAAAAGGATTTATAATGCAGGCAGTCCAAAAAAGGAAAAAACACCGAATCTGTTTTATTCGTTTTTGTTTAATTTTATTCAAAACAAAGCTACACGCGAAACTCAGAAAACGAACACAATTAATATCTTATAAAAATGTTTAAAGAGGTCCAAGCATTGGTTTTCGTCCAGGCCATGCTTCCTTGGCATATTTTTTCTTTTGAGGTTCATTGCTATTCTCCAGCACAGAATGGTCTTCGTAGCGTTGCACTAAAATGCAAACAGTTTATTATGCAACAAAATATAAAAACACTACAAAACAAATATCACCATTGCCCCCTGATGGAAAGGGAAGTTTTCCTTTTGATATTGTTGGTTCAGTAATAGTGGGTGTTACATCTGGAGCCGGATTTGGTAGCAGTAAACCCAATTTAGTACCCATTGCAATTGGTGTTATGTCAAAGTCATTTCCGGTACTCAAACGATTCGAGATCTGATCGTGAGTCTCAGGAAGATCTTGATAAAGTTGTGGTGTACTCGAAGTCGGATGCATATGTTTCATTTCGTTGGAATTCGTATGATTAACGAGACTTGCCGATATTCCAATTTGATTAGGGTCAAAGCGCATACGTTTGCTTGGCACAACGGTTGTCTGGATAAGATTTCGAAAACGCCCCACATTTGGATCCACATCTTCTGGGTTGATGATGATTTCTTCTTCATTAAATGTAACGCTGCGACGTTTTCTTTGTGATTTATTTGCGCTCTTAAATGAGTTCGAACAAAATATAAAGTGAAAACAATTAAGATATTATATGGACGTCTTTTTAATTCAATATACCTTACGAAGACTATCGTCTGTGATGCCCAGCATTGATATTCTTCGATTGTGAGCGGTATTGTATTCCGTTAGATTCTGAAATGTTGTAGGTATTTTAAAATATATTTTGTTCACTGGGAGAATTTCTTACGTCTAATTCCGTTTGACTTTCAGGCAGGCCCAGCAATGCTCCATCACTGGATTCACTCAATGGGAGGTCCTCTATAATACTCGATCTGTGACCTGCTGATGGCCTTTCTCTAAGAATATATTGTCGAGTTGAAGCTCCAAAATGAAACGTCATATTAATTTGTAATTGCGTTGGTTTATTCGATTCCAGACGCAAAGTACCGATATAGGTGCCATGAGCTTGAAAATTAATAGTGTGACTTTAATATTGGAAACCATTTTATAATCAAACTTTAAAGTGAATCAGTGTCCACACATAATCCCTTGGCCCCAAATTCTATAAGGACGCATGATCCTACAAACCTGAGACCTTATATTTCAGTTATAGTTTCTTGTAGGCTTTGTCAATTTTCAGCTATAAGCGTATCGTCGAAAAAAATAGCTTTAGTAGGCAGAATTCGAACCTAGACCTTGCACTAGCCATAAGGTACTGTTAACGAAATTCAAATAATTCAACTCCTACAAGCTTGTAACTTAAGATTTTAATGAAGACTAAAAACTTAAAAAATCCTTGTGATAATGAAATCTAATCCTTATAGTTGAAGCATCTAACGAACACAGAAATTCAAACTGTAAAATGTTAAAGCTAAAAAACAAAACCAAGAGTAATTCATTGTTTCAAATGACAATTTCGGACGGTAAAAATTTGTTATATCTCTCAGTTTTAGTGGTCGCAACTAGTGACGTCAAAATCTTGGCCCTTCGCACCAACTTTCTTTCTTCCACTAACTTTCTGTAGATCTTTGAAAGTGAAAGTTTAAATCAGGAGCGCTAGTTTTTGTTGGAATGCAAGAGAAACACGTTGGTTGTTGAAAATGGAAATTTGGTTATTGCATTGCCCAGATACCTTGATCTGAGTTAGCTTTGCGTCAAAACAAGAAAATGACAAAGTACAATTATTGTTGAAGTATTGCTTTCATTCGGAATTCGGTTTTGAAACGAACAACGAAGCGTCACAGTTTTGACCCAGTTTTATTATGCGCTTTATGTTTTACCGAAACTATACCGTATCGCAGAAATTTCCTCACTTGGTCTACACATTATCGGTAAGTAAATAATTCTAAATATAAATTGAATTTGTATCTTTAAAAATTTCGTCCTCTGAAGAAGATATAATTGCTAGTGTACCGACAAGTGAGTAAGCGGCCGTAGACTATCGGATCTTAGTGCCAATTATATTTTAAAACTTAAAAGGTCCCATTATTACATGAATATAAATGATTCAATATTAAAAATATAAAAATAAAGAGCTAATATTAAAGACATTTTTAAAAGAAACAATTTTCTACTTACTTGATCCCAAATCAACCAAATAGGCTATATTCAAGTGCTTGTGATACACAAACGCTGCATGTACCCTCGAGCACGATGCATGATCAATACAAAAGTCATTCATTTGAGCATTACGTCCAAATAAATAACATTTCTTTTCATCAACCATTAGCTTCTGGACTAATTTGTCATCCTTTAAAACATCCAAATGCAATCCAGTTGGTGGCTTCCCGGCCCTAAAAGAAGTAGATAGACAAAGTAAACCACGTTCTAATGTGTATTATTCGTATTTAGGACAAACCAACTAGGAATTTCATAGCTGCTAGCCATTTGTTCAATTCAAGCAGATTTAACTTTTCTTTTAAAACAATTTTATTTTTGCATTTATATCGATGAAACCCAAAATAATAAACAAATTTTCTTTTTCATTTGGTAGGGTGCATTTTGAAATAAAAAAAATGACATTTCACAAATGACAGTTTGAGTCCGATGCTTTCAGTGCTCTCAGGCTCGAGAATTTAAGCTTACCCAAATAAAAGCGTCGCACTGCCACTTCATATGAAAAACGCTTTGCCGCTTGTCGCATTTGGTGTGGGTACTCTCGGCCTCGTTCAGATGGAGATATTTTTCTCCGTATACCGTACACGGAATTTCACAGTATGCCGCATGGCAATAAAGTTTGTATTAAGTAGTCACATGACGTTCAGATGGAGATATTTTTGTCCGTATACCGTACACGGAATTTCACAGTATGCCGCATGGCAATAAAGTTTGTATTAAGTAGTCACATGAAGTCCATGCGGTATTCAAGATATTTTTTCCGTACACCTTATAGAGCTGAACAGATTGCATCGCTCGTCGCTGACAGATTAAATTTGTATGGACATCGCCCATCGGCAACATAATGACGTCTTTCATCGCTTAGCGATTCGCCCATAAGTTAAAATGTTTTTAACTTTTTCTAATTTGACATAATATCAGCGACGTCGCTCAGCGACGAGCGATGCATTCTGTTCAGCTCTTATAGATTGGTCATCCGGCAAATTCTTATTCGATATGCCACATTGATTTTAAGGGATGTGTGAGCAGAGTTTATTGTGTCATTCTCTTTAGATGGAAATTATAATACAAATGTATCCAGTTTATTTAGCCTTTTGGCGATAACACTATAAAAACATGAAATAATCGAATCAAAAAATGCCATCATGTAATTTACTGTCCGGTATTCGATTAAAGGCTTGCCCAAACCAAAGTGCCACAGAGCGACACAACAAGGGCAAAATTTATTGACACAACGTTATATCAGAGTGCACACCAAATGCGACAAAGCTCAATGCGTTTTTCATATAAAAGTTTTTGTCGCACTGTTGCACTTTGGTTGGGCAAGCCTTTTAGGCAAAACGTTTTTCATATAAAAATCGTGTCGCACAGAGCGACAGTGTGTCACGAGCACTGTCGCACTTTGGTTTGGGCAAGCTTTTAATTGTATATTTTGTAAAAAAAAAAAAATTCCACAAATGGGACTCTTTTATTTAATTATATCAAATTTGTATTCGCCTAGGCCTGTAAGCACTATAAATATTTAAAACAGTTTGACATTCACTGGTTGAAAAAATCGAGTATCGAAACCTTGCCTGCAACAAAAAAATCTTGTGTTTTGGCATTTCTCGGCTGTACGTTGCGTGAGAAAATTTGTAAATGAATAAACGTGGATTTCTGTGAATTCCTTTGCAAAGACCTCTTTTAAAGTATTATCAAAACTAAATCCCACTAAAATCGCTCCTCAATCATCAATTTGTGTTCTCGCGATTTCATAATTAGGTAAATCATCCTACCCATAATGTCAAAACGGTCTCAGCCAGCTTGGCAAAAGCCTCAATCTCTAGAACGTCCAAAATTAAAACTCTTCAATAGTTTAACAAGACAAAAAGAAGAATTCATTCCTCTTGATGGCAATAATGTTCGTTGGTATAGTTGCGGGCCAACTGTATACGATGCATCTCACATGGGACATGCCAGGTAAGCCCCACCTCCACACCACTGCACCTCGCAAGTCACAACACAAAATGACTAATCACCGCAATTAAATATCATCATCTCATAGGTCTTACATATCTTTCGACATTCTTCGACGTGTTCTTTCTGATTATTTTGGCTACAACATTCAATATGTTATGAACATTACCGACATCGATGACAAAATCATAAAGCGAGCAAGACAAAATTATCTGTACGAGAAATACAAGAAGAATGTTAGTGCTTTGCCTGAACTGTTAAAAGATCAGGTGGAAGTGATTGAGGAGTTTAAAAAAACATGCGAAAAAAATACCGATCCTGATAAGAAAATAATGCTGGACAAGACACTAGCAAAGATGAATGCAGCTGTTGAGCAACTTAAACAAACTGTAGCAATCGGCAGTTCGGAAAAGATAGAAGAGGCAAAGGTGATTTACTTGACTGAAGCTAAAGATCCAATTGCCGAATGGATGGATAAACGAGAGGGCGATCAGGTGACTGAGAATTCAATATTTGAGGCGCTGCCCAGTTACTGGGAAGATGAGTTTCATAACGATATGCGAGCATTGAATGTAAGTACAAAAGCTCATTAATAGTATAATGCATCAGTTTGTATCACCAAAGAATCTAATCATACGATACAGAAATGATAGGTCAAGGACCCTTAAAACATTGTAGCTATTTAAAATTAGAATTTAGAAATCAAGTTATGTATAATTAAACTGGTACCTACTTATATTTGGATTTCTTATCACAATCACATTTAATTGAAAATGTTTCTAATGAAGCTGTATTGAAGTCAAGGTCTTTTGGTCGAAGAGAAATAATATATATAATTTCAAAATGTAAGTTAAATTTTCAAGCCATGACATCATCAAATTAATCAGTAGGTTTGTTTGATATCTTGAGAAAACCCGTTGTTTCAAAGCAATGAGCGATAAATGAAATATAGTTGTAATTTTTGCTACTGTCTTTTTTAAGATACAGTAGTGTCCGTGAAAAGTTTACAGTTTATATTAAAACAGTTAACCCCAATCACTCTCCATTCAATTTAAATTTCTTCAAAGTTGAGGCCACAGACCAAAGTAGTTAGTCTACACCCACCTTCAAAAGTTTGGCACCACATTTAAAATATAGTTTTCTGATCCAACGAATCAATTTGTTAATGTTTATTTTTATTATTTATTGAAAAGTAATGTTTTTCCAACTGCTTATATCCCTTAAAAGGCATCAAACAAAAAAAATTAATTAAATTTTACCAAAATGAATTTCACGCACTTTTATGGTTACTTGCAATAAATTCGCACACAATCTTGAAACTTTCCACATATTTCAAAAAATTCTCCAGATAGTCTCCAAAATATTGCCATATACCAAGTTTGAAGTAAATCGACCAATCCGTTTAGGCTGTGGCTTCTGATACATTTAACATAACATAATTGTCGTACCCACTTTTTTCGCATTCATTATCATCGAATTGTCATGTTTAATTGTTATCACAATTTTTTATTTTTGTACGAATGCATAGCTTTAACTACATATATCATATGTAAAAAATCCTAGGGTGCTAAGTTTGAAGTAACTTAATCTATGCTTTCAAGCATCAACCCAACTATTTCGCTAATAGGAGTTAAATGGTTTAATGTACCGAAGCCCCGTCTTAAAGAAAAGGCTTAAATTGAGACATACGAAATCAAAATACGACACGATTTGAATTTCATAATTGACCTGAATGAGTTAAGTAAATCCTGATAAGAAATTCTATTTACATGGCGTAGTCATAAATCACTGACCTTTTTCTTGCTTTACTATAATTATATTCTATTGACAATCATTTTTTTTTTTCTTTCTGTTGTTACTTTAATGAAGATAATAATCAAATATTTATAAAGGGAAACAAAAGTAATTGTAATTTGTTTACAATGCAACTACTAACCTTACTCAATTGCAAAAATATTATGATTGTATTTAAGGGGCTCGTACTCTTCTATAAACGTATTGGTCGCAAATAGGATTTTACTTTTGGGTTGGGATTGGGTTTGAAATCGCATCAACTAAACTGCACTCTCCAAAACTTTAATCACATGAACGTCTATCTAACATCTGATATTTCGATGAAACTAGTTCCCCTTTCTTGTGAGACGCTGCAGAAGTTGTTTCAAGTCTTGATTGATCTATAGGAAGTTTAACGAAGAAGATGTGTTTGACTTAATAGCCGTTCGATTTCTCTCCTGGGCTAAGGAATTAATTTGTGGGCAGTGCTGAAGAAGGAAATTTTCTACAAATCAAATTGAAGGCACAATAAATTTAAAGGTGGGATACAGTTTCCTCTCTTTAATTCATTAATTCAGTATCGCAATCAGCATGTATTAAGGGCTGAATCTCTGTTTGGTTTATGAACGTCCATGGCTCTAAATTTATAACAGTGATCGAAGCTAGGCAGGATATTGGTTGAACAAGAAGCACATAATATATATGTATTTTGAATTTGAACTCAGGTTATAACAATCAACTGGATGAACATTTAAATTTACACCTGCATCTGGATTAACTGCTTTTTGCAAAAGGAGGGTTCATTCCCTGCATTTATACAATATTCAATCTTTCCCAAAATTGATATTCACCGACTACCAGATTTGATAAACCAGCAATTTTATTTTTTCTTATGAAATTTATGTTTTCAGATTCTTCCACCGGATGTACTTACCCGAGTCAGCGAATATGTTCCCCAAATTGTTGAATTCATTCAACGCATCATTGCCAATGGATTAGCTTATGCAGCAAATGGTTCGGTTTACTTTGATGTGAATGGATTCGATAGGAAAAATAATCATCATTATGCGAAATTAGTTCCGGAAGCATACGGTGACACGAAATCTCTGCAAGAAGGCGAAGGAGATCTCTCAGTAGCAGATGATCGTTTGTCTGAAAAACGATCTCCAAATGATTTTGCCTTATGGAAAGCCAGTAAAGCGGGCGAACCTTTCTGGGAGAGTCCTTGGGGAAGTGGCCGTCCTGGTTGGCATATCGAATGTTCTGCCATGGCTTCAGATATCTTTGGTCAAACTATGGATATTCACACGGGCGGTGTTGACTTAAAATTCCCACATCATGACAATGAACTGGCCCAATCTGAAGCTGCCTACGACCATCCCGAATGGGTGAAGTATTTCCTTCATACAGGACATCTCACCATTGCCGGATGCAAGATGTCAAAGTCTTTGAAAAATTTCATCACTATTCAACAAGCACTGAAAAAACACACCGCAAGCCAGCTGCGTTTGGCATTCCTTATGCATTCGTGGAAAGACACTTTGGATTATTCAGAAAATACTATGGAAATGGCCGTACAGTATGAGAAGTTTTTAAATGTAAGTTCTTAGTTGTCTTGTAAGCTTGTGAAAAGATTTTTACATGAAACGTTTCTTTTTTTAAGGAATTCTTCCTCAACGTTAAGGACTTAACGCGACATTTTGCAACCGAAAAGCCTCGAAGACAATTCGATGCATGGCGACCAACTGAAGAGACTTTACAAACCAAGTACAATGCCACACAGTCACAGGTTCATGAGGCTTTATGTGGTTAGTGTTGACCTATTTGTTTACTTTTTATCAACTAAAACAAAAAACCTTATCTTATAGACAACGTTGATACTCGGTCGGCGCTGGATGCTTTGCGTGATTTAGTTTCTGCATCTAACGTTTACATTCGAGACAATAAGTGCAGCAAAGTGAATTCCTTGCTTTTGCGTAAGATTGCAATGTACATCACTGATTTGCTGAATATTTTTGGTGTCATAGCTGCGCCACGTGGTGGAATTGGATTTCCTATTTCCAATTCGGCAAATGGCAATGCGAACGATGCCGATGTGGAAAAAGTCGTTATGTCTTATCTCACTGCCATGGCTGAATTCCGTAATCAAGTTCGTGATCAAGCGAAAACCTTGAAGGCTGTTGATATCTTAAAACTTTGCGACGAGTTACGCGATGATGTTCTTCCAAATTTAGGAGTTCGATTAGAGGACCGCGAATGCGGTGATTTTGCCTTAAAACTTGTCGACAAAGAAACCCTCCTGAAAGAACGAGAAGCAAAAAAAACTATCGAAGCTGAGAAAGCCGCAGAAAAGGAAAAAAAAAAGAAAGCTGCTGAGGCAGCTAATGCCGCAAAGGAGGCACAAAAGAAAATCGATCCAAAGAAGATGTTCTTAAGCGAGACAGATAAGTATTCAGCATTTGATGACAAGGGTTTACCAACACATGATAAAGATGGAAAAGAAATTAGCAAAGGGCAAACTAAAAAACTGCAAAAGCTTCAACAGCAACAGGAGGCACGGTATAAAGAGTATATGGAAAGTGTAAACGGAGCTTAATAATGGATGCTGGTTTTTTTTCATAAATTTATAATGTTTATTTTTTTCTTTTCGTTAAACGTTCGCTTGTATTCGTGTTAAATAATTTATTTAATGCATATTTAGAGTTATAGTTAAGTTTTTTTTTGTAACGGCTTTTTATTTATAAATCAAAAAAAAACATATACTATAAAATCCGAAGGAAGCATTTATGTTTGTATATTTTATGTCCGGATAATAATGAAGACATAAACATAGAAGTTTGGTATAACATTATGAGATGTATTGGTTTCCTTATACAGTTCACTGTTGAATCTTCTTCTCCACTCACCATTAATACAAAAAGGGACCAAAAATCACCCGAAAAAAATATCGTTCAAACTAGGGGTCCAGTTTTTCATGCAGAACATTCGATTGATCTAAGTTAGATGCTGCCAATACTCGATTGAATCGACTCAACTCGATTGTTTCAAGGGCTCCTGCATCTGAACAGCGGGATCGGGATAGTAAGCGTTATGTACAATAATAAGGGCATTCTAGTTCTTCGGGAGAGGGCTTTGTTTCATAGTTTCTTTAGCCCAAAAAAGCATTTTTTGTTTGAGATCAGTGCCGATATTGTTGTGAGAGTTTAGGTCAAAGGCCTTAACTATCTCAAAGTAATAATAATTGTTAATCTTTGAACAATAAAAACAACTTGAAGGTATTATTACCAACATGGCTAGAATGGCAATCCTCTCATCAAACTCCCTATGCAACAAATTGTTGGTTTACAAAGGCAGTATGGAGTAAAACATAAAAATGACGAATAGAACTAGCATACTTGTAGGAACTTCTAAAACTGCAAGTGTCTTCCATGCAATTGATAAACGATAATGTAGATGAGGGAGTGCTTAGTGTATTAACTTCTGAAGTTAGGCTTGCGTGATTTCGAATCCCACTAGGGTATAGAAGGAAAGTTTTTCGAAACTTACGGAAGAGAGTAGCCTAACTGCAAGTATGGAAACATACGAAATTTAATTAAATAATAATTGTTGTCTAGTAAAGTTCTGTTCAAGACGTGCGTTGGTGTTGGTTGTCATTGACCCATTCCAGCCGATTCCTTTTCAATTCTTAAGACTATCCTACTTGTTTTCTTCGTCTCAACTGAACCAACTATGGAAATTTCAAACCTATCCGAAATGTTGTGCGATGAACCCTTCCACTACGCAAAAAGGTCTTTAGTAAAAATTAAAATAATTTTTAATAAAATTAAAATTTTATTTTTCAAAAATTTTATATCGAATAATTAATATAAGTAGGTAATTATTTATGTTTGAAATAATAATTATGAATAAACAATAAAATAAATTAAAAGAATATTTTGGTTTTCAAAGGGAATTAAACTCATTTAAGTCATACAAATAAACTCGATTTGCTGCCTCAATGCGCAGCCAGGTAGGTGCAGAACGCTTACGTGTAATTTACAAACTGTCTATTAAGTCAATAGCCAAAGGAAATTCAAATCGTGCAATGTCCTCTGCCAATAGCTTGTCCATCGATTGTTGGTTTTCCAATTCGTATGGATCCTGCAGATCAAATTCTAAATCGAACTCGTCATCAAAATCAGTTGGTTGAGGTATGTTACGATCTGGTAGATCGAAGTCATTCTCGATTTCTCCATCGCCATTGATGAGTCGTTCCAATGCATCTGGTTCAAGAACATTCATTTCTGACCAAATTTCTTCCAAGCCTTGTTATAGAAATAATTTATATAATATCATATATATAACACCCCTTAACAAAATAAAATCAATATTATATAAAGTTCTTACCTTTGTGACAATTTTCGTTGCAAGTCTTTCGAGTTGGTAATTCTCTTTTGTGTGCTTCTTCGGATTTGTTTGTGACAATGGGCTGAATTTGTAGTTGTTGTTGCGCATCGATTTGGGATTTTAGATGTTGAGAATGTTGCTTCAATAAATCTGTACAGAAATTCTTTGATGGACCAGGAATTTGGAGTCCCTTGAAAGGTGTAATCGAGGCATGATTATGGATAACATTTTTTATTTCTCCCAAAGCATGTTTGCGAATGTTGTGCTTGCGTTCCGAATAAAATTGTTTATTGGGCATGGTTCTTTGTTGATAATTCTCTCCATCGACGAATAATTGTTCATTTCGAGCTGTCGACATTTTTATTTTTTAATATTTTCTTTTAAAAATTATGTAAAATTCTTAGCTCTCTTTAATTAAAAATCTAAAGTAATTTATCGATTTTCAATTTGTTGAAAATTGTAATACAGTTTTACCGGGAAAGTTGTTTTTTTTTCTTTGATGTTTAAAAATTTTTGAAAGTGACATTTGAAGCGAAGTGATGCCAAGTTACAAAATTGTAGTAGAACAGCTGATCATCAGTTAGATACTCGATTTGAAATTCTAGTTTAAGGCTTGCTTACACCAGAGGACATAAAATGATGCGACTGTGCGACACGACAATGCAAAAATTTTGGTGTTGTCGTGTCGCACTGTCGTACTTTGGTTTGGGCAAGCGTTAACACTTTTTGTTCACCATTTGCAAAGCGTTTTTTCAATGCTACAAGATCGTTGTGGTATCACAAAGCTGGCTAGTGCGAATTTGCCCTTTGAAAAATATATTCTGAGGTGGAAGGCTCAAAGTGGCATATCGAGTCTCGATCTCCAGCACAAATAACTGTTTAGGTGTTTTATTGTATGCACTTTTTATTTTCATTTGAATAAACAAATTTAGCAAATTGTGCTGAGTATGAAGTGATTTTTTGTACAAAAAAGAAAGTCTAATAAACCACAAGCAACGAATTAGCAAAATATGCTAGAAAAGATTTAAAATAAAGAAGAAATTTGGAATAAAACTATTTGGCTGAAACGGTTCTAAAAAGTAAGCACATTTCTTATGTTGTTAAATTATTTACAGAGGATAATGAAATTTCACTATTAACCGAGCTCCAAAAATCATCTGAGGAAAAATGGTAATGTATTCAACCATTTACTAATAAAAGGTATATCGAGCTAAAAGCAGAGATGATTCATTATTGATGAACTGTCTAAAACTAGATTACAGTTGATCAAGAGTTTTTCAATACAAAATTCGTTTTCATTTGCTAAATAGGGTACCTACTTCTAGGACTACCCTTTCTTTTGTTCAAATTTATTATTCAGTAAACCCGGGTATATGTATATATTTTTAAATAAATAAATGTAGGTAAGTAATGCAAATGTATGAATAAAATTAAACACAAATCTTGTATTCAATCAAACACTGTACGTTGATTTCAACTTGTTGAAATATTCCAAATCTTTTTTGGCAATTGAAGGTATATATTTCTCATAGGATCTTTCAAAGTCTTCCATACGCACAATTACGTCTTCTGGCAAGAGTTCGTCCGCATCGCTTTCCTCATCTTCTTCTGTTTCTTCTGAAATAACAAATCGACATTTAAATTATGTAAATCAGTAAATTTAAATCACTTACTTTTACGATGGTTTTCAATAGACCTTCTTACAGCAGACAGCCATGCATTGGAACATATCGAGTACAAATCTGCACCGGACATATCTTCATTCAAAATGTCTACGATCCTTTCCAAACCCAAATCCTTGGTTAATTTAAATTTCTTCGTTTGAGCTTTTAGAACAGATATTTTATCATCAGCCGTAGTACACGGTCCGACATAGAACAGCTTGTCAAAGCGTCCAGGCCGCAATAAAGCTGGGTCAATAAGATCTGGTCGATTGGTTGCGGCCAAAATAAAAATAGGCTTCGAAGGATCTCCCATGCCATCCATTTCGGCTAGCAATTGACTAACAACCCGATCCATTACACCACCAGAATCACCAGCAACACCTCTATTTGGAGCAAGGGAATCTAGTTCGTCCAAGAAGAGTACACACGGCGCAGTTGAACGTGCTCGCGAGAATACCTCACGAACATTTTGTTCACTCTGACCAACGTACATATTAAGCAACTCAGGTCCTTGCACAGATAAGAAACTCAAATTGCACTCTGTTGCAACTGCCTTGGCGACAAGTGTCTTTCCAGTCCCCGGTGGTCCGTACAATAAGATTCCAGATCTTCGAAGATTCTTACCCATCAAATGAACATGCTTGAGCGGCAGTCCTATACTGCTTTGAATCTCATCCTTAATCTTTGCCAAACCACCAATATCTGACCATAGAACTTTTGGCACTTTGGGTGCTCCTAGGCTGTTTGCAAATGAAGATTGCATTTCGGTCAAGTTCTTTTTGAAATGGCGCATACTTAGGACTGCACGTTTAGGTTCTCTACGCAAATCCCGAATGGCATTGTCGTAAAGCAGTTGCAAATCACCTAAAATAAATCCTTGCGATTTCTCAGCTACTTCGGTTAGTAGCGACTTAGCTTCGGTCCAGTTGAAAAATTCACGAAGAAATCGTTCACGAGACTCCATTGCAAAAAGTGGAATTCGCTCTAGACTTCCACGATTGAATATTTCATCATTGAAACTCTCCCGGATGTGCAACCACTTGAGGATCTCGAAGCGTTCCTCTTTGTCGAGCATATCTATGTGGACGATTTCAAGGAACAATCGCTGGATCATTGGCTTCAGATTTTTCTCATTAGTTAGAGCGACAATGATTATGGGATGGTCGCGGTCCCTTGCAAATAGCTCCTGGATTTGAGCTTGAAAAGACGACAACAGTCGTAGGTCCTCGTTGCCCTCGTTGTCAATACCAAAAATCTGAAATAAAAAGGAGAAGATAAATCAAGTTCCTACTTTGTTATTTAGAAGTGATACTCACCTCAAAGTTATGGAAGGCAAAAAGCATCGGTTCGCATTGCAAACTCTTAGCAAAGAGTCCCTTCAATTTCAACTCAGTATGCGATGGAATAAGCGAAACAACATCAGCACAATCGACTCCATATAAATGTAGTCCCAAGTCTTGGGCGACAGCGTTTACCAACTTCGTTTTGCCAGAACCACGTTCGCCTTGGAGCATGAACAACGGGTAGATATGTTTTGATGACAAACAAGCTGATTTCTTTGGCAAAAATGCATCAATCGACGAACGGAGCAGTGAATAGGCATCACTCAAGCCACTAGGATAGTTCTCTACAATTGCAACGTTATCCAAAATTTGTCGGGGTAAGAAGTGATGTGTATGCGGTATCTGCATGAGATTAGTAAAGTTCCTCGCCACAATAGCCTGCATCTCAAACTCACTGCCCTTCAACTCCAAATGAACGCAACGAAAGTGAATGTACTTCAGGTAAGCAAATATGTGATAGAATGTTGCTAGAACCGATGTACCCAGCAATTTGGCATTCACCTCAACACGATAAGTGTGGCCGCGATGCAAAATCCTTGGTGTATTAAAGTAATTTCCCAAAATGGTAGTAACAATTTCTGGAGGCAATTCGTAAGGATTATTCAGCATATAGATGTGTACCTTAGTTGCTATGGATGGAATTTGTTGTGAGTCTGTAAATGGCTCCAATTCCACCCAGAATCCATGATTGTAACGAAAGCGATCCATTAAATTCGAGTAGAAATTCTCTTGGACATACAAACAACCATCGGAACAATTCTTCACCGGAACTAGCTGTGTGACAATAGTTTGAGGGGCTTTTTGAAGCATTTTCTGAACTATTTCATTGCCAGTAGTGGTGATTGCTCCCAAATGACCAGTAACAAGTAAATTGACAAAGTTTGCCTCACGATTCTCAGCATACTGATTGAATATTTCTTCCGAAGAGAAGATCACGTGTTCGGATTTTATGAATTCGTTTTTAATCAAAAGCTCATAGAGGATATTGGGAATTGGTACTAATTTGAATTTTCCTTGATAGTTAGCCTGATAACGGCGGACTAGAGCATGCGCAAGGAAGCCGGGAAATGCATACCAAGGGCATTTGGGATGAAGAATTATAGCGGCCGCATTGTATGCTTGAACGATTTCTTTCATACGACCAGTATAACGATATGCGCTGGGAGGTTCCGTTGATGGCTGATGAGCCTCTGCTGGCTCCTGACTTTGTACTTTGGCGGGTGAAACATTATCCTTCTCTCGCGATGGGGATTTCAGCGAGGCTTTTTGTTTCTGAAATAAAAAAAAAATGCATATTAATAATGTTGCATATTTTAAAGAGCCAGAATACCGATGTAAGCAATGTCAGTTGGCCAATCATGAGTACTGCATATAGCTACGCTCAGATAAACAGATCAAAAACATTGGCAGTTCTATGTAAACACAAGAAATTGAAAAGATCTGGCTTAGAAAACCAAAGCGGTCTAAATCAAGATGGGTGTAAGATGCATTCCGACCTACAGATCAATTATTGTTCCCTAATCTAAACCACAGTAATTTTCGTGGAGCATGGATCAAGAATCTAGAAATGATAAAGCTCTATTTATATAGAACTATAGAACGTAGGCTGCTTGCTCTTTAATATAATCGCGCATTTTTTAATTTTGCCAAGTTCATTAAGCTTTTTACAAATTTAATAGTTTAGTGTGTAGAAATCGGATAGACACTTATTGGGGTCAACTTGGTGACACCCAGTTTACCCGCAACATTTTCTACATATCAATTGTGATTTCCGTACAAGAGCCTGGAACTGACGAGAATCTGGTAATGGGCATCCCACCAAAACTGTATCAAAAGTGGGGGTCTCTGGGAGACAGGATCCTGAAGGCAAAGTTTCGGACCAGAGTCTACGTCGCGTCACCATTTTACAGTGTTACGCCCAAACAAAACTTAGATGTTGACGAAAAGCAAGCTTTTTACAACCGACATCATAATGGCTATGGGCAACAATGGGCTAAGGCATGTTATGGGAAAACATGGCGTTGGCGATCGCAACGTCAATAGTGAAGTTTAGCGGATTTCTGCAATGCTTACCGTCTTGCAATTGGTAGTACCTACCATATTTTAACACAAGACATGCCATAAATTAAGCTGGGATAGACAGGTAATCTCCAACCAAATTGACATTTTTGCGATCAGCGGACGTTTTAGAAATAGTATCCTGGATGTCAGGAACAGAAAAAGGGCAGATGCGATGGCCCGAGAACACCATCTGATGGAGTTAACGTAAGATTGTGCACAGCTGTAGTTCGGAGATCCTAAGCCTGCATTTATCATCGAACTAGGAGTTTGGTTCTGGTTGCATTTAATAGTGTTTCCACTAGTCCAAAGCTTATTGACAAATTAAACGCTCAATTTTTGAATTTTTTTTTAGAAAATCCTTTATTAAAAAAAAAATCGTAAATTATGTTTTACCAACTTTATCGTCTACCAACAAATATTTCGCTCCTGTACCAAAGCTGTAAAAATTTTCTCACTAAATATCTTCATGGCATAAACTGGAACCTGAAACGTAAACAGCGCAAAGAAAATATTCGCATTGTCATCGCAATAAGCATAGCAATTGTGATTTTCCGATAACCAATGCTGATTTGCACAACTCGAAGTCACAGTTTGTAAATTTTCATCGCTTCTATCACGCAGAAGATGATGATCATCAGCTTCAAGCAACTGATCAATGTACATTCGAATGTTTTCCAAACTATTCTGCCCAAGTATAGAGTATTGTTGTTCACTCAACGAATGTTCGGGGTTTTTCAAAAAAACATATTTTTTTGTTATTCTATTCAGCAGAACAATTTCCAAAATATTCACATTATTTTCAACGGATTCGGGGATAAAGTTCTTCGAAATACAACGTTCTACGTTTTTCATAATCTCATTCTCGTTTCGGAAGACATTTTGTGCAATGTTGCTGATTTCCTGGTATGTTGGATCTGCTCCACAGATCACGCATAAGATTCCACAGCCAGCTACGGGAACAGACACAAAACGATATGCCGTATTTGAGCTCTTCTTTGGCAAGTATACGGGCACATCGTTTTGTGATCGATCTGCTGAGTTTAACATTGTTATAAGCAATTTGCGATCGATTAGGTCCAGATCCCACCAACCTTCTGTCCCCACAGCCAGTTTCTGATTGATAACTATGCAACAAAAGAGCGAGTCACATTGAATGCTGAATTCATTTAATTTCATAAAAAGATGTGCATTATCTGTGGACAATATGCAATCGTTGAATCCAATGATGTCAGTAGCCAGAGAGTCAAGTAATCTATCGACTATTGGCATATACTGCTTGGCTTCTCGCTTCAAGCGATCTACGATCTTGGTGGAAGTTTTCAAGTCCTCCGAGTTGACGAATAGCTTCAACGAATTGAATACCAAATCAGAGAGCAATTCAAGCTTCTTCTCCGACATGTTTCTGCCACATACAATGAGCGTGATGGCTGATTCATAATCCTTCCAGAGAAGAGTCCAGTCTTCGGAAATGGTTGAATTCATACAAACGCCCATGGATTTAAAGAACATGTGTACGCCATTCAATGAGGCTACTGTGGAGAAGGGTAAATTCTCACATTCTCCTTTCTTTCGAGTGAAAATAGGCAATCCTCCATCGGCAGTAAGGCACATTACGTGAATGGTCATTACTAATTTAATATTTTTTTTATTTTATTTATTTATTTATTTACTATAAAAAAAAACTTAAATTTTGTTTCGATACGACAGGTTGAGTTGGCCTTTCAATTTGTAGGTCACTGTTGAATGAAGAGTCAACAGGTAAATTCTAACCAATACCACTCTTTTCATTTTCATGAAGCTACTACACCAATCAAACCTACCATTCAATTTTTCTCTACTAGATACGACGGCTACGACAATTTTATCATATAAATCAAATGCATTTTGGAAAATTTTTAATTCCTTACCATTCTTTCACAACAAAGTACAAGGTGGATTGATTAGATAATTATGAAGATTTTAAAATATTAACTTAATTTGACAAAAACCACGTTCATGATGCACTGGACATTTTGTGTGAGTAATTTGGACAATTGCCAGGAATTTTTTATATGAAAATATGCGAATATTTTGATATTTACCTTTTTGATCACCACTCTTTTCTTCATAAATTTTTGACACAAACCAGCTGTTGAAGATGACAGGTGGGGTTGAACTTTTTAAGAGAGCCAGGTAAAAAAAGCTCTTTGTAGTAAAAATGGTGCCAAGTTGATTATTTTCTTTATTTCATCACTTTCCGGAAAATTAAATTCATTTCATTAAAGCCCGGTTTGCAGTTAAAGTAAAACAAAATTTGTCTATTACAGACACTTTCACAGCGAAATGATAAAGAAAACATAAACAGAAAATATTCAAAGAGTATTCTTGCGTTGCGGAGGGACTCGCACTTATTTTAGCCATATTTTCTATTGTGGAATTCAGAGGTTAGGAAATGTGTGTTTTTCTGTACGCCCGGGCTTAGTCGGCCTAAAAAAATACCTCGGGGCTAAACGAAACACCTGGCAGCATTGCGAATGAAATGACATTCGTTGCGTTAAGGCTTGTTTACAGTTCAGCGTGCAAAAACAAAAATTCAAAGCTAATTTAAGTCTGTTTTTGGCATATTTTGTACCATATTTTGATGATTTTATTTTCAAATCACCGTAACCAATAGATAAAATACCTTTTTTCCTATATCAATTGGTACCAGAGGCTACAAATGCAATTTTATTTTTCTTGCATGCAAAAAAACAACAAATTGCATTCTTATCCCTTTGTTTTGATTGGTTACAAAAAAAAAAGTATCCTTCGTGTTATATGAGGTATTACAAACAAGTTTGCTTTTTTATATAATAAGAACGATGAACAGAAAAGACGGAAAAAAATTTTATAAATTTATTTTTTTGTTTTTGCGCTGAGCTGTAAATTAGGCTTTAAATGCAAGGAATATTCTGAATGTCTTATTGGAAATGGTAAGGTAGTAATCGTAGTGATAATATAGTTCACTCAGCAAGTTCATATTTGATTTAAATGCGAGTATGCGAACCCAGCGAATCACGTTGACTCACCGGGAGTAAAGTATTTCCATTTTTTTTTTTCATTTTCGAGAAGTCTGCCCATTTGTGTCAAAATTTAAAAAAAATGTAAGCAACTCGTGTCAATCTTTTTTTCGTCGAAAATGTCTGTGTTGTGTTTTTTTATTTTTGTTTTGTGTGTCGTTTTATTGTTTTTTTTTTGTGCATTTTTCACCGTAAAAGTGAGTTTTAAATTTGTGTGCTATTTGCTTTTTTCGTCATATAATTTTTGAGAACCTGCGCAATATACTACTTTATTAAGTTTACTATGGGAATATACTAAATTATTATGTGTACTGTGGTTACAGTACACATATCAAAGGTAAAAACTGAACAGCTGAGGATCCAAACGCTCTTAGTAAAAAAGAAACACGATATTTTTTTTGACAGTTTAGGCTTAGTTCTGAACGAAAATAAAAAAAAAAACAATGTCGCTTTGGCAATGTAGAAGAAAATTTATTGATTTGAATTACATTCATGATTTGAATCAATTTCAATGAATTTTTCAAACTAATACAAATAAAGCAGGGTCCTCCAAATATTTTTTGTTTATTGTGACACGCGAACGTCAATGAAAACTCAGAATATACTACCTTACGTGTACTGCAGGCACTTGCAATTAAATTTAAAAAAAAAAATGAAAAAAACACTCGCAATGTAAGCTGCTCCTTAAATAATTTAAAATCAATAAAATAATTAAGCATATTGGTATCACTTCAAACCATTTTGTTTATCTAATTTCGAAAAATGATTTCGAAATTTCGACTTTAATTCCAAAAAAAGAAATTTCTGCGCACCTTTGTGTGTTGTGTGTGTTGCCTCGTCAAATAATGAAGTAAAGTGAGTGTGTGCGTGTGTGTTATCATTTCAAAAACAAATGGCTGAAGAAAAAATTGACAGCCTCGCTGAGGAATTTCCTTTGCACAATAGTGTTTTTAATAACGATATAAAAGGCCTTTCCCAACATCTACAACAACTGGCCAACGATGTCTCACGAAAGGACAAACATGGAAACACCGCCCTCCACTTGGCCGTGATGCTCGGACACAAAGAGTGCACCCACCTTCTGCTCGCCCATGGAGCACCTGTCAAAATTAAGAACCTCGAAGGTTGGTCCCCCCTCGCCGAGGCCATTAGCTACGGTGATCGTCAGACTATCTCCTCCCTCCTTCGTAAGCTGAAGCAGCAATCACGTCAGCAAATGGAATCCCGTCGATCAAATCTAATCAATGCCTTGCGCCAAATGAAAGATTTCTACATGGAACTTAAATGGGATTTCCATTCATGGGTGC
Source organism: Meliscaeva auricollis (assembly GCA_948107695.1). NCBI lineage: Eukaryota > Metazoa > Arthropoda > Insecta > Diptera > Syrphidae > Meliscaeva > Meliscaeva auricollis. Next base: position 17,271,060 of record OX403619.1, on the reverse strand, counting down.
CGCTGGTATCGCGCATCTTGCCCTCAGACATATGTAAAATCCACAAATCAGGCTCATCCATACGATTAGATACGACCTTGGTCGATTTCACTGATATGCGCTGGGAACGAGGCGACATTTCATTTATCTTTCGAGGCGATAAGAGCACCCATGAGTCATTGACTGTGCTAGATAACGAATTCCAGTGCTTTCAGCGAATGCGCTACGAAGAAAACGATATTGAGGAGGAGGTCGATGTGCTGATGTCGAGCGATATACTTGCCGCCCAAATGTCCACCAAAGCCATACAATTCTCACGAGCACAATCAGGCTGGATATTTCGTGAGGACCGCAAAGAAGTCGTAGGTGGCCAGTACAATTGTGATCTATATTCCATCAATGGTCTTGTACTTAAGTCACGCAAACGACGCGAGCATTTATCGACGGATGATTTGAAAAAGAACAAAGCATTGGTCGAGACTATTACCAAGGGTCGACGGGCCAGCATCGATGCCAATGGCGATCTGGGTCGACGAAATTCACTACTGCCACCACCAGAGACCACTGTCACTTGGAATGAATACATCTCGGCTGATGTTGGTAAATATCCCAAACTCGGGCGGGACATAGTGTTCAAGCAGTCCAACAAGTGTCTACGGGCAACAGTCGCCATGAGCAAAGATTTCCCACTCAGCGTCGAGATGTTGCTAAATGTGCTCGAGGTCATAGCGCCGTTCAAGCATTTCAGTAAGTTGAGAGAATTCGTAACACTCAAGTTGCCCAGTGGTTTTCCAGTGAAAATCGAAATTCCCGTCCTTACGACAGTATCAGCAAAGATAACTTTTCAAAAATTCGAATTTTGTGATTACATAGCACAGGAACTATTTGAAATTCCCAATCACTATGTAGAGGACAATCGTCGATTCCCGGACTTATGACCCCAGCAAGAAGTTGATCTCAATAAAAATGAATTAAGTGTTACCGAAGAAGAAAACGAGGATGAGGCAGATGCAGAGGCGGAAAACGACGAAGAAGAAGAAGATGACGAAGATGAGGATGAGTACTTAGATCCACAGGGTTCAGATGACGTATCTTAGATGAGTTTTTAATAAAATATATTAAAAAAGAAAATATATTGAACTCTCATTCTATCGTATATTATTCGAAGACCAAACATTATAGCAGCACGTACTTGTTTCTCAAAAAAAAAAAAAAGAAACAACAACACAAAACTACACATTACACACACTACACGACACTCTTTAGACACCTGCCTATCACTGACCAGTATAAGATTTATAGAGAGTTTTGCTAGGCAAGACCAATAAAGTTTATTTAAAAACAAAAAAAAAAATAATAATCTAAGTCTAAGTATTTTACACAATATTTTATTCTATTTCTATTTAAATAAAAGTAAACAAAAAATGAGTGTTAAGGCCGTCAATTGCCTTCTTTCGTAAAGAAATGAAAGTTTAAATAAATCAGATATCCCATATATCCTTATATGAGGTATCGATTGGTACAAAATATAAGTACGCACTTGGTCATTTTAATTCTTTTAGCTCATATGATCGATTACATTCTTGATGGATGTCTGAGTCACTAGCTAGAAGAATCAGTATTATCAAGTGACTGTACCTAATTATTCCCACTAAGACACAGATTTAAAAAAACAAAATACACAAACGTGTCAATTATAAAACAACACAGTTATTACCAACATTTTCATTTCATTCAAATATTTATTTGTTTATATTCTTCTGTGTAAACATAACATCCAAAATAAAAAATAAGTAAAAAAAATAATGTAAAATAAAACAAAAAAATGCATAATTTACTGTCCATATCTATTATAGAAATATTTTCCTTCGCCACTATCTCTATCGCTAAATATATCATTATTATTATTATTATATTTTAAATTATACTATATCTACTATCTACTACTACAAACACTATTCATCTACACTTTGTTTTAGAAATTAAAAAATAAAAATAATATGTAATGAAGAAAATGAACGTTTATTTAGTGTTCGTTAATGAAAAAAAAAAACATCCCATTCTACATTTTAGGACAAAAACAGTAAACAAAAGAAAAAACTATATAAACATTGTATTTAAGAGAGTAATGTATTTGTATTTATTTGTTAAACAAACAAAAAACACGTTCCATTTTAGTTGAAAATTAGATTAAAAAAAAAATACAGAAAAAAATAAAATTATTTGTTATTTAAAAAAAAAAATAAAGTAGAAGAATTATTTATTTGAAATTTACATACATATTATATACATAGTACAAAATGCTATTCTATACACTTTGTATTTTGCTTAAGATGAGAAAAATAAAAGAAACAAGAATGTGGAAAAATGCAGAGACAGAAACATAATGATGTAATAAATGGTAGTAATTTAAAATTTGGTTTTATTTAATATTATTTTATTCTTCAGAAGGAATGCTTGGGTTTGCCCTTGACGTTCGCCTAGACGCGAATTTTGAGAGCCGTATTTATCAAGGGCTCATAAGTTATGAGCGGTTATGACTGGTCTTAAATTAGAGAATAACTGCTATTTGTAGTATCAAGATATTGAAATTTGTAAGAGTTTTGACACTTAAAGCGAACTTAATTTAATTTCGTTTTCGATTGGAAGTCGGGAAGCATCCAGAAGTCTTTTGAAACTGTTTTATTGTATTATGTCTCATTTTTGTGCCAGGGACAAAAAAGAAAACGCTTTGGACATCATTTTTATAACAATAAAATGCACGACTGGGTCGCACGTACTTGCTCTTATAGATAAAGTTACTATTTATGCTAAGCCTTTTTTATTAAAAAAATGTAAATGCAGTTTTAGAAAAAAAAATTAAAAAACATAAAATTAGATTTTCAAATGACTAAAAAAGCTTCTTAAATGAATTTAACCCGAAAACGAATTATGCAATCTGATTTCATATATTAAGGATACATTTTTAGAAAAAAAATTTGAAAACCGTTAGAGCCGTTTTTTAAAAAAACTATTTTTTCTGCATAAAATTTTGCAATTACTTTTATAAAAAAAAAATTGGTACGCCATTTTTAGGATATTATTTATCAACATCTAAAAACTAAGTTAAAAAAAAAATATTGAACAGTTTTAGAAAAAATGATTTTTCAAAAAAGAAAAAATTCTAGCTTTTTTTTAAAAAAACAATAAAATAATCTTCGAAATTTTTTGTATTAAATATTATTATGGCAATTTAAAATTCTTGTAAAAAAAATGGCTGAAATTGATTGAGTAATGAAGGAGAAAATCAGAATTAAAAAAAAAAGGTTCTATGGCAGGTACCGTTAATAACGGTTTTAAAAAAAAATGCTTTTCATTTAAAGATAGACCTTACCCAAAAAAATGACCATGATTTCTTAAATCAAAATCGTAGGAACCATTTTTCAGAAAAATGAGTTTTTCTAAAACCGGTATATGACAGGTACCGTTATTTTTGGTAAAAAAAAAAAATCAAATAATTTCTGGGGAAAGTCTACAAAAAACGCCACATACCAAGTTTGAAGTAAATCGACCCATCCGTTTAGGCCGTGGTCTCTGATACATACAGACAGACAGAATTGTCGGACCCACTTTTTTATCATCCTCTATCATCGTAATGTCATGTTTGATTGTTATCTCAATTTTTTTTTTGTACGAATGCATAACTTGATAATGGTACCCATATTCCAAGTACAAAAAATATACTCGGATATAACCTCCTTTCATTCTTTTTTGAAGTCGGCTAAAAATGACAAAAAAACGCAGTTGACAGCGTTTTTGTTCGCTATGCGTATAATATCGAAATTAAAAAGCTCTACATTTCAGCAATATGAACATGCTAAAAAAATAAATGTCAAAGTACAAAATGCCATAACAGGAATTACAGCAGCACCGCTGTCAAATATATTTTTTTCAGTTCCATCATCACATCTAAAATCGAATCGACTCGAGATCTATAAATTGCTCTTAGCACAAATCCACGGTCCAGCACAAATCTTTAAAATTTCTAGTCTAGTAAAATTCAACAAAATACATAAATAAAAATGAATATATCTAAAATTGCTCAGTTCAATGCACTAGGCAAATTGTTAATCGATCAAATCAAACGAAAAAATCAACAAACCATCATCAGAACAGCCACACATTATCGAAGTGGAGCCTTGAAACCAAGGCCAGAAACCATGCCTTTGGGTTTAGTTGGAGTTATGTGTGCTGTAATTCCTGGATTATTTATTGGTGCGGCTATAAGCAAAAGTGTGGCAAATTTCCTTGAGGAAAACGAACTATTCGTACCCGCTGACGATGATGATGACGACGAGGATTAGACGTCCACGGCCATGGTCGATGACGAAACGATGTGACCAAGTAAACCTTTAATAATAGTTAATTTGTTGATACAAAAATGTTGATTCGCTTTCAGTTCTAGAATTGAAAAAGAACTATTGTTTTTATATTATTATTTATTTATTTTAAAATTGTCTAAAAATCCAATAAAAGCTTAAAAAATGAAAATTATGCGTGTTTTTTGTCACATAGAGAGCTATGAAAATCAATAGATTTTGGTGCATTATGTGAACTTGATTTTGAATTAAGAACTCCCTTGAACTGAAGATTTATGACAAAAATTGAAAGAGTAGATAAAGGTATGTATGTTTATTAGTTGTCATTTTTAAGGATTCGTACAAAATCTAACTAGAAATGAGAATCAAGCTTGTCATCACCATAATGAAGAATATGATAAACTCTCTGCTTCAGTCTTAATAGTATTACAGATTTTTTTCAAACCAATGTTGAGTATGGATCAATCTAACGGTACTTGCCAAAGCCTTTGATGAAAAGCTATTTTATTGTTTTCTTTTTTTTTTTAATTTAAATGAGATCCAAAACTCCTTCATTCCCTTAACAAAATCCTATAAAGAAATTTCCAACGAAAATAAACCCACCACAATATTTGAGTCGTCTTTTTTAACGTGGTCTAAATTCATATTTAAATTTTTTGTTTTTGAGAAACATTTAATAATAATTTCTTGATTTTTTTCATACATTGACCTTACTTACTTACTTATGATGGCTCAACTAGAGCGTGGTGCTCCTAGGCCTTGCTCAATACATTGAACTAGACACTTTAAAAAAAGACGACTTTTATAATAATTTACACTCACTAAAGCCTCACTTATATTTCATTCTAAAATCATCGTTTTTTGTACATTCTTTGGTATGATTAAGGTAACTTTTTCTGAGCGACAAGGATACACTACTATTATTCTGATTTTGAGAAGGTTTACTGAATATCTAAAAGTTAACGGTGTTTTCTAAGAAAGTTTTGTTTAAAGTCACTTCATGTTGTTTTCGATTGGTTACACTTAAGAAATCACTCAGACCAATTATGAAAACCAATCGCGCCGTATTTTGATTTCGTATACCTTAATTTAAGCGTTTGCTTTAAGACGGAGATTATTTTGATGTGAATATTCAGTACATTAATACTGTTAAACTCATATTAGCGAAATAATTTGGTATGTATTTTAATTTAATTTTATGCAGTGCTAAGAATAATATAATGGAGGGGATCTACAATTTTCTGCCGGTGCTCTTTTCATAATAAAACAGTGTTCTTGGAGGTATTGTCAATTCCTCGCAAGAGACAGTACCCCTGACAAAAAAAAAAAATAAGATGGCATAAGGCGTTTGATGGCTTTTGCAGTTATGTTTTATCTCGGTTTCAATTTAATAAACTTTCAGTCTCAATTGTCCCGTGGAATATTCCCCAGATTTTTGTTCAGCTACAAGTCGCTATGCCGCTAAATCCAATCTAATCTGATAATGAAAATGTAACAATAGATTTGTTTTCATTTGGATATTTGAATTCGGTTTATTCACAAAGCCATGCCATTGGTCCTTTTATGTCGTATAAAAAGCTCAACACAATGCGTTTAAAACATTTGAACTTATGGGCGAATCACTGAGCGATGAGCGGCGTCATTCTGTTACCGACGGGCGACTCCCATACAAATTTCGCCTCTCAGCGACGATTGATGCATTCTGTTCATCTCTTAAAGTCGAAATCTTCCCTTATTCTACCATTCCTGGGACTGTATATCTGATTACCTGAATGCAGTGCTAAATTGCATCAGTTTTTGTACCGCTCAAATTTGTTTTTGATACAAAGAAGTACTGCATTTAGTTACTCAGCCTGTATTTGAAATATTAGAAAGTTTCACTTACCATTATTTGGCCCTATTAGAATTTTTTTCAGCGATCGTGGGTCTGCGCTGGAATTATTTTCCAGGCAATAAAAAATGTATGAAATTTTATTCACGATACCTGTAAATTCCGGGAAAAACATTCCAAGAAGCGACAACAAAATTTTTTAGTGCAGGTATAACCAAAATGTGGGGTTGTAGTTTTATGTGAGATTTATTTTATTTGCGGGCACCGCAAACCACCTGTACAGGTACAGGTTCCCTTTAATTAAGATTTAAAGTACAAGAAATCTTGAAGATCAAATCACTAAAACAACTCAAGATAGAAACTTTTTAATCAAACCATTTCTGCCCGTAACCGAGCAAAATAAACCTGCCACACTTTTGAAATCGGTATAGGCGCACAAACCTTCAATCTTCATTTTTGATTGGGATGGATATTTTCCGCAAACGAAATAATTTGCGACGCACAGGTATTTTAATGTAAACGACATAATTATACATAATTAATTCATGTAAGAAAACGCAATAAAATATTGTTTTATTTTTCGGGTTATATTTTATTTATGTGTATTATATTTATGTATCTGCATTATTAAATTATAGAAGTATTACAATCTTGTTCCTTTGGATGTGATGTTTTTTTTTTATTTAGTGAAACTTACATTCTTATCATACAAACTACATAGGTACAAACAATTTTGAAAATTAGTCTGTTGTCCTACTGTTTTTGTATTTCATATCAAAACTACCATTTCTTCTTTCATATCAAAAATAAAAGGAATTTTGAGTAAAATTGACATTACTTAATATTTTTTTTTTTATAAGAAAACATTATTTATTAATACATACTAGAATTTTAAATTCTATTTTTTTTGTTTTTGATCCAGCGCAACTTAAAATAATATTTATAAATAAAATAATATTACACGATAAAATAAAAATTGATGAAAAAAAAATAACAAAATTTAAAGATTCAAGTCATTTGTAAAGGTTAAGGCTTAGTAACTAAAAACACTACAACATTATAATTTATTTTCGATTGTCCAAATAACTTAGATTTTTTTGTCAGTTACAATTCTAATGATTGTTTGTATTTATGAAAAATACACTTCCACCAAGTGCAATAAGAATTTTTGAAGCTTGACATCATCTGTTTTTCCACGTATCCATCCCACTTGTTTGGATGGTAATATTGGTGTAGCAAATGAAGCTGTGCACTAAGGAAAACATACTTAGAGTCAGGCAGCTTTTTTGTTTTCGGTAATTTAGTGGAGTTCAAAATCAATTTTAAATAAAAAAACGAAATAACGAAATATTAAAAAAATATAAAATATTAGAAAATTTGGGAAGTGCAATTTTAAATTAAACGGTGTTGAATTTTTTTGTTACTAAAAACGTACCGACATGTCTCGGTAAAGTCAAGAATACCTAGTGCCCACACCGCACCCATGTATAAGTTAGTAAGCGGCCTTAAAGTGAGAACTGGGATATAAAGCCTCAGTTTCACACTAGCATTTGTTGCAAAATAATAAAATTGTGAGCCAAATTTGGTTTGGCGAGAGCCTTAGTATTTAAGAATAAATTTAAATCAATCGTAGTTACTTGGACATCCTAAGAACTTACCAATGCGTTATTGTAGAGCCACGAGAAAGTACGACCATTGCCAGACTTGGATGGTTCTTCAGAATTGTTTTGTTTCTAATTTTTAAGCCGGCTATTATTGACTCAGAAAGGTAAATAAACAATTTATTTCAATCAAACTATTGTTAAGAGATAACAAAATGTCAAAATTTACTAAAAAGAAAAATGAAAAAAGTGATAATCATCAGAGATGGACTTTGATCGTTCTTCCCCGCGGCCTTTAATATATGTTTACATAATTTGGCGCTCAGAATAATAACAGTGGGTTTGTTTCTTATGTATTTTTTTTTTAATAATTTGAGTAAATTGCTCCCAATCAGTCGTTTAGTGAAACAAAACTCAAGACTTATGTTCAACATACGTAATTATTGGACAATTTCCGGAAAGAAAAAAGTAGAACAAAGAGTTTTTTTTTTTTAATTTTTATAGTTGACAATTTCAATAGAGGTGTTAAGTAGTGTATCAGTAAATGGCTCTGACTCACTTATAATTTAGCAGCTCGAGTTTTTAATGATCTCAAATTGGAATTCAATGCTTTACTCATCGAACTGAAGAAAATTATCAAATTTGTAGTGACAGATGACTACTATACTCTGTTTCATAAAGATTGTCAGTACACACCTTATACGATTGACTTATGTAATACGATGCAACCAAACTGAAATGTAAACGTCCTATTTTCTCTGTTCTTAACAATCTTTGTGGGACAGAGTATAGCAGGTACGAAAATCACTGATCTTACCTTTTGCATCCTGCCACGATTGCCTTGGTAAGATGCACTAGGTACTAATTTTTAGATGATCATGAAATTAGTGTAAAATACAAATTATAAATAATAACGTAAACCATTAGATAGAAACCTGCCACACACAGTAATAAATCAATGATAAAAATTGTGCAATGAAACCATTATTATCAGACTTCCTATTTCAAAAGAAATTATATTTTGTACTTATGATTAGTTTTTTTTCAAATTTAAATACATATTTCGAACAGAACCGTCTAAAAGAGTTAATTCTTTATTATTCTGAGCCCCCGCAATTGCTTATAATATAATAAAATTATTTTTATTCGATTAATGTTAAAAATGTAAGTTTAAATATATATTTTTTGTATATAGGTATTTTTGAAAATAAGAAAACATAACAATTAGATTAGATTATAAAGTTATTTAGATAAACTTGCTAACCATACGTAACATACTAGTATTAAAAATAAATATAATTAATTATTCTCTGTTTATTTTTGTTTTTGTTCAAAGTACCAGTTTAAGACTAAGTCAATCAGTCATGATTATTTTTTTGATTTTTAGGTTAGAGAATAATATTATACAAAACAATTATAATAAAATAAAAAAACAACAAAATACTACTCATCTATGCCATTCGGAAGAGAGGTTATATAAAGTTAATCCCATTTATAAGAACAAATTCAAGACAATTCGCACCATCCGACAAATGAACGCCTTACAACAACGCAGAACGCTATCACCAATCAAAAGATAGATAGATTGTACTCATTCATGATAGGGTGTGTTCAGGACCGAACTGGAGGGTGATAATGGTTTTGGGTTGTTGTTGCCATTGGTATTTGTATCATCTGAAATGTTTTATTTTATTTTTGAATACATTGATATATACCATTGAGTAACTCTTACCGTTATCTTTATTATTTATATCCATTATGTCGCTAAGATCGTAAATTGGCTGATAAGTCATAAGTTCAGATCCTTTATAAGAGTGCATTAAAAAGAAAAAAGAAAAATAGTAGTTGGAATGCTGAAAATTAAATTTGAATGTTTTCATACCTTTTTTATCTTGTTGATTGTTGTCAGGTACCATGCCTAATCCATAAGATCCCAAAATATCAGAATCATTGAAGAGCTGAAAAGATTTATTTAAGAATAATTCATATATTGTGTTTTAGACGTTAGAATGACGACAAGATGCTTAAATGCGTTTTACGCACTTCTTTTCTGTTTCTTTTTTTTAATATGAAACTGACCAATCTTTTTTGTATTTATATTGTATAATTTCAATGTTGGCATAAGACGACAAAAGGCAGAAATTTTTTTTACTAGGATTTTTGTTTATTGGACACGGCATTACATAACCTTAGTTAAGGTAAAACTTGACCTATATTTAAATAACAAATTTCAGTTGAAAACGGTGTACACACAAATTGAAAATTCATATATTTAAGAAAAATATTTTGAAGATTTTGAGTTTAATGTCTCGACGCAAGCACATCGAATACTTTTTTTAATTAAAATTTCAAACTACAAGTTACTGCAGTTAATATGAATACAGAATGCTTTTAATAAAGGAATATTCATAATCCATAACTCATAATGCCAGAATTTATAAGACCATTTATTTATTTTTATTTTGTACAATTATCATTGTTCACTTAAATTAAATATTTTAATGTCACCAGTCGAGCTGACGGCTAAGCCAATGCTTAAAAATTCATAAAAACTATTGTTAATGTATAATGATAATATGAAATAAATGAATATTTAAATTCAATTGAATTGAATTGAATATTAATACAAAAATTATAATAATTAACAGAATATTGATGATTAAATTGTGCATGTTTTTTTAGTTAAATAATTTTGGTGTAATTTGAGATGAGTAAAGTTTAAATAAAAAAAACGAAAGCAACTTATCAAAGCACATTATTCAAAAAAAAATACGCCTGGCAGATGAACAAAATTGAAAAACCACCATGGTTAAAACCTACTGAAGACAGTAATAATTGAGCCCCTTTTTACTTTCATTTTATCTTTATTCCCCACCCTTAAAATCTCTTCTAACAATCTTAGTAAAAATCAAACAAGGTACAATTAAGGATCTCACACACCGTCTTGATTGCGAGATCCTATTTATTGTTTATGGTTTGTCTAATTTAATGTTGTAATTATTTTTGTAAATTTTTTAAAGATTCCATTTTGCTGTGGTTTTATTATGCAACTGTCAATAATGTTTGGTGGTACCTCTAGATACTTTTATCGAAATATAAAAAGAAACTCCAATGTTATGTACCTGCAAAAGCAGCGCTCGTGGAGCTAGATTGGCAGTTCCGCTAATCTACCATGTCAGACGAAGAACTGTGGATTGTCGCGCATGATAGAGCAGAGCGTCTTCGGTTCAGTAGCACTGTTCCCGAATGTAAAGCGGAAGAGCCAGTTTAAAATTTCACTTCTAATTGATATGTTATAGTTAACTTATGTTCTTACGTCTTGGGCCTTGGCCGACTTACATAGTTTCATGTGTTCAGTTTAAGGCAGGGGTAGTTATGGGGCACAACAAAATAAACTATACTATAAAATAAAATATGTATACAAAAAACTGCTTCCTGTGAGTTGTCTTGTTTTTAAGTATTTAGTTTTAAGTACTTTAAGTTAGTTGTAAATAGTTATAAGTTTTATATAAAAAATTAAATGACACCTAATGTATATGCACCAAGTTTTTTTTTTTTGTTTACTTCTTGGTAACAAAATAAAACCACGAAATATTTAGAATAAAAATATGTAGTTTTAAGACCGAAAAGCATTAGTATTAAGATAATGGATTAATATAGAGCGCAATTAAACGCCCAACGAAGATTATGTGTTGCAGTTCATTTTTTTTACTACTACCTCACATACAAATACATACATACATGCCTATTATCGGAGTCGCAGATGCTCTGCTGTGATAGAAATTTTTTTCAGAATTTCTCTTGCGGAAGTGAAAGATTAACGTTAACATAGACCTTAGTTTTAGCTTAATATATGCCAAAAATGATGGTTTCGGTGTGAGTATAGCCCGACTCACGACAAAAAAAAGTGAGATATGTTTGTGGGACATGCAAGCCCCCTTCTCGAGATCACTATAAAATTTGGAGTAGTGCGAAGTTGGCTGTATGCAATTAAAATATAATAATTATATCCGTCATAATTCTTAAAAAAAATAAACCCCAAAAATGTACGCTTACCTGACCTAGTTGTCGAGTTGTCGAGAGTTTGGCTACCTTGACACCCGTTGTTGGCATTATGCCCGAACAGGAAAATGTTTTCAAAATGCGGTATTTTTTCGTTTCATGTGCTTTTGTGATAAAATAGACTAATTCTTCGCACGAAAATTGACACAATCATTATACTCTAACCTATCTTTACAGAACAGTAATAAAATTTTATGCCAAATTATACATTTACAACTCATTTATTAAGATCTTTTAATTTCTTAAAAGGAAAGAAATATGATCGAAATTAAAAAAAATAAATACTCAAATAAGTTTTTTTTACAGTTTTTCTGTAAATTTATGGCAATGAAATGATTAAAAACTATCTTTCAAAGATTCGATCGGTTTCTAAATAATTCAAAATCATGTTTGAATAAAATAAAAAAAAAAATAATACTAGATGCAAAAAAAAACTTAATCGAGTGTCGGACGAAATGGGAAAAAGAAATAAATCTTCTGTTTTGTTTTAACCGAACGTAAACCTTTTTTATAAAGAATTCATTCTGACCTTATTGAAAATATCGGCTTCCAGTTGAGGAGGTAAATAAATTCGCCCAGCTGGAGGTGTTCCATTCTGTGGAATTGAATAGAGTTTTATTAGAAACCGAACAAACGTACAGACAATATTACTCAGTATTGAAGCTTGTTTTTCTTTAGAAGCAATTTATACAACAAAAAAAAAAGAAAACAAAACTGAATAAATAGGGACTGTTTCATAGGGTAAACATCTCATATTTATAAATCGGTCTGTATAAAAGATCTTTTTAAATGTAGTTTAAAAACAATGCACAATTCATTTGAATTTGTCTTTCGTTAAAAATTATTTAAAAACTTACTCCTAACAATGTGTTTGCATCCAGAGAATATGAATCGGTTCGTAGTAAATCTTTGAGAGTATCCAAATCATCTTGAACCGTATCCAAGTGCATACTGACTTCATCACTGAAACATTAAAAAAAATCCAATTTTAATTTTCATGAAAGTCCAAACATTCATCAATCAATTGACCGTACCGTGTGTCATTACAGTTAAGAAGATTGTTGCTATTGTTCACCTTGGACAATTGAAGCTTAGAATTGTTTTTGGATGTTGATGAAAGTTCTTCCGTATTGTAGTTGGCAAACTTTCCAATAGATTGCAACTGCTTCTGTTGGCCACCAGACGACGATGGGTTTTGTCTAAAATCAAATTTATTGTTGTAACTACCACCACTTAATAGGCTTGTATCATTAATTATGGGGGCTTCCTACAAACATACAAAAAAAGTGTTAAATCTATAGAAGCAGGACAAATTGAAAATAATTAAAAGACTTACTTCAAAAAGTTGAGATGGCATATCTGATGCAATAAAATTATCTGCATTGTACATGTCTGCCATATCTGCAGCATCATTAGTAATCTTTGATGCTGATTGTAAATTTTGGTCGTTTCTTGGTGATATTAGGCGTGGATCCAAAGTTACATTCATATTATTAAGTGTGCTGCTGCTTGAACCTGCAAGAGCGGCGTCCCTTTCTGTTGAATTATCAACACCTTCAATACCTGATGATGAATAATTAGTATTTACATTCCAGAATGTCATTGGATCAATGTCATTTTTTTCTTTTTTTATTGGCAATTGATCTGTTCCATTTCCAGATGAGCGTAACATTTTCGTTGCAGGGCTTGAAGATGTCGATGTAGAAGTTGTTATTGTTGAAGTGACAGCACCCATTTTGCGCTTATTTGATTTTGTTTTTATTTGTGACATTTTGTTGCGATTCATTTCCTTGACCATTGGTGTAGTGAGATGATTTTCATCGTTTACAACTGACTCAGGTGTTTGAGGTGCACTGTCAGCCACTTCAGTAACATGATAAACTATTTGAGATCCGTCCGAGTTGACTGTGTTGATAACAGCACCCGATCGTCCTGGTGTAATATTTCCGGGAGCTATATGAGCAGCATCGTCTTGACTTTGATTCGAGTAGTCGAATAGTTGACTGTTTATGCTGCCGTTGGACCGAGGACGCTCAATTTTTGGTATAGGGCTCTCGTTGCCATTATTACTGGAACCAACTGATGGTAAATTTGGATATGGGCTCATTGGAGCACTAAAAGTTAAATTAAAAAAAAAAAATACATTAAAAATTTAATGAATGATATTTTTTAAAATAAATATTTACTCTAAATCGGAATCATTATCGGCATTGGCTTCGTCAAAAAGCTCTTCGCCAAGTTCATGAATTACAGGTCCGCATTCTGATCCAGATTCACTAGCTTTCCTCAGTTTAGCTTGTTCTGGAGTATCGTTGATCATTAATTGCATATGACGTTTGACACTTGTCATATTGTTTCGTGATGGTTGTACAATTGTTATTAGGAATTGAATAAGCTGCAAATAGATTTGTTTATTAAATAATTATACATATATCTTTAAAGTTTCTAAGTTTTGTTTGTGTGTACCTTGTTAACAATTTGCTGTTGCTTAGCGTGTTTTTGACGAAGTGATGCTATTTCACGCCAAAGTGCTTCGTTTTCTTGTTTCATTACAGAAAATCTAGAATCCAATGAATCTTGGCGTCCTCTCATTGCCTTCACATCACTCAATACCTTGCTTACGGCTTCAGGTTTGACAGTTGCCTTTTCATCAATTGATTTAGTATTGGCAATTTTACGTTTAATGTGCTCCAATAAGTATGGGCAATTACGTTTGAAGCACGGATGAGAGAATTCCATGTCATCACGATCGAATTTGAGTCCACCATTGTCAATGGAGGTAATTTTATGAAAACCATCTAAAATTAAACAAATAGAGAGACATTATAGAAAAGAAAATTTTGTATTAACATAAAAAAATTAATTTTTCTCTACGTACACATATTCAGCTGGCGAATGAAGCTTGCCATATTGTTATGTTTATAATTAAGTGGTAGAAGTTCACGAGCAAATTGAGCCTGATTCTGAATGATGAAACTTCGACCATCCTGAAACGGAAAATAAGGTAAAGGTAAAAAATAGATAATAAAGTGAATATTAGAAGGGAAGGAAATGAAGACTAGATCCCTCTTAAATCTTCAGATCCAAAAGTGCTACAAAAATTCATTAGGGTGCATTAAAAATTATCTTCCAAATCATATGAGTATGTTATCAGCTATCTACTAGAGAAGAGAAAGCCGATAACAGTTTATATTTTTGTGTTAGTTCGTACTCTATATTTCGCCATTGTGTTGTTGATTGTACTTTTGTGTTGTGTTAAGGACAACAAGTCTCCCTATTCTTCCCTTAATGTGTACTAGCTGACCCAGCAGTGGAAATAGCTGTCTCTGCATTATAAATATAGTAATTTGTTGAAATGACTCGTTTTATCGTTTTTTTCGACATTTATCGGTCCAAATCACTTAATTTTTATTTTCAATTCAACTTATCCGACAGACATTGCTCTGCGCTTTTCCAGCAGAAGGTGATTTTAGTTTCATACTGACAATTGGAGATCGGGAAAGTGAAAAATGATTGACACATTTATAAATCATGTACAAAAACTACGTTGTAAATGAAAATAAGTTGACAAAGCTACTAGCAGAACAGTAGAATCTAACACGTATTAGAATAACAACACCAAGATATTTTGGCACGAGGGTAATCCCCTTTTAGCGACCCTGCTTTTAATGAGGAGTAAATAATACAAAAAAAAGGCAACCTGTGAATGAAGTGGCTGTAAGAAATTATTGATAATTTTTCTTCTAGATAAACTGACAGCTTTTTTCCAACACTCAGTTTCAAACCGTCCGCAACAAAGTTTGTGTTTTTTAAATAAAATAAATTCAATGTGTGTATTATGCCCACAATTTCGTCATCGTTATCTTTCCCAAGTTACGTATGGATACTTATATGCATACATATGCATATTTAAGTTACAAAAAGGTTGAGTAGACAGTTTAGTTTCCTATATTTGTATTTGAATTTGACCCTCTGACCTTTTTCTAAATTTAAAGGACACACATTCTAAAGAACCATTCCGATGAAAAATAGTCATTATTCATTCATTGCCTTATCGATTTAACGAACTCAATTTTATTTTTCAGTCAAGCATGACCTTCTCAGTGTCTATCAATGAACAATAAAATGTCTATTCAAAAAGACAACTGCGACGCGATTAAGAAACTAACAAAAAAAGAAATAGGTACCATTTCATAATTACCAAGGTGATTGAAACTTTTAATCGATTTTAGTAGGCATAACCTCACCCACTCTCTCGAATTGGGACAAAAAAAAACAATATAAAATAAAACTGACATATTTATTTACATATGCACCAGCAAGAGCACCCTTTATTTTGTTTACTCATCTGTAATTGTTTTGACATTTATGCAAATTGAATTGATTTTGAATTTTAATGCATTTTTTTTTTTTAATTAATTTAAATACTTTTTGACAGATACAAGAGTTCCCTCTTTCCATTTTTTTTTTTTTTTTTTTTTTTACTAATTAACATTTGCATAAAATTGACCATTTTGATCTAGGCTTTCATTAAGTCTAGTTTACTGTTCAGCGTGCAAAAAAAATGTTTTTTGGCTGTTATTCCAGAAATGGGTTTAGCTACAGAAAAAATGTGAACTGTGAAGTTGTAGAAAATTTCCTATAAAAAAGTCCACACAAGCAAATCTCTATTATGGATACTTCTCGAGATAATATCAAGTATCAATTTTAATATCTTACCAATATCACAAAAAAGGAAGTTAAAATAAGTTTTAAAAATTTTGTATATACCAGAGATTCAAACGAGTCTAGTAGTGTTTGTGAACAACAAATACTTACTCAAAAGAATCGAGTTTGAACAAACAGAGTCAAGAAAAAGCGAGTATTTTCGATTTTTTTTTCTGTTATAAGTGTTTGACTCGCAAGTCATCATACATTTCAAACGATTTAAAACGCGTAACACATCTGTTCGAATTAATGCGAGTAAAGTAGTCGTGAGCAAAATGATCATGATCAATATGATAATGGAGTTAACGCTCTTAAAGTCGCGGTCACCGACTCAGAATTTCGGTAGAATTTTTTTTATAATTTGCAGACATTGCTCCACCGTGCACTTTGTCATGATGAAAATATTGAGTTTACTGAATACATTGACAATGACAGTTTGATGATTTGTGAAAGGGTGCGTTCACAAATTAAATCCAAAGTTATCCCCATTGGATAACGTTTTTCGTTTTTCGAGTATTTTGAACAAGCGCACAACTGATCACGAGTAATTTTGCTTGTGGGTATCGAAAACCGAACATCCCAAAGACCAGACAAACATAACATGACTGTGAGAATTTTTATTTGTATAGAGAGAAAGCGATCGAGTATGAGCGATCATTTTAGAGAAAATCTAATTGTTTGAACAGATAATATACTCATTTGGTCCCTACTTACCTACGTAGTATCCAGAAGATATTTCACTTAATAAAAATGTCAACAGCATAAAATTTAGTAACTTGAAGGTACCTACATACATCTCGAATCATCGCTTACCCGTCCATACTTTATTTTTATTTTCGTTTTATAATGTTTTATTTAATAACAAAAAAAAAATGAGCCTTCTTTGTATTTATTTATCACTAAGTTTAAAAAAAAGAAAAGGGGATCTTTAATTGTCTTCCTTCATTTCCTGCAAAAAAATTCTACGGGCGGATACTCTAGTGAGATGCATTTTGACAAACCTGATATCTCGTGCTTTCAACAAGACAATACATATTTTATTAATAATTTCCTTATCATTAAAAGTACATAATTTAAGTATTGCAAAATAAATTTCTAAACTTTTCGTTGAGGTAGGTCGCCAATTGCCAATCAACTTGTAATCTAACCGAAAAAGTTTTGTTTGTTCTCATTTCAATGCACACACCGAATGCTGCCTTGCCCGCCTGCATCTGTAGCTTATCACAATTCCCAAAGCCATTGCACTTTAATGTAATTTTTTCACATCAAAGTCACACAAAAGCTCTTTCAGACTTTTCATACTCGCGGCATCACCAGTACTCTCTACTCTTTGATTGAATAAATTCTGGAGGGGGGGGGGGGGGAACTAAACCTTCTTTCGTTGATTTTTAGTTTACCTTCTTCTTCTATTGCTGTGCTTTTTAAGAAAATGGTAAACTATACAAATTATTTGTTTAATTAAATTTTAAAACAAAGACACTGCATTTCTAAACTTTGGATATAAATGAGTGAACAAAAGGTGTTTGATGGAAAAATAAAAGAAACTCGCTGTTATCGACAAAACACAAGTAGACCCTAAATGGTGTGACCCAAACAAGTTATTTTGTATTTCGAGTGGTCGCTAAGCGGTCGAACAAAATCGAAAGCAATCAGCTCAAAGAAAGATAAGTTGTGGTTACAAAAAGAAATAAACTTCCATAACCAAATCACAAATTTTGAAACACCAGCCATTGAAGTACCTTATGCAAAAATGAATCTTATTTCTATTTTCATAATTATCCAATCTACATTTCCAATCCTGCATAGATACGATAGATCCTTATGATCTAATTTTTCGAGTTGCGAAAAGGTGTAGGCTCAACTATCGATAGGTACGCATTAAAAAGTCTAAAATAAAAATTTGATGACAAAATAATCTACATTTGTAGTGCCCTCACAATGGCGGATCTACATACAGAAGATTAAAGTGTAGGGTGTCTGTAGAGGTGCATCTTTTATTGTTACAACTTACCTTACTCCAACAAATTAAATTGTTCGTCTCAGGATCCTCAACGAGTCTCCATAGTTTGGCCAAAAAGGCAGGAACTCCAGCTCCTGTATCACTAAATGTGTGCATTTTAATGACACTTTTATCAATTTTAATATTTATTTGTCCTAAGTTTTGAGTTCTCTTTTTCTTCAAAAAAAAAAAATACTTTCCGAATTTAATTAAAATAAAAAAATAATTTTCCTTTAAGTGGGGTTATGAAAAAAAAAATACATAAAAACTCAATCACTATTTTAGAAGAAAATAAGCAAGTATTTCTTTAAAATTTATATTTTATGATATTGTTTTTTAATTAGTTTTTATTTAAATAGAAATATTAAATTATTTCTTGGTTTATTCTTGGTCTTTTTTTAATTTTTATATTGCACTTTTTTGTAGTAGGCGAAAAATTATTTAGAAAATGACGACTGATTTTGTTTTCCAGTCTTTCACAAACTTGTTCCAATGTGTGCGAAAATATGAGCGAAGTTGGATGTGATATGGAATTTAAGGCAGTGGTTCTCAAACAATGCAGATTGTTTTTGTTAACACAAATTTTCGAATAGGGTGTTCTTTTTATTAACAAGTAATTAACTATTGTGTTATTGTGGAAAGTTTTTTTACGCAGCGCATTCTTGTAAAATACTCACTGTAAATATATACAAAACTTGCTTATAAGGGTATTTACGCAACTTCGTAAAACACTAGACAAGTTTATCTTTTGATAAAAGAATGAGCTGTCAAATTTTGTATGGAAATAGTTTAAACAAATTGGATAAACTTATCCAAACGTCATTGTGGCTTAAGAGAATTAGGTGTGTTCAGAAACATGATTATATGAAACATTATCAGAGTTCAGAGAAATACAAAAAAACTGTGTCAGTATTCTATAACTATCGCATCGCGATTGTAATTGTGTTGAGAATTTGTATGAGAAATTATCTCATTTGGAAGCTTATTTGGCAAATTTAATCCAAACAGCCTAGTCGAAACAGGCTGTTATACTTCATACATACTTGGCGTTTATTACACAGCATTTGTCCAAATGAATAAAAAGTTTGCACGAACGTTTTTTGTAAACTTGTCTTTTTACACAAAATATAAATTCAGCTCGTTGCGTATTAATCTTTAAAGCCGTGTTTTATTCGTCCTTATTAGGAATTCCATTCGTATCGTAGATTTGTTACGAATCACGAAAAAGCAATCATAGAATTCGTTTGTACTGGCAATTTGTATGAAATTTTCCATTACGGAAATCTACGATACGAATGAAATTTATGATAAGACAGATTATCTTTATGGATCTAAATCTAGTTTAATTAAAAAACAAAAACAAAAACAACTTGTGATCCTGCATATCGGGATCTATTTTAAAGCTTACGGCTACGTTTCGCAAAAAGTGCAAGAGTGAACATTATCAAACTTGTTTTTACGACAGCAAAGCTTAGGAAAACGTACAAAAATGTTGCAGACCTCAGATTTTGCTTTCAAAAATATTTTTTTTACTTTTCACCGCAAACAAACTGTGCTAGTAAGTAAAAACATTTTCACTTTTTGCACTTTTATGAATTACGAATGTATTAATATTCTTCTTTCTTTAAATAGCAAAACAAAACTAAGGACAATACACAAACACCAAAAGTACGAAACAAGTGACATCCAAGTCAAATAGAAATTAGAGTCAAATTTTATTTTGAGAAAAGGGCTCTAAATCGAAAGTCTGGGAGCCCTTTTCAAAAAAAAAAAAATTCCCCGTAAATTTCATTCCGGATGGGGGTGATTATTTGATATTGAATAACGTTGAAAGTTTTTTTCTATTTATATTTTATATACCTATTTGTTCGTTCCTCTAATTAAAAAATTTGACTTGTACTGTTCTTACACTCATCGTTTCAATTATGCTTTGCAGTAGAAAAATAAGAAATATTCAAAAACAATCTTAACTTCTTTTCGTTTTTTTTTTTTATTATACTTATTATCTTTTATTATTTTTTTTGTTGTGTTTTTATTTTAACAATGATATACATACAGTTTTAAAGCAACAGAGAAATTATCATTTAGTTAAGCGATAAGATTTCCACATTAATAATTTCACGTAAGTCGAACACTACCTTTTTGAGATTTTTAATTTTAGTGTTGTTGTGTGTGTGTATATATAAAATAGCTTAAGTTGTATTCTCTTTTTTTTTTTAATTAATTAAATAAAAAAATGTATAAATAAAGTAAGTAAATAAATCAGACACTACCCTTCATCGATCGAGTGGATTGTGTGTTTGTTTCTTTTCAGCGGAATGTAATTTTTATTCTGATTTATTCAAATTTAAAATAACAAAAGAAATAATTGATGAAATTCGTTCCAAATAAAATGAAAGGAAAGAGCATTATTCCATATTATCTAATTATTATTCTAAGTCGAATTTATGTTTTGTTTGTTTCATTCTTAAATACATAACAAAAAATGAATAAATATGTATTTGTTATGTATGTATAAATAATGCAATAAATTACTTATAATTGAAATTCATAAAAAATAGGTCGAGTTATACAATACTACTATGTAAGTTATATGTATGTATATATATTTTTTTCATATATTCTATGTTTATATAGTTTTTTTTTAAATATAAGAATTCGTTTAACAAAACGTGAATTATTTGCCCCGAACACGACAGATCGAACGGTCACCATGTGAGGGTGTGTGTATGTGCCCTCCAGACAAATAATGAAATGAATAATTAAAATCAATTTAAAAATTCCTTCGCAAGAAGCAGTGAGCAGCAGCACCTTGATCATTTTAACTTCGTCTTCTTCTTAGTGCTATTGGCTTTTATTCGCCCTTGCAATCGTCATTGGGATTTGCCTCGATGGCACGTTGTTCCTTTATTAAAATGTCTCTAATAAAAATATCCTCTTCGGTTTGTACATCGATTAGATCCAACTCGAGTATTCGAGTGTCTGGACTAATCTTGTCACCATTACTTATTCTCTTTATAACTGAGACGAACTTTTGTCCAACTGTGAGCTCACGGAAGCGTAAACAATCTTCTAGAGCCCAGTCAACATTACGGGCAGTTATACCTGCAAAAGTGAAATTAAAGGAAAATGATAAACCTAAAGTAATAATTATCAGACACTTACCGTATAATTTCGCTTGAATGGCTTGCTTAGGAAGCTGACGGAACTTAGCTGGGAGTGTTTTCAACTGATCACATCTGAGAATATCAACATCACCAAAGTCACAGAAGCTCACATGGATCATGTCTTGGTATTTGTTTACGACAATAACTCTAAAATTTATAATTTTTAATTCAACAATTAGAGTTTTTTTAAAGGGATAAATATTTAGTGAGTGAGTATTCCAAAATGTTAATATGTTAAAACTGATACTATGATACTTTTACATACCAAAAGTATCATAGTGTATATAACAGCGATTCTTATCTTATATCATCATCTCTAAGTAAGGGGATGCAATACCAATCAAGGGCACATAATACCTATCCAATGAACTGGAACATCTCTGAAGGCAAGGAGAAAAATTTCATCCAACAGTGTTAACCAAAGAAACCATCTTAAGAATTTGATGTCACTCATCACAACACAAGGTTTTTCTATTAACAAGTGTACGTTCGGGGATAATTTTTTCCACTTGAGCTTTTAATGGAGATTTTGAAGGAATACTTAAGTTTCACTTGAGGATTCCCCAAAGTGAAATCGAAACTCAATTGAGGTCAGAAGCTATGCTTTTTTTTAACGACGGACAAAGATTACTCGAAAATCGTAATTCTTCCCTGACAGTTATATAAAATCAGGGCTATTAATTTCCCTATCAGCTTGATTTAGAAATAATTTTACTCATGAGAGTTGTAGCGATTGCGACCCACAAACAGGATGGAGATGGATGCGGTAAAGGAAAATTAAAAATCCTTTTAATTTCTAGAATTTTCGTTTTACGATTTTGATTTTGATTCGATATTCAGGTGTGAAACAAAGCAGTCAAAATTAAATTAAATAAAATCTTAAAGAAGTGAAATATTAATAATAATTTGTTAAGTTTCAGTTTCAGTTTATTGTTATAATTACTCAGTAAGATACAATATCAGTTTGTTTGTTTTATAAGTTTTTTATACTGCATTAGACAGTTCCCACGAATCTGTTCTGACCTGTTCTGACTCAAAAGCAAGTACAGAAAATCCTGTTCTAATTTATTCTAGACAGCGTCATTGAACAGCAAACTAGAACAGTCTAGAATAGAAAACCTAATTGACCAGAAAAAGTTGTACTTTTCGGTTCTGAACAGTCCAAAACAACGTCATTGAACACATATATTAAATGTTTAGCAACCATTTATAAATTCCGTAAATTCACCCATGATGATCCACAGACGATTTGAAATACAGGATAAATTGTACGAAAACCCAGTGACACGGAACTTGCAAGCGCCGAGACTTGGAAGCTCTGCATAACAGACTAAATACCAGGTGTGATTCTAATAGAGTTAAGAATATTTTAAGTATAAATAAGAGGATAATTAAATCAACTTATGAAACTACAGTCCACTAAGTAAATGTCAACAAGTATCTTCCGAATTGTGGTTCAGATGGTATTGTGTATTTTTATTACAAAAACACACAAATTTTTGTGTGTACACAAGTCGTGTGATCTTAGCCTAGGGTAATACTTAACTGAACAAAAAATTCTTCTTTAAATTTTGTATGTTTCCATACTTGCAGTTAGGCTGCAGTCTTCCGCCAGTTTCTATTAATGTTTGAACAACAACAACTTGAAGGTACTAGCACCAACATGGCTAGAGTTAAAGTTATTTCGAGGGTGCCAATCTCTCTCTCATCAGACTCCTTTTTCCGTCAATTGCATTCTGTTTGTGGTGCTAAGCCTTAAAGTTATTCAATAGTTATTCGGTGCCGTGTGCGAGAAGAACTGGGTCTAGCACGTTACTTGAAACAATCGAGTTGGGCAGTATCAGTATACAGTAGTTAGATACATCATTAGTAGTATCTAACCTGGATCAATCTGCTAAAGGACAACAACGCTCCCAGAGTCTTTAAAATTTAGCCTTCAGGTTCAAGTCGAAAAAGAAAATTAAAAATCCGCTTCAAGAATCTAGTTATAGCAGAAACCATAGTGTACTAATTTACATGGGATCTTAAACGTGGAGGAGCTGACAAGGATCAAGCAATTTTAATCATTTACACGTTGGTCAGTCAAACTGCAAAAAAAAAAAATTTGGAGAAAAACAAAGAAAATCCCAACTTACCTATGAAAGAAGCCATCCTTATTTTTGCCAGCATAAACTTGTCCAATTTCCACCATATCAACTGGAATAAATTCGTCATTATTCTCGCAATATTCTTGAAGATCTTTCATGAGTTTGCGTAGCTCTGGAAAATCTTTATAAGGTTGAACCTTAAATTAAAATTAAAAGTCATTATTATCAATTTCATTGAATCTTAAACAACAACAAACAAAAAACCTACAACAAAATTAAGTGGATTTGCAGACATTGTTACTCGCACATCCATAAATTCTCCAACATTTGGCACATCTTCGTAGCTTTTCAATTTAAGCATATAATCACTTTTTTGTGGTGAATTTGGCACAGAATTCGTTTTAGTAGTTAAATTTCGAAAAGTTTGTTGCAAGTCAACTGAAGAATTATTACGCGAAGTTGCTCCGGGCGATGGTTGACTGCTACTACCACCACCACTGCTACTCTTCCCATCATTTAAGGTAATTGTTAGACTATCATCTAAAAGGTCAGATGATGAGCTAAAATGAAAGAAAAATGGAAAAAAATCATTTAAGCAACTAAGATCTATTTTAAAAACAATTGTCAACCTCATACCTTTCTAATTCCTGTTCAATCCGAATAACTTCATTAACATTGCAAAGGGCTTCACTGCCTTCAAATCGTTTGTAGACAATTATCAACGGTATAGAACTTGGCGTGCCAATTTTGACCTAAATATTTAAAACATTTGGGTTTTTGCAAAAATCTACAATCACCTCAATCTAAACATACCAACGCTCTCGAATCGGCTGGTAAAAGTCCCCGCATCCTCGCAATAATAGCTGAACTTGTTGGGGGAATATTGTCCAGTCTCGCTTTGATTCCCTGCCGAGGGAATTTACTCAATGCAGTACTCAGCGATTCCAATTGGAACATATTCGAAATATGAGTCTTCTTCGTCATGCCATAGTCAATGTAGAAAATATCAAATTCCTCATCTTGCGATTGTTTATTGCTGGTATTAGCTAGTACTCCACGATACCACTGATTTGTGGTTTTATCACAAATTAAAAACATATTCGAACTTCGAATATCAGCTTGGGTAACCTTATGCTGGTCTTTCTTGAATTTCGACTCGATAAGTTGATTTATGAGTTTCTAAGTTTCCAACAAAAGAAAATATACAGAATTTGGCTGAATGCAAAAATTAAATACAATACAAACCTGAACATATTGCAACTCGGAATTCCGCACCTGCAAGAAGACATCTCCGTTATCAGTTATATGGGTTATCAACACAGTTGTTAGTCCGGTTCGTTTGATTTCCGGTGGCGGTGTGTCATCACAGATTTGATGTAAAACCAATGGATTCAAATTGACATCCTCCTGAGAAGATGTGTCATACAGGACAACCTGTATATTAATTACATTATCCTCTGCGTTCCCGGCTATGTATACATCTTCCTTGGTCAGAATCTCTCCAACAACACTCTTGCTAGCCAGCATTGCGTCCAAGTGTCGTTTTGCATTTGGATTGCCAGCAAAGTCTTCCAAACCGAATAAACTAAACGAAACAGCTTGTGGAGCCAACTTGAGGAATTTCTTTTCACATATGTACAACTGGCTGACCGGCACCCAGTCTTCATCGCCGAAATCAATAAAGAAGCACTGACCAATGGCATTCAATTTGTCCACTTCGTCCAGACGCACTCGATGCCAACATTCTGCTATGCATACCAAATAAATCTGTTTGCATGCAACCGAAACCGGACGAATCTTGTCAGTCAACATGTGCATATCGATTTCGTTCATGAGATTGTCAAACTCCTCACTGTATTCCTTGCCAAAGAGGCGAGCCCAAATCTCAGTAGTCGACACACAATGGGTGATATAGAGATTCCAATACTTCTCGGTCCATGGTAATTTGATAGAGTCAAGCGTATAAGATTCCATTTCGGGCTCCTCATTGTCCCCAGCTTCAAAGTCATTATTTGAAAATATAATCAAGCTATCGCGGGTGGAGGTTTCAGTAAGGAATTGCTTTGAACTTTCAATCAATGACCACCAGTGATCGGGAAGAAGTTGTTTGAATGTGCTCTCAAACCATTCTGGAAGATTCTTAGCAAAAATACCATGTGGATGAGATTTAAGTTCCTGGAAGATTTTCTCTGTCAATTCTTGATCGGTGTCCGGACACACAGGCAAATGTCGACGACTCTCTTGAATTTTAATTTCATCAATGGCCATACCCGCACAAGAGAACTTGGCCAAATTCTCATTTGGATACTCATTCGGGTAGGTAGAGTAAATACTTTCATTGACTAGCACATGACACTGGAATAGCTTGGAGAACTTCGATCGGAAGAAGGTGTATTCGGGCTGCGAACACCGTCTTACCACACAGTATTGTGAGAGTGATGTTACTGGATCGAGTTTCGGATTGAATTGGAAAACTTTTGGCGGAATTATTTGCTGCAAATAAATAAGTTTTAGATACAAAAAAAAAAACACAAAATAAATAAAAAGATCAAACTTACTTGAGTCTCATAGGTTTCATTTTTTATCACATTTGATTTTCGATCGCCAAATAATGGACTTGGCTGGTCCGATCCAGCAGACGACAAAGCTGGCGACGAATCTGGTGTAACTCCAGCACTTCCTCCGCCGTTTGAATTGGAATTGTTGTTGTTGTTTTTGTTGTACATATTATTGGTTATCTTTATTTTCAGTCTATCTTGAACGGAATTCTTCCCTGGGACGCCTGGTCCTAATGTTACAACATGCGACTGCTGTTGCTGTTTGTTTTGATAACCGGAAGCAGAGTTTTGCTGATTCGACTTTTGTTGCTGTTGTAGGTGGGGCGGCTGATATCTCTTTTGTGTCGGATGCTGCTGATGACTTTGTTGCTGTGACATGCGTTGTTGAGTTGAGGGTTGGTAGGATTGTTGTTGAGTTTGTTGGCGAGTTGCTTGCTGCAAATGTTGTTGAATTACCATTTGTTGCCGTTGCGCCAGAATCATGGTCGAGGCTAGAGCAATTGCATTGCTGTTCTGCAATTGGGCAACCGAAATAGCTTGCTGTTGTTTAGCAAAGTTCGGAGCTCCATTGGCATTGTTGTTCTGTCCAAGTATTGCACGCGGGCTGACTTTGTCTTTATTCGTCTGCTGCTGTTGTTGTTGTTGGTGATTGAACTGCTGCTGTTGGTGTGACTGGTGCGATTGATTTTGATGAGCACCTTGTTGTTGATTCTGCTTCATGTTCAGCCTTTCTCTTAGATCCTGGGTCGGTTTGCCAGTTGTTGGCATCATTTTGTTGTCCTTTTTGGTATTCAACTTTTCGCGCAAATCTTGTGTTTGTTCTTTCTGATCGCTTTTCAACTTCTCACGTAAATCCTTTTGTCCACCACTTGAAGCCGTCGCCGTTTGTTGTGTCCGATTGTTATTGTAATTGCTGTTATTCGTTTGCTGCTTATTCTGCTGCTGGTGCTGATACTGATTTGCGTTGTTCCGATTATTCACTTGACTGGTATTGTTGTTTCTATCACCATAGCCGTTCATAGCATTTTGCGATTGAATAAATCGATTGTAACTCGAGGGCAACTTCTGATACACATTCGATGAGTAAGAACTTTTATTCCAACTTTGATCAGATGGGCGGTAAGGTTGTCGTATTTGTGCCTTCTTGACTGCCTTGTTCGACTTGATGCCACTACTACTACTCTTCTGGCCACGCACCAAAGATGCTATATGCGAAGAGTTCTTGCTGTACTTGGCAGCGATGCATGTCTGGAATAGAATAAAATGGAAAATACCAACAAGTTATTTTTAGATACTTTTTTGTTGTTTTGTCTGTTTGTTGTTGTTTTAATCTAGAAATACAATAAAATAAAATAAAACTTACTTCTCCACCAAGTTTTGTAAGCACAAATTCCCCACTCTCGCGGAGAAGTTCATCAATGGATTTGTAACCAAGTTGGTTGGGATAGATGGGTCTGCTCTCGACTTCAGGATATTCTCGAAGAATTTCACGTAACGTACATGGCTGTTTTCGGGATGTGACAAGCGCACGGAAAACCGAAACTATATTTTTTATTTGTTGTGCTGTGTCGGGCGATTTCGACATTGACATTGCGTGTTTCCGAACAACAACGTTGGCGCTTGGTTGTGTGTGAGATATATCTTCTCTTATTTTGTCAGGGAGTTTTGTTTTGCTTTTTTCGTTTTTGTTTTTATTTTCAGCCGTGGGCAGACAGGCTATATTTTGTGGTCGTCAATTCTGGTGCAGTTTTTATATGTTCTTTTTTAAAAATAGAATTTTATCATTTCCTATTAGGGATGAACGATGTAAATGATATTTGATCTAAAAAAGAGAAAAAAATTCATAATTAAAAATAAGCAAAAATATTTAACACAAAATGTGAAGAAAGAATAAAGAGTTTCATTTTTACTTTATTTAGCTGAAAAATAATAAACAAACAAGACACTCCATCTTATCACACAGCGTGTTTTTACCAAGGAAAAATATCGATGACGGATACAGATACAGTAACAGATATCTTTATCTGATACACAATACCAAAAGATACATAATTAATAATAAATAATTTTTTACGAAAAATCTTAAAAAAAAGAGTGTAAAAAAAATAAAATCCATTACTAAAATGACATAAACTTAATCTTAAATTGTTTTGAGGTCCAAAATAAGCATTCCATTTGATATTATTAAGAAATATACATTAAAAAAAAAAAAAAAATAAATATCGTTGAGGCCGTTTTTTCAAGAAAATTCAACTTTTCCTTATATTCGTTATATGTTAGTTACTTTTGGACCCTAAAAAAAAATTCCAATTTCCCCTCTGGAGAATTGACCAAGACACTTAATTACCAAATTTGAAGAAAATCGCTTCAGGTGTTTGGGCTGCAGTTCGAGGGTAACACTACGAATTATGTCTTTGGTTGATCCAACCCATATATCATATGAAAATCACGCTGCTTTTGGAGTCAACAGCGAATTTCCTACAGGAAATTCCAGTGCAGTAATTTTTTTTTAATTTAAAGCAAATTGTCTCGTCATAATTGTATAGGAATCAGACGTATGGTATAGGAATCAGAAGAAGACAAACATACTAAAACTTATTTAACATGACGGCGCTAAATACAACTTACTTTGATGGCAATAACAACAAGTTGGTATTATGAGTAAATTTAATCGGTCAATGTTTAAAATTACTGAGTAAACATAAACAAACGTGAATATGCTTCATTTCGTACGTTAAATAATCAATTTCTTAACAATATGACTACAGCGTCACCTATTGTTAAAGATTGTTACTTGCTCAAAAAGTTTTGCAAACCTACGCGCAACCACTCTTTTAAGTAGTTCCACAAACGGTGGAAACGTGAACAAAATATTTTTGAGAATTTTGCTACCTTGCCGCTAACTTCAGAGGCAAGCGAGGTCAAGCTGAATACATATTTGTTTTTCAGAAACTTTTTCTCTCTGGCTAATAAGAATTGAAATACCTACTTCGATTTGAATATTAAAGGGCTGAAATGGAAGGAGTCGCAAAGAAAATCAAATAAAACCCAGTTAATAACTATAGTATTAACAAATCCCAATGTAGTTTTAAATTCAAAATGTAGTTTATTTTAAATAAAATTCATTCTGTTGTTTTAGAATAGAGCTGATTTTGATAGATGTGTCAATTTTCTTTTGAGATTTTGAGCCACTAGCAGTTGAAATGTGCATTTTAAAGTTTATACATACGTACATGAACTACTGTTTAAGGATTACAAATATTTTCGAATTTTGGCTTTTGTGACCTTTATCCCTAGTTTAGCAGTAAAAGAGCAAGTACATAAGACCAAGTTGTGCATTTTCTTTCTTTTTCAGGATTGGAAGTTAAATTCAAAAGATGTAATTTTGGGAAGAAAAAAAACAAAACATTGAAAAGTTTGTTGTTTCCAAATGAAATCACTTGAACAAGAATCCACCCGAAAAAGTTACACTTCCCTCCCCCACACTGTTAATTCCGGGCGTTCACTTTTCAAGAATTTCTTTTTTTTTGACAATTTTTTCCCTTAAATTTTTTTTTTTTTGGACCATTTCCCAATAAAATTTGACGTTCATCAACGCATTGCAATTCAGCAAACAATTTTTGACTGTACTTGAGAGTTAAATTTCTTTGAAAATTCTCCGACAGAAAATAGTTGCGGATTATTTTAATAAAATGGAATTTAAAAACTTTTAAACATCGGAAAGATTTTCACTTATTGCTGGCACAAATGTCAAATAAATGCGATTGTATGTTTAATTTTTTTTTGTTCCAAACGAAATGTAGTTCCGATCGAAACGGATTATCGTTTCGAAACTTCTTCCGAACGGATACCTCGATAGGGCTGATAAGCTTTTAAAATTCCGGGCGAACAAAAATATTTCACGTCAAAATTTTCCCGGGCGAACCTAACAATAGAGTAAATGTTGAACTGTTATTTCAGTAAACAATCACCGCTATTATAGAATCCGGCGAATGCGTTGCGGCGGGATTCGCACTTATTACAGCCATATTTTCTCCTGTAGAACTCGCAGGTGAGGAAGTGTGTTAATGGAAATGGTAAGGTAGTTACCGTATTGATAATATAGTTCACCCGGAGAGTTCAGAATTGCTTTAAATTCGATAGCGAATCCTGCGAATCATGCTGATTCCCCGAGAGTAAAGTATTGCGAATTCCATAATAGGCATGAATAAAAAAACTAAAATTCTTCTACTTACACACTACTAATATATACAATTTCCTAGGTTAAGACTATGCCTTCATTTTATTAGACTCATTTCTCTTTTATTTTTAATGTTTATAAAAAAAAATGAAAACGAAAGTTTTCAAACAGTTGAAAACAACATCACCTTTCAAGAAATCTAATTGCTAAGTTCGTACCCCCTAATCAACCAATTTCATCTTCATTGATTTTTTTTTTTATTTATTGAAAACAGACAAACGAAATAAAAAAAATTACTTTTCAAGACAGCCAAACGAAGAACAAAATATACACAAAGAAATCTACAAAACGATAACTTCCCGCACGACAACAAGAAACAATTTTAAATAAATTTCCCATTATCATTCCTTTGAAGAGACACACAATCTTTTGCAAACAAAATTGCACAATGCAAATAAAAAAAATTATACGAGTGTACTCGTAGGTAGGTATATGAAAAAGAGAAAAGTTTCCAATCTCAGGTGAATCACCCTTTATCAGCTCAAACGAAGTAACATACTTTCCAAGTTCCAACCTATTTTTCCCCTTCCGTCTGTAATAATAATAAGCTAATGCAATTTGTACTTTTGTTTCGTATCGTTATTTGTGATTTGTGATTTTATACCTATTTCTTTTTTTATTTAAACAATAACCAGACACAGTACGCAACACTTTGCTAATGAGTGGGTAAGGTTGATCAAGAAAAAAAATACGCGAATGCCGATCGACTCGATGACTATTGAAATGTGGAATTTCTAGGTCATAAATACTGAAAGCACTCGTTTCCACTGCTACTGCTGCTCATTGAAAACTTTGAAACAATTTAATGCAATTTCGTTTATTTCCAACACACTCTTAGAAAAATATCTACTCACAACAATTATAGATATAGAATTCTCCAACAAGCGAATGTATTTTTTTTTTTCTCAGATTGTTAATTTTTTCATCGTATCTAGAAGAATATACACCAAGAGAGCATTTAGTTCATTGTTTTTGTGTTGTTTTTTTTTTAACATTTTATTATAAACATTTTAGATAATTGCATTAATTACTTTAATTTCCAAAATTTAGTTTATGACTTTTAACACATTTGAGTGTGCGTAAAAGCTTTTTTATCTTGTTTTGAGAAAGTGCATTGTACTGGCCGAGTACTATTTAGGCCAAATTTTAAAAAGAAAGCCAATCAAAAGCTAACCACAATAGTTTTTTTTTATTTATTTTAAACAAATCCGTTTAGCTTGATGCTCACTTAGAAGAGAACAATTATCATTGCAAAATGTGGCAAAAAAATAAACAAATAAATTTCCAACCACTAGGTAGAAAAAAAAAAATAAAAAAACTTTCCAATTCACCTGCCTCACCGTCGAGGTAGTTTGATGACCCATTTCACGACTTCAACATTCACAAAGAGAACAACATTCACTTTGTGTTTCTAATAAATAAACATCAGCGGTTTTTTGTTTGTTGTGGTTGTTGGTGAATTCAATGATTTCCCTTCGCATGTGCGCCTTTACAACAACAACGAAAAAAAAAAACTAACAATGCATAAAAAGCCACGTGTATTCTATAATTAGAAAACAACACAACATATTTATCATGTTGATTGTGTAATAATACAAAAGGAGTGAGCATTAAAAAGAATGTAAACACTAGTGGTAATAAAACAAAAAAAAACAAAAAAACAGAATAAAACAGACTAGCAAGGAATTTATAACTTGAATGACGTATATTTGCGTACATACCGAAATATATTGAAGTGGTTACAGGGGAGCCAGCCAATCTATGCTCGATCAGGTGCCAAACGAGTGTGTGATTGACTGTTCGTTCACTGATAGCAAAAATTTAAAAAAAATCGCAAACTAGAAAAAAAAGGGGCTCACCGTAAAGAAAATTTGCAAACTTTCTTGAGAATTGGATAAATAATGTGCACAGCAAAAATGTGTGAAATTCTATTGTTAACGTAGGGTGTATTGTGATTTGTTTTGTAGGTAAAACAAAATAATAGCTGATTGGTTATGGCATAGAGAACTCACCCCAAAATAATTTAATTAAAGTAGCGATAGAGTTACGGCAACTAATACTATGAAACTTTCGATCGCAGAAGTCGTTTCTGCAGGAGTGGAAGTGTAGACGGTTGCTATTCAAATTCCTTTCAAACAAGGCATTTCCAACAGATGATACGGTATTGGAGGACCCCTCTCTAAGATAACACGCCTTTAAGATGTCGTTTATTCCTGCTGCACGTCCTCGGAGATATGTTAAGGATGCGGTCCTTCAGGTTGGGTGTCAGGGTAACACGAAAACCTTAAACAGACCACGTGCAGTCGAACAATAATAACAATTATAATGAGTGGATAATCTAGACAAGATCTATGCCGATGTTATAGGGAAAACTAGAAAGTTTTATAGAGAGAAGAAGATATAAAGAAGATGAAATTCTGCGATATCTACCTCCGCAAGAGTGTCTTAAGAAGCAGAAACAAGAGTGGTTAGATGCAATGTGATAAGGGAAAGGCTTGGACAAAAAGGAAAGAAAAGAGGAACAATTTTTACTAAGCCTCTTCGACTCCTTGATTATACTGATGATATTACATCATTACGAAAATAATTTTCTGACACAAAAATCAACCTTTGTTCTATAGAGTATGTTATCAACAGTAGATAAGGACAAAGAAAATCATCTTTCTGGTCTTTCTCAAATTATAGTTTTTTTTTTTATATTAACTAGCATGTGCTGAATTCGTTTTTTTCTGAGATAAATAATCTGACCCCCACTGTATGTATATCACTTGCATTTGACATAGTCGCACTTAAATGGGTTATTATTTTTGTAATGCATGCAATATGATCCCACACAATATTTGGTTTTATTTAAAATATGTATTTCAATTGCCTGTTACAATAATGGATAACACATGTGAAACATTTGAACTTTATCATGTGCCTTTTACATACCATACGTGGGAATTACACATATGAGATCTCTTGATTAAGTGCACATCACATGATTAATTAATTGAGGTTACATAAGTGAGTTAGGGTACATTTTGATTTTGAATCCCAAGAAAAATAAAGCTTGGCAGTTTATTCGCAAATTTTTTAAAAGTATTTTCACACAACAGCCGAAGAAACTTCCAGACTAAAATCATGCTGTGTAACTAAACGGTTAAGCTTTGCCTTTTAAGACCTCTGAATTTTAGAAAAAGATGTTACAATCTTTAATTTGACACCAATTTCAGTTCTTAACTCCATAAGTACACAAATCCCAAGGGCCATATTTTACTATTTTCTGGCTAATTTTGAACAAACTTTGGTTCGGAAACTCACAAGCCGTCACCTAAAGAAGCTATTTATTAAGAAATTGCTTTGTCTTAGTTTTAATTTGACATAAAAAAAATTCCATAATTTCATGAGCAACATACTTGAATTTGAAGAAAAACTCGCGTATATCGCATCTAACCTTAAAACAGTCATTGTGGTGAAACTGTTATCACGCGGAAGACCTCTGATTTTTTAAAGTAAAAGTCATTACCTTTAATTTGACACCAATATCAACCAAAATCTTATAAATGATACCGAATGCACCTTACCACGCCAATCATGACGGATGCGGAAGGGAAGACCACTGATAGTGACTAATAGAGCCCGCTCAATTGGGTGACAGGATCACACATTCTCTCTTAATGAAGACCACGACCACGAGTCAAGGCATATTTTTATGAATTTAATTTTTTTTTGTCAACAAAAGTACCTCTCGCGGACTATTTTAACATAAGCTTCAATGCAAAACATGTCTTTTATTTCACACGCTAGCGTAAAGTAGTTGATTTTGGAATGCATTGCGACCCATTTTATCAATTTTTGCGGCACATCTGACTTCTGAATGTGTATATGTGTCATTGACAAATAAATTATTGCAGTTCTTATTGTCGTTAATCAGAATACAATTAGATTTTGAATCTCTGAAAAATCAATGCTTTTTCCTTCCGCTTTGCTCTCCAATATATATCGACATTTTAAATAAAATGTATGAAGTTTTAATGGATAAACAAGTAGGTACATACCTGTTGACCTTTTATAAAAGATTCAATTCTAGAAATAAGCGGAAAATAATAATCTCCACAATCAATAGACGATCTTGGACTGTGATAAAGTTTGAAGATACTGATTTGAGATATTTTAAGTCTATCTGAGAATAGGTATGTGGATATCTGAGCTGGATATCACAATTTATTTAAGATCATTTGCTATTTGAACATATATGTTGAACACAAATGCTCATGCTCTACTTTTTTCTCAGCATAAACTGTCACATAAGAGCTGATGTTGAACTGAAATCTTTAATGTCGTTTTAGCAATGGCCCTTAAAATTGTATAGCTGAAGCTATAAAGAATCTAATCTTGCCCTATTATTTTATAGGGTATATCACATAAATATTTCGCCATAATGCATACTTGCTTTATTTCTTTTTTGAAAGTTTTTTTGTCGTGCTGTTTTTATTTGCGGTCGGAAATATTTTGTATTTTTTTTTATTCTTTTGCAAAAATACTGCCACACAAACAAAAAATCTTTGGAAATGGCAAAGAGTAATCGAAGAAAGAGATAATTTGCATTCGCATTAATACTTCCAAATTCCGGTCAACTTAGTTTTAATGTAAAAAAAGATAAATGTATTAACCTGTTACATTTATGTATATCAAATGGAAACTGAACTAAAAAAAATATTTCTCACATAATTATATTGGAGACTTAAAACAGTTAACTTCTCATTGAAAACTTACAACATACCGCTACCTACTCCCTTTTCATAACCAAATCAAAACTAGAAGGTGGAGGCTGAGTGAAATACAATTGAAATTCCGACGCAATTGGCTGCCATTCGGTGCACAAAACAAATATTTTTTTGATTTATATCAAATTATAATTCAACACTGTCACCGTCATCAACAACAATCATAATTTTCACAAACATCTAAAACATATTGAGATAACATTACACAATAATTTACAAAGTTTAGAAACATAAATAAATACAAAAAGAAAAAGGCTCACCTTGATTTTATTCAATGGTCAATATGAAAGTTCTTTCTGCTACATCGAATGCACACAAATTGTTTTTTTTTTTTTTATTTCGTTTGTTCTTTTTTCAGTTTTTAAGTCGCACTTGTGACAAAATATTGAATATTTTGTTTTTAAATTCTACAGTTTTGTTTATATTTTAAAATTGCAGTGCACACCAAAGTCGAAAAATTAACGCAAGGCAAGGAGATTCACAAAATTCGCAGGAGATACAAGATTGCGCTTCCAATATTCGATGGAGTAGTAGCAGGCCACCAGACTAGTCGAGTCAGAAACGGTAAATTGCAGTATTTGTCTGCTTCTGCTGTGCTCTGTGGATTATTTGTGTTCTCTTTCTTTCGTTAGTGCGAGAAGAATACAGTAAAAACTGTTTATGCAAAATAATACTACTTGTCTC
The DNA here is from genome assembly GCA_948107695.1 of Meliscaeva auricollis. Classification (NCBI taxonomy): domain Eukaryota; kingdom Metazoa; phylum Arthropoda; class Insecta; order Diptera; family Syrphidae; genus Meliscaeva; species Meliscaeva auricollis. The sequence continues at coordinate 17,235,015 of OX403619.1, read as the reverse complement.
ATTCTGTTTAATCGTATTTTAGTGAATTTCTTATTATCCCTTTCGAAATAAAAATCATCATGGGTGACTGAATACACACGAGATTGGGAGTTTTGTTGGCATTTTGTTTCTTATTTGCAGTCTCTCTCATACAACATCTCTAGCACATTAGTTAAGAAGTGAAAATGAGAAGGCTGTTGCTCAGATTTTTATCTTGCTCTAAGTTAGAGCTTTTTATAAACACACATACACACATACACAAGTATATTTTTTTCGTTATATGGAGGATCCCCAAGAATATGCAACGTTTGAGTACAACCCATTGTTTATGGGTTAAATCAGTATTTCCGCCTTAAAGTATACTTATTCGTCTTTATTTTTCAGCTCTATTAGAATTGGCGGTTATATTTGAATAGATTTGTTATTTTCTGTTCACTTAAAATTTATTAAAGCAATGAAAACATAACGAGTTCACGACACGACAAATAATTTTCGATGTGAAAAAGTTTAAGTATGAAAGAGAACTGACACCACAAGATGTTGAATGTAAATCCTTTTTCTCAAGCTATGTCCTTTTATTCATTCGAAAAGTCGAACTAGTTGAGCTTTTTTATAGGGTGATACCTGCTGTGGATTTTGGATACTGATTAATCTCACATGTGGAGTATATGTAGGTACATTTTTTTTCTGGACCCTTGTTTATAACCAATGTAAAAATACGGACCTTAAAATTGTTCATATTTCTACTTCCCTACAATAATACAATAATGATAATGATGACAAGCATCTTACTGCAGCAGTAATTTCACCAAACCACCAGGTCTTGGGACCGCTTCCATTGCTAAACTGAAATCTAGAAATTTTCTGCTTGCGCCTGCGCATTGAGTTGCGCATACTGTAACTATTCATGAATATGTAGGTAAGGCATATTATATTGTATATTGAAAACAATCAGTATAAAAATAATACATAAAAAAATAAATACATGGATTCGAACAAAAAAATCAAAAAAACAAACTCTCTTATCCTAGATAAACTGGTCTAAAATTCTCCATGCTTTCCATCAACAGTTTTCTTCGCCTTCTTCGCTGTGCCTTTTCTGTATGCTCACGAGAATGCTCATCATAACTTGTGCCTTTCGACTTTCCGAACATCTTGTTTATCTTGTTTTCGAACTTATTTGATTTCGAGACTTTTGAATTGTTCAATATTGATTTGCAAACTTTTATTTGCTCTTCCCAAAGTTTGATTTTTTCCTTGCCTTCTTCTAGGATATCTACTTTTGGTTGTTTCTCATTGGAATTTGTATTATTGCTTACACTCTTACTAAGCAATCCCAAATCCTTGGTGGTGTATTTACTTGTGGTTGAGGACAAAATGGAAGTGTTGTGCTTAATATCGTGGCGTTCCAAAAGAACATCTTCAAGATCTCCTATATCTTGTAAAATATCAATTGAACTTTCACGTATCGATGCGATGATCAGATCTATTTTGTTAGCATAATCATTGCTATCTGAGGCAGCTACGTTTGAAGAAGTGTCTAATGCGTCTTCTTGATTGGAATCCAGGTCATTATGATCGTAGTCTTTATTTAAGGGGTCATCATCTTCATTGCCAAACGATGATGTATCCTCGTTTGATATCGAGGGAATTAATAAGAACAAGGATAAAAGTGTACAAACAATTATTTTCATTTCGATTGATAAATTTACTATTATTTTTTTTTTTCAAAATTAAAAGAAAGTGAAAGACGTAAGGCGATAAGTGCTGGGAGTCTGAAATTTAGTTGACGTTCAAGCTAGCTTATTGAAGTGTATAGGGGTATAGTGTGCTGATAGGAATGGGTGCATTTTATCGAGAAGTCAGTTGAAAACGTTTATGTAACGGATACGACGTCGCGTGCGTCACGTCGACGTGTTCAACTTTCACAGCTCGACAAAATGTGCACGTTCTTATAAGAAGCGACCCATAAGCTAAGGATCGAGGGGACGCAACGGAAAAAGTAGCCAAACTTTCAACTTCATCGTCAACGGATTTGTTGACAGAACGGACTAAGCGACGGATGCAATTATGGAACACTTCTCGTTATCGACTGTCAGTTGAAAACGTCGACGTAATACTATTGTTGTTTTCGATTGGAAGTCCGGAAGCACCCAGAAGTCTTCCGAAAAGGTTTTATTGGCACAACCAATGACACATATGGCACAATAAAACAGTTTTGGAAGACTTCTACATGCTTCCGGACGATTCTGGACGCAATATCGAAAAACGGCATACGGGTTGGCTTCTTTACCCCCAATGTGCTCATAGATAGCCGGCAGAAAACAAAGCTGTACGACCGTTACAAAAATTGCCTTTAATCACAAAAATAGCCAGACTTACCTCCGATTTCACTAAGACCTTTTAAAAATTTAACAGGCTTTTAAACCATAAAATGACGAAATACAGAAAACGCCATTTAAAAAATTTAAATGCTATTAAATGTTCTTGAAATCGGCCAATAACCTGTCTGAAAAGCCATGAAAAAGGTAAGGATTACCAATATGTAACTCTTTTTGTTTTGCTATAAAATACGATTCCGTCAAAACCAATTCTATACTAGAACTAATTCTGATGTAAGATTTTTTCAACATTATTGTCAGTTTTTAAGGCGCATATTCACCAAAAAATCAAATGTCAAACTTATCTACCACGTACCTTCATTGGCAAAGACCGATTTAAGTCCATTTATAAAGCTCACTTACTCTTAAAACTGCAGTCTTCTTTTAACCACCGTACGCCACTCTTTGGCGGACGTGTTTTCTGCAACTTCAGCAAAAGGATTTTAAAAAAAGAAGAAAAAAGTTTCTCAGACTAATAAAAGAAAAAGTGTCAGAATTTTTTGTTAAAACGTTGTTCTTTGTGTTTTATTTCATCAAAAGATTCTGTTTCAATTCGTGTGTGTTTTTCGATCTTATTTTCCCAAAAAAGAGAATCACAGTTTTTAAACTCTTCGATTTTTCAAAGTTCAAAGTTTTATATGGGCGTTGCTGTGCTATGTTAGAGTTTTCTAAATTTTAGAAAATCTATAGGTGCCTTCTTTCGAATAAGAAAAAATCAAATTGTTTGCAATGAACTTAATACCAAATATGTGTGCTATACAATTTATATTGATTTTATTTTTTTATAACGGTTCGTATAATTGGAGTAAAAAGATCTAAACAATTTTTAAGGTAAGTAATAATGAAATCCCCAAACCCCTTTCGAAAAGAAATTTTCCATATCGATTTTTAGCCAGACTTTTTTTTTAATGTTGTTTTTGCCTTGTCTGACAGTTTGTTCTTTGTATTGTTTCGGTCATGGTGAAAATTGACGTAACACGAACCACAATTTTTTCTTCTTCTTTTCACTCGCTCGCTATTACTCCGAATATAAATTGTAAAAAGGTGAAAGGGTGGTGGTATAAGGGATATCCCATTTGTTAGGAGTTTTATGAAACATTTTTTTTTCTGCATAACTCAACACGTGCCAAAAGTGGTGGGCTGTGTTGTAGATGGTGGGATGAAGTTTGTCCTTGTTAAATTTTTCATGCATCATCATGGCCTACTGGTATTGGGAATTAAAATTTTACATAGACAGGCAAAAATAACAGCCTGACGTAAAACGTAAAAGGTACCAAATGCAGCTACCTTTTTGTATAAATGTTTTCTGACAATGAGCCACTTGAATGGTTTCCAAGAACTTATGACCTTTATTTTTTTTACAACTGATTCACCTGCAATATTAAAGTGAAGTGTGACGCCATTGGCTGATTTTAGATCGCATTCGTAAAGTAAAGTTGTCAGGCTTCTCGTGGCACGCAAGAACTACATTAGTTATAATTATTGGCATAATGTGTGCCCAGCCTATGCCCATGCCAGGGCTGGTTATAATGCAATATGCTCATTGCTTATGGGTCTGTATAATTGAAATACTAGGAATTAAGTTTAATCTAATTGATGTTATCCCATAAGGTATAAATGTATAAATAGGTAGATAATTCTGTGCGTCATAAGTCGATTAGTTAAGAAGCAAAAATGATATATGTACGCTTATCTCGTTCAACAAGTTAGAAAAGATAAGACTTATTGTGTTAAACATTTTTTTGGATGGCATATACGATTATTTTTTTCATTTTAGGAAAAGAAACCAGTTTAAGACACATACTTAAATCCCAGGTTTAAGAGGCACTTTTCAGTCTTCAAAACTGTCAAATTAAGACATTAGATTACAACTGAATTTCGGTAACCATAACATGATGGAAAAGACTAAGATATGACAATCAGTCGTTTTATTATTAATTTATGCTTTGTTAATGCGATCCAAAGTTTTTTTTCGAACTTTCAGAATTTAGTTTATTTATTGTTATTCACAGTTGTTTTTAATTAAGTGCAGCAAATCGAATAGAAAGACGATTTTTTTAAGTCTTTTAACTTTCAAAAAATACTAAGTAGAACCAGGTATATAGTTAACAGAAGAAAGTAGTCAATTGACAGCAGTTCGTTTTGACTGGTTGTATACTTACTTTAAATCATCATATGTTATCAGTCAATTAGACTCTTAACTACAGTAAAATTGGTTCCGACACCATGATGCAGTCAACTTTCAATTTTAACTGCAGTCAATTCAGCTCACATATTCTGACATTGGAATCAACATTAAGCAGGCAATTGACTGAAATAGTTTATTTTTTAATGTTTTCTTTTCATTTCCTTGCAGTCAGTAAGTCTTTTGATTGAAGTCAATGCAGTACAGTACTTTCTGATTTTTAAAAAAATTATTTCAAATTGTTTGTACTTATTCTATCTTCATTCTGTTAATAGGTCTTGAATATAGAAATTGAAGTCGGGTATATTTAATACAATTAAGTAAAGCTGTTAATAAGTTTTTCAACAGCAGTCAATTCATTTAAAATATATGTATAATTCAATCATATTATTATGGCAGGGTTGACCAACCTATTTTTAAATGCTTGATTCTGGGTTATTTTCCAGTTCTGTTCAAAATGTATAGGCACTGCAGAATTGGTACGCTTCGCTCAAAATTGCTTTAATGCTAGAGTATTTAAGAGTTATCTTGCCTTTTCTACCAGAGTCCAGTTTTGCACGATCACAGTAAACATATTTTTCAGGCGTGTACGGTGCTATCAGTCTTTGCGTGATATTATTCGACTGGAGATTCTGTTAAACTTAAGTACTTGTATTTCTTTGATGGAAGGACTCAAAATCAGAATTGTGTTCTACGGTAAAACTTTATCGAAACTTGGAGCTGCTATCTTTAAGAACAACCAGATAACTTTTTTTTTGACAGAATCTCTTATAGGTTCGCACACGTCTGCTTCAACCTACTCACAGTCAAAGAACCATTCTCGACAGTTAATATGATTGCTCCATATTAAATTTAGCATTGTTGTATAAGCAATATTGTCGACCGACACTTTTTCACACACATTTTCAATTTTCTCAAAACTTGATAGGGGCAGAGCATTGAACACAAAAAGAAAATTTAGTTCCAGTTTCACAATTTTGCGAAAAATTGATCCAATCGTTACCTTATTTTATCAATTTTTTTTAAACTGTTGACACAAATAATTTAATTAAAATGTGGGATTTAAGAAAAGACTTCTGGCTTTTCAAAGCGTTATTGTTTTACATTTTAAGTATTGTCGTTGTTTTTTAATATTTGTTTTTCCATTTACATGTGTAGAAAATCGTCCCTTTCTAATAAACGGGACGACATATACAGAACCCTTCTTGGATCGTAAAAAATGTTTGTTATCGTACTAGTGCCCATATTTCTGCCGGAAGAAATTATTGCGACTATATTCGTCATGGTAGGAAATTTTTTGACTCCCCTGAGCGCGCCCTCTTTTGCGAAAAAAACAGCAAATTTGTAGTTTAGAAACCGGGCTCAAAATGACCAAATAAAACTAAATTCGGGGGTATCACACCGAGTGTGGAACAAACCTAAAAACTTCTCTTGACTACAACCATAGCATAGGCCTATCATTCTATAGCCTTGTTCTTGTTTAACTTTATACATACTGACGTATAATAGATTTCATAGCTGACTATTCGTCTAGTCTAAGAAGAATCAAAAAATAAAAATTCTACTGCGCATTAAAATCCAATAAAAGACTAGCGCCAGAAGCTAAATAATTTAAATTATTTATCTGACACTGATACAAAAAGGAAGTTGTTATTTAATTAGGCTAAACAAAAAACCACCTCAACAAACACGTTGTAAAATTTGCTTGCATTATTTTGCAGGTATATAAATTCGTACATCATACATAAATATAAGTGTATATCACTGCAAAACTATTTTTAAAATTAAGAAATTTAAATGTTTTTTTTTAGAACTCTCTCAACAAAATTGCTTATACCGGTGCAGTGGTGAGGTGGACTTAGATATTTCAAAATTGTAAATATTTTGTAAAATAATTTTAGCTTTATTAGGTAAAAGTCTCTACATACATAGTATTCCCACATTTCGATATACCTAGATATTTTGTAAAATAAAATCGGACATTAATGTTAAATTGAATGCATTTGCATATTATGGTTGGATATAATTATTGTTCTTACCAAATGATACAATCAACATGAAATAATAGTTTTATTTCTCAGATGAGCTGATTAGATATATGTTTAAAACAAACTAAGAAAATATTATAAGAACCAAGATCAGTTCTGGAGGAAAAAATATTCAGTGCTGAGTTAGTTAGGAGTTGATTTGGGATAAGTTAACCCTGTACTATATGAGGCCAGTCGTCCCGTCAGATGTGATTTTTTTTACAAACTGTATGATAAAAATCGAAAGATGGGCTATCGCTGAGTATACCATATAAATGGCGAGGCTGTAAGTGGCTTGCTTTAGCCGCCATTTTGAAAAAATATTTGGCAGAAACGACTCATCGTAGAAACAAAATGTAAAAAATCTTTCTGATAGAAAATTAAATTATCTTTCCCTTGCTCATGAATTATTTTGTTCCAAGATTTATACTTTTAAATTTTCATCGTGAAAAAGTAATGGCTTTTTCAATTTTGGCTTCGTAACTGAAGTTACGAGAATAGCATATTAGAGCTGTTTGAGCGGTCCAATTTTGCATTATAAAACTTATTTTTCCAACCTGCCCTCTGTTTCATTTGAAAGGTTTGGATGACAGAAATATTTCGTTGTATGTACAAGGAAAGTGCTTTTGGTGTTTAAATTATAGTGCAACCAATAGACGTTTTACTTTTTTTTTACAAAAAAAAAATTTAATTTAAAGTAATATAAAGTGAAAGAAAAAAAAATCGCGCAATTCTATTTGTTCACTTTTATTTCATTTTTTTATTTGTCACACGTAAGAAAATATTCTTTCATTTTTGAGCTAAAAGAGCGCGTTCTGACCGAACATGGACATTAGGTGAGGGTTCCGATGTGTCTGGGCTAAACAGGGTTTTTTTATGCTCAGTACCATATTTATTATTTTTTGTTATTTTTTGTGCTCAGAACCGAATCAATTATTTTTTTAATTAATAAATGTTTAAAATTTTATTAGCTGGCCACTGTGGCGTATGCGTAGCGTACTATTTTTTTCTATTTTTAATGGTCTATAAAATTTTTGTTTTTACCTCACCAATTAGTCATGGTTAAACTTTTAGAAGTATAAAAGTTTTAGAAGTCTAAGTTTGGTTCGTTATAAAAATGATGGACAAAAAGTTGTTTGGAAAATACAATAAATGTTTGCTCGTTGAACTCTTAACTAAACTTTTGAAATGCAGATCTCGAAATCCACTTTTGGTATTCTTTTTCTACTCTGTCATTTCTGATCTCAAAGAGCGCACTCTTTCCAAGGTCTGACCGATTTGATTTCTTCATCACTGTGGCGTATGAGTACTATTATTTTCTATTGACAATCTTAAGTCTTTTCTATTCCTCACCAATTAGTGAGACGAGTTGACCTTTATTCATAATTCTGTGAACTTTTTAATTACAAAATTTGACATGGTCATACTTTCAAATTTCGAAGTCTAAGTTTGCTTTGCTTTAAAAATGTATGAAAGAAAGTTAGAAAGTACAATTTTTTTCGTTAAACAACCTAAACTTTTGAAATGTAGACCTAGACATTTACTTTTCATAATTTTTGTTTGAAAAAAAAAAACAAAGGTCTGTCCTACCGGAATAGAGAATCTAGGCCCGAAGACTCCATCTATCGCCTTGACCCTTCTCGATGTACCAGTATACCGCTAGACTATACGATTTGCATTCAGTGTCAAACTCATATCTCATAACTACATATACTTTGTTAGAAATACTTGAACCATACAAGTTCCGAGCTTTGAAAAAATGAAAGTACCAAATATTGTACAGCTACGGGCCTGGGAGGAAACAACGAATTTGTTATTTGCCACGTAAATGGATCTTAAAATATATACACTGCAAGTCCTTAACCTCAAGGATCAGAGTTCAAAGAAAAAAAAATTGATATCATAAAATAATAATTGTGGTGTCAATTATTGTATAACCTCAAATTTCAGTACATATAATGCCGAAATTGTCTAGACATCTCGTTAGATGTTGAATAATTATTATTATTGAAATTAAATCTACAGTCAATCAATCTTTGTTTCTTGGTTAACAAGTCTACTGAATAAATATGGGTAGGGTATAGCTCTTTGTACAATGAATGTTTGAGTTTTTTTTTTTTACTGTACCCACACCCACATGGAGAAGTTTCTTTTAATCCAATCGATATCCTTTGTTGTCAACAAAGTAAAACGAAATGAACTATACTATATAGGAGTAATCAATTAAGAGAGGAATCGTGAGGGCACTTGGACATCTTCTTGGTTTTGGGTATGACAATCTATATCGGTTGTATCGGTTCAAAGAGTCAACAAATTTGATAGTGGCATATGTGGATGTGACAGAATCGATTTTCTATTCACATATACTCGTACCTTCAGAAGACTAGCCCATGGAAAATATAGTGTTATTGACTCAAGTCAAGGCAGCAGCCATAAAAAGGACATGACACAATACGTATACACGAGTCGATAACCGTATATGGTTGTTCATTTTTTTGTTGGATGAAAGGACCAAGACCAAGTGGCAATGTGTTGCTATTGGCGATAAAATATGAAACCACAACTACTATGGTATTGGGATTTGTATGAAAGAATGTGTTGTTTTTTTTAAATTTATTGATGAGAATATAGAGCTTCGTAATTGATATGATTGTGTTATAACACTTGTTTACAATTTACACAGATTGAATTTCTCAACCATTTTGTTTTATTGAATCTTGAGATTTTACTTCCTTAAAATTACTTTCTAATAAAACCTAAACATAAATCGTTGTGCAGAAGTAAAACGTAGACGTTAACTTTGGCGGTGGCAAACTAGATATGTGTTCCTTTGGCATTTGAAAAGTAATCATGCTTATATCCACACAATCATATTTCTGTAGAGTAGAGTAGAGTTCTATTGATTTCGTTAAAGAGCGCATTCGTTTAAATGAAGTGAAGAACTCATAAGTATAGATGATAACCATAATCTAGTACTATCATCTTTACATGCTCTTCTCCACGAAAAAATAAGAATTGCATTTATTTCCTGTATTGTGCGACATTCCATTCTAAACCGCTATTAAAGTAGCCACTCTAGTACTAATGAGTAGATAAAAAAAATTATCTTGTACTATCGTCTTCAGAAGTTTTTCTAAGAATAAAGAAATTTTTGAAAGTCAAAAAGGTTGACTAAAGGCATTATTTAAATAAATATTGCAGAAAATGCCTTGAAATGGATACAAAAAAATTCCAGTTTCATCAAAGCAGTTATTTTTACGTTAATTATTACTATTTGCTCTATTTCAGAAAGTATTAACAAATCAAGTCAAATGAAAGAAAGATGAAATTCAATAAAACTGCTAGATTTGTGTGTAAAAAAATGATTTTTATATTTTGTCTCCACGCTAGATATTTACGCACGATTTATGTTAACAGATACCCAACAGAACAGATATTATAATTTGAGGCAGTTACAGCTTTATAACTTTTTCCGGACTGATGGCATAAAAATCGTACCATCTTTTTTACTATATTTTTAGCAGTGCCTAGTGCCCGGAAAGAGTTAATGTAAACACAATATGCCTCACAAGTCCGAAATCAATCTGACCAATCTAAATAGGGTTTTAAGCAATGCATAGCAAATTATTTTGTTTTGTCATTGCGAATCATAATATAATGTAAGCATAACAATACAAAAGTAGTGGAAACAAAAAGATATCGATAGCCCGAAAATACAAACATACTTTTGTATAAGTAACAATTGTCTATATGTATTTCCTTTACGTACCGGAAACCGAGAAAAAGATAAAAATTACAATTGCTACGGACTTTCCTCCTTATCACATTCTAAGTATTTTCAATAATGGCAAAGATAAATCCAATCAATACCTTATCGAGGTCTTTGCTCGTGTAAGTGTGGAAATGGTATTTTTTTTAGTTCTCGTTAATGTTTAATTGATTTCAAATCTATTTTTTTTTTCGTTTTTTTTTTATATAATATAGATATATTAGGACAATTTCAATCGAGACCATATTTTCTATCAAGAATCTTATTACCTCTTCGTTTAGATAAAGGAATTAATAAGAACAGCCACGTAAAATACCACTCGATGTTTATTTTACGTTGCGACGTAAATAAATCCCCAACAATATAATCATATATGTAATGTTTACAATTGTTTCTAAGATAAAAGCCTATTTTAAATGAAACAATTTTGCGACGCAATTTTTGTTTTTTGGCTCGGCATTATTAATAATAAGGCCTTTACACAATTATCGTACACAAATATTTATCAACAAACAGCTGTAGTTTATTAAAAATATTGTATGTGTAACAACAGAAATTTATCATATAGACACAATAACCATTTTATGTGTGAGTAATTGAAGTGACTCGCATCCAAAAATGTTTGCCAATCATTAGTTGAAATACTTTTGAATATCAATTGTCACTAATCATTAAAAAAATCTTATCATTTAAATGTATTGTTAGATATTTCTATCAATAAACCTCTCTCACGTGATCCTTAGGTCATTCTATTTAAAAAGAACAATTATTTCAAACTTGAGGAATAAGATTTTGATAAGATAAAACTAATACTGGATTGGTTAAAAACATCGTATAATCGTCACTGGAAAATTACTGAAAAGATTGCAAAACATCATCGTGACTTATTGCGACGTTAAAATAAACATAATGATGGAGGCAAATAATACTGCACCTGATTATTATTATTATTAATACGAGTAGATATACCGACATACATAATTATGGGAGAAATGTAAACAGAATATTTATTATTTTAATTGCTCTTTGATATTGTTTTGCGATCAATGTATGTATACATAATTCATACAATTAACAAAAAATAAAAAATACTTAAGTGCCAGGTGGCACAATTTATTTTAAAGAGCAAAGTTCTTGTTTTTTTCTAGCCCTATAGTGCTAGCTTATAACAAAATCCCCACTGGCCCAAGTCAAAAGTGGGGCCCGCAGGAATAGGGCAGGGGTTTGGACATAAAACTTTTTATAGCAAAAATACGTCATCGGTGCAAGGCTGAAAATTTGGTAGTTTTTATAACTCTACAAAAACAAAATCTGATAAGATAAAAGGCTAAAATTTGTTGCTATTATAGGTTTGTAAATATCAAAATGTAGGCGAATCGGCAAGCAAAATCGGACACAAAAGGGTTCACTTTGCCTTATTTTGCGCGGTCGTATGACGATATAGATTTTAAGCAAACTCCTTTCACGTCCCCCTGATTCCAAATATACGTGTTTTTTCGACTTTTTTTTGACAACCGGACCCGAAATTCGGTAGTCAATTTTGGAATTCGAAATGACAACCACGGTTGTCATATTGACCACCGCGGCAGTCAATATGACAACTTTTGATAGTCAATATGACAATTTCGGTACTCAATATGACAATTTGGAAGTCAATTTCATATTCAACAAAAATGAAAATTGAATTTAAAGATTCCGACAAGAAAACTTTTTTTAACTTTAATATGAAAATTTGGTGGTCTATAGACAGCTTTGTAACAAATATGAAAACCAAAATAAAAACTGAATCTAACATTTCGATTGTCAATACGAAAATTTTTTGATCGTCAATAGGACAATTTGGTAGTGAATCTTAAAATTAACTACCGCAGTTGTTATATTGACTACCAAAAGCTGTCATATTGACTACCGAAGTTGTCATCTTGGCTATCAAAATTGACTGTTCTTGAGTATCAAAATTAACTGTTCTATCGTTCTAGATCGGAAGAAGCGTAAGTTGATTTATAGAGTTGCCGAGTCATCATCGTGCAACCCAGTCGTGTATTTTCTTATTTTTTCACCTTGATATTCCGCTTTCAAATATTGTCGTGAACTCAAATATGTAATTATTCATTGGGTACAAATACGGAAGTGCATTTTTCTTTAGACTTTAAGTCAGTTTGTCACAGGTTTGACCTCATTCAAAGGGTATATTTGTAAACAGGGAATCAAGGTCTACGAGTGATTGACTTCAATTGCTTATCCCAAATTTTAAAAAATAATCAATTTTTGGGTCTGTCTGTTAAGGGTTTGGTCTCATTTAAAATGTCTGTTTGTTATCAGAAATTCGAGGGCATCAGGATGCGACGAGTTTCAAGTGGTTATAACTAAAGTCTGAAAACGATTAAAAAAATACATTTTCGGGGCCGTCTGTCAGGGGTTTGGTCCCATTTCTATCATATGTATATTGTTATCAATGAGTTGCTGGCTTGGGTTATTTATACATTTTCAGTGTTGACCCTCACTAAACAGACCTCCTTTTTCTCGCCAACGCAACGCCCAAAATACATTCAAGCATACTAAGGTAATTCGTCATCAATCATCACCATGACCGGAACTACCTGTAACATTTATATGAATCGGATGCCTCCCACGCATGAAATCCCCTCCCTGCTCCGGGTTAATTCAGTTTAATTTTAAAGGAAAGTTGAAAATTTCCCACCCGGGCGCCATTTTGATGTGTTTTATTTTTGTGTCTGAACAGGAAGTTTTATTTAAGTCTAAAATCTTGAGCACCTACTTTATTAACTTTGTTTAATACCATCGAATGTTCAATTTCCCCTGCAAGAAAAAAAATTGTTACCTACCCGTTTTTACTAATTATTATAAAATCAATAATCCAAAGTCCTCAATAAACTGTATCAATATCACATTATCCGTATACTCTGTTTTTATAAGAAGATTAATATTTCTTTTCTTGTTTCGAAATCTAAAATTCACATATTTTTATTTTATTGTTTATTTTCAGATTCATACAAAATTTGGGCCCGAGACAGCAGCAGACAGCGCTTCTTTTTTCCTCGTGAAAAGCAAAAGTGTAGTGTGATTGATTTTCTTTTTTATAATTTATTTCAATTTACGTATTTGCGGGATAGAATAATTGTTCGAGATACATAAAATTGCATATTTGGCAACTAATTGCATTCAAAGCAAAGCAAAAAAAAAATAAAAACAAATACAAATATATGTATGTATATGCATATACATAATTAAATAACCAACAATATATAGCTCGCGTTCTAATCAGCTGTTTCTTCATAAAACTCAGTTTGTGTGTAAAATAAAATCTGTGTACGATAGATATTTTTTTTAATAATCAAAAAAAGCAACAACAACAAAAAGCGTCAACGCACACTTCAACATACTACTGAGCATCTGTGTGGTCATTGCTGTTGTTATTTTGTAGAGGTATTTAGGTAAATATACCTACGTCAAATATACTTGTTTATTGAGAATCAACTTTTGTGTATATATACCGGACGGGCTGCGATCATTTCTACATAGAGACTTATTCAGTCGGTTAATATCTTTTGATCCGTTTGGATCGTCTACGAGACAAAAAAAAAACTTTAATAAACTACCAGTGTAAAAGTAAAAACTATTTCCAAATAGAGGACAAAGAAAACACACATTTTGAATTCGCCGCATTTAAAGCGAAACGATTTTTAAAAGTTAACATTAGTGTGTGAATAATAATTAAATACTTTAATTGTTCCTTGATTTGCAAGGAAACAGGATTTGCTCTCAAAAAAGAGCATTTATTTTAATTTCACTATAATATTAACAAAACAAAAAAAACGGATCACATCAAATTAGAAACTATAGAAGAAAATTCAACATTAGAGTGCTGTAAAAGGGAACACAAGTTTGGATATTGGGGCCTTGGCCATTGTATGGGTAAGTGAGACTTTTTTTTCTTTTTTTTTAAATTGCTTTACTTTGTCTTGTTTAAAATGAATGAGAGGAGAGAGTACAAGGTGTTTGCCTTCACAATAGTGACGGGCGAAAAATATAAAATGGCGTTGTAAGCTATTGTTGCCCAATTGTACCTACAACAACTGTACCAAGATATTTACGACACGTACCTACTTCACTTAGGTCTTGTTTTGAGTTTTTTTAATTTTACTTATCGGGCAGTTTTTGTTGTTTTCAAAATTTAATGACAAAGAAAACATGTTTACACAGATGAGCAACCTAGTCCATACTCGTATTGTTTAAATAAAATACCCACATCCGTTCACAATTCATGTTTTTTTTTTTGTAATAAGTGACATCAATAATACCAATCTAAATATTTTTTTTATGATCACAAAAATAAATAAGAAAAGGGCTTGGCTTCAATTGAAAAGTGAAATTTTAGACATTGGTGTTATAATTTCTTTTTTTTTTTTTTGATAAAAAACTGTACAATAAGAGAGTATGTCAGTTTTTTTTAATACTGAGTTAGCTTGGAGTTAGTTCTTCTTGCAAATTTATTGCACAGCTTTCCTATGAAGCCTTTTTTTTAAGAGAGGGCGCATGAGATGCAGAAGGGCTTACGAGCTGAACAGAATGCATCGCATGTCGCTAACAGATGAAATTTGTATGTTACCCGTCGGTAACAGAATGACGTCACTCGACGATTCGCTCATAAGTTCAAATGTTTTTAACTTTTTCGCGCGACTAATTTGACATGTTCACTTGACATGTTGACAGCTCCTAGATAAAAAGTTACCTCAAATGAGTAAGAAAAAATCATTAAAAAAAAAAAAACTTCAGACACAATTTTAATTTGCTAACCAGGGATTTTGTATTTCACAAACAGCTTTTTCATAGAAATAAAAAAAAATATTTGAACAGTAAAACTGTAATCACAAACCAACAGCAATATATTTATCAAATTGCTTTTATTTTTCGTGATTAAGCACATTTCAAATTGCACGTTTTGATTAGGAAAGCACAAAGTTTGCATCTTATCTAAAATTCTAAAAGTGAATAATATCAGCTTCTGTCGATCTAATCAGGGTCTTGCTTTCGTTTGTTTCCACCAACGTAACTACTATAATAACCTCAAGTTACTCTTTTAGAGTCTTTAATATTTACAACATTTAATATTACATATGTTTGTCATTATTCTTTCTAGAACATAATAGCGTACACCCGGGCGCCATTTTTACCCATCAATTCTTCAAACAATTGACTTTGAAACAGGTTTCTATGATATAGGAATTCTTTGTTTTGATTTTCTTTTAATGTTTGCAGCAAAGCAATAAATTAAACCACAAAATTTGATCATGTGCATTTAATTTAAGTCGTCTCAAATATCATAATGAATACTTGGCAGAAAAACAGCTGTGAATACATTTTTGTTAGAAATCATTCATGGTTAGAGAAAAAAAAACACATATCACTGTTTGAATAGGTCATATAATACATGCAAGGCCAACGTGACCGAACAACCTTCAATTTAATATCAATAATGTGATATCACATTCACAAAAATAATCATTGACAGATTCTCGCTCCAACTCCCAAACATGATAAAATCATGCGTCAAAAACGTGCCTGACAAACACTCACATGCCATAGTGGCATACGCCATGCCACACATATCCAATATGCGAAAAATTAATAAATCATTAAACACTACATTCAATAAAACTAACTGTAACTTGTCAATATTCTTTTCCAAGTATTACTTACTTACTCATTCAAATAATACTTGTTCACACAACAATACAAACAAAAGAAACAATAAAAACTTGTGGATTATACACATGTGTGTTGGCAAGGCATCTATTGCCAGATAGTAACCAGACAAAAATGTTTTGGGGGTTTTTCTTACTGCGTCATATAAAAAGACGAGACGCGTGAACAGTCTATTTTTAGCAAAAAATTCATGGAATACTTAATTATCGCACATTGAAAAGGAATGTAAATATCTTTTGTTATTATGTACCTAATGATGAGTCATTTTTGTGTTTGTATATTTGAGCTCGAAAACAAAACAAATCACCAAGGACTCACTGTTAGCTAGAAAGACTGTAGTAAACAATGGAATTCTTGGAATTTTAGATAGATGAAACAGCATGTTTCAAAAGTAAATAGTTTCTGTTTCCTTTCAAAAGTGGATTATAGCATAAGTGGCGCCCAACTTGGGATCCAACATTAACCAAATAGTTATGTAACTGTCTTTTAAACAACAATGTGAATACGAATTCATTATTAATTCGAATACAAAACGTGTTCTTTGTATATTTTTTTTGTAGAATTTTCCAAAATCAATCAATATCATCATTTTTGCTTGAAAAATAACACGACACATGTTTTCGATTAGATTGCTTGCATAAAGACTTGTTTTGTTGAGTTTGCAATTTATTGTTATCGATTCGCTTCGATATAACGCTGCTTTTCTCTGGCACGTGTGAGAGGGTTCGTTCAAGTTCATAAAAATAAATTTTTTGTTAGCATTTTGTAGGGTTTCTTGTTGTTAGTTTCATATTTCGCAACAACATGTTTTCTGCAACCTTCACCTTTTTTGTATCATTTGATTAATGGATGTTCATGTTTTTTTTTTTGAAAAACAAGACAAAGTAAACTTTTTTATTACTGATATATTTTTGTTTTTTTTTTTTTTGTTTACCTTTACAAATATTGTTTATTTATTTTGTTTTGTTTTTCTTTTAACTATAGAGCGTTCTAAAAACTCATCGATACTAGGAGACGAGCCGGACCTGTTCAAAGGAGCACAGGGCCGGATTGGTCTAAATTCAAGCAACGGTTTTGCCCATCAAGCATTTGCCGCTGCCTCTGCTAAACCTTCTCCACTTATTCCTTCATTAAGAACAACCAAAATTAATTTAGACGCCACATTAAATGATTGCGAAAGGGGCTATGTGCCGACGGTTGGACGTTGGGGCGCCGAATGGCCAAGTTGACTCGCCGAAGCCAGCTTGGGAAGTCATATTAATGGATCGGTTGTTGCATCAGTTGGATTGACTACAGCCACTACTGAATCGATTACCCCCGATCCGGAGACAACATGTAATCTATCACACGATCATAACAGGGCTAATGTCCAAAATGGTCAAACAATCGTGGACAACGATTATGATGATAATGATTATGATGACGATGATGACGACGATGAAGATGAAGACGATGACGAGGCAGATGTTAATCAGGATATTTGCGCCGCTGCTGGTGGGTCATCCGGACACACGGCGGCATCATATAATAATGCAAATAAAAACATTGAAAATGTGACATCATCCGATGGAGCATCATCATTATCGTTCGGTGATGCAGACAGATGCAGAAGCATTCTTAAGCTCCTCGAAGAACAGCAGCCAAGACAACAGGAGCGACAAGAGAAAGAAAAATGGTGGGCTGCCGATGATAGCTATAATTTAAATGCTTTTAATCAAAACAATGGTGTCTGGCCATTGGAACATCCATTGCCATTGCCCGACTGGTCGTCAGAAATTAAAGAAACCATTAATTTCGACAACGTTTGGCAGTATGAAGATCTAAATGCATTGATTGAAGCAAAACTCCATCATTTGCTTGAAGAAACACACTACGACACAGTGCACTTGTTTGTAGACTTCTTTAACGCCTTCAAGAAGACCCGACGTTCTGATCTGAAGTCATTTTTCCAATTCTACGATGTTCCAATTAATCGCCGCCATCACATGTGCGTGAGCTTGGCCATGGAGATTATGACAAAAATTATGGAGATCTTCCCAATTTTGGCCAAGTACATGTATATTGTATCTTGCGAGGAAGATGTTGCAGCATTGCGTGACTACATTGAAACCAGCGAAGAGTGTGGCCTGAATTCACCAGAATCGAATGTTGAGAAAGAACATGCCATGGTTGCTATGCGCATATCAATTGGCGGCCGTCGTGGTATAATGATTTTAGATCCCGGTTATCATGTTGCCCGAGCAGTTACAGTTATGGAAGATCAAATGTATCCTCACACAGGTAAGACATAAAATGACAGTGTAGATTTGTAGTTTCTAAATATCGAAATATTTCTAGGTTGGTTTACACAATCCACCGAACAGCATTGTCAACGTGAGTACTGCTATAACTTTAGCATGCACAGCAACAAATACATCGATTGGATGGAACGTGAAACACGTAACAATCAGCAGACCTATAAGACATCGTTGGTCTATGTTGAGCATCCATATTTGACAGCAGTCGATGTGACAGTACGCAGAAACTTGGTCTACAATTTCCGTTCATTGTTGGCACGTGATGCCAAGGGTAGAGTTTTGGCTGGAATATATTTGCCTTTATTGTCGAATATCAATGAGGCCCAGTTTACAATGTTCTATGATGGGCCAAATGATCAGCGCATCAAAGTTAAATTTATGTTTAACGTTTTCAAGAATCCATCAAAGGTATGTATTTTCTTGTTCAATAAGTGTAAATAAATAATACTCAGTAAGGCGAATATCCATATGACAATTTAGTTAAGTTTTCGGAGTTTTTTTTTTTTTTTTTTATTATGAGTGGTCAAGACTTTACTGGACCCTCAAGCCATGATGAGATTGTCTTCGATTAAGTCTTGGGGGAATCATATTTAGTCACCACTGCAACCAAAAGTTGAACGGTTGGTAGCCACTAAATTGACAATTTGCCGCAACAATTAGTTGCTGCCTCGGTGACCACTCGTACTATAAGTCCTTATTTATTAGGTTTATGAGCACTCGTTTTTTTTAAATTAATTTAATATTGTAAGAATATCTTAAAACTTCTTATACAAAAATAATTGTTCTAAAATTCCGTTATCTCTTATTTTCAGATTCCTGAACATGTTTTGGCGCATTTGGAAAAATTAGCACCCCAATTGAATATGATCTATTCTGATCTTCTTGAACTTTGCACATCTTTAGCTGAAGCCGTTACAGATCAAGATTTCATCAAACAAGTACTTGATATCAACAATGACATCAATTCAATGTCAGCGGACAATTAATTGACACTGAAAACCGCTAATCATCATTATGTAGAGGATATAATAGTCAACACGTTTTCATTTACAAATACCATTAAAAAGTTTTTAAATGCTTTTGTTAAATTTGTTTTTCGTTTAGTCTACTAGATTATATAAAAATATAGTAAAATCATATAAAAATACCAACAAAAAAAATATTAAAATTTTTATTTCCACAATACACAACTTTTTTATTTTATTCCCATTTTTTGTGTTTTTTTTTTCAATTCACACTTTCGTTTACGACAAAGCTTAAATTATAAACCTATCTACTATCTGTATTATTTTTAGAGTTTTTTTTTAATCAAATATCTATGGTCAGTCAGTAGAGGTATAACCAAAGATTATTCGCAAGTCCATAATCACACTAAATAAAAATTGTAAAAACAAATCAAACACTCTTCGTACAAAAAAAATATAAAAAGTTTTTGGAAAAGTAGGACAACTAATACACCATTTTTGCTAAACTATCTCACACAATGAAGAAGCGCATATACCATGAAATCATCGGATCCTTTCAAGGATAAGGAGAGTTGAGCTCAAAACAAATGCTTAAATTGCTTAGAAAAAAAGGTCAATAACACTTTATCCACCACAAAAAAAAAGAAACACCCTTTTTACACGCAAACATTTTTAAACCTTTCTACATTATCAAAAATTATATACTGAATAGTAGCATCCTAAAGCGAATAATAGTAAACAAAAAAAAATTATATAATATACAAATATTAACATAATATGTAAAATTATGGGTACAAGGATAAACAGATATATTTAAACAATACAAAACGAAAAATGATGATCTTTCAATTTTAGTCTAGAAATTTTTCCTGATTTTGGAACGTGTTTACGAAATTGTAAAAAAAAGGTTTTTTTTTGTTATTCTAAGAATCAATGCTTTAAAGTTTTGATTGTCTTTTGCATTCCAAATTAGTATTGAACACTTTTAGAATTAAAAACACGTTTCTATTTTAAAACATAGATTTTTTTTTCAATTATAAATTATTACTATTATTATTATGAATATGAATAATAAATTTATTACTTATTGATTATTATTATAGTAAACAAATTTTTTGTAATTGCAAATGGCAAATATTCAAAATGATTTTAGATTTCTAATAAAGCATTCAAAATAGAATTGAAGAAGTTTTGTCTTTTAAATTTTGTTATTTATAGCCTATTTGATAATTCAACGCTCAAATGAAACTATTACTTCCTTGCAAAAATGGTTTTGCATACGAAAAAAAATCTAAATGGTACCTACAAATGAATCGGCGAGTGTATAAGAACCGTACAAGTCCAAATTTTACTTTACAGAAAAAAACAAATATAAGTCTTACAGAAACTAAATCTTCAAATACCGCATGCATTGTTCTTTTAAAAAATAAAGTTGATAGTTTTTCTATAAAATTTTTTTATATTTTTTTGTTTTTAAAATTTAGATTCAATTCAATTATAATGTACAAAAGAAACGAAAATTAAATTTGAAGTTTAAATTTTGTTTATGTACGCTTAATTATTATTAACTAGGCTTATAACGTATATTTCCAAAGGAATTGAAATTAAGATAGTAACCCTTTTTTACAGTCGATGTACAAAGAACCGTTTAAATCTCTCATTTTCTCTGTGGACTTAAAAAAATAATTTGGTATTCGTGAAGTGCTCATAAGTTATGAGCCCTATTCCTTGGTGAATAGATTTATGAGTGCTCGTAACTTGATGAATATCGTCCTTAAACCAGTAATTTTGGCCGGTTTTTTTCACCCAGCGCTCATAACTTAAGAGCACTCCTAAATCTATGTATAAGCGTCCCTTGCCTACGTTCTGTAACTCTTTTGTAATGAATTTCATTCCGATCTAACAAGTTTCTCGAAAATTTATCTCGATGCGAGTTACAGGTGGTAGGTTCATGGTTTTGAAATTCTTAAGTCTTGCAGGATTTTTTCGCGGCATGGGGTTCATGGTTTTCGGGGGGTTGTACAAAACACAATATTTCCAAATTACCTGAGAGCGATAAATTGGTATTCACCGAGGGCTCGTAAGTCAGCGCTCTCAGCTTTAAGACCAGTATTTACCGAGCCCTCATAACTTAAGTATTTCTTTTCGGAAACACGATAAGAGGTGTATTTTTTTGTACGCCCGGGATAAGTTGGACGAAAAAACACCTCGGGGCTTAACGAAAACACTTGGCAGCATTGTCGCGTTCAATGCAAGGAATCTGAAATTATATTCTGAATTTTTCAACTACCAATCCTAATAGCCTGTTTCGACTTGAGCCCAAATGAGATAATTTGGCAAATCTGATAAAAAAGTGTTTTCATTACAAAATATCTCATTTCGTTTGACAGCTCATTTGCTTTTTTCTATATTCTGACTCTTCGTTCTTATGCACCCATCTTTGTATTTAGGATGTTGTTTGTTTCCTTCGCTCCTACTTTGTGGGATGTGTTTATAAATATTTTTTTTAATTTTCAAAATAAGTTCGTAGAAATTATCTCATATCGAGTTGAGAATTTGTATAAGAAATTATCTCATTTGGAAGCGCATTTGGCTTTGATCCAAATCATCTCATTTGCCCTAGTCGAAACAGGCTATAATATAGCTCAACTATTATTAAAATTGGAAACCATGTTGAATTTTTCTGATATCTTTAGATCTGCAACATATTTTTTCGTCAGCTGTGATTAAACATAGGATTACAACAGCAAAAATGTATCTGGATAGCTTAAGATTATTATGTGGGCGCACCCAATGAACCTCTAAAAATCTCAGACTTAGGTTTTGTTGAATTGTTTGCATTTTGTGTTTTAATAAATTCAATAATATATTTATAAAGAAATTTCAGAGCATTAAATGCACACACCTTAAAATTAAAATGAAATAATTTGTAAGAGTTAAGAAAAATAAACAATTTAATTTTTTTTTCTGCACCGAACGACATCTTTGTGTTTTCATACAAATTATCGATGATTTAACAGAAAATGAGTTAGTAGCATAGATTTTAATTTCTTCAAAGAGCTTAGCCCCGAGAGTTCTCCGGGCTTAGATCCTTAGCCCGAGGGGCTAAGTTGTTGTTGTATATAACATGTAAAGTGCTAACCCCGAGAGCTTTTTTTGTTTAATTTAGCCCAGGCGTACAAAAAACACACCTAATAGTGTAGAACTGTGGAGTTAGAAGCATGCTCGTCCATGTGAACTCCCATTAAAAAAAAAAAAAACCTAAAAATATCGTCATTCCAAAAATCGTTAAATGTATATCCTGACTTACCACACACCCTAATAGACTGAACACAAATTTCCCAATTTGACCCCAAAAGTTGATGACGTTCATCTACGTGGGTATTTTTTATCGACAACGTTCCACACAAACTTCACATTTTACCTAGTCTACGTGGAAGAACTGTCATTTTATTTTATTCCTCAAAGTGGTCGTGTGTGGTTTGGCGTGAAAAGAAATCTTTTTAAAACCAAAATAATTTATAAAATAATTGTTTTTCAATTAAAATAAAATAATAAAATGGTAATTAACTAATTGTATTAAAGAATTTACTAAAAATTAATGGATTTAATAACTAAAATAAGAATCAATTTTTTCTTGACCGACTTTTTCACGCAACATAAAAAAAAAATTACCTTTCACTTTATTGCAGCCTGCTCCAGCTAGTTCAACTTCCGTTGGAACTGCAAGCCGCTCTCCCAGCAAACTTTCTGCACCCAGAAGCAGTGCCGCTGGTGGAAGCAATGTTAAACAAAGGAAAACTACAACAACTGCTGCAAGAAGTCGCACCACAGGTGGAGCTGGCTCAGGTGGTATGTGGCGATTCTATACCGATGATTCTCCCGGTATCAAAGTGTAAGCTATAATATTCACTTTAACCATAAAAGAAATGAATATTTAATTGTATTATTGTTTTTTTTTGTTTTAGTGGACCAGTTCCAGTTCTCGTAATGTCACTGCTTTTCATCGCTTCAGTGTTCATGCTCCACATTTGGGGAAAATACAATCGTTCTTAAGTACAACGCGACACCACTCTTCATTTAGATGACGTCGACAGTTTTTCTTATGTTTCTTTCGTTTTTAAGTAATAGTTTGTTTAGAATTTTCTACCTTTTACCCAAATAGTGGGTTAAATACAAATAGGAAGACATAAATTTTGTGTTGTAAAAGATTGAAATTAAGAAAAAATATAATAATTCATTCCACAATTTGTATGTGGCCAAGTAGAAATGTAAACTTAAATATAAATAATCAATAAACTACATTTTTTTGTAAAACAATGTTTTTTTTTAATATTGTGCGTCCTTAAATTTCGGTCTTTTTCATAAGCATCTGAAAAAGAAAAATTTATCGACATCAGCACCTTTAAGAAATTTCTATTATTTTAAGTATTGTTGAAAATGTCTGGTTATTTGAGTAAAACAGCATACAAATTCTAAGAAATGCTTTGCAGATCATTGTTTGTTCAAAATAAACTAATGAGGTCTTTCATAGCAATTTGCTGTAACACTAGTTTCTAACAAAATCTGAACTATATCGATGTTTTGGGATGTTGTTAAGATATATAATAAACTGATAGATTTGGCTTATCAAAGATCCATTGTGATGTGATAACACAAGCTATCGGAAACAAGAAATTTCCTGCTATATGTAGACCACATGGAGCTTCTAATGAAACAAAAAAGACTATTAACGTCAGTGTTCCTGAGATCGTTATTCTCCTTAAATGAAATTTTGATCTGAAAGAGATAGTCTAAGAAGCGCAAGCAACTTTCTTGTGTGATGAATAACCGATTCATATGAATATGCCAAGCCCGGACATAACAGTCTGCTTGCATGTATTTGATCCAGTAAAAGTGCAATAACATTCTTTTATAAACCAATTTGTTGGGTATTAAGTAAGGACAATGTATGTTAGATCATTTTTGTTGGTACCATAATTATATAAAAATCTGCATTGGTATTGAACATTTTCTAGGCAACGCCAGTAATCCAGAAATATTTTCTTAAATCTTGTTAAATAAATCCTACTGGAGCGCTGTCGAAGTCCCTGAGGAGCCCTGTCAAGAAGTTACTCAGATGTGCGGCAATAACAACAAAACGGAGTATTTATCTAATATATTAATATATATTATCTAATATATTAATTAACGACTTTTTTTTACTTTAAATGAACTTTCCAACTTGTTTTAAGAAAATGTTTGTTGTTTTTTTGGATTATTGGCAATTATTCAGCAAACTAGTTAAAAGGTATTCAAGCACATGGCTAAATTATTTAACTAGTATAAAAGAAAAACTGAATAAAATTAATTTCGGTCTTTATAAAACGAAAGTTTTTGGTATCAAGAGTGATCACTTCTGTATGTAGTTGATTGACTTCTAATAAAAAGACCCTTTTGTATACTAAAATGTCTATTTCTTGCTGATATGTATAGGCAAATAATGGAAGCTGAAAACAAAACAATCTTTGTTTGTAATTGTGTGGGCGTATAGGTAATTTACAAGTATTATTCACGTGTTTTTTTTTACTGGGAGTGGGTAATTGAAAAATAATGATCTCTGGTGACAAATGAAAATTTACATTGATTGAAGAAATTCTCTATGAAACAAATTAACGTTCCATACCTGATGGCAAACTATGTATAATCATAATGCTGCTCTTCTATGACTGAATCAAATAAAAGACCCAAGGAAAATGAATAGTTAAAAACTCATTATAGAATAGGACAAACTCAGGCTAACAGTCATAAAAGAAAATATCAACCGTGTGCATAAAAGCCAAAAATCATTGGGTATTGCAAAGGTAAGGTTAAAGTGACTGTCAGAAAAACGGCTGACACACAATGGTACCACATAAATCGGTAATGAATAATGTCCTCGCTAGTTAAACCTTTTAGATCTCCTTTAGTACCTTATGATCGTTCGGAATATTATTTTAGTAATATTCCCCCAGGAGAAATTTACTCCTTCGCAAAAGCGCAAAACATATACATAGTTGAAGAATTATTTCATCATGTTCTCCTGAAAACAAGGCCAAAATGGTATGGGAAAATAACGTGCTAGAAAGTCAGTAATAATTGACTTTTTTTTTATTTTAAACAAAATCTAAGAATATTTTTATAACGAAATATCAGTATCATTGGTGATACTACTTGAGGTCTGAATGAATATGAAGCTTCAACAGAAGTTTAAGTTACCAAGCCTCATTGCTTCTTTGGCCATAGGACATGTTTGTTCGAAGTTCAAAATCTTTAAGTAATTTATGAACTATGCACAACTTAAAATGAGAGTGTTGTATATTTGCATTAGGCGCGTCCCACAAAGAGAGCAGTGGCGATTCCTGGTCTTGAGCAATGCTTTAGCTACGTGCTCCTGGAAAGTTTAAAAAACGACCAAATCGTTTTTTTTATAATAATGACCGCTAAATTATGGTGTTGTCATGTTACTCTATATATGTATGTATAAAGTTTCATTATAATACGATAATTAGAAGAAGAAGGCTTAAAACAAAATTGTAAAAAACGTTCAGAAATTTGTCAACCTGGCTGACGGCATAGCCATAGCTTATAAATTCAAATATTGTATAAAATTGTTAACAACTGAATGTAAATAAATGAATTACTTACTTACTTACTTACTTACTTACTTATTTAGGGTGTTTTTAACCACCCAATTTCCAAACCTTGGGCCCGCGCCGTAAAAATATCGGGCTGTAACCTGAACTACATTATATAAGTACTATATAAAAAGTTTCAGTTCGATATGATAATTAGAATGTAGGCAATTTCCAATGCCCCTTCCCTGGATTCGTACTACCAAAATATGGACTACATACAATTTTTTAGAAACACATGTTTCGAGAACGCAAAGCAAACATCACGGACATAATACAATTTTCTCGATTTTTATCGCATTTGCTTGCGCTAACTTTTCCGCTTATAAAACTGGGCTTTCCTAACAAATACAGTCAAAGATTTTTGTATAGATTGTAAGTAGTTTGGTATCGCAAATTTTTACGCAAATAGAGAATGTTTGCAAAATGTAAGCAAATATTATATGAAAATACTTTACAGGTTATAGGTTACTGATTTACTGCAATGCATCTTTTTTGGTCATTGGTTGCGGTTTGGGAATAAAATGTGTTTCATAGTCTTGTAATTCTTAATTTAGCTGCGCTTAACTAATTAACTAAAAGGAATCGCACCTAAAAGAGAGATATCTTAAGTGAGAGATTTTTTAATTGGGACAAAAAATCTCAGCTGTCAGTTTCCATTATTTCGTCGAGATCTCTGAGATGAAACATTTTTGGATTGAATTTTTCAGAGATTTTTCGAGTTCTCTTTAACAATTTAGAATTTTTTTTATGTTTTTGTTTTATAAAAAAAGATATTTTATTTAAATAAATCGATATGTACACACGTTTCGTCGATCGAATTCTTCTCTTAAATCTTTCAAAGTTATTTAAAAAAAATATATATATATATTTATAATATAAAACATTATTCCCTTCTTCATTTCCTGCATTTATATTTTTACTTGTTTCAGTTTTTTTTTTTTTTTTTGCAGAAAGAAAAAAATAAAACTTAACATTTACAGTGAAAAAATAAGATATAAAACTTAATTACGTACATTGTCGTCTCGGGAGGGAAATAAAATACATTAAGGCAAGATTTAAAACAATCTTAAAAACTAAATTCTTAAATTTAATAAAAACACATAATAAGATTAAGTTAGTCTATCTGTGTGTGTGTTTGTCTGTGGGAAAATAAGGCAACATTGTTCTTCTTTTTTTTTTGTTTTTTAGTTTAAATAAGAAATCTTGTACAGTGCTACACAGGTTTGGTTGTCTTAATTGTAAAAATGTCCTTAAGTCTTTTTTTTTAAATATTGATTTGTGCTTTATTACATTGTGACCCGCGTGACCATCCTAACTCAACTCATTCCCTTCGTAGAGACTCTCGCAACTGTCTAACAATCGCAACACTGGAGAAATATCATAAGGGTATAATGATCTAGAGACCAATCGGCTTATTTGCAATCGCAGGCGAATCAAAACACTCATGGCTTCGTCCAGAGTATTGGCACCCATACCAAAGTCATGACAACTCGTCACAAACATTGACCAATTCAGTCGAATATATTTGAGAAACCTCAGCAAATAGAGCAGAAAGCACGTTTCATTGCTGACGAGCAAGTCCAACAACAGATCCGAGCTGTTTGCAATCATCTTGAGGAACTCTAGGAATGTGTAGACGGGGTTAAGCATTGATACAAGTTCGGGGAAGGCATTGTTGCGAAATGAGATGCCAGCTGTTACGTCCAAGGTGCACACCATCGCTTCAATTAGATGATCATCTTGGTCGTCGAACAAGTGGATCAGTATCTTACTGAAGTGACACTCTGGATGGAACTCTAGGGTGTTCTTAATGAAAGACTCGAGCTTTCGAAGGACATCTCTGATGGACCTTTCTATTAGAACCATGTCCTGAAAGGCATCATAGTCCGTGCTGTCAATCGAACTGTCCGACGAGTCACTTCGGATTTCTTTAACCGTCACTGCAATTGACTTGAGGACCAACAGAACCATCTTTTGAAGTATTGTCTTGTCCATTTCGATGGCATCTTCATCGTGGCTTGCTGTTGAGGCATATCGCTGCATTGTTCCAGCTTCGAAAGATATCAAACGACCCTTGAAACCCAATAAGCTCACCATATTTTCGGGCTGTCTCCTCGGCAGCGATTCCAGAATACGAAAGTCCTTCACATGCCGCACAATCTGATGTGCCAGCATACAAGTCTCCTCAGGCAGAAGGTCTTGCAGCGCTAGAGTGCTACCATAGCACAGAGCTTCATTGAAAAGACTCAGCATTTGCTTATAGATGGTGCAGGACAAATTTTGATTAAGGAGCAGTTCGAATTTGTCCAATTGAGCGTAAAATGGCAGCGTCTCGACTATCGAGAGATTGGCTTTTACGCTGATAATGTTCTCCCACAGATGCAGAAATGTCAGTACACAATTCTCGGCGTTCTCCAGATCTATGTGATTTGATATCAGATTGCTCATGTTCTTTACTAGAGCTGGCCATTTGTTTTCTAGGATTTTTATCGTGATACATTTTAGGTGAGTCGTATCGAAGCTTTCCGAATCGGTTAGCGCCACAACATGACAGCCATCTTCGGTTTGCAAATGACTCAGGTGTCGTTCTTCCGATGATATTGCATTTGGTCTATCATGGTCATCGGTGGTGCCTTCCAATATGTCCTCAGAGTCTCGAAAATGCACAGCAAAGTAGTTAGTTTCCAGAGAAGGATATACATGGCTGCTCGATGATGATCCAGAGGTCGATGGACCTCCTCCACCACCATCCATGGATGCTTGTTCCGATGAAATGCCTGCATTTCTTGCCTCAATCTCATCTTCCAACGGATGCAAATCCACATCTTTCCATTCGACGATTCGCTTGATGATTTCCAGGCTAAAGTGAATCTTTTGAATTGCCACAAAATCCAAACGCTCAAACTGAAATAAATTGTCCACGAGTTTCTTCAGCCAATCATCGTCCATATTGTGCTTGGCGATAACTAGAAAGCTGGCCAACACTCGACCCGACAGGAATTGCACATATTTATTGTTGAAATTGGCTAAAACGATTATCTCGTCGATGAGATTGTGATCGTTGCGTATGAGAGCGTCACAGACGTCCATTATTCGGCTACAGATGAATCCTTTGCTGTTCTGTTTAAGGTACACATCGAAGAGCAACTGTAGATTCGATAGGAACTGAAGCAGCTTGTTTGTTGGCCACTCGTGCAGCGTGGCCACTCGCTTAACCCCATTTAAATCTTGGTGATAGTGACTTTGAAAGGGTCTGCGCAGTGTTCGTTCGCTTATGCCACACAGGCACTGTTTGGTTAGGTACTCCTCAAATTCACCCATTTCGTTTGTGATGCTCACTATTGTTGGGGTAGCATTTGTTCGTGGCACTAAATCGGGCATAGTCTGGGCGATGGAAACAGCGCCGGTGATGGTGTGATTCCGATGAGGCGTTGTCATCTTATCGACTTCATCAATGCCTATCGTCACAGTCGAGGCCAGAGAGCTACTGCTGCAACTTGCCAGACTTGATGTACTGCCACTGTGATGATGGTGATGGTGATTATGACGATTTGAATACAAATGATGGTGAAGATCTTCGCTGGCTAAGGATGTTGATGAGCTGCTGCTGCTGCGATTCGAAGAGGAGGATGATGATGATGATGATGTGGGTAGGTCAGATGCTGTGGCAAGTATATCTGGCGGTGAGCCCAATCCCAAACTTCGCGAAGCGTTTGGTTTTGCATTTGACGTAGGCGAAGGTGGAGCTGAAAATGAGGAGGATGTCGACGACGTCGTCGTCGTCGTCGCTGTAGTTGATGAAGAAGGCTGATAGGTGTTAGTGTCGGCATTGTTATTGCTGCGATTTTCTATTCGTTGACGTTTTGTCACTGGCTGCTCATTGGGCATTGTTGTTGTCGATTTTGAGGATCCCGCACTGGGTGGACGCTCTTTACGTAGAACCATTAAATTTACTTTTGTGTAAATTTATGGGCCTGCTCGAATCGAGAGATGTAGATTATAAGTTTTCTGTAAGTAAATTTGATTTTTTTTTTTTTTGAGTAAGGAGCATTTGGTTTTTGTTGTATTTTATATTAAACAAAAAAACTTAATTAAAGAGAATATTAATACAAAATTATTTAAATTTGTTTCCTTGAACATTATACAAAAAAAAAAACACAATGCATCGGGAATTGTTCATTTTTTGTGGAAAGCGAAGGTTACACAAAACGTAGAAAAGTTGTTTAGGTCATATTTGTTGTATTGATTATATAAGCACTTGGCATTAAGCACACATAGTAAATTCTGAAGGAAACAGACATTTTGATTACGAATTTGATATTTTATTCAAAATTAAAATGGCCATGTGCGTAAGCATTTCGAAAGTCGCTGCGTTCACAATCGTATAGCTTAGGCAATCTCAGGCGCTTGGAAGGCATTTACGCAGTAAAGCTCTCTCTCAAAGAACCAAGGAGACCCTAAGACCCTTATCATCCCGGTCTTATTATTGTATATTTTGAAGGTTTTTTTTTTATTAATAATTTTGTTTATTTTTTTACCTTTATCTACGGCTAGGCGACCAGTGGAGACACTGTCAACAAGCCATCAGTAGTGCGACCACAACGAAAATCCTGGTTTGACGAAGAATGCCGGCTGGCGCATGCAGCTAAGAACGAGGCCTACCATGCAATGCTGCAAACAAGAACCAGAGCCGCTGAGAGAGCTCTACGGGCAAAAAATAAGAGAGGAATGCCGACTTCTCAGGAAGAAAAAGAGAGAGCACAAGAAGCGGACGGTCGAGTCTATTGAGGATTGACCCGGCAGAGGGGATGTTCGAAAATTCTACTAAAGGGTAAGAAGATCTACTCAAGGATATACGGCCAGAACGGAAGCCTGCCGAGCTTAGAAGGGAAATATGGTAGTAGATACACAGTCAGTGCTGAGGATCTGAAGGGAACATTATTCTATACTCCTGAACGGCGAATGTTATTCCATTTAATTTGAACAATGATGGCCAACAATTCCGTCCACCTGACCTAGATGAAGTGCGCTTAGCGATTGCCAAACTTAAGGCTGCTGGTGCGGATGGCTTACCAGCCGAATTGTTCAAAGCAGCAGGGGATGGGTTGTTAGGGAGTATGCACCAACTCATCTGTAAAATCTGGTTGGATGAAAGCATGCCCGATGAATGGAACCTTGGCAAAGTGTGCCCCAACCAATAAAAAAGGGGACGCTTTGACATGTAACAACTACAGAAGAATTAGCCTCCTGAACGTCGCTTTGTGTGCCTGTCGTCGATACTGTGTGATCGCCTACAAACTCTTGTCACAAGGAGAATTACTCTTGCCATGTCATATCTCGGCATCCCTGCCAAACTCGTCCGCTTGTGCAGGACGTCAAAGTCGGTAAGTCGCTGCTTCGTCAAAGTCGGTAAGAACACCTCCGAACTGTTTGATGTCGAGAAAGGTCTAAGACAAGGCGACGCGTTCTCATGCAACCTATTTAACACCGTATTTGAAAGCAGGTACAATTTATCCAAAGTCTGTTCAACTACTTGCACCAACTACCGTCGGGCTGATGCAGATGACATAGAAATATTCGCAGAACAAAGCGAACTGTGGTTGGTGCGTTTGCCAGTATTGAATCGAAGGCGGCTAAAATAGGATCGGCTGTTAATGAAGACAAAACGAAGTATATGCTATCAACAAGAAGGGAATCTCAACATCGACGACTCGGCCTATCTATCACGGTGGATAGTTATAACTTTGAAGCAGACGTTGTTTACCTGGGATCCACTATAACTTAAACAGCATCAGTAATCCATCCTGGATTGTAAGTGCCATCTGAGGTAAGTAAGTAAGGCTAGGCATTAATACACGCAATGTTGCTTTAGTTAAGCATTTATAAGGATGTGTACTCCTGGCTCAACTTACGGTTGTATGCAGTGGAACACATCATGTAAATATGTACATACGTATATAGATCTCCTCGGATTTAAGATACAAAATTGTACAGAGCAGCCTAGAATTTGAGGCTATGAGGATCTATTACGCGAGATCTAAGAGCACCCAACACTGAAGAAACACAAAATGCTATGCTACCGATTGGCTAGTAATAGATTTGAAGAAAAGCAATCCACGTACCCCAGCATCATTAAATGTTACATTTATAGTTAAGTCTATTGAAAATCTACTAATTTATCTACAATATTAACACCCAACGATTAGAAGGAGAAACACACCACCTTTTTAAAATCCAATTCTTTACTCTGAATGTTTTTATCCTTTTTTCCAATAATCTTGTTTTTTATTTTAATAATAATTTTTTTTAACGTATTCAAAGCCTCTTTCCAAATGCAAATCAAATGAAACAGCAATTTATACGCGCAGTTTATAAATAAAATATGGATGTGACTCAGGTTAAGACCAGGAGCTCCTAGCGACATACCTGCCCACTCACAGTCACAGTCAAAGTGAATTTAACAGAAAACTGCAACAAATCTACATTCACTTTAAACTTCAAATGCAAATTATTTTGGTATTCAAAGTTATCCATCCAAGAAGACAATATTTCAAATAAAAAATTCTCCGAAATGCTTGGCATCGAGGCGTGTGGAGGACCACCTGTTGAGAGCTGTTCTGAATCAGCTACTGTTCACTATTGGATTTTTTTTTTCAGTTCAATAATCCAAATATGCAACTTACTGATGTTGGGAGGAATTCTTTGTGTAGTCAACAGTAACAAATTGTTACTTTTTGTACAAATTCAATTTTTTAACAATAAAATCAAAAGACAAACTCACGCGATTCCAAACCAACGAAAAAAAAGATGGGAGAACAAGACAAGAATTTGTTTCCACTGACAAAGGTGCTACCGAAATACGCACCCACAAGGTTACGTGTAAAAAGCGTGCGAATTGATGCACCCGAGGCAAATATTTATAGGCCCTTCGGATTCCTTATTAATTTCCAAAGCAATTTGCATTATTTTCAAGTCGAATTGATTGAATTTAAAATTTGTTTTTCTTTTTTTGAGAATTGTATGTGACAAATATTTACCTTTCTAGTGGCAAAATGTCATTTTTTTTCTTTCAAATGTCATTTTTATTATGCATTCGTTTGGTTGGCTTCATGTTTGTTTTTTGTTTTTTCTTTTTCTGTTATACTATTTTTTGTTGTGATGTAGATTTACTATAATTGTTTATTTAGTTTAGATAAACTTTTTTCACTTTTGTAATTAACCAATTTGATTTTCTGTGTTTAATTGAAGTGAAATAAACGCTGGTAAATTGGAAATACACAAGAAACTAGAGTTGACTTCTTAATTACACACAAGCACACAAGCTAAATTATACGCCATCTTGGAATCAAATAGGGAGTACTTTTTTGACTGCCAAACGATTGCAGCGATTTGTGTGTGGAATAGTGGAAGATAGATTTGGTTGTGTTTTGGTTTGAAATTTGCCGAAAAGGCCATGTTTTTTGGGATGTTGAAATGATCAATTTTAGAAAGTGAATACCAATACTGCATTTTATTTAAACGAATACTTATAATTAGTTTAAATCACCATCAAAATTTGTTTTCAGTTGAAATAAATTTAGGGATAGATGGCATTGAAAGCGGAAGAAAGTGTACAGTACGATTGAAAAAGAATTTGACCTGTTTGTTTTATTTAACTTTTACGGTTATGTCTGTTATTATAGGTGTTTTTTTGTACACCTGGGCTAAATTGAACAAAAAAAAACGTTCTCGGGGCTAAGCACTTTACATGTTAAATACAACAACAATTTAGCCCCTCGGGATAAGGAACTAAGCCCAGAGAATTCTCGGGGCTAAACTCTTTGAAGGGGCTAAAATCTGTTCTACCAACTCATTTTCTGTTAAATCATTGATAAATTGTATGAAAATACCAAAATTATCGATTAATTGTATGAATATAGAAACGCAGAGATGGCGTTTGGTGGAGATTAGCCCAGGTGCACAAAAAACACACCTTATGTTAAGGCATTTTGCAGAGTCAGGTAGAAAATATAGTTCTTTGTTGTTAATTTGTTAACACTAAAATTGGTGTAAATATACAAACCAACTCTAAATCAAAATATGAGTAGAGGGTGATGGATTCTGTTCAGCTCTTTAACAGGCTTTAAATGTTCGTTAAATATAGAGACAAATATTGTTTGGTTAAATTTCATTAAATGTTGAAGTAGCCAGTAGACAAGAATATTGGCAAAAAATGTAACGATTTCTACAATCTTTTACACAGTATACAATAAAAGCACTATTACATTTAAGAAACAATAGGGGTATTCATGAAACATGGTAAACTTTTCCATCTGATTCAATGGGGAAGTTTACCATGCGCGCATGTTTCATGAATGCCCCTAAAATCAACTTGAGTAAATATGTGTGTAAATTATGTATTAATACTCGAATTATTTGTAGAAAATTTACGGTTCTTTCCTTGTCTATGTCAACTAGCAACATATTTGTGGCTGGTTATATCTAACCTGGTCAAAATTAAACGTTAAAAGTTTTCCACAATTACAGTTTCCAGCATTATGCCTCTCTATCTTACGTTCGTGTTGTAGATACATCTCTATCTCGTTCCAGTTTTCTTAAAATCTGCAGATGCAGATCAATGCAAATCAACCATGAGAATTATAACTTGTGGTTTGTCAAATTAATTAAAGATGCGTCATTTTACACTTCACCATTATGATAAATCCAGTTTGTAAAACAGTTTTTGCAAAACATTATTATAATTTTACTAGTGTGCAGTAGGCCTTATAATATCAACTGAGCCAAATCTCAACAAATGTCACATATTTCCCTGGTTCTTGTCCCAAATATTTCCCACGCTACCCTACCGACACGTTCTTCATTTGACATTGACCACATAAACGACTGATGTTCTCCTATCCTGTTGGCTGATATCAGTTCCAATCCAAAGAGTGAAATTAATTTATTACTGCCCAAACAGCTACTGGACAAGATTTCTTCATCATTTAATTGAAAAACTAAAAAAAAAACAAGATACCTTAAAAAATATACATATTCGTAAACGTGTGCCCAACATCACTTACAGTGAATTAATTTACATTAAAAAGAATTTTTATTCAAAGTGTAACGTTTTAGAAATCCGAAAAGAAAAACTCGAAAGAAAATCATGTCCGGCCTACCGCTGTTAACAACCGAATCAGCTTATCAAAAATTACAACAATACTACAATGAGAATGGCAGTAAAATTAATATCAATGATCTCTTTGCTAAAGATGCTGGACGTTTTGATAAATTCAGGTAAAAGCTTTCTATTCATTCAATTAGTTTATGGGGATAAAATGAAAAATGAAAAATCTTTTCTTTTTTATATTGTTAAGAAGACACGAAAAATAAGCTCTGTACCTGTGAAATTGTTTTTTTTTTTCATTCGTTTTTTTTTCTAACATAACGAAATCGAAAATTGCTCTCCCTCCGGAGAGAAAATGTTTAAAAATAGCCACAAATTGTCGTCCTTACAACTACAACTTGCCACCTAGTAACTCTCGACTCGATGTTCGGCGAAAACGACAACCCCCACGACGACGTGGGAGATGTACCTATAAATTTCCGGTATATACACAAATATTGAACGAAGAGTAGATACATCACAAAAAAAAAAAAAGAAAACTGAAAAAAACGTCTGAAAATCCTCCCTTACTGCTTACTATCTTTCCTGCCACTGCCACCCACTTTTTATCACCTCCCCAAATCTCTTTGTGAGCTGTGGTGGCTGTGAGGTTACATAAATTGCATATAAATAAAACATTATTGTGTCCCTTTTTTGGCACTTGAGGTTTGAACCAACGTTTTCTTTAAAGTTTATTGCATACAGAAAGTGAAAGGATAGCGTTGTGATTGTGAGGGGTTATTGGTTTAGTTGGCAGCTGGGTTAACTAGGTCACTGGCTCAACCTTGAATTTCGCACACTCTGGCACCCTTTCCTACCAGGCCGATGCTCTGGCTCTCCTCGGGCCAGATTGAACATGATTGTGTATTACGCTTGAGGAAAATTAAACAACATTTTCCAAATTAAAGACTTGTTTTTGAGATCTTAGAATGTTGGTTGGTTGGTTGGTAGGAGGAGGAGCAGCAGCAGCAGCAGCAGTTTACCTGTATGCCTTCATAGCTATCTCTACGAGTTTACGTGATACAATACACGATGTTTAATTAAGTGTTGCTGTTGCTGGCTACGCAAACATGTTTATTTTTGAGTAACACTTGAAGTGGTCGAGAGAATCAAGATCAAGGTTCACAACTTATGTTTTTATTTTTTTTGGTTGCCGGCTTTTTCAATGCCATTTTCTAATTTATCTTTCTCTTTTTTTAGACGTTTTTTATTTTTATTTTTTTTTTTAACTAAACACAATCAGATATCTTTAAAGTTGAAACAAATGCCAGAGAGTTTTCTTAGTTTTTTTTTGTTTTGTATTTCTAATTTGCTTTTAAACAATAAATTGATGTACATAGGTATGTGACGTCAGTTGGCTTGTAAATTATTTCAAATTGTATCAATTGATTGCGTGTGCAATGCTTATTGAATTTATTCGCTGAACTTGCAGGTACGACAAACAAATATAGCGTAACAGTAGTGTGTGCATTTTTTAAATTAATTTATTATAGGAGAACAATTTTCCAATGTTTTATTCGTTAAGAAAAACACTGTCTCTATTTTAATTGAGATATAAATGTAACAAATAGATATAAGGATGGTCGTTAAAAATAAAACTTGGAAAGGATTTAAATATGCTCCAAATGAAAAAAGAAAATAATTCTTTAACAGTAAGTAAGTACTCAAATCAGTATCATTTAATTTCTTCACCTAAGTACTAACCCCCTAAACTGTTAGTTTGGTACCGAGTATTAGTTAGAATTCGGTGTTAGTTAGCTCCTCAAAAACAGCTAGTACCCGGTTAGTATACCAATTGTTAGTACTCAAATTGGTACTAAGTGATTTCTTCACACAGGTTCATAGGCATAGTACTGTCAATTTGGTAACAAGTACTTGGTATTAGCTAGTACCCTAAAATCGATAGCTCAGGTGCATTAATACCTGAATCCGGATTGCTGTATTCTTAAATATAGGCAATTATTACAGAAGAAACCAGATAACTAGTATGATTTGTAGGAAGAATGGGCGCTTAGTATTACATGGATAACAACTTTCGTTGTCAAGCCAAGAAGAAAACCTTATACAACTGTGCTCTATTTCACCAAATTGCGAATAAGAAACACAAATTTGTAGTTGCATTTTAAATTCGGTGAAAAAAGAAGTTGTAAATTGTAATTTGTTAGTTGGTCAAGCAATGACAGGACGCGGACGTTGAAAATTTACCCTTTGCCTTAATTTTTTTCCCTCAAAACTTTGAGTTTTTGAGGTAGTTTGTTTCAAGACGGTTGACTTGTTTTTATCTATTCGAAATATTCACACAAAGAAATAATTTTGAGTGCAACTTACGGACAGATGGACATACAGTTGTGGCGAACTAATTAAAACGACCTTTTTGCTGCGAACTTAAGACTTTTGATTTAATTCTTATAATCATGATTATTCCTGTACGGTAAATTGTATATCGTCGAATGTCCACTTAAACTAATTTTTTTTTTCTGAGAATCCATAGTTTGAGTTATTAACCGTGGATTAAGCTTAATCAACCCATTTTGGTCGATTAACGCCATTTAACTAGAACCTATGAAAATTATGCTAGAAACTTAACCCGCTGTGAACAAACTGGCCTGGGTTATTACAAAAAAGTGACTTTTGGACTGGCGATATAAGATAAGAATCAATAAAATATTTTTGTATTTGCTTCATGTTATCTACGGAAAACTAAATATTTGGACTTCAGCTTGTTATTAAGCCAGAGTACGTGGTCAAATAGATCTTGTTTTTGAGTACCGCTTCAGTTATCCGGTTATCTACCACTCAAATCCTGGCTTCTTTTTTTAATGTAATGTTCTTCCATTCCTTGTCGATATTTTTAATTAAATCGGTTTTGTGTCTTGCTTTTTCTTTTCCAAAGATCTTTCTGAGTCTAGTCACCAGTTTTCTGTCCAGCATTTGCAGTGACCATTACAAAATTGAAGTATTTTTATCCTCAAAACATCACTTCACATCACGTGAAGTGTGTTTAGGACTATTGTCTGACTGAAAATTGGTATGAAACCGTGATATGCTGAAACGACAAAGGCTTTTTTACGTTCTCCAATTATGTCCTTGTAATCAAACTGATCCATGTATCATTCAAACAAAAATACATTCTCAAAACTTCTTTGATCACTAAATTTTCATGGCAAAGTGATTGCGTATAGTAAGGGATATTAATATTTATGATTTATTCGGGAAACTAAGACAAGCCAAGCCTTTTTCTAATCTGTGTTATCTACACCACTACAATAAATCAAGACCGAACCTTTTTTTAATTTCTGTCATCAATCAATATCAAAAAAAATTCCAAATCAAGTCTAAAAATAACCTAGTCAATAGCCTTAAAGATTCATAAATACATAATAGCAAATTATTTATTATTTTTTTTTTTTCTTTCATTCTTTCTATAAAAATATGACAAACCTCAATTTAAAAATCAATTCTTTAAGTTAGTCTAACAAAAGATTATTAATTAGAGTATCTACATTTAATATTGGAATCATCCGTTACTATAGTTGAAAGGAAAACATAAGAAATTAAATGTTATTCAACCATTTTAAGTTAATTCTTCCCCGGACGTTACTAAACCAACACCATTTTTTCAACACAAAACAAATACAAACGTATTTACTTGATTTGTTTCTTCCATCTTTTTTTTTTATTGTTTCTGTTATTCTTGTATATGCATTAGCTTGATTAATACGTATACCTATTTCAATAGAATTCAATTAAGGAAGAAATAACAGCAAAAAAAAAAATTGATTTTAGATCAAAAAGAAATTGTCTTTTGGAATAATGGCTTTCCTAAAAATAGATAAACATTCTTTATACACATTTATTTTATTGGAAAACACACCACGCAACATACTCAATTACTCATATCAATAAGTACAGCCCAATTAAAGTACACTGAATTTTATAAAACGCATGGCAAATAAATATGTACATGTGTGTTGGTTCAGTCAATAAGCACGCAATGAATTGACTAATGTTTTGAAATCAATTACGCCACTATCAATAATATACATTTAAAGGGACGGCCAGTTACACTATAAATTAAAATATAAAAAACTTGTTTTTGACTAAATTATGTACGACAGTCAGGCTGCTGTAAAACCACTAAACTCCTGTACAAACTTAAAGCTAGTATGGAAATGAGTGAGAGCTTAACGAAATTGGAAAACAAACAATCTTCACTGACTCGCCCTCTTAAGTGTCCAGAGAAAGAGGCGGTCTCTTTTAAAAAGCTCGAATTACGCAAAAGGACACATCGTTATCAAAAATAAAAACAAAAGCCAAATGATTCTTAGAAACGATACAACCTAGACTTGTCCGCAAAATAGGTCTAGATCAATCATTTATTTATTACTACTGCGTACAACCATTTTAAAACATCTCCTTCAGATATAAATCAAAGGGTAAAAAGCCATCGTACAACTTAAAACCACACATAAACTTCTGTCGTTAAAGTAATCATTTACAATAGATTGACATTATATGGAAAATGTTGTGAAATTCGCTATCATGAATTAAATCCGGTACTTCACACGATTAACCGTGAGCTTACCAACCTTTTACCTATCACATAATGCAAAGTAATATAATAATTTAACTGCGATACTCGCTGTCTGTTTGTATGACTACAACCAGCAACAGAAAGAGTTTGCATTTAGAATAGAACGTCATGATTACATCACTAAATGCATTCATTGCATAACACCCAATGCTAATAACCAATGTGCTTTTATCAAACTTTGCTTTGCGAAAGTGTTTAATAATATTAATAAATTATTTATATTGTTTAATTTTTTTATTGCAGCCTACGTTTGAAGACTCCCAATGATGGTAATATTCTCTTGGATTACTCAAAAAACCGCATCACCCCTGAGGTTTGGACTTTGTTATTGGATTTAGCAAAGGCACGTAAGCTTGAGGAAGCCCGTCAGGCTATGTTCTCTGGTGTACACATCAACATCACTGAAGATCGTGCTGTGCTACACACAGCCCTACGTAATCGTTCCAGCGATGCCGTCCTGGTTGACGGAAAAGATGTCATGCCAGAGGTACGTGCCGAATTGCAACACATGAAAGAGTTCACCAATCAAGTGCTCTCGGGTGTGTGGCGTGGATGCACAGGCAAACAGATCGTCGATGTGGTCAATATTGGTATTGGTGGCTCAGACTTGGGTCCATTAATGGTAACCGAAGCTCTCAAGCCTTATTGCAAAGGACTGCGTTCACATTTTGTGTCAAACATTGATGGTACACACATGGCTGAGGTTCTTAAGAAAGTCAGCTATGAAACAACTTTGTTCATTATCGCCTCGAAGACCTTCACCACTCAGGAAACAATAACTAATGCTACATCGGCAAAATCTTGGCTGTTGGAACATGCCAAGGACGTAAGTGAAAATTGTCAATCTATTTGATCATTTTTGTTAACAATTTATATACTTTTTTTCGCAGCCCGCTTCTGTAGCTAAACACTTTGTTGCACTTTCAACAAACAAGGAGAAGGTAACTGCTTTTGGAATTGACAGTAAGAACATGTTTGGCTTCTGGGATTGGGTTGGAGGACGCTATTCCCTATGGTCAGCCATTGGTCTATCAATTTGCCTGTCGATCGGATTTGAAAATTTTGAAAATCTCTTGGAAGGAGCCTACTACATGGACTCACACTTCAAAACTGCACCACTAGAAGCAAATGTAGAGTATTTTAAATTTTGTATTTCTTTCGAATTCAATTTTCTTTTTTTTTTTGTTTCTAGGCTCCTGTTATTCTAGCACTTCTTGGTGTTTGGTACTCTAACTTCTATAATGCAGAAACTCACGCTCTGTTGCCATACGATCAATACTTGCATCGGTTTGCAGCCTATTTCCAACAGGGTGACATGGAGAGTAATGGCAAATTTGTAACCAAGAGCTCAGAAGTTGTAAACTACAATACCGGACCAATTGTCTGGGGTGAGCCTGGCACCAATGGTCAGCACGCTTTCTATCAACTCATCCACCAGGGTACTCGTCTCATTCCTTGTGACTTTATTGCGCCGGCAGTCACTCAAAATCCAATCGCTGGTGGTGTCCATCATAAAATTTTACTCGCCAATTTCTTGGCTCAGACTGAGGCTTTGATGACAGGAAAATCTGAGGCAACGGCCAAGGCTGAGCTCGAAAAAGCTGGCATGTCTGGTGAGAAACTAGCGAAACTACTGCCACACAAGACATTCACTGGCAATCGTCCAACAAATTCAATTGTTGTTAAGAAAGTCACTCCCTTCACCCTTGGAGCAATTATTGGTAAGTTATAGCGTGAGCCTATGTATAGGCTGTCGATCACTGAGAAAGACAAGCATCGACAATGAAAATTAGAGATTATATAATCAGCAGGTTGTCAAGAATCAAGGATCGGCAGTCTCAACTAGATCTAGTTTTTTTTAGTATTTTCACTTAATTCTTTCTTTTAGCAATGTACGAACATAAGATCTTTACACAGGGTGTTATCTGGGACATAAACTCCTTCGATCAATGGGGCGTTGAATTGGGCAAACAATTAGCAAAGGCAATTGAACCCGAATTAGCTGATGGCAGTCCAGTGTCATCTCATGATGGCTCAACCAATGGCCTGATTAACTTCATCAAATCCAACTGGTAAACTAAACTGGGTCCTCATAA
This sequence comes from Meliscaeva auricollis, assembly GCA_948107695.1. NCBI lineage: Eukaryota > Metazoa > Arthropoda > Insecta > Diptera > Syrphidae > Meliscaeva > Meliscaeva auricollis. Next base: position 17,193,194 of record OX403619.1, on the reverse strand, counting down.
CATCAAAAACAAAAAAGCTTTCGACTAAAAACAGGAAAATTATAAGTAATCTCTCAATTTTTGTTTTCATTATGTGTTTTAAGTCAACAAAAAAAAAAGAAATAATAAAGTAAACTAGTAACTAGCAACAAAGGCCATGCACACGAAGAGATTTAGATAAAAAAAAATGTTTAATTGTTGTCCTATGTTTTTTTTTTTAATATTTAAGTAATAAAAGTAGAAATTCACTTGTGAGAAATGAAAATGGAAGTGCTATTCAAAGAAAAAAAAATCGAACATTCAAATTGTAAAAGAGAATAAAAGAAAAATGATTATCTAAAAAAATGCCAGTTATGTATAAGTATTGTATATTTTATATATTACTCGCAGGTTATCCTTTACTCATTGAATTCATATCAGCACTATCATAACATCTTTTAAGCTAACATCAAACTTTTGTTTGATTGTGTTCAGTCAAAGTGCTGCTGAATTAATTTGAAAAATAACGGATAACTAAATATACGAGTGCATATACAACATACATATATCTACTATTTATAGATTTTCGTTTATGTGCATGGAATAGACAAATTATATATTGTACAAAAGAAATAAAAAAAATATTCTTTTTGTGAACATGAAAATAAAGAAACATACATCACACATAAGCTTGATTGGATGTTAGATACAAAATCAATGTAACTAAATTGTGTTTTCTTTGATCTTGAAAATTCAGATCTGCGCATACGTAATTCTATGAGGGCCATTTGTAAAAACGTGTTTAAAGATTTTCGCGGAATAGCTGTGTTCCAAGCATTTACTTGCCAATATAAAAATATATTAACCTGATAAAAATTGCTGAACCGGTTAAAATATTTGTAGAACTGGGTATTTGGAGATAAGTTATAAAATATCAAAACAGATATTTTCGCGAGGCGCTCTGGGCCAAAACGACCTAATCCACATAAACATGCCTCCAGTTACTTAAGCCAAGTTAGTTGAGGTCGTTCGCCAGAATTTTGTTTAGTCCGTTTTTGATAGGCAATTAGTGAGGAATCCTGTTCAGGTTGCTAAGATTAATGAGCGCTCACAGATCTCAGAAACGTGAACTGACTAATGAAGAGGCTTCCATATAGACATATTTCATCACAATCAGTTAATTCATTTGAGAGAAAAACAAAAATTATATAAAGAAGGTTCTATGAGAAGTACCGTGATTAACATTTCTAAAAATATTTCATTCCTTTCAAAAATTCGACCTTACTATCAAAAATAGGCAAACAAAATTTTTTTATCAAAATCGTTAGACGTTTTTGGCAAAAATTCATTTTTACTTAATGGTCATTATGGCAGGCACCGTTAGTTTTGCATATAAGAGATCTGCATGTGCTTTGTCTATGAGGAGAGGTCGTCCTATGGCCGAAACTTCTACTATAAGCAAACTGCATTTCAAATAATAAGTTTTTGACGTAAACAATGAATATAAATATAGAAACATCTAGGGATTTCAATTTTCTATAAAAAGTGTATTGGTTTTTTTTTTTTGGTTTGGATGTATTGTCCATCGAGATACGAGATTAACTTTAAACCCCATTATTTTTATAGATATTGCTAATTTTATTGGACTATGAGAGCCAAAAAGACAACGAAGTCTAAGTACTGCTTCATCGTACCTATGCCGCATCAATCATAAAGGGCTCATTGAAATGTACGTACTTAGTAAGAAATTGGTACCGAGCAAGCATACCTGAAAGATGCATGGACAAAGCAGGAAGCTACTTGAGTTATAATAAAACGGCAGTTGTTGTTGCTTCTAGAAACTGCGTTTTGTTGGCTTACAACAACAATCGTTATATGTGGAAATTTTGAGTTTTATAAAATTAGAAAAACAAAATGAATTCTTACGTAAACGGAGAACGGCATTTCATTTTTGTTCCTTTCTTATCCATTCCATGACGAATATCCAATTTCTTTACTGTTTAATTTACATTCTTTCTAAGCAATTTTCTCGTATCTGCATAATATTCTCACTTGGCTCGATATCTCTTCAAGTACTTATTGAACTTACTTTTATTTGAATGCCACTGAAAAAAAAAATAAAAAAACAAAAAAATATTTTATTATTTTTCAATATCTATCTTTGGAAAGTTTATTTTTATAATATTTAGTTTTAAGATTACAAGTTACAACACAATTATATTGGTAATTTGTTCTTTTGTTTTTCCTTTTGTGTACAAATTTGTTTTAGATTTTATTTATTTGTGATTTAAAAATCTTAGGCCATAAACAGGTGTGTAAATATCTTGCAAATTAAATTTAAAAAAAAATTGAATGTATAATATACTATACACAAATACAAATATATAAGTTCTCATACTTTACCCTGACTTTAAATGCCATTCTTAAAATTTTTTAAGTCTAATTACTTTGTGTTCGCTTTCTGAAACTACATACTTAAGTTTTGTTCTTTTTTTTTGATTAATATTTGCAATATAATTTTATAATTATTGTTTATCTATACATATCTAAAGTATAAACTGGTTTAAATGTTACTGTTTGCACAACAATGTGCAACAAAAAATAAAACTCTAACTTGCAGCGCACCACTAAAGACGTAGCTGAGCAAACGAAAATATCAATAGATTATCTATATGATTTGGATCTCTGTTTTTATTTTTATTTTTTTTTTTGAAATATAAGTTCTAAGTCTAAAAAAACTACTGTGTTAGTTATACCAACTTGGTTCTGACTTGGTAGGTATTACAGTTTAAAATAATTACTTAAAAAGCATTAAAAAATACGTTTGATATTTGGAGTCTCAGATGATTGATTCTCATCCGAAGTAAAAAAAAAGTTTTGTGCTCACGATCATCTGAATTAGATTCGTCTTCTTTTGTGGGCCTGCAATGGAGGCGGTGTAGTCGAAGGACTATTAGACTCCAATGACATTGAACCTCTGGTTCGCTTTGGTGTACGTTTGGGAGCTTCAACCAACTTGGCAACAATTTTCTTTTCTAGCTCTTTTATTGGTGGCACATTTATTTTGGCGGCCACTGTGGGTTTTTCTACAAAAACAAAAAAAATAATTAAAAGTGATTTAATATTTTATACATTCTAATATATGTGTCAAGCAAACCAATTGGTTTTGGCTGAGATGGCTCATTTATTTTCTTCTCTTCGGTTTCGGCCTGTTTGCGCGACATCAAAGCACTAAATTCGGTCTCGGGGAGCGAAAAGTCTTTCTGGTCATTGGGAAATGGCAATGGCTCCATTTCGTCTAGCACATCCAAATTGTACAATGTACGTAGATGCGCCCAAATCTGCTCGGCAGGAATGTCACGATTCAAGGATCTGGACAGACGCTCCGCAATGCAGGCCATATAAAAATGTTTATTTACACCGACAGGCTTGAGACCTTCCAGTGCGAAAAACAATTGAATTTCCTCTTCGGCAGACCATTCCATTTCTTCAGATTTTTCTTTTGATGACATAGTCATTTTTTGCACTTTGTTCTATGAATTTAAAATAAAATGCACTCAGTGATTGTGTATTGTTTATTTTGATAACAAAACAATTAATTTTAATCTGGAAGCGATGGTTGGTTCGAGTGGTGGAGGTAGCGCAACAGAATAGAAAAAAAAGAAATACGTTTTAGCGTGATGGTGACATTTTTGACATTCGGATATAGTAAAAAAAGAAATAAGAGAATCTAACAGGGATGGCAATTGAATCTAGTACAAATTGGGGTCCTGTTGTTTGGTTTCCAATTATCAATGAGGGTGTACTTCGATTTCACCATTTCTTTCCGTAGGTGGAACACGAAAGGGAGTAGGGCCATTATTAACGGAGCGCGTCTCAAATACTCGCTCATAAACCTGAAAATACTGCATGAGTGGCCTTGACCACCCTAAGGATGTAAGCACTGATCCAAAAAAACAGCCAATTACTGGTTTTAAAGTTATGAGAACTGACTACAAAAAGAGACACTTATTTCACGAGAACTGTGAATACAAACAAGGTTGGAAGCTCAGTCTCAGTTATGAACTTTTTGTGAATACTGGCATTAAAGTTGGGAGCTTCGACTCCAAAGAGCTCAAAAATCAACCACCTAAGCTTTAAGAATTCGAAGAATACCCGCCTTAAGCTGCGATGATTCGCTCCCGCCTCAGATTTTGAATAATCCTTACTCTGTTCCTCTCACGTTGGTTTTTCTTGAAGTACTCTGAACGGGGCTTTTTTTCTTAAAATTATAATCTACTACAAAAATAACAAATTTGACATTTCCTCATTTTCCAAATAAAAAGAAAAAAACTCATCTTTCATTTTATACGAACCACTCATATAAAAAAGTTATGGCGAACGTTAAGCAGCACGTGTCGGAATTTTCTCCGGATGGGAAACTCTTCGCATTGATTAATATTCAAGGAATCCTCAAAATATGGGACACAGAAACAAATGAACTAAAGCAAGAGTTTACCCCGAACTTGCATTTAAGCAGTCAATGTAGTGCGCTAACATGGGTGCCAATATCTGCACAGAAGAAGGTAAGTGCCAAAGCAGCGCCTTTAGCCAACCGTTTGAGACTATTTTTCTTTTAAGTCGAAAAAACAGCGGAAATCTTTAGAAGGGAGTGCTTCACTTTACATTGCATTGGCCACCGGCACCGGAGGTGTGTCCCTTTATTCGTATTCCCAGGGCAAGGTAAGTCGCAACTTGAAATCGTTTTTCGATTTGTGTTTATAATAAAGACTCAATGTCTTTTGGCAGATTGAACGCGATTTAAATGGCGAAGGCCACTCAGGCAAAATCACATCAATGTTCTACGATCAAATGGAAACTTTATACACTTGCGGTGAAGATTGCCAAGTGATTTCATGGAATCTGCCAAACGAGCAACAAATTAATTCATTCTCCATTGGCAATGAAAAGCCTCAAACCATAGCACACCTCCCTTATTCAAAAAATATGATTATTGGAGCAAGGCAATTGATGGTATATTCTTTGGAAAGCCAAGAACTTGTTCAGACTTTCACAGGACACACCTCAGAAGTGACAATCTTGAGTACGTTTTCAGTAGAAAATACAGAATATGCGATTTCTGCTTCAAAAATAGAACGACTTATATGCCTGTGGAAGATTGGCAAAAAGGGAAAAAACAAATCAGCCACATGTACTCTACTTATGGAAGATATAGCTCACTCATTAACAAGCCAGTTGGATGATGAGGGTAATTTGCAACTGGCTAGCGTTACCAGAAGCGGAGTAATTCATATTTATTTAATTCCATTGGATAAGTAAGTTTTATTTTTTGTACCACAACAAATTTTTACCAATCCGTCAACTTTTAGCATAAAATCAGAAAAACCCATCAAACCAAAAGTGACAATCGAAATCGCGTCAGATAGCTCTTCGGTAATTGAACCGATTCCTGCTATTGCTGCTTCCTTGCAACATGCTAGCAATGGCCAAATTCTTTTTGGCTACGGTGGTAAAAATATTTTGACATTCGAACAAATTGTAAGGAAATTATTTAGAATAATCTTTAAAGTTGCTTTTAAACAAAAATAAAACTTTTCCAGGTTCTAAACTATAGCGAGAAATTACAAGTGCTGGTGCGGGGTGATCCAAAGAGTCGTTTTTCAAAGAAAAAGTCTATATCGACAAACCAAACGGATGAATCCATGAAAACGGTAACACCGATTATTCGTCAAGATGTCGACTATACTACCGGAACAATGGTTGCTAGAAAAAACCTCAAAGCAGTAGAAATGCCTTTCGAGTCGAGACTGCAAAATCTGAATCTGAATGTTGGCGAAAAACCAGAAGCACAAAGTAAAGTACAACTGCTTATACAGGCATTGCATAGTAAAGATTCTGAGTAGGTTATTTGGTTGTGTTGCTTAAAAAATCAATAATTACCTGAGAATTTGTGTTTGTAGAATGCTAATGATGGTCCTTTCTGTAAGAGATCCCAAGGTAATTGAATTGACGTTACAAAGATTACCTGTGCAATACGTTGGAAGACTTGTAAATGAGTTGACCCTTTTGATGCAGCAAAAGCGAATGAAGTAAGTTCTTTTCTTTTCAATTTTATTCAAATGCCATTTTCAATGAATCTGTTTTTTTTATACAGTGTGGAAATATCAGCGAATTGGTTGAAATTTCTTGCACAAACACACTCAAGTCAGTTGATGGCATTAGGCAGTGATGATTTGCTGGAAAAATTTGGACCATGTATTGGTATAATTGAGCATCGATCAAAATGTTTAATGGAGATTTCTAAGTAAGATTTTAAAAACGATTTATATTTTGTTTGTTGGTTTTATTGTTTCGTGTGTTTCTGTAGACTCAACGGACGATTGCAATTACTTGTTAGTCAAATAAAACGCAACAATGAAGAAGACAATTTAAATAATGAAAATGCATTACTGTATGCCGATACAGGTAAGATTGTTATTTATGTATTACGTTCGTGGAATTTATGTTTTTGGGAAAGTTTTCAAAGAATCAGTATCGAGAAGTTTATCCCGAAAGTGAAAAAATAGAATGAAATCACAGAAAAATTAAATCCCTTTACAACGTCATCTCTGATAAATGACAAAAACAAAGCACGGAATGTTGGCGCGGGCAATACTAATAGAAGGCGTTGTGTGCATTATCAAACAAAAGTTTTCTCTCATTGTATTCCATCACTCAAGAAAAACTGAGATTGCTGTTTTGGTATAACAATTTTTATAAAATTGGGAAAAAAGTAACTGTTTAAACAAAAATCTAATAATTTGACATATATTTGAAATTTTGTCAATTAAAACAGTCGGGAAAATAGGTTTGGAAATTTTCACTTTTGCACCTTAGGCTTCATTTACTTTCTCGGTTTTATTCGCCGATGTACGAATTAAAACCGAACAACGGTTTTAATCTAACATCGTTCACCGGCCGGCGATAAAACCGAGTGTGTAAATGCAGCTTTATGAAAGTTTAGATTTACCAGTATTGAATTTTAGTTTTCAAAAGCACAAAATTGACTTTTGGTATGTTAATTTTAATTTGCTTTAAATTGCTTGATGCAAAAGAAAACAAATACCAGTCAACGAAATGTGGTCCTCATATTTTACACACACACAATTTCTATTTCTATCCAAATGCGATCAAGCGCAAAACGTTTTTCATATAAAAATCGTGTCGCACATGTGACGTACTGTCGCACTTTGGTTTGGGCAAGCCTTTAAACCTCAAAAATAAATAAAAGTTTTTAAACGATTTATGAAAAAAGAACAAGATTTGCTATCCTCAGTTTTGTTTATTGTGTCGTATGTCGTATCGCGATTACAATTAATCCGCTCTTAAAGTTCAGTTTAGATTATATTTATATTTGATTTTATATTTGTTCTTTTAATTCTAGATTCATCAAACTCAGATATGGAATACGATATAGGAGCGAAAAGTGTATCTGACGGAGAATGGGAGGAAAATGATGATGAAGAAATGGAAAGTTAAAATGAATTTTATTCGCTATATATTTCATGTTGAATATAGTTTTTTTTAATATAAAAAAAAAAGAAATTCAAAAAATGTTTAAAAGTTAATAGTAATGGTCAAGTAATAGCTTTTGTTATTTGAGTCTGTTCTGAACTGTTCCGGGCAAAACAAATTCAGCTTGTTGTTTTTATTTAAAAAAATCACTACGTGCAATGACATAAAAACTGGATATTGCTTTGAATTTAACTGTCAACTGTTATGTTTTTTACTTAATACACAATCCCATGTATTAAGGAGATCAGTGATCCAGTGTAATGAGATCAGTGCCGGCACCCACTTCAGTGATCCAGTGTTTTAGAAGTATCATAAGGCACAGCTGTCAAATAGTTCGCTGAGGGCTGCAAGATGTTTTAAGTGAGACAAAAAATCTCAGCTTTCATATTCATGTATTTTACTGAGATTTCGGAGACAAAAAGTTTTTGGATTCATTCTCAGAGATATTTAAGGTTGTTAAGATGGGCTTATTATTTTCAACTGAATGCATTCATTGGTCAAAGTAAATGAGTAGCATGGGCGAAGTGATCTTTCCTTTTTCAATGTCTAATACCTATTTCCTTTACCCACAGGAATTTCAAAATTTCCCAGAAATAAATGAATGGCGAATCGCTTTTGGGAATATGAATAAATAAATAAATAAAATAAACCAATAAAAGCGATTAGTCATCCTATTTGGAATCAGCCTAAGGATGGTCAAGTCTTATCTTGAAAAACAAAACCAGATCTCTAGGTGTCCCAAACCTTAAGGATTCTTAGCTGTCCCATGAGAATTGTGATATTTTGGGTGTCCTTATGGCTTTTGTTCCTTCTACTCCTAACAACCAAAAAAGGTTTTAATTTCTCGATTTTTGATTCAGCACGTTGTCTGTTTCACTTTTGAGTTTAAAGCAAATAAATATGCTTTCGGACGAAGGGTTGGTTATTTAAAGCAAAGTGATGCCTTGAATAAATTTTAACAACAACGTTATTTTAATATATCGTGTTTACCCCAACAACGAACACTGAAAACTCAAAGCTTCTTTGAATCCGGGTTCACGTGTTCTTTCATTCGTTGTTCTTTACTTAAAAGAACAAATATATTTTACTTACTTATTTTATCAAATTACATAAATCTATAATAAAGGTATTCATGCAACGTTGCAAACTTTACCTGCTCGTAAAATGAATAAATACGTTTCATGAAAGAAACTTATAAAAAGATTTCATCAGCAGTTGCATGACCCAATGTTTAGCCAAAAAAAAAAATTGTTTTGTAAAGTTTATCATTTTGTGGTAAGGATTTGTCATATAAATATTTACAGTTTTTTTACCATTACCATTTTGCCATGCTTGCAAGTTTATGAATACCCTAAATTTTTCATTTGTCTAAACCCTAGTCTGGTTAATTTTTTTACTTACAAAAACTACACACAAACAAATATTTACCTTGTTCACATTCCCCAGTACCTCAGTAGACAAATTACAAAATAAAAACACAATTTTTTTTATTGAAGTACTGAATGCATTCACTATTAATTACCTTAGAATACAGCCAATGCCAAAATAATGACGCATGCTGGACGCCAGAGATACGTATATTATTTATCGTTGATTAAAGTTCTTTTAAAAACTAAATTATGCAGTGAAAATTACAAGATAAAAAGAATATATAAATAAAAATATATTTTTGTTCCAAAAACAATGAGTTTTATTTATTTTGCCATCGTTTTTGGTTGTTTTCTTGAGTTTGCCTGTGTGGTTGTGATTGTGATGATGCGTGATGGTTTTGATTTGTGACTGTGCTTTTGATAAAGAGAATTTATTGTGGTTTATGTTCTCTACGGCTTTTTGGGATGGTGTTATAATACTCTAAAATATTTTAATATAGTATTTTAGTCGATTTTGTGTAAAAAAAGAACAATTAATAATTGTTTACTAAAATCGGAATAAAAAAAAAAACAACAAGCTGTCAAATCAAAAATTTCACCTCATTACATTGTTGTTGCTTTTCACATCTATTCACAGACACAAAATGAAATTACAAAAACAACAATGTAAACAAATGGGTTTTGGGGGGTGAGACGTACGAAAGTTTCCTATCTCCTTATACGTATCTCTGCTGGACGCATGCATCGCCCTCCGTCATTTTGAGCTATTCTGGTTTTTTATTTTTAGTTTGAGTCAAGTTGCCGCAGTATAAAGTTGAAGACTTCCTCTCTTATTTCATATCACAAAAAGAAAGTAAACAAAGTTGTAAAAATAAATTTATCACATTTCTTAAGATATTTTTAAAATTAAATTTGCATAATTTTGCAGCAAAACAAATATGCCTGCTCTAGAAGAAAACCCCAAAACAAACAGTCAACAAATTACTCATGTTTTTGATAATGAACTACAACATCCTCCACCACAAGAGCAACCCGCACGAGAAAGAACTCAAACAGATGTGCTCAACAATCGTCTATTGAAATCATTATTGAGTCGTATGAATACAAATGGAAGTGATATTGCAAACAACTCAAATAATCAAAGTGAAGACACAGCAACAACAACTAGTGGTCGTGGTGAATTTGATGATTAAAAAAAAATGGGGACATATTTGTTGACTTTTTCTTTTGTGTACGATTTTTGCTAAATAAATATTTTTTTATTCTGATAGTTAAAATATTTAATACCTCTTTTTGTTTTATATAGCATCTTGAACAAATTGTGAGTTATGCGAGTGTATCGTTATAAAAACTATTCAAGGTATAATATTAACATTGACAAGATCTCTTTAAAGAACTGAACACATGGTTATGTAAAAAAAAAAATTGTTGACAATTTATTGTTTTTTTGCGAACCATTTAGGAACGATTGGTCGTTAGACTCCCGAGGAGTCAGCTTGATTCGCAGTATTTGCATTCAAAGCAACTACATATTATTGAACTTGAAAATAGAGGGAATGGTAAAGTAGTTCCTCGTAGCGATAATACAGTGGCAAGTTCCATAGTTTCTTTAAATGTGAATGCGAGTACTACAAATAAAGCTGACTCCCCGGGAGTAGAGTATTGGGAATTCCATAATAGGCAGAGTTAGGTAAATACTAAACTCCATATTTAATTCTCAATTCACAAAGCCCATTCTGAATTATCGCCCTATCTGTCAAAATGGTACAATATCTGCCAAAATAGTGTCCTATCCACAATTTTTCGGAGTAAGTTTTTCAAAAGTGCATTATTTTTCCACCATTTTTCGGAGTAAGTTTTTCAGAGGTGCATTAATTTTTGTTCGTTACAGTCTTGCTGCAGTCGATTTTAATATTTTGTGTAAGATTGTAAGTTTATTTACAGTTTAGTTCATTTGTTTATCTGATAAGATAAATAATCCAAACAATTATTCTTTTATTTTTATTGCACGCTCAGTTACATTTCTTTTAGTGGCCTACGTACTCCGATCCTTTGTTAATATGGGGGTTCACATGGTCGAGGATGCTCGCGAGCATGGCCCGACAACATACCATATGAATGGAAAAACAACACTATGTTGGCTGGAAATCAAAACTTACTTATAGGGTTCATATGGACGAGCATGCTCGACAACATGCTCTACAGAAAGCAAAAAGTTTTGATTTCCAGGCAACATGATGTTTTTCTTCCGTTCATAATGGACGAGCATCGCATGTTGTCGAACCATGCTTGCCCATGTGAACCCCCATGTGACAAGCATCGCATGTTGTCGAGCCATGCTCGCACATGTGAACCCCACTTTTAATTTCTGTCGAGCCGCTCGCAAGCATATTGTCGAGCATGCTCACCCATGTGAAGCCCCCTAATGCATTCAAGTAGAAAAGTACGTCACTTCTTTTTTAGAACACCGATTCCTGTACCTACTTCTTGTTCAAATGGTTTTACACATACGCATTTCAGCCACTCCAACGTGAGCCACGGATGTCTCATCATTCATTTCATTTTTCGATGTTACCCCGTGAGGAACGCGATTCTCACCTCACAGACCTGCGTCCGTGTAAATCCAGCACAACACTGCATAATAAACTTTGAGTGTCATTTCGGAAATCATTTCTTGGCACTACTCAAACTAATTAAAATCCACTCAAAACGAAAATACCATCGCTGCTTATTGTCCAAGTCCAAAGTAGAAAAAAGATTTGTTGTATTTTGTTTTGACGTCGAAAAAGTGGAAAGTTGGCTCGAATGCAACAAAAGATTTTACAATTGTTAGATTTTCGATATTTTTTACCAGAAATTCCATAAATAATGGATTTTGTTTATGTTGGCGGGGATCCAACAGTACAGCCAGATGATATCCTATCCATATCAAGTAAGTATCAAACAAAAAAATAAGCGGCTTCTCTCAAATTTCATGAAAAAAAAACTTTTCTTATGGAGCCAACAGCGATCCACCATTGCTGTTGCACTCCCAAACAAAGAAGAGTCAACAGAAATGTATACATACATTACATACATATATATATAAATAAATAAATGTGTTTTTTTCTTCTGAGATGTTTACGATGACCCAAATGGCACGGGACACTATTCTCCGAGCTTTGGTGGCTTTAATGTTGTCTCCTCGGACGTTGATTACGTGGAACTGGTTCCCATACTAGCTGATGGCGGTGAAAACTATGGTGTCTCAGCAATTGCATTCGATGATTATGAGGAATTGATTTGGATGGGAAATCAAGGGGTATGTATATATATACAAACGCATATATTGTACAATCCAAACTAGGTCAAGTATTGTTTTCGTTTCAAACTTTCGTTTTGTGTTGATTCTTCTTCGTGATACCAACAAAGGGACACGTAACATCTTACTATGGAGGGAGTTTACAAAAGTATACATCGTTTCAAGTGCATGCCACTGATATTGTTCGGCAAATTACAACGAATGATTCGGGTATCTTGGCTCTAACGCAAACATCGCTGCGTCATCAGATTCGACGAGGAATTCCAAAGTTTACACACAGGTACAATGATGAGCGTTTTTATTTACAAAAAATGTGTACATTCAAGTTTTCTAAATTGTTGTTTATTTTGTTTTTTTTTAGATCCAAAAACATGACAGAGATGGTGTGCATGCAACAAATGTCTCCACATAGGCTTGTCATGGCCGGTCTTCAAGATGAAATGATCGATCTTGATTTGATAACTTTGAAAGAAACTAAATTGGTATGTACATATATTAAACGGGAATCAATCTAATAGTCTACCATGATTACTTTTAGAACAAGAACTCGACCAAAGCAAATATCTCAAAAACAAGCTTTGTGGCTGCTCAATTATTTTATAATAGATCTTCTTCGATCTCTTATGCACGAAAGCTCTGTACTGTAGTTTAAAAACAATACAAATCCAGCTATAAATTTATTCCTTTTCTGAGATTTGTTTGTCATTTCATAGGTTTCTTTTTTTTCGTTCTAAACATCTTTCAAGGCTCCTCTCACAGTTTTTATCATCTTTGGTCAAAACCATACTCAACTTTTTCACCAACAATTTACAAGAGTTAATCGTACTAAAACGGGGATTATCGGTGCTAATTGGTCTTTCGGAGCACATGTTCTTGAGCCCATTAAACAAACATAATGATAACTTTTCAAAATCAATGGTCCCCTATAGTTTGGTCTAAATTAGGCTTACTTAATGGTCTCCCGACACATGTATGCGTTGTCCCTGTCTAAGACACGGTGGCTTTCTATCGTCCGCGATGGCTAGCGTGTTGAACAATGGCTCGGGGTTGCGGTTCGAAGATTTTCCTTGATGAATCATTATCGCCCATGACTTTAATGTGGTTGGCCCAGTGTAGCCTACATATTTCAGCTTTATGAATAGCATTTTCTGAAGCAGCGAATAGCTTCACACACAGGCGATTATTCTAGACCCAGGAGCCTTAAGAGGCTTAATGTTCAAATTCTTCTTCTGAGTTCGCACTTTTTTTGTTGCACAGTCGAGCTCTAAACTAAGCCACTATAAGTAATTTTCAGAGTCGACTTTAGCTCCTCAAAACATGAGTACGTGCGTCGACTAACACTTTATCGAATTGGGGTTGTTGTTCAACCATACAGAGTGCGAATACTTAATCTTGGGCACTAAAAACCGTTTTACTGGCTGCTGCAAAACGAATTTGTCGGAATTTTGTGTACTCTGGACAGGCTAAGACAGGTTCTCACGTTCCAAGTGCATATTCTCATATCCATTTTCAGCCCAGATTTTGTTGTCACACGGATATTTTTTTTTAACCTAAAAAGTGCAAAAACGAAATTACATTTGTTTTTTTGTGCTTATTTCTGAATTCAACCATCAGTTTAATTTTGAGAAATTCTATTTTCACATACCCTAAAAGCATTATAATATCTGCCTTTCAGGATAGTAAAATTAGTTTTAAACCTAAAATACAAATTTATTAATTTTTAAATCTTATTTTAGAAAATAAAACTACCTAAGCCGTAATACTAATCTAAACCATACATTTTTTGTTTAGCAACACGTTGGAACAGCTGGCTGTACTGTGCTTCGCAAAAGCTCTCGCTATTTATTCGCAGGTGATCCATTTGGTACGGTAACGCTTCGAGACACAAATTCTCTTAATGTTGAGCATACTATTAAAACTCATGCTGGAAGTCTCTCGGATTTTGATGTGCAAGGCAACTACCTAATTTCGTGTGGATTCAGTGGTCGTCAGGGAACACTAACTGCTGATCGTTTCCTTATGGTTTTCGATTTAAGAATGCTGCGTTTAGTTTCACCAATTCAAGTTCTTATTGAACCGCAGTTGCTGAAATTCCTACCATCGCAGAGTTCTCGACTAGCAGTAGTATCTTCATATGGACAGGTTCAGTTGGTCGATACGGTGGAACTAAGCGAACCTAGAGTGTGTATGTATCAAGTTAACACATCCGGAAGTCAGTGTCTTTCATTCGATATCAGTTCATCATCGCAAGCAATGTCATTTGGTGATCAATCTGGCCACATTAGTATACTGGCATCGGTGAATAGCCCACAGCCACAGTTCAATGGATTTTCCCGCGACACAGAGTTTGCAGATGCAGTTCCTCAGCTGCCCATGGTTCCAATAACCGATACGAATTTCCCGCTATCGTCAATTGTTTTGCCCCATTTGGTCACCGGGACAAGATGGTTTAGTGATTGGCCAGAGGAACTGCTACGTTATCAATACAGGCGACCCAAGCCCATAGATCATGACATTCTGGCAACAATGAAAATGCAAGGCCCCATAGGCTATTCGCCAAACCCTCGTCTAGTTAGACGCAATCAAATACCATACGTGATGGAAACTAATAATGGTGGGTCAACCAATGGCAATGGACTTCAGAATTCAAATAAAACAAATGACGCTGGAGTGAAAATTATACCAAGACGGTACCGAAAAGTCGATATGAAGTACACAAAGCTAGGAACTCAAGATTTTGAATTCGAACAGTACAATCAAACGTGCTTTGCTGGTCTTGAAGCAACACTGCCCAACTCGTATTGCAATTCAATGTTGCAGATTTTGTATTTCATTCAGCCTCTGAAGAAGCGACTGTTAACTCACTCGTGTGTCAAAGAATTTTGTTTGTCCTGCGAATTGGGTTATTTGTTTCACATGCTTGATAAATCAACAGGTGAGTAGATGAGTGAATTTTTGATTTGAAAAAGAAGCAAACAAAAATGTGTTCTTTTATTTCTAGCTGCATCACCATGCCAAGCTAGTAATTTTCTTCGCTCATTTCGGACTGTTCCTGAGGCCTCAGCACTGGGTTTGATTCTTTCTGATAGGTCCTCGAATGTCAATCTTGTTAGTTTAATCCAGGTTGGCAAATGAGATGACTTTTTTTGCTTCTACTTTTATGTTGTTCATATATTTTATAGAATTGGAATCGATTCATTTTGCACCAAATGCATTCGGAGATACTCGATTCGCATAAGAACAGTCATCTGAACAGTCTACTCTATCCAGCTACTTATGGTTCGATAAACGATACCGATTATGTTTTCTTGATTCTAAATCATTGATTTTTATTTACAGAAGATTATAAAGCATTGAATGAAAATAATTCAAGATTAACAGGACCACAGTCTACCCAAGAAATCGGAACGGAAAACCAAACTGGAGAAGTCCTTCAGTTGACAGGTAAGAATTGAAGTAATTATTTGTTTTTCAAAGAGACAAGGCATTTTTGGGCAATCTAAACACGAAATATTTGGCGAGTTCAAAATGAAAGCATACTTTAGGTGAAGAACGTTACTTGATACAATCGAGTTAAGTCAATATGTTGTGCGAGCGCTTGGCATAATGGTTAGTGCAATTGACTATCTATCTGGGTGCAAGTTCAATTATAATGCCACCTTGTTTCCAGGGGTGTTGCTTGTTGAGACGAATTGACAAACCGAGTAAAAGTGCATCTTACGTTCGAACTTTCGCGACTTTTTTCTGTGGTACTCCGTGGTGTTCTACGTTTCTTTCTGCTACTATTGTAATCATCATCGAAGAAATTTGTATCCGTTATTTTTGTATGTAATTATTTTTACGGTATTAGATATACGCCAAGAAAGCAGACATTTACTAATAATAATTTGCATATAACTTACCACATATTGCAAAGTTTTTAAAGCCGGGTACTTTTCGGATTTTAACTACATCAATTTCATAAGTATGACTAGCGGTTTGCGAGTCGATTAAGTAAAACCAAAAACAAATTTCATCGATAAAATATGAAATTTAAGAAATTACCGTTCTTTTACAGATGAATCGAAAGAAGACGAACGTGAAAAAAGTAAAATAAACGAGGACACAGATATCAGTAAGCTCTTTGGTACTCGTCAGATGTGCACAAATCGCTGTCTTAAATGCAATGAAGAGGTAAATTAAAAACAAAAAGAAAATAACTTCTCTTCTATGAACACTTTTTAAATAATTATAGAAATTCAAGTCAAATATCCTCTTGACATGCAATATATCATATCCGATAAGTAGTAAAGATTTGGAACATTTCAATTTTGGAACAATCCTTAAAGGATCACTTGAAACAGAAAAGAATATTCATGCATTCTGTGAGAATTGTAAAAAGTTTTCACCAACATTTCAATCAGTGAAGGTATACGATATGAGCAAATGAGTATTTTTTTTTATATATTTTAATAAAAATCAAAATCATAACTTTAGGTAACTGGTCTTCCGCAAATTCTCTCAATAAATTGTGGTCTTAGCAACGAGAAGGATTTGTCATTTCTTAAACGACAACTTAATCGAAATTTTGTAACAACACCCTCTGAGAGTCCGGCAATTTTGAATACCACCAAACCATGTCGCTATGGAATGAACTGTTCGCGTGGTGATTGTCATTTTGTACACCCAGACCGGTAGGTTTATGCACTAATTAACAGTCAACACTACTATATCTCTTCCCATTTAAAACTTAGAAAATCTCCATCGAATGCGACAAACAATAGTTCCCCCAATTCACGACAAAACTCATGGTTCCCCATGAACTTTTCAATGGCAGTCGACGCCAAAGGCGAGTTAAGTGTTCAAACTGAAAACAGCAATACGAAATTTGAAGAGGTTTTAAAAATAAATTAAAATTGTTTGAGATCACAATTAATAGAATTATTCTTGCAGGCATATAGCGAAGATGCACAATCACCGGTCAAACGTACATCAACACCAATAGATACTTCCTCAAAAACTGGTAAGGCAAGTCAAGAAGCAGCATGAGTTTTAAGTGATTGAAATCCAATTTTTCCTAGCTAATGATGCCTATAAAGAATACTCGCTCAAAGCAGTTGTTTGTCAAATAGACGATGGAACACAGAAGAATCTGGTATCTTTGATAAATGTCGGTGCACGTGATAATGATTTAAAAACACCAAATGGATCCGATGAACAGATTCAGTGGTATATTTTCAATGACTTTAGGTAATTTATTAAAATAAAGGAGAGATGAGTTGTGCTTAAATTATTATTAATATTTTTCTCTTCTTAATAGCATTTGCCCTGTTTCATCCCAAGAATCAGTCTGGTTTACATTGGACTGGAAAGTGCCTTGTGTACTCTTTTATAGCAGTGTCAATTCAGACGATGAAATTGAGAAAACTTCTGAAGAAACCGAAGCTGAAATTTCATTCTGCAATCCCTTTATTCAGGTTAATTGGTTTATTATTTGCACAAAATTGTAATAAAACTAATTTCATTTGATTTTTTTAGGATATGCTTAGCCCAATTCATCCATCTGTTAAGAGTGAAACACTCTTCAAGGCCCTGCAACCAAATGAAATGCCACAGGCAGGAGATCTAGTTGCAATGGATGCCGAGTTTGTTACTCTTAATCCAGAGGAAAATGAAATTCGACCGGATGGCAAAACAGCAACTATTAAACCAGTACACATGAGTGTGGCGAGGATTTCTTGTATTCGAGGGTATGTTTTACCATAACTTTATATATCATGTTTGTGAATTGAATTTATGTGTTGTTTTATAGCCAAGGTCCGGATGAAGGTGTTCCTTTCATGGATGATTACATATCAACACAAGAAAAAGTTGTCGATTATTTAACACAATTTTCTGGAATCAAACCTGGTGATTTAGATGCAAACTTTAGCAACAAACGTCTAACAGCTTTAAAGAACTCGTATCAAAAGCTCAAATATTTAGTTGACATTGGAGTTATATTTGTCGGCCATGGACTTAAAAATGATTTTAGGTAAGATTTTGTATGTTATTTTGCCAAGGGTTATTATTAAATATTGTGTATTTTCAGAGTAATCAATATGATAGTGCCATCCGATCAGATCATTGACACTGTTCATTTATTCTACTTGCCACACCATCGAATGGTGTCGCTACGATTCCTGGCTTGGCACTTTTTAGGTTTGTTACATAAAAAACTTCTATTTTTGTTGAATACATAAATATGTATGTATGTTTAAAATCGTTGTAATTATAGGAACAAAAATTCAATCAGAAACACACGATTCAGTCGAAGATGCTCGCACAACTCTGCAACTCTACAAACATTATCTAAAGTTGCAAGCAGAAAAGAAATTTACAGCAGCCCTTAAAAACTTGTATGATCGTGGCAAACAATTATCTTGGAAAGTGCCGGAAGATTAAAAGGCCAACAACGCCATTGAATCCCAACGTTAAAGATTTATTTTTTTCATTTCTTCCAAGTACATATAAGAAACGAGTACAAAGAACAAGCTGATTTTTTCGTTCGTTATTCCACAATTTTTGAACGATAATTTTATACAAAACAAAAAAACAAAAAAGAAACAAAAACATAATGTATCATTGGTAAAGATAAAACGAGAAGTTTAAAGAGCAATTTAAATGATCCTTTTTTGTTGTTGAAACGACACGATTTATTTGTTAAACAAAAAAAAAAAACGTATATTTATTTTCATACAGACTTTCCAATGGATGCAAAACAAAAATAAATATTTACAAAAAAACATGCTTTTTCATTTTATTAAAAACCGGTTGTAACGATTAGGAAATCGCATCAAGAAAAGTTGTTTATAGCGATCAGAAGAATTATGCCAGTTGGGAAAAACTTAAATAATTGGAACGATTTGTTTTACTTTCTTTAAAATGTAAATCAGCAGACATGCAATGAATAGTATATATAATATTTATAATTTTTGTAAACTGGTGTGGGAAGTTTATCTAAAAGAAACGCAAAGAATTTTATTTACCACCATGTTTTAGTTAAGCCTCACAAATATTTAATCTTTCATAATATTGGTCATTTTAAAATAAGAGATGAGGACTTTTTCATGTCTATGTACCAAACAATTTTGAAAACTTTCTGACTTACAGCCTTTCTACAATTTTTTTTTGCTAAGGAAGGACCAAACAATATATGTAGCTCAGGGAAATTAGACAAAAAAAACAGCCTGACCTGGACAAAATAGTTTCCAACATTTTTATTTGTGGAAACTGTTGGCAACAACGCTCTTACTTATATCCCAAAAGTTCCAACGAATCTCATTTGGCATTTCGCCATCAATTTTAAAATTTTTGGTTTAGCTATAACTATTTAAAGAAATTGTCCTTGGTTCATAATTCAAAATTCATTGTTTGAATACTGAACCTATTGAGTTCAAAATCAAAGTAGTACGATAATTCTAAATATAAATAAAATAAAAAAAAAAACATAAAAAAAAGAATTCTTATTGTTAGTCCAACAGGGGTATTTTTTCAACAAAAAAATAAATGGTATAGCTATAAAATTTGACATAGCGGTTTCATTTGCCAACAAAGACTGCATCGAAATTTTTTGGTTGCAAGGGTATTTTTTTTAAGAGAGAAAGAACGTTGTGCAACAAGTTCCAAAAACACCCTATGAAATGAATGGTACATTTAAAAATGGTAACAATATACCGATGTTCATTAGAATCACAAATATAAAAAAACTACATACATACATAACATAGCTGAAAGGGTGTTAATAGGAATAAAATCAAGAAAATTCAACTTTTATCTTTTTATTACATCAAAGACTCATTGTTTCATCGAATATTTTTACAAGGCTTTTTTCTTTTTTTCTTATATTCATTTAATTACAATTACATAATTTAGTTATGTCTAAGAAAAAAAATGATCATGCATCATTTTGTTTTTTTTTTTTTTTTTGTGTTTCTAAAATTTATTATCCATATCTCATTGAAATTAATTTTTTTGTTTAAATATTGTCATAATCTTCGTCCAATTCTAAATATGAGTTTTTATTGGTTGTGACTGCTGATGCAACAGGGGACGCTGTTGGTAGTGAAACCGGGCTTATAACACTGGGATGAAGCGACGACGCTGTGAACGTTCCACTTGTTACAATATTTGATAGGTCTATATTTATGACTGGACTTTCTGGTGCTGTAATGGTCGGCGTTTGAAGCTTGATTACTGCCTTATCAATAAAACTCTTGTTAGGTTGTTGATCCACCACAGTCGGCGAGGACGATGACGACGATAGGGATTCCGAATAGTTGACGTCTGAAATGTTGGTATGTAAAGCTAAATTACTGTAGTCTATTTTAATAACTGGCTTGTTGCAGAAGTCAATGCTGACAATGGGTGCAGGAATGACCGCTTTTGGTGTCTGCGGTTTATTTTGATGTGTATGAGACTCTGCTGCTGGTGCTGTTTGTTTGTCTGTACAATGGTTTCCTGGAACAGACTTAGCTTGGTGTCTAAGACGGCGGAGATCTGTTGGTAGAATTTGTTGATTTGGTTGTTCGTGATGTTGTTGATTTTTCTGGGCCCTTCCCGATGTTAATGTTGTTGTTGTTGAAGGAAGTTGTCCTCTTGCTATTGCTGCTGGAGCTGAATCTGTTCGAAGGAGTTTTGGTGGTGTGCTAGCAAGTTGTGTGTCTTGTTGAATTTGACTTATACTACGCCCAATCACATCCCACTGGCGTTTCAAATTATCCCGATTCTCATCAGAGACTCCAAGGTTGAGAGCATTATTTAGTGTTGATGGTAGAGTTGATTTAAATGTATTGGCTATAACAGTCGTGCCACAACTTCTGGTAACACCATTGTTTCGTACTAAAGATAAAGCTCCACCTCCATTGGTTGGATTTAGTTTTTGAATTGATGTCTCAGTGTTGTTGTTGTTGCTTGTGGATGGCATGCTTAGATCATAGGGCATATCTGATGGATCGATTGTAGTTGCTTCTGGAGAACTATCGTTGCTTACTGCTTCTTCGGCTACACTTATGTCTGGGATGTTTTTCACAAGTTCGCGCAGAAAATCAAAGCGATTCTCAGCCATGATGCACTGTTTCATATGGGAGGGTGACAGTGTTTTGGCATTGCGTGAATTTGTGATTTTCAATGTCTTCGTCAGCAATGATTCTACAAAGAGCTCCAATGTTCTAGGTATATTTTGAAATAAAAATTAACAGTTAAGGACAATATTGTTTACAAAAAAACAAATAAAACTATAATTCGAGTAGTATGTGGTTATGGGCGCCCTAAGTTAGGTTATATTTTTAACAAATTGACAAAGGTCGCTAGGTATTAAACGCTGTTGGTTTATTTGCGTTTTAGATAAAACGACAATCATAACGAGATTGAATAGCCTTCTATGTATGATTTCTCATATAAAAGGAAAGAACGATGGCTTAAAAAGCTATACCAAATCATATTTAATTCCAAATGATTGGCAAAGGTGCTTTATAACGTAGTAGTCATAATAGTGCCAAAACATATGGCCTCTCCGTATAAAATAGAATCCTGGCAAGCAGAGAATAGAATCGATCTCAACTCAAAAATGTTGCTGTATTCAACTGATACCACCACACATTAAAACATTCAAAAGTGCAGGGCAGTTAAATTCGATAGTTTCATATTTCTTCTCTTTAAAAAAAAAACCCTACTCAACGAGATTCTATTTAAACGTTTCTCATTTCACACAATTCTTGTGTTTATCTTTTTTCCTGACCCTTTTGAACTTATTTTACTAAAAAAAAAAAGAATTTAACTTCCCTAGACCGGACCATTATTAGAGATAACACAATTTAGATTACTGCCAACCTTACCGAAAAGCGCACACACTGCGAAGCTATTCAGATTTAAATTAGCTAATTTTGGTTGCAGTCGTATTTGCCTAGTAATTAGATTTGAAAGCAAGAACTAAACTGAATCAACATCAACTAGATTGGAAAAACCACTACTAATCTTAGGTTTATTGCATTTTGTAGCTGAAATAAAATAAAATTTTTTGATAAATACACAACCATCGCCGTCGCTGAATCCAATAGAAAAAAAACTAAAAGCTTTAAAAAGGATATAGATAATTACTGGAACTGCTTGCGCCACTTTTCCTATTTCCTCGTCGCTTTGCATTATTTTTTTTATTCGTCCCTGTAAGAAAAACAATTAAAAAAAATGCATAAAACATAAATTCAACTCCAAAGAAACACAAAAGGAAACAAAATAAAGCCAAAGTTTGTTTTGAATTACATTTACTATTCATTTATGTATAAAATTAATTTATTTGCAATAAATTAAAAATTCAATGTTTGATCACAAAAAATTATCTGATACATAATTTCCCACAAACACCGCCTTTCGTTTCGGGGGATTCGGAAATTTCAGAAATGGCATCACAGCACACAAACTTTGGAGAAGTTTTTCTTTTGGTCTCTCAAATAAATCGATGAAATTTTGTAATGGAAACTTACCGCCGGAAAACGTGCATTATATTTTTTCTTTTTCGATGGCATTTTAAATATTGTTTAGCACTGGATTTAATTAAAAATTTAGGGAAATTAAATGCCTTTAAAGTGAAAAATAAAATAGTTTTTGGCAAAAAAATGACATGGCATTGATGGCATGTCTCTATTTTGTATGTTGTTCTTGTTTGACTTTTCTTTTTCTATTTGTGGTAGTAGTAGGATTAAAAAAAAAACTATGTAGAGATCGTAGATTGTTCATCGTGTGTGGATGATGAGTGGAGAATGAATAGAAGCATGCACACTATCAAACTTAGCGTACAGACATGTTGTAAGCGTATCGAGGTGGACGTTAAGCAAATACAAGGCTCTGGCGCATAATCTACTTAACCCTCTCTCCCACCAACATAAAACTACTCTTACCTCAAGAATTAGTGTGTCCTCGTGTGAAGAGACCCATTGGGATGATTGAGCTCAGCTTCACGGCAGTTTGTAGACAAGAAGTGAGGCAGAAAAAAACAAAACCATCGGACTCACGAGTACCTGACACTTTCTTTGCACAGCTCGTGTCAAAATCTCAGCTCTGAACGGAAACTTTCGGGCTTATGAACGAAAAAACAACATCAGGTGGGCTGAAAATCCAAACTTTATGATTTCTGACAAGCCATGCTGACGAGTATATTCGTGAGCATGAAATCGAGCGAACGTAAACGTATTAGGGGGATTCATAGATCCTGGGTAAACTCTTGGTAAACGTGGTAAAGCACAATATCTGGTAAACTAACTGTCATTTCCATAAAATTTTTGACATGTTTACCACATTTACCAGGTTTGCCACGTTTACCACAGTTGCATGAGTACCCCTGTTATCAATTTTCTCCCTAGGGGTATTTATGAAACCTTGAGAAATGTGGAAAACATGTGGAAATTTGTATGAAAATGACAGTTAGTTTACCAGATATTGTACTTTGCCACGTTTATCAAGAGTTTGTCAGGTTGTAGATTAGTTTATTTTTTTGTAATGTTTCTCTCCATTGTACTTTAAAATTGCAAGTTTTAAAAACCATTGTTGGCAGTGCTCTGCTAAAAATAAAGACCGTAATCTCGTAATTCGCCAACAATTCCATAGAATAACAAATAAGAAAACAATTATGTGTCACTTTGACATTTATCTCATGTTTTTGAGGTTATGTATCTCTGAAATTTTGATGTATGAAAAAAAGGAATGAAAGGGTTAGGAAATTTCGGTAAAATCGCTGTTGGTTGGTAAGTTAAGAAATTATAATTTCTTAAATAAATTATTCAAAATTACATTAATTCTTTTCAATAGGGGTATAATAACATTTGCTGGTGTATATGGATTTATTCTGTCCAAGAATTCCATTGATAAGCAACGCGTTGAGAGCATGCAAATTCGAGATCGAATGAGAAAGGCAAATATTGGTGAATACGACAGAGGCGATAGAAGATTTCAATAAGTTTCCACAGGAATATTTACATCAACTCAGCATAATTTAATATTAATACACATTAAATTAAACACAATATCAAATATGGCAATGCAGCAAATTAGTCAGGCCGATCAGGCTAAACTCCAAATGATGCAAGACATGGAAATCGAAATGATGTCCGATTTATATAACAGAATGACCAATGCTTGTCACAAAAAGTGTATAGCACCGAAGTATGGCGAGTCGGAATTAGGTGAGTTAGTTTATCGAAAAATTATGAAATTAATTTTTTTTTCATAAAGTCTATTTTAAACACTTTGGTATTACAGATAAATTTCTTTTCAATTCAAGGTCATAGGGATATTAGGTATTTTCAGGATACCTTTTTTTATGTTACGTAACATGGACTTTTAATTTAATCAGGTATCTACACAAGTTATCTCTTAAATGGTAAATCATCATCGAAAACCGAAAAGAAGATTAAGTCGGAGTATTGAACACAAATTACGAATTTTGCAAAAGACCTAGTTCTGCCAATTTCCTCGGCGTGGTCTTAAAGTCTCTCATTTATGTCGTTCTCGATTTGACGTTCAGGAGAGCCTGGAAG
Organism: Meliscaeva auricollis; assembly: GCA_948107695.1. Lineage (NCBI taxonomy): Eukaryota > Metazoa > Arthropoda > Insecta > Diptera > Syrphidae > Meliscaeva > Meliscaeva auricollis. Next base: position 17,168,463 of record OX403619.1, on the reverse strand, counting down.
CATCTAGAACTCTTCTGAAACTGTTTTATTGTGTCATATATACATATGTGCCATTTTTGTGCTGCATGTGCCACATCTTCACCGACTTTGTCGTATTTATTGTCATCAGAGATCTTATATGTATAAGAAATTGAAGTTGTTTAGGTAAAAGTTTTCTCCTTTGGTTTTTGGGTAAATGTAACGCATGCGACTGAACTGGGGAAAGATTGATAATCATCATGGTTGATGTCTCACGGACAACGCTTCTGCAGGAAGTAATTTCATGATATTTTCTTTGTGAGTTTTACATGTTTGTCATTGGCGACAACTCCACAATTGAGTACAAGCCCTCGCCGTCCAAGCGAAAGTTACAATGCAATTATACCAAGGGCAATAAAGCTCTGGGGGTTATCTCCATTTACAATACAAAATGAAATAATCCTTTCCGTGCGTTTTTTCTACCTATAACGTGCCACCTAACGTATTTCAAATCAACAAAAAAAAAAAACTGACAACATAGGCGTTTGCCTTGCGACGTTACATGTTACACAGAGTAGATAACTCCCGTTCGAATTGTGCAATTTTAAAATGTAATGAAAACATCGTAAGTTTCCAAGTACTCACTTACTTGTTCCTTCCTCGATTCCAGGAATCCTCTGCGACGAAAACTACATTTTAGAAGTTTCCTTCTTATGTATCTTAAGGTTCACTAAGGTCACCAGTTTTTCAGTACTGAATAAACTCGTGAGTTAAAATCGGGGTTAGCTGAAGCAGTTTTTCGAAATCGCTTTGAACAGATGACGATCCCATAGAAAAGGGAATTTCCCTTATGACATCACTTGTTTTCAATAGTGAGAGGTTAATTTTCACAGTGTCCGTTCAATTCAATAGATTTAGCATATGATTCTTTAAAAAAAAGAAAAGTGAATTCCCCTAGAGAAGGCCACTTTGTTTTAAAAGTGGAATGGTAATTATCATAAAGGCTCTTTTCAAGTTCGGTGGGTAAACACCGGCCTAACCTTTTATGATATTTATAACCAGAACACTAATGAAAATAAATAACCTTCAATTGATTTCAGAACTTGGGTGAAATTTTTTGCTCCAAGAACTGTATAACGGTATAGCTCATTTGCTGCAACAGCGTCATATCTCAAAAATGTTCAATCACAGGAAAATGAGTTTAAAGATTTGTGTTCCCATATAAGCTCCATAGAAGAACTTATTTTCAATAATGTTTTATGAGTACAATTTTGAAGTTACAGACATGAAATTGATGCATTTTAAAAATTATGAATTATACGTTCTGTTAGTATCAATGGTAGTATCCATTTTTTTAAATCTCGCGTCATTATTAAAGACAAGGTTTTCAGATTTATTATTTAAAGTTCCCATGGCTGGTTTCACGACCATTTAAAAGCCTTTTAATTTTTTTTTTGTGTGGAAAAAACGTCATTTTAAAGTATAAAAGCTTGTTCCCACGGAAATTTCCCTTGCATTTAAATAAATAATACAAATTATTTTATCACTATAATGCGCTCAATAAATCGTAAATTTATATGTTCTTCTTTTTTAGGTAAAGGTGAGATGGTTTGCATTGATCGCTGTGTAGCAAAATACCTGGATATCCATGAAAAAATTGGCAAAAAGCTCACAGCCATGTCGATGCAAGATGAAGACCTCATGAAGAAGATGTCCTCGTAAATTTCAGTTCCAAAGTTGTTTATCCTGATTTTAAATTAGCTTTTAAGTACCTGGTAAATAAATTTAAAAAAAAATAACAAACAAATGGAAAAGATGAAAACCTCAACACAAACAACCAACTATACAGAAAACACGATGCATTCAGTCAGGTCATTTAATGGATTTAAAAATCCATTTACAATTTTCTTATTTTTGTTTGTGTTTATGCTGGCAAAGTAATTACAGTTTTAGTTGTATTTAATAAATATGAAAATTAATTAACTTTGTTTGTATATTTTTTTTCGTATGTTTTTGATTCAGTTAAAATTGGTAATGTATCGAGAGAGTTCCGGTAGTAAAACAGAAATATCCTAAAAAAGCAAAATTACATCAATAAGACGTTTTTAACTGTTTGAAAATATTTGCTTTCATACTTCTATGTCATTTTCTTCAGTACTCTCGTCAGTTGTGTCAATATCACTTGTCTCAACACTGTTTTCCCAATCGGACAAATCTGAATCGTTATGAATGTCCTCATCATCATTTGAAATGTCATCTGCGCTGCTAGTAGATAAACCAACCGAAGTACTATCTATAACAATGTGTGAGTGTTTCTTAAAAAAAAAAAACGTACCATTCAACTAAAAATTTAAAACAAAACTTGATGTTTGTTCACTTACCGCTAGTTCGGCTTTTTCTTTAATCGGATTATCATTCAAATTGATCATCTTTATGAAACGTGTTTTTTCTAAAACTGATGCATCAACTGCATTAATGCAATTGGAGTTGAGAAAAACAAATTGCAATTTTTTCATTTCAGTCAAACACGCTGGAACTTCGGTAAGCTGATTATTTTTCAAATTCAAATGAACTAATTTCTCCAAAGCAACAAAACTTGAGGGCAAACTTTTCAGTTGATTATTCTCTAATGTTAGCCATTTCAGTCTGTGCAATAAACCAAAAGTAGATGGCAAAATATCGATTTGATTACCACGCGCCCCAAATGTTTCTAATCGCATACAATTTGCAATTTCTGCTGGTATTTTTGCGAGTCCTGTATTATTGCACCAAAATATTTCCAATTCAGTCAATCGCCCTATTTCCGGTGGAAGCTCGTCTATTTGATTGCAACTTAAGTTTAATTCACGCAATGACGTCAGATTGCATATCACAGTTGGAAATTGTTGTAAACGATTGTAATCAAGAGTAAGAATTTGTAAACGATGAAAACTATTGAGGTAGTCTGGTAGCTAAAAGAGTAAAATAAGATTTTTTTAAAGAATTACTTATATTTAAATATCAGATACTTACGAACTATTTTTCTTATAGAAAATTAATAATTATTATAAATCAAATAGACATAAAAACAGAAAATTAAAAAGTACATAAAAACGGTAACCAGAATAAATGTAGGAATGTACAGAAATCTACGTTTTGAAAACAATTCTTTGTGAGCAAGGCTATTGGAAGTGAAACATCAACATTAGATCATATGTTATCCAGTCATATTGTATTTTTACTAGGAAAGTTTTGGGGGAGTTTTCAATTCTTTTATATTTTATGTTTTTTGGGGTGTTGAAACCGAGTCTGAGCTTTGCAAACAAAATTTCGTGATGCAACATGGTTAACGGTACCTGCCATGTGACGAAAGTGCAAAATCTTGTGTTTTTTTTCAAGAAGGACTAACGATTTTGATTAAAATTTGTATTTGTACTCATCGGTTAATTACGGTACCTCATCATTTTTTTTGATCTTCTTAACTCGACTCAACGGATTTCGATGACAATTTTTTACACAAAAGGTTCTTCGCAAGTTTAAAATTATTTCATATCAAAATTAAAAAAAAAAAAATTGGATTTTTAATAAAACCAAACGACCTCAAATTTAAGATATTCAGTAAGAGTTCAGTATTAAATGAGGCGAAGCCGTTTGTTGTTGACTTATTTCAGTTTTGAACAGAACAAAATGCTTGGGATGAGTGCGAGGTTGAGTGTAGGCAAAGTTTTATCTGTCATAATTCTTAATTTACGCTCTCCTGAGTCGAGTTGTCGTGAGTTGGGCCATCTTGACCCGCCGAAGTTTATATGTTGATTCGTTCTCGAGATATGGTAAACGAAAAAAAATGTCACGAACGTATACCATACTTCACACACACACACTCACACAGACGTTTGTCTAAAAACGGCGGATTCAAACTCTAGTGACCACAAAACGTCGATAAATGTGGAAATGTCCACTTCGACAAATCGACAATAAGAATGTGAGATTTTTTTAAGATGCTCAGTTTTCTTGCTTAAAAAAAAAGTTTCAATTGGATTTTCTTCTAAATCCTTTTTCTGAGGTACCGGAAAGCTTTTGTATTAAGCTTCGATTTCCTAATTTTTAAATTTTAATATTTTTTATCTCATTTATTGGTCTTTGAGTGGAAATGAAATTTCTGTCGTAAACATCAATATCTCTGCAATAAATAACTGAATGTTTATTTGTAATTTGTAAAAATAATACAAAAATGTATTTAAAAAAAATAAAATAAAGGAAGCTATCCATAAAATGACTAAAAATGTTAACTGGAATTTTGTGGCTAAATACGCTCGAAAAAAAACCATTAATCAAACTTAAAAAAAAATAGAGGATCCCATTTTTTTGATATCGTAATCATTGTTAAAATGAAAATAAAAATGTTTAATTATTTTCACGTTTTTACCGCTTGCCACACATTTACATAAATTGATGAAAAAAAAAATTATTTCCAAATTTTTGTTTTATTTTTGCCCATAATTTGAAGCGATTCAAACCTGAAAAGAAGTAAACAATTTGTTTTCTTGCTGAGGCAAACTGTTTGACTGTAGTATAAAGTTCTTTTCGTTGCCGCAGGTCCAAACTTTTCTAATTATTTATCCCCAAAAATTCCTTTAATTTTTAAATGAACATTTTGAGTATACTAGAAGCGTTTAATGCAAACAGCATAATTATATTCTAGTTTAAATTGTTTTTGTTAGAAATTGAGTAATTCAAGAACATACTATACAAAAATATAAACAGTATAATGTTGACTCAAATAGCATCCACTTCGTCACACGTTTAATAACATTCGCCCATAAATATCGCTTACATCATCTCAAGCACTTTACCTCTGCACTATATCTCTATACAAATATAATTACTTTTACTACCTATATCTACTTATAACAATCACTAAAGCAATTTCTCATTAAAAAAAAAAATAAACTTACCTGTGTCAAATAATTGTGATTAAGAAATAACTTGATTACAGTGTCACATTTTTCAACCAAATCCGGTATATCGGTCATTTGGAAGCGGGACAAATTCAACGTGAATGCGTTATTCTCCAAGGCATCTTCCACAATAGCCAGGATATGATGGTTTCGAAAGAATTCAAAAACGCAATTCATATTAAGTTTTTTTTTTTGTGTGTTAATTAACCTCGAATTCAATCTTTGAATTTTTGTTTTTATTTGTATCACAGAGCACAATATCAAAACAAATTATTTTAAAGTCGATTAAGAATTGTAATTTAAATGCATTTTAAGTTTTTTTTCCAATATTATTTTTGAAATCAAAGTAATTTGTATGTTTGATTTTTTATTAATTTATTTTTGCACCGAGAAAACAACTATCATCTTGAGAAAAATAACAAAAATTAATAAATAACACAAATAAACACTATATTTTGCCAGCAAAAAATTGGCACTCCGTTGCTCACGTGTAGTCGGCACAGCAAAGTGTTTCGTTTTCTAATCTACCAGATACCTACGTGTGCGATTTATGTTTAAGAGAGTCAAAGCCAAAGACACAAATAGCATTAACCGTAGATACATTTCAGGTTCGGACTTTTTTCCAATAGGAGTAGAAATTTATTTCATTTATTAATTTAATATAAAAAGAATATTTTGCTTAATTTAAATTATGTTTCATGTGTGTTTAATATTTGCCGTCAAATGTATCGCAAATGAGTTAAATTATTAACCTATTGGTATGATTTTTTTATTTGCTTTGGCTCATTTAGTCAAATCGGTTGTCCGAACCCTATAATATGTATAATTTCTCAGAATGCAGACAGAATGTGAAACTTTCACCTGCGCGGCTAGAAAAAAGAAACAAACTGCTGAATGGTATGGAGACTTTATTTGTTTTTGTCTCCAAACGAATTTTGTTGTTCTAAAAATAATACAAATGTGTTTGAAAAATATACAACAAAAGCGAAATTTGCAAACAATTTATATTGACATCATTATGTCACATTCCCTGTTTAGTTGCATTTAATTATTGCCCAAGAAATAATATTTTCGATAAGAACATTTTTTAAGAAAAAAAAAATACAAATGTAGCTATAAAGGGGACTACGGGGCGTATACGTGCTTTTTTGATTTTTTATTTAGTTAAGCATAGACCGAGAGCTCACCGCAGATTTTTGGTATGAGTGATAGCATAAAATAAATGGTATGTTTGGAAAGGTCTTTTGATTGTACGTATGAGATGTCGAGTTCTTGCAGTGTGTGGCTGCGGTGTTTAGAAGTTACAGTGCAATGAAAATGCAGTTTTCTAAATAACAATAAAATAAATTTGATCCCATTAAAAAAAAGATGTTCCTTGTATGTTACCAGAAAGTTTGTTTCAAGACGGTTTACCTCAACAGCTGTTGATTAATTTCTTATTAATTTTATAATAACTTTTTTTTCATCAAAATATGATTAATTGAAGAAGAAAGTGTGCTCAAATCACAAGCTTTATATATCAGTTTTGAACGTCTCATTGAGATGAGATGACGGATGTTCTTCTGGCATTCACCACCAAATTTTTCCATGAAAGAAAATTATTCATTATGAAGGTTTCCGAAATTTATTCATAGAACCAAAATCGCTTTTATTAGTGAAAATGTGAAAAGCTTTACGTTGCACTTTTTCACATAACCAGAATCGGCCCCCAGGTCAACCGAATCTATGAGAGTTCTTTTCTACAAATCACATTTTTTTTTTTAAATCATTAAGAAAAATGTATGTGATAGAATTTTTCTGAATCCAGATTTAAATTCAGAAAAGTCCAATCTAATATAATTTCAGAAAATTATATGAAAGACAACAAAAAAACTTTATTTTTGCACACCAGTGTTATCGACTATTAAGCCAAAACCTTTATAAACCAACAATCAACTATGAACACAAAACTTAGATATATTCAGCCCTATTGTGAGTTTTGCCCCGAGAATGAAGTGTCTTCTTTAAAATAATTTTAATGTTTTTATTATACATTCCATGTACATATGTACATACATAGATAAATAATATTTTACAAAATATTTTAATAAATTTTTTTAAATTTAATTTTAAACGATGTAAAACTATAGTACTTGATCAGCCTAGTCAATAAAAAGATATTTATAAGAAAAAAGAATACCGCTTGTCCACCAATCCAATTGAATGTGTTCCATGTTTTGAATTCCAACAGATATGCCGGCAACAGCCATAATCCTTGGCCCAACATCCATATCATAAAGTACATAGTTGCCGTTGTAATTGGCATTGTTTGAAGATTATTCACACATATTGGTAATAATGCCAGATACCACACGAAATATTGCGACGTCACCACTGAATTATATGTTACCGCAATGAATGTCTGTGCAAAAATACAAAATGGTAAAGTTTGACGAAACTGACCAAAGCTAATGGTGAGATATAGCATCAACAGTAATTGCGGTAGGACTATGAGAATTTTTTCAATCATCGAAGCTGTCTCATTGCCAGATAAATATTGCATCAGAAAATAAAGCGAGAAATTGTGTCGAGCATCTTTTCGAACAAAATGATAGAGATATGCCTCGTAGATATAATTCCAGCCGTAGAGATGATAGAAGAATCCAGTAAGGGCACTCAAACTGACTATAGTACCGAGAACAAGCAGAATTTGCTGTACATTTGGCATGCAAATTTGCTTGAAAAATATCACAATATTAACGATTAGCTTTTCGTTCAAGCAAAGATATAAGGCTAAGCTAAATAGAATTGGATAGAGCCGCAGATGGATGGCTACACCGTGGGACAAGCCAGCTAGAAATGAGTTTAGATTCGACTTTTCCTCCGATTTGGTTATGAAGTAAATTGTTAAGATGACAAAAAAGCTGGAAAAGGAGTCTCCATTGCCTCGGGTGGAGATGACCATTGTCAGAGGATTATACAGCCACATAAGAACAGAGTACTTTGCCAGCTCTTCAGGTCGATTGTGATTGTGTGGCAACTGTTTCCATTGGGAATTCTTTCCATATTGTATGAGAATCGATTGAACTGCTTTTTTGTATTGCAATCGAAGTTTGTTGGAAACTATTTTATAGATAAGTATAGCAACGAATATGTCAAAGAGAGAAAAGATGCATTTTCCCAATGACTGATGGAACACGACAGCTGGGATTTGTATCACCGCCAAGAGAGGACTATACCGAAAAGTGTGCCGACGGAACGGTGATTCTCCATCTAGTACATGCCTTGAACCATCGGTAACAACTTTGTAGTCGACATCAGTGTATGGCACTTCCGAGTGCTGATCGTGGATTTGTCCATAGATGATTAGCACCAGTCTTATTAAAATCGATGCAACCAAATGCTGGTTAACTGTTATTTTATTGAAATGTTCTTTTATTTTCATTTTTACTTTTTACTTTTTATGTTTTTTTTTTGTATTGCAAATTTGATTATTTTTTTTTATATTTTAGTTTTCATATCTTTGGCTGCTTGTTGGAGGCATTCTTTGAACAATTTAAATTCCTTATCACAAGCAAGGTGTTTTATATTTAAGTCACGCGAAACACAAGCTGCATAGACAGCAGCACTTTGGGAACATTTTGCCAAAAGTATTGGATAATTACGCATCCGCTGATTGGCTTTGCGAACGGATTCCATTTGGATTTAATTAATCTATTGTTTTTGTTTAATTTTTTTTTAACGACGATGAGCCGGAACTCGTGGTCCGTCTGGCACGGTATCAGCAATAAATGCGTCGTATATTGGTTTGGAGAAAAACGTCAATAGAGATGTTGTAAGGAAGATGATTTGAAAAGTGCGTGGATTACGTTGGATCCAATTGCGTTTTGGCAAAACTGCTGTTTGTCGTCTTTGGAATGGCTGTGACTTTTGTTGTTGGGTTAAGAGTTGGGACAGAAGCATTATTTTCTGGAAAAAAAATTAAGAAATAATAATTAAATAATTAGCCAGTTTTTTCAAAAACAATAAAGTATGCTGATTGCTGACATCTATAAAAGAAGCCCAACATCAGACTCGGACAAGGGTTACAAAATGTGCAGATAAATCATTGAAATAATCAAAGAAATCAAATGAAGGGTCTCCCGTGACAACCGCTCTTTATTTCGACTAAGAAGGCATTAAGGTATTGAAGCCCATTCCAAAGTATTAAGGAGACTAATTATAAGACGTTATCATTCCGGCTCTGCTGCTAACAGTGCACCAATGAACTTGATCGAGAAGTTGAAAATACAGCTACTAGGGCATTTGGAGCATAATTATGTCCAACCCCGCGAAAACCTGGCGAATTTTCGAATCAAATCACAAGGTAAGAACAAGAACTGATCTTAGATGCCGAGCACAACGGATAACTGTTAAGCATAAAGTATGTTTCTCTACATAAGCATAAGGTAAAGAAAAAAAACTTTTTTGGTAGTTTTGGTATTCAGCGGGAGAGCAAGAAACAGACCTATAATTGGAACCATCTAGTTGGGCATCCTGGCTCGAGAAAAAAAATTCTAAAAAAATTGATTATTATTCAAGCGATAAAAGACGACGACTTCCTTTTATTTTTATTTGTATTTCACAATACTAGCCGAACTTACTTCTTCAGACTGTTGTCGTCTTTTGTTTCAGGTAAATAACTTTTGTCCAAATTAATTCCAGAGCAACACCACGATTCTTTATGCCACTTCAAGCAACACAATCGCATCTGCTCCAAGACTTCAAGGCACTCACTTTCTTGATAGTTGTTCGCTAATATTATATAATTTAAAAAAATATGCATTAACTATAATGAATTTATCATTTTAAATTATGTATAATTTACCTTTCAAGCAAGCTTGAATTCTACATGCGTTCGCTTTGCAGGGATCTTTTCTTGTATCGTATTTATTCATGCAAAATATAAAATTAAAAACTCGAGCACGATGAAAGTTTTCGTGAAATTTCTCTCGTTCGTTTTATTTCTATAAAACAAAAACGTCAATGAGCTTGTCACTTTGACAGTTCTTTCCAGTTCCAACTTCCAGTGGAAAGATTATGTAATGATAACATAAGGCGGGGTTCACACTGAACTACAAACCCATACACCCCGGTTCGATGACCTTTTTTTTAACTTTTCGTGTGAAAAATAGAATTTTGGGGCAAAGTGGTTTCTTCAAGGCCTGTTGGAAAACTTCTTTAGCACTGTGAAAAAACTTTTCTCTTTCGGTTTGAGATACAGGAACTTCAAGAGCATTTTTTTTTATATTTTGGAAATCTTTCAAAACCAAAGTGGTGTAGGTAATAATTTCAAAGGGGTATAGGTAATAATTTGGTGTAGGTAATATCCATAATATGAAGCTGTGTAAATAAATTTTGTCGTTGTCGCACTGTGGCGCGACACTTTGGTTTGGTAGAACCTTCATAGAATTTTTGTCCAAGCTACCAAAAACAGCAAAACGTTTGTTTCATGGCTTCTATAGCATTTAAATCATTTGTTAATATGGGTACTCTTGGCTTTAGCTAGGCTGGTATTTAGAAACTCTAAATATATATATATAAAATTAGTTTATGGGTTTTTATCAACTTTTTTGAAATGAAGGATTTTGACTTCTTCTTGGATCCTCTTTAGGGCTCACTAATTAGTTTAAACATATGTAGCTGTCCACTTTTCAGCGTAGAACACAAAGGCACAGATTCCACTAATGTGTTATACTTTTCCCAATATTTTTGAGGTTATACACAAAAATTATCTAAACAAAATTGTAGATCTCTAAGGAAATCGTACAAAACACGATTCCATCCCACTTTTTCGCCAACCCTCTGAAAACTAGATTGAACTGGTCTATATTGCTTTTTTACAAATACTATTTTAAAGAAAGTTATTTTAAGACAGTAAATTCGCTTTTAATCAATTAATTAAGTCCGAAATTGATTTGTTTCTCGAAGACAACCATTTTAATTAAAACAAACTTTATTTTACATTCATTTAAAAATGATTATTATTTCCGTTTTAGCTTTCCATTTAATATTCTCAACTTACAAATTTAATTTAATAGAATTTTATTTTATTTTTCCTGTGAGCTAAATTTTAATTCTAAACAATAGTTTGTATTCTTCTTTTTTTTTATTTTTAATTATTATAATTTTTTAATCGTGTTTATTTTTATTATATTTTTATATTTAAATACATATACATTATATTTAAAAATTATAATCATAAAATGATGATCAAAAACTACTTAGTATATAAATATATAATTTTTTTTCGTTTTCTTTTATTTCTTTATTTTTAATAAAATTTCATCTCTCTTTCACTCAAAATTTGGCTTAAATATAACTTAATAAAACAAAAATAATAAAGGAATAAAATATATAAAATTAGGAAAAATCTAACAGAGCATAAGAAACGATTGTAATAATTTTATTAAAAGAAACCTAAAGAATCTTTGAAATCTATTTGTATAGACTTTATTATTATTATTATTATTATTTATTTTACAGAGCTAATTCCATGAATAATGTTTTGTTTTTGTTTTGATTTTTATTTATATCGATGACTTTTAAAACTGAAAGAAGTTTTAAATCGCACGAAACAAACAACAATAACTGTCTCATTTCGTTAATGAACAAATACTATAAACTCTCTTACAAATGTACTTTCCAAATAACAAAACAGAAAATAATTATATATAAAACGAATTATATGTGATGAGTTCACTGTTTGAATTGTTTTGCATACGTGGGTGGGAGGGTCAACCGGCTTACGGATCGCCTCGCGTCGTTTTTGTTCTTTTTGGCGCTGGTGGATCATCTTCTGATTTTTCACTTTTGATATTATCGAAAGCTGAAAGATTCTAAATTTTTTTTTGCAAGAATTTATGTTATGAATTATTTTATTATTCTTACTTCATTCTTTACTGTAACTACGTCATCCTTTGAAGTTGTAAGATCATCGAAATCAGTCGATTTGTTGTTGTTGGGTGGAAGCGAGGACTGGCGTTTTTGTAACGGAAACGTTGCCGGTTTTTTTCTATCATTGGAAATATTTACAAATGTACCGGGCTTTGGCGCAGGATAATTATCCAAAATATCCAGGGGGATGTAGATCTTATGATTTTGGAAGTTTGGTACGGACTTATAGTACATTTCTGGCAGGTGAATGGTAGATGTGAAGTCTCGACCGTCGCAGTTGCCAACTTTGGAATTTATGATGTGCATTGCAAGATCGCATATTGCCCACATTTTCTGAAAATAAATATTATTAGAGTTTAGAATTTCTGAAATTGTAAACGGCTACAATATAAAAAAAAGCCGCGTTATATTATACTTATGATCTCATCTGGTTAAGATGTGTATCAATAAAAGGAACTGTGTTGTACAGTTGTGTTCAAACAAATAGAAGTGACCACTCTTGTATCAAAAACTTTCATTTTATAAAACCTAGGTAATTTTTTTTTCAATTTTTCTTTTGTATTAATTAGATAATTTAATCTTGTGCTTGAATATATATTAACTGGTGTGCTGAAAGCCATTTATAAAAAACAACAAAACTTTCTTAAAACTTGATTAAAATTCACTGTTCAAAATAATAGCAGTATTTCATTGTGTAAAGAAAAAAGTTATTAATCAATAAATAATTAGAGTGAAAACCCTGGTTTTGTTGTTATTGCCGAACATCGGGAGCAACATTAAGCTGTAATTTCTTGACAGGGATCTAAAGGGTCCTCAACAGCGCTTCAGTGGGATGTGTTGCAATATCTCTTATTAACTTGCGTCCCTCAAATACTTTATACGCTTTGAAACCCTCTGAGGCCAGGCGACTGACTGACCTCAACTTCATTGGCCGTCGATCACTTTTTGGCAGAGTGACTGGTGTGTTTTGAGTCTACCATAAAAAAAAAATCCTCTTTGTTTGGACAATCTTAAACTCGATCTTATATTTTATGCATACCTGTTGCTAAGGTTATGGCATGAGGCAGTTTGTCTTATGGTTCGTTTTTGTTCTATTTAGACCACTATTTCATGCTCGTAAAGACTTCATTATTGGGGCACCCAGTAACAATAGATTCAGAAATAAAGCTAATCTTTAGAACAGCGCAATGAAAAATGAATTACAACTCTGACCTAAAAGTGCGTAATCTGACAGGTGGAGCTATAACCTATAAACGGAGCCTTTGCGATTCTCATTCATATTTCACATGTCACGTTGGTTGTCATCTTGGTGTGACCTTAAAATTTCTCTTTGACGACTTCAACCGGTAAGCAAATGTTCTATATAGACTATTGGTGACCAAATTGTAAAACCACTTAACCTAAATTTCACTTAATGCTGACCTTTCTAATAGCTTAATTTTTGTACTTTTCAGGTAACGAAACAAATGCTTTTTTCTCAATGAAATTAAATAAATTATCTGCGAACTTCAACAATTGGCAATAATTGTAACAAAAACATCACTTATACTCACAACATTATACGCATTATCATCTGCATTTGGTGTCGCATCTTCGTGGTTCTTAATTTCTTCAATAAGATTTTTATAAAATCCATATGAAAATGTGTCTTTGTTGGCCAATAAGGGTTCCAAAGTAAATCGCAGACATTTTTCGACTTGTTTCAACTGTCTTCTATCTTCATGATTTGAAAATTTTGGATCATGGGCTAAAACTGGAATTGCAAACGACAGCATGTAGTCAGGTAGGATCTTAGACGCTGCACAATCTGTTGGTGCTGCAAAAAAATAACAAAAAAGAAGAAGGGAAATTACATAATATCACAAAGATAATTATTATATGAGAATTTACTAGCTGTGGCAATAGTTTTCATGTATTCCCTTCTTCTGCTAACGTCAGAGTCAATATAGTGCTTCATTTGTTCTAAAAGTCTGCAAAACAAAATTAGAATAATTGTAAAAATTGCATTTGCACAGGATGTAAGGTAAGTCTTACTTCTTATCGCACTCGTCTCCACACAGGGCATAGAATCCCATAAAGTCAAGAGGCAAACATTTATTTGGCAGTCCTTTATTTAGACCCTTGTGCAGTTTTTTAACAAAAATTTCTCTAACTTCTCGGACTGGATCAAGCTATTAATGAAAACATTCACAAGACTCTTATTAAGTTGAGGAAAAATTAAAAACAAAAATTAACCAATGAACTCACCATCAATAGTGAAAGATTGAAGTATTGTTCACTACTGTATTGATCTCCGACACCCTTTTGCTCACAAATCTTTAACATCGAACAAGCCGCAGTCAATCGCAGCCACGATTTTTCAGCGGCACACAATCTATTTTGTTCTAATAAATCACCTCGCTGATTGATGAACGCACTAAGCATGCGGAATGTCTTCTGAGCCGCGTGTTCGTCTGTTTTCAAGCCCAAGAGCCAGCGAGCCATAGTTTTGAGGGCATCCACTTTGCACAATGTGTCTGCAGGTAGTGCTGATTCCTCACACCAATCCTCAGTGGGTAGAACATATGGACGATTTTCGTCCACACCTTGAATAAGCAATTCCTTTACAACACGCCTTGCAATCATATTTTTTATTTGTGTTTGGAACGCCGATGGCATATTGTAAGCAATATGACCCAAGCACACAACCTTTGTTCGATAATATTCACAATTAGGGCCAAATGTTGATTTGAGGACGTCAATAATTTGTGGAAACATCGGATGTACTATTGGTAATGGTGGTTGTTCCGGTTCGGATAGGGTAGATTGTGTATTTATGAAAATACAACGCACCGCATGTTTGGCTTGTTTGACAGTACCGGATAAAGCAAATTCGCGACATATCGGGACCATTTCATTGAGAACTGTGTCATCAACATCGCACAGAGGCTTGTAACGTCCCAAATGAGTGAATGCTTTTAGAATTAGTGGGGCCGCATATGGAACATCGTAGCTCATTAAGGCAATCATGTGGCGCATTGTGGTCTTGTTAAGAAAATGTGCAGAGAATATATAGGAGAGTACCTAAAAAAAAATAAGAATATGTTTTGAATTCTCGGGACTACAAAACTTGGAGATTTTTTCGAAATTTGTAATTCCAAGATTGGGACCATTGCAATATTCAAACAGAAAACTAGGAATATAATTCAGATATTTTTTTTATCAATAAAATTATTATAAAACTAGCTGACCCGGCAGACGTTGTCCTGCCCTTCAGAGTGATTTTTATTTTGTAATTACATTTATTGTATTACATATTTCATTATAAATTCATAAGTTACTGGACCGCAACTACAGAAGCTACTGACCCAGAACACTTTTCATTGTTTAATTTTCAGTAATTAGCTTTATATCTTTATTAGCTTAAGTGTGCTCTTGCTCTTTACAAAATATTTTTATTTTTTTTTCATTTGAAACGTAGACAAATTAGTTTCAAGTTTCTACGAGACCAGGCCAGATACAGATGTTCATGTGGGAATTTTCATAATATTTTTTGCTATTCTCCGAGGTATTATACTATCTTTCACCAGTATTCCGCGTTTTTTTTTTCACGATATTCTGCGCTTTTTACCGCGATATTTCGCCTAGTTTCCCCAGACTTTTCAGACTTTTTTCATTGTGTTTTTGCGCAGTATTTCCCGCTTTTCCCACGGGAGTATTCTTTTTTCATGACCTCCTAAGTGGTGTTTCGCGATCACCGGTATTCATTTTAATTCAATTCAAATGAATTAACTATCGAAAACTCTCAAAAATGCTAAAAATGCTGTTAGTAAGTATCAACAGCTAGCTCAATGGTATGCAATGAAAGGACTTCGCAACCGAATCAACTCTCAAAAAATAAAACACAAAACAAAATCTGCTCTGGCATTACACGAACCACCACTCCGAGTTCTGTTTCTGTCATGTATCAGAGATGGTGTTGTATTGCGATTAATTTTTTTGTTATTTTCTTCTTTTTTGTTCAATGCATGATAAAACTTCTCGATACCATGATTTTTCGAAGTTTTAGTAGTTAATCTTTTATTCAGAAGGCGCATAGACGAATCGAACAAATCAGAGATAATTAAAAATGTGTTCAGCAGTTATATATGGTGTAACTAACCGGTCTTTGTTTTATGTATTTATAAGATTAAAAAACAAAAATAATACACAATAACAAACTTACGGTTAATAGTCTCAAGCCACGTTCACCGGCCTCTTCACGTCGAATACCAACTTCGTCAACCATTTCCCCATCTTGCATACAGTTTTCAACAAGTCTAAAAAATAAAAAATAGAAAGAACTCTGTAACTAACTGAAATATTAGAAATAAATAAAAAACAACAACACCTACCCAACTAAAATACCAATCGATTCCCTATCAACCATCACGGAAGCTATTCTCTCCAATAGCATTTTAACGGTATTGTAATACAAGTTGGTCATAATAGGATTACCTAATTTTTTCAACAAAGTTGACATTGTATCAGCACATTCTTTGCACGAGACGTCACGTTTAAGAATCGTCTCCATGCAACGCAATAGCACTGGATCTTTACGCATGTTCACTGTGAATTTTGTTAGAAATTCACTTGCCTTTAGTGGATCGGGCAGTAATCTTAAAATAACATGGAAAAATGAAATTTAAAGAAAAAAATATGAAATTATATAACAAACTTGGTTATAGCGGCGAGTTTAACATTAAGGTCCTTCTGCAGCTTAGTTGTCATCTCCTTTTGATGGTGTAGTTTCACCCAATCACTAACGGTCTTGCGAATTTTCATTTGACTTTTTTGCAATTCAATAAAAGCTTTTGTAGCATTTTCATCCAAAGTTCCCAAAAGATGATATAGCTTTTTCATTCGTTCAGTTGCATCCAATTTATACGGCACCAAGCATGTTATCAATAGTCTCTCAACCAATAGACGATCCTCAATGCCAGGCATATAGTAACCATGTAGAATTTTATTCTTAATCCAATCGACTGCATTCTTTGTTGCTTCCGGTATGTCATTCGGTTCACAAAGAGTTTGTTTATAAATCATTGCCAAACCATTCATGGCCTCTTTGCGAATCTTAAACTTCTTATCGAGCGTGCGTTCTTTGACAAATTCTAGCAAATCCTCCGACTCACATACGATTTTGAAATCCCGTTTAGCAGTCTCAACAATTGCCATTACTACCTCATAGCGAACTGTTTCATCGGAATCGTGTTGGCGAATTTTCAAATTATCAATTATATCACCTCGCAGATGCGGATGATTGAGAAGGAAGTGCATAGAACTTTGGACGCATTTAATGCGTATCGATGGGGCAATGTCACAAAATCGACCAAAGAACATACGAAGCAAGGCAGGGTGTTTCTTTGAAAGTGTGGAGTTTTTCTCGGAGAACATTCGAGCAAGTAGAGTAACAGCCTCTGTTTTGGATGGACAAAAAAAAAATATAGTTAAAGTGGATGCATAAATAATATCTCTTACTTTGTCGTTCAGCTTCATTGGTAGACTTGAGCTTGCATTCCAATTGTGGCAAAATTGAACACAATATTTGTGGATTGATTATATTAAGCTCATAGATGAGATCATAGATTTTACTGGATATCTGGTAGTTCTTATCCATTTTGTCCATTATAAGAGCTTGATTAAAAAACTGTAAAAAAAATTAAAAAAAAAAAACATGTTAAAGAAATTTATAGTAAAAACTAAAAATAACAACAAGAACAACCAAAATGAACTTACTATTTTAATTACTGATTCAAGTGAATCACTGGTCTTAAGAATCAACTCCCTGGCTAAATGGTAAGCATGTTTATTTTGTGTTTTCATTGGCTCAACAATATTGATTAAAATCAGATCTAATAGATCGGCGGTAAAATTATCAGCCTCAGTTATTAATGGACTTAGGATATCAACGATGAAGTTCTTTACTTTTCCACTGTGTTCGTCACTGCAAGTGAAAGTTGTAATTTTTTAATTGAAATTCCATAGAATCAAAGAGAGAGAAAACTCACTTAATAATTTTAAACATCATGGAAAACAAATGACCAAAGATCTCCTGACAGTCTTCTATTTCAAAGCACATATTAAATGATTTAACATAAGCCAAATTCTCCAAGAGATAGAAGTATCTCTTGAACGAGGGATCTTTAGGATCTTTCAGGCCATGCAATTGTTTGATGAAGAATAAAAAAATTAGTTTGATTTGTTCTTGGTCCTTGTATGGGGCTTCGGGTGCGTATACACGTAGAACATCTGCAATACAGCATGCGACTAGTAGTTGAACGTCACGCGACAAGTGTTGAAGGAAAAACTCATCGACTAGATGTAGAGCCAATGGGATGTATTGTTGATACAGTCCATCATCTTGTCCCATTGCCTGAAGTGTATGAGCTAGAGTCTATAAGATAAATTAGAGATTTCAATGAAAGAGTTGTTTTTTTTGTTCTCCTTGTAAAAATTTACTTTAAGTCTTCTTATTAGTTCATCAGTGCCGAGGTCCTCGGTGAGAGGCCTACACCCTTGCGGGTACACTATATCCGTCATTTTTATTCAAGTCTCGGCTTTTGTTGCGCTTGTAGGATGCTGCTTAAGAAATACAAAAAAAATACTTGTTACCATAAATTATAAATAGGAACTTATTTAAATATTGCTTTCAATTATTAGTTAACTGAATTGTTTTCCTTTAATTAACAAATAAATATGATGAATTTCATAAATTAAGTTAAAAGGTCCCATGACACTTGATTTTATCTATTATAGAAATGATAACAATAGACCCACCCAAAATGTGAAGATGAAGAATTACAAAAGCTCAGAAACTGGCATATGGCATGAAGATAGTGACATTATCCCTATAGGGCTAGCCATACACAAAAAAAAGAACCGACATACAGTGGTGCTTTTTATGAGCTTCAGCGACAAAATTCATTTTCGTGGACATTGAAATATGTGTAATATATGTAGGCTCTTAAATATTTACTGCGATGTAACCATGCTTATTATAGTAATAACAAGAATAAAAAAATAACGAGTTCACAAAAACAAGTCCATTTGGGCCCGCAACATACACACACTTAAGCGTGTACATTGCGACCTGCCATTAATAAATACGGGTAGGTATTTTGAATTAAATGATATTTCATTTATTTTGCTATACCTAATATAGGTTAAATCGAAAAAATACTATTATTCGAAATGACCCCCTCCAGCCTGAATGCAGTTCCTTTAAAGATTCTGCAACTGGGCTATAGGAGTTTTGTATCAGAGCTTAATCAGGACTAGGTAGAGCAATTTTTGCACTATTACTTTGAGAGCAATTTAAGATCTAAATCTAATTCTCTTTTAAAAAAATTGACTATATATTTTGAAGATTAACGTGGTATTCCTTCCAACCAATACATCGTCCGCAAGGTATTTTCTGATAAACTGATAAACACAAAGAAGAATTGTCATTTTTCAAACGTCAAGTTGAAAGTTTTTATTTTTTGTCGGTGTTGGTCAATAAAATTGACTTTAATTTTTCCGTGACACCAAAAGTATGTTTTGCTGAAATATTATGGACGCTGAATTTGAATCTGGGGCCCAACTTACATATGTTATTCGATTCTACAAAAAAAAAGCGTTCAAATTCACAAATACGCATCTCTGTAATCTCGCAACAAACGGAAAATTTAAAAACTGTTCATGCCAACTTCTTCGTTGGGTAGAATTTAGAGGATTTGAAATTCTCGAATTGATATTAGATTTATCGTGTGGGTGGAATCTACAGTCAAAATTAACTTTAGAATAGTTCCGAAAGTAGAAACAAGTTAAATAGTAAGGACCCTGAAGTCAGAAAAATCTATGACGTCACTTTTTCGAGATAATTTTACACATTATCTTAAAAAGTGACGTCATATATTTTTTTTATTTGACTTCAGATTCGAATTCAGCAGTCCAAAATAGATAGGAATTCAAAGTAAATAATAAAAAATGGCAATTTTTTGTATTCTCCAGTTGTACCAAATTTCATCTATTTTCGTCAACAAATGGCCACGGACTCGCTTAAACTTATAAACAGAACCACTGTGCCACGCAAATATCCGATGGCACGAAAGGGATATGACTCTCAATAACAATATTGGTTTTTACAAAGACCAAACTCTTCCTTATAGATAGATTGGCGTATAGAAAATGAAGGGCTCTGCAATGTCAATCGTCTTGTAATTGGTGGTACCATGTTTGAACACAAGACGTGCCACTAAATAAGCTCAGTGTCTAACGATAGGCAAACAACCTCCAACCAAATTGACCATTTTGCAATCAGCCGACGTTTTAGAAGAAGTCCCCTACACGTCAGGAACAGAAGAGGTACAGGACATGAGAATGGTAGCTCTCGTAAGATTACGCACAGCACAGCTACCTTTTGGATATAACGAGCAAAGACCCGAATGCCCAGGTTTAATACCGTCAGGCGAAAGGACCTCGCAGTGGGCCAAAAACTAGGGGACCATCTTTCCCAAGGACTGAGATCAATCAACAGCAGTGAACATACCTCCAATGAAAACAAATTTACTGTGAAAAAATGTTTTCATAACCGGTGCTGAAAGAATAGTCGGTAAGGAAGAATGGGTGCTTGGCTGTCCGAAAAAACCGGGGAAAAATCGACCAAAGAAAACAACTTCAAGCTCGCATCGCAGCTACTTGAGCAGCAGAGAGAAACGAGCTGGAGTATACGTATCGTATGAAGATGAGAGAATTTTACCGCAGCGTGAGACGTGACAAGCGTAACTAAATCAACGCCTTAGCTGAAGAAGCAGAAGAGGCCGCAAATTGGTGTGAGAGTAGAACTGTTTATAGAATCACTAGATAGCTTATGTGTACAAAGCTCAAAACAACACCTGGCAAAAGATGTATATGGTTCCCTGCTCCATTCGGATGAGGACCAGCTCAGAAGGTGGAAGGAACACTTCGCTTCGTTATTCAACGTGCGTTCGCCAGCGATGCGCATCCAATACCTGTCCGAAGCAACAAATGCCCGAATGCGCACCACACCTCCCAGTAGAGAAGAGATCATTGCCGCAATTACTGAAGAACAATAAGGCGGTAGGACTGGATGGTATTCCTGCAGAGCTCTTAAAAGCAGCACCAGTGACATCGAGTGGGCAACTGCGACCGCTCATAGAGAGAGAGCTTTGAACTCCGAGTGCTTCCCGGAAGAGTGAAAATTCCAGATAAATTAATTGCTATTATTAAAGCAACATACGATGGAGGCAAATTTCCCGTTTTGCATAAAGGAAGAATGTCAGATGAATTTGAAGTCCAATGTGGTGTCAGGAAGGGTTGCATATTATCGCCAATACTTTTCCTATTAGTGATAAATGATGTGCTGCGTGCATCCTTCCTGGACGGATAAGGGTGGAATTTAATGGAATCTGACTACCCAACTAAAACATCTGGGCTACGCGGACGTCAAAGGACAACAAGGGTGGAGGGAGAAGCAGTGGAACTCACACAGGCAGGTAGAGGGTCAGATCGGATCGGTCAGAACACATGGCGCAGGACAGTCCAAAGGGAATCTGCCCAACTCGGGAAGAGTTGAAGAGAACTACGGTATATTTCCAGAAACTACTTTGAAGGACATACCTACTTAACCTTTTAGAAACAAAGTTAAGTAATTGAATATGAATGCAAGCAGAAAATCTCAACTACCCTTACAACAGAGCCCTAATGATCTAACAAACAAATGAAACCTTCAACTTTAATCAATAATTTTCATTAAAAAATATATATTTATACATTATATATTTTTTTCAGCCACAACTACTTTGTGCTTTCAAGTGAGGGAACATGAAAATTGGTTAAGTCTTAAGTTGAATCTTAAAAGATAAAGTGTAGGTACATACAAATTGTAGGCAAATTAAAAACACAAAATTAAATAAACAAATTTCTCAAATTATTTTTTAAATAAAGAGCAAAGAGCGAACGAATATAAGATTCCCTCACTCGTCATCGTCATCATCGGAATTTGCGCCAAACGCACTCCATCGATGAAAGATAAATCCCCAAGAAACCATTTCCATAATTATTTGTTGATTGTTGCGCGTTAGAAAAAAAAACTCACATAAAACGATGATAAAATTCATGAACAAAAATGCATCTATCCCAAAATATATCCAAAAGTTGAACGATATAAGAAAAATCCAATTTGGAACTTTAAACCAGGAAGAAGGAAAACTTTAATAAATAAAAATGTGAATTAGAAAAAGACAAACAGAAATCCCATTCGGCTTTTTATGATGTTTTTTCCTGTCACAGCCGCTGCTTCTGCTTCCATTGCCGTGTGGTGTCCGACCCGTCCACCGCCAATCCCCTTCCCATTGCCCAAAAAAAGTGTCCACACCACACACAAGTATATACGAACCTTTTTTTTCTGTTTGCAGGTGCAAATTTTCAATCGGGAATCCACCGAAAAGAATACAAAAAAAAAACTTAACAAGTTTTCCCAATGAAAATTGGGACTTTTGGAATATAAATTCTCAAAATAATAGTTTTTCACTTGGTAATATTTCACTAAGGAATAATTTTTGCGACGTCTTCCTATCGCAAATTGTGTTTTTTCTTTCTATGAACTTTTTTTTTTCTATCATTCACTACTGCATCATGAATTTTTGGTTGGCAATAAAATAATAAACTACATTGAAGGGAGCACAGTATTGTTAATGTTTTTTTGTTAAAATAATTTATCAAATATTGATGAATTGAATGCAGTTTTGCATTTTTGTTTTCGATTGGTTTTTGAGGGAAATATTTATCAAAAATAATCGCAGTGGTAGTTGGCGTGGTGTTTTTGTCAAAAATACGCCATCTTTTGAGGCGTCTTTTTGCTACAGAGGGACTACTTGGAGGAAAAATTTTCCATAATTGTTTTATTTCCGGCTTAGATGGCGCCATCTGTTCATGTTGAATTTTTTCAAATGCAGGTGGCGCTATTTAATCTAAAAATTGTTTTTTTGCTGATAAATTGAAAATAATTTATTGACATGAGTAGTTTTTGTTGAAATATGTTTTCTTTTGAGTTAAACATTTATAAATTTGGTATTATTTAATAATTATTGTGTATTTAATTTTCTGTTTTGAAGAAATATTTCATGTTGCATATTTATAGGAGACAGCTGAATGCAAAAATATTTGAGAGGTTACGGAGTGCAGTTAGCACATTTTAATTATAAGAACTGTACTGTAACTGTATGTCGATCAAAATGAGATTAGTGTTTTACAATAATCTCTTTTCTCCTAATATTTGTTTATTTTTCAACATTTTTGCATCTCTTATTTGTCTTTTTATCGACCATCTGCGTTTAGAACTAATTTCCGTATCATTAAATTAGACCCGATAACGTGTTCTTTTTGCTTTACATGTTAAATTGATCTAAATCCTGATCCCCAAAACACGGTTATTTTAGAGTTGTGATCAAAAGCATCAGATGACTCTTAAATTTTCTGAGTTTTCTTCGAATTTTTCCGGAGTCAGCACTCACAACAAGAGTGCGTGTCGAAGCCACGCAATTATCACTATTATTGATTGGCGAATACGTTTATGAGGCCCTTAGTACTCGGTGAATGCCGACCCTAGTTTGAGATAATTTTAGGCCAGTATTCATAACTTAAATGGCAGTTTTCGCAGGTTTTTTTTGTTGTCAGATGAATTACACTCTCAATGCAAACGCCATGAAGTGGTATACTGATGGATCGAGAACTTCCGATGGGACTGGTGCAGTAATATATAGGCCCAGAACAAACCAGACTGCATGCTCTAAGGGCATTGGAAAAATTGGAGGCTGTTGTACTTAAGTAGTAAAAAAATACTAAGGAAAGCTTATAAAGATTCAAAACAAAGCAAGCATGGATGCCTTTCCTAACAAATGACTTGCCCAATAGAGGTGAGTGTGATTGGTTATAACTTATAGGCAGTAAGCAGTAGTAAAATTAGGTATTAATATTTTATTTTAAACAAGAATTCTCCTATTTATAATAATTGATATAGAATACTTTCGTTAAATTTAACTATTCTTAAAAATAAAATACATTTCATGTAAAAGAATGTTAACATTTTTTTCTAAAACAACACAATCAATAAAACAACAAAACAATTTCTATATAAAAAACACTTCAAACATTGGCTTTAAGCTCAACATAAGTTTCGAATACAAAATCTTTTCAATTTGTTTGCTATCAAGATATCAAACAAATTGAAAACATTTATTTTCCAAATATACGTTGAGAAACTTTAAGACTATAATATAACTTTAGCCTTATAATGCTATAATTTATTAACTTTTCTAATTACGTAAAATGTTCTCCTATTTTATCATTATTATGTGTAAACGTTTCGCTAAAAGGAGCGATTAAGTTAATGGTAGTCTTCATTTTTATGTGATAAAATGTATATAATGTATATGTAAGTAGTTTATCTCTGTGGGGAATAATTATTTTCTTAATTAAATTCGAATACACGATATGATTATTTATCTAAGTCCTACGTAGAATCATTCTAAATCTAATATTCCAATCAATATTATTAAACACAGGTTTGTTCCATTCGAGATTCGAGAACACGATATGATTATAAATGTATAGACTAGAATCTAAAATTGAGGTATAGTTGAGTATCTGTGTTGTGTATGTCGTTTGGCAACTCGGAAGGGACAACGTGTCATCATGTTAACGAGAACATATATCGTAATCGCACACACCATCCAGATAACGTAAATTATAAGACAAATAAATCGATTATTACCCCAGAGGACTGTGTAGTAGAGCATGTTGTTCTCCAGGACAGCAAAGCCATAGCCCATGCGAGGCTTACCCATGCGATATGACGATGTTGGAATCATTATTTCTAAATATGTATGTTCGTTTTTTAATTCGTTCAAATCGAATGTACGGATTTCATTTTGATAGAAGTGAATTGAGTTTGTTGAGGGATATAAAAATATTCGAGATTCATGCCAGTGAGCGGAGAACATTACGTGTGGGTCTAGATCAGAGAGAACGCCACGCAGTAATGGCCCACCGGACATCAGTAGGGGCATATGTGATAGTCCGATTCGAGTGCGATCCATATTATTGTCTCTGTCTGGATTGGTAAAATCCATTACCATGCGATTTATTTTGAAGAATCGCAGTCGATTGTCATAGTCAAAAAGATCTTGGTACATGAATTCGATTTCGAAACGGCGTATGTTTGAATTTGATATGTAGTCGCCGTTTTCTCCACCAATATCGTTGTCACCGGGAATGTGTATTCGCTGGAAGAGTTTATTTTTTTTTTTAATTTAGTGAAAGAGTATTAAGGTGGAGATAATTAAGGTACTTACTTGAACATTTTGGTTAGCATGAAAGATATTTTTAAATCTTCTAACATAACCAGAATAAAGTTGTGGCGATGCAATGTTGCCTTCGTCGAGTAGGTCCCCCATAAAGCAAACAATATCTGGCTTTGTAAATGCACTAGCGTGTTCGAATGTTTTCTTTAAGTATCTAGAAAATAATATGATTTTTTTATTCAATATAAATTCAAGCTATTTAACTTAAATTGTGATGTATTAATTTTAAAACAGTGAAACCATTTGTATTGATTGGGTTTACTTTAATATCTCAAACAAACTAGTATTTGACAACTAAGTAAATAAATATGAAGTAAAAAGGATTAAAAGAGTCCATATAAAGTCATAAAAAGTTAAAGAGTTTTACATATTATTAGCAAGCACAAGTGATTAAGTGGGTTTGTAACACAAAATCTTTTTGTTCTCATTTTTACTTGCGCAATCATTTAAATAATGTGCCGAAACATTTTAATCTCATTAGAATAAAGAAGAGAAAACACGATGTTAAATTAAAATCAGTTATAAAAATTGCTTTTACAAACAAAAAGTAATAAAATAAAATGCACGACTGCATCGCAAGAAATTGCAGTACGTTCGTATAATAAACTCAGAGGCACGATTAATCGCCCACCTCGTTTAGTCTCACTAAGTGTGTTCAATGACGTTGTTCTGGACTGTTCGGAACAGTTACCAAAAAGTTTCTTTCAAGGCGGTTGTCTCTTTTTCATGTGCCTTAAATATGCACTCAAAGTATGAATTTCAAGCATTTTACGGGTTGATGAAAATATTTAAACTAACTTGAAACTAATTTTCTGATTTCCAAACGCCCCATCTACGGACTGCAAGAACTTGATATCTCATACATACATTCAAGAGACCTTTAAAAAAAAATACCAATCATTTAATGCTATCACCCACAGTCAAAATTCGCTGCTGCGCTTTTTTTTACAACTTTAGGTCAGCAGCAGGATAACTTCGCCCACTGTACAGGTCAACTTACGTTTTAGACAGGTTTCAGGTATACACATGTTAGACATTGTGATTTCTTTTTTCTGCAATTTTAACACTTTTTTGCAATCTTTGCCCCACTTTTGAGGTGGCAGGCATCGATTTTGTTGATTACCTATATCTAAAATAATTCAAGTGTCTACATTTTAGACATTGAAAAGTGACTCTGATGGATCCCGGGCTACAATCAAAACATCAAAAATACAATTTGTAACACTTTTGTACCTCACGACAGAAATTACATGTAGTGTATTTTTTTTAACGCCAAAGAGCAAACAGCCAAAGAAATTTGATCAATTAGTTAATTGATAAGAGCAAATATCAAACCTATTTTTAATAAAAAAAATCTTAACACGATGTTAAACCTATACCGCATTTACACTCTCAGTTTTATCGCCGGGGTGCAATGTTTGTTCTTGAAATAAAACCGAACAACGAAAGAAGTTTACTATCAACACCCTCTCATTCTAAGGTTTTAATTCAAAAACGAACATCATAGGTACACCATCAGTGATAAACCTGAGATTATAAATGCAACATAAGTTGGAAACGGATAAAATATTCATTAAAATTGATAAGAGATTCTATTTGAATTGCAATCATACCTTTCTCACTAACATACACATTCTATCATTAGCTTGTTTAAAATTTATAGTTATTTTTTGAACTCACCTATCAGCATCATTTCGGGCTAAAGAACTATACCACGAGGTGTCAAATGTTTTGCCCAGTAATTGTGGATCAGCCACAAATAATATTCGAGTGCAGTTTTCTAAAAATAAACAAAAATATCGAGCAAAAATAAAATTGCATAAGAAATTATACCTTAATGCGATTTTTTTTTCTGAAGCACACAAGTAGCTCCACAATCTCTTACCTTGTCTGCAATAGATTTGCTTCCAAGACCATTCATTTATGTGGTAGATAAGGATTTCACTAAAGCATACGAGGGTAAGCGTAGCTAAGAGTAATCCCCGAGCAACTAAACTGAAATAGTGTAAAACACAACATTACATCTTATAATTGTAATATAAAAACAATCTTACCGATGCATCAATCTTTTTGATGCCATGTCATCGCCATAATCTTAAAAAAAGTTAAATTATTATGTTTTAAGCGTTATTTTTGCTTTGATCCAACTGGGAGCAGCACCTCTCCTCTACGACGAGACCCAACGCCAACCAAGTCACAATTATTGTTGTTTCAAACAATCA
This sequence comes from Meliscaeva auricollis, assembly GCA_948107695.1. Taxonomy (NCBI): domain Eukaryota; kingdom Metazoa; phylum Arthropoda; class Insecta; order Diptera; family Syrphidae; genus Meliscaeva; species Meliscaeva auricollis. The sequence goes on along the minus strand of OX403619.1, from coordinate 17,141,046 downwards.
ATAGATCAACGATTTTCATTTCTATAATTAAATTATAGAACTTTAACATTGCTTAATTACCGCGCAGCACTACCCATGGAATGGTATTTTTGTTCTATTGTTGGGGCAGTGGCGGTAGGTAGGTAGTCTCCGTGCTCTGGGCTAGGCGTTATCTAGGAATTCTAGTTTCTAGGTACTTAATTTTTTATTGTTTAGCGTCCACGTTGGCTGGCTTGGTTGAAACTAATTATTTCTTGTTTACATAATTTGTATTTGTTTAGTGTGCGCGAAATGTGTGCGTATTAAAATTTAAAAAAAGAAAAAAATTTATTCAAGCGCGATGTGCGAAAAAAGTGCTTTATTTGTTTGTCTGGCGTGTATAAATAAATAAATAAATAGCAACAAAATAAACACACTCGCTACGGAAGAGAAGAGGAACAAGCAAGCAAGAATGATATTTGGCTGTCAAAACAAAGAATTCACAAAAATGTAAACAAAAAGATATTTCTCTCACACGTTTGCAGTGACATCTGGTGGAGGGAAAAGTATGTATAATAGGTTTGTGCTTAAACTGCTGTAATACAATTGACCAGGTATGAAAATAGTGTACAAATAGTACTTTTGGGTATATTACTCGAATTTTAATTTTTTTTTTTAATTTATTTACAAGTGCAAAACAAATAACAATGCAAAGCTTTTTAGTCACATTTCTCTGACTGTTTGTTTCTAGAAGTTTAAAAAATTATTTCGTTTGAATCAATTGTATTCCTTGCAGGATAAGAAGTAGATAAAATTTGCAACTAATTAAAAGGGGGTCAGGGTTTGGAGCGGGAATAGCCACATTTAAGTGGTAAATGTGAAAAACGAGTAAGCGAGCTGTTAAAACATTACCACGTATCCGCAGATTTACGTCGATGATGCATGACTATAAACTTATTATGTAGGGGATTAGAATTTTTTAAACTAAAGAACAAAATAGTTTTGATGATCATTTTTAACTTTCAACAAAGTTGAGCACAAATGCTTGAAGAAAATTGTATTTACTTCAACTTTTGATATAATTTTGTCTCTACGATCTAGTTGTTCAACTTTGGAATAACGCGTCAGTTCACTTGTTTTGAAAGTTGAACTTAATCAATTTTTTACGATTTAAACTTAAAGAGTCCCTTAAACCAACACGAAATTACACAGCGACACGACAACGTGATATGTCAAAAAGTATGTTTTTTTTTATTGATCCCAAGCTCTATGATGTCAATGTTCTAAAAAAAAAAGGAAACAATCCAAAATTTTCCGTTTGGTTTTGCTCTGTAAAAAGCTATTTTATTGGGTGAAATTTTTTATCAAAACATAGATCTGTCAATCCTAAAATTCAACTGGGTTCAGTTTCAGTTTGACTCATCCTTCGCTTAGTATAAAGCTTTTTTACAAATTGGCGGCTAAAGGCAGTGGCGTATCCAGAAAAAAAAAAAAAAAAAATTGGGAAGGCTTGTACCTGTAAGATTTTTTTTATGATTTTCTAACGGAAATGTCTTAAAATGAGAGTTGGTAAGAACATTCTGATATTGGATTTGAGTTAAGCACATCGAAAACCTTTAGAAAAGTGTTTTGGCAACAAGAAACTTTGTTGAGCAGTATGAAATGAAAAATACATACATAAATTAATTTCAACTTAAGATTTCTCGGAGGAGAAAAGAGGTATCGAAATGATTTAAGCTAAATAATCCGTTTCAATTTTTGCCCTGAGAGGTTACCTCACGTTATAACATCGCTTCAAAAAAACTGAAAAATCGCCTTAATTAAAGAATTTTTGAAAGCAAACTCAGGCATGACTTGTCTTGATGACCTCTTTAATCTATGCAGGTGTGCACAAACGCACTTCATTTGTCACGTCTTTCAATTTCACGATCATCAATTTAATAAAACAAATCAATATGACTCTAATCTTTAAAACATCACATACCTTAATCACATAACAAAATGTTTATTCTAAAAATCCATCAAAAAAAAAAAAACGAAGAAAAGATACTCATACGCCACATGCACTGCACAACATTAAAGTTATTTTCTCCCTTCCCTTAAAGTGTTTTAATGAAAATAGAGGAAGCCTAATATAAAGAAAATCAATTTATTAGGCATGTCGTACATTCGTATACAATCTAACATTTAATCAAAGTCATTTTATGTTCACTTAAATTTGACATAACGAAACCAACGAGAGTACTTCAACAATAGTTCCTTGCTATCCCATAGCAAGCTCTGTCAGAATAATAAGGAGTTTTTATTTAACCAAAGACGATGTATAAGATTAGAATTATCTCAGCTAGTAAAAGTTTTGTCTACTCACTTTTAGTTTTGGATTTGCTCTGAGTTCGTGATGTTTATACTGAAAAATAAACCGAAATAAGTTAAGAGATAAAAGAGGGTAGCTTGGAATTAGAACAAAATACGGGAATTGACAGGAAAAGTATTAGTATATTCAATTAAGGTATCACTTTAACTTCGAGTAAATAATTTAATCAGAATGATACCTTGTTTCGTGGATAAAACAAATGTACTTACAAATAAATAAAACAAAATTAAATAAATGAATTAAAAGTGGGCCGATATCAATAACTTTTTGCTGAATATGCTTTTTTAACTTCCTCGCAAGAGCCAATCGAATATCAGTTTTTAAATAAATATCCCTTTTTTGCCCAACTCAGTACTCAAAATTTTTACAGGACGCTATTTTAGTGGACTGTAGTGCAAAATAAAATACACGACTGGATCGCACAAACTTGCTCATGTAGTCCAAAGCTATTATATGTATTAACTTAGCTTGAAAATTGTAGCTTTGGGTTATCTGATGTTTGTAGGTATTGCGAGATATGCACAAATATGTAAGTAAAAATAAATATTTTTTTTTTTTAAACGGGAACACCTTTTGGATTTTTTTTTTAAACTATTTTTTTTTTTTGATATTAGATCAACAATTTTTGTTTTTTTTAAATTAAATGTTTACATGTTGATAAATAATAGGTATCTTAAAAATGGCATACAAAATTTTTTTTTGATAAATCGTTTGAAAAATTGAAAAAAAAAAAAATATTTTTTTAAAAAACGACTCGATAGATTTTTTTGAAAAAAGTTTAAAAATGTATTGTTATTGAAGAAATCATATCAAAAAGTTTAATCAAAATCGTTAGAGCCATCTTCGAGATAACTCGAATAACTCAAAAATGTTGTATTGGAGGTTCTCGTTCTAGATGAGATATTAAAAAAGAAAAAAAAAATAAACTTTCGAAATTACATTGAAATCATATCTACCAAATTTGAAGACAATCCGTTTACGCGTTTGAGAAGTGGAAATGTGTACAGATGGAAGCACAGACGCACAGACCGACGCGACGGACGGCATGACGAAAACCACTTTTTAGTCTTCTCCATCATCGTAATGCTAGTTTTGATTAAAACTTCGAAATTTTTTTTTTTGCACGTAATCAATACTTGCCCTATAGAGCAGGTAAAAATGTACTACGAAATTTTGCCAAGTTACCATAACAAGTGAGGTGTTCAATTCTTATTTCAAATTAGCATAATATTTTTGAGAATATTCCATAAATAAGGGAAACAAAAATATTTTTCTTACGAAATCCGATTATTTTTAATTTGATTTTTGTTCCATATTATTTTTTTGTACCCTTTCAGAACTGAATATATATTTTTCGCAGTGGAAAAGTACTAATTTTTTAAAAGATAAAAGTAGCTTAATGAATACTCAGAAAAGTAATTGTTGGTAGGCTATATATTTTTTGGCCATATGTTTATGAATTAAATAACAGAAAATGGCGACAATATATCAGACCGTGAGAATCATAGTGGCCTTACTGATTTTTTTCACTTTTTTTTTTTATAAAGACGAAAACTTGTGTTTTCATTTTCAATATATTTTCTTCTTTTTTGAAAAGGATATTTCTAGGAACATGTAATATTATGTAACTGTTAAAAAATCATTATTTTTGTAACAATAAATATTAGTTTTCGGCTTTATAAAAAAAGTGTACAAAATAATTTAGGCCACTTTGGCGTCCTGTATATCTATTTGATTTTTCTTGTTGTTCATAAAAACTCGAAATGAAGAAAAACAGATTGTTTACAATGTACATACATAAATGTGTACTTTAAATTATCGTATAATTGCAAAAATTAATCAGAAAAATGTTTAATCTGCAAACGTATAGATCATTCGATTAATGGTTTATTAAATCATTCAAATCTGGCTCCGCGTAACTGAAAATTGAAAATGATGAATTAAATATATTTCTTCATGAAAAGGTAAGAAAATGTTCATTTACATAAATTGGTTAAATTCATTGATCAGCGATGGAAATTTTTTAAATAACACTTTAATTTTTAAGAAAGAAAGAAATGTTACGTATACGCCACAGTGACCCAATTGAGCACATTTTCTATAATAGCCCCTTTATCTTTGACAGTTGTTTTTCGATTTTTATGATTGAGATATAAAAGTAGACACAAAAATCTGTATATATGTACATATATAATGTATTCATATCATAATATGAATGTAAAAGAGTATAAAGAAGAAAAAATAGGCAAACTGCCGAATGGATACTAACTTTGTTTTGGCATATTAAGTTCCTGCAACGAAGGCTATTATTTTTTTTAATTTTAAAGTCTTTTTTCCACACTTCAAATTATATACTAGCCTATAAACTAGAGAGAATCTAAATGTTTCATATTTTATGTTGCTTTAAAATAAAGGAAGAGAAAGACAAAGAAAGTTTTTTGAAATCCAAAAGGCTGGTGTGTTTTTCTATCTTACCTTCACATTGACCATACCTTCAAATACGTATGTTAGCACTAGTGCAGTACAGTTTCATTTAAAAGACCTAAGATCTTACAAGCATATTATATGCATTTAAGTTAATGCTTGCAAGCTATGCAGTGCTGCGGTTCAGTGTATGCAGCAGTTTGAGAAGCGATTGCGGAAAATTGTGAAAAGTGATTTCAGTCTTGTCGGTATTAGGGGCATATTCACTCACTTCACTTTGAATGTTTTGAAAGTGGCATTTTTTTAGAAATTTCATTACAAAAGATTTACCCTCCACACAGGCCATATCAATCCATCATCATAAGAAATCTCCCACACAAATGTCTGTTGTAACAAACTTGTATGTCACTTTAGGTTTAGATGGCCATTAAGTGGGTTACAACTTACAATGTGTCCAAATACCACAACAAACCTACAAAGTTACAAATAAAAAAAAAACGAAACAAGAGTAACAAAAAGAAAACATCATGTCCTTTTATGGAACATTTCATACACGATGATGGTTCGTTGTGTTACCATAAAGCTATTGTAACTCATTTGACTGCAGAAACTCACCACATAGTGAGATAGTGCAACACAAAAGACACATACGAACCCTTTTGAAGCAGGAAGTGTGGACTTCAATCAGACAAGAAGCAAAAGCGAGTGAAAATGAAAAAGACGTACAAAACAAAACAAAACCAAACTCTATAATAAATGTGTACGAAGGGAACAGATATTATGCTTGCTGCCTGGCTTAGGCTTTTCATGTTTGCCGCACAGTAAATAACACTCTTTTTCGTTTGAACTCGTGTTGTGTGTCATTCCAATCGGCATTGCATCCTCATTGACTTTTTCCAGCTCCTATACATATATGTATGTAGCTTTAATGTGCATTCGTTCCCTTCATTTTTCCACCCCTTCCCACTCCCAATCTTTCCCATAGTTAAAAGTAAAATGTATATATTCTCAAATTGAGGAGTAAACCTATGGGATAAGAAGGGAACAACATACAAATCCTCCACACCGCAAGAAAATCCATAAATGCAATCCGAACAACAAAAATAACTCCTTTGGATATACACAAACCGAGTATAATATGGCTTTTAAATTTGCGCCCGGCTGGCCGGTATTTGAAATAAAAAAAAGAGGAGACGTCGAGGGAGGCACATAAAAACTCAAGAAAATTCTCTCTCTGTCCCGTGTATACCCAGGGAATGGACACAGGGGAGGGGGCAATTCGATAAAGATGGGGTACTCCCCACTTCATTTGTGTTTCTTCTATTTTTAACCCATTTCTAGAACCACACACACCAGCTGCTGCTGCAGGAGCAGAAGCAAGAGCAAGAGTTGTGGAACATGTGTTTGTTGCCGCTACCAGTTCGGTTTGGCATAGAGTTAGAACGGAGTTTTTTTTACTGCTGCAACACATGCGGAGAATATTTAATAGTCGTTTGAAGTTTTCACTGCAGCAGCTTTGCAAATTATGAATTTCACAAGTTTTATACAAAATTTAACAAAAAACACGCCTATTGCTATTGCCAGCTATCAATTTATTGATAATTGAAAATCGGTATCTTATTACCAGAAATGGGATTTTGTTGACCTACAATTTTGAAACAAGACAAAATAAAACATCCAAACAGGCAAAATAACAAAAAAGGCATTTATTTAAACAAAAGACAGACAAAATGAAAGTTTCATTAAAAACGAAGAGAAAATAACTGAATTTTTTTTAAAATAATAACTCAATTATAGTAGAAGTATGAGATTTTTAAAATTTTTAGACAACAACCATCTGTGATGGTCCCTTAACAGCGCCTTCAAAGAGCTTCTCCATTCAAATATTTTCAGGTTACTTGATTCATAGTCTCGGATCTAAATATTTGCCTCCAGAGATCAGTTTTGCTTTGATCCAAGATCAAAATTTTGAAATATTGATTTTTAGCAAGGCCTACACCTATTTGCACACGCAAACATTAATGTGTTTTACATTTTAAGTAAGCATTTGTTTTTGTTAATTTTGGCAAGGTTAATTTTTAATACAGACATTTTGCTCCTACACAATTGTAAACAATTGTATTCATATGTCAAGAAAAATCAGTGAATTAACCAACATTTCAAAAAATCACCATTTCAAAAGTATTCTTTAGAAATTTGTGTTGGTGTGCTAATTAGGCAATCCATACAAAAAATGAAGATCTGATGTGTCCAAAAAAAGTTAATTGAATAGACTAACTGTTGTGTTTTTGCATCTTTGAATAAAGCGTGAAAATAATGGAAAAAGGCTGAAAAGTGTGAAAAGGTGTTCCATATAAATTTTAATTAAAATGCAACGACATTCAATTGATATTTTGTATTATAAGTAAAACGCAATAAGTTTTAACTTTTAACCTGTTAGTCAACTTGGTTCTTATTAGCGTTAGTTTGGAAAATAGTCTTTCAGCTTACGCACTGATGCGACAAAGTTAAAATTTAACTTACAATTCGTATAAATTTGATTCATACAAGTAATTTTTTGAGTTTCGTTCTTTAAATCAGAAGTGGTCTTTACTTTTTATTTTAAAAATATCTTCAAAACAAGTGCCATTTAGGTTTTTTCGAACTAATTGTCTGTTTATTTTTAAAAGTTCCCAAAAAATGTCAGTATTTCTAACAGGTGCCCAAAATTGATTATTTTTAAAAAGAGGTATCCTGGTGCCAGAGTGACTGAAAAGGTGTCAAATTGACACTAAAGTGTCCCAAAAAGTAACCCTGATTATGTACAGTGGTGGTCAAAATAATATCAGTGCATTTTTGTTAGAAACCTGATTGCATTAAGTTAGCAACAAGTACTTACTGTATTCATCAATAATAAGTCGATCAGTGTGGTGTCTTTTTCCAAAACTACTTTGAAATGACAACATTTAGTGAAAATGTTACATTTGAATCGAAGAAATAAAAAATGTTCAAGAGATCATTCGTCGTGGTCGACTCAGAAGTGGAGTAACATAATGTGAACTGACGAAACCAAAATTGTTTTGTATAGTCAAAGAGGGTCTCGGAGTAATGTAACTTGATAGAAGAAATCATATCAAAAAGTTTAATCAAAATTGTTAGAGCAGTTTTGGAGAAAACTCGAAAAATCTTACTCAAAAATGTTGTATGGGAGGTCCTCGTTCGAGATAAGATATTTACAAAAAAAGAAAAAAAAAAGAAACTTTCGAAATTACATAAAAATCATCATCAAAACTAAAGTTGACCATTTACATAAATTAAAACTTAACCTCCGATTTTAAGAAATTTTAGGTTATTTAACTGAACTCTATTTGTGAAATTCACCATTTTCTTATAGTTGATGTTTTTCAATAAAAAAAAAAGTTAAGTCAAATTGAGTCAAGTCAGGTCGGCTCGAGTTGATTTGATTTGATGTATTCGGAGATTTAGTATGAAAATCAGTCTTTAGGTTCTGCGTCTCCTCTATATTGGTGCATTCTATCCAGACCAATGCATGTATGCATGTACATATGTCTGTACTTTGTATAGTTATTGAGGTTCAGTTTATTAATGTTATTACACATTCACAGTCAAGGAAACAAGAATTACGGATACAAGGAACATACCATTCAGCTTTTTGGCTTCGATATATGTAAACCAGAGACAGATCCGCCCAAGCTATAGCTTTTGCAATCTTGCATCCTTGGAGTTCAGAGTTAGTTATGTGATACACATACATATATATTACATAGAAGCGGAGATGTTACACTGAGAGGACAAAACGAAAAAAATTGCCAAAAACACTTTTTCGTTTGATGGAAAATTTTTCGGCTTCGTTTGCAGCAAATTGAAAAAATCGTTTGGATTAAACACTTTCTGCGAACGATTAAAAAAAAAGTGTAGCGTAAAACCTGTGATTTGAACCCTTGCATAAAAAACTACTCTCTGGATAGGTTAATCGTAAACTATTAATTAGTTTGCAGCAAACAATAGAATTTTCTAACACGAAAAGGTGATTAGATGTGGGTAGCATTTTCGTTTACCGCAATCAACTCATAAAAGCTTGCCTTAATAGAAATATAATTTGGATCAAATGTAATACAGTTGCTACGAATGAAAAACTTTTGCGGGGATTGTATTAACTTTCCAGCAAATGATTTTCCTTTAATTCAATAGATTTTAATTAGCCGCAAACGAAAACAAAAATATTATTTCTCCGAGTGTATTTCGAGTGTTTAAGGGTGATAAGTAAGCCACACAGATGTAGGTAAATAATTTAGAATGGAGTATTGAAAAATAACAAGCGGATGGTTGCAAAAGAATGGTAAATGCATTTTGATATTAAAAATAAACTATAATCTAATGCTGCTGTGTATGATTTATTTTTCAATTACTTAATAAGATGCTCATATATTTAGAACTGTGATGTAAATAGACATATCACTTAAGTTCATCACAAAATTATATAAGACTACTCTTATTTGAAATTAAGTAGCCCAAGCCGCTGTAGTACTAGTAAACCAAGGTGTATTAGTTGTTGCTCCCGTCTGACCAACGATGCTTTCGATCCATGGTTCATATTTTAAAAGTAGTGTGTACATAGATGGATTAAATCTGTCACAATTGTTTGATGCAGACGAATAGATTCCAATTAATTGTGGCTTAGCCGGCCAACCAACAACCAAACCACTTCCAACCTCTGTAATGCATGCGGAATTGTGGGTGTTTCCATAAGGCACAGTACACATCTGAAGATACTCATCGAAATTGCCATAGTAGTTCTTGCAAACATCATTAGAAGTTATACTCAACATAGCATATGTAAGCTGATCCTTGTGTTCATCAAATCCCGGTAAAACAGCCAGTTTTTTCTGCATTTCAGAAGGAGGTTTTGAAGAAATACCGATCGGTCTGACTGTAGAGGAGAACAAAATGCCAAATGGTACTCCCAACACAGCAATGTCATCGGCAAGTGTTGGATATATGTAAACAGAATCCTCATCATTATTCACCACACAACTGTACGATTTAGCAGTACTATTTTTGTGGAGCTTTTGGAAATGAATTCGAACACTGTCCCCACCTTGACTCAAGCATTTTGCCGACGTCAAGATCCAACGTTCATTAAGAATCGATCCTGAACACTTTTGCAATTTATTGTCTCCTTGATAATATTGGTCTGAGAAAAATGGTTCGATGGTAACATGATGTGGGAATCGCCTCATTGTATCAGCTGGAATCCCATTTACCATTCTTCCAGATATACCTTGTCCATATGAAACTGTGGTAGAAATTGCAACAACAGCTTCCAAAAACACAAAGATTTTCAATGATAATACCATTTTGATAAGTTAACTTTGCGAAGTTTACTGCTAACATTTTTGGATTGGACCTTAATTTATATGAATTTTTTTTTTCTAGCAACATTTAATCTTTAATGGAAGATTTTGACACGTGCATTACACAAATAAAAATCTATGTTTTATTGTTTTATTTTAAGAAAGTAAATTTTGTTTATCTTTAAGTATTCTTTTGATTAGAAAGAGATTTTTTTTTATAATGAGTTAATTGTCTTAAGACTGTTTTTGGGTTAATTTTGAGTTGACATAACAGAGTGTGATTCCCCGAAATTGTTATTGCGAATTATCTAGTGTGCTTATGTCAAATTTCCAAGAAAAAAATATAAAAATATTTGTTTTAATTTAACTTTGACGCAGAAATAATATATAATCGTGGATGTATGAATTTGTATTCTTTATTGTTCTAGATGATTTAATTTTATTTTAACTATCCGATATTGATGGAAAGTTCTGAGGAAAACGTATATATGTATGTACACATATATTCATTGAAAAAAAAATTTAAGATTAAAAACTTAAAATAAAAATATTGGCATATTTTCAAGAAAGTATATTTTTAAAGCTTTGTAAATCTTTCATTTTGTGATAACAAAAAAATAAACACGAACATATTTGGTATAAAGTGAAAATCAAAAATTTTCTTTTGAACATATTTTTTCAAATAGGGAATAAGTGCGTAAATAATTTTGAATGTAAAGGCAAAGAAAAATAAATTGTTTTATAAATAAATAAAAGTAAAAAAGGGAAATTGTAATATTGAAATTATTAAAAAAATCAACCTTGTTTAATAATTAAGTTTTTACGCTCATATGTTGAGTTTAGTTATAATTAAGTAGTTCCTAAACGGAAAGAGCTCAAAATTATTTATTTTTTAATTTATTGCAAAATATTGAAATTTGAGTGTAGCTTAATTTAAAAAGTGGATAAATTCCACTAACTAAGCCAAAAATCAAAACTGTTGTGGTGGACTTAAAACTATGTCAATCTGAATTATTCATTATTATATACTTTTATTACTTTTAATCAAATATGACTTTCTTACGGTACGGCTATGTTTTATTTCGAGAATATTGTATAACTCATTTATAGTCTAAAAGCGTTCACGGAACGCCCCTTAAGTTAAGCAATTTAAGACAATTTTGCTATCCCTTAAGTTATTAAAGTAAGAAATAGCAATAAGCTCAACGCATTGTATACAAGTGATTTCGGAAAAACCTTTTTGGCTGATGGAAATGCATTACCTATGTCTTGAAAGAAGGTTTTTTTGTTAATGCCTTCATAAATTATGTATTGTTTGTAATTTTATATTACTCTTAATATTATTCATAAATAAATGGAATAAATGAATTTCTTGTTAATTATTATTATTAAACCAAAAAAATAATAAAAAAACTATAATAATTAAAATAAAAAAAACTCTCCGTTTAATATATATTTTTCTTTATTTTACGGGAATTGCAGTTAAGTGATTTTCTGCACTTGCTGCCAAAAATAGTTCATATGCCATTTAATCGAATATACAGCGATAAACATCAACCTACCAGTCAAAGGAGAGACACATACAAATTCACCTAATAATAAGTCGAAAAGGTGGTTTAATTTCTTCTATAAAACAATAATAGTTTGTGAAAATAGATTTTTATTTAAAAAGAACATTTACATAACTTCAATTAATATTTTAATATTTGAAGAAAAAAAATTTCATTGTTCATTTGAGTGCAACTTCTTTTATTTGAATGCATCCGAAGTCAGTTTTTTTGTTTTATAAATACACTTTATCGTAATTATTTCGAAAAAAAAACTCATAAAAGTGCGCCATTTGCCATTTCTCGGAATTATTATTACATATGGTAGAAAAAGTGAAAATCCATTAATACGGAAGGAAATCCGAAAATTACGCTTGAAATTTCTTCAAATTTTTAGTCTTGGTCTTAAAGCGTTTGATTTTTTTAAAAATATTTTTTAACTCATTATACATAATCTACATACCTACTTTACATTCTCCAACTAAGCTAGAAGGAGCAACAATATATGTATGTAAAACGTACACAGAATTTAACAAGATAACTTACTCTCAATAATCACATGAAACATGAATTTATATAAACCCACCTACTAAACAACCAACGGAACAATGTTTTTTGTTTTGATATTCTAATCCTTGCTAAGTACTTCTAAAGGGGGAAGAGGAAGAAGAAGAAGAAGAAGAATAAGAAGAAAAACCTTAAAAGGTATCTATAACTTGCTACTATTAAAACTTTTAATAACATTCATGCAGAGTGCGCTATTTATTTCCATCCCAGTTCCCTGTTGTCAGTGTGTGCCTAGAGGGCCCATCTAGACTACACTTTTATTGTCCTTATCCACGAGAGTTCTGCTAAGGGATGATAACGTCGGAAGCTCGACAACAACTCCCCCTTTTCTTCTGCATTTTAGTACTGAAGCTAATCTAAACTAAAAACCCTCTCTTAACGAACGAACGTTCCAACTTCAACAATTCAACTATACCTACGCTACATAGTATATTTCTGGATTTTTCGTTGACGCTCAGTCGAGTAATTTTTCTATTATAGGTGAAAATGAGTGTCCCATAAAAAACATACACACACACAGACAAACAAAAAGGGGATCATAGATTTAATCCTGCACTGGAAAAATAAACGCATTTTGTGTTCTTCCAACCCGAATGAACGACCCCACAAACAATGATGACGCTCCGCTCGTCGCTGGTTGACGACAACGGTAACGTCAACGACAACCGAGCATATACTTTTCGTCCTTAAAACTTATAGCTTCTACCACCGACACTGGCTAGCTTCTCGAGCAATAGAAAGTTCTCCAGAGAAAATAAAATTAAAAAAAAAAAAAATACAGGAGCACAAGGATATCATGACGATGGCCATAGCAGCTAGCAGCGGCGTGGGGTTTGTGTTCGGTGTTTTTCGGTTCGGTTGGGTTATATCTTAACATTGTCATTGGCAATTGGGGTGGTTATCGTTGTCGTTGTTATGGAATGGAAAAAAATCCTTTCTTCTGGCGTGCAGCATTTTTATTAACGAATAACCAAACGAAGGGTGGAATCCGTTTTTGCCTCGACATTTATTGATGCCATAAAGTTGAAGATTTATGTCTAGCGTCTGTCTATAAGTTTGACTTGGCTTTGGCTTCTATATACCCATTCTGTCTGTCCCTGTGCTGTGCTGATGTTTTCTAGAACTCAACTGTTCTGCTTTCACCCTAAATATGTGCTACACTCAATAGTGTGGCATGGAATCAGGAATATCATAAAAATCCACACATAAACACAGATGCATGCAGCCACACAATAGAAAACGGGAATTTTTATAGAAGCGATCGCTTAGCTAAGCAGTTGCACAAGGATATGGCTTTCAATATTATTACTTTTTACTTTTACTTCAGGAGTTAGAACAGGAGTAGGTTTGCCTTTCCTAAAAGGTTGGTTGTGCTGATTTTTTAGGGGTGCAAGTTGCAACAGCTATCAAATTTACACTCGAAAAAATCCTGTGACTGAGATATGTAGGAAGTTTGTGCGCGGGGTTGGGGTGGTGTGCGGGTATCATGGTGGTTATTATTATTTTTACGTCCTTCAATGTTTTGCGTGTTATTTTGCTCCCTTTGCGTTTTGGAAGGTTTTTTGTTTTTTTTTTTTGATATAAAAATGAAAGGACCTCTGGATTTTATTTTATGTATTTCATTTTATGTGTCCTCAGTGTTTTCCAGGGATTTTGATTAACATTCTTTGCTATTCGGCCGGATTGGTGTTGTTATGCATGGGTTTGTTTGGTTGGGTGGATTTTGAAGTGAGATAGAGAGGGTAATGAGACAAAATCTATTTAAAATTGTGTAATTTAGATGAAAAAGTTTAAGGGGGGTTTTATAAGTCAGAGGAGAGAGAAAGAGAAGTTACACAATAAAAATGTTGAATCGTAAGACTATTATCATTATCCAAAGCAAATTAGGAAACTTTCAGATAGAGAAGAAGGAAATAATGGAATGGAGTTGTATAAAACTTTCAAACGGCTAGCAAAGATAGTTTAACTATTAAACAAAACGAAGATAGACAGAGTATTGTCATTAGTCATTTTACGTTTTTTGGAATGGTGATATCTTCTAAATGATCAGTCAGAGGCAGAAAAGTGTCTTTGTTTGAATAAAATTATATGATATATTTTTGCTGATTACCTTTCAATAACTCCCACAGCTAGAAAATTATATGCGGAAAATTAACATTTTTGATATTTGAAACTAAATAACTTTTGACGAGCACGCCACTGAGCTAATCTACATCTTTTACCGTTTACAGATTTTAATTATCTTGATTCTAACAAATTCAAATTTCCAACGGCAATGACGGTGACACCGACGCCGATGACAAGGGCGCACGCACATAAAAACGTCTTCTCAAAAACGTATTCTCATGGTACTTCACGATGAAATAGACTAATTCTAGACTAATTCTAATACTATACTTCTCCTTATACGTGTGCGGAAAAGTAATATCTTTAAGCCTAATTTACAGTTTAGCGCAAAAACAAAAAAACTTACATATTTACAAATCTGTTTTCTGTCTTTTCTGTTCATCGTTTTTATTATATAAAAAATTCAATGCACTTTGATCTGGGTTTAGATTTTTCATGTGGCAGCTTGGCCTTATACGTAGTGCATGTGCTTTGCAATCGGAAGGTCGATGGTTCGAGCCCAGTTCAGGCATCAGTTTATCAAATAATTCTAACATACATCAACTTAGCACCACTAATGGAAGGAATCTGATGATCGGTTGTGGCAACCTATAATTCCAGTCTATGAACTTGGTGGCAACACAAACAGGTTGTTTTTGTTTCGTTCAAACGTTTAATGTTAAATGACGCAAAAGCAGCATAACTGCGAGTATTATAAACTATACAAAACACTCTTTAAAAAAATTGCTTCCGCTGGCTTATATTTGATGATTGTAATACAAAAACGATTCATTCATCTTATGTTCTATACACAATATTGACATCCACTTAAATTAATCTGCCAAATCCAACAGAAATTCTCATAATAATGATTCCTTCCTTCCTGATAAGGAGCGCAAAACACTTAGACACCACCTTTACAAATGTCTACACCTACAATTTGTGGCCTCACAAAATACCACAATCTAACACTTATAGACATCATATTGCGTATTATAAACTCAAAAATAAAAAAAAAAAAAACAAAAATAAAACCTTGCAGATTGCTTGCTTTCACGGATCAAGACCTTATTCGTTGACAATAATCTTCAACCATCCCATCACCATCAGCTGCGTTCTAGTCTTCCAAAAAAATAAAAAAAAAAAACATAAATTCCAAAGCATTCTATAAGCAATAAGCATACATAGGAAGAAGCAAGAACTTGCACTTTATCCTTGCAGCGAAGCATCATCCTTCAGCATTCTTAAGAGCATTGTAAATTAGTGTGGTACGTTTGCATACAACATCTATAGAACGCAACTTTATAATATGATGGTTTGAGGAAGAAGAAGAAGACGATGAAGAAGGAAATTCGAGGAGGTCTCCTCCTGGTTGTCATTCCACCATCCCAGCAACAGAGTGACACCCATATTCTTCTAAGGTGGAAATTACTGCGTTCCTGCAGGAGTATCAGAATTTCAATGGTTGCATGAATGCGAATAGGTATACACAGGTCTGTACGAGTATTATGGTTGGTACAACCGAAGTGATGCGATGGATTCTGAATTCTGAATCCTGTGTGCCCCTTCAGCTATTTGCCATTGTTGGTGCTTGAAATTACTTTTCCTTCTACGAGTTTTCCTGTTTTTTCTCTCTCTCCCTGAATGGGGGTTTCTTCTGTTTTTTGTTGTTGTTGTTGTGTTATTTTTTTTTATTTAGCTATTTTGTACCTATGTTTATTTCGAACGAGGGACATTTTTATTTCTGCATCAGAATGTAAATGGGTACAGTGTTGTAGTCGTACAACAAAACTCATTCATTTCTGCTGGCTGTTAAGTGTCATGTTTTTCTAGCAGGCCCGTTAATAAAAAGGACATAATATAATCGGCTCCGCAAAAAATAGGCCCTAGGGTAAGACTCCAGAAACTAAGTTATTTCTAGGAAGTTAGAGACCCTTATAAAATAAATGAATGCCAAGTTATACATATATTTGTTTTATTTAATTTTAGTGACATCTTCTTTTTTGCATTTCAAAAAGCAAAATCATTTTATCGAATGAATACCCAAAAAAATTGAATATTTAGACCTGTTATGGCGCAATATTTTTCTCCCGGGGAATTAACTTGATTTGGAGTATTCTGATTCGTATTTTATTAGCAATTGGAACTTGCTGAGTAAACTTTATTATCTTTTTATTATACAGCACTACTTTACCATTGCCATTAAGGCACATTAATAAGCCATCATCTTCCTTATATGTAATAGAAAATATATCTAAACCCCGGACTCAGATGATAGTTTTCAAGAAATCTAGCGTTTATATGATAATTTGTATTACCTTTCCATCTTTTTACACTGTTTAACTCGCTTTAACATATTAAATTTCTTCTGATTCCTACTGAGATAGCAGTTAGTGTTGTCATTATGGACATGTAATAGTCTAAGAGTCCCTTATAGTCTCAAAGCCTACAGCCACTTTGCTGAAATTTTGTTTACAGTTGATTTGTTACTAGTTATGAACAAAAACCCAAGTCTGGCAGGGTTGCCAATCGGTTTTTCAAAATACGAAATAATTGTCAAAACTATAACCTTCTTTCTCAAGGTTGAAATTTTGTATACAGCTGCTTAGGTACTAGTTAAGTTTAAAAAAACACGGTCTGGCAGGGTTGCCATGGGCCGAAACTTTGCCAGACGAGCCTAAAGTTTTAAATATTAAGACAATTCAGCACATATTTTAAGAAAATTGCTGCAGTTATTGCATAACTTTGGTGTTTTTTTTTTACATGATCAGTTTAACGTCTAAAGTAACTTTGGTGCATTTTGTTTTTGATGTTTCCCGTGTTTCGGTGTTTCTGTGTTTCCCGTCGAAACAAAAATTGGACGAAAACTCAACGAAAAGTAATAAAAATTCGTCTTTAATGGCACATTTTAGATTTTTTTTTTAAACCCGTCATTTTTCAACGACCACTTGAGTGTCCCTAGAACCTTTATAGTTTAACCTTAGGTCGGTCGCCCTTCCCGAAAAACTTTTAACATCCGTCCCTGAAAGTTGACACAAAACAGATGATGACTGTTTGTTGGATATTTGTTGTTTTTTTTTCGGGTCTTGATTCACTAGATCCCTGGGTAAGGATAATATGCATTAGTAAGAGCGCCAGAAGCAGCTCCCAGGCATTGCAGCAAGTGCATGGTGAATAATTTTCTTGGAATTTTCATTCAGCCACCAACTCCATCAGAACAGCATCATCTATGTATATAGGTAAGGTACAGAGTTTCAGCAGTCTTCGTCAGTATATACCAACACCATAACCACCTTTCTCATTTACCTTTGTTTGTTATTTGCATCCTTAATGTGAAAAGGAATCGCTTGGGTAGAAATCGTAATGAGGGTCTACCCTGGCTGAATGCCATTGCTGCTATATCTACGTTTATGTACATATTGCTTGTCTCGTCCTGGTCCTGGCCTGGGTCTGGGTGCACGGTCTCTTCACGCTCAAGTGCAGAAAAATACACATATTCGCCCTAACCGCGAGCGTTATTTGTTTGCTTCCAATTGTATATGTTTTATTTTTGTTTTTCGTTGTATGAGTGTGTGTCTGTGTGTATAGTTATATGCAGGTGCAGTAGGTGGGTGGATAAAAAGTGTGCTGGTAAATAATTTGTTGAGCCTGCAAGTCCTGGGCGCAGTGATTACTTAACGAGGATGTGATGTACAATTCAGCTCATAATTTTTTTTTTCGTTTTGTTTTTGTTTTCCTGCGAATTTTTGTTGACTTTTCACCCTGAAAAGCCCTCATCGCTTGGAGAGCGAGTGAAGGGCTATTGGGTGCGATGCATGAGATCAGTTTTCACAACACGGGCAGAGAAGTGCTTGTTAAAATCTATATATATAGTAGGTAGGTTTATGTACATTCATAAGCAAACACACAAAATTCATTGCGAGGTCTTACTCGAAAGCTTAAGTTAGCTTTAGTTGACAGTTAACTTTACTTGCTGTCATGCACTTGCTATTTTTAGTTAGTACACGTGAAATTGATGATAATGTAGAACATTCCCGTGCTAAGCGGACTACAACATTTGACTTAAGCGATAAGGCCCAACAATTTCACCACCCGAACTGGGGGAAGTGAAGGAAATCATTTCTGCCAAACTGTTATAAGCAGAAGAACTGGCTAGAAGGATGCTTATCTGAAAAATTGATGAAAAACGCTCCTGAAACAATTTCAATGAAATACTCGTTCAGCCAGGAATGCCCATCAGTTCACCCTTGAGCCCAATTTTGGACGGACGGTAAAATACAGAGATTCGTTCTTTAGCCGGACCACTCGTATGTGGAATACTTTAGGAATAGGAGTCTGCATAACTGGGGATGAGCTGATGGAGAGAACCAAGGCACATTTCCAGAAACTCTACACGCTTACACGATGGCGCATAGGAGTATTGGATTCGTTATGCCCCTAAAGAGCATTAAGGCCTGAGAGCCTAAGTAAGTAAGTCGTCCCGGAGTAGGCATGAACACTCCTTTGCAGTTAGATAAGCTCTCTCATTGAATGGAGAGTCTAATTGAAGTCGAGTGTTCGAAGCAAAGACAAAGGGGTCACAATTGAATGGTATTACTTCTATATTTTGTTCAATGCTGTTGAATAATGATAAAATAGTAACCACTGGAAAAAAAATTAACTTTTAATCATATTTGCAGTAAGACTTTCGCCAAGCATTAACTAAGAAGTACAAATGCAAATGTTGGGCCTTCAACGAGTAACTTCCTGCAACCATTATAATCCTTCCCACTTAACAGTTTGCTCCTTCATTACATAAAAACGAACAAAACAAAACGACACAAAAAAAAAAAAAAAAAAAATACGAGTAACCTGAAAAAAAAATATCGCCCACTAAAGTCGTATGGCATTGTTTAATCTCGACAAGCCAACATAAAAACTGGTGACTGTAGAGTGTTGAACAAAAATATCCTTCGGGCGATGATTCTCACCACACGTTACGTTGTCGTCGAAGTCACAGAATGCCTCCTCGCCAACCACCCATATAACATTCTACTACTATTTGTCAACACTGCTCAATTCAACTAAGCGCTCCACGACACGACTGCGACTGCAACGATGAATGACGCAAGACGCACAGAGGTACGAGTATACAGAATCACCCACCCAACACCCATATCAGAGTGAAGTATAGTGACTTATGTTCTCCTATTCATTCACAAAATTACTTTTTCAACGTTGATACTCTGTGTTTGGAAAAAGGACATACACTCGCAGAGTAATCGTTCCAGTTCGCGAAAACCCTTTCCTGAAATAAAGAACTCCTGGGTATCGAGGGATGCAGGAATACAGCAACTCTTGGCCGCTAGTCAATTCACACTCCCGCACTCCTCTAATGGCGTATATGTATTTCTTGTCATCAATTGGCACTTAACGCACATTGTCTTCGCGCTAAAGTGGATGTGGGTGGATATAGGATATACACTGTTCACCGTTATTCATATCCTGAAAAGAATACCCAATGCGATATGGTGTGTCCTGTAGAATAAATTTACACAAGTTTCTCATTTTCGTTCGTTTTTCTTTTTAATTAATTTAAAAGCTGCTGGCTGATTGCTACGCTAACTGCTGCTGCTGCATCTAGCTCTTGTCTATGCATATACTGTGTAACGGTACCATGATGTGATGGTGGGTTTGGTGTGGTTGACGTATCCTGAAAAGGATTCGTTTGGCACGGGTCCATTTCACGAGTTTTTTTTATTTAGGAATAATATACGGGAGTGGGAAGCATCATGCATTCAACCTGGCGATGATGTCGACGACTGCACTTGTTTACTTCTTTTTTTTTGTTAAGTTTTGTATCCAGGATGCAGTCAACTGCGCGCCTAGAGAGAGAGAAGATCTACCAGGACAATTATTGTGTTTTGCCACCAGGATGCTGGATGCTGCTCTTGTGTGGTGGTACTCTCTTTCTCTTGTTGTGTATGAAAAATACAACAACAACAAAAATTTAAATTGCATGACAGCCATGCATTCTAAATAAGTTCATCATTCGTCGTGCCAGGACTCGAGAGTGAATTTACTTCTTTTTTTTTTCTATTCTATGGTTCCTTGAGTGGTGCTGCTGGTGTTGTTGATAGCTGAACAACAACAGCAGATGAGGCACATGGTTTCCAATTCGACGGGAATAATAATTTCTGTAGCCAAGAAGCACACACTTGGTACCTGTTTTGTGTATCCACTCAAGCAATTGCCAATTGCACTGAAGTAATAACAAATCGAGATAGATCCTTCGTATTATACGCCGGACGAGAGGATGATGCTGATGATGCCACTCCAAAGATGTGTATAACTTTTCGCAATGTCCTGCGGGATAGCAATGGAATAATGGTACCAACTCTACGCTCGCGAGATTGCTGCCGTGTAAGCGTATTTCACGTTAATTAGCAGGGACATGGTATAATACTTAGCTATAGTCTTGCATTAGAATTTGTTATTTGCTTCGCAGGACGATGCCTTATAGCAGTGATGGCGACATCCTACGACGAGGACGACGACGACGTGCGTTCTAGAATAAAAGGTACTTCAATATAATGTACATGTGCACATATTTATTGTATATTTTTCGAAATGAGTTTTCTGCACCTTGGAGGCGTAGATGCATGATGGCAGTAATCGTGGATTTTAATTTTCATGAATTACACGGACGTGATGCGGAATAAATGCAACCATGTTCAAGAATAAGGCTGCCTAGCCTAGTGTATGGAAAATGGGAGAGGGAAATTTTGAGGTTTTCATAAATTGCATGTAAGGAAACTTTCCATCCAGAAGTAATTAAGTGCTTCTTCTTGTTTGTATTTGCGACGTTAAATTGCGTCGTAGTGAGTCATGCTCCTGTCTTATAAAAAATTAAGATGAGGTGAACTCAGTACAGTGTTTGATTTTGTGTGCAATTATTTCAAGCTTGCAGTTATTAGTTATTTTTCACAGATATATTTTAAATCTATTCAAAGTGGGCCTTTTTAAAGCTAATCCTCTAATAACTTCTTCAAAATTGTTAGTATTCAGCTATTTAGAGCGAAAGTTGCTCATATACGTTTCACTTTAGTAAAGCAAATTTTTAGTTGCTGTGTGATGACTTAAGTTGATCTGGAATTAATGGTATATATCAGTATCTACAAATATTGACGAAAAAGTTTCTAATTACTCAGCTCTGTACCATCCTTAACAATTTCATAAATAATACTCATAATAAACAGAAAACAAGCTATGCTCATTACATTTTTGACAGTTTTTTTTGACGGTCTTCAAATGCCAGACAGTTACTTTCTCAAGAAAACAAATGCTTTTGATTAAGGCTTTTCGCAACAGAAACTAAGTCTGGTCTTTTGTTTTAGGGACTAGGGTGTCCATTTTAGCTCTATTCTAGAATTTACTGAACACTGAAAAGTTTAGGCAAGTTAAGTGCCATAATTGACAGATTTTGACTTGAATGGTATTTCTCTGACTAATTTACACTTTTAAATCAAGTAAAAATTTCTTACAAATTATAATTTTAAAAGTCAACACCATCTTACATCAACAATTCCCCCCATAAAAAGTCTCCAAAACAAGTTCCTTCCCATTAAAAAATTTACGACATTTACAGAGTGCCACCGCAGATAACTTTAGACTAAACAATCCATAAAGCACACAACAAAGTAAAACGCACTCCCAGAGAACATCATAATCAGAAGAAATCAGAAAATACCTACAAAACCGAAGGAACTCTTTCTTTTAGTTTCTGCAATAAAAATGAAATTAATTTCCTTAAAAGATCATAAAAACGCAATGTAGACTATAATAAAAAAAACTCAAAAAAAAAAAGAAACCTACACCAGCTTCTATAGATGATAAGAACTACAAAATAATAAAAATAAACTTGTCCATGGAGCCCCATAAAAACACACGATCCGTGATGTTCAAATAAAAAAAAAGATTAAAAAAAAAACAAACAATAACAACAACCTTCACACGAAGAGAATGCATATTAGAGAAAGAAAGTTCCTTCGTCCACCAAATCCAAGACACCTCCATGACTCCCATGGCCCTTTCTATGATGTTTACGGATTTAAACATTTCCTTAAGAAAAAAAGGAAAATTAAATGTACTACTATAGGTCGCACGCATCTGCGTTATGTTAGAATATTTTAAAGGCTATGTAAAAGCTAAAAAGCGGGACTACAAACTAACTAACAAAATATATCTTTTTAAAAATGTAAAGTCAAAATGGTGATTATGGTAAACTTATAAACGGCTTATACGAGTGCAAATGCCATTATTTTTGTCATTAAATCTACTAAAAAAACACCAAAATATCAGAAATTTATTTTCTGCTCCGGAAACAGGGTAAGTGGATGACATTTGGAACAAAATATACATACTGCGTCAAAATACATATTTTGCGTCAAAATATAGTTCATCCCCGATGCACCAAATGAACATTGATAGTGTGTAGGGAGCTTAAAATTGGGGAAATGTTACTTTGCGCATATGACTTAAATGAAAATGACAAGGTAGTTCCGCAAAGCGATAAAGTAGTTCATCCGACGAATTCTATAAATCCTTTTAATTGCGAATGCGAATTTATTGTGAATAGATGGAGTAAAATATTGCGAATTGAGACTGCAAGGATAAAAATACCAAATGGTATTTGAGAAAAAGACTTGAACTTGAGAGGTATTTGTAAGCACATCAGCGGAAACAAAAAGAATCAATTTCATCCTATTTTTTATCAACTCAAATAACTTTCCATTAAAAATAGTATTTTAGTACCTACTTAAACTGTTGCAAAGAAAAACAAAGGAATCGACCGAAGAAACAACAAGCATTCCCTTCCAAAAGGATAACATGCGTGGCGGTCGGTGGTGGCATAATGTAGACATTACATGCCAAGGAGGATATAGGAGTATAAGTCGGGTGCAAAGGTTCCAGGATACCAAACAATGAGTTTATGGTAGGTATACATGTTTGGTGGTAAATGGTGGATTTTAGTTTTAGTATAAGTTTTTTATGACTTTATTCTATAAATTTGGAAGTTAATCTTCCTCTATAATGTAGGATATGTTATGAGTTCATTTTAATGGAACCAACATACTACATGTTGGAGCTATTGGGTGGTAGTGGTTTCTTTTTTTTTTTTTGTTGGTTGCACAATATAAAACCCTACAATGTGGATCTGTGATGCCAAGCATGAAAACCATTGGGTGTAAGCAATTTGTTAAACACAAAAAACAAAAGCAACAATATTAAAACTCAAAATATCTGCCTCTATTCATATAAAAAAACAAAATGTAAACCTTTAATACACTCTTTGTGTGTATTAAATACAGGAGAGTTGATTATAAAAAGGCTTTATATAATATGATCACGTGATGCATCCTTTGCGCTTTGCGTGATGGTGGTTTTCACATTGTGATTTTTTGTGGTTGGTAAATTAAAAGCCGATAGAGTTGCAAAATCATTTTAAAATGTGCTTGTGCATTGCTAAAACCGAGCACGATAATGTATTGGGTGGTAATACTTGTTTTTTTTTTTGTGTTAAATAAGTACAATAAGTTAGGTTTGGTTCTTTTAAATAGAATGATTTAGAGCATTATTAGTGAGTGCATAGAAGATCGATTTGAACTATGTTGTGGTTCAGTCCATTACTTTAATAGTGGTAGGACCTCTGATGTTAGGTATTGTTTTTGTTTTTATTAACTAGTGATGAAGCCTTGTAGAACTCTTTGAATATCAGGGGACCTTTACTATACATAAATAATAATACATAAAGGCGAGCACAGGACAATTTCAATGTGCGAATAATATAAAAAAATACTTTTTAATTAATTAAATTAATTGTATTAAATGAAATATCCAGAATGCGGATACTATGATCATTTCAAAGCATGTTAGCAGTTTAGTTAACCGAACAGCAACGCTAATATTTTATTCCACTTGTTATTAAAACTAACATAGACATTGCGATGATCGTCCTTAAGTTGAGCATGATGTTAGTGACAAGTTTTTTAGAGTTGTTTTTCCAGGGGCCTATAACATAGAACAACAAGTCAACAATTCGTATAGTTCAACTATGCTTATTCATCAAGAGAAGATCATTTCTGTACAGAACACGGAGTGGGAAATTTTATAAATCTGCTGTTTCATGTCTTCAACTGGAAACAACAAGAAACAACAAAATTGATAAATTTACCTAACCTTCTTTGGCTTGCTCAGGGTCAACAAATTAAAAATTAACCTTTGTTCTAGGTGGTGAGTTGCATACACACCTCACTATTTATACGCTCATGGCCGCATTGGTGGAGAGCCACTTCCTATACACTCAGAAAAAAAATCATTGTTGTCCCAAGAAATTTTTATTATTGTAAGATTGTGAATTAAAAATTG
The DNA here is from genome assembly GCA_948107695.1 of Meliscaeva auricollis. Classification (NCBI taxonomy): domain Eukaryota; kingdom Metazoa; phylum Arthropoda; class Insecta; order Diptera; family Syrphidae; genus Meliscaeva; species Meliscaeva auricollis. The sequence continues at coordinate 17,116,309 of OX403619.1, read as the reverse complement.
TTGACTCAATAAAAAGTTCTTGGAGCAACAACTAATTCTTAATTTTGAAGGATTTTGAAGGAATGAAAGTGTCAGTTTAATGTTCAAGTTCTTGATAAAACAATATTTACATTGTTAATTCTTTTCAAGAAGCCCAACAATGAAATTGTTGTGTCAACTATTTTTTTCTGTCAAAAAATTCTTGCAGGAATGACTTCGTTCTTGAAGTAACAATTACTACCAAGAATAAAGATTGTTGACATAAGAAAAAGTTCTTGGACCAAGACATAAAAATATATATTTTCTTGGGGAGATTAAGAGTCATATTGAAATTTGAGCGAAATGTCGAATTTATAGTCTAGGAGTTACCATAACCCAAGAATGTTTAATAGTTGCTGAAGTTAAATCGATAGATAATAAATAATTCGAGCCTGCATTATTTTTAAAGTGCTTAAATAAATAAAGGGAATAAATAAATAAAAAAAGTTTACCGTAACACAAGCCACCTCTCGATTGGGAACCTAGTGTGCTGCCATTGCACCACGAACTAGATAACTTTCGTGTAGGACAAAATGCATATGAACCCAGAGTCAATTATTGAGAAAATTTGTTTCCTCCATTAATTTATTGTGAATAAATTGTATATTTACACCAAAAGTGAAGTTCTTTGCAACAAACGATTTTCTGGAGAGGTTCTTCACAAACTATTCATTTGTTTGCTGCAAACGAAAATGTGTTTAGATGTGGGGAGCATTTTTGTTCGCCGCAATCAACTCTTGAAAGTGAGATCCAAACAAATGAGTTGTTTTTCATTATGTTTGCTGTAATAGAATTTAAATTTGGTTCAAATATAAAACAGATGCTTGAAATTAAAAAGTTTTGAAATTGACTTGTTCAACAATGACTTTAACTTTATGTATTGTGATACAGGCCCTGGATTATAAAAAGTCATTGTTTCGAACATTCACTTAATGCTACTAAAAAAATGTGAATGTAAAAAAACGCTTCTGGTCAAGAAAATTAAATCAAGATTCTGCTGCCGATAAGCTGATAAAGTTCAACCCTTCTGCTATATCAAAAAAGTAATCTTCCTAACCAACTATTCATTGGCACCATCCAAATCATGCCAGACGGAAAGTGACTCAGCCGAGAAATACAAACGTGTTTGCCAGAAGCTCAATAATCATCCTGATGTTATAACTCTTGATAACATCTCTTAATGATATTCTTTTATTAATATTACATTAAAATTACTGCGCTATGTGATATTAATTAAATTTAATCAAAATCTACCAACAACACAAACATAGCTGACATCAAAAGTCAAGGTCCTACATATATTTTATCAAATGCATCCCCTTTAAACAATACACAGACTCAACAAAAACAATATGAGAGTGTGTTTGTGTTCCAGCTATAGAAAAATATAAGTACTCTTGTCGGTTTATTTTATTTTTTGATACATCATGTTTTTTTTTTGTTTTTGTTGAATAAAACCAACATTTTATCTTGTTCAAAGCACCAACAGACAAAAAGTATCCAGAAACCAGGACATCCAGGATAAATGTAATCCCACTGTAGCAACATGGTAGGTATATAGGGTTTCGCTTGTTTTTGGGGTTTCCCATTTTTTGGGGGGGTTTAATTGTTAAGCCGGGTAAAAATCAGAAGGATGGTGTTTTTTTTTTTCTTAATTTTATTTGGGGCATGCGCAATTGTTTATTGTTTGAATGATTTCTTATCCAAAGGATATGAGAAGAAATTGAGTGAGTTATAAAATATAAGCTCATTTACAGAAAAAAGTAATGAGAGATTAGAAGTTTTTGAAGAGAAATTTTATACTCTCTTCTGTTATCAGAAATAGATATAAAAAATAAGATGTAAGGTACAAATCAAAGAAAAACAAATAAAACTTTTTGTTGTTGTAAGGAAAATCACATCTTGAGAAAATGTTCTGCAAAGTTTTTAAAAATATTTTTTTTGTATTTAGATGTTCCTTGGTTGCTATGAACTACTCTTATGTGCACTTTTTTTTTACAGAATAAAATGATTGTTGTTTCCTCAAAATTACCGGCAAATAATGAAACACACTCATTCATTGATATAAACCAAATATTTGATGTTGAAATCTTATCTAAATGCTTAGCTGAAGTTTCACAAATCAGTTTGATTGCAAATTTAATAATAATTGCGCTGATAAGAAAAGCCAACAAAAATAGAAATAAAAGCAAAAACAAAAATATATAAACGTAATTTTTCAAGTCTATGAATTTAGTTAATAGACGAATATCAAGGAGAACTAATAGCACTTTGACTCAATGATAATTTCGAGTGTTCTTATTGTTATTCTTGTCGGTGCAATAGCGACAACACAGTCCAATAAGGTACAAAATGGTCATTTAGTTGATTCCTTAAGACGATTCCCACATCATGTAACAATTGAAACAGATAATGCCAATTGGAACGATGACAAAAGTGACCAGACATGGAATCGAATATGTGGTGGATCGATATTGAACGAGCAGTGGATATTGACGTCAGCATTTTGCATCGACGGAAGTGATCGATTGCAATTACATTTCGAGCAGCTCTATTATAATTCTCACAACGACGACGGTTCATTTACAATTGTGGTAAATAAAAAAGAGATTCATATGCATCCGACATTGTACTATGACATTGCCTTGATCCGTTTACCGATTATTTTAATATTTTCTGATATCCTGAAACCGGTCAGTATTTCATCGAGTCCGGTGAATTTATGGGAAGGTCGATTGGCTGTGATACCAGGGTTTGATGTACAAAGAAAACCAGCGATTACTTCAACTACAACGACAACAACAACAACTTCAGGACCTGAGGGAACCGTTAGTGGCACAAATACAAGTTCTGAAACGCGTACACCAACGACTGAATGGATTTCTACTGAAGATACAACGATATCGACAACTGAAGATACAACGACAGAGTCAGTGTCAACAACAACTGAAGATTCAACAACAGCGTCTACGTCAACAACAGGCGAAGATTCAACGACAGAGTCAGCGTCAACAATTGAAGAATTAACGACAGAATCAACGTCAGCAACGGCTGAATGGTCATCCACTGAAGATACAACGACAATCCCATCGAGATATAAAAGGGATGTATCTTTATTAAAACACCTTAATGCATTCAACCAGCCCCAAGAACAACGACTAATTTATGGAATGTTCAGAGTTCTATCAAACAACAGATGCAAATCCAGTCATAATAACTTCGATTTCGATGAGTTTCTACAAATGTGCACCGAGAATTGGATAATTCCCACCTTCAGTGATGATGAAAGCACTCCTTGCTGGAATTATGGAAGTGGCTTGATTGTTGGATGGCCAGCAGACTCCAAGTTAATTGGTATCTATTCCAGTTTGTTGAATAGTTGTAATAGTTCTCAACCCGCAATTTATACAAATGTTGCTGAGTATTTGCCATGGATTGAGAGTATCATTTACACTCTCAATCCTTAGAAAAAAAAAAAAAAAAAAATATATCAATAAGTTATTTTTGAATGTTTGAAAAATAGTTTTCGAAATAATTTTATTAAATATTTTTTGAAGATTTTTAGTAGCTTTTTAACTTTGTTTCATTCTTTTGTACACTCCTTCCTACGTTATGGGTGACCCCAATGTCGAAACTTTTTACAATTGTTACTGTCTTACGAATTTTAAAACACACCAGCACAAATTGCAATTTTCGTATGGCCCCAAAATTTTGAGATTGGCGGGGTTTGAACATGAAAATTTGTAAGCAACAAAATAAGGCTGATAAATTTGGGATAACAAAGTTGTAACAATTCTATCAGGGAAAAGAAATTGGCAGAAGCGTTAGCGAGCACAAAGAGTTGCCTGGTGCTATCAAACATAAAAATTATAAAACCAAAAAGAAAATAAGATAAAAGATATGAAACAACGCTGGAAAATGGTAGGTACCATAATAGATGTTGTAAATATCAAAATGTAAGCTAAATAGCTGTACTTGGGGTGGGTGTAAAAGGGTTGTCAGAACTCGTATCAAAGTTGAAAAAATAAAAAAAAAATTTCATATTTAGAGTTGACCAAAATCGGTTTTATTAGAAAAAAACCGACCCAAATAGTCAAACAATATGTCAAAAACAATAACTCAGCTGTAAGCGTTTCGTGTGATGTAACAAATTCCCACAAAATTAGTATTTCAACGAATTCGTTAGTAAATATTTTTTTTCATATTTTTGAGAGCCTAACCTTAACTGTAACCTAATATTTTAAATGCAAGGCACAGAAAAGTCATCAGAAGTTATTAAAGGTTAAATGTCGAAAATATTTTTTTGTTTCATACAACTTTTTCACGGTTAAGGGCTATTAAATTATTTTTCACCCAAGTCTTATAGATCATAAAGTTTCTTTTAAAAAAATATATATGAATTACATTAGAAATCCCAAACTTTTCCGTACCGTTGCAAGAATTTTATTTAAAAAAATGTGTAAAATACTGACTTTTACCAAAAATTTTGAAAATTTCAGTTTTTATACACCTCCATTATATTAAAAATTAGTACCATTGATCATTGGAACAATTAAAAAAAAAATGCAAATTTTTAGTCCACATACAAAAGTTAAATTTTTGGAAGGTTTTTGTATGAAAAGTACAAGAAGGTTTTAAAGTAGGTTGAATATCGAACTTAATCTAAGTTTAGGTAGTCCTCAACTTTTTGCGCTTACAGATTCTAATTATCTTGATTCTAAAGAAAGTTATGGTGTTTACAAATTTCCAACGCCAACGCCAACGACGACGACCACGACGACGAGACCGACGCCGCGCCGACAACGGCACACGCACACAAAAATGTCCCGAAAACTTAAAATGACGAAAACTTCGGTTTTTCAAGTCTAACTTGAAAATGGGAAATGTAATAGAAAAGCACTTTTTAAACAAAGTGTAACCATTTATAACAAATCATCATATTATTTTTTCTTCTCAGAGTGATAATTTTTAAGATATAGTAATTATTTTAAAAAGTTTCCGATGTGATTGTACATTTTGCCTAGGGTACTATACTGCAGTGCTCCAAACGTTTAATAGCCTTGAATAGAACAGATTATAACTGGACACTGTCTAATAGGCAGGCACGCGACACGTCTTGGAGTTCTCTTCAACGCTTTCTGCAGAAGCTGTATGGACGAATAAGAATAGGAATCGATTCCCCGCTCAAAGAAGAAGACTCTATCTGTGAGACTTCTACTATAACGACCCGAGCGCTCTATCAAAAATAAAGATATAGGTAATCTCACTCGCTTTATAAGAAGCTCGAAATGGTTTAATTATTAGGAGGAAAGTTTCCTTAGATTCAATGTGGTATCACAATGGACCAAACTCTTAATCGGCACTCCTGCCGGTAGCCACGTCAACCTAACCTAACTATACTGCTGTCTTAATAACAAAGGGCGTACCTATATCCACTTGTTGTAGTTTTGAGATAAATGCATTTTAATGTTTAGCTACAAAGCTGAGTATGGTAAATTTGCCCAAACTTCTTCGTGATTATGATCCATTTGGATGTGGAAATTTAGTATTTAAAGTTAATACAATCACAATTAAATGTTAAAGGATTACAAATATGCATTCAACTCAAATTTTAAATGTTGGTTATTTTGATATAAATTCATTTTACTGTTTTGGACTAGATCTTAGTTTAGTAGATGTGTTCATCTTCTTTTGTGATTATGGACCACTTGCAGCTTCATACGTCATATGTGAGGCACTTTTTAAGGTTTACAAATATGCCTCTTAACATTTTGGCGCTTACGCTCTTTTACCTTAGGACGGTAGTATTGCTTTAAAATGAATCGTTTAAGACCTACCCTAACAGCTCAACGGCAACGCGATTAAACTCACTCATTTGTCAAGTGCAATGTTCACAATGTTCAATCTTCAATGTTTTAAAATGCAAACACATAAATGCATATGCATCGATATCTCAAAACCACTCAACATTGCTTTTATCCATTTGCACTCGGATAAAATTACATAAACGTAAACATTAAACAAACAAAAAACTCAATATTCATTGCACAAAAACTAAAACAAGGAAGAAGATAGAATAGAAGACCCAAACACACTCAATTCCTATAATCATTCCACTCTCAATGAATTTAACCTGAGTTTTTACTCACATTGAGCTCACTCATTCACAAATCAACACCATCTCATTAAACTAACACTAAACAAAAACCAGAAAGTCAACACCACTACATACAAATGCCAAACCAACCAAAACTGGGAATATATCGGGAAACATGCATTCGTATCCCTATAATACAAATACAAGGAAAACAGGGAATTTTTATTTAGTGATGTGATATACAAACAAAATTTTCAACTCAAAAAAAGTGTTGTTTTGGTTCGTACTCTTCCATCCCGTTTTACAAGAATCTCAAATCCCAATCTTTTAGTTGTTTTGAGTCGGTTCACGGATACGGTTGGTCATATGGAAGCATAATCGCGTTATCCAATTGAAATATTTTTGAATTTATCAATTTATTTGTCTTAACCCGGCTTTGCCTTAAGATCTTTAGATACATTTTTTTACCTGCAGTCAATATCAACAATACCTTGTCTTTACGAGTGAGTGTTGCTTTGCTTTGAAACTTAATAAGAAAAAAAAAAAAACGAAGATAAACAATCTACATCGACTTTATGGCCGGCCGTGGCGGTATTTGTATCCAAAAGCCGGCAAGTTGATTCACACTTAATTGATGGACATTCATCCTCAATCCCTGCCGCAATCCCTCACTCTCTTTGCGCGTCGTTGTCTTCGTCGTCATCGTGCCCCTCGTCAGATCGTCAGATTCAGAAAAATCAGCAATAATTTCGTATCTCGCCGCGGTTTTACTGTTATTTGTCTTTGTTTGCATTATTTATAGTTCGCAGTTTATTTATTGGCACAAGAGCTAATTCTGTGAATACGAACCTTTGTCAAGTGAATTGTTGGAGTACTTTTTAATTCTATATGAGTGTAGCCCTTCTCAAACTATACGTACACAAACACACATGTTTCGTGGATATTTCTATGCGTGTCCCTTTCATCTCTATAACCAAAGCCGAGGGTAAAAAATAAAAAAAAAAAATATAAAAGATAAATATCTTTTGTAAGGTAATTGAACCGTACTAATAGATACATGTGATGAGTGAGGCAATTCATTTTCGGTTATCGTCAAACTAAACTAAAAAAAAGCAATACGTACACAAAGTAAATAAACAAAATACAAAAAACATGCTCACTATTTCTATAGTGTGAAGGATAGATACGAACGAATCACGGATAGAGTATCTATAGATATTCCTACAAACCAAAAAAAAAAAATAGTTGAAAGGAAAAGTGAATTAATGTGTTCTTCCTTTATCTAGACATTTGGGATGTTTATCACGGTTTGTTAGATTGAAAAAAAAAAACGAATTGAAAAAGGTGCGTTTTTAATATCACACCAAAGCTAAGTGCAGTGCACTTTGTATCTTGTATCTATCAGTCTTTGTGGCCCGTGTTGCATTTGCATTTCTAGTTTATTATTTTGTTGTTGTTGTTGTTGTGGCATTTTAATAAATTAACTTACACATACCCATAATAATATAAAATATGATTGAGTGTAAATAAAGTGAAGTTTTATTATTGTTTTCTTCTGAATTTAAACAAAAAATAATACAATTTAATTTATTGAATTTGTAGAGAATAGATATACACAAAAAATAACTGGTGAAAGAAATTTAAACTTCAATATAAAATCCTCGAACAGGATAATATTGGAAATACATAAATTTGCTCTCAACAATGGATTTATTATTATTGAACTCAAGCAAAATGTTTTTCGGATATAAAACACTCTTAGGAGTAAATGTTATCATTGGATTTTTAACCCTAAGTGGTAAGTTAAATTTAATGATTTTGATGAAATAACAATATTTAATTATTAAGAGGTCTTTTAAATAATATACTCTTATATTATAATACAATAAGTATACAATTAGGTAGTTCATGTTGTTGAGATATCTGAGCAATCACTAATTTTAGCAACCTGAGCAGGATTCTTAAGTACATTTCCTATCAAAAACGGAGAAAAGACAATTTTGGATTCGTTTTCTAGCTGCTGTGAAAAATGCCTGAGATCACAGGCAGCGTTACCGGAAATTATCTCGTGGCACGGTGGCACGAAAAATTTCAATGTGGCACGTTTTATATTTTTCTTATTTTACCCACAATTAAACTCAAAATGCAATCAAATAGTGTCAATTTTATTTTGCGTAATTTTTTCAATATGGATTTTTGCTTCTAGCCATCATGTGATGAATATTTTTAGGCTGTAAGCAGTTAATGGCAACCAAATCGTGTTTATGAACCATAGCTTGAACAAGCTTTATTGAATTATAGTTTTTTTTTTTAAGAATAATTTGTGATTTCCTTGTGGCATAAAGTGACACGATTTTTCACAAAATATGGAAACAAAAAAAAAAAAAGAGATCGCCGCAACGCTGATCTCAGGAGACCTTAACTGGCTACCAGCGTTGCCACTATTGCAAAAAATTTCCAAAGTAGATTAACAAAAAAAAAAGATACAAGTAGATTTGTATTTTTTTTAAAAACCAAGACATTTTTAAGTAAAAACATAAAACAACATCTTTTCAAAAACGACGGATTCAGACTCTAGTGACTTCATAACGTCGAAAAAATGTTAAAATTTTCACTTCGACAAAACACACCAACGTTTAGAATGTTTTCTGTCAAGTGAGCACTACCACTTTATATTTCCAAAAAACGCATTTACTTAGAAGAATTTTTTTTAGATATAATAGTGTTTGATAATGTTTTTCTAAGGTAATTCAGTTGAGGGGGCGTTGTTTCTGAAGTAAGGGCGCGACAAATTCTTTTATGATGCAACTTTGTTCGAGACGTCGAACGACAATTTTTTATAGCATATTTACAGCAAAAAACAAACAAGGCAAGGTTTCTAAAATACACCTATATGGGTGTTATTTCTAAAATAAAGGCGTGACAAATTTTTGTACACATAGTGTGCTTTAAATTATCTAGGAATAATCGATTATATCAAAATTTATAGGAAATTGGTAATTTAACCCAGAATTGTACGTTTGGTAGTGTGTTTTCCAAAATATGGGTGGGACAAAATTTTTGATAGCGCCATCTATCTACAACAAAATCACCAGAGTTAATGGCGTTTTTTTCAAATTTAAGCTTGTTTTAACAGTTTTCGAGGGGTGGTAGTGCTAACTTGTGTGTCAAGGGCTATTTAAAAAAAAAATGGAGTTTTTTTTAAGTATGTCACTTTTCAGCGACAAATTCGCGACAGTTAATTGCACACCCAGTTTTTGTATTTATGATCGTTTTTATACTTTTCCAGGGGTGGTAGTGCTAACTTAGTATTACTAGGGATTAGTTTAAAAAAAACGAGGAGCAACAATTTTTTTTTACGACAAATTTACGACAAATTCACGACAATTAATTGAATCATTACTTTTTTCAAATTTGAAATTGGTAGTGCCAACTTGACAAACGCACTGTTCTTGTACCTTCAAATAAATCAAAAAAATTGTAAAATTTTTTGCCGTTAAGGTCAAGAGTCGTCACAACCAACATCCAAATACTTAAGAGTGCCAAATAAATGATGAATGAGGAATTCAGGAAAAATTCTATCATTAAAAATATGTGAGACCTATTCGTTTCAATTGTTGCCCTCAATCAATCACACTCGTCTAGAAAAACAATTTTTTGCACTCTTTCAATTTCTGTGGTGTTTGCAAGAAACATGATAACTCTACTTTTGGACTTTTTTGTATTCAAGACATTCAAATGTTAAATAAAAAAATTGTAAAAGGCTTTTGCAAATATTTGTTCAAATAATTACATGCACTTCTATACTTTTAATGCTAATCAAAGTTTCATTGATAAAAGTTTTGATTTGACGTTTAAAAGCTATGAGACAGAACACGTACAATTTTGCTAAGTTCAAGAACATCACCCTTAAAACCCAATAACTCGCAGCTGCTTCTTCTTGGTCACTCAGGATATTCTGCTTTTAAAACAACAATTTATTACAACTAATAAAAGAAAAAAACAAAGCATTTCAGGAATGCACTTATTTATTTATTATATATTAACAAAATTTTCTGTTAGAATTTTGGAAAAAAAAAACAAATGATTTAGTTATTCCAAATAACACTATCTATCCAAGAAGTATACTTTTGGACATTTACGTACACCGAAGGACTAACGCTATTACAGTCGTTAGATGAATAAGCATAAATTCCAACCAATTTAGGATTTGCCGGCCAATCAACAACCAAACCACTTCCAAAGTCTGTCAAACAAGGGGTATTGCGGTTATTGCCCCAGCCCTTTGTACAGATGTTAAGATATTCGTCAAATACACCAGAGTAATCAGAAGCCTGGCACACGTTATTAGGAACAATGCTCAACATGGCATATGTTAGACTATCCGTTCGCGGTGAATAAGTTGTTGATGTTGGTGTTGCTTTATCAGTTGATGTAGAAGTTGAATCTGTATTCCAACCAGTGGTTGTAGGATATGAAGTGGTGGTTGTAGTAATATATGGAAAATCAGCGCTAGAATCAAATCCTGGTAAAACAGCTAATTTGTTTTTCAATTGTTCCAAAGATGTACGTAAAATAGAAATTGGCTTCAATGTGTTTGAGAAGCTAAAATTTACCGGAACCTTTACCAATGCAACGTCATCAAATTCGGTTGGATATAATATTACATTTCTAGGATCGTTGTTAACAACAATGTCGTACGAATCTGATGTGTTTTTTCTGTGGAGCCTCTCGATTTGTAAAATCAATCTAGAGCTTTCTCGGACACAACGTGCTGATGTCAGTATCCAATTTTGTCGTATAATTGATCCTCCGCAAAGTTTTGGTCCTCCGTTGTTATACCAGTTGTATATTGGTTCAATAGTAACATGATGAGGAAATCGTCTCAAAGTGTCCACCTCAGCTCCATTGCTCATTCTTGGTTGAATGGCAGTTGCATATGAAACTGTAGCGAACCCCAAAACCATTAACACAATTGCAATTATACTAGCCATTATTCACTTCGCGTGTTCAACACTTCGAATACAATACTCGTATATTCTGTGTCGAAAAAGTGCGCTCCCTTATATTTATATACGAAATTCATCTATTACAGGTTTATCGTTAGATGAAAGTTCTAACAGTGATAAAATGTCTTATCACAGAAATTTCTATTTATACTCATACATATACGTATATGCGATATATGTCAATTAATTGTGATGCACTACAAATGTTATATAATTTGTTTACCAAATAAGAATATTTAACTTGCCATATATAATTTTGGTATATTTTTAATGGTCTTTCAATATATACCAGATATAAATTGGGTTGAAAAGCTTTATAATTTCGAGTGGGATACTTCCACAATTTTTATGAATTCCTTATTTGACTATTGGGTTTTTGAAAATACACTGACCCACAAAATTAAAGGGACAAGAATTTTTATTGATTTTTAATAAACTTTGTAAAAACAATTCAAATTGAGATACATTTTCAAAACCTTACTCGCATGATTTGTTTTGTTTTTTTTTTTTTAGAAGGTGGAAACGTTCAAAAGACACTTAGCAGTATTCGACATCAAGTAGTGTGGTACACATACCTACTTTAAATTTCTTTGAGAGTAACAATTTGTGTTTTAACTTAATTTTTCTTAAGCTACTAAACAAACTGTAAGCTGTTTTCAGATGTATTTTCCGGAAATGGCTTAAAAACATTGGCATGATGTTCTGCGAATAGGTCAGCCTTTTCTTTAGATTTAAAGGGCGATTTTTTATAACTGCGGTCTTTCAAAGGTACTTAGCTGCTTTGCATCAGAGCGAATAAAAAATACTTATTCCGAAGCTCTCCTTTGAATTCATTTTTTTTAGACTGACGAAGCCATAAAAAAAACCTGAAAATGTTGCTTAAGACAACAAAATTTTAAAAGATAACTATTTTTAATCTTAAAACTAAAATACTAATATATTTAAAATATATTTCAAAATTAGTCTACATAGATTTTTGATGCTGCACTATATAAAAATCATTTTGCATAGCTTCAAAGCTAATTCTCTTTTGCGAGCAAACAGTTTGCTCCACTTAGTCCACATCCTGAAAAACAAAAAAAAAAAAAAAAAAAAACTACGATGTCCTCTTGGATAGAGAGTGAAATTGAATTCGGGTGAAATCTACCTTCCTACCTTACCTATCCTTTTATGTAAATAAAACCTTTCAGCTGCTTATTTAATATTTATTATCAGGTGAGTAAAATCACCTCAATAGCCAGGTATACCAACCGACACTCCAACATTACGTTTACCTTCAACAGCCAACATTCATTGCGAGTTGATTCAGTGCCTCTGACAAACAATATAATACGAGTGAGTACCGATACGATGAAAAGGTGAACAAACTTCCGAACCGAATACAATACCGTATATAGGGATACCGCATTTAAGTAGCGCCCCTATAGTATATGTATTGAGTTCTATTAATTAATTTGCAATACCTCATGCTCTGTTATCCTTTAGCAAACTTCAAACTATAACTACATTTATATTTGTATTCGTTTATGCACAATGCAAACAACACTGAGCTGATTATTGTCCTTTTTGTTCGAGAAATTTCAAACACAAAAGAGTGCATTTAATTATTTTATTGCATCCAGTGTGGGCCTATTGAAATTTTATTACTGGGAAATACTGTATGTTGTGGTTTATTGTTTTTTTTTTAGGTATCTCGTTGGGATACTATTTGGGTGAATTTTGTATAATATAATTTAGAGTATTTATGAGTTATGACATTATGTTTTAGATAAAAGAGTTGTAACCAAAATCGATGTTTTTTGTGATAAGTGCAATCACTATGTGCTTATACTGATATCTTTAAAAGTTTTAGTGAAAACTATAAAAGATACAAAAACTTGTGTAGTGCCAGTGACCCTCCTGCCCAGAACAGTTATTTTAAGATTCGATTTAATTAAAATTCTAATATTCGGGTACCAGCAAAAAATTAAATGAGTGGTTAGAATTTGAAACTACATTGTTGACTTACTTACTTTTTCTAAAAAAATTGTATATTTTTATGAAGAAAACCAATAAAAAAAGATATTTAGTGCTTTTCAAAAAGACTGATTTTTATGGATTTCAACATTTTTTTGTGAAGAATCCAGAAGTCGTTCAAAATCTACATTTGGATTTTGGATTTTGCACCAAAAACAAAAAAAAAAAAACATTTTTTGTAAGTTTTTCAATGATTTCTCATGGTTACCGTAATAGATTTTGTTGAATAACTTCGTGCTCAGCATCCCAACAAAAACATAAAGTTAGTCATTAAAAATTATTACGTCAAAATTTTTCACATCTAAAAACACTTTAATTAGAATAAAGAGAGTATTATGGACAAATCATAAATTTCACTTTACAATATCTTTGGGCCGAATGCTAATATTTAAATGATTTTAAATGATTTAGACAGATGAAATGCACTTCATTCACATCCCATTAATAGTTTTGTAACAAAGTATATTTACCAGTAAATAAATTCGACGTTAAATGTACCAAAAAATACAGTTTTTTGACGTGTTCATATTAGCATATCTCGAAAACGTGACGTTCAAGGGTATTTTTGAATTCAGATTCGGGTTGATCGTGCCAATTTGGTTTGAAGGCGATTTTCGTTCCAGACCAATGAATTGATAAATACTTAAATTTGGTACATACTTTAAAACTTAATATATTGAAAAGGCGAACAACTTTTCAGTAATATTTATCAATTTTATTTCAACAAACATCAAACAGTTAGAAATTTTCTCAGTTATCAAAACTTTTACTAATTGAAATATCGATTTGCAGTTTTTATCAACTCTATCAATTGATAGTTGACAATCGCAATAGGGGTGATTGTTTTTTTTTCCAAATACCTCTTTCCATTTAAAAAGTTACAGTCTAATATTTGTAGTATATAATGTAGAATATTATGAAATCAAATACTAGTAACTTGCTTTCATTATTTATTCCTGTCCAATTGGGATACATTTCAATTCTGTTGGATCTACACCCAAGTTTCATACAAATTTTCCCATCATCCTTTCGTTCAAATTAACTTCTATTTGCTAAGATTTACTAGATTTTTTGCTTACAACAATGGAGTCCAGTATTCAGATGACACCCAGACACTCATTTTTTTATTTTTCTTAAAAAAAAAATAAGCAAAACACAACAAAACTTGACACATGAAGTGTCATTCTAAAATGATGTTCATAAAAAAAACTCAATACCCTTTAGTTGCACAATCACTTCCAACATACCCTCCTAAAAATTAAACTGAACCATTGATGTTGACTTTAAAACGTCTATGTATGTATGTATAAATGAATGTGGAAAGGCATACATATGCAATGTTTTGTATGTATTTCGGTATAGATATTACTTCTTACTTAGAATAAAAAAGCCATGATGAAGCATTCAACTTACCACACATGGTGTCCTTACTTGTTGGCAACAAATACAAAAAAAAATAAATAAAAGATTAACCACCATCAACTCCCTTCTACTAAACTACCTTCTAACGTCCTCCACAACAAAAGAACACATTTTTACTTTCCTTCGAGCCTTTTTTGTTTTCCGTTCTATAAAAAAGAGACACAAATAAAAAAAAAAAGTACACATTCACTTCCAAACCGGGAGTAATTGAAAAAGCTCGAAGCAGAGATTTTTAGCTACAATTTTTGGTCGCCATCCTGCTCAGCAGCTCAAAATTCACCAGGAACAAGAAAAACTCTCTGCCAGCAAAGGAAAAGAAAACAGTCAAAAGAAGAAAAGTGCAAATTAAAAAAAATAACAAAACTAAAAAAAAAGAAGGAACTCTTATTTACGTTTTTGTTTTTATTGATAATTTTCCAAGTGGATTTCCCAAATAAAATTGCAAAACAAAAAAAGAAATTCTTGGCGTCAATGTATTCTCTCCAAAAAAAAAAAACAAAGTAACACAAAAAACAACAACAAAAACACCACACTCTTAAGTGCATTACGCCATGCATTAAAGCCAACACAAGGATTGAAAATTTATGGCAATGCCAACAGAAAAAGGCAACAAAAGAATACAAACAAAAAAACATTGAAGAAAATGAAGAAAAAAACAGGATTAAGGAACGACATAGTCTGCATCACAACAGAAAGTCCGTTTCCAGGTTCTTGTTCTTGTTCACTTGCTGTTTGGCTCGAAGCAGGCTGGCAGCGCCGGTGCGGCGGTGGCGGCGGCTGCGAGGACGACGACAACGGCGATATGGTAGGTGACAAGCAAGTACAATTGGTATCACGGGCACATACCAACTTTGGGACACAAAAGCTGCAATCGAATGGTAGAATAAACGTGAAATGACGAAGGAGGAGTAGCAGTAAGAAACCACATCGTAGACGACATTTTCAAAAAAAAAATCGCTCACAACAAAAAAAAAGACATCAAAAACTTTCTACGTATACAAACCAAAGAATGGTAAAAAGGAATCCACCATCTTTCGGAACATTCATTCAATTCGTCTCTGGAATATGTGTCCTTTTTCTTCCCTTAAACAAGCACAGTTCAAGTTGATCACAGATGACTAGGGAATTAATTGAAATTGAAAAGCAAAAGTTTTGCAGATAGTTTTTTTTTTCATTTTTTTTTCTCATAACAAAATTATTAGATAAAAGAAGCGAAAAAAAAGGATTTTATATCCTGCCTTTTCTTAATCGAATATCTACACACAAAACGTCCACAGACAGACATAATATACGTCTTCATTTCATGCATGTGTTGGTATACGAGTATAAAATGTAGAAGATACCCATTTAGAGACAATGATGATGTGAAAAATGCAAAATGATTCATAATTTTTAGGATGAAAATGAAATGAAGAATAGAGCCAGAGGACGGGAGAAGGATACAAGAAAAATATCCTTTGTTGTCATAAATCATAAAGAAGAAGGTTCCTTTTATCTGACCCAGACTGAATGGAATGGAATTATTAGTGTTATATTGTGGATATCTTTTGAATGAGGGCAAAAACCGCATTGTCTCCTCGTTGTAGTTGTTGAATTTTGTTTGTTTTTTTGGATGGTCATTCATAAAAATGAATAAAATCTAACGACGAAGATTAGGTGCAGAAAAAATTGGATCTGTTTTATTAAGGTTTTGTATTTCTTCAAAAAAAAAAAAAACCACAAAATTATTAGAATATCTGAGTGCTATAAGAACAAGAAGAGTTACATAGTATAGTATACTTCAACTTACAAGTTAAAATGTAATTTAATTTTTAATTTCGGCTTTTTAGGCATTTCTGACTTTGGATTTGAAATCAGAACACCGGATCAAACTTAAACTTATAGATCGAAAGCCGACGATGCTGGTTTTTTTTCCTCAATCGAAACGATCTGATTATAAGAACTCAAGATATAAGCTTATAAGTGACACATGTCAGGTCTTTTTGGAGAGTTTCCAAATAGGAAACACACAAAAATGTCTCCAAAAACGCAGCTCGATATTTTCGAGAAAATCGAAATTCATATCAGCAAAACACTGATATGAAATTTTTATGTTGTTAAAAAACGAGTTTTTTGAAATTTTGTTTTTATTCGTAGAGCACTTAATTAGCACCTAATTTTAAGACCAAGTTTAATTTTTTAATTAAACTTTTAAGGCATTTGCGGTAGTTGCTCTGCTAACTTTAAATCAAGTTAGCAGAACATTAGTTTTTACTTAATTTATTTCATTTTTGGGCATTTAATTAGCACCTAATTAGCAATAAAAAAAACAGATGCAATAAAAAAAAAGTTCTGCTCACTTTTTTCTGCTAACTTGATGGACATTCCTAAAGTTGCTGTTGGCTCTTAGACTTTTAGCACTACATATATAAAATAATATACATATATTTAATTTTGAAGTTCATTTGATGGTTATCAAAGCAAAACTAACCAAATAATTTGATCAGTGATGTACAGTGTATGAAACTGGTCACTATGGCGTATGCGTAACTTTTTTTTTTAATAGAATATTTTAATGTTTATGGAGGTGGGAGATTTCACTGTCCGCCCTGATCAAAGTTTGCGCTGTTGCATGAATATCCTTATATTTTTTGTTTGTGTAGTGTTACTGTGACTGTTTAATAAAATATCGTCAAAAAATTTTACATGGCCTTTAAAAAATATAAAATATTTAAGTTTTTGGAGTATCGAAATACCAAGTTTCAATATTGACGTGTGATTATGTTGTTAATCTATCCCAGCACTCGTTATTAAGAATTTTAATTAAAATCCTTCATCCTTCATTGTGACAGAGCTTCCGCCATTTATGTTCGCTGAAGTAAATGCAATATGAAAAATATTAATAAAAGTTCTGTTGCCATGATGATGTCCCAGTCCCCGGTTTAATAACAATTATCTCTCATCAGCTCTCATGGTTATTTACAAAAAAAAAAAATCCTTTAAGTACCAAGGCAAGTTTATTTTTCCGACTGACAAGTTAAATTCATGCAATGCGAAGCAATTTTCTGAACAAACTGACCATATTATTTGGTATTTTTATTCGCGGTACAATTATTTGCGAGTTCATTTTATTTGTGTTCACGTTTTTTTTGTTGTTGTTGTTTTTTGAAATGATCATTAATCTTTTGAAGGCAACACAAAAAATTGAGCTGTCAGATTAATTAAGGTGCCTCAGAGGAAAATAACAATATTGGACCAGTTTTTTCATGGATTATTTTTTTTTTTTTTTTGATTATTTGTTGTTGTTGTTTGTTCCTGTTTTTGTGTTTCGTCGTTGGCCGAGCAATTTTGATGGCGGATTTTGTGCTTTTTCCTTTTGATACTCGTCCATGTGTCGTATTGAAAAATCGAATTTTACAATTGACTGAGTCTTTCACATGCCTGAATGCTGAAATGCTGACTGTGTTATGCCCAGGTTCAGGAACAAAAAGCACTTTTCTGATGCGTGATGTATGAGATGGATTCCTGAAAGCAAAACAAAAATAGGCCGATGGTATTATAGGTGGTAGTACGTATATAGTTCTCTGTTTGCACGGTAGGTCGTTATGATGTGAAATTTGTTGTTTAACGAGGAATACAGAGGGCGTGTGTGCATGCATCACTCAAAGTCAAATTATTATTGAACGCTGATATCTGCGGTATTTTTGCGCGAATCCGAGTATTTTTGGCGGTGCGGCGGCGGCGATAGTGCATTAATTTGTATTCTCGCTACTTGCATATATCGTAGGTATAGGTACCACCGACATTTATATTCTCTTCCATTAAGAATGCAAATTATTCGTTTTATTGGTGATGGTGGTACAGAGAGGAGCATCAGATGCTTTGTAAAAGGGATTTCCATTTTATGTTGTGGCAGATTGATTGCGAGTTCAATAATGAAAATTGGGAACGACATGAAATGTCTATTTGCCTTTGTCATTAGAGTTCTGTTTTGTTATTATTTATAAATGTACCTTTACCTACATAGGCAGCGAATGATGATGATGTTTAAATGTGGTTTGTTTGACACTCAGCACTAATGGGCTCTTTCAGAACAGAGTGTGCATATTTATATGATTTTTTTTTGTGTGTCAAATCATATATAAAGTAGATTTTTTGTTTTTATTTAAATAGTCAAAAGAGCAAATCATTTTTTAGTTATTTTAAATATAGTATATTGAAATCATGTTACAGTTGGGTTGGTACACAAAAATTGGATGCACAGTTGACTAAGCCAAATAAGTGAAGGGAGTTTGGATCACATAATGTAGATTTTATTTTAAAACGTTATGCACGCCTTACACGACTTATTCTGTATCTGCCTCCTTGTGGAAACGAAAAATACTGAGTGAAAATTCAGAAAATATTAAACTTTTTTAATATCACTCAATACACTGTGCAATATTACACGATCAATATTATTGCCCTGTCGAAAACGTATTTTTAAGATTTAAGAATGACAGCTTCAGAAGTGCAACAACCGTCTTGTTGTTTTCTTGGTTCTGTTTGTTCACTTTATGGAAACAAAAACTGGAATAATCTACTATAAAACGTAATTTCACGAAATTCTAAATGATTGCATTATGTTTCCCCCTGGGGAAATTTGTGTTTCAAAATCACAAATTTAATTATTTACATGACAATATAATGATTTGCTTTGACAGCTTCAAGTACGGAAGTGCTCTAAGATGCTTTCACACCACAATTCAGATGGTTTTTGTTGACAGCTTCAAAAGCGAAATAGCCGCTTATCGTTTTCTCGGATCTGTTTGATGACTTAATGAAAAGAAAAACACTCGAAAACTCAAAATCGAGCACTGCATTTAAGTTGATATACTTTGACAGCTTCAAGGGCAAAAATAATTTCTGTTGTTTTCTTGGTTCTGTTTGTTTGTTTTATTAAAAAAAAAAACTGTCATAATCTGTAAAATGCTGATTCTTAGGAATATCCTTCTGTGCTTTTCTGAAAAAAACAATAAATGCCAATGATTTTTTTACACTGACCCGCTAATGGATTTACCGATCTTTCATCGCGGCCGCAGTTCTTCGTCAATTCAATTCACAAGTTGGAATCATATAAAAAAAAAATTAAAAATAAACCCCCCTGCTTATGCAGTTGAACGCGTATTTCTTCCTCAAAGTTAATTGACTTTTGCACACACATTGCTTGTGCAGAATTAATTACACTCCATGGAGAATTTTTTGTTTTCGTTTTTCACTTTGGTTTGCTATGGCTGTGCGCTGATGCGCTTACTGCATTCCCTAAATGGAAACGCGTTCGTTGTTCTTAAGAAAATGAAAAATAATATGCGCGAGCAGGCAGCAGACCACACCGCTTATTGACATCAACAAATGTGATCCCTTTTAAAAGCACATATTATAATTTCGGACTACTCTATGGTGGCGACGAGACGCGACGACCAATGCGACAGACGGGCAGAGTGGTATACCTCAGCTAGCACAATGTAGCATTATAAGCTATAACCATAAGCAATCCATTGAGTCCCCAGTTGTCTTTAATTGAATTTTGCTGTTCGCGATCAGATTGAGGAGTTGATTGTTAATGCAGTTGTGTGTGTCCGTCCATGCAAAATCCACTTTATAAGGAATGTGGAGCGAATTTGTATTATAGGTACGAGTTTTATATAATAAGAAAAAAACTTATCGACTTGATTGTAACTCGATTCAAGATGCTTTTATCTATGACGGTAGAACTACATCATATAGAATGAAAGGGTGGTTTCTGTCCTTTAAAGTCGGTTTTTATAACTTTAAGCTTATCTTATTTCAAATTTATTGAATTAAACCACTAAGCATTGAAAACCTCATAATTTATGACTTGCTTATATCCGAATCACACATCAGACACAAAGAATTCCATTTAAGGATGCGATCCGAAAGAACTGAAATAATTTCGTCAGCTGAGTGCTTAGTGTTCTGTACATATATACCATTATTTTTCGAAATTTTCGAACTAGTACAAAGGTATAGATATTTTTTTTTTATTTTTTGAAATAACCCGGCTGGGCAGCATAATGTCAAAGCATTAAAATTTTAATGAAATCACAGTCGAAGTTACGTTTTATAACAGATTATGACAGTTTTTTCGTGAAAAAACGTAAAACATCAGAACATACAAACAACTGACAATAGCTTTTGAAGCTCTCAAAGCAAGTGTTCGAAATATAGGTGCCAAAACTTGAAATTGAGTTCCGAAAATCAAACAACATTGAGTAAGCTATAAAGTTAAGAAAATAATGACAAAAAAATTTATGCAATTCTTTTATTTATTTAACCCTGAATCATACTATCGATCCAAGGCAAATATTTGGCAACATAAGTAAAAACAGCTGGCTTCGTCTTATCGCAGCTTGGGGAATACATAGAAAACATACCAACAAGTTCACTTTTTGCTGGCCATCCAGCTATCAGTCCACTACCAAAGTCCGAATCACAAGGAGTATTGGTATTTTTGCCCCAGCCTTCGGTACAAATTTGTGTGTATCCATCGAATTTACTTCCCAGTGATTTCTCACACACCTTGTTGTCCAATATGTTAAACATGCAATACTTCAGATTGTCACTGTCATCTTCACCACTTCTAGTGTTCCTAAATCTTTCACTTCTTGTTGTTGAAGTCGATAGTAGCGTAGTTTCTGAAGGAATTGGACGAGCTGTTGTTGTTGTTGATATTCTTGTTGGTGCTGCTGTTGTCGATCTTGCTCTTGACGTTGTTCCAATTGAAGTTGCGCGTTCTGAATTGTCATTAAAACCCGGCATAACAACAAATCGATTACGGAGCGTCTCAGTTGACATTCTTGATAAATTAACCGGCATCAAAGTGTCAGAAAAGACCAACATCAACGGTAATCTTATCAAAGCCAAATCATCAAAATTTGTTGGATACACATAAACTTGATCGCTATTCACCGAACAAGTGAAATAATCAGCAGCACTTTGATTTTTCTTTCCGAAATGCAATTCCACACGTGGACTGTCGGCGATACAAGCTGCTGATGTCAAAATCCATTGAGCATTTAAAATTGAGCCACCACATTTGCGTCCAGTTAGTAGAGGAATAATGTAGACATGATGGGGAAATCGTTCCAAACTATCGACATCTTGTCCACCAGTGAGTCTTGCTATCGGATCGGCCTGGGAACTTCCAACGAATGCCACCGCCAAAACTATGCAACAAAAGACTGGTTTGCAGAAGAACATTATGCAACAAACTATATCACAGCAATATTCTTGGCAGCCTTATTTATACTTCTTTCATACAAGAAAAATGATAAAATTTGGTAGTTGTTAAGCTTATAGATATCGATGCTTAAGTACAAGTTTTAATTAATGCAAAATGTTATCGA
This sequence comes from Meliscaeva auricollis, assembly GCA_948107695.1. NCBI lineage: Eukaryota > Metazoa > Arthropoda > Insecta > Diptera > Syrphidae > Meliscaeva > Meliscaeva auricollis. The sequence continues at coordinate 17,094,362 of OX403619.1, read as the reverse complement.
ACATGATCAAGACAAAAAAACCCGAGGTAATTGAAAAAAATATTCTAAGATAAAAAAGAGAATATTGAAATAAAAATAAGACATCATGAATGAACTGAAAACACGAGGCATAAAATTAGTGAAGTTTATGCCAGTTGTAGGTAAACTGGTAATTTTGACTTTTAGCAAACAAATCATTTTGTCGCAGGCAAAGTGTTGACATGCACATGTCGCTTGTTGACTACATGATATGCGACATCTGTTACAAAAGCCGGGTGTTTGAATGCGGCAAGCGTGGGATGAGAGGATTACAGGTACAAGGCATACGGCAGCAAACCTATTGTCGCATGTGACTTGGGTGTACATGACATGCAGGAAAGTCAAACGTTGACGATTTTTATGTACATTCATCGGACTGAACGTTTATTTATTGACACCATCTTGTATTAAAAGTAACATTAAAATATAAGAAAAAAATAAGAAGCAGTAACCATTTCCGAGTGTTTAAACAACACTGTGCATGATCCGTTTGGCATCCGATATTCATAGCTCGGCCCTCTCGAAGCGAACGTGCAGTATTTCCTCGAAATCTTCCTAACTGGAACGTTGTTGTACATTCTCTCCACGATAACGATTGCATGGACTCCTAGACAAACTCGATATTGCAGCTATCAGCTGTGACATTTTGTTCTTATCTGTAACAGCCGAGTCAATTTGTTTACAGATTCTTAGCGCCTTATGATAGGTACCTAGCCATAAAGATAACAGTTAATTTGAGAGGCGCAGCTTCGACTCAGTACTTATTGGTAGTTTCTAGTATATACTTCAGTGTGAAGATTTGGTCTATAATAGTTGATCTTCTTGGCCACAAGCCAAACAAAAACTCACACACAGCGTTTTAGTTTTATGACATTTTTGAGCTCGTAACGTTTGGTGTTGAACTCTTCGAGTTCGTTCTCGACGTGTTTGTCTCGTCTTCTTCTTCCTCGGGTGACTTTCCGCCACAAATGCAAGCAACTCCTGCGGAGTTCGACAATTTCATTTGATCACTAGTAAACAGATTTTCTTCTTCCATTGAAGAAACTCTTCCGGGTCATTGAGGCATCGGCATATGCACATTGGAAGTATTGGATCTTCACTCACTCCACTTTTCCATAGTGACTCTTGATGACTTTGATAAGCCCGCCCTAGGACAAATTGCCTTCGGTTGTATTTTGTTGCCTTAATACCTGCGGTACTGGGACTTCTTATTGTTGACATCTGGGGTACCTATGTAAAAACAGATCGGAACAACTTAATCTGGGAAACCACTTTGTCACCGTACTATGAGTCGGAAAGTGTAACCTGCTGTCCTATCGAGGAGATTATCCTTAGTTCTTAGTGAAATTGAAAGTAAAAAGCCTTGATTTTTTTTCCAAAATATGATAACACACTTATAGCAGGATGAAGAAACAAACATTACTTTTGGCTTAATATTACTTAGGTGGCTATGGCTTGTGGCCGCAGATATTATATCGTTCCCGAGAGGAAAAGTGAAAAATTGTAAATTTCTCTTAGTAGTGGTGCCCCAAATATTAAATAACTCGTCTTATTCATAAGGATTTTTTTCAACCTTTTAATTGAAATTCACTTTAACATTAATTTACTCTAATTTGTGTTATTTCCGTCAGGACCTATTTTGTTTTTTGTAATATTCTTTAAAAAATTTAAGGCATTTTATTTCTATTTTAAACCCACCACCAAATCATGTTGAAATTAAAAACAGTAAAAAGGTCCATCGGTGCATTTTATTATATCCACGTCAGAAACCGAAAACAAGAACAGAATAAAATCATTTTGAAAAGCTTGTGAAAAGGATGAGGCGTGGAATTGCTGCTCTCCGGCGGATCGCTTTTTGGCTTCATATTTAGGGCTTTAGACCAGTTTTAATAAATCCCTACTTTAGCTCTAAGGCTATAAACGTATATTCATGCAAACATTTTTTTTTGTTATATTTTCGTTTTACCATTCGAACAACAATGGGATGAAATTTTTTTTATTCGTGGAATTTTTTTTCCTGCCTATTGTTACTCTTTCATTTTCAGATCAGAGACAGATTTGTACCTGGAAGCGAATTCATATCCACTATACCGAAGTAGGAACTCTGAAATAAAAAAAAAAAAAAAAATACGAAATGGTAAATTCCAAAGTGGTTGATTTTTTTTTTTTTTTAATTTTTGATGCTATGGATTTATCTCCGTTTTATGTGTTTTTTGTGTGAACTTGTGCACAAGGCTCTCAAATCCAAAGTTAATGGGAATATGTGTTCTTTTTCCAAAAAGGTATATATGAGGCTGAGAGATTATAGGTATGGTGATGGAATGGTGGTAGCAATATTAGGTAGGTACTCTGGATCTATGGATTGATAATAATTAAAGATTTCATTTCATGTGAAAAATTTTAAATATTTATCCAGAAGAACTGGTCAACTTTTAGATCATAATGAGCGAGACATATTTTGAGACATTAAACTGTTTTAACAGCAACATACGAAAAACAACTCAAAGTTATTGCAGAAATCTCTTTAATTTACTGCACGCGTGTTTGTAAAAAAGGTAAAACATGTGTCCCATGGTCTCTTAGAGGTATAAATAAAACGTACAAAATTGGACCTAATACACTTCCTTTTACTTTTTTCCGTGTCTTACGTGGAAAATTCTCTTTAAATACTCGTATTCTTTAAGAATTACATACGAGTCTTTCAAGTGAAACCTGAATTAATTGATTATAAAATCCGTAGTTTTTGAAATGTATACTGCAGAAAAACTTCAAATTTAGAGGATAGTATGGAATTTCTATACTCTAGATACAGGCCAAGTTAATTTTGTTGTGGATTTTTTAACATTCCTTTGTGAAGAACTATGTCTTGTAAGTTTTCAAATGACTTCTCATGTTTACTGGGATAAATTTTATTGGATAACTTCAGATTCGTGCTCAGCATCCCAAAAACCATAAAGTTATAAAGTTAGCTATTCAAAAATATTACTTCAGAACTTTTCACCTCTAAAAACGCTTTAATTGGACTAAAGAAAATATTTTGCGTGCCCCAACATCCTTTAGAAAAGTTTAGTTTGGTTTGAAAGCGATTTTCGTTGCAGATCAGTGTTATTAGCTGACAACGCTGAAAAAAATATTTTTCTAAAATTCAACGATCAAACGCAACAAGGTATCAAATATAAAAGTTGGTTAAAACTGCCGAATACTGGAAGCAAGTTCATTATGGACGTTTCTTTTTGTCTCTTGAAATGCGTGCAGTGACGAGCTACTCTTATAGTTTGATGTCAATATAATCACTTAAGTATCAGAGTTGTAAAATCTGCAGTCTTTTCGGTGCTGCAGTTTTTTAACTTATAAAAGTGTTTTGACTATAAAACTTCTATCAGCAGTCAGTACTAAAATACTGACTGAACCGTTAATAAAAGCAATTAATTGACTGCTTTCATTAACTGTGCAGTCAGTATTTTAGTTCTGACTTAGTGGCAGTACTAACTTGCAGTTAAAACTAAAATCAATTAACAGTGACTGAATTGACTGCATTACAAATTGACTGCAGTCTTTTAAAGCTCTGTTAAGCATATAGCGAGTCAATAGTCTTCTATGTCCAGCATCTTGTTTTCATGATCGTGGCAGATTTTATGTAAAAGACAATCAATCCAGGAGGTGGGGGAAGGGGAGGTTGAGGCAGTAAAAGTATGCAGTTAAAAAGACCGAACTCTCCAATTTCTTTGTGGTGCGGGTTATGAACATAAGTTAAAAGAAAGCCAATAATAAATATATCATAAAATTTTTGGATTAAGAACAACTTTAACTAGTCATTGCCAAAATGGAACAGGAAAACAATAAAAACCTCTCTTGACCCGAAATTCTTTGTTAATTTTTAGGGTCTCCAATTTTGTTTCTTCTTTATTCTATATTGGGGAAAAAAATATTTCGATTGATATTCAAGCCATTAACCAACAAATTACCTCAAACTTTACACCACTTTTATTCTATATGTCACTCTCTCTCTCTCTCACACTCTTTTTATAAGCTCGTGACTTTGGCAGAGAGGGAAACAAATCTCTCCTCGCCACTATTGCTAATTAATTTTTCCACCGATTCAGCAGGAAAAAAAAATCCTATATGAAAAAAAAAAACAAAAATACATCATCCATCAATATATAAACAAAAGCCCAGCACACTCGTGAATGCTCCCCAGAAAATATAGCTTCATGCCATTTTCTTGTCTCTCCTTTTACCTTGTATTTTGATGCGAATTTCGTATTCAAGGCGCGCACACACATTTTTGCCGACACATATGAAAGAAACAAAAAAATATTTATTCCTCTTTTTTTTTTTTTTTTTTACGATTATTACTAACTCCTGAGTCCTTCTATAAAAGTTGAGCCTTCTGCCTTCTTCTTGCTGCTTTGGATCCGAGAAGCATGGCAAATCGATTTCATCCAAAGAAAGAATGTCTGGCGTGGCTGTTGTTAGCTGGTTTGCTTCATATCGTGATGATGATGATGATGATGATGCTCCTCCAGGGTTCAGCATCAGACACGTTTCCCTAAGGACATAGGAGAAATAACGAAAATTACACTGATGGGATAGATGGTCTCCCAGCAGCGTCTCAGGTCTCAGGCGAGGCGAGACCAAGCAAACATACGTCCATATACTCGTACATTCTCGCATTCACATGTTTGTATGCACACGATTATTTATGTGAGAGGAGCTCTGATGACTTGCTGGAGGAGCAGCACCCAGGTAGGTAATTAGGCTGACTGCTGGATGAAGATTATAATATGATTCTTCTATACCAGATATACCCACCAAAGTCATAATCAGGATTTTTCTTTTTCTTCTTTTTTTTTTGTTTTTTTTTGTTTTGATGCCCTTGCATGGAACTCAAGAACTCGTCTGTTGATGTCCATTGCTGACGTTTGCTGAGTCGTGTGTTCTGTGGAAACGCATCGCATCTCACACAAAAGAGTGAAAAATAATTACGAAATTAAGCCTTGAGTGGCGTTTCTGTGAGCACTTTTGATATTTCTGTAGGAAAAAGGCATACCTGCGTGCACGGAACGGAGATCGTTTAATTATATATGCCTTCCTTACTCAAATGGAGATTTATGTATCTTTTTACACATGCAGATACTTCCATAACAAATGTATCTCAAAAAAAATAAAAATAAAAATAAAAAAAACTCCCAAAAAATAAATTGGTAAGAATGGGATTTAATAAGCGGTGGTGGTGAGATGGTTTATTATAGGGAGAGCGGTATTAATATATTTTTCGAGACTATATTATACTTGTAGGTAGATATTAGACATTTTTTATAAATTTAGGGGGTTCATAAAGAGATATCAACTTTTATAAATATAATCACATTTCAACGCAATAAAAAGACTTTAATTTATTTGTTTATTTCCGTTAAATCAGAATCTGGCCATGTTTACACTTATCTAAACTTCTTATCAAAAGATTACTGACTTCCTTTTCATATATTGCATTGTTTCTTTTGTTTTATGAAGGCTTTCAATTTGTATTGTTATAGTGTGATTAATATTAGGGGGGCTTTTTTCGGGCTTATCAAAATTGTCTACAAAAATAGATTAGTATTTCTAGAAATGAATGAGCATTTCTTTTCAATGAATGAATGTGAAGGTAATCAAACCGGTTTATAGATTTATAGATACACTATCCTGCAAAGGTTAAGAAATATGTAAGTACATATAAGAAGGCTTTATCAAGGTGTGGGGTAGTGGCTAGTCAAGTTCTGTAACAACTTTGGCACTGGCACTAAACCCTTACTTACGGAATCAACTCAGAACATTTTTATTGATATTGATAGCATATAGGGCTTCAGAAATTTCAAAAACCGCAACTATTCTGACAATAGCCGTACCTAGGATTTTGGTTCGGGAGTTCGGAGGGGGGAGGGGGGTTACATTCAATCCGGTATTTTTTTTTTTTTTAAACAAATCAGTGCATTATATTTTAACGAAATGACAACTTTCGTTAGATTTTAAAGTACATTAATAATTTCGCATCAGGGGGAGCAATTTGAAATGTTAGTAAGTGCAACATATTCTAGAAAATTTAATGACAAAAATTACCGTTTTTAAAAATTTTGTTAAAAATCATCGTGTCATGTATTCAAAAAGTCTATGGAATTAATAGACACTTACGACTACATTCAACATTCTGATAAAAGGATTTTGATCTACACGAAAAATTCAGACTGCGATGACCGAATCATGGATTGGATGTTGGATTTTTGGTCTCCATTAGACTTTATTTGACGACAGACCGATAGTCCTGTTATGTTATTCAGAATATATAATAATGTTTCGGATATAACGTTCTTCTACTTTTCATATTAATGAAACATTTCAAAAGAAAAAGAGCCGACTTAATATTTAAGACTTTTAACATTTTCTAATAGATACCATTGTCAGAAATGGCCCAAAATGCAATGGAACCCAATGCAGACCTCCAGCTTTCAAATATAATTATCAAAATCGAGCCACCCAGTCAAAAGTTCTGAGCTAAAAAACGTAAACAAAATGAAAAAAATACAGTCGAATTGATAACCTCCTCCTTTTTGAAGTCGGGTAAAAAAATCAGAAAAATTACAATTTTGTACTAGGGTCAGGTTGTATTACATTTTTTTGTTTTTAATATTTTCAAATGATGTCGTATTGATAACACACCTCAACAAAATTTACTTTATTTACTGTTGCCCAAACTTTGATTAACGTTTCTAAAGGATTTTGACCTGCAGAACTCAAATCTGAATTTTCAAAATTGGGTCTAGTTTTTGAGATATTCCCGTTAGAAGAACACGAGAAAAGTATTTTTCAATATTTGTGAAGTGATGTTATTACGTAAGGTAACTTCTTACAGTAAAAATTGTAACAGATTATGAAAGAATTGTTTTTTTTCTTCTTTTTTATTCGGTTTAAATCATTTCGATAACTCTTTTCTCCTCTGAGAAATCTTAAGTTAAAATTAATGTATTTTTTCATTTTATACTGGTCAACAAAGTTTCTTGTTGCCGAAACAAACTTTACTTTTCTAAAGGTTTTCGATGACTTTAACTCGAATTCAATTACAGAATGTTCCCATCAGCTCTCATTTTAAAACATTTTTGTTAGAAAATCAAAAATAAACACCTTTTCACAGTTTCCGAAACAATTTTTTGACTTGAGGCGAAAAAGGTTTCTTTGTGATTTTCTAACGGGAATATTTGAAAAATGAGTTGTGTTGTTTCTGTTAACCTACTTTTAGTGAAAATGTGTATGTTTTATTACTGGTTCAATATTTTTATAAACGCCGGTCGGTATAATTTTTCGTTTCTTCCAAGACTCATCATTTGTGTTACTTTGTTGGGTATAGTACTGGTGTAAGATAATTTAATTTAACCTACGATGTTTAGCTTGTATGTTTACAATATTAGAGATAAGTAAGAGTCACTATAAAATGCACTTGTTTAAAAAAAAAACTTTCCGAACTACTCCGATTTTTCTTAATAAGCTTTACAATATAGCTAACTATGTTTAGCAAGTTAAAATAAAAGTAAAAACATTAGGCAAGCAAAAGGCCTCATCTTTTATTTTTTAGATTTCTGTGGTTAATCTAATCATATAACTATGTATTTAGTTTGTAAAATTTAGTCTATACGATTTTGGCCGAAATTATGATAAGTGGTAACATTCTGATAATAGCCTAGTGGAAGTTCATTTCAACACTTTGCAACCTCTTATTATCAGTTATTTGATAAGCTCAGTAGAACTTTTACCACTTTAGTTGTTTGTAATTAATTCAATTGGTACTGATTGCACAGAAAAACTGTGTAGTCAAAAATTATTAAAATTTGTGTGTTAAAAATTTAAAATTTTCGAAATTTTGTTGAAATTTTTTTCAAGTTCATGACATCAAACATATATTAATGCAAGAAATAATAACTCCTTCTTTGGAGTAACTTCCATTCGAGCAACCTATTGCTCCTCTCAGGATATTATTTTCAGTCATTAAACAAGAAACTGCATCTACATTAATGCCAACAGTCGATTGAAAATAACTGAAATAGAGTCAAAGAGAATATGTATTGAGCAAAAAAGGAAAGCTACATCAGAAAGAAACTCAATCTAAGGAAACAGTTTTTGTCGTATAAATGTTCATTAACTCCAGACAATGGATGATTCTTTGTAAACTATTCTCTTAGCTAATTGACGTGTTTGACACAAATGTTAGCACCATCAAGTATAATTAAGGATATCATATAACAAAGTGTGAACAAGGAGTAAATGACAAATGATATTATTATTGAGATTGCTTTGAGGTTCTTTATGTTGAGCTACTGATGTAAAGAAACAAAATTAATAGCTACCACCATTATTGTCTCACATTTCCTACTAATGGAGTAAGGTGTGTTCATTATTTTGAACGTCAAGCCATACAATGATAGTTGGTCAATATATTGACCTGTTGGATTTTCATTTTGTTACTATGCATGCAGCCACAGATTTTTTTTGTGAGTGGGGTTGGGTTTTCTAAAAAGGGAGTGAAACGGTGACAAAAAAAAACGGTGGTAGAAAACAAGAGTTTAATCGAATTGTCCTATTAGACGCATTATGAGCCACTATTTTTGGCATGAAATTGATATAATAAAATGAAGGAACTTGTTACAAATTATCTAAAACGATCGGTGGTGCATCGTGTAATGTATAAGGCCAAGCAAACTTCGAAGTATTCGGAGACTTTTTTGTCTGGGATGCACTGTCAACACGCAATGTAGGTAATCAATGCAAAGATCAAACTTAAAAGTTTGAAAAGTTTCTTCGATAAGAAGCCATTACACAACGAGCACTAAGAACTTTACAGCGACCTAGTCAACGCACTTATATAATCAAAAAAATCAAAAATCAGTCAAAAATCAGTCTCTCAATCCAACTAATTGCACCTATGGGTCACCTCTTTATACGAACATCCATCAATGGATCCGTTGCTATATTTTTTCGAATTCTAATGATCAGAACTTTTGATTTTTCTTAAGGGGTCAACCCATAGAATCCGTCGCGTCCGTTCAACGAATCCGTTGTCGATGATGTTGAAAGTTTGGCTACTTTTTCCGTCGCGTCCGTTGTTATGCGTCGGTTCTCATATGAACGTGTGTATTTTATCGAGCTGTCAGTTGTAACGTAACGTAACGCGACGGATTCTATGGGTTGACCCTTTAAGAGAGATTCATTATTATTAAAAGACTTTGGCGCAAAAGCCATCTTTAATTTTAGTTATTGATAATTTATATTCTGTATAATTTTTTGCAGAACTTACTGTATGTTAAAGACAAACAAGACTTATCAGTCATTACGAACTCAAAAACAAATCAAAATCAAGTATTTTAATTATTTAAAAGCCCTCAAGTCAAATCAAATAAACAATTCATAGATAAAATAGTGGAAGTATCCACTTGAAATTAAAAAAGTTGTTGAAACACAAATTATAACTCATTATTAGAAAATTTAAAAAAGTACCGAGATGATGGCACTCAAACTCAACTAAATATTCTTATTTGACAAACAAGCTATATGTAAAACACTTGTAGTGCAGTTAAATTAGTACCAAAAATAAACAATTAATAAATTTGTCACTATAGAATTCCATAGAATCGCAATAATGCGAGTATATAGGTAAATACAATCATTTCTGTGATAAGACATTTTATCACTGATATAACTTTAATCAAACGATAAACCGGCAATAGATGAATTTCGTGTATAAATAACAGAGCGCACTTTTGGACACAGCATATTGCATTCGAAGTTTTCTACGCGAAGTGAAAAATGGCCAATTTAAAATACTTCCTGGTAATTGTGTTGGTGCTTTTGGGGTACGCTACAGTTTCGTATGCAACTGCCATTCAACCAAGAATGAGCAATGGAGCTGAGGTTGACACTTTGAGACGATTCCCTCATCACGTAACTATTAAACCAATATACAACTGGTACAGCAACGAAGGACCAATTATTTGTGGAGGATCGATTATACAGGAAAATTGGATACTGACATCAGCACGTTGTGTCCGGGAAAGTTCTAGATTGATTTTACAAATTGAACGACTTTACAGAAATGACACATCAGGATCATACGACATTGTTGTAAATAATAATCCTAAAAATGTAATTTTATATCCAACTTACTTCGATGACGTTGCATTGGTGAAGATTCCCGTGAAGTTAAGCTTCTCAAACACCTTGAAGTCAATACCAATTTTACGTACATCTTTGGATCAATTGAAAAATAAATTAGCTGTTTTACCAGGATTTGATAATAGTACGCTTTCTTCGCCAGCTCGAACAGATAGTCTAACTTATGCCATGTTGAGCATTGTTCCAAATAGCGTGTGTCAGAGTGCCTATAAGCCTGGTCTTTTTGATGAATATCTTAATATCTGTACAACGGGATGGGGCAACAACCGCAACACCCCGTGTTTGAATGACTTTGGAAGTGGTTTAGTTGTGGATTGGCCAGCAGATCCTAAATTGGTTGGAATTTATGCTGATGCATCTTACGACTGTGATAGCAGTAGTCCTTCGGTGTATGTTAATATCCAGAAGTATAATTCTTGGATAGATAGTGTTATTTGGAATAACTAAATTTTCCTAATTTCGAAAATCTAAATTTTTATTAAAATAAAAATATAAGTGCATTCTAAAATTGTTTTGTATTTTTCTGTTTTTAGTTATTGTCTTTTATTTGTAATAAAATACTGATAAAAGAATTCGTAAGACTTTTTTTCCAGGCAGGTATATTTCCATTTTCAGCTGAGTTTTACTAGTTTTTCTTTAGATTTAAAAGCTTTAGTTAAAATTTGTCAGTTTCGACAGAGATCTATCAATTACGCCCGAATTTAAGCGGTATTAGCTAGGTATTAGCAGGGCTTTTTTATCAACTTCGAGCCGAATGAGTGTTACCAGTTTCGGCTGAAACTTAACAGTTTTGACTGAGTTCTAAGAGTCTCAGCAGTACTTATCAGCTTCAGCACAGATTTATTATTATTTCCGACTGAAATTAATCAATTCTGCCGAGATTTACCAGTATCAGTTGCGTTTCAACTTTCAGTTAAGATTTTTGTCGAGACTTTTTGCGAAATTCTCAATCACATTGGCAGGCGCTTTTACTTGCGAAATAAGTAGTTACTTAGTTTTTTTTTTGGACACTGAAAAATTACTATTAACTCTAAAATAAGGGTAGGTACCTGCCTTTTTTGTACAAAAAATAGTTTTCCTTCTCTAGATAAAAAAATTGAAGTATTTTCTTGTTCATGTTCGAAAAAAGCTTCAAAGCTTCCACTTCAAAGTTATAAATAAAGGAATAACTTCTTTCAAATATAATGTTTTTTTCTTTTATCAAAATTTCATAGAATTTATTAAATACATATTTGAAAAAAAAAAACAGAAATCTTCATTTCCTTCATCGAATAATAAAATATTTCAATACGTGACATTCTGACCAATACAAATTGAGTCTGGTGTCCTTGCAGACCAATATATGCTGCAATGGCACCGCATGCATTGCATATCATCATTCCATACATTTTAATACTCCCCATATCACCATACTTAAATGTGTCTAGTGAAAAGTCAAATGTGTGTATACAGAAGAGCTCTAAATGCTTATAATGTCCTGCATGTCCAGACTGTGTCCTGTGTGACTGTGTCTATGCTTATATCATTCATATTTGAAGCTCAGTTATACACAAAGGACTATAAAGCACATTTTTCAAACATACAAACACATTCAAATATATTCATATAAATAAGTGCACACTTGAAAGTCATAAAAGCAAATATTGGCATTGTACAAATAAAATGGAGAAGGATCGACAGAAAAATGAAAAAAAATAATGTAGAGAAAAAAAACAAAATCTAAAATGTCCAGATGAGTGGAAAATGCATATATTTATGAATTTATGTCTGTTTTTTTTTTTTGTTTTCATGCAATATGCATTTGTGTAGAAAAAAGGTTAACAAATAACGCTGCATTGGGGACATATTTCATTCATAATAAAACATTTGTATGGAGACAAACAAAAATACTTAAATATATTTAGCATATTTGGAAAAACGCTAAAGAATTCGATGTTTGCTAACGATTTACTCTTGACCATAAGTGTGTACAATTCCAAAGTGCATTGAGATTCAAAAAGATACATTGAACTCACATCATATTATTGTGAAACTTAATTTCCATATTAAACAGTTAAGACGTTTAGAGCAAAGAATCAATGTTCAATTAGCCAAGGATTATTATTAAGAGCTTGGTAAATTGAGATTTGGGTTTTTTTTTTTCGCTATAATATTGGATCCCAAAACGTTAGAAATATTGTACTCATTTGTGACGAAATAGATATTCACCAGATTTGTGAAAAGTGTTTTTTGGGAGTAGGTAGGTACTTTCTCATTTAAGAAAATTATAATATTAATTTTTACAAAAGTTAAATATTCTGTATTTGTAACGCCGATATGATTGACAAATTTCAAAACTAGCTTAAATGTTGCAATATTTCGAAGAATATGTAATATTAAAGAAAACTAATTTCAGATCTGGAATCTTAAATGTTAAAACTCTCGAAAATAATACCAATTTGTAGAGAATGTGCAATTTTTAAACTCTACAAAACTATTTTTATGATAGTTTTGAAATTAGTCAATAAATAATATGGCCGTAAGACTTGTTAAAACTGCTTAAATAATGTTTTGTAAATGAAGTTTAAAAAAAAAATGAAAAAAACTTATAAAATTCGAGTTTAAAATGACTAGAACTGTTTTTTTTTCCATGAATTTGACCGCTAAACTAATTATGTTATAAATATACATTTTTAGAAAACAAATTTTGAAAATTTTTAGAGCTGTTAAAAAAAACTAATTTACATTCAAATGATTTAAAAAAAAAAATCTATCCCATTTTTTAGATAGATATTAGTTTTCATTAAAAATAAATAAAAAAATAAATCATTGATTCTTTTTCCAAAAGAGTAATTCAAATTAGTAAAGATTTTGAAAAAAAAAACTACACAAAAAGATAGATGCAATTTACTTGCCAAAAACCCCTCAAGACAATGTGCAAAAAACGCTTCGTATCAAGATTGAAGTTAATCGATCTATTTGATTTCAACCCTGCCCGGGTTTCTGTTAGTTTTTCTATCTTAATATTTTTAAAGTGTGTTGTTGGAAACAATACAAACATATATCTCATTTTTTTCCCCAAAATTAAAGAAAATTACACCATAATGTTTTTGGCACAATTTACAACATTTCTGACTTATTTCCAAACAAATTTATCTTTTTTTTCGATTTTGAGCAAACAAATACACTAGTGGAAAAAATATTGATTTTTTTTAAATAATTTTCAAGAGAAAATTTTAAGTGAAAAATAGTCGTATGGAGACAAAAAAAAACATAGAATTTGAAACTTTAGGTATTCTACATTTAAGTTCTTGTACTGAATTATTTTTAGAAAACACCGTTATGAAGTAATATGGAAAATCAGTAAACAAAAAATTAAAACAATTTTTCTTAGCATAACCCTTTTAATGTCCGAAAATTTTGATACTATTTTTTTTAAACCCATTTATTGATCTTTGAGTAGAACATAACGTTTTTGATTTCAAACGTCAATACTTCTGCAACCAATTACTGCAAATAAAATTTAAAGACAGTTTTGAAAACAAGAGCTAAATTCCTATAATAAACTTTTGTAACTTTAACCTTTTTTTTTCGTTCTGAAATTAATTAGACAAAAAACATAAAAAAATGATATGTATATATGAACTTTTATACAAATAACGGATAAATTACAGCTATCCATAGAATGACCAATATTGACTGTGATTTTTTTTAGCAGATTTTGACAGAAGTCTACTACAGACTACAGATGTGCACAAATTTGAATTCCAAAACCACAAATTTATAAAATCACTGACTTCTGTGATGAGCCTTGGTAGCTAAATACATTCTTATTAAGTTTAGAAGTATGTGTGTGTTCTCATCAACCTAAATTGCTACTTTTTTTTAAAACATTTGAAATTCTTCATCCCCAAAACCCAATTTACATCATATTAATTTGTTAGCCAATTTCAACAAGATCTTGAATTAATCTCTGCAATTTATTGCCAGGAGTAAATTTCAAAAAAATTCCACTAACCAGCTTGTAGTATAATATTTTTTTTCCTGTTTGTCCTTCCATTCTTACATTTTTTGTTTAAATTATATGAATAGGTACTGTAGCTGGGTGTATAGCTGTTTTTGCTTCTAAATTGAATCCTTAATTTTATAATTGCTTCATGAAAGGACTCACCATCTCCTAAAATCAAATTAACAAGACCACTATAGCGTGAAATCATCATTAAATCTTCATGTGGGTGCTGGTGTGGTGGTGTGTTATAGAAAAGAAAGTAACCATAATTATTTCCTCAATGTCTGCGTCTAGAATATAAATGTACATAAGTCCTATAGCTTCAGCTCGTTACTCCTTGTCATGATTGTTATATCGTTGAAATTGTCGTTGATGGTGTTGCCTTCAACATCATAATCATCATCATCATCGTCCTTCATCCTGGTGGCCAAGAAGTAGGTATATAATATTTCTGCAAATTGAGACGATAAATGAAAAGCAAACTCATTTCTCAAGTGCAATGTTGAATGTGTACCTACTTTAAATATAAAAAAAAAACATATACACAGACATTTTTTTTTTGTGAAAAAGACTTTTATACAATATTAATTTCTGTCGTGTTTTTCTCGCTGAGGTTTTCTTGCAATGCAATTTCAATTGCACCCTATTATTGCATTGCAGTTTACATATTTAAATTGAATGCAATGCAACATAGTGCAAGAGTGCAAGAGCAAGGTAGCAACCCTTCTTTCTTGTTTTATTTTGTACTGACTGTTTAAAGTCTCGTCTCATTAAGAACATTTTTTTTTGTTCATTTTGTTGAAACACACTGTTCATGTCCTCGAGGTTGGTGGTTACACAACTTTTATTAAATTAACTTCCACGTATAGCATCATAATTAATTTGTAACTTTTTGTTTTTCAGTAATTGGAAGTATAAATGCTGAAACATCGAGATTCGTGACGCTACCACAGAGCCAAACAGTCATTGAAGGCGATTCGATTGTATTCACATGTCATGCGACTCCTGTGGGAGGAATGGATTATTCTTGGACACATAATGGTAAGTGAAAATACAAATTATATTTTATTTTATTTAGACATTTTATGAGGAATAGGGATAATTTTGTAATAAATAGCTGCTGGACATAATTTTTATAAGTCCAAGTGTTTGCTTTTATACTTTATTGTCATAAAAGAATAACAACGAATGCATGCTGTGCTGCTGTAACTAATATTCAAGATCGCTCCTTTTATAGACATCTATCTCAGTACAGTTTAAAGAGCTTTGTGTGTATCGAATATTGTTTTATAGACATTCAGGCTCATCGTTCAAAATAAAGAAATAAATATTCGTTCTTGTTGATTCTCATAAGTTTGTATGACCAAATAAATGAATAACTTATTTTTTTTTTTGTGTAGGACATACATAAATATGGTGGATCTTTTGATTCATTGAGTGATCGAGTACATATTAGTATTCCCTGGTAAAACTGAAGTTGATTATCGTCCAGGAAATAAAGGCTAAACACGATTGGGATTAACACATCGCTCATTAAAAAAAAAACACGTCATATCTCCAAAGCAGAATTAGTTTAAAAATTAATATGGCAATATAAGAAGAACCAATTTTAAAAAAAGGTTTTTTGAGTACAATTTTTAAGTTACAGACTTCATGTCTGTATGGATGGAGTTTAAAGATTTAAAAAAACAACTTTCTGGTAGCATCAATAACTCAAATTTGATGATTTTTGAGATTTGCAGTTGTTCTTTTTAATGGGCGATATATTGGGGTTCGAAGTATTTATTTAGAAAACACATAAAAGAACAGGAATCACATTCATAAATATGTAATTTTTTTCGAAAAACTTGGAAAATAAATTAACGTAAAACGTTTAGTACATGCTCCTGCTAAGATGTGCACAAGTTATATTCAATAAGAACCAAAACGTTAACTGAAAATTCTCAGATTGCAACCAAATTTGTTAATATGTTCTTCCGAATGGAAATTTCCGTAAACCTGTTCAAATATCTTTCAAACACATTATGGGAGTCTTTGGAAATCAGTTCAATTTATTTCTTCCGGGTCATTTACAAGAGCTCAGATTACCTGATAAAGAGAACAAAAAATTGGGGAGCGAAAAAGAATCAATCATTTTGTTTTAAGAACATTTATAGAAAAAAACATGAACATGACAAAAAGTCATGTCGGTTTATTTATAGGATAGTGCCACTTGATATCCAATAATTTTCCAAATAAAAAAAATTGTCTGCATGTAACAAAAAAATCTGTCTGCATGTTACAGCGGAAGCTATTAATATACGTGTGCGGGCTATGAGATTTCCTACCCCATCCACTATCATCCTACTAACATTTTATAAATTTACTAGATGATCCAGCAGACATTGTCCTGCCCTTCAGTGTGATTTGTTTGAAGACTCTCCGACGCGTGGAAAGTCAAAGGAAATAACTTAAAAAGTCACGAAAAAAGTTAGGAATAACTCAGATAAGAACATATGAGGCCGTGAACAAATGTGTTATTTCACCAGTGTGACACGCTTTAATCCACTATATTCCACAACATTCTACGCGGATTTCGCTGTGATTTTTGTCGCTTTTCCGCGGTATTGTAGGTTTTTTTTGCTATGCAATGACAGGAATTCGCAGTGAATCAACTCTCAAAAGATAATGCATACAACGCCATCTGATGGCATTACCAGAGCTGGCATTCTTCCAAATTCTTCCCAATACTTAGTTTTTATCTTTGTTTGAAGATATAACGCTCATACTCCATACATAATCTTCCGTGTTTTGTTTCTATAATTTATCAAAGATGGCGTTGCATTGGGATGTACATTTTTTGTGAAACGAACCAGCAAATCAACGATCACAAAAACCGTTCCAACTGTTCTTTAATTATAAGTGGTGTAACTACATAATTCAACTTTCTTTTTTTTTGTATGAATTGGAATAAAATTCAATAATTTATAAGTTCTCCATTCAAAATAGTATGACATCCCTGTTAAATATTGACTGCGGTTAATGTACTCATACTCAGAGTAGAAAATTCTCTGACTGGAACTCTTAATTCCCATTTTTATTCTTCTGACATTATTGTGATTGTCCTCAATTTTTTTCCATTCATGATTTTTTTTTATGAATACTAATGTCGATGTGCTACTCCTGCTGCTGCTGTGTTGCATCATACATTGTTCAACTTCATCTTGGTTTTTTTTTCGCGTGATAATGATAACACTTGAAAGTTGAAGTATCCACATAGGTAGAGCCTTATGCCTTAGCACTTTAAGGGTGCGAACAAGAAGACACTCAACAAGCCTCGTAAATAAATCTACACCTCGCACACTCTTCAATTGTGTGCATTTCATTTCTCTTTCTTTTGTATTGCAATTTCTCAACTTGAAGTATGACAACAACAATAAAAAAGACCCAAATAATGTACATAAATATGAGTTTTTTTCTTTAAAATTTGCAACAAAGTACAGTAGCGGATTTCTTTAGTAATTTTGTATCAAGGTTTGGGTCCTTTTTTACCCCCCATAACTTCCTTCAGGGTTCCAGGGCTCAGCATTCATTACAAAAGAACATTGAAGTTTTACTAAATCTTTTTTGACACCTTATGCATTAGTTGCAGTAGATTGCAATAAATCCGCTCCTGAACAAAAAGATACAAAATATAAATAGAAGAATCTTTCATATGCGCTTTCTCGCTACCTACTGACTGATGCTTTTGGTGGATGCTCTGCTCTCTAACAATGGAACTTTTATATTTTCCATTTCAGGTCATGCCATTCAGAATTCTACTCGTGTACATCAAGTTGGCTCCAATCTGCATGTGAATAATGTTGTCAAGGATTTGGATGGCGGAGACTATGCCTGCATAGCTACCACTGACTCAAGTGGAGCACGTCAGGCTTCACCGCCAGCTCGTCTAAATATCATATGTAAGTATTAAAACTTGTATTTTTTTTTTTTTTTTTGGAAATTTATTTGTACACAGACACAGAATGAAAATGTGTTGGAATTTTACATCTTCTATAAGAAAATCTGTTGTGGGAGATATACAAAAAAAAGAGGTGTTTTTTGGTATGCGCGTTATGCAAATAAGTCGACATTTTTCACAACAACTGCTGTTAATTTATTTCACGCGAGAGAGCAATCTCACAGAAATGAGTTTCTCAAATCTTCAACTTATTATGGAGGTATTCGACGAGAGTGTTTGTGCTCGTATATTATTGTGTAGCTATATGAAGGCTACAGCTGCTGTTGCTGCGAGTTTTAATTTGAAGAACGCATAAACATAACTTTTGGTGAAGGAATTATTATTTTTTTTCTGTTTCCGTCTACAAAAGAATGAAAGATATATGAAAGTGGGAAGAAGGAAGCATTTTAATTGGGAAATTCTTGACGACAAAGTCAAATTGTAACATTAAGCTAAAATGAAGAAAATTCCAGTGAGGGGCTTAAATTTTACCAAATTTTAGAATTTTAAAATAAATCGTTAGTTTTTTTAACTTGAAGAATGTTTTTGTTTCGTTTTGATTGGAGAGGTACATATTTCATTGGTGAGCTATTTCCTAAAGACTTAACGGAAATTTATCAACCTTCAAAAATTTATATTTTTGTCAAAAATTACACAAATAACTTACTGATGATTTACCACCTGAAAAAGGGCATGAATAAAAGTTAAAAGTTATACGACCCTATATCGAGGTATCCTTCCGAACAAAAAATTCTCCGATTTCATCAAAATCGGAGAATTTTTGCTTTAAGGTAGGTGCAAGGACAATTTATGGCTAGTTAAGAAAAAATCCCTCTGGCCGATATCAAAAGTGGGAGTGGAAAGAGTGGGGGTGCTTTAAACATGCAAATTTTTTTTGCAAAAAACCGTCATCGGGGCAAGGTTTTCCTATAAGGACTTGACAGTTTTTTTTTTAAATAAAACGCAAACCATTTGAGATATTTCAAAAATTTTATTATTGGCTTTAAGTACAATCAAGTAGTTATCTTGCATTCGTGGAACTTTTGAACAAAAGTGAAAAAGAGTCTGGCAACTCTGTCAGCCTAAGACTGTCGCCATTTACTAATCTTTAAGAAAGTACACACACATGTTTAGCTCATCAATTACCAAAACTGAAAAGTCTACAGTGAGTAATTTATTTCACCAACAAAGTAATTTACTTTTAATTATTTCTTCATAAAATGTAAAAGTTTCCTTTACCCATAAAAGAAATATAAAATTTAGAGTATTTTGTTACAAATTCTAAACTTCTACACAGGCACATTTCTCCCTGAGGATTAAAATGATTTTCGTAGTTTTTGAAGCAGAAACCTTTCTACCTATAAACAAAATCCGGTCGTAAAAGATTTTGATTAAAGAATTGTGTCAAAGTTTTTTTTTAGTGTTTTGTTGTTTTTTTTATGCCCTCAACACTGTGTGCTGTGTTGGCTTTTCAATGATAAGAAATTTCATTCTCAACTAAAAGACATAAACTGCCTAGATCCATTTTGACTTGAGATAAAATTTTACCCAAACTTTATGATTTGTTTTAACATAAAACTATATAAAAGGGGGAAACCTAAGCCCATCACCAGAGTATACCTAGAACCCAGATAAGGAACATATAAAAAATACACTTTTTGCCCACACTGTCAAATTGGATATTGCAACGCACACAGATTGCAGTCGTTAAAACTGAAAACATAAAATACTTCTTCGTCTTTTTACTGTTTTCCATTTGAATAATTTTTTACGATTTTCTGTTGTTGTTGTTCTGAGTTTTTGTTTATTTCTTTATTTTTTATTGCACACTGTAACCCAAAAATCCTTCCGTCAAAATGAGTTTGTTTGCAATTTTTTTTTTTTTTTGGTTTGGTTTGTTTGTAGTCGGTCGTCTATTGTATGTTTCTTTGTAAACGAAGCGCAGGACAAAACTCATCATCATCATCATCATCATCATCGTCACATCACCATCCCCATCACCACCTACAAACAAACAAATATTCACAACCCTCCTGGTAGTCGTCGTCATTTTAACAGAACGATGAGGAACAACGGAACATCAGCGGTATTATTTTTCGTATTGGATCTCCCTTAGTATCCTTTACACAGAAATATCCAATTGCACGGGTAAATCTCATTTTTATGGTTCTAGCTATCAAAAGCCTTTAGGGGGTTGACTCTCTCTTTCGGATTCAAGGGTTGTTTTTTTTTTGTTTTCCGTCTAGTTGTATAGTTTATTAGTGCGAGTGTGTTTGTAATTTTATGGTTTTTGCGGAAAATAGTAGAAGTAGCAGAAATATACAATAAAATAGAAGAAATACAAAAAAAACACACACAAATTTATTATTCTTAGCTGAAAGAAATCAAAATCTATTTAAATTGTATTAACGATCTCTTAAGGGAAACACCCAGCATGGTCATGCATTCGTGCGTTAATTTCTATACTAACCATCAACCATGTAAATAAAGCATATGGCAGTGATGAGGGCTTCTGAGAAAACAACCCTTCATTTGAAAGAACTCAAATTAGATGTGTCGATAGTGGAAATAATTATTCGAAATTAAATTGCAGAAAATCACACAAGTAGTCATTCAAATGCATCTCAAGATTTGCAAGTCAAGTTGAAATTTTAGATGTGTTGGTGTTTTTTTTTTTAGGGTGAGTATTATTTTTTCCGGAAAATCGATGTACTTATATCAAAAAGACGAATATCGGCTTAACTTCAATCTGCATACACTGTACCACTTTCTGTAATGTGCTAAGCAAATTAAGGACATTTTAACAATCAACTTGAGCCTTGTGATGCAGGCTTACCTCTTTATACTGCCAAAGTCTTATTGATAAAAGTTTTTCGTTTCTGTTATTATTCATACAAAAAAAATTGTTGGGGAATCTTAGAATATTAAATTTTCCTAAACAGTTTTTCGATATTGTCGATACTAAATAAAATTATAGGCGATTAATTTAGAATACGTGTATTTTATTTTTAGAAATTTAAAATATTTAAAAATTTTTTTCACTTAAACAATTTATAAAATGTGTCGATTTGCGCTAAAAAATGAAAATAATACTTGCTAAAAACATATCAAATTTTGGTTTGTCAATTTTTATTCACAATTGTGATGAATTTCATTTTTGAATACTCTGTGAATGTTTAAATAGCTAAAGATTTTCTTTTATAAAATTCGTAATATTTGCTTGAATTTCCTTCTTCTTAAATTCCTTTATTTAAGAAAATCTAAAATGTTTAACAAAATCTTACAGCTGGTAAAAAACGTTACATTTTCAACAAATGAACACTATTTTTTTTTTTTTGTAAAACATGCAGTATTCTTCTTCAATGAAAAACATTTTAATACATTTTAAATTTAACTCCTAATAGTCAGTAATAAGAATAAGTTCTTAACAAATCATTTTTGTTTTAATTAAATGATTTTTACTATCATTTATTGTTTTATTTCACGATCGTTAAGTATTCTAAATCATTTTATTTAAGTACTCTTGGTATTTTATATTTGGTGTATCTATAGAATTTTGAAGTTTTGAGGAGCGTGTGAGGAGGCCACATACAGTTTTCCATGTGAGAATCATGCAATAATGCGGAATACCGAAAAAGAAACGTTTAATGTCGGTGAAAAAAGTATGAAAAGTAAACTAAAAAAACATCAAAAGTAGCGGTAGTCCGCTCTTTTTCTACGGTATTCCGTGCTTTTTTTCTGCGGTTTTTTGCATACTTTTTTCCGTGGTTTTCTTTCTTTTCCGGAGTATTTTACGCTTTTTCCGCATGTACTTGTCACTTTCTACGTGGTATTTCGCGATCTTTAATCGGTATTCATTAAAATTGAATTCAAATAAAATAACGGTCGAAAACTGATTGAAAATTTGCGATAATCGATTTACGGAATGATCCCCTAGTATTGTCATGTATCAGAGATGGCGTTGTTTAAGGACTTAAGTTTTGTGTGATTTTCTTCTTTTTTTTTTAAATTTTAAAACAATAAATGAATTAAACTTAAATTTCAAAAGTTGTTAGCCAAAGATAGCATTTTCTTAAAAGAAACTCCACCCAAATTATTCAAACCCTCATAACTCGAATACGAAGCTAAAACGAAAAAAAAAATACCTCCAAAGTTTTTTTTTTTAAATAAAAATTACCAAGGTGGTGAATGGAGTTTTAATCTCTATATTATAGGAAACATAATAGCTGTATTTTATTTTTCCCCAGATCTGGTTCGGAGTTCAAAATTACATGTATAACAAAAACACAACAAAAAACTGCATCTTGTGTTGTTTTTTTTATACTTGTAATTTTGAAATAAATCTAATTCGGATCAGATCTGGGAGATAATAAAAGACAGCTAATGTCTCTTTGAATTTATTTTGTTCAATCATATCGTCATTAAATTTATTCTTTAACAAAATTCATTTCTTCGTATGATGACAACGAACCCTTTTATAAAACATCAAGGGTCACAACAACAATAAGGAGCATTATACTTTTCATGGAGCAAAATTATAGCGCAAGATTGTTGAATTTAGTGCTGGAAAATAAATCTATTAGGTTAATGGGGTACCTATATATATTTTAATTGGATTTTGTCTTTCATCATTAAAACGAAAAAAAAACAAAAGAAAAAAAAACAAATATATTTTAAGGGTTTAAGACAATTTAGAGATTAAGATAGAGTTTTAACACCTTTAAAGTGCACCTGGGGGAAAATTTTTATTTTTAATGAATAAATGATATCAAAGCGAAGAAGCACATCAAAAGCCTGGCTCATGATGTCATTTTCAAAGAATCAACAAACAGTTAGGTACTACACTTATTTTATCTGTTCGCGAAACAGTTTTTGTTTAAAAATAGAAAAATTGAAAGAAGCAGTTTCGAAGAATAAAATGCTTAGTAATTGTTTGACCAAAGCATTCATAGCCAACCAGAAAATTCATTATTATTTTAATTAGCATTTTTTTAATAGAAAGTATGAAAAAACTCTACAATATTTGTTCTTGATTTTAAATTAGCAAAAAAGGCAGCCATGGCCATGCTTTTCACCAGTTTTTTTCCATCAGTAAGATCAAAGAACATATTTTGTCTAAAAAAAGTGATTAATACAGCCGAAAAAGTTGGTTGAGGCAACCTATTTCTTATAAATTTATGGTATTTTTTTAAATAACGGTTTAAAATGTTACTATACATTGTTGAATGTATGATGAATACTATGTAAAGTTAGTCCTCCAATTTTCAGCTGAATCAACTCAATTGTTTTGAAAATATACCAGGTCAACCGAATCTAAGAGAGCTCTTTTCACATTTTTTAAAAAAACAATTAAAAAATCGTGTACTTGATAGAGTTTTTCTTGAGCCAGATTTAGATTCAGAAATGTCCAATCATACATAATTTCAAAAAATTACACGAAGAACAAAAAAAAACTGTATTTTTGCAGACCAGTGCTATCAGTTTAAAGTCGTTCCGAAGCTATCATCCAAAAATTCCCATCACTTGATCCCATCACCATGCTAAAGAATAATGCATCCAATTCAAAATATTTAAAATTGCAATGCAATTAAATTAATCACTGAAAGCAATGTTCGTTGTTCTTTTTGTACATTCATCCAAACAAGTACAGAAGTATTCCTTGCAGCATATCCAAGTCATCTTACTTCACTTTCAATATCTGTAAATATTCCATATCAGCTGTCAATATATCCATCAAATGTCTGCTAGCACTGTGTCGAATAGCCATTTATTTTTCCTATACCGGTCGTCGCGTCGGCCGCCCTGAAACATTCAGTAAAATACTTTTTCGTATACAAGTTACAGATAGATGTAGAGATACTCTGATGCCTGATGGAATGGAATTCCACTTCTGATCCAATGGCATATCGCATCACTTGAACACAACACTATACTCCTCTCTATACAATTGCCATTTGCATGCACATTCACATTCCCTGTTTTCATCAAACATCCCAGGGGAGGACTCTCTCCGACTTTGGGTCTGAATCCGTCTACACACGTCTCCGGCTCCATCTCCATCTCCACTTCGACTTCGACTAATGTACTGTGAAGTAGGATGGAGATCGTATCTCTCCATTCATTGGATGTATATACATTTCATCAGTCAAGAGCTTTGGGTATTTTTCGTTTGTTTTTTTTTTCTGGTTAGTTTGTAGAAAATCAAAAAGATTTTGCTGGCACAGCAAAATGCAAAAGTAAAAATCAGCGGTAGCGGGGGATGGTCATTCACTTGCCATAAATATTACTATCACCACCATTGCCACCGTGCGTCCGCTGCTGGGGCCTCTTGTATAAATGTATATTGTCTGAAGCATCTGGAGAATGCTTTTTGGCAGCACACACATTGAATTTCGCCGATGACTGCTGAAGGATGATATAAGTTTGGGGGCCAGAGGAGAGGATGGATGGATGATGATCTATACCAATCTTTTGTAATTTGTCAAAGGAAACGCAAAAAAGAAAATTAATTATGTCTGATGCGCGGAACGCAAAACTCCGCACGGAGTATAAAGACTATCTACGAAGACGGCAAATACCAACGACGATGACGACGACGACGACGCCGACACGCTATTCCGCTTCATTGAGCCGCGTGAATGGCGAAAAAAGAGCCAGGAAGTCGCAAACGTTAAAAGCAAACGAACGAAAATGCGATAAGATGAAAGGAGTTCTCTAGCGAAGTTGGTATTTGGAGAACCGATGATGACAGAGTGGTGCGGTGCGTGGTGGCTGGTGGCCATGCGACGATATACATACATCGAAGAAGTGCACAGTAATAGTAATGACGGATGCATTGCTGTGTGAACCAATGCGCTGATGGATGTAGTTTGGTTTCCTACATATATATGTTTATGCAATACAAAGCAAATGAATGGAATGGAACGCGCAATGCCTGACATAGTGTGTTTGGATGCGTTAAATAAATCGTGTGGTCATGCATCTTGCAAACCGACTTGTCTTCGTCGTTGAAATGCTGTTTAGGTGATGAGAGAGACCTGACTTGCAAAATGGACTAATCCGTAACATATGCCTGAACGAGTGGTAGATAAGTTTCAACGAGTTAACATCAAACAGAATGATATTTTTTTTCTCTCTCCATACGCTTGTGGATTGAGATGAATTTCGCCATTTTACTGGTGTTTCTTTTTTTTCAAGGAATAAAATTAGATACAAGATCAAAGAAAAATGTCAAAAGCAATGTTAAACCTTGCTGGAATGTTTTATAGATGTTTATTATACGAACCAAGGCAGCCATTGACTTCGGAAGAAAATTAAAAGAAAATGCTCAACTCCAGTGCAGTTACTTTTGTCAAAGTTGTATACCGTTAAAAATTTTTGTACAGAAATGATGTTGTTATACATTTCATCTTAAGTTGCATTGGGCCTCAACTATTCCTATGCCCAATTGTGTATACGATTTCTGAAATTTTCTTCAGTTCTCTCCAACTTTTCCCCAGCTGTGCAGCTTCCTGTTTAACTATCCTGTGTCAGGTCCTTATCAGAAAACGCGCTCTGCCGTGCTACCGCATTGCTTCGCTTGCAATGCAATTGTTGCCTTTCGAATCGTGGAAAATCTATGAACTGCGCGATCAATGTCAACACCATCAACTACTGGATCATGAAAGTTATCTTGTAAAATAACTTCCCACTGAAATAACTCCCCATTCTATTGTGGAGTAATTTCCTAAAAATTTATTCAATAAATCCGAAAATTAAAATAAAATAGATCACCAATTTCGGGTTCAATGGATTCAAATTCCTTTTTTTGGGATCATTACAGAACGTGAGAAATCGCAAAGCGGGCCACATACGGTACCTATTGTCCTTTTGTTATGAAAAAAAGAAAAAAATCCTAATTCAAAGAATGAAATAAGTAACCAAAAACAAGTGAAATAAATCCTCAATTTGTTTTTCAAAATTCCAAAAAATTTGGTGCAATGTGACATATCCAATATTCCTGCACCTAACCATCACATAGCTAAGACCATAATATATGCTCCTATGACCTTAGTTTCCAAACTACATGTAGTCAGAAATAAGTATAGACAGACAAAATAACGAACCGTAAAAAGCCATGATTCATTTTTATAGAAACTGCATTCTTTTTGATTGTGTAGTTATTTGACTAAAAGGACTATATATTCTTAACTTACTCAATAAAGCACTTTTATTGAAATACTGCAATCAGCAGTTAGTAACGATTGTTAAGTAAATGGAAGCAGTTAATTGATCAAAATTTAATTAACTGCGCTTATTCTAGTACTGGCAAGCAACTTCTGCCTATACAGACTAAATCAATTTGATAGAATGAAAATAATTGTATGCTTAATGAAGTGTTAGATCTTCTTTAACATCAAAGGTTAGGCTCTTTCATAAGTTCTACTGAAATTCACCTCATTTTGTGCCATGAAACATGAAACAAGAAAAAATTTTTTGTAAATTTTGGCCTAGGAAAGGGAAATGTTGCGAAAGCTGCCTCACTATCATCGCTCTTATCAACTATATCTTAACGACCGACACGACGAAGAGGATGTATAGCCTTACAGCCGCCGCCGCCACCGTTGAACCTACAGAACTGTATAATGGACGTGTTGTATCTTTTGCATATGCGGCTGGATGGCGATGGCGATAGAAATGGCTCGCCAGTCGCTTGTTCTAGCTTCATTTTCGCATGTAATTCGATCAGACTTTGTGCAAACTACATGCTGCATGTCTAAAGCTAAAAACGACCACAAAAACTCCAACTTTGGCTGAGTCTACACATATATTGCCGCGGTGGTGATGTGAGGTTTTCGTTATTTTATTTTTTGTATCTGATTTTCTGTTGCGGTGAACAATGCACACTATATGTGTGAGGCGGTGCGGCAGATATAGTACGCGCGCGGCGTAAAAAAAATACACATAGGTGCAGAAGCAGATACTATATGCATGCATACTTGGTGAGATAGTTTCATGTCAGATAGTGTGTCAGTTGTGGGCTCCAAAGGGATTTGCATTATTGTTGTTCCGCTAGTTCTAGTCTACGAGTAGGTATACGAGTAGGTACAGTAAGTATAGAAATTCTAGATTAAACGATTGTAACATGGCAAGCAAAAATAAATAAAAATACAAACGAAACAAAAAAATCTAAATGACACAAAGAGAGCGACAACAAATAAAGCCTAAAGCAATGTATACGCAGATATGTATATTATATAGAGTAGATGCAGGACAGTATACATATAGACTAAGCCTTGCAGTGAAAATAGGCACCAAAGTATAATTTCCTGGGGGTTTTTTAAATATTTTATGCGTAAGATATGCTATCCTAACCTCAACTCCCAACAGCAACTGATATTACATTTGTTTGAAAAGCTCCCACGGGCTTGCAAACTAGCCAGACCATGGATTAAAAAGTGAAAATTTGATAGGACTTCGGTATGGGGTTGTGTTAGAACGGGAAACGATGGATTCTTTTTTGTATTTCTTAGCGAAATTATAGAGAACACTGTTGTCACTCATAATTATATACCTTCAAAATTCAATAAAGATCCTGAAATCCTCAGTGAAGGTGCAAAAGTCTTTCAAAATCTAATAAAAAGTTAATATCTTCTTCGAACAAAAAACCAACAAAATATCTTCAAATGCCAAACAATTTAAATGCAATTTTAAACACTTGCTGGCTGGCACGTTTGCAATATACCACACTGCTTCATAAACTTATATGGCATCATGGATTTTCAGAATACCTACCCCAAAATATTGGAATATCTTACCATCTTGCCTCTTATTTTCTTGTTCAATTACTAATTCTTGAAGTATGTAATAAAATGTTTTTCCTCAAAGAATACAAAAATACAAGAATATACAATATCCAGAAGCCAGAACAAGAAGAAGAAATAAAATAAATAAAATTCCAAAATGAAAACATAAAAACACAAAACGTGAAATAACAATAAAATGTGGAGGAGAAATAAGAAAGAATAAAAAATGCTAATGCCATTCTATACGGATACGGAACTGAAACGAATTTCAGAGAAAATGGAGATAAAAACCAAAATTGAGGACGACGATGACGAAGACGACGATGGCTATGGCCTGCTCCCAATATATCCATTCCATAACCAAACCCGCCCTACATGCAGACAAAATATATGTAGCTTGAGCTGGACAGCAGCAGCAGCAGGAAACATGGAATCGTTACGCCGCATTAGACAAGTAGGTATAGCTTTTGTGGCATGCACACAACATGATGGCATAGTTGTAGGACAACAAACAAAACGAGAAGCTGTATTATTTTGGCTTTGAAATTATTTGGTGTTCCATTAGGTTTTTCGAAAGTTGTTTCTCTGAATTTTTGTGGAAAATTACACTTTTTAATTTTTTTTTTTGCTTTTAAGGAGATTTGAATTAATCTACTTATATTTTTCTTCTCGGTGTTTAAATTTCTTCTAGTAATGATAATGAGGCTTTCTCTTAATTAAAAGATATCGCTACAGTTTAATTTTCTATGTTGAAGATTTTGATATCTTTACGGATGATAAACTGTCAAATCCAATTAACAAAAATGAAATAAACAAAAAATAAGTTGACATTTTGGAAGTCATAATTTAAGGCTCGTTGTAAGAGTTTTATGGGGATATGCAAAAAAAAACCAAAACAAATATACACAAATAGACAAAAAAAAAAAAAACAAAATCATTTGCAAGAACTGTAATTTTGGAAGGTAGCTAGATAGGACTTGTTGTTATCCTTTTTTAAAACATTTTTCACATTATTACCCATTTATCCGACTGCTTTTTAAATGTATCGTATGCATTTATCCGAATGATTTATAAATGGGTCCCTTTTATCCGAATGATTTATGAATTCTTGGTCGGGTCGTACCCATTTATCCAAATCATTTATAAATGAGTCGCACCCATTTATCCGAAGGTTTTATAAATGGGTTGTACCCATTTATCCGATGATTTATAAATGACTCGTACCCATTTATCCGAATGATTTATAAATGGGTCGTACCCATTTATCCAACTGACTTATAAAAGGGTCGTACCTATTTATCCGATTTTTTTATAAATGGGTCGTACCCATTTATCCGAATGATTTATAAATGGACTGCCCTCCATTTATTCGAATGATTTATAAATGGGTCGTACCCATTTATCCGACTGACTTATAAAAGGGTCGTACCTATTTATCCGAATGATTTATAAGAGGGTCGTACCCATTTATCCGACTGATTTATAAAAGGGTCGTACCCATTTATCCGATTGGTTTATAAATGGGTCGTACCCATTTATCCGACTGATTATAAAAGAGTGGAACCCTGTACTTTACTTTTAGTTTTTCCGCTTTCTTCTTCTTCATAATGATTGATTTATTATCTCAAGTTCGAAGTCAAAACTTGCCCTATTACCCATGTGAAAAGACAAGGGCCTAACTTCATTTCTTATTCAAACAGTCACTCCAAAAAAGTAATCAACGACACACTTAAACAAAAAAGTAGCATTGAACCCCATAAACTGGATTGGTTTCTTTGAAACAATGTCATTTATTTGAATTGTTAATGCATCAGTATTCACCAAGGCATTTGAAATAGGCAAATAGCTTCAAAGTGTTCAAAGTGACCAGCAACAATATGTCGTCAGGAACTTACAATTGAAATACTTTTAAAACCTATGTATGTGCATTAAAAACTGGATGTTTACTCTCTACGTTCTATCAAACCTTTTGTTTAATCCCTGCCATCGCTATATGAGTTTTCTAGAGCATTCCAATTTCAAGTGTCTAACACTTTTGTTGTCTGCATGACACTATACTCCACTGTCAAATGGACTATATATTTCCTTTATCAGAACCCATTGTCATATATCCTCGTCCTAAACGATCAGAGATACAAAATTTAAGAACGGATTTTTGTTCCTTTTTTTTTTTGCTTTATTTGAGTGGAATTCCTATTTCTTCAGTGAAATTCTATGAAAAGCTTAAGTGAGAAAACAAAGCACAAGGGAAAAAACAGACTTAGGCAAAAGGCAATGACAGAGCGAACGAATAAAACTCACACATCCAGACATTTCAGAACTTTTATTGAGCAACTTGAATGGCAGTAAGGTCGTCTTCGTCTTCTTTTCGTCAACGTTATTCTATTTTCATTGCCGGAAAACACATAAAATTTTACGATGCAAAACATTAAAGAGGGCGCTCGCATAGCAACTGAATAACAACACCAACAACAACAACAACAACAACATGGAATTGTATGCTTTACTGAATGGCACGAGACTTCTGCAAGACTTCCTATATTCAACAAAGCGTCTGGTTAATTGCCGGCATTTTGGTCATAGCCAGGAGGGTGTATGTTTCAAAATACACAATACGAGAGACATAATATAAACCCTCGTTTGTGTATGTGTATTCTTATCGTCAATCACACACACAGTCTCTGATGCGAATATTTGTGTAGGTATACCAAAAACTGTGGTATTTAAGTCCTTTTTTCTTAAGGATACAGAGTATGAGTAGCGGTATACCTACACAAACATAACACAAATAGAAATAAATATAAGAAAAAAAAACAAACTTTACGATTCTCTTCTATAATACTTGGGTTGACTTGAATACAAGTTAAGGGAAGAACGGAACGAAGCGTTAAAATTGAATGTTTGACGAAATCGTTCTGAATTTTATGGATGAAACGTGCTGGGACCGTCAATTTTCACTTTTCCAAGCAAACGCAACAAAAGCAAAAGTCCCATCATCTCTAGCAACAATGGCTGGCTGGCACAAACAACAACACAAAAAATAAAATAAAAGACTACCCTCTGATTGTATCATCTAAACACCTACATAATACGCTTTGGGCCTCATCATCTTGAATTTACATTTTGTATTTGCTCAATTGAACACAGGGTGGGTTGAAGTCAACAAAAACAAAACATTTTTCTTCCATTAATTTTGTTGTTTTTTTTTGTATTTCAAAAATTAATGAAGAGCTCAAAAGTAGTATGACGTCACCAATCTAACTTTAAAAATTATTTTCGAATTAAAAACACTTACAATGTGTGCTGCGGTAAATGGCACACACTTGAAGCTTGAAGTGAAAACATAAATATATGTTATACTTCGGTTAAAAGTTCTGGCTAACTGCTACACGGATTTTGATAAAAATTTTTGATAGAAAATTGAAGACAAATTAAGTAATTTTTCTGCCTTACTGCTTTTAGTAGTCAATATACTCAAAAGACATTTTTTGTGGCACTTAATAGACCTTGAGGTACATTGAAGGCCACTTAAGTAGTACGGTGGTATAGGTGATGCAGCAGTGCACATTTTCCATTATTAATGAAGAGCTCAAAAGTAGTATGACGTCACCAATCTAACTTTAAAAATTATTTTCGAATTAAAAACACTTACAAAATGTGTGCTGCGGTAAATGGCACACACTTGAAGCTTGAAGTGAAAACATAAATATATGTTATACTTCGGTTAAAAGTTCTGGCTAACTGCTACACGGATTTTGATAAAACTTCTGCGATTGATATTTCATAATTAGAAAATTGAAGACAAACTAAGTAATTTTTCTGCCTTACTGCTTTTAGTAGTCAATATACTCAAAAGACATTTTTTGTGGCACTTAATAGACCTTGAGGTACATTGAAGGCCACTTAAGTAGTACGGTGGTATAGGTGATGCAGCAGTGCACATTTTCCATTATTAATGAAGAGCTCAAAAGTAGTATGACGTCACCAATCTAACTTTAAAAATTATTTTCGAATTAAAAACACTTACAAAATGTGTGCTGCGGTAAATGGCACACACTTGAAGCTTGAAGTGAAAACATAAATATATGTTATACTTCGGTTAAAAGTTCTGGCTAACTGCTACACGGATTTTGATAAAACTTCTGCGATTGATATTTCATAATTAGAAAATTGAAGACAAACTAAGTAATTTTTCTGCCTTACTGCTTTTAGTAGTCAATATACTCAAAAGACATTTTTTGTGGCACTTAATAGACCTTGAGGTACATTGAAGGCCACTTAAGTAGTACGGTGGTATAGGTGATGCAGCAGTGCACATTTTCCATTATAAAAGTGACACTTAAGTGTTTAATATTGACCACTTAAGTGCCACTTATTTAACTGTGTGAAGCTGATGCTTAAACATTAATCAGCGGTAACTTTGATTTACTGATAAACGAGGAAACAATTTATTGCTCTACTCTTTGATTACTTCCAGAATCTTAAGTCACTTAATGTTTAATTATTGTAAATGTATGTATGCAAGTTTTGTCCGTAACTAAAAATTATTTTACAGTCTTAAAAAAAAAACAAAGCTAAGTGTAAACTGTTACCAACTATAACCATTTCTAATGGATAAGTTGGTAACATAGCTGGAAAACTTGTGCTTTGCCCAATCATTTGGTACGAAACATAATTATCTTTGGCTGGAAAGTTTTGGTAGAATTTAAAAAAAAATATATTTCCAAATCTAGTACGTAAGCCAATAACGTTAAGCTAGTTCCCCTTCCCCTACCATGAGAATAAAATCAAATATCTTGAGAACGGGCAATGATATTGACTTCAGGCAATGTATATTGTACACAGACTAACGTTCATATGAATTAGTAGTACTTAACTTGTGTATAAGAAAATCTTATTGAAAGTTTTTTTTTTTTTAAAGATATATTCCTTAAAAAAAAGCCGTTTTTCTTCTATTCCAGAATACCTACGAAATATATAACTTTTTCAAGTTTTTTTTTTTAAAGCTTTATGATAAAATTCCATATAAAAGCTATATTTGATTAGATTCTGGCTTAAAATATCAATAATATGCAGATTTGTTTCGAGAATACTAAATAATTAACTCATTCATAGCCCAAAAGCGTTCCCTGAAAGGACGTTTCAGAAAATGACGTTTTGATCATTATTATCGTTTATTTTATTTCTAACAAAAGCAACCTAAATATTTTTGAGGTTTTGTCTTATTGGTCTTTATTTGGCATCAATATAATTTTAATCTTTATTCATACCAAAACAAGCGTTCCCGAAATGACGCTTATTTGATGTACATACATACGCACCTTATATATCAAATTTAATTTCAATTACCACTTTAATTTTATTTATTCATACAGAAAACTATTGAAGAAGATTTGTAGCGCCATGAATTAAAATTTGATAATGGAAAACTTGAATTTAACTAAAAATAATGAACATTTTTTTTTTGTGAGGCACGTGAGAATTCTTGAAGAAAATTTTGCCTTAATAAAGTAATGTATTTTTTTGTCACTTGAATTTGAGTTTTTGAGTTATGCAAGCGTTCCAGGAAGTATTTTTCGGCTTTATTAGATGGAATAAAACAAAAAAATGACTCTGTTTCAAAAATCTTAAATTTTTTTTTGAAAAATCTTTATTTTTTTTTTGAAAAACCAATTTTTGGAAAACGGATCACTGATTTTTTTAGAAATTTTGGTTTTAGATGTGCAATAATATTATCTTGAAAATGGAGTACCTTATTAATTTTTAAAAAAGGTTTTAGAATTTTTATTAATAAATTAGAGCTCAAAATAATTTAAAAGTTGTTTATGTCATTTTAGTAATGAATTAATTTTTTTTTTATTTCTTATAAAATTATTTATTTTTAAAAACTTTATATAAGAAACTTTAACTTCCGTGGAAACTTTGACCCTAAGATCAAGTACGTCCTACCCAGTCGTGCATTTTATTTTTTAAATTAACAATTGTTAGTAAAATAATCTAAGACCATATAAAAGGGCTATGTGTCTTGAGATATTGTCCAAGACAGGCCATTCACGTTTTTAACTGATTTTGACACCCAAAAGGATCTTTATTGGGATGGTCATTCAGTCTTAAAACTGTGTCAAAATATAAACACATGTTTGTACTAGACGCTACTAATATTAATATTTTAAGAAGATATAACATTTGTTCGTCAATCTTTTTCTTTACTGAGACAATGTAAAATTTTGTGTGGGCCATCTTTCTAACTTAAAATAGAATTACTCAAAAGGTATTGATTATAATGATAGCATTTAAACTACTAACTGGAAAAGCTTCTTCGAATTCTTCAAAAAATGCCCTTCTGGTGAAAATTGTTAACAACTTATAACGTGGGATTTTTTACCTTTTAGGTTTAACAATATAAATTGCAAAAAAAGATGATACCATTCCGAAATCACCCTGTGTGTCAAATTGATCCAAATGCCTTTATTATCACCAAGAAAAAAAAATACATTCGTAAAAATAAGTTCATGACAAAAAAAAAAAAAAAATGCTAAAAATATTGAAGGATTTCCTCAACACAATACAAAAAAAAAAAAAAACAAGAAATTCCCAAAACCATTATCCCTTTTAGGAGAAGAAAGAGAGAGCAGTAAAGTTAGCCAATTATGTTTTAAGACTTTCTTAGACTCAGTGACTCCTATAAATATATTTAAGTTCATATGTGTGTGAGACTGGTATTTCCTTTTTCACGTACTCATTCAATGATTGTACGTACACATACATATATGGGTGCTGTTGGAAAATTTAACGACCTTGCAAGTTATGCTTTTCGGATGGAAATTTGTTTGAGGAAAATTCATTTCGATAGAGAACTTTATCGAAGTCGATTTGCCATCAAAAATAACACAACATTGACATGACACACACATGACAGACATATTAGGGACTTGTGTGTTAAGATATAGACACACGACAGTATATTGTGACATTTTTGTGTGATATATTTTTTTTTTTGACGTATTTTATGAGCTAAAAGTTTGAGTATTGCGACGACAGAATGTGATAAAATATAAATGAGGGACTACAAATTTGTTCGTTCGTTTTTTTTTATCGTTTATGTTTTATGACTTTTGAGTCTTATGGAACTAATGAAAAGACTTTGATTGAAGTATAGACTTAGCTCTAGGTGAGTGAATAAAAGTATTATATCCTCAATAATATAAAAAACAATAAAAAATGAAGTAGGTATATCTACCTTACCTCAAATATCTTTTAAAAAAAAAGGTGGAGGTTAAGAAATATGCGAAATAGAAGATAAAAGTAGCGAGTGGCCATATTCACTGGTTGATTAGAAAATTATGTTCTGTATATCCCAAAATTCCATTGAATTCCATTTGTTGGTCCCTAATATAAAGTTTTTTTTTTCATATAATTAGAATCCCAATAGAAAAATACTAGAATTTTATTTGTTGATCCAAATGTTTATATCAGAAGACAGAATTTTAAATAGCTGAAGATGAAGAATCTTAACTCTCTCCCATAAATCTGTATCTTCTGTAAGTATCTAAACATTAAAGATAAAATTCTCGTTAGTTCAAGAGTTTTACAAAAAGAATTAAAAAAAAGCTTATTGATATCGTGGTTCCTAATAAGCAACTTCAATATCAACAATATTAAGAAATACTCTTCAAAGTTTTATTTTCAGTACTTATGTCTTCACATACTAATGTCAAAAGTTATATTACCCTTCAAACATACAACTAAATGTATGTACCTACTTAAGATTATATGTATGTATTACATACAATTATTATATCAACATAATTGTTGTACTCGTAACTTGCTAATATTGCAAGTAATTTTCAAGTAGTCTCATCATAGATTTGTAAACAAACTGATATACCTTACCTATACTACATGGTCTATATGTATATATGTATCTTCAGGATGAGAGCTAACAAACAACAAAAGCGAAACAAAAGTTTCGGTTTTGTCATTCCACCTCCTTATACACCATTAAAACGTCACCCTTTTGGTTGAATAAACAAAAGAGGGCTTTCGGTTGAAGTTGACAATGTTATAGTCAAAAGATAATTTGCAGTCAAATTATCTTAGTAAAATAACAGATACATTTTAATATACGTTTCCTAAGTTCGAGAAGGGGTAATTGACTTTAAGAGATAGGGGAAGATTTTTGGTAACTTTTTCCGCATAAGCAACCGTTTAAAAAAAAAAAAAAAATGCACGACGTACTTGCTCTTAGGGTCAAAGTTTCTCTGGATGTTAAAGCTTCATACATAAAGTTTTTAAAAGTAAATAAAAAATTAAAAAATAAACATAAAATTCATTACTAAAATTACTTAAACAACTTCTTAAATTGTTTTGACCTCAAAACTAAGTATGCTATCAGATTTCGTTAAAAAAGATTAATTTTTAGAAAAAAAAAATTTGAAAATCGTTGGAGCCGTTTTTTAAAAAAACTGTTTTCATAAAAAGATAGTTTTTTTGTGGTTTTATACGAGTCACTTAATTTCAAAGTTTTTTTTTCATAAAGTTTAGTAACAACATTTTTGAAATTTGTTTTTTTTTTTTATTTGATTTAAAAAAAAAAAATTAAAGTTTTTTTTAAAATTTCGTTTCGAGAACGATTGATTGTTTTTTTGTTTCAAAATCCGATATAGTGGTGTTTTTTTCAAGATGGTGGACCAAACATAGGTGATGTTTGTTGGTACTTTTCAGATATCGGTAAGGCCATTGTTGTGAAAATTTTCAGCAAATTTCGGAATTAATAAAATGCTTCTGGGGGCAAAATTAAATTGCACTTTTTTAATTCTAAACTTGAAACTAAATAGGGGTCTCAGAAATTGATAAAGTTATTGAAAGGCTACGTAGACAATTTTGGGCTCAAATTTTAACAAATTCAGTTTTCCTTAACATAGCAATTTTAATCAAAAACTAATCCTTCAGGGTAAAATTTGGTAAAAACTGTAGAAACATTGAAAACTTGGCCGGTTTTTGCATTTTTAACGAGATTGCCTGATGAGATTCGGATTCAGAAGCTCCAAGAACATTAAGGAAATCAAAATTACCCCAAAACTTCCCTTCCAGGAACATTTCTAATCACAAATTTACTGTATTAGGTACTAGGAAACCTTTTATTTTTGTACAATAACCAGTTACGTTTTATAATACAAATGTTGATAACTATTCAATTTACATATTTTTTATGGAGAAATGTCTGAATTTGTTGATTGCCTGCAATATTTGTTTGTCTGCAAATTGGCCTTTGACATTACGGAAGGATATTCCACTACCTATAGTCATGTAAATTGTGACTGTATTTACCCTCATTTAAAGGTCATTGATTGTTTGAGTGATTAATCAGTGAATACTTATACAACGTAACGTGCTGCCGTTGTCATATCGTTATTGGTGTTGTCGTTGTCGTCAATGTCGTTTCAATTCTGTTCTCTTCTGTTATGTTCTGTTTGGCTGGATGATGGTTGTTTTGGTGCGATGAGATGAGTTGAGTTGAGTCGTTGAGGTATTGAAGGGGTTTTGTTGTTTTTGTTTTGTATATTCATTGAAAGAATCAACGTCAAACAACCCTGTAATTTACCCATTACGAGCACTAGTCTTTTGTTATTTTCTCAATTTAATTACACTTTGTAAAACTTTCCTCCTGCTGGAGGGTTTATTAGCATTTTGGTCGACGACAATTTCATTGATAAGTATATACGCGAGTATGTTTAAAGGGAATGACTTGGTTCTTCGGGGGCGGTGTTCAAATATTTTTGAGTTGGCTTAGTGGTGATTTGTCTTTAGAGTTGAATCCGAAAAAGCTTGTCATGATTAAACTTTTATTTGAAAAGGGGTTTAATTCATAAATAGTATTTGTAATTCGAAGGACCTTTGTAATCCTTATTCAGTTAGGATTATGAAACTTTTAGGCTTATGTGAGGTTTTAACTTTTAAGCCCTGCATTAAGCTGAGTTTAGAACTTTCTTGAACTTTCTGGTAAATAAATTTCAAGTCCAATACTTCAAGTAGGTACGTTCTTGAGGCGGAGCTGGCCAAAAGAAATCCCGCTTCTTAATTGTTATTTCTGCCAATCTCTATTCAAACAAAAAACAAAACAATAACTTTGACTTTTCTTTTGTGTGAGCTCATCACAAGCACTCTTCTTTGCAAGTCTTATCTAAACAATTATTTATAAATTCTTAAAAGAAAAAAAGCGCTTGGCAAACATTAAAACAAAAATCCCTCATTCACTCATCACTCAGTTAATTTGCTGCCTTCACTTAATTTACAATCTTTCATCAAGAATGAAAAAAGAGTCATCATCCTTATCAGCCCTTCTGCTGTTTCTAAAAGCAAAAGAGGCCTTAATGTACATACATGTGGTAATCTAAGATAAATAAGCAAAAGTATCTTTCCCGTGCCCAAGCAGTAATAATAAAAAAATAAAAATTACATTTTTCTTTTATTACACCGAGGATATAGTGTTGGCTTCAATCAAATGTTTGCCTTGAATCACAAACATTGAACGTCGGTCGTCGTCGACATTACCGCTCTGTTGCACCACGACCATGCGTCGGTCGCGTCTTCGTCGTCGTTGGTGGTTGTTGTGTATAATGTTTATGGATGGCAGGTCTGTTGCATGCATTTTAAAAATAACACTGGAGGCTATAATACACAAAAGCTATAACCATCGAGTAAAGATAGAGTCTTGAAATGTAAACAATATCCAGCGAAGCCAAACCAAGCCAAGAAGTCGAAGAAGAAATTGGACAAATACGCGATTTTGTCAGTCGTTGCCATCATCATTGCTGTCGATAGGCGAGCGATGCGTGCGTTAAATTTTAGTACGTCGCCTTTGGCTGGGCTGGGACCGGCAAAGATCACACAGCGCACACCTTTTTTTACAACTTGAACAGACCATGTGTGGCTGCTGATGGGGGAATAATAAAAAATGAGTCTTGGAGATGGATACGTATGGTTTGCGCCCTCTCCCTTAGGTGTTTATCTATCACAAATGCACAAAATTAAAAGAAAAACTATTTTTTGTTGAATTTTGTTTACATTTCGTGTGAAAGCAATATAGCGCGTATAGGTATTCATTTTTTTTCTGATGCTAACTCTTCTTCAATGATGCGCTGCAAGGTGAAGATGATGATAATATACAAGTGTACGGACACACCTAAGTAAAAGCTCAACCGCAATCGCAATAATTATTGACTTAATTTGTAAGGTCAATATGAATCCGACTTGCGGGCACATAGAACGAATGAAGCTATTGAACTTTGGGAAAATGCTTTTTATTAATGGTACAGCTGTACCAAAATGGAGAAATTTGTTTATCCTCGCAGCGAAATGAAAATATTAAATAATTACGGCAGCGCTTACAATATCAGATTTTAGTGCATATTTTGGTCACTTTAATTTCAGCTTTTGAGTTATGTAACCATTTTAGAAATGGGTTTTAGGCTATATTATATGAACTAAAATAAAAATTAACAATGTTTTAACTTAATCTAACACGTTCAGAGATTCATATCCGATTTGGAGATGAATGGCCAAATCGCATAATAACATAAAAATCAGTACTTTTGAAAAGCAAAAAATATCCTTTTTTATTTGAATACTGCCTTCTTTACATCTTGGCCAGTATTAAGAGTTTTGAAATTCCACTAGAACTAGAGAATTTGTGACTGCATATACATTGATAAATAAAAACAAATCTGGTATCAGTTCTTAGCTTATGCTATGTGAAATAAGTCCTCCAATTTCAGCTTAATCGACTCAGTGGTTTTGAATATATACCAGGGTAACCGAGTCTAAGAGAGCTCTTTTCTACAAAACAATCACATTTTTTTTAAATCAATTTTTAAAAAATGTACGTGATAGAATTTTTCTGAAACCAGATTTAAAGTCAGAAAAGTCCAATTTAAAAAAAATTAATGAAGGGCTAGTGCTTTTGTGACTAGTGTTAATTGTGGAGGTAATAAAGCATTCTTGTCAGCACATTTTTTAGCTTATTTTATAGGCTTCAACGTGCTTTTAACTTGCGATATATGTAGGTACTAAATATAACAAGTTATGCATTACGATGTCCGACAATTCTGTCTGTCTGTCTGTCTGTCTGTATGTATCAGAAGCCACAGCCAAAACGGATGGGTCGATTTACTTCAAACTTGGTATGCCTTTTTTGGAGACTATCCCCAAATGTTTTTTAAATTGTTTAATTTTCTTACCTTAATAACAATACCTGCCCTATAGTACATACCTATATTGCAAGTAAAAATACGGCCATTGACTTTTGGAAGATAAAATTGTATTTTATAAGGCAAAACAAAAAAATAAAAGTAAAGAACGGGTTTCTGGCTATAGAAAAACATTTGAAGTGATGTTGTACTTACCTCCGTTGTTTTTCAATAATTTATTTTTCTGCTTTAAGTCAACTTTGGAAAAAGTTTCCCACAATTGGCAGGGTAAACTGAACTATGAATTTCGTTATTCCTTTAAAATTTTCTCAAAGACAAACCAAATTGAAAAATTTTATTGAAAAGAGTAGGCTCCCAAATTATTTAATAAAGGTAATTCCTACTGTAAGTGTACTTCCATTTGATACAAAATAGTTAATTAAATCACAATAAAATCAATAAAACATGATAAGCTAATGAAAATGAATGCTCTTTTATCAATATTTCAAAGAAGTAATATTCTATTCATAGATAGTTCATTCAATAACGTCTCATTAATTTCAAACAAAACTCAACAAGCTTAAAGTGTCTGAAATTGCAAAAGGATAATAAAATATAGATACATATATATCAAAGATCTATTAGTCTTGAAATAACCATCATTTCTTGTCCTTTCTCTATGTATTTCAAAGCAACTTAGCAATATTCGAATTTGCATTTTCAACTATTCAAGTCGTACCTTTGATGCAATCTTCATCTTCAATGTTATATTACTACAAATCATGATCCTGTGTGTGTCCTGTCGTTCTCACCTACATAAATCAAAGGATTTACATTGTGTGTTACTTGACTTGCAAATGGAAATTCCACGTGAGAAAATAGCATACGTCAAGATGAAAGATACAGCAACTGTCAACTGACACTGGTCTGGTGCTGGTCTGGGTATCCTTTATTTCGAAGCTCATCCTGTCTCTTTATACTTATATAGCTGCGCTCCACAATATTACATAGTACTCGTTTCTCGTACTGCCATCCGAAAGCCCATAAAGAGGTGCCGACTCTCTTGTCGTAGCACAGATCTTTGCCGTTTGAATGACAGGATGATGTGAACACTGAACAGTGCACACTGTTGCTTTATATAACTGCATCTCTCCAATTCTGTGTGTTTGTGTATGTGTGCGAATGGTGGAACATTTTTATTTGAATAATAGCCATCAAAGGATTAAAGCAAGGATGCCGACTGCTGAAAGAAGTGAGGAAATACTTCAATGGTGCTACCGCTAACACTGTGTTGCAGCTAGCGGGTGTTAAAAGCTAAAATGGTAAAGAAAAGCGCGAGATGTTCACGATATCCTTTTCCGCTTTACTTTTTCTTCCTATTTTTGTTTGTTTTTTTTTTTTTTGTGTCTCTAGGATGCATTTTTTGTCGGTTAGATTTTTGTTTTATTTTCACATTACTCTTGGTGGAGCCCCGAAAAGGGTTTGTATTTCGCAGCAGGACGACGACGACGACAAGTTTCGATGGGGTGTGAAATTTCTTTTGTCAATTGCATATCCTTGGCTTTTGTTGAAAGGTGTTATAACGCGACTTTTATGTGTTTGCTTTTTTTCATCATCTCAAGGGGTAAATTCACGCCTATAATTCTTTTATCTCACACTTGATTGCATATTGTATTATGTATTTGTTTGTTTTTTTTTTTTTTTTGAAAACATGTCCTTGCATTTTTGTTTAGCAAAGATGAAGCGACAGGTTTTGTTATTTCTTCATGATGTCGCTCGCTTGACAGGCGGTGTACCTATTTGAAGTACCTAGTAGGTACATATGTGGGCCTTAAGTTTGAAAAATATTTTCATATTCATGGATAAGTATTGACAAGTACTAAAGGCGGTGGTTTGCATTAATGAAAATCGTAAAGGATTGTTTTCTTTTTCTTATTTTTTGTTTGTTTGTACGTCAACAGAAAGGTAAGTAAATTCAGATGTGGTTCAAAGTAATTTTTCATTTTTTTAGTGCCAAAATGAGGTTCACAAAGCTGGAAGCAAAAGTATAGGTATACTTCTGATAATGCGTTTCGATTTCGATATTAAATTGGTTTTAAAGATTTTTGAGGAGAACAGTTTGAAAAAGTTATTTTGCTAAGCAAGGTTTTTGAGTATTTGAAATGCATGCACTTATCAAGCTGAGCAATTTCTGAGCTAGTTCTTGACGTATTCCTGTTGATTTGCTGTTTTCGTTTGTTG
This sequence comes from Meliscaeva auricollis, assembly GCA_948107695.1. NCBI lineage: Eukaryota > Metazoa > Arthropoda > Insecta > Diptera > Syrphidae > Meliscaeva > Meliscaeva auricollis. The sequence goes on along the minus strand of OX403619.1, from coordinate 17,051,966 downwards.
AATCCACTCGTCAATTGTCAAACGCGTTCCGTAGAATTCGACAAGAAGAGCAATTGGACGAAATACCAACTCTAACCAACCCAATTGCTCTGATAAACGTAATGACTCTAAGATGAAATTAAAGATCCTGTAACCAAAGGATTTCTAGGACTAAACTCCAATGCAAATCTTGGAGGTGGGAAATTTCACTGTTCAAATGATTAACTTTGTTAAATTAATGAAACTTTTCGCTCATGTGCTGCGCTTGATTATCATTTATTAGTTCATAAACAAGCAAAGCTCAAAATTATTTATTTTTCAATTTATCGCAAAATATCGAGTGTATTTGAGTGTAAATTCATTTAAAATAGAGATAAATTCCAATAACCATGCCAAACTCAAAATAATCATGCCAAAAATAATTTAAATAGAAATAATGAATGTACTCATTTTTTATGTAAGGCACATGATATTTCTTGAAGAAAATTTAGACTTAATAATGTTCAGAATACAAGTAGCTAAATTTAATTGATTTAAGAATTTCAGTTTTTGAGATATGGAATCTTTCCCGGAATGATTTTTTGGCTATATTAGATGAAATAAAACAAACAGTAATTCTGTTTCAAACAAATTTAATACATTCAGAGATTCATCTCATTTATTAAAGCCGGTCCTTCAGAAGTAAATTATAATTTAAGGTAATTTTGATTTAAAAAAAAAGCCTGGACATCAAATTTTCCATCTCCATGATTTTGGCCCCTATACGACGGTATTATAATTTTACTTACTGCAGACCGATACTAATATTTAAGTCAGTTAAAAGTTTTCTTATGGTTATAGTTTTACTTTAAGTCATTTACTTTTTAACTACAGTTTAAGTCATTTTACTTTCATATTTTTTAGTCATTCGATTTAAATATTGCAGAAGTATGAAGTATTTAAGCCCAAAAGATCTTAAATGGGTTGAAGAACTAAAAATTTACTGCAGCTAAAAATCATACTGACCAAAAGCAAAACTGTAGCAGTACAACCCAATTTAAGTATTTTATTAAAAGAATTGTACTTTCTCAAAATAATCTGCAGTTAATTATCGTTTAAGTAAACTAATTTTTTGCTAACTTTATACTTTATAGAGTCAGAAATTTAATGCTAAATTTCGTTTTTTTTGCTAGCTATCATCCATTAAAGTCAAAAGTCGTGCACTTAATTTATTTTGCAATTTACTTGCATATCTTCCATTTACATGAATCAAAGTCATTGTTTTTCTTTTTTTTTTCTCAGTCAAAATGTTCAAATATCAAATGCATTATATTCGAATATTCATCAAAAAAGATAAATCTAAAAATAAAATCTCTGTTGTCGAAAGCATTTTAAAAAAATAATATCCTTCCAAAGACTGATCATCCATAAATCAAAAAATATAAAGAAAAAAACTTGAACTAAAAGAAGATAGCCATCTTCTCCACTATCCCTTTACTCTGAATATACTCTTTAAACTGTCATCGATCAAAACAATGAATGTCATTATGCTTCGAACCAAAAAGAATGCATTTGGACGTTTGCACAAATTTATATCTCTTCTGCATCGAATTGCACAGATAATCCATATTCGAAGACCCCTAAACTATAAACTGTGTGCATTCTTTTTTGTTTAGGAATAAGAGATGTGTCGGCTGCATCGCCATCATGACCATATACAAATTTATACGAGTATTATCCTATACCAGAGGAGGTTGGTACCTATATTCAGCTCTGTGCGCAGATACAAACATTATAAATACGAGGAGTATTATTATAGTGGAGAGCAATGTTAATGATAGTCGGCCTTAATGCGTTATGCAGCAATAAAATGCACTTAATGCACATTTGCATATACATGTGTATAGCTTAGCTTGAACCGGTGCAACTGCCACCATCCTCGATTCCAGCCACTAGAGTGCCATTCTCGACATTAAGGAGCGCTCACTCACATAACTCTAAACAAGCAGCAATGGTTATAGTTGGGCTAAGAGGCTAAAACTCTACATATATTCTATATATATACGACTCTTAGCTCGAATTGCTATATCCCGCACTAGAGTGACTACACGTTGCCGCCGCCGACAATAAGATTAATATCTTTCTGATGTAAGATTCCTTACCGCCACACACAGTAAATGTGCTAGAGAGTATACACTCGTATAATACGTGTATGTAGATACTTGCATCCAGCTTATAAGACCGAAAGATGCCTTGAGGGCATGCAGAACCATGAGTCACTTATGCATCTCTATATGCAGTCGACGACGAATGTAGACGTTCCACGTGCTTTGCATAGGCTCTTATAGTTTTTTTCACAAAAAAAAAAAAAAAATAAAGAAAGAAAAAAAAACTCTATCGTTCCTTCCGTGATTCACTGTACATTCTGCGATTTGAATTTTAACTTTAAGATGCCCATAATCGTTTTCCGCTTCGCATTTCACCTTTTCTCTCTCTCTGCATATTTTTCGCTTCGTCTTGCATATATGTATGTATGTTTTTTTTTCCTTGAAGTTAAGTGCAACCAGCGTAACTAAAGGATTCTTTCCGCTGGTATTTTTTTTTTTTTTTTTTTTGTAGAGCAATTTATTTTATTTATTTATTTTTTTTTGCTTCTACACTATTCGAAATGGGTAGACAATAAACTTTGGCAAGATATTGCTTGAGTGAGCATTCCATGTTAAATTGCGAAGTAAATAAAAATTCAACAATTTTTTTTTTTAAATTGAATGCAACTGAATGTAGGGCTCGGTCCAGTGTTGTTATAAAAAAATCGGCAGTGTATTTTTAATTGATGCTTTACTAGTTCTGTGAATTTAAATGATTTTTTTTTTAAATTTCTTCTAAGTAAAGTAAAATTTATCTATTATTTTTTAAATCATTGAGTTTAAGTTCTTTTCTAGAATTAGTTTGAAAAAAGCTGATTATTCTTTCATAGAAACAAAAAATATTATTGCTCGACTTTCTTGACTCAATCTTGTCATAAAGACAAAAACAACATTAATACAAGATTTGCCCGTTAGCAACCATTCTGCAGTTGAATCCTTATTTGACTTGATTATAATGAAAAGAAAAGAACAAGGTATAACAACCCTGGTTGCATAATTAAAACAGTGCTTTTATTGTTCATTGTTAATTTGTAGGGTTTTAAAAATGCGGATAATTGCTGTAAAATAGTAAGCCGGAAGTCAAAATTTATTTTTTAGGGGCGGGTAAAGGGAGCACACTGCATTTATTCCAGACTCCATACATAATGCATTAAGAATTACATTAAAAAATTATTTCTATCATGCCTTTCTTTAGTAGGGAACATTTTCATTTCTGTTGTGTTGATATTGCTGAAACAAATATAATACAACAAAAAGAGATATGGTCGGTCACAAATCATTTCCCAATAAATCTCACACGAATTACGAGATTCCCTTCATATTCACTTTCTACGCAAATATCCGCAGCTGATTTTTATATATGTTATAGGTATAAATCTTGCCTACAAAATAACATGCAGTTTAGAACCCAGGCAACACTAGCTAACTCCTAAAAGTTTCGGTAAGATTTAACGAAATTTCGTAATATCATTTTCGAACGCAAATTAAGAGCTTTTATTGTGTTAAACGCATAAAAAAAGCATTGAACAATAAAGTACAACTTATTAAGCAACAACTAGAGCAAAAACATTTACTATTACAACATTACCAAAAAGTGTTTTTGATCAGGTCTCGTATGGACATTTTGGAATGATGGACAAATAAACCCATCTTTTTTATCAGCAACGCAGCTCGACTCAAAACAACAGGAAGACACCCGATTCAGGCAGCCCAGTTAAATCATCAGTCGGATTGAATCGGGTTGCCTCAGTCGGGGTGGCTAAAATCGTCTTGTCTTCAATCAGGTTACCTTACCTTCTTTTTTGGGATCGATTCCCCAGAAGAAGTTCAATATTTCGACCATTTCTTATCGTCTAGCTTGTTATTAACAATAGGCTCAAAATTTTTTTCGAATTTTTAATATACATTGCCAAACATTCTTTTGAAGTCGTGAAATGACTGCATTTGTTGCCAATTGATGGCAAACACTGCACCCAACGTGGAGACATAATCTCAACAAACAAATATTGCCTATTTTTCCTGGACTACATTAAAATAATGTTTACTTGTGAGCTGAACAAAGAAAACTATCTTATATGAAACCATCTGAATTCTAACATAAAAGATTTTTAGAAAATTCCAAATTTCGGTACATCTCCTACTCCTTCCTCTACACCAAAAACAATTAAATTCCACAAACTACATACGAGTAAATACAACCACAAGCCAAAAATAACTTTTGAAGTAAAATAAAAACATTTAACAGTTAGATAAAATTTATTTAACCCCGCGGCTATGCAAAGGTAAACGAAGAAGGAATACTCACACTACAAATACGTAATATTATATGCCTTATTTGCCGCTTCAGGCAAATGTTATTTTAAATATTTTAACTTTCTGACTCGAAGCAGAGTATCAAAAACCAACAATGTTCCTAATATCGTATTTCAAAAGCACACCGCAACACACTCAAAGTTTCCTCCTCTATATATGATGACAAAATAAATATAGCTACTCGACTCGTGTACAAAAACCCCTTTTTAAAACAAAACTTGTGCGCAATTTCTAAAATTGCCTTATCCCGAGGATTTCGAGATAGAGCAACCCTTTTTTTTTTTTTGTTGTTATTGGTACACTTACGAAAGGTATACCATACCTATCCACAATATTGGCACACGCTTTCATCCAAACAAAAACACAACATACGAGAGAATACAAGCGGGAATGAATGGTTGACAAAAATCCTTTGAATGAAAATAAAATTAATGGCTACAGGGTATAATTCCTCAACGCTTGAACTTCAAAAAAAAAAAAACAGTCCGACAAAAAAAGAGAAGTCGCATTTCAATTCGTGACTATCCAATTTAATTTCTATTGGGCATTCTTCCGTAACATTGCTACGAATAAAAGGGGGGCAAGGCAAGGCAAGGAAGGACGGAAGGAGTAAAAACAAACCCAAGTTTATTCAACCAGACTTTGGATGGAATTGCCTATACATAAATGAACCGCGTTCGACTATGGCTTGATGCATTGCTTGTAGTGAAGCAATAAATATTTTAGAAAATCCTCATTGAAATAAATAAAAGAAAAATTGTTCGAAAGGAAGAAACACAGGTTTGAGTTTGTGTTTTTTTTTCCGTTTTTGTGGTGGTAGATTTTGGGTTTTGTTCAAGTTTTTAGATGAGTAATCATTTTACTGATCGAACTATTTTGTTGCATGCAAGTGAACCAAACGTGGTTTTTGACATCGACACAATTAGGGATCAATGGAAAGGTCGACGATCCCATTGAAAATCAAAAGTTTTCTGTCAAAATTGTTTTTGTTTTCTTGGAATTTGATTGGTCTTCTTTTTGTACAAACCTAGTAGACTCAGATTCCAGGTATAGTAGACAGGATGATGTAGGCCTTTTTAGAGAATGCAACCTCTGGTGAGTAACAGTTTATGGAGTCTACGAATCTTTATTCTAAGAAGTTTGGTAAAAATAACTATATTTTGATGAAACTTACGTTTTTTGTTGCACCTTTTGATGCATGTCATTAAGATTACAGAGAACAAAATTTAAATACTGGATTTCTCTCGGAGTACATAGATATGTCCGTACGCCTTTCTTTTACCGCAAAATACAGCCAAAATCCGTGAAACTCATTTCAGGCAATTGGTAATGCAGTCAATTCAGTCGTAGTTAATTGGTTTTAATTTTAACTGCAAGTTAGTACTGGCTACTAAGTACTTAAACTGCAAAATAAGCAGTTAGCAGTAAGAAATAAAATACTGACTGTACAGTTAATGAAAGCAGTTAATTGACTTAAAGTTAATTAACTGCAGTATTTGTTTTACTAGTTTTAGTCTTCTTCAAAAAACTTTCTATTGCCCGAAAATTTTAAAAAAAATCTAATGATTTTTCAAAGCTTCTACCTATAACTGAGCTATTATTTAGAAATATTTCCGTTATTTTCTCTTCGTTTTTATTTGAATTTTTATTTTTTTGCCTTTTGTTTGAATAAATGTCTTTTTTTTGGCTATTTTGCCTATTTGACATTTTATTTTGCCTCCCTGCTCATGAGGGCAAAAAACTTGTCCGAAACAATTCTACAATCTGTCACTTTGTGTTTTATTAAGTTTTTTAGAACAGTTTAGAAAAACATTTTTGGGGAAGAGCAAAGTTTTTCTGCTTGCGATAATTTTAATAAGACATATAAATTGATATAAAAATTAAAAAAAAAAAAATTGTTACTGTTAATTGCACAATGCACATGTAATTAAAAATTTTTTTTCTCGGAATGTTAAGTTGTTTTTCTGTATACGTTCCGTATTCTGACTTTGAAAATGAAAACCATTTTCATCTATTATCTTTTGTTTTAGAGATATTGCATATTTTCCATTTTTTAGAAAAATGCAAAAAAAATCAATTTAATTTTCGAAAGCAGCCAAAAATTATGAATGATTGAATGATTTTTTTTTAATGAGATGCTTGTGGTAGACCTCGTTTCAAACTCCAGCAGTAATTTGATAAAAATAATCTGATAAATTCACTGCATCGAAAAATAAAAGAAAAATTGAAAAAAAAAACTTATGGAAAATCTTAAAAAGTAAAATTTTGTAGGTATGTGTTGCTAACGTCAAATTTATTAAAGACAAAGCTGGACTTTTCTGTTCTTTTTTGATCTGACAGTTTTCATATAGTTCTAATCTAGATTTTCTTAATTAAAGACACTTAATATTGATTTAAGTTATCATTTCACTTTAATTTTAAAAAAAAGTAACAACAGAAGAATTTTAAGTTAGAAAAAATGATTAACAAATATCTTTACAAAATCTATAACCTTTTGGGTTCTAACCAAAAATATAACATACAACAACTTATGTAGTTTCTAACTACTTTTATCAACTTATAATATAAATTTACCGGGTTCTAATATTGCTTCCCGCAATATCAAAACTATATCCGTTTTTTATTCAACACTGAGTAGCTTTTCAATGTTTCATTTTATTCGCAAAACAAAAACAAATAAATGCTAAGTAGTTAATTTTTGTTTGGTTTTTCGAATAAAATGAAATACTGAGTAGATACTCAGTATGGAATAAAACACTACTTATGTTATTCTTTTCAAACAAGTCCATCTTTAAATGGTATATATCCCGTCCAAATAATGAATCTGCTTAAAGGTACAAACTTGTGATTTACAATTAATTGAGTTTAAAGGCATTAAGATGCCGAGCAGGATGCCAATGGAAATATTTATCGTTATACCTACCATTCTCCAGATATTTAACTGACTTATTTAAAATAAAACAAAACAAATAAAAATCTTTACCTGCACAAAATAAATAAAATGGAGGATAATAATTTTTATCTCAAGGGATAAAAAAGGATAAAGAATCATAAATTAGTATTTACCATTAAATCTTAATGAAATCAAACCTATTACCTACCTCCTTTTTTTTTCTCCCAAAAATTGAGACATAAATCCATTTTGTACGTGATTCCCGAAGAAAAGCAGAAAAAATATAATTACATTTCTGAGTTAAAGCAAATTTCATTGAGCATGAGATGTTGCAATTTACATTTTCTGATAAAATTTCTTTTTTAATGGCATCAGCATACCGTATCTTTATAACTTCAACTGAGTATAACAAAAATAATAAATGTACAAAAAAACAAAACAAAAGTACCGTCCCTACAGTAAAATAAAATAATAATTTCAGGCAAACTAATGATGCGTACGTCATCAATGATTTAAAATTAAAACAAAAAAAAAACACAATGCTCCAAAATTTGAAATTTTCAACAAAAATACGTGAATCGAAGTCATTTACCCTTTTTTTGTCATTTTTCCCTGCAGACACAAATAATCGCCGACAAAAGTCAAACAAAAGGGAGAAATTTATACCCATGGGGAAAGTTAATGCTTTTACCAAAAAAATAAAATAAAAAAATAAAAACAATTCCAAATGGGGGAAGACTGCACTGACAAAAAAAAAAGCAAAAATCTTTTGGCGTACTTTGAATTTTTTTTTTTTTGTAGTACGAATCGTACTCGTAGGTACCTAAAAAGAAGAAGTACTAAAGACCTCAGATTTTTTACTGTTAAGTATTTCCAGCTGCAGTCAACTAAACCTCAATTTTGTGGTAAAAGTTTTTAAAAGCACCTAAAAGAAACCTAATGGAACGAAGCTATTGTAATGTTTTTGAACAGAAATAATAATAAGCTCTGCAAATGTCAAATTAAGCTGTGGCATTCTCATAAATTCCTATACTTTATCATAGTTTTCCGACTTATGAGGGAAATTATTTCCTACAATTTAAAATCTTACCGTTTTTGATTTGATTTTTAAATTTGGAACCATTGATCCTTCATAAATTCTCGTAAATTTCTCTCGGTGTGCAAAAAAGCTTCATCGCGGACGGCTGCTGCGATACGAAAATAATAACGACATTGAAAAAGTTTTGTCTAAGTGGATTTTTGTCAGGATATTTTGAGGATTACATTTTTTTTTGTCGAGGGATAATAATAATTTGGATGTGTATTCACTTTTATTTACTTTGTTCACAGGGATTTCAGATTTGACTTAACACAAAAAAAAAAAAAAAAAACAGAAAAAAAAGAGTAAAAAAGAAGGGATGAATTTTATTTGTGTTTTCAAACCAAAGCTGGATTTTATTAAAGGATTTTAATTTGTTTGTCTCATTTGAGCAGTTGATCGGTATTAATATAGAAATAAAAAAAATTGGAAAGGTTTTGTTCGTAAATTAGCAAAAATTTTATTAAATTCTTAAATTAACATCACAGATCGTAGCTCTTCAACATAAAGTTTTTTTTTTAAATATTGTTACTTCATTGACATAGTTGAGGCTGATTAAAAACTAATTTGAATCAATAAATTTAGAAGATATTCTGCTATTTTATAGTCTGAAATCCTTGAAAAATACTGCCCGAAAAAAACAAATAATTTCTAAGTATAAATCAGGTTCACAACTAAAATTAAACAAACAGATAATCTTGAGAATTTCAAATGAATTACTGAAACGTTTTGTAGTACCCAAAATATTGAAAAAAAACTCTATTGGAATAAATTGAATGAAACTAAAATTTTGTTTGGTCGACTCGGTTTCACTCACTCGAACTTTTTTTCAGCGATAGAAAATCGTTAAACTTAAGCGGTCACTATGGCGTATGCGTACCATTTTTTTTTTTTTTCAATTTAAAAAAATTACTTGTTAATCGCTGACCAAATAATGAGCCGTTTTGTGCCTTATTAAGCATTAACTCACCCTTAACATTATAACAGTATTCTAGTCATTCAAAATTCTTATTATAATAGCCTGCTTACATTCTTGGGTCGTCAAAAACAAGATCATGTATAACAGAATTTTACTACCGATCAGAATAATTGATTTACAACATTTTTTTTAAGCTTTTGCCAAAAGAATCGGAATCATTCTAAAAAAAACTTTAAAATATCGGAAACAGAGATATGGTTATAACTGCGGAATTTTTGTTCTCCATTTTATACAAGAGATCTTAAATGATCCTTATATTTTGAGGAAATTACAAATTGATTGCATCAGGAAATCATTGAGTGTTCATGTGTTTAGTTTGTGGTCAGACAGAGATAAGAAGATGGACAGATTGGGTTCACTGTACTACATGCAACAATTTGGCCCATCTTAATTGTTTTTTACATTTAAGAGAAACAAAGGACAACATCGAAGATGAGTACCTACTTTGCTTACAATTGAGATTTATGTTTAAGATGGCTGACGAATTTAGATTAATTGACATATATTTTAACAACTAATCTGTCCCCAGAGGTATTGCCGTACATTTTCTGTTCAGCGGTAGCGGATGTCCAAAGACTATTAGTTAAAATGCCTCCAAAGTTCAGGGTCATAAATTTTTACATTTTTTTAAGATCGACTGAATGTAATTGTTTGTGTGATATCAAAACCGAGTGTTTCTCTAACTTAACTAAGTCGTCCAAAAAGTAGAGCTTCACACAGTCCTTAAACTAGACATGTGTTAGTTTTTTGTCGTTTTCAAGCTCGCCTCTCTCTTTCAAATTGGTAGAAAGCATTTTTGCTGAAAATACATTTTCTTCCAAGCCATTCGAAAGGTCCAAAATATGGTTTAAAATCCTTTTTAAAGTCTTACACTTCATACAAAAATTTCATAACCTTAAAGGTATCATTTTATTCAGAGTGTTTTTCATATTGAATATTATTTCATTAAAAGCTGAACAAACAAACAATGTAAATACCTTCAATACCTATTATACCTGAAAGACAAGAATTCCTACCTTTTTTTTTCTTACAAACTTCCTTCCTTCCGATCCACCGACCGACCCGAACGAACAAAAAACGAACGACGAAGTGGCGAACGAAAACATGGACAAAAGGGTCTCATTCACATCATTTCCATCTACTATATCTATAGAAAATAATATTCAAAACAGAATCTTTCAACAATCATCCCTTGCCAACCTTAATCAATGCAAATTGGGGTTGATAGAATCATGAACAGAAGCGGCAGCAGATTACTCGGAAATGAAGTTTAGCAAAAAAAAAAAAATAACACAAGAAGATGGCCACTTCCACTTCAACCCTCCAAACTTGATTACTTTTGCTTTTCAGTTAATTTGAAAACTTTAACCCTCACTACACTACCAATTCACCACCCACCACCACCACCACAACTGATTAGTATCTTTTTCTTTTCATGTTTACCATCTTCTTATTTTAAATTTTTTTTCTGTTTTCTTTCATTTCAGGGATACAAACAGCCAGCGTTCAATTACTGACCAACCGCAAGGACGAAGTAATCTTGAAATGCCATGTCGAGGGCACAGGCCAAATGGAAATTGAATGGTTCCGTAATAGTGAAAAATTAACTTCAATTCAAAACATCCATCTGGATGGCAATCGTCTGGTTATTAAAAGTCCTTCCGTCTACGATAATGGACTCTATCGATGCGTTGCATCCAATCCAGCTGGACGAGCGATGAGCAAAAAAGGATACGTCCTCAAGTGGGCTGGCACTGATTCGCAATCGGGTTCTGGATGCATTCCACGTTTTTCCGATAACAAAAAAGGTCAAAAACTGCTCGATAAATCGTCGAAAAACGTTTTCTTGTGTCGTGGCAAGCGAGGCGATAAATCTGCCAAAGCTACCGTCTCAGATGTTACTTTCAGCCAGCAGCCATCCGTAAAGCAGGTAGCCAAGGAGAATGATCCCGTCGAATTGCCCTGCACGTATCAGTTGCCAGAGAAATATCGAAGCACAACCGTTCAGCTGAGATGGCGAAAGGATGGGAAGGTCTTTCGTCAAACAGATTTGGGTGTTTCGACATCCACTACCGCCGAACCGAATATGGAATCAATGCTTCGTGAAGACTTCCGCATAACACTCAATCGTGCCAATGGCTCATTGATGTTCTCCTCCGTCATAGCCAGCGATGCGGGACAGTACTATTGTCAGATTTACATCGAAGGACATAGTCCGATATCTTCGGAAAGTGGTGAATTGGTTGTAATCGAACAGTTGAAATTTGCCCCACAGCCAACATCGAAGAATCTTGAATTAGGCTCAGTGGGGAAGATCCATTGCAAAGCTCAGGGAACTCCTACACCACAAGTAAAATGGATGAGGGTGAGTAACAACTATCTACTATCTACATTTTTTTTTTTGCTTACAAAAAAAAAAATCAACTCGTTGTGTGAGTTCCTCGAGCATCCTTTGGCAGTCAATTACATTTCCACGAAGAGGATAAAATTTTGCCTGGGGATTGAGGAAATTTAATCCAAACTGTACTCCAAACTTTCCTCATCCGTCCCGCCATTATAAAAAAAAAAAACCTTAAGCAAATTTCTCTCTCCACAAAAGAAAAGGATGCCAAAAGAGAACACAAATTGTTGGGATTGTTGACCTAGTCCTTATACTGACAAGGACTTCGATGAAAAGGTTTTCGGTGTCAATAGGGAAAAAAACTCCTCAAGAGATTTTAGAAAATTTTCATTTTTTTTTTTTAGATTTAGAAAATGGACTCGGGACAAGGACATGTATATAAAATGTTGTCTCTTGTGTTGTCGGTTCTAGGAAAGAAACATCTTTTAGTTGTATCCTTTTTTTCTTTATGTAGAACCTTTATAAAGTGGACACTGGCCAGCAGCTGAACAATATATGTCAGGACAAGACGTTAGGCTGGTTTTGTTACCCAAATCAAATAAAGTAAATCTTTGCCAAGTTATTGCACACCCCATTTAATTTTATTCTTTTGAAAGTTTTTTTTTATCATTTTTGTTGCTCTTCCTTTTTTTGTTTGTGTCCTTTTTTTTCTTCTGTTGTGGGAGGACTTAAGAGCTTAAGTAAAAAATTTGTTTGGAATTTTATTAAAATTGTTTGAAAGAAGAAGAGTAGGAGGTCGATAATGGTCTTTCAGTTTATTATGTAAATTGATGTCGTATTTTTTTTTTTTTTTTTTTTGTTGGCTGATATTAAGAAATTCAATCAAGCGGTCTTAAAGGATGCCGTTTTTTTTTTTTTTTTTGGGACTCAAGTTATTTTATCTAAGCATCGCATCTTGGGTAATGAGAGCTTAGATCATAATAGTCAAACAATTTTTTGTTAGCCCCTTAAATTCAAAGTTAATGAGATGAAACTTCAGGGCTTGGATATGAACATAAATATGGTTCTCCACGTTTCGGAAAAGCAAGACCGCATTCGGTTGCACAAACTAAGCCTAAGGCTTATTTGACCATTGAATTTTTGGTTTCAAAATTTAATTTGTTGCAAAACTTTGAAATTTATCGAAAGTATTTATCTATTTTATTTAAATTTAGAACTGTAAGCATTATTCTTAATGATCAACGCATTACTAATTTTAAGATATCGAATTTAAATTTTTATCCTCAAAAGCAAAAGTATTACAAAAGCCAATGATTTCGAAACACCCTGTAGATGTAGATCAATATTTTCAAAACTTACAACATTTATAACATACAGCGATATGAAAGTTATGATTTTTCCAACGAAACAAGTCATTTTGGACACCATTTTGTAGGAGTAGATACTTAATGTTTAAATTCACTTTCTGATTTGTTTTTTGTTTGGATGTAAATTCTCAAAACTTGTAAAAAAATACAAATTTTAAAAGTAAAGAAGTCTAATCCTTCAGCAGAAGTCATTAAACTTTTTCCAATGTAAGTATAATAACAAAATCAGATCTTGGTTGTTCCAATAAATCAATAAGAAAACTAACAAACTACCAATTCACCAATTCAATTATATTGGCAACTAAGTTGAGATAAAAAAAAACTTATTCGTTCATGTAATTTCCATACCCTTTACATCCCTTTCCCTGCACTGGGTGCAAATCCAATTCTGCTGACTATATTGAGCCCATCCCGCAACATGGTTTCATTGTTGTCTGTCTGACTTTGCATCCCCACAGTGAAAGACATCTGCACAATTTATTTGCCTACTCTCTAGTAACACAAACTTTGCCATTGCTTGTGCTAGATGATGCTCCAATAAATTGTTATCTCTTCAAAACTTTACGTGTGCTGTTCGCTATGGCTGGTGATACATAGTAGTTCCCCTTTGTCGTTCTCATTCAATTGAATTGTTGAAATTTTTATTAGAAACGCGCGAGTCCAATGTTGAAATATTATTTGCCCAACTATTGTGCAAAAGTTTTCGAAATGTTTACCTACGGCTAACTTGCATATTTGCATTTTTCATCATAGTTTGCGCTCACCCACCATCAGAGCTTAGTAGTTTTTGTCCATATCGATCCACCCAAAAGCCGATGGATGCAACTTGCACAGCAAAGAAAGCAACAAAAAAAAAAACCAAAACTTTTATCCCACCATGCAACTAAATCAAATGCAGAAAACCGAGAGGAATGAATTCAGCTTCAGCAGCTGCTTTGACGCACAGTGGGTATATCCCGGAATCAGATTCGACAATAAAGTTGCAATTCGGTATTGGGAATTCGCTTTGTAATAACTAGATAACTTTGTGGGAGATGGAGGTTTTGAAATACAAAGAAGGACCACCCATCTATACAACCACCACTGTGGTCCCCATCTCCATTGCCGGTGAAAATGTTGTTTGAATTTAACATTTATTCGGCGGTGGCGGCGACGCGCGGAAGGCATGAAATGAGTGAGGGCTCGGAATTTATGATTTAGCCAATATTGAGTATAGTGTGCAGATCAATTCAATCTGTACAACATAATATCAGATAGTTTCTCATTTGATGGAGGGCTCTGTTCTGTTTGCTTTTAAATGAAATTGAATTTTTAAAATAGACAAAATCGAGATTGATGATGATGATGGGATTAGTGTTTGCTTTTAATATTGGTGAAATGTTTGTAGAGCCAAGAATGGCCAAATGTTATTTATGTTTGTAGAAGTGTGTATCTGTGTATGTACACTCTTCGCGCATTATACTGCTTCAATGTTTAATATATTTCACAAATTTACTTAAAACCAGACGAAAACAATAGGTGCGTTGCGTTTGCAGTGTGACTAAAATGGTTTCAGTGTTGTGGCGGAGCAAGGTTTTACTTATATAAGGTGTTGATAACTAGAATTCTAAAATTAAATACTAAAATGTCATTTTTTTTTGTTTTGTTTTTTGGCAGTAATCGGAACCAAGTAGTGTGGAACTCTTACAGCACTAAAACCACCTCGAAATCTTGACCAATCTATGAAAGATCTGCAACTGATTTTTCTTTTTCAATGTTTTCATCACTTTGGAGGAAGTTTAAAATTTTAATACTTTCCGTGGCTTGGCTTATATGACTTAGTCCCAGAACATTGCTTCTCGTAATTAATACGGACTCCATTTCGGAGTTTACAGCATGTTTTTTTACAACTTCTGTAACCATTTCTATTTGTAGGTAACGATGCAAATCGCTATTTCCTGTATACCATGGTGTATTTACTATTCCACGAAGGACTTTGTTCTGGAATTTTTGGATGATTTCGTTAATTGTTTTCTTTGTACAGATCCATAATTGGATTCCATAGGTCCATACAGGCTTTAGAATTTGTTTGTAAATCATTATTTTGTTTTGGATAGATAAGTCAGAATTTGTACCGATTAGCCAATACATTTTTCCTGTATTTTAAGTTTAGGTCTTCTCTTTTCTTTTTGATGTTCTCTTTCCATTTTAGTTTTGCATCCAAATTCTTTCCAAGGCATATTGGCGTAAGGTACATCTTGATTGTTAATGAATATTGGAACATTGATTAACTTTTTATTTGTAAAGTTTATATTTGCAGATTTTGTTTCATTGAGTGTGATACGTCGTATTGGATCTTTAGGCATGCATTTATTATATATTGGAGTTTTATGAAGGCTTTTAATGACATGTCTTTCATAATCTGAGCAGTTATTAAATTGTAACCAGGTGATTTTTTGGTCGATAGTTGATGTTGACACATACTTTTTATTCCTTTGAGTGTGGCAATTGGTATTTCAACTTCATCTACTTTATCAATTATCAGATGTATTTGCTGGAAATGGCTTAAAAGATGTTCTGCAAAGACGTTATCTTTTTCTTTCGGGTTTCCGATCCATTTCCATTTCCGTCTTGAGATTTTAAGGGTGGGTTTTGTAACTTCGGTCTTTTCTGGCTCTTAGCTGCTTTCCAGAGCGAATAATCGGTTGAAGCTTTTCAGGAATCTACTTAGTGGTTTTTGAATTCACAGATTTATTTTTTTTAATTTCCTAGCTTAGACGGTTAAACGCTGTTTAATCGTCTGGAAATCTAGTATTCTGCCATTTTCTACGAGCTCTTCTTTCCTCTAATATCAACTCTCTTATCTCGACAGGGTATTTTATTTCAGCTGGCGTCCTGTTCAAATAAGTTGTATTTTCTTCTGCAGCTTGTTGAAAATCGGCAATGAATTCAAAATTTCGAAAAAGCTTTTCAGTGTACATATGTATATCCAAAGAGAATATTTGTTTGCAAATTGTTTTGAAGAATTTTGGAAAACGAAGAAGTAGGTACACAAACGTGACCATACGAGTGAAAGTGACTAACTTTGTTTTTTTTTGTTTAATAAACAAAAAGGCATTGAAATTGGAAGTAAACTCTAAGTCCCTTGCAACAACTTTTGTGATTTTTTTTACAATACATACCTAATTGCTCTAAATTGAAATACAGTTTCACAAACCACCTCAAATGTTAATCCTCCTTGGCTTTTCAATTCAATAGTTATACTTTAAATATCCAAATTTTGCATAATTTCATAAGACAGTTGGTAACCACAACAATCAATATTTACCCTATTATCTGCTTCGAACTTTTCCTAATCCACCCAAAAACCCTAATCCTATTGTAAAACCTCTCCCCCAAATCAAACAAGCTTAATTACAACTTAAACCAACTTTCATTACTAAATTCTCTAAATAATGGGACTCCCGATTCGAAAATTCCAACAAAAATAACCTACGAATTAGGTTTCCCCTAAAGAGAACATTTCAAAAGTCCTTACATTCCTCTTTCCCAATCTCTAACTCATTCCACTTTCTATATCTCTCGAGGAACATTATAAACATTCAACGACCATTGCCCTGGTTAACTGTTTGCAAAAACAAATGAAAAACTTTTTCAAACTATATAATAAGACCGAACTTTTATTTTCTCTTCTTCTTTTTTTTTTTTTCATTGCAGGACTTCTCGGATCAATTGCCCGAGACAATTGACGACATTAACGGTACGTTAATATTTAAAAATGTATCCGCCGAGCATCGTGGCAACTATACCTGCACCGCTAGTAATACTCAAGGACAAATAAATGCCACTGTCAGTATAGCTGTGGTCGTGGCACCCAAGTTCTCTGTAGAACCTGAAGGACCAATTCAAGCTACAGAAATGGGTGTTGCCAGTATTCATTGTCAGGCTATAGGTGATCCCAAACCAACAATTCAATGGGACAAGGACTTGAAGTATCTCAGTGAAAATAATACCGATAAGAATCGATTCAAGTTTTTGGAGAACGGAACTTTGGAAATCACCGAAGTGCATTTGGACGATGAGGGACGGTATGGCTGTACAATTGGCAATAGTGCCGGTTTGAAGCGTCAAGAGGTCAGATTTGTCGTCAAAGGTGAATATAAATATATTTTTGTAATAATTAGTAAGTTGAATTCTTGTTGAATACCAATTCTATATATATACTTGCAGCAGTTGAGGGCTTTGCCACTGAAGAATCTTCCGATGGCTTCTTAATCACTCGAGCAGTCCTTATCACAATGTCTGTGGCCTTTGCCTATATCATCCTCGTCGTAGGCCTGATGCTATGGTGTCGCTATCGACGACAAGCTCGCAAAGCACGCCTTACCGAAGCTGGCAAAGACAACATCGAAACCGGAGAAGTCAACAACAAAATGGCCGAAATCGAACCATGTCTACCGGAAAATGGAAAATCCGATAAAAATGCCAAAACCAAGAAAATGAACGGCACCAACAATCCCCGAGGCAGTGGCAATGAGGCCCAAAAAAGCGATGACACCATATCCAGTGTGAATTCTAAAGGCTCCAAAAAGTCGCATGCTTTCGATCAATTAGCCCTGCCACGGTCTAGTCTCTCCGAACTCATTCAAATCGGTCGCGGAGAATTCGGTGATGTCTTTGTTGGCAAAATAAAATCTTCACTAATAAAAATCAACGAAGCAAGCGAGAAGGACACAGATGAGCGACAAAGTGGAACACCTCCGAATATGGAGAAGAGACGCTCAAAAACTTCAATGGATGACATTGAGGAAATCAAGGAAGAACAAGAATCTAGCACCGAAGTTTCGGATGAATATAAATTGATTTTGGTGAAGGCGTTGAATAAAATCAAGGACGAAACAGCCTGTCAGGAGTTTAAGAGGCAAATCGAAATGTTTCGGGCTATATCGCATAAGGGGGTTGTTAAGTTGTTTGGGCTGTGTCGGGAGAAGGATCCACACTATTTGGTGCTGGAATATACTGATTGGGTGAGTCATCTTCTATATAATAACTCGGTCTGTTTAGTATAACTTTGTATTCGCTTTTATGTCCTGGTTCAGGTCTATTTAACTCGAAATGTTCAATAATAAGAACTTCTTGAAGCGAGAAAATTATATATGTAAAAGAAAAAGTTCCAACAAACCCATTACTACCTCCTATACCTATACTTTCCTTAACTTTATTCCGTCTTTATAGTTTTCTAAACACTTTTGTGTAACACTTTGAAGACATTTACATTTTCGTTATTATTTTCGTCCTTTGCAGGGTGATTTGAAGCAATTTCTTTTGGCCACAGCTGGCAAGGCGAATACAGCAACTACGGCGTCTGGACAAAATGGAGCAAATGGCGCAGTTGCCGGCTCAATACCACCCCTTAAGACTGGACAAATTCTGGCTGTAGCATATCAAATTGCCCGGGGAATGGATGCAATTTATCGTGCTCGTTACATTCACAAGTAAGTTTCATCCCGTCGCGTCGGTCGTTGTCGTCACGCCCAACTTTCAATGGATTTTTGTTCATCGCCTGAAATTAATTTTGTATACCTAGTTTTGGGATTAAGCGAGTTCATTTCTTGATGATTATTTATTCATGAATAAAAAAAAAAAATTGAAAATTAATTTCCATTAATCTCGATTTTTAAAAACCATTTTTTTTTGTATTTGCAGGGATTTAGCTACCCGTAACTGTATAATCTCAAGTGATTTTATTGTTAAAGTTTCATATCCAGCATTATCGAAGGATAAATACAATCGGGAATATTTTAAACATCGAAATACATTACTTCCAATACGTTGGTTAGCACCTGAATGCATCCAAGAGGATGAATTTACAACGAAGAGTGATATCTATGCCTATGGGGCGGTTGTCTGGGAATTGTTTAATCAAGCGACAAAACTGCCATTCGAAGAACTTAGTAATGAGGAATATTTGCAAAAGAGTTCTGGCGGCAGTTTGCAATGGGATGTGGCCGAAGGTACACCAGAGGCTCTCAAGGAAATTATGGTGAGTGTTGAGTTTTTTTTTTCATTTCCATTTCCATTCTTTGTTCAAAGACAGCGATTGATTTTTTTAAAGCTTAACAAGCCAAATGTTTTTTCAACCAATGTTACCGGTTAAAAACTGCCACTCTTATCGGATTTTTGTTTTTAATTTAACAATAAGATTTTTGTGAACAACTATGCCAAAAATTTTCCAGGTCTGTTAAAGGAAAATAACTCGTAAAGATAGTGGTCTATTTTCAACCGTTGAGATGGGAGTTGGAATTTCCTTAAAAGTTCACTACAATCCGAAAAAAAATCCCCCATTCCTGTAGTTCGACTGAAGAAGGAATCACTCTGTATTTATGAGTACTTCCGAAGTCAAGAGTAAACTATTTAGTAGAAGCGCGAATGGAATTGTTTAGAGATAGAAAAAGAGAGAGAAATTATCAAATTAACAAAAAAAAATCAGCCTCGTTGATAAACATATTTTTTTATAATTATTGATTAATTTTTGTAATTCATATTGATCTGCCTCATTCTCATGAATCAAAAATTTTGTTGTGACCTGTCGTACAAAAACAACATAAAATTCAATTTTGATGGACTGAAACGGCTTCTTAAATGAGTTTGCTCGATAAACGAGGAATGTCTTTAAAATTCTTCTATAAAAATTAATTTTTGGAACAAAAATTGAAAATCGTTTTTTCACCACGTTTTCAAAAAAATGAGTTTTTAAAAGCAAAATTTAAATTCAATTATTTTTTGAGATATTCCATGGTTAAAAAAAAAAATAGCAATTAAATCACTTCACCGCGCATCAAAATGAAACATCAAACGAGTTTAAGATCGTTTCGGCTTGATTAAAGAACATAAGAACATAATTCAAGAACGCGGGGGCTCAAATCAAGTTTTTTTTTTTTAATTTTGAAATAAAAATTAGTTTTAAGAATAAAATTCTTGAATCAAGAATGAAAGGTGTCACTTTCGTGATAACAAAAATAAGAATAGAAAAATCTTAAAATAAGACTACTTGTTTTTTTTTTTTTTTAAACATTTTTCAATGTTTCCCTAAAAATTAATATTCCTTTTTTTATTTCTTACAGGCATCATGTTGGAATCAAAATCCAAAAGACCGTCCCTCATTTAGTCAGCTCTGTACGGCACTAAGTAAAGCAATGCAATCCAGTGATAACTAATTTAAGTCGTTTTAAGTTATAATTAATATTTTGTTTTATAATTATATTTTAACATTTTGTATTTATAAAAAAAAACACAATATTGAAAATTAAAAAAAAACTTCAAAAATATTACTAGAAAAAAATATAAAATATATATTTTTTGTTATAATTATTATTATTATTTATTTATCTTTTTTTTTATACCTACACATTTTTTTATTTTAATATAAGTTTAATAAATAAAAATAAAATTATTATTATTAGCAGCTACCCACCCATGACAAAGAACTGAATAAGTTAAATAAAATCATGATTTTTGTAAGCCTACATAATAATTTTTAAAAAATAAAACACAAATTCTAGCTACAAGTCATTGCCAATTTTGTATGAAGACATTTTTTTCTATATTGCTTTTTTATATAAATTTTAAATAACTACAAAAAAAAATTAAACTTGCAATAATAATGAAGAAAAAAAAAATTATAACTCAAAGGGTGAGAAAGTGAGAAAGTTTAAAAAAAAATATTTTAAACTCATAGTTTTGTAGAATGTAAATTTTATAGTTTTTAATTTTAAACAAAATGACGATGTTGTCTTTTAAATACAAAACTTATCTTACCAATATTTTTTATTTAAGTACATTTATTTAAAGTTAAAAAAAAATAAGTATTTGTAGGTATTTTAAGTATTAAAGTATTAAGCTAGAGCTATTAGCGTTATATAAAATAAAAACCATTTGCCATTGTCAAAAAAAAGTCTTCGTATGGATTAACAAGAAAAAAAAAACAGAAAAAATAATAAAGCAACTTAGAATAAGTTATGTAATATATATATATGAACGAATTATTTTAGTATTTAAAGTTGTAGTTTTTAAGTTTATTTAAGAAAATTAACTTTTTGTTTTTATTTTTAATCAATTTTATATGTTTTTACTTAAGATTCTTAAAATGTAAAAAAAAAATGCAAACAGTTTAAACAAAGAAACTGTACTATATATTGTACATCATTTCAATAAATTTATTAAAACAACTTAAAATTTGTTTACTTTTATGGATTCTCATAAAGAAGAAATTAGTTCTGACACTTTTTGGAACCATGCAGAATATACTTGAAGATCTTAAAACAAGAAAATTAAGTAGTTTCGATTGGGAATCAAGTATACAGGGTGTTCCAAAAGTCAACGTTGAAACGAAAACGGGTAATATGGTAATCGCTCTGGAAAGCAGCTAAGCGCCTGAAAAGACCGCAGACCGCCCTTAAAATCTCAAGACAAAAAATGGATCGGGACGGGAAAAATATGTGTCAACATCAACTATCGAACAACAAATCACCTGGGTACGATCTTACAACTGCTCAGATTACGAAAGAAATGCCATTAAAAGCCTTCATAAAACTCCAATACATAATAAATACATGCATAAAAATCCAATATGTCCCTCATCATTTTAAAATTGCTACTTCAGCAATTGTTATACTTAAACAAGGTAAGCCACCAACAGAAGTTACGTCTTACAAACCAATATCGCTTTTAACAATTATGGCAAAGTATTTGAAAAATTGCTACTGAAAAGATTGACCAAAATTATAGGAGAAAGAAATCTTATTGCAAATCATCAGTTTGGATTCCGAAATAAACATCCCACCAGACACCAAGCTAATAGAATAACGGATGTAATTAAAATAGCACTAGAAGAGATCCAAGTATGTTCGGCTATATTCTTATTACTCAAGCATTTTTTTTTTTATTTTTATAAGGTATGTCATGAGGGTCTAGAATACAAACTGCAAAGGGATTTACCCAGGCAGTACTATAAAAAGTACTAAAGCCTATAACTTATGGAATCTAATTATGAGGCTGTACCAAGAAAACAAATGTCGAAATCATCTAAACATTCAAGAAAAAAGTCCTTCGTGGAATAGTAAATTGCACCATGGTATATAAGAAATAGCGATTTGCATCGTGACCTTCAAATAGAAATGGTTGCAGAAGTTGTAATAGAACTCGATGTATCACATAATCAGCGTCTGCACAGTCATATAAACTTTTATATGGTGCCCGTATTAAATTCGAGAAGCAATGTTCGAAGACTAAGAAGAACCAAGTCACATGATCTAATGGTCTAAAAGACACGGAAAGTATTAAAAGTTTAAAATACCCTTGAAGTGGTTTTAGTGCTGTAAGAGTCCCACACTACTTGGTGCAAATTACTGCCAAGTGTCTTTTGAAGATTTGCACCTCCTGCCAAAATAAAAATCTTACACAATTCCACCCCAGGATGGGAATGCAAAATGAGAATGCAGGATGAGAATTGAGGAACACTTAAAAATTTGGATTAAACTTCAAAAAAGGCAGAAAATAGCAAAATTATTCAGCTGAAACTATAAATGCCCCAATTCAATCTTGTATGCCTAAATTCAGATAAATTTACTATCAACATTCGTATTTATTTATAACTATATGTCAATTTACACCAAAATGTTCAACTCATCACAAAAATTTCCTGCATGATTTCACATAACCTTTATCCTTGATTCATATCCTTAATAAAAAAAAAAAAGAAAGAAAATCAGCTTGTTAGAAAAATCAACTCATCAAAAATAAAATATTCTTCTTGGATGAGAATTACATTTTTATTTATTTAAATATAATACATACATACCACCATCACGTGCGAATATATATTTTATTTCCTCGATTCTTGCAAAGAAAAAAAAAACATAAATAAATACTTTCATAGAAAAGAAAAGGTATGGTTCTTATATTTAAGTTAAACCAAGCGTTAAAAACGCTGAAGCAAAAGACAAACTCCGATGGCAAAGCAGCCCGCTCAAGAATATTCCATCCGTTCCTCACTTTGGTATTCATAACAAATTGCCTACGTGATTGACTTACCAAGTAGTCCATATCTCAAAACCTACTTAATGAATAAGTGCGTGCGAAAATGCCACTTCCCTACCATACTGCTTGGTAAGGTTATACTTCTTGTTTCTGCCATCTCATAGGTAGGTACTGCTCGTAGGTCGCGTCGTCATAGTTGAAACAACTTTTGCACAAAATGATGAAACACCATATTCAAATTGATTCTCTATTCTTGTCGTCCTGCGGCCAGGATGGCTTCATGTTGATTATTTTTTTGGTTCTTTAATTTTTTTGTCTTAACAGTAATTATTATTGTAAGGAAAATTGTATATCCTTGTGCACAAGCTGTCATCGTAGAGGATACTTTTCTACTGATGATGGGGTTGTACTTTGTAACAAATTGTTATCTCATCATTCTCTACGTGAGTGATTTTTTTTTTTTTCTTATTTTATTTTATCCTGTTGCGGTATGAGAAAGTTGAAGGAAGTTTTGTTAAATTGCAAAATAAGTTTCATTGTTTAAAATTGTATAGTTTTGTGGATTGAATTTACCGCATTATGTGGAATTTTACATTAACAACAACCTACAAATAATGGAGCAAAATATATCAAACCTGAACTGAAGTCGAAGTCGAAGTTATATTCAATTTATTTGGAATTTTTCAGTTTGCACAAGAAAAGTTTTTCTATTTATAGCATTCAACTAATGCCATTAAGAAGGTAACGATGTTGGGTGAACAGAAAATGCATTTTATGGAAATACTATAAATAAAAATAAAAAAAAACTTAAGAATAGAAACTTTTTATGTTCCTATTTTGGGGTCTGCAGATAATTGCGGAAGATGTTTAAAGTTTAGAAATTGCATTGATCCAAGGAAAATTGAAACAATTCAGTGAAGTTTTGAATTATTGTCGAAAATTAACAATTTCAAGTTTTAAGTTTTGGGAAAACAATAACAAACTTAAAATTGTATAGATAATTATCGTGCAGTAATTTTTCAGTACTTTTGATCTTGATAACTCAAAATAATTCAGCAATGCTCAATCACTCAAGCAACATCGCAATGTCAAGACAGTGCGAACGTTAGGAAAATAGGGAGGGACGGAAGAAGAGATACTGATGCACATTAGTTTTGAACTTCTGGAAAATGGGAGGTCAAAACAGAGCCTTGTAATGCATTTCACATTCTTGTTGAGCGGCTAAAGAACGAGTCTCTATATTTTACAAAACGTCCGAGGGTGGACTGATATAAAGAGAGACATGAGATTTTACGACGGTGTTCGAGCGAAGTAATTGATTCGACGATAGTTGTATCTCCGATACTCTTCTTTGTATACTATCCAAAAGAGATAGAGAATATTCTCAAAAATTATAACTTAGAATTAATTCAAATACTAGTACTGTATTGTGTTCTTCTTAATATGTCGACTTCAACCTGGATCTCAATACTGAAATTGCATTAAAAAAAAGTATAAGTTCTAAGCCAAGAACTATCTGAACTTAACAAAAATCGAAATCTATAACAAAAAAGTACGTATACGCCACAGTGAACGAAAAGTAATTTGTTTCCTAGTGTCTAGTTCAGTGAATCAAAGCTAATTTTTGTTTAAGAATCTCACTTTAATTTTAAAGGTTAAATATATTTAAAAATTATAATCATTTATGTACATATTAGGGTGTTGCTTATTTTGGTTTATTTTTTTTAGATTTCCTTATTGAGTCGAAATATTGAAAAAAATCAATAATTTGCTTAGATTTTAGTTTAATTCTATCTTGTCCTATTTGAATGAACAAATATTTTACTTAGCCTTGATTTGGTAAATGTTATTTAATACTTTTATTTTCAAAAATGTTGACTTGGTTTTTAGAGCCAAAATTGGTTTTGTGTGAAACAATTTTTTTGAAGCTCCAATCATAATTGATCGATTGAGAAATGCAAGTAAAATCAACTTTGAAAAAAGTATAATTTATTCTTAAAATGGACAAAAACTACTTCTTGAATTTTTTTGAGATAAAAAAAATTATTTCTTGTTAGAAATTGTAGAAAAACTGCAAATTTTTTCTGCCCTCTTATCCATTATTGGAAAAAGAAAAAAAAAAGAAACAGGGCAATTTCGAGTTAACTGGTAGGTTTTATTACCGATCAGATGATCTATGATTTACCAAAATTTAGAATAC
Organism: Meliscaeva auricollis; assembly: GCA_948107695.1. NCBI lineage: Eukaryota > Metazoa > Arthropoda > Insecta > Diptera > Syrphidae > Meliscaeva > Meliscaeva auricollis. The sequence continues at coordinate 17,026,673 of OX403619.1, read as the reverse complement.
ACATCCATCAAGGAAACACCATTTTTTTCATAATGTCAATCACATGAATGTAGACATGCTCTCTAATTTTATGACACCGACAAACCTTGTAACACGATTTCCCAACTTTTTCATTTTTACACATTCATGTTTCTGGCATGAAGGGGACAATATATTTTTCTTTTTCCACTGCGTAAACTGTCTCATAAGTACTTTGTGTTGAACTTAAATGTTCGTTTTTTTAATGCATTTTCTTAAATTGTTTCTTTTTTTTTTGGTTTTTCAGATATTTTGTTTTCTTTCTGTATTATTTATTTACTACAACAAGAAAAAAGACCTCAGGACCATTAACTCTTTTGATGACATATTCTGAAACGTCCAGTCTTGAAAAACAAGTATGAAAAATAAAAGTACAAATTATTTTTCGATCACTACGGCGTATGCGCACTTTTTAGTTGAACATTTTTAGTCCGCTCAAATTTGTTTTTGTTTTTACTAATTCATGACCATTTTCAAATTCTTCTCAGTTTTAAGTTATATTCAAAATATTGAAAACTGAGTAGCAGTCTCCCTAAACCAAAACCGAAAAGATTAACTAATTTGCCGTTTAAGGCTTAAACATTTTTAGATCAGAGGGTAATCGTAGGTCCGTGTCATAAAACGTCCGTTATACCGTTTGTTTATGTAAATTCTTAAATTTAGATTACACGACTTGTGTGTACACTAAAATTTGTGTATTTTTGATATATTTTTGATTTGAAACACCACGGAAGGCACCAAATGATACACAAATCGCGTTTATAATGTCATTTTCTGTCATCCAATTTGTAGCTTAAATGATTTTGTACACATTTTTACAATTTTAGAGTTTACACAAATCGTGTGATCTAATAGCTTTAGGTAGTATTTGAAAGTTCGATGCATGAATAAATTGTATTATCTTTAAATTTCAAAACTTTAAAAAGTCATCTTAATATGAGGATTGATGTTTACCAACATTAAAACTCACAAACTTTTAGCGTAAGTTTATGCATATTTAAATTGTATCCTTAATTTAAATATTTCTTTAGTTTGCTCTGCAAACTTGATAACAAAATACATTCAAATTCAACATTATAGCAATTAAAATAATCGCATCGTAGAGTTGCATAATGTTTTATTATTTTTTTTTTTCTTCCTTTCACAATCTGGAGTATATGTAACTTAAACTAAGCCTTTCATAACATTCCACCATTAGATTGTAGCTACATATACATATTGCAACTAGGTACATATCTACTCACTGAATAACGAAAAAAAAACATTTCATATGCCAATATAATCTAGCTGCTGCACTTCCATGGGGGACACCTGAAGCACGACAACATATTTAATATTTTAAGTATTGTCAAGGATAACATCTTATTCAAGAGTGAAACCAAATTGCACCTTCTTCACCATTTTACCATTGCCATCCATATTATCCTGATGTGCTGTGGATTCCATTTGAATAGAAAAGATACATAAATTCTGAAGAAGAATGCAAAACAAGAATTCCAAGATTGTATACAGTACGAGTAGTAGCAGGATATACCATCAGATAGAGGCGACAGGAATGGAGAAAGATATAAAACATCAACATGCAAGTATGTTATCTTGAGAGATGGGGGGGGGGGGGGGAGAGAACACCAAGAGAACCAAGAGTAGAGAGACTGGGGGGCTTTTTATAGAATATATCACCCAGTAATGAGGGTTGAAAGTTACTTGAAGTGGACACTTTAAATCCAACAGTGCTTTCGAGAGTCAGAGCCATAGTATGCTGGATTTAGGGGAGAAGATGGTGATTTTCCATTCACAATTTTTTCCCTCTTACAGCCTACTATAGAGACATAGAGTCTGTATTCAGGGACGTACTTGTTTTACCGTCATATAACTTAGAGATGTGTTAAGGGTCTTAAGACCGAACTAAAATTTTATAAACATAAAATAGTTGTCGGATGAACATAGTAAATTCTCCCTCTTGAATACGGGAATCAAATTTAGATTACATCTTCAAAGTGTAGAAAAATCCACATACTCTTTCGGAACTCAGTGAAGATTTCCTGCAAAATGAAGAAAATTTGTCTCCTCAAACTTTAATGGGCCTCGGAACTATTTGAAATCATAAATCCAACCCTGAACTTTGTGCATCTAGTCTAGAGAATGCGTTGTTGGTTTGAAAACATTTAAAAGGATGAGGAATATGGCTCTATATCCAGCAGAGAAGCAAGCCCCTACCTGCCAAGTTTATCGTTCTTCTTATTCAGCACTAAATGGAAGGCGCACAACGAACGAAGAAGTTATGTTGATATGCTGATGATGATGATGTTATAGGATTTTGTTGGTTGGTTTAGCTTTAGGTTGGTTTTTGTATAGCTATATATCCGCCTGGACGATTTTCTACATTCTAGGACCAACTTGATGTTTGCCAGTGCATAAAAATCCTCAATATGGACTGGAAAAAAAAAATGTGAGGAAAGATGTCTATTATGTTGTTGGTGTTGTTTATACTATTTTTTTTTCCATTCTTTTTTTTTTTTTTTCTTATAAAGTTGTGTTAGATGAAACTACATTTACATTGGACTCTGTGTGGACTCCTGGGAGTCGCAGTTGAGACTTCTTGGTATTATTTGTAGAGAAGATTATTTTTTTTTGTATGAATATAAAAATTGTATTTAACAAAAAAGGAAAATGAAAAATAAAATATATGTATATATTTTTTATTGCGAATTGTAGTGGAATCGACCAGCATAATTACCTCCCAAATTGAAAAGTTGGAAGTTAAGAGTAGAAGGTAAGTGCCTGAATTTCTTACAACTTGTGAGATGAATTAAACTACATATTAGCATCAGATTGGGTTACAATTTTTTTGTTTACTCGTTCAAAATATTTTTAGATTGATTGAAAAAGAAAATTCTCAATATATGAAGCCTTCTAGAAATGTATTATTGACATATCATTTTCCTATTATAATGCTTCTAGGGTGGTTTAAATGGATTTTCCGCATGCTTATTGACGGAAGAAAATTATTGCTGATACAAAAATGAACTTAAAACTGTTAATACTAATTTCTTTTGATTAAAATGCTGTTTTTATGACAATGCCAATGGACTCATCGGAAGCGTGTGTCTTTTCCCCAGATCAAAATTTTAATTTCAGAACACCTTTCAGAAGCCATTTAGACCTATCGGAATCCAGAAACTAATAAAATACGAATTCTATTGCTCCCTTTTTGAGTAACTTAACGGCAACGGATGTTTACATATAATTTTGGTCTTATTAAAAAGGTACAAGGTCGAATTTGGACCGCTCGCCGATATTAGTCTAACTACGTACATATAACGTCACGCATTACATTCATTTATATTTAATTTTTTATTTGTTAACAGGAAAGAGTATGCAGGGGAGAGTATATTAACTGAGATAGCCCCCCCCCCCCCCCCCTCTATTCTTAAAAATGCTTGTATTGAAGCGTTCTCCAAAACATCGTTCCACACGTTCCACAGATCGTGGAACGTCCTATGTTTTCCGCATTGTATTCGTTTTTCTGGATTTTTCAGCGGATTTAAGCAAAAAAAAAACAATGTTTCTTATATCAACCAGTTGTATTTTGATCGCTTTGGATATACAACCCATACATAACACCTACAATTTTTTCGTCCAACTTTGTGTTGAGAGAAATGATTAGGAACAATTTAAAACTATTGAAAACAGATCTTGAAAGCAATAAAAGAATTAAAAAAAACACAAAGTGCATTTCAAATTAACATTAACAACGTTTTATTTATTTCCTTAGTCAAATAAATAAATTTTAACTTAAAAATAATAGGTATGCATTGATTGTTGAGTCTATAATTGCTTAAGTAAACGCTAAAATAAATTATAAATACAAGTTTGTCTCCTTTTTTTTAAGGATGCTACCAAAAAAATCCATTTATCTTTCTATAAAGTAGAGGGTTTTTCATGTTTCAATTTTTTCAAATTCAATAATTTTGTATTACATTTTTATTTTTATTGAAATTTTTGTTATATATATATTTTTTTTTTTTTTTATTTAATCAAAAAGTTTAGGTAAATAAAAAATATAATAAATGCTATGTATTTGTATATAGATAATAATTTCGAAATTTCCCACTACATTTTTGACTAGACTTACACCGACCGGCACAACAATTTCTACGGAAATTAAATTTGAATCCTTAAAAAAAATTTGTACGAATCAATTTCTCGACCAGCACACTGCACATTTAAACATAATCACATCACATAAATCTTTTGTTAAATAAATAGGGAAGAATTAATTATGCAACGAAGTATTTTTTAAAAATCTAGCGAGAATTAGTAAAATAAATGACGTCGTTAGAAAAATGCTTCCAGGAATGGAACGCCTTATTGGTAGATTTGGATCCCGTTCTCGTTGTCTGAATAACTCCATGTCTGTTTCATAGGTCTCAAAATTGTTCCAGTTGAGACATTTTTTGACAGCATAGTCCCATCGGCAATAGAGAAGTTCACGGCCTTAAAAGTAAAAGATTTTTTCATTGAAAATGTTTAAAATTATCAAGGCATTTGAAAACATACGATTTGGCGCTGTTGTAGGATGAAAGACATCGTAGGGTGGTGTGAACATTTTTTGAGCATTTTCTATCGATATAATCTTCATTGTTATTCCAGCTGCAATCATCGTTCCCAGGCATGAGGATGAGGTAGTTTGTGGTCGCTCTAAGAACAAAAAAAACAAAAAATATAAACAACTTTTGAAATTATTTTTTGAATATTTTAATTTACCCAAGGCATTTCCAATAATATCCGCCATAAACTGCATGAAATGATTATTTTCCGAGAACTCTCCACCAACAATTAATTTCGGTGCTCGATCCCATGTTGGTGTATCTTTTCGGAATGACTCTAAAATCTCATGAACTTGAAATCCAGTCGATTCGTAGGCCGCTTGAGTAATATTCTCAGCTGTTGTATGACTATTTAATCCCAATATGATGCCTCTAGCATCATAGCGCCAATATGGCGCATACAGTCCATTGAATGCTGGCACAAAAATGATCTCACTACGTTTGGCAGTGTTTCCATTTTCATTTAATCCATTCAACATTGTTGAAGACGATGATGAAATCATTGAATTATCACCAAGAAAATTACTCAAGACTTCAGCAACATTTCCATTTTGATTAATTTCTGTATTTATTCGTAGTTGATCTTGCAGCCATGAGACTGTTGATCCAGCATTGGAAACGGCTCCTTCTAAGGCGTAAAATGTATTTTCGTTTGGACCTAATTTAAATGCTACGCTACTGAGAAGGCCATTGTTTGAGTCTATAACCTCCTGGCCAGTGTTGAGAAGCACAAAACAGCTGTCTTCTATTGTGCATACACACTGGCCGACTTTGGTACATAGTTGTCCGAGAAGGGCTGCGGGCTGATCTCCCATGCACTGGACGAAAAAGAAATATAGAATATTATCTTCATTACTGGAATTATTGTTGCAGTTACAAGAAATTAAATGGACGCACCGGAATTTGTAGTTCATCGAAAACATAATTATATTAATACTTTCACTTGATCAATCTAAGCTCTTTTGAGATATGTCAAAACTTAAAATCTATTAGCACTCATAAACATCCACCATGTTTACAAATGTTAAAATACGAAAATGGATTAAAATAGGTTCAGACGAGGTTTACAAGCTACTTTATTTTATGTTCTTACGCGAGTTTTTATGTCAAAATAAATAAAATTCAAGTTTATCACATCGCCTCAACGCTTATTTTTCCATATGCGATAAGTGGTTTCATTTTTTAACGATGTGAAAAGTTATCTTTCTTTTTCTATTGTTTTTTTTTTCACAAACAGTGTTCTAGCGAAGAAGCCAGTTGTATTCCTCCTCTAAGAAAATTAACCGGAGCACCTGGTTCGCTTTGAATCCTCATCAGTTTTAAGACCAACTGTGAAACATGTTAAATGAAAATGATAAATCCCATAACCTTTTATATATAATTTTTTTTTTTTGCAGTGCAGTTAGATAGTCCACATAAATCTGCCCTATTTGCTTTTTCAAACCGAGAATAATCTATGTGTTAGTTTGCTTTTACTACCAATTGTTATTGTTTTGAGTTATACACAAACATCAATCGATGCTCTTTAAAAAAATTATAAAAATAAAAAGACACCAGATTATATAATAAATAATCAATATTTATGATGAACCATGAAGAATTAATTTTCAAAATTTGTATTCTAACGAAATTGATTTTGTATTGTTGTATTGTTTGTTTGAATTTTGTGTATCTATCAATGTTTGTTTATTCAAAATGTATATTTGAATACAAAAACAAACACGAGTCAACACCTCAATAAAAGTGCTTATGGTTTAGAGTTACAGAACCTAAAGAAGCATGAAAAACATTTCAATAAAAAAAGATCGTTACAAAAATATTCTTCTTTAATAAATTATTAGTGTCTACTATTTTTTCGGTGTTTGTATCTAAAATGAAGATATTTTCAGGTTGGAAACTTAAGTACATGCTTAAATTAAATTAAATAAAAAAGTATAAGACAAACATTGATAAGAACTGATCAAGTGGTTGAGCCGATAGTAAATACAGAATATTACAAAATAATTATAATCCATTTAAATCAATTCAGAACTTACTTTTACTGCTACATTTTGTATAGGTATAATAAATGATTTGTTGATAACTTACACTTGCAATGGGTAATCCATTGAGGGCTCCATCAATAACAAATCCATAGGTTTCAGAATTTGAACGAATCTCTGGTAAAATTGTCAATGGTATTTGAAAGAACTCGCATAGCTTAGGTTCCCACTTAAGAGTATGAACATTCATAAGCATTGTATAGTTGGCATTTGTAACATCAGTTACATGAGTTCCACTACTTACACCACCACTAAGATTCTGAAAACATAAAAGGATTATTTGTGATTATTCTTTTTTTTAAAAAAAGCATTGTTCTACCCATATAATCCATGAATCTAAGGTTCCAAAAAGACATCTCTTGTCTTCAATACTTTGATTAACTGCTGGCAAATTCTGCATTAGCCATTTAATCTTTAAGGAACTAAAACACGTACTCAGCGGCAAACCACAGATAGCTTTGAGATAATTGATTTTGCCTTTGACATTATGAAGAATCGATTTCAATGTCGTCGATGTCCTGTTGTCTGCCCAACCTTCAAAATTAATTTGATTAAATTTACATGAATGAGGTCATGGTGCACCGAGAGGCTGACACCGAAATCGAAAGTGACATACCGATGGCATTATGTAATGGAATTCCAGTAACTTTGTCCCAAAGAACTGTGGTGCCACGCTGTGTACACACTCCCAATGCAACTATATCTTGAGGATTGATTTCCAAAATTATTAAGTTCGAGCAGGCAGTCTGGAATGAGATTTTGATTAATCGATTTAAAATGAAATTTTCAGACAAATTCAAACCTCGATACATTGTTGGGTGCATTTCCAAATGTCAATGGGGTCATATTCTATCCATCCGGGATTTGGGAAATATTGTTTTAATTTAAGTTCATGAAATGTTAGGACTTCGGCGTTTCGTGAGGAGTAAACCTATGCGAAGCAGTATGGGTTTTAAGAATGTAAACTTTAAATGAATTCAATGGAATTTACTTACTAAAAATTTACAGATGTTATTTGAGACGGAAACTACACCTAGTAGGGGTCCGAAACGACCGAAACTAGCCATTATTGGTGATTGCATCGACGTTGGAGTTTGTATTGCATTTGGTATTTTGTTGCGTAAATGTTTTTGAATTTTTCGGCTCGAGTGAAACTTTTTTGGATTTCTTCTTTTTTTTTTTGTAAAGATGACAGATGTCTATAGTTTTTGACAATTTGCTATTGGGTATGTTTGATTAGAAATTATTATACCATTAAAAAAAGGTATCGAAACATTCAAATTAAGGCTGAGTACTCAACTTTTTAAAATTAAAAATACTTTTAGCCGTGGTTCAGGTATTTTTTTCATAGATTTTGGCATGGTTAAAAGGTTCAAAATCTTGTTTAAGTATCTACTTGGCTATTTTAACCTTGAACCACAACTAAGTGGCATTTATCAGAGTTTTTTGGAATCCTCTTAACTTTATGGCCGATATTCAGCAAGTAAGTTATGGTAGCACCAAGAAATGTTAGTGATTTATGAGTGTATTGACTCCGAAAACTCCGATATGAGCACTCATAACTTATGAGGGCTTGGTGAATACGGCTCTAATATCCATTTTTTTAATGGATTTATGAGCGCTCATAACTAATGAGCGCTTGATGAATATCGGCTTTAAAGTTACAACTTACTACAGAAATTTCTTAAAGTAACTATGTAGAACGAATCAGATACGTATTTTTGACAGAAAGACATTGTTTCAGTACAAAGCTTACTTCAAAGTGAAACACAGCATTTTTTAACTATGTACCAAGATTTTCTATTTCTGAAAGAATTTTTATCTATTTTATTATCTTAAACAAGTTGCTACAAAAAGTTACCAGGCACCTAATAACAAGTAAATGAAATTAAGAAATTTGGCAGCACTCTTTCAACCGGTGATTTTCACCTCTTTGAAATACCAAATCGAACAAGACTTTTCATTGACCAATCAAAATCGATCGCAGGAGCAGGACATGAAAAGGACAACTGAAATGACACTTCAAATTTATGCAAGGGTTTTCACTAATCACTTTTCACAAGGACCAAGTTCACAAGTAAAAGATTTCCTTACATTCCAAAAAAATAACTTTGTTTATAAAAACAAACAAAATATAAACATTACTAGCTATGTCTATACTAGATTATAATTATAACGGTTCCACTCTAACATTTGGTAAATAATAAACAAAAGTGCATTTGTTTTTCTTGTAGCATATTCATTAAAAGGTTTGCATTTTTTTTCTTTCGAATATGTACACACAAAGATGACCGATTAATCGATTTGGTCAAAGCTCATCCGGCCATTTATGATGTGAACGATATAAATTACAGACGAAATAGTGCTCGTCAGGAAATATGGCACAAAATATCAAGAATGCTAGGTGCTTCATGTAAGTTATCTTGATTCTAGTCTCGGAATACAATTTTTAACATCGTGTTTATTGGGTGTTGTGCTCTTGTATGTTTTCTTTTCTAGCAAAAATATGTCAAGTCAAGTGGAAGAACATACGCTACAATTATTTACAGGAAATCAAAAATCCCAAGAACCCCAATATACGTCGAAGAAGATTAACTCGAGATTTATCCTTTTTGAAGACGACTGCATTTACATACAAGAAAAAGGGGTAAGTAAAGTCGAGCTGAAATCCTCTAACCCTTACATAAACGTGGGAAAAATTATATACGTTTGTGGTCAAACCGACAACAGTCTAAACTTGTTCCTTGTTCCTTCTGACTTGTGATAAAAACACTGTGTATATAACGTGGTTGGCGCTGCTTCAATAACATCATAACTTTTCCCTGGTTAATCTTCAGTGCTTTATTAGAAAGCAGAAGTGATGCAGCTGGCGATTATAAGATAACAACCAAAGCCAAATGCTCCTCCCATTTTCTGAGGTGGCTCTCATCTGAATTGTCTAGAAATGTTACATTTTTATTCGGATATTTTGAGACACCTACGAGGTCCTTACTAATCCTATAGTTAGTTTTGCCGTACCGTATTGAGTGCAACGCTTATAAACTGCAGGTTTTCAAGAATTACTTTTATTTAAACCAGTTAAAGCAGATATTTTTTTATTTTGTCTGTAGAAAATGTCTTCTATCACTTGAAATTAATGCATTCTCCCGTCTTATTTTTAGTGATAGAAAAACTACAGATAGTGGTTACATCTATAAGCCAGAGAACCAAGACGATTTCTATGAAATCGTCATGGTAGAACCAAGTGAAGATGAATCTACAATCGGAATGTCCTCTTATGTCGTAGATGACGAGGTAGATGTAAAACCTACAATATTAGGTGACACTGATTCAGCTAAGGTAACTGCTTCGGATGATGCTACTCCAATACCCAGCGAAACCACACCGATACCCACCAAAAGTCCGGAAATCAATGAAGTAGCAACCTCATCGGTATCGGATTTTAGATCATCCAGTACACAGCGGAGAGACGATGAATGGAATCATCAATCTTCACGAAGAGAATTAGATCGGACGGCTCCAGATGCCATCGAAATGTATTGCTTGTCACTGGCCGATTCATTGCGTGCCATGACTCGAAGCGAAAGAGAACGAGTTAAGTTTGAATTTGCAAATATTCTTAAGGATGCTCAATATCAAGATAACAGTTAAATTTTGAAATTGTTTTATTGTATCCGTCTATTTGTGTGTGTCAAGTCTAATCATCATCATTCATCATTATGTATAATTTAAATTGTATTACTTTTTAATTTTAAAGTATTTATTAAAATTTAAATAATAAGAAAACAAAATAAAATAAAAAATAATATTTTCAGGAACAAAAACTAAGTACATATATTCGTTTTTTTAAGGAAATATTGGCAAATAACGGCAGCGTCTAGTAGCAACAATTGCGTTGATTTAAAAATCTTACTTCGGGATTCTCCCCGCTCTTCATATTTCTCCCCCATTGCAACTATACAGTTGATTTAATGAAATGTAAACTGTCGCTTCTAAAGCGAGTCGTTTCATTGACGTTTCAGTTAAAACGACAATCGTAATAGGGGTGAATAATCACAGAATCAGTTCGTAATTGCAATTTGTATCAGATTTTTGATTCTATAACAGTTTTTTCGAGAATTCCTAAAAAATCTACAATAAGAACGGAATTCTATTACAAATTCCATTGTAATGGAAAATCTCATACAAATTGCCATTACGAACGGATTCTGTAAGCAAACGTATTGACGATCGCTGTTCTAAATCAGGCCGTGAGAATCATATTGGCCTAACTGATTTTTACCCTTTTCTTTGTAAAGACGAAAAATATTATTTATTTTACCAGTATTCAGTTCGTTTTGGAAAAATATAGATAAATTGTTTTAAAATAACCGATTTTTGTGACCATAATTATCAGTTTTCACGTTTTGAAAAAGAAGTGCAAAAATCAGAGGTCAATAAGGCTCTGATATAATCTGCATAAATACCGAGTTTATCAAAAAATGGTTAATCACGGTAATACCAATTCATTTATTTTGTAGCTAAATATCAAATATCGTGTTGATATTTGACGACCGTAAAAGGAGCCAGAGATACAAAAATAGCAAATACGTTTACGTTTGCTCGTTTTCGTAACCAACTAAAGATTCTCTGAAAAATCGGAAATACATGAAACTGGCAGCTGAGACTTCTTGTACCACTCAGAGATCTTTCTTTGTGTGACGCAGCTAATAAAATCATAATCCACAATTCTTTTCCGTTGCGCCATTTAACCATGCACAAATGACCTATCCTTATATGTATGTAACCACAATCTTTTTACGAATAATTGAATTTTCATTGCGTAAATTTTTTCACTGCAATAATATTTATAAATAAAAACAAAATTAGTTTGATTCCGTTTAACATCAAGTTATATAATGTATGTATATTTAAGGATTGTGTTTTTGTATTTTTTAGTTTTTTTATGATTTTTTTTTGTTTAATGATAAAATAAAAATTTACAAAAGAAAAACAATGAAAAAACTATATATAAAGTTCAAATTTGTGATTTTGTGTTTTTTTTTCATCAATATTAACATTTTTTTATTTAAATTTCTTTTTATCCTAAAGTTTTTTGTTTTTTTTTTTTGTTTAATTTAAAATTTCTTTTAATCACCTTTTGCCAAAATGAGAACATAATATTTTGATTTAATTTTGTATAAGCATCTTCAGATTTAATAAAAATTCAACTACAACATTAAAATAGAAATAATTTTTTTTTGTTTATTATTTAGACATCGATTACCATTTATTCTTTAATATTATTATGTTTGTTGAGAAAATACATTTACATTTTTTTTTTATTCTGCATTATCGCCATTTATTTAAGTATTATAGTTTATCATTATTTATTATTTTGTTTTCTTTCGTTATAAAATTCCTGAAATTGCACAATTAAAACCTGTATTTTATTTTATTATTACAAAATGCATCTCGGCAGGATGCATAACGCTTTGCATTGATTTCATTTTCATGATTTATTTAATTTTTATAGCTAAGTGTTAAATTTCAAAAATAAAAAAAATAAAACAGAAAATTGTAATTTAAAAGAAGTCGGGTACTACACGATGGCGCAAGAGTCGTGACTATTTTCGAAAACTATTGAGTGCAAGGGGGTGCATAGTCGATTTTACTCCTTGCATCCCATTCGCAATAATTGATTTTGGAAAAAGTCACGATCAAGACTCTTGCACCACCGTGTAATATCTGACGAACAGTTAAAAATTATTGAAAAAACAAAAAATATTTTATTTAATAATACGAACAGAAAATTCAAACTTGGCAGTGATCAGAATTACATTTTTTTGTATTTAATTTTCACAAGAAAAAAAATAAAGAGATTAAGGCTATGGTTTCGGTGAAAGGGATTTTTTCACATCCCCTTTTATCTAAACCATAGCCTAAAAAAGCTCTTAAATTTTATTTTAAGAAGATGACCTCTTCTCTCTTTTGTCTCTTTGCTCTCATTTTGTGCCACAGACTTTTTTAAAGCCAAAATAACTATTTTATAATATTACTACATCGACATAAGACTAATATTTAATATTAAATTTAAAATTTATAAGGAAAACGTCCGAATGGTTTTTCTTCTTTAACATTTATGCATGTGAAGGTGTTTCTTTTCTTGTTGGAGAATTGATGACGCATTTCACGATGCATTAATTAAATACCATCTACGATTCCCATTCGATTAAATACTGCGTGTGTCCACTGGTAGTTCGACGTTTAGCTCGTATGGTGAATTGTTCTCCATTTTCAATACGATTGGCCGCTCCAAAGTACTTATTCACCGATAATTTCAAATCGGACAATGGGACTGCACTCTGGGACTGAGATGGGGGCGGGGCCAATGTGGTGGCGCCTGTGTATGAATTTGAACTTGAGGAACTGGATATGGAATTTCGTCGACTATTTTGGGGTGAAATTTTTTCAGGCCGCTTTCGCAGACGGCGACCATGGGTCGCAACTGTAACTGAGGGAACACTGTCCAAGCTAGATGATGTGTTGTTGGGTGAAGTTGATGGCTGTGAAGATGTTGCTGTTGTTGTTGTTGATTTACTGCTGCTTATTGTTGGGTTTATTATTGATTCGGGTATTGGAGCACGAATTGGAAAGAAGTTACTTGGAATTTGATTTATTGTTGTTGTACTTATGACCTGAAGGAATTAGATAAAATTTTAATTTAAATTAATATTTATGGATTCTTTGAACATCACAAGGTGACATTTTGTATTCTCATTAAATTTGAAATGAAGACTAAAAAAATTTCATAAGGGATTGTAATATTTATAGAAGGACAAAATCAAAATATACAAATCCATTGAATAGTCTTAAAAAGTATGCCCGAGAAGGGAAGATTAATACGCTACGCGCGTATTAATCAGGCGCGATACGAAGCCTGTTAAAATTACTTGTCAATTATAACTTAAAAGTTAAACAAAATTATTCTTCGGCTCTTCGTTAACGTGCCGAGTCACATATTCAAAGAAAATCTTGACAAAAATAAAACATGACAAAACTAGTAAAACAAAAAAACTCACCTCCACATTGGATGACAGTGGCCTGGTTCGTCGTCGCCGAACCTCCTGATTTGGCCCGATCATTATATCTTTGGCACTCAGTCTTCGTTTAATCGTACGTACTAGCCTCGGCTGGCCAGCAGCTTTGGCAATATCACTATTACTAATATTCGGGAATAGCCCGGAACTCTTTAATGCTGCTATCTTAGAATTAAGATCTAAAGTACTCGTGAATATGCTATTACTACCAAAACTGACACTCTTCTTTGTATAACCGCTGCTGTTCTTTGATGTGCCAGCAGAAGATGCATTCGTGGCAGTGTGTTCACTCTTTTTGGGCGTCACCATTCTGAATGGATTATTTAAACCGAGGAAATTTTTCGGCGGTGGTATTATGAGATCGAGGGTACCGCGACTACTGCTCGAATTCTCATCTGACGATGAATCACAAATGTTGCGGGGCAAGCTATTTGATTTCTCTGAATCTTTATAGCCCTTTGACAATGTGAATGCTTTACGTTTACGACTACTTTTTTGTTGTTGTGGTTTCACAGTCGGGCATTCTTCTTTGAGTTCTTTTTCTTCTTTAGGTCTGTCAGTGGCAGTTTCTTTTGGTGCCGAGTCTTCTGTGGGAAGAATCTGATCAAGAAGTTCTGTTAAGGGATCCGACAAATCTTGCATGTTCGTTGATTCTGATTTAACTTGTTCGAGTATTTGTTTAATAGGAATTTCATCGTCTGAAGTAAATTTGTCATCATCATCATCATCATCATCAGGGAGTTCAGGCTTCGAAATGCGTTTTGATTCTAGAACAATTGCAGTTGGTTTTCTCTCATTACTAAAAATAAAAATTGAAACAAAATTTGTTTAAAATAAAGTCGTTAAAGCGTCAATGTCAAACTTACTCATGTTCTTCTTCCTTCTCCTTCTCCTCCTCCTCCACTTCATCATCGTTATCATCTAAATCCATATCCATCTTCTCGTCATCCTCAATAAAGGGCAAGACATTTAATTTTAGTTTTTCCTTAATCAACTTGTTGCAAAGGACTTCATCTTTTTGAATATCAAAAGCAGGACCTTGTTGTGGTTTGGCGACGCGTAGACTCCACACTGCAAATTCTTTTTTCAATTCTCTGCCACAAACGAATAACTTTGGATTGTTCTGTAGGGTTTTAAGTAATTCATTTTTAAACTCCACTTCTGTTAGATCGAGCATCTAAAGTGAAAAACAAAAATACTATTAACACTGATTTATGTAGTAAAGAAGGATTATTTTTATACCGATTTTGGCAATTGTAATGCTTCTCTGTGTTCGAGGGCGAATGGATAGATTTCTTTGTGTAGATGATGGTATTTTTGGAAATTCTTTCTTATTGACATATTGTAAAGCAAAAGATGTACCAATTCCACCCATTTGATTTCAAGACGCCGAAGGAATTCTTTTCCATTGTTACACAGTAAACAACCAAATAAGTAAAATCTATAAATTTTGTTATATTAGATAAAAATTCATTTTTTATAAAAAGTATTTTAATGGAAAAAATCATAAAAGCAATTAAAAAAAATTGTAATACTTACACATCGCCTCTAAATATTGATTGAAGACTCTGAGTCTGGACACAATCAGCATGAAACCATTGCTTGCATTTAGCACATTGTATCATCTTATTGTCGAATTGTCCACTCTTTCCGCAGTAGCAATAAATTTTCTCATCATTTACACGATGTTTATCATCCCAAGTCAGTTCATCCAACTGAAAAAAAAAACAAACAGTAAAGTCATTGAAATACTAATAAATTTCAAAGATTTTTTGGATTTTATGGAATTGGATTTTATCCTACTTTCAACTTCATAAAAAAGTTCACAATGTGAAACATTTTAAGTGGAGAACAAATAAATAATCAATTTCACAAGTGGAAGGATTATTTATTTGTTGATAGGTTTATATTGTTGAATATAGGAGAAAATGTCATGTCTTTATCGATCCGGAAGAATCCAGAAGTCTTCTGAAACTGTCTTACTGTCGCGAAAATGACAGATATGAAACAATAAAACAGTTTCAGAAGACTTCTGGATGCTTCCAGACTTTTCTGGACGTCCAATCGGAAACAACTTTAGTTTAACGTTTGCAGTTCCAATGAAGGACATTTGTATCATCTACTGACGACGATTCACTAAAGGGATGTGCTAATTGTGTATGATTTTCTTTGATTTGCCGTTGCGAGTGTCGTTATACTTTCGGCTTATCAAAATTATATTAAAAACATAATTGTTTTTGGTATTGTGTAAATCCTTCGAATTATTCAATGGAACTCCTGTCCAATTGAATAATTAACATAATTATTTTGATTAAAACATTTTTTAAAGGTTTACCACCAAGTCTATACGCTAGAATCATTTCGTTTACTACTCAGATCTATCTATTTATGCAGAGGACATTACAATTATGAAAATAAGAACAATTTCTTTTTATTCTTCTCTGCTTAGCTACAGTCAGTCAATGACTACGAAATTACCTCTATTTTCGATCTAGAGATGATATGACAAATAGCTAAATTCGCGCATTGTATCAAATTATTGCCCGGGTTCATCAAGTTCTGGTCTAAAGAATTTTCCAAACCCTATGTTACTAAATCTCTCTACATCAATTAAGTGTCCACTCTCTTAGAATTAAAGCGGTGCAGCGAAGGTTTCTTCGATTTGAGTCTCTTGCCCCTATACGAAGATCATTTACAAATATTAAAATTACACTCCCTTGTTAACCGCCGCGAAGCAGCTGACATACACTTGATCAGGGATGAAATCGGTTCCCGACCTGATTAACCTAAATATAGGTAACGTCCATTTTGCAAAATAAATAAACACTTAGAGAAAAGAGATGGATTTACAATGATCCATATTTGCGCATTTTTTCAAGATTCACATCGATCTTGAATACAACTTACCTCATATGGAAGTTGCGTTATTATTTTTTTGGTTTTCGTCTTTTTTATTACTTTTTTAACTGATTGATCATCTACCGAATACTTCATTGGCTTTGCACATCTGCAAAGTAAGAAACAATAAAATAAGAATTAACTATCATAATTGACAAAATCCCCTTACCTCTTGCACATCCATTGACCCGAATCTGGTGACACTTCATCAGTGCACTGTCGATGATATCCCCTTCCGCATCGTTCACAAGTCTCAACGACATCCTCATCATTGTCAAGCTTGCAAGTCAGGCATCTAGGCTTCAATTTACTCTGACTATTGTCACTTAGTTTGGTGAGCTCATCAACATTTGACCAATAATCTGTTTTGTCATCAAATTGCATCAAATATTGTTGCCTGTGTTTGTCCACAATCGTTCCCAAATAATAACGTCCATCGCGTCGTTTTACCAATGCGTCTTCTCCAATTTCAAATGACAAATGCATAGCAATGTCTTCAAAACTGACGCTTTTTTCCATATCGACTTCCTGCTCTTCGGTTTCTTGTTCGAGAATTGGATTATCTTGCTCCATGGGCGCCAATTCACTGTGACAATGTGTCGAAGTAGTTGAATCGGGTTCATCGATATGCATGTCTAGCATGTTGGCAGTATCCATTTGTTTCATCATTGGCGCACATGTGTCGATAATTGTTGTTTTCTGATTCACTATTGGTGGGATAATGGGACTATGTAGACCAGCATTTGAGATTGTGCCTGATGCTGTTGTTGGTATTGAGGTTGCGTCTCCATAGTGATTGTTGATGCATATATTTATTCTATCTAACACTACAGTCGAGGTATTTGTCTGTGGCCCTGACGATGGTCCCCTCGTCATTAGGGAATTTGGCATTTTTATTACTGGATTCGGTAGAGATGATGATGATGGGGAATGTTGCAAAGCCATTGTCTGCATGGTCGTTGGCGGTGGCGGCGGCGGATGATGTTGGTGCTGGGGCAAATGATGAAGATTGTGGTATTGGTGCGATTGTTGTTTATCACTGTTTAAGCTAAAGTTTGTGTCCTCCAAGGAAGGCAATTTATTTCCACAGCTGTTGTTGTTATTTAAATTGTTGTTGTTATTGTTGTTATTAATATTATTGTTATTATTGTTATGTGTTACGATTCTTATTGAACTATTAGTAAAACTATTGTTTACTCCTGAGATTGTTGATGACTCATCTGGTCCAAAATTATTTGTTATCAAAATTGTCCCAGGCGCTTGTGCAACCAGTTGCGTTGAGTAGTATGCTGCTGGATTTGTGGCTGGGGCATAGTATGCAGCAGCAGATTGTTTATCCAAAATTAATCCACTTTCTGGCGTTGTAACGCCAGGGTAAGTGGCCAAGGCTGCGGCCCCATTATGATTTAGATAATCAATTGTGGCGGCAGTGAGATTGTGTTGTTGTAAACCATTACCAAATGCTGTTGCGCCTGTGTTGGACATCATTTGAACTCAGACTTTTTGGGCAGTTCTCTGAAAAGAAAGCAAAAAAAGAACAAATTGTATCATTCTGAAGGCGACGAACTTATTATATAAAAGCTAATGCGACTAAGTTAAGGAATATAAATCACGTCCTGTCAAGTAATCAAGCGTAAAAGAAGTGTTTTTTGTTTGCGGTTCCCCTGTGAAAGATTAAATTCATTTTCTGGTGCGTTATTGTTTGAGAACAAAACGCATAAAATATTTTTAAGTGCTTTTTTAATTACTTTTTTTTGTATTCTATGCATGTGTGATGGACTCCGTGTGATTTTTATTTTGTATTTTATTTTGTTTTTCTTAGCCGTCTTCATAGTGTTCAGTTGGAGTGAAGTGTGAACATTATATCAGTATCAGCTCAATAAATACATATGCAATGTTTTAAAGAAATAAGTGTATGAATTTATTAAAAAAAAAATAATTCAGTTTGATGAGAATGAGTTGTTCACTCATAAAGAAATTGGAAAAGATCGTTAACTGACAAGTTTGCAAAAAAATAAACTTTTCGGTTATTTTTTAAATGCACATAAGCAACGACTGTTCATTTTAGTTTGAACTCTTAAACAAAACCCTGAATATGATTGAATGCCTGAAGGATATCAAGGGTCTAGGGTAAAAACGGCACGTGTTCACTTTTTGTGGATATTAAACTAATGAGTTATCGTAGTATATGTCTATTGATTGCTATCTGAAAATAAAATATAAAATAAAAATGTGCCTTTTGTACTAAGTTGTATGAAAAACGGCATTGGTTGGAATGGACTTATGAAAAAAAAAAAAAACATAATCACAAAACAGTCATGGTTCTCTTATAAGAAGTTCGCAAAAAAATATCAATTTATGAGAAGAAATGTATACAATATAAGCATCCGAAACGACTGAATAGCTCTAAATGTTGAAACAAGTAAGAAATAAATTTATAATGCAAATTTACTACTGACGTGATATTTGTCCATAGAAACATGAGCTGGCTAATCCTGAAATTTAGAGTAAATGAAGAACACAACCAACTTCTTATGATAAACAGGAAAACAAAAATACTTAAAATAATAAAAATGGCGGATGAAAGTAATAAATAACATGTGTAAATTGATATTTGTATGAATTAACAGAATTTCAGGGTTGAGATGATGATTTTTTTAATGTTTTCAATGTTCGGGACTACGGAGTGCTCAGAACATGTTAAGAGGGTCCAGCACGTAACTTGAAACAATCAAGTTGTGTTAATACAATTGAGCATTTTGTTTTTGTTTTTCGAAAAATAAAACACTGAGTAGCTACTCAGTTTTGAATAAAATCCGGCTATAGAAACATGTCTTTATATTTCAACATCTAATACCATGAAATGTGAAGGCCTGTGTCTATGCTAAATATCAGCAATCAACTGCGTTCTGAGTATGAACGTTTATTGAATTTGCTTTCACGATCGACTTAAATTTTCTGGGATCTCAAAAATTAAAATAAATAAATAGTTGATAATGTGTAATAATCTATCCACTCCCACTACCAAAACCGAAACACAAGGAATGGTATTTTCTTTCTTATATTTTCTTATAATTCTTTTTCGTAAGAAAATGGAATTCTATCTGAATTTAGTTTTTAACCTTACTCTCATAAAAATATTTCTTCTGAGAGAGAATTGAAATTTTCAGATATTGCAAACAGTATCGAAACGAGAATTTTAGTTTTTTGGTTCTAAACCAGGAAAAACAGGAAATTTAGTATGCAGAATGTCAAAATAATTAATTCATAATTTCCCCCTATTGGCTTTTTGTTAAACTGAATAAAGAGGGACAGTTTGGGGGCTTTGAATATTTATCAAGCTGAAGAATTTATGTTAATATAATCTAGCCATATGAAGCATGATTTAAAAGTATTTTTTAATGCTGGATCGAATAAGACCAACACCAACTTGATATGAGTACGTTAAGAAAAGTTTTTGCCATTTTTATGGAATATATTTTCGGTACAACAAGTAAAATAATAGCATAATTGTGTAAAACTCTTTAAAATAGATAGATAGAGATGTCATCTCAGAAACTCAACAAAATAAAACTACAAAATATTTCGATAAATGTTTTCTGACAGCAAAATTGCTGTCAATTTTAAGCTAGGTAAAACAAAATGTTGATATATGTTAGAACATGTACATGACTTTTATTTAAAAAAAAAAACTTGCATCTAATAAATTAATTCGCAATCATTCGCTATATTGTTGAAAGTATCCCACCCACTGTCGGAGGTGCCCCGTATATGGTGCACGACACTTTTCATCTTTGTTTTAAACATTAAAATAATTATAAATAATTGTTTTAAAAATCTCAAAAATCACGTTTAAAAATAATTGAAAAAAACACCGGAGTTATGCAACATTTATCCTTAAGGTGGCGAAGAGTGCCCACTCTACCATGCTAAATTTGCTTTAAAATATTGGGGGGTCGATAGTTGGAGAACAAAAAGTATTTGGAGGGATGCCTCAACATATTTGATAAGCTCAAATATTTCTTCACTTCCAAAATCTCAGCCTGTTGAAAACCTCAAAAACTTTTTTAAACACGAGTTCTTCGACTCCAAGCTTTCAAGTTTTTGTACTATTGCATCGGAATTTAAACCTTTTAACAAAATATCGATTATATATTGATAAAAAACTTACTTCAACGCATAGTAAAAAAATCATTAACGATTGCAGGAAAAGATCTCAACTATTAGCGATTGATCTGTCTAATGAGTCCAATTTATTGAAAGTGAAAAACGTTTAGATTGGTTTTAAGGTCAATAATTTGATTACAAAGAAAATAAAAGGTACTACGGGGGAAAAAGAAATTTAAAAGTTTAAATTCGAATGCGGCAAACTAATTTATTACTGTAGTCTCCAAAATATAAAAAATGAAGTCCTTTGAGGTATGATCTTGTAGCAAACTTATCGACAAATATTTTTTTTAAATTCTTTGGTAGGGGAAAGTCAGGGAATTTTATATTGAAAAATAGTTCTCCATGAAATATAGATTTTATTTTTTTACTAATTTGAACAAGAGACCTTTTTACGGCGAAGTTAGTCCATTTTTTTTAAAGAACAGCCATGATTTGGTGAAACTTAGCATTGCAGCCAATTATTAATAACTCGTGTCGCAAAAATTTAATGAAAAGTAATTGTTTTTATACTACGGGTTATTTTTTACTGAATGATATACCTGCCTACCCACAAAGTTTCACTTAAAGACGTCTTATAAATACGTAAATTCATACAGAGTTCATAAATTACCCAAATAAATTATGCTTTTGGTTGCATTCGAGACCTAAACAAAACACAACACATTTTTTTGGAATGAGAGTTCATCATGCCCGCAGGAAATGAGAATCAGAAACAATAATGTAAATAGCTAGCTGTACAACAAACTAAGACTTGTGGTTACAATATTAATTGATAAAATCAATTATTGAGTAGTTATGTAGGTACACCGTCGTCGTGCATTTATTTTGTCTAGCTAGCTTTTTATTTGTCACACGTCTGCAGTTTTTTTTAATTTCTCTAAAACTGTGCCAACTGCCAACTCGAAAACTTAAATTTATTCAAAGAAAGCCAAATCGAAAATTGATATCAGTGAATTAATTCGTTCTCATTATCGCTACACGCCTAGGTATCATTGAATGCAGCAGCAATGTGGCTCTCAATTCCAGAAGCCCTTTGTCACTGCCATCATAATATACCTTCAACATAAAGTGGGAAGACAGAAAAAAAAAACAAAAAGGGCCCAACATAATGTACTCAGTTAAGTAAATTCATCCATTTTACTTAAAGATCGTGGCCTTCGATGGGAGAATAATGTAAAGGCAAAGTGCGTCGCCCCAGTTAAACTTTGGAAGAGTGCGGAACTGCTCAACGCACATTCACACTTATTTTCCTCTGCAAGTATGAAAAATTCACAATTTTCTTTCATGCATGCAATAGGAAATTAAAGATTTCATAAAACTTTTCATTCAAGATTATTGAAATGCCGCAAAATTCCATGTGAATGTGGGAGAAAATGTACGAGACATACACATTTGATGGTAGCCTCAAAAATAAGCAAAAAAAAAATACAAATAAAGGAATAAAAAACAAACTTGTGGCTTTAAATTTTGTATATTTTGCTGAACAATTGGAATTCACGAGTACTTTGGAGTCTGGGTATGTTCTTTTTTTTTTTTTCCAAACTTGTAAAGGGAATTAAATTATCCAATTTGCTTGGAGCACCGAAACATAAAATCAAAGCAAAAGAAATGAAGAAAAAAAAATGTTCAATCGCGCGTTGGTTTCGTGGAACAGGCAATCATATTCTTATTTATTCATATTTCAATAACATTTTTATGTAGGAAATCAATTTACCTTCGAAATAAACACTTGGTTAATTGAATTAACTTAAGTTTCAAGATGATATTTGATGAAATTATTTGTAAAAACAACAAAAATATGTTTAATCTGAAATCCCGACAGCCATTTTTCCACTGTGTGTATGGTCGTTTTTTCGTTGTCGCTTTCCACGATTGTATATGGGCGCAAACGATTGGTATAGATTCAGCTGTTTTTTTTTTTATTGGATTTTCCACTGGAAGTTTGTTTCTTTTGTGACATTTGAACGGTTTGATTTGACTTTTATACCATTCGATGATAAATGCTTGTTTTAGGACTGTTTACTTGTGCAAGGGGTTTACGAGCATGGCTTGTCAAGAAAACAAAAAGTTTTTTGGACTGATATTCACCAAGCACTCATGAGTTATAAGCACTCATATCGGAGTTTTCGGAGAAATAATAAGCCACTAGCTTATAAAGTTGACAGCACTGAGCTGAAAACTCCGATATGAGCGCTCATATCATGTTGGTTTTCACCCAACATGATGTTGTTTTTCCGTTGATATGAGTGAGAATCGGATGTTTCCCAACCATTCTATTGATGTAACAATTGATAGGTTTTGTTAAGACATATCCATGCGTGATTTATCAAAAAAATATTATCGCATACGCGGTGTTACCGAATGGATTCTATGTGAACAGCTCTTCATCTGAAAGGGCCAGTTGTTGTACAAATGTGGTTCAGTCTTGCTTCTGTATTTTAACTCACCCATTTCCAGTTCCTATCCAACTCAGGATCAAGCACGTACTTGGCTATTTTAACGCAAATGAATCTTGAACAAAAATAAACTTCAGCAATGCCGCCTATTTAAATAGAAAAAAGGGGTATTAATGAAACCTGGTAAACTCTTGGTAAACGTGATAAAGGGCAGTATCTGGTAAATGAACTGTCATTTCCATACAAATCTGACAAGTTCCCACATTTACCAGGTTTACCAACGTTGCATGAATACCCCTAAAAATAGCTTTTATACGATTTGTAATAAAACAGATCTTGAACAGATGAAAGTCGCAAGTTCGGAGAAAATAATCAAATTCTCTAACCAAACTAACCCTAAAGTGACGTTTTGTTGTGGCTGTCAAAAAATTACACAGCGTCGCGTTTCGCGTATTTTGTTGTTTTCGGATTTTTAGAATTTTTCATAAATAATTAAAAACAATTCAAAATGTTTTCTCTAGCGAAAGTAACCCACCCGCCAACTGGAGTGGAATACGCTATAAATTGCCGCTTCTTCAACAGCACCGATGAAAACCTCGTCACTGCCGGCACCAACATCCTCAAAGTCTATCGCATCTTTCCCGATGTCGATCCCACCATCCGAGCTAAAAACATTGAAATCCTCAATCCAAAAATGAAATTGGAATGTCTTGCTTCGTATACCTTGAATGGAAATGTTATGTCCTTGGAGCGAGTTACTCTATCTGGGTCTCTCCGTGATGCTCTATTGGTTAGCTTTAAGGAAGCCAAGTTGTCGGTACTGCAATACGATCCAGATACCTTTTCGTTGAAGACACTTTCATTGCATTACTTTGAAGAGGACGACATAAAAGGTGGATGGACGGGAAGACACTTCACCCCAACAGTTCGTGTAGATCCGGACAATAGATGCGCGGTAATGTTGGCTTACAGCAAAAAGTTAATTGTTTTGCCTTTCAGAAAAGACAACAGTCTAGATGAAATTGAGCTAGCCGATGTGAAACCAATTAAAAAGACACCAACTCAGTTGATTTCCAGAACTCCCATATTAGCCTCATACATCATTTCGCTCAAAGATCTCGACGAAAAGATCGACAATGTCGTGGACATTCAGTTTTTGTTTGGCTACTACGAACCTACACTGTTAATTCTCTATGAGCCCGTAAAGACATTCCCTGGACGTATTGCCGTCCGCTCAGACACCTGTGTCATGGTAGCCATATCCCTCAACATCCAGCAGCGAGTTCATCCGGTCATCTGGACCGTCACTAGTCTACCATTCGATTGCTTTCGACTACTATCAATTCAGAAGCCAATTGGCGGCTGTTTGGTTGCATCCACCAATGCTCTGATGTATTTGAACCAAAGTGTTCCACCATACGGCGTTAGCTTAAACAGTATTGCCGATAACAGCACAACTTTTCCTCTCAAGCCCCAGGATGGCGTCAAGATATCTCTGGACACTGCCAAGTTTGTCTTCATTGATAGCGACAAGATTGTCATCTCGCTCAAAGGAGGAGAGCTCTATGTTCTGACTCTTTGTGTTGACTCGATGCGCAGCGTGAGGAACTTCCATTTCCACAAAGCAGCTGCAAGTGTTCTAACCAGTTGCATTTGTATCTGTCAAGAAGAATATCTTTTCCTGGGATCTCGCTTGGGGAATTCCCTTCTTCTGCACTTCACCGAAGAGGATCAGAGCACAGTGATAACCATTGACGATACTGACGTGGAAAAAGACAAAGAAGCACCAAAGAAGCGCTCCGAAGATGAAGAGCTTGAAGTCTATGGAACAGGAATCAAGACATCTGTCCAGCTGCGCAAATATGTGTTCGAAGTTTGCGACAGCATCCTCAATGCTGGACCCATTGGGTTTATGTGTGTCGGTGAACGAGTAGAAGTCGAGGACGAAACTCCTCATCGTTTAGCTGAGCACGTAGCTGATGTTAAGATGGAAATAGTTTGCTCCAGTGGATATGGCAAAAACGGAGCCCTCTGTGTAATGGTCAGCACGATATTTCCACAGATTATCACAAGCTTTGAATTGCAAGGGTGCTTCGAAGTCTGGACGGTCTTTGATGATCCAAACAAAAAAGCCCAAGGACAATCGGATCATCATGATTTCATGATTCTCAGTCAGAGATCGACCACTCTGGTCCTCGAGACTGGCGATGAGATCAATGAAATTGAAAACTCTGGCTTCAGTGTTAACCAACCGACGATTTTTGTTGGCAATCTGGGTAACAATCGGTTCATCATTCAAGTGACAACGAGGAATGTGAGGCTTCTGCAGGGAACCCGTCTGATCCAAAATGTTCCAATCGATGTTGGATCACCAATGGTTGAGGTCTCTTTGGCCGATCCATATGTGTGCATTCGTGTCCTTAATGGACAGGTCATTACTCTGGCCTTGCGAGAAACTAAGGGAACTCCACGATTGGCCATCAATAAGAACACAATCAGTACTGTTCCAGCTGTGGTATCGATTTCTGCTCTGAAGGATGTCTCCGGATTGTTTACATCGAAATGCGAAGATGTTATGAACTTAACAGGATCAGGATCATCACTATACGGAAGTGGTTTTGGTTACATGAAGGCTGAACCGAGCATGAAGACTGAAGACGAAGAAGAAATGCTTTATGGTGAGTCTGGTAATGCCCTTAAAATGAAAAATCTTGCAGATCTGGCCAAGAAGTCACGTTCCAAGAACTCCGACTGGTGGAGGAGGCTTCTTACCCAATCTAAACCGACCTACTGGATATTAGTGTCTCGTGACAATGGAAATTTAGAGATCTACTCAATGCCTGATTTGAAGTTGATGTATCTGATCACAAATGTTGGCAATGGTGCGGATGTTCTTACCGATTCCATGGAATTCGTTCCGATGCCACTGAATCAAGGGGAAAACAGTAAAACCGGTATTCTATTAAATTGCATGCCGCAGAACTTGAACGTTCCAGTACCAATAGAAATTATTGTGGTTCCCCTTGGAAATCAGGGCAATCGCCCACTGCTTCTTATTCGCACACGACTCGAAATAATGGTCTATCAAGTATTCAGGTACATGAAGGGTCATCTAAAAATTCGTTTTAAGAAAATCCATAGCATCAACCAAGTAGACACGACCGAGAAGATGATTGTCGAAGACGTTGAAGATCATGATCCCTTTCATTTGCATGAGGAGTATGTCAATATAATGCATTACTTCACCAATGTATCTGGACTCAATGGAGTCGCTGTTTCCGGACTCAATCCGTGTTTCATCTTCCTAACCATGAAAGGAGAACTGCGTGTCCATAAGCTCTTTGGCAATGCCACGAATAAAAGTTTTGCTCCTTTCAACAACATCAATTGTCCAGGTGGATTTTTATTCTTCGACAATTCGTTCAATTTGAAAATTGCTGTTCTACCCAATTACCTGACATTTGACGCTCCCTGGCCAATTCGAAAGGTTCCCATTCGATGCACTCCACGACAGATTGTCTATCATAGAGAAAATCGTGTCTATTGTGTTGTGACTCAGACCGAAGAGGTAACAAACAAGTACTATCGATTCAACGGCGAAGATAAAGAGCTAACCGAAGAGAACAAAGGTGAGAGATTCATTTATCCCACTAGGTCGAAGTTTAGCGTTGTTCTGATATCACCAAATACCTGGGAAATGGTTCCGGATGCTTCTATAGATTTGGAAGAGTGGGAACATGTGACGGCTTTCAAAATAGTTTCGCTAGCTTACGAAGGCACTCGGTCTGGTCTGAAAGAGTACCTTTCAATTGGTACCAACTTTAACTACAGCGAGGATATAACCTCTCGAGGAAACATCTACATCTATGACATAATTGAAGTTGTTCCAGAACCTGGTAAACCTTTGACCAAATTCAAGTTGAAGGAAGTATTCAAGAAGGAACAAAAAGGACCAGTTTCAGCCATTGGTGATGTACTTGGCTTCCTCATAACTGCTCTGGGACAAAAGATCTACCTGTGGCAACTCAAGGACGACGATCTGATAGGTGTGGCATTTATCGACACTCACATCTACGTCCATCGAATAATCTGCGTCAAATCATTGATCCTTATAGCCGATGTCTACAAATCAATCAGCATTCTGCGTTTCCAAGATGAATACCGAACCTTGTCCCTAGTTTCGAGAGATCTTCAGCCGCTGGAAGTGTTTGACATTGAATTTGTCGTGGACAGCACGAATTTGGGATTCTTCGTTACCGATGCCGATGAGAATTTCATCGTGTACATGTATCAACCAGAATCACGTGAATCCTTTGGTGGACAGAAACTCATTCGCAAGGCAGATTTCCATTTAGGACAAAAAGTCAACACAATGTTCCGAGTGCAATGCCACCAGAAGGGTCCACATCAACGACATCCGTTCTTTTTTGAAAATAAACATATGATTGTGTTTGGGACACTGGACGGTGGCATTGGTTATTGTTTACCTCTGCCCGAGAAGACCTACAGACGGCTGCTGATGTTGCAAAATGTTCTGCTAACACATAAAGAGCATTTGGCTGGATTGAATCCAAAGGAATTCAGAACGTTAAAGAGTTCGAGGAAATTGGCAACGAATCCGTGTCGGTGTATTGTTGATGGAGAACTGATTTGGTCGTACTTTTCGCTGCCACACACAGAAAAGCAGGAGGTGGCGAAGAAAATCGGCACCAAACTTGAAGATCTTTATTCGGAACTGATGGATGTTGATAGGGTGACGAATATATTTTAGTTGTTGAAGAGATGTAATAAAATGTTCTTTTTTTTTAAAGAATCTTAATGAATTTGTTTCAATTGTTTTGTTGGAAAACATTTTTTTTTCATTCCTCTCCTCCTTTTGAGGGCACTCAAGGTTCTTAGATTAAAGAATCTACAAAAAACAGCTATTTATGTATAAAGCAAACAGATAAGATGTATTCTCTGTGGTAACCACTCCTCCTTGTTGCTTCGCAATTGTTTGGGTTACCATGGCTGCTGAACGAATGTTTATATTTTTTTCAAACTGATGACAAATTCAACTTGTCTTTCATCGTTTTATTTGTTTTCAATAAAACACAAAATTGAAAAAATGGAAACTCCATTGCTAGCAAATTCTAGCGCTCTAGCCTTAGCTGATAACTGCACTGTAGATTGTGAGTAACCAAAAAAACATTTTACTAACTCTTTCCTACCCATAAATTAATATTTTCTTCCAAAGGTGATATTTCAGCTGAGAATCTTGCAGTCGCCGAATGTGTTTTAAGGATAATTGAAAATGGAATAGAGAAAATTCAAATTGCTATATTAATTCCAGAATTTCTGGAAAATCAAGATTTACTGATGCAATGTATGGGCAAGTCACAGTTACGAAAATGCATTAAATATTATGAAGAATACATCAGTCATGCTGAGAAGGTAAGTTTTTCTTTTTTTAATTCTTTCTACATAATTTATACCTACATAGTATGTTTTTTTTAATTAGATGGATTGGAATAAACAACAAATTAACATTTCTCTAATTGAATTGATTGATTTATTTTGTGAAAATACAAATATAAAACAAATTCTACCAGAATATGTCTCAAAAATACCTGAAAAGTATAAGGATTTGTTGGATGCATTGCGACAATTAAAAATAGTTGCTGATGATAGATTAAAAACTACGGCAATTGTTGAAATGCAGAGGGAAAAGGCAATTCATCGAATTTATCAAGACAACGAGAAAACCGTTAAGAATCTTTCAAGTAAGTTCCCTACAAATATGAACAAAAAAGTAGGTGAAAAAAAATTGGAAAAAAAAGAAATTCCAGCATTTTAGATTCATTCAATTCCACCTTTGAGATTTGTGTTGTTTTTTTTTTAACAGACCTTATTATACATCAGGCCGTGAGAACCATATGATGGCCTGACTGATTTTGGCACTTCTTTTTCAAAAAGAGAAACCTTATATTAATTTAAATTTCGAATGTTTCCATACTTCCAGTTAGTCCGTTGTCTCCATCAGTTTAAACTTAATCAGGTTCACAAAAATCGGTGTCTTTTAAAACAATTTTTTCAAAAAGAACTGAATACTTCTAAAGTATCTAAGCCACTATGGCTTTCACGGTGAAAAAGAGTATAACCCCCATTAGTCAAAACAATAACTTACCAAATTCCCAGAAAAATGTTAAGGAGGCTGGATAAACGTAGAGACAAGCATTTGGATGTTGTTATTAAATCTCTAATTAAAAAATTACGCTAATTTTGTTAGAGTGGGTTTAAGATGGGAAAATCAGTCATCCTTACTTCGCAAGGCGTTTGTCTTACAATACAAAAAATATTACTCATACGCCATAGTGACTCCAAAAATTAATAAACGATTTTTTGTCACTAGCTAAATGACAACATCATTCAGATAGGGAATATCTGGTTTGCAGTTGCATGATTTCCATTTGATTCTCTTGTGACTCTTGGATATTTCTGTGTTTGTGTATCAGAATCTTGTATAGAGTTTAGATATGTCGCCACATTCGATTGGAAAATGTTACATTCATTTAAAAAAAAAATCATATTTTTGAAAAATATTCCTCATAACAAAAAAATTCTTTACAATAGAACTTAAAAAGCAACTTCACGATCAAGAAATTAACTTACGCTGGAAGCTAGCTGCTAAACGGGCTCTTATTAAAAAATACGAAGAAGATCTGGCAACAAAGAAATGGGAAAATAATTTAAAAATAAAACAGGAAATGTACCTACAATTTGTTTTAACTTTTTATCCTTTGATCTTTTTAATTATTAATCTTTCTATAATTTCTAGACTAAGATCAAGTCATAAGATTCGAGAGTTCCATGCAAACAGTTTGGCTAAACAAGAACAATTAGTAGAAGAAGTGGAGAGAGCTCAAATAACTTACGAAAAAGGTCTAAAGGCGAATTTGAAAACTGAAAAGGATATCAGAGATGAAAAGTAAGGTCCTTAATTTAAGTTTTTACTATTTTATTGCAGTAACGGTAATTTTTGTTTTCAAAGAAACAAACTGCTACTTCAATTACAAGGTCTCATAAAAAAATACGATCAAAACATTGGCGATAAAATTCAAGAAAATTCCGATCTCCAAATAGCCTACGATGAAGAGCGTCAAAAGTTAGATGAATTTTTGATTGAATTTCATCGACAAGAAGATGAATACAACGAACTGGCCCAAATGAAGCTGGATGAAGAAACTGCTGAGTTCCAAAGAAAACTATTGCTGTTTATGACAACAAGAGCCGCAAAAACTGTGCAACGTTATTGGCGTAAATATATAAAAACTAAAAAGAAGTCATCTAAGGGCAAGGGAAAGGGCAAAAAGGGTAAAAAGAAGTAGAGTCTACTATTTACTTTGCTTTTCAAACAAATCAAAATAAAATCAAAAATAATTTTCAATCAAAATTGAAAAAAAAAAAATATATTTTAAAATTTAATTTTCTGTTCGTTCGTGTGGTGTATCAAAAAACTTTTAATTTAATTTTTGTTTGAATTATTTTTGCAATAAAAAAAAACGGGAAAAAATGTTTTGAATCCAAAAATAAATAAACCATCTTTCGTTAATTTTTGTTCTTTTTTTTAATAAATAATTTAAAGAAAAGCCCACCGAATAATTAATCAACATTTTTTGTGCATATTTGTAAATCTCTTTCCGAAATTTGATAAAAAAAAATAATTTTGGTAAGTTACTTTTTTGAAAATTCAAATTTTAACCGTTTTTAATTGATAAACGAAGATCAAATTTTCCGGCTTTTGGGTTTTTTTTATTTGTTGTTATTTCGATACACGATCAGTTAGTTTTTCTAGAGATGAGACTTTAAAACAGACGAACGGTAGGAAAACAAATTTATTGTGAATTTAAGTAACGAATGGTAAAAATTGATGAAAATGAACTTCTGGAAAAAACTCCATATCATTTGAATTTTCAAATTAAATTTTCTTGGTTGATTTATGGATTTGATTTATTTAGAAAAAAATAACAAAAAGCATAATAAAAAGCCTCCGGCCCCTCCCACCCGCAACACATATTTGTTTCTTTCCTCAAAGCTCAAATAAACGAATTGCAGGCAAAAATTGCAATCGTTAGGCCGGTATTCACCGAGCACTTATAACTTAAGGGCACTCATAAACCTATTCACCATGGAATAGTAGTGGCTGAAGAGTGGTACTCGTGCTAAATCTGAAAAAAATATGAGCGCTTGTTTAACTTAAGGAGTCTCGACTATTTTTAAGTTATTGGTGCAAAAAACTGAAAACTAAGAGCCTTTTATGGATTTACAGTCAGCATTTAAGTCAAGGGATGGTAAGCAGTGCAATTTATTTTCTATAAAGTGTCATTTAAGCATCCACCATTGCAAACTTAGCTGTCACTTACCAGACTGTGAAACTGGTCCTTAGACCTGTATTCACCGAGCGCTTAAAACTTAAGAGTGGTCGTGACCAGTTAGTTCGCTAGGTTAGTAGGACGTTTATAAAAACAAAAGGTTTTCCTCTGACATTGTGTCATATCTGGGGTCTAATCGTAGCATACGAAAACGAGGAAACGTAAAAGTATTTGCCTTTTCTCTCTTATTCTTTTCGAACAGAATAGAGACAGTCATCAATTCGTTCGCTTACGTAAATCTGAATAAAAGATAGAGAAACAAATAACAAATACGTTCACGTTCGCTCGTTCACGTATGCGACAATCCGCAGGTTTTGATTCGAAAGCTTCTTGGGTAGGTTTATCGATGTCCATACGTCCCAGCCATCTCATCCGCTTTTTTTCAAATTTTTAACTTAATTAAAAATGATTCAGTTTAATCAATCAATGTTTTAGTTCAAATAGCCAGGTATGAACAACATTTTATGAAATTTTCTTCTTTAGAAAATAAATAAACTTGGCTTACAATAATCTTTTTATTTTATTCGTTATTTAAGAACCCAATCACTGTTGAAATTCGCTACTTTTCAATTCACATCCATATAACCTCAACACCTCGCTGTTTCACCATCGACTTTCCAGTAAAATTCTCAAAAAAATTCAACACAACGAAGCAAATTCACCAATCGCTCGTTCATTTTCAATCTACCCTCAAACGAGTCGAGTAGGGTCCGTTTTGGTGGGCGGTCGTGCTGAAGTTACACGACTTTTCACAATCTTTTTGTGACAAAAAAAAAATTATAAAAAAATATAAAAAAAATTAAAAATATTACAAAAAACCCAAAACAAAAAAAAAAAATTGAAAAAAGTAGCAAAAATCGAGCAGTGTTGAATTAAAATATATAAAAAAGAAAAAAACGTGAGTGGTTGTTGTTTTTTTTCCTCTAAAGTGTACATACGAACTTTTCGCTACTCGCCAAAGAAAAAAAAAAAAAAATTTTATTATAGCTCCGCTTTAGTAACTGTAATTGACGTAGACACTTTTCCATTATTTGCTGTCGATGCTGAAGAAAAAAGAAAATACAGAAAAAAAAATGAAAAATTAAATGAAAAAGATCTAGAAGAAAAAATGGCAGTGATTTTTTTTTCTTCTCGTTGCAGTTCCTTTTGAAAAAGTTTTCTTTGTGTAGATTTTGAGAGAGCGTATTTTCGAGTACGATTAAATAAAATAAAGTAAAATTAAAAAAAACTAATCCTAAGCTAAATCTAACTAACCAAAGAAATAAGAATAGAAAAAAAAACTGATCATATATAATCAAAATGAATTCAACAGGACCCAATTATCAAATGGCTTCCCTATACGTTGGAGACCTGCACCAGGATGTGAATGAGGCTGGCCTCTTTGAAAAATTCTCTTCTGCTGGCCCCGTGCTATCGATCCGTGTGTGCCGCGATGTGATTACACGACGTTCGCTTGGATATGCCTACGTTAACTTTGCCCAACCAGCTGATGGTAAGTCTTTTTAATTAATTGCAATTTTAATTAGAAATTCAGAATACGAAATTAGTGAGAAAAATATTTTAAAAATGGATAACACGTGGTCATTTTTGGTGTATCTTGTCTCGTCGTTGCCTTGTCGGTGTGCAGGGCTGTCGCTGTGAAAAAATTTGCGTCCATTTTACTTATATTTCGTCAAGTTTTTCCCGTCGTGTCGCCATTTTTATTTCCGATGAAGAAAAAAAAGCCGTGACACGAAAGAATTTCCACACTTCCAGGATTCCAGATGGAAAGACAGTTGATATATGTTTGTCCTTGTTGTTTACACGCGAAAGTTGTGCTTTTATTTTTTTTTTAAGTTGCAGATAAACATGTGTGTTTTGTTTTGAAAATGAAAATGGGGAGGGTTGCCATGGCAACGTGGCTGTTTCCTATTTTTTTTTTATTGAATTGAAGAATGATAATCTACTTCTTTTATTTATTTTTTATTTATTCTATTTATGTATTATTTTATCAGTGTTAGGATTTTTTTTTGTTTAACTAAACATCTAATCAAGCTTTACTATAATTGAAATATTTGCGGACCTCCATGTACCTATTGATTATTTTTCTTAGAACAGTCGACTATTTGGTCATGATTCACAGAAATCGATTTGCACAAATTGCTTTGTCATCAGTTATGGATAAATTTATGTCACAAGCTAGGTTATTGATTTATCGAGATAAATGCATTTATAAAACTGGCTCATCCACTGGAGAAGATTGGCTCAATTTGTTTCATGCAATTTTTAAAGGAAGTATTTTTTTATGGGTAGGAAACAAAAATGTTCACAATGTTAAAGATGTCAAATATTCAAATTTAAAAATATTATAATGAAAAATTGAAATTATAAGGATTATAAAATTAAAATTATTCAGATATGTAAACTAGTTAAAAACATTTAAAATAATGTGTTTGAGTTCCCATATCTGATGTCATTTAATTTACTTATCACTAAATTATAAGATATTTTATCTTACAGTGTTTGTGAAGATCGAAATTGAAATAAATAAATAAAATTAGAGTTGATAACCGAACATCATTGTCATTTTGTTTATAAATTTGGGGCGTATACTATTGAATGTCTGTTGTTTTTTAGTTCTCTAATCGTAACGCAGCTCTCAGTTATGCAATGTGTCATTTTTGGTTCACTACAAATCTTCACGAAGAACCAAGGCGTGACTTACATTCTCAACCATTTCTGCGTGCGTGTAGTGCTACATTTACATGACTGATATCGGGAAAATATTGCGATTTTGTATGACAAGAATGTTTATACTTTTATGAGCAATTTAAAATTGTAATGTCGGACAAAATTTTAAAATCATGAGAAAATGACTGCAACGGCAATGTTGGCAGCTCACATATATTTGCATGTCTGCAAATATGGACATAACCTACCTAGTCCAAACCGCTAAGGTGAAACGCAATTTTTCATGACACGAGTACACATGACACGAGTACACCTCTGGATAAATACATGCTTAGCGCACCAAATAAAAAACTAACTACTTGCGCTGATTCCGAATTGTTCCTACCCAAAACGAATTGTTCCTACTTGGTAACAGTCACACGCGAAATGTTAAAAAGGGACAATAACACTGAACTGAACAACAACACGAAGAAGGTGCTACACCAAGTTTATGGATAGATAGAGTTCTATCGCGAGTGCCAATCTCATCATCAGACTCTCGTAAATTCCAATTACTTGGTTTCGATTACTGCCGAGTGTCTTTTGAAGATTTCCACCTCCTGCCTAAAAAAAATACATTTATTTGTCTTGTAGTTATCTACTTTAATTGAAGAACTTCTCGAACCCTATTACAGATTTGTAAACTCATAATTCTTTACCTTTATCAAAAGGGAAATTTTATTTGAAAGATTTTTGACATTTTGGATATCCTGAGAGTCTAATTGAGTTGGCTGAGATAAGTTGTCCAGCTACACCCAACCTGAATGAGATGGGCCAAGATATGATCACACTTTGCAGTACGAAAACTAGAAAGCGCTTTTGAAGCAAGTAATATAGATATGAGCCAGATGTGTTAACCATTTTATACGATTTATTTTTGATTTAATCGGACTAAGAAGGGCACATTTCAAAATTGTTCTCTACACTAGGTACACAGCAGTTTATTTTAATCCAACAACTTGTAAAAGCCTTTTTTGTACCTTATGCATTGTTTTCGGTAAACTATCATACAAATTTTATTGAAATGCGTAGTTTCAAGGATAAGAAGCAGATGGACAAAATCCTTCTTTGAGAATTACTTTAAAACAAGTTTTAAGACAATGGTTTTGTTCTTGACGTGTCGTTGAATAGTAGGTTGGTAGGGATGTATGTATGTACTTCCCATTTACTTTTGTATTGTTATTTTTTTTCCATTACATTACTTCTGAGGGGATTTCTTCTTTTTTTTGATGATATTGTTTTGCAACGAGTTTTTGCAAAACAAAAAAACAACTATTCATACTACGTTCCTATTCAAAGGAACTGAAAAGTAAAAGAAAGAACAAAGTGTCATATTTTTATTTCATTGCTTTTTATATGAGACGATGTACTCGTATTCATTCTTATCGATTTTATTTAGCTTCCAGTTTTATTTTATGAATGTAAAAGTGTTGTGATTATTTTGCACAAGCTGCCAAGATGACACATTTTAAAAATAATTATAAAAAAAAGTTACAAAATGAATCAATCCTAAAATATACTTACAGAGAATACAAAGGTCATTTTTATGGCTGAGTCTATAGAAAAAAGGCTTTATACTTTTATTTCATCAAGTTGAGTTCTTTTATTAGTCGTCTTTTCGTGACACTCCGAAGTCAAGCCAGCTGAAATCTAA
Organism: Meliscaeva auricollis; assembly: GCA_948107695.1. Lineage (NCBI taxonomy): Eukaryota > Metazoa > Arthropoda > Insecta > Diptera > Syrphidae > Meliscaeva > Meliscaeva auricollis. The sequence continues at coordinate 16,990,686 of OX403619.1, read as the reverse complement.
CCCACAAAACCCAACAACAAACACTTACTGAGAATCACTTTAACTTTCAGCAAAAGAGAGTTTGATGTAAATGCTTCGGAAATATTTACTTGGAATGGTTTTTGTGAAAATCTTTTACTTTACTTTTCATATTTCTATCGAAAACATGGAGTCTTTTGTAGACAAGACATTTTTCACTGACTGAGATCGATCTGAGGAAACAAAATACTCTAAGAAGGGAGTAAATATCTTGATCTCATCTGCATATGACCTGCTGTTATATTAAGCATGTCTTAAATATACGAAAATTAAGAATGTCAAGCTTGATAGGCTAATAGTCAAAAAGTATACACTTTATGCCTCCTAAGCTCATTTATGAAATTGCATAACGAAAATCATTAGGCGGACTTTCATAGAACAAAGATTTATCCTGGTTCCTGTGTGGGTTTTAGTGTTGACAAGAGTGCCAAGTGTCTGAAAAATGTAAACAATATTTTTTTAAGAATTTATTCACTCTTTCTTTTCTTTTTTTGACTGTATCAAAAATATACGAATACGAATTAACCAGAGGAGATCTCTGAACTAAGACACTACCTTTGTTTATCACCGCCACGTTTCTTAATACAAGATCAAGTAATTCAACTTTTATTTTTTTTAGGACCATACTCACTTGGTGATTGCTTATAAGCAAGCAAAGATTTATTCAACTTAAATGTTCAAATTCATATGGTTGCTAGCCAACAGCACAGTTTAAGTATTCAAGATGCTTATAGCTTTGTCATGTTTAGTTTTGTATTGAAAGATTTCGATGAAAATATTCTTTGTTACTGTGCTTGGTCTGTGCCTTAAAAATGTGCTTTGTATATTAAAAAAAGAGTATTACACTTTCACCTTGAGAGTGTTTATTTCTTTTCCCTTTCTCTCATTCGCCACAAGGATGAATAATACTTAATTTCAGATGTACAATTAATTCCAAAGCATGCCTTTAGCATCCAAATCCAATAACGATGCGCTAAACACGTTAAACCACAGTCATATAATGTAGGTATAGAATACGTATGTAGATGTACATCGTTACTCGATTTACACTTTCACTTTTTTTTTTTCGTTTCTTTAATTTATTTTCGTCTGTCGCAAGCTTAATGATGAAAGTGGTGTTGATATATTTTTGTTTTGTATGAAAAAAAGGTCTTTGGACTGTGTTGGAATGTTTAGTATGAATAACACATGAGCCACAGTGGTCAACTTTCAATAGTCTAGCTAGTAATCCATTGATAGTTTTCAAACTGAATACATTATGCATGAGTCAATTTACATTCTTCATAGATGTGGAAATATGTTATTCTGAGACGCATGTGGAGTATTATTTTTTTTACTTTATGCTTTTTGCTACGAAAAAAAAAAATTATTTGAATTTTTGTTTATTTTTGTGGATAACCTTGTGTTGCACTTATAAATTTTGTATAGCAAAAAAATAAATAAAAAAAGAAAAGACTTACAAAACGTGTAAAAATGAAACCCAAGGTCGTTATATTATTTTTTGTATTTCTCTATTTGAACAAGTTAAAAGATCAGATGGAATTACACGTTGATTTTATTTTTTTATGGAATTCAAAAAAATTAAATTAAAATAAAGTTGTTGCATATTTAATTTTAAAATTACTGTGGGAAGATTTAACCGCAAGTCAATCTACTGCTGCTATAAAACGTGGTACCTATATTTAACCATTGCAACTTCTGTTTTAGGCTTTCTCCATTGAAAAGGATTTTGATTAAGGGCCGTTTGCTGACACTATACAGGCATTTATGTTCAGCATAAAGTCTTATAAGACAGTTTATGCAGAGGATAAAGTAGCCCATAAGCGCTTATGTTCAACATAAATGTTTTAAGTATCGTATCAACAAACGGGCCTAAACCTTTCAAAACAACGTGGATCACGTTTACTTGGTAAAGGCTTAATTCCTTAATGGTATATACATACCACATAGGATTTAGAAGGAGAAACCGATGAGCATTGATTTTACAACCTTTGAGGTTGTAATGAGAGGAAAATATAGAATTTGGTAAAGTATTCCACTTATGTACGCTTCGCATGGCAAAAGAACAAATCACCGTGCGACCTAAGTTTGACTGATGGGCATCATTGGCTAGACGAGTGTTTCGTGGAAATTGTTTCGTCGATAACCAAGAGTGTCTATGGGCGCATTGACTCATTCCCTACTATTTTTAACACTTTGTTTTAGATCCAATCCAGTAGATGAAAGGAATTTCGAGAAGCTCCTGACCAAATGGTGGAGTTGTATTCGAACTTTACAACTTCAGCATTTGGCAAAGAGCTTCTCAAAATGGACGTATGCTTTAAAGATTGTAATCACATCAGGTGAAGAAAGAATTTCTTGCAACATCCTAAACATTTTCCAGTACTACATATGTATAATACATGTATCAATGCATTTTTCACTCACTAGAAGTGTAACTTGCAATAGAAGGCACCATAGTGTTTTGGAAGCATTAAATTTTACGTACCCAGTTGGAATGCCCGAATTTTGTATACAGCCTTCTAACCATTAATCATCAATATTTATTTTTTATTTATAGTTTGATTAAAATTTATGGCTGTTATAACAATGAGCAAAAGGTGTGCATCTTGAACTAAGATTTGCTGCATTTTCTAAGCAAACATCTTGCAGCAACCTTTGCCACACTATTTATATGTAAAACCAAAAACAAAAGTAGGTAGGTAGTAACAAGTAGGTATCAGGTAGAAGTTTTGAATAATTCGATGTAAACCACTGAGTAAAATTACCATTAGTGTAATTATGTAATTACCATTTTTTGTGGCAAAGAAAAGATAAAATTTGTTTTGCAAATTATTATTATAAAAACTTTTTTTTCTGTTTTGAAATAGTTTCTTTAAACTCCTTTTTCAAAAACAAAAATTTGTTACATTTTATATGTACCAGTAAAAGTGCGAATTTCATTTTATTCGTTATTTTTTCTTAATAAATTATTAAAGTGTAATAAATAAGGCTGGCACATTCATGCACATAAGCTCAAAATATACCCTTAAAAATGGAAAAACAAGCACTTAAAAAACATTATTTTAGTTTATTTTTCCGAAATATTATTTTTATTTATTGTTATTTAAAAATAAAACATGTCTTTGAAAACGAAAAAATGTAACATCAACTAATTTCATGTTTTGTTCACAAAAGTTTTCAAACACAAAACTTTACCTTTGAAAATTTTTTTAAAACAGCCTCATTTTTTTTTAGTAATTACACCATATCGCCTTCTACAAAATTAATTTTTGCAAAACATTCATAAGTAATGACAACCATTTTGAAATCTTCAAATCAAATCAAAATGTTTTGCGTATTGCATAATAATTGCTCCCCAATAATAATATTTGTTTTTTTTTTTTTTCATTTGTAACTAAAAGATATTACGAAAAATATAATATGCACTTAAAATATGAATTTATTATGAAAATATGCTCTAATTACAAAAATATGCATTTTTGACAGAATATACAAAATATGCACTAACGATTAAATATCTAATTTAGTCTTATGCTTCTAAATGTAGCGAGAAAAAAGCATGCAATTGCGTGGAAATCCCAACCCTAGTAATAAAGAAAAGCAAAACAATACAAAAGTTGTGTTCATTTATTTTTCCAACGAAAACCAGAAAGTAATATTAATTTAAGTAATACAATAACATTCTAGAAGTAAATATAAAGTATTTTTTTTGTATGTAGTCAAAAACCCGATCTTGCTACTTTGCGATAAGATAGCGTTCCACTTGATGATTCATTGATGAGTGAGTTTGAGGAAATTAGTTAAGAACAATGTGCAATTTTATTATGCAAGACCTTAAACTGATAGCATTTTTTATTGTTCATAAGAATAATTACATTGCAGATCAATTGTCTTGGCAAATTTGTTTTGCCACACACGTTGTTTTGCCTTGAAGAAAGTAACCTATGATTCATTTATTCTGTCTTATTTATTATTGCTTATTGTAATTTGAAACCAATTGATTGTTGATAATTTGCATTGATGATGCTGGATTGATTGGAATTTATAATGAATAGAAGATTACGTGTTGATTTTCTTCTTAATCAGAAGAATATAAAGTTTTTAGGTCTCTGTATAATCTTAAACTATCCTGTTCATAAAGTGGGTTTGTTATTTTTTTTTGCCATTTCTTAGTCGTTTATAGATGTAAATTGTATTTTCAACTGACGTTTTGTCCTAGACGTATTTTTTGAAAAAAAAAAAAATGAAAAAATTTCTTTGCTTCTCATACATTTTATGTACTTTGGGTCTCACATTCAAAGAAAAATAATAAGAGATCGGGAATACCTCAAAGTTAAAAAAAAGTGCAATTTTTTACTCTTTTTTGAGCAACAATCAACAGCAAAGAAAACATGAAGGAAGAACATACTAGAAGTCCTATGGAAAACTAGAAAAAAACTAGCTAGCTCACTGGAGGAATTTGTTTACTCTCATATCGGCAGCGTTGCCAAAAGAGATAGTATAAATAAACAAACTTATAATATCTCTTGTTTAATCATTTCTCTAGTTTTTTTTTTTTAATTTGGCTTGGCTATGTTGACTGAATATTTTTTCATCTGACTTGTCGGAATGAATGAATTGTTTGTTTAAGAGAGGGTATTCCCAGACACAGGACTTTTGATTTGAAACTACCTTTACAATGTTTTGACCTCGTTAGCTTCAAGACGAACATTTTTTCCAGTTCTTTAATCACTTTGAGCAAATCTTCAATTGGATGGATCTGTTAAAGATAGTGCCTCAACACCTGGACATGTGATAGCTTCTGATAGCGACCGTTTCGTTGAGTTTAATTTTTCGATTACCATTTTACACCAAAAATGATCACGTAAACCATATTAACAGCTTACTACCCATTGGTCCATCAATGCTTATATTTTGGTTTGACTAAGATTCATAGCTGTAATAATAAATAGCTCAACTTACCGTGTTTCTTGAAATTCATTCAAGCAACAGAAGTAGTTTTTGCAACATAAATAATTCCATTTTTTTTTGTAATTTATCATTGAACTAAAAAAATTAATAATTTGTGATTTCTCCATCTCTCTCTCTCTCTCTCTCTCGTTACAGCTGAGCGTGCTCTTGACACAATGAATTTTGATTTGATCAGAAATCGACCAATCCGCATCATGTGGTCTCAGCGTGATCCATCACTTCGCCGTTCCGGTGTTGGCAATGTATTCATCAAAAATCTAGACAAAAGCATCGACAACAAAGCCATCTACGATACATTCTCTGCTTTTGGCAATATCCTCAGTTGCAAAGTCGCTGTCGATGAGAAAAATAACTCAAAGGGATACGGTTTCGTACATTTTGAGACAGAAGAAGCCGCAAATATGTCTATTGAAAAAGTAAATGGCATGTTGTTGGCTGCAAAGAAAGTCTATGTCGGCAAATTCATTCCACACAAAGAACGCGAGAAGGAATTAGGCGAGAAGGCTAAATTATTCACAAACGTCTATGTGAAGAACTTTGGCGAGGACTTCGATGATGAGAAATTGAAGGAACAGTTTGAGGTATTCGGAAAGATCACAAGTCATAAGGTGAGTTGGTGTTTCGTCATCGATGGTGTTTCCTTTCTAACGAATTTTGTTCTTTTTTATGTTTTAGGTTATGACTAAGGAAGATGGAAAGGGCAAGGGCTTTGGATTTGTTGCATACGAGACAACTGAAGCCGCTGAGGCCGCTGTTACTGCACTCAATGGCAAGGAAATGACTGATGGCAAGAATTTGTACGTTGCTCGTGCCCAAAAGAAGGCCGAACGTCAAATGGAATTGCGTCGTAAATTCGAAGAGCTCAAGAAGAAACGCCACGAATCAGTTTTTGGTGTTAACTTGTACGTCAAGAATCTTGATGATAGCATCGATGAAGAGCGTCTTCGCAAGGAGTTCTCACTCTACGGCACAATCACATCTGCAAAGGTGATGACCGACGAAGATGGCCGTTCCAAGGGATTCGGATTCGTTTGCTTCATCTCGCCAAATGAAGCCACATGCGCAGTAACAGAGCTTAACGGACGTGTTGTTGGCTCGAAGCCATTGTACGTTGCTTTGGCTCAACGCAAGGAAGATCGTAAGGCTCATCTTGCTTCACAATATATGCGCCATATGTCTGGCATGCGTATGCAACAAATTGGACAAATCTTCCAGCCTAACGCTGCTGGTGGATTCTTCGTTCCAACAATGGCCCCAAGCCAACGATTCTTTGGCCCACAAGTCACCACACCAATGCGCAACACACCACGATGGGCACCACAAGTTCGTCCAGCTGCTGTTGGACAAGGAGTTGCTCAGGGAGCAGCCGCTGCCGCTGGTGGCTTCCAAAATGCTGCTATGGCTGCATCGACAGCTCAATTCAGGCCACAAGGAGCCCGTGGAGCTCCACAGGCTGTACAAGGCGCTCATGCTGCAGCCACAGCAAGTGCTTTGAGAAATACTGGTGCACGAGCCATTACCGGACAACAAGCTGTTCCAGCAAACATTCAGATGGCAGCCCCAATAGCCACAGGACCACAACCACGTGCCCCCAACTACAAATACACAGCAAATATGCGCAATCCCCCCGCACAACAAGTGCAAGCTCAAGCTGCTGTACAACAGATGCATCCAAAAGGTACAAAAACACTTATTAAGCTTCTACACCAATTTAATATATGAAAATTAATGAATTGACTTATAGGGAATTTTAACTCAAATTAATTAAGATTCAAGTAGCAAAAGTAGTTGTCACTTCTTCCCTACCTCTCACTTAATAGGGTTCATGTTGAATAAGTACTCTTGGTCTACCACTTTTGAAGTTGAATGATAATGTACAGCTTACTACCCATTGGTCGATCAATGTTTATTTTTTGAGTTGACTAAGATTCATAGCTGTTAGAAAAAATAGCTCAACTTACCGTGTTTCTTGAGATTTATTCAAGTCACAGAAGTAGTTGTGGCAACATCATTTTTCCATTACTTCCCTTCATTTCACTCCAATGGTCGCCTTTGTTAGCAGAAGTTAATTGATTTAATCATCATTTGTCACATCTTCCCTACATTGCACTCAAGTGGTCCCTAGTTACTGTTGAATAAGAAGTCTTTGCCTTTTGCTTTTAAGTCGAATGAAAATGTACAGCTTACTACCCATTGGTCGATCAATGTTTATCTTTTGAGTTGACTAAGATTCATAGCTGTTAGAAAAAATAGCTCAACTTACCGTGTTTCTTGAGATTTATTCAAGTCACAGAAGTAGTTGTGGCAACATCATTTTTCCATATCTTCCCTTCATTTCACTCCAAAGGTGTCCTATGTTAGCAGAAGTTAATTGATTTAATCATCATTTGTCACATCTTCCCTAAAATTGCACTCGGCGTCCCTAGTTACTGTTGAATAAGTCTTGATCATTTGCTTTTAAGTCGAATGATAATGTACAGCTTACTACCCATTGGTCGATCAATATTTTTCTTTTGAGTTGACTAAGATTCATAGCTGTTAGAAAAAATAGCTCAACTTACCGTGTTTCTTGAGATTTATTCAAGTCACAGAAGTAGTTGTGGCAACATCATTTTTCCATATCTTCCCTTCATTTCACTCCAAAGGTGTCCTATGTTAGCAGAAGTTAATTGATTTAATCATCATTTGTCACATCTTCCCTAAAATTGCACTCGGCGTCCCTAGTTACTGTTGAATAAGTCTTGATCATTTGCTTTTAAGTCGAATGATAATGTACAGCTTACTACCCATTGGTCGATCAATATTTTTCTTTTGAGTTGACTAAGATTCATAGCTGTTAGAAAAAATAGCTCAACTTACCGTGTTTCTTGAGATTTATTCAAGTCACAGAAGTAGTTGTGGCAACATCATTTTTCCATTACTTCCCTTCATTTCACTCCAATGGTCGCCTTTGTTAGCAGAAGTTAATTGATTTAATCAGCATTTGTCACATTTCTTCCCTACATTTCACTGGCCTTTGTTAATTGAGTTAATCATCATTTGCCACTGCACTGAAAATGTTCCCTTTGTTAGCAAAAGAAGATTGATGAATCATCATTTTGTCACATCTTCCCTACATTGCACTCAAGTGGTCCCTAGTTACTGTTGAATAAGAAGTCTTTGCCTTTTGCTTTTAAGTTGAATGAAAATGTACAGCTTACTACCCATTGGTCGATCAATGTTTATCTTTTGAGTTGACTAAGATTCATAGCTGTTAGATAAAATAGCTCAACTTACCGTGTTTCTTGAGATTTATGCAAGTCACAGAAGTAGTTGTGGCAACATCATTTTTCCATTTCTTCCCTACATTTCACTGGCCTTTGTTAATTGAGTTAATCATCATTTGCCACTGCACTGAAAATGTTCCCTTTGTTAGCAGAAGAAGATTGATGAATCATCATTTTGTCACATCTTCCCTACATTGCACTCAAGTGGTCCCTAGTTACTGTTGAATAAGAAGTCTTTGCCTTTTGCTTTTAAGTTGAATGAAAATGTACAGCTTACTACCCATTGGTCGATCAATGTTTATCTTTTGAGTTGACTAAGATTCATAGCTGTTAGATAAAATAGCTCAACTTACCGTGTTTCTTGAGATTTATTCAAGTCACAGAAGTAGTTGTGGCAACATCATTTTTCCATTACTTCCCTTCATTTCACTCCAATGGTCGCCTTTGTTAGCAGAAGTTAATTGATTTAATCATCATTTGTCACATCTTCCCTACATTGCACTCAAGTGGTCCCTAGTTACTGTTGAATAAGAAGTCTTTGCCTTTTGCTTTTAAGTCGAATGAAAATGTACAGCTTACTACCCATTGGTCGATCAATGTTTATCTTTTGAGTTGACTAAGATTCATAGCTGTTAGAAAAAATAGCTCAACTTACCGTGTTTCTTGAGATTTATTCAAGTCACAGAAGTAGTTGTGGCAACATCATTTTTCCATATCTTCCCTTCATTTCACTCCAAAGGTGTCCTATGTTAGCAGAAGTTAATTGATTTAATCATCATTTGTCACATCTTCCCTAAAATTGCACTCGGCGTCCCTAGTTACTGTTGAATAAGTCTTGATCATTTGCTTTTAAGTCGAATGATAATGTACAGCTTACTACCCATTGGTCGATCAATATTTTTCTTTTGAGTTGACTAAGATTCATAGCTGTTAGAAAAAATAGCTCAACTTACCGTGTTTCTTGAGATTTATTCAAGTCACAGAAGTAGTTGTGGCAACATCATTTTTCCATTACTTCCCTTCATTTCACTCCAATGGTCGCCTTTGTTAGCAGAAGTTAATTGATTTAATCAGCATTTGTCACATTTCTTCCCTACATTTCACTGGCCTTTGTTAATTGAGTTAATCATCATTTGCCACTGCACTGAAAATGTTCCCTTTGTTAGCAAAAGAAGATTGATGAATCATCATTTTGTCACATCTTCCCTACATTGCACTCAAGTGGTCCCTAGTTACTGTTGAATAAGAAGTCTTTGCCTTTTGCTTTTAAGTTGAATGAAAATGTACAGCTTACTACCCATTGGTCGATCAATGTTTATCTTTTGAGTTGACTAAGATTCATAGCTGTTAGATAAAATAGCTCAACTTACCGTGTTTCTTGAGATTTATGCAAGTCACAGAAGTAGTTGTGGCAACATCATTTTTCCATTTCTTCCCTACATTTCACTGGCCTTTGTTAATTGAGTTAATCATCATTTGCCACTGCACTGAAAAGGTTCCCTTTGTTAGCAGAAGAAGATTGATGAATCATCATTTTGTCACATCTTCCCTACATTGCACTCAAGTGGTCCCTAGTTACTGTTGAATAAGAAGTCTTTGCCTTTTGCTTTTAAGTCGAATGAAAATGTACAGCTTACTACCCATTGGTCGATCAATGTTTATCTTTTGAGTTGACTAAGATTCATAGCTGTTAGAAAAAATAGCTCAACTTACCGTGTTTCTTGAGATTTATTCAAGTCACAGAAGTAGTTGTGGCAACATCATTTTTCCATTTCTTCCCTTCATTTCACTCCGAAGGTGGTCTTTGTTAGCAGAAGTAAATTGATTTAATCATCATTTGTCACATCTTCCCTAAATTGCACTCAAAGTGGTCCCTAGTTAATGTTGAATGAGTAGTCTTGACCTATTGCTTTTAAGTCGAATGAAAATGTACAGCTTACTACCCATTGGTCGATCAATGTTTATCTTTTGAGTTGACTAAGATTCATAGCTGTTAGAAAAAATAGCTCAACTTACCGTGTTTCTTGAGATTTATTCAAGTCACAGAAGTAGTTGTGGCAACATCATTTTAACATTTCTTACCTGTATTTCACTCAAAAGGTTGCCTTTGTTAGCAGAAAAACATAATTTTTTCATAATTGTGTTTTTTTTCCATCTTCAGCGTACCGGAGTGTAATTTTGACATCGTTCTAGAGAGAAGTCCCCAAGTTTCCATTATCTAACGCATGTCCTCAATTTTGTAGGGTCAATTTTCTTTCTGTGTCACACTTTTACTTTTAGTTAGGTCCGTTTTACCACTACAAGGTGAAATAATTACAATTGATGTGTCGCCAAGTTGGTCCAAATTAGTGTCTAGTGTCTAGTAGGTACTGATTGGGACCAACTTGACGACACCTGCTTATCCGATTCTCACAACTACCTACAAAACAAACAAAACTGATCTTATTTAATTTTAACTAATATTAACTTTATTTTATTTACTTCTTTTTGTAGGACAAGAGAAACTCATCGCTTCCCTTTTGGCTAATGCTGCACCTCAAGATCAAAAACAAATCTTGGGTGAGCGTCTCTATCCATTGATCGAGCGTATGTATCCCTCGTTGGCTGGTAAAATCACCGGAATGTTGTTGGAGATTGAAAATTCCGAACTTTTGCACATGTTGGAAGACAATGAAGCCCTTAAAGCTAAGGTTGAGGAAGCTGTTGCCGTTTTGCAGGTTCACCGTGTCAAGGACCAACAAAACTAAACAAAAGTAAAACAACTTAAAAACCTACTCGTTTATTAAACATCTTTAAAAAAAAAAACAACAACAACAATCAACAACCTGCAAGAAAAAAAAGTAGCAATCTTAAAAAAAGCAAACAAAAAAACTTTTAACACCATACACAAGTCGCGTTACTACTACTCACACGTCATAATAATCCTCCCAACTTTGATTTTTTTGTTTTTCTTTAGTTATTTCTTTTTAGTTTTTGAATTCAACCACAACATCTAAGCTCTCAAAAAATAATTAACTAAATCAAGCAATTATTCAACAAAATAAAAAAACAACCAATCAAATAACTTAAGCTTTGCGAATACGAAATACGTCTTCTCTTCAAGGAACTCGTGTGTTCCTCACAAGGTCTTGAGTTTTGTTTAATTGCAAAGTAATAATAATGATAATAATAATAATAATAATAGATATTTTTTCACGGGTCCTTTTGCAGATAAAGAAGAAAGAAGAAATAGAAGATTAAGCCATTTGTTGTTTTTTCGACGTGTCTAATCATTTGGATGGAAGCCGACACAAGTATTTTTTTTTACTCTAATGAAAGTGGCTGGTCTTGCTTTAACAAGTATTCTTTATTGTTTTTCTTTTTCTAAAAGGCAAATTGTGCCTTGAATTGTATCACAGTTTTTGCCCAATAAATTCATTGTGTGCATTTAGTTACGAAAATATTCTTTTTTGATTGAGATTTTCATTTTAGTTTTTTAAATTTTTTTTCATAGAGCTGTTGGTTGTATTTTGTTTCTGTATTTTTTTTTTTCATAAATAACCAAAACCTGAATTTTCCCCACAAAAACGAAGAAATATCTTTAATACTAAAAAGCAAAAATACAATAAAAATGGAAAACATATAAAAATGAAACAAAAAATCGAAAATTAATTAAAAAAAGAAAAAAAAAAACAAAAAGAAAAAAACTTCTTATGAAAGAAATATATATAAAAAAAAAATCTCAAAAAAATTGTAAAACGAAACAAAAAATTTTAAAAAATTTACAAAATGGTATATAGGAAAAAGAGAAAAACAAAAAAAAAAACTTGAGAAAGAAAACTTACAAAAAATTATCCAAACAAAAATGGTTATTATTGTCGTCGTCAGAATAGAGATATGATAAAGGGAAGATAGAAATATATGATTTTGCTACTTTAAAAAAAACAAAAAAAAAAAAACTTCATCAAAAAAAATATAAAAAAACAAAAAAACTTTATATATTATAAAAAATCTCAAAAAAATCGTAAAACCGAGTAAAAAACAAAGACAAAAAAATGTTTAAAACACAGTGATGTCAAAAAACAAGAAAAATTATATAAAAAATGTAAAACATACAAAAAAACATGAAAAACAATTGCGTTCGCGACAAAAAAATTTCATACAAAAAGCATAAAACAAAGATAAAAGTAAATACAAAAAAATTGCAAAAAATGAATACACAAAAAATATTGAATAAAAAAATATTTATACAAAATATTAAAAGAATACAAAAAAAAAAAAACAAAAAAAACATTTTCCAACCCCACACATAATATATTTTTTTTTGTTCTTACTCGTGACTATCCACATCTGAAAGGGTATCTAGTTTCGATGTCCTGTGGGTTTTAGTCTTTTCTTTTCGTTTGTTTTTTCTTTCTTTTTTGTTCAATTTTAGTTTACTTCTTTTAAAAAAAAAATCTTTGTTTGATTTTTCTTCATAATAATCAAATCATCACAATGAACTGAAAAAAATCTTGTGCCTGAAGAAATGTTGCGCGTGGGGAAGGCAAACAAATTTCCAATTTTCACTTTTTAATTATTTTTTTTTCTTAATTTCAATTTTTTGTGATGAAAGAGAAAAGAATAATTTAAAATTACATGGTGATTTCAGATAACTACAAAAACAAAACAAAAATGGCAGAAAAATATATATATCTCATTTAAAATTTATTATTTCCTTCGCATTCGATATTATGTGATTTGAATTCCTTTATTGCTTGCGAAATAAAAATTCTAACTCTAGCCATTGTGAAAATCACCAAAAAGAGATATATATTATGATGATGATAATTTTCTACAAAAAATTCACTTATTATTTTTCAAAACAAGATAAAAATAAAAAAAAAACAAAAAAAAAAATTAAAAAAAAAAATTTTTTTTTACTCCGAAGCGGAATTATTTTAAATTGAACCATTTTAGTTTCTTTTTTTAAGTATTTTTAATTTTATAGTTTGCATTTTAATTTATAATAACAGTTTCCAATGAATTACAAAATAATGTATAAAACAAAAAAATAGAAATACAAAATATCTTATCATTATATAAAAAAATACTTATATATTATGAAAAAAAAAAAAAAAAAAAATAGAAACAAAAATAAATAAAACAAAATTATAATTCCATATTGTACAAGAATTTTGAAATAAAACACAAAAAAATGCACTTCCACTTCGGTTAAAATGCAAGTTTTTATTTTTCTAAACTAGTTAACAATTATTATTACAAATGAATAGCAATGAACAAAGATAAGTGGGAATTTTTACTTCCTTAAAAAATTGGGAGCATGAATGGTCCTTGAATGTTTGGCGGTAATTCCATTATTTTTATTTAATTTTCTTTAGCTAACTGAAATTAAAATATTTCTGAGGACGAAAAATGAGAAAAAAAGGAACTTGATGATCATCGCGTGTGGCAGCCTGTGAATTAGCTATAATTGCAGCCAACGAACTTGGTGGTGACTAACACACACAGGTTGTTGTTTCATTCAAAATTAATGTCGAATTAACGGAATAAGGCATCCTACATACAAGTATAATAAGATGTACAAAACACCTCACTTAAAAATGAATTGTATTTGTTTAACAGACTTAGCGATCAGTAAAACCCATTAATAAAAAAATTCTTTTGGATAATTTTATCTGCTGAACAAATATTTGACACATGAAACTGATACCAATCGATGGTAAATCAGTTGAAATATCTATTTTGCCAAAAATATAATCGCAGGAAAGAATTTTTTTTTGTAAAATAGGCATTTATTATATGTTTTATATATTATTATATGTACATTATATTTTACTAATAGAAATCAATTTTCATCAGTAAAATTAAAATTGGGATAAATATTCCAATTGATTTTCCATCGATTGGTATTACATTGAAATTTGAGAGCGTAGGACTCAGCTGTAGTGATTTGCTTGTAACAAACTATGGTCCTCATTATGAATACCGACTCGAACTTGGTAGCGAATTCGCTAATTTCGTATTATGAATAGCGGGCGATTCTCTTAAATTCGGTTAAAATGTCCGATATACCTCCACTCCCAATATTTGCTGTCGGTTCTTAAACTTCAAGGGCTGATCGAAAAAAGAAATAAAAGTTGAGCGCTCAGATGTGTCTGAGCTAAAAAAGAATTACAGGTTTTTTGACAGCTCCGTACCCTGCTCGGAGCAAAAAAAGAAAAACGCCTAATGGCGAATAGAAGAAAAGAAACGAAATTGCTTGCAACTTTTTGATTAGGAGCCTTCCAAAGACATTTCACTGGAATTTTTGTCTAGAATAGGGCTGATAACAAAGGAGGGATCTAGTGAGGGTTATTATAAACACAAATTTCCCAGATAGTGTTTCCTTCCCTCCAAAACAAGGAACGTAGATGACGAGGGAATTTTCCCCAGAATTTAATGGTACCAGGGATTTTTTTTTCAAAATTTTTGTATTCCCTGGAAAATAATTCCAAGAAAGATTTACGATCGCTAAAAAATGTGCGGGTTAAATTTGTTTTAACTCGATGAGTAAAACATTCTTTCGCTGCCACCGCCCGCTCTAAAGATACACAAGATCCAAAAATCAGAAACAAAGTGTATTAAATTCGTTCAGATTTCACTATACTACGGCCAATGGTCGATAGTACTCACACAGTATAGGTAAAGTGCAAATTTAGCATCAAAACAATTTTCAGATAAGATATGACTCATATTTTAGCAGATGTTATAATTTACACCATAAGCTTGTTTTGTAAACAATCCCAATTGAAGTTCAAATCAAAAGTTTTTCTTTTGTGTTATAGAAGTGAAACAAAAGTGAGTACATATTTGATCTCTAACGGTAAGGAGCAGTCTTTTTATGAATATTATCACTTGTTAGCCAACCTAAATACTGGATTATCCAGTCACTTAATATCTTAGGTAGCCACAGATTAAGGAACTCAACAGGTTTCTATATATCAGATTAAGAGGATCTCCCCATGTCACTTAATTGCAAGCTGCATGATTAGACAACTTCTTAAATTATTGAATTAAAATTCAAAAAAAAAAAAAATACCAACCTCCTTATAATAAACAAACAATTTTTATAATCTTCAGTTGATTTCGAATACCCGCGTAGTAATAATCGAATGTTAGTATCAATTTATTCTCAAAAATGATTTGGAGATATTTCGTCCTGATTGCATTCTATATGATCAAAGGCAGTTCTGGCATTACTCTAACACTAGATACAGCTACAACTGCAGATGCTCTTAATAAGTTAGTTCAAGATTTTGAAAACTTCAAGAAACAACTGGACTCTGTGGATTCAAGACTTAAAATCATTCAAAATGCTCTCGAACAAAAGGCCACATCTGATGATAGTAAGTGCTTGGCTCGCGATATTGTCGATGCAATTAATAACCGTCGCCTTGACTTGGCCGAAGATAAACTAAATGAGTTGGGTAATTCGAAAAGAATTGCCTACATCGTGCATGATGTCTATGCAGATTCAGCAATAAATTTGGATAAACTAATAGAATTTGCCAAAAAGCTTAAAAACGTCGAATATCAGTTTCTCTTCTTGGATGCCATTCTAAATGAAATTCGTTCCAGTGGTGCGAGTGACCCAAAAAAATTGATAGAACTGGTGGAACTGCTCGAGACTGTTTTGTCAAAACAAGACGATAAAATATTGAAGACCAAAGTAAAAACGGCGATCGAGAATGCCATGGAAGATATAGAAACAACATCAATTAGTATATTGAAGCTTGCTATGATCAAAAATAAGTACCAAACGACAAAGGAAGTCGAAGATTTGACGACTGCTTTATTTGAATTCCGTTCTGATGTGTCAGATAATGTAATGGAAGGTGTGGTCGATAGTGCGTTTGGAGTTGTGTCGGCTAGCAGAATTATGGATAACATCAGCAGTCAAAAATGTATTCCTCAAGTTATTACAGGCTTGAAGGCAATATTCAATCGTTTCAACTATGCTGGTAACTTAAACAATGATGCTACTCTCAATTTGGCAGCTCACCTACGAATGCTTACAAAAAGAGACAAATACACACAGCTTAGCCCAGAATTGAAGGATGAAGTGACCCTTATCGTTGAACAATTGCCAATTTGTGCAAGGAATTTATTCTTCAATACTCGCGTTTGCTTTTGGAACAAAGGACGAGGAGAGTACTTGTATGCAGCTGATACATCGATAAGCTTCGATGAGGCAAGACGAAGTATCTACACTTGGCATCCAGGTGGCACTAAGGCCGGATCATTGTTCTATGCCGAAAGAATGGAGGATTCGTTCTATTTTAAAAATGAAGAACATTTTGATGAGTATTTGTATTCGGTTGGTATTGACTACAACAAGGACATGCGTTATGTTTTCACATGGATTCCAGGAAATAATACAGATGCACAAAGTGCCTGGGGTATTGAACTAGATGGTGACTATTGTTACATCAAAACTACATACTACAATGAGTACTTGTTTGCACCATCATTGAAATACAATCAGGACAATAATTATGTTTTCACATGGAAGCCGGGTACTTTGGTTAGAAATCCAGAATTTCAATGGCAGATTAGAAATTGTGACAAGCCGCATACACTGAAGGATCTTTCGGATTAAAAGGATCAAATTCAAGATAAGTTTGGTATTCTTGTTGTTTTTGTAAAATGTAAATTTATTAATTCAAATAAAAAAGAATAATTTGTGGTTGTGTTGGAATGACAAAGTGTTTAGATTTTACTATTATTGAAGTAGTATTTTAACTACTTTATTAAGTTGAACAAAAATAGTACGCATACGCCCGAGTGTCCAGAAAGTGAGAAATAAACTAAATTGAATTTTCTTCTTTGACAGATTGTTCGTTGTTGACAAACCTCTTCAATGTTTCCCTATACAAGGTCTCATACATATGTACCTACGTCGAATTCTAATATCTTTATTACTATTGTTGGTATAATGTGTGCCACATGAGACACGACAACATCATTTTTTTATTTCGGAAACAAGTAACAAGTAAAATAAGTAAATTGACGCTAAATTCATACGAGACTTGATAATTTGCAACCTAAATAAAGAAAACCAGAATTGTGTCGCTTTGTTAGTGAATATACAGCCAAACAGAATTCTCAAAAAAAAAAAAATTAAAAATAATTATAAACAACAAATTACGTTTAAAATTTATGTCTATTTTAAGAATTTCATAAATTTTCATTATTTTTGTTTATTAATTAATTAATAATACTTTTTAATTAAGTAATAATGAATGAATCGAAATTTAGAATTATAATATTAATCAATGTGTTTTTTTTTTAATTTAATGCCTACTGCCACTGTAGTAGCATCGAAATTAACCGCATGCGCGACCGGAAGCTCGCAACCGATTTGAACCATTCTTTATATTTATATTTTGCTTATGTAAGTACATTAAAAAAATTAGACGTTAGGGTGATTAAATTTTTTTTATTATAAATATGACAATAACCCTTATTCCGCAAGGCGTTTGTACTAAAACGCCACGATCTAGAAACGACAATTGGCACTTCTGTGAAATGACCAGACTATTATGGAGAGTGCTATGAGGAGCGAAGATATCTATAAAGTTTTATTTTGAATTGGACGCGAATTATAGCTTCTAGAGCGTGGCGTTTTTGAACAAACGCCTTGCGGAATGATGGTGAATATAAGTTATGTCCTTAAACTTAGATTTTAGGATTTGTTTAAGATTCTATGTCTGTTTGATGTAGTTTTGTAAAAAAAAATGTTGTTTTGAAAAAAAAATCCAATCCGGATTAGATCTGGCGGAAAATAAAACACAGCTAATGTTCAATATCAAAATTTTGATTATGCTGTCCAATCTATGTTCGAGAAGTTGAAATCTTATTTCTTCCTATTTTCAGTGCAACAGGCATATTTTTTTATTTGGAAAACACTTTTCAATAGTGTTAGAGCGATAAAATTTGACTTGGACGTTTCATTTACAATGAGAACCAAGAACCAAAGGAGTGCATCACAATAATTCGGTTTAAAGGGTGTTTTTTTAAGGGGGAAAGAACGTTGTGTAACAAGTACCAAAACACCCTATGAATTAATTAGATTTAAAAAAAAATTTGTCAAAGAGTAGATACTTTTTTCAACTATAGGTACTGTTTAAACATTTGATTTTTCCAGGTCATAGATATAACATGGAAAATTTGGGGAAATTGCTATAGACGGGTTTTTTGAGTGGTTCGAAATCATGCATTTCACAGAGACTAATAGTTTGATTTACTATTAAACCATTTTCAATAAAAAATTTACTTTTGTTTTCACATAGATAAGTAGGTACCTATATAATTGTAAATGCATACAGTTTTTGTTGTCTGGTTTTTTATCAATCAAGTTTTAACTTTTCAACGCAATAATCGAATAATAAAAAACCACATTTTGTTTATCAAAATAAGTATACATACATACATTATATACATATTCAGATATAAGCTCAGTTAATTAGGAATGTCTGATGCATTTGTATTAGCTGTGTTGGGTAGACCAAACAGATCGACCTTTCAACTTCATTAAAAAAAAATACATATGTACATATATATGTATATAAGTGACTCACAGTAAAATGAAGCTCAAAACAACTTTGATAATGAAACAAGACGTTTTAAATGCAATGTAAGGAGTATTTTTAGCTTTTCTTAGATACATACAAACAAAATTGTTAAAAATTGGTGACTTATTGTCATAGTTTACTTACTTAGTCGAATGTATGTATGTAGAACTTTTATCATCGAATTTTAATACTAATTAATATAAGAAAAAATAAAATATTTAAAATAACAATAATTAATTATAAAACAGAATGTGAAATCCATGAAAGTTCTTACAAGAGAGATAGAACATATTTTAAAGGAAAACACGATACCATAAAGACCAAGTTTTTTTGTTGAGAAAATCCCAATACAATAGGTAAATATCAATTTAACTTGTAAGTTTATTTCTTTGGTAATTCAATATAATTATGAAATTATAAATTTCCAAGTAAAAATATTAAACAAAAGAGGCATCTCATCTATTCGTTTCGTTTTAACTTGGCATAGTACCTATGTCACTCTTTTGTAAATATTTTGAACTCAAGATTTAATCGATTAGGTATGACATTGCAATTACGTAGAAAAGATAAAAAAACTTGATCCCGAGATTTATTACGAATAAGATAACTTGTCCAATGATTTTTGTATACTCAAAAGTAACGACTATGAATTCCGCTCTTAAAATCCACTTGAAAGTAGAAATTTTTCTCAACTTCCGTTAGTTAAGAAAAATCTTAAGCATTTGCCAAACCGATTTCTGTATTCAAAAACAAATTGAAGCCTACTAAGGTAATACTGAAATAAATGCTTAAAAAATCTTCTCACAAGATCGATTATAAATATCTCAAATAGACAAAAATCTCCTCAAGCATACACTTGAGAAAAATCTCGACTTTATTGATGACTATAAATTCCACCCACAGTTGATATAACAAAGCGTAGTAAGAAAATTTGTCAAAAATGGATATTTGGATGTAAGGAAAAATTAGATTTATTTTTTTGAAAAGTTCAATTTTTGATGATTTTCAGTCGGACTGCAAAAGTTGCTTGTTTTTGAAAAAAATAAACTTCAAACTCAAATTTTTTGAAAAAGATGCAAATATTTCTTTATAATCTATTTTTTTTCAAAAACATTATTATTTTTAGGTTATTCAAAAATACTATAAACAATTAAGGCATCTAGTTTTTATGCATTGAATATTATTTACAAAAAAGAAAACTCTTAATGACATAAATGTTTGAAAAAAAATAGATTGAACAGAAATATTTGCATTTTTTTTTTAATTTTGAGTTTGAAGTTTATTTTTTCAAAAACTTTTTGCGAAAGCAACTTTATTTAACAACAAAACTAAAAAATATATATCTGGCTTTAAAATTTTTTTTATTTGATACTGTAAGTGTTGCCGTTGTTTTTTTAATGATTTTTTTTCCATTTTGAGTATTTTTTTTGGAAAATTGCCCTAAAAGATGGGACATAGGTTTTTGTCATGTTTTGATAAAATCTATACGCTATAGCTTTTTGTTACATCTTATGCAAAAAACCTTGTTTAAATTTATCATGCACATTGATTGCGATATAAGGAGTCATTTCCCCCTTCCAAAATGTTTCTGATTTTAAATAATATAATAAAAGAAAAATGAAGCAAAAAAAATTATCAAAATCGGAGCTATTTCTGAGGACTTCCAAGGAAAATGTTTAATTGACTCCACCATTATGTCGTTACTCAAAACTAAAATATCAAAATGCTTTATTATTTATGTATTTAATTTTGAAATTATCATTATTTGGTACAATGCATCAGAAAAATAAACTTAGCAAAAAAAAAAAACCAAAAGTCACACAAAAGAAGAAGACAGAAACTCAAAATCGTTTTTACTGATATTTATTAATATTTATGGATTACAATAATTTATTATTAAAATCTTACAAACAATACTCTTAAATAATGTTCGAATCAACCCTCTCTAGGTTCGATCTGACCGCAGTTTCTGATTTGCCATTGAAATTCAGAACTTCGCACTAAAGAACCCGGCTTCCATGTAAAAACATAACTATTCAATTGATTGTATCTTACATCGGTTGCATACAAATATTCATTATGGAAGATTGTTTTGATATAGCAGAAATCACCATCCAATTCAATGCCCCAAGCACTTTGTGGATCTGTGTTGTTGCCCGGAATCCATGTGAAAAGATAGCGCTGATCCTTGCTGAATGTGAAGTCGGCTAATGGCGAATACAAATACTCATCAGCATGTTCACTGTTCTTCAAATAGAATGCATCTCCCATTTGCTTTATGTTCCAGAATGCTCCCACCGGAATATCGCCTGGATACCAAGTGAAAATGTTACGGCGTTCACTATCATGACTCTCCGAGGTACTAGCAGCATACAAGTACTGCTGTTTCGCCTTGTTCCACAAGCATACGTACGTGTGGAAGTAGAGATTCCTGGCACACGTCGGAAGTCGTTGAACCACCTTTTCCACCTCGTCTTTTAACTGCCGGCTCAAAGTCTTGTACTTCTCTCGGTCTTGTAGCTTGCGTAAGTGTGATGCAAGGCTGAGAGTGGCATCATTGTTCAAGTTTCCAGCATAGTTGAATCTATTGAATATCGCAGTCAATCCCTCGATGACTTGAGGAATATTCTTGTGACTGCTTATATTGTCCAGAATCTTTCCAGCTGCAACAACGCCGAATACACTATCGACTACACGATCCATCACATCGTTGGACACCTCTGTTTTGAATTCAAACAACGCATCCGCCAGATTGTCAATCTCTACATTCATTTGGTATTTATTTGCAATCATGGCCGTCTGGAAGACTGTGACTGAGGCAGCCTTTATATCCTCAATGGCCTTGTCGATGACAGTTTTGGCTCTTGCTTTCAACGACATGTCATTTTGCCTTGCCACCTCGCGTTCAAAGGTTTCGACCAGTTTAATCAACTTAATTGGTTCGGCATTGCCACCCTTAACCATTTCCTCAAGAAGAACACTAAACACTTGGAATTGAGCTTCCGCGTTCTTCAAAGCTTTTGCAAAGCTCACAATTTTGTCAACATTGACTACCGAACCGGCATAAACATCGTGAACGATCGTTACAATTCTCTTTAAGTCACCCAACTCGTTAAGTTTTTCCTCGGCGATTTCGAATCGCTGATTATTAATTGCATCTACCACATCTCGGATCAGACACTTGCTTTCGTCGGGTGTGGTTTTTTCTTCTAGAGTCGTTTGCATTGTACTCATCCGCTCTTCTAGTGCTTCGAGCTTTTTGTTAATTTTCTCGATGGCTTCGAATAATTTTTGAACTATCTCCATTTCCGAACTACCAGCGGCGGCACCGGCAGCTGCCGAATTTGTCCCGACATTTATTAAAATAATATAAAAACCAAAAATTGGTATAAAATAACTTGAGCGTCTCATCTTCGATAGAGAGCGAACAACGTTGTTCGATCGATGAAGATCAGCACGAAACTAAATATGATCTTCAATTTTCATTAGGGAAGAAATGTTAAAATCTTGTTCTGAAACTGGTAGTAGATGATGATAATAATTATAAATATTGATACTTGTTTCATCCAGTGCTGAGGTTGGGTGGGATTTTTGTTGTTGTTTTGAATTTCAAGTTCGAGGCTTGTGCCGGTATTTGAGATTGTTCTTGAGAAAAATTAATGTTTGTGAAATACAAGACAAAGACGGCCGACTCATACTCAAGATAAGTTCTCAATGCAAGTTAAATCAAGTCCATTGGCTTTGATACTTGAGAACTTGTGTGATGGTGAATCTTTAGGCAACTGTGCGGCGCGCGAGTTATGTTACATACCTAACATACAATATGTTCAACATTCTATTCTTCATTCTTCTTCTCTCTTATAATTATAATTATTATAAAACCCATTATTTGAGCATGGGATTTCGAGAGCAAGAGTAAAGAGAGATATAATGAGTTAACTATTGACTTTCGGTGATCTGTACCAGAGTGTTAGTCAAAGTTCCAGCATCAGTGAAGCATCAAACAAAAAAGTAAAATAAAATCATCTATTGTAAAGCGTCAAATCTGTTCGTTTTTTATTGTTTTGCTAATTTTAAGCTGAGTACGAAATACCGTACCATAACTGGCGCAGTCGGGTTTTTTTCAAATTTCTCGAAAACCACGTATAGTCACAAATCATAAGTTGTGAGTTTAAGTATCAAAAGAACATTGATATTGCAAAAGAAAATTGTATTAGTAAGACTTTTCAACTTCGTTGACTGTACGTGATCTTTACATCAAGATCACATTGGTGCTAAGTGGATTTTTGGAAAATAAAGGACCAGGGCACACCACGTGTGGAGAATTTTAATTCATTGGCCCAGGATGAACTTCTGTCTAGTCGACGATAAAGGATCTGCATTTGACTTAATTAAGAGTAAAATTAATCGTTTAATGAGTATATGTATGTAAGTTAAAAACACTATAAAATTGAATAAAAAAATCGAAGCTACAAAAAAAAAAAAAAAAAAAAAAAAAATATTATTAAATCTACACTTCTAGAACATTATTATATAAAAACGATTTATGACTTTCAATAAGTTTTTACATACAATATCATTAGAAATATTATAACCTATTATATATATATATAAAAATACTAAATACTTCATTGTTATATTCATATAATATACATATAAGTATATTATTATTTCATACATTATTAAATTTACACATGCGAACATATAAGTCAATCAGACGAAATAGACAAAAACCTAACATATATAGACCTTATTGTGTACCAAATAGTGAAAGTGAAGAGGAAGACAATAGTTTTTCTAACACAATGGCGAGTGAGAATGCAACAGGAAATAATATTCCAGTTAATACTAATTTTCCTCTTTCATCTTCTGGCATGGGTCTAAATAATCCGTTATTAAATAACCTTATTAACGGCAATAGTTTCACTAACAACGCTCAAAATTCCAACAATACTAACACAATTAATGAGACAAATAGTTTAAATAGCACTATGAACATAAGTGAAATTAATAATATATTTAATTCCCTAAAAATACCAGATGCCGTTAAGGATCTTCCGCAATTTAATGGTAATCGGAGATTGCTCTATGAATTTTTAAACAATGTCGAGGAAATACTAAGTCTTATGGGTAGTATAAATAACACACCATATGCTCGAATTATCATGAGAGCAATTCGAAATAAGGTTACTGGAGAAGCAAACGAAGTCCTTAACATGTTTGGAACACCTCTGGACTGGCCCTTAATTAAGGCAAATCTGATTTTGCACTACTCTGATAAGAGATGTGAAACGTCACTTATAAGAGATCTTCACAATATAAAACAATTTAGCGACACAATTGAGGTTTATTATTCAAAAATCATAGAAGTTTTGTCAACACTAAACAACCATATGAAAATTCACGAAGGAGACCCTAATGTTGTTTCCGCCAAAGGTAAACTTTATTCTGAAATGTGTCTCAACACATTTATAATTGGCCTTAGGGAACCTATAGGTTCAACCATTAGGGCTATGAGACCAACAACCCTTCAGGAAGCATTTAGTTTTTGTATAAGAGAACAAAACTCTTATTATATGAAAAATACTGGTCCAAATTTTCAGTCATTTGGGTCAAACTTTGTAGCATCTACAAACCAAACTCCTTTTAAGTTTAGCCAAGGAAATACGTCTTCAGGCCAAATACCAAACTCATTTACTCCAAGACATATACAACAGATCCCTCAAAGTAACAATTTCTATAGTGAAAACCCTTCCCCATACTTTAATCATAGACGACAAAATCAAAACATGGGAAATCAGTTTCAAAACCAAAACGTATTACCAACAAGACAGATCAATTCATTTCAATCTGTTCCAACTAATAACCACTATACACCCAATCAAAATCTAAATATAACACCCAAAGTAACGAATAACACCCAACCTTCGACAACAAATCCAATCCCAATGGACATATCCAGTGGTACAACCCGAAACACTAGGACGCAGCAATCGAATTTTAGAACTCCAAACTACCTAAATAGAAATCAAAATAACATGACTTACAACAACAATAACAACAACATCAACAACACCAACAACAATAACAATGCCATCCCTAACAACTCAACTAAAGCATTATATAATATACAACAAGATCCCACATATTTTCATAACCAATCAATAGAAACGAACCCAGCAAACTATGTAGACTATTCTTCCGATCCAAACTATTATCCAGAATTAGACCAGTATATTCCAATCGAACATCAAGCTGCATCAGATGAATTTTATAATTATAATAATAATAATGAAATTAATCATGAAATAGATGATACAAATTTTCGGTTTATTGCCTCGGAAAACAAGTAGGATATATTGACTTAAATAAGCAGTGCACAAATTCATTACCATACATTACCATTATGTCTGACTCAGGCAGACCACTTAAGTTCCTTATAGATACAGGAGCTTCAGTAAACTTTATCGATCCAGAGGTGACGAATCCCAAAACACATGAAATTATTGAACCTGTTTCAATAACAACTGTTTTTAACAAACGCACACTAAATAAACAAGTTACACTCCCCGCATTTAAGGAATTAAATACGGAAGAGAAATTTAAATTTATAGTTTTTAAATTCCATTCCTATTTTGACGGTTTAATAGGTTTGGAGATTTTGAAACGTTTACAAGCTAATGTCAACCTTAGAGATAAAATATTGGAAACAAATACGTCTAAAATACCTCTTCAGTTCAAACCCAACTACGGCTCGAAAATTTACAATATCCCTCCAAATTCTAAAATTATGGCCATTTTACCGGTAGATATCGAAAATGGAGATATATATTTAAAACCCACAATGGTAAATAAATCCCTTAAAATACCTGAAGGCATTTTTAGATCTTTCAATTGGTATAGCCTCATTGAAGTTATAAATATGTCAGACGAGAATCAAACATTGTTTTTAGAGCAACCGTTGAAAGTTGAACCTTATAAGGATTTTCACGAGGTACATAATGTAAATATTAAATACGACCCATACCAAACTGAACAAGTTTCTCATAACGACATTGCAAACTTACTGCGAACAGAGCATATGAACCTAGAGGAAAAACAAAAACTTCTTAAGCTTTGTAGACAATATGATGACATATTTTTCAAAGAAGGCAATACACTGACATTCACAAATGCAATAAAACACCGCATTAAAACTAATGATGAAATGCCCATTTACACAAAATCGTATAGATATCCGGAGATCCACAAGGAAGAGATTCGAAATCAAATACAAGATCTTTTAAAACAAGGAATTATAAGACCAAGTTACTCGCCATGGAGTAGTCCAATATGGATTGTCCCTAAAAAGAAAGATGCATCGAACAAACAAAAGTGGCGGCTTGTGGTGGATTACCGAAAGCTAAATGAAAAAACTATAGGGGATCGGTATCCATTACCTAATATAGAGGATATCTTAGATAAGCTAGGGAGGAGTATGTATTTTACTACTCTTGATTTAGCATCCGGGTTTCATCAAATCGAAATAGACAGCAGAGATATTAGTAAAACAGCATTCACAGTGGACAATGGCCACTACGAATTTGCAAGAATGCCATTCGGGCTTAAAAACGCCCCATGTACGTTTCAAAGAGTCATGGACAATGTTTTGAGCGATATGCAGGGAAGAATATGTTTGATTTATATGGACGATATAATTATATTTTCTACCTCGCTCCAAGAGCATTTGGAAAACCTTAAAAAAGTTTTTTCAAAGTTACAAGAAGCTAACCTTAAGGTTCAGCTCAATAAGTCCGAATTTTTAAGAAAAGAAGTAGCTTTCCTTGGGCATATCGTTACACCACAGGGTGTAAAACCAAACCCTGACAAAATAGACTCAATAAAAAAATTTCCAATTCCTCGGACACAAAAGCAAATCAAATCTTTTCTTGGGCTGTTAGGGTACTACAGAAAATTTATTCAAGATTTTGCTAAGCTCACAAAACCATTGACTGAGTGCTTGAAAAAAGGTAAAAGTATAGCATTAGATGAACGGTATCGTAATTGTTTTGACCATTGCAAGGACATTCTCAGTAATGACCCCCTTTTACAATATCCGGATTTTTCCAAACCCTTCAATTTGACGACAGATGCAAGCAATTTTGCTATAGGTGCTGTCTTAAGCCAGGGTCCAATAGGTTCTGATAAACCTATATCTTACGCTTCGCGAACTTTATCAGACTCAGAAATTAGCTACAGTACAGTGGAAAAGGAGCTGCTTGCAATTGTTTGGGCAACCAAACACTTTCGTCCGTATCTGTATGGACGCAAATTCCATATAATTACGGACCATAAGCCACTGACTTGGCTGTTTTCATTGAAAGATACAAACGCTAAGCTAGTTAGATGGCGACTTAAGCTTGAGGAATATGAGTATGAAATCCATTACAAGAAAGGCACTTTAAACACAAATGCTGACGCTTTAAGTCGCATTGAAGTAAACATCAACGAATCCTTGCAAAATAACGTAGCCGATTTAGAAATAAGTTCTAATATATCAACCGTTCATTCTGCATCAGAAAATTTAGACGATGGGATTGCAATTTCAGAACGCCCTTTAAATGAGTTCACTGATCAACTTATTCTTACCAAAACTGATTTGCCAAGGAATCCAGATATGACATACAAAATATTATTTCAATCTAAACGTCGAAGAGTGTTTCGACAGTCAGATGCGTACAATGAGGAAAGAATTGCATCAATTTTAAAAGACAATATTTCTCCAAAAAAACTAATTGCTGTATATACGGATGATGACACTTTTAGAATTGTACAAATAGTTTTTTCGAAATTTTTTTCTAACCACAAAATATTTAAACTTGTTCGCTGCAAGGAATTGTTAATTGACATAGTAACAGGTGATGACCAAGACGCAAAAATAAACGAATACCATTTAAAGTCTAACCACCGAGGCATAAACGAGACATTTCAACACCTTCGTCGAAATTATTATTTTCCTAATATGAGAAATAAAATTACAAAAATTATAAATAATTGCGAAAAATGTCAGCTATTGAAATATGAGAGACATCCTCCGAGAGTGAAATATGAGATCACCAAAACACCTAGCCTCCCCTTAGATACCTTACACATCGACGTGTATGCGATACATAATCAACAGATTTTGACTATAATTGACAGGTTTTCCAAGTTTGCATCCGCCCATATTTTATCAGCTCGTAACAGCCTCAATATAATTCAATCCTTGAGAGAATTTTTCTGTCACCACGGTTTGCCGAAAAAAATAGTTTGCGATCCTGGACCGGAATTCAACTCGAATTTGTTTAAGGAATTTTGTGATCAATATGATATCACATTACACATCACAACACCTCAAAACTCTACAGGTAATTCTACAGTCGAAAGATTCCATTCCACCTTAACAGAAATTTACAGAATTATTTATGACAAAGACAAGAAACAAATATGTAAAGACATCCTTAATGAAGCCCTTACGACTTACAATAATAGTATTCACTCTGCAACTAACTTAACCCCAATAGAACTACTGACAGGCAGAACACCGAAGTTTATTAATAGTACACATTATGAATCTAAGCACGATTACTTAAACAAATTAAGATACTTTCAAACTAATCTTTTTGATAAAATTAAAAATAAAATAGAAGAACAGAACACAACCATAATAAATAAGTTAAATGAAAAAAGAGAAGACCCACCGACTTTTCAAGAAAATGATACTATTTTCGAATTTAATAATAGACGTAACAAACTAACCCCTCGAGCTAAAAAATTAAAAGTTAAAACGAATAAAAAAAATGTAGTCATAACACCACAAAACAGGAAATCTCATAAAAATAAAATCAAAAGAAAGCGTAAAAGTAAGGAATAAAAAGCTTATATGTACATATATTAACCACTAAGAAACGAACAAACAAAAATTTGAACTAACATTAATTTCCCTAACTAGTCCCATATCAGAAGAAACAAATAACATAAAAAAAAAAAAAAAAAAAAAAAAAAAAAAAACTCCAGCATGAAGAAAAATTTATGTTTACCTACTTTAATTCACTTAGTGGTATCCAATATTTAAAAAAAAAAAAAAAAATAGAAATAAGGACCCTATTTTTGTACTTAAATTTATAAAGAAAATTGATAAATTATAAGAAACTGTAAAATATAAGAATAAAAATTAATTATATATTTGTAAAAATTATACATAATGTACATATGTATCTATATTAAAAATCAAAGTCTAAGAATGTAAAATAAATTTAAATTTATAATTATTTCTTAATGAAATCAATAAAATACAAAAAAAAAAAAACAAACAAAAAAAAAAAAAACAATATATCAAACATTATAAACTATAGAACAATAATTATTATTAAGATCACGTAGCTTTCAATTAATAATTATGTATTGTAACTTAAATTCAGTTTCGCGATATAACATATACTCATTAGATAACAAGCATAAACATTTCATTTATTGCAAGATATTCATCATCATCATTATAAACTCCGAATACAAAAAACAAAAAAAACAACCTATGCACACAATTTACTCGAATAGGTCAAAGACCTCAACGGTGCATCAGCTGTTCTTCAGTTTGGCAAACACCTGAATCTCGAGGCGGAGGAGTTATGTTACATACCTAACATACAATATGTTCAACATTCTATTCTTCATTCTTCTTCTCTCTTATAATTATAATTATTATAAAACCCATTATTTGAGCATGGGATTTCGAGAGCAAGAGTAAAGAGAGATATAATGAGTTAACTATTGACTTTCGGTGATCTGTACCAGAGTGTTAGTCAAAGTTCCAGCATCAGTGAAGCATCAAACAAAAAAGTAAAATAAAATCATCTATTGTAAAGCGTCAAATCTGTTCGTTTTTTATTGTTTTGCTAATTTTAAGCTGAGTACGAAATACCGTACCATAACTCGCGCAATAAAAGTGCAGATTGTTGAGATTGAGAGAAAACAAAATTAAAATAAAAGATGGCAGCTTGCTTATATTGAGAGAGTTTTTTGTAGTTAATGTGTCTATGAATCAGCAAGGGAATTCCATTAATTAGATAAGAAACACTTGCCAAGTCAATTCAACAAAATGCTACCAATTTTATTGGCTTTCAGCGCGGTCAAAGTACATATTTTTATTATTCTTTTCTATTCAGAATATATTAAATTTCATAAGCAGTTTATTTAAAGTTATTGAATGGTTTTAATGTTAAACCCACTTTTAAACGATTAACTAAGAAAGAGAGAAGTGGGAAAGCCCAACAAGTTAAGAGTCAAAACATTAGAAATGAAATTTCAGAACTTTATTTATCTCTATTTTTTTGGACATGGGTTGGCAGAGGTTGATCTGTTGGGGCGATACATAATTTGGGGCCCTTTTTTTTACTGTTTTTCATAACCTTTCATTTCTGTGTTGTGTATAGTAATGAAAATTTATTAAATCAAGTTAGTGCGTCACGTTTAAAATTTCAAGAAAAAGAAAAAAACTAGTAAAAATTTGTTAAACCTATATAATTCTTCGTTTGAGGCTCCAGTAGTATCCAGTGAGCGGATAAAAAAGTATCATTTTAAAATTTGTTTCAAAAATTCCACGGTTGCTTCTTTTCTTGCTTTTTAAGACCGTTGGCGAGCAAAAAAAAAACACTATTCCTTTCTATTTCTACATGGCTACATGTTGTCATATTTACATATTTCTTAACAACGCCAACGCATTTTTGAAATCAATTTTGTTAGTCGAGTAACTAAAGCAAATTATAATTTGGTCCAGTTTTGGTAGTGGCATCCATGAGAAAATCATATAAGTTTTTAATATGCATGAGTAAGTCAGTTGATGTCGGTTTTTTTTTTGTAAAACTTTTGAATTATTAAAGGGATATAAATCTACCGCATTTCCATAGCTGCATCTCATCAGAAAATTTAATTTATTAAAAACAACCGTTTTAATGTTGGAACCAATACAATTGATTACAAGTTCATTGATGGAATTTCTTAACTTTTGTATTTCAAAATTGTTCATCAGTTCATTGCCATCGAAACATTTTTAATAAATACTCGTCATAAATAAACGAAAATAACTCTTTTTTCATCCTATACACTCGCGTTACATAAGACAAAAGAAGAACTTATGCGGACAACAAAATTCCTTGAGCTAAAACTTTGTTGTTTTGCTTCAAAGAACAAAATTGAACTTATTAAACTATGTAAAATTTGTGTATGAAAAATATTTCGCCTTAATCTCATTACTACACATAAGACCATACTTGATAATATATTATGGCTTCGTCTTCATCGTTGGCATGTGAACTTTATTAAATAACTTCTCGCGAGTTAATTTGGAAAGAATTTAAAATTTTTTTCTTCTTATTTTTATCTACTCGTACATAAGAAAAGAACATAATTACGTACGATGTGCTCTTAAGAAAAATTTTGTATTTATGGGTTATTTTAAATAATTCTTAATTAATTTTCGTTTATGGAAATTAAAATAGAATTCTTAACCTGTTTCATTTGAAAAATGTTTGTAGAAGAAGCCATACAAAATTTTTTTTGACTCACAACTTGTAGCCAAATCAGAAGATGCAGAAAACAATATTGCAATATTTTTTTTTGTGGAAACTAAAAGGGGTATTCATGCAAAATCGTAAACTCTGCGTAAAGATTGTAAAATGGTGAATGTGGAAAACGAGCTGTTAAAAACTTGATTTTCCATACAAGTTTTGACAGCTGTTTTACACATTTACCACTTTACCACGCTTACGCAGAGCTTTCGCCCAGTGTGTAAGTACGTATTTGACATACTTAGATGTAAAGTGTTTTGTTACTTTTTGTGTTTGTATCAGCAAGCGAGTTCATTTTTCCTGAAATCTCAGAGATTTTTCTTGACAGCAGCTGAAAAACGAATTCAAAGTTTTGTTTGCACCCTTTTTGACATCAATTTAGTGAGGAATGCTGTTCAGGTTGCTGAGTTTACTGAGCGCTCAGAGATCTCAGAAACGTGAACTGGCTAACAACTCCATTACGGTGGTCAATTATCAATACGATATTTGACAATTAATATCAATAAAACTGATTAACCCGTAATTATTCTTGATACCTACAAGTTCAGATTAAGGAATTACTCAAATATTCGTAGTTCATAATCGGTTTATGTCGTGACTATCATTTTCCTTGATTTTATTGTTGTGTTTCCTTTCGTTTTGTTAACAGTAATACGGGCCTTTGCGTAGATACTGATTGTTTTTAAGTACGCCAAAGTACGTTTTTCCACAAACCAAAAAAAAAAAAGTAATAGAGCTTTTTTACATTAAATTAAATATTTGGAATATATGTATGCGAGTTCGGGTGTATACAAGGAGCCGTATATGATGACTTGTACCGTGATAAAATGTCTCATGATGACCCGTCCGAAAATCCGTCTGGGAATCTGAACCTAGAACAGCGGCGTAATAGTGCATTGTAGGTACTTACGATATTGCCAAGGGGTACTATCTACATCGGAACAAATGTCACTTAATTCTCCAATATCAATATAAATAATATAACTTTGGTGGTACAAATTAAAACGGTGATTCCATTGATTTTAGACCGTCACTTTAATACTCTTAAGCAGGCAGATAATTTTCTCAGCTTTACCCATGAGAAGTTATTTAAAAGGGTTATTTTAAATGTTTGTAATAAACTGCAATCTATTTTTTTATTATTTATTATTCATATCATCTAATCCACTGATATGTCATAACGACGACTATAACGAGTCCTTAACCATAAAGAACCTCACTCCCAAGTGAATGATGTACAAACGTATATTCAATGGACTAACTTCATCCAACCTCTCTGCTGGTTCTCTCTCTCTCTGTTGCAACAGGCGAACTATCTAATAAAACTGCATTAAAATGACCCATTTACAGCGGCTATAAATGCATAAAACCATTTTGAGCTTAAATTTATACAGAGTAGGTACGTAACTCTCATCTCATACGAATAGGTATTCCCATAGAGGATGCAGAACATCAAAGCTGAATGAGTACCTACCACGATATAATTCTCGGATTCCCCTAGAGCCTTGACGGAGAAGAAGAGGTGGATAGAGTGTTAGCGTGAATGAATATACTTACTTTATTTTATAAAGCTGATGCACCTAGAAGGAACAAAAATGCACTCCAGCAGCTTCTTAATGGAGGAAGAGCGAGAGCCCTGGCATGCCTTAGTCTGGGGCTCGCCTGCCCGCAAGCAAAGTTACTTCGTTATAAATTCCATTCTCTGACGCTGACATGAAGCATTGCGGTGAAGAGCACTAGCACCGGCACCGCTCGGTCAGAAAAAGGTGTCGACGACGACGTCGTCGTCGTCATATAGGTAGTAGCTTTGTTGCAATGGAATCGTTGTCGTTCATCGTGTTGTCTTGACTGTGATTATGAAAAGGAGAAGATGTGATGATGCCTTCCTGGTTGGTGTTGGAGAGACAGCATAGTGTTGTAAAACATAAAGCAATAGAGATGGGTTTTGTTCTTTCGTTTCGACATAATAGCTTTGAGCTGCGGGTAATGACGTTACTTTGTAATGAGCTAAGATATTCCCAGAGTGTCCTTGGGTGTTAATGCATTTTATTGTAGTGCAATAGAAAAATAGATAAGATGGTGCGAGAAAAATCAGCTTGCTTGTGAGTGATATTGGGGATAGGAGTCATTGCGAGGTTGGTTATAGTTATGCCTTATGCGGGTTTTCAGTACAAATTAGGTCAGATAGATTGTTAGGTTTGAATTTTGGAAGATTTTTTTTTTTTTATTTTATAACTTTTAGGTATAGACTAAGAGCCCACAGCAGATTTTGGATGTGAGAGATTATATTAAATGATTTTTATTTTTAGAAAGGTCTTTTCATTGTATGTATTAGATGTTGGTTTCTTCCAGTCCGTAGCTGGGTTGTTTAGAATTTTAAGT
Organism: Meliscaeva auricollis; assembly: GCA_948107695.1. Classification (NCBI taxonomy): domain Eukaryota; kingdom Metazoa; phylum Arthropoda; class Insecta; order Diptera; family Syrphidae; genus Meliscaeva; species Meliscaeva auricollis. The sequence continues at coordinate 16,956,867 of OX403619.1, read as the reverse complement.
TCAATAACATTGCATCCATCTGAACGTAGGATGCACTCAAAATTCATACTTTGTGTGCATATTTCGGACAGATGGAAGCAAGTAAACTGTCTTGAAACGCCCCATCAACTAAGGACTGCAAGAACTCAAAGTCTCATGCACACAATTAAAAGACATTTCCAATATAATACCAAATACCCAAATCCAAAATCTACTCTGGGCTTTTAGATTCCTTTTCCTTCGCTCAGTTCCAAAGCTCAAATTGTAGTATGAATAGGATATGTATGCACGATTGGGTGCATACTTAGAGCTTGAGGTAAAGAGATGTCCTAAATAGAAAAACAGTTATCTAGTATACTGAGTGTGCGTGACTTGAGACGAGCAGCCATTTAATCGGAATTTATTGGTGAAACATCAGAAAACTCGAGTTTACCCGAAGAAATTCTTAAACTGCACGAAATTCATGTTCGAATACGGGTTACAAGATTTTTCGTACGTACACCAGCAACTTTGAACCTAAAAGCAAGTACGTGCGACCCATTCGTGCATTCTATTTAATTGTAAAATGAAAGACCACAATTATTTCTCACGTCATTTCTAGTAAAGGTTAGAATTTGAAATTAATGAAATGGGTTGCGGTCGAAATTCTGCCAGCGAAAAATACTGTTGCCAAAACTTTTTTTTTCAAAATTTTGATTTTTAAAATTCTCCTATTCAAAATTCTTTTTTTTATAATTCTATTTTATTTGGCATGGTTTTTAAAAAAAAATCAACCACTGGGCCACCTGCCTTTTTGTCAAAATTCATTCCCATAATAGTATTTCAACACTCTAAATCTTAGCCCTATTTGTTTATTTAATTTTAGCAACATTTTGCCGAACCCATTAAAATTCAACCAAGTATATGTAGGTTAGGTACCATAAATGACACATTACCAGCAAAGTTATTATAATTTGAACTCTCCAAGGACCGAATTGCCTTACAAAATTGTACATTGGATCGCAATGAATCAATCTATAACACATTTGCTAAGCAATAAGTTTAATAACAGTTTAAAATAAAAGCTATCCAACAATTATTCACAAAATAAAGAAAATTGGGAGAACAGTAAAGCATAAAATTTGATATCGCAAACTCGTTCTCAAAATATTATCCGATAAGTAGTTTCTTTAAGAATAATTTCATTTTAATTTGTTTGATAATAATAATAATTCTCATTTGCCCCCAAAGGCAAACTTAACTTTCGAATTAAATTCAAATTTCTTCATTAAGAAAACTTTCTGGCATCCATAAATCTTTCGAATAATAATATTGTTTGGTCCTGATTGGCCAAAACAACTTTCTCCCAAATTACGCACGTTTAGGACTGCTCTCCAGTTCATTTGTTTTAAAAGTCTTTTCTCAACTCAATTTACCATAACCAGAGAGAGTGGGTCACCAATTAAATATTTTAATTTTTGCATATTTAAACTAAACCCCAACTTCAACCCAAACTAACATCTTTCTCTATAAGAAAACAATGGAAGAATACAAATTAAACGATTTACCCAATCAAATTTGCAAGAAACATGTCCGAATACACAAAAGGACATTCCAATCTTCTCTGGCTCCGATATAAATACATAGGCCACATAGACAGCAGCGATACAAACTAATTGCGTAAGAACCTACCAAACGACCGGCACGCAAATTATTTAATTCATAATTGAATCCATGTCCAGAATTTTAATTCGAAGGTCAAAATAATAATCCATCCCGATTACAATCTCCAATCCCAGCCCACTCAATAATATCAACGATGCCATAAAGAGAGTGAAGTGGAAGAGCATGAAAGAGAAATGTGAATGAAAATGAATTGAGTGCCTGTCCGGAATTCAATTTATTAAGGATATCAAATTGACTAATTGGTCCGGGTCCTTATTTATCCGTATAAAACGAATAACCCTGGCAAGTTCATTGCTCAAGAACGAGAAGAATGAAATATTTCCTCGAATTACCCGGAAGTAAATTAACACTCTTTTAATGTTGCTCTCAGTTCGGGATTCCGCTCAAAATGTTTTCCATTGTAATTTATTATCCTGCCTCTTAACACTCAACATAATAAAAGCAAACTACGTGTAAAGTGTTATGGAATACTTCTGTTTTTCAAACCAAAAAACGAACGAATCAGCCATTGTACCCGGTCTCCCGCTTTTGGATAGGTACTGTACTATGAACTGGGCTACTATATGGGTATAGTCAAGTCAGTATATATGTACGTCAACGTGTATAATAATTTCAACCGAACGGAAAATTTATTGAAATTTTCCTTCTAGACCTTCGTCATGAATGCTTAATTATATTCAAATAAGGGTATCTCTTGCTTATTCTAAGTTGTGTAATCCTTTTAGTTGGGAGTAATTTTAATTATTGGCCATAACTCAATGTGGGTTCATTTTGTATTATACGAGAAACGAGAATATCATTGTGAATTTTCAAGAGCTGTGGGAGCAATCCATTTCTTAATTTTCCTTCGTTTTGGGATATTTGTGTATTTATTTTGAAATGTTGTTCTGGGTATTGAGTCCTTTTTTGTTTTTGTTTTTTTTTTTGTTGGAAGCAAAATATGGTTCATTGTTATGCAGCAGACGGTGCTTGGGTCAATAGCAACATTGCCTTCATTAGACACCAATCAATAAACTCTGACAAAGGTCTTAGGAGATGAACAACATTTTGGCATTTATTATTGAGGCAATGGCACAAAAAGTCAATAGACCCTTTCTTTTCTTTTAGAGAGGGCAAGACCTTTTGATAAGGGATATAGTCAAAGTCATCTGATGAGATCGGTTGATACATTTTAGGAGACTTTCTTTGACGAATGGAAATCTATTCTATATGAAATTTAAGTTATAGGCTACTTTTCTCTATTAGGCACTATTTAGGTATGAGATGGAAATGTGCTAGGTCAGTATGCGAAATTCACTTCTTTAGTTGCTGTTCTGTATATTTGTAAAAAATCAAACAATTATTCTTTTGTGTAATCTTTATCTTTTGAGTAATAGTTGAAAAGCTTATAGTTACACGTCCCATATCTTTTATCGAAATTTCACAACTTTACGACAGCATATATGTATGTCTGTACTTTACTTCAGTATACCGTATTTAATATTCAATCTTAATTTAAATTCAAAACTTATTATATGAGCTATAAACAGAAACATATTCGAAGGTCTATTCTATCTCATCATCAGCACCATCGTCATCTGGCTTCAGCCCCCCTACAAACATATAAACTTATTAAAATTTCAACTCTATAACTTTCAAGTGCAAAAGCAATAAAACACAAAAATCCAATTCGCATCGCCAGCCTGCACTCTTGACCTCATTTCCCAAAGACAACACAACTCAAGCAAGCACACCCCTTTTTTTTTCTCCATTGTATAGATATACTCGTATAATAATAATAAAGGCGGCTTTCCGGCTATAGGTATTCATAAGAAAAACAAAAAAAAAATCCCATCTTCTGCAAGCCTCATAAAATTAAAAAAAAAAAAAATTCATTTTCATGGCTATGCAAGCAGCAGCATATAAATACCCTTCCGAAACTTTAAACGATGATACAAATCTGTCCCATATTCATATTCAAATTTAATTTTCAACTTGAATTACTTCACTTTTTTACTAACCATGAAATTGATCCCAACCAAGATTACCATTGCCAATATATATCTCATGTACCTATATTATATGCATATAAGAAAACCATCATAAAAGATGAGGAAGTGAACGGACAGAAAAGAGAAGAGAAGAAAGAGAAAAAAAAAGAAAAAAAGATTTTGCATTTAAATTACATTTCGTCCTGGTTGAGCTGCAACGCAGCAGGACATAAATTACAAACCAAAGAAAGACTCTGTCTGGAAAAAGATATTTCCACAACGAACAACCGTCTGCCATGGTGAATTGATCCTTAAGCCGTTTTTAACTTATTTTCAAAAAAAAAAAAAAAAGAACAACTTTTCCCATATTTTCATAATACCTACCCATTCCAAAGCCCATCATACCCATGACCCATCACTATGAAACCAAAAATATTAAATAAAAACATTATTATTTGTTTACTAATAGATGAACGTTTGTATATTTTGCTTTAACTATGTCCTTGCTGCCTCAAAGAAACGTAAAACGAGCAAACTTTTTGGATTAAGATCGTTTAAGTACCATAACAAGAATTTTTGATAGAAAAAAAAAAGAATAAAAAATCAGAAACTTTTTTGAAAACTTATTTTACTTCTTTCTTCAATAACTGGTCGTCGCTTTTGGTGTGTGTAAACATTTTATTTCGTTTTATGGAAACTGTTTCCGGCTGCAAAATGGAGGGTTGGTATAGTGAACTTTTGAAAAGCACTCATATAGATTGTGAGCAGGACAAATAGCAATCGGAAATGTATTTAATGATGTTCAATTTGTCCTTCTCAATTGAGATGGAGTAGGGGGGCAGAGTGAATAAGTGCTGCAACACAGCAATTTTCATCATCGAAAAGGAAATTGTTGATTTTTCTTTGCATTTTCCAAGAAAATAATAAGTTTTTGTATCTTTTTCATACACTTTTTTTTTAATCTTTTCGTTTTTTTTTGTATTTTTTATTTCAGAATTTACTAAGCAAATATTTTATTTTCTCCTATTTATCCATTCCACTCTCTCCACCAGCCCGAAAACAATAAAAGAGAAACAAAAAGACAAAAGAAACAAAAACAAAAAAAAACTAAGAATATCCTTCGTAAACAACAAAAGCAATCGCAAACATTATAAATGCAGATCGGAATGGAAATTTGCATATTTTCCGGTTTGTTAAGTTTTTCTTCCGGTTAACATAACTGTTTTTTTTTATGTTCCATCGCCGCTGCTGCCGCGTAGCTTCTGCATAGCATCGCCCATCATAACAAAAGGATCCCTTCATCACACACACACACACATATTAAGGCACAACACAAAAAAATGGATAAGCCTCGGAACAAAAAATTATTATCTTTTCTTCTGTTGTGTTTCCGATTTAAGTTTTCAATTTGAATTTTGAATACAACTGCTTTTAATTTTTTGTTTGTATTTTTTTTATTTGTCTTTAAACAGTGCTTGCTGGCTGGTCCGGGTGTTGTTTTAGATTTTTTTTTTGTTTTATTTGCAACGGAAATTTTGTTATCAAGATAAATGAGTTATCTTTTGTGTGTTTTTTGTATGCTTTATGCTGATTATTTTAAGTTTTTTAATTATAATTCGAAAGGGAAAAGAATTTTAACAAGATGAAGATATAATCAGCAAGCAGATGAGGAATGCAATTATTATTCTATTCGTAAGCATAATACTACTCTGGTAGTATTATGCTTACAACAACCATGGGAGCCTTTTACCTATGCAAATAAATAACATTTAGAATTAGGACCACTTGCACTAGTCCAAACTTTTGAGAGCAGTTTTCGGTAAGCCTTCCATAGACGGATGGACTTCGGAAATATGTATATCATTTATAATATCCGATCAGCTATATAAAAAACTACTGGGGATTTAACATTGATTTATTTTATCAATTTAAAAATTTAAAAAAGTCCCCAAAATGATATTTAAAAAATATTTAATAATTTGGGGGTCTTCTTACCATTTTTGGGTGACTTATATTATTTTTTGAAATTATTTTTAATTTTATTGTGATAAATTAGCACATAGTATCAAAGAATGATTAGGACCCTAAAAACGTAGTTTGGGCCACGTTTTTTGGTGCCATGATTTCATTTTGTGGTATTATTGCATCGAATATTTAAATGTTTTAGGGGTCATATTTAATTTTTATACTTTAAGACCTTATTTCTTGGGGCTTAAATTCGCAATATTTCACGTCACGACAATTTCCTATTGCCAATCATGTAATGATACATTCATAAAAAAAATCTTGTGCCAAAACTTAATGGAATAAGAGGAGGAGCTTTATTATGTGAGCATATTGTCCTGCATCAAAGACTTTTTCTAACGACTTGAAACTCAAAACAAAATATAAAATCCATTAAACATTCATTTAAAGTATCTGAAGCAATTAATTTTAAGCAGTGCTTACGTTTCTGACTACATAATCTCAAAAGACTCATCAATTATTAAGACACACTGCATTACAAAATGAAATTGATTGAACACCATCAGGGCCTCCCAAAAACCCCATACCACCATTACTGCTCGACTCCACTCTTCAAAATATCTCTAAAACAACTGTACGACATCTAACAGAATAACCAAAAGTATTTTAAACGTTTTTTGAATGAAGAATTTATATAGAATGAATGGATTTGAGTCAACATCCCTTCTGCACATCAGCTGGTAAAAGGATTAACTGGAACAAATCCCTGATGTTATTTTAGGAAACACACATGGAATCCGAAAATTAAAAACAAGAAAAAAAAAAATAAATAACTACAGACAGGAGCTTTATGTGTATAGCATTTTAATTTATCATTGTTCTTCCTCTAAAATCTCCTACATGCATGAAGCCTTATCCTGGGGCTGAACTTTTCAAAACCAAAAATCCAAATAAAATTTTATGAAAAGAGATCTTTTTTTTTGTTTTTGTTTTTGTATTTTGACAATATGTCAAAATGACATGCATTGTATGTTTATATGTTGCCATCACGCTCAGGCTCACATCCTCGCATCCGAAAAAGGATTATAAATGATTTGTTTCAAATATCTAATAAAAAGATACCTTCAGGATGTAAATACCCGAGTACGAGTAGTTGGTATTATTATTTTGCACACAAAGCTCACACATGCTCTTGGTTTCAGTTGGTTTTGATCAATTTGGTGGTGGAAAGACAAAACCCTAATTTTGACACGTTCATTGTGGAGTAGGATTAGTTTATGTGATTTTTGGCGCAAATATTGTCTGTTTTTTTTTTTTTTTTATTTATTTGTGGAAAGATTATTATTGAAGCATTTATTTGACACGATTTAACCATGCGTTAATATTATGTGTAAATTATATTGTGTGTAGTAGTAGTGAAGGGATTTTATTAAAACATTCCAAACATAAATTCGTGACAGCCATCAGAAAGGGGATTTTCATTTGAGTTATTTAATAATAAAATATTTTTATATGTTTATTATTATTAATTTGTATTTTTATAGTTGATAAAATATGATTATAGGATAGTTTTTAATTTTTTTGACATTTCTAATATCAAACATAATAAAAGGCACGATTTGGTTAAAAAAAAACTTGCTGTTAGTCGAAGCTGTTTAAAATTTTTAAACTTTTTATGCACAAATTTATTCAATAAATATGGCTACCTATTAGAGTGTTCGATATATTTATATCAAGGGGTCAGATGGAAATTATATTTCAAAATAATGCAAACAAAATTCTACTAATTTTTTCAGTATTTAAACTCCTATTTGGCACTCTAAGTTTCTTATTGGAAATATGTACAAAGGATTTCTTGTATGTTTCTGAGATTTATTTATCCCTATGCTCAGTATAAGCCAACAAAATTGGTTGGAAATAATGGTTGGAAATAACCCTAAAGTATGACACTTTTTGAGGAAACAAACAGTTTTTTTTCAATAATTTGAGAACCACGATTTTAAGAAAAAAAAAAAAAATTAAAAAGTAAATTAACTTTAATAACTAAGCCAAAATCAGTATAAGTAGTTAGAATTTAATCAAATAAACTAAAAAATTGCTTCGATATAGCGTAGAATTTTGCTCTTTGAACAATAAATTTTGGCACGCTGCATCCGAATCTGAAGTCAATCTACTCTAGTCAACTACTCTAGCTCATCACGTATTAAACATATATGGTAGCATAAAGTATATACTATAAACATGTCAAAACCCCATCTTTTTGGTACATTTAACGTCGAATTTCTGCACTGGAAAACACTTTGTTACAAATTTATTAATGAGATGCGAAATAAATGCATTTCATCTTTCTTAATCATTTTAAGTCTTTTGAAAATTCGTTTTCCACGCAAAGATATTGCAAAGTGAAATTTATTATCCGAAATATTTTCTGTAGTAAAGACAAAGCGTATCTAGCGGTGTACAGTTCTGAAGAAATAATTTTCAAGAACATGAGAAATCATACAAAAACCTTTAATATACTTGGTTTTTTCGTGTTTTTGGCGTATAGTTGAAAATGTGACAAGTTTTCTCTAAAACAATTTATGCAAAAAAAAAGTAGAGATAATAACAAGTTTTTTATGTCTAAACCAATTTTTTGTACGACTTCTGAATTCTTCCCAAAAAAGTGTTGAAAAATCCATAAAAATCAGTCCTTTTTGGAAAACAGAACAAATGTTTTTAATTGATTTCCCTGTGATTAATGTTCTTTTCATATCAATCAAAAATGTCCTTCAAAGTAGAGTTTTTTTTTGCGGTGTACATCCCAACGGAATTTTGAAATTTATGATGATTTGTTTTTAAATATCCGTTCAAAAAATTACCAGTTCAACCAAATCTAAGAGAGCTTTTTTCAACCAAACAATAACATTTTTCTAAAATCAATTTAAAAAAAACTGTACGTGATTGAATTTTTCTGAAACCAGATTTAGATTCAGAAAAGACAAATCTGGCATAATTTCAAAAAATTATATGAAGGACAAAAAAACAATTTTGTGCAAAAAATAAAGACACTTTAAAAAAGTTATAAAACTTTGATAAATATTATTCAAGAATTTGGTAAAAAATATTTTGCTATTTAAACTACTCGCTTGTGAAAAATGTTGCACTTTTAAATGTTTTTTTAGTTCGAAAATGTTAATTGTAAGAATAAGCTTGAGGGAATATCACTTCGTTCTAACAGAGAAATAATTTTTAAATGTTCTAGAGAGCAATTTTCTTCATCTAATGCTTTTACTCTACAAGAAAAATAAATCCACTAATTGGTTTTTATGTGCCAAATAATGCATTGCAACAAATTTCAGCATTATAAATATTATCACGCCTTCGTATTGACTGTCGCAAAGTTGTAAATATCCAAGTCACTGGTTTCAATAAATTTTTGTAGAGAAACGTGATAACGATGACACTTATCACTATAAAGTTTCATTAATCTGTATTAACTCAATGATAGTGTATCGTTTCGTCCTTAGATTATTTCAAAATGTAACAAAAGCACGCATATCAAATACTTTCACCCTTTTGCTAATTAATGACAAGGATAACTTTCCACAAGCTCACGCTGAAAGCCATTCGCGTGATATGACTCAATATTTTTAAGGACTTAACACTTAAGTTGATGATTTTTATCAGGAATTGTTGTTTAAAAAGTTTTTTTTTTTTTTGCTGTATTATGGTAAATTATCTGGCAATTTGATCAAACAAATATTGCTGCTGGAAAAGAGTTAAAGGAAATTAGGTTGTTTTAAAGCAACGTTTCTATTTAAGGAGGAAGGTTTTTAAATTGAATAACGACAAAATACAACTTTTCATTCCATGATCGTATTCAATAAAAGTATCAAGAAAAACAAAAAAAAAAAAAAAACCATAACCAATCCTCAATATTGTTTCAAGTAACCCTCATCAGATAGTTTCTTCTCATTTCCATAATATTTAAGGGCTTTTGTTAAGGGTGTGTGTTGGTTTTTTTTTGGCTTAAAAAAAGAAATTCCTTCCCAAAAAAAACACCAACCAACACAGAGTGCGCCTTGCGCCATAGCCGTATCGTAGGAAGCAAGTAGAAAATGATACAAAAATTTCAGATTGAGAGGACGAAAATGGATGGGTACATCATTGGCAATATTGTCAGAGCATCATGAATGGTAATGGTATTTTGTATTACAGTCATTTATCTTTTTATTATTATTTTATAGCCTCGAAGAAGATGAACAGAAAACAAGTAGTATGAGTATAAAAAGAAAAAAAAAATTGATTTCCATAACGCCAAGGGAATGGATAACCAATTGCCGGGATATAAAGAAAAGATGTCGTTGCGACTATTAGTCATTATGTTGTGCTATGAGTAAATTTTGTTTATTTTTTTGTTTTGATAAAAAAATGTTATATTTGACACATTGGGGTGTTTTGTCTTTTTAAACATTCACTGTAGGTGTGGCCTTTTATGCTACAGAAACTACAGATTATATTTGCCTTACCATATTCTGTGTGTTCATTTTGGTTTATGGGAGTATTACGTGATACATTGTAAATAAAACCTTCCGCTTGAGTAGTGTTGCATGAAGCTTGAGAAAGTGGCATTGACTCTACTCTCTGAACATGTTTTTCCATGCTTAATGCTGTTCTTACAAGATCCTCAAAACTTTGTGTTCCGAGGGTAAACAAATATTGACCTAACTGCTTGTTTGCAATTCCTGATGCAAGAGCTGATTTCGCGAAATCTGATAATTGAGTTTTGACAATGTCAGCCTTGTCGCCATATTTGATCTCTGCTGCCTCACGGCATTGAGTTAGAGAATGACGAATTCTGCTAATGAATATGTTCAAAGTTTCGAACTGACTTTGCCGACTAGTGATTAAAGAATTAACTAGATCATTATAGTCCTCAATTGGTAAATAAGCCCGATTTAAAGTGGTTTCGAAATCTTTGAAATTTTCTGGTTTTGCAGTTTCAATCAGGTCAAGCGCATCCTCTCGTAATTTAGTATAAAGGATTTGTATAAATAGTTTTTCATCCTCAGCAGGAATATGGTTTACGATTGGTCGGATACATGTAAGAAATGTCTGGAGTTTTTGAGCTATTTTAGGGTCAGTACCTCCTGAAAATTCAGGAATGCCCTGTGATAGTTTCAGAAGTTTCTCAAACCCGAAAGACATTTTAAAAAGTTTCTTTGTTGATGAAATTGGTTTAGAGACAGATAATTTTGTTGGCGTGTCTGCGTTTAATAACTCCAATGAGAGTGGCAGTAGCAAAGGTTTATTTTTTGAGGGAGTATTTACTCTCTCTCTCAATTTTTTAAATTCACCTTTTAAAAATTTTATTTGTCCGAGGTAAACCGATTCTTGATTTTTTAGTTTGTTTATTTCAAGAATTAATTCGTCTTCCTTTTCTTTTAACAAACAAAGCTCTTTTGGGGCTTGTTGTTCTTTGGTGGTCAGGGTTTTTATTTGTTTTTCTAACTCTGTAATGGTTTTTTCAGCCTGGAGGTTTGTTTGTTCTGCCTCTCTTTGGTTTGAAATCAACTTTGCTTTAACTCCGTGTTGATTTTTTATTTCCTTTTTCAATTCTTCAATTTTTTCTTCTTGAATTTCCTGCTGTTTTCTAATATTCTCAATATATATAGTCAGAATGGCATCTGTCGTTTCCAAACTTGTAAATTGTCCCCATTGAATGCTAAATTGGTCAAACTTCAATAAATAAACTTCTCTTCCTACTAGTGATTTTAATTCACTTAGTAAGGTTTGATTAAAATTTTTAATCTCCTGAAGTTGACCCTTATTTTCGCTTTTCAACTGCTGAATTTCATCGAGCAGTTCCTGGATATTACTATTTGTATCAAACTTAGGAGCCATAAACTATATATATATATATCAAGAAATGAATCGTAGTTGAAACCAAAAAGTAAGAATTCAAAAAAAAAATAAATTGAAAAAGAAAAACTGAGTCGCAGTTGAACCAAAAAAAATTAAACAGAATGATTTGAAAAAGAAAAACAAGTTTTCCTTATCACCAGAAAAAAAAAAGAAAAAGGGAATAGAATATTCATGTATCCAAAACAGTAGTAGAAATTAATCGCCTTTAGTTTTTTTTTTTTTTAAATTTTTTTTTTTTTATTTTTAATTTTAGTAGGTCGGAAAAAAAGAAATCCGGCCCACTATTTTTTGGAAGGGTTCGTGGATGGTGCGCTGAAGCTGGAGGGTGCTTCAGTTTTTTAAAGGCTTGTTTTACTCCAAAAATGCCACACCATCCTACCGGCTGCGCCAATGTTGTATAATTCTTTTTTCAACCCGTGAGGGCTCAAAAGAACCATACATTTCTCCCGTTATAGGGCTATATGTTTAGATCAGTTGATCTAAACCAAAAACCTAAGTCTTTGTCCCGTAATGGGAAATGATTGGATCTTAGATCCAATCGAACTTTTTCGGTTCTTATGTTCCCTAATGTTCCAACATTTTAGTGGCTGTTGGGGCCAGTAAATTTTAGAGGCATCGAGGCCTACTTAAGCTAAAAAGGGATAGAAATATATTTTTTGGTTAATATACTCACGAAGGAATTTGCAATTCACCTTGAATGGTTTTTCTACTTGAGTCCAAAGAATGAAGACAGCGTTCGTGTTAACTTTCAGTTGTATTTGACAATTTTCTTTATTTTCATATAACTATTTATACTAAAATCTTAACCTACTTTACAACAACAAATAATCATAAAGCTGTGCTATGATTATTTTGTAATTCTTGACCTATATTAAATTAAAAGGAATTACTCAATTACAATTCATACAAGTTTAATATTGCATACCTTGCAATTTGGATATTTCTTTTACCTACATTCCATTTATTATTATTGCATATTGCAATAATATTCATTAGTTTACTCGCCCCATACATCGCGCTCCATTGTCCATTGACGTCATTTGCTTCTTCAGCACTTTTCAGCTATGCATTAAATTGTGACGATCCAGTATGCATTGTAACTGGATCGTCGACCTGGCGTCGCTTTAGCTTATTATGAAGCTGAATCATTGCTCAGGTGTTTACAACATTAATTTGTTGGCCCAATTGATGACCTTGAATTGCAATGCATTTTGTTGTGAAGGGTTATGGTTGGTTATGGTTTTGTAAGATACTATGGATTAGTATTTCACACAACAACTTTATCTACGAACCTGTAAAGCGGTCCTAGAATAATAATTTTTGTGAAGGGGTGGAATAATCTATCATGGAGAAAGAATTATTTTGTAACAAAAATAATTTTTTTTATAAAAAGTGCGTATACGCCGTAGTGTGCAAATTTTCCTCATACAGCTTTTAATTTTTTTTCGGCAGGAGGTCGAAATCTTCAAAAAAATGTTTGCAGTAATCGACACCAAGTAGTGTGGGACTCTTAACTCACTAAAACCACCTCGTAATCAGAAACAATCAATGTACTATTCCACCAAGGTCTTTGTTTTGGAATTTTTGGATGATTTCGGTATTTGCTTTCCTTGTAAAGCCCCATAATTGGATTCCATAGGTCCATACGCAGGCTTGAGTACTTGTTTATAAAGCATTATTTTGTTTTGGAAAGATAAGTCAGATTTTTAACCGATTATCCAGTAAATTTTTTTGAACTTGAAATAAGTTCACTTCTTCTCTTTTCTTTGCTGATGTGCTCTTTTTATTTGAACTTTGCATTCAATGAATATTAGAACATTGCTTAGCTATTATTGCTTAGCTATGAAGTATTATTAATACAAATTCTATATACTATTGAAATAAATAAATAAATCAGCCAGATAGAGAAGACTTAGCACTATGTAGGTGGAATTGTTAAATTATTGATTTAATATAGCCTTTTACGGCCTTTAGTTTCTTCAAGTCTGTAAAAATGTGAAATCTGCCAAACTTGCTCGGTTTAAACTATTTGTGGACCTGTCATAAGGTAATTAGTGCAACTTTCAGTGACGGTTAGGTATATGCATCTGCTTAACATTATCGTAGTCTCTAAAGCTTCTTAAGTAGATTCCTTTATAGCTGAATTAAATTTCTTTTAAAACCTTGAAAAATCTATTTGAATCATTTTTATTCCTGACATCCAATCACAACCTTTAGTGTCATAAGTAAATAATTGATATACCCCTAAATTCATTCACACCAATACCATCACTTCATATATTGTTATCTATCCAAGTCATAAAATCTGTAGAGCAAAAAATCTTCCTCCAAGGTACACAAAACTTCTTCGAAACAGTTCAACACTTTTTCTTTGCCGAACTAAAACACCAACCAACCCAAAAAAAATCCAAAAGATGAAATCCCCAAAGCTTGGTTAAGGTTATATGTGTTTGCTCGAAGAACATATCACTTCATGGCGTTTATTCTTTTCTTTATTCTTCATGAACACTCATTTCCCGATTGGGGAAATAATAGTTTAGCGCGAAGGTAAAACTTTTATATACAAAAAAGTTGCAGATTTCAACTTTAGTCCGCTGCCATTGTTGGTTCGAATATAATGTTACGTTCATATGTATAACAAAAGTCCCATTTGACTATCAAAAAAGAAGTAGAAACCGTATAGAAATGTTTACTCTCCTTCGCTTACCCGTTGCCTCTGAGGAAAATATTCCGGCATCATGTGCTACTGGTACTCCCTAAAGTTGGGGCACGATATGATTGTGTTTGGGTTAGGGAGGTAAAAATAATGGAGGGAGAATTATTATTGGTAGTTTTCGCTGTAACACACAGATGTACCTCCAGGTTATTGTTATTTCTAAATAAAAAGCCATAATGGGATAACGATATTGAATCGGGCTAATCGGATTATGAAATTATTGAAGTTAAATTTCCAATGAATTTGTGTGTTTTATGCTTTGTGTAATAATGGTTTGCTGTGATTTTATAGGGACCTTAAAGGTGAATATTTAAGATTTAAATTAAGTGTTTCAAATTGGATTTAGTGTCTTTGTGCACCACAGAAGCAATAAAATGTTGAAAACTGCAGTGGAGTCATTATTTTGTGTAGATCTCCGAGATGAACAATGAAATGAAGGAACGAGGGAAATAATACATCGTTTTTGTAGTAAGAAGATACAGCTTTAGAATGGAAATAATGCAAAAGAATATCAAAACATGAACTATACTTGTATGTTATCAGTAAGAACATTTTTCTGAAAATGCAGGGGTCATATTTCTTGCTAACAAGAGGCAGATAAGGAATCTGACTTAAAATTCTATCGCACTAACTATTATGCCAAGAAGTACTTTCAAGCAGGAGTTGATGTTATATTTAAGATAGTAATTTTAAGACATCACTTGTAATAGAAGTAAGTTCATATAGTTTTATGTTATACGCCCCAAGTCATCCATGCTCCGGGTTCTGGAACTTGACGATCCTAAGGATGATCTTTCCATTCAATTTTTATTTTTCCACATAAGATTTACAAATGCACGTTTTGGTCTTTTAGAAGTTTTCTTGATCTGGATTATATTGGGGTTAATTTTTACTCATTTTCTGATGTGTTTACCAAGGAATTCCTTCGGAAACTGGTTCTCTTAATTAATCTTCTAATATACTCTCTCTGCAGAATTTAAGAATGGAGAAAGGCCACCCTGACTATTACAATACTATTTTCAAGACTTGTATCATTTCTGTCAGGTTTTATAAAAAAAACTTGCAATTCAAACTTAAACTCCCTAACTCGACTTAGGAAAAATGAAATGTTTATTTTTATTTTTGAAAAGTATTGCCAAGAAAGTGTATACTTAATTGTCAAAAGTTACGCATATTTGTATATATCACCATCTCTAGTTGGAATAAACTCATCTAATGCGCACATCAAATTGGTAATGGGATAGTTATGCATTTACATAAAGAACCTTAACACCATATTTAGCCAACTAAAACCCTTAAAGAGATGCCTTTGAAAGTCCAATAATGATGCATCAGGAAATACCTCATCACAAATTTGTTCCTTAATCCCACGGCTGCACCTTCAAACTTCAAAGAAAACTAAAGGAAGCCGTAACATCCGCCTTCACCGATGATGCATTATGATTGTATTCCTCCACACAACTGTAGCTCCTCTAGCTTTTATAGATCCTTGAAACCCAAGCAAGTAAGATAAATACACTAAAAGTCTCCTCACGCAAGCTGTTAGAGGTGGTAACGACAACGACAGCGACGACAATTATGATGCTTACCACAAAGTATGAAGAAAATCACAGAACAGACCCTTTTTGGAACTCCACTGGATTCTCTAAATGGGTGGTGTCGCCATCACCGTGTCGTCGTCGTCGTCAGAGAGCATTGGTGGTGATGGTGGTGTTAGGAGCGCCCCTAGGGCTTTAATTAATTTCGCAGTCAGAAACGCAAAGAGTGAGATGACGGCAAAGTAGAAGAAGAAGAAGAAGAAGAAGAAGAAGTAGTGTCTGTCCAATTTGTCACAATGAATTGTAAACATTAAAAGGCAACCCAAGCGCACAACCAGAATCCAGAAGCAGTTGATTGCTGAATGCTTCCACTATATACCATTGCCAGTCTTCTGTATAAGGAAAATAAAAGGACCTTAACTCACAGATGAACAACCAAACAAAAACGACTATGTTGGCTCTTTCTCCACACAGTTTGCCGCCTCGCCTGTAGTGTACAGAAATCATATTTTCAAGGAGCAGCGACACCACACGACATACACCCCGACCGACCCTCCAAACTTTTCCATTTCAAGTCCACAAGAATTCTTCCATATTTTCAGCTTTGGCTCCCTTTATGCATTAAGGATGAGCGTTTTTAGTTCGTCATCTGGCGGTTAAGGCCAAGATAGAGAGCATCAGCATCAGAATATCCAAACACAGGCACTGGCACCCAAGCAGCAAGACGACATCAAATTGCCTAATAAAGCTTCCTCAAGAAATTGCGCGATTTCTGGTAGTTTTTTGCATTTAAATTGGTAATTAACGTTGAATCTGTGTTTTTGTGGTAATTACCGCTGATTTATTTGTTGTAGTTTTATGGAAAAACGAGGAAAGATATTCAGCTCAGCTAAGAACAACAACAACAACTGCTCTTTGTGCTGCTGATGGAGAAGACGTGGCGTGGCTTTTTGTATGCCTTGACGAAAATTTTCAAGTGATGGATGTTTTTGAATTTTATTTACTGTGATTCGTCTGAAACAAACTTGTTTTATGCAATTCAGGAATTTTTGCCAAGATAATTTAAAGTTTAAGGGTTTTTTTGTTGGGATGGATTCCCTTTGCTTTGTGACTGGGATGGATTTATTTTTACTTTTTTATAGAGTAAGTATCGTTTTAAAAAACAAAATCTCCACGTGTGGGTGGCAAGAGCTTTGTCTTGTAGTGCAAAGTATTAATGGATTTGTAAGAAAAAGAAGAACTCAGAATTGTTGAAATATGAATTTTGTTTCTCTCCCAGAAATTTTTATGATGAGGCTTTAAGATGTGATTTAACTAGTTGGACTTCATTCAAACTTAAATATCGACATTAATTTTAAGGAAATAGTAAAAGTAATAGAAAATATTTCAACAATTAACATTTTCCAGCTATTGGCCAATTTAAAAATGCAAATAAATGTAAAAAACAAAAATCAGTGATTGACGGGGAAATCAAAAAAACTAGTTCCAAGGAGTTTTTTTTTCGGAATATCAAAAAAAACATTAGCGGACCGAAAGCAGCCATTCTTTAGTCCTGGCGCAATTTTGAATAATTAAAAACTATTATAGCTAAACAAACGTAGTTTTTGCAGCCTGTATGTTTTTATTATTTAAGATTCTGTCCGCTAACTTCTGACTTATTTTAGCGGAAAATTCTTAAACTCAAGAACCATGAGAGCTTTAAGTTTTTGGTTTGCACAACAAATAAGCATTTAATTAACTACAATTTCTGAAATTAAAATTATTCGAGTCCTCCACAAAGTGTTTGCCAAAATAAGGAACGCTTTTAAAAGCTTATAGTTTTGAGTGAGTAAATAAATATAAAGAGTATTGATCGAAATTAAAACTTCTACATATTTTCGAATAAAATTTAAACATGAAGTCTAAAACTTACCATTCTTTTAATATCTTTTTAAAATATATTTAAAATTTGCATTAAGTTATTTATATATCGAAAGACGGTCTAGCTTTATCGGTACCAATATGCAAACTATTTAAAAATTTCTTGTTATGTCCTCCTTTAAAATCAATCAGTTTTGATAGTAATTTTGTGAAAGCACATTGATTGCGGTACAAAGAAAATTCCGTTATGCAAATCCTGACAAAGTACTTTTGCAAAATTTCACTCTACAATTTGCCATCATCATGGGTCTGTGCTTAGTTTAATTAGAAACCTGTTGCAATGTAGGTACCTATACTTCTTCCATATAAACGCATAATTGCAGTAAACTGGTTAAAGTCATGTCATCCATTTCACTTCAATCCCAAAGAGCAGCCCAAAGGATGCGGAGAACAGATTCAGCAATTATCTCCAAAGATCATTGATTTGCATTTACGTTCTAACATCGAATCATCAAGGTATAGGACGGAACATCATCTAGCAAAAGACATAAACTTATAGACACACCGCATATTCAATGCGAAGACTCTGCATCCTATAGCAGTTATGCACTATAACTGTTTGTCTATGGATATGGATACTCTAGCAGAATATTATAAACGTAAATCGAAGTATCAGGACAAGAGGAGCTTCGCTTCTTGCTTCTCTTTGATCTTTTGGCATAGTTTAATCATGTAAAGCAAAATTGCAGGATGAATCCATGGACGAGACAAAACGATAGATAGATAGATAGATATTCTTAGGACTATAGGAGAGAAGCATTACAGGTGGTTTTGTCGTCTCTGACAGAATTTATTTGACAATTATATCGGTGGTAATTGATAGAGTTTAGCATTATAAATTTGCATAATTTCATGCAAATTCTGTGCATATAAATTAGAAGCAGCAAGAATGCATACAACCAACAAATACATATTTGCAGTCATGATGCTAAGGAAGTCTTTTAATGGATTTAAATTGTGCCTCAATTTTACTCAACAATTGAGAAATTTGCATTTAATTGCAGTATTATGCGGGCATCAGCTTTGAATCGAAGAGACACACATGATCGATGGATGTTAGAATTAATGGAAATATATTTTCTGTTTCTTGATTTTCATGAAGATAAACATCCAAAATTGATGGAAGATGGTCGCAAGATTCTTATTATTTAATATTTTTGGATCTAATATAAGCCTGCATTTTAAAACCAGAAATTATTTATCTACTTTACTATGATTTTAGGTTTTTAAAAAATGGGTTGCACTTTTAATATTCAATATTTTTGTTACACATTCTGTTACACTGTTTCGCGCAAGTTTTAAGTATTCAAGTATTCAAGTATTCAAATAATCAAGTATTCAAGTATTCAAGTATTCGAGTATTCAAGTATTCAAGTATTCAAGTATTCAAAGTAGTCAAGTATTCAAGTTTTCAAGCATTCAGGTATTCAAGTATTCAAGTATTCAAGTATTCAAGTATTCAAGTATTCAAGTATTCAAGTATTTAAGTATTCAAGTATTCAAATATTTAGGTATTCAAGTATTCAATTCGAAATATTTGTGAAAATTTGCCAATTTTTGAATAGGTGCATTTCAAGACCTATTGTACCTACAGAGCTGCGGTTACACTTAAATTGTAGCTTTCGCTAGCAGCTTTTCTTCAAGGTGTCCCGTAATTAGTCAAGGAATTAGTTCAGGTGATATAGGGGTGATATACTCAAAGTTGATATCAAATCGATGATTTAAGAAACACTGATTTTGGTATACCTTGGTCCATATTAACGATAATTTCTCTGCTAGAAAATTTAATAGCACTTAAATTTTATAAAAAATATTCCTTTCTGAAACTGCGTTTACTAATGTTGATATCTTTTTTAGTTTCTCAGATATTAGTTTTCAAAGGTATTTCATTTTTCCTCCCCGTGCTATTTTTTTTTTACTTTGAGGTCAATTTTGGAAAAATACGTAATAAACATAACATTTGATTATTTTTTAATAATGAAAGAAATAAAAATAAAGAAAAAAGTCAGTTAAAAATTGGCCAAAACACCTGCAACAGGGAAAATCTTAAAAAACGTTTTTTTTGTCTAACTTTGTATGCTCATAAAGTTTGTTTTAATTTTTGTTATATGAAATTCAATAAAATTCATTCTTGAATGAGTCTGACCCTCCCCCCACCCCCCTGCGTACGCCCTTGGGTGAAGTACTTCTATCTTAAAGCTAACCAATATTTCAGCATAAATTTCACAACAAAATGAAGTAACAACACTTAAAATAAGTTAAACTAATGAGGATATATTACTCTTACCTCCTTAATGCTTAATTGAACTTCTATATAATATTCGAAAACATAAATTAACTTTTACGCAGCTTCAACTTAAAGACCGATAATAATAATAATGAACACAATATTAATTTCTTAACTTCCTTTTCCGCACAAACCTATACTCGATGATACTCCTACGTATGTAAACACTTGAAGCATCTTCCATCATTGATCGTCCCCCCCCTCCCTGAAACCAATCAATAAATATATTATTAGATCTAGAACAGCATCCATATCCTTTCGTATCTGTATATATTGTATAGAGGTAGGATCCTTTAGTGAATGTGTTCATGAATTGGCTTGTGTGTGGTCAAACTCAAACACCACTTCCCTATTTCTTCACCCCAACAAATAAAGGCGCCCAAGGGAAATTCCTTCTAAGAAATTTAATATCCATCGGTCAATACCACAGGCTCACTCCTCAGTGTATAGGTACACAACACAACACAACACAACACACACACATACACACGTTTTCTCGTTTCATCTAATTGATAGATAGGTACTTTCAAACATTATTCTACTTCAAAGTTATATTGGGGTTATAAGGCCATCAGTTCTGGCCTTAGGAGTTAGGATTAGTAGGTACCTACGGCAAAAAGGAGGAATTTCATGGCCATTTTCATGCAAGGATGAGCTTATCAGTGTTGAATTAAGGTTGAAAATCATTTCTTTGAGAGATTCAATTTGGCTTTTTGTAATGAAAATCGATCATGTAATCACGGCCAATTGGCTTCGGAGGAATATAAGTTACATGTAGTCCTTTGGTCAATACTTTTATATATTTCTGAAATACGAAAACTGTTTCAGTTCAGTGGGTTAGGAATATTTATTCGACGTTTGTTTTTTTGATTTTCTTTGTATTTCTTTCAAGAGATACCAGGAATGACTTTGTTTATTGTGTAGCGTTGAGAAAGGGAGTACTTACAAAGGATATGTATCCTTCTTGGTAACCCAACTGAACCACAGCGTTAATTATTATCCTCTGTAACCTATAATTGATTTTGCCTTTGTCATTTATTAAGTTAAATTAATTGATTTGATTAAGCCAACCAGTGTGTCCTGGCTAATTAAGTTTCAATTCTATAAAGTTATTTAGGTATTTAAACCGCGCGGTCTATTAAATCTTCATCTTATGATGCGTGAGAAATTATATTAATTGTTTTATTAGATGTAGTGATGTTTTAATGATTTATTTAAAAAGGATTCAAGTTGTCGTTTTTTAAATTATTTATCATTGCCAATATTTGGAGGTTTTGAAACAACGAAATTGATTAAATTACTATTCTTGTTTTCTTAAACAAAAATTTAGAACAGCTACTTCTTTCAAAGAACAGAACATTTGTGTCGGTTATTGAGTTAGTCAGCTATTCTCCCATACCCACATATTTATGTAATTTAATTACAGTACCTACCAGTTTGAAATGAAGCCTACTTCCTGATATGAGCTTTTACCAATAAGTAACCTTAATACTTCGTTTACTTGTATTTATTGGTAAACTTTCGGTTTTCAATAGTAATTTCAAACAAACTGACTGGTTATAGGTACCCTGTCTGGGCTACATAAGGATATGTATTCAATTTGAAATTCAAGACAATTTCATTCGTACTAATAACTGTTTCACATTGATTGCTTAGCTATTCGCTTAAATTAAATATTATTATGATGTTCCGGAGCTAAGATCCGACTAAATACCCACTTCTATTATTTTCTTTTGGTTCTTCAGAACAAGACTTTTGACATCCGAAACAAAATGATTTGCAAACAAACAATTCCTTCCAAAACTCAAGCATAAGCTATACTACAGCAAAGTACACGAGTTACGAGTACCTACTACACACTAACCGTTACCATGCGTCTGCATATAGCTCCTACGTAAGAGTACATTGCATAGAAGAGAAGGCGTAAAATAGAAGCATTATGTGTGTAGTAGGTACCAACGAGTAGAAAGTGTGTAAACAAACAAACGAACAAACAGCTTCTACAATCCTGAAATGCCGGTGGGTTGTTGTACAAAAACAGGAATAACTGCCATGTCAATGACGGGCCGGGCCGGGCCAGGCCAGGAGATTCATCCTCTCTCTTCCTCCATTCAATGTTAAATGCTGCTGAATCTATTCCAGGCAACGGAATTCATCAAAATGTGAGACAACAAGGATATTTACCAAATAAGTACACACATCCTAGAGCATACACCTACTCTCCAGCTCCAGTCTGTATACTGGCTGTAAATTTTAATTAATTACACAGTCCCATACACAAAGAGAGACAGAAAGTGAATTTTCAATTTTAGCAAAATCTCGGTATATACTTGTTTATAGCTAGCAGGTAGGACTCGACATTATAGTCGGTTCGGTACCTATATGCTATACAAGAGTATCTTTTGTTGCTTAGAAGTGAGATTGTAGGAATATCCTTTCAGTTAATAAAGTCGTTATGTCTGAATGCATTTTGTGTATTTGTATCCAAATTCTGATTGCTCAACTGGAAGCAATTTAAATTTTCTCACAGAGAAATTGTGTAAAAATTGTTTACAATAGAATCACTTTAGTCTTATTTCGCATATTTTGTGTGCTAGAAGCATTTTTTTGAAATCTGTGTCAACAGACATTTTATTGTTTAATAAATGATGGCACAGCACACAAATTGCATTTTTCCTGTAAAGAGATTAACAATGCGAAAACAGAGAAAATACATTTTATAAATTAAGTCTTACATAAAGCTCTTATGGATGAAGGTGTTAAAATTGTTAAGAGTTCTAAGAATGTACACCAAAATATGGGCGCATTTCCAAAAAAAATATTGATATATTACCAAAAACATCAAGCACATGAATCATTTATCATTAGCTCAATCATTTTTAAATCCTACGGGACCACAGCATTTCCTATTCTTACAACCATTTTCTAAGAGGAGTATTGCATCGCAGACCTAACTTTAACAGTTCTTCTTGCATATTAGTGTGAGATTTGCTGATTTGCACTTGTTGGGTTTTCGAAGATAAAACATTCGTGATATTATCAACTGAAAAAAAGAGTTAAAATTACCTATACGTAAATGTCCTCATTCACGATGAATACGGCAGGAAGAAATGGTGGATTTTAGAGGTCTTTCTTTAATAGGGTTTTGTTTTTACAAAAAAAAAAAAAACTAAAGCTCATTCTACTAATCTATTTTTCTAGACATATAGAAATCGATTATTATGTTTTTTTTCTCATATCAAAAGCCAATTTCTTCCACATTACCCACACTCCCAGTTAATGGTTGTAATGTTTCATCATTGTCGAAGTAACTAATTTATTTATGATTAATATCACATATTAAGTTCACATAGTCTTTGGCGACACACAAATAGCCATAAACTTTTTCTTCCTCTTCTATTTTCTTGTCGTACGTTTTGTTTTTTTTATGATTTTTATAACCTCTGAAAAGTTTATCCTTGGATGATTAATACTATACAACTGGGAGTTTTGCCAGTTTACGTTAACGGAGACGCATCGGCATCATAAAGATCATAGAGAAGTTGTTGTTTGTTATTCCTGGTTTTTTTTTGTTCATGCGATGGTGATGGGGTGAGCGGTGGTAGTGGTAGAACAACTTCCGGCAGAAGACACGACACTATAAAAGTAGGTACTTTCCAATTTTGCTGGAATAAATTGCTAAAGGCGTTAACATGTGAAAATGACAAAATACTACAAAGAAGAACAACGAGTGGGAGAGAGATTGTTTATTAGGTTGAGAGGGATACAAGAATATGGCAAAGAAAATAAAAAAGGATTAAAGAAAAATATGTGTATTTACTTTGTCGAAGAAAAAATGTTTTTTGGGGGAGCAAGTACCTATAGACGATATGGAATATGGGAAAAGCAAATAAAGTTTGTTGAAGAAGGTTTTACGGTTCTTTTGAATCTCTTGAGTCTTATAGTAACGAAACATGGTTGGAACTTTAACAAGTTTCTTTTTGAAATGACTGATTTCTGTTTCAGTTTGTTCTTAAAAAAGGAACATTGTAACTGAAAAAAATGTCAACAATAATCAAAATTTTATGAAAAAATGAAACATTTTTAGTGTCTTTGTCGAAAAAAAAACAGTTTTAACATTGAAAATCCTTCATTTCTCCAAAACTCATAAACAGAATATTTTTAATAACTTTCAATAATCACAGGAATCTGTCAATGTGCAAGTATAACTTCAGCAAAAGTATCAAAAAGCACTTCCAATCACACTAATGTATGGTTACTTTGCAAGTAGGTAACTTAGAAACATAATTTATTTGGAGGTTGCCAAGTGGAAAACATCAATTCATTGTTTGATCGATAAATTTATTTCAATCAGTTTTTCATCCTCAACCAGAACGCAGAGTAATTTATAAAAATGTCTTTATTTGAGAATGCAGATAGCATTTTGTTGCTTAAGAAACTTCTTCAAAACAAAGGAAATGAAGACACAAGTTCTGACTCCGAAGATGAACATCCAGCTAAGAGTAAGAGCTTAGGTAAGAGCAAAACTGATGAAGAAGCAATGCTAAATACAAAATTTTAATCATATTTTTTTTATAATTGATTTTAAAAGGGCCTTCGAATTTTGGTGCAAGCCAACAACCCACTTTTGCAAGAAAAAAAACTGATAATTTGGTTAAACCAGAACCGAAAAAGGACATTTCTATTGAAGAATGGTTGGAGGCACAAGAAAAAGAAGATAATGAAATTTTAGAAACTCGTAAACGACCGGAATACACTATCAGTTATAAGCAGTCAGTTGGTACAGAAGATGTATTTCTTCAGGTAAAATTTATAACTTATTGTTAAAATGTAGAATGTAACGTTTATTATTATTTTAAGATGGGAAATAAAACAAGTGCATCTAGTAGCTGTGAAGATATGATAATAGAAATAAAATTACCCGAAGAGACAGTTGCTGTAAATCAGATGGATATTTCAGTTACTGAAACAGAAATCGACTTGGCTACACCGGTGTACAAGCTGAAATTACCATTGACTCATCCAATAAATCCAGACAAAAGTTCAGCCAAGTATTTTACTGAGCGTAAGACTTTGTGTTTGACTTGTCGCATGAATCGTGAATATGATTATGTTAATTTTTAAATTATGACAGCTTGTGAATAAATACTTATCCGGTTATACTAAAAATTATTTAATGTTTAACTTAAAATTGTAGAAAAATAAATTTTACACAAAATACAAAAAGCTTGAGCTTGAGTTTATTGTTCCTAGCATTCAATCAGGTTCTGCGACTTAACTGCCAAGCTGTGATTCGGAAGACCTCTGAGTTTTGATACAAACTAAACCCTCTAACTCGATGAGTATAGGATCATTAATGTACCTTTTTGGAATATTCAAAGGACGAAGGACAACAATTTAATATAATATACTTAAAACGAAGCTTTAATTCTTTTTCAAAACTTCTGTGCGAGCGTTTAAATATTAAAACTTAATTTACTCAAATCAAAACAAAAAATTGACTTATGCTGTTATGCATATTTGCCACAAATTTAAAAACTGCATTATATCCAGCAAAAAGTGAACAAGAATGCACACATACACTAGCGACATCTGTTGCTGAAAAGTGCGTATAACTTATAACATACGAATTTTAGTTCAGACACCTATCGGTGAGTTTCTGAAAATATAAAATAAAAAAAATAAATTGGCACTCAAATTTCAAATGCTGGGTCTGGGTCGGCTAGCTAAAATAAAAAGGCTTAGCAATCTAAGTTTTTTTAACTATAAGAGGTAGTACGTGCGATCCAGTCGTGCATTTTTATTTAATTTGTTGTCAATAATGATATGCATATATTTTAAATAATGAGCATAATGGACTACAAGAGAAAATACAAAAAACGAAAAAAGCAAGTATACGCCCGAGTGACCAAATTATTTTCTTTATATATAAGTGCTTTAGAATACGATATGATTTGGCCTTATCTTCTTTATAATGTTGATTGCAACTTTTTGCCTATAAATTTGCCAAATATGAGTCATTAATATTCCGGAGAATATTTCTGTGCTCAAGTTGAAATTCCCCGATATGATTCCACTGTGAATACCTCCACTCTTGACATGGTACCTTCATTGTATGTTTGACATAAAATATTTCACTAAAGTTGAAATAAACAATGCTTCTAACTTACCTCTAAATTTATAACCAAATTAAGTACGTTTTTAATTTGTACTCAAATGTTTCATTCACTTTCAAAAAGAAATGTTCTTTATTTATTTAAGTAAAACAGCACCAGCTTGATGATTTACCTTATTAACATTCTTACTTTGCACTCTTATATCCGTATATGAAATAGAAATTAAAGATAAACACAATTGCTCTGCTTAAAACAACCATTTCCAGTCCCAGTGCCATAACACCTATTACAACACGACAATGGACTATCACAAGAATGCCCTGCAATATACTCAATTACCTCCTTAGCACCCGAATACTCTACTCTTTCCTCATAATATTTTCCTTAATAGTCGCTCGTTTTTCTTCTTTCAAGTCAAAGGCTCTAAGTCCTGAATGCGTTAAATGATAATTAAAAACAACTGTCTATTTGTGTTTAACCTTTGTGCTTTCATATAAGGAAGGAGTCTCGGCTTCCCTCTTGTAATCCTAAACCGACCAACACGACGATGACGACGACGACACGAGGAAGCCTCTCAAGGAAGTATACCCTTTCACCTTGTATCAAGGCTAAGACGATTTACCCGACCCGCATACGCAAATGCAACCATTTTTCCTTTTTTTTTTTTTTGTTTTCTTGTAATCCGTTTTACAATGTCTTTTGAAAGCAAAGGATTGCTTAGGTATACAGAGGAAGTTTAAGGACCAAGAAACAAGCACATCATGAAAACAAAATAGCTTTGCCCCCTGCAAGTGTGCCTGCCGTCTCGTGTGCCGTGTGTGTAAATGTTAAATGTTAGAGAGGCAAAGTGCAAAATAATTGTACGCATTAGTGGAGCGGAAAATTTCGTAAAACGATTCACTGTTGGAAAATTCTAAAACTGAAATTGTGCTAATTAGTTTTGCACTTGGTTGTGTGGCTCGCATCAGGATGATGATTATGATGGTAAAAGTACGATGAGGGTGGGTGTGGGTGGAGTATGGGAGGTTGAAGCTTAAAAAGGGGGTCAATATAACAAAAGGATTGGTCGGATATGGGTGTGTGGAAATGTGGAATGTCCTTTGAACGTGTAATTAAGTGTGCAGCGCGAGAGAAATAATAATGGTTATTAATAAACTTTGATGGGGTGTTTACGAAATTAATTGTTGGCAATTCGTTGAATGTAGGGCTCATTATCTGTCTTTAATCGCTGCGCAGTGTTGTATGCCTGCAGCGTGTGTATCTTTAATTTTCATTTTTAATTGTTGTTTTTTTTTTTTTTTACTTTTTTTGCTTTTTTAAATTTTATTTTCAATCAAGGGAAATTTTTCAAAAGTAAAGAGTGGTAATTATGAAAATGTGTGTGCCTGTTAATGTGAGTTTACATACTCACATACCCGGAACAGGCAGGAAGAATTTTAATTGAATTCAACCAATCGAACAAGATTGTATTTTAAAATGCGTACTTATAGGCTGTGAGCTTGAAAAATTTGTATTGTTTCTTCCGCATTTGGGTAAATATAAATTGTGGAAGCCGATGTTTAAGGGCCGTTGAGGCTGAAAATTTATTATGAATTGTTAGACCGAAGGCCCACAGCAGATATTGGGTGTGCGTGATAGAATAAATCGATTAGATGAAAAGGTCTTTTGATTTTATTTTGTGTGGATGCGATGTCGATGTTCTCGCAGTTCTTAAGTAGAGAGTTTAGAAGTTAAAGTGCAATATCATTGCAGTTTTGAAACCAGTTGTGAGATCCATAGTGGCCTTTTTCACTTTTTTTTATGAAGTCTAAGACTAATGTATATTTTGCAATATTCGGTTCTTTTTGAAAAAGTTTCACTTATTGATATCTCATATAAATAAATGTTTAAAAAAGAACCAGTTTTTGTAAAAAAGTTAAAAATTCAGTTAGGCTAGTATAGTTCTCACGGTTTGAAACAATCAATAGAATTAAATTTTAGCTTCTTATTGCTACCAATATAAAGTATGTTAGCAGGTACTATATGTCCAGTTTTGAATTCGTTACCAAAAAAATGCAGGACTGGGTGGCGCTAACTTGCTCTTAGGGACGAAGTTTATAAGATATTTCGAAAAATCATTAGAAAAATGACATAAACAACTTCTTAAATTGTTTTGAGCTCCAAAATAAGTATGCCATTTGATTTAGGTTAAAGTGTTTTTTTTTTAATAAATTTTTATATACACTTGTGGAAAAATGGAAGGATCAAAAAAAGTTTTGATTCTTTTTAAAGATTTTCGAGATTCTTTAATTAAAAAAAAATGGTCGAATTGAGACATAACAAAGAGATTTTGAAACTTTATATATTCTACTTTTTAAATATTTTACTGATATTTTTTTTTAAAACCACCGTTATCACGTTGTCATAAGGAAAAACACGAAACCAAAAATGTAAATAAAATTGAAAGACACTTTCTAGCATACATTTTTAAAAACATAAAAAAAGAAAAGGGATATTCATGAACTTTCAAACAAATAATTGTTAAATTGCACCTATCCATAAAATGAACAATGTTAACTGTGATTTTTATAGCCAAATACAATCCTAAAATTCCTGAAAAGTTTCAAGTTGATCTATCGAACCATGCCTTTGTTGCAAGCTATCCAAATTTTGAAACAAAATTAAAGGGTTTTACTTTTTGTTATCATGATCATGTCACCATTAATTTTGATCCTAACAAAAAATTTTAATTTCCATTCTAGGGACCCAATTAAAACCCTTAATTACCAATCTTGAAGAAAATCGCTTCAGTGGTTTAGGCTGTAGCTTATACTATGACCACGACAGACAGAATTGCCAGACCCACTTTTTTCGCATTCTCTATTATCTTAATGTCATTTTTGATTGTTATCTCGAGTTCAATTTATATTAGGGTAATAGAGTCTAAAAAAAAGAAAGTCTTACAATACTGTATGTTTGACAAGGATCGGCAGCCAACAGAGCATTTGGCTAAGCCAGACTTGCAGACTTGTCAATTAACATGACATTACGATGATAGAGAATGAGAAAAAAGTAGGTTCGACAATTGCACATACTACGATTATAGACGTATCCAGGATGAATACTGGGGTATGTGCAGGGTTTTTCAGACTTCTAATTACAGTAGTGTCTTACAAGATAAGAAAGATGCAGTTTCCTGTTCAAAATAATTTTCCAGTTATTACAGTCAAGAATGAGATTTTACTTGATCTTGAATTTTTTTCTTCAGTGAAGTACTAAAAAGGTCATGGTGACATTCCGCCTATAAACTTGGTTCAAGCACGTAGTACACTCGACCATGAGTTAGTATATACAAAATTGACAAAAAACAGCAGATTAACTGCACATACAATCACAAATCCCATTTTAAAGTGTTTTTCCTATGGCAGTTTAATCTTATAAGAACAAATTCGAATAAAGTCAGTATTTAAGCATAAAGATATAAAAGCCTTAAAGCTAACTCGAAAAAGATTTTTTTCCTTTTTTTCAACCAAGCAAGAAATAAAACCCTTATCATTGGTCTTAACGACATTGAAACCAATGTTTAAAACTTTTCAAACAACAACAATATTCAGCAGAAGCACGTTTAAGCATACCAATAATCAAAATCAGTGATTACCGCTTTAAAAAACAATTACTCCAAAAATCACGTTGAACACAAAACATATGTTACAAAACCGTGCAAACTTGCTTAAATAAAAAAAAGAAACAGAAACCATTCAAACCCGTGAAGGTAATCTGCCTCTAGCTTCAATCTTGACTGTATTCAAAAGTAATTTCACATTTCACGAGACACAAAAGAAAATATCTTCATTTTAAATAAATAATGAATTATCCATTAAGATTGAAAGAACGAACGTATGCGCATTAATTAACGACAACACAAAGACAACAAAAACAACAACAACAACGATAATATGCCTTTGAAAATTTCGTATCGCTTTTATTTAGATAAATATACTCGTATAGCCTGTGTAGGTAATCCTCAAAGGTGTACTTTTCACGCGCGGGTTGAAAACGTGTTAAGGATTTATTGCTTTAATATTTTATTTTGTTTTATTCAAGTCTTGCTAAGAAGAAAAGGTCTTCATTTGCGTTTTCCTTCCATCAGAAATATATGTATGATGGTTATGCTATCTTATCGCTCAAAGTCTCTCAAAGACTTAAGGCATTACTTATTGATCCGCACCCTGATTTAAGGAATCTTAACTGAAGTTATCTTCAAATACGTTTCATATTTGTTTTCTTCATTTGATAAGAGGTAATTTATTTGAAAATTAGTAATTCATGGCTTGAGAAGAGAAACGTTAAGAAAATAATGAAACGGTGGTAAAACATATACACTAGATCTTTCATTTAAATTCAATAAAACATCAATTTTTTTTGATAAGAATATTTTTTCATTCCATTCTGAAAAATGGTCTTTAATTGGATTACTAATGACATCATTAATTGAAAAATTAAAATTTGTCTCTATAATATAAAAGAAATCTTCAATAACCCTAAACAGTTCAAGAGGCTGGGATGATTTCAATATAAGTGGGGGTCTTTCTCCTAGGTCTTCCATTGTATAAAATGGAAATTTTAAATTAATGACGAGTATGTTATTGGAAGTAATCGGGTACGAAGAGTGCAATAAAGTGAAGATACGAACGTGATATCAGTAAGTCAGTACTGACGCATAGATGTATTTATGTATGAGCGACCATTGTTTTAGTTATCAAAATATCCAATTTTCAGATGGAACAAGTCCCAAGATTCAGTACTGAAGAAGGACGGATCGATACTCATAAAATATCAAAACTTAAATGCTGTTAAAATGCAACTATTTAACAAAAAAGAAGAGCGGTAATCATTTACTTTTCGAACGACGTTTTTACTTTCCAGATTGTTTTCTGCTTTATTCGTATGAGGACCAGCTCAAAAGGTGGATGGAACATTTTGTTTCGGTTTAAAAAAGTGTGTTAGCCAGAAATGCGCATCCAATACCTGATGACCCGTCCGAAGAAAAAAGTGCCCAAACACGCACCACATTTCCCAGCAGAGAAAAGATCATTGCCGTGATTAAAACACTGAAGCCATTCAAGCACTTTCAAATTTATTTCTTCATTCATTGACTCATTTAAGTTCATTCGTATCTTTTAAATACATACTCTGACCAATCAGTGCCTACAATTATTATTATCTCGGACTATAGAAATGAATGTCCTGAA
Source organism: Meliscaeva auricollis (assembly GCA_948107695.1). Classification (NCBI taxonomy): domain Eukaryota; kingdom Metazoa; phylum Arthropoda; class Insecta; order Diptera; family Syrphidae; genus Meliscaeva; species Meliscaeva auricollis. The sequence goes on along the minus strand of OX403619.1, from coordinate 16,925,573 downwards.
CCACACTCATGACGGAGAGCAAAACGTTTCCAATTTCTAAAATTAATCGTTCTGTCATGGTGTGTGCCAATTGCCATTTTCCAAATATTAAATTGCACCCAATTTCTCCGACCTAATTTTCAGAGTCATTTAAGCGTAGAAAATCATCCATAACCATAATAATAATTTTTCCTTTTCGCAATTCAACCAATTTCTCTAGTTGGCCCATAAAAAAAAAAAAAGAAGAAAAAAACCTCCTAATGTCTCCATTTAAACTTATTTCTTTCCGTCTAGCTATAATCCCCTCCCCATGAGATATTTCATTTATTTCTTGACTTTCATCAGTTTTGGGAGTTCATTTTCTGGGAGCTTTATCAGATTTTGAGCTCCAGCGATTTAGCAAATGACATTTCCACAAAATAAAAATTGCGATGACTCTCATAAAGCAACGCCCGCCACCATCTTGATGAAGATCTCATTTCGTCTGTCATATCTGCAGGTCACCATTCACACACGCTTATAATGCAGTTCATCCGGATCCGTCAGAATGACCATCCCGAAAATCTCGAAAATACAATTTTATTATATTTAACTTTTTTTTTCTTATTGTTTGCAGTCAGTCTCTCCATAATATTGCACAGACGAGTGAGTGGAGTGAAAAAGATTGCAAGACTCAGATAGTGTGACTGGATGACTGCATGGATACACTACTATCTGAGTGTCTTTATTGCGGACGCAGTGGTTTAGATTGCTCAGAGTATATGTATACAGACGAGTCTGTGATTCTGGAACTCTGGGGTTCTTCCTGATAGCCAATGTAATTAATCTTTCTTCAACGTTCATCGGTGGGTGTCTTCTTTGGAGAGAGAGGTCGATTTGAGGTCCTCTTATTAGGTACATACTCCCACAAACATTCAGTCGTCGTCGTTTGAACGATAGAAAATCTTTTTGTTTGCAATTGCTGAACATTGAGCAAGCATCAGTGAGGAAGAACATGGCTTTTGGACAGCGTATTGTGGTTATCAGATTGAAATTTACTCGTTTATCGAGATGATTTCCTAAAGCAGACACAAAAGCATAGAGTAGAAGAGAAGAATACACAATGAATGTGCAGGACCATACCGCATATATAGGAACATCGGACGAACAAAGAAGATAATTACCGGATTAGGAAGAGAATCAACACACTCTGAGTGTCTTTGCTCTTTGCAGGAAAAGTGTGAGAATCAATAGATAATTGACTATTTAAATGGCAATTAATTGTAATTCTTGGAAAAGAGGGAATCAAGGAATCAAATAAAAAGCTAAAAGCACACAGTAAATGAGGGTTAAATGACGATGGCTGAAATGGAAAGCGCTGAACTTGAACGTTCTTTTGTCAGAAGTCATTCTCTTATCTGTTTTGATTCCATTTATTCTCAGTTAGTTTTTTTTTTCTTACATTTAGGAATGAATGTAAGTTTTATGAAACAAGTATTTTGATGGATTTTACAAAAACCAGAAAATACTGATGGGAAGATAAGAGTCTGTTATTTCAAGTTGAAGCAATAGACATGGTGCCAAAAATCTTTGGTGTCAAAAAGCAACATTGGCAAAATAATCAATCAAATCTGCCTTCCAAATAAAGTGCAAGGCCATCTTGAAATCATTTTTTAAATGACACATAACATAAAAAAACACAGAAATCAGTTTTTTTATTTTTTGGAAAATTGGATTATGTTATTCTACACGAACGTGCTTAATTCTCATGGACACGAAGCTCAAAAATACACAGTAGCAATTAAATAGTAAAAAAAAAAGTTGAGATTAAAATCAATTACGATGAAAGAGGATGCTAAAAAAGTGGGTCCAACAATTCTGCCTGTCAGTCTGTCTGTGTATCAGGAGCCACAGGCTCAACGAATAAGTCGATTTACTTCAAACTTGGTATGAAGCGTTTTTTTCAGACTATCCCCAGTTGTTTTTTTAATTTAACACGATCAATCAGTTTTGATATGGTCGGCGTGAAGAAATTTTGACAAGGAAAAATTTTTGGTTGGTTTTGAATTTTTCGGCCAATCCTTTTTTGTTAAGACGAATAGTAAAATTAAAAAAATATCGCCCTAGATTCTGCCAAAACAAAGTGATTGCAGTTTAGTTTTTTTCCAAATTAAACAAGTTTCACGGCTTCAGCGGACAAATTGTCTGCAAAGTTCAAAATCGTACCAACTTTTAGTCATCTTTAACTACAAAAGTAAAATTTTCATTAGCTTGATGAAGAAGGCTTTGCTGCAGCCACCGCCTGCTCTATTAATTTATCCAGCCTTTACAATTGAATATGAATTCTTTTTGTCAAAGTAAACCTAAAAGATTAAACTATTTTTACGATATTTTACTACTTTTTCGAGATAATAGAACAAAAAAATAAACAAAACATTAAAGATCTTATCGGCTTTAACATTTAAAGTAAGTTAGTGAGACTTAGTTGTGAATTGTGTTTGCTATCCAAAACACTCAACAAAATACTCATATGCTATTATCTAACCTTTGACTGCATTAAGTGGTGCTTTAGTCGATAATATTAGACTTTATAAAAAATATAGACACATTCTGAATTATCATTGTAATAGTTTTACACAATTTTTTCGTATTCAAGCAAAAGAAAATACAAAATCAAAATCCATTACTAACTATAATGTAATGTATCTCTTTCTTCATTCTTTTGACACCTTGTAAATTTTGTATAAACATAAACATTTTAATGTAAGTGTCAACACGTGACTATATGTATATGATAATATTATCAAAATAATTTATTGTCTTCAATCGTCTTGGAATGTGTTAATGTTTAGATTTTCAAATTCATAGAAACAATCTTTTTTCTTGAATTATGGCTTCATGGAAAATAAATAATAAATCACTATTTCTATTATGACTAAGAAATTGTAGGTGGTCGGTCTGTCTTCTATAACGGTAATGAGAAGTATAAATATCTCTTTACAATTTTACATATTGGTTAAGGAAGATAAAACTTTAATGTCGATATGTAAATACATAGAAGAAAGGGGAACACTCGTCGAGGAGCAAAAAGTACTCTATGTTAAGTTACACAATGATTTTACGTTAAATTTCTTAAATACATTAAGTTTTATCATGTCTACAAATCATAAATAAGGAGAAAGATGTATTAGTTGATGTTGTTAAAAAAATAACAATAGAAAAACATTAAAAACGAAAAACAATCACTTAGATAAGGTTCTTACGTCAACTCTTTCGTTTATTTTTATTTTGTGATTTAAACGCATATTTTTCTTTGTACAAGTCTGAGTTAAAACAATTGCATTACTCTAAGCAGAAAGCCAATAAATCATGATACAACTACATACATTTTATGTACAGTCAAATCAGAATAACCCTGCGTTATAATGTCGTAAAATATGCATAGACGATAAAATACGTTTTTGGGCAATTCAATAATGAAACTCAATACAAAATCGTTGGTATACAAAAAATTTACATTTATGAAGTGAATAAACGTGGTTTCATTTTCTCATTGATGTTTTTCTTTTGTTCCAAGTATTTTTGTTGTTTTAATCTAACTAAGAATTCAACTCTCATAAGGAGACTTTGTAGCAAACTTGGAATATCTCAATCATTTAACAACATCACACACTGATGTGAACATACACTGGGTAGTAAAATAATAAATGCTCAACAAGTTAACATCATATTACCATCTATAGTAATTTGAGATGCATTTTGATCATAAAATTTTAATTATAAGCCGCCAATATAGCTTTGTTTATAGTTTTGTATGCTGAATCTACAGAGTTATTTTTTATGACTTAAGTTTGCTATTTTGCATGTGAAATGCCATCAGCCTACGAGATTTTGTCTTTGATATTAAGAAAATTTAAAGGCCATCTAAGTGAATATTTGTAAAGTATTAAAGGATGACTAGCTGTTTTTATTAGTTGCCAGTTTTTAACTGGCAACTAATGAAAACCTATTTCATGGTTTTTATTGTGACGCAATTACTTTTTGACGTAATGGATATTTGTTTTATTCAAGAAGAAATTGAATTAAGATGAGTTCAAATCAAACAGAAGTAGGTGCATACAAATAATATTGCATCAACATTTTTACAGAGTTCAACTCATAAAAGAAAAAAACAAAAACTTTTGATATAAGGCTAAGGTTTCTTTATTTAACTTCAATAAACTTATAAACTATAACGAGGATAAGAATAACGATGGCCTTTCCTGCAATTTGGTCCTCTGATTTTGGTTACAGGATTTTGAATTTTATCTTAGAATGGGCTATTTTTTTTTTAAATAATAATTTGTTTTTGGCTGTAAAAGTATTTAAGTATGATAGCAATATTGTTACATCTTAAGTATGCACAATAGCAACACAATTTAGTTATGCCTTCGTGAGCATTAAAAGAAAGTGAATTTCAAGTAGGCTTTTTACTGAGTTAGAGTTTTGAATTATTATTATCTTTTGGTTCATTATGCTTAGTTAAGTATTGACTTACCGGTATGCAGTCCGAAATATGTTTAAGCATTACGTTCATAAGAAATTTTCTATCGATAACACTACAATGTCCAGTTGTAGTGTAGCTCACAAAATAAACAAAATTGTTTTTCTAACTTTGGCGAAAGTTCTACTACAGCTTGGAAAAAAATAACTTTGATAAAATTAATAGAAATAATAACTCAAAAATGTATCATCTTAATTAATTATTCTAAAATTGCCTTAAACATTGTTATAGTGTAACTCACGAAGAAGAACTGGTCACTAAAAACATATTCATTAAAAACATTTTTTGGATATGGGAAAAAAACATTAGCAATAAGAAAGCAAATCCAGGATAGAAAAACTAAAATTAATTACGTTATTTGTAAAATTTGAGGGAAAAACTGAAATTAACATCGACGTTACATAAAACTAACAGCATCAATTGATTCGCTCCAATATCATTGGAAAACTTCCGGTACACTTGGTAAAGTTTAAGACTTGCCTGTCAGAGATGGTATTAGTCGCGAGAGTCTTACCAGAAAAGAATCTCTTACATTTCTTTCTTATTTTTTGTTTTGTTAAGCGTTAAAGTAATATTATGTCAGGATCTACTTCTCTTCCTAATGCAGATGTATTTACAACGTCTCTACGCTCTTTAGAATTAGAAAAAAGATTCCATTTAGCTTCTGTAACAGCTTTTCCATGAAAACAATTTCAAGCAAACGCTTTTTTGCAGTCTCGTCTATTGCAGAGGGTTCGGAGGGTTCATACTTTAGTTTTGGTCTTGGATCTTCTTTATAGAACTCCTCATCTCTTCTGCCTTTTCATTTACGTAAACATTTAAGCATATCAATCGATGCTTTTTGTTTTGCCAAATTTCGGCGTCGATTTGTTTTATTCGAATTGTTTTTTCTTATATTTTGTAAATAATCCAATCAGTTTTAGTTTTTTCTCTGTAATAACTTTACCTCTGTTGCTATTTAGCCAGTTTATCCTATTCCCAGTTATTGAAAATGTTAAGAATTATACTCAGAACTTAAAGAAAATGTATAATATTTTTCATAAAAATTGTAGTATTAAAGATCCTCTGTTCTGTTCTGTAGTTTTAGTTTTTAGGTTTTCTTTAAAATAACAGTATTATTCTACAATTGAAAGGGACAGTAGTGTAGCTCAGGTTTCAACTTGTAGAGTAGCTCACGAACTATATTATTAATACAACAAAATTCTAAGAACAATAGATTTATTTTATGAAATCTGGCTGCAGATCCAATTCAAAATTATAAAGCGTGTAAAGAAGAAGGTTTTTGAAGTTAAAAAAACACCTTTGCAACTGATTTCCTTTCGCGTGTAGTGTAGCTCACATTTACTTTTCATTAAATATATCGTATTTTACAACATTGCAAAGGCGCATCTTCAGGTCATATGGATAATTGAAAAATCTTATACATATATAACAATAGTTAGGGTTAAACTGTTAACATGGAAGTATTCGTAACATAGGAAGAAATAGAACGCCGCCGCCGGCCATGTCAAATGAAGTGTATGGAATTGCCCATATATATTTCAAGCTTACGATTACATTACAATTAATGGACACAAAATAGTATCTACAGGCACAAAAATTCTCTAATTAATTGTCTCTTTATTGTAAAGCTGTGTCCTTTTTTTAACTTTTTTACTAGGTTATGTTCCAAATAAAATAAAAATAAAAAAGACTTTCTTTTAAATTGATCCCAAAAATGTGGAAAATTCCATCGAATGGATAAGTTTTCAGAATAATAAAATTTAAAATTCGAACTTTTTGAAAACACTTTCAAAGAAAAAGTTTTTTTTTAAATTAATTGGGACTTTCAGTATGGTTTTAACATTAAACCTTTACTTTAAGCTTAAGGTTGCTGTGCAATAATTGCACGTACTTTTCATTATAATCAATGGTTTGTTTCTCATAGAAGAGAAATTCAATTTTTGTATTTATTTTATTTATTTATTGATATAAAATTAATGGCATATTTTACCCTTAAAATTTCAGATTAAAACCGACAAACAATCAAGTGCATGGTTTTCTTTTTTTTTGTATTTTTGTTTTTGCAAACTATAAACATTTTTTTTCCCAGGCTAAAGTGTTCCATATACGGAAACAATTTATGCTAACGACAAATCTCCGTAAAGGCCAATGTTTGCATTCAGAAAGCCCCAATAAATGCCACTCACAATGGCGTATCCTTGATCAAGAACCACAAAGAGCGCACACGATGCGATAATCGCGCGCATTCATTGTAATTCCGCGAGCTATGGTTAGGTGGAACTCTTGAATGGTATGGATTCACCGAAGCCACCATCACCACCATCATCACCGCTAGTTGTCGCCGCCGCTCCGTGCATTCAACGTCCCGCAGCGGCTTTTCATAAAATCATATTTATATTTAACATTGGTTTTTAAACCTTGTGGCCTATTAGACTGTGCAACTTGCCAAGTAGCATAGAAGCCACTGTATGTGTGCGTCCGTGTCGTTGTCGTCGTTGTTATAATTTATTCGAGAATTTTAATAACTCTCATGAATTAAACATTTTATATTCGAATTCGAATGCTATGGCACAGTTGCACCGCACAAAGTAAACCGATATGGACAGACCAAACGAAAAATCATCATCATCATCATCATCATCATCATTGGAGTCAAGACCGAATAAATACAACAAAATGTGTGCCTGGAGTTCAGTTTGTTATTTGTATGACGAAGTACGACAACGACGATGATGACACAAGCCTTCACAGGGACACGACAAATACAAAAACAAAATAAAAAAAAATTCTGGACAAATGCGAGACGATAACGTGGGAGAAGGATCCAGACGTGGTCACTGATGGTCACCACTCGTTAGTCTGTTGATAGAGTTGTTGTTTGAATGTTTTTTTCATGCTAAAATGTCTGTCAAGCAAAACGCACGCAGTAAATGTGGGTTTTGCCATGTCGTTGTCGTCTTGATATTCCCATTGAATGGCTATAAGAAATCCAATATACCTACTCTTTCGTACCCGGTACCTTCTATATGTTCATCATCAGGCTGCAACAAGGTAAGTTAGGCCTTGGCTTGGGCATATAAATTTGCAATGTACTGAAAAGAGATGCTACAATAATAAATTGGTAGACATATGGCATGGTACCTCGCAAGTTTGGATCGTGGTTTCAGGAGTCAAAATAATTCAAATACAACTTCTTGACTCTTACACGACGGGTGTTCTTAAGATCTTTAAGAATTTTAAGAAAAAAACTGAACCATTTTTTGACCAGACTGCTTTTTTTGTTTATGATCTTTGCCAAAAATTCGTATTGAATTAATTCTAAATATTAATTGATGCTTAATCATTTCAATCCCCAAACTCCATGGGGTCTGGGTAAGATGAAGGATGAACACTATAGATACCCAAATTAATAAATGTATCCCATCGGAAGTCTAAGAGTGAATCATTTTTATTATGAAAAAAGAATCTCAGAAAAGAAACAGGCAAAATGTGCAAAAACTTGTTAGGTGAAGCGAAGATAAAATTGTTCGATTTCAATAAAAAAAAATAAGTCCTATTTGGTTTTACTGCCTTTATTTCATAACTATTTTTTGGATTTAAAAAAATTTTTTTTTTCCAAATCCTGTTTTTTGAAGTTTGAGTAAATATTTTTCGAAGAATTTTTTAAATTGAATCATTAATTTATTGTAATTAGTTGTCTTCAGTCATAATCATGAGTCATGACAGGGTCGAGCAAGCTTGATCTTATAAAAATGCAAAATTTTAAAGGAAACATAAAATTCGATCGCAAAGTGATTAAAATTTTGTCAGATATGGTTTTGAGCTTCAAACGGGGAATGCTATTTCAAAATGAGATTTTTTAGCCCCAATTTAAAAAAAAAAAACAGTATTTGAAAATTTTTTTTGAAAATTTTGTTAGGTTACGTGAAAAAACAAAAACAGTAAAATTACTAAAATGTAATCAGAAAACAAAGTCTGATGTGATTTCTTCTATAAAATGTATCTAATTTTCAAAACGAAATAAAGATATGCCATTGCTTAATTTTTTATTAATACTTTTCATCTTAACACAAAACTTTGAACAAAAAATAACTTACCAGTTTTCGAAAAATTGATTAAAAAAAATAATAAGAAAACGTTTTTGAAAAAAAACTTAAAAAAGGGGAAAATATTCAAAAAGGAGTAAAAAAAATTGAGTAAAACAAAAGTTTTTTTTTTTAATTAAAGGTGTAACTACATTGGCCACTTTTTGTGCCGTTTTCTTGCGGTGAAAAGCTCAAAAAAAGGTTTTTGAAAGCGAAAGGGACCTTAGATCCTCTGCAAACATTTCTGTAAGTTTTCCTAACATAAGCATAAGCTTGAAAATGTTCAATTTTGCACGTTTTTGGAAAAAGTGACCGATGTAGTTTTACTTTTAAAAAATTTCAGGCTTTTTGGTGCACCAAGCAGTAAGCAGAGGTCTTTCGAAACTGCATATTTCGTCTTACAGTACAGTGCAATGTTTTGTAACCTTTCTCGTCTTTCTTCGAAATGTTTTTACAAATTAGACCTGAACCTTGCGAGGAATTGAAAAAACTTCCATGAATACGGGTTTTCACGAAAAGTGCATTTCAGCTAGAAGTTCGAAACGAGCAGAAAATTGTAGGTCCCCTCCATTTCTGCTGACTTACTAACACGCATACAAGAAATGTTTGGGAGTGTCAGACAATAGAAATTGGTTCTTTGCAAGCTACTCTAGTCAAAATGTATTCTCATTTTGTTATCATTTGGGCTTGCGATAACAGTGTCATAGGATCTAAGTTATAAGATTACTTATCTGCATAGTTCTCGAGATTTCCATCTTAAAAAATATCAACAGTTATATGTAGAAACATAGTACACCTTTTTATTATATGCAACCGAATCTACTTAAACTCCATCTAACGCTAAGCGAACTAAAACTTTTTCAAAAACGATTCTGTCACTTTCTTATATCTAAACATTATTTTTATTTGCCTTATTGTGTTGTTCCTATCATATACTAGGACAACATCCAGCTTCCCAGCAACTACTATAAACCAGCAGCAGAAGCATCTGCCATCTGCTGTCGCTCCCTCACAACAAAATCTTTTGCATAAATCATGCGATAAATATCTCGTACTCGTACTCTACTCTCCTCTCTGCTGTCATACTCCACAACAAGACCCTTCGATAGATACGACAGTTCGAACTCGAGATACAAGTGTGTGCAGCAACACAGATAAAGTCAACGAAAATAAGATGAAATATTTAATATTGATTTCATTTATTATGCATCATTAGGTGTATCTATCGATCTCTGAGAATATTGCAACTGATTTATTATCGATTTCACAAAGACGACGACGAAGACGACAACGAACAAGAAACTCAGAAACTGAGAAACTGAGAAACTGAAAGGAACTCCCAAGAGGCCAAAATACAGGATGTGTCGCTAATGTTGCCTATCTGTCTTCCGCATCCTCTCTTTCTATAGAACATCGTCCATTAGGGTTTGTGTGTTGTTTTGCTGTATTATGGGGTGATTGAATTGATAGCATAAGTTATTGCATTTATATCTACAAATTTCATAAATTGTAATGGATACGGATACCCATGCTGTTGCCTATAATATTTATTCACATCATCCTTAGCCTAGGACTAGTAGGTATGGTTTGGTTTGGTACTCAAGACTAGGGCAAGACGCCCGCGCCCTTACGCCTTCGACACGCTACCAACTTGAACGATAAACGACATACAGCAAAATGACGATGAGGACAACAACGATATACGATGAAGATGATGACTATACGCGATGACGACGAAGAGACGAAGATGTCGATAGGAAACGTTTACGATCGAAGTATAAACCTACTTCATGTTTATGTTGTTGTTATTGTAGCAAATTTTCTTGTTATTATTGAGGTTAAACGCAACTTTAAGTTGAGTTGGCAATTATGCAAATTGTCGCGAAGTACGAGTAGTTGGAAATTTAATTTACTCAAAAATCTACCTTTGCGCTATGCGCCAGAGGGCATAAATTGAAGTAAGGCATGTATTGTGTTGTGTACCAAGATTGACTATAATTATTGCCATAATGTTGGTAATGGGAATTTCCAATGAGAGTTTCTATGTGCTCTTGTATAATTCCTGTACTGGTGGAATTTGAATTGTAGGAAAAATAAATATAATTAGAAAATACTGCTTACCGAAACAGAGGGATGAAGTTTCTATTATGGGGATATTTTGCATGCACAATTGCCGGTTAATTCATAGTAAATACATAGACTGAGGAATAATAATTATTCCAAGACTCCAGAAAAAGTTGTTCTTAAGTTTAACTTTAAATCGACATCATCATCAAAAAGCAAGGAAATACTGCGAAAAAGGTTCATAGCAACTTGGGAGCTACACAATGTTTTGATAAGGACCTGCTCCTGTATTTCTTATGGGAAAATGAAGAGGTGCTAGCAAAATCAAAAGGAGGGACGTCGAAAATTAGTGATTCGAATGATATCATACAAATCAGAGCTGTTAAAAAACTGCAGTCAAATGGTAATGCAGTCAATTCAATCGCAGTTAATTGACTTTAATTTTAACTGCAAGTTAGTACCTACTACTACTAAGTACTTTAACTATAAGAGTGTAAGCAGTTAGCAGTAAGAACTAAAATACTTAAATAAATTTTGAAGAATTCCAATGGCAGCCCTACCAATTTGAAATCTTTTTAGAAATAAGTGTTTAATGAAGATTACAATAACTTACAAATTTAGTAATTAGGACATGTGCTCAATATTTGTTTCAGAGTTGTAAAAATAGCAGTATTTTCGGAACTGCAGTTAATTGACTAAAAAGACTAAATTTCTTAAGTAATTATAAAAGTACTTTGATTGCAAAAATTACCTTCAGCAGTCAGTTCTAAAATCCTGACTGTACAGTTAATGAAAGCAATTAATTGACTAAAAGTTAATTAACTGCAGTCTTTTTTGACTGGTTTAAGTCTTTTGCACATAGTCTTCGCGAGATGCTCTCTTGTCTTTTCCCAGTTCTGCAACATCGTTGTACTAGTTCCACTGATATCTCTCCAAACAGTGAAGCAAATCAAATACATCCTTTTATAGAAAGTAAAATTATTTTACTTGATTTTTCAAAAGCGATTAATAGAGTTTGGTATCAAGCTTTTTTTATCGCAAATCAGTACATTCAGTTTCGATGATCATTCGTTTCGTTGGAAACGTTCATTGAAAGTAGTATTGGACAGATTCAAGTTTGAAGTCTATAATGCAAATTTTGGAGTGCTCCAGGGTTCAATTATCTTTCCAAGTCTATTCCTTATGTTTATTTATGATCTGCTTTTTGAAACTTCTAATTTACTCAACTATTTTGTTGATGATAGAACGCTCACATTTTGCATCGCTATCTATTTTTAAATCCACTTCAAAATTGCTGTTCTCCATCCACTTTTGAAAGAAATAGTATCATTGGTAGGCAGTAGCTTCTGGAAGCATGGCAGAGCGATGTGATGGATTGAATATTATACAGGGAAGCGAGTTTGGGCATGTTAAGATCCTCCATATCTGGCAATTTGGTAATGTAAAAGAAAACTCTGGGGAGTGGTTGTGACACTTTCTGGCAGCGCACAATTTGGAGCGAACTCCCATGTGAAAATTTAATCAATAAAATAAGATTGTCCGGTATCATCTGAAACAAAAAGTGTTGGTCAATTTGAGGAATCAACATCTATTGCGAGGTTATAAAGTTTTTCAACTACTGTCTAGTTAAATAAGCTACCAATTAAAACTTGACAGAAAGTCAACAGTAGTGGTATTAAGTGCTAAGTTACTGATATTTTGGAATGAAAGATCACATAAATGATGAAATAGAATAGATGGAGGTACTTAACTCACTAGATTTTTTCTGGAACGTTACCCTGCAACAAATATAACGACCAAATGAGAATGCTGTACAGCTCTAGGATGGGATGTTAGCTGTGAAAACAAGCAATCTCCGTAGCTAGCTGGTAATTTAAGAAGATGAAACATAGTTTTCAGTTCACTTAGTTTATTTTTTGAAGCAATTTAAACATGGATGAACAATTGTCTTAGTTTCTCTTACATATCTGATGAAAAAAATTGCGATCTAAGCTTTTCCAAGTCATTTGAGTTACTATATAAGTTACTATTACTTGTGGCCTGCTTGTGTTTCTTTAAATTCATTCCGCTCTACTTAATGAAGTTTGTCAAGTTTGTATTCCCAATGAAAGTTAATGTTTTTGAAAACAAAAACTTAACACCTTGGAAAGAAAGATTATTTTTTTCCAAGTTTATACATAATAACAAATAAAATAAACCCTTCATAACAATAAATTCCACATCAGCTACCTTCTTCGCCATTCAAGATGTATTTTCGCCTACATACCAAAAAGAAAACAATAATCCTGATCCTCTGTTGACAATAATTTCTAAGAGTTTCACAAAGGACTTGATTCATTATTATAATTACTTATTTGTCTAATTGCCGAGCAAATCTTAGCAACTTGAAGATTAATTAAAGCGCTGCTGTTTGGTATCTTATTGGTGTATAGCTGTTTCTATGTATACTTCTAGGTTTTCAGCTTATGATTGTGTGCGACTTGGCCAAGCCTTCTTTAGATGCTTCTGGTTCATCGTTCAATCCTCGGAATCATTGTCATTTCCGTTTTCATTTTCCTCTGCCTAATGAACGCAATGTTCTTGTCATCATCATCATCGTCATCGTGCTTTTTGTACTTTTCTCAGCCCTCAAGATATGTAGCTACTATAGAGATACGAGGATATAGGAGCGTTCGAGGACGATGATGACAACGACAACGACATATTCCAGGATGATCTCCTGGTTGTTTTTTTTTTGCCATTCGTACTTTCTACTTTTTGCTATTTTCGTTTGTAGATTTAAGTACCTATACCTAGACTCGTATGTATAAATGAGAATGAGAATGAGTACTGTCAAATAGAACACCCAAGACCCAACCATGGTAACAATGATTCTTTTGTCCTGTGCGGCTGTGTTTGCCTTCAACTATAATAATAATGTTTGTGTATGAACAACCAAGTATGAAGCAAAGAGGATGCTCCAGAGCTCTAGTCGTGTCGTGTCGTTCTATCTGCTATTTTCCTATACTTTTGTCAGATTGCTGCTGTTCAGTTGAACGGGCGGGCGTTTTTCTTCTTCAGATGGAAAGGACTCCTCCACAAATCCTGGAAAGGGTATGAAATGAAGAAAATTGTAGGAGAGCTATGCTGTCGCTGTATAACGTCCTCGAATAAAATGACAGGAGCTTTGTGTAATGTTTTGTTTCAATGATGTCTGAAAATCAGTTGCGACTACTACGAGCTTGGTTATGCTTTTGTAGGATTAATGTTGTCGTTTGATTTCGAATGGAAGTAGCAACGCCTGGCGAAGACCAACCGCCAAACAGTCGTCACCACCATTACCACTGCTGCCGTTACCGCCACTGCCACATCATCGCCATGCCGCATGATGGTCGTGGTGGGATGTAAAGTGACAAAACATTAACGCCAATTTAAAGTTCATTCAACCGTTTTATGTTTTCAAATGACAATTTATGAATTTTTTTGTTCTGTTTGTCTTGTTTTCTATGGAAATTTGAGGTATGATTATGAATTTCTTTTTTTTTTTGCCTGGCATTGTTAGGGGGATTTTGCATTTTTTTTTATGTACAAGGGATAATAGAGTTTGGAGAGGAAACAGCAAATAAGTTAACTGATTTATAGTTCATGTTCTGGGGGTCACTATATTCTTGACCAGTGGAAAAAAGTTAATGATACCTCAAGGAATTATGTTCAGTAAAAATAACTTACGATCGTATATTCTTAGAGTAAAACTATATGTTTTCAAAATAAGAGACGCTCACACTTACGTGTGTTCTGCACCATATGATATAGCTTCGTGCCATATATCGTTGAACATACTGTTGGAAGGTCTGTTCTTCAGTAAAAAAAACTTCCTTTTTTGTCCATTCTTTAAGATCTTTCAGGCTATTGCAATCTGAGGCCAAATTTGATAAGAATCTTCCAGCCACCTGGAACTTGTACCAACTGTCACCTAGTCGCTGGTGATTATTCCATCGGGGATGAACTTAACCTCTGTTTCTTAAACCTTCTGGCTTAGCGTTAAATACTTTACAGGCTAGATCATCGGTTTTCATTCGCTTTACATGTTCTAATTTCATAGGTTATGCCGGCTAAAACAGACACGTTTCGTTGTTTTTGAGAAGTTAATGAGCAAAAATTAGACCAATGCAACAAGAAGAAGAGTGAGCTTTTACCTTAACATAAATGAGACCTCAGACTTTTAACCAATTTTTTGTAGGATTATTATATAGAATTGGAGAAATAAGATCATCACTTACTTAGGTAGTACGAAGTTTTTTGGTAGCTTTATCGATTGATCCTCTCGTATGATAAATCTAACTCCTTTAATGAACTTGTTGGGTGGGGGATTTTGTCGAGAAAAATGCGTACTGTCTCCAATATTGTTTGTGTGTCTTATTTAAATTGGAGGCCGGATTTGGTCGAGTTTTTTTTGTACTTTTCTAGTCGGTTTGAACAAGAATTAATGATTGAATCTTATTCCCAGAATTTTCTGCAGGCTGACTTTCTTATAAAAGATTGATTGTTATTTTTTTTCACCTTCCACCTTTTCCCGATTTGAATACCCATCTTAAACACATTTGTCATACGTGAACGTTCAAATACTAAAATTGATACTATCGCCAGCACTTGTAAAATTAGTGTTGTACGAGTAAGTTTGCCTTAACGCTTCTGGCAGATACATTGTCTTTAAAATATTGGCACATAGAAGGTAATGAATTATTATATTTAAAAAAAAAAACTTAAATTAAAAGTCGGTTAACTTGATTGATTTAGGTTGTTGGGAATTTCAAAGGGGATTTCCGTGGCGCTAAGCCAAGTTAGTTCGGGATGTCGTTCCTAGGTGGCCATCTCTCTTATCAGCTGATTAGTGTGGTTTCCAATGTGATATCTAAGCTCCATCGTAGAGTCTCTAGTTGCTGTAATTTGTTTTGTCGCTGTTAGTCGAAGAAGCTGCTTGTAAAATAGAAGTTTCGTTGGCTGTCTCAGTCCAGTTTTTCATCTTATCAAGGGATTTAGGCGATGGTATGCCCAGTTGGCTTTCCTCAGCATGGCCCTCGAGTATTGATGGCTAAATTTCAATAGTTCTCGGCTACGATGGATGATCCATCAGGATGCTTCAGGTCAACTTTTCTGCACATTCAGAAAGCATCCAATAGAAACACGATGGCAGTTAAGCGCTATGGAGACGTCGGTTTGGAACTTCAGCAAGGAATGCAGTTTCGAGTGTCATTACCGAAAGTCGAACTGCATGTTAGTATAAGGAGAGATATTGTTGGAGAAATTTGAGCCAGTTGCTATCCTAGTGAAATAATTTGATAACAGCGAACTTGAACTATGATACTCAAAGTATGAGTTTGAATCTATTTTATATGATGTGTATGTGTATTTTCAATGATTTATATGCGAGTATATCCAAAAAAGAATGTATTAAATTGCATAATTATTATCTGATTTTATATGACTGATAGCCTTCGCAGTGAAGAATTTGATTAGAAAAGACACCTCATGTGAAAACCCAAGCAATAAAGAACTTTCAATTAAACAAAACTACTTTAAATGCACAACCTAGATACTAGATTTTATTACCTTTTCATTATTTTTAAAATCCCTTAAAGAAGAAAAACGTAGCAAAAAAAAATAAACAAAAAAAATTGGTAGTAATAATAAGAACGAACGAATTTTGGGAGTAAAAAAAAAAACAACTTTAAACTCTGGAGCTTTTTTATTTTCATGAAAATAGGGCATACAAAACTCATTTCGAACATTTAATCAATTCTTTGAATCTTAATCGTATATAGAAGAAGCCCCAACGACACGATGACGACGACGACGACAACGACAACGCCGACGACGCCGACAACGTGATACGCTAAAGGCATTTTTCTTAATTAAACTTCTCTAACACAAAATCGACAACGACCTAGGAGACTGAGAAGCGGGAATATAATTTCTTGCAAGGATTCTTTGATTTGAGTGTTTATACTTTTTTTTTTTTGAAAAAAAAACTCTACAGAAAAAGAAATAACATAGAAAACGAGAAAAGAATTTGTATTATCTTTCTTTAGGCTTATTCAATGACATTTATGTAGGTATTTTTAGGTCGTAACAACTTTTAAGGGGCAACAACTTGTTCTGCATAACAATATTGAGAGAGACGCGTTAAGGATTTTAAGCTATTTTAACAACAAAGAGAGAGTAAAATAGAAGTGGATGTTGAAAACAAAGTACTTTGCTCTTTAAAAAAAAAATACAAAAAAAAAAAATAACAGAGCAAATAGATTGGCCTTATTTTAATGTGGGAACCTACTTGATTCCAGTGAATTAAATGGCAAAAAATTCAATATTTCTAAAAACATACGAGTAGGTACCTACTCTTTTAAGAATAAGAAGCTTATAAATAAATTATGTTTCGATTTTAATTACTTTTTATTTTAAAGATAAGAAATTGCTTGTATTTTTTTTTTCGCTATAGAAGGTGTTGTTGTTGTATTAAGCTTACAGATTTTCAAGTTCATTTTCCGAAATAGGAAGAAAATAGTAATGGCGTCTAATAGGCCCGTATATGATAAGGTTAAGCTTGGTACTGACCTAATTAGACGCTGATTGGTTATTTTAATTTAAGTTTTATTGAAGCTTAATATAAAAGCAATACTTAACGTTAAGACTTAACCTAGCACATTTATTTTTCTTGTCCGATTTTTGATTTCTTTACAATTTTTTTCTTTTTCTGGTTATTGAAAACATATAAGGAATTCAAAAATTAAAAACAAGGATGTCGTTTACCAAATTATGAAACAACCTTTCCAAAATCTGAGATTTAAAAATAAGTAATAAAGCCTAAAGCCTGTTTTTGGCTAAAAAAATACATATGTGGTTCATTTGCCTAAAGCAAGCCAAAGGATAGCACAGAGTTTTTCAATTGTTAGAAAACCCATAATCAAAAAATATTCCCCACGGTGGAAAATTTTTCAAAATAACAACAACTTAAAAATGAAAATTTATAATTTCCATGTAGAACTTATATTAGCTTTTCATTAGGTTACACAAATAAAGCCGAAGAAAGTGCAAAATTACCTCAAACGTTTTATCAAAACAAAAAACGTATATTTTTTGATAGGCTTGCTTAAAAAACTTAGTAAAAATCTAAGAAGGTCAATTTTTACACAACAAAAATAAACTAAATTTCTAATAAATCGCAAAATGACTGAAAACGCGAGATTCAATTTCACTAACTACATATATACTTAG
Source organism: Meliscaeva auricollis (assembly GCA_948107695.1). NCBI lineage: Eukaryota > Metazoa > Arthropoda > Insecta > Diptera > Syrphidae > Meliscaeva > Meliscaeva auricollis. Next base: position 16,907,669 of record OX403619.1, on the reverse strand, counting down.
TTGCTGCTCTTCGGGAGAAGCACCAGAACACAATAAGCACCAATCTACTGATATCTATAATATACAATTTTATTAACCGTACTAGAGGCCCAGAAATAGCAAGGGTTTAAAAGAATACAAAGTTCTTGAATTTTGTTTTTGTTAATAGTCAAAGTAGGTAGGTATTCCTGAACACAGTACACATAATTAAATTAGATGTAGGTACTGTAATAACTCCTGAAAATTTATTAACCAGAAAGGTGAAGCATAATAAAACTACCAAAACAACAAATTCCTCATCTATTAAAGAGATCCAAATTGCAAATTAAAAACCATAAAAAAAAAACTAAAAATAGCTAAGATCCATCTTTTCATATACTCTTTCAATAAAACTTCACTATCTCTCATTTACGAATTTCCATCAAAAACAGTAATTTTCTGAGCCATTTTCGCAGACATCTCATTAGTTAGACACTAACTTGGTCCATCAAATCATTCATTTCATCAAATCGGAATTAGGAGCCCCAAGAGCAAGATGTGATATAAACAGAACACCAGCCTAAGATTGTCATGATAAATGTCACCAGCTAGAAAAATTACCTCCACCGCACTATACTGCCAGGGTCGTCTTTGAGTCGTTAGTCGTTGTCGTTGTCGTCGTAGTCGGCTGTCAACAAATGACATACCACCATTTGCATTTCTTTTCCGCCGCGCCGCCGTTGATGGAAGATTGAAAAATTGTCATAAGGCTCGCCAGTGATGTCCACCTTCAACACCATAATGACGTCATTGAGTTTGCCTACATTCCTTCCATGCAACTTAAAATACCAGTGGAATGTGCTTCACTCCAGACGAAGATGACAAGGACGATGTCAAAGACGACAACGACGACAACCTCAAAGACCGTCTTACCTAATGGGCGTTTGATATTCCCTCAAACCTCCAACTCCATCAACTAGAAAAATATACGAAAAAATACTGAAGCGGATTTGTTGTTCCTTTTTAAAGGCTTTTTCTGCTTTTGATTGATGACCGACTAGCTGTTGACTACTGGCGTCTGGTCGTGTGCTTACCACAGCGACACCCCCTCATTTATTCAAGTCATCCCAAGGCACATGCCACATCCAAAGACCCCGAACCGAAAGCTACCACCCTCGACCCTCCCCCTCCTCAAAATAAGGTGCTGTACATTTTTGTGTCGTTCGGCTCACGAAAACATTTCCTGCAGCATAACAACAGGATGAACAACGGCACATAAGAAAAATTACTTCGACCTATTTTCTGGGCGTTGAATTTCTAAAAAAAAACCGTAAAAAAAAAAATATTTTCATACACACACTTGTAAGTATTGCCCGCAATTTGAGTTTTTATGGTCGACAAGATGGAAATTACATTTTCGTCATAATGAGCAGCGGGACGTATATAGAAGTTTAGCTTGGAAGAAGAAGAAATATGCAAATGATCAAGAAGGTGGGTGGTAGCGCGCGTATTTTTTTTGACGACGACGACGATGACGACCAAGAGAGATGCGAACGAGGACGTCTATAAAACTCCTTGCGTTGTTCATTGGAGCCCCACGGACGCCTGAATGAAGTGTAGAAAGGTAGAGTCCTGGCATTAATCAGGTGGTGTGGGGGTCCCTTGGGCGGATATCTAACGAAGTCTGAGCGCGAGTAATTAATTATGTTTTCGGGTGAAATGATTGCGTGTTGTCGTTATCATTTTTTTGTGAGGCCTTTATAATTTGCCTTCATTTGCCTGATGTGCGTAGCGTATACCTCTCTACAGGCCTATTCTACATTATATAAATACCTACAGGGATTCAAAAAAACAAACTCTCTATAAACGGATGATTGTGTATAGGCAAGTACTTGCGAAAGAAATGGCAAATTTATGCGTAAGTTCATTATGCTTTTGTAATTATAATTAAATTTTTGATGTTGGCCACTGGTGTGTTAAAAAGTTTGCGCTATGAAATGAAAATGATGATTAAAATGAGCATGACAAGATGCCTTTGGGCTAAGGGTTATATTGCGATAGAATAACACCAATTAATGTCAAGTTTAAAAGAGATTGAATAAAATAAAATCAAGAAAACAAAAAATATTGGTACCTACATTTGTAGTTTCTTTGAAGGTATCACGGACTAGGAATTGTGGTTGGGAGGAGTTAAATTTTGCTTAAACCAAGTACAACACGAATAAGGTTAGTTGTAGCTTGTAGGCAGTAAATTATATTTGTTCAAAATTAATTAAGGACATTTACATAAAATAATTAAAATGGCAATTATGGAAGTCCGATTTTGTTCGGACTGTCTTCTGAGACTTCTGATTTTGTATTGGAAAATAAGGGGAAACACGGAGCCACTGCTTTTCAGTTTTTATTATATATACATGGAGATTTGCACAATATTCCGCAGAAAAAAATACGTTAAATAACTTTATAAAAAAACAACACCAACGCTTAAGTTCATATTTTTTAACTCTTTACTTGCGATATGGGTACCATATATCAAGTTATGCATTCCTACAAAAAAAAATGATATAACGATGATGAGGATGAGAAGAAAGTGGGTCCGACAATTCTGTCTGTCTGTCTGTCTGTCTGTCTGTCTGTCTGTTTGTCTGCCTGTCTGTCTGTCGGTATGTATCAGAGGCCACAGCCTAAACGGATGGGTCGATTTACTTGAAACTTGGTATGTGGTGTTTTTTGGAGACTCTAACTTCTTAGATAAACTCATTTTTCACAAAAATGGTTCCTACGATTTTGATTAAAAAAATCATGGTCATTTTTTTGGATAAGGTCTATCTATAAATGCAAACCATTTAAAAAAAAACGTTATTAACGGTACCAGCCATAGAACCGTTTTTTTCAAATTCTGATTATCTCATTCATAAATCAATCTTTTTCAACCATTTTTTTACATGAGAGCTTTTAAGTTGCAGTAATAATGTTAAGTAGAAAAAAATTTAGAAAATTATTTTTTGGATTTTTAAAAAAAGTTTGAAATTTTTTTTTTTGAAAAATCATGTTTTCGAAAACTACTCCATATTTTTTTTTCTAAGACTGAATTTACAATTTTTTAATTAAAATGGCTTACCATATATAGTAAATTTATCTATAAGAGCAAGTACCCGTGCGACCCAGTCGTGCATTTTATTTTTCCTGTTAAATTTTTCATTATAAAAATATTAATAGGATGTGATGAATGAAATGCATTTCATCTGTCTTAATTATTTCCAATCATTTTAAAAAATTAGTTTTCAGCGCAAAGATATTGCAAAGTGGAACTTATGATTTTGAGTCCAATTAAAGCGTTTTTAGAGGTGGAGTGTTCTAAAGTAATAATTTTCAATGGCTAACTTGAGATGTTGAGCATGAATCTGCAGTAATCCAACAAAATTTATTACGGAAAACGTAAGAAATCATTGAAAAACTTACTAAAAAATGTTTATATTATTTTTGGTGCATAATCTAAAATATGAACATATTTCGCTTAAACCGTTTATCTAGAACAAATGGAGAAAAAAATTACCATATTTATGTTTTGAATAATTTGTGTACGACTTCTGGATTCTTCACAAAAAAATGTTGAAAAATCTATAAAAATGAGTCTTTTTGAAAATCACAAAATATCATTTTTTATATGTTTTCCTCTGATTACTACCTATTTTACACCATAATTAACTTGGCCAGTATCAAGAGTATAGAAACTTTAGTTTAAACATAATTTTGTCCGTATATAATTTTTCTAAACAAAATTGCTACCAAAACCACTGTTGGTTAGTTAAAATTGCTTAAGATTCAAATCTATAATGAAGAACCTACGAATATATTTTACCTCTAGTATTATGCAAATACCACCCGTTTCAAAACATTATTATTATTAGTTTTCCAGATCGTTACCGTCACTGATTAAGATCCTAATTGGAAATTCTACAGGCGAACTACACAGAACTGTGCGTGTATTTAATGTCAACTCTGCAATTACTCGTACAGCAACAAATTTTTGTTTTGATGTATCTTTCTTGAGCATTTTCTGATTTAATCAAAACATTTCTTGTGAATCACCGGAACGCACCTCAATTGCACACAATAAGCCCTTGTGTCGACTTTCGACTAAGTGTTGGCGACAACAAGACGCATTACCATTGCCACTAGCGATTTTGCTTATTAATCCATTTTTAACGCTGCTGAATTTTTGTTTTCATTTTTTTATTTTTTTTTTTCATTTTCATTTTAACCAAATGAACCAAACTAAACGAGACTCTCAGCGGGATTTACGCCTCATAAGGACGTTGATTAATTGGTCGGCAAACGACAACAGAAAGTGCCTATATATATACCAACGATTTGGTTTTATTTTCGAATTAAAAATAAATGATTTTCCACCCTAAATCAGGATAAAAGGGGGGGAATAGTGTTATGCTGACGAGCTTACTATGCCAGCAGCAGCAAAATCTGGAATTGATGCGAATGTTGCGTTTTTTTTTTTTGTTTTTTTTTGTTGTGATTTTGAATTTTGTACTGGAAGGTACACAAACCTACATGTGTAGCTGAAGTTTCACAAGTCATTATGTGACCCGATTTATATTTGTGACAGTTTTGGGGGTGCATGGAGGTAAATTTTGATTGATGCGATCCGTGTGCGACAAGCATGCATGTGCTTTGCTTTAATTAATAGCAGATTTTTCACTTTTTTTTTGTGGCGGTACGGTAGTGGTGGTGGGGGCAATCCAACCAACACTAAGGACGATTGTGTGTGACGTAATTTGAATTTCTGTGGTTGTTGGTGCCAAAAGCGATTAAAATCGAATGAAAAATGAAAGAAAATTTATATGGGATGAACGATTAGGGTAGAAACAATTGAGGGCAAAGTTTTTTATGTACAACATCCTGGGCGGCAGATTTTATATGTATATTTAGCGCCATAGCTAGGGGTAGCTATAGGTAAGCAGACTAAACATTTCTGTGAACAATTGACCTGGACAATTAATTTACTTCAACTCCAAAATGAACATAACTCTAAATATGGTTGCCAACGTTGTTGTTTTTTTTTTATTAAGATTTAATGTTTAACTCATGAGAACCATTTTTTGATATTTTACAACCACATCGAAGACTTATTATTTGTGTTAAAGAATAAAGTCATTTAAGGAAGAAAAAAGGTACATCTGATCGAATGAATTGTTAAAAATTTTTTGCAAATAAAAATTACATAAGTTTTGCACAAGTCTTTTAGTTCCAGAACCTCTTAAATTTTGAAACCCAGGCTCTCTGGTCTCTTCTTTAAATTGGTAATTCGTCAAACCAGTGGCTGGGACTTAAAGGGGCAAGCCAGTAGAGTCTTTCGCATAAGGTATTATTAATCCACCTGATTTGTTTAACCAAGTTAGGAGTATTTTTCTAAGAAAATTCTTTGTAGGCAGTACATGACAGCTTTGAACAACTTAAACAGCTAACAACAACAACACTAAACACAATGAACCATCCATTACATAGAAACACATTGAACATGATCTAGCCTAAAGCGCATGCAATTGATTTTGACTTCTGAGGTCAGCAGACGTGTTAAAGGTTATTGAAGTACCAAATATTTCCTCACCAGTGATAAGAGTCTTCTGCGATTTACCAGGTTCATTTGCGATTTACCATTTTCGGCTGCAATTTACCAGTTGCTCTGTGAATTACCAGGTTTACTATAATATAAGAGTTAGAGCCATTTTGTCACATTAAAAATAGTTTCAATAGTTTGTTGAGATTGTCAAATAAAGTCTTTACAGTAATGTTATGCCTGCGCTCCACCTAGTGTTTGGGACAGAAAGAATAAATGATAGCATAGTAACCTTCTTTTTCTTTTGTTGTTCCCGACTCTAATTCTGTTTTGAATTATGTTTGAACTCTTCTCAATATTGGGAGCTCATGCTTTAGATTTTCTTCTACTGGACAGAACTACCAACGCCTTACCTTGAAAGACATGCTTCATTCGAAAAAAAATCAAGCCGATGTTTACAGATTGAGGAATTAAAAAAAAAGACTTAGTGATTTAAAAAAAAAGGGAAACAAAATTTCTTTCAACATATCATATTTTCGATAAATCCTTTGCATGTTTAAAATAAATTATGTTAAATATGCCTCAGTTGGCAATTTTTCAGCAGTAATTTGTCTATCGTAAAACATTATATGAAATTCTGATGATAACACTCCTATCTCCTTCTACGTTTATATCCATCTTAGCCGCAAGGATCACATAAAAGGAATTTCTGTAAGCATGTTGGCCAGCAGCAGCAGAAGCAGCAGCAGCAGCATCAGCGGTCCAGATAATAGCATCCTTGTGTTACTCTGCAGGCAACAACTATGAGCTAACACAATACATATACTCCGTATACGAGCTGATATAACAAAAGAATGCTGTTTGTAAAGGAGAGCTTTAGTTCCGCTGCAATGGCGGCTAAGTTTCGATTACAGGTTGAATACATGTCGTCCCGTTGTCAGTATCTATACACGTTGATGTTGACTCGCATATCCCTATAGATGGACCGACAAGACCAGACTATTACGACGATTATAAACTGGGCTTAGCTGTTAGAGTTTTGTGGCTGCATTGACAATGACGACGACTATACAAACGCAATTAATGCGATGCTGACGACGAAGTGAATTGAGAACAATAGCTTTTATACTGAACTAAATCGTGTAGCATTTAATGTTCTTTGCTTTAAACATGCACCAAAAATACATATATTCGTGTACCATACCAATGGAAACGTAGATTTACGACCATGGATTATGATGGAATTGTGAAATATGCATGTTTCTTTTTTGTTAATAAAAAATGTATTCCATTTGTTAAAGAACAAATCTAGGAAATGAATGCAATCAAATATTTCTGTGGAAAGTTTGTTCACAAAAGAACGAACATTCAACAATTCTGAAATTTGAATGAAAACGTTTTTTCTTCTTGACCAAAAAGGCTTTCGGATTATAAAGCCCTGTTCAAAGCTTACATGTTTTATTTTTGATGGACACTACTGCCATTACTTTTAATGAAGTGAACAGCTGATGAACTTGTACTTCTGATTCTTTTACAATTCTTAAAATGCTGAAGTTGGAAATTCTTGTATTATGTAGTATTCACAGTTTCTTTTTAAACACCAGGTTCTGGATTATATCCACTTAAAAGGATCTCAGTAGTACAAATTTACTACCAAAACTTATGCATACCTACAGGTCTATGACATAGTAGAAAGCCAAGCTATTGGAGTCTCCAGATCTTAATTTGTATCCTGCTAGGTGATGGATTGGCACATCTGCTGAATCTCATATTTTCACAAAGGCGCTACCATAATTTTCAGTAAGGCTACTTCTCTATTGAAAGCGCCTTAGGTAGTGCAGTTTCTTAACTTGGTACTTAAGTATTTTGGCCTCAAATTCTGAAAAATAAAGTTTTCTTGAACTCTTGGAAACATAATTGTAACCAAAAACTAATCTTTATCTGTACCAAAAACGGAAAAATCGTTGAAAATTTGGAGGTTTCTTGCATTTATGAATAATGTTCCACGAAATTTTGTTAACAAAACTTATATTCGGATTCAAAACATGAAGTATGAAAGAAATCAAAACTACCCCAAAACTTTGCTTCCAGGAACCTTTTTGATCACAATTATACTGTATTACCAAAGTGGTCAAAAAAATATGTGTTGGTGAAATTGCTTTGGTAGCAATAAAAGGTGGAAAGGTGGACAAAAAACGTTTCGGTACAAAGGAATTAAACTTTTTTTTAGAATTTTATCAACGCTCGGATTTTATTATTTTGAGATCTTGTAGTATTGATGTAATTTACGTACCAATTAGCCTAATGAAATATGTAAGATATCAAAAACGAATGACTTTCCATGTTCCAATTCCTCAACCAAAAAATCTACTGGTCGACCTTGATTGATGCTGAATAAGTGTATCATGTTAACATTCCAACCGGGACCCGCCCTTCATCTTCCTCACAGAGAGTGTCACACAGTTCAATCCACTTTATGCTTATTAAGTCGTGACCAACAAGGCTGCAAAATAAAAACAAAACAATATAGAAAAGTCAAGTCATCAACAGAAAACTCATAACTTTTTTTTTGACTATTCCCAAGTGTAACAAAGCAAATCTCCCCACCCGCGCTCTATTATCAAAACCCCCCCCCCTCCCCTTATATGCATACTCGGTATACAATAACACCAGAAACGTGCACGAAATTGTAAAATAGTTGCCCGCATACAAAAAAACATACGTTTTTTGTCTTCTATAACCTTTAAATATGTGGATTTCTTGTGTATGTTTATTCATTTCTTCATATAATATAAAGCTTCTTCCCTGGTGTCATTCCAAACATACTTTAGATTTTATCAAATAAAATATATATTTCTCAAACAAATCCAGTGTCGCTATCCAGCTTGGGCTCCTTTGGCCTCGTGTATATGTCTTTATGGAATTCCTTGCAAAAGAATATCCTTCGAGCTTTTTATTGTACGTGCGCGCGCGAAAATAATACTATCGTATCTTGTTTTCGGAGGATATCTTATATGATTTCGACGGGATTTGGCATGTTCCTTTGGGATTTACAATAGGGATTCGCAAAGGAATATAAAACATTACCTTTCGCATAAAACCAACACTATACAATGCGGCTATATAGACTATGGAGTGTTGGATTGTGGATTATCACCTCATCTCATAGAGTTGCATGTCGTTTGATTCATGCCAAGACAATGCCTTGTATAGTCCTCAGTTTTATGGTTATTAAGCAAACGTTAAATATTTTTTCGCTTAGTTATGCATTCATGTGTGATACCTACGTAAAGGTGAATTTTGACAGCTGAATTGTCTAAGAATTAAGAAGAAGAAGGTTTTTTACGTTAGTTGGTAGAATATTATTGATCGGACCGTCACTGTTTTGTGGTAGTTTACCACTTGGCGTAATGGAAAGTGCGATGGACTATTACGCCGTAGGTCTGGGCTCAATTCTTAGCCTATGCCACCTTTGAATTTTTTTTTTAGGGGTACTGCAAGGCATCGACAAAACCTCCATTAATTTTTGTTGTTACCGTCGATCTTTTCTTCCAATCTTTTCGTAAAGAAAAGCTGCTCAAGAAGGTCTTTTTTTACTTGTTGATCTACGAAGCTCATTTTCAAGTTCAAATAATAATGGGTATTACGTAACAGGGCAGTTAAGGATCAATAATAATGCTTCATCTGCTTCAGCAAAGCTATATTTGCCACCAAATCCACTATAATTGGTGAGTAAAAATAACACTCAAGAACCTAATTTTGTTAACCGTGGACTCAAAAATAAATAAAAAAATGTGTGTTGTGGCACGGCTAGCTTTAGAATAACCAAGGCCTAGTGACTGACTTTGTCAACCATGTTCTGTGATCTTGAAGTTAGGAATGGAAGTGTCCTACAATTTTCTGTCGATTCCGAATAACTATCTCAGATACACTTTTCCTGAGATGATTAAAAAGGCAGAAAATCTTACAGGTGGCATAGGCTGGGAATCGAACTCAGACCTCCACTCCGGCGTAATAATTCATCGAACTTATGTACTATTACGCCCAGCGGTATTCAGCAATCTTAGGAACCCAATAGTATTTTTAATGAGTTGCTAACCTACCTGATTCTAGTAAAGGCATCTTTTTTGGTGATATTCACCTGAGCGAATTCAAATTTAGCACCTGACAAATAAATGAGCACGACACCTATTTATTTGTAACATGATTAACTGTTGTAATATCTTCTGGTAGCTCAAAGCGTAATGGCAATGTGAGCCTGCCTTAAGGCAAAATAAAATTGAAGGATATTTCTTGTCTTCATTTCGCCGCCACGCATACTACAACTTGAAATGTATCCCTGTAAAAAAAAGTAAAAAATAACGACTTCTATCTTTGCTTTAAAAAAAAACAACGAAAAAAAAATAAACAAAAAATTCCAACAAAAAAACACAAATCCATCACTTTGACACCATGCCATTCATAAAAATGTGTTTGCCCTTGCGCACGCTTTTTTTTTTTTGTTTTAAAGGGAGCGACCCTCATGAAGACGTTTAGTTGGTGCATGAGATGGTGTGTTATTCTCTCGACGGGCAAAGGATTCCATTTTCATAAATCAAAGTCCAATTTGTCTCTCAGGCTCTATATCCTACCTACCAACTAACATTCTTACACACATACGTCATACATACCCTTACCCTATGGCAGTATTTTTTTGTTGGAGCGTGTGCGGAACCATTAAGGAGCAAACCCCAAGCTCCATCCAACTCACTGGCTGATGGGTAGGTACTCTTGCAAAGGGCATCATGGAGCGCTTTTTTTGTTGTTTTTTTTTTTTTTTGGTTCTGCACTTTCACGTTTACAATTTCATTTATTATTCATTTTCAGTTTTGCCTGCCATTTTTATGAAATTCTTTTGATTGATGATTGAGGGATTGGGACAGGGATAGTGAGACGTTTTGTGGAGAGTCTTTTTTGCACTTTGTGTGTTCGAGTTAAGTCTTAAGTGTTTGCAAGATGACAAGATGATGTAAATAACACATAAGTGAACCCACCTTTTTTATGATTATAAATCGAGGTGTTTTTTTTTGTAGTTGTTGTTGTTGTTGTAAAGAATGATACCCACTTGAGTTGTTGAATATGAATATTTTAGAAAGTGAAGCTATTTACAATAAATCAATGCAAATTCAAGTACCAGCCATAAGAAAACAACGTCCATCGTTTTTTTTTTTTTTTTTCTTTTGTATTACAGGAGTTTGAAAGGTCCCTTCAGTTTATAGCTCATGAAATATTTGGCATAAAACTCGTCGCCACTTACTTGGTGTCATATAAAAATATGTTATGTTTTTAAAATTGTAAACACTCATAAACTCATAAATCTGGAGAAAGACTTTTCTTTTGAGAAAAAGGGAAAGGTGCTTCGAAAAGAATTTGAAGACAAGAATCAAAATTTCATTTTTGCCAATAATGGCTTTGAATGAAGATTGGTGCTGCAAATTTTGTTTAACTTTTTAAAGGAAACATATTCAGCTAGTAGAAGTAGTTACTGACTCAAAAAAGGTATTTTTTAATAATGAATATAAGTGGAATTCACATAAATAAAGGAGAACAAAATACATGGTCAGTTAGAAGAGAAGTTTTACAAAGTTATAGATTATTATGGTGCATAAAATAAATAAATGTTGCAGTTCATCTGCTTGTTACTTTACTTCTTACTAAGTTTAGTACCTACTAGTTGCTTACTACTTAGATGTAGCTAAATTTTGGATGCAAAACTGATGAGATAGCAGCCCACGAGTTGTTTGTGCGAAAAAAGTGGAACACCGACTTCTCAGAAGAAAGAAGAGCGAGCATGAAAAGCAAACGGTCGAGTCTATATTTAAGTTTATAGCAGGACTTATGCATTTTTTCTCATAGGAACAGAAAAAAATGTATATTTTTCAGATATTTTTTGTTCTTTTTGTCCGAAAAAAATTTTATCAAACACACTTTTAGTTGTATCTTTTGTCAGAAATTATTCTCAGTTTAGATTTGAATAAAAATATTTTTTAAATAAAATATTCCGAGAAAATTATTATTATTGGGAAAATTATCCAATGACTGTCTTCTGAAAGTGAACATGAAGAAGAAGAAGAAGCAAGAAGACAATATAAAATGTGTGGGGTTAGAAAAATTGGATTTTGTCTACCGGTTTTTTATTTCAAAATGAACGACATTCAGGAATTACGAACAATTACCCAATTATTGATTGTACTGAGGTATTATGCACTCCGGTCAATTCGGTTAGTCATGGCTGATTTCATTGGCTGATTTCATTGGCCATGCATTATGTCATCTGAGAAAGAAATTCAGCAACTGCACAACGCACGTGTTGCTTGTAGATACAGCTATAAAGCAGAGAATTAAATAAGGATATTGCCTGTATACCAATGGATGTCATTCCTCCGGTAAGCACCAGCATCAGTATAAGTTATTGGAAGTCCCTCCCTATACAGCAGGACTTAAAAACCTCTTGAGAAAAAAGGTAGTCCCTTCAGGCAATTCAGCTAACCTGCCTAAGCTTAACATTCTTTTGCCAGAGGCTTGATTTAAAAAAGTTTTTCAACGAACTCCAAAGAGGGAAGAAACCTCAAGAAGCAAAATCAGCAACACCATCTGCCTACACCGTGATTCATAGGGATTTGCTTGCCAAGTCGTACGTTGAATAATGAATATAGCCTCTCAGAGTGAACTTTCTCAAAACTTAATGTTGTTGAAATTATTTGGTCCATTGCTCCCCGAAATTGTGAACACATACAAAAAAAAATGTTACTCATACGCCACAGTGATCCACTTAATAATTCGTTTAATAATGTTTTTTTTGATTTATTAACTTTTTTTTCTCATAAGACCTTATTCTCATGTTTAATCTTTGTACTTTTATGGAGCTCTAAGTCAATTTTCTGACTTGTTTGACACTCTTTAGGTTCTCCTTAAAAGTCAAGCAATTGAATTCAAATAATGAAGACCGTTATAAATCAATTGTCACTCATGTTTTTTTCTTCGTTTTATTTAATTTTTCATTTTGAAAAAGACCTCACTCAAAAAACTATAAAAATGATAGGATGACATAATTCATTGTACGAGCATATCTAGTATTAAGCGTTATCCTCTGGCAAATGGTATAAAAATCCACTTCAACAAAATGTAATAAAATAAAACATCACGTACGAATTCATTTGGTTGAAATGTGTATGTGTTTGTGTGTTTAGCACACATATATGTACATATTTATATAGATTTGACTCACAAGAATATTCTTATCATCATCCTTTTTGGTTTTTTTCTTTTGAGACGAAAAGGATTGTATTAAAAACCTAAGTCGACTTAAAAAACGTGACTGTGTCCCCAAAAAGGTTGATTTTGTCGCCTGTGCAATATTAACCACATATACTGAGATACTTACATATGAATAGAGTTTCCAAAGCGGCGCGGCGACAGATGAACGGTAAACTAGGAATACATGTGTGTAAGAATGGTATTTTTTTTTTCTTAAAAAAGCGGGTAGGATGCGGATTTGGTTTTCTAAAAGATTTTTCGTATTGAAATTCTTAGGACGTATAACCCCATGGCGCTATGCGGTGTGATGAGAATGAATCTCGTTTATTGGATAACTACGTGCGCATAAGTTCTCTGTAAGATTTTTTGCAATATCTCAATGACGCACTATTTCAGAGGAATTTTAGGATTTAAAATATTTGTTCTTTTTTTTTGTTGTATGAATCACATTTTGGTATAGGTACCACAATGACATAGATTTTGTGCCTCATAATGTTAAAAATACTCATGTCAGTGAATCTTCATTCTTAGAACGACTTAATGAAGACTAATATAACTATGATGATTAGAAGAACCCAAAGATTTTTGGGTCGAATATATTATAAAGTTTGTTTGTAAGTACTAAATCTGCAAGTTCTGCTCCTAATTTCATGTGGTAAGTGCATAGTTCTTCAACTGAAGATCCTTTAAACTGAAGTGGAAAATCAAGGAGCAAGCAAAAAAGTGAAGGGGTGAGGAGAATTTAAATTAATCGACTTTTAAGCGGTACGAAACTTTGCATTGCATTCAATTCTCACATCTAAAGGTTCACAAGGAGACATTTAGATTCTCGGATCAAACAATCGTTAACTAGAATGACCATATTGTGATTGACACACGACGTAGAAGTCCGCACGTTTTAAGGAACCAATATTAGCTCGAACTACAAATTTGTCGTAGCTAACGTACGGTTGGGGATATCCAAACCATTAGACGGCTAAAACTGTTGAAGGTCTACAGCAGTCACGTCCTAAGAGATCTTATGCCAATAGTATCAATTATCCACAACCAGTGATTACATTGCCGAGAACCTATCAGAAATGCTGCTATGCCACCTCCCAGTAAACACGTGCAGCTGATTAGAAAGCAAAAAAAGCTTGGCCGCTGCAGAAAACAACCAGAAGTGCTAAATAGCAATACAAACGCATGAGAATAGAAAAACACTGACTTCTAAAAAGTTTAAAGAGGCACACGAAAAACGCAAGATCAATCTTAAATATTTAAAACAAAGTCGGGTTAGTTACACAATTTATAACAAAATAACTGCTGGACCGATTTTAATGATCTCTGATTTGTTGGATTTGCCTCCCTTCCGAAGAGCAGAACAACTAATAAAACTTCTAGAAATCATGGTCTCGAGAAGAAAAAATTAAGAAAATAACAAAAAATTAAATGGGCCTCTTCACACGAGACTGATTTTTCTGGGGTAGAGTAGTTTTTTACGGTGGTGGAAGAGTGATGGCATACGGAATGTGCGAGCGGCACTGCACAAAATCTTCTTAAGTTTCAAGTGAAAGAACTGAAGAACAAACCTAATATACAAACAGTGTGAAGTAGAACAGAAGAATTGATCCGATTTTCATCCCGGAATAACTAGTTTTGAGTGAAGAGGCCCAATCCCTATACAGCACCATCTCTACTAAGTGATAGAAACAGAGCACGGAATGCTCTTAGCAGATGGCGTTGTGTAAATTATCCTTTGAAATTTGAGTCAGTTGCGAACTCCTTCAATTGCATATCATTGAGCTAGCTGTTGATACGTTTACAAAGAATTATCAGCATTTTTTTTTGAGTTTTCGATAGTTATTCTATTTGAATTCGATTTAAATAAATACCCGTTAGATTGCGAAATACCGCATGGAATAAAGGTAAAATAATGGCCGAAAACCAAAGAAAGTCACAGAGAAAAGCGTGGCTGGTCGTGAAAAAAAGTGTGAAAAGTCTCGAGAAAATATCGGAAGCACCGCAGACTACCGAAGTAAAAAGTGCGGAATACTGTGCAAAATATTACAGAATACTGCTGAAAGATCGTGGAATACGTCGACGACTCGGGGAATAGGAAGAGAGGTTATGAAAAAAGCGATTAGTACCTACTACTAGAAAAAGTGGAGAAAAGTGAAGAAAGTCACAGGAAATGCGTGTGAGGTGACAGTAAAAAGCATGAAAAGTCAACGAAAAATAATCATGAAATAGAGCGGTAAAAAAGAATATGGTAAATAAAAGCCCAAAATACTGGTTAAGTGGTAAAAGAACGTTTAATCTCAATGCTTTTTCCCGCGATATCTCAAGCATTTATTCGCAAAGTACAAAATAAAAATCACTTTGCGGGGCAGGCCAATGTCTGCCGGGTCAGCTAGAAGGATGTTATTGCAGAAATAAGGTTTGGAATTACAAATCGCAAACTTAAGCCTGCAAAAACTACGAAGGGAGTATCGTATTGGGCCCAAATGACAACGACAACGTCCGTCCAAAATATCATTAAAGTCTATCGGATTCAGCAGAAAAATGTGGATATCTTCCATTTGTCGCTAGCAACTTTACCTAAGTTGAAATGTTAGTCACTAACACCAGGTTTTATTATTTATGTACCTATTCTAGTTTATTCCTATAATACCGTTATTGAAATGTCGAATTCAATTTTATTTATTTGAAGATATTGCGTTTGCTGAATAATTTCCTCAAGTAATTATTTCTCAGAATACCGCAATAAAACAGCAAGATAGTGCACTATTATCCTTCAGCACGCGGTAAGCGATCCTCATTCATTTAATTCTCAAAGACATTCCACATTTATTAGTCGTAGCCATCAACAACGTGTGCGTTCAAGGTCCAACCCACACACCTTGCACTCCTTGAGCGAGTGTAATTAATTAAACAATGCAACTCCAAGAGTTGACTAATTTAATGCTAATTTAATTGGGAATTCACAAAGATGTGTGTTCACCGTCCGCCACCGCCATGCTATATGTATATGCCACAGTGTGCATTGTTACCAGCAGTTGTCAGCGTCGTCGCCTGCGTCGTTGGTCGCAACCACCTTCATACTGTATAGTGGTGTGGTGAAAAGATGTACGCAAAGATACTCCCGCTACACTCTCTCCTTCAATTTCGTATTCATCCAGGTATGTTTGTCTTCCAAGTTTACGTACTCGTATGTCCTATATCTCATAGCCTGAGGATATCATCATCATCGCACATCAGAGCTCGTGCGAGAGCCATGAGTGGTGTGTAGGCTGACTTTGTTTATGGGCACCTTCCAACCGGGTGAAGATAATCTTAATGAGGTGTCATTTGAAATTGCTCAACGAAAACCCTCAAATCCACTGGTGACATAAATAATCACGCGGCTATTTGTCGTGCTGCTAATATAAGGTCTTGTCCTTACTTTAGCCTGGATAGCCTGGCCTGGCCTAATGGTAGCAGTGGCTTCTCTCTCAACTGCCTACACCTATTAGCAATGAGCGAGATCGTAAATTGTGATGTGGATGGAAAGGGTAGTGGTGGCAGTATGGAGTGTGCCTGCAACACCTTTGCAGGCGTTAAATGGACCCGCATTCTACTCGTATACTTGAAAATGTTTACCACAGAGGCAAGGCGTTTTAATATTGAATTGATGTCAGGATAAAAATCATGAAAAATCGGTACAGAAATAATCAATTCCCCAACTAATGGGATTAATTAAGATCGAACCGGATTAAGGTGTTTCATAACTTCATTAATGGGAAATATTGTCTTGATTTTCCTGAAGGATATTTCATATCTGATGAATGATAAAGACCCAAGTAACTATAAATTTCGTCCCCTGTGAATTTCAATTTTAAATTAGGGTTTTTAGGAGAAATGAATTAGGTTCATGTTGATTGAAGCTTAAAGGTATTATTTTCTTGAGGGAAAATATATAATGTGAATTAAGCTACATTATGAAACTCAAATAACTTTTTTATCTCTTGTTAATTCGAAAATGAGTAAACGCCAAAGAAAGCTTTTTTTCAATGCTTAATCTTGATTCAATATATGGCACATATTTTTGAAACTTATGTCTTTATATAACGACTCTTTTTTTCCATTTTTGTACGAATTCGTATTTATATCTACCCACTGAAAGGGTTTTAAAACAATAATTGGAAAATTCGCAACTATATTCACTAACCTTCGTTGACGAGTCTTGCCATCTTCAATCAAGACACCCAACATGATTTATGTCAATCCAAACAAAGTCCATCAACTCATTTAACTCCTTACTTCATAAAGTAAACTCAAAAATAAAACCGCTCTTCCATTAAAACAATCTAATTCAAAAACAACATTTAGAACTTCCACATAACATCATGCTCAACTAATTGTTCTTGAAACCACTTAAGGTAGTGGTATCCATCTTCCAAATCAATCAACAACAACTTTACTCATACTCATACTCCTACTTTCCAAAAGAAAACTCAAAATGTTTGAAGATTGCTCTCAACATGGACTTTAGGAGAGGGCTTACCGACCGCAAACATGCAACTCCTCTTGATCGCACTCATAAATTATTCATAATAATCAAGACCTGAGTCATATCTTCACAATTACACGTAAAATGTAAAATCTGATCTCAAGACACGACTCTTCAAAGTGGATTCTGTAGTACCTAATTACAAATCAAATCCAAAAAAGCAAAAGCCAAAGCCAAAGCATCATCATCATCATCATCATCGTCTTTGGCACAAAGTGTCTTTATGGAGTGCATCCAGTGGGGTTTCTTCTTCTTGTTGACGGGGGATTGTACATACTTATGACTTCCAAGTTACGGGCCCGTTGTTGATGATTTCAGGAGATATGAGCTCGTGACTATCCCCTAGCACCACCGCACCATTGGGTCGCATCGCCCTCGCTCCATTCGATGTCGACAACGCGAAGACGACCGACGATACGGTCGAAAAGTACCGCGTCCATATCGGAAACAGGGATATAAGTTCATCGATGTCGATATCTTAATTGAATCGCACGGAGGCGTAATGCTGCCATGTTAAAGGGGACGGGCGTAATTATTGGAGTCATTAAACTTGAAAGAATCACGAAGAGATGGCTCGCACAACCAAAACCAAAGCCATCAGAATTGGCATGCTTGGTGGTTGTGAATTCTTAATGCACCCAAAGATGGCAAATATTTATATAGCGCACGAATGATCTCAATTAATTGCCAAAGCCAAAGACCAACATCAACGAGCTACGCTATCCGAGCTGAGAGTGTGCTGCAAGCAAACATCGCTATCTCCATCGTCATCGCCATCATCATCGGTCGGTCGGTGTTATTGGAGATCATAAATGCATGCCGCTCAGCAGTTATGCGCGATGTGATGCGATATCTCGTGCCGTGATATCGACTGATCATGTTTGCTTTTCGTTTTGGAATTTATAATTTAATCAGAGGAAAACTATGTTGAATTTATTATTTCGCTATTCGTTTTATTAGTTTTCGACATGATACACATTGATCGCTGCGGAATTGAGCTGGAGCTGGACACAGGTCGGTTGGTTTTGAACTTGAATATCACAGCGGGAGATCGGCGGGTACAGATGGTCTCAATCGTTTGCCGGTGAATTACAAATTGTTGGTAATAGAAGTTTAATAGGTTCTTCGCAATGGGAGTTACAATTTAATCAGGCGAAATGCAGTATAAATGAGAGCTATTCACTGGTGGTTTTTAATTTTGTGAAACAAGTTTGGACTAGTAGCTAATTTGATGTTTAAATGGGAATCATTTTTTCAAGGAGCAATTTCATTTCGACAGGATTGCGGATTAACGACGATTCAGATACATTTTATCATAAATTTAAATTTGTAATAGATCGTACTTCTTTTCTTGTTTGTAAAATTTTGTTAGAAGAATTTTAAAGGTGGCAGAATTTTGACCCAACAATGTTTTTTTCTAAGTTCGGATACAATTTTTGTACAATAAAAAACAACTTAACCTCATATAATTTGATTTTGAAACTCCAATTCAAGAAATGCCACACCATAACCTTAATTCAAACTCAAAGTCTACAATTTTCTCCTCAAAATACTTCAACCTTTCGCAGAAACAGAGAAAAAAAGCAAAAGTTACAAAAGTTATCCACTTCAAGTTATTAGATAAAAATACATTAACATCTCATTTATTTTTCTTAAATTTCTTCTGAATTCAAATTTAATATTTTTCAAATAAAATTTCATTTGTATTTTGTTGCGGGTTTTTGTTATAAATTACAATAAAAATCAACAAATCCAAAACTGAAAATGTGATTTGATATGAAATATTATTCTTTTCAAAAACAAATTTCCTCCTCCCCAATATACAAGCAGAAGATACTTTTAAGACAAATAAAATTGCCTTAAGACAGCAGAAGACTATAATACTCCATACTTAATGCATAAATTCTCAGAAAACTTTTTGAAAACCAAACCAAAAGTGACCAGAAGTAGAATAAGAAAAAAAAAAAACACACTTATATACAAACAAGAAGGCAAAAAAAAAAAAAATGTAGTCCTTATTGTCTCCTGGTCCATTGTCAGATTTTACGTTATGGTTTGGTCATCATCTTTTATTATAACACATTAGTGGCTTTAGATTTGCATAAAGGAAATGAATGACCCCATTTTTTTTTTTTTTTTTTTTTGAAGATACTGTTTTGTTGCTTGTGGCCTTCTTCTTTTTTGTGACAAAGAAGGATATATTAATAATGATGTTGAAGAAAAGTTTGTTGTTCTGTTTTTTTTTTTTTTATTTTGTTTTGTGTTTTAGGCTCATATTGGTCATAATTCAGTTTGTTGGAAGTTAGAGAGAAAATTGAAAACAATGTCCTTTGATTATATAAATTTATTTTTTAAGGACGAACATTAAATCTTATAAAATAATACAAGAAGTTCTTCCAATTGATTTTTTTTTTCATGCGACTAATAAGAAAAAAAAAACAGCCCAGACAAGGACAAAAATATTTTACTATTAGATCAATTTTAACCCAACTTACTAAAAGTGTTTTTCTTAATGCCTAAAAAATTAAAAATATTTTGCAAGCTCAACACAATATCTAAAATTAGTTCAAATATTTTTATGTAAAAAGTGCTGATCTTAAATTCAGTTTTTTCCGTCTTAATTGTACCTTAAAATTTTTTTATAAATTACCATACACAGTTACTTAAATAAATTGTGTATGGTAATTTATAAAAAAAATTTCAGATTGACAGATTTTGACATCCATTGTTTAAAAACGTCCATTTAATATGTACTCATAAAAATGTCTATGACAATTTGTTTAAATTTCTAATAATATAGGCCCTCATTATGAATAGTGAATCGATCGCAATTCATAATGATGGCCCTCATTTACTATCCTCAAAGGATAGTAAAAATTGAAAATAAAATCAATATAATTGAAAAAAAGACCACAATACCACATGGAGATCTTTTTAGTTATTAAAAGTAAATACTTTTATAAGAAATTAAAAAATAAACATAAAATTCATTACTAATATGACTTAAACGGGCGATTTTTGCAACTATTCTGTTATTCGCTGATGATTTTCAAAACAAGCCTCACATACGGCAAGTCAATGTCCCTTTATAATTATTGTGTGAATTTAAGCCAAATCTCTTTAAAAACAAAATAGAATTCTAAAAAGAACAAATTATTTAAGAATTTAAAAAGTCCGACCTCATTCGACGAAATCTGAAACGAAACTATAGAAAATTCAAAAAAATCAAAAGCTTATATACTTTTATTTGAACGACGAATTTTTTTGCTTCGTTCTTGTTGATTCTCACCGATTCGAGTCACTGAAATCAGAGTTACAATCCAGCGCTGTCTCCAAAAAAACAAAATAGTAGGAAACTTCGTTCTTGTTGATTCTCATGAAATCGAGTCACCTATTTCATATGAAATACAGCGCTAACGAAAGGTAGTATTTGGCGGGATTTCGTTACACGGGATTCTGATCGGCGGGATTTCGTTACACGGGATTTTGTTCGGCGGGCAAACGTAACCAACCCGACTTAAACAACTTCTTAAATTGTTTTGACCTCCAGACTAAGTATGCGATTTGATTTCGTTAAAAAAGATTACATTTTAATTTACAACTTATAATTCCGCCCACTCTAATTATTATTCAGAGTATGAACATTAGGTAGAATTTTAATGCTGTAGTAATGGGAACTCATCGAGATCAAATAACCGAAATGAAATAAAATTACAGAATACCCTCATTGCAACTAGCATTTGAAAAATAGGTGTTCACCCAATTCGCCAATTTCAAACAAATTACTTCCACGCTCATAGCGAACCCAAAAACTAAAAAAATAAAAGTAAAAATCCATTTTTACGATGGAAGCCATAAATCACGATCTCGTTTCTATTTTCTTCACATCTTTTGCCCTTCAGGCATGCCAAATTTTATTGGTAGGGATCTGCATATTACCGCAGCAAAATTTATAACCAACTAAGCCACCTCAATGATCGCAAATGCACACTGGAAGGCGGTTTGGCGGTATATCAGCAGATAATCGGTTCTATATCTCACACTCTCCATGCATACGGGAAATCTCTTTCTCTCTTTCTCTTTGAAAGATCAGTAGCCTGAGGCAATCAATTTATGATGATTGCTTATTTGTAAAGGGAACATGTTATTGGATAAAGCCAGCGTGCTCATTCGTAGGTGGATTATGATCGAGAACATATCATTTTATCGATTAGGGTTCTCCAATGGCGCAGCATTATAGAATTTCACGCAGTGATCGGTCGATTGAAAATTGACTCATGATTTGTTGGCCTTTCATGCGAGTGTTTATATGCGAGTGAAAAATCTCCAGCTGTGTGTGCTCGAAGCTTGGAACATAATAAGAAAAGAAATTCCCATGTGAATCACACGAAATCACTGAAGCTAAAAAGTTCATAATAAATAAATAAAAAATCCAATCAAAGAGCTTGATGGTGCATAATTTTAAATTCAAAAAATCAAAAAAAGGACATATTTTATTCAAGGAGATGTAGAAGATACTCGTACTGGAATCCATTGGCAGAAGAACGATGATGATGATGATGACGAGAAAGCCCGTGCATAAGAAATTAGTCATCTCGGGGAGGGCGGGTTTCAATTAGGAATGTTTTGCATAAGTTTTCAATCATTCGCCATGTTTTGCGAGCAGCATTTTTGGCCTACCTACTCATTTAAGATCCCGACACGACAACCACGAGCCGAACACGATGGGGCACGGGCCGATACTCAAGATTTTCGTCATCCTGGATGTCGTTGTTGTTTTTGTTTTTTTTTGGTGTCGCTGATGTCCTACTACCGAACAGTACCAACCAACCAACAACCGTATAGCAACCGACATTAATATGCCAAGCACGCTCACAGAATTAACTTCAATTTCAGTTAAACCCTAATAACAGTATGCCATCACAAGTGGTGTCTTCTGTTTTTAGGATCGGGTGCGGGATTTCGGATTAGGTCGTGGTACGGGTCCTCCTTATTCTCATGACAAGATGGGGTGTGTTTCGCATCCTGCACCATGCTAATGGCTTGTTGTAGTCAATTAATATTCTCCATCTACATTGCATACTAATGAGGGCAGTTCAGTACAGCCAGCGTATAGTGTTGTCTTCGAGGAACCAGCAACAACGACCAACGAAACAGTGAAGTGCTTTGACTTTGACCATGGCATGGTTTTAAAAAGGATTCTAAACTCTGACAGAATTAAATTTTAATTGAAAATTTTGTATTCCTCTTTTTTGTTTTTATTAATTTTTTTGTAAGTCTGAAAAAAAATTTAACTAAGAGACATTTTAGAGGTCAAAGAGAATTTGTAGAAAAAAAAGGTTGCCTCTTCATGAGCCGATAGAAATCAATTACCCACAAAAAAGGTTCAAACAGAATTCCCTCTGGTTGCCGACCGTCCCGTTGGTTGGCGTTGGAGACGAGACGAGACTAGGATGTCGATGACGATGAAAAACCAACACGATTGGCGGTCATGTCCTTCAAATCCATTGGCACGAAAACTAATATCAAACACCTGTACGTGGTGGTGGTTGGATGCGGTAAAAGGCCGCTCAAAGTACACAAAACACAAGCCAAACCCGAAAAGAACAGCCGAGAGTCCCCGTTTAAATGAAAAATTTCCTCCTCAACAAATTAAACATCCTGCCAAAGGCATATAACAAACACAGGAACATGGATTTCACATTCGGATCGAATAGATTGAGAAGTGATGGTGGCGGTGTGGTGCGCTGGTGGTGAGGTAAAGGAGAGTAAGAGTTTCAACAAGGATTTAGGTAAACACAGTTGCCATTCCCAGTGCCGATGCCATGCCATCAGAGAGAAAGCGCATAGAACCTCTATTATATCCTTCCTCACCTGTAAATTACTGAAACCAGGACACAGAGTCAGTCGATTGCGATTTCGATTCGAATTGGGATTGGGTTAGTTTGCACTAGGGGCATTTTGAAGTTCGATAAGCGTTGCGACAGACGCAGAAAGCGCAGAGGAAACATTTTGCTGTTTATTGGAATTGCATTGCTGCCGCGTCGTCGTCGTCCTCGTCGTCGTTATACTGATGGTTCTGCTTGTTGTTGTTTGTGGCTCTGATCGAAATGGGAAGTGGATGTTTGAACAGAGATTGGCACCGACCACGTCGCCATTCACAACCACTGTTGCTTCCACACAGTGCATGTATAGTGAATGACGTTTGTTTGCATACGAGAATATCTTAGTTTTGGACGAATGTACGATGGTGAAGAGTGGAAGTCGAACTAGAATTTAATTTGGGTAAGTTTGCTTAGGCCTTGCCAGAGAGTCATTAAGAAGAATGTGTAAATTGGGAACTTCTATGGATGACTAGACTATACCTAGTATGCCAGTTACGAGTACATAAAATGCTTTCGGATGGTATTATATTTACAAGAAATATCGATTGAGTGATACAATGCTTTTACTTTCGTTAACATGGTTTGAAAAAATCTTCAATACTTCAGTTCTATTTAAAACAGATATTCCTTGCCCTCCAGAATTAAAAGAAACTAAATATGTAAATATATAAAAACAAACATTTTTAACAAGTGTCTTGAACATGCTTATTTAACTACGAGTATTTTGTTATTTTTGGTTTAATTTTACAATTTCTAAAATTTTTGATTTTTTTTTGCGTTGTGGTATGCGTGATCCTATTTACAAAAGCTTATTTATTTTTTTTCTTCCTTATTTTAATGCTTTTTTTTACTTTTTGTAACTGCTTGTACAAAGCATTCCCAAACTCTTGTCTTCCAATGACATTGGTATCGCCATAATTTTTCACCTTCAAAAAACTCTAATTAACTGCCGATACGAATAGCAAACCGAAATTGTTATCGGAAAAAAGGCGTGAAAAGAATTTGATTTGAAAGAAAATATCCAAACACCCGATCCAATAGGTGGCAGAACAGTAAAGTGAATAAGGTTGCTGATACGGATGACCAGCTTTTAAAGGCAGATATTATTTAACTCTCCTCAACCACCTAAAATCAATGATTTGATCGGCCCTTTTCAGTGTGGCCTAGACAAGGAAAATCAAACATCGATCAAATGTTTACACTCCGAAAGATCCAACGAGTCTTCAAATTCAATCCCTTCTAATGTTGTGCGAGTACAGATCAACATCAGCCAACTTCTAAGCAACTCAATTAGCTAACTTACTTAAATGGTAATATTAGGCAATTAAAAATACTCCTGTATTTTGTATACCTACTTTATTTCTTAAACTCATGAGTTAGCAGTAAGGCTTTCAGTTAGAGTGGAGGGTACTCATAGGCACCAATAAATTGTGTTCTACTATAGGAACCAATCATCCACGATGTTTGGAAAAATAGGTTTGATTGCAAACGAAGTCGTCTTCGATTTTCAGATCCATTTATTCTTGCTTGCGACCCTAAACTTTGCTACTATTACTTCCTATCCAAATTAACTTATGGTCTTACTTTATCACAAGCTTAACCATCCAAATGTGCCAAGAAAAAGTATTTGGTAAGATTGCAATTTCCATCTGGCTACTTTACCTCTTATATTCTTCATTATCTTTAACAATTTGAGACAGGAGTTGTCTTTTATTACAGCAAAATCTATGTCTTTGGGTGAGAAGGGGTGTCCGTAGGAAGAAATGTCAAGCTAGAACAATTTAAATTAAACCTCTTTTACCACCCTGCCTGACCAAGGAATCTTAGAACCTGTCTTAGATTTTCTGGCAGAAAAAAGTCGATGAAGGCTTCTTCGCCGGATTGGTCTTCAATTTCCCACTACTAACTATAAAACACAAATGTCTGCAGCATTTTGTATTTTCATTGGACTAGGGAGATACTTTCTTTCCTAATGACACTTTGTCTACCAAACCGATATTAGTCGCGAAGTTACGCCTAATAATAAGCATATAGCACGAAAAATTCTTTGCCGTATAGTCGGGCATTAATAGCATAAACATTGTTCTGCATTGCACAACTTAACCCGGCTCTCACTTTTCTCCAAGGACAAGCTTATGCATTAAGTCTATTTCCTGTTACAAAGGGCTTGTATTGCTGGAGCTGGAAGCACCACTATAGATGAAGTGCTCCATAAGCCCCATCCAAGTCCGTTCCGATCAAAATCTAGAAATTTCTTCTTGACTTCATCCAAAAGTTCAATAAAAGTCGAGGGCACGAACCACGTCTGCATCTTTTTTCTCTAACTGATACATGTCTCAATCTTTGTCCGTCAGCTGCATTAAAGTTTTTAACCCCGGAAGCCGCAAGCTATGACTTTTCAAATAATATAATGAATAGAGATCTTATTTTCAAGAGTAAGAGGGGCCTTGACGAATTCTAGGCGAAATCCTGCGTAATACTGAAAGTGTGTCTCTCTTTATCAATGCACTTTTTCTTTCATACATTGGAATATCAATTAATACCTTGGTATAAGACTAAATACCAATAATTCTCCAAAGCCATGCAACTCATTTATTTTTAGAATTTATCAGTTGATTTCTAGCATCCTACGCTATGGTAAACAATAAAATAATTTGTTTGAAAGACGCCAAGGTTTGACCTCAAACCATTTAGGTAAAGTGTGATCGTCTATTATTTTTTTTACCAATTTGAAGTTCGAATATCGTTTTAAAAAGTGTTTAAAAAAATAACAATAAAATAAAACACAAAACACTATACAACTCTCCCAGTCTCAATGTTCGAGCCTTCTTCCTCAACAACAACCACTTACAACTACTCACCCAAGTGCCTTGTCCTTTTGTCGCATTTCCATACAGACTATAACACACCCACTATGAAAATTTAAAGGTAAATATCCGTTTTTGAAGTGCAGTTAATATCCAATTTACGTTGTAGCCCCTTGTATAACTTCCATTGTAACCATCATTGCAAAAGGCCATAGTATATAGCAACCTTTAAAATCTATACGACCACCACCACCGCTTGTACAACCAGGATAAGTGAGAGAGAATTGAGTGGTCCTTCAAGCATATTCGGGGTCGATTCGATGGTTTGTTTGCCGTCTGGTAGCCTGAGGCAATAAATAAAATTGCAGCACAATAGAGGCAGAGCCTTTTGCTTGTGCTTTTACTACAAGTACGTACAGTATAGGTACATTGCTGGGAAAAAAAAAAGAAAAAACACCGGTACCGCCTGATGTATACAACACAACCTGCCTTCAAGCTTAGGGTTTTGTTGGCTGGATTGGATAAAAAAAAGGCAAATATTAAATGGATTTGGGAAGTTCGAAGAGGTCCGCTTCTATCAATTTATGGAGAACACAATTTGAACTTTGTTCGGATTATAGTGGTCCTCTTCGTCGACTAACTATACTAAAAGCGAATCCAATTCAAAGGAATTTTATGTGTGTGTATTAGTGCGCTACATAGTATACATTTTAGAGAAAAGGATATCCGGAAATTGAAAAATAACGAGAATAAAAAATTAAATAACATTGTTGATATGGAAAAGTGCAATAAAAACCCTTTTACGCCCATTGCGCTGCCACAAATGCTAAAAAACATGAATTTTTTCGTATACAAATATAAAGGTCCTTACAGAGTAGACATTTTAATGTGCTTGTTAAAATTGCAAAAAACCCTTAATAAATAAACAGTCGGGAAGTCGATCAATGGAAACATTATAAACTTGATCAAAAAATGCAAATTCATCGTTAAGCCAAATTTAATATCAGTGATTTTGTTGTTGTTGTTGTTGTTGTTGTCATGGTCAACTTATGAACTTAAAGGCAACACTTTCCCTAGGACACAATTTCATACAATCATCAATCATAATTTGATGAGAAAGCAATGAACAATGAACATGATGTGCGGACACTTTTGAGAAAGCCTCAAAGTCTGAACCAGACTATAGGTAGGTACTGCAGTAAAAAAAGGGAGGCTTTGGGGAATCTTTTGCGGTTGGGTGTTGTGTCAATATGCTTCCATAAAAAAAAGAAAAGAACCATCCCAGACAAATTAAATAATGATTTATGAGCTTGAATCCTTTTTGTCCGGACGCAATTTCGTTACTCCTTAACACAAAAAAAAGGTTCACCATAACCAAAACCACCAGATGGTACACCTTGTCAATAGATAGATTTCTTTTATTTGAAGTGAAAAATGTCAAATAAAAGGATATTCTGTGTGTGTTAAGATTATATAAAAAGGACGAAAAATTGGCAATATGGGGTATTTGCTATTGTGCTGAATCATGAGCTTGTTAATACGGAAACAAAGAACGAACAGAGGGACACCCGACCATGACTTTGTTTATTTTAGATACATTTTTTTATCTATTTTTAGATATCCTTATTTTTTTTGGTTGATATTGAACTTTCATGCGGGTTGAGTGAAACCATTTTTTTTTTGATAATTTATACAAAATAAATAAGCAAACTCATATTTAAGGTTTATACTTTCTGCAAGGTTTTTTTTCCATATCTATCTATGGAACTAATTTGAAAAAGGATTTGTCCATTATAGTGCGCTTGAGACATCTTCAGAGGTTCCAATAACTTCTTCTACCAATAAAACTTGTAAAAAGACACATAAATCGTATTCTTCGTCTAATGTGGTGTCGTTATACTTAAATGGGATTAATTCAATTATGTCATCAGACTGTTTGTAAAGATTCCTATATACGACTACAACGAAGGACATTATATATCTTTGTTTTATTTATTGACCAATAAAAATGTCCGGTAAAGAAGCAGTTTAATTATTTAATTTGTCATTTGTGAGTCTTGTAGAATATTTTCTTCAATTTTCCAAGAAATTTTTCTATATGAGAGGACAGAACAGTTGAACATCATTATCACGTTTATTACAAAGATGAAATAAAAATTGCAGACAAAAAAAACGACTGAATAGAGAATATAGAAAAGCAATTTTTATAAGAACATCCTTTAAATGAGCAACAATATGTGGAAAATAGTTGATGGGGAAAGATTTGTCTAATGACAAGGGTAGCTGTAGCGACTACAGCTGGTAACAGGGGTCAGAATTGAAACCTTAAAAAAAAAAAACAAGTAGAAATATTAAAAGGGCATTGACCAATACAAAATTTGTAAACAGAATAGGTTGCGTGAAGTTGTGTTTTGGCGGGCTTTAACAAAAAAAAAATTGTTGACAAAAAATTGATTAAATGATGTCAACTATGAAAACTGCAACCAATGAAGAAAAAGTAAATAAGGTTCTACAAAAACTAATAACTGGTTTCGTATGGGTCATGTATTGAGATTGTTTTCTGTAAATATTAAGCGTTTTCGAGACTTTTTTTTAAATTGACTTTTGGCGCGCTAGAATCCTGTTTCATCCCACTGTGCGTCCGTGAGTCCATCTGTGCAGTACACATTTCCACTACGCGTGAACGGATTTTCTTCAAATTTGGCAGATAAAGATGATTTTTAGGAAATTTTGAATATTTGTTTTTTTTTTTTTTATTTTGATTATCTCATCTTGAACGAGTACCTCCTATATGAAATTTTTGAGTTTTTTAAAAACGGCTCAAACGATTTTGATTTAAATTTTTTTAATGGTTTCTTCTACAAAGATACATTTTTAGAATTTTGTTTTTGGTCCGACTCGTTTTTCAAAAAAAAAAAATACCTTTTTAATTAAACAAATTAAAAGACTTTTCAAAAAAAATTTAGTATGCCATTTTTATGATCAAATTGCACATGGTAGTGCCCAGCCAAGTTCTAGCAACTTTGGCACTATATCCTTATTTACAGCCCATTTTTTGACTTGAAAACAAATTAGGCCAGGAATTTCAAATTCTCAATATTTTCAAATTTCATCCACTAAGCATGAGTGCTTTATGAGATGCAGGGCTTCAAAAATAGCAAAAACCGTAACTGACTGACTGACTGGCTCACTGACAGATCATCAAAATTATGGAGTTACCATAACAGAAAAAATCGAAAATTTGAAAATTTGCATTCTGGGGGGTGGAATTCGCCCATATTCACTGAAATGGTATCAAATGTATGAAGCACATCTATTCATCGTAGAGTCTTCAAATTTTGTATAATTGCTATTTGTAGACTTTGCGGTATATTTAAGGAAAAAATCAAAAGTTTGAAAAATTTTGGAGGAGTGGCATTCACCCATATTCACAGAATTGGTATATAACTTATGGAGCATTTTTAATCATCGTAGAGTCTTGAAATTTGAAGAGTTTCCATTTAGGGGGCGTGGTATCCGGTTACATTCCCTAAATAAGTCTAAAATCATCGTATAGTTTTGAAATTTTGCACAACGGTTGGTTTTGCGATGCATATGAACAAATAAATTGAAAATTTTAGATTTTACATTGAGGGGGCTTGGTATCCGTGGCAAATTTTCAAACAATTTTGCAAATGAAGGTGCTAGGTAAATTGAAAAATTGACAAATAAAATAAATGAATTTTAAGGGAACTACGAGCTTGATAGCCTTTTACCATCAATTGTGAATTTAATAATATCTGTTTCTTATAAGATTTGTAGCGTATATAATTCTTAGAAACATTTAAAAAGTAATTTAATTAAATCTATTGTATAATACATAAAATTAACTTGGAAAATAGGTCAAAAGATCGAAAAAAAATGTTTTTTGCTCTTTATTCTTGAATGACGAAGTTTTTGACAAATAATTTTTGCTCATTTTATAGATATTCGTACCTTTTACCCGTAAGAGTTGTCATGACACTTTTTTTCGATGTGAGCTATCAGTTAGAAGGCTATTCATGTTAGCATAGCTTGATAATAAAGGTTTTTCGTTTTCATTTCATTAATTTTTTTAATTAATTTTTGTATGCCAAAAATTGAAAATTATCCGGTGGCAACCCTATGCCTTGACTTTTTATTTAGATTTTTTTAAAACAATTTAGGTATGCATTTTTGTTGAAAGGTGCTATAGAATAACAATTTTTTACTTAATTGTTCCACCCTTTTACCAAAGCAAAATATTTATTTATTTTAGCTTATTATAACGTTTTTCTGCTCTTAAAATTATCTTTTTAAATTCGAATCATTCTTAATGTGTAATCATCAAAAGCTTTGATAAAATTGATTGCGTGTATAGACAAACATTTTTAGTAAATAATACAAATATTTGTGTCTATTCTTTAAACAACCGTTTTAATTGAAATATACTCTGATCTGTGTCATTCGTTAAATTCCAAAACTTTAAATACCTACCTACCAAAATTGTTACCTCCCTCACCCTTAACTTTAAACGTCCGTGCTAAAGTATGATTTTCTCTTTAGCAGACTCTTGTCAAACAACTTCCCAAAACAAACGAGAGTCTCAAAGTTTTGTAAAACTTCAAATGATTTATATTAATTTCATCAACAAACAAAGAAAAAGACAAAAATAAAATAAAGAGAAAAAAAAAATAAAAAAACAATAAAATAAACAAACACACAATATGCAAATTTATTTATGTTTAGCATACCATTTCAGATTGTTTCAGTGATACACAAAAAGTATACAAAGCAAAAGAGCACCCCCACTATTGACAACAACAACAAAAAGACTTTTTTTTTGGAAAATTCTCATCAAAACCCCATCCCTATGCATCTCGTCGAGATTCCTCCAAAAATAAAAGGACATCATCCCTTCGCAGGTTTGACAACATTAAAGTAAGCATGAAATGAAGGCATTCAATGACACACATAGTTGCACTGTTCCTGTGCTGTGTACTCGAATGTATATACGTTGTACTCACTACTTGCCTTGTCGTTTCCATTTCCATCCTCCAGAGACAGTACTTTGTCCTACATTTGCAGTCCTGGTATACGTGGCGAAGTGAGGAGGAATTTAACTTTGATCTTATCCGGGGGACTTTGATTACAGCACCCTTAGGTATAATTGAAACAAATGAAAATGAAGGCGAAAAAAAGGCAGCAAACAAAAGGGAGAATGTTATGTGAGAGGGGGGA
Source organism: Meliscaeva auricollis (assembly GCA_948107695.1). Lineage (NCBI taxonomy): Eukaryota > Metazoa > Arthropoda > Insecta > Diptera > Syrphidae > Meliscaeva > Meliscaeva auricollis. Next base: position 16,876,379 of record OX403619.1, on the reverse strand, counting down.
GTGGATGGGGCATCTAATCACACCCCCTGCCCATTCTTTCACGAATGAAATGTTCTTCTATATAAGTTGGCTTTTATATGCGGACGTTATAACATTTGCGGGGTTTCCCCTTGTGTGTGATGCGATGACGACTTAAATGTCCTTTTGTCTAGGAATTCATCTCTTTTTTCTCTAAACAAAACAAAAAGCAAAGACAAAAAAGCATTCCATCATCAACCCTCAATCAAAAAGGAAAGGAAACGGAAACATAGGGTTTTGGGGGATGGTTACATCGTCATCGACTTTAAATTCATTTAACCCCGCATTAGCCCGTATCTCTTTGCATTTAGACAACAAAACAGCAGGCCCTTCTCATTAAACATTAATTGCGGAACATCCTTAATCCATTATCGTCTCTTTTGACTCGTCTGACTTTGGGATGACTCGGATGATGACGACGCACGGAGTCCAGTCCCCGTGTATATATTTTGTATAATTGTGTGTGCCTCACCTCTCATCAAGACATCAGAGCTCCTTCGTTTCACGGTTCAATTGTCCTAAATGATTTATTTGGTGCCGCCTCGGCTAATTGCATGTCGCATGTTTGAAGCAGGTTTTCCTGTACAGAAAACGATGCAAGCAACTGACACCTCAACCAGCGCGGTGTGCACGTTTTGTTTAAACGTATAAAGGCTAGGTAGAATTAGGCGAAGAGTGGGGGTTGGACTTGGCTTATCAGGCTTCCACAACTGAAAGTGTCACAAATTTACGACACACCACCAGTCACCACCACCACCGACCGACCGACCGCCTCGCCTTGGCTTGGCTATTCGATCTTGATCGCTAAACGAACCAGTTGATTTGTAATTACAAATTTTTAATAGAGATATGCCGGGCTTGATAGTATGGGCTGGGCATGGGGGCAGGAGTTGTGGACGGCTTCGCCCAGTTATGGATATGGCTCTTAGTGTTTCGGAATTAGTTAGTTAGTTTGTTTATTATACAGCTTAAGGGAACATTCATAGTACAGAGAGAGACAGAGCTAGTAGTTTGATGATTTTAATATTGTCGTTGTCGTTGTCTTTGTTGATTCTTGACTAAAACCCAAGCTTGGTAAGCAAGTTGTGCAAATGGTTGGTTGCCGTTGCATTATGTTTGCATGATGATGATGTCCTGCAGCACATGCACATTGCATTTACGCTGCAGATGATGCTATTTTAAGTTATGTTTTAATTACAACACTGAAACCCGAGAGATATTCACTTGTCGAGTAGTTTTGATATGAGGAAGAGGATTGGAGTGAGAGTAGTCAGCATTTCGCATTCAGTTGAACAAAAACAAACTCTATAATGTTGTCGTATAATATTTGGAGAGGCTTCTAGGCTTTTAGGTAAATTATTAGCTTGCACTATGTTCAAATATACGATTGCAAGCAATTTCTGTATCTAAAACTGTGTCGTATCGTATACAGTCGAAATATAGGAGGATAAAATTTGCTTAGAGGTGAGTTAACAAATAGTGTATTCTCACTATTGTGTGCTTAAAATGTCAAACAAGCTTCTGTTATAATCATAATGTGTGCGCCGAGTAAGTAACTACATACTATTCATCATCATCATTGGTTGGTATATTTTGCGGTTGATAAATTATGCTCTGTGCAATTAATATTAAATCTGTGTTTTAACGATGCACATGGATAATATTTGATGACCTTCAAGTAATTGTCTAAGATTCAGCTATGCATTAAGAACTTTTCATCATCGACTTGTATGCTTAAATTATTTGTGCGAAACATATGACCTAGATAAACCGAATATAGCAGGGTTGCCACCCAATACAATTTATCTGCAAGGATAATTTTATTTAATAAATATTTTTTCGAAATTTCGAGTTTGAGAGTAATTTTTTTTTTCAAGGAGTGGAGAGGATTTAAAATACAAAACCAAAAAATGGATTTCTAGCTTTTCAAAAAATTATAAAATGTGTAGGGTATTTTGTACAAACATACGTGGATTTGTTATTTTTACTACTTTTTTCTCTATTTTTAGTATTAATTTAACAATATTTCCTTCTTTTTTCATACCGCGTCTGTCTGGATGTATCAGAAGCCACAGCCTAAACGGATGAGTCGATTTACTTTAAACTTGGTACATAGTGTTTTTAGAGCATATCCCCATACTTTTTTGGAAATATATTTCTTGGACCAAAAATAACGGTACCTGCCATATATCGATTTTAGAAAAACTTATTTTTATCAAAAATGGCTCCTATCATTTCGACTAAAAAAAATATAATCATTTTGTTGGGTAACGTCTATCTTTTTATGTAAACATTTTTTTTTCAACCGTTATTAACGGTACCTGCAATAGAACCGTTTTTTTAAATTCTGATTTTCTTCTGTATGACTCACTCGATTTAAACGATTTTTTTTTATATAAATTCTTTTAATCTGTTGCAATACAGTTCAGCAACAAAATTGTATTTAACATCGGCTTAACATCATAAACAACTTAGAAAAAAGGCAGAACTACCGGATTTGACGCAAGATCTCCTTCCCACGAAATGACAAGGTTACTGGACTATTAGGAGAAATGACAATATGAAAAAAAAACGGTGTTCATTATAATGTAATAATTATTGTCTAGATTTTTATTTTTTACGGATACGGATGCATTACTTCTCCTTACCATTCCTAACGTTTTTCGTAACCTAAGTTTGGCGTATCATCAACTTTTGACACCTACGATATGAACAAAATTCTCTCCCCGTCTTTTACCCCCTGAAATAGAGAAACTAATAGCTTACATCAGAACCCATTTTCTTAATTAATTCGTAAAGTTGAGCACATCACTCAAGGCCTGATAATTTATTTACTTAAAATTAGCCACAAAGATAAAATACTATTTATTACTTGTACAAGAAAAATCCTTAAGAATTTATACTAAAACTAGCGATAATCAAAAAATCTTGACGCCTTTTATCGATTTTCATAAAATATACTTGAGAAACCGGCCGGCCCACAAGAACAAGCTGTTGTTGGTTTCTAGTTCTTAATTAAAACTCAATTGATATTGAAGATTTAGTTTGATGATTTTATTTATAGTCTTTGATTATATCTCGTTTCATGATTGATCACTTTTTGCAAATTAAACGTACATTGGTATTGCATGTTGGGAATAATTCTTTGTAATAGGCAGGTGTATTTATTTATAGTTTTACCTAATTAAATGAAGATTCAGATAATGGCATAATATGAAGACTATAGACGTTTTGTTTTTTCTTGATTTATTTTATTTAACCGGAATATAAGGGGGAATGAAGAATGTTAATTAATATGTTTGCTTAGATCCTGAGCGTATTAAAATAGAAAGTGCTATCAAATTCACCCTACGGAATTCCAAAAAATCCTAAAAACAACCGTTATATGTACTACATAATCTATATCTCATACAAAATTGATGATGATTGATGGCTTTGACAATTGCAAATCGAGGAGATTGATATGATGCTTTAGTCGCGGCACAATCTTCTGTTTTTTTTTCCAAAAACAGGATGTATTCTACAAAAATTACCTCACTTTTGGGCGTGATTACGATATCGTTAAAAATATCCCCGCCTCAAAAACTCAACTTTATGGATGCTCTTATTGTTAAAGAAGGTATGTTCGATCTTTGGTATTTATCAGTCAGTCTTATAAATACACATTTTCGGTTTTTGACTTGCCCTTAAAGATCAAAAATTGACTCCTCCCTTTTTGCATAAAACATCAAGTAGAAAATGTTTCCACAAAGTGCTTTAATCACAAAAAAAAAAAAAAAATAACTCAAAACAAAAAAAAAAGTAGCACAAAGAAAATTGCACAATTACACAAGTGCTCCTGATGTAAAAAAATAAAATGAAAAAAAAAAGATAATTTTTGTTTTATTTTATGTTTCAATGCCCCTGTCTGAGCATTCTTTTCTGTCACACCATCATCAGGCGTCTAAAAGCCCACTCATACACTAAAACCCACATTGCATCTTAAAAAAAAACTACCCATCCTCTTGGAACCTCCTCTTCTACATAAAGGTGCATTGGAACGCTGCATATTCACACAACAGATTTCATTTGGTCTGGCCGGCACCGACATGCATCGGCACAACAACAGCATAGCGACTGGTGGCGTGGCGCAGTTGCTTATGAATTCGTTCCACGCAATCGAGTTAACACAACACCTCAAAATATTTATGCATGTCCGAATTAGCATAAATTTAAATTACACTACACTACATTCACTCAATGACCAACCAAGCTCCACCATCAGTTTCAGTTATACATATATAGGAACTATAGGCTGATGATGATGACAAGAGAAACACAGAAGAGGCCCTCGGAGTCTGAAAGAAGACATGGGGTAAGGGACACTGACTGTGTACTGGATTACCGACTAGTGTATGGAACCTACTCTCAGCAACACAAAATCCGTAGGTACCTACTTCAAGTTTAAAAGAAAAAAAAAATATGTAACAAGGTGAACATTTTTCGAAAATGAAGAAGAACCCTTCAAGATGTGATTATAAGGATGTCTGCATAGTAAAGATAGTACCTATATAAGGGTGTAGGAAAAAAAAGGGTAATTCCTGTGTTCATGATGGGCTCTTGAAACATTACTAGGAGGCGACTCCGAGCACGACCCACGTTCCATAGTTGGTGTTCGGCCTGCATTAACTTTACACAGGATTTGCACTGTACTTGATGCAGTCAGTGGCTTTGTAGAATCAGGTGTAAAAAGGGTAGTTTTTCTGTACCAGAGTGGTACTAAAGAGCATAGTTAAATTTAAGGCGCCCGCCATATTGCTTCATTATTTTTTGGGGTTTATGTTTATTCAGTTGTTTCTGCCACTTTTAATAACAGAAAACGTTAAAATAAGTTTAAGTATGTAATTTATAATAATAAGTGCTTCCGCCTTGGTTAAGGGTAACTTCATAAAGTCTTTTCAGTATTGATTCATAGAATTTGGCCAAATAATCCAAGGTTATGTCACTCCATGCTTTTTTGAGGGCATCAATAAGTTCATCCTTGGTATTATATTGTATTTCTGACTCATAGATCTTGCGCGCCACATTAAGGTCAGGAGAGAATGGTGGCCACTCAAGTATCGAAACATTTTGACATCTAATCCAATCTTTCACTACTCAAGCGGTATGGAGAGGAACGTTATGATGCGTTGATATGTCCATGACAGATCTTGAAAAATAGTAAAAAAATATGGAGAGGCCTTTTCCAATGCACCAACATACGAAACAGCGTTCATTTTCGAAGAGAAAAACTGTAGTTCTGAGATGCTATAAAATAAAATTGCTCCCCAAATCATAACTTTACCCTCACATCTGTGAAAACGATTCAATTGGTGATTTTCCTTTCTTGAATCGTGATAATAATAATTATAACCATCGGGGGCTTCCATGTTGATATTTTTTTCATCCGAAAAAATAACCCGATGCATGCCACTCATTTTTCCACATCATGGTTATGACTAAAAAGTAGACGTGAATCTTTACGATTAGGTGACAGTGTTGGTTTTTTTATTTGCAGTTTGCATCCCCTCAAATGGTCAGCTATCCTTATGATACGTTTCACGGTGGAAAGACTAGCTGTAACACCTGATTTTACCTTAATTTCGAAGTGTGAATTCGAAGCAGTTCTGAATATTACTCTTCTATCGGTGACGGCTGACATGGCCTGGTAGGTTCTACCTTTCATCTTTTTCCCGTACCCCTAGCCGTTCTTCAAAAAAAACTGTTTATAAAGCAATGGCTTCTTCTAAATTTTTCTGCAATTTTGCAGTTAGACAGTCCTGACTTTTTAAAAGCTTGCACTTTTTCTCTTTCTTACTCAAAGCCTTTTTTTAACCCATTTTATGCTATGTGATAGCAGAACTTATGCTTCTGCAGAAGATCTATTTGCGTTCGGCTTCAAATTGATGATATCGATGTTCCTACTATTCGTGAATAACGGTAGTTGAGGAATATTTCGCTGTTACGACAGTAAACAGATTTTTAAAAGCATTGAATTCCACACGATTTTTGATACCTACTCTATGTAACAATGCTACTTAAGACCGAATTTACATACTTTCTCGTTACTTATTTAGATCCTAAGACCTAATAAGATTTGTGGTGTTACCCTTAAGGAGCATGGGGACTTCATTCTCCTATGCACCATCTGTACGGTTTCTAGAAATATATTTAGTGCCATGTGCTTCCCGGCCGCCCCGCTCCCATACCTGCCATTGTGAACGGGTTCCACAGCATCGCTTGGTTAAAAATGAAATGGTTTCCTTTTGGAAGAGTGTGTGACCAATCCACTGTCTTTAGATTCTTGACCCGTTCTTCATTTCGAGTTCTTCATTTGGTATACGGTTGGGCCAGAAAATCATTAGGATATCTTGTAGAAACTTTTTCATGAACGTTTGCAGCTTTCTTGTGAAAGTAGACAGGATCTTCTGCTAGAGCCATGAAGAAGCACGGATTCAACATAAGAGCGGAACAGTCTCAGCTTGGTCTTATAGCTGATAAAATTGTTCGTCCATATTTTGGACGGCATTTCCAACGCAGTCTTTGCCTTCTTAATATATCTGTTGATGTCTTGTTCAGTTCCGAATTTGGTAGAGACAAAAATATTTTGAAAGTCTTCTACTTCAACGGATGATTTACTTCCGAGACTAATATTTTTGTTTTGCCAGTTCAGTTGCACGATTTCTGTTTCTCCACCTCCACCCTTGTTGTCATTTTGTTGAGACCCATGATCCTATGAGAAAGTAAGCATACGTTGTCCAGATGTTTTAGTTGGTATGTCAGAGACCAGTGATTTCGTCTATTTCTGTTCGGCAATCCAGTTTTCAAGGAGCAAAAATTGAAAAAATGATTATCAGGATAAGGGTGGTGGGAAAATTTGGGATAAATGGTATATATGAAAGGGAAACATAAACTGACCACCAACAGTTTCTAGGAAAGGGGGTGGGTGGGCGAAAAAGTGGGTGGGTGTAGAAAATCATATTTTTTCTTTAATATGCAATTTGCCGCTTGCAAGGCACAAGATAGTACGGAGAAAGTGATGAAATGCTTTAGTTGCGTGGTCCCTTAAACAATATTCTTGTTCGTTTTCTTTTTTTTAATAGATCCGACCCTGGTCTTGCAGTAGCCAGGGTTTGTCCATCCTGACGGCATAAGTTGGTTTTTTAAACTACATAAGGGAAAGAGATTTGTAGTGTTTTTGTTCCTTGTCCCGAGTGCGGCTGCTTTTGTTTGTGAATGTGTAGTCGTCAATGGATAAAATAATAATAATCGAACACCTACTGGGTGTGTGTATATAGTTCGTGGCGGATGTCAATCCAAAGGCTTAGGTCAAGGATGGAATGCATAAAGCAGACTTATTACACACACAAAAATATTGATTTCACGCAGTTAATTTACTGCAAATTACTTTCAATCCCTGATGGCATTGTGTGATGTTGTGTGTATTTATATTCTCTTACTCAATGGACAATGTTGTCTGGATCTGATTAATAAAGCAGAGGTGATTGTGTTTGCCATAAAATGTAAATAAAAATTATTATATAAAAGGATATGCATCGCATAATTGAGGAAGTTATGACATGGCATGTTGGGCCACAGTAATGTCAATAAATCAAGGCAACATTAAAGTTAATTGTTATTTCCTCAGTTATAGACTTTTAAATAAATGAAAAAAAAAATAAATTGGAGTAATCAAAACAAGCTATCATCTAATGGTAGTTGGCCAGAGAAGAATTATAAGCTCATAAAACTATAGAAGTTGTATTGGTTGGGAAAATTGATAGTTTAGTTAAACCAGGAAATGGCCACTTTCGGTAGAATTTTTGACCGGAGTATCGAATCAGTATTAAACTAAATCTATTAGATGTCCTCTTTATGAACCTATTCTCTGAAAAAAGTCAATAAGTTGTCGGAACCAACTTGCATACATAAATGTGAAATATTGAAAATTGACCAATATTTTGACATTCCAATGGAGGATTTATTAGTACCTTGTGGTTTAAGGATGCTAAGGTTGCAAACAAACATATTTAATGCTAAAAACCATGAAAAAAACCCTTAAACGCAATTGCTCCTTTATTCTTCCTTATATTTCCTAGTATATTCAGTACCCTTTTTACAGAAGGTAGGTATAGGAAAAAAGTGAAATTCTAAAAAATTATTGTTTGGTCAAAAGATTTTGGTGTACATCGTTTTGTAATCAATATTTCCCAACCTACTTTTTATCAAAAAAAAATGAAAAAAAGCAACATTGCGGTGCGAAAACGAAGGTATTTTGTCCCTTGTTTGTCAATTGTGTTCTATCATATCTAAAAGACACGCTCTGAAATCCCCAAAAAAGGCAAACAATTTTGTTGGTTAATATTTTTTTTTTTTTATTTCTATTTTCTATTTTTTGTTCATTCTACATATATTCCTATGTTATGTCGTTATTTGATGCTCAACAAATATTTGTGTGGTAAACATAATAAATTGAAGATTTTTGGTATAGACAGTCAACAAGAAAGTTTTGTTATAGGTACGTTCTAAAAAGTCTACTCAGCATTGAAATATTAATTTAGATATACTACCTACTTTCTCCCGCAGTATATAGATGATAGAAGAAGATACAATCTTTCAATCAACAACCGAATAACAAAAAAAAAAAGGAGATAGCTGAAGGCTATTGTCAAATGAATGTGGTAAGACTTGACGGAAGTAAACACAGATATACTGGATTGGTTATATCTGCAGTATTGTATATAAGGGACTGTTTACAGAGGATAAGTTTCAGGAGGTCAATAAAGTGTTTTTTTTTTATCTGCAGGTTATAAATAAAAAAAAATTCAAAAAGAAATTCCTATCACATATTTTCTTTCTAAAAAAAAAAAAAAAAAATACTGCAGAATCCAATAGAAAGTCATTTTTGTAGAAAACGAAATTTTGAAAAGTATAGAAGGAACGCGTTTAAAGTTAACTTAAAAATCATACCATCCAGAGAAAACTGTGTTGGTCTAAGCCAGAGTTGACTTGAGATGAACCATCAGATTTCAATCGCTAATTCGGATTTTTTCTCCAAAACAGACGAATTTAGGAGAGAAAAGCTGGGTATAAATGCGTAAAAATGCAAAAATAAAAAATTCTTGCATAGTTATTGATTTATTGATACAAATATGTAGAACTGTTATTAGTTAACTTGGTCCTTGAATTAATCTTTATTTTATCTGAGAATCAAACAATAATTAGTAAGGACAGTCAGAAAATTCTAGCAATGCAGTATACTTGAAATTTGAATGAACTGTTAGTTAAAATACAGCTGAGGTTATATTTTTTGAATGACTCTTACTCTTACTAAGTACTTTAGCTGAAAAGTTATAGTCAAAAGAATATATGTAACTATGGAGTTAGTTGGTTGACTGCAGTAAAAAAAACCTTATTAGTCAAAGAAGTACCTTTAACAGACTAAATAATTTAAATCACTCAATAAGTGATCATTGAATGACGTGCTGCAGTCAATGTTCTTACAGTCAATTAAATTTCATTTACTGTTGTACGTAGGTACAGTCAGAAACAAAAAAAAATATCAAATGTTCTTGTTTTCCGTTAACTTAAAATTCTGCTGATTTGAAAAAAACTATTGACATCAATTTCATGACTTAGTTGGGAATCTTGTTGTAAAATAATTGCTTAGAGAAAACGAAACACGACAAAGTTATATCGGGTTCTTTTTCTGTCAGAAGCTATCTCCGAAGTTAATTCGGACTTTGATATTGACTATTGAAATTGACTGCAGTACTTATTGACTACCTGCTTCTAATAATCCTCAAGTTAGTCAAATTACGGAATGAGCCCCAGTGTTTTTTTCTGATCTTCTCTGTTCGGAACAGATTCATTAAACACACTTATTATTTCCAAACTCTGCGGAATATAATTATAGTCTAAAAGTGGACAGCAAATTTTGAGAGTGGAGTGATAGCCAAAACTTGATTATGCAGTTTTATTGGTATACGCGTCCTGTTTGTGATTTCAAATTCGAAACTTTTACTGACAATACTGCCATCATATACGTGTTTTCTTTCGATTGTGTAATTAAATTGATTTTTTTGTGTTCATAATTCAACTTTCCGCTACACGATAGGTATATCATCTTCAAAGAGGATTCTCAGATTTCAACAATAAAACCTTCAGACTATACAAGAAGCAAATGTCAACTGACGTCTGCTATTGCAGAACAAAACAAAACAGAAGGCATTGAAATGAGCGCCACAAAAGTATCTTAAGTGACGACAATTAATATCCTCACTTTACACACAGTGAAAACTTCAAACAAGTTACTTGGCGTGCGCCATAAATTGCGCGTCGCTTTACACCACTTCAAACGATTTATACCGCTCGTATTCCCAACTCCAACTGTCCCCCTTCACAGCTTCTTCTTCTTGGATTTCCATCAAAGAGGGAGCAAGAACAAAATATGCCAGAATTCTTCTGGGAATGATCGGGAAACAGTGTAGAACTATGCCATAAATTACCTTCTCGTCACAAATATATACGCACCATCAGAGCCAGACATAGGCCGATTGTCGTGTTGTGTTGTGATGCAATAAAAAAAAAAAAACTGTCTGCAATGAATTAAATGACAAACCGACACATTAGTCACAGCATACATAGCTCCTTTTTGGAATTAAAAGGGCATGTTTGGGACTCTCCTTCAAACTTCCTTCTCCCCATGGGTGATGGGAATCCCTCTTTTCCCTCATCTCATGATCCTCCAAAACAAACACACAGCAAATTGGATGTAGCTTAAGTGGTCTAATTTGACAGTGCTTTTTAATTTCCTATTTTATAGACTTGTAGTCTGATTCTCATCCTTGATGTGATTCATTACCCACACCATCTTGGGATCCAACAACAACCAAGTCAAAGAACGAAACCGAAACATTTTAAAATTTACATTTTATTACCAAATTTGAGTCCGTAAATTTGAAAATGATGTTTTTGATTTTGGATTGTGTCTATAGTCTCTCGAGTTGGGTGGGATTTGATTTGAAATTGTGATTCGACTCGAGCATAGATTTAGGTGTCAAGTCGCAAGGGCCATTAGTGAGTTCCGTGGAATTTTCTTATGGTTTGAATGTTTCCCTATATTTGAATTTTATAGTTTGGAATGCTATGGATGTTCTTTATTTAATTAGCAAGGCACTTTGCAGGTTTTTTTTTTTCGTGTGTTGTCTAATGTTTGAAGTGGCTTTGAAGGAGAATCAAATTTACTACTCACATAAAAATTATATAATTTATTGCATTGAACCCTTCTTGATCTTAAGATTTAAAGCTGTCTGCTATTAATAATTTAATGCATTAGAATGATATTGTAGAGACATACATATGTCTATTAATTTTTTTATATATATGAATATTAATTGGAAATCTATTTTGAGGTTTCTTGGAAAGCTCATTTTTGTTTGAAGTAAATATACCTACTATTTAGTTTACCATAAAAAATCATTTATTAATAAATTAACTATTATCCCCATAACATTCACAATATTTTATTATAAGATTTACAGTTTACTGTCGCATTTTGTACCATGTAATATTGTAATTTTACACTAATAGAGGTAAAGTCCCAAAAATCAAAAATGAGCGTCTGACAGATTATGAATCTTTGATGTGTACCTAGTCAATTACTTGCGTCACACAACTTGAACCAAAAAATAATTGTTCGGACGTAATCAACACATTTCATAATAACGTAAATCCATTTTTTCGACAAAAAATCCGAAATCTACAAATTTCCATCAAAACCTTAATTCTTTTTCAATACCTCTGTGCGAAAGTTTTAATATTAAACATTAATTTCCTCAAAACGAAAAAAAAAATGGACTAAAGTCTTTTGCATTTTTTTCCAAAGAAATAGATGAAATTCCCAGACAAAAACGGACAATTCAAAATAAAGCTAAAGGTGCTAAAATTTCTAAGACTTTTTATAAATAAAATTTTGAAAAAATTCTGTTTTAGAAGTTTAAAAATCTGCTTCAAGTTTCTTCTAGCGGTTACTCGGAAACAGCTCGAACGATTTTGATTAAGCTTTCTAATTTGATTTCTTTTATTAAGGTTAGCCTTTAGAAAATTGTTTTTAAAAATCGAAAAAATCTATTTCTTATGTACAAATATAAAATGTTCAAAAGATTTTTCAACAAAAATAAAGATCCATGTAGTTAAAATTTATGAAAAACACAAATTAAAAATTTTCAAAAATAAAAAAAAATAAAAATTGACAGTAATTTATATCAAAATAACTTATTTTTGGATTTATTATATTTTTTTGTTGCTTTTTCATAAATTTAAACTAAATCGTTTGAGAAACTTTTTTATTTATATAAAATTTAGTGAGATTTCTAGCCTTAAATTTTTTGAACAACGAATGATGATTAGTGATGTATTGACACTTAAGGACAAAAGTGTGAAGACCGGGCCCAAATCACGTAAGATATGTTAAATCGTTCCATCGATTGCTTCGAAGGTTGCTCTCTTTGTTTTTCGATTGATATGACTAATTTCTGACCATAAAAAAATCGCACAGAGAACAAAAAAAAAAAATTAGACTATATAGCCTAAAAAAAATTCCAAGCGATTTTGGATGTGATGAATAACATAAAATGAATGATGCTTTTTAGGAAGGGCTTTTGAATGTAATTAAGGGGGATTTTTCAAAATGTTGAGTAGTATTAATATTAGTGTTTAGTTTTGATTAATTGAAACGTTTTCGTAAATCTTAGAAATTTAGAGGTATCTCAGATACTCGAGCCCCTCCCCTCCTAATTTGTTTCTGGATACGCTTCTGTACACAAGGTTTATGTTGCAAATAGTTGGTTCACCAATGTTGTTAAGAGGTTTAATAAAGTTTGCCTATTATAAATTATGAGAGTATCTTCTTGGATAAAAACCATAGAGAAATATTATAGTTTTCCTTCTATTTTATGTGGTCCATTTTAATCTGTGTACCTACATTTAAACACTTCTTATAAACAAACATTTATTTTCATTACTACAAATTTTGGAAATTTTTATTTAAAAATTCAAAAATTCATCTATAAAGAAAAAAGAAAAGAAAAGTGAAAGATATTTCACAGTAACCAGTAATTGATTTAGTAAGGGCAATGTATGTTGAGATTGCCTCCTGCAAATATCAAGCACTTTCGACGTTTTTTTGTATATTGACTGTTTCACGGAGTTCTATTGAACCGTTTCCAACACTTTAAAAAGAAAGAATGACAGAATAAACAAGAAATAAATACCTTAAATGCACCATTTTTAGATTTGTGGAAACGTATTATTTATGATTTTGTTCTTGGGAATTAGGTAGCTTGTAGAATTTCAATTCTAAAAAATAAATACCCAACTGTATCACTGAGCTATGTTTCTCGTAGGTGTCAATATAGTGTGATGTCAAAAGTGTGAAAACAAAACATGTTCGAAAAACTTGTTAAGTCAATGTTGCCAGATCTACTTAAAAAACTAAAATTAGTAAGGTGATTGTCACAATAAAAATCAAATCACATTTATTTTCCCTAAACTATTCAAAAATGTATTTATTTAAATTTTTAACAAATAAAATTATGTTTTTGTTTCCATTTTGATTGTTTTATTGACCAACTATTAAACTATTAAAGTGATTTATTTATAACTATCATAACACTTAATTAAATATTCATTTTGTTCTGATGTTCTCTAAACGAAATATAGGAGTGCCTAATTGCATTCACAAGAACGAGGTAATAACAAAACTCCTAAAAGACAAAAAAAAAAAAAAACAAAAGATTCGAAGTTCCATTATAACCAAAACGAATGTCGTAAAAGTTTTCTGATCCGATTTTTTATATGCAAACACCCAAAACAAGTCCAATTAAATTAAAATCTTTTGATTTAATTTTTTGTCTGTTTTAGATAAAAACAAAAGAAAACAACTGACAAAAAAGAAGGAAAATGGGCTTCCGCTTAATGTCATCGATGTTCCAATAGCCCTCTGCTACCAAAATAGTAATAATAAACGTTCCCTCCCGCGCAATAAAATTGATTGGATGCGGTTCGGTTGGAAGTTAGAGGGAAAGGGCCTCATTAATACCACATCTTGATGTGTCGGTGTGTTGTGTATCGTTGAATGGATCTTTAGTTTTATTTTATTTTTTTTTTCATTTTCAAAAGAATGAAACAAAAAATCGAAAAAAAAACCAAAATTGCTAAAAGGGAGCAGTAGTAAGTTTTCATAGTTCGACTACGAGTAGATTCCTATCCTACAACAACCATTTATCGATCGTTGGAGTTGCAATGCGTCGGTGATTCTAACGATGACAACATTAAGTGGAATTTATTATCACTCTTTAGATCGAGAGGGATGCCAGAGAGAGGGAGCATTGAGTAAGCGTGGGGGTTCTATGCTTCAGCTTCTTTTCAAACCCATTTAGTTTTGTGTGACAGTATACCTGGATTTTAATTCGTATTTATTGATGACGCCTTTGGGATGTGTTCGAACAGGAAGGAACGAAATACATGCCTTTTCCCCTAATACTTGTATTTATATTGAAGGAAATAGTTTTCAGTTCACTTATATTTGATTGTAGTGTTTATGGAGTGCGATGGAACCAAATGACAATTCGACTTATTTCTAATAATTGATCCATAAAGGAAAAACCAACAGCATGTGACTAATTGTTAAAAATTGCCTCTATTTCGATTTGAACTAGTAATTTTTAGAGGGTAAGGATGTGAAAATATTCTCAAAGTCAATCGTTGAGGATATTTTTGTAATGCTTAGCGGAACGGTTTTTAAGCGATACTAGGAACTAAGTGGGTGAATATTGACTTGAAGGTATTTTTGAAAAAAATATAGGTTCCATACTCATTGTTTGCTAGACCGTGAAAGTAGTTCTAATTATAAGCAATTGATCAATGAGGCTTGAATATAATTTCTAAAGAAAGAAAGTAAGTTGGAGAATAGGGTGAAAACATTCCGAAATATTTTACGACCCTAGCCTATTTCTGAGTGTAAATCAAATATTCACGGAGAAAACGGACGTTGTGAAATTTTAATCTTTGTTTTCCATGACATGGGGTTGTCTGCATAGAGCTGAAGTATTAACTTAAAGTAAAAAGTAAAAGAATAAATTAAATTTCTATTCTAAGTACGGTATCTTCGACGTTATCATTTCCATCAGATCATGCGTCAAGATTTGATTTTGAAATGTGTTGTTTTTTTTGTTTGTACCGAAACAATTAGCAGTGATTTTTTTTTCGAAAAACAAACTAAAACAATTTCAAAATTAAGTTTATTTTTTCGGCTGTTTTCGTTTAGTTATAAATTGAGTTTTCAATCCTACTTTTTCCTAGGTTAACCTAAAACTAAGAAGTTCTTAAAATACCGCATGCCTAATTTCTGAAATTTAATGTTTTCTAACATAATTTTTTTATATCCTTAAGCTTGTCATATAGCCAGGTCAAGTAATTGACAAAAAAAAAAACTAAAATTGAATTTAAAAGCTTGGCAACACTATATCTTGAAGGAATACTACTTGGCAACTCTGCCGCAAAATGTTTATTCAGACACTATTTAGAAAATTGTAAACAAGGCATATACTTTTTCTATGTGGCCGCACATTCTACCATAAGCACACTTCCTAAGTAAAAATTTTTTGTACAGAATATTGGAAACTTTGTCGTGGTTCATCTAAGAAGGTTTTTGACGCACATGAAATATTAATGTACTAAAATGGAGGGAATTCAAAGAATTTTACTGGACTATATAGGTAAAGTTGCCAGGCCAGGTGCTTAAATTGTCAGCTTTTCAAATTGACAGTTCTCTTATTCACGTACCCAGAGTTGCTGGCTTGGTTGTTTTTTTTTTCGGCCAATTTCATTTTTCAGGTTTTGCTCTGCTCTGTGATGAAATAATTGTGTTTATTCTCTAGTGTTTTGTTTAGTAGAGGGTCATGGTTCATGTTATTATTATATCTGAGGTACTAAAAAGCCTTCATCTGAGCCATTTGTATTCGGCAGAAAATTGTTGGTACCCTAAGCTCCTGCCAACTAAATACACGCCTATAGGATTGGTTGTATTTGTGAAAAAGTGCCTCCGTAAATTTGCATAATTTACATTAAAAAATAAAAATATTCTTTAATATAATAACTCATGCAGGTCACTACTTGTGTGTTTGCTTGCTGAATTCAAAATCAGCAAGGCACACACACATATGTATTTCTTGAAACCTACAAATACCATCTGGTACCTCAAAATTTAATAACTTTTTTTAAAGGAATCAATAATCCAACATGATGCCAAATTATTCCATCGAAATTCTGATTTCCGTTTTGTGTTATTTCATCTCTGTTGAAATAATTAATGGGCCATCGCCCACACCATAACCATATCAACCCCTATGCCCTTCTCCCCTCCCCCCAACTCTCGTTCTATTGTGTAAGGTAAACGTGACCAACATTTCAGTTTGAATTCGATAACATTTTGATGTATGAATTTGAGTTCCACAGTTGGCACATTCTGTGTGTGTGCGGTCTCTCATTTATCCATCGAATGGCACACCGTAGTGCCGCCCTTTTGCTCCAGGCCCCTTCGAACAAGACGCCTGACCGCCCGGCCTGAACGCCTGCCACCCGCTTGAACAATAGAATTAATATTTGATTAATGTTGCATTCTTACCTGACCGATGACGGAGTAGGGATTTTTGAACGTTGAGTTCTATATTGGTGCACTTGATCATGATGATGATGATGATGATGATGATGATGGTGGGAAAATGCTGCTAGAAGGAATGGAATCAGAAGGTGAGAAGGTGTTTGCGTTTATAAATTATTTCACATCAGCCCAGATGCGAGTGTGTTTCATACATTTTGCCTTTGGAATGGAACGCCTGAGCTGGCCCAGAGAGAATCAATGCTAAACGGCTGATTGATTATGGGCTATCAAAAAGGTCATGGTCGAATGAGAATGGCATCAGGCAGCAGCAACAGCAAGAACATGCCTCATCGCGTGAATGGAATGCTGGTTGTTTAAATGAACGATGACGATGTAGGGCAGCAGTGTGCTCGCTGCTTGCACATCAACCATCAAGGCCCATGAACAATAGAAACCAAAATTACGCTTTAATTGATAAAATATAGGTTTATGGCTAAAATGAGAAATTATATTAATTAAATTTTAATAAATAATAATAATATAACATTATGTGCCATGACGCTGACAAATTAAACTTTTTAATTGAAAATTAAATTGATTATAATGCTTTTTTCAATTTAGCTGGCATGCAGTTTTTAGAGTTAAGCGTAGTACCTACAAAGTATAACCTATGGAAGGCTTCAATAAGTTCGTATACATCCTCAGGTAAGTATTTAAAATAACTAGATGATGTACTACAAGGCAGCATTCTAGGACCTAAACTGTTTAATTAAACAAGCGACACTGGTAGAAACCAAGTATGATGGTCATCTTTGATGACAGTTTGTCTTTCTATGTAAGTTATAAGCCAAATTGATAAATGTTGAGAAAATTATTCTTAGTTGTGGATGAAATGCTATGGCCTTGAAAGATGTTTATGTGCTGGTTCATTCCATTGCTTCTCCTTGAGCAATCTCTCCATCCTCCAAGTCCCTCAGGCGTTTGATATCCCTTGGGGTTTGGTGTTAATAGTAAATGGTGTTAGTTTTGTAAAATAATTTAAAGAAAATAACCTTTGTCTCAATGGTTTCCAGCAATCTGCAGATGGACCTATTATCTCAAACTCACAGAAGTAGTGGAATGTATGCTAGAGCTATGTTTCTATTTCTATTAGATTCTGATTCTCCAGAAAAGTTATTCCATTGTACAGTCATTTATTATTGTTGTTGGAGTAATTGAGGAGGTCTTCTTATTTCTTAGCTGGGTGTTACCAGCATCAAAAGTAGATGTTTCTAGCAATCCGCTCATGCTGGTGTTCCTGGTCTATGTAAAGGTTGTTGGCCCATTCATCATTCGATCCTCCTTTTTGCAGAAAAGCGTTTTTCTTATAAAGGCGTTTGCTTCTTGCCTCACCCCTTCCTAATACTACATATTTGATTGTTTTCTAATAAATGCGCGGTGCTCTTCTTCTTATTTCATTGTTTCTGCCTTATCTGCCAAAAACCACCGATAAGAATTAAGGCACTATCTCAGACGTTTGCTAAAACATTCCACAACTACTTATATTTGTTTGTTATTTTTTTCAAAACAAAATTAACTCTCAATGACCTTCAATATAAAAATGTAGTCAATTTTTAAATAAAACCTTTGAATTCCGATTATAATACATTTTTGTTCAAAATTACTCCATTCTCTTTTATCTCCTTAAAAGTCGAACACAATCTGCAACGCGAGATAAAATAAAAGAACTTAAGGCGGATAATAGCATCTGGCACTTTTAAATTAGACTTTCACAAAAATCTTTAACCTCACATTTTCTTTCCGGGATAAGCGAGATTTTTAACTTAAATTCGTTGCCCAGAAATTTTCGTTAGAAATCAAGATAATGCTTTTCCAATTTACTTCCACATACGTTTATAGCCCGTAAACTTCTAATACCTGAGAATCGAACTTCTGGTGATTGGAATTGGGATGAGAAAACCAAAACCTCTATGATGCTATAACTACGAGTAAGTATTTATATACTTACGCTAAAGGCCAAGCTTTAAAAGTAGAAAAATCCAATCACTTGTGTGTGTGCTGCCATCTCGCGCACTTTACGATAATCTACCTCAAGGCTCGTAACTATATAGCCCAGGTAGAAATAGGTACAACATCTAGAAATGGATTTTTAGGAAGGTACATGAATAAACCAACTTAAACGATTTGATTCTAGCACTTGTTTTGGTTTGAAAAGAAAGCCTAATCCCCACACTGACTATATGCGGTGCGCTGCTGCCCAGAAGTTTGCCCCAAAGCCATTATTTCCAGCCAAAATGTGCGAAACCATTATCCCATCTATTTTAATGGTTTCTCCATCCCCATTCATTCATTCATTCATTCAAGCCATGGGTATATCGGACGTTGTGTATGATGGTCTTCCACCAAATACCACTCGGCTATATTTCTCTCTTCCTTCATCTGTCCCCCTTCTCATCAAATGATGATATTGGTTTGAAAAAAAAAAACCAACAAGTTTGAAGAAAGATCCAAATTCACAGAGGAATAGGTTTTTATGTCTCTGTTTCCAACTAAATGGGTCATATTTATGCGATTTTATTGCGGTTGCTCTTCTGATGTAGTTCGAGCACATAAAAATGATGAGGACGGCCAACGACCAACGACCGAAGGCGACGACGACGACGACGAAGATGAGGTTTTGGCGGCGTCTTTTTTGAAAAATTATCTAATTTGTTGGACAGGAAGAAGTATGCTCATTTTTTTTTTCATCTTTGCCACTCGTCTGCTAAAGACATCTCTCTCACTAAAGTGTACTCAGCTAATTATCTTACGGGACTTTAACTTCCTAACTTGATGTTTTTGATATAATTTTAAAGGCTTCACTTTGTTGTGTTAAGTTGCTCGAAATAAAAACTGACTAAAAAAAAAATTATTGTCCCTGAGTTTAGTGCGTTTCCGAGTAGGTACTCCATTTAGTATGATTAAAATTCTTGCATACATACGTTTTCATGAGCTCACTTTATTACGCTGAGTACCTACTCTAAGCACATGCTCCATAAGAATAAACTTTGTACTTTCGACGCTAAAATTTATTTCAAACAACCTTAAATTGTTCCTTACGACATCTTGGGGATCGAACACACAACTGAGAGTTTAAAATCAGTCACACTACAGCCACTGTACCATTTCCACTGAATTATCAAAAATATCAATGGGAGACAGATGTGATAAAAAAATCACTGTGAGGTCGAGCACTACGATCTAGCTGCTTACAATCTGATATGTGTCAACTCAAAATTTGTGATGTCATAGACTGTAGCACTGTGATGTTCCGAGTCCGGGTCCTAAGCTTTTGTTGGAGTCGGTGGTCTGCACAGCTTTAATCTACGATGTATATGGTCTAAGGAATGGGTACATTTTGTACCTGTTTGCGACTTGAGGAATTCACTGCTATCAGTTTGGTGTCCCTTCTGGGGTGATCCGGTGATCATTTAATCAGCGGCTGGCAAAATCAGGCGGTGGTGATTAACCAGTGATTAAGAGAATATTTCATTCAAAACAGAATGAGGCGATCTCATCCACCCTCTAAGAGCCAGCCATATAAAAAACTGGCAACAAAAGTTAATAAAGTTATGCATTTTATAACTGAGTATAAATCCACAAGTCTCCGAGGCTTCAGCCGTTGGGTGTGAATTTCTGGTCCAAGACCCCCTAAAGTCGAGAAAACAGAAAACTTATTTTAGTAAAATGATTTGATAACAAATTAACACAATAGGTAAGGTAAAGGTCGGTATACTTATTTGGACCTGTGACTTCCCTCCTGTATACGCCACTGTGACGAACTCGATTTATTTGGGGAACGAAGCACTTGATATTCACCATCTTGAAGGTCATGATACGAGTTGGTACTGGTAGAAAAAAGTAGGTTTTAAGCAAAACCTAAGGACTCTGCTGCCTCTTTGCTGCGAAATGCTTAGGTTTTTCTCCGGAGATGGAAGAAATTTGTTTCTCCTTCTGATCTAGCTACTATATATAAAGCGTTTATTCGTCCAAAGCTCGGGTATAGTTCTCACATCTGGGCAGGTGCTCCTATAACCCACTTGAGCTTCTTGAACAGAATTCAAAATGGAGGTCTGAAAATGATAGGTTACGCCTCTCGAGTACCGACATAATGTTTCATGATTGCAATTGTTTTATCGCTATTATCACAATCAGTGCTCTGAAGAAATAGCTAATTGCATTCCTCCCCTCAAACAATTCCACCGTTATACTCGCACTTCGAGGAATGCTCATAAGTACACCCTTGGGCCAAATTTCGGACCTACCGTCAAATACAGAGATTCTTTTATTAGCCGTACTACGCGAATGTGGAATGCAATACCTGCCTCTGTTTTTCCGTCCCATTTCAATATTCAGAACTTCAAAACTAATGTGTACCGGTTTCTTCTTTTAAATCCTTCCCTTTTTTTCTTAACGCTCGCACCATATCAAGGGTAGTCTAACCCCTTTTGCGCGCGGGAATAATAAAAAAAAAATATTTCTGTTAAATGACAAGTTCAAAATGAGATTTTTAAATTCTCTGAAGAAACTTCAAAACTAATTTTCGAAACATGTAAATCATTCCAAAAACTTTTGCACCATTGCAATACTTATCCCCTTACAACATGGCACAATTCCAGATGACATATTCATTTGTGTTACACACGACTTAGTTAAGACATTATTTTAATTACCTCAAAACGGTTGAATGGGCTTCACCTCCAGTTCCTATATATGGAGTCTTCGACAACTTACGTTGGACTCCATTCACCTTCTCATAAATAACTGATTTTGGTTCTTAAAGTCTTTCGAACACCAGCAGACTCAAGTCACACTCTTCCTCTTGCTGTATACACTCGTACGATATAGTTTAGGATTTTGGATTTGGATTTGGATTTGCTGCTGCCAGTAACATTTCCATTTGTTAACTTTTGTAATAGATTTATGGCCAATTCCAAGTCGACAAATCAACGCCCCTTTTGGAAACAATTTCCTACTTCTGCGAATAAACCATTCATCGTCGCCGCAGCCGCCCGCCGCCGTGTATATTATAAAGAGAACCTAGGAGCTGAAGCAGATACATTATAATAGAGAAAGGGACCCGCAAAGAGTTGTTGTGTTGGAGAATGTGTGGTTAGCTGCGTTGTACGAGTGCCACTATATGACCAAAGTTGGCTCGCAAAAGACCTGGCCTGGACTATGTCTGTGAAGAAAAGAACATGACATTAAACTTGCTCCAAATTGGCATTTGTACAAAATTTATTTTTTTTTCTCTCATTTTTAAGGTTTCCAATCTCTATAACAGATGCGAGAGAGTTAACGTTATGTTTTCAAAAGGAGTTAAGAACTTGTTGCCATAATATAACTGTGGAAGAGAAGTTTAAAAGGTGCATGGACCTACCTTCTACCTATCTTTGCCTATACTTTTACTATACTCGCGAGTATAAATCATTTCCATGGGTTGTCTGCACTGAGTACAACTACAGTTTTGTTATACAGAATACCAGAACATACCCAAAGCCCGGAATAAGGAGGTGCACTTCGGCAGCAGTGAGTAGTATATATAGAAATAACTGTGAAACCGAAAATTTGTGTGGACATTGAGTTAAGAAGAAGAAATATGTGTGTGCTGTGAGTGTGTAAAGGTTTGGTCTATTAGAAGAGAGAAAGTTCCATTTGAGTGCAGCAGTGGTAATGCAGTGCAGATACAGATACAGCAGACAGGTGATGGATTTATGGTGCTTGTTTGAGAAAAGTATATCGCTTCAAGTCGACCAATGCTACGAACGAGGGTGTTGAGTGGATGATGTTAGTTGTAAAATATTTGTCCAAAAAAGTTATTTGTTGGGGAAGTTTGAAAGATTGATAGAATATAAATCTCAGGGTGATTTGCGGATTATGCAGCATCAATTTCAACTGTCAAAGTGTCACCGCAATTTAAGAAATGGGTTCGTCGAGTTCAATTCGGTACATACGAAGACGCATTAGTTTTGAGGTCCGGAGCATGACAATGCGAAATAGGAACTTTAGGAAAAGGAAAAGTTGGCATAAAATAAGACAAATTTTAAAGCACAAAAACACATCGTTTGGTGATTAAAATATAGTTTATACCGTTAAAATAAAATAAATACTGTGACACGACTAGCTCCTGTATAAGTGTAGTTATTAAGAATGAAGGGTACCTTCAAATTTCTGCTGTTTTGAACGGCTAGCTTTAAAAAAAGAAAATTAAAAAAAAAAAAATAGCTAGATACTAACCCTATTTTTCATTCTTTAATTATCAGTACCTACTTGTATTTTAAATCATTTTATTCAAGTGCTCTTGGATACACAATATTTTTAGTTTTCCACTTAGACCATAGACAAATTAGTTTAAAGTTTTTCCGACGCATTAGCAGATTAAACAACACTGTCGCCCATGTCCATGTTAGAACCATGGAACAATTACAAAGCAGAATAGCGAGTAAAAAACGTGTAAAAAGTGCTGACAATCAAGAAAAAAAAACGTAAAAAGTCTCAGAAAAAGTGTAGAATACCTGAGAAATAAACATGTGAGGTCCTGAATCAATGCATTAAATATACCGGAAAAATTCCCCAGTATTGCGTTGATTTGTCCACGTAATCCCGCACTTTTTATTGTGCTAGTTCTTGGTATTCCACATATTTTTCATCAACTTTTAACGCTTTTCTACGCAGTTAGTAAGCGCTCTTTAAATGACTTGCCATGCTTAAAAGTTCTTTCACTACTTCACCAGCATTCAGCGCTTTTATCCACGGTATTCTGGGCCTTTTGCCATGCATAATTTTCCGTAACTTTCCTTTGTGACTTTCTTCGCTTTTCTCCGCTTTCCTCAAAGCTCTTTTTATGACCTTAAGCATACATGCTGTTTTTCGAAGAATTCCAAGGTATTTTGCTTTTTTACCGCAGTAATTGGTAGTATTTCGCAGCTTTTCACAAAAATTTTACACCGACTTTGCACGCTTTTTCCCGTAAAGGCCTTTTTCATGACCTCTCTTTTTATTCTCTGATGTATTCCACGATATTTCACAGCGTTTTTTCCGATGTTATTCCGCGCTTTTTGCTGCGGTAGTGTGTGGTATTTCATTTATTTTTCTGCGACTTTTCACACATTTTTCGACAACTTTCCACGCTTTTTTCTGGGTTTTCTTTGTTTTTTTTTTTTGCACTGTATTTTACGCTTTTCCCACGGTAGTAAGCTCATTTTTCGTGACCCTTAACATCAATTTTCATTTAAACTAAATCACAACGCCACAAGTTGGCAGTTAAAATATCAATTTAAGCATCCCAATTGGCAAGTTATTATTAAACTTATCCAATTCTCCTTACAATGGGTTCTGTTAATAAAACAAAAACCTACATTATAGTCACTCCCAAGCACCAAATAGTCAAAATTGGATATCTACATTAGGTATAATGAGTCCCAAATAAATTATTCGTATTAATTCTTCTCCAGAGATATTCACATCTTCCTCGTGTGGGGTCCAACTGTGAACCACGACCACCTAGTTTTATTAATTTACTTCACTTAATTAAGCCCCCAAACAAACACATTATATACAGTTTCGTTTTTCATCAGCATAACTTTAGGGTCTATAAAGTGGTAGGTAGTCTAGAGAATAAAATTGAGCGCCCCCCCCCCCTCCACAAATCTGTAAACGAATACGAACCAACCACCCAACCTACCCCCCAGAAACAGATGTTGATAGGTGCCATCTCCAAAACCATTTAGAATATCTGAAGTATCTATAGAAGAGAAACGTTACATGTGTCTGTACATCTGTCAAACAGTCATATCTATATTTTGGTTTTCTATTCAAAAAAAAAAAAGAAAGAAAGGAGAAAAAAATGAAAATACTTCTGTCATGTTAATTGAAGGGCTCAATTAATCAAAGTCAATATGAGTAATAGTTTAGTTCGCCTTCGCATGAATGTGTGTAAATGTGGGAGATAATATTCACTGCTCTCATCGTCATCGTGCATGTTTACTAAGTTTTTCGAGTATTAGCTCATCAGTCAACGAAATAGCTCTTGAAGGCTAAGCTATGTTGATAAGTTTGGTTGCAATGAAAGTTTTTTCATAAAAAAAATAAATGAAAAAGTTAAAAATAAAAAAAATATTTCGACTTGATTAGTCACAAGTTTTTGTGTAAAAATGAGTTTTTTTTTCAATCAAACGGAGGCTCACAAAAAAGACTTCCTTGAATGGAAAGCAACAAAATATGTACCAACCACATTTCAATCTGAGCCAAGAGGGGTGCTTCGCGAAGTTCACATGAAATTAGCGAAAATTCAGGATAACATAGGAAATAAAGGAGAAAAAAAAAAATAAACTGCAGTAATTAATTAGCAACAAAATATCAACCACATTTCAATCTGATCCAAGAAGGTGATTCGCTAAGTTCACCCGAAATTAGCGAAAATTTAGAATAAGGAGCAAAATAATGAAACTAAAGTAACTAATTAGCAACAAAATACCAACTACTTTTCAATCTGATCCAGAGGGGGTACTTCGCTAAGTTCACACGGAATTAGCGAAAATTCAGGATAACACAAGAAATAAAGGAGCAACAAAACTAAAACTGCCGTAACTAATTAGCAATAAATTAGCAACAAAATATCAACCAGATCCAAGGGGGGTACTTCGCTAAGTTCACATGAACTTAGCGAAGCACCGCATATAACGGTAAATACAAGAGCGAAAAAATCAAAATTGCCCTAACTAATTAGCAACAAAATAACAAACTTATTCCATTTTGATTTTCGAAAATTGCTTCGCTATTTACACTAATGAGTGATATCCACAGTAACCTTTGCACATCGGTAAGAGACTTTTGCTGGATAAACTCTCACTAGAACTGTTGCTGGTGTTTCACCAGAGCTATTGTCTGCTGTTTTCGTGCTGCCCGAGGCCAATAATAATACTGCTGACTCTCCAGAGCTTTTGCTTGCTGTTTTTCGTGCCACTAGGGGTCGTACTAATACCTGCAGTTGGAAGAAAGCTATTTACCTGCTGTTTTTTGTGATGCCAGGAGCCGCAACAATATCTGCAGTATTACTAAAGCTATGGTCTGCTGTTTCGCGTGCCACAAAGGACCGTGAAAACAATCATCAGATGATGAGTTCTGCAAAAAAAAAACTGCCCGTATGAAAAAAACCAAATAAAATATGACTAAACCCGGAAAAACAAAGGCTTTCAATATTTGACCACACAGACCAGTAAGTTTCCCGACAGTTTGATTAAGTCTTAAAGTACGGTGGCGGTGGTTAATGGAATAGAGAAATTTGTGTAGCAAACCAGGTTTTAGGCATGAATTCAAGAATTGTGATTGTCTACAATTCAAAAAACTTTAAAATTCCGACAAATGTTCACTAGCGAAGAAATGGTTCTACCTAAAGGTTTAATTCGTGAGTTTTCCGTACTATTTTTTGTTAAGGAACTTAATTTACTCAAATTAAATACAGAGATCTAGCCCAAGTTCCAACCTAATTAAGTATGAGAAGCGCAGCCATTTTCATCTTAAGTCAAAAACTGCTCCCGTCTTTGGTAAAATTCCTTCCAACAATATTTTCCCCTGTATTTAGTGCATACAACGACCTTCTCTTTCTTGAAAGCATTCGGTACGTAGAACTCATACAAAAGAAAGTATTTCAATAAATTTCAAACGTCAAATCCCTAAATCATTCTGTCTTCAATTCACCTTCGTTTTATGTAAGTATAAACCTCTCTTGTCCAAATAACCACTCACAACACCTTTTTCTAAGCAAAAAAAAAAAAACCGGCAAATAGTATTTCCAATGAGCGCAATAACCATCCACCCGTCCATATAACAAACAACTCCTTATTCACTCATGACAAGTAGTCCTCTCTATTTCCCAGAGTCAGGAGGAACAAAAACATCCATACTTACAGCTACACATTATATTCCCTTAATCAAATACTTTTTCCAGACATAAGAACTCTGCTCAGAGCAAATAAAAAATATATTAAATCTGCGTAGCACGTTTGCATAGAAAGATTTATTACACTCCTCTCTCTCTCTCTACATGTATGAATGTTAGAACCTAGCCGCAGCAGTCTCCAGTTTCCATTCAGGGAAAGAACCAGGATACATTATGTAAAAGCGTATAGACTCTGTACGACCATGTTGAAGACGGTGCGGATACTTTGAACCTGAAGTATCTATAGTGAAGTGATGATGCTCCCCTTCATTTTGATATTTCTCGCCGTATATTTTTCTATACACGACCATAAGTATCTTTTCTCATAGATAAAAGCGAAACATAAAATATATTGTCTCCCAATTCCCGAACCCGAACCCTATTCCTGCGGAAGAACAAGACAATCGCATCACAAACACGAAACAGACGTGTATTTACGAGAGGCTTACAATCGCCTTTGGTAAATATTGATTAATATTTCGTTCGGAAACAGTATTAATATTTCACAATTCGGGGGGAAAGTGAGCTTTTGTGTTTTCACAACATTGACCTTTGTTTTGAAAAATGAAAAACAAACAATTTTGAATATTAATTCAAATACAATAAAGAATGGAATCAAAAGGGCGAAGGTCTTAACAGTATGGAAACAGGTGTATCACAAGGTAAACAATTTGTTTTAATGAAATGCCCGTTTAGCACTCCATTTTTTCCATATTTTCAATACCACCAACAGTCAAAAATTTGATCAGAGAACAGAATCGGGAACTTATATGGGCCTTCCAAACAGCGGACGCGGCTTTTTATCGATTCACGATAGCTTTGGCATCGGTTATGATTTGGTCCTTAAAGCAGGAGTTCGACTTTCATTCTAATCTAGAATTTGGCGATTCGAAAAACGTCATGGTTGAAGAAATCGTTGTCTTCAATTCGCTTGATATATTAAGTCCTTTCTAAATCGTTTGGAGTTAGAATAATTTAAATTTTCGCCGAAAATATGTGAACTAGTCAATAAAGGTCACAAATTACCGAATATCCGTTGAAGATTTTTTCTCGGCCGGCTTCATAAAACATAGGACCGGCATAATTATTTCAAAGATCTAATGATGAGGTTAGATACTAGAAAAAAGGATCTTTAGAACGCAATAATTCTTTTTGTAAATTATTTGAGTTCTAGGTACTTAAGATTACCCTTAAAAATGACATTTCGATATTTTATATTTTTCGAATTATAAGAAGTGAGGATTTGAAACCAATTATTTGGTACGTTTTTGAATAAAGTTCTTAACATTATTTATACACTTTTCTATTTATATTAGTTATTTTTTTTTAAATTAATTCAACAGTAAATTTATAAAAAAAATTTTCCGCAACGTGAAGTATTTTTTTATAATCTTGTTTTCAATTGGACTTTTTTCTGTTGGCTCCGTTAATTCTATGACTGTTTTGAATTCTCTATCTATTGTAGAATTAAACAAATTATTCAGAATTTTATAAACTTACAATAGCATTAGCAATTCTTTAAATAAGATTTTTATTTCCAAATACGTATTTTTATAAATAAATAGGTGCATAAAACATAAAGGTGTCAACCCCTTACTATTTATTTTTTCGATTCCCAGCCTTTGCCACTTTAATTTTGTTCAAGGGTATTCTCTCTTGCGAGGAATTGACAAAACATCCATGAGTACTACTTGTTACGAAAAGTGCATCTCAACTAGACGTTCAGAACCTGCAGAAAATTGTACGTCGCCTCCATTTCTGCTACCTTTACTCGCACACATAAAAAGAAAGAAGTCAATTTCTAGACCTTGATTCTTCGCGATCTATTTGTGCCATAAAATTGAATTTAATTTATTTACTTACGCAGAAAATTACACTTTACAATATAGTTTTTGTTTTTAGTTTCAGCAAGCCCATCGTGTTTATTATTATGATTCATGATTCAATCCCTTAATTCTTCATAATTAAGATATCAAGTCACTTCACATGTCTTGCTTACATTAATGTCTTGATTTGAACTTGTCGTATAGGTAGGTGGGTACCTATAGGTAAAGGTTAAAGGTATTAATCCACTTTTGGCTATTGACTTGAAATCATTAATTCCAATCGTATCGCAATTTTGTCAAGTGGATTCAAACAACAAAGTAAAAAAAAAAAAGAAGAAAAAAACTGACAAATTTCCTTCATTCAATTCGTGTGTGTTCCATTTCAACATGTTCTTCTGCTATGAACCTCATAAATTTTCCGAACCAACACTGTGTAATATGTCAGAGCTTTCACCCTGATTATTATGCAAAAATATTAGATTTCAACACGCACCCTCTTCAAAGTTAAACAACAAACAAAAAAAAACTAACAAACGAAAAAATAAATAAACATACAGAGGTCTTTGTACCCTTGTACCTATGCATGCAATACAAAAACATAAAGTTGTATCTAAATTGAAATAAAATTGTCACAGAACTCTCAGAAATTCGTCACACGCGCTATATCCGTTCACTGACACGCCATCGCTTGTATTTTTATATTCACCGCCACTGTATGTAGCAATGATCACGATTTTCATTACAAATACAACAAAGAAAGTCAAAATGTCAATTTTTGACATTTTTGAATTTGACGGGGGAAAGAGGAGTATTTTTATGTTATTATTTGTCGCAGCTTAAAAGAGTCTTAAACTGACACAATTGAATGCTCTTAGCTCTTTCGAAATCATGTGTCATAATTCACTTGACATCTCAGTGACATAATCACGTATAGGCAATTTATTAACAATTTCTTGTCATGTTCATCGAATTCAAAATAACGATACATTCCGCATACAACCATCATAATCGAGAAGAAAAAAAAAACAACAACAATACCAACCATGACAAACCTCTGACCATTCTGTCGGTTTTTGTGTGGTACAAAAATTGAGGTATGGATTGGTGGTGAATTCATTTCACAAGAATGCAAAGTGTCACGTTAACAAAATGCCGTTATCTCTGTGCCTATGTCTTTTTTTTTGTGACTTTGTCTAATGTCCCAAGAAACACAGACCAGAGTCAACCCAGAACACACAGAAGAAACACAACCGATACTAACTTCGTATCATGTTTTTCATGACGTAATAAATTATCGAAACCATACGATTTGAATAAACGAGCAATTTCTATCGCACACACCGCACTGAAAACGGACCCCAGAATGGAGAGAAAAACGGTTCTACCTGTAGAGTTTTGTTTCGACCGAATGTCTGCTATGGGTTTTGTTATGTCTCGTCGGTCCTGAATTCGACGTGGAGGTGAGGCAGACATCATCTAGAAACAATTGTCAAAATGTGTGTTCCCAAAAGTGAACACAACAACGGCCATGAAAAGTGATTTGAATAACAGGATTTGTTTGGTTGCCATTTGTTTTAGTTGGCAGTTGGGATTGAGAATTGAGTATTGGGGATCGCCCCTATATATTGTTTGTGTATGTTGTGGGATGTTGTTGGATTGGTCATTGTGGATCATTTGGAGTCATTAGGGTGTTGTTTGGAGGTCAATTAAATTCTTCCGTCTGTGCCCTCTATATGCGCGTCGTTCACACTCAAATGTCATTATTAATTAAATTCGAATTCGAATATTTGACAGATCTGCTCTTTTTATTTCTTTGTGTGTTTTTCTTTAGTTTTTTTTTTTTTTTTTTGTGGAAGCATTTGTTATGGAAATTCCCAGGAGATAATAGCTGAAATTATTTTAAGTTATGAGTTCAATTTGGAGTTTCTTGTATTTTCTTATTGGGGAAATCAATTCTAGGTTGGATTAATGAGGTTTATTCTTATGGTTTTTCACAGGTCTGCTTGTTTTCGAGCAACAAAAAAAAAAAAAAAAAAGAAGTGATTAAAGAAAACGGTGTAAATGAAGATGATCGTGAATGAGTTCATCTGACATGCACTTGAATGGGCTCATTTAGTATTTACTTTGAGATTATTTTCCATTTCCACATACACGATTGATGTCGTTAATTCGATAGTTAATGTCAAGTTATTTATATTAAAAAGAATAAACGAAATTAACATGCAAATCATCGTTGCAGTGTAGAATTGAGAATGTCATTAGATTCGAACGAAGACGTGACTTTTGTTGTTTAATTTTTCATCGATGAAATTTTTTATTTTTAATTCGTGAATTTAGTCTTTTTTGTCTCAAAACTGTTTTGTATTCAAACACAAAATAGATTAACATCGTTTTTGTCTTTTTATGAAGCATATTATTATTGATGAGGTTATATGCTTAGAATTTAATTATTATTTTATTTTTTGTTTGTTAATCGGCTTTTCTTTGCTGACGACGCAACGTGGGAATACAGCCATGGGTGAAATTTTTGAAAGAGCTGTGGTCACGTACCTAATATGTATCTACCTACAAGACTACCGTTTTCAAAAATTATAACTGACTTTGGGGTGGCCGCAATCAATCTTCAAACAAAACGCATGTAACTTCTTATTAAAATAACTTTTAGTTAAACTTTTTTGGAAGCGTAATGACAAAAAAATACCACCTACCGAAATAAAACGGTTCTCTCGAACAACTCATTAATATTTGTTTCACATTTGAAAATTAACCGTGGGTAGACTTTAAGCATATATTTGTTGAAACCATTACCGATAACTTGAGTACTTATGAAGATTGAAATCTGAAAGCCCTCGTTAATGAGCATGAAATTTTTTAGAGAAGAAAGAGGTAACTCCAGTTTGGGACAATTGGTCGAAAAACAACGATTTAACCATATCGCAACATGGAAAGAGAGCCATTTTATGGCACCAATTCATCATGTCTTCCAATGGACAGCCCTCAATCGTTTAGTTCTTAGAAAATTGCAGAAAACCATCGTCAAATGACAGGCAAACATTTCAGCTGAACCGAATCGAGTTTCCAACTCTCTTCTGAAAGGGCTTCCCAAAACGTGATGCTAATCCTTATACAATAATCATGAACAACTTTATCAACAACTGTTACTTTCCTTGAAGTTTAAAAGAAAAAAATATCGAGCTAATCCTGAAGAAAGGTGCTAAAATCCTAGCTAAAAAATCGCTTCTGAAAGAAGTTATTCTGAGAAAGTGAAG
Source organism: Meliscaeva auricollis (assembly GCA_948107695.1). NCBI lineage: Eukaryota > Metazoa > Arthropoda > Insecta > Diptera > Syrphidae > Meliscaeva > Meliscaeva auricollis. The sequence goes on along the minus strand of OX403619.1, from coordinate 16,844,606 downwards.
ACTTCCTGTGTCGAAAATGAAATCATCACTGACACGGGCTTTGGCTTTCGAGAATAACTCTAGGTATTGTATTAGATCCTCAATATTTCACAGCAGTCTTCTCACGATTGTACCCTTTCTGAAAGTAAAAAACATGAAATTGATCGGATTGCATCGGATATTTAAATCTGAAACAACATTTGAACTCTGAATAACCGTCGAATCAACATTAGAATTAGATGGTTCTGCATGTCGATACAAAATTCAGCAGTGTATCCATTTTCTCTGACTACTTTAACCACATTCACCACCTACAAAAGTCATATTTAACTTACTTTTTTCCAAAAAAATTCTTCATTCAACTCGAAAATTTCAAGTCTGTAGGTGAATCCATCAGAAGTCGCTTCCGCTTGGTCCATTCATCTATAACTTGCTGACGTGGAGATCAACCTGTGCCAAATGACAACCAGAACCTACTTCTTGTGGATGATTCACATACTTACGCCTCATTGATAAACCAGCCTCACAAGCCCCAACAGTCAAGACTACAAGTAAAATTCAACATGATGTACAAATTCAACCCGCACCTGAAGATTGTTATGAGAAGACAGAATTTTCACTCAATTGATTGCATCCGCGCTACTCAAGAAATGGACTGGATTAAGGCAACCAAAACGAAACTGCTTCAGTTTATCAGTTTATCAGATACACTATCTCGAAATAGTCAGCTAGATGCTCCAGTTCTTCAACAAGACAACTGTGCAGAAACACTTCTGTACCTAGTGAGTTTGCGAAGAAGCCAAAATGTAGCCACTTGATCAGTTTCTTGTGCAATCGCAAAGAATCTTGTTACAAACATCAACAATCACTCAGAAGAGAAGGGGTGACATCCTGATCACAGGGGTACCTGAGTGCCATGGAAATCTGGGATATAATCCCAATTTATAACGGAGACAATTTAACTTATATAAGGAGATAATGTTCAATAAAAATACATAGAACCTAAAGGAAATTGAAGCTATTTCTCCAGGATGAATATTCCTTAGTGACTATTAGGGTCAGTAACAATTAAGTTACATCTGACCTTTTAAATATGCCTGGAAGAGAATAGACCTTTCACATGAAATTAAGTCAAACTACCATGTTCGTACTTAGAACAACCCAAAGGTTCTCATGACTCTCCTAAAAGTGATTAAGATGCATCAACAACTCATCTTCGCCTATCACAACAAATAAATAATAATCCCCTCTTAATTAAAAACTACTAACCAACCATCAAATTGCTAAGAAATAAACGATTGATCTTGTCTTCTCCAGTCACTGCTGGGATCATCAAGTAATAATATCTTTAACTTTCACCATTTTTAGAATTCCCCATTCCATAGCCAGTCTAGGTAATCCTATACCGCTACCATACCTAAACCTGCCTATCTTCCAAAAAGCGTAACTTGGAAAATATTTTAATTGCCTGCAAGTTTCCATCTTCAGAAGACTTCTTCTTCTCTTCTTGTGTACGGTAACTTATAGCTGCATGTTCCCTACCATGTATACACCTCGTGACCTTTGATTCCGTGCATTTCCTAGTTCTGATGCAGCCCTGGATGCTTGGATAGGATGATGGTGATGCCTGATGCGGTGCCCGCAACCTGCAACATGTTTATAATGTTGTTTGTTATCTTGTCGAGCAAATCACCATCCAAATGAAATTAAATTCTTCATCGTTGTTTCGTTGGATATACCACGCGCGTCCTTCCGTTCCGTCTCGTCGTCGTCGTTTCGTCGATGATTTCCCAAACATGGAATCAGAGATTTCAGATACCCGATACTCAAATCTTGATTCGTCCTCCGCGTGTAGTAGCGCAGAATCAAAATCTCAGCCTACAATGTCTGGTCCATAGTGAACACAAAAAAAAGTCAACAAGTTGTTTTTTTTGTTTTTGATGTTCCAATGCAGCTTCGAATGACATTGTTTATAGAAGAACCCGATGTTTTTCGAAATCAAAAGAAAAAAAAAAGAACAAAATTGGCAAACATCTTTGGACATTGCCAATCCAGCATCCAATGACCACGATATGGATGCCCATTCGAGATGCGATCGCGAGCATAAAACAATCGCAGATAGATACTCATTGGGACAATGTACAAGTGTGTCCCACGCCATCCTGGCCTCCTGCCAATCGCCGGGTAATTAATTAAGCGACATGGGGCCAGCGCAAGGTAATTAAAAATTAATTCTTCTTGTCCGTTTTCTGGATTTTAGCTCGTCCCGATGAGCTGATCCCTTGCTGAGCTGAGAACCAAACGAAGCCCTTGGGTTCGATGGGTGTCTGGGTCTGTTGTTTCAACTTTTTGATTCCACTCGCTTGGTTTTATTAATGATTGGGTTCTTTTACCCTATGTGGGTACTGGCGCTGCACTCAGTTGGGCTTTTTTTTATGAGGTATAAATTGGACATTTTATTGGGCAGAGTGTGTTTTGAAGAGACACCATCACGAATAAAAATGTTCACGTATATGCAGCTCGTTTGCATCCTGGTTATAAAACATACTTTGGGTTGTGCGTTTATTATTTTTGTATTTTTTGCAGCTTCGTTGACTAGTTAACGTTTAGTTTGTAGCTCATTAAGAGGTACATGCCGACCAGAAAAATAAAATAAAATAGCAGGTAAAGCAAAAAGCATTGATGGTTAGAAATACCGCAGCTGTGGGATTAGATCAGGTTTAGGAATAAAGTCACACAGGGATTGAGGAATTTTTAATTCAGGGTTATGGTAGTGAAACTATCGCCTTTGAGGAGATACAGAGTTAGATTTTATGTTTAACGAGCTGTGCAAAATTGAATCTCAACGGGAATAAGTTTTAATTGAATGAAGTGACCAAATGTGGCAAAACAAGTTTGTCAAAGGTTATTTTCAATAGTTTACACGATTAATGTCCATTTAACTTATTCTACTGAAAAAATAATAGAAAAAAATAGCAACCATTGCATTTTAGGGATTATGTTGAACGTTTGTTTTAAGTCTGTTAAAAAATATTAAAACGGAATAGTCTAAAAAGTTGCAACTCTTTCGAAAATTAATTTTCTAAAAGATAATTCTTGGACATTTTGTTACCCCTCGGCATCGCCCCCTAGATTTTGGTTTCTATTTTGGTTTTTGTTTAACAAACAAAAAAGCTTGTAAGGCAAAAGAGTAAAATTAAATTTATTTTGCCCTCCACAACACTCTTAAGTAGATTTTAATTGCGACACAGAAAGATTTGGATACAATTATTTTGTGTGGACTTACTACAACTATAAAGGTCGTACTTCTGAAATATAGGTTAATAACGGTACCTCCCATAGACCTATTTTTTTTTGTCTGATTTTCTCGTAATCCTATCTACTTTCGAAATGAAATTTTTTACACAAAAGGTTGTAAGCAGTTTTTAAATTATTTTATATCAGAATTTTCGAAAATTGATTTTTCGAAAACGTGTAATCATTTTTTTTAAATTTTGGTTTTAGATGCCCATTGACATGTTCTTGTAAATGACATACCAACTTTTTCAAACACTATTTGAGAATATTGTATACATGTATACAAAATTATTTTTTTGAAAACGGTTCTTACAATTTAAAATTTTTTTGACAAAAATATGAGTTTTTTTCAAATTCAATTTGATATTTGAAAAGAAATCAACGACAAATTAAAAAAAATCAAAAATAAAAAACATCATCAGTAGGTACCTACATATGTTTTTTAAATTAATAAAAAATAAAAACCATTGCGTTCACGTGCCTTTGTATAGTTTTTGAAGTTCTTAAAAGAATTTTCATCTCCTCTAAGAAATTTGACAACTTTAATATTGGAAATTGGAAACTTGGAAATCTTTTTTTGAAAAATTAATTTCTCGTAAATATGTCAATAATTTTATTTTGAAATTTTTCCAATTTTTACTTGCGATGATGATCTTCAAACTAGTAAGCAAACGGGTTTTTGGTGCTTCCCTTGAGGGAAAAATGATTTTTTTTTCTCGGACCAAAATAAACGGTACCTGCCAATGCAACCAATTAAATAATATGGAATAATTTAATTTTCTCAAAACAGCTTAAGAATTTTTATTAAAATGTTAATAAATATGATAAAATAGGCAAAGGCTAGTACCTATCTACTTTCGAATTTAAAAAAATATTTTTTATCGGTCAAAGCGGTACCTCCCATAGCATTATAATGCAAAAGTTTCTTTTTTCTTTTTTGTTTTAAAAAATCAATTCTTCAAAAATGGATTACTGATTTTTTTTGAATTATTGTCTTGAAATTGGCATAGCACATTTTTTTTAAACATGGTTCGAGAATTTTTTGAAGTGCCTATATAATTTTTTTTTTTAAACGGCTCTAGCGATTTTTATTTAAATGTTTTTTCTAAAAATTCATGTTGTTGAAACAAACCAAATGGCATATTTATTACTTAGTTTGGGGTTGAAAACCATTTAAGAAGTGTTTTCAGTCATTTTCGTAATGTAACGAATTTTATGTTTTAAAACTATACTTTTTAATTTTAGTAAGAAATTTTATGTTTCTGTACATTTTTCTTTTAAAACTATTATCCATTTATTGAGTTGTAATCATGTTTTAAGCTAATAAACCGATTTTGGTAACCTGAACTTTTGAAAATTATGCTAAAAACTTAACCCACTAGTGAACAAACTAGCCCTTAAATCTATTCTCATGAAACTCCTCAAGTCTCAAAAGTGATATAGTTATAGCAATAGGCCAATAGCAACTCTATACCCTTTTTTCATATGACCCAGTGAAAAAAAAGGATTTCATAGAACACAATGCTCTTATGATGGTTCTTTTTTGTATTCGATTTAAATAACAAATGACTTCTCTTTGATATTTTTTTATTCGTACAACATAAACTTTTGAAATTTGAATAAACAAAAATCAAAAGAAAATCTCTCGATTTAGAAATATTCATCCAAATACGAAACCGTAAATTTCCAACGCACAACTCCTTGACTAGTTCGAAGAATTTTTTAATATACTCGTGTTCCCCTCCCCCTCCCCATCCAGAAGCGTGTATAAGGTAAGTAAATAAACTAAGCCGCTTATGTCTATTTTGGGTGCCCATTCCACCCAAAACAAAAAAAAATATCATCTTTCAACACTTTCAGCAGTGTATTATAGTAGAGTTAACCCAATGGAGCTTAACTACATAAACGGAATAAGTAATAGTCTAAATAAATTTTCAAGTAGCAATTCAATACCTCACTTGAACTTCAACTTAGACAAAGTGTTATTGCTTTTTTGTATAAGTATAGTCATCTTGTCAAATGAGGGGGGGGGGCCTTTCCGAAATAGATACACCTTCCGCCCTAATTCTCTCACAGAAAAAGCAGCAATGCAGACCAACAATAAGAACCCCTTGAGAACGCATAATAAACCTTTCCTTAATTATTTACAGTGTTAATCAGGATTCAGGAGGAGTTGAACAACTTTGTCGTCTACTCATTTAGTTTAGGTTTTTTGGCTGATGATGGCAAAATAGACTGTCAGTGTCAGTTACATCAATTGGTTGAGGAGAAGGCCACCTAGTGGCTGCATCCAGCGTCGCATAATTCAATGTTAATGTTGAAGAAGAAAAAAGGGGACAAAGGTATAGGTATTCGATTTCAGTTCCTATACCTTATCTACCAACAAACGCCAACGATAGAAGGGAATAGAAGAAATATTCTAAAATTTCTTTTATGGTAGTTTTTACCTTCGAACAACTCTTTCCCATTTATCATGCAGAGATCCATTTTGTTGGATTTGGTGGTGGTGGTAATGGTGCTCTGCTACTTCTTCTGTCGGGTGATATTCTGTCTGTTTTTAGGGAGCAATATAAATGTTTTCAATTTCAAGGAATTTTGAGTGGTAAAATGAAAAACGAACCCAACCTGTCAAAGTTTCTTATAGCAGACTTGTGTTCAAGAGAGAGAGAAAGAGAGAGACGAATTTGAAGGTTATTCAGATTAAATGGAAACGATTGTGGTCTAATGGGATGTTTATGACTTGTGTCCATCAAGAGTTTGTTTAGTTTTGGAAAAAGGGAGTGATCTGATCACTTAGGTTCTTTTTTGAGGGTAGTTAAATGAATGGGTACCTTTTTTCTCTTCTTTAGAGACATAACGCATTCATCATGTGGTCTTGATAGAGTTTTGTGATAAATTGAATAAAAAAACATAAAAAAAATACATTAGATAAGGTGTTTAAGTTCTTTAATGGATGATCTATAGCTCTATGAGTATTGCTTGAATTCGACAATACATTATTCAGCTGTTCAGCAGAGAATTGATAGGTTGCAGTCACCAAGTTAAATGCTCGACAGCTGCTCTGAGGAACAAGTTTAGAGTTAAACAACTTAGTCACATAGTCAACAATGAACATTTCGAAAAATAAAGATTATAATAGAAGCTCCAGCGAGCAGCTAGTATTACCGATGAACCAAATAGTTTGATTAAAATGAGGATTGCTTACGTAAGTAATAGGATGGATGTCGAAAAGGTCAGTTTTATTGCTGTTTATGCGTGGGAACGGGAAACCCTATTTTTGTGGGTAAGACTTGAGTTAAAAGCAGATTCAAAAGATTTTTTTAAACTCGATCGCACGTATTTGGTCTTATGAATACCGTAAAGAGAGAAATAGCAAATGCGTTTACGTTCGCTCGTTTTCGAATGCGACGATTCGGTTTCTATTATTTGCGATCGATGTGATCCTATCGTGGATTTGAATCCTGCGTCAAAGAAAACCGAAATTTCCTTTGGACAGTCCCGTTAAGCAAGAAAAAATATATAGTTTTCCGACAACCGCTCTACTGCAGGCTACAATTATTTAACATTAGCCGAGTTTTTTTGCATTATATGTATCAGCGTTTGCTCCGGCTTGCTCTAAGGATAAAAGTGTCTTCGGAGCGTCATCGATTCGAATTTATTCTTAAAATCGGAAGCAATTATATGTAAGTTGGAATACAAAAGGTTTTGTAATTTTTTAAGTATCACTCTTCATCAGCCATACAACCGCATAATACAGAGTTCCTGCTCATCCTCGATGTTCTGAAACTAAATTCTTCAAATGTTATGGACCACAAAGTAATCGAATTTCACTTTCATCATTGTCTTTAGGTACTCCATAACATCAGTAGAAGAATGTAATTTACTTAACTTTCCTACTTAGTTCCTGATGAGATACCCGCCTCAAGGGACGTAGGACACGTCAGTATATACGTCAGAGCACATTTCACAAAAAGTTATAACATTACACAGCTGTTTCTTGCTATTAATACTTCCAATTTAATGTTTCTAATCTTGAATGTAACGGAATAAAATCAGCTAAAAAGTATCTATTTCCATTGCATGAGATTATCACGACCCTAAAGCAAATGAATCCGCATCACACCGTTATACTCTATTCATTTGAAGACACACAACATATTGTTGAATTTTCCAACAACCAGCGATAGCGACAGTCGAGGACTACAAAGCATGCCGCACTCAGCTCTAGCTGCTCTTCTATAAAGTGAATATCCTTGTCGTTGCTTTTATTTTTGAATTCCTTTCTTTTTTTCTTGCTATCAAACCTCAAAACGCTGTAGATACATTGTAAGTCTGCAAACACAATATGATTGTATGTGCGTGTGTTAGCTTAACACCCTCTAATAAGGGATGACAATAATAATTATCAAGCAAACGAGATAACGACCTAGAGAAACTCTAACTTGACTATCTAAAGATCCTGTCATCATCTGGTTCGGATGAAACAAATGTGAGTGTGTAAATATACGTTTGATGCATTTAGATGTCCTGTCAGATTTATAGGGAAGAATGACGAGACGTGAATCTTCAAAAATCATTGCCAGATGCGGATTCGGATATGGATATGGGATATATGGTGGGGGATGAGCCCAGCAAGGAAACCATTTATGGGTTAAAAGTCAAACTTGATAATAATTATTTCTCCAGAGCTGTTTTCTCCATTAAAAATGCATCCATCCTCCATCAACGGCTATGGTGTCGGTCTGGTGAGGGAGGATGTTGTGTTGTCCTATCTCGCCAAGGATGATGTGGAGGGGTGCTATTCTGAGTTGAAATGTTAAAAATATCTTATTTCCATTTAGAAAAGAATAAAAAAAAAAAAAATGAGTACATTCTGTACACAGACACGGTGGATGCAACAACGATAACGACGATGATGACGAAGACTCAACAAGTCATTGACGGGGGAATTCCATTCAAAATTCGAATTCATATGTGGTTTTAGAGTAGAGTGAAAAAGAGTGAGGGAGGATACATTTTATGCAGACGAGGTTTTGTGCATCACTCTGCTCAAATCTCAAATGCTCTGCTCTGGTGGAGGATATGTTTACATTAACGACTTCGACTTTCCTTTGAAATATGATCCACTGAAAGGATCAAATGTACAGAAAAATTAGAATTCACTTCATCTAGAGAAATTCTTTGTGCAAGCATTGCTTGCAGGGGTGTAGATTGTAGATTATATTCATACATTATATTGGTTTTAAAGTGGATTTTTGTTTTTTTTTTTCTTCGGGTTTCTTGTTAATATGTGTATATTTTGGGTTTTTAAGTGGAAGTCAGCAATATATTCGATAAAGATATGTGTATGAGAAATGAAAGAATCCTTTTTCCAGATAACGCTGCAACATATTTTTGAAAAAAAAAAATAGATTTTAGTTTTCTCCAGCTGTGGACTATTATTTAATGGTAATTTATGATATTCCTAGGAAAAACGAAGACTTTTTTTTGGAAATGAGATGGTTTTTAATACTACATTTTCGCATTTGGCGCCAAGGTTTTCACAATGAAATAAAAAATATGTTGCCTTTCGTTGGAGTTATGGAGGGAATAATAACAAAAAAAATCATGTTCGGGGTCGAACTTAAGCAATGTAGATGAGGTTATTTTTTTTTTAGAATGTGACCTCAAAAGTGAATTCCATTTGAAACTTGAGCATCGCATTTTTGTTTTTGTGACCTTTGACTCTGTAGCGGAGAATGCTAATTCAGTCAACTGGGATTGATATTAATTACTTTATCTTACGTTTTGCCCTCCTATTTCCGAAAATTTGCTTTTTGACGTAGTATTTTTTTCCTGTGGACTAATTCTGAGAAAATTTTTAACAAAAATCAGTTTGTTGGTATCAACTTATAAGCAAACCAGTAATCTCAAGTTTTTTTGATACATAAATAATTATTGTGCTTATTTTCCTCCTTTTTGGCTAAACGGCCTCGGAAATGGTCACGTCCAAAACTACCGAAATTGACTTGCTGAGCCACTTTTATCAATTCGACATTATGTTTTTTTATGTTTGTTAGCTCAGAACTTTTGACTGGGTGGATCGATTTTGATGATTTTTTAACAAGCAACGTCTTGCGATAATAGATTAGCAAACAGAAAGTTGTGTCCACCGACTCATGGCTTAGTGCAGTCTTAGTGGCAAGCAATTGACTTCAAACAAACGTACCCAACGAAAAAACCAATAATTAATTATAAAGTATTATAAAAAAAAAATATTTAAACAAAAAAGATTAAAACTTAAAGCATATTTACATAATATGTAAGTAAAGTACACAAAATTAAACAATAAAAAACATTCATAGATTGGTTTTTAGCATTTTTTTAAAATTTAGTTTTATCAATATTAAATTGAAGTCAAAACGATTTGTGTTTAGATTTAAAATTTCATGCATGTCATAATTGGAACGGTGTTGGGGTAAATTTTGTCGTTATTAGTTCACCTTTGTGGAAAAGTTTAAGTCTATGCAGCATTAATCTAATGTTCATAAGAGATTAGTCATTGGTGTCATTTAAGAAAAAATCGAGTAAAAAACCTTATTTTGTTTTTTTTTTTTTAATTTTTTGATTTTTTTAAATAAAAAAAAAGAGAGTTTAAACAAAAAGAATCTGTCTGGAAAATTTAATTTTTTGGTCAACTTTTTTGATTTAAAATTAGGTTATTTGTCAAATTAAATTTGTCAAAAATACAAACTTTAATATTTTGATGCAAAAAAAAAATGCAATGAGTAAAAAATATATCAATATATATTTCAAGCAAGTTTCATCAAAATCCAACTATGAGGCGAAAATAATTAAAGGACAAAATCAGTGGGGTAAAATTTCCCAAAAAAAAAAAAAAAACAACCAGCCATGTCTATAAAAGTAACTAAAAATCTGATTCATTTTAAACAAATTCTAAACAGTTCAGACAGAGGTTATTTAAATCTATTTTGGAATTAATTTTGACGCATAAGTGAAATTTTTTTGTTATTTTTTTTTTTATTTAATGATGAAATAAATTAAATTTAAAAAAGTCAGGAAAATTTGGAGATGAAAGAAGTTTGTGAAGCAAATTTATTATAAATAATTTCATTTTGCATTCAGAAAAAAATCAAATAAATCAAATTGATTGAGAAACCTTATGGACAAAACTCATCCTCAAACGAATTACCGTCGACGACGCGACGCACGGAGGCGACGACGATTTTAGTTTTCTACCAGTATCTACCTTTAATCTGTAGATACTGCCAACAAACAAAAAACAAACATCATCGAAAGAATAAATCTTTTGTTAGGATTCTTCAACTAAACTAATTTTCATTGTTTAGTTATTTTACATATTTAATTTATCTCCAATTTTTTTGTAAAATGTCGGTTGTTAAAGCCCGAAGTCAATCTAAAAATTGCAAATGTAATAGTAATTTGTACTAGATTTTTTTATTTTTTGACACAAAAATCGTTCTGTGAAGTATCAAAGAAAATTCAATTATAGATAAGAATTTAAGTAACGTTACTTAAAAACTGCTTAAGTATTTAAGCAAGCTTAACTAAATAATGTCTGAGAATCTATTTAAAAAAATCTAATAATACGGCTGTAACATTTTAACTTCGGTTAGGGAAAATTATGTTGGGGAAAATTCATTTAAACTTCTTTATATTCTATAAGATTTGTATGCATCGTAAAAGGAGAACGTAATACAAATTTCAGTAAGTTTTATTGTTGAGAAATGAAACAAACAAAATTAAAAATTCAATTGAATTGCTGTAATACTGTATAAAATCACTTGCCAAGCTTTTCTTTGATGTCTCGTTTATCTAAAATTGTTAACAATCATTATCATGGGGGTTACTTTTTCTTCTCTCTAAAGCTGCCAAACAACATAAATTAAAGAAATTGATTTATGTAATTTGGTAAAATTGAGTAACTGAAAAAAAACTACAAGCATCTCCACTCTAGAATAATAAAAACCATTATAACATAAAAATGAACTTATCCATAGTGATTGCAGACCGCCAAATAATTTAACACATTGATGGTTATTATAATGGCAGTAGGTATAGGTAGGTTATCTCGTATGAACTTTTGGGGTGTTTCTCAGAATTGTTCAAAAACAGAAACAAAATCTGAAATTATGTACCAAACATCGGTTTTCGCGTTTTTTTTCTTCAAGATTTAGTTTTATTTTTTGAGCAAACATATATCAGCAGAAAGTCACTATTTTGTTTGCTCTTTATGAGGATAGAAACAAAAAAAAAATGATTTTTCTTCCTACGATGTCCTTCCATATAACCATCGATATATGTATGAACCTCATAACTACATTCATTTTATATAAAATAAATATTGTTTAATTTAAATTTAATTTCTCTGTAACAGTTCAGTATTTTTATTTAAAATTAAATAAAATCAACAAACAAACATCCATAAAAAAGACATCATTAAATTTATTTGGTTCATCAAAATGTCTATCAATAAAATTGTTTGTTTATGAAGTAGGAGTTTAAAATTAATGGCTTACTGATTTGGGTTGATGCGGTTGACCTTATGAATCAGAGCGATATGGAATTCAAGCAAACATTCCCTTAAGTCCGACGTCCAATCTTGGAACACAGTTTCTTTTTTTTTTTTTTTTTCATCTAAAATAAAAAAAGCTTCTGTACCATAAATGTAGGTCTATATTTTTAATCAGATATTGCATTCTAGTTTAAAGCACATTTCGATGTTTTGTTAAGAAATTATGTCGACCCTTTGAGATAAGAGTAGTAGCGCATCCTCTCATTTCATCTAGATTACGCATAATTATAATTTGATTCGGGTCAACAAAAGTATAAATAAATCAATGCCCTGTCATTCATATCGATAAGAATAAAATAAGAGACCATAAGTCTCTTCTCAATGAAAATAACAAAAAGAAAAGAAAGGAAACCCACCATATTGATAAGCATAAGCACGATCCTTATCAATTTATTGGAGTGTTTGTGTGTGTTTTCGGTATTTTTAAATTTTTTGTTTGAACAAAAGACTGAGAAAGAACAACATTGACATCCATCCTCTTTGATGTGTAAATTAATGCTATCGATGATAATAAGTTTGAAAATAATTGCCAATTACACACAAGCTGATGTGCCATCAATTCAATTATTGCTTGCACACGTTTCGGGTATCAATTTAGTGTGGAGGAAAAACAAGCAACCATCACCATTGATGAACATTTGAGAATGGCAATGAGATGATGGTAGTTGATATAAATGGAAATTGACTGAGAGATAACACAGAAATAGTAGAAAAGTTGCATGTAAATTTTCTCTTAAATTTATGTTAGGTATCTTCTCTCTTATCTCTTATTTTGGATCATGCGAGAAGGAGCTCTTTTTTGGTATGTCATGCAAGCATAGTGTATTTTGTTTTTTGTTTATTTCGAGGCATTTTTTTGATGATATTTTGAGCATTGATAACTGCAGCTCGAATTTTCAAGCAGAAGAAAAAGAAAAACATAATTATTTCTTAGAAATGCGTTTGCAGTGTATCCCAGGGAGATTTATTAAAACTAGAACCGGGGCTGCCGAGTGATCAAAATTTGATCACAGGATCATGTATGATACAAAAATTGAATTGTAGTAGGGAGACTGCTTGTACCTTTCAATACATGGCGATGGCGTCGGAACTACCAAACTTCAATAAATTGCTAATTTAATCTCACGAAGTTAAGCAGGTATTACATTAAATTGACGAACTTCTCCATTTTAAATTCAATGTTGAATTAGTTTGTCAATAGACTTAAGAATAAATGGATTTCACTAAAATATCGATGGTGAAAGGATGCATTTTGAAATGCTGGGTGAATAGATGGAACTAGTAACTATACCTACCAGAAATAACTGTTAAATAAATGTTACCCTCATTAATCAAAAGAGTTAATACAAAATAAGAAGGTGAGAGGTTGTTTTTTTTTATTTTCATAGAAATATAGAAGGCAGAGCCTTCATATAAGAATCCTGTTGCATATGAACCTACATAACTGGAATTTTGTTTTTTTGCTTGTATTTTTATTCGTTTCAAAAATCGCATTGTTGCTACGTGACATAATCCCTGTTTCTACTAAAACGGACAGCCCACGTCAACGTCTATCAGATAGCTAGTTTTTAAGTTTTTTTTTATACTTACAAGACTTAAACATTTTATGAGCATATTAAACCATAAGCACAATTTTGACGCAAGAGTCATTTTTTTAAGTGATTCGGTATTAATAAAAAATGGAATAAGTACAATTTTCAAGAAATTAAAACCTAGAAACAAAAATAATAAAAAAAAACACTAACTTATTTTCGATAAAAAAATTTAATGATCCAAATTATGTTTTCTCCACAAGATTTTGCTGTGCAAAAAGAAAGCTATTTCGAAACTTTCGTGTGATGAAATATTTTTTAAATCGGCAAAAAAAAAAAAAAAACAAAAGATTCGTTTTAAAAAGAGTTAAAAATCTTTTAAAATGACTTTGATTTCCAATAAAACAAACATTATTGAAGCTACTTTAAAGTTCTGAGAAAAAAATAATCATTCTACAGTTTAGTCCTATTCAAAATGTTGTAGCTCAAGTGATTTTTGAAATATTCAAGTTTTTGCGCACTTGAGCTACAAAATTGAGGTTTGCGCATCAAATTTTGGTTTAAAAAGCTATAATTACTGGCAATACAAAAATCAAAAAGTATTTGTTTTTAAATTTTCTCCATTTGGTTTTAGCGGGAAGTACTATCTTAGATTTAAAAATTGGAATAGTAAATGACTCATGGGATTTTCGAAATTAATTCTTGCGCAAAAATTTTTATTTTGAAAAGCTTCAGTTTCTGAAAAAGAAAACAAAAATAAAGATCCAGATCTTGTTTTAGCGGAATCTTAAAGACAAAAAAAAAAAAAAAAAACAATTTAACCACATAATCAGGGTTTGAACATTTAACCTAGTTCATGGTGACTTCAATTTTCTGCAAATAAATTATTTTTTTGAATTTTTCATTTTTTTTAGATTTTACAAGGTCACTTTTTTGAGCTAACATTTTTCAATAAAAACTTGCACATTTCAAAAAGTGCTTGAGCTAGAAAATTAAGGTTTGCGCATCAAATTTTGGTTTTAAAAGCTATAATTACTGGCAATACAAAAATCGAAAGAAATTTTTTTTGGGGGGTAGGAGGGGGTGCTGTATCTGTATCGGAGCCTCCTAAATCTCTAAAATTTACGAAAAAATTCTGTAAATCATGTACATTGTGATGAAATATTCGTGTATTAATAAATGATGAACTAAAACAAATATTGTCCATCTCCTTTAGACGCTCCTCGTTCTTTCAAGTTGCATAGCTTTGCCTATTTGTATCGCAAGTTAAAAAATGTAGGTCTATAATTCCAAAAATCTATCTCGTCAAACACGCAATTAATTTGGCAAATGAGATAATTTGAAAACGTATTTGGAAATTTTCAACGAAATTATCTCATTTGCTTTAATGAACATCAATTTTCTTCGATATCTAATTTCAGTAACCACCAATCTTATGCCTTTTATTATCTCTTATCCGAAATGAACAAAATTTTCATGCAAAATCTATCAAACAAATTGTTACACGAAAAAACTCCCACATAACTTGTGTTTGATATATCTCTCTAGATAGTTGAACAAATTTTTATTACATGATATTTTAAAGTGTCACAGGATTTTTTTCTCTCAAAATAAACTTCAAGTAATATTTCCAAAAACAACAAATAATTTCATGATACATTTCTCGCTAGTAACAATTACTATGATATATTTAATTTCATTAGATTTTCTTGGGAATTCCTATTTATGTATCGCATGATACTTTCAACAAAACAAAAACAAACCATCATTCTCTTTCTCGTTATCTACTTCTTGAAAAATATCATTGCGCATGATATCTCTCACCGAATCCAACAACAAAAATTACATCTCATGCGATGTCCCATCGAAAAGAGCACATCAAAGCACCTGATGTCGAATAGCGGCAGTTGTAGAACGACCGCGATCCGAATAGGGTGTGTTTTCTCGTCTCTCCAAAACACGAACAAAATTTATAATATCGTGTGTACGCACTTTTGTGTGGAATAATGTTTTTTGTCTTGCTGTATTGTGTTGAAATATAATACCGGCCGATGATAGATTCTCCGAAGGATTAATCGAGATACATTGCGGTCGCGTCAGTTACGTGCGGACAGAGTATCTGTGTCCACCTGACACCTATAATGAATGTTTAACTACACCGATTACTTTAGCGCCATCAAGACCCAATCAAAACAAAAACAAACAAAAAGTAAAAAAGAAAAGAGTAAAGGCCCAGGTAGGCACAGTAGAGGAATCCCAGGATAATAATAATTGCACACGACAATATAGTCCCATTCCCATATCGAAAAGGGTGGGTTGTTGGACTGTTGCCGTTGCTTGTTCTTTTGGTTGTTGATTGTCACCGTATTCGACAGGTTGAAACGAATAAAACTGTCCGTGGGTATATTTTTGTGTGTTGTTCGGTTGTTCCTTGCCAATAGAGTGCGCGTTTATGTCCAGCTACTATCTACAAGCTGCAGTAGCAACCCTCGCACTCGGAGGATGAAAAAGTTGCCTCAATTATTATTCGATGCATTGCCTACTTTGTGTTCATACTTTGATTCCGTGTTTTTGTTTTGTTTTGTGAAGAGGTGTCGCCACCGCTATTATCCCACGTTATTGATGCCTTTCGCTTAAGGATATTCTTGATTGCTGGTTTTACCCTATAAAGTGTTTTGATTTCTCATTAAGTTTGATTATTTTTTTGATTTATCGTGTGCAGTTTTTGGTTTAATTTTTTTTTGTTAAATGGAAAATTCTTCTTATTCTTGTGGTGATTTAAATGACATGCGTGTGTCAGTGTCAGAGTGCAAGTGGATGTAAAAAATAAAAGAAAATTTAAGAGAAAAAATCAAAAAAAAAATAAAAAAAGAAGAAAATTTATACACTTTGTGTGATTAATGAGATTTCCTATGAGACAACGACGACGGTTGTGTCTGTTCTGTTAAGTTAAATCACAGAGTGATTAACGGTGCATGCATTAAAATAGATTTGTCAAAACTTTGGGATTATAAAGACGAAGATAGAGAGACACACACAAATAACACGAAGGACGACGACGACGTAGTACGAGACGTTTGTTTTTTTTTTTTTTTTTGGAATTCTTGAACTGGAAGCAGCAGCTGGGATTTGTTTTAATTTTTTATTCAAAATAAGGTAAGTTTGTTTTTTTTTTTGCTTTTTATGTATTTTAGACATATTTTCTTTTTTATAAAAAAAAGAAAAAAAAAATGGAACATTGTAAGGAAGTAATCCCTGATAAGGGACAACGAATCTTTATTTTTGAATTAAACAGATTGTACAGTTTTGTCATTTTTGGGGGAAAACATTTTTATTTTTTTAATTTAAAAAAGTGGCAGTTTCCTTTGGGGATTGTGAAATTTAAATTGGGAATGGCCTTTGTCAAATTTTAGGGAGATAGAAAATTACTTTTTCTTAATCTTTACTGTGCCTACCAAGTTTATGATTTCAAATACAAAATCTTAGAGCCCATATCAGGGTACATAAGGATAACATCTTTTTAAGACTTTCTGTTGAAAGTGGTGGAACAGAGAATTTTTTTTTCATCCTCTAATTTGGACACTCAATTTTGTATGTCTGATTACAAACTGAGAATTGAGGGTGTAAGGAAGCCTAAAAATAAATTTTGAACAAATGTCTGATGGTCGTTTTTTAGCGGCAAATTATGTTGCTTTGCCGTCCTGTCAGTAGTGGCACAGTCTTATTTAGGTAAAAAATAAATCTTACGCTCACAGTTAAACAATCAGCTGACACTAAAATTTAGTTTGGATAAGGAAAAAATTAATTTTTATTGGTACTTAAATTTTAATTGGGAAAAAGGAGATAACTTGCTTGCTTTTATTCTCCTGTTAGGAAATTCTAAAAAAGTGGCACAGACAGAAAAGTGGTTGCATCACATCCCGAAAAAAATGTGGCAAATTGAAGGAAATAAATAGACACTTAAGTGGCAAAGCGGTAACGCTGCTTCAGACTATATTCTTTGAGACTTCAGAAACCCGAAATAGCTAATTTTTCAAAAAACCCTTTTTTATTTCGATTTTAACAAATTTTAAGCTTTTGAAACATACACAGTTGATGAATTGAAAATTGATAAATTTAATTAACATTAAAGGTATCGAAAATTTTGTGAAGGAACAAAAAAAAGAAACCATAAGCTTAAGGAAATCGATATAATTGTAACAGGAACCCGTACATTTATGTACTTATCGGTAGATATACCAGAAAAAGGATGATATCCTAGCTGAATGGGATGATTGCATAAATGGTAGTTTTCTGTTTTTCTGCACTGTTAACAGTTTTTTTTTATTTTATTTATAAGTTTAAGAACTTTCATATAAAGGATTAAAATTAAAAAAAAAAATAAACAAAATTAAATGTTGTTTTTATTTTTATTGCAAATTTTCCTTAAAAATTATGTGACTTTCTAATTTTTTTTAAGAAACTGTTAGACAGTAAATTTTGATAAAAAAAATCAGCAACATTTTTTTTATAGAAATTAACTTGATTTAAAATGTATATAAAAGAAGGGTTTTCTGCCTATCAAACAAGCTTATAAATACCCAACCTGATCTTAAATTCTTTGTCTTTCAATCATTTTTGTGCTTTAAGTCAACTTTTGAGAAAATTCTTCGTCCTGGAAAATTTTGGTTTATTTACAAAATTATCACAACTTTTTTTGATAAAAAAATTATATGTTCACAAAAATTTTATTGTTAAGTTTAAAAAAAATCTTATCATAGCGGCAATTTTTAAGTGGTAAAATATTTTGGAATACCAACTTTTGAAAAAAATAATCCAAATCGGAGGTGTCTTGCCCGGATCGGAGATAGTAATTTCGACATTTATTCTCAAGAACACATAAACTACAGCAAACAAAAGTTTTTTTCGGACACAAATTAAGTGGCTTGTATTCAATCCTAACTCAAAAGATTTATGTCAGTATACCACCTAGTTTCTCATACAGTTTTTTTTATTTCTGTTATCAATATTGAAGCATTTTTGAGAATAATAAATGTTGTCCTCAAAAACGAAATATTTATTTACCCAAGAAAATTGACGCCTCTAAAAGTTGTACAAACATTAAGAATTTCTCACCCATAATTTAATTGAAAAATTGTATGAATTGTAATTTTTTAAGCTAGGAAAAAGTAGGTATCTCCAAGTTTCCTAAATACGCAAAATTTTGATAATGGTGCATAGAAATCGATTTGAAAAAAGTGGTCCAATTAATAAGTACATACTTCAATTATTAAATTGAATTGAAATATAAATTTATGTAATTTTCGTTTTACTTCTTCATTCCTAATAAAATCTTTTTTTATTAAAAGTATCTAAAGCATCATGTTCTCTACAAACAATTTTCTCATCAATTCTGTTTGGTGATAAAAATATTTTACATAATAGCAAATGCTTTTAAAAGGTCATTAATCCGCTTATCTCCTTACACACCATGAAACTACTCAAACCAAATCAGATAAATGGGTACCTGAGGCTAAGTTAACTCCCCATTATCTCTCTCTACAACATTAGCTCATTAATTTATCAATCAATAACTTTGCCTCCCTATATGACAAGAAGTTTCGTGTCTCGCAATAGAAACAATAAAACAAGAAAAAAAAAATATATCAAACCAAAGAATGTCACTTTGCAAGAGATCAATATATCACAAACATTGATTAATTAATAACTGTTTCTATTTAGTCATAACATTGAGTGCCTCTACTCTCACAAACAAAGAATCAATAGAAGCAATTCATGTTCATCAATAAAAAAAAATGTGTCTTCCACCATCGACATCGACATCAAAGTCGTTTCTCAATCGGAATCCTTGAAACACAAAACGTAACAAAAAAAATAAATAAAAACTAATCGATCATGCATCTATGGTTGTAGACAAAAGATACAAGAGTACACTCAGAGATGATGGTAATTATCTTATGGATGATGATTGTGCGTTCAAATTCTTTGTTATGCAAACGATGATGATGATCCGCACCGAGATATCTTCTCTACACTCTATACAGCTTGTTGTGTCGTATAGTCATTGCTGGTATAGACAACTACATCCCCCCTGTCTAGCCAGCCAGCCAGAGCCACAAACATCTCGATTTCAATTAACAATCAACTTTAACTTTTTATCCAGATACAGATACTCACTTCGGATACCTTCTCCACTCCACCGCAACACAGTTACCACTTAGGAAAGGATAGGAGTTCTAAGGAAGTGAAAAGGGAGTGAATGGAAAATTGTTTAATGTTTTATGTTTTTCTTTTAATTCCCATGTATCCATCAGATACACACACACCGCATACGCTACGCATTGTGTTTACATGAATGAGCATAAAAACATCGAAGGGGCTGTCAATCAGAATTGAAATCACATTACACCGATTAATGCTTCCAATTGTTAGACTGAAGGTATTCATCTCACACCATTTTGATGGAGGATATACAAAAAGATACAAAAGTATCTTTTTTTTTTGTGATTGTTTACTTTCGAATTTGAGTTTAAGTATTTGAAAACACATTTTGATATTTATCAAACAAAAGCGTTTTATATCTCCTTCCACGATCTATCGAATCCTTTTTCTGATCCATCTGGGGGGAGAATACGATTTATGTCCCTTAAAAGGGATATCAATATCTTATTGTCGCTGCGGCCGGCGGCGGTGTTGGAGGCAATTAAGCCAAAGACACTTAAAAGAGTTAAAGAATAAAGCCAATGGATAGGTGACAATGATGATGACTGGCTTTGATAAAACTTTCAAACGAAAAAAAACACAAGCGTATCTTGAAAGCAATAAAATTCAAATTTGTCGTCGCCAGCAATAAATTTAGCCTAATGTAGCCACAAAACAAGGCAAACCATGTCTGTATACGAGTCCGAGCCGAGAGTATACCAAACATTATAAACTCACACACACTCCACCTGTGTGCCGATGTGTCGGTCGGTACTATTATGATGGCGGTGGAAGGTGGACATTTGTTATTATGTTGAAGAGGAAACCCAAAAAAGGTGCATCAGCAGACCGAAGAACCCAGACCGAATTCAACCAACCAACCAACCAACCAGCCGACAGACCGACCAGCAGCAGCAGCGGCATCATTTATCACGTTTTTCAGGGCAGCTATACAACATTTATTAGATAAATAGTTAGTTATAGTCTCAAATGGATGCGTTTCATTAGCAAAGTTATTATGTGTGTGATTTGGTCTGTGTGACCCAGATTAGGTGAGAGAACTAGAATCATGTTGACCTGATGGCGGGGTATAAATTACATTTATAGATAAGTTTTTGGGAGGTTTTAGGATTACTATTCTAAACTATGATGTAGAGAATTAAGTTTTATTTAGACTTTTCGAGAAATAGACAAGAATTGAGAGACAAGAAAAGTCGGGATAAATAAATTTATGAGGTTGGAATCAGGTAGGGCCGATATTATAATTTAAGCTTTCGATTCTTTTGTTTTTAGTTCCGATGGTGTTTTGACTGGGAGTTTGTGGTTACAAAATAGATGGATGTGAGAAGTTGTTAGAAATTTCATATTATAAATCAGTAGGTTTTTATTTAATTTATTGTGATATTTATTATATTTTTATTAAACATCATAAAGTTTTGCTGAAATTTTTGTTCAAACGATTTATTTTAAAAGTTTTTCAAGAGGGCATCGGCTTTATTTTGAGAAAATACTTTGAGAAAATTCTAAAATCCGTATATTTGAAGAATTGAAAGCAGTTTTTTATTTATTTGAACAACATTCTAGAAAAGTGTTTCTGCACTCCCTGTTTTGATTTGGTTTTCACAATTGAAAGAAATAATTTTTCTAGGAAATAATTACAATCTATATAAAAATCGCATCCATTACAAATTAAAGTTATCCATATTAAATCATCCCATAAATGAAATATAAAAATTAATTAAATTTCACAACGCAAAATTATGTTGAAGCAAAATAACCAAATTTAGGTACCTATATTGTTCTTATACGAATAATTTGGTAATCATTTCCTTCGATTAGTGGCCGTGACAGAACATAATGAAACGTCAAAACTACTTCTTATTGAATATATCGCAAAATATTGAAATTTGAGTGTAGATTTACTTAAAAAGAGATAAATTCCAATAATCGAGTCAAAATTAGTATCACTTGTTAGAATTCAATTAAATAAAGTTTTTAAATAAATAAAAAAGTCGTTTGGATATTTATATCTATATTTTTTGGTTTTTTACTGTGCTTATTTATAAAAACATGGGAATTTTCTTATAAAATTTGTATTAATTAATTAATTATTTCAATATTTACATTATTTATTTTATTAGTGTAGCATTCATTATCTCTGGCACATTGAGAATATGTTTAATAACTTTATAAAAAAATTAGATTTTGCTTTTAAAAATGCATTAATTAGCGTTCCCGAAAATGATGAAGCCAGCAGAAAATTATGAATTTTCCAAAACGACTATGGTGTTCTTAAAATTATGTCAATCTGAATTATTATTATATAACTTTGTTAATCAAATGTAACTTTATTTCCCTTTTTCTATAGAAATTTTTTTTTTTGAAAAATCCGATTTTCTACTATTTCAGAATACCTATACGAAATAGATAACTTTTTTAAGGTTTCTTACAAATTTTATGATAAAATACCATATTTAAGCCATATTTTCATTAAATTCTGACTTAAGATACCAAATAAATATTTGTTTCGAGAATACCAAATAACTCCTTCCTAGCACAAAAGCGTTCCCGAAAATAACGTTCCTGAAAATGACGTTTTGATTATTATTATCGTTAAATTTCGGTCTAACAAAAGCAAGCGAAATATTTCTTGATTTTGCATCATGTCATCGTCAAAAAGTTATTAATTCATACCAAAAACATACCAAACAGGCGTTCCCGAAATAACACTTAATTGATATACGCTTAATATCAAATTTAATTTCAGTTACTATTTTACTATAATATATTTGTAAAGCTACCTGCACGTTAGATTAATACAAATTTGATATTTTGTCATTTGTAACTACATTCGAAAATATTCCTTCGGACAACTTTTATTTAAATAGAAATAATGAATATTTTGATTTTTTTTAAGGCACATGAAAATTCTTAAAGAAAATTTTGATTTTTTTTAAATAACGAAACGACTTTTACGAAAACTTTTGACAATAAAGTATTCCGTTTTTTGGAAAACTTCATTATTTTGAAAATCTGTACCATTGATCATTGAAACAATTATAAAAATGTAAATTTTTAGTAGGTTCTTCCCACATAAAAGTGTCATTTTTGGATTGTTTTGTATAAAAAGTACAAGAAGGTATGATTCAAAATTGATGAATTTCAAACCTAACTTAAATTTAGGTAATCTTAAACTTTTAGTGTTTACAGATTCGAATAATCTTGATTAAAACAAAAGTTCGTGTTTACAAATTTTCAACACCAACGAAGATGATGTCAATGGCACACGCACTTAAAAATGTCTCGAAAGCGGGTTTTCTTTACGTTTTATAATGTTTGATGATGAAATAGACTAATTCTAACGAAATAAAAATGTGCCAATCGCTATACTTTTCCTTTATCTACACTTCGTTTACGGAAAAGTAAAAATCGTCCTTGGGTTTTTACAAGATTTATAAGTCGTTAAGTGCTTCATTTTATGAAGAAAAAATTATATTGTAGGAAAAATCGAGATATTTGAATCACAAAACTGGGTAGATGAATTTAACTAGATAGGTTTTTTAGCCGTTTATTTTTTTGCTTAGGAAAAATATAAATTTTGATTTTTTTAAACCTCACCAATTCTTAAATACGCCTTTATCTGTAAAAGAGAAGTCAGCCGTGGAACTGATATCTCTATTGATTCCTGAGATATTTGAGTGAGCAATTATCTTATAACATAATTTTTGGTACTTTCTAGAAGTTTTTGTGCTGAAAAAAAAACCTTCCATAGGATTTTTCTTATCATTCCTACCAATTTAAAAAACACAATTTTTGGAATACAAATTGGAGCAAATATAAAAACCTTACAATTTTTCATAGTCACTCAAAACTTTAAGAAACTACCAATACCTTGTTATGAAGGATACAGCCATCAGTTCTTACATCATTATTGAATTAATTTCTTTTTTAACAGCGAAGCAGCAGTCTCTTCAAAATATAATCGATATAAACTTTTTTTAGACATCAAAGCATTTGTCAATTACTCGCATGATTATATTCAAATTACCCAACAAACATTTAAAAGTTGGTAGGTAGGTACGTAACTTTTGAGATTATTTTTAGGTCAGCAATTTATTAAACAAAATTATAAACAATAATTACCAACAACTTTATGACATCATTTGAAGTCTGAGAAAAAAGTTTAAAAAGTCACAAAGTTCTGATTTTTTTTTTATATAAATGACGATGAAATATTAAGGCACCCATACCTACTCCATCTTTACCATTATAGTCCTCAAAAATACATAAAAAGCCATAATTTTTTTTATCTAAATGCTCCAATAAATAACTTTGAAAGTGTCTTTTTAATTTAATTTTAATATTCAAGAAAAATTAACCGCTCCAGCTGAGTTCACACTCAAGCATAAACTTTGACAACACAACCCAGTCGCGCACAGCGAGCCAACCCAGAATGTTTCAAAAAAAAAAAAAAATCAAGATTGAGAAGAAAAAAAAAATCCAACAACAAACAATTTAAAAATAAATAAATCCAGGAAAGACTTTCTTTAGCTTTCAATAAACTTTCAACAAAAATTTAAAGGCAAACACGAATGTGTACGCTCCCCTAATTTTTTCCTTAATTCTTTTCAAACACGAAATATTTGCTTCCTTTTTTCGACATTTCCTTTGTATTTTGGAAAGTTACTCGTATATACAAATAAAAAGAGAAATAAGAATCAAAACCTTAAAGGACGACGATGATGACGTCGACGATGAGGGCACAGCAAAGACCAACAAACGAACAAAAAAATATAACCAATTGACCCAGAAAATACCAAGCACAAACTGTGAAACTGTCCCTTTACCTTCACAAGTATAAAGAAGTGCACTAGTGACCTCTCAACTTTAAGGTGGAAGTGGATAGGTAACGTCATGTATTAGGTTATAAGAAAGAATGTTATATTTTTTTTTTTGTCATGATTCTATGTCCTGCTATACCATCAACGTTTAAATGTATCTTCTTAGCTACAAAAAAATTATAAGAAAACAAAAAAAAAAAAAAATACTTTTCTAGAGTTGACAGGACGACACAATTTTTCCATCGTTTAAGTTTCTCACGCTACTGTTGCTGCTGTTGCTGATGGTTCCTGCTTGCTTGCGACCATCTTATGTTTATGCAAAGGGCTACTTAACATTTATGTACAGGAAACTTTTTTTTCGTGATAATTAAATAAAGTCCTTGACAAAATATAGAAAAAAAAAGATATATACCTAAATAAGGACGAAGATGAGAGAGACTTTGTGACAGAGATGGAACCTGGAACGACTATAATATAGAGAACGATGTCGACGAGCGACGACCGACGACGATGTTGACGCTCCAGCGCCAGCATCATAACGAAGAACTCACACAACAAATTCTTTTCTCCATTTTCCATCAGAAAGCATTTTGATGTCTGGTTAAACATTTAATTTTTAATTAGACAGCGGGTTGTAAAATACATCACAATGGAGAAAAGGACGACAAAACAGGAACCAAAGACGAAGCACAGATATACTATCCTTCCAAACATCCAATGCTCCAACGCCAACGTAGAAAACGGAGACCTCGGCATGGGTTGTACGATGGAGTTCACAATTGTGTGTTCTGGATTCTGGAATTTAAGTGTTTCTCTCATTCTGTATGAGTGTAGTGTAGGTATATCGTTCTAGCTCTGACTCTGGGTCTGGGGTATGGTGATGATAGTTTAGAGGTGCTTCTGCTTAAATTGTGAAACGAAAAAACTTTTTCAATTTGTCTCCCAGGATTGGCTAAAGTTTAATTTGTTGATATTTTGTTTTTTGTTTGTTGTGTTTTTAAACGAAGATGGCTATTTTTATATATAAGAAACGCAGACCAATGTTTGTGACTTTGAAGAAGTAAGAAAGTAAGGTAATTTATGGTTTCATGACATTTTATTTTAATTTTTAATCTTAACTTTTAAGTTCTGTTTGTATTCGATTTAAATAGAGTGATAAAAGTTTGTTAGTTAATTTTGAGAATTTATATAGTTTTTTTTTTAAGAGCGTGGGATCTCGCTTAATATATGTGATTTCGGTATGCTTAAAAAGAATTGATAACAATCGTATGTAGGTTAAAGTAGGCCTTATGTAAGATTGGCACCTCAAAATCCGATTTTTTTTAATAGCTCATGGTTAACTCAAGATAGCCTTCTATTATTTTTTTACTGGCCACCCTAGTGAGAAACTTATGTCGGAAAACATTTTTTACAAATCCTTTTAACTAAAGTGGACTTGCAAAAAACGATTTTCCACTTCCTAAAATTTAATAAAATTTGTGCAGATGCTTATTTTTTGTACTGTCATAACTTGTTTTATGAAAACAAAACAAAAAGAAATTTATTGCTCGTCCTTTTGAAAAAAGTTATAACTTTTGAACTATGGATGGACTGACCAAGAAAAATGTGGTACTATTCTGAAAAAGGGAACTTTTTAAGTAACATACTTATCGTTATCATTAAACTTTAGAAAAAATTATAAACCAAAAGCGTTTTTTCTCAAAATTAATAATTTGTATTATTCTATTTTTGTTTTACAAAAACTAAAAGAAAGTATTGTATTTGGCTATAAACTGACAAAATCATTTAATATTATAAACAAAAGCACTACATTATAACGAATTATTTTAAGAAAAATCAATTAAAATACAAATTTCACTCGATAGTTCAAAAACTATCCACTCTAAGGTTTTGATAAGAAAAAAATTAGAAAATAGATTACTGGCCTTGGGAAAAGGGCATAGCATGATTTTTTAAGTATTTTCATTGCTTTCAGTAATTTTTTTTTTAAATAACTTTTGAGTAACTTATTTCATAAATTGCCTCTCCTTTCTATGAAAGGTGGCAAATAGACATAACTCCAAGATACGGTTATTTGTTTTTGTGAAACATCAGTTTTTATTGATATTATTTTTTTAAAACTGCATAAAGAAAAAAAGTTTTCGCGAAATTATTATATGAGTGTGCCGTTTTCGGTGTTGTTGGCGTTGGAAATTTGTAAACACGATAACTTCTGATAGAATCAAGATAATTGGCATCTGTAAAGGCCAAAAGTTGAGAATTACCTAAACTTAGAGTAAGTTTGAAATTCAGCCATTTTGAATAAAACCTTCCAAAAATGTCACTTTTTGCATTATTTTAATTGTTTCAATGAACAATGGTACTGATTTTTTAAAATAATGAAAGTGTCCTAAAACCAGAATACTTAATTCTCAAAAGTTTGGGTAAGACACAATGTTTTACACTTTTTTCTACAATTTTTTTTTCAACGGTCCGGAAAAGTTTTTGATGCTTTACTGTTATTTTTTTATTTTTTGTTGAAAGTTACATTTGATTTAGCAACCTGCTTTTTATAGAAAAATCTACCAAGCTGGTAAAGAAGACAAAATTTTCTGCAAGTGTAAGGTGCAACCGCAGCTCTGTAGGTCAAATAGGTCTTGAAATACAGCTCTTCAAAAA
Source organism: Meliscaeva auricollis (assembly GCA_948107695.1). Classification (NCBI taxonomy): domain Eukaryota; kingdom Metazoa; phylum Arthropoda; class Insecta; order Diptera; family Syrphidae; genus Meliscaeva; species Meliscaeva auricollis. The sequence goes on along the minus strand of OX403619.1, from coordinate 16,817,502 downwards.
TTAGCAAATTTTTCCAAGAACTTCAAAATTTAGTTTACATAAGTTGTCTTTCGAGCAGACTATTTACTTGTATTCTCAAAATCGAGTTTAAGAATGATGACAATCCGAAAACCATATGACGAAAGTTATTTAAATTTTTAGTGGATATTTAATTGTTTGTGCTGATAATTTAAGACTTTTTTTGATAAGAGTATATTCCACTTTAAATTTATATGTGAGCCTTTGCTCACATTGCAAGTCCTTAATAGTTAAAGGAAATAAATTGGTAAAATAGCGGCTTCCTGTACTAGTATCTTAAAATAATTCACAATTGTATATCTCTGACATTAATTTATCCCATCAATTCCAAAGAACTTCAGTTATTACAAGCAAAAATAGTAACTTAAATCCCCAGTGGTGACCTTCATTTTAATGGTTCCATATACCATATACCTACCAATTACTTTCACGTTGGACCTAACAAGAAAAAAACCCTCTGGCTGCTTTAAAACCCCACATTAACTAGATACAGGAGTTGTTATACTGCAATAAACCTAAACTAAAACGAAAAAAATAACGAAGACAAAAATTCACTCTAAAAAAACCTTAATGGTTCCATTTAGCTCCAAAGACATTATAATTTTAAAAGTAAAAACAAAAGCATTTTCCAAACAATATATAATACAGATATAAACCAACAACAACAACAAAAAAAAAATTAAATCCAACTTTGCCTTTAAGCAAGCACAAGCTCTCATTTATGCTGAAAATATATTTTTTTTTTATATCATATCTTTTCCCCTCGGGCATAATATCGATTAATATTTAACTAAAAATAAAGGACTTCCATAAATAAATTTATTATTATAGCCATAACGCGAAATCGCGTTTCGCTTTTCAAAAGTATGGGTACATTCGTATGTAGTAGGTAGTATAGTAAGAGAGGAAAAGCTCTTGCCAAAAAATTGCGCCTATACTCTTACCTATATCCAATTTTGGCTTGAAATTGAAATCCATTGTTTTACTTTCATCTCCTCGAAGGCATGTTGTAGGCATATACACCTATTTCATAGATACGCGCCCAGCATACCGTTATAATATGAAATGAATGAATGAATATCTCTCCCCATTCTTTCTTTCTCTGATATGGGAGTGAATATAAGTAAATAATAATAAAGTACCGCGATGTGTTCATTAATTCCCGAAGGGCTTGTGTGGAAATAATTGAAAACTCTAAATATTCATATACAACATTGTATAAATTTTCAGTCTCTGACTACTACCTACTGTTTTTATTTACCTACACACACACACACACACAGACACAAAGGGTCTTTAGTTGATCGTGTCGGCAATCCACATCCCATACATGAAGCATGGAATATCCTTTCACTTACAAAATATCCCACATTCGCCGCTGGCGCTTCATGATTAATAGGTATCAATATTTGTTCTGTGTGGATCTCCCTCCAGTGCCCCCCCCCCACCCCCTGATTATACAACATAATAACCCTTTCCGCCCATACCAAGGACTATATAGTAGGTACTCCCCAATTACATTCATATTCCGTTATAAACTCCCGCATGGATAAATCGTTTATTGTTGTGCCCTTTTGTCTGGATATGAGCCCCGCATGACATTTGCAATAAATTGATTTCCATTCTCCTCCAACAAACGACACAAGTATAACGTTTGCAATGACGACTGCCACAGCTCAGGTGAATCAACCCCGAAAAAAAGGTCCTTCTGTACAGAAATATGCCCATGCCTGGAGCCTGCAGGCACAGCATTGCAATCGGAAGCTTTTAATGGCTGTATTTTGTAATTGCAATCGAATGTTGTATGAAAGGATGCAGGATAAATGATTGGCATCAGGAATGATTCACATCGTCACAGAAATATTGTATGTCCTTAAGCTCGATCTGCACTCCTTTGAATGTAATCGTCAACAAAAAAAAAAAACATAAGAATAATAGTTTCATTGTAAGTTGAAGCTGGAGTATAGGAACTTACAAATTTAAAGTTAATAAAATTGAATTTGAGCCTGCCTCTGTGTCCTTGTGAAAGGACAATTTATATCAATAAACATTCTACCCACAGAAGGATAACAATAAAATCCAATTTTCAACACAGAATTGTAAGACCCTTTTACTGGAAATCGATTGTATCTTAAAATCACATTATCCATCTTATTGTAATTCGTTTTTAACAAGTTGAAACAAAAAAAGCCTTCTCTCTTTGTATCTCGTTAAAAAAAACCACAAATCTCTACTCATCATCCTGCCGCACTGCTCCTGCTCCAACAGCCAACAATAATATAACCAAAAGCAAAACCCTAATTCATCTATCACCTTTTTCATTGTTTTGACAGCTTTCCAAGTTCCTTTACACTTAAATTCTTCTCTACTTTGTCCTTTCACACAATAAAGCCTATATAGTTGATTTTATTCAAAGATTAATTTAACATTTTAATTAAAAACCAACAAAGTCCTTTTTTTTTTTTTGTAATTTTGGTTCTTCTATGATATAATATAATATAGGCAAGGTAAAGAGAGCTGTGTGCATTGCGTAAAGCTTAACATCAAATCCTTTTTTCTATCTCCTCTCCGAGTATCTCTCTAAAATTTCAACCCTTCACTATTATAATACGAAGAGTTAGGTAAAGTATCTTTCTTGTTATGGGGGTAAATACCTAGTATAAGTTTAAATACGAGTTAACAAAAAAAAAAAGAAAAAACCCTAACAAATCCATCATCCCCCCCAAAATGTAATTCAACAATCCATCTTGTAGTTGAGTTGATAGACATTTCTTTTTTCGTGGTTAGAAAAGTATTACATTCTCTTTTTTTTCTTTTTTGATTTTTATACGCCCATTTTGGTGTTCGACAAGTGTCAATAAAAACAAAACAAAACAAAAATCGTCAACTTTCTTCTTTTTTTGTTTTGTTTTGTTTACCCTTATACTGACTTTTTCTATCCCTGTAGAATTCCAACACCTACTAATAAAAGTTAAATGGTAAAGGTAGATTTCAGCAGTAGAATTATTTTTTCAAAACTTTAAGTGATATAAAACATTTTGCTATTTTCATCATTAAGCTACTAATAGGCTGGGAGTTTGTAACCAAACTTAACATTTAGGTGGAGTGCTAAAAATTTGTACACTTTTAGATTTTATAACTGAAAGCAGTTTCGATGGAAGCAAAATGTTTGCCAGAATCCCTCAAAATTGAAAAATATTCAAAACATGTTAAAGGCCCCTTGTATTTGGAAAATAATGAAGCTATCAATTCTTTCTTTTTTGGTCAAAAGTTACAAATTCTATTATGGTTAGTTGAATTTTTGTACTGCTTCCAATTTTCTTAGAACGCCAAAAACAAATAACTCATTGTTTTTCTTGAGTCCCTAATCTTGACTTTTCAATGAAAAAAAAAAATGTAATCCAAAATTGAATTTTAAATTTATATAAAATCTTTAATCTTGTAAATTTCTAGTTCCCAATCTCTAACTAAGAAGGATGGATCCGAATTTCAAACTTCTGAACAAATCAATTTCGTTAATATTTTGTACAAAATTCAGGGGGCATGTGTACGTAGATTTGTAGAATGTTGAAATTTTTTTGGAATACATCATTTTCGAGAAAAAAGCTTAAGACTATTTTCAAATTTTTTTGCTAACAGAGAATTATTAATGTACAGAATTTTTTGAACATCAAATTTTGAACTTTTGAACTTTCAGAAAAAAACTAAAATTTTGAGCACAAAATTACAAATGGCATACATTTTTGTTGCAACACACAGTGTAAAAAAATTCTATACAAATTATTGACTTTAAAAATTTTCGTCGGAAAGCAAAATTGTTCCAATTCGGTAGGAATTATAAAAGACTTTGCTTTCCGCCGTCGAAATGTTAGGTCTGTTACTTGGTATTGAATATTTAGAGTAAATGCAAAGCGTTCTTCTCACCAACTGCATCCTCTTCTACTAGTTAACGCCTGCAAATATATTAATTGCCTATCGAAACCAACTTAAGTCAAACATTTCAGTTAGAACCAATGGCACTGCCCATGCCCTTGAGAAATAACCGTATGTTTGGTGAAATTCACCAACAAAATAAACAATATTGAACATATAGAACATAGATGATAATCTTCCTTCAAGTATGCTTATGTACCTACAAAATTATATTAGACATAACTGATGATTGATGGTTTATGCAACCGATTATATTTGTGTTGTTTACATTTTATCGATAAAAATAAAAGGTTAAGCCCCCATACTCAAATAAATTTGAAAAAAAAAAAAAATGGAAATTGAAATTCTTATTGAAAACAACCTGTAAGTGCTGCAAAAAAAAAAGTCGTTGTCGTAAATTAAAAATAACTTAACACAAGGTCTCGACTCGAGGTATCGCACGGTTTCACAACAAATTTGAATTTCTGAATTTACTTTCAGAGAGCTTCAACCATCATCGGTATATCGGCAGTAAAAGTTTTTTTCCTATACAGACTCAAAAAGCAGAGTGAATCCTTTTAATACACGTTTTTTTACCAAACTTTTCTGTTGGTTTTTCTTTATTTTTTTTCATTGAGTACAAGTAGTGAGAAAAAAAAAAAAATTCAAAATAAAAATAAAAACGAAATGGATATTGAGGTAAGCAACAGAAGAAAACAAAAAAAAAAAAAAAACCGTTTTAACAACTCCCCTCGGATGGTTTCAGTGTGAATTTTAAACCTGACACTTCCTAGGAGGCAATGTGTCACCAGATATTTTTGTATCTTTTTTTGTTTGCCTTTTTTTCTATTTTTTTTTTGTAAATTTTCCCTCCATAGAAATAGCTGTGAAGATGGATGTGAAGGCGGCACAGAGTCAGAGAAGAAGCAGCAGAAAAATAGAATACACCACACATCATGATAATGGATGTGTGCTGTATCTCTGCATGTAGTACAACTCCTTAGCGGCGCATCCTTAACTCATATGAACAGCATACATTATTTAGATACTCCTTCTATCTCTTTCTCTCTTTCTCCCTCTCTCTGTTGCTCGACTCTCGTCTTATACTTTTTCCTTGAATGAAGATAAACAAAAGAAAGTAAAGGAAAGTTAAATATATGTGAAAACACACGAAAAACACTCCGAACACCGCACAGCGCCTCACCGCAGCCGTTCAACGTTAAAAGGCGATAAATGCAAGAACCAACAAACTCCCTTCAAAAACACTGTTGGATAGTTAAAGCAGAGTCAGAGGAAGCATCAGGAGGAAGTTGATGTCTAGAAAAAAGATAGAAATGCTGGAAACTCGTGTTTCTGTTTGCCTGGTCCACTTCACCTTTCATTTCATCATCCATATGCATCCCCTCCTTCTGATTGCAGCTGCCACCCACCCCCTTTACCACGCCTCTTTTTTTTTTGGTCTATTTTCTTTTTTTAAGTTTCAGTTTTTTTTTGTATTTCAGGAAAAATTTTAATGCACTTTGACTCGGCTGGTACCCTTGGGGGAGGAAGTGGAAAAGTTCTGCCATGGCCACTGCTCAAACCACCATCAGCGGCCACCGCCACCGATAGATGGCACCACTAGTGGTGTATCTAAATACAGTTAGTATCTCTCTAGAACTGAACTGGCTTTTGTGTTGGCCCGGATTATTTATTCACCCCCGTTTAGTGGCACAGATGAGTGCAGGGGATATAACAGCCGGAAAACCTCTTTTATAGACGATGTTGATGATTGTGCTTGAATAGTGAGCTCCCTCTTCCCCTTCCTCCCCTATTCCATTCTCATCTTCTATATTATGAAGATAAGTATTAAGGCAGGCAGGGTGTAGCAATTTTGTGTTGTTTCCTATTATAGATCTTTTTGTTGTTGTTTTTGTTGTTTATCACAGGAGTCCTTGTTCAAACAGTGTGTTTTGTGTGTGGGTTATAGATATTTTGTGTATGTGTGTGTGTGTGTTTTGTCATCTTCTCTGTGCGACTATGTGTCGAAACCAATGTGTTTGCACAAGTGCTCCATAGAAGATATAAGTTTGAAGGAGAAAATTGAGAATAGGTTTTAGAAAATGAAGCGAAAAATAGACGACAACGATGACGACGCGATGGAGGTGGAGATGGAGATAAAGAACCAAGCAGAAAAACTACTTGACATAGTTGGAGGGATAATATCAGGAATTTTCTTCATTTTTTTTTTGTATCTTTGTTTCAGTTTTTGTTGTTGTTGTTTGTCATTGTTTTCATGATGATGTACACCATATTAACGAAAATACCTTTTGTGTGTTTGTGTTTAAAAAAAATAGCTACTTAGGTGTAGTCTATATCTTAAAGAAAAAATAAATAAAAATATTCATCATCATAATTTATCTAGCTGTGCGGGTAAAAGCATAAGCAGATGTTGGATAAGTAGGTATTTCAGAATTTAGATGTATCTAGACTAAATACTGATCGAGATGATAAGGACTTATAAGAGCTATCACTTGGAAAATAGGTTTTTCTAATGAAATGTGTTATTTTTTTTTTGAAAATTTGAAAAAAATGAGGTATCATGTGAGAATGGATGTGGTTTGCTAGAAATATTGAAGATAGAGTATTCGAATACAATACAAGTGTGAGAATACAATATTTATTAAAAGAACGTTTTCAACAGATGATAGGGATTTCTTTACATTAAGGTTTATATTTTCACAGAATAATGCAGTATATCAGGGTCAGATCAAAGGACCGAGGATGCTCAGAAATATTTCGTTTTTTTTGTGTCATTCTAGCACCTTACTTGTTTTAATTGTTTGTAATCATATTTAACATCGAAGTGCTTCCTTAAGACTTCTATACCATTTCTGTAAGAACAAATGTTTTGAATGTAAGATAGTTGTTAGCTGCTCCATTTAAGTTGTTCGATAATAATATTTCCTTATAGAATACTTATAGAAGACTTAATCGAATCTGAAATACCACAAGCCCACACAATAAAAGAAACAAGAATTTAGATAAACAATATCTCAGTGGAAAATGGTCGCATAAATTGAAATGCGAATAACCCTGTATAATAAATAATTTAGGTTAAAGAAATTGAAATGAAAAACAGTCACAATAAAATTGGAAGTTATTCGATTCTCATCATCGAATTATTTCTATTAGTTTTAGGAATTCTTAGACCCCAACGATACGGAATACGAGTAAGGGCCAATTTGTTCGAATGTTGATTGAAACTATTTTTTTTGTTTCTGAGAATCCATAAATTGAGTTGTTGATCATGAATTTTGCTATCAACAGATTTTCGTTGATTAGCGTCATTTAACAGAGGTTTCTATTAAAACTGTACTACTTACTAAACCCGCTGTGAACAAACTAGCCCTAAGATGGTTATTTCCTTATTACTTTAAAAACATGACCGTTTAAATGTTAAGTCTTATTTTTCTCAAATGATCTTAAAGCACATTGAATTATTCATTCCTCAGGACACCCCAATCTTGAAAGAATATGAAAGTAACAAAAAATGGCGCCCAGCGTAATTGATACATTTTTGTGTATCGAATTCGTTTTGGCTAGCTACTGCCCCACATGCTTTGTTTAATTGCATGAGCCATCTGATATACGTGTTCATGTACTCTATTTCTTAGATACGCATGCAAATTGAAAAGATCAAATGTGAAAAACCTCATGGTATTGGATTGAATTTAATAAAAAAAATATCATCAGAATAGAAATTTTCTTGGTTTAAATATAACAAGATGTAAAGAACAACCACTATACCATTACCATATACTTGCTTGTTCTGCTAGCACTTTGGGTCACACTCGTACCTACTTTATTCTAGTTTTGAGGCGAATTTATAGTTTTAATATTTTTGTTTTTTCAATAAAATTTTATATCTTCCATGAACTTTTATTTCCATGAACTTTTATTTATTTTTTCTTTTTGTTTCAGGTATGACTGCAGTATTAATAACAATGGTTATATTATATTCAGGTATTTTACTTATATTTTTTATAAATATTTTTGTCGATTTCGACTAAGAAAGCATCAGCTTATGAGTGTTTTTATCTATTTCCATTAAAATGTCTTTAATTAAATATGGCGGATTTTGGATTTTGATGAGTAAATATAAGCGTATGGCATTAATTACGTTGAAGCTACACAAATCGTTTGTGGCAAACAACAAAAATTGCCCAAACTACTTTTTCGTTTGCTGGACAAGTTTTTGATTTCGTTTGCAGCAAATGGATAAATTTGTTTGAGTTTAACACTTTTTGCGAATGATAAAAAAAAGTTCAGCGTAACAGTAGGGAATAAACATGTGACCCCACGCTTGCGAAGCGAACATAAACAAAATGATTTGCGTGATACGTATTTTCGTTTGTTGGACAAACATTATCGATTTCAATGTCGTTTTTGTCGTGTGGTGCACAACAAAACACGTGGCTTATAAGGCATTTAAAAGCGTCACTTGTAGTATTTGAAATAATGATTTTTTGGTGCCTTTTTATTCAATATCAAAAGGAATTGAGAGAGATGTTATACTTCACCTTTTGATCTAGTCGAATATCATTTCAAGAAAAATGGCGCCCAATGTGAGTTTAAAAAAAATGTATACTGCCATCTGCCTTTACTTAATCTATATTATAAAAATGTGATATCATCTTCCATGTAATCCGACACCTTAAAATCACTTTATCCATTAAAAGTGTTGTGTCAAAACACAAAATATAAGTTTTCTTAACAAATAAATCAGAAATCCAAGACGAATTTTGTGTTTGTTTCTTCTTTTGTTTGCCCCTATTTAACTATCACTTAAGAAAAAGTGCACATTCCCATTATGATTTAATGGACTTAAAATGTATGATATCGTCCCCATCATGTAATCAACTAACCCGTATAATATTTTTCGTTTCAACTTTTCCAACACTCTTGAATGAATGAAAGGGTGATGTGTGGAGGATGTCAGACATAAAATTCAACCACCAAAGGCACCAAGGAATCAAAATGCCAAACAACTAAAATCTCTCACTGATAAAAGGGTTCTAAAAACCAAGAAAAGAAAAAAAAACTACAAACGAAACAGACAGACATAAATATACTATGGCTGCTGTGTTTCTATTGCATTTCAAGTCTTGGCGAAAATTTGTTTAACTAAGTGGCACATGAGAACATCGACATCTGAGTAAAGTGTCATTTAAGTCTTTGTGGCCCACAAAACAGAGAAATACCCATAGCAGCATCAGTAGCATCAGTCAGTAGAGAACTCTAGACCTGCATAAGATATACTAAAAGATACATAGATACATTTGACATCTGCTGGCTGTGTGTTGTTTTTTTCATTTCTGCAAAGAGGTATGTAGTGTAGGTATAGAAATGGAAGATAGAGATACTTTTGAAGATATTCTCAAGAGTATTTCGCATTTAACCAATTTAATAACCACATTTAGGTGTGAGTGGTTTTTGAGAGAAAACGAGAAAAGATACAAACAGCCAGACCCATAAGATTTCCATTCCAAAGTCTTAGCCCAGCATAAAAATGTCAGCGCACTTTCTTAGAAAGCAGGGAAGATATAAATATTTTCTGTTGCACACTCACTTTATATCTTCACCACATAAAAGATACAAAAACCCACAAAAACAAACCTCAAAGATGCATATACACATAAGAGAGTCGATTACTTAAGTGGCACAATGTTATGGGAAAAGGATATAAACTAAAGACTGGAGTTAGATACGCGCTAAGCTTAGAGAGCAGTTCAGTGTGTAGTAGCTGATGATGATGATGATGATGGTGATGGGGTTGCGGCTATAAAAATCGCGGTTCCAGCTGGATACTTTAAGAGAGTTGTGATAATTTGTGACCATAATGCGGGAATTGTATATTATGCACTTCTTTTTTTGTTTTTTTTTTTTTAAAGATTCAGATATCAAACAGAGTATAAAATACAACAGATGTGAGTGAGTATGCGGAAAGTATGAAAGAAGAAGTGGAAACATGTCGAATGTGGTTTTAAGTCTCTCGACAGTAATAGAGTTTAAGTGCATTTGGCAGTCGCCGAGTAACAATAAGATAAACTTTTATTGGATATCATTATTTTTACATTTTTGTCCCGCTTGGTTGCGCGGTCATGATAATGGTGCTGGGTACCTACCTTAAAGTGCAATGCAAAATGCCTAACTATAATGGAAGCGAGTGGGAGAGAAAGGTGATGTCGGTGGAATGCAGTAGCCATGGAATGACAGTTAAATGGTTATTTTAATTCAGTTTTTATTACAAATATTTAAATGAAATTAAATGGAAATGGTTCCAATGTAGGCTTTAATGAGGCTTAATGTTATATTGGATTGGATGTAGAGCAAAAATTACCTAGAGGTAAACAGGTTAAAAGAAGCAAACATAAATGACCAAACCAAAGATGTAGTATGATTAGAGCTAAACTGAGCTACTTGGTTTGTCTTTACACTATTGAGCTGCTCAAGATTTAGAATCTTGAGCAGCTCAAGTTCTTCGAAATCGAAAAAGTCATTTGCTACGGAAAATGAACCGAAATTAGCCCACATTTTGTTTTGTGGATTGTTGAGCTACTTTGGGCTCAAAACATTGAACAAAATCTTAGCTAAATGATTTTTATTTTGGCTCAGCAGATAATTTTTAAAAATGTATTTTTTATGTGTGACCTATATATAGAAAAATAGCGTTGAAATGAGCTAATCTGAGCTCATTAAAAAAGATTTTTTTCTAAAATTCTAGCAATTATTCTTAAACAGACTTCAAACTCTAAAATATTCACTATTTATCTCAGCAAACAAGCAATCAGAAATTTATATTGAGGTCTCGATTGTGAACAAAGCTACTTTTGGTGGGTATTGAACTGATCAAGATGATGTAAACTGTATTTCAAATTTTTTTCCAAATCTGGAATATCCATTTCTTACGGAAAATAAAGAGTTTATATTAAAATGAAATCACTTGATAAGTTAAAGTAAGCTTCGTTGATAAGGTTTTGGTTAATAGGTAATTGAGCTACTTTGGGCTAAAGTAATTTAACAATTTGCGCTATGACAATATTCAAAGACATTTTTATTTATTTCTTCCGCATACGAAACCCTTGAGTTTATTTTTATATCTTCAAAGTAAATTCGGACAAAATATGCTGGATTTAGCTATTTTGTTACTTTTAAGATTTTAAGTAGAAAATATATGGCCACAAATTAATTAGATATTAAAAAAAAATACTTCACCTTGCCCAGCTTTAAAGATTGTTTACTGAGCTACTTCTAGTTTCAAGGCTATTGAGCTACTTTCTTATTTCTTGTTTCTAGAGCTCTGATAAACTGCAAATCGTGCTCAATATGCACCCCTGAATTTCTATGGGAACCTTAGGTTTATTGCTTTTTTTAGTAACCCCAATTCTACCCTTTTAAAAATAATTTTGAAAATTATCCCAAAATAATTATTAAATCAAAATACAAAAAAAAACGTGCAAATTAAGTACTCAAGAAAGCACTTTCCGTTACATTTTTATAGTAATTACTAGTCTCCTCTCATAATCATGCTTCGGTACTTAAACAGCCAATTTCCAAGTAAAAAAAAAGCAACATACACTTGCTATTCCTACACCAAGGCATGCAGAAGAAGTTAACATTTCCTTCTCACATTCGTTATCGCTATTTTTGCGCCAACCAACGTCCTCATCGTCGCCGAAGTCATCGTCACTTGAATAACAACAAAAATAAGTACCGAACCCGATTAACTATAAATATTTTTTTTTTTTTTATTTTTCTTCTTTAAATAATAATTTCACACAAAAACAAAAGATGAACAAAAAAAAAAAACTCAAAAAACAATTTCGAAGCGCGCTTTGCATTAATTAATTGCATGCACTTTGTTTCGCATTGCTATATTATGTTGGCTCATACTCGTATGTGGTGCTATTTTTAGGCCACAAAGAGGTACAATGCCAGTGGGACTCCGGTTAAGGGTTTCCAGCATTTTGAAAATTAAATATTTTTTTGTTTTAGTAGGATACTTATCAATTAAAGTCATATGAAAATTTTAATGATGGAAATTGCTCAAGTTTAATTAGCAGCGGGTAATTTAATTTTCTGATGATATACATACATTTTATAAGGTTATAATTAATGTTTCTTGTAGAAACATTGAAAAGCTCATTTTAGCCCTTTCTGGTTATCATTTACGCAAGTATATTCAAAGTATCTCTTTGCTTAACAATCAAATTATTATTGTGTTTGAAAAATATGGGCGTACAATGTTAAGTGCCCAAAGTAGCTCAGTAGCTCAGTGAAATGCTTACCAATTTTGAGCACCTTTTCAACATAAGTTGAAGAATTTTATAACCCAAATTTAAAAGTAGCTCACTCATCATTGAACCAAACAGAATTTTTGTAATTTCCCGAGAGAATGAATAAAACAATCTGTGAACAAAATTGCTATTACATTCGTACAACTTTTGAGCTTAAAGTAGCTTAATACATTAGAAGCATTAACAAACTCAGTAATCATACTAAATTAAGAACTTATCGTATTTCCTACGTTTGAGAATTCGTAATCCTGACAGTCCCTGGCAAAAAAAGATTTAAATCCTAAGTTGCTCAAAATAGCTCAAATTTTATAAGAATAAATTTAGAATCTGTACTGTCAATTTCTAAAGTACAACAATATTTTAATCTTCGTACGCAATTATTTCGGAATTGCCCAAAATAGCTCAGTCAGTTTTTAACTGAATTGAAACGCTTGATTGGTCGATTAACAATACCTATAATTACTAACTCTAATAATCTAATAATCTATTGAAGATTCCAAGAAGGAGCCATAATGCCCCACACGATGGCAACCCTTCCCCAACTCCAAAACTAAAAGTGACAAGGCTATCACGTTCATTGTGTATTATCGCGAATGCCTTGCTTATTCACTCCATACACTCCGTGGCTTTAAGTGTTATCGTGTTAAATTCGATATGGCCACGCGATAGCGCCCGCTGATTGTGCTGCGTGACACAATAAAACAGCCCACGGAATACGAAATGCATGCAACTCTGCTTAACTGCTGAATCGCTGAATGCAAAGCCTCTTCTCTGTCACATGATGGGGGGTTGAAAAATCTGAATATACTCTTTTTATCGGCTTACTGGGATCTTCTTTCTGGGCTTTCTGTTAAGGTTTGAATATATAGGCAAGGTATAAATGTATGTAAGTTGGTATCTTTTCTCCCATTGCTTCTATACATGACGACGACTACGACGACGACTTTAACAAGTGACACAGGCACAGGCCCAAGAGATAACAAAAAGTCCTTTCAGGTCGTATGTGTCTGCGTTGTGAAAGGAAAGCAGAAAAATTGTATCCAACTCGCACAACTATACCTACTCGCCGATGGGATGATTCCGTATCTGATATCTACGACCTACCTACTGTACTGACTTGAGTACGGGTATAATATGCGAAAGGCTCTGCGCACACAACAACCTTAACCCATTTCAGGGACTAGGATATCAAGAGATATCAAGCGATGTCATCTCTGACCTCATGAACATGCTTTTAATTACTTTCTGTCATTCCGTGAACTGTTTTCATTTTTTATGGAGGTTCGAGGTATTTTACTTTTTCACTTTTGGGTCCGATTCGATGGTATCTAGCACATTCTCTCATTTAGTCGTCCATTTGCAGCTTGCTTCCAGGTTTTTGTGTTTTTTTTTTTTTCTTCTTTTTAATTTCAGATTTCCAACATTTTTAACGTTTTCTCTGAGAGATGAAATGCTGAGATAGTGTCGGTTAGTCGGACCGCAACAATAAATGGATAAATGGATGCTGAAAAGAAGCTGGAATACATTAATTTAAAAAAAGGACACTTCGAGACACTTTGGCTCGGCTAGACATATGCGCGCGATGGAATTGAAACTGAAACCAAACGTATTTATCCGGAAGACTAAACAATGGAAAAAACACCACACTCATTTTTTTAATAATACAATTTTCCCCATACAAAATTCACTTGGACAAGTATGCTATTGTAGCTGTATAGCTGTTGCTCATGAGTTGGTGTATGAGTTTGTGATAAAAGTCAAAATGCGGGAAAAGACACAGATTTTCCTGAACAAGATAACAAATGATGTGGGTAATGGAAGTTTGTGGCCACTAATGGTGCTTGGCTGACTGCCTGTTTGCCTTAGTGAATGCGCGCGAGACTGATAAATGAATTTTCTGTCAGCAGCACCATAAGGAGTATAGTTGCAAGTTGCATGAGAGCTCGAGGAGGTCGCGTTTCGAAAGTTACCATATCATCTCTATGTTGGACGTAGACGGTACGGAACTTAAGCGTTCTTTTTTTTTTAGACTGCACACAACTCATAGATTAATGAATTTGTAGCGTGTTGTGTGGTTGTTGCATTTATTTTGTTGAAATGTGGATTTTAGTTTTCTTGATTTGAAAGATGATTTCTCTGATGGTTGAAATGATGGGGCAGCAATTTATATGAAGGGAATGAGTTTTGACTAATATTTTGTTGTGGTTTAATCGTGGAAAATTTGAGAAAAGTCATTTATAATCAACATTTTTTGATGATTTGATGTAAGGAAGAAACATCAATTCTAATATATACGATTTGTACAGTAACACCCGGATAAATGCTTATTTGAAACGAAGGTTTAAATTGTTTTGGTTTGGGATATAAAAGCGATGTTTAATAATAATTTTCAAAATTATAATTAATGAGAGTTGGAAAACACATATTATGTTCATTCTTAATATTTTGAAACACTTCGTATCTATATAAGAACGTATCAGCATTAATTTAAGTGATTTTAGTTTCACTCAGTTTTTGTTATGCATAATGGACACAAATTATCTTGGGGAAATGTTGAATTACTTTTAGGGAAAGATATGGCCAGAAAACTAAACAAATCGACTTCAAAATAAAAGCTTTCCATATTAATTTAACCTCCAAACAAAGTAAACCATTTGTTTTCTTCTATTTGAGTGAAATTTTGGAGAAATAATTGTGTATCCAATGCATTTGGAGTCACAGCATTTTTATTAGCGCCTTTAAAAAAATTATTTGTTGACAATTAATTGTATACTTACAACAAAAGTCAAGTTCTTTGCAAAGAACAACTTTCAAGAAAGGTTCGTCGCAAACTATTATCATCTGCGTTTGCTGGGAACAATAGAATTTGCTAGTAAACGAAAACGACTTTAAATGTGGGAAGCATTTTTATTTTTCGCAAGCAACTTGTTGCATTACAATTTGAGCAAAAAAAAAATTAGTGCTTATTTTCAAAAAAAAAAAAAAAAAAAATAGTAAAAATCCGTTTAAACAATATCGTGGAGTAATTAAAGTTTATTATTTCAGAACCGGGCAGATCCACTCGGATTTCGATGATTTTTTTTTTCAAATGTTGGTATTAAAAAAATTATATATCAGTTACCGGATTAAAAGTACAGCTCTTATAAGATTTGTTTTCAAACTTACAATTAAGATTTTTGTGATCAAACATTTTTTTTATCAACAAAAAATTGTTAAAAATAAATTTTATAAAATAAACTATGCCAAGGAGGGGGATTTTTTCTCAAAAATGAACCTAAAAAATTATCAAATTACAATGGATTTAAATACAAAATCAAATTATATGTTTTTATGGTAGCCACAAAAATCTTCTGTTTAAGAAAAAATGATTTTCAAACTCAGAATTTTGAAAATAAAAATTTAGTCGAAATTATACACTGATTTTTTTCAAAAATTTACGTCATAAATAATATAAATTCAACTGACTCAAGAAAAGTAAATGGTCTACGATTTTGATTTTTGTGATTCAATTTTAGGATTTTAGGAAAAAATAATATTCAAAAAAATTTAACTGATTTTATAACATTAATAACTTTTAAAGTAACATTTTTTGACCAAAAATAAATAGTTGTATTATATTGTAGTTGAAAATAAAAAGATTAATGTTGATATGTCTTCTAGTCTAAGAGAAATTAAAAAAAAAAATACAAATAAAAACTGAATATGCTATATTTATTTAAATTTTTGTTTAAAAATTAATTAACTGTTTAGTTTTTTTAAGAAACTTTAATACATAAGACATTTCAATTTTTCAAACATTTGGTTTCTATGAAATGAGGCTTTTGAATTTTTCGAAGAAAAAATCTTATAACGTAAAATTTTAGACAATTTTCATTCTTAGATATTTTTGAAATTATTTTGCAACCAAAAATAACTGTAATTAGGTACTTGAAAAATACCGGCTATGGAAAAACTTATTTCTCTATTTTCAAATCTTCATTTAAGATTTGGCAACACTTGTTTTAATTTTGTTAATATCAACTGATTTTTCACCATATTAATCCTTAAACCCTGGGCTACGAGCATAAGTAGGTAATCTGACGGTCACCGTTTAAAAAATATAACTAAGGCGATATCGGTTTGCTTAAATGTCACTTTGTATTAAAGATAAAAATTAAAATTCTATTTTTCTATTTAAAAACAACATTATTTTATCTTTATTTTTGACTTTTAACAGAAACCATTTAAACAAAGAAAATAAAAACATCGTTAGTCAAATCGTTATCCGTTGTCATTTATTTTAACAAAAAAGAAAAAAACCTAATCGAACTGTCTGCCCTCCAACGCTTTCGAATGAACTCAATTACGAATTCGATTATGCAAATTTAATATTATCCATTGACAACATTCAACTCTCTCTCTCTCTGACAGCAACGAATCTCGTCCTCTTCTTCACACCACTAAATATAAAATAACACAAAAGCGGGCCACTTACGTAGATAAAAACAAACCCAACAAAAAAAAAAAACACCAAAAGAAGATTTCCGTTGACAGACAGCTGTGAAGAAATAAAATAATACAAAACTTTTTTTTTTTTTTGACAAAAGACACAATCGAAATCAATTTCTTGAGACCAACTTTTAACTCTTATCACTTCATCTGTCATCCGAATCGACAGCAAGACCTGTCACACTACCAACGCACCGCAACATTTAAGTCACTGCTTGAGATGATAGTAAATGTTTTATCATTTACCCTTGTCATTGTCATGTGTCGGTCGGTTGGTGCGGCGCGGCCGGCGGCGGGCGGTGTCGAATCGAATGCCGATGTGTGATTTTTTATTTTTATCGTGTGGCTGGTCTAATATTTGACCTTTTGAACTTCAATTTGAAGTTTATCTGCTTTTCACATTGAGGAATTGACGTGTGTTTGTTTTTGTTCGCTAGAGTCATAGTGTCACCGCAGCAGCACCACCGGGACAGTGTGAGCAGCAAGCAAGCAAAATACACTTTTTGATTTTTGTTTACTCTACACTTCGACATCTTTTTCGAGTACACACACTGCATCTCATCTTTCTTAGTTGATTTTATTTTTTTCGTTATCAAAGTCTGCCGGTCAGTTGCCACTTGTCACTGACGACAACAACAAAAAAATGGTATAGCAGATAGTTATGACTTATGAGTGTTGCATTTTGTGTGATTTCTTTTCAAACATCCGTTCCGCCCTTTTTCGTTTCTTTATTGTTAGAGTGCCCTTATGACACCATGGGGACTCGTCATAGAGCACCACCACTCTGTCATGCTCGGCAAAGATGATGATGATGAGATGTGGTTAAAGTCAAATATTTCCTTATCACTCCAACTGACACTTGGTGGTTTTTTGTTTGACACTCGTGAGTTATTGTCACAAAATTGATATTGTATGTAATGTAGTTTGTGTGTGTGTTGGAAATGTTTATACGTGTGGGTGTTGGTGGTTATAGAAATAATAGATAAGAGTATGAAGGGCGGAAATTGTCATTCAATTACGAATAAATTTTGTGGTGTGCGAAAGGAAATTCAATTAATAAATAATATGATTGAGTTCTGGACTGGTGCGGATTGACTTTTGTTGGAAAAAATATATTAAACATTGACAATAGAAAAATATCAATGTGACAGTATTTATTCGAACAAAAGGAAATAGGCATATTTATTCATGTGCGCTTTGTGGATTTTCTTGAAGAAAACAAAGGGAAGTTCGAAGAGTTCAAGGTTGAATTCATAAAACCTTAGGTCAACCTTTTTTTTTTGTAGAAAATTAATCTTTTTTCTATTTATTTATTTAAGTGAGGTAAGGGTCATAGAAAAGTTGAAATCGAACACTCTTAGACAGTGCCAAATTGACAGCACCTGTCAAACTAGAACAATAGAACTACAACTTTGTTTTGTTTAAATTTCGAAAGCAAGGAAATACAGGGCGATTCCATTCTCGCGGCTGCAACATTTTTACTCATTTGCTGTTTTTTTCTAATAGAAAAATAAACATTTTTAATAAAAATTCTTTTGAAAGACCAACATTTTTGCCTTTTTTCTCTGAATCATGGCCAAAAGTTTGAATTAAACATCTAATCGCTTGTTAAGAAATTCTTTTAAATATTTGCATCCAAAAAATATACAAATATTGTCATTAAAAAATTGATGTAGAAAATCGTCCAGAGCGGAATTGGTTTGTCAAAGATAAGTTGGTACTTTAAAAAAAAAAAACACAGAGTTGCCATTTTTAGAATGGGTACATCAACGTGGCAACCCTGTTTGAATGAAAAAAAATACGTCACTTTATGCATCATAACTTTTTTGTTTCTTCAAAGACGAAAATATTAATATTGCCAAACAGAAGTCAAAAATATGGACAAAAATTCGAAAAATAAAGTTAAGACTGTAAGGTTCAGAATGTGGTTACCACCATTAGTATACGACTGAATAACGCACTCAAAAAATTCTAATTTAGAGAAAATTTTATACATTTTGGTGGAACTTTTCGCTAAAATGAACATCAAGTTTTAAACTGAATTTTTTTCTATCTAAAAAATGTCGAGTGCAAATTCCAAAATGGGTATAAGTATACGGCAACCCTATTTGAATTAAAAAAAAACTTATTTTCCAGTAAAAATGTACCATATTTGAGTTAAAAGTTTAAAACATACCAAATTTTAGATCGGGATCTGTTTTCTATTTGAAATGTTGAGAGCCATTTCTAATTTACTAGCCACTGCATTTTGCCTTAAAAAGTGTGTTTTATTGTTTTTCTTACATTGAAATAGGGTTGCCGTATACTTGTACCCATTTTGGGTATACTTGTACCCATTTTTTTTATCTTTGTGCTTATTTTTGTTTATATTTTTTTTAATAATTCATTTCATTTTTCAATTTCCTGCAAAAAGTTTCTTGGGTTAAGTTCTCAAATTTGTCTTGGTTTTCGAGCTATACCGAAATCATTAAAAAATGACCACAAATGACCAATCTCTCAAAATGCCTGGACGAATTTAATAAAATCTTCTGTTTTTAGCATGTTTAGATATCACACACAAATATTCAAAAATAAAAACCCGTAAACGCAATTGTTCGTTCGTTACCCTCATATTAGACATAGACTATTATAGCCACAGTAGTTGCTTAGGTTGTTAAAAGTTTTGATTCAAAATTTTGAAACTTTATAGATTTAGAAAATAAAAACAAACATAAAATTTGATTTTAAAATGAAAAAAAAAAAACAGTGTAATTTTATTTCTTCTATAAAAATGAATTTTTTGATATTTTTTCTTTGAAATCTCTCAGCGACTGTTTTTGAGTAAGAAAAAATTTTGAATGTATAAAATTTTTAAAATATTTAAGCTATTATTAATTTGCATTAAGAAAAAAGCAATTTAAAAAATAAATATATGCCAGATTCCGTTAATTTCTGTCCAAAAACTTCAATTACCACCAGTACCAGTAACTGTGAAAAAATTGTTAATTTTGGTCTAAAACGGCTTTTTAAACATTGGAACATGCTCTATATCAAATCATAAAAATACTTTTATAGATTTTAATTTCTAAAAATCTAATTCAATGCCTAAAATCTTTTTTTCATAAAAAAAAACTAATATCTCAAAGCACTTGTTTGATTTCTTGTTCCATTTAAATCTTATCTATAAAATAAATGTCCTCCTTCCATGTTTTCCCCCATTGACAATAAATTTCTTCTTAATTGAGCCATTGAAGCCAATCACGATTTGAAAATTTACTCCCAAGTGAATTTTCCGCGCAGTTATCATAACTTCCAAATCTTTATTCCCCGGTGTCCGAAGTTAATTTTCCGAAAAACCAGAAAAACTTCCAAACGATAAAATCATCTGACCTATAGGTGTCAATAATTATTGCATTGCCAAAGCTGACCATCAGACCAAAGCAAACCAAGAAAAGACTCTCTTCTCGTGCTCCAAACCAGATCGCCCCAACTAGACATCGTTATAATGCAACCACTTAACTAAGGCTAAATAATTTTATTTGGCTTTGCCGCCGATATGGCAAGCGGGCGGCCACGCTCGCCCTGCCCCACAACCATCAGGACCAAAGTATAAAATTATAGTTCCGCAAGCGTAGTCACATTTGTTAGGACCAAATTCGATTCGGATTACACAGTTTACAATCGAGGAACGCAGCAGCGCCAGCATTTGGGTGTAAAACGCGTGTGTCCCAGTGTTCGGTGTCCGCAGAGATAGGTGCTGCGGCCAACACCTCCAAAGTGCCCATAGATTACGATAATTGTTTGGTTTCGGAGCACGTTAAAGTTTCTAACCCACGTGAATCCCCAGACTGGGACTGGCTGTTTTGTTGTTGGTTCGAAGTGTGTCCAAATATCGATTCCCATTCCCAGTTCGTTTATAAAATACTTTGCAGAGCAGAGAATATCTCTTGGGATTGGGATTCACATGCATGGCAGCGTTCAGCGTTCAGCGTTCAGCGTTCATGCCATGCCCCATGCACTGAATCGATAGCTAAGCTTTTTATTTTGCTCGTGAATGTGTCGAACTTGTATTGCAGACAGTTTTATGATTCCAAAATATCGTGGCACAGCATTTTACGGTGGTTCATTTGCGGATCGCTAACTGTCTCCTCCTATGGTTGTTATGGCAATAAAGTCGTTGAAATTATTTTGTAAATATCCAAGGTGTGTGCATGTGCATATGTTGCATATGTTTGTATGATAGAAATCTATCTGCTGTATTATGTATGGCAATGGGATTTGAGATTGGTGCGGGGCTAATGGCATTTATGAATCATTTGGTCGACGATTTGTTTGAATTGGGAAGTGTGCTGGCTGCAATTTTGGATTTGGATACTCTTGATGATGATGGTTCTCTTTTTCTGTTTGTGAGTTGAAGCTATATCTGTTTTCTGGATGATGGTGGGTGGAATTTATTAGTTAAATCTTAAATTTGTTTAACACCATAGTCAGGGGCTATTATTTACGGATCTATTAAAATTCTTCTATGCTATTTCCACGTCAGGTTTATCAGAAAGAGAGGGGATATCATAATCATAAATATTTTTGGAGCTTACTTTATGATGGCTTTTAACAGCTTTTAGTGAAAAAGTAATCACACAATATAGCCATTTAGAAGTTCATAAAAACTTTTTAGCTTGAAAGACTCTTACTATGCATAAAAAAGATTTGTTTTTTTGGGATAAAGTGTCACTATACCCTTATGTTTTGAAACATGCAGTAATCACATATGTATGGGCTGATGGGCATGGATGGATGGAATAAATCAAAAAAATATTCATTAAAATTTAATCGACTAGACAAAATATTTTGATATCCCATTTTGTGTATATCTAAAAAAAAAAAAAAGATATAAAAGCTATATCCGCTATTTACATATTCTCTCTACGAATATTTATTACACTCTTGTTTTCCAGTTGAATTGTCATTTAGTCATAAAAATGTGGGAATATGTGCAGACGACAAAAAGTTTGCATCCATACACGATAGAATTATGTGCTGAATTGTGTGTTTGCAGTGTTGATGATGATGGTTATGATGGTGGCGGTGGTGGAGCTAAAAAGTACATTAACGGCAGGCGGCGGCGGCGCGCGGCTTGCAGCCTTCTATCCAATATACCATGCAAATATTTTTCTGACAAATTAAAGCCATTTGTCTATATTTTTGGGATCATTTATTTTTGGTGGATTCATTATTTATTGTGAATTAGTTTATTGGTTTTTGTTGGTTATGAAGGGTTGGTGCTTTTTGGATTTCAATAAAACACAGTGGGGTCGTTAGGATTTTTAGAAATAAATAATTTGTTGCAAATATTTGTTCTAAACGATGTTTTTAATGAGCAATTTCTATAACCTTAAATATTCAGACTGTAGTGTTTAGATTTGTATCAATTGTTATAGTGATCAATTATGCGTTTCATATAAAGGTGTTTTCATACATAATAACCTCTAGAAATAAATAAAAATATGGCTTTTAATTCATGCATTATGAAAAAAGCTATTTCCAACAAAATATCATCGATTTGTTAAATATCTACATCAATTTTTGACCAAAATTAAATTTTTTTGTCAGTTTTTTAAACTTTTTTGATACAAATAAGATTATGCGCACCTTAATGTTGTAGTTTCTCAATAGACTTATCTCTCTTCAGAAAACCAACAATTTTTCATTATTGCTGGAAAAAAATCGAAGCGACAAGATAACGGATAGGCTAATCGCACATACGGTATTTTTTCGCCCCAATTTATGGGTACTGCAAGTCTTAAAACTGCATGTTTCCTTTTTTGCTAAGGAAATTCCATATAAGTTTGTAGCCCATAACGAAACATTTTTAATATTAAAATTCTTCTGACTTCATTTTTTGCGTTGAACGTATGAAAAATATAGGTAGATACACAGGATATGATTCACCTTTATTTTGTTTAAATCTTAATAAAAAAAACATGCACATTTCACATTCAAACGTGACCTGCGTTTGTATTGATGCTTAAAAACTAAAAGTATTTTTTGGGAGTGTACCACTTGCAGTTTTCAACCATAAAACAAATGTAAATATGTATATAAAAGGAATGAATAAATTGAAAACTGGATAATTTTTATCCGATCGATCGAAACAAATACTGACGAACTGTTTATTTATTTATTTCTTTAAATTATTTGCATACTTATTTTTGTCACGTTTTCTTTTTTAATTTGATACAAACTATTTTCAAAATAACATTAAAAAACATACAAATCTTAATAATTCCGTGGACAAAAAGAAATCGCAAATTGCAGATATTATCGGAGCAGTTAACCTATTGTTTTTTTACTTTATTAATACCAACCTGTGCTGTGTTGCTTGTGGCACCATTCTGTTGAAACCACATCTCGTCCATGTCCATATCTTCCAATTCTCCAATTCGGGCCGAAAAAAGTCTCAACCATGTACTTTGTGATGATAAAAATGTTGAGTTTACTGAATAAATTGACAGTGACAGTTCGATGATTTGTAAAAGGGTGCGTTCACAAATTAAATCCAAAGTTCTCAAGTCCCCATTTGAAAACCCTTTATGTATTATATATGTCCATGACCCCCCCCCCTGAGCTGAAGTCTGGTTCCGTCCCTGATCACAATCAATGATCAATCAATTTGCAGTAGAATATTCCCTTCTTGCTTCTATAATTTTTAATTATGAATTACATTTTGTAAACTGAACCAAAACAATTTCAAACACAAAATTATTAAAAACACATCAAAGAAAACAAATTTCAGTTCGAACGTACAGCAGATTTGTGGCTTTCTTTATTTGCACTAACACATACATACTCAACTGAATTTTCAGATGAAAAATTCCTATCTGAAAATCGTAACTAAATGTCACTAAACGTAACTAAAAGTTATCTAACTTTTTGTGACATTTGACTAATCAGAGCCTCTCAACTGAACTGAACTGAATGTTCCTGAACCCGGCCATAGTACAATTGAAAATGATACTGAATTGTCAATAAATGTCAACTGGTTTTATTATTTAATCAGCGATAGAAAGCTGTTTTTTGTATTAAATAACAAATTTCCATGGAATAAAAAGTTACGCATACGCCACAGTGACCACGTTTAATTTAAATTCTAAAAATTCATAGAAATATATCTATTGTTGACAAAATTATAAAACATATTGAACTTTATTGCAAATTCTCTATACTTTCATAGAATGTAACAAGTCATCCAATATTTTCCTTATGGGCTGCCAAGATTTCGAAGTAAATGGCTTGAGAGAAGTTACCGATTTTTTTTTTACTTCCACCGAAAAAAGTCAACATAGGTAAATGTTATGTATCCATATACATACCCATCTGATTTACATAACAAATGAGATATAATGTTCAATATTTTTAGAATAAATTCATCAACAGCAAAATGCTTGCGCGAACCTATACTCCTACGTAATAATAGTAATTGCTTCCAATTATGTATTTTATTCACCATCAATTATAAAGCGTTTATCCCATCCCCTATCCATCGCATTGTATCTGTTCCATCTCATCTAGATATAGAGTAGTCACTCGTGACTCGACTCATATATCAATTCTGAATTTCAATATAATTACAATTATCTTTCAAGAGGACAATGGAAAGACTATTACATGCACGCTGCCGCCGCCTCGCCAAACCGACAACAACGACGAATACGCCCCGCTTTAACCACCTCCATCCCTCCTTCCCATTTGTCTTTTCTTTTACTTTTCTTTCGCGCTAAGTCGTTAATATTCCTTCACCCTCTCCAACATCATCCCTATCCAACAAAAAAATAAGAAACAAAAAAAAAAGTAAACACGACACACACCTCGCGCACTTGGTCTCATATAAAAACATCTCTCATACATCATACACTGCATGAAATTTTATTTTTATTATTTATGAGCGAAAATAAGTGTCGAAAACACCCACGTACTTTAAAAAGTGAAACAATAGGAGAACACACATCCATTGCAAAGGTAGGTATACAACCAAAATACAACAACAACAAGGATAAAAAAATAAGAAAAATTATGCAAAACGCAACAAACAACAAGGAATACAAAAAAAAAATTATAAACTAAATCCTCCTGCAGACAGACAGAAAGACAGACAAAACATTGCAACCCCCTTCCTCCCCCTCACAACCATTACTGATAGTCGTCCTGTTCCATGAGTAGGTATATACGAGTAGAATATAAGTCCCAAAACGAATTCAAAGCGGAAGAGCAACACAATGAGTTAAGCGCAATAAATAACAATTTAAAATGAGTACACTTATAATGGGCTTCACATATGCACGTTATGGTGGCTAACGTGCCCCAGGATAACAATTACGTACTTAAGGATATTTACATGTACTGCCTGCCTGCTGAACGTACACTATACTCGGCACTCTATATGGGTTTTCTCTTCGACTAGTCCTACCTACCGCTACCTCCTTCTTCTGTGCACCTCTCTGTGGGGGCTAAGGCTCTATGCTCTCCAGCTACTCTACTATACACTTCACCTCTGTGCGCTGTAATTTAAATACCACAGATTGTGGCAGAGTGTTGGTATGGGGTATGATGTTTGGGGTGGTTGGGTCGGAGTTGGATGGGTCTTAGAGAGAGAGAGTAGTGTCTGACACTTTGGGAATTTAACCCCCTTGAGCTTTTTACACGTACCAAACCAACATATCCTGAATGTACCTACCTACTACATTTTTTTTACTCCTCTGTCTAACTTTTTTTGTTGCATTTTTTTTAAAATTACTCCATTAGGTGCGGCACACAAGGATGATGCGGGTTCCACTTTTATGTGAATTTTTAATGTAGACAGCAAAATGATGATGAAGGGGTTGAAATTTGTTTAAAGGGTGAAAAAGTGGACTCTATTTTTTGCTTAAAGAAAAAAAAAAAAAAAAATCTACATAAACTCGTAGGTGCTCGTATGCGTGTGTATGTGTCTTCCATTTAGTATTTTTTTAATTAAGTTACTCAAAAAACGTGCTTAGCGCGTTTATGTGGCGAAAGATGTCTGTCATCTTTATCCTTTTGTCCATATACGAGTATGTAAAGTTGAAGAGCCCTAAAAGGAACACACGACAACGACACTCTGTCATAACGAAGAGAGAAAACCCTACGATTATGATGAGCATGCATAGAAAAAAAAAAATAGAAAGCAAGCAAAAAATAGATTTTTTTTTTCTTCATCATAACACAAAAGCAAATATGTGTACGGTAAAGTACTCTTGTAGATGTTAATTATGGTTAATTCTTCACCGTCAACAAGTTATGCCAATTATTCGCTTTACCTCACCTTATTTGCTGGCTTCCTTTCCCAGGGGCGTTTTAATTTCATTCAAACATGAAAGCGCTATTTCGTAGGAATTAAAAAAAAAAAAACACTCCATACATTGAGCTCCTGGAAATTTGATCCTTTTTTTCTTTTTGTTTTCCTTTCCTACAACACACACTTAGCTTCTATTACTCGAGTTGGATCGGATGATTGGAATTTAACACGACACACACAGGTTTCAACTGACTGCGATTATAATCGCAGTATAGTTGTTGTAGCTTGTTGTTGTTGGTTGGAAAGGAGTCCAGGCTTTCTCTCTAGGACGAAATAGCTACTTGTTTGTAAAAATGTGGCAACGATTTCATGTGAAGAAATAGTAACAGTAAAATGTCGGCAGGAGTCCTCGGAGAGTTATTATATAGAGAGAACCTGGAATATATTTAATCCAGCAGTTAGTTAGAAGACCAAACATAGAGAATATAAGTGTGTTTGTTCTTTTTCAAGGGCATTGGACTCTTTTTCTGATTAAAAAAAAAAAAAAAACAAACAAAAAACAAACCCCAAACGATGTAGTTTATGATTATTGCATTAGCTAGAGTTTTACTTATTTATAAAACAGTAAATCTATAAGTAGATAAAAGTCGTAACACGTTTCCTTTGAAGGCTAATGGTCGACAACTGACGGTCAACAGTCTGACCGCTACTGCTGAGCTGACCTAGGAAATTGAGAAAACAATTATAATAAAAACACTATAAATTCTTATGTTTAGAGTCTTTAAAGTAAGCAAACCTGAGGTTGAAAGTAGTTTTGAAATAAAAAAAAAAGAAAAATTAAAACTAGCAAGTAACAAGTTGACTCGTAAAATTAAAAGTTTAATTGATAACTATTATTCCCACTTTACCTAGTCAATAAAAACAAAATAGTTCTTCTTTAAGATACATCTTCTTTAAGACAACACAAAGGTATATTTATTTAAGTAAGCTAACAAAAAATAAAGACAATGAATGTAGTTGATTAGCTTTTCTATGAAACAAAAAAATTAGAAAATTAAAAATAATTAAAAGCAAAAAAACAGCAAATGAAATATCAGTTCTTTTAAGAGCTTGACTTTCAAGCGTACATTCCATCGATGAAAAACATTGAGGTTTGTGATGTATGCATGAATGTTCTTAAAAATATAGCTGTTTTACTTAGCCATTGCAAAACAAAATTAGGTTAGTAAGCAAGTTTGATAGTATTACCATACGGAATTTTAGATTTTTGCAAAATAGCAACCAAATTAAAACACCTTGATTTCATAATTTTACACAAAAAAAAAAATTTAAGAAAATATAACAACTAAATAAATTACATACCAAATCATTGAGCTTCAGGCTAAAATCTGTACAAATTGCGTTTGATGTGTATTAAGCTGTTAACGTCTTCTCCAAACTTTGGAAATATAATTTTAAAAACTCGCTTTTCTTGGGTTATACTTCTTTGTTAGTTGAGGATTTGTGAAGCTTTGGAAAAAAGTTTTTTGTTTTTTTAAATTTCACTTAGCTGTTTTTGTAGTGAAATATAATCAAAATCGGTTGTAACGACATTGGATATAACGAAATATCGGATATTGTGAACTTGATGTCCCAGCAGAGATACACAAAAATAGTAGTGATTGAATATCGCTTATAATGAAATCGCATAAAACGAACTACACATTGCTTAATAACGAGCAGTTTTGGATGGAAAATTTAAAAATCTATCTGCTAAAATGAATATTAACAAAAAAAATCAAGTACTCATTGTGAATTTTGAGGATTTAAAATAATAAATTAATGAGATTTCCCTTTTGCTTTTTGATAATTTTTGTTTTTTTTTTTTTGAAAATAAGTTCAAAAGGTATATTTTGTTTTTTTTTTTGTTTTTTGAAGAAAATATATAAAATGATTTCTAGACTCAAACCTGTTGTGGCAGCTTTTTTTATTTTCAATAAAAAAAAGTCCGTTGCAGTCAACAACCTGGCAGATGCTGCTTTGCTCAGCTAGTTGAATGCCTAGAGAAGATTGAATGAAAACGAATAGGTACACGGGCCGATTCTACAAATGTAAGCCTAGTACGCAGATCACGCTAAATTTTAGCTTACACTTTTCTCTCCAAACAACAACTAAAATCCTAGCTAAGTTTTGACACATCAGAGTTGTGGAGACTGTGTAATTTCGTTTTGTATTTGCTTCCCTGAGGACTACTCGTTTTTTTCTCTTTTTTTACCTTTTTCGAGTTTTCTAAGCATAGATTTCTATGCTAAAAAGTTTACACAAAATCCAATAACCACCAAAAAATTAAAAAAAATTGCTCGAAAACAGGGTGCCGAGCATTTCTTTCGTGCGCTAAATTCTGACAGTTAAGTTACGTACAGTTGGAAACGAAGATTTGATTTTTAGCTTGAACTGCATACCTCTCGGCTAAAATCCTTGGCTAAAATTTAGGTACGCTAAATTTTGGAGAGATTTTTGTATGAAAGCTAAAATTTAGTTTTTTTTTTTTTCAAAAATGTTGCAAAAAGTTTTACCCAAATAGAAAAAAGTAAGCTGTATTTTAATAAAAAACAATAAATAGGAAATCGCTTATAGTAAAATATAGTACATAAATATACGTTCAGTCTCATCAAGTTCGTTATAATCGACTTTGACTGTATTTTTATTCAAATTTAATGAAACTGATTTTTTTGTTAAATCCTGATATCTTAAACAGATTTTCATGTTCTCGTTCTCGTAAGCTAGTTTAAACTGAACATTTGACCCAGGTAGCCCAGGAAAATTGACAAAAATATCTACAAAAATTGGTAACAAATATCCTTTAAGAACTCTAAAACCACAAAACTTAAACAAATAAAATTCCTTTTGCCTAGTCCGCCATTTTGAAAAATAGCATATATGCTGTTATTTTTCGTAAAGTAACTACATGTGTCGTAGACAGTAGATTATTTATCAATTATATGTATGAAAAAATATTCTCTATAATTTTTTTCTTGCAATAAATATTTAGTCTCGAAAAATTGTCAATTTTTTAGCTAAATATTGCATTTTATCCGAACCAAAAACCAAAACATTAAATTCCATTAATTTTTTATATTTACTTTTCATGTAGGTCAAAAACCTTATTAGAAATACCACGACAACTAGGTGAGACATATGAGTAATACTGTTATCTATAGATATTTTAAATATAAGAAATTCAACTATACCTACAAACAAAATTCGAAAAAGGTTATTGCTTCTCATGAAGCTATAAAATCCATTTTTTAACTAAAAAAAATGACAGTTTTTTGACAATAACATTTTTTTTTTTTTTTTTTTTTTGAAAATCTTAAACGAATTTCGTTATTGACATTAAAGAAGGTACACACTTGTTGGTTATAATAACTTAAAGCTGCCTTAAAATTACTAAACCATCAAAGCTTTAATGAAATTTATCTAATTTATCTTTTTTCCTTTTTTTCAGGTATGATTCCAGTCACATGTACAAATAAAATTTGCCCTTATCCAGGTAAAAATATTTATATTTACATTTTTTAACGAAAATATTTTTAGGCAAACTCACGTTTCATTTATATTAAAACATAGAGAAATAATTTAACAAACCATATAAATTCCTAATTCTAAGGCGGATTAGTAAGCCTATAATCACCTACTTCATTTTAACACACATATTTTAATGTTTTACTCAATTGCCCTATGAATTCAAATTGAACAAAATTTCTCATGAATTTAATTTTCTCAAACAATTGAGCCTATTTTCAAGTCAATCAATAAAAAGAAAATAAAACTTGTCTATTTATATGCAGATACGTGTTCTGTGCTTCAATCAGTCTTCATTATAGATTTATCTCCAAACTAAAATTCACTGAACTATCTTCAAAGAGGTCATTTTCTATATATTTTCGTTTTTCTTTTTATTGAATAATGAATAATTTTTTTCTTTACCAGCCTTAAGAAACATGCCTCACACAAAATAAAATGGAGAAAAAAAAAAACAAATTTATGCAAACGTCCTTCTCTCTATAAGTACTCTCCTCTAAATGGACTATACGTGTCCAATGTACAATTTTTGTCATCCAAAAGAACCCAGCAGAAGTACCAATGTCGTAGTCGTGTCGTCATCCTAATAAAGAGATTCACTCATGCGAATCATGAAGGAAGTGAACCACCTCATTTTCATGGCAAAAACCATCTCCAAAAAAAAAAAAGATTCTTTATACCACATCCCCAACTATGGGTAGAAACAAGAACAAAATGAAAAAGGACATCTCTAGAGTCCCCATCCTACCTCCAACCTCCCAAACCCCAAGAAAAAAGAAACCAACAGAGACATTTCACTTATTTTTCTTTTCCCGATAAATTTGCACGCGTGGAATAAATTACTTCATTAGTGAGCCGCTAGAGTTCGCAGTTCACCGTTGTTGTCGGTGTCGTACCGTTGTTAGGTAATATCTCCTACCGATTCCGCTTTTTCTTCCATCAAAAGCAATTTCCCAGAGATAACGTACCGAATTAAATGATTCAAAACGAAAATTGTAATTTGAATTCAACAACCATCAAGTTAATTTGAAAACAACCTTAAAGTTCCTTCCTGATGACTGCCCCACAGTACCTACTCCAATATCTCTATTCTGGTGGCGGATGGTTCGTTTTTTGACAGGATATCACCCGTAACTGGATGAATTGCAAAAAGGACGACATCACTCAAGGTATTTATTTAAATAATACAAAACTAAGGCAACCGTGACACGACAATGATATCACCGATCAGTGTGTTTTTTTTCCTGTTTTCTGTGGGAGAGTTTCATGAACTCTCCTGACTGAGTCCTGACTTTTTGAATTTCGGTATAGGTTTTGCATATTTAATGTCCCGCAATTCAGTTGTTTGACCGCAAAATTTTATTCAAAGCCGCAACCACAACAGAAACCGAAACCAAACAAGAAAAGGAAGAAAAATTATGGTCGATGGTGTAATTAAGTTTGGCGCACAGATACCCCTCTCAATCCTCCTCGTCAGCCTTCACCTAGGAACGGTTTTTTTTGTTGTTGTATGATGGTTGGCCCGATGCCGATACCATGGCCTATTCTGCTTCAAGCGGGTGAGTAAGTGAGTGAGCTCTGAAGCCGAAAATTGCTTTCAATTAACGTGACAGATTTGCCTGTGGATTAATTTTGTGCTTGACTGCGAGGTTGGTCTTGGTATTGGTACCTATACAGTATATGCGGTTAGATTGGACGGACGGCTTTTTTCTCCCGGCAGCGACCATACCATCGGCATCAGACAAAACAGTCGGGAATCGGAATTCAAATTGAAGATTGAGGTATAAGGGGCCATATCAAAAGGAACGATAAATGACTTCACATAGAACGAACCAACACACACACACACACACACACAAAAAAAAAAACCTCAAGAAATAAAAAGGTAGACGAAAATAAATTACATACTCGAAGACTGGAGTTAGCATTCGATGCGGTATACGGTAGTGGGGAATACGTCGCTTGTGCCAGCAGCAGCAGCAGTAGACGTGCGTCGCGTCGGTCGTCATCGTCTCAGTCGTATAAAGGTATTTTTTATTTTTCACTCAAATTCAGGGAATTTTTCGGTGGTTATTCGTCTCCTGCCTCAATTTGAAGAATGAGTGGAATTAGTTCTAATTTAGAACTACTGATTAATGGGAATGGTT
Organism: Meliscaeva auricollis; assembly: GCA_948107695.1. Lineage (NCBI taxonomy): Eukaryota > Metazoa > Arthropoda > Insecta > Diptera > Syrphidae > Meliscaeva > Meliscaeva auricollis. Next base: position 16,785,745 of record OX403619.1, on the reverse strand, counting down.
TTTATTTAGCGAAACTAATTTGATTGATGGAAATCAATCAGCTAATGAGCCAAAGAAGGAGGAAAACTCTTGCCTTTTGATATACCTACGAAAAATGCTCTGACATAATGAAATATTAGCATCATTTCAAATGAACTAAGCATTACAAATGAGGTACATGATTTTCAAGATTGAGATGAAAAAAAAAAGTTTAACTGAAGATGAATTGAATGATTTGCTGTAGTATTGATCTAGGACTAATTTTAAGGAGGTAGGTATAGGTATGCTAAATTGAAGGTCTAAAACAGTAATGTTGAAAACAATTTCTCCATTTCTTTTCTGCAATTTATATGCTTCAGAAAAATGTATATAATACAGTCAATCTATGCAATAAAAGGTTTCATTTAACAAAGATTTTAATTTGTAGTTCTGCGAATTGTTTCCATTGTTAGTACCTATTAGAATTAATTCTGTAAACAATTTCTTGTACGAAATACTGATCCTGACAGCTTAACTCTTTTAAATGATTAAACAGTTTTACTTATTGGGTACATTTTGCATGTTTTCGATACTTTTTTGAAGCACTTTGAATTCCTGAAGTATTAACAGTTTTTTTACGGGGGCACGTGCCCCCCAGTGATTATAAAAAAAAATTAAATGATAAATAGCAACACCTGAAAGTTTTTTAGATGCAAGAACTATTAGAAATCTGCTGAAGAGTTTGAAGAAGGCAAAGGAAAAATCTTTTTGCTAAAAAGTACATTTCTTGGTAACATTCATTCTTGTGATTACGATGATAGAAAATGCGATAATGTGGGTCTCATAATTCTGTCTGTCCATCTGCCTGTGTGTCTGTGTAGGTATACTCTAGCTACAACCTAAGCCGCTGAAGAGATTTTCTTCAAATTCGGTGGTAAGCAATCTTGAGGGAAATTGGATTTTTTTAGGACCAAAGCAAACGGTACCTGCCACATTACCATTAAGGAAGTGTTAACTTTTTTTTAAAAATGGATCTAACGATTTCGATTGAAATTTTTGTGTCTGCTTTTGTTAGCAGGTTCATACTTTTAAAATAAATGTAATGTTTCTACTAAATTCTACTAACGGTACCTCTCATAGAATCTTTTTTTTTCATTTTTAACTTTCACTTAAGCGACTAAAAATATTTGATATAAAAATTTTCAAAAACATGATTTTTGGATTCTTCAAAAAAATCTTTCAATTATATTTTAATTTTGAAAAATCAATTTTGTGACTATTTTTTTTGAAATTTAAGTTGTTGCTGCAAGACTTTTTTGTTAAAAATTGTTTAACTCACAATTATTTAAGATCTAAAAATATTTGTCTCTGAGTAAATATTTTGTTTATCTAATATCTACAAAAAAATTTCGAACTAGCGCAGTCAAATCGTATTCAGATATATATTGAAGTGGAAAGTTCTGCAAAAAGTTTCTGAAAGTTCTTTTTGTGTTGCTGAATACAAATCTGAAATTGACGAATATTTCTTACGACAAACAGCAGAAATTACCGAAAAACTGAAAATAAATTCAACTTGTTTTTTATTTTTGGCTTGTTATTTAAGAAATTAATGTTTTTTTTTTACAAAAACGGTTTGTTAAAGAAGAGAAAATTACCAATAGTTTATGTTTTAACCAATTTTTTGCAAGACTTATGGCAAAAAGGTGTTCCTTTTTTTTACTTTTACCCTTAGAGATTGATCTAAAAATAAAATATCGGTTTAATTATACATTTTTGGTAATGAAGGACGGATAAGTTTTACTTAATAATTTTAACAGAAACTACCATGACATCTCCATAATCCCTAATATAATACTGCTAATGTCAACCTTAATTCAATACAGAATACCCCTAATTGAATAAATTCATTCGAAGGCCGAAGGTTAGTTTAATATTTCAAGAACTAACCTCAATTAAAGCACCTCAGAGATACTTTTAAAAGCTCAAAGCAAGAACAAACAAAAAAAAAAAAGATAATAAGTAAAAAATGCACAAACAAAGAAGGACAAAGTCCATATAGACATTATGAAACATTTCCCAAAGGCTATAAGCTAGATATTTGCCAAGTTTTTGTTTTATGTTTTATTTTACTCCAGATAACCTGATTCTTCTTTTGCTTCTCCTATGTCCTATTAATTATAGAAACATTTTTAACAATATGAGAAAGTATGTAGAAAAAAAAAAAAAAACAGGTCATACTTTTTTATATTATCTCCTTGCACTGCTCCTATCATGGTGCTGGTGATGTGATCCCAACGAGTTACTCTAGCAACTAACTGTACACTATGACGACGACGAAGAATTGTTTGATATATCCAACGCCAACCCAACCTCTATCTTCACCCTTCAACGTTCTTAATTAACTTTGACTCCTACACACAGATCCCATTAGTCTCCCTAATTAACTGAGGATGTCAACATAATTTTCTTCTTTTTTTTTTTTTTTTATTTTTATTTTTCCTCTATGGCCCTTTTTAGCATGACAAAGATATCAAAACGAAAAAAAAAGAAAAAGAAAAAGAAAAATGAATAACAAGGAAAATCCATGTGTCATGTGTCTTTTGATATGAAAAAGAATACACAAAACTAACCAAACTATAATAAACTTTGTGTAGTGGATATGCAAAGCAAAGAGGCGTATTCTGTTTCCACCTTTTGTTAAATGAGTTATAATTTTATTGTCACTTTGCACACAAAAGTGTCGTCTCACTTGTGTGTGACAATCTATTCATAAGGACAATCATTCGCTCTTCATTGTTCTCCACAAATCATATAAATAAGTAAAATATGCAAAAATGCAACAGATGCATCTGAAATGTGTGAGCTCTGTTGCTGGTGTATTATTTTTTTTTTTCTATACTTTAGAGTTTGAGCTGAGAGGTGCTGGGATGTTGCTTGTGCCTGACGCTGCCGCTGAGGTTGGTATTTTATAACTAAGGACACACAATTAACCAGAGTGGAGTGTATGCTGTCTCCATGTTGTGTTCATTAAAAAAAAACACACACACAATTTGTGTAAGAAAAAAATAAAAACATAAATAACACGAATTTAACGAGCAATAAATTTAATTTTTTACTTTGATTTCACTCAAACCTTAAGTTCGAAATAAAAAATTAAATAAAATATACCACTGGGTCGTACTAACTTGTTCTCTTTCTTTAGTTACGCGGCGTGGCGCGATGCATTCAAAACATTTTATTAAGAATAAATTTATTGTTTTTCTAGACATTTTTAGAAAATATTTTTAGATCGTCATACGATTTTGTACTTCGCTCTCTCGATTCACACTTTCTTTAAGATGAAAATTTAAAGTACCTAACAGTGAAGATCAAAAAACAAAAACTCGTAAAAAATATGAACCTTAAGTAGCCCTTGGTGATAAGCAAGCAAAAATATTGATCAATCTATTGGTGTTATCGATATTTCACTTAAAATTAAATAATTTAATCTTCATGGAAAATTTTTCTACTACACCGAGATTTTTCCTTTCTTGATTTTGTATTCTTGAATTTTTTTTTATTGAATTCCAAATTCTTACGATTCCTTACGTTACATTTAAGCTGCATAAATGCCTCCTGTTGTACGCCTATATGTACCGCAATTCAAGGCATTTGTTGGCCCTGGTCCTTTTTTTTAATGCGAATTACCATATCATCATCATCGTCGCACCATTCGGTGTCAAGAGAAATTTGTTAATGTTTTTTTTTTTTTGCTTGTTAATATTTTTTGTTTCTGATAAACGATCCAATTATAAAAAAATTATTAAAAAAATAAAAAAAAAAACAAATTATATACAAACTTCAAAACAGCGTGTTGTAATGCTGATTTTATTCGCAGCATGGTGCATTTTGCTCTGGTAAAGTTATGATATGCTACAAACAAACACAACACAAGCAAAGGAAAGAAATAAAATCAACCGATTGCAGTAGTTGCCATCTCAGTGCATAATATAACTCATTTCAATGTTCGTTTGCCTGGTCCATTCATTTTATTATACTCGCGGTGCAACAGTTTTGCAGCTTTGTTAATTGTATAACAAAACAGGGTGTTGTTGATTATTCTTTTAGTGAAAAACAAAAAAAAACTACGAAAAACTGTTTAAAAAAAAATGGGTTTTGGATCAAATTTTTCAAAGCGGAGAATGATACTCCAGATAAGGATACTCCAGATAATTTTTATTATACACATAATAAATGTTCATTAAGGGAAAATTTTTCAATACCTAACCTCAGTTAGAGCCTATTCCTAGGAATAATTGATTTTTTTTTTTAAGTACTGAGTTTATTCTTCTGATAGCTTAACTGATGATTGAAAAATCCAGCCTTGAAAAAAACTTATTGAAATACTTCAAAGTTTCTCGTTTCAAATTTCTCGATTATAAAAAATAATAATTTTTAAAGCAAATCTTAACTCCATTTATAAAAAAAATTAATTTTTTGCTTTTTTATACAAAATAAACTGCTTATAATTGTTCAAAACTCAAATAACTTCGGATAAATTTTGTTTAAGGACTTATAGCCTCAAAAGAAGCAGAAAAGATTTTTTTTAAGAAAATTTAAATATTAGTTTTTATTACTGCAGTTTAAAAAAAAAGTGGTACAATGGGTTTCGTCACGAATATCCAAATAATTTTAATTTAGTTCGGGCTAATATTATTTTACACCTGAAAAACAGGTATGAAAAAAATTAACCACCACTAAAAAATTTGTATTTTTTCTTAGGATTTAGAAGAAATTTCTATTGAAAGTTTTTTTTTGAAAGCAACAAAACTGGAAAAAAGTACCTCAAAAATTGCTGAAAAATGGGGTCTTAAATATCTCAAGAATCAACAAAAATAACAGTTCCGTGTGAATTTTCTTCTGCATAAAAGGCCAAGTTCAACTGACTACTAAAAATTATTGATCAACCCCCCCCCCTCCCCCATAGTAAACAAAATTTGTATTTGACCCCTCTACGAAAATCCGTTATCAATTTGCGGCTCCCAAGTTATCGAACACGTGCTGAAAACTAAATTGAGGGCAAAGAAAAATATCTACTCCTGAAAAGAGGTTTTAATTTTTTCTATGGGATAAATATTTTTTTGGTTTGAAAATAAAATTTCAAAAGCCAAAATGCAAAGGGAACGCATAGTAATTTTTACTGATTGCATCCCTTCCGCAGCAGTCTAGAATAATGTTTTTTCCAGATCGTCAGCACTGATTACTACCATATTCCTCCTCTCATCTAGGCAGGCCTCCGTTCTGGCCTTGTAGGCTTGGGTAGATCATTTTACCCTTTGCTAGAATTTTTGATCATCCCAAATGCGGATAAAGCCTTTATTCGACTATCCACTTTTCGCGCTCTCTCTGTTTCTTCCTTAAAATATCAGCATTCTCCGCTTTTTTTTTTGTCAGTAGCGGTTTCGGGATACTCTCTTAGCGGCTCTAGTTTTTATGTGCAGCATTACTTGGTAGGCCTCGTTTTTCGCGCCAACGAATTTAAATTTTATTTCACATCTGCTCGTTGTTGTGGCAAATTAAATGTCTACATCCGAGCTTAAAACAAGTAGGGGTCCAAGTAAATGTTCGCTCACTGGAAGAACTTCTGTTGTCAACCGCGATAACGTGATCAATTGACGGTTTTGTATCATTTTATGGAGCGCCAGGTCCCCTTGTTGAGTGTTTGGGAATTGAGTGCTTTCTACTATTTTGCCCATCCGAAAAGTTAACCATTTTGGGTCCATTGTTGGACGTTTTGTCATGAAGTTTGTATTTTTTCGACTAACTTAACATGGCCGTTATTACCAAACCTGGCGTTGACGTTGCGAATAATATTCATGCGTTGGGGTACTTCAGACACTTAGCATAAGCGTGCCCTCCATAAAATCGTAGAACTCGCCCTTCTCTTGGTGGAGGGCATACGTGAACACAGATCCGCTTCATGCTCTTAAATTTAGCTACGATGCAGATTGTGACCAGGAGCTCGCTTACTGCATTAAAGCCTTGTTTTCCTAAGACGCCAAAGTTTTCTCCATTTTACAAACTGCACACAAACAGCTCTTTGCCTGCTCCTTGAAGCACTTCCCATGGATTGGTGACAGACGATTTCATTCTCCGCATACCCTCTCCATCCCATCGCACCTTCTGGATAGCTGTAACGTCAGCCCTCAGCCTATCCAAGTTCTCGACTAATAGCTTTTCTAAGTTCAATTAGAAATTTGATTTTCATGATTCAATTATTGTTCGTCAAGCTCGTTATAAGCCTGAGCTTCAAATACGTCGTAGTTGCCCGTATAAGGTCTTCACTACATAGTCTTTACTATTTAGTTTAGCCTGACTGGCCACCGTTGATTCCATCTGGGAAATTCCTTCACTGCCATTCTTGATAAAATTAAGAAGTGCCTTAGTAGAGTGGTCACAATCCTCCCCCATGTTTCAAATTAGCTCAAAAATCGTTTTCAAATTAGTTTTCAATTGGTTGCAAGCTAGTTTACTAGTTAAAAATTTTTACGTCCTGGATTGTCATCCATTTGTGTAGTTTGTAGAAACAGTTTAAAGAAATAGACGCAGGGAAATAAGTGACCTCGTAAAAAGACTCTAAAAATTTTAAAACGTTTTACCTTTTTTTTTCCCCAGTCAATCTATCGGTGCTTTAAAATTATTAATTTTCTTCGTTTTTAAAAAATAACCTTCTATTCTAATAAAAAAAAAAACACAACCTGTTATTTTTCTTCTTCCTATGAACAAACAATCAAAAGAATTTATATTTTTGAAATGGCCTACTTCTTTCACTCATTGGATTAGTATTGTGATGCCTGTGGACAGTGTGCACCCTGTAAAATATAATTAACGACGTGTTGCAGTGTCACATTTGCTTCTGATGCTTTAATTTTCAAACAACCAGCAGGGGTTATTTAGAGAGGCAAACACTTTTATTCCAAAGTGAAAACAACATAATGTTTGGCGCGACACACTGTCATTCAGAATTAAAAACGATGATTCAAAAACTTTTTTTTTTTTTTAATTTTTCAATTTAAAAAAAAGGGCTACGAAACAAAATTATTATTATTTTTTTTTCGATTTTGAGGGCAATCTACTTCAAATGCAAATTATTTAAATTAACAAATTTTCCTCATGTTGTGTTTGTTCACAAAAAAAAATTAATTTATCGTCACACACAGGAACAAAACATCTCATCCAATAAATTAGTTTTGATATATTTTCATTTCATTTTCTAAAGAAAATCCAAAATAAAAAAAAAAAAAATGGAACAAAAGAGCTTATCTCAGTTGGAGTCGCATGTCTAACAGATCAGAACGTAGGTGGTTGGATAGAAGAACGGAAAAGAGGGGGGAAGGGGCTTTTTGCGTTAAAAGGGGTAACCTTTGGAGCTCAATGAGGAATTGCTTAAGAAAAAAAAACACAAAAAAAAAAATATATAACGAAACGAAATTGAAAATTTATCACCGGACGTGACCGAATGAATGTTGGCTCCCCTACCGTCAGCACCACATCGACCATGGAGGATCGACCGTAGACCGTTGATTTTTTTTTTTTTTCATTTTTTGTTGTAGTTGTGTGTACCTCAGAGACTTTGATAAAGGTGGCGGCTCGTTAAAGAGCCAGAGGGCAAGTATAAACCATCCTAAACCGTACCGAAAATAAAGTACAACCGCCACCTAACATCGTCCGCATAATCTAAACCACCGCACCAGCCCAGAATTATACAGAATCTCTTCTATAAGGCACCTTTACCTTCCATTCTACTATATACGACGATGACGACCTATTCTATGCTCCAAAGACCAAAAGACCGAATGAGCCTTTTTACGAGCTCAAAGATGTACAGCAGTTAATGTATCCTAATGTGGTCAATTGCGTCCTTTTGTGGAGCATTGAATTGGAAATTGGAAAGATTTTGTGCGCTTTGATGGGATATGCTGGAAGAAAGAATATGTACAGCGACGGAAGAATTGCAGATGGAACAACAACAACAACAAAAATGGAAAAATGGAAGAAAAAAAAAAACGTCCAAGATGGAGAGTAGACTTATGGCAATCATGGCAATTGCCATGACCAGTGTACACGACACAATAGATAAGAGGAGAACTCAGAGTATAGAGATGCTGAAGCCCAAGAATATATCCATAAATTCATGAGTGATGCGGTTGGTGTTTTTTTTTTTTTTTTGTTCTTTTCTGTCATTGTTATTGTTGGAGCTTTGCCAGAGGAACATATACTCGGATATTCTTCTTTTGGATTTTATCATTTTTCTTTTATTATTTTTTAGCATGCGGTATTCAATCATTCTTCTGCTTTTGGTATTCTTTTATATTTTATCAATTGTTAAAAAAAAAAAGAAGAAGAAGATGGAATTCTTTGTAGCAAATGAAGTATCCAGGGAAGGAGTTTGTCAATTAGGCACCGAGAAGAGCTCCATGAGTGATGGGTTTATGGTAAATGTGGAATGTGGGTATGGCCAAGTGATTATGGTCTCTTGAATCGTGCTAGGGTGGAATTTTAAGTGATGAGGTTTTATTATTTTTATCAAAGGATGATGATCTATGAATTTTTAAACTATGGTACAGACACATTTTGTTATGGTAAGGTTGCTTATTTTCCTTTTTTTACTATTTTTTTTAGTATTTATGATCAAAAATCTTATAAAGAGCAATAATCGTCTCATTAAAGTGCAAAAAAGTCCTGAAAAATCTTCTTTTCTTCTGACAATATGTGTTAGTAAATTTCTTTGAAAATAAGAAAAATTTAATAAATAATAATAAACGAATACATTTCGGGACATTTTTGCCAACGCGAAAAACATCTGCGGGGCTTAAAGTAGCTAGCGACCAAAAAATTTGTTAGTTTCAGTGTTAATAGCTTGAAATTTTGCACACAACTGTGAAATGTATCGTATTTCTGTAAACCAAGTCAATTTATACCGAAACCTACTCCAAAAAAATTACTAATTAAATGGTAAGTTTGAACGGGAGCAAAAAAAAAATGCAAACACATGAAAAAAACTTTAAAAATTAACAGATTTTGTCATTTCTTTGAACAATATATTGTATTTAAGCATGTAAATGTTCTGTAAGACCCTTTATTGGCAATAACGGCACTAAACCTATTAACTTTTAAGCTAATCAAAGACACTTATTAGTTTGGTCCCATTCTGTCTATATTTGTTCCATTAGCTTAATAATTTGAAAGTTTTATTTTAATAATCTCTAAGAATATAGGCTCCTATTCATTTCCATTTTCCATCCCAAAACATAAAAATTTTCCTCGTCGAAAAAGTTTCTTTCCAACTGTCCGGTGTGTTCTAGGTCATGGTCGTGTTCAAATAAGCTGTTTTCAGAGATTTTGGACCCCAAATTTTGAATAATATGGTTTTCAGAATTACTTCATACAAATAAGCAATCATCTGAGCACTTACTTGGCTAACTGAACAACTTGCTGACGGTTTAACTTCAAATTTTTTTGACACAAAACTGTAGTATGTACCTACCTTATAGAGTGAGTTAAAAGCTCAACGCTTACAATTAGACACAAATGAAAAATAATGCTTATGGTAGTGAAATTTTGAAGAAAAATAATTCAATTTGAAAAAATGTTTCACTTTTTTTTTAAAATAATTAATATGTGTAGGTAATAATTTTTATTTTTAAAAACTACACAAAAACGACACTTTAGCGCTTGTTTTTTTCACGTTTTACTGAAAATTGATAAGATTATTTGATTTTTAAAAGAAAAATACGTAAAGTAAAAGTCTGAATAAAATCAGTTTGAAAAAAGATGTTACTTGGTTTTTTTTCTTCAAAATTTTCAATATAAAAAAAATCCCAGACATTTGACAAATTACACGTTTTTAATTCCCCATACTATAGGCTAACTAAAAATCAGGTCTTTAATTTCCGGCACCAAAAACAAAGTTGGCCTGTGTTATTAAAATAATAGATTCCTAGCTTTGAAAAAGTAGGTACATCAAAAAATTGTAAGTGTTGCCGTTTCTTTTTATTTTTTTGTTCATTTTAAGTATATTTTTTTAGAAAAAAAGAGTGGAAACAAAATTTATAGCTCGTCTCAAAGTCAAAAACTGAGGTCATAAATAACAAACTTATAAAGGATATAACGGTCAGCCATCAGACGAATAGGGGGAATAACATGTAGCATACGAAAACATGCACGTGCCGTAACTATTCGGGACTGGTGGAAGTGTGATCATAGCCTCTCCGCGGCGGCCGCTAGAAACAAGCCTTTTTAAAAAAAGGTTTGGCTAATATGATCAGGCTGCTTCCACAGGTTGGCGACAGGTTAATTCCCTGTCCCGTAAAACTAAAAGAATTAGGAGACCGACAACAAGCCTCGGAAACGGACGGATTTTACGACGACAACCCATGCAACGAAAACGGCAAAACGATTTACGAGTTTTCTTATGGAACGTACGATCGCTCTGTAGAGCTCGAGCTGCTCAGCAGCTAGCCGATGCCCTGTCAAAATATAAAGCTGACATAACAGCGCTTCAAGAAATAAGATGGACAGGGAATGGTGTTTTACAGAAGAAAGAATATGACTTATATTACAGCTGTCATACAAAACACCATGTGCTCGGGGTAGGCTTCCTAGTCAGCGAAAAAATGAAGTCTACCATCATCGGCTTTAACGCTATAAGCGAAAGGCTATGCACCCTTCGCGTGCGAGGCAAATTTACAAACATCAGCCTCATTAACGTTCACGGACCTACGGAGGAGTCCTCAGACGAAGAAAAAGAGACTTACTACGAACAAGTCGAGAGGGCCCTCAATGCCTGCCCAAGGTATGACGTCAAAATCATCCTTGGGGATTTGAACGCAAAAATAGGTCGGGAGCCGGTATTCAGGCATTACGCAGGCACCCATAGTTTGCATGAGAACACTAATGACAATGGACTTCGAGTCTTAGAATTGGCAGCATCGAAAAACATGGTCGTTGCGAGTACCAGGTTCCCGCGTAAAGATATCTACAAAGCCACCTGGGTATCACCTGATGGAGTCACTCGTAACCAAATAGACCACGTGTTGATAGATCGTCGCCACTACTCGAACTTGATGACGGTATGAACGTGCCGAGGTGCCAATATCGACTCGGATCACTATCTTGTTGGTATGGTTTTCCGAGGGCGGATTGCCTTGCGGAGACGCATTGCATCCGCCGATCAGGTTCGAATCAACACGGCTGCCCTACGCAACGAAAACACCAGTAACACCTTTGGTAATGCGTTAGGACTCGCCCTAGAATCACTTGATTTAGGGAGAGTAAGTCCTGGAGCCAGTATGCTGGGCGTAAATGAGAAGTGGACACGCCTTAAGAACACTGTCATTAGTACTGCCAACTCCATCTTAGGCAGCAGTCGTAGAAATCGGAACGACTGGTTTGATGATGAATGCAAGCTAGCGACTGAACGTAAGAATGTTGCGTACCGAGCAATGCAACAATCTCATAGAACGCGGGCACGCGAAGAGGAATATAAAGAGCTCAGAAGGCTTCACAGACAGAAAAAATCAGCCTGGGAGAAGAACCTAATCTGTGAAATAGAGAGCAGCCGAGAGCGAGGTCCGCACCAGGCGCGGAAGTTCTACCAATCCGTCCGAAACATGACGCAGTACACACCACGCTGCACATACTGCAAGGACGGAGAGGGAAATCTGATCACCGATCCACAAAGCATACTGGAGCGATGGGAAGTGTACTTTAATGAATTGCTAAATGGTCAGCTCACAGCAGAAGTGGAGGCTCCACTACTTCAAGATGAACACCCTATGCTACCGCCACCAAGCATAGAAGACGTTGAGAAGGCTATAGGACGGCTCAAGAAAAACAAAGCCCCGGGAGCCGATGGCATACCAGCCGAATTATTCCACCACGGCGGGCCAGCCTTACGACAAGCAATTCATGACATCATAGTGCACGTATGGGAGCATGAAGAAATGCCAGAAGATTGGCGAAAAGGTATTATATGCCCCATACATAAGAAGGGAGATGTCACAACGTGCAGCAATTATAGAGGTATCACGTTGTTGAGTACCGCCTATAAGATACTATCCTCTATCCTACAAGACCGGATAGCCCCATACGCTAAAACCATCATCGGAAACTATCAGTGTGGTTTCATTCCAGGCAAATCAACAACTGATCAGATTTTTACCCTTAGGCAGGCGATGGAAAAATGTCTAGAATTTAACATCCCAACATACCATCTATTTATAGACTTTAAAGCCGCCTATGATAGCATAGCCAGGGTAGAACTTTACAAAGCCATGAGAGAATTCGGCATCCCAAATAAATTGACACGACTATGTAGGTTGACCATGACCAACGTAACAAGCCAAGTTAAAATAGCCGGATTGCTATCCAGACCAATCAACATCTTTAATGGACTCCGACAAGGGGATGGTTTGGCCTGCCTCCTCTTCAACCTGGCGTTGGAGAAAGCAATCCGTGACTCTGGCACGGCAACAAGAGGGACCATCGTCAACAGGTCCAGCCAGATACTGGCTTACGCAGACGACATCGACATCATCGGAAGAACCGAACAAGCTGTACACGATTCCTTCATCCAGATCGAGCAGGCGGCACAAAATCTGGGGCTGCACATTAGTGAAGGTAAAACAAAGTACATGGTGGCGTCGAATGCGAGAAGAACAGTTGGTCAAACAATCAAGGTAGCGGAGCACGAATTTGAAGTGGTGCAATCCTTTAAATACCTTGGGTCAACAGTAGCGGCCGATAACAACATAGAAGAAGAAATACGCGGGCGGCTTCTCAAATCCAACAGAGCCTACTACAGTCTGTCAAAGCTATTCAAATCCAGAAATCTAACCATAACTTCAAAACTGCTGCTGTACAGGACCATGGTCCTGCCAGTACTCATGTATGGATCCGAGACTTGGGTGCTTAGCAAAAGGCACTGTGACCTCTTAGCCGCGTTCGAGAGAAAAGTCTTACGGAGAATTGTTGGCCCCATATGTGAGGAAGGACGATTCCGGAGACGGTACAATCATGAGTTGTACGCAATCTACCTTGAAGCAGACATAGTGACAAAAATTAAGCTCGGTAGACTCCGGTGGGGAGGGCACCTAGCTCGTATGAGCGAAGAGGAACCTGCTCGGAAAGTCTTTTGCGGTACATTCTATGGTAGACGGCAGCGTGGTAGACCATGCTTGCGCTGGAGAGATGGCGTAGACCAGGACGCCCAAAGCCTTGGGGTGCGCAACTGGATGGCGTTGGCTCGAGACCGGGATAGGTGGAGAGACTTGTTGAAAGAGGCCAGGACCGGACCCCGGTTGTCGAGCCGATGATGATGATGATAAAGGATATAACAGTCAAACCGTTAGACCGATCTCAATAGTTTTTTGGTTTTTAGCTTCAAACTATTTTCTCATTTAGTCAACTCAAAAGTTGTGAATTTTAAGCACAATCTGCAAAAATACCTAAATATCTTCTTTTGTCCAAAAATTCTATTTCTATCGACTATTTTCGAAATACCTTTCACTTAATTTATTTAATTATCTATATATGTACTCCTTTTTGAAAAAATCTTTTTTGAAGTCCACAAAACCCTACATTTCTGACACAGTAAAACACTAATTTGATTTAAGTAGTCCTAAAAAAAAAGATGAAACCAATTTTGGTTTATTAACTCTTCATTTTTCTTCACACTAATTTGAATTCTAATTCAAAAATAGCAACCATCAATTAATTCTTCCATGATTTATAGATATAAAGCTGCATTCATTTGTATCCAAAGACAATTAGGTAGAAAATATTTTCCTTCATGCAATTGAATCTATAAAATGAATAATTGATTAAAATTTTATTTTTATTTTCCTTCGGGGGATTCTATGATAGAAATGCATATACGAAGGTGTGGCAGTAAAAAGAATTTAACGCTGTCTGCAGTAAAGACTAAAGGATAATAGCTCATTCCTCAGTGAATTAAACTCTTGCCACTTCTTTTTTCTTGTTTTTTAAAAGCAAATTCCCCTGCAGGGCTTTTTTTGTACACTTTTCAATTATAATTTCTCATGATTTATCCTTTTCTTTGATTTGATTGAAAATAATGTTTCAGACATATTAGGTCTTTCAATCTCCATCTTTTATTATTTGCCCCAAGGCTTAAAAGGATGGCAGTTGTTACAAAATTACCGCTATAACCACCATCGACCAAAGTGCGAGTCTCTGGATGTGCTCAAGATGGGTATCGCTTTATCATCAACAAGCTATAACCCTTGACCTAACCATGATAATTTTTCAACCCCCATCAAACTGAAATAAAAAAAAAAAGAAAAAAAAAAAAAACTTATTAAAACACTTTATCTACCCCACATTTTTTTTTTTTTTTTTTTTGCTTTGGATACGTCTTCTTTTTTTTCTTTCTTCTTGCTGTTGCTTTCTATTTTTTTCTTTATTTGCTCTTTAACCAAAAGTTCATTCAATTTGCAGTAAATTATTCCTGAGCGTGATGATACGCACGCTCTGAGGTGAAAATAAAAATCGATTTTTTTTTTTTTCATTTTAACAGAAAAAGCAGAAATGAAAACCAAAAGGTAGACGAAAAACGAGAAGAAAAGGAAATACTTACTACGGCCAATTGAAGACAAATGGTGGTACATCCTATTTCCTCCTTTACTGTGGTGTCGTCTTGTTTTTTTTTTTTTATTTTCTTCTTTTTTTTTAACTTAAAACGTGCGTCAATGAGCATGAATGGGATTCGTTATAAAAAAAAACGCTTACGAGCATTATTTTCGCACGTTGTATTCTGATAACACGGTCACAGGAAGCACGCGTTGGTTAAGTTAATTTTTAAAGTTAAAAAAATGTAACGACAATTTCTAAGCTTAGGAATGATTGTTATCTTGGTTATATGTAGTAACAACGTCATTCATTTTTCATCTGAGCCTTATAGAGATCAAGTGCCAGTGACAAAAATTCAACTTCACACTAGGAACATGGATAAATTAACTTGTAAGAAATCCTACTTCTAGTCAAGAGAAATCCCGCTAAAGAAGTTTTATTTTTTTAGTGTTTTAAGTTTTCGCATAACATTAAAAGACAGTCCTCACTCAAGACGAGATTTTTCTCAAGTGTACGTTTGATGAGACTTTTGGACACTTGAGTTATTCATAATCGAGATTGTGAGGGAATGCTTCAGCATTAACTTGAGGATTACCTCTGAAGCCTTCATTTTGTCTAAGAACATTGACTTCGGTTGAGCCAATGGTGATGGAGATGAGCGACGCACTGATCTTTTTGTGGAATGATCAATGATCAATGATAACCTGTTGCATGTTTCAAAAAATTCGTACCAAAGTGTCCTGTGTTTTTCAAATGCAATTTATTTTTTTAAAAAATTGCTCAAAATTTAAAAATCTGGCTCAAAAAAAATCTGTTTAGTATCTTTAATAACCTTAGCAAACAAATAAAAATAGAAACTCAAAAAAGATGCTGACACATTTCAAAGATAAAATAACCCAGCTTAAATATTTGTAAATCTATTTATTTAATTTCACGTTCTTATCGGAAAAAAGTGGGGCCTTTTAAACTTATTTGTGGCCTGCTTCCTTAAATGTTATTCAGTAGAGCTGTAAAAGACTGCAGTCAATTAGTAATGCAATCAATTGACTTTAATCTTAACTGCCAGTTAGTACTACTACTAAGTACATACTTTAACTACAAAATAAGCAGTTAATTAGAATTAAAATATTGACTGTACAGTTTATGAAAGCAGTTAATCGACTTAAAGTTAATTAATTGCAGTACTTTTCTACTGGTGTTGGTGAGTAGAAAGTTTATTGTATTGTTCTTTTAACTTAAAATTAGTTTCATAGAAATATATTCCTACAAGAAAGTGGCATGGAAGTGTCGCAGTACACTAAACTCAAATTTTAAACACAACAGTATAATTTTTTTGCTGACTAATAGACTAAAACCAGTATAAAAGTACTGCAGCTAATTAACTGTTAATCAATTTCATTACTGGTCAGTCAGTATTTTAATAGTAACTATTGGCTGTAGTTTTACAGTCAAAGTACTAAAAAAATAAGATACTTGCTTTTGGATAATTTTTCTATTTGTTCAAAACGAATTCTTGACAAAATTATTTATCTTCATAAAATTTTTGGTACTCCCTTGTCCCTTTAAATATTGTTTAGAACGCATTCGAAGCTATAATATTTTGTATGTAATGTATTTTGTGTCCATTTCCGGTTCTCGACCCACCGTTCCAGCCAGTTTTATCGAAAAAAATACCCTCACTTTCACACTAAAAATAGTTCAATGAAATTGATTTATATGGTTTTCCGTTTTATTAAATATCAAAAAAAAATACCTCTTATATAGTTCAAGGAAAACTCCCTCCCTACCATCAAGGATCTATCCATATAGATAAAAAATAATAAAACCGGAAAATTAATTAATTTCCTTGAGGCATCGCATGCTAAAGCTCATGGCCTAAACCATATCTGATACTACTTGTGGGGCAAAAAAAATATATATTATTCCTCCTCTAATGATCAGAATTTAACAATGAATTATGAGCATCCTGTCGAAGTCCATACAAACAGTATTTTACACTATCAGCAGACTATTATGCACCATCCATCGTCATAATTTTCCCGAAGGATACAAATACAGATTAATTTCTGTGTAAATGCGGTAGTCCTCAGTACATCATTATACGGCGGCGTGGAACAAAAGAAAGAGGACTCGCTACACGTTATTCTGCCCGCCAACCATAAACATTATGCAGACATTTCATGGGAATTTTCAAATTAAGATGAACTAGAACTCATACCGAAATTGAAATTTCTCTCAAAACCTTATTAATGATGAAGCATGACCTATTAAACCTGTATGGGGAATATTCTATATTTCCACAGTAACCACAAAATGTGGTAAAATCGATTTTCTCTTTAAGGCTCTCCGAACTGAAAGGTTAAAGACTGTTGTGGTGGTGTTGCTTTTGTCTAGTGTAGGTAGGTAAGGTAAGGTTTTCAATTGAACCCAAAATAATCTAATTTCCATTAAGGCAAAACAATAATAACAAACAAACAAATTTGAATATCAACAAATCTTTTGGTTAAGCTTTCTTTTCTCCTGATTTAATTTCCACCGAAAAAAAAACAAGATAAGAAAAGAAGAGATATCCTTGAATATCTGATGCAGATCAATCAATTTATAAAAAAAAAAAGAAAAATGAACCCTCCTACCCATTTTAGTTTTGACCTTAAAGCTAACCGTGTCCCTTGTCAAAAGTTCAAATCCGCAAGCTTATCCCATAACATGTCCCCCAGAGTGACGTAGTCACTTGTATTTCCTTTTTCCGATTTTTTTTTGTATTTTTTTTTTATTTTTGTGGGTCAGTTTCTGATGTTAATTTATTTTATTTGTGTAAGTATGCGTGTGTGTTTGTTCCTTGAGGCATATTTTTATGAATATAATCCTGTAAGGCATGTTATATTGTATTTTTGGTCTATATGGGAGTATCTCTCTCTCTCTCTGCCCAGCTATAAATAAAGTCAAAGTGGCTTTGTGTTTATCCTTTTGGCTTGTTGGTTTGTTTATTGAAAAATCATGTCCTTTTGGCTATGCCTATGATGGCATATATAAGTTATATGGGCCAGGAAAAAAAAATCGAAACAACGTTATATCGCAATAAAATATAATCCTTATAGGTGTGTAGGTGGAATAAGGAAAAAAAAAATATTGAGTAAAATTAATGTCATGTTGATGAGAGTTGAATTTAAATTTTGTTTGTATTGATTTTTAAGTGAAATTTGCTTACCCAGTGCAGGACAAATATATTCCAGGAAAAATTATGATATACATTGTAATTTGGGATCCTTGCTTCTATTAATGTTAAAATAATGATGTTCTGTCGTCAATAATGCACTTAACAAAATTTGAAATATAAATCCTTTTAAAATGGCGGGTTGTGTCCTTTCGCGAACTGGCTCTTCTCTTCTCTCGGTTTTCGATGTCAGGGGTCATGTAAGTACTTATTTGCTGCCATCGCTCTTTGTTCTCAAGCATCTTCGCTGTGATGATTTCCTGACTTAATTCACCGACGATTTTGTGTAAGTTCTGGCGGAGGGTTTCCCACCTGCTGAACTCAAGATGGCAGGAGGGGCTCTTTACTTTGCCTATCTTGTCGAGCCGCATTCCAAGGCACTTCAATGTCATTCCATCTTTGCTTTTTATGACTTTGGGACCATCTTGGAAGATAATTAATATTGATATCCTCTTCTTCGTTAGGAGTAGGGCCATATCTATCCATGGAGAAATTTGTTCGTCCCATGACCTGATTTAACTTTCCTTGCGCACTTTCGGTATTTCTCGCAAATGTGTCGTCGTACCCTACCAGGCATTCTCATGCAACGGAGATCATCATTTTATTGCTTCAGAAGGGACAACCTTTCTCCTTGCGCCAAGCTAACTCTTGTTCACTGGGATAATTCTCCATCATCCACATGAGGTGCACTGGAGTGTTGAATCTTGTCTGAAGCGCCTTCAAAATGTCACTCCACATAGCTGAGGTTAAGATATTTCGTACATCTAGAGTTGCAAGCAAGACGATCCCTGATGGGCGATTTGGGTACCTTTCACCATACTTTCTCTAAGGCTCTCATAGATGAACGGCCTTTTCTAGAAAGTTTGTGAGCTTTTCTGGTAAGTCTCCCACCATTTCTATACTGCAGCTGTGAGAAGATATTTTACCATCGTCTCGAAGAGTTTGGCTGATGCAGTGACCAGCATACAGAGAGTTCTGTTGGCGGGTGGAGACACACCGGGTCTGCTTTTCCGTGGCCAATTAAAACCACTCGTATTATTTACATAAAACAAAGGTTACATAAAACAAATAAACAAAATTTGATCAGGAAGCCAATAAAAATAAACTACGAGTTGTGCAACACAATCAGTGATCTGAATGAAAAGTCCAAAATCGAATTTTAAATAAAAAAAAACCTTAAAATTTCACCACAAAACCTCAATAAACACAAATCCTCTTCCAGTTTCAGCTTTTCAGAACCAAATTTATTCAAAATTAATTTTTAAATAAAAATGATTTAACGGTTCTCCGCATAAGACTCTGCTGCAATCGGTATGTGTAGAATATTCTAACGTGTTCACATAAATTCCTCCTAATAGTTTGTGTAATCTATTTCCGTTATGATTATTTTAACACCCAGAACTAAGAAGCTATAATAACAATAAAAGTCTTTCTCTCATACTTTCTCTGTAAAATACAAAATAAGTAAATTATTCCCAAAACCATATTTTATACTAAGCTTTAAGAAAAAGTCAATTTTTTTCTCAGTTTTCTTTTGTTTCTTTTAATGCTTTTAATTCTTCACCTAAAAAGCCGCTTATAATCAATTACTTTACGTCTCAAACACCCCAGATTTCGGGTGGAATATATACCTCTATACCTCCAATATATGTAGCTCCAAAAACAAGATGCCTATACAAATTTTAATCCCTTGAAATTCCTGTGATTTGCATATACCTTACCTGTGTTTATGAATTATATGAACATTTTCATTCAGTGCCAGTGCTGTCTCTCGAAGGCAAATGAACATAAACACAATGACAGAGCTTAAAAATAATCCACAGTAGCAGCAAACACTAAGAACACAAAGCAGCGCGCATACCATATCCACCTTGGAAGCCAACAACCACCATACCAAAAACCAAAACACACTAAAGATGCCAACATAATAATAATGTCATAATTGCCGTTGGAATTTCTCGACAAAAGGCTGTGGATAGATTAATCCGTCACACCATGCCGCATCGAGTTGCTTTTTTATAAAAAAAAAACACAACAAAAATAATTCCTTGTGCCTTGTGTGAACTGTGAAGTGTGTGATATTTCGTCACTCCGTTAGTCTCACTTCTCACAAGACTTTAAAGAACGAATTTAGTCTCACTGCGTTATGTTTTCAAATCAGGATTATTTTGTAAAAAAAAAAAAAATGCAATTAATTCAGGTCTTTAAAATCTAAAATAATGTGTAAATATTTCTCAAGTTTCCATTCGAGTTGAGAGCAATAACACTCCGGGGCTCCACATTAATTTTCATATCAGACTTGAATAATCCGACACTAAGCTGTTGTGGGTTCTTTGGAAACCTTTAGATAGCTGCTATAAGAGTTCTGAATAAAACACCAATCGAAAAACTCTCAAGTTCTCTGCTTGAATTTAGTAATAATATACCCTAATACACCTACACTAACATTGAACATTGATTTGGAATGGGTCATACCATAGGATACATATTTTCAAAAAAATTGGGTGATAACAACACTATGTAACAATCAAAAAATTCTAATTCTTGTGCAGAGACCTATCACAGAAGAAGGGTAACCTCAGAATAATTCGTCGGAATCGGTCTTGTTTCTAGCGAAAGACTAGAGAACAAACGGTGAACGGTCTCCGGTTGACGGCTCCTATCTGTAACAAGCCTGGAAGAGGGAAAACCACAGAATTATCAGTCGGAATCGGTCTAGCAAAAAGAAAGTCAAGGACAAGCCTTGCCTTTTCAGAAATTCATACTTATAAATCTTTGTTTATGTTGGAAAATTTCGAACAAAAAAAATACAAAAATTGCAAGAAACTATATCGTGAAAAATTAACAATAGGTTTCCAGGTCAGGTATATAAAGCATCCACCAGGTAATCTGCAACTTATAGACGGACTCAAACTTAGTACTATCTGCCCGATCGACAAATTAGAGAAAGAGAAGGAGATATACCACTCTATGTCTGGTTTTGGTATCTCCTACAAATTGACATGCCTTGTCATGAAGCCGCTTAAGAATGCTTGATACTCTGTAAAAGAGATGCTACCGAAACATTAGAAACGACCAGAGGTATGCGGCTGGGAGTTGCAATGTCACAAAGCTGCTTCAAGGCTATTTGCTGTTTTTTGGACTGAAAAAGCAATTGTGTGATAAATCCATATGGCGAACGTTCCAAGAGATGCTTTGGAAAACATTCATGATCCAAGTTCTGATTTATACGCCGCAGAAGCATGACATCTCTCTCAGAGTCTCAAATCGATGAAAAATCTGTTACTAACCATTTTCACTCATTCCACTCTTGTTACTATTACTGTCACCAATTTAGTTACCAATTCTAAAATATTTCAGTACTCATTCCAGTAACCAAGCCTGTTACAATTCCGGTTTCTATTTCTATCACCATTCTGTTCTGGCAACCATTCTACTAATCATTCTGATAACCATCACTCCTCTCTTACTATTCCTGTTATAATTCCTTCTACCAATCTAGTAACTATTCCGAAAGTATTACGGAAACAGTTCCAGCAACCAATGCTGTAACTACTGCTATCATAATTCATGCACCATTCCAGCAACCACTGCTGTCACCATTCTAGTAACTATTCCGGTAACATTCCTTCAGTAAACTGTTGAGTAACCATTCCAAAACCATTATAAACACCATTCTGGTTTCCATTCCAGTAACATCCTGTCACCACTGCCGTTAACACTCTTGTCACCGTTCTGATAACCATTCCTGATATTATATCGCTAAGTACTTCAGTTACCATTCCAGTAACTATTTTAATCAATGCATCCTAGTAAACATTTCGGTAACATCAAGTAACCATTCAGGACCCTATTTCGAATGTCATTAACGCTGCCATTTCAGTAATCAAATCATTGTTCCCGTCATCATTCCAGTAACCATTCTGATTGCCATTCTGGTAATCCAGTAAGTGATTTGCCAAAAACGGGTTTCAAGACGAGGAATAAGATTTTTTTTTAGGATCAGGAATTACTGTTTCTGCCATTTAGTCATTAGAGAAAGCTTATTTTTTTTTCAAAAAAATTTCTAAGCAATTTAGGGTCTTACATAATAAGATAAGATAATATTGTTCAAACCGATGTAGACGGTCTTTCTCATAGAACCGTTTCTCCAAATTGACTTAACTGATTTCAACAATTTATGTTTTGATAGTATGCTAAAATTTTACTCAAAAATTACTCCAATGATGCCAAACTAAACCATACCCTATAACAAACATTTTCCCCAAAGCGTTGTTCCTTGATCCGAATCAGTTCCTGTGACTCACCTGGATGCGTGTGTCTCATATCTACTTCGAGCCAAAGATATGATATCCGATTAGAATCGATCCAAATGTATTTAAATGCAAATCAGTTATGTTAAGCCCTGACACCTAGACCCTGCCCCAACGATACAAGTCGCACACCGCACCTTTAATGTAATCTTTTTTTTTTGTATATTTTGAATGGCAACATTCAATATTCCAGTTTTTCTGCCGATTCTATGGAGCCACAATGATGACGAATGGAAAAAAAGAGTAAGTTTGAAATGCTGATGGACCATTGGAATATAGTTTACGCCTGAAGGATATATCATTTTCATTTCGAAATAGCATAAGAAAGATCTCTATTCTTTTCAAGTCCACCCTCATCACAATAAGTCAATATCCATCAGGATTTGTGATGGCCTTCGACTTGGATGCGATGCTGCGTCGCGTCGCCGTCGTGATGGAAAGATATGGAAATCTTTGAAATTTCTTTTGTAGTCCGCATATCAACCAACCCACCCACTTGCCTTTATTTGGATGATCTAAGCTAAGTGCGCACACTTGGAACTATACTTGTAGCCCCGAACTCAATGTTAAAAGTTCCAATATTACAGACGCGTGTGGTGTGGTGAGTTATGTGGAAATCTCGACGTCCATTCTGTCAGTCGCTAGACTTAATTTTACTTATATATTTTCTGTCTCTTTTCTATTTTTTTGTCTGTGCGGTGTGGTGTGTCGGTCGGTCGGTCGGTTTGACTTTATAATACCAATTTCAATCAACTGCGGGAGGCCATTATGCCCAGATCCATCCGTTGTCCTCATCATTTGGATGCGATGACGACCACGACCATGATGATGATGATGATGATGATGGTTGTCCATCGTGGTTGCCGTTGCTGCTGCTGTCACATTCGACTCTTCCGAGTTCTCTTGAAGTCACAAAATAAAAAAATAAAAAATTATATGAGGACAAAAAAAAAAATAACATCATCCTCGTAATGTGACGTTGTCTCGACAGCTTTGGACGTCTCCTTATATATTCAATGTGGAAGGACACCATGACCATGAACGCAACCCATAACTGGGAATTTGAAATGCATGACTGTTTTTGGATTCGGTATGGACTGGCATTGCATATAGCTTGGACTCTCGCTCTGTGCCAATGCAGGACGTATTGTGTCTGTGGATGTGCTCAACTCTGGTCCTCTATTCACTATTCAGTTCGGTTCGGTTCCGTTCGACTTGGATGGAATTCTCCATCTTTTCAATTTTGTGAATGATTTATTCCGCTCAATCATTCGCCATCGATCAAAGCCATCTTGACATTTAAGGAGGGAATCAAAATGAGCAACACAGAATTTAATCATGGTTATTGTGGCTAAAAGTTTCCAGTCCAGAGTCCAAAGGGGCTCCTGGCATCAACAAAATAGGAGAGGAAAGGGATAGTATTCAGTGTCGAACAACACAACGACGAGGCAATCAAGTGTTAAATATATTTTTTTTTTGCATTTTTATTTATGTTTTACATTTTCGCTTTGTATTGTTTATGGAGTTGTCTGTATACTTTGATGAATTGGACAACGTTGATCGTCATGAAGTAGTACAACACTAAGAAAAGAAGGTTGAAGGAGCAACGTGAAACGACAATCATAAATTTTGGACTGCGCTAATGAGAGACAATTTGTAAAAATAATAAAATTCTTTTTTTATTTTTTATTTTAATTTTCATAGCCTATAAAATATGCCTTGTGGCATAAATCTTAAGACGAAACGAAAGCCCAAATGGCTTAAATTAGTCTTCAAAATGGGACCCGATGTTTTGATCAAAAATTAAAATTACGATGATGGAGAATAATTCATGCCGGGTTAGGTTCGACAGATTTCCTTGAAAACATTTTTTTTTTTTTAATACTTCGCTTTGACAAAAAGTAGGTACCTTCGGTGTAACGGTTTTGAATTATTAAAGGCTTCTCGAAATCGACTCGAACGATTTTGATTCAACATTTTGATTTGAATTCCTCTAAAAAGGTGAAAATTTAGCTTTTTTTTTTGAAAAACTTTAGAACCGATTAGAAAAAAAAAAAACAATTTATATATACTTTTTGAAAAAAGGAAGGATCAAAAAATATTTGATTTTTTATGTGACTTTCGAGAGGCTGTATTGAGAGAGAAAAAAAAATTGAAACCTCTGATATTCTTGTTCTCAGATCTTTTTCTGAATTATTTTTAAAAATCAACGTCACCAAGAAGGTATTAGTTAAGGAAAAGCGCTAATCCAAAAATTTAAAATTTTCAGTAAAAGATCAGTTAGCAACATATCCATATTTTTAGCAAAATATTCAAACTCTCTTTGTTTTGTTTAAATACTAGCATTTTTACTTTAATACAGCCTCTCGAAATTCACTCACAAAAATTATTTTTGTGTGTCAATTCATTTTGTCCACTTTATAAAATTTTCAAGAGATTTTGAAAAAAAATTGTACTTGCATGATTTGTATGGCATTTTCAAGATACCAACATCTAAAAACTGAACTTAAAACAAAAAAAAAACAATGATCTTTTTTCGGATAAATTATGATTTTCAAAATAAAAAAATCTAGATTTTCTTAAAAGTAAAACAAAAAACTTTCCAAAAGTCAAAAAAATCTGCTGCTCAGGGGAAAACCAAAATTTAAAAATAATGTTTTCATAAAAAATAAAAATAGACCTTATACAAAAAAAATTACCATAATTTTTTGCATCGAAATCATAGGAGTCGTTTTTGCAAGAGTCATGTTTTTCTTAAACCTGTATATGGGACACACCTACCTACCGTTTTGTTGGTAAAAAAAAAGAAACTGCATAGTAGAATTTTCAGACTCATCGTTTCACATTCTCTATCATAGTTACGTCGTATTTGATTATTATCTAACCTTTTCTTTTGGATTCGTACAAAAGAAAACATGGCTTGATATAAATAGTAAGTACCTAGTACCTATATCGCAAGTAAAAATTGAGTCAATTGTAGGAACCTACAATGAAAAGCAACTTAAAAAGAGCGGCACGTTTATTTGGAACCATCTTATCTTATTCAGTTATACTTTCAGCAAATTTTCTGTCTGATTTATTGTTTCGCATGTCAAAATTCACACCCATGAAATGTTAAATTTTAAATAAATTATGAAAAAAAAAAATTATCTGCTTTAACACTTTTTTTAACCTTTGAAATTGCAAAAACTCCAACATTTCTAACAACTTCATTTGCTTTTATCAAATCCAGTTCGTATGCTCTTACCATATATTTATCTACTCAAAGTCAATTATCATCTCAACCCATCACTCCAGTCGTGCAGTAAAATTCTTCCTCTTCTATTTTTTTTATATTTTTTTTTGTATAAAAATGAAAAAAAAAAAAAAAAAAAAATATGCCTACATCACTCCATTAAAGCATCTAATAATCTAATTAAAGCTGATGGGGCGCGTTTACACTGAGTTGAGTAACCCAACTATCTTTGATCTTTCATCCTCAAGTATAATCACACGCAATTCATCTCTAAACAAAAAACAACTCCTCTAGTAATTAGCTACCCACCAGCAGCGATAGAATAAAACATCCTCCTTACAATAACACAGACGAAAAAAAAAATTAAATCGAATCTGGCTATCAAACGATTAATAGAACAAAAGTGATTGAATACCTCTCCACTTAGAAGACCATGATCATGAAATTAATTACCATTATTTGGGTGTGCGCACTTTGTTGTTTTTGTTTTGGGTTTTTTGCTTTTGTTTTTGTGATTGTTTTTTTTTTTGTTTTTTATGTGGATAAAGGAATCAAACCAACCTTCTTCTTTCTTAAACCCAAAATCATTTTGTATGTATATAATCTTCTGTGATGTCTATCCGCCCTCTTAATCTCACATTTAATTCCCATTGTTTCATTCTGTTCGTTCTCTTTATCTCACTTTTGCCACACACACAAAACTAGCTCATAATAATAGGTGCGCCCCAGCGGCAAATCGATTAATAATATTAACAAGGGTCGGATTTAAGGCGAATTGAAGGAGGAGCGAGGCACCTATATTGTTGGATAAAACACATTTTTGGTCAAGTTAAAATGTTGTGATTTATATTTAGGGACCCTAAAAGATGTCAATATTCTCAGACTCCCCATAACTATTTACAAACAATTTCCATTACTTTTTTAGGACCTCAGGTTATAAAAAATATAATCGGAAATTCAGAAAAATAATGGAACTATTTAAAATCTTATTAATACCTAGCAAGCAACCGATAAAAATGGCCTAGATGAGGTCTAAATACGTTGAAATATTGTTTAATGGGTCTCAGGGTCATAAATGTGTAGTTCAAAACTTAAAATATAGAATGATTAACTAACTTCATCAGGAAGTCCACGAATTAATTAAAACTCTATAGTGGATTACCGTTGATTTCCTAACTTTTAAAAAGAAGTACCCAACATTAAGACCCCAAGTTCTGTAAAAAAACAACATCTGCGAATTTTTTAAATATTATTTTATATATAAATGTGCAATTAACCATTGTTGATTTTGGAGCCACCTGTATGGGTTAAGCCATTTTGAATGTCTTTTGAAATAATCTGTACGAAGACACTCCGAATCTGTTGCATTCAGCGTGAACACCTCTAGGAAACTGCCATTTAAGTATTATCTACTCTTGATCTTTTATCTTCATACCTCAGCCAGTGGGTTCAAACTGAATGAATTTAAACTTTTGATCCTACTTAAATGCCTAAAGTAGAAAAAGCAAAGTCAAGTGAATTGAATTAAGACCCCAAAAGTAATCAATCTTAAAATATAAGTTCCACATTAAAAGAAAAGACTTGTAACTAAAGACCAACGAGCTAGACCGAAAACTTGATTTTAGACCTTAGACCCATAGTATGCACATCATAAAATAAAGACCTTTCCTACAAAAGTACGCATAAAATGTTCCTTTATAATATGACGGTTAGGGAAGATAACATAAGAAATTAGTTCTGATTTTTGAAATTGAATTGTTAGACGCAACTTAAATCCTCGATAAACTCTTCCGGTTGGAGGTCAAGTCATAATAACAGTCATTTGTTAAATATTCTCTGAAGAGTTAGTAGCACTTTTACAGGAGCAATATAGTAATTCTTCTATTATGTCATACTATAATAACACTATAATCCTTCTATAATCCTTCTAAAATTATTCTACAATCGTTCTATACTCATTCCATAATCATTCTTTAATCATACCTAGAACTAAACTCAATTTGTTGACAAAGAAATCAGATTTTATAAAATTACTCCTATAAGCCTTCTATAATTTGATGATGAGAGTATTTTCCGCAATATTTGGATTTTATTTAATTAACATGGCTCTGTAAAGTTTATTTCATTTGAACAAGTCTTATAGAACAATTGTACAAGTGCAAAAATAGATGATAAAACGGTTCTCTCGCTGGTTATAAGATTACAAATTTTAATGTTAGCCCTAAAAATATCAGAAAAACCTCCATGGAAAAAGATTTATCTGAATTTTTAAGTTCGTGCAGGGAAACGGATGGCTCTTCAATTATTGTAGTTGACCCTGCTTCTTCATTTGTCACCAACTCCACTCCTGAACAAAATATTATTTTAAATCTGTGATATAGAAAAGTAAACAAACTTCCTTTCTTTAACAACTAAACGAGTGTGTCCGCACTGCAAGATTACACGAACTATCAAAGAGTCAAAGAGAGACTGAGAAAGAGCTAAAGACTCCTCCGGAGACTTCTTCCTATTAAAAATCCGATCGCAATCTTAAGCCTTTCAGCGATGGAAGAATAGCATCAGCCAACGTGTATAGATAGAAGATACCCTCTGACATCTTATATAGAAGTGACGGTAGTGGTAACAGAGCATCAACAGCAGTGGCATCGAGCATCATCAGAAGCAGCAGAAGCACAAACATATAGCAAGAGTATAGAAGAAAAATAAGATTAATTACACTTTGCCGCAGAAATCCCAGCAAAAATCTCTATCGTTCATTGCAAGAAGTAGGTACCTTGGTCTTCTAGAGTTTCACTCTACAAAAATATATTCATATATCATGTAGAGTAGAGACTAGTGAGTGTATAGAATAGGGATGTAGGAATTGCCCATTCCAATTTGAAAATCACACAATAGAGGAAGAGCATCATCAACTACTACAAGGTATCTAACTAAGAACTCTTATAAAGAGTAGGTACCTACTCGTATCTATATAACTACAATAACAACACACAGCAGTCATCGCATTATCTCTGTGCAAGTATCTTTCTTTTCATTTATTTCATATGATCGACCATACAAGGGAATAAGGATCTATAAGGATAGTCATTCTCTATAATATTCTATGACTAGGATGGATGGAGCTGAATTTGAAGCTAAAGCTGCAAGAGCTTCTTTATATGAAGACACTCGCTCTCGCATATTATTGTACTGATTGAGAAGTTGAGATAGCCCCGCACTACACAGTATTAGAAGACGAGAGTTCTATGTGGGTATCTCACCATCTTCATCGCATTCATCAGCATCATCACCATTATCATCATCCTCCATATACCTCTTCTTCGTACAGCCTCGTCTCTTCATCTTGATTTCTAAGTCGAGTCGAGTTGGGGGCAATCGTCTTGCATCATTCGCCATTCGTTCTTTCCTAAATCAGAAGAAGATGGAACTTTGTTCTTCTTCTTCTTCTTCCTCAACGTCGAGATAATGCCAGAGTCATCAGAAGAAGCTCTTTTTCTTCTTCATTTTTTTTTTGTTGGTTCACTCGTCCGAAACTAACGTTTATGTATGTTCCCAGGAAGGAAACACAAAAGGGCAAGGAGAAAGAGGAGGGGGTACACAAAACTAAGCAAAAACACAAAGTCCTATAGTACCTTCTTTACCTTCTCTATTTTTTTTTTTGAAAGGACGACGACGACGATGACGACTATAGGCATCACACAAGCTTTTGCAAAGACCAGTAGGGCGGGAAAGGTCGGCAAAAACACTTAATGCCAATGGTCATCGTGGACAAAGGAACCCAAGAGGGTTTGGGGAGGTACATATTTTTTTTTTATCAAAAGATTTTACCCTCATATAGAGGCAGATATTATACGAAACGATTCCATAGTTTATTTTGTAGGTTTTTAATATGAAAATTGAATGGAAGACTCTCTGGTGTCTCCTTCGTTTTCTAGAAAAAAGTAGAAAAAAAAGTACTAAGGCTGGTTTTGGGATTTTAAATGAAATTTTAAATTCCCCACTCAAAAAAAAAAAAAAAAAGGGACAAAGCAGCAAGGAGTAAATAAACATTGCATAGAGCGAACACACCATAGGACACAAACTGGACTTTTTAAGGGAGTTTATGATACTCGTACACTATAAGGTACATCTTCTATACCCCAAGAGGGTGTATTATACCTATTTTTTAAGTAGTAGTTTTGTCACAAAGATTGACTTGATGGGAATACATACCTTCATACTCTACTCGTATTATTATTAAAGGTAAAACAAGCATTTTTAGAGCATCATGAAAGTTAAGGGAAATGGTCGTTGCAACTACCCTTAATCTTAGTAGTTTGATTTATTTAATAGTTGATATGACCAAATGGTCTATAAAAGGTTTTATAAGGTTTATAATTTGATAGGTTTTTTTTTTGTATACAAACTTTTTGATACACTTAAAGTACAATAACTACCAGGCTGCAAAAGTTGGACATAATTGATGATTAGACAACTTTAAAGGGGAACCATCAATCTTTAGGCAGTACTATCCGATATCGTTAGTGGCACTGGATTAGTCACACGCTTCGAAATGGCGACAATTGCATTGCAAGCCAAGTGATGCAGTGGAAAACGCTCACACAGGTTCAGCCGAGACACACATGGTACAGGACAGTCGAACGGTAATCTGAACAGCTGGGAAAAGAGTTGGAGAGCACTGAGCTACATTTCCAGAATTGGTACAAGATGGTGTGCGGGAGCAGTGGAGGCCCTATGTCCCTTAAGGGGATCACCACAAACACAAAAGGTCTAAGGGCCTAAGTAAGCTTGTAAGTAAAGAAGGATCATTTGGGCATGTTGGTATTGCTAGAGTTCGAAACACATTATATTCTTTGATAATATTTTCAGCACCCATATCCTAGTCATAATGCTAATCTTAGTATTAGAAGAATTGAATATGAATTAATTGGATTCAACTAAGTGATATCCCAGTGGCTGCAACTTTTTCTGTTCTTCCCCTGAATGCAATAAACCTTAGTCAAACTTGTTCCATAGACACTCTGATGAAAAAAAAGTAATGCTCAATTAGATATTTTTTTCTTACAAGATCCGATATTACTTTCTCAATAGGTAGGTACTATAATTTTATTTATCACTCCACTTTGGTATCAGTGGTTCTAAAAATAAATAAGTTCACATAAACTATCCGTTTTAATTCACTGAGTCACTACTATGTCAAAAAATTACAGTTTCTGTTACTAACGCATGTAATTCCACGACAGAAGGCCCAATACAAGTTGGCAAGTACTTCGAAGTTTCTTAGTATTACGGCTTGGCTATGCAGACTATACGAAGATTTTTGATTTATCAGCCTCAGAAATAATACCTATTCAAAAGACCACATTTTAAAAATCCTCGTTGAAAGGCTCTTTCTTGAAAGGCTTGAGCACAGACGTTCTACGGTATAAGGTTCACTGTACTAAAGGCCTTACGCCAAGGAACCATGTGAATGGCAACTTGACCCGGAATGACTTTCGTGTAGGCTAGAATGCATAGAGCCAATTATTAAGAAAATTCGTTTCCTGCAGTCATTTGCTGTAAATGAATTGAATATTGACACCGAAAGTGAAGTACTTTGCAACAAACTACTTTCTGAAAAGGTTCTTTGAAAATTATCCATTCGTTTGCTGCAAACAATAGAATTTACTAGTAAATGAAAAGGTGTTTACGCGAAGTGCGTTACCTTTAGTAAACTGATATTTGTAAGAACTGACAAAGGCCCAAGCTAGAATTTAAAAAAAACAAAAATGTGTGGACAACATGAGACAAGCGAAAGTAAGATGGGAAACCGTTTCCACCTGGTATTGATTACGGAAAAAAAGCGGAAAAACGGCAGAAAAAAGTGGACAATCTTGTTCTCCAAACGTTCGAACTCAGGGTTTTACATCCAAAAAAGCCTTATTAGGATTAAATTTTACTCCCCCAATATCAACATCTACATATCTTATGAAGTTTGATGTTCCGAGTGCTTTGAGAGCATAAATCACCCGCCAAACACAAATTTTATGAGAACAAATTTGTATCGAATGTTTATTTTTTTTAATTTCCATTTCTTGCACTTGCAAGCACTCTCCAAATGATTGCTTCAAATAATTTAAATTTAGTTCTTAACACAGAGAAGTTTTGTTTTTATTAATTAAGAAAATTCTTTACATTTTTTTTCTTTGAAAACTTGCGATATCCAATCATGATTTTGAAACTTACCTTAAGAGCATTGCAAAAAAAAAAAAAAAACCCAAACAATGTCAAATGATAAAATTCTTTGCTTCTCATTAATTATTATGTCAATTTTCTTTATCCATTACCACCACCATCATTACCTGTTACCAGGTCATACTTACTTTTTTTTTGGTTCACCAGGTCATCATCAACAACAAAAGCCCCCAACTAACCTACTTTTCAAAAGTCCCTTCCTCATCTCACCAGCCATAGCTCTCTCATTAGCGAGCCTTTACTTGGCATAATTTCTTAAATCTCAACTCGCTATTGTTCAATCTCGTACAAAATTGACTTAAAATATTTTCTTTTCTTTCATCATTATCCATTTTCTCAGAAAACAAAAAAAAATTAATATTAGAAGGTCATCGAAATCAATATGGTTACATTTTTGCCGGACATGCCGCCATTCACCACTGCTGGCGCTGCGGCTGCCATCATCATCAACACTCCCTCTCCCTCGTTTTGATGGATTTAATGCAGCACTAACCAAAAACTTCAAATCCACTGACTTTCGAAATTAGATAAAAACCACAAACACTTGAAAAGGAGGTTATAGCTTGTTGGTGCAAGCCAGCACTATTGGTTTTAAGATGGATCTTCTGTTAGAGAGAGAGAGAGAGACAGGGGATACTTATTGCAACTCTTGGTAGTGGTATGTGGTGGCTTGCGGATGATGGAAAACAACTAAACCTGTGGTTGAATGCTGCTGCTGCTGCTGCTGGTGCTCTGGTACTGTGGCGTTGTTCAACCAGTGTAATTTCTGCTAAGTTCTTCCATCATTACCATGAAACTCATACATAACATTGCGGTTGAACACATGTTCCAAACAAAGACCATAAACTTTGAACATGCCACATTCAACATGGCAAACAAACGTCCCATTATAATAATACACAACATACCCAAACCCATATACCTAGAAGATACGACCCCCTTTTATTCTACTTTACTTGGCAAACGTTTATTCGAACATCGAAGTGAAGCAGCAAAACTTAGATACCCAAAAGTGGTTAGGCTTTAGGTTAAATTTTAACAATATGTAGATATTTCCAAATTATTGCCCAACACTACTAAAGTTGATTGTAGGAACAACAACTACACACTTCAATATTGGTACGTTTTTGACTTTCTCCATATTCCATCAGGAGATTTCTATGATTAAAATGTGAAACAGAGAGTGTGAAGTCATGTTGAATGTCAAATGGTCAAATACTCAGGCCTTCGAATTAATTTAACCTTACACCTCAATTCTCAAGTACTTGTGTGGAATATACCCGAACCGAGAACGACTTAATTTATTAGGTGAAGTCTTGAAATAGTTAATTTAAATTTCAAATCACTGTGATTCGTTTTGCTTTTGAACTCAAAAAAAAAAAAAAAAAAAAAATATGTAGCATGGTTAGAAATGGAATTTATTGACCAAACCTACAATTAAGAAATAGTTTTTTTTTTAACCTTTTGATTATCCATGTTTAATTAATGAATTTTACTTTTTCTTTTCCTTTCAGGTACGGATAAGGATCTAACCTACAATAAAAAGAAAAAAAAACACAACCATTTTTATATTGTAATTTGCGTGAGTGAGTATACAGCTACCTATGGGAAAAAGGGGTAATTTTTCTATTTTTTTTTTTTTTGGTTAATATGTGGGGGAACTCTACCTTTGATTTCGGTTTTGGTAATTATAGATACAGGTCTCTAGATTAACTATATGTAACTAGAAATTAAGTTTTATGTATAAATAAGTAGGTGAAGTTATTTTGGTTTTTAAATTGAAAATAATTGACGAAAAATGTAGGTATATTTTACGTTCTTTTATTTTTCCATACTATTGTTGTCCTATTTTTAACTTAAATTTGTAAATGCTTGAACAGTACAGCTGTCTCCGGTAAAATATGAGCGCTCTTCCAACATGAATTATTGCTAACAGAATTCAAATAAAATGCACGACCGTGTTGAACGTACCTATATGCTTGCTCTTAAGGTACACGTAGCTTGTCCTCGTAACAACAAATTTTTAAAATGAATAAGTTTAAAAAAAAAACATAAAATTTATTCAATTCATATTCTGAAACAGTTTTGAGCTCCAAACAAATATGCCATTTGATTTCAATTCAAAAAATAATTCTTAGAAAACCTTGTTTAAAAAAAAACTGATATTCCTTTTTTCAGAAAATATTAATTCTTCATAAAAAATAATTGACCCATTTTCAAAAACTAGATTTTTTTCAAAAAATTATTTTACTTAATTTTGGTGTGAAATAATATAAAAGTTGCTAAGAACCTTTTGTGCATAAATTTTCATTTTTAAATTTTAAATCGCTTTCGAGAAAAAGGAAATTTATAGCTCTCGTCTTTCAAATCCAATAGCAATAATGTTGAACGTGATTGGGGTTGGGGTTTCTCTATTCTTGTGGCACACTCCGGTTTTTTTAGTTTTCATATTATATTCGTCTTTTAGGGAACAAATATCTATTAAAAGTTTTTTATCTATATAATTATGTAGGTATATTTCTTTTTCTTCAGCTTTTATTTTACTAGCTCTATAGGGCAAGTATTGGTTTCGTGTCAAACAAAAATTTCGAGGTTTTAATCAAAACCAGCATTACGATGATGGAGAAGACCAAAAAAGTGGTTTTCGTCATGCCGTCCGTCGGTCGGTGCGTCCATCTATACACATTTCCACTGCCCAAGCGCGTGAACGGATTGTCTTCAAATTTAGTAGAGATGATTTTTATGTAATTTCGAAACTTTATTTTTGTTTTTGTTTTTGAATATCTCATCTGGAACGAGTACCTACATCCCATACATTATTCGAGTTTTCTCGAAACGGCTCTTACGGTTTTGATTAAACTTTTTGACGTGGTTTTTTCTACAACAATAAATTTTTAGATCCAGTCATGCATTTTATTTTATTTTGGATGCAGAAGGCACTATTTCACAGAAAATGTCTCACAAATCTTAAAATCAAATTTATTCGAATATAATTTTAAAAATGACAGATGCTGTTTTATTTTGACAAATATTCCAGGAATATTTTTCAAATCAGACACAAATTAGTAAAACAAAAGAAATTTCAACTTGAGTTTCAATAATAATAACTTTCATAAGGCTTTAAAGCTTAGAGCATACTTACACTCTGATTTTGCGATAAAACTAGCGGGAGACTGAATATAGCGTTTAAATACCGTTTTACAGTCAACAGATTTGCAATTGTGACCCCAAATCTAATCTCCCGATAGCAACTTTGCGTTGGCAACCTATTTTATCAGACCGGTTCGTAGGTTCCCGAGATTGTCACTTCTATTTTGGGGTTCAGCCCCTTTAACAAAACGTCTTCGCTCTGCTTATTTTATAATAAGCCCTTGAATCTGCATGATTCAAGACTGCCCATTAACTTTGATCTTTTCCAGGATTTCAATTCATTTATCAAACAGCTATAATTGAAAAATCATCCTTCTTCTCAACGAAAATGTTTGTTTCCTTTTTACTTTCTAATTTAACTATCGTTAGCGAAATGGCAATACAATTCAAGCAAAGATTGTACGAAATGTCAAAAAATAATTTCCTTAGCAGCTTCATTTTGAGTTTAGCTGGATAGGAGCGAAATGAAAAAAACGGGTAGGTACATTAAAAAAAGCTTCATAAAAAAAAATTTCATAACTTTTGTTTTCCATTTTCAAATGTCAGAATACTCGTACATAGAACCAATTCAATTTTGACTGACATTTACTTTTGTGTATCGCAATCGCCCACACTTAAATTTTCAAAAACCACTCAACTCATCTCCCGTCATTCATACATAAATAATAATGCACAGTATACCCATATGAGTTAAACACAAATTGTCTCAGTGCATTAACCCGACAAGAGTCACCTTTTCTAAAGCATCAGCCCACACCACCACTTGTCCTTAGAAACATCTAATTCAATAGAAAAATCATTTGCATCAGTAGCATGCGACAACATGTTGCCTCCATATGCCAGACGTTCTTCAAAAAAAAAAAAAATTAAAAAGAAAATCAAAAAAATATCAACTAAAGCTGACACGAGCTCTTCTGTTATGTGACGCCTCTCTCTCAAATAGGTATTCCCATGTCCCATGTCCCATCCCATCCCAGTCAGACCCACCAGCAACAGCGCAACTTGTCAACGTTCTAATACCATTTAGACAGAAAACAGAAGCAGTTACAGCAACAGCAACAGCAACATCAACAGCAGCAGCCATCAGCCATTCAGCAACCAGTATAGGTTTTTCGAATCACTTCACTTGAAGATATAAATATTTTCATAAAGTGTTTACTAGGGGGCAAGTATTGGAAAGGGGAGAAAATTTGGTTTGTTGACAAAAAGTCTGGAACCCATTAAAAGTGTGACACAAATTTTATGGAAATTTTTAATTCGTTTTTGATGTGTGAAGAATCCTTTTCCTTATCTTCAAGTGCCTTGAGGTCTTCAATTTTTCTACAATCTTCCATGTGGATTGGAAAAATGCGCCACTTTATACGACACTGAAGAGTGATTTTTGTATTTTTAGTGAACAAGTTACTTAGAGCCCCCCAATATACGAAAAACTTACTTTAAGTCAGATGACATAGCTTGAGGCACGTTTCGTGTCAGAAAATTATTATTTTTAAACTGACACTCTGTGCATCTGATGACACGGAGATGCATTAAGCCAACACACCATGCCGAACGCCCACCACCATTTCTCTCTCGCGCTCTTCGTGGGGAGGTGTTAGGTACTCGTAGCAACCAGCAGCCGCCATGAATGGTGTTGCGCGCACAGATGTGTAAATCAGGTTGTATGCCCGGAATTAGGATGTCAAGCAGCCCCAAACCTCACCACGCACCATAACCTAAGATTTTTGTTCGTTTTGGTTGCGCTAATGCAGTAAGTTTGGATGATGGAAGAATCATTTTAACGACACAACCTGAAGGAATTACTTTGATTGAAGGTTCCTCCGTCCATTAAACCAAATTTACAACCTGGCACGTCATCTCATACTCGAGTCGAATCTTATAGTTGTGGGGGCTATACTGAAGTAGAATCTCTTTGTGAAGAGTTTTCTTTATTCAAAAACAACAACAATGAAGATGCGAGATAGCAAAAGAGTTAAGTAGAGTTCGAGGTATGTACTTTATGCATAAATATAGAAGAGGTAGTCTCTTTCTGCACACAAGGCAAAGGCGCTACTGGAAAAAGTTATAAGCTGGATCGGAATGCGTGCTCCCTCACATGTTTATGGTCTACTTAATGTGGGATTTATAGTTCAATATAGGGAAATAAAATGCACAACGACTTGGGTTTTTTTTTTTTGTTGGTTTTAGAGGAAAAGGCGGATTTTATCTTCTGCTTTTACCCCTTTCCTCTCTTCTTCTTTTTTTTACTCTTTGGGTTTTATTGCTGCTTGGGTAAAGAGTTAAAAGAATCGGTTTTGGTTCCTATTTTCTTTTTCCTGTACATATCTTATAGTAAAGCTTTGAATGCATCATTTTGATTGCGATTTTGTGGCTTTATTTTGTGTGTTGTGGCAAGAAGGTATATCCAACCATAATCCAGAAAAGCGTAAAAGGAAATTGGAGAACCATTTCTTATTTTAAGGGAAAGGAGGATAAGATCATTAAATTGTCTAATTTACATAGAAATTAGTTCATTGTGTTTTTTTTTTCCTTTTATGATGGGATGAGTGTGTTCAGTGTTCAGTGCGTCCGGAAGCCAGAAAACATAAAGTTCGTTTTAGGACCATGCAACCACGCACTACACCATAACAGACCAATACCGATGATAAGACGAACGTTGCCGTTGGCTAGTAGCCCATGTTTTCCACTGATGGCGAAATGGGATATTGTAGGTTTTTTATGAAGACGTTAACTGGGAGGCATGTTTGGAGAGCCTGTTTGAAGGAATACTTACCAACATTAAATTTGAAGGATTTATAGGAATTATATGTGAAGTGAAAATGGTTTAGAGGGAGATTTATGGTGCTGAGTAATTCTTTTTGACTTTTAAATGTTTTTTTTTCGGACGCAAAAGGACAAATGAGGTATTATACGATGATAGCGGAAGGGCCTTCAAAATGTTCTAAATTAGACTTCTGAGAGTTATTTCTCCAAGGGCATAATACCTTTGGCATGAAGTATTGATCAATCCGCATCAAGACAAAATTTCAGTGACGTGACGCTGATCTGTTCACGTGTCCCACGAAGAGAAGTATGATCCAATAAGTTCAAGACGACTTCAAACTCACGTACGACAATTGCCAGAAGTAGGTATGACGTCAAAATTTTTGTTGGTGACTAAAACCCCTTCAAAGTCGGTAGGACTTAAGACCAACGACCACTGACGCTAAAATTTTATAAGAATACATAATGAAGGCACCAGAAAAAAACTGAACTAGTTCCTTTTATAAAACTTCTTAGTATCGAGCCAGATATCACAGCCGAAAATGGTAAGTCTAAGCTCAAACCGGAAAAATGCAGTCGAAACTGTAAAATCACAACAGAAATTGGTACCTAAATCAATTGAAACTCATAAAGCACCGCTGAAACTGGTAAATCAATAAAAAATTGCTAAATCACAGCCCGAAGTGCAAGTAGTAGGTACTTCACAGAAAAAACCCGGTAATTAACTTTACGATGATAAAGAATGCGACAAAAAGTGGATCCGGTTATTCTGTCCGTCCCTATTGCTAAACCTGAGGCACACTCTCAAGTTGATTAACTGGAGAGTTGACCTCAAATCGAGAGTTGAACACAAATTGAAATTT
This sequence comes from Meliscaeva auricollis, assembly GCA_948107695.1. Taxonomy (NCBI): domain Eukaryota; kingdom Metazoa; phylum Arthropoda; class Insecta; order Diptera; family Syrphidae; genus Meliscaeva; species Meliscaeva auricollis. Next base: position 16,747,384 of record OX403619.1, on the reverse strand, counting down.
GTTTTTTACTAATTTGTTGAAAACTCCCCAGTTGAAAATCCAAAATTGGCCAACTTCTGATTTGTAAAATATCCCTATCAAATTCAAACAAATGTCTTATATATTTTTCAAGAGAAAAAAATAATATTTGTGTGTCAACTCTCAAGTTTGCTCTTCCAACTTCTACTTTTTGAGGAAGTTGACAAAATTTAAAGTTGATCAATTTTGAGAGTTGAAAATCAAAAGTTCATAGCGTCAGCTTTGAGTGAATAAAAACAAATTGACACGTTTAAAATAAAAATCGTTAAGTTATGTTCAACTTTGAGGCAAAAAACTAACTAATTAATAAAATAAAAATAAAATAATATATTTTCAGCAATAAGGCTGTAACAATTTTTTTCAAGTAATTTTTCGTAGAACTAAGTCTTTCTGAATTGATTTTTTGTTATACATAAATTCAATCGAATGATAAAAAAAGTCCATTGAATTGATACAAAAAAAAACTGTCCATATTTCCGTTGTATAGGTAAATATAGGTCAAATAATCACTTAATCCCTAAAATTCCATTCTCAATTTAATGTTCATTATGAATGCTTGACATTTACAAACAAAAACAAAAATGTTAAAATTCCATGCAACCATCAAATACAACAGAATTTAACTTATTTGTCACACAACGGATAAAGTCATTATTTTCACACATTTTAACATGAATTTATCATTAAGTTAAAATTCTGTTTTGTTTTTTTTTTTATTTATTTGCATTATGTCATTAAATTCATTTTTAATTACCATAAAAAGTTTTTTTATGTTTCTACTTGTGCATCAGAAATAATACAAAAAAAAAAAATACAATCCTTCATAATGTGCTGAGCATGCAAGTAGTGTATTAATTGAAAAATCACTTTTTTTTTTTGTATTTTAGTTAAATGGATATTTTCTGGTTATTAAGGTTTTGTTAATTTTTATTTTGTTTAATTTTTAAAAATTATTTATCCGAAGAGTAGGAGTGAATTAATTAAGTTTTTTTATTGTTGTTGAGGTTATTTCAATTTTAAGTGGTCCTGACACAAAACACATCTGAGGCCAGTGTGATGAATTTATTATTTTTTTTATTTTAAATGCAATTTTGAACTTTTTTAAAAGCTTTTTTGACATAGAAAATAAAATTTTGTGCATAATCTTAAAAATTAGGTTTGTTATTTGTTTCGTTGAATTTAATGTCAATTCCAAAAAATAGGAAACATTTCTTGACAGTATTTCGATTTCATTTAAATTATTCCTGATGTGATGAAAATAAATCAAAAATCACGAGGGAGTACAATTCTAAGGAAAATACATCACCATCATCGTCAAGAGGAACAGAAAACCCATTATAGTTATCAACTGCATGATATTCTTTTGCCATCACTTTGTAGTTAGAGTACCAATACCACACATCAGAGAATCACAGTGAATTCTAAGGAAATTTTCAAAAAAAACTCACTCACATCTCAAAAACAAAAATACCTTCCTATCTATTCTAGCTAATACCCATCATGCGTAGAATATATGGCTGCGTTATGTTTCCATTTAAGTGCATTACATTTTGAAAGGAAACTTTACTTAATGGATATACGATGTGACATCCAGAAGAGATATATTATTGCGTGTGTTCCCTCTTTCTCTAAGAATATGGTGTACGTTTACTCAGAAATGTGATTTTGAAAAGCCAAAATGATCTATTTGCCATGAATTCAAAAACCGAAGAAACATCATTTTCCATAAAGATCAGAAACTCTTGACATTATGACTTCAACACGACGCAAAGTAGACGATGAAGAAAATGGAAAACAAAATGTGCGACGTTTAGTCTTTCCTCGAAGGAGTTGAAAATCATGGAAATTAGTTAATCCTTTTTGAATAAATGAAAAATGTCTTGAAGAAAAATGTTTTCTTATGAGTTTCGTCTTTATGGTAGGATTTAAGTGAAATCTTAATTTGCCACAGTTTGCTTTTACTTTGAAAATTAATGGAAAATTCTGTGAAACAACACCTTAAACTTGAGACCAATTACATTATGTAAGTGTTAAAGTTTAAAAATTCAAATTTTAGCCCAAAAAACTTATCATTAGCTAACCTAAATTTAATTCTTGTTGGTAATTAAGAGAAATTATGAATAAATGATTCTATTTGTACAGTGACGGTACAGTGACAACCAGAAATTCTATCCAACGGGACAAAAAGGCAATTGAACGATGAAAACACTTCCCGAAATCCTAATTAAAATATCAGGGATGATCGTATTTTCGCAGTATTAGTTAAACCCCCTAACAATGACTTCCTCGAGTATTTGACTGCTGTTTTTATGAGGAGATATTGGCTTGTAGTTTAAAATAGAGTTCTTTAGTGCCATTCTTCGGAATTATAACGATCCTTGTAGTTTTCTACTGCTAAGGTCTGGAAAAAGAAACTATAAGTAGTCGAAAAAGTTGTTGGTGACTGGAACTGGAGACTTAATGTAGTTCAGCTGACTTCTATGGCTTTGATTTGACGATAATTTTTACATTTTACTCAATATTACTCAATTATCCATTGGAACGCTAATGATTTTGATGTATGCATGTATTGTGTCACTAAAATTGATTTTCTCTCTTTTAATGGAATATTATATTTGATTTCATTCGAATATTCGAAACGTTGGAAAAGTCTTCCGTTTTATCGACTATTGAAGTGACTTCAGAATTGTTGCTAATTAAGAGGTCTGGTATTGAAAATACTTTCTTGTAAGGCTGTTTATATCAACCTACTATTGCACACTAAAGGCCAAATCCTTAAAGTCTGGTAATCACTGATAACTGTGTTCAATTCTTGGTGATTGATACTCTGCCGTCAAATTCTAGAAAAACAGACAAATACGTACTGATATATATTTTCCTGCTGGCTTTTATGTTTGGAAACGGCTCCTTCTATTATTAAAAGCAGGTGATGGTGCTACCAATTTCAGCAACAAATCAGCAAAAGTTATTTTACGCTTGAAGAAGTAGGAATAGCTGTGTCAAATTTAGCCAAATTCCTTGCCTTTCGCAATTGTTTCGTTCTGAACCTAATCTATAGGTAATTATAATTTTTTTATCACCTCTCACTCCATGATTATAACATCTATTTTGGTTCTTGCCATTACGTCGATGACATCAGAACCAAACTCAAGACATTGTTTGGATTTTTGGACTGGTTAGTGTGCTGCTTTCTTGATAAAAACCTGAAAATAATTATGTCAGTGGGATCCTGTGCCCATTTCATTAGTAATAAAGGGTTTCTCACAAGATATAGTAGTAGTAAGTTCTTTGTATTGCAGTCTTTTACATAGTCTACACTGCTTCGTTTAACATACGGACGTTTATCAACCAAATAGCAGAGCTGTAATAGATTGCAATCAATTGGTAATTCAATTGTAGTTAATGGACTTCAATTTGAACTGTAAGGTAGTACCTAATGCTACTAAACACCATACTAACAAAATAAGCAGTTAGCAGTCAGTACTAAAATAATGACTGTAATGTTAATGAATGCAGATAATTAACTTAAAGTTATTTAACCGCAGTAGGTACTTTTTGACTGGTGTAGGTATTATCAAAAAGTTTCTTGTACAGTTGTGTGACTAAAACCAGTTAAATCGAAGTTAAAGGTCAATAAAAATTAAAAATAATCTGAGTTATAAAAATGTTATGATAAAAAAACACAACACTAATCTCTTTTTACCATCATCTTTTATTATCTAATAATTTTTAAAATAAAAGTTGAAAAACTTACCAAAATTTTAATTCTTAGGTACCTTAGATGCATCTCTGATCACATAATTTCGTAACTTTAACTGTAAACATAATACCTATACCTACCACACGTTTTTATTTGTAGGCAAAATGATGAAATAATCAAAAACTCATCAAAAATTTTATGACACGACATCTCTATCAGTTTTCAGAAAATAAATCACACGCCCTTCTACAACTTTTTAACTAATAAATACAAAAGACCATCGAAAAGGAAAATTTACCAATCGAACTGATATCAGAAGGACCATAAAAATATAAAACCTGACGATTAATAAATTCATGTTCGACAAGCTATAACAGAAGTTTATTTCTTTCTTTTTTTTTTGATACTAATAAAGAGTGTGCGCTTGTCACAAACAGATGTTAGCTGATTCCACCTATAAAATATTTTCACACAGGGTGTTTATCATTATCGGCTAATGGTTTATGAAATAATTCAGCATTTTCGCCAGTTAAAATATCGAAAGAAGTCTGTTTAATCAAGTTGTTTTGGACTCTTCAGAATTGATAAAAACACAACTTTCTACTTTTCCATGAGTAATTGTGTGCTCCAACTGCTTCTGATTTCTACAGTTAACCATAGAACAGGACTTCTTCCATTTCAACAATTAAAAAAACTGTGTTTGTTATCGCTTTTGTTCTGCTTTCTTCCGATGCAGTTTCTAAAGAAGTTGTTTTGATTTATCCTGTTCTTTTCTAACTTATTTGAACAGTTTGAAACATTATTGGAAATGAGGGACATTTCTTTGACATTTTTAATCTGTTCTGTTGAGGTGTCATCATTAGAGTGTTTCGGAGGTTCACAACTTCTAACCTTTTTTGGTGATTAATTCTAAGCAAAAATCATCTTCATTGATGAAACTCTTTACTGTTTCAATTTCCGTTTCCGGTAACCCATAAGACTCAATTACACTAACAAAAAAGTACTACTGCGGTTGTGACTTCCACACTATAACACATTATTGATGGTAATTTCTTCAGAAATGAGAAGGGAATTTGAAGTGCAGTCAATGGATAACGTGACAGTTCAAAAATTATGAATATCTTTTACAAATTTAAGAAATTTCCATAACTGACACAACCATCTTCCTGTGACAAAAAAAACACCCTGTAAAACATGCCACAAGCAATAACCATTTATAGAATCGAAACTGCACACAAAAAAAAAATACGAAAAAAGATACTTTTAACTTCAAACTTATTAAGTCATTAAATCGGAGCCTAAAACTATACCGACACTCTCATAAAAACAAAAAAGGCTCACAGTAAGGCGCACTCCCATAAAATCGACCGACCGACACCCAAACTGCTGTGTCTGTGACGATGTAACTGCTGAATAAAAACCACAAAAACCCACCACTTAGACAATTACAGTTGTTGGTAGTTTTCGAACAAAAAAAAGTTACACACAAAGTGCCGTAAATTCTTCCTTTTTTTTTTAAAGCCAATAAAAATCATTCGTTCGAAATTGGTTGCATTTACGTTTAGCATTTTGGAAATGTTTTCCACATTTCAGTCATTGTTATTCTAATTTTAATTACAATTCCATCAAGTAGCAAACAAAGTGTGTAAAGTATGTTCACAGCATGACGTATCTACCTAGTTTAGTTTAGTCTATAAATAAAGGTCCAGTCCTGGAAGTCAACGACATGTTGTCGATGGAAGACCCCCTAGGACGAATGAAGCGAATTGACACTTAATGTCATAGACTCGGTATTCTTTTGGATAAAATACTGATTTTTATTTATAAGATTGTTGAATGAAAAATGTGGAAATATGTGTGTGCGTTGGCAAGTGAATGGAAAATAATTTATTTTCCCGTCGCCGCCATAGTAAGGGGCGCAATAGTGTAAAAGAAATAATCAACAAACAACATTGACATGCGGATCTTTTGATCATCAAATGGATTCATTAAGGCAACAATGTGACCAAAGACCGGCACCTTGACGACCACACCTTGGTGGTGGATGTCATGTGGTGAGATGACTGCTGCAACAGGCTTTCCATAATATCGGAGGCTAGAAGCTATAAATCGGATATTAGTCGCTATATTAGTGAGTGGCAAGTCTTGAATAGTGTTAATGTAATGGAGCCACCACAATAAGGACTTGTAGGTTTTATCCAGTTGATTACACAAAAATAAACACACAAGAATGTTTATGAAGCTGATTAGTTATATTTTATAAAAGCAAAATATTCGTTTACGAAGATTTTAGCCTTCGTGAACTTTAAAAATATACATATATGAAACAGAGCTGTTAAAGACTGCAGTCAATTGGTAATGCAGCCAATTCCATCACAGTCAATTGACTTTTACTTTAACAGCAAGTTGGTACTGCTAATGCTACCAAATTAATCAGTTTCAAATCGATTGTAGATAAATTTTAAATCAATTGAAAATTAGTTAATTTTGAATAATTTAAAAAAATAATTAAAAGGTTCAAAATAAGTTTCAAAACAATTGAAAACTAAATACATAATATTGCATTATCATTTAGCTCTGATCTATGCATACATTTTTCGAAAGATTTGCTGAAAAAGTAAAGAAATAAACTAAAAGACAGAAAAGAAAACGAGAGTTTAATACAGAGAAAAGACTTGAATACCAGATTGGAGGGTTTTTTATGTCTTATCAAAAATGATAAATCATTCCTAAATAAAACGAATTTAGCTTCCTAAGTTTTTGCGCTTCAAAAAATGTTCAACTGTAAATAAATACAAACAAAAATATTATATACTTAAAGGTTATTTAAAAAGCTTAGCCTTATTAACAGGATTTTAATTTCCATTCATAGACCCAAGTCTTATCTCAAGTTATGGTCAAGTATAAAACACTCAAATTTGTTATAAAAAAAGGGAAATAAAAAAATAAAAAAAGATTAAAAACATTAAAAATGAAAAAAAAAAAGAAATCTTTAAGATTCATTAAGTGCTCCTTAAATAAATAATAAAAAACAAAAAAAAATACAAAATTCCACTTGGATTCTTAACTTAAGAGCTATAACCTAACCATCTTATCCTTTTCCATTTTTCTTTTTGTTTTTTTTTTTTTTTTCATTATTGCTTTAAGAAATTCAAAGCTTTTTAGCTATTCTGTTCAAAGACCCCTGCTTGACATCATTCTTATAATGAGATATTATACAAAACAACGAACAAAATGAAAATGAAAAAGAAGAAAGAAAAAAAAAAAACAAATTTAAATCAAAGATTCACAGGATACGCCATTAAAATTCATATTTCTTCGCGGTCACCTTAATTTACTTTTCCGTTAATTTAAAACTTTTCCACCCGGAATCCGCCATCGCACCATCATTACCGCCATAATCTCCAACAATTAATCATGACTTTATGTTTTTTTTTCTGTTTTTTTTTTCTTTTTCATGGGAATGGTTGATGTTGTTATTCCTTTCAAGGATTTTATTCTACGCATACAAGGAGACAGAGTAGAAAGTGGATGGGCGAATATTTAAATTAAAAAAATGAAGAAAACAGAAATTGAGAAAAAATGGGGATACCCAGAAGCGTGCCCATCTAAAAGCATTATTCAGCGCGTCTTGATTTCTTTTGTTCGCTGGGAACAAAAAGAATGTTGAGGTTTTTTTATTTTCATTCTTTCTTTCTTTCTTATTCTTCTCTTCTTTGGTTGTGTGTCAAAAACCCGCGTAATAAATCGATGATTAATGTGTTGGCCACCACCAAAACCACAAGAATTTCTGATCGACTTTTGGGGGAGGATTAATATTAAATAATGATGTCTATACTCGTGCCTATCAATTTTTTTTTTAAGAAAAAAGACCAAGACGATGACGACGATGATGGCTGTCTATCAAATTGCCCATAAATCTTTGAATCGAATTATTCCCTACTTAGAGGCTTTGGCAAACAAAAAGTCTTTCTCTCCTCTGAAAATTGAAAGTCACCGGAGTGAGAAATGAAATTTGATGAAAGCCCCCCCCCCCCCAAATCACTCTTCTTCATAGTCTGCTAGCCTATGGCGCTGCCGGAAATTAAATCTTTTTCTGATTTGAACAGCAATTAAAGTGCAACGGTTATACAAATCAACGGTTTCGGTTTGGATATATTTGTCCGCAGTAGGTAATTGAATTTTTATCTCACAACAGTCCACAGATACGATATACTCCACGAACGTGTCGACTGAATCCTAATGGAGAATGATAACGGAAACAGGGGGAGGTATTAAAAAATTGATGGCCCAGGTATTCTGTCGTAACCATAAACAATTACACTCCAGAATGAAAAGTGTGTGATGCCTGGGTTTGAAGGGAACACAAAAAAAAAAAAACGAATCTCCGGTAAAACCATTACCCCAAGTGTAAAAGGTTAGTATTAGTATCCATTAGATACCCTCTCTTGTCGTATAACTAAGTGCAGTCGTTTGAAAGGTATTCTTTTCCCAGCCCAGCCCAGAGCCTTGTGGGACTTTCAATCTTTTATTTTTTTGTATTTCGGGATAGAAGGTGTATTTTCCAAAAAAAAAGGTAACAAAGCAGAAAGATATAGGCGGCGGCGGGCGGCAAGCATTTTATATAAATGACTCACATCTCTTGAAGCTCTGGTAATGGCATTAACAAAACGGGTAGAGCTGTGAAGGACACCCGATGTTTTTTTGTTTTTTTTTTTAGAGTAAAGTATCTAGTATCTGTACGCATCGTGCATACAAAATTTTGTTTGTATTTACGTTTTACCTGGATGCAAGGTGCGACGGGAATTTTATCACAAACAGACAAAAAAAAAAAAATGAGAAAAAGTGAGGGTGTGTGATAGAAAACCAGACTGCGGGTATTTGACACGCATATTTACACTTCTGACATTGATTGACTGACTGATGGCGGCGGGTGTATAAGCGGGTGCATTTTTTGTTCTCTGATGTTAAAATAAAGTGTTTTTTTTTTTCTTTCTACAAAGGCATCAGAAATGCGTGCCGATATGACAGCTGTAACTAATGTGACAGACAGACGTTTTGAATTCGTGGATATTATATTCATTGGATTCTTTTGAATTGAAAATATCATACTTACTCGTGATAGCCTGGGTACCTAGTGGATGGCATTTCATGTGTCATTTTGTGATAAGCTCTATGATTTTATATGAAGTAGTTTCCGCGTTATGAGGGTATCAATAATGGTTTTATAAAAGGGAGTTTTTTTTTGTTTGTCACTTTTATTTATAATGCAAGATCACGCCCACACAATTTTACAGTTTATGATTTTCAATTAGATTTCTATTGTCCTTCAGAATGTTTTGTGTACCTTTTGTTATTTATGATTGGTAATTTCTATTTATTAGCTATTTTCTAAGGATTCTCAAAAGCTTTTAAAATTTCACATTTTAACTTATTCTTAACAGTTTCCTAGTTTCGGAAGTTACAGTCACAGCTTAAGCCTACCGCGTTCCTTTGAGCTTGCAAGAGTCATAGAACAGACACAGAAGCCATTCGAACACCTCTGCGTCGGAAGTACCTATTATGATTCTCACAATGGGCACCAAAAAATCATTGGTTTGTCGCCGATTGTGCAGAACAAAGCAGCTGAATAGAGGTCACCAGGTTGTACATCGAACAAAGGAGAAAAAGAAACATTTGCTCAAGACTTAAGAGGAAGAAAAGACAACATCTCGAAAATGAGGAGATACAGCAGAAACGAAATCCCAGACATCTGGATGATGGCTCAGAGTTTCAACCGGTTTCTCAGATTGAAAAAAAAAATTTACCATCTCCATGTTAAAAATAAACGAGGCAACTGGTATAGATCTTTTCAAATAAGTTAGAAACGGCCTTGTCAGTAGCATACAAAGCATACTTACCAACCTTTCAATGTAATAGGGTGGCAGGAAACGAAGCAATTTACTTTGCACCAACTACAGAGGTCTTCTAGGCTTCTAGCATCGCATCAAATATTCTTTTTGGATTTTTATGTCAAAGTCTCAAGCCCTTTGCTGATTATTTGTAAGGTCCTTATCAGTGTGGGTTCATCATACCCATCAACATCTAATACTGACCAAACCATCTTATTGCACCAGTCCTTATAGAAAACTCATGGATTCAATATCTTGGCCCACAACTTGGGTGCCGGGATCGAGACTTACACAAATCTCTGTTCTGAACTCTAAACTGAAAAATAGGAATTTATTTCATTGGTTTTGGGGGCTTTCGGAAACGCTTTTGATTAACAGAAGCATTTTAGTTGGTACACTTTGTGGGATAGAGGCATGTTATAAACTCCCTAGGCAGGTTCCTGTTTTTAACCAGAATTTCAAAAATTTACATTTCTAAGAACCTTGAACTATTAAAAAGGATACAAAAAAACCCTCCAACAATGTATTCAATCATTGGAAGTATGACAATTTAAACAATCTATTTTCCTATTAACAGTTGTTGATGTTGCTCTATGCTCTAATCAACACTTAAAAGCCAATCTCCGATGACAAATCAAATTAAATTGGTTGTTTATTGCGACCCCCTTTTTTGTTTAGCAATACATCAACTTTGTAAAAGAACTTTTTCATTCTCAGCAGTTTTTCTCTCTCACTCTCACTCTCTCTATCTTATAGAATATATCTCTTTCTAAATCAGCTTTCTCGAGTTACACACTTAAATCCAATCAACCCGATGTATTGTCGCTGAACTCCTAAACACCACAAAGGACGTAATAATCCCAAGTTATTTTCCACCGACAAAACACCATAGCACATCATTCCAGAGGCTATAAGGTTTTGAAAGCATCTCATATTCTTCATGTTTCTATCCATCTATTTCTATAGGTATACGATAGGTATACCTACCTAACCTTATAGCACCTAAGTAAGTATAGAATATTATGACTTACGGTAGTTCCATGCACACAATCACTTGTGAAATATTGATTTTTCTCTCCCGGATCGGATTACAAAAACTATTAAGTTTCCAGTCAACAACAGAATCCAGTTGTAGAAGCAATTGCAACAAAAAAAAATATCATCATCGTACTCGTATATACAAACTTCGTCTCTCTATATTATTGCCTGGTAAAAGACCATTCAGTAAACCAACTATACTACCTACCTACTACAGTAAGCGCAAGCGGTGGGAAAAAACATAAACCACACCATCAACGAACGGAGGAGAGCAAGAGCATCACATCTATATATGTTGGTACTTGGTACTTCCCCGGCGACTTTATTGATTGCAATATCCTGTTTCAGGTTGCAAAAGCATTCAAGTGGCAATAGTGTACTCTGTAAAACCATTCACCACCATCAAGCACCGAACCGACTATGCTATGAAGCATTCGTCACCTCTTTTTCTTCATAATAATATATTTTTACTTGTATAGTTTGGAGAGAACCCTTCAAGATCTATATTATAGGAGAGGTTACCTCTTGCAGGGTTGCATTTAAAATGGCACCTGGAAGACAAAAAAGGCCTGCAAAAAAAATTGGAAGAAGGCCTTATCAATATCGACGAATAATAATATTGTTATAGCCAAACACCAGTTCTTCGAAATCTTAATATCCGAAATGTTTTTGAGGTTTTATTGTAGTGGTCTTGAATTTGCATCATAATATCATCAACAAATTATAATTTTAATCTTTATTCATACATAAAGAGGCGTTCCCGAAATGACGCTTGACTGACGTACGCTCCTTAAATATCAAATTTAATTTCAATTACCACTTCAATCTGTTCGTTAGATAAATACAAATTTGAAATATTGTCACTGTGACTATATTATCAGACATATTCCTTCAGACAACTTTTATTTTAATAGAAATAATGAATCTTCTCATTTATTTTTGAAAGACATATGAGAATTCTTGAAGAAAAATTTGCTTCAGTAATGTTCAGAATACCCAAAGCTAAATTTAATTGATTTAAATGCATTTTTTTGTCAAATGAATTTTAGTTTTTGAGATATGGAAGCGTTCCCGAAATGATTTTTCGGCTATGTTAGATGGAACAAAAACGCTATATTTTTTAATAGGAGCCTGTTGCCTATATTTTGAAATCCAACCCTGGTAACCCCAACATAACACGAATGTATGTTTTTCAAAGTTTATGGGAACCCCAGATTACAATAATCTTTAGATGTTGAGAAAGGAAGGGAGTTTAGTTTCAATTGCTCCCAAATCGCAAAGCAATATATCACAACTCAACAAGGAGCTACTTAACTGAGCAAAAACAAAACAACAGAAAAAATAAAAAGAAAAAAATGACAAACTAAAGTTAAAAAAAAAAAAAAACTGAATAAAGTTCGAACGAAGAACTTATTCAACATGTATTTCAAGTAATTTTTTGAAATTTGATATTCTGACAAAGTGAAGCGATAACGAAATATGCGCTTCGTCACGTCGCCTCGTAGCATGACTTAGTTCCCATCCTTCCACATTTTCCTCCAACTCGACCTCCACCTCAGCTCCAACCATATACTAGTCTAAGTCTCATCATCATCACCACCATCATCGGTCTGCACCCTTCACAAGTTTTTTTTTTCTTATGGTTATAAGTTATTAAGGCATACAGTCGTCGTTCATATACTATATCAGTGGCTGACGTAGATTTTTTTCCATTGGATGTCACGTTATGAGAAATGGCTCCCAAAAGTGAGGCAAAACATTCCATCAGTTTTCTTGTACTCTATAATATTGTAGCGATGCAGGAGCAGAAGCAGCATGAAGTCAGAAACCTACAACATGGTTTTGGTCTGAAAGAGGAGATACACTTGAGTTAAGTGAAAACATACTTAAAAAATTGTATACACATAGTTTTGAAACTTGAAAGTTCGAAAAAAAAACTAAAACAAACAAAAAAAAAACCGACAAAACGGTTCGTTTATTTTGTCTGTTGTTTTTTTTTTTTTTTTTTTGTAGAGTCTTGTTGTGTTTTTGCCTCTTGACGTAATCACTTGACAGTACACATTAATATTATTCGAAATATGCTGCACCCGCCTACGCGTAAGTTTTTTTATTTTTTTGGTTGTTAGCTTTTGGCGAAGATAAATGAACTCATCCAGAGTAAGGAGCTCGAAGCGATGATAACAGCGAAATCACTGTCAACACACAAAGTTTGGCACTTAATGAGTGTTTGTTGAGGAAAACAAACGCGTTTTTCATTTATTTTGGTCTTCAGTTTTTTTTATTTTTTTTTCATTTTGATAAATCCATTGCTGTGAGTTATTTAATGAGAATAATGATGATGAAATACGATTTATTTTAAAATTAAGTATGGTCTAACATTTGTTTTGTGTCAACACTATTTTGGGGGAAGATATTTTTGAGAAATGATGTTGTGCTTTTATCAGAGAAATGCAATGAAATTTTTGTATTTATAAATGAGGGAAAGTAACCCTTGTAGGTATTAAGTCGATAACTGACGTTCATTCATTTGAAAATTCGCATTCGGCGCAAAGATATTGCAAAGTGAAATTTTTGAATTTTCCAAAATACTCTATTTAGTCCAAAATAAAGCGTTTTCAGAGGTGAAAAGTTCTGAAGTAATAATTTTCAATGGCTAACTTTATGTATTTGTGGGATGCTGAGCACAAATCTGAAGGTACCCAACAAAATTTATCACGGGAAACATTAGAAACCATTAAAAAAAACTTAAATATTTTTTTTTAATTGCTTTTAGTATGAAAATTTTTCGGTAAGATCGTTTATGTAGAACAAATGTAGACAATATTATCGCCAATGCTGATTTTCCTTACCATTTTCCAGCTGTTTGAAATGGTCTTTCCAGATTCCTTACATTGGCTCTGTACTAATAATAATAATAATTCGTGGTGAAAGTCTTACGAGTTCTAGTATCTCCTCATAGGCTTATGGAAACATTTTGTCACTCAAAGGGTTTCTCAAAAATTCTTCAGAGTTCAGAAAGTAATCTATCAGCGGCTTCGGCCGTATTGCACCTTTCTAACGTCGATTTTTTCCGTGAATCCTGAATTCTTAAGATTTTCATTTAATAAACCTACGCATCTATCGTAAATTAATACAAGCAAAATTATGGTCCGAATCGATTCAAATTGACTTCATGTCAAAAAGTGTTACTGCTTTCGATTCCAATGTGATCGATTATAAGTTTGACTATCAAGAGTAACCACACCAGTGACTGCTACCCTTACGTTGAACACCAGCGTCATCAGTAAGTTGATTGGGCTAACTATCCCTAAAATTGGTAAGATCATCTTATTGGCAAAGGGACCACCTCTTAGCAACGACTTTCCAGTCATTGCAACTTGCAATTAGCCACACGCTCCAATAGGCCTGGCAGAGGAAAGAAGTTCTCGAGTGCGAGTAAAGTAAAGGAACACCGCCCTCTAAAAAATGGTTGCTTTTACTTTTCCTAAACTAAGTGATTTTGTGCCATCTCTTCAATGACGCGGAAGTACCTGCAAACTTTTCCGGCTAACCTAATGCTGAAATATGAAAATCTACATTGATCTGATTGTGTGATGGTAAAAAGATCAACTGTCACCCCGTTTATCTAAACTAACCATCAGAAGCATGCCAAGTTCATTTTCTAGAAATCGACATGGGGCAGTCTGGTATTACAAGGAACTCCATATTCAGTTCTGCTATATAGTTGAGCCTTTTCCCGAATGTGATATTGTTCAACTGTCATTCCAAGAAGGTCCAGTCTAAAAATTGAATTCAGAGTCTTATTTCAGTGACATTCTTTATCAAAGGCCAAAAGATCGTAGATTTGTTTCTAATAGTTGTGATCCCTTTCGCCTGTAGTAAGAAGTGCTCATAAAAGTCATATGATGGAGTATGGTCCTGAGGCAAAATGGCGTAATTCTCGCATTTACCCCAAATCTTCATCTTAATTATTCCATAGGATTACTATAATTCTTCAACTTCCTCCTTGTCCTATTTATGCCATTAAACTGGAACTTTCTGAAACGGTTTCTATGTGTACCTTTTCATCAAAAATGTTATACATTTTTAGTTCTATGTTAAAGTACCACGAATTTGTGAAATAATATTTATTAAATGAGATATTTCATTTCTATACTTTGTTACATTTCCCCACGAAATCCCGCAACCACCTGCCACAAACATCAGGGTGAAAGTGTCATTGAATTCATGGTAAATTGAATTCACTTTTATATAGCTATACAAATTCCTGTTCAACCAATCAGTCTAACCATATCAGATTGTCCATCAAAGGCATTATAACATTATTCGCTTTCTCACACCCGGAAGCCCCAAGCCGGGAATCCTGTCAGTCACTCTATTCAATTCAGTCACAATATACGATGTGCGGTATTAGGCCCATCACTTTCACTCTCCAAAAGACTATACGATTCGACCCCTAATCTCCATCATCAACACCCAAACCCATCAGAACAGCTAACATACATATTATATCCATCAGCCCCTAGCAGCAGCAGCAGCAGCTATCAACTTTCAATTTTCAATTTAGCTTTCGGTTTTGCAAAACACACAATAGCAGCAATCCCTGACAATAACACATCGCAACATGGATTCATTAAAAACGTCAACCACACCGGAATAAAATACCACAAAATTACGAATCCAACAAACCGGTATAATATTTGGGGAATGAGAAGAAGGTGGTGAGCGTGGGGGTGGATTAAACTAGATATTGGATGGACTTAGCAAGCAGTCCCCTCTCTCGAGGGAACACCGAATAACAACACAGAACAACACAACCTTCGTCGCCCTCTAGACCGACAAATTTTCGTTTGGTATCACAAAGCCAACATCAGAAGCAGCACAGGACAATTGCATTTTCTTCCATTTTTTTTTTTTTGTAGTTATTATTGTTGCTTTCGTCCTTTGGATTTAGACTACCAGGATTAAAACCCCATTTGGAAACTCTGTGATATAACAAGGGCTGTTTTGGACAGAAGTGAAAATTGCACACAAAACAGTCAAACAACAACAACAGAAAAAAAAACACCGAAAACCGTAAAACCTTTAAAAGTGAATGTGTAAGGACTTCTTCGGATATCCTTGCTGATGTTGAATGGTTCGGTTGGTTGGTTTGAAAATAAAATGCAATAAAAGTTTCTAATTGACTATTTTTGCAATTTGGCGAGAAGGCGGATGTGGATGTGGAATACCGAAGTACCCCAGGAGTATAGTGTGATAAGGAGAAGAAGAAGGTTAACCATGAAACCTATATAAATGTATCTCCCCTTAAAAGTCGCACAGCGTGGCTGTTTTTTTTTCCGCCAACTAAGGATCAAAACCAGAAACGCTTCGCATATGGATTTCCTCATCGCCTACGTCGACAGCCCCTCTTTATCACAAAGAGACTTCTTTGGAGAAGGGAAAAACAGGACGAATAATTGTCTGGAGATTTTTTGTTTGTCTCTTTTTTTTTTTACTTTTCCTTGTTCGTTTGCTGTCCGACCTCATGTGGTTTAACTTGTTGGCCGATTGTATCAATTCGGTTTTCTGTTTTTTTTTTTTTTTTTGAAATGGGCATGGAGTCTAAAATCCCAATTTAGATTTTCAAGGATTGCAAGAATCCTCCCTTTTTTATGGTCTAATGCTTCTGTTCAATAGTTATTTGTTGATGTTGTTGTTGTTGTTGTTGTTGGGCTTGTTATTTGTTCTCCTTTCGGGTTTTGCTTTTGTAAAATCAAACGAACCCAGGCCTTTTTGTGTGTATGTCGTGTGTGTTAGGGGGTTTGGGGTTTGTTGTGGGTGAAAAGTTTTCTAGATGACCGATCTTAAGATTTTCTTTACAAGGCATTCCAATTCAGCACCTCTGGACATTAGTTTATTCTTCACATACAGTTTTGTGTATGTGTATAGTTGTAATGGAATCCTTTATCGATTCCTATTTGATATTATATGTAGTACCTTCACAAATACATAATATATTTCGAATAATTGGACATAGAAACACTTTTGAAATTTGAATATTAATTTGGAGTTTGGCTTTTTTTTTTTGTTGGTTTATTGAAAAGTCACTCGAGTGTAATGACGGATGTAAGATTCGAAAAGAAGAATGTCATAAATATTTGATTGGGACCTATTTTATGGCCTTGGGGCAAAGTAACTTTATTGAATAATTTTACATTTTGCTCCAAAAAAGTAAAATAAGGAGACACAGGAAGTTGTAGAGTTTCAATCTAGTTTCAAATAACTCAAAGGATTATGATTGATTTCAAATGACATTTATGGAGTAGTGTTTCCCTTTAGATTTATAGTAAAGTGGCTAGGAAGTAACCTTAATTTTCCTCAAGTTTAAAAACAATCTTATTCTGTTAAAGAAGGACCTCAGTTTTGAGAGAAATTTGATTCATGAATACATATTTTGGTAATTTAAATCGATAATGCATAAAAGAATTAAAAAGATAAGAATGAGCTGCATATAACCTTTTTGTTGAAGCAACACTTCTGCCGAACTGCTGCCTTCAATATATCAATAAAAGCTATTATTGTACTAATTTTTCACCTTGTATATTGCCAAATTTTCGGAAAACATTGTTTTGAAAAATTCAAGAAAAATGGCTTCTGGCAACCCTATGGTTAATTCAATGCTCTTGTTATTTTGTTCTTTTATTACAAGACATGTATATATGCTACTTATGTATTAATTTTCAGCTAAGTACTTCTTCAGATTTATTTAATATATTTTTTTTTAAAGGTTTCATGTTTGATGCATATGGCAACCCTACGACTGAATCTTCACTTCTACCAGTTTGGATTCTTCAATGTAGTAATAAAGCCTTTATTTGTACTCAGCTTTAACCTTATATGTTATCATCAGGATTTCTAAATGTATTGTTTTAAAGTTTAAAGTTTTATGTCTGCTGGCAACCCTACTTTTAATTTTACCCTTCTTTTATTTTGTTATATTCAAACAATGTAAAAATGCTATTAATGTGACAATTTTTAGCTCTGCTGATCATCACGTTGTCTTAAATTTTTTTTTTAAGATTTCGGGTTTGATGACTCTGGCAACCCTATGGATATGCTTACACTTCTGCTGATTTAGATTCCTTAAAACGTCTTTCAAAGCTATAATTAAAAATTTATCCTTGCCCCTTATGACGTTGATTTTTCGTCGCTATCTCTCCGACTATAAGAAATTACCTAACATCTTTAATGCTAAAGTTTGAAGAATTTAAATAATTTACCTAAATATTGTATAGCCACATAAGAACATCTTAGTTAGAGACTACAAATTCTTTCCTTTAATGGTGTTAAAATATTTTACTATTTTTGAATGCCATCAATTCTGAAACACTGCATTGCGTAAAACACATTCATATCCATCCAACGTGAGTCGTTGGTTGGTTTGATGTTTGTGCACTCTGCATTCTGTACCTAACCCTCAGATATTTTCGTTTTTTTTTTTTTTTAAATTTAAAACAAATTACGTCGTGTCCGCAATTCAATTAGAAGACTTCCCTCTTAAACCGTCAGTGACCCTCGTACCTGTCGGAGGAAATGTGTGTCCAGTGCAGTAAAATAATTGTAAAACCTTTCAAATGTGTTTCATTAACAAATGACCTCTCTTTCTCTCTCTCTCTCTCTCTCTTTCTCTCTCTCTCTCTCTCTCTCTTTCTTTTTACCCTTTTCACTTTGAATGACTTTTCCCATATCTACTTTACTTAAATTTTTAATTTATTTTTACTGTTTGCAGTGCAAATTTGTATATTTTCTTTGCATTTTGAAATGACAATAGGGTATGATTTTAAATTTTTTAACAAAAAAATCATAATGACTGATTTTCATCGTGATTTTATTTCTCTTGAAATGTAAAGGGTTTTTTTTTAAATAAAACAAAAACGGTTTTGGACTTCAATGAAATTCTTTATTTCTGTGAAAGTACGTTCGATGCAGTTATATGGAACTCGATTTCTTTTGCATGGCCATTACGGGCACGCTTGCAGAAGTCCAGACGTTGAACCCAATTTTCGACGGTTTTCAATCATAAATCGGCTGATACTGCTGAAATTTCACGTTTAATATTCGTACAAAGTTCATCAATCGTCGCTGACTTGTTGGCATAGACCATAGGCTTGACATAGCCTCACAGAAAAACGTCTAATGGCGTCAAATCGCACGACCGAGGCGGCCAAGCGACTGGACCATTTCGTGAGATAACACGTTCTCCAAACTTGTTTTTCAATAAATTGGTTGTGACATTCGCTGTGTGGCTTGTGGCGTCGCCGCCGCCGTCCTGTTGGAACCACATGTCTTCTAAGTCCATAAATTGGACGTAGCGCTCTTAACGTTGAGGCCACTGACTCCAAATTTCGGTAGTAAATTTTAATATTTTCTTTCCATCATAAAATGACAAACCTTACTGAAGAGAAATGTCAAAAGAGCGGTAAGAAATATGGTGTCGTTTGCTGTCCCTGTCGCAAACCCTGAAAAACCCTTTATAAATGCTTGGATTAGGTTGCCCTTATTGCTATTTGCCCTGCCAACCATTTTTAAATTCATTTGGAGGTAGAAAGCACTCATGAGTACTTTACTTGTGATTTTCAAAGGAAAGGAAACTACTTCTGAGTACTTTACTAGTGATTTTGAAAGAAACACCAACTTAAGAAATCAATTGAAATTTTATTTCCTCGGTAGAAAAGCATGTACAAGGGGATACTGCTAGTTTTTGGTTTTCATCCACTTATGAGTACTTTGCAACCTCTTAAGAAGCACGGCTCAAAATCCATACATGAAAATAGTTTGTGGATATCTATCGACATTAATTTATACTTTTTAATAAGAAAATTTTTAGTCCTTTAGTGTAGAAGTTATGAAAGATTGTGATGGCTACAAAAAACCTACGAAAGGACATGAAAGTACACAGAAAGGACTCATTTTTCCTCAAACCTTTTCGAACCTTACTAAACCATCAAAATTATCTAGTTTCAATACTTTTGAAAAAAACTTTGAAAATAATTAAAATAGGGTAAATAGTACAATTAAATAGGGTAAGACGCTTTAGTTTCTCTATATATTATTTTTGTTCTTGGTTTGCCATTCGTTTGCGTTTATTTTCTGTAATATTATTTTTATTTTCAACTTTTTTTAACAGCTAAAACAGAGTTTTAATATTGAGTAAATATATATGAAGAAAAAAAAAAAAAAACGGAAGGAAATTCAAGAGCAATGGGGGTAAAAGCAAGGATAACAAAACAAAGTTGCAAAAGAAAAACACGCCAAAAAGGAAACGGCACGCACGTTTTAATGGCAGGCCTCGTCATAACCATCAACTCTTGAGTTTCTTCCTATGTTGGTTGTGTTGCTTTTTGCCTCCATCAATGCCATCAGCCGCCAGCAGCCAAACAGCTCAGCTCTCGCCTCTCCCAACATTAACCAACATCCTCTGACAGTCGTCCTCGCGCGTTCTAGGTTTTCGTCCTCGAGCGGTGCGGTGGGTGTGGTTGTGATATGATTGCCGACTCATGGTAGGTCGGTCGGTCGATCGGTTGGCTTGGATGGGTGGGTTATCATAATTACCAGGTGAGTGCGATAAGAGCATGAAATGGGATAATAATGGGTAAGAAAATTATCACGTTTTTTCTCCCTCCCTCCCTCAACTCTGTAGCACTCTTTGGAATGGAAGGGAGTGAGAGCTTCGTAACCGTTACAGTTTTTTTATTTGCATAGAATAGGCACACGGAATGTCAGACAACAACAACAACAAACAAACAATTGAAATAGTGTCTGAGCTCTGAGGTGCTTGTGGCTTAACCGTGTATCCTGGAAAAGAAGAATACACGCTAGAAAGATATCCGCACGAGCAAGGAAACCAAATGAAACGCGCTCAAGCACTCAAAAAGCACTTGCTACCCGTGGAGCGTCAATCTAGAACCAAATTGCTCCCGGGTTACCGTTATCCAGTTGTTTCACATTTTTTGTAACTTTTGTTTTTTGAAAGTTGACAGGTAGTGGATGCGAGGCCAAAACGATATGGAGGTTGGGCTCGTGGGTTTGTGTTGTGAACGAGACCACATCGTGTTTACCTTTGATTATCTTAATTACCCACGGTTCGTAATGGCTCCTAGCTAAGGAAAGACGAATTGGAGGGTCTCTCTACTGCTGGCTGGCATCAGCGTCGTCGTCGTCGTTGTAATGCCAAAGGAATCGCACGAAATAATCATCAGTGACTCTCTGTCATGGAATGGAGTTTCCTAATAGTAAACCAAAAAAAAAAAAAAAAAACCCACCACGACGAACGTTGGAAAAAGGAACATTCACAGAACTTGGTTTAGAGCTAAATTATTAATTTTTTTTTCTTTTCCTCTTATACTTCAAATCGTTGTTGTTTTTTTCTCTTTCTTGATGATGGTAATGCTTTAGGAAAAATGATGGTTAATGGTGATTTGAAATGTCATTATAGCAGCGTGTAGCTGATGGTATACGGCATTTGTGTAATTTTTTTTTTGTCCATTCATTCACTGTTGATGCAAAACACTAATGAAAATTAAATTTCAGCGATTTTAATTGAATTGTTAGGAGAAAAAACGGAAAATTTTAAATTACACGCGCTTGTGGATGGGAAATGAGATTTTAATTAAAAATTAAAAAAAAAAAAAACTATAGGGGGCTTTTTTGTATGTTAGAGGAATGAAATGTTATACAAGCAAATTAAATATTTCAATTAAAGATGCATAGATTCGTAAATGAATAAATAAATCGAAAAAATGTTTAATTTTAAGGACACGAGCTGAAATAATAAAAATTTCATACCAGACTTCATAATTTTTTCTGGGTAGACTCGCCGTTTGAGTCAAGTTTCTCATCAGAATCAGAAGATCACTCAAGATATACATTTCTTTAAGGTGTTTAGAAGTTGCGAAACAGTCGAGCAGCAGAAATAATGACTATATTGTGGTAGCTAGGGTTCGCTTGATCTTTGAATAGGGATAAAAGACAATTTCATGCATCATTTGGACTTTGTTTACGTCGTCTTCATTTTCTTCTTCTTCTTCTTCTTCTTCTTCTTCTTCTTCTTCTTCTTCTTCTTCTTCTTCTTCTTCTTCTTCTTCTTCTCCTTGTTCTTGTTCTTGTTCTTGTTCTTGTTCTTCTTCTTCTTCTTCTTCTTCTTCTTCTTCTTCTTCTTCTTCTTCTTCTTCTTCTTCTTCTTCTTCTTCTTCTTCTTCTTCTTCTTCTCCTTCTTTTTCTTTTCTCCTTCTTTTTCTTTTCTTCTTCTTCTTCTTCTTCTTCTTCTTCTTCTTCTTCTTCTTCTTCTTCTTCTTCTTCTTCTTCTTCTTCTTCTTCTTCTTCTTCTTCTTCTTCTTCTTCTTCTTCTTCTTCTTCTTCTTCTCCTTCTTTTTCTTTTCTCCTTCTTTTTCTTTTCTTCTTCTTCTTCTTCTTCTTCTTCTTCTTCTTCTTCTTCTTCTTCTTCTTCTTCTTCTTCTTCTTCTTCTTCTTCTTCTTCTTCTTCTTCTTCTTCTTCTTCTTCTTCTTCTTCTTCTTCTTCTTCTTCTTCTTCTTCTTCTTCTTCTTCTTCTTCTTCTTCTTCTTCTTCTTCTTCTTCTTCGTCTTCTTCTTCTTCTTCTACTTATTCTTCTTCTTCTTCTTTTTCATTTTCTACTTCTAATTCCTATAATTATTCTTCTTCTTTATTTTGGCATCAGAAGATGATTTGTGATAACATTTGCAGGATATTTTACCTGTGAGTCCTGCGAAGCACTGTTCTTTGGGCTCAACTTAGAGACCACAAGAAAAAATTGTACCACCCAAAAAAAAGAGAAGATTGCCTTACTCAGATGTCAATAAGGCCAGTCACTTCAGACAGATAGTCAAAAAATGGAGTGTAATAAAAAGAAAAGAACCGAACCGAAGACTAATACTCTTCTGTGAATGCTGTATGCCATCTTACCTTTGCTTTGACTTGATCATCTGCATCTTCAGATTTCTTTCATTTTTCCAAGCAAAAACACATTATTTTTTTCTGATTCTTATACTTAAGATGACTTCTGTGGCTGGTTTCCTGAAATAAAATGCTTCTGACCTGGCAGTAATACGCTAACACAGCATTATCTATTAGATTTTAGGGACCGTCCAGCCAAATTTCGACAACTTACTGTTCCATTTCTAATATTAGCCTGTGCAGGTAAATGACTGATCTCAAAACCACTTGGGCTTTCTGGTCTTTTAAACGAAATGTTTGTTTTTCAAAGAAAAGTTAATTGTATTTCCCATTAAATTCATTTATGAACTTTTTTTTTCTTTAATATTGCACACTTAACTCAATCCATCATATACCTAAGCCATCCTCAATAAACTAGTGGTGGTTGTATCAATCTCCTTGAAAGACCGCTTTAATTAAATATCTATACCACCATCAAATGAACACCCACTTTTCAAGTTTTTCAATCTTATTCCTCTGCCATCCAAAGATACATATACAGAAAAAGGCGAAGACGGTGAAGACGTAGAGTCGAAGCAATATGGTCGAAGAAAACTTTAAACATTTTACACGTTCAAAGGAAGTTTAAATCATTCGGAAAGACCAAGTTGGATGCGGAGTATAAATATCCAGAATCAGAACCATCAAACAGCCGCTACCGCCACTTTTGAAACAGCCGCACCATCAGAAAGAGAGAGAGAGCACTTTGATGCCCCCACGGCAATGAGTTGAATTATTGAATCTGGTTTCGATCGCACTTCTTGCAATCGAAACTTTCTCTCTTTCAATTTCATTTTTTTGTATTTCATTCAAAAGTCCTTCCATTCGTCCTGACTATCCTCCTTCTGCTTGATAGGGGCTTCTTCTATACTGCTTTTTGTCTCATTTTCTATACTTCCAAACCACAACTTTATACTTAACTTATATCTTAAACGGATAATGATAGTTTTTGCTGGTTTTAAAAAGAAGACGAACAAGAAGAAGAAGAAGCACAAGATGAAGGTAAAAGGATGATTCCCTCTAGATTCTTCCGGGTTTTTTCATCCTTTAAGTTGCATACAAAGCAATTTTCTTACTTCGCCAGCGATTTATGCAAATGCAATTCGAAAAGTTTATCCGCACTCTGACCGCACATTGTATGCGATGCCGATGATGTCGTCGCCGACGACGAGGACGATGACGACGAACGGGTTTAGTTTCAAAAAAATTAAACCAAAACAAAAACCAGGAAGAGTCTCTGGAAATGGAGAAGAAAAAACTTAAAATAGTGAAAAATAATTAAAATATCCTGGAACTCTGTTTGTTCGTTTATTTTTTTATTTTTTTGTATTTCCTTTAATTTCTGTTGGGATCTTTCCTTATGCTCAACTCAATGCCCATCTTCTTCTCTTTCTTTCTTCTCTTTCTAGTTCTGTGCAGCATAATTAAATTTAAGTTTGCATTTCTCTCTAAACTGCAAAATCATTATCACTCTCGTTGAATGCATAAAAACAGAGATGAATTCTTCGATTTGTATGAAAAATAAAAAAAAAAAAAAATACAAAAAGTTGAATCCTTGCACATCCTTTTAATATATTTTTTTTTTCTTTTATTGTTTATCCTTTTTATTTTTTTTTTTGTTGTTAAATCTAGTATAGGCATCTAGATAAAGAAAATAAGGTCTGTCAGAGTACCTACCAGCCCGCTGAGAAGATAGAAGAAAATTGAGAATGCACACAAGGATATAAAGGGATATCGAAAAAAAAAAAAATTGAAAAAGTCGAGGAATCCTTTATAACGAAGTATTGGACTGAGAAGAACTTTGTGGCTGAAACCACAAGATAACATAAAACAAAACGAAAGAAGTTAGAAAAAGCGAGTCTGGTGTGCTATATGTAGGATTGTTAGTACCTCCTCTCTCTGCAAGGAAGTTTCGTCCTTTTTTTTTAATTTTTCCCAGGAATTCAATTACAGAAATGCTTTTGAAGATATATAAATACTAACGCACATATATATAGATGGGGCGTTCAAGAGAGAGAAATGTTTTAGAAATGGTATAGAGATGTTTAAATGACGACTTAGGCAGAAATTGATTGCTTTTGACTGGCAATTTAGAAGGAAAGAAAAAATATAAGATATAAGCACTTCACTTAGGTTACGAAACATAAAAGGAAAAGAAAAAGAACCTTATTCTTTATTGATCGATTAGTAATGTTTCATTTTAAATGCCAAAGTTGAAGGTCTTTGAATGATTGGTACGAGATGTTGTAATTTAAAAGAGGTAGGTCAAGTTACTTGTTGTTTTTTTTTTTCTATTTGGTTTTTGAATCAATATTTCTCTGCAAAAGATTGGAAGGATCAAATAAGATTTCTTTTTTTTGACAGAAAATGATTTTTTAATTTAAAATGGAATAAGGTAGGTAAGGTTCTAACAGAGTATGGTCACAGAAAGGTAAAAGAAGATTGGAAATGCTAGAAAAAAAACGGATACAAGAAATGAAAAATTGGAAATCAGTTTGTGAATTCCACACTTCAGAATTGACATGTTTGTAAGGATTGAGTTTAATACTAGATTTTAAAAGAAAAAGGATGATGAAAGTTCATTTGATAACAGGAGCTTTTATGAAATGTGAAAAAAAAACACAAGTTATTTGCAGGTACCAATTAATTGAACACATGTCATTGGTTCCGGTAAATCCACCACCATCACTCCGGACACTTGTTCTACAGTTACGGTGGAAAAGGGTTTCTTGAAGTTCCTACACTGAGAGAACAAATCGATTGCGGCCCACGAAAAGTTGCCCAAACGACTTTTTCGTTTGCTGGACAATTTTTGATAAAACAACTGTTATTGAACCGGCGGCGGCGACCTCTCGCTTACGAAGCGAGTATCTTGTCATTCCAGACTGCAAGAAACAAGTAAAACAAACATTTTTTTAGACATAGTATAAACTTTAGCAACAGTTCACAGCTTTTTTTTTCTGTGAGCATTGTATTCAAACATGGTATCTTCATTAAAAAAAGCGCTGCAAAATACTTCGTCGTTGGTCATGCTTTCCACTAATTTTCCCTAGCACTTCCTAATTGTGGCTAATCTTGGGATTTAAACCTCCCTCCAACGCAACGTAATTATCTCTTCATTTGATAATTTGTGATAAGTGGAACTTCGCTGTTTTAGACGATCTTTTCTTTTTGTCATCAGAAAAGAGCTCTGTAGGGACGTATCACTTTATGGTGGTTTAGGATGTCAGGATAGTTTGTATCCAAAACCTTGCTGTCACCTAGAACTTAGCAATTAGCTGTGACCTCTTGGACCTTAGTCCTTAGATTTTTAAGTTGGAAGTATCAAGCAACGTGTTGATCTTCACTTTCTAAGTCAAAAATTATTCTCCCATTGTAGAAATTAATCTTAGTTTGGCTTTGGGTATCAAACCCAAATTTCGTCAACGAGTGATCAATCCTTATCGGACGATTAGTATCAGTTTCAAAATTGGAATGAATTTTATTTCGATAAGTGAAGAGTAGGTACTAACCTCCACTGGAAAACTGTAAGTATTTACTCATAGAGATAAATGGTAGTTACTTTGGTGTTACTATTTCCATTTTTTTAAACACTCGCATCAACTAATGTACAAGTCACATCCGAATAGACAAGACCAATATTTGACAGTTATGAAGTAAAATAATAACAATAGAAAAGGTTACGGTCATTGGTTGTCATCAAGTTGATGTGAATCAGTGCTTGACCAATTCGAACAACGCATTCAACAACTGACTTCCTCCATCTTTTCGAAAGGGGCCATTTTCTCTTAAATCCCAAAACCGACATCTAATCGACTTATTTAACCTCAACAAACCAAAATAAAAATATTTGTGACAAAAAGACATTGAGGTCATCTATCTTCAATATATCAATTGATGGAACCATTTATTGATATTACTCAACAGACAAATAGCTGAACAAACAAATCCTTCTTTCAAAAAAAAAGGCACAAAACGTATAAACGTGGTCGTGATGGCATGACCTCCAGGACGACACAAAAACAGGTGTTTTTTTTTCGTGTTCATCATAAAATGCCACCATTATCTGTTTTCAATTCTGTTGTTCCACTTTAAGTGATATACTAATCCACTTAAAGAATTCATAAAAAAATAAACTTTAGCTACCTCAAGACTGACCTACTTTCTCGCCAAGCACAAGGATGCGACATGACACAAGAACCTCTTTATCCTATACACCATCGTTATGGCTCCTGCTCCTATACCTTTATAGTTAACCGTTGTCTTCATCGTTGTCGTAATAGTAGACTGCTAGTCTCAGAGTTGTCGTTTTTTTTGTTGCTGTCCTAACCGCAGCAACCTGATCAACAGTAGAAATAGAAGAAAAAAAAAATAAACTTTGAACTGAATTTTTTACCGTTAAGTTGGTCCTTCCCACTCACTCTTACGTCCCACCCACTTAAGAAAAGAATACATTTTGGTTTCGATAATGGAATACAAAAAAAAAAAAAAAGGAAAAAAAAACAATCCTGTCAGCCATAGTGGTTTTGCTTTTGAAGGCTTGCCATAGAGCAAAAAGGTTGGTCTATTGGTTCTATAGACGTAGACTACCTCCTATTTACTAACCAAAAATCCATTCTTTAGCCCAAAAATGTTATTTCTGTGGCATGCTGGCATTGGGCTCTCGAAAGCTGCTTTAAAATACTTGAAATTTTCAATTGGTTTTCCGTTTTTTGAAGAGAGAAAAGTTATTGGTCCTTTATGCATTGTTCCTTCTGTATTTTAGGGGGTGGTATGCTGAGGGATATGAGAGGAAAGAGGAAGGGTTTTTTTCTGTTGTGGCTATATGATTCCCTGTCAGTGTGAAGAAGGACTCAATTGCCAAAACACTATACATCTACCACTTTTGGGCCTTTTCGATTGTTTTCTCAGGTTTTTTTTTTTTCGTTTCTATTTTTTGTTGTCGATTTGCTTTGCTGTTATTTTTTTTTTGTTTTTTTATTTTTGCACATTACTCACTCGTATATATTATTATTATTATTGGCAACTCACTTTGAATTTTGTGTTGAAATGGTTTTGAAGTTGTTGAATTTTGAAGTGAAGGTATTTTTTTTTTTGTATTCTTTTTGTAGTTTTTGTGTGTGTTTTGAAGAGTCGATACTTGAAATGGAAATTTATTCGAGATTCCTTGAATAATAATAATCTTTTGTGTTGTATTATTATTGGAGCAATAAAAGGCTCTCTGTGTCTTTTGTAAATTGATGGTGTAACTCATGACGAGTGGAAAAGTTGATGATGCTGTGATAATAGTATAGTGTGGCAATTTTAATGCTTTGCTTAGGTTTTTTTCTCTTCAAAGTTGTTTAAAATTTGGTTCAAATTTGTGTATTGACTTTTAGTTTTGAATTGAGGCAATGTTTTTGTTTAATTTTTTGAATATTTTTAGAATAAGAAAGTTTTTTATTTTTGTAAATCCAAAAGCTTATACTATTTTTTTTGTTTTTGTTTTTTTTCGTTTTAGTGGATTAGCTGCGCTGACTTGTTGCTGAACATACAGTAAGTTTTTATCTGGTTGGTAATTATGTTTGCATATTTTTTTTGTATTGAAATAATTACAGAGAAAGTATTAGCAGGTTATATGACTGGGAATCTTATGAGGATCGTAACTTTGGTAAAATCTTTATAATTGGGTTGAAGAATTCTTTCTTCATTGGACTAAAAATTACCTTTCGGATCATTCAATACAAGTTGGATTGGATGGATTCAAGTCTAAAACCTTAAAAATAAATGCTGGTGTGCCCCAAGTCTTCGTGTTGACTCCGGCACTCTTCCTCAAGTTTTGTTAATAATCTTCTTTCTAAATCCTCTAATCCAGTTATTTGTTCCGCTGATAAAAGTACCCTCAGCTTTTTATATTTATTTGAAGATTTACATTCATGTACTTTAGAAGTGGAATTTCAACGACGCATTATGATAGCTTCATTTAATTATTATCTCGACAGTATTATTCAGTGAAAAGGTAGAAACAACGTAAAATTTAATGCTTTAAAGCACAATGCTGCAAACAAATGTTAAAGTGGAACATACTCCCTGTTCCATGGCACATGTATCGAGTAAACTGAACAGCTTTTTACTCTCGCTATGTTCGTTACAAACCACCTCTTGTGGAACGGACACATATTTGATTTTGCCAAAAAACTTCGCAAAATGCTTAAATTTCCTCCGGAGATGTAAGAAATTTGACTCCCCTTCTGATCTAGCTATTATACATAAATCGTATATTCGTCCCATACCTGGGACCATAACTCACTTGAGCTTCTTTGACAGATTTAAGAATGGAACTCTGTAAAACATCTTTTTAAAAATTTCGTACGTATTTTTTTTGTAAATCAAAGTTTTTCTGTAAATGTGTGAGCTGCTTCCAAAAGAGTGGAACCGGAAGAATATAGCCTGCCCTG
Organism: Meliscaeva auricollis; assembly: GCA_948107695.1. NCBI lineage: Eukaryota > Metazoa > Arthropoda > Insecta > Diptera > Syrphidae > Meliscaeva > Meliscaeva auricollis. Next base: position 16,718,308 of record OX403619.1, on the reverse strand, counting down.
CCCCTCCCCTTTTTCTGTCATACTTTATTTAAAGGTGCAGCCCTGGTTTACTGTCCCAGAAAGCTACCACAACTAAAAATCTTAAATATTCCTATAAAAGCAGTTGAATGTCATCACTACGAGTTCATCTTTAACTTTAACTTTACTATTTTTGTGGTAGCATTACAATTCAAATTTCAACATTTTCAAATAAACAATCATAAAATCGTTAAAATTTTACATGTACTTTAGCCATTTCGTTGAGAATTTCATATTCAGCAACCATATTAGCTTCAACTTGAAGTCGTTAAGTTAGTATACCCGCACAAATGTGGAAGGTTGGTTCAATTGACGCATTTTCATTGAAACCACGAGCAATAAGAAAATTTAATTTCACCACTTCACAACCCTCAAGTGTCATAATTCTAGATAAATGAACCACAAATTAAAGGTAGATTCCATATCTCCTGGTACCTACATAAAAAGTGTATATAGATACCAACAATTTCCAGCACACACACTTCTTGCCTACCTCTGGTACCTGTGTACCTGCTTCGTGTGCTCGAATATTTTTGTAATGAAATTTCATCTTTCGGCAATAACTCAAGTCATCTACACCTCTCCAACGACGACGACGACGAGGTATATATCTAATGATTCAAATCGTTTTTATCGGGGGTAAAATAATGTTTTATGATTATGATGTTTCCCTATCGTTTTTTTTTCTGCACACCCACACCCCTAAACTCGCATATCAGCAGACAGAGTAAAACCAATTTCCAGCCAAACAGAACAGAGCATCCCTCGCGTACCGTTTTCTTCTTCCTCCCCCTTCTCCTGCGTTCTTATTCTTCGTTTATTTAGTTTATATTTTATTTTTATTTACGAGTAGCAAATATGTTATATGTACCATCAGCAGCAGCTACACGTATGTGTGTATGTTGGTCGTTGCCAGGGAATTAATGTAGTTTCCCAAATCAGCAAAAAGATACAAAATGATACGTATACGCCCTGTGGTCCCGAATGTTTTTCATTCCAATTTTTTTTTTGTTTCTTTTCAATTTTTTTGCTGCTTTCCTGTGTGAATATACTCAACATGATAATCTACGTATTATTTGATGATGATTTTTGGTGAGCATACAACATATCTCTAGACACCCAGGACCGCATTCAATACCTACTATAGAAGCTCATTGCGGAGTTCCTCTGCCTGTGTGTCTATACAATTTTGTATTATGGATGGTGCGAATGGGTATTGTGTGCGAGTTTGAATTTTTGCAAGGGAATATCAACAGCTGTGACGAGTTATGAAAGCTATGCCGAGAGGGGCCTGGCTAAAATGAAATTAAAATATTGTGAACATAATGTGTCGTCCTTCTGTTTGTGCCGCCACATTATTGGGTGGCAGAGAGGGTATTGGTGTGTCAAAATTGAGTCTACACAAAGTGTTATGGAATTTTCATAAAATACCTACCATTTCCCTTCGTCTCTCTGTCTACTCAGAGTCTTTTTTTGTGTAAGAACTTTTGTTTTTCAAATGTTATGTTGGTGCTTTGAGCCTCCTTGAGCAGTAATATAAGCATAAAATATAATTCAAAGACTTTGCCTTTATAAATAGAGAGAAAGAGACCCATAGAGGGGTTAATGGAATTTTATTGATTTCCTTTTTTGGATTTAATTTTTGGATTTGAAAATAGAATTCGACTTGAATTCTATGAAAGGACCATGAAAATGTTAAATGATTAGTAAAAGCACTCTTGGATAGCTGAGTTCAAAAAGAAAAATATAGCCTTTTAATTATATATGGCTCCGATTTTATTAGAAAAGATTATTATTTTTGATGAAGTGGAAATTATGGGTTGAATGCTTAATCCTACTTGTTATCGTTTTAACTTTCTAATGAAGTGTTGAAAATTGGAGGCTTTTTGGGAATACGAAAATGGGTAATAGTTTTTTTTTTTGTTGCATAAATGAGGGTAACTCCTGTCGGATAAACGTTTGAGATTTATCAAGCAACTGGTGACTCTTTAAGTTTTGATAAATGAGACCAATTAATAAATGCTGCTTATAGGATTATAGGTGAATTGATTTATTAACATTTAAGTTTAACATTAAATAATTAGATTTTGTTAACATTTGTTCAGACTCTATATGAGGTTTCATGATGTGTGTTTAATACAGTTCCGACCTGGATACTTAAGAAGAGAAAAAAGTTCTCCATTGTACTTGTTTCTTAACATTTTTCATTCAATTTGAAAAAGAATTTGATAACGAATACCAGAAATTCTTGCGAATACGTCACAACAGAAAAGTTGGAAGAAATAAAAACAACAACAAAATAAACTCCCTGTATCCAAGCAGTGAAAAGAAATGTAAAATTATGATGCAATTCTCAGAAAAAGGGTGGCATTTTTATTGTTAAAAGTCTGAAACAAATTTTAAGAAAAAAAAAAAAAAGAAATGCTTGTTTGGAGTTTTTTAAATTTGATTTTAAGTCTTTATTATTGAATCTTGTTTTTATTTAAATTTTAAATAACTGTGGTAAAAGAACATTCTCAAAAGAAGTTGCCAGGGGCTTTGAGTTTTTGTTTTAAATTCGGAAAATGTTTTTATTTTTTGGTATAGTAACTGACACTAACAATAATTTCTGTGTGCGTGTAAGTCAGCAGTACCAAGTTTGAACAAAATTACTCTTGAAGATTTGAAAATTCCTCCCAAAAGAGGGGACCATGGTATTGTTTCTGAAAATGACACCTATCTTTACCCAAAACATAAACAAAAAACAGTATTTTTAGGAAGTTTAAAATTAGATATTACAATTAGACAGTAAGCTTTGCATTTAAGATCAATTCTAAAACTAGATTCAAATTTAGAACAGTTTAGACAGTAACTAATATTACTGTTATTTACGGAGAAATCGATCTTAAAAAGCATTTTTTTTTTCAAATTTTTTAAACTGTTTTCCACAACAAGTGGAGACGAATTTACTTGAAATCCATTCAACAGTTAGAGTATACAGTTCATATGTTTGGTCAGGACTTCTCAAACTTCTTTGCATCTTCTTAATAGGCTATAAAATAGAGTGATAGTTCAATTAGGCGATTAATTGACTCCCTTTAACATAGGCGAAAAGTTACCTCTTTCTTTCTCTTTGCTACCACTTTAATTTGCAAAGTGTTTTTCCTTCCCAAAATATTTAACCGCATTACCCTGTGCCTAGACCCGTCTCGCTATGAATGCGTATCACTTCATCAGTATTGCATTGAACCCAGCTTCGGACGAACAGTCAAGTAAAACAGGGATTCTTATATTTCATCCATTCAATCCGAATGTGAAATACTTTACCCAATTCTGTCTTTCACCCGAAAATATGATTTACTGAAGCTTAAAATCAATGTGCATCGGTTTCATTAACTTAATTCCCTTCTTTTTTACTCGCAGAAAATCAACCCGTAGCTACTGACTAATACACAAATAATCTTGCACGCCTATTTAGTTGGCAGCATTGGAGGAGACTTACAATTTTCTGCCATTTGTGAATGAGATGCGCATTTCATGACAAACATAGGTACTCTTGGAGGCTGCAAAAAAAAGCTGGTAAAGAAATGATTTTAATCATATCACCAAGTAATTACCAATACTTTATTATAGGTTCCAATAATCAAAAGGAACTTAAATCGTAAAGCTTTAAAAAGTTCCTGTTTTATGTTTTGGTAAATAATTACCCTTGAATTCCAGTGAATTTAAATTTAGTTCTCCCCTAAAGTTAAATCGAAAATTAGCCCTGAATTAAATGTTTTGCCTTGGTCCATGGCAGAGAGACGTCCGTCGTTTTAACCTGATTTACCGCATTTTACTTTTAACCTCGGTTAACATTTATATCCCTTTCTAAAGTAGGTATATCAAACCTGCACCTGCAGCCCAGACAGTACAGAATCGATTTGTTTCTATACTTTCTCTCTAGTTGACTAACCCAACAAGCTTTTATTTCCTTCAATAAACGTTTTCCTCTTCAAATAGGAGATAGGCAAGTATGCGAAGTCTACTAGGATATACACGACGAACATAACCAAGGTATAGCTGTATCCATCCACTCAATATAGTTTAGCTTCAATCACTTTGCATATAGTATAGAGTATAGAGAGGCATTATATAGGAATGCCATGGATTAATATAGACAAGAGGGGTAAACACGAGTACCAGTACCCATCACCCAACTAGAGAGACTTTTGAATCTAACACACTCTCAGAGAGCTTTGAATATATCTTTAACGAGGTTTTAATTTGCAACCTGTCAATAAAGGGAATGTTTCTGTGTCGGCATCGGGATGGGGTTAAATTTAATTGGTATTCTAATACCTGTCTGGAAATTAATTTCATTTTAATTACTCTCTGGGTGTTGGGGAACACTTCTTGTTTTTTTTTCTGCTTCAGCTTGAATAATCATTTAATAAACTACCTGCATAATCTTTTATAGGGGATCTTCTAGAAACAAGAGGGTTATTTGTTTATTGAATTTCAATGAGGATTTAGATGGCGAATGTGGCTTTGTGAAAAGTTTTTGAAGAATAAAATAAACAACTTTGAACTTGAGGTAACGTTGATGGGGATGTGTGTAAGTGAGAATGAAGATTTAACCAGAAAGTTTTCACTTTTTGAGAATATTGAGGGTATATATTAAACAAATTGTGCATATGGGGCTTGACATGGAGTTTTTGACATCAGTTTAGTATTCGAAACTGAATCCTTTTTAAAATAATCCTTTCAAAAATAAAAAGATTCCTACAAGGATGAATAATAAAAAAATTCCATCGACTTTGTTTCATTCAAAATATAAAAGTGTCACACTGTCAACTGTCATTTTGTGACATTTAAAGAATTTTTAACATTATTATTTATGTTTTAAAAAAACCTTCAAATTTATCAAAAAATAATAAATTTAACTGTCTGGGATTTTCTTGAGATCTGGGTTCAAGTCTCAGCCTGGTGTCACGTTGTTTTTAGTTTTTTTTTTCGGGGGTACTATGCCTCTTAAATTGAGAAAAATACTTCACCTTAGCCGTTCAAAACTGGTAGAAAATTGTATGTCCTCTACATTCCTGATGATGATGACTAAAAACACTCCCGGAGGAGTCATTGAGATTGTCAGTTATCAGATGAGTTTCAAATGGCTTCTGATATGGCTGCATACTGCCACCCATTTGTTTGTTACAACAAATTCATTGGCTACCCTATAGAAAAACTTATGTTTCGGGTACATAATTCAAAGATAAATCGTTTTGCAATAACGCATAGAAAAACTCTTTATCGGTACAGAAACCAACCCATATTTCTCTGGTGAACATTCCAGAAGTAAAAGAAGGTTAAGAATTTTGAACGCACCAATATCCAGATTCTTGAAAAATATTCTAAACGGACCAATCCATAAAAGCCCCCGCAGTCGTTACGTCGTTTTCGAAGTTTTAACTGACAGCTCGATAAACTACACAATGTCACTCAAGGGAAGCGCCTAGTAAGCTACGGATGCATTAATGATTAATGGAATGCTTCTTTTAAAAACATGTGTATTTTATCGAGCTGTCAGGTGAAAAAGTTGACGTAACGCAAGCGATGGATTTTATATGGGTAGACGTCTTAAGGAAAGTTTCTTCGGAATTTTAAAGAGACCCTTTTGTACACAATTCCAATACATAAATACTGATATATATTTCTACAGAATCATATCAAAAATGAGAGCTTATTAGACAATTTGGCTGTATATATTTTTTTTTGTAAATAACCTCTCATTAATGATTCTCCGAAATAACCGCAATTCCAATTGAAAATATATTATTTTTTAATGATTCCTAGTAACCATTTAGAACTCATTAAAATTAATATAATAATAAAAATGCCTCTCTAACAAGCAAAATTTATGTGACACATGAAAATCCAAATTTATCCCCAAAACAACAAAACAAAACGATTATCCTTGCGAAAAAAGATATTTTTTGTTAATCCATTTTATTCCTGGAAACTTTAAATTGAAATTTGATTCGAAAAAAAAAAAATGTAAAAAGTGAAATAACTTTTAAATGCCATTCAAATGAAAATAAATTATGATTGCCATTATGTGTGTATATTGTTGCCAAACACTTTGTTCGGCTTACTGCGTACAGTCGACGGCACTTAACTGAAATTGAAACAGGAATTTGGTGGTCAATTTCACAAAAAATCCAAAAAGAAAACCAAAGTTTTGTTAAAATTGTCTCATTTTTTCGAATTGTTAGAGGAATTCCCATCAAACTAATACTTGGCTGTCATAAGTGACAGCTGACAGATGGGATGCTTTCAGTTTAAAACAAATAAAATAAAGTTTCAGTAATGAATGCATTCAGGGAAATTCGTGAGGTGTTTTCAGTAAAAATTATTTAGTTTTGTCTCATTTTTTTTCACTCAATCGGAAATTCAAACTAAATCACTTTTTTTCAGAAATTTAATATTCAAATAATCGGAATTGACTGCATACAAGTGAGGAGACAAGCACACCAACTAGAACTGGCAGCGCATTCATTTGCACTGTCATTTTCGGTTTAATTTCGAGTTATTTACGGCAGACTGACAAATTGGCACGATCCTTAAAAATAATTATATTGTTTCATTAATGTGCGTTGTATGGATTGTCATCATAGTTTTTTGGTCGCCTGGCGTTTTTGTTGTCGTCATTTTTCTTCATATATGCCAACAAAATGTAAAGAAAAAAAAAACATACAAACTCTATACAGCGACCTATCCCAAAAATGTACCCATAAAACCTCCACTTCCACTATAGGATTCTCTCAAAAAAAGACCACACTGTAGAGTAAGTTTTCTATTTCTGGATGTTTTTGGCAGCGTTTCAAAATAAATCCCTACTGTGCGCGGTTTCACACCAATGCGCTATGATGGGATCCTTTGTGTTTTTTGTCATAAAGCAAAATACAAGAAAAAAAAAAATAATAACCAAAAAAAAAAAACCAAGAGAGAATATTAAAATAAAAAGGATAACAGAAAAAAATCCTCTTCCCTACTTCAGGTTATTGTACCCATATATAGAGCCCTGCTTCACTTTGTAGGGCGACCAAGCCGCTAAATCGATTTTATTCTTTTCTGTTGGCAGTGTTCAGCACTCAATTTTTTTTTTTTTGTTATTTTTTTTTCTCAGGACTCGTTCCTTCCTGATATTAATTATATAGGACGAAAGATAGGCACAGGTGTGCTCTTCCAATGAACCATGAATAGGAAATTTAAACAGAAAAAAAAAATAACAGGACGAAGTGAAGAGAAAAAATGTATTAAAAGTTTAAGGACGTGGTCGGTTTTAAGGTGCAACAGGTGGGTGCTTTTTTTTCTGTTGCTTGCTCTTAGCCCACACCAGCAGAGCCCATCGTTCTAATTAGGAAATCGAGTGTTTTAGTGGATTCAATTCGATTATCCTTATAACTCGTAGATTCTTCTACTCCCACGCCATTTTGGCCAGTTGCCCGATGTTGTGGAGTATGAAAAGTTTAGTGGGATCCCTGTTGCTTCTTCCTTATAAGTGTGCAGCGCGCTCTCATAGCAGAGTTTTTTTTTCTTATGTGAATCCAAAACGATTTATGTATTTTTTTTTTTTTTGTAAAATTCGTCCGTGGGCGTTAAGCGGATATAATTTATTGAGTTGCTTCCAACATTTGGTAGAAGAACTTTCTTCAACAGGGTGATGGGAGAGATATTTAGTGTGGAAGAAAAAAAAAAGGCAATTATCTATGTTTGGTGGGTGGGAGTGGACAGTGGAGTGTGGAAATGGTGGGAGTTAAGCAGAAGGCCTTCAGAAAGCTTTAGCTGCTGGGTGTTAAGTTAAATGAGATTTTTCTTTTTTGTTTCTTTTGTTTATTTCTCCCCACTGATTATGTCGTCAGGGTGAACAGAGAAAAAAAAATAGAGAGACATTTAGCATACATAACTTAATTCCTTTCATCTCAGTAAACATCTTTTGAAAGAAAGAAAGAAATGGAACAGATTTTCCTGTCCAGTGAAGATTAGAGATTGTCCATAATTCTAAATGTTCATCTTGTTGTGTCAGTTGGTTGGATTTACTGAAATCCTACAAAATTTGTAACCCAGTAAATCAGAGAAAAAGAAAGATTTCAACATAAAAACAAATACAGAAACAAAAAAAAATTGATTAAAAGACAAGAAGAAAAATTGTATAGAAAATGCTTTTGAACATGGCGATTAGTTATAGATAATGTAGTTAGTAAGTAGGTGAAGAGCTTTAGAAAAAGAAAATTGGTTGTCAGTTTGTTCGAAATAGATTATGACAATAACAAAAAAAAAAACTACATATTCCAAAGACCTTAACTCAATGCATTTATTGCCTTTAAGAAAAGTTTTTGTTTATTTTTACTTTTCTGTACACTAGTCTAAAGGATAAGTACCTACCTATAGCGATTGGCACAAACATTTTTTTTGAGAATTAGTCTATTTCACCATGAAACATTATAAAACGTAAGGAAAACACGTTTTCGAGACATTTTTATGTGCGTGTGGCGTTGTCGTCGTTGTCGTTGGCGTTGGAAATTTGTCAACACGATAACTTTTGACAGAATCAAGATAATTGTTATCTGTAAACGTCAAATGTTCAGGATTACCTAAACTTAGGTTTAGCTCGAAATTCGGCTTTTTTAATAAAACTTTCTAGTACTTTTTACACAAAAACTTTCTAAGTGTCACTTTTGTATGGGGAGTTCTACAAATTTGCTTGTTTTTTTTATTTGTTCCAATAAATAATGGTACTGATTTTCAAAATAATGAAGTTATCCCAAAACCGGAAAACTTATTTCTCAAAAGTTTTGGTAAAAATCAATGTTTTACAATTTTTTGTAAAAAAAAATCCAGGTTCGGAAAAGTTTGAAAAGAAAAAAAAAAAAAAAAAACTGAACTAGCTTTGGTGGTCTTGCTCTCCCTCCCCCTGGAACCTGGCAAGTGGAATTCTGCTCAGAAGATTTACGAAAGAACAAAAAAAACTGAAATTATTCAAAATTTTATAAAATTCAGTATTTTCCACTGCACCATTAGGTGAGGACCTTTGAGGTCAATGGCACCATGCCCACCCACGTGGCACTTGGCAGGCTTTCAGTATTTCACTAAATTGCCAAATATCATTGGGGTGGTTACAAAAAAATTGTAATCTTAGTAAGTTGTAGCTAATTAACTCATAAAAATGGCTTTAAAGTTATTGAATTTTCCTCTAAAATATTAAAGATTCCACTAAAAGCTCAAAGTTACAATTACTGGCAAAAAAAAATCAAAGAAGTAATTTTCTTCAATTTAAAATGGCTGCTGCAAAATGGCGGATCGAAGAAAAAAACGAAAAAACTTCAACTTCTGGAAAAGATTGAAAATTGAAAATTTTTGCGAAAAATTAAGCATATAAAATGCAATGATTTTGGACATCAACAAAATAATTATTTTTTATTATTTCAGTTCGCTGACTTTAGTCTTATTAAAGTGGAATTTAGAATTACTAAAAAAACTATTGTAGCTATATAAACGATGTTTTTGCTACTTAAAAGCATTAAAAGGGCTACAAATTTGCATTACAACCAAAATTAATTTTTATTATTTTAGATTTTGTTCGTTAACTTTATGATTATTTTAGCGGAATATTTAATAACTCAAAAACCATGCCAGCTACAAACTTTTGGTTTGTGCAACAAATTAGAATTTTATTAGTTGCATACAGTTTCTGAGATTGAAATTTCCTGATTTCGCCACAAAGTGTCTGCCAAAACAAAGGACCTAAATTTCAACCTTCAAGCAAAATATACCTTTCAAATGGTGTGTCTATTATTGCTAAAATATTTAAAATTGCAATTTTTGCATTTCCTTTTAAATTTCCAACTTGAACTTACAATTTAAACCACAACTTATTTAAAAATACTATAATTTCTCATATAAAATTGAGAGTCTATTAAATTTTGTGTTCAAAGAGTTATTTCAATAAATTAAAAATTGATCAAAAACTAACATAGTTATAAGCAGAACTCATGATAGGTTTCCACCAGAATATTTTAAGAGTTTAACATAGTTTTATCTCTGGCTTACAACATGTTTCTTGAACTTACTCGGTGTTTTTCATTTAAGACATGATAAATCCAAGAAATTTGACAAATTTAAGTGCAAACGAAATCACGTTCTAAAAGTAAATTAAAATTTCTTAAACGATTCACTTAGTAAAAAGAATTCAAATAAATATACGTGTAAGCTCTTTATTATGCGTCACAAAGTCATTTATCTTTTGTATATTTTAATGTGAATAACCCTTAAAACAACAACAATGTTTCAACATTTAATACCCATTTTCTCATATTTAATGGTGACAGACTTTCAAACACAATTCTCTGCATGATTTACCATGCTGCCACTGTATAATACTCTCGGCTCTCGAGTCTCGACTCGGGTACAAAAGGCTTTACAGCATCCGTATTTTTCCAACTGACTTCACTACAAAATAGCTAACTCCTTCTTTTGCTTTTTCTATAAACATCTCTTGCTATATACTACCTACCTACCCCTCATCAAATAATACTGCAGCTATAATACTGCTGCCATTGGGTTTACTGCATTTTACAACAAAATAACATGGGTTCGTCTTTAGCATGGTGAGAACAAAACTGCATTTAAAGCAATTTCTTCGTCAGTGACTTTTCTATACACACGAAACATTATATTAAGTTGTCTTAAGAATAGAGCGAGTGGAAAAAATTCCCAACATCATCGTCTCCATACGTCTCTTTGTAGGTATAGGAACGTCAACGACTGCGAATGCGATTGTCGACTGCCGACTGCAACTTGGTCGTAGCAGCCAAGTTGGCTCCTTTTCATCTACGCCAAAATGAAATCCAAGATATAAAATGAAATCTCAATGTGATACACACAACCCAAGACCCAACCATTTGCCATAAACTATATCCAAGAAAAAAATTAAAAAAAAAAAAAGGAAGAAGGATTCTGCTTAATGTTTTGCTACGAACTGCCAAAAGATTTTCCACTTTTTTTGTTCTACCAAAAAAAAGCCCTCCGCACTCTTGATCCAGATATACAGATCCAGATCCAGATCCAGACTCCAAGCCCAAATTTAACATTATTCTTTTGACAAAGACAAAGTAGGATAAAAGGGTAAATCTTTCTTCTTCCAAGTTTTATCTATAGCAATCCTGTGATACACAGACTTGCAGCTCCAGAGCTCCTTAAACTATTATATTTCTTTTAATGTTACACACTATGGTGCAGCGCGCGACTATAACACCATAATATTACGAGCAGCGAGTATATATGTATATGAGTCCTGTTTGTGTTGTTCCTTGTTCCTTTGATATTGTACTTGTTAGCTCTTTTGCCAGGCCATTGTCTAGTTGTCAAAAATAACAAGCTATTCTCTTTTAGTCGGGGTGCCAGAGGGCTGGGGTGTTGGTCCGCAAATAGTTGTGACAATTGGATGAATTCCTTTTTATTCCTCATTCTCTCACAAACTCGTGTATGATGACGCGCATTTCGACGATGTGCTGTGAAGTCTGAACGACACGAGCGACGACGACGATGTGACGTGGCATCACGACTATCAGGAATGAGAATTGAGGAGACATAAATATGTGAATTCAAGAGTTCAGTCCTAGATGCCTCTGCCTTCTGCACCCAATGTTTGTGTAGTATTTTTATACTATAGTACACTGTCACTGACACTCCATATTATACAAAGATAGATCTCAAATGGAGCATTGACGTGTGGAACAACAGTTGCAGCAGCAAGTGTGCACCCGATGCGGAGCAAAATGGAGAGAGGATGATGGCGGTGGAAGGTGATGGAAGTGCATGTTTTATGGTCGTTTTTTTTTTAGACTTTGTTTTTTAAACATTTTATTGCATGTCTAGCTGTCTAGCTTTGTCTGGGCCGAACGCATGCCGAGCCGCAATCATTTTTTAATGGCTTCACTAAGTGTGTGGATATTATGTATATGGAACGGTCGGGAGACTAATTTCTCTATAAGTGAAACTTTTTTGAGTTGTTGTTTTTTTTCGTTTTTTTTGTTTTTGAATTGGCATTGGCAGACATTTTATATAAACACACAAGAAATTCTAAAACAGCTTTAGGTGGCTATAGTTGGTATTTTGTCGCTTTGTATGATTAAACACATGCAGAAAGAGTATAATTTCTTTTTTTTGTGTGTTTGTTTGAAAATAGGAACTATATGGGATGCATATTTTTAGACCATGTTCAATTTTTAGGTTGAGTTTTTATGTTAAGTAATTTCAAGCCTTACGAAAGAGTTGAAGAACATTTTTCTTAGTTAAGTTATCAAGTTTTGATCAGCAGTTAGGTAAGTTCTGGATTCGAAACTAAGAGAACTATTTTATATGAGTCTGCCTGTTGTTTCTCGAGATACAATCTGAACGACTAAAGTGTTTTTCAACAAGCATAAAGTCATACTTTTCAAATAGACAAAATAATTGTGTGTATCGGGTATTGCTGGAACTCCCATAAAACCTTTTATTTTACTTTCTCTTCAGCTTAAGAGAAAGAGGGTTTTGCTCCTTGAATGCCTAATAAGCCAGAAAAATTGATTTCTTCACAACTGATTTAGGACCAAATTCTAGAAATTAGTTGAAGTCTCTTGCGATAAAAGTTTTTTTGTATCGCTTTGTTGCGTCGGGCGGTGGTGGCTCTACAAATATCCGCATCCAAACTTTAGCTTCAAGCAGTTATTGAATTAATTCTGTGTTGGCCCCTTGGTACGTTGGTTATTAAAAATACTAGATGGAATTCCTATAGAGTCTATCGGAAAATAATCGATTTGGTTAACAGTTGATCTTGGGACTACCAAGTCCCCTGCAAAATTCGAGATGCTTGAATCAAGTTCTTTCTGTGGTTATATCTCGCCCCGTCGCGAGTCTTCTGTTTTTTTTGTATTCTTTTAACTTAAAGTTACTTTCAGAACTCTAAATTCCTACAAGAAAGTGTCATGAAAGTCTGGCAGTACGCCTTACTAGAAGACTAAAAACAGTCAAAAAGTACTGCAGTTAGTTAACTTTGAGTCAATTAACTGTTTTCATTAACTATTCAGTCAAAAAATAAGCAGTCGGTAGTTAAAAAAAAAAATAACTGGATTGGTTTAGAAAACAGTGGAAACAGTTTTCTTCTAAGTCCAGGATTTAATTTATTTATCAGTAAAAAATAAAAGACGTCGGACTGAGACTGAAGAAAAAAATATTTATCATAAGGACCACTCAAGTTACAAACGTTGGATTTGGTTATAATATTTCTATATAAGAACCCCTACCTACCTATGCCCTAACAAAAAAACATGCATTTTAAAATGTCAATTTTTTGAAAATCCCTTGACAGTATCTAGTTCATAGAAGACTAGAGTATATCACTTGAGTTAGTAATCCTACAAGTAGCGTGTGTAGGTATTACTTTGCATCCCTTTACAGTCAATTTGTCCCAAAGGACTCTCTTTCGACAGAAAACAATGAATAACATTGCATATTTTATAGGAGGATAGAGTATACTGTGATAAATGTACAAAAAAAAAAGAAGGAATAAAAAGCTTAAGCCCCTCAGTAAGCGATCTATCAGCTCTCACACAGAATAGGGAATGGAAACAAAATGTATTTATAGATAGATTTTCAATCAGAATGGCCAAAAAATCTGCATACTACGTCGTCGCCGACATTGTCGTCCTCTTTCTCTTTTGCTGTTTCGATTGTGGATTCGTTGATAGGAGGGTTCATATGAGTGTTTGTGTGAGTGATTTTTTTTTTTTGCAGTTTTAACAAGCAGATAAGGTACCACCGCACCGACCGACCGTAGCATTGTTGCTTGCCAACAACGCTTTCCCATCGAACACCCCGCCACCAAATCATATCCGATTTTCAATCAATTTCGAAGGGCTTAAACCCACATCCCATTATGCCCAATTTAAATTCAATCAAACTCCAATCCTTTCGTTCGTTTGTTGCCCTGCAGTTCGTTGTGGTGCTGATGGTGGTGGAGGCTGGGGCTCGCCATATAGAATCTTTTCTCTCTCTTTTGTACCCAAATCATTCCAATGCGAATATCCTCCACAAATATCCTTTCGGGATGTATGTTTGCCATCAGTATACCAGCACCAGCAGTAGTAGCTGTATGTGGTGCGGTATTCGTGCCAATTTTTAGCTCCATATACCGATTCTCGTTTTCGTTCTCCAACTGATTTCCTGGTTTCCCCTTCCATATGTGGGGCTGAACGATTTCATTTGCAAATTTGCCCAAAGATAAAATCAATAATAATCCTTGCATACAAAAATGTACGAGAGAGTAGGGACCTACCTACAACGCAGCCCAAAAAAAAGGAAGAAGAATTCTAGTAGAGTCAAAAGGAATTTATTTGTTGTTGTTGTTATGATTGGTTGGTTGGTAGATTGGTTGACGATGATGATGATGATGGTGCGAGGAAACTTGAAAGAAAAATCATTCTCATTCCACATTGTGTTTAGCTTATGGATTTGTTTTTTTTTTTTCAATTTTTTGCATTTCAAAATTCAAATAATCAAATACTCCTTTCTAGTCAAGTATAGTATTCCAGGCAAATAAAAAAAAAATAAGGAAGAAGAAAAATACGATTGTTAAGGATGTGGAGTTCCTCACCATGGAAAAAGAATGGCGGTTTGTAGAGAATATCCCGTGAAGATGCGGGTGCTATATGATGGAAATGATGCTTGAAGGTAGCTTTTATTTTCCCTCCAAACGATGGCAAACGAAAAACGACTTCGACTCTTCGACGTTCGTTTGTTCGAGGAATAAGTGTCAAGAGGTTCGTGAAATGAGATTTCCTCTTCGAATGTTTTATGTGACGATGAAAATGGATCATGTCACACAGAATGAAAAAAAAAAAAATCACTATTCACCCGAAGCTGGTGAGGAATATATGTATACGTTTAGGTAAATGGCACTTTTACTTGCACGAGTAGGTACCTACCTGCAATAAAATCAAAAGTCTGAAGCTCTTCTTCTTCATCTGGAAGAGAAAATAGAGCTCAGTGTTATTGAGAAGAGCGGCGCGGTGTTATTGCCTGTGGATGTGTCAATGCGGGTGAAAATAGCACTCCACCATCCCTCTGGTAGGTTATTTTGGAATCTTTTATGAGAATTATATATATGATGAAGAAGAATTGAAAATCCAGGTTACCGGGTTATGTTGTTGAATTTTTTAAAATGTTTTTCTTTTGGTTTTTATTTGTTGTGGTTTTGAATTTTAAAATGGATTTTAAGGGTTTTTCAAGGGTTTTTAGTTTTTTCTGTTTGTTCTGTGGAGGATACATATTAGAAAAAACTGTCAAACAATTTGACATTTGGCTCATCTTTTCTTATATGGACTTAGACATTGACAGTCAAATGTTGTACTTCATTCAATTTAGGGACTTAGAAGTGCCACTTGCTATGCAGTCATGCTCTACTGGGTGTTCCTGTGGGGGTTGAATTGATAACTCTCTGGGTCGGAACATTGTTTTCAATGCTCTTTACACTTTGACCTAGCTATTATATTCTCAGAACCCTTGTGTTTTATCAGCAATTCCACTTTTGTGGTGGTGCTGCAAACCCAAATTATATTTGAATAATTATGTCTTCCCAAGTAAGTCTAGCGGAAGCATAGACTTGCTCTTGTCAGTAGGCAAATTCCTAGAGAACAAAATTTTTCCAGGTAAACAAAATTCCCCTGAAGATTCCCGATAGGGCCCTATATAAGTGTTCTTCCACTAATAGGGCTGGCTTTGATCCATGTCAGCAGTGTTTGCTTTTTGTTTGGATGAGGGTATTTGTAAGCATTCTTCGTCAAACGAGGGATATTTGTGTGATGGCAAAATATGGCCTTGATAATATTGCAATCATTATCACATGGGTCATATCATGTTAACTTATGACATTTTTGTGTTTGTAAATTTAAATAATCGCAATGCATTCAGTAACAGTATAGCCTACACAACTTTTACAAGATTATACAAAAAATATCCTCCACCTGTCACTTTTGACATTCGAATAAATCAAAAATGACGTATGGCTGTCTTAAATAAATAAAACCAGCAAAAAATGTATCCATTTTACATCGGCGAAATCGGTGTTTATTAAAAAAAATTAATTCTCAATATTCCCATAACTACTGTCTCTGCGTCGTCGTCGTCCGTGGGATTTTCCGCTTAATATATCCCATCCATAAAACACTACGAGTATATATGCCGACAAAACGACGAACGCCAAACTGTCAAATGAAATTTAAACAACTCGATAATGTTTATCTCATTTCTGCCCATCACAAATGTAGTGTTGCTGTCATCGTAAATGTCAAAGAAGAATTCAAAAACATACTCTTTCGTACATACTTCGAATAATAAACAAAAAAAAAAATGTTGTATTGCGGCGATTGCGATACAGAATAAGTTGTCATCGCATCCCCATAACAACATTGTCCGCCCACTCTCATCTAGCACCGCCCATTTAAGATACACACATATATCTTCTCTTTACCAAAAAAAAGGGGGCTAAACGGACACTCACTTATCTTGGATTTTTATTAATTACTTAATTGGATACTAAACATACCACCCTGGCATCATCATTTTTATATGAAGAAGCGAGTTTATTCGAAAAGGGGAATAAAGTATACGTTCGTCCTCTCTTTAGTAAGCCAGAGGCAATTAATGTCACAATGACAGAAGCGACGCACCATCACAACTAAATATAGCATACGGTAACCTTATGTTAAGTTATGTGTGTTGCTCTGAAGCAGATTTTAAGTCAAGTCAGCTGCGCGCACAGTCGAATATTTGTTGAAGTGGCTTTTTATTTATTTTGTTGTTTTTTTTTCTGTAGAAAAATACTTTCGAAATATTTTTCATTTCATGGCTTTTTAGTTCGAGTTCCAAACTTGCAGTTCAGACGATGATGACGACGACATAGAAGACCAAATGGTTGCATAAATCTGTTCAAAATAAACTGAGGCAGACTGATCGTTTCATTAGTTTTGTTCTTCTCGTCTGTACCACTAACTGGTTGATGTGAGGAATTCATTTGATCATCATCATCATCTCTTCGTTATGTCTTCATCATTTTATCTGTCATTTTGATGGAAGAGCCACAGAATGTTCTGCGCATACCTAAGAAATGCTTTTGCAGAGATTCTTTTCTTAGAGCGCAGATGTTTTGTTTTTTGTATATCTAGGATTTAATTGGTTGCTACGCAAAATAAATAAATTTGGAGGAAAATAAGGCTCAACAGAAAATTTCTTCATGGAGTTCTTATACTAGGATTGGTTGCAACTATATCAATTTAGGGGTTAAAAAGCTTCAAGCTTCGTGGAAGTTGAATGGTGTTGGAAATAATTCATCTCCCAGGAAACTTAAGAGGAAAACAGCCCCAGCAGGGTATTTGATCACAATTTGTCAGCAACCTTATAAGGACTTTTGCCGGTCCAAGAGTTTATTCCCGGGACCATCATCTGATATGAACATGATAATAGCTTCTGTAAGATGAGTGCTGGTATCCTAATAATTGACCTAAATGCCCATGTTTAATACTGACAAATCACTCAGTCTGTCAACAAACTAGGGGAACACATTTTTTAAGGTCCGAGAACAATCAAAACTGTAGAACCTCCCTTCCTTAAAAAAAACGACTGGTGGGCTATAAGAAATGTTTTCGTAGCCGGTGCTAAAAGAATATAGTCGGTCATGCACAGGGAACACCATTGGGGAAATAGCTGAAGAAGCAGATTATGCTGCAAATCGGTTTGCGAACAGGTTTAGATAGATACAACATGCGGTGAAGGATGAAGACGGTTCCCTTCTCCATTTGTATGAAGAAGATCTAACTCAGAAGGTGGAAGAAACACTTCACTTCGGTTTGAAATGGGGCGTGTTCACAAGCGAAGTGCACCCAATATTAGTGCAACCAGTGCGAAGAAACTCTCCAGAAAGTAGTTTGTTGCAAATAACTTCTTTTTTGGTGTAAATATACAATTGATTTACAGCAACTGACTGGAAGGAAACAAATTTTGATAATAATTGACTCTAAGTTTGTGGTGTTGATATGCATTGATCGTGGCACAATAGCAACACCCTTTGTTTTTTTAATTTATTCCATCGCTTAAATTGTTTTACCGAAACGAATTTAACAGTTTGCTGGAAACGAAGTTGAAGTCGACAAATATAGATTGTAGCGGAATGACAAGATACTCGCTTCGTAAGCGAGAGGTCACCGGTTCAATTACAGGTGTTACACTAAACTTTTTTTTACTTTTGTAAAGTATTACATATTTTCATTCCATTTCTCCTCACGAATGCCATATCTTATCTGAGCCCCTTCATAATATATTTTACGGTTAAAGGATGTCCAAAAATGGATTATGATTTCTTTCCATCCTGAGCAAATATTTATACCAGCTATTTTATTGTCTTTTACCAAAATTCTTTATGTTGCCTCCAGTTAACTTTGGATACCAGTTGAAGTGTGACTCACAATTTAGTGGTATTGGCATTCAATGAAACCAACGAATCTTTTTTTTTCCTTAATTTTATGCAACAATACCCAAATATCGATAACTTGCTATCGTGAAGTTCTTTTATTTGTGATTCCTAAACAAAACAACTGCAGTGCCTATAAATCTCACAAGAACCCAAGCCAAATCAAACACAGAGTACAAGTGCCACACTGCACTATCTCGCCCAATCGCTTGTCACTCTCGATAAAATATTTGTATCCTCTCGTATAATTTAACCATTCATCAAAGATACACACCGTAGACTAGCACACTCTCAAAAAAAAAAAAAAAACTAACCTTATCTCTTTCACTATCTCATTGCAGAATCCGCCGCGGAACAAAAATGACGCACCATCGCCGCCGCCGACACCATTGACGTGGGGCAGCTAACATCACCATTGCCGTTCAGCAACAAACCATCAACTGGGAGCAACAAACAAATACGAACAAAAAAAATTCCAATCAATCAACATCACTATCACAGCTCGCCAAGGATCATCAACCCGAGAGATACAAATAACGCGCTCTGCATCAGTCCACCTCCCGCGCGCAACACATCATCTCTCTCTCTCTCTGTCCAACCTGCCAACGAAAAAAGAAACTATCAAATCATGCTGCAACATCCACCATGGCAATGGCTTCTGCTAACGCTAATCCTCCTAAAACAAGCGGACAGCTTTTGTCCGTCAAAGTGTCAATGCATGGGAGGCGACTCCAATTCCCGGGCATACTGTGTGAATGCGGCCCTCGAAGATGTCCCCATTCAGCTGAATCCCGAAACAAAGTACATAAATCTAACCTTAAATAAAATCCGTAATGTAGAATTCACCCTGCCGTTCTACATGAAACTGGAGGTGTTGGACCTCTCACAGAATACCATCGAAACGCTGGGCTCGAAAAATTTCGAGTATCAAAGTGAAATGCGTACACTTAATCTGAGTGGCAATAGTGTATCGAGTTTGAATAAGGATGCATTCAAGGGTCTGACGAATTTGTTGTTGTTGGATCTGAGTTTCAATCGCATCGAGGTGGTTCATCCGACTGCGATGAATGATTTGACCAGTCTCATCGAACTGGATCTGACAAATAATCTAATTGTGAGTTTGGAAGATGGTGTCTTTAGGAATATGATTTCTCTGGAGATACTCATATTTAAGAACAATCAGCTGCTGGATGTGCCAGCGAGTAATTTGGTGCACTTGCATGCGTTGAAGTCGTTGGATTTGTCGGTAAATCTGATAGAATTCGTGAGGAATGACAGTTTCGAAGGCCTCAGGGAACTGATGATGGTGAATTTGAGAGGGAATGTCATTTCGGAATTGGATTTGAGTTCATTCGATGGGCTATCGGCGCTGAAACAAATGGATATGGCAGATAATAATTTGACGGTGAGTGTTGTGTTATGTCTTTCATATATGATTTTAAGCATGTTGGTGTGGAGACACCTTTAATATGATTCATATCCCCACCTTTAAAGTGACACAAAGATCTTCAATTCGGATTTAAATATAAATTTTGATTTTTTTTTTCAGGAATATTTATTTCGCAAAACATTCTATTCTACTAAATTTTGGTCTCTATTGACAAAGCTTTTTCTGAAGAAAGTTTTTTTGTTATAACTTTTTAACTGCGGGTGGGCTAGAGAAGAAAAAAACCGCAGGACTGGGCTATCCTGTCCTTCGCTTCACTCTTTGATAGAACTTTCAAGCATTACCTCTGCCGTAATATTCCTCTATAGAATAGGCAGCTTGGTCCTTGTGCTTCCTTTTTTTTCTTTTAAAAAGTCGATGTTTCTTTCTTCTTTTTTGCACAGTTCTAGTATCGGTCATATGGCTCGTTCTTGACAGCATTTCTCATCGGAGTAGGCACCAGGGGTCAGCAGCCGAACTCTAGATATTATCAGGAATTGATCTGAGTCTATGTTAGCCTCTCGGAACGTTCGAACATCCTGGATAATTGATTGTGGCAACATAAGAAGAAGAATATCAGTTCACTCGCTTCCGAAATTTCTCGACCATACTGTATTGGGTTTATTGGAAAGGGAGGGGAGGGATGAAAGACATTATTTATGTAATTCTAATTGAACTTGAAGAGCGTTAGCGTCATCAAAAGTGATTCAACAGTTAGCATCAATAAGTGCAAAATGCAATGCAAAGTGACGAAAACTCCTGTTATTATTTATTGTTATAGGAGCTTTGATCTAAAAGGCTTTTGTTAGGTTACTCTTACTACAGATCGAGGTAGGATTTTAACTGTTAAGTTTTCTTGATTCAGATCAAGTTTCGTAGTTTCTTTCAACCAGTTTTATCAGCACTTTTGTTTTCTTGTTTTCTTGGTCATGGATCACCACTGTGATGTGACCATGAACTCAGCCTTGTTTAATGTTTTGGAATGACTACTGACAGTTCCCAATATCTAGTTAAATTCTTCGATTTGATTTCAATAGCAGAAATTGCTTTAACTGCCGCTGGGTTATCAACGGAAAAATTGATATCAGCCAGTGGTTTTACCAGCATTTATATTTCTGCACCTCAATATCCATCGAACATTCCCTTGTGAACGTGCTGGTTAGTTTCTGTAGTCTTTTATCACCTAGAAAAAGTGTGTGAAGCTTTTCGTCTAAGGCTGGCAACATTTGGACTTGAAGAATAATGTCTCCCAGAAGTGTATGTACTTGTTTCGGTTTCAGCTTCATATTTGTAGGTTTTATCAAGTCTTCTTGTTTT
This sequence comes from Meliscaeva auricollis, assembly GCA_948107695.1. Taxonomy (NCBI): domain Eukaryota; kingdom Metazoa; phylum Arthropoda; class Insecta; order Diptera; family Syrphidae; genus Meliscaeva; species Meliscaeva auricollis. The sequence goes on along the minus strand of OX403619.1, from coordinate 16,697,027 downwards.
ATTATATTTTTCACTTTTATCAATAGTTCCCTTTAAAAGTATTAGTAGGGTTCCTTCAAGAGGAACCCTGAGAAATAGTTTTGGGCATCGTTATAAAAACCCTGAACAACATCCAGAGAAATTTTGGTATTCTACTTTAAGTGTCCCTGAGACCGAAACCAGAGAAAGAACCATGAGGAACTTACCAATGCGGCAATGTCCATAGGGACCCCAAAGAAAAACTCTTAGAAAATTTCCTTGGGAAGATTGGAATAGGTTAATAGTGCATTGAACATTTTTTACGGCAGAGGAAACAAGTTGGAGAAATATCCCTTTTGTTTTGGAACTCTTCTTTTAAGAATATAAGTCATGCATAAGTTACACGTAGTTGAATAAAAACGAAGCTACTATTTGTTCTGTTGTTAAAAAAAAATTTTTTGTTTATCCCACTTCTGATGTTGTTGTTGGGTTAATTAATAAAATGAACAAGTTACAGTTACAATAAATTACAATATCCTTAGTCACTTTTGCGTTAGCAAATTTAACATTTCGTTCTTATGTTCAAATTTTGTATTCACAGTCAATTATTTAAAAAAATGTCTTCCGACATTGAAAATTCAAACAGATGTTTTCATTTTAATAAAATTATGACAAAAAAAGTGCAAAAAAATAACAAATGTCAAGCTTTATCATTGAAAATGAGTCTGCATTTATTTTCCGCAGTCATACCTTCACACACCGTCACCAAGTTGTGTATGTGTTTTTTTGTCCCACTTCATGATGTGGGTACATATATCTTTTATGCGCTATATGAACTTCCAACCCCCGTCTAACTTTAATCCAGAGAAAAATGAAAATACAAGCAAAAGTCTCATTCACCTGTCTTAGTCTAATCCATTTCTCAGACACATTATTTTTTTTTTTCTTCACCTTCAAACTCGTGTGTGTGTGTGTGTTGTGAACAAACATACGGTGGTCCGCTAAGATATCATTTTATAGAAGACACCTCCGCAAAAGATTCTTGTCTCGTTCTTACATAATTTAACTCGCTTGCTTAAGCCTCCTTCGCCGTATAAACAATATTCCATATAGCTTCCGCCCTCTTGGTCGCCGCATGTTTAAAACTTCCCGCACAACGATGATGCTATGGTGCGGTGATGCGATGCTGCGACGACCCTTTCTCCGAAGCTCTGAAGCTCTCTGTGATGTTCCCCTTGTCAAAGTTATGATTATTAATTTTGCAAGTCATAGCAACAGGATAAGGCGATTATCATTTTTCGCATATATCCTTTCTTACAACGGATTTGTATGTATGGGTTATGTTGTGTTCTTTTGTGTGTGTGTGTATTCCTTGTGTATCAACGAAAGACGAATATGCTTTACTTACATAAACATGTTCTTATATCCCATGTTCTTCGACACAAGGCATGTTGTGCTCCATGTAGGTATGTTTGCATTTCTGTTGTATCCTTCAAAGCCTTCTTCTTCCTTAATAGGGGTTAGAATGTACAGAACCTGGGTATAGCTGTTAAACTGGAACGTGCACAGGAATGGATTTATCTATTTATGCTACGATATTAGCCTGCTTCGTACTCGTATACCTACTGACTGGCAGCTAAAGCTGCCTGGCCTGGCTACCACGACCACCGCACCGCCATCAACGCCACCCAACGTCTCTTCAATGTACCTCTAACCTATACCTCCATACACTAATAAATTTTAATGAATAAATCTCGTTGCCGATTTTGTATCCGTTCAAAGTTTTAAAGGATTTTCAACGGACATAGCCCGTATTTGTATTTGTAGCCTGAAAGCAGTACAAGGATATAGCATGCAGTATGTCCTCTCCTCGTCCTTATAGCTAAACGTGTTCGCCGCTATCTATGTATGGTTTATAAAATTCAAACCTAAAGGAGCTAACCAGCACTCATGATGGCTCTATGGCCACGTTGACGACACAACCAACGACGACGACGGCGACTCTTCGAAGACGATGACGACGACGACGTTTGCTCGTTAGATCCCCAACAAGTACATAGTTTTACTCCTATAGAAGGCTTCGCTTCGACTATATGTGTGTGTATTTTGGTTCTAATGAATCCCTTGCACAGCTGTTGGTGTTTAAGGTCTGTCGGATGTGTTCGGTGGACGTCATTTATTAACGAAGATTTGCAGGTTAGTTTAAGTTGTGTGTTTGCCCTGCTTTTTCCTACATCACTTCTCTGTCCTCTCGCAGATAGAATGTTCGTAGATTGCTTCTTTTTTTTTGTATTTTGTTTAGTCTTCATCTGCTTCAGCGAGGCGAGAAAACTTTGCTTATTTGCTTTTTGGATAAAGCAACCAAACGGAGGATGAATGAAGAGAAAAAAAAAATAAACATTAAAACTCTTGAAGTGTTGACAAGACGTTACAAAACGGAAGTTGTTCGTTAACAAAAAGTATATTGCTGCTAGCTAGCCCGGTTGCACCTTGCATCACACATATTTTACTTTTAGATGAGAATTAATAGTTTTTCTTTCTCTCATCGTATACTAGTCGCTTCAAGGAAAGCGGATTAGCTCTCGTTTCGGCTATTGAAAAATTTAGAAGTTTTACAAATTGAAGAAATTCTTCCAGAATATCTACTTTTTTTTTTTGGTTTTGTTGAATGAAATGTGTGAAAAAGAGTTATATCTTTGATTTTCATTAAATTTCTTGAAACTAGAACACTGATGCAGGTAATTAGAAGATTAGAAGAGTTTACTGATTGAAATGTTCATGCATTTAAAATGTTCTCCATCTCCTTTAGTTTTGTAAATCTTTAGTTTAATGAGAAAATTTTCTATCATTTTATAAGATGGAGAGAGTCATTAAAATTTTTGGGGATAATGTTTCAGACTTTTCAGATGGTTAATTTTAGAGTTTTTGTGGAAATAAAATTTCAAAAACTTAGGGGCTAGTTTTTTTAGTAAGCCCAGAATTAGTAAATGCTGCAACTGGGAGGAGAAAAATTAGAAGCATTTCAGCAGTTGATCCAGAGTAAGAGCAAACTTTTCCAATTTGCCTAGATAACTCGTGTTAAAGATTTGTCTCGCTGTGGGTTTTTAAGATTGTATGGAATGAACAAGTTTATTATTGAACATTTAGCCTGGTCTGCAGCTGAACATTTATAACTGCGGTATTGTTTCCGACTTAAACCACTATTAAACCTCCATTCTAGGAAGAACCACGTTTGTTCGACTGACTTCTAATGTTTTTTCAGCTTTGCAACAAAAAACTTCTTCATGAGAATAAGTGAAATGTATTTTTCTGACCCAACGTATTTGTATGTACTCATTTTTCTAGCAATCAATAAACGGTGTCACAGTTCTTTGGTTGAAGTATCATAACTACTTCTTGAAGATGAGTTTTAAAAAAATTCCTCTGTAACTTCTTATGTAAGATCTTATTTTTCTAACAAGTAATAAAAATAAAATCCTTTTGAAACTCACTGATTTCCTTAAAATGTTACTTTGAGAAAAATATTACGACAGATTTAATGGTAAATAACAAGAGCAATCGAAATACTGTTTGTTACAATTTCTTCACCCTTCCCTTTTGATATATTCAGGAAAAAGTAAATGTGAACTTTAAGAAGCATAGTAAAATAATGCTCCCAAATTTTTAATATTCGATATATATCCTTTTAGAATGCATGCCACACGTTATTGTTGTGTTCTCCATTGTTACGATTCTCCACAATTTTGAATACGTAAAAGAAAAATCTAGAAATAGCTCAAACTTATCCCTAAACTTTCAGAAGTCTTGGCTTCTTAATTTTTAGGCCGATTATGGTGCTTTTTTTTCTAAAGAAGGAGAGATAAATAAATAGCACCAATTGAGAAAGCCACACAAGCTTCTTGATTGCAAGAAGGCAGTCAAGAAAATTGCTGACACCAAACCAAATAGGGTTGCCAGAACCTTCCTGGGTAATTAAATCAGTTGGAGCTTTTAATAAAGCAATGGAGGCTCTAAATGTCAGTTTTTATAAAGTAACTGGGATCACAGAAGAAAAATCTAAAGCAGAGTTGTAAAACCTGCAGTCTTCTAAATACTGCAGTTTGTTGACTAAAAATATTAGTTTCTTAAGTCTTTTAACTTACAAAAGTACTTTGACTGTAAAACTACAGTCAGCAGTCAGTTCTAAAATACTGACTGAACTGCATTCATTTACAGATCTGATCTTAAGAAAGGGTAGAGCAACAAACAAGTAGTTGTTATACCTGGTAACTGATAATTTACCATAAATTAACATTGCTAAGTATTAGGTAATAGGGTTGCCGTTATTTTCCTAGAAAGCTCGTCGACTTTGCAGTTTTCCGAGCTATCGGGCTATCGGCATTAAAAAAAGTTTCGGAAAGTTATTCCGAACAATTTAAGGACTGCCCTTGAATATCAGAGAAGATGCAGATATTCAGTGTGGAGATCATGTTTTCCTTAGACAGAACCTCTTTGGTCGCCAAGATTTCCGCTTGGAACACGTGGCAATGGTAAGGGAGATAGAAGTAGAGGCCCAGATTTAGTCTGTCTGGATACTTACCACCCTTGGATAAAAAAAACAAAAAGTGCTGTTTTTTTTCCAAGGCTACTGGATGGATAATATTTACCAAAACCTACTTATTTTTATCGTGGTTGCTTAATTTACTTGCCATGATCGAATGGCAATGCTGTCAATTAAACAGTTTAACTCCTGCCTGTGTAATAATTTGAAGAAGTGGATGCCTCTCCTTGTTGGGCTAAATTTTGAAAAAATGGATCCCGTTTAGAAAAAAATTTCGGTCAGAAAGAAAAAAAACAACGTAGGATGTACTAGATTTGAAGAACTGGCAAAATGTCTATCTTTGAGGAATGGTAACAGTACAATCAATAATCTTTCAATGGACAGAATTCTATTAATAACAGAAATCTAAAATAATTTATTTTCCTTTTTTTTTTTTGCAAATCGCTTAACGAGGAAACCCACAACACTTTCTGATGCTAACTTGTTGACCTTAAAACAAACAAACAACAGAGTGTGCAGGTGAAATTTATTTTACTTAAAAGACATCCGACCTCCAAGGACAAAGCACTCAAAATCCTTTTCAAACTTCCATAGTCCTATTCTAATTCGACTCTTCTCCACATAGTATGCATGTATGTCAACCGTATACACATTGCGTGTATATTTCCATACAGGTCCTCGCTGTGGTTCGCTTCTAGAGGTCAGCCATGCGACCACATCCTAATGTGGTGGACTGAGTCAGTTTACGGTGTCATAAATTTCCATTTTCGAACGAATGTACATATTTCTTGTCTCCTGTGGTTGACATTGTGTTTGTGTTTGTGTGCATGTGTTTGTTTTTTAGGGCCAAGATATGGACCTCAGTATCATACCCGCATCATACACCACTCTCCTCTCAATCTGTAAAAGAGCATCACCACGCAGTTTTGGATGATGTGAATGAGAGCTCAAGAGCAGAAACATAAATTGCATATACAAGTTCTGTCATGTGGAACGAAGGACGACCGACACTTTTCATGACGTTTGTGTGTATGTTTTTTTTTTGTTTTTGGTCCTTTGGATTTCTGATTGCACTAAAGGCATATACACTATGAAAGAGATTTATTCACATTTTTGTTGTTGTTGTTGGTTATGTTTTGTTGTGTTGGTTTTGTGGGTGCCAGTGTTAACAGGACTCATGTTGTTTTATCATTTCGTTCGTTCGTCATTTTCGTTGTTGTCGTTGAGAGTGTCGAAATGGAATTTTTGAACTACGATGAAAGCATAGGTAACTTACCTTATACACATACGTAGATGATCGTAGATGTTAGTAGATAGATGTGTATGTGCATTTATAGAGAATTTTGATGTAAAACCAATTCCATTCACATTGCATCTGCGACATGCCATATAAAATCTCATGAATTTAAATCCAACATGAAATGAAGGCAAGTGAAGTGCTAGTAGATAGAGCTCATAGGTATCCCATGAATGCACAAATCCTTTTTAACAAGAACCAGAGAGAGGTGAAGAAGAAGAATAGAGACGTCCATGTTTGGTGTCCATGTTTTGGTGTTATGTTTTATGCAAAATCCCCTTTTAAAACTAAATGAGATTTCCCAGCTCTCCAACACCATATACATATAGATATGACTTTTATGTGAAATGGGGGAATTAAAATTTCTTTTGAGAATTTATACGTTTATCCGCTTGGAGTGTGTTATAGTGCAATTTCTTGTTAAGTGAATTATACCAATTGGGTTTAATAAGCTAATTGCATAACGTTTTAGGGATATAGGTATGGAAAATGGGATTTGCTTGGAGAAATCTAGTTTGCTTAACGAGTTGTGAAAATAAATACAAGAAATAGCTTAGTGCATTTATAACGAAGCAGATATAAATTTCATCAAGGTTTTTTTTTTAAGATTTATGTTTCCAGAGCTTGCGTTGACGTATACTATGCAAATATTTGCTTACAATGTGCGTTGACAACTTGTTTTGATGAAAAATAATTTGAGTTACATATTTTGGAAGTCCTTGTGGAAGTCTAAACAAGCAAAATCAGAACTTTACTTTTTTTGATAATATAAACGAAAGAGCTGAGGTGCAAACTTACATATAACGTTAATCCCAAATAACAAATTAGTTTCTATAAAGCTCATTTTTTTTTCTATTTGGCAATATGTAACTTGCATAGAACATATTTAAGGTTAAATTAAAACCAAATTGAATTTTTTCAGTAATAGTTGTGTAGGGATATTGTGGTTTCAAAAGGTTTTTTTTTTTTGCCAAAGGCGAACAGCAGGATCCCAAGTATTACAAAAACAACATAAAACTGCCTATAAAGTAAATGTTTAAATCCAACATTAACATTTAAATTTTTGACTCACTAGAATACTAAAACCAGTGAAAAAGTACTGCAGTTAGTTAACTTTAAGTCAATTTACTGCTTTCATTAACTGTACAGCCAGTATATTAGTTCTTACTGCTAACTGCTTATTTTGCAGTTAAATTACCTAGTAGCAGTACTAAATTGCAGTTAACATTTAAGTCAATTTACTGCTACTGAATTGACTGCATTACCAATTGACTGCAGTAATTTACAGACCTGCTGGGTGATGTTTCGAATAAAATATACATTTTTCGTCAAAAGTTTATTTCCAATTTTTCAAAGTTTGTGTTTCTATAAATGCTGGTTAGATGACATTTACAACAAAATTCACTTTTTACGTTAAAATATAGTTTATCTCTGATCTGTCAAGCCATAAACTGACAAATTCCGTTTTCATTGAAAATTACTGCACAACTGTTGATGTTCTTTTTCACGGCGTAATTTTTGCGTTTATTTTATACGTTTTGGAAAATGTTTGTAAGTAATGTAAGCGTTACCTCCTATTTTGTACCAAACCGAGTTGAAAACCAAAACTACCAAATAATAAATCAGTCAACTCAAAAGTCTAGGTTTTTACACTAAGTTGGCACAGGTCAACAATATTTGTAAAATTTCTTTGAAAATCCAAACAGTTTTACTTTTCCAAAAATGCTATATATTATTCCTGTAACAATTTCATGAAATAATTTAAAATTCTCACCGCAATCAATATCTTCCAGAAGACATACTCTCACATATTTCGTTGAATTTCCAAAAATTTTGATTTTCAGAATCAGGAATAAGTTTATTTCATTGATCAGAATATTATTTCTTCTCAAAATTCACGGTAATTTTCACAATTTCACTTTAGCAATTCTATTTCATTCTCAAACTTTCCATTTGCCATAAAATATAAACTCAAAATATCTCAACAAATACGCCTGAATAAAGAAGTAGTATTTTTAATTGACATGTTAAAGCAAAAGGTCCTTACTATTTCTCAATTTGCTTGGAAATCAATTCTTCTCACTTTGCAAATAACAATTTTAAGGACAACTCGGATGAAATTGTTTGCATTGGAATTTCAAGATATATAAAATTTTTCGAAGAACTTATCCATTATTTCAACTATATACCTACATACCTACTTCAAAGAGTTTACCATCATATAAATTTGTATGCTTAAAAGTAAATTTCGAAACAATTTCTTATTCTCCAAAGGACATTTTCCAAGAAACTATATATATGTAAACAATTTAACTATTAGAAATTTGTGTTAAATTGATTTCCCACAACACTTCTTCGTTGAGAAGGTATGCCAGGTAAAAGGACTATACCAGGACTCTTTTTTCTTGCAAGAGAAATTTCAAATCTTCTGGAAGCTAGTTAAAATAGCTTTGTGTTTTCTAAACTCAATTATTGTCATAAAACCACTTGTTTTCATGTTTCCATGCCCATATACGTATATTTAAGGTAGGTACAAGAGCATTCATGCAATAAATTTCCTAACTCCGTCGCATGGAAAAACCTCAGCTTTCACACAAGGATATCAGTTTCTCATTTGAATCAAAGAAGAAAATCAAATCCCTCCAGTGTGTCCTTCCTGAAGATCCAAAACCGTCAAAATACAAAGAAGACGAACTATAGAAGAGGTAGAAGAAGGTATGAGATGCTGATGTGATGCAAGTGGACGTATAGAAAAGCGGTATACCTCTAGCAGCATCTCTACAGAGACTGTAAGGCAAATTCCTACAACGATGATGGATTTCTTGGCATTTATCCAAGAAGTGAAGACAAAGATGCATGATGGAAAGTAGCTAGTTTGAAAAGGTATTTATACTATACCATGTGCATACCTTGCTTGCTTCCTCTGGACTTCATGTACCTATACACTGCACATAGATACTTTTGTATCTTACTTTTTATACTTTAACTTCCTTCGAGACAAGCAAATATTTCAAAATTTCACTCAACCAGAAGCAGTTATTTACCATAAATCTTACCAAAAAGTTTGCAAATATGAAGAAGTTGTTACATTCCGCACTCTGGCTGCTGTTTAAAACTTGCAACACACAAAAAAAAACGGTATTTTCTATCCCAGAACTAGTACCAGTAAAGTTCCATCACTAGAAATTGGTATAAGAAAAGAAAATGCAACGAACAAGAAAGAAAATGAAGATACAACAAAAAAAAAAATCAAATTACGCTTCAGGATGAAAAGGAAAAATCCATCACTTGCGGACGTTTAAATGTAAATTTCTGTGCACAACCACAGGAGTATCTGGGTTTATCCTTCTGACAACGCTCCTTCATCAACATTGGGTTTGGATTGGGTTGGGAATCGAAATAAAAAAAAAAACAAAATTGCAAGGACATTGCTGCCACGCTGCATGTAAACGTGCTCACTTGTTATACGAGAGGTAGACCCGGTCGTTGGTCGTCGCGTCGACTGATTTTGTCGTGGTGCAGTGCAATAGCGGCGTGCTGCAGAGATTGCACTTTTGAATGTTTTGCCTCTTTCTTTTTTTGTGAATTTGGCTGGTATCCATCCTGTCCCAATCCCTGTTGGACATTGGCGTTAATTTGAGAACATTCATTAAAAGTGGATGAACATTTTTTTTCGTTCTGATTTTGGTGGACGAGTATTTTGTTATATTGATTCACTTTTTCTGTGATTTTTTTTTTCGAAAATCGACTTTTTCTGAGCAATGCAAGTTTGAAACTTCATTGTGATGTTGGTGCCATGGTGTTGGTTGATGGAAAACTGACTTTTCAGTACACATTTGAATGTTGCCTATACATGTATATTAAATGGAATGCATAGAAGACCAATGGACACAGATAGACGGACAGACAGACAGATAGATAGACAGAGACCGAGAACTTGATTTGAATTCGCCGAAGATTGAACTACATTTTTTTTTTTTAATTTTTTTTGAATTTTTCTGACATTGCAATTAGTTTTGGGGATTTTAATTGTAGAATGTTTGTATGCACGTTTTTGAAATTATATTGTGCAAAAATTCATTTCATGTGAGCGGTGATGGAATTTTTCGTTTGCTATGTCCTTTTTGATATATATTCGCTCTGAATCTGAATCAGAATAGTCAGCGATTTTTTTTTTTTTTTTTTTTTTAATATTGATTTTGATGAGAGATGTATAATAATTGCATTTATTTTACATGCAAATGAAACTAATAATGCGAGACAAATTGATGTGGGCAAAAAACAAAGGTATTTATGGGGCATAAAGTTTGTGCGGTGCACTATAACTATAATGTATGCATGTACTATGTGATGTATCATTTTAAATCAAATGAATTTTCAATTGAAGGCAGGAAAAGTTAAAAATAAAATATTAATTTTATTTGAATTTTTAAAGAGAAAAAAAAAGTTTTATTGATCAAAAATAAAACATCAAGGTAAAGTTCAACTGAAATTTTTGGTGGAAATAATTTAGCATTGTTTACTTAAATAGGAATTATTTTAAAGAAAAAAGTATTATTTAAGGTAAGGAGTAAAACATTTTTTTTTGCATTTGATGAGTTCTAAATTCAAATAGCTTATTTTAGATGAAAAAACGTCCAATTAACAAAAAAATAATTTTGAATTTAAAAAAAAACTTTTTTTAAACCCTGTTTTTTAACTCTTATGTTTCAAATAGCTTGATCTTCTTGGTTAATTTTTTTTTCTCATTTGAAATCAAGTTGCAAGAAATTGCCTCTCCATGCCAACGGGTGCTAGTATCGCTATGTACATGACCATTTTTTTTATATTTTTATTAATAACCTTACAGTTCAATTTTTGACAAAAGCAAATAGATATTGATATACAAATAATTTACTTCGTTGCATCGTTTTATGTTTTTAAATTGCGATGTCGTGAAATAAGCCCAAACCAAAATAAAAGTCTTATGTGAATATGAGTACAGAATGCAAAATGCATAATAATGTTGGGGAAAATGTTGGGGACAATAAAATTACTGTGGAATCCAAACAGCTAAAAGGAAATGAACTTTCATAACAAAAGTGGTAGTACTCCTTAAAATGAGTGGGGCTTTATTCGAGGAGGCTGGGACTTGATCCGAGGTCACTGGCATGATGGAATATCTAACTATACTTCAAAGGTTTTATACTGCACTACTGAACTATTGCCAAAGTTGTGTGATTGGGAAATACCATAAAAAAGGAGTTTAAATCCAAAAGGAATCTAAAAGTATACCTATACATCTGCCCCAGCAACTAAATGCAACCTAAACTAAGAATGAAACTAAGTGAGCAGAGTATGGCAGTCCCTCCGAAAAAAGTGTTTTGTTTTTGTTCATGCGAATCAGTTTATGAGATTTGCTACTCGGGCTCAAGAATCAACTACTACATTTCTTCAGTCCAGAAATCTGCCACTTAAGAAACAAGTTCCAGAGAATTTATTTTTAGTATTTAGAGAAATTTTACATATTTTCAGGCAAAAGTTTGTCAAAATGTATCTATTCCTCCAACAAATTCTTATAGTAAATGTATTTTTAATTATTTCGAACTTTAAAATACATTGTGTTTTACCGGAGGGACTAAAACATACTAATACTCCAAGCGCCCAAAAACAGACTCCATTTCCAAGTTACGATTTTTTTTTTGTATTTAATCAGTGAGAAAACCTGCTTAACCAGCCCATTAAACTGATCTTAGCAATCTTCTGACATGCAGAAATCTTGGCATAATGGATCTTCTTGGTGAAGATCTGATGTGGTTGGTATATAAAAGTAAAAAGTACCTAGCAGTAGAATATACATTGCTAAGCTCAACACGCTTCGATTGCTCCTTAATTGTAGGTCAATTAAGCTGATGTGCTTCACTTATTCAAAATCATCAATCATGCATAGTTGTTGGATATAAAAAGATCTTCCCGAATGATCTGTTTTAAGTATTACTGAACCTACAACAATCATTATCGACGTCTTTTGTATGCGTCAGTATCGGACTGAACTTGCCAATGTACCTATAGTCTTTCATGTAGAAATGAACTTCAAGGCCAAATATTTCAAATTAACTTTATAGCTTTTATGTGAAAGAAAATGTGTCAATACTAAATGTCATTTATTCCTGAGGGATATTATAATTTCAAGGCAAAGAAAAATCCCGATTCAAATAATATGCTTTCAACAGTGACACCTTATTCTTATTTAATATAGATTTTCAAAACATTCATCACACACATTCAAGTCATTTGTAGAAATTTTTATAAAGACTTGACAAACAAATTTCTTCACACACATCCTTTTTTCTTCTGTGTCAAATCCCACTTCAGGGATGTCAAAGGTAAAATTTTCAAAATATGTGTTCATTTGATATGGAAACGGAACTAACAATTCTATATACGGATTTTTTGTTGTTGTATGTGTTTGAAACAGTCGTCTGTTTGACAAAAAAAAACAAGAAGAAAAAAAGAGAACTCCACTGTGCTATAGCTATGCCTTTAATAAACCTAACTTTTTGAGTGAAACTTTTGTATAAAATCAACTCTTTGATGAGACAGCTTTTCAGTTTTTATTTGCTTCACCTTCAGCCAGAGTTCTCATTACACTCTACACAGCCTGGGTTCGAGTTTCCTTTTTTTCTGTTAATTTTTTTTTTCACAAAAAAAAGAAAAGAAAAAAAACTTTGTGTGCAAATAAACTACCGCCGCCGCCACTACTCTAGGTACCTACTTCTTTGGAAGGAATTTTTTTTTTTTTTTAGGTTCTTTTTGAGAGAACGCGCGGCATAGGTTCACATGATTTTCAGCTCGCAGGACTAAAAACAATATAGAAAGGGAAAATCTTCAAAGTGACCTACTTTTTTTTTACATTTCCCGACATAAACAAAAAAAAAAGAAAGAAAAATAGTAACGTGCGGGACTGCGAAAACGGTTGGATAGAAAAAAGAACTACAAAAAAAAAGGAAAAAAAACTTGTATGACCAACAACCCGCCAAACTGTTGGACCGAATGTATAAGAACTCACTGCGAGTTCGCGGGTGTACCCTTTATGTGTGCTAAAAAAAAAAGTAAAGTTCCATGATCCTTGGTGCTCTACACAGCCATCTGAGTTCAGCAGCAGCATACAGAGGGCACTGCCATTCATTTGAATGCGGGGGTACCTACTCTCTTTGCTATATAAAGGAAACCTACTGTTCAGTTCATAGTGCACACAGCCACCTGTTCGTTTCGTTTCGTCCTTCCTGGCCTATACCATACACAACTACCTCGTATTTGAAGGTATACCAACTCTCCTACATTCTATACTAAATGGAGCAAAGGATACTACTTGCCGGGAGTAGTGAAATCAAAGTAAATATTTCCTTTGATAATTATGTTTGGCATATTTTAATTAGATTTTAATTCTGAGTGCACCGCAAATAGCAGGGGCTAATGTATAAGGGTATAATGGTAGATATAGGGAGCCTCTGTGAGGTTCATGCTCGCTGTATTTTTCTTTTTGTTTTTTTTTTTTTTGTAGAGTTGGACCCTACAACGTTTGAATATATCCTCTCTGTGTGAAATACTTCAATGGAAAGTATTAACTATGCGATGCTTGTAAAAAAGCAGATGCAAATGCAAATATTTGTTCGTCAAGGAGCAGAAGGACTTTTGTTGCAATTGCTCTCTGGACTCATCATCATCATTATCATCATCATCATAAACTATTAAAATGCTGGCCAATTACGAGTAGATGAAAGTGTATACGAAAAATAGCTCCAAGATGGGATTTTTTTTTCTTTCATTTATTTACTTAAAATAAATAAGAAGTGTTCCGTCGCTGTCAAGAGGTGGTATGGTATCAAAATGTTGAATGCTTTTGTGGTTATTGTAAGAAATTATTCTTCATTTGAATTGAAGATGCAATGAATGGTAGACTGAGGTTTTATTTGACAAAAGAAGAGAGCGGAGATATAAAGTCTTTTGTGTGTTTGTGAGTATATTTGACTCCCAAGCTAGAAAATTGATAATGAAAGGAAAAACACTTTTGTGTTGAACTATAAATTGAAAGAAAAATAATATTTCAAAAGGAATTTATAATGTTTTGGAAATTATACTTTGGTATGGAGCAGTATTTGGCAATGAACACTTTTTGTTCAATTCTAAGAAACTCTTAGAAAGAGACAAGAAATGTCTGTTCTCAGAAGCACTATTGCTGAATCTTTTGTGGAAAAACGAATAATCTGACTCGGTCGATTCTTATTACTTGTTGTTTAAGTTCAAGTTACTGCAAATTATAAAGTCTTAGTAAATCATCGAATTCTTTAATCTTCCTTACCACTTCGACATATTATAGGCTGAAGTGTTGGCAATAAGGAACGCCTGCATTTTGCAATTTCCAAAATTCAAGAACGAAACAATACAAAACAACAATTTTGTCAATGTAGCCTTTTTCAATGATAACCAAACAGTTATAGAAGACATAATGACTGCTGCTTTGTTAACTGAGAAAGTAAGTCAGTGTAAGCGAAATAAAACTAGCAAATCTCAGCAACAGCCTGAAAAACACCCTAGTATTTGTACCCGGCCATAGTGACATTTTTGGCAATGAACATGCTGACAAACTAGCTGGGCAATGTTTTTCCGACACCTCTCTAGAGCTGTCCAGACAACATGCATTTGGTACATCGTTCTTAAGCGACCTTAGCGACCTCTCTAATAAAAGAATTAAAGATGTTTACATAACATCTAGCAAAACGGAAATGAGCCCATTACAGAGTGATATTTTCAGAATCTCTTCTGAGCAAAAGGCTTGCAGATCAGATCTTCTGCTGGACATATTGGCTTTAGGCTCTGCGATGGTAAATGGGAATCCGAGCTTACTAACAAACAAAGTTCATGGGTGATGTTGAAAATTCTGTTACTTAAATTCTTTCATGTACTCAGAGGAGACACCCTCTTCAACATCCATACCGTCTTTAAGCCATCGGCGAAACAATGATTCTTGTTGATGTTTCCGGTCAGGAAGTCATAAATCCTTTCATTTTTAAATGAAATTTTAACCTTAAAATCAATAGTAATAGTCAGAATGGGAGTGCATTAGTCATTGATAAGCTTGGAAAACCTGAAACCCCAAGCAGTTTGATTCGTTAAGTATTGTAATCTTGTAAAATCTTAGGAACCAGTTGAAGAGTCATACCATTTATATAAATTTGATGAACAAGTGACGGTACCGAAAAATATCAATTCTACTACTAGTTCATAAGTTTGATATACCTAAACTATTAAAAACTGCTGAAATAACAAGTCTTCTTGTCACCTTAATGCATTTTGAAACAGACAAATCCCACAGTTTAAAATTGGTTTCAGTGTAAAACCTTGTGTTTTAGAAATGTAAAAATAAAATCTATAAGCACCTCTTCCAAAGAACTCGGTAACATTTAATCAAATTTTTCAACTTCTGTTTGATTAAAAGTTAGTCATAAAACTATTCAATTTAAAACTTACTATTCATTTCTTTGCAAATGGATTTTCCAGTATTTACAGAGAAAATATTGTTTGAAAAAAACCTTGAAGTTTGTTTCAAAAATATTTTTTTTTTTTTCAATTGAAAATACCTCACCTTTGACAAAATTTTCCTTCCTGACAGTATGTTTTTCCCAACACCAAAGTTGTTTCCATCACTAAACTCTTAATTGAAGGAAAATATTCCAATTGTTCACTTTGAAAGTAGGTATTTTTCTAAAGCTCAATTATTATGTTCTCCTCTTCCATTAAACAATTTTTCAATCTCAAAGTTACTTCCTCATCAAAGGATCTTTTACTCAATTCAATGAAACAGAAATACCAATTAACAGAGATCGAATTGTTAGGTTAGGTATACTCACTCATACCAATATATAGGTTCCATTTTATATAGATATGTCAGTTTGAAATTAAACTTTGAATGCCAATATCATGATGCAACCAGCATTTCTATATCTAGGCGAGCAGGATAGAAACCTATTTTAGCAGACAATCATCTCGTCAGAGATCCATTCCTTTATCGCTGTCATCTCATTCATCGACGACTTCATTGTCTGATACTTTTTTTTCTTCAAAGGACAAACTGAAACAACGCCATACCTGCTATACATATAAAACTCTATAGATACCAATACCTTCTTATGTGTCGTTTGTGCAATGCTATCTATTGTTAAAGAAAACTTCAAATCTCACTCATGCATCAGGCCAGCATACCACCCACAGCAGACATTATAGAGACCCCTAACCACATTCAACAAAGTATGTACAAGGTAAGAGAGGTACATCTGGTGCAGTTCCCAGCAGTTTCCAGCAGTACTATCACCCAAACATGGAAACATTCCTGAAATAATTAGAAAGGAAAAACAACGGAATTAAAAACAAGCCCGCATATATCCTTCCTTTTGAAATTCAATTTGCATGAAACCACCCACAGAATATGTGGTTTTGAGTTTGACACCAATGAAGCTTTCGATAAATCGTCAAATTCTTCATCGCGTCATGTCACATGAGTGTCTTTCGTTTAATTATATTCATTACCATTATCCTTTATTCCATCGTCATCATTTATATTGTTCCTGTTATCCTTTCATTTCTATTTAAATTTCCTCTAATTTAGTTTTTTTGTGTTTTCTTTTCTTTTATTTGCAGATTGTGCCAACACAGCAACTATCGAAATTGTCGAATCTAACGTATCTATCATTAAGTGGAAATCGATTTACACACATTCCAGCTGTGGCCTTGCTTAACTTATTTCATCTGAGGGAATTGCACTTAAATCGATTGGATCGACTTGTAAAGATTGATTCAAGGTAAGTTTTGCATTAAACCGTACACTCCTTCTACATGCTTTAACGTCGGTCGTCACATAGAAGTCTTGGTTCTGAGTGAGACTATACACCGAAATTATATAGTCGATTTTCTAAAATCGAAATAAAGTTTCAATGGTGGAACTTGAATAAGACGATTTAAAAGTTGCTGATTTGGATACACTGAAAGAAAATCACTTTAATAGTACGCCTTTTGTAGGGTTAGCTCCCTGTTAATTCTTGATTCTGCTGCACTTCTTCAGTAGAAAAATAACAACTGATTAAGAGTTTTCGAGTAAATAGTTTGTTTTGCTCTTCCTTTCGACAGTTTTGAGTTACCTCTTTTTGGTAAAAATCAATGTAAAATCGGACTTTTTCTGCTCCAATAAGTTACGGCTCTTATAAGGTACTGTCGTCAGAAAATTATACATAAATGCATAAATATGCAAATTTTCTTTAATGAAATGGTATAGGTCAAACAGTTAGTTTTTTTGCGTCAACGTCAACGTTTCAGTTTTAGCAGTTAATTGAACTAGCAGCGTTTGGCTTCTTTTATTAGACTCATCTTATTCCGATTCGAAATTGTTGTACTATACTTTATATCTCGAGTTTTTGACACTAAAAAACTAAAGAATGATAACATCGATATTTTGCAATTGAGAAACCTGATAAAAGAGAGAAGATTCTTATATTCAGTCAGCGTTATGAGTACTTTGAAACCTCAACGCATTTTGCTGTTTTTTTTATTTTTTTTCTAACACTTCTTTTGGAAGACTTTAAGAATGAATTCTGATACTCCTTACAATTCATTAGATTGTCAAATTCTATAACACTGAAATTTTTACTTCGACAAATCGCTTCAATCACAATAACTTCCAATGGGAAGTTATCAAAATGGTCACATTGGCGTATGTGAAACCTTAATGGTTCTACCCTTGTCAGTTATCTGTTTGATTTATCATTGGTAAAAGAACGGTATATCTGGTTACAGGCTGGTTGAACTGATTGCGCAATCTATCGTCGTGATTTTTTTCACAAACAAAATTACGATGTCTTGACGTATTTCTGGACATTTTCTTAATCCGTCACTCCAGTTAAAACCATATTTCTTTAGAACTCTTTGAAAAGTCAGTCAATAGAACCCTTAGTTATAGTTGCCTTGACAAAACCAAAATTAAGCCTGGGCTATACTATCTTCAATAGAGCCAGTGAATGCGTCCGATTCACCTACCACTGAGAGCATCGCTGGCTTGTGGCCTTATTATTTTTGAGCAAGTGCCTGGAAATCGACTAAGATTAACCTCCAGTATCTCATTTTCCTATGTAGCTCACCACCTGCGACAGTGGCCAGCAACCTGTGCTTATAAGCTATAATAAGCCTGCCTACCTGCAAATTTAGTTTTTTCTTAGGTGGGTCTGATTTGCAAATAGAAACTCTTAAACCCTTTAAATTGATAGTGCGTTTGAATTTTTCGGTTTTTCCGGGTCTTAAGGCTCTTTCTGCCTTCAACTATTAACTTGAATGCGCCTTCTCTAGGGATGCTACCAAACTAATAACATTTTCCACTAAGTCGGTTGTAAGACATGTAGGATGATGCAATATGTAGATCTCCCGGGATTTTCTGCAAGTTTGATAACAAGTACTAAAAAGTTGTAAGAGATTTCTTAATAAGAGAAGAAATTTGCGAAGAAACCTTTTAGACTGTTCTTAGACTAGTTTTAAAATTTTACAAATAAATTGAAGAAAGTCCAAAACTTCAAGATTCTGCTTCAAAATACCATGAATTTTTAACATATACATAACATTATTCAGTCAATAGGTAGTGGTTGGTACTTAAATAATTCTGTTTTGAATATAGAAGTTCATTAAGAGAATCAAGGTCTTTTCAGTAGGTACCTTTGAGCACATGTATGTCTGCTTTTGGCATAGGAAATTGCTTAATTTACTTAAAACCACATCAATCGAATACCTAAATGAAACCATGTCATCAAATAAGTACTGAAGATACACAAATTAACCAAAAACTCTTGATTGCCCTACTTTCATCGTAGTCGTCTGTCTGTTTTGTCGGCGCTGATATGTTTATTTTAATCTTCTTCTTCTTTTTTTCCAAGTGTATTTGCCCCTATAAAACTGATGGTTCTATTTATCAAATCAAAACCCGCATCGTCGTCGTCGTATGGTGAGTATATTGATTTATACTCAATCGAAGAACGTCAATTCGATTTCTTGTCTTGAAAACGTCTGCCGATGATGTGTGAGAGAGTTTAGTTTGTGGTTTCCCCGATACCACAAACCAATTCATATATAGAGATGCAATTGCTGATTTCAAAAACCCATAACTTGAGCCTCCACATTGCCAAACCACCACAGCATATTGGCTCAGAAGAATCCCTTTACAATCCTGCAGCTTCATAATAATGAAATGGGTGCTTCATACATCAATCGGGTGTGTGTGTTTTGTTCGTCTTCTTCTCCTATTTTGAGGTCGATGATGATGATGATGACGATGACGGCGATGCCCGTTCGAGTGAAAGATCTGATTTTCTTTTCAATTCCAATGAAATCAATCATATAAGCGAGGGTATAGGGAAGGTGGTACACCCCAATGTGGGTAACGTTTAAATAGCACAAAGCTGCTGAAGGATATGCGGTTGCCAAACCACAAGACTTGGTGGACTATAATACCGAGCATACTAGAATGTCAAGGATCAGACAACAGAAATTCTGTGTGTGTTTGTGTGTTTTACGAAACGACTTCGATCGGTTCGCAGTCTCGTCATCATCTTCTATCCCTAATAAAATATTTGACAAGTTCTCCCCTCCCACACAGCACCAGGACTGCCAATAAAATCAAAATACGGAAGTTCATGTTTACTCAAGTCAACCTCGAAAATACTCCAACAGGATGTTGGCGTTCCTTCTTCCATGCATATATCCTAACAAAGAAGAAAGACAGAGAGGGTTTGTGCAGCATAGAGAGAATGAGAGAGAGACGACTTTTGGGCTAAGCCAACAGACTCGTGAAAACGGTGTATTCGGTTCAGTGGCAACGCCAAAGTATGTTCCTTAATGTTAAGCCAACAGTGTACTTACACGCCGGAAGCACTTAAACAACGAAATACTCAGCAAAAAGGATGCCGATGAATATAACAAGGACTCTGACAACTATATAGGTTGGTACCTCTCTACCTACTACATCGACAGAACAACGTTATGTCGACGAAGTATACAAAAAAAAAAAAAAGAACACGAATTTAGACTGCGGAAGAACCTCGTCGTCGCATCGTTGTTGCTGCCAGAGTCCTCGCCTTTCTCTTCAAGTCAATCAGCCAAGTTAGTTGGTTCCTCCATGTTTGCTATATCGGGTTGGATTGGATGATGTAAAGCTCCCAGAAAGAAGAGGCTTGGCAAATTTGAATTTGGATTAGCACGTCTCCGTTGTGTAAGTTATTCTTTTGTATTTCGCGTTCCACATAGAGAGTCAGTCGCCGTGCGTCGTCTCTGCTCTGCTCTGCTCTGACATCATGAAAATCTTCATTCAATTCATCCACCCTTTTGTTGTAAGCCCTACGTTTTAAGTACCTACACCTAATCTAATCGATAAGTAGATTCCAGAGTTGTTTGAAGGCGTTAGGGAGTGGGGGTTTAATTTTCTATAGAAGATTCTGATGAAATATCGTTCATTTTGTGGTAACTAGTGCCCGTTGCCGCCACCACCACCGCCGCCATATTGCTTAAAGAGTTATTTCGAATATTTGAACGAATAATTGAATTTTGACGTTCCTATATGTAAGTAAAAATGTGAAGAGAACAAAAAAAAAAACGATATGACGTTGACTTGAAGACTTTTTTGCATATGGAGGATCTAAATGGGTTTCATAAGTTAATCTGATGTTATTGGCAGTATGGGTAACTGGAAGGAGAGAAAAGAATGGGATTTTATTCGTTATTTGTAATTATAATTACATTATCATTATTGAATACTTAAGTTTTATCTTCAAACTCAAAATTTTTCACGCAATTTTTCAACAGTTTGGTTGACATTTTTTTTACTTATTTTATGTGGGGTAACTCAACGAATAGTAGAAAAGTTTTTAGAAGAAAAATATAATGCAGTTTTGCTGCAATCACTTATATACACAAATTTTAGCAAAATTGCTAGTCATTTTCGAAAAAAATCCCATAACCATTATATGGTAGGTACTCTTTCTAAAAGAGATATTT
Organism: Meliscaeva auricollis; assembly: GCA_948107695.1. Taxonomy (NCBI): domain Eukaryota; kingdom Metazoa; phylum Arthropoda; class Insecta; order Diptera; family Syrphidae; genus Meliscaeva; species Meliscaeva auricollis. The sequence goes on along the minus strand of OX403619.1, from coordinate 16,676,169 downwards.
CAAAACAGAAAAAAATACTTTCGAATTACTTAAAAATCATTTGTACCAAATTTGAAGAAAATCCGTCTACTTTTTTGGAACTATCCATCATAACGTCGATGATTTTTGTTTTGATCCAAAACAAATACTTCCCTTATACCTAAAGCAAGTAAAAATGCTTCATATACCGTAGGAAATTAAGCCAATAGATTCTTTTTTTTGAGTATGTAGTTATGTAAAAAATTTAATTGACCCACCAATTTATTGAATAAAATTTTTGAATCTTTTAAAAACGCAAAAGATTTTAAGATCAGTTTAGTGAACATTATAGAGTTTTGTCTAATTTTTTTTGTACGTGCTTTTAAAAAGGATTATTTAAATTTTAAACATTAACCATTTTCCTTTTTATTTACTCTATAGGAAAAGTTTGGTTTCGTGTCAAAAAAAAATTTGAGACTATTGGATTTTTCTGAAAAAAATTTCTAACGATTTTGTTTCAAATTTGGGTACATATGTATTGTGTTCAAAGAGTTAAGTTTTAGTTTTTCTCAAAAAATTCGAATAACGGAAAAACAGCGTTGCCGATTTTTTCAAAAAAAATTATTTTGTTTGCGAATATCACGTAAACGGTTAAAGCGATTTTGACTAAACCTTGGGCACAGATATTTCATATGACCTTAAGCAATATAATTATGTTTTCAAAAAAAAAATATGTATTAATTAAAAATCTAAAAAAAAATAAAAAGTTAAATTAGTTTTTTTCTTTTTACACATGTTCCACTTTTATTGTAAATAAATATTTAACTTAAGCAAAACCTTATATATTTTTTATTTCTAACATAATTATTTTTTTTAATAAGATTTATAAAAGAGGCTTTAACGTCTATAGCTACTTTTACCTAAAAGTCGTACATTTTATTTATTCTTTTTCTATTACGTATTTGAAAATTTTAAGATTTTCTAAATACTGTTTTTTTACCTCATTTTCGGCTTCAAATATGTCATATATTTTGCTTACCTTTTCTTAATGCTAATTTTTTTTTAAAGTATAAACAATTTTATATACATAAAATGGTTTAAATTATGTTTTTTTCTCAAAATTTTGGCTTTGAAAATTAATATTTCAAAAACTATTCATTTGAACAACTTACTTTAAAATTTAAATTAATGTATAGGTTTTTGGCTTTTCAAAATGCTATAGCACGACTCTGTAGGTATAACCGTTATTTTTAAATAATATTTTTTCCGTTTTAAGTGATTTTTTTCTTAAATTGCCCCTCCCACCTAAACGGGGGAAAATGGACCCCCCCCCCCTCCCATACGATTTTTTGCTTGTCTAAGTCCAACCTACACACCCTATCTTTTTGTCACACCTTATGCAAATCACCCTGTATAATTATTATTACATATTTTATATATAGTTAAAAATAAATAGCATACTTCGTTTAAAGGTCAAAACTATTTAAAAAAGTGTTGAAGAGCGAATTTTATGGTTAAATATAATTTTTTTTTTTAAGTTAAACTTTTATATTATTCAAAGCCTTAACATTGAAAAAACTTTTACTAACAAATGCAAAAAAACGGCTTATCGTTATTCTTATTTGTTTCGTTTTAAATACATTTTGGTTCAATATTTTTCCTTATGAGTGCAGCTGAAAACAAATAACAATAAATTGCACGACTGAATCGCACGTACTTGCTCTTAAAGATAGCCTTTTTAATTAAAAAATTGTAAAAAAAAAAATTTGGAAAAAAAATTTAAAAAAGGTCCTTAAAGAATTTAACCTCAAAACGAAGTATCCAATTTGATTTGTTATGGTACATTTTAAGAAAAAAAATTTTGAAAATCGTTACAGCCGTTAAAAAAAAAACTATTTTTTCTAAATAAAATTTTTCAAGGACTTTTATAAACTAAAATTGGTACGCTATTTTCAAGATATTATTTATCAACATCTTATTTGAAAAAAAAAAAATACTGAGTAGTTTTCGAAAAAATGAGTTCAAAAAAATCAAGTTTTTTTTTAAGATCCAAAAAATTATTTTCGAAATTCTTTTTAATAAACATTATTCTGCCAACTTAAAAGCTTTCATGTAAGAAATATGGTTTAAAATAATTGAGTCATGAAGGATAAAATCAGAATTTAAAAAAAAAGGTTTTATGGCAGGTACCGTTAATATCAGTTTTTGAAAAAAATGGTTTTCATTTAAATATATACCTTTAAAAAAAAAATGACCATGATTTTTTAAATTAAATCCGTAGGAACCATTTTTGAGAAAAATGTGTTTTTCTAAAACCAGTATATGACAGGTACCGTTATTTTGGGTCCAAAAACAATAATTTAAAAAACGTCTGGGGTTTGAGACTTTCAAAAAACAACGCCACATACCAAGTTTGCTTTCATAATAATCCATACAAATTAGTACTCATTAACGTGTTTTTTTTTTTTTTGAATAACGACATCATAGTGAGAAAATAACTTAAAAACCATTAAAATTGTGTTTGATAAAAAATTGAGTTGAAATCGTTATACGCATAAAAAAATTGTTAGCCACACTAAAACACTTTCAAATTCTTGAAAAATATGAACTCAAAAATGAAGCGAAAAGGAAAAAAATTGTCTCTTAAGTTTTTCGACTTAAAATGAACTTCGTGGTTACTGTAGGGCACCCTGTAGTTTATCAGTTTTTAGTTTATTAATTTCATTGCTTAATCTGGCCTCACTTAAAAATATAAAGAATCTCATTGTCAGACTATTACCGATATTCTGAATAAAAAATCCTTAAAAGTTCAAAATTCCATTAATTAATGTTAAACGTTTCAATATGATAACTTAAAGAGAGCCTAAGTTGTGAACCTCATTAATTTATAAATTCATAGTGCCCAGTAGTGCATTTTATTTCCATTTCAAAGTGCTTATCCTGACTTAATATTTTAAATTTTCTTATGATAAATTAAAATGGGGTCTAAGCTGATTAATTTTTTCTTTAAAATGTCTTTCGCAACAAATAAATAAATTGAGTAATTTATTTCCTTTTAAAATAGGTACAATGAACCCTTCAACTTAAAAATAAACAACAACAAAAATATCCAAACTACCTACAAACACTTTTGAAAAACCTTTTCCATAGTTTCACACTTAAATTTTAATTAAGCGAACTCTTTACCTAAATCCCAAAAAATAGGACTTCCTGGAAATACCTACTCGGAAAAAGTCTTATACTCTATTCTATGTCCCGTCCTTTTTTACATCTTTAAGCACAAAATGAGTTCTGTTATTACTTAAATGCCCACACACACACACTCACACACTCAAAGTAGTCTTAATACCTACCAACCAAAAGTGAAAGAGAACATATGCGGAAAATCAAAAGCCTACTTTAAAATAATTACAAAATCTAACGCGCGCATTAGGAAACCCTCATCAGGCCTGGCTCTCCTTCTTCCATTAGCAACTTCCAAATGCCTTTTTCGAAAAGGATTGAGATTGAGACAACCGGAAACTCCCTTTTTAGCTTCAAGAGGATATATAATGACAGTCGTAAAATAAATTTATGCTTTTATCCCGAAAGAGGACAATGTACGATGGAAATGGAATATTTCCATACTCTCGTCTCGTATAATAAATACTTTTGTTCTCTCTCCGCAGAAAAAGTCCTTTTCTCGGTTATAGCAATTAGCATGGCCAGCCCTACTCTCATTCACATCGAGGGTTTTATACTATAGAAGTAGGTGGGTATACTGATGGCGGGTATAGAGGTTTGGCCTGCGTATAATTATATTCAACAACCGGCATCTCGTCGGAATGATTCAATTTAATTTTAGAAAATTTCCCCAAAGTGAAAAGCAAATAAGTTTTGAATTGTTTCCATATAACATCACATATTCCCTCATATAATGACCCACCCCCAACCCCATACTTCCCAGAGTGTGGTGAAGTGTTGAAAACTTAATGGTATATTGGCCCGAGTCAGTTTAACTCATCTCAGTTGGGAGGACTAGGACGCATCATTTTGGCATTCGGCAACCCAGATGAGTGTTTGCGAAATATCATCACGTCACGTATGCAAGTAATTAAGTGTCCATCTGACACAAAACATGAGACCCCATTAATTAGACGTATGAATACACTAAACTAGCACAATCTAATGTGGCCATCATAGGGCAATATTTCATAAGTTTGTTGTTTTTGTTTTTTGTTTTTGTATTTGTTTTTTTTAGATTCCCAAAAACGCCTCCACTAAAACAAACATTTTAATTTGACAGACGAACATATTAAACGTATGGTGGACCTTGCATGCCAGGCATATAGAAAAAGGGGGAAAGCTTTTAATAACCTATCCAGAAATTATTAATAACTAAAGTGGAGAACAAACTATTTGATTAAAAGGAGGCACTGTCATAATTGTATGACATTGTTAATGGGTCATGTCTCGTGTGTGGAGAGAGGACTGACAACGGACGGAGGCTCTGTTAGCTTGTTCACAAAATAACAGATTGCACAAATATGCATGTTTCATTAGTAATTCATTTTGGAATTTATATGTAACACGATTGAGTATGCTTTTCGTTTTTTTATTAAATATTTAAAATGCTTTGGAAATATTCAAATGATGATGATGATGGAGATTTTTGAAACTGCAATAAAATTAAATAGTTTATTAGGGTAAGTTAATTAAAATGATTTAGAAGAGAAGGATCGAATTAGAGCAAACATAATTGATCATATACCATGAAATTATGCTGGTTTATGTGAGGTATTTTTTCTTTTTTTTTTTTTTTGTTGTATTATTTGTTTGCTTTTTATTTGTGAATTGAAAACCACTTTTGAATTATTACATCAAAGGAAATTAAATTGTATTTGCATATGATTTTTTTTTCAACTTTTTTGTTTTAATTTTAAATTCAAATGAAAAAGAGGACGAGGACGGTTTCTAATTAGAATTCTCTTTCGTTGAATAAAATTTCCACTTTGCTGGATATTTAATGTCAAAGTGTTCTGTACAGTTTATTGTATGGGGTTGTAATAAATGGTCTGTTCGACACTTTAAATATTTTGAATTCTGCTGGGTCAAACATATCGTCACCTCTCAGTATTGAAGTGATCTAAACGACAGGAACCTAGTTTGGAGAAAAACACGCTTTGAAGTTTTGATGTTGAATATTCCAAAAATCTTTAGTTGAACAACATCATAAAAGAGTGACTATTGAATTCTTCTTACACTAGTATCACACGATTTATATAAACACCAATTTGTATTGAAATTTGTGTTTTGTTGTCATAAAAATGGACAATAGAAATGGTAAACAAACATGATTATGTCACTTGGAGTCATCCGAATTGTTGCTCAGATTTTATTGTGCTTTTTTTATTACGAAATAGGTACAAATATTTGTGGATACACAAATCGTGCGATGGTAGTTTTAGAATCTAATTTTTCTTTTGTTCGGTCCATTGGTTAGTTTTTAATCTTCAATTACGAACAAAAAATTGCAATACTATGTGGCATGTTTTTGTTTGTTGTTCTTTTTTCAAAAAATAAATGCGAATTTGTATGCTATGAGGTATTTTTAACCAACCCTAGCACAGAGCGATAATACATCGATAAAAGTAAATAAAATGCACGACTGTATCACAGAATTTCAGATCAGATCATTTTGAAATGAATAATTTCAAAATTGCAGAGAACTTTTTGTGTAAGAACTGTCATCAAAATCCATTGAGACGTTTACGAGACGATCACAAAAAAGAAAAAAACGGTTCTAGAATGGAGTTACCTACTAAAAGTACGTCTTTAATGGCCGTAGTACGGTTAAAAATTCTAATAAAAATCGCTATTAATATAAAATATATAGATTCGTTTTTGAAAAACAAAATCTTTAATTATGGAAATATACAGAATAGACTGTTCGTTATTTTTAGATCAAGCTCTTACGGGATAAAATTATTTGCAAATTATTTAAAAAAATCCCCTTATTTTGCAGATAGTTCCTGATACTAAAAATAAACTCGAACGAACGTTCTAATATAGATCTCTATTGACTGTAGAATGACCTCAACAGAGTGAATAATCAACAAAATCAAATCCAACTGATATTATTACTTGCTAAGGCATGGAATAATAGTTAATAAACTTAATAAAGAAAATGTTACTCATACGCCATAGTGACCGCGATTGATGAACAAATAATAAAGCCATCTTACGCAGAGGAAAATAAAGAACATAATTTTTATGTTCAATATAAATATTTAAATAAAATTAAAAAAGAATATAAAGGGGTTTTCAATAAAAAAAAACTTCATTTTTATATTAAAAAAAAAAAAACATTTTTTAACAGAAATTTATGGATGTTAATTTTTAGTTTTAGAGGCTGTACGTTCTTGATAATTTCACGAACTTAATTTTTAAGGTTAAAAAGCCAATTCTGATCACCTCTTCGAATGAAAAACATGGTCAGGAAATTTTTCTTGGAAAAAATCAATTTCATCGTTGCTTGTGTGACACGTAGCACCATTTTATTGAATAAAAACGTCATCCAAATTAATACCGTCAAATTTTGGTCGAAAGAAAATCATTAATCAAAGCTCTGCAGAGCAATGCATTCACCGTAACAGTTGCACCAGTCTAATTTTCGAATAATTAAGATCCAAACACACAGCCCTCGAGGTGCAAATGGGCCTCATTACGGATTAGCAGGCAGCTGCCCTATACATTTAATATTGAAAACAAATTAAAAAACTTACAATATTAGGTGTTAAAATGTTTAAATATTTTATTCAATGGATAGTAAAAAAAGATATGAGCGAAAAACATGAAAATGTGTCACACCCGTTACAATGGAAAAATCCTGCAGTTAAACTATTAGCTGTTCATGTGCGACGCACTCGGATTTAAATCTCCACAATCACTAACTTGTCCCAACAACTCAATTTTCTTAAACCATTTTCACTATTGCCAGCTAAGGAGGTGCTGCAAGCTTGTCGGTCGGTTGACCCAAAAGTGCTCTAGTTTTAAAAAAATGTGACGCAAATGTTCACCATTTTTATAGTGAATTTAAACAATTTCAATGCGTTGTTGAAGCATAATTTTTAGTAATGGGGTAGTTTTTACTTGTCAAATGTAAAAAGATGACAGCTTCAAAAGTGACAACTGACACAAATTTTGGGCTACTCAAAATGAAACCTGTTATTTAAAATTGCTTTTTTTGACTAAAATATATTTTTTTATATTTTGTATGTGAAAAGTTGCGTATACAAAACAGCAAACCTTTCAAAAGAAATCTGTTTGGTAAACAATTCATTAATATAAATATCTTGCAAGATTAGTTCCAAGAAAAAAACTTACATCCGTTGCTTTTCGTCAACAACCAAAAAAATGTTTCTATCTGCAAAATAGTCTGTGACAAATGTAGAGGTAAATTGGCTTCATACGCTTAGACTATTACTTTATCCACTGATAGACGTACAAGCAAATAGAAAACATTTAAAAAGTTATAAAAAGTACTCCAAAAAATGCTTTGTATAATCCCTAGAAATATTTCATAACCAAAAAAAAAAAAACCAGTACAAAGAAAATATTTCTAAGAATTCTTATAATAATCTCCCCAATCAGCAGTAACTTTGTAGAATACACAAGTAATATGCGATGCGGCACCATACACATACCTACCCCAAATCCCAAAAACACTAAACAAAACATTGTTTCAATTTAAATGATATAAAATCCCCTTGGATACATAAACCGAGTTTTGAAAGTATATATCTCCCCACACATCATAGTAAAACTTCAATCTAAAACCCACCTCTACCCTTTCAATTAATTAATTCCACATACATACGTGACAAGGTTATGCAAATATATGAATGCAATCCTCTTCTGTTATTCCTTTCTATTCACCGTTATATACCATACGAATTTGTATCTGCTTTAAAAAGCTCTTGTGTATCCTTATTTCAGTTGGAGTCGCCACTTCCGAACAGGGGGACCTCCAAAAGGTTAGGAAACATAGATATAGGATCCAAAGAGTGAAAAGGTAAGGTAAGGCAGATGATAACCCACGTGAGAGTTTCTTAATTCACATTTTCCGTTTGTAGATACTATTTATATGTCCTTCTGTCTCTTTCTTGCGCATTCTTGAGTTTTTCGACAGTCGAGTCGTCAAGGATTTCAAACTTGTAGATATACGAAGGTTATATGAGTATGGTATTCCTTCAATCACTATGACTACAAACAGGGAGTATAGGTATACCTACTCTTACTAGGATACAAGGATTTTGGGTGTATAAGCTTCCGCAACATCCAGTAAAGGATTCACAGAGAAGTCTCTAGTTTTTTTTTTTTTTAGTTGGAATCAGGAATTGCATTCTTGAAGCACACAGTCACGAGGCAAAGGGATAGTTAGCTATGCATGATGTGCACAACAATCTAACGAAGTGGTTTTTCTCAAAACTAAAAATAGAAAAAAGTTATACACTTGTTTTACAAATTACAAAAAAAAAAACAAAAAACTAGACGGATTAAGAGAAATGTTTAAAGAAGTGAAAAGTCAGAAGAAGTGTGCGTTATGCAGCTTTTACATATTTATAAAGATCAAAGTATGAAACTGAAAAATTAAAAACAAAACAAAACAACCTTTCGGTTTAGCAGTTTTTAGTTGTAAGCGTCTTGTAAGAGTACATTTTCTGGTTTTACATAGTTAAATTCCAGGAGTCATTACATGAAAGTTCTGAGGGAAAGTTAATTGAAAATAAAATGCATATTTAATTGAACTTCGGTTAACTCACAAATTTTAATATTTTGTTCTTATTTTTTCTTATTTTTCTTCAAGGGCATTTGTGGACAACACTCATTTGCAGTCTTTTGATCTCAACTACAATCCACTATTTTCCGATCTGCCAATGCGTCTCTTCCAAGGCAATCCAAATATCATGGACATCTCAATGCAAGGCAACAACTTACAAACCCTCGATGCAGCTCAATTCCCCGTCGACAGAATACAGCGGTTATATTTGGGTGACAATCCTTTGCAATGCAACTGCTCACTTCTCTGGCTATGGCGATTGGTAACGGGAAACTTTGATGAACCAACTTCACAAAAACCAGCCAGTAATAGCACTAACGCCGACTCATCATCGTCAAGCTTTCTCAAACTCGACAATGATCGCATCAGTTGTGACATCTGGCAGGATAATATACGAACGCGGCGCCTCCTACATTCAATGTCTGAAAGTGAGATCACATGTCCGGCGCACATTGTCACCATTGTCTGTGCCATTCTGACATGTTTGGTGGTCGTTATGACCGGAGCAAGTGTGGTCTTCTATTTGAGATTCGTGAAACGCCGAAGAAAACTCCTCCAAGATCGACGAGCAGTCAAGGCTGTGGTGAATGTTCATGATAGAATCATGCAACAGCATCCCTCCCATCATCATTTCCAATCACATCCACAAGTGGACAAACTCGAGTTGGAACGATATTTGGCCGCACAAGCAATTGCCAATGAATATCGTGCCTTAAAGCCATGGGAGCTGCCGGTCAAAGAGGCCCTCGACGAGCCTGAGCATTTGTATGAGAAATTTGATCATTATGAGTATCCTGACACACATACGATGACAAAACCACATGTTGTCTATGTATGACTCTTAAAGGATAAAAAAACTCGTTATTGCTTTAATCAAAATTATAAACACTTAGGATAAATACAGTTCAAATAAAAAAAAAACAAAATGACACAAAAAATATTACACAAGAGTGTGAAGGATTTTACTATGCAATGAAAAAGGATAAGAAATTATAAAACAAAACAAAAAAAAATATAACACCAATTTAACATTCATAAATAATTTAAATAAAAATGGTGTTTTGTGTATAAATGCGGAAAGGATAAGAAGAAGGTTGAGAATGAATGTACTATTGTTAATTTTTGTACTGCTAAATAAAATTAAAAATGAAAAAAATTATATTAAAACAAGAAAAAAAAATAACTACAACAACTACAGGTGTTAACTAGCTGTAGATTAATATTTTAAAAATTATTATATATGTAAACTTAATTATATAATAAACAATATAAATATATATATAATTATTTTTTGCCAATATGTAATTATAAATAAAAAAAAAAAAAAAATTAAAACGAAACAGCAAAAAAAAATTAACCTGTAGAATTAACAAAGTAAATTGAAACAAGGGATGCGAATACAATATTCGTTAGAATTAAATTTTATTAAATATAAAAACTAAATAATAAAAATAAAAATATAAATTTTCATTTCTTTTTAAAAAGTGCAAATATAGATACCTATTATAAAAAAAAAAAAAACAAAACAAAAAGAAATCAAAATATAAACAAGAAATTCAAATTTTACATATTATTTAAAAAAAAATGCTTGAAACTAAATTTTTTTCTGTTTTATTTAAAAATTCATAAATAAAATTAAAACTAAGTACATATATTTTTTGATTTGAAATTCTCGGTTGTAAAAGAATTTTTAATGTAATAAGTTTTAAATTTGGAGAGGTTCTCGAAAAAGTAGCTGAGCAAAAAGGGATACACATTCTTAAAAAAAAAATTAATTGTATACATAAAACAAAAACAATTCAAATCTATAACAAAAAATACATTTGCTTATGTTATCAAGGGCTTATCTTTAAGAAGTGATCGTCTTAGAGACATATCGATCATTTAAGGAGCTACTTTCAGTACTGTCTTTTTGTTTAAGAAACACTTTTATCCTTTTAGAAGGGTTTCTAATGTGATATACTATAATAGATCCTTAGTTTATTTTAAAATAAAATGCATGACTGGGCCGTGTCGCACGTATTTGCTGTAAGTCATCAAAGTTTCTTATAATTATTTTTAAAAATAAATAGTTTTAAACACAAAATCTTACAAAAAATGCTAAAAAATTAAATTCATTACTTACGAGTAAGTGACATAAGCTTCGTATTAAATTGTTTTGAGCTCCATAATAATTTATACTATTTAATTTGATTTAAAAGTATACATTTTTATAAAAAAAAAAAATATTTTAAATGGTCGGAGCCACCTACATTATTTAAAAACTCTCAAACCTTGTGTAAAAAAAAAGTTGGTATTCCATTTTCAAGAAAATTCTTATGCACATCTAAAACAAAATTTTCAAACAAGGAATAAAATCTTCTGTTTTGGGAAATTTGATTTTTCAAATTTTTTTCTTTTTTTTTCAAAATATCAGTTGCTTTATATATTAAAAATTGAGTGACAGTTTAAGTTAGCACTCGTTGGAAGCATTTTGATATTTAATAAAACGAAAAACAGATCCGTATGAGGTAACGAAGTCTTCAATTCTGTTTAAATTTAAAAAAAATTCAAATTATTACTCTGTTTCTTTAAATTATTAAATTATTAGCCAATATGTTCAGTAATTTTTTGTCGAAAAAACACTCTTTCGTATCAAATATTTGTATGTCCACTTTTGATCATTCTTGCCAAACTTCATTATAAATATACTTAACATCACCGGATATTTGTTTTGTTTTCCATTTGGCTGTTCCACTGTTCAGTATCCATTTAGAAAGTTAGGGAAAGATCCAGGGAGTAAGATTTGCAGCTCGAAGACGTGACGAGGAGTTCAGATTTTAGTTAAATTTCGAATGCTTAACTTTATAGTATGGGCAATTCAATAGTCAAAACAAATCAACCGGGTTTTAATAGTTTTTCAAACGAAAAAGTTCTACGTACGCCACAGTGACTTCATAAGTTTTTTCGAAAAAAAATATTGAGAAGAAAATAATGTGGTATTGCTAACCAAACAATGAAACCAATTATTTAATTTTAACTATTTCCTGTTGCAAAAGTCATTAATAAAAAAATTCAAATCTAGGCTCAAGGAAAGAAAATTTATTTTTATGATTTTTATATTAGTAATGTTTGAAAATAACCACAAATTTTAATAATATTCAGTAAGTGTTTGTTTTAATTTTACTTACAAATCTTTGAAGTTTCACCAAAATAATTATTGAAATAAGTTTTGTTTTTTAAACTTAATTGTCTCTATCGGAAACCTCGAGAAACTCTTTGAAATGTTTGATATAACAAATTGCGCCCACATAAAAATTTTAAAACATAAAGCCAATAAAGACTCATTACAATTTCCATTTATTAACATAAGAAAACATCAAAAATCTTGCTCAGCTATTTCTTAATTCATTTAATTAAATAAACTTTCAAAATTGCAATATTATTTTATTTTACTAAAATCAGAATTATTAATGATTTTAAGATTTTATTTTTCAATTTTACTTTGATTTTAAATATAATTTTGTTTAAAATTTATAAGAAAAATGACAATATAAAAAAAATCAACACAAAATATTAAAAAAAAAAAAAACAAAAACTTGTAAATATTTAAAATGATAAAAACTTTGTAAATACATTAGTTAGAAATTCTTGAAAAAAATCTTATAAAAAAAAACACAAAACAAAACAAAATATAAAATATATTATGTAGAAATATGTACTTTTAAAATTCAGATCCTAAAAATAGTGTAATATTTTTTATTAATACAAAGAAAAACAAACAAAATAAAAACCTTGTTTCGAATTTATTTTTTATCTCATAATGTAAATTTAAATAATTTTATATGCATATTATATATTATATATTTCCTAAATACAAAAAAAATTAATAAAGACCACTTAAATAGAATTAATTTAATACTTTAAGTACATATATTAAAAAAAAAACAAAAAAAACTGAAATAAAATTAACTAAAAGAAATATATTATTAATATTATTTGATCATAATATAATTTGTTTTGTTTTAATTTAATAAAAAAATAAATATTTTCACTCTTTTTAAATAAAAAAAAAAAAATACAAAAAATAATTCTTGTAGATAAATAAAGTCTTGTTTTTTTTTTTGTTTGAGAGAAAAAAAAACATAATTAAATGCCGATTGCTGGTGCCATATTAACAAAAAACTTAACAATAAAAAAAAAATTCACATTTATACACACAACATTAAACAAACCGCCTAAAAAACATATTTTAATGAGGTAAATGCTTAAGCTACCATGAGTAATACCAGCAATATAAACATTAAACATACAAATTAAATATTTTTGTTAATCAAAATATGAAAGAAAAAAAAAAATACTATAAGAAAATTTTTAATTTAAAACTCCACTTAATCCAATGAAAATTGATTAAAAATGCCTACAAAAACTGAATAATTTTTAACTGGAAATAAAATAGCACAGACAAGATACACACACAAAAAACACCACAACCACATCATAAAGTTAACCAGACAAAAACAACAACAAAAGCAGAAAAAACCGAAATAAAAAAAATATATATAATAATACCTTAAAGCATATTTGTATATTTAAAAATATTAAAACTGAAAAAAAAAATAAAAAAAATTGTATAATAAAGTATAAAAATGTTATTTCTTATACAAAGACTGAACATATGCAGAAAATAAAACAAAACAACAAAAAAAAAATATTAAAAAAATACAAAAAATAATTATAATGACATTCGGCGTTTTTCTTCTTTTTTTTTTTTATTTTTTATTTATTTAGTTCAGTTTGGGTTAATGGAGAGGCTTCCGGTTCACAGAGAAAGGATTGTAAGGTGAGTAATTGTCATTGTGAGGCAGTGCGAGCAGCAGCGGTTGATGTGGTTATGGAAATGAGAATCTGAAATGCACCGAATGTGCGGATGATTATTCATTTTAAAATTTATAGGTTTGTGTTGAATAAATTGATGTGGCTTCTCCAATTTGTTGAATAATATGGTTGCAATAAAATTTCGAATATTCATTGGCGCCAAAAGCATTAAGATAGTTTCAATAGTTTTTTATTTATTTTTTTTTTACTAAAAAGGATATATTTTATTTTGTATGTAAATTATACGAGAGCGTCTATGTTTTCTATTTTAAATTTACTCAGAATGCTATTAAAATTGTTAAAAGGATATGTTAAGCTCTGAGATATCCTTGTTCTTCTGGATATGTTAAAACTATAAATCCTCTTTCATTTTACAAAACATTAAACATGGAGCATAGACCTGTTTGTGAAAATGTATCCTCTTCAACCCTTATACCTTATTCTATATTGAAAATCTTCTATTTGGGTATGTTTTTGTGTTGATAAAAAAAAAAAACTATTCCAAAGAGATTTGATAGATAAATGGGATTACAATATCATTCGTGTCTATACAGTTTTACATGCAGGGATTACAGTATTACCTATCTTTTACCCTTTTACTTGGTTCTTGGTATAAATAGTGTTGTCTTCTGGCAGACCTGCACTTTGAGGTGTGATGGCTCTGTTAAAGAAGGGGGAAGATTTCTTTAGTGATTTCTATAAATTGGGGGACAAAAAATTCTTTGGCAATAACCTTATTTTATGTTCAGAGATTGGAGATATTGTGTATTGGATATGAGAGCTTATTTGAAATTACTTTAAGCTATGCGACATTAAACAAAAATAAATGTTGGTGAATAATTTTAGATAAGGAATTTTAACTTTTGTATAATTTAATTGTCTGCACATAGAAAAGATATATGAACGTCAGTAATAGTAGGTTTTACTTGTACTTCTTGGAATACAAAAAAAACTATAATTTTGAGTTCGAAAAAAACATTGGCCAAAAATTTCTATTAAATAACTTGAAATTAAGTTGAGAGAGAATACAAACAAAATGGGTTTTTAAATTCTGCATATTTGTTCCTCGTTTTAATACTAACGGGCTTTTAAAGAGCTATGACTATATAAGAAACCAAAAGGAGCAGGTGACGATGTTCGTTTGTGTCAAAAATAGATGGACATTGAAATGGGAAAGAAAAATAAAAAGATTTAAATTTTTGTGCTTCACTGCATTTTTTGCAATATATTTTATTTGATATTTCTACACGAAGTTGTTAGCTAATGGTAATGTCATACCAAGAATTTATATTTTCTCAGTCTTCCTGATCGATATAAAGGGTTTTCCAATAAGAGGTGTTATTTTGATATTTTGATAATGGCATTTTTGGAGATAAATGATCGGATGTTTATTTCATTATAAAGAGGAAGGTATGCCGTTAATAATGGAACACAACATCAGCCAAATGGCCGCCAAGACCACGCTTACAGGACCATATCCTTTTCATGAAATTTTCCATAACCAAATCGCAAAGTGGCTGCCCTATGTCCTCGATAGCCTCACGAATTTCATCTTTGAGGTCTTGAATCGACGCTGGGCTGTTGGCGTAGACCTTATCTTCCACGTGGCCCCAAAGGAAGAAGTCGCAAGGTGTTAAATCACAAGATCTCGGTGGCCAATTGTGATCACCTCTTCGAGAGATAACACGGTCCGGAAACTTTTCCCGTAAAAGATCGATGGTTTCATTGCTTGTGTGGCACGTAGCGCCGTCTTGTTGAAAGTAAACGTTGTCCAGATAAATACCATCCAATTCAGGCCATAAAAAATCATTAATCATCTCTCGATAGCGCAATCCAATGACCGTAACTGTTGCTCCAGCCTCATTTTCGAAAAAGTAAGGTCCAATGACCCCGCGGGACCAAAAACCGCACCAAACAGTCACGCGTTGAGGATGGAGAGGCTTTTCAACAATAACTCTTGGGTTTTCCGAGCCCCAGATGCGACAGTTTTGCTTGTTGACGTAGCCTCCGAGGTGGAAATGGGCCTCATCAGTCAAGATGATTTTTCGATGAAATTCCGGTTCATTTTCATGCATTTCAAGGACCCAATCAGCAAAGACACGACGTTGTTGATGATCAGCCGGCTTGAGTTCTTGTGTTAACTGAACTTTATAAGCCTTAAGACCCAAGTCTTTATGCAAAATACGGTGTAATGACGTTTGTGGAATGCCTAATTCCAAAGAACGACGAGGAATGGACAAACCTGGGTTTTCTTCAACACTTTGGGCTACAACAGCAATATTCTCAGTTGTTCTTGAGCGACGTGCACGGGTTTTATTCTTCACATCACTAACTTGTCCCAACAGCTCGAATTTGTCCACCAATTTCTGTCATGCGGTCCGACAAGGTGCTTCACGACGACCCAAAAATGTTTTAGTTTTACGAACCGTCTCTGCCAAATTTTCACCATTTTTATAGTGAATTTTAATAATTTCACTGCGTTGTTGAAGCGTGTATTGTTCCATTTTTATTAATAGCGTAGTTTCTACTTCTCAAATGTCAAAAAACGACAGCTTCAAAAGTGACAACTACCGAAATAGCGGGCTACTCAAAATAACACCTCTTATATTAGGCATTTTTTCTAGTAGTTGAGCTCTTACAATAAGATTTTGAAACACTAAGCGTTAACTACAATCGGTACTTTTTGCAAAAAGTTAAAAAGAATCCACGCGTTCACTAGCGACATCTGTTGCTGAAAAGAGCGTATAATTTACACCATACAAACTTCAGTTCAGACATCAATGGGTTCACTCAAGAACGAACAAAAATAAAAAGATTGTTTGAGAATACAAAATTCAGTTTAGTCAGTTTAGCCATTTTAGTCAGCTAAGTCAGTTTAGTCAGCTTAGCCAATTCAGTAATTTCAGTGTGTGATTTCATTAAGTCCAGACAGTTCAGACAGTTAGTCAGTTTAGTCAGTTTAGTCAATTTAGTCAGTTAACGCCCAATTTCTTGACAAAGTTCTAAAATCAGTTGAAAACTATTATTTTTAGCTTTCAGTTTTTCTTAAGAAAAAAAAAAGAAAAATGAAACAATTTGAGTTATAATTTTTTTCTTAAACCGAGTTTTAAGAGCTAGAACTTTGTCAAGAAATTGGCCGTGAGTCAGTTAAATCAGTTTAGTCGGTTTAGTCAGTTTTGTCAGTTTAGCCAGTTTAGTCAGTTAAGTCAGATCAGTTTAAATATATCATTAAGATAGAAAACAAATTATTATTACATTAATTAGCCTGCTGACTTAAGCTCCGGTTTCTGTCATATACAACGTAAAGATCCTGTAGCAATATGGTTCAGCAGAAAACCCAATGCGAAAGGCATATCTAGTATAAAATGTTGTCATTACTGCAAAACTTCTTGAGCTTCCTAAGTATTAAACTTTCCAGAAGCTTACATAATTATTGAGAAAGGAAATTGATGTGTAGTTGAAGATCGCATGTTTCTAGTATTTTAATTTCACGATTTTCCGTTTTAAAGTATTTCTTTCTGCAGATTTATGAAAGACACATTAAATTCCCTTCGTTCCACTTGATTTTAAAAATTTCTTCTTCAAAGCTTAATCATTCAAAAAAATAGTCAAAAATCCTTTGAAATTAAAAAGTTTTTTCTCTTTAAAAAAAAAAAATTTCAGTAAGAACTCTTGTTTTCATATTTTGTTTTAAGTTTATTAAAATCTTCGTAAAGAAGAAGACGCCAACAGAGGAACTTCCTTCGGGGAGGCAATGGAAAAGGGCAACGATTTGTAATATTTACATATACAATTAATCCCGAACCGCTTAAGTAATGTCACTTACCCCGGCAACCATGACACACACACACACACACAAACACCTATACATTGCAAGGCTACCCAGGGTTCAGTGTCACCGCGCGCTTTACCGCACAGGGTGTTAATTATTTAAAAAGCCTTTGAATTTAATTCTCAACCTTTTCCTTATTTTTTCTTCTACTACGAGTATATCCTTGGTCTGGTGCTGCTACTGCTGTTGCTGCTGATGATGGTGTCTTGTGAAAGTTTTACAAGTCTTTTAACTTTTCTTGTGTTTAATTTTTTTTGTCTAGCTCCAAAGTATTTATAAGGAGAAGGACATTAATTTTCAAAATTCATAAAGGTAGAACCGTCGGTATGTGTGTGTGGTGTGTGTGTGTGTGTGAGTGTTCGCTCTGAACTCAACTCACTTTTATGCTCTATATATTATTATAGAGTTGGAGCAAAAAGTATAAGAAAAGTCATGTCCCTTAAGTTGATGATTTATTATGGGTCTTTCGGAACGAACGTTAAAGATAATATAAAGTAAATTCTGTACCACGAAACCCCTTGAGGACATGACTTTGGTTACAAAAAAAAAAAATAAAAATATAAAGTAAGAAGCTGAAAAAAAAAACACCGTTCGTTTATTTTCTCGGCTTCATTTTGATTTTATTCTTGGGGGCAACCTTTGGTTGTTGTTGGGTTTCTCATGATGATGATGGTGATGGAAGTTCTTGGGTATGGGTTCTGGAGTGAATTAACTTTTCAACAATTTTTCTCATAACCCGGAAACAGTTTCTTAGGCGTTTAACCCTTCACTGTTGCAATTTTTTTCTATGTCCCTTGTCACACAAGCGCGAGTAAGGTAGGTAGAATGGTGCGGACTTACAAGCGAAACAATTAGACAAGAATTTGATAGGAATATTTAAACAGGATCCTTGGGCGGAATTTTCAATGGCGGAAATAATGAAATTTTCAAATTGTTTTTCTATTCAATATATCCTGGTTACATTGTGGGCGGACTTTTTGATTGTTTATTAAGTGGATTTTGGTAGATATCCTGCTCTAGACTCTATGGGTGCTGGGAAGGTATACCATGTTTTCATTCTTTTGGTTAAAAAGAGTCGGAACTTCGACACTCAGCAGGACACCTCCTATAGAGTAAAAGATGTTTAGTAAAGGGGTTTGGGTAACTGACTTTGTCAGGTGATTTTTTTTTTCACTCTAGGAAAAACCAGTTGTTAGACACAAAAACCGGTTGGTTAAATAAAAAAAATTATTCTTGACGTTTTCGTGGTAGATTAAACATTTATAATAATTGATGTTCTAAAGTTAAAAAAATTAAACAAGTATACTTCGGTTAATTTTAACCCTCAAAAATTTTAGGTATACAATTTTGTCCTTTGGAATTTTTGTCTCAGATGAGAATTAAAAATGTTGTGTTTTCTTATTACCAAGCAGCATAAAATATAGAAACATCAGTTTAGTCTGATGTCCTTTTTATCCTGTCTGCTTGTGATTTTTATTTATTTCTAAAATGTCTTCTCGTATATATATTTTCTAACATAAATTTATTACCAGCAATATCCCCGATTCCAATAGAATATTTTATTAATGTTAATTCAATTCATACAAATTCCAAGTCTGAGCTAAACAGTCACAAAAAGACGAATGAGATATTTTACATATCCTCGCAAATCCTTTTATTCTTCGTTTACTATGACGATGTGATTCCTTTAAGGATTTATTTTTTCTTAGCTGAATAAAATAGTAAAAAAAAAGAAAATAGCTGCTGGTAAGATGAACAACTTTGTCTTCCGGTTTAGTTTAAGATTTTCCATATGTCTCAATGTAATCTTATGTTTTTTTTTTTTGTATTTAACTGGAATAAGGATGAATGGTTTTTAAGGAAAATGAGAGAGAAATTGAGAGGGGAAGATAGAAAACATTATTGTATGCCACTTGAAGGAAGAAGATAAAGTGAATATTTGGCTAAGAACATTGATAAGTAATTGAAAATTTAAATGTCAAGATGTTTTGTATAAGAAACATCTCGATGATGTAGCTGGAAGGAGATTATTCTAAGAATGTGTCCTCTACAAAAGATATATGTGAGAGAATATTGTATGTAAGTAGCATTACTGGACTTGAAGATGTATGATTCTGAGTTAACATAAATTTGGAGCTAGGAATGTGTAATGAATTTGTAAGTTCGATAAGGATATGAACACAAGAAACAAATTCAATATATTTCAAAAAATTAAAATACATTTTTCATTAATCAAAAATTTTATTTCAAGTTAAATATTGAAGATATCCATTTTATAAACTTTGTTGAAATATTTTGACCAATACTCTTGCAGAAGGATGTATACGTTCATGTTTATAAGTAGAAACACGAAAAACCTTGATCTAAATTAGGAATTTTTAATATACCTACATAAGAAATTTAAGATTTAGATAAACAATTTTTGATTAAATTGTATAAATTGTGATTTTATAGGGATTTTTTGGCCATGATCATGACAGAAAGCGATATGAACTGACTGACTGACAGACTTTAGGGCCCAGTATTTGCAATCATTATTTTGGTAACGTGAAGAAATTTAAAAAAAATAGTAGGTACCTCTACCTAAGGTACCTTACAATAGCCGTGTTTTCATGACTACTAGAAGTTAAAGCTACTAAAATTCTAACACCCATCTCAACAGGAAGGATTTACTGGAAACTTCTAGGGTGGAGTATGACAAGTTTTCAAACTGAATGTGAAAAATGGCAATACTCGTAAAAAACAAGCTTAGAAAAATTAATGTTATTTTTGAAATTCCACTATCCACCAAATAAGAGTTGTTTTCAATTGATGGTAATTATTGTTCAAATAACGTATTTAAACAAATAAAAAGAAATCTGGTTTCAGGTATTTGCTAATATTATGTAAAATAAGTCTTTCAAGTTTTATCAGCATCGTCGTAATAGTTTTAAATTTTTACCAAGTCAACCGAATCTAAGACAGCTCTTTTTTTCAAAAAAATCACATTCATTGAAAATCAATTAAAAAAAAATGTAGGTACGTGTAGCGTGACAGAGCAACACGACAACGACAAAATGTATTTCATATGAGAGTACACACCAGTGTTGCCGCTGAAAAAAAATCGAAAGGGGTCCAAAGTAGAGGACTAATATCATAGAATTACAAGGCTTTTTTGTTTAGATTAAAAAAGGGTAAATTTTGGTCTTTTTTTCAAAGTGGGGCCCTGTGATCCCAATCATAAAAAAGAGGCCATTTGGCTGTTAAAGAGGCCAAATGCCAACGATTATTTTTTTGGAGATGGTGATTTTTTTTTTGGGATCTCGTACGACTCCCTTTGGGCAAAAATTTTATTTAAAGGACAAAAAAACTTAATTTTTGCACACCATCTAATTTTGGGTTTAAAATAAGGTACTATAGGTACCCTCTTATAGATATTATAGATAAGTGTTGCCGTTGTATTTTAGTAATTATGTTTTTAAAATGTAAATCAAAAGTTTTCATGCAAATTAATTTCATAGAAATAAAATGGTCTTAAGCAACTACTTGTACATCTAATATTGTTTTACGAAAAAAAAATGAAACTTATCTTCTAGCACTTAAAAAAACTCGAAAATTATACTTCACAAAAATTTATCACTTATTAAGACAATAGGTCGTGCAAAAAGCGGCAGCTGGGCATAATAACCAGCTGCCGCTTTTTGCTGGTTATTATGCCCAGCTGTCGCTTTTTGCACGACCTATTGTCTTAATAAGTGATAAATTTTTGTGAAGTATAATTTTCGAGTTTTCTTAAGTGCTTGAAAAACAGTAACAAATTCTAATTCCTTTGAGCTAATGCCATTGAATCAAGGTAAATTTTATACCTAACCTCAAAGTCAAACAAAAATCTTGAAAAATGAAAAATTTTGCAATTAAAATTCCACCTTTTATGCCTAAATTGTGAAAATTTTCACAAAAAAAAATATTTTTTTTTCATTGCAAAATTAGCAAAACTTTGACAGGCTGCATTAGCCGAACCATGAAACGAACGGATTAAATAAAAATCAAGGCAGTTCCAAAAGTTCATCAAGTTGCTGCACATACTGGGTTATAATTATTTAAATAAGAAAGTAAAGTTAAAGTGGCTGATGCTGTAGAAATAACCAAAACAAATCGTTATTGTTAAACACATTTTATTAAATTAGGAAACGAAAGGTTAGAACACCACCCAAAACAAAATTTCTATAGTTTTTTAGGAGTAACATATTTTATTGGGCTGGGAACTCTATCCCAAACTAAGATTTTGTTGATGACTGGGAAACCCATAAAATAAAAATCTAAAGTGGCATTCCTTTCCAATTAAATTTTAAGACTTCCATAGATAAGGGTATATTAAGTTAAATATTATACTTTTGTATTGTAAATTAAATTGCTTTTGTATTGGAGAAAAAAAACTGCAAACTTGGCTTTTAATCTACTAATTTCTCTTAATCCCTATCTATTGTTCTATAACCTAGAATCCATTTGCATGAATATTCAAATATAATTTGTAAACAAAAAAGAGTACCCCTGTTCAAAAAAAAATAAAAAATCGCCCTCTATCTACCCAATTTGTATTCTATTTATTCTATTCCATCTGCAGATTGCATTGTATTTTCATTCTCTCTTGATATGCCCCGCCCTAACAATCCATTAGTTTCATTTTTACAAAAAAAAAAAAAAAATACAAAAAAAACAAGCTAAGAGCTACTACTGTATAATACTGTATTCAAAACCCAATGATCCATGTTATTCATAATTTTGCCTGCACAAATAGACTAACCATCAGCATCTCATCCCCGGCATTTTCCAAACACTTCCACTTAAATTTACAAAAGTGAACTTTACATTCAATCGTCCTCGTCCAGGAGCAGGAGGACTACCCCAACTCCTCGGCAATATCTTCAGAAGCGTACTTTACCAATACACTCTTGTTCTTGTTCACTTCATTTCACTTCACTTTACTTAGAGAGAAAACAAAAAAAAAACACAACAACAACAACAGAAAATAAATAAAAAGAACTTAAGCAGATACAGAGAGTTTGAGTTTGGTATCTTACAAAAATTGGATAGGAAAAAAACTGCAGATACACAATATTAAATATTTGTTAAGTAATATTGAAAACGATGAAAGATTGATGCTTTTGTATTTTCTTTGCATTCCTTCTGCTGCTTTTTTTTTTTTTTGTTGTGTTTTTTGTTTTGCCACCCACCACCCCAAAACATCACTACAAACTCTACAGTCATCCATCCATCGACATTGAGTTTGAGTTTGAGTCAGGACCAACATCAGGACTATCAGGAGATAGAGAAGAAAAAAAAAAAAGGATCATCACTGAACGAGGAAGAGTAACATGGTAACAAAGGAAATTTATTATCGCCAATCCATCCTCGAATAAAATGAAAGATATGCCAAAGGATGAAGGAAGGAACTAGGTGATATGGTGGAGCGAGGAGTGAGAAGGGGGCGATGCTGAAGCTGAGGTGATGGGTATGTTTGTATCTTGTGTCTTGTGTGTTATAGGAAAAAGGGAATACCAATGTAAACATCTTAGTCATTCGGTTTGCCATTTGCCTTTCAATTCTACCCCTGCTCCTTGTCTAACAAAATTGGGCGGATAAAAGCCAAACAAACCCAAATAACAAGGATGAAAAAATGTAGAAGAACGAATATTTTCCTATTTGTAAATAAAAAAAAAAATATAAAATAACAAAACAAACAAGCGAAGCGGGATAAAAGAAGGAATACTTTTTTTTTTGATTGTCTTCTTGGTAATGTGTATGTCCTTCAATCCCTTATGGTCTTTTTAAGATCGTTTTTGAGAAGAATAATACCATCATGTATATTCTTTTTTTTAACGATTTTTATTCTTTTTTTTTTAATCACAATATTTGATATGTGAGAACAGTTCTCCCCCCCTAATTTGTTTCTATATACGCCACTGGTTAAACAAGTCCTTAATTTCCGACGCCACAAAAACCAAAACTTCGTTAAAGCGAAAGTTATTGCCGGACTTACGTTGGTGGCAAAAGTCCAAGGTTTTATCAGTTAAATTGTTCGTAAAGTTGGTCAATGAATCTTCTTCTCCATTCTTCACCGGATCAAACATCACTCGAATCATTTTTCTCCAAAGGAAATCATCTGATCGTTGCAATGTTTAGTCCATGCTTCTCAAGGAGAACTAGCAATTAGGAAGATTAACGTCTCAATTCGAGTCTTCTTGGTTCCTTGAAACAGGGCTGTACTACTTTAGTGCCTTTTCTTCACCCAACAAAAACAGCAGTTTCCAGGAATGATTCTTCATTTGATCCCAGTATTGATATTATTTATATAGTGATGGAGTTAATAGCATCTTATTTCTTGTAGAGAGGGCATTCGTTGGGCAATTAGTCAATTTCTTGCTGTTAAGGAGTAGTAGCTCGAAGCATATTTAGTCCTATAGTGCCACCAAGGGCCTCACTAGTACCTGCTGATCTACCAAAGCTGTTGCCTGCTGTTTCTTTATTGCCACCAGGGCCCCCACTAGTGCCTGCTGATCTATCAGAGCTATTGCCTACTGTTTCTAAGTGACACCAGCGACCGCACTACTACTTGATGTTCTACCATAGATATTGCTTGCTGTTTCTATTGCACCACCAGGGGCCTCAACGTACTTGCTGACCTTTTGGAAACTCGAACGTTGAAACAAAGCAGTACAACAAGCTGAATTTTTACGAACTCGTCAATCCACGCAATACCTCTGCTAGAAAAGAAAAAGCACATCACCCGATAGCTCAGCATTTGCTAAGATTTTGTAGTGTATGCTACCGAAACTCGAACCAAATATACTCTACTTTTCAATCCTTTTGTTAAAGTCGTACGACTTCTAGAGAAAATTGAAAATAGCTCCTTTGGCTAGGTTCCAGATCAATAAAATATTTTTAATATTGGCCGTAATGAAGAAGCTAACAAAGATATCGCTACACTTTTAAGGCACATGAATCCTAGTATAAGTACTCATAACACAGAGCCAGAGCCAAACAATCGCTCAAATGACTTCCTATACATGATAATTTCTTTAACCTATTGCACTTCCTATAAGTCGAAGATTTCTTTCGTTCTCATTTCTTGGTAATGCCTTTCTTGAAACACTCTTTCGTTGATCAAGTAGTTAATAGCGGCAATCTATTCCTCTTAACCTCTTATCGAAAAACCTCGGCCACGACTAGGTTTATTTTTTTGGAGTGGTTAAGCTGTTTATTTCGTATAAACTTCTGTCCGTTGAACGTTAAGGCAAATTAAAATTTCACAGACACTCTACGTGCAGTTAAAGAACTCTTCTTTTATCAATTCATTTTCCTGTTAATTATTCCAGATCCTCCATCATCATCATTCACTAAGCAGAAGTTCCTAACATCCATTCCAAAGCGGTATCCTATTCACTCTAATGAACAAGCAAAACCCCAAAACCCTGCAAACTCTCCAAACTAAATCTAAAGTTAAAGGTTCAAGGAGGTGAAATTGAAGTTCACAAGACTTAAACTATAAGTGATGGAAAGCTATTCGTCTTCATAAATTAAGGTAATCGAATCGCCCATTTTGTCCATATTTTGACAAGAGTAAGAGCCTCTTCCAAAGTCCAATCACTTAAAATGCTTGAGCATTTACTCCCTCTCTCAGCTCTCAATGAAAATATCCTGTTTTACCAATTGCCTGTCATAACTTTTATATCTTCAATGAATAAAAGAAGCCTTTATAGAGGTACTCACCAGGTCGTAAACACATTTTCATTGGGGTCATTAAAATATTTAGTGTTTCTTTGGCTTTTTAGTATATGAAAGGAAAACCTCATTCTCTGCCACCCATCCTCACGCATCAAATGATGTCCGGCCCGACGCCGACGACCGACTGACAATGATTCGCGTGTCACTGCGTTTCTTTCTCAGTTTTATTATCCTCTTTGTCGTGCAGATATATAAATGGCTATAAGCCAAAATACAATTTATTGATTGAAACATGAATTGGGGCTACCAAAAAACATCAACAAAACAAAAATAAACAAAATCACACTAAATAATCAAAACCAATGCGATTGCTCTGTCATTTTATTTGATGTGGATTTGGATACGAGTTGAGCATAATGTGTGTATCCTGCTGCAAGATTATATCCTACAATTTTTTTAAGGACGAACAAACATTGGTCTATGGTTGGCCTTGTATGAACAAACGAAGATAGGATGAGCATTCAAGAAAACTCATAGGAAACTTTAAGAGTGCTGCAAGGAATTTCGAATAACTGGTTGATGGTGAGGTAGGATGAAAAGGATGTCGGTGGTGCACGAGTGTTTTATAATTCGAATATAAATATGAATATGTATGGGTTCTAGGTACCCACTCTTGTGTTTATATTGTATATTTTATAGTTTGGTATTTATATGTACTTTGAGTTAGTATGTTTTAGTTTTGACACTTAAGCACGTTTTTGGAGAAGTTCGAGTACCTCTACCTTACATATACGTTTGTATGTATGTACCTTACCCATACATATAATAAATGAAAAGCTCTTATCCTAGTTCAAGTTATATTTGATGAGATTCAAGGATGTTTTGGTTAAGTGTGTCATCAGAATGTTTTCAATAAGACCCATCATCATTTATAATATACCGAGACAAGAAGGTAGATAAATTTTGGTAAATTATGTAATCACACCCGAGGTGGGTAAACTTAATTTGTTGAAGAATAAATTTACCTACAAAGTTGATTTATAAATTTTAAATTGATTTAAAATTCATTCGAATATTTTATTGCAAGGACATTAAATTTAAAATTGATTAGATCTTGCCAAAGGCTTGAATACATATTTACAATTAATATAATTAAAAAATTCATTATTTGAACAGGAATCTAGTTAAAATTAAAATTTATTTAGTTATACCTTCAATTGTGCACACTTCTTCGTAATGATTGTGAAAAAACAGCAAAAGCCTTAGAGTGAATTAAAACAATGGTTTGCGTAGCAAAATATTCTACTATTTTTTTTGACAATTGATTAATTCTTACGTTGGTGGCAAAAGTCTAAGGTTTTATCAGTTAAATTGTTCGTAAAGTTGGTCGATGAATCTTCTGCTCCATTCTTCAACGGATCAAACATCACTCGAATCATTTTTTCCAATATATTTGTTCAAAAACCAAAAACCATACATAAACCCTTTACTTTTCTTGAGTCGTTTGACTAAAAATATGGTCATTGAATTTGAGAAGAAAATTTGTACTTTATAATCGTAAAGGGTTTTCCAATAAGAGGTGTTATTTTGATATTCAAAGAAAAATGGCATTTTTGAAAATAAATGATCGGATGTTTATTTTATTATAAAGAAGAAGGTATGCCGTTAATAATGAAACACAACATCAGCC
This sequence comes from Meliscaeva auricollis, assembly GCA_948107695.1. Classification (NCBI taxonomy): domain Eukaryota; kingdom Metazoa; phylum Arthropoda; class Insecta; order Diptera; family Syrphidae; genus Meliscaeva; species Meliscaeva auricollis. Next base: position 16,649,307 of record OX403619.1, on the reverse strand, counting down.
AAATGGCCGCCAAGACCACGCTTTTCATGAAATTTTCCATAACCAAATCGCAAAGTGGCTGCCCTATGTCCTCGATAGCCTCACGAATTTCATCTTTGAGGTCTTGAATCGACGCTGGGCTGTTGGCGTAGACCTTATCTTTCACGTGGCCCCAAAGGAAGAAGTCGCAAGGTGTTAAATCACAAGATCTCGGTGGCCAATTGTGATCACCTCTTCGAGAGATAACACGGTCCGGAAACTTTTCCCGTAAAAGATCGATGGTTTCATTGCTTGTGTGGCACCTAGCGCCGTCTTGTTGAAAGTAAACGTTGTCCAGATCAATGCCATCCAATTCAGGCCATAAAAAATCATTAATCATCTCTCGATAGCGCAATCCATTGACCGTAACTGTTGGTCCAGCCTCATTTTCGAAAAAGTAAGGTCCAATGACCCCGCGGGACCATAAACCGCACCAAACAGTCACGCGTTGAGGATGGAGAGGCTTTTCAACAATAACTCTTGGGTTTTCCGAGCCCCAGATGCGACAGTTTTGTTTGTTGACGTAGCCTCCGAGGTGAAAATGGGCCTCATCAGTCAAGATGATTTTTCGATGAAATTCCGGTTCATTTTCATGCATTTCAAGGACCCAATCAGCAAAGACACGACGTTGTTGATGATCAGCCTGCTTGAGTAATTGTGTTAACTGAACTTTATAAGCCTTAAGACCCAAGTCTTTATGCAAAAAATTTTTGTTAACAAAAATTAAAAAAAAATGTTTGTTCACAAATATCTTTGTGCTAATTTTAACCCTAATTTACAAACTAATGTATTTTTAAATATTTTTTTTCGATTTTGCCACAACTCGTCAGAATTGGACATGCCTTCCTTTTGCTGCAATTGACTCAATTGAGGACATTTGTTTTGTTTAAATTATATTTTTAAAGAAATATTAATACGTTTTAAACAATTTTGTCACGTATTCTTAAAAGTTTCTTACAATTCTGAATGTTCCCCATTGAATGCTGAAACTGCGCCTGCCCGGGACACTCTCATTAAACAGAATTGAATTTTTAAAACGTTAACATTCAGTTTTGGTTAGCAAAATATAAAACTTTTTCTTCTTATAAAATTAAATAGTAATATTAAAACAACCTGTTAAGCCAACAAAAAATGTGTTCAGAGTATAAACAACTAAAATATAGGTTAGTGAGAAAAAAATTGCCGAATATGCCCCAGTTTATCATACGGAAAAGGAGATGCGAATCTTAGAATATTGGATTGTAATTTGCAATCCACAGCCCACAATGCCTCAAAAGCCTGGATACCACTGAGGCTTAGAAAGGTACAAACAGTTAGCACAGGTCTTTCTGCAAACTTGGTTTGTAACTACTGATATCAATCCTTAAAACATCCCAAAAAATCATTAATGTGCAATTTTGTGCGACCAAAATTGTGTTTTCTGTTAGTACTACCATCTCCAAGGCCCCAAAAGATTTCATATATTCTTCAAGAATCCATAAATCATAGAAAAAATTAGCTTGAATCGCCACTGATACAAAACGAAAAACTCTTAAAAATTAAATTGAACAAAAAAAAATAGAGAATAGGAACCACCAAAATGTATACAGATTGTTCATCCCCCATAAATTGTATCCTTGGGTTCGCACAGAAATAATTTATTGGTGTACATTACTCGACACCGGACATATTACGAAAATCACAACCGGAACGAAAAAATGAAGTCGTTCCTTCTGTTTAATTCATTTCTCCAAAAAAAAAAAAAAAAAACAGAAAACCACACCAAGAACGACCCACGACGACGACGACGACGACTCCCACTGCACCCCGACCCCAGTAACGGGTCTTAAAAAAAAGGGTAATAGTTCATCAAAATGAAAACATCCTCTTTTTCAAGTGTTTGCTGATGGAAAGGGGTTGAGATATGGTTAGGGACTGCGACTCGAATATGGTAGCACAATATTGCTGAATTGTATACTGATGGCTGATGGGGCAAAAGTGTGCTCTTTTGCTTTGCTCTATACTGATACTGGCCCCATTAAGCGTGTATATTTTGTACCATCTCCAGACCAAGATTGCTCCCATTTTTGCTCATCTATCTGATAAACGCTGCTGCTGATATATTACACAGATTTCTCTTATTTCCCCGGGGATGGCAAACAAAAAATGGTCAGTCATTTGGATTTCGTAGAACGCTCTGTGAATATTTTGTAATTAAATTGCAAGTAGGTATATACGAGGAGGAGCATGATGGTAGATATACGAATGATACAGTGATGTAATCTAGCATTTCGCTGTTTGTGTCAGATACTTTGTACTTTTTGTTTGTTTTTGTTTTTACCAAATCTAGGGTGTGTATATTTTTCGGCGTTTTATTTATGAGTTTTGGGAGCAAACTGCTCTGGAAAAGAATGTAATGAGAATGAGATTTCTTGGGGGAGAATAAAAAACTAGATCGGGTTTTCCTTGATGAGGAAGATAAAAAATAGATTGAGATTTCAAAAAAATATAAGTAGGACTTTTGACAAAGCCTTTAATATTAAAACAAGGACTCCGAACATACAAATGATTCCTTTGATTCTTTTTGGATTATGGTGGTCTTAATAAATCTACCGAATTATGGTGCATTTTCGGGCATCACAATTATTTATAAATAGAAAACACATTTTATGAGGGCCGAAAGTCCAAAATAAAAATAAAATTAAGAAAATTTCAACAAACAAGTGGAACATCTTTTTACATGTGAAGCACATAATGTTTATTAAATAAAAAGAGTTGAAGAATGAGGAGCCTGAGATTTCGTCAGAAGTTGTTAATGTTAATGTTCACACCGACACGCTGGAGGTCTGGGTTCGATTCCCAGCAACGACATCTTGATTTTGTTCAGGGGTTCTGCATCGTGCGCGGAATTGAATACTGCTTGTCATGTCTGCTGAATGCAGAACCAACAGAAAATTGTACATAGGTCCCCTCCATTACTTCTGAACATACGCACACAGAAAATGGTTGAGAGTGTCAGTCACTAGGTCTTTACTTCTTCGCGAAATATCAAACGATAGAATATTAAACGAAACGCAAATGCTGAAGTTAGACATCCAAAAAACCGGAAAGCGAATCTGTAGCAATAAACATGAAATGCTGAGTGTGATGTTGCCCGCGGAATAGTTAAATGAATTAGCAATTTCACACAGAAGATCGTTAATGAACATGAAAAAGAAAATCGCTGACAAAACGCAGCTCTGCGGTTTATTTATCTTGTGACTTGAAACCATCCGACACCACTTGTGTTTGATGAAATTGTTGAACCGAAGACCAACAAAACCAATATCAAAAATTATTGAATAGAAGAGCTTGATATAAGAATTAGTTTAATCTCTGCACAACTTCTTTTAGGTATTATCTGGCAAGAAAGTGTAACAAACGAGAAATTGTGTACATTGAAATCGACCATTCTGAAGATTTCAATGAAAGATAAGAATAATCTATTTTTGCATGGAGTCAGACAGAGCATAAGATTTGCTAGAAGTTGAATTCCTGTCCTGTTGAATTCCAGGCCCCCTTCATTTCCTGCTGAGTAATTATAGGAGGTAGGTACTAACACAAGTAGAGTAAGTACCAAGGCCTCTTTGTTCTTCATGAGATTTTAGTGCCGAAAAGGTATTAAAATTACAAAACTAATTGGAGACAATCAATACATCACTTAGTACTTGCACTGATAGATACCTCCTGGAGCCGAAACCACTTTCTACGAATTCCAAAGTTAAAAACTATCAACTGTTCTTTCTGAGTACCATTTGGAGCTCATACCATTTTTACCGATTTTCCTTGACTGTTTTTTTCTGAATACCAACTGGAGTCATTACGATTTCTCAAAATGTTCGTTTTAATTGCCACCAGTAGCCTTAACAATTTCTACCAACTCTTCCTCCTGACTACCATCAGGAGCCAAAATTCTAATCCAAAGAATTATCAACTCCATATTCTGAGTAGTACCTATCTACCACTAGGAGCTTCAGCAATTTGCACAAATTCCAAAGAAATAACATTATGAGAATCATCAGGAACCGTAAAAGTTTCTACGAATTCCAAACCAAAGAATTATGAACAATGTTCTTTCTGAGTACCATCAGGAGGAGGAACGCACTTTTTCCAGCAGACTACTGTTTTTATACTCAAAGAGATCTGATTGACAGAAATCCTAAAATTCAGCATAAGTACACAATTTTATTGCAGTATCCCATTATTATTTCTTCAAAAACGACCTTTTCAATACGAGTATGTTAAATCTCAGCTGCAAAAAAAAAAATATATTCCATTGAGTTAATTCCCCTTTTAAAATATTCCACGAAATTTACTGTTTTCAATTTTTCTCTTTCAAATTTTCAATCCATCCCAAAAGTTCAACTGCAAAAGTAGGTAGGTATCAAGTTCCCAAACATTATCATCTACTATTTTATTCTCCAAAAGAAAAAACCTCATCCCGTTATGTCGAAATCCAAATAGAAAACAACAAAACAACGCATATAATTCAACTATCTTTATACTTTTTCCTATGGCTATGGCCAAGCTTGGGACAACCTCGCTCAATCTATAATTCAAAAAAAAAACCCTTCTCGGAATGCTTTCGACAAATTTTAAATAGCTTTTCACGATATGGCGAGGAATAAGAGGGTGGAACGGGCGTATAAGGACTACAGATTGCAATTCCGGATGTAATCATAATATTTCCTGTGAATTACACTAACACCCCTTTTCTTTTGGCATTCCATGGTTCGTTTACTGAAATTGTATCGTAAACCAGAATGTATGTTTGTGCTTAGTGTGTGTTCCTCTGTTCATCTCCAAACAGCATCACCGGTACTTTGTGAGGGGGGATACAAAAATACAACAAAATATTTGAAAGGAAATTTCAAAAAACTCCTCACGTACTTTACCGGTTTACCTCATTGCTGCTATATTCTGTGCGTTGGAGTTTGGAGGAACAAAAACTCTCCTGAAAGATTTTTTTTTTTACAAGTTTTTTTTTCAAGATTTTGCTCGGGACCATTTGGCACAATACAACTACCCAACCCCAATTGGGGTTGCCATATTTTGCAATCCACATTATATATTGCAATGAGTTATTTATATTCGTTTGAATATAAATATGGAGGGGGGGGGGGCATTCGCTTTAAAGCCCACTTTCTCGTCGAAATAAAGCATTTTTCTACGTTGGCTGGGTTGTAAACTTGAAATGAAGTCATAAGAATGTGATGAACAACTTGGATTTTTTTCAGCCTCCCCCCCCCTCCCGCTCCCATCACAACTTTAGGCAAGAAGGGTAAATAAATGTTTGAATTTGTCTTCTTTCAAATATTTTGTACTTCTTCAAGATCTCGATGATGATGGTTTCAGATTGCATTTCAATCGGATGTGTGGAAGCCAAGCAAGCCAAGGCAAGAGTGCCTTCTCCATCAGCAACGCACGGAGGGAATTGTATTTATTATGATAAAGTCCTTATACATTTGCAGGCACACACGTTTGAATATGTCACAAAACATTTATGATAAAATTTCAAAGGGACTCTAAACGAATTTTCGTTGAACACAAACAAAACGAAATAACAAAAAAAAAAAAACATAACACAAATTGCATATATTTATGCAAACTCGAGTTTTATGGTAATTTTCTTTTTATACTACAAAAGTATAAAAGGTTATAGAAGAGGTACACTCATAAGGACTAAGGAGTCCTGGCTTAGATTTTTATGATTTTTTTTTTTTTTTGTTGTGTCGTTGTTGTTTGGAAGAACATCTGATGATGAAGGCAGATACGAATATGTATGAGTTATGCTATGACTATGGTGTTCGACGAGCTGAGGATCAATTAAATTGGAAGAATTTATTAAGTCGTAAACTCGTTGCTGTATAGATGCTGACGACTGATTTGTGCTAAGTATATTTTCTTCAGAGAATATGCGATAAAATATTAAATGAAGGATGTCGAATGGTATGGGGAATTTGCTGAATAAATTTATTACACGCTTGTAAATGAAATTTTTAAGAGATTTCGTTTTTTTTTTCATTTAGTCGTATAAACGTAATACCAGTAATGATCCATCTAAATTATATTCAATTAACTTGAATATTTGGTATTTAGACAAATTTTCTTTGAATATTATCTAACATCAGCAAATGATGCTGAAGATAAGATTTGCTCATCAAGATATGCGAATAAGACGAAATTTAGAATTTAAATGTTTTATTCAAGTCTAAATCTTCGCAGATAAAACGCATTTTCTTCGAAGGAGAAGCTTTAAAGGAGTTCCAATACCTATATTTTTAAAAATAAATTAATTTGTTTTTGAAAATATAATTTTTCAAAAACATATTGGTAAATTTATTTCGAAATTGTTTTCTTAATGACACACCAAATATTTTTTTCAAAAGCATTTTGCAAATTGTTGAATATTTAGGTATAAAAACAGTTTTTTCACGATTTTCAATTTTATAGAAAAAGTGAAATTACATAGTTTGTAGGTAAAATTTATTTACGAAGTTGTTTTAGTATATTTCAAAATCGATTTGTTTGTTTATATACCCTAAGGCTTAGCAAAGACTTGATTGTAGCTCTTTAACTGCTTTTAAGTAGCAAAAATATCATTTTTGTAGCTAGAAGAGTTTTCTAGTTATTCAAAATTTCATTAAAATAAGACTGAAATTAGCGGACAAAAATAAGGAAATAATTATTTTTTACTGTCTGAAATTGTAGCTTCTATAGGTCATTGTCTTTTCTAATTTCCACTTTCAAAAGGGTTCTTCCGGTCTGGTGAAATCAATGGAAAAGATTAAAAAAAAATTATTTTTTGAATTTTTTTTTGCCACTAGTGTTATTAGACACCAAAAATATAGTTTTTTTGTCCTTTATATAATTTTTTGAAATTATGTAAGATTTGACCTTTTTGAAGCTAAATCTGGTTTCAGAAAAATTCAATCACGTACATTTTGTTTTAATTGGAATTTTAAAAATGTGATTTCAAGATATAAATTTGGTAATTTTATCTACATCTTTGTTCTACATAAACGGTTTTTACGAAAAATCTTCTTATATTGGATTATGTACCAAAAACAATAAAAAAACAATTTTATGTAATTTCTCATGTTTCCCGTGATAAATTTTATTGGATAACTTCTAACTCGTGCTCATCATACCAAAAAACATAACTTTCCACCTCTAAAGAGAATATTTTGGGCTCGTACCGATAGCGAGTTTTAAAATGATTTAAAATGATTTAGACAGATTAAATGCATTCATTCACACCCCATTAATAGTTTTGCAATAAAGTGTTTACCAGTAGAGAAATTCGACGTTAAATTTACCAAAAAAAACGGGTTTTTGACATGTTTTGACTTCAGATTCGGGTTCAACGTGACAAATCCTTTAGAAAAGTATAGTTAGGTTTTAAGGCGAGTTTCGTGGCAGTGTACCTAATTGTAACTTTTCAGGGTTTACGCAACAATTTTTCTTTTGAAAAGCTACAATGTCTAGAAATAAAAAACAATTATAAATTCTATTTTCTTTTTAAACTATTTTGAAAATTTTGAGCGTTATTGGCATTTGTTTTATTTTAGCGAAATCTTTAATAACAAAAAAATCTTGTTGAGCTACAAAATTTTGGGTTTGCACTTTTCATCTAGTGCCTAATGACTTTAAATTCCCGCAATTTTTTTTTAAGTTTGTGATTTTTTTTAGATTTAGAAGGTCAGTTTTGAGCTAACTTTTTTCAGCAGAAACTTAAATATTTTACAAAGTTAGTGCTTGAGCTACAAAATTGAGATTTTGTTTTGCTTGCAAAGATAAAATTACTGGCAAAAAAAAATAAAAAAAGGCAAAAGAAATCTTCATTTGCAGGCATTTGTGTGTTATCCAAGACCAATTGTGGAATTCTGTTCAAATTAGAACACAAACTCAGTGTTGGCTTACGCAATACCGAATTATTTTCTTTGGATATAATATTTCGCGCTTACAAAATATTGCAAATTAATAATAATTTTATTTTATATTTCTGATGCAATTCTGCAAAACTCTGTTGAACAAAAATATGTTACTAGAGTCAATATAACTCAAAATACGATATAAAAAAAAATAAAGCCTATCATTGAAAAAAAAAAAATTAAAACAATCAGAAAGCAGAAATTAACATAATTTTGTTTACATAAATCGAAAAAGAAAAAAAAAATATTTATTATTCCAAAATACATGCCTGTGTACATTTTGCATAAACATATATTTCTCTTCGTTTAGTCATACTTTGACTTTTAATTCCATTAATTTAACCAAAATGATTGTAAACAATTAATTTCATTTAACTAAAGTGCATGAGTAAGTTTTTTTTTTTTTGTTTTTTAAACAAATAACATAGTTTGTATTAAAACACGTCCATTATTATTTTTATTTAAAAAAAAACAGAGGCAATAATAATTTTAATGTTTATAATGTGCATAATTTTCTGATTGACGATGCATAAAAATTCAATTTACAAAAACAGTCTCCTAAAAAATCGTGCAGTAAAAAAATATATAATTTCCGTGAGTGTTAAAAGACTGCATCCCAAAAAGAATCCTGCCAATCCACCAATATAAACTGCAATGAAGTTGTATTAATATTAAAAAAAAAAAAAATCATTTAATAATGTCAATCACATAAATTATTATTTTTTTTTTTTTGGGAATAGCAACAACCTACCAAGTACATCTGCAAATGAAAACAGCACATCCCGTCGCAATTGCATTTTCGGATAATCAATGATTCCCCATTGTAAATTTGCGCCAAGGAACCAAACTCTGGATCTCTGTGGGATTATCAGATCAGACAAAAAAAAAAAAATAGAAAAGATATCAATTCAGTTTTCACATTTAACAGAATCAAATTGTTTCCAACCCCATTTTGATTTTCTTTAGTTTTTTTTTTCATTTTTTTGTGTCAAGAAACATAAAAGTCAAGTGTGCATCACCTAAAAATCATCTCCAATCTCACATATTCTCAAAGAAGAAGACGAAGAATGAGAAGAAGTGTGTATCTTCTTCGAAATTATATTGAATTTTATGCCAGGACATAAAAACTATACCCATTGTTGCAGACGGTAGGAGTTGGTAGTTGAAGTTGAAGAAGACGTGAAGTAGAGCGCAAGAAAAACTATAGAAACAAAAAAAAAAAAAACAAAATCAAACTGCTTCCATTGACAGTTTTGTTTGGAAAAATCATCAACATTACTGCATCCTCTAACATTTCTAGAAAAGCATGAAGTATACTGAGATACTTAAACTTTTCACCAAGTTTTCATGGCAAATTCTACTTGTTTTTTGTGTTTTTTTATTTTTTTTTTTTTTAGAAATATTGGTCCCATTGTGTAATGGTAGTAGAATAGCACGACACAAATGCTAACAAACACATATCCTGGATGAAATAATAATATTGCTGATGTTTGTCGAATTCGAGTCACAGTTGATGTAATAACTTATCGACATACACAAGTAGATAGTAAAGGATACATTGAACATTGAAGTAATGATGCGTTGGGTTGTTCCGGAGTTCAGAGAGTAATAAAAAGATTGTTTTTTTTGCAAGAGTTGTGATTTTTTTTTTTTTGTTTTGTATTTTCGGGATATTACAGAAATAAAAATATTGTTGGATTGCGATTGCGATTGGTGTATCAATAAGCTTCTTCCCTTATCAGTTCAGTACAGCAGAAGTGATATTGTTTATTGACATTTCTATATCTCCCCTGGCACAAATAAAGCGAAAAAATAGTATTTGTTGAAGGTTTTTATTGATTTTTGTTTGTTGATAAAACTTGTTTCGATTAGGACTTGCATTAAAAAAGGCATTTCGATGATCCCTTTTAAAACATGTATTTGATTGCGACATTCATTAAAGATGCAACAAAGAGAAGCACATGTTTTTAGATAGGGAAGAAGGGAGCCCACCTCCAGTCAATGTCCAATATTAGAAGACATTACAGAAAAGGTATCCACCAGGGTTTTAGGCTTTGATCTTCTTAAGCGTTTTTAAAGATTCATAAAAAGTTTAAGAAGATCAAAACCAACGGGTTCACAACTCTTTACTTGGAAGACTATACATTCTTGCTCTACCTTATTCTGCTTAATCCTGCTGCTAAGCAGGAAATTTTGGACGATAAGTAGAAAAGTTGATTTGATATTTAACTCTTTCGCATTAACAATTGTTTTTGACAGAAAAAATCGCTGTAAATGAAGAGGGCATAGTGGAAAAGAAGATACAACCGACACCCCACAGAGGGGAAAGATGTCCTAACTATGAAGAGAATACTTATGATAAGTGCCCAAAGTTCTAAGTTGCTCTGAATAACCTTAACACCAAAATCAAAAAAGAGGGAATCTTTGGTTCCACCCAGAATGACTGAATGCAGAAAAACAACTTCAACGACAAAAACAACATGCACTCTAAAAGTTTTATTATTGTATATGAATTTCAAATTTGGTGCAACAGAATCGCTAATTTTATCACAATTTTTGTGAAAAAGTTCTTTTAAATTGTAATTTGTAACTTGTTGCAATGAGTCCCTGGTTAAAAAGTTAAAAATGTAGTAGATTGCTAGGACATGTAATTGTTTGGCAATCGACACCTGAATCCTCAAGTTGGCACAATCAAGTGAAGAACAACCTCAAGCAACTGTGGTATGCATAACTGGAGGCAGCTGGCTAGTGACTGTAAGGTTTGCTGGTTGGAACCAAAAATTAACCCTATGTAGATTGTAAAGCGTCATCTTAAAATAGTAAGAATTAATCAAAATTAGGCTATGATAAAAAGTTGATAGAAGCTTCATATAAGCCTTTTAGCAAACATTTCTTACCGGGTAAAAATGTTTTTGAGCAAAAAAAAAAATTTAAATCTAAGGAAGTTAACTTACTGTTGCACCTTAGATGCGTTCTATTAAAATTTTATGTCTAATCAAGAATTGTTGACCCTAATAAACTATGATTCCTAAAAACGTATTTTGACGTCTTTTGCACTATATACCTCGAAACTGTGAAATTTCTAAACTTTAAGATCAGAATAAGCTATTAATTGAGCTTGAAAAACCTTTTTTTTCTCATTTCTTTTTCAAACCTTATCAAGTTCATCAAAATCTTTGCATTTAAAAAAAAAATGCACATTAAATCATACTTTCCTGAATTTTTTTTTATAAATAAATCAAAAACACAAAAAAAAAAAACGACAAACTTACATTTGATTGGACAAAAAAGTTGGAATCATCACAATTCGCCAAGCACTTGCAGTCGATATTTAAAATGTCAGATTTTAGAGAGATTATCTCCTCTGTGTGATGATAGTGTGTTCCGGGGCAAGAGATATATTTTATCATCATAGTGTCGCTGCCGCCACGCAAAAAGATGGATACGTTTGTCGTTTATCGTCGTGATATCATCATTTAACAGCAGTTGTCAACATCGTGCCATTATGAAGAAATATGATATTCCGTTCCGCATAGCCGTTGCCGGAAGCAGAGCATCATCCAGATCCCAGATGATGATGATGATGATGATGTTGATGACGACGATGATGAAAATGAAAAGTATCCCCGAGTGAGCAAAGCATCGCAGAGTGAAAATGATAAAAAAGATAACTTTTTTTTTAGCACCATCGCTACTAGATGTGTGTGCTGTGTGCTGGTGCTAGTATAGACATCAGATAGATATTACACACTCGAGATGATGAAATTAGGAGGAAAGCTGCGAACAGGTGCGCGCCACTATACCTACCTGACTTTATTTGATGCTCTGTGTGACATACGATGCGATGCGATTTGTGTGTGCAAGTGAAAAACTCCAAAGCCAGGTGTAGGTGTACTAAGTGAGGTGAACAAGCTGAAATCCGTGCGATTATTATGAATCTGATATTTATGGACGCAATTGGAGCAAAAGTCGTGGATATAGGGGGTGGCTCCATAGAGTGTAGGTATGTGCTGATATGGAATGGGTAAGTGCAGAACGAAAAATGGCATCATCCAGGAAGGAAGGAAGGAAGGATACTCCGGCACCGGATGATGATGCTATGCGCGTATTGCTATAGACAGCAAAGAACTTTTCACATATTGCTGCTAGAAACGAGGTGTGTTGTGTGAAACGAAAAGTAGAAAAGGGTCCTGATGTGGAATCATCGCTCTTGACACGGGTAACAGAGCAGCAAATACATGAAAACTGCGCTCTCTGCGCTTATAGTGTTTTTTGGATAGATGCCATGATGTGCAGCAGGTGTGCGAGCGCGTTTCCCATATTCGCCTCTGTCCGATATCACCATCGTTTCTATTGAAAAAGATATCCCACACACGAAATAATATTTTTCATTTCACACACCATATGGGCGCAAAGGATATCACCTTGGTGCTTGAAAATGCTTAAGTAACCTCTCTCGAGCTGCACATACACATACTGCGATATGCTATCCCTACAAAGTGGATCTAAGGGAATATTGCATGCTGTAGGGAAGCATATTGTAGGTAAAGGAAACGGTCGTCATAGTGTTGGATACGGAATTCGTTGATAAATGCTTCTTTAGTTTTATGTCTGGTTGTGTTTTGAAGCGGAATGCCAATTGAAGGTGCAAAAGCAAAAGAACAAAGTGTAGTGCAGACGATTACAGTGTGTTAAACAGGTAGGTTGAAATTTGTATTTCAAAGTAACAGTTTCCAGATTAGAATTAATACTTTTATACCAATCAGATGCACCAGATTTTTATTAAAAGATATCGGAGTTTTGTTGGTCTACACTCATTTCATAAGTGCAAATAACCACGTAATCAAGGGTACCTATACATACCTAATTTTTACACTTTTTGCATTTTTTTCGTTTTTTTTATACCAGTTAGGTTGACATGACAAAAACTGATCTTTTTTGTCAACAATTTATATTCATCCATATTTTGTAGTTTCATTGATTCAAAATGATATCTTATTTTAAGCAGAAGATTTTATACCAATAAGTGGACAGCAAAATATAGCATTTTTTTATTTTTTTATACCAAAAACCATCAATATGTAAAAAAAAATGTAATTCATACTTTCTTTTGAAAACTGAAACACAGTAAAACGATATTAGTATAAACCAGTTAGCTGTTCACAAAATTTAATTTTTTTTATAATCTACAACTTTATACCAATCAGGCGAATATAATGAACTTTGTGTTATGCACACATTTAAACTGATGTCATATATATTAGTTTGTTGATTAAAATTTTGAAATTAAATTTATTTAGTATATTACATACCAATCAACAACAAAAAAACTAAACCAAAGTTTGGGAAGCGGAAGAAATCCTGATACTAAAAACAAATAAAATAAATTAAGTAAATGCATTTAGAATACTCTTGGCTTTAGAATACTCTTAGGGTCTTGGTTGAATAATATTTTTACGTTACACCAATAAGACACTTAATGTATTGGTGTGGAATGCACGCAAGGTTAGCACAAAAAAACAGTATATATCTTCATTAGGCAACTTTATACCAATAAGAAACAAAATTAAGCAAATTTAAATTAATAAGAAACAACAAAAAGTAAAAAATATTCGGTTTTAAAACTTAAGTTTAAGAAAAATTATTTTTTTGCAGTAGTGGAAAAATAAGCAGAAAGTATTAGAAATTGAAAATAAAAATCACCTTGACATACAAAATTACCCATCAAAATGTAAAAAGTTATTTGGTTTGAATACTCCATTTTGAGGAAAATTCGACTAGTTAATACCAATCCTCTTCAAATATTATAAAAATCGAATGTATTGTTAATTCTTTCCCTATATTTGCGAAAATTGTCAATAATATTTTTAATAGTTTATACCAGTTCATGCTTCATGATGCTTTCATTGTGTATACCAGTTGGGTGAACTCAGTGACTTATTAAAATATAACAGAAAACAAAGTGTAGTTTTTTTCTTAAACTGTTTCTGGAGAAGGTACTTCATATTTAAGTATTTGATTGCAATTATTAAATTCATTAGTATATCACGGATAGTTCACCAGCAACATTTTTTATGACATTAATTTTCATTAAACAAAGTCTGAGCAATCAATTGCAACACAGATCCAACAGACTGTTAATTTCATAATAATTCTATTTCCTCTCAAAAAAAAACTCTGCTATAGTTCTGATTTTGTCTACAACTGCGATAAAAATAAATTATTTCATCATCAATATTGCTTTGAATTTTTTCCTTCAATAATGATACTATAAATTGTTTCTCTATTTTAACTCAGGAATGTCCATTGCTACCAGTTAAAATAAAAAAAAAAAAGAAATCAAATTCCATAGCAGAGCTTCCTTATAGAAAATATAACAACACAAAAAAAATAGATTTATTATCTTTGATGATTAAATTCTTCTTCTATATGTGCGTGTTATGCTTGTTGAAAATGAAAATCGTGGGAACGATATATACTAATAAAATAAAACACATTAAATAGACACAAAGAATATAGTAAAAGATAAAAATTGAAAAAGACGATACTTACTTTTTATTCGAGCCAAACATGAAAGCCCCATGAAATCACAAACTGGGAAAATCCTTCCGCGTTTGTCTACGTATATGTTTGTATAAAAAAAAAAACATTGTACATTGTACATATTGGCCATTAGAAGATTTGTTTTATATTATTTTTATTATTTTTTTCCCGGTTTATTTTGTTTGTATCCACAACCAGCATCACAAGATTGTAAAGTACATTGAGGGAAATTCAATGAAAAGAGAGCGTTGCATGCCTCAGCAAGAAGGAATGTGTGTGTATAGAAAGTTTTCCAAAGAACACAAAACGGAGTATCACAATCATGAAACGAAAACAAGAAAAAAAAAACGAATATAAAGAAAAGAATGGTATTATTACTTAGCTTGTGAAAATTGGATTATCCAAAGTCCTTAGTATCCCTTTTTTTTTGTTCGTCTCTTCAACTCATCCTGGCCGAAGAGAGAAAAAACAGAAAACGCGCATAATGATGGCTAACAAAAACTAACAACATCGTCATCGTTAGCAAGGAAATTGCATGCAATTGTTCGCAACAGCACCATGAATCGGGATATATACATGTAAAGTATATGTATGGAAACAAAATGTGAAGATATAGTTGGATGAAATCAAAGATTAGGATACATGATGGAAAATTTGCAACGAAATGTCTTTTTCTCTGATTAAAATACATTTAACTTCAAAGAGTAATAATGTCAAAGCTGATTCTGTCAGGAGTTCCTTTTATGCATTTTCATGGAACTTTTGGTTTATTTTTTCTGCATAAGTTCAAAGTACAGTTGTTATGGAAATTAAATATTAAAAAGAAATATTAAATACATGTCCACGTTATATCGTATTAGCTTTAGGTTATAACCATAAGCTACAAAAAAAATAAGAAAATGAAAAAAGTTCTTACATCAGCTCTTTTGTTTAGAATCGAGATATATTCATCATGATTTTGATTTTGGAGTTTTAGTATTCAAATAGAGACAAAAACCGATATGATAATATTAAAAAATAGACATTAAACAATGTTAAATTACAGTGAGTTACTTTTATTCAATATACAGTCCTTAAATAAAATAAGTTTTATCTTTTTCGAGGACATATTACTTCAAAATATATGCCAGACAACATATCGTGCAAAAAAAACTTAATTTTGACAATAGCT
This sequence comes from Meliscaeva auricollis, assembly GCA_948107695.1. Lineage (NCBI taxonomy): Eukaryota > Metazoa > Arthropoda > Insecta > Diptera > Syrphidae > Meliscaeva > Meliscaeva auricollis. The sequence goes on along the minus strand of OX403619.1, from coordinate 16,633,623 downwards.
TGTTAATGATTATCGAGTTACAAAGAAAAATTTTTCATTTTCTGAAACTATATCCTCAAGACGATAGTGATTTGAAGAGTCACGGAGACGATATTCTTTGGTGATAATCGAATTACGAAATGACCCTCCAGTCAAAACAGTGACCTCACTTTGAAGGAAACACAGAATTGTAGGGCCCACTTTTTTGCCGCAATAATGCAATGCATAACTCGGCACATATGTAGTTTCTAAATCACAATTAAAAAAACACATAAAAAGTTCGTTTATCAGCTCTTTTGTTTAGTATCGACTATTGGTGATGTTGCTTTAATTTTGGCAATCTGTTATTTATAGGGCCTACAAAATACATAACAAACATGTGCACATATATACTTAAGCTTAAAATTTACTAAGAAGGGGTCCTTAAATGAGATATATTGTTTTAAAAAAACTATTTGCTTGGAAATTTTTCAACAAAATGAGAAGTACATCCATTTTTTTTGTTTATTTTTGTAGGATTTGAACTTTATTTGAAATAAACATTAATATATACATCATAATGATGGGAAGTTTAAGAAATTGAGGTTTTTGTCATGTTGAAGCATAATTTATTTTCAAAACAGACAAAAATTTAAAAAAAAATCTAACAAGATATAAATATTGGTTACTATTTTCATCGTAACTGCAAGAGTTAAAAATTGTTATCTTTTTTTTTTAACAACGCAACATGTAGCAGCTGGAAAATTTGCCAAAGGTTTTTTTTTTTGAGCATATATTTTTTAAAGAATTACCTCTTGGCGTAATGTCAAGATTTGGTTTTGATTCCCAGCTTATCGCCACTTTGGATTTTTTAACCTCTAAGAATAGGTACTGCTTGTCAAGAAAATTACATTTCAGTTAACCCTTTGGAACCAGCAGACAATTGTAGGTCTCCTCCATTCCTGATGACTACACGCACACGGAATCAGTTGAGAGCGTCAGCCACCAGGTCTTGGTTCTTTGTGAGCTAGTCGTACGACACAATTTATTTATTTTGTTTTAATATTAAAAAAAAAAAAAAAATGTTACAAAAATGAAAAATCTCTTGATGGAATTTTCCCTTATTGCGCTTAATATAATTTGATTTGTTTTTATCGATTCATGAAGTCAGAATTCTGTTATCTACATAGAAGTTTATGTAGATATACTCCATTTAAACAAAAAAAATCATTTCTATATACTTCGGAATACAAATTTACATTAAAAGTCAGCAACACATGCTTGTTTTAGATATTAACTAATTTGTGTTATTATTTATTTGTGTTAAATGCCATAGGTATAAGCTAATTTAATTGTTGTAATTAAATTAAAATTTCTTTATAAAAGCTTACTCATTATTAAAAAAAAAAACATATTTTACATACAAAAAGTTGATAAGTAAAATCCATCAACTTTTCATTAAAATTCCAAAAAATAAAAAAACAAAAACATTGTTGTTTTATCAATTTACTTTGCAAATTTAATTAAAATAAAACAAAACAATTTTCCGCTTTGTTTTTTTAATTAATATATATGGCTAATGAATTTACAACAACAACAACAACAAAAAAAAACTCAATTTTATCCATTTTACCTCTTTTTGTGGTGTTTTATCATGTGTGTGCAATGTGCATAGACAAATTGTTATAGGCCAAAATATGTTTATATAGACCAATAAACTTTGACCTCTTAATTTTGATTTATTACAACTCTGGGTTTGCCTCACTCATTCCACACACCCAATCTGACAACCTCAAAGCAGACTCTCATGTGTGTTGCCAACAAACTTTCATCTCCTCAAAAACACACTATTCCAATAACAACAACAAAAACACTTCACTCTCTTCATTTAATACATATATTTTTATATTGTTGCAGGAAAACAGTGGATGACGACCAACCGACGACGACAACGTGTGCAGTGCATTCATCCTCTTCAATGTTACAACAGTTGGTGGCATAGTTGGTACCCCAACATAAGCCATAACCCAAACTTCTCCAATACCCACCACCATGATGCCCTTATGATGCTCCACAAGTATCGAACTAAAAATTAATATTCCAAAGTAATTTTTCACTGCACACGGTGTTTGGTGAACTTTTCAATTATTACTTCCCATTGAACTGTGTTAAACAATAAATTGGACCTTAAGAGTATGCGTTGGCGTTTCGATGTGGGGGGGGGGGGAGGGGGCGCGGCCTTGTGCACGGCTTGCAATTAAAACGAAAATTACAATAAAAATTATTCAAATGAAGTAAAATTACTCTTACTCCATTATTTTAACCAAAAAGCGGATTTTACCAATTATAAACCATGAAGAGTCCTTTTAAACATTAACACCACTCTTTTTGCCGAGCATCATACGCAAAAGAGGACCTTCATTTATATTATGAACTAAAGATACCTCCAAGCCCCCACAATTATACGGAGTACTTGCGTACACTATACACTGTACAGTGTACAGTACAGTGCGAGGCCTATATTATATGAGCTGCCCATCACAAAAAAAGGTTTTGAAAGCTGTTGGCCGTACTCGTACTGGGCTATGTAATTGATAGCCCGGAAAAATGGATGGTTTGGATATGTTGGCATCGCATACTTGCACATATAATTATAAGCATGTACTTCTCTGTTAACCAGAACCAACTGACTCTCATCTGCATTCAAAGAAGAAATATACACAGAATTATTATAATAAAAGTCTGCATTTACACGAGAGATTAAATTGCTTCAAATAGTTAATTAATTTTTTTTTTGCACTCACTACAGAACATATTTTTTTATTTTGGGCTGAAAAAGGGTGATTCCATTTTTATTCCAAGAAAAAATATATGAAAGGATTCAAGCTGATAGTGATTTCACAAAGGATCATACTGAAAACAATGATTTTTAAATAAATGATTAAAAAATAAAAGTCCTTTTAAAATTGTCTGGTAAGGAAATTAGAAAATGTCAGTTGGAAATTGTCAGCAACACCCAAAGGAGGCAAGTCTCCTCCTTGCTTCCTCCCTTGTTGGGTTCTCTGTCAAGTTTTCTCTTAAAATATCGTTTTGAACATGACATAGTTCAAAAACTTTTAAATTATTTTTTGTTTGTATTTTGGAACGACCCACGCACAAGTCAAACATTGGGGTCACCCTATAATGCTGGTGGGTCCTTAATTTTTATTAAAAGAGGATTGATATTAATTTATTATTCATTTTATCGTTTTGCATGTTTCAATTTATACATAGAGAGGCACTCACGAAAACAGTTAAGTACTTAATGAAGAGATGCAAATTTGTGTATACAGCTAAGAGTGTGGGGTCTTAATGTATGCGAAGAGGAATAAACAGTCTTGGAGAAGTTTTTAAATGATTAAATAAAAATGTTTAAACATTTGTATGCAATTAAAACTTGTAATTTTCCATATGGATGATTTTGGGAAATTGGATAATTATTGAAGAAAAATGATTGAAATATTATGGACCTTATCATGTGTGCGCAAATTATCAACATCTGTTGTGGTTAACTTTTAAAACAATAATATTTTTTTTTTCTTGAAGCTATACATGTTTGTTTAAACAAAAATGTACATTATATGTTAAGAATTTGCTTATCATCAGCCCGGTCCCTAGTAGTCGGGGAGGCAACCGTCGGATTACTAAGCTCCCGGGGCGTATTGGGTAGGTGGCCAAAAATTACCAAGTGGACTAAACTTAAAACGACTGAGACAACAAACCGTTTGTAAACACGAAAAAAATGCCAAAATGACTTTTTCGTTTGCTGGAAGTTTCAAATTTGTTTGCAGCAAATTGGTTAATTCGTTTGAGTTAAACACTGCTTGCAAACTATTAAAAGAACAAAAGTTCAACGTAACACCGGTAATTTAAACTGCGACAACTCGTTTTTGAAGCAAGGTTCTTGCCATTGCGCCGTGAAGTAGATAAATTTCGTGTAGTATAGATTGCATATGAACAAAACCACATAGGCACAAACAGGGAATCAATTATTAAAAACAATTTTCCTGCAATCATTTGTTGCAAATGAATTGAATATTTACATCAAAAGTGAAGTTCTTTCCAACAAACAACCTATTGGAAAGATTTTTGCAACCTATTCATTCGTTTGCTGCAAACAATAGAATTTGCAAGTAAACGAAAAGGTGTTTTGATATGGGAATCATTTTCATTTGCCGCTATCAACTCATGAAAATGAGCCTCAAACCAATGGGTTGTTTTACACTATGTTTGCTGTAGTAAGACTATAATTTGGTTAAAATGTAATACGGTTTGTACGAATAAAATACTATTGTGGGGATTGCATTAACTTTCCAGCAAATGACATTCAATAATTATTTCATCAGAATCGGTAAGCGAAAAAAACTCATTTTTTTCTCTGAGTACAGAATTGTTGATCAAAACAGGAAAAATAAAAATATTCCTGCTTACTTAGCTTCAAAGTTGATCTCCTAAAAAGAACTCTTTTCACACAGAACTGAAAGATTTTCGACTTTCATTGTTAGTAGCTAAGGACTATAAGGACAATATTTCTGATTGACTCACCTCGTCTACGATAGAAATGTGGAACACATCTGCACGCTCTCAATGCAAGCTTCATCCTGCACTCTGTTAAACACAATCCATAGCTATAAATCGGTACGGTCATCATTTCATCAGCTTCATTTGAAAAACGACATTTCCTTTGATTTACCTTTAATCTATATACAAATCAAAAAATCACCAACCACAAACCAACAACAATACCAAAAATCACACAAAAAATAACAAAACACAGATAGTTTAGAAATTTTCTAATTGCCATAATATTGCTTTTGTTTACTCCTTGGCTCGGGGCGTTGTGAATGTTTCCAAAGCAATCAGCTCCACAGTTGTATAATCACTCTCGGGAAATGTATACTTCTGTTTCGAGATATTCGGGATGTCCCCGGCACTGTGAAAGTACACATCGTATGCAGTTGATAAGTTTATAATCTGTGCATAGATCTCTCCATCCAATGGATGCACTGTTACTCTTTCATCATGGTCCAGTAATCCCCAATCATTGCTAGTCCAGTATCTTCGGGCAAACAAAATTTCAAATTAAATACTCTTCAATTTATACAGTATACAGTATACACCCCCATCTCCCACCACCCCTTAAAGAAATGAGAGACGACTTCAAAAAAAGCATCCTCAACGAACGTACTCATAAGAATTATACCGGGCAACAAGGGTATTCACCGAATGGCAGATGCCCAACTCCGTTATCGTCTGGTATATGTTCATCTTGACAGTAGTGCCACTGCTAAGCTCCGGCTCAAAGTTCCACTTCAACTCGAACAGGGTGTCCAGATATTTATCGCTAGCAATACCAAAAGTTTTATTCATCGGCAAACTTTCAATATTATCATACGAAAGACTGGCGAGTTTATCGATAAAAACACGGAAATCCTCTTTGTCCTCTGCGTTCGGAAAGTTTTCCTTATTATTTCTGTATTTAAAACAAGTTAGAAATATAAAGATAAATAAAGTGGTAACTTTATATATTTATTCAAGGCAGGGACCCAGCTAGAGGAGACAACGGGAAGGAAAATTGATACAAGAAATAAAAACACACTTTGCCTTTAGGAGAGAAGAGATTTTGTAAACGGAGAAGTGGTTGTTGTGATGGGCGAGAGTTTGAGTTTGTATAGACTTTATTCTTTTTGAGATGGAGATTATAGAGAAGCATTTAAAATGCAAAACGGTTCAATCTTTACGGGAATTTCGTATTAAATTTTAAAGATAAAGTAGCTAAAAGTATATTGTACCTGCATCGCTAATATAGTAGATAATTGATGAATCTTAGCGAAACTTACGACACTTGAGGAAGAATATATCTCAAGCATGACGAGACTCAATTGTATTTTAAGAAAATCCTTTTAGTCCATCTAGCCTTTTGGCTTGGAACGATTTGCAGATTTTTCGACTAAAGAATGTCATTTTGACTTTTAAAGCTATCGATCCGACTTTATTTGATCTTTTAACAAATGAAGTGCGACTACCACAATAAATCTTTCAGTTATGGAATCTCGTAGCTAGGTTTACCCAAATACAGGATATTAGAAGACAATGGCTTAATGGACCGAAAACGTTCATAAATTGCTAGGAATAGCTTAACTAGACTTTATACTTCTGAAAATCATACATCATTGTAATTGTTGATAAACTACGGGAGGAGCCTAACAAACACATGCTGCATGGAGTCCCTTTTGAGAGTCAAAATGGTGCGAGCAATGTTCAAGCTTCCTGAGAATAGAATAATTTTTACTCTCAAGTTGACACGGAATCTTAAAAGCTGTAATGTACTAGAATCGATGCAACAAATAATTTGGTGGGAGTTCGTGGTTTGAAAAAGGCAGGAGAAATAATTTTGTAAAAAAAAACAAAAATGTGATTATATCAAAAATATCATACAACGGCGGCTATTGCTTTTGCTTTGCTATACGATACTATACCGTTAACTTTCAAGCACAGCATAAAAACATAGACATCTTTATTGAAAGAATTGCAAGGTAATACAGCCTGCACGATACCACTTCTGGTACTGGTTTTTGTATTTCAACATTCATAAGTAGACTTGAAGATGCTGATCTTCATTTTCGACCCCCCTCTAACTTTTGTACAGATTCGGTCAGAAATTTAAAATTTTCAATATTAGTTGCACTATTCAAGAATACCTAGCTCAGCAGTATGAGTATTTTATGAGATGCAGGGCTTCAAAAATTGCAAAAACCGTAACTGATTGGCTGACTGACTCACTGACAGATTATCCAAATTAGAAAAGACTTCCCGTCACCCTAAAAACTTGATTTTTTTCGAAAATATGAAATGAGTCCTCAAAGTAGAAATACGTTAGCTCAGCCAGGAAGGTTTTTTGAATCCCATACCCCAGAGTCGAGACGTTTATGAAGATTGAAACCCGAATTTAGAGACAAAGTTATAGTGGATGGCGGATTGCTTGATGTGTACAACTGCAGGCAGCACGCTAGGGGCCTTGAATAATAGAAAAGCACCATGTCTTTCTTGTCTTAGGGAGCCCATTAGTTCTATAGTCAAGTTGAATAGTAAAAATATATTTTAAGTTAACTTAAAAATGTGACAATTTTGGTATGGTCAAAATAATGCGGAAAATTACTGGACGAATAGGAATAAGTTCGTTTTGAATTGGTTTCCCCCCCCGCCCTTTTCCCCCTGATGGTCAAATTCCTGCATACACCCTTGATAAAGCTGCGTACATAAACTAAATATTGTTTCCTGTTCTGAGAAGTTTAAGTAAATTGTTTGAGTTGACCGTAATGCGACTTCAAAACAAAATGTTTTTGTACCAACTTTATCTAATCTTCAACTTAAGTTATGTTAAGCTACAATTAACTTTTTTTTTTATTTCCTTCTCATACAAACTCAAATTGGATCGTTTCAATAACTTAATCTTCATAAAGTTTTGTTATGATTTTATGGTTAACCAAAGTAAAACCTCCTCATAAATGCAATCACAATTACTGTCAACAATAACACTTCTCGGTCACTCATATCTCTCTCAAGACATTGTAATATCATATTTTATTTCTAAGACATCTCCTATAATACCTACCATCTTCTGTATAGTGTTTATACTTACTCTAAATATTCATCAATCTTATTATCGTCGAGCCTCTTATGTGGGCATACAGTTAGACTGGGAAAGCTTGTATTCCATACAAGCTTATTGCGATCCATTGACATAACTATCGGTGATGTCTGAAAGCGTTCCCATGTCCTGTGGCTAAGCGATATGACTCCAAAAAACGCAATGCAGATGAATACCAGCCATAAAATTCTGTTGGAATGAAACCAAGAAAGAAAACAAAGAAGGAAAAAAAAGAGATGATATTAGAAAAGGAAGTAAGTGGTACAGAATTTGGACAAAATGAAAAGAAATTGAGGACAAGCTGAAGCAATTTTTCTTCCCAGCTTAAATGCACAAAAAAAAAACCTTAAAAAACACCAAACCCCCTGCCTTTCAAAAGCACCAATCATCAACATACTCTTTTTATTCCCAGGGCCCTAGATCCCTAGAAGGAATGACAATTGCATATACTCAAACACATACACACACAAGCCCCTCATTCCCCGATTAAATGGCTCCAAAATAATTCCGCAAAAAACGGTTGCACACTTTATGAGCCATTATGGCGGCAACCTAAATTTACTTTTGGATAGCTATGCTCTCTGTGCCGACTGCCGATGCCCGGTCGGTCCCAATTTTGCTGTCATATACAACAACCATGGCAGGATAGAAGAGAATGGGATGTGAGCATTGAGCGGGTTTCGGCTCCAAGTAGTGTAATGGCGTGGTGGCAGCGGGTAATCCTTATCTCAAACTGTGTGTTGTATGTTTGCAGCAGCAGCAGCAGTGTCCATCGCGTATACAATTGCTTTAAGGTGGCAGAACGGAACGTCAGCAGCGGCGCGGCGCAGCGACGGGCTTCGGCTTAGTCAGGCTTTTATCCCACGTTACGTTTGGTTCGAGTACGAGTATATGTCGCCGCATGGTCCTGCCAGAGGATTCGCAATTCGCACTAAATCGATTGTGTGGATGGTGACATAGTTTTTCCGTTTGCAATTTCATCTCGTTTGTGTGTGTTTTTTTTTTTACTATTTTTGATGACAAAAAAGACACAACATGCGAAAAGTGCCAAATTGTGTGTTTGGCTCTCCCTATAGTCCCTATATGCCTTGCCTATGCCTAGCCTGGATGGGCTAGTATATCTTTTGTCTGTCTAAGCCGAGTATCTATAGATTTTTTTTTGTTTTTTTCTTAACAGCCCCGAAAAGCCAATTGAATTTCGTTTGCTTTTTCGTCCTTTTTTTCCGGATCATTGCCCACATCTTCATGGTTATTGTCGTCATCATGTTTGTAGCTGTCACCGAGTTTCGTCCTTGCCTCGCTTCTGCTGAATCCTGAATGGTTAAAGGCCGTTCATTTGCAGCCTAAATTCTACCGAAAACCGACAATTTCTATGAATGAATGTGTGTGTGTGTGTATGTGTTTTGGCTGTGTTATAAGTGTAATTCGTATTTATACTGTAATTTAAGCCAAGTCAACAACTTGGGTTTATATTGGATCACTGTCGTTTATATGGCTCTTAATGAATGTATCCTGTTACAGGACGAGGTTATTATTGGCAATGAATTGTGACAATTTGGTTGTTATTGATGATACATGAATTTTCGTCGTCGTTCGTCCGTCGTCGTTATAATTTCAAACAACCAATTTGGTTAATTGAATTCCTGACGGACGATGGCTTTGTTGAGCGGTTTTATATTTCGAAGATGGCACTTTTCGGGTTTCATGATGGTTATGGGATCAAGAGTCGATGCGATTTGAGGTAAGTAACATTTAATTTATGAAGGAATTATATTACGGAGCATCAATATCGTGGCGTCAAGTGTATATGAGACAGTTAAGGAAAAATGTTAATACGATTTTTGATTAAATTGTTTATGGCAAGTTCATTTTGGAGAGTGATTTACGTGTGATTAATAAAGAAATGTTTTTATTTTATTTGGATTGAAACGTCATTAAGAGGAATACAAATCTGATGACTGAAGCAAATTAGGAATATTAAAGATAAATAACACACGACAGAATGAAGGTTTAATAATACAAATTCTACATAATGAACTTCTAAAAAAAATAAATAAATCAGCCAAGTAGAAGAATGATACCCAAACACCTTTTCGTTTACAAGGAAATTCTATTGTTTGCAGCAAACGAATGAAGAGTTTGCGAAGAACCTCTCAAGAATGTAGTTTGTTGCAAAGAACTATACAATTTATTTAGAGCAAATGACTGCAGGAAACATATTATTCATATCCATTCTTTGCTACTCGAAAGTTATCTAGGTCGTGGCGCAATAGCAACAGCCTTTGGTTGAAATCAAGACGTCTGAACTTCTATTGTTTATTTATTTGTTTCCTGCAAACGAAGTTGAAGTCGAAAAATTTTTATCCAACAAATGAAAAGTCGTTCGACACAAACGATTCGATCTCTCATAGACAAGATACTCGCTTCGTAAGAGAGAGGTCAACTTTTTTTTAACGTTCGCAAAAAGTGTATGACCCAAACGAATTTACCAAACAAAACAAAGAAATAGTCCAGCAAATGAAAAAGTCGTTTGAGCAATTTTTTTTGGTTTTCCGCAATCGATTTATTTTATAAGAAGTAAACATTGATTTATGGTATGCATTGCTTAACGAATTACTTATTTACTTTAAGTAAATGTTCTATGTTGACCTAAATTTTAACCGACATTTTTTCTCTAGCGAGTTTAGTGAGTAGTAACCTGCCACCGATTGGTTGAAATCCTTTCTCCATCTCCGCTGTACGTCAGAAGTCGATTCTATGATTGTTCAATTACAATTCTATCAGTAAAAAATTACAATTACTTTATTTTAATAACAATTAATTCTTTTTAATAACAATTGTTATTGTATATTTTTTTTAATAACAATTGTAATTTTACAAATAAAATAAAAATGTAATAATAATTGTAAAACAAAAATCCAGTTTAAACTGCAAATGTAAAAATATAAGAACAACAATATTGTAGTTGTAAAAAAAATTCAAATTACAATTTGTACAAATGTAAGCAAAGTACAATTAAAATTGCAATTGTAAAATAAATAAATAACAATTAAAGTTTCGAAAAAAAAATACAACTTCTAGAATAATTATAAAAAAAAAATTACAGCTGTAATTTAAAAACAAAAATTAAATACAAATTGCATACCTAATAAAAAAAAAAATTTTATCTTACAATAATTGTAATTAAACATTTTTGTTAACTACAATAATTATAATTCTATTTTTTTCGCAATTGTAATTTTTTATCTTTTGTTACAATTAATGTTGTATTTTGTACAGTTTTAAGTTTATTTGTAATTTTTCTTAAAATTAAAAATAAAATTTTTTTTTACAATTGAAGAGCCACGAGAAAGAACGATCAATTTTGATTTTTCTCCACAATTTTTTCTCATTTTTGATTTGGCTATTTGTAGTTCAAGAAACTCAATAATGTGTTCTTTATGTATAGTTTATTTCAACATAAAATATTAAAATAAGGAAAACGAAGGTCAAAATGTATTAAAAATGTAAGAGTTGATAAATGAACGTTCTTTCCAGCGGTGCTTCAATTACAATTGTAATTGTATTTTATTCTTCGACTTTAATTGTAATTATAGTTTCTTTATAACTACAATAGTAATTGTACTTGTTTTAGAACTACTATTGTGATTGTAATTTTTTTTTTCTGATTACAATTGCTATTATAGTTGTAATGTTTTTGAAAATTAGAATAATTGTAATTATATTTTCTATGTACATAATTGAAATTTTAATTACCATTGTAAATGTATCTCTTTTACAATTACAATTGTAACTGCAATTTTTCATTTTTCTCAAAAAAAATCAAGTACGTGCCATCCATTCGTGAATTTTATTTCATTCCGTTCCCTTAGCTAACATTGTACAATGTATATGATGTTTACTCTGCCAATGAACCATTATCTATGTAATTGTTACGCACTTGCCATAAAAAAAAACAACAGTGTTATAATTATTATTTTCTTTTGGTTTTGACAGTCTCAGTGTTTTAATTTATTTATGTTGTATTGTTTTAATTTTAATTTAATTCAATGTAAAATTGAAATTATTTAAAATTACTTATCAAAATGCTCGAAGAAACACGTAATATTAAATTTCAAAATTAAGTTCTATTGAAAAATAAAATTAAAAAAAGTGTTTTACCCAACTAAAGTATAAAAAAATAGATAACATCTGCACTCTGCAGAATTCGTCAAAAATCTACAAAACGTTAGTAAAAATGGAATAAAGTTTATTTTAATTTGCATCCTTTTGAGTTTATATTTTAAATATTTATACCATGTTTGTATGTTTCATATGTTTTCTTTTTGTACTTTAAAACAAACAAAAGAAATGTTTGCCTCCGAACTCTTTTGTGACCGTGAATATGTTTTATAAAAATAATGTAAGCAACTAGTTCATTAACAAATAACATTGATGTTGCAACTGCACTCAAATCAAAAAGTCTCTCTTAGTTTTTGCCGTGCATCTCCTTAAAGTGCACTTTTTCTCTAATTTAATTTAATCTAAGCTTTCAAAATCCTCGTACGCACTACTACGCTTTCATATATTTCATATGCCTTGAATTTTTTTTTTTTTTTTTTCTTCTCAAACAAAGTGAATAGGTATAAGTTTTTGCATCAAAACGGATCTTCTCTTAATATGCACGCAGTGAAAATCTAGGTCAAAGTCATTAGAAAAAGGATCAGCCGTGTGTGTTGTGCATAAAAGACCTCGACTCACGTCAGATAAATATTTAAAATAAAAAAAAGTAAACAATGAAAGTGCAGACAAAAAAGTTAAAGCTTCAACCAACTTTGCAAAAGTAAACCATAAAGGAGGTATAATAGAAACTCGAAGGACATCCTTGATTAAAGCAAAAATCTTTTTATTGAATTAATACATTGGGTATTAAGAAAATTTATTCATTAAGCCACACACGCTTGCTCGTTCCAAAAAGGAAATCGATGTATTAAGTTGGTTTCCCTTCATTGGATTAACTTTTCTTTGCCATTTGGTCGGTTGGTGGGTCTTCTCTATACATATTATATCAGAAGCCAAACGTCTATCCACAATCCACCCCCACATTATTTGCAAAAGAACCAACCAATAAATCACTGAATTAATTGATCCCAGTCATCGGGAGTGCTCTTTGGAATTATGTACTTTCATGCCTGATTTTCCCCCAAATTTTGTGGCCAACTGGAAATTTAATTTTGACCTTTCTCAAGTTTCTCATGTGTCCTTACGTCCGTCTGTCCGCCTCGCCGGTCGTCCATCGATTTCATGTGCGGTCCCCTTGGCAACGTATCACGTACGGACGTACTACGTTCGTATATCCTTCCTTTCTTTCAATTATATGCGTCGACCGAATTATCCTGGCACGTAAAATAATTATTGACCCGATTTTGCTTGGATAGTTGTTGTTGTTGTTGTTATATGTCCTGTTTCTGGTGTTTCCTTATTATGGGGAAAAGAGGTAGCAGCTACGGCTGGCATAGTGTGCGAAGGAAACCTTCGGTTGGTTATGAAGCTGGAGTCGGAGCCTCTTTGACTACCTTTGGTGAGGCTGGACATTTTGCGTGATAAAGCTCTCTCGTTGGATTACTTAATTCAGTTATCCTGTTCCTGATGAATGTTTGCATGTGTGCAGTGCATGTATATGAAGGAAAATTGTCCCTGGCATATGTCTGAGCGGATGAACAAGAACCGCACACGCACTTCCAGTTCGAGCCGAACACAACCAACAGCACCCAGGAAGGACGAAATCGGAAAGAAGTTTCAATTGAAGGGACATGCTATAAATTACATTATTGCTTTTTTTACTCAATGATGTTTGTGTGTGTGTCTTGATGCTCTGGGAAATGTACACTCTTTCTATAAATGGAATGCGAAATATCGAAGGAAAGCTTTTGCTTCTGGCTTCTGCAAAAATGTATATTCATTACGAGAAATATATAAGGATAAGCAAAAGGATATGTTTTTATATGTTTGTAAGCCAAGAGGGAATTAGTAAAGTTCCCACACACGTGATGAAGGCTGTGTTAATTGAATTGTCGTTTGTTCGCGTGCCTTGTTTACTCGAACCCGACTTGGACATTTGTTTCCTTTCGGGTTGAGACTTGCCACATTAATCAAAGTCTCTGTTTGCAACTATAGAAGAGACCGTATATATTTGTTTTCACTTGACTTATGAATAAATAATATCAAGGGTTGATAATATGGGAAGTTAATAGTTTCGTTTTGTAAGAAGAAACTCTGTGAGTTGGGTAACGTTTTGTCAATGTTTTGTTATTTTAAGGATCAAAGTAAAGTTCATCACAGAAAATTGTTAACCAAATTTTAGCTTTCATTTAGTTTCGGTGATTTTAAGTCAAGTTGAGTAAAATGTATAATATTTATATCAGAATACTAAATCGGGAATTCTTAAGCTTGTAATGTATAAAATGGAAGTAAGGCAGAATCACAAATGTCTTAATTTTGAATGTACTGCCGCAGCCGTTAAATAGAAGGTACAAAGCAAATGTGATAGAAATTGCATCGCTTTATCGCTTATCCTCGGAGTTAAGAACTTTAAACCTTAAGGTTTGATCGAGGATACTAACCTTGTTAAGCAACACGATGATCTAATACTTTATTTCAAATGCAAATTATCCGAACAATTCCAGGAAAATCTGTGGATAGATGACTGATGTCAAACTGTGTCAACGGATTTAAAAGAAATCAGCTGATGGATGTGCATTCCGTAATTTTCTAAACGATAATAGAAAAACCGTGAGCTCTACATCACTCAATCACTATCGTCTAGTTTATTGAGAGTGAAATGTAATGGGCCTACGACAAAAATCAATAATTTTCTAAAGTATTGGCTACAAGGTAAAATAATAACATACTCCAAGTATTTGCGTCACTCATACAATTATTTTCACTTTCAGAATAGTACTGCCAATACCACGTCAGGAAATGTTTGACATTTGGATGCAAACTAATAAAACAAACCGCATTAAAGTGGAAAGAGCATTTTAGATCAAAAATGGGTAAAAAGTCGAAGATATGTTAACAGATTCTTGACCGCTAACTCCATCTGTTTAAAGAAATCATATTTGAAAGGCCGCGGGAAAGTACGATCAATGTCAGATTTTGAAGGTTCTCCAGAAATCTATTTGGCTAATTTTTAACTAACCTATATTTTTGGCTCAAAAAATGTGTTAATCTGTTCTAGATAAACAGTTTATTTCAATTAAAATATTGAAAAAATAAAACCAAAAATTAAAATATATTAAAAATTTAAAACAAAAGAATGGAAAATAATCATTTTTTTAAAGATGGACTTTGATCGTTTTTTTCCCGCGGCCCATTTGAAAAGTATGTTATTACAACAAGAAAACTCTTCTTATCAAAATATTATGTCTGTGATAGTCCATCGCACTTAACAAAAACCAATGGGTGCTATGAGCTCAAATGAGGTCTTCTATCGATTTGGTTTCACACAATAGTAAAACGACATTAAAAAATGTCTTACTAATCATTTTGACATAATTTGTATTACAACAAATCTGTAGAAATAACATTTTATGATTGAAACTACTTATTGAAATAATGAAATAATAATATATTTATTTTTTCTTCAACTGAAATAATATGTCGGTGGTCCTTTTAATGTAATGATTGGTGAACCACACATGGAGAGATGTTTGCTGGTGCGTTTCAGTTATAATAAAGGGCATTGTTGTGAAATTTGTTTAACAAATTTAAGATTAAGTTATGGCAGGTTTTCTTGTATTTGTTTGTTTATCGTGATTTTTTAAATAATTTTAATCAAAAAATACTTTGTTTTTTTTCAGTAACAACAATTTCAACATAAAATGAAAAAAATGTGGCACTCATTCTATATGTGACCATTTTATAAAACCATGTGGAGCAATTTCTCGTTTATTTTTCAATTGGACGATGAATTCTTTTTAGCGCTTGAACTCGCTTATTTTTATTCCTATATGAAAGAAGAACATAGCACGTATTTCATTGTTTTAATGACAATATTTTAAGACATTTAACTCTTAAATTCGTTGTGTAGTTTTTCAGTTGCAAGCATATCAATGCAACAAATTACAAAAATTGTCATTGTGCTGACAACGTGAAATAGTAGAATAGAACAGAATTCAAAGGTTTTGGGAATACAAATCTTAAGTTTATTTGGAATCACCAACAAATACGAAATTTGACAGGTTAAAATACGTCATCATATCTCTTAAACTAGACCTAATAGATTTTTGTAAGAAAAGGCTTTGAGAAAAAAACTCAACAAAAAAATTGCATTTTGGAAAAGGCAGTAAATGAAGTACCTATTTCTCTTTAATTTACTGAAATTGCTTATCTCTTAGAACTATTCCAGTTTTTTTTTTTTTGTGTTCAAAGTTAAATAAAAATAAATGAGCACACAAGTAAAATAGCATAGTGGGCCAATTTGTACTTTCTTTCTAGGTGGCTGAACAAAAACATACTTTACATGCGTAAATGCCATTTTACTCTGAAAATTTTGATCAGTGGATAATTTAAAGACGTTTCGAATATTAAAATTTCTAAATATTTTTTAAAATTTTTAAACTTGTAAATCTAAAAACTGTAAGCGATTAAACTTTGAAAATAAAATAAAATTTAAAGGGAAATGTAATTTTCACCGAAATATGGGACATTATCCTAAGGTAGGCCATTTTAGGCCACTCTTTCCTATTATAAGACACACAATTACCTCTAGGAAATGTTTAAACATCTTCAAAGAACTAAAAATTAGTGGATTCCCGCACTCATTTATACACAATTTTGGCTCACTAAATTTAATTTAATTTTTAAAATACAATAAATAAATTTGTGTTTTTTTGCTCATAGTGCTGCACATCAAAAATAAATTCTAGGTTGGATATAAATAAATTTAAATTATATTTTTTTTGAAATGTCAAATATTTTTCATTATTTATGTTCAAAATTGTGTCAAAAAGAGCTTCGACAAAAAATCTCTCAAACGCACACACAGGAAGAGCAGCGATATGAAGAATCCTATAAATTATGACATCAGGAAACGGAGCACTATATTTATGAAAAAAAAAAAAATCTATTTTGATTGTGTTGTTGTGTACAAACAACAGGCTGCTAGCTAGATTTCATACCAATCCATCATTTTTCTCTCGTCCATGCTCGCGCCCTCGCTATATAGGTATGCGCTAGGGGATTTATAGAGTGTTGAACCGGCACAGATATCACAACAATGCATGTTCGTGACAAATGTCTGACCGGAATTTCCCGCATATGATCACAATGCACAAATGTCCGGACAAAAACACCGCCTCCGCCGCAGTCGGTCGTCCATCTCATTCCGTCGTCGTCGTCCGTTCCGTTCGTTATTGTTTGGCCTCCTGTCCTGCTATCGCCCTATGCGCAATATCCACACCGGATATTGCATTATTCGCTTGTTTCCGTTTTTCAACAGCCCCTGTCACACATGAAAATATACAAAAACTTCTATATACGAATATAGAGAGAGAGGAGATGGAGCGACTTTTTTTTTTTTTGGAAACTATCCAAAATACTCATTGCTAATAAAAGCATCATCCATTCCAGTCTCATGGCACAAAATAGTACCTCAGCTATAAGGCCCATATTGCCCATATACATTCATAGAAGAGCCTTCAAATTTTAAAACCCATTCACTTGAATGTTCGACGACAATTTCAATTTAAGGACACCATTTGATCAGGACACATTTTTATCAGGACGCGCCATTAAAGAGGAATTTTCTTCATGGAGAAAAATATAAAACCATTTTCCAACTTAAATAGAAAAATAAATAAATAAAAAAAAAAAAGCTGGAAAATCATAAAATTGGGTTAGCTGCAGTTTGTTCGATTTTTCATCCACTCTCGCAGTTCATATTGAATCCTACACCTACTGGAATCCTATGCACGTGAATGCGGCAAGGTTTGAATAAGGGAATGGTTTACCCCGGTCGGTCGCGTCGGTCGGAGTCGGTGGTGTGGTGCATGTCCTGCCGCTATAATACCTACCTACAAGTATCAGTACATGCAGCCTGGTGTCTGAGTGCGCTATTGGCACGATGCGATGATTGCTAGAATGCTGCTGGTTTTGTATTTTATTGGAAGCATTCATGTTATTTCTTTTTTTTTTTTTGCGAGTATATCCTTTTTTTGCTCCTTTTAATTAAATTAACATTCGAATGTGATTTGCGGATGGGAATCGCACCCGAATTCAATAAACAGGAAGAACAGAACGGTGTGTGATTTGAAGAGGCTTGTCGGTTGCTTGTTAGTAGGGGGGTGGCGGGCGAAGAGGGGTGGTAGATGGTATAGTATTGCTGATGGTGTTGGTGGTTTTAAGATTGATTTATCATACAGCCAGGAATTGGAATACAAAATAAAAATAAAAAAAAAATAGGAAATTTTTGCATCAGAGAGTGCACTCTGTGTATTGTCTGCCATCAGTGGTGGTATAGAGGCGGTGGCGGCACGGTGGCTTTGGCGTCAGTCAGTGGCCTCAAAAAGGTGCTATTCTGTATGAATGACAAAGCCACATTTTTTATTGTGTTGTGTTTGGTTTGGTTTCCAATTTTGTTATCCAATGTACACCATCATCATCACTGTTGGCATCGGTTGGTGGCGGCAGTGCAGGAAGAGTAATTAAATTGAAAAGAATTCACGTTCTGATTAAAGGATTTAATTTGATAACAAAAGGAATCGCAATCATTTCATACAAATGCCATAAACGTGCATTAAATTGAAAAAAAAAAAAAAAAACAAAAAATTGTTAAAATAAAATGAAACTTTTTTGTATACTTCAAAGCAATTTCTGGGAATTGAGTTATGTTGGAGTTTGAGTTTTGTTTTAACTTTTTTTTTTCAACAAGAATGTTCCTACAAAAGAAGAAAGGTTTTGTACAATAATCCAATTCGAGTAGTTTTTGTAAAACATTGATGAAACGATGTTACTTTTCATGAAGCCAAAAAGGTGGTTTTTCGATTTTGGATGTACTTTATAGTTGAGTTTATTTTCTTTTTAAGATGGGTAGCGTGGTTGTCAACGTGCCTCCAACAGTTAGGCGAAAAAAAGAGTAGAAAAAGGTAGAAAACTCTCAATGCTTTTGATAAGCAAGCTGCATTTCTTTATGTTGCGAGAATAGAGAATGAACGTAAGGTCTTACGCCAAGTACTCTTTGCACCTTTTTATGTTTCAAACTGTTGACATGTTGTGAAGATGGGCCACACTCTTACGCTGACCTTCGCCTCATGGATAGAAATCAGTAATTTGTCTAGACCCAAAGCTAAGCTTATCATGAAATAAACACTTCTTTCGAGAGGTCATATTCAGAGATACACCCTGTCACTAAATACTGACCAGCTTATTCAAAACTGTGAAGTAACTGAGATGGACGAGCAAACAAAAGACGGCACAAAAGTGCTTGTGATCATTAATCACAAATCAATACCACTTCCTAGGAATATTGGTGAACGTCGGACTAACCGATACAAGCTGAGACTGATAAAAAATAAAAAAACAATCGGAAAACAAAGCAGGTTGTGAAGAAACTTCTGCAGTCAAGTTCAGAGTGCTAATGAATCAGCAAGAAAAAATGCAAAATTTTTGTGTTTTATTTGATTTATTTTTTGGTAAGTTAGCTCAATCTAATTAATCAATGTAAGTGCATTTCTTGGCCAATTGAATTTCAGTTTTTAAATTATAGAAGCGTTCCCGAAGTTTTATTTCGTTTAAAACTTAAGAAGGAATAAGATTCCAAAACTAACAACCATGGTAAAGTTATGTCACTTTTTCAAGTAGGTACACTCAGAGAAATAATATTTATGTTCTCGTTTTTGGCTAATGAATTTCTTTTGAATTAAAAGTATTTTATTTGACCCAAATTGTAATTCTATTACATCAAACATAATCCAAAATAACCTATTCGTTTGGAGCAAATTTGTATGAGTTGATTGCGGCGAACGAAAATGCTTAACACCTTTTGGTTTACTAGAAAATTTAGCAGCAAACTAATTAATAGTTTGCGAAGAACCTCCCCAGAAAGTAGTTCTTTGCAAAGAACTTTACTCTTGGTGTAAATATACAATTCATTTGCAGCAAATGAATTTTCTTAATAGTGGACTCTATGCTTGTGGTGTTCATAAGCATTCTATGCTACACTAAAGTGTCTAAAGTTATCTAGTTCATGGCGCAATAGCAACAGCCTCTGTTTGAAATCGAGAGGCCACAGGTTCAATTACCGGTGTTACACCAAACCTTTTTTTTGATCGTTAGCGGAAAGTGTTTAACCCAAACGAATTTACCAATTTGCTGCAAAAACGAAGCTGAAATATTGTCCAACAAACGAAAAAGTCGTTTGGGCAATTTTTTCGTTTGCCGCAATCGATTTGTTCCCCCCTTTAACTCAATCAATTTCTGTTAATTAAAAAGAAGGTTTTAGTAGAATTATATATTTTTTTTTTTTTGATAATTTCAGAGGGTTCAGATCTTCAAGTGAAAGTGATGAAGATTTTCAAGTGGAATATCGTGGTGTACGCCCAAATATATTTTTCTAAAATAAAAACAAATTAATCCGATTACATCATGCTTAGGTTTACAAGGAAATACATCCTGATTCAATTCTGACTCTATCTTACTGATAAACAGGGTAAGATACTCAGCTGAGTTAGTACCTAAATTTAACAATTTCGTTTGTGGGCTTAAGTAATGATTTACGATTTAAAGAATATAGGTCAAATTTAACAGCGAATTTCAATCATATCTTTTTTTTGTACAGACATACCTACAACTTGTATAATGATATAACATATAACACATGATTAAAACCAGAACAATAAATAATAATTCAATGCAATGTTTCAATATATTTTTCTCATTTATTTAACGTACCATGAATATTGATCGGGACAGAGATAGAGGA
Organism: Meliscaeva auricollis; assembly: GCA_948107695.1. Classification (NCBI taxonomy): domain Eukaryota; kingdom Metazoa; phylum Arthropoda; class Insecta; order Diptera; family Syrphidae; genus Meliscaeva; species Meliscaeva auricollis. The sequence goes on along the minus strand of OX403619.1, from coordinate 16,613,014 downwards.
AGAAAACAGTGAAAATATTGAATGAATTTTTCCCATCATGACCACTAAATCAACATTATTTCTTTTCGATGAACCACTGCGGAGAGCCTGATGCGAGAGCTCCAGCTCCGCAACTCCTGTATTTGTAGCAAATATAATACAAAAATAAGAATACTTTGTGAAACAATATTGGCTTGGCGCTCGAGGCGAAAATTCCTTGTGGTGTACTTAAGATTATAGGTCAGATATTTTTGTTGCGATAACCGACTATATACGATGCGCTGACTACCGAAAAAATAGGCTCAGTTGTTTCTTGTATCAATATAACACACAAGTATCCAAGCTCCATTGTATATGTATATTCCCCATAGATACGATAGAGCTATTATATTTTATTGATTTGGCTGAGAGAGGGAATCCATTTTCAATGTGGTTTACCAATTGGGAGGCTAAATATAATTTTATCTGGGCCATGGCGCCAATTGGGAATGATAGAGACCAAAGAGCCGATTAACTTTCGTAAGCCAATTGAAGATGAAATTTAGTGTGAGCGGTTTTTTTTTTTTTTTTTGCTTTTTAATTGGATTTGATCCTTATGGGATTGTAATGAGGAAAATAGATTTCTATGGAGGAATAAATGAAATAACTTTGATTCTTTTTTTTTTTAGATGTAAAATGTATAGAAAAATATATGAGTTGGTTACATGATAAATCCTTTGAGATAGGTACTATCAAGTATCTATAAAGGTTGAATATTCTTAAAACACAAATAAGTTTTTTTTACCACTGCAAGTCTTGGGATTAGAATTTTCAGAGCATTAAAACGGATTATTACATAAAAACAAGATAGCAACAAACAACACATCAATTTGTCAAAAAATGTATGTAAAGGTAACAGATGATAGTTTAAAAATGGATTGTCTTTTTATAAATTGGCGGCTTGTACGCGAAAGTTTGTACCAAAGTGAAAATTCAGAAATAAAACCATCCTCGCTATAAAATGGACCAAGACTTTGCAAGCAATCCTTATTATTCAAATGACTATAATATTTCTCATTTATAAGTAAGAGAAAAGTTACCTTTTTTAATAAAAAAACGTAATGGCTTCTAAGCCAGTAAAATTTCTTACATCACTTTAACTCATGAACGTCATTCCAACGCACAATCTATAAATTACAGTTCTTATCTTTGGATTACAGCTTTTATTGAAAAAAAAAAAAATATAATACTTTTACCCCCCCTCCATAATATTGACGACTTCTCAGTTCTCACCCCAATTAACGTTCGGTGACCAAACATTTAATTATATCTATCGGATTGATGACGCGTGACCTGCTTATGAATGGTGTGTCTCAGTTCCATTCAATTCAATTCAATAAAGTAAAAGAATTCATGATGTGACATCATTTGCAGGAATTGCATCGGACTATTTTATCTCCGTTTGCGTTAACCTCAAACCTATCATACAATTTTGCTTATTTACTGGCCATCATTTCCGTCCCCATTGTCGTCTGGTGGACAGTACAAATGGCTTTGCTGGTTATGGATCTTTTGGTCACTTCAATCGGCTCAATCATAATCTTTGTGATCTCACATGTCCCACCATGATGACGAAGAGAACAAATCATCTGCCCTTCTCCATGTCCATCCATACTTGGGGGGCAGTAATCTTTCACAGCTCATATCCAGATAACTACTCCCTGATGTACAGTACACTACCCCCACACCACAATAAGCAGACTATACATTCACAGTAGAATGAAGCAAGATGCGAACATTAGAAACAATCCAACAACCCTCAACTATACTGGTGACCACATAGAACAACACCACCGGCACGGACGGACGGACGGACCAACGACCGACGACGGCAGTGACGACGACGACGCTTCCTGTTTCCTATTTGTATGTCAAAGACTACATACAACACATATACACGATTGCTGTTGTATCCTAGAGAAGCTCTTTGGCAATTAGGGGGAGTATTTTTCGTATTTACGATGTCTGTCGACTATAGTATAAGTCGAAAAGAGGAAACGTCAATCCTACAGAAAGAAAGCGGCCATTGTGTCTGACTGAATGTTGTCATTTGGCAAAAACACTAATTTGACTGAGAGATCTCAATTAATTTGTTCAGTTCTTCCGGGACAGAGAGGAATCACAACTGTGGAGTCTGAGGTTTAGCATTTGGAAATGACCAGAAAACAGGATTTGCCTTGCCTGGTGCTGATTGGATCACGTGTGTTATGTAATTGATGTGTTTTGTTAGTTTCTTTGTATTTCTTCGGTTTCATTTTGAGGTAAGGATAAAGAGCAGCTTGTTACAATATTTTGTTTTGAATCTTTTACTTTCAATGAGTTTCAGTTGATACATTTTTAATATAAAACACTTAACAATTTTTTGAGTAGTACTTGCATAAGTGAGACAGTTACAGTTATATCGATTAAATTTACCTGAGCACAGGTTTTTCAGATTTTTCAAGGTTAAAGATGGGCAGCAAAAGAAATTATCCTACCAGGATAATGAAGAAGTAAAGGGTAATGAATAATGTAGACTTAAAACAAAACGCAAGTATTTCCAATACAACAAAGATAATTGAGTCACCAAAAGTCAGAGGTTTTCTAAACTTTATACATAGAGAGAGACAAAAAAACAAGGGAACCTACATTTCATATCAATCCGATCAAATATTCAGCATATTATATATAGCATCAAGAAACTATGAAGAAGTCTATGAACATCAAGGCCCCTGTTTCGAATGTGTTGTTAATTGTTCAACCTCTCAACCACGGAATGATGCAGGGAGTGATAGGATCAATGCAACAAATTAATCGAAGAATGCATGTTTGATAGCTAAAATATCAATTGTTATGTAAAGATAAATTAATTTCAAGTCGAGATTAAACATAATATTCAATGACGTCGAAGCTATTTCACACATACTTTATTACTTGTTAACATGGATGGCACTGCCTTCAACAAATTTATTAAACTACTTTGGCTACTACCAACAAGCTGTATTAGAGTCATATACAACTATTGTAGTAAATATACTGGCGTAGTTACTATTGCTAGTGCACGCTGAGGTGTGGGTTCAAGCCCCAACCTTGGACACCGTGTTTTTTCAGAAGTATTAATACTTCTTATGAGCCACAAACATCAAGAGTAGTTTTGCCATAAAAAGTGCATATCACCGTAGACTTTAAGATTCACCATAAAATTATAAATCCCCTCTTTTTCCGCTGGCAAACTACACGCATCGCAGCAATGGTTGGGACTGTCAGAAGCCAAGAATTGAAAAACAGGCAAAAATCGTTGTTCTTGAAAAGTTAAATAAGTGAGACCCCTCAATTTTAACATGCAATTTCCAAGAATTAAAAGAGTTCACTTACTTCGGAGTAAATATACAATCCATGAATGGCACCTTAGTGGGAATCGAAGAACCCTGAAGGCCATAACTTTTTAGATTTGTTAGTCTGTGGTAATTCTTCGATGAATTTTTGGTTTTGTGTACAAGGATAGCGAATAAAGGAAGAGACACAACCCCAAACTATATGAGATGCACAAAGATGACTATACATCATTTAAATGAACAAAAACGGTCCAGCGAAGATGATCTACTAATTCCAATTCCCAGAATCTAGACAAAAGGGATAACCAAGAACAATCTTCGCTTCAAAGAACTATTTTTTGTTGAACTTAAATCTAGAAAATATGTTTTAGGTATGGGTTAAGTATCCAATATTTCTCATATTTTCTAGATGGCAAACAACGAACCCTTTCAACCATAACCAAAATAAGACTTTGAAGTGTTGCAAGCTACATTGTATGAACACTATCAGATGTAATTTTGCAGTCAATACTTTCCGGAAATATTCGTCAAGAGATGTCAACATTTGGTCTATCGTAGAGCTTTTAGAGCTGAAGCCGCACTGGTAAAGTCCAATTAGATTTTTAGAAGATTTCATAACACAGTTGACAAATAAGCAGAAAAAAGGCGTTTGCCATTTTTTGTAGTTCGGGCAGGTGGTATTGAGATGCCAGCAATTTGTGGACATAACTTTCCCTCGGAAAAGGTTCGACGGAGACCACAGAGAGCCTTTGTTGTACTGGGAGGAGGTGTCCTTTCCACATAATCGCCATGTACTTTTTCCAAAAAGCTTGTGCTCGTTTCTGGTATGACTTGCTGGCTATTTCTTCCGATACCTTCTTAAGGTACCTTATCTATTGTCATATGAGCATATAAGTGTCAAATTGTTGATTCGCACTTGATGAATATCGTCATGATTCACTCACTTATACGCTTTTTTCCACTCTTGTTCTAACCACAAATCCACATTTAGGCATCACATTCTTTCCATCGAGTTGGCACTCTTATAGGAACTTCCACAATTCTCCAACTTCCGCCTGTCCGATTTATCCCATCCCGCAGACCGAACTTAATACCCCTGGCCCAACGCTGCTTAAATTTAAGTTTTGATTATAATGTACGCAAAATACCAATAATCCCTCGGCATCAAATATTCCTAATGAAGAACACGCACAGCACAAACATGTAGATATTATGCGTAGTGTTGGTATATTATTATCATTATAATTTTTAGCCATCCTATTCTGCTATCCCAAGATAATATTCACAATTTTGTTTGATATTTTTTTTTCTCCTCGGTAATAACACGTTTGGCATGGGATTTTGTTTTGTTCCCACGGGAAGCTTTAGGATAATGTTGTAGCAATCACATTTCTAGTTAAAATGATTCCAAAACAATATTTAAATGTGTCAGTGCGTATAAAAAGATTGCGTCACTTGATTATGCTCAGTCATTGGAATTTCGTTTTCGGAAATGGAGCGAATGCCTTGTTTGCCGAAAAAAAGTAAATGTTTGGTAAAAGAAAACAAGAAACTATTTTCCAAACATGTTAAAAAGCCACAAACGGGCTTATATTGTTCCAAAATAAAACAAAAACAAAAACTCTGGCCTTAATCAATTGACGCCGAGTGTATATTTTGTTTAATATTGTTGCATGTACCTATAAAGCTTTAGATTTGTGCACCATTGCATACTTTTTAGATAATCGCACTCAAAGTGTTAGTTTGTAAACAGAGGATGACACTCTACTCTCTCTAGTCTAGAACAACCGGGACTGCGTAACGTTTTATGGTAAGCTTGAGGGAGGGTGGATTGATATGCGGATACGATATGGCAAATGAAACGAATATGGAATGTGCTATGTGCATCCTCTTTGCCTCGGCAAAGTCTTTTAAAAGTCAAAGGAAAAGTTTTGTGTGTTTATAGTGAAATTTTATGATTTTCTAAAATCTAGGTGCTCGGTGTTTGCATGCACTTTAATATTGTTTGCAACACAACAAGGTGTGTTATGCATTCTATCTACATTGTACACACAAAACATGAAGCTGTAGGGGGTGGCTTTATAATCTGATAGTGTTTATGTTGACAGGGTTTTAATAGTACATAGTTGATTGGGGGCGGATGTGGCTCTACACGAGCATCAGGAGGTGTTTTTTTTTTAGAAGTGCATGGATTTGTGTCACTGGCGTATAGTTGTTGTGATGACTTAGTTTAAAAACATGATTCAGGAAATTAAGCAGAAAATCAATCTGATCTACTTTGATTGGATTGGATATGGAATAATATAGGGGCTTTATGCAAAATGTATTGCTTCAAAGAAAACATTTTTATTTGAAATCATGAACGCTCCGTTCAGTAGAAAAATGGAACGAGTCCGTTTTTTTGACGAAACTTTTTTGTTATGTTTTTCTAATAGATTTCAAGATTTGTAGAAATAGGCCGAAGATTATAACAAATAACGGTTAAATTACAGCCTTCAAATGAAAAATGTTGACTGCTAATTTGAACAACCAATTTGATAAAAAAAAAATGTATCACTATTTTTTCATCAATTTAAATGTTGTATTAGTCACAGAAAATATTTGTCTTCTTATAGGGATATATGTAATTTAACCATTAATTAGCTATTAAAAAGTTCATTTATATCCCTTATTTTGATGACTATTTTCGAATTAATGTAAGAGACAAGAAATGTAAGAGTTACAAAAGTTATAGAAAATATGTTTTTTTTTTCAAATTTGCCTTTTTTCTACTCAAAAAAAAAAACTACAAATTGCTTAAAAAATAAAATGCACGACTGTATTACTTGTACTTACTCGTATACATAGAAAGAGTAACTTTAGTTATTATGGCTTTCTAATTAAAGTTTTATAAATGCAATTATAGAAAAAAAATGAAAAAAAGAATAAAATTGCATTTTCAAATTACTTAAAAAGCTTTTCAAATAAATTTGACCTCAAAACGAGGTATTAAATTTAATTCCTTTTTTAAAGATTAGTTTTTAGAGCCGTTTAAAAAAAATCAATTTTTTATAGAATTTTCAATGGACTTTTCAAAAACAAAATCGGTAGGTATGTCAGTTTTAAGATATAACACTGGTCTGCAAAGAAAAACGATTTTGTCACGCTGAACCCGAATCTAAAGTCAAAACTAATTTAGAAGGCCACGTTTTTGACATATGAATGAAGTGTATTTCATCGCTTTCAGTGCAAAGATATTGCAAAGTGAAATTAATGATTTGTGAGAAATGCTCTTTTTAGAACATTAAAGCATTTTAAGAGGTGGAAAGCTCTGAAGTATTAATTTTTAATGGCTAAATTTATGTTTTTTGGAATGCTTAGCACGAATCTGAAGTTATCAAAAAAAAATTATCACAGGGAACATGAGAAATTATTGAAAAACATACAAAAAATAGTTTGTTTTATTGTTTTTAGGGCATAATCCAAAAATCGTAAAAGCTGTTTTGGAGAAAAATAAGTTTTTTCCGAAATCGGTAGGTATAATGAAATTTTTTCTTGCAAGAAAATTAATTGAAAAAACGTTTGGAGATAGGCACTTAAATTAAATTACCTAAGGTGACTAAATCGTGGATTGTATTTTTTTAAAAATTCTAACCTACTTGACTGATGGCGACGGGGTATACCATTCCAAAACCTAAAAACACATAGATGAATATGCTCAGCTCATATATGTACATTCTCAAGTATTATAAATTCGGCTCCACTTCCAAACTCTTGCATTGGCAAAACAAGTAATCAAAAAGCTTATAAGAAACTTTTCTATTTTGTTTTATTTTTTTTTTTTTTTCTTTTTTTATGGGGGAACATAGCAATATAACATTGCCCGGCCATCTCCATATACGCCACTCAAAAAAAATTAAATCTTCAACGAAACAAAAAAAAAAAAAAACGCTCGAGATCATCCTATATATGGAGACAAGAGGAAACGGTTTTGTGTCCTCAGGAGCATATCTTCTATGCGCACATAGTGTGCAATTATTTCATTCGAAAATAAAATTTGACAAAAAAAAAATCTGAAAGAACTAAGCAAATTTGCATTTTCTAACGGACGATATGGAGGCAAAATATACAAAAAAAAAACCAAATCGCACATCATGCTTCTATACTAGATAAAGGTACACATACATGAATACATAGTCATAGTGGACGATGGTTGTTGTTAGCGGGATAAAGCAAGGACGAGCGACGAGCGCTTCACAAAAATCTCAGTGCCAATTGTGGAATGGGAAGATGAATTAATGTGTACATTTTTCAGCGCCCCTTGTTCTCCGCTTGGTCCACACACAGAAATGAATGAGGAGTCAAGAGAGGAGTGAAATGAATAAACTTTTGTCCTTAGACAGCGCGCCACTTCATCTAGGGAAATATTACCCTAAAAAAACAAAAATTTTAAAAAAAGGACGAGTATTTTTTGTATGAATTTTTATAATGCGAGTTAGAGAGAGTACGGCCAGGTCTATGGGCCATTTAACTGTATAGTTCGGGTTATAACAAGGATATCCCTTAAAACATTTTGACACTCTAAGAGGGCAACCAACTTTGAGACTGAGCCTTCCTCATCTCCTATCTATGCCTTCCTTCCTGCCAAGCCGCCACTCAGCCAGCCTGTTTGGTGCGGTTGCCTGCCTGCCTCGCCGAAATAATGGGTGTGTCGCCCTCTGGCGGCGGCAGGATGAATTACATTGTGTATGAGTTTTGTTGGGGATACATCAGGGCTCAGGACACCGACCGACCGACCAACCGACCAACCGACACTGTGAAATACTTGCCCCGGGGCAGACTTATTACACTCACTTTGCAAGGGTTTTGTGTATATATTTTTGTATATGTATGGTATCCTTGTTGAAGTCAACTAGAATTATGTTCGTAGTCCTTTGAGTGTTAAGCCAAAGAAGTAAAAATAAAATAAAAATAACCGGAAACACACAAAAAAAGAGATATAATGACAGTCTCGCCTACTGATGGATATGTCAAGTGGGCCGATTCCCGAGGACTATATTGTTAGTGTCATTGTCACTTTAAATGGGGTGTGTGTATTTATGTAATTGTGACTATCTTTCGCTACATACAAAAATATCAAAAGGACTCTTACACACATCAGATCTATAAAAAAAAAGAAGGAAATGGTGGTATAACAAACTTATGAGGGTTCAGAGTGAATAATTCTTGGGAATTCAGTTAGGTACTTATATGTCAAATATAAATTCTGGAAAATGTGTGAAAAATTGCATAGGGACCACAAAATTGTGTGTTCAAAAGAAAAAAAAAAAAAAAACAACAAACTAGAAAAGGACATAAAAAAGTTGTAAAACAGCACCATGACTCTTCACATTATGTATGCTGAAAAGTATGCTATACGAACAAATTTTGAGGTTACATCGTTTGAAAAAGTTTAGTTTTTTTGGAAGGATAGATGGATAGATAGATAGATAGATAGATAGAGCGTATCTCTATCTCTACGCCTTATGAAAGTTTTTAGTTTTACAACATTATTTACAAACAGCTTCGAGCAGTTTAGATAATACGAGCACTCTCCTCTCATATAAACATAAAAAAGGCTTCTGAGAGGATATAAAAAGGATATTTAAAGCTTGTTATGAAAGTTTCGCTTTTTAATTTAATCAAAATTGCGTAGTTGCGTAAGTATTTTTAGATTATTTGTAAAATTTTAAGTCTTTTTTTTTTTTGAAAAGTGAAATTTAATTTGAGGTATTTTCAAAAAAAAAAAAAAAAACAACTCAGAGGTTTATTAATAAAAGTTTTTTCTCTCCATAATACCCGAAAACTTTAAAGAATTTCTTTTTCGGTTTATTAGGGAATTTGTTGACAGAAAAAAACATGAAGTTTTCCTTCGTTTGAATTAAGTATACAAAACAGAAAAAAAAAAACATAAATATATTAATGTCAAAAAGTTTTTGGAAGCAATAAAACACTTTATAGGTCAATAAAGTTCCATTTCAAAAACATAAAGCAGAAGTTTACGAAAACACACAAAAGAGAACCACAAAATGGTTTTGTCGCAATAAATACCCAAAACAAAACATATCATCACAAATAAAAAGCAATAAAAATGGTTTTGCCAATTTTACATCATGATAACATCATCAATGTGGTTGTTTCTTAGGTTATGGTTAAATTCATCTAGAAATGATATTTGATTCAATGGGAATTTTATATCATTAAAGGAAATTGAATGTATTTTGTATTTGGGGAAAAAGTAGCTTGATTTCAATTTTTATAGGTGGGCAGGTATACATAGGTACGAATTTTCTTCAATGTTTTTCTGCCTTCGTAGCCACAGCCTATGTTTTTTGCCTATGCCTTGCATTGATTTACATTACCACATTCGGAGTAAAAAAAAAAAAAAAGAATTTCTCAGTGGAAATCTTAAGAATTCTACCACCTCTGTAGCAGTGCTATTGATGGCAACCTGCCAGTTCTTCCAATATGTTTTTTGTAAAAACGATTTTTTTGCACCTAATAGAGTTATTAATAGGCACAAATCAAATAATGGTACGAGTCAATTTTGACCGATACGAAGCTACGCACAATTGAGACGATTCTTTTATTGCAATATGATCAATATGGTTGACATGTTCAACCATCAGTATTTCGGCAATTGTGTTTCTTGATGGCGAAATCTAGTACTAACAAAGCTAAGTACTATTAAGTCAGTTTGTAGAAATTATTTAAGAACTTGTAAAGACTTCTATTCCACTCCATAAAGGATTGTTTTAATGAATTCATCCTCCAATAAAAAAAATTCCCATATCTTTAAGAACTCCTAATCGGTTTTACTTGTACCAGAACTCCTAATCGGTTTTACTTATACCAGTATTGTCTTTCCATCTAAATTAAAATAATTTATAAAACGAAATGCTTATCGTAAGTCCTTTTCATTTGACACATTTCATCATCAAATAATCATCTTCATAATAAGATACGATTGAACATAAAGAGAGAAAAAAACTATTAATCTCAACATTTTCATTCCAAAAATGCTTCAAGATTATCCTTGGAAATTGTAAAATTCCTATTGAATATCAATGAAATCCATCCAACGGATATAAAGATAAAATATACCGAAAATTGTTTTGCAATCAGCATAATCCCTATGCATATCTCTGAGTCCTTAAGCCTATAGACTATTTTAATCGAAATATTCCATAAAAGAAAATTATTTTCATTTCAGAAATGGACTCCATCACTTAAACCCAGCCAGCATATAGTTGATTACAACACAACATCTCTTTCAAATACACTCAATCGCACTTACAACCAACCACACACACATACACAACAAGCAAAAGCGATTTAGATTTATAAACAACAAATCTCGAAAATAGACATAATCCCTTCGAATGGCATAGCAGTCAATTCGCAGATTTGGATTTCACTAGATTTTCAGTTTTAGAGGAAACTGCCAAAGCAGTTCGTTAAAACCTTTCGAACAACGAACGTTCAATATAGTCAAATGATTTGAAAGCATCTCTCCATTCTCTCCAATCATCATCGCCGCCGTCGTCGCTGCTTCCATAGCCATCGCCGTCATCATCATCATCATCAACATCGGCCAGACAAACACACTTCGAATTGAATCCCGGGCGGGTCTTCAAAATCCTTAAAACCCGGTGCCGGAGAAGATGACTACTACAGCGAGTGACAAATATTTTGCAAATCCTGCCATTTCACAATTCACAGAGACAAACACGAAGGACATCACACATAAAAATTGAGTTCCATTTCATACCTTTCAACGAAATGAAGTCCCACTTTGGACAGATAGATAAATCCGTGCAGCGAGGCCTCCTGCAGGAACTCAATTATGAAAGCTTTTGCTTTGGTCCGATAATTCCGTTTACTGCCTTTAATCGATGGTTTTGTAATCGCCGCCGTTTTGCCAATGTCTCCTCTACCATCGCCAGCGACACCCACGCCACCGTACCCAATGCCACCCATCAACATCCCAGGATCCCCAATCAACACTGATGATGGTGGCAGCTGCTGTTGCAGTGGTGGGCGTTTTTGTGGGGGATAGTAGCCATTGCCGCGTTCGTATTCAGGGCGAGTATTATTCGGGTCCCCAATTCCCCATTGATTTTGTTTCGAGTGATTTTGGTTGTGATTATTATTATCCATTCGATCAAAATACTGGTGCTGCTGTTGATGGTGGTGACGCTGCTTTGAAAGGCGTTCATGGCGAGTATTACGCTGACGCTGCTGATAATAAATTGGGGGTGGTGGACTGTTTCGGTCATAGTCACTATCATGCTCGTAGTTTGGCAATGGCGTTGATATCGGTAAGCCATTATTGAACATATTCGCTTGAATGGATGAATTTTCAAGACCCAAAATAGATTTTATCTTTTCAGAAAAGTCACTTTCAATTTGATGAAAAGCTCAAAATCCACATTGAATTGCCTGAAAGAATTGTAAATAAAGAAAGTATGGATTAGTGGATCATGAAATTTCTAGAAAAATTGATAAAAATTTAATGAATGTTATTATTATAGGTATGAGTCTTGCAGGTTTGATAAAAAAAATAACTATCAAACATAACATTACCATGAAAGAGAATGAGAAAAAAAGTGGGTCCGACAATTCTGTCTGTCTGTCTGTATGTATCAGGGACCACACTTGGTATGTGGCGTTTTTTGGAGACTATCCCCAGACGTTTTTTTGATTTTTTTTATTTTTACCAAAAATAAAATATACCGGTTTTAGAAAAATTAATTTTTCTCAAAAATGGTTCCTACGATTTTGATTAAAAAAATCATGGTCATTTCTTTGGATACGGTAAAATGAATTTTTTTTTTGAAAAATCATTTTTTTTAATTTTTAATTAATAAGGCTTAGCATATATAGTAACTTTATCTATAAGAGCAAGTACGTGAGACCCAGTCGTGCATTTTATTTTTTTTTAAATTTCAGATGGCATACCTTCTTTATTTGGAGCTCCAATTTATTTAAGAAGTTATTTGAGTCATTTAAGTATTGATTTATTTTTTTTATTTTTTTCTTACATTTCTTACTAATTTATTTATTTTTAGAAAACACAGCAATTTTGACCATAAAAGCAAGTACGTGCGAACTAGCTCTGCATTTTATTCTTTTCTGTTTTCTTAACTTTTGAGAAAATTAGGGAAACAGACCCCTACCAGACCTCTGGAAATAGTTGGCTTATTTTATTTTATAAAGTTTTAATAATGCAAAAAAAAATGTTTATTCAAAATAATCTTAACATTAAAAAATCATTACTAAAAAATATTTTGCAATTTTGCGGAAATGGGTTTTTGAAATTTTTAGAAATTTTTAATATAAAGTATTACGGAATTTTCAAAAGGTGTTCATGGCTTAAACTCTTTGTGTTCAAAGCCATAAAGCAGCAAATATAATGGGCTGAAAAAGTATTTGTGCAATTACTGGTTGAATATCTTTATAAACGCCGGTAAAGAAGTATAACTTTAAAAAATCATGAAGAAATATGGAATCAGTTAAAAAGACGAAAATTCAAAGAAGTTCAACACTTGAAAGAAAGAATTTAACAAACATGTGCCTACTTCAATGAATTTTTTTTTTTTTAATTTTAAGTCCTACAAAGAAGTCAAAACACGTAGCTGTACATGTTTTGATTTAGCTGTCTGCACCACTTAAACTGAAGAATTTCTGTTTAGTTTTGATACTAAAATGGTTAAAATTTTTCAAGTTGTAGTTGCAGATTAATCAGCATGTGTTTTCGATTGAAAAGAATTCTGAAAGCAAAAATACCTACCAATTAATTTTCTCATTAATCTAATTGAGTTTTGAAAACTTTAACACTTCCCACACTGTTACTTTAAAACCGCTAAACATTAAAATCTAACAAAATCAACAAAAAAGACTCATTCATTTCAACCATAATCTATTGTTTTGATTAACACAATGTGCTGATGGAAATTAACCACCCACATCGTATAATCATCGCCTACATCATCATCATCACCACCATTAGGTACATCGTTCAAAGCATTGTAATCTATTCTTTTAAAAGAAACACCAAGCCACAAAAAAAAATTACAAAAAAAAAATGTCTGAAAAGGAACTTCGAAGACCTATTGAAAATGAAAATTGGATTTTATCCCATAATACGTATACCACCACACCACTCACCACCACCCGTATCTGTGAAATTCCATCAACCAATTTAGACCCCCATCCGTTCCCCCAAAAAACCAACATGATGCTTACATTGAGTATTTATATAAATATACCGATTCCACCCATTTCCCGCCTTCAACTTCCTTTGTGCTGTGGCTCTGTACAATTTTCAAATATGCTCCTGCTTCACAAATTATTATTTATGAATATTATATTTTCAATTTTAAAGTGAATGCAAAACGAATTCCACGTCACACACTCATACAAACCAAAATACATAAACACACATACACAATTACAAACGCATTCAACCGCTATAATCCTGATCCTGAATGGGTCGCATACAGTCGAGAACAGAGAGTAGGATGGGTTATATCGCTTTTTCGTAACGCGATATGAATCCGTTTTAATTCCAAAACCGTAAAAGGCAACTGAAAGTACAGAGAAAAATAAATACGAAAATCCCAAAAAAAAAAAAAAAATAGTCGTCGCGAAAGGATTCACCAAAATCAAAGCTTCCCATGATGCTCACTCACGCACACACAGATACTGACAGACACACAGCGCATATCTCGAGGTTTCTGCTGTTGCTGCTTTAACTGCTCCTGATGCCATACATGTAGTCGTTACTCGTATCTATGAAAAGGATTTTCATTAACATTTTAATCCGGGACCATTCATGGTCCTTTAATGTGATATGGAATAAGGTGGCTCGCTGATGATGGCTTTGAAGGCGCAATGAAATAAAATACCCTAGAGAAGGAGCCTTTTGTTGGAATGGTCGATCAATGGCGAACAGCTAAAGCCAACAGTGGCGGGTGGCGGTGGTGGCGGCGTTGGCGGTAGCGTATTGAGATGAACGGTTATATTCATGGCGGCAGTTAAGAGAAAGACAAAGTCAAATGAATTAATTGCAAAGTGAATCCCTTGAGCGGGATAACCCGACTACGTGGTGGTGTTAAGCAAGGTGCCACAGGGTTCACTTAAGGAAGAGAAAATGTAAATGTCGGAATAAAAAAAAAACAATAATCATTTATTCAAAACAGTTTTTTAATAGCCTCTTTAATGCATGCAGCAAACATAATTGGTGTTGACAGTGTCAATATGGGGTTCTTGTAATGGCCAGATAGACTTTGATAGCGTTTTGTTTCAGACGGAAATGGGAATTCAATGGGAATAAAAAAAAAATTGATAAGTTTATTTGATACATGCAGATTTTTATAAACACACATTTCATTAAAAAAATGTTGTCCCGCGAAAAATGCAATTTCATGAGTAAGTATTTTGACTTTCGTTTGAGCTACAAATATTACGTTAATACCATATAATGTGTGACCGAAAATGATGATTCGTATACGTCATTCCGGATGGGAAATCTACAATTGCTGCAAAAAAATTGTGACAATGACCTCGTTTTTTGCGAAATAATTTCTTATTTCGAGTATTTTGTAAAATTCCGATTTTAGGTAAAACCGACTGTTTGGTGGTAAAGTTTGTAGAAAAAGCTGTTAATTTTTGTAAGTTTCTGCTTGCTTTTACTTTCACGAGTTATTGTCACTACCAACAAAAATACAAACGGCAAACGGGTCATTCCGTAATGTGATTATCGCAAAAAAAATATCGTTTCGACGATGGTCTTGATGTACGTAAATCACAAAATGACTATCCTCTGAAATATATCGTTTCGACGGTTGACAGTTTGAAATTATTAAGAACTAGCTGACCCTGCAGACGTTGTCCTGCACTGCACAGTGGTTTTTATTTTCTGCTTACATTTAGTGTCTGAAACGTGAGCATGCCATGCATATAGTTATTCATGTGAAAATCATGGAACAACATAGAAGTCGTGGAAAAGCCCAGTATTTCAAAGTTCTTTATTAATTATTTATTATTCCGCTCTTTTTTCTACGCTATTCGTAGAATTTTCTGCTGTAGTCCACAAAATTTTGGATATTTTCCGCAACTCTTCAAGATTTTCTCTATGGTTTTTGCTACGTATTTTTCTTTGGTAAGTTTTTTATGACTTCTTATAGTATTTTCCAAGGTAATTTGCGGTCTTTCACCAGTATTACGCGCATATTTTTCAACTCAATTCTGTTGCTTTCATCACTTTTCTAAGTGACTTTCTTCGCTTTTATAAAAGTATTTTAAGCTGCTATTTTCCGCGATATTTCACTATACTTCACTAGATTTCCGAACTTTTTTCACGAAATTTAGCGCATATTTTCAGGGAATTTCACGCTTTATTCCGCAACTACCCACATTTTTCTTGCGATTTTTCATGCTATTTTATGCTTCTAACCTTTTTTACGGTATTCCATGATCTTCAGTATTTCCTGAATTTTTTCCACTTTTTACGCGTATTTTCACGCTTTTTTCCGCGGTATGATATGCTTTTTCGGTAGTACTAATCCCTTTTTTACTAACTTTCCATTCTATTTTCCGCTAGTTCCACGATTTTCTACCAGTATTCCAAGCTTTTTTCCACGGTATTTCACGCATACTTTTTCCGTATCCTTACGATTTATTTCGCCACTTTCCACGCTTTGCTTGCCTTTTTTTATGGTATTTTACGCTTTCACTATTAACATGGTAGTATTCGTAACATAAGCGAAAATAGATCGCCACCGCCTTTCATATCAAATGTAGAGTAACTCACACATAGAATTGCCCAAGTAAAGAGTTTTTTTTTGTGCATTTATTTTACCATTTCAAGACGTGAAAATAAAAATTTGATTTAAAATTACAAACAATTTGAATGCACACAAAATATAGCTTTTAATTTACTTGCATTTTGCAACATTTTCATTGTTAAGCCACAAAAAGTTCATTTGTGATAACCTGTCAACAGTTTCGCTCTCAAAAAGCGAAATGACAGTCATTCAGTTATGTTTGAGAAAATCAAAAATGATTTATCTGTCGATTTATCGTTTTAAAAATTACGGAAAAACCCTCCAGGCTATTTTTGACATTATTATGTTTACTCAGTAAAATCTCTTATAGCGTTAAAGTGTAAGCAGCGTTATTTATTAAAAAAAAATCACAATAGCCCTTATTTACCAACCAAATTATGTATAATCTTTCATCACATAATTTAAGTGATACATAATTACATTATAGCCATCGAATACCTGTGCTTAAGTTAATCCAATTGAAAACAACTGTAGTCTGATTCATATTATAAAACCACTCCCAACAAAAATCCAACCAAATAATAATTAAATCATAGTTGTTTTCATTTTTACAATATAATATCATTTTACTTAATCACTCGCAAAACAGCTGCTTAAGCAGCTTTTTTAACCAGCCGATTAATTAAGGCTTACACTTTTCGAATTTTCCCTAGAAACACATTGCGAATGAGTTTTCATTGAAATTGCATATATTTCACTTCCAAAAACCAACAAAATAAAACAAGAGTGTAGTAAATTATTTATTGCATAGGGACTTTGGGATATGTACATTTGTAAATGATGATGTGTTGAAGCTTTTAAAAATAAAAATGCAAAATATATATTAAATTGTATAGAGAGAATTTCAAAAGAATTTCAATTCATTAAAATTTATTTCAATTGAATCTCGAGCACAACTACGAAACTGTTCTTCAAACGTGAATGCAAATTTTAAATTAATTTTAACCGAAATTCAATCACAGCTTTTGCATTCACAACATATCAAAGAATTTCAACACTCATTTTGTATGTTTTTCGGTGGATCACGATTCAGATATTTGAGTTTAAACAAAACCACTATGAAAAATTTATCCTTCTTTTTTTTTTAACCAGACAAAATGTAAACAAACCCGAAAAGATATACAAAATAAAAAACCAAAATAAAAAAAGAAAATTCCAACCATCATACCCAATTTAGAATTCGGCTACAATTGAAATATCAAAACCGAACAAAAGACCAGCAAATCAACATAACAGCAACAACAACAAAATACGAAAAAAAAATAAAAGCACGTACCTCTTCGGAGTATATACAATCCAAATGAATTCATGTTAAAAAAAGCTGCCACAGAATACAAAATCAAAAAAAAAGAAACATACAAACAAAGGCATGCCAAAAATTGCCAGAAAAAAAAAGCGGAAAAGGACATTCCGTACAAATGTTTTGCTCCCAAAGTCCAAAAATATAATATTCCGCCCTCTGGACCGCCCCATTTTGAAATGGCTGAAACTTTTACACTTGAAATCACCACCAAAGAAGAGAGAGAGAGAGTGGAAGTCCTTATTTTTTGTGTGTTTTATTTTTTTGTTGTTGTTGATAAGGTTGTTGTTTTTGTTATTGTTGTTGTTGTTGTTGTTGTTGGGGTCCTTCTGGTCGGGATCTAGTTCCCTAGGCTCATAAAATTCAAATAAATAGAACGGGCCAACAACATTGTTTACCCAAACGAAATCGAGAGAATAAAAACTTCACAAATAGGTATACATTGTGTTTGAGGGGATGATGTTGAAGGGAGTGCTATTCAAGGGTACAATAGATAGTTGTAGGGTTTACCACAAAAAAAAATCGTAGAGATGTTCCACCCACATTAGGAGACAGAATACAGAAGCTGCAAGTAGCGGGACTTAAAACTAAAAAAAAAAATAAAATAAAATTGAAAAAAAAAACACACAAAACAGATCCTAAAACGTTGATAGAACGAATATCCCCCGCAGCTAGTGGTGTATGCAAAAATAACAAATTCCAAACACAAAACCGCAAAAATAAATCAAACGAAATTGAGTCAGAGTCTGAAACGCCTAGTCTACGCTGCGCTGGCTGTTCTATGTTCTGTGCTGTACGCTGCCATCATCATCGTCGTCGTCGTCGTCGTCGTAGTCATTCAGGCTTTTAGTCTGTTTCTAAAGTAAATACCACAACCACGCGCCGAGCCGCACCATCGCCACTGCCACTGCCACAGATGCAATAGTTATTCGTCCCGGTTTTTCGCAAAGCGTTAACTTACCCAGCAAGCAAGTTTATGTTGCAGTCAGATACGAGTAGTTCTATATACAGAAAAGAGCTTTAGTTCTAGATGAAACTAGAGACATCAGGATCCTAGGACTCCCCACCAAAAGGCAAACACAGGATTGAATAAGCCAAAAAAAAAACTACAAAAACGAAAAATGAAAAATGAAAAAAAAAAAACTTACCTACCCCGTGAATACCTACAAAAGGGTAAAATGGCTGAAGCGCGAAGCGCGTTAAACTAACAATTTCCGTTGACGTGAAAGGCGAAACTAACAAACATAGAATAGCGACGCAGCAGGAGCAAGTATTCGTTTGCAAGATGTCGACTTTGTATACCAACCAACCAGCTATCCTATAACCGTTGTTGTTGTTGTTGCTGCTGTTGGCTTGTCTGTCGTGAATTGCATCTAGACAATGGGTAATTTATATTGTGTGTGTAATTTTATAAGCTGAAAGCTAGCAGACAGTATGTCAAACAGAGGGAGGGATTATTATAGGTTGAACTTGAGAATATTGGAAAATAATCAGTACTTTTTTACATGGAGCCTGGTAACAATTATCAACAAACGATATGGGCACAATCATTTTTTTGTAATATTAAATTACTTCCTATCTTATCGAAGGGCACGGTAGTGCCCAGCCAAGTTCTAGCAACTTTGGCACTACACCCTTATTTACAGGAACACACTTTTTTTTGGACGTCCCCTCTAATTTCTGTACAAATTAGGACAGAACAATTTAAATTTCATATATTTGATGAACTAGTCAAAAAAATTCAGCTTAGCACATTTCATGCATTTTGCATGAGTAGTTTAAGAAATACAGCTCTTCAAAAATTGCAAAAATCATAACTGACTGACCTCTGACTAATCATCAATATTATGGAGCACTTCCGGTCACCTTAGAAACTCAAAATTTTGATGTATTTAAGGGAAAAAATAAGAAAATTGAAAATTTCTATTAAGGGGGCGTGGTATCCGCCCATTTTGATTATCAAGGGATTGCCATAGACCCCTTTTTCTGTGGGAATTGGGTGCATGCTACGATTACATTTCTACAAAGTTTTTTTGTACCATGGTAGGAGAGTTAAACCATCGCATAACGCCCATTCTGAAGAATCAGACTTTTTGTAAGTTCTAAAAGTGAAGAACTGGATAAAACCGCTGCTAAAAAACTTGAACTCAGAATTTTTCGTAGTAGCCGTATACCCGTATGAGGAGTTCACTACCTGTTCAGTTCTAGTTCAGTTTACCTGGTACCGTAGACGTCACCGTTGATTCCATCATCTGGGGAATTCTTCTATTGCCGAATAAATAATTGAAGTATCTTAGAAGTAACACTCTTCCCTTTTTCTGTCGTTTGCTGTCCCAAACAACCTTCAATGAGGAATAAACCCCCATCTTCATCTGAGGTACTATAGGCACCCAATGTTCACCATGAAGAGGTGAAAGTAGGAGCATTTCATTTTCTTTCTTACTTACTTACTTACTTACTTACTTACTTACTGTAGGCACTCTTGCCGAACACACTTTAAAGAACTTTTTTTAGAACTACAAACAGTATCTCACAAATTTTGTGTACGAATCAACATTTACATATGGCGCAAGGCATCATTAATAAAACAAAAGGCAATAGTAATAGAGCATAGAGGTATACGTCGGAGTTTATATCCTGTCTAACATCAACTCAACCCTCTCCCTCCACTCTGTTATGTAACACCAAATTGCTGTCCAACCCCCCCAAAAATGTACTAGAACATACTCGTACACCATATACATCCCACACAAACCACGAAAATATAGATTGATAACGCACAGATATGAAATTGGAATTTAGTTAAAGTTTCTCCGGTTTTTGTACTTTTGAGATACATATTGAATAGAGAGATAGAGGTAGATGTTGTATACCTTTTGGTTGTGAGGGTTTTTGTAAAGTTGTTGTTGGTATAGGTTGCCTGGCTAAATGGATGGGGATGGAGAAAGGTGTATGGAAGTAAAAGTAGAGATATGTATCTCTTCCAATTACTCGGAAAAACATTTTGCAAAAGGTTACCACCTAGAAATAGAGGGTCTCTAGCTCTTTCTCTCTGTATTCAACCGTTGAACTATACCAGGAAGATAAATGCAATGTTAAACGAGGTGGCCATTAATCAGGTCTACCTACCGGTTGACAACTACCAAACGACACGACGCACACACCGACAAATATCTACATTTTAGAGACATCCTCGAATGGAAGAAGAGTACAAGAGAATGAGAAGGAAAGGAAGAGAAGACAAGATTCAGACATGAGATAACGAACCACATCAAGGGTTCGAAATATGTACACATATAAAAAAAAAAGATCATCAAGTCACAGATTCTCTCTGCGTGGTGAATGTACCAAACTTAAATTTTTACACAAAATTGAAATTTAATTTGTAACAGTTGAAAAAAATTAATTTAAATCAATGAAGTTAGTGTTTAAAAATTGGATTTTACAATATAAGTTGGTCAAATGTTGAAAATAAAAGTTTTAAATGTACACTATGGCGTATACGTACTTTTTTCAAAATAAAGTTTTTTGTACTTTTTTTAGGTTTTGTTTTTTTTTTTATTTTTTTTTATTTTATAAATGCATGAAAATGAACATTTGAAAGAAAAAGAACAACTAACTAGATAATGTGGTTTGCACATTTGTTAAAAATGCAATAGCATTTGTTAACTTTGCAATACAATTTTCAATATCGCATTCTAAATAATTGTAATGCCAAAACCAATTGGTTTCTAAAACACTATATAAATAAAATGTCTCATTTTATAAAACTAGATAATTAAATTCGAATGTCTAATACGACATGACACAAAATTGTATTATTTTTGGTAGTTGTTAGCTGTTCTCTAATTAGTGTATAGTGTGTGTGTGGTTTTTCGAATGAATGCATTAACTACATGAAAACTAGCAATTTGAATAAGTTTAAATGCCTGTTACCTACAAAACACAAACACCAAATATTTCCGGTTAAATAAATTTAGCAACAGAACAAGTTCACTATGTGCACTTAAAATCAACATAAAAAAATTATTTTGTTTAAATTTTGCCTTAAGTGTATCATTGAACCTGACATATCCAAGTACCTACATAATTAATGTTGAGATAATGCAGTTATAGACCCATAAAATATTTTAACAAACAAAATAAAATGTCTCTGCTGTTAAAAATAGAAAAATAAAAACGAGAACAGTTTTTATTAAAAAAAACGATCCTTTATGAATTATAAAGAAAATGAGAACAAACAACAACTGAAAATTATTATTTGAAGACTTAGCTTAAAGTTATTAAAATGTTATAGAAAAAATTCGTTAAAATTATTTTGGCCACATATTTAATAGAAAATGAAGGGTAAAACGAAAAGCAACAAAATGTCGTCGAGTTACGACGCAAAAGACGTTCCTGTTGGATAAAAAATTGGCTTGGCCACCGTGAGGAGGAGGGATTTTGCTCAAAACTGCTTTTAGAATTGCGTGTCGAGATGCCGGAATTGTATCGCAATTCCGTACAAATATCAGCCGCTTAGTTCAATTATTTGCTTTTGTGTAATTTGTACTCTGGCGTGCCCATGTCCCATAACAATTTTCACTCAATGCAATTACTGGTTTTTCACACAAGACACTTACATTTATAATAGTTTTATTTTTTTTTTATGCATTTTGAGTGCAGCACAATACATTTATTAAATAACAGAAGTCGGCCATTGTTATTGATAATCTGACTGATCCATTTCCGATACTATAGGTAGGTAATAGAAAAAAACAAATACACCAAAAGATAGGTGGTTAAATGTAAAATTCCGATAAAATGGGATTTTTTGAATCAACCGGGAAGTTAAGGTAAAAATTTAGTACATTTCAAAAAGTAAAAGGGATAGAACTATGAAAAATATTTTATTGAATAGATAAATTGAAATGATTATGAGTCTTATCCAAGAAAAAAATTCAAAAAAAATTACTTTTCAAGTATTATTTTAAAAAATCAAATATTTTTTTAGACCTTTGAAAGTGTTGTTGGTGTGGGTAAAGTTGGTTTTTATTGAAAAACTAATTTAACACATTGATAGATAAGATAAGATAGATAGATAGATACTAGAGTACGGATTTTATTCAAATTGCTCCATAACAGTTTTTTTGAGCTTTAAAAACACATACGTTTTTGAAAGGGAATAACGGAAATATATTTTGTCGAAACAACTTTTAGATTTATGTGTTGATGCATGTGTGAAAACATTAAATTTTTATATTTTTTTCAATGAATAACAACAAGATTTTTCATTCCAAGTTTTTTGACCGTTTAAAACGGTATTTTATATTTATCTTTTTCAATTTTACGTTTTCAATTTTAAAATTTACACAGTCATTAGATATTTACTAAATAAATTTTTGTACAAGATTTCACAATTTTCTAAAGTCTGTGAGTTGAAATAACGGTAAAAAGACGAAGCGCATAGTAACTATTTGGTCGAGAAAATATCAATTATATGAAATATTTGAATTTTGAAATTTTGAATTTCACAAGAAACCACATTACGCTTCTTTGAATAAATTTCCCTTCTAGAAATTTTCACTACATTTCTTAAATAATTTTACATATCCAAAAACAAAATATTTAAAAATAAAAAATGCTAGGAAGCATATGGGTACACACATCTTTTTTTAAAGTCTTCAAGTAAATGAGCGATATATTTTAAGTTCATTCAATTTTAAAAACAATCTTAATAATTAAAAATCCCTAAAACTCAAACTCGAGAAAATTCAAGATTATCCATCTCCAATTTGAATACAATACGAATTAAGATCTAATTAGGATCGAAAAACATAGAGAATGTGTCCCACTCATTATAAAGGAAATACTCATCTGCACCTTCTAGGTATAAGAAAATATAAAAATTAACTCCTCAAATTAGCTTAACATTGTATCTTGTCAAAAACGCAGTAGCTTGCAGACCCAATCCCATGCCATGAATCACAATAATATTATGCAGAGCTATACTATAATAAGTTATTTTGATTTAATGAAATGAGGAGCCATTGGTCCTTGAACAAAACTAAGCAAACTGTCAGATTACCAACTCAATGATATCATAATAATGTTTCGATTCATATTCATAGAATATAATGCTCGTATATCTCTCATTTACAGACCAAAACAATCACCGCCAGCGTATATATGTACGAGTACTTAGATATTGTCCTTCCAATCTACATCTTGTGATGAAATATTCAAACATCACACGCAATGTTAGTCATTGTTGTGTTACCTCAGTTTGAATATGTTCTTGAGTAAATTATGGGAAATATCCTTGTTGCGTCAGTTGCATTGATTCTGAAAACGTCAGGTGTCAGTAGATAGATAGATCTAAACCAATCTCCATCTCTCTCTCTCTCTGTATATAAATTGATGTCTAATTACTAATTCATTGTAACATGTCCAATAAACATGAAACAGTTTAGCAAAAGGGTGAATTCAAAACCCATTCTTATATAGACGCATGCAAGGATATATAATTCTTGTTGCAAGACTGAAAGAAAGAAAAATTCAACAAACAGTTACACTTTTTTTTTAAGAAAATAAAAAAAAATAAAGACAAGAAAAAGAAAAACTGTAAAGAAAAGATGTACAACTATGAGGGTAGAACTTTTTCAAGACACTGCATATAAAAATGAAGTAAAACTTGTCTTAGGAAGTGATCATCGTTTTGTTCTCTCGTCTTTGCCTTCATCGTTGTCGTCATCATCATCACGAACTATATACAGCAAAAGACCACGCCACCACCACAATACACAAACCCATTTAACATGCCAAAGAATTCCAAGACAGAACGAGTTACATTTGTCCCGCATAAAAGCACGTTTGTATCCTTTTTTGAAACTTGCCTCAATGGATAATGGTAAGTGTTTTCTATCCTTTCACTTCCCCCAAAAACACATAGAAGAAGACTTATATATCTTTTTCAACTCATACAGTTGCTTCGAAATCTTTCAAAGGAGTGTGTAACTTTAAACAACATAAGTCATAAGGAAAAAGGAAGAAAGTGTGTAGCGAGATACGAACAAAAGTTTTGCCATTGTCATATTACATGTTTTATAGTATAGTTGTCGGTTATAGGTTGTCTTAGAGAGAGTTCACCTCAAAATATGTTGTTTTTTACTCGTTTATATGGGTTTAGTATTGTCGTCTGGGATGTAGGATGTCATAAAGTTTTGCCCAAGTGTTGCCATCGTAAATGGGTAGAGTATGGACTTTTTTGTTTTCCGGGAAGAAATCTCGGAAACATTATTTTTCACAGATATAATGGCAAGGCGAGACTAAAATGCACAAATGCGTGGACTGATTTTCTTCAAATTTGGTACAGATGATTTTTACGTAAGTTCGTGCGATCCAGTCGTGTATTTTAATTTTTCGAATTCTATACCTTCAAGAATAGACAAATAAAATGATATGAGAAACTTTAGAATTTATTTTAAGTAACTTCGGAAAGAGACACCTAAAAGTTTGTTATAAATACCACTTGAATGATGGCGAAATACCGCATGAGAAGTTATGAAAAAAAGCTCTTACTACGACAAAAATCAAACAAGGTCACAGGGAAAAGCACGGAGTCACGGTAGAGAATGTGAAAAGTCGCATATATAAAACATACCGCGAAAAAAGCTCTGAATACCGTTTAAAAAAACACGGAATACAGGTGAAAGAATACTGGAATACGGCAGACAATAGCAACAAAAGGTGTCAAATGTGCAAAGTACCACAGGAAGAAGGGTAAAATACCGAAAAGAAAAGCGAAAAAAGTCACAGAGCAAACGTTAAAAATGTATACTTAGATCAATGTGCAGGGCAGGACAACATCTGCTGGGTCAGCTAGTTTGTAATAAAAAAAAAACAGTTGAAACCTTTTTCAATTTATTTAACTATTTTACTATTTACTATTTTTTTTTTTTTTTGTTTGAATTAAATTAATAATTATTATCATCAAAAGTATCAATATTTTTCCCAAAGACTGGGTAACAGAAGTAGAAAGACCAATCCAACAAAAAATCTAACTTAGGAAATCGTCTTCCTTTTCTGAATTTTTTTAAAAGTTTCACTTTTAAAATCTAAGACTGTACAGAATTTGCTGAAAAATTCCAATAATACTTCTTAAAATGCTTTACAAGAAATAATTTGAACTATTAATAGAATAATAGTTTTTTTTAAAGCCGACACTGTATTTCGTTAAGAAGAATTACTTATCCTCGTTTGCTGCTGCAATTCTATGTTTTTCTATGATTTGTCAAATTAACTTTGTTCAACTAAACAAACAAACAATAAACTAGCAGAAAGATAGCCTGCAGAAATGACAAAAGAAAACTCTGAATCTAACCCTCCTGACACTTTTCTCTCAATCTGATCATCATCTGAAAATTCTGAAAACTCTCCTATGGGAAGAGTTTCCATCTTTTAGCTGTAAACCAAAGAAATAATAAACATTTAAGTCGGATCCTGTGAGAATAACAACACCATCTAACTGTGTAGGTATATTTATACCAACTGCAGTTATCTTCATGCTGTATACGAGAGTATAGTCATCATAAGCATCATCATCATCATCATCATCATCACAGCTACTTACGATTCCCGGTTTTCTTTGGAAGCTACATCTACTATTACAATAACTCCCATGGTTTTGCCTTCGGCAGCAACAACAACAATGATGACGGTGTTGGTGGTTGTTCTTTGGTTCCTCTGGTACTCATCAAAGTCTTGAGCTTAAACGTACATAGAACCCGAAAGAATCTATCCTGAGAGAGGTGTAGTTTTTTTTTTTTAATTTTTTCTCCTTTCCGATGCCTCAGAGTATACACTCAGGGATGGCCTCTTCGACGAAAAGAACTACAATAGGTTAGTTAATAGGTACTTTTTTTCTTCTTCCGGAACTCCCCCAAGACACCCTTTATGGTTTTGTACCGATACGATGCTTAAGGTGAATTTCTGGAGAGTTGCGAGAATACAAGCAGACAAAATCACCTTAAACTTTGCGGACTGCAAAAATTGGGCGTTACTTTTTCGAAAGTGATTCCCAAAATCAACTGATATTCTTTCTTCGGCATCAATTTCGGCATGATTTTGTTGACTTGTATTAAACAGTGGTTCAAGCAATTTTACATACAACACCAAATTTCTCAGGAAATCTGCAACGCGGGATTAAAGAATTTCGAACAGTTTTTTTTTTTTTGTGGAATATCCAAAATGAACAAAGTTCACTAATGGCTGAATTCTCCTTCTATCAGATATTCGTGGCTCTGTTAGCTTCTTGGGGTCTCTTCTTTTATTATTTTTCTTTTGCGCTTTCTTATTGTTTCACTTTGGTGTTTGGCAAACAACCTCTTATGCAATCATTGAAGCGAGAAAAACTCCTCTTTTACCGGCTTCAAAAAAAAAACCTGGCAAAAATATTGAAATACAAACACGGCTATGCCTCTATGCACAACACAACACAGAAAGCACACACAAGCAGACCATAGGGCAAATAAAACTAGGGAAGTTCTGTTGAGTGCATACAAATGGCTTCCTTAAAACCGGATACACCGAGGAAATGGAGAAAATGAAGAAAATCTTAGTTTCACTTGCAACAAAAATATCATAAACCAAGAAAAGTCTAGGGGATGAATGCATAAAATGGTTGGGTATAGTCGACATGAAGACTTAGAGACGTACGGGGGGGCGAGGGGGGGGGGGGGGGGGGCTATAAAGAAATGTTGTAAAACAATGGTATAGTACAGAGGTTGCCTTTTGATGAGAGGATAGCTAGCGAGCGCTCATAAAGAGTAGCTATACGTGTTGGAAATATTTGAAACAAATTGCATAGGATGTCTGTCTAGTCAAGCCTGGCCATTGTTTGTTGTTTCGAGATTCTAAAGCTGTAAAGCAGCATCCGGGGCAATGAACGGTGTGTGTAATCCAAATTTTCCGCTCCTCCTTTAAGGATTTTATTTGTATATTTTTATATTTCTTCGAACTAATCACGAGGATAGAAAAATATAATCTAATCAGTGAATATAGGGCAAGTAAGGATATACTAAAAATGCAGATGATATCCTTTTTTCGCAAACCTCGTTTGCCAACTTGAATTTTCTTCTAAATTGCTGATATTGTGTTGCAAGAATATATAAAAAAAAAATAAAGGAGCACATCCTGAATGTAAATGTTACAAAGTTTTTGGCATGAAAAATTGTGTGTCATTGTAGATCTTTTGTTCTGCCAAGTTGTTATGCTTCTACAGATATGCTTATGGTATGAGGGGGATATGGGGTTTGTTTAAAGCTTCGAGGCGCGCAAATTAATGATTAGCATGGCATACAACAAAGCGGAAAGACTTTGAAATTGGGTAACAATAGTACAGCGAGTATGCTCCAACTTGGAGCATATACCTACCTACATCAGCCGAGATGCACAGTCACAGGGATTTATTATTGTTCTCTCGTTTATGTTTCATGTTTTTTTCTTTTTTTACTTCTTCTTTTTTATGAAAGCGTTATGTATTCATTTTTTTCATTTTTTTTTCTTTTTTTTTTAATTTTTTAACAGATTTTTCTGTTGCAATTGTTTGTTTTTTTTTTTCATTTTTTGTTAAGAGTAAAGTCTGTTTCTTTTTTTTTTTCTATTGTTCACTCCTTTGGAAAGTTTTAATTGTTAACAAAACATTGCTGATGTTCGTTCATGGCAATCAAGGACTTTTTTGTGCGAGCGTGTAGGAGATAGAAAAGTTTTATTGCGAAAGGGCGTTTTCTGTTTTTTTTTTTTTTTTTTTTGTATTTTTTGTTGTCGAGAATATTTGAAGATATAAGAAGCAATTAAAGAACATTGCTTTAAATGAAAAGTTAATAAATTCATAAGTCAATTGAATTTGTAACAGCAAAATTAGTAACAAGACCCTGTAGGGGTTAATGAAACAAAAAATAAAGACCGAAGTTTAAAAAAAAGCTTACCAAGACCTTTTTTTGTAAGTATATTTACACATGGATTCACCCGTTGACAGACAAAGAACCAGTTTTGTTTTCAATCATCAAAGTTTAGATCCAAAAATTCATTATGACATAAATTTATTTGAAATTTTCTCTTCTTTTATTTTGCATAAACCGTTTTATCGAAAAATTTTCACATTTTTAACCATATACCAAAAACAATAAAAGTTGGAAGTTATTCGATAATTTCAGATTCGCGGACAACACCCCCAAAAACTCAAAGTTACTCATTGAAAATTACTACTTTACAACTTTCCACCTCTAAATACGCTTTTACTAGACTACGGAGAACATATTGGACAACTCATATCACAAAAATACAAAAAATGAAAAAAAACACCGGTGATTGAACATGTAACCTCTCGATTTCGAGAACAAAGGCGGTAGCTGTTGCGCCATGAACTAGATAACTTTCACGTAGCATAGAATGCATACAAATACCACAAACATAAAGTCAATTATTAAAAAAATTTGTCTCTTACATTCTTTTGTTGTAAAATGAAGTTCTTTGCAACAACCTACTTTCTGGAGAGGTCCTTCGCAAACTATTCATTCGTTTGCTGCAAACAATAGAATTCGAAATCGTATCGAAATCATTACTACTAATGAGCGACAAATTAACGGCAAATTATGGCTTACTTAGAAATTTAATAAACAACTTTTTAAGGGGTTATGTTTCGCTAACTTTACATTAAGATAGCGAAAAATCATTTTTTTAAGAAAACAATGAGCGACAAAACCAAAATTATCACAATTAATTGGCGAAAAAATAACAGTAAATTTTCAATCCAGTCCCATTTCGATTTGTGATGGGTGTTTCGGTAAGTTGACACTCATTAAAAAAAAAACAGCCTTCCATCCAAAATATTTGGATTCACTCTTTTAGCTTCTAGTTCTCTGACATTATCGGAATTGGGTTTTCTGAAAAAAAATCCTGTTTCAGAAACTACTCATGCAAGTTGAGATTTTCTGAAATGCTAGTTTTTAGTACTTAACAAATATTGTTCCCGGCTTTGTTGGTACAGATAGGTAAGTCGAGTTTGCCTAAATTGGATCCTCTAAGCAAACGTGTAGTTTTAAGTTGCTAGAGAACTTCATTTAAAGTGCTTGTCGCAAACCTAATTAAGATCCTTTGAAAAAAATCTTATTTGGTGTTAATTTAAAGAACCTATCACTAAAAATTAAATTGATCTTAAAACTCAATATAATTACCAAAATTAATTAAAATGTCTAATGCAAACGTAGGTACCTCAACTCTTTCATTTAATTTTAGTACTTTATTTTGTTTTATTGTAAAAGAAAAAAACAAGCCTAAACAATAAAATTAATTGTCTCTCTCCTCTAACCATAGTTAATTGATAAAATAATAATTTATCGCAAAACAATTACCCAGATGTGTTATTTAATAAACCCTCATCAAGCTCGATTATGCAGACAGATATTGTCATTTCACTTACCTCCTCTACTACACACACTCTATACTTCAATTCCATTCCTATGCAAACTGTAGAGTGTCAAAACAAAAACAACTCCAAAATACAAAAATGCTAATTTTTCGATCATTGAAAAAGCCCTTATCTATACTAAATGTATACAAGTTTTGGAACAGAGGCAACCCTTGCAGGCACAAAAACAGCACACATTAACTACAAAACCAGTGTTCAATTCATTTGAATTTTCCACTCGAACGCATCCATATTAGATGCAGAGAATAAATAGAATGGCAGGCTTGTCCTCTATAACACTTGTATATGCATCCGCTAAATGTAGGTAAACAAAACAATACGCCAAAATGCTAAACACCCTCATTAGCTGAATGTTTGAATATTTAGCATAACAAATTGGTTGTACCTTAAAATGGTGGATGTGTGGTGAATGACGCTAAGGGAAGGGGGGTTCCGGTTTGGTGTATATTTTACGCGTGGTACCCTTTTTTATACCACCCTTTAAACTGAACCAAAGGGTGACTTATTAGTTTGTATTGTCCTCTCAGGCGTGCTATTAAAAAATTTGTTTTTAAAATTTATCTGATGGCAAATTGCAAATAAATCTTGTCGATCCAAAAATTACGTGTAATTGTGGGCACAGTGTCATGGCGGATAACGAGCAGAGAAACTATCATAAGCCGCATGGTTTTGGTTCGGTGTGGCTGATGGTTGGTAATGTTGGAGAGGCAGCCAACCAATAGCAAAGCATCGCTGGCTTTGATAAGCGTGTAATAAATGTCCTAATGATAATGAACTAATCCCACAGGGATTTATATAATAATGTTTTTTTTTTTTGTTTGTCAACATGCTGCAACATTTTATTTGCATTGAATATGAATGCTAATTGTTGTGTAAATTTTAAGTATATGTAAAATCTATGAACAAATTTTGTAATTATAGAAAAGTTTGCCCCCCCCCCCTAGGGAATGAGTTTAATGAGATTGCATGCACACCCAATTTGCATGAGATTTTAAGCTGAAAACAGAGTAAAAGCTAGTATTGACTTTTATATAGATTTAAGCCACATAACCTTTTGAGATTAATTAAAATAATTTTTTAGCGCTCTATTTTAATTTAACTATTATAATCCGCCACGGTAGTGTGTATAATTGTAATGAAAACCACTCTGTATCGAATATTTCGCAATAAAGTGGTTTACTAATGATTTAATCTAGCGAAACTGATAGCATTATCAATCGTGTTCGTATGTACGTACCTATAGAATACCAGTGTATGACTTTGTAAATTTATTGTTTTTTGTTTTGTTTAAGGGACAATTTAATAAATCTAACGGTTTAATGATAATCAAAGGGTTATCAAAAACATCACTTTGTATTTGTCTATCCAGTGTCGAAACATTGAAAAATTAAAAAGTCTTTGTACTTGTACCAGCACAGCAGCCAGCAGTTCATTTTATTTATTAAGATCATAGATCTGCTTTCAGAATCCAAATGAAAAAAGTGTGACGGTATTCTATTACATTGTCGTTTCCTTATTTTTAAAAAGTACCCTTGAGACACACTTTTTTAAAATCCTCGACCTGCCACTGTGAAAGCGAATCAAGCAACGCATTTCAACATTTTTGGGGGCTCAACCGGGATCAACAAATTTTAAAGTTGACTCGAATACTTCTCCCCTTTAGCTACTTATACTAAATTCTTCAAACTTCTTCAACATTCATAATATTTTCATCACATTAATCATTTAGACGAAGGAATTGTCGTTTTAATTGAAATATATAATTGTGTGTGATAAATACTATTGCATAAGATACATTGCATAGATTACTCTATCCGCATTGTTTATTATTAATCTCTAGTTCTGTATTGATAGATATAATAAATAAATACTCAATGTGAACTAACACACAAGCTTTCAAGGAACACAAATACAAACTTAATATAACATAGTGCCAATATTTGTCAACACATTACTTATTGAAGTGCCTGATTGTTGTGTTCTTGATAAACAAAAACTCAATAATAAGCCAAATACGCAATTTGTCGTTGGTCGCCAAGAGTTATTCACATTTATATCCTCGAGCAAATAACAAAGGATCAATCCACTATAACCAACAAAAACAACAACAGAAGAAGAACAAAACGTCGTCTTTAGAATACAACGAGTATTATTCTGTCAATATACTAATATATAAAATACAGCAAATTTTGCTTTGTTCTCCTCAGCAGAAATTTGAAACGCCAAATAACCGTAATGCAAACAAACGTACATGTGTGTGACCATAACTGGATTTATTGACCTAATTTCATAAGCAATCGCACCACCCTCCTATATTTTGCCAATATAAATGGTATGTCCTCTCCACCCAACCCTACCAAACATCCCCCTTTTTTTCATTGACATCATCAAATCGGTTCGACTTTTTCTAGTTTTCTCTGCTATAGCTCCACTATACGAATTACGAATGGCCTGTCATCTGGGAATATTTTCTTGAAATGCCTTGTCATCAGACACAGGAGTAAATTTTGTTATTTATTACCATCAGCATCGTAATACTGTTGTATGGTATTTTTCTTTTTAAGGGTAAGGTTATCGGGAAACAGTTTATTATGTCACCAAATATTTATCAGAAGTCAGTCAAGCTCGTAAAGAGATTCAGACAATTGGACGCTGCGCTGGGTGGCTGGGTGCAGAGTATAAATTCCGTCTGCTTTTGGCGGAAACCCGCTTACAGCCAAGATTTTTCTTACAATTTAATTGCATATTTGAGCTTTATTTTTATTTTTATTAGAAATCGTTTCAACTTGAAGGAGGTTAATGAGTCATTAGGTGCTCCTTTTTTATTGTGAGCACGCAGTGAAGGATTGTCAGGACTGGATCCTTTTTCATTTTAAGCTGAAATGTGGAATAACCTTGTGGAACATGACACTACAAAACTGTTAAGGCAGAAGACACTATCAAATAAAAGCTTTATATCAGTTGGTACGAGACCAAGTCTACGGAATATGCCTACTGTATGATGTCTAAATTGTGATGGGGGACTTCAATTCTAAGTTGGAAAAGAAAACATCTTTGGCAGACTAGTATGGTAAACACACCATTCACGGGACGAATACAGATAAGGTGTGATTGGTTAATCATTAGCTCATTAGTTATACAGTTGAGGGTAACAATAGGTTCCCTATGTTAGGGATCCAAACTCTAACCTGGTGCTATACAGACGGTCAAACTACAATCAACCATGTTCTTATTCCCACAAGATGTCACCGTGCGCCGATAAAAATAAGAAACGGTGGTAAAATACTGAACGCTTATTCTGGAAAAAGATTACAGAAGGTGCACTTCATGTGCTTCATCGTAAAATAAAGGCATACAAGAAACAATATTTGAGACAAAGGAAATGAGGGAAAGATAATATTGCGGGGAAAATAAGAGTGTTCATAGGCTTTCATTTAATAAATCAAAAAACCCTACTATCAAACACCAGAAAAGGTCTTAGACCTAATTCCCGCAGTAAAAACTGCAATGTAGCTGCACTTTAACTTCCAAACGCCCCAGCTCCGGACTACGAACTCGATGCAGGTACAGGTTCTTCAAAAAATTAAAGGAAACCTTATCACTATATAAAAATAATATCGATGCATGGAGCATTTCCAGTTGCTGCTTGACGGGCATCATGTAGAAAGAATCAATTTCAATATTCTTAGGGACTCAACCGGGATGGTCGAGATCTTAAAAATAAAGATTTTCCGTCGTAATTTTAGAATTAAGGAGTTAAAATAAATGCTATCCTGGCTTTACCGGAGTCAAACCATCTGCATTGTAAAACTGACAATTTTTATAATTAAAAATTGGGTATCTGTAAGAGATTTTGTGCTTTTTGAGGTGAAAGACTAATAACTTTAGATCAAAGAGTGCTTTAAAGTAAACAAAACGAAGGCAATTCTAAGCTATACTGATACTCTTTTGAATACTCATTAACATTTTTGGTTTTTAAGGTGAACAAAGATTCTCCATCGTAACTTTGAAGACCAAAGCTTGGTTTAATTTTAACAAAACGGTGGCTTTCCTGGGCTTACTTTGTGCAAATCAAGTACGTTGCGCAATGAGGATTTTTACGTACAAGAATCTTTTGTATGCTTTACGAGTATTTGTGGTTTTTCAGCTCTAAGATTTTCCATCGTAAACCTTAAAAAAAGCAAAACCGGTTATATTTACGATTTTGTTCACACAAATACTTTTGTAGGTATGTCTTACTACGAACACTTGTGGTTTTTGAGGTGAAAACAGGTTTTACATCGTAACTAAACAACTAAGAGTAGAAAAGAGTGGAATAACGTAATAAATATACTGAACTAAACCTGACCACTTTTCACAAAAGCCTTTCTAAACTAATATCATCTAATCTAAGGAAACCAAACTTATTTAAGAAAACTGAACCTCAACTTTTGGCTTTTAAAGATTCCAATTATCTTGATTCTAACAAAAGGAATCGTGTTTACAAATTTTCAACGCCAACGACGCCGAAGCTGCGAGAAATAGGGCGATTTTTTTCAGTTATTCTGTTACTCACTGCTGGTTCACAGCATGATATTTACATTTGAGACCGTTAAAAATGAATTTTATCTCGTAAAAATATTTTATGTTCATGACAAACATCCGTGAGGATCAATTTTAAAAGGGAAATTCTGCAGGATGCAATTGTTTAACAGTTTGTTGTGATATTTAATTTTCTTAAATAAAGTTCAATATGTAAAAGGAGATCAGGTTTTTATTTAATTTTTCGTAAAATAAAAGGCAAAACAAGTTGAGACCTTATTTCATTTATTTTTTGGACAGTTTGGCATTTCGGTGGGGCCTTATTTTGTTTTCTTGTTTTCTTTTGTGGCCCTATTTCCTGGGACCTAATTTGCCGAGCCGTTACTACTTTTAAATCGTTTATTACTTTTTGTTAACCGAAACTCCTTCAAACGCCTATATTTTTGTGCCTAAGCATCTCCATCACCGGTCCCGAAACGCATTTCTTCTAAATAAAATTCTCAATCCGATTAAAATTTCTCCAAAGGATAAAGGCAAAAATAAAGAAAATATCAAAAAAAAAAAAACAACAAAATCCTTGCGGAAAGCAATTTTTCTTCATTAAGATGTTTGAAACATTAAAGAAGATGTAATTCTATCCAAGAAAAAAACCAAAGAAAAAAGCGACGATTAAGAGTGTAATCTCACCCCTGGGGGATATATTTTCTCACTCTCTCATTTCGTATTCAATATTATGAGCTATAACCGCTGAATGAATTGCAGTATCAATTGTGTTTTTTTTTATTGGAGTTATAATATTTGAGTGAGACATGAAAATGTCACCATCATTTCCATGAATTTATTATGATTGGTATCGTAAGATAGATTGGATGGTTTGAAGGACGAAGAATGTTTATTATTTTGCGTAGTTAAGGTTATATTTTAACAATTTGGAGGTACTTAGTTAGTTGAGGTCGTTATTTTCCCCCAACTTTCCCTTAAAGAACCAAAATGAAATAAGGGATTTTCAACATATATAAGATTTTATCAAATAAGGAAGCACAAGCAATGTCCTTATTTTCATTTGGAACCACATTGAATTTATTCAAGTTTCCTTTAAGCTAAAAATCATATCACTGAATGAGGTATAATTTTCTTCTTATCCTATTTTGTTAAAGCCATTGTCCGGCACTATTGTGTGAAGGTTTACCTACCTTCATCAAACAACATCATCAGTATCATCAGATTGTGTTTGATGGTATATAAGGTTTGATCATAACCACACTAAGGTGAAATAATCATGTTTACCTACACTTCAGTTTAAGGATAATAAACACCCCTACAGCCCATCATCCTCTAGTATCGTGTTATTAGCACGTACACTAAACCAAAAGCACAGGATATGTCGGTCTCTATAACATACATATATGTACGGCATGATGGCCTTCTGCCACTCCTGTCCATCTATACACATAACGTTTTGTCCGACATCATACTCAAGCTGGCTATAAAGTACATGTTTCCAAATTTATATAGGCAGGCTCATAAAAACCTTCTTAGCTTTCGTAAATATTTTAATACCCATAAACGAGTCCATTCTGAAAACTAAAATCTGTTAAACATACGCTATGCATAGAATCAAGGGAGGAACATATATAGTTCGGTTTGGGTGCACACGCTGGCTGGCAGCGGAAGGGATGGCTTTATCCCAAGACTCTTGGTATATCCTTTTTTTACTAGGTACCCTATACAGCTACAACATTGGTCTATGTGGTCAATATAATATGAAAAGAATTTCAACTTCTTTTGAGACAAAAGCTTGTGAGAGCAAAAAAAAGGACGATTCCTTTCTGGATCCCTTTAGAGAGCTGACCCGTTGAGGTATAAATAAACTGTGTCAGATTCAGATTCATGCAAAAATTATAACACTCGGTCTGCTTAAACAAATGAAAAATGCAAAAGATACCGCAGAAAACGGAACGAGTGTGGAAAATAAAAGAACTACTATATACGGACGCCTGACCAGAACCGTATATAGTGATGACTGATGATAATGATGATGATGATGTAGGCTTTCGGATTACATTGGGGTTTAGGGGTAGATTTAACGAGTAATTTATCATCGTTAGGAACTCTCTGAGATGGTTGTGCGATGCTGACGAACGCAAACACAACGCCGAAATGGATATATTTCGATGTTTTATTAATTTTGTAAATCAAGTTTGACTTTTTGTTTGTTCAGAGTGTGTTGAAGGCGTAGGACATTAGGTATAGATTTTTGGTTTTGGCTTCGTTAAGAATGGAAAGGCAATTCTTTTAGAGACATTTTTGGCTTCCTTAACTTTAACACTGATAAATAGGGTTTCTGTTGACCAAAAGTCACTGCTGATGGTTATGGGGTGAAATTGTGGAGATTTCTTTCAAGTTATACTATACAAATGGAAAAGTGGGCTCTATCTTTCTAGTTTTGTGTGAGTAATTGAAAAGTGAACATTTGTCATGACATTTGTTTACCATTTATCAGAGCTTTGATTTTGTTTTAACAAAGAAAAGTGGATAACACTTGCATTTGGCGTTGACAGACAATACTGAGTTTGATAAATGACTGTTTGAAGGGCGATGCAAGTCTGAATGTTTCGATAGAATTATATATAGTGGATGTTGAAATGATTTTAGTAGAAGAATTTTTTAACAAACTATAAGCTGGATTTTTTTTAAGTTGGGTAAGCAGCGCAGTAAAACTTTCTATTGAAAACAAAAACTAATCGAATGCTGCCGAAAAATAAGTCAGTAAATAGCAAGATGGCGATGTTGGCTATAGAGCTTTGAAATATTGAAATGAAGAGGGCGCAGGGTCGTATTAAAGAAATAATTTCTTCTTTGAAGGTTGGCAGTGTCACGTGCGAAGGATGTGTTCGTTGATTTTTGTTTTTTAATAATACAAGTTTTTACTAGAAAAAAAAATAACGAAAATTGCTCTAAATTGCCCACATTCAGGGTATTTTTTATTTAGTTTCCATATTCTATAACGTATTTTTTTAAATTATGCCGCAAAAATCGAATAATTCGATGACAAAAAAAGTGTTTTTCTCAATATTTAGACCTTGAGGAAGGTTTATGCATAACGGAAGAAAAACGAAGAATTTTCGAGTAAACCTGTGATTAAATGACGTTTAATTTCTTTTATCTCAGTAAAACATAAATTAATTTTATAACAAATTAAAAAAAAAAACATCAAAGAATAAGATATACCACTTATATGTGGTATTACCTAAAGTAACCCCATCAAATACTTTTTGCTCAAACACTGTTTTAACACAAAACCATTGCAAAACTTATTACTTCTTCGTTTATGAGAATAATAATTTCACCCCCAAAATCACTCTCAAAGGCGACTTTTTCTGCAAGACTGCTCTCTTAATAAGAAAGTTTAGGTGAGTTAACTCTGCGGTGGTCGAATGCGGCTTTTTAATGTTCAAAGTCTATCTTTTGATGATATTTTTCTTTTGGCCGCACTTGAAATGTAAAAGAAAACACACAAACTATAAAAGGTAAAAATAAGGTTTATTTTGAGTAAAAATTGCCAAAGCCATAGCGCCAAACTATGTACATTATACATAAAGACCTCAAACGCAAAGCAAAAGTCAAACGCCAAAAGCAAAAGCACTGCAACTTCACTAACGCAAAACAAAAAAAATAAAAAAAAAAATGCCAAACCGAATACAAGTTTTGTATTCATTTTTAATTTCCTTAGCGTGGCCATTTAGAGCGTAATGATTGCAAAAGTGCGCCTTCATAAGAATAATATTCCCTTTGATAGCGTGTTATCCTTTTGACTGTTTTTTTTTTTTCTGTGTGCCTAGGTACCAACTATTTGTTTCGTTTGTAGCAGGTACAAATGCGCTTTATAAATGACGTGTTGTTGCTCTTCAGAAATTTATTTTCCGCTCAACAAATAAAAACTTTTAAAAAATTTGCCATATATAGCTCGAGTGACGTATTAAAATATAAATCTGCGTGTGACTATAGTGTAGCTTGTGCTTAAAAATAAAAGCACAAAAGACTCACGCTTTTTCAGTCAAAAAATAAAGGATGACAAAAGTCGGATTCGTTTTTTATTTAAGTCCTCTTTAAGGATCACATACATATACTATTTTTATAATAACCCAGTGAGTCCCTCTAGTGGCAGTTTTTCTTCTTTTTTTTTGCCTTTTCCCATGCTCCAGTGAGTTTTCCCTTGTTAATGAACAAAACAAACACTTCTGGAAAATGCCTTTCCACTTTTCACTTTGTTTATCCTTGCTCCTTTACGCATGCATTAAATGCAAACGATCAAAGTTTTGTATGAGAAGAGAATAAAGGATGAGCACTGAGTACTGTGTGAATGTGAACTGAACAGAACAGAGAAAAAACACTCCATTCGAGCACTGCTGAGCTGAAACTGGAAAAGAATCGAACTCATACACTTTCTCCCATCCATCGTTATGTTGACATAATTAATATTTAATTCAATTAAAACATAATTTATTAAGAGCTAAGCCGGTGCACAGAGTGTGTACTGTACCTACAGTACCTGCCTGCACATGCTGGGCTCGTTTGTTGGTTAGTTGGTTGGCTGGGTTGGTTGGCGGTTGTGAAACGAGCGAGTAACGTGCAAGACAATATTGAAATGAATTCAACAGAGGACCGCCAAATTACCAAGAGTGTTTGCTTTTCAAAGGCAGGCAAAACAAAAATGATTAAAACAGTCTGTTTGACAATAATAGATCTAAGAGTGTAGTAATTTATGTGAATTGTACAAAAACATTGCAGTTCATTAACTTAACTTATCTATATGTAAGGTACCCCTGATAGACGCAGCTGACTTTTTCGTAAACAAATAGCAAAAATGGAGCTGGTAATCTACAAAATGACTTTATACACTCTTTTCCGTGACTCCATTCTTTTATCTGTGACTTTTTTTGTTTTTCCTGCAGTATTTTACACTTTCTCTCATGGTAGCGATCTTTCACGTGGTGTTTAAAAGTTCTTTCACCACTTCACCAATATTCAGCACTTTTGTCCACGTAATTCCGCGTTTTTTGCCGTGAATATTTTTCCACGACTTTTCAGGCTTTTTTCCGCGAATTTGTACGCCTATCTCTGTGACTTTCTTCGCTTTCTTCTTTATCTCGTGGTATTAAACGCTTTTTTCGTGACCAATATTGCTATTCTCCGAGGTATTCCACGATCATTTACCAGTATTCCTCGCTTTTTAATGTTTTAGGCCGCGGTATTTTACATATTTTCGCGTAATTTTTCTTACTTTTTTCCACGACTTTTCACGCTTTTTTACGTGACTTTGTTGTTCTTTGTGTTTTTTCTTACGCTTTCCTCGTGGTAGTAAGCTCTTTTTTCATGATCTTCTGTTATATAAATCGGGTCTCTCCTTCAGTGGCGTATTGAGGGGGGGGCTCAGGGGGCTCAAGCCACCCCTCCCCCCTAGCCTCCCAGATCATGTTATTATTTAGGTGGTTTTATCATAATGTACATGAACTGAAACTTTTTAGTAAATCTTAGAGATTCAATAGGAGCTAAGATACTTCTTCCTGATGTTCCTTTTCTTTCAATTCACACAGTGTGCCACACCTTCCCGACAAAAATATTTAATAACAATGTTTCAGCACACAAAATGTTGGAAGCCCCAAAGGCTTTCTCTCCACTGAACAAAGATGATCCCAGGGGAATTATTCGTTTGCAGTTGTTGTTTGCGATGAGATGCGATGCGATGATGGCACACACACAGTACACACCGTGCACACAGAACACATCCAGAACACCATATCACAAATGAGAAACACTATGCCACCTCCAAGAGGCTCAAAACATATGGCTTAAGGTCATTTTATGTGTTTTCTTGTTTTCCTTGGGTTTTCTGGGGTAGGTAACCTGATGGGACCATTTCATTCCGGCACAGACGTCCCTTTTTTAGCCGTGACAAAATGAAAATGGACTTAGCATACCATCATCGTTCCACAATCCGAGTCTGGGCAACAAGGGAGCTGTGCTATATATGGACCAGACATTTCGCCTAAAGGATTAATCTGCATAAAAAACGAATTTCCAAAATTTTGCCCAAACCTTGGGTTTATAATGTACACACACTAACCTCTACTGCCTGATTCTATCATGAGGGGATTCCAACATAATATTTTGTGGTGAGTAAAGCTCAAAAGAGAAGAAGTGTGCAAGGATCACAACCACCATAGCGCGCCATTAACATTTTATGCGATTTTAATAAAGCGAAAAAGATGAATGGTGTGTACCTATGTTGTACATATATTTATACAATGAAGCGTTGTCGGATTGAGGAACACATATGAGGAGGGTTATATCCTCCCGGGAGGACCTTCTTTCCTGTTCTGGCTCTATATAGCTCCACAGGCCTGCTCTATCTCCCCTGTATAGAGAAATGGAGCTATGGATGATGATGGGTTCCTTTAAATATGCATTAATTGAAATTATTATCAAAGGGATATGAAGAACAGTTTGCAATATTTAAATCACACACATCTATGCCAGAGCTTTATGCTATATCATGGATGCGATGATGGGTTGGGTGCGATATGTGGTGTTTTCGTACAGATGTTGAGACTTTTCCATTTATAATGAGGCAGCAACACACTTTCCAGCCGGTAATGCTGTGAAAGGTTAAGTGCTTTTCAGGTTCACACAACACAACGACACCAACGTGTGTGACACATAAGTCTTTCAGGTCTCGCAGCCCTGATGGCTTGACATAATGTGTGTTGGGCTCGGATAGACACTCTGTTGCCGATATCAATCTACAGAAAGGGTTTTTCTTCGGAGCGCATCACCCACCACACCAAGTGGAATCTCTCTAATATCCCTTTGAGCAGTCAGCCTTATAGAGATAAAGGATCACTTTAGAGATCTGACGAAAGTCATATGCATTACCTTAATTTTTTTCATCTTCTTCCCAACCCACCGAGACCCAAGGAAGCATAGCGTCAACTATAAGATGTTGTTTAATTGCGAAACGATTGTGATTCCTACGATTAAGAGAGTGCTATATATGTTTTGTGTCTTGTGTGTATCCTGCAGGAGCATTTGCATATCCGCTATACCTACACAAAGGATATATGAATCTTCTATTTTAGCATATTAAAAAAATACGCGGGAACATTTTAATTTTGTTTAGTTGAAGAATTTTTGATTTAATGGCGGCTGGTATGGGAGGGAGGGGGTTGGTAATTCACAAAACGTGACGACATGTAATTAATTTCACACTTGAAAGTCTTAATGTGACGAAGTCAAGGGGTGGAATTAATCCGCATTTTTTTTTTTGTGATTGTGTGGGTTTTAATTGAAATATATGCTTTGCATTTTGCTTAAAAACAAAATGTTTGGTTGAATGCAATTTGAATGGTTTAATGGGAACGTGCGATGCAGTGTTTCGGGGGTTTTCCTACTTCCAAATTGTATTTGAAGGTCTGCATCTACATAATGCACTGCACATGTTACGTTTTCTAGAAGGTTTTTTGGTTGAAATCTTATGCGCTAGGCTGGGTCTTTGAAGTTCAATTGGTGAAAGGAATTGGAATTCCTGGAAATAAATTCAAAATAGAAGTACTCTACACTCGTATGAGTGGAAGTTTTCCATCATTTAGGTACATTATGCGCTTGTATGTATAATATGTTTGTAGATACTCAAACACGGTGACTACGTTTTCTATTACCAAACATCAGAAATATATAATTTGTCTGGATTTATTTGATAGACCACAATGTATCGAAATCTTTATACCCCGTACTTCAAAATTTAAAAATAAACCATCCAATGCCGAGTCAAAGAAGAAATATTTTTTTTGCACTGATTTTTTTGTTGAAACTAAAATAAACAATTTTTTCTCTATTACGTGCAGAATTTATATTTTACACTCTGGATCATCAGGCCCATTAGCTCAGTTGGTTAGAGCGTCGTGCTAATAACGCGAAGGTCGTGGGTTCGATCCCCCCATGGGCCAGGTTTTTTTTCCTTTTTTTTTTAATAAATCTTGCTGTTTCAATTCGAGTTACATTTTTTCTATATTATTTCAATTTTATAATCTTAATTGAAATCTCCAGCGGTTATACAATAATTGGGCTAGGTGGGCATGGGCAACTACTGGCTCGTGTCTGTTTATAATAAAGTTTATTTTTCGAGAATCAATTCGAACACAAAGTTTATGAATAATTTTCCATTTTTGGTCACACAAAAAAAATAAAATGCACGACTAGGTCGCACGTACTTGCTCTTAGGGTCAAAGTTTTTAGAATTGTGAAAAAAATTTATTCAACTTATGCATTTTTACAAAAAGTGCGGCCTTTAAGTAAAGCCTTTAAAACTTAATAAGTGACACTTTGTATGAAAAAAGGAATTGCCTTTGTTACCGTCCCCGACTTAAGTTAGTGTTGACTGTCAAAACTGGTAAAAAGATTGGTATAGCTATAGATATCTGTCCTCTTCAAATGATTTGGACCCAATAACAACGGTTCTGTTATTAACCCATATTTGATTATTTTTCATCTATTGTGTATCTTTTTATTTCTCCCTAACGTCCCACAAAACGAAAATGATCATAAAAACAATATTACTCAGATTAAACAGAAAAATTGACTCTGGGCAACAAATTTTCGCTCGTAAAAAACTAATACAAAAAATGTAAGAGATTTTCGCAGTTTCTATAAATGTATTATGTTAGTACTAGATTACTGTTTTTATCTACTTATGAACACAGCTAAGGATGACTAAATTTATCAGTCCAAACAAAGTGTGGAACAGACCTTTTGTTTGCAACATTTCACTGAACTACGCTAAATCAATGTGCAAGTATTTGACAGGTGTCTTTTCAAATAAATGTCAAAGTAAATAGTGGCGCGCATTTTTAATTCTGTTCCTCAAAATTTGTCGGTGATTTTTGTTATTTGTTGCGAACGTTTATTTTAAAAATAAAAAACAAATATATCCACATTAAAAAGAATTTAATTAAGAAATGAATCACCAAGATAAACTCCTTGTTAAATGTGAAGAAGAATCAGGAACTCACCCGCACTGCCCTCATGGACCAATGCTGTATTTTTACAAAACATCGTCCCTCAAAGAAGGTTTCTTTGCCTGTTCGGCATTTCGTGACAAAAACTCGTGTGGATATCATACAAATTTAAAAGAATTAACTGATTCACACAAAAAGCGACGATATCCAATGGAAACCTACGACTACAAGAAGCTTCGACGGAAGGTAAATGAAGAATCTCGTCGAAACGTAGTGATTGTGTTTATGTTTGTTTTGTTTTTTAGCTAAAATCGGTGCCAGTTGAAAATCGAAACTATTGCCACACCTGTAATCTACCCTACGTGCAACAGGAAGCTCATCTTCATTCAAATCACAATACCCTACAAGGTATCAATGATGACAAGTTCCTCAATCCCACTAGCTTCCTCAAGCCCATCAACAACGACAAAGTAGAAGCACAGTACTTTTTTGATGAGAAATCCTTGAAGGTTTTTACTTCATGTCTGGATAAATGCAACATCAAGTAAGAGAGAAAACTCATTTCTAGACCCTCGTATTTAATGGTTCCTTCTTCTCTCTTAGAAAAGTAATCTGCATTGGAACACCCCGGCTACATGCCCATCTCCAAACC
This sequence comes from Meliscaeva auricollis, assembly GCA_948107695.1. Classification (NCBI taxonomy): domain Eukaryota; kingdom Metazoa; phylum Arthropoda; class Insecta; order Diptera; family Syrphidae; genus Meliscaeva; species Meliscaeva auricollis. Next base: position 16,568,857 of record OX403619.1, on the reverse strand, counting down.
CATACAGATTCCTTCCTACTCGACTTCGACCACAGGTATTTCTACTTTTACGACGATGATCAGTTCGCTTGGTACAATATGTGCAACAACCACTTCTTCGACGAGAAGCAACGCTCATTCTTTGAGAAATTCATAACCCTAAACGATGACGGAGAAAACTTGGCCTTCTTCATCGACCCGCCATTTGGCTGCCGAACAGAGGTTGTTGCCAACAGCATCAAGCAGCTCACCTCACTATACCGGTCCACTAACAAACTCCACAAAATGCCATCTGTGTTCTGGGTCTATCCTTACTTCGGGGAATCCTACATTCGCCAGGTGATGCCAGAGATGGACATGTGCGACTACAAAATCAACTACACCAACCACGAGAGCTACAGCGACGGTAGCAAAGGACGAAAACTGGGCAGTCCTGTGCGTTTGTTCTCCAATGTCCCACAGAACCTTATCGTCCTACCATCTGCAGAGGGTTACAAGTTTTGCGAGCCCTGCAATCGGTGGACAGCCAAGGAGAACACTCACTGCAACATCTGTGGAGTGTGTCCCTCCAAGAACGGAGACAGCTATCGCCACTGCGTAGAATGTAAAACCTGCGTGAAGCCAAACTACGTCCATTGCAAGGATTGTCGACGATGCACTCAAAAAGGAGACCATAAGTGCGCCGAATACCAGACTCGGATTCGATGCTGGATCTGCCGGGAAGTAGGACACAACGAGTACAACTGTCGAGCCATTCAAGTGTACAAAAAAAGCAAGAAGCAGCCGAATCTCTGTCTGCTATGTAGACAACCCAAACAGCATAATGAAAAATCGTGCCCCAAGCGGCGGCACTACATCGAGGAGCACTCGTTCATGGGTCACTCCACGCTCAAGTTTAAAAGACGCAATAAAAAGTAAAATAGCATAAGTGGGTATATAGATTAGTAGTATGTACATTTATTATTTTTTAAACTTTAAAATACATAGAACTGCTTGCAAGCAACACTTTGCACATTTACTTTTTTCTGCTTAAAATTCGCAAACAACAAATAAGGGAGTGCTTGTTGGAACTTGGAACAAAAAAATTAAATATCAAGCTGTTGGTGTCTTAAATGCTACTGACTCGCCGTCTACTTGTTGATGCTTCAGCCGATGGTCCACTGGAGGATATTTCTGGTCAGCTAGTGGTTTTGTCGGAGGACTTAAAGTCACCGGTTGTGTATTCTCCTTCAATTTCTCGAAATTCGATTTTGTGTTCTTGCATTGCTTTCTGCATTTACAACGAGAGTCTAGTTATTTGTGATTTCAATTTCACTTGTAGACTTACCTTAACACATTCCTGGTAAACCTTAAATATTGATGAACATACTGAGTCATCGGTGTCACCATGGAGGAATCGTCCAGAGAACCAAGCATTAAAACATGCATCGTATTGTTTTTTTAATTCATTGCAATCCGAGCCTAAACTGTTCATGGTTATGGCTTTCCTTGGAGTGTCACTTGTTTTTGTATTAATCTGAAGCAAAAAGAGTAACAATAAATGTTAATTGTATTGACTTGCACTTGAATTAAATGTAATTTATGTTATTTTTGGTTAATTTTTGATTGAAAAACATTTTTTCTTTTAAAAATCCAACCTTTTTTTCCCGATAAATGGTGTAATCTCGAAAGTGTGAAGTGTCAGATATGTCAAATCTAGCGCAGGCGTAGGTCAGATGTAAGCGTTCAGGTTATTAGTATTTAATATGTTATGGGGAATCTAGTACAAAATAGTAACTGATTTAATTTGAGAAATCTAGGATGATAATGTTTGATGAACGAGTACACGATAACTTTGGCGCCACAAAATTAAATTAGATAGGTATTCTATGAACCTTGGGCCGAATCGTCGCATGTGATATTGAGCGAAAGTAAAAGTATTTGCTATTTATTTCTCTTTTGTATAGATTATATAAGGTGTTTTTTATTATCTATAAACGAAACTATAATAGCCTGTTTGGACTAGGGCAAATGAGATGATTTCGATTAAATTGGCCAAATAAGCTTCCAAATGCGATAATTTCTTATACGAATTCTCAACTCTAAATGAGATAGTTTCCACCTCATTTGAACGAAATTAGCTCGGAAACAGCTTCGCAGATACAAAGAGGTGTGTAAGAAAGAAGAGTCAGATATAGACAAAAACAAATGAGCTGTCAAACGAAATGGGAAAATTTGTAATGAATACACTTTTTATCAGGGGTGGAATCGTATAAGCTGATTTTTGATAGTTGACAGTAAAATTTAAGAAAATTTGTCTGTGTAAGCTGATAGTTAAAAGTGACTGTCATATTTTTTTGACTTTTTCAGCTGACACCTAGTTTGGTTTTAGTTTTTTTTTTTAATATTTTGTCCAACAGAGAAAAATCGGCCACTAAAAAAATAATATTTCTAAATGGTTTTTATCCAAAAAATTTGAAAAAAATAAGAAAAAATCTTACAAAATAAAAAAAAAGTTAGGTCATAACCGAGATGTGAACCTGGGCGTCAAGGTTAGCTGTCAAGCACCTTACCTCTGGGCTACTGACATACAAAAAAAAATCGGCGACAGTTTAGGTATAAATGCTTAATTCGATTTTTTGTGTATTTTTCAAAGTGATGCCAATTATTCTAACATTTTTGATGATCACCCACCTTACGCAGACCGAAAATTTCATTTGATCACTTTTGATTTACAATCACCTTAGCCGATTCCACCCCAGGTCTTTTTTCTATGAGGCTTTCATTACACAATACTCACAAGACAGAATACCTAACTACAATGTTTATGACTTCTTAAAGTACTTATAAAATAAAAGGAGTGTTTTTAACAGTCAAATTCATTGTTTAAAGAAATACATAATGCACATAGTGGTATTGGTATCTATTTTGCCTTTCCCTTGGGGTTTTTGATTTTTTTGCACGAAACAGAAAAAAAAACCAAAAAATGAACCGGCAAGTTATAAGATAAAATTATTTTACTACCAAATCCTTTTTAAGATTTACCTTACCATCTCCTCACTCCAGACAAATCAAGATAAATTTGTAAAAAAAATAATAATGAAAATAAAACAAAATCCCATTAATAACTTCATAGCCACTTTTCTCTCTTTATTCTTTTGTAAATTATAATTCATAGAACACCTGATAAACCATATCATTCTTATAAAAAAGATAAAATAATAAAAAGCACATTTTCATTCGTCATAGTGTCTTCTGTTTACTCTACGCTTTTATAGGAGATTTTAGGTTTTAGGAAAAAAGAAAGCCATAAATTAGGGTCAAATATAAAAGATTCACTTTCTTTCATCTTATCCTTTTTTGTTATTTCTTTTTTCTTCTTCTGATAGGAACAACAAAAAAATAAATTCACCACATTGTAAGAAGCTGAATAAAAGAATATCCTTTTTTTTGCAGAAAAGGCCAAAGAAAAAATAAACCTTTTTCACATCTTCTGCAAAATGAAACCCTTACACACCATCAGTGAAGGTGTCAACAATGAAGAATGATGACTTTTTTATGTGTAAATTAGATTCCTCACACCAGCAGCGTGTGATGGTCTCTAGCCTCTTGGGTACTATAAGCTGCAACACAAAAAAAAACGAAGCCCCAATGCAGAGTCATGTGGGATTTGTGCACAAAACAGGTGGAATCACCCTTTTTTATTAGGACGACACGATTCCTTCAAAAAGAAAAAGAAACCCACAAACGCAACAACAACAAAAAAAAACCTCCACCCTCACAACAAGACAGCCCCCATTACGGTAAATACCCTGTTATGACAAAATGTTTGATTGAGGATAATGTATGTATATTATTACTATCACAATAAGAGATAATTTAAGTATCCATTTTGGCATTTAGGTTGTGGTAAAGGAGCTATAAGGAAACTTTTCTCCCTTCGTGTTCTATCAATATTTCTTGATTTTAAGGGTAACAGTATTCTGGCTGGGATATAGTATATCCTTCCCCTTGTCCTATTTTTCTGAACGACTTTTGCAAAAATTGCAATATTCTGACATTTTCAAGGGTCAAACAGTTGGTTTTAACTGTTTAACTGTTGTTCGGCAGAGCGGAAGTAACCGAATAAAATAATTGAACCACAAAAATCTCTGCATTTCCTTTTTCGAATAGCTGTGTACTTGAAGTTCAGAGTTGTTCGCCTTTCACTCGATACCGTGTGGTAGTTTCCGCTTTTTTTTATTGTATATTCTTTGAAGCTCGATGGTCCTTTTTGCTGCTGCTACTTTAACAATAACATGGTCCAGAAATTGGTTTACATTTATCATTTTGGAATCGCAGGGATTTTGCATTGGTTACTTTTATATGGGGATCATGGTTTATCGATATATATTTTTTTTTTTGACATGATGTGGCGGTGCCCATACCTATAAATATAAATTCCAACAGTTAGTTTCCGGAGAGAGAAATGCATGGAAGCAGAAAAATGAAACTTAATGCAAGTTGTTTGCGGGAGAATAGTAATTTCCTTTTCGATACGGAATATGGCTATTCTGTTAATATTGTTTTTTTTTTTTATACTGAGTGCCCATTTTGTTGGTTTTGAGGGCGGACTGGAATTGTTGTGAATTATTGAAAAGATGTGGTTTTCGGAAATAAAAGGAAGGTTTTTAAGGAAGTTGCTGCTTGGAATGTTGAGTGCAAATGCTGTGTTAAGAGGTTGATAGATTAATTTATAAGCATAACTGTAGTGGAAATGAAAACGTTATTGTTTATGGGATGAATAATTTAGATGAAATATCCCAGATCTGATCACAAAAAGAATTGCATTGGTTTTTGTAATCTTGTGAAGTAAAACAAACATAATATTTCAAAACCGCATGAAAAACTATTAAATGCAATCAATAGAGGCTACTTAGGTGCTGCATATTAGCAAATTAAAAATATTAAAAATTACACAGGCATATCGAAATTTATATTTTTCTCAATTTCTAAAAAAATGAAAAAGTGTAAGTGTCACCTTATGTTCCTAATCTCCTCAATTTCATTTGTTATTTTGACTGTCATTTGTTAGCCCCCATTTTGTTAAATCTTATCAATTTTCGTCAAGAATTTACCATCGAAATTAATATCGATGCTTAACCCTAAACAAAACCACAGATACAATGTTTTTATTAGCTGCTACAGTTTTTCTGTTAAGTTAAAACCGAAAAAATCTTATTTTTTGCTAAATTTTACGTTTGAAAATATGTTGTTCCCAAACTATCAATTAAAAAAATTTTACTGTAACATAAAACTCAAGAATAAATTTCTGGCTCTAAGATAAGCTGAAGGATTTTTGTCTTTGTCTTTGTCTTTAAATAAATAATTTTACATATGAAGTCATTTTTTTAGTAAATTGCGCATTCTGTCTGAACTAGGGGATTTAGGCACCCCTCACATTTTCTTTTCTTTTTTTGACTCAAGTAACACGTTTTACTAGTCTGATTCATGTTATGGGAAACATTCAGAATCTCTTAATATACTTTCATTTTTACTACTTTATGCTGTACATTTTTTATTGCTATATTTTGAATAGCTGTATCTTAAAAACTGTTGGCTATACAGAAATAATATTGGACTCAAATCCAAGAAAATTTTTAAAGGTGCAAGGTAAATTTTGCAATTTTACCAATGTTGCGTTCGGCACTCGTGATCGATAAATTGGATTTAACATCTGCTTAACATCATAAGCATACTCAGCAAAAAAAAACTACCAGATTTTTTTTGAGTTAGTTGCTTACAGAACAAAGACGGAACGTAATTCTTACAACTTCACAAATGCCTTTTTTTGTTTAATGGGATGAAAGAAACAAAAATTATTTTTGAAATGTAAAAAAAATATAAAGGATTGAAATTACTGCCGAAAAGTATACACCCTTCAATGTTTCATTTCACCAAACGACCCATTAGGTTTTGTCACTGAAAACGAATTTACATGTAAAACACATCAGCTTTTATGCAACCAAATCAACATTCTTCATTCTTAACATACTGATGCTACAAGAGTTTTTCATTTACACAGGAATTGAGAAATTCAGTGCGCTTGGGGAGGCATCCGATTTATATATATGGTCACAAGGGAAATGTAATTTTACTTCAAAAATCAGAAAATTCATTTAAGAATCCCCTTTTTTTCTGGTACCGGAATTCTTTTCCGGTACTTTGAACTTTATTTGATTTTTTTTTTGTTCAACAAAAATACGCTAAGAGTAAAATGTTTCAATTTTAAATAACAGAGTTCTTCTTTTTCAAGATTTTTAAATTTATTTACCAGAAGTCTATCTTGAGCAGTTTTTTTTATCATCTCGCAACTTTACTTGATCTCCTGTTGTAATTGCAACCACCAATTGGAACTAATTGCAACAAAATCATCCCTTTTCGAAAACTTTTCTATTAAAAAAATAAATATAAAAAATTAAAAGAAAATCGAACTTTCAAAACGAATCCAATGGAGAATAATTAAACTTGAATAAGAACTCTTCCACAGCACACTAACTTTGTGTGTTTCATTGCTTTCCGTTTTATTGGCTAAACTCCAAGCCACTCTCCCCTTCCTCTAAAAGAAATTGATAGTTGTGTTAGTTTTTTTTACTTTATAAATGTAGCATTCCGCTCACAATGAAATATATATCTCAGCGTAGATATAGATAGATAGATAGTCAGAGTCCAAAGTGGACTCAAGAGACCATAGCCGACCTTATATAGTTCAGAAAAACCACATAAAACTTACCCAACTCAACCGCATATGCGAAGCAATGAATTTCTTTTTCAGCTTTTAATCCTGTTTATTGGAGTGTATAATTTTTATTACGACGCATCCTTGCTGTCCTTGACTTGAAGATGTGATGCTCTGATGTGGCGTGGTGATATCGGGTTGGTTGGACAACCGAAACAGATAACAACTACTAAAAACATCTCAATTGTGGTGTCTAAGCAACCGCAATCTAACTCCACCCTCGCTCGTTTCAAATTAACAATTATTAGAAGTTTGTTTAATTTTATATAAATGTATGTTTCTTTAAGGTTTAGGGATCGCATTGAGGATGTCCAATATCCATGTCCAATAAAAATGAATGTGAAGAAACAGAAATACTTGAAATGATGATGCTCGTTGTCACAAGTTGAAGTATACAGGAGTGGACTTTAAGTGACGATCGAAACTAATGACCCAAAAATGTTTTTTAAGTTTTGAACTTTTGAGTTAGCTTGATAACTGGATGGATTTTTTTTGACTTATGTGTCTTGAAATAAATCTGGAAGGGAAGGAATAGATACCAGCGTTTAAAGAATGACTAAAATTTGTCAGTGTACCTGTACAGCTACTAAAATATAAACACTGTTTCAATATAAACAAGGGGAATTGGCGGTCTTGTGATCAAAGAAGCGTTCTGAAGAGCAAACATTTACTCTGTCCTTGGTATATCTTTTTCGAGTACGGATGAAGATGTCTAAGTCCAACCTACACACCCTATCTTTTTGTCACACCTTCTGCCAATCACCCTGTATAAAGTCATAACGCCAAAATGCTGTACAAAATTGATGTCGCGAAAGTAGAATCGCAAGTATTGCCAAAACTTTTGATGGCCTTGTTAGATTGCGGAAATGAGCTGTTACGGTTTGTTATTTTAACTTCTACCATTGCTGTAAGTTTTATTTAATTTGTTGAAGCAGTTCACATTTTATCGATTTATGACCGCTTCTTCCATACAACTTCAACCGCTGTACGGCGGGGTTTAAAAATTCTTCAAAAAGTCTAGAAGATATCGAAGTTCTTTAATTATTATAGGCAATACAAAATAATATCTGCCAGCCTGGAATGGACTGTAATGTAAATTATTTTAATTGTCGAAGTTCACATTATGCAGAGCAGCTGTCCAATGAGTTGTTTTCTGGTCAAAAGATCAAAAACTAATGATCAACTTTGGATGAATCTTTGTTTCTTGGTACATATTTACATTTACTTATGAGTGAATTATTTCGTAAGAACTTTACAGCTTCTCTTATAAATAAACTCCCAGTTCGGAGAACTTAAAAACATCCCCTGGTAACTAGTGAAGCCAGCCATTTAAATTATACGGCTGTAAGATGTTTCCCCTGAATTATTGTGTCAAACACTAAACAAGGCAAATGACGAATTCCAATTTCGAGAATATCAGTTTCTTGATTTCAGAGATTTATACTCCATTTTTCGGAATCTCACTTCAAGCTGAGGTAATTATGGACTGGTGTTCGAACTAAAAGTACTGCTTCAGGCCCCAAAATATATCAATCCCCTCATCAGTATATTATGTGACCACCATTTTATACGTAATATAGACACAACATAAATCAAACTATCCCCAAGTTCTGTCGAAATTATATTTTATCAACTTTGAGATGTTTGATATTTTTTTTTTGTTGTTTGAAAAAAAAAGTTAAGGGAAAAGAAGATATAATGAGTCCTAAGAGACATGAGAGAAGGTTTATAAAGACAGGAAATGCTTAAGGTCAAGTTGAACAAGCAAAACTATGGTTAGAAGTGGATTCTTTCTTATACATATATATTCTTCTTCAAAATCTACTTCATTCAATCATTGGCCAGAGAAAAGCCAGAACAAAGATGACGATGACGACAACAACAAAGAATTTCTAGAATGAAACTATGTGAAGTGTTAACAACATTCTTAAGGAGTACTCAAATCCTGGATGAAGAAAATCACTCATCCCTGTGTTTCCACTCCTCTAACTGACATGAACTGTGACCTGTGTGGCAGCTATACACTACACCACCAGGGGGAAATTATGACCAAATATTTGCTTGAACTTTGTCCAATTTGTAGATTAAACACCTCAGAAGTAGTAGTTTGTTGTGTGTTTGGCTAAGCAGAAGGAATCTCAACATCAAGACAAGAGAACACCAAATATGTCTGACAGAGTGAGTGAGTGAGTGAGTAAGTAGTTCTGTGGTCAGTTGCAGAGTCCCACAAAAACCTCGTCAGTACCTTTTTTGGTTAGTTAGTTGTTGTTTTTTTTTTGTTGTTAGAAGTATTCACTTCAAACAAACATACATGTGTGTTCTATCAGTCTTTGATTGTCCTTTTATCCTGCCCTCGATGTGTCCAAAAAGTTTTTAATTAAATTTTCTAGATGTTTTTTCTACTGATTGCAGTTTCTGAATGTGAGTATGGGGCTGAGAAACTATGGGGACTGATGGGACTAAGGAGCAAGTTGTGGAAGTTCGTCCTCGCATCGTCATATCGTCTGACCGATAGTATAGTGATGGGTGGGGAGGGAAGGAAGTAACACATTAATGACATGTTCATGTGTGTCACTCACAGGATATTTGTCTTTAGGAGGGTTAACTGTCAGCAAACACACTTGACTTGTTGTGAATTGGGCTGCGAAGTTAATAGCCGGGAATGGGGGGGGGGGACTGAGAAGCTTTGGGTTTGGTTGGTTTGTTGGTTGCTTGGTTGGTTGACTAGTTGGATAACTGTATTTGGACATTTCTCTTGCATGAGGATAAATATTTGTTTCTTGTTCTAGACGGCATGCTACTATATACAAAATATATAAACACGAGTAAGATGTAGAGGTATAATATGTGTGTAGTTTAATTTAATTTGATTACCAAGTGCTGGCTTTAAAATTGTTAGAGCGTAAATGGTATTTGGAATTTGAAATTGTAAGCAAAACAAGAAAAAATAACAACATAGAAGATGGGGATGACCATATTTGTGGATTGTGGGTAGGGTATATCCATTCCAAAATGTTATTTTGTCCTACCTCTACTTTGTAGATCTAGACAGATTGTTTTTTTTTTATCATCGCATAATGAGGGTTTAATGGGATTGTATTTAAGAGGGTGGGAGCTTTGAAGAAGGTTCAAACTTTTGTGTGCAATAACGGTCCTTAATTAATAAACCTAATCACCATGTTGGCTTAAGACTCCAATTAAATCTATAGAAAAACTAATGGAGGTACCAAGATTTTTGACATCCCATTATTGTGCACACAAAAACGCGTGGAGATTAAAAGACTTTCAAAGGAAAATAGAACTGCAAATGTTACAGTGGGGTCTTGCGAAACCAAGATAGTGTCTTCTCTTTGACCAAATTTGCTTTCCAGGAGGAAAGAGCATACTTAATTACTTACATAGGTCCTCAGACCTTGATGAGTCTGTTGTAATCCCATAGGGCCTCCACTATTCCTACGCGCCACGGTTTCTGGAAATATATTGCAGTTCTATCGAACTCCTCCCCAGCTGTGCAGAATCTCTTGCAGCTTACTTTTGACAGCTTTTTCAAAATCAATGAACCAACAGTACTGTGAGATATTCGACGCACTGTTCAATAATGTTAGCAATCCGCCAGATGTTAATATGTGGTCAACACAGGATGAACCAGTGCGGAAACTTACTTATTCGGCGTGGAGTGTGTCTTCTAGATGTTCCTTAATTCGTTCTAACACAATTTTTGCTACTATCTTGCCAACCGCAAGAAAAGGGCAAATTCCTCTCCAGTTTTCACACTGCATCAAATGACCTTTCTTCAGGAGCTTGACGATCATTCCCTTTTTCCACTCCTCTGGGAAGCACTCAGAAATGGAATGGTAAATGGCACTTGTCAATACCGCTCAACTATGAAGTGAATGCGAACGGAGATTCGGAAATTGTCTAAATGCGCAGGCTTTTAAGAATAAAGTCGTTTATCAATCGAAACTTACTATAGGCAGCTTTTAAATTTAAAGTTTTTGAGGTTAAACCATTTTTCGGAATACTCTTTGATAGTTTGAGAAACTGAGTATTCTATACCAGAACCCTCTGATGGCTTATGCTACAAAGGTCTCTTGTAATCCAAGCTCTCTTTTACGCACAAGTAAAACATCTCTCGAAATTACAACACCAACATTTCGTTTTATTATTCTTAGTTTAACATTTGATTCCGGTCCTGTTAACTTAATGAATCCAACAGAAACTACAGTATCATCTATTTTTTATCAAAGGAAGATTTTATTTAAAAGGAGAATATTAATCAACGCCGCATATCGTAAGCGTTAAGCTGTGTGCGCTGGATTAAAATTAAATAAACTGGAGCAAACAGAAAACAGCCGAAACGAAACAATCCCCCGCATATATCCTTTGGGTAATAAAATGAGGCACACAAGCGTCACAAGGCCTTGCTTACTCCTTTGGCTCTTAATATAAGGAAAATAACATACAAAGGGTCATGCAATATGCAAGAGTAATATACTTTGGAGTTCCAAAATCCTGCTTTGTAAATGAGGATATGCTATGCACCCAACGCAAAACACACACCCACATATTCATATAAAAGTATAAAAGTTCAGAAACAAAAATACACGATACAATTCCATCTCAGAGAAATATGCTTTAGGGTATTATTCCAGCTTTTAATCACGCAAGTACTCTGCGCCCGCCTTTTGTTCCAACGACACCAAACAATCAGAGGGGCTGTATTTTTCCCTCCTATTTGTTTATTTTTTTTCGGTCCTTTTTTATTTTTTATTAATTTTCTGGCACGCTGTTGCATCCCGGTTGCAACCCGTTTGTAGCACAAAGTGTTATTTCCTTTTTTTTTCTTTTTTTTTTTGGTAAAAAAAAGAACTCCCCCATCTTCACAACCCTTTTTGTTTTTTTGGGCGCGTGAAAAGTAATATCCTTTCTCTTATTTATCTCGGGCAAGGACTCTTCTCTCTTTGGGTAGGTAGTTGTTTTCTATATTAAGCAACTGAGGTGGTCTGGCGGGGGTGCAGTGCAGAGTATAGCGCAACTGTGCTACAATGCAACTGAAGCTGAACGGAAACACTTCCGAACAAATTTATTAAATTTTTCGCGAACAACATTTCGCATATTCGCATGAATGCTTTGTCCTGGCTGGCAGTGCAATACCAACACAACGTCGTCGTCGTTGGTATTGTCGGCAACACAGCGAATATTTAAGTAGATGACGATAATAATGATGAAATGTTTTGGGGTGGGCCGGGAATCTCCCCTTAATGAGATCACACCATGCATGCATTCAGCATACAGGATGCTTCTTTATAACACATGGTTGGTCTATTATGAATTGAAAAAAGAAATACACTTGGGCTTGGGTGTATACCAGTTTTAAATTATTTGCATGTGAAAATTATATGCATACATTTATACATACTTCATAATGTGGATATGCATTAATACTTTTATTTTGTTTTACCCTTGATCACTGGTGGATGGATATATTTTGGGGTGGTTCCTTAATGAAATGGTTGATGGCACTTGTTGGCTGGGCATACGCATAAGGCATAACGAACATTTCAATTTAAGAAAATAGGTTTTGAGGACTTTTAAAGAGTGCACAGAGACAAAAGATTTGGTTTTCAATTGAAGCTTGTCTTAGGGTAGAATCAAATTGTAATTAATGGAATGTTCAGTGCAGTAAAAAGTCATTAAAAAAATCGAGTTCTATTTAGACTAATTGATTTTATGTTTATAGGTAGCTCAAATCTTTGGGGAAGTTTTACTCTTGAATCTTATTCTAAAAAAGTTATTTGTGGTAATTATGTGCCTTCTAGGTATGAACAGTTGGATAGATTGAGTATAAGGAAAATGAATACCTGAATACTTCTACTGTGTGTCTGTATGTATTTTTATGTATGCAGTGCCCTTCCTAGCCTTTAGAGCACCTAGGGCTCAAAAACCGCGCCTTTTCCTGCGAAAATTTCAAAAATACACTAAGGGCGGAATTCATCGTGGTTCCTCAAGTTAAGGTTTTTCTCAAGTGTACGCTTGAGGAGACTTTTAGCCACTTGAGTTTATAATAATGCAGACTATGAGGGAATGCGCAAGTATCCACTTGAGGTAATCCGAAACTCAAGTGAGGTAAGAAGCTATCTTAAGCATTTCCTATGTTATGAAATTCCATTCTTGTTTGTTTTTACTTTACAAAACAGGGCTACTACATAGTTTCCTTGTCAGCTTAATTGAGAAATAATTTTACTCATGTCAAGAGAGTTTCCATTTTGTTTATGAATACGGATTTCTCTTGAGCATAGTTCTTAAGATTTATTTCAATTAACGGGAGTTATTTCTCTTTGAAGCCATTTGTATTTGCTTTGTATAGTTTGTTTACTTGAGTTTGTGGCTTCGGCCAGTGCGAAACCGCAGTAATTTTAAAGGCAGGCGCTTTTCATTGCTTGGTGCCAGCATCATATTTGTGGCACAGCATCTTTCACTGCACGGTGCCTTTCATGGCACGGCGCGGCGGCGCGCGTGCGGTGCCTGGGGCAATTGCCAATTATCTTAAACTCCGAGTCTCCTAGTCTCCTAGTCCGATGATCCCACTTAGAATCTGTTGTTGGAAATCATCTGTTTTCAAGATCATCGGGTTTGAGCTTCAAATCGGTATGTATGTATGTGACAGCCAGTCGCCTATTTTTTAATTCTTTTTGGTATTGATCTGGCGAATCAAAGAAACAAATCGGAAAAATCAACTTGCGAATGGAGCAAATTGATTAGAAAATCTGGCAAATAATAGGATGAACCCAGCAAATCAGCGTTTGAATGCGACAAATCAACAGACAAACGATAAAATATCATTGAGTAGGTAAACCAATCAAATACACAAACGTATCCCTTAGGCGAACCTACCAAATCAATGGACGAATAATGATAATAATGATAATAATGATAATCCCAAACAAAAAGGAGATTTTGATTTTACCAAATCAACAACAAACGATTAAATCAGCGACGACTGGTAAATCCGACAAATCGACAGACCGGTCCAGCAATTCAAAGGCAAATGAATGGAAAATCTCGGTAAATCAACAGACGAAACTGACAAATCAACGAGTAAGCCCTAAAACTCAATAGATCAAAAGCAGCAAGATTTTTAAACGAGACTGGCGGTCTCTATATATTTCAAGGACACCAAATGGTGAGTTGATCGTAGTCGCTCGTACAACCTCATTTATATTTATAAAACATTTACTTCCTTGCGAATAGAAATTTTCTTTAAACCTAGCAGGAAAAATATATTATTGTGCTGAAAATGGGTGATTTCTCGTTTATTCATATAAAATTAGAATTCTTAAAACACACTAAATTCCAATGACTAGCAAGTCATTTCGCTCTTTTATAACTTCGTTTAAAGCAACAATTTTCAGTCAGAATATTTTAAAGATTCATTTTTGTCTGTCGCCATCGTGTCATAAAAAAATGAGAAGCATCAAAGTTTTAGAACTATCAACAGAGTTTTCCAAGTATAGTATACGAGTCGAGTGTGTTTGCATATGCAAAACCGTTATGCACAATGATGACCTTAAAATATTCGTATCAAATACTACTTGCTCTGGTATAGATACACATTATATATCAACTCAGCAAAAGTTTTGTCGGACGAATAAGTTTTTTATGAGCTTGTCACTGATGCTATGACACCGTTTTTATGATTATAGTAGCAGAATATAATTCTCAGAGATACTAAAAAAAAAAAAACGAAGAATCCTTAACGAAAAAAAAAAAATGGAAAGAAAGAAAATGCAAATGGTATTCATTCAATTCGAAACTTGTCGGCACTTTTTTTCACACAAGACTTTTGGACTTTTATGTGAGACCTGGGAACTCTAGTGCATGATAATTGTGTGGTTAATATGACTTGACTGTGAGGAGAGTGGCTCTATAAAACAAAAAGTTTTATTATTCAATAGAAAGTTGGATCTTGAAATTTATACAAAAATTAAAGAGTTTTTTTGTGGTCCTTTTTTTCATGTCGTAGACGGTGAGGCGTCAACAAATCATACTTTACTCCATTTTGTTTTTGGAGAGAAGAAGAATTATTAAAATAGTTATGTGAAATGGCTTACATGTAGAAAAACATTTATATAAAGTTTTATTTGTAACAGATTGTTTAACTGTGTGATGCGATGAACTTAATTTTTGATTTAAAAAGACAATATTAGAGTCCAAGGAAATTTCCCCTTTCATTATAAAAAGCAACAGAACAATGTAAAGCCCGTAAACCCTAAGCCATCAGAGTTTCGAGATTCACGGCTTCCAGACATGATGCAGTTTATTATCATAGACCAATATTTTGCCATAATATATATTACAGATTGCACCTGAAGATATCACGAATTGCTCTAGCAAGTATCAAGAATTAGTCTGGAATGTCCCAAGCCTTGTAACGGTAGGTGTCCCTTATCACTCTGGATTATATGTATCATCAATCACTATCATTTCCAAATTGCCCCGGTACGTAACACACATTCTTTCCTGTATATATGTCATCCATCGATTGCTATGACAAGTATTACAAGCTGCGTTTGTGATAATAGGATGGAGTATTTCATACGTTGATATTATAGATTGCTCTGCAAAATATCATAAGTTGCGTTTTTATATTTCATGGACTGCTCAGGGCAGTATCACAAGTTCTAAACATTTCACAGGTTGCTTTGTAAGTATCACAGATTGTTGCGGTTAGTATTTTGGTTTGCTGTGGTAATATTCACGGATCAGTCGGGTAAGTATTCACGATTAGAATTGTATATAACATCAAATCCTACGTTAAGTATTTTTTATTGTTCCGGTACTTAAAGTGGATATCCCGAGGATATATCATCGATTCATTCAGAAATTATCACGAGTTTTGCTTAAATAATGCCAATAAGCGTCATAGGTTGCTTCAGTGCATTTCACGGTAAGAATCATGGATTTTCCTGGTAAGTATCATGGATTTCTACGGAATTAATCCACGAGTTATACACTTCAATGCTTCTTGATGACATACAATTAAATAAGAATATCCAGTCTTTCATCAAATATTTTAATGAATTTATTATTATAAAGTTACAAACAAAGAGTGCTTTCTAATTCCAAGACTTTTCAAATCTAATCTAGTTGGAAGAAATGTTTGACAGGTAATTAAACTTATCAGAAATCTTTACCAAGTTCCCATTGGAGAAGAAGCTCCTCCAGAATTAAGCTTCATAACAAATGCAGACCAAAAGAAAAAACCATTTATTATTTCGTCTGGATTTATCTTCGAAAAAAAGTAGAAAAAAAGAGCAGAAAAACAATATTTAACTTCATGCTCATCCTCGCACATTGTCATTTCGCACAAAGGCAAACATTTTATTTTGAAAAATAGCAAACGATGATATATTTATATATATCCGCTGCTGCCGAGATTCTTAACTAATCTTCTCATAGTCTTCACCCAGAACCACATCACAATCCTTGAGATAGAAGATACAACTTCAAATCATTTCATTTCACAACATTAAATACCCCCAAAAGGCAGACAATATCCAATGATCCTGGAATACAGTGATTTATGCTTTGCTCCTATCAACAAAACAATTCAATTCCATGGCATCTCGTTTCTATCGTCCTTTTGGCTGGAGCGCGCGTTTATTGCCCCAAGTTAGATGTTGCCTGTCATCGGGCTATCTAACATTTAAAATTTATATGTGTATTCTTGCGTTTGGATTGTAACTGTCGATGGAATGATACCAAAAGAGATCCTTACTCTGCATCATATAGAATAGACAAGAGAAAGGTAGGTATATGTGTGACTTAAGGATGTGCGTTGAGGAATTTCGGAGCAAGAAAACTTGGGACAGGAATCCCTACACTACACTATATACTCGGCTTAGGTATACACCCGATAAGGACTTAATCGAGTGTGAATCATTTGATTTTCTCTTGAAATCAAGAGAATTTCGTGTATGGTGTGTGAGTGGATGTATTTGGGATATCCTTTGAAGGAATACATATGGAGAAAACTTTAACTTGCAAAGCCGATAAGCAAAATGGTTACACACAGGATTTCCACTCAAAGCAAATTTATTTATTTATTTCTCTTATCCTTACGGTGGATGGCGGTGGCGGTGGCGGTAGTGGTATGTGATGCGGTCACAAAATGGTAGGTTGCGATTCTGTTAAAGCACTCCTCGTAAAATGAAGATATTTCAAAAGATAAAGAGCTACACACATTCGTCGTAGATCCCTGTAGGCCGATTCTATTAATGTTGGTTTTGGTCTTGGTCTCGTCTTGGAATTGCTCTGTATCGCTTTCAAGTGGTCGATTAGTTAGGTTTTTGTTCTTTTAGTTATTTTTTTTTTTATTTTTTTGTTTTGGCTTTTATCTAAGTAAGGTACATGTATAAATGTGAGGTTCTTGAATAGGAAGAAATTGAGCAGATGGTAGAGTGAACAAGTGCTTAGGATTAAATGAAAGAGATTTGTGTTTTTCTGTAAGCGGTTTTTTTTTTGTTGCTTCGTTTTCTTCTAATGCATTGGTTTGGGAAGGCATCCTTTTGAAGTATTAAGGAATTTCAGGTACCTGTAATGGTCGAATTCCATCTTATGGTGTTTCATACATTTCAAAAGACCAATTTGGAATGAGAAAAAAATTCAGTTCGAATGGGGGAGTATACAAGAAAACTTAAGTTTAACTGGTAAGACCCAAAATACAAAGACAAAATCAAGTTGGTAGAGATGTCAAGGAGAAAAGTTAAAAAAAAACGAACTGTTATAATATAACGATTGATTTTTTCATAGCTTTTTTGTCCCAGTCTTAATTATGAGGTCACTATGGCGTATGTGCAACATTTTTCTATACAAAATTCTAAAAAAAACTATCCTACCGCTAGACCAGTTAAGCCGGTTGACATTGTTGATTTTACATAATGACGTAACAGTATCGTTTTCAATATCGACAACGCTTTGCATAAAAATAAAAAGAACAGGGTATTTAAGTTTTGACCCGGACAAAATACTTTACATGCTGCAAGGTATTTTGTCCGGGTCAAATTTAATAGATAAAGCTTACCCAAAAATTGCATTATTAATGCAGTTTTTTCAAGATAGTGGCCAAACCCCAAACGGGATTCGTTGGGACTTTCGAGTTATGAGTAAGAATATCATTCCCTACAATTTCCACCAAAAAAATTGCTGTAAAGTATTTTGTCCGAGTCAGGCATCTTTAAAGAAATCTATCACGTAAGCGATATCAACTCGAGTGCTTTGTTTTGCTTCAAGTGGAGTAATTATAAAGCTACAAATCGGAACCGGTCATAACAGTTTCGATTTGGTATTCAAAAAAAACTTTAACCTTTATTGATTGAAAACTGCTGCTCTTGTCCATAATATATATCTTTCAAAGAGTGGGGAAGAGACACTCTCATAGACATGAGAAAAATACAGTTATAAAAAGTGAACTAGCAAAGAGTTATAAGTACAAGATCATTGTTAAGTATACGTTTTTTTATAGCCATTTTTTTATTTTAAATATAAATCAACTTATTCAAATGAACACTTAAAAAAAATATGATTTTTAAAATCAAAACTTTAAAGAAAAAAATTTAAACCAAAAATATTTAGCCGGGAGGTCATTTCGTACACTCAGAAAAAAAAGTTAAGAACTGTTTACTTTAGGCCAACAACTCGTAGTTAAAATGAACCCAAGAACTTTAATTTCTTAACTCAACAACTTAAAAGTGTTAAAATTTTAGAATGCTGTCAAAATGACGTTTGTTTCCACAAAAAAATATAAAATGTACTACAATAATAAAAAGAAAGCAAGAAGGTATAATAATAAATGTTGTATCGACTAAATAACACATTTTACATCGACAAGATAGGAAGCCCCTTAAAATAATGCAGGATCGAATTATTTATAATCGATTTAACTTTAACAACCATCAAATTTTCTTGGGTTTTCATACAAATTTGCCCATTCTCCTTTACATTTCTCTTTTTAAAATAATAAAATAAATGAACAACATAATTTTTGATAAATTAAAAAAAAAAATAGACATCAAACAAGTGCTGAATTACAGTGAAATACTATTATTTAATATACAGTCCCTAAAAATATAATTAGTTTTATCTTTTTGAGCACATTTTACTTCAAAATAAATGCCAGACGACACAAATTTTGCTAAATCCTTTTGACGATATTCAATCGTCGCCGTCGAAACGATTTCGTTGAGGCGATAGTGTTTTTGTGAGTTACGGAAATCAACACCATCGTGGAGACGATATCGTTAGGCGATAATCGAATTATAGAATGACCCCTTTGATTTATTTTAAAATTTTGCATTTTAAGATACCTACATTTTTTTCTTACAAAATTCAGTGGCCACAAACAATGTTTAAGTTATTTCTAACAATTGATAAAATCAAGGTTAAAAAAAAAACTAGCATGTTGACATATTTAAGGGTAATTTTCAGCAATTTCCAATTTTTTTTTAGTATACTGAGCACATAAATAAAAATTGAAACACACAAAACATCATATGTACATATGTATTTTCCATAAGAAACTTTAAGTTCCTACAGGGGAAAGCAGGCTCCAAAAACATCTGAAAAAAAAGGGAATGTCTTGTAAATATTTTGAATTGTTTTTCCACCTTACAGATTGATCTAAAAATAACTAATATAAATCTTTCTTGTTTGTAACCAAAAAGTTTTTTTAAGAGAATCTGTTCAATTGATTTGATTTTAAGGTCTAAATTATGAATGTCAATGAATTGATGGACGCACCGATGACTTGCTGTATAAACAAACCCACTATTTTATACTTTTTCAATGTATCATCGTATAATGTTAGCTTTGATTAAAACATCAGGTTGTTTCTTGACACGAAACCAATTACAACCAATCCAATCTCATTAGTTTAAATGTTAGCGTACACAAAAATTTTATGAAAGAAATTTAATATTTACAATCTGCATTCATTAAATAAATTAATTTATTTAAGTTTTTAATAAAAAATGCTTTCAATGACCTGGTCTGCAGAAAAATGACTTAATTTTCTATTCGACAAATTAAAATTAATCTCAATTTCAAGTCTTTCCTTTTTTTTAAAGTCGTCTCATTTATATATATTCTTTATAGCGTAATGCATAATGAACTCTTAAAAGCGATGGAGTAGATGATTTACCTAATTTAAACGATAAATCAGCTACGAACAAAAAAAAAAGAAAACTTCAAACTGATATTAAAATTCAAAGAGCCTTGTCGGTCTAAGTAGCTTGTTATACCGACCAGTTAGCTTTTCCCGTGCCCAAACTTTATTCCTAATTGAGTTTTCTTTTTTTTTCCTGAATTTAATTTTTCTTCTTTAAACATTTTCTTTTTGCTGCCAACACAGTTTTACATGGAATCATTGAAAAGAAAAAAGTAAGACGAGCTGACTATGCCGGCCTTGTCATCGAAAGAACCCTGATTTCCATTGTAATTAACTTTGTAAGCGTAAAAGTTTATCCCCCAAAAAGTCAGAGAATATGGACAAAAAATCTTCACCATAAGATGAACAAAAGAATGAGCGGTGGCGGAAAATAAGTTATCCACCCCATCATCGTCATCTTGCTCCACACAAAAACCGATTCATCCTTTTAGCAGTATAGCTCCCTCTTCACCTACCAGAACTCACTATAAAGGAGTATAAATATTAAGCTCTTCAATAATTTTCGGAAATTAACAAATGGGATTTATACCCCCTTGGCAATAGATACGTGGAATTATGTGTGTTCCTTGGTGTCCCTTATACTCTCCTGCTTCCATTTCAAGCTCTGTCATACGTATATGTGTGTTCCTTCGCAACGTGTGTGCTGGGCTGATGGGGGTTTTCTAGATTTCCTCTAGTTTGGTTAGATATCCTCGTTTAGCAAAAAATTAAAGCCAGAACTCAATCTTGTTCCACTCTCGTTTGTGCGAAATTCTCGCAAAGGGATTTGAGGATTTATGGCTTTTACAAGAACTTACAGATATATATACATGAGTACCATCATCAGAGGGGTGATGCGGTTTGGCATTATATGCTATGTGAAGTACTTTTGTATTAGCAATGTACGGTGGGGTAAAGAGATGAACTTTTCCAATTATCTGTGTAAATAAAATTTAATGAATAGACTGTATATCATGTCATTTTTAATAATACATTTTGAAATTGCCAATAAGTCATTGGATGGTGAGCGTGGTTATATACAGCTGCGAATTGTGAAGCGTGCTGCTTTGGTGCCAGCAAAATTGCAAAATTCGCTTGGGGAGTCGGTTTAGATGGGGTTAAGCAAATATTTAATTTCAAGAACTTTCACTTCCTTTCAAATATTTATAAAATTACTAACGAGTAGATAGTTTTCGTAGCCAAGTTTTAGCATAGGTTATCTTGTGAATAATATTTACGTTGGCACATACACTCTTACATGCATTACACACCCACTAAGCAAAGTGAGAGTATTTTTTTGTGATGAGCACATTGTGCAAACAATATTGAAATAGTTTTACATCTCACTATAGGTCTTTTATTTTAAACATAAATGTATATAAAGCTTAATTTAAGGTTAGAAACAATAAACTCGAGTTCTACAGCTTTTGTGAAAATGTGTGACTAAACTGTCAAGCTTTGACTCGGAAGACCTCTGAATTTGAAAAGTAGGCATTATTACCTATAATTTGATAACAATTTTATACTTACATCACAATTGCTACCTTACTACTCCAATCCGGCCAGGATTAGGACGGGAGACCTGTGATTTTTTTTAACTACTAATAGTCATCTTTCACTTTCAAATTGAAATTTTCATGTCTTGAGAAACAGGAACATCAGTAAGGACATCACATAATGCATGATTAAATGTTATTTGGAACATGAAGCTTACAGTATATACTTTACCTACACTCAGAAAAAAAAATTCAAAAGTTAACAATTTTATACTTTGGGCCAACAACTTTCGTTGGTTAAAAAGAGCCCAAGTACTTAAAATTCTTAACTCGATAACGTTAAGTGTTAAAATTTTAGAATACTGTCAAAATGACTTTTGTTTCCACAAAAAAATAAGAAATGTATTAGAATATTTAACAGAAAGC
Source organism: Meliscaeva auricollis (assembly GCA_948107695.1). NCBI lineage: Eukaryota > Metazoa > Arthropoda > Insecta > Diptera > Syrphidae > Meliscaeva > Meliscaeva auricollis. The sequence continues at coordinate 16,546,995 of OX403619.1, read as the reverse complement.
AGGAAGGTATAATAATAAATGTTAACAAATTCATTTGTATCTTGTTATACTTATCTGATTTCTCTTTATTACTATTTCTGTATTTCTTTTTTTTTCCCTCCTGAAATGAAACACAACCAAATGTCTTGTGCTTTTACTATTCATTATTATTATTTTACCTCGAAAAATAGGAATATCATTAAAAATAATGCAGGTTCGAGTTATTTACTATTGATTTAAGTTCAATAACTATCAAATTTTCTTAGTTTCTGGTAACTCTCGAGTATAAATTTGTCATTTCCCTCAAAACTTAAAATATCACTTCTCATCTTCCTAGGAAAGTATATTTCTATTTCTTGTCCCAAGAACTTATTCTTATGTCAGTAATTTGTTCTTTTGTTCTTCTGAGTGTACCTAATTTCTTACAAATCCATTGAAAAACAAAACCGTAAAACTTGTTATTTGGTTCGCGAGTACCTAACTAGTACTTGAGTATCAACAGAATGATATGATTTTTGTTCAATTAGCATTTATTACGGGATGTCAAACCATCTTCTGTGATGAATTAATGGGATTATTTGCCTATGATGGGGTGAAGCTCCATTTCTTTAAAAAGGTGTTTAAACTTCAGAGGAAGTATACCAAAGATTCTTTTGGCATCATGATCTCGTCTTTGCTATTATTGATATGCCAACTCAAGCTTCTTGTAGTCCACAAAAAAGTCGTACCATCCTATAATTTCAAGAGAATTGATTACGTGGCCTTGTGAAATGAATGCATTTCTCTGAAATGGGATTGTATTTTTTACAATCCTGATGTTAATGATCAAGTTGAGTTCTTTAATGGGTTAATAACTTACTTGTTCTCAAACCACTATGAAAGTGAGAGATCGACTTTATCGCAGGTGGAGAAGATTTCAAATTCCTGAAATGTTTTCAGAATTCAAAAGAATTAGAAATAATCCATTGGTGGTTTCGCCACTGGCTTAGGAATCCCACGAAGTTGCAACCCACTAATTGGCTTTGCCACTGACAAAGGCACCTCTTGAAGTGGCTTATTGCCACTGCCAAAAGCACTCCTTTAAGTGGCTTTTGCCAGGCAAAGCATCCCCACGTAAAAATAGCAAAGGCCCCCCATAAGCAGTTTTTTTTTTTAAATTATTGTTATTTTTTTTTCTTTGATAAAAACTAAATAAAAATCAATTCTAAATACTGCAAGAAATATTATTTACAAAAGATTTTACCAAAGAAGAATTATTTTAAAAGAAAAACCCTGCACATTTACGACAATTTTATGCCTTGCTATTATAGCTTCCGGGTTAAAAAAAACAACATCCATTTTAACTCGGTTGTTGTATGGCGAAGAATTGTCAAATTTTTTTTGAAACTTCCAAGTGGAGATGTGCAACCAAAATCGTTTTTTAAATTTTTACAATAAGTCGGTTTGACCAAAAAAATAAATTGGCAAATGCATCCCACACGCAAATGATCCCCCTTCTACCCTACTTACATAAATACACCATTTTTAAATTTGTGACGTACCAAGGGTTCAAGTTGAGCCAATAGAATTCTAACGAAGTAACGTCTGTTATCTTACAATATGGTTTCAAGTGATACACCTACTGCTTTGCCAGTCCATCAAAAGGAAGGTATACAATTATGAGTTGATTTATTAGTCTTATAAGTCAAGAATCATAATAGTGATCCGATTATAGAATTAATTGTAAGAAAGCGTGTAATCTCAAACACATAACATTTTTTTTTTGTTGTTGGTTATGTATTTCGATTCTTATTGGTTGGAGACCAAATTTATGCAAACATAAAATGTTCAGCTTTAAATTCTGAACATTTCATATCATAGATCTGACTCTTTGACTGATCAAAAAGTTAGGGAGCAGCAGCAAAGTCAAAACATTAAAAAAAAAAAAACAATTAAAAGAAACCGTCATGCCCTCTTTTTTCTTGAACAATAACTACAGAGATTCGAATTTTTTGGCATGAAAGGTTAATTTTTAAAGCTTAATACACATGTAACAGGAATTATTAAAAATACAAACGTCCTTTTTCCAATAATAGAAATTTTAAAAATGTATGGACACAAATTGGGGGAAACGTTACTTGATGGAGAGAAACAACAGCGTTTTAAAATAATTTCTATACTTTTAATGTTGGCCTTTGTTCATCTATGTCCTATCTTTTATATAAGAAATTTAGAAATTTTGTATATAATCTTTAACTTCAAGTGACCTTAACTTCAAAATGCGTTTCGCCCAGGTAAAACAGTGGGCTCATGGGTCAGTTAGATTTTTTTGTATTTTGTTGATGTTAACCGACTCTTATTTAAATCACAGCATTTATCAACTATGAATTTTAATATTCCCGCAGTTGAGCCTGTACCTGGGCGAAACGCATTTTGGAGTTGAGGTGACTTGAACTTTAAAATTGAAAATATTCAATCACTCCACTTAAAATGAAAATAATTTTCATTCAGGAAATACAAGAACACTTAGCTAGGTAGGTACTTGAACCCTTAAAAAACCTTTTGTTTCTTGAAAATAGATTCTTATCACTTTAACGTTCAGTATTTTTGCTTATACCTACCTAGTACCTACCTACCTGCTATAAATAAAAACATTTTCATAATAAACACTCTTTCTCTCACATAAAACTTTTATTTAATATAAGGACTGGGTGAATTCCGGAATAAGGTTAAGGTAAACAACCCGTTTGCTATTCAAGGTGCGACTTTTGAAGATTAAATTTCCAACTTAAACAGGTGTGCATAACTTATTAAAAGAAAAATTCTTCATGTTATTGTTACACCAAACAATATAATCGCACCCCATCGCATTTTGTTGAGCCTCTCTCTCGCTCTCTTGCTTCATCTTTATATTCATCCATCGTCTATTGTTGCAATTTTAATTAAGCGCGGTAAATTACAATTAAAAACTTTTTATTCTTGGTACTTGGTGCTATATAGAAAAATGAGATGAACAGAAGATATACGCTGATGACTATATCTACCAAGAGCCAACACGACAACGACAACGGATGATAAAGAGGAAAAGTAAAGAAGAAGAGTAGAAAAGTTTTGAAACTACACCCTAAGGTGGTTTCCAAGTATTTTAGAATTACATGCCTCTTTAATCGAATTGGAAGTAGAAGGCAAAGACGACCCGCATTTGGTCAGGCCAATGATGACTTGGGCTTGGAACTTTCAGAAGTAAGGATTAATTTTCTCTGGTAGATAATAGTTATTATTATGCAAGGAAATATTATATCCCCATGAATATAAAAACGGGAACTGGGTAGTTCAACTCATAATAATCTATTAATTTTGAATGAGTTGCTAGAAAACTTTTAGGTCAAGAAGTTTTTGTTTAAAGAAAAAAAAAACTGTCTTTGTTTAGTGTATTTTTACGACCATCAAGGGTGAACAGAAGAGAGCATAAGGTATAGACTACAAGAAGTATAAAATGAATATTTTGGAGTTTTTCTAGCCTTTGGAAGTTGTAGTATCTATTGCAAGCTATGAAGGGAGACTTAAGTATCACATGCATATACTATTAAATAACAACTTCATCGGCAGAATGTAGATAATTAAGGTATGTATATTCTTATAGTGTATAGTGTACATAATATTTAATTTTCATGAATAAAATGCAATAAAATAAAAAAAGTACGTATACGCCATAGTGCATACTTTTAAATTCAAATTAATTTTATTTATTTAAAGCTTCTTCATGAAGAAACAGATACGCGGGTTACGTTCCATTACATGTACTACACTTAAGGCCGATTTCACAATCATTTTTCAGGCTTTTAAATTTTATAAACATTATTTCATGAATAAAAAGGTTGTCAAATATATAAAAGGGTTTTAGAAAATCGGCTATGAAGTTGAGGCCTATTTTATGCTTGGATCGAAACCAAAACTGAACCCTTACGGATTGAAAAAGATTGTTGCGATTTCTAGCAGAATTGATTTTAGCCGAAGTCTATAACTGACACAGTAGACACCAAAATAAAAAAATCTTTCCTGATATTAAAATAATTCTTGCAACTAGGTTTCATTGCTAATTTTTTTGTTCTTATTTTTTTTCTCGTTTATATAAATAAACTCTGAAAATTTCATCTAAATCCTTACAGCCGTTTCCAAGAAACCAATTGTATATATTACATTTAATGCTAAAGAGAAAGATGTGAGATTTTAACTGTCAATTGGTGTGTTTTTTTTTTGGGAAAGCTATCCACAGTACACGTGCATCTAACACGTACTACACAAACAACATCTTCCTGCCGATAAAAGGAAAAGATAAATCGTACTGCCTATAGATTTTTGAGATTTTTCAAATAAATTTCAAAAATCTATTTGCTGCTGGATTCATAATGCTTTAGATACTTGTGAGTTGAAATATAAGCCTATATTTGAACATACCTACAGCCTTACATTCAGGGGTGAGCTAAAATAAATTATAAAAAATGACACAGGACATAAAATTTTTGAAATCCCACTAGACTATCAGTTGTATTCTGCTATCCATATCGGGGAGAATTATGTACTTGTCTTCCAATGAAAGAATCAGTTAAAGGCTGCCCCCAAAACAACAACAACTACAAATAGAATGTTGATGATAATCAAAACATAAAAAAGTAAACTTTCTTTTTTCATTTAGAATGCTTCTTTTGGCGAAAACATTTCAGGTGATATATTCATTGATCAAACAGATCAAATTAAAAAAAGCAAATAGTTAACACGAAGGGTCACAAAAATTTCTACTGAAGTTCTTAGCTTTGCCTTTTCTATGCCACAAATTACATCTGTAGCTCGAGATAAGAGGAATTTGTTAACAAGAACGACTCAATTTCGAGAGAACAAAACAACTAGTTAAAAAAAAACAAGTTTTTGTTTAAATCGATCTTTAATTATTATTTAACTTTTCTTCATTTAAAATAAAATCATTCATTTTTATCTGTTTTTGTTTGTTATCATTCATAATAATTGATTTTTTTTTTATTATTTCTTGTACTACATACAAAATGTATTTATTTTATAGTATTTTTATTTTTTTATTTGTCTTCTAAATAATGTATTTAATATGAAATTCATATCTATATAATTTATTTATTTTTTTGTATTCATTTATATTTATATTCTATTTTTTTGCATTAAGAAATGTACAAATACTTTAATATAATAAATTCTTTTACAATAAATCTTTTTTTTTAACATTTACAATCTAAAAAAAGGATACTATGATTTATGTATTAAAAAATTATGTATACTTAAGAATTAAACATTAAATAAATTAAGTTTTCCTTTTAAATTTTCGTGCACAAGTTCAATATATGCTGTATATATTTTTGTTTTTTTCTTTTGCGTAAGGAGTTCCCTCAACTATGAATGTTTTATACAGTCAAAAAGTGAAAATAACTTCGAAATAAGAATTACATAAATACATTCCAAATTTTTTTTTTTAATAAAAATATACACATTATGTATTTGTTATGGCTCAAGAAATAACATTTTTACTAAGTTTAGATTTTATTGTTTATAACCTGCAAGAATCATTTTTTTTTTGTATTTCTTATTAGGAACCCCTTACGCCATCAATGAAAAACTTTCAGAAATCTTAAAATAAAATGAATTCGCAAATTAGATAAAAAACTTATTGGTAAGTACTTAAAAAGTATCGATGTACATAAATTTACTTATTGTATTTAGATTTATTTATTTTTTTTTCAACTGAATTTTGTAATTTGTAACAAAATACATAAATAAAAACTAATGATTTATTGTATAGCTATTTTTTTTTTTTTTTTGTTTACAAATTGACACGAGATTTCATCTGATTTTATTTAGTTCTATTAATTTTGCTCTAAGGAAGCTTAATTTTTTCCCAATAAACGATAATGCAGAGTGCAAATTTCTTTCAAATGAGACAACAACGATACAAAATAGCATAGCTAGGAGAAAGAAAAATAATTTTACAAACAAAATTAAGTGATGAAAAATAATTAACCGATTGTGGTTCAAAAGGGGGTTTCATTAGACCCAGCATTGAAAAATACCCTACGATTTTTTTTCAAGAACCCATCCTAATCGTAGAAATCAAATGGCATTCAATTTGTTTTTGTCATTTTAAGAACGAATTTAGTTATAGGATTTAGAGCAGATTTTTCAAGACAATTGAAAAACTTGCCCATAAGCGAATTCTTTTGTGGTTCAATTACACTGGGGTAATTCAACCGGGGTAAAACGAAGCTTGTGATAGAATGCATTGAAATGAAACGAGCAAAATGTTCATTCATTCCATTTCATTCGCTGACAAGCTTCGTTTTATCCCGGTTTAATTACCCCAGTGTGTATTTAATTAAATTTTAATATAATTTTTCAAAATTTTGATATCTGTAATTTACCGATGGATTTTGATATGCTGAATTTCAATTGGGTTTCAAAAATCATCAACGAGGTCACTACAAAAAAGAACGTAATCTGATAACATTCCACGTTATTTCGATTATATTTTTCGTACTTCGCCCAAAATGTATTACGGTATCTTAAGAACCAATTTTCTATCTGAAAAAAAAAAACAATTTTTCTCTGGGAAATCCTTCTTCGGTTATTAGCCTGAACCTCTATAGTTTCATAAATTTCACTAACTTGCCAAAATCATAAATTTCAATATCTCAGACGACATCATTTAAATCTAATTAAATTGGTTTTAAAAGATTTGTATTTTTATATAACTTTCTAAAATTTATAAAAACAAATTAAAGCGCGTAGAAAAATTTACTCAAAAAACGGTGTTATATTTTTGTATGAGAATATTCGAAAATAAAACTTTCAGTGTATTGAATTAAATTGAGTTTGTTGATTTCTCTCAACTTAAGAGAGTTGTTTATGGAATACTACACTCTGCATTAAAATCAACAACAAAAAACAAACTGTTTTCTTCATGTAAGCCACAATCTATTTTCTAAACTTTAAAATTACCTATTTTCTATCGTGTAATAATATATTCTGGAATTTTCAATTTCTTGAACAATCACACAAAATTCCATTTTAATTGGTAATTTTTTGTTGATAGTTTTTTTTTTTCCTAATGCACTGAAACAATGGCACAGTGTGTGTTAAAGTTTTATTTTTTTGTAACAAATAAAATAAAAATTTTAATTTATGTTTTGTGTAGTTATTTTTTTAAGTGTGTGTGTGTTTTTTCTTGGAGTCGTTGTGTGTGAGTGTAAATTTCTTCTAAAATATATGTTTTTATTCTTATTTTTTTTTTAAACAAAAATCAGTTTTTGAAAAATTATAACGAAACGATTGGATAATGTGCGCATTATGAGCGTTTCTTTTTTATATCTAAAGTATAGAAACAATTTTTTTTTTGTTTTTGGAAAAAGTTGATAACAATATTTTGGTGAAACACAGAACAACAACTGTCATGTTTTCAGAATCACAAAAAAGAGAAAATAACAAAAAAGCACGATTCCTTATCTAAATTATTAAGAGACTATGATTATTTACAAAACATTCGGTGAAAACTTTTAAGTGAATTGTATGTTGTTTGTGTTTTTTTTTATGTGTGTGTATAATAAAGTGTGACCTAGAAATAACTATGAAAAACTATAGAAAACACATTTCATTCTTCCTTCCTGTCTTTCTTTTTTTCTTTAACCTAATGAGTTGTCCTAATAAAAATCTATCAAATACGTACGTTTAATTTTTTGTTATCTTTGAATATCTTGTTTTTTTTTACTAAACCTATGCTATTACGTGACTATTTTTGTGTAAATCAGTTAATAGCTCTGCGTCAAGATCTTCTCCTTCAAGGAGATCGGTACATATTTCACCGTTTATAGGGAAATTATTGGCAGCTGCGACAACAGCTCCTGTACCATTTGTGGCAATAACTGCATCGGGTGAGTTGCGACGACGTTCGCGTTCGCGAATTATGTGCGGAGCTTCATTGAACTCATCCAATTCATCCATACCTGCAAAAACAAATGCAAGATTTCGATCGATTAACGATTGAAAGATTTTAAAAATTAAAAAAAAAAAAAAAAAACAAACCTGAGTAATGTGATCCAGCCAGTAACAAATACTGACCTGAACGATTTGGCCACAGGAGTCCTGTCATAATACAATAAGCTAGACAATCAGCTGAATTTGTTATGCCTAGTAAAAGTTTATCTCTCCACATGGAATTGACTTGTAAAGCGACTACCGCTACAATTGGCAAATAAATGAACCACACCAAACTGGAGGCACCCAGATGCAAAAGAAAATCTAATTTCTTTGTTGAGTGTTCATATTTCATTGTGTTGCGTAGTTCATATAGGAACCACATCATGAAAGATGTCCTGCAAAATAAATGTATGTATGTTAAATTACTATATGTACAAATATAAAGCAATGTTCATGTCATGTAATTGTACCGAAGTATAAGGACTATCCATCCAGGCCAAGTCTGGTATTCGTCAATGTCTGATGTAACATCGATCTCCGTCTGAAATATTTAAATAATTTATAATGAATATTATTAAATTTTAAATCATAAGCATTGTTCTATCTATTTGGCTGCTAAAGCCTTGTTATATATAGGATTCTGCAGAAAAAGCAAATTGTTGGCAGTAAAATAGAATCTTAACTTGAGGACACCACATTTCTCTAACACAAACTGAGAAATTTTAGGTATGACATTATGGTTTTGTATTGATATTATCACGTTCAAAAGTAGAAACAAGTTCAGCGTGTTATCTACCTTAACCATTTATGTCCGAAACTGAGTATGGAGATTTAGGGCGAAAATCATAGTCGTTACTCAAGTCGATATTTTTTTCAACTCTCGTTAGCTGAGAAAAATCGTAGGCATTTTTGTAACCGAAGTTTGTATTCAAAAATAAAAAAGATGGTTACTGGGGTAATCCTCAAGTAAATCCTTAAGAATTTCCTGATAATCTCGATTTTGAAGAGCTTAAGTGGCTAAAAATTTCTTCAAGCTTAGACTTAAGGAAAATTTCAATTTGAGTGACGACTATAAATCCCGTCCTTAACTCAGCTAAGATCTCAGGATATCTTCTTGTTGTCTGGTCAGACAAGCAGGATCATTGGATAAATACCTAGGATGGAATTAGATGAAGAAATGTTTAAGATACTATATTGGATTTATGGAACGATTCTAAATTAATATGAGGCCTACCCCAAAAATTACGCTGGCGCTGTTCAATTTGATAGAAATGAATTAGGATTCGAACGCCGATGAATAGGAGATCAAAATTGCTTGTTCTCTCTCTCAAAAAAAAAAAACTACAAATACTTTCCTACTTTTCTAATAATTCAATAAAATATATCGTTAACTTACCCTATCCCAGATATATAGGAACACATGGAACGCACAATATGGTACCCAAATTGACATAAGAATAATCCAACCAGTTTTACTAATTTGTTGTCTGGTCACTGCCCAACCTTTGGCCAATAACAACAATATCAGCATAAATGATGTCTGAAAAAATCAACAAAAAAAATCACTTAATTGAATTCGAACAAGCAATAATTATTATTAATTTAAATACTCTGCTAAAAATATCCAAAATATCACCAGCTGCCTCCACATCAGGTTGGCCGATCCCATTGATTGCGAAATATATCAAATGGGTTGTTATGAAGGCCAAACTTACAAATTCACTAATCAAGCTGATTGTAAAGAGTTTTGTCACCGGATGTTTTTGCAATCGAACTGCATATATTTGCATCGGTATCAGGACTAGATAGACCAACAAGAATATCAAATACATCTCTAGTAGATTTTGTTGATCAAAGGAGAATTGAAAAGTCAATGGATGTGATGCCGATTGATTGGGATTGCCATTGACCAGGCGAATGTCATAGTTGATTGTGTGCGCATTGCGAACGGTCAGAGGTACACGATTGCTAAGTCTAGTTGGGTCGTATGCGTGCCATTGGCATGTGGATCGATTGCGATAACATGCTACCATCGCCATATACCAGAATCTGAAAATAAATAATTAATTAAAATTAGTATGAGAAAATTTTAGATATATGAAGGAAGTTGAATGGGTTGTTATAATTATTAAATTTTTAATAAAATATTTAATCTTTATTTTCAATCACACTTTTTAAATCGGATAAGAACTACTATATTAATTTTAGCTTAGTTTTAAAGTTTTAGATTATCATTTAAATAAATTGGAGTGAAACGTGTTGAAAGTTTTAAACGTTTTCAAAATAAATGATAATGAATTTGAACAAAAATGTGGATTTACAGGAGTTAAAGAATTGTTTTGTAAATTTTGTAAATTAGAGTTAAATATATTGTTACATTTCAGGAGATTGCGCGGCGATAGGCATTGCAACAACTATAACGAAAGAAACACACAAAAATTAAACGTTTATGATATCCTAGTGAGAATTCGTAAGACTCTGAGGGAATAATTTTCGATAATGATTAAATTTACATCTTTGTTAATTATATTAAATCCCTTTTGTTTATTGTTTGTTTTTATCTTTTTATTTTTCTTTTATTGAACGCAAGTAATACAGTATAATTATGTATGTTACAATCTGATAATGAGGTTAATTTCGTTATTGGGAGATGAAATAATTATGTATTTTACATTTACACATTAAACAATGAAAGGCCTGTTAATACATAGACCACTTAACGTTTTAAGCTTCAGATAAATACAAATAAGAAAACAATGTTAATTGTAAATGTTCTCGAATGGAAGAACGTTTTAATTGACTTTTATATGGACACAAATGGAAATCTTTATTACTTCGTATAAAATTTCCGGTAGATTTTTAAATTTTTATAGGATAATAAAATGAACTAATCCGGGCGGATACTCTGAAAATGATTTACCCATTATCAGTATCAGTAGAAACGAAAACCACAGGTCTTTCAGGCTGGATCCTGGCACGATTCGCGTGGTAAAGTGCATTCGGTACCATTTGTGATGTAAGGATGCTAATATAATATATGATAAGATAACACTTAGTATGTCATGCTACAGGTCAAGTGTTATCGCTTGGCCAGCAAATCGTTGCCTTTTCGTCGGGCTATACCCACCCCAAAACTCAAATAGCTCAACAAAAAATCTTCGCTTCATTTAATACTGAACCTTTACTGAAGATTTAGAATTTGATATCTCTATAGTTACAAGGGCAACAAGGGGAAGTTACCAATGTGGGTCGCGCCCAGCCTCTTCTTATTATTTGTTTGTTTTTAAGTGAATATAAAGTAAAATTTCATAAACACTTCAAAAACTTTTTTTAATTTTTCCCTCGCTGGTGTCCATTGCGTTCTAAATAGGTGTACATAAGTGGGATACCGCGTTTATATATATATATTATACATATACTGTTTTTTTTTTTTTAATTGTAACGAAGTTTTAAGGCTAAATTTATTTTAATCAAACTAAATTGAGAAAAGAAGTTTTAAAATTAAACCAAACAAAAAGGCATTTATCGATTGGTAATCTTAGAATGCAAATTATTTCTACAATTAATTAATTTTTATTTTATTTCACATTCAAAAATTACTTAATAAATCGTATTCAATGATATCAGGCATTATCTCCTTTTGCTTAACAGTTTATTTATGTAATCAATTAGCAAACATGAACATTTATATTTAGCCAGAATTATCATTTATTTTCATGTTGGAAGTCTCATTCACCACATTTGTTGAAAGGGAATTCCCAGACTCAATTATACAACATTCAAATGAACCTTAACTCTTTGCAAAAAAGCAAATAAAAAAAATAAATGATCGTTTAGTCAGCTAGAAAAGAAATGTTCAATAAGTTGGATTCAATTCACAAACAATAACACGTGTGCAAAATGATTTACATTTGGTGGTTTTTTGTTATTTGTTCTCAGAGGAATGTTTTACTGTGACCCTACAGATTTTTTTTTTTCTTTTTTTGGCAGACATGAGTAAATTTTTGTATAACTAGCAGCAGCACCAGCAGCAGCAGCACTAAAAAAAAACACAACAATTTTGAATTAAATAAATATTCTGATTAAAAGCTTAAGTACATGTTTATCTTGATAAAATAATCATAAACAATAGATAAGATAAATTGTTAAGAACTCTTATAATGATGGATTGGATACTTCTCGTATGAGAGCGATGGAAAGTAAAATGATTTTTATTAACCTTAACAATGATTTTATTTTGAGATTGGGTAGAGGAGTATTGCGGGGTGGGGGCGGATATAAAACGTGAATGTTGAATTTGCATTTCTTGTAAAACAGGAAATGAGTGTCACTTAAATTTATTTACTAAGCTAAATAAGTAATGTTACACTCGCTGAATTCAATAAAGAAGCTAAAGGCAAGGAGAGCTCCGGGGTACGACTTAATTACCACAGAAATTCTCAGAATGCTCCCTCAAAAAGGAATAATTAACATCATTTATATATTAAATACCACTTAAAGGTTGGAACGTGTTCCAGGCCACCGAGGTTATAATGGTTTTTAAACCTAGCAAACCATCACATATAAAGAAATCTTATAGGCCTATTTCGCTTTTTTCGGTAATATCGAAAGTTTCTGAGAATAAGAAATATTCGTTTTCAGTCAATAATAGAAAACGAGCTGCTACCTGAACACCAGTTCGGATTCAGAAGCAAAATTACAAATTACTTAGTACACAGAATTACCGATGTCATTGAAAAAGCACTTGAAGAAAAGAAAATTTGTTCGGCGGTCTTTCTGTCTTTCTGTGTGTGTCACAAGCTTTTGACAAAGAATGGCGCTAAGGCTTTAAATTCAAATTAAGAAGTATTTAGTTTTTGAAGAAATAGTGGCAGGGGTACCACAAGGAAGTGTTTTAGGTCCAATTGTGTACCTAGCGAATTGAGAAATATTACCCTTCTATGAGCAAGCGTTTTAGGGTCCTCATAAAGCCTTTTGAGGTTTGAACACATACCCAGAAGAAAAACAAAAGAATGGAGAATGGGTATTTTATCTATTTTTAGGATTTTGACGCCTTTAAAATCTGAAGAATAGCCGCTTTCATTGCCATGGCTTTCCAGAACAATTAGATTTTATGTCGGATCTGTGATTTGCAATGCGTTGTCGTAGAAATTGTGGTTCCAATGTAGCACAAATTGCAGGGCTCGTTCGGTTTACCGAACAATTATTTCGTAGATTACATCGGTTTGTTTGTCCTTATCTGGTTTCGTTTTTAGTTTCGTTAAGAAATGACTGAGGGTTTTACTAGATGTAAAACACAAACGAACGTTGGCATTCCGAAAATTTGTTTAAAATCATCTTGCATTTCATCTGTTGCATTTTAGATGCAATTTTTACTACGAACACCAGCGTCCCTTTCGATAAAAATATTTCTTTAGGAATGGGATATTTCCTTCAGTCACTTCAGGCAAGATCGGATATAAAACCAGCTCGGTTGCTTTGAAACAAAGATTCGTCAACTGATGTTAGATCAGTTTGTATTGGTACACCGACCTGGTAAAAAATACGACAGCTGAGAAGTCTGAACACGTAGCGACTGAGATGTCTATAAGACAAGTGGACCTAATTTCTTGCTTTACATTCAAAAGCTTCTTTTTTTGAATGAAAGCTCTTTGATTGCCCAAGGCCAGCATTGTTTCCATTCCACTTTAAACATTTTACCTTTCCATCAGATAATCACAAATCTGTTATGGAACCCTATCATGTTTTAGGACGCATTGATTTGTGATAAGTTTCAGCTAAAGCCTTATATTCAATACGAACTTAAACCACCTCCCAAGTGTGGCATTCAGGTAACGTTAAATTTGCTTGTTCCCATACAGACTTTTATTAGTAGATTTTAATGATCTTCTTGATTGCATTTGTAACAAAAAATGTTTACAACTTTCTTGATGTTTGATGCAGAGAGTAGGTATCGAAATTGACAACTAACAACCTACCTGTTATGTAGGTACACACAAAAACATTAATTCTTATATTGGACTCAAGGTCGGATGCAAGCAGCAAAACCTCTTCCATAAAAGGACAGTAAAACCAGACGCACTAGTTACTTTTTGTAGAAGATTTTTCTTTCTGCAAAACATGATTTTAAAAACTCACAAAAATCGAAATTTCATGAATTTGGGAACAAAGAAAAGAAAACAGTCAAATATTCGATTAAAAATAACAAACCCCACTCATATCGCATCCACTCTTTTACTTACCTTGGTTGTGTTAGATCGCTTATAACATAAGTAAACTGATATCCAGGCACGACATTTGATGGGCTATCCTCATCGGAGCACAGCTCCCCCTTGGGACACGGAATTTTTCTCAAATAATCAGTTTTCGCGTGCGAGTTGCAATCACTGTCGTAGGCAAGATTCTGAATGCGGGCAAACATTCGCTGGCAGGCCAGTTCGCGATCATAATAACTTCGATTGCCATAGAACTCAAGGAAACTCGAACGATCCAATACTGCCAGCGTTACAGGGACATTAAACGAGTCCTCCGACGTAATGTTGCCATAGATGTAACCAAAGGAATCGCGTTGCGAGTGTGTTTCTGCCTTTTGGAAGCCAAATTTCACAATAAACTTGAAGAACTCATCGGTGTGAAAGTCGCCAATGATGCGAGTAGCCTCGCAAAGCGTCAGACATGTTTCCAGGACAAAAAGGAAAGCGAAAAAGTAGAAAATTTGTTGTGCAAATTGTGACATTATTTATTTATATTTTTTTTTTTTATCTAAATTTCAGTTTCACTGAGATGATTTTTTCTTTTCACTTGTTTTTATGTGAAGGGGCGGTTTCCTCCGTGGAGAGGTTTTTATGTATTTTTTTTTCTTTTCTTTCTTCGTTCCTTTGAAGAGGATTCTTTCGCCTTTTACTTTTCTATGACCAAACGAAACACACAAACGAGAACGACGACGACTCCCGTGAGTTGTTTGCTTGGGATTTTGTTTTTCTTGGCGAAGATTCTATGCAGATGTTTGGGGGTTTCAATAGAAAGATTTGCAGCACTTTTGGCGAGACATTATGCACTTTTTTTGCCAACCAACAAACAAGTAGACAGTAAAAAAAATAACACAAAAAGTAAAAATACACTTGCTGTGTTGGGTTTGTTACAGCGATGTGCAAGTGAAGTGTGTGAAAAAAAATCTCAACTCAACGCCTTCTGTCAAAAATTATTGAATGTAGTTGTCTCGTTTACTCCCATTTTGTTTTGATGTAAGGTTTTTGCTGTGTGTGGTGTGTACAGTTGTCAGTGGTGGGTTTTAGTTTGAGGGGATGTGGTGAATATTTGCCGGATATTACTTTGAAGCCATTTGCAAAATCAAGAACGGTTATATTTGAATGTTTTTACTATAACAATTTGTGAAATCCATTGATTGTGGTAAAAAAAGAGCTACCATTAGAAGTTGATATTGATTATAATTCATTAATGGAACAAAATTTACAATTATACTTGCTTCAAATACAAGTTATTATCAACAGAGAGTGTAGCACAATAGGTAAGACTGTCAGCTGGTAACTCAAGCACCGCAAGTTTATATACTGGTGGTGGCCATGATTTTTTTTGGTTCTTCGTATTATCAGAGTGGAAACGTTTTTAATTTTAAAATTTCCGTGTTTGGACCCAAATTTTTAACGTTTTGCTTTGCTTTAAAGTAATTCTGCGTTGTTTTTTCCTTCAGTGTACTGGTTTCTGAAAACTTATTGCACTCTCATTAAGGTGTGTTCAAATTGCGCTAAGACTCTTTGGTAAAATAACCAAAGCAAATGGTCCCGTTTCTGCGTGAACCTCGTAACTACATTTTTTTAAAAGATTTTGCTTAACATGAGACATCGCTGGAAAACTATAAGTAAGGAAGATGAAAAATTATAAATGGTGAAATAACCTCAATTAATATGTTTTACAGTTTGATTTTGATTTCTTTTTATTCAATCCAATTATTCAATTTCGAGAAAAACTAAAATTTCTTAAAAAAAACTTAACAGAATTTGCTTTGTAGATACGTGGATCACGTAGAAATGGGCCGACATGGGTAAACCAAAAGAACACATACAATTTGTGGGTAAATCCAATATATAATTTTTCAATAATAATAATTTTCCAATAAAAAATGTACCCACACACTAAATATGAGGTCAGCTAATTTTTGTTTGTGGCTTTTAATATTTTTTTTCATAGACAAAGATTCAAGTAATAAGCGAAAACGTCTGAAAAATGAATACTAAAATGTATTAAATTAAATTTAAATTGTTTTTTTTTTTACGTGAAGTATTGGTTTCGCTCAAGTTTTCGGGGGCCCTGGGCCCAGATCACTTGTGCATTTATGGATAAAATGGGACCTTGGTGAAATGCATTTTGGAGTAAAACTTATAAATTGCAATTATTTAATCACACCGCTTAAAAATTAAAAATTATTATTATAATAGCAATTAGAATATACCACATGGTTACAAAAACTTCTTTAGATAGGTTGTTATGTAGAACAAGATGTTACCTTCTGCCGCTGGATTGCCCCTGAAATTCTGAAAATTCTTTTACAGCAATGGACAAAACATTAAGCGCAATCCAGAGGAAATTTTACTTTTCCGATGGCAATACCATTTTATACACATAATATCAGTCCCAATTGACATAATTTTCGCTATTAGAACCCATACTTAAAAAAAAGTTTTTTTTCGACCCACTCTAATGTTTTAGTAACTAAGTTTAACTTAAAGTTTTTAAGTAGGTATTCTGAATTCTTAAAAGCGTTAAATGGCCTCACTAAAAAAACGTTTTTAGTTTTAAAACCGGAAGATGAATTTCCTTACAAGTCATCTAATGAGAGTTCTATTCTCATAATGCGAGTTTTTGTGTTATAGTGAGATGACCATGACACAAATAAAACTAAAATCTTGTAAGCATTAAGACTCTAGTTAAATAAGGTATAAAAGTAAAGTTAGCCTCTAACAATAAGCTTTGCTACAAAGAGAAAACGAATAAATTAAAATTGAGGCCGTGTATCAATTGCGTTAAGATCTTGCCGTTAAAGGAAAAAAATGCAAGATAATGAGACTAGATATCTTATATAATAATCGCTCGGTTTTATTTGAACGAGTTTGCTCAAAAAGTTGTTAAATCTGGCATAAGAATTTATACTATTTGACCTAAATCTAATATCTTATACTTTACTATAATTGTATTGAACCAATTTTTCTAATATGAACAAAATCATATGTAACTTACATGTCCCTAAAAATTTCTTAATTTAAAACCTTTCCCATATCCATTATTGCATTTCTATAAAGCACCAGCCTTTTCCTACCAACGTTCTAATTTTTAAAACTGAATTACTTTCCTGCAACCCAGAAACCGCACCAATTACAAATTTGACATCAAATTCTAAGCATTAGCAATTCGGTCAATCGTGCAAGCATGCACTGAACTTCCATCTCTATTATTTCAATCCGGTAAATATTGGAACATCAATTATTATTATTGGCCATACAAAAATATTTAAAAAAAATAATTTCACTTCCACTCCTAGAGTAAGAGTTGTGTATGTAGGTACTTACCTCTTTGAAATCACGTCACACCTAGTTACAATATGGATTTTCCAAAAGGATTGCCATAATTTTCTTAAAATGTTTTCTTAAAGTAATGCCCATTATTTGAAAGCAAACCTACACAAAAAAAATATATCCTATTAATTACCAGATTACAGTCCTTTCGAAGGCCAACACCTTATTATGGCAATCCCATAAGGGACGAACAAAACGGCTTAATTGAGTTACACAAATGAAAGTAGGTAGATGTACCTGTACCTTGTTTTTTTTTTTTTTTTGTTTCATTTGAGGTCAAACCATGATATCAAACTTTATAACTGCTATGAGTAATTGGAAACCACTAAAGTTTTTGACCTTGCAACAATTCGAGATTGTTGTTCCTACATTTTGTACATAAGGTGATATGTATAGTCGTTAGACTGTGTTATACATGAATCCAAATTTAATAAGGGACTCTCACTATATAATCCTGGTGTTATAGACTCAAACATTACGAAAGGAAGAAAGAAAGCATCGATGACGACAGCGACCGACAACACCTATAACTTTCCACTTCCAGCATTTTTGGACTGGTGGACGCTTAATAACGTTTTATGGCACGTTTCCTCTTAAATTGTGAATTATTGCTATTATTTGCCATTGTTGTTGTATACTTGTGAGGGGAATTCCATGTATGAATGTCGACGAGTAAGTAAAAAACAAAAATTAACCTCCATTTCATGAGGATTTAAAATGAAACAAATGGCACCATTGGCGTCGCACGTACTTGACAGTAGTTATGTAGTTTGTCATCACTTCATCAGTTTTGACATCATATTGGATAGGTAAATAGATCGTTGACAGTTGCATCAGAATTCACCTCACATAATGTGTGAAGCTGACAGCTAAGATTTTTTGTCCCAATTAAAAAATCTCGGAGCTCTCAGAGATCTCTCTTTGTGGGACGCGCCTAATATCTCAGAGATTTTGTAGTGGAATCCTTCCAATAGACCCGTCCCACCAACAAAAAAATCTCTGAGATATTGAATCCAAAAACTTTTCGTCTCAGAGATCTCCGCAAAATAAAGGAAACTGACAGCTGAGATTCTTTGTCCCACTTAAAAAATCTCGGAGCCCTCAGAGATGTCTCTTTCTCTGGGACGCACCTAATAAATTTTTGACACTAATGAGGTGAAAATACATGTGTCAACGTCAAAATTCAACTTAAATCTAACTTTGACGCATTTCATTCTTGCCAAACAGGATTTATACAGAAAACAAGGTAATATACATACACCAGCCATTTTATTGACGTCATCTGAATCCAAATGTTTTTGTTTTGCCAATGTTGAAAACTGCTCAATCTGGGGATATTCAAAAGGTGAATTCACGTCACGTTTCGAATGTCAAACCACTTAGAAAAAAAGCAGAAAAATTCAGCTGAAGTCCATAAATGAAAGAGATAGGATAACGAACATCTAAATATATTACCTTGTACTTTGTAAATCTTGGGTAAAAACCACTTTTTTTCTTCCTCAACGCTCGAACCTTACATTTATGTATGTATTTAATTTAAACTTGGAAAAAGTTTCTGTTTGAGAGAAACCAATAATTACCCTAAACAGCAAAAAACAAAAATATCGCATTGCCGAAAATGCTCCTTATATTGGAATCTACCCTTGATGCCTTGATCCTTTGGCAGTTGCCAAAAGGTGCGTAGGTAGGATATATAGGATTTAATGGAAATCCTTGACCTCGTTTCAATTCGAGCTCAGTCTGTCAGCCAAACGTAGGTTAGTTTTAGTGGGTTAACATTTTTTTTTTTTGGTAAAGTTATGGCGGGAGAAACCCAATAATTATATTAATGCGATTTAAATGTAATTTTTTTTTGTTGTTTTTGTTTTTCTTCTCGGAAGGACTGCGTGAGTGTTAGAAGTTATATTGCTTTAATTCTAATGAGGCCATAACACCCGAGTCAGTAGGTCAAACTAAATAAGGTGAAATTATTTGTATATTGGTCTGTCGGTTGGTCGTGATGGTGTCTTTCTTTCAAATACTCTTGCAGAAATAGTATACATATAAGTACTTTAGTTAAGTTATTTTTTTATTCTTATAGGACTATAGAAGATGTCTTGCAAGTAAAACACCGTACATGCTTGATACTTAGTGGGCTATTATTAAACGTGCTTTACTTAGTTGATCTTGATCCCAATTCCTATATTGTTTTTATTAATTTAGGTAACTCTTGATGAAGTAAAAACATTATTTTAGTTAATTTGACTTGAGTACTGGGGTATTCATTTTAATTACTCTAAATAGCTATTCAAGGCAAACATAACCTTTGAAGGTTATGTGGTGTTATGATGAAACTCTTCTTTCAACTTCCTTAGACGCGAGGAGGTTGAGTTAAATAATTTGTATGTATTTAAGTTTGTACGTAAAGATATTTTATTTCCTAAATTAAATTTAGTTGTTTTTTTAGAATTAATCTGAAAATAAGAATTTATTACTAGGAAACAGTCAGTCCAAGCCATATTTAGAACATTTTATTCTCATTTAACCTAACCCTGAATAAGTTTTCCATCCGAGCCAACTAGCTTTCGCAGAATAAAGTGGTGATGGGTATTTCCATTGTAACACATTGTTAATGTTTTTCGCTTCTATTTTTTGTAATATAGTATTTTAACGGGTTGGGTTCAATATCCCACTTTTTATGTTTCCATTTTTTAAAATCCCTTTTTTAATATCCCACTTTTTAAAACCCTGTTTTTTATAATCCCGCTTTTTTAAAATCCCGTTTCTTATAAACCCGCTTTTGCAATCAAAACTAGTTCGAGCGATTTTTTAAAATAAAACAACTGGTAGGAAACTTCTTAGAAGAGGATAATCTTCATTTTTTTGGGTGGCTAATGCAATCTTCTGACTTCGTTAGTAAGCTGAAACAAATACTAAGCTGATGGAACAAATAGTGAATGAATACCATCAAATTTGTCCAAATTAATTCGTGTCAAGAATTGGCTAGAAGGTTAAGTTAAGTGCCGTTGTTGCTAGTAAATTGTTCTTAACTTGACATTAATATGTTTAAATATAATATTTTGTTCAAAGAAATGAAATTATCCGTTAATTTTTAAAGTTTTTCACGTGTTTGTATTTTTCTGCCTGCTAATGAACTGATAAAAATAACCAAACTACATGTTTTACCGTAAGAACAAAGATGTTTTTTATATAACTCGGACATTGACATTTCCCACTTCAGTGATCTTGGCCCTTAAATTATTTCAAATCGACTTGAAATAAGTAAGTGCTTAAGATTTGTATCACGTATTTTTACATTCTGCATAAATATGTGTTTAACCCTTAAGAGCTGTTTTGTTAATATTAATACATGCATTTAAAGTACAATGAACTGTTTTTTAACTTCTGTTTGCGAGTGCGTTTATAATTTCTGTTGCATGAGAAAAATAAAACATTCAACATCAATCTCCACCCATACGTCTCCTTCACAACATACAATATTCCTTGTGATGACGGTAATTTAAAATGCAAAAATGTCCATAATCAAAATATTCAATCTGGTGTGCTGAAGTGATTCCCAGCATGTTTCTAAAGCATTTTTCAGTGACTAACTTTGTGCAACTATATAATACGCTACCCTGATTTATGGCTTAAGGCATATAAAACTTTAGAAATTTCAAAAGGAAATCCTAGCGCACTCACATTTTAATTTAAAGCTAAGAACAAAAAAACAAAACAACGAAAGCATTTCGAAAAAAAAATTAAAAATCAGAAAAAAACATTTTCATTAGTCGAAACAATCACCACCGCACACACCACCCATATTGTCGAGTGGAGCAGATAAGTTCTTTATTTGAATACTCAAATGGTCACCTCCAATCAGTAGGCCTCCTTCCGCACTTTGTCGCTCACTGTCCAACCGCCACCACGTCATGTCAGTCCAACCAACATATGATGCCAAAAACTTTTGCTAGCAAAACTATCGCCAACTCGGACCACGCGATGCTTGTATATAAGGTAATATGGGCACAAATGCAAGACTTAACAGTACGACGGACATTCCGATTATTGCTGTATGAGAATTTATTTACATTGTTGTTGTTATTTCATAGCATTACACCATTCACAATCACATATAAAGGAGTACACAAAAAAATAGCACTCATACGCCATGTGGTACCATTTATACAGAAGCTAGGTTTATCCAGGTATAACGCCATATCGCCTTTTCGAAAAGTAGGTAAAACTTCACCATGGGTCAGTAAACCTACTTCCGGTTGACATAAATTCGCCTTGGACATGAAAAGTGTTTTCTTTTCCAGTACATGCTGCACCGAAATGTTTCTTTCTTGCCGTTCTTCCTTCGTTGGCCATAGGCTCTCCTTTCATATTGTGCCTATATAACAGGACTCTTTCTTTTAAAATTCTCCTGGCAAATAATGTAAAAAAGGACTGTGGGATTTTTCGGGCTATCACATAAACCGTTCTCGATGGACGACCATATTCTTACATGCTGCTGCATATTCCTGTTTATTTTTGTGTGAATGGTGTGTATGAGTATTTTTGTAGGTATAGGAAAGTACATGGAAAAGGAAAAGGAGAGACCACTAAGGAAATTAATAAAATTGCATTTTTGAATAATGAAAAGGATAACAAATCTCCTCAATTTCAGTATTTTGTGACTTGGATACAGTTTTACATAGAAATATTATATGGCAGAGTGGTGGTGTATAGGGACTTTATTAAATTTTCCAGGAATTAATTAAAATTTAGCGGGAATTTCGCTAACTGTTCCTTAGCTCGCAAAAGGATATTCGAATATACTGCATAGAAGTAAAAAATACATAAAAGAATATTAAGGTTATTGGTGGAATCAATATGCTTTCATTTTGTGGAAGGAGATTTTGGTATGTGATATATTTTGAAATAAGATATTTTTTTTGAAATTCTAAACTGCGGGAGCTTAAATGGCATTAGTTTTTGTGCACTGAGATCAAGTACAAGCAACAATGTTAACAGGAGAGAAGGGGTCACAGAGTCATAATCTCCTACATGAATCCTGAATTTAAGCAAAAAAATACTATAGCATTTTAAATTTAGTACAAAATAGTTACATTTTAGAAGACTTAATCGAAAAACTTCTGAAAATGTAGTGTTTGTTACAATTTGTACTTGCGATTGAAGTGCTATACATTATAGCCCAGGAGGCAGCGTTTATTTTCACTAAATCATTTATTGACGATTCATTTGTGATGCGTTTTGGTCCTCAAAGTACTTTTTCACATAGGCTAAGTGTTGGCCCTGTTGAAACTTTCATAGTTGACTATCATTGCACCACTTTCTTTTTATCTAATAATTATTTTTAGTGTTTAGCCACATTTTGGAAGTGGGAAATGACTCCATATATTGCAATCAATATAATGTCCACTCGTTTAGGTGGGAGAGGGGCAGTTTTCCAAATATATTATTTAAACTGGAAAAAAACATTAAAAAACAACGGCAACACTTACAATACCGAATTATATTTTTTTTTTTTAGTAAGTATCTATTTTTGTTGTCAAATAAAGTTGATTATGCCCGGTTGTTGAAAAAATTAAACTCAAACTTAAATTTAACCGTATCAACTCAACATGCATTTTAATCGATGAGAGCTGTTACAAATTCTTAATAAAACATAAGTCATTAGAAAACTGAAATTTTTCTTTACACTCATGTCACGCATAAACAAATGTAAATCATTCAACATAAACATAATCCTTTCATTATATGTTCCATTACTCAATCATATATTTCAAACTACTTTGTCTTGAACACCTTTCAAGCATTGTTTTTAACAATTTGTCCACCCTTTCCAGGAAGCTAACCAACCCATTTACTATTCGAGTTAAACTCGAGAAAAAAAAACAATAGCCAGTTACTTTTAAGAAATTCTCTGAAAAGTTGCATTAACTCTCCATTTCTCCAAACATCAACACCTAAAGCGTTGAATTTTCTTGAGAGTCCTTAAGAATTTCCTTATCCTCCGTTGGGTCCCAAGAATATAGTCTGAACCAATATTATCAAAATCTTTTATGAGGCCTCACTCTAACATACCATAACAACTAATACAAACAATCAACTTTATTGGCCATGTAATGTACAAACACACTGGTCAGTTCAACATACTACCATAAGACACAGCACATAGAAAAAAACCCAAGGATATAGCTTGCGGTCCTTACCCTTGTATACACAAGTCTTACCGGCAAAAGTTTCGCAATCAAAACACCTTTACCGCGATACAAAACAATATACTGTTAAATTGTGTTAACACAACACAACACAAGGAGAAAATTCACTTAAGGATCAAGTGTAAGGATTTTTGTTAGCAACATTTCCATCCACCTCAAACTCCATTTTAGTCAAGATGTTTTGCATAATAACGTTGTAGTGGAAGTTTTGCGTGCCAGAGTAGACTCAAAAGGACTAGCGAGCGATAGAAAAATCCATTCGATTACAGACAATTTCAACTCAGCCGTCAGCATTAATGTTCCTTACACTACACAAACGTAAGTATACAACAGGTCTTTTCAATTCACACCATCGCCATCGTCATCGTCGGCATCGTTTGCTGCTTGGCCCGTTTGCTTAACCTAGTTTGAAAAAAGTGTACAGTGATTTGGCGAAAAATTTCGAGTCACGATGGGGAGTGAAGTTCTTAATACGAGTAAATTAGAAATATTGGAGACTTGGAGTCCTTTTCTTTGCAAGAAAGTAGGGGGGCTCTATACTAGGGAAGTGTAGTTCTCGATTGCATTAAGGAGAGAGAGTGAGCCACTTTTCACTTGTGTGTGCAAAAGGACTTGGAACAGTCAAAACCGTCACTTCAATCGAGTTTTAGTTTGAAGCGTTACGTTGGCGGGGTTGCATAAAAATTCTAAAAAAAGGCTTTTTTGTTTGTTCTATTGGAGCAGTGATATTTTTTGTGTTGTGGGCTCTTTGAAAATTTTTGAAATGAAAATTGATTTGATTGAATGAAAGAAAGCAAATGCTGTGAATTGAAAAATATAATATGTGTTCTCTTTAAAAATATATATAAAGAATAGATTTTAATTAAATATTTTGAATTAATTTTGGAAAATGTCTATTTTTTTAAATTTTAACATCTGTATAAGGAAATGATTTTGTATGTTGTGAAAAGATATAAATATGTATGTGATATTATATGTACAAATATTAAGTGAAAATATTGTGAAAAATGTTTAAACCACTGTCAACTACATATTTTGGATTAACACTCATTAACTTGGATATTATACTTAAAAGGATTATTTATGGATTTTTTTAAGCTGAACTAAGTATCATCTAATTTTAAAAATTTTACTTTCTAAATGGTAAAATATTTTGATCGGCCAAAAAAAAATTTATACAAATTTTATTTAAATAAGTAACACTTATTGATGAGATGTTTTCGTTCAAGTTTATATCTTTTTATAATTTATGTGACAAACAAAAAAGAATAAAGTCCTTTCTCACTTAATTTCGGACTGAGTAAAATTTAAACAAAGCTCACTTACGACAAAAATTTCAGTAAAAATTAGTTAAAATATAAATAAATAGGTAGGAGTTTGATTTAAAGTTTGATAACGTTGCCGACTAAAAAAATCAATATTCTTTTTAACTGAAACTGATCTGGAAATATTCATGAGGAAGAATATTTTCCTTAATTTCTTGCTAACAGAAAAACTAGTTTTCTTAAAAACGGATTTTACGATTTCGATAAAAAAAAATCTAGTGTTCATTTTTGAACAATGTCTTTGATTTAGTGTAATTGAGTTTTTTTAATAATCGATATTTTTCATATTTGCAATTCTGTTGAACAACTTAACCGATTTCAGTTACTTTTGTAATACAAATGGTTTTAGTTAGTTTTAAGTTTAAAAGTAGATAAAATTGAATTGCAAAATTTGAAAATCTATTTTTAAATACTGAATATTTGCGACTTAATAATTGCACACCAACCTTTTCTAATTAAAGGCAATGAATAACAAATTTAAAGCTGTCACTATCGATTTATTTAAAAATATATTCTTGTTTGTTAAAAACAAGTAAAGATTTTTTTAAATTTTATTTTATGAGAAAAGCGCACCCTGTTTAATATTTTTAATTTCGATTTACTTTAGGAAAAGTTTTGGATTAAAAAAAATAAAATCGAACTCGAGATAACAATCAGACATGTTATTACGATGATAGAGAATATGCCTGTCTGTCTGTGTATACCTCGAGCTTAAGCTTCTCTTTCTTTAAAACTAACTTACTTACCATATGACCATTAAGGGAAAGTTATTTTTTATCAAAAACGGCTCAAACAATTCTGATAAAAAAAAATTGAACCCACTTTTGTTAGTAAGGTCGTTTTTTGAAAGGAACGAAATATTTTTAGAAATGTTATTAACGGTACCTCCCATAGAACCGATTTTTTTTTTCATTTTGTTTTTCTCAACAACTGAAATGATTTTTTTATGCGGAAAATTCTTCATAGTTTTGAGATTATGTAGTACCAAAATTAAAAAAAAAAATTTTTGTTCAATTTTTAAAAAAATCTTTCAATTTTTTTTCTGGTAAATTTTTTGAAAACAGTTCACTGTATTTTTTTGAAATTTTGACGGTAGGTGCGTTTATTTATATTTTCTTGAAAATAGCATATCAACGTTTTTGTGGCATATCAAAATGGTTAGAGCATTTTTATGTATAAACAAAATTTTATGTGGAGCGATTTCACAACGATTTTCAAAATTTAATTTTTTTAAATGAAATCAAACGTCACATCTACTAAGTTTGGAGCTCCAAATCATTTAAGAAGTAATTTAAGTCATTTTAGTATTTAATTTTATATTTTTCTTACATTTTCTTATTAAATTATATGTTTTTAAAAACTTTATATATGAGCCTTTAACGTTCAGAACCACATCGACTTTGACCATAAGAGCAAGTACGTGCGAGCCAATCGTGCATTTTATTTAAAAGAGAAAGAGACCCGACTAGGTCGCACGTACTTGCTCTTAAAGTTGCTGTGGACGTTAAAGCTTCTTATATAAAGTTTTCAAAAATAAACAATTTTATAAGAAATAAAAAAAATAAATAAACCACTTTTTAAATTGGTGTTAAGAAAAAAAATTTGAAGATGGTTAGCGCCGTTTAAAGAAAAAATAGTTTTTTATATAGAGAAATGCTCAAAGCATGTTTAAAAACAAAGTTGGTATGCCATTTTTAAGAAAAACCAAAATTACAAAAAAATACAGTGACCCAATTTAAATAAATTGAATTTTTTGAAAATTTTAATAAAAAATGACTTTCAAACTCAGAATTTTGAAAAAAAAGCAAAAAAATATTTTTTTCTGATTTTTTTTTTTAATTTTACGTTATAAAATATTTGTCTTCCAAAGTTCAATGGCAGATTTTGCACTTTTTAGGATGTTTTTTTTCTCGGACTCTCGGACAGTCCCGAATAAAAATTAATTAAAAATGCAATTTCAAAATTTCTTTTGAAAATTTTTATTAAGAATTATATTTTCATATAAATATGTATGTACTTGTACATACATACCTACCAACTTTTATTGAAAAAACGGCTCGAGTATTTATTTTCTATTTAGGTTGATACCGATTTTTTTTTTAACTAACCAATTAAACGTCGAGATTTGATTTCATCTTTCTGAAAAAGCAACTGCAAAAAAAATTGTAAGATCTGTTAAAAAAATACTTCTACACTAAAAATTTTCTTTCAGAGGAGTATGTAGACATTTTCAACAGTTTTTTCAGACAAATACTTTTGTATTAATGGTTTGAATGAAACAACAAGTTTTGTATTTGGTAATTTGGTACGCCATTGTTGTGTGATTCTTGGATAATATCTTAAAATAAAATTTAAAAAAAATTCATCAGCCCGTTTTCAAGATTTGATTTGTTAAAATATGGATAGGTAATTTTAGGCTAAGAAACATTCATTTATGAAGAAGACTAACATCTGCTTTCTGAAACGCCCTGGTTTTATTTCAAACAATATTAGTTTGTTAAACTATCTAAAAGCTGGATTTTGTTTTGAAAAACAATTCGTGAAGTCCTTAAAACTGTTTTCGAATCATTTACTTCGATTGCAGATATATTTTAATTGATTAAAGACACGAGCATAGAATAATACGTCACACATTAAAAAAACTAAACCAAAAATGCTCATAAATATGCTCTTCAATAAATTACGTGATTCATATCCAATAAATAAACCAGTTCCGTTTTTGTGTTGTTCAATTTAATTTATTGCTTGTAGTTGCGACACTCTAAAAATATCCTAGATGCAAATATAATAATGACACCTCTTTTTGTGCTGACGTTGTTGAACACTTCAAACTGCTCCAGTCAATCAGTTTTATAACGAGTCGCCGAAGTTCTTGACAAATCTGAAGAACTCGAATTATTATGTCTTAACCAATCTAGAATTGAAATTTTCAGTTAGATTACTTGCAAGAAATCACTCAAAATAAAACGAAAAAAAAAAAATCAATACCTAGTAAACAAGTAGTTTTTTGTGTAAAGTTATGTTTATATCAACACGAGGCGTGTAATAAATTACTGAAAATTACAATTGAGTTTTTTTTTTTATTTTTATTCTTTTTTTTTTTTTGTGTTGCTTAAAGTGAGTTCTGAAAGGCACGTGTTGTTGGTCGGTAATATACGGTATACCGTATACTTAGCCTAGGTGCATTATTGAAAACGGGTCATTCAAACTGACTTGACGAAGAAGTTATTCCGTGTGCATTTGGGAGTATTCTTGTTTCCTTTAGGTTTTGCATTGTAACCGGAAGTAGGGAAAATAGTGGAGAGTTTAGTTTCTTTTTGATGTTAAGTGATTTTGTTTTTTTTGTTCTAGTGGTTGTGTGGTGGTTGAGTGTGGGTGTGGTGTTTTTTTTTTTGTTTTTAGATTCAGATGCGATTTCAATATATTTAATAGTGTCAACAGGGAAATTCTCGTAAATCAATTTGAAAAGAGTTTTTTTTTGTGGTTTATTTTGTTACAATTTGCTTATTTGCATTTGCGAATTTTATTCAAATGTAAATTAAAGTGTTTTTATTTATGCAAATTGAAACTTAATTGACCAAGGACTGAATGACTAATTACGTGAATGTTTCAAGGGTGCCTTATGTCAGCCAATAAATTTCCTCGGATAGAAAAAGAGAAAAGTTTAAAAAAAAAAAAAGAAAATTCTTATGGTCGAATTTGAAATGTTTATAAAATCTTATTTTATCGTCTCTATTTATGTAGACACACTGATCAAAACGTTTTCGAAAAAATGGTCTTTTAATGCTTTGGCATAGTTTAAAAGACTGCCTAAACAAATGCATTCAAAATAGTTTGACACGTTTGAGAGAATATACTTTTCCTTTGATGGTATGGAAATAACCGTTAATTTTAGCTATGAGATTATTCCCGTTAATGGGTTTTACAAAATTTTTAAAGTTATTTTCTTAAAAATTTAAATCCCATCATACAACATTTTAGAGTTATTTTCTCGAAAACAGGTCTTACGATTTTCATTAAAATTGTTGTGTGTTTATTTTGTAAGTTTGTTAAAAGTTGTTAATAGATAATTTTGTGTAAATACAAATTCTTATTTTCAAAAGATTAGCACAAAACAAAAAAAAAATCGGGAAAGCCTTAAGGCATAACTTATTAAACATTAAAAAAATCGCCATTTGACAAGCCCTTGTGACCCGGTTGTGAGATAATGCTTAATTTTGAGCATTAGTTACTCCACTATTAACATTGAGAAAGTCTAAGGAACTTCGGAAAATGCTGTCCCATATTCAATTTAGGCCAATACAATGTCAATAACAGTCGTTATTCATAATTGAATTATCCATAATGAGATATTGTCCAGTAATTTCACTTGCTTATGAAATGAACGTGCGTATTTATAAGGATCAGTTACCTAAACATTGCATTAATTAATTGGAATGTTCAAATTACGCACTGACGCACTGGTAATAATAAACAATGTACTTGCACTTCTACGGTATTTAGGCTTGATTTTAAACAAATAATGTAACAGGTGCGCTCAACTTAAGTTTCTATAACAGTTCAACGCATTTTGTATCTTGATGCACTTGTTTACCAATTTGGATTCATTATTGAAGATGGAATACTAGAAAAAAAGAAGAAAAATAGAAAGACAAAAGAAAGTAAGTGCTGCGGTAAACATTGATGATTGATGCTTTTCCGTTTGTATTTTACTGAATTATCATTAATTGAATTTATAATAATAATTACAATTCCAAATTGTTTCGCTAAGAATTGTTAATTCAATTCGAAAGTAATGTATAGAAAAATAAAAACAACAACCAACAGAATTTATAAGCACGAAGCGTTATGTGCATGTAGCTCTTCACAGCACCGGTATACATGCTACATACATTCTATACTATAAGTCTCGCAGATGCAATCGAATTGGTATTGAAACCGTGACCATACACAACACTATTAAGATCAAAGAGGTAAAATGTGCTTACGTCCATACCAAATAACAAATATGTGCTGCTTAAAAATGCTTTAATGAGTTAAGTATTTCATTCAGAATGACGAGTTTCGAGTTCTTCAAATCGATGTCTAAATATTTCGGTTAAGTTTCTAAAATTATAATCATAGAAAAGGAAAAAAATCATTCTTTTACTTGCTAAAATAGATTCTTATGGGTGATTTAACTTCAAAACGTTAATTTTTAAATGTGCTTCGTTCATATTCTTCCAGTCTGTGTAAGTTGTGCAAACTGTGTTAGAAACTCCATAGCATAACTTTGATGCCTCACTGCCAATAAAAAAAAGTTTTCTTTAACCATAAGGCATCGGCATCGTTGGTAATAGTTATAGACCAAATAAAAAAAAGCTGCACACGCAAAATTGTCGATTTTAGTGAATGAAGTGCTGAAGAGTGGAAACATGCCCACTTCACTTTATTGGTTGCAAATTGTTAAGAAAGTTAGTCAAGTTTTTGAGACGCAACCTCTGACAGGTGGTTTTAAAGTTTGCCGTTTTGAAACTTTGAGTAAATCAAAAATTAAATTCGCGAGCCGTCGTTAAAGTATAAAGACCGATGATTGTTTTGTGTGTCAAGATTCGGTTAAAAAGAAAAGAACTCAATAAATTAATTTATTTAAAATAATCAATAAAATAAATTTTGAACAAAAAAGGATTTTTTTAATAATGATTCTATAAAATGTGGGTTTTGTGTGATTGTGACCTAAGAATTCAAATTTTGATTTAAAATTGTTGTTGAAGTTTTTCTTAAAAAAATAAGAAACTTTCATGATGTAATATGTACTTATAAAGTGTATGTGTATTTACAAAAAAATATTAATGTTTTATAATAACTACGTTAAGTTGGCAAATTAGAATTTTAAAAGTACTCTTTTTATACTTAGATACTTAAAACAAAGAATTTTTAATAAGTAATTTTTAAATGTATAATTTAAGAAAACTATAAACAAAATTTTAAAATAAAGTTTGAATTTTAAGAATATATTTATTACAATTAATTTGAAAATTTTTAAACTAAATTAAACAAAACTTTAAACTGTCAATTTTTAAGAAACTGAGTTTAAAAACATTAGCAATGCATTTTTTTTATATAGGGTTGTCCTAAAGTCAAATATGACACCTATAATCTTAAAAATGTTATACCATTTTAGAATTAGAATGGAACACTCCAACTTTTAAGGAAACTTGCCAATATTTCTTAGTGAATTTTATTTACACTAAAGTCTATTTGATTAGTAGGGTCTTGAAAATCGATGGAGCCGTTTAAAAAAAAAATATTTTTTTCTATAAAAATTCTCAAATTAATGCACATGTAAAACCAAAATTACAAGAAAATACAGTCACCTGTTTTCGAAAAATTAATATTTCAAAAAAATAATTGAATTTTTTTTTTTTTTTATCCAATAAATATTTTGTTGAATAATTTGTAATCAAATAATTTTAAAATAATTGAGTCGTTTAAGAGAAACTCAAAAATGAAAAAAAAACGTTCTATGGGAGGTACCGTTATTAACAATTCTACAAATATTTTTTTTTATTTCAAAAGTACAGCCTTACCAATAAAAGTAATTAGAATTTTTTTTATCAAAATCGTTGGAGACGTTTTTGAGAAAATTCAATTTTTCCATGTTCATTACATGGCAGGTACCGTTAACTTTGGCTTTAAAAAAAAAATTAATTCCCCTCTCGGGAATCACCAATTATCCTTAACCACTAAATTTAAAGAAAGTCGCTTGACGGGTTTAGCCTGTAGTTCGAGATATACACAGACGGGCAGACAGAATTTTTCATTCCACCTTGAAAAAACTTAACTTACTGACTATCTAACTTACTGACTTGGATGTGGAATGCAATGTAAATCTTAATCCTTGTGGTACATTCTCTGTATATCAAAAAATTGAAAAATCTAATAATAACTAGATTTTCTAATTTTTAATTTTCTCAAAAACTAGTGCACACTCTATCATTTAGTCTTCAGTTTTCGTTTATAAATTAATAAGCGCAATATTTTTTCTAAAAGAAAAACTAACAAAAGATACTTTTCTAAGTATTTTTTTTCCAAAACTTTGAGTTATTAATTATTTTTTTTTTTTCAAAAACTACCCACAGATATTAGCTTTAACTAAATTTTTAAACAAAACGAAAGAACAGCCATCTGGCTTTAAAAAAACGTATAAGACGTAATTTTAATTGTTGCCGTTATTTAAATTTTTTTTTTAAGTTTAAGTCATTTTTTTTTAAATGCCTTTCCTACCTATGGAGGGGATAGACCCCCTTTGATAATACAAAATGGTTGTATTTAACAATATTATTCGAATTCGTTATTATTTGCGGCCACAAATTTAGTTAATAATATTATTTGCGGTTATATATGTATATTTTCTAGACAAAATAGATCTAAGCCGAGAGATATACACAAATAACCAAAAATATATACATATATAGTTTCTTTTAAACGGCAACACTGTTTTTCACATCCGCGTTTTTGAAAAAAAAAAAACAAATTAGAAATGCAGTTTTGTTGCAATCACTTTGAACATTACAAAGCATAAATTTTAATCGAAATCTTTAGAGCTGTTTTCAAAAAAATTCGCTTAAATTCTTGGTATTCAAAAATATTTTAACAGTTACCGGTTAAAAATTGAGACTCTTATCGGATTTTTTTTTTAACTTAACAATAAGATTTTTTGAACAAATTTGTTTATCAAAAAACTTGGTTAAAATTTTATAAAATAAACTATGAAAAAAATTAAATGTCTTTTGCATAGTATGGTTTCTTAAAAAAATTTAAAGTTACTTAATTTTTAAGTAAAAAATTCAATAAAAAAAACATTCATCTTTGTATTGTCTTAAATTTCTCAAAAACTAGAAAGCGTACATTTAAACATTAACCGTTTTGTATTTAACTACAATAAAATAAATTTATTAAGTTTTGGTAAAAAAATTAATTTCAAGAAAGTAATTAATTTTTAAATCAGTTTGATTTTCTTTTAAAGAGAATTTTTTTCTAAATTGCATGTTTGGATCACAGTTTTTAAAAAACCAAAGTTGGTTGACCCAAAATAAGGCCATTGAATTTTGGAAGAAAACAATGATATTTTATAACGTAAAATTTTGAAAAAAGCAAGTTTTCTGCTTTAAGTCAACTTTTGATAAAAAAAACCGCTCCCATCTAAACGGGTGAAAACAGAGCCCCACCTTCACTTGTTGTTGTGAAAGCTAGCATAAGCTGAGCGTTCGTCACTTATAACATTTTGATAAAATAAGCGTAAGAATACGCAAACCAAGTGCTCTTCAGCAAACTCATGTACGAGCATAGATGTTTTATCTATTATATAGTAATAATTTTAATATTTATTTTTTCCATTTTGCACTGAAACAAGACATTAAACAACTTAAAGTCTTATTTTTTTGCATAAATTTTAAAAATTTATTGATCTTTGCAGGTTCGTTATTCGTTATTATACATGCATACATAACCCTACTTATTCATGAAACAGCCAACTAACAATACACGGAAAAACGTAGTATCCTCGAACTATAGGCGAGGACAAAGGTGAAGGAACAAAAAACTAAAACAAAGTAAAAAGGATATTCAAATTAAATGGAAAAGACGTTGAACCGGCTACTATAGAAGTGTCTTTCGTCCAGACAACAATTTGTGTATAGAAAATTCTTCCAAGTAACTTTACCAATATTATACCCAACAGGCACAATAACAACAAAAAACAACAACAAGAAATCAAACAGCATGACTTTTTTGAATTTCCACTTTTACTGCTGCAGTTCCAGTATTGTTGTGGTATTGTACACATGACTAACTGACCACTGAGCAAAACAAGGAAATCTCAAGGATTATACACTCGCGGCTAATAGAATATTCACAATTTCTACATCTCTCTCTCTCTCTCTCTCTCTCTTGTAACAACATTTTGTGATTTTTTTCCTATTCTTTTGGGGGGCAAAGATACGACCAACTCGGTCATAACATATAATTTCACCGATGTTCGGATTGTTTTTGTATATAAGTAAATTTTTGCACATGGCGAACCGTTGCAAATCGATAAGTCGATGTATACAACAATTGTGGCTTGATGTAGCCGGTTAACCCCATAATACTAGAGAACCCGCTTAAATTACAACTGGAGTTCCAAAAGAAGCTTAAAAAAAAAATATTCATCAGCAGGTGAGTTAAATTATCTTAGAGTTTCAAATCTTCTCAAATTTTCTTTATCATTTCAGATAACATCAAAAGCTCATATCCTTTTGATTGGGTGCAATATGAAAAAGTCACCACCATCTGTCATCCCGTTAAACTACGACTACCAAAAGATGTCACCGTCTTCCACAACAAATCCAATACCAGCACAAAGCGATGCCACTGCTTCTTTGTATGACAATCAATATCAAAGCCTTTTTGGGGATCCTGTTCCGCCAACACCATCTGAGGATTACTTTGGTCACTTAGATGGCAGTTTGTATGGCAGCTTTCGGCGAGATTCATACGCATCTGCGATAGCAGATGATTTCAATCGAACGATAACTTTAGCCACAGATGGCGGTAGGAGAAGATTATCAAGACTGTTTTCACAAACACCAATAACTGGTGTCACTAGTAGTCCCAGATTGGCGCCACCAGACATACAAATTTTGCCTGATAGTGGCAGTGGTGGTAACTCAAGTTCTGATCAACAAGCCTCACCAAACTATGGACTGTTAAGACCTGATGATGCTGTGAGATTATCGATTGATGAAAGCTATGAGCAGACTCAGGATATGGATAGTAATGGTGTGCAGGATTATGCAGAGCATAGCCAAACGGCTCAAGATGTTATTCGAAGGATATCGGACTTCTCGGAGGACTTTAAATCTAATGTTGGATCTTTGAGGTTAGTTCTAATGACTGTTTACTGTAAGTATTTTAACTTTTGAGATCACTGACTGCTTCTTCCAGGATTTCTATGAAAGATTCTATAAATAAAATTTAAAACAAAAGAGCTGACGCACAAACTTCAAAGTAAAGTATAGTTGTTTTCATGTGATTTTAGTTAGATTTATTACTTTTTCGAACGTTTTGTTGATTTTAGAATTAATTTTCCTATACTCAGTTTGTACAATTAGCCAATATTTCAGCTAAGAGGTCCACTTTTTCATTTCCATGAACCCCAAATTGATCATGTTCTTATAAGTTCGTTGAGTTTTTCTATAAATCCCAATACTAGCTTAGATTGTTGATAAAACAAGAATTACGTAATTTGGGCAGTTTTTGTTTTGGTGATTAACTTTCATGATGGCTCCTTCACCAGTATTTTCAATTATTATATTGAGTGGAGTCATAATGTACGATCACCTCCATTGCTGCTATAGGCCGGGTTCTCATTACCTCAATGTTCTTTTCTCTAAGGATTAGATTGAGAATTGTGCAGCCTTCATCAATAAAGGTATTCCAACGGCTACGTCTCGTTGGAAAAAATTTTTTATTATTCTGCAGATTTTTCGGGTGTTTGGCTTTTCTGGCTGAGCTGTCATGATACTGCCCCAACTGTTGGCAGGGTGGAATGATTTGCATTGAGGTAGCCATAGCCTTGATAAGAGCCTATCATTCGAATAAGGGAAGACAGGGGCCCCTGGACCACTTAGTTCTGGTGTCTTTAACACTAAACACCAGTTTCCAAAGAAAATATTTATTGAAATGAAAAGTTGAAAAGTTTTTCTCTTTAACAATAACAGAAACAAATTACCATTAATTGTTGACATGACTCGAGTAAAAACCTTTAACTCACCACTTTATACCAAAAGATCAACTATACAAAACTTTAGTAAATGCAGTTGCATTGCTAATGATGGTAGTTGCCGTAGAAGGCTACCTGTATGATTTTCTTTCACACACTGAAGTTCACTCCAAACATACTGATAGTTTCTGCTGCCTGTGGTGGATATTTCAAGAATCCCTATGATGTTTCCTCAGCCACTTGTGAATTAATATAAACGTTTTGTACTTGAAGAGGAAAGTGTTCATATCTTAGACTACGTCCTACACAACTTATGGTTCCTAATGCATTAGAGGTGTGCTCTGTTTCAAGTCATCTTTGAGTTTATTTCACTGCTCAACCGGTTTCTACGGAGAAATGCTAAATTATGTCCCTTGTAGTCCTTCCACATCTAGCCTTCGAAAGTTGTACATTTCTCTCAAAGTTTTGTTGCTACGAGTGGGGTTGCGTAGACTTGCGTAGACTTGCGTACCAACTATTAAATTGTTTAGCAAAGCCTAACAGCCTAATGAATATGATCTGCAGGAGGTATTCAGTTGTAGGTTATACTTTCCAATATTTTCTCCAAAGATATTGTACCTTACCAACCTATTAGTATTAAATTAGCTAAGGGACATTTTAATATTATTGCTCAAAAATTGCTTGATGGACCTGACTTTGGTGACATCGGCTGAGCACCTCGTTTTCGAGGACTTGTTACCGTCCTTTTTCTTTAAGAACTTGCTGTTATTTGAAATTTCCTACCAACCACAATGTTTTCATCCTATTTAGTTTTGTTGATGATATTTTCTAGTGTGACCACAAACACTACTTTTAAAATCATTTATATTGTTAATTTAAATTATTTTCCAAATTTGTTTTTAGAGAATCACCCCCAGAGATACCAGATCCGCCTTCCAGATACACCCGCCAAATATCCAACGAATCATATTCCAGCACAGAATGGTTCAAGCCCATAGGTGCCTATCCTGAATTCACAAAAATGCCAAAAATGCGACCAAGTTCCAAGAACGTCCTCTCGATAAAACACCTCGAAATGCCACCAGAGGATTCACCAGTGGCAGCAATGATACATGACTCCAATGGCTCAAGTAGTGGTGATGATCAAAGAAAAATCGATCCAGTTCCTGTTAGACCTCCTGATCCGCAACCATCACGCTTGAGATCATTACAACGTCAATCGAGTTCAACAGATTCGATGTTGCCAAGTAATTTGCCTCCAATACCACCACCACCACTGCCACCGGCACCATGTTCACAGCAGCTGCCTCCGGAACCAGCCTTGCCACAGCCAATAGCTCGGCAAATGTCACCAATTATCGTTACAGATGCAATCACAACAGGAGCGGATTATAGGTATGTATAATGTGAACATCATTTTGATATTGTATTTCTAAACTTCTTTTTTCTAGAGTTACTGCTCCTCGAACGCACAAGAAGCCATCTTTTACGATTATTGCCGAAAAATCATCACAGTCTTCCATCGAACAGGGTCTTCAAAAACCTCCATCGTCTGGGCTTTCGCCTTTTCGTGGACATGGATTTAAAGAACCAGAAACACTTCCACATTTGGTATCTTCGGAAATCCCACCAAAACCAGTAGCAATGCCACGAATGCTTCATCAAAAATCACTATCATCAACTCATTTAAGGCTTCCCAGTATATCAGGTCCATCAGCAAAACTTCCAGGATCAGATGACTCCCCACGGCCCTCGG
Organism: Meliscaeva auricollis; assembly: GCA_948107695.1. Lineage (NCBI taxonomy): Eukaryota > Metazoa > Arthropoda > Insecta > Diptera > Syrphidae > Meliscaeva > Meliscaeva auricollis. The sequence goes on along the minus strand of OX403619.1, from coordinate 16,509,421 downwards.
TTCAGTTCAATATGAGTGGCAGACGTGCATCAATACAATTAACAAACCAAAAGGGAATACTTCAAAAAGGGAAAGAACATTCATCTTCGTCGCAAGATACTCCTTTATCCACAAAATTAGACCCTTTTGTTAAGGACAAGAACGCCAGAAGCTGTGACGCACTGCCACTTATAACAGATCCATACAGAACATCAATACCAAGGCTGAGTGCACCCCCGAGTGCACCTACAAAACCCATAACCTCGAATTTAAATCCTACAAGAAAACAACGTGGCCTCTTGAGAGTCATCAATAGTGCAGATTCAAGCTCACGAATTCCGGTTCGATCAAACTGGGCCAGCATGGATGATTTATCAACACAAAGGAAGCCAATTTTATCACCACTTCGAGTTCAAATTCGTCGCCGATCAAGCTCTACATCCCCGGAAAGAAGGAGCTCCACCCAAACGGAACCAAGAAGTTCCATTGTCTCTGATCGTCGGAGTTCAAATCTAAGCTCGGTTACAACATCGGACTTTAGCTTTCGTCGAAACTCCTTATCACCAATTAAAACTCCCTTAACGGGGAGAAGAAAATCAATTTTTCAGCCAGGAATGACAACAAATTCAACACCAGCTTCTCCAGCTAATCGAAAACGAACGTCAAGAACTCCTCGCAAGGTTGCTAAGCCAACTACGCTTTCTCCCATTATTGGAACACCGAATAAAGATCTTCCTCCAACTTCACCAGCAAAAGGAAGCAGTCGACCTATTTCGGTTTCTTTGTCGCGTAGAGAGTCACTCTCAAAAATTCCAGTCTTCAATAGTCCAAACGGTGGTGGTTCAAGATCCAATTCAAGATTGAGTTCACGGGGAAACTCACGAGTTAGTTCAAGATCGAGTTCACCTTATAAGGATTTTGGAGCAAGTCCACGAGTTCCTTCCAGTCGATCACCATCGCGACAATCTCTCAGGCCCGAATCAAGACTGACATCAAGAGGTGGTTCACGCCCAGTTTCAAGAGCAGCTTCAAGCAAAGCTCCTTCCCGATCTGCTTCTCGAGCTTCAACTCGAGAGATTTCAAGAGCTGCGTCTCGGGCGAATTCTCGAGCCAGTTCTCGACCCAACTCCCGCATGGACCAAGCAAAGGCGATTGCGAATTCTCGTTCAAATTCACGACTTAGTACCAGGAGTGAAAGTCCCATAAAAAGTCGAACAACGAGCCCACCAAAGACGAATCGAAGAAGCCAGTCCTCGTCGCGTAGTCCAGATCCAAGGAAAACCCGTAGAAAATCCATTAGTCCAGGGAAAACGAGAACACCTGTTGTGCAGCGAAGAGACTCCAAGTCACGTATTCCAGCTCGTATTCCTACCTCAAAATCTACAACAGGGACAAAACCTAAAACAGCACCTAGACCAGGAGTGACACCAAGAAGAGACTCTCCAAAAAGGACGAGTGTTCGCAAATCACCAATCAGTGCCAAAAAAAAATCTTCCAGCAGTGTTCCGAGAGGTAGTACGAAGGCTAGTACGAAAGGTAGCGTAGTGAGTAATGCAAAAAAGACCACAGCCGACGGAGTAACTGGTGTCCGACGGACTCCATCATCTGTTAAGAAGCCAATTGGTAAGGCCTCCACTCCTAAGTCAGGTTCAAGTCCGACAGGATTAAAAAGCCGGCAGCCAAGTAACCTTCAATCGAGTAATCTTCCAAAGACTGATCATAAACGTGAAACCTCAACAGTTCGACAGGCTATCATTGCAGCAGCAGCGCTGAAACGTGAAGCTTCTTCATTGAGTATAAAAAAGGACGAGGTCAAAGCCGATCAATCTTCTAGTAATCAAGCTGAATCTCAAGCCGCTGAGACAGTTCAATCAAAGGAAGAAGGAACCAAGGGACCACCGAAACCACTAAAACGTCAACCTTCAACAATGGCCCTACTCACTATTGGCTCGAAGCTTAGTCTTTTAAAAAAGCGATCTGACAGTAATCTCAGCAAGAAACTCAAGGATGCGAATAACGCCACTGATGGTGGCAAAGCTAATGGCAATGGTAAAGCTGCAGATGGTTCAACGAATGGTAAGCTTGTAGCAATGACAAAGCCAAATGTAATTTCAATGACTACTGCTGCTATTACAGCAAAACCTGTGGAAATAAGTACTGTCCTGGCAAATCAATTGCCAAAGACAAGCAGTTCTGGGCAATTGTTGGCAGGACAAGAAGACATGGCTCTACCGGCAGCCATTTTGGAGAAATCACAAAAAACCTTGGAGAACATACAAAAGACTGTTACAGAAGCAACTGATGAAATTCAAAAGACCATCAATGAGAACTTAACTGATTTGAAGACATTGGAGAGTGACATGGGCAAGATGTCGGAGGAGCTAACCGGTTCACCATTGTCTTTGGAAAAGTCTGATAGCCTTAAGACGGTTATTGAAAAACGTTCGCCTAAGAATGCCAATGGCAAGAAGACAAAAGGAGCATCAGAAAAGTCAGCAGGTACCGTTGATGATGCCTTTGGTGAAGCGGTACAGAAATCTCCGATTCCTGCAACTCGTCCTTTTGATGCAACAGTTACAGTTATCAATCCGTTGAAAGGAAATGGGAACAATTCAAAAGGTGCAGCAGCAGCAGCAGCAGGAACAGCAAGTAGCAGCAATGGTTTAGCTGTTGATGATGAGGATTTAGCCGAAAGGGTTAGTGAACGTGCTATTTCTGTGTTGCCAGAAGTTGACTGTGAAAGTGCAAATTTGCAGAGTAACGAAGCCGGATTGATAGACGATGTAGATGTTATAAGTGGCCATTCTGGAGCTGGAAAAGATTCCATGGCTGCCAGCTCTAAACAGAAAAGTGTGAAAATTGATGGAGGCGAAAACAGTGAAGGCGATACTCAGAACGAGTAAGTTACTGAATACATGATTTATAACTTTCATTTTTGTATAAAAGTCATTGTTTTAATTGAAAAAACTTCATACTGATCTTATTTTAAGAAGTTTAATTTTATAAATTTAGTTCTTTTTACTATAAAACACGTTTTTTGCTTAAACTGTTCGTTTTTTGATGTGAAAATTGACATAATTCAAAATAGTAACATTTTGAAATATGTATTAGCCAACATATCAAAAATATACCAAAAATGCATATTTTTTGAAGAAAATAGATGACGATTTTGAGCCAACTAGTCGGAGATGAAAACTTTTGTTTTCAAAAAAATATTACTCATACGCCATAGTGACCCATTTGGATTAGGTTTCATATAATAGACTGTATATTGTACAATTTTCATTTGATTTTGAATATTAAAGTATCAAAGCAAAGAATAAAAAAAAAACCAAAAATTTCACACAAAAAAAATTGATCGTTTGCGAAAAAATCAATTATAATTTGAAAGTTTACCTGTGAAGTCAGAGCTATTTTCAAACATCGTAGTTTGAAAAATGTCAATTTTGTAGTTTTAAGGCCTTCAAATTATAGCCCAGTCCTTAGTCAAAATATAGTCACAAAATTGCACTTTTCTTCTTTTTTTTCTAGTAGTGCCCCGGAAAGAGTTAAAAAAATGTTTCGGAAAATTGTAGACAATATATTCATCCTCAATGATATAATTAATTTCGGTAATTTCTGTCTTTCGGGAACTGTGACTGTGCCAAAAGTTAAGTCAAATTAACATTTTAAAGTGTCAAATCGGTAAATATTAAATTCGGCCATAATTTACGACAACGATTAGCTTTGAAAACCAAGGGGCATCAGGGGGACAATATGTTTAACAACAAAAATTAATTTTATATTGCATAAAGATTTAGATTTTGCAGAATTTCACAAAAATCATAAAATGTGTGGGTTTTTGGGCAAACTTATATATTTTTTTAAATAATTTTTTCCTCAAAAAAGAAATAGTAAATAAGTCGTTGTGTTAACACCTATGTATATCCTACATGTCACCCATTAAATGGCCCTTATCTAATTGAAATTGAAAATTGGAAAAACTGTAGTATTCGTAACAAAAGAAGAAAAAACTACGGTTGAGTCAAATGTAGGGAATTTCAGACGAGGAATTGCCAAGCCCAATTAACAAGGTATAACAATTTTAACTCAAATAAACAGACTTTTAAAAAGTAAAAAATAACAAACACTTTTTTATGATTTTGGCCTAATTTTATAACACATGAATCTAATTCATTACTAAAAAGATTACTTTCACTACTACTTCTAAAATGGTTTTGACTTCCAAACGAACTATGCAATTTGAACGCTCATTAGAGCGTTTTTTTTAAATATTTTTTTTATTTTTTGTGAGTTTGCTTGGATTCTTTTGACAAGAATTTAAAAAAATTTTTTGTATATGTTTCAGAGTTTTATTTTTCCTTTTGTCCTTTCGTCCAAAATTAATTTTTTTCACAGTTTTTGCATTTCTAAATTAGTTGGGATAGACTCCAGAATAACATTAATGCAAACAATTGCACTATGCTTGCACAATTACGAGACCCACTATTTCTCTTTATCTGTCATCGTAGTATCATTTCTAGCCTTATACTTGCATTTAAGTAAAAAATTGACGCAACATCACCAATTTGTGGGCCTAGTTCCTCACTGACTGGTCTATGAAACATAAAAAAAATTCTCATGTAAGAGTCTACTTTTTTTGTTATAAAATATTGACTTTTACAAAATCTTCTCATCTCTCCCACTATAATACTCTAGCTTAACATAAATATGTAATTTCCTTCTTCCACTGTGAAAAAACCTTGACCTACATAATTTTAGTTAAATAATATATCGACTTCTATGCCAATACTCTGTTTTCAATGGTTCTTCTAAGTTATTGTTCAGCTTAATAAACAAACAACCTTATTGCGTGTATTTAGGCCTTTTAAAATTATCATAAATGTAGTTGTCCATGTAAAAATAATATCATTAAAACCACATGCCATTCTTTTGACAACTTCATACATTTTAATTGACTTCTTTGTAAAAAAAAAAATTCTTAAGCATAAAAAAACGGATTGAAATAACTTAAAGGTATGATTTTGCATGTGACAAGTTTATTAAAAAAAAAAAAAACAAAATGTCATGTTACTAAAATATTTTAAGTTAATTTAATGTACTCGAAAATGTTCAATATTCATGTTACAAATAAAGTGAAACAAGCTTTTACCCAAATTATAAAAGATTTTAAAAACTTTTCCGTGGAATTTTCTCAAAACTTTTGTTACAACAGACTTGAAGCACATCTAAAACTCTTGTAATTTACAATTCACTCAATTCACTTGACTGACAGTAGGAATGGAAAAATCACTTTGGTCAAAGATTTAAATGAAAAATTCGTTTTCAAATAGTCAACTACCAACCTTCTTCTATGAGCTAAACATTTAAAGGCATTATACCTATGTACGTCTTTTATGGTGTAAAACAAATTCACCTCCCATCCTATTCGCATTGCACCTACAACTTCTTTGTTGGCCCCAATCATAGTCCACAATGCCGCCGGGCAACCATATACATACGGTCATACACTAACCACCGCCCAAAAGCCAAATCCCCATAAAATCCTTAAAATCCCATTCCAATTATATGCCTCTGTTCAATTATCATAATTCACCTCCTCGAGTTACTCGTTTTATTAGTTCCGAGGTATGACCATAGGTGGGGTTTAGTGCAAGCAGGACTCGACATAAGAAGGCCTCAATGGCTCTTTGTGTAATACCTTTGGCTGGTGTTTGGCCTACTTCTTTCTACTGGGGCATGGTCTTTCTTGGCCAAAGTATTCATAATGCGTCAATATCGAAGGCAGGTGCGGTGGCGGCGGCAGCGGTGGCAGTGGTGGTGTTCTCTGAAACCAAATCACAACAATATTTCTTCCTGGCCAACAGAATAGTTTCGTGCTAAACGAAAAGTCAGTTTAAAGTGGACAACCAGCGTGAAAGGATTCGTGGGATTTTTTCGTGCAAAAAAAATAAATATAAGAACCAAAAAAAAAAAAAAAAAACAAAACCATGATTCAAAAAAATGGTAAACGTAAAAACTCGGTGGTTTTTAACATCGATCTACCAAATGAATTTGGCGACACCGAAAAATATTTCTTTAGGTAAAGAGGGACGAACAAATAATGAAATTCTTTTGCATTTTTCCTCAGTTTTAATTAGTAGGTGCACGTTTATCGTTTTCGTTAACTTGGCCACCTCTGGGTTATAGGGTCCGTTTTAACGGTCAGATTGAATTGATATCAATTTGTGTATTATTTTATTTATTTTTTTGATTTTATTTTTTTGTTTGTGGTTTCCCCCAAAGTCGCGTGTTTATATTAAATTAAGAGTTTTTTTCTTGAGAACAATGAATGTTATTTGTATAGGTCTTGTGTTTCCTGATGTGAGTCGGCTCTGAGAACTTTTAACAACAAAAACACCTTTGGTTCGAGGGATTCATTTTATTTTTTTTATTTTTTATTTAAGAGTGATTCCGGTTGGAAATGTGAAACATGATTGAATTTTGAAATGATTTATGTTTTGAATTTGTTGGTGATTTTGTTTGTTTTGTTAAACGACCTGCCGCAGTTTAAATACAGATTTCCGTTTGGTTGCAAGTGAATAAGTTTATTTGATTATTTTTTTTTTTTTCATGAAGTGATTTTTAGATTAACATATTGTATGAAAATTCACGTGAGTTTTTTTTTATAAGCAATATCAAATCATATAGTAATTGAAAAATGTTTTATGGATTTTTTTTAACAATTTTTGGATTAAAACTAAATTCTGTATGAACAATTAATAGCTACAGAAGCTATTTCTACGATACAACGCCTTGACACATTTTGAGAATAAGCCGTATTTATTAGTGACCAGTAACCTGCAAAACATTAAATGGTAGTTAAAATTCTAATTTAAAAAAACTTCGAATTACATTAGTAATACCAAACTTTTCCGGAATGTTGCAAGATTTTTTACTACAAAAAAGTATAAAACATTGAAAATTAAATATTCTGGTGTTTTGGCACCCCCATTGTTTAAAAAATCAGTACCATTGTTCATTGAAACAATTAAAAAAATGCAAAATTGTAGTACTCCCCATACAAAATGAAATTTTTGGAAGGTTTTTGTATGAAAAGTTCAAGAAGGTTTTATTAAAAATTACAGAATTTCAGAGATAACTTAAGTTTAAATAATTCTCAACTTTTGGCCTTTACAGATTTCAATTATCTTGATTATATCAAAAGTTATCTAAAACGTGTTTTCTTTACGTTCCATGATGTTTCATGATGAAATAGACTTATTCTGAAAATCATTTCACTACGTGTACGGAAAAGTAACAAGAACCACAATTCCCAATTTTTGTTAGGGGAAATTGTTTGAAATCTCAGAAACAGTAATTTAGCTTTTTTGAGCCCAGCGAATGAAATTTTCAATTTTCTAATTCAAATAAATAACATATACCTAGTCGAAAAATCTTTACAAATTCGAAAAAATGAGAATGTTGCTGGCAACACATGAATTCTCATGTTTGATGCCAAAAAACTGAGTCTTAAATTCATCCGTAACGAGCAAACAAACGAATTAGATTTTGTTTTTAAGGTAACATCTAAGTATAAGGTATAATAAAAGCAACAGACAAAACTAGGTCTTGTGTGGGTGTTGCTAAACATAAATATATGTATTATTTTGTACATACATATATTGGGTAAGAATACCAAGCCGGATTTGATCTATTGAAAAATAAAATACAGAAAATATTAAAAATTACGAATCGTAAAAATCAAAAAGTAAAAATATTAATAATTTTTACTTAAATTGGGTTTTTGAAATTACGTAATGTAGTTGAATTATAAAAAAATGCTTACAATATTATTGACGGTTTAAGGCTTAGCTCGAAAAACCTGCAATATTTTACTAAACATAAGGATAATTACGTTTAAAAAAATTTACTGGTATTTTCCACAGATTGGAATAATTTTTTATTTAATATATTTTTTTATGGCAAAAAAGTAAGTTTTCTCTGATTAGATTCAAGTGATTTTTTTTTATTTTTTAAAGGACAAAAATAAAAAACATAAATAAACTACAAAAATGAATCTGCACCTTTGAAATTCTATTTTTTTGGTATTTAATGGTACCTGCCGTAGAAATTTTAAGTGGCATCAATTTTTTTCTTTCTTGACAAAATCTTGTCCGATATATCGAAAATCAAAATCTTTCGGGATCCAAAATCTAGAAAATTAAAAATCTCGAAAAGTAGAATAACGAAAAACTCGAATCTTGCTCTAATAAATCTGGAGAATTGTCTGAAAAAAAAAGTGAGAGTTTTGTCTAGGTTTTGTTTGCGATTTATTATAATTATACAATTGAATCCTCTAGTAACCTTAATTTGATTTTCTTATTCCTAATCTCGTTCTATTCAGAAAACAATTTTCAAGATCTTATTGATATTAAAAATCAAACTTTCAAAATTATGGAATTTAAGATTTTAGTAAGTTCGACATTTTTGTCAGATATAAAAAAAAAAAAAATTTTTTATTGGCTAATAACAACACCTCCCATGGATCCGTCTTCCGTTTTTCTGATTTTCTCGTACACGACTGAATGGATTTTGATGACAATTTTTACACAAAAGATTTTAATGCGAACCTCATTCTTGCTCCTATCATATCGCCCTTCAGGTCTTCACGGGAGGCTCTATTGTATTTAGATAGCCAAAAGTAAATATTTTTGTTCCGATATTTTTATTCATATGAGAGTATTAAGTGCATTTTTGTGTGATTGAAGCGAAGAACGTAAAATACATAATGGTGACTAGTTTTGGTGTTATTTAGTAGTTATTGTTATTATTGATCTATACATTTCTTACTTAGAGGAGGCCTAACTCCTCCTCGGTTGAAACAAGAGAATACAGAATGTGCTATTACTTATGTTAACCACATTTACGAATCGGTATATACCCGAAAGCTATATTTTTACTCACCCCTTCAAATTGAATTAACATTTTCTTAAATTTTATTTTAAATTTTGTTCGTTAAGTTTGTCTTGTCTGTTGTTTTTTTTTTTTTTGTTGTTTGTATTAAAACATCGAAAAATGATTAATATTGTTAAACAGTGTCACAATAATTCTTACAGATAAAATAAATAATGCATACGCAGGGTGACAATATTAAATTTTGAATTATTTGCATGTTTCAACTGACCTCAATCACTGTTTCAAACGCCCCTGGTATGGGGACTTTTAAAACAAATTGACTTTTTTTTTAATTTGATGTACTACTCAAAATAAAAATATTTTGACATCGACATTAAAAAAAAAAAAAGTTTAGATTTTTTTAAAAATTAACTGAAAAACTTTCCGTTTTTGATAAAATAGAGGTTAATATTAAAAAAAAAAGGGTTTTTTCCCTTTAAAAGTGACATATTTCAGGGTCATTTCCTACAGTTAGAGCAATCAGAACTACATCATTCGACAACTTGATGTCTATACAAAAACCAACCCTACATATCAATAAGCTACTCTGAATCTAATGACTCTTAACTTTTTTATTTAATTGCTAAATCTGGTCTTAGATTTTTTTCTACAACGAATGGTTGCTTATTTATTGAAATGTAAAAAGATAATAACTGTAAACTGTCACATAATGCTTGTGTTGGGATCAAATAATTTTGTTTCGTATCAGTAAACTAGCCCTTATTTGATTAAAACTTTAGAAAAACAATCATTAAAAACCAGTGTGTTTATGTTATGTACTTATAAGTATTCCCATAATATTTTTCTATATTTATTTTTTGTTAGCCATTGACAAAAAAATGTCCTTGTCATCGTCCTTATTATGACTCAATTTACCTTGAAAAACTAGCAACAACAGAAAAAAACAACAACAAAAAAACCATCAACATTGAACGAGTAAATGTAAAAAAAATCCCTGACGTTAAACGGACACCGTGTCGATAATAACTCCATGAATTTCCATTTCGTTTATTGGCAAGGCGAGTCCTGTCCCAGTCCCTATAATATACTCTTACCTTCCCCTTGCCATTGCCATATCCAACACAAAATGAAAATGGTCTCGCTAATTGTAGGTCCTTTATTTTTGCATTTTTGATTTGCAAATCGAGGCGGTGCAAAATAATAACAACGTTCACATATGAATGTGAAAATTAGCATGTCCTTTCCAAACGAAACCCATACTTTTGTTCTTCCTTCATTCCTCACCACTATTATAGTCCACCCCATAGATCCGACAGTATTTTTTGTTGAACGAAAAACTGATTCAAGGGATTTCCTTGCAGCATGGCATTTCTTATTGACAAGGATAACAGAACGAAAAACAAAAAACCTTCATGTCGTGATTTAAGTAAAACGAACAAAAAATTGGCGACTTAAGATTTAAAAACACTCAATGTATTGGCGGTCGGTGGTGAGGGGGACAACACTGTGACGACCACACCCTAAGGTCAACCAAGGAAATCCAACGGTGGGCGGTGTGTGGAACTGTAATGACTTTTATCGAATTCAAATTTTTGTTGAATAACTTGAAACTGTGCCAACTGCAAGAAGCAACTTTGATTTTCTTCTGCAAAGTTAACCAATATCGTCGACCCTCTCGCAAGGAAGTAATTCATTGCCAACCTGTCGAGATAATTATCGCAAAAACATGGAGAAGTTTCAATTGTTCAAGAATATGCAAATAAAATCAAAATTATTGGTGAGAGTTACACTGCTTCTAAATGCACTTACGCTGCATTACCTTTTGACCTTTGCAACCCTTGTAATTGCGCCAAACTGCACCAGAGAGAGGGTGTGTAGTATAGTGCATTAAGTTTGATCGTTTTGATGGTGCGTATGGTAATCAGTGGTGTATAGCCATCATGTTGAACCTAATGAGATTTGCCTTTCGCAATACAAATTGTTTTTGATTAGCATTTTCTTACAGTGAGGTAATTTGTTTGTGTCCAATTTATAGTTCAAGTTTTAAGGTATCCTTAAGACACAAGTAATTTGAGCTCAAAAATTAAAATTTGTTATTAATAAGCACAAACTGAATCTGAAACGATATTTGCAAACAAACATATTTAATCTTATGTTACCGACTGGTAAACTTACAAAAATGGGTTCAAACCAAATTTGAAACATTTTTCCACAATCAAATGGCGCTTATACTCGTATGCCTAAGATAGATTTTTTTTTACTTTTGCAAACTATTGTTGCACGCTGAACCCGAATCAAAACTACCCTAGCATGTCACATTTTCGAGATATGCTAATATGAACATGCCAAAACCCCGTTTTTTGGTACATTTAACGTCGTTTTTTTTACTAAACACTTTATTACAATACTATTATTGAAATGTGCATGAAGTGCATCTGTATAAATTATTTTAAATCATTTAATAATTCGCTTTCGGCGCAGATATTGCAAAGTTAAATTTATGATTTAACCAAAATAGATACTCTTTAGTCTAGTTAAATCGCTTTTAGAGGTGAAAAGTTCTGAAGTAATAATTTTTTAAATGGCTAAGTTTTTTTGTTTAGGAATATTATACACGAATCTGAAGTTATCCAACAAAATTTATCACGGGAAACATGAGAAATCATTGAAAAACTTACAAACTAATTTTTTTTTATTGTTTTTGGTGCATGACCAGAAATATGTTAATTTTTTGCTAAAACTATTTATGTACAAATATAGACAAAATTACTAAATTTATGTCTTGATCAATTTTTTGTACGACTTCTGGATTCTTCACAAAAAAATGTTGAAAAGTCCATAGAAATCAGTCCTTTTGAAAAGCGCAAAACATCCTTTTTTATTGGTTTTGCTATATATCTTGATAAAAAAGAACAAATCTGGTTTCAGGTCTTAGCTTATGCTACGTGAAATAAGTCCTCCAAATTTCAGCCGAATGGGCTCAATAGTTTTAAATATACCTATACCAGGTCAACTGTATTCTAAGAGCGCTTCTTTCTCCAAAACAATCACAAAAGAAATGTACGTGATAGAATTTTTTTGAAACCAGATTTAGATTCAAAAAATTATGTGAAGGACTAAAACTTAAAAGCACCTTTTTCTTAAAGGTCGATGCACAGATGCAGTTTTTAATTATTTTCTTCAAACAACCTCCATATTTCTCTTCGACACAAACGGAATACCTACTTGTTTTATAGAAGAAAATCAAAAATAGGCAGAATTTAATTCATCTTTCTCACTAAGCCACCAAACATTGGAAAGATTTTCATTGTTGGTTGCAAAAATCACAACTTTTCAACGAGTTAAGAAGATCAATTTTTTTTATCAATTAATTTGTTTTTGTTTAGGTATTAAAGTAAAAAAGGTAGGGAGTGAAAACTATCGTGCTTTTTATGTATGATTAAAGAAAGAAGAACACAATGTCGTAATTTAAAAGAAATCTAGGGTTTTGTACAAGATTGTAACAAAAATAGGTATGTTGTGTTAAAAAATACAAAAAGTTATAGCACATTTTCAATTGGCATTACTTCAAAAAGCGTAACTTTTCGACACAGACAATTTTTTTGTTTACTATTCATGTGCACATTGGCAATAGGTCTATTTTATAAAATTTGGTTTTCGTTTCTTTCCCTCAAACTAATATTTGAATGAACTCTTCTGATTTTTGATTCTCATAACAACTGAAAGATTTATATCAAATTATATAAGTGTACCAGATATTTATTTTTCTTTTTGCCCCGAAAAAAAATCCATCCTTGTGTATAAATGATTATAAATTTTTTTAAGGGTGGTCATCTGGTCATATCGAGATGAAATTTACCTCCAAATCATGTCTCCCATCGCTGGATTGTAATAAAATATACAATTTTTCGCTTGATAAACCTTCACCCCCTTCTTCTTAATTCTTCTTTAAATGCGGCAAAAAAAACAATAGTGGGATTTGGGTACTTTCTGCGTCGCTGCTCGATATCATTCATAAATATTCATGAATTAATTCGTTTGAACATTTCGGAACTAAATTTATCTATTTTCCTTATCTATTTCTATCTTAAGAAACTGTTGACTCACGAACTAATGTCATATCTTTATAATTTATAAATTAATTTTAATATCTTTTATGATATTGCCATTGTTTGCACGTTATTAACAAGACTCCAATGTCAATATACCCTTCGATGTTTCATTTCAGAGCTGGCAGTCAGGATCCTCTCGATGAGGAAAATGAAAAATCCAAGGGCTGTTGCAAATGTGGCAGATGTAAATGTTCTGCTTGTTTTTGTATGCCATGTCGACGTTCTCGCTGTTCCAAATGTTTTCGCAAACAAGACAAAGATCCTGAAACAGCATCATTGGCCAGTGTAGAATTGGTCGATGAAAAGGTTAGCTGTTGGAAGAAAATGAAATGTTGTAAGCGAAAACCAAAACCAACTGCAATCGAAGAACCATCATCAATGCAACATCGAACAATGGAAACTATTAGTGAGGAACCAGAAAGAACAGGAAGCCACACTTCGACACCACCTAAGCAAAGTAAATGTGGACTTTGCATGAGAAAGATTTTCTGCTGTCGTTCGGTGAATAAAGTTGAAGCTGCTAAAGATGATATTGAAGAAGTCAAGAAGTGCTGTTTCTGTATACCATGCAGGAAGAAAAGATCTACACAAACTGAGAGTACGACGCAACCTGCCTGGGAAGACCCAGAAAGACCAATACAACAAGCTACTGAGGGAGCTGTACCAACACCAACAGTTGCACCCGCAGTTCCGCCAGAAGGGTGAGATTTTTCATAATTGACTTTAATCGGGATGTTATTGTTTCCAACAATTTTTTTTTTTTATTGACAGAGGCTGTTGTTCAAGGTTCTTTCAAAAACTTATCTGTTGTAAGAAAAAACCAACCGTTAGCGAAAGCAGACGAGCTAGCATGAAACAGGGACTCCAACCAGAGGTTGAATCAAATATAAAATTGTTAAAGGGTCCAATTAATGTACAAAATTGACTTTTATTGTTTAGGAAACTCGTCGGAAACTACACGTAGACTTGGTCGAATTCAACTCAAAGATGAAAGGTGCCATTCCGGTTATGCCTCTCTATCTAGCATGGTTCTGTGCAATCTGTAACACTCTTGTTCCAGGATTAGGTATCGATCATAAGCCCCACACCCAAATATTTCTATTCAAGTTTTCTAATTTTTACATTTCTTTCAGGAACACTTCTTTCGGGATTCTTTTGTATTTGTGTTGGTATTCCTCGATTTAGCATGTATGACAGTGCAAAGGCACGTTTTGGATCGCTTATCATCAATTGCATTGTTGCAGTAGCACAGCTATTCTGTGTGCTATTCTGTTTCGTTGGTTGGGGATGGTCAATATGGTGGGGAACTATAATGCTTAAAACTGCAAGTAAGATTCCAACAAGGTCTATTGTTTTCGAAAATAAAAAAAAAATATTTTATTTTTGTTTTAAGGAAAACTGAATAAAATTAGAAAAGTCGAAAAACTAGAAGAAGAAGAAGAAAAACGGCAAGCGGAGATGGCTGCTGCAGCTACAATTGCTACAAATGACGCTGAAGCTGCAAAAGCTTAAACAAAATATCGATTTGAATAACATTATTTTTTTTTACACTACCTACACATACACAACAGCTGTTGAATGGGGCACAAGAACTTAATCCATTTAATGAAATCAAAGATATTAGTTACTGAGAAATAAATTCTTAGTTGCAGAAATTTTAATACTTTCCTAAATTGTACAGAAGTTACTTACAGGACTGTTAATACTGTAGACGAACTTATGGTTAAGAGCACGACTAAAAACTCGATAACATTAAATTTCAATTTGCCGTAAGTTGCAAACTTAACCGTAAGTTTTTAAAAATGTTTTTTCCTAGAGTCGATTGTTTCTTACCTTGCTTACTTAACCCATTTTTTACTTACGTAACTCTCAAGGTAAGGAACAATAGGTACCAGAAAAATATGTTTTTGGAATCATACGGAATTTTTACAACTTACGGAGATAGCATCTGTAAGTTTGCAAATTACGGTAGGTTGAGTTTTTATGTTTTTCAATTTTTAAAATTTTTGTGGCAGTAAATTTTTAAGTTTTTAGTCTTACTCTTAACTGTAAGTTCGTCTAAAGTGAAACATTCCTGTTAGTAACTTCTGTAGGAATTATATAATTTCTTCGTAGAACTAACGTGTGAATCCCCGCCTTATTTCGATAACATTAAAGTAGAAACAAACATATCGCCTCTTGAGAAATTGAAAAGAAAACGCTCGTAGAGCACGAAAAATTATTAAATTGGCAACCGAAATTGGGCTTATTCGTCTTTAACTCCTCATTGTTTGTTGTTAATAGTTTTTTTTTTTAATTATATTTCATTCATATTCAATGTTTTTTCGTCTTTTGTTGGTATTTTCTATTTTCATCATACTATTTATTATAAACTTGAAGCCTTTATCACTAAAATGGAAAAATGTTATGATGTATAGGCTATTTCAAGAATTTTCCAAGAACAACAAAAAAGTGTAAATAGACATTTACCTACAAGATTCAAACTATAAGAAAAAATAACTAAAGTTTTCCATAGTTTAATAATTGTAACAAAACTTCCTTTGTAAATATAACAGAAAAAAAAATATTCAGATACTTCATGAAATTTGCTTCCTTAATATTAAATTTTACTAAATAAAAAAATTGTACACCAAAATATTTACTAAGCTTATAATGAAAAACTAAAAAGAACAAAAACGATTAGATCATTTTTAGATGGCTTCCAGGCAAACATATTGACTATGTAAAAAAATATAGGTATGAATATAATTAATTTTTGTACTTATTTTAAGATTTTTCGTTTTTTAAATAAAAAAACGAATAAAATGTTAATTTGTTTTAAGAATTTTTTGTATATAAACAAAAATTTTAAATTTAAGAATTAGAATGTAATATCAATTTTAATATATACAAAAAATAATGAAAGCATAAAATGGTTGTTTTTCTAATTTAAGTAAAAAAAAAAAAATTTATTAAATTTTTAAAAAAATATACTTTGACAAGAAAACAAAATTAATGGGAAAGAATTACAAAGGCAATGTTCATTTTACTATGGAGCTTTAGACCAGTGTCCCAGAGTGTACACAAACGAATTTGATATAAAATGAAAGATGATGACTGGCAAGTGTTAAAGGTTTTTTTAATACCAACATTTGAAAAAAAAAATCATCGAAATCTGAGCAGTTTTGCCCGGTTCCGAGACAATGCTATATTTTAAGCTTTAGTTACTCCACTACATGGTGAATCTCTCTGGAATTATTTTCCAGGGAAAAAAAGGATCCAAAAAACTCGAATTTTGTATTTTGAAGAACGGAGGAGGCAACCTGTAGGTCTGTTGTATAATTGTGGCGAAATGGAACTTTCTATAACACAAAAGCTTGTTGCTTTGTGATAAAGGTAGTTGGTCATTTGTTAAGGAAACATAAAAAAGTTAAAAAACAAATATATAATAAAAATTAACTTTATAGAATGGCAAAAAAAGTCATCATACGTAGAATTTTGTCGGCCACTGTATATGAAACACATGAAATACTTTGAATAAAACGTTCACGACCTCTCATTCTTTAATGTCATGGTTGATTGTTACCTCGTTTTCGATTTTCTTACGAGTCCTTAACCTGTCCTTAACCTGCCCTTAACCTGTAAATCAGACGGTTGCAAAAAAGATACACCTTTCGCACATAGTATGAGTGCAAAATTAAATAAAGGTTTTTAATTAAAAAAAAATAATACCATTAAGTGTCTTATAGAAATACCTAAGCAATCAAAATGAATTCAATTTTGAAAACTGCATTTTTTATTAAATATTTTATGTATTTAAATGTGCTTGGTTTCTCCCACTAAATCCGTACAGAGTAGATTATAGCCATATAGACAGGATCCTAGTAGTGTTAGTGAGATTTTATTTTTGACTCCTCCCAGAAGCAACGTTACTTTATGTAAGAAATTATTGTTTGTTTGAGTTGGTGAATTTTTAGAAAAATAGATCAGAGAATACTCCCTTGGTGCACATGAGCGCCTGGTACAAAAGTAAATATTTTGTATACAAAATCCTTTTTTCTTTGAAAATAAATAGCTTTTGTGTTTACCTTGACTTTTCTAGGGAATAGAGAAGATGAAGAAGGGAACAAAAACACCGCCGGTGTTAGAATTTAGAAACAAATATAAAAACATTCCCTACAGCCTTGCATGATGGCCTGGTATTTCATTTTCAAATTATGGAATTTTACTTGTGTTGATTTGATTTTTAGTTCCTTCTGCCAAGAAGCTGCAAGTACTAATTGTATTCTTTCGAATTTAAAAAAAAATAACTTACACAACCACTGAAACTAGGTTTCTCCTTCAAGGAACGGTTGTTATCATTATATTAAATTTTTGGCTCTTCCGTGGAACAACATTATTTTTCTGTGAAAGATGATGAGATGAGAGAGAAAGCCAAAGCAGGGAAGAAAGGCAACGTGACAAATTTCTTTTAATGTCTTCTTTATCGGCGATATTATAAATGACATTTTCATACAAAATTTGTCACAATCGACTATGCGCTCATCTAAACGAAGTAAATTACACAAATGTTCTCCTTCTTAGTTTTTTTTCACAAATTTGAAGTTGGAGCAATTCACAGTTGTTGTTGGAAGGCGGAGAAGATGGAAGAAAGCAACATCGATATTTAAATGCGCCGTTGGTTGTAGGAGGAGCTTAGCTTTGCCTTTCTAATCTTTAAGGAGTTTTCTTTTCAGAATCTCTTCTGCTTTGCATGCTCGCCTGGTGTTTAATTTTAAAATATTTGAAACTGGTGGGCATCATATGCCGAGTATGTTTTTTTTTTCTTTTAATTTGAAAAAAAAAACCAACTACACACAACCAAAGAAAATAGTTTTCTATTAAGAAAAAAAACGTTTTCTCATCCAATTTTATTTGCTTGGTTTCTCTCTCCGTAAATCCATACAGAGTAAACTAGAGCGGATCACTAGCAGTGTGGTGGTGTGATCTTGACTCCTTTAAGCTACGTTACTTATGCTAGGCACAAAGCATTGTTTTTTTGGGTTGGAAAATGTTTTAGAAAAATAGATCAGATAAAGCTTTCTTGGTGCAGAATTTTGTATAAGAAATTACATTTTTATTCGCTTTTTGTTTTTTTCGACAAAAACAAAATTTTCATGTTTTTTCTTAGTGTAGTCGAAAGAATGGAGAACATTGTAAAAAGCAAAATAATTTTAAAATGCACCGTTGTTTGTGGGAGGAGCCTAGCTGTGCTTGTCTTTTAAGAGTTTGTATTAGATCACCTCTGCTTTGCATGCTCGTTTGGTGTCTAATTGTAAAACATATTTGTCAGTGGTTCAGATTTGGTTCATTTTTGAGCATTGTTAGGGCTTGAAGGAATTAATTGTTTTCTTTAAAAAAAAATAATAATAATGCACACAACCAAAGAAATAGATTTTGTATTAAGAACAAAAACGATTTCTAATACAATTTTTTTGTTAAATGTACTTGGTTTCTCTTCCTAGATCCGTACAACGTGATCTAGAGCGGATCGCCTAGCAGTTTGTTAGTGTGTTCCTATTTTTGACTCCTCCCTTACGCAACGTTACTCATGTAAGAAATTATTTGTTTGGGTCGTTGAATTCTTAGAAAAATAGATCAGTGGATACTTTCTTGGTCCACATGAGCGCCTGGTAAAAAAATAAAAATTTTGCAAATAAATAAATTGTTTTTTTTTGTTCATTTTGATTTTCTTCTAGAAAATAGAAATGATAGGACACAAAAACATCGAAACAGAGCTTTAAATGTGTCGTTTGCTGTAAGCAGAGCCTAGCTCTGTTTTTTTTTTTTTTTTTTTTGTAGTTTCTGTAAGAGTTTAGAAAAAAATGTAAGAACAAAACTTTCCCTATTCTCACAAGTAAATGTGTGTGGTTCCTTCTCGAAATACATGCAAACAATCTCAATTCTTTATTAGGCGAGCATGCATATCAGTAGGGCTGAAAGTAATAATAATTATTGTTTTCTGTTGAATTTGAAAAAAAAAATTACTCACAAAAACTACGGTTCTCCATCAAAAAACGTTTTTTCTAATTTTGTTCATTATTTTCTTGTGGAATTTTTGGGTCCTCTTAAACAACGTTATTTTTCGGTAACATGAGTAACTGGTTAAAATTAAAAGAATCGATTGTTTCTCTACTTTCATGGGCGCTTAGTAGACCGAGGAGAATTTTGTATGAAATAACAGTGGGTTGTGCAAGATGATGAGAGAGAGTTAAAAAGGTAAACACTGCAGCAATCTTTAATTATTTCAATATTATTTTTCCAATTTGCTCCAGCAATACTAAAAATGACATACAAAATTCTACCTGATCTACTAGGCGCTCATGGAAACAAAGTAAGTATACAAAAAAAAGTTCTCCATTTCTTCAATTTTGTTTTCCCACAGATTTTAAGTTTGAGCAACTCACACTTTCACAGTGGCCTGTGTTTTCCTAAGAACTGATCCCTAAAGCAACGTAAGAAATTAAACATCATTTTCTTAAATAGAACCAAGATTATCATTTTATTAAATTAAATAAAAAAGAAATTATTTGATCATTATTATTATAATTTTTGTTTTCATATTCGTTTTTTGTTTGTATTTAAATTACACAGTTGTTCATTTAAGTTTTCTGTTTTTTTTTTTTTAATTTCTTTTACATCGAAAAACTCACTTAATTTCTACCTACTTATATTCGTATTGCAAAATAAAACTACTACAAACAAAAGCTATTTTATTCTAAATAAAAAAAAAATATCTAACATTAACTTAAAAAAGAAAAAAAAAGAAAATAATATTAACTATAAAATTACAGTAGGTACAAATACACAAAATATTTTTTTTTTTAAATAAATATACATTACAAATATTGTTTCGTGTGTACACACACACAAATAATCCCATTTTCATAGATTTTGCATTTTTTTTTATAATTATTGAGTTGAAGGAAAGTACATAAAACGAATTCATTGAAGGAAAATAAGAATATACAAAATAAAGCTATATAGTGTGTTTTTTATGTTTTCTCGTCTACTTAACTAAATATATTTGATTAATAACAAAATAAAACTTATGAAGCAAAAATGACATTTACAAGGAGAAGAAGAAATGTTGTAAAATAGAGGTCTTTCGATTAGTACAAAAAAAAACTCATCCAAATCAACCGAACACCAAATCACGTAAAGTAATTTAACTATTTTTTAATGAAACGAATATATGTAGTTATATTTTAAGTTTTCGGTAGGAAGAAAAAATTCTAATACTTAGCAGGTTAAACAACTTACTACGCGATTAACTGTGAAACGAAAGTGTCACGACGCACGACTCGACATAGGCCATGAAGAACCAACATCGGAGGTTTGCAATGATGCAATTCTGACATTAAATACAATGCAACCTAAAACGGAAAAGTTATGCTCGCATTTTTTTTTTAACTTGTCTGTCATTCCCATTTACCCCCAATAAGTAAAGTCCAGATATGGATGAAAATCAAAAGGTTCCAAGCGAACAAGCGCTTAGCTGAAAATATTCAAAATATTGAAAACAGAATGGTTTTTAGTTACCAATATGATTCCTTAACTCTACAATGATGGTTTTCGAAATTTGGAGAGGCCTTGAAGTCAAGGGAAAATATTTGATACAGAGAATAGAATTACAGTATTTCAAACATGAAAATCCAAGAAGCAAGTCATTTTAATCGGCCCTATTGAGGTATCCGTCATAGCGGAAACTACTCCGATTTAGAAGAATACTTCGAACCAAAATTTCTCCGATTCGGATAAAATCGGAGAATTTTCCACTCCTACAGATACCTCGATAGGGCCGAATAGTTATTTTCTCAAGCACAATCCTTTCTAAAACTGTTAAATAAAACTGAAATCCAACTTAAATGGCAAAAAAATTCAAAATTAATAAAAATATATTTTTTAATGTTTTTTTTTCAATTTGTTATTGCAAAGACATTAAAACATTTTTTAAATTGTGTGTAGTCTTTGATTTTTGGTAATAATTTGTTTTTCTTTTTTTGTATTTATTGTTTGGTTTTCTTAAATTACTAACGGACGTGATGAATTTCAAATTCGAATTGTTATTTTTGTTTTATTTTTTTTTGTCAAATTGTTAAGAAGTGACTTCAATACCTAATTCCAATATTAATAAATCTTTTGTTTTTATATTTTCATTGCACATTTTTTTCCATTTCTAAAACCATACTCAATCCCTTAATTTAATAATCAAATCAGTTATAGGAAAGTCGACTCTCAAAAAAATATAAAAAGAATTAAATTTTTTCTTTTTGAAAATGAATAAAATATTCAATAAGATGTTTTTTTTTTGTTTTGTTATTTTTATAATTAGGAATTTGAAGTTAGGTGATCAGTATAATTGTGCTTAAATAGGCTGTTTCTTTTTTTTTTTTAGTTTGTTTAATTTTTGTTCAAAGCTTTAGAGAGGTTTATAACCTTCACCTTCATTGTCAATTTAATTGTTAATAAAAAAACTAATTTTTTTGTTTGTTTGTGATATACAAAACAATTAAAGAGAAGTAGAAAAAAATAAAGAAATAATGTTGTTCATACATCGTTCCTTGCAGTCAAGCGCGTTTTATGTTTTTTTTTTTTTTTGTTTACTGAATCACACATTTTTCTTTGCCACCACTAATGTCCACTTGTTCCAAGTCACGTTCAATTTCATGATCATCCTCGATTCTGAAAAAGAAATAAATTAAGTAAATTAGTTAAATTTATTCACATTAACGTAAAAATATAAAATTTGAACTGATAAATTAATTTTTTGTTTCTCAGATGGAACAAGCTGAGTTTCTTTACCATCGAAGGAGGTTTATGATTTAGTAAAATTATTGAACAACAGGTGCCGCTGAAGTCAAGTTTTTTTTTATTTAAATAGGTAAATTTTATTGCAAATTCTATGTTAACCAAAATTAGTCGAAAAAATGAAGAACATAAACCACTGTGCCAACTGGCAAAACGGTTCGTGCACTGAATCCGTCCACTAACTAAAATGGTATCAACATTTTCAAAAATTTAATTTATTATACGGCAGTTTTAACTTTAAAAAAGGTTTCAAAATCCATTTTAGTCTTAAAACAATTTTTGGCTGCAATTTTTCAAAATAGTGACTGAGGCGTCAAAGTGAAAATTCGGAAACAATACCCTAAAATCTATAAAATGGCCAATTAAACAGACCTCTATTAAAACTTTCCAGTCAAACTACTAATTGCTGGACTATGTATGTGCATTTGGTTTTTTGCATGTTTAAACCGATTGGAAGAAACGGATAATTTCAAACACTTATTCAATTAGGTGTACATGCAAAGTAAAATTTAAAAATTTTTGGAATAATTAATTAAAATTTAGTGTCAGAACATTGCACTATTTTATCAGAAAATTATTTTTTTTAAATTTCATCAAAATGGGTATTTAGTTTTAATATTTAAAATTTTGGTTTGGTTTGAGACAATTTTTCACAGAACGATAATCGCATTTATGAGTGATAAAGTGAAAAAACTTTTCGTTTCACTATTTCACAGAACCAGAATCGGCCACCCAATCAGTCATAGCTCACTCATTTTTAATTAAATCGGAACAATAAATCAGAAATCAAAAATTGCAAGTAAATAAATGACAACAAAATACTTACGCTATTTCTTGATTATGAAGCCGTTGCACCAATTGATCTCGTTTATCTACAATAGCCACCAATTCTTCAAGCAATAGCCTTTCCTTTTCACGTTGTGCTTCAGATTTGCGCCAATCTTCAACTGATTGCGCTGCTCGCAGCTCTTGATTAAGAAGAGCATACTTAAGTTCTAAATCGCTTTCTTGTTCTCTGTTAATTAAAGAAAAATTATATTTTTATTTAATAAAGTAATAATTCAAAGTTCTTTAAGAAATTCTAAAAATATTTCATGAATAAAATTATTAAAGTACAGTGAATATCTTTTGGGACTTACAGAATATTAAGTTGCATTTGCCGCCTGAGTAAGGCGTTTTTCTTATTAACTAGAGTAAACCACTGCGATAATAGTTGTTCTTCGGTTTCTTCTGTATCTATTAAATAAAATCGAAAAGTGTTTTAATAATTTAAAAAATATTATATTGTTTTTTGTATGAGTGTATGAAAATGTTAAATAACATATAAGTATTAAAAAGTTAGTAAATGTTAATAAATCGGCAGCGGCAAAGCAAAGCTTTGATTGTAGTTTTTTTTTTATTAAGTTAATGAGCAATTATTTCACAGGTCATATTCTGGTCTCGGAACCACTTCAAACTTAGTTGTTCTTAACATTCTGATGAGCTGGTGGAACTTTGCTTAGCTTGAATTTCTAAGCCTATGCTATTAGGATCCAAAACCAGAAAATTTGTTTAATTTTATTGACCTGTGTGTGTTATTTGTTGTTAGTTCAAATTGATTAAACAGCAATAAGTTATGGATTGTATACAAGTATAAATTTAAAAATCGTCAAATTTTAACCTTAGGGTTCAACAGATCTCTGGAATAGTTAAACTTTCACAATATGAATAAGTAACTTAAATATAATTTTATCTCTAAAGGAATTTTTTTTCAAGAACTTGCAAGGGTTAAAAGTTTAAAATGTATTACCTATGTACAACTATTTTAGAAATAAAATTAAAAAAGCGTGAAACTGGTTGTCTGAATTTTCAAATATTTTTGAGATCCAACGAGGAACACCGTTTAAATTTGCATCGCTTTGAATGCGATGTCATGATTAGGGCTTTCGGTATTTTCAGTGATACTGCATATGTTTATCAAAATAGTACCTAGGTTGGCTATATTATGTAATTGATAAGACAAGATCTAATTCTGTGGCAAATAAGTAGAACAGCTTAAGTCCATTTTTTTCTTCTTGAGTAAAGAATGGTTTGAAAAAGAAGTAAGCTTTTTTTCTAAGAACATTGTATTAAATTGTTGCTCTAATTTTTATTGACATTAAAAAAATACAGTAAAAAAAACTTTTGGTGGACTTTCGTGGACTTAAGAGTTTTTGCCTTAATATATTGTAAAAAAGTGGACTTATGTTGTTATGAAATGTGTTGATTTAAGCTAAACTATATTGATTTTGTTCAAGTTTTGTAACTCATGTAATTGAGTACACATTAAGCATTAAGGATTCATAATCCTGTCAAAATCTCATTTTTCTGCCCATACATATCTGCCACAGAATTGTCATTTCAGGTTCCTGATAATTCAAAATTAAAATTCAAAATTTCAGTGGACAGGTAATTGTCATACGAGATCAATTGTGTTGGCTAATTAGTCAGCGATAAAAAAAAACAATCGTGTTAAAGTTTTTTTAGTTTTTCAATAAAAAAAATGTTGCACATACGCCACAGAGACCCACTTAGTTAAAAGTGTATATAATCCACTATATTTTCGCCAGTTCTTGTTCAATTCGTAAGATTGAAGAATATAATTAATTAATATACAACAATATGTAAATATTATGATAAAATAATATAGATTATTATAAATATTTTAACAGGTGATACAAAAAATTGCACCCTGAAAAATTAATCAAACCAATTGAACTTTTCTAAAAGTTTAAGTGAGTAACAAAATAAATGTTTAAAATTAAAAAGAATTCAAGACTTTTTCTTTACTAATAAAAATGATAGTTTTATAGATAGAATAAATACAATTGTATACTAAAGACTAACTAATATATTCTAAATTGGGTAATTATAACAGATGTGTCCAATTTGCGAAAAAAAACTTTAAACTACAGTTCCTATAAATTCGGTTTAAAATATGTATATGCTCCAAAGATGATTTTTTAATTGTTAGATTTTAAAATTAGTATTGGCATCAAGAGTTTTTACTTTAAGTTAATAATTTGGAATCAACAAGTAGACAAGACTTAATTGAATAGCAACAAGGTTTAATTTATTGTTTGTTTTGGATTATTGAAAATAAAAGCGGCGCTACGAATATATTATTATCATTCTAAAGAAGCTTCATTGAAAGTTTATGATTTTTTCATACATATTTAAATATACGGTTATGCAGTCAGCCATTCAATACGTATATCAGATAGAGATAATTGTTAAAATTAATTAACCTATAAGTTTAAGGCGCAACTCAGCAAAAAATTTATCAAAACTCGATTGAAAGAAAAGAAAACTGATTTTGTTTTTATGTTTTACTGACCGCATGTGCTGCGACTTCTTGAGCGCCGTCGTTTTTTGTTACCAATTCCTACATCACTAACTTTAAGATTATCACAACTATGAGCAAAAAGACGTGATAAATTGCGATTGAAATCGAAACTATCATTACGACGTTTATTTTCTTTTTCATCATCATCATCGTTTACATCTTCGCCCTCGTCACTTTTACATTCATCAGAAAGATCATCGTCACTTATGTCATAGTCGTTTAGTCTTATTCTAATACTACCACCACTAGGACGACGTAAAAATCTAAGAAATGCATTTTCATTACTTGGATTACCGCCCATAACTGCGCGCAGTTTCTTCTCCAAATTGCTGGCTTTTTGATCGATGGCTTCTTGTTCGCGTTCCAGCGCTTCCAATTCCGATTCGATATAAGAGAGTTTATCAACCTGTTATTGAAACGAAGAAAAGTTTCAGTAAAAATGGTTATATTGGTTTAAAATAAAATTAATCTTACCCTCTTTTCACTTTTTGGTGAGATCCTCTCGAGGACCGAGTTGAACGATTGCAACGGACTGTTACCATTTCGTTCACTTAATCTATGACTAGGGCTCAGCTTATAGCTGCTATCCTCCGAAGACTTGAGTATATCCCGTGGAGGTGTGATTTTCTTTGTTGGCGATAGTGGTGCCTTTGGGGAACCAGCCCCACTGCCACCGTTTTGACAAAACATAAATTCATCCTTGATACGCACCGGCGATGATGTTGGCGATATAGTAATACGTTTCGTTGGCGTTGTAGGACTTTCGCCATTGACTGTTTTCGATCGTGTCTCAGCTATTAGACGACGAGCATGCTCCAGCAAACGTTGTTGTCGTTCGTCCTGAAACAAGAATCAAACATTTTTTGTTGTACTTAAATTAAATTTCCCCAATTTTTTATCTAAGCTGCTTATTACTTTTACGGTGATGCTATTTATGAAATTTAGCCAATATTTGATTTTTTATGTGTGTGATATTATGCGTACGTTATAAATTAAAATTTTTTTTAAAGCAAAAAAGATAGAAAAACAAAATTATCAAAAAAAGTTAAATTAATTTACTAATTTTCAATAGTAGAAGAAAATTAAAAATTTGTATTTTAGTTACTTATCGATGTGGTGGTGTTTACTTACGTTGCTATCATTTTTGCCATTTTCACGGTTGGTTATTTTCAATCTTTCAATCATGAGTTTAGCTTTTTCACTCATTTCCTTATGTCGAGATAAAAGTTTCTACGGAAAGTATAATTTTTTTTCGTTTTCCAAAAACAAATGGAAACATAAACAAAAAAAACATAACATAACACAACAAACAGAAAACATAAATGATAAGAGAAAAAAAAACAAAATTAATAAAAGCAAATTGATTGTATTACAAAAATTTTAAAAAAAATTGAAACAATTGTAGAAGAAATAAGAATTAAATGAAAATAAAAATAAAACTACCGAGAACATTAAAAATTACTACAAAAACCATAGAAAAAAAATATAACTAATAATAAAATTATTAAATCTTATTTTTAGGATTACAAATGTATATTCTAGATAATATCAAAAAAGTCCTAACATGGATTTTAAAAAGAATACAACTCGATATAATGACCAATTGGGGGAAAAAAATTTTGAAAATTCAAAATTTGATTACACACTAGCAAATTCTTCACAAAAACCTGATGTATCCCAATCCAGCTGTAAAAGAATTGAAAACGAAACGAAAGTCGGGCCCTTTTTAAAACCGAAAGTATAGTTTTAGTGAACAAAAAACAAAACAGGGAATTATATTCCCTAATCGTGCAATGCTGCAAAGAGAACATCCAAGTCAACGAGAACCAATCTGTAAAATCGCGAAAAGCAGTGCAATGGCAAAGATTCTGCAGAGATCCAATTGATTGTTCGGGTTGGGTTCGACATCCGTTTTTTATATTCTTGTTTTAAAATCTCGCTTTTTATGATCCTATTTTTTTAAAATGCCACTTTTTAATTTGTTCTCTTATAATCCCGTTTCTTATAAACCCGCATTTGCAATCAAAACTAGTTGTTTTATTGAAAAAAAAATCGCACGATTTTTTAAAACAAAACAACTAGTTTTGATTGCAAAAGCAGAATAGTAAGAAAATTAAAATAAATTAAATAATGAATTGTTTTTCTAATTGTAACCTCTAAAAATTATCTGAATGAGTAGTTTGTGAAGGTATTTTACTGACTTGTTATCTGCAAATTGCAGAGAAATATCTTCAATCTTTGAATTCTTAGTTCTCATGACAAATAAAACGTTGATGCCGAATTTTATAGTTGCACCATTTTGGATTGGGTTTTTTCGGCAGAAATTAATTTCAATAGATTCAGTAAATAAACAAACTGGTTTTGATTTTAAAATCATCTCTCAGAAGTAATTACAATTAGATTAGATATAGCTAAAACTAAAATTGAAATATTAATGCAGTTTTTTCAAGAAGGTAACCAAAGCCCAAATGCGATTCGATGGGACTATTAGAATATTATTAAGGGCATTGCTGACAAGCAATTTTCACCAGTAAAAATGCTGTAAGATATTTTGTCCTCGTCAGAACCTTGTTGTCCGAAGCTATAAGTTGTATTGCATATTTTCTTGAACATTAATAGGTGTATAATACAATATAACAAATTGATGAACTAGTCGATTCGTAAACCCTTGCAATGATATAGGTCACTAAATGTTACACCAATGGGGCGCTACCCAAACAAAAGTTCCCAATCTCCTTTTTCACAAATTGTTACTTTTAACAAATTGGCAAATTGGCAAATTGGCTTTGCAACAGATATAACTGGGGACTGTCCTTCAGGCAAACATATACATGTCACGAAATTGAGATTTGAACAAGCTGTATGGACAGTTGATTTAATTTGTCCTGAAAGAGTTTAATTGTTTTTTAATCAAACCAATATGTCATGGGGCTATTTATATAAGTTATAAGATTGCGAAAGCATTTTATAAACTCTAGCTGAAAAGCATTAAATATTAGTTAAAATAAAACAAAATTATTGATGATTGAAAAACAAGTCGCAAAGAGTTATATCATAAAAAAGTTATGAAGATGAGAGTTAAAAAACATTCTTGGATATTTCAATCTTTTTTAAAATTAAAGATCCTACTACATTACTGAGGACATTAATCTAGGCTCTAGGGTGATACCAAGAATAAATGATGCTTAAAATTAAAACCATGATAAGAATCTTAACTAGAAGGTTGAATTTTTGTATGAACAAAAAGAATGATTTTATGAGAGTGAAAAAAAAGATCCCATAAGCATTATGATTGCCTTAAGAATTAAAACAATGTTTTTGGTTCTTATCATAAAAAGCAATATCTAAAAATATATTATTATCTAAGACTCAAGAAACCACTAAGAGCGGATATACAAAAAAAAAAAGAAGAAAAAAACTCACTCTATCAAGAAATGTAAAAAAAAAGTATGATTAAAAACTAAAATCAAAACTGCACGAAATGAGAGGTCAAATAAATGAAATGAATTCCTTTTCCATTTTACTTACATTTGCTGTATTCGGATCCAATGCTGGAGTAACCGTTGTACCACCCGTCGTTGTCGTATTCGTTTCATTAATTTTCATATCAACATTTTGTTTAGTCCTTTCAGCATCGTCTTCTTCCTCATCGCTTCCAAATGGATCAGTTAATTCACGACGCGTCATTAGAGCTGGTTTATCCTTGCCACCATTCGGTGTACTAGTACTATTATTATTAACAATTCCAATCGATGAATTGTTATTATGCTGCTGTTGTTGTTGCATTGCATTTATAGAATTTCTATCTTTGGCAGGTGATAAGACTTTTCCCAGTAGATTTTTCGAACCAGAAAATATCAAATTTTTAACGTCTTTTTTCGATGTAGGCGACAATGGAGGCTTATCATTTTCATCTTCCTGAGAACCTTGATGCAAGAGGTGTGATTTCAAATGACTTAAATTGAGTAGATTCTTTGATAAATTATCCGACTTGTAATTGCCAATGACATAACTAGATTCATCACAAGTTGAACCTAAAAAAAAAATGAGACAAAAGAAGTAAGCGATAAATTTGTTTAAATGATAACTAAGTGAAGGTTATACAAACCAATTTGTTCAATGTGCAATTGTTTGCCAGTAAAATGAGCTCTCAATTGATGGAGGTACGTCATAACAGCCAATTTATCAGGAACGGCCAACATACTCATGTCTCGAGGCTCAATTACACGCGGAATACCCAAAGATTCAGCAGCATCGAATGCCATACGACAATTACCGACTACGTCATGAGGTGAGAGTTTTGACATTTCACTGAAAGAAAGAGAATGAAACGTTATTATTTTTTTTAAATATGGGAGCATTATAAAATAAATTAAGAACTAGGCTTCGTCATAATTCGGTATGATAGTATTGGGAAGGTACAGGAAAATTAGGGACTAAATATTAAGTCAGGTCTGTGATGTGGAAGTATTTGTTTTTTACAGCTGACCAATCACAGACCGAAAAATTGACTAAATATTTAGTCCTTAACGTTTCCTAAACCTGTTCATTGACACAGAGACTCTCTATTTAACGTTTTCCAAAGCGGAAATTAGTACGTGACGTCAGTATTTCGGCAGCGTAAGATTATCTCAACGTGAAATTAAAAAGAAACGTTCTGTTTGACGAGGCCTTAAAGCTCTTAATTTGTTTTTTTATGAGAAGTAATTAAAAAAAAATCCTTGAATTATGACTTCCTTAATTTTGAATTACACTACACACTCACATTAAATGTGGTTCAAAATGATGAATTATAGCACAAAAGGCAATTCCATTACGCCAACTTGTCGTCAAGTTTGTAACCTTAACATTTGAATAGTCCTTAGTCACCTCTTTGCACCATTCAAGTAGATCCTGTCCAGGTGTGTTCTCCTTGAGTATAATTTTCTCAACCGTTTTATTATTTGTCATAGCTGTAGTTGTTGTTATTGCAGCTGTAGTAGTATTAGTAGTAGTAGTAGTAGTACCATTTTCGTAGCTCTTCTTCAAATTCAATGGTTGTAATTCAGGGCGTTTCACCTCCGTCCGATTGTTGGCTTGCATTGAATCCTCACCGGTCACAGGTTGTTGCTCTTCAGTTTTCTTTGACTTTTCTGTGAATGCCGTAACCATCGGTGCTTTTGAGGCTTTGTCTTTTTCTTTGTCCTTGTCACTGGCAATAATATTGATCTTGATTTCTTCTTTTTGTTGTTGTTGTTTCATCACTTGCTTTATATCATCGTCCTTGGTTTTTGTTGTTTCATTTATTGCAGGTGATGATGATGATGCTGCTGTTGGAGGAGGAGCACCTAATTTAGATGCTGGAAGTAGAACTTTATCGATTTCTACTTTTCGCAATTTTTCCACTTTGAATATGGAATTTGATGATTTACGATCCAAAGAATCAGCCGTTGAGGAGGTTTTCTTAGATGTTGCACTGGTTATCGTTGGTGCAGCAAAGATAGATCTACTCTTGGGCTGTTCATTGGATGTTGTTGTTGTTGTTTTTGGCTTTTGCTGTGATGTTGATTTTATTGAGTCCGCTATTGCTGCAGCTGGTGGTGATGATGAGTCTAGGCTAGAATCAGTTGATGTAACTGCTGGCGGTTGATGTGTTGTTGTTGTTGTTGTTGTTTTTGCTGTAGGAACTTCTGTTACAGAATTTCGCGGAGGTGACATTGCAGCACTAGGCGTTTGCTGCATATCATCATCGGTACTTTGTTTGTCAGCATCATGATGTTCAAAATATAGGCGGGTTGCTTCAGCTAATGGAGTAGGATCTTCAGATAATGAAGGAACTATACAATACAAAAAATGAAAAGTTAGTGAAAATTCTTTTTGAGAATAAAAAAAAGTCAAACTTACCACTCATTGGCGTCGCAAGATCAATGCAACCATTCAAACTGGACGTTAATTGTTCTAGTTGTTGAGTAAAATCAAACAAATGTTCAGATATTTCACCGGAACTCTCCAAATCTGGAATATCTTCCAAATCGTCCAATGGAGCTACATCACAATTATTGTTCACAGACATAAGTGAGACTACGCTTTGCATGTCTTCGTCTCTGTGAATATAGAAGATATGAGTATTTAGGATTAAGGATTCAGGATATAATTTTTGTTGGAGATTTTACTTACGTGGCTTTGCCTTCGCGCAGGAACACACAACTTATTGTCAATTCAAGTTCGGCGGAGGTGATTTTACGCGACACTGGTTTCAAAGTGAGTGTGAAACTTTGTTGCGTTGATTCTACACTAGCGTATTTCCGCATATTTATGCTGGCCGATGCTAGAACACGTTTCTTTCCCAATTGAGTAATCTGACACGAAAAAGAAAATAAATACATAAATTAAATTCCATTCTTCTTTAAATGCCACCATGAAGTTTTAATGGTGCACTTGATTATTAACAGATCCTTAAACTAAAAGACCAAGCAAACGAAAGAACGACAGACGATATGGGATGGAAGAACGGAAAGAAACTTAAGCCCTTAATAAACAAATTGAACATAAATCTGGGGAAGTGCAATTACCAGCATCATGTGCAAGGTAAAGTTAAGGACATTGTTACAGAGAATTATTATGTAGTGTAGGGATGACTTTTTCGTGAGCAAGCAATATTCCAGAATATTGAACGTGACATCCTGAATGCATAAAATCTTTACCCAAAAGCTTTTGTTGTAGAGAGAATAAAGAGAATGGGGATGTTACAAGGGATGGAGGGTGAAGGGATTTGATTGTCGTCCTTGCTTGGATAGAAGCCAAGTGGTTAAATAAATTTTACTCAATTTGTCAACACCCACTCCCACGATGTGTTTTTGTTTTCTTCCTTTTTTGTATGTAAGCGAGATCTTCTTGTCGTAATCACAATAAATTGATTTGGCATTAAATATAGAAGTGGTATACTAATGGGGCTAGATTGTGATTATTCCAGCAATAGAATTTTTTCTATTTATCAAATCTAGGACAGCATTTTATATAGAAATTGAAATCGTTCAAGGCGACGAAGTACATATTTATGGATGTAGTTTGTTTGAAGAACACTTTTTCTTATTTTGTATCTGCCTTACTTCAGATAATGCAGATTATGTTTTAAATTGGAGCAGAAATATTTTAAATATAATATTTTCTTAATTTTCAAGTGCAGACATTCACTCTTAAGTCACGTTTGCTTTGAAGTCTTATGGTTTTTAAACAACTAAGACAATGCGAGTTTATAGAGGACTTGGATGAGTTTTTTTTTTTGTTGGGTGAAAAAGTAGAAAGCAGAGCATATAAATATCTACACACATAAATATCAAT
Organism: Meliscaeva auricollis; assembly: GCA_948107695.1. NCBI lineage: Eukaryota > Metazoa > Arthropoda > Insecta > Diptera > Syrphidae > Meliscaeva > Meliscaeva auricollis. The sequence goes on along the minus strand of OX403619.1, from coordinate 16,476,919 downwards.
GTCTTGTTCTAAATTTTTGGAGGCGTTTTAAGAACCATCTATGGGTTTTGAATTTCTCATCACAAATCTCATAATAGAATAGTCAAACTAGGTTTTGAAGTCACAAAAATATTGATGAGAACAAAAAAATATTGTATAGTATTGTCATAAAATCTGTATTTCGTCACATCCAGAACCGGGGAAATTAGACAGAAAAGAGGCCTGACCTGGACAAAGTACTTTAAAGGGGTACTTTGTAGGGGTGAAAATTGTATGAGAGCAATGCCCTTACTCATACCACAAAAGTCTCAGAAAACCCTCTTTCAATAGTGGTACAGGGATAACATTTTACATGAAATTATCACATGATAACGAAGAAACAAAAAAAACTGCATCGAAATATTTAAATTTTATAAAATTTATGGAAGGAGTCAAAAAAGGGGCAATATTAAAATCTTTATTAGAAGTCATATAAATTTTTAAACAAAAACTCTTCCAATTGGTTTCTTAAATTGGCGTCTTCTTACCAAAAATTTTCAGTGTCAGTAATATCAAAATATATTTTAAAACGATTATCTAAGGCTTTTATTTCTAGTAATTTGTATTACTCAATAACTTTAATGTAATCCTATTAGTCCACGCGACAACCGTCGGATAACTTACCTCATAAGGTTAGAGTTTTAAATTAGTGTCAAATGAAAGATAAGTTGACACTGAAAATGAAAACATAGGGTTGCCACTTTAAAAAAGGGTGCAACAACGTGGCAGTCCTGTGAATGAAAAAAAGTTTATTGATATTTCAAAGTTGATGAGCGCCCTCTTCCCATTATTTTAGAGAACTAAAACTTTCAGCATATGTTGGCATTGATGTGTGAAACAAAATAATGGATGGGGATGGACTGATTTTTTTTTGTTACTTTTAACGTGGACCACACTAACCTACATACACAATTTTTTTAAACGATTTTTAATACCTTTTTTAAGATATTAAGTATTTCTTAACATCTAAAAACAAAATTAATTTTATCCATTTTTACAAAAGTTAGGAGTGATCTTCAAGTGATTTTGAACGCGTTCACATCATACAAATCTCATACAAAATTTAAATTATGAAAAAGAGTCTCAATTTTTTTTAAAAGGAGTCAAAATTCAATGATTTTTGAAAAGAGGGGTCCTGGAGTCCCAGCGTTTAAAAAGAGTCAGAAGGACTCTAAAGATTCCCAGAGGTAACCCTGACAACAAGTACCAAAATACCCCATGAAATTAATAGTATTTAAAAAAAAATTAGTAGAAATACTGCGATGTTCATTAGAATCGCGAAATACAAAGGTTTCTAAATCTTGTAAAAATCAGTCTAAGGGTTTAAGGGATAGCCTTCAAAACAGTTGCCCAAGTAGTCTCCAGATTTTATCAAATATCCTGTTATGTATATTGTGAAGAAGATAATGCAAAATGCGGTTTTTAACACTTTATATTAAAAACTGAGGGTTTTGTATGGCCTGCTATATGCCTTATCAAAGCGAGTTTTGGACAAAAATTATCAATTAAACCTGGATAAAATCTAAAAGTTAACTGTTAACATTATTTTTTCCCTTTTTTTTCAATTTTTCACAAGAAGGAAATCTTCTTTATGTATAGAAACTAAATGCAGCAAAAAAAAACTATTTCATTTGAAACACCATACAATTAAAATTTACAAAGCAGAGGTTTTTTTTAATACAAAAAAGACACTTAATCATCTTCAAAATAAAGTTTATTTTCCTGTAAATTTGGAACAAACTAACAAACTTACTCACAAGCAATTTGTATGTGTCCATGTCCAGTGAATTTCCGCATAATGGCTGTCTGATTCAGCTGTGCAGATAAATACTACTTTGCTTGTACACAGAACTCTGCATCTACAGTAGAGTGGCGTTAAACCGTTGGCAATTAATATGTTTACAGTATACACTGCAGATTAGTTTGGGACATTTTTAATTTCTAAAAGTGTGGCTAAATTTCCAAATGGAATTCTTCTTTGTATCACAAAAGATACAGATACAAAAAGCTGATTCTTTGCAGGTAAAATAGTTTTTCAAGTCATACAAAAAAGCAGTGACACAAAGTAGTAGGTAATTCGTTTCGGACCAGTTCTACACCATTTTATTTTTAATAAAACTTCCTTTTCTTCTTGCCATGGTACCGGGATTACCAGCGTTATTGATATTTTTTTTATTGAGAATAGCGCCATTTCAGAAGTGATTTTCGAAAATTTTACGAAATCGCACAATTTTGTGAAGCAGAGGTTCCACTGCCAACCTCTGACTAAGGTACCGGCTGACAGCATTAGAGGCGAATTTTTGTGGTTACACTAAAAAGGCAGTAACGTCCTACCTCAATTTTTGGCTGATAAATCAGTTGAACGATATTAATGCTTTTGTCGAAATAATACTTATGCTCTAAAAATTAATAGAACAGAAAAGAGTACAATGATTTAAGTTCAGTAAATTCGTATAATTAAAGTCTCCTTTCAATTAGAGAGGTTTCACTGTTAGTACATCATCGACACCCAAAGAATTCCAAATGTATCTTGCAGCTAACGAAAATAATTTACCCAACAATTTCCCCGTGGGATAATATAATCACCAAGAGTGCTTACCAAGTAGATAAGTGATCTACATTAGGTATAAACAAACTACAGTATGCAAATTCTTATCTCAAAAAAAAAAGAACAAAAAAAAAACTTAAGCTAGGTACTTGTATCCCCAAAGTAAATACACTAGAATTACCGGTGGTGTCTTTGCTCCTCCACTGGAAGATCTCTATCTAAATTATTTATGTCTATCGGGTGTTTAGCTTTCATAGTTTCCAATTACTCTTGTTTTGAAACAAAAACCCCCAGAGACTTCCTATTCAAGTTCAACATAGCTCATTTAATTACTGTCACTTAAATTCCCAACGAATAACTAGAAACCATTTTGAAGCATTGGGCGGAAACTTATGTATAAATTTTTTAAACACTCAAAATCCATTTAGATGCCTCGCTGATTTCTTATTACGATAAAATGTCTCTTAAAGTTAGTTTTTGAAGAAGAATCTTCAGCATCAGTTGTTCTTGTCTGTGTGCCATTTGAAATTCCTTGGATTTATAATAATTTTAATGCAGACACAGAGTCACAGTCACGTCACGTCTGGAGGCAGCAAAATTGTGTAGAAATATATTGAGTCCCTTTGAATTGCCCCCGCTCCAAATCACAGAAGGGGGTGTGCGCGAATTGGGATAGCGCTGGTGGCTGCGATGTAGGTATATATTTTATATTATGCGGTATTTGGCTCATTGTCATTCCCTCTTGGCCGCCCACTAATGCCATGAACATTGAACAATTCTCCCTCTATGACAGTTCAAGGGTTTATTGAAAGTAATAGCATAGCATCACAACTCGACAACGACGACGACGAAGGCAGTTATCAATATCATCATCTGATGATGTTCAATGATTCAGCAGGATGGATGCTGGGCATAGTAACAACAAAAAAACAACCAAAGTTCCAGACAACGATTGGTGGCATTTTTTGTTGTTGTTGTTCAAAACAAGCAAAAATAAAAAAAAAATTGTTGAAAGACGGAAGCCAGCGGTGTGTAAAATGTTTTAGCGACAAGGTGCCTCCAACAGAAGGCGTCCATTCAATGCGACTTTGAATCAGGGTTGCCTTTTTTCAGTTTGGCCTTCTAGTGAAAATAATAAATTCATACAAAAAGGTCGACGTTGAAGCCATTTCTCTATTCGAGTGCGAATGAAATATTCATAAGAAACATTTGCGTGCGTGAAATTGTCGACCTTACATTTCACAGCCTCTTTTGCAATTTTCAATATTTTTAATTGGAATGTGTCGAGTTCTTTCATAGCCTAATTGAATATTTTTCTCTTTTCAGTCACTTGTTTAGAAATTGGTTTTATTCGCTGTAGCATCTAGTAAAAATACATTAATATTTCACTTCACGAGAAGTGAATACTTGAATTTTTACTTTGCATCTGATTTTTCTTGAAATTTGAAATTTATGTGAAAAGAAAGTGGATTCATTGAAAACTGTAAGATTGCGCTTCTTTTATAGAAAGTTTTTGAGATATCGAATTTTGAACGTCCCAAAAACACTGTTTCTGTGATGTTTTAAGAGTAGACTTACAATAAAATTACCATGACAATTTTTTTTTGAACTTTTAAGATTAAAAAAAAAACTGTATCGAAAACTTTACTCTACGACTAACCGTTCGTGAGCTACAGCACTTAGAGTAAAAGAAAAAAAACTCCCAGTGCAATTATTATGAAAAAACATTAATTTTATGAACTGATTTTTTGCAAGGGTTTCTTTTTAGCCTCAAAAAAACTTTGGAGCTTGGTGCCACAGCACGCCAGAATAAAACATTTTTTTTTATCACCTTAATGTGCATTTAAATGCCAATTTTTTTTTTAAAACACATTCTGCATTTTCCTCTGAAGTTGGAGAAAACAAAATCAACAATATGACGTGAAAATTGTGGAAAAAATTAAAGAATCCAAAAAACAGTAAGTTTAGATAGTACCTACTTAAAAATATCTAAAATTTCAAATTGAAACTCATATATTGGCAACTCTTTTTTTAAAACGCGCAATTGCTAATAATAAATTAGCAATTGCTCGCTATTAGCGAGCGTGAAAGACTGCGAAAACGACACCGGTCGATGTCAGCCAGCATTGTATGTGAGAATATGAGTTTCATTGTTGTGTTGCGTTTTAATAGACAATTCTGCTTTAGGGTCAGCAAAGAAATGGCGCACTAAAGGCAACTTAATAAATTGATGGACCGTATAGCAGCGTAGCGTGACTATATTTTTATTAGTAGATAACAAAGAAGAACAAAAAAAAAGATATCAATTTGGGAGTAGTTTTTTTTTTTTTTTTTTTGTTGATTGTTCTTTTAAATACAGTCTTTGAAATTGATGCAGTAGAACTAAAATATCAATACTAGAATAGAATAAAAATAAACTCGCACTCTCTACAAATTGATGACAAATGGTTTTTCTCCGTTTAAGAGAAAAAGTCAAACATAAATACAAAACCCATATCGGCTTTACAATAATTTTTGTTAAGACTTTTAATAAACTAAATTAATTGCAGTACTTAATGACTGGTTTTAGCCCTCTAGTCAGTAGAAAGTTTTGATTACTGTTCTTGGTCTGTATTCTATTAACGTTACTTTCAGAGCTCTATATTCCTACAAGATGGAAGTGTGGCAGTACGCCTGACTAAAATTTTAAACACAACAGTACAATAAGGACTCTAATGAGTAGAAGAATAAAACCAGTCAAAAAGTACTGCAGTTAATTAACTTTTAGTCAATTAACTGATTTCATTCACTGTTCAGTAAGTATTTTAGTACTGACTGCTAACTGTAGTTTTACAGTCAAAGTACTTTTGTAAGTTAAAAGACTTAAGAAATTTAGTCTTTTTAGTCAATTTTAACTGCAGTACCGAAAAGAGTGCAGTTTTTACAACTCTGTTAAGCAATAATTTTACTCAAGATTCAATTCATATTGAAACAAATTTTAAGTTTTTATGTCAAATTTCTGGTTATGTGGAATTTATTGAACAAAATCAGGGATGCCTTTTTCTAAAGGCTCATCCCCTGGATTCGGTGGGGGTGGCGAATTTTTGTCACTATCTTGGATTTTTGTTGAATATCAGTGCACTGCTCCGCTCAAGTTCTGTTAATTTATTTTTAACTTCACCAGTACCTACTGTAAGTGGTCCGCTTCGAGATTTTTTACTTTTACTTTTTAGGTAGTTAACTTACACAGCTTGGATCAATAGTTTTTTTAACCTTATAAACTGTTTAACGTCACTTTTTAACTCTGTTTTTTTTTTCTAACAGCGAAACAAAAACTGTGCCTTGAAAAGTTTATAAAAACGCTTTCGATAAAAAAATAATTGTAATGTTCTCTCAAAAAAAAAAATACTTACATCTTCAATAACAAACGTCCAATCTTTATCCTCCAATTCATGTGTCCTTGGATCTTTGAACAACGTCACAGAAATTGAATGATTATCAGGAACTGGCCATGATATATGACCTACAAGTGGATTAACCATGTCCGGTTCCCAAGGCAGCGGTGCGGATGCAACACGTCTAGACCGTCTTGTCCATACAACGGATAAATTTGACGGTCTCCTAAAAGAAAAAAGAAAAATAAAAATACAAAACAATCTTAATTTTATTTATTGCATCAGAAAAAAAAACATTTTTGTTTTTGAAAAGTTTACAAAAAATTATTTTCACAAAACTTGTTTACATTTAATTTTGCATCGAAAGACAGGAAATTTGTTTTCATGTTTTTTTTCTGTTTTACTCGAAAATACCCCAAAGTGGTTTTTATTATTAGAAAATTCATTTTAACCAAGAAACCATAAACACAAAACAAAAGTATTTTTTTGTTTGGGTGAAGCCAAATATTTTCTAGACGCGCAAAAGAAAAAAACAAAAACCTCAATGACATTTGGAAAAGTTCCAAATAAATGTGTTTGTCACACATTTGGGAACAGTTAACGCAATCTAGAGGACAACAACTGCTATACAGTGGGAGAGAAGAGGATGGATTTGATATAAATTAAAATAAATTAACCCTTGAGTCGGTCGACAACCTGGGGTCTATGACACAACGTAACGAGTGCTTGGCAGACAAGTGAAATTGTTCAGAAAATTTGTAGATTGATTTTGCGCAAATATGAGCATTTTACTTGTTAGACAAATACTGGTCAAGTTCTGTTGTTCAGAACCTGCTGGTCTGAAAATTACCACGCTTGGTAAATCCCTTCAAAAAAATTTGTTATTTAACCAACAGTTTAACAACTCCTCATTTGTTTATTTGTTCAAACCCGATTTGCAACTAGTTTGTAACCAATTTAAAAGTAGTTTTCAATTTATTTGCAACTAATTTGCAACTCGTTTTAAACTAGTTAATTTGCAATCGATTTGAAACTTGTCAGTAATCGATATGAAACCAATTTGTAAAAGATTTTAAAGTTTTCAATGAAGAAAACATTTATTTTTAAAACTGGGTGCTCTGGGTGAAAAGAGGACAATGTTTTAAACCAATATTTTTAAAGCTATAGTTTACTTTTTTCATAATGAACTTTGTTTGATGATAAAATGTTCTACTGTGCAACCGACGTGACATAATGATTAATTATCACGTGCACAGTGTAATGAGAAAAATAAATTAGAATTCGAGTGTCGTTTTTCATTAAGATGTTATTCTTTCTTTGGATTGCTATAGTCGTCGAAAATTCCCTCTTAAGGGATTTCTTTCCAAAACCTACACCTAAAAGGCTAGGTCAACAAAACAAGTCTGAATGCTCAGTCGAATACTAAAATGAAATTAAATATTTTTTTGATTTTATTAGAGTCTCACTTTTATATCATTAAAGTACACTTCGATTAACAAGCAAATTAATGAGAGTATGAGATTATCCTGTTTTTTGTTTCTAAATGAATATCAAAACAAAAAGCTATAAAATGTCTTTGTCGACAAATAATACACCTCGACCTAAAAAAAAAACAATGTTTTTTTAAGTCATTTTCTTTTCATTAAGAAAAATAAGGTTAATAAACTTATTCAAGTCTTAAGTCAAGGACACTTAATGAAGCATCTTTTTTTTATTAAAAAAAAAATATTGAAACTCTTTGAGATAAAAATTAAAAATGAAAAAAAAAATTCTACTTGAAAATGTGATGAGAGCAAAAATATAATAATAAATTGTTGTTAGGTTATTTTTTTTTCAGACACAATCAGAAATAATCTACGGATCCTTGAGCACGTAAAGAGCAGTTGGCGGGCTGCTTTTCATCAGGGCAATGACACAATTGACAATTTGAGGCATTTTACTTTTAAAATGTGGGAGATATTATAATTTTAAGAAAGAAAACTCTCGTTTTATAATATTTATATTAGAGCGATGTATACAGCCTTCTTGTCACAGTTTTACTTTCAATCGCAGACAATTTAGTAATAAATAATCTGCATTTTTTTAAATTAATACTTTCTTTACATTAAACAATATTACCTTCCTTTGAAAAATTGGAACTGTGAGTATAACTTATAAACAAAAAACAATTCTCTCGAAATTTCCGTTGGGACACATTATGCGATATACATAATTCCAAGAATGTTTCACTATCGAGAAGATAAATAACAAGATCAACTAAAATTGTATTTATCAATCATTATTAGATATCTACTCTTAAAACTTTAAAAACATATCCAATTTATCCAAGAAATAAAAATACGAAATAGTAATGACATCGTAAATCATACAAAAAAATCTGCAATCACGTCAGCTTTTACTGTTAAAGAAGATAACATTTTCCCAAGGACATTTCGATATTTTTGCCTTCCTTTTATGGCAAATTTAATCGTGTCATTTTCCTTTCTTTGTCTTTTTTTGGCATGTTTCCGGTTTAGTAACTTAAAAACGAATTAATCATTTATAAATGGCATTTAAAAAAAAAACTGCAAAGTAATTTAGAATTAGGGTTGCGTTTTTCGTCGTTGAGAGAAAGACAAAACAGATTAAGGACACTCTGGACATTCCTAAATTGTTTTACAGAATTGTATTTTTTCCACCTCTCATGCATACCACCACCAACATTTCAAAGAACTCCCCATTCTATAGGGGGCAAAAATCAAAATTTTCGTTTCCAACGTTTCTTACAAGCCTTGAATTATAACATGGAAGGGTTACTCTCGTGTTTTTTTGTTTCAGGAAATATTAAAAAAAGTATGTGTATGGAAAAAGGGAAACACAAATTAAATGTCATAAAAGGATATTTCTCTATTAGGTATAGTTAAATCCCTACAGATATGAATAAGGTCAAAAAACCAGGCACGTGCGTTCTAGAAACGTCTTTTTTAAGTAAGACATGCATACATTTGTACATACAAATCCTTGAAAGTTCAAGAAATATAGAAAAAAAAAATAAAAATCCTTGGATTTTTCTTTCCAAGAATCCTTTTGCATTCTTCTGCAAACTTTTATTTTTTTGTTTTTTTGGTGTGTACTATGGAAACCACTCAACAATTTAAAAACTATTGTGCAAGGTCTATGTATTCAACCCTGGTACTGTTAGGGGAACATTCTCTCACGTGTCAGTTTACGTGGAGGGCTTTTTTTTTCTTAATGGGAAGACATAGGAAAGAATAAATGGAAAAGTTTTGACTTTTTTTTTGTATTTCTTCAAAAGGTAAACGAAGAGAACAACAAGGATAAAAGGACAACAAGTAGTATTTTTTTTTCTTCATTTTTTTGCGGATTCATGAAATACTTCAAGGTGATAAGAGGCTTAAGACTTTTCCATGAAAGTATGGTCGTATTATATTTTACGGAGTTGCAGAGTCGATAGCGATATGGGAATAAGAATATTGAAGGTTGAAATGGTTTCCTGTTTCTTTTGTTAAAAGAATCCAACTAAGCCCTGTTGATCCAAAGAAAAGAAATTAAAATAACGGACACGTGATAAGATAACTGTTTTTAGTTGTAACTTTAACAAAGAAATTTGAAAGACTATTTAAATATTTTTACCAACAAAAATTGACGCATCTAGAATTTTTACTATGGGTAAAGTTAAAAAAACCGTTTTTAACTCTCGCGCACAAAAGTAGTTATATGGGCCAAAATCATCGACATGGACATTTGATGTCCAGGCTTTTTTTAAAATCAAAATTACATTAAATTGAAATACACTTCTGACGTTCCGGTTAATATAATCGAGATGAATCTTCGAATGTTTCAACTTTGTTTGAATTAGAGTTAGTATTTTGTTTTATTTATAATTTATTAATAGCCAAACGAATGTTTTAGTTTATTTAAGAACTTTATTTAGTTAACTAATACTGATTTTGGCTTAATTATTTTAATTTATCTACTCAAAATTCAATATTTTGCGATCGATCAAAAAATAAATCACATAACATCAAATATGATCGTTTAGACTTAATTATTAAACAAAGTTGATTTTTTTTTTAAATTTGTACAGTAAATTTTCCCATCTCCATGATTTTGGCTATTTGTAAAATAAAAACCATGGAATAATCTTCTTTTTTTTGCATGTTACCACCGGCTTTTTATACCAATTAAAATGATAGGTATCCACACTTAAACCGCCAAGAAAACAATTGCTTTCTTTGTAACAAGTTCCTTCTATTGGTAAGCAAACAAATTTTGATTAAACCTTTTACTTTTAAGCTCTCAAAACACTTGTATAAAGTACGTGCAAAGTGCAAAGAATTATCTCATATTTTTTAATTTCTGTTTTAAAACTAAACTCTGTTTTGTTGATTTGATAAGTTTCAAGAGTCTTATTTGTTTTTATACACAAAACATAGTTTTTTTTTCTTATGAACCTTGTATATTTATCATATGAAAACATTTATAAACAATAGTTCATTAATTAGCTTTAATAGTTCACTAACCTGTCAATCTTTATTCACATTTTGTTTCTATCTTAACAATGTTTTTCTATTTTGTTTAGACTAAATTAAGATGTCAAATTGTAGAAAGGAATTTAAATAGTTTTTTTTTTTTTTAATTGTTTTGTTATATTATATTGTAAATCATATAGCACTAGTCTTTTGGCAAATAATAAAAAAAAAACGTGTGAATATTCAAAATAGTTTACTTTTTTTCTTTTTTAATTTGTTTAAATGCATTCCTGTGTATAAATACAGGTGGGAGAAATCGCCTCGTAGACTGTTCTTAATGAGAATGTTATTTATATTGGCGCAATCGTTTGATTAGATCGTAAATTTTTATTACTTATGCTATTTTAAGATAAATAAATAAATAGACCCTGATGAGGTTAAGCTTTCTAACAAAACCACACGTGATTATAATATTGTTTATTTCTATTACAACAACAAACACTGTTAGCAGAAATTCAAGGACAATACATACTTTGTGGTTGTTTTTCATTTCAGTCAATCAATGGAGTTTTTTTTTCAATGAAATGTTTAATTTATTGGATTTCAACATGTAGTCAAGTAATGATAAGTAAGTTATCGAGATAGAATTGTACTCTCCACAAGTCTCCGGAAATACTTTATTGGCGTTTTGAAGCTGCTAATAATGTGTATGAGTAATAGGGGTTGAGTGGACGTAGAACCCATGAATTAGGAGTATTGCTACTGGATCGAATGAAATTAAAACCCCTACCAGAGGGTTGGTGTTTTATTGGGTATTAATTTTTTTGTGATTTTCTTCTTTATTTGTTCTCGAGACCATGATTTTCCGAAGTTTTAAAAGTTATTCTGTTATTTCTAAGGAGGACGAATCCAACTAACCAGAGGTCATTAAATTAGGCCCAGCAGTTCTTGAGTTATAAATGGTGTAACTAACCTAACTTTTTTCATATATTTAACTAACTTTTTTCATTTATTTACATTATACAAATTATTTTACAAATAACCCTTTATAGTTTTAAACCGTTTCTTTCCGTGGCTTTGTAATAGTTCTTTCACAATTATAGGAATATATTACTTCAGGCTAAATTACTTAAATGTTAGTTAAGAAATATCAAAGAAAAATAGTTGCTCAGACTCAGTTTTGTCGTCGACAGCTCTAATATCCGTATTCTAAGAATTCATGAAACATTCCGAAAAGTTCCTTGATTATAAATTTTTTTTCTTCTGTTTGAGACTTATTTCATAAACGAATGTCATTCTAAAGGAAAAGTAATTAAAATTTCAAACAAAATATCTCATTAAATTCATAAAGTCTCCGCGAAAAGCTAAAATATAACAACAACAAAAAAAAAATGTAATCCTTTTAAGAAAGCTCTTTTTAGCATAGTGCTTCTATACCCACTACACACCATTATCAGTTTGACGGAAATACAATACACACCAAACAAAAGTAAACTGTTTCTGGATGAAAGTTTCCCCGCATATTGTTGGTTATTTTGTTGCTTCATTTTTTTTTTTCTTTTTCATAAAAACACTATATAATTAGTATGTCTTTTGTTTCCTGTGTGGATTCACAAGGAGATGATGAGTCATATTTTATCCTACCCTGGCAAAAAATTCAACATATCTACTCTACTCTCGTTGCAAGCGTAGGTATAGTTGTTTTTTTTTTTTTTGCAACATATTATCTGCTCATCATCCCCCTATGAGCTTTATTCCAAGCAGCAGCGGCAGCAGCGATGGCAACTAGACAGTTTTTCTTCTTTGTTGTTATTTTTTTTTTTTTAAGTTGACACCCCCTGAGAGTTTCTCAAAATAACCTCCAGGCTATTATAAGAAAAAAAAAAACAAAGGAAAAACCAATTGGCGTAGTCTTTCAGGGATTTAGTTGTTTTTTTTTTTTTTTTTTTTTCTCTTACTTCACATACAAAGTTATTTTTCTTTTCTTTCTTGTATTTTTGTCTGGAATCCGACATTATGTCTGTCTGTCTGCTGTTGACAATCATGGTGCTTTTTCCCTGTTATTTTTTTTTTTTTCTTTAAAAACTAAAGATGGTGTATTGGACATAATGTTCAAATTGAAACATTAAAATCAATATTTATTCACTTTTTCCTTACAGGGTTCATTTAAACAAAAACGAAGAAAAATAAAAAAGACTAGTTTGTCAATGATTCTGCTTCTAATAAAATGACGGAAAAAAAATCTCTCAAATAAATAATATTATTTTATAGTAAAATGGTGGAAATAAAAGAGGTCGGAACTCGGAAGTCTAGAGGATAACTAAATACATAAAGAGAATTGATAAATAGGTTTGAAGTCGATAAAATAAGTCTATATGACGTTTTCATTTATTCCAAAATAATCCAATTTAAATGCCAAATGAATCGTAGAAACTATTAAAATATAATTTTTCGAAAGTCGAAATTCCAATCTGTTCCACTCAACATAATTGAAGTTTTTTACCGGAACAACTCTGTTTTTTTTTTAAGGAAACAGTTATCTAGTTTATGTTCAAAAAAGTAAGCGAACACACCTATTTACTAAAAGTCCATGCTACAGTAAATAAATACGACCTAGTTGAGGGCTTTAGTTTATTTTTTATTTTTTAAGCTAAGCGTCATTTGGAAGAAATGACAAACATCAGCAGATAAATAATGTCTCCTTCGATATATTGACGGAAGGAGGCTGTCATACATCCGCATCCGCCATTTTGCACATTCGCTTGGTATGATGAAACGAATTCTATATACCAACAACAACTACTATTCATTGTATAGGTTGTAGGTACTCACAACTCACCCAACCATATACTACAATACGAATACTAGGTACTATGACCTAATTCCTTTGACATTTCAGTCATTCAAAGCGAAAGGGATTCATTGCGATTTAGAATTCCCTCCTTGAAGTCTATTTTTAAGTGCGCGTTGAATAGAATGGCACCCATCAGGCACTGTATTTAAAAAAAAAAGTCCACAGCATAGTGGGTATCCGCCTCCGGGTTTTTTCTTTTACATAAATGGGAATACATTACACACAGTGAGTTGATTTGAGAGAAAATAGCGAGGTTCCAGTTCCTCCATTTCATACAGTTGCGGGCGGAATAGGAAGCAATAGAGAGATCTCGCATCGCATGTGATTATGTGGAACTATTTTCTGTTCTTTATAGAATTCGCATAAAATTTTACTCTCATCTCTCTTCTAACACAAAGTTGCAGTTTAAATAGCTCGAAGGGGAGGAAAAGGATTCATGCGGGAGTGAGAATGTTTATGCTGGAAAAGCAAAAAAAAAAAAAAACAACAAAAAATTGGGTTAAGCTCTCGAGCTGAATTTGTAGGTAGTAGGTGCAGTTACATCTGGGTTTACACATCAGAATTTAAATGGGATAATTTAGAATTATAAGCAGAAGGTGATACCTATAGAAACTTATGTGGTATAGGTACCAACTTTTCGAATAATTTCAGTTTATATGTGCACCCTGAAGGTACAAGTACTTTTATCTGATTTTAGATTTTATTTTGTTGTTGTCGTTGACATTATATTTATGCGACAGCAGTGAAAATCTACACCTTTTTTTTTAGCTATGAAAATGAGCAAAACAGAATATGGGAAAACTGCCAGAAAAACTTTATCTACATCACCAAGAGTGCTGAAAATGTGTTTTTGACAAGAACTGTACTTGAGTCTTGTGTTGTGCGCTAGAATGAAAATGAAATCTGAGATATAACATCTTTGAAATCGATTACAATTTGAAAAAAAAAAAATGCTTTTCAAAGAGAGAACAAAAGTTGTGTGGGTAGAAAGTTTTAAGATGATGTCAATTCTAAAGAAAAAAAAAATAAAGAATACCTACTACCTACTTCTTAGGTGACATTAAGGATTTCAGAATTCATCTGGAGTGTCTGACGCCCTTAGAGTCATGAATGGCAGAGTATAGGATGACTAAGTATTATAATGCAATCGTAGGTGGAAAAGCCTTAAGTCTGTAATATGTCAAGAAATATATTTAACATCCATGACAAAAATACAGTTCATAGGAGCTATTGTCTAGACTAGACCCTGACCCTATAAGCCAAGGGTACAGATACTTATTGGAAATAAACACTTGTCAATAGACTCCGCATATTTGTATTTGATTATAAGCTCGTTTTTGAGGGGACATCCCATAATGTAATACAACAGTATGACTTTTAGGAAAATATGGAACCGATTTGCATTGGTTCTGATGTTCTGAATCTTAATACATACTATATTTTAAAAAAATGAAGGGAAATCAGAGTTCCTCATTCATTAAGTGCGGATACAGAAAAAAACTCTGTACTTGTGGAATTTAAAGTGAACCGGTGAGTATTAGTAGAAGCACGAGCAGGGTTACCTTTGGGACACTTTAGTGTCAATTTGACACCTTTTCAGACGCCTTTTAGAAATTTGGACACTTTTAAGAATAAACAGAAAATATAAAGTATAGAACAGTTCTAATTCAAAGCAGGAAACTCAAAAAATCACTTGAATGAATTTCTTTACTCATATTTGTCCCATCAATGCGCTTTTCAAACATACTCTAATGAAAAACAAGCTGACTAACAAGTTTTAAGTTGGAACTGGTTTTGTTTTACGTTGAAAGGCTGGCCCAAACCAAAATGTCGCACTGCCACACGACAAAGCGACAATAGCTTTCATATGAAAAACGCTTTGTCGCCTGTCGCATTTAGTGTGGGTACATTGTGTGTGAAATTGTGTAAATAAATTTTGACGTTGTCGTGTCGCACTGTCGCGCGAAGTGACACTTTGGATTGGGCAAGCCTTTTAATACAAAAATTGAGTTGAATGTCGTGGCGTTTTAATTAAAATTTATGGGAAACTTTTTTTTTTCGGAAACCTTTTTGGGACACTGTTGGAAAATTTCCGGAGGTAACCCTGATTGCGAGTGTTATGTTGGAATTGGTAAACGGAAATAATAAGACTTGGCATTTCAACTCAAAAATTGCAGTTATATCATTCGAAGTAACAAATGTTTTGATACAAATGGATGCAAAACTACCTAACTACCTAAACTTAATTTAATTCAATACTATACTCACAAGCGTAAATATGTATACACAGCAAAAGATGCAAACATGCACGCAAACAGACCGATTGTAATACATATTTAGATTGATAGAAACTTCATCACTCACAGTTGTGTATAAATAAACAATGCTTCAAATAGCCTTTGTTTTACCTCTAAAACTGGTCAGAAGGGGTAAAAATATGTTAATACTATACAAAACCAAAGTTTTTTTGTTTAACTCAACCAAGTAAGAAACCTTTCACTTACAGATAAGTAATATTTAATCAACAAAGCCCCAATAAACAATTTGTATCATATTTGTAAAATTGATAAGGACTCATGTCAAACATGTCATTTCAATCAAGGTTAGAAGTGTGCTTGCTTTTTTTTATTAATGAAATCAAAACATTTTATTTGTGTGAAGGCCAATTTTATTACGTTTTGATTTTATATGTACGAGAATATAGCTATTTCAAATGAATATTTGATCATTGTGTTTCAAAATAAATCAATTTTGCTATATCAAAACCTTTTTTTCTTTTCTTTTTAGTTATAAATTCCATTCTAAGAATTTTTCGATTACTATTCTCTATATCCTTTAAGAATAAATGGTGTTTATAATAGACACATCAAAAAATGAACTGCTTTTTTTTATTTACAAAGAAAGAAGAAAAAAAAAACATTTCGATTATATGAACTATTAACCCACATATCGTTTCTACTACATACACAGACAGAACATAAAATAAGGATATAAAATCCCCATCAGGACCGAGTGTCTCTGTTGAGATAAAAATTTTTAATGACATGTCAAATATTTTTCACACATCATATTACGATTTGGGATATAAAATTTTCAAATCATGATGTCCATGTCGACCGAATGGATTTACTTCTTCTAAGAACCATTTATCGATTAGAGTGTCAGTTTTGATAAGGACTTAAAATGATATAGAGAGATATTATTTATTCATAACAAAATTAACAGGCTTCTATCAATTTAATAATCATGTTTTAGGTTAAGGGTCACTTATATTAAATTTTGTTGGCTTCCTATACATATATATGAATATGAGTCTTAGATGATTTTTAGCAAGCAAAGGTTTTTAATCTTATACTACAGGGAAGATAGTTAATAAAAAAACAACATTTTAAAGAATGAAATACAAAATTTTATCAAATCTTAAAGAAGGGTATTATCAAAGCTTAAGTTGTGGTTTTCGAGATGCTATGGCACGTCAACTACCTGGTGAAATCTACTACTACTGTCGAAGCCTAAACTTATAGCTACAACAACTCGACAAAGTAATAAAGTATAATTTTATTATGGGTCCACTGTTGCATTATTTTTATCGATATGGCTGTTTTTGAAAACGTTACAATGCATGTTACCGACCATTTAAAAAAAAAAAAAAAAAATCCCATTTAAAATTCAAATTAAACTGTAAAGGTTACAGTTTAGTCTTTCCAAAATAAAAAAAAAATAAATTTAAAAAGTGAAACTTTAAACCGATATAGAGGGCTTCACTTTCTCTCAACCATAATAAAAAACAATTTGAAAACAATTCAACTAATTAATTTTATTTTTGAAAAAACTAACAACACTTTACCCATCGGAAAGTGGGTGTCATATTTATATTTTTGATGAATTCAAAACAAGTCCAACATCAATTACCTGTACAATATTTCATAAAAGTTTAATTTATTCATTAATTCATGTCTTCAAGTCTTCGTGTAAGCCATTCAATTACTTATTAAAAAATTAATAAAAAACAAAAATATTCCGCATTTTATGTCTAAGAATGCCATTAAAATTGCATGTATGTATGTCTTATAGTATAATTTCTAAGCCAGCTCACCTACATTTCCATTTCCAACAAAACGCATTTCCCCCTTCATTGATAATAATGTGCTCCCCAGGGGTATCAATGTATTAAAATAGAACTGCTTCAAACAACTCCCCAAAGACATCGCACAACCAGGAAGTTTCATTCAAATTCAATAGGCAATTTCAGATATATGATATCTGCCAGAAGCTATATAGCTAGCAGCAGGTCGCACATAAAATATATTTACAAGCTACGAATACAACCACACGCTTTTCTTTTCATTTCATGACTCGAATCGTGTGTAAAGTAACTGAATAATTTTTTTTCTTTTTTTTACAAAATTAAAAGTCAAATCACAACATTATGCGGAGTTTTGGCGTATGTCTGGGTTTTGGCACAATGTTCTTAGGGAGCTGGTGACAGGTGGATTTAATATTTTGATTTTGATTTTATTTTTGCAAAATATTGCAATCGCGTGCAAAATTTTTAATTCCAAGGAAGTCGACTGTACCTTTATACCAAAAAAAAAAAAAGACCTAATTTTAAAAGCCGACAGCAGTTTTGAAGTTTTTCACTACTTCAGAAAACCAACAGCAACACTTTCTTTAACTTTTGAAATGTAGTTCTTAAATTAAACGTCATTCTGTCTCCATCAACAGCACCCTGTGTACCAATAACCCAAACCTTATCCAGACACCAACCAACCAACCAACGTCTGGGGGCGACAATCTTGTCTGCGCGTGTGGTGCCAAAGTTGGCGGGCCTTCTCTCTAGCCTGAAATGAGTAACCAATTTAGACCAGGTGCCATATTTACACTTAAAATATTCGCACACACATTCGGAATTGAGATTATTTATTCAAGCTTAATCTCCTATAATAGCTTCTGACGGTTCAATGAAGTTCGTCGTTTGCTGATATTCTGTTGTATCGGTAATAATGATGATGAGTAAATTGGTATCAGTGACGTAATAACGATACTAGTTTGTGTACATTTAGTAACGAAAATGAACAACAACAACAAGAAAAAAATTAACTATTCAAATGTGGGTCAAATGGCAGTGCCCCGGTTAACGTATAATCTGTATTCGAGTAACTATCTACTATATAAAAAAAATAATGAATAATGTAGGCAGTATCTATAGCTGGTTAGAGTTGTTTTATTTCAAAAGTGCACCGATTATTTATTATTATTTGAGTCTACTTCTATCCCATCTACTGGTAATGTTAGGTTTTTTCTGTTTTGTTATGCTAAAATTATTTTTTTTTTTGTAAATATTTAGGGGAAAAAAATGATAAACTAAATAAAAAATGTAAATAAAAATGCATTCTACAGTTAGTGGCTTAATTAAAAATACGAGTATTCTGTATAAGATACCCATGGAAACAAACATACACACATAGTAAATGAGATATGCATATATTGGAGTTATTTGAAATATTTCATATGAATTTTGTATAATCATTTCTATTTTAGGAAATGTACCTTTTAGTTCCGTCATTAATGTACGTATTATGTATCCATGAAGTGAACTATAACAATATGTACATATTGTCTATGTCTATATTAAAGCAAATGAATCATTCATAAAATATTAGAATTGTTAAAATAAGATTGAGGTAAATGAATGACGTTGATCGATAACAATAATTTACAAATTTTCGGTTTATAGCTAGCAACTTCACAAAAAAGTACTTTTAAAATTAATTAAGGATCGCTGAACTAGAAAATGACATTTATTTTTCTCAAGAAGTGTTCTCGAGATATATGTAAGCAAAAAAAAAACATGTGAAGTCAAATCTTATGGCACTTAAAATATTTTATCAGTAATTCATACATTGTACTTCGAAAAAAGCCAAAGCGCCTTCAAATTAGTTCAAATTTGGATCAATTGTTTTTTAAAATTCCTTTGTATTACATTCTAATCTTTTTGGTATTGAAATTATCAATCTTGTTACAAAACTATTAGAATGTTATGAAAAATAGTTTTAAAAAATTCTAAAATTTACAGAATATTAATAAGTAATATTCACTGTACGGCGTAAGCCAATTTTTTTAAACTTGGAACAGATGAATCAGTATGCCAAGTTTCCAATCAGTGGAATACATTTTATAAGTGTTTTTATGGCAACTTCCTTAGCATTCGTTTACCAGTCCATTAGTTGAATATAAATATGGCTAAAATGAATCTGACTTTGGTCCGAACGAACTTATAGCCCGGTCGGTATGAATAGAATGCATTAATTTTTGAAAACTCTATTTTGATCAATAATTTTGGCATTGACTGTACATAGAAAATACACACGGGATGAAAATTAAGTTTTTTGGATTGTATATCTGATCCGATCTTTTCATCATAATATTGGGGTGCTTCTTAAAATCTAAATTTCAGAAATTTAGTATGGCATCCCTAAATTGTGTTCTATGTACTTAAATTAATTGTTGTGTAAAATTTTATACGATTTTGACAATCTTTAGGGCTCGCTTCCGAACTTTGAAATTTTTCAGTGGTTGGACCCTAAAATTTCACATTGTTTAGCATAATCTTAGAAAAAAACATAATTTGTCAGATTTGTCACATTATCTTATTTTAGTACCAAGAACCAAACTCAGGGGTGCCATGACAATTTTTCGAAATTTTAATTTAACAATGTGCAAAATTTCAAAAGTCGTTAAAAATTGTAAAAATCGTATAAAATTGTATTTAGGTATAAATAACACAGTAAGATACCCTAATTCATATCCAAACTCGAAAAAAAAACTCATAACAAAATATTTTATTTGCGAGGTCAATAATTTGCAATGTTTATGCTTAAGTATTTTACCATCAACAATATCAGCAGTTGTGTATTGAGAATCGAGTAAAAAGCTTTTAAATTTCATTTCGTTTGTGAATCGAGATGGGCGACCTGAAAAACGAAGTACCTACTCCTGATCCATTATTATTTTACTTTTGAATGGTTGTTCTGCAAGTGAATAGTTGTTTTTTTGTGTTTGCTGTGTTTGCCCTAAGTGCACTTGAAAAAGTTTTTGCTAACAGGCATATGGCTTTGGAATCATTCATAGCCTTTTAAACTGGTTGAATGGTTCAACCTAAAAGCGAAAGGCCTTCAAACAAATTCTGTTTTTTTTTTTTTGTTTTATTTTAATCTGAAACAATAAATTTATAACAATCTATTACTTTGAAAAAATGTACAATTATAAAAGGTTGTTAAATGAACTAAAAAATTATAACTTTTAGTCTAAATTTAAATGCCTTGTCAAATTAATTTAGGTTAAAAAGTTTCAAACTTAACAAATCATAGAAAATCACTTAAAACATTCATGCACTAGTGGTGTTAAGTTTTCGTTGTCGAAAAGATCTATTTTTCATCACCACTCAGTGTTCAGTTTTGCGAAACAATCTCCCTTACAGACACAAGTATTCATGTCAGTGCTTCATTAACAACAAAATGCATTAAAAGTTCAAATCTCGATGTGTCGTTGGTGTTCTCATTTTCGTTCATTTGTTTGGGGGCACACACGACCAGACCATCACTCAAAATCAATTCATTCCCCTTAATGTTTGCATTTTGTTTGGCAGCTTATCGCAAATGCTATTGAATAAACAAAACAAAAATAAAAACCAACAAGCAACGCAAAGCAAAATGCAATCATAACAACAAAACCGAGACCAACATTCAATCGAAGAGGGGTTTCGGTAAATTAGACCACAAAAGTATCTATACACACCCGATAGATATGAGTTAGGAAACAAACTATATTAAGAAAGATGCACCATTGATGTAGGTTGTTCTACTGCATTTGTTGCAGTAGCAGTATTATCGTTCTCGATACTCAAATCCCAAACTCAAAACTAAATGCTGATGTCGCAGTCATCATCATCATCATTTTTGTCGGCATCGTTATACTCTTCATTCGTTTCGATTACGAATATGTATATTTGTAAGGGTCTCGTAAATGTGAACCATTCTTCGATATGTTAAGCAATTGGATTATATTGATTTTTTTGAAAAAAAAAAAAAAAATAATCCAACCCATAGTATAGGGTATGTTTGCAATTATTGTTTTTTAATAATAAACAGCTCCAATTTCGTAATATTTTTCTAAATTTTCGTTTTAATCTTCTTAAATTAAATTATTTTGATAGGGGATATAATTATTTCTGATATTTATATTTAAACTAAATCATACAGGGTTTTTTTGGCCTGACCTTGTACATAGGTCAGGCCAAAATAAAAAAAAAAAAAACAAATGTCTATCATGTTTTAGTTTTTTTCAAAGCAAATTTGATTTCCTTGTCAAATAAAATTCTTCAATCTTAAAATATAAAAAAAAAATACAAATTTTCCTTTTTAACTGATTTTTTTTTGCACAAATCTGTGTATTAATCAATATTTTTGGTTTCAATACCAAAAAGACTGCTTATTAATACAAAACTTTAAGAAAAAATCGGTTTTTAAATGAGAACTTGCACTTTTTCTTCAAAATATTGAGTAGGTAAAATAATTTTTCCAAACATTTTTTTCTAAAGCAACTTAACTATAAGTGTTGCCGACTTGTTTTTTAGTTCTATTTTTTAACAAAATTGTCCATCCAACCCAAATGAGGGTAAATAAACCCCCCTCACCTGCGATTTTTTCCCAGGTTTTGACACAAAAGCAACCCGCTCTATACTTTGGCATTTCTTTTGCAACATCCTGTATATAATATCATACTTATTTTTTTAAATACATACATATGTATGCATTAAAATTTTGAATTCTTTATACCTACACTTTGTACACTACACATGAAAGTGCTCTTTGGCAAAAATTAGTTTAAAATCGCTTATTTTAAAATCACTTGCCAACTTTCTGGTTAAAAAAAGCGTCTTTATATAAAAACATAAATTTAAAATACATCCCCAGGCAGATATTTTCTTGTGTTTTGATTTTACGAAATGACTTTTACCATGAATTTCGCTTCATAAATATTAATTATTTACCACATTTTACTTGTTTGTCTTAGTATTTAAACTTCAAACAAAGAAAGGTAATCGACATATTAACAAACAAAACTTGAAAATTTATTTGAAATAATAGCACCTGACGGGATTCAAAGTGTAAAAGTTTTATCTAATCAAATATGAAAAATACAGCACCAATAATAACTTGGAACTAAATAGTTGAACAACTTATAAGTAATATGTATTTGTATATTCATTAATAACAAAAAGGTTCACTTTATTGTTTAATGACGAAATTACACAAAAAATGGAATAACAACATAAAATCTACACAATTATACACCTCGTAAACTTTATACTCGTATTTTTATTAAAAAATGTTTATTTAATTTTATTCTTAGACAAAAAATTAGTTATAATTCAATGTCACTGGCTTTCGTGTCTATTTCATGAAGTATAGACCAAACGTCTGAATTTCAAACTGAGGTAGGTAATCCTATCATGAATATTTTTAGGATTTTAAATTAATACATATTTTCTTATGGAAATCCCTTTTTTTTTATCTCCCTGCTTTAATGCACAACCCGTTAAACTACTCATCAATTTTTTTCGCTTATTATTTAGTTCATATCACAAACAAATTTACCCAACCCGATAACGGCCACTATTGTCAGACATCACATTGCCCAAAATGTATTACTTTTCTTTCGGATCGAAGATTTATTTTATTAATACCAACAAAAATATTATTCCCAAAATGTTGTTGTCGTTTAAAATCAGTTTCTAATCTTGCAAGCAAAATGAGAAACAAGTTAATATTGGAGGTATTCAAGAAACCTGGTAAACTTTTCCATCTGGTAAAATGGGAAAGTTTACCACGCACAACATTGATAAATTGTTTTAATTTTGTTTTTGTCTGATAGCTTTTTCAATCAAAAAACTCAGCTTTCAAAATTATAGGGTATAACACAGTGAAACAATGTACTCTTAAACGAGCTTTCCTCTATTGCTTTTCCCATAGCTAATCTTCTCAATCTCTTTCCTAATTGAACTAGATCCGAATGAATTGCAATCAGAATTTGTGTAGAGTGCATAAATGTATGTTCTATTGCGGCCAACAACGTCAACAAACATCACTCGTTGTTGATTATGTAAACGTTGTCGTTGGTTTATGAAATAATACAAGTTCTCCTCGTCATGTATCACACAATTGCACATACACACCACACACATTTAATCATATTCGAATTTAAAAGAATTCAATTTCGTGTGATATAAGAACGACATGTTTTCCTGATGCGAAAATTACGCAACTTGAATTTAAAAAGAAAAAAAAACAACCACTTCTACTAAATGTAAAAAAAAAAATAAAAGTTTCTTTCAATTAAGAAAATGTCTCGAGAAAAATATAGAAAAGGAAAAGAGAACACAAAAAAAAAAAACATCATCGATCCTTTCATTGAATTTTTTTTTTTGTGGTAAAGACTTTGAAGCATCACTATGACGCCAGACACATATTATTGTCATTTTTCGCAGTCGTACTTTATATTTCTCATCATTTATTTTTTTATTTTTTTGTTTTGCAAAGATTTGTTTACGTCAATTTAAATAAATTGCAATTTAAAGTTGTTATTAAAGTTCTCGATAAATAAATGGAAAACTTTTACTTTTCTTTTTTGGAATGAAGGTGCATGCATATTAAAAAGAAAAAAGAAATAGGTATATTGCAAGCGACACGACAAGGGACGTGCCATTAAAATCCATCTGAGATAGCTCATGTTAACCTAACCGTCATCGTAAAAGGAAATTTCCCTTTTGAAGGTTATCATGAATTCCTATTAAAAAAATGCATTAACATCAAATTGGTAGCTGGGGGTAGTTGTGTATTCATTATTTATTTATGATGTTTGGATAAATGTTTTGTAGAGCGTGTATCAATACAGCAACCTAAATTGCATTCAAAAAGCAATTATTTTTTTTTTTTTAATGAAGTACGTAGGTACTAAGCTTTCCCCCAGGAAATCAAACTAAAATGACTAAAATCGCAAGCAAGAGCAGAATTATGTATACAAATATGTACGTGCAAATTGAAACGTTTGCTTTTTATATTTTTAATTACCAAAAAGAAATAAAATATAATAAATTCCGGTTTATACCATAATTCAATTTTTAAAAAATAAGAAAAATGTACACTGCTGACCAAAATTTGGAATCAGATCTAGAATGTTGATTTGTTTTATGAATTAATCTTCAGAATTTGTTCCTTAGGTCCCAAAACACCTTAGACCAGAGATAGAGATATTACCATTTGAACTCACACAGACGGGACGGGAAAAAAGAAACAAAAATAAAACGATTTTTTTCAAACAACAAATAAAATTCAAATAAATTCTGTCATTTGAACAAAATCGTTTGAATTTGTTTGCTTTTTCTCACGTATTTATGAGTTAAAATTGTCATATCTAGATAAACCATACAATGTTTTTATTAAAACATTACTTTACTCAGTGGAGACATATTGGTGCATTCAATGGGCTCTATCTCTGGTCTCTGGCGTTTTTGGGACGTGTCCCCATTACTGCATGGTGACTTATAGGTATATGAGCCAAACTATACTATTGTGAAAATATTGGAGTTGTCAGAAAATATTCTTGTTTTTTGCATACAATATGAAATTAGAAATAAAGATGCTACAAATTTTATCAATAAGCGCCATCTATGAAAGAATCGATGCAACTAATTTATTTGTCATAGTAGCCAATTAGGTTTTTCTCCATTTTGCGTCGTTTATGGTGATGTACGTGTTTCAGGAAAAATTAATTGTAAAAATTAATAAAAAAAAAAGGTAAAAAATCAGTTAGGCCACTATGGCTCTCACGGTCTGAAATAATTCGTGAATATGTTTGATTTTAACCGACGCAGAATTGTATCGTCTATAACAGATTCAAAAGCTTTTTTAAAACTGCAATTAAAAAGGGTTTTTTAAGGTCTATCAAGTTGAAAAAAAAAACTTTTTTTTTTTAAACGACGATTTTGATTAAAATTTTTATGTGTAGGACAACAAGGCAAGGTCGTAGGTACCTACTTTTGAAAAAAAAAAATCAACGGTTAATAACGGTACCTCCTTTTTTTCTGTGCTGTGACTAAAAAATGTTCATAATTGTATTTGATCATCAGGCAAGGAAATGAAAGTTCAAAGCATATTTGCCATTGTATAATTTCTTTCCTTAAAAATTGATAGATACTTGTTGTTCCGTTTGCCCCTATTTCCCTCAAAAGACATATTCAGCCGTATTCTGAATGAAAACTACCGGCGAAATGTTTTTAGGAGAAAGACTGACATCAATAAGTTGCTGACAATTTCGATCGTTCAATTTTACGTTAGGCCCTATCGGCAATCTCTAGGGTAATTTTTTTTCCCTGGAAATATATTTGTTCCCTCGGAATTTTTTCAGCGATCGTGATTCTTCCCTAGAATTTTTTTTTCAGGGAATACAAAAAAAATTAATAAATGACAGATAAATTTCCTTGGAAATTATGTTCCCAGTACCAGTAAGTTCTGAGGGAAGCATTCTCTCGGTATTTATATTCCAAATTTTTTTTACAAGGAAAATATTCCCTGGGAACTTTTTATTCACGATAGCCCCATTTTGAACACCAGAGAAACCAATTACAAACGAAAACGGAATAAAATTCTGGTAATGTTTCGATTATGAGCCCTTCTCCCGGAAACATTTCCCTGTCAATTTTTGTTTAGAATAGGGCTGATTAAAAAAAAAACTGTACAAATGTATTCTAGTAATACGAGCTTTCAAAAACGTTAGCAAATTATTTACTAAAATGATTAATATCTATACTAAAATGGAAAAGGGTGTGAAATTCAACCAGTTTTATAGTAACTTTGAAAGAAAACATTAAACAATCCTTTTTAATTTGTGTATTCGACCAAATTTTTAGATCCATACTAGAATTTAATTTATAGCTAGTCTTAAAGGTCTTAATGTTCGTCCCCACATTCCTAATGAGTAATGATCCTTAACACATTATGAAAGCATTTTAATGTCGTTCCAATGATTCACAAAAGAAAAAAACAATACAACACAAATGTTACTTTATTTGATTCATAATGCTAAAGGAGGAAAAAACCCCTTAATGGAAGCAAAACTAAGCAAATAAAAAATAAACAAAATATATCTACCACAACCCCCTTTTTTATAAGTGACTAGACGCCACGAAAAGGGTAAACTTTTCAAAATAGATTATTACTGCTTTCCGACAATTCCTAGGATGGGGGTAAATGCCCCTGAGAATGCCAATGTCGGTTTTTTTTTTTAAGAAAAAAACAAAATCGTGTTGTGTATATGGCACGGTTGGTTAGCTACCATCAAGGACTTCCCTTTTAATCGATTTAACAAATGAAGTTAAAAAGAATAACGCCACTGCCATACACAACAAGTCCTTCTCCAATTACAAAAAGGATGACGTTGACGACGAGGACGAGGACAAAAACGAGTACGAGACGTATCGGAACAGTAAAGTAATGGAGCAAATAAATACAAAGACAGAAACATTCACCCATCAGGGACGTTGGTTTTTATTGTTGTTGTATTTTTGTTGGTAAACTGCTGATGGTGTAAGTGGCTATAACAAAAAATATTCTAACGGCTTACACATTCAAATGTGCGACTGTATTTGTTTAAAAATTTACTGCACACAGAATTGGTGTTTTGGGTGTGGTACGATATTGCCTGTTTTTTTCGTTTTTTTTTTCTTTTTAAGTGGCAGGAAAATACCACAACAACAACAACAACAAAATACAAACCAACACTCAGTCAACTGTGTGGATGAAATCGATTTTCCTGTCAGCCAGAGTATTTGATATAAAGTCTTCATGAAAGGAAGAATAATTAATTTTATTGAAAATTGATGTTATCGACATTTTATCGAAGTAAGTGATTAGAATCGATTACATTAGTTTTCTAATGGGTTTAAAATTCTTATGGAATGATATGTACGTATATAGGTCGATCATCAAGGATGAAAATTAACAATTAAAAGGAAAGGTTTTTGCAAACATGGAAGTAATTGAAGTTTAATAGCAGGGTGAAAAAAATCTTGCTGATCATGCATGATTTTGATCCGAAATACGAACTATTATAACAAAAAAAAATAGCTGAACTATTATCATTAAAGAGATGAAACGCAAGCTTAGGTTAATCATCACTGAATCCTTTGTAAAATGAAAAAAACAATACCATAGTCTTTATTCATTTTATCAATTTGTAACAAATAATCACATACAAATCATTACGAACAGATTTTCAGATTGTTTTTATGAGTTTGTTGTGAACGATTTTTTTTGACATGTACTGTGGAGTTTTTGATGACGTGTTTAAAGTCACTTGTATAAAAGAAAAATATATCAGTCAATTTTCTATAAAGAGTCCTTACAGTAGAGCTCTGAACTAGTCCAATTTCTCTCTCTCTAAGTTGTCTACAGTACCTATAGGGACCTTCTATGTTGAAAAGGGATTAAAAAAAAAAACGATGTGATTTCATGTTACCTTTTCAGCAGCAGTTTTCGTTTTCTAGGTTAATAAAAAAATATTGTTCTATGGATTAAATACAAAATTGACTTTAATTTTAACAAATACAACTCGTTAAATGGTTTTAAAATGTTCCCTTGCATTTTGTATGTTAATTTCAAGTTTTCAAGTTCGACAGCTTTGTAGGGAACTTATTTTGTCACACATAATTCCCATAATTTTTTTACTAAGACATCTTCTGAGGTAAATGGAATTCAAAATTTAGAAACTCCTCCATTTTACTTGCTGTTGAACATAGATTCAGTTTCATTATGATATTCATAAAAACAAATTGCAATGTCTCAATTATTAAGGCAATGACTGTATATTTGAATGACATCATGAAAAATGATATTAAAACCACGATGAGTCCAATTCGACCAAAAAGTCTATCGTGCAGAAAGAGAAACGAATTCAAATTGACTCTGTCTTTCTGAACTCGACCATAAAAAAAAGAGTCATGGACGAGACGTACAAATATTCGTGTATAATACGAAATGATTACATTTTCGATTTTGTTGAATGTTTCTTTAAGTAGAAGTGGTCGATGGGAAGAGAGCAAAAAAAAAAACTGAATGAGGAAACAGCATCATGATGGTATAGTGGCGTGGTTCCTGATGAACTGCCTGCCGTCTGCCCTTCATTATTTTGGAAATGGTCGGCTTTTTCTCTTTTTTTTGTTGTTGTTAAAGCGCAATGCCAACTTCCCGCATAATCTTTAGTCTGTTTACTTAAGAAGACGTTGCGGTTCAGGCTACTGAATGCTTTGCTTTCGCCGAACCGCGCCGCACCGCACCGCACCGTTGTCATCGCCGCAATCACAGGGGATTGATGTGAATGAACGGACAAGAGAACAATTGAATTGAAATGGAGAGGCAATGGCAATGGTGATTCAAAAGATACACATATACATACATACATTTGTGTAGTTTCAATTATTTCATACAAAAATTTCATGCTCAACATATTTGTATGGTAAACGAAAAGATTGAAAGAATTGCCTTTGATATGAAAGCAAAAAAGGGTTTTTTCATACATGAATATAAAAACAAACAAAAAAGATACTATCAAAGCAAAATACATTCAGCATTGCAACATGCAGATGAACAAAATTTATGCTTCGTGCTTCCCCAAAAGAACACATTAAGAGGGTGAATTTATTAAAATGATGAATTTTTATGTAGATGTTAAGGAATGAGAAAATTAATCACGTTTCATTTCGAAAAAGTGACAATATAATTTTTTAATTGTCTGTTTTGACTTTTTTAAATTAGAAAAAAAACGTGGAAAAGGGCCGAATATCATAAGAAAAAATCATCTTACATTTGGTTTTGGTTTTCAAAGAGAAAAATCTTCTTGTTAAATTGCTTTAGCGTGAAATAAGAATTATTTGTATTTTTTTTTTTTAATTTGTTAAATAACATTATGTAATGTTCATGATGAACGCACTTATATCATTAAATTGAATTGTCCAAATGGAAGAAGTAACATTGAATTACCCCGATATTCTCTGAAGCATAGGTTGTATAATACCTGCAGCATGTTCAAGGCACCACTCAAATTTCAACACTGTACATACTCATACTCTTTGAAAAAGTCTCTTCAAACTATTTCGCGAAGTATAAACACTCAATATATGGTTTTAGATATGAGTCCACACCAGACCGAAAGATTGAAATCAAATGGAATCGAAGTGTTTTACAAGAAGTAAGTAATGTGATCCTCCTACTTCAAATTCATCGATCAAAGATAACACACATTAGAGGTTTTTCTTTTTTACATTCAGAGAAACGCTTTGAACATGTTCAGGAAATTCTCTGAACGGAAACAGAAGTACAAAATTAAAGCCCTGAACGAACTGAACGAATAATGATCCACAATTTTTTTTTTGACAGTTCAGATTCTGCATGATAAACAGAAAACCAGGTATGTTTACTATGAACACAATGTCGCCATTTTGAAAAAAATAATGACGTGGTAGTCATCTCCGATGCTGGCAATCGGGTTAGTTGTTGCAAATTGCAGTTGCATTGTTGTTGTGTTCAATAAAGAAAATATTTTCTCCAATCCATAACTGACGTCTGAGCGAACTGCCCATGAGAAAGATGACTAGAAGTCACAGAAAACCTGTCAAAAAACTAATGATCATATCTTGTTTTCTCTTTATCATGAGATTCTGTTCGGAACGACAAAAGAAAAAAACGCCTAATATGAATCGGTTACTTACCGCTCGCGCAAGAAATCTGCTCCTGGCTCTTGGACTATTACTAAAAGAAAAAAAAATGGAAAACGACAATTGATTAAAAAGAATAAATGAATGCGTTCTGCAATTCATTTGAAAAACTTCTGGTTGAAAGTAGTTTATTTTTTTATAAAACTTCGCTTATGTGAAACTAGTTTCAGTTATCCGAAGTTCGTTTAAATGAGAACTCCGCTTAACTGAAAAAAAAAAAAATTCTGCAATTTTAATGTTCCAGATAAGCGAAGCCGACTGATTCGAATAAAATTGACAAAGTTGCCCAATTTCAAGAGACAGAGATACACACTATTTGTCTAATAGAATATAAAATTTATAATTAAGATTCTTTACGCGGCTAACGAGTTTTCGACTCATTAAAAACCGTTGGGCCCTTCAATTTTCATAACCATAGTAGGTACACGCTTCGATTGAATTTATTATTGAAATCGATTCAACCAGAAAACAAAATAAACAACTAATCAACTACTATGAACAAATAGAAATAAACACGTGGGCATCATTCATTTTATTTTAAGAAGTCTTAATAAAAGCAAAAAAAAAATACAAATAATGCTTCTGATGCTCTCATAGTCATGGCTACATGCCTCACTGAATAAGTGAAT
Source organism: Meliscaeva auricollis (assembly GCA_948107695.1). Classification (NCBI taxonomy): domain Eukaryota; kingdom Metazoa; phylum Arthropoda; class Insecta; order Diptera; family Syrphidae; genus Meliscaeva; species Meliscaeva auricollis. Next base: position 16,446,193 of record OX403619.1, on the reverse strand, counting down.
ACAACAAACAAATATTCAAATTGATATATCTATCAATATTCTAATAATAGAAATAAAAATAGTCGCATGTTAGTTGTTGTGTAGGAAGATAAAATCAGAAAATAAACTAAAGAAAAGATATATGCTTCAGAGAATTCCAAGATCACAATGTTAAATGTTAAGTTCAATGTCATTGGTGTCATCTGTTTTAACAACAACAAAATACAATGAAAATGTATTTTTTTCTTATTTCAATACACCTATACCTTGATGATATTGAAGAACTTCTAGCACTCTTTAATGTTTCTTACAAGATTGTTTAGGTATTTTTTGTGTTCTTTATCTTCAAACTAATAAAGCCCAACATAAGTAAATATTGCATTTATCAGAAATAAAACTAAAATATGTTGGCCTTCGTCATTTTTATTTTTACAAGGGAAATTTTACATTTTCTTATCAGTGACTTGTACACATTTTTTTTTTAAGTATTGGTTTTATCTAAAACCAAAATTCTTTCAAGAAAAAAAAAACTTTAAGTTCTCTGACAGATAATAATAATAATACAAAAAAATGTCTCGACTTTGATAACAACTTAAAGAAACCACGTTGCGGTTTCGCCCTTTCCTTTCAGCAAAACAAACAAAACTCTGTGTGGCTCCGATAAGTGTCAAAGTATAAGATAACAATTTCCTCCACTATCAATATTTCGTTGCAAGTATAAATATCAAACATAAACAATATGTGTGAACAAAAGTGTACCCACACCCGATCAAAGGTTTCTATATATTAACTGCACTTTGTTAAGCAATAAATTAGCATTACAGCATCATCACACAGCATTGTAAGTTTATTTTACAACAACAAAAAACAACAAAAAAAAGAGTGTGTAAGTTAATAGGTCTCTCAAGTCTCCAAGATGATGATATAAATACAAAAAATTGTTACAACAATGCGGTCGCAATGAACTGTGATTATCGTTAGCGTAAATGCAAATGTATAACCCGTCACACCTTGCACTTTCCCCTCCAACCCAAACAGAGACCTAGCTATAAGGGAATCCATAAAAATTTACAACAACTAAAAAATAAAAATAATTTGCATTGAAGTGCATTTATTTATAAAAACGCCTTGAGCGATTTCAAAGCGACGACGACGACGACGACAATAATGCTAATCGAAGTGGAGGAAACACTGTCTGAGCTGGTTCCGCTTTTTTTTTTTTGTCAGAAGGTGAAAAGTTGACATGTCCATTTTAATTTTCGATTCGCGGGATAAGCTGTAAACAAATGTGTACCTACTTTACTTAAGCAGTGCAATCAGTTATCATTATTTTGTTTGTTTGTTACGAATAAAATAGCCTTCAATTTGTGTACTCAGTTTGAAATGTTTATGTTACTTCTTGTAATTAACATGACTTTCTTAGGACACTTTCTGTAAAAAACAAACATTTATGTACGTGTTTGTCAAAGATTGATTTATAAAACTTTCTAACGAAAGCAAGTTAATTTGAAGTTGAACGACGCATTGACAATAATAGTTGAGTTTTTTTCCGCAGTACAGTAGGATCTAACAAGCGGTACAAAAAAAACGACATAATTTTGACATTTTTCGGCAATGTGTCAATCTTTTCGTAGCTGGATTTAACTTTTCCTTTTGTTAGCAGTTTGGTGTTGTTTTTGTAATTTTACTGTAAGTGTGGATAGATTTTTTAAAAAAACACCATATCTCGCCATATTACGATCGATGGAGGCAGAATAAATAAAATGCACGGTTTTAAAAAAATTGATTATTCATTAAAAAAAAATTGAGTTTTTTTTTAAATCCAAAAATAATTTTTTTGATATTTTTGATATTCTTTTATTACAAATGAACTAAAGAACTAAAGGCATTAAATAATTTTAAGGTTGTTAGTGGTAGTCAGCGACTTTTCTCGCTTTTCCGCTACCTTTAACGTTTTATCTGTGACCTTATTTGCTTTTCTCCGAGCTATTTTTTGTTGTGGTGCTAAGCGTTAAATGCATTAAACTACCATTTTTTTAATGAAAAAAGGACAAAACTTGGTTTGACGTTTGAGTGTTGAGTGAATTTTAATCGAGAATTGAATTTCATTTCTAATCGTCCGAACTGTCATTTTCTGCCAGTAAAACACATGTAATTCGTGTTTTTGCATGCTTCCGGACTCTCCTGGACGTACGGCAAAAATCTCATTAAGTTAATCTCCCTGAAATGAACTTATAAATAGAAATATGGAAAATGAAGTTGACAAACAAATGTCACGTTTTCCATTTGCTAATCAGAGTACGTAAACTTTGTTTTGTCATATCAGCCTTTGCTAAACATTTTAAAACGTCATCTTCAATAAAAAAAAGGATCATAATCTATTCACTACTTTGAAGAAGAATCATAAGCTGATATTTTCCGAATCAAGATCCAAATCTTGTTATTAGAATGGTTTCATCTTTCGCTAAATTTACTCAAACCATGTTCATTCTTATAGTCAGGGAGGCGACCGTCACGTCGGATTACTTAGCTCATAAGGTTAGAAATTGCCACAGGATCACATTGAATTGCATGCAAAAATTGCACAAAATGTATACAAAAAAAATCTTGTTGTTCTTCTTAAGATAAGAAATCATTATTTGAATTGGAAAGATACAAAATATTTACACAAGGTCCCTATAATATGAATCTAACATAGATTTTTTTTCTGTAATACCCATAAAAGGCACTTTCAAACGACATTTTGTATCTCAATTCAAGCAGAAACCTTTCTTTTTTTACAAAACAAACAAAAACACAACAAAAGAAATCTAAGAACTCAGCCCACCCACAAATAGTAATCAATCAAAGAGGACGACAGTAACATCATCTTCTTGGAAAGTAAATCCCTAAAAGATGATGCAGGTAGATAACCTTATTCGCAATTTCAAAGAAGAAAAAAAAACACCCATATTCTGCAAGCATATTGTGTATTCATGTGTATGTTTGTCTCCTTGTTTAAGGTTTAAGCCATAACTCAGCACCTTGCAACGTTCAGCATAATAATAAAACCAACCTGGCCCTCATTCCAAAACAACTTTGTTCTCTCTCAATGTTTTATGGTTTCTATTATAAATTTATGTCCATCCATAATATAATCATCGTCATCGTATATCCTCCATAACATCCAGCTGTGGATGTGAAAATTAAAATGTAGATGAAGGAAGCTGCAAGAGCAACCTTCTCTCAAAGAACTTCTAAAAATAAAACAAAAATCAAAGGAAGATGCAGCAGCTGCTGCTGCTTGTGTTGTGATGGGCTTGTGGTGCAGACATCTCCGTCCACCACCAGCACCACCACCTGATCCTCTATCTAATGCACTTTGCTGGAAAAAATTATATTCATGCAAAAGCATATCAAAAAGAAAGGACAACAAAATGAGAAATAATGCAACTTACCACTTAGCGGTGGTCTCGACACGTAACTCATGATAGGATGAAGTAAACTGGAACTTTGCCGCACGTTTGTTCACACGTTGCAGTCGCTTCCAAACACTTCCCATGACTATAATGGGGGGGTTGGTTTGCTGCTACTTGGTTAGATGAGGTGCTGCTGTTCTAAGGTCAGTTGGGGGTTCGTTTTTTTTTTTTTTGTTGTCTACCACTCTACTCTACACTTATAATCTAATTGAACGAGGTGTGGATGGAATTTCTTTTTTTTTTTGCGCAATAAAGGACTTCTCTCTCTCCTCGTTCAATGGGAGACACAAAGAGGATGAACACTTGAGTGACAGCACAGCACAGATGGTGTTGGTAGAACACCGATTTTTAAGGATTCAAGACAAAGCACCCGAAAGATTTGTTTTCACACAAAAAAAAACAAGTTTTCTTCCTCGTCACGAATAAACTGTAAACAATTTTATTTTTGCGACAACGACACAGCAAAGACACAACAACGAGAAAAGTTATAAAAAAAAACAGTTCCCGAATTCGCTCAAAGAGATGACCGAAGCCCCGAAAACACACAACAAAAGCAATCAAAACAAAAAGCGATTCTTTGCGAATTTTATTTTGATGTTGTCGTTTTTTATTTTGTTTCTTTTTTGCACAACAAACTAAAGCCAGATGAGTAAAAGGGATAGATTGGTCAAAATCAAAAGGAGAAGACACTTTTTCTATGCGTTAACCTTGAGATGGAACGAAACACGGCCAAACTGCTGTGACAACGATGAGGCGAGAAAGACGATGTACCAGAATTTCTTTGCGCGATTACGATTCTGCCTCTCTCTCCACCCCCTCAGCAGGAGGAATTTTCAACAATCTTTTAAACAAATTATGCAGTTTCTTGTTTTTTATTTTTATTTTAATTCAAAGAAAACACACAACAAGAAAATTAACAAACAAAATTCCACTTTGTTTCGTTTCTTTTTGTTTTTTTTTTCTTTTAGTTCAAATTGATTGGAAAATCATAAAAATTCTTTATAACAAAGTGACGTCACTTTTCTTCAATTTAATAAAACTATTTTCTTCCAAAAAATACTTGAAAAACTATGCGAGTTCTTTTCAAATTTTATTGGTGTTGTCGTTCATTTAAAAAAAACACAAGTATGCAATTGAATTTGTTTTATAATTTATCGAAAAGTAAAAATTTCCATTTTGGATGAAAATTTTTCTTCGTCACTTTGACAGAGTGAACTGGAATACATGTTTTTTTTTTCTTTTTGGTTTTTGTTTTTGCGAATTGCAAACACACACACTCACGAGATTTTAATGGAAAGATTTATTTAATTTAAACTTGCACTTTTTATTGTATTCTTCACTGTTATTTTATTTAAATAAATAAAATTGATAATTTTTTTTTATTTTAGTTTATTTTATTTGTCGCGGCGGCGAAACGACTGCTCTGCTTGAGGGTTGTTCTGATTCTTCTTCCAATTTCAGTTTCACTCACTTCTCAGCGAAAAGAAGTGTAGTATTTTTGTTTCATTCCAGCAACGTCAAACAGCGTAACGTAATGTTAACGTGATGTAATAGGATGAGTTACATTTGACTTTAGCTGAGGTTGGTCAACGCATTGCTCTAAGATGCGATGGAATGGGGTAGTTACATTTATTTAATACTATACTATCTTTTGTCTGAATCTGTTTACCTTGAATGATTTGAAGGTACATTTGTATTTCTTCGCCAAATTCCACATGGATTTTGAGGGGGCATGAGTAGTTTTTTGTTTCGTTCTTAGTGGCCTACAATGCATGGACCATTGACTTATAATAAGTCAATGCTTCTTTCAAATACTAATGACAAAGAGTAGTATTTTGTGCGTTATAGGTACCTACTATACTGCAAGTCTAGGATTCGTACAAGAAATTAAACTCGAGATAACAAAAGGGGTTCTTAACAAATTGTCAAACTAGAAACTTTGGTACAATGACAGTTCTCACATGAAAAAAATATGAATAATTTTTTATTATTACCGTTGATTTACTTAAACGTCATTGTACCGGAGTGTCGATTTGACGTTTAGAAGCTATGAGACAGAATGAAACAGAGATGTATTGCTTTTTTTCTAAAATGCCATATCAGACATGACATTGCGATTATAGAGAATGCGAAAAAAGTGGGTTCGGCAATTCTGTCTGTGTCGTGTCGGTATCTCAAAAATTACTGCCAAATGCAAAAAAACACAAACTCATGAGGACAATCGACTTCGATCAAAGGATATCGCAGACTGATGGTTTGATGCGATTAATTGTCCAGGGATGTTCTTTTCTCTTTTTCAGATGTATTGTAAAATAAAAAAAATACATTGTGAGAGCAAGTGATTCACTGTGTACCCGGATTCACTGTTTACACTTTTACCCTACTCTAAGTAGCTAAAATAGTCCTTTTTATGTTAGTTCTATTTTTAGTGCAACAGGGGTAATCTATCAGAAAACACTCTTAAAATTTGACATATTTTGGTTTAAAGGTTGTTTCTTTTTACGGAGAAGGAACAAATACCAAAAGACCGTGTAAAAACAATGGTAGATTAAAATAAATTGGTAGAAATATTCCGATGTTCATTAGAATCAAGAATAAAAAAACAACACACGCATATCATGGGTAGTTTTTTCAATTACACTCATTCTATATTCGATTTTTCTCGGGTTTTCACTATAATATTTTTTTTAAATCTCAGTAGGTTCAGCGTTTAAACAAGGTTATTTTGACATTTAAATGATCACCCAAGGACCACTAGTTCAAAATACATATAAAGCTAAAATCATGAATTCCATTCGTATTATAGAATTGCTACGAATCCCTAAAAAACAATCACAGGTTCCATCGTAATGGAAAATCTCATACAAATTACCATTACGAACGAATTCCATAATTGCATTTTTGGAATTCGTAACAAATCTACGATACGAATGGAACTCATGATGAGGCCAAGTGGCTAAACCCCAAATGGGATTCATTGGGACTTTAGGAATATGAGTAAATGAATATAATTTTCAAATAAAACAACTTTTTATGATTCTTAAATAAATTTTATTTATTTCTATTCCTATTAATTCCAAATTTCTATACGAAACATTTCCATCATATTTTAGCTCTCTTTTTTTTAAATAAAATATACACATATCTTCAATAGTTACCGTTATTTGTCTTTTTCTTCAAAAGAGCTCTCTTTCGAACGTTTCCAATACTTGTTATATTTTTTTTTTTTTTTTTGTTCCAGCAGATTAAAGTGTGCGTTACACTAGATTCTAATAAATATTTTTTTTTATTGTTTGAATTTTATATTTAACCTAAGCTTTTCTTATTTATTTTTATTGACATTATTTACAACTTAAATTTTGTATTTAGATTTGAGTTTTTTTTTTATTTTATTATTTTGTTTGTTTTAATGAGGTTCGACATAATAATTGGAAATTATAATTTACGGAGAGATTTCACGATGAAACAACCATTTCAATTTGATTTTAAAGTTTCTTTCTTATACTAGATTTATGTTTATGTTAAAAATCGCTTGATTTTAATTTAAAACTAACGAATAACGATAGTTTATGCTTAACTTTACAAGTTGTGTGTTTTTTGATGTCGAGATTAACGTGGTATCGTGTGAATAAATCTTTTTTAAGGAAAACATACATAATATAGTTGTAATGCAAATGGGATTTATTTGTAAATTTACTTTAATCGTTTCTTATGTTTAACAATGATTGAATTTTTTTTTGTGTGAGAATGAGGTGAGAATTAAGGTGAGTCGTATCGGTTGGTTTATGTGGTTGAATATTATATTCATATACTTTAGGTGGAATCAAGTACACATCGAGAATTGATTTTTATTGAAATACATATCTTTAATTTGTGTATCGCATGATTGCATTCTAATTTTAGATATTAATCTCGTTATTCGATAATAAATTACACATAATAATTATTGTTATTAGTAAATTGCTACAAAATTTTGTTTCTTTCGATGTGAACTAATTTTCTTTTTCTTTTAGTTCACACTTTAATAGTGGTGGTTTTTTTTACATTGTTTTGTTATATGGTCAAAAAATGTATTATGCTTGTGTGTGTTTGTATATTTATTTTCAGTTCAGTGCAAACGGAAAGTAAATTATTGCAACGAAAAATACCAAATTACAAGAACAGTATAAATGAAGAAGAAACCAATATGAAGACTTTATTTTTTTTCAGATTGTAATGGCGCCCAACATAAAATCACAACAACAAATTTTAAATTTAATCAAAACTATATTATAAAATTCTTGCAGCTCGTTGTTGGTTGCAGCTATTAATAAAATATCAAAGTAGCCTTTTGGTCAAAATTAGCCACAAGAAGAATCATTTAGAAAATTAACAGTTCTGTAATCTTTGCAACCAGTATAAAATTTAATTATAAAAAGTAAGCTTAAGAAATATTTGTTTGATTTATGGAGTTATACCAAAAAATAGCTATTTATAAGAATCAATTATAAATTAAAAATCCAGCCCTATTCTAAACTAAAATTCCCGGATAAATGTTTTCGGGAGAACAGCTCCTAATCGTAATATTTCCGAAATTTAATTCCGTTTTCGCTTGTGTTCAGAATAACGTATAAAAAAAGGAAATGAAATTGCGAGCAACTTTTTGATTGCAGCCTTTCTCCCAAAATCATTTCCCCAGGAGTTTTCATTCAGAATAGGGCTAATTATGTTCCCTTATTCTGGAAGGCGTTCGTTCAAATCGTAATCGAAATTCAACTAAAAATAGGGGTTTTGAACGATTATCGTAATTCGTGAAACTGGCCTTGGTTAAATTCTTTTTAAGATAAAGATGCCCAAAAACGATGGAAAAGGTTTGAAAGTGAGTTCAACTGTTTTGGGCGTCCATATAATTAAACCAGCCGGCCTGTGGAAAATAATTAATTTAAAAAAGGAATAAGTTGGCTATTTTGAAGAAACATTTAAGAATTCGATTCAATTTTAAATAGACTCCATACCAAAGCTAATTAGTGTTGGATACATGATTTTCATATTGCTTTAACTATAGCTTCTAAATAAACCAGAGATTCTTAATTAGATCGGAGGTGAAAGCCTTGTGATGACCATGTCATTTTTTTAAACTCTTTGTATTCGACCCATTCCTTGACAATTGTAAAGATATTCTTGGCGTTAATGTCTGGCTGACATCCAGTTTTTGTCTAAAATGTTGGTAAATTTTATAGTGAACTGTCATTATTTCTTCGATGTTCAATAGAACTCCACTAAATTAATTGTAATTAAAGAATTGATTGGTATTCCAAGCTCAAAGTATTTAAATTTTGGTGCAATTATTAATTTATTTAACCCGTAAAAATCCTTACCCACGTATCAAAAACACTTAGAATTTGGTTAATTTTGAAAAAAGGAAATATTTTTCTTAAAACATTTAATGATAACTTGAACCCTGGTTTAATCTCAGTTGGACCACAGCACCGCAATGGGTGAGTTAAAATTTTGAATCGAGGCTGAACCGCCTTTGTACAACTGGCCCTAAAGTACCGTGCACATAATAGCAACCACCGAATGAGCGAATGAACGAATTAACGAGATTTGGTACATTTCCAAAGTTAATTTTTTCATTAAAATAATGCTTAATGGTAAAAATCTAACTTAGATTAACGTTAAGACACTAAAATTTAAATTTTAATTGTTAAAATAAGAAACAATTGAGAAAACAATCTGTTTGTAGCGAATAGATTTCATTCGTAACGACCAATTTGTATTTTAAAATTTTTCTTATGTTAACAAATAAAATGAAAATTTTAGTATCTTAACATTAATCTTAGTTTGATTCTTTCCATTTAGAACAATTTTAGTTAAAAAATTAGCTTTAGAAACTCTCATTTGAATGTCAAACGAACTTCGCTATAGCTAAGAAATTAATCCATAATTTTTATTATCCAATTAAAGTAATCTGTGAGCCAGAAATTCCTCTATGTGGTATGTGGGACGCGCCTATAAAGTTCAAAATATCTATTTTATTTTTGAAAACAGATGACTACACAAAAAATTGGCATTTAATTCAAATTTAGAATAAGAAGCTACCAGAAAGAAACAAATAGAAATAGAAGATATTTGCGGACATTTATATAAACTGAATTCCATAACTTACTCTTGGTCCAAACAAAAGCCCATAAATAAGTAATTAACGAAAAAATCAACATAATAAAATAAAAATTATCTAGGTATTGTTAATAAAATTTAAAGTATATTTTTCAGTTTTTTTTTGTGGGTTTCTCTTCGAGTTGGAAGATGAAGAAGATGAAGTTACATTTCAATATTGATTTTTTTTAAATAAAAGCTTCTAATATGAGTAAAAACAATTAGATTTATACATTCTTACTTAACAATTATTATTATTTATCAATTTTAATTTCTCTCATAATTACACATTAGTTTTTGTTATAGTTTAATTTTTATTTTTAAATAATATATAATTTTTATTGTTTAATATTATTAATGTATAATGTATGTTCTTTGTATTGTTTTTTTTTTCATATAAGAAATGTTAATTTAAATAGTACATAAATGTATTTTATGTAATGCATTGTAATACATTGAAGTTTAATCATTTTTTTTTGTATAATATAATGCATTTGAATTTGTTCGATCTAATATTAAAAATATACTTTTCTTTTTATGTGTGTTTTTGTTTTTTTTTTGTTTTTGTATTTTAAATATAGTATTTAATTTTTGTTTTTTCTTGTATGTATATTTAAACATTGTGTTTATTACATATTTTATCTTAATTAAATAGAAATGTATTAATTTGCATCTTGTGTGTTATTTCATTTGTTAATTTTATACTTTTTTTTGGAAAGTTACTCAGTTTGCTTATGATTTATTCATTAATTGTTTTTGTGAGCTTAAAATTCTATTAATTAAAAAAAAAAAGAAAAGAATTTCTAAGTATAAGTATAGGGTTTCCGGCAAATTGGATAACTAGTTTCACTTTTTTTTATTGAATTTATTTTTTATTAATAATCTATACATTGTTTCATTATTGCATAGATATTTATTTATTTTAATTAATTTCTGTAATAGTTGCCTTTGAAAGGTTTTTTTTTTGTTTTTAATTAAAAAATGCAAAAGCAAACAAAAAATAAAATAAAATAAAATATTGAAACAAAAATAGAAAATAAAGAAGTATACTATCGTATATGTATGTATAAATAATTTAGATTAATTATAACGCTTTGTTTTCAATTATAATTTTGTTTTATTTTTTTTTCTAGGGGTTCTTCATAATTTAAATTATATTGTTTTAAGTTTTTTTTTTAAATTTTATTTAGTAACTGGCTTCGTGCCCTGCTAATATATAGAGGTCGTGTCCTTCGTCACTTCCAAGTGAACCAGTTCTATATAGTTGACTTTCTAGGGCAACGACTCTGTAATACAAAAAAATATATAATTAAATTTTGTTTGAATAAAATAAGAATTTCCGATATTAAACAGAAATATTATGTGATTTGGATTTAAAACTTACGAGCACGGTCACAAAATTGTGATTTGAGCACTTTTAAGCCAAATGAAAAATAATATAAAACTCTCTGTACCAAAATGAGAGAATAAGAGACTGGGGTCATAAGATCTATTAAGTTATGTAAAGGGATTGGACGGGTATTTGGCAACCGGCATAAAATGTATTAAGGACAAAACTGGAATTATAGTTTTTCTTTAGCTGCACAACACGAATGTGAAATGATGTACCCGTTTCTATTTTCCCCTCTGACCAATGTGCATCGGTACTTCTAGCCAGCTATCTTAAGAGCTCCCACTGTGTTTTAGAATTTTAGACATCAGAAAGATTTTTTTGAGAAATCGAGTTTGCTGTTGAGTCAGACACAGAGGTAACTTTAACCATCAGGCAGCTGTTCCAGCAGCCATATTGCCAATTCTTAAACTGGTTTCCGATAGTTTTTAGCAGTTACTCAAAGAAAAAGTTTTCAAAAAATAGTACCTACACGTGAATGTGCGTATAGTAAACGAATACCAAATTCAATGTGTTTTTATCGTTCGAGGTCAAAATTATGGTGAAAAAGTAAGAGGATGATAAAAAGCATTCCTACAGAAAACGGATTGTCAGATTTCTAACCTGGGAAAACCATAATTTTAATATGATTGAAAATCAAAAACTAGTTGGGGAACGGTTTGAAACTCCGTGTTGGAATAAACGTATTACTGTTTCTAAAACTTTTGAATTTTTGTGTCGCAAACAAAAACATTGTATGTAAGCACTATCTGTTTCTGTTTTGCTTATTTAAAGCATACAAAGAAGAAATAATAAAATTAAGATGTTCTAATGTAGTCTCTTAAGAATTTTATATCAGATAAGCAGGAAACGTGTAAGGTCCATTCCTTTTCATTAGAATACCTGTTAAGGGCATAATGGGAGAATCCAAAGTGAATCAGTCATTCTTTATATGTAGTTATAGTTTATAGAGATTTTGAGGGAAATGTGTACGGAATTAGCTCAACCAAAATTGACAACTAGGGCTGCATGGGGCCTGTTATAATTTGCTAAGCTACTTTTAATGTCAACATCTATAATCGTTTGAGCGAAGAAAGAATAAAGAAACAGCGAAACTCCAGAGCTCCTCGAAAAATGACTTATAAGCTGAATGCAAGACTTTTCACAGCAGTAATGCGTCCAACATTCACATCCTTTTTACAATGTTGAACAATCTATTATTCCTATTAAAGAATACGACAAATCAAGTTGATTCCCTGGGAGTAAGCGATTGCGAGTTCCATAATAGGCATGCATAGAATGTGTGAGCTGAGATCCAAATCCATGACGGTGTCTGACGACCAACGAACCCTATAGATGGACCAATAGTGCAGTATGAATCACTTAAATGGTAGATTTTTGAGTCGTGGAAGAAATAAAAACATTAAGAATGACATGGAAATGGCAAAGTAGCCTAATATTAATTTTTGAAAACAGAAAAGGCGAAAAAAGACATCTTTGGTAGGAATTACATACTGTCGCCGATTTCCACACCTCAAATGAGAATTTGACAGACATCTGTTTCTCTTTTATTGCTCTCTAAAGCTTTCTCTAAGGAAGTTTAAGTGCTGTCCGCAGTACATTTACGCTGAAATAGACACCCAATTTTAGGACTAGCGTTAGGAGCAGTGAAGAAATCGGCTGTATGTGTTTAAAGGCAATGGTATCAATCTTTCAACATTTGTTTATAATTAATGTTTGATTTCGCTGGTTCCTTCTAGATTATAAAGTTAAAAAATGAATAAATAATCACTGTACTTACTTATCACATCCCAATAGCCTGTATGTTCGGCACATATCTTTGATTTCTTGTGTTACCTCGCCATTCCTCAGCGACTTGCCCTGCATGCCGTGCTTGTGGAATGCCAAAATACTATCCGGTAAACAGACTACAAAAAAAGACATACCATGAATTTCCAAAACAATCTTCTCAATTCAAAAATCGTACCTATACTCTCGACAGTGAAATCTAAAGTCAATTGTGAGACCATTTTCTTGTGTTGCTTTGGATTACCCTGCAGCGTTACAATTTGTATAATATTTCCATAACAAACCAAAATTGCATCCTTCTCCACCTGATGCACTTTAACCACTTTAATGAATTCACGTCGTGGTACCATGGTAGCGGTTCCATCAAATTCCAAATCATCCGAATGGAACCAACCCGCACCTAAAACAACCCGAAACAGTAAATAGAAGAAGAAGAACAAAAAAAAAATCATAAATTCGATTGTCTTTTGATGGATCAAAGTCAATACCACTGTTCATGTTGATCAGTTCGAGTCTCAAGCTGCCGTTCATGCCTTTGCGAACACCTGTGCACACTATCGGATACTCTAGCTCAGGAGTGATGATCATCTCAAAAACTGGAGTCTGTCCACCATTCTGAACAATATGGCCGCCAATTACACCCGAATTCGATGGCCATTCGCATTGTTTGAGCAACATGAATTTATTTAATGGATCATACCATTGCATTAGGAAGATGCCAGACGGCGTTGCACCGCACAAATATTTGTAACCGTTATATGGATTACGGGTGACACAGCATTGGGTGCAACCTTTGGTGTCGGGAACTTTCGTTGTGAGGGCAAATTTACGCGGTACCAGTCTTTCGGGAATCTTATTCATGTGCAGGGAGAAGCGGTGAGTTTGTTTGGAGTGTAGGGCAATTAAGTCGTGTCGGTAAAGTTGGCAGGATTTTCCTATAAAAAAAAAGTTTTATAGATCTGTTAAATGTTGGAAGAAAGGTTGTCATTCTCTTACCAGACAAACTCATTAAAACATCTTTAATCACATACAGCCAAGTTGTTCGTCTCGGGAACAACTGATCGATGGCAGCGTCGTGCAATTCATTCATATTCAAATTGAAAATGCCCTCTTCGGCTCCAATCAACAAATGTTGATCACGTGTCTCCGGATGGATCCATGAGGCTGTACAATGAACACGCAGTGGACAGCCATTGAATATTTTGGAAAAGCATGCGCCCATGTGGACCTTTGGTGTGGGCGGTAGACCATTCGAAATGGGTCGTGGCGGGGTGTGTCGTCTTCGATGGGATCTCTTCGGAGGCACAGGAGGTGTATTGTTGAGTAGGTCGGGTTGGGTTTCTCTTTCTTTCTCTAAGAAAACAAAACAAAAAAGCGAGTGAAAAGAATGAAATGAAATGGAATATATGTATTATTACCTTCTTCTTGTGTTCCACTATCACTTAGGCTTCTCGTCCTTGATGATTTACCCATATCGTTGAGTAAACCCATCAATTGGTCCATCGAACTATGTCTTCGTGGAGAATCTTCGACTCCATTCTGAAACAGAGTTTCATTGTCAGAGATATTCAAAAGAAATACAAATGTGGAATAGAAACAGTCAGACAAAGGTGGATTCATATTTTGTGTTCTACAAAGTTCTTTATGGGATTCCAATTCATAGTAGCACTTACCTGATTACTTTCATTCCTAAAATCACAGTTATGGCTGCTATTCGCATCGCTACTACTACTCATATAGTTATTGCTATTACTGTTCGAAACATTATTTGCTGCCGTCCTCGCGGCAGCAGTTGCTGCTGACGACGATGACGACGAAGATGCCGACACAGTTGCGTACATACTCTCCAAATTGGCATAGATTGCCTGGGCTGCACTAGCATTCGGTCCATGTCCAAGTCCATGTCCACTATTGCTGCTTCCAGTGCTATTTTCTCTTAGCAACATTTGACCATTTGATGTATTACTAATATTACTACTACTGCTGTTGCTGCTGATATTCATGATAGCATTGGTTGATGGCATTATTGCGTCTACAGCTGTTGTTCGTAAATTACTAATCATGCTCGTGGAGAGTGGTCCTGCATTATTACCAGTAACGAGGCCACCACCACCACCAACACCACCATTGCCTCCTGCTCCATTATTGCCAGCATCGCTTGATGGGCTAACTCCATTGATGGCCGAATGTGGACACAAGCAATCGGGATTGAGTATATCTTTGGTATTATCGGTGAGTGGTAGAGTTGCTCTGGAAAGGATTTCAATGAAAAAATTTAAAATATTTATTTTAGCAGACAAAAACAAAAAAATTGCTCCACAATAAATTTTTTTACAAATCAAAATAAAACACAACAAAAAAAATATATAAAAATAAATCAAGAGAAAGAGAATAAAATTAAAGAGTAGTAGCAGCTATAGTAAACCGTTTTCACTCAATTTATTTTTATTTTTTAACTGCCAACCCAAAAGATTATCTGAATCAAATTGATTCTACCCTCAGCTCATAAATTACATACTATACAATTGTACATGCAAAAGTGTATCCTTAAAATTAACAAGCGCAATAAAGCCGTGGATTTGTCAAATAAATGGATTAATGATGATGGTTGTTGTTGGTTTAATGGAAACAAATTTACAGAGATGAAGAGGTATTATTATTTTTTTTTTATTCTTTAACACTTATATTAGAGCACTAAGTAGCACTTTATAAAAAAAGATATACATTGGGAATACTTTAGGTGTTGTGACTTAAGTTACGAATAATAATTTGGTTTCTTGAATTAAGATTTACACAGGTGAGTACTGGGCGGGTTCACTTATCGGTAGTCTTAATGGAATTTAAGGTGTTAACACTTTTTATATTGAAATTGTTTAGCATTTGGAATTTTTGGGTTCTAGTAAGCGTCAGGGAGATTGGTATTTTTTTTCTCAGATGGCAATATATAGCGGAGGAGTAGAGGTGGGAAAATTAACACTAGGTATGTCAGCTTAATAAGCAAAATAAGGACATAATTTACCGTGCAGATTATTTTTTTTAAGAAAACATTCTCTCTAATTTTACGACACCGACAAACCATGTAACACGATTTCCCAACATTTTAATTTTTGTACATTCATGCTTCTGGTATGAGGGGGACGTTATGTTCTTATTATTGTGAGAGCCAATGAAAAAAGAAAAACTACGGAAGTAGGAAGAGTAGGCTAGAATTTTTTTTAGTTCAAAGAATCGTACTCGGCAAGATTGTCAGTATTATTGGCTGTAAAGAATTTTCCTCATAAAATGCAATTTTCATTACAAACTACAGAAATACGTAAATGTTATGCATTTTATGAGATCCTGATTTTTCTCGCATCTATTTTCATTGTGCTTTTTGAGCTATGTAATACATACTGAAGAAGAGAAATACAAAGTGGTAATTAAAATGACAACAAAGTATAAACAACTACTACAGGAAAATGTCATTTACCAAGTTTGAGCGGTATTGAATAAAACTTTAAGACTTTAAGACAAAAATGAGGAACTTACCTATGTCGTTTTCGATTGGACGTCCAGAAGAAGCCGCAAGCATCCAGAAGTCTTAGGAAAGTGCTTAATTGTGTCATTATATGTATCATTTTTGTGCCAATATAACAGTTTTAGAAGACTTCTGGACTTCCAATCGAAAACGACATTAGTTTTTTGGAATAAGAATAACCTCAAGAACCAACGGTGAGTGTGGAATACTATATACTATCGGAGGTTTTGTAGATTCCTTGCAAGAGGAAGTACTCCTAAGAAACTAAAGGTGGCATAAGCTAGGAATCGAATCCAGACCTCCTATGGCGTGAAAGCCCATCGCACTAACCATTACGCTTAGGGAAACTGCATTTCATTCCTGCTAACTACACGCACATAGGAAATGGTTAAGAGATTTAATTACTAGTCTTTAGCTTTTTGTGAGCTAGTCGTGCTATAAAACATATTTGTTAATATGTGTATGTTGTCAGCAATTATATCTGAGTTACCAAGGATAATATAATTAAAAATGTAATGGCAAGACAGGAGCTTAACTGAAATATGTATCTATCAAAAACATACGATACATAATTTTAACAAAAAAAAATAAAAATAAATATTAGTTCAGGCTCTGAAAATCGTAGTGGCCTAACTTATTTTTGAACTTTTTATTCAAAACGCGAAAACTTGGTTCAAATATTGGATTTTTTTAACTTAATTTGGTTTTTGCATTTGATTATCCTTTCTCATCTTTTCAATTCAATTTCAAACATTGGTATGAACCAAATAATTCAATTTAACGCCGAATTTATACGAGTGACAAAATGTCATTATTTTTGTCATTTACTTTAAATTAATGAAAATATATTCACTATTTTGTCATTAATATAAATAATGAAATTTCACTAGTATGAACCCAGAATAAGAGTTTTGGAGTTTAAATTCTACTTTTTCTAGAATTTTGGCTTGGAGGTATTCTTCCGAAGAGTAAAAATTATCCGATTTGTATAAATCGGAGAACTTTCCGCTTCGACGGATACCTCGATAGTGCGGAATGTGGTACATCTGGGAATTTTATGTATTTCAATTTTTTTTTTGTCAGATGCAATTATAATTTATCTTTTCGGAGAATTCAATTAGGAAAATCAAAGTTAATCGCAATTGATTATTGGCGCCTAGCCTGAATATCTCCATACAGATCAAGTTTAAAATTTGTCACATTCACAGAGAAATACCTTATAAGAAACATATTGTAAACGAAAATGATTTATTTATCGCTTGATAAGAAACAAAGGATGCAAAAAGTTCAAAACATATTTTTTTTATATTTAAGTTTTTTCGTTTCAGTATATTAGGAAAATATTTTGTAATTCAACTTCATAAACATTATCTCAGTAACAAGAATTATAATTAAAAAAAAAATAGATAAATAAATCCAAAACCACAATTCAAACAGAAAATAAAAATTAAAACAAAAACAAAAAAAGGAAATAAACCCAAAAGCTCTAACACCCAAACAAAATTTAGCCACGAAAATGATAAAAGCTAATAAAATCAAATAATGATTGTTGTACATGTTTTTGTGTAGTGTTTTTTTTTTCATGTACCCTGTTTATAACTTTATTAAAAGAAAACTACAATTTATTAAAAAAAAATAACTATTTTACAATTTTTTTCAAATATGTATCTTATTTGTGGAATATGAAAATTGTATGAGTAAAAAGATTGTTTGCTTTGTGAATGAAAATGATGAAAATGATTTTTTTTTGTTTTTATTAATATGTCATTAACTGTATACAGTGAAAGAGTATAATGAAAAAGAATAGGGGGTGATAAGTAGTTTTTTTTGTTTTTTTTGCAATAAACTATAATTACCTGAGCTTGAGCTCCTCATCAATATATTGTAAGAGGCTCCTACAATTGAAATATTAATCGTAAGAAAAAAAATAATAAGAATAAAGTGTGTGTATAAAAAAGAACATTTATACAAAAGCAAGTCAAATGGGGGTAGGAGGTTTTTATTTTTTTTTTTTCTGTTTTTGGGGGACTAACAATTTTATTTCAAACCAAGAACACATCAATGGAAATTAAGAAAACAACAAAAAACCAAAATTGTTGTGAGTGTGTGATCAATAAAATTAAACAAAACTGAATTAGAAAACAATTTTTTGAAAACCCAAACTTTTTTTTTCAAAACTGATGACTGAAGTGGTTAGAACAATTATGTAGAATGAATTTAGACAAAAAAACACATCGAATGAATACGATAAGTAGACAAAATGAATTCACTTCATTAGTATTATACAAAATATACATAATATTTTTAAAGTTCAAAACTGAGTTTAGTCAGAATTATCAATACCAGACTTGTAAGACTTCGGATGATAAAAAAACCCACCCTAATAAGTTATAAAAATAACTACTTTTTCAGTTCGCAGAGAACGAAAAAAAAAAATAAGATAAATCTTGAAATCTTATTGAATTTTGAGAGAATGCTCAGAATAATGTGAAAGGTTGGTGAATAGTCGAAGAGTATTAAATGATTTCATGATTTGAACAGAGATAGAAAACTTTTTACTAACAGTTTGAAAAAAAAAAAATTATATATATCGTCCCGTTTCTGCGTGAACCTCGTAACTACTTTTTTTTAAAAGATTTTGGTCAACATTAGACATCGCTGTAAAACTATAACCAAGGAAGATGAAAAATTATAAATGGTGAAATAACCTCAATGAATATGTTTTACGGTTAATTTGATTTCTTTTTATTCAATCCAATAATTCAATTTCGAGAAAAATTAAAATTTCTTAAAAAAACTTAACAAAATTTGCTTTGTAGATACGTGGTTCACGTAGAAACGGGACGATATGCCATGGTGACCCACTTCGATGTTATGTAATAAATAAACAAAAAAATTTTATTTTGATTCTTTAAGGCAAATGCTTGAAAGTGTGTACACCAAACAGTATTTTGAATACATCTCAACTAAGGTCAAAGTGGGTCACTGTGGCGTATGTGAAACATTTTGTTTTCTATTCAAACATTTTAGCGGTAAATAGAGAAAAAGCTTCAGGTGATCAAATAATGAAATACGTTATTTTTTATAAGTTATGACCAATTTATTTACAAAAAATAAACTCAAATCTTTGTTTTGAGTTGGACAACTTCTCATATAATTTGACTCTCCCATGAACGATTTGAAAAATAATTTAAGAAATAAAAAAAGCCAAACTCCACCTTTTATTTGTTCACTCTGGAATGAGCAATACCCTTTGTGCTCTTAAAATGTTTGTTCCGCAGGCTCTGAAAATGCTTCCCACCTGCAAGAGCTTTTGGTTATTTAGCATTAAATTCTTCAAAATTGACTTATGTTTATCTTAAATTTGAATAGGATTCTAGAAAAATACTATCTCTTCAACTATACACAATACACATGGAAATTTTAAAAAGTCCCTCAAAATTTGCCACTCAAAATCTATTAAATTCTAACCTCAGAAACTATGGTAAGGAAAGCAGTCGAGTTTTTTTTTTTATATTTTTTTTTGTTGGTTTACTAACTTTGAAGTGAATTTGTTTTAAAATAATATTGGTCCTTTTGTTCAGAGTTTCTCAGTAAAAACTAAGGACCAGCCACTAAAGCTTCAAGTCAACCTTTTTTTTTTTTATTTTTGCCCTCAATCAATTCAAGTGAGCTCGAGACTTGAGCAAAAAAATAAATAGTCAGTCCATTAAAAAGTACTCAAAGCTTTGTCCATGGAAGAACTAGCTACTTTCCTTTGATGAATCCAACACTTTTTTACTGGCGACAGATTATGGTGTAGAAGACAAAAACAAAAAAACACAATTCACACCCTTAGTTAACCGATAAACCAACCCTCTTACGGGTTACTGCTTCTAAAGCCATTTCTATGTTAAATGAAAAAGAATATTTATCTATGCATAAGCATAGATAGATAGATCCATGGCAGACAAAAACACTGTCTGTAAAAACATTCCATCAGCCAAAAGGAATGTATGTTGGGTACGAGTATAGAGTATAAATGATAGATTCATCCTCCGATACGGATCCAAATGGCAAAAGGGAACGTTGTTTACAAGTTTAAGGTTACTGAATCGAAATGAATGCACACAAAACACATCTATATTGTGTATACCAGGAACAGCCAGAAGTAGAAGCAGAAGAAGAAGTCTTAGAACAGTGATGAGAGGTCGTTTGCCCTTTTATAGCTTATTATAACTATATAGACGGGACGTATAGAGAACTCTCTTTCTTTCTCTTTGCGAACTACAAAGCCGAACGTTTTTGATATAAATTTAATGGGATCGTCATGCTTGTGATTTAGCCGGATGGAATTATGGCATAATGCTGCTTTGTTTTTGTTTGGTCTTTTCTTTAGGGATTAGTCGCATTTTTGTCTACGTTAAGGATGTGCTTGGGAATAAATTAAGTTTAATCTATGTATATTGCTTTCAAAGAGAAAAAGAGAGTTAGAAGAGAGTCTTGTCTGCATCAAGTATTATATAGTATTTGTGGCAATGAAGCGTGATTATAAATTTTAAAAATGCCACAAATTTCAAACATAAAATACAGTAATGTATTGTAAGTTATGTTTTGCGTATATAATCTTATCGGGAAACCCTTGGAGAATTGAAGAATATAACTTATCTTTTGTATTTGTGAGTATTAAATAGAGCGTTAATCTTTACTTTTTTTTTATGCCGAAGATAAAGGAAGATATTATAAGGATGAATAATGATGTGTTTTTTAAAAAAATGTGTTTTATATTTATATGTCATGGTTTTGTTTCTTGTTGTTTTTAGAAGATAGGTAGAGCAATGAGAAAGGTTATGCTATTTTACTTTGGAAATGTCTGGAACTGTTTTTTTTTTTAATTTCCCAGAAGTAAGTTAAGTTATCTTATTTATCTCTTCAGGAGTAAAAAATTGGAATTGTTAACAAAAGGTCAAATTGTTTTATGAATTTCTTAGTGAAAATATTGTGTAATACAAATATCTCGAGAAGGATCAAGTATATAATCAAATTTTTAACGACTTTCTAATAGAGAACTAAATTATCTTTTTTTTGTTGGTCTATTTTTTGCTGAGTAAATTGTTAAAATTTGTTTTGTGGAAAGAATATAAGACATATTTAATTATGGCCTTAACACCGATTTAGTTAAGAAGTAATGGGTAGATTAGTATCAGTTCTTCATTAAAAACACCCAGATCTGAAATTAAGTCTTGACTTAAGTCATCCAGAAAGCATTTTGCTTTTTATGGACTTGATATCAAGAACACACAAATGACAGCACAAAAAAGTAATTTTGGAGTGGTTTCTATAAGAATTGAATTTAACTTTATTTATTTTTTTAACCTGCTAAGCTTCAAAGCATGGCTAGAAACATTTAATAAGACAATTTCATTTTTTTCCTAGACAACAATTACTTACAAATTATATGAGATTACTTAAAAATGAAGGAGACAAATACTTTGCAAACTAACAAAACTTTTCCCTTTGCAGTAAAGAACTTTTCACTCTGCAAATTTGTGTTTGGTGAAACGTATTTTGCGAAGAGGAAAACTTTTCATTTCAATAAATATCCTCTTTGCAAGTTGGAATTTGGTGAAACGAAATTTGCAAATTATAAAGTAAAAAGTTGCAAAGTGAAAAGTGAAAAGTGTTTGGTGAAATAGGCCCCAGGCATTTGGTGCTCCGTTCCGAGACGACATAAATTAAAGATTAACTTCTATATATAAAAAAAAAAATACTCAATGGTAACACTCATGCAACGGCCAAAAGGCCATAATGGAGTGATGATAAGAGATAACCTTTTGAGCAAAGGACTTCCATTATGGGTCTTATTTTGTACGATTTCGCTTCACCTTTTTTCTATCAAAGAACGTTTTATTTAATTGGACTAACAAGAGTATTTTGGACAAATCATAAATTTCACTTTGCAATATCTTTGCGCCAAAAGCGAATTTTTAAATAATTTAAAATGATTTAGTAGACAGTATCAAGTTTTTACCAGTATAGAAAATAGTCGTTAAATTTACCAAAAAAAACGTGTTTTTGCCATGTTCGTATTAGCATATCTCGAAAACGTGACGTGCTAGGGTAGTTTTGACCTAGGATTCGGGTTCAGGGTTTAAAGACGATTTTCGTGTAATTAATAACGTAGACTCATTTTTGTAATATCCACTTAGTCTGCAAAATTGCGTTCCGAATGAACGGGCAACCGTTACGCGGGGAAATGTGTTGCTGAATATCGTAGTGTTTCTATTTTTATTTTTTATTACATGAAAAACCGCTTTTGTTTACAGGGGAGGTAGAATTTTCGAAACAAAATCGAAAAACCAACGAAAAACGAACAAAAAAATAAGGCTAATACAAAATAACCCGTTGTTCACGCGGATGCAACAATAATCAAATAATTCATCAATGATTTGTTATACTATTAAAGGAAAAATTACAAAAAAGAACAAAATAAAAAAATACTTTTTAAAACAACAAAAACACCAACATTTAATGATAATTACGTTGGAAAAGTTGGAAATTGCTTTGGTGATTTTTTCTTTAGAAAAAAAATAAATTATCTTTCTGCTTTTATTTTTGTTAATTGGCTATGCTTGCGCATTAATTTTTGCGTTGCGTATTTCTTGTTAAACATGTCTAACCTTAAGGACATATTGAAAATCATTGTTCCACTAACTTTTGACTCTCGAGTCTCCACTTTATTTCTAAAATAAAATAGAAATTAAAACAAAACATAAATTAAAATTAAAATCCTTTCAAACAACTAACTAGAATGGGAGATAACGTTGCATTTAAAAAAAAATTCCTTCAGATCTTTCTTTAAAATTTAAATTAAAAATATTCAAAAAAATTTATAACATTTTTTACACCGACAAAAAAAGTAAAATTAATTTTCTTAAACTTCACATAAATAAATCAAATCACCTAATATTACTTCTGTTTCGAATTTGCAACGCTTACTCCCAGAATATAATCACACATATTTCAAGTGCTCTTCCCACAAGAGCATTTGTAATAATAAACAAAAAACTTAGAAAAAGAATGAAATTGAGCAAAAAAAAATTAAAATTGAATAAAGAGAATGAACGAAAATAAGTAGAAAAATAAAAAAAAAATTCAATGCAGTTCTGGAAATGAAAAGAATAAAACTGAAAAACGAAATTAAAATGTTTGAATGCATTTGGCGATTGGACTGAAAGTGTGGTTAAAGCCAATTTATTGTTCAATCTAGAAAAAAACCCGCTTATTTCGAAAAAAATGTGAGGAAAACGAGTTAAATAAATGAGATTTGAAAAAAAAAATGAAATTAAATGTGAGATTTGTTTTTTTTTTTTTTTTTTGTGAAAATAATCGAGAGCGCAGCCAAAATGCGATATATAGACATGACCAAGGATTAACGAAAGCATAGAAAATCAATGTACTTACATATCGCTTGGTAGAGTTTCTGGACTAGATGATCGTTCGTTCCATTGGGATGTTTGCATTGCTAAAATAAAAGAGAATTTTAAATTGGTCAAATAGCACGAACGAATCGAATTAAAGCATTGAACTAAATAAATTCAATTAAATGCGGAAGAAGATTAGCACATCTGTTTTTGATTATTTTGAAGGAAGTAACTTTTTTGGAGTTAATTTATGTATTTGTATTTTTTATATGTTTCATTGCAAAAAATAAATTGGTTGTTTTAGAACGATTTTTTAGGTAAGGAGTTTTTTTTTACCATTTAAAATTTGTTTAATTTTGTTGTCAATTTTTTGTTGCAATAGAACATTTACAAATTTACCTGTTCTTAATGTATGGTTCTGAGGAGATATACCATTCGGTCTTGAAGTCATTTTACTAGCTATTCTTTGTGGTACACCAGCAACAGTCTAAAAAACAAAACAAAAAAAAACATTATACACCTCATTATGTAAATTAGCTCATTTATTTAAAATTTTAAGCAGAAGATATTTTTTCTTAAATAAAAAAAATAACATTCCTACACATACATACATGTACATATTATTAAAAAAGTTAGCATAAATTTTGTATAAACAACCCTTATCGAATATATAAAAAAAAATTAAAAATGGTACACCATGGCGTATGCGTACTTTTTTACATGATTTTATGCTAGAAATACAAATTTCCCCTTTACTGTGATTTTTTTGTTTTTTTGTTTCCTTATCAGAGATTGTGAATATTCAAACAATGATACAAAAATTTAAAAGTCATTGATATAACTTTTATTTGCAATGATTTAGGAAACAGAGATTAGTAAAAATTGCGTTTCAATTTGCTAAAATGATTACTGATATTACGTAACATCGATTGCAAATCAATTCATATAATTGAGACAAGAAGCAGACATTTTATCGCATTTTAATCATAGTCGATTTGTTGACAAAATTACTTTTAAGGAAATTTTAAGATAACAGTTTGTAATACAACAAAACACTCAGAATTTCATAGTATTGAGGGTTTGTGTTGTGTTATTTTTTCTTACAGAAAAATGTGAGTATTTACAAAACAGTAACACAACACATTATGATTGAAAATAAATGTGGATAAAAGCATTGTTGCTTATAAATAGAAAAAAAATACAAAGTATCGGCGTTTCAAGTGCCTGATTTTCTGAATTTGAACCGAAACTAATTTGATAAGATTAAATTAATTGATCCACTATGAATAAAAATATTAACCAAAAATAAGGAGTTACCAAATATGTGTACGATTTTTTATGTTAATCGACTCATTCCTTTTTGAGTTACATTACATGCACATAAAAAAATTGCATTCAGAGAGAAAAATGGAAATCTTATAGTTTTAACATATTTTATACTTCTGATTTCGATGATTTTTTTTTTTTCGAAAATACTTTAATTTGTACCGATTAAAAATTACGGCTCTTATCGGATTTTTCGGTTAAACTTAACAATTAAATTTTTATCAAAAAATATCTGTTTCATCAAAACATTTGTTAAAATTTTATAAAATAAAATATGCCAAAATTTTTGTGTTTAAGAAAAACAAGTAATAAAATCAGGGGTCTATTTTCACCCATTTAATTTTGTCAAATGTTAACAAAGCTGAAAAAAAAAATTATTGAAATACAACGGAGTTAAATAAAAGTTCAAATTATATGTTTTTAGATACCCAGAAAAGTCTTCTTTTATTAACATTTTAAACAAAGGAAAAAATGATTTTCAAACTCAGAATTAAAAAAAAAAAAATATCAATCAAAATTTTTCTCTGATTTTTTTTTTTAGAAAATTGCACGTAATAAAAATTATTTTTTCTCCCAAAATTCAATGACCTTGTTATTTAGCAACCAAATGCAGAAAATGTCTTTTGTTTTATAGTTTCTTAAAAAAATTAAAAAGTAACTTAATTTTTAAGGAAACATTTAAATAAAAACAGAATTCAGTTTTATATTTTTTTAAGTTTCTCCAAAACTAGAATCCATATTAACATTAACCTTTGTGTAGTCAACTAAAATGAGGTAAAACCATTGAGTTTTAGTAGAAAAATGAACCTCAAAAAGTAATCAATGTTATAAAATCAGTTTGATTTTTTTCAAGTTTAAATAACAGTTTTTCAAAAACCAAAAAAAAAAAAAACATAGACCATTAACTTTTTTTGATTCAGTTGACGTGGGAAAATAGATCCCTGTCTTTACTAGTTTGGAATAGTTTATTTTATAAAATTTTTACAAAATGTTTTTCGTAAGAAAAATAATTGTTCACAAAAATCTTATTGCTAAATTAAAAAAAAAGAGGGGCAATTTTTAACTGTTTACTGCAAAAGTATTTTTGAACACCAACATTTGTAAACAAGAATCATCCAATTTGGTTTTGCCCGGTTCCGAGATAATGCTTGATTTTGTGCTTTAGTTTCTCTAAATATTTTGGAATGGAAAAGTATCTGATTGAAACCTCTACAAGTATTCATTGAAATTGTATTTCTTTAAAAAAAATGACTTCTTGAGTTATTTGACAAAAAGCATTTTGTACATCAAATTTTCAAAATGGCAGCGCTTTTGAGGTACAAAAAAATGCAGTTTTCATAAGCCAAACACTTATGAAGTCAAAATCATTTTCGTTCGTAAAATCCATGAGGACTAATGAAACCGCAGTCGAAAATTGAGGTAATTATGTATATATTTTTATTATATTAGGATTAACCATAGTATATTACCACCAGTTACCGTATTTGTTGTAACAAAACAGAAAAAATTATTTTTATTACTTTGAACTTCAAAACTATTCCTTCGTATTATTTTGTTTTAAAAATGTATGAACTTAACGGTCAGAACTTCACGATGACCCATGCATACCTTTCGACTTTGAATAGTTTATTAGTCATCGTGTTCCCTCAAGTTTTCAATTTCGTTTTTTTCTATTTGACCTCCTCTTTTAGTAGAATTTGTTCGTGGACACGTTTTATCCATTAAAAAAAAAAAAAGAAAAAAAAACTTTTTCCCAATCGATTTTTTCTTATCTGGTTGGTCTAATATTGACATTATGCTAACTATAAAAAATAATATTCAAAAATGTATTATATAGAGCATGTCTTGTCTATGTAGGGTTACGTATGTATGTAAATGTATAAAAGGCAACTGTATTTGCGCTTCTTTTTTTCCTTCTTTAAATCACCAATTTCCTGGAATCGTAAACATTGAATTCATTTATCTACAAGAAGAAGTGTTACGCAAAATAATTTCATTTCACTTAAACTTATCCTTCTTCGTGTCGGTCGTCTAAGAAAATAAGAAAAAAAAAAATCAACGAAGCCTTCGGAATACCTAATAAGAAACAATAATAAAACACTACTCCTTCGTAATCCATTCCAACCATCTGTGACGACACCGACAACGATGCCCAAATTTATGCACAAATCAAGGAAGAACTGAGGAATATTTTAAAGTCTCAAGTATTCTAATCCACATGAATATTCTTAAAATACTAGGATTTTTTTTTTATTAAAATAAAAAAAAAAAACTTAAATAAAAATACAGAATAAAATTACTTACCTCATCATCACCATCCAAATAGAAATAAAATTGATTCGGGCTAAGATACTTTTGTAGTAATTCCTTGGCAACACGAACGGACATTTCACTTTGGACAAAGGGATGTTGCAACAAACGTTCGGCAGTTGGACGCTTCTTTGGATTTTTTGTTAGCGCTGTTTTGATGAAATTGTGAAATGTTGGACTCCATTTGTCCTTGTCTTTCAGTGCTGGTGGCTTGAAGCCACTTTTTGACATAAGGAACAATGCACGCATTGGATGGAGATCAAACATTGGAGGTTGCAGTTCAGCAAGTTCTAAAATAGAATTTCAAAAAAATAAGAACACAAATAAATATATTATTTTATCGTTAACTATATGATACCCCTTATCCTCTCTTAAACAGTAAAAAAAAAGGAAATATACTTGTGATTGAAGTTAAATAGAATTCTACTCTAGTTTTAACTTTGGATATGCCTCATGGGTAAATCGCTGTTGTTCATACACTTTGAATGTTGTTCGCAAAAGTTCGATGGAAACTTTTTAAATTCAACTCAACCTTAAGTGATAATAACCCCTAGGGGACAACTACTAACAATGCACTGAACTCAGAGAGGAAGTTTGAAAGCATTGAGTTTTGAACTAGTTTTACAAAAGTTAAAACACTTTTAAGTTAATTGAACCAATAAAAACAAAAAAAAAACGAAGATTTTCTATTGTTTATTGGCACTTCTCCCTTCAGGGATTCTGGGGTACTTTACTTATATAAGAAGTTATTTCTTAAGGGTCACTAACATATTATTTAATGGAACATTCAGATTATTTAAAATTATACTGTGAAAAAATACTAACAAAACCTAAAACCTACCGGCAGGGTTAATAAGGTTCTGCATTGATATAACTGCTGAATAAAACTGTCTAGTTGCGAAGTATTGGAAAAAGCGAGATACTGACGGATTAAATAATGACATACTAAAAAAAAAAGTATCAGTGCTAACAGGAAAAAGCTGATGGATTAGCGGAGGTATTGGGATCAAATATACAAAATAGAAATAAAACTAGCAAAAAATATACTAGCGTGAATATTCAATCAACATTTCTCTTTTTATTAGCGCTCTTTAATACTCAATTTAAGCGGTGTCTTTAATCAAGTGAACCAAATAAATGGACGAATTTGTTGATGTTGTCAGCATTATACACTGTTCGACAAAGATTGTCAGTAACAGAAAAAATACGACTTTTGCATCTCAGCTTGGTTGCAGCGTATTACATAAAAAGCATGTAAAAAGCTTGAAAAAAACCTTTCCTATACCAAAAGGGCAAATCGCAAAAGGGCTGAATATACGTTTGGTGTCTGAAATTTTTGTGA
The DNA here is from genome assembly GCA_948107695.1 of Meliscaeva auricollis. Taxonomy (NCBI): domain Eukaryota; kingdom Metazoa; phylum Arthropoda; class Insecta; order Diptera; family Syrphidae; genus Meliscaeva; species Meliscaeva auricollis. The sequence continues at coordinate 16,417,542 of OX403619.1, read as the reverse complement.
AAATTTTGCGAACTAAACAAATATAACTTGATATTTTAATGAGAGATATTTAATCAAATGAAAATTGACTTAAATAAAACGAAGCAACAATTTTTCTTAACATGTCATAAACTTTATTTTAAAATATGGAAGGTATGCAAGAAAGTTATACAATAAAACCATAGTTTGAAATATTACTCTTTGAAAGTACCTTTTTATGAGATTTAAACAAAGAGGTAGACATAGTAAACTTTCCAAAATGGAACAAAACCAACATAATTTATTTCACCAAACAGTACGAACACATTAGTTTCTGGTTAAAATGGACTTTATAGGTTTGTTTCAATATCCAGAAGGAAGGAGACTGAAAAATGGTATATCAGATGTAATAAATCAGAGAATTTTTGTTATAAGAAATGGAAAGACATAGAACTAAGAAAATCTGTATTAAGAAGGTACAATTTTAATTGAAAACAATAAACAACTTACACGTATGTTCTAAATTGACCGATTTTATTACAAGCTATTATAATCTCCCTTTTTCCAAAGTTACAATGTGAAATTAACTAAATCATTCCGATTTTATGTTAAAGATTTATTACATCGAATTCTTGTGTAAAGGTCTTCAAAAAAAAAGATGAAAAACTCTTTTGATTAGTCAAAAAAAAAAAAAAAAAAAAAAAAACATATTATTATCCAATTCGCAGCACAAAAAAAAAGTTTTAGGCTCTAAGAACTTTTTGATTGCACCCTTATTATTTCTCTTAAGGGTCTAATCGATTCAATATTTCACTATGCCAACCCAGTAAAGTGTATAGAGTGGACAAGGCAACTTACAAGAAAAAAAAAAACTTTTTTATAATTTTTTTTTAAACCCAAACTTAACAAAACCCAATATTTCATTTTTTTTTTTTTTTTTTTGGACAAAACGATTAGATAAAATAAGAAAAAAAAAAGGAAACACAAGTAAAATCATACCAATAGCTGTAATTCCGCACGCCCATATATCACATAATTGATTGTAACCACCCTTCCGTTCAACAGCTGCTACTTCTGGCGCCATCCAATAAGGTGTTCCTGTAAGAAAAAGAAAATGCAAATAAAAAAGTGCTACAGTAAAATTGTAGGAAAAGATTTTTTTCTACGTATTCATAAGAACATTCACATAAGATTTCCATACTCTAAGCTAGGGTGAAAAAAAAACACCCTCAAGAATTCACTGAACTTGTTTTCAAGAAAGGCACTCTAGAGATTTCTTTCTTTTTTTCACGTGCGATGTAACCAGAATAAGGGCAAGTTAAGGCGATCGTTAAAAAAAATGAATTTTTAATTAAAAATCAGAACGCTGCTGGGATAATAAAGGATAGGTACCTAAACTTAAAAAAGGAATTTCTATAGAAAACAGCTGTGCAGGTGTTAGGATAATAGAAAAAAAAATTGAAATGGGATATGAAATGGATATTTGGTTTTGAGAATATGATTTACTGCATAAAAGGAAAAAGAAATCTGGCAAGGAGTTTAACATTGGAATTGCGCGATTATATGAGGATAAGAGGAATATCTATGCCAGTATTGCTTTTTTTTAGGAGGAGGAGGTAGGAGGGCCAATTTTTCAAAAATATTTCTTAAAATTGAAAAAAAATTAAACACAATGGCCAATATATAAAATTATAACTTTCTCCAAAACCAGATATCTAATCCTAAGTTTTGTTGTCATATTAAGTTACTTTCGCCAAATAGTTTTTGAAGAAATAAACTTCAAACTTAAAATTTTGAAAAAAAATTCTTTTTTTAATCTGATTTTTTTCAAAATAATTTATCACTGAGCATTTTTTTTGATTTTGATACTCAATGCAAAATCTTCATTGCAGATGCTTAAATAATTTTCAACTTTTGAAAAATTCAAATATAATAATATTATTTTAGAAAATAAATGAAAAAATATTTCTTCCAACTGATTTTTTAAGATTTTTTGGAGTTTAAATTTAAATTAAGTATCTAATTTTTACAATTTTAATTCCTTTTAAAATATTTGGCGAAAGCAACTTAATTTGACAACAAAACTGAAGAATTGATACCTGTGTTCTATAACTTACCTCAAAAGTCACAATGAATTACATGTCTGCGAGTCGCGGTTTTCAAGGTTAAAACGGAAGTTGACGTTTTATAAATTTATAGAAAAAACATTTCGCTATAAAAGTAACATATGGTACATATTTTTAAGGTACTTTTTATAAGGTAATCGGACTACTATAACAAAAATTATGGAATATTTTCATAAAGCATCTTGTTTAATCAGTACAACAGTTAACTTATCGCCAAAAATCTTTTAATAGTGGTGGTATAGTGATAAAATTTGGCAGAAATATTTAAATGGTCATCTAAACCAAGAAGAAAAATAACCCATAAAACATACTTTTACAAGTGCGGTAATGAGTCTGTGGTAATAAGTTAACTGTTGACTGATACAACAATACGATGAATAAAAAAAGGCCATAACTTTCGTCATGATAGTCGCATCGTTTTGAAATTAGTCTCTCTGAATTCTACATCAAAATATAACTTTAAGTGATGTGCCGTAAGTTCATTTAACATCAACGTTTGTTTCTTTAATTTTATTAACCTTCAACTTTTTTTTGTCACTGTTTTTAATTGAAAATTAGCCTATTTTTTCAAAATAAATTCGTCAAAACCAATATTTTACTGAAAAAAAAAAATATATCAATGTACGTTAAAACTAGGTTTCATCAAAACGTTAAGATTTCTGAAAAAGATGAAAATTAGTTTTTGACATTTTTCACAATATTTTTGAGGTAGAAAAATTATGTGAACAATAATTGTAGATCTTTTTAAAACCTACAACTCTTGCATTGAATTTTTTTCGCTACAAGCGATACTTTAGATACAAATCGTAAAAAAACACAATTTTCGAAAAATTATTGGCACTGGTGCATTAATGCTGTTAGCCGAATGAACATCAAAAATTGAAGTATCTTTAAATACTTTGCTTTTGACTGAGAATTTTGTTTAAAAATTATTAGCTTCCAGGTTCAGCAATCCTTCTAAATATTACGAACAGTCGAATAAGATTTTATACGGAAAGATAAATTGAAAAGTTGCGGAAGTTTGAGGGCAAGACAATGAAGGTAATATTGGATTGATAAAACTCAGAAAAATATAAAACTTAAAGCCTCATCATAATTTTTTTTAATATTTTTAAGTTTAAATGAAATAACATGCATGTATTTAAATCAAATCAACATCCAAGAACAAGTACGCACGACTAAGTCCCTTTTCTATTTTTACCTGCTGCAGTTTTACTATCCTCAACATTATTATTATTCTCAGCTAATATAAATTTTCTTTTTACATACACATACCCCCTTTCTTTTACACTTATCCGTGAGAATACACTACTTTTTTACGTGCCTCCTCTGTTCAAACTCTCTCTCTCTCTAAGCGTACTTATACGCCCCATTTACAACACAACCTAAGTCAGTGGAGATTTCTTATAGGCAGACACCGGCACTTAATAAGGACTAAGAAAAAAGCGTGTAAATGTTGTACAGGTAGTTACATACAGGGTAGTGGCAGGATGGTGTTAATAATCAAAAAAGGTTGTTCTTCAAAGTGAATGGCACAAGAGATCCTTAAGAGATTAATGGTGTCAGGGTAAGCAAAACGAAGAAGCCATTATATCCATCATACTTGTAATATAGACTACCTACTACTTTAGGTACAGGTACACCAACCAAGGTGATATTCGACGAAGAATAATTTGTTTAAGAAATCAAATAAGATTTAATATTGAGAGCAATGGGGGTGGAGAGAGCGAGATTCTTAGAAGACAAGTACCTACTTTATTAAAAATCAAGTTAATGCCAACCTGTAAAACTTTATGGTGTCATTGAAAAGAGGAAAGTGGAAGGTTTTTTTTTATTACTTAAGAGCGATGAAGGCAATGCTTTTACAAGAAACCATGATTTTCAAGGTGTACTCTTGGAATACAAATTAGTTTAGAAGGTCATAAAAAGCCAAGTCAACGAAATAAGTAGATGATAGTATTTCTAGGAGTTATAATGGTAAGTTCAATTTTTTGTACTTGACCTGAACGTAGGTGACTTTAAGTCACATAGTTTGAGCTAGTAAATTGAATAAAAGGACGTTAGCCTCAAAAAAGGGTCATATATTTTTGATTTCTTGTCATATTTTACAGTATGGTAAATAACTATTTAAAAATCTAAAAAATAAATTTCAAATTTCTGACAGTGCCTCTGTGCTGAACTAAAATTTTTTTTCGGGTTGAGGCCGAAAAAGAAATTAATGAAACCTAAAATCCAGAAAATCCAAAATCTCATAATTCGTAAAAGCTTAAATCTCGAAAACCCAACATCAAAACATAATGGGGTGAATAGGATAAACTCCAGTTTTTATTAGAAAAGAATTAAAAATAAAATGCACAACTGGGATCGCACGTACTTGCTCTGATAGATAAAGTTACTTATATGCTATGCCTCTTCAATTAAAAAATTATAAATGCAATTTTAGGAAAAAAAATTAAAAAGCATAAAATTCGATTTTCAAATGACTAAAACAAGCTTCTTCTAAACGAAGTGTGCAATTTGATTTCTTTTATAAAGACACATTTTAGGAAAAAAAAAATTAAAATCGTTAGAGCCGTTTTAAAAAAAAAACTATATAAAATTTTGAAGGACTTTTTTAAGAAAAATTTTGGTACACCATTTTTAAGATACTATTTATCAACATCTATTAACTAAATTTTGAAAAAAATATTGAGTAGTTTTTGAAAAAAACGATTTTTCAAAAAAAAAAAAATATTTTTAAGAATCCAATTTTCTAAAATTTTGTTGTTGAACTTTATTACGGCAACTTAAAAGCTTTTATATAAAAAAATCATTGAAATCCAGCGATGCATAGAGAACAAAATATTATTCGTCTTAACAAAAGAGTTTTAGTCAAAAGATTCAAAACCGTAAAAAAACAATTAAAAAAACTTTGGACTTTCGTCACGACTGTAATAATAGACAAAATCTAGTTGCTTTATTTTTTTGTTTTTGATTTTTTTTATTATTCGTTTTAACAAAAAAGTTTTTTGGCAAAAAGATTCAAAATCGTGAAAATAAATTTAAAAATAAAACTTTGAACTTTCGTTACTAGATTCTGCCAAGACAAAGCGAAAATCGGTCCATTATTGTAGAGAGTCAAAAGTTTTTTTAATGTTGTTGGTTTGTTTTGAATCTGTTGACCAAAACTTTTTTTTTTGGACGAATAAAAAAAAAAAAATATTAAAAATATCGCCCTCAAAGGAAAAGCGACTTCATTTTTATTTTTTTTTTAATCGGACAAGTTTTACGGTTTTGGTGGCTATTCAAACTACAGCGTACAAATTCATACTTATACCGTACCTGAAGTAGAAATATCTATTTAGCATTTTTGTTTACTATTGAAACAACTCACAATTATTTCCTGAACATGCTATCCTTAATACTTCCTTTCACTTGTGCAGTAGAACAAGAAAGACATTGCATATTTTGTGCACTTGCATATTAAAAATTTGTGCAAACATTACTAAACCGCCAAAAAATATATTCAAATAAAACAATTAAATTAAATTTCATTTAACCTCCTCGTCATAACCTTAATCTCTTCTTGATTGAACTTAAACTTAAATTCCAAATCCAGGCATGTTATTTGAATTCTGAATAAATCATTAGGTACCATCTGACAGACGCCCTAATTCCCAAAGTATATAACCTTGATACTTTATGTACCTACTTTTAACAAAATCCTCTCCCACTTAAGCAAAAGACTCCAAATTTTCTGCAAATAATCTCAATTCAAAGTCGCTACACACGATTTATCGATTTGCTAAAATATATATTGCCTCTTTTATCGAATAAGATTATGAAACAAAAACACAGAGAGTATAAAAACGAAAACATTCAATTCCGTAACATTTGCAGAATGCGAACTACGAACCTTACGCCTACAACCGACGCGACGACGACACGGCATACGATTCATGAGAGGAAGAATTTCATCTGACAGATCATTTATCTCGAACTGAATTCCGCTGATTAATTCATAGTTTGTGAAAAAGATGTAAATTTATTCAGTTTGCATTTGTGTGTTGTATGGGGAACGATGAAAAGTGTCATCCCAAATACGGTTCTTAATTGCTCGCTATGCGGTTAAGGCACAGCCTCATCATCATCATCATCTCGCAACCTGACTCTCTGACTCTGGTAGCTACAAAGTTAAGACCCAAAGAAGGATTTTCCTCACCTTGAACTCTTTTTTATTTTATTTTTAAATTTTTCTCTTACGTATGACGATGACAGGCAACGTTAAACAAGGATTTCTAGAAAATTTCTGATTCAAACGTTGCGCGGTGTTCCGGTATAATGTTGGAGCTGGAGGTATCTTCTTCGTACGAAGTATAGCGAGTGTGGTGTTATTTTTGGAGGTTTCCCCCATAACGGTGCTATACAAACTATATACTTTTACATATAAGACTGTTGGGTTATTTACAGTTAGAAAGAGGAACGTGTTGCCAAGAAGCTTGTAAAATGCACTTTCTGGTTTTGTGTAAGTAGATCGATGAATGTTTTTAGCCACAAAATTACACTGAGCTGCTGCAGCCCACGTGTGGGAATTGGGACGACTCGATGACGCCCCGGTATGACCTTCCCAACCCGACAGCACCCGACACCATACAACACAACACGAAGAAGGTGTAAGTGTGTGGTTTTTAGGTTAAGTTTTCGTCTATATACAATTTATACATCCAAAGTGGTTAGGAGTAAGGTGTATTCCTGTAAATGTGTATAAGTAAAAATTAGGCAGACATCAATTCCACTTTCAAATTGTGGTTTTGGCTGAGAAAGGTGGTTCCTTTGGTTGGATGGTTGGTTGGTTGGTTGGTGGATCTCATCGAATGGTTTTTGTAAAAGAGGAATAATGAATGTGAAAGAACCGCACAAATGGTATGAAGTTGGGGTAATTTATTGGTTGTCTTGTCTTGTCGTGTCTTTCTTATTCTTCTCTACTCTGTCTGTGTACCGTGGTTAAATTTAAGGGGTGTCAAAGATTGTGACTGAAGCTATTAATTTGAACCATTGAACAGTACAGATTATTCGTTTGATTTTCTGATAGAGACACTTTTGATGCTCTGGGAATTCTTCGCATGACTTGCAGAGGTTTTGTTTTATTTTATTTTTTTTGTATATTTTTGTATTATTATGTAATAAGGTTGGATAACACAACTTTTGGCTTTTATTATTATCTTATGGTTCTGGAAAACGATAGCAATTTAGTTTTTTTTTTTTGCATGTTCTATGATAGTAAAATTAATTAACTTTAGGCATTTAATTTGTCACTGACAATGATTGCTATAGTTTTGTTACTTTTTGACTACGATTTAGTGACAGTGGGGATTAATAAATGAGTCGGTTTTACTTGCTTTATTTTGCAAGTTTGTTCTTTTGTTGGGGATTATTGATTATTATTTTTCTGTAATACAAATCACAAAGAAATCATTATGTACATATATTTGCAACTATTATTCAAAATAAAATTCCCTGACAATTTTTTGACGTTTTCTTAGAACAATCAAAAATACACAGCGCTACCGTGGTGTCAGAAGTATGTATTAATATTATAAGTTGAAAACACTGTCAAAATTAGGGTTGAATTTTGGTTAGTTTTCGACTGGTGTTCTTAATAAGCTATCAAAACAAAACGAGTGCCTCTAATAACACTGGTCTGCAACGAAAATCGTCTTCGAACCAAAATATACTTTTCTAAATGATTTTGACACGCTGAATCCGAATCTAAACTACTCAAAACAAATCTAGCACATCACGTTTTTGAGATATGGTAGTATTAACATGCCATTTTTTGTTGTGCATTTAACTTCGAATTTCTTGACTGGTAAATACTTTGTTACAAAACTGTTAATGAGAATTAAAAGAACTGCATTTCCTCTTTATAAATCATTTTAAATATTTTAAAAATTCGTTTTCGACGCAAAGATTTTGAAAATTGAAATTTATTATTTGTCCGAAATATTCTCAAAGCGTATTTAGAGGTAAAAAGTTCTTAGGAAATAATTTTCAAGAACTAACTTTATCTTTTTTTGGGGTGCCGGGCACGAACTTGAAGTACAGACGATTGTATAACGGGAAACTTGAGAAATCATCAAAAAACTTCAATATGCTTGTTTTTTATGTTTATAGTTGAAAATGTGATCAGTTTTCTCTAAAACAATTTATTCAGAACAAAAGTAGACTTCTTAAATTTATGGTGATTTTTTTAAAATAACCGTTTTTTTCTTTTTTTTTCCCTAAAACTGAACATAATTAAAAATATCTCTTTTATTATTAATTATTCTATAACAATGACAACATTATTATCATTTTAAAATTTAACATATAAAGTGAAGTAAAATCCTATAACAAAACATCTGCTAAAAATCATTGTAAATAATTAATAATTCATATCCAGTTTATCTACCTCATTCATAATATTTATTTTAAAAAGTTAAAGATAGGAAATGAGATAAAAAGAAAATAAAATCTTCAATAATTACAATTGCTGACATTACTTTTATCTAACTATTCTTTATTTCAGAGTTCAAATACTTTGAAAAACTTCTTTGCTAATTTCAAAACTTGTCTACTAAGTATAAATTCTTTTGAATCTCTACACTTTATTCATATTTTTTTTTTATATCACAGTTTTTCGACTACCAAGTGCTGCGCCAAACTTGTATGTCCTTAATATTTTTTCTATATAACATGAAGCGTATAAATTATGTAATAGCTTTTTAACCGATTTCTATAAGATCGAGAGCTTACAGTATTTGACATAGATTTTCAAAAAGATACAAATCTCAAACACATTACTTCGTCTTCTATTATCTTAACTTGGTTCTAACCCAATTGAACATGGTAAACAATACAAAAAAAAAAACACCCATTCGATATGATATGAATAGTTTGAGTATAACTTTTTTTTCTTTCCATCGAGAGTCAGCAAAAAAAAAATAATAATTTCGCATCCTTATTCTTTTTGGCACAAAGCCGCACCACTTCAATCGACCTAGTCTCCACTTATATCAAAATAATAATAAAAAAAAATGAAAGACAATAAAAAAAAAAAAAAATCTACAACTGCAGTGTTTCATAATCCAAAAGGACGTAGATATCTTTATTTTGATGAGTTTATCTCCGGCTAAGTAGGTGGTTCGTATCCACTTTACAAAAGTAGGACATAAAAATCTACTTTGGCGCAGGGTTTCGTTTTTTTTTTTATGTTATTCCTTTCGAATCCTTCTTTTTGTTCTGTTCTGTTGTTGTTGTTCTTAGTTCTCAATAGATTGACTCAAGTAGATATAAGTGTAGTGCTGCAGTAGCTAGCAGCTGCTGCTGCACAAAAAACTTCTTCAGTTTTGTTGTTGTTTAATTAAAGAATGTTGTTGTTGTTGTTAATCACGTTTGAACAATTTTAATATTAAAAAAAAATACCTATATCAACATTGTTGTCCTATTTTGATAAAATTTATTCTTTTTATTCTTATTTTTCGTTATACTTAAGATGGAATGTAAATGAAATGAATATTTATTTATTTTTCTATTTTCTTACCCCCACACAACTAGACTTTTTTGTTTTGCAAATGATTTTGTCAAAATTTTATTATTCCAACAGAAGGGCTTCATTCATTTTTATTTTTGTTTTGGTTTGCAGAAGGTATGTAAGTGTATTCATCATTTCCATATAGTCTAATGTAAAAGGACGATAAAAAAACATCCTTTTTTTTACTTTTTCAAAAATGGAAGATCTTAAAAATGATGTCTCGTCATCAAAATACAATGCCCTCTTTGGATGGATACAAAATGTGTATAGGGTGGAATGACTTACGGATTTTTCATCTGCAGCATAAAAAAAGTCAAAGTCATGTATTTTGCAAGTTATGGGCATTCGAAAAAAAATCGGAAAAAATGGTCAAGTGCCGTGATTACAAATTTTAATTTTTCTCAAATTGTTTTTGTTGTCGTTTGCAACCTTGAATAACCCTAATTACAATTGCATTCAAACAGTTCAACACGCCTGCACCAGTTTTAAATAAATTATCAATTTTTTGACTAAGTAAGTCCTCAAAAAATTTTCATGACCCTAATTCAATGGACTATAATGTAAAAAAAAATGTACTACGAAATTTTGGCAAGTTACCTTAAAAGTTGGCGTGTTCAATTCTAATTTCAAAATGGTGTAACATTTTTGAAAAAAAAATTAATAATTTTTCATTGTAATCACGGCACAAACCATCACAGGGTGACCATTTTTTGATTTTTTTTTTCGAATGCTAATTCAAAAAATACACGGCTACTACTTTTTTATTATTTTTTCTGATAACTGTCACGACCTATATTATGACCTGTTTTCGTTTCGACGTTGACTTTTGGGACACCCTGTATATAGGCGTTTTTCTTTTATCTAATTTTCTCGTTTACATGGTATTCCATACTTTTTATCACGGTAGACTGCGTTTTTTTCCGCAACTTTTCATGCTTTATTTAGCGACTTGTTTCCACGACTTTTCACTGCTCTTTCTTCCTTGACTTTTCACGCTTTTCTCAGAGGTATTATACGATTTTCCCCCACGGTACTTAGCGTTTTTTTTCATGACTTCACGTTCACATGCTATTTTTCGCGGTATTCCGCCATTTACTGTTTTATTCCACGGTATTCCACTATTCTTTCTGTGGTAAAAATCTAAGGAATTCTATCCGTCCTTTTGTATTTAACGCCAAGAATATAACAATTTATTGAAAATTTGTATACAACATGTCACGAAGAAAATCTCTTTTATTAACTTTAGAAAATAAAAAAAGTTCCCTATTAAATCCGACTTAAATGTTAACATAAAAAAACATATTTACAATAAATTCATCAGTCAGGATTTGAATTTAATTAGAATTCACGCTTTAGTTGAGGTTGAATTTAAACTACATTTTTCTCTGAGTTTTGCATATTTTTTTGTATTTATTTTCTTCTTTTTTTTTGAGAAACAAAAACAAAAAAAAACTTTAAGAAATTTTAAAATAATAAATACGTGTCAAGGATATGGCGCGCACAGAACAACTTTTATAGGTTCTGCATCGCGAAGTTTCTTTTATTTTATTTTTTTTTTTTTGTTTTCTTATTTTTTGATAAGCATCTTCTTTCAGAAGTGCTATGGGGAAAAATTCTTTATTAGAGAGAAAATAAAAGAAGAAAAAAAAGAAAAACAAACTTGACAAGTGCTACTGAATGCCACGGAGACAAAGCATTTAGCCCTGTTATAATATTTTTTTTTTAAAGAGGCAATTGAAAGTTGTTCAAGTTAGGATTTTTTTTTCTTTAAATAAAATTTTGAGAGAAAAAAAAGTCAATCAGTCATGTCTGTTTCGACTTGGTGCATAATTTTATCAATTAACCAGAAGTCCTTGAAACAAAAAATATTTAGTCAAGAACTTGCAAAAATAAGTTGACTATAAAAATTTTAAGATATTTATCATCTCGACTGAAAGTGATTAATTTTACATCGGAACAATTACAAAAAAAAAAAAAAAAACAAAATCGGTGAAAGATTTATGTTAGGTTAACATTTGCTGGTTAATGTCTTGGAAAATTCACTTCTACAATTTTTTGTTTCGAGTATTAAATGGAGAAAATAAAGATATGCATCTGCTTTGTAACAAAGTTAGTGTTATTATTTAGGAGCTTAGGAACAAAAGGTGACATTTTCACATTTTGTGTTTTTATTTTTTTTTTCGGAATATGGTTCTCGACCGTGAGTTTTATCGATTGCCAAGAAGATTCACTTAACAAAAAATTAAAACCCGTACATTTTACTTCGAATTGCTTCACTGATAAATACTTTGTTACAAAACTGTTAATGCGATGTGAAAAAACTGCATTTCATCTTTTTAAATCATTTTCAAACTTTTTAAAATTCGTTTTCCACGCAAAGATATTGCAAAGTTAAATTTATTATTTTTTCCGAAATATTCTCTGTAGTCCAGTCAAAGCGTATTTAGAAGAAATAATTTTCAATGGCTAAGTTTATTATTTTCGGGGTGCTGAGCACGAATTATGCATACAATTTTATAACGGGTACCATTATTAACAGATGAAAAAATGATTTTTTATTTCGAAAGAAGATACGTCCTTGCCTTGTAAGTAAAATAATCAAAATAAAAAAAAAGTTACAATCATTTTTGAAAAAAAAAAATATTTGAATTTTCGTCATATATCGTTAACGGCAGGTAATGTTAATTTTGGTCCTAAAATAAGATGCAATCTCCCGTCTGAGGAATCACATAAATAGTACGGGTAAAATAGGTATTCATTAAAAAAAAATTGTTTCCCTCATAAAACTTGGCAAAAACTCTACATAACATTTAATAATCAAAATGGTCCATAAAAATATCTTGGTGCAAGGGTATTTTTTGGTGGTAAAGAGGAGGAGGTAAAGACCATAAAAATAATGTACAATAATGGTGCTGCAATATAGACATATGATACATGATTTTGAGGTATTTTTGGATGCTGCATCTAAAAACATCAATACGTTAGGCAAAGTTATATTTTTTTTTTGTCTTAAGAGGTAAAAAAGAATTCAAAACCATGAAAAAAAGATGATACACTCGTAAAATTCGGTAAGATCGTTTCATTTGAAACAAGAACAAGGAATCTTGATAGACCTGAAAAATATTTTTGGTGAAAGGGTAATTTTTTAAGGGGGAAAGGTATCGGAAAACCAAGAGTATAAAGAGTCCATAAAAATATTGTGAGTGAAAGGGTGTTTTTTTTTCAAGAGGAACAAAGATATGGGATAAGCAGCGGTAAAAACTATAGTAGAAATGTTACCCTAATGAAAATTGGTAAAACATATTATTTGCCTTAGAAATCAAGAATCTACATACAAAAAAAAAAAACTTTAAATTAACTCAAGAATTTAAAACTTTAATAAATTTTTTAATTAAATATCAAAGCAAATAAAGGTACATGTGTTAATATAAGTTATTACGCTGATTATTCATTCAAACTTATTTCATATTCAGCTCTTAAGAAAAAATATATTTTCTTTTGAAAAACATAAAAAACACCTACCCAGTTCTTCCTCAAAACATACATATGCAGGATATTAGCATTTAATAATAAATATTTTTTATTCAGGTATCTTCGTTATGAAAGTATGATTAAAAAAATAAAAAGGAAACACACTGAAATTTCCATATTCAGAGTATAATAATTTTTCATAGCACTTTAAGCAATTTAAAATGAAAATATAAAAACGACACAGCAATCTTCGTTGTGTTCTATAAAAAGCTATTATCTCTCATGGACACGTTTGCCAAAACTATCCTTCCTCTCTTATCATTCTAGTCACCTCAAGAGTAAACTACCTTAAGGTTCAACAAACCCACGAAGAGCCCTTACTAACAACAAAATAGAAGAAAAAGGCATCTACTCCATGCACTTTATCGTACATCCTTTATCTTCTTCCTCGTCCTACGAACTACGAACCTTATAGTGCTGCTGCTCAACGTTTGTCAGCTTGGCAACGTTGCCGTTGTTGGTTGCCATAACGGTTTCCATAACTGTTTACACAATACAATACAACACAACACAGCAACTTGCATCATAGGTAGGTAGAATTACATACATTTTGTATGAATGTATGCAAACACAATTTATACAGACACTCTCTCCAACAACACACATCACTCACGACTCACCTATAAAGCTCTTTCTCTTATTTATCGTTGCTGTAATTTGTGCTGACACACCAAAATCGGCCAATTTTACGTCACCGTATTCTGTGAGCAGGATGTTGGCTCCTTTTATATCACGATGCATTTTACCCATTTGATGCAGGTACTCGAGTCCTTTTAGTGTCTCTCTACACATGTAGGCAATCTGTTGTTCAGTTAGTGGCCCAGTCACTTGGTAGATGTCCTGAAGACTACCACCGCCGCAATACTCCATGCATATCCATAGTTTGTCGCGTCGCAGGTAAGACCCATAGTAGGCAATGATGTTCGGATGACGACAATCGCGCATCATTATTATCTCTTGCTGGATGATTTGTATGTCGTCGGTGGGTTCTAGTTTAATGACTTTTATAGCAGCTAATTCGTTGCTTTGTAGACGTTTTGCCTATAGAAGAGAATGAAAGAGAATAAAAAAGAAAGAGTGAGTAAAATGTTGGGACACACTTAACAAAAATAAAGTAGTAACAGAATAACTTTTGGCGATATGTATAGTAAATAGATCTTCAAAACGATCAAAGAAGCATTTTTCTGAAATTTTGAGGTTCATAAATACTTTATTTTCCACCAACATGTTTGAAGTTAAGAAAACTGTGCGTTTTGTTGGGCGTGGCGTTAAATGTAAATGTTCAGCTCGGTTGGGCTTTAGAGTATATACATGTTATTTGGTTCTAACAACATTACTTGAAACTTTTGCGTCCCTGAATATTTTATTTTCCACCAATTTGCGTCAATTAAAAAAAAATGGGAGTGCTGGTAGGCGTGGTCATGGGAAGGTCATTTAGAGATGTTCAGCTTGTTTGGCCTTAAGAATATAAACATCTTATTTGGTTCTAGCAACATTTCTTGCAATTTTCAGGTTCCTAAATTTCTTACTTCTCGCCAATATGTTTCAAATTGAAACAGATGGGTGAGTTGGTGGGCGTGGTCGTAATAAGGTCTAAGAATATAAATGTTCAGCTAGTTTGAGGTCTAAGCTATAAATATATTTTTTGGTTCTAGCAACATTTCTTGAAATTATCAGGTTCCTCAATTGTTTACTTCCCTCCAATATGTTTCAACTTTAAGCAAATGAGTTTGTTGGTGGTCGTGGAATGGTCTAAAAATAAAATGTGAGGCTTGGTTGCGGTCTAAAATATAAACATGATATTTGGTTCTTACAACATTTCGTAAAGTTTTCAGATTCCTTAATATTTTATTTCTCTACAATATGTTTGAAATTAAGAAAAGTGGGTGTGTTGGTGGGAGCGGTTAGGTCTTAAAATATAAATATTCAACATAGTTGGGGTATAAACTAAAATAAGCATGTTATTTCGTTCTTAGAACTTGTCATGAAGTTTTTGATTCCTAAATATTTTATTTCCCACCAACATGTTTTAGTTTAAAAAAGTGGGCGTTATCGTGGTTGACTCATAAAGTATAAGAACGCAGCTTTGTTGCATTAGCATTATCTGCAATTTACAAGTTAGTAACTCTTTTAGTTTATTTATTGTGCCTAACTGTTCTAAAATTAAAAAAGGGGGCGTGGTCATAGTTAGGCATCTAAACATAAATTAATTGGTTCTAACAACATTTATAAAAATGTTCAGGTTTCACTAATATTTTCTGAAATATTCAAATTATTTAAATTTGTTAGATAATGTATTGCCGCAAATTCTTTTTTGTTTGCCTAAATGTACACCGCGTTAGCATGCGGCATTAAAAGGGTGCACTTTGAGGCATAAGTTTAATATTTTTTAGTAACCCACATATTTGGAATGAGACATTTTTATGAATTTAAACTACAACCGCAAAAAAAAAATGCCCAACATTTCTCTCAGTGCATACATGCAACATGATTAAGTGCCAGGGTTTTATAAAATACCGTTCCCTAGGATAATGGACGAGTATTTTAGGAACATCATATTTCAACATCAACGACTTAATGGGAAGCTATCTCTTGTATGAATAGGCTGAAGGATGCGCATAGAGTATAATATGTGAAAGTAAATTGAATTTTTTAATAGCCCTGACCCAGCAGCATCAGGGACATATAATTGAAAATTTCTATTTTACTTTGCACAAAATGATATGAGCAATTTTGATATCATCTAGGTACACCATTAATTCTGCATCTTACATAAGACATCACCTTTTTTTTTAGGAATGAAGGAGATTGACCTAAGCTTTAAGGGATATAATATGGTGTGTGGTTTTTAAAGATTTAAAACATTCAATATGGTTTCCACAAAAAAAAAAAACGAATGAATTTCTTCTTAGAAAAAATATTTGGTTTAGGTTTTTTTTATTGCTTTTTGCTTTTGCATGAATATTGCCTTAAATGATTTATCTCAGCTCTTGGAAGGATATGCCATTTTGAAGAGTCTCTTCAAATTCAAATTCATTTTGAAGCATTAGAAGAGAAAAAGAGTGAAAAATAAAATCGTCCTTATTCTATGTGAATGCATTTGGTTGAAGTACTCGTACCTATGTATCTTTGAGGAAAAAAAAAGTTTTTTTTTTTTAAATCTGAAGAAGAACCAAAAAAAATGTTTTAGTTTCTGGTATTTTTTTGATTTTTTTTTTTTTTTAAATTCATCATCAGAATGAGTTTTTCAGTCTATCAATTCCACATTCGTTTGCATCCTATTCTTTTGTGTCGTCGACTATTCATCCATCTATCCGCATTCATTCATACAGAGATGTGTGATTTGAATTGAATGTTTTTTTTTTAAATGTTTTTTTTTTTTTTTTTTTTTTTGATTTTATATATGAAGGTGAGGATAAACTTTATTCCATGAACATTGAAAAAGCAAACATTCATCCTTTGCGGATGATATTGAGTTGGGTAAGTTAATTTTTTTTAGAGGAAATCCGAGCCAGCAGTGTTTTATTGAAATGGTTGTGTTTTTTTCCATTTTCTTTTCTTTTTTTTTCAGAGAAACACCAATGCTATTTTTGTGGGTGTTTTTATAGAGAGCATATTTTACTTTTATGTAAAGTTAGCTTGTTATTCTATTTTGAAAAAAAAAATACAAAAAATGAGAAAGGTTTAAATTAGGCATTTATTGTGTACAGTTTGGAAGTATAAACATTGGATAAAGGGAGTGTGCTATTAGTTTTTTTGTGTGACAACCACTTTTTTTTTAAATTGAGTTGAAGTTTAAGCAAATTAAGCTGCAAACTGAATTGGACAATACATTTTGTTTAAGGCGAAATTTATAACTTTGCAATAAATATAAATATCGTCATAAATATTTTGGAGTGATTGGTTGGAAATAAAAAGATCGGAGAAAATAGTTTGACAAATAGAAAGACAAATAACAGAAAGATTTGGGGGTGTTAGAAGATTTTTTTAATTTTTCAGACTTCCTATAAAAAAAAAAGAATGTTGAATAATTTTTGAACTGAGGGAGGAAAAAATGAAAATCTGGGTGTATAAACGAGCTATTAGTTAGTTTTGTATGAAACACATTTCTGTATCTCCAAATTACAGATATGAACTCCCAAAAAAACATGCTCGAGCATATTGTAAGAAAAGAATAAAAAATAAAAAAAAAATAATATTTCCGGTTGCCCTAGTGGTAAGGAGTAAGGTGACCCCTGATGCCTTAAAATTTCTTATAGGAAATTCAAAGGATACAAAAAAAATCAAAATTTTTAAAACAAATACAGTTCATATATTATTTTCTCCCAAGCAGAAAAATATAATGTGAAGAAACGATGTTTAGAATTTTGTAACAAAATAAAAAAAAAATATTATTTGGTTTGCTTTGGAGAGCCACCCACTTTAAAAAGAAGATCTCCTATCGAAAATCTAGGTTTTTCGGGAAAAAATCTATTAAAATTGAACTTTTATTCATATTTGAAGCATTTTTTAACAACAGAGTTTTTACGCAGAAATTAAAATAGCAAAAAAATACGATATCATGTAAAGATACCACATAAATTGCAATCATATTTATATTCCAGTCACTTGGGGACGAAAAGGAAGGAAATTTCCATACAAAAGTAAAAAATACAATATTTTGAACCCCGGTAAATTTTAAATAGATTAATGATGATGATTAATGATTATTACGAAGAACCACAGAACATTTTTTCCATTTTGCAACAGTAAAAGAAGGTACCTACTCCTACGCTTTCATAATCTGTCATTTGACACCAATAACATTTTTATTTATTACAGTTTTAAAAAAAAATTTACACTTTTTGAAAAGACAGTTTTTCTTACTTCATTGATAAGAACTTAATTAACAAATGTTTACCACACAAAAAGTATCTTCTTCCAAAGACAAAGTACCCTTTACTTCTTGAGATATTATTTGTAGATAGAATTCTCTAGATTCTCATTTCCATTACATTAAGAGCGGTTGGATGGTTAATTGCTAATTACTGTCGACTGCCTTCAAATCAGACAATAAAACAAAAAAAAAACTACCTCCAGCAGTGACATAGAAAAATAATAATAATAAAAAAAAAAAATATTCAAAAAACTCCCCCACCACAGAAATATTTATCTGTGTTCGCAGAAGCATAAGGTGTACTTAAAGTAGAAGTTTAATTGACAAACTTTAATGAACATTAAGTAAACATAACTAGTTTCATACTATTTTTTTGTACGTACACACAAGAGTATATATGAAGAGGCTTATATTGAAGTTTTCCCCTGGAGCAAGTTCAAGGGGTTTCGAATATACACACATATAGATATGTAGATGTAATTTATGTACTTGTTCGTATGAACGTGAAATTATATATATGCACCTTCTTCAGATTCAGTGAGCATGGATACGAGTGCGGCGAACGAAGTATACTATACGTCAACCACACAAGTGTAGGTGTTTGTACAGTACACACATCACATTTCACCAGAAGGATAAATAAGGGAAAAAATCGAGGGAATACAAATAAAAAAGGGAGTTAAAAAAAAATAAAACACTTTTCTTTCTCCCGCATTGCATGTGGAAATTTCAATTTAGCTTTTTCAATTTTATTTTTTTTTCTTCATTATTTCTCTCTCAGGATATCACATCGGATAATGATGGTGGCGGTTTTAAAATGTTATCAAAAATTATTCCAGTCTAGTTCCTAGTATCCTGCTTCTTTTTGAGTTGCGAGAGAGAGAGAGTGAACAAAAAAAAAATGCCATGTGTTTTCCATTGCCAGACAAAGTTTGTTTTTTGTGGATTTTTTTCTTGTATCATATCTTTTTTAACCCAAGGGTGTTGTTACGAGAATTTCAATTGCTCTCATATTCTTTAAGGAACAAAATATATTCATTTTAAATTACAGTACTGTTTTTTATATTTTAGGAAATTGCAAGAAATTAACAGTTTGAAAATACAATTTTACAAAACTTAATGTTAGTTTCGATGACAATTGGCAACCCTATTCAATTAATCAATCGTCGAATTTATTTTTAAAAAAATGAACATAATTTTCTTTTTCTCTTTAAAAACGAAACTAGTAGATAACGACAAATTTCATATTGAATAAATTTTAAAAATTTAAAAAAAATGCATTGAAAATGTAACTTTATCTTTATTTTTCAGCCGTTGACAACTTTTTTTGATATTTCACCATTGGAAATCAAAAAACAAAAAAAAAACATACTTATTATTCACAGAAGAAGAACACCATGGCGTATACTTACTTTTTTTTAATATTTAAATTTGTTTGAAAAAAATGTTTTGTAGTTTGAAGAAAAGCAAAAAAAAATATTAAAGAAAAATTTCATTTCGTTCACACAGCACTGTATTAGTTGATACATTTAAGTATAAACATATATTCTGAGTTTGAATAGGGAACAGCTTTTGAACTATCTGAATAAAGATTTTTCCTAGCTTATAACCTTGGAAAATTTATTTTGAACAATTTCCTTTTTTTTTTGTTAATTTTGGATTAAACTTTTCAAGGATTAAAGAGCATATGGGAGTTACTAATTGGACAAGTTCAATGCTGATTTTTTTAAAGATAAGCAGTAAGCACATGGAATAAGAAATTTGATCGTTTGGAATATGTATACTGCTTTAAATTATTATTAAGTGAGTAATTGGAGTCATTAGAAGAGTTTCTAGAACCTAGATAATCCCTTAATAATAACATTTTACAATTCTTTAATAATCCTTCCACCTTTTTATCCTTGCAAGTATAGAATTACAGATTTTTATCCGCCAAATAGTCGTTAACCAAGGTGATGACATTCTTATTTGACGAAAATGCCTTTCCCCCGAGCGCAATTTCTTTGAGTAATTCTTTGTGGGTTTGTGATGGACACCGCTGAAAAATGCGACAGTGGGTACGATTTTTATTTTTGATTGCAAAAATCATAACTTTTGAGCGAGTTGAAATATTTCGAATTTTTTTTAACTTTTTTGTATTTTTTATCATTTTCTTAGAAAATAGAAGGTAATGCAATTAACTAAAAAAAAATTGCATTTTCACATTTTGTACCAAATATTGTGTTCTAATCTTATCAAAAATCTTTGATTTAAATCACGATTTCTTTGTCATTCTTAAACCATACAAAATAGCTACGACCGTTTTCATTATAAATAATAAATTAAAATAAAAATAAATTGCTAAAAAGTCGCACTTCAGCACTATATCAACTACTTTATAAGTTATGATTTTTGCAATCCAAAATTAAAATCCTGTTCACTGTGAGGCGCATAGTTTTGGTGAAACAGCTTTTTTGTCTGCAAATTTCCACAATTTCTGTTTTTAGCTGGTCAAATCTTGGCGCGAAGCACCACTTTTTTGGTTGAAAATAACAGATTTTGCTTTTTTTAAAACTTTGGTGTCAATGTTGGAAATGTTTATTCGAGCACTTTTATGGTCTAACGCGACCAATCGTGACATCCATCACTCTAGCAGCTTCCTTATGACTAAATCTTGATTAAATTTGTGAGGAATACGCTCCATGGAAATATTCATAGCCTCTGCTATCTTTCTTAATTTAATGCGACGGCACGATCCGGTCGTTTACCACCATTTGAAAAATTTTGGCAATGTTAACGCTCATAATCTTCCCAGCATCTCCTAAGCTGGCCTCTGGTCCACGGTGCACCGTGGTGGTCAATGATGCTTCAGAGTCCCCGTACACAGCATTCAACTGTAACCACTGGATCTAAAATTCCAATGTAATTTAGGAAGAAAATTTAGTTGGTAGGATTTCAGTGAACATATTATGCAACTCTACAAAAACCAAATCTTCCATTTTTTTTATTATGCAACAAAAATAAAATTTCACGGTACCCACAACGGACCCATAAAACTTCGAAGTTATACCTACAAAGTTATTTTTATATCCTGCTTGCTTGCTCATCAGCGGAATGCAAATTATTTTTTTTTTTTTTTTTTTTTTTTTTCATTTTGATGACAAGGGTTTGCTTTTTTGATTTATGACTTGGACCAAAATGAAGAGTACTATTTAATGGCTCACGTATACTGAACGGACTTTTGTAATCCTTTTTTAAATGAAATTTTCTCTTCTCGAAAATATTTCTTCGTTCTTAAAATCATAAATTTCCTCAAAACTACATCAACCATAGAAAGACCAGAAGGAATTATAAAATGACAGTGTGACAACAACAATGACCAAAAGATCATTATGAAGATAATAATGTTGATGACTATGCCATTAGTTATACGAAATGGTTGTTCTTCCTTAAATTTTGTCAAAATGTATACATTTGTCATTAAATATAAATTTAATTCTACGTTCTCATTCTAACATACATACATAAAAACAACATAGCAGGTGTGTTGTTCTTTGGTGTGTTTTTTTGGTATGATGACGAAGGAACAAATATTTGCCTTGGTCTAGGACTTTGATAAATTATTGTTGTTAGGGGTGCTTTTTTTCATTTCAAAAGACGGCACCTCTAACCCTTGACTGCATGCGCGGAGAAGCGACAGCGAGGACTGGAACCTGGAATTACTACGGCAACGACACAACAACGACGACGGCAGTGTGCAGCTTCTGAAGTGCTTGTTTGCAGAACATAAAGCTCCTATTTTCGAAATGAAAGGAATTTTTTTTATCTGTTTTTTGAATAATGATATTGAGATTTATGTAAGAAAAGTTCTTTGAACAAACATTTGCATGGACGACGCACAACGACCGATGCCGACTGTTGGGACGAGAGTTTCTTTTAATTAAATAATGTATACATCACATTAATGTAATGATGTGTCCCATTCCTTATGATGTCAAAGGGACTATAAGAATTTCAAAATGCGACATCATAATGCTATGCAGTCTTTGAGTTTATATTTTGCTGTTTTTTTTTAAGCACACATTTTTTGACAAACTATAAATTTTTGTTGTTGTAAAATGTTGTTCGAATTCTTAACTTAAATAGCGTTTCCGACAGTTTTTGTGTAAACGAGGATGCTCTTGTTTATTTTGAAAGCAACATACATTAATGAATAAAAAACACCAAAACCCTCAATTAACTTAAGAAATAAAAGAAACTTAGCTACTTTTGAGCAAATGTGGATAAGAAATATGTCCTACCTCAGCACAAAAACAGTCTTTATGCATTTTCATCATATTTTATTTATTTTTAGTACGGGTAAAATAGTTATTTCATAAAAAAAAAATTGTTATCATGCAATCTAGATAGACCTGAAAAATATTTTTGATAAGAGGGTGTTCTTTTGAGAGGGAAAGTTATCGCGTGAAAAAGGTACCACGCAGCTGACTAAAAAATGATACATTTACATTTTTGGTTCTAATGTCAAATAAAATATTTTTACAAATTTTTACCGCAAGTTAAACGAAAATATTTCTCTTTCGCGCAACTCTTGATTCTTAAAGGAACACGGTTTTTTAAAGCTGTTACTTCTTACCCCTGTAACTTTTAGTCCCGCTCTCCCCTATAAAAAATTACGGTTACTGTTTATTTTTTTTATTTTTCGGCCACACGAAAAAGCATTTTCTATCATAATTGTTTAATCTGATGTTGAGCAAATACCATTTATTTCTTTTTAATGAAGACTTTTGTGTCGTTTTTTAAGCATACAAAAGGCATGGTTTCTCATTTGATCCCTTTCCAAAGCTTGATGGATGCTCGATCTCTCTTCTCTAAGCCCTCTTCGCATGCTTTTTAAAGATAGTCAAAATTTAATAACCAACTTGATAAAACAAAAACTATTTTCAAGCCAGGAATTTTGAAACGCATATGTACATAAATAAGATATAGAGATAGACCAAGAGTTGAAACTGAATTATGGGAGTGGAAGTATTACCAAAATCTGCGTATACGTCGATTTATGGAAATTAAGCGTCCTGATATTAAATTCAGAGTTCAGGCACTTTACTTAGTGGTTAAAAGAAGTTTGAAAATGCAACTTTTATATGAGAAAGAGTTTTTCTCTTAATTTTTTTAAAATAGGAACTTTTGCTTAAGTTTGAAGCATCCAGTGTTGGCAATCCGATGAATAGAAGAATAGCACTTAAGAAATAGGCTTCTTAAAACAATAAAGAGAATATTTACAAGGAGTTAAAATTTGGCTTAATTTTGATAATACTGAGGAGAATACAGACGTCAAAATTTATCCTGCATTGGAGTTCGTTAAAATTTTAGTCGGAGACTATTTTTTGACATTTATCTGACGTTTGCTTTAAAAATTAAGAGCGATGGAGAGAAATATGCATTTGTTTAGAATATGAGAATATTTTTTCATTTATTTAGTCTTAAGAGTAGATAAAAACAATTTTCTTTTAAGGAATTAAATTTAAAAAAACTGTTTGAAAAAATGTCCTTTTAACAAATTTAATGACATAGGTACGTCCTAAAACGATATACTCAATACCTGAGTAACATTGAACACAGGCGGTGAGCAAATCAGAAAAAAAAGAATTAGGTTACTAAATATAGAGAATATTTGTTTTTAATTGACTAAACAATATCAAAACTATAACACTTCTGGTTGGTTTAATCACTTAATTAAGAAGCTGAATCACTTAGCAGAAAAGCTCCAACAAGACAAAATACAAGTTCAACACGACAAGGGGGGATCTCTAAAACAGAATTAAAAACAAAAAAAAAACAATTAAACAGCAAACGAACTCATTCCGAGGAGAGCAACGGTTGTAGTGGGAGGATAAAAAATAAATAATACATTTTTAGCTCCATTATATAGCGGAGTAGATTAAAAAAAAAGAAGCAAACAACAAAAAATATAATCAAGAAACGAGAGAGAGCGTAGGTTTGGGATTTTCTTTTCGAAAAAAATGAAAAACAATTAAATTGAAACTATCGCTTGAGGTCTTTGAGCTCATTGAAATCAATTAAAGAGTTAAACTTGTTTTTTTCTTTTTTCTCCTGTTGTCTCAGACTTATAGTTATTTTTATGTGTAAGGGTAAATCAGAGTTGTCGTAGATTAAAATTTATGACTTTTGTCGTAATTTTTTGAGAGGGCGGTCAAATCTTTTTCAAGTTGTCCCTTAGTCTTTTTAATTTAAAAATTGGTCAACTTGTTTAAATTATTTAAATTAAATAATTATGCTCACTGGAGTATACTCGTAAAATTACCATGAAATCCAAAACAAATTAACGGTCAGAGATTCTCTTTTTAATTTTCCATAGGTTTCCAAAAAATTGTTCACACCATTTCCTCCACTATGCATCGGTAGTATTTACCTGATATTCATGGTAAACGGTAAACACTTCGATTTCATTGATTTATTTGCTCATTTTGTTTCTCCGACAAAGTGTATGGTAAACACAGCCAATATTGACACCTTTTTGAAGGAGGAAGGTTAAAGTGGAAGGGGGAGGTGGCGTTCGGTACCTACCCAACCATTAAAAGGAAATTAATTGAAACTCAAACGGAACACCACTCGTTCGCTGATTGGCAATTTCCAATTAAAGCCAAAATCAGCATCATCAATCACTAAGGCGATTGACTGAAAATTAATTAAACTGTTCAAGTCCTATCATCATTTTATTACAAAAAATTAAAAAAAAAAAAAAATATAAATAAATAAAGAATGAGTACAATTTATCAAACTGGTTTTGTGAAATGAGATGGAAATTATAAATAAACAACAACAATAATTTCATGGAGATGTTTACCTACAAAAATACAAGCAATATTTTTATATTTGTGAACTAAGAATACAATTTAAGTAAATTCGTTGAGGTCTGAAGTTTGTAAAATAAAATAAACTTTAGTCAAAAATTAGAATTACCGTTATTGATATTTGTGCTAAAATTTTAAAATAGAGCAAAATACATTTTTTTTGCAGATATCTTAAGAACGCTTCTTTGCAAAAATAAATTAATGTCATTTTCTTTTTTAGCAACCTAAATCTAAATAGTAATTTTGAAAATTTCTGCTCCTCTTCTCAAGAATAAAGCTTAAAAACACCTTAACAATTATAATGTAATTTGAACATTTATAATAATATAAACTCTTGAAGTTGTTTTTTTTTTATGTTGTCTTTAAAATGCGAAGAGATTATGAGATTTATTTTCTTTTTTTCTTTTTTTTTTGTATACAAAAACACTTTATGACTAAAAGTAATAATTTAAATTGAGGTGAAACAATAACGTTCTTTCCAACACGACACCATCATTATAATTATAAGCTAGAACAATTACATATCTTTTTGTATAGCCAGTAACACCTTATCTCATTAAATGATCATGGGACAGCACAAAGAACAGAGCAAATTGTATGTGTTTAAATTTCTATTACAAAATTACATTACAATTGCACATAAGAAGGTTAGTGTTGTCCCTATACCCAAACCACATTTATACAAAAAGAGCCACCTTCTTCAATGCCTGGTTGAAGGCTAATTACAGGAATCATAGTATGGTAACAAATGGGATTAGTTAACATCTGCTGGTCTTATTCCATATTCCACATCGGTAACAACTTGGGTTGTGCATCTGCCCTTAGTTTAAAAAAAAAAAAAAAAACATTAAAAGTGAACCTTTTCATTCCGTACAAGCATAAGCATAAGAACCTAAAACTCAAAGTGTCATAAACTTATTTGTCCACAAAAAGAAGTACAAAAAAAAGAAAACAAAGTAAAGCACAGGTATTACGGTCACCATGGTCTATGAATATGAATTAGATATGAAAACTTGTTGTTTTGGAATTCTCTAGAAATAAGAGTACATAGAAAAAAAATCAACCAAATAACAAAAACAGCAAACCCAAGGAATTAGAAATAGATTTTAAGGGATGGTAGGGGAGTTTGTTTGTTTTTTTTTTTTTTTGGGTAAATTTGAGTGTGGAATTATTGAGGCGTATCTAAGGAGTAAACTTAAGTTATAAATAAGTTATGAAAATAAAGTAAACAAAACAAGTTAACTGTCATAAAAACTCGAAAACCATACATATAAGTAGCATTATTCTGCCTCAGTGGGCGAAGCAAACAAAACTTTAATCAATAAGTACACAAATTTTTATTGAAACTTTGAATTGGAAGACTTTGACAGTTTTTGTTACTGACCGAAAGATGGGTAAATACATATACTTATCTAGTTTTGCTACAATCTTTGGGACTATTGTGATAATCCATCGGAAATAACAATCCCTATAGACGTTGGAAGATTAAAACGAACAAAACAATATTATACTTTAGTTAAAAATATCAATTTTTAGATGAAAATTGACAGTATCATCCATTACAGTTTCCTTATTTGTTGAATCTATTAATTACTGGTAGGAGTGTTTCTACCAAATCAGCCATAACGGATGAGATATTTACGGAAGAAGTCTCTCCATGGAATCAACCGTAGCGCCACTAGTTCCAGACATTTTGAACTATTTGGTGAACACCGGTGTAGTCCGAGGTAATCAAAGAACATGTTCTCCAGGTTGAGGTTGTGGGTCGAGCTAACTTTTCCACAACAAGCTCGGAAACGAATGGATAATTTAAAATTTGACTACCCGAGCAAACAAAACTTGGAAAACAAATTTTGAATATGGACGTGACAGAATCGAAATCTGAAATAGACCATATGTCATCCGAACAATTGCTGGAGAATCTAGAAAAGATAAAAGCGATCCGTGGCGAAGCTATATGGACGGTAAAATTCTGCGATGTCTACTTCGACAAATATTGCAAGAAGCAGAAGCCGTGGTTGTTTGGATGTCGCTTTGAATAGAGGAAATGTTTGTGCAAGAGTTCATGTGGCTAAGAAAATTCAACGACCATTTTGTCACAATCAGCATCAAGTGCTTAATTTAAGACCATTACGCTCATCCGATACAATTGCCCAAACAGAAAAGAAAGATGACACATCATATAAAAAGTTTTATGACAAAGTTCCTGAAATGCGCTTCCAAAATTTTTCTTTTTTAGAAAAAGTTGCGTCTTCAAATAACCGTCCACTTCTTCCGCTGTTTTGCATAACCTTCCGCAGCTAATATGCGTAAGAATCCGATTTACTTTGACCACGAAATTTAAAATATCCATTCACCCGACCAGCGTTGTCAATTGGCCCATTTTTTGAACTCGGGACCCCTAACCTCCAATTTTTCTTGGCACGGGCCCCTTTTTGAGACATCTATTGATTTTTTTCAGCGGCAACACTAGGCCAGAGTAGCTGCAGAGCATAAACTATGACGAAGAAGAATCACCCATATATTTTCCTTTATTTTGACGTTCCTCCAAACTTTTGTAATTTCAATAGTTAATTTGCCTAAACTATATCATTTTATTAAGAAACTTTCTTCAAACTTTCGTTATTCTAAATTAATTTTAATAACCTTCTTGAAGAACAAAATCGTCAGTACCACAAACTTTTGAAATGTAAACCAATTTTACCCTCGAATTCCTGCCACTACTCTGTAAAGGAAAAAGGGCAAAATGTGGTGCTTAAATTCTTGCACCACATTTCTCTACTCATACGTAAAGTGTATTCCCCCATATGCTCCCCAAAGTATAATTTCGCCATCTAAAAACTAAGTATCGTTCCTAATGGAATACTTTGTTTATCTGTCGTCTGTCTGACTGAGGAAACATCAGCTTTCGGAGCATATAGTGTAACACCAACGAAGGCGCAATATAATCTTGGCAGACATTACGTTTCTATTTGACAAAAAAAAAGTGAAAAAAAAACGAAATACAAAAAAAAAAGTGTAAACAGCAGCCGCCGCGCCGGCCGTAGTCATAGAATCGGCATGTGGTGCCGGTTCTGTATGTCATATCATCACTGCCATTATTTTCGTTTCAATTTTTATAGCTTAAGCTGCTCCCCAAGCCCTCCACCACCACCACAACCGCCACCAAGCTAACCCGCTCGACTGCACCTCGGGGCCGCAAAACAGCCGACCGCAGGTCCCAGCCAACCAAGAAGTGCCTTTAGGAAAATGCTCTCGAATTTATATTAAGAGTCTGCAGTTTGTTTAATGCGAAATGGTTTATGCACATGGGAATCGGAATCGGGATCGGGAATGTTGTATAGTTTGAAGAACTGAATGCGGGCATTGTTTTAAAAGAAAAAGAAGAGAGAAAACTCTTCTTCTGTGCCTCTGTGAGCTCTGTACCGACCGAGTATATCGTTGTACAATCTACAATGCACATAGCTGTGTAGCTAGATGATGATTATGATGATGATGATGCCTTGAGCGTTTGCTGCTGGCCGTTCGCTGGCTGATGGGCTTGTGCTACACGGGGTGTTTATCGTTGTCTTTATGATTTTTAATTTATAAATTTGCACATTCCTGGGTCTGAGTTTGCGAGGAAATTAGATTGTAGAGTGGTTTTTTTCTTTTGTATTATTTGCTGTTTGCGCTGCTGCTGGCTGGTGTGTCAATGACCTGCGGAGGAACTTAAGGGACTATTACAGTTTTTATAGGGAAGAGATTTATATCTATTTTTGTACACCACTTTATTATATCTGTTTAAATTGTATGACGTTTTTTTTTTTTGAATTTTTAATTTGCAAAAAAAAAGTACAAATTGCTCTATTCAAGGTCACACCATCTAATTGCCATACCGGTAAATATTATTATTTTCCACAAACATAATTTAACTTTGTGGCCGAATTGAATACTAATTAGATTTTAATCATTTATATATCAAAACAAACTGAACTACATATTTGAGTGGGTAATAGACGAGAGTTGAATAAACAAATCAGTGGACAAATACAGTAGGGTGGTTCGGATAACACAGATTTGTAAAAATAAAGAAAACAAAATGTTGTTCTTATATTATCGATAAACGTGTGTTAATATTTTTGAAAAATAATAATAAACGACTCAATTTAAGTTGTTGTTTTTTTAAATTATTGAAATATCATCAAATTAATTCGGATTTTTTGCGATATAAGTTTCATCGGATGACCTTATTCAATACCATTATGGCTCTTAATTAACCACATCGTATATACGTTATAAATTTTGCAGAATCAACAATATTCACCAAAGCGTGTGTTATTTGTGAAGGATTCAAATTAAATTTGATATAATTTATTGTTTATTCACACAATTGGAATTCAAATCATTTATATTTTGCAGAAAATTATTATCTACTGCATGCGTTGAAAGTAGAAAAAAAAAATGATTGAAAATAAAAAAAATTTTAATGGATTATAAAATAACTGTTTTCTTTTTTATTCAGTTTAAATCATTTCAGTTGCCGGAGCAAAACTTAGAAAATCAAAAAGAAACCTTTTTCAGAGTTTTAAAAGCAAAAAGGTTTTATTCTATAATGGGAATATTTGCAAAATGACAGCTGATAGGAACATTCTGATATTGGATTCAAGTTAAGCACATAAACCTTTAGAAAAGTATAGTTTTGCTTCGGCAACAAGAAACTTTGATGACCATAGTATAAAACGAAAAATACATTTATTTCAACTTAAGATTTCCAATTTTTACTCATCTCACGTTATAAAATCACTTTAAAAACATTGAAAAATGCTTTGGTTGTGTTTTACTAACGATAATATATGTATATTAAAAAACTAGAGCCAATTTAAAAATTCTGACTTCAAATTCGAGTTCAACAGGTGAAACACCTTTACAAAAGTTAATCAAAGTTTGGGCAACAATACAAAAAATTAAATTTTGTTGACCTGTGTAATAAGTGATTTAGAAAAGGGAGAAATAAATTGCCCACCAATAAATTAGTGAAAAAGTATTGGGTTGGGAAAATTGGATTGCTGTGTCGAGTTTATGTTTTTTACGATTTTTGTCAAAAACATTAACTTGAAACTTTTTTTACAAGACATTAAAAATGTTGGGAGAATACGAAAAACAAATTTTTTTACAAAAATTATTAGGTTTCGCTTAAACTCAGTCGATATGTTTATTTTTATTATTTCAAGATCCGCGGTAAATAACGATCATAGTCTGATTAACTGGGTTCGGGGTAAAAAAAAAAATCAATTTTTAGTAAGCAGTTTATTGAAGGCACATATTTCAAATATTAAACAAAGAGAAAACGTAAAAGAACATGAATTATAATGTTTTATTCAATAAAATCAATTGATGAAATTCGTTCCCCGTATAAATGTACACATGCTTGGTTCAAAATTTGGGACTCAGATTGTTTTTAAGCTGGATTTTGCTCCAGCTTGTGTGACACTTATGTCTTTTCTTTAAGTATTTTGATCGATTTTATTCTTTTTCGACGCTATTTGTTTAAAAGATTGATTTACTGACATGACGAAAATGTTGGGCCATAGAAAGCATAGATTTTGTATTAAAATTTCTCTTATCTGTAGAAATTTTTTATGAATCGAATTTTGAAGTTCCAAAAAACACTGTTTTTTGTAATGTTTTGTGCACAGAAAGATTTCATCTACAGACATCAAAAGACTTTTTTAATTTAATTATTCTAAATTATTATTTTTCAAATTAAATTTTTCAAAAATTCTAAACTAATATTTTGCTCCAAAAATATTAAAATAAGTAAGAGACAAACAAATGAACATTTTATTATTTTTTTTTTTTTAAATTTGAAATTTGACTATTTTTTTTTTTAAGCTAAGAATAAAAAAAACAAAAAATGTTTGTTCGGCTTCCCAATATTTTTGAGGTTTTGTAAAAAAAAAAAAAAAAATATGATCCAAGTTAAAAGTTGTAGATCTTTTTACTATTCCAAACTTTGGAATTTAATTTGTTCGATAGAAGGTCTTCTTGCAAGTTGCAATACTGTAAAAAACACGATTTTTGACAATCAACCGACAATCCCCACTTTTCTAAAAATTAAGTATTTAGAAAGAATTATTAACAAATTAAAAAAAAACAATAAATGCACACAAGCCAAAGTAAATCAATAAACAAATTCCTTAAATTACGTATACCAAATTCTTGCCTCCGAAAATCGATTAAAATATTTTACTGGCCAGACACGCATCACCCAATACCGAAAATCCCATCTACATATACAAAAAAAAACACCAACACCAAAACAAAAACACAAGAGATATTTATTTTCCAAATTTTCTACACACATGCTTGGCTATAATGGCTTGTAAGTGTAAAGTTATAAATCTCTAAATTTATTCACAAATAGAATTCAAAATGAAATTATTGCTGAACAAGTTGCCAAAACACAATGAGTCACATTCATCTTTTAATCTTTGTTGATGATGACTTCAGATTTGAACAAATTATACAAAAATATATTAAAAAAAAAGGAAGCAGTCTTAAAGTTTGTTGATCTCAAAAAAATAAAAGTTAAAAGCAAAAACCGTGCAAGGTAATGATGATTTCCTTTTCGAGTTTAAAAATTGAAAGTGTCTCCTTTTCTTAGAGGCGACAACATTTTATTCATCATCCATTTTAACCCACCACCAAGCTACCCTACTTTTATATAGAATTCTCTAGAACAAAGAAAAAAAAGCCTCAACCCTTCGTCTGTCGTAGTTGTCGGTGTTGTTGGTGCGATGGCCATGTTGTGCCGCATTTAGTATATTTCATTTCCAGACGCTTCATCATCTCTACGATGATGCTTCTCATCCGATTGTCGAGACTCGAGACATATTCTAGGAGGCACAGGAAATTTGTTTTTTTTTTCTTTCACAGAAAAACAAAAAATAAACTATCGCATGTCTGGCGGAAGGATTTATATCATTGAATGTAGTCGTCGTCGTAAGTTGGTAGAAATAGTGAAAGCCATTCAACAAAATTAACCAACCCTAGCCCCCACGTGTTTCGACTGGATGTCATTTCTTTACAAAAAGCTAACTGAATGGAATGATTCCATATTATACGAGTTTATAATACAAAATTATATTTAAACAAAAAAAAAAGAAAAATATAAAAATAAAAATAAAAATGCACTCAATTCAGATTGGCAGAGTGCATTTTACAAAGGAAGCTTGTCGGAAAGTTTTTATTTCACGGAAGGGTTGGTTGGTGGTAGCCATTACAGGAACTTGATTTTACGCCAATTATAAAAAAAAATACACTCTTTGAATGACGAGCGAAAAGTTAAGCTCACCAAAAAGGATATACAAACAAATTATTTACGCTTTGATTGATTCGCTTAACCAGCAGCTGAAATTTAAATGGATAATTGAAATAAAAACTAAATAAAAGAAAAAAATGCCGAGATTTTTCCGGGAATTTGTGAACAATCACTGTCGCTCTAACTTAAAAACTTACGATTGATTTATGATGATGGATATTGGACACTCAAGAAAACATACCTGAAATGAAGAGAAAAAATATCGATTAGTACGAGTAAAGACAGTTTGTATTAAAAAAAAATCTATTAAAAACTAAATATAACTGTATTCTGTTGAAATAAATAATACCGGTCTTTAAGTTCTACCTTGTGGTAATCTATAAACAGGATTTCCTCGTATTTATTTTAACTCTGATATAATGCTGGTTAGAGGTTATAAAGAAAATACGTATAAACAAAAGGTGTAGAATTTTTTACCTCTACAACTTTAGCATAATACTTTTTTCGACAGCCGGTCTACTTTTGATAGGATATCGTAAAAACACGATTTTTGACACCTACTCCCCCTTTTCCCAATCTGTTGGTGGGCAAATTATTCCTCTCCTTACCATTTATCCTGAATTTTGCCACCACCCTTATCCTGCCTTTATTTTTTGCAGTTTTTGCCCCCTAAAAACTGGATTAGAACTGGTCAATGTTTTTTTTTTTCGATCGACTCACTTCAAGCGAGATTTTGGTGATCCATAATCTTGATAATGTATGATTTTTGTATGCCAGATTTTTTAATTGAGAGATTGAGTTATTGCAAAAAAAAATACATTCATAAATTTAATTTGTTGCCAAGCTAATTTTTAGTCCTACAAGATCTTTGAGCCATGATATTGTGAGAGGAGTCAATGCAAGGCAGATGAAACGGTAATCGATATTACTGTGTGACAAAAATCGTATATGTAAAAATTCCGTTACACCCACAAAATCTGGATTTAGGGTTAAAAACGAGTTTTTGGAGCTTCACCCATTGAAAAAAATCTAACTTCGTTATATTTTAACAACATTGTTGAAAAGGGTAAATGTTTTCTTTCCAAAATGCAGTTAAAAAAATCCAAATTTGATGAAATTTGACTAAGCTAGATTTTTTGCATGGATAAAATTCCAAAAAAAAGCGTTTGGGGGTCTAACGAAATTTTTACATACCGTTTTGTAATCAGTGCAACAAGGTTTACAAAATGTGAAAGGTCTCTATTTTGGGAAGCACTCGGGGGCCGAGGCTTCTCTCAATGAGTGAGCTACTAACTGGTCGATGCCATTGGCGTTATTTAAAATAGCTTACCGACGAGCCCTGTCTCATAATTGATAACAATAACTGCCTTTTTCAGATCCTCTGACTTTGCACGTCATTTAAAATTTTATATCTTTTTAATTAATTTTTTTTTTTTTGACAAATTATTGTTTTTTTAAGATAAATATTTGCGAAATTATAAGGGATGACTAAAAATTTTAGATCCATTGCATTCTCCAATCTTTTAAATTCAAATGTATATCTTCTAGATTCAACATACAATCTAATCAGTTTGACTTTGTTTTTGTAATTTGTATTTTAAAAACTGCAATCCCCATTATCTATGTTCTGTTTTTTTTTTGTTTTTGAAATTCAAATGTGCCTTCAAACAAACAAACAAACAAACATACCCTATCACAGACACTACACACGTCGAATTGAAAAAATAAAAATATTCTTTTGTGTTCCCTGCTATAATTGCGACTGACATTCCACACTCATTCCATTTGCGGCGGTATTCGAGTAAAACCACTTCAATAGGTCAGAACTTGAAAATACAGACACCGCCCGCTCTGTCATTGTCCATATCCATGTCCATACATTTGCTTGCGCGTCTTTTTTTTTATTAATTTGTTAGTCAAATATGCTAAATGTCAAACCCATGCGGTTATATCGTGTCTGACAGCTCACATTGAACCGAATTTGATTTGGACAATGGACATGGCCTCTATATATGTATATACAAAATACAAAACCGCACACACATACATATAAGTCGCACATGTCACTGATGACAGTTGCATAACCGATATATGCATTTATTTATGCAATTCCAAACAAACAGTCCGAGCCCCACAACCAAATGGAACACCTGTCAGATGCATATACTGATGCGTCCTCGCCATTACTCATTCTCATTATGATAACTCGCCCTACCGCCTACCCTCTCGCTCTCGCTCTCGCCTCACGGCATACCATCATACAGTTCCTCAAGTTTTGTTTGCTTTTGTTGTTCGTTTATTTTGTTTTCCTCTGGCTGATGGTCTCATCCGAACTATTATTTAGACACGACCGTGTAAATATTTGCTTTAAATAAAATTGTGCTCCATGGAGGCTGGCGCGGCAGTGGCGGCGACGACGACGACGACGAAGCAGTATTTTAGGTATAAATATGTTAATTACGGCGAAAAGTTTATTGCCGGGTCGATGATTTTGGCACATCTCTGTTTATAGTTAGAGTCATCAGCTTAAATAATGGATGCTTGTTTGTTTACACGTGAAGTTTTTTTGTATTTTTTTTTTGTTTTTTAGCTGAGAAAATAATATCGATTTTATCATAAAAAATAAAATAGAAAAAAAAAATAAAACTTTGAACTCTTTGAGAGTAGATATAAGAAATATCTCAGTGAGGCTGAATAGGAAAATAAAAGCCAATGATGGAGAAAAGGCAAAACATAAAATAAAATAATCATCTTACCTACCTATACGAAATACCTAACGACTTAAGTCCTTTGGAAGAATATACGAACGGATATGAGATCAGGGTCAGCATTTATTAGGAAGATATATTTTTTTTTTGTATGAGCATTTTTATAGACGTTCTTATAGGTCTCTATCCAAGAGACCCGCACCAGGAAAGATACATTATATTTTTTTTTCTTCCTTTTTGGTTGCTATAATTTTGGAGCCTTTAAGTCCTTTTTGTTTGTTTCGATTTTTTTTTTTTTGTTAGATTGTCAATGCTTGGGAATTTAATTTGTTAAATTGCTGGCAAATTAGTATGTGATGAGGCTGAGAATGTTCAATGTTATAGGATTGTTATTTTCTTTTATTGTTATTGTTTCCGGTTGAGATATTATGCGGATCATGAGCACTAATAAGAATCTAAAGCATTTCAATTATAAGGGTAGAGAAATTTGGTTGTGGATTTATTATTTAATCTACATAGGTATAGAATAAGAAATAAAATTACAGGTAAAAGGTATGAACGTTTGGTGGAAGAGCTTTTTAGTATTGTTTTTTTTTATTCAGAGGAACCATCACCCCTATTAAGTTTGTCAACCTTTTAATTGGGGACAGATACAAATTTCAATACGAAAACTCATTACTCAATTAATGGTATAATACAATTGTAGAAAAAATGTAAGGGTCAAAAAAAATATTTGATTTGTTTTAAAGTGCTTTCTAGAGGCTGTAATCTATGAAAAAAATGAAAATCTTGAGACGTAAAAAAAGAATTTAAAATCTCATATTTTTTACTGAATTATTTTTAATTTTTATAAGAAGAGCGCAGATTAATTTTTGTTTTCTTTTTTCCAATGCAACTATATACTTAAAGATTTTTTTGAGCTAAACCTTTATAAAAATCCGTAAAGCTTGTGTATTCAGCTTTAAATCCTTAATATTGTAAGTTTTGGTATGATTTTTTATTGGTGTTTGAGTAGAAAAGGGATTTGTCACCCTTCCGAATAAAGGAATAACTTTTAAATCTTCGGAAAATAATGGTCTCGAGAAGTTTTTTCATGCATTGAAAAAAAGAAGAAAATCACAAAAAACGACATTTCTGATACACGTTAGAAACAGAACACGGAATGCTGGTTTAGAAAATGCCAGCAGAAACGAAAAATTTTGTTTGTGGCTTTTCTTGGTAGACCAATGAAAAATTTCGTTTCGCATCAGCAGCGTACTGTTTTCGGAAGTTGAGAAAACCAGAAGTTGATCAACTCGAGATTTGAGAATCGACAGTCGAAACTGTCAACTTTGAGTGCATAAAAACTAAATCTCAAGTTGAGAATAAAAATTCTCAACTTGAGTTCAACTAGTAGTGAAGAGAATGGCCCATAGTTAACTTCAAAAAGTCCTCGTTTCTGACAGGCTTATTATGGTATGGTAAAGTGTTCCATGTTAAATATTTTTCATATTTGTATTCTTTTTTTAGATTTAGACTCAAGCTATCTGAAAAACAAAATGTTCAAAGTCTATGTTTAAAACATTTTGGTGTAGCCAAAAAAAAAATTTGTTTACGAATTTAATTCCTCTGCACCGATAAATATATCACAAATAAAAGCAAACCGAAAAACAAAAATCTGGTAGATAATCGAGTTGTTTGCCTAAAACAAACTGCTCAAATTGAAAAATTATTTCATACATGAACTAATATTTGATGACACAATCCACCCTCAAAATGTGTGTCAAGTCAATCGAAAACTGTATAAATACTATTTTTGAAATGAAATTTTCCACGATATCAATTTCAGTTTATTTTGTTAACATTACAACCAATTATCCTATACACAATAACCAAGCGAAGGTTTCTATTATGATGTCGTAGCGGCGCAGGGGTGGTATTCTAAATTTTTGTTAGCTCATTAAATATTAAATTAACCCCATATTTTATTACAATTATGCAACTCTCATCCTAATTATTGCAAGAATGCAAACAACATAATTAATCAGTTCCATTGAATAAATAATAATAATAGTTCCTCATATCTAATAACGAAATTCAATACTTTCTTCCACACTAGAATGATCCAGCTTGACCGAAACCTAAATAAATTGTTGTTATATTTTATTTTTTTTTTCTTGCTGTGTATTTTTTTTTTTTTGTGTTGATGTCGGTCGGTCGATTCTGATTAAATTCGATGAAATGAAGCTCTACAACATATTTACTCTCGTTTGGTTCACAAAACAACAAAAACAACAACAAATACTTTTGTTGTTAAAATTCAATCGGGGGTGAAAAATTGCAATGGCAGGTTAGTGTTATAGAACGAAATATGAAAACACAACAAAAAAAAAAAACAAAGAAAACACATTTGTTTCACGTGGTGTTCACATATTGGATATAATATTGTTTGCAATTGAAATAAATGAAAATATAAAAGAGAGAAACTTGAACAAATTGTACATTTATTACCATTTGCCCTATATTTAATGATAGGGTATTGTCAGCCTTGTTGTAACCCACCACTTGAAGGATTTTGATTTAATTGAATGCATTCAAAGTATACAAATTTGTTTACTTCGTCACACAACAGACAGAAACATTTCTGAATAAATTGTCGTCTTTGTTTTTATATTTAGAAAAGACTCCTGCTCGAATGTCAAAACAAAGTCAATTAAGTATGAAAAGAAAAATATCATCGAGATGTAATTTTTGATGATGGAAAAAATGATACAATTTACGCTCCGCTAAATACAGACAGTAGAGGAGTATCATTTTTTTTTTATTAAAATGGCAAACATGGAGATATGTTTACAAACAAAATAAATAAATTAGTACGAAATTATAAACAAAAAGTTTATTATCCTTTTGATCTCTTGTTTTGTTTTCTTTTTCTTTTTCTTTTTTTTTTTGTAATTTGCTTCCAACTAAGTGAGAAACATACAGTAAGCCTTCATATGGGAAGGGGATAGCCTTGTGTATTTATCCTTTTGGCCTTACTGCTTTTCAGTGTTTTGTGTGATGAGTGAGTGGGAGTATGGGGGGGACTGTTGTAGAAGCCGAGAAAGCACAAATGAGTAAATTGCTTGTGAAATTAACTCAGTTGATTTTTTTTTTATCATCATCCATCGTCGTTGTCTTCTTCGTCGTCGTTGACGTCGTCATAAACATCGGCATCATTACCATTGACATTAGCATCATTGTTGGTTGACTCTGCGGATCTGGATGTTGTTCTGGCTTTCGTGAGTTGATGAGAACGACTCGTTGGCGGTATATTAGAGCTGTCATCTTCTTTATACCAGAAATGTCGTCGTTTTTATTCTTTGACGCGCGAAGCATATAGTAAAATTATTTCTATTAAAACTTCATTGGTATTTGTTCTTTTATTTGTATTGTTCTCGTATATCACAAAGCTAATTCGAGTATTCTTTGTAAATTTTATTTTTTTGTTCTTGTTTTTAATGACATTGCTGGATGTTTTGTGTCATTATAGAGTAACTCTATCAAAAAAAAAAAGTCTTAATTAAGTGGGGAAATGGGGATGGATATACAAGTTAATTAGTGATGTTTTCCTTGGAGTGTTATTTTTTTCGTTTGGTATAGAAGATGAGACTATCGAAATCTGGGGACTAGCTATACCTTTAATGCAATCTGAGGACGAAAAAACGTACATACAACATACATACTATCGATTACATAGATATATAGCCGTTTAAAGGTTGCTCAGTCGGAATGTATTAAGACCTTCGGCAGATTTGTTTGATAACTGGCTGATAGGTAATTAATTACTGTTGAGTCATGAAGAAAGACCTTATAAAGAAAATAGTAGGCGTCATTGGATGACAACTGTAATAATCGACATCAAACATACATTTTTGTCTATTTTTGCAAAATTCTTCAAACTTCATTGCATAATCTTATGTTTGACGATATAATCTTTATTTATGCCCACGGCTATTTTGCGGTAGAATATTTTCAAATTTCAAAACGAGTTCGTCGAGTATAAATTTTTATAAAAACCCAGGTTTTGACATATTTTATCAGTCCAGTTATTTCCTTCTTTCTTCTTTTTCTATTATGCAAACAATTTTCCTGTCTGTCTTAAGGTAAACAACTAGTAACAATGGAGACTATTTTCAACCGTTCAGAAGGGAGGAGGAATTTTCTCAGAAGTTGACTTAAAGCAGAAAAAAAATTATTCAAATGCAACCGAGTTAAATACAAGATCAAATTATATGTTTTTTGATAACCAGAATAACATTCTTTTTTTAACATTTAAAATGAAGTTAATTTAATAAATAGTTTATGAAGAAATAATTTTCAAACTTAGGATTTTGTAAAACAAAAATTCTCTCTAGATTTTTGTGTGGCAACAATTAAATCAACTGTCAATTTCTGTACCTTTGCGGAAATTCCGTTTTAACCTTGCATTTCCACTTAAATATTCAACTTAACACCCTGAAACTCAAGGATTAATATCTACAAACAAAATAATACAATACCTCTTCAAAATACAACCGCACTCATATTCTCTAAATCAAATATTAACACAACAACTTTTCATTGAGCACATTGACGTCTTTATTATATTTGGCTTATTATTATTAAATTGCATCAGCATCAGCACTACCATAAATCAATATTGGGATTAATACAAAGTCATATTTTTCTTCTCTCTCTCTGGGGTAGCGTATACCACGGAAGGCACTTTATACCTGCCAACAACGAACGTCTTGGCCTTTGTCATCGTATAAATTACACAAATGTCCAAATGTCAAATTTATTAGTTTTACGATAAAAGTGCAACAATAACAATAAAACATATTTTTCTTTTCTCTCTCTCTCTCTCTCTCTCGATGCGATGGCGATGATGCCGAGAACAGATTTTCAACCTCTTTTTCCAAATAATTGCTCTTTCAGCTTCATCATCATCATCATCATCATCATTGTCGTCGTCAACGAAAACGACCTTGAATTTGTGTTGCCGTTCGTTTATACTTTAGCCAATGTGTATGTTTTGTGTTCATATAAAGAAACACTTTGAGAGAAAATAAAAAAAAGAATAATTTTTATATGGATGCCGCCCCCGGAATGAGTGATTTGAACAAACACATTTGAGAACAAGCAAACTATATGTGGTGTAGATCCTGCTGGTTTTGGCTTTGGGTCTGCTGAGGCTGGTACTAATGTGTTGTTCGCACTTTTCATTCATTCATTTATTCATCTATTTTATGTGTTTTTATTTGCGCTTTATCGTATTTTTTTTTTAATTTCACTTCAATTAAAACAGTAAAGTTCATTTGATTGAATCCATAAAAACAAAAACAAAAAAAAACAAATTAGAAACATAAAAAGAGAACTTAAACATATCGTTAGAAAAGCCCAATGTGTCATGTTTTTTCATCGCATTTTTTGCTGGATTTTTCTTTAAGATTTAAAAAAAAATACAAACACAAGAGAATTTGTAAAATGATCTAATCAAGTGAACCGTACTGTAAATAATGTGCATGGCAAACAGTAGTTACTTAGTTCGGCTTCTCCACAGCAAAAGCATAAAATAGGTAATGCTAATGTACTTTTCCGAATATACGTCGAATGCGGTTGGAATGGAACAAAGAAAACTCCATGTTTTCCTTCTAAAAAGAAAAAGATGTACATAACAGAATAAGCAAAGAGGTAAATGAAAAATGAGAAAACATTTTTTCGATTTCCTCTACGGCTCGGAAAAGGATTAATGTGAGCCAAAAACAGATTTATTTTTCATAAGCTACTTTTTCTATTAATTTATCGCAATCCCACTTCTGAGCATTTGTAAAGAGTTGAGCTTAAGCAAACCTTTCTCCTTTGTTTGTATTAGAAGAATAATATTATGTGTGTGTGTGTTTTTGGAATTACAAATTTCAAAGAATAAAAATTATGAATTAAAATACATAAGTAAAAGAAGGAGAAAAAGAAAGGTAAAGGATATTAAAAATAAAAAAAAAGTATATGTAAGGTATAAGTCATAAAGAAAGAAAATCACCCTTGCATGAAATTTAAGCGCTCTTGACCCTTTGGTCGTGTACGACAACGACACCCATAAATATAAAATGCCGTACAAGTATAATGTTTTGTATTTGCACAACAAAATTATGGATTTATGTATTTTATATTTGTTTTTTAAACAAACATCATAAAAGCTTAATTTATCCAGTTTAATGTCAAGAGCTTTTATTTTAATCGTATACCAACTATCTGGTGGGGGAATGGAGGTAAATTTAATTTTCAAAATAAGTGTTTTTATTTAATCAAATTGTTAAATAAAATTGGATTTCAATAATAAAAATTTTAAAATAAAAATGAGGGAATTTAATTTTTGTCGTTTTTTATAAATATGTTTTTTTTTTGTGAAGAGGATTGATATCCCATTCATTCAAAAATGTGTTTCTCACTTTAACATCAAAAATCATCTCCACATCAATTTGCATGACATAAAATCCGATTAAGTTTGCAATTGTAATTTAATTTTTTTTTTGTTTTGTTTCTTTTTCTCTGTGTGTTGGCTGTTGTATTGATGATATTGAATATATAAAAGCTGATTTTTGCGATTGAAATGAAATGAATATTGTATCAATTTCGATTGACTGATTTCAATGGGACTTAATAGTGTGTTATTCTGTGTACAAAAATAAATGCCATTCAGCTCTGGTCTACATCTACATTCTGAAGTTGATGTTTTGTTTTTTTTTTTTAAATTTTTTTTCGAATGAATATGGAATCGAGGGTAGAAAGTTTATAAACTCAATAAATAATAATAATACAATATTTTTTTTTGTTTCTTTGTCCTGTAACTAAGTTGTATATCTGTAATTAATCTGTTAACCTTATTTAAACCCCCTAAGGCGTCGAATTAATGTAATATTACACAAATACGTGTAAAATTAATTTAATTAACTTAAGTTTTAAACATTACTGGCACTAGCAAGCATTAACTACACATTAAAATATTTATTAAAATCGGTTGTGTTTATTTGTTTGTTATTAGAGTTGAAACAAACGCACAAAGTATTAAGGTAAATTTATATGAATAAATTTATTAGACTTGTAATCTTTAGTTCGAAACTATATTATAAGCTGTATCAGGGTGTTTCAATGTTAAGTTATAGTTTTTTTCTTAAAAAAAAAAATGTATTCATATATTTTTTTAATTTCATTATATATGAACATTAATTTTTATGGGAAAATTTAATTTTAAATAGCAGTGGATATTGTCCAAAATTTTAAGACACTATAAAATTATAAGAAATCGTATCAACGATATCGAAAAAAAATGTTTTCGTCTTTTCAGAGATGTAAACAAAAAAAAATGCACGACTGGATTGCACGAACTTCCTCTCGTATCGAAGTAAAACTATATCTGTACCTATAATTTTTTTTATAATACTTTTCGAAATCATAAGAAGAACCTGACAAGTTTTGAAAGAAATAGGTTGACCCGGTAAAGGTACATACATATATAAGCAGATAACTGAAAGTGATGCCAAATGTCGCACAAAACGTGTTCAACATATTTCTTTAGTTTGAATTTTTTGAGAAATTTTTCAATTTCCTCTTTAGGGAATCACCTAAAACAAGTAAGCACCAAATTTGAAGAAACTCGGTTCAGACAGACAGACAGCATTGCAAGACCCACTTTTTTCGAATTATCTATAATCGTAATGACATGTCTGATAGATATCTGGAGTTCGATTTTTTTTACGAATCCTGAACTTGCCCCATAGTACCTACATAAATCGCAAGTAAAAAACCTATATTCAAAAAATATAATTAATTTTTTTTGTCCATATCGAGTTCTTGGTGCTCACCACAAATGGTATTCCCTTAAAAGTTTTCAAAATCGAATAAAATTATACACAAAATTTTATTTTTTTACAAAGAACTCAATCAATCCAAACTTGTATACCAAAAGCAAAACTACAAACAAGTGTGTATTAAATTTTAAGTTTCTCAATTGATACTTTTAAAATTATTCTTAGGATAAAGACATCTCTAATTTACCTCTAAATGTATTCCAAATTGGTACTCAATGAACTCTAAGATAGCACGAATAAATGTTTAAAACTACCTAATCCATAAAACAAAAAGCAAATAAAGCTCAAATGCACTTCAACATCTGCCGTATTCCTTCTCTTTATCTCTTTTTTTTTTTTTTTGTAGTAATATTGTTTTTTAAAGAAGAAAAAAAGACAATCAGGTCAATCGAAGCCTTCAATCTACATAAAAAGTTCTCTTTTCGGCCCATAAAATCGAATACCTATAAAAAAAATAAAAAAAAAAACTCATTCACAAGAAACGAAAACAAAAAAAAAATCGTATTCCTCAAAACCTCTGTTAGAAAAGTAATCGAGGGCATGTTCTTCTTCAGCAACATAAAACACAAAAAACTACTACGACCAACATTATTATGAACAAAATAAAACGAAAAGGGTATTTTTTTTATTATTTATTTTTCAATTGCAATTGCTTTTCCCTCATATTCATCATCAATTTGCAAAAAATGAAAGAAATGAAAAATCTAAAAAATAAAATGGAAAAATTACCCAACCCAATCTCCTTAGAATTCACTTTTATCGATTAATGTTTCCCTGCTGCTCCTTCTCGTCGGTCCGTCGTCGTCGTGGTAGAAGCCATTGCCATTTCAATCGTGGTCGTCATCATCGTAGTCTTGGTATATTATTAGCGTGTCGCCCACCTTTTGTGGTTGCATGTGTCTCCTACATTTTACTTTTTCTGTAAATCACAGAGGCCGGTCCAGACCCAGAGTACCTACTGAAAAACCAGGGTTGCCAACCAGGGTAAGCCATTTTGAATCCCAATAAGAATTATCATAGATTCAAAAATAGGGAATCACAACGGTTTCACAGTATTTCTGTTAATCGCAAGATTTGAAAAGAATCTTGAGAGATAAATGGAGGAACAAAGGTGTTCTAAAAGGCTAAAAGAACCTTTCGACTTTTAAAATAAAGACCACCAAATCAGGATAAATCACAATTCAAACTTTTGGCAGCCCTAGCCCTTGCAACGGTGGTGTAGAAAGGCTTTTTGTTTGTGTTTTCCTGTTCTGCCTCTGCAAATGGGTTCTAGCTGTTTTTTTTTGTATTCCTTTATTTTTTCTATTTTCAAAAAGTCTACTGTGAAGTTTCTCGTTGAGGAGCAGCAGACCGCACCACCACACAAGTGAGACCAAACCAGATGATGGAGTAACTTTATTTTTTAATAACAGCCAAGAGGCATTTTTTTCGTTTTTTTTACGTTACTGCCATTGCCATCCCTTCGATTTGAGAATATTTCATCAACATCATCATCATCATCGTCATCAATTGCAAGTAAACCAGAGAGAGATGGTCTTAATCGGATAATGACAATTTTATTTTTATATTCACTTACAAGTACTTCGTGCTCAAGCCTACTTGAAGTGCATTAAGACGGAGCAGTTAGGAAATTAATTAATTCAGCATTTAATTTTTTTCTCTTTCTTTAAATGAATTTAGAAACCGACGACTGACGATAACGATGACAGACAGACCTGTTTCCTTTCGAGGGTTAGCTTTTAATTGTGGATTTTTGTTTGACGGTTGAGCAAACATGTGTTGGCAAAGAAGTAATTGAAATTCAATTTTCGAAAGAAAGGAGAAACCGCCTTTCTCCTTATTTTGTAGTTTGGAAAGTTTGACTATGTTGTAACAATGATTT
Organism: Meliscaeva auricollis; assembly: GCA_948107695.1. Classification (NCBI taxonomy): domain Eukaryota; kingdom Metazoa; phylum Arthropoda; class Insecta; order Diptera; family Syrphidae; genus Meliscaeva; species Meliscaeva auricollis. Next base: position 16,372,884 of record OX403619.1, on the reverse strand, counting down.
TAATGCGCACAGGGTGCAATTGTAACAGATTTTGTAAGTAACTTTGCCTAAGTTTACAACGTATACAACATACCTATATACATTTTGTATATGGATACGTTTTCGAGTTATGAATTTTGAAAAATTTTATTGGAGTTTTTTTCAAAGCATTTCTCCAAATACCCCGTTAAAGCATATATAAAGAAAATATGTGTTATATGTCTCCAAATTCAACATCAATCAGGCATCGATAATGTAATTTACTTCCTCGCATCAAACGTGGATTTACTACACGTTACTCGTGGAAATTCTCATCTAATGATCGGTTTTAAATAATTTCTTTCCTAGGAACGCGGACCATAGTGTACGCCTATAGTATTTTTCTAATCTCAGTGCAGTAGACATCGCTTGCCCACGTTTGTCCATCCTCAGTTCAAAAATTATTCAACGTTCTCTCTAATTTGCAGGCATCGATTTCAGTTTACACAAAAACTTGGAATTTGAATCTCTTATTATAAACTTAGGCCCATAAAAGTTGTTTAATAATTAAATTTAGAAGTTATTTTAAATATTTGCATCCAAAAAAATATTGAAATCTGTGATTCAAGAATTGATGTCCAAAATCGTTTGAGCGGAATCGCCTATTTGATTTATAGTTTATTAGTAGAAACAAGATATTTTCGGATTTGCAGGCTTTATTTGTTATTTCGTTACCAGCATGCTGTAACGTAGCGTCACGAGGCACTCGAGTACACAGTTCAAACTTAAAATCTATAGCTTAAGTCTAACTTCAACGATGAATTCACATTCATATATGAAGCTAAGCGCTGATGAAGGTAGCATTCTCGCATTCTATCTTATTTCTTAAACGATATTTACATCCTTCATCCTAGAAATCTAGGTTGGTGCTGCTCAAAGACAAAAACAAAGAAAATTCAAGTATGAGTTAAATTAAACTGTTCCTAACTGACCTAAGCTCTGATTATGTCGGATGCTTCTAAATAAATGCATGCAATCCCTCTTGGAAGGGCCTTGGGGGAAACACTCCTTCGATAAAGAATAGATTATTAAGCGAGCGACGATTCCAATGAGTTAAATTTTAAAATCATTTCCGAGTTCGAATACAGGTACCTAGAGTTGAGTTACGTAGGTCACGCTATTGGTAGGTTAGCTACACTCATAACATAAGAAACTAAGAACATACATAAATACGTAAACATTTTTCCTACCCTTAAACCCAAAACTTTAATTTTCCATAAATTTAACCAAATTCCTCTTCTTCTGATGCCGGCATCAACTACAAATTCATCTCAATTTTTATATAGCCCATTCGTTTGTCCAAGGACTTAAAAAATCATTCCTCATCTTGTCGCATCATTTTAATTTTAATCTTCAAAGTTTTTCCTGTAAATTTAGCACGAACCCCTTTAAGTCTTTTTCAAGTTTCCAAAAAAAAAAAAAAAGAGCAAAAGAAAAACCCACATAAAGATGTTGAAACCCAAACTTCTGCATCATCACCACCCATTCCTGCTTATTTTCTCACATTACACACAAATTTATGATCTTGAGGCAAAAAAATATAAAAAACAAAAAATAACCGACATAAAAAAAAACAACCCCACGAGCCCTTAATTTTAATTTTCAAGGATTTTAAATAAAAATAAGAAAAACAGAAGTGCTCGTGTACCCTAGGACGAGGACCACCGCCTTATTTTTCACATTTTTATCCTTTTCTCATTTTTTTTTTATTTCGGCAGGCAGCTGACAAGAAGAAGCTCTATTCAAAGGGGAAATGGAAATTAGGTCAAAGGTCCCACCCACTCTCATGGTCCACCATACATATCCATCCATCCACCATTTTGGGTACAACATCGTGTTTCAACTTGAAGCTCTTCAACAGCAGCAGCACACATTCGTCGTGTCCTTTTCTCTGTTTTTTCTCACGTCTCTTCTGCTTCTGCCTGCGCTGTAAACATCTTCTTTCAACACAACAACTGAAAAACTGACAATGACACAAACATGCCACGGAAGAGGAATATATCAGAATCAGTAGGAAGAATGAAAGAACACAAGATACAAAGGGAGAACCTTAACCCATCCTCCTGCTTCTATGAACACCCTACTGCTTTTTGCCTACAGGCTACAGCAGGTGCAAATAATTTCATCATTTCATTAAACCTCTTTGTCAGAGCTTCTCCTCCATGCTTACCACGTCCTTCATCCACCAATATACCAATCCACTTACCTTGTAAACATCGCCGTATGTTCCTGATCCGATTTTCTGTATTAATTCGTACTCGTCCTGCGGATTACGTCGCGATATATCCGAACTCAGCAGATTGGCGTTGTGATGTGACGATGCCATTGTTGTTATGAATCAATTAAGATCTCGTGGATTTGCTGCTTCTGGTGATTTTGGGGTGCTTTGGCTGCACGCCCCCAATAAAAAAAAGGATATACTCAAGGAATTGAATGGAATTGAACCCAAATTGAAATCGGGAAGAAATTTATGCCACCACCACACTGGAATAATTTTGAAAATGGGAAAATATGCTTCCCACACTTCACACACACACACAGAGTGAAGGTCGTCGTCAAAACCAAGAAACGTTGTTTGGTTAACTCTTTTCTATCAGAAACCTTTTTTTCTCATTAAACTTCATTCACTAGGGGTAATTTGTTTAATAATTTACCGAAATTTACTAAATTATTTACATTTTAATCGACTTTTTTGTTGTTATTTTACATTTTCGTTGACGTGTTGTCAAAAAAAAAGAAGAAAGAAAATTATTTTTTATACACAAGAAGAAAACATCATCAGCAGACGTCAAAATCAGATTAGTGAGAGCGAGAGCACTATATGCGAAATTTTAAAGTGAACCAACAAAAAAAAATGGAATTGAAGAAATACACTACACACACACTGGAAAGCACACTTCACGGAGAACAAAAAAAAAAAAGAAAACGAATTGGAATGGAAGTGGGAAGAGATGAAGAAATAAGAAGAAAAGAAATTGGGCGCTGGCGAAAAATATGATTTTTTTCTTTTTCGATATTTTTCTCTTGCATTCACTTTTTTTTTTTTTATTCAATAAAACTTTTTTATTTGATTCAAATTAATTTCACTGATGTTTTCGATTAAATGTTTTCATAAGATTAATTGATTTGAGAGCAAAACGAATCCCAGGAAATGTAGAAATTTAACTTTAAAATGCGAACGAAATTAACTTTTTTTTTTTTTCTTTTGGTTGAAAATTTGTGAGACTTCTAGAGACGGACGCGGCGACAACACGACACGAACACGACTTGTATTTTTGACACTTCTCGACGTTCTGGTTGATTTCGAATGTTCCTGGTTCATTTGCGTTGTTCATAAGGTGTTCTAATTTTGGTTCGTTTCGTTTCGTTGTGAATGCGGTGAATTTTTTTGTTGTTTGAACGCCATTTTGGAAATTCCAGTTGAAATTGGAAGATGGAAGTATGTGGAAATAATTTTTTTTGACATTTCCATATAATTTGTGTTTGCCGATAGATGGCGAAGTATGAGGTGCGTTCATAAATGGGATGGTTATGCTGTGATTACATCCTTATGCTGGATTTGCATTGTTCTGCTATTTCAGATCTGCATAAAAAAGCGAAGCAAAATATAAAAACCCTATTTGTTGGATGGAGATCGCAAATCAAAATGCAGACATCTTCATAAATGCAGATTATATGAAGAATATGGTGAAGACGAATATATCTGCAATATCTCTGCAATTTTTGAATTGTGAATTGGTTACAATTTTGTTCTGTATAGGAGAGAAGGAAACAAACTGCATTGCAGATACAATGAAGTTTGTAAGAAAGAAGAGTCAGATATAGAAAACAGCAAATGAGCTGTCAAACGAAATGTGGTAATTTGTAATGAAAACACTTGAATTTACTAAATTATCTCATTTGGGCTCTAGTCGAAACAGGCTATTAAGTATATCTCTATCTCGTTTTAGTTTTCTTCAAATCTGCAGATGCAGATCAATGTAAATTCACCATTAGACATATTTAAAAAAAAGTCGGTCGGATGGTTTTCAAATCATTTTGCTATTTGCCTTGGGAGAAGGCTGTCATTTGGTCGTCCGGTAAGACAGTCAGTGTGAACCCCCCTTATTTTAGCATGGGTTCACACCACTGATCTCTATAAAACACTGGATAGTGGATTCCCTTCTAAGTATAACAGTTTCATTGAGTCAATTTGAAGATGACATTTGGATGAGGGCATTTTGCGGTAATTTGTTGAACGACAATTCAATTGGGCGATATTTTGATAAATTGATGTTTAACAATCGACATTTAAGAAGTCGACTTATCGCAACCAACCCAATTTTTTCCAATTTTACTCTTATTGGTTCAAAATAAAACTCAAATACTTCATCCTTAACCAACATAAATATTTTATTCGTTTTTTGCCAAAAGAATTTTGTGTACAGTTTTCTTTTTTTTTTTTTGTTGTTGTTTATTTAGAAACTTCTTTTTCATAACAGAGATTATTTTAAGTTCTCTTTTTCATTAAACTCTATAGATTTTTCTTAAGGTAGGTAAAGCCTTCTTAGGAATAAAATTTCACTCAGCAAAATGTGAAATAATTTGTTAACTTTTATACAGTTTTTATATTCAACAGATTTATATAGTGTATTATGTAATATTAATGTAGTTTTTTTTTAAAAGGTTTATAAAATTTATTATTCTAGAGGTTGCACATTAGAATGGAGAGAGAGAATTTGTGTTTTAAGTTAAGTTTAAGTTTTAGAAGTATGAAAAACTGTAACCTATATTTTTTTGTTTGTTAAATTAAAAGATTTTCTTTATTATGTTTTTCTGACAATATTATATAAAACACCTTTATTTAAAATTATATTTTACAACATAAATATTTATAATAAAAAATTATTTCGAGTACAAAATTGAAGTTTAATTAAATATAAAATATTTATATATTAGTTTTAACAATTTTTTAATATACATATATTTGTTTTTGTGTAAATGACATTAAACATTAAACATATTGAGATTTTATTAAAAAAAAGAAAAAAAAAACAATTATAATAAATTATTGTTATATTTTATTGATTGCCACAATTCACTGTTTAAAAAATAAAAAAACACAACATGTAAAAATGTAAACTAAAACAAAAATCATTGTAAATGTGCGAGACTAAAAAAAACTTACTTTTATAATTAACATTTGTTTTATTTTTCATTTTGTTGTAAACTGTTTATTTAAAATTATTTTCATTTTTTTTTTGTTGCAAGGCTTTTTTTTAGTTTTGTTTTCTGGTTTCATAAAAATGTGAAAATTTTATCCTAGTTCTGTTTTTTTCTTTTCGTTTTTTTTTTTGTTAAATAAAATAAATATTTTTTATATTTTTTTTTCCATATAAATATTTGAATTATTTATATTTTTTGTTATGTTTTCACAGTTTTCGTATGCTTCCGTCTGCGGTTGCTGAATTTATTTTCGATCTGCAAATATAATTTTGAAATGTATTAGAATTGGAAATAATTTAGAGATTTTTTTTTTTTTGAAACACTCTAAAAAGCTTAAACACAATCTATAGCGTTTTTTTTTTTTAATTTTAATGGGGAACTTTCAAGGAATCAGCCAATTGTTTTAGTTTTTGTCAAGCAAAATCAAAATGGCTTAAATATGGGCACCTACAAAATAATTGCAAAACTTAAACATTTGCTTGGTGATTGCTGATTTTAGGATTTTTCCTATATTCCTTAATTTTGTTGTTTCTGTTATAATCTGTTCAAAAATATAGAGAGACAAATAGCAAATACGTTTACGTTCGCCCGTTTCCACGATTCGACCAATGATTTTGGAGGGGCCTCTAAGACTGGCATTCACCAAGCAGTTATAAGTTATGAGCGCTCACATCGGAGTTTTCGGAGGAATATTAGTGACTTTTGAGTAAAGTTGAGAGCACTGACTCTGAAAACTCCGATATGGGCGCTCATAACTTTCATGTGAGCGCTTGATGAATACCAGTCTAAGAGACAGTAGTATCCTGAAGGCAATGTTTCGGACTCGAGTATGTCGCGTCACCACTCCAATGTATGCTTTAAAAATGTTTTTATAAAAGGTTCGTTACAAGGGAGAATCAGTGCTTGGCTGTCTGAAGAAACTTGGAAGATCCATGAAAGAAAAATAACTTAAAGCTCGCAGCGTGTGTCGTGATAAGCGTAACTACATCAACGCATTAGTTGAAAAAGCAGAAATGTTTGGAAATCGGTGCGAAAGAATCTCACATACAATGGTTGAAAATGTTACGTTCTGCAAAGAGGTAGGTTGTCAGATGAATTTGATGTCCAATGTGGAGTCAGGCAGGGTTGCATACAATCGCCAATATTTTTGTTTGTTAGTAGTAACTGATTACCGATAGAGGAATTCTGGATGACGAAGAAGATGCGACGTATGTTTACTCTCTCCCATCAGGATCATGGATCTCCACCATTGAAAAAAGGGTAAAGTTGAAGAAGAAGAAGAAGCAGAAAATTATCACGGCAAAAACAAAAATGACAAGTCTCGGACATAAAATGTGTAAGAACCTTATTAATTAAGTTAGTAAATTATTAAACATATTTGTTAATTTTATTGCATTTTAAAAAATATAAAAGATGGTAAGCAAGCAAGAAAGTTAAAAAAAAAATGTGTAAATGTTTTTATATTTTTAAATTTTTATCTGATCGAATAATTTCAAAATCTCAAAGCGGTTTCGTGTTTGCAAAACTGGGGTCACATTTTTATGTTTGTATTGTTTTTTTGTTAAAGCAAGCAAACTCATTAAAGCTTGGAAACCTATAAATCAGCTAGTTTTTCAATCATTTTATTTAATTTTTATAAAACATCAAAAAAAATATAACTATGTGGCATTTTCAAACAAAACTCAACGAAACTCATCACACAACTGGACGAAGACATTTTGAATTTGGTGCTTACCCATTATTTTTCACCTGTATTTTTTGTAAAATACACTTTTTATTTCGCCAGTCTGGGTCGAAATTATAATGACGTAGGAGAGTAGCGTTGCCGTGTTTTTTCTTTTTAATTTTTAAATTGCTTTGCGAGTTTATTTAAACTATTTCTTTATTATAATTTTAATTTAGCAATTTAATTTTGGAGCACTTAGAGCAAGGACGAATTTGGTTTTGTAATTTTTTTGTATTTTGTTTTAAAGAATTTTAGAATTATTTACAAAATTGTTTATATATTTTATTTTAAATTTATGTTTTAAAATTGTAAAAGTATGGACGAGAAAATGAACATTTTAAAGATGACCACTACATAAAATTACTATGCATCCTTAGTATTTTTTTTTTTTTTTTTTTGAAAAATATGGTTTCATGGAAGAAGAGAAAAATGTAATAGTTTTGTTTTTATTAAAAAGTGTTTTTTTGGAAGATTTATAGTACTAAAAATAGTTAAGTGTAAGCAATGGCAAAATAATTAAACAACAGAATAACGATATAAGAGAGAAAACAAAGACATTTTAAATGAATGAATGAAATAATGAACAATTTTGTAATAACAAAATTAATTTATTTAAAAAAAAAGAACTTTATTTAATGCAAATTAAAATTAAAATTTATTTTATTTCTTAATTTTTCTTATAGCTGTTTGTTTTTTTCTTTTAATTTATCGAAGCATAAATTAAAAAAAAAATTAAATAAATATAGTTTATTAGATTAGCACAGCGCTACTTATTGTATTAAATCTTTATCTGAGAGTACCGGTAATGTGGACCTATAGGGAGCGTTTTTTTGTTTTATATTATAAGGCATTTTGTTTGTATTAAAATGAAGTGTGTGTCATTAGAAGGATAAAAAAAAAGAATAAGAAAAAAACTTGTATTATTTTCAATTCCTTAAATAAATTGTAAGAATTAAAAATAACTATTATAATTTATTATATTTTTGTGATAAATTTACTTACAATTCCATAGAGAGAACTGTTGGATTCGTACAGGCTTGTGGTGCACGCACATGACACTGTTTGTGACAGATCATTTGGCAGTCACGACATTCGTAGCCCTGTTTGCCAGGTCGTCGCGGGATTGATTTTGTACAAATTGCACATACAAGGCGGCTTCTATTTTTTAAAGAATATTTTAATTAACATTTTTAAATGATTGATAAGGAATAAAGGTACTTACCCGCTTAAATGTTTGGCAACAAACGTATGATCGTTGTATATGTGAAGTTTTGTGCCCTTGCGACGCCATTTAGGCCGCTGAGCTATTGCGAGGGGAACTATAAAATGCCTAAGAAAATAATAAAACAATTAATGAAATTCACAAAGATTACAGAAATAAATTTATGAAATGGTTTTTTACAAGTGGCATATTTTTACTTAATACCAGTCAGGCAGAAACATCAAATTAATTAAATTGTTTTTTAGACCCAGGAAAATAAGGTCCGAAAATTACAAATAAAACAAAATTTTTAAAACTTCCTTATTATAAAGTTGTTTTTTATTTTTTTAATTTTGCGGACAAAATTAGAAAAACTCTGAATTTGTGTTCTCTGAAGTTTAAGACTCAGAAAAAAACAAAAACTCGGTTAAAATATTGTTAATTTTTCCGTTTTAAAACTTAACTTTTTAATTTTTCTACTTTTTTGTAAGGCTATACAAATATTTAAGTTCTCTGAAATTTGAGACCATAAAAAATAAAAAAAAAATGTTGTAGAATTAGTGTGTCTTTGGATCCCGCAATGATTGTTTTTTGACACGAGATTAAATAATTAGCTTTATCCCAAATTGCATTGCAATAAAAAAAATGTTACGAATTCTAAAGAATCCATTCGCTTACGAGATTAAATTCATAATCAAGCCAAATTTCTTAGAAATAAAAATTTTAAAAATTAACCACTTACCTTTTGACACCATTTTCAATGGTTTCCAATACCAATGTTGATGCTTCATGTACATAAGTTTTGTTGCTAGCCGATGAAAAACCTGAGATAGCAGAAGATTCTGAAATTGAGGATCGTCTTGAATGGTCAAGTGATGTCACATTTATTTTCGGACCTATATGTTTTCATTTTGCCAATTTTAAACACAAAGTATAACATAAAATATGCAACGCATACAAGTATGCAACGTTATTTAGCAATTTTTAATTATTTTTTTTTCAAGTGTTTTGTGTTTTTTTTTTTTAACACAATTGCGTGCAACATTAAACCCATATTTGTATGTTTTTTAATATGTTTTTGTTGTAATTTTCGAGTGTGCAATGAAGCCCATTTATGTATGTGTGTATTTTTTTTTTTATAATTTAACGATCACCAAAAATAAAAAGAAGAAAAAAAAAATATGTATAAAAATAAGAGAAATTAATATAAAAGATACAAATATTGATAAATAGCAATAAAATTATTAATATGTGTAGGTTTGTGTGTTAACAGGAACAGTTAGGTAAATATACGAGATACATTGACGTTATTAACATTGATCGACATGAAAAGAGGGTAGAAAAAAAGAAAAGAAGAAAAAGAAGGTTCACAAACTTTTACGGGTATTAAATTAAATATTTTCTTTTTTTTTTAATGAAATAATGTTAAATTTTAAGTTATACTGGGTAACGATTGGGAGTGATTGTATCTAATTACAGTGGATAAAAAGCTAAAATTTTAAGTGTAATTAATTTTTAATAAAACTACAAATGAATATAAATCCAATCAAGCTATCGATCTACTCTTTTTTACCACTGTTTAAAAATATTAACTATTATGATAAATGTTGTTAAAATTAAGTGAGGATTGAATGATGTTAAAAGAGTTAGACTAATGATTTTTTTTACAACTAAAGTGCATTATTACCAAGCGAATTGCTTTTCGACAGTACACCACGATCAACAGACAACGATCTAGAATCACCATTTAGATTGTTGACATCGAACGGTATCATTCCATCACGATCTGCCGATCGTGTTCGAGTTTTTGATCGTCCCAAGCGCTTCTTCAACGTTCCAAAGAAATTACGTTTTTTACTACGACTGCGTTCGTCCAAGTCGTCGGGAATTGGTGTAGTTGGATGGGTTTGACTTCTAGGCAGACTGTTGTAGCCATTGTTGTAGCTGCTACCATTACCATTGATTTGGCGACTCATTTGATTGGGCGATGAGGCAGCATTTGGGCGACCAAACTAGAAAATTTTAAATAGAAATGAAAACTTTAAGAAAGTTGAGACACACTTTGGAAAATTAACGTTTGTAGAAATAAAAATTATTGGCTTTAGTTTTAATATAAATCTAGACATGTTCTTACTTTTTTACAATAACAAATGTATTTCTTTTAAAATATTGGCTATAATGGAGGTCATTCGAATATTTTTGATACAACTTTGTTACTGCGCCATCTATTGTCAAACCATTGTACATACTAGTAGTTCGCATATTTATGCACAAAACTTAAAACTCGATCAGAGCACAACTTATTAGCTCCGAAGTTTATTTGTCAGTAAACCAACATAAGTTGTGAATGTAAGTAAATTAGATGAAATTTAAACTGCAGCGTCATCTTTTGTTAAAACAATTCCTTAAAATTTCGACAGGCCAATACATAGAGTACGGTGTAAATAAATAAATGTTTATAACTCGACCACAGCGCCATCTATCGAGTCATTATTTGGTAGTTTTGTTTTATAAATAAACAACATAAATTCTGAATACAACGTAATTTGGACTGCAAATTTAGAATTTGCTTACAACTAGACAACGGTGCCACCCATTGAAGACACAGAAACCTTCGAGAGTGTAGGTCCAACAAATTTGCAAAGTTTTGTCAAGATCCGACAAACGGTATTACCGTGAATAAAAGGGAAACAAATGGTATTTTAAAAAATTGAGAGGTATAAGGTTCCAAAACTTGAAAGCTGTATAATTTCCGATTTCACGAACATTTAAAAGCCTTTTAAATTTGTAATTTTAAGGTTTAAAAGTCTGTTAAATTTTTAAAACGGCTAGGTGAAATCGGCGATAAAAAATATAAAAGATTTGTTTTTTATTTGGCTTTTGTTCGCGCCTTAAATTTAAAAGTATGTATATCTTAGTAACTCTTAATCACAAAAAAGTACATTTTTCAAATGTAAGCTCACTGCAGCTTTAACGATTTAAATCGTAGATTATTTTATTGTATTATTGACTTTTCACGAAGCATTAAGCTACACTCAACAAAAAATAAAACTCTCCAAACTATAAACAATAAAAAACTCTTGAAAAAAAAAACATACATAGTACTTAGTTGTTTTTGTTTTTTTTTTTTTTTGCTGTAATTTTTACTCACCTCATCTAACGATCCATTCAAATCCCTGCCATTACCTGTTTCATCAATACCGAAAGCAGGTTCGTTTGGTGGATAACTATCAGTGGGACTTGCCGTAATATCAGTCGTCACTGATATATCCTGATTTGTCGATTGATTTTCATCCAATCCAGTTGGAGTTGATTGTGTAGTCTGTTCAGAATTATTTTCATCATTTTGTACAATTTGATTTTCACTAATAATTTCGGATATTGGTGATGATGGGGATTCTTTAACTTCAATTTGTCCTTCTTTGTTAATTTCAACCTTTTTGGTTTTTATTTTTTGTTATATTTTTTTTGAAGTAGGTAAGGTTGTGTTTTTTTTTTTTTTTTGTATGTTTAGAGCGCATTTTTTGTAAGCGTTGGGTTGAGTTAGTTTTGGCAGCATTTAAATAAAGTTATTTTCAAAAATAAAATAAAAATTCAATATTTTGTTAGATAAAATTAAAACAAATAAAAAATAATTTTTAACAATGTTTTTACACTTTTAATGGTATTTTGGTGTTTTTGTTTATATTTTCTTTTATGAAACGCAACTCAAATTTGATACAAAATTTTATTTAAAAAAAAAAATTGTAAAACAAAAAACATTTAAACCAAAAAAAAAAAAAAAAATTATAAAACCCAATGGCCAAATGACTAATTACCTTGAATGCGTTTGGATTGTTATTATTCTAAACAAAATGAAACAGTTGTGGGGGAAACAGGAACATGAAAAGAAAACATAAATAAACATAAAATGATAACTGCTTCCTTCAATGTAGCATATGATACCAATTTGAATTTTTAATTATAACATAATAAAAATATTTTATAGGCAAAACAGGATGGGGATGTTTTTGAAACAAGGAAATCAAATGGTTATGGTATTTTATTGAGCTCATAAATAGAAAGTTCAAGGGAATATTAATTTTCTTCAGTTTATTCAATTTTAGGGTGCACTAACTTCTCTAAATTGTTTTCAGTAAAATTTGATCCCGTGGGCTCGGTCAACAAATTTGGAGAATTTTTTTGACAGATGAATGTACAAAATCCATTGAATTTAAAAATGCTTTTAACAATAGAAATTTAAGTGGCGCCACTATCGAAATACCTTTACTTTAGTATGGCCATGTGTGTTTTCGAAAGTGATAGGGATAATTGAATTGTTTCGAACCTATTTTGATAGATTAATTTTACAATAAAAAAGTTTGCGCAGTAGGAAGGCTCTTTCCTATTAATTTTCTTGTGAAGATATAATATTTCGTTGAAGATTTATGACCTTACACCGAAATTTGCAAAAGCGGAATGACTGATATTATAGGTTTCTGAAAACGCCATATGAAATTGTGTAAGCTAAAAGAGTTCTATTATGGATTGCTCATTGTGGACAGTCAACCCTTACTAGGCAGGAAAAGACAACTTTGATAGCTTAAAACTCAGCATGTTATGGACTGGCTATGTCCAAGTTAGCGGAGAGGAATTAGGCTAGCACTATAGCCTCCTGACAGAAATGATAGAATACAAAGCCAACACAGGATTTTGATCAGGGGGATGCTCAAAGCATTGACCAACGTTTTCTTGATTTGGATATTGTCGGTAGGCCCACCGAAAAATTGAGCCTAAAGACATATGTTCAAAAAAAAATTATTTAAGAAAACTCGAATTAGTTGAAATTCTTAAGACCTAAGAAAGTAAAAGCAGACTGACACTCTGGAAAGCTTAAAATCATTAACATTTTCGAAATCAACTCTCAGTTCAGCATTTATGTTTGAAAAGTCGAACCATTTGACAGTTAAATATCATTTAACATTTATTTATTTCAGGAAATGTGTACAACTAGAACAATAAATAAAATCCAAACAAATAACTTACCCTCTGCACACTATGAATTATCAGTGTACTCTTGCTAGGATTGCCATTATTAGTCAATGCACCATCTTGCAATGCTCTAACAGCTGCATCAGCCAAATCTGCTCCATTTCGAATATGTTCATTTATCATTGGTGTGCTAATTTTTAAAGCTTCTTTCAATTTATAAGGTCTCGGTCCGATTGGTATTTCAGCACCCTCAATGAACACAAAATCAACCATTATTGCACCGGCAACTTTTTGCATTTCATATGGGCGGGGCTGTAAGGCAAGTGTTTGCGATGAAGCTGGCCCCACGGCCAACTCATCAATGCCAACCAAACCAAGACCAAGAAATTTAGGCGGCGCATCAGCATTCGCTGGACGATCGTAGACTTCAAAGAGAATTTCAGCTGATTGTGGTGATAGTTCACTAAAAGAAAAATATAAAAAAAATTGTTTAACTGTTTGTTTCTTAGAAAGAAAATAGTTTTTCTTTTAAAAAAAAAAAAATATATTACAATAGGAAATGTTCATCCCAGTATGGATTTGTTCCTTGTCGTGCTCCAGTTTGATTCTTTTGTGCTGGCTCATCCATTTCCACAACCACATAGGGGTCCTTGGCATCAACTAAACCATCACCTTTGACAATTTTGACAAGCAAACGTCTGCCTGATGCCATTGCCTGCATCGAATTTCCCATTTGATTTTGATAGCCAGAAGTATTGTAGTTTTCCATATTGTGCTGTTACGTTGTGATATTTGTTGTTGATTGATGTTGGTTTATAGGGAAAAAATTAAGGAAGTTATGAAATGATTTTTTTTTTGTTATATTTTAACTTTAAATTGCCAATTTTGTAAGTAGACGAAAGGAAGATCATAAATGAAAAATCTGGAGTCAAACGCATGGGATTGTAAGAAAGGAAGAAAATGTTTATATCTATTGGAGGGTGTACCTATAGTATTGTTGTCAAAAAAGTATTTACTACTCCTTTAAATACAAATATTGTCAACTAAGACCATATTAAATTTTTGTCAGTCGAATCCTCCTTCAGAATCCAAAAACTATCACCCCTATTGCGATTGTCAACTATCAGTTGATAATTAATGAAATCTAAAAACTTTTCAGAAATATTTATCAATTCTATTTCAAGCTATTTCAGCTGTGAAAATTTGTGACATAGGCTGGAAATCGATCCTCCGGCGTGATAGCTCAACGCACTAACATTAACGCTAAATGATACAACCACTAAAAGCCGCATGTAAAAAAGAAATTTGAAGAGTTAAACAACAAATTAAGAGAAATGTTCTGGTAACTCGGAAATCATGATAAACTAAGTATTAAACAAAATTGTATTACTTCAATGGTGGGTCCTTCAGTCAGTCTAGACCTATGGTATACAAATTTTAGTTCGTGAAGAATTACAAAATTTTGCACAAAAGCATAGAAAACGATTATTAGAACATAGTAATAGAAGGGTCGCGGAAATTGTTAATAAATGTGTTCACATTGACTAAATTACCGGACAACCAATTGACAGCTATCTCCCTGGGCAAATATCAAAATCATTTGAAAATGATCCGACTGAGAGCCATCCAGTCATTTTGACAGCTCGTCGTTCGGTTAGTTAGTCAATATATATAGGGGGTTCCCTAACAAAACATATTTTTACTGAAACGCTTGCGAAGAACCTAACCTTTCTACTTGGTTAAACTTTTTAAACCGTTTCAACACCTAGCAACTAAAAAAAAAGTTGTGTTGTTTGTTTTTCAATATCTCGTTCAGACCCAGGTACCGTGCTTATAACACTTTTGAGTTATTCGAATTTGTTTAACATTGGAGCATTCCAAAAGAATTTATGAAAAATTAACCGCGAGTTTTTCTTTCGCCCATTTTTGCAAAGTGTTTCATATGCAAAGTAGGAATTATTATTAAGCCAACTGAATATGTTCAACACCATTTTCTTCGTGGCTTATGAGTGTTTCGGAGTTCTGTACAGTTTAAATCAACAGTTTATTGTTTTTAGAGAATTTCAATTCTTGATTAAATTTTAAGAAAAATATGACTAAACAGTGTTGAAAAATCTGAAACTGATTAGCTTAGATGCCAAGGCCTAACTTGCAATAGCTGATAAATTTTAATGGAAAAATCAAGATTCGTACGGAAAAAAAATATGATGGGAGGTAAGAAAACCACAGCCATTGCAGCTGAGAGACGAGAAATTTTAAGGTGTGCATCAATTTCTTCTGACTCTGTGGCAAAAATAAAATACAATAAAAATTCATCTAAAACGCAAGAAACTCAACAGCTTTAAGAGCTATCAACAATTTAAGCCATCTTAAACGAATGAAACTGAACAAAAACGCCACTTGACGACAAACAAGAAGTTATTCTATCAGGGTTATTAAGACTTCATATGAGTTGTACAAAATAAATGGTGTCACGTTTATTTTTCGGATAGTTAATAGTTTAATTTCGATGGCCCTAATGGGTTTAACTTTATACATAGCTTATCGTCGAACAATTATCAAAAAATTCTCCCAAGTTAGTTAGATATATGAAAAATTTTGTCCCGCGACTATATTTTGACTAAATTGACTGGTCTAAAACTATTAAGACTAACCTTAAATAAGGTGCTATAGAGCAATAAAAAAAACAGGGCATATAAGGCACACAGAAAGAATGCAATAATTGGAGAATTTTTAAAAATATTTTGGATCATGGTTTTGACAAAATTTATTCACTCTCTATTATATGTAAGAACGGACCTTAAGTGTATATTAAGTGCATCTAGATTATTTTGACATAACATAAATTTGTTTTGAACCTAAATTTTAGAAAATTCAATTCTTAGACTCGTCCTTAAAAAAGTTTTTTTTTACGTTTAGTTTCTGTAGGTGCGTATACTGAAAATGTGTGTTGATGGCTTAGTTATTTTCAAAAATTGGATATTATTTATTTGTTTTTTGTTTTATGTAGTGTCTTGTGAATATTTTTTGGAACAAAGATAGAAAATTTTAAGAAGTGTAATTATTGCATTAAATAACATTTTATTAAAATTAACCTCGCGACTATTAAGGGAAATGATATAATGCTAAGGTTTTCAAGGTCATAAACGGGGTACATATTTTTCATAAAAAACTCAAACAAAAAAAAAACACATCATGTCCCCCTAAAGTTTCATTTTAAATAAGCATATTTTCGCATTATCTGAAATGAAATAAAAAAAAATAAAAGAATATAACGTCATAGGTTATATTTTGTACCTAATAATAAAGTTGTAATCATTCCAGCGCGTTTGAAGATGTTTTACTAGAAGGTTTGTTACTACAAATGACATTTGACACGAAAAGCATTTCACTTTCTAGAAAAAAATTTATATGATAAATGGCACGCAACAAACATTTAAAGATGGAAGGTATGGAATTTGTCACGAGACTATACATGTTCGTTTAGTTGACATTATTTTTTTTTTTTGTTTTTGGGGAGAATAAACTTCCTTTCGTCTACTTTTAAGTAAAAAAAAAAAACTGGCTTCAAAAAAATCAACACAAAGAGGCGAGAAAGAACGAAATGAGATCTATGAAATACGAAAGTAAAAATGTTATGCTGAGAGGGAGCACAACTTAAAAGGTTTTTTTTTTCAAAAATAAGCATCATGCATATTTTGATGTTTGAAATATAATTTTTTTTCTGAAATATTTTCTTTGAAATCTCATTCTTTTTTCATTCCATCTCACCAACAACGAGTCATAATGAACAGGTAGTATTACAGGAATTTCTGGTGTTTCGACTTCGGCCCTTGGACAAGTTGAGTAGATTGAAAAGTCACATGGATAGACAGTTTCACGTAGAGCTGTTGTTAGAATTTCACTAAAAAAAAACATAAATACACAGAAATGAAAATTTAGTTTTCCAAATTCAATTCTAATCCAAACTAATATACCTTATAACATCTTGCAATTGCTGTTCATCCTGATCGATTGCCTTAATCGCACCCACACTATTCATCGCAATTCGTATCTAAAATATCATTAAATTAGATGTTAGTTTTTATTATTTATTAAGTTCATTTACATGCACTGTACTATATAAGTCAAAGAAGTACTTACATCGGGATATCCTTCGACACGCATATCACCTTTTAATGCGTTGTAATTCATATTTGATGTCATCCTTGCACGGAAACGTGACACTGTCACCTTGTAGTGGGATGTGTCAACTTTACCCGATTTCTGACGGAAAGTCTTGACCTGCAACACTGGCATGGCATCGACATCAAATGTAGTGACCATGTCAGCTGGATTATTTTCATCACAATTACAAAAAATATTTGACAGTCCTGGTGGTGGGCTGTCGGGAAGAACACGTACAATTTCAACGGCAACTCCATGCTGAAAATTAAATTATGGAATTTAGCAATTTATGAAATTTGGATTTGGAGTACAAAAAACGTTTTATTTTTTAACCGTTCTAATTTAATGTAAAACTTTACTCTCATCCCTCCCTCTAATTTCCCAGGAAAATTAAAATGTCTTATTTACAACTATTGGATAAAGGTTTGAGACCCTTTTCGCTTTCAAGTGATTTTAAATTTTAAATTGCATAAAAAATGACTCCTTAACCCTAAAATTCTCATTAATAGCTTTAAATGTAAGGGACTTATAAGTGTTATAAAAAGTTTTCAGCTTTTTAAAATATAAGACTATATTGTTATTTTTTTGGACTAAAAGTAGTTGAAGCTGATAAACTTTGGAAGATAAACTTGTGCATAAAAGCAAACAAAATTGTTTAAATTTTTTCAAATGTTTGTGGTAGTAAGGAATATTTCTTGAAAAATTTTTAATAAAACTGGCTGAAAACAAACATGTCAATTTTGGCAACTGACTTTTTCCGTTTTTATGAGTTTTTTGAGAAAAAGCAAAAGCAACCATTTTACATTAAGGGTTTGAATGAAACAACAATTTCAAAAGCCTTTTAAAAACTACACACACCAAGTTAAATCAAAGTCGTTAGAATCGTTTTGAGAATGTTCATATAACTCAAAAATGTTATTCAAAAGCAGAATAGAAAACCTATAAATTTGAAGAAAGCAAAACAATTATCAAAAGCTCGATAAACAAAAGCTTGATAAGCAAACATGATAAGTGCGAAATATAAGTTTCGAAAACCTTAAATGAAAAAAGGTGAATTCAAATTCATGATTTTAAAAATATTGAATTTTATTTGCGAAAAGATAAATTTAATTTGCGTGAAAGTAAAAGTGATGTAAAAAACATGTGATACAATCAGTACTTGTACTTAGTATAATTGTGTTACAGGCCCCAGATGGTAGTATAGTTTTGCAAAATGCACCACGGCAACTGTATGATCTCCCTACTTTCGGAAAAGCGACCCTATATTTGCGGAAACAAACCAATCCTTACTTATAGCAACCATTTTACTTCCTGAAAATAAATATCTAATGTTTTGCTCTCCCATATAAAACCATCTACAATCATAAAAGTATAATTAACTCTAAATCAAGGTTTTTTCGTTTTGTTTCAATTTCAAATTATTATCATTACATTAAGCCCCAAAACTTCAAACAGTATAGAAAATTATTTAAACTATGATTGGAATGGGATATCTCACATTCTTTTAATTCATTCCTACAATAATCATAGCAATTTTTGTGTTTGTTTATGTTCTGTGTGTGTGTATTAATGTGTATTTTAGTTATCGTTGAATTCAAATCGGAAATTATTCTTTTTTGTTTGTTGTGTATTTTTGGTTTCGATTGCGTAATTCATTAAAAATGGAAACATAAACACACACAACAAAGTAAACACAAACCTGACCTTGGCCTCTCGGGCCACTTATTGGAATTTTTCAATTCATTACCAATGAGAGTATGTACGAGTATGTAATGCATTTTTGGATGAGACACAACAACAACAACAACATACATACATATATAAAATAGGGAGTTCAAATTTAAAACTATTATGCATGGATTTGTGTGTTAAATGAGATGTGAAATCGTTGAATGCGATCTGTCTGCAAGATGTTTAGTTTTACAATTTTAGTTTTGTTTGATAAAAGCAAACAAAATAATTTATAAATCCATTAAAAGCTTTTACAAAAATTACAATAATTTTAATTTGAAGTTTAGTTGAATGTTTCTATATAAACAAATTGTAATTAGGTAGGTTTGTTGTCACAAAAAAAAAAAAACATATTTCTGACATTAGTTGAATTTTTGTTATTAACTTGAAGATGCATTTGGAAGATAACGCAGGTATCTATTTAGTTAAGCCAGACCTTACTTTGGAATTGAACTTTAATCTAGCACTCAAAAACTGGGCTTAGTGGTTTGTTACTTTTTACATTTAAGCAATTTACTAAAACTATTCTGTAGCTGACGTTAAAATTTTGTTATGATTTTGTTTCGATTCAACACAAGGAAAAGCAACTTCATTTGTATTTTCCAACAATTCTTAATACGAATATTGCGTGTTAATAACAAATTTGTTAAGAAGCCCACTCAAATGTCTTTTGTTTTATTAGCAAGAACATCGTTTATAAAAAAAAATACAAAGCGAGGCTGGTGGATAAAATTAAGTAAATGTTGGTATAAGTTATAGTATATTTATTAGGGGTTAGAGGACAGCATCATTGTTTTTTGAAGTAATTTGATTTAAACTTTTTGTTTTTAAATGGGTGCACTACTTCAGTGCACTAAATTTACAACTTTCTCGAAGACAAATATGTAGAAAGGTAAGTTCAGGTGCTTTAAACTTTTTGTAGAATATTTTCTTGCGGCTTCTCTCAATTAAATACTCTGAAAACTGAGTTAACTGCTTGCGTACTCATCTTTTTAACATATTCGTGTGGAGTTCAATTATTCTTACTACAAATTCGTTTTCTATTGGAAATTCCTAGTTTTCTGCTTTTTCACAGAAATATCTATTGCATCTTCTAAAATTTAAACTTTAATTTGAGAAGATGAACTAAAAACTAAAGCATTCCTTCAGTAAAATAAGTTTTTATCAAAGTAGAATATGGCAGGTACCGTTATTTTTGGTCAGAAAACAAATAATTTAAAAAATCCATCTGATACCTAACGCTGGTCTGCAACGAAAATCGCCTTCAAACAAAAATATACTCAAAACTACTGTAACACATCACAATTTTGAGATATGTTAATATAAACATGTCAAAACCCCGCTTTTTTTGGTACATTTGACGTCGAATTGTGAAGCACTGGTAAATACATTCTTACAAAACTGTTAATGAGATATAAAATAAAGATGAAATATGTTTCTAAATCATTTTCAATCTCTTAATAAATTGTTTTTCACGCAAAGATATTGCAAATTGAAATTTATTATTTGTCCGAAATATTCTCTGTAGTCCAGTCAAAGCGTATTTAGCTGTTAAAAGTTCTGAAGAAATAATCTTCAATTGCTTACTTTATGGTTTTTAGGGTGCTGAGCACGAATTTGAGGTTATCCATAAAATTTCATCACGGAAAAAATGATAAATCATCAAAAAACTTAAAAATACTTGTTTTTAGATGTTACGTGATAGAATTTTTTTCAAACCAGTTTAATTTTTCAAAATACGCCGTATTAAAGTTTAAATCAACTTAACCGTTTTAGGTCCAACAATTTTCCATTGAACCTGTATCGGAAGTAAAAGTGGCATAGTTTTTTCCCGGCCGCATTTCCTCAAACAAATCTTATTAAACCTTAATAATTAAAAAAAAATGCTCTTACAGTTTATATTTTTGATTTCTATCACTTTACCATTATCGAAAAATAATAAGCAACTTGAACTAAACGATCAAGTATGTGTCTATGTGCGGACGCAGTTTTGCATTTTATTAAAAAAAAAAAAATATATCAAGAATTTGTAAGTTTAAAATGTAAAATTCAAACCATATGCTAAATGTTCGTTAAATTCATGTTCACTATGGCGTATGCGTACTATTTTTTTTATTTTTTTTTATTTGTATTGAATTTATCTCTATAACCAAACTTTGTCTTAAAATCAACAAAACAAACAAGCTTCTATTCAAACAGACCTCATCGTTAGCTGCAATTTGTTTACCATAAATGATCGATTGGTTCATTTTAGACTTAATGATATATTATACCCATACTTAGATGTCAATCAATGCTCTTGACCATTAATTTCAAGGAGATCTCGCATTCACATTTGTCTCATTAATTATTCTGTCCATATTATATACGTTAATCGAATGAAATGATGTCAGAAACGTGTTTCTGTGCTCCTCTTTTATCTAAACTATTGACGCATTTAAGAGAGTCACCCATTTAGAGTTTTTTTTTGCTTTCAGAATAATTGTAACACAAAAAAAAATGATTTTAACTTACATCTTCAACAGATTTCTTCAACGTATCATTAAGTGCAATCACCCATGACATCAACAGCTCATTGACAATCACCAAATCACTATAGAGCCAACGAAAAACTTGACTTGTCCACGTTACGGAAGTCTACAAACAAAAAATTTACATAAAATATTCATTTAAAATAAATATATGTTTTTTTTTTTGTAAACTTACCGTTTCTGGTCCAACAACATTCGCTGGTGGTGGAACAACTCGTTTTTTTCTTGTTTCAGGTCCAGTTGAACTTTGACGCACAACACGCTTGCGCAAAGGAGCATTTGGTCCACCAACTATACCAGATCGGCCTCGTCCTCCTCCAGCTCCGGCACTTAGTGGTTTAGAATCCTTCACCAAAACATTATTATTACCCAAAACATTAGATTTATTAATGAAAATATTTATACCTTAATATCTTTACTAGATAAAATTTCTTTAGGTTCAGATAGTCGTAATTTATCACCATTTGTTTTAGCACCAGTTGTAACAACACTATTATTTCGACTATTAACAATTGGTGTTTCCTTATTCATATATTTATTATATAAAAATTTACACAGCCATACTAAGAATAGAGCCAAAACGGCCCAAATAAATATGAACATTGCTAATGAGTCCATTGATAAGTCACCGATTCCTTCAAATGAACAAATATAATCATCGATTTGATCAGCTAAGTCCATAATGGAGAACAGTGCACATTATTTCTGTAAATGAAAAAAAAATAAGACAATAATTTATTAATAAATAATAATAGTTGTTATTTTTTAATAAATAATAAACGTAAATTTCTATAATATTGTGCACTATTGCATTTATGACAACTAAACTAGGTGTAGATTAATTTTAAGGAAAAATTAAATTCTAAAAGGAAAAGATAAGGAGACCATATATGTTTTTCTAACAATTTTTCGTAGTTCTTTTGTTCAAAAAAAAAAAAACCGACATTGATTTTTTTGTAAATTCTTTTCAATTTTTTATAACGCTGTCATAAGGGCTAAAATAAAATGAGCCCGAAGCCGATATAATTATTTGTTCTCAAGATATTTGAGTCATTTTTAAAAGTCATTTCACATTTTTTTTATTTTCAAATTGTAGTAGTACAAAAAATTCATATAAGATTTTCTTGAAATCCTTTTCTGCATTTTTTGACACTATAAGTTGTTAAATAAATTTTGATCTAAGTAGATATCTTGATTCGTTTTTGGGATATGGTAAATGAACAAAAAGTGTCGCGAACGAACGGACGTACATACACACACAAATGTCTTTCTTAAAATGATGGATTCGGATTCTAGACATAATCTCAAAACATTGAGACAATTATGTCAACATTTTCAATTCCACAATCACAATATTGGAAATAGGAAGCGAAAAAACACATTACGGCTAGAATGGCAAATTTTAATTTTGTCGCCAGACAGAGGGTGGGGGGAAGTTAATTTCAAGTTTCAGTCACTTCAAATAAAACCTTTTTATAACCCACCAAAAATTACAGTTTTTCTTGAAGAGGTATCTACTACAAATTATTATTTTTATTTTTGTTTAAATCTACAATTTTTGTTTAAATAAACCGAAGATGGGTCTATTTTACCATCAACTACAAATTAAAACCACAAAATGAGATAGCAGGATAGAGTTCGCTTTGAGAAAAGCAAAAATTTTATTTTAAAAATATGAATTACATTAGTAATCCCAAACTTTTCTGTACCTACCGTTGCGTTGCAAGAATTTTTTTACAAAAAATGTGTAAAATATTGATTTTTACCAAAAAAATTGAGAATTAAGTATTTCGGTTATTGGACATGTCCATTATTTCTAAAATCAGTACTATTAATCATTGGAACAATAAAAAAATGCAAATTTATCGTACTCCCCATACAAAAGTTACATTTTTCGAAAGTTTTTATATTAGAAGTACAAGAAGGTCTTATACCAAATGGCTGAATTTCTAATTTAAGTAATTTTCAACTTTTGGCTTTTACAGATTATAAATATCTTGATTCTAACGAAAGTTATCGTGTTTACAAATTTCCAACGCCAACGACGATGACGACACCGACAACGGCACACGCACATAAAAATGTCTCGAAAACGTGTTTTTTTTATGTTTCATCATGTTTCATGATGAAATAGACTAATTCTGAAGAAAAAAAACTGTGACAATCACTACACTTATCCTTTACACTAAGTGTACGGAAAAGTAAAATAAAATCTAATATCAATGTATAATTTAAAAAAATGTGTAAGAAAAATAGCTTATGTTTTTACACTCGTACAAATATTTCACAAATAAAAAGAAACTTTTGATTTTTTTGTTTTGTGAAACATAAAATACACAAGAAGTTTCTAACGATTTTTTTATTGTTAAAACGAAAAACGTTTTTTCTCACAAATTTTAAATAACAATTTTTAATAATACATTTTTAAAAAGGTGCAAGAAAATTTATGGATATTTGTCAAATTTTGTGAAAATGTGACAATTTTTCATGACCCTGTGGTTTAATTTATTTAATTTTAAGTACCATCCACAATGTCTCAAAATTCAATACACGCTAGTGTCTCCTAAATGTTGTCAAAATCGTATTTTCTCCACCAATCTTAGAATTGAAATTAACTATTCACATTTGTGTTTCTTAAAATATTAGTTGAAACTTCTTTTAATAATAAATAATTAATTACAACAACCATTTAGAAAAAAATTAATGATTTATCATCAATCGAACTTCTAAAAATGTTCATGTCTAGTCTATCATATCAATTTATCATAGATTTGCTAAGAGAAAATAAAAACAATAATCGTATTCAATATTTATGTATGCGGTTTAATTAATTGCCCATTCTCTAATATTTATTTCAAAATTTAATGGATTTTTGAAAATTGCGTTTTTTTTATTCCACAAAAAAAAAAAAAAACAGAAAATTAAAAACATAAATTCATTATTTTTAATTTTTTTAAATACGCACATTTCAAATACCTAATAAATATTAGCCGGCTTTTTTTTTTTTTTTTGTTTTCTTCAAACAAAATCAACTTTATTAGTTTATTTACTGGCCTCATTTTTCTTTTACAAGAATTTAATCTACTATAAACATTTTATGAGGTTTAAAATTGACACGACAAAATATTTATAAATACAAAAGCGTCAGAATTCATTTATTCAAACACATGCACGCAAGATATATCAGAAAAAGTTAAGTTTTCCTATAATTTTCTTTAATTTAAAATTCGTATTTTCCAGTAAAATAGTAAAAGAGAGAGAAAGAGAGATCGTGAGAAAAATTTGTACAAACTTAAAATATTCAAAATCAAAAAGCCATGCGCAAAACTTATTCTTTAACTCATATGGTTTTTTTCTGTCTATTATATTTCTGTCATATTAGTTTAAAAATGAGTTTTTCTCAAAAATCGCCATTTTCAAAAAAAATCATTTTCATAAAAAAAAGTATTTGTCTTACATATAATCCATTCGCAATGTAATTCAGCACAAATTCGTAAAAAAAGAGTTTTTTTTATGATTTATAGAAACTTTTATCCCCTTATAATAATTTTTTGTTTTTATTTGTAAAAAATATTTAAATTTAATTTGAATAGATTAATTATAATGCTTCCCGTCTATGAATGACATAAAACATCTGGGTTCGAACTTTCACTTTGTTCACTATTTTTAGCCCAAAGAAAAATTTATCCCAACTAAAATTTATTTTTATTTTTATTTTTTTTTTTTTTTTTGCTAAAAACAACAGGTAACTTTTTCGCGACACATATTAGAGTAATTTTGGTAAAAAAAATTAATCTTTTTTTTGTTCGTTTTATATTTAATTTAATGCTAGATACTTTTAGTTACAAAAAAAAGTCTTAAAACACACACAATGAGGACGAAAAATTAATATTCAATTCGGGCACAAAAAAATATATCACATCTCGAGTGAAGGAAGGAAAATAAAAATCAATCGAACAAAAAATTAAATTAAATTAAATTTAGTTAAAAACTAGCGAAGAATCGAAAGATACTATTTGAGCTAGTCAATCTTACAAGTCAGTCGAACGGTGCGCGGTTTGAGTTTGAAATTTATTTTTGGACAAAAGATGCTCTGTGAGAAAATTTTTGTCTAAATGAGTATTTTTTTTTTCTTCATTGTTTTTGTTGTATCTTTTTCCCTCTCAATCTCAATCTTCAATCTACACCCTACCCAGTGTGAGAGAAGCAAAAATAGAAGCAAATTATAGGTACGAAGATACACTCGAAAGCATAGAATAGAAGATACAAACAGCACGCTAATTATTTGATTTTTGGTTATGCTATGACATCATTGCTGTTTGCCAGTAGTTGCCACACCACAGATCAGCCAGTGTATGGTGATGCTGATGACGATATAGCCACTGCCAAGAATACCAGAGAGTGGTAATGGGTTAATGATGTTACGCGTTACACTGCACTAACACAATGCTTCATTCTATAATGACGTAATTCGAGAAGTAAACTTATTTTCGATTTCCTTGACTCACTATCTGTCAACGTAATAAGTTCTGCAGTTTTCACTTCTGCCATCATAGACGAAAAATAAAAACTAGAATGGAATTTTTCACAGGGCGGGCGCCCTGCCAGACAATAATATCTGAGGACGGACAAGAAAAAGGAAAACAGTTCACCAAATCATCTCTTCTGTCGGAAAAGACATCGAGGAAATTTGTTTGTCTGGTGGCAGGGCAAGATTTGGGAACTCTTGTAGGAACAATGTAAAAAAAACATACAAAACAGAGTATAGTCGTGGTTGTGGGGGGGAATTGAAAATTAAAATTGAAAAGATGCCAAAATGAAGAAAAAGATGTTAAGAGATTGTATGTGAAGAGTTTTTGGTAGAGATTATTTTTGAAAATTGTTTTATTTTTTTTTTTTGAAATAATTCTATGCAAATTATTTTGTGTATTGTTTTGTTTGTAAGAGAAACTGGTGGCAGTGGTGAAAGAGGTCAAAACGGTGTTTTTGTTTTTGTTGTAAATATTATTTTTTGCGTTTTTTTCTTTCTTATAGCGCAGCGGAAGAAATTGAATGGATTTGTAAAAACTTTAAGCTTTTAGATGATGGCGCCATGAGACTGACCAGTGACCATCTGGTGTCTCATTGTGTAAAACTATTAAAGTTGAATTTAAAGATGGCAGGCTAATATAGCGTAATGTCATTGCATTAAAGTTGTGACTTTTTTCTTTAGATTTGAATTGAAAAGTGGGTCAACGTATTTAACAAAGTGCCTTTTGAAAAGACATTCAAATTCAAACGGAAGTAAATAGTAGAGTATGTCATTGGCGTATAATGTAAAGAGAGGGATACCTCTTATTTGTATCACGTATTAAGGGGAGAATGAACATTACAAATATTTCTATATTGCAAACTTATTTCCAAAGTGTGTACTATGTAGAACAAACAGTACGTTTTTTGGATAGAAGTTTTCTGATGAGGCGCTTTCTCATCTTTGCGACTACTTTAACAAACAAATTTGGGGCTCGGAAAAATTATTATTATCTTGTTTCATAACTTCTCATGCTTATTTCCGCGATATTTTACCAGTATTCCGAGCCTTTCTTTCACGAAATCCCGCGTGACTTTTTACGCGTTACTCCGGAATTTTTCACCGCTTTTCTTCCCTTATTCCGTGTTGTTTCTTCTTCTTTCCTGAATTTTTTTCACTTTTTAATCGTGTTTTTTACGTTTTTTACCGGTGGTACTAAACCCTTTTTGTATATTATCTTCCTATGCTATTTTCCGCGAGTTTCAAGATATTTAACCAGTGACTACGATTTATTCCGCGACTCTCTACGCTTTGCTTGCCTTTATTTCATGGTATTTTCGCTTCTTCTCAGTACCAATTTTTTTTTTTTTTTATAACTTCCTATGCTATTTTCCGCTCTATTCCACGATCGTTAGCCAGTTTTTCCCGTTTTCACGGTTTTACTTGCATTTCAACTCAGCTTTTCGCGAATTACCACATAAAATACGAAACAAGTTCAATTAAGGGTTTCTTGGAAAAGAGAAGAGCTATTAGGAAGACTTAAATTGTATCTCACAGAAAGATTAGTGATTTTGGAATCCATTACAAAAATAAAAAACCTAAAAACTATACCAACATATTGGCCGGTTCAACAGTTAACTTAAATACCAGAAATTATTATGTGTTCCTGTTCCACGACAAATGTATTTAAATCATTTACATGTACTTTTAAACATAATTTCTTAAATATGTTCGAAATATAATGCATCTGGCTGCTGAGGATTTTGGTTTTGCGGATTTTGTTCTTGCAAAAATATTCAATTGGGAGATTTAAATATTGGGAATTATGTTTTGGGGATTCAGTATGTTGTGCTAGGGTACCCAAACCCAACTTTAAGATTAAATTAGACAGGAAATAATGAAATTATGTTTCAATGTGAAATTAAATATGCTTGAGGTAAGTTGTCGCAACTTACAAACATGATCGGATTAAATTAAAGGAGTTTTTTTTCCAAAGCAGCTTCAATATTTGGTAATGTTTAGCAAAAAAATTTAAAAAAAGCGGTTCGGCGTTCTTAAGAACAAAAAAAACAAAAGTCGCTTTCGAAGAATCCAGAAATCGAAAACTGAATTCTATGACAGATATCTTCGGTAATGTTTTTTTTTACTCGTAAAATGACATATTTTTAGTTCTTTGAATTACCCTGCATAATAATTTTTTTTTGTTTTTCTTATTTCATCTTTCTCAATTGTTTCATCGAGAATTGAAAATATTGACAAAGTTCAATATTAAGTGAGTTTGAACATTGATTACTTACAATACTAACAGATAACATTTTTTCTTACAAACTAACAAAAAAAAAATAATTCGCTCTTCATTCCCGCCAGTTAGGTTAAAAGTTTAAACCAATTCATGATGAGATAACAATAAGCAAGAAGCAAGAACTCTCAATGTTTATTTATAATTAGACTTGATAGATTACAAATCATAGAGAGACAGTCAGCAAACAAGTACAAAAGTCAAAATGACTCGTCCTTATCAATCAAACAAAAATATGTATGCAAATGATCATTCACATTTTGTTAATTACTTCTAATTAAATCATCAATTTAAATTTTATGATTCAAGTCAGATTCAAAATGAATAAACGTTACTTGTAATCATATTTTGTTGAATTTGTGTCGAACATTTAACGGAACCCACATTTAAACCAAACGCCATTTAGAGAAATATAAATGTATAATTCGCATTTTTGAAACGGTATTTCTATTTCTATACACTCACTGTGATATTATGACTATGTATGAGGTCATAATTCACATTAAATAACACGAAACTATATAAAAGAGTAAATTGATACTATGAACGAACAAACAAACAATTTCTTTTTTTTTTTTATTATTGTAATTCAGTTTATTTTATTCTTTTATTGGCTAACCGCTAACGGAACGGACACCCATTCATAAAAAGTTAAATGAGATCACAGTGAGTCAAAAATTGTGTCATAGGTGTGATTGTACGAGTAGATAAATATGAATATGTATTAAATTAATATAATTTATTTTTTGAAGGCTGTTTCATTAACCATAATGCTAAATGAATTTTGATGGTATACCGTATACCTACGATGAATGATTGAATTAGTCTAGTATAATTTTTTGTCTGATGTGTTATCACAAACTGTAGGTCAACGAGTGACAAATTCATGAAGCGTGATACCATAAGTTTGACCAAAAGAGTTAACATAAATCTGAAAGTAATAATTATGTAGGAAGTAGGTATGTACTTATGTAAGTTTTGTAAAGGCTTGTTTAAATACATAAGTTGGTTCCGAAAAATATACCAACTAACTTTAACTTACATGATAAGACATTACAATAAAAACGAAAGTATGTATTTCTATAAATAACCAAAGCTAAGGTACATTTTTTGACGAATAAATTGACAAATTCGATAAGAAAAATTTGAGACATCAAATAATAGAAATATTCGGAGTAAACATTAAGGTAGGACCATGTTTACGATAAGATAATATTGCAAAATAAATATTTGCCTTTAAAATAAATTTGGCAAAAAGTAAATAAAAAACACAGTCGCGATTATTTGCTCCTATTATCTGTATTAGTGAGAATATAAATTGATAAATTCACCCATGTAAACATTTCAGATTAAAAAATAATGTTGTCGTGGAAAGATATGTATTTTTGACTAAAAATAAATTTGAACTTTCACGTAGAAGTAGAACGAATACAAAAAACAATTTATTTTCACACATAAGCTACCTAACCCGGTAGTGCTATTTTGCAAAATATTACTTAAAATATACAACACCTCCTATATGAATTCCAACACCTTTTATTTATTTTGCAAAACATACTTACTAAGTCATCTGACGATAGTAATAATTTATTTGATTATCTCTTCATAATCATTTAAAAAAAATATGGAAGGCAGAGTAATATTGATAGATAGTGATGTCACTTCACGTCCACCTCACCCACTTGGCACTCCATCAAAGATTCCTGCACGAACTCTCTTCTCCAGCTCCCCATGAATCCATAATCAAAAATACCAAAGCAGCTGAGTTCGAGTAATCTATCTACCAATGAATATGTATCATCAGACAGGCATAAATAAAAAAATAATAATCAAAAATAATAATGAAACCAATTTTAAAATGTTGCACACGTATGAAATGACACACAAATATTGAAAATGCGAGAAGGCGCTCAAGCTCAATGGAATAAAAATGGTGACGGCACCATTTGTGTCACTCGCAAAAAAAAACACACACAAATTGAAAATAACAAGAACAAGCCGAAGCCGGCTTCTCACAGATTACGTCATCTGAGAGGAGCTAATAGTGATAGAGTTGAAAAGTGCGAATTAAATTTAGGTGATATTAGCCGCGACCAGTTTTTTTTTGATGATGTTAATGAGACGCGATCTATAATAATTATTGTGAGAGATATTCGGAGATCTGACAGATATTTTTTTTTGTTAATTTGTTTAACCTTAACCTTGATGATTATTTATGCGTTTATATGGCAAAGGTTTGGGACTATTTAAATTTTAAATTTCAGGGTGTTGGAAGTTTTGTGAGTTTACATGGTGAGACTGTAGAACAAAATGCAAATATACCGGCTTAGGTGGAATTTCCAATTTATGGTTTTTAAAATCGAGACATGTAAAAGAATCGTAAAAGAAACTTTAAATAATTCAGATACAGGTTTAGATCAAACTAGTTTTTATTATATTCAAGTTCATGAACCCTTTATTCAGAACATTTTTATAGATCAGGAAGAATAGGGTCTAGGCTAAGGTCAGACAAATTTTTATGATAATTTGTATTAACCTTAAATGTATCGTAATGTAGCGTATGTATACATTTGATCATGCATAGCAGGATAACAGTTCAGTGGATAATCTTGTAAATTTACAGAATTATTAACTGTTTGCTGAAAGCATTTAAGTTCGAAATCTGCACTTATGTGACCGTATACAGAAAAAAAACAATAAACTATATAATTTATGTACATAAACATCAATATTAAAGATCATATCAGAAAATATTATGATATAAAAATGATTATGATAATTATGATATAAAAAGAGCATTAATCACAAGAAAATTATTTTTTCTACTTTTTTCAAAAACTGATTCTTATGGATTTTTCAAAATTTTTTGTGAAGAATCCAGAAGCCGTACAGAAAAATTGGTTAAGACATTAACTTCTTGTAATTTTCTCTACATTTACTCTGCATAAATTGTTTTAGAGAAAACTGATAACATTTTTAATTATACGCCAAAAACACCAAAAACAAGTATTTTTAAGTTTTTTGATGATTTCTCATGTTTTTCGTGATAAAATTATATGGATAACTTCAAATTCGTGCTCAGAACCCAAAAAAAAAGCTATTGAAAATTATTTCTTTAGAACTTTTCACCACTGAAAACGTTTTGACTGGACTACAGAGAATATTTCGGACGAATAATATATTTCAATTTGCAATATCTTTGCGTGGAAAACGAGAAGATGAAATGCAGTTCTTTCACATCTCATTAAAAGTTTTGTAACAAAGTATTTCACAGTGAAGAAATTCGACGTTAAATGTATTAAAAAAACTTGATTTTGACATGTTTATATTGCCATATCTGAAAAACGCAATGTGCTTGAGTAGTTTTAACTTCAGATTCGAACTCAGCGTTTTAAAATGTTTTAGAAAAGTATATTTTGGTTTGAAGGCAATTTTTGTTGCGGACCAGTGACAATAAAAGAAGTCCCTGTCTTGGCTTTTGGAAAACGTGAAACAAGATTCTATACATAAAACAAACCTTAGGTGGAACAATATTACTTCATGCTTGGCGAAAAACTGATCTGGCCCGTTGATAATAATCGTTAAAGGGTCGAAAAAGAAATTTTTCAGAAATTTCAGAACCGAAGGGAACAGAATAAATAAGGTATTTCAAGAAAATGAAATTAAACCTAAAATACTTACTCGCAAAAAGAAGAATAATAATAATAATGCCAAACGCATAATGTTTGAATAATAAAAATGAAAATTACATGAGATCAGATCAATTGGAACACTAAGCCTCAAAAAGTATTCAATTATATTAGGATTTCTATTTGTAATAATAACACCTTAGATACTTATAAAAAGGCCAAGTACCTAATAGGCTTCCGAACCGAGACCATTTTATATACAATTAAGTAAATAATAGTTACACGGATACTAAAGGCTACAAAGAAAACAAACTTACCAATAATAATACTTCAAGTATTATTATTAATATGAAAACCTACTTCAACTTCGAACTCAAAAACAAAAGCTAATTTAGCTTTGCAGTAATTTAACTCGCAAAGTTATAACTTTTATAATCACGCAGTTCATTAATAGGTAATAATTATTTGAACGTATACGAGTACCTACAAACATGTTATATTACGTCATCACACGATATAAAACCTGATTTAAAGATTATAAATTTCTTTTTTTTTTGTAAATTTTATTTGTTTCTCAATGAACAGGAACATACAAAACAACACACAAGTTCAAGGCAGCAATGGAAACCATGTTAAGTATTTCTTCTTTTGCCACTGCCCGGGTCCGCGTCTTGCCGGCTTTAACGCTTTGAACGTAAATCGATTTATACTTCAATGATTCTGATAATATTTCAATGTTATGTCTGTTATTTACTAACTGGTTCAATCTTTAAACTCTATCCTCTGTTCAATGTTTAATTTGTTTTTAGTTTTTTTTTTTTTCTTCTTTGTACACAAAGTAGATCAAATACGGTTTGTGTTGAATGTAAGAGCATTCAACTACTAAGTGCAACCTGCGTCTATATAAAGATAGTCAAGTCAAAACAACAAACACAAAAAAAAAAAATTGATACGCTCTGTTTGCTGTCAAATAAGTACAAAATAATCTTCTACACTCATGGTCTTCTTAAATAACTAAAAGAAACAAAAGAATTAATATTTTAAAGTTCTTTCTTGATACTTCATACTTAGTAGAACTTTTTAGCAAAACGAGAAAAAATTGGTTTAGACTTTTAACATAGGAACGCACAAGGTTATTTTATTGTTCATATAAAGAATGTTATTCAAAGTCATTTGCCTTAAGTTGCAAAATCAAGTACATTTTTCACACTGATCGCAAACAATGAGCAATCTTTTTTAGTGACAAACAAAATATACTTTGTACTTCGTACTTTGGGAAATGAAGATCTTTGTTCAAAAATGAGGACAAAAAGACTGTCTGTTCTGTGGTTATTATTTTCCTTCTTTCTCTTCTTTCAACTAACTTAAATTAAAACCGTAATGGTACAAAAAACTTTCAGCTGAATTTAAGACTAAAACTAGGCAATTACGTACTGTCAGTTGCTGATGCTTTTGTTAACTGCAATTTTTCAACTTCGTTTGCAGCAAATTGTTATTAAACGGCAAATGATTTTAATAATTTTTTTTTATTTGAGAAGTGTTCAAATATTGACCGATTGGCAGTATTAGTTCTTATAATTGTTAAATTTTCGAATGAGTTCAATTGACTTTCATCCTTGGCAAGAATTGGCATTACTGTTTCTATAAGCACTTTTAGAAGCAACCGAAATGAAATGAACAATTAACTGACTTAAATATCGCCAAATTTCAGTTAAAAACAAAAAAAAACAAAAGTTGGATTTGCTTTAATGAATAAAGAAAACAAATAATATGGTAACTTTTTTTTTTCTTTCTTGGACTAAAGAACAAATTTAAATAGAAAATTAATTGAGTAGGTATCTAGTGTTATATTGGTTATCATAAATTATTATTATTAGGAACCATAATGAGTAGATTTGATCATATGTATGTATATACAATTTGACTTAATTAGCAACTACTACTCCCCACTAATTATAATATAAATTAAAAAAGCTGCTTTGTGATAATTTGGAGCAAAAATTTGTCCATGTCCAATGGCTTTTAAGTCCCTTCATACATTTCATTTAAATAACATCCATTAGCTAAATTAAAAAAAAATTAAATAGTTCCACCGACCGTTTAGTTTTTCCTTTTTAGGTTTGGACATATTTTATCGTATTCACGCATTTGACCTACATAAAAGTAAAGCATTGCCTCCCCCTCTCTCTCGATCTACCACATCCATGATTTTGGTTTGAGTTTATAGAAAAAGAAATAGAAGGAGAATGCAAAAATAGAATAGAAACTGTCACCCGCAGTTGAAATTCCCGTTTTGCTCGCATATATTTGAAGCGGAAATGGTTGGTATAGGTACACTTTATTCGTAAATAGAGAGGAAGAAGAACTCTAAATGTGTGTGCATGGTAGTGGTAGCACTTCCCATGGCATGCCAATTGAATATTTATTTATGGACACAAGTTAACGTCAAGTGTGTGCATTAATTATTTGGCGTCGTCGTCGTTGTCATCCGTTGGTTTTCTGGAGCAAAGTTTAATTACAGAGTGCCAGTGCCAATGCAATTTAAAAAAAAAAAGAAGTCACTTTTAAATCTTGCAAAAGAAGGGATGTAACCAAGGAACGAACCAGTTATTTTGCGTTTTGTTTTTTTTCTTTCACTTTTTGTGAAAGAATTTGAGGGCATATTAAGTAGTCGGGTAGGGGAACTGTTTGATGACATTGAACATTGTTTGTTTACCGTTCATTTTAATCTTTTTTTTTGTTGCGACTGTGGAAGTTATTATACCTGCATAGGGAGGATAGGATATAAGCTAAATTATCCAAAACATGTTATTATTTTATTTTGGAAAATAGGTATAAATGTATCATGAAGAACTTTTAACATTTAATCATTTCAATTATTAGATCACCAACCTTTTCTGATGTACTTTATGGTTTAGGAATGTCCCTCAAATTCTAAGTAGTGATCTATTAGGTACTTTGAACGACAACAAAGCAAATGTAGCGATAATAATATTCTCCTCAAGCTTTTTTTTAGTTGACATTTTGCTTTGTACAAACTTTCTTCTCCACAATCTCAGTCACAATGTCAACTATAATTGCTGTCAAAAAATTCTTTCAAGAATGAAATTGTTGATCCAACAACTCGTTCTTTAAGTAACAAATACTACCAAGAATACCAAGAATTTTGACATAAGAATAAGTTCTTGGGCCAAGATATAGAAATATATTTTCTTGGAGAGATGAGCAGCCATATTGAATGTTAGCACGAGGAGTCACACCAATAGGAACTGAATTTAATTTGAAGAAAAAACAAATTGACGGTCACTCGGGCGAATACGTACTTTTTTTATAGACACAAAAAATTGAATTTCATAACTTTTAATGGTGTAGCGACTAACTAGAGCTTTCATTTTTCAACCGGTCAATTCAACTGCTACCTCTTATTGACATTCTTATAACTGAAGTAGTTGAATTTAAATGATTAATTTAAATTTATTGATTTCATGACGAAGTTTTGAGAGCTGAGAAAAAATCGTAAGATTTGAACTACGAGTATGTAACGAAATTAAATGAAATTTTGCAAACATCACACATTTTGATGAAGTTTGTTTAAAAAACATCATTATTAACAGTACCTGCCATTTATCCATAATTTTGAATTCTGGGTTTCTCCGTTATGACTCACTCGATTTCAACGATTTTTTTTACATGAAATCTTTAAAGTTGCAGAAATAAAGTTTAGAAATAAAATTTTCAAAACTAGTGTTTTTTTTTATTAAAATTGTACTTTTTATAGGGAAAGAGTATTAAACTATTAATTCTAGTTCACTCTCTCCTAACCCAACTAAAAAATGACTTTTTTTTAATCAAAGAAATTTTGTTTTTGTGAAACAGCTATTGAAATGCTACTATTCATTAAAAATAATATAATTTCATGAAAAAAATTCAACAGTCTGATTCTTTAAAGTTATGAATAAAATTAATGTTTGGTAACTGGGGCAACGGAAAGTAGGGGGGCAAAATGTCATTTTTATGTCTTATCCATTAAACTTCAAGAAATAATCAAATGCAACAAGAATCTGTGCAGAATGTAGGTAAAGTTCAAAGCTAATTTCACTTTGTGCTACACCATTTCGGCTTATAACTTAACCTAGATTTCACTATTCTTAGAACTCCCGCTACCGCCAAACGATATTCCAAATATTATCGTTCAGGAAGAATGTTTTCTTATCTTTCTTAATTTTTCTTTAATTTATAATTGCTGCCTTCGATATCTTTACAAAGACCTAATATAAAAGTTCAACTACGAATGTCACGTGGTTTATGCCGGTATGGCTGCCTAATATCTTAAAGCACATTGCTTATATTTATTAAACTAAATAATAGAAAATCCAGTTAACCTATCACAACATAACTTTTAAAAAGCTATAAACAAGTTTTACTTCCTATGATACCACAAGTTATAATAACTGATGTTCTTCGATCTGAACTACTGAATTTTTAATGAATGCGGCAATGTAGTCATCCAGTTTGTCACTCAAAATGAGTGAAGTAAAACTCAATTCAATATGTCAATTTTCTGCTTGAGTGAAAAAAACTATAAACGAGAACGAATTCTGATTATATTGAGCTTAGATCATTTTTTCTTCCTACACATTACACATTATATCTTCTCAAAATTCAAAAAAAAAAAAATCGACTTGTTTGAAAACGTGATCTATGATTCAATCACAACACAATATATCCACTTGAATGAATCACAACAAAAAAAAAATGTAAAATAAATAAAAATAAAAATAAATAAACAAAAAAAAACATATAATTTTAGAACATTTTCAAGTTAACCTAGCGCAGTAGTTAATAATGGAATTCATTCGAATTTGTGCCATTTTTTTTCTTTCTTATTACTTACTGTTAGGAATTTTCTTTCAAAAAATTATGATTCAATTTCCCATTTCTTGGCAAAATGAGGAAAACTTCACAATTTTTTCCGTTTAACAGGAATAAGTAAAAATATCCTCTCACTCTGACTATCACTTTGGCATTCTATTAAAAAAAACAAAAAAAAAAAAAAACAGAAAATGATTCCCATGTTTTATGTTCATGAAAAAAAAAATAAACTTTTAAACGAAAAAGTATGAAAAACTACTATCTAGCGCGAAAGTATAATGACCTCACGATTTTTAAAAGTTTTTTTTTTCAATTTTTTTTTTGCCACTAGTGATAGAGATACTATTTTGCTTAGCCAGATACGTGTAAACCATTACGATAGACGTATAGAAACGGCTGCTGTGCTATACAATATACATGGGAATGTTAGCTATGTATTTTATATTCCTGAAGTGAACATGGTTAGATATTAAATATTATGCATGGTTATAGCAAAAAAAATAAGGTTTAACGAAAAATTATTGCAAACTCATATTTTTATCCTCCTATGCGTGTGCAAGAACCGGATTTCCTAAACTAGAAACACTTTTTTGATAGAGGTTTACATTTTCTTTAATTGAAACTGGTTGTTTTTAATTTGATTAGAAATAACGCAATTCATTTGCAATTTATAACACCAAATATATTGAATGCAATTGAATTTTTTTAACTGCAATTTGTAAAGGAAAAATTATCAAATATATGATTAATTAGACATGAACTGTTAGTTTTGTAACAATATTTCTTATATATTAATAAATCTAAAATACGTTACTCTTGTAACAATATTTCTTCTGAAGTTCATGGCATTGAAGTGTTGATTTTTTTTTTTTTTTAACTAATGTTTTCAGCCCAATATACTTCAATCAATGGTTTGCTTGCTTAACACATACAAGATTATCTGATAAGACATTTTTTAAAGCATTAAAATCTTGGCTTTTACATTGGAAACCCATTATGAATAGACAAAAGTGCAGTCACTCGGGCGTATACGTACTTTTTATGATTAAAATTAATGAAATTTCATAACTTCTTAAAACTAACTTGTTACCGCATTATTTCTTTGTATATATTTTTGTCTAAACTAAGTTTTCAACGGGTTCATTCGGATTGTGATCTCTACATGAAATTATACATTATGATGTAGTAGGACAATTTCACGTATGATTCTATCAAAATTGGAATGAGATAGCAATACTGTTTTATCTTAGGTAACACAATTTAATGTTTTACTTTTTTCAATAAAGTCGTTTTAAAAATTGCTTCGCAAGTATTAAAAGAAACTGAATTTTAAGGAGGATTTTAATTTAATTTTACCGAGTTAGTATTTTGAATTATTAATATCATTTGGTAGATTTTGCTCAGTTAAATATCGATCTACCGTTATTCAGTCCGTTATTCATGTAAGCATTACGTTAATACAAAATATTCTACTGATAATAAAACAATGTCCAGTTGTAGTGTAGCTCACAAAATACAAAGAATAGTTTCTCTCACTTAAGCGAAGCTAATTAAGAAAATCAATTATGTGATGACAACCTCAAATTTGTTATTATCTTAATTAATAATTCTAAAATTGCCTTAAACATTGTTATAGTGTAGCTCACAAAGTAGAACTGGTCACTAAAAACATATGCAGTCACTGTCTGCAATGGGTTTTTGTGTTTTTTTCTTAGATATTCGTAAAAAGTTAGAAAAAAGAAGGCAAATCCAGGATAGAAAAACTATTGATTCACCTCAATCTTAATCCTAAACTTCCGGTACACATTGTAAAGTCAAAGACTTGTCTGTCAGAGATGGTGTTAGTCGCAAAAGCCCAACTTTCAAACACACAAGAATTTCTTGCATTTTTCAAGTGAACCAGCATTTATTTTTTGTTTCATAAAGTGTTAAGGGAATATTATGTCAGGATCTACTTCTCTTTGTACTCTTTGTTTGTCAAAATATTAATATTATGCTCACAAATTATTTAACATTATGTACACTTTCATTAGGGAACACGTCATTATGATAGAACCTTCTGATGTCCATCAAAACGTATAAAAATTGGTATTTTTTTTTTACTTTTACATTCATATAGACATTGCTATTTGCTATTCCTAAGCTTTTTGATTTGCAAAAACATCGTGTTTTCGTGTTTTCTAAAATACTGACGGTACAGTTAATGAAAGAAGTTAATTGAATAATGTTAATTAACTGCAGTATTTTTTGAATGGTTTTAGTGTTTTACTAGAAAGTTTCTTGCACTGTTATGTGCTAAAACCAGTCAAAAAGTACTGCAGTTAATTTACTTTA
The DNA here is from genome assembly GCA_948107695.1 of Meliscaeva auricollis. Lineage (NCBI taxonomy): Eukaryota > Metazoa > Arthropoda > Insecta > Diptera > Syrphidae > Meliscaeva > Meliscaeva auricollis. The sequence continues at coordinate 16,333,690 of OX403619.1, read as the reverse complement.
TTCAATTAACAGCAGTTTTTACAACTCGTAAATTAAATAGTTAAATAGGGTGATTATGAGGGCAGTTATTCTTCCAACACCTCTTTTTATTTTTAAGACTCATGATCAAAAAAAAAAAAGAACCAAAAAAAGCATTTATGTAAGGCCATAATTTAAAATAATTTGTTGAGACAACAATCATATCATTAGTCTATCCACTGATGTGTTATGAATATGTGTATGTGGCCTACCTAATTCTTGAATAACAAATTATCCTCTATAACGATGTGTGCCCTTTAGTTTTTGTAATTATGTATGTCACATTCAAAAAACAAAAGCTTCTATCTTATTAATACCAACCAGTGCTGTCATAGTTAATTATGAATAGGTTTCTAGTCTAGGTACCTCAAAACTCCATTATCTAAATAGGTTTTAGGTTAAAGTTATAATAATGAGAGCTAGCATTATTATTTTAATGCCTAAAGAGTTGTCACATTAATTTTTCAAAGAGTTACTTTTCAGTTCTATTTATCCCCACAGAGATCCGACCTGTGTTAATGCTTTCGTGTTAAAATTATGAATATTACGTCACCTGAAAATGGTTTTGTTATTCTCTAGCACCCCCAAAGTCTCCAACGCTCATAAAGTCATAATATTTGAAATACCTATTAACTAGCAAAAAGAATTTAAAAAAAATAGCATTAGGGTAGACTTTAAGGGAGACTAAAAATGAGGTAATCCGCCGAAACTGACGACGACAGATGACGTGAAATTGACGTCATTTTCAAAAGGAACACCACAAACCATTTTGAAAGAAAAAAAAAATTCCCGCACACAAACAACACAACTCCTTCCCTCAAAACTATAAAACTTCTTGGGGCTAATGTGGAAAGTAAAAGACAAAGAGAGAGTGAGACAGAGAGAGAGGTAAGCATACTAGCTGCCACCGAAAATATGCTTATTTCTTGAATATTGGCTTTGGCGGCTTTGGAATAGGAGCAGGAGCACTAAACGAACCATGACAAGAGCCACCACAAGACCGACATCGTCATGATGTCTATGTGAGACGAGTTGAGTCTTACATAGAAATTGAATACATAATGTAAACAAGGTGGACTAGGTCGACCTACATTTTGGTGTCTTCGGTCGATATTTTTGTTAGTATGGAATGGTCTCTGTGTACGAGTGAGGTGGTTTAAGGAACTTTTGGTTATAAACACCATCAGGACATGGGCTTTGCAAATGGTAAATACTGCAGTGAATATTGAATTTGTTTTGATTTTTTTCTTTTTGTTAGGCTTGAAAAAGTTGTTTATACTCGAAAGTAGGCATGCAATGAAATTGAAAGCGAAACGTGATGCCAAATCGGAAAGTGATGGATATTATCCTCTGGGAGAGATATAAATAGATTTGTAGGTTAAAGTAATGGATTCAATATTGTCGATTAGGGAAAAAACTATTTTGGTGGTTGAGTCAGGACAGCAGAGGCTTGAGAGAAAAAAATAATCTTTAACGAGGCAAAAGATTTTCTTCAAGAATAAATTGAATACATCTCGAGGGTTATCGCGAACAAAAATTCACTCGGAATGTTCCCTCCTTCTAAATTTGGCAAAGTGGATGATGCTCAAGAGTCTCCCTCGGAAATTATGGAGCTAAAGAACCAACGTTGTAAACTACATCACGGATTCTGTTTCTCCTGACTCACCCGATAAAGTCCAATAATTAAGGGATTTTGAGGGGAAATTGATTTTTTTGTTTCTTTTACCAAACTAAACGGTACCCGGCTATATGACGAAAATGAAATAAAAAACTCATTTTGTTTTAAAACGACTCTAACGATTTTGATTAAAATTTTTGTGTGTACTACAACTATAAAGGTCGTACTTTTGAAATAAAAAAAATTCATCAATTAATAACGGTACCTCCCACAGACATGTTTTCCATTTTTTTGATTTTCTCGTAAACGAGTCATTGAATTTCGATGAATATTTTTACACAAAAAAAATTTTTACATTAAAATCGGGATGAATAAACTGGAGTAATCTTGCTAGGGATAACGGACTGTAGCCGCACATAGAGGCGCTTCACCATAATAGAACAACTTTAATTTGGGGAGGGAAATATTTTCAAGGAAGGGATTTCCCAATAAAACCATTTTAATTTATATAAGAAGAATGCCGTTAAATGAACTTTTTGTTAAAAATCGAAATTTTCTACGCATCAAAAAATTCTTCTGAATGAAATATTTCAAAGAGCTTCCTTTATTATTTTCTGGGAACAGTTTGTCACAGATGTTTGTTTTTTATTCGCATCCACGAACATCATTGTTACTAGGTCAAACTAACGCAACTTTTTATTCACATTGTGTCATTGCGCCCGACCGAAACCTCAACACGACTTATCCCCAAAGATACACCACACGGCCCCAAAGACATGTTTGTTGTTTTTTTTTTTTTTTTTTTTCTTCATTTTACACAACACCTGGCTGGCTTTAGAAACACAACATGATAAAACCTCTGCCTTTTTTAACGTAGTCGATGTATGATGGTGCGGTTTTGGTTATTTCGTTCGTACAGAAACCCCAACGTCATGTTGAGTCTATTTTATTTTTTTTTTTAACAGATTTTGCAAGCAAGTTCATTGTGGTTGCATTCAAATGGCGGCGCTGGCTGCACTGACTTGGAAGCTAACTTGCCATATCGTAATGCGTATGGATTACCTATAGCTAAAGGTGCATCCATCCACTATTTATGTTGGTAGACATGGGTATAGGTTATAGCCAAATGTGCAACCTAGACAATTGCATGCGATCGCATCATCAAAAGCGGTAATCTTTTTTCTTGATTCCCTGTTATGCATGTAGAAGGCTTAAAACATGGCCTTCCTGCTGTCCACAAGCCAAATACGTACGTCTGATATTCAAAATGTTACGTCAATGTTGTCGAAGTCGCCAATGTTTGCTTGAGTTTGCTTTGTTGTGTCTATCAACGTTTAGCGGTGCAAAGCTGATGGACTTGCGGACTGAACGACTGATGGAAATTAAAAATTCAACTGCGAGACTGCCATAGGTAAAAAAATTAACGCCAACGTCACTTCATCGTCTCTTCATCAACCTTAAACAACATCAACAACAACAAATGCAGGTCTCACGTGTCAATTAATGTAATGTCATGGCGGTTTCATTTAATATATCCGTTGAAATGCGCGAAAAGAGGGGAATGAACTATGCGGCTATTTCGGTTAAACGGGCTCTGAGGTAAACAAAACAAAAGTATAACAAAAATAATAATAAAAGCTTCCTACGTGTTTTGCAAGTGCGAGTAGTTATAGTTAAGTCGAGTGACCAAAACGTTTATGATTTTTCTGTTGTACATAAAATAGAAAAAAAAACACATAAAACGTAATGCAAGAGTAACAAAAGTTCCGAGTTCCGACATTTGTTGCTGGTTTAATTGTGAGAATGACCCATATGTTGGAGAAAAAAAAACAAAATTATGGTGGCTTATGTTGTTAAAGTCAAACAAGTCTAATTGTTTAATTATACATGTCTAAAGGTAGTTATTTGCAATTATTCACCGATATGGACATTTGTTAACATGATTTTTCAACTTCAAGAAAAATGCATGCATTCATCCATTGTTGTTCTTTCTTCTTATAGACTTAGTTTGTAGTTGCTAAAGTTGATTCAACTTTAAATAGGTTTATCTCAAGACTGTGTGTCAATTATTGCGTACAAAGTTTGAACTTAGTTTAAATAAGTTAGAGACTTTAGAGTTTATATGTATTTGCACAGATTGCATAGAAGCCGTAGGTAATAAAAAAAAAACTATTTTTCAAACTGGTAAATTTTTGTTGCAGTATTCTGACAATTTTTTATAAATATGATACTAGAAAAAAATTAATTTTAAAATTAGGATATTTTGGATTTTTTGAAAATTCGGAATTTTTCTAGGGCTAATAAGGGTGAACTTATAACAAAAGTAATTTTCTTAACTAAAAGTGATAGAGACATAATTGATGTTGGAATCTATAGACTATAGAAATAAATGAAATGTAGGCATAATTGGAATGATCATAGGAAAATGTCGAAAACCTATTTTCGAGAATTGAAATTTTAAATAAGAAAATTAACAAAAATTAATGAACTACTTTTGAGTTGGGACACTTTTCTTGCCCACACTAGCTAGCAAAAGTAGTTTTTATTCATTTTTATTAGACAGTACAAAATAAAAATAAAAGAAAAGGGAATTTAGCATTTCCGAGTGCAAGGATACCGCGTACCTTTACTGCAAGAATCTGTGCTCCAAATCAACCGAGGGCTGGTATTTCTGCCCATTACTCATGTTCAGGTTTCAAAAGTGCTCACGTTGCAAATCTGCTTTGTTAGTTTTGCAAAGATTAAAAAAACCCATTTCGCCTCGTATAGTCGGGCGGAACGGAAAGAGTCAGAGTATTTTTTAAAATGTTATCGTTCCTAACTATTTTTTTTACAAAAATAAATTCTGGCGTAATTTTCTCTTATTCAAATTCAGAGCATGAACTACATACATTTACTATATCAACTTTATCTTAAATTAACAGGAGCTCTTCATTGCCCCTTAGGAAAAACTTTTTAATCTCAAAATAAGACAGCAAGGCTAGAAAGTACTAAGCAAGACCAAATGATTGATACTAGAAGTTGTTGATGTAGATGGTTTACTTAGGTGAGAACTAAATCCCAGATTACTACTTACAAAAAGGGTTTTCTACTTCACTTTAAAAAAAAATAGCAGAATCCCATTAAATGTGTCTAAATATGTGTGCTTGTACATCCAGAGTCTACTTCATTTCTGAAAAGGATGGAAACACATAATGACAGACATTATTTTGTTAACGTCAAGTTATTTATGTTTCTTATTCATAGCATAGTAAAAATCATATGGCAACACTTGTCTCATTCCTTAATTATATACCCAAAACCTAAAAACCCTAATCAAGATAAAAATATAATTTCAATGAATTACATTTATTTAGTTACATTTTACCAAACTAAACGACATGATATCCAAACTCCAGACATTTGTCTACAAGAATTCCACCCTTTTTTGTATGTAATGCGTATTTAGTATATATAAAAAAAAACTACCCCAAGCACTTCCGGTTACAAACGAAAATATTGACAAAAAAAAATTCCCTTACTCGACCCGCCCGAATGAATTTTTGTAAACAAAAATTGTCTATTCAATTGTGAAAAAGTGAACAATGCGCAAGTCCAGAAAATATTGAGATTAAAGAAATATTTCAATAAAAACTATCATTTAATATGGGAATGGCTACGTATCCTTAAACACAATGGATTGATTTCATTTTTCAATCTTACATAAAAATGGTCAAAAATGTTATTAAAAAAAGTAGGAAGATGTCCTTTGTAAACATATCCTTGACAGATGAAGAACCTATGTTATTTCGAAAATAACCCTCAATCGTGTAGTTATTTTTCTGCATGGAAAGAGGATATCGGATGAATAAATTCTGAAATTTAGATGAAAAGGAAAGTTCAGCATGTAGGCATGTGCTTTTGCATATCTTTATGTATAGTCACATCAGGAAAGAATGTTTGACAAGCTTAAATAAAAGATATAAGTAGATACTTTCTACCTGTGTGAATTCAAGACAAAGCACAAAGGCATCACAGACTTGAGCATTTTTATTGCACGTGAAAGGTCTTTCGTGTGGTGTTTCTTGACACAAGTTCTGATCTTTGATCTTTGGCATCCATAGAAAAAGAAAAAATGAAAGGTTAAAGGTAACATTTTTACTTTATAGTGATTCTAGGTCAATTCAAAAACTTTTCACCCTATTTGCAGATACTGTTTCATACATATTTAATGAGTTTTCCTTTTCAGAGCACATTCCAATATTTCTTTTGAAAGTTTAAAGTTAGGTGCAGAATATCAATTGAGATGATAATATTTCCGATATCGAACATTATTTTGGACATATTTATGGCATACCTTGTTGTAAGTACCTTTACCTGCCTATCTACTGCAATATTTTGTAATTTCTAAATTGATTCTGATGATCAAAATAAAATATTATGCCAACATTGTTGTTTTAACAATTTTAGAATTTTTTGCAAATTTTCCTGTAACACGAGGTAAGACACACGAAAACAAAACATGATGTCATCAAGATGTGTGCTTGCTCCCTTTTAAGAGAAACTCTATCAGGATTCATAGAAAAGAGAAAACATTAAGTTTGTTTTTATGTCCTGCGCAAAAGCTAAAACTTACTTTCTTTGACACAACCTTTTTGATAGGAAAAAAAAATAATAATAAAAAAAATCTTTTCAAAAAGGGTGGCAGTAGGTTAAAATTATATCAACCCAAACTGACAAACAAAGGAAAGCTTATTTAACCCTTTTAAGGATTATCATTTCTGTTTCCTTTAATATTTTCTAAGTTTTTATCGTCTAATTATGAATATTATCGAAGTCTGGGTTGCGTTGAGATTATTATGGCTCAAAAGATTTGAATATTTTAAGTAAAACATTTTATATTCGATAAAAATTCTATTAATTTAAAAAAGAATGGTTACGTCAGTAATGTTAACTTTAAATGGATTTTTTGTATTAAATCAAGCATTTTTCACGAAAGTAATTAAGTACTTTCTTTATGGGACAAGCAACCTGATTCATGGACCTGATCATGGAAGGTTCGAATTAATTTCTCAAAGTTTGATTGAATTAAAATGATTTAAGATACTCGAATTCAAGGTATACATTAAGACTTAAATGGATGAGAGAATTGATGATTCAAAATCGAATTAAAAAAACATCTCAACCATATTTTGTTTCCGTTTGGATTGAACCGGCTCGAATTTTTTACTGGACATAATTGTACATTTAAATTCGATGTTTGAATCATTCGAGGTCTTAATCAAAACGATAAATGTGCAAAAAAATTTAATGGCGTGTATTTTTCCAGGTTTCGTAAAACATCGTTCAAGAATTGAAAAGTACAAATCTTTTCAGTTTTTTCCGATCTCTTTCTTTCTCTTTGTTTATATTTTTTTTCATCATTTTCTGATAAAATTATAATATTTTTAAAACAATCTTACCGAACAAAATAAATTTTCGTCATTTTATGTTTTTAGAAATATATTTTCTGAGTGATCAATAGGAGGGAAAGATTGTTAGAAGATTTTTTGTGAAAAATCGTTTGATCTGAAAGTTTTTCCTGAAATACTTTTCGATAGCTTCTACCTTTTAGAAGCTAAATGCGAAAAACCAATATTTTTGACATTTGGCCCTGAATAAATTTTGACGCACACACGATCTGTCAATGGACTTTTTCTTCGGGTGTATTCTTCAGACCAAAATGAAAATCTTCACTTGCAATTTTTCGACACTGAATGCACAATGTACACATTGCCCGGGTTAGTGAAAGAATGAACAAAATTTAATATAATTCAGTTAGAATTTTGTTCTCTCAGGACAAGCAATTGAAATTGGATCGATATCAATAATTATTGGGCCCTATCGTGATCAATCTCCAGGTGAGATTTATTTCCCTAGAAGTATTTTTTTCGCACAGAATTTTTTACCTTCGTGTGAATCTTCCAGGAAACAAAATAATGTATATGAAATGACAGACAAACTTCCCTGGAAATTAGGATAAATTTTCACTCGTGAAAAAATTTAATGTGTTCGTTCTCCGAACCATGGTTTTTTCCCCCAGTTTGTAAATCTAGCTGATGCTCTAATGTTTTATTTGGAATTTATTTTCACATCATTTGAAATATTTTTTCATTTGACGAGAGACTTAAGACAGACGAACAAAGCTTGCCAAGCAAACTGGCATGAAACCGGTACGAAACTGTTGCCCATAGTTTTGAATCTTTCACTTAATATCAGGTCGGCAACTGCAGCAAAGAACCCAAGTTTCTGACACATTTACCACGCTTTAAAACATATCTAGTCGGTAGCAGTTTCTAAATTGAACGAAAAATGTAGGTCTTAAATAACAGCAACAAAAAAAAAAACACCCTATATGCATCATATTACAAATTAGAATTAAAAATAATAATTTATTAATATTAACATACTTTTATCCAATCGAGTGCAGAATTAATCCGTTGGTTGATTGTTGATGATTTTCAATTCCAAATATGGTACGTTTTGTTTGTTTATTATTTTTATGTTTCACAAGTATTTTTGTTTTGTTTATTTATTTCAATTTGTATGATTATTTTTTTAATTAAGAAGAAATAAAAACAAAAGAAAAAATAAAAGGAAGAAGAGAGAGAGAGAGAAAAAAAGAAAAGAAATTTTCTTTGTAAATATGTAAATTTCTTCGTTTGATTTTGAATATTTTTTTTTTCACACACAATTTGTATCAGGTATTATTTTGTTTTCCAAATTGTTTACAATTATTTTTTTTGTTAACACCACAGTTAGAGAGACAAAATAAGGTAATCTACTTCAGTATTTCATTGTTGTATTGAAACTAGATTATTAAAAAGCGATTTAATAATTTTGAAAAAAGGGTTTATTCCTTGTTTTGTTGAAGAAGAAAACAAAAATAAAAATCAAGCAAATAAGAATGAATGAAATTAAAAAAAAAAGATTAATAAGAAACAAACAAATGTATATAAATAAGAACTGTGCAAGAATTATATATTATTTGTTGTCAAAATAAAATGTTCAACAATAAGAAGGAAGACACATCCAAATAAACTCACTCGAAAATTTCAAAATTGTATGTTCTTCCTTTATTCTCTTTTGAAATTTATTTTTTAAAAATACATTTTTCTATTTTCTTGTTTCTTTTTTAAAATTTCTCCCCAAGAAATTTTTTGAATAGAAAATATTTTTTTTTTATTTTTGTTGTGTTCACCGAATATAATTTTTCTCGAAGGCCAACGAAGATAAAATTGAATCTAAATTATTTACATTCTCGAAGTAAAAATCTTCAAGAAAAAAAAAATATATTATTATCAAAAAGTTTAAAATTAACACTTTGAGAATATTTTGTTTTGTTTAATTAAACTTTACGCACTTGATCAAAACAGCATTGTGTGTTATTTTAGTTGTGGTGCATTACCAAGGAAAGGGAGGAATTTTGCTCAGATACAATTGAAATTCCAAACTAAATAAACAAAAACAGAAAACTCAAAATCAATATTATTTGTTCATCCACAATCCAGAGCACTTTAGCGAATACAAACACCAATGACAACGACAACAAAAACAAATCCAGCTACTTCCTTAAAACAAAAAAAAAAGTTTATAATACTAAAAAAAAATCTCCCTCTATGGGTATTTGTTTTGGCCACCCTAGTTAAGAACCGGGGAAGGAGGTGTCCCATTTATAGGTACTCTTAATAACTTGGGAGTGTTTGAAGATGGATTTGATTTTTTGCTGTCCTTCCTAACATTTTAATTCAATCTATTTGCTTGATTTATCTATTCTTGTTTTTTTTTTTATTTAAATTTTACGTTTCTTTCAATAATTGATTTCGATATTTCAGAATTTTCCCGATGAACCGTGTTTTGCGTAGAGCAAATATTATTAAATATAAAAAAAAATTTATAAATTTAATCGCAAAGTTTGCGTCGTTTTTTGCTTGATTATTTTTATCCGCCACGTACCTTTCTCGAATGGAAAAAAAATCAAGACTGACGAGACGAGAGAATAAATTTTCAAACTCTGGGGCGATTAAAGCTGAAACATCTACAATAAGTTCTCCATCTCCACCACTGCTATATGAGCTCTGGTCCGCCGAAGCAAAATAATATTTATTTGTGGTGTGGTGGTAGACTGGTGGAGTGGATTTTGATATTCTCTTTGATTTTTTTTTTGTAGTGGTTTTTTTCTGTAGGTAAACGACAAAACAGCTGGAATCAAAACAAACAGAACTACAACTTTGTGTACTGACTGAAGTATCTATCCATGTGTTTTTTTTTTTTGTATTTGTATCTCTTACCTGCGTTTGGGGAGAGAAGTAATAATGATGGCATCTTTTTTGTGTTAGAAAGCTTTTTGTGTTGCCGTTCTCTTAAGTGACGAGTAACGCTCTTTGGTAAATTAATTTTATTATATACAGTATGGTCAAAAAAAATTTTGGTTTTTATAATTAAATATATTTTTTTTTATTTATTTAATACTATGCAGATCAGTCCGTATTCGGTTCGTATTCCGAATGGAACCGAATAGGTGTGAATAAAGCTTCAGTTTTTTTTTTTTTTTTGTTTAAGTTCTTATATAGAAAAACGAAATTCGATTACACAGGATACGAACCGAAAAAATATTTACGTGCGAAACAAGGCTGAGGTAGATTTGAATTTGTTGTGGAATTTAATAAAGCCCATTAGTGACTCATTTCAAAACTCGATTAACAGTAAAACTAGTTTTATGGAATTATTCGAGGTAATTAGATTGTTTTTTTTCGGGGGGGGGGGGGGGGGGCGATATATTATTAGCACTAATACGATAAATTCGGCGCCGAAAATTATTAACGGATTTTTGTAGTAGGTCAAATTTGAAAATTGATAACGGTTTCTTGTAGAGGGGTCAAATATAAGTATTTTTTTCTATGGGACGGGAGGTCTAACTCCCTCCGCTTTGACAGGAGGTGCAGTCTCTTAAAAAAAATACTAAAAACAGAAAAAACTAACGGTAGTACTTTCAACTAAGTATTACTCCATTTTCAATGACAATGCTCTGTTTCATTTCCAGTTCTTAAATTAAATTTGAATAAAAAAATTAGTTTAAAACTCAAAATTTGGGAAAAAAAACTTTAAAAACTTTAAGTTTAAAAGTGGAATTTTTCTAAACTTTGAGATTTTACCCTGCATCAGCAACTTCAAGTTTGTAAATTATTAAATTCACGCTCATGAAATTTGGAATCAATATTTCTTGACCAAACGGTTTAATCAGATAAAATCTTCTTCCATCAATATGTAAGCCTTTTAAGAAACATATGACAAGACAAGAAAATTGTTTCGTCGTGTTTTATCCAAAGCCACCGAATATTTAAAAATTTAACGGTGGGCGGTGGAATTTTGATTGATGTAAGGTCTAAGATCGGAGGTAACTAATTGGTCCATAATTAAAAAAAAAGCGTTGTATTTATTTTAATATATATCCATTGCATCTAAATTGTATTGTGTTATTTATTTGTTTGGCTGACAATAGAAAGTAAAAGAAACCTTTGAAATTTCAAGGTGACCGTTTTTTTCTCTAAGACCAATACGATTCGAAATAATTTCAAAAAGTGAGAAAAGGGGTAGTGCTGAAGAAGCTGCCGCTCTCTTTGTATGCGCTAACTACAAAGTTTTTGCTTAAAAAATATATTAGTCGAGTGTTTTCTTATATCTATACACTTTGCAATTTTATCGGCCATTCCAGATTGGTGCTATACTGAAATTAAAATCATCAAAAACCGTACAAAACGTTCTCGATGTGAAACATAAACTACTCTATTTAAATCAATCACTGTCCCGAATCAACATCGTTAATGTAAACGCCACTCTACTGTAACTTCTCTCATGCTTCAAGGTTCAAACAATTAAAATTTTTTTTGTATTTTGTATTAAATTTGGAATATCATTAAAATGAAAGTACTCATACAAAGGAATTTCATTTTTATAAACCAGTAAGATTACTGAGATTTCGACAAATGCAATAAGCTAAAAAAGTCCAAGTCCAAAAAATATTACTCATACGCCACAGTGGCCACTTATAGAATTAAAGCTGGTGAACATATTTTATACCAATTTGAGTTTTGTTCACATATTCTATGGACTTCTGCTAATCAAAACCACGGAACCTGAATGACCAAAACCGTTCCAGAGACATATATAATTTCTCAAATGTGTATTTTATTAAAATGTTATATACGGAAGAGTTGTCACCACGAGACTAATTGTTCGTGAGGTAAGAGTATTTCATCTCGTTCGTCCACTTCAAACTCGAAGAAGATTTTTATGCCAGCTTTCACAACACCACCGTAAAAATTACCCTTACCCAAGAAGTCTCCTGTGAACAGGCCAATTCTGATTGCCAAAAAAATTCAAAAAATTAGTTTTGCATATTATTTCTAAATTGCGGATATTATTATTTCCAAAGCAACTAAATTCGAAAATTACGTGTAATGAAATAATCTATATATACGTTGTCGAAATGATTTTATAAAACAATTAGTACGTTTTGAATTCGTTAATTCGCACATTTTGTATAAAATATTTATAACACATGTAACTCATTTGTATTACTTTCAATGTCGGTACTTACCTTTTGATGTACATATTATGCAAAATTCATTAAAAGTCCCAAGCCCAAGTTCTAAATTCAATACTACATTGAAACCGACCGCAAACAAAAATAAAACACTACAAAATTACATTCGTTTTTTTGCATTTAAATAATTATTTTCTGTTTTATTTGTCAAAAAATTGTAAATTTGCTTCATTTTGTTTCTTTAATTTTTTAATTTTGTTTTTTTTGTATAATACTCATACATATAAATTAAAAAAAAAAAAGAATGTCGGGCATTTTTCGAAGATATATTCGTATTTATATTTTTAATATATTAATTATAATATATGTACTGTTTTATTTTAATTTCCCTTAAATACTTGTGTATAGTAACATTTAGAAAGCATTTTGTTTTATTTTATTTTATTTTTTATGAATTTTGTATGTTTATATTTATTTTATTTTGTATTTATATTTATAAAAAAAGGTTTACAATTTATTTATAATGCTTATTATTTCGTAGTCATTTTTTTATTTTTGTTTTTTTTTTAGTAAAAATGTATTTATTTTTATTTATGTATTCTTTTTTTTTTTTGTTTGCTTAAATTTATTTTTGCCAGCACATATAGAGATTTTAATTTATTAGCAACATAGTGGCAAAAAATGCGTGTCTTTCAGAAAAACATATTTTTTAACACAAACAGTTTAATATATAATATGTATGCAAATGCAATGATAATTCACATTAAGGAGGATTAATTTTAAAAATATATTATATACCTAATAGAAATAATAATACGAAATAAAATTATACAAAAATAAAAACAGAAAAACATTTATATATATATAAATACATGTACGATGATTTTACTTTTTTTTCTCTACACTAGTATTAAATTTTTATATATATTTATATTTATATATTATTGTTATTATTATAATGAATATAAATTACTAATGTTTTGACACTACCGATGTCTTTTGAATCTAAAAATTTAATTATAATAATTTTTGTTTATTTTTTTTTTTAATACGATCTTGTATTTATTTATTATTATTTTATTAACTTAAGTATGTAGTAGTTTATATTTATTTAATTTTTTTTGTTTTTGCTTGATTTTCAATATTTTTTTTTTGTTTTAATTTTTTGTTTACAGCAATATTCGTATTCCTTACAGTTGAATTGATTTCTTCTTTTTGTTTTCTTATTTATTTAATATTTGAATTAATAACATACATATTTGTTTTATTTAAATTTTATTTTATGTTTTATTAAATTTTATATTTTATAGCGAATTAATATAATTTCAGTTCATTGTTTTCGTGTTTTTTTTTACTATGTTTTCTTTTTTTTTAATTATTTTAATAATATGTATAACTTAAATTTAAAATTTATATAAAAAACTTGTAATTTTAGGTTTCTTTAGTGTATGTGTGTGTGTGTGTGTGTTTTGTTTTTTGTTGTTCATCCTAACCATCGGACATTGCTCTTACCTCCGATTAAATTCCGATTTTATTGCTGCAAATTAAAAAGAAGGAAAAATAATTATATTTTTGTATTTTAAATGAAAATTTTGAAAATAAAAACAAATATTTACCATCTATAATTTCTTGTTTTGCTTTTTGGATTTCTAATCGCATTTCTCGAACAATTTCAGCTTTTAAACTATCTAGATCAGCTGATAACGCTAGGGAGAGTCCTTCACCATTCACTTGCTGCATTAAAAAAAAAGTAATTTTAGATTTTGGAAAAGAGATTTGTTTTTCTTTTTTTTTCGTGTATACCCTCCATAAGGGTCAGCCTTGATTTGGTGGAGGGGCTTACGGTTAATCTTATTATAAAACTTTGTCCTATGCGACCACGCCGTGGAAATTCTTTTTTTAGTAGGAGCCACCAATGGTTTACAGGTCGAAGTGGAGTTGCTGGTCGCTAGTAATTGGGCCCAAAGAAAGACTATTTCCATCAAGACACATCCAACAAACAGATGAAAAGGTATTCTTTAAAATGAATACTCAGGTTGAACTACTTGTTAAGCAGCTTATATGGGCTACAGGCTTAGAAGGAGCGGTTAATTTCCCTCCCCATTATTGGAGTTAAATTAGGGATCTGTTTCTATAGGTTCAGGTTTATGTCTCGAAGTAACTTGTCAATCAATGATGTTAGATCATGCGAAGCTCGGATATGGATGCTCTAAATGATATCGACCCCAGCAAAGTTAATATGGACAACGAATCTCAGATCTGAACGTGGAATGACGGGTAAAACAATCTACCCTAGTATACCTTCCCAGTCGCCCATTTCCGTTGTAGTGTATTACTGTAACTCCCGATGGCAGTGGGATATGAATTGGCCAGGGGCATACACTAACTTATTTGAAGAATTTAATCAGTGGAAAATATAACAGATGAATGGAATGAGGACGGAGATTGAGCTGCACCAACTACAGACCTACAAGTCGCTTCAACATCATCCATCAAATTTGATAGGATATTTTTCCAAACTCGTTCACTTGTGCAGGATGTCATTTCAAAGTCTGTCAGAAAATCGTCAAACCTTTTGATGTCGAAAAACATTTAAAATAGATGCATGCGCGATCATTCAAAATCATAGTTGAAGCACAAGAGGCACAATTTTTCAAAAGTCCGTTCTGATGAAGATGACTGATATCATCAAGAGAAAAAAACTAGCTGTTTGTGATGTATTTCCAATATTGAAACGGAGACGGAGAAAATGGGCTTGATCGTTAAAGTGATGAAAACCAAGTTTTTGCTGTCTTCAACATCATCTACTGGGACAAAACGTCAGAATGGGCGGACATGACTTTATAGTAATCAGAAACTTTGTTCAACTAGGATCCACTTATACATTGTAAAATAACATCAGGCAGAGATAAAACGAAGAATAACTCTTGCCAACCACTATTTCTTCGGTTCGAGTGAAGAGTCTTAGAGAAAAGACCTTAGTCATTCCAAGTCCTGCTGTATGGCGTAAAGGCCAGGATATAGTCAAGAACGGATATAAACCAATTGGATTGCTTTGAGAAAAACAAAATTTCGATTGATGTGTGGTCCGGTCTGTAACATTAAATATTAGAGGAGAAGATTCAAAGACGATCTTTACGGGCGACAGACTGAGTTTATTAGGTGAAAACACAGCTAGGAGCGTATGGACATCGACGCACTAGCATAAGTCTTCGCCCCTAGATTGTTAGCATCATCTTAAGAAAGTAAGAAAGAGCTATAATACATCTCTTATAAAACTCATATTGAAACTTCCGTAATCTTAAATTGTATAATATTTCAATAAAACCAAACTATTTTATTTATAAAAGAACAAACCTTAAGTATCGTTTCTTCACTGGCACTGCCAAATCGTTTTCTAATTGGTCGGGGCGATTCACTTCCGCTATTTGAAGAATTATTATTTCCCGAATTGCAATTGCCATTAGAATTTGATCCTCCCAGCTTGTGTGGCAAGGTATTTGATTTTTCCCATGGCCGTTGTTTGGCATTCTGTGCTTCTTCGGCTGGATCCGGCTATAGTTGAAGTTTACAAAGTTTAATAACAATGAGCATAATTTTAAATAATTTAATTAAACCTCTTTTCTTTCGGTAACAGCCCTTCGTCGTGCCAATGTTTTGGCCATTTCATCCATCATGGAAGCCATACCCTTTGAACTACGACCAATCGTTCCATAGTTTCCACTGCCACCACTGGATGTGCTGCTTCCACTGTTTTCAGCCGGTGGGGGTGCAGTCTATGAAATGAAAAGATTACATCATCAGTTAAACTAGATGGAATTATGATCAAAGTCTTTCTTACCTTGTTCTTTTTGAGTTTTGTTTGTTGCAATTGTGCTGATAATGAACCCATAAAATCGGCGGCTGGGTTATCTTTTTTCTGCATTAAGCCACCCATAGGTGGTGGCGGTGGTGGAGGTGGAGCTCCTGGTCCACCAGGCGCTCCAGGGCCACCACCTCCGCCGCCACCCATCATTGGTGGTGCAGGTGGAGCAGCTGGAGGTTGCGGTGGTGGTGGTATGCCACCTGCGTTCGGTCCGCCATGTGTGTTGCCACTATTGAACATTGGTGGACCACCTCCAAAAGCTGGTGGCGGTGGTGGAGCTGCTGGTGCTCCTCCACCTGGGAGAGCAGCTCGATTCATCATCGGTGGTGGCATAGGAATACCATTGTGAGAACCAGCCATGGATGGCAACATTGGCGGTGCCATTGGAATCTGACTGTAGAGATTTTCTGTGACAGCAATACTCGGCCCATTCGTCTGGCCATACTGTCCACCACTTGAAGGATCAATCATTGGAAGATGTGGTGGCTGCTGTTGCTGGGGTGGTTGCGGTGGCTGTGGGGGCACCTGCTGCTGCAGTTGCTGTGGCGGCTGTTGTTGTTGCTGTTGGCTAGCATACACGACACTATTGGAACTCGCCGACGATGGAATGCCTTGACTTTGTTGTGACGACGAAACATAAATGGGACCGTTTTGAATTGCCTGCTGTGGCTGTTGTTGTTGCTGCTGTTGTTGGTTTTGTGGAGGCAGAGGAGGTAAGCTTCCTCTGTCCATACCAATACCGCCGCCGCCGATATTCTGCTGTGAGTATTGATGATGATTTAGATTTGGATTAGAACTAGATGACACATAGATGGGTTGCTGATACTGTATGCCATAATGGGAGGACACAAAAAACACATAGCATGGCATTGGGATTAATTAATGAAAAAATTATAACAAAAAAATCTAATTTATGAGAAGCACTGATACTGATTCTGAGGCAAGGTCAAAGAGGATCTCGCGTACGTGATTCCAGCTCAAATAAGAAGGAGGGTTAGTTACATTATGTTGTTAGAAGCTTACCTGATTTTGTTGCTGGTATGAATTGTTTATCATTTGTTGTGATGAGTACACGGGATGTTGATGATGCTGTTGTGCGAGCTGTTGTGGAGCATGATACTGATTTTGTTGTTGTTGGTTAGACTGCAACTGTTGTTGTTGTTGCGACTGTTGCTGCTGCTGCTGTTGCTGCTGCTGTTGTTGTTGTTGCTGCTGTTGCTGCTGCTGTGGTGGAATACCGCCTTGTGAATTTGGTGGCGCTTGTGGCGGTTGCATCATACCAGAATTAATACCACCACCACCACCACCTACACTACCACCGCCCCCTCCGATAATACCATTCTGCTGAAGGATACCATTGGCAGCTATTTGATTTTGACCATAAATCTGTTGTGGCATCGACATTGGAGGTGGTTGTGGAGCCGGTGGTGCACTAAGGGAATTTCTTTAATTCGTTATGTTTCGATTCATAGTTTTGTTTTTGTTTTTTTTTTTATGAGGCGATGATGATGAAAGAGAATTTCATAAGTTGGGGGATCAAAAGGATCGAGCATTGGGAAATGTGCAAAAGGATCATGATGATGATGAGAGAAAAAGAGAACAAGAACAACAAAACAAATCATTTAAATAAAAAATCTCAAAAATTCTAAAAAAAAAAACAATAATAAAAGATCATTACATATTGTGTATTTTTTTTTTTTTTATGTGATTGTGTGTGTAGGATTTTCTTAGAGAAATTTTTTTTAGAAAATTTGCTTAATTACTAAGGTGTGTGGTTATTTTTGTGATAATGTGAGGAGAAAAGTGTGAATAGTTGTTGTAAGTTACATTTTTAAAAAAATAAATATTTTTTTCGATAGTAAGTTGTTTGGTTTTCATAAAGGTTTTAATTTTTTTCCATTTTGTTTTATAACCGTTCCAATCTATTATTTAAAATTTTGTTCGTAAAATGAGCTGATAGTGTTGAAAGATACAAAATATCAACTAAATAATTTACAAGGTATGTTGATTTTTAAATCAACCCAATTCTATTTTATCAATTTTTAAAATGTCAACCTAATCGGTCACTGTGGCGTGTGTTTAACCTTTTATTATATTGACCAAATTTCAAGGATAACCCAAAATTTTCTATTACAGACCGAAAAATGGAACCGAATCTAACCTTTTTTGGTCACCATTCATTGATAACACATCGGCATCTATATGAGAAAAGCAGCTAAGTGTTTTTTTTTTGGGAAAAATTAAGATTTTGGTGCAATTTTGTCGAAATTCAACATACCAAACGTTAACTGATGTGTTAATTACTCTGACTTGCACCCATGGTAGAATTTTAATTGGCTGAGAATCACTTAAGTGGTTGTAGTAAACTCAGTAGCGAAATAGTATATCTATTCGTAATAGTAATACCCAAAAGTAAAAATTCGACCACAAAATCAAATCTAATGGCAGTTTTACGTCTAGCCTTGCCTGCTGACCGGTGAACCCCATGAGCCACCCAAAGTGGTTATTTGTTTTGGAATCGTACGTTTGTTTAGATATATGAGTTTGCATACGCTGCTTTAAAGGTCGGTTAAGAATAATTAATTTTGATGTAAATAAAAATAAGCTTGCAAAAGACAACGCGTTACTATCACATTCTAGTACATATCCTGACGATATATGTGTAATTGATACAAAACAGAGTAATGTCAATGGATCTTTTATGAGTATTGAGACGGAAGTGGTGAGAATGGGTCCCACCTTGTTGGGTTATAAGTCCCACCTTTTTTTTATTTTGAGGGCCCCACTTTATTGGGACATAACTCATCCATATTTAAAAAAAAAACAGTTCTCCACCGCAGCAAACGCTAGCCTAAGAATGACTTAGTTAAGATTTTTGCAAAGAAGCCTAATAACTGCTACAAATAGTGAGTCGGTGGGCTCTAATTATAACGAAAGCAAGTGGTTTTTACATACCAGAGACACTCTGATTATTCCCCCCAACATTGCCAATTGGAATCTTCTGTCAATAGTCTAGGGGGAATATGGGGCCTTGTTTCATTTATTTTGAGGCATTTTTTTTTTCATTTCGGTGGGGCTTTTTTCACTATGAAAAAATACCCCAATTTGGAGTTTTATTTAATTTTTTTCTTTTGGGGCAGAAAGGTGAACATTTTTTTCAGTTTTTAAGAATTTTCGACCACGTTGCGCACCAAATTTTGTTGGCAAACGTCAGATTCGGATTCAGCTATCCCAAAAATCATAAAATATAACAGAAATATCTAGCCCAAAGCTTTATTACAAAACACACAAGTTGATTGAGTTTGGGTGCTCACGTAGTTTTAATTACCGGATTTTACAAACAATTTTTTGTTGAACCGTTTTTGAAATAATGTTTCTTAACATTCCACTCACATCACCAATTTCTAAACATGAGAACTAAACGAAATATATTGTCTTTTCGCACAACTTGTTATATTAGGAATTTACACTAATTGAACTATAAGTTTCTTTAATCTCCAATCAAAAGGGCTTGAATTTTTGTTTTAAACACTGGTCCCAAAATTTCTTTTAAACAAATTCATACCGTTTCCAATACAAATGACTCTTCTTAACATACAATTTATTTCATTAATTCGATAGTGAAAATACGAATATTTCGCAATTCTCAAGGCTTTCAATAGTTAACATCACTATACAGATTCTTCTCAGCAACTGTTTCAATATTAAAAAAAAAATAAAAAAATATTCCTAAATGACAATTTCCATCCCGCCGACCTCAATTGAAAATAATATGAAAAAAACCTCTTTCTTTGTTAAATCAACAAGCTTACGCTGACATAACAAGGTAATGAGAGACCAAACAACTTAACATAAATAAAATAGATATATATCAATAAGTACACATAAAAATGATAGAAAGAAAAAAAAAATTAAAATCTCATTCCAATTACACATCTAATCAAGTCCCTAATCAAACTTATATCACACAACAGACAATATGTTTGATGACAAACCTGCTTGTGCGGTGATGGCCCTGTGGCGTCGGTGGGCTCTGTGGTATGTTGTTTTGATTTGTTTGTGAGGTTGGTGTCTGTGCCGAGGGCGTTACATTTCCCGAGATATTCTGTTGCTGTTGTAATATTGCTGCGTCCTCACGTGTCATCGTTCGATAGCCCATATCCTCCTCATAGCCATTGCCATTTGTTGGCATTGCTGGTGTATTTGGAGCTACACGACCACTAAGCACCTATATTTTTTTTTTTTTTAAACAGACACAAATATGTAAAAAAAAGTTTAAAAAAAAACAAAAAAGAAGTAATACCTCAAGCGAATGCATCATAACACGAGCAAACGCTTCCGCATCCTGTTGGCTGGAAAAGTTTAGACCATAAACATATTTTGAATCTCGCCATTGATGAAATGTCGCTGTGGCTTGATTGTATTTCAATCCCTTGAGTATGGAACAATTAATGACCACTTCGTGGTCCTGCAACTTGCGCCCGACCACACGAAATGTGTTATTTTGTTGATGATGGTAGATTTGCACTTTGCTGAGACCAGATGAAGAGCCCGATGGTACCCATTTCTTTTGGGTATCATCATAGACCATGACTGAGGCACGAGCCCCAATAATACTTTGTTCACTGTAAAAAAAAAAAAAAACAATAGTTTAGTTACATTTCGGAAAACTTAAAGATAAGAGAATCAATATCAATCAAAATGCAGAAATGGTCTAGAACCAATCGAAACTTGGGTCTTTTTGTGTGAACTTCCTGTATTTTATTTCTAAACTGCGTCACTCACAAATTGGCATAAAAACTCTTCAAATGTTATTTCTATCTTATTGCCATTAAAGTGGCAAAATGACAGCAATTTAAAATACTCGTAATAATCAGCCTTCATTCCTCAAACCTTATTTTTTTAAGACCAGTTCTTACGTAATTGTTTTAAGTTTACACTGAAAAAAGGAATGTTTTTTCCCATACTATTGCACAATTATAATAATAAATGATTACTTTGCTTTCCAGCACAAAAGTATCTCTGAGTTACACAGTATCTATGGCAAAGTCATTACCATTGTCAATAAAATGCTATGCAATCAGACAGGTTTCTTAACTTGTGACTCATACTGTTATTGTGGAGAGAAGGTTTTACTTTCCTTTCAATAACGAGATGGAAAAAAAAAGTGCGAGTGGTACGTACCCTATACAAACTGCGCTGCTGATGATGGGTGTTATTGCATGCTGGTTGTTGGAACATGCAAAACTGGTTATTTACTTAATCACCTGAAGCTATACTTTAACATGGAGATGGCACTTTTAAGACACGCGCACGTGAATATACAAGCTGATGCGTTTACATAATGCATCATCATCATCATCATCTCACGCTTATAATAATAATTATCCTCCTTTAAGCTAAATAAGTCTGCTAACTCTTGCATATGCCTATTGTCTTTCTGTAACAACTCCTTATAGCAACCCCGGGAAACCTGGAATTGGAACGAATCTTCTCTTGAAAGATATGTACATATATATTTTTTCTATTTTTATTTTTTTTTTTATAATGATTTCCCAGGGCGTATTTTATTCCTTTGGCTGTTCTTATGCGAATGTAGAACAAACAAATGATGTCCTCATTAAATGGGCGTGCATTATATGAGGGAATTATTATTAAGGAAAAGGATGTATTACGAAAAAAAGAGAGGTTTTTAACGCATTAAATTTATTAAAACAAAAATATGTATGCAACACAGGCTGACTTTACTTGCTTAAGATATCCAACTACAATTTTTAAGGAGATTTATGAGGGAATTCTATCGAAAAGAAAAAAAAATGTTTGAAAACGTGTTCCGTCTCAAATATCTCAAAAGCAAAAATTGCCGTCTGTCGGTCTGTGCGGCTTTGCGTTCATTTGTACACATTTTCACTTCCTAAACGGTTGGACAATTTTTTTCAAATTTGCTAGATGATTTTTAAGTACATAATTACAAAAGTTGGGTCTAGAACGAATACCTCCCATAAAAAGGTTTTGAGTTATTAGATATTTTTCGAAAACAGTTTCAACGATATGTGTTTGTTTTGTTTAAAGTGATTGCAGCCAAACTGCATTTTTTTTAGTTTTTCTGAAAAAACTCATATAAATACGAAACAGTACTGCATTTTTTTTTTTTCTTTTTTTGAAACATGAATTTCTCGTAAACGCTTTAAAAAACGCTTTTAAATTACTTGTGCACAGATTTTTAATTTTCAAAAAAGTAAATGTAAATACTAAAAAAGTAAAAAAAAAACATTATTTTCCATATTAATAACCTAAAGCTTAGGGTTATTCAAACAAAAATTTTACTCTCGGCACCAAGTTTAAAAGTTTTGTTTAGGCTAAAGAACAAGCGCTGCAAAAATTCAGCTCTTAAAGTTAATGTGTAGTACGCGCGCAATGCACTTTTAGTTTTTGGAAAAAAGGACAATTTCTTTGAACCGCAAATTTGGCAAAGTTGAATTTTCTCAGCAAGACATTTTTCATCTTTTAGCTTTTACTTCTAGGCTTTTATCGCATCTCATGCGAATTACCCTCATTAAAGTGATGTGATCAAAAGCAATGTTTGAAGTTCTTTAAAATTATAAAAAAAATATATATACAAAAAAAAAAAATATCTACCACTTAAGTTCCATAAAATCCTTCCTAGGTCGTGAACTTCCGAAAGAGCTTGTTGGTCGGAAAACATCCCTTGGCATTGTTCGATTTTGCTTTTCATTTAAATTCAACGATGATGCATCATTATAAAAGTCATCCTGTGATGGCGGCCTATTCATCATCAACATCATACCGCCAGCATAAAAGTTCGGCACAAATGGATCGTTATTTTTTCGGAGTGAAATTTTGACTGGCAAAGAGTACAATGCAGCAACTTCTTCTTCTTTCATTTCTAAAGTTGTCGTTGTCGTCGTCATCATCTTCATCGACAACTCATCGGCACAAGTAACTTCAGCAACAGCAGTAGAACTATCTCTTACGGTCGTTGACCAATCATCCTTACAAGTCTTCCCCGACGTCGTTGTTGTTGTAGTAGTAGTCATAGTTGGGGCCAATGACTCAGTTCTTGATTTAGAGTTGCTATTTTTTGCATTACTATTTGTTTCCATTTCCAATTCCGAAATGGCATAGTAAAGATGCTCATCAGCAGCATCAGCAGCAGCAACAGCATCCATAGTTGGTGCCATTGACGCTGCAATAGCACCACAACAACTCTCACTCGTATCATCATCATCATCGTCATCATAGCCAACATGACTGGATGCTGCTCTGCCTATTGCATCCATTATTTTATCTGAACTCCTATTGCAATTAGTTGTTCCGATTGCATTGTTGTTGTAGGTAATCGAGCAGGACACAGATGATGGCGGTGGTGGTGGCTCGGATTCGGACGACACTACCGATGCCAACATTGGATATTCTGTATCCTTCGATTTAATAGTTGTTGTTGTTGCGGTTACATGTTTCACTGCTGATGATGGTTTCTCTTTGTTTCGTGATGGTTTCAATTTTTTGCTGAGCTTTTTCATTTCTTTCTTCTTTTGGATATTCTTTTCCGAATAAGGAAGGTTTTTCTATACTCAATTACTTTTTTTTTCTAGCGAGTCGTTTTATCTATAAAAATGATGCCATTTAAAGATATGAAAACCGTATCGACACGATATCGAAGAAAGACGGTGTTTCAATGCAACTAACTTGATTATGGTTTTTCTTCGTTTTTCATTCACAATTTTTCTTCAGAAATTCAACAGAAAAAATATCTAACAATTAAAAACCAAGGGAAACAAACTATGGGAATTATACGGATGTCAATTGAAAAGATCGACGTATAAAACCGAACTGGAGAAGAAATTCATTTCGGATCCAACTTTTTGCTGGATACTTCCATTTGCATTGAGAGAAAAAAAAATAATAATAAAAAATGATATAAGAGAAATATGCGTTTTGAAGTTCTTTTGTTGTATAGTTTTTTTATTCATTTTTTTTGTTGATATTTTTGTTATCAAATTGGGCAGCGGACGACTATGAGTCTGGACAAAAAGCTAGCGACACATATCGTTTATGGATAAAAGAATGTACACAATAATCTGACTTCTGGTTATGGTATGCATCGGCATCGGGCATGTTGGCACTAGTTGACATTGGGTGGTGCGAGGTGAAGAGGGGCGAGTATAGATTGTGTAACCGTCTAGGGAATTAATCATGATTATAATAATTTTACACAGAGGCATATATGTATATTTTTGTATGGTTGCAATCTGCGACTGTGAAATATTTTTTTTTTTTTTTTTAATTTTTTGCGCAATGAACTTTAAATGTGTCATTTACTTTAAAATAAAAAAAAAAAATAATCGCTTATACTGAATTCGTCTATCAAACGTAGTTTTTTTTTTTTAAACAAAAAGAAAATGCTGACCTACACTGAGGACGGTTGAAAGTCGAGTTGAGTTTGTCGCTTTAGAAAAAATATATGATAAAATGGTTAGAATGAAGAGATGCAGGCCAATATTGTTGTAGACTATGTTGATTGGTAAATATGATGAACAGAAAACTACCATCAGGAAAAATGAAATGAAATGAATCAAATTGATTATGTCCATTCAACCTTGAAAAAATTAGATTAACACGGTATTTTACGCCTTTTCTCGTTGTACTAAGCGCTTTCTCATGACTTCCTATGCCAATCTTTCAACAGTATTCTACTCTCTTTTCCAATATATTCAGCGATTGTTTCTGTGGGTAGTCCACGGTACTGACTTCCCGTAATACTACATATGCAGTATGCCAAGGTATTGTGCGCTTTTAATCGTGGTAGTCCAAGGTATTTCGCATATTTTCCCCAACTGCTCAGACGTTGTATTGCGATTTTCATTTATTTTCCGCGGTATTCTACACTTTTTCCTGCTGTAGGTATATATAAGGCATGCTTTTCCCAAAACACCCACTTTTTTACACACTGTTCCCCGATCTTTTCAGTAGTCTGCTATTTTTTCCGTGCTATTTTAAATGCGGCAGTAGACGGTACTTCGCATATTTTTCATCTTGATTCAGTGACTCATAGCTTTTTTCTGTGACTTTCTTTGCTTTTGCTCGGAGGTATTTCACGCATTTTCCGCTCTCTTTCTTGGTACTGAGTGCTTTTTTCATACTATTTTTCGCTGTATTTAGCAGTTAGCAGTATTCCAACACGATAGTCCACTATATTTCGCATATTTTTCCATATTTAACGCATTTTCCCATGGTAATATACCCATGCTTTTATCATGACGTGCCTTTCTGATCTCTGCTATCTTTCATCAGTATTCCGCGGTTTTTCCCACGATTTTTACCGTAGTACGTACAATTTCGCTGCTTTTCACACTTTTTACCACGACATTCCACGCTTTCCACTGTGATTCTTTCACTCATGTCCTATTTTACGCTTTTTCCTGTGGTACTAAGCGCCCTTTTCATGATATTGGTTTCTATTATCCGAGGTATTCCGCGATCTTTCACCAGTACTCCGCACTTTTTTTACGGTATTCAGGGCTTTTTATCGCGGGAGATTGCGACATTTCATAGTTTTCCCCAACTTTTCACACTTTTGTCCACGATTTTTCTGTGTTTTTTATCAAGTGGTATTTTGCGATCTTTCACCGATATTGATTTAAATCGAATTAAAATGAAAAAAACTATCGAAAACACGAAAAAGTGCTAATATATCGGCGTGCAAGTCTCAACAGCTAAAAAAAAAAAAACCATCTGCTCTGGCATTACCTGAACCAGCGTTTCTTGTTCTGTTTTTGTCATGTATCGGATGACTATGGAACACCCTACGCGAGTTACAATTAAAAATATTGATATAGAAGGTACACATTTTATACTAACGATCAAGGATAGATATAACTCAATAATTAGTAGGTTCCGTTAGAACCAACTCAGAGGGGATATAAATCAATTACAACAACTTAATTATCCAGTTCCCTAAAGCTTAAAGTATAATGAAGGCGATATCCATGAAGGAAGAATGTGGTTCTAGGTTGTGGGTGTTGTAGATTGGACATAAATTATTACTTCATATATTCAAACTTTAAAATTGGTCTAGGTTTTCAAGCAATATATTTTAAAAGTATTGCAAAGGGAGCAGTATAACGATTTAAAAAAAAAAAACTTAAGGTCAAATTGATATCAAATACAATTTTTTTCTTCCTAAAATTGTGTGGTATTTTAAATAACTTGGTAAGTTTCCATTTTATAGAAATAATAATCAATTGATTGATGAGCAACAATTTACAAAGCACTTTTCATTATAAATCTCTTCTCTTTTTCTTTGTTCCCAAAATTAAAAAGCCCCCAGAAGTATACTTTCCCATTTATTGTTATCGGCAGCTACCTTTATTCATTCAAACTATACTTTGCTCTATTTACTGGCAAGTGGCAACGCATATCCTGGAGTTCACTATATTATTTAATTATTAATAGCTGCTTCCTTTTTTAGTTCTTTTCCAAATCCAACCCGCAATCCGTTGATGGAATCCATCCGAACCTTTTCGATCAAATTGAAGTTGAAGAGCTTTTCAATTCAAATGAATGGAAAGTATAGATAGAAGGATAACCTATACATTAAAAATAGAGAAAGAAAGAAAAACAAATAACATTGGCAGGATGGTCCTATCCTTTTCCTTTTCTACAACAACTGGCTGCCTTTTCATTATATATTTTCAATATTGAAATGCCCCACAGCCCACAACGCAACGGAGAGAAACATGTTGAATGAAGTTAGCAATTATAATTGTACGCTCAAGTGATTGCTTTCATTTATCAACCATTTATCTGTGTTATCATTTGAAGTAGATATGAGTTCACAGGAAGGATATTATTCAATTGATTTGGATTCTGTTAAGGGGGTCAATATTTAAACGGAATTGGAGCTCACCGGATAATAGCAAATTTATTCGAAAGTTATATCGAGTTTAGAATGTTTTTGAGAACAAAAAAAAAATCAATTCTCTAACGAAGGAGGCTTAATTGGAACAACAAATATGAATATAGAATAGATTTGTAGGTTACAAGAACCTACGACAAAATTTGAATTGAATATAAAATTTCTGCTGCTGATAAAATTCACCAGAATCTAAGCTTGTATATTGGAATTTTGTAAGAATTCCGCTACCAACTAAATTTATCACAATTATCAGAAAACACACTCTGCAGTATGCATTGTGTAGCTAAACCAATTGTATAAAATAGGAAAAGGAAACCAAACTATATTTTCTGTAATGATTGCATAAAACTTGATAAGAAGTGAAACATACGGATATAATTTTTGCATCTTAGCAAGTATTTTTTTTACAATCAAACTAAAGTCCAGATCAAATGAGTTATTAATTTTATGTAATTTGTTGTTTTGTTTTTTCTACATTTGTTGTAGGAAGCAGAAGTTTTTTTTTAAAACGAATTTTTTGGATTCTAATGTAGCAGACGGAATATTGTTTTAGTTTTTTCCTTCCTCCTTTCATATTCATTAAAAGTGTGAAATACTGCGCAAAAAAAATCGCAGAAAAGTCGAAGAGTAAAATTTGGAATACCTCGCGGAATAACAACAAATATAACGAAAAAAGCGCTTAGTGCCACAGAAAAAAGAGTAAAATACCTCGTGGCGGAAAAATCACAGTGGAAAGCGCGGAAAAATATGCGTTGAAAACCTCTGAATACTGGTTAAACATCGCAAAAAATCAGAAAGGGAGATCATGAAAAAAGCGTAGGTATAGTACCATTGGAAAAAGCGTTAAATATCGCGGTAAAAAGCGGAAAAAAAGAAAAGCGCGGAAAGTCGCAAAAAAAATTTAAAAGTCACGGAAAAATATATAAATACCACGGACTAGCGCGGAATATCGTGGATAAGATCGCGCAATACTGATTAAAGAGCTTTTTAAAAACACAACACTTTTCCGCGATATCATACGCATTTATTCAAGACCTCATACGTATCATTCTGAGGTATTCCAATTTACAGCACATTTATATTACTAAAAATATAAAACCATCTCCTGAAAAATAAAGAATGGAGAGTCTTGCGGGTCAGTAGCTACCTAATTTGCAGTCCTGTAACTAATGAATTTTATAAACGATCTACTAATTAAGACAGTAAATGTAATTACAAAATAGAAATCACTTTGCAGGGCAGGACAACGTCTGCCGGGTCAGCTAGTATTAAAATAAAAGGCTCAAATTTGATGAGAAATTTGTATTTAATATCTAGAACGATATTCCGTCTGTTGCATTAGAATCCAAAAAATTATTTTCAAAAAAGAGCAGTTTACTACTTATAATCGGAGAGCTAGCGACGAAAAATCAACGTCATAAGGTGCAAGGACACTGCTATTTGAGAAACAAATCCACTCAGTTACAACTTTTTTTTAGAAAAAAAACGTCATCGGCATAACATAATTTGTTACGGCGGGAAACAAGTTGGCAAAAGCGAAAGTGGGGACAAAGAGGAGTGCCAGGTGTCATCAAACACAAAAGACAAAAAAAAAAATTAAAAAATAAATCTGATACGATACAAAGCTGAAAATTGGTAGGTAGGTAATCTAAAAGGTTTTGTTAATACCAAAACGTAAGCAAATCGACAGTAGCGTGGTTGGGTGCAAAAGAGTTGCCAGAATTTATATATCAAAATCAAAAAATTAATAAAACAAAAATTGAAAAGATTAGTGGAGCTAAAGAGTTGCCAGAAGACATTAAATGCAAAAGCATGAGTTGATTAGTAGAGTTGTCAGAGTTGTACGAGTTAATCAATGATGCAAGGTTTTTGGATTTTTTTTTCTAAAAATTGTCAAATTATTTAACATTGTTTTTATAAAATGAACTATCCACCTATCCTTAAAATATAATTGCAAGACTTTAATTGAAAAAAAAAAAACAAAAACTGAATTGAAACTAAGACTGAGACCTAAAGAATTCTTCTGACCTAGATTTGTCATCATTTCCCTTGAATAAGTTAAAAAAAAACAAAAAAACTAAACTAAAATAAATAAACTTAATAACCAAAAACATAACAGGAAGCACTCCTCACTTTCAGAGGGAAACTGCTTTTAATTTCATTAAAACTACACAAAAAGCAAAATATTTCCCAACCGCACCCTGGAACAAAGTGAATGAAAATAAAATTAAAATACAAAAACAAAAACAAAAAAAAAGCTGTATCTGTATTACATAAACAAAATAATAATGAAGTCAACGCCCATTGGAGAACTCGAGAAGGAGCAAAAACGCCCTTAAGACTTAAGGGAACGATTACACTCAACAAAAGTAAACTAACATCTAAAATGTGTGCGCCTTGCCTCACCTCGCCTCCTTTGCCTTCCCTTCTCTCTCTCTCTCTCTCTCTCTCTGGAGGATCAACCTGTTTTTGTTTATGTTGGATAGATGCTTTGGTGTATATACACAACCACCTAGTTTTGTATTGGGCTAGGCAAAAGGGGTTTTGGGTATGTGTGTGGTTTTGTCAAAGTGTTTTGCTTTTAAGAATTATAAGCTAAAAAGCAGGCTGCAGTTGCATTAGATTTGCATTGTTTTTAATGTTTTAATGAAAATTCTTGGCAAAAGTTCCAAGTCAAACACAGTTTGTCATTTCAGGTGATTTATTTTAACTTCATAAATAGAAATTTCAACAAAACTTTAAAGTAAGTTAGTTTTAAGATTGTTGGCTTTGAACTATTAAGCCGAGTCAATAAAGGACACTTTTTGTGAATATTAAAAAAAAAAACTTAAAAGAATGGTCTTTAACTACTGTTTACAGAATTGTGTGAGAACTAGTGAACGTTTTGGAGAAGTTAGGTTAGAAAGTCCAATTAAACTTAACTTTAAAGATTAACTTTGATCAGAAAAAAGTAATCGATAGGATGTACCTACAAATTAAAAAAGTTAGTTCTGCTTATTACGAGTTTGTTTTCGATCCATGAAAACCTTTCTTACAGAACTTTTTATATTTCCAAAGAAAAAACTACCCTCACCCCTATTTCTCATTCTTTTTTTGATCAAATCGATGTACATATTTTATTTTCTATGAGTGAAAGAGAAAAGTTTGTAATATTCATCTTGACATTTTGAATATTCAAAATTTGTTGTCAGCTCTTGGTCTACATTCAAACTTTTTTAAATAAGATCAGGTTTTTTTTCAGTTTTTGGTAGAATGAGATGTTTTTTGATTATGACTTTGGCAACCTTAAAACTCTATTTACACTTTTTCCGATTTTTTCTAACAAATAAAGACTATTTTAGTACCAATTTTCAACCTTGTATATTATACCGTTTTTAAACGTGGTGATGTCTGGTAACGTTTCTGCTGTACCTATATTTCCGTTACTTTTGTCCCGTAAACATTAATAATAGCTATGAGGACTATAATTTTCTGTTTCGTAACTCATCAGATTCTAACTTTAGGTTTAATGACTCTGGCAACTCTATAAATCAACTTACTTTTCTGACGATCTTGTTTGTTAATAATAGCTATGAGGACTATAATTTTCTGTTTCGTAACTCATCAGATTCTAACTTTAGGTTTAATGACTCTGGCAACTCTATAAATCAACTTACTTTTCTGACGATCTTGTTTGTTATGTATTTTTTTTCTAACTTTGATGACTTTGGCAACCTCATTGTATCGGATCTTTCTTCTGCCGCTTTGTTGCCTTAATTATATTGGCAAGAACAATCTGCAGATTTTTCATACAGCATATTTATATAAACTGTATAGTTGTACCAATTTTCAGACCTGTATTCTATCAAGGTTTTTTTGATTTTTCGATTTTGATATATGAGTTTTGGCAACCCTTTTACACCCATGCACCCTCCCTCCGCAACCAAGCTATTAAAATTAAGTTTCAGCACTTTTTATGGTTTTTTTTTCTTGGTTTTTGTTTAATTGATTTAGAGGTGTTTTAATGTTTAGCACCTGGTCCTTCCTATTAGTAATTTAATATAATTTCAAATTATGTTGACAAAAGTAATATCCTCTCCTGATCGATAAATTGAACAAACTTGAAACAACCACATGCTATGTATAGTTAAAACCTTGTATACACTTAATTAGTTTGGTTATACATCGATATCATAAATCAAACTTCCTCATTATTAATTTAATGTCTAAACTTTCTCCTCTAAAAATAGACCATCATAGACGATATATAGAAGGATGATAAATAAATAAGTTCCTCCTTGGTTGAAATGGTAGATGATAGGTATACACTTTACAAACAACCTTCCTCAAAAAGTTTCTATTAGGGAGAACTTTTTCTTTTTAAAACAAAACAAGAAAAAAAAGAAGCAAAATCAATTAACATCACACTCGATGATAAAAATAGGCGCTAATAATACTCGCGGCGGCGGATTTAACCAGCAATAATTGAATCCTAAACTCTATAATTGAATTGTTTTCTTTGAACTTTGTGTGATTGCCATTAAATCGAACTAAAAGATATACATTTAAAGTCGAATGGTTGAGGAGACAATTATATTCGCGCTTGGATGACACACATGGCAACCTAAATAGTAAATTAATTAGACGTATACACGAATACAAGAGTTAGTTGGTATAATATCATTGGAGGCCTTGAAAATTCATAATATGATAATATCACACTTTCAAATTAGGAATTCTGAAACCCTGTTACAGTAATTGGTTTTAATTTACTCTTTTGTTGTAAAATCAACGAGTGTAAACAAACACATCAACCTATTTACATAATACACTCTGAGTTAAAATAATAAGGACATGTTTCTACCCCTCTTAATGAAAAAATAAGAATCCTTAATTAACTTGTTACCAATCTTATATTAAAATTTAACTTCGGAGTTAAATTATTTTTATTAATAAAAACAAACAAGTCTTGCATTTTAAAAAGTTGGTGAAGGACAAACTTTTTTACAAAAATCTTTTACCTATTCACCCTGAGAAAAAAAAACGTAAAACAAAAGAAAATCACTTTGAATTAAATATTTTTCGGAATGATATAGCTTGGAAGATGGAAATTTTAAAATCAAAGCTGAAGGAAGTGAATTTAAAGTACTTTTTCTTGAAAAAAAAACATGATTGAATCAAAGTCAATGTAAAACAAAAACAAAAAGTGCATCCGATAGGATTCGAACTTGCGTCCCTTAAGTTATCGCAGTGCCTTACCCATTTTGCTATCTCTCAGTAGTTGTTAATTACATGTCGCTGTTGGAACTTGAACCTTGAAATTCGAAACAATTTTAAATTTTGCGTTGAAAACTTTGAAAGTAGGTACATATACTTTGAAACTACATTTTCACCATTTTTAAAATGCACTTTGATTGCGAAAAAAGTTGATTTAAAAATTAGTACAAATACGTTTTGAAAATTAGTTGACCATATTTAAAATATTAGAAACTGTTTTCCTATATCAGAAAAAATATAAGAAAATCCATGATGCTCTTCACTATTTTTTTTTTTTTTTTCAGATTTGTATATTAAAAAATGGAACATGGATCTTTTATTTTGTTAATTATAAATCTGGAAAGTTCAGAAAAGAAGCAAATGAAGATATATCTACTTTAAGGTTAAAATATCAGATTTTTCACATAAAAACCCACCAAAAAGGACCAAAACTGTCCCGTTCAATGATGTCGTATTATCCATTAACATCCAGGCAGTAAGTAAATTACATTTCTTGTAAAAAAAAAACGCTTGGAGTTTTAAAAAATCCTCAAAAATAATTCTTCAACTTCCTTCCTATTTATGGATTAGTTAAGTGTCAACGCTTAGTAAGCAATTTTCTTACTGAGTATTTTTTTCTTGGAATGAAATGCAACAAAAAAAAATTCCTACAAATCAAATGAAGGTATCGCTTGCCTTCGTTGTTGTTGTTGTAGTAAAGTAGATAGTCTTAGTGTATTTTGAAGAAGCGTTTCAAATTTATTACTAAGTGAAACTCATCCGTTCAATGTGCATTGTGCATTATATGCACTTTTTTCACGAGCTATCTAGCGATGATTGTTGTCTGTTTTTTTCTTTTTTTGTATAGTCGTTTTGTTAGTGTTTTGGAGCACACATGCCGCCGCTATTTCAGCCGCGTCGGCCGGTATGATTAATATGCTAATTTGCCGGCCTTAATTGAGTAAACGCAGTCAACATCAACATCATACTCATCGCACATTGCCCATATGCAAGTGCATTCCATCGACGATTATAATTTTTTTTTTTTTGTTACTATCACAATCAAATGCGGTGATGAGAAACGATTAAGCGAATGAGATGATGAAGTTGATGAACCACATCACCGACAGCCACTTAGTAAGATATTATATCTCGACAGAGAGAGAAAGAGAGAAAAATAGACAAACAAAAATGCACCAGAATCATCATCACAACTATAAAATAGATATCAGAGACTGAGAGTTATAAAAAAAGTTTATAAATTCAATTGTACAATGGATATGGCAGCTAGATAAAATCAAATATATGAGACTATATAAGGCAATGCACTGAGGAATGTCATTTTTTATTGCCCATAATATCAGTTGCATTCTCCTATAACTTTATACTTGCGATGCACATCCGAAGGTAAGGAAAAAGGGCAACTTATGCAAGATATTTGTTGTTAAGTAAACCAAAAATTAACCATAATTTTAGTATAATTGACCAAAAGTAGGTTAAGACACCTGCAATCTATGTGGTTTGAGTGATGTTTCCAAATTTAGACACAAATCGAGTTAAATTTGAATATTAATTTAAAATTAAAACAATTAACTATTATATTAGATGGTTTAGGCACACGAATTTGTTTTAGAAATCAAAATATAATTGTATTTTTTAATTTTTTTTTTTTTTAATCCATCTGGTCACAATATTCATATATTTAATAATTAAAATTAATATTAAAACATTTATACAATTCAAATAATAAAAAAAAACACTTTTTTCCGTAATAACAAGAAAAAATCAATAAAGAAAGAAAGACATTTTGAAATTTTTTTTAATTTTTTTTTTTAAATATTTTGAAAATTCTTTTCATTTTTTTCTTAAAAAATACCTTAAATTAACTTATTCACCCCTATCGGGAATGAAAACTCCCGGGTAAGAAGAAGAATGGCTCTCAAACGAAATATTCCATGAATTTCGTTTCGTTTTCGCTTGTAATTTGTTCCTCTGGAAGCAGTTTTTCAATTGAGAGCTCTTTTTCCGAAAAAACGGTAGGTATTGGAAAAAATTATTGGAAAAATTTGTTTTTGAAAGTTCGTAAATATCACTTGCGGTTTAGAAGTTACAGCACTTCAAAATTTCATATGGATCCTAAAAGTATACATGCTTTTTTCGTTTACTTAATGTTTAACACTCCTAATTTTAATAAGCTCAAGAGATTTCAGTAATTTTGTATATAATTTTAGTTGTGATTAATGAAAGGAAAAAAAACGTATACTTTCGGGATTTATATGATATTTTGTACTTTAATTTCTAATCGGTAAGTGAATTTTTAAAGAAACAACTGTGTAACATTAACTCGACTATTAGATTGTATAAAATTATTTTATTTAAAAACCTACAGTTTTTGTTTTTGAGATATAAACGAAAACACCATTTTTTGCGTTCATCGGAAAGTTCATGAATTTTCTCAGATTATAAACCACCCTAATACCAATTTTTATCCCAAAAATTATCCTGTTACAAATTTTTTTTTTCTTTTGTCATTTTTGTGTTTATTTTTGCTGATCTACAAGCTATATTAATTATTTAACCACACCCATCAAATATTTTCGATTTCGATAATTTTTCTATTTTGAATTTTGAACATTTATTTATGACTGTCGGTTAAACTTGAAAATTAAAAATTGATTAATCAATATATTGGTACTTACGTCATTTTGTATAAAAGCAATATCAAATTTTATATGATATTCGTTGAATGTTTCTGAAGAAATGCGTTATTTGGTAAAAAAGAATATTTATTTTTCCAAAAATGTTTCACATTCGATTAGGAATTTTGTTGAAGCTTACGGGAAGGAATAAAGTGTTGAGAACGTTTCTGAAAGAAATAGAAAAGAAATAATTGTTAATTAATATAAGATAAGAATTAGAGTATAATTTATTAAACTTATATATTTTATTTATTACGAGTAATTATGGGAACAATTTGAAACAATTAATAATGGCCGTTTGGATTCAGCAGAAAATTCCTGAGATTTTCCAAATACTGTTTTTTGTATAATTTTATTGTAGATTTTGAATTACAAAATTTCCCTCATTTTTAATATTTTTTAATGATGGATTGGATCGCAATCCTTTTTTTCGTTTTTATACCAAATAAATTAACTCTGGACAAACACATACCAGTATTATTTAAATAGTTTGAAAAATCTAAAAATAAAAAAAACTTTAATTTTTATGAATTCTGAACTCACTTGAACCTGATATTTTTTTGTAATCAAAACTCCATAAATATATCAATACATGTTCTTGAGCAAAACCTTTTCCCATGTAGAATTATTATTACCAAATACAAAAAACCACTCTCCAACCAAATGTAAGCAACCTTCAGCAACTGAAATGGTTTCACAGACTCCATAAGCCTTTTTTTCTCTTCAACAGATCAAATCATCATCGCCCTATGTATACAGAATCATTATCCAGTATCACATGCAGAGTTCTATTCCAACAAAAAAAAAAAATAAAGAAAAAAACGATGGCAAAGTGGAAACTTGTTAAAAAGCACCTCCAGAAGTCAAGAAGAGTCCACAACTATTATGTCCTTGCATTTTTTTGTTTTGTTTTAGTCTTTAAATTGTATTCTTATCTTGTCAATTCCATTTGTTTCTCATTTGTGGTGGTTTAGTGGGAAGGAAGGACTGTAACTGTTGTCGTTGTCGTTGTCATCATCGTCATCGTTGTCGACTTAAACTTTTTTGCTCTTTTCTATTTCTGCTAGATTTTTTTTTATTTTTCTTTGTTGTTCTTCATCTCTTGATGTTGTATTCTTGTAGAACTTATTTTTTTTTCTTCTTGTTTAATTTTTAACTTAAGACACATTAAGGCAAATTAAAGGGTCAAGAAAAAAATTTAAATACTTTTACAATAAACTAAATTGTGTCTAAGAGTGTTGGAATGTAACAGAAGTGATAGAGTAGCACCAACAATTTGTCCTTGAAGCAAATTACTACCACAACGGTTCCATTTAGGAAAAAAAGTATTAAGACCTTTTATGTAGAACATTTCATACTCTACAATTCTCTTTTAAAATGTTTTCAGTAAATCTGACCATTTAGGAAATATTCACTAAAAGATTCTTCCGGGGGCTTTAACCCCCCTTTCAATCATTTAAGTTATCGTCATATAAAAGCAACTTCACACACCACCAGTCGTGGATTTAACTTCTAACTCTTGAATGCGACAAAAAAGGCTAGCGAAACAGCAAAAGAGTGAATGAATGAGGTTAATGTCTTATGATAATAGAGAGACACACTGCGAGAGAGAGTTCGCCTTTTCTACAATCTTTTTACACACCCTCAGTTCACATCCGAATGTGCTTCAACTTCAACGCCAACATCATTATTCGAATGGCAAACAAATTATATAATAAAAGATGAAAAAAAAAAAAAAAAAAATAATAACTCGGAGAATGACAACAACAACAAAGACGACGACGACAGCGACAGCGGATGGAATAGTTAGTGCGGTGTTGCTCTGGAAGAAGAGAGAGTCGTCACAGAAATCAGGTTATTGCCCCAAAACACATCATACTCGCACCCATCCCCAAACCAAACAACAATCCCAAACAAGGATTTCAAAGTAGGTATATAGTATATCTCAGGCAAGCAAGGGTTCGAAATGAAGAGCGCACAAAAGGTTTGTTGTTGGTCCCACAGGAGCCCATAGAGAGAAAGAGAGAGGCAAACACACTCACCATCCCCCATTATTATCCCCGCACAAAAAGGATTTAGTGTTACACCAACATATGTACAGCTTCGCCTTTCACTCCGACTCTGAAATTATCGTTATTTATCGACTTTTCATCAGCTCGATGGACAATTTCCTATTTCGGCTAAGTGTGTAAATGTGGTAATAGAGGGGATGGGGGAGGGGTTGGAAGGCATTTTTGAAAGGAAACGGAAAAGAGTTTAGGCGTGTTGCAACTCATTCCCATTTGGGCTATTTTCCAATTGGTTTTGCGGAATAAGCTCGTTTTTCAAATTAAAGGACTATTTTAAAAAAGCCAACCCTTCACCCTATTGTATCTTCTACTTTTCCACCCCCACCCTCATCATCACCATTCACTTTCAATCGAAATAAAATTAAGTAAAATCAATATTTGGCAGAGATTCGGCCTAAAGGAAAAATCGAACAATAAGAGTGTGTGGTGGGGTGTGATTTTTGTTTTTTTTTTTATAAATTACCTTTGGGGTGAAAAGAATCGTGTTTTTGAAAAAAAAAAAAAAATTCTTATACCGGAAATATTGACTGAAAAAAATACGATAAATAAATGTGTGTTTGTAGGTGTGCCCATAAAAGTAGAAGATAAGAGTGCTAAAAATGGTGTTTTATGACACATTACTCTCCACAAAATATAAAAACGATGACTCTTAAAGTTCGATTTATCTTCATTTTTCTTGTTTTTTTTTTTTTTGTTTCTTTTGAAAAATGAAGGTTTTTAAAATGAATGAACGTTAAATTTGCAGGATAATAAATTGTTTAATTTTGTCGTTATTGCTTGAGTGATGTTGCTGATGTAAAGTAAGTACTATATCGAAATGGCTACTATAAGAGAGATTACTTTAGTCAATTTAAGGGATATTACTAAAAACATAGAAGCGAGAAAATGATTTAATTGATATTGTTAAGAACTGGACAGATAATTGAGTGTTTCGGATAGAATACAGAATATTACAAGTCGTTAAGTTTGTTTTCTTTTTTTTTCACTTAAAAATTCATTTTGAATATCGGTTGATAGTTAAATTGATGGTAAATATGGGTAGCAAAAACACTGTCACGCTAGAATTCACTCTGTTAGCAGATTAAAAATGTATATGGTATGATTAAATTAGAGTGACTTTTCATGTCTCGTCAGTCTGTTAGATCTGGTATATAGTGTCTATGAATTTGTAGCAGTATTTTACAACAGGGAACAATTATTTTGGATTTTTTTTTTTCGTAAACGCCTTGCTCATGTTTAATGCTCTATTATTTTATTCCGATTAAGAAATGTCTAATCCGTTTAGTACATTGGGTATCAGGCATATCACTTATCAAGTTGCAGTGTTATTGCAAATAGGTTCAATTAGGAGTTTTACCTTGAAGCAGTTTTATACAATATTTTTCCTTCGAAAAACCGTGCAAAAGATATTGCCATTCAAACAGAGTTTAAATGACATAAAAAATAATTTGGTTGAAAATTTTATTTTGTTGTTTTTTATAACATACAAAAAAAATCAAAGTGCAAACATTGTAAGAAAAACAAAAGTACATATAGTTACTTTTCATTTTATATCAATGCAATTTTCTACCAAAGTTATTTCGTAAGTTTTGGACAGTTATATATTTACAAAACAATCCGAAATCCTAATTTTGAGTTGGGCAACTTTAAACTGAAATATCTCGACTATCCTATTGAAGATTTTGGTAATATTTTAGAAATATAACCAACTCAATACAACCTTTCATTTGATATCAAACACATTAAAAAAATCAATTAGAGATTGCGCTGCGTCTTAATTTTACATTATTATACAAAGATTGCTAACACTTGTAGAAGAAAGAAACGATAACTCTTTTGTTAATAAATAATTTGTAGGTAGGTACCATTTTTCATTGGAATAATTAAAAAAAATGCAAATTTGTAGTACTCTCCATACATTTTGGAAGGTGACATTTTTGGAAGGTTTTGTTCAAAATAGCTGAATGTCGAACTTAACCTACGTTTAGGTAATCCTAAACTTTTGCTTTTTACAGATTCCAGATATTTTGATTCTAAGTTGTCGTGTTAACAAATTTTCAACTACAACGACGTCAACACTGACACCTACGACAACGGCGCACGCACATACAAATGTCTCGAACAAGTGATTTCTATACGTTTTATGATGTTTCACGATGTAATAGACTAATTCTGAAAAAAAATTGTGCCAATCGCTATACTTATCCTGAACACTACGTGTACGGAAATGTAATAAAAAAAAAACGTAAGTGAAAAAGTTTATTTCACTAGACTTTATTTTTTCATACATGGAGTTAGCAAATGAATCATTAATGACTTAATCTTGACATGAGTCATGTGTATTCAACTGTCTTTTTATTTTAATTTCTACAGAAAATATTTATAACTAATTCAATCTTAATTTCTTGAGTGACTCCGTAAATGACTTGAGGCACTGTTAACCAATTCGCTTGAGAATAAATCAATTATAGCGAAAACTAAAATGCTAAAGGGAAAAACAAAAAATATAATTGCGGCCGAAAAGTTATAATTTTAATTATTCACTTATAATCTCGGTCTATTGACCTATCCTCAACTTTAATTTGTATTTAATTATTAAAATATCTTAAACTCTTCAAACTGACCTACAGCTGATTTCCCTTAAGACAAATCAAAAAAATTATTATTCTCTTCTAATTCAACTTTAAAATTTCATTGAGAAAACTAAGCAGATTTTAACTTCTTAAAAACTAGTTAAAAATCTTAAAAATCAATAGATTACAAAGAAAATTCCAACAAAAACAGAACTTCTTAATTTACGAACAATTTAACTGAACTTTTTGTTTGACTTTACTAAACTACTTTTATAAGCCTTAAAACAAACAACACCAAAAAGTTTCTCTAGTAACCAAAATCTCTCGAAACGCCCACAAAATAAAAAAAAATAAATAAAGACCTTATCATAAATTTATTTGCAAAATTTCGTTTTCCCTCGTTTTGAGAGAAATATTCCAACCAAAAAAAGGCTATAAACTTCTACACTCTTGAAGTTTCCAATGTGTTACCTCGATAAGAAGGCATTAATACATAACTAAGCTGAGGTTCCTGGACGAAAACAAAAATAAAATAAACAGAAAACTACAAAAAAACTTTTCGTGTTAAATTTTTCAGCTCTTATCATTTTTTCATGAGCAGAAAAATTCCTTCACATAGAAATAGGAGGTGGATTTATAAATGTTATGCATGCATGCTGCGATGAATGTTGTATATCACTATCAGAGGATAGGACATATGATATACTCAGGGTGGGACTAAAAGGGAATCAAATTTAATTAAGGCCTAATTTCTATAAAGAAAAAAAAGAAGAATTAATATACTGAAGAACCAACAAGAAACACAACGCTGAGCTTCTAGCATCAAAGTTGGAAAATACGAATATTTCTCACATAGAAGTAAAAAAGTAGCGGTCTATGAATGAATCCTTGTGGAACACAAGGACCTTCACGAGATTTATGAGCCATGAGAAAACATTTCTGGTGATAGAGTGGTAGCGCCTTTAAGTTGTTGTTGTTGTTCAAACATTCAATGAAATTGACGGAATAAAGAATGTTCAAGTCTAATAAGCTGACATTCTAGTACGAATAGTACAATAACAACAATAATAGAGTGATAATAATCAACGCACAATCTTTTACGCCAAGGGACACTATAAGTTCAACAAGGTCAGGGAATCACGCATCAAAAAGAAAACTGTGATTAACTCCTTTTACATCCTCGAAAGTACAAAGCCCAAAGTCATTGCCGAGGGCACTGGAGGTAGTTATTCCATATACCCCGATCTCTGCACACACTACCAATAACAACTACAGACCAATTTCATCCTCGAAAAATATCCCGACATGAAGATCCACACCAACTCTCGCGATCTTAAAAATCCAAGACCTACTCTCCCTTCCAAGATCTTTTCTCTTTCAGGACCTCTTCTCTCCTTCAAGTCCTACTCTCTTTTCCAAGACCTATCCTCTCTTCCAAAACCTACTTTCTCTTTCAAGACCTACTTTCTCTTTCAAGACCTATTCTTTCTCTCTTAAGACCTACTCTCCGTTCCAAGGCATACCCTCTATTCGAATACCTATTTTCTCTTCAAAGACCTCTTCTCTCTTCCAAGTCCTACTCTCTCATTTAAGACCTACTCTCTGTTCCAAGGCATACTCTCTCTTCCAAGACTTTTCCAAATCTTCTCTCTTACAAGTCCTACTCTCTCTTTCAAGACCTACTCTCTCTTTCAAGACCAACTCTCTCCTTTAAGACCGACTCTCTGCTCCGAGGCAAACTCTCTCTTCCAAGACCTACTCTCCCTTCCAAGACCTACCTAATCTTTATAAAGAGTAGCTTCAAGAAAACTATTAAACTATTTCACCAAAATCGGGGAAGACGTTAACGAAGAAGAAAGATATCTTTTCTATCAAGTGGCGCCCTCTAAACCATATTGCCCTAAGCTCCATCACATTTTGCTACTAATTAACTCCAACACCGATTATATTATCTTCTCGTGCTCACTGACCTATTTTTCTTCGTCGCCACATACTCAAAACTACATAAAGTACAAAAACAAAGCCAAAACAAAAAAAAATAAACAAAATAAGAAGAAAGAAGAAGAAATCCTAGATTATAGCTGGGCTTCCATCCATTAGCAGAACAGAACAAAAATTTTCAACACGCATACTCTCTACTTAGTTCTGGCGATGATGATGGCGTCTCTCTGCGAATAAATATACATATGTACGTAATGCCTCAGCAGAGCGGAAATTTAAGACATTGTCAGCATTGCACCACGATTCTGGAAGGAATCTAAAATGCTCCAATTTCGGAATCCTTTTCTATTGTCCTATGCGATGAAGAAAAAATAGAAGAACTCACCCAAATACACAAAATGGAAAATATTTTAAATGGCCTCAGCAAGAAAAGCGGAGAGGTAAAGGGCGATGGGGGGGGGGGGTTTCTTCGACTCCCTATAGAAAAAACAGAGGACATTGAATATCCGCATAAGGGGCATATAACATATT
This sequence comes from Meliscaeva auricollis, assembly GCA_948107695.1. Taxonomy (NCBI): domain Eukaryota; kingdom Metazoa; phylum Arthropoda; class Insecta; order Diptera; family Syrphidae; genus Meliscaeva; species Meliscaeva auricollis. The sequence continues at coordinate 16,291,638 of OX403619.1, read as the reverse complement.
CAGTTTAAATTGGAATTTCCACACGAATATAGGTCTGGTATGGGGTATAGTCTGAGATGCAATGTTGCAAATTGAAAAGTTGTCCTAAAGCGAAGCACTTTTAACTGAAAGGTTGGAACAGAAAGACACCATTTTGATTTAGAATTTAATCTAAATGAATGTATTCAGCTCACTTCTTTTGATGAAACCATACTTCGCAGACTATTGTAAGCTGTTTGAATTGTCCTCAAATAAAACAACGACCAAAAAAAAAAAGGAAAAGCAGGACACACATACGTTCTCACACCATCTCGTGTATTGGCAATCCATTCGCACTGGAGTTTGATTCGGTTCACTTCACTTCCATTTTTTTTTTTGTTTTTGTTTTTGTTTTTGTTTTTGTTTTCTGTTTTCGAGTTGAGCTCTTGAAGTTTCGAGAAATCTAAAATTCACCCCATGTAATCCACACGTCTCTTCCGTTGTCCCTATACTTGGCGTGTTCCTGGTGTTTGCAAAATATTTTAACACCCCCGAGCGAGGAGGTACATTGAGAGTGCGAGAGAGAAAAAAACAGTCGTTTATATTATTTGACTTGCAGTTCGCAATGAAAACATTTCATCGGCTTAATGAGATTTGTTTTGTTCGCTAGTTCACGCAGGACTTGACTTTATAAATACCATCTCTTGCACCCGCATCTATTCGAAATGTCATCAAGGACGACACAACAACAACATATTTAAATTGGTATTTTTATTTTCTCTACTTTGCGTTTTATTGTTTGTTTTTTCGTTTTTTTTTGTTTTTTTGGTATAGGTACAATTTCAGGAAATTTTTAATGATTCTGAGTGTTGAATTAAAAAAAACAAGAAAAAAATAAACCACTTTCCCATTTTTAAGGGTCACACACAGGTTGAGAGGGTGCTCGATATATAAGCACAGGAAGTGTGTGTGTGTATTGTTTAGGCAAAAATGGTTGACTTTATTTTTCCTCAGTAGGTATGTATGACTTGTGTTGTAACTTGGGTGAATAAAAAATAATGTAAAACAAAACAAAAACAAACAAACAAGAAGCCCTATATATGTATTGATGTTAAAGTTAATTTGTCGTCACACAGGGATAATTAACCCGGCTGTTTGCACAAGTTAATGTTAGGTATTTTTTTTTTATTTTGAAGCATTTTTATAAACATGTGCTGATATAAATAATGCTGAATTCATTTATTTCCGTGTTATATGGGGAAAACTTTAAAATTGGGTTGACACGTTTGGGTTAGAAAAGATAGAAATAAGGTTGGAAGAGATAGAAATAAGGTTGGAAGAGATAGAAATAAGGTTGGAAGAGATAGAAATAAGGTTGGAAAAGATAGAAATAGAAAAACGGTCTAAGTTAATTTAGGAGTAAATATTTTATACCATAGATTTGATTATAAACCTTTTTTTATGGAATATTATAAGCTTATCAATTTAATACTATCAACACTACAAAAGTTTCACTTAAGACCTTTCTCTTCTACGATGCGTAGGATACTTGACCAGAACGATTCAGATTTTTTTTTTTTTGCCACCGACAAACGCAATGGAAGGGAAATATCCTTGATAAAAATCTCTAAATCTTTCTTAAAATGGTACATCAATTTAAACCAAAAAATTTACGAGGTGGGAAAAGAAAGATTTTGAGTTTTGAGCTACTGGTATGAAATTTTTCAATAAAGCTGGATATTCATGTTTGTATGTGCATTATAAATTCATTATGGACTTATGAGCCACTTCTTTAAACAAAAATAAGTGAATTATGGTCCACTTTTTTGTGGATTTTTGATTTTGTTGAGTTATGAGTTTACAATGGATTTGTGAACTTATAGCCCACATAAGCGAGCCAAAAGTACATTTTGGACTTTTGGCCTGTGGACAATTTATTTTTATTTTCGCTCAATTTTTTTTTTTTTTATGTTAATTAAGAATATTGAACATTTTTATGCAATAAAATTTGTTTTTCAAAAAAAATAAACTGGAATAAGCACAATTACTACTTTAACGTGTTTTTTTTTTTTTTTTTTATAAAATGATATCAAAGTGCGAACAAAAAACACAAAAAAAAATCTTCGAAATCGGACGTGCGTCGTTTGCCAAAGATAAGGCCAGTTAAAGGAAAATAGTAAAAATAGTAAAAACAAAAACGTTAAAACTCGAAAACGAAGCAAAAACGAGAAAATAAGTTCTGAAGATTTTCGCCTTAGAATGGCCCTAAGAGCAAATAGTTTTCGTCTGCGGCGGTGACTGCGAATGTTTGGTTGTGAAAAAACAGAATTTCTTCAAGGTGTTAGACGTAACTTTAACTTCTGGAACGTATATTAATAATACAAATTAAAATCTCATGTTAGCAGGTACTCTAAAAGAAATGGGTCCTAAATTCGACATCAACAATACACTTCGTCAAGAACACTCACGGAGTAATATATCTTTTGTTGGAATAAATAAAAGAATTTGATTAAAGTTCAATTATTATTGTATTTGAAAAAAAAATCATCTTTACCTTAAAAAAAAATTAAATTTTACCGAAATCTAAACAATACTGATTATTATTATTGAGATTCTTTGAATTAGCCTATTCGTTTGACTTATTATCAACAATGTATTGGAAACATTCAAGATATTCAAAATAAACACATAAACGTTTTTTCAACAACATCACAAAGTATTAACAATAACTTTCCTTGTGACAAATAGGTACAACTCACTACGCATTGCAAAATATTTAAGAAATCTATAAGAAAAACGAACTTTGGTTTTCTTTGATGGGCAACTATTTTATTAATCATTTGATGTTAGAATTCCCAGTATAATTTTGTTTAGCTTAATCTTTATACACATATAAATGATCAGACCTTTCCGTTTCACGATAATATAACAAACTTATCGCCAGTAAAATAGAAAAAAAAACATACACAAATGTGCAAAACATAATGTATAAATATTGTTTCTTTCAACACAGGTAGTTATGGTAGTTGTTTTTTCATATAGTTAACTCTTTATATGTCAATTTTTTGTGAAAGACAAACTCATGCTTCACAGCAGAAATAGACAAGCCACCATAAAACATTTATGTAGGGACGACGAGGTAGTTCAAGATAAACTAAAGAACCAACAGAAGAATCAACAACAACATCTGTTCAAATATGGGCCTCTTTATTTTATTTTTTGTGATGCGCTAATCTTGAATTTCGCATCGTTCCTTTCGTTTGGTATTGCGTAGGGTAAGGTCGAGTGAAATGGTGCATTTAAAATTATTTTTAGCTTAAAAATATTATTCTTCTTTTTTTACTCTTCACAAACATAAGATACATGTTTTAATGAAATTGGTGTCAAATGAAAGATCTGTTTTAAAATGAACACATTAAACAAAAAGTTTTGTAAAATATAAATTTTTCTGTCGAGATATCTAAAAACTTTTAATTCTAGTAATCTAGTTCTTCAGTTCAGAGTGCGATATACTGTCAGTGCGATTCAGGTAATTTTATTTTACAAACATTACCCCTGGAAGTGCTAAGTTAGCACTATCTAACATTTTTTTAGGATCAATTACACTGGTCTGTAACGAAAATCGCTGAAGTACGTGCGACCCAGTCTTGGATTTTATTTTAGTTTAGTGGAGTAGAATATATTTCAAGAATATATTTTAAACGGGAAAAAAAATATCGGGTCTTTCAAAATCAACAAAAAATATTTTCTTTTGGAGTAAGAGCTTTTGGCGTAAAAATCTAAACATGTGGTTGAATGTTTGTATAAAAGAAACAATGTTGACTTCGCCCACCCAAAAAAACAAAAAATTTAGGAGGAGTATCTTTTTAGAAATAATACTTAAAATTGAAAGGAGGAAAAAGAAAACGTGCACAGGATTTTTTTTCCAATATCTTGTTGTAATATTGTGCTTAAAATCACGATTTCTTTGTCGTTTTTAGAGCATATGAAGAAGATTTACTGCAAATATTAAGCAAAACATATCAATTGATAAATTCGTTATTCGACAGATTCTTAACCATCCTGAAAAACGATTTTCGCAAAAATTCGTTAAAAGTTATGATGAGCTTAAAATAGTTAAGCTTTAGGTAGAATTTTTCTATAAATTTTGCTATAATCGATTGTCGCTTGGTAACTTTTAGATCGCTTTGCCATGACAAAAATTATAGCGTTCTTATTTTAGAAAAAAAAACTCCATATAGGAGTGAATTTCCTAAACCAAGCACTACCACGTAACTTCTTCAAAATAAATTGACATTATATAACTTCTTTATCATCTAAGGACAAGCAAAAATCGTAAAAATATGTAAAACAAACAGCTCACCCCACTTTACCCTACATTTTTTTTTTCTTTTTTATGGGCAGTTTGGTGGATTGTAGTGGTGGCTCCTCGGATTACTCGTTGTCATTGTGCAGTCACAGCTGGGTAAATTTTACAATTTTATTTAAGGCAAAGATAAGTTAAGAAAAAACAACACAAAAAAACGCATACTACATCTAAAAATAAGAAGAAAACTTACTAAAGTTCATATAAAAATGAAAATTACGTCTTAGAAAGTATTAATTCATTAATTTCAACGCAAGTTGAGATGGAACTTAACAAAAAATGCAAAAAAAAAAGCCCTCAAGTAATTACCTGGAACTCTGTTCAGTCGTTTTTGTTTTTATTGTGCGTTGCAGAAAAAATCAGGTCACATTGAGTTAACATTTTCTTGAAATGCAACTAAACTGCAACAGAAACAGTAGCGAAACAGGCTTATTGCCGGTTTTTTTTTTTGTATTTTAGCTTATGCACCGGTTACCGGCCGGTTTTTTTTCTTCTTCTTCGTTTTGTTGTTGTTTTAGTTTTTTTTCAACTCTGCATTGTGTATCATCGCATCAGTGAATCATTTCTTTATTTTTTATTGTTGTTGTATTTTGAATGCATGGCATGTGGCATGACACAGTAATTTTCATCTATTGTTTCATTTACCTGCTGACTTGGGGAGTTGGGTATTGTTTTTTTTTATATATATACTTAGGTAAAAAAAAAATTATTTATACAGAATTTTGCGTGATAATGTAATTATTATATTTTTTTTTTTTTCTATGGTAAAATGGCTGTAAATGCTGATTAATTAAATTTTTAAATTGAAAAATTTAAAGAAATTAGCATATCCGAAAGTGGACCGTAAAATAAGTCAAGGTCCAGTGGTGAAAATGTGTGTGTGTTTTTTTGTTTTTTTTTTAATTGTTTTGAAACCAAATGCCAACACCCTATAATTATTTTTTTCAAATCATTTGGGAAGGTTTTTCTCTTTATTTTACTTTAGTATTGTTGTTGCTGTTGGTTTTGTACAAAGAGAGCAGAACGGTTAAGGACATTTTAAAGTTTTAATTACGAATAAGTGAGCAAGCTTTTTTGAATGTGTGCCAAATTCCAATTGCTGGAACACACACTAACAAAAAAGTACCTACATACGAGTACGGAGTACAACAACTAAAGACTAAACGTAAGGAAAAGTTGATTGCCATTGTTCTTGACACTAACAAAAATTATTATTATTGAAGTTGTTGATGTTGAAAAGAGTTTAATGTGTCGTGAAGAACATATTTCTTTTGCTTTCAAAGGCACACGTTTTTGTTTTTTTTCATTTCTATTTTTTTGTTGAAAACGCAGTAAATTTAAAAAAAAAGCACTCATGTGTAAAGTCAATGTCAACTGCATAATAATATAAGTACCTACGACAAATAGTAGATAGATATTTAATACAAGTATTTACCCAATTACTTTAAATTATAAATCTTTGAGCCTTGTATTTCGAGTACTTTCAAGGTTTTGATAGGCGCCTTTAAACTGTTAGGTTTAAGACTAGAATATAAGGATAGACAGTAACTGTATTGATCGATATCCAGAAAAAAGCGACATTAATATATTTTTTTTAGAAATAATTTTAAAATAATGAAAATTATGTAATTTTAAAAGGAAACTTATTTTAGAGTTTAAGTCACTTGATCTGGCAAATTGAGTGAAACAATATTTCAAAATAGTTTTGTATAGAAATATTTCAGTAATTTAAAGAAAAAAAACGTGAATAATGCAAAAACTAAAGATGTTTCTGATTAAAAATATTGACAAAAGTATTGATTACACTTTGCGACAAAAAGAGGGTAAAAAAATAAACGTGGGCATAGGCCTATCACGTTTTGTAGACCATGTTGCACTGACTACAAAACGGTATGTCAAAATGTTGCAACACCCTCGGAACTTTTACATACCATTTTGTAATTTATTGCAACAAGCTCTACAAAAAGTGATAGGTTTTCGCCAGTGTATATTTTGTTTACCTTGTTTTTGTCATACAGTGTTATTTGTGTTTTAATAATCCGGATTTTAAATAATGCATGCCACGCCCATTTTATGCGGGTGTTTTTTGAACTAAAATGTTACTTTGTGGATCAATTTTAAAGAAAACAGAATGTATTTCTTATATTTAGATAGAAACACAGTAAACAATGCAAAATATTCACACTCAATTACCACTAAAAGTTTTTTTTACCGTTGCGAAATTCAATATTTGAACGGTTCAATTGATACAGTAGGTCAAATTTGCTTCATTTTAAAATCAAAATTGCCTGCTTTATTGTTTCTGCTTATACCAAAGAGATAATTGTAATTGCCAACATGAGCCTTTTTTTTTATTTTATAATTCCACAGCAAATTTTGGGTGTGAGTGATATCATAAACTGATTGGTATTTTTGGAAAGGTCTTTTGATCGCATGTATGAGATTTCGTGTTCTTGCAGTCCGTAGCTGGGGCGCGGCCCCGATATTTTTAAATATCTTTGGTTTGGTCTCAGAAGTTCTAGTCTGATTATTCTGGTTATAATGGTTATATTTTGGTTATAATGTGGCTATATTCTGGTTCACGTCTGGTTTTCGATTGGTTCTGAAACGTTTCTGATTTGACTACTGTTTGCCAGGTGAGAATCCTAAAAGACGAATGAAAAAACAAGAGCAGAGCGATCATTTTAAAAATCTTAAATTCTAGGGGAGGGAACACAATTATTGGTACTTTAACCAGCTGCTTAATAACTATTAAACCTAGAACTCCGACTTTGAGTTATTTTTTTTTATTCATTATCTAGTTTCCAGAGCCCCTAAAACCCGACAATTAAGTTATTAAATAACTAAACCGAAATAAACAAAAAAAAAAAATTGTACGGAAATAGACTTCTTACAACATAAATGTCACGGAGTAATTTAAACTGAAAGGTTTTTTATACATACATATGACAATAAAAACTTTGTGGTGTGAATGATTTGAAAAAAAAACAAAAATATTAACAACCTGCCTTCCCCATATAGTACTAGCAATTCCCTCTTTGGTAGTTTCTCTAGTTTCTTATGTTTTATTGAGAAATATTTACTTCTGACATTTAAATAAAAATATATTTGTTGTATCATGTGTCTCCAATCAAAATTCCAGTAAAGATCTACAAAAAAAAAAAAGAATATAAAAAACAAGGGAAATCATCATACAAAAAGGACATTTTATGAATCCACCCTCTTAGATATTCACTTTACATATTTTTATATATACGTTTATACTCACCAAACAGAGTGCATCTTTTCAAAAAGAAATCCACACACCCCGACAAAGTATCTGGGTCACTACCGTTTTAGAACCAAAAAAAAACAAATAACAATTGAAAGAAACAAAGTAAAGTACAAGCTTACGTAGGTTTGATTCTTTATTTTATTTGTACGTAAGCTTTGCAAGGAAAAGGAACTACGACGACGACGTTGAATCAGAAGAACCACGTCCGTCGGCATGAAAATAATCAAAAAGGAAACCTCTGTCAGTCACATCAGAAACTAAATTGAAGCATCCGCAACAGAGGAATGTGTAATGGCCGTGTTCGCCTTCGTCCACTTTCCGTTTCCCTGATGTGTTTCCATGTTTCCATTTTTCTTCTCATTTTCATTCTCGCAATTTTTTTTTTTTTTTCATTTTGCAGTTTATTCTCGTTTTTATTGTTCCCAATGCCATTCAAAAATTATTTCAAAACATAGTCCATTCAAAACACCCCATTTATACGGTGAGGAGGAGTATGTTGTACCTACACCTTTATGGGTTTGTGTCCAGAAGGAAGGGGGGAGGGGTTGAATTTATAAAAAAATAAAGGGAACAGAAATCGATGTATGGATTTTTCTCTGATTGCGCTTTCGGAATTAATAGAGAGCTGGTGGCAGTCATTTTTGATTCGAAATCAAGAGTGAAGGTTATACGATGGCGTGAGTCAGAAAACTTATTTCCTGTTTCCTTCAAACTATTGAAAACCTTTCAAACTGTTTCTATGCCATTAAGTAAGGGACATTAAAACATCTGATAAGTTGAACTCTAAGAATCATCGGAAAATTTGCAGGATGAGCCCTAAAAGTTGCCACCAGCACCCTAACTGCAAGGACAATTATTATCAGTGTAAGGTTGACACAAGGCTACCACATATCGCAAAGGGGGCACAACGATTAATTCTTCTGCTAGGCAAACAGCAGGGGTGGTTTTACTTATTCATATGTAATATTTTCAGAAATAATTGAATCCAATCAATAAGTCTTTGTTAGAAGAACAGTCTCTTCTCTGCATTTGACCCTGGCTGAAGGTCAATTTACTGTGTTGGTGCGATGGTAATGGAATTTTGTGTCATTATTGTTGTATGCAATGTCCATTGTTGTAAATTCTAATATTTATAGTGTTGGTTAACGAACGAACGAACGACAACTACGACGACGCCAACGTTGGTCTTGCCAGGGATAATGAAAGTTTTAGATTTTATATTTTTGTCGCACCATCAGCAAAATAGATTAATGGTGTTTTTGCTCATAACCCAGCAATGACATTAGCACTTTGTGAACTCTATGAAGGTAAAGTAATGCAAGGTGCTTTAGATTCTAACATGTAGAGGGCAACAACACAGCAATAACAAAAACATGTAAAAAAAAAAAACACACGCCAAACAAACTTTGTTGTGACTCTTTAATGATGGCAGACCGAATGTCAGCAAAATTACACTTTCGTCTTTCGTTCAATTATACTTTGGACGACACTATAAAAATAATGGAAATAGTAAATGGGCGACAGTTAAATGTTAAAGGTGTGGCTAGGTTTGTTTAGATGAGGTAAATTAGCTGTTAGATAATTAAAAAATGTTTAGCACATAACTTCGTATCTCAAAAAAAGTAGGTACCTACACACATTTAATGGTATCTAATGTTAAAATAAAATTTGCAGTGAAGACAATTTTATATTACTAAAGTATCAGTACAATGATTTCTATAGGTTCTTGGCCTGTTCTTTTCTGAAAAATTGATCAGTGAATAAGCTATTATTTTACTTCATAACACTTAAAACTGGAGATTACATTTTAATCACGCCACAGACGACAATATAGGTATATTCTCAATCATCATAATATGAATAGCGACCAGCTTTTGAAAATATATTGGTGCTTTAAAAAACTTCCGTTCTTTCATTTGCTTGGACATAGCAATTAACTTCAGCAGCAATATCAATTTTGTCCCATTCTGTTCTAGTTTGTTGAATGGGCTGATAATAATTGGTTAGAATCCAACATAGTAGAATTTTTGTATACACATCAAGTGAATTAGAATTCGATTTAGTTTGAAATTTGTAACGAGTCTTATAATTCAACCATACCGTACTACCAAATAATGATGGCAATGATGTAATACAAAGAAGTCATTGAAATTCCAAAAAAAATTATCATCCCTTAAAGATTTCGTGCTTTTACTCGTAAAAGCAATTCAAATTCCAACTTCAAATTCATGGTTTCTATTTAAAATTAAGACCAGAAGTAAATTCCATTATCCGTGACACAAGCAGCACAGAATTTCAGACTGACGAAAGTTCAACAAACAAAAAAAAAAAAACAGAAAAACCGTCAAATTGCCAACAAACGATGGAAAAGTTTTTCCATGCACAGCACAGACACACATCACCACATTCACGATTCACCGCATGTTCATTATAAAAGTTGTTCCTCTTTTCGAATGTCTCTTTTATACTAATCACTTTTCATCCTAGATTTTATTATGGGATAAAGCTACCTCCACATCAGCATTACATTCCTACCACACCCCTCCTCACCGCACCACCCTGTTTTTTATTGTCAAAATACGAGTACACATTTTCTGGAAAATCATGTGTGTTTTCTATGTGCGCTGCGAAAAGCTCAATCTTTTTGTTGTTGTTGTTGGTTTGCTTATGTCTTGGGAATGAAGGAACAAAATAATTTTGTGCGAGATTGTCGGGGCCGTTAAACTAGGCCAAACTATGCGATGAAGAAAAAAATAAAAAAAAAAAAAAAACTTTTCAAGTAAACAAAACCCATCAACAGAATCTCATTAAATTCAACATACAACAGCAGTAGAGCGGCAACATAAACGAACCAACATGACTCTGACGATATGGCTATGACGATGACGAAAACGAGATGAAGACGACAACGTCGATGTTGAAGAAGAAGAAGCTGTGCGACGCTCTGCTGCGATAATGGTCTTAGTTTTCCAAGAGTGGAATTCAGTCGCAACCATTATTACTACCGGGAGTTCTTCCTTTGCTTATAGCGCCTTCTCCCCCTCTGTGCGGTATCATTGCAATCCTTCAACTTTCGTCCTTGAGTGAACGCGACACAAAGAACTTTTTTTTCTAGATCAAAGATACATCAACGCAACGCAACAAAACGAGTTGGGTTGTATGGGTATGGGATTGTCAAGCAAGTTCCTTTCCTGGATGGGATGCTCCTCTTAACGAATGAAAACTGAAGAAAAAAAACTGTCATCTTTCCAAGTTATTGCGGGAGATGCGGCGCGGTGCGGCGCGGTGCGGCGGCGGCGTCGAGGTAAGTCCCAATAGACACAACTAAGGGATTGAGATAAGAAAACATTGCAGCACGCCACCATAATGTAGAAATCCAGGACCATCATCATCGGGCGGGGTAAAGACTCTTTAAAGATAATGACAGCTCTGCTGATGATGACAAGGCACGGCTAACGGTATATACGTACGTACGACGAAGGCTACAACGAAGACACAGTGAAGAAAACTTACGCGGTGTGGTTATGAGTTTTGTCGGATTATGCTTGAGGAAAATGTGAAAATATGTGCGTGTGTGTGAAATGAGTGAGTGAAGGATGTTCTTTGCATTATTGACAGGATGTTTTGAGATTTCCCATGTGTGGCTAAGGGATTTCAGGATTTTTTAAAAGATTTTTTTTTTCTTTACTTTTTTATACACGAGACAAAGGAAGTTGTAAAATTGATAATAAAAGTTGTATGTTGCACTTACCAAGTGTATGTATGAGTATGGATATTTATTACAACGACCGACGATGACAAAGACGATGGCGGAGATGTGTAGCGTTGTGGAAGAATTTCTGAAAAGAGGAAGAAAAAAAATTAAAAACAATTAGTTACATGGTCCAATTTTATTAATAAAATTTAATTTAATAATGTGTCTTATTAATTTCGGGGATGACAATTTTTTTTTTAGTGGGACAAACAATTGGGCCACTTTGACTATCGTACTAGATACTAGAACAGTGCATTATGATTAATAAGGAATGAAAATGTTATGCTCTAAGGACTTTTATAATTTTTTTTTTCTAATTGCTTCCAAAATTGCCATTCCAATTTGACAAAATAAATATTAAAACTTCGAATTCTTAAAAATTAAAACTTCAAAGTCTTGATATTCCGTCTGACTCTATTTTGAGCCACATAGCCAAAACTTATTTAAGTTTGATTATTTATAAACCAAGTGCCAATAATTTTTTTTGAAAAAAAAAAAACTAATTATTGGCAGGATGGGAAAAATTGGTAAAAATTAGGAAAAAAAGATATATGAAAGGGGAAAAATAAATTTCCCACTCACAGATTGGGGGAAAAGAGGTGTTTTTACTATTTCTTTTAAAAGTACCCAATTTAGATGGTCAAAAGAAATTCGGAGTCGGTAACCGCAACTTTAAGAGCGTTAACTCCATTTTTCGGTCGTAATTCTCGCCCTAGTAGACAGGCAATAACAAGTTTAATGCAAAAATTTGAGTCTACATATTCGTTGTGTGATGTTGCCGTGCCAGTGAGACAACGGGTTGGTCGAAGTGTCGAAAATATCGCTGCCGTTCAAGCGTCCGTAGAAAACGACCCAAAACAGTCGTTCTCAAGAATTGGGCATTGCTAAACACATTATAGCGTATATCGCGTAAGGATCTTGGTTTACACCCATACAAGATCAAGCTGACTCAAGAATTAAAGCCGATGGACTATTTGAAGCGACGTACGTTCTCCGATTGGGCTCTGGAGAAGATGCGCCAAGATGATGAATTTCATCGCAAAATCATCTTCATTGACGAAGCTCATTTTTGGTTCATTGGGTTCGTCAATAAACAAAATATACGAAACACCACTTCATCCACAAAAAAAAACAACTGTTTGGAGCGGTTTGCATGCCAGCGGCGTTATTGGGCCATATTTTTTCGTCGACGATAACGGTCGTCACGTTACTGTGAATGGCCAGCGTTATCGCGCCATGATAACTGTTATATGGTCTATAAAAATCTTTTTATATTAAAAATTAAGAATTTGTTATTGATTCAAGAACTTTTTGTTCAGTCAATAATTTTCAATTTACAATCTTACAACAATGGAAAGTTCTTGGGATAACATTGATTTTTTTTCTTCAGCGGTTAAGGTTGTAGCTCGAGATAGATACATGCAGACCCGCAAACAGACAGACAGACAGTCAGAATTGCCAGACTCACACTTTTTTTTTCAAAAGGTTAAATATAATTTTAAAAAAACTGTATAGTGAGTGTGAATTTTATCTCCAAAAGTATTAATTTAATGTGAAAAACCTGTAGCCTTCTCTCATTAGAAATTGATCATTCCTTTTACTTTCGATTGTCGAAAAATCATTCCCGAACACTAACAACATTCTTTTCCGACAATTAGTTTTGTGTTCCATAGCAAGTGGTCCTTCAATTTCCATAAACTTATTATCAATCGGTAAAAATATGAAACAATTCACAATAAAATCATAAAAGTTTCCAATTCGGATGAAAAAGCTGTATACATTAAATATCTCTAGCCTCTGTGATTTTTTTTAATTTTTTTTTTTTTTTTTTGTGGTTCATGAGTCATGACACACCGGAACAAGCAAAACTTATTTAATCTTTGTCCCAAAATATTCTGAAATCACTAAATAACGTTATTTAATGATGATTCAGAAATTTAGAACCTATCACATAAAAAACTCAACAAAACCATTAACAACCACTGCATTAGAAATGTCAATCAAATTTAAAAATGGCTTTGTAAATAAAAACAAAAAAAAACTTATTCTCCATTTACTAGTTGACCATAATTTTCAAATGCCAATCACGTTCAATTTATGATTGAATGGTTTCGCGCCGCCATGCCATAGCTTCCGGAAATGATGCGTAACTTGGTGGCTTTATGTGTCGTCCAAATTTTTGAAACATTAATTGTTTTCTCTTCTAACTTCCCACATACATACAACTGACAATTCATGTTTTTGTTTTGTTTTGAGAGTCCCAAATGCAGTTATGTTACTCAATTGGTAGAACGAAAACAAAAATAAAATCTTAAAATATTTTTTTATTTGTGGCAGGAAATCCGTTTGGTTAATATTTGTGGTTGTTTTTTTTTTTTAACCAACCGATGACCTTCATTCATTTACTGTCTTGACCTTAATTTTTTTTATTCCTGAGGGTCATCTTTTCTCTACGCACAAATACAAATTTACACATTTAAAAATGCATTCCTTCTCTCCA